>OW121856.1:14339804-19339804 GCA_933228895.1 Platycnemis pennipes
CGGCGATAAAAAAATATGTTAAACGACCCCATTTGGCCAATTCTTGGTCTATTAAGAAGTAGGTACCATGGAGCCTTGTTAAGTCCTCAGGTGGCAAGAATTATTTCGATTACTTTCACCGTCTGTCGGGCCTGAGAGTATCCAGTTCAGAAGTTAGCCCTGCTGATCATTTTTCGTTTTTCCGCAATAATCTCAAACCATCTTCTGCTGTTCTTCCGGCACCCTGAAGTACCTCGGTAAACAACTAGGGAGCCATTGCCTTGCACGATTAATATTATAAGCGTTCAAATTAATAAGGGTATGAGTTACTTTTACTCGAATGTCATCATCAGTTACAACGTTTTGCACCAGAGGTGGGTCTAATTGCAGATTTCTAGAATTCAATTATCCAAACTTTACTATAATATTCACTGATCCTTAATTATGAATGCCTAGAATACTATAATTGCAATGGATATGTAAAATGCTGATTTTTTTGTTGGCTGTGAAGCAAAAATGAACAACTTGATTAAATTTAAAAAATATGCTTTTGAAATGTCAAATACGCAATAAAGAACCTACTACAGATTATGGGGTATTGAAATTATTAACTTTTATAAGAATGTTTAAGTGAGTAGAAAGTGATAACACACCTCCATGTTCTGAACAGTTATGAATTAAACAAACTATGCAACGTCAAAGTTCAAGTAAATGGAAAATTTTCAGAAAATTAATTTACAGAAAATATTAAAGTTTGAAATACTAACCTTGGACCTCAAAGAAAGAAAAATGATATTACTGACAATGAGACTAATTAAACATCTAATCGTAATTGACATACAATTCATAAGGGTCTATCAAAAGGTGCATCGGTAAATAATTGAAACTCACGGAATCGAAACCTACCAAGCAATTGAGGCTATATAACTATAATTATATTGCATTATTTTCTCCAATCTAATTAACTAGCAAATGAGAAAACATGGTTAGTAGTAACATTTTCAACTGCCATTACATTAAATTAAAGTAGTCACATATAAAAATCAAAAAGTGCAGATAATCAGATAAATATTTCAACTTTTGCCAATTCTGATTGATAATTAAAAATGCAGCACCTAAGAATTCTTAAAAACTTCCCCAAATAATGAAACAAACATTTGTCTATCAATCTGCATGAATTTTATAGTGTGTCTCCCTTCATGAAAGTTATTAAAAGGCAAATGAATAAACATTTACATGCCAAGACATTGGTGCATTGCTCTTTTCATAATGACACTAAATTTATGATTCAAAATAAAATGTTTATGTAAGCTATTATACTATTTCACAATATGTTGCTATTAAATCACTACGGCAACTTTCACTAAACTTATAAATAAAGTAAGATCCATGTTAACATATGCGACTGCATATTTAGAAAATGATAAACATACTATCCATATATGTATTGACAGAGGTTAAAAAATTAAAAGATTTTAACAAATTTTTACAATTATTTCCTCCTTAACTGTTCCATAATATGTTTTACACTAACAATGGTGTTTATTCATTGCCATTTCTATTAAACTAGCAATGTGCCCTACATATTTTAAAAATTACAATTTATGGAATGAAAGCGTTCAAAGCATTTCCGGCTATATCCCTAAAAATAAATTATGTTACTTCCTCAAGCCGAGCTAATAAACCAGCATAAGAGCGAATCTTGTTAGTAGTATATAGCTTCCAACTACAATTCGTTTAATTTAAACAGTCGCACCTATAAAACCAAAACTTCAGATTATATGATTTTGTTAAAAATTGTGTCTAAGAATTCCTTCAAAGCTAGCTAGTGAAAGAAAGTGTCCTAAAGAAAGTTCGATCCCCATCTTTGTTTCATATTTTCTTTCAGTCATCGCATCAAAAATTTTATCATTCAATTTAAAACTCTTACATCTAAGTACTCACTTTTTATACTTTTATTTTTTAATTTCGATTTACAAAAATATCTCTAAAAAATTAGGCATGGTGGGATCAAATCCAAAGACACATGGATCTTTCATTTCATTCGCTACTGAAATCAGAACTGGAGGCTACTGAAATCAGATCAGATTCGTACCTGGATTGGAGATTTTCAAATTTCGCGGCCTAGTGATCGATGTGCCCTGCGAACGGAATACTGATGGTAGATACTGACAAGGAGAGGATTTGTAACTCTGGTCCTGAAGTGAGTTGAAAATTTTTTCCGTGCTACAAGAGTGAAATAAAGAAATACATACATGTCTTGTCTTTTTTCTCTTCAGGCCGGGATGCATGGGAGAAAACAAGTACTGTGAGCATTTAATTAAATTAAATTGATCCCATCACTTGACAATGATGTAGTAGCATCGAAACTAGTCGAAATAAATTTCTACTTGAGGAAAATTGCAATATCTTTCTATTAATAATAGGAAAGTAACCTGTTATTTACATATGTACTGAAAATTCACAGCTTTACTTATCAGCTTTACTAATAGCTTGTGCTTTAGAGGATAGCAAAAACAAAATTTTTTTTGAGGAATGTTAAACACCAATTATTCGGAATTCCCCATGGTAAAAGTTCATTCTCATTTGCCGATTCATTGAATCAAAAACAGGAAATGCTACAGTATTTCTAGGATGTGGGCCTGAAAGTAATACTGTATAGTTTATTCTCAATAACTGTACCAGTGAGTTTAAAATAAAAATCGAGCACATGGAAGAATTGATGATTTTAAAAACGGCTCTCCGACAGGAAAAAATGACTGACTCAATGGAAGGCTTGAAAATCCATCAGCAGCCAGTTTTAGTGTACTCTGTCACTAAATGTTCTTCTTTACATTTTGTACGTAGTTTTATTAATATCACACTTTGTTTATTAAAAATGCACCAAGTGCCCTGAATGATATTAATACTATTTAATTTCTAATTGAGCAGTGTTTAGTGCATGTAAATAAACCATGATGGATGCTCATTCTTCCCCTGCCACACACCCTATAATTGGCTCTTGGGATACTCAGTTCATATCAAAAAGAGGAATGCATTACAAATAGGGAAACTAGCCAGATATACTTAATAGCATAAAAATCAAAAAGACTATAATTCTGAAAACAAAATCTGCAAACCATAATTTATTGGACAATTAACCTTACATATTTAAACACTTTTGTATTTACAGCTAATTGTGGAAATTTCAGATAAAAAACCATTTGCACCATAAGACTGGCCAACATAGCCAAATACATGAAGTAACCATTCGTTTCAACATTAGCAAGACAGCTGGCTAGTTTAACCTTTAGAAGGTTAAAATAATACTAGCCAAATAGATATGTACCTATTTAGCATTAAAAGATCTAATAAAATTGTCTCTAAACAAATGTTTTCTTCCCCATTACTGTCAGGCCAAGACCTGTAAAACTAATACACAAAAACTTTAATGGGACTTGAAAAATGTACTACCATTACAATACTCATTCACAAAAACAAACTGACTTGGCAATGTCTATGAACTATAGCCTGGCACCAATTGGGTATTTACAATTTCAGGCTCTTCCATGCATAAGTAAGTGTTCCTTGTGTTCCTACCACATCAATTACTATCATCTCATTCATACATAAATAATAATAAAAAAAAGTTTCAGTAAAACTAAGTAATCAGTGGATAAATACTTAAATATAAAAATAGTTTTCACAAACCTTGGGTATTTCCTGAATGCATAATATACAATTTGTATTTTCAAATCCCTAAAACCACAACTACATATGTATTTCAATACGGAATGCAATGCAAATATTGGATAGGTTCCTGAGAGAGACTCAAAAATTCTTTTAAGTAGCCATTAGAATAAAATTATGGTCGGAATTCAAAAAGACTAGCGTTTCAAGTGAAAGGATTCCTCCACAAGGGAAAATTCAGCAAAGCACACCCTTGAATGCATATTCGTGGCGTGCAAAGTCCACCAACTATAATTTGAGACCTTCACTCTATTTAATTAAATACCATCCACACACAACCATCCATTCTTAAGACCTTTTCCAAAATGTTCACGAATACAACTTCAAATAATCATTTTTGTCACCTTTGATTGCACACAAGAGCATAACAGTATGAAAGGCCATAAAGATTCTTTATAATACCGCACTCACAAAATCTACATTTAAAACTTCATGTAAACACTATGCTCAGCATACTTGCACACAACGACCTCCACTCTCCGTTCCATATTAACAAGTTGCAACCAAACTTGAAAGCATGAACATCCATAGTTCACAGAAGGGAAAAAGACTTCAACTATGCAATAATTTACTCCCACTCTCATCATAACATTTAAAAAATGAATTGAATTTTGGTGCTTATTCTAAAAGGCATAATAAATACAAAATTATTGCAAAAATGACTAACAGACAGTTGATCGCAGTGAGCACTCAACTAATTTTTCAAAACCTACCACTGTAATAAATTCTTCCATACGTCACTACAGATTGTGAGGCTAAATACTTTTGACATGCCTCCAATATGCTGCTTTCGAATGCATGTAGAAGTATGGTAGACGCAACAAGTTCTACATCATCAAAATATCAAGAACACAGCATGTCAACACAACACACGCCTAGAGAATAGCCTGCCTAGTGAAACATTCTCAATTGATATTCTGCCAAGGCTCCTCCAAACATGACAGCCAATAACACAACCATCTCCATAACACATCAAACATCAGCAAAAACAATTAGGCTTAAAAATGCTCTTGAGTGCAACTGGAAATCAGTTGACCACATATCACCATCCTTGATACCATGTTTCTGCAGCACGTCTCAACATACGTACAACGCCAGAAATAAATTCCAAGCAGATAAATACAGGACACGAGTGATTAATAGCTGGATTAGCATTGAGAGCCACAGACAAAATGTGCAGCCACGTTAGTCCATATCTTGTTCCCACGTGCATCCCCCTCAGTTCTCCCGACCCCAGTTGGGCCTTTCCCCATAACTCCACAGCCTCCTTTGACTTCCCCACTCGTGGGTTCTCCCCTAATCATGACGCATACATCCTGTTGATTTCCGTCTGATACCTCTCCTGAATTTCCTTCCTCTTCAGCTTGAAAGCTGCTGTCACCAATCCCATTTCCGGAGACCATACCTCAGTGCAGAGATTCACAGCAGCAGGTATTTCAAACTTCTCTAACTTGCCTGTAGGGGAGGAGTGAGAGAGAGAGATATCATTGTGCGTTAGCTATCAACAATAAAACACCACCCTGGAGGCAAATCTTTTCCAAATTCAGACTTGAAGAGATTTGACAATGCTAAGACAGTGATGTCCCATACAATGGGGAACATGCACTATTTTTTATAACTCTTTGAATGTGAAGTTTATTCGCTAAATTGTGCTTGCGAAAATTTTGCTGAAGAATTGGGCTGCGTAACAAAGATATTACTCTTTGAAAAGTGTACCTTTTCGGCAGCTTAAAAACACGACGTCATCGCATGACATCACGGCACGGTATCACTATGGGCCTTGTTCATCTATTTATGCGTGGAGGTAAGTTGTTAAATGAATACTTGGCAATAACATATCTATTTATCTCATTTGTAAATTGCAATAAACGATAGTATTTCGATTTTTTATTTACGTAGTATGGATGGTAACAAACAAATCGTCCATTAATTATATAATGCCTGTTTGGTGCCCAAGAATTTCTACTATGTCTATGCAATCGCTGGTTTTTTTTTAGAAGAACACCGCCATAAGGTAGTCAACCAAAGGAAATTGTCGGAATAGCTTTTTTAAGTATTTTTCAGTCATCGTTTCGGTCAAGAAAGTGCTGAAAACCTCTAAACAATATATTCACTTCGTTTCCTTTTAAAAATAAATGTCTATCTCCGTAGCAATATGGAACCTATACCGTGCAGTGACGTCAAAAGGTGTTTCAGGTCACGTGACTTTTGTCAATTTCCGGGAACATTTTAATGTCATTTAATGATCTTAGTGGTGGGCATAGAAAAATTTGGCCTACATATTTAACTTGGTGAGAAAATTTCGCATCACGTACATCATTAATCTTCGATAAAAATTTCATGCATATTCCCAATAGTGATGGGGCGAATCCAAAATTTGATTGAATCTGAATCCCGAATCCCGTTTTTCTATCAAATCCATATCTCGAATCCTAATCTCTTATCCTAATATCTAATCCTAATCCCAAATCCTAACCCTCCTCAGTTTTATTAAATTCTAGTCTTCTTTTTATCTGTAAATTGTTAAATAACTCATTTGTTATTTTGTTGTATACTCTATTGTTAAATTTCTCATGAATTCTCTAATTAAATCCAATAAAAGCTGAATCTTATTCCTTAAAGTAAATAATAAATGAATAATGGTCATCTAGTCCCCCACTCACTGAAATTAAGGACATGTTCGTGGGCAAATATACAGAATGGTAAATTCAAAAGTTAATCAGTTTAATTTTTCCTAAATAAAACTGAAAGTTCAATGAAAACAGATTACAAATTTTTGTTTAGAAAATGCAGCATTTTCACTCTGTCAGGATTTAATTGATTTCTTTTTTTATCAACCAAATTTCTAGCAGTACTGAAGGCTCTTTCTGAAAATACTGTTGCTGGAAGAAGGCAAAGGAAATTTTTTGTTAGAATTTTCAATTTGGGGAATTTCAAAGAATCCATATGTGGACAAGAATTATTAGTTTTCAATATGCTGCGTAAACATTTCCTACCATGGCATTTATGATTTAAATGCTAAAAATGAGCAATTACAGTAAAGCCTCGACTTACGCAGATATTCAGTTAGGCCGGACACATTCTCGCGTTTCTGTTGCCGCGACAGTTTTAACCACGTGATAGCCCGCAACTCATTGCCAAGCGCACAAGAGTTGACGCCAAACTACGGGTGTTTGGAGCGCCACCTCTAGTTTAAGACATAGTTCGATAAGTATTACAGTATAACCCCGATGTAGCATCAGCCTTGGTTGTTACTGCGGTCCAACGTTATAAGCGGGAAACTTTAAATGCGGGTATTAACGGAAGCCGAGTACCAGTGGTGCCAGATTTTTCGACCCTCAACCCACCACCACAGCACCCTAAACCCGCCCAATCCCCCTCTTTTTTTGCCGCATGCCAAGATTTAAACAAAATCTGATGTATAACGACCAGTTGGTTTAATTTTGGTATGAAAATAAACATATAATTTGGTAAAATGTTCAATTCGTACAAATTTTGTGGCATCAAATCTGCGAAAAGGAGCAAGTAGTAATAAGGTAACATTTATGAAACACTAAGAGCAAAACCAAACAAAATCTTAACTATTGCAAGAGGTCATTCATTTAGTGTTTTGAAAAACTATTATTCGTATTTTTGATGATTTCTAATCATGCGACATGATTATGGTCAAATACTTAATAACACAGAAAGAAAAACACGAGCCAAATCCACAAAAATAAACTTTACTACGACCCGGGTTTCACTGTATTACAGCATCGTCAGGTGACAACAGGTACCTGATATACAGTGAATACCGTAATACAGTGAAACCCGGGTCGTAGTAAAGTTTATTTTTTTGGATTTGGCTCGTGTTTTTCTTTCTGTGTTATCATGTTTCGCTTCCACTCATATCGCCTGAATCTTCAGAATTTGGTCAAATACTTTATTTGAATACAGACTTTCACCTCATTGAATTTTCCTTTTTTTAATGAGGAATAACTTCATTTTTAGTTCTAATGTTGTAATGCTCTATTAGGAAAATAAATTTTTTCATTGAAAAGTGTTTTGTACAGAAAATGAAGAGAAACAAAACATATGTTAGAAGTGCTTAAATTAATGCTTAAAGGATTTGTTTTTCCAATACTCAACAAATTACAAAAATTGCTACCTGCTCGATCATTTTGGTAGGGACATGCATCAGCACTCTAATCAGTGATGCTTCGCTGTTGCTAACTCAAGCTCATTGACAGTATTATAATCTTTCCAAAGAAATAGAAAACTTTCAAGTAGCTCAACACTGGAATTGGAGAGTATAAAGCTTTCCTTGGAACAATCTATCTCTTCAAGTGTGATGCACCCAGTAGTCTCGTTATCTTTATTTTCTTCTTTTCCTTCTTTAAATGTATGAAATACTAGTAGAACTCATTATCACGCATTTATTTCTGATTTATTAATTGCTCTCTGTAACTCCAGCCTTCCTATTAGCGATATTTTTCTAGAAAATCTGCCATCGTGGAAACAATTGCACCCAGGCTACCACCCAATCACTTTAGTAATAACAGCCTCTGTGCTTGCCCTTCGATCTGGCTTAACATCTACATTTACGTAATACGGTGCGAGCCACCACAAGGGTGTTTGGCAGGGAGAAACGGTCGTACTATTGTTAACGTCCTAACTATTGTTTATCCTAATGTTTTCGCGAGTTCTACAGTATCTATCGGTATAAAATAGGGAAGTTAAGGATACTTTTAGGCACCCACCATATTTCCAGGGAGAATGGCCCAACCAGCCAAAGTTCCAAATGAAATTTTTACCCGCCAGCAGAGCCCCTCAACTGCCCAATTGGCGGGAACCTGCCCAATCTGGCATCACTGCCGAGTACTTTTGGGTTATATGGGCTAAAATGTTTTTTTGCACTAAAAATTAATTTCAAGTACTTTAAGACCATAACCTCATGACTACAGATAAACGTTTCATCTGATGATAGAAGAATAAGGTTTGAAGTAGTCAGGTTGCATGTGGAAAAAATCTTTATTTTTATAATGGTTTAACCCCTCCAGCATGTGCGATGTAGCAGTTGCGTCCGCTAGATTCCATGCCTCTAGCGTGACTTTAATCGGAGCTATTTAAATCGCTCAGGGTGCTTTTTTTTGGGCAGTGCCGACCATTAGTGCAGACGTTAGCCTAATTATTTTTAACATAATAAATGCTCTTCAAAAAAATTCTAAAAAATTACAGTCAATACAAAAATATTTTCACTTTATTATTATAAATGGATACTTACATTTTTCCAGGTTATTTATTTTTTCTTGCACTCCACATCCGGCATTTCGCAGTGGATCTGAGTGTCGTATTCCTCGAAACAGGGGTCTAAGCAGAGTGACAGGGCAGTTTTTACACCTGTATCTTTTATCTTTCCTCTTTCCGTTTTTTTGTACACACCACACACTTTCTTCTTCCAACCTTCAATGATTCTGTTTTTGGGTTTTCTTCAATAAAATGCTGGCCTGTCAAGCGTTTACATTCCGTATCCATAACTGAGGGCCGCCCTTTGCATTTCTTTATGTTCTGTCCATGATACTTGACTATGATTTTGACTAAGTCTACTCTGAACAAGAGATGATCTTTTTTGTTACCAGCCTTGCAGTATAGAATGTAAGAATTTAAGACAGCTATATTTACATAATGATTGAATAATTTCTTGTACCACACTTTTGTCCTTTTCCTTTCTAGCAAGAATGATTCTAAAAGTTGGTCTTTCAAGTCTATGCCTCCCATATATTTATTGTAATCTATTACACATGCAGGTTTGTTCACACATTCTAACCCACCCTTCAGACTAACGGGATGCATTTGCTCTGAATGTTTAGTAGTTAGTATTGTCACATCGTGCTTATCCTTCCACTTCAATGCAACTAATTTCCCACACTTTGCGCTAACCACTTCTTTCCCGAGCTTCCTTTTCAAATTTGCTGGTATACCTTTGCGTGTGATTTTCACTGTTCCTACAGCATCTGTTGTCCTCTGAACTAATCTCAAAAAAAGATCAGGACTACTGTAGTAATTGTCCACATAATTCTAAGTCTAAAAGTTTCTCACATAAACTTAGAACAACTTTTGTTGAAAAAAGGTCTTTGTCATTTGTAATTTCACGCCATAACTTGGTCCCTGAGCCACTGTAAATAATAAAATTCCATAAATACCCTACGGAGTCACAAAGTTCGAACATTTTTATCCCAAACCGAGAAGCTTTCATGGGAATATATTGTTTCCAAGAAAGTCTACCTTTCCATAATCACAAAGATTCATCAACACTGCCTTCCTTTCCTAGCACATACACTTTTTGGAATTTATTTTGTAAATATTCACTAATTGGTAGAATTTTATACAGTTTTGGATCCCTTTTTATCAATTCCTCATTGGTGTTATCCACAAAATGGAGAAATTTAGTCAGTAATGAAAACCTTTCCTCGCTCATTATATTAGGAAAAAAATGGAGTTTCTAATATAGTATGTTGTCTACTAAAATACATTTTGAGGCTTGGTTTCTGAATTATTCCCATCAACATAAGCAAACCTAGGAATACCCTTATTTCTCTTGGAGATGTAATAACCCATTTTTGAAAGCACGATTTTTTTTGTGCCAAGATTTTCTCTTTCTCACGGGCAAGAAACTGTTCTGCATAGCAGTTTGTTTCAGTCACTATTATTGCAATTAGATTGTCATTGAAAAATAACTCAAAATAATCCAGGGGATTAGCAGCACACTGAACAGACACTATTTGTTTCCCAAGCAAATCACATGCAAAAGGCACAGGAGAATTAGCACTGTCGATCTCTTCCCAATTATTACCTTGAATATTCACAGACAATTGAGGAGGTTCTTCCTCTTCGGAACTAGAATCCAGAGAGTAGCCAATTGAATCCACAGAAATTGTGTCTGAACATACTGCACTCTCATCTTCCAGTACATCAAGCACTTGCTCATCGGACAACTCACGTGAGCTAGAAGCCATTGTCAACTAAAGAGGGGTTCAGCGATGGGACGGTCCCAACAAAGAAAAAAAACTAAGCCCCTAACTAGGCGTCAGGGTAACCCGACCATCTTAAAACATCGTAAATAAGATACCAGTGCTGACAGGTCTTTGAAGTTCCTAGAAGCATTGAGTGACCATGCCAGGAAGGACCATGGCTTCGAAATTATTATCACGATGAAAGAGAAAGGAAATGTTGACACAGAAAAACAGGTTCCAAGGAACCACAGAGGAAAGCATTCAGCATCAGCACGCCCGTATCATCTCTCTGGAAGCTCATAAAGGAGATCGTGAGTGTGAAAAAATACGTTCGTATGCAGACACCAACGCTGGGCTGCGAGATAGCCTTCCCTTTCCCAGGCATGAGTTGAAAGAAATTTTTTTAGATGTGTAAACATTAACACAGATAGTAGGAGGACCAGGACGAAGGCAGGAGGCATTGGACCACATATATACTCGCTGAAAATACTATATTTGAGCGTGAACAATAAGAATTCCCAATTAAAAAACTGGACGCAAGCGGTGCTCCGCACATGCTTGAGACATGGATTATAGCGGACACAGATGTTATGTTGCACAGACTGAGGAATTAAATGCCTCCATTTAAAGTCATGCTTGAGGGGTTAATCCCATGATTTTTCCATGAAATCTTATTATTTTCATATGGTTTATCTACATTTTATACTTTCCTCTTGGCTTTTGTAACAGGCATAGTAATTTTTGAAAATCTAATATGGAGCATGGCACCTTTTGGTTCAGAAACATAGACTCTGAGAAAACTTATGACTTTAGAGATGTGGTTGCTATGTATAAGTGAGCTCACCACTCAAAGGTGAGGCAACAAAGAAAACTGGAAGCGTAGAAACACTGGGTACTTTTCAAAATTTAATACCCAAACAGTTTTTCAAGGTAACCAAAGGAAAAGTACACAGTATTTTTTTCTTGCAGAGTGACAGTGTACCTCAACCTCAATTGGTCTCTAAGGACCAGTTTCACCAACAAAGATAATCGTTTTAACTCTGTTAATTTTGTGATTAACCGAGTTAATGTGACTTGTTTCACCAGTACTAATAACTCTGTTTTGGGGCATAATCTCCGTTAATATTTTTACTGGAGGTTTTTCGCCAGGTGAAAGCTTATTACACAAGTTAATTCTGTAGAAGCAACATGGCACGAAGGCGATTTATTGAGCTACTTTTAGATATTAGTGACATTGTCGTGACTTTTGAGCTCAATTATCATTACTTAAGGCAATTACTAGGTGGATTAAGGAACATGCTAATTGATTTGAACCCAAAAGCTGGGATTATATTTAGCCTGAGTTAGTAAACACTACGAAAAGCACTAAGCAACAATTCTGGTGAAGTCTTCTTGGGATTTCCACAGGGTTAAATATTATTATAACACCAATGTTTCCACGGACTACTCATCCATCGTCTTCAGGGTGAGAGAATCTTCACTCACCCTGAAGATGATCGACAAGTCATCCGTTAAAACGTTTGTGTTACATAAATTTACCTGGTGTTACCTGGTGGAAATCCCGAGAAGACTTCACCAGAATAATTTGCCGGGAAAGAATTAAATCATATTTTACTTAGCAACAATTGTTTTCCAGTTGATTTTATTGTGTTTACATTCTCAGCAATGTGAATCCTCTAGATGGTAGGGTGAATTGGTGAATTTCTCGAACATCATTATCTTGGAACCTAAATATTTTTAGTAAACTTCATTATTTCTCCGGCCAAAAGACATCACATTGCCTTGATGTTCTGTTGTTAGTTATATGTAGGGACATGCAAAAGTCGCAAATGTGATAACGTGAATTTTAAAGTGAATTCTGGGGTTTTCCCGCAAATACGCTAATTTTGTGTTGATCGCGAATTTCACCAATTCAAACGAGATTTTCATCATTTTATTCTTCTGCTCATGCTTCTCCCATGAAAGTTTTTTCAATGCATATGTTTATGGAACATTGCTCCGATAAACTGAGGTTTTGGATAGCTTTCTTGGCTAATTTTCAATAATATGTGGTAGAATAACAGTATTACACTATAGAAATTGATGATCGTGAATGAATCGTCAGCGAGAAATCACTGCGTAATGTTTTCACCAACAGTATAAAATTTTTACGCGGCTCTAATTCATTGCATTAAAATATTCCCGGAGAGGATGAACAATTAATAACCAAAGAAAACTAGCAACTAATCTGATATATTCATAATGAGCGTAGATAAACTCAGTATATTATATGAAAATAATACGCACTACTAGAGTAGTGAGAGTTTTCGAAAAATGTCTTTCTTGTCGAAAGGTGACATCTAAGCATCAAATATGGTGAAAAATTCTAGGGAATTTTTTAAAATAAAGGTGCCTTCCCGATGTCCTCAAAGTAACGAAT
This sequence comes from Platycnemis pennipes, assembly GCA_933228895.1. NCBI lineage: Eukaryota > Metazoa > Arthropoda > Insecta > Odonata > Platycnemididae > Platycnemis > Platycnemis pennipes. Next base: position 14,352,924 of record OW121856.1, read on the forward strand.
GATGTCCACAAAGTAACACATTCAAGGAAAAAATAAGACTTGTTTGCCAAGAGGATGTCTAAACCACGCGTGGCTACTTTGTAGCTACCGTTTCGGCTACTTTGTGAATGCGTTCACGTGATGTCTACTAAGTAGCCGAAATGCCATTAAGTATTTCTTATTGCCACTACCGGCCCTCCCGTTTTAATCCCAGGAAGGCTCGAAAAGTAAAGCGGGTTAAAAGTAGCTTACCGTCGTTTGAGACATCAGCATCGAGAATTTATTTCATTTCATTGCATTCAAAAAAAGCATAATGCCAAAGTGGGCAATGACCGCAAAACAACACGAAGCAGTATTTCGGAACCACAGATTATATTGTGCTGATGACAAAACAATATTTTGTCATTTTTGCAATACAACTGTTTCGTGGGAAAGGAAGGACAGCTGCATGAAGCATATTGCAAGTGAAAAAAACAAGTCTAGTGTAGAAAAAAATTCTGCAAGTGGAAATACAACTATTCGGCAGGCATCAATTACTAAATTGCTCCAAACGACCAAGAAGAGAGATGCCTCCTATGAATTTGCAAAAGACACAACAGAGGCCTTTAAAAAGCCAACATTCCGCTTGAGAAGGTGGACAATCCAAACATTAGAAGATAGTTAAACAAATACGTAGACGGTTAGTGTTAAATTATGTACTTTAGTAGCTGCACTAGACCATTAATAAGTGAAAATTTTATGTTTTTCATACACCTAGTTACTCCATAATGCATGCGAACATAATAGGTTCCCATAAATATTGATCTTCTGCAATTTCTTTGTTTTACGCATTAGGATTCATTCTCCTTTTATTTTACCCAGGGGCTGGTGACCTACCCCAGGCTCGAACGCTTCGAGAAAAATATGTACATTATCTGGCCAAGGACCGAATCGAAGAAGTTACAGTTGCTGTTCAAGGCAAGCCCATTGATGTTTTTTGTGATGAAACCACGGACAAAAAAGGCAGATGTGTATTTGTGGTACTGTTTAGGACATTTAAAGATTTTAATGAGCAGCCATTGCTTCGCGTTGGTGGTGTCCACTTTTTAGAAAGTGCTGATGTGTGTATTAGGGCAATACTTCGAGTCCCGGATGGTTTATAATGTGCAATACTCAATTGTTAAAAGTGTTATAACAGACTCAACCTAATATATGACAAAGTGTGTTGTGGGCTTGAAAATGATTATTGGTGAGGAGTTAATCCACATACAGTGCTGGGCTCACAAATTAAATCTTGTGGGAAATATTTGGATCCATCAGATGGCTGACCTTAATAGAGCAGTACTGATGACCTAAAATTTATTCCTCCACACAACAAAAAGAAAACATTTGCACTTAAAATTTCTTCAGGACAGAAATGAAAAGAGTTTAGTAATATTCCCTATTCCTGTTGTCACCAGATGGAACTCCTGGTTTCTTAGTGTCTTTTATTTAGCCAATTATTTTTGACACATTGTTGACTTTTGTAACACTGACGAAATGGAAGCGATTCACAATTCCGGTGTAGGATATTTTTGTACTTTAAATAATGATACCATAGATTCTATTCAATGCCTGGCAATATTAGTTATGGAGCATGGGAAACAGCTGGTTGACTTAATCCAATTATTGGAGGGTTCAAAGTATCCTAATGCACACACATTACATAGAGAGTTAAGGAAGTTATAAATGAGTCTCGAGAATATTCAAAAGGGTATTTTTATAAAACCACTAATTACTTACAAACCATGACAACATCTAAAGCAGCTGCTGTAAAGTCAATACTAATGCAGATGGCTTCAAAGGCATCAACCAAACTTAGTTCTCTTATGGTAGAAGACCCAAGCAGAAAAAGATTTGAAAATCTCTGTTTTTGATCTCCAAGAAGTACTGACTACAGAGGTGAACCCTGACTTAATTACAAAATTAAAAAAAGTTAATGCCTTGAGTCAATGGAGACAGAAGTTGATGTTGGGGTTTGGAGAATTACAGTAATTACTACAAAGGCAACATTCCCAGGGTTCATTGGATATAATTAATGCCATGCAGGTGCTCAAATTGCCTGAGACATCATTGGCATTTAAATGCCTGGAAGCAATTTGGACGCCCTGTGCAAATGTGGACTCAGAAAGATTTCTTTCCTGCTATAGCACTGTGTTAACAGCTACAAGAACAAATCTAAAAGAAGACAATTTGGCCACAATGGCAATTTTTTTCATTTGAAAATACAGAAATTTAACAGTAATTTGTCTCTTTATGTAAGTTGAATACATGAATATGTGAAGAATAAAATATATATAATGTGAATTCAGTCAATACTCCATGTTTATAATTTCTTAAATTATCCTTACTAGGAGAAGTTGTGTAATACGAGTCACGAAATGAGCTGATTTTTTTTTCAGTGAAACTAGAAGAAAAATAAAGAGATAAGTGTCTCGGCTTTCTTCCCCATAGGCCCGGGTTCGCGACAAAAGAAAATAGAATCGCAAAAATGCACCGTGGGTTGCCTACATTCGCCGGCCTCGGGTAGGCCAACAATGGCCGAGTGGCTGACAACGGGAGATAGCATTCTATCCTCGTTGTGGTATGATGTTTTTCTTTCGGTCATTGTATCTAAAACTTTATCATCATCAATTTCCTACCCTTACGGGTGAACACTTCCTGTTTTCTAACATTATTGTGTAAACTAGATTTAAAAATGTCCCTATAATTCAAAAATGCATTGTAAACTTAATGCAATTTTCCGGGATTTTAAGTATGCAGAAAAATACTTTCCCAGTCAATTTCTCTAGGGCCGACTTTTATTATTTTCATGTTCATTTTATTGACATGTAAATTGACATACATTCTAATAATCCATCTCTTTTATGTGCCTACTGGTACTTATGGTGGTTTTCAAGTTCCCGCACATAAATGTGGTTCAGACTGGGAGGAAAGGTACAAGGATAGGAATAGAATGGAATGGGGGGCATTTTATTGTACAGTGGGGTAAGACAAAGTTAATGCTACGTGACGGATAGGAAAATTGCCGAAAACCGGTAACGACTTCCTGACTATTGTTCAAAAGCATTTCCATACTTTTTTACGCAAACTCCTTGAATCCTCTCCCTCCTATAATACATCTTACTCTTACAATTATACTTAATGAAGGTCAATATTTCATTTCTTTTCAAAATCTTTTAGTTGAAGATTATGCTCGAGTATATGAGGTATATTAATTTGAATTGCTATGTACTGATATGAATGCACGGCACAATTTTGGATGATATGCATCATGAAAACACATTCTTAAACACATTCCGATTACAAACTAATTTTGATGCATACTACGCGTACTTTACCATGTCGTGAAAAGCTGGTGAAGACAATTGGTTACGCACTATTGCATGTATTTTATAATGTCAGGCCTATGGGGGAGAAAGCCGAGACAAGTATCTCTCTATTTTTCTTCTAGTTTCACTGAAAAAAAGTTCAGCTCATTTCGTGACTCATATGACATGACCTCTCCTTGTTAGTCAATATCATCCAAAAGTCAGGGCAACGGGTGGGCCCACTAAAAGCGTGGCATTCAATCAACATCAATAATATTGTCGTTAAAATAACACCAATTTCAGGGTAAAATACCACTTTTGGCAAGAAAATAACCCCACCTTTGGCATGTCCCTAGTTATATGCATGGATTCTGTAGCCCAACTTATAAGAAGTGCATGACATTCGGTACCATGAGATAGTAAACTGTTGAATTAACGACAGGTATCTTATGCTCTTGGTTGAATTTATTATACAACTCTATTTGTATTTGAATCGCTAAATATGGCGTGCATCATTTGTTTTTCAGCGTAAACAAATACGAAATGAATTCAAGTGCATGGTACTACTGTTAAGTGAGTGATAATAGCCATAAGCGTTAAGATATCCATGAAAAAAGTGGCTGAAAAAATTTATTTGGTGGTGGGAAAGAAGTCTTCGCTCTGATGCCAATGACAACAACGAAGGGAATGCCAAGTTTTAAGTGATCGAAAAGGTACCTATAATAGCAGTTACTGTATGTTTTCGAAACACTGTAAATAAAGGCAATTTAATTTAAGTTCATTCCAGTATTCTACTTCTGTAATATCTAAATGTAACAGTGAAGAAAATAAGTGATATCTTAGGGGAGATGTTTAGTAGAATTAGGAGAAGCGGGCATTGAAATATCTTATAAACATATAGATGACTTTTGAAAGTGATTATAGATGTTTTCTAGATGTACGTAGAAGACAATGTAGATGTTTTGTGGACGTTTAGTTTACATTTTGTCTTTAATGGATCCATTGGAAATGCCTTTAGTTGCAATAAGCACGAAGTTAAATCAGCTGAATTACAAATCGGTTAGGTACTTTTATTTGTTTGCTGACATCAGGAGTATGATAAATTTACTATCTTAAACATTCTCAGAGATATCATTATTTTATAAAACCTAGATAATACCATATTTACTCGGGTAAGCCGCGCACCTTTTTTCCCGAAGCGCCGGTGAAAAAATGGGGTTGCGTAGCTTACACGAATCCTCCAGATTTTCGTGTACACCATTCACCATTTTCCCTCAAATTCCTGTTGTTTTTTTCTCCTAATTTTCACATATTGAGAACATATAGACGTTAATTGGCAAGTATGGTCTAGTAGTAAATCGTACATGGTAAAGTATTCTGAAATTTTGAAGTAATTAATAATAAAAATCGGCGTTTAACAAAGTCTGAGCGTACAACGGTACTTGAAGAAACGCTAGATCAGAAACACCACTTGTCAAAGCAATAGATTTACCGTGTACAGATCGTACATAGGACAACACATTGTAGCACTGTTATGTATTTAAATCTACATTGTATCCTGTAACCTGCCGCAAGGGTCTTAGTCTTTTCAAAATCTTAAGCTGAGCTTGTTTTGGTAAGACGCATCTGTAGTAACATTTATACGCAATAGATAGCTCCTTTTGCGCACACATTAAAGCTACATAACAAAGACACTACAGAATTTGTTTCATAGTGGCAAGAGTCGTATGCTCAGAGATTATACCTTCTTACTAACCGTGCTTTCTGCTCCGTGCGTAAGAGTAGTAAACGAGTTCGATTCGATCATTTACCATTTTGAAATAATATGCAATTATCACCCTAAAAATAAATTCTGATGTCAAATTGCGATCCTTTCCTGTGAGTACAAAACAGCATATTATAAGCGATGCCGAAAAAATAGGAAATCGAGCTGCAGGAAGGAAATATGGTGTGTCTGAATCTAGCAGTGACAAAAACTAAAAATGAAGTCATGATATGAATATTCATTAGTGATTTATGATCCTTATGATGATTAGTGATTTCCGTAAAAGTGTTTTTCTTTAGTTTTATAAGAATTATAATTGTTATTACACTGAGCTTAGTTTTTTTCGTGTGTTCTCAAGACTTTCCGGTGTTGTTAAATTGTCCCAGTCCACAGCTACTGTGCAGAGAGTAGACGAGACCACCGCTATCAGCTACGAATGGCATTCTGCTTTTATTTGTTGATGTGCCAATGGGTTTCCATAATAACAGAGTAATCACGAGTTGAAATTGTATATATTTCTGCAATTATTTCAGCTGGATGTTATATTGAACAGATGCCATTTTTATTGCTGGATGATGTGATCATATGTAACTGTGATTACTGTGAGATGCTATGAGAAAAAGATGCACCGTAAAAGAGGCCGTGCATCGATGCACGACGCGATGACGACCGTGACTATATTAACACGCAATTCAATCAGTTAATGAGAGAGATGTACATGTAATTTAGGCATAACATTTCTATTAAAGAACGTGCATTCATGTTATGACAAAATGATGCAGACTCAAGGACAAAAAAAAATTATTTTTTTTTCCTCGGGAGCTTGCCCGAAAATAGGGGTGCACGGGATACACGAGGGCACAGCTTGCACGAGTAAATACAGTAACACAAAAGTAATACAGTAGTTGAGTGGTGGAACACAAAAAAGAGATTATGGATATAATACTTTTCACGGAGATAACGTAAATAGCAATACAGTTGAGCACCCTTAATCCGGGAATCCCTTAATCCGGGAATTCCTAATCCGACAATTCCCATTATCCGGCAATTTTGCCACGACCAACTATAGTTTTGGCATTTTAAACCGAAACATAGCCTCATAACCCACCGAGATATTATCCCATTCTTAACTTTAATTTTTCCCAATTCGAGAATCAGATTAATTTAAACATATCAATTTCTGGTACTTCGTGTACACTGGAATTATCCTGCAACTTGAAGTAAACATACAATTGAAGACATCGCCAAGATGGGCTACGACTAATTTACAGATCGGCCACTTTCAAAGGCGCACGCACATTTGATTGACCACTAGACGTAATTTGATAAAATTATTTTATATCTGCTTATGTTTCTCCCAAATCATGTCTCATCTATACAGTTGCAGAAACAGCAGAGGAGTAAGATAACAGTACGAAAATTTAACGATCGCAGAAAAAGTGCAAGTTGTGAAAAAGCTTGACGCCGTTGCATCAGTAAAGTGTTTGTCTGAAACATACTGCGTGGGATCTTCAACAATATAACACATTAAGAAGCTGAAAGAGAAAATACTCAAAATCTGACTGTTAAAGTGAGATGAAGAAATGGATGACAGAGAGAAAAACTATGAAAGAAGATTTAAGTGCTGATTTAGACAGCTTGGTTTCGATTGCGTCGCAGTTAAGGGCTTAGCTAGTATTTCTGGCCAAATGTTAATGGAGCAGGATAAACTATTTCAGAAATAGACGTGATCAATCTAAAAGACATGATGTGGGAAATATTGCACGCATGCAATAGCATTTCACAGTCAGTTCTAAAACACGCGTGGTTTAAATTGTGGCCTGCTTTAAGGTTTGACGTAGATGAAATAAGTGGGGATTTAAAAACATTTCATGTTTCTGAGGATAAAAATATGATGATTGAGTTTTTAAACGGCATCCAAAACCTTAAATTACAAGAAATGGAATTGTTAAACTTAGAGGAAAGGATAATTAGCGGCCACGATACTCTCACCACACAGTATTTCACAGATGATGAAATCATTGAAATGGTAATTAATAACAATAAATCCGAGTGGGGTTGAAGATGATAAGCATGAAATTGTTGAAGGAAGACCACTTTTGATGATGGTCTTTAAAGATTCATCCAGTCCGGTCGCCCACCACTACGTCGTGGGACACCCACTCATTGATATCACACTGAATTAGCTGATAACAAATCAAGCGGGGTAGGAAATTTGTTACGTAAAGCACAGCATAAGAAATATCAAATTTTTTATACCTAACCTTTTCCAATAATAATATGAAACTTTTACATGTGCAGCAATAAGCACAATTCTTAGATTCCGTTATTTTCACTCAGTGCGCAACTTAGATACTTGTGAGTTAAGAAACTCATTTCTTTTGATTATTCTCAGCGACTCTCTTTAAAATAACGTTCAGTAAATGGCAAACTAATATATTTTGTTATAAATAATTGAATACTTTCAATGAAATCAGAAGTCAAAAACAAACCAGTTGCCATGCATAACCCATAGTCCGTCAAACTCCCTAATCCGGTGTCACTTCAGTCCCGGACTATGCCAGATTAAAAATGGTCAACTGTAATGGGAAATTTTACCATCATGGTTGAAACTGACCCTAAGTGGGCCTCCATTATCAAGTCTCTTGTCTCCATCCTCCTCTGGAGAGTGAGAAGTGGAATGTTATTTTCCTCTACATATCTGTCCTTTCTGGTTGAAGCACCAGGTCTAAACTAAATTACATTCAAGAAGATAACTCTCTCCTATAAGAACATTTCAACTTTATTATTTTGTGGGGCAAGAGAACTGTTACTATGAGGTGAAGGACTTGGCAGAAAACTCACGTTTCTTTCCATGGGCTTCTAATTCACGCTGAACTTCACGTTCCACTTCCATCTTCTCGCACAGTTGTTCAAAAGAGAGCTGACCAAGGCCAAGACGTTGACTCAGCTGAGTAAGATGTGGCTGCGATGGCACAACCAGTGCCACCGTATGGTGCTTAGATGGGTCGCCATAGATGCAAACATTTTCAACAAGGGGGCAAGTCTTCAATTCTGCCTCAACTTTGCCAAGAGAGACATATTCACCCAGCTGGAGTTTCACAAGGTCCTTCTTACGATCTGCAAATTTGAATTGAAAAAGGAACAAAATGGTTTACTTCACTGACAAACAAAACCCACTTCATCATTTTGAACAATTCCATCACTAAAAATATTAAATACAAATTTTAAGTACATTAAGTAAGCTTAAAAAATTGCATTTTCATCTTTTCAATTGTTTTCGTAATGGAAAAATCAGCATTACTTTGCTTTTAAAGGTTTTTTTTGCTTTTACCCTTCTGCTATTTTTCGAGTAAATGGAACCACTTTCCTTAAAAATGTGGAACAAACACCCGAGGCACAGCAACTGAAAAAGGACTACTTTGAAGCATTGTCATATATTGTGATAGGCTAACATGACTTTTCAGGAACAATAACAACTGCCAACCTAATATGAACCGATGGTTAACACTGACCAGTCATAATAAAACCCACCCGGAATGGAGTAGGAGTAGAAGAATTACATATTGCACTAATACTTACCAATTATCTTAAATACTCCATCTGGATGAGCCTCTCCAATGTCCCCAGTCCTGAACCAACGCCGCCCAGCGGCTTCAAAGAAGTCCTCCTTGGTTCTCAAAGGGTTCTTATAATAGCCAGGAGAGACTGTCTCTCCACCAACAATAATTTCCCCCCTTGGATGTGGCTTGTCAGTCACCCTGTAGTTGCCTTCCTCCCAATCCACCAGTGTTATGTCGCAAACTGTAGTTGGTCCACCAACACGACCTGTGCTCCTGTCATGCCCTGAAAGAAATAAAAGGTCATATCACTGCCAACGGGAGTCACCATAATTTTACTCCATAATCAACTAAAGAATCAGAAGAGGATAGGTACAGAGGGATCTAATTTCAAGCACCAAAACAATCTGAAGCCGGGTTCCCAGGGTAAATTTTTTCATGAATTTATTCATGAATATGGTTTCATGAAACCTGTTTCATCAACGTCTATGACCAACATGCCATACAAACAGGATGAATGCATGAAATTGGCCCTGATCGACTGACGAGCAAAAAAAGAAAGTCTTCGAGCTGCCCTCTGTTGCACACGATCAGTACCAAATGAACTAAATAGAGCCGAGTTTCTGCATGCAATATAGGTACCTACTCTAGACAAATGCTCAACTGAAAGAAAAAAAATTTGATATATTTACTTCGATTTCACCGCAAAGCATTTTTCATGGACAGGATGGCTACTGATATCCAATTTTCAAATTCCCTGACTATTCCCTGATGGCCTTACCAATTTCCCTGACCAATCGCCAAAAGGTCTGCTATTATCAGAATATTTAATTTCTGCTGAATTTAATTTTCGTCAAAATTCAGAAAATTTTAAAAGCTGAAATCAATACATTAAAAGCTATAAGAATGAAAAAACACATTAAACCTTCACAAGTTAAGCCCTATCACAAATTATACACCCTTATAATACATTTTTTGCGGCCACGGGTACGCAGCCGCGTATCGTATTTCCGTGGCCGTGTATGTTTCCTTTGGTAAAATTACAAGTTGACAATGTCTAATTCTTCAAGGAAGAGGTAGCGTGTCGTGGTAGCTCTGGGAAGTTTAAGGTTACTGAAAAGGCATCGAAGGGAAAGTTAATGAGGAATTTACTAGCGGACTCCGGCACAGGTTGCCCGAAAAATACACACCAAGCCCATGTTGTTAGACTGGATCAAAATCTGATGGCACGAGTGATGTTTAGAAGTGAATCACAATTTGATTTATGTGGTTGTAACCCCTTGATTGTAAGAGGGAGCCAAAAATGTAAAAATATTTGTATAAACAAACAAAACGTAATCGCGTCACTGCGAGCGAAAACAGGAGGCAATTAGCAACGGCAGCATCATGTTCAGGAATATCAATCATATTTGAGGTGGTTTGTGACCTGACCAAATTGCTTCGAGATGTAGCTAAGGGTGCCATTCAATAATTACGTCGAGCGTGAAAGGAGGGGAGGGGAGGACACTTCTCACTGCCTCGCGAAGGGGGGTACGGGAATCGAAGATGATCTTACAAAAGATTTTGTTTACGCGTGTGATCGTACTTGTATTACCGTTTTAATAATCATTGTCTCGTATTTATAGAACTCCCAAGCACGTATTTACTACAAGCTAGTGTGCTGCAACTACCTCTTGACCTGTCTCTCGGAAGTTAAAAAAAAAGTTGTAAAATCTTCCGAACAACATAGCCTCGGATTCCTTGTGATGAGCGGAATACATGGTGATCATGAATTATAACGCTACCTACTAGGCAAATACCGCATTAAGGATATACAAAAGAGATTAATCGTACGACTGATTCACAGCTAAATAACTTAATATTCACAACTGAATGTTCAACGAATTGACGGGGCTTATTCTATGCACTTCGGCGACGGACATTAGTTTTAGTTGGTGAAATAAAAGGCGGGAAAGCGGTAAAGGTAACTGCAGAAAAATAACGAGAATTTCCTATCCCATTTTTTCCCTGACTGTTACGAGAATTCCCTGAGTATTCCCTGACTTTTCCAGATTTACAAAATTCCCTGACAATTCCAGGTTTTCCAGGTTTTCCCGGTTTTCCCTGATGATCGCCACCCTGATGGATGACGACCAGATGGCTGCGGCGATACTGCTTGTAGCTGCTTGTGAAGCAATGATAATAGGATGCAGGAGAATTAATAATCCAATTATAATTATAACAATAACCTAATAATTATTGGGTTAGACCATAGCTTATGAGGCGAGAAGATGATAGAGGATCCTTACGCTTATTGCACAATGAACTATGACAGGAGGATGCATACAGCTTTCAAAACTATCTGAGGATGACCGAAGTAAGTTCTGAAAAGTTCTGAGGCTTGGTGCTGGGATAATTTCAAACATTGTTGCTGAAGTATTGGAAGCAATTGTGAGAAATCTACAGGCAATGTCTATGGGAGGTTAATGGTCAAAGCACAGATGAGCAGATAACCCAATCAGAGGCCAAGTTTCATGAAGAATTCCCAGTTTCCGTATTTACAGAAATTCATCAAGTATTGGCTTGCACATGCGCAGTGTTACTCGGAGAGAATTCATGAATTATTCATGAATAAATTCACGAAAAAATTTACCGTGGGACACCACCTTATGGATAACTAAATTTCATGAATAAATATGTAAATCAGGAACTTACTATCCATGACTGTTGCACATGAGCAAGTTTCAGTCAACCCATAGCCTTGGATAACCTTGACACACAAGCACACTTTTATCAGTTCGTGAGTGTGTGGAGACAGAGGAGCTCCGCCAGATAAAATCAGTCTCAAACGCCCACCCATTAATTGCCTCGTGGCTCCAAAAATGAACCTGGAAAAAAATTACATATGCATAATTAAGTTTGTAATATATTTATTAAATTCAAACTATCATCAAATATCACATTAGAGCCAGATGAACCTTCTCTAATACCATAATAACAGCACAAGCATGGGCATGGGATTGTCTACAAATTTTTTTTTTTAATTCTTAGCTGTGTAGCAAATAATGCACGAATATAATTTGCAACAAATTATGATTTGAGACATCATCTTCTTGGCTAGAACAACATTCATTTCATGATCTCAACTTACCATAATATTTTTATCACTAATTTTCAATACTAATTTTTCCTTCTGAATTACTTTTGGAATGAACATTATTATAAAAAAGTATTTGACATCTTACGACGACAGCTATATGGTAGCCTTGGAAATGGCTGAAATCAACATCTGCTGCGGAGATGTTTACATTGACATTATGCATCCATGAAAGCATTTAATAGAAGTAACTACTATGTAATAATAAATTACCTGTGATGATGTTAGTCCTCATTATTCAAAAATGAAATTCCTGCACAGTTTCTTTCGAGAAAGTTTATTACTTAGTCATAATATTTGTTTTAATTTAAACGAATTTTGAGGTGTCTAACTTCTAATTTAATTGCGTTTTTTAATGTTTTAAAGCTGTATGTAAAATATAATAGGTTTATTGACCATCATTAAAATTTTTGGATTATAGTACTGATAGTTACTGAAATATAACTAATTGGTCACAGGTAAAGCATGGAGGATGTATAAAGGATAAAGCATGAAGACATGTAAATTTCCTCTGGTTACTTGAGTTAAAAACGATTTAAACCTCCTCTGGGCTTGAGGGGTTAAGAGTGACTTCATATCCTTATATGGATATTACCAAAATCCTCTGATAAAATATTCCAGACTGTAAGAATTAAACAATACCTAATTGTTGTGAATCTTAACTTGAGGTCATTTACCTGTTGAGAAGTGGAGTGTCATATCCCCTTTTGCTCCATTTGCATTTGTAAGCATAGGCAAAATCAAACAGGACTCGTTTCAAGGCACCACCATTTGAGACTTGATCATTCACACCCTTGTATATACGGTCCAAAATTAAGGGAACAGCAGCCATGAAAGTAGGTTTAAGCACCGAAGCATCTCCTTTGGTTCCACGCTTTATCTTACTCGATGAGTCCATCATTGTCAATGGTGTTGAGTATCCTATTTGCACTCCCAGTAACAGACACAACGATTCTGAAAGCAGTATTAGAGGAAAATTATTTAAAATTAGTGACAGCACAACTGATTGGTCATAAGCTTATTCACATCACGGACGTGAATTATTTGCCCACTTCTTCACATTCTGTTGTCCATGTGCAAGATGCATCTGTGCAACATAAAATGCCTTAATAGAACAGTGTTGAGCAAATACAATAAAACTCTTTGCATCAGGACATTCACATTGATTATTGTAAACGAAAAAGTAAAACTTTGTCTTTCCACTTAAATTTAATATAATACAATCATGGTTTCGACTTTACGTCATCTTCAGGTACAGATTCAAAAAAATGTCCACACTTATATTCACACTGGAAACCACCAACTTTATTCACATTGACACTAAACACGGAACCAATGATAAGTGACTCAAAACCATTCCTACATGAAGTTATAGCAACAATGTCTAAAAACATTATCACCCAACATCTAAAGTTGATAACCTGATATTAAAACAATTTTTTTAAATGACTAATGTTTTCTGATACTGATGTACTACCTTCTGATACAAGAATTAACATCAATCACTATCAATATGATTTATATGGAGTTATCATAGTATTATAAAATTTCTATACAAACAACAATACCATTCAGTAAATTTTACGGTTAAATAAAGCAGGAATAATTATCAAAGAAATCATAAAAATTTGTTCAAACATATCAAAACTTATAAATGTTAATAGTGATTTTCTTTATGACCAGTAGAAAAACCAATAACCAAGTAAAACCCTATATCCATTTAAATACCATAAAATGTTAGCATTAAATTTCCCTTTGACAAAATTGAAAAATGATCACATCCAACTGAACAGTAAACTGCAACATTAGCACTAGTAAATATTTTCAGTAAAGCCCGTTTCACACGATACTTGATCCAGCACAAGACCTAGTGTGCTAGCCACTGCTTGATATTGAGGGTGGGATGGAGCATGATTGGAACCCTGCTAGGAGGTTTCACATGATCATCTACCTTTAGCTTGATATGAAGCAGTTATTCCATATGATTCCATGCTAATTAAAAAAAGAGAAGATCACACAAACATCTTCAACGTGAACGTGATTGGTAGATGGCTACTGGGTCCTACTGGGTCTAGTAGCAAACTAGTTACACATCAAGTATGGAATTCCAGTCGCTCAGCGAGTATACTAGCTAGCATGTTTGCCAGCCAGTATACTGGTTCTATTCACACGATACTAGAAATCTAGCATATTAGCAAGTATCCTTGACCTTGTGCTGGACCAAGTGTGTTGTGTTACAGGCTAAAAACAAACTGGTTACGTGAAGGTTTCTCGGGTCCTCCACCGGGTTAATTCGTTCATGTCCGCCGACGTTTTGATTACCGAGAAGCTTCAGGGCTTCTGAATGAAGCCCTGAAGACGATTACTGAGTCGGGAATCGAAACGTCGGTGGACATGGACGAATTAACCCGGTGGAGGACCCGAGAAACCTTCACGCAGCAGATACGCCGGGAAAGCACCAGATCTTTCAACAAACTGGTTAGTACAGCCACAAAAATACAGTTCGCAAAAAGAAAAATATATTACCTACAAGAAGCTCAAATACATGTGCCAGAGGCAAATATCCAAGAAATACATCATCTTTGACTATTTCTATAGCATCTGAGAAAGCTTTGACTGTTCCCAGCATGTTTCTATGACTGAGCAGCACACCCTTGGGAACACCAGTTGACCCACTCGTGTACATAACTATAGCAGTATCATCAGGCGTAGGAGGTACATCCACTGTGGAAAACAAATATGAATGTTAATCAAGGAACTAAAAAAAAAGGTAGGCAACCGATGAAACAATCATCTTATAAAAATTATAAACCACAAATGCATAGCAAAATTAAAGTGAAAAATATGAACATGCATTAAATATACTACAAATACATTAAAAACCACATACTTCAATTAATTAATTATATGCTCCAATACACCTCAATATGCAATTGAAAAATTCAGTTGGAAGAAAATTAAATGAGTCAAGTTACAACTAAATTTAAAGACAAAACATGAAAGTAAGATCAAAGCAAAGTAAAAGAAAAATTGTACCATAAAATATTGGATATCAAAATATTTTATAGAAATTAATAATGGTGTTATTCCTAAATCAATCTTTATTCTTTGAATATTCTGAAGATTCCATTAAATACCACAATTTACTAATTGGCTCAATACCATTATAACTGCTTTGAACAGAATAATCCCTAATCACATTACCTTCATGAGGGAGAGAACTATATGACTGGGGAACTGAGAAATAGAAACTAACTGGACTCAGCAACCAAATTGAGCGACACCTTTTTAAAGTCACACTATTAAACAAACTAGCAGCATCTTTTGAGAGTTAAAAAAAATTATTTCAAGGATTTCTATTAACAAAGATTTCACTGACGTTCTACACCTCATATAACCAAGAAATAAAAATAAATTGATTTAAAGCACAATTACTGATTAAGATTTAAACACACAACTTACGAATATCAGATGCAGCAGCACCATCCTTCACCACCTTTGAGAATGGTACAATTTTCACTCTCTTATCAAATCCTTCCGTATCAGTTTCCTTCAGCTGATCTTCCATATAAATGATGAGATTCACTCTAGGAGTCTTCCCCAGAACAGTGTGGAATTTAGGCAGCAGGTCATGAGATGTGATCACAACTGCAACCTCTGTTTCATTAATGCCATGTGCAATTGCATCATCACCGAGAGTTGCATAAATGGTTACCACTAGAAAATGAATAAAATTCAAACTAAATATCACCAAAATAATAAAAATACTCCACCTGTTTCTAATAGCTCTCCAAGCTTGATAGCTCTAAGCAATTATGGGCATGGTAAAATATTTTTTCCCAATAAAAGCCTAACTTTATTTTAATTGGTATCCTCTCATTCAGGCAGAAACACTAATTAAATGAGCGAGAAACAAAGTAAGGAGGAAAAATACACTCAACCTGTTCAATGCGGATGACAGCCCTGGGCTGTCATCCGCTCCCAGCCACTGGCGCGGATGGCAGCTGGGGGCTGTCATGGCCTTAGGCCACACATGAATGAACAGGACTATGCTCATCCCTTTCGACTTGCTTCCTTTTCTCCGCTCTGCAGTTGGTTTCTAGCCCTCGTGTCGCGTGATTCGTTGCCGCTTTCGTCGGAAATTTTTTTTTCTGCTGTTTTTGGAGTTTGTGTTTTTTGTGCAGATTTGTCAAGTGATATTCACCGTGGATCGTCATTTTGGTGTTTTTTTGTGCTCTTATGCCTCATTACATTCGGATTTTATTTTTAATGTCTTAAAGTGTTTGTGCTTGCTAATATTTTGCTGTGATACTTAGGGATATTTTTATAGTGGTTCGTCATTGCTTCCTGAAGTGCTGAATACAGTATTTTTCTCAACGGTTTCGCATTTTCACTTAAGATGTAAATCTAGTATACTTTTTTTGCATGTTTTTCTATCATTAGAACAAAAAATCTACACATTTTAGTTTTGTATTGCATTAATATTTTCTGAGCTATCGAAATTAGTTCTAATAATTGTAATTAATTTGACTGGCAAAAGTCATTATCTTCTAAAATTACAAAATTCAGTGCCTGATAATGTTTTTGTTTCTATGTATATATAATGCATTATTATTACTTTTTTTGCTATCATTTTATCTGTTCACTCCTCCTTGCATTGGGAACAGACTAATGATTTTATTACATTTTTCCTCAGGGTATTTCCCTCCTCTTTGAAGATGAAGAGAAGAGTCTCGGAGGCCACAAGCCAAAGAGAAAAAAACCGTATGTCGAACCCAAATAACGTTGAAATACCCAGTCTTTCTGGTAAGAAGTATTAATCTACATATTCTTGCATATTAAAAAAGAGTGAATTCTATTGCAAAATAAAAAAAGAGTAAAAATTTTATCTTTACCTTTCATAGCCTCAGAGAAAAACAAGCAAGGAAAACGCTCAGGAAGGATGAAATACGTGCTCTAGCAATGGATTCGTCGGATGACAATTTTTCGAGTGTGTCTTCAATACTTTTTGGTTCTGACACGGGTGAAAAGTGACTCGGAAAGTGGTGATGAACCCTTCACTGCAGAGGCAGCAAGGAATACCATTACATCTGAGGCGGCTTGGGCCCCTTAATCCCCCAGTGAATAGTAATATCCTTGGCTTTGTAGGATCCCCTGGTCTCAAGAAAATTTCCTGTGGTTCGACCGCCAAACGACGAGTTTTATGACCTTATTGTAAGTGCAGCCGAGAGGAATGCGGAGTGCATCTTTCTGGAAAACCCATCGCCCCGTGCAAGGATTACCGACTGGAGGTTACTAAAGATGACATCGTCGGCCTCGGT
The DNA here is from genome assembly GCA_933228895.1 of Platycnemis pennipes. NCBI lineage: Eukaryota > Metazoa > Arthropoda > Insecta > Odonata > Platycnemididae > Platycnemis > Platycnemis pennipes. The sequence continues at coordinate 14,370,014 of OW121856.1, forward strand.
GGCGGCGTGGTTAAGTCCTCGCCTGCTAACCTGAGGGTCGCGGGTTCGAATCCCACCTGAGTGTGTTTTTTCACCACTCAGGACATGGATGTGTGTGATTGTCCGTTGTTGATTGTTAAATACCCCGATGTAAAAGGCCATAGGTGCTGTTTTCGGTGGTAGTGGAGAATAAAAGTGTTGGGTTCGGAGTGAAATCTGGCCAAGAAAAGGAATCCTTCGGCATGTCTATTCCTCTGAGGGTCTACTACGGTAAATCAACTGTGCTAAAGCTTTTTGTTTCCTGTTGTATAATTTGTCAATCAATCTGGTCTTGTACCCGTTATTTTCCACGATCTGTTTTATGACATCTAACTCTTTGATTGGGTTCTTATTAGACAGCATATCCATTCTGCACCCCATACCATGTTTTAAGAGGTATAAATCAAAAATCCGAGAAAAAATAGAAAATAAGCAACACCCTAATGGGCACTCATACACGGGGCAGGAAGGGACCGCGGCACCCCCACCTAGCTAGTTCAATGGCAGGTCCGTCTAGAGTTCGGTGGCACGGCGGCGGTGTGGTTCAAGAAAGGGGAAGCGGCATTGCTCGGCTGCGCCCACATCTACATCGTACCATCATTTATTCATTTGTTGCCTGTTCCACAAGAGGCCAAGCCACGTCACATAATTCCGTAAGAAGGCCCCTTCACACAGACGACACTCGAAAACTACTCGCCGCACCACGATAGGCTGCACGAGAGATTTTGAAGAAAATCCTAAAAGAGGTTGCTACGATCCAGATAAAGTACAATCAAAAGTTAACAAATCTGTGAGTTACTAAAAATAGATTGAAAATATGGATGATACCGTTTTATATAGCCTAGACAAGGGTTCATGGTAGTTCTCTGGGGGGGCAGAGCAGGTAAACAGTCATTAGCAAGGGTCTCAGCTCACAATCAGCCTAATCCATACCTGCTATTAATTGAGCTTGAAATATGATGATGTTATTGATGACTCTGCAAGGAAGAGGGCTAGAAGAGTTGTATTTTCATAAAGTAAAAAAAAAAGAGAAAGTATGTTTTATTACGACTTTTTAGTGATGGGCCTGAGATTCTAGAAGGGTCTTGAAGCAAAAACTCCGGTGGAATATAAACAGAATCACAACTATATTCAGGGCCACCCCTCACAACATTATATTATTAAAAATTTAGGAGGCATCTACACTATCCAGTTTTGATTCACACAATAAAACCATTCTGGCATCCCAATATACACAACACAACATGGTTATTGAGAGAATCTCTCTCTAGAAGTTCATCAAGGCAATTAATTATCGTGCTTACATCTTCCCCTCAGCTACCCCCTCTAACCCCAGGCCTCCGATCAATCTCTATACCCAGCCAATTACATTCAACAGTTGATATTCCATTATAAGACAATTAATATTAATGTTATTTCTATAAGGAGACAAAGCATCAGAATCTGAATTACATCCCAGCTTGGTAAAATACACATAAGGACTAATTCATAAATTTTGCCGAAAAAATATGAGTTAACAATTTAATAGTTAATTTATGACAGTGTTCGCAAATATGTAACACTTGGGCCAGGTTACGTGTAGCTAGATTTACTGTGGGAAAAAATTAGTGAAAACATCATTTAAAAAAGTTAATTTCCTAAATTTGTTTTATGCGAGTCCCAGACTGATTCTGGATGGGTAAGGCTGACTTTGATAACCCAAATTGCTTCCTTCATCATTCAAATTGATTTTCATGCTCCAGATTCCTTTCCTGCTATATTTTATTCCATGACAGGGCAGCTCATTGCCAGAAAATCTTTTCTCACCAGGTACCAATTAGCTCCCAGAACTAAGACAAAAAATTACCTGGCAGAGATTGCTTAAAGCAACCATGGGCAGCAATTAACCACTCAGCTCTCGTTTCTGCAAATATGACAACTTTCTGCTGTGGCTTTATACCAAGGGTTCTTAGGCCTCTGCCAAAGCTGGCAGCTATCCTGTCAACTTCACTGAAGGTCTTCCACTGGTACTCTCCCATAACATACTGTAAACAGAGAAAATCTCTCAATAATAGTGCCACAATAGAATGCACAAACAAATTTTGAGCTTGAAATATTCCACCCTAGGGTGACAATAACCCATGCAGCACCAAAGATTTGGGAACGGTTACGTGCAAATATTGGTTAACAGTTATTCATGTCCGTTTTGCCAACCGTTATAGCCCAACGGATTCCCATCCGTTCCCCAACCATTGGCACAACAGTTCCCCAACAATTATACAGCCATATATTCCTATTAACCTGAGTTGCCATTAGGCATAGCATTGGTTGGAATATGCCAATGCGGAAATGACATGTACTAATTACCTTCACATTTCTGAAAGCCACCATAACTGACGCTCAGGTTGGGTTTAAATGAATACAAATATTTTAGCACGACCTTGGATAGTATAGAACGACGAATAACCATCATAATATACCTAACTTTCAACGCGCAGGAAGTTAGCCTCAACTAAGAGGGATTTCTCCTCTCTTCCTTTTGTTGAGGGAAAGTCATCACTGCACTGAGGAAGACACAAATACCGAAAACATCTTCTGATCTGAACATTCATTACCTCATTTCTAATGTCCCTAATTTTCTTTTCTAATGTCTAACGTAATGATATAACACGCAAGTAAAAATATATTAATGCTGTAACATCTTACGTTCAGAATGCAATCAATACTATATGGAAGGCAGATCAAAACAAAAACAATGACAAATTCTTGTATTTTCTGCACTAGTCACGCTTTGCAAAGATAAAAATTTATTCACCGTACCCACCGTACCGTCAATCGCTATGCTTCGAGATCTATTTCATTCCAGTTGCTTGCCTCCGAGTTGACTTTACATGATCATATTATTCACAACCATGAAACAATGACAGTGCAATGAACATAAAACCAGGGATACTATATTAATATATTACATATATACTATATTTACGAACTCCTTGATGAAAACAACAGAAATCACAACTGCCATTTGAATGTAGAAGTGGTAGAAGTCGATTAGCATTTCGATGGTATCGATGGTATCGATATAGTCGATACCTTTCAAAGCCGCGAACTATGAATATTCGGGAAAGTTGTTCGTGTGCACAAAAGTTGTGATTTATCGTTGATGAAAGTGCTCTAATAAAAACATAAGTTAACAAAACTGTAGCGTGTTTTAACTTGTGTACTTTGAATTTCATCATTGAAAATTAAAATGCCATTGTTTAAAGACATGAACTTTTTTACAGAAAAATCCTCTCCAACCACGGTTGTATGGTTTGATCAAATTACACAATGCTAATTTCCCAATCAGGCCAGTGATTTCCAGTACTTCCTCACCAACATATAAATTAGCAGCAAAACTGAACCACATAATTAAAGATTACACTAAGTTTATTCCAACATACGGCATCAAAAAAGTCATTAAACTTAATTGAGGGACTTAAGGATTTAAAGCTACCACACAACGCAAGAACATTTTTTCCCTTTCATTAATTCAATATATAACAACATTAAATTCACCATGGAAATAGAAAATAAATCAATAAATTATCTAGACAAACATTCAGCTTAAGAAGGGAAACACCTATTTGACATTATCGCAAACCCACCTCCACAGATATTATTCCCGTGGATTCGTGCCACCCTTTTCAACACAAGACAGTAGCGTTTCACTCATTAATCAATAGACTCATAAAAATTCCCCTCAGCGAGCACAACTACGATAAGGAATGGAAAACCTTACAATATATCGCAAAGGTTAATGGCTATCAACCAGCAATAATTGAAAACATTCGCAATAAAGCCCGCAAGAAACAGGCCTTAGTCAATGGCGTCTTCCCTCTCCCCTATCGACACTAAAAATGTGGTGCAGGCTCACTTCCTAGGGAATATTTCCCGATCTCTTACCTCCAGCTTCCCGAAGGAAAATTACAGGATAGCATATTATACCCCCTCAACTCTCAAAACAATGCTGTTCAACTGCAAAGATCGTTTCCCATCCGAAGAAGAGGAAGTGGCATATACTGCCTTAGGTGCAAAGATTGTGACAGGAGATATATAGGCAGAACGGAAAGAAGTGTCAACATTGGAGTGAGTGAGCACCATAATTGTTACAAAAAGAAGAAAGAGCAGTCAAACTTTGCCAACCACTTAATAGACAGCAACCATCAGAGTGATTTCACGCCGAATATCCTCCACTCAGAGGGAAACAAGGGGAGACTAAGACTCCCTGGAAATGTTGGAGATAATCCAACATTTAAAGAACAACATCCCCCTAGCCCAGGAACAAGTGCTTTCCTCCCACTCCCCACCCTTTTCCATCCCCATAAACGAACTTCTACAGTGACAACCAAAAATTCCTCAATGATCACCCACCTGTGTGCAATTAACGTATTCCTGGAAATTGTACCTTAATTTAAAGAACAACATCCCCCTAGCCCAGGAACAAGTGATTTCCTCCCACTCCCCACCCTTTTCCATCCCCATAAACGAACTTCTACAGTGACAACCAAAAATTCCTCAATGATCACCCACCTGTGTGCAATTAACGTATTCCTGGAAATTGTACCAATCAGTGCTACTCGTAAAAATTCCCCCAGTGACCTATGGGCCATTACATTCCCAGGAAAATTCCCAGTGCCCGCATCAACAGCCGGACCCATGAACTACCATTGACTATTGCGCCTTGTAAAACAATGCGCCCCCACTATTCTTTCCTTTCTCCTCCTTCACCTACCTTACACCAACCCTCCTATCCCCCTCGTTTCCTCATTCACTCTACGCTTGTCGAAGACCTGTCAACGCAGGGAAATCCCTCTACCCAACCTAACACCGCTACTTCCCCCTCTATCCCTTCTCATCACACTTCCAACTCACTTTCGACAGATAGATGTCCATACTGTCGCACCCAACTTGTTATATAAAGAAGCTGTATGCATGATCAGTCACCTGAAGATGTAACCACGTCATGAAACCCGGGTCGTGCCTATTTAAATATAAAGTGAACCTAACAAAGTTTCATTCTTTTATTTTCCATTATGGAGAGGTATCACATAGTTAAGCCTGAAGTTATCAGCTATGTTTTCATTACTTCCTATTTCAGTTAAAGTAATTTCAACAACTCTAGGGCATTTCCGACTTCAGATGGACGAGGCTTCAGACCACATATACCTATCCCTTCTATCCCTTCCATCCCTATCCTTATACCTTTCCTCCCGGTCTGAAGCGCCTATTAGTGCGGAAACAGACTTGAAAACACCATGAGTGAGGGCATTTCCGTTAACGATGAACACCTTGAATCGCATATCTTACCACTCCTTAGCTTATGTAATAATATATATTTGCGAAATAATAGGTACATACCTTTTTGAAAACGCTGCCATTTGGCTGAGTCTCGTCATCCTCCGCCAGAATTTCTCGCGTGCCTAAGCACGGCTGGGAGCCATAATTCTCCACCGTGAACCTCATCACCTTCTCCATCGTGTCCACGCGGTCCCTGAGAAGCCGGACGTGAAGCGGGCCTGGGTCATCCACAGACCGGTACGTCACCGAGGTGCGGTCATCGCCGTACGACACCGGCTTCGCCTGCAATGGGGAGAGGCAAGGACGGTCGTCTCAATACAGAGAAAAAAAACCAATCACCATTCCCACCTAACCATGATGAGGATAGTCTCATTCTGGATACATACAAATGCGATGCGATTTGATTGAAAGGGTTTTTGAATCCGAGAAGAAACTTACAACGACTCGACATCTCGGCAGCATGCAGCAGTTGGGTGCAGGAACGGGCGCTTCGTGGAAATCACTTTCCGAGGAGTCCGAAAGCAAATTCATCGTGTACCTCACCGCACAACCGAATTCGTGGAATGCATGTGAAAGACCTCGGGCCACTTTGCAGATGGCAACGGACAAGATTACTCCAGTATCATGCAGTTTTAGAAGAATGCCACGGGAAAAACTTGAAAGTGACGACATTTCGAACACAACGCCAAAAACCTTTTTTAAAGCGATTGGCCAACACGACTTAAAGCGATTGAAAATGAGACGGGTGGCCTATCGCTGGACCCGGGTTCAATCCGGTCGGCTGCAATTGGGGACTGAAGTTCAGACGACGTAGGGGTACACGTAAATGGTATCTCATCGGCAACTCCGAGCACCACACCAGAACTGGAATACGCTCGAGCGACGCGGTAGAACTGCGAAGAGCCACGAGGTTAGAAAGCCACGCCTTGAACGGGAGAGTTTCCGAGGAGCTATGTGAAATATGCCCACGCACACGCCGGGTCAAAGGGGAAGCTACAAAAAAAACGAGAGAACAAATGCGGCAAGCGAGGAATTAGACGGCTGGATGAGGACAGCCGCGGGCAGTTTTGGGTGAACGTTTCCAGCTTTTTTCGCTCTGTCCGTGTTTATATATCACTCAACTACGGGATAACTATTAAAGATATAGACTTGCTGTTTTCTTTATTTGATTCAGGCGATGTCATTTTATTCAACGATTGAAAAGAAAAAAACATTATTTCCCTAGGTTAGCGATAAAATCTAGCTGTACTTTGGCTCATTAAAACTTGCTTCGAATAGAGAAATTAAAAAATCGGAAAAATAAACATGTAGCGACATTTTTCTTCTACAATTACAGTTAAGCTCATAGGTCAGTATTAGTTTCCAAAGCCGATATCATTAAACCGGTGGACCCCTGGACGCCGAGAATATTCCAAAGGCTTCGAACCTTTTTCACCACTCCCTCATAGACAACGCATCATGCTATTACTACAGTCGGCAACAGTGAGTGGATGCGGCCACGAAGAAGGTATAAATGAAAAGTAAATAATCACGCATGTAAGGAAGAGTTTTCATGCTTTGGAGTCTGAGTATGCTTTCATCAGCTGTCTAGGTGGTCACCGCAAATAATCGATTTTGCCTATAGTGAGAAAGGCAATTCAAGTATTGAGTACCTAGTCGTGATTAAACCACACTATCTCCGCAGAAAGATAGTTTAGTTACATATTGAGCAGAAAGACCGATGGGAGGCATTTATCCGACGACAAAAAATGAGAGACCTTGCATAAGAGTTGGAAAAAAACAAAAATCACCGTTCTAAACCCCGCGAAAATAATGCCGACTATTTCTACCGCAGTCCAAGATGCATGCAATGGCTGGACGCGAGGTCCAGAACATTTAATGAATTCTAGGTAATGAAGCCACCGTACGCGACATCAAAGGGGAATGGATTATTCATATGATGGTACCTACGGCAAATTAAGCTTCCTGGTGGTTTTGAAAACGAAGATGTCAAATGAAGTTAGCGACATAAAATACGAAGTTTCATCATCATCATTGGTCAACAATCCTAGGATTGGCTTGACGTAGCTTTCCACTCTATTCTTCTATCGGCCAACCTTTTCATTGTGACGTAATTCCTCTCTTTTACATCCTTCACAACCTGTTCTATGTATCTCATACGAGGCCTGCCTTTTCCAATCTTCCCGTTCACTTTTCCCTCGACGTTAGTCTTCATCAGGCCGATACGAAGTTTACGGGAGTCAATATCACAATGAAAGGCATACCGATAAGAACATTCTATTATGAATCCGAAGAATACACAATGGCTATTGATGGCTGCGCTACAATTCACCATTGCCTTCAATTCCCTGCTGATTTATGAGAAGTTGATTCGTGGAATTCATTGCCGACCACTTCGAAATCGCATGGAAAAGTTGTAGACTGCAGACATACTTGAACTATGGATTACGCAAGACTCAATATTGTTAAAAGATGATTAAGGAGGAACGGCGGGAAAAGCTTGTAAGGATGCGCTAGGGCAACTTATAGGATTGGTGGACAGTAACGAGGCCTCATCTGCATCTACGCGATACACTGCAAGCGACCGCGAAGGTGTGAGGCAGGGGGTGAAGATCACCAAGCATGCGCTATAGACATGCAAACATGCTACTATAGGGTCTCAGGCAACTAGATTGTTAGTATCGACATAGCAATTAAGTGATTGGTTGTTAACACACGCATAATGTACTACGGACTACTCTAAAATATATCCCCTACCTATCTATTTGCTAGTGGGACGAAAGAAAATAACGATAAAGTGCTAGAATTGGTAGGAGAGGAAAGAAATTATATAGGTGAAATTAGGAGATGGCAGAAAGTGTGGATGGAAAAGGTAATAAAACGGGACGGTCTTTTGAAGGTGGTGATTGAGGGAAGAGCGTTGGGTAAGCGGGGAAGAGGGAGGAGAAGAACGGGTAGCTTGGATGGAATGATGGGTGGCAGGAGGGGCTGAAGAGGGACATCGTGTGAAATTTAGGGAGTGGGAGTAATTAAATGTCCACTTAAACCTACCACCACCGGTAGAATACTAAGAATAATAATAACTAGGGATGTCCATAACTGTGACTTTCTTGTCAACGCCATAAATGTGACTATTCCGTTACAATCACTGTGATTATAAAATTTGATTGGGATCACATTTTAGAATTGACACGGCATAGAAACGACAATCGCAATCACATATTAGGGGACGACCATTTCGGTACGTCAGCGTTCTAGTAAGTCCAACTGCACGATACAAGAGAGACTCTTCAATCAAGTGATATAAAAATACTGTTTATTATAAATTTTGCTGAGAAATTCATCCCTTCTCCTTAAATTGTAACTTGAAATTAAATTATAAAAATGATAAACTTCTTTCGCATATGTTTTCATAAAATGCCTCAAGCTTTAAAAACAATTTAACATTTACGTATAGAGGCTCTACTAGGCTCTGACAGGAAAAAATAAAAATTTTAAGTAGGTATTCGCTCAAAACTTTGGCATATAAATAAATGTTACTTCTAGTTTGAGACCAGTAAATTTAGGTTTCTTACGTAATAAAAATCACACAACCCTAACTGTACGAGGAAAAAAGGACATTTTGAATCTGTCAGTTAGGTAATCAATTTCTCTAATTTAATAATTATAGCCCTGACTACCATAGTAATATGGAGTTTGCACAATAAAAGATCATCACTGAAAATACTATCTTGAAATTTATATGGAAGATTAAGTCTAAATTTCAACCTACGATCTCACAATGATTCCCATTTTAATTCATTTAATGGACTCGTTACGCTAATATGGTTTTCGTACCGTCCCTTTACAAATCTTCAGCCGATCTTCGCTGCACACGTTCAAGTTCATTATTTAGACCTATTTCGTATGGATCCCATTAACTGGCAGCGTACCCCAAATGAGATCTAACAATCAAATTTTTCCCAATATACTGGGAAAAATTTGATTGTTCAATAAAATTTTCTGGAATTGATTTCTTTGGCGTTCGTCATCATTTGGATATTTTATGTATTGGAAACTGTAAAGGGGATTATATACACAGCTATGGACTGCAACCTTTTCGGGACTTGAACTTGTCACAGAATGGCAATTAGCTGGCGCCTCGGAGAGCACAAGGGAATTCACAACTAGGGCCCGGGAATTTGCTGGGAAGGGAATGTCCTCAAAATTCATGAAGGGAGTAGGCATTTCTTACAAGTAGTGGCTTGCGAGCCGAAGCCCATATACGTCAAAATCTGTGGAAAAAGAGAGGATAAGGCAATTGCTGGTCATTTCAGCTCGAGACCAATTGGTAGCCTGCACACTTCTCTAGCGAGTCGGTGCTGCGTTAGAGATGTCTTCCTCGTCGCGATTCTGCATGAGGCGTGATGAAGACATTCGTCAGGCATTGCTGGTGTTAGAAGAGGAGGAGCAGGAAGGGATGGGGGGCATTTCGTCAGGCAGTGATGTAGATTCCGCATATGAGCAATCGGATTCGGAGAGTGAGGAAGATTGCGCGGATGCAGATAAAGACAACGGAAGTAGCGGAGAACCTTTATAAGACGAAAGTGTACCAGCGACAAAGCGACCAAGAGGGAGCCAGACGAATAGAGGCAGAAAGGCAACCTACAAACCTGCGAGGGAAAGACGGTTCTTGCTGCCGGGAAAAAGAGACCAAAAGACGATGAACTATTTTCCACCTAATGTTTTCAGCACTAAAGACTATTTATTAATCGCTAGATACTTTTTTCGCTCTGTAAATGAATTGCCCGGTCGGTTCATAACGATTGTTTTCGATGCGTGCTCCCGAATACCTCCAAATAAATTAGCACTTATTTTTTCTCATGAACTTTAATTCAGATGTTAGCATCTTTACCTAAACCTTAAATGGTAAAATTACGGTGCAATGATTATTTTTGGTTATGTCACGATTTTGAATATTGCCCGAAGACCCTGAAAGTCGATGGATATTATTGATATCACACTTATTTTATTTTTCTTTCTTTTTTGTATTTTGGAGAAGGAAACAGTAAATTTTGATTTCAGAACAACCCAGACCAAAAGGCGCAACGCGTGATACCAAACTCCTCACCAAATTCGACAGTTATTATTATGTGATAGAGTTTTGCGAAATTAAATATCGATGCACAATCGATGCACAGAAATGAGGAAATACAACGACAGCGCTTAGAGATATAAGTTCCCAATCGTACCATAGTGATGTAGATATTGAGGAGATGGAGGCATTTTTTTGGACTTCAGTATTTTTCTAGGGTGCAGAAGAGGTGCAACATTATTCTGTATGAGCTGTTATAAACTGAGTTTGCATACACTATATCAATGTACCACTCCGCTACAGTGATTCCCGTTTCTGTGTCAAAACTGCGTTTTGAATACTTCAAGATTGCAGGGCAGGGTGATCGATTAATGTTCACCAATTCGTGAAATTTGAGAAGACATGGTGGATAATTGTAGGAATTATTACACAGCCCATCAATACCGCACGGTTGACGAAAAACGCTAAAAATTCTACAGATTGATGGGCATGCAGTGCAGCAACGAGAAGGAAGGTTCGACGTAACTTATGCCCGAAAGAAAGGGACATAAAAATGAGACATCTATGCTCATTGTGCAGCACTCCCATGTGCATAGAAGTTATCTGAGTACTGCCTGTACTGGAGTGAAAAATCAACTTCTTTCCAGTACAATGTGAATATTTATATTTATTACGCAAAAAACTATTTAAATTTATAAGCATTTTAATTGACATTATAAGTGTTTATGAAATTTTCGAAAAAATCACTGAAAAATTAAACTTGAAAAATACGCTTCTTTCAAATGTTGTAGTAAATATATTTTTGGAGAAAAACTATTAAAAACGATAGTCTTCATACACTTCAAAGTGTTATCCTTAAGTACCTAACAGCATTTCTCGGTATTGTCAAAACATGAGCAACGGAAAATAAATTTCGATTTGATGTATTTCGGAGAGATTTTCAAATTGAAAAGGTATTTTTACTGTGTTATATATTTTTTTAAATAAAATATTTCAACTCATTGATAAAAAGGCTTCATATGAATGATATTTGAAATCTTCCTCAATGAAATATAGCAAAAATCTGAAATAAAAAAATAATAACTCATGGGGTACGCAGGACACCAGTGTGCACTTTATGATTCTCTTAGTAAGTGTGCATTTCTAAGGTTAAAAGTGGTGATAGGGAGCACCCACATAACTACCGACCTATATCCCTCACATCCATTTCGTGCAAAGTCCTGGAACATATAATTGTCAGTTCAGTCATGGGGCATCTAGATAACCAGAATTTATTGTCCTATGTTCAGTATGGTTTCCGGAAGAGTAGATCATGTGAAACTCAACTTGCTCTCTTTTCCCACGATATTTTACTTTATGGAGAAAGTAATATTCCAGTGGATGCAATATTTTTCGATTTCAAGAAAGCTTTTGACAAGTTGTCTCATAGCAAACTAATTTTGACATTAAAATCTTATGGGATAGACAGTAATATTATATCATGGATAAATGATTTCCCGCATGATCGGGTGCAAAGGGTTGTTTTGGACGGTGTTACCTCTCCGGCAATTGAAGTCACTGCAGGTGTCCCACAAAGTAGTGTGATAGGTCCACTCCTGTTCCTACTGTACAAAAATGATATCAATAAGGTGGTAAAAAGTAAGCTTCGACTATTTGCCGATGACGCGGTACTGTACAGGGAAAGTCTATGCCCAAATGATAAAGAATATTTAAATGATGACCTACAAGCAATTGAAAAATGGTGTCATACGTGGCAGTTAGAATTAAATTTTTTTTAATTTGTAGTAATGAATTTTTGGAAAAAGAATTTTTCTCCTCCTATCACTTACAAGATATGTAATAATGAAACAAACGTGGAATCCAATAAATATCTTGGAATAAGACTGACACATGATCTTTCCTGGGGTAAACACATACGTGAAATAATGGGTCAAGGTAATCGTAAACTGGGATTCATCGAAAGAGTATTGGGTAAATGAGACGATCATGTACGAGAAATCGGCTACTTTTTTCCCTTGTTAGACCTCATTTGGTATATGTTGCCAGTATAGTTAAAATTACTAATTTGAAAAATAAAGAAATCTACTTGAGGTTTACGCTCTCAATTTTTATATAACATTAACGGTTGAAGAAATCGCTGTTTCTGTTTTCACGGGAAATTGATGAAAAAGTTTGGAAAAGGTACTTAGCGCTACGAAAATCAGTGACTATCACCAATATGCAAGATTTTGTTGTGTGAAATGAGCCGTACTGTTCTGTGGATTCCGAACATTACCTTCAAATTCCTACATCACCTCCGGTTTTTCCACAAATCACGAAAACATGAAAATTAGAAAAGGCAATTTTTTAATGTTATTGCGTCTTATTTGTGTTAGTTACACACCATTTGATTGGCCCAGGATCTGTCAACCCTCTCAAATTTTCATATAAAATGCCACGTGGGGCCCAAAAAATAAAAATGCAATACTCCTTTTTACAATGCAGTTGTTCTTGGACTTGATAATAATATTGATGATCTATTTTTCGTTTTAATTTCCCTTCAAGAATATGGAAAAACTTGGTTATTTTTAATGCGTTCAATAGGAGTGACCTCCCTACAAGAGCAAGGGCGTTTTATTTCCAGAACACCTCTACCATCAGGTATTAGCCCATTGGGGGAGCCGCCAGAAATGGCAATTCCTGGTCCACAAACATTCCCTGTGCATCCGCTTTCCCCCTCGTAGGCCACAATGGCTCTTCGTTCCATAGCCTTACTGTATTCTGTGGATTTGCTTCCCGAGAAGGATGGGCGTAAAATGGACTTCACAGTATTTGTTCTGGTTGCTTTGGGCCTCAATTTGCACACACGGCCGAATGTGGATGCTGTCAGTCTTTTTAGGCTTTCAGACATCAACGGCCTTGAGCACCGCTGATTTCTGGTTAGTGCCTCTAATTCCGCTGTCTCTTTCTCATTCAATGAGAGCGATTTCAGGAGGCTGGTCTTGGAGTGCTCATCTACTTCCCGTTTGTCACTCTCAATGCACCCAGAGTGCTGATCTGCAGCCATAGGAGCTTTCTCCCTCTCCGCGCATGTCCTACCCTTCTTCATCCCGTCCATAATACCTATTCTCATCCATCCCCTGCCCCGCTTGCCAAACATTATTCCCTCTATCACGACTCTGACCAACCCATCGCCCCTCATTACCTGTTCAAGCCACCTACTCTGCCTTCCCCTGATCCCATCCAGCAGCTTCTCCTCCTCCTCCCAAACGAAGTCAAATACTCCTGCATTTGCGTTTCTCTCTGTCCAAAGCTCATTTTCCTTCTTCCTCCACACCCACATCTCGAACGCCTGCAATCTATTTTCCATTTTTCCTTTAGTCTCCATTTTTGTATAGTTCCTACTTTTTCAATACTCTCCCTTCTTGTCGCACTGCCGTTATCTATCACATGTAAAAGGGCTTTGATATAGTTGGATATATGCATTTTAAATAAGGTAAAATCGTACCAATCAAGATATAATGATATCTTTGTAAAACTGCCCTAAGCTAGTCGTGATGTGAATGGTGAAAAGAGTTTTACGCAAATATACACATAAATACCAATCTACATAGGGAAGAGAGCTTCATCTACAGCGAGAGCGTAAAACCAACAGTTTCCTATGTGACAACTATGAACCAACCTCACTCTCCTCATATGAGTTATGAAAAATTATGATCCCCGGCAACACCGGGTAATTCAGCTATCTAAAATTTTTAAAAATAATATGTAAGGGTTTTTTGGAGAAATGTCTTTTAAAGGCAATGCATTGATTTTGATATTTTCCACGCCGTTGAAATTCAACGCCCCCCCCCCCCCCCCCCCCCCCGCTAGTCCATTACAATTAAAAAAGTACGTAGAAATAGCTTCGCGTACCAGTGAGTTGTAGTTAGTCCGATACGATCTTTTCCTTAAAGACCCATTGGCAGCCACTGCTATCAAGGGTATACCATCGGTATCTACGTCTCCAGCCTGCACGGCGAGATCATATTCCTACTTCCCGGCACGCCTCATCACCTCCCACGCAGCATCATGCATCCCTAAGATGACGTATTATTGCATTTTTCGGTACGTTCTAGGAGTAATACACGGCATATCGAGAACTGCACTAAGCTCCGCTAGTTGTGAATATCCTTGGTCAGTTCATATCATATTTGCAACCTGTAATTAAACCCTTGTCATTATTCCACAGTTTATGGCACCCGCTTCGCATATATATTTCCAAAGCACATTAGCAGAATTTTGATGGTGGCATGTCTCGAGAGAGAATGCCATGGAGTTATTTACTTGAGAAGATGATATTTATCTATGATATCCGAAGGTATTTTAGAAATGTGGTTATTAAATTGGATTTTCAATACATAATTTTAGTCTGAGTAGATTAGGGTAGTACTTGAAAACTTTAACAGTACGATCTCTACTTAATATCATTGTATTTGGGATATTTTACAAACTCGTTGGTAGCAATGTGCGCAGGGTCAGAGCATCCCGTAATTCTATCAAAAAAGGAGTCAACTATTGAAGACCGAATTCAGGAGTTCAAAGAAATACATATCTTAGAGGCGATATACAAGATATGACAAGGAATTTACAGTATAACCATGCCTTGTTGACTGGTACGATTTTTTTCATTAGGCTTTTCAGTATTTAAAAATATTTCCATGCTACACATCTGACGAAATTTGCTGAAAAACCCTTTCCTTTTCTCCTCTATCACTTCCATGTCTGATAATATGCAAGAAAGCATGTTTTCCCATAGTTTTAGGGAGGAAAAAATGTTTTTTCCTCCCTAGAAGAAAAAGTTTTATATCGAAGATTCGTCTTCCGGTTGGATCGTAAGCTTTTGTCACCGTAGATTCCGGCAAAATTATGGCATCACCGTAATGTAGACATAAAGTACTTTCATTAAGTTGAGAGCAATAGATGACCAATTGATCAATAAGGAACAGACCGTTTAAGCAAATCTGCAAAGGAAAAAAAAATAATCTCCAGAAACGTTTCCTGGACAAGCAATGATAGATTCATTAACGCGATTGAGGCAACAGGCACACCCATAATTTATCGTAATATAGTAATAACTTACGGGTGCTCGGATGATCACCCCCCTCCACTCTCCACTGGCTACGCCAATCACTACGGCAAAATATTTGACAAATCCGAGTTCACAAGGACTGGTTGAAGAGAGAATATGATCCTTTACTAAGGATTGGGAGTAAGCGCGAGCAGCAAAGACAGCTGTAAAATCTTCTCCCTCATGGTATTTTCAAGGGGACCTCGTATCATGTTGAAATACAAGGTCGAGGGGCGTCCTAAAACGCTACATGGCCCCCTCCCCTCATCGCTCACCCCACCCCTACCCGCTCTTCCCCCCTCATAAGCGCTGCCACTCGCTCTCAGGCTGACAGCGAAAATCGCAGCGCCGCCGATGGAACACGTAATTTAGATCGAGGAGTCGTGAAAAATGCGTTGCATAGGTCCACGAGAATGTTCACTGTGACGCTAAAATACGCTTTATGGAACATTACCATGGTCCAACATGTAGATGAAGGTTGGTCATATAGCCTGAATGAAAAGATTTTAAAGAAATATGCGTCCAAAGCTTCATGGCGAGCTCCTGATTTTGGACAAATTTACGTTTTTCCGCTTTCGATATATTTATATAGAAAGTGAAACGCCAATAACTGCAATACTTAGGCTAAGTATTAATCCTTATTCTAGAGTCCTGCTCAATCAGATTTGCAATAACTAGTATATTTAAGTCGTAAATCAAGAACGCGTAGACGTCTGCGGACGCGTTTTTTTTCAGTGGTATACAGCCCCCTTAAGGGTCGCATCCTTCCTGCAGATGTTTTTTTGCTCCTTCCTAACGGAACTTACAAAAATACCTTCGGTACCCTCTTTCTGGAAATCTGTTGTAAGGTCACACCCTGGGAATTTATATGCCTCAGTAAAATGAATACACCCATTACTTCTTATTTTTGAGAGACCATGCTGAGTTCTCTTCCATATTAGCCGTTGAGACACATTTCCGAATGCATACAAAATTTCCAGTTTCGTTGTCATAGTGCTCAAAATTAATTTATTACCTCTGCATTATCTTTGTGCGTACTAAACAATATCCTTAGAAGCGTCCTTAAGCTCATATCGAACTGTGTCTTCTTGAAGCGTAGGGCTACGCAAAGAATCGACGTTGGCGGAAAAGTGATATGCGGCAGATTTATGGCGCGGGATTAATCTCGTAATATTAAAAACTCGTTACTCCCTTGGTAATCACGATAGTCCCCTTATTTTTTCACTACAAACAACTTAAAAGTGTCATCAAAATTTCATACGCTGCACATGTATACATATGCATCAGGGAGATTAAATTAATATATGGATATTAGAATAATATAATTAAATATTATTCTAATATCCATGATATGCATATAGACCTATGCTGCACATATAGACCTATCTCTTTAGATACGAAAGATAGCAGGTGACCACTTTTTGCATTACATTTTCCAAAACTTATGGCCCAAAAGATATTTTAAAATTGATGACATTTCTAAAGAGGTTTAAAATCCGTTTATAGCCTTACTGTTAGAAAAACAAACGTCTAGGAAATCAACCCTCCAATTTTGGAGCTGTTTTGAAGAAAAAGTAGTTTTAAACAGCGTTAACGAGTCAAAAATCGGAAAAGTTACCTTATGCGTTGAAATCGACGAAAACATTTTTTATACCTTTTCTTTAAAGCAATATTGACCAACAAATACCTATGTTTCCTGCAGGAAATATTTTTTACCCTGCTTAGCGACATGCTAACTTTTCTGCTGCATTTGGCAAAACCACACGATGCTCCTCAAGAAGATTCACATGGGAAATGAAACGCCATAAGATCCCATACTGTCAACTATATGTGGAAAGTCATATTGGATGAATGCAAGTTCAAAGTTTGATACTTTGCTTTGTGGAACAACTCGATTGGAAAAGAAAATCCAGGATTAAAAAAGCGCTGCAGGATCAATTTTTTGGTTGCTTTAAAATATATCTCGAAATGCAGTGAATCATAACGCGAAGAGGTGCAAAAGTCCATTCTGGTTGAATAAATGCTGTAAATAATAAAGTTAATAGGATAAACACAGGATAGAAAAAAGGCTGCACAATCGTATTTACTTATCATGCTATGAAATATTCCTACAATTACAATGAACTACACATAGAAGAAACAAAAAATTGGTTAAAAAATTACTGTAGGTACATAAAAACGTTAGTAGGATGAATCCAGGATTGAAAAGTAGACACAATCAAACTTATTAATGTTGATTTGAAATATTACGCGAATTACCTACAGTAAAATAGAAGAGGCGATTAAGTACATTTAATTTGAAAAAAATGTTATAGATAAAAAGTTAGTAGGATAAATCCATGATTGAAAAATAAACAAGGAAAACAGACACGTTGATATAAAATATTGCACGAATTTCAGTGAATTACAGCGAAAAGAGGCGAAATGTCCATTCAGGTTGAAAAACAGTAGTTAAAAAAAGTTCTATGTAGACATTCAGGCATAAAAAAGTGCCTCAATATCGCATTTATTATTGTTCCTATAACATATTGCACGAATTACAGTAAATTACGCCGCAAAGAGGTGAAAAATCCATTTTTAGTTGAAACACTGCGGTAAATAGAAAGTTAGTACGATAAATCCAGGATTAAAAAAGATAGCAGCAGGAGCGTATTTATTTATGTTGCTATGAAACATTGCACGAATCACAATGAAATAGCCAGAGAAGAGTCGGAAAGGCCATTTTGATTCAAAAACAGAAGTAAATAACAAAGTAAGTGAGATAAATCCAGGATTGAAATGGCACTGTAGGATCGTATTTATTTATTTATGTTGCTATAAAATATGCCCAAATTACAGTGAATTACACCGTAAAGAGGCTATTAGTCCACTTTGGTTGACAAACTGAGGCAAATAAAAAAGTTAAATGATAAATCCAGGAATGAAAAAGCGGAGGAGGATCGTATTTAATTATGTTGCTTTTGATATTGCTCGAATTTCAGTGAAAAATACGCGATAAGGCAAAAAGGTCTACCAAGTTGAAAAACTGCTGTAAACAAAAAAGTTAATCGGACGAATCAAGGATTAAAAAGTGTTGCACGATGGTAGTTATTTATCTTGCTATGAAATATTGCTCGAATGGCAATGCATTACAGCCACAAGAGGCGAAAAAGACCATTCTTGTAAAATAAATGTTGTTCATAAAAAGTTAGTGGGCTAAATCCAGGTTTCAAAAATACACTCAGAATTGTACATATTTATGTTGCTATGAAATATTGCACGAATGAAAGTAAATTCCACCGAAAAACGGTAAATGTCCATTTTAGTTGAAAAACAGTAGTAAATAAAAAGACCTAAGGAAAAATCCAGAATTAAAAAAGCGCCTCAGAATCAAATTTATTTTTCTTCCAATAAAACATTGCACGAATTACAGTAAATTTCACCGAGAAGAGATGAAAAAGTCCTTTTTGGTAAAAAAACACGGACAAATAAAAAAGTTAGTAGGATAAATCCAGGATATAGAAAGCGTTAAAAATCATACTTATTTTTGTTGCTATTAAAAATTTCTCGAATTACAGTGAATGACACGGAAAAAAGGTCATTTTAGTTGAAAACTGCTGTAAAGAAAAAAGCAAGTAGGATAAATCCAGGATTAAAAAGTGAAGCAGAATCGTATTCCTTTATGTTGCTATGAAAATCTGCTCGAATTACAGTGAATTACACCGAATAGAAAATTCCATATTAGTTGAAAAACTGCGATAAATAAAAAGGTAAGTAATTTAAATCCAGGATTGCAAAAGCGCTGCACGATCGTATGTATTTATGTTGTTTTGAAATTTGCTTGAATTGCAGTAAATTACACTGAGAAGAGGAGAAAAAGTCCTTTTTGGTTTTAAAATCGGGGTAAATAAAAGTTAGTTGGAAAAATGCAGGATTGAAAAAGCCCTGCAGGATCGTACTTATTTATGTTGCCATAAAACATTGCTCGAAGTACAGTGAATTAAACCAAGAGGAGGAAAAAATGTCCATTTTAGTTGAAAAATTACGGTTAGTAAAAAAATTATTAGGGGAAATCCAAGATTGAAAAAGTGCAGTAGGATCGTACTCCTAATAGTTGCCATGTTGCCATGAAATTTATCACGAATGACCGTGAATCACACCGGAATTACAGGCAAATACGTACATTTTGGTGAAAAAACAGGGGTTAATAAAAATTTAGTAGGATACATTTCCAGTGTTGACAAAGCGCAACTGCATCATTATTATTGAAGTTGCTATGACAAACTGCTCGGATGACAGGGAATTAAACCAAGAATAGGCAAAAACAGTCCATTTTATTTGAAAAACATGTGGTGAATAAAAAAGTTAGTAGGATGAACCCCGGATTTAGAAGAGGACACGAGATCGTACTTACGTTGATATGAAATCTTGTACGAATTACAGTGATACACCGATAAGTGGCGAAATGTTCATTTAGGTTGGAAAACAAATGTTAATAAAAAAAGTTTTGAGGAGAAATCCAGGAAGAAAAAAATCCTCAATACCTATCGTATTTATTATTGTTCCTATACAATATTGCACGAATTACAGTGAATTACACCAAGAAGAGGCGCAAAAGTCTGTTTTTTAAAACTGCTGTAAATAAAACAGTTAGTAAAGACCGTAGAAGGAATGTATTTATTTATATTGCTATGAAATATTGCATGAGTTAAGTGAATTACACAAAGGAGATGCGAAAAGGCATAATGGTTGAATAACAGCGGTAAATCAAAACGTTGGCAAAATAAAACCAGGCTTGAAAAAGAGATACAGGATTGTAATTGGTTATTTTGCTATAAAATATTGCTCGAATTACAGTGAATAACACCGATAAGAAGCAAAAAGTCCATTTTGGTTGACAAACAGGGGTAAATAAAGAAGTTAGTTGGATAAATCCAGGGTTGAAATATCGCAGCTGGATCATATTTATTTACGTTTCTATGACATACTGCTCGAATTACAGCGAATTAAACCAAGAATAGGCAAAAAAAAGTCCATTTTAGTTGTTAAACTGCGGTAAATAAAAATGTTAGCAGGATAAATCTATGACTAAAAAGCGTTGCACAATGGTATGCTGCTATTAAATTTGTTCGGTCTACAGTGAATTACACGGAGAAGAGGTGAAAAAACATTTTTGGTTAAAAACAGCGGTAAATAAAAAAGTTAGTTGGAAAAACCAGAATTGAAAAAGCACTGCAGGATCTTACCTAGCTAGCACAGGGTGAACCGTCTACTCCGAATCTGCAGAGACTGTCCGCAGAAACCAAGGACACCGTCTCCTGGAAATGGTCAACGTCTCCCCACAAAAAAAGGAGACGGGGTGAAGATACAATGAAGATCCCGGGGAGATACGGTGAAGAAATGACCGCAATACTGGAGAGACGGTCTCCAATTATATAAACTCGGAGCGGATTGGCTCGCTAGGAACCAATCAGAAGGGGCTCTACGAATAAAAATGATGACACGCCACCATGCGATAACCCCGCGTACTACGTGAATTGGTGAGGTGAACTTTTGCGCCATTTACTGGCAATTATACGTACTGTCAGCAGTGAGCTTCTGACACCCACCCAAAATTGTAAATAAAAACATATTTTCTAATAATAGTTTATTGAACAACAAATAAGAACAAGGAACATCAGATAATCATGACGGTGAAGCTACAAATATGTATCCCCACTTGTAAGAAACTGAATTTCCCAGCTACACTGAACGTCAAGGAACTGCATCCGAGCCTGAAAAGTAAAAGAACTTTGGATCAAGAAAACGCATAAATGAGTTTATTAATATGGATGTTAGTAATGGTTTGAATTAGCAGAACACTTGCATCCACTCAGATAGAAAGGGACCAGGGGCCAATAAAATAACATGCAATGCTCATTAGCTAATGAATTTTGAAAAAACATCAATTTGATAGAATGTCAATTATCAGTAGATAGTACTAAACACCATGGCTGCTATTCTGAACGAGATAAGGCCGGCCTTATAAGTCATAATAGCGGAAAAAGTCGATATTTTCAAGAGTATTACGACCCAGTCGTTATTTGCTATTCTGAATGCCGAAGAGTCACCGGAAGTCGCTATTCTACAGATATCCCATAGCGCGGTCGAAATATGGTATTCTGAACGGCAGATAGCGACCGGCCGTAATATTATTCCCCGATTCTGAAGACCGGGCAATCTGGATAGCGCGACGTAAATCAGCTCGCTGAATGACTTTCAAATGTTTATAATGTTTACTTCGAGTAGTATCGGGTACATGATCGGGTATATATTCGACGTTTGTTTACTATCTGAAAGGACTGGACGTCTGCATTTCAAGTTTTGGCAATTGTTAATGCATATGTAGAAACCCGGGGTAGGCTACGATTAGAGAAAGTGAGACATATGTGTTTGTTTTTGTGAAATCAGTGGACTGTGGTGTTTCTATTTATACTTTGGAGTTATTGGTGGTGCCTGTCTTAGTTTCTGTGGTTGTTGTATCGGAAAATTTCAAGCATGTTCAGTCTCCATTGGGTCGTTCTTAATTGAAAATATATTAATAACTATAGTTACCCTTGAGTGTAAACGATTTTTATTTTGCTTGCATTGTAAACAAACAACAGTGATTTCATGAAAATACCGGCACAGAAACGAAATTGCCGAACGTGAGCAGCTGTGTGTCACTTAATAATCCTGAAGGGTACAGAAACCACAATCATTTCCATTCTATTAATTTGCAAATTGTATAATTATGAAACTATTGATCTTTTATGATGATAAGTACGATTTTCGTGCGAGTACCCTAGCCTCCGTAGCAAAACGTATTTAATGTTTATCAACATTGTTTATGAAGATGATAAAGTAATTAATATAAGTTCTACCACTTAAGATTTGTGATAATCGGATGAATATAATGAATGTGGTTGCTTACCCCAGAGCGGAGCATTAGGTACCAATTCATCATTAATAAACTCGTATTTATGTACCATTAATAACCACCACATGAATATTGATAATGAGTACGTTTTCAACGAAGGCCCTTTTCTCTGGCATGCTTTTTAACGTAAAATATCCACGGAGAAGTCATATTTCGTATTTATAGCTAAGGATTTTAATCAACTACAGGCGGAAACAATTTTACGACGAGTTTGGCTGTTTCATATGCAAATGTAAGCAGGAGAGTTACCTCAGTTAATGATGTTTGCTCGAAAGATACATTGATCTGGATGAATACGCGAATTTTCCAAGCAGGATAATAAATAATTCATTTATAATTTTATACATTAAGGCTGTTCTATACCAAACCAATATCTCTTGAGTAACCGTCAAGAGGGTTAGTTCCGAGAGCCGCCGCTTCAGTTTCAGTGGGATGGGTAACTTTACTGGGAGGAGAGGGTCATCTTTGAGGGGTGTTTGGGGAGTGGCTTATTTATTCAGTCACCAATGAGTGACGACCGGTCGAGATGTTCCTTATCGCTTATTGCGTCACACGTCGTCACTCGATCCCTTCGAGGAAGGCCGAGAGAATCTTTGTTTACGAGTGATTCATTCGTATTCCTCATCTTAGCTATCCGCTTATCTTTGCTACTCACCTAACACAAACGTAACTTGTCTATAAGTGGGATTTGATTTAGTCCACCCTCGCTACCAGGTAAAATATCCGGGGCTATTTATTTTCAGTACAGAAGTAAAATGCTTCTCGTGTCTTCGACCTAATTCCTTTATTGCAAGATTTTTCCAATACGAGTGTAACTCCGTCTAAAGTTTGTCCAGAAATTAAATGGGATCGAGTAAAAACTAAAACACAACGTCATTGTAAGTGTGAACTGGAGCAAAACTTTTTATGGACTACGGTAAATTATATTTATTCGATAGATGAAAAGTCCAAAGAGAGAATCTTAAAAAAGGAAATTGAGCATCAGTAATTCAATGAAATAAAACTGACTGACTGATGGCTCGTCACCCTAGGGTGACTTTATTTCATAGTATGCCAAAAACTGGCTTATTCTATGTGTCATTTTAATCCCGGAACCGACTAGGATCTTTAATTATTCATTAAAATATTATTCGGTCTATGGAAACTGTCAAATTGATTGTTTTTTTAATGCTGCACATTCCATAGCTGTGTTTTCACTGTTTTCTATCGTTTTGTAGTATTTCGTACTTTGATTTGTTATTATTTTTTTCTAGTGGGTCAATTTTAGCTTTTTCGTATACTGTGTCATTTGCGATCCATTATTTAATTCCATGCATGTTTCATAGCATCCTTCGGTCCATCGCCTTAATATTGCCTATCTTGTTTCTGTGGAGTTAGCTTTCTTAGCAATTTCTCTCAACCTCTTACAGTAATTTCGCGGCAAGTGATTGGTGCATTCTATTTTAATGACAGGGAGATCAACCCCGTAATGGAGAAGTTCGGCCAATTTCTTGGTAGCACTATTGTCGCCATCCCCTACGAATGAAATGGAAATTTTATCGTATTTGCGTGAAGAAAGATAAAACTAATTACACAACACCCATTTATAAGATTCATGACAAGCACTTCATATTATATCACCTATAAGCCGGTGGTACTTCAAATTGTGCATCTCTACTCTTGTTTTAAATCCCTCGACAATTATGTCGGCTTCCATTTCCGTCGAGGACTTGTTCCAATTCTTGAAGCACATATGCTGTTTGGCCTGTGTTTTCATAGTTCTGCATTTCGCACATATACTACAGTATTTGCAGCTAAATGGTGCATTATTTCCCAGAGCTAACAGAGAAGTGAAACGGTGTCTTATATCAAACATTTTTCTTCTAGAAGGCTCATAAGCTGTCTCCTTCCTTTGTCTCTTCAGTGGTATCACTTGAATGCAAGCAGGAATTTACGTTTGTAAATTGGCCTTTCAAAAGTTATTGACCCGCAGTGCCCTAATGACATTTCAGAGGGATGAAATGTCTCCGATATTTTTTTGAAATATACGAGAAAAACTAAACTGCAGTTCTACGAAAATGTTGATTATATTCGTAAGATTCGGATTTTTTTCCAATTCGGACGTAAACGTAAAATACGCTTCCATTTAGCATTACTTATATAAACAAGATTGGTGCTTGAAGGAGTCAACCCCCTGTACTTTTATCCAATATGTGTTGGAAGCAATTTTTTCCGATCCTAAATAGTACAATAGTTTGCACGAGTAATCCAGTTACTGTAGATCCATTCTAATGCATTAAAAAGGAAATATTAAATTTCACGGTAAATGGTTACTCGGTCGGACCAGGTGACCATTATTCTGCGTTTTACTGTCAGCTTATTGAACACAAGCTCCCCATTTTAACTATTTTACCTCAATTCACTTTTCTCAATTTACTTTCGAGAACAGGGCCTGGGGCCCCGAATTTCCCAGGCGATACGGAGGGGGACCCGAAACTTTTTCCAAGAAATTTTATCGTTCTGATTTTAACTGGGCATGATAATCCGGATTAAACTGCTTATATTTCATGTGCTAAGTGAAAAGTAACATCGCTATTTTGTCTTCTCGTCACATTTCCCCAGTACTCTTTTTATAAATCCTAGCTTTCTCTTCGCTCGGCCGCGTATTTCCCGGATGTGTCTTCTCCACGATAAATGTTTAGTGATTGTTTCACCTAAATACCTCATGGTTTCAACGCTTTCGACCTTCGTGTTATTAATTTTATAGGATCGCTCTATAGAATTATTCCTCCTCCATGTCGTGAATTATATCTAAATCCTTGCTTCCTGTCTTCTTCGGATATACCCCTGCGCACTACAGTATCGTCTGCATAAAGTCTAAGCGTAAAACTAACTACTCTACCCTGGGGAACTCCCGATGTGACTTTGATTGTGTCTGACATGATACCATCTATGACAACCCTCTGCTCTCGCCCACTTAAGAATTCTTTTATCCAACACACAACGTCATTATTTAAACCAAAACTCTCTAATTTCAAGATTAATTTATCATGTGGAACTTTATCGAATGCATTTTTAAAATCTTAAATCTATCGCATGAACTTCAGTACTGTTTTCGCCGTTGACTAAAATATCGTGTACAAATAAAGCTTATTGTGTCTCGCAGGATCTACCTTTCCGGAACCCACATTGTCTGTTTATGAGCAATCCCTGACTATCCAAATGCCCCATGATTGTACTGACTACAATGTGCTCAAATACCTTGCAAGAGATTAACGTGAGTGAAATGGGTCTGTAGTTACTAGGTTCTTTCCTATCACCGCTTTCAAAAATAGGTGTAATGTTAGCTGCTTTCCAATCCTTGCGTAAAGTGCGGTTCTTTAGTGTTTTATTGAATATTATTTCTAGATAGGGGGCTATTTCAGAAGCTAATGTTTTATATACCCGGGAAGGAATTTGATCGGGACCTGGTGATTTGTTTTTACTAATGTTTTTTAACTGCTGCTCTATTCCGCGACATGAAATTTTTAATTCGGGCATTTGCTCACTGAATGTTTTCGGCGGAGGTTCCACTGCGATGTGTGACGATGATTTGAATACGCTTTGGAAGAAGGCTTTTAAAGTATTGGCATTTTCTAAACCCTCAGATGACTCTAATTCCTTTATCACTTTTAAGTGTGTGTACCTACTGTGGACCTATTTCCCTGAAGTTCTCTCTCTCACATATGACCAAAACGCTTTAGGATTGCTATCTAAATATTCTCCTAACATCTTGCTCTTGAAATGTGATAACGCTTGCCGACATGATTTCCTTGCTAATGCTCTCGATTTTTTATAGTTTTGAACTAACTCATTTTTTTCCTCTACCGATAGACCCTGTCCTTCATTTTTCATCTCAGCGTGGCATACCCTTCGTCGCTTTAGTGACTTCCTAACCTCCGCGTCATACCACCTATGCTCTGTATTATCAATTTACTTGGTATATATTTATTAACTGCTTTACGGGTGACCTCAAGAATTTCTCTCCCCGAATCCTCTATATCTAATCCTTTGCTTTGTTCGCTAAATACATTAAACGATTCCCTTAATTCCTCTTTCATACCGTCGTTAATTAGCCATGCCAAATAAGTATACCCTCCTCCTTGGTTTATAATGTTTTTCAACGCCTACATTAAATATCGCATGCACTATTTTATGATCACTAATTCCTGTCTGTAGCTACATTTAGAACTTATTCGGGTATATTTGTTGCGAATAAGTCTAGTATGTTGTCTCCCCTGGTCGGTTCTTTTACTAGTTGTTGTAAAGTTTCGTCGTACCGATGGACTGAAAAGCAGCCGATGTAACACCCATTTTTAAAAGTGGTGATAGGGAGCAGCCATCTAACTACAGACCAATGTCTCTCACATCCATTTCATGCAAGGTCCTAGAACATATAATTATCAGTTCAGTAATGGGGCACCTAGATAGCCAGAATTTGTTGTCCAATGTTCAGCATGGGTTCCGGAAGAGCAAATCATGTGAAACTCAACTTGCTCTCTTTTCTCACAATATTTTAGTTTCTGGCGAAAATAATATTCCAGTGGCTGCTATATTTCTCGATTTCAAAAAAGCTTTCGAGAAGGAGTCTCATAGCAAACTAATCTTGAAATTAAAATATTATGGCATAGACAGTAACATTAAATCATGGATAAATGATTTCCTGCATGATCGGGTGCAAAGGGTTGTTTTGGACGGTGTTACCTCACCGGCAATTAGAGTCACTTCGGGTGTCCCATCAGGTAGTGTGATAGGTCCACTCCTGTTCCTCCTGTACATAAATGATATCAATAAGTTTGTCATAAGTAAGCTTCGTCTATTTGCCGATGACACTGTAGTGTACAGGGAAATTCTATGCCCAAACGATTAAGAATATTTAAATGATGACCTACAAGCAATTGAAGATTGGTGTGATACATGGCACTTAGAATTAAAATTTAATAATTGTCTCTTGATGAATTTTTGGAAAATGAATAGCTCTCCTCTTAGCACTTGAATTGAAGAAGATCGTAGCAGATTGAAATTTAGACATAATCTCTTAAACAAATTCCAAGACCATATTTTCAGTGATGATGTTAAAAATATTTTGTGAACCCCAACTTACTATGGTAGACTGGACCATAATCACGAAATTAGAGAAAATGATTGCCAAACTGACAGATTCAAAATGCCCTTTTTTCTACGTACATTGAGGGATATGAATAACGGTAAATATATCCAGTACGAGTGTAGCAATGGATAACATTGGTACCTGCATGTTGGTATAAGGACTTATAGCTAACCCAACTAACGGCATGTTTTTGCATGTATGCTTCGCTATTTTTATCTCTAATTAAATAGCGTAGTTTTGAACAGTACCTATACGAGTACTATTCCTTTTTTTATGCATGATATGTAGTGCATGTTTGGTGAGAATTCACCACTTACCACACACCTTTATGTTGGCTTGCAGAGTATTATGTAGAAGTAGATGTAAAAAATGTGACGTAAAGGTGTTCAACAGTGATTCGCAGAGTTACTTATCCTTACCTCCTGTTATAAAACTACACGTATTCCAGTCTATCGAAGGGAGATTGAAATATCCGCCTACTATTATTTCTCTGTATTTGTTCCGAGAAATCAATGTTTCTATCTCTGACTCTAGTTCCATTATAGAATTGATGTCTGCATCCGGTGGCCTGTAATATCCACCAACATATATCTTTTTTTTGCGTCACTACTTTTACTTTTAACGGAACACCAAATACTTACTACATTTCGCTCTGAAATAAGTTGTCTTCTACTAACATACGGGTCCTTCACAGCTATAAATAATACTCCTCCGTTTCTGCTTACTCTATCCTTTCTGTATACGGTAAAACACTTAGGGAATACTTCATATCTGATATGTCCTTCGAAAGCCATCTTTCTGTGAGTACGATTATATCAGCATCAGTACTTTTTATGAGGTGGTGAAATTCGGCTACTTTATTTCTTAACCTACGACAATTCACTACTATGACTGAAATTATTTCTCCCAATCTATTTCTCTCCTGGTGCTCTTTTTCAGCTAGAATTTTCCCAGATAATTATTTTACCGACCCACTATTTAATCTACCAATCTGATATGTATGTATCTGTAGTAATCTGATATGTATGCATGATTTGAACTTCTGTTCTGGGGCCGGTTAAATTAACTGCTTCATGACAGGATAAACCGTGAGCTTAATCAGAGAAAACAGATAGGAATGGGCACTGTGAAAGCAAATACCGAGCACTGAAAATGGAGGAAGACATTTGTTTCATGTCGGTACCTACGGGCAAGGCTGAATTGAAGTTAGGCTAAACGTGCTAAACTTAGCCCCCCCCCCCCGAAGCAAATTTCTGGCTACGTGCCTGCCTGCTACTGAACAAAATATCCTTGCTGACCTCGCTCGGTCTGAGGGCTCTGGCTTTCGACAAGGGGCCGGAGGGAGGCGAAGTGGCTCGGGCGTTGTCCTTGGAATGGTTCGAGAGAGAGAGAGAGAGAGAGAGAGATAAGGAGCCAGGAGGTGGAGGGTGACGTTAGCGGGAGTGGGGGGGACTATGAGCAGCGCCACGGAACGAAAGATTTTTAGCACGTAAAATAGTGAAAACATGGTTCGGAAAATAATAAATAGCAACTTTAGTATGCACCTAAGATCTTTGAGTTTGATATAATAGTAGAAGAGAAGGATGAATCCCAGCGGAGAGTGGAACACATGTTTCCATTACGATTTCAATGTCAAAGGAAAAAAGGCTGAAATCGGGCTATTTTTACGATTTTCAGTGCCTGAAGCTCTTTAATGAGTACTGCTAATGAACATATTGTTCCATAAACCGCACACATTGATCCTTAATCTAACGATCAATGAAAACCGATCAGCTCTGCGACTTATATTAAACTCGTTATCTTCGATTTTGCAAGGGTCTGTAGAGCCGGTTTCTGCGGAGGTATAGAACACCCTTAATATCAGCTGTTCGCTGGCCATTGTGAGAGGCGTAAAGTTGGCCGTAAATCTATCCCAAACTGTCCCAGAAAATGTAAACATCGCTTGCTATTGGCTGCCGGAATTTTTGTTTTCTGATCTTTTCGGTTCTCATACCGGAAGGGGCGGGTACAATTATTCCACCTCAGAACTGGGCAATTTATTCCCCACCTCGATTCAGAATACCAGATCGGGCAATATCAATGGATAACCTAGTGACTTTAGTCAATTATCAATTATTATTAGTCAATTATTATCCAACGAAAACTTTAGGGCAAAGCGCGAGAAAACATAACCGAGCAACCATAGCATCGACAACATTTATATGTAGGTAGGTATGATATAGTTTCAATTAACATAACGTGTAAGGCCATTCGTGTTGATGCCACTCATCTCACCGTGAACAGTTTACCAGTTGTACTTCTACGCAACAATGAAAGCAAAAAGAAACCCGTGGAAATTGCAATTTATTGCCTTTAATATAGGTATCACGATGCAATTACACACAATGTTTTCGACTCCTGTGATAACCAATCATTACGTCCATAATTGAATTGTACTTTCAAGATAAAGCACATGAGCGCACGAGTATTTAACTACATAATTATTTATTTATGATTATAGTTACCCTGGTCAAAAATCCATGTGGCCGTCCACATGGAAATTCCATGTGGCCAATGTGGAACATGGCCATATGGAACCGATGTGGACGGCCATAATGCGTTTGACACAGTCCATAAGGACGATGTGGAACGAAATTCCCATGCGGACGTCCATATGGAACCACAGATTATTCCTTATGGCATGTCCACATCAACCATTTATCACAGATTTTTCCCATTACTACCAGATCACCATTCACTTTAAGTGAATATACATCAGCAAAAATAGTTATTTCAATAAAAAATGAATGAGATTAAGGAATTAAAAATAATTCCATGCACATAATTCGCCTTACCTCAACCTAATGAAAGTGGCTGAGAAATCTAGGAGGGTTTGTAGCCTAGCATGAATCCAGCTTCAATCCTAAATACTCTAACCCTGAATACTCCATACAACACCATAATGACACATGATTACATGACAATTGGACCCCATATCAAACACGGCATCCTCCAAAAGGATGCACAGAAGGGAGGGAATTTCCTTTCTAGGAAAGCCAAAGCCTCAGTTGGTGGATGCTCCTCCTAAAATCCCCGATGGCTATGCGTACCATCAAATGTATAAGGATGGGCTGCTTTTCACCAGTGATCAGGTAAAGAATGAAAAAACAGACTGCTCTTAATTCTGGTCAGTTTGTTAGAATAAGATGGTATGTTCTGACAGCTGACAATGAAGAAAAACTACCATTCTATCCTGCAGGTTGTTAAGGCCTGGTTACACGATACCATAACACGTACGGGTTCATGTACATTTGCGTGAATGGTTTCAGTGCAACTTGTGCGAATGCATGAACCAAATAGAACAGGTTCTATTTTCTGTTCACGCATTCATTCATTTATACATTTTGGTGTGGTTACACGGTGCATTTGTGCGTTCACGCATTTACACATTAACTCGTACATGTTAATGTATCGTGTAACCAGGCCTTTAGCCGTGCTAGAAGGTTCCCCCCGGGGTAGGTAATGGTTCCGGGGTGATTTTGGGAGGGGAACCACCCTGGAACCATTCCACCCAGGTAGAGCCAATGCACATTAAATGTGCATTTAATGCACATTAATGTTAGCATTTAACCGATCCTCCTGCAGGAGGATCGGTTCCCTGCTGTTCTCTTAAGAGGATTACAAAAATTAATTGTATTTACAAAAAACCCTATAAGCTGTTCCTGGAGATACGTCATGGAACTCCCACCTTCTCCTACTCCAAAAAAGCTGAGGAACTAGAGATAGCTGTAATAACACATAACACGATCTCGGATCGGATAATGCATATGACATTTAATTTGATTCGGCATAATTTTCCACACGCACACTATAAACATAACTACCGACCTAAATCTGTGAACGTCTAGCGCTTCTTGAAGTCACATAACGAATTCACAATTTTAATAACACACTTATGCGAGATAAAATTTTAAACTAACAGGACAGTTTATACATAAAATATATTATATTTATTGACGATACTACCAGTTTCAATCATTGCATTCACTTGCCTTTGTAACACCTAATATTCCAAATCTAACAAAAATAACCAATGTGACAATAACAATATTAAATATACCACATGGCACGAGAATCAAAAGCTGTGATCGAGCTTTGTTAATGCATAAGATTTTAATGGTTGATCAAGGTGTTCAACAAACCAGAAGTATTTTTAAAAAAATAACGTTCCTCTTAAAAGTGAAACTATATACGTTCGTTTAAAATATCACCGAAAGTCATCACTTCACTGTCACAACACACACAAATTTTTACATTTATCATGTAGCTGAATGATGATCTGAATTCTCCTTGGATCATTCCAAATGTTCCAATTTTTTTACGACTTCAATGTGCCTGAAAAATGAAAAATACCGTTAATGCCTGTGTCAGCAATTCAGAAATCCTGCTTGGGAGGCAGATGAAAACATGACAAATTCGTTCAACACAATCGCTTGTCATTGCAATCATTTACTCGCCGTAACGTAGTTGTCCATTAGAATTTAAAAGTAAGCTTCCATGATCACTAATTACAAGAAAACGTAATTATTTGAGGAGATAATTCTTTCTCACGTTTCTCGCCAGGATGACAGCCATTTTGAATTTCGAAGTGGTCTTGCAATTAATCGATAGTAGTCGATTCGATATGGGTTGATACAACTTTCCACTAACCGCGAACTATAAAAATGTGAATATTCACGTTAAAATTACTCGTGGGCACGAAAGTTGTTATTTATAGTTTATGATAGTGTTCTTTTTAAGAAAGATGTTTCCTAAACTTTATTTGAACCGAACAGACTTGAAATTTCATCATTGAAAATTAAAACTCAACTAAGGGCACACTAATTGTAAGACTACTACTACACTACTATTTGAAGGGCACTAAGAAATTTATTTCCCATTTTCATACTATTAGCGAAGGATTGGTTTTAAATTTAATACAGCTAAATCGTCAGTGCAACCTAACTTTTTAAATGATTATCAGGGAGCCAAAAGGTGTATAGCGTTTCTCCACGTTTTCAGCTAGTTCTTGACTATAATTATACTAATCAGTGTTTACAATGAAGGTGATTATGGTGGAATAACTATGAGATTTACAGACAATTTCGAAGTATTGAGGTAAATGACACTTTGGGATGTAATTCCATGGGATTCTGTATTAAGTTTCTGCCACATATAACAGGAACCTGCTCGATTCCAGCTACATTTAGCTGAACCCTGTGAAGTTCCTGTAGGTTTCCTGATATTGTCTAGCTGGTTCTTGCAGGAACTTAATCATCCAACCTACTGAAACACTGGAGCTTTTAGTTGCATCAATGCATATTCTGCTATAACTTTCAGTATCTGTTGAAGATAAAAGCAAGGTAACCTGCTCTTGATTGAGTTTGAATGTGAGATGGAATTGCATTATGGAAAGCATGAGAGATCTCTCAACTCAGTTCCTTTTTTTGTTTAAATTTTGAATAATTTTGCACAAAATGTTCTCTTTATAAATTCTCTCCCCTTGTCAAAACGATCCATATCAAAAGTCCATATGGACGATGTGGAACAATGTGGACGATGGGGAACTGAGGGGTGCTAAAAGGGGTTTTCCACATCATTTTTCCGCATCGTCCACATTGCCCACATCATTTTTCCACATCGTCCACATCGCCCATATGGACTTTTGATATGGAACGTTTTGACCAGGGTACCTACAAATTTTTGCTATAATTATGCCCCACAATAGATATAGACGGGAGTGTAGCGTACAGGCTAGGCGAAATCATGATAAAGCCCCGAAAATTGGCTGAGATACACAATAAATCAGTAGTACTTACCTAAAACTGGTGAAAAGAGAGACAGTTTTCCACGAAATTCAAAGATCCGGCAGGCACCAACAAGGTTTGTCAAAGAGCATTATAAAGCGCTACCAAACTATAATGGCGATTGCCGGGACCAACGTCACAGTAACGTTACAGCGACGCAGTTTGGTATCGCCGGGAGTTCCGAATCACTGTATTAATAATTGTCAAATTCGTCTTATAGTTCACCGTATTTTTAGCAATTAAATCTGGTAGCAATTAAAGTGATTGCTGTGATCGTTCAGTCTCCGCTTACTGATTTTTGGAGATAATCTCTTTCCGAAAAGGGAAGTGTTGTCCTCGGAACAAAGCGGAAGTGGTAGGGGGGTACCCTCCAAAAATGAAGAAATGAGGGAAACGAAAGGGAAATGGTTACCATTTCTCCGGAATCTCTTATATTTCTTCAGGAGACCGTTTCCCTTGTGCTAGCTGGGTATTTATGTTGCTCGAATTCCAGTAATTATTACACCGAAAAGAGGCGAAAAACATTATTTTATCTGAAAAACTGCTGTTAAGAAAAAAGTTAGAAGGATAAATGCAGGATTGAAAAAGTCTCAGAATCCTATTTATAAATATATACATATATGTGCCCATATGAATTATCGCTCGAAATACAGTAATTATTACACCGAGAAGAGGCGGAAAGGCCATTTTGGTTGAAAAAAGGGGGTACCAGGATTAAAAAATTGCAGCAGGATCGTACTTATTTATATTGCTATGAAATACTGCTGGAATTACAGTCAATTAAACAGAGAAGAGGCAATTAAAGTCCATTTTAGTTGAAAAACGGCATTTAGTAAAATAGTTAGTAGGGGAAATCCAAGATGCTTGTAAAGAGCATCCTGCAGTACAATGAAAGAATAAAGGTTAAGATCGAGACCAAACCTGTCCATACTGTAGTGGTGCAGGTTTACATGCCTACGACGGACTACAAAGATGAATAAGTGGAAAACGCCTACGAAAGCATCACAGAGGTTATAAAACAAGTAAAAGGAGAAGATAACCTAATTATTTTAGGAGACTGGAACGCTATTGTCGGCGAAGGTCAAGATGGAAGGACAAATGGAAAATATGGATTTGGTAACCAAAATGAAAGAGGAGAAAGACTACTGGAGTTCTTGCACACAACATAATTTAGTGGTCGCCAACACATTGTTTATAGATCACAACCGAAGAAGATACACGTGGAAAATGCCAGGAGACAGAGAAAGATTTCTAATAGACTACATTTTAGTGAAGCAGAGATATATAGGAACCAAGTGAAGGAATGCAAAAGATCCCCTGGGGGTAGATATCGACAGTGATTAGAATTTAGTGATGATGAAATTCCATCTAAAATAACAAAAAATTGAAGAAAGCAAAGAAGAATATATGGCAAGTAGAAAAACTGAAGGATGTTCAACATTAGCTGGCATTTCAAAAAGCAGTTGAAAGCAACATAGGAGAAGATATTAATGAAAAGTCAGTGGAAGAGCGTTGGGAAAACATTAAATGTGGACTACAGGGAGCCGCAAAAGAAGTTCTTTGAAGAAGAAAAGTTGCCAAGAAGAAGCCACGGATGAAGGAGGAAGTCTTATATCTGATTGAAAAAAGAAAAAAATACAAGAATGCGAAAACTGAAGAAGGACAGCTTTACTACAAAAGAACAAGGAAGGAAATAAGTTGCAAAGCAAGGAAAGCTAGAGAGATGTGGATGAAGAATCTATGTGAAGATGTACAGAGCAACCTTACACTTGGAAAGGTTGAAGCCGACTACAGGATAGTGAGGAACCACTTCAAGGAACCGCAAGATGCAATGTCATAAGGGACAAGAATGAAGAAGTTTTGATTGAAAATGAAGACAAAGTGAAGAGGTGGAGAGAATATCTGCAAGAGTTATACAACGGGAACAATCTCAGCACGAAAGTGATCGAAGAGGAAAGCTGAGTCGAAGAGGATGATATGGGAGCATCAATATTAAGATCGGAATTCGACGCTGCAGTATGCTGTATGGGATCTTGGACGAATAAGGCTTCTGGCATTGATGATGTTCCTGCAGAACTAATAAATAATTCAGGAGAGAAGACATTGGCTCATCTTTACAAAACCATCTGTGACATGTACACAACAGGAGAAATACCTAGGGACTTCGAGAAAAACATCATCATTTCTATTCCCAAAAAGAAGTGAGGGGAGAAATACAAAAATTTTAGAACTATAAGCCTGATGACACATGCATCGAAGATATTGACAAGGATCATCTACTGAAGAATCGGACGAAAAGCAGAGGAGTACCCCCATGCAGCACAGACGGTTGGGCCAACGTTGGGAAACGGTGCCACGGTTGGGGAACGGTTCGTTTACTTTACGACCGTTGGGCCAACGTTGGGAAACAGTGCCATTCATAAGGTTATTTATGAATCGTTGGGCCAACGTTGGGACATGGTGTAAGGGGACTGCCGGATTACAGTGCAGCCAAGCTGGATATTATCTCACTTAGCACATTCTCAGCTACATGGCGTTTATTATCCAAGAGTTTTAGCCGAGATGTAGTGAATCCGTATGGAACAACTCTGAATAATGACCCTATAAGTACTAATTTTTTCATGCATGTATTTGCACGTTACTCTTCATCCATCCTATATTACTGGATTTTACGCATCCGTTGCATAGCTTTCCTCCCTCGTTCACCTAATATTCTACCATTTACCTGACCTCAGTTCCATTCACGAACGTACTGTGCTATTGTATATGCATTATGTGTGTATCACTATCATCATTAGTACCCACATAGCACAAAATATCTACTAGATATCTAAAGCATATCTTCAACATCTTAAATATCTTAAATGTTTACAAGATGTCTAGAAAATATCTTAGACATCTCCTAGATCTGAAAATTTTATTTTTTACTCATCTCATATGGATTCAAATGTCATATTCATCCCATATCCATTCAAATAGATATCCATGAATGGATGATTTTTCTCTGTCCCTCGTAGACGGTATCGGACTTAGAGAAAATGGGTGCGTCCGCCAGAAAAATCTAAGGCCAGGAGGAACAGTGAGAGTGAAAGTACATCTGAAATGTGATTTTAAAGGTGATTCACGATCTTTAAGAGCGATTTAACATTGATCCTCGGATGTTTTTTCTCAGTCCCTCGTAGACGGTATCGGTCTTGGAGAAAATAATGGTGCGCTCGCCGGGAAACAGGTTCTCAGCATTATGGAGGAAACTCTCCTAGAGTTAAAAAAATATCAGTTATGTATATTTACAATGGTCATGCTTATTTTTAACCACAAAATGGTTATTAGGGAAATGTTTTTACGGCGCAAATTATTCGTGTCTACCTTTTAGTAAAGTTAATAATCACAAACGACTTAATGCCAACCAGCAGCTGTATATATATTGCCTCCAAGGCAAACACCCATGATGAATCATGCCTGTAATTAGGAAATGTGTCAGGTCGTACATCAAAGGATGAGAGGATACACATGAGTGAAGCGTAGGTTGTAGGTAGGCATATCTGTAGTATACGAGGTACAACTAGTCATCGAGTGAGAACCTCGATCTATTCCCTTTTTTTTCAATTTTGTTCCTGTTATGTATTGATTTATGTTCTATATGCAATATATGTATTGCCGTTACGCTGTCCGCCATGATGGGTTTATTTTCGTTTGTCTTTTGTTTCACTGTACTTGTGGGAGTTCGGGGTGTTCTCGCGCTCTCTTGTCCTGACTGTCATGGGGTGCAGACGTGCGGCGTGTGCAGCTATAATTGTAACCGTGTGAGTGTGGAATAAATGTTGTTTCCGCAATGGCTGGTAGTTTAAAGAGAAATGGACTCAACAAATGGCGACGAGGATGGGATGTAATCTACGGCTACCAGCTGGACGAATATTCATAAGTTAAGTTTTTTTTATTAAGTTCTCACACGTGGTTCGAACAGTTGCCTGACTGGCGTTAAGACTTGTTTAGTTATTCCTTCACGCTCAAGTGCCTCACGCACTCCAATTATGCCTGTTTGGTGTTCAGTGGTTTATTATTATTCGTATTCTTGTGCGTTATTTGCCTGTTCGGTGAAACTTCATGCCTGTGCCACTTCGCACGCTATAAAACTACCCCGTCGCATTGGAACGCTAAACTAATATCGTGTGCCGGGTTCGAGTGCCTTAATTTATTCAAAGTGTTTATTCCTTTGGGCATTGGTATTAAATTTCCGCATG
This sequence comes from Platycnemis pennipes, assembly GCA_933228895.1. NCBI lineage: Eukaryota > Metazoa > Arthropoda > Insecta > Odonata > Platycnemididae > Platycnemis > Platycnemis pennipes. The sequence continues at coordinate 14,407,645 of OW121856.1, forward strand.
ATGCCGTTAGATACAGTCGGTGTTGGTACAGACCCGTTGGCTGCTTCCGGCGGCACGCTACTGGGCATGGTCCCGCAGTTGTCCGGGAATGCCCCTGATTTCGAAGATTTTAAAGAGAGACTACAATTTTATTTCGAGGCCAATTGTATTACGTCGTCAACTCAAAAAAGAGCGGTGTTTTTGTCCTGCACCGGCTCGTATACTTATACTTTTGTGAAAAAGCTCTGTGCTCCTGATAAACCCTCAGAAAAAACATTCGAAGAGATTCTCGATTTGCTGTCTCGCCATTTCATTCCGACGACATGTGTGTGGGTAGAACGGGAGAAGTTCGATGCTCGAATGCAAAAACCCGACGAAACATTTAAAGACTTTATCGCGGACTTGAGGCAGTTAGCCGACAATTGCAAGTTCCAAGACTTAGACCAAGCGCTCTTGCGCCAAGTGCTTCGCGGAATGAAAAATTTAGCCGTTAAGGAACAGTTATTTTCATTAAAGTTTGAGGATCTTAACCTAAGAATAGCGGTCGATCGGGCCATGGCGGCAGAACAGGCGAGGAAACACGTTTCACAACTACATGCTCACAGAACGTCAGCTTTCGTCAAAACGACGAGATAGGAGTGAATGCTGTCCACCACCAGATGCCATCGTTCCAGAGAGGACGTCAAGAGAGACACGAACGCCCTCCGCGACTACAGGCGACAAACCACTCCCACGACAGACGCCTACCACAAAATGGACATCCGCGGGAAGGTGCGAGTATGGGCTGCTATCGCTGCGGCGCAGATGCTCCACATCCCAACTGCTCAGCGAGAAATGCCACTTGCCATTTCTGTCACAAGGTGGGACATTTGGCCAAGGTCTGCCTTGCCAAGCAGCGCCGGTTGGCCCAGGGAAGGAGTCAGGATCTTCATGCAGACCCTAGGTGACATCGCAGAGGCATCCCAGCGGCGGCAGCAGCAACCCATTCCATCATGGAGCCATCCGATCCAGGTGAAGATAGTTGTGGAGGTAATCTGAATTCGTTCCTATTTTTTACTCGGTCCCCGGCAGCACCACCCTCCATACAGATTGTTGTCGAGATAGAGGGTATTCCTCTGACCATGGAAGTGGACAGTGGTGCTGGCCACACCATCATCGGAAATCATGTGTTTCAGTCGCACTTTAGTTTTTTAAAATTAGAGCCATGCTCAATCAAACTGACAACGTGGTCCAATCAGCACCTTAATGTGTTAGGCCAGTGTTTTGTGAATGCTGAGTACCGGGGGAATGTGGCCAAGTTAATGCTGTTGGTGGCTACGGGTCCTGGACCATCGATATTGGGCCGATCTTGGTTTAACTCCTTGCACATTGGGGTGGAAGGGGTGAATTTGTGTTCCTCCGTGAATAATGTACCCCCTTAAATTGGTGATTTCCTAAAGGTGTTTTCCCCTGGGTTGGGGAAGTTCAAGGGTCCTCCAGCCGATATTCATTTAAAGCACGGAACTACTCCTGTGTTCCGTAAGGCACGACCAGTCCCCTATGCTCTTATTGACAAAGTATCTATGGAAATTGATCGCCTTGTAATGGAAGGAATTTTAGTGCCGGTCAAGGTGTCAGAGTGGGCAACACCTACCGTTAATGTGCAGAAGAGGGACGGCACCATTAGAATCTGTGGGGATTATTCATCAACTGTAAACCCTAACTGCTTGAGAGACATTTACCCATTGCCTACCATAGACGAAGTGCTTGCTAAACTATCTGGTGGGAAATATTTTGCGAAACTTGATATGTCTTTGGCCTTTCTGCAGCTGACTGTGGACGATGCAACTTCCAAGGTACTGACCTTGAATACACACAAAGGGTTATTTGAGGTACGCCGCCTAAGTCAGGGTCTAAGTGCAGCACCAGGAATTTTCCAGAGGACAATGGAATCTCTTCTGGTGGGATTGGATGGAGTGCTGGTATACCTGGATGATATCTTACAATTAGTCCAGGCCCCTTCCCGAGAACTGCTGTGGTCCAGGGTACGAGGTGTTCTATCACGCCTTGATTCTACAGGTTTGCGTCTTCATTCTGATAAGTGTTTGTTTGCTGTCAGTGAAATTGATTTTGTTGGATACAACATCAGTGCGAATGGTATTTCTCCAACTGTACATAAGATACAAGCCATAATGAATGCCCCCAAGCCACGTGATGTGGACAGCCTAAGAGTGTATTTAGGATTTTTGAATTATTATGACAGGTTCTTCCCTAACAAGGCTGCCAGATTTCATCTCCTCTATGACCTCCTTAAACAAGGTGTTGAATGGGAATGGACTGTGGCTCATGATAATGCTATTGACTATGTGAAGCAGGTGGTGAAGGATGCTGTGTTAGTGCATTTCGACCCAACTTTACTGATGATTCTTACATGTGATGCATCTCCTCATGGGGTTGGTGCAGTGCTCTCACATGCAATGCCAGATGGCTCAGAGCGTCCAATTGCTTTTGGTTCGCGTATGCTAAAACCAGCAGAAAGGAACTATTCCCATGTGGACAAGGAAGCGCTGGCTGTTATCTTTGGGGTACAAAAGTTTTATATGTATCTCTGGGGACGGTCTTTTACTATTTCCACAGACAGTAAACCAGTAGTGAGCATTTTCAATTGTCACCGGAAGCAACTGCCTGATGTGTTGTCACCTCAAGTTCTTCGTTGGTGTCTCTATCTCGCCAATTTTGACTATTCAATCCAATATAAAAAAGGGTCTGATCACTGCAATGCTGATTTTTTTAGCAGGATTCCAATTACTGTGGATGCTGACGAGGACGACTCCTTTCCTGAACCAGCAGGAGTCCTACTGTTGGAAGAAGCTCCTTCCTTGTCTCCATTGACCTCTGTCTCCATTGCAGAACACACAAGGAGGGATCCTATCCTGTCCCAAGTCCTCCTGTGTGTGCTCCAAGGTCAACAGTCCTCTGCTGATCCCGAAGTGGGGAAGTACCTTAGAGGGCCCGTGGGTTCACTGTCAGTCATGGGTGGATGTGTTCTACGCAGTTGCAGGGTTGTGATACCTGACCAGTTGCAGCATCATGTCCTCCATCTCCTCCATAAGGCACACCAAGGGATTGTGCGAACTAAGATGCTCGATCGGAGCTATGCATGGTGGCCAAGTATCGATCAGGATATTGAATTAATGGTTAAATCTTGTGAAAATTGTGCTCTGGCACAGAACAGTCCACCTAAGGCACAGAATATTCCATGGGATATCCCAATTAAGCCATGGACTCGCTTGCATTTAGATTTTGCCGGCCCCTTTCATGGTCACACACTCTTAATTTTGGTTGATGCAACTTCAAAATGGGTAGAAGTAGCTTTTACTGAGGGGTCATTCTCTGCTAAAACCCGCATTGTTCAATTACGTAGATGGTTTGCAACCCATGGTCTTCCCAATTCTATTGTCAGTGATAATGGACCAGCCTTTCAGTCACAAGATTTTCAATACTTCTTGCATAAGAATGGGATTGAACATTATTTCACTCCACCTTATCACCCTGCATCTAATGGTCAAGCAGAACGCACAGTACAAACAGTTAAGAAACTTCTGAGCAAGATTTCCCCTGAGGAATGGTCAGGAGAGCTCCTTAACATCCTTCTGATGCTAAGGAAGACACCTAGTGCTGCCACAGGACTGCCTCCCTGTGAAATTTTAATGGGTAGGAGGCTTACCACACTACTCGATTGTTTGCTCCCGAACAATCGTGATCAAAAACGTACGGAGCTCTTGCATGAGCCTAATAAATTTTCTGTTGGTGACCCAGTTTACCTCAGGGAATATCGGGGTAATAAAACCTTATGGAAACCAGGAGTAATTGTGGGTATTGAAGGCCCTAGGGTTTTTAAGGTTGATTCGGGCGATGGGAATATTGAGGACTGAGGAGGAGGTATCCTAATATAAGTATACAGTTTCCTCAACAGGCACATTGTGATCGGGAGAGAAAGCAGCAACGAGCGGAGTTGGCCCCATTAATATTGGAGCCACTCTCAGTACCTAATCGACCTGCCAGTCCTGAGCTGAGCCTGGACCATCCAGAAACTCAAACTCAAATGAAGCTTCCTATGATGCAGACACAGTCGAATCTGGCCCTGGCAGGGAAGAAGCTCCACGCAGCAGTAGACCCAAGCGAACCATCAGGCCCCCATCCCATCTCAGGGATTTTCAACTTAATACATAGGGGGGAGGGGGGGATGATGGATCCTTTGATGCTCGTGACAATGTGACTATTTTGATGCTTGTGATTGACTTAATGTGATTTTATTTTGATGCTTGTGACTTTGTGACTCTATTTTGATGCTGTGATTTTTACTTTGATGCTCTTGGTGTTATTTTTGATGTGAACTAGTGCTATAATATTATTCTCATGTGAATGTAACTTCATTTTGATGATCGTGATTTAACCTTGTGCTCTTGTTATTTTTTTATTGTGCTTTTGATAGGAACTACTTGATATACTGGGGTGATCTTAATTAAAAAGGGGGAGGATGTTATGTATTGATTTATGTTCTATATGCAATATATGTATTGCCGTTACGCTGTTCGCCATGATTGGTTTTATTTTCGTTTGTCTTTTGTTTCACTGTACTTGTGGGAGTTCGGGGTGTTCTCGCGCTCTCTTGTCCTGACCGTCATGGGGTGCAGACGTGCGGCTTGTGCAGCTATAATTGTAACCGTGTGAGTGTGGAATAAAAGTTGTTTCCGCAATGGCTGGTAGTTTAAAGAGAAATGAACTCAACAGTTCCGTTGGGGAACAGTTGGGCTAATGGTTGGGGAACGGTTGGGGAACAGTTGGGCCAACGGTTGGGAAACAGTTGGCAAAACGGACATTAATAACGGTTGGCCAACCGTTGCACCGAACCGTTCCCCAACGTTGGCCCAACCATCTGTGCTACATGGGCCTGGATGAAGATCAATTTGGATTCAGGAAAAGGGTACAAGAGAAGCAATATTGGCACTTAGACTGCTCAAAGAGAAGATAATGGAGAAGGAAAAACCGACTTTCATTGTATTTGTGGATTTAGAGAAGGCTCTTGACAACGTGGATTGCCATTCAAAGCTTGGAATTTTGAAATAATTGTAGTTTCGTACAACAACCGAAGAATTATTCGCAGTTTGTATAAAAACCAAGTAGCTGAGATTAAATCTGGACCCTGTGAAGCAGCAATAATAAGGAAGGGAGTGAGACAAGGCTGTACACGTCTCCCGTGATTTTTAATGTTTATATCGAGAGAGCCATCCATGAAATCAAAGAGAAATCTTCTGGAGTGACTATCCATGGAGAAAAAATAAGCATGCTGCGATTCACGGATGACATAGGAGTCATAGAAGAGACAGACAGAGATCTGAATAAGATTCTAGTAACCATGGGCAGTGGCCAGATATCAGCTGAAAATAAATAAGAAGAAGACTAAGATATTGGTGTGCAGCAAGAAAGAGAGAGTAAAAACCAATGCCAAACTAGGAAAAGAAAAACTTGAAGAGGAGAAAGAGTTCTGTAACCTAGGGACCCGAGTAACCAACGATGGAAGAAGCAAGAAAGAAATAGTCAGCAGAATAACCCAGGCAAAAAGGGCATTCTATCAAAAGAAGAATCTACTTACTTCTGGATGTGTAAGTGGAAATAGAAGTAAGGAAAGAGATCATCAGAACGTACATCTGGAGTGTGATCTTTATGGCAGTGAGGCATGGACAATGACAGCAGCGGAGAAGAAAAGGGTGTCAGTATTCGAAATGTGTTGCTACGGAAGAATGATGAAAAGATCCTGCTCACAAATGCAAATACAAGTGGAAATGAGGAAACATTTCATTAGCACATACATCGGGAGCATTTTACTGTACGGCAGCGAAGCATCAATGATAACAGGAGCAGAGAAGTCAAGGCTGGAAGCATTCGAAATATGGTGCAACAGAAGAATGATGAAGATTAAATGGATCGACCAAGTAAGTAACGAGGAAGTCCTAAGAAGTGTGGGAGAAAAGAGAAGTCTGTTGACAACTGTAAAAAAAGTAGGGCAATTTAATCGGCAATTTCTTAAGACACGATGGCCTGATGAATACAATTGTCAAGGGAAAAGTGAACGGAAAAAATGGAAAAGGCAGGCCTCATATAAGATTAATGGAACAGGTTGTGAAGGATCTAAAAGAGAAGAATTACGTCACAATGAAAAGGTTGGCCTATAAAAGAATCGAGTGGAGGGCTGCATCAAACCAATCCTAGAATTGTTGACCTATGATGATGATGCAATATTGCAAGAATTACATTGAATTACACCCAAAAGAGGCGAATATCAGGAAATTCCATTTACTAAATAGAAATTCTTTTAATAAACGGTTTTGCGAATCATATTTGCCCAGAAACACACATTTTTTGATACTTTTCTTTCATCGTAGTTGAAGTTGATGTAAATGTAAATGAATGATCAAATATATCAAACACTTGAAGATGATTGTACGAGTCATCAATGGGGATACCATTGATATTTATTTATAAAAGTAATTCACTGAGACAAATTGTATGGGGGAAAAATAGAGAAGAATATATGTGAATGAAAATAAAGATCAGGATAATGATCAAGACAATGGGGAAGAAAGTAAGAAGCAACTGAAACTATATTTGAAGGAAGTTTAGCAACCCTGGTGAAAATAAACCGTGACAGACAGTGTGACAGACAATGTGACAGAAGCGTGAACACAGTGTGCTTAGAATGTGACTAGAGTGTGATTACAGTGTGCATACACCGTGACAAAAGCGTAAATTGGGACTCAAAAGCGTGCAGAAAGCGTGATAGACACTGTGACGGTACAGTGTGTTCACAGTGTGAGGACACCGTGCACACAGTGTGAAGACACCGTGCACACAGTGTGAGGACACCGTGCACACATCGTGAGGACACTGTGACTAATACCCATGCACAGTGTGCTGCACATTGTGGTCACACTGTCCATCACGCTTTGAAGGGAGCACAGTGTGCGTACACTGTGACTAATAGCCTTGTACAGTGTGCAGCACATTGTGGTCACACTGTCCATCACACTTTGAAGGAGCACACTGTGCGCACAGTGTACATACACTGTGACTAATACACTTGCACAGTGTGATACACATTGTTGTCACACTGTCCGTCACGGTTTATTTTCACCAGGGAAAACACCCACATAATATTTCTATGATATTGTGACACAAGATCAGAAGATTGTTGATGACACAGTAGTGTCACTCCATTTAAAATCGACAAATGGTCGTTGCCTAACCATCTCACATTTCAGCTAAATTCAGCCCGTGAGTAGTGCCTACCCTTGTGACCCATAGTCTGTTGACTAATTCACATAAAAAAAATTTCACCTGAGTTATAGGCAGATTTACATCGCTTGGACGCTTGAAAAACGTCATTTTACATATGTACAAGCTCCGGCAATCTTATTTTACTAAGCAAAAATATAAAAAAAGGTGTCAATTGAAAGGAAAAGGATTATACTTGATACTATTGATCTTGAATGTCAACTTTGTGCAAGTTTTAATGCTTCAACTGCTCTAAGTCAAAGTTCCAAATGTAGTTTTTTTGTAACATTCGGCAATAAATAAACCCAGATCAACTTCAAGTAACAGGTTAATTTTCCTCGTGTTAATACTCACATGTGTGTAGTGAATGATTGAAAAGTAAAATGTAGATTTTAACCACCTTATTGGAGGATACATCCCAAGAACCATAGAAATTTGGCAAAATATAGTTTTTTGGAGTTAAAAAAATCCATGTGTCCCAGGTATTCAAAATCAGGTAAGTGCAGATTTCGCAAGTTCTAAAGGTGTTCTTTCAAGAAAAAAAAGAATTGAGTTTTAAATCTGGTGATAAAATGAGTGCATTTATTACTAAATTGACTGAGGAAATGCCTTGCCTTGACAATCAACTAAGTACCTAATCAGTGGATAAATACTTAAATATAAAAATAGTTTCACAAACCTTAGGTATTTCCCGAGTGCAAAATATGTATACAATTTGTATTTCAAAATCCCTAAAACCACAACTATATATGTATTTCATTTTGGCATGCAGTGTAAATATTGGATAGGTTCCTGCGAGAGAATCAAAAATTCTTTTAAGTAGTCATAAGAATAAAATTATGGTTGGAATACCAAAAGACTAATGCATCAGTTGAATGAATCCTCCACAAGGGAAAATCTGCAAAGCACACCCTTGAATGTATATTTGTGGCGTGCAAAGTCCACCAAATATAATTTGAGACCGTCTCTCTATTTAATTAAATACCATCCACACACAACCATCCTTTCTTAAGACCCTTTTCCAAAATGTTCACTAATACCACTGCAAATGATCATTTTTGTCCCCTTTGATTGCACACAAGAGTATAACAGCATGAAAGGCCACAAAGATTCTTTATAATACCGGACTCACAAAAACTACATGTAAAACTTCATGTAAACGCTATGCTCAGCACATTTGCACACAATGACCTCCACTCTCAGTTCCATATTGCATCCCCTAATCATGATGCATACATCCTGTTGATTTCTGTCTGATATCTCTCCTGAATTTCCTTCCTCTTCAGCTTGAAGGCTGCTGTCACCAATCCCATTTCCGGAGACCATACCTCGGTGCAGAGCTTCACAGCAGCAGGTATTTCAAACTTCTCTAACTTGCCTGTAGGGGAGGAGTGAGAGAGAGATCAGTGTGCATTAGCTGTCAACAATAAAACACCACCCTGGAGGAAAATTTTTTCCAAATTCAGACTTGAAAGAGATTAATCAACGCTAATGCCCAGTTTACGCGGTGCATTTTTTCTTGAATGTTAGCTTGCTGGATTTCGTGCGTGCTACCAAGTAGGCGACGAAGGTGGCTGCTAAGCTGGTTTCGCTGATGGTTGTCAGTTCACACGTAGCCTCACTCTTTTTAGAGCTTCAGCACGAAGTTTTTTTTGTGATAGTTCCCATTACGAACTGCATATAAACAAGTTTAATTTCTATATGCTTCGATAAGCACTGCAACTTGATCCCTAGTCTATAGATTTGGCCTCATTTTTAAAAACAATATCAACCATACAATGCTATCAAAGGCAGAACCTTTATTTTGATCACGTGACGCAAGGCTGAACGATGATTGGCCGGCAACAATAGCCAGCAGCAAAACACGCAAGGAAAATAACACCGGGCCTAACCTCGAAATCAAGCAAGCCTGCCGTCAGGGCAGCCCGCAGCTGTTTCCAGCAAGCGAGCACGCACGGCACCCATCAGCACTCCACGCAAGAAATCCATCCCGGAAAAACGCACCGTGTGAACCAGGCACAAGACGTTGACATTGAGGTGGAGAGTTCAATTGTCCAGACCACAAGAGGGTTCTAGCCCCTGCCATTTATTGAGGGTACACTTCCCATGAGCGATCATTGCTAAGGGTTGGTGCTGTGCCCACTGCCAAGAGTACACCAGGGAAAGCCTTGTCTTTCATTTCTGCTAGAAGACAACCGGAGCTGCATACGTCCCGGAATCCACAGCTTTGGAGAAGATGCACGAGATCAGCTGCTAATCCTGACATTTGCAGGAGTAAAATGAGAGGACCATACATTTGCAGGAGTCACTGCTAATTACATTTGCCCTCAGTGCCTCTTCAGAAAATACCTTACATTCATACCTACATCATTTTGGAGTTAACACATTCAGCGCTGCCATCGACTACGCGACGAAAGAGACTACCGAGCACCGATGGCCAGCGTCGATGAGTAGTTGACACATACGCCACTCAGATATACACGTGTATACCCTTACGGGCCGGCATTCTTTGATCCTTTAGGCTACACAACCGGTTTATTTCATATCTGATTCTTTTGTAGCGAAGTTGCCCTTCTTCAGTTTCCACATTTTTTATATTTTCTTCTCTCTTCAATCAACTTTACGACTTCTTCTGTAATCCATGGCTTCTTCTTGACAACTTTTCTTCTCCCCAGAACTTCTTTTGCTGCTTCCTGTAGCCTGATTATGATTTTCTCCCATCTCTTTTCTACCGATTTCACGGTCAAATCCTCTTCCATTTTGTTTTCCACTGCCTTCTGGAAGGCCAGCCGTTGTTGACGTTCACTCAGTTTCTCTACTTGCCATACGTTCTTCATTTATTTCTTCAATTTATTGAGTTTTAAGTGGCATTTCATCATCACTTTGTTGTGGTCACTGTCGATATCTGCACCCGGGTAACTTTTGCAGTTCTTCACCTGGTTTCTGAACCCCTGCTTCACTAAAATGTAGTCAATTTGAAATCTTCTTTTGTCTCCGGGCATTTTCCAAGTATATCTGCGTTGGTGGTTTTTAAACAATGTGTTTGCCACCACCAACTTGTGTTGTGTGCAGAATTCTATAAGTCTTTCTCCTCTCTCATTTCGATTTCCTAAGCCTTATTGTCCTGCTATTCTTCCATCTTTACCTTCGCCAATGACAGCGTTCCAATCTCCTAAAATAATTAAGTTTTCTTCTTTTACGTGCTTTATTACTTCTGTGATATCCTCATAGACGTCTTCCACTTCTTCATCTTCGTAGTACGACGTAGGCATGTAAACTTGTACCACAATGGTATCTGTAGGCTTGGTGTCAATCTTCACGATCATAATCCTCTCACTGTACTGCAGGAAGCTCTTCACATGCAGTCCCGCACTCTTCCTGAGCATTATGCCTACTCCAGCGTTACCATTCAGTGATCCGGTGTGAATAATTCTTTAACTTCCACTCCAAAAGTCTCCTTCTTCAGGCCATCTCATTTCAATGATTTATAATACATCGAGGGCCATTCTTTGCATTTCCACCTTAAGATTCTCCAATCTCCTGGAGGTCCGAAGTGATTGCACGTTCCTACCCTAAAATGATTACCACACTTGACTGATGTACTCCCTCGGGTAGTCCCCGCCCGGAGATCCAAATGTGGGACTATGTTACCTCCGGAATATTTTACTCGAGAGGGTGCCATCACGTCTTGATAATAAAGGAAAGAGTGGAGTAGCTGCGACTCCTCAGGATAATAATGTGGTGGTTTCCTCTTGCCTTCCACATCGCAGTACCACAGCCATTAAAGGAAGTGTTACCATGCCTGTAGTGAAATGATTGATGCTTTACCGACCACTGTGGTCTCCACCTTCACTCATTTGAAGAAGAGCAGCTGCCCTCTCCTCCGGGTGATGGGAAGCGTAATTGTTGGCGGCCTCCGTCGCCAAGTCACGGCATCTTCACAGGTTCTGTATTATTTAGTGCCCTAACTTGCCCAGGGATAGACCAATACCCCCTCGGAATGCCGTCACTTTTTGTCCACGACTGCTTATTCGACGAGTAAACTCGCTTATCTCACAGCTAACCTCTATATCTAGAGGTCGACCCACCATCCACAACCCAGTGGATGCACTTGGTGACTTCAAGCTCAGCCCTGAGGTGTTATTGACAGATTCATTTATTTTATGCAACAAATATTGCAAAAAATGAGTCTTTACCATTGTAGATTGCAAGTAATTAGATCTCTTCTGAGCTCCTAAATTCCTCCACCACAAGCAACCAAAAAAAATCCAAAACTTATTCACTTGCCAAGTAAGGTTCTGAAAAATGATAAGCAAAGATTTTCATACTGTAGGTGCAGGATGTGTGCTGATGAAGGAAGAAGAACGGAAACCCCATACTATTTGAAGGAGTGTGATGGTGGACCTGGTCTTTGCTTGGATGAATGTTTTCGAAAATATCATGAAAGGTAATAAATTATGTTATGATTGATTTTAAATCTTAATGTTTGTGTCAATTTATCTGTATTTGTTTGAATTAGATGTGCCTGAAGTAGGAGCTCACTGGATATGCCTTTGAAATTTCAGGGTTTTCTGTCATGGGTAGCCTCACAAAAAGGTGAGCGCACTTGCTTTTTGCTTGCCATCATAAAAATGCCCTAAAAGAGGTCGGGATCGGATATGCATAAGATGGGGGGGAGAGTGATGGGGGGAAGGAAGGGAGGATGGCTTCGAGGTGACTACCCAAAGAATAGCCACACCGACATACCAGAATTAGAATGACAATGGTTTTCCTGGGGAAAGCGATAGTGGATTCCTAAGGAAAGGGGTGAAGGTTATTTCAGTAAAGAGAACGTACAGTGCCTCTGTCCAATCCATGGTTATTTGATGACACGTAACGACATATTTTGTGAAATATGAAAATCAATCTGGTTGACGAGAATTGTTAATTTAATAATTAATAAAAATATCCTAATATTCCAAGGAAGTGTTACAAATGACTTTTTTAAAATGATTTACAAACTAATGTCACTGTGGGTAAAACTGTGAATTATACTTGATTGTCCGCTTCCATTAACAATGTGCTGGACTACTATTATTCGAATAAAATGTATTGTATTGTATTGTATTATTTTATTTATCCGAAAGACACAATGCACAGTAATAATACATGCAAGTGTATAAGACACGTCAATCAGGTACAGGAAATACACTATATTACAAAATAATACCCTTAAAAATTCTGCGTCAGGTATTCACTGACACTATAATGACGCGACAATGTCGCATGAATATAGAAAAAAGAATACAACATTATAACAAAGAAAACAAAATTTTCGATTGCCTAAAGACGACTCCAAGGAGCCAGCGTCTATGGCAATAAACAATTTCTAATTTTTGTTAAAAAAAATATAAAACCTAAAAAATCAATGTATGCCATAAAATGAGTTTCTTAAAGGATTTTGAAAACATATCTTTTTGGCCATAGAGAATGGATCAAATTACTGCAGTGGAGGTGACGGTGCTAATGACGACTGGATGATTTATAGAGGGTAATGATTGATGTTTTAGATCATTGTTGTGTTTCCACAAATATTATATACTTGCAATTATGCAGTGTGGGAGTTCTGGTTGAAATATTAAATCCTGCAACCTGATTAATTCAAAATGACCACATTTATTGATAAAGTTAAAGTTCATTCAGATTCTTCCAATGTTCCAATCACCATGTTAGGAAGGTGGAAACAGTCCTAGAAGATATATTCTAGAGATATTTTGCAGTAGATGACTGCTTCAGCCACTCCCTTATCGTTTTTAAAAGTAATTAGATCAGCTGCAAATGCAATTTTCAGAATTTTTTGTAATCCTTGAGTAGGAACTACTGGAATATTAATCAAAAGATTACCTAATTACCCACAATAATTTGACCTTCATGGGATGAATGGGCTTCTTGCAAAAGAGAAGTCTTATAGGTTTTCCCAACCTCATAACACTCCTCTCTTTAACATGTTCAACCCGACGGACGCGAATGCACGTCCGAGGTGCTTTGCCAAGATACCGAAGGATGCGCATTCGCGTCTGTTAGTGACCTCTCTGATGACCTCACTGAAGACCTCTATAACCCAGCCGGCACAAGACAGGGCATATCCCTAAATAAACAGATAGCATCCATGGAATAGAAGGATACAGAATCTCTGTTAAGTATAGGTTATCTCACGGCAAAAGTACGCAACACAGATGCCCGGTATGGAGTATCCATGGATCATCTAGATAGATTTCCGCTATTATGGATGGAGCCCAGCTTCTCATGTGTTGCAGCGCCATTTTTTCTCTCCATACGCGAGCGTGTAGGGAACTATGTCAGTCATGTGGCGTCATCTAACGACCACATTTTAAACTAAATACCGCCACCTAACGGCAATTCAACTAACTAATATAAGGCGGATTTCGGGTCCACTTGCACTTTATAAATAAGTAACTGATAATATAACCAATTACAAATGCAGCGCGAAGATAACCGATCTTACCGAGTGGTTTTCGCAACCATTTTCAGATGTAGTCAGCAGATGCTGCAATTTATGCAAAATAATTCACCATTTCACAAATAAAATTAACAATATGTAGAGGAAAAGGCAGGAAGAATTACATCTAAAACATTTCCAAAATCAAATAAAGTTTTATTCACGGCACGTTCACAGAACAGCAGATATACCGAACCAGTTAAGTCACAAGTTAAGCGTACTCCAAAGATTAACGTACTCCTTCCCATGGTACTAAATGCTCCTTCCTTTCCAGTCTCCTTTCCGACGCGTTCTGCACATGTGCTTACAATACAAAGATGGCGTTCACGACGAAGCAGTTCAGTTCAGTGTGTCCATCTACTTAATTTAACTCATATCTCCTCGTACATCCGTGAAACCCTTTATATTTTAATTAATATTTTTTCTATACAAAATTACTTTTATCTAACTTCTTGATGAGTATTATTCATTTTACGGATTTTGTGTTGTTTCGTCCCTCACAGAGAAGCTAGGCTATTCAGCTGATATACGTCGCTCATCCTTTAACTACGTTATGCGCATAAATTGGTTAAGTTAATAATGGTTGTCTTTGGTCGTTATTTGTACCGTCCACCTTCAATTAACCCTGCAAATATTATATAATATAGGTTGAGATAGGAAATATGTGCTAATAATTCTTTTGGAGCATTACGTTTTCACCTAAAAGGCGTTGTTTTGTATTCTTACATCGCTCAAGTTGAGATAAGTTGGGTATATGGAGTATGGAAGATATTCTATACCCACTTTGGAGCCACCTTATATTAGATAGTATAGCCCTTGTGCCGGCTGGGAAAGACCTCTCTCGAGGACTTGAACTCGTGTCTTTAATAAATAATCGAGTTTTGTTATTCAAAAAAGTTTTAACTAATTTTAAATTTCATTTAAGTGACTAGCCAAATTAATGTGGCAGAAAAACCTTTCCGTTTTTCATGATTGCACACTAGAAATTATCCAGGTTGAATGTGTTAAAGGAGTTGCGTTGCATAAGATGGCATAATTAGAGTAGGAAGATTAGCAGTCAATGGCCAATTTACAGAGACCCTACCCTCTGATAAAAATTCCTATATGAAAGATGGGTCAGACGTCCAGTTTTTCACCCCCAGAATCATCCCTGATATGTTTTATGGCACCTAAAACCCTGTCCATCCAATATCTCTCAGTTCTCCATCCTCCAAGTTTAAGTCTGCTGCTTTCAGAGCCAAAACACAATGGGTATTTAAATTACAGGAAATCTTGGTGGGCAATTACTATTTTTGGATTGACAAAGATGGTTGTAATCATGGAAATACATATTTAAACTAATGTGCATGCGTGTATCCTTATCCATGTTCTGAGTTTCCTTCCATCAAGCTGTGGCAAATCTATATAGGTATCTCACTAGATCTGTGTGTAAATAGATCCATACACTACCATGCTAATCTTCCTTTCTACCCATTTCGCCTTCCATATCCTCATCCACAACCAAATCTCAAAAGTAACAAGTTTATTTTCATCTTCTTTTCTCAGAACCCATGTTTCTGTGCCTAAATGTGCCATATTAGAAGTACAAAAATTAGAATTTCCGCTAGTGTTCTCTTTAAATCCAAGCTCAATGTCTCAGTGATTAATTTCCCTCTACTAGCAAACATCTCTTTTGCCAATGAAATTATCTTTCAGACTTCAATCTAGCTACACTTCTTTTCCTCCAACATACTCTCTAAGCAGCTAAATTGCTCCACCTGCTCGTTCTCCTAACCTCCTATTTAAAAATTTAATCCCATGATTTTTGAATGAAAATATAATTAATTTAAGTTTTCACCTAGTTTATCAACATTTTATGCTTTTCTCTTGGCTTTTGTAACAGTCATAATAATTTTTGAAAGTCTAACATGGAGATGGGACTGTTTGGTTCAGAAACATGGACTCTGAGAAAACTTATGACTTTAGAGATGTGGTTGTTATGTATAAGTGAGCTCACCACTCAAAGGTGAGGCAACAAAGAAAACTATAAGCGTAGAAACAGTGGGTACTTTTCAAAATTTATTACCCAAACAGTTTTTCAAGGGAACCGAAGGAAAAGTACACAGTATTTTTTTCTAGAGGAGTGACAGTGTCCCTCAAGCTCAATTGGTCTCTAAGGGCCAGTTTCACCAACGAAGATAATCATTTTAACTCTGTTAATTTTGTGATTGACCGAGTTAATGCGAATTCTGTTTCACCTGTACTATTAACTCGGTTTTGGGGCATTATCTTGGTTAATATTTTTACCTTAGGTTTTCGCCAGGTAAGAGCTTATCATCCAAGTTAATTCTGTAGAATCAACATGGCATGCAGGCGATTACGTAGGCTACTTTTAGATATTAATGACATTGTCGAGACATTTGAGCTCAATTATCATTACTTAAGGCAATTACTAGGTGGATTAAGGAACACGCTAATTGATTTGAACCCAAAAGCTGAGATTATATTTATCCTGAGTTAGTAAACACTACAAAAAGCACTTAGCAACAATTCTGGTGAAGTCTTCTCAGGATTTCCACAGGGTTAAATATTGTTACAACACCAACGTTTCCACGCACAACTCGTCCATCATCTCCAGGGTGAGAGAATCTTCACTCACCCTGAAGATGATGGACTAGTCGTCCATGAAAACGCTTATGTTATATAAATATTTACCCTGGTGGAAATCACGAGAAGACTTCACCAGAATAATTTGCTGGGAAAGAATTAAATCATATTTTACTTAGCAACAATTGTTTTCTAGTTGAGTTTATTGTGTTTACTTTCTCAGAAATGCGGATCCTCTAGATGGTAGTGCCAATTGGTGAATTTCTCAAACATCATTAATCTTGGAACCTAAATATTTTTAGTAAGCTTCATTATTTCTACGGCCGAAAGATATCACAATGCCTTGATGTTCTGTAGTTAGTTATATGCATGGATTCTGTTGCCAAACTAATAAGTTGTGCCCAACATTTAATACCATGAGATAGTATACTGTCAAATTAACACCCGGGAGCTTATGCTCTTGGTTGCATTTATTATATGTATAACTCAATTTGTATTTGAATCGCTAAATATGGCATGCATCATTTGCTTTTCATCATAAACAACTACGAAAATGTATTCAAGTGCATGGTACTACTGTTAAGAGAGTGATATTAGCCAAAAGTGTTAAGATATCCATGAACAAAGTGGCCAAAAAATTTATCTGGTGGTGGGAAAGAAGTCTTCGCTCTGATGCCAATGACATTGACGAAGGAAATGCAAAGTTTTAAGTGATCGAAAGGTAGGTACCTATAATAGTAGTTACTGTACATTTTCGTGACACAGTAAATAAGGGCAAATAAATTCATTCCAGTATTTTATTTCTGTATCTCCTAAACGTAACAATGAAGACAATAAGTGATATCTTAGGGTAGATGTTTAGTAGTATTAGGAGAAATGGGCATTGAAATATCTTATAAACACATGCCTAGATGATTTTTGAAAGTGATTATAGATGTTTTCTAGATATACGTAGAAGATAATGTGGATGTTTCGAGGACATTTAGTTAATATGTTGTCCTTCATGTGTCCATTGGAAATGCCTTTAGTTACAATAAGCACCAAGTTAAATAGCTGAATTACAAATCGGTTAGGTGCTTTTATTTCTTTGCTGATATCAGGAGTATGAGAAATTTACTATCTTAAATGTTCTCAGAGAAAACTTGGTTTTATAAAACTGAGATAATAATATCAGTGGTGGAAAACAAACAAGAGATTATCGATATAATAATTTTAACGGAGAAAACGTAAACTGGGATAATGGGAAATTTTACTGTCGTTGGTGAAACTGGCCCTAAGTGGCCCTCCATTATCATGTCTCTAGTCTCCATCCTCCTCTGGAGAGTGAGAAGTAGAATGTTATTTTCCTCTACATATCAGCCCTTTCTAATTGAAGCACCAGGTCTAAACTAAATTACATTCAAGAAGATAACTCTCTCCTATAAGAAAATTCCAACTTTATTATTTTGTAGGGCAAGAGAAATGTTACTATGAGAACTTGGCAGAAAACTCACATTTCTTTCCATGGGCTTCTAATTCACGCTGAACTTCACGTTCTACTTCCATCTTCTCGCACAGTTGTTCAAAAGAGAGATGACCAAGGCCAAGATGCTGACTCAGCTGAGTAAGATGCGGTTGCGATGGCACAACCAGTGCCACTGTATGGTGCTTAGATGGGTCGCCATAGATGCAAATATTTTCAACAAGGGGGCAAGTCTTCAATTCTGCCTCAACTTTGCCAAGAGAGACATATTCACCCAGCTGGAGTTTGACAAGGTCCTTCTTACGATCTGCAAATTTGAATTGAAAAAGGGATAAAATGGTTTACTTCACTGACAAACAAAATCCACTTCATCATTTTGAACAATTCCATCACTAAAAATGTTAAATACAAATTTTAAGTACGTTAAGTAAGCCTACACAATTGCAATTTCATCTTTTCAATATTTCCATTATGGAAAAATCAGCATTAGGTACATTGCTATTAAAGGTAAGTACCCTTCTGCTATTTTTCGAGTAAATGGAAGCACTTTCCTTAAAAATGTGGAACAAACACCTGAGGCACAGCAACTGAAAAAGGACTACTTTGAAGCATTGTCATATATTGTGATAGGCTAACAATAAATAACTAATTAAACATTTTAATTAATATTTCAAAAAATCAAATAAGTATTACAAAATATTACCTGACTAGAAATGACAGCGAAATTTAAATTTTTAAAAATTCCAAACATTTCCAGTCAGATACTCAATACTTCATAAAGGATGTTGACTATTCAACCTTTTAATGGTTAGAAGTCCCTAGAGCTTTTTAATTGATTCATGTTATAAGCATGGGCGTAGCCAGGGAATTTGGCTGGGGGGAGCCATGGGACCACCCACCCTCCACCCATGGGACCACCTCTGGGGGGTACCCCCACTTCAAGAGGGGGTGTTTCTCACCCGGAAATGTTTTTTTATTAAACCTTCTCAGAACTGAAATAAAGCCTAATTGCCGATGACATTTTGTAAATTACTGAACGGGATTGTTGTAGACTAGAAAATGATCACACTGAGTTGGAAAATAAAATACCTTTTATTTTCACCGAGGATTCACACATTTTCAGAGGGATCATAGTAAACTTTGGGATGGTAATCTGCTAATAAATTAAATACTCACAACTTCAATATTAAAGTGAAAACAAAGAAAAGAAACAAAAAATTTGGTTTAAAGGAATTTTCTGTTTTTTTGACAAAAATGTTCAATGATGGTAGTGCTGGGAACCCTTTCTTTAACAATTTTTTTTTTCGATGTGAAGAATGGATGGATTTGAAAATCTTGATTGGCCGGTTGTAGACCGAACCCACGACTTGATTCTTCGCATGACTGAGAAACGTCTTTCACATCCACCCGAGCTGACGGGCAGGCCGATTGCTACTTGGAGAATTCTGTAAATATTCGGCATGATATCTTCATTTATTTCTGCTCAGACATTTTTAAGTTTGACCTTAGTTCCTTGTTTTTTAATATATTTCTCAATAGCGTTGCCTCGGCATTAAAGGAATGGGTATCAATATTCAAAATTTCTTTGTAATTATTAATGAAATCTTCAGCTTCAGTTTAGTTCAACTGTGTAAAGGCATCCGCTGCCTTTGCCAGGGGAACGGACTCAAACCTGTGCTGAAAATGTGAAATAACATTATCCAAAACCCTGTTTTACACATTGATTTTCCAGTAATCTCAAGTGTTGGGGTTGGTCAGATGGTAGGTCGGTCAGCTGGCTTTTTCCTACGGTATAGTTTCAACATAGTAATCGCTCATTATTGCGGATGGCTGCTGCCTTCTTTTCTTTGAGACAGACACAGACTCTAGCGAAATGTCGTTGTTGTTCGCAAATTCTACTAGCTCAGCTTATAAACCATCAAAATCATTTCTGCTCTCTGCAAAAGTTGTTTCAATACTGGCAATAATTGAACTTGCTCTCCCGAGCGTCGCATCTGAGCCTTGCAAATACTTACTCAGCACGTTGGTCACCGATAAAACTGAGTGGATTACGAAAAGATTAACAACGAAAACAGGTTTTGGGATAGATCTCAACAAACCGATGGCCTCCACCATACTCCTATCTCGTGCAGCGTTGATTTCCTCCTCAAGGGCTTCTTTGATTGCGTTGAAGTTATTTATTACAACGTTACAATTTGTGTAACGGCAGCACCATCTTGTACTACTTAAGCTCCCCATTTCTTTCCCACCCTTAATGCCTAGCTTCTTTTGAATCTCTGCTAAGATGGCATGATTACCAGGGTGTGAATAGTGCATATGGAGGGCTTCAAGAGTATTGAAGAAAATGTAAGCTGACTGGTTATCGTTGCAGGAATAGACAACGTCCAAATTTACTTTGTGAGCTAAGCAGTGGATATAAATTGCCTGTGGGTGTAACTCTTTCATTTTCACCTGGAGACCTGCATTATTTCCTGACATTACGTTGGCAGCATCGTATCATTGTCCAATCATTGGTATATCGTCCAAGCTGTATTTAGTAAAAAAATCTTGAATCATTTGGCTTAGCGACTCGGAATCTCTTGCTGTGGAACAATTTAAGAAACCCAGAAACCTTTCGATGGGCTCCAATCCTCTTACGTATGCACCTCAAAACTACTGACAACCGTTCTTCTTTGTAACATATGGGGTTCATCAACCATCAATGAATAAAACCCACACTAATGCACTTCCTTTATAATTTCTTGAAGAGTTAGACCGACTACAACTTCTATTATTTCGTTCTGAACCGTTGGGCTGCAGTAGTTAAGGCAATGCTCAAAATGTTTTGCAAAAAAGTCATCATACTTCGCAAAAAGCTTACACAATTCAACAAAGTTTCCCCTATTCTGAGATTCAGAGCTCTCATCATGTCCTCTCGGTGGCATGCCTTGACAACTGAGACAGGAAATGTCAGCTACTTCTGTCAAGTAACATGTTTTTCTCTACAATCTCTTCTCTACTCTGAATTACGACTTTCTCGTGTACAGTACCAGATGCGTTAGACATTTGGTACCCCAGATACTTTTGATGACGATCCGAATGGGATCCTGATTTTTAGTGTTTTTCGATCGCATCTTTTAATTTTTTCCATTTACAAAACCCCGTTTTAATAAACTTTTCGTTTTGGTTTCGCACAACCCCGGTAAAGAAAAGTCTACACACAAAGCAGTATGCTCGATCTTTTTCCACACTGTACTCCAACCACTGGTGTTTTTCATAGTAAGTGTGGCAAATGATCGGTTTCTGTCTCCAAATAGTGTTTTCGGGGAATTAATTTTCAGTTGTTTCGGTCCATAGTACCAAGATCTGTCGGTTCAGATGCCCTTTCCTCGGTTACTTCCATTTTTTCATCTGTGGGTTTCGTTGAAGTTTCAAACGTTGATGGTGCAGAGGAGGGGAATGTGCGGTCGTCTCTGGGAGGATCATCACCTTCACGTTGATCATTTCTTGGAGGGGGAGAGAGAGTTTTCTTGAAAAATGATCGAATATATCTGAAACTTTCTTCATCTTGCACCTAAAGAAAAACAAAATAGAAGGGAAAAATCACAAGATTGCGCGAAACTTAATCAACTGCACAACACTATAGTGCTTTCCGCATTTAGTTGACAGTATGGGCTCTCATGGAGATTCGTTTCCCATGTTAATCTCCACAAGGGCGGAGGTGCGCTGTTGTCAAATGCAGCATTGAAATTAATATTGCACTATGCACTGTATAAAAATGTGCCATACTGCATAAAGAGACGTTTCATTTAGTGGTGCCAATAGTTTTTCGATACAGTTTATAAAAAAGTTTATAAAAAATATTTCCTTAAACTTCCCCTAGAAACGCGGTTCTTTTCACTTTATTTTCTTCACTCGATTGTCGGCAAACCGTTCCTCATGCTGGATTAAAACTTGTACATAAAGGTTTCTCATACTATTTTCTTCGTAACAGTGCACATGTTTTTTGTGGTTAATTGAGCTAAAAGGTTGTTATACTGATTTAAATATCTTAAGGACAAAAATTTGAATTTTTGTAAGGTAAAAAGTAGTCGCCTGCTAACTTAGTGAAAAATCATTTCCTTATCTCAATCGTGAAGGGAGTTACAACGTTTTGATCTTAAGAAAAATTATTACGCGCCGTCGAGGCGCGATGTTTGCTCAATCTGCACGTGAAGGAGGAGGCAATTAGCAACGGCAGCATCATATATCATATTTGAGGTGTTTTGTGACTTGACTAAATTGCTTCGAGAGGGAGGTAAGGGGATTCAATGAGCATGAAAGGTGGGGAGGGGAGGAGGGCTCTTCTTGTCTCACGAAGGGGAGTATGGGAATGGATGATGATCTTGCATAAGATTATGGTTACACATGAGATCATACTTGTATTACCATTTTAATAGGAATAGTGTTTATAGAACTGCAAGAATGTATTTACTACGAGCTATTTACTATTTACTATGCTACGAAAGGTGGGGAGGGGAGGAGGGCTCTTCTTGTCTCACGGAGGGGAGTATGGGAATCGAAGATGATCTTGCATAAGATTATGGCTACACATGAGATCATACTTGTATTACCATTTTAATAAGAATAGTGTTTTTAGAACTGCAAGAATGTATTTACTACGAGCTAGTGTGCTCCCGCTACCTCTCGGCCTGAGTCTCGGAAGTTAAAAAAAAGAGAAGTAACATTTTTAGAGCAACATAGCTTCGGATTCCTTGTGATGAGCGAAATACATTGTGATCATGAATTTTAACACAACTAGGCAAGTATCGCAACACGGATATACAAAAGGGATTGTACGTTTGATTCACAACTAAATAACTCTAAGATTCACTACTGAATGCTCCACGAATTACTACGGCTTACGGCTATGGAGCTTATTCCATGCACGTCAGCGACGGACATTAGTTTTACTTGGTGAAATAAAGGGCGGGAAAGACTGGCCGATAAACGTAATGGTAGAAAAATAAGGAGAATTTCCTATCCCAGTTTCTCCCTGACTGATACGAGGATTCACTGATTTTTCCAGAAATTCGAAATCCACAAATTCAGGTAACCTGCGCCAAACCTAGCAACTCAAGGCTGGTAAAATCAGTTTACCAGCGTTTCTCCAACCTGCGTTTATAGGACGAACTTGATACTCAAGTTACTAGCATATAGGCACGGGTTACTGGCTTTCCAACCTAGTAGTGTGAACGGGGCCAAAGGGACCGCACTGCCGTGCTGTGGCTCGGCTGCAGGCGAGCGGTTGCCAGCGCTGTGTGAAGCGTGGCCACCACAATTTCGATATGTCAAATTTTTCTGGGGGGGGCCACGAGCCTTCTGGGGGGGGCCGGGCCCCCCCAGGGACCCCCCTAGCTACGCCCATGGTTATAAGGCATCTAGTTAATAGTTTCATGTAAATAATTTACAACAACAATATTCGTCTATGTCATAAATGGGTAATTGCCTCATTGACCACTGTGCATTCCACGCAACAGTTCTCAGATCTGGAGGACAATGGCGAGAATGGACAAGAGGTCATTTGAGCGACCACCTGAAGCCACATCTTAGTTAATAAAAATAAACATTTTTTTATAAACATAATATAATACTGATGATTTTGCAGCAAGAAACAATATAGAAATTTATTACTTCTTCACCATGTGGAATGAGTTGCAGTACACACTCAGTGGTTGACTGAACGACAACCAACACGAGTAACACCTATAACAAGTTAGATGTAGTGAAATAATGTAAATCATTTTCAGAAAGAAATTGAATAGACACTAAAGGAAGAAAATACTTACAATATCTCACCCATATAAAACCCAATCCTGCTGAAAAACACTATAGTGTAATAATAGTCCACTTCTCCGCACGGATACACTTGCGTCACTACATGCTCGGGGTTTGACCGAGAGACCACATTTCCGAGATCGAATGTCTCGAAGGACTAGGAGGTGGTCCTGATGTCTATCGATCATCAAGGCAACACATTAAAATGAATGCTGAGGAAAACTCACACAAATAATCATCGAGACCTCCAGGATCGTGGTGGTCACTCAGACGACCAGCTTATCCAGTTAATATTTATGTAGACTAAATAGTTTGTTTGATGCACTGTATGAAATTATAAGTTTTGACAACTGCCAACCTAACATTAACCCTTAAGCCTTATAACCTAACACTAGTTCATAAGCATTTTCTTTCATTTATTTTTGAATTACTTAATTCATTACCCACTAAATGAATATTGACTTTTACTGAGAAAAATCCTTTCTGCAAGTATTTCTTAACGATATGTATTCTCGATGAGAAAAATAAAATATGATGCATCACATCACATTAATTCCATTGCTGCACGAATTACAATGTATTGATGTCTTAAAATGTAATTTACACACATAAACTTAACCAATATCACACCTTATGGAACTATTTACATTTTTATCCTTACCACAGGTTACAAATCTTCCATGTTTTTTGATTGACTGCTCAATTACCTCATCATTTTTGGTGGTTGGTATATTATTATTGGCATTATTGGCAGTTGCTACATCCCTCGGTAGACTGTTTTTTCTGAAATCCATATACATATAGAGGTCCCATTCAGACGATCTTTTCTTGGAAAAAAATCAATAATCATGGATACGTCATTCACGCAATGAAAAGTGTAAAATCTCATTTTTGATACCTCGTGCAGGCCCAGGAAGGATTTTCACAATGTTTTTAGTCTTGCTTTTTGACTTTTTCTGCTGTGGTGTTCTATGCCATGTACAACATTGTCTATTGCAATAGAGATGTCGTTTCTGCTATTGACACTCCATTCATCTTCATCCTCGTAGTCAAACACCTGCTCAGAAACCGAATCATGTTTCGAATGAACAATATCTTCATCCTCAGATGTAGAATCACTAATCTGATCAATGGAAGTATCCTCACTTTCAACCTCGTGCAAGACTTTTAGAATGTCAACGTCTCTGGTGAATTTTGGCCTGGGAAAAGTAGCCTTTTTACTTCAATCTGCAGGAGGCTAAATCAAAATACAATTCTAGATGTGCCCTTTATATATAAAAAAATATTTTCAATAAGCATTTGTAATCATATATCACTTTAATCTCACTGGTTTAGGAAGCTGCAGATCGGGCTTAGTATCTTTGACATTATTTCTTATTCTCAGCTCACTGACTATTTCAGTCTCAAAGAATGGAGCTAGTTGATCTTCAAATATTGGAACAAAGTAATTACTTCCGATTTAGATGGAAATTTACTTGTATGTCCTATTCGCGATGGAAAGAGATATTTTTTGAAAATTGATTTCTAACTTACTTGAGACAGGATTTGAAGAAATAGTATATCGGTGCCTGGAACAAAGAGGTTCTTGATTTTTGGTCCATTGTTGCCAATATAACAAACCGTAAGCTTCAATAAGTATTTGCCATTTAGATTAATTTGTATCAAAGATTGACAGAAAACCTCAAACGTGTTAGCAGAAACCCAATTCGATTGAGTCTCCCGTGCAAAAAATTGAAATAAACATAAATTTTATAGTATTTTTTAGAGAGTTAAAGTAATAGAAAGCAGTTGAAACATATTGTAAAAGGAAAAGGAGAATTGAAACATAAGGAGGTAAAATAGTGCTTTCAAAATTTAATTCTCAGCCCTTCTACGCCAAAAAAATCGTCACACTAGCGAGCGCACGGTGCACTTTGTGCACCAAGGGTGGGCTTACCCCAGTATAATTCTTGCCATAAGAAAATAAACAGCTGTAAAGTTATAAAATCAGCACTAAACGATGAACTATGAATGAATGCAGGGATACGTAGCCATTTATTTATTTTAATACCAAAGCTCTTCAATTGTCGCAAGAATTACATTCACTGGTGAACTCAGTGCTTAAGGGTTAACTGATGGTTAACACAGACCAGTCATTATAAAACCCACCCAGAATGGAGGAGGGGTAGAAGAATTACATATTGCACTAATACTTACCGATTATCTTAAATACTCCATCTGAATGAACCTCTCCAATGTCCCCAGTCCTGAACCAACGCCGCCCATCGGCTTCAAAGAAGTCCTCCTTGGTTTTCAAAGGGTTCTTATAATAGCCAGGAGAGACTGTCTCTCCACCAACAATAATTTCCCCCCTTGGATGAGGCTTGTCAGTCACCCTGTAGTTGCCTTCCTCCCAATCCACCAGTCTTATGTCGCAAACTGTAGTTGGTCCACCCACACGACCTGTGCTCCTATCATGCCCTGCGAGAAATAAAAGGTCATATCACTGCCAATGGGAGTCACCATTATTTTACTCCATAATCAACTAAAGAATCATAGAAGGACAGGTACAGAGGCATCTCATTTCAATAACCAAAACAATCTAAAGCCGGTGTCCCACAGTAAATATTTTCATGAATTTATTCATGAGTACGGTTTCATGAAACCTGTTTCATTAACATCTATGACCCCCATGTCACACAAACAGGATGAATTAATGAAATTGGTCCTGATTGACTGACGGGCAAAAAAAGAAATTCTTTGGGCTGCCCTCTGTCGCGTACGATCAGTACCAAATGAGCAAAAGAGAGCTGAGTTTTTGCATGCAATATTGGTACCTACTATAGACAAATACTCAACTGAGTGACAAAAATTTGATGTATGTATTTACTTCGATTTCACCGCAAAGCATTTGTCATGGATGACGACCAGATGGCTGCGGCGATACTGCTTGAGAAACAATGATAATAGGACGCAGGAGAATCAATAATGCAATAATTATTATAACAATAGGCCCACAATAATGATGAGGCGAGAATATGATAGAGGATCCTTAAGCTTATCGCACAATGAGCTATGACTGGATTCTAAAGGAAGTTTTGAAAAGCTCTCAGGCTTGGTGTTGGTAGATATTTTCCATGTGGATACGAACATGCGACTCACTATTTCTCCTAGACAGAGGTGAGCATTGGTAAAATACTATCTTTCGCATTGGTAGTGCCACAGATCTGAAAATCAACATTATTGATCAATGATGACATGATCTGATTTAAATAGTTCTGTACTTGAACCAGGTTGGCTGTAATGCTTCGGATTTTGGCCGCAGGGGAGACGTTCAAGAGCCTGTTTCTCCATGAGAATTGCTCACAACACGATTTCAAAGATTGTTGCTGAAGTATTGGGAGCAATTGTGAGAAATCTACTGGCAATGTATCTGGGAGGGTAATGGTTGAAGCGATGGCGAGCAGATAACCCAATCAGTGGCCGAGTTTCATGAAGAAGTTTACAGAGTTTCCATGTTTACAGAAATTCACCAAATATTGGCAAACGTTTTAGTTTAAATATTTTTCTAAAATAATTTGAGAAGTGTTACTCGCATAGAATTCATGAATAAAGTCACGAAAAAATTCACCGTTGGACATTAGCTTATGGATAGCTAAATTTCAAGAATAAATATGTAAATCAGGAACTTACAATCTAAGGCTGTTGCACATGCACAAGTTTCGGTCAACCCATAGCCTGGGATAACCCTGACACACAAGCACACTTTTATCAGCTCGTGAGTGTCTGGAGACAGAGGTGCTCCCCCGCATGAAATCATTCTCAAACGCCCGCCCATTAGGTTCCTCATGGCTCCAAAAATGAACCTGGAAAAAAATTACATATGCCTTCTGAAGATTAATTCAATTCAAACTATTATAAGTTTGAACTATAATCATGATATCACATTAAAGCCAGATACACCTTCTCTAGTACAACAATAACAGCACATGTATGGGCATGGGTTTGCCTACAAATTAAAAAAAAAATTCTTAGCTGTGTAGCAATCAACGCACAAATATAATTTCCAACAAATAATGATTTGAGACAACATCATCTTGGCTAGAACAACATCCATTTCATGATCTCAACTTACCCATGCAGAAAATAGATCAAAAGTAAATCAGCGACCAAGAAAGATCCTGAGTTACACACTCATACGGAACACTTCTTTTAAATGTTTCCTTGGCAGAGAAATGAAAAAAAGCATAAAAGAACTGCTGCTGCCACCTACTTTTCTGCCACGTCAAATACTAATTGGTGTTCAACCAATTAAGAGTAGTGGTGCTCAATCAGTTAAGATAGAATTCTTTGGGTATGAAATGTTTTCAACCCACCCATCTTCAAAATGACGGCTCAATCAGTAGCAGACATTATTTTATAAAGTATACTACCAAAAAGAGTGAAATAGCTCACATGCAGGCAATTTATTAACTTCAAATGTAAGGGTGAGATGAATATTTTCATTTTTACCTCTAAGGCTGGAGGGGTCAAATTTGACCCCTTAAACAAACAATTTTAAACTTTTTCTATTCCTGGTAATATTGCTATTAAAAATATAAATGTGTTTTTTAACTGTTAAAGAATGCCCTAATGTAACAAGATCTCTACTCCCTATGCCTTCCACATCTTAAATGCCCACTTTTTACTCCTTCGCCTAATCGACATCATTGTGATGTATTTCCTCGCTGACTTTTATTAGAAATATCAGTCTCTGTAGTCTCCAATTTGAAACTTGATTTACGTTGAGTCTGTTCATATTTTCAATGTGCACATTGTTCGAATTTGAAGGTAAATCATTCGCTGGGTGGCATCATCCAAGCCTACGAGGGTATCTGAGAAGTCGTGGGAGTCAAGGAGGATATGCCAGGACAGTGGCTTCTGATGCTGAGGATTCCCCAATGTGTCTCTTAATTGGTGATGAACCAGTTGAAAAAATTGGCGCAGGTACCTTGAAAAATCTGCAGACAGTAGTGAGTGGAGAGTAGTGCACCCAAATGAAGATCTTCCTGGAGGGCTTGCCAGTCAAAACATGTTCGTGGATAGGGCAGGACCCACAGCACATGCCAAGCATTATATGTATGTATATGTGTTATGGTTGTATGATTCCCTATATAACCCAACATAGATGCATGAGACCCTATTATGTAACATGTTTCCTTTTCGTAGCTTGTTTGCATGTCAATAATGCATGCTTGGTGATCTTCACCCACTGCCACACACAACCTCATGGTGGCTTGCAAGGTATCGTGTAGATGTAGATATAAATGAAAAATTGTTCAGTGCCTGTAGACTCATTATAGATGAAAAAATCCACAGGATAATAAAGAATTTGACTAAAACTAGAGCTAGATGCTTTTTTAGAAATTTGTACTTGAGAGTAGTACTCGGGGTCCAATCTCTAAAATCCTCTAAAATCATTGTGGTCAGTGAAGTGGGGTTTGCCCCAGTGCAAAGATGGAATGTCTTGTAATTTATTATATTGTGTTATATATTGATTTACTTCACCTCCTTTCAACTTTTCAAACACAATATATCTAATGCACACGACATACAACATAAACATATAAAAACAATACCCTCCTTTTCTTTTACAATCATTCACTTTCTTCTCTCTTCAGGCTCTAACAGACAGGCCATATATCACTTCACATATATTCATGAGCCGCTTCACTGTTCACTTTGCACACACATATCATCAAATACCCTCTTAAAATTACGTACATACAATATTAGTGGGGAGTGGACCGCTTTATCCCTCTAGTACGCTCTGGAGTTCCCGACTGTGTCCTCCAACGTGCAATCCCTGCCTCTTTCTGCACCCTGATTTCTCTGCCTTGGTCGCTGAAGATCTCCCGCAGGTCTCGACTTGGCTGCAATTCCGCCAGATGATTCCCCGACGTAGATTCAGCTTCCCACCAGCAAATTCATAAACCTTGATGAATTTCTTTTATCCTTTAGACAAAACCCCGACGTGGGTTCCACTCCGATCGGGAGGATTGTTGGACTCGACTCTCTCTCCTCTCCCCTTAAAATAGTCAATTCGCTCATGCCGCGACGACCAACAATAACCTCGGTTACATTTCCTTTTGTTATGGACGGCAACTCGCGAAAGCCCCGGGTCACCACGCTCATTACCAAACTTAGCCATTGTAGAGCCAGACGCCATATTTCCCTATGACTCTGTATAAAGTCTCCGAATAAAAATTAAGATGGCAGCCCCTTGAATCCCATGCATGATATGGCTAGTAAATGACATGTTACAGTGTAGAGATCGTTTTCAAGAAATTTTGTGTTTCCTTAGATTTGACAAAATCAGCAAGGCCAAGTAGACTGGCTACAGACAAATTTGCACTTATATTCAAGGCGTGGAGCAATTTCATTGAAAATAATTGGCATGCTGTATTCCAGGGCCCTACATAACAATAGACGAGCAACTATTCCCCACAAAAGGCTGTTGCCCATTTTTGAAATTTATGTCAAATATTCCTGATAAGTATGGGCAAATCATTTGGCTAGCTGTGGATAAGGATAAAAATTATATCACAAATGCTTTTTCCTATCTGCGAAAAGATGATTCCACGCCAAATGATATGAATCTCGGAGATCATGTGGTGCTACAGAGTATTTCTTTCCCTCTTTTTAGGAAAGGAATGTAACTTGCGATAGTTTCTTTCCTTTTATTTACCGCATATAGACTGAGGAGTAAGCGCACTAGTTTAGTTGGAACAATCGACGTATGAAGAAGGGAGGTCCTTACTGAAATCAAAACCTTTCTGTTGCAGCTACACGAAACAAGAGTTATGAAAAGGGATAACATCACACTCAAAGTATTTCAAGGCAAGATAATTAAAAGTGTTCTTATAATTAGATTAGGGTTGAATGATTCAAAACGTGATTTAAATCATTCAACCCTAATCTTGATTTAAATCATGATTTAAATAAAACAATTCATCATTTATAATTAATTTTTAAATAAAAATCATGATTTTTATCAACCCTGTACTAAGTATTAGCCTCCAAGGTTGAGCGAAATTTCCTTCCTCCTAGGGTTAAACAATATCTAATTGTTGTGAATCTTAACTTGAGGTAATTTACCTGTTGAGAAGTGGAGTGTCGTATCCCCTTTTGATCCATTTGCATTTGTAAGCATATGCAAAATCAAACAGGACTCGTTTCAAGGCACCACCACTAGTGACTAGATCATTCACATCCTTGTATATACGGTTCAAAATTAAGGGGACAGCAGCCATGTAAGTAGGTTTAAGCACAGACATATCTCCTGTGGTTCCACGCTTTATCTTACTTGATGAGTCCATCATTGTCCATGGCGTTGAGTATCCTATTTGCACTCCCAGCAACAGACACAGTGATTCTGAAAGCGGTATTAGAGGAAAATTATTTAAAATTAGTGACAGCACAACTGATTGATCATCAGTTTACACTTATCACGAACATGAGAACTTAAAAACTCTTTGATTCAGGATATTCACATTGATTATTGTAAATGAAAAAGTAATACTTTGTTTTTTCACATAAATTAATATAATAAGACCATAGTTTCGATTTTACGTCATCTTCAGTTACAGATTTAAAAAAATTTCCACACTTAAATATTGACACTGGAAACCACCAACTTTATTCACATTGACACTAAACACAGAACCTATGATAAGTAACTCAAAAGCATTTCTACATGAAGTTATAAGAACAATGCCTAAAGAGGTTTTATCACCTCTTTAGACATTGTTTTAATATATCAGCAAATCCATGAATTATGCACCGATACAGCGACCGGATTTTGATTTAAAAAAATCGAGCAGCACACCCTCCCAAGTTGATTCTTCCTTTAGTTTGGACCCTTAGGAAACACCTCAAGCCAATGAACCAAGAAAAACGCACTGTTAGAATAGTTTTTTCAGCCTTTTTTGTCCAAAAAAACGACCCTTGACCTTTATTTTGACCATTCAACTTGGAAAATGCACTATTTTTTAGGTCAATTTTTTTGGAACCTGATTTTTGATTGAGAACAAATTTTTCTACAAACTGAAAAGTACTAGAAAAGTGCATTAAATAGTTGTAATTAAAAGTTCTGCACTTTGAAAAAATCAATTCAGTGGTTAGATAACCAAGTTGGATACCGAAACAGGATGGGACCAGGCAAAGTCTTCATGATTTTTTTACTCGAGTTGTATGGGATCTAGACGAAAAATTCAAGGAACAAAGAGTGTTCAAAATTCTTCAAAGAGGACGCCAGATTTGTTCCGGAAATTTTGGTCATATTTTGGTCATTTTGAAATTGGCCATTTTTTTTAATTAGCACGCAACACTTCGGAAAGCTCGAAAAGACTTGTACAAGTACGCGTGATGATCTTGAAGAGGATTCAAACCAAAACATGTCCGTAGGGGGCCCACTTTGGTCTGGAGTGGTCAAAAATGGCCATTTTCAACCCACAAAGGGGATCGCGAGAAAAATTCGGAAAAAATTGTGCCAGTTCCTGGGCTGGTCCCCTATAGGATCTAGACCAAAAGTTCTCGATTAGTATGTCCATTTTTGGTCACCAAGGAGTACAGAAAAGGACATTTTTATGAAAACGAGAGGGCTTGAAGGAATTCAGCAAACAATCATACGATTACCGTAGATGATCTTCACTAGAATCGAGGCCGAAAATGAATGACGCGCGTATCCATTTCAGGTCAATGAGGGGCGGGAAATTGCCGTTTCCCACCCGCGCAGCCCAAAATGGCCATCCTTGGACGCATTCTTGGTTTCAATGGTCTTCAAGATCATCACGGGTACTTGTACAAGTCTTTTCGAGCTTTTCAAAGTGTTGTGTGCGCATTAAAAATGGAAAACAATTGCCAATTTCAAAATTACCAAAATGTGACCAAGATTTAAATCCACCCTGTAGTTCGTTTTTTGGACAAAAAAGGCTGAAAAAACTATTCTAACAGTGCGTTTTTCTTGGTTCATTGGCTTGAGGTGTTTCCTAAGGGTCCAAACTAAAGGAAGAATCAACTTGGGAGGGTGTGCTGCTCGATTTTTTTAAAATCAATATCCGGTCGCTGTATCGGTGCATAATTCATGGATTTGTTGATATATGATATTAAAACAGCTTTTTTTAATGGCTAATAATTTCTTATATAGATGTTTTATATTCTGTAACAAGATTTAACATCGATTGAATAGGATTTACGTGGAGTTATCATAGTATTTTGAAATTTCTATGCAAACAACAATACCAATCAGTAAATTTTACGGTTAAATAAAACAGGAATAATTATCAAAAAATTCATAAAAACTTGTTCAAATTCATCAAATCTTATAATTGTTATAGTGATTTAAGTACCATGAAATATTAGCATTTAATTCCCATTTTGCGAAAATGAAAAATGATCACATCCAACTGAACAGTAAACTGCAACATTAGCACAAGTAAATACTTTCAGTAAACAAACTAGTTAGTACAGCCACAAAAATTCTTTTCACAATAAGAAAAATATATTACCTATAAGAAGCTCAAATATATGTGCCAGAGGCAAGTATCCAAGGAATACATCATCTTTGTCTAATTCAACAGTATCTGAGAAAGCTTTGACTGTTCCCAAAATATTTCTATGACTGAGCAGCACACCCTTGGGAACACCAGTTGACCCACTTGTGAACATAATTATAGCAGTATCATCAGGCGTAGGAGGTACATCTGCTGCAGAAAATAAATATGAATGTTAATCGGGGAACTAAAAAAAGCCAGCCAAATGACGAAATAACCTATATATATTAATTTTGTAGCGTGTAATGCAGTCAGTCATTCTGTATCCATTTTGTTTTATTCTTTCTTAATTTTGAGCTAAAAGAGTGAGGTTTGGTGCATTGAGTGTAGATTCTCTGTCTGCATGATTTGGTAGTAGTTTGGGATTTTTAGCAGTTTGTGGTGTAGAGAAAAATGCAAGAGAAAAATGGGTTTTGCCCTATCTTTTAATGTGGGAAATCAGTTGCTAGGCAAATTTGTTTTCACTGCTAAGTAAATGTGTTTACATTTTTGGGAAAGGGGCAAAATTGGATTGAATAAGTTGAAGAAAGCGGAATTAGTTTCATCAATCATTTTTGTAAGCATGAAAATATTAATTGACATTTTGGTTGTGCAGATAGTGAAATAAAACAATTTTCGCCTACCTGCCCTGATCTTGTATATGAATTGTGAATTTCAATGCTAGGCGTTTTGAAGTACATAGGTACTTTTCTAATAGTTGAAACATGGTTATAAAACGTTTATTATAAGTATATATGAAGTACATAGGTACTTTTCTAATAGTTGAAATATGGTTATAAAACGTTTATTATATATTAATGTTTGTTGCTAAATCAAATCAGGTTAACTCAAATAATTATTAATTTTGTAGCATGTCAGTCAGTCAGTGAGTCATTCTGTATCGGTTTTGTTTTGCTCTCTCCCAAGTTTTGAGGTAAAAGAATGCTCAACACACTCAACGCACCAAACCTAACTCTTTTACCTCAAAACTTGGGAGAGAGCAAATAAAAACCGATTTTGGTAGTAGATTTTGATTTTTAGCAGTTTGTGGTTCAGAGAAAAATACAAAAAACATGGTTTTTGAGAGTGGGAGACAACATATAATGAAAATATGGTATAGAAAACAGTACAAAAACATAGGATAATTAGAATGGGACACATTTATCTATTTATAAAATAATTTCCTTCTCTCTGCAAATGAAATGCTTATGAAAAGTGTCGGCAAAGCAGGCAGCAGGCCTGCTAATCCTCTTATAAAAATTACAAACCACAAATGTAAAGCACAATTAAAGTGAAAAATATAAACATGCATTAAATACACTACAAATACCTACATAAAAACCACATACTATAATTAATTAATTATATGCTCCAATAAACCTCAAAATGTAACTGAAAAATTCAGCTGGAAGAAAATTAAATGATTCAAGTTACAACTTAATTAAAAGACAAAACATGAAAGTAAGCTCAAAGCAAAGTAAAAGAAAAATTGTACCATAAAATATTTGATGCAAAAGTATATTATAAAAATTAATAATAGTATTATTCTCAAATCAATTTCTTATTCTTTGAACATTCTGAAGACTCCATTAAATTCCACAATTTACTGATTGGCTCAATTCCATAATCACTGCTTTGATCAGAATAATCCCTAATCACAATACCTTCATGAGGGAGAGAACTAACTGACTGGCGAACTGACAATGAGAAATAGAAACTAACTGGACTCTGCAACCAAACTGAGCGACACCTTTTTAAAGTCACACTATTAAACAAATTAGAAGCATCTTTTGAGATTTAGAGGAAATTATTTCGAGGATTTCTATTAACAAAGATATCACTAACATTCTGCACCTCATATCACCAAGAAATAAAAATAAATTGATTTAAAGCACAATTACTGATTAAGATTTAACCACACAACTTACGAATATCAGATGCAGCAGCGCCATCCTTCACCACCATTGAGAATGGCACAATTTTCACCCTCTTATCAAATCCTTCCGTATCAGTTTCCTTCAGCTGATCTTCCATATAAATGATGAGATTCACTCTAGGAGTCTTCCCCAGAACAGTATGGAATTTAGGCAGCAGGTCATGAGATGTGATCACAACTGCAACCTCTGTTTCATTAATGCCATGTGCAATTGCATCATCACCGAGATTTGCATAAATAGTTACCACTAGAAAATGAAAAAAATTCCAACTAAATATCAATAAAATAATAAAAATACTCCACCTGTTTCTAATAGCTCTCCATGCTTGATAGCTCAAAGCAATTATGGATATGGTAAATATTAATTTTTTCCCAATAACAGACCCTACTTTATTTTAATTGCTATCCTCTCATTCAGGCAGAAACACTAATAAAATGAGAGAAACAAAGTAAGGAGGAAAAAATGCACTTAATGAATGCAAGTTCCTTGAAATCATTTGAGCACAATATGTAACAATATGAATATTTTCATAGAGAAAACTGTGGAAAAAGAAAAGCAAGTACTGTAAATCATTTCCTGAGAGACAAATTATACCATTCCTGAAGTAACAACTAACCCTAGTCAAACGCATATTTCATCCTATTGTTATTACCATCAGTAGAGCTGGTGAAAAATGGTGAATAAAATTCCTGAATTTCGGTGAATAAAATAGCGGATTTCGTCAAAAAAAGCGATAAATAAATGAAATTTCAGTGAAAAAATGTTTATTCAGAAATATTTTAAACACAATAAAAGTTCAAAGTAAGTGATTGCATTAAGGGGTGCATTAGAAGTAGCGAGATGTTCGCCTACAGTTTGTAAATAAGGCACTTATTAATGTATTTAAACTTGTAACTGCGTCTTGCACAGGAGGATGACTTCAGTCACCAATTACTTCGGTAATTATTCAGGCTGCCTGGTCAATTCGATATTTTTCAGTGGGAGGACTTAGGTCTGATTGTCAAAACAATTATTTGCTGCATCATATACGGTAAACCTTCAATACATGCCGTGATATGCGTACTCGTGGTAGGGAGATGAGAGCATGAAAGACTGCCGCAGTTCGATATCGATTAGGTTTTCTGTTGAGCATTCTTTTTAGTTACTCCACAGTAAGGCATCACTTAGAGGAGTAGTGTAATGGTCATAATTAAATTTTCATTGGTAATAATTTCACGAATATATTGCTTCCGGCCTAGGTTTCGACAAAATATCACCCTGATAATGACGTGCGTCGGAACTAACCTAGGTCGATAAAAATTAAGTTACATGGAATTTTATTAGGCATTTTTATTCATTATTATAAAGGTCCCTATTATTATTAACCCTAAGGTTATTAACCTGATAACGTGCTGCGGGGGCCCTGGCAGGCAGCACTGTGGACGCAACTTGATACGCTTCTGCAGTGCGGCAAATGCGTTGCTGCAGCGCTGTGGAAGCGCTTCAATAACGCGGCTGCAGCGCATCTGTAGCGCTGCTGACATGAAAATATAGGAAATTTGACGGTGTCAGACATGCTGCAGCGTCGCGTCCATAGCTGTTGCAGCGGTTCGACGTTGCGCTGCTGCCGTGCGTCAGCAGCATTTTGTGTTTACAGGGTAAGTTTGAAATATTTATATATATTTGTTTAAGTTATTCTAGTCAATTTACGAAATCGGGTTTTCTCCATAAGTATGGAACATTGGAGGCAAGCAACAAACACCTTCATCTTCATTTTAAAATTTTTAATATGAATCCATTAACCTCATAACACTTAACCGTGCCACAATATTTGAATTTTATATTTTTGGAAAACGAGCTTGGAATGTAGGTGGAAACGGCGACCAACGTATGTGTTGAATACAATGAACTTGAGTTGACGGTAGAACTTAAATTTTTGCCGCTATTTCAGGTATTTGCTGCACTTTCTTCGTACGTGGATTTTCGTCCACTTTTCGTAGGAGGTGGAGCTTTTGGTCTCAGGCTTTCCCATAGTCAATTTTAATCATTTGTCTCACTTTCACTGTCACGAAGATCGTAGCTAAGTAAACAAATACGCGAAACTTCAACTCACTTACGTTATTAAGTAAGTTGAATAATGCGGGATTTCAAAATTATATGTTTTTAGATTTTTTAAATAGATTTTTTCATTTTTTCAATATACTATCGAATAAAAGTATCCGAAAAAAACGAATACTCGAAAATATCGAAGTGTCGGGAAATGGCCGATCCCCGATACTCGCTATCGGTCCAAGTCTAACAATAATATTGCTTTATCGTCCCTCGAATTGTTCTACGCTCTTGAATTCATTTTTTCAGTACAATGAGGAAATTTCCCTGAGTGTGAGATAAATTTTCCAGAGGTTTACCGGGTAATAATACTTATGGCCTCAGTTTTACCAATGAAAATATATAACGCGATCACGGATCGTTTTTCCGCACGTTAAAAACTACAAAACATCTATTGCTGATGTGCAACTTCCCACTTTCGCGTTAAAACACGATAATTTCGTGGCATATTTCGCGAATTATCAATGATTCGCGAAATAGTATCGATTTTGCGAAAACGAAATGTTTAATGCTCAACTTTTTAAAGCCGTAAGGCATCTAAAAATGACTGCTCGGTATTTTTGAACTTCTTTCGGGAATTTCGTGATTTCGTCAAAAACGAAAATAGCCTCTACCTCTAACCATCAGTCTTACCAGCCCCTTAAACAACCTCATTGCACCAAAAATTTGCTAACATTAATTCACAAAAGGAAACTTGAGGATTCTTCAAATTCAAATGGAGTGGAATTTGTCCACATTGGAATAATGATGTGCAATTTTCCACCAAAATAAATTTTAATGAGACCCGGGTTTCAGTGTTGACACATCATCGCCAGGGTACAAATGGCGTTAGGTGTAGCCAATACATACAGATTTTGGAAGAGGTGGGGGAGAGGAGGGGAGTGAGGAGAGGGGTGAAGAGTGGAAAAACCGAAGAATGAGGTGAAAGTGGATGGAGAGGAGTGGGGAGTGTGGAAATGGTGGATTTTTTTAGGGGTTAACAAACTACAAACAAGGAGAGGCTACGTACCTTGACCGCGCGATTTGAATGCCGTAAATTTTATTTGGTGCAGGAGGTAAACAGGAACAGTAAATTCATAATAGCTTGGTCCAACTTGGAATAGTTTTTTTGTAAAAAATTATTTTTTAATCGTGAAATAGGCTTCTAATTAGCAATGCACAGACGCTTGGTCTAGTGGATAGAGTACGGGATTCCCATACCAAAAGTCGTAGGTTCGAGACCCGAAGGAATAAATTTTTTTTCCTTGAGAATGTATGAATTTTTTCAATTTTTTTAACCATTATTTTTGTTACGAGCGTTTAACTCAATTCACATTTTTTTTCTAATACCGCCGACCCTGAAAACCATACCCTTACTGTGAAACACTCAACGATGGAGGGCTTCACTTGCGATATAAGGGAGTCTTGCTTTTTTATCCATCTATCCTGTTTCATTCCCCAATCTAACACAGTAATTCCTGTTGTTGTCGCAGATCTACATAATACCGTGCGTACTGCCGAAATGGCGTGTGGCAGGAGTTGTTTGTTTATAAGTTGTGTAATAATAATACTTAACTTACAATCAAGAATTCCCACGAATGCATATCCGTTACTGTTAATATGAGACTAATGGTATAGTCAAACAAATTTACGTGTTTGGCAACAATCAAAATGGCGGACAATGTATTTAAAATTCACATGAAGTATACGCAGGCGCCTGTGTTCCTCAAGGAACAGCAACTGAATTTGAGAGATGAAAACACTAGTCCCCTCACTTAATTGAAAAGTTCAATGTTTATTCCTCGTCGCGTATAAATTGTTCGCATAAGAGAAGATTACTGGTGAGCTTGAGAATGCTAAAAAATCCCGTCAACAATGAACGACAATTCATGTTTTCCACAATCTTCTTCCTCTTTGATCCCTAACGCAACCCGATTGTTGAGTGGAGCACGCTATTTGGAGAAAGAGGTCTTGTTAATAATGCTTTGCCCTCCCCGTCCAAAACACAATCCAGGCGATTTTTCTAATTCCACAGTGCCTAAAAAAGTAAATTATCTTATTGTTGGGTTTCTGCTCGTCAATGTTAAAAGTTAGCTATTAAATAAGTACAAAACTATCAAAGTATAAACCGAATACTGCTACATAACTTAACATTGTGTAAACAATGACATTTGACGAAGACAAAAGTCAATAATTAATTGATTGAGGTTGATACTGGATTGTTCTCTCGACGAAAAGCACAGTTTTTTTCTGAAGTGATACTGCGTGGAAACCTAAGTGACACCGCTTGAACTAGTTGTAGCTATCTCTTAAGTGATACATAAAAGATAGACATCTCATTTCTTACATTATGTATAGTGCAACCACGTCCAGTTCGCTTTTTCCCACCGGAATTGAAGAAAATGTAACGTGGACCCTCACTTGCTCCAAAGAGGATGCCACAGGTGCTGTATTATTTTTGCATGGTAAGCTATTTAATTCTGAAAATATTAGTTTTCTTCCCAATGTTCAAAGAAGTTTTTTATAATTGATTTTTGGGAAATGTTGGCTTTGGATTATGATGTTGTTCGTACAGCTCTTTTTAGTAAGAACCTAAAATTCTTAGTTAAATTTTTAATGTGGAAAATGAATGCATTTACTTTCAGAGTCCTTGAGGAAAATGAATGTCATTAAAGATTCTTCAAACGTCAAAATATCGCCGACGCACAGTGGGGCCAAATCGCATTTTGCCGGACAAAAGTCCAAAACTGCTTTTTATGAGATAACGCCTTGAAATTTGGCACATATACACATAAATGATTGCTGATTATGGAATGGTAAGTCATTTTCCATAGGTATTACCCGTTACTTAGATACAGAGGCTCAAACACGACCAAATTTCGAAAAAAGCGCCCACTCTCATTTTTCTTCGAAAATCTTAAAAGTTGAGCAGATATAGGAGTAATTAAAGGATTTTTATGAAATAAAAAACATTATCAATTGTGAACAGGGTACTTTGCCTATACTATGCATAAGTTTCAGACATTTTTTCCTATATTTGAGTGCTATTACGCCACAAAATGGCGGACCCTTTTTTTAGAGAAGATTTTACATAAAGTAGACAATATAATCCTTATTCAGAAAATGGTCTCTGGGATACTTCATCAGAGCATAAATTGAAGATATTTCTAGGTTATTCCGTAAAAATATTTGAAAAAAGTTTGCGACGCCGAGAATAAACTCGATTTTTCGATCGCGCGTCGCGGCCCGGCTCCGCGCCGCGGGACCTGGAAATACCGAGACTCCGTTGGATTGTTCATGTTGTGTGGGTATTAACTCCTCGAATAAAACTTTTTCAGGCTTTGCATGCTGTCACTGATTTCTAAAGATTCTATACTGAAGATTTTTCGAGGATATTGGTTCTAGAGAATGGATTAGTGCGCTCGTAACTGCTGTATTTTTTTTATTTGGGTAATTTTCGGAATCATGCTGAATATTGTGAACATCTTTCAGCTCTTGAGCAAGAATGCCGGTTCTCGGGGAACCATGCATGTTCTCCATAAAAAAGCAACATTTGGGATTCC
This sequence comes from Platycnemis pennipes, assembly GCA_933228895.1. Classification (NCBI taxonomy): domain Eukaryota; kingdom Metazoa; phylum Arthropoda; class Insecta; order Odonata; family Platycnemididae; genus Platycnemis; species Platycnemis pennipes. The sequence goes on from OW121856.1 coordinate 14,448,399, forward strand.
CTTCTTTCCCTTTACCCTCTCCTCCTCCACCCCGAACTACATCCTACGCCTTTAGTACCCGAGTAGGGTGGCGCAAAACGGAACGTTTTATGACAATGTGCAGTCTTAAAAAATACATGCCTGCTTGGCAAATTACAACTTGTTGTTGCTGTTTGTTATCTGACTCTTTGATGCGTCAGAAATAATATTAGTGGATACTCTCCTATAAGTAACTTGGAACTGACAATATATGAAAATTGATATTTAATTTTAAGGATTACCTAAAGGGAATCATTTTCACAATATCATTCTTTATAGCTTCTTACAATTAAATTAAAAATTCTCTTTAAAATCAGCATGATTTCATGAATGTTTACAAAAAGCTCTGTTGCGCGCATTATCATCTGTTTGTATTGAGTGAGATACTGGATCATTAGGTTTGAGGGATGGATTCATTTAAACTTGAGATTCCAGTGGTTTTGCATTTTTATTTCGCAATGCTGATCACACAATGTAATAATGTCAAATTGCAATACTCTCGACGAAAAGTAAAGTAATATATGTTATGCCGCATCCGACCCGCACCCGAGCGTTCCTCCTTCGAGGTTGCTAGGCGCGGCGACACGCCAACAAAATGGGTTCTTGCCCTTAGCGTCGGAATGGTCAGAATAAGTACACCATACTGAGTTTCTCGATTTTTATATTATGACAAATAGAAATGTGATACAAAGCAGTGGGGGAGTGTGCATGAAGCTTTACACGGGAAGAGCCGAGAGAGAGAGGGGAATGTGGGAGCAAAGCTAAGATCTTACCAAGGAAGCAAGAACGGCTTCCTATGACGGACTCCTGTCGACCGACCCGACACTCGGGAATGAACTCCCGAAACGATCTCCTGAGCCGCCTCTCGAGTGCTGGCTGCATTTCAGTATATGTATATAGGGCCGAACGAACGTGTCCTCTTCAGGTAGTTGACAAATTTCTGAAAGCACACACCATGTTTATATTTGGGAATGGTTAAGAAGGCGAAGAAACAGAGGAGATGGGTTGTTCGTACGTGTACCGATATGCTCCTTGAGAGAGAGATAAGGCTGAGAAGAGGTCTGTTTGCGCCAATGAAGGGAAAAACGCAAGAAGGGAATACCCGGAGAAAATGAAAGGAGGGTGGAGGGTCGGCAGAGGAAGTTAGGTCGGCGGTATTCAAATGAGGGATTAGCAAGGGTGGGTAAGGGAGCGGTTAAGGAAAGGGTGGTTGGTAGCGGGCTCCTGACAATGCGATCGCCTTTTCACAATCCTTTCCTTAACCACTCACCCATCCCCACGAATTCGTCACAACAACACCTTTGACCAAACTTTCTTTGCGGATTGTTCGTTTCAAGAAAAATTCTTAGTCATCGGACGAGTCGTAACCATCATCTCAGTTTGATTCTATGCTTCTTCTTTGTCTTCTATTAGTAATAGTTCTCGCAATTCCTTCGGAAGCCTCCTATCAGTCTTCGCAGTCAATGATATGGTGGAGGAAAGCAACGGATCGAACGTGATCAAGTCCTTTGAATAGGTCCTCAATGGTGACCGTCCTGGAGTGTTTCCGCGTGAATCTTTCTCGAAATTTCATGGCGTCCTTATTGCGGGCCTCCATCGCCTCTTCGGATAGCTGGCCGAAGGGAAGAATTGCCCCTATCGAAAAATCCGCGCCATGTATGAGTACTTTATGGACCGTGGTCGGCATATAGGACAATGAATAACATCCCGAAATCCAATTTTATAAATCGTCAATCTGCCTTTGCAAATAATTATTTTCTGTGTTGGCAATTTCCTTCGTCTCTTTGAGCCACTGAAGACGAATGGGCCGGCAAAATCTGATGGACGACGGCCATGGATTTGCTCAGATAATCAAAGGTAAAACAGGGAAAGTATTAATATTGCCCGTTAGTTCAATATTCGGATTAGCCAAAGATAAAATAGATACGCTTGAATCTCTTACCTGAAGAATCATTTACCAAAGTAAGAGGCACTAGGGAATAAAAATTCATCTAACGAATCTCCTCTTTCCCACAGTTGTTTATATTGGGCGTGGCGCGACTTCCATCAAATCCGTACTTGCATATTAAAGTGCAATTAACTTCATCGCTGGAGGTTTGCGCTGTAGATACGCACTACAGTACCCGTGAGACCGTGTGATTGAATAAATATTGAAGATTCACTTCGCACATATTTTCGGTTATACTTATTACATCGGGGTAATCCGCATCGGCGATACAACTCGTGTCAGAGACTAAGAACGGAACTTCTAAGTGTATTATACTGACTATAAGTCAGCCCCCTAGTGATCAGTAAGGACAAAACCTCCTCAGGTGACATCTCCGTCAGCACATCTGGACTTTTCCTCCATTTGAAAGCACTCTCCTTGCCCTACTACGAGTGGTTGTGATTGAAAATTATTCTGAAAATTATTCAAATAAAAAATTTACCTCCGTTACGAGTGAGCTGAATGGAGTGCACTGAAGAACATATGGACACTACTAACTGATCCATTCTTTCGAACCAATATCCTCGAAAAATCTTCAGTATAGAATATTTAGAAATCAGTGACAGCATGCAAAGCCTGAAAAAGTTTTATTCGAGGAGTTAATACCCACACAACATGAACAATCCAACGGAGTCTCGGTATTTCCAGGTCCCGCGGCGCGGAGCCGGGCCGCGACGCGCGATCGAAAAATCGAGTTTATTCTTGGCGTCGCAAACTTTTTTCAAATATTTTTACGGAATAACCTAGAAATATCTTCAATTTATGCTCTGATGAAGTATCCCAGAGACCATTTTCTGAATAAGGATTATATTGTCTACTTTATGTAAAATCTTCTCTAAAAAAAGGGTCCGCCATTTTGTGACGTAATAGCACTCAAATATAGGAAAAAATGTCTGAAACTTATGCATAGTATAGGCAAAGTACCCTGTTCACAATTGATAATGTTTTTTATTTCATAAAAATCCTTTAATTACTCCTATATCTGCTCAACTTTTAAGATTTTCGAAGAAAAATGAGAGTGGGCGCTTTTTTCGAAATTTGGTCGTGTTTGAGCCTCTGTATCTAAGTAACGGGTAATACCTATGGAAAATGACTTACCATTCCATAATCAGCAATTATTTATGTGTATATGTACCAAATTTCAAGACGTTATCTCATAAAAAGCAGTTTTGGACTTTTGTCCGGCAAAATGCGATTTGGCCCCACTGTGCGACGGCCCGCTTAATCGGACAGAGGGCTGTGGAAATGTTTTTGTTGATTCTGGAGGATAATATCTTTGTAGAAGAAGAGGAGTTGTTTGAGAGTGAAAATGCAGAGGGTGACTTCATTGCTGACATTTGTGAGAGTGAAGAGGAAGAAGAATCCGAAGGAAGCAGCTATGCCTCTGTGCAGAGTCCCGATGATTCTTATGAGCCCTCACCCAAATCGCCAAAGTTTATTCGTGTGCCAATAGAAACCAAGATTAAAGTGGTAAATATTTCAAAACAGCACCCAAATTGGTCACTATCAACCCTGCAAAAACGAGGCTCGCTATTATTGAAACGCAAATCCCAAATCAAGGTGTGGTGTAGAGATGTAGAAAATGGTGGAACGCGTTTGGACAAGCATGAAATGATCAATAAGAGCACTTTCGAAAGATTTCGTGAAGCGCGGAAAAGGAGGGAGCAAGTTACCTCGAGAGCAATCCAGCAGTGGGCGTTAAGCGCGGCATTTCCGCACATATCGCCAGAATTCAAGTTTTCTGCGTCAAGACCATGGCTTACTAAATTCAAAAAAGGAATTTAAAATCAGACAAAGAAAGATGACTAATTATGTTCCCCGAAAAGACGTGACATATTTGGAGGAGACACTGATGGCAGCGGAAGTTTTCTGCAGACAAACATCACGCCTTATTGGAAAATATGATCCAGATTACGTAATAAATACGGATCAGACTGGATGCGAGTACAGAGTGGACGTAAAGAGGACATTGACGCATCGGGGAGAAAAAACTGTGGAGTTGTGTGTCGGGAATAGGAACAACATGACCCATTCTTATACAGCACAATATGCCATCACCGCCTCGGGAAAACTACTTCCTCAAGTGTTCCTCTGTCTACAAGAAACCGGAGTTGTTTTCGGTCCAAGAGTGAGCCGAAGCGTCAAGGAGTTGGAGGATAAATGGAATAACGTCGTTGTGACATCCACAAAATCGGGGAAATTGACAACGGACATATTTAAACAGTTTTTGGAAAATGTGCTGAAGTCGTACGTCTCTATGAACAATTTTCTGCTTATATTAGATTCCTGGGAAGGTCAAACAAATTTAAATATGTATAACGAAATATTCGATATGGACATGGTAAATGCTGCACAAAAGTGTCAATTGAAAATAATACCGCCTAAATGTACGGCTCTTTGCCAGCCCAGTGACGTATATTTTTATCGCCAAGTAAAACAGTTCATCACGAGGCTGCAAACATGTTCATATTTAATCCAAAATAACCATGAGATTAGCTCCTGAGAGGACGAGATACAGATACATTCACTGATACATCATCAGCTATCGTCGCCTCTCTTCAGAAACATGATCATCTATGCCTGGTACGCATCAAAGTTGTTAGAAAACAGAAGTTTCTTTCAAAATGTTCGCCAGGTGTGCTTTCCAGAGGAAGTTCCAAGGACAATTTGTGCATGTGGCAAGAAATGTTTCGTACGGTGCTCATGGTGCAATATTTTAATGTGCTCCTGTTGCTTTTACGATGATTATCACCCAATGAACTGCACCCCGATATCTTTTAGGGCAGAAAATCAATAAGTAATGTTCAATACTTTATGTAAAAATACATAAGAGTAAATTATGTGGATATTACAACAAATTCCCTCACACTACGTCTATATCATTAACTAACCGTGTAATGTCATTTCTCCCAAAGTAGTTCTATTTCAAGGTCTGTTTATTTCATTAGAGTAACTTTTTATAAGTAACTGCTTTTCGTGAATGATATTTTAAGTAACAAAAGTTTGCTTGGTATATTATTTCATAATCAAATAAAATCAAGTGTAATGCATGCATGAATGTGGACAAAGCAAGTGAAATTAGTAAGAATAGGACCCTGCCGAGTGAAGCCTAAAAAAGAAAGCGTCTCTTGCTCTAATGCTGTGATTTGAGCTCCTTTTAAAGCTCCTCCGAAGGGGAACGGCAAAATGAGAATGTATAAACGTAGATAAGTATTTGATAAACAGGAATTACTGTGCTAGATTGGGGAATGAAACAGGATAGATGGATAAAAAAGCAAGACTCCCTTATATCGCAAGTGAAGCCCTCCATCGTTGAGTGTTTCACAGTAAGGGTATGGTTTTCAAGGTCGGCGGTATTAGAAAAAAATGTGAATTGAGTTAAACACTCGTAACAAAAATAATGGTTAAAAAAATTGAAAAAATTCATACATTCTCAAGGAAAAAAAATTTATTCCGTCGGGTCTCGAACCTACGACCTTTGGTCTGGGAATCCCGTACTCTACCCACTAGACCAAGCGTCTGTGAATGGCTAATTATAATGCCTATTTCACGATTAAAAAATAATTTTTTACAAAAAAACTATTCCAAGTTGGACCAAGCTGTTATGAAATTACCATTTCTGTTTACCTCCTGCACCAAATAAAATTTACGGCATTCAAATCGCGCGGTCAAGGTACGTAGCCTCCCCTGTTATACAAAACACAAATCAGTGGCAAACCAAAATTGGTGGCGGTCTTCTTCCCTTCTTTTCACTCGGGTAAAAAATTCCGGGGTGCTGCTTCTAAAGGCACTCGGTGAATGGTGGTGGAGGAAGAGTGTCCCAGGGCATGCAGGTAGCCGTGCAGATTGACGGACATGTTCTGGGTCTACACTAGCGCTTTTAAGTCCACTTTAAGTGGCCATTCACTTTAAAGCTTTGATGTAGTTGTCAGCAGCTTACTTTAAGTCCACCTCCACTTAAAGTTACCAATACCCCCTATTTAAAGTGTGCGTAGTCAGTTGTTACCCATTAATATGTCGTCAAGCGCACAGAGTGACCATAAGAAATCAAGCCGTGGGATACTAAATTTATGGAATAGATGCATATGCAAACAAATGTATTAAATGTACACACTCCCTTATGTCAAGTCATATCTATACAAACGTATGATTACAAGTTAAGCAGGCAGTGAATAACTTGTCAATTATCACAACCATGAATATTACAATAATATAATCTCTATGATCACAAAAATCGAAGAAAAACATGAAAAATGAAGCAAAACTAATTAACCTTATTAATAAGTACTGAATTTAATCTATTTCGAATGATTTCAACCAAAAAAATGACCCCTAAAAGAGCGGACAGTTATAGTTTTGAGGAAGTGGTTCTCTTTTCAAAATATTGGAAAGTTATGCCGTAAATGGAAAATTTAAAGCACACACCAAGCATTACAATTTGTTTTGCATTAACGTTCCCGAGGAGTCGCAGCTACTCCACTCTTTTCTTTCTTATCAAGACGTGATGGAAACCTCTCGAGTAAAATATTCCGGAGGTAAAATAGTCCCCCATTCGGATCTCCGGGCGGGGACTATTCGAGAGAGTACATCAGTCAAATTTGATAAACGTTTTAGGGTAGGAACGTGGAACGTGCAATCACTTCGGACATGCGGGAGACTGGAGAACCTGAAGGTTGGAATGCGAAGAATGGACCTCGACGTATTAGGAATCAGGGAAATGAAGTGGCCCGGAGAAGGAGACTTTTGGAGTGGAAGCTACTGGATTATACATACGGGATCATTATATGGTAATGCTGGAGTAGGGATCACACTCAGAAAGAGCGCCAGAATGAGTGTGAAGAGCTTCCTGCAGTACAACGAAAGGATAATAATGGTGAAGATTGAAACCAAACCTGTAGATACCGTAGTTAGGCTTGTGCGATGACTGATTTTGGTCATCGATTTTCGATGAAAAAATTTCATCGAAATGCTTCGAAGACGATGGCTGTCATCGATCATCGAATAGAGTGTACACGATGAACGATGACTATCGATGAATATCGACGATCGCTGAATGTCGATGATCGGTGAATTGCGATGATCGATGACTATCGATGATCGGTGCGGATGTCTCGGCAGTTTGGTGTGGCTACTAAGTGAAGATTGAATTGAGTCAAACTTAATTGAGAAGGACAAGGCCTATTTATTAAAGAGCGAAACAAGCACCAAGTTACAAGCAACAACTCTTTGTTGTAGTGTAAAACAAATCTCATATCCGCATTTTCATCGGTGAGTAGATGTCGGTCGTCCAACACCAAGGTCCAACACAACGTTTCCTGCATCACTGAAGAACCGCTCTGACGACGTTGAAGTGTCAGGAATACAGAGGTATTTCCTCGCGTACTTCTGAAGGCGGGGATACACATCCTTCCTGTCCCTATGCCAATGTAGGACGTCCGAAGATTTGGATAAAGCTGGGACCTCCTCGTATTTGTGGAACTCCGCCAGGGAGGGGTCATCAGCAGAGGTTCTCGTGTCAGCAGAGCATCACGACTCATCGACATCAATGATTCGCATCGATTCATCGGCATCGATGATTCTCATCGACATCGACGATTCGCATCGACTCATCTACATCGATGATTCGCATCGACTCGTCGACATCGATGGTCGATGACATTCATCGTCATCGATTTCAGTCATTGCACCGCGATGGCTGAAATCATCGTCGATGACTTCGATTAATCGACTCATCGCACAAGCCTAACCGTAGGTTACATGCCTACGACAGAATATGAACATTAAGAAGTGGAAGACGTCTACGAAGATATCACGGAAGTTATAAAACAGGTAAGAGGAGAAGAAAACCTAATATTTTAGGAGACTGGAACGCCATCGTCGGCGAAGGTCAAGATGGAAGAATAACTGGAAAATACGGATTGGGAATCCAAAACGAAAGAGGAGAAAGATTGATGGAGTTCTGCACACAACATAAGTTAGTGGTCGCCAACAAATTGTTTAAAAATCACAACCGAAGAAGATACACCTGGAAAATGCCAGGAGACCGAAAAAGGTGTCAAATAGACTACATTTTAGTGAACTAGAGATTTAGAAACCAAGTTAAGGACTGCAAAAGCTACCCTGGGGCAGACATTGACAGTGACCATAATTTAGTGAAATGCCATCTAAAATTCAAGAAATTGAAGAAGACTGTGAAGAGCACATGACAAGAAGAAAACCTGAAGGAGGCTCAACATCAGCAGACATTTCAAAAAGCAGTGGAAAACAACATTGGAGAAGATCTGAATGAGAAATTAGTGGAAGAGCATAGGGAAAACATGAAATGTGGACTACCGGAAGCCGCAAAAGAAGATCTTGGAAAAAGAAAAGTTGCCAAGAAGGAGCCATGGATCACGGAGGAAGTCTTAGCCTTGATTGAAGAAAGAAGATAGTACAAAAATGCGAAAACTGAAGAAGGGCAGCTTTACTACAAAAGAATAAGGAACGATAAAGTCACAAAGCGAGGAAAGCTAGAGAGATGTGGATGAAGAATCTATGCGAGATGTACAGAGCAACCTTACACTTGGAAAGGTTGAAGCTGACTACAAGATAGTGAGGAAACACTTCAAGGAACGGAGCGCAAGATGCAATGCCATAAGGGACAAGAATGGAGAAAGTTTGATTGAAAACGAGGACAAAGTGAAAAGATGGTAAGAATATCTGGGAAAGTTATGCAACGGAAGAAATCTCAGCATAAAAGCTATTGAAGAGGAAAGCGAAGTGGAAAAGGATGATATGGGAGCATCAATATTAAGATCGGAATTCGACGCTGCAGTAATAATAATAATGTTTAATAATAATAATAATAATGTTTATTGTTCTAGGACCATGTCCTATGGAACATAAATCATTTAACAAAATTTGACTCTGCAGGAAAAAACAGAATTAAGTACTTGCCTAACTAAATATATAATACAAGTATACAATATAAATACAATACAAGTATACAATATAAATACAATACAAGAAATATACAGTATACAATACAAGTATACAATCAAAAGAGAATGATACAGAACAATAAAAGACATCATAATTTCCCATTTCAAAGATCAACAACAGTGGAAAGATGAAGTACCTAATAACAAAATAAATGTATAAAGTAACTCAATAAAATAAGTCAGTGATGTGATTGTACAATTTTACAAAATTAAAGATTACCTTATATTGAATTTTACAAAATATTTGACAGTAATAAAGAGAAAAGGAAAAACCTCGATTTGAATAATAATATTAAGTAGTAGATAACATTTATAGATTTCAATGTAACAATGCAATGTTGTCTTATTATTATATGATATAACAATAAATTTTAATTACAACTGTATTTTTCAAACAAATATGAATACATTTTAATTTTGAACTGATTTAAAGTATCACAGTTAATAATGTCGTCCGGTATATTATTCCATATTCTTATAGCAGAATTTAGGGTTGACAATTGGTACACCGTAGTTCTGCAATTTGGAATTTTGAATCGTCTTCTAGCTCTTACTGTTCTGTAAGCTTCACTCTGGTTACGTATGATCATTTCATATAGATAATCGGGTGTTTTACATGACAAAATTTTGTATACAAACACAGATAATTGAAAATTCGTTTTCTGTTGAGGTTTCAACCACTGCAACTTAGTGTAAAAAGGAGTGACATGATCCTGGATATGTATATCATATATGTATCTAATCATAGAATTTAACAGTGCTTGCAACTTCTTATATAATTCACCCGTTAGGTCAGAAAACACAAGAGAACAATAATCCATATGTGGAACCAACAAAGTATTAACCAATTTTTTTCGAACCTCTATTGGCATTAGGCGTTTGAATTGTTTGATCTGTGCTAACGTTTTATATACCTTGTTGGAAATAGCGGATACATGTTCATTCCACGTTAGCGTGTTGTTGATATTAACCCCTAAGTTTTTTACCATATCTGAATAGCCAATATCAATTCCTTCAACTTTTATTTTCGGTATTCTATCATAATTAAGTTTTTTGACATACTTAGCGGTACCAATAATAATAGCTTTAGTTTTTTGAGGGTTAAGTTTTAGTAAATTCGTCCTGGCCCAATCACAGATATGATTAACATCTTCATTTAATTTTTTAATGGCATTATCGATATTTGTTGGATGACAGTCAAGGTAAATTTGTAAATCGTCTGCGTAGAGGTGATAGTTCGAGTGGGAGATTGAACGTGGCAAATCTCTTATGAAAATTGAAAATAAGAGGGGACCAAGTATTGAACCCTGAGGCACACCACGTGATACTTCCGAGAAGCTAGACAGTTTGCCGTCATCTCCTTTTACTGCTTGAGTTCTCTGAGACAAGTAGGAACGGAACCATGTAATCACTGGGATAGAAAATCCCAGTTGGTACATTTTATCCAGCAACAAATCGTGATTAACACAATCAAAAGCCTTTGAAAAATCAAAAAGTACAAGAATAGTAACTCTCTTTTGGTCTATTGAGAGACGAATGTCTTCAGTAACTCTAATGAGAGTCGTTTGTGTGCTATGTCCCTTTCGAAAACCTGACTGATACTTATCCAGTAAATTATTAGATGATAGGAAATCTAATACCGAGTTGTAGACGAATCTCTCAAGTGGTTTATAGGCGATGGGCAGCAGTGAAATAGGGCGGTAATGAGATAGTTCGGTAGGGTTTCGAATTTTCTTTATAGGCTTTATAATTGCTCTCTTCCAAGAAACAGGAAAAACGGAATAGTTTAGTGAGCAATTGTAAATATCAAGCAGTGCCGGAAATATTACACTCATAACCATTTTCAACGTTTTATTATTAATCCCATCATTTCCAGCAGCATTAGACTTGATACAATGGAAACATTTTAACATTATCTCGGGAGTTAAATTAGGGAAGTAAAACGTATTATTTCCAAATTCATTAACTTTGGACAAGTTGACTCCTGCAGCATTATCACGACAAATGGTAGAACCTGGTGTTGATCCGGGGGTGGTGTTGACTGATAAGCTGATAAAGTATTCGTTTAATTTGTCCATGGGGACACTGAGTTTACTACCATCATTCCGAGGCTTAATCAGTCCAAGCCTTCGAATTTCGTTCCATTTAGTTCCATATAGAATCCCACTTATCCATAAAACACTGATTATAATAATCTTCCTTAGCCTTTTTCATAATACTTTGCGCCTCATTTCTCAGTTTTTTGTACTCCTGAAATAGTTCTTTAGATTTACTTCTCGTGTATCTGCGGCGAATTATGTCCCTATTATTTATGATATGCTTTATTTCCGGAGTAATCCATGGACATTGATTTCGCTTCGGAGTAAAACTTTTTAAAGGGGCATGAACATCTAATAATTGATTTAAATTAAGCATTAGGATTGATACCTTCGTATCAACAGAATTTGTAGTCATGAAGTCTATCCATGGCAAATTATCAAAATCTTCTTGAAAATTATGGAGATCGAATTTACTAAAATCGCAGTAGAAAATTAACTTCTCTTTGATTTTAGTTACCTTGAAATTAAATTTTATACATATTAAATCGTGGTCAGATAGGAAAGGAACTGGAAATTGACCATGTTCCTTAATTTTAGAAAGATCATCTACAATTAATAAATCTAATAAGGTACTTGATGTGGGCCGATGATGAGTCGGATGAGATGGTACTAAAGACAGATTGAACCTGTAACATAGGTTCTTTATATAATTACTATCGTGCGTTGTTTTTAAAAGATCCGAGTTAAAGTCACCACATATTACTATGTTATTAAAGGACGGAAGGAAGCCTGCGAGTGTGCATTCAAAACATTCACTCAAGTAACCTACCTTAGGAGGTCTGTACACAACTCCGAATAGAATCTTTCCGAAAGAGCATGATATTTCAACAAACATAAATTCTGGCTTAAATTTTTCATTGACGCAGGACAATATCTTTGAATTTAAATCCTCTTTAATATATACACATACTCCTCCACCACTTCGTTCCAACCTGTCGTTACGTAACAATGTATAATTTTCCAAATTTACATATTCCGTGGGCATGGATGGTTTCAACCACGACTCGGAAATTGCTATCACATGATAATCACTACGAACAAAGTGCTTACGAAATTCATCAATATGAGCTGGTAACGACTGAGCGTTTACATGACTTATATTCAGGTTTTGATATAAAATACTACTATGAATATTTGAGGTTACACGCGTCGAGTTAGAATTGTCAGCATTATTATATGTGAGCACTCCACCTCTTGAACCTCCAATTGTCATGTCATTGCAGGGCATGGAGATCGTCTTCAGTGCGTAAAAGGAGTCGCTCACTCCCATCATACTCCCTTGCAAATATTTTCCCCCCTCTGATCCATAAATATTTGAGTTTACCATTCTTTTTGAGCTCTCTCGCCTTTGAATACACTTTGCGATTTACAGCACTGAGTGATTCATTTACATAAATGAGGTTGTCAGGGGAATCGCTCAAACCAATGTCTTTTGTTGAAAAACTTCTTTTTACTTGTCGAGCTTCCAGCATTTCTCGTACTAAATTCGATCTCATGAATCGAACCCGGATGGAAGGGGGTCTACTGTTGGGTTGGTTTGAACGGGCCTTAAGTCTGTATACATAATCGACATCACTAGCTTCAATTTTGACCCCAAGGCCCAGCCCAACTTTACAAACAAGGGCCTCCAATACCTCACCAGACTTAAACGGAATCCCGTGAATTTCTACGACATTCCGTAGAGAGTCCTGCTCCCACGTGTTCAACTGAGCTTCAAGGTTACGGACTCGCTTTAACAAGATTTCATTTTCGGCCACCATGCCGTCAAATTTACCATTGATGTTTGATAGTGATTCGTTAATGAGAGAAATGGTTTTGCTATGTTCGTTGATTAAGCATTCCCAGGCTGATATAACTTTCTTTAGTTCACTTATTTCGTGTTTAATAGAATTTACAAACTCACTTTGGTTTTCCTGGATCACCTTGACGCGATCCAATAACTCCTTTAGGATAGGATTGGAAACCTCATGTTGACTCTTGTCGTGGGAAGATCCAGGGTCCAGGGCTTTGATCGGGGTGTCATCACCGCGGGTGGAGCGACACTTCGCTATGCAGGTGGTGCAGTCCCAGGCACGATTTGTGTCCTCCAGTAGCTGCAAATCAGCTTCACTGAGCGAGGCGCAAGCAGGGTGGAACACTTTTTCACAAGTGCTGCAGGTGACAGTTTTCTGCGTACGCTTAAGAACCTGGCTGCATTGCGAACAGGTAGGCATGATGAAAATCACCAAAGGCTAACGGCACCAACACCACCTTAAACTCGTCAGCTAACACCACCTTACACTCGAGCAGAAAGTCAGGACTTAGTGGCAAGAAGGAACGACCAAGGACGGGGAAACGCGTCCGTTCACTGCGAGAGCTCGAGACAGCAGTAAGGGACCTTCGGATGAATATGGTTTCTGGTATTGATGATGTCCCTGCAGAACTAATTAAAAAAGCAGAAGAGAAGACATTAACTCATCTTTACAAAACCATCTGCGACATGTACTCAACAGGAGAAATTCCAAAGGACTTTGAAGAAAACATCATTATTCCTATTCCCAAGAAGAAGAGAGCGGATAAATGCGAAAATATTAGGACTATAAGCCTGACGACACATGAATCAAAGATACTGACCAGGATCATCTACAGAAGAATAGAACAAAAAGCAGAGTAGTTCCTGGATGAAGATCAATTCGGATTGAGGAAAAGTAAGGGTACAAAGGAAGCAATATTGGCCCTTAGACTTCTCATAGAGAAGAGAATGGAGAACACCCGACGTTGATTGCATTTGTGGATTTAGAGGAGGCTTTTGGCAACGTGGATTGGGATCAATGCTTGGAATTCTGAAAGGAATTGGAGTGCCATACAATGACCGAAGAATTATACACAGTCTGTACAAAACCCAAGTATCTGTGATTAAATCTGGACCCAGCTATGAAGAAGCAAGAATAAGGAAAGGAGTGAGACAAGGCTGTGCACTGTCTCCCGTAATTTTTAATGTTTACATCGAGAGAGCCATCAATGAAATCAAAGAGAAGTGTTCTGGAGTGACTATCCACGGAGAAAAAACAAGCATGCTGCAATGGGGAATATGCATGAAATTTGTTTCTCAAAGATTTATGATGACATTGCAGTCTTAGCAGAGACAGAGAGAGATCTAAACAAGATTGTAGTAACCATGGAAAGGACAATGGCCAAATATCAGCTGGAAATAAATAAGAAGAAGACTAAGATATTGGTGTGCAGCAAGAAAGAAGAGGCTAAAAACAATGTCAAACTAGGAAAACAAAACCTTGAAGAGGTGAAAGAGTTGTTACCTTGGAAGCCGAATAACCAACGATGGACGAAGCAAGAAAGAAATAGTGAGTAGAATAGCCCAGGCAAAGAGGGCATTCTATCAAAAGAAGAATCTACTTACAGCAGGAAATACAAGCGTAGAAGTAAGGGAACAGTTTATCTGAACATACATCTGGAGCATGTTTCTTTACGGCACACAGTGGTCGATTTCAGTAATTTAGCGGGACAAAAGTATAAAATGCAAGTTCCTTGTATTCATGTATAATTATGTTTAGTACGTATTCAATGAACCAACAAGGGCTACGGAGAAGAATTTAAACTGAAAATACTGGTTTATTTGACGATAGCGATACATTGAATTGGGAGAATAAATTTCTGGGCCTCTAGTCGCACCCCGTGGTCACAGCGCACCAGTTACATTCGGAGTGTATATCGGTTCGAGTTTAAGTGACATTTTGAAAACCTTCACGCTAGATGGAGAAAATTGTGTCCAGTGAGTATTCACAAATTAATATTTAAGAAAATTTGCAAGATGGGGTGTGATGAGTATCGCTGAAAAATTCGTTAAAAATAATTATTAATTTTTGCACGATGGAACTTTAGAGCTGCTCTAGTTTCTAGAGAGTTTCTCTAGCTTCTAGAGCTAGAGAAAAAGTTTCACAAGGTTTCACGTACAAATTTGGATCATTATAACCTTTCATTAGGTATCTGTGAACCAGTAACAGCGATATTTGCGCCCACTTGTGCCGAATGAAATTATTCTCATTTTCCAGCAGAGGCACTGTATTGGGAGAGGTTGGCCAAATGGTGCGCTCATTTTCTATTGGCTGATCGCTTTTTGACCGGATGTCGCCGTTAGTGGACGCCGTTACTCGTTGCTAAGCGGAGAGAATAGCATTGCGGAGCATAGGAAGTTGCGGCAATTTTGTCTTCCAGCGACATTGTTCAGGTAAGTACGCCAAAATTTTTACTTTAATCATATGAGCAAGTATTGCTCTATCAATGGGAGTATTTTTGTGGGTTGTCTATCTAGTTTTTCTTACATATAAGAGATGTAAAATAATGTGTATGTGTGCGACATGTTGTCCCGTAGTAATTTGCCGTTTAGTGATGTAATACAGGATATTATACGATTATTCTTCATTTCTCATGCTGTCCAAAGCCTGAAGGTATTATATTCAATGCAAAATGAGTAAAAATTAAGTAATCAGACGGCGTGGTCAGGAAATACGTGATGAACAACCACTGTCATCCATCCGGTTGTGTTTTTCCCTTTGCTACCTATTGATGAAGACACTATGCCTTAATTTTCATTGTGTACAATGGCGTAATGATTTAATTTTAATAGTTCTCGATTCCTGAACTAGTTATTTTCTAATGAATTTGCGCAAGGTGGGAAAGGACGTCGTTGAACTAGTTTTTCAGTTTCCTCTTGTTTGTTTGCTTTGATAACCAATGATGATTTACTGTGGTGTAAGTGTTCAGCTGCAAATGTTATTGTACACGAATCTTAAATTAATTTATTGAATTCCCTATGTGTGTAGAAAGGGATAATGCAACGGCGTGGTCTGGACATGAGCATTTCAAAGCCACTTTGGATGTCCTGTAGTTTGCTTTCTTTGATTACTAATGATGAAATATAACTGTGTTAGCTTTCGCCTGTAAACTTGTATTGAATTCGGAATTAATTATTACCAGTATTACCAGAATCCGGAATTATTTTACCAGTAATTTGTGTGGAAAGGGAAAATGAAGCGGCGTGGTCAGGGCATTTGGAGTATTTCACAGTCTCTGTAATTCGTTTATTTTGCTAACCATTGGTGAAATGTTATGGCGTTCACGTTTTATTTTAGTGGTTTATCAAACCCTGAATTTATAGGTATATATCCGAGTGGTTGGTGTTAGGGGAAAATGAGACGGCGTGGTCTGTTCACTAGTACCAAAAGGTACTACACATTTTATAGCCACTGTGTATCATTGTTTTCTTGCCCTGCGTACTACTGAAGGAATGTGGTAATGTTGTTGTTTAACATTGCATTTCATTATTATCTCCTTTCCTCTTCATAAGTTAAAATTCGGCAGTACACCATTTGTACATCGTGTTATGCATCCCTCATTGTAACTGAAAGTGGCCATCGTATTTCATCGTTTTGCCTCCTGTTTTCGAAGTTTGAGATTGTCACTTGATTTCACTTTAAAGAACGCAGAATGATGATTACTACTCACCCTATTCAAGGATTTCAGAGGAGTGAGATATGTGCTCTGTTTTTGATAAATTGTGATGTACCTGCGTGAAGGTCTTCGTGGATAATAACGTTTTTCTTTACTATGAATTACGTTCTTCTGTTGAGGACCTTAAAATTATATTCCTTCTTCTTTAAAGCGAGACTTAGCATTATGCCGAACTGTTCCGCGTATGGGTGCGTGGTCTAAGAGTTCACCATAGGGCATTTTTATTGGTATTTTCTTAACCTGATTAAAACCATAATTAATAGTCGGGTGGTAATATACGATGCTGGTTTGTTGTTTAAGAGCTATTTATGACTACTGTAAGGTTTTGTGTAAGCTGCTGAGTTCTTAACTGTGTTTTGTCATTAATACATGCCACTGCATTTTTTCCAGTGTAAGTTGAGAAGCTGAGTTGCATGCCAGGAGAGGCCTGAAGTTTGTGCATAAGTGAAGAAAGTACCTACCTACAGGAACATTATTAACTGGAGTTGTTATGATTACAGTTTTCCATTATTTCCTTTCCCTGTCAGCTGCCTTATTACATTTGGGTGCTTAAGTGTTTTTCTTGATATTTGTTTCTGTACCATCAATGTCTGTTGCTGCCCTTGTTTTATTAAAATTATCTATATGATCTGTTTTCTTTTATTCTTTTGTAATATTGGTAGATGCCCTGTCCTTAATGCACTGGGTTATTCCTCATAAGGTGAGCTACTGGTTCCGGAAATTGAGCATTGTTTTAGAGATCTTTTAATGATACAGTTTTAACTACTCCATTAAAGAATGGTTGTCCCCCTTGGGAGGTAGTACTTAAGGCTATTGGATATCACTTTTAATGGCAGGGGCTGTCTTGGTTTTGCCTGTAGATCGGTAGTTATCACTTCGGCGTAGCCGTCTAAATTAACATTAGGTGTTATGAAGGGAATGTACAATCTGATTTTATTTCTGCTGCTTCTATCCACTTCACGTAAAATTTTACCGTGACAGTCGAGTAAGGATATCTCGTAGAGAATTACGTTGCCACGATATTAAATGGCGAGTTTATAATTGCTGAATAAATAACGAAATATTTTCATAGTTTTTTATTCATGCAGTACCTATATTGTTGATTCTGTATAGGGTTGTTGGATATCACTTTTAATGGCAGGGGCTGTCTTGGTTTTGCCTGTAGATCGGTAGTTATCCGTTCGGCGTAGCCGTCTAAATTAACATTAGGTGTTACGAAGGGAATGTACAGCCACTGATCCTGGTATTTGATTTTATTTCTGCTGCTTCTATCCACTTCACGTAAAATTTTACTGTGACAGTCGAGTAGGGATATCTCGTAGAGAAATAAGTTGTCACTATATTAAATGGCGAGTTTATAACTGCTGAATAAATAACGTAATATTTTTATAGTTTTTTATTCATGCAGTACCTATATTGTTGATTCTGTATAGGGTTGGGTTGATTTTGAGATTCAGCGCTTTTCATGTTTTCCAGAGCCACCGTAACTTGGATATTTATCACTTGAACTGTAATTGCACGGCTTTCTGCGTTCATTCGAAATTTGGGGCAGAATTTTTTCAAGAAGTTGTCAGAGGTTTATGTTAAAGGAAAACCTGTTCTAACCGAAACTAGTTGTAAAGGTATCTATGAAAAGGACAGCTACCAACACACGTTTTGTGGTTGCTGAACGGGCAACGCCCACTTCCTTCTGCTATCGTGGGCGGTAGCTGCCCTAGCTTTTCGAAATAATTGCCATTTTTGGCCGATTTCTCGTGAAATGGTCTTGTAGTTTACGTTAAAACTCCGATGGCATGCCTACAAATGTGTTAGGAGCCATTTAATTGCGCTGATAACGAGATATTTGGATAATAATGATGCCGTTACCCCGTACGCCCATAAGCGGCCATGTATTAGCAGCGCTCCGAGCAACGAGTAATGGCGCCTGCCTTTCACTTGGCCAACCTCTCCCAATAAAGTGCCTCTATTTTCCAGTAGCCGTGCACACCATCTCGTGGAAAGATTTCTAATTCGAGAGTAGTACCTGTCATATAAAACGTTCTTATTGTTGGTGATTGCTGGGATTTTTGGTTAACTGATCGAACATGGTGGAAAGCGATGTTTCAGGTAAATACTCATTAGTAATTTTGCTAAAGTTCCTAATAAAAGTTATGATTAGAGCGCGGAAAAAAAGTCTTTTTGGCTTTTTGTAAAAGTGGGATTTTTGTGGTTTTAAATACAAATCTTCGCCAATCTCATCAAATAAAACAGTTTTTCATGACTTTTTTAGAGACTTTTTGGGACTTTTTTGGCGTGGCGGGACTTTTCTGATTAAAAGAGACTTTTATGGGCCTTTTTATTTAAACCACATGCCAAAGTTAATATTTGGCTGTTGTGATCACATTTTTTCAACTGTGTGTTGGACGCATCTGTGTTTTTCATGCGGTACTACACGGTGCAGAGATGTACTGTAAAATGTAAGCTCCTAACAATTGTTAATGCGAAATTTTAATAATAGCTCCGGAAACTGCAATGAATTCTTTCTATTTCTCCACCGTTCATGAAATAATCACACTCATTCAGTGCTTCAACCCGAAGGTTGGTTTGGATAGGTGAGGGTAGAGCTCACCCCGTACTTATCCATTTGCATGTCAAATTCACATATTGTTCCTTTCCCTGGGCCACCTCGCACTTCGAGCTTTTTTTTGCTGAGGGTGTCCAAAGACTTCACAAAGGGATAGATTGATCTGAAAGAATGCATTGATCTAATTATGAACCAGCTTATTTGAACCCGGGTGGTGGTGGCGCTGACAAGCCGACATCGCTACACTGTATGCTAGCACTCCGCTTTTGTTTAGGACAGGGGTCTCCAAACTACGGCCCGCGGGCCAGATGCGGCCCTCGAGGCTCTCTCCTCCGGCCCGTGGAGACCCTTTCATCTTCGGAAAAATATTACGGAAATTCACGTGTATCCTGCCAAGATCAACCGTCGCTTACGTGGAAGTAACGTTTTTACCGACTTAAAAAATAGGCGCGCAGCAGTGCGTTATGTTTTCCAACCGTTCACTGCATTGCAAAACCTTATTCGTTGCTTACACTTCCTACTTCTGTTCACAGTCAATGACAAGAACACTTAATAAGTGTTATACAGTGTTCTTGGTCAATGAGATGATGTAACGCCATCTAGTGATAGAGCTTTTAAATCGTTTGCTACTTGTTCAAGACTTGATTATTTTGATCTCAGTTTGCCAGTTGCGGTTGACTGCTGCGATGAGGAAGGGCAGGTGCCAGTCAGCGAATTCTAATTGCGAAACATGTTGCACTCTATTTTATTTAGTGATAATTTCCTTCGCGTAAAAAATTACCAGTGTGTATAAAATATTGCGAGTGTCGTTAGTTCAACAAGAATTTTCTGAATGTTATGAAGAGAGAACATTAAAAGGAACAATCTTTCTACCAGAAGTGGATATATTTTCAGACTGTATTCAGGTAATTTTAGAATTCAAAAAAGAATTTTTTTAAATTGTTTCGGGTTATTTCGTTATTTCCAGCTATAATTGCGACAAAATTAGTGCGCATAATCAGGTTTTTTTAGCGATATTTTGCGCAACATACTTTCCGTTGCACTATTTATTGATGTTAAAGTCACTTTTTTTTAGTGCCCAACGATATCCGAGAAGAGGTCAAGAAAAATAGACGACGAGTGTCGGCAATTTCAAGAAGAATGGAGTTTCAAATACTTCTTCATCAAATCCGGCGAGAAAGCATTGTGTGTGATTTGCAACGAAACCGTGGCTGTGATGAAAGAATACAACCTGCGCCGTAATCATCGAAGCAAACATCAGGAGAAGTATGCACAGTTCGAGGGTAAAGTCCTGCAGAAAAATTTTCTAAATTACGAAATCAACCCACATCTCAGAGGACATTGTTCAGATAATCCTCAAATGAAATTGTAGGTATCATTAAAAGCTCAGTTATAAAGTTGCCTAGGTCCTGGCTAAAAGTGGTAAACCGTTTACAGATGGTGAAGTAGTGAAGGAATGTTTGTTGGAGGTGGCTGTGAAATTTGCCCAGAAAAGTCGAAACAATTTAAAAATTAGCTTTGGGTCCAAATACCATTTCCTGCCATGTTGCAGACATGGATGAAAATATTGTGACTCAAAGAGCGAAAAATGCAAGCATGTTTCGCGATTTTTAAATTGCAAGCTGTTTCACCTCTCAACTGCTTGTGTTCATTAGAGGTGTGGATGAAGACATGAACATAACAACACAGGAGCTGGCTTCCCTGCATAGCATGTATGTCACTGTTACCGGAGAGGATGTGTTCAATGAATTGAAAAAAGCATTTGCTGATTATAATTTACACTGGACTAACTTCAGTTGCCTGACTGTTGATGGAGGAAAGAATATGAGTGGCATAAAGAAAGGGTTGGTTGGACAAGTGAAGCAGATGTGTAGTGAGAAAAACATTCCATAACCAATTTTTCTGCACTGTATTATTCACAAGCAAGCTTTGCGTGCTAAATATGTGGAAATTAGTATTGTACTAAATACTGTGGTGAAGATGGTGAATTTAATAAGGTCACATGGGCTCAACCATAGACAGTTCAGAGACATGTTGAAAGATACAGACACAGAATCGCAATATTTATCGTATTACACGGCAGTGAAATGGCTAAGTTGTGAAAAAGTTCTGAGCAGAGTATTCGAATAATGAAAGAAAATAGGTGACTTCCTGGAAAGCAAAGGCAAGCCACAGCCATTACAGTCTGATGAAGAATGGGTATGGAAACTGGCCTTTGCTGCAGATATAACTAGTCATTTAAATTTTCTGAACCTAAAACTACAAAGAGAGAAAAATCTATTTTCTGATCTATATACCCACCTAGAGGCCTTAAGATCTAAACCTGTCTTGTTTTTGGAACAAGTAGACACCAACAACTTAATGCACTTAAAGCAGTGCAAGGTCTTCATGCCTGAAGCAACAGCTGAGTTTCCCACGTCATTTGCAAGCGAGATAATCAAAGACCTCCAGATGCAGTTGTAGGAGCTGTTTTCTGACTTGGATTCAAAGGAAGAAGTAGTGAGACTGTTTTAAAACCCATTTGAAGCAGATATGGCCAGTTGCCCAGATGAACTGCAGCTGGAGGCCATTGAGTTGCAAGCAAATTACCTGCTTAGGGACAAAGAAGGACTGGTGGGTTTTTAACAGTTTTTGCCAAAGGAAGACTTTCATATCTTTTAACTATTATTACCTGCAAATTACCTGCTTAGGGACAAGCTCAAAGAAGGACTGGTGGGTCTTTAACAGTTTTTGCCAAAGGAAGACTATCAAAACTTTTGCATCAAGGTACCTTTAAATCTTTGGACCAACATTTGTGTGAACAAACATTTTCAAGAATGAAATACGTGAAGAACAATTTGAGAACAAACTTGTATGATGATAATTTCAGATCACTGCTGATATTAGGGACATCAAATCTAAAGCCAGTAATGTCTGCTATTTTGGCATCCAGGAAACAATTTCGACATTCCCACTAATAATGGTGTTCATGTTCAATGTGTTATTAAATAATAACTGAATATATAATATTTAAAAAAATTAAAAACAACATCTATTCATGGTAACGAATAAAATAAGACTTTTAGTCAATTCCACACTTTTTTTATAGCTGACATAGGTTTCGTCAATTTTTTTTGTGATTCTCAAGGTCTTAGGCTTTGACAAAAAAAATTGTCGAAACCTAGGTCGGATATATAAAAAAGTGTGTAATTGACTAAAAGTCTTATTTTATTCGTTGCCATGAATATCGTAAAATTCCACAAAGTGACGCCTTCAGTGTTATCTGATAAACAACATCTATGTTTGGTTTCTTTTTTAATTGGACCTCGAGTATGTAGTCGGCTCCCAAAGTGCTGTTTGATGGGTAATGCGGCCCGCGGGCTGAAAAGTTTGGAGACCCCTGGTTTAGGAGATTAGTGGAAAAATGATACAATTATATGAAAGATCATCTACAATTTCCGACGAGGTGAACGCGTCACATTGTGTGCAGATGATCATTAAATGAGCCTACATTGTAGCAAGGTAAGCATGACGTAGATGAACCTGGACCCTCGGCTGCGATCAAGCGGAGAAGCATTATTGATCCTATGTAAAAACTTGTTTTGTATTGTATATTATAAAATTTTCCCCTTTAAATTTGACCGAAAAAACACCGTTTCCAAGGTTTTACAATGGAGTTTACTTCCATCCTCTTTGTCATCTAATGCCTTTTTAGTAAGAGGTAGGGTGCTGGGGACTTCCACATATTGAAATAGAGGAACAATGAGATGGGAGGGTGAGTTTCGAAGAAAA
The DNA here is from genome assembly GCA_933228895.1 of Platycnemis pennipes. NCBI lineage: Eukaryota > Metazoa > Arthropoda > Insecta > Odonata > Platycnemididae > Platycnemis > Platycnemis pennipes. Next base: position 14,471,325 of record OW121856.1, read on the forward strand.
TGAACCATGGGGAGACGGGAGAGCGAATATAAACGATGTGAGTGGTTAAGCGGGGTTGCATAACTTGGAGCATACAGCCCCGCGACGCAGAGGCGCATGTTTCAGGGCGCGCTGTTCATCCTGCGTCAAAATGTTAGAATACCATTATTGTTGCTTATATTGTCTTCTTTCCGATTATCTGATTAGTTTTTCCCAAAATGAAAACGAAACGATTTAAAAACTAAAAAAGCGATTTTTTGAGTGTTATTTTCAAAATTTGGGGGGGTTGCGGTGGGAATTTTTGGCGGAAAGTTAGAAATTCTGATTCAGCGACCCAAAAAGCATAGGATAAAAATTTCCAGAACTACCTATAATTTTTCCAAGTAAAATCCCCTAATGCCTGGACTAGCATCTTTAGGCTCTTTTCTCCAACAATTCGGTTAAATTCAGCAACTTTCTCACGGAAATAACTCAGTCTTTTGAGAGACTTTTTTCAAAAATATTGGTGACTTTTTAGGCGACTTCTTTTTTGCAAAATTGATGACTTTTTTCCGCGCTCTACTTATGACCTCCAGCTAAATAAATAGTCATTTTACGACAAATAATGGAAATGGAACTAAAAAGAAAACACGAGACATAATAGTTTTGACAAAAATCAAATTAATAGCCTTTCCGTAGGCAAGTCACTGAAAAGACGTATGAGTGAGGATTTTCCTACCAAAGGATGGAAAAAAAGGTTTATAATGGAGTTTGTCGTATAAATAAAAAGTTTCATTAGGGAGGTTGGAATTACATGGTGTCTTATCCTACGGTGTCATGGTGTCTTACGGTTTTAAAAAAACGGTGTATGAATGAGGTTGTCGTATATAAGATGGTCGTATATCTGAGGTTCTACTGTATATTGGCTACAGCTAACACCATTTGTACCCTGACAATGATGTATCATCATTGAAGCACGGGTCAAACATAGTTATTTTTGTGGAAAATTGAACATCATTATTCCCATTTTAACGCACAACACTTACTTCCACACGATTTGAGCTCTGACACAACATAGCCACATAACAGGCTTTTCCTCATTATCATAATTTTAACATTCGTCAAGAAATGACAGATGTGTATTTACAAACACTGTGCCACAGAAAAATAATTACCCATGGCGAACAACAGGGGTTTCTTTTCTACATATCCCTACATCAATCAAGAACATTATAAAAGAAAACAGTTCCCACACACAAATAACCAATCAAGTCACAAGATGTTTATATGCTAATAATATTTAATTGCAATTATTACAGTTACTGCAACAGCGCATGCTTCAAATCACGTCAGCACTTTGGCTCTCCTTTCTCGGAAATACTACTTAACATGAACACAATTGATTCAAACATTCCTATTATGGTCTCTATCATGAAAAACTAATCCATGTTATAACAAGTCATTACACATCATTTGAAATTCTAGGAGGGCCAAGCAAAAACTCTGGTGGGATATAAACAGAATCGCAACTATATTCAGGCCCACCCCTCACCACATTGTATTTGAAGTATTGAGTTTACAAAGCTCAAGTACAAGAATGTGGACCTTACCCAGAGAAACAAAAAAACAACTCGTTTAATCTCTAATTCTTCCTACTACCTAACTTCAATGGGTCCGTCGACCCATTGAAATTTTTAAAATTTAGATTTAGGAGGCATCTACACTATCCAGTTTTCATTCACACAATAACACCATTCTGGCATCCCAATTTATACAACACAATATCGTTATTGAGAGAATTTCTCTAGGAGTCCGTCATGGCAATTAATTATCCGTGCTTACATCTTCCCTTCAGCTACCCCCTCTAACCTCCGATCAAACTCTACCCAGCCAATTACATTCAACAGTAGACATTCCATTATCTGACGATTAATATTAATGTTTACTTCTATATGGAGAGAAAAACCTTCAAGAATCTGAATTACATCCCAGCTTGGTGGGTAAATACACATAAGAACTATTTCATGAGTGTTGCCGAAAAAATATGAGTTAACAATTGTATACTTAATTTATGACGGTGTTCACAAATATGTAACACTTGGGTCAGGTTACAAGTAGCTAGATTTACTGTGGGAAAAAAATCAGTGAAAACACCATTCAAAAACGTTCATTTCCTAAATTTGTGTTATGTGAGTCCCAGATTGACTCTGGATGGGCAAGGCTAACTTCGGAAACACAAATTGCTTTCTTCATCGCTCAAAATGGCCTAGCACCAGATTCCTTTTCTGCTACATTTTATTCTATGACAGGACAGCTCATGTTTATCTTTTAATTCCAGGTTATCTTTGCTCAACAGGTACCAATTAGCTCCCAGAATTAAGACAAAAAATTACCTGGCAGAGATTGCTTAAAGCAACCATGTGCAGCCATGAACCACTCAGCTCTTGTTTCTGCAAATATGACAACCTTCTGCTGTGTCTTTAAACCGAGGATTCTTAGGCCTCTGCCAAAGCTGGCAGCTATCCTATCAACTTCACTGAAGGTCTTCCACTTGTATTCTCCCATAACATACTGTAAACAGAGAAAATCTCGGTAAATATGAGCTTAACAGTCAAGAACTTCAAAATTTATTTTCAAACACTAAAAATTGTCGTTTTTCGATGAAATTTTCAGAGCAGAACCTGCTATAATGGTAATTTACGCACACGTTAAAAAAATTATAAAAAAGAATAAATTCAAGATTTAGCAGCTTTTCAAACGCATGAGGTGGGTGTTTGAAGCACCGCCTTATTGGAAAATCCCCGCGTTGGCACCAGGTGGCGAGTCTATTGTTGAGTGGCGTTTCTGCAGCGGAGGCACGTATTCACCGATCACATCACCTCCCCACGACCTGGGAACGCCTGAATCTCGCTGAAATTATGACACTTCGCAATTTACGCCAGAAATCACACTTTTGTGTATGATCACACGTCTCAGCAACCAAGAAAAGATTTTTAAAGAATGCTCCCCCCCCCCCGTCGAAACCTACGCCACAAACCGAACGGATACGGATTGCTTCTCACATGTACGTGTATACTGTTGCGTGCATGCTGCGTGTTCTACGTGTATGCATGTTGCGTGTTCTAGAGTCGGCAAACCAGACAATCTCTATATCTGCACAGACAATGGAACAACAAAAATATTGTATACCCATAAGAATTGTGAAATAAAACATACTATAAACGTGCGCTTTCCATTTAACCAGACTGAGCTACAGCGACGCGTGGCCGGGTACAGCTTGCAGCTTATAAAATGTATGAATTCAATCAGGGGCGTCGGAACTATTTTCGCAGAGGGGGGCAAACCTTGAAAAGGTCCCGGCTCTTAAGAAAAGGGCCCGGCTCCTATGAAAAGGGTGCGCATTTATTTGCAGATAGGAGGGGGTAGGAACTAGAATTCTGCTAAAAGTGCATATGAAGGTGGTAGAATATGCGTCTGAAGGGAAAAGGCAAGCTGGAAACAAGTGAAATTTAATTTTTAACAATGAAGACTCATTTCACTGGGGCAGGGGGCAAATTCTAGGTGAGAGGGGGGCCCAATGCCCCCCACTTCCGACGCCGCAGAATTCAATGTTGTTGTGAACTTGTTAGCAAATTGGCAGCTACGCTTATTCTTCAATTACATAGTACACGTGAAATATAACCACTCTAAATCACTAAAATCAGCAATGATTTCATTCCAGTTATATTTACCTAGAGAGATACCTTGATATTTCTACTTCAACAGGCTGTATGTAATAATTTGAAATGTTTTTCAGACAAAATAGTTGCAAAAACAAAACCTAAACGTTTGCATTACTCATGTCAGTTAAAGGAATTTCAACAACTCTAAGGCATTTCCGTTAATGATGAACACCTTGGATTGCTTCTCTTACCACTCCTTAGATTCTGGAATAATATATATTAGCGAAATAATAGGTACCTTTTTGAAAACGCTGCCATTTGGCTGAGTCTCGTCCTCCTCCGTCAGAATTTCCCGCGTGCCCAAGCACGGCCGGGAGCCATAATTCTCCACCGTGAACCTCATCACCTTCTCCATCGTGTCCACGCGGTCCCTGAGAAGCCGGACGTGAAGCGGACCTGGGTCATCCACAGACCGGTACGTCACCGAGGTGCGGTCATCGCCGTACGACACCGGCTTTGCCTGCAATGGGGAGAGGCAAGGCCGGTCGTCTCAATGCAGAGAAGAAAAACCAATCAACATTCCCACCTAACCACGGTGAGGATAGTGTCATTCCGGATACATACAAATGCGATGCGATTTGATTGAAAGGGATTTTGAGTCCGAGAAGAAACTTACAACCACTCGACACATCGGCGGCATGCCGCAGTTGGGTGCAGGAACGGGCGCTTCGTGGAAATCACTTTCCGAGTAATCCGATAGCAAATTCTTCGTTTACCTCACCGCACAACCGAATTCGTTGAAACAATGTGGAAGACCTCGGGCCACTTTGCAGATGGCAACGAACTAGATTACTCCAGTATCATACAGTTTTAGAAGAACGGAACGGGAAAAACTTGAAAGTGACGACATTTCAGAAACAACGCCAAAAACCTTTTTGAAAGCGATTGGCCAACACGACTTAAAGCGATTGAAAATGAGACGGGTGGCCTATCGCTGGAACCGGGTTCAATCCGGTCGGCTGCAATCGGGGACTGAGTTCAGACGACGCAGGGGCCGCGTATCAGCTTAAACGGTATCTCATCGGCAACTCCGAGCACCACACCAGAACTGGAATACGCTCGAGCGACGCGGTAGAACTGCGAAGAGCCACGAGGTTAGAAAGGCACGCCTTGAACGGGAGGGTTTCCGAGGAGCTATGTGAAATATGCCCACGCACACGCCGGGTCAAAGCGGAAGCTACAAAAATAACGAGAGAACAAATGCTGCAAGCGAGGAATTAGACGGCTGCTTCAAAAAGGGAATGAACATCCTTGAAGGCATACAATGCCAAATCTGGTACAAATACGGAACCCCTTAATCCAAAGGATCGAGACTTTTTAATGCGTTATGGTGAGGACAGCCTAAGGCAGTTTTGGGCGAACGTTTCCAGCCTTTTTTCTCTCTGTCCGTGTTTATATATCACTCAACTACGGGATAACTATTAAAGATATAGACTTGCTGTTTTCTTTATTTGATTCAGGCGATGTCATTTCATTCAACGATTGAAAAGGAAAAAACATTATTTCCCTAGGTTAGCGATAAAATCTAGCTGAACTTTGGCTCATTAAAACTTGCTTCGAAAAGAGAAATTCAAAAATCGGAAAAATAAACATGTAGTAACATTTTTCTTCTACAATTACATGGAAACGCATAGGTCAGTATTAGTTTCCGAAGCCGCTATCATTAAAGCGGTGGACCCCTGCACGCCGAAAATCTTCCAAAGGCTTCGAACCTTTTTATCCACTCCCTCATCGACAACGCATGACGCTATTACTACAGTCGGCAACAGTTAGTGGATGCAGCCACGAAGAAGGGCAAATAAATGAATGGTAAATATTCAGCAATGTAAGGAAGAATTTTCATGCTTTGGAGTTGGAGTAGGCATTCATTAGCTGTCTAGGTGGTCACCGCAAATAATCGATTTTGCCGATAGTGAGAAAGACATTTCAAGTATTGAGTACCTAGTCGTGATTAAACCACACTATCTCCGCAGAAAGATAGTTTAGTTACATATCGAGCAGAAAGGCCGATGGGAGACATTTATCCGACGACAAAAAATGAGAGACCTTGCGTAAGAGTTGGAAAAAAACAAAAATCACCGTTCTAAACTTGAGAAAATAATGCCGACTATTTCTACCGCAGTCGAAAATGCATGCAATAAAAGGTCCAGAACATTTCATGAATTCTAGATAATGAAGCCATCATACGATACATCGAATGGGAATGGATTATTCATATGATGGTACCTACGGCAAATTAAGCTTCCTGGTGGTTTTGCCAACGAAGATGTCAAATGAAGTTAGTGACATAAGATACGAAGGTTACGGGAGTCATTATCTCAAGGAAAGGCATTCCGATAAGAACATTCTATTATGCATCCGAAGAATACACAATGGCTATTGATGGCTGCGCTACAATTTTCCATTGCCTTCAATTTCCTGCTAATTTAGGAGAAGTTGATTCGTGGAATTCATTGCCGACCATTTCAAAATCGCATGAAAAAGCTATAGACTGCAAACATATAGTTTGCAGTCATTTATTATCCTGGGATTGGTTGTTAACACACGCATCATTCACTACAGACTACTCCAAAATATTTCCACTACCTATCTCTGTGCTAGTGGGTCGAAAGAAAGATGAAGTGCTAGAATTGGTAGGAGAGGAAAGAAATTTCATAGATGAAATTTGGAGAAGGCAGAAGATGGAAAAGGTAATAAAACGGGATGGTGTTCTGAAGGAGGTGATTGAGGGAAGAGCGTTGGGTAAGCGGGGAAGAGGGAGGAGAAGAACGGGTAGCTTGGATGGAATGATGGGAGGTATGAGGGGCTGAAGAGGGACATCGTATGGAATTTATGGGGTGGGAGGAATTATATGTCCAATTAAACCTACCTTCACCGGTAGAATACTACTAATAATAATAATCCCTTTGCTACGGTGCCTATTGTGTTCTCTTATAGTAAGGGGAAAAAAATGAAATTTTGAATCTATCTTTCATTTACATCTACATCTACACGATACCCTGCAAGCCACCACGAGGGTGTGTGGCAGGGGGTTAAGATCACCAAGCATGCACTACCGACATGCAAACAAGCAAATATAGGGTCTCATGCAACTAGATTGTTAGTATCTATAGTATTTAAGGGATTAATACATGTATCATGCACTACAGACTAATCTAAAATATTCCCCCTACCTATCCCTTTGCTATTCTGCCTATTCGGTTCTCTTATAGTACGGGGGAAAAATGACATATTGAATCTATCAGTACGACGATCTACCTCTCTAGTCTTGTTTATCTGGTCGAATTTAGCATAATACGCTGGTGTTTTTAAAATGTGCATAACATCTTCAGTAAAGCTATCCGATTGAAATTTCTCTAATAGATTTAATCTGTACCTTAACCTACGCTCTCATAATGATTCCCACCCTAATTCTTTTATTTATTCTAAAACAGTAGTCAACCTACCGTAACACGTTTTAACGAACCTAGCTGCTCTACGCTGCACACTGTCTAGATCTCTGTATTAAAAACACCACTGGTGTTTTTAATATGCACCTAACATCTTCAATTAAGCTATCCGATTGAAATTTCTCTAATAGATTTAATCTGTACTTAAACCTACGCTCTGATAACGACTAATACCCTAATTCTTGTATTAATTCTGAAACGCTACTCAACCTATCGTAACATCTATTAACGAACCTAGCTGCTCTACGCTGTACACTGTCCAGTTCTCTGATCAAACACAATTCATTCGGATCCCATACACTGGTGCATACTCCAGGTGGGGTCTAACTAGTGAAAAGAAACATCGCTGTTTTGTCTTCTCATCACATTTCCCAAGTACTCTTTTTTATAAATCCTAGCTTTCTCTTCGCTCGGCCGCATATTTCCCAGATGTGTCCTCTCCACGATAAATCTTTAGTGATTTTTACACCTAAATACCTTATGGTTTCAACGCTCTCGATCTTTTTGTTAGCAATTTTATATGATCGCTCTATCGAATTATTCCTCCTCCAAAAATTGATAGCTACACACTTTTTAAGGTTAAGTTCTAACATCCATTTTCGCACCATTCTGGCATAGCATCTAAATCCTTACTAAGCGATTTCCTGTCTTCTTCTTTCGATATACCCCTGTACACTACCGCATCGTCCTCAAAAAGTATAAGCTTACTAATAACTACGGTACTCAAGTCGTTTATCATAAAGGCTCGACTTCACATAGCCCAGGGAACATAATTAATCAAGGGAAAAATGGCGGAATCGGTTTGACCCGTCTAGCTCAAGATATTCTTTTCCGGGTAACTTCGCCAAACTTCTAAACTAACGGGATTGCAACATTAAATTTATGATAAAGCTGCGACCAACTGCCAAAACGGCAGAAAAGCGGATTGCACGACACATTCCACATCCCAGTTTCCGAACCACATACCAAACACCACGAACACAATATATTCGGTGCAAAATACGCCCGAATCAAGCACAATGAACGAGGAGTAAGGGAATTTCTGCATAAAAAAGCAGGAATTCGACCTCGAAAAGGGCAGAAAAAAAAGTTAATCACACCCAGTCAAGTGTTCAACCCGAAGGCTGGTTTGACAGGTGAGCTCTCCCCACACTAAGATATTGGCGTGTGAAATTTACACATTCAGCGTAAGGGGACCACCAGTTCATTACCCTGGGCCACGTCCGATTTCCCACTAACAAGTTCTGATATCAGAAAATCGTATGGCAAGAATATTAGATGGGCTTGGCATAGCGAAACTTCACCCGGAACCCAGAGTCCGCAGCCCAATAGGCCACAACGATCAACACAAAGTTCATGCGATTCAAATCTCCAGCGACTTTACTAAACCCTCGGTGATGAGTACAGCAGTACGCATAAATTATTGATGAGTAAAGCAATACGCATAACAGATATTTGGTTCTTTTACCTCCAGCCTTGTATTTGCCTGCTGCATCTTAAAAAAATATCTGCATTAATTCCACCCACCTATCGGTGCTATGATAAACTGTGAGTCGAATAGAATGATGTCTATTGCAAATGCATATTCAATTTTATCCCTTAAAGACTGGCTCATATACACGATGTACCTACTTAACAATAAAATCTGCTTGAAGTACCTATAGTTTCCATGAGAGAAGAAAGGAAATAGGGGCTCTAATTTTGTTTGTGAAACACAGGTTTTGATTCAATAAGTGCGAAATCAATAGAACCTAACTTTTTGAAATTTTGCTTTTTCTACAATCCATGCCCTTTACGATCAACATAATTATTTTCGTTCCTCATGTTTTCTCATACGAAAACATGAGAATTAGAGACGCAATGGTAAAAAGAGAAGTCATTATGCCTTGGTAATTGTATCACTGGAAACTGGAGAAGACAAAATTCAACTATTATTGGAGTTGTAATTTTATCTTAATTATGTTCCATGATGCATTGTGAGCGGTAAGGGGATTCCTGTTGGCGTAGAAAAATTAGTTGGACTTTCTCAACCTGTAAATCCTTTCCATTCAGATTGAGGGGATATATTAGACGGATTGCATGTAGCATTGTACATTTTCAAGATTTAACTAACCATTATGAAATAGGTGACCAACATGATTACAGTTGATGTTTCATTGAAAAACTTTCTAAAACTGTTTTAACACAATAACATTTATTTTTTCATGGAAAATAATTTCTAAAATGTATTCAATAGACATGGTTTACTTACTCTTCTTCATCATCTTTATGTAATTTCCAAGGAAGAGTAATATTTGGGCTTCCAATAATTTCGTGAAATAATGATTTTGGAGCAACGAATTTCATTTCATAATAAAGAGACATTCTTTCTCTATCTTACAAAGTTGGTTTGAAATCGCTAATTCACACAATTTTTGCAGGAAAATATCTTAAAAAGTGTCACCCTATTTACCGAAATATGATTTTGCATTGAAATATCAGTTATAGCATTAATGTACAATATGTTGTTCCCACATATATGGGAATATTTCATGGCTAAATTTTCATAATTGTCAAACTTGGAAAATGACGAAAAAGGGGCAAAAATAATGAAACTACCTATCAATATACTAATAATGCTGTAGGAACTCAGTGGTGACTGAAGGAAGAACTCACGAAAAAATAAACCAAAGAAAAATTTTTCTTTCAGTCCATCTTCACGTAACCCTTGACAAAGATTTTAAACATTGAATAGAATATCCGAGTTGATGAATGTATCATTTTGTATAATAGTGACGTTTTCTGAAAAATTATATGCACTTAAATAAACCTCCCACGATTTATGCAAAAGAGACACCGAAGTTTCATGCTTCACTTTGTGGAATTTTCCGCGTAATTATAATTATCTCACTTCGTTCATTAGGAGTAATGGTTACAAAATGACACATGATCTGTATTAAATAACTCACCTAATTGCAAAGAAAATTACTAAAAAAATTCGAAATTTAACAATAAAACATGATAAATAGCGTTCCCCGTATCTATACAAATTCCCCACGAATTAATCTTAACAGTTTTCAGAGGTTTTCATTAAGCACCTTTATTAATATCTGATTTTAGTTAATGAATACCAGAGTTTATAAATACCACTTAATGATGAAAAACATATTTCTATGTGTGTTAAATGTTTAGACATTTAGGACAAATGTTATAAACGCCAAAAGGAATACTTATACACACGGTTTTAAAGGAACAGTGAGTGTTGACTATTACATGAGAAAATGTGATTAATAAGAAAATGTTTTTTAGTACTTACATATTTGTGCCAGCGAAGAAAATATAAGGATCTTCTTTCCGTCTTCAGAACATTTCTGTAGCTGGATAATACTTTCGAACGCCTTTAACGAGCTGCCCTCGCTGAAAAGTATTTGATTTCTTTGCCTTTCTTGCTGTTTCCAATCCAGCATAATTTAATCCGGTGAATAAATTATGGATAGCGTCTGTTTAGTTTTAATTAAGGAGGTTGGCTCGCGACTGCGTGAGTCAAGTTGTCTGAGGAATCTTATTAATTTAAGTACGAGTATATGCCTGCTAAGTGATCCTTACTTCACAAAGAAAATTACCTAAGCTATTGAAAGTCATAAGTATCACAAGAAATACGATGGAAAGTCGAAGGATTTCTTTTCTATGATAATTTTAATCAGCTCGACTATGGAGTGAATTCAGCATTTACTTTAAAGAAATAAATTCATGTACTCAATGAATTTACTAATTTATAACACCAGAATATTACTATCAAACATTATGTTTTTATATTTTTCTGAAATATGTTTTAATATCTCATTAGTAATGATATTATTCATACGCCATACATTGTACATAGGGCGACCGCAGCGCCACTTGAAGACAACTAACGCATTTCGTCTGCTATAAGCGTAGAAATTGGCGGATTTAGCGAAAAATACGGTGGGTTGATGCCTTTATTTTCGTGTCATTTTATTTCTTTTGAAATTACGCATAAAATATCAGTTTTTTGCAAAAATTACATGACGCTATGGTATTTTTAAACGTTATATTCCCATGTGACGGCCATTCTCGCCGTTAATCGTATGTAATTTCAAATGCAATTTGTGCAAAAAGGAGTATGGGTTGGTATAATTATCTTTATTTTATTAGATAGAGGAACTTACGTTCTATAAGTGCTGAAAATATAAAAAAATATGACATGACTTTCACTTTTCGGACCAACCTCCTTAACAGAACACACAAGTTTTTTAACTAAGCAAAAGTATTTACACGCCGTGGTTATGGAGACTGACCAGCAAGATAAACAAAATCAACAATCGCCCTTGATTTTTGTGTCTTTGAGAATAATCACATAAAAATGTAGCTATACTCTAAGGGCCGATTTTATAAAGACTGGTAAACGTGTACATTAACTTTATCCCACGTTTACACCAAAGCTTTTTTCTCGCACAAAAACTCGACACTCAGGCCCGGTGCATATTTGCTTGAAACCGCGGTCGTGATCCACCGTTATCAATCCACTCTGAAGCCGACCGAACCGTTTTGCGAAGCCCAACTTACCACGGTAGACTGGACCATAATCACAAAATTAGGTAAATTGATTGCCGAACTGACAGATTCAAAATGTCCTTTTTTCCTCGTACTATTAGGGATATGAATAGCGGTAAATATATCCGATACGAATGTAGCAATGGATAACATTGGTAGCTGCATGTTGGTATAAGGACTTGAAGCTAACCCAATTAACAGCATGTTTTTGCATGTATGCTTTGCTATTTTTATCTTTTTTTAAATAGTGTAGTTTAGAACGATATATACACACTAATCCTTTTAAATGCATGATATATAGTGCATGTTTGGTGAGAATTCACTCCTTGCCACACACCTTTATGGTGGCTTGCAGGGTAATATATAGATGTAGATAGAAGCACGCTTCGAATACCATCGCGATTGATCTTCACCTAGCAACTCTACACCTGCATCATAAGCGTCTTCTAAACGAAAAAAATTGATGTGAACAAATTTAGTCTATACTTCCACCTGCGGTCTGATAATGATTCCAAATTTAGCTCATGCAATAGGCTGGTTAAGCCATTAATAGTAATCATACCGTACCTTAACAAATATTCCCTTCCTGGGGTAAACACAATCGTGAAATAATGCGTCAAGCGAATCGTAAACTGGTTGTCATCAAAAGCGTAATGGGTAAATATGACGAAAATGCACGAGAAACCAGCTACTAATCGCTTGTAAGACCTCATTTGGAATACGCAATCAGTCTATGGGATCCATGCGAAATAGGCTTACATAATGAACATGAACGTGTACTGCAAAGGTTGGCAACATTTGCTAAGGAACGGTACGATAACTATTTCAGCTGAAACAGCCAACTAAATAAATTAAAATGGGAATCATTGTCAGATCGCAGGTTGAAATTTAGACTTAATCTCTTAAATAAATTCCAAGACAATATTTTCAGAGACGATGTTAAAAACATTTTGCGGACTCCAACTTACCATGGTAGAATGGACCATGATTACAAAATTAGAGAAATTGATCGCCAAACTGACAGATTCAAAATGCCCTTTTTTCCTCGTACTATTAGGGATGTGAATAGTGGTAAATATATCCAATGCGAGTGTAGCAATGGATAGCATAGGTAGCTGCATATTGGTATGAGGACTTGAAGCTAACCCAACTAACGGCTGGTTTTTCATGTTTGCTTTGCTATTTTTATCTTTTTTAAATAGTGAAGTTTAGAACAGTATATTAATATTTATCCTTTTAAATGCATGATGTGTAGTGCATGTTTGGTGAGAATTCACCACCTGCCACACATCTTTATGGTGGCATGCAGGGTATTATGTAGATGTAGATGTGTATGTACCTCAACGTTGCTGTCCTCTTTGGAGCTGCTGCTTGCTATTCATTCTCATAGCAGAATGAACGTTCCTCGGTCCAGTGGCTCCTTCAACGGACACTAAAATATCTTCACACTCCAAAGCTGTCTTCACCACTAGGATTTGACATTTCTTCTTTACCGATTCCAGCTTTTTTATCCATACTCATGAAATTTTTCACCAAAGACTTAAGAAAAGATTACACGGAAGATAAACAAATAACTGATCTCTAACACGAATAGAAACGATCTGACTTTGAGTACAAAAAATCTAAAACTTTTAGTTCTTCGAGTGAAGAACTCTTATCAAAGTATGAGGATCGGTTGCCCTCCAAATTGTAGAAGAATGTACTGCAGGCGTGTTCAATAAATTCTTCGTATAAAGTATCGGAACGGGAAAATTCATACTCTTTAAATATTTCGTGTTTCCTAAGCATCAACAGAACTTTGAGTGATAGTCCAAAACTTTGGTAATGACATAAATGTAGGAAAAGACCATCACCTTGTGAGGACAATGCCTAGCCAAGGGTCCGCTGACGCCGACCCGGATATTACTTTCAAGAGAAAAGTCTGGATATGAGTTGAATGGATTCAAACACGCAGGGACTTCTGCCATTGGGCCAGTACACACACACACATTCACAGTGGAAAGTAACCCTTCCGCGTGAAACAAAGACGGTGGGATTGACAGTCAAAAGAATAATCCAAATTAGTCCAAATCTTTTTCATGCAAAGGCCAAGGAAATACAGTGGAATAGACGTATCTACTCTCTGTAGATGAATATCTCTTAGTTAACCTTGATTTTAACTAGAATGTTAAATATGAAGTTTTGTGTTGCATCCTATTTGTAACGAGGATAGTACAAATTTTTATAAAGTTTTTCCGTCTATCTATTCCCCCTATTGACTAGCTTTAGTTTCATGTACTATGGCCAAATGAAATAAATAGATGATATGATGTACTTAATCTGGATTTCAGCCCAATCTAAGCATATGCGGAGAATGTTTTTACAGCTTATGTTCGGCAGCACACTTCTGGCACATGCTGAGAATGTTGTCATGGCATATGACCGGCAGCACATTCTTAGCACTTTCTGAGTATATGTTGTGAAATCATTCTCAGCATATGCTCGGCAGCACAATATTAGCATATGCTCGGCAGCACAATATTAGCATATGCTGTGAAAACATTCCCAGCATATGCGGTAAAAACATTCTCAGCATATGCTCGGCAGCACAATTTTAGCACATGTTGAACATATGCTGAGAATGTTTTTACAGCATATGCACGGCAGCACAACCTTAGCACATGTGCCAGCAAGTGCCAACACAAACCTTTGCTGACTGGTAGACTACTACAGATTGTCATATTAGTCAGCACTTAACTTCGCAAATGTCAAGTGTTAGTCCATACCCAAACGGCACTATTCTCCAAGTTGCCTTCCGTGACAACAATTGACTCAATATTAGCAACTTAGAAGGTTGCTCCACAAACCCCTTGACAGGAATGTCTAAATGGTTGTAGGCGAAAAGCAGAAAAGGACCAAGAGCTTATTAAATTGCTATTCCACAGAGACAAAGGAGGCCCAGCCCGCATACCTTGAGGAATGGGGAACATGCACTATTTTTTATAACTCTTTGAATGTGAAGTTTATTAGCTAAAATGTGCTTGGCGAAAATTTTGCTGAAGAATTAAATTGCGTTACAAAGGTATTACTCTTTGAAAATTGTACTTTTTCGGCAGCTTAAAAACACGACGTCATTGCATGACGTCACGGCACGGAATCACTAAGGGCGTTGTTTATCTGTTTATGCGTGGAGGTAAGTTGTTAAATGAATACTTGGCGATAACGTATGTATTTATCTCGTTTTTTAATGCTATAAACGATTGTATTTCGATTTTTTATTTACGTAGTATGGATGGTAACGAGCAAATCGTCCATTAATTATATAATGCCTGTTTAGTGCCCACGAATTTCTACTACGTCTATGCAATCGCTGGTATTTTTAAGAAGAACGCCTCCATAAGGGAGTCAACCAAAGGAAATTGTCGGAATGTGCTTTTTTAAGTAATTTTTCAGTCATCTTTTCTTTCGAGAAGCGGCTAAAAACCACAAAACAACATATTCACTTCGTTTTCTATTAAATATAAATGTCTATCTCCGTAGCAATATGAAACCTATAGAAAAATTTGGTTTATATATTTAAATTGATGAGAAAATTTCGCTTCAAGTACATCATTAATATTCGAGAAACAAATTTAATGCATATTCCCTATAGTTTAAGAATTCCTATACAAACTACTGTCAGAAACTACAACAAATAATACTATCTAACGGAGAACTAAACTAATCTGTTAACTTCCAAATAAAATAATCAGCTAAAATTAGAGGCATATGATTTTGCATTAAAAGGAATGAGATGGAGTTTGACCCTACAAAATACTAAAATGGAACACTTGGCAGTAGGATACAAGGTAGAGCCTGATTACCTGGCGGCCAGTAGTTTAGTATATCCCTAAGAAGAACTTCTTGCAATTAGAAGACCGTAATGCTAAAATATACTCCTGATATCATCAAATAGAAGAAGCACTAATTACCACACTGACTTACTTCGACTGATGGTGCAGATGGCCTCATGACAAACAACATGCCGATCAAAATACGACTATAAAATTCATAGGTAAAAGCAAGATAAAATTGGCAGTTAAAGAGAACAGCCTATCAGAGAGGAATCTGCAGAGAAAACAATAAATTCCATGTTTGCATTAGGAAATACGTCGAAAACTAAAACTCCCTCTATGCGTGTCAGAAGAGTACACATTTTGATGCTTATAATAACCATTAAGTCATTAGAATTTTTTTATATATTTTTCACTTGTTTAATTCGTAGAAAAATATAGTGTTTGTAGCTGTGAAGATGAAATTCCAGGGATCCAAATGTAGTCATTTTCTGAGGATAGAAACTGAACTAAATACTTCATCAATCCGGAGAGGAGATAATGTAGGTAGTCCTTGGGCTAACATGAGGTGGATTCTGCAAATTTAAGGCAATGACACAGATATTCAAATGAATAAATTGTTTGACTGGAATGGAGAACTTAAAATGTTTTCACCTTCTAAATTGTGGTTAGTTCAGTAATAGAAACATATAGTCGTCTGAGTACGTTTGGAACAATATAATTGACAGGTTTGATTTAACTTATTTTATCAGTAGCGGAAGGTGTCAGTTGAAATTCAACGGGAGGGAGAAATATTCAATGGCATATACAGGCAATGCATGCGGGAAGATTTAAAATAAAATGAGCAATATGGCAAATTAATAAAAATGAATGCCATGAAAATTTCTGTGGATATTCTTAATGACATGAAAGATTATAACAATACTTTCTACAAAAATTTACGTGTTGATACTTGAAAGACATTCTTATCTGCTTTTTTAAAGAAATTTGATTTCGCGTTTGTTATACCCTAGTTTTTTTACTTTATCTTTAACTTTCTCTAAACTTGTTAGAATTCAATACCTATGCAACCGTTCAAAGCCGGTCTCCATATGAGAAGAAAAGGCGTTCCTATACGAGCAGAATGGCTGTGCTTCGCGGCAAAATCACATGAAAGTTATTGAAAGTTAATTTAACGTAACAAACAATTTTGTTTATATAGTTTTGTTGTGTTGTTTATATGTAGCCAAGTGAGACGAATGTAATAAAACGAAGTGTTGAGTGTGTATAGACTGTGAAAGTATAGTTTAATTACGAATTATTTAATTGAAATAACGACAGGTTATGGGCCCAGGGCGCTCAGTGAAAAGTAAAAAATAATTGAGAAGAGAAAAAATTTGTCAGAAAGTGCGGAAACGAAAGAATAGACGGCCGGCGAAAAATATAAAGGAAAGATCAAGATGGCGGACGGAGAGACGACGAAATATGGAATTGAAAAGCTAAATACTACAAATTATTATTCTTGGTCCAAAGTAGCGAAAGCTGAATTAATAGAAAAGAATTGTTGGAATGCCATTGACCCCGGGTTTGATGAAGAACGAGTTGATGATTTAAATATCGATCAAGCACGACTGAATCGCAAGGCCCTAGCATTCCTACTAAAACACGTATCTAAGGAATATATTGAAGATATTGGTGATAACGACTTTGCAAAGGACGCTTGGGACATCCTAAAGGAAATCCATACATCTTTTACATTGACCAAATGCCTGAAGGTCATGAAGCAAATGATGAACGTACTGAAAACGCCGGAGAAAACGATGCATCAATATATGGCTGAGATACAAGGTTTGAACAGTGGTCCAAAGTGCAGGATACGGATTAGAGCTCAACGACAAGCAGCTGGCAGGCCTATTCCTGGCAGGTCTTCCCGATACCCACAGAGTCACCATTGCAATTCTGGGTGGCGACAGGGAGCTATCAACAAGAAAAGTTAAAGCTGTATTATTGCAAGAAGACGAGATGGCCTGTGACGAAAAAAAGGCGGTACACGGAGCGCTGACGTCTAATTTCAACCAAGGATGAAGAGGACAACGGGACAGCTATCGCGGTTATCACGCAACCCAAACCAGGCCAGAGCAGAAAAATGGAAGCAATGATGATAGAAAATGTTATAATTGTAATAAGTGGGGACACATTTCCAGAGATTGCCCTCGAAATCGAAAATGTTTCAATTGCGGAGAGAGTGGTCATTTCGCGAGAGATTGCGCGGAAAATAGAGATAAAGATATTAAGAAAAAGGAGGAAGAAGATTATGAACCTAAATCGGTATGTAGCGGCATGAAGACGATATCATGTATAAACGCAGTGAATTTGACGACTATGAGAATGAAAGACAATGAGTGGATATTGGACAACGCATCGACTGACTATATTTGCAAGGACAAATCGGCATTTATTTCATTAAAACCAATAAAAGGCTACGTACATATGGGAAGGGGCAGTGTTGAAGTGGAAGGAACGGGAACGGTACGAGTAGAGTTAGCATCTAAGTGTGGTAACGTAATTTTGGAACTTACGGCTGTTTTATATGTACCAGATTTCAATTATAACCTTATATCTTGCTCAAAGTTGGCGAAAAAGGGAATTTCATGCGAAACTTTTGCTGGTTTCTGTGTGGGAAGGTTCAAGGGAGAAGATATTTTTAAAGCTCCAGATAGAGAGGGACTTTACATACTAGAAGCAATGTCGAACAAGGCCATGGTGTCGACAGGGTGTGTAGAATCAAAAAATGATAGAGATAGTGACAAAAATGGAATTTATAATGCAGTAGCGTTAAGTAGTGTAATGGAATGCCATAATAGACTTGGACATTGGCATGAAGAGGGTATAAAGAAAATCCCGGTATTAGAGATAAAAGGGAAATTAGATGACAGCTGTGACGTTTGTAATTTAGACAAGGCCACTAGGAAGAAGGGCAAAAAGAAGCGCAGTAAGGACGATGATGATGAGGAGGTTGTAGAGAAGATGCTGGCAGAGCTGGAGTTTGAGTACACGGGCGTAAGGAAGGATGAGGGGGAGAGTATCACGAAAGAAGGAAGGCTGAGGAGAAGGAAGTGCCAAAAAAGAAGGGGAAGGAGGGGGCGGATGCCGCGGCACCACCAAAGGAGGAATGGGCTAAGGGTGCTGAGGGGACCGTCAAGACGGCTGTGCAGAAGAAGGAGAAGAAAGATCGAGAAAAGCAGAAGAAGTTGGCCGTGAAGAAGCAGGAAGGGGTCAAGAAACCTGCAGAAGAGGGTCAGGAAGATGGAAAGAGCATGGTGGAAGAGGGTGCAGCAGCTGCAACAGCTGGAGCACCAGCATCCTAGGCTTCTGTGGAGAAGGCTGCAGCGGAGAAGGGGAAGGCGCCCTCGAGACAGAGGAGCAGAGCGCCAAGGCAGCAGAGGAGAAAGGGAAGGCTGAGGCGCCAAGGCAGCAGAGGAGAAAGTGAAGGCTGGGGGTGCTGCCGTGGACGAAGAGGAGAAGGAAGATGCGGCCAAAGAGGATGGCGACGGGGACGACAAGAAGAAGAAAAAGGGTGCCAAGGAGGCGAAAGAGGATGACAAGAAGAAGGGGCCTGGAAAGAAGACGATAGCAGCCATGCAGGAGGCTCTGAAGAAGATGAAGGAGGAGCGGTTGGCACGAGAGGAGGAGCGCCTCAAGAGGCTGGAGGTGGCTGAGCAAACGCGGCTGGAGCGGTTGCGTTTGGAGCAAGAGAGGAAGTTGTTAGGAGGTTCTTTGGCTGGGGATAGTTTTGGAAAAGTTAAAATTTAGGGGGAGTAAAAACTTAATTAATTAAAGTGTTTTCTAAAAAGGTTATTAATTAATTGCAAATTTTCCACAGAGAAAAAATCATTTGCCTTGACCGCGACTCGAACCCGGACCCCCTGATTTCCGGCCAGGTGCTCTACCAGTGTTCAAATTTTTTTTATTGCGGTGGATTTCTTTCGTGTCCAGAGGACATACAAGTACATATCTTCAGAAAAGTAGCACACTCAAAAATTAGTTTACAGTGACAAAGTAAGAACAAACAGAATGTGAAATCTTAAAAAGAAAAAGGGGGAAAAAACATGAGAGTGACTTGGTTGAGGTCTCAAAAAGAGGGGAGGTGGCGGGCCGGACACCTCGTCTCCTTGCCGCACCCGACCCGCGTCATTCTGTTGGCGACCAGTGCACAGTGTCTTTCACGCTGATGCGGATCAGTCCCCGAAGCTGGCCCTAAGGTGCTCACGCACCTGCCTCTTCACCTCCTCGGGCACTTCCCGGAGCACTGAAGAGTGTAAGCATCGCAGGAGAAGATGGTGACTAGAATGGGGGAGTCGGTTTAGTCGGGCGTGAACAAGGGAGGACACTAGTGCGGCCAATGTGACCGCTTTAAAAAAGGGGAAAAGCCGGAAGTTAAGGGTAATTAAATTTTGCAGTGAAATTACACAATTGCCAAAGATATCAAACATTTTGTAGATTTTCTGTAGCACCTCCCATTCGAGTAAACGCTCATCGCAGCCCACTACGTAATGTACCAATGAGTCCACCCGCCGGCAAAGAGGACAGCGGGGAGAGTCGGAGAGTCTCAATTTAAATTTGTTCTCGAGGGTAGGCAGCAGGTTGCCAATAACCGCGTACATCGTACTCCGCAACTGAGCATCCTTACAAGACGCATTCCAGTTGCGGAACGAAGGCGCCGATCCTGTGCCCGCCGCTACTACATGAGGACGCACCATCCGCCGATACATCACCCTCGAGACGAAGGCTTCTCCAGGCATCAGGGCGTCCACGGCTCGCAACATAAAGGTTTCAGCCTGCCTGAAGGGCGGACTGTGATGTGCGAAGTCTAGTGCATCCTTCGCCATCTCCCTCCACGCCGGCCGATCGTCACCTAGAGCGCCGGCGTGGAGTTTCGCGTACATAGTGTGAGCCTTGATTAGAATATGAGTGAGGCCTAGTCCGCCCTGTACTGGGGGACTATAAAGCTGCACCCTCGAGATTTTCTTAACATGATTTTTCCAAATAAACCTATTCGTAGCTATAATCAACTCGGCGTGCACCCGGGGGGATAACGGCCAGATGTGGGCCACGTGCCAGACCCTGGGCAGTATGAACTGCTCCAGGAGACGAACCCGGGCCGTGAGCGGGATGTTCGGTGACGAATACGCCGCCGCCATCCACTTCACTTGCCGGGCCGCCTCCCCCCAGTTCCGATCCAAGGCTACCTGCAGGGAAGGATCCCAATGGTAGCCAAGGATCTTGATGGGGGGCGCGGCCAGCCGCCAGTTGTACGCGGATGGACTCTGGAGACTTCCCTCGAAGGGGAGATAACATGATTTTTCGTTGTTCACGAAGAGGCCACCGGACTCGTACCCGGACAAGACTTCTCTTATCACGCGAAACTGATCCCGGTGACCTACAAACAGAGTCAAATCATCCGCATACAACACCCCGGTGTGCAATGCACCACGGAGTTCCACCCCCACCCCCCGCCCGGCCAAAGCCCGGATCACAGGATCCATGGCGAAGCTAAACAGGAGCATGGAGAGCGGACACCCCTGACGCACCGAGTTGGATATAGCGAATGGTTGGGAAATTTCCCCCTGGAATCTAATTCGAGACGTGACGTTAGAATACAAAATTTTGAGTACGCGAATGAAACTTTCCGGGAAAGCCATCTTTCGAAGGATCAATATGATGAAGTCAAAACGGACGTAGTCAAATGCTTTTGTCAGGTCAACCGCAAGCAAAGAAACCGGAACCGAGTGCTTTTGTGCAGCGAAAGTAGCGTTTTGGATATACAAAGCCGCGTCCAAAATATTTCGGGACGGGGAGACCGCATGTTGGAGATCAGAGAGGACAAATTTGGAGACCGAATAGAGGCGTGCACGGAGAACATGCGTGAATATTTTATAGTCCGAGTTAAGAAGGGAAATCGGCCGGTAGTCGTGAAGCGATGCCGGGCGTCCCTTCTTCGGGATCAACGAGATCAGCGCGTCTCGTTGACTTTCAGTCAGAGAGCCGCGCGAAATAATCGCGTTAAACAAGCGAGCCAAAAGGGGGCGTAGAGATTCCCAATATGCGGTATAGAACTCGAACGGAAGGCCATCCCAGCCGGGCGCTTTTCCTTTCGGGAAGGAGCTAGAAACGGCATCCAACTCCGATTCCTGAATTTCCTTCGTCAGGTCATTAATCGCGTCAGAAGGTAAGGTAGGGAGATTTGGGAGGGAAGGGCAGTCCTCCTCCCTCCACGCCCCGTATCGGTTGAAAGTCGCTCGATAATAATCAGCGGCGGAAGACAAAACGTCTCCCTCCGCGGCAGTGTCTTGTGGCATGGAGCCGGGATCGCTCATGCGGAGAGACCGCTTGAGTTCTGCCAGCGTAAGAGGACCCCAGATATCCGGGTCCATCTCCCTCTGCCAACGTTGCGGAGCGTGCCTTTTCAACTCGAACTGCAGAAGTCCACATTTGAGACGATGCAATTGCTCATAGTATCTCGGTGGACGAGGGTCCAACTCGAGAAACTCAGAGAGAGCAGAACGGATAAAGGCCACGGTGTTCGAAAGGCTAATTTGCCACTGCCTCGTCGCGCGGCGGAGGGACCGTGCGATCTCACGTTTGAAGACGCGGTCCCACCAATCGACGAGGTCAGATGATCCCGAAGGCGCGGTGGCGAGAAGCTCGCCGATTCTCGCGCCAATGCTCTCTCTGTGAGCTTCCTCCAAGAGGAAGTTACAATTCAGACGCCAAAGCTTACCGATACGAGGCGTATACGAGGGGGGTTGAGGCGCCAGGGAGAAGCGGGCAAGGATAAAGTGGTGGTCGGATAGGGAATGGGGAGAGGTTTGGGTATTTTGGAAAGAGGGTGTAAGGGATTTGGATAGGAAGAGGTAATCAATTCTCGTCCACGAGGAGTGGCTGACTCTGGTGTAAGGAATCACGGGTGCAGGAAATAAAACTGCAGCGTCCGTCGCGCGAATCGCGTCGAGCAAATGCTCGAGCGCCCGGCTGGGACGGTAGGTCAGGCGGTCGCGATTTGAAATACTGTCCTCCCGTCGATAAATTGTATTAAAGTCTCCTCCGAGGATGGCTTTCCCGGAGAAACAGTGCAAATAATTCAAGAGCGAGACCGAGAAGAAAGACTCCCTCTCTGCTCGACGTCCCTCACCAGCGGGGGCATAAATGTTGATGAAATGAATACCCGCTGCAACAAGCGCTATAATCCGGCCGTCAGGGTGGCGCCGCACCGCGCGCACAGGAATTGTGCGACGCACAAGGGTGGTGACGCCACCCCTTGGACCGTAGAAATTGCTGAATTCATCGTAGACGGCGTCACGCCAAACGACGCCGTCTACCGTTTCCTGAAGTAGGATAACGTCTGCCTGAAGGGCCAAGAAACAGGATTTAATGACGTTAATTTTCGACGGCGAGGAAACCCCCGCCGTGTTGAAAGTGATGACACAAAGACTCATAATGGAGGGAACTAAGCGTAAGCTACTTAGCACCCTTGTTCACACCCGACCCGCGTGGCCGGCCGAGCTTCGTCCTGTTCCGGGTCTGTGGTGTCCTCTGCGAGTCGGTCGTGGACGCGTCCGACTCGGCCGTCGCGGCGTTCCCCATCTCCACGGACCCCGCAGCAGACAAAGGAGGCGACGGAGACGGCGCGCAGGGAGACGAGGATGGAATGGAAACTGTTAGGGGCTGATATAGCGGGAAGGAGAGTGCTAAAGGGGCCATGGGGTCCAGCTCCTGGCGCTGGCCCGCCGCAGACTCCACCGAGGACCCACCCTCGCCCACCTGGGTACATATCAAAACAGATCCAGTACTAAGGGGGCCAAAGGCCACTTGTTCTCCGGCGGGGATTATCTCATCAGGGAGATCGGGTGCCAAGGGGAGCACCGCTTCGACCGTCCCCTGCTCCGACAGGATGTAGGGAGCGGCGCTCGCGCTGGCCGTTGTCTCCGGGTCCTCCGGTTCCCTCCCGGCTGTGTCGGCTCTCAAGCGCTGTCCGGGTGGGGCTCCGTCATCTTCTCCACTGCTGCTGGCCCGAGAGTGCTTACCAACAAGGGGTTGGGCCGTTTCCAGACTGGGCCGTAAGCAGGGGGGCGCACTCGGTCTCAAAACGTCAGCCGGCGACTTTGTCACCGGAACAGGAACTGCTCGTGTAACGGGCATCAGTAACGATTCCGTGGAACCTATCAGCTGTGCACGCGCGGAGGGAAGTTCAGTTGTTGTCACGACCCGGGTGGGGGCAGGCGGGGCGGAGGCCCCCTCACCCCGTGGTTCGCCTCCCCTCCCCACCGTTTTCCGATGCGCGCGCCGTTGCGGCTGAGGCACGGTGGGCGGGGAAAGAGGGGCGGGTTCCCCTCCGACACGCTTCGATGAGGATTGAGTGATCGGCCTCTCCCCCCCACGCGGGGCGTGGGCGGGGGGCGGTCGGGAGTCGAACGGCGCCCCCGCTCCTTCCGGTAACTCAGGGCTCGGCACGTGGTGCGGCGTTGTAAGTTTCGGCGCTTCCGGAGGCCCGGCCGCGATCAGAATCTCCTTAGTTGTTACGCCGTTCGGGACGGTGACAGGGTCAGGGGGCGGGGTAGCCGTTGATGCCGGTGGCGTCGGGGGAGGGGGAGCCTCGAGGTCGGCGATGGCGCGTGCTCGCAGTTCCCGTTCCTCCTCGTCTTCTGGTGACTCGGGAATCGGCTGGGCTGCGTCGGCGTAACGACGCGGTTGGTTGTTCCTGGGACATTCCTTCCGTTCATGTCCCGTCATCCCGCAACGGGCACAGGTCCTTTTCTGCCCGTGGTAGACCACAAGTGCTGTCTGACCCATTATCTGTACATACGAAGGTATGTCTCGTTCGATCACCATTTTCACTACCCTTGTTCCAGTTTTTATGGGCATCAGCCGATCGCCGTGCCACGTGCTGTGCGTGAGGTTCAATGTACGGCCATAGTTTCTCATGGTGTCGAGGATTGCCATGTCCGGTACCTCCTCAGGGAGACACTGGACTCGAACATTCACTGGGGACCCCCCAAGAGCTCTTCCCAGGGTTACGGTGGTGCGCGGGTTTTCCGCGGACGGGAACGGCATACTGGGCGATAGCTTCGCCATTGCCCGGTTGAAAGTGTCGTCATTCAAAAATTTCACATAAATTTGAGCACGGTTGTTACCAAACATTAAACTACTAAGGTCATCGTATCGTAGGCCCAACGTGTCTTGGCAAAAGACGTGTGCCTCGTACGGTGTCGCGTACTTCACTCCATGGTTCGTTTCTATGCACAACGATCGGGTTCTCATATCAGGTATGACCTGCGTCATTTCAAAAAGTGATAGAACTATATCCACTATCACTAGAAGCACAGTACTGAAGCAGGCCGCCGAGACGGCCTGCGCGAGGGCGATTTAAAGGTAGCCTCTCGGAGGGCGGTCTGCACAATGTCACAGGTAAAGTCACAGAAATCAGCGGAAAGCGTAGGAAGTCACTGATAGTAACTATAGCAGTACACTATGCAGGTAGCGGCAACACCGCACAAAGTCACTGGTGGGGGCCTCCCCCCTCCACCGACAGCGGTTTGGAGGAGCTCCACGAAAACACGTCCGTTCACCAAGGCGTCCTCTTTCTCTGTGGAAATTATAGAGCCTTAAAGGAACAAGATAGAAACGGACTGCTAGACATATCAATGTCACAAAGCAGCCGAAGTTGTGCGCAAGGCGCCACCGTCCACGAGGAAAATTTGCTATTGTGCAATATCATCGGGTAACGCCGTTAAAGTTTTCACGGCTAGTTCGTGGCCCTTTGAATTTCGTTAAAAGTAAGCACCTCAGTGTTTAAACGTCGGCCTTAACCTCGTGGACGGTGGCGCCTTGCGCACAACTTCGGCTGCTTTGTGACATTGATATGTCTAGCAGTCCGTTTCTATCTTGTTCTTTTAAGGCTCTATAATTTCCACAGAGAAAGAGGACGCCTTGGTGAACGGACGTGTTTTCGTGGAGCTCCTCCAAACCGCTGTCGGTGGAGGGGGGAGGCCCCCACCAGTGACTTTGTGCGGTGTTGCCGCTACCTGCATAGTGTACTGCTATAGTTACTATCAGTGACTTCCTACGCTTTCCGCTGATTTCTGTGACTTTACCTGTGACATTGTGCAGACCGCCCTCCGAGAGGCTACCTTTAAATCGCCCTCGCGCAGGCCGTCTCGGCGGCCTGCTTCAGTACTGTGCTTCTAGTGATAGTGGATATAGTTCTATCACTTTTTGAAATGACGCAGGTCATACCTGATATGAGAACCCGATCGTTGTGCATAGAAACGAACCATGGAGTGAAATACGCGACACCGTACGAGGCACACGTCTTTTGCCAAGACACGTTGGGCCTACGATACGATGACCTCAGTAGTTTAATGTTTGGTAACAACCGTGCTCAAGTTTATGTGAAATTTTTGAATGACGACACTTTCAACCGGGCAATGGCGAAGCTATCGCCCAGTATGCCGTTCCCGTCCGCGGAAAACCCGCGCACCACCGTAACCCTGGGAAGAGCTCTTGGGGGGTCCCCAGTGAATGTTCGAGTCCAGTGTCTCCCTGAGGAGGTACCGGACATGGCAATCCTCGACACCATGAGAAACTATGGCCGTACATTGAACCTCACGCACAGCACGTGGCACGGCGATCGGCTGATGCCCATAAAAACTGGAACAAGAGTAGTGAAAATGGTGATCGAACGAGACATACCTTCGTATGTACAGATAATGGGTCAGACAGCACTTGTGGTCTACCACGGGCAGAAAAGGACCTGTGCCCGTTGCGGGATGACGGGACATGAACGGAAGGAATGTCCCAGGAACAACCAACCGCGTCGTTACGCCGACGCAGCCCAGCCGATTCCCGAGTCACCAGAAGACGAGGAGGAACGGGAACTGCGAGCACGCGCCATCGCCGACCTCGAGGCTCCCCCTCCCCCGACGCCACCGGCATCAACGGCTACCCCGCCCCCTGACCCTGTCACCGTCCCGAACGGCGTAACACCTAAGGAGATTCTGATCGCGGCCGGGCCTCCGGAAGCGCCGAAACTTACAACGCCGCACCACGTGCCGAGCCCTGAGTTACCGGAAGGAGCGGGGGCGCCGTTCGACTCCCGACCGCCCCCCGCCCACGCCACGCGTGGGGGGGAGAGGCCGATCACTCAATCCTCATCGAAGCGTGTCGGAGGGGAACCCGCCCCTCTTTCCCCGCCCACCGTGCCTCAGCCGCAACGGCGCGCGCATCGAAAAACGGTGGGGAGGGGAGGCGAACCACGGGGTGAGGGGGCCTCCGCCCCGCCTGCCCCCACCCGGGTCGTGACAACAACTGAACTTCCCTCCGCGCGTGCACAGCTGATCGGTTCCACGGAATCGTTACTGATGCCCGTTACACGAGCAGTTCCTGTTCCGGTGACAAAGTCGCCGGCTGACGTTTTGAGACCGAGTGCGCCCCCCTGCTTACGGCCCAGTCTGGAAACGGCCCAACCCCTTGTTGGTAAGCACTCTCGGGCCAGCAGCAGTGGAGAAGATGACGGAGCCCCACCCGGACAGCGCTTGAGAGCCGACACAGCCGGGAGGGAACCGGAGGACCCGGAGACAACGGCCAGCGCGAGCGCCGCTTCCTACATCCTGTCGGAGCAGGGGACGGTCGAAGCGGTGCTCCCCTTGGCACCCGATCTCCCTGATGAGATAATCCCCGCCGGAGAACAAGTGGCCTTTGGCCCCCTTAGTACTGGATCTGTTTTGATATGTACCCAGGTGGGCGAGGGTGGGTCCTCGGTGGAGTCTGCGGCGGGCCAGCGCCAGGAGCTGGACCCCATGGCCCCTTTAGCACTCTCCTTCCCGCTATATCAGCCCCTAACAGTTTCCATTCCATCCTCGTCTCCCTGCGCGCCGTCTCCGTCGCCTCCTTTGTCTGCTGCGGGGTCCGTGGAGATGGGGAACGCCGCGACGGCCGAGTCGGACGCGTCCACGACCGACTCGCAGAGGACACCACAGACCCGGAACAGGACGAAGCTCGGCCGGCCACGCGGGTCGGGTGTGAACAAGGGTGCTAAGTAGCTTACGCTTAGTTCCCTCCATTATGAGTCTTTGTGTCATCACTTTCAACACGGCGGGGGTTTCCTCGCCGTCGAAAATTAACGTCATTAAATCCTGTTTCTTGGCCCTTCAGGCAGACGTTATCCTACTTCAGGAAACGGTAGACGGCGTCGTTTGGCGTGACGCCGTCTACGATGAATTCAGCAATTTCTACGGTCCAAGGGGTGGCGTCACCACCCTTGTGCGTCGCACAATTCCTGTGCGCGCGGTGCGGCGCCACCCTGACGGCCGGATTATAGCGCTTGTTGCAGCGGGTATTCATTTCATCAACATTTATGCCCCCGCTGGTGAGGGACGTCGAGCGGAGAGGGAGTCTTTCTTCTCGGTCTCGCTCTTGAATTATTTGCACTGTTTCTCCGGGAAAGCCATCCTCGGAGGAGACTTTAATACAATTTATCGACGGGAGGACAGTATTTCAAATCGCGACCGCCTGACCTACCGTCCCAGCCGGGCGCTCGAGCATTTGCTCGACGCGATTCGCGCGACGGACGCTGCAGTTTTATTTCCTGCACCCGTGATTCCTTACACCAGAGTCAGCCACTCCTCGTGGACGAGAATTGATTACCTCTTCCTATCCAAATCCCTTACACCCTCTTTCCAAAATACCCAAACCTCTCCCCATTCCCTATCCGACCACCACTTTATCCTTGCCCGCTTCTCCCTGGCGCCTCAACCCCCCTCGTATACGCCTCGTATCGGTAAGCTTTGGCGTCTGAATTGTAACTTCCTCTTGGAGGAAGCTCACAGAGAGAGCATTGGCGCGAGAATCGGCGAGCTTCTTGCCACCGCGCCTTCGGGATCATCTGAACTCGTCGATTGGTGGGACCGCGTCTTCAAACGTGAGATCGCACGGTCCCTCCGCCGCGCGACGAGGCAGTGGCAAATTAGCCTTTCGAACACCGTGGCCTTTATCCGTTCTGCTCTCTCTGAGTTTCTCGAGTTGGACCCTCGTCCACCGAGATACTATGAGCAATTGCATCGTCTCAAATGTGGACTTCTGCAGTTCGAGTTGAAAAGGCACGCTCCGCAACGTTGGCAGAGGGAGATGGACCCGGATATCTGGGGTCCTCTTACGCTTGCAGAACTCAAGCGGTCTCTCCGCATGAGCGATCCCGGCTCCATGCCACAAGACACTGCCGCGGAGGGAGACGTTTTGTCTTCCGCCGCTGATTATTATCGAGCGACTTTCAACCGATACGGGGCGTGGAGGGAGGAGGACTGCCCTTCCCTCCCAAATCTCCCTACCTTACCTTCTGACGCGATTAATGACCTGACGAAGGAAATTCAGGAATCGGAGTTGGATGCCGTTTCTAGCTCCTTCCCGAAAGGAAAAGCGCCCGGCTGGGATGGCCTTCCGTTCGAGTTCTATACCGCATATTGGGAATCTCTACGCCCCCTTTTGGCTCGCTTGTTTAACGCGATTATTTCGCGCGGCTCTCTGACTGAAAGTCAACGAGACGCGCTGATCTCGTTGATCCCGAAGAAGGGACGCCCGGCATCGCTTCACGACTACCGGCCGATTTCCCTTCTTAACTCGGACTATAAAATATTCACGCATGTTCTCCGTGCACGCCTCTATTCGGTCTCCAAATTTGTCCTCTCTGATCTCCAACATGCGGTCTCCCCGTCCCGAAATATTTTGGACGCGGCTTTGTATATCCAAAACGCTACTTTCGCTGCACAAAAGCACTCGGTTCCGGTTTCTTTGCTTGCGGTTGACCTGACAAAAGCATTTGACTACGTCCGTTTTGACTTCATCATATTGATCCTTCGAAAGATGGCTTTCCCGGAAAGTTTCATTCGCGTACTCAAAATTTTGTATTCTAACGTCACGTCTCGAATTAGATTCCAGGGGGAAATTTCCCAACCATTCGCTATATCCAACTCGGTGCGTCAGGGGTGTCCGCTCTCCATGCTCCTGTTTAGCTTCGCCATGGATCCTGTGATCCGGGCTTTGGCCGGGCGGGGGGTGGGGGTGGAACTCCGTGGTGCATTGCACACCGGGGTGTTGTATGCGGATGATTTGACTCTGTTTGTAGGTCACCGGGATCAGTTTCGCGTGATAAGAGAAGTCTTGTCCGGGTACGAGTCCGGTGGCCTCTTCGTGAACAACGAAAAATCATGTTATCTCCCCTTCGAGGGAAGTCTCCAGAGTCCATCCGCGTACAACTGGCGGCTGGCCGCGCCCCCCATCAAGATCCTTGGCTACCATTGGGATCCTTCCCTGCAGGTAGCCTTGGATCGGAACTGGGGGGAGGCGGCCCGGCAAGTGAAGTGGATGGCGGCGGCGTACTCGTCACCGAACATCCCGCTCACGGCCCGGGTTCGTCTCCTGGAGCAGTTCATACTGCCCAGGGTCTGGCACGTGGCCCACATCTGGCCGTTATCCCCCCGGGTGCACGCCGAGTTGATTATAGCTACGAATAGGTTTATTTGGAAAAATCATGTTAAGAAAATCTCGAGGGTGCAGCTTTACAGTCCCCCAGTACAGGGCGGACTAGGCCTCACTCATATTCTAATCAAGGCTCACACTATGTACGCGAAACTCCACGCCGGCGCTCTAGGTGACGATCGGCCGGCGTGGAGGGAGATGGCGAAGGATGCACTAGACCTCGCACATCACAGTCCGCCCTTCAGGCGGGCTGAAACCTTTATGTTGCGAGCCGTGGACGCCCTGATGCCTGGAGAAGCCTTCGTCTCGAGGGTGATGTACCGGCGGATGGTTCGTCCTCATGTAGTAGCGGCGGGTACAGGATCGGCGCCTTCGTTCCGCAACTGGAATGCGTCGTGTAAGGATGCTCAGTTGCGGAGTACGATGTACGCGGTTATTGGCAACCTGCTGCCCACCCTCGAGAATAAATTCAAAATGAGACTCTCCGACTCTCCCCGCTGTCCTCTTTGCCGGCGGGTGGACTCATTGGTTCATTACGTAGTGGGCTGCGATGAGCGTTTACTCGAATGGGAGGTGCTAAAGAAAATCTACAAAATGTTTGATATCTTTGGCAATTGTGTAATTTCACTGCAAAATTTAATTACCCTTAACTTCCGGCTTTTCCCCTTTTTTAAAGCGGTCACATTGGCCGCACTAGTGTCCTCCCTGGTTCACGCCCGACTAAACCGACTCCCATATTCTAGTCACCATCTTCTCCTGCGATGCTTACACTCTCCAGTGCTCCGGGAAGTGCCCGAGGAGGTGAAGAGGCAGGTGCGTGAGCACCTCAGGGCCAGCTTCGGGGACTGAGCAGCATCAGCGTGAAAGACACTGTGCACTGGTCGCCAACAGAATGACGCGGGTCGGGTGCGGCAAGGAGACGAGGTGTCCGGCCCGCCACCTCCCCTCTTTTTGAGACCTCAACCAAGTCACTCTCATGTTTTTTCCCCCTTTTTCTTTTTAAGATTTCACCTTCTGTTTGTTCTTACTTTGTCACTGTAAACTAATTTTTGAGTGTGCTACTTTTCTGAAGATATGTACTTGTATGTCCTCTGGACACGAAAGAAATCCACCGCAATAAAAAAAATTTGAACACTGGTAGAGCACCTGGCCGGAAATCAGGGGGTCCGGGTTCGAGTCCCGGTCAAGGCAAATGATTTTTTCTCTGTGGAAAATTTGCTATTGAGCAATATCAGCGGGTAACGCCGTTAAAGTTTTCACGGCTAGTTCGTGGACCTTTGAAGGTTATTAATTGTTGTGAGTCAAATTTAAAAGTTCAAAATTGATTTGTTAAGTGGGAGTAGTGAAAGTTAATTCAACGTAACAAACAATTTTGTTTATATAGTTTTGTTGTGTTGTTTATATGTAGTCAAGTGAGACGAATGTAATAAAACGAAGTGTTGAGTGTGTATAGACTATGAAATTATAGTTTAATTACGAATTATTTAATTGAAATAACGACAAAAGTAATTTCGCAAATAGGATAACGACAAAGGAATCACTTAGAGATAAATGCGTAAAATCCAGTGTACAGATTCAGAATGACTTGTTTCCATACATCCTTAAAAGGAACCATCCTGCAATATCAGTTGATTAGTTTCTTTATATACGCATTGAACTGCCGGAAACCGAATAGGGAAACATTTTATTTCCATATCTATTGGCAAAGAAGGAAGGAAGTCCCTACCATAGGAAGTGCTTGGGGATAAAAGCAGGCATTTTTAAGATATTTATGAGCATAAGTTCTGCGATTACGGAAGGGCGAGGATTGACATACAGATCTTTGAACTCGAGAATTTCGGCGGTTTCAGCATCACAATGACCAAAGTCGTGTCACTATTTCTCCTGCTGGCGTTTTCGCGGTTGTCTGTGACGGCTAGATTCCAACCAAGGAACACAATATCGTGTTCAGAATGTATTTCCAGAGAGGGTAAGACGTTCAGCATGAACGGACTATTTCAAGGTAAGTGCATCAATTCATGAGATCAGCCGTATTCACATCAATGCTTCAGTTCTGATCCTTTGTGAACATGAGCTGAAATACATGTTTTCCGCTTCCACACTAAAGGCGGGTGGAGCGGTATTGGTGGGTCTTATAGTATACTCTGCGGTACTCTTTCAAGTTTGTCGAAAACCCGCTTGGTGCTCATTCCATCACCATCATCATCACCTGGTGTTCTGCCTGATGGCAGGTGTCT
The DNA here is from genome assembly GCA_933228895.1 of Platycnemis pennipes. Lineage (NCBI taxonomy): Eukaryota > Metazoa > Arthropoda > Insecta > Odonata > Platycnemididae > Platycnemis > Platycnemis pennipes. Next base: position 14,503,565 of record OW121856.1, read on the forward strand.
TGCACCACTGCTGTCTCCATCCGTTTCTGCCCCGAACCTTCAATTTAGTCTCTATTGAAGTCGCGGATCTTCATCTAATCCATCATTTCAATTCTTCTTCTTCCTCTCTTTTTCTCGAACTAAATTGAACCTTCTAGTACCTCTGTTAGTACGTTTCTCCATCTACATCTACATAATATCCTGAAAGCTACCATAATGGTGAGTGGCAGGGGGTGAATTCACACCAAATTTGAACTGATTATCATGCATAAAAAAGGGTTATTATTGATTTGCTAGTCTAAACTTCACTAATTAAAAAAGATAAAAATAGCAATGAAAGCATGGAACAACACATACTGTTAGCTGAGTTAGCTTAAAGTCCTTATACCAACATGCAACTACCTATGCTATCGATTGAATCACTCGTATTTATGCGATTGTATATATTTACCCCTATTCATATCCCTAATTGTTCGAGGAGAAAAGGACATTTTGAATCTGTCAGTACGGCAATCAATTTCTCCAATTTAATAATTATGGTCCTGACTACCATAGTATTATAGAGTTTGCAATACATCTTTAAGGTCATTACTGAAAATATTTTCTTGTAATTTATTTTAGAGATTAAGTCTAAATTTCAACCTTCACAATATTTCCATTTTAATTCATTTAATAGAATGGTTACGCTAATATAGTTATCTTACCTTCCCTTTAAAAATCTGCCGACCTTCGCTGCATACGTTCAAGTTCGTTATTTAGACCGATTTCGTAGGGATCCCATACACTGGCAGCATATTCCAAATGAGATCTAACAAGGGAAAAGTAGCTGATTTCTCGTACATGATCGTCATAGTTACCCAATACTCTGTTGATGAACTCCAGTTTACGATTAGCTTGACCCATCATTTCACGTATGTGTTTACCCCAGATAAAAAGCATTGGTCAGTTTTACTGACGCATGAATACGCTGCCAGTAAATGGGATCCCTACGAAATCGGTCTAAATAATGAACTTGAACGTTTGTAGCGAAGACCGGCAAGATTTGGAAAGGAACGGTAAGATAACAATATTAGCGTAACCTGTCCATTAAATGTATTAAATTGGGAATCATTGTCAGGTCGCAGGTTGAAATGTAGACTTAATCTCTTAAATAAATTCCAAGATAATATTTTCAGTGATGACGTTAAAAATATTTTCCGAACCCCAACTTACTATGGTTGACTGGACCAAATTACAAAATTAGAGGAATTGATTGCCGAACTGACAGATTCAAAATGTCCATTTTCCTCGTACAATAAGGGATATGAATAGCGGTAAATATGTCCAATACGAGTGAATCTGATTTATATCATCGGTAGCTACATGTTGGTATAAGGGCTAGAAGGTAACCCAACTAACAGCATGTTTTTGCACGCTTACTTTGCTATTTTTATTTATTTTAAATTGTGAAGTATATTAGTGGTACTAGTGAATTATATTAGTGAGCTAGTATATTAATACTAATCCTTTTTTATACATGATATGTAGTGCATGTGTGGTGAGAATTCACCCCCTGCCACGCACCTTTATGGTGGCTTGCACGGTATTATGTAGATGTAGACGAATGTGTTTACTCACGTTGAGCAGTATTCCCTAGACCGATCGTCTGCCCTCTTTTAAGATTGCCATGCACTTCCCACGTCACGGTGAAGCCAGCCAATAGAAATACATTTTACCCGGAGTGGGTGTAATTACAGTTCCATGCCGAATCCTTAAGATGTGGTTACATCTCCCGTAAAATTGGATTAGCAAAGTCTGAAATTCGGATTGTTTTGTTTTTTAAGCGTTCCCTATTGTTTCAAAGGGTTCAATTCCGATTTATGAATTTATAGCATCTTTCCAATTGTGCGTTCCCTCTTTTCCAACAGTGAAGCCCAAAGTGCCTAATGGATACACACATTTCCGTGGGATCGGATATTACAAATTCTACCCGGAGGGAGCGAAGACTTTCTACGATGCCATGTACACCTGCCATAAGGAAGGAGCCCACCTTGCAATAATCAACTCCGAACAAGAAGAAAAAGTCCTTCAAAGCATGTATTCCAAGTACCCGAAAGCCAAGGATGCAGCTTACTTGGGTTTTCACGACTTGTTGGGCGAGGGGAATTACGTGACAATATTTGGTAAGTAATACTCAGAAATACCAAGGGCGCCAATATAAAGTAACAGCGCTTATCTACAGTACGTATCCTAAATGTATATAATCAGTTATAGGTAACGAGAACATTTTTAAAAGTAACTAGTTACAAATAGGTTACAGTTACTTTAAAAAATTTAGAAAGGGGTCTAAGAGGTGATAGGGGATCTATTGCATGCTGTTCATTTAATTCAAGTTATTGTATTAACGTGCTGGGTTTAGGGTGGAACTATCATTTTAGACATGAAAGATAACCTACTCTGATTTTGACATATATTATAGTTCATTATTTTTCCTTTCGAATGGTATAAAAATTAACTCTTACACTGACCTCTATGTCATTGACCATTTAACGAAAATGGATGAATTTGAAAATGATGGGTTTTCAAGTTGAAATGCATTGTCCGTATCGGCGTATGATGACCTTCCTTCACATAGCAATTTTTATCTCGATTTTGGCTCGAGCAATGTCGTCATAAAAGCATGGCATCGTATACAAGATGTTGAGGCTCATAATGTATTTTTTGAGCTTAGTTCATTGGTAGTTTAAGATTAGTGTTTAAGTTTAAAGAGCATACTTCTGGTTTCCATCCGAGCAAGGACCCAGTATGCTGCGGTGAATATGGCAACATTGCGAAGTACTGGGAGGTAAAATATGAAATGAGGTATAGATATTAAGTAACCATCTTGTATTTTAATCTTAATATTATTTTAAGGCAATGAATTAAATACGAGTGTTCGGACACAGATCTCCGCAACATCAGGTTGCTAATTAAACGATAGTTAAGTAATCGGCAAGATGGAAGTAAGTGATATTGGGTACAATAGGGAATATGCATAAAATTTGTTTCTTGAAGATTAATGATGTACTTGATGCGAACTTTTCTCACCAATTTAAATATATAAGCCAAATTTTACCCACTACAAAGATTATTAAATGATATTTAATTGTTCCTGGCAATTGACTAAAGTCACGTGACCTGAAACGCCTTCTGACGTCACTGCACGGTATAGGTTCCATATTGCTACGGAGATAGACATTTATTATTAAAAGAAAACGAGGTGAATATGTTGTTTTGTGGTTTTTAGCCGTTTCTCGAACGAAACGATGACTGAAAAATACTTAAAAAAAGCACATTCCGACAATTTCCTTTGGTTGACTCCCTTATGGCGGCGTTCTTCTTTAAAAAAACCAGCGATTGCATAGTCATAGTAGAAATTCTTGGGCACTAAACAGGCATAGTATAATTAATGGACGATTTGCTCGTTACAATCCATACTACGTAAATAAAAAATCGAAATACAATCGTTCATAGCATTAAAAAAACGAGATAAAAACATACGTTATCGCCAAATATTCATTTAAAAACTTAACTCCACGCTTAAGCCGATAAACAACGCCATAGTGATCCCGTGCCGTGACGTCATGCGATGACGTCGTGTTTTTAAGCTACCGAAAAGGTATAATTTATCTTTGTGACACAACTTTATTCTTCAGCAAAATTTTCGCCAAGTGAATGTTAGCTAATAAACTTCATATTCAAAGTGCCATAAAAAAATAGTTCATGTTCCCCATTGGGACGAATCATGAAAATTTACAAGATATCGAGACAACCGCCAGTTGTGCATAATTTTAACTATTAAAAGTCAACTCTTCTAAAAAGTAACGATTAAATTAAATAGTTAACCACATTTTTAACGATTAATTTTAATCGTTAATCCCACTATGGTTCTTATATGGTACGCGGGAAAAATGACATTTTGAATCTATCGGTGCGACAATCTATCTCTCTAATCATGTTAATCTGATCAAACCTAGCATCTCACCCCCAGCCATACCTTTATGGTGGCTTGCAGTTTATCATGTAGGTGCATAGTTTCTAATGGTTCCCTCATAATGTTTCTTCTATGAGTAAATGCCAACACGATCCTCCTTCGAACGTCACTGCAGCTACACCATAATTTTTAACACTTATATATACCACAGAATAATTTTAACATTTCTTCTGGCAATATCAAGCCTTGAGAGAAGAAATTCGATACCTATTTTCCCAATTTTGGGAATGATAACGTCTGCTGAACTTTCTATACTCATTTGCTTAAATACCATCGATTCACATTCAGTTTTCCGATTAAAGTAATATGAATCCATATGAAGTGGTCCAAAAAAAATTAAATTGGTTGATTGATGAGTGTTAATATTTTTTATTCATTTACCATACCAAATAACATTTATTGAGAATGCAATATGTCATTGCTTAATATTTAAAAATTTTTTTTGCTGATGGTGGCAATTTTCATTTTAACGAAACCCCGATTTGGATGATTTCAGTGTTTTGCAGAAAAGCAAATATTTCAAAATTTGTGTATCCTAGAACAGTCACACAGAAACAGTGTGCAGTAAATAATGCACTTAAATAAAGGAATGGAAATGTATCGCCCTAATTTTAAGTCCTGGGGTACAATTATTGCTTCAAAGTTTTCCTCACTCAACAGAAAAAATATTTTTTACGACTTTTTCATGTAGAAAGGCAGGGGATTTAATGTTTGAATTTTTTATATGAATGGTATAGGTAGAAGCTTTAAGTATGGAGAATGTTAGGCTGTGGACTTGCGTGGTTTTTTAATTAAAATTTCTTAAATTCTTTATTTTTCAAAATGTTCAAAGTTTTATGTCCATTATCTTTTTGAGCATGAAAATAAAAATTTGAAAATTGGCCATGTACCTGAAATCGGTGTTTCTTTGGCATAAAAATGGCCACTATCATGAAAAAATATTTTAATATACAATAATGACATTTTTCTATTATTAACAAATGGCAAAAATAAAAAAAATGTATTTGAAATTTTGCAGGAAACACCTATGGACCTCTATAAATGCATTGATCCAATATCAGAATAATTATAAACGTAATGTTTTAATTATAACTGGGTGTCACTACCGCAGGTGAATAGGGTAGTTTCCTTCATCAAAGAAAACAGACTTCATTAATTGTGATTCGTGCCCTGCCATAAATATATTTATTTTTCACAGAAAGTTTGGACTTAGAAATCCGAGGTTACATAGACAATTAAATGTTAATTTTAAGAACATTTGAAAAAGCTTTGAAATGGCGGGGTGCGCTGCTGTCTTGCTGACGCAACAGGTATGTAGTTACGTTGCGAGGCATAGGAAAATTCGTCTCCTGCACTTACCATTGTATTTCAGGGCCCCTCAGCTCTAGCGAATATTTATTAGTATTAGCCTGTGAAAACTATCAAAGTTCGAATAGTCTTCCCTGTTAAACATTGTATTAGTAGTCGTTTTACAGGATCCAGGGTATCCTGCTCGTGGTGTCTTCAGCTACCGCGAAGCATGGTGTGAAGGTCGTGCGGCGATGGGCGAACTTCACGTTATGCGTGTAATAGGTATACTAACTGATTTTAAATGAATCAACTGGACAAATAACATTAAGTAAATAAATAAAAGTTAATTATAATAAATTAACGGAATAAATATACCTCTGATACTTGTTAATAAGCTTTAACGGAGTGCAGCGTCTACTTGGAAGACTCCGCAGTACCACCTGGTGGCAGGTAGAGGAAATACGTAGTTTGATGTCACACGTAGGATTAACCGGCATGCAATAGTTTGCCGTCGCGTTTTCGCGCCATTGATTTTTTTCACTTTTTAATTAACGAGGAAAAATACTTAACGTCATTTAAAAATCGAACGGCGTGAAATACGTACTCCAGAGATTATAAACTTTCGATCAGGACAGTAAAAAAATAATAGGAAACTACCCTATCATCCCAACTCCCTGATTCCTCTCACAACCACCAATCCAGTTTTTTTTAAAGAGGTACCTTCAATACAGTGCATTAATGAATGAAATTTTCTGTCTATGTACTCACAGGGCAACCCTTGAAGGACACAGGGTACTCCATGTGGAGCGTAAACCAGCCTGACCACTCCCAGGGTGACGAAGACTGCGGTTCACTCCATCGACTTGGAGGACTTAATGATTTACACTGTGAAACTTACGCCCCGTGGCCTTTCTTCTGTGAATATGAAGAGACTCAGTCTCTCTCGAAATCAAAATAGTCGTCCCCTTGCATGTTTATGATCTCCAGAGTGTTTTTCAGGCACGATTATATCTTTAAGGCTCTTACGCTCTGCAAGACTCAGGTGAAGAGAGGTAAAATGATCATTGAGGAAGAGCTTCGATTCATCGTTTAGCCACTTTTTCAAGCACCAGAATTATTATGAATAGTTACAAATCGGTTGTCAGATGATTAACCATGCAATGTTATAAAAGGACTAGGGATAGCACTTTGTATTTTAGTGTTTCTCACCATCTGTTTCACTCCAAAAGTTTCACCAAATGTATATTGTTTACATTTTAAATTTTCAGCGGTGTTCGACTGCCAACTCATTATTTAGGAATCTTCCCGTTTGATAGAAGCCTCGTTTTCTTGAACATAGTTGCTTAAAGAATGAAACCACATTCTTCAGTTGGCTGATGAGAAAATATCATTAACATTCCACTACATCCTTTATAACAAGAGTAGTCATCTTCACCATGCCACCAGATATACCGATAGTAGTGTCATATTAATGACAGTCTTTGAATTTCTCAGTAAAATGGACGCCTGCGTATTTATGAATTAATTTCTTGATGTTCAAATACCAACTTGCTCCAGGTTTGGAGTTAATGTGGGAGAATGCCTTTAAAAGTTCAAACGTCTCCAAAGAGGTATGACTTTCGGAAACCCATTTCATTTCTCGGACACCTTGCACTCCAAAGGGAAATATAGGTAACCCTGAGGTATGACCATTCTTCACAACGATGAAACCAATTATTGAATTGAAGAATGAGTGTTCATATCTTAAACCACAACATTCAAGGAAGCGAGGTTTCTTAGTAGGAATTCACATAAAGAAGAATCCGAAACGATAAGCCGAGACCTTGGCTGAATTTTAAATTTAGTTCTACACTAATACGTAAATCACGACCCCAATTTTTTGCGATTGATAATATCGATAATGTTGAATCAATACTTGTAATTTTATGTGAGGACTAGCGGAAGGATCCCGTTGAAATTCAACGGGTGTGAGAAAAGTCAAATGTATGAATAATATTAAGATTTATTGCAAAGCACGAATCCCAACTGGGAATATGGAGCTATCTTTCGCTCCAAAACAAAAAATGCCAACGGAAATACATAAATGCTATCAGTTATGAAACATCACCCTTACAAAAATGGGAATACTGTTCTCATATTCTAGGTGAAGGTGCCCATTGATGTTTAGCGGAAGGAGAAATTTTATAATTACCCATTGTATTTCGACATTTCAACATTTTTCATGAAGGCGCGGAAAAACTTGTGTTACGAAGTTGAGTATGGCTTTAAATCCGTGTCAGAATCATAAATATGATTTAAAGCATTGTAAACTTATTATTTCAGCCAGTATTCATATTGTGCCCTATTATAAATATACTTACATGTCGTACCTATCTTAACATATATTTAAGTTCCATATTTACGCGCACCTATAAGACCAATTATGTTTTACATCAATGCTCAATTTTTGTTAAACTATCTCAAATCTCAAACTACATAAATCCACAACGTTTTCGAAGAAGTTTTATTTTTGCCTTTTATGACTCAGGTCGTTGAAAATGCACAAACACGCAAAGAAATTAAAAAATAAAACTATTAAATACTCCTAATTTTAGCGAACGCAAACCTTCTTAAATCTATGAATAGCGCTAGTAGTCAGCACGGATATATGTGCAGAAAGAAATGGCCGACCACGCCTCAAGAATCAGCGGCAAAAACCTACTTTAACATCTTCCATTATCCTCGTGAAAAGCGCAATGCAGTTCACGTCATACGACGCAATGTATAAGCATCCACGATCTCGGGAACGACAATGGAAAAGGCCTTAGCAATGCTCGGAAAAGGACCGAAAAAAACAGTAACTTTCAGCGTAAATTACATGATTTACAGAAATCTCGAATATACAGAGTAAATCGGTTGAAAGAATAAGAAAGTTTGAACATTTTTACGTTAAATACAAAAAGAATTAAAGAAATCGATTAACATTTAGTAATTTTACTGAGCGAAAGAAAAAACCCATGCACTTCCATAAATTGAAAAAGTCCATTTGAACCAAGGTAAACACATTATTGACCTCAGGAATCGAACCCGGGACTTGATAAAAACGGGAATAGTTTTCCCGGGCCTTTCAGAGGGCCAGAAACACAATGCAGTTTACGGCATCTCTCTAGGACGAACCGTTTGCGAGATAGAGGAGGGGACGGACGGACAGACGGACGGACAGACGGACACTTCCCAAATTATATATATATATATATATATATATATATATATATATATATAGATGTTTCGAGATGTTCTCACAAAATTATGGGTAACGTCAGAACAAAACTGATGGTCGTGAAGGAAGTATTGCCAATCAGAAAGTCATAACTTGTACCATATTTGGAGGAACGTGTGCTAACACAGTTCATGCTTAAGCGAATATTACTCACTGCTTTTCGGATATTGCTGTATCTTAGTTGTATTTTGTACCTTACTGCTTTTAATGCATTGTTATTAAAGATTATATTTCAAAGAAAAAATATTTTTCTGTGTCATTTATTTGTGTCAGGAGGTAACTCACTCCTTTCGTTCCTCAAATAGCAGGCAGACTTCACGAAGGAACTCCAACATTAAATACTATACCCAGGCCCGGTGACGGGATTCTCTGGCCCCTAGGCAACCTGGTGGTCCGGGCCCCTAAATCATGGTAAACCCACCCTCACTCTATTTAAAACCAGAACTGCGAACTTGCAGGTTATTTTATAACCAAGACTTACCTGATTATCAGCTTTTTCTGCAGAAGAAATGTGCGCACTGTCATTCATTATCTTTTTATTTACTATATATTGTACTCTTATATAAATTAAACACGTCAGTGGAATGCGATAGGGAAAGAATTTCAAAACTAAAACTTTTTGACGGTTTAACACACTTTATACTTTTATTATACAAAGGATTATACTAATCCTCTTTTATGCATGCTATGTAGTGCATGCTTGGTGAGAATTCACCCCCATGCCACATTCCTTTAATTTGGCTTGCAGGGTATTATGTAGATGTAGATGTATTTACCGTTGTTCATATCCCTAATTGTTCGAGGAAAGAAGGACATTTTGAATATGTCAGTTCGACATTGTATGCGTAATGTCACAAGGAATAAAAAGACACGAAAAAAAAGGCATCAACCCACCGTATTTTTCGCTAAATCCACCAATTACTGCGCTTATAGCAGACGAAATGAGTTAGTTGACTTCAAGTGGCGCTGTTGTCGCTCTAGCCAAAATGCATGTTGTATGAATAATATCGTTACGAATGAAATATTAAAGCATATTTAAGAAAAATATTGTAACATAACGTTTGCTAGTAATATTCTGGTGTTATACATTAGTAAATCGATTGAGTACATGAATTTATTTCTTTAAAGTAAATTCTGAATTGACTCCATCATCGAGCTGATTAAATTTATCATAAAAAATAAATCCTTCGACTTTACATCGTATTTCTTGTGATACTTATGACTTTCAATAGCTTAGGTAATTTTCTTTGTGAAGTAAGGATCAATTAGCAGGCATATACTCGTACTTAAATTAATAAGATTCCTTAGACAACTTGACTCAAGCAGTCGCGAGCCAACCTCCTTAATAGAGACCTTGGCCCGTATTCTCGTTTGAAACGCAACCTCGGTTATCTCCCCAGCAACGAAACCGAGGTTGCGTTTCATTGATTTCCTCATTAGAATGTTTACAAAAAGTTAACGCGAGTCCCGAAAAACATATGTTATCCCTTGGATACCACGAGAGTTTCAGAAAGAGAATAAGGACCCTTGGCTATAAGCTTTCCAGATAGCTATCGCAACGCACGATAGCGTGCTAGATATCGTAATAGAATATTTCTGCTGTTTCGGTTCGCAGTATCAGCCGGTATGTATGGACATATCGTTTGCCATCCTATCGACGACTTTAGTCAAACTATAGCTCCAAATCATGAGTCACAGTGCGCGTTTTCAAAATAAAAATTTTCAGGAATGTTTATGGTTTAAAGATCCAAAAATTAACTTCGAGATTTCAACAGCTTCGTGCTCATGTTGAGAAATATGCCTTTCTTACCCCATTGAATGTCTTGAATGATAACTAATCGTGATTTTCGATATTTCAAAGCTAGTATCCGGCCCCAAATCACCAACGCAGTAAATCGCATGAAACTATTCTTTTTCCGATACATATTTCCTGCCGGATATATTTGCGACACGACAGGATTCACGATCGGATGCAAAGGAAATAGAATTATCTCCAACATTTCCTGCGGCAAAAGTCTTTTGCCGTGCAATCGCATTCCGATACATTTTACCACTGGATATCTATTTTTAATTTGCGGTTGTGGCAACACAAGTGTGCAAGGGGAAGAGGAAGGAAGTAGAATTGGGATTTTGAACTGAAAGAGGGTGGAGATAATGCAAGAAGAGTTTTTTTTAGAGGATATCGCTTAGGGAGCATCAGGATTACTAGGGTGTTAGGAGGGAGTAGATATGGTCGACCCTTTTAGAAATTTCTCATTTAATTCACTGCGAATAAATAATTTTACAATGAGTGGGAAGTCGAATGCTTCATAACGAAAACTGCCATGTGTATTGAATATCGGCAACATTTGTAGAGGAACTGAATGATAATTATGTCGGTGAAACCAGTCTATTAGACTACCTAACTAAAATGGGGACATCTATCAGACCGAAGGTTGAAATATAGACCTAATCTCTAAACTAAATTCCAACACAATATTTTCGCTTAAGGCGTTAAAAACATGTTGCGAACCCCGATTTACTATGCTAGGCCGGACCGTGATCACAAAATTTGAGAAATTGTTTGCCGAACTGACAGATTTGAAATGTCTTTTTTTCCTCGCAATCAATGGGGGAGTTTACTCGGAACCGAAATCGCAATTTTGTACACAGAATCGTTAAATGGAAACGAAAAAAGAAATTTAGTGAAAAAATTAATCTTCTAACCACAACCATTCACTCATTAATCAAAAATGAAAATAAGCAAAAGGTGACGCCCACCGAAAATACCACTGTGATAACATTGACGTCATTTTCCTCCCGTCCTTGGCTGCTTTCAGGGGAGAGGAAGGGAGTGGAGGGGGATTCTCGGAAGGTCAGCTCGCACAGATGCTGTCGCAGTCGTTCCGATTGGCCGAGTCAGCTGCTTCCCCCCCATTGCGATAAGGCAAAGTAGTTTCGCGGGCTCAGTTGTGATTGGACGAAGTCAATATACGTCAGAGGTTGCACCACCCACTTTTCCGAAAGGGTTAAAAACATCAGTTTTTCGCCGCTTATAACTCGGGAAATAATTGACGGATCAAAAAACGGAAAAATACGGGTCTTTTTATTTTACAAACTCTATCAGATTCGGCAATAAAAAAATATGGTAAACGACCCGATGAGATGGATAAATTTATTGCTCCACTATTGAATAGTGGTAAATATATTAAATTTTATACCAATAGTTGTAAATATATTCAATTGTATACATGCAAGTGTGTCAATTGATAGCATAGGTAGTTGAATGTTAGTCTAAGGACTTTAAGCTAAACCAACCAACAGCATGCTTGCTTTGATATTTAAATATTTTTCTAAGTTGTTATGCATAAACTAGAATATAGATAATAAATTCTTTTTAATTATGCTAAGTAATTCAGATTAGGGCCCGTATTCTCGTTTGAAACGCAACCTCGGTTATCTCCCCAGCAACGAAATCGAGGTTGCGTTTCATTGATTTCCTCATTAGAATGTTTACAAAAAGTTAACGCGAGTCCCGAAAAACCTATGGTATCCCTTGGATACCACGAGAGTTTGAGAAAGAGAATAAGGACCTAGGTGTGAATTTAACCCCTGCCACACACTAGCATGGAGGCTTGCAGGTAGGGCTGTGCGATACCACGATATATCGCTGACGATACTCGATATGCATTTGATATCGGGAGTCGATATTTCGAAACGCGATATTCCGATATGTCGATATCCGATATCCCGATATGCCGATATGTCGATACCCCGATATGATGATATCCCGATATGACGATATTCTGATCCCCGTGTTTTTTTATGTCACCTAAGGAGAGTAGAGTTCTCTACTCTCCTTGCTGTCACCCTTAATAATTCCTCTATTTAGCGCAATTTCCCGGTAATGGTTGATCAGATTAAAGTGCTATAAACGGTCTCGTCCTTATAAAACATTGCACTTCCTCAATCATTAATTATATATTTTAAATTGTCTAATTTATTATTGTTATTAACTATAACTTTTTATCATAAAATTTGGATGTAGGGAATGGAATGGACATGGTGCGATTTCATCACTGAAAACTCGAGTTCAACAAGAAAAGTTCAAATTTGTTTATAAAATTGTTTTTAAACCATAATTCGGAATTTAAAAAAATTTAACCGTTATTCGACCAAGGAAAAATGGTTATATTTCAGCTCATGTGGGCCGTATCAAAAATTGAAAAGAACTTCTAAAACCTAAAATTATATGCTCTTTCGCCTAAAGTTATTATATTTTAAGTCGATTTCCGATATGTCGATATCCCGATATGTCCATATCACGATATTTCCTATTTTTATCGCGAAACCGATATACCGGCGAATTTGCGATATCAGAATGATATCGTCGTGCGATATTCAAAACAACATATCGCACAGCCCTACTTGCAGGGTAATTTGTAGATGTAGTGAAGTGCTTGATTGTGACTGAATACTGAATCGGGATAGTAGGGAAAAACTTCCGATGCTCCAACGATTAATGATTTTACGAACCCCCTACCCTAAGCACTTGATCCTAGCATGTACATACGCAGCATCCGTGCCGGAAGCGAAATCAAACCCAGGACCTTGAGTTTGCAGGGCCAGCTCGTTATTGACCTGGCTACCACGGCCTGCACATACGATAATTGGTTGAACACATTATATGATATGCATGTAGAGTCTGAATGAAGATGGGAAGAAGTTGTTATCAACCCGACTGTCGGTTTTTGATAGGTGAGGGCTCACCCCGTAATATGCCATTGGCGTGTGAAATTCACAAATTCAGGGTAGGGGGGCAGTTCCTTTCCCTGGGCCACCTGCGATTTCCTACGAAGTTCTGACAAGCAGAAAATCGAATCGCGAGGATTTTTAGGTGGGGTTGTCCAGGATTTGAACCGGTAAGTAGCTCAGCGCTCTACCCGTAACGAGAACTCTACCATGACCTCCTCTTTATTCAAAATGCAAATATGCTAAATTTAAGGGACTGAAAAATAAATAAGAGATAAATGCGATTCATTGCACGTGTTACCGGACATCACCTCGAGGTAATATATTGGAGACGTAATAAGAGTAGTACGTATTTCAAAATTGAACTCAATATCATATAAAATATATATAAATATAATATAATATATGATATAAACACAATAATATGTATAATGAATTCACAATTTAATTGTGATTGACGTTGTAACAACAATCCGTATTCCCGTGACACTTAACCGTTTTCCAACATAGGCGTGAATTATTCCTTCCTTCATGTCTAAATGTACCTTAAAATTGAGCAAAGATATTTCCTTACAATCATACTTTAATTTAGATAGGTACTGTGTACATATACGTAATGATATGTATGAATCTGAGGCTTCCACAATGTTTTTCAATGCTAAAAAGAGCTTCTGGGTATCCCTACGCATTTGTTTGTCTCTGGGCAAGAAAAGTTTCTCAAGCCATCCTGCTGGCACCTTCAGGTCAGATGTGCAATGCATTCAAGCCGTTAAAATTATATTGGGGCCCCAGGGTGGCTCTGATTGGCTGAGGGGGCCATTTGGTCGTCCGAATGGAAAACTCTCTTCCAGGTGTGGCCCAGAATGTATTCATTCTCTCAGTTGCAGTTTTCTGGGCGTTTCATGATCTCAATTGCCTCCCAGACCGGCCTGGGGTTGTTTCAGCTTTCATTGACAATCAATTTTGATTTCTCAAACTATGTGGCCAAGTTCCAGGTTCCACATGTGCTCCACAAGGCAGGGAAGAAGTGGAACTGTGTTTTTTTAGAGAGGAATGCCCCTTTTGAAACAGACATAAACCCCCCCTCCCTCAGTCCAGTGCACTATCTAAGGCCTCCCCAATGCTCTGACATTTTAGTCCCTCATGCTGATCACACCAATGTGTTGAAACCGGTTGATTAATTGAAGTTGTGTGGAAAATTAAAAAGTTTGTTCTAATTTTCAATTAATTACAACACCTAAAGTATGTTGACAGGTCTTCTTCAATGGAATGGGAACACAATGCTCTCTGGGCTTCCATCAACATACTAACCAACTGTGGAGCAACTTACACAATGGATTTTTTTATCTAATATTTCAGCTCTGTGTGAACACAGAAAGATTAATGCACATGTCCCCACTAGCATATATGCTTCACTGTTTGTCATGTGGACCAGTGTGAAAATAAACCATTGAACAAGCAGTTTCTCTCCACCCCAATGGGGGCGTTTACTCGGAACCCAAATCACAATTTTGCATACGAAATTGTTAGATTGAAACTAAAAATGAATTTTAGTGAAAAAATTAATCTTCTAGCCACAACCATTTCCCAATAAATTAAAAATTAAAATAAGCAAAGGGTGACGCCCACTGAAAAAGCTGCTTTGATAGCATTGACGTCATTTTCCTCCCATCCTTGACTGCTTTTAGGGGAAGGGAAGAAAGTGGAGGGGGGGTTCTTGGAAGGTCTGCTCGCACAGATCCTGTCGCAACTGCTCAGATTGGCAGAGTCAGCTGTGTGTCCCCCTTTGCGATGAGGCAAAGTAGCTTCGCGGGCTCAGTTGTGATTGGATGAAGTCAATGACGTCATAGGTTGCGCCATGCCCACTTTTCCGAAAGGGTTAAAAAAAATCAGTTTTTTGCCACTTATAACTCAAGAAATAATTGACGGATCAAAAAACAGAAAAATACAGGTCTTCTTATTTTACAAACTCTATCAGATCCAGCAATAAAAAAATATGGTAAACGACTCCATTCTAGCAAAAAAGCTGCAGAGAGGCATAAAAATGATGGCAAGGAAGCAGTGAGATTTCAACCGCAGACGATTTCCTCTTTAAGGGTACATCAACGCTTTGTATGCAGCACATGAAGTGTAAAAAAGCCATCATGGAGCAATAGCAAAGAACACAGCTTCCATAGACTGCATGTTTGCTAATTCTATATTCGAAGAAGCATATACCAAGCACTGATCTGCATTAAGAAAGTGGATCGATGCTTGGGATATACTTCCCTCGGATATACTCAGGGAACTTCCAAAGAAGTGGAGCATCTTTGCTAGGTAAGTTTCAACATACAGAAAATATGTCATTAATATCAAATACGTACAAGCATCATGTGCATTAAAAATATACGTAGACTCTTGTGAAACTTTGTTAAGTGTTTATTTTTTTTTAGTTTGAATTGTCAGTCTTACTCAAGACCTTGGTTCATTGCTCATGAAAATTGGTAGCAAATGTGAAAGAAGGCATTGACAATGTAACAGTGAATCAAATCAAAGCTGCCCCCTTGACAGTGATGGCTAATTGGTATGGACTCATTCCTTTACAGTTAACAACTGCAAAATCAGTCATGTGAACCCCTCAGTTTTAAATCAGGTAACAGGTGAACAGAAATTGCACCATTAGTGTCGGATGTCTGAACCAAATGAACAACATTTGGGCGATGACGAGGCGTGAGAAGTTCTTTGTTACTCTCCAGAGGGCCATTAAATTGGCAGAAGAAATCACTCAGGCGGCGATGTGGTGATGCTTCCAGCTGCCTTTCCACTCGCTAGCTCCTTCATCCCTGAAGAATATCACCCTGTCTCCAATGGTAATATCATCTGCTTCGTAAAATTCCAGCATGTTTGGGTGCAGCTTGTACATGACACTGTGAGAAGAAGTTTGTTTGTATTTGTTTGTTTGTTTGTATGACAATTTGTTTGTATTTATAACCCCTGATCCTACTCTTAAAACATAAATATTTTTCCTAAATTTAGATCATATTCACATAAAAACTTGATGATATCCAAAAAGTCATATTAGTCTCTAAATAAACACAGAAGCACTCCAAAAAGCAAGAGAGTTCAAATTAGTCTGTCACAAAACATAAATTACACCACCAGGCTAACTTCCACGTGTGGAACTTGAAAGTAATCAAATACATGAACAAAAAAAAGTAGAGGTGATTCATTAACAGTTACCCTCATACTAGTGGAAACCAGATTCATTTTAACATATTCATTGTGAAAGATACCAGCTAGCATTATCAATGTTTTACACTGGGAGTGGAGTGATGACAATTGTCATTTATTTCCCCTATAGACAAACCTACCAAGCATGAAGCTGCCGCTCCTTGGGAAAAAAAATCCTTCTGTCTTTGATGTGATAGCAAAAAGTATCAGAATAACAGCGTAAAAAATATTTCCATTGCTTTAGGAAGAAAAAAATGGTATTGGGCCTCCTGTACAAGACATAACAGAGAAGTACATACATATTGAGATTTTCAATGAAATTAAAAACTTTGGACAGTCGTCCACGACTTAATTTTACCAATTCTGGGGCCGATTTTTTTATAAGTTCTGACTTGAAGAAGATTTGACAACACTGTACCTTGGCACAAAAGTTTTAATTCCCTGAAAGCCTTGCCTTTTATTGAGGGTACCCTTCCCACAAGAGATTATTGCCCTTTTTGCCCTTTCTTAAGTGAACAGCCAGGGTAAACTGCCTTGTCTGAGGTTTCTTCCGGAATACAAGTCACCCAAGCCACATAGGTCCTTGTGGCCACAGATGGTATAAAGGGGCACGAGATAAGTTCTAAACACAGCTCACCATATCTCCAGTAGTAACATTATTGAAAATTACACTCGCTTTCACTACCTTTTCCAAAAATACCTACATTTATGCCCATGCCACTTTGGCGTTCTATGGCAAGTGGTCGATTTTCCGAGGGTAATGATTAACGTGCTTAATTGCATAATGTTTCCACAGATATTATAAAGCCCTAAAATAATTCATTATTCTGGTTGGAATTTTATATCCTTTAACCTTATTACTTCAAAACACCTACATTTATTGATCAACTAGTCACCATTTCTCTCAGATTTGTCCTACAATCATAGTACTAAAGGAGGAAGGTGTACACAAAAGTCATAGGATTAATATTCTGTTGGTTTTTCTTTCAATATATCACTGCTTCAGCCCCTCATGCATTGTGTCTAAATAGACATTATCAGATAGATGAAACTCTTCATGGATGAAACTGGTCATGTTTTTTTTTTTACTATTAAAATGTTGAATACACCTAGTTTTTAATTTCCTTGAAGATGAATTTCCATGAAATTGAGCTAAAAACCACTGAGTTTGTTGAGATGTTTTTTAATTGGCATCATTTACACTAGAAATTTTTCTCAAGTTGTATTTTTGCCCTAAGAAAAAACTTCAAGTCAAAAATATTACTGTGAGACTCCCGAAAAACTTTGTCAACTAATGGTTCTTGTCTAGGACAGCTATAGGACCATAAGGCATGGGCTGTAGCATGATTCTACATCATAGTAAAGCCCTCTGCCTCATTTTCCCACCTAAAAACCCATTTCTCAACCAAAAAGAAGGTATATTACTATTTTCTCAGTCCCCCTACTCTTTCAATTTTAGTCATTGTCTCAGGAAATTGCAAAATCCATCTGAAAAGATATCATTTTTGAAATAGTCATTAGCAATCGAAAGTCAACCAGTGCCACACCTGAGAAAACTGTATCTAAAATCTGAATTTATACTGTATCTTTCTCCCAATGAAATGGAAGACTGGACCCCTCCCTTTCCCTGTTGATAATGAACCAATTGACCTTACCATAGTACCTTAAAAAGTTACATGCTCCGTTTTAAGCGGAGGGGATGGAAGACATTATGATTAAATTTCATTTGAATTATCTGTATGGTGAGGTCACTGAATACCAATCTGCCCTCATCTTATTTACCAAGGACACAAGGTGACAAATCCTCTTTCCAAGATGAGTAATGAATTGAGAAAAACATTGTCATCCCACTTTCAACAGAGGAAGTTATTGTAGCCTCTTAACCCTTTGCGGTCCAACGTCGAGGCTGGCTCGACAGGCCTAGCTCTAGCAGCAGGTCCAACGTCGAGTTGAGCTCGACATCGAGTGGCGCTGTGATTATGTGCATTTTATGTAAGGTGCTGCTATCTTATGTCACTTTTGTGAACTTCTAGTACCTTATGAATCCTTTTCACCTATTTTGCAAATAGTATTTCTTTCAGCTACTACTTGAATTCCACAAAAAAATTGGACCGCAAAGGGTTAATGAAGTGTACTTAACTGGAAAAGAAAGAGTGAAATTCTTCATTGACTATGCTTGCCCAGGACATAAACTACCTCAATCTTAGGTGACACAGTATGATGACAATAGAATGAGAAACCACTATTATCAGAAATAACTAGATAAATAAATGTATTTAAAAAATATCAGATGAAGTACAAACCAAAACCTGTATGAATGTATGAACCAGGCACGTAGCCAGAAATTTGCTTGAGGGTGGTGGGGGGGTTTAGTCTAGTGCAGCGTAATTTGAAACAAATCAGCTTTGCCTGTTTGGTGCTGAAATGTGACAAATCTCTTCCCTTAATTTTCAGTGTTTGGTATTTACTTTCGCAGTGCCCAGTAAAGCTTCAGTTCTATCTCTTTTCACTGATAAAGTTCACTGCTTACCTTGTTATGAAGCTATTAATTGACCAGCCCCCAAACAAAAGTTCAACGCATACGCACATTTCAGATTGAAAAGAACAACCTATTAACACCACAGATGCAACAAACCAGTGATCACGTTTCAAGACACTTAACACTTGAATTTTATGCATTGTCATCCGGATTATCATGCCCAGTTAAAATCAGAACAAAATAATTGGGAAAAAATTTTTGGGGGCTGAAGCCCCAGAAGCCCTGTGGCCAAATACCTGGTATGAGCTGCATTCCCTTAGGAATCTCTAACAGTATGGTATTAATGCAAGTAGAAAAGAATACTCTCTAAAAATACCAGAGTCTCATAACATGACTTCAGGCTGGCCATCGATTGATGTCTACTGCTTGCCATCTCGGCTTGAACTGAGGGTCTGAGTCACTGTTAGGAGGGAGTTTATTTAGCAAGGTCAAGGTGATGGGTGTGAATATGGAATTAGGCGATAGTTAGCTCTTGAGGGGTGGGAAAATTGGTAGGGTACACGCGATGAGGTTTTTAATCATAGCGTCAAGGACTCT
Source organism: Platycnemis pennipes (assembly GCA_933228895.1). Lineage (NCBI taxonomy): Eukaryota > Metazoa > Arthropoda > Insecta > Odonata > Platycnemididae > Platycnemis > Platycnemis pennipes. Next base: position 14,523,122 of record OW121856.1, read on the forward strand.
TTTACTGACTTTGACTGCATAACACCTATACTCATGGCCTGCGTTCTTGCCCAAATTCTAGTCTCCTCTTGCCACCATGGGGAATAAACATATAAATGAGAGCAGATGTGGTGAAGGAAAGGTGTGGCCAAAATAGTGCAGGCCAGAATCATTGCATTTAGGAATCATAGAAATTTTTGGGACAACTTAATCAGTCATTATCTTGAGACACGATGGCCTGATGAAGACTATTGTCGAGGGAAAAGTGAACGGGAAGATTGGAAAAGACAGGCCTAGTATGAGATACATGGAACAGGTTGTGAAGGATGTAAAAGAGAAGAATTACGTTACACTGAAAAGGTTGGCCAATAGAAGAATGGAGTGGAAAGCTGCGTCAAACCAATCCTAGGATTGTTGACCGATGGTGATAATGATGAGGCATTTTTTGCATCATTGGTGTGCATGTTGTTAGCACACAGGTCATGTACACTTCAGGAGAGTCCTTTGGCTAAGTACGTAGCGTAAACAGTCCACCGGAGGGAAAACAGTCCAATGAAAGGAATCAGAAAAAAGAGGCAGTATACCAAAAATGCCGCATTAAAATGGGAGAGTGGTGAGGACACTTACACATGGTCAGGCAAGGGCAGGGTTGTCAAACCAGCCTTGACATTCTGCAGCAGTTCATCATGGGATGCCTTCAACTCATCCCACTCAATCTTCTGACCTTGATGGCAGATATAAGACCTGATCTTACAATAGAGTGGCTCCTTTTCATAAAGGTGGGCATATTCATTTGGAGAGAGCTCCTCGATCCTTCCCTCAGCTCGGACCTAAACAAAGAAGAAAAATACAGTTAAACCCATTTAAAACAGTCCAATTTATTGGCCAATCTATTAGAATTGGATTGTGGTGAGCTTGACACATAATGATTTCCCCTTCCCCCCCAATTCCCAATCTCATTGGCAATTTCTAACCCAATAATGGATAGTAGAACACTTTCAATTTTATTTAGGCCAATATCCAATCTGAGGTTAACTTTGCCAAATCCTAATGACCAAAACAACAACATGTATCAATGCTGCTTCTTAGATACTGATTTCTGTGCAGGTTTACCCTTAAAATTTCTTTTATAGACACTTTTAATGCTTAAAATGCTTCAATTTCCATCTTCCATCTTGAATTTAATAAACCAGTGTCCTATGATATTCTGTTTCAATATGATATAGCGTGCTCATGTGGGATATATGAGTATTTTCATGGCTAAAATTGGTTCGATTAATGGTAGTGTCTTGAAGAACATATCAACAATTATCAGTCCAATATTGTGCTAAATTATTGGCCAATAAATTGACCATATCAAAAGGGTTCAATAGCATGGACCCATTATCTCCCTGGGTCAGTTCAGTTCTGACTGTACATGGTTAGTTCTATTCTCATCCCAAACTATGACAGAATATATTGCCAGGATGTCTCAAGAAACACATTCCTGGGGGTATTTGCTTGAATCATTTGATCTTAATTCCAAAACAGAATAATCCTGTACAAAATTTAAAATCATACATACAAATTTTTAATGTTTACATTGAGAAAGCCATCAATGAAATCAAGGAGAAGTGTTCCGGGTTGAACATCCATGGTAAAACAATCAGCATGCTACAATTCACTGATGATATAGCTCTCATAGCAGAGACAGAGAGGGATCTGAACAATATTCTAGTTACCATGGAAAGGACGATGGCCAGATATCAGCTGCAGATAAATAAGAAGAAGACTAAGATATTGGTGTGCAGCAAGAGAGAAGAGACCCAAGTCAATGTTATACTAGGAAAACAGAAGCTGGAAGAGTTGAAAGAGTTCTGTTACCTGGGAAGCAGAATAACCAACAATAGACGAAGCAAGAAAGAAATAGTGAGTAGAATAGCCTAACTCCAGGCAAAGAGGCAATTCTATCAAAAGAAGAATCTACTTACAGCTGGAAATACAAGCTTGGAAGTAAGGAAGCAATTCATCAAAACGTATACCTGGAGCATGTATCTTTATGGCAGTGAGGCATGGACGATGACAGCAGCGGAGAAGAAAAGGGTGGAAGCATTCGAAATATGGTGCTATCGAAGAATGATGAAGATAAAATGGATCGATCAAGTGACAAATGAAGAAGTCCTAAGAAGAGTGGGAGAAAAGAGAAGTCTGCTGAAAACTATAAAAAGAAGACGGGAGAACTTAGTTGGCCATATCCTAAGACATGATGGCCCAATGAAGACAATCGTCAAAGGAAAAGTGAACGGGAAGAATGGAAAAGGCAGGCCTCGAGTAAGATGTATGGAGCAAGTCGTGAAGGATGTGAAAGAGAGGAACTACGTACATATGAAGAGGTTGGCTGATAGAAGAATGAAGTGGAGGGCTGCAACAAACCAATCCTACAATTGTTGACCGATGATGGTGATGACAAGTGATCCTACATTTATGCACAAAACTATATCTCAAAAGATTCAAGCAATCCCCTCCCCCATCTAAATGAAGGAATGGGAGCACCATGAGATGGTATTTTTTTGAGTAAGTGAATGTTTTTAAATTATAAAAATCACAAGAAATATTCATGAATATAATGTGTACCTGTAAAAGGAACTGACCATTGCTCCTGCTGTCTGCCACATTCACTACTACCTATCTGTGCTCATAAATTACACATTTAAAAGTTGAACACCATCAAGTAGGTATTTGATAAAGGAACAAGTTTTGATATGAGCTTCATGAATTGTTAGTTTGTACTAAATTTAATACCTGCATATGGTATTTTGCCATAATTTGTGCAAATGTCTGCTCTTTAAAACCTATTCCAAATTCTCTTTATTTTCTTCCAAAGACAAAAACTGGCTCACGCCAAACGTGCAATGATAATTATTTTATTTGTTGATAATGATTTCACATAAGTTGATGGTTGGCATGTCAGAATATTCACAAACCCACCCATAATACCACATAATTAGTTTGAAGGATGGTAAACCATTATGAACTTTCCAAATTTCATATTTTTGGAAAATTTGTATAACAAGGTATTTTTTCTCATTTTGTAAAATAATATCAACAATGTGATAAATTAGTATGTATTTTCATACCTTGATAAGGATTTAAAACAGGGTCTCCTGACAATACTTGATTATAGTTATTATAGTATAATGAAATGATATTTTACAGAAATTGTGCATAAATTTGTGGAGTCCCCAATCAATCTTCAATACATTAACTGCAGCAATATATTTTTCACCATCATCACCATCTGTCAACAATCCTAGGATTGGTTTGTCACAGCCCTCCACTTGTTTCTTCTATCGGCCAACCTCTTCATATTAACATAATTCTTAACTTTCACGTCCATCATCTCTTGTTCGATGTATCTCATAAGTGGCCTGCCTGGAGACAGTGGATGACTCTGCCTAACTCCCTGCCCTACCATTGCCCAAAATTTCCATATCTGGATTGAAAAACACCATCCAATTTGGTTGAAGGCCAAAATCCCTCAACATAGCACCAAGTGATGTAGCCTGGTAAGTAACTGTAGCTTTCTCCTCCTCTTACTCACATGTGAATAGCTGTGGGTTAGGTACTTCATTAACAATAATTATGGCCTGTTTTTCCTCCCTTCACTTTCAGATTGGTCAGTGCAGGCTGAAAACCTCATTGCTTCACCAGCCATTTATGAGTCATTCTCGGCATACATCAATCAGTTCCTATACTCATTGGTTTCTACCCTTTGATTAAAACCATTTCTACCCATTGAAATTTCAGTGACTTCGCAAGGCCAATAATGGCAAAGTCACCTGGCAAAACTGAGCTTCACAGGAAATTTTGTTAAAAACATGAAACATGGATTCATAGTGGATTAACTTGACCAAAGGAATGCGTGTGAGACTCACCTGCCTTGCAACAGTGCGATCCCCTTTCGCATAAGCCCAGAAAAAGTTGAAGGCAGCCCTAGGGTTATCCTCCTGTGAAATGATCAAAATGGAAAATGAAGATCAAAGAGAATCATGAAGATCATGTCACTCTCTCTTTCAGAAATTTTGTATTTTGCCTATTCCTTTTGGCTATATGTTTGCTGCCATTTTTTGTGTTCAAATATATGTTTCAAATTATGCTGCTAATAACAATTATCACAGTTATTATACATTTTCATTATATATTTTCCCCCTTAAGACTGGTAATGTAAGAAACGTTTGATTTTAATTTGAAAAATTTGAAAATATTTTAATTTGTGCATTAAGCTCAGGTATGGCAAAAAAATGAGGCAAATATGCCTCATTTTTGATGCCATAAGTAAGGAAAGAAACTTCGCCTATGCGATACAACATATTATTTTACAACTATGACATTTTTTTATTTTTATAGAGCATGAACTCAAGTGTGAAAGATTGCACACATCTTCAGTAAAACCATGGTAATTATCAACAGTTTCATGGCATTGCAATAAGTAACCATATCAAAAATTATTTTAATTTCATTTTTAACATTAAAATTTTTTAAATTAAGTATCACAAGAAAACTTGATATACATCTACATAATACCCTGCAAGCCACCTTAAAGGTGTGTGGCAGGGGGTGAATTCTCACCAAACATGCACAACATATCACGCATAAAAAGGATTAGTATTAATATACTACCCAAGAAGCCATGAATGTCGGCTGAATATTGGCCCAATATCGGCTTCAGATTGGCACATCGGCCCCTCATTGCCATCGTTTTGCCGATGTTGGCCCAATATAGGCGGCCTACATTGGATCTGCTGATGTTATGTTATGAGGCGAATATTGACGAAGCTCCAAAAGCATGTTTTAAAACTCGATTCACAAACTATGGAATGGATTAAACATTAGGTTGGGGAAAATTTTTTTTCTGTTTCACACACAACTTGGGACTTAACCATTTTTGTGGCCTGGTCAAAAATTTTCTGTTATGAGGCGAATATTGACGAAGCTCCGAAAGCATGAAAGCAATGAGGAAATTTCTCATAAGTTCTAATGAGAAAATTTCTCAAAAGATCTCATTGCCAATTTATTATGAGAAAATTTCTTATGAGACTTATGACAAATTTCCAATAGGGTATACATTGGCCCTATATTGGCTGCTAATATTGGTCCTATTCATGTACATATTGTATGAGGAAAAAAGGAAATTTTGAATCTGTCAGTTCCGCAATCAATTCCTCTAATTTTGTGATTATGGTCCAGTCTACCATAGTAAGTTAGGGTTCGCAAAATATTTTTAACGTCATCACTGAAAATATTATCTTGGACTCTCTTAATGTTACCACTAATTAGAAATGTTTACTCTACCTGGAACACTGTAACACGTCATTCTATTATTTATCTCTTTTATTGATGATGACAATGGACTGATTCCAAAACCCACATCATTTGATTATTGCCAAACCTTTATATTGAGAACTCAACTTATACCAATGGCCACTCATAAAGCACTAGCAACAAGTATAATTTTACCATATATCTATTACAAAAGAATGTCCATCTGTATTTGGTTCCCATGGTATTATTCCATAGTCCATGACCATTTTTATCCTATACATATCTTCTGAGATGAAATACATTGCCATGTAAGACTATAGGTATTTGATGGGGCTTTAAGTAGGACCGGAAATATGTACGTATAATAGTTAGGTTAAAGATCCTTTCACAGATCAAAAACTTAAGAATGAAAATTAAATATGCACCATATATTCTGGCTTATAAGATACTGTTTTTTGCTAGTGAAATCCATGAAAAATCAACCTGCATCTCATATGTCACCATGAACATGTATCACATATGACCAATAGACTAGAGTGGGTCTGTTAACTCAGAAAATACAGCATATAGGTAATGAGTAATAATAATCAAATCCATGAAAATAGTAGACATGGGACCGAAAGCTGATTTCTAGACCTAGAATATTGGATTCGGTTACTAATCATAACTCTAATATTCATATGTTTCGAATTTCGAATATCTCAAATACTAAAATTGCAATCGCAATACATTAATTAAATGTCATACTGTAATTTATACATTGCCTGTTAAAGTAAAAGGCTACCACTCGATTAAATTTAAAAAATTAATTCTGGTTTTTAAATTCTCAAATGTATAATAAAATAACCTTACTATCAATAATGGACTGTTGAATACATTAACTTGTGTAAATAAATGAGAGTAAAGTATTAATGCACCTTAAATTTCTGTCCAGTTTTAAAGTATCCTCAATCATGTGTCAAAATTCAAGCTAATTGAAAATTGATGGAAAAATTTACAACTAGGATTTTTATTTACCTCAGATCTGACAGAGAGAACTATGGTATTACTGTGACTAGCTAAATATTTGTCACAACATTGACGTACAATTCGGCAAGGATTATTGTCGGTAAAGTACGTTGAGACTAGGGATGAGTCGGTTCCACTTTTTTTCGGTTCCGGTTCCGGTTTGGTTCTTAACTTCGGTTCTCGGTTCCGATTCTCGGTTCCGGTTCTTAATTTACCACTTACTTTGCATTGCTCAATGGTAAGATACGGTAATCAATAATCAACATCAGAGACTGAATTAGATTAATTCGCGACTTTGAAGCATCTATGTACACTATTTCACCAGGTTTTAATGTGAAGCCTCCACTTTCGGAGTGTGAGTAAGTTTCAAACTGGTTTTCACGCGAATTATTTCGGTTCCGATTATTTTTGGCCTCGGTTCCGGTTCCGGTTCTAAGCTCAAGAACCGGTGGAACCGAGAACCGAAGAACCGAACCGACCAATCCCTAGTTGAGACCTTTGAGTTTGATATGCAATCTTTTCCAAAGGATAAAACCAATTTTAATTCAGTTGGATAATCCTGGTAGTAATTATTATTTCTCTACTTCTCTATTCCATTCAAGTTGAAAACCCTTCGGTCGGTCTAATCTCTCCTCTAAGTACTCTAGATTGCCAATAATAAACTATATAAGTTAATTATGGCAATATAGAGGACTCTAGCCCGCATTGATGTATTGGCGCAATATTTGATGTATTCAAACTTTTTCTTTCAACAAAGTATTCGAAATCTCGAATATAGAATACTTCCTATAATTTGAGGTTATCAAGTATTTGCAGGTAGTGTTCACACATGATTCTCCACAAATAAGAGAATTTAAAGTTGAACAATTGTGGCCTTGAAATAAATGCTAAAGCTATCATGAAGTTGATAAATGTGTTGATATGTCACTGAGAAAAAAAAAGAATCTATAATGACCTAATGGTTCATATAGCATTGTAAGACATTGGTTAACCCATACTTACCCACTGTTTGGATTTCAAGCTCCTCCTATCAGTCATTATAATGAACCCATCATCGTCTAGTTGGCGCATCAATAGACTCCTGGCGGTGACATACCCTGTACTGTAAATTAAGATTTAGTGAAATTAGATCATAGAAATGTCGGTGTAATTTAGGTTGGTTTGATATAAATAATTTCTCTTTAAAATCCCTTTCTTGGCTATTTCATCCTTCGTCTTACTTGCCTTGATAACATTACTGGTTGGCAAACAATGGGAAAGGTGGACAACATTGTTTTCACCCTTGTCAACCTTTAACCACCATCGCAGGCTATCAATGGTAGAGAACTAATATTATTTTCTTACCCAGGCATGATATAGGCAGCATTAAATATTTCGCTCGCATTATACAAAGACAGAGGTTCTAATAGGGTAGTTTCCTATTATTTTTTCATTGTCTTGATCGAAAGTTTATAACCTCTGGAGTACGTGTTTTAAGCCGTTCGATTTTTAAATAACGTTAAGTATTTTTCCTCATTAATTAAAAAGTGAAAAAAATCAATGGTGCGAAAACGCGACGGCAAACTATTGCATGCCGGTTAATCCTACGTGTGACGTCCAAATATTTCCTCTACCTGCCACCAGGTGGTGCTGCGGACGCTTCCAAATAGACGCCGCACTCCGTTAAGGCTCGTTTACACGGAGCGAGTTTACAAGCTACACGCCAGCGAGTAAGAAGCTGGCGAGTCGGCGAGTGCGCTTGTTTTCGTATACACGAAGGTTTTCCACTCGCTCAGTAGTAGCTGGAGTCTAGACCATTTGGTGACATTTCCCTGTTTGTATTGTGAAATCTTTCTGGTTGTGTTGGTATTGTGGTGTTGGTGTTTCCCTGCAGTAAAAATGAAGTGGACTGTGGCAAATATTTCCTTGTTTCTACAAGTATACCAAAAGTTCCCTGCATCGTGGAACATCAAGGAGAAAAACTATTCCAACAAACCGTTGAGGGGCACGTTGTTTAAACAACTGATGGCTGAACTGGATGAAAATCATTTGTTAGGGGAAATGGATGAGAACAAGCAACTTTGTGCATGCACAAGAACAAGCAACTGTGTGTACACTGGGCTACTTTACACGCTAGCTCGCTCAAAAGCCGGCGAGTCGCGTGTAAAGTCGCCGGCTGAATCAACTTTTTCCAGAGCTTTTTTAAAAGCAGCTTTTGAGCGAGTGCGTCGTGTACACTGAGCTAGTTTACGAGCTGCGTGTAAAAAAGCTGGCGTGTAGCTTGTAAACTCGCTCCGTGTAAACGAGCCTTTAAAGCTTATGAACAAGTATTGGAGGCATATTTATTCCGTTAATTAATTATAATTAACTTTTATTTATTTATTTAACATTACTTATGGAGTTGATTCATTTAAAATCAGTTAGTATTCCTTTCACAATCATACCATGTAGTTCGCCTATCGCCGCACGACCTTCACACCATGCTTCGTCGTAGCGGTCGTAGCAGAAGATACAGCGAGCAGGACGTCCTTGAGTCTATAATATGACTAATAACACCATGTTTAACTGAGAAGACTTTTCCAACTTTGATAGTTTTCACAGGCTACTACTAATACGTATTCACTAGAGCTGAGGGGCCCTGAAATACAACGGTAAGTTCAGGAGACGAATTTTCCTATGCCTCGCAACGTAAGCTACCTACCTGTTACGTCAGCAAGAAGGCAGCGCACCCCGCCATTTCAGAGCCTTTTAAAATGGCCTTAAAAATAACATTTAATTATCTAGTAAACTGGGATTTCTCAATACAAATTTTTTGCGTTAATTAAATACATTTATGGCAGGGCACAAATCGCAATTAATGAAGTCTGTTTTCTTTGATGAAGGAAACTACCCTATTATACTACTGAAATGAATTACTAGAGTATTGTTTGAATTTGATTTTTTTAGCAAATTAAAGCCATGGATATCTGATGGGAAGCCCAAGAAAAATAGCACACATTGCATACATTAAGACAGTACAAGGTCATCCATTAATTTTTACAGTTAAAGGGCTTAGTATTCCCTATAATAATAATGTTAATTTAGGGTAGGGAGAATCAATTTAATATATTAACCTAAATACTCAATATTATTTCACCTATTTAAGTTGACTAGCTGGTGATTTAATTTAATGGTAATAGCTATTGTTTTTAGGAAAACTATATTTTCAAAAACATATACCTGGAGCATGTTTCTTTACAGCAGTGAGGCATGGACGATGACAGCAGCGGAGAAGAAAAGGGTGGAAGCATTAGAAATCTTGAGCTACCAAAGAATGATGAAGATAAAATGGATCGACCGAGTGACAAATGAAGAAGTCCTAATAAGAGTGGGAGAAAAGAGAAGTCTGCTGAAAACTATGAAAAGAAGAAGGGACAAATTAATCGGCCACATCTTAAGACACGATGACCTGATTAAGACAATCGTCGAAAGAAAAGTGAACGGGAAGAATGGAAAAGGCAGGCCTTGCATGAGTTACATAGAACAGGTCGTAAAGGACGTGAAAGAGAGGAGCTACGTCAATATGAAGAGGTTGGCCGATAGAAGAATCGATTGGAGGGCTGCGTCAAACCAATCCTAGGATTGTTGACCCATGATGATGATGATATTTTCATAATTAAATCACGATTTTGAAGTGTAAACTCTGCCGTATGTGCGTTGGGATCATGGCGACCATTTATTCCTAAACATGATAGAATTTGGGATCGTAAAAAGGACCTTGGTCAATCACCCCGGTTTGCGTGATACTTGAACACCCGGAATCGGCTCAAGTTATTTCCGATATCCATTAACGCAAGTTAATTATGTTTTGAACAATGAATTTTCATTCGCGGATGAATGCGCGCAGGTATATGAATTTTGTATAGAGTCCTGTGAATTAAAGTTTTCGATTTCTAAGGAAAAATGTTCGATCAAAAATTTATTAATAGATATAAGCTGTGGCTAGGAACTTGGCAATTAATAACGTAATTAATAATTCTAAATAGGAAATAAAAAATGGAACAGCAAAACTTATCATTTTTATGCGATATATCATCCGCAACGCCCTTATTATGATGTCTACTATCCTTTGCAAAAATTCCGTCACCCGCGAGTTTGAAGACAAAAATCTCCAAGATGGCTAATGCAATTTTAAGGTAAAGTACATCAAATTAAAGCTTCTTTATTTATACGTTCACTGATGGCATTAAAATATTTTTAAAAATTTTATTTACTGAAGTACGTGTGTGAGAACGGATTTTTATGCGATTTTTTTGGGTACCTGGTGGATCCATCGAATTCGGGGCAGTTGCCAAACCTGGCCTAATCATAACTTTTAATAATAGGGTAGTTTCCTATTATTTTTTATTGCCTGAAAGGTTTATTTAACCTCTGGATTGCATATTTATATGCCGTTCGATTTTAAAATGGCGTCGAGTGTTTTTCCTCATTAATAAAAAAGGGGAAAAATTCAACGGCGCAAATTTGCGATGGCAAACTACTGCATGCCGGGAAATCACATACGTGTGACGTGATTCTCTTTCCTCTACCTGCCGCCAGGTGGTGCTGCGGACGCTTCCAAGCTAGAGGCCAGGGAGTATGTAAATTAATATAGTATAATTCAGTTGAATCATTTAAAAGCAATTAATATTCATTTCACTAAACGACCCGTTAAGTCGGTCTATAGTCGCACGAACTTTGCGCCATGCTTCGCAGTTGCCGAGAACTCCACGAGGAAGTTGCCCTGCAGACTGTAAAAACGAATATTAATACCATGTTTAACGAAGAAGACTTATAGAACTTTGATAGCTTTCACAGGCTATTACTTATGCATATTCACTTGCGCTGAGGGGCTTTGAAATACAATGGTACTAAGTTCAGGAGACGAATATTTCCTATGCCTCGCAAAGGAAACCCTCAAAGGAAATGCCTCAAAGCAAACGGAATTCATTAATTGCGATTTTTGTCCCCACTATAAATTTATTCGTTTCACCCAAAAAGTTTGGCTTCATGAAATCCAAGCTTGGTAGAAAATTAAATTAAATTTTAAGTGTAATTGAATAAAGCTCAGAAATGGCGGGATGCGCTGCATTGTTGCTGACGTAACATTTTTATTGTTTACGTTGCTAGGCATAGGAAATATTCGTCTCCTGAACATTCAATTGTATGTATTTCAGAGCCCCTTAGCTCTTGTGAATATGTATCAATAGCAGTCTATGAAAACTATTTAAGTACAAATAGTGTCCTCCGTTGAACATGGTTAATTAATAGTCGTTATATTATAGGTTCCACAGGGCATCCTGCTCGTGGGGTCCTCTGCTACTGCGAAGAAAGGCGTGAAGTTCGCGCGACTATGAGCCAACTTCACAGAACGCTTAGTAAAATGAACTCTGTTTTTAAATGAATCAACTGAATAAATAATTATAAGTTAAGGAAATTAAAATAATCATAATGAATTAACTGAATAAATGTAAATACCTCTAATACTACGTGGTGATAGATTCTTCAATGTTCGCAAAACATCTACTCGAATGTAATCACTCCAGTAATTTCGATCCTGAAATTCTACATGTGGAGAACAGGGGTAAAAAAATTAGATTTTCTTGAACAATATGAGACAACAAAAGCCGGGAAGAAGTCTAATGTCAACATAGTAAATGATGTTCTATTTGATGGTCATTCACCGCTTTTTAAATTTGTAACGGTTTTGTACCATGTATTTGACTACTGTCCTTGCTGGCTTTGTTTGTGAGTTCGTCTTCCTATCCCCCCCCTTGTACTAGACCCACACCCCAAGAGTCAAAACAGGGATTTCTCACCTACAATAGTTCCCCCACCCCCGTACCACTACCTCCCTCCTTCCTCAGATTCCCTCCTTACCCCTAATTTGAGGGTATTTATGGAACGGACATTTTTATTTTTACATCTTGATAATGACATATATTGTCGAAACCATGGTAGAAACCAATAAAACCTCTGTGTGGAACGTACAAAGTGGATTTTCATTTCCAATCGAGTGGTTCCACAAAGTAAAGCCTAAAAAATGGAACTCTAATACTAGTTATAGGTTTGTACTATAAATACGTGCTCCAGGGGTTATAAACTTTTCACCATGGCAATAAAAATTGTAAGAAACTACCCTACTGTTGTTTGGTGGTGCGTTTCTCATAGTTTGTCTGTTCCTTACACATTCCACGGTGATCACGTATTGGAGGGGGGAATCATTTTTCCTCGTGATCGCCTTGTTCTCACCTGGAGGAGGAGGCAATGCACACCCTGTTGTAGAGGGGCATCTTGGATTCCTTGGCTGCTTCAAACCACTCCTTGAAGAGATCCATGGGGTCGTTGGAGGCCACCGTGATCTTGCTCAGGAAGGAGGTGTCGTTGATTCCCGACGTGGAGGAGGGGATCGGCGCCTGAGGAGGACATATTGCATTTCATGCTCATATTTCAGTTGGCATGGCAACAGATTCAAACAACCAACAAAATACATTGAGTTATAAGCAGCGTTTACACGTAGCAGCTGACTGCTATGACAGTCGCGAGATGCGCGATGTATCTGTATCGCTACTACTATGATGCGTCTGCACCAACTTCTATGCAGCTTAAAGACGCTATTTAGGCGTTGCCACAACAAATAAAAAGAGTTCTATTTCAATAGTGATTGATGCTTAAATTTTCATTAAATTCTTCAAGCAAAAATTGCAATTGACGATTATCTTTTGTTCCCATTCTATAAAGAGTAGAATCTTTCCTTCGGGGAGGGATATCCTTGTTATTATATCCAAATTCCGTCGTGTATTGCTTTACGTTGACGATTGTTGCGATTGTAGTGGGTATATTTCCGCTGGAAAGTAGACGGGCTTCAACTTTGCTAATAGTTCGAACTAGGATCGATAGTGTTCGACATGTGTCCCTTATCGACCTGAACTTGCATCGCAGTTGCTATTTACACATGCGAGTAGGGATTAATAGTTGTTAGCAGTTGACTATCATAGCAGTCAACTGCTACGTGTAAACGCGCCTATAGGTGTTTTTCATTTAAGCACGGCGATAGCCGATTATCGAACGCAGGAGCAGTCGATCGCCAGGATGCAAATGAATTGAAACACAGCTGGCACCGGCTTTTCGCGCCTGCGCAGTCAGTTTAGTGAATTGGAGGGTAAATAAGAAAGTAGCAACGAAGGGAATCGTCCGGTAAAGTTCGAATCAGCCAAAAAATTCACCAATTTTGCTCGGTAAAAGGTACTGTGATTAATTTTAGTAATTATTTTCGTATGTTAGTGGAATACCGTAACAGTATTTTTGGGGTTCTGATTGATAAATGACGTAGAATACCTTTCCTGTGTCTGCGTGATTACAAAAAAAGACTGTTGATACTTTGTTGTTACATTGGTTTACGTGACGTCATATTATGTCAATAGCTTTTCATCCGTTCGGCTCTCCTCAGACGTATATACGACCGTGTCCTCAGAGCAGAGAGTCACCGGCAACCCGCGATAGACGGCAATCCAGCTAAATCGAAAGCACCGCGGCGTGGCGATCGCCGTCTATCGCCGGCTGTAGCCGCAAATCGAAACCACCCTATGTTATGAAATAAATGCGCAGATGAGTTCAGCCATAGAGTAAGTATAATATAGAGGGTTCACCATATAGGGCATAATAGTTACACGTTTTGGACGTAGTACTAGACGGTTTCCATAGATGGCGAGGGAAGAATTTTTCGCGTTCCCTCAAAAACGATATATATCGCTTCCATCGCTTTCGTTTCGCATCGCTCTCGATTATGCCGCTTAAGCCATTAGACTTAAGCGGCATAATCGAGAAGTGTCTCGTATTCTGCTCCGTATGCTCCTTGCAACGGTGGTTTTTCTGTTTAGAATGAAATAACAAGTAATCCCTTCTGTGACGAGATATGTTTTCTTTAATAGTGAGAGAAGTGTTAACTTACCCATGTGACTGTTAACGTGAGGTTAAAGGTATACTGCACCATTATAATAAAATAACAAAGCTGTAACAAGAGCATATGTTACGTGCCACTTAATGACATAAGAGAAACGAAAGCAATGGAAGCATAGATATTGTTTATGGCCTCCTTTCTTATGCTACGTTCTTTCTTTTCATCTATGTTAATGTGTTATCAGGCTAATGCCCTTTTTCAAATTAAATAGTCGTCTTTAAGTTATTTTCTGCCTCTTCCATGACCGCTATGTCATCGAGGAAATGAAGCAGGCTAATTTTTTCCCGTGAATCCTGGAATGTTGACACCTTCTAATTGATTCTACCCTCATGTTCATTGGACAAAACCCGGATTCCTTAGTTGAGTTGGGATTGCGTGCGGCATAACGATTATCCCTTGGGTTGGGGTTCGCAAAATATTTTTGACGTAATCACTGGAAATATTACAAGTTATAAAAATCTCCAATGGCCGTAATAAATTGGCACCACTCGTCAATGTTGTACCACAAATTGCTGTGATGGTTTGCGGGAAAATGGGGAAAAAATCCACGCCAGTTACCAAACACAACCTCTCGACCAGAAAACTCTCTTGTGGTGGTTTACGGCAATGTTACTTCCTCGCCAGTGACACACCACAGACACACACACTCAACCCAAAAAAGGGGGATCCTTCGCTGGGCTAATGAGACCCCGCTAAGGATACCTGGGTTATGGACACACACACTAACCCAAATAGGGAACCTTCGCTGGGCTAATGGGACCCAGCTAAGGATGCCTGGGTTAAGAACCACAATCACACTCACAAGCACTCAAGACAACACTCATTCAGACGGGCCCAACTTCTGGGAGAATCTAGCTCAAAAGAGCGTGGTCTGAAAAAACGGCACAAAAACAAGAAAGGCGAGGGTGTGCGTCGGATACGCGTATTTCGGCCACAAGGTGGCCCTCTTCAGCGAACTGAAGGGAGTAATCACTTGCAACGCAAGGTTGTAAGTGAATCGGGAGGAGGACAGCTAAGAATAAATACGGGAAATATTAACTTGGAATTTATTTAAGAGATTAAGCCTAAATTTCAATCTGCGAACTGGCAATGATTCACATTTTAATCCATTTGATAGACTGGTTACGCTGATATCGTTATCGTACCGTCCCTTAACAAATCTTGCCGATCTTCGCTGCACACGTTCAAGTTAGTTATTTAGACCGATTTCGTAGGGATCCCATACACTAATGGATATGTTTGTTTAGGAAGGGGAAGGGACTTGAAGGAACGCTGAGGTGTAAGCAAGTTGAAGGTTAAGATGGGAAGGGTAGTGGGGCATGGGGATGCGTCATAGGAGGTTTGGGGGTATCTATACAAAAGTTTAGGTCGAATATTAGGTTGTGGCGATTCATGTGTCATACAAGAACATTGGGTCAGCGGAAAATATTATTTAGGTATCTGCTGCTAAAATGCCGAATTATTAGTGGAATTCTCATTGAAGAGTGAAAAATACGGAAGGTGACCAAAAGAAAAATTGCGTTTCAGTATTTTACCCTTATTATCTTCTTAATGCCATTTTCCCCCGTACCATAAGAGAACAGAATAGGCAGCGTAGCAAAGGGATAGGTAGGGAAAATATTTTAGAGTAGGACATGCTAGATGTATGGGATCCCTACGAAATCGGTCTAAATGATGAACGTGAATGTGTGCAGCGAAGATCGGCTAGATTTGGAAAGGGACGGTACGATTATTAACTACATTAGACCTATAACTTAAACTATACTAGCGTAACCAGTCTATTAAATGAATTAAAGTGGGAATCATTGTCAGATCGCAGGTTGAAATTTAGACTAAATAAATTCCAAGATAATATTTTCTGTGATGACGTTAAAAATATTTTGCGAACCCCAACTTACTATGGTAGACTGGATTGTAATCACAAAATTAGAGGAATTGATTGCCGAACTGACAGATTCAAAATGCCCTTTTTTTCTCGTACAATTAAGTATATATGATTAACGGTAAATATGACCAATACGAGTGTAGCAATGGATAGCATAGGTAGTTGCATGTTGGTATAAGGACTTGAAGGTAACCCAACTAACAGCATGTTTAGCTAGTAGTTATTGAACCCTGCTTACTTTGCTATTTTTATCGTCTTTAAATAGTAAAGTTCTCACTAGCATATTAATACTAATCCTTTTATATGCATGAAATATGTGGTGCATGTCTGGTGAGAATTCACCACTGCCACACACTTTTATGGTGGCTTGAATTGTATTATGTAGATGTAGATGATTGGTTATCTTCACCCCCTGCCAAACACCCTCGTGAGGCTTGCAGGGTATCGCTTAGATGTAGATGTAATATCACTTTTAGTCTGAACCAATGTATGTGGAATGTTTTCGCTCTTCTACGCAAAGTTGATGCTGAAAGGGGAATAGTGCTCTAGGGACAATGACCGCATGAAACCAGGCGTTGATGTCTTCCTGAAATCAAATACACTGCGGTGGATTTCTATATCCGCCTGGCGCACGAATATGGGTTACGTCACCTCTCCGATGATGACACGTCACCGGAGCAACGGAACACTTCCTGAATCTCACCTCATCTGCGGTTTCAAGTCCGTTTCCACTCCTAAAGACTCTTAAAACTGGTAGGGGAGGTAGGAGGATGGCAGTGGAAGTGCAAGGAGGAAGGCAGGAGAGAAACCCAGCTGCGGTATTAGCCTGCTCTTAACGAAAAACGCCAAGAGGTCAACGGTTTAACGTCCCATTCGACGGACGGAGTACTGAACTCAAATAACCTTCACAAATCTTTCAAATAGGGGTTGGTTTACCAATGAAAAATATATATGCAATTCCCGGGATTTGAACCCAACATCACTCGACTCGGGATCAGAGAACCAGTAGTCTAACAACTACACCAGCCCACCCCACAATCCACTTCCTGCATGCTTCTTGTCTGATAAGGCACATCCGTCTCACTCGTCTGACGAGCCATATAACCGCACGCTTCAAGGGTCACAACGTTTCGCGCGATTTACACGAAGAGGGAATATTGACCCGCAGGAACAAAATGGCCATAGCAAGAAGTCTGAAAGACCGAGAAACGAACCGAGGGCCTTTGGTCTGCCAGACCAGGGGACACCGCGATTCCCCGTAGTCCACAAACCTCTATTTATTAATTCGCGGAAGGCGGTAGTCTGCATCTTTGTGTGTTTGCAGCGCTCGAGGTTGTTCCATTAATTTGAGGTAATCTCTGAAGATACAGATCGGATGGAAATTATATTCGGTTCGTTCAAAAGAGAAAGATGGTTGCAATGCTTAGGCATATTTCTATTTTCGTCGATTGATACAAAAGTGTGAAAATGTAAGCACGAAAAAATGGTGTTTTCCCTATCTTTTAACATGGGAAACCAGTTGCTATGCAAATTTATTTACGTACCCAAAAACGTACATGAATTTACGTTTTTGGCAAAGAGACATAATATGGTTAGGGTATGTAATTTCACAATGTAACTTGCAATTATGACATATATTATTACCACTTGGTGAGGGACATTTTAATATATCCGTGTGCAGCGTAGAGCAACAAGGTTCCTTAAAAGGTATTACGATAAGTTTAGTTGTGTATCCGAATTAATAGAAGAAATAGGTTGGGAATCATTATGGAGCGTAGGTTAAAGTACAGATGAAATCTATCACAGAAATTTAAACCGGATAGCTTCACTGAAGATGTTAGGCATGTATTAAAAACACCAGCGTATTATGCTAGATTCGACCAGATAAGTAAGATTAGAGAGATAGATTGTCATACTGATAGATTCAAAATGTAATTTTTTTCCCAGAAGTTGAAGACATTGGAATTAGTTTTATCAATCAGTTACGTAAGTATGATATTATTAAATGACATTTTTGCTGTGCCAATAGTGAAATAAAACAACTTTTGCCAACCGGCATCTCCAATCTTGTGTATGAAATGTGAATTTCGAAGCTATTTTGAAATACTTTTCTAAAGGCCGTTGTGCACGGTACAATTTCTTGTGATAGAAAATGTAGGTATCAGATACATTTGTAATATTGGGTACCGGGAGCACGTAACGCCATATTTCACTAGATTAAATATTCTAAGAGTCGATTCTCGTAGACTGTATCAATTGGGACTTTTCATGCCCAAACTTATGGAAACTAGGCAACCAACCCACCTATATGGCAACACAACTCGAAATAAAAATGTAAAAGTGAGAACAACAAGAATTTACGAAAACCTATACGAACCGCACTTTAAATAACCTTGCAGAAATCATTATTGGTAAAATCGTGTCAGTTTGGAATAAATTACATCTACATCTACATAATACCCTCCAAGTAATCATAAAGGTGTGTGGCAGGGAGTAATTCTCATTAAAAATGCACTACATATATACATAAAAAAAATAGTAATACATACTAGTCTAAAATTTAATTTTTTTAAAGATAAAAATAACAAAGCAAGCATGCAATATCATGCTGTTAGTTAGGTTAGCTTCAAGTCCTTATACCAACATGCAATGCTATCAATGTAGACACTCGTATCGGATATATTTACCGCTATTCATTTCCCTAATTGTACGAAGAAAAAAGGACATTTTGAATCTGTTAGTTCGGCAATCAATTTCTCTAATTTTGCCATCATGGTCCAGTCTACCATAATAAGTTGGGGTTCGCAAAATATTTTAAACGTCATTACTGAAATAATTATCTTGGAATTTATTTAGGAAATTAAGTCTAAATTTCAACCTGCGATCTGACAATGATTCCCACTTTAATTCATTAAATAGACTGGTTACGCTCATATATTAACTACCGGAAAACATAGAAAATAAAAAACATAAAATAGACATAAGATATTATCAACCATAAAATCTGGTATTATGTGAAACACATTGATTATTGACAATTGGAATTGCTTTTCAATAACAAATTAATATTGCTAATCATTTGTATATTTGTCTTGACGTCTGTTATGATAGAATGTTTATATGGAAGTCATGTACTTTTTTGTTTTTCTAAAACTGAGAAAATCAATATGACTTCTGTATGTTTTATATTATGTAATTTTTCTTTGCATACAAAAGATGCCATGATTTAAACCTTTGCCCCATTGGAAATATTGCTCCTAGGGCTACGAATATTTTTTCTATTCTATTCTAGTTCTGATTCCTATACACTCTACCTCCTATGAGAACCTGAATGAACTTGTTTTATCCGTTAGAGGCAGGTTTTCTGTCTTGGGATAGAACGGGTCCATAAGATTAAAAAAATATTTTAGAAAGGTCGCCGTAACATTTTTGTTAGTATCTCAAAGTCATACTCGCCAAAGATCTCGGAAGGGAATCGTTATATGTGACCGCAGGCGACAAATTAATCTCTGAATTTTTTATGTAAATCTGAATCTTCCCCGCTTTCCGACGAGGCTAGGAATATTCTCAGCCCTACTTCACATAATACGTCCAAATTCATCGCGGAGACTAAATTAGAATAACTATAATATCTACGCAACAAGTAAATCTACGTAATACCCTGCAAGCCACCACTAAGGGTGTGTGGCAGGGGGTGAAGATGACCACATATGCACTCTTGACATGCAAACAAGCTACTGCATGGAGACATGCTGCATACGTAATAGGGTCTCAAGCAGCTAGATTGTTAGTATCTACGTAGTAATTAGGTGATTTGTTGTTAATACATGCATCATGCACTACACACTGCTCTACAGTATTTCACCTACGTATCCCTTTGTAATGCTGCGTAATATTTCTTTTATAGTACGGGGAAAAAAATACATTTTGAATCTATCAGTATGACAATCTATCTCTCTAATCTTACTTATCTGGTTGAATCTAGCATATTACTCAGGTGTTTTTAATATAAATCTGACATCTTCTGTAAAGTTATCCGATTTTAATTTCTGTAGTATATTTGATCTGTACTTTAACCTACGCTCCGATAGTGATTTCCTACCTAATTCTTCTATTAATTCTGATACACAACTAAACTTATCGCAATATCTTTTGAGAAACCTAGCTGCTCTACGCTGCACACGGATATATTAAAATGTCTCTCACCAAGCGGTAATAATATATGTCATAATTGTAAGTTACAAAGTGTAATTACATAGCCTAACATGCAGTCTACTTAACAAAGTGCGTAACCATAGATATTAACGCATACTAACTGCCTCATTGAGTGCATAGAGTTAGAAATAAAGTATTTATTTGGAAAAAATACCTAAACTCTCCTTGAAAAAGAAATATCTTTGCATTTTCCAGTCACTTGGTGGCACCTTTTTTTTGGCCACCATTTAATCCCGGTTTAATAATATTTGGTCAAATATTTCCGAGGCTAAAACAACAACCAAGGCTACGCTCTTCAGTAGTCAACTTTCATGCTGACTTATCTATTTCCTTATGCCCTGTTTTCAACCAGAAGGTATTCTACCTGCAGCAACAGCTCAACACCTGTATGAACTGATGGGTAACGCCATCCGCACCTTAAACCGGGCCTTAGGGTACATCTACATCGACAGAATACCCCGCGAACTATCTATAAGGTGAGTGGCCCTGAATGGCCCGGGAAAAATGTTCTTGTTTTTGTAATGACCCGGGTTCTATTCCTGGCGCTAATTGCGCGTTTAAATTGGATTAAATCGAATTTTTCAATTCACGAAAGCGCAAGGCGTTCTTCTTTTGCTGAGTAAAATACCTAAATTTTAATCAATTTCTTTCATTCTTTCTCTATTTTACGCGAAAAACTTTAAGCTCACTCATTCCTTCAACCGATATAATACTTAATCTCAATGTTACTCTAAATTGTATAAATAACCTTAAACTTCACTGTGTTTATAATTTTTAGGGTTTCAATATAAACCTTGAGACTTAGATAGTCCCAGTACACAAGTTAAGTATCTACATGGAGTGATTACAATATAGAGGGCTCAGCGCATAGGACAAAACCATTGCACGTTTTGGACGTAGTACTAGAAGGTTTCCACAGGTGGCGTGGTCAGAATTTTTCGCGTTACGTCACAAACGATATATACAGATCGCAAATCGACTTAAGCGGCCCATAACATGTGCTATTGTTGTTATTATAATAATGCCATGTGCCTTTACCTAACTTCAACAGTCGCATGGATAAGTTAACGTTTCTCTCACTATTAAAGCAAACATATTTTGCCACAGGAGGGATTCCTTGTTGTTTCATGAAAAACACGTACCTAATCCACCGCTGCAAAGAGCAGACGGAGCAGAGTACAAAACGTTTTTCGATTGTGCCGCTTACGTCAATTAGAAAAACAAAAGCGATGGAAGCGATATATATCGTTTATCTACATCTACATCTACATAATACCCTGCAAGCCACCACAAGGGTGTGTGGCAGGGGGTGATTTCTCACCAAACATGCACTACATATCATGCATAAAAAAGGAATAGTATTAATATAGTAGTCAGAACTACACTATTTAAAAAAGATAGAAATTGCAAAGAAAACATGCAAAAACATTCTGTTAGTAGGGTTAGCTTTAAGTACTCATACCAACATGCAGCTACCAATGCTATTCATTGCTACTCTCCGATAGGACATATTTACCGTTATTCGTATCTCTTATTGTGCGAGGGAAAAAGGACATTTTGAATCGGTCAGTTCGGCAATCAATTTCTCTAACTTTATGATTATGGTCCAGTCTGCCATAGTAAGTTGGGGTTCGTAAAATATTTTTAACATCATCACTGAAAATATTGCCTTGGAATTTGTGGAAGAGATTAAGTCTAAATTTCAACCTGCGATCTGACAATGATTCCCATTTCAATTCATTTAATAGACTGGTTACGCTAATATAATTATCGTATCGTCCCTTTACAAATCTTGCCGATCTTCGCTGCACACGTTCAAGTTCATTACTTAGACCGATTTCGTAGGGATCCCATACACTGGCAGCATATTCCAAATGAGGTCTAACAAGGGAAAAGTAGCTGATTTCTCGTACATGATCGTCACATTTACCCAATACTCTTTTAATGAAACCCAGTTTGCGATTCGCTTGACCAATTATTTCACGAATGTGTTTACCCCAGGAAAGATCATTTGTCAGTCTTATTCCAAGATATTTAATGGATTCCACGTTAGTTAATTCATTATTACTTATTTTGTAAGTGGTAGGAGGAGAGCTATTCTTTTTCCAAAAATTCATTACAAGACATTTCTTAAAGTTTAATTCTAACTGCCATGTATCACACCAAGTTTCAATTGCTTGTAGGTCAATATTTAAATATTCTTTATCGTTCGGGCATAGAATTTCCCTGTACACTACTGCGTCATCGGCAAATAGACGAAGCTTACTTTTTACCACCTTTTGGATATCATTAATATACAAAAGGAATAGGAGTGGACCTATCACACTACCTTGTGGGACACCCGAAGTGACTTTAATTGCCGGTGAGGAAACACCGTCCAAAACAACCCTTTGAACCCGATCATGCAGAAAATCATTAATCCATGATATAATGTTACTGTCTAACCCATAAGATTTTAACTTCAAAATTAGTTTGCTGTGAGAAACCTTGTCAAAAGCCTTCTTGAAGTCGAGAAATATAGCATCCACTGGAATATTATTTTCGCCAGAAACTAAAATATCGTGGGAAAAGAGAGCAAGTTGGGTTTCACACGATCTGCTCTTTCGGAAGCCATGCTGGACATTGGACAATAAATTCTGGCTATCTAGGTGTCCCATGACTGAACTGACAATTATATGTTCTAGGACCTTGCATGAAATGGATGTGAGGGATATAGGTCTGTAGTTAGATGGCTGCTCCCTATCGCCACTTTTAAAAATGGGTGTTACATCGGCTGCTTTCCAGTCCATCGGTACGACGTGTTCGGTCAGGGATTTATTAAATACTATTTCAAGGTAGGGGGAAATTTCGGATGCTAACTCTCTATACACGCGGGAGGGAATTTGATCAGGGCCAGGAGATTTGTTGGGGCTTATATCTTTAAGTAATTTTTCAATACCATTGCAGGAAATGTCAATTGGTTGCATCAACCGCTGAAAGAGGTCAGGTAACACGACAGTTGAATCCCCGGAAGGTGGGTTAAAAACGGTTTGGAAGAAGGAATTTAGCAAGTTAACTTTGTCGAGTGTGCTTGTGGTCATTTCACCTCTATCATTTTTAAGTGAATGGACGGCAGACTTATGGCCTTGCACTTCCCTTACGTACGACCAGAAGACTTTTGGATTTTCTTTCAATTGTTCCCCAAGTGTTTTTCTTTTGAATTCTGCAAATGCATTACTAAGGGCTGACTTTGCAGTGGATTTTGAAATTTTATAATTTTAGTTTATTTTATTATTTTTATAATATTAATTTTATAATTTTAATATTTTAGTTTATGACGTGAGGTGAAAAATTCTTCCCTCACCATCTATGGAAACCTTCCAGTACTACGTACAATCCGCATAACAGTTTTGCCCTATGAGGTAAGCCCTCTATATTATACCTACTTTATGGTATCACACATTAAAATAAATGTTTAAATTTCTTATACAATGTCTGAATTCGATTTTTTTCACTCCGGTTGAATTTCAACGGGCACCTCAGCTAGTAAAAACAACCTGGCTAATATCTTTCTTTTTTGATACTCCATTGAGATCATTTCAAATCATCCGAAGCCATTTCGTAACGTGCCGAATCGGAACTGGAAGCTTGGATTCCTCGTCTGGGGAGATCTGGTCCACGCCGGAAATCACTCAGACGCTGTAATAAATATCCGTCAGCGCCGTAATGGCATTCCTCGGGTCTGCTGCCTGCCAGGCTGGTCCTTCTTTAGCCAAAGACGCCATTTTTCGCTCCCGTCTCGGAAGGCAGCAAGGTCAGGATGCCATTGATCTCCGGGCTGTGGCCTTCCCCAACTGGAGTCGCGTTGCCCACTGGGAAGCCGAGCGGCCTCCTGCCCCGTTTACACCACTAGCTTTTTTACGATGGTAAGGCTTACCATGGTTGGAAATTGGCCGTGTGAACGCAAGCTTCCGCAAACCCTAGTAAACTCTTCTACCACGATTGAGTTACTATGGTTGGCGCTAGTTACTGGTATTTTAAGGGCGTGTGAACGCAAGTAATAGTAGGAAGAATTTTTGTTTTGAAAATGGAAGTGGAAATGGACAGAGTGTTTGAAGAAGTAGAGACCGGATCGCACTATGTGGATCGGGAATGATTCTTAGTTACAACGATATTTATTTAATCACACTGCAATATATTTTAGTAGTTGTATTACCACGTTCCACTGATTCGGTTGGTCAATAATGGTTTTAAGTAGTTTGCTTTACCGCTGAATTCTGAGTACTTAAGCTTATATATTTATTTTATGTGTTTACCTTGCCGTGCAGAAAATATACATACAGAAATTAATTAATTAAGAAGTTGTAAACATTAGGTTTCTAACCTAGATGCTAGATAAGACCAGATAAACAAGATTAGAGAGATGGATTGTCGTACTGATTGATTCAAAATGGCATTTTCCCCCCGTACAATAAGAGAACAGAAGCATAGCAAAGGGATAGGTAGGGGAAATATTTTAGAGTAGTCTGTAGTGCATGATGCATGTATTAATCCCTTAAATACTATAGATACTAACAGTCTAGTTGCATGAGACCCTATAGTTGCTTGTTTGCATGTCGGTAGTGCATGCTTGGTGATCTTCACCCCCTGCCACACGCCCTCGCGGTGGTTTGCAGGGTATCGTGTAGATGTAGGTTGCCATTTGAGTAGCTAGTATCATACAGATATCTATGACTCCCAAGTTCAACCGAGAATTCAATGGTAGGTACCATCCCCATTCGCATCATGCGGTTGCCTCGTTCGGAGTGAAAGGTGTTGGTGGTCGCATTTGTGTGAACGTGATCGGCAAAGGCTAGCTCCTTCAAGGGGGTCCTGGTTGAGACTTAGGAGTTGGCCTTGATGAACCTCGACCTTCGAGTGCTCAGACGAGGCTGCAGACTGGAAGATGGCTATCTTGCCGCTTCGAACCAGCTGCACCCGCTCCTTAATCTTGGCTTGTCCGGCGACTTTTGGGAAACTGGAAATATCCGCCGGTGTCGGGTCCATCTACAAAAAAACTAGCTCCTGATTTTTCAAACTCACCACTGGCCCATGGTATCCTGGATGCCACACGAATTAATTCCTCTGAAATTTCATGATTGATAATGGATCAGCCTTAATGGGATCGGATTTCGCAAAAAAAGCATCCAGATGCCATGGCATAAAGTAGATACTCTCCCTCATTCCAGGGTGTAAGGGTACATTTGAGAATGAAAGGTACCTTTGGCTGTTACGAAGCCAATCCTTTTTCCCAACATCTGTATCCACGCGATACACTGAGAGCAACCGCGAGAGTGTGTGGCAGAGGGTGAAGATAACCAAACATGCACTACATACATCTACATAATACCCTGCAAGCCACCTCAAAAGGTGTGTGGCAGGGGGTGAATTCTCACCAAACATGCACTACATATCTTGCAGTTAAAAGGATTAGTATTAATATATTAGTATAAACTGCAATACTTAAAAAGATAAAAAGAGCAAACTATGCATGCAAAAACGTGCTGTTAGTCGGTTACCTTCAAGTCCTTACACCAACATGCAACTACCTATGCTATCCATTGCTACACTCGTTTTGGATATAATTACCGTTATTCATATCTCTAATTGTACGAGGAAAAAAGAACATATTGAATCTGTCAGTTCGGCAATCAATTTCTCTAATTTTGTAATTATGGTCCAGTCTACCATAGTAAGTTGGGGTTCGCAAATTCTTTTTAACGTCATCACTGAAAATATTATCTTGGAATTTATTTAGGAGATTAAGTCTAAATTTTAACCTGCGATCTGACAATGATTCCCATTTCAATTCATTCAATAGACGGGTTAGGCTAATCTAGTTATCGTAGCGTCCCTTTACAAATCTTGCCGATCTTCGATGCACACGTTCAAGTTCGTTATTTAGACCGATTTCGTAGGGATCCCATACACTGGCAGCATATTCCAAATGAGGTCTAACAAGGGAAAAGTAGCTGATTTCTCGTACATGATCGTCACATTTACCCAGTACTCTTTTGACAAATCCCAGTTTACGATTCGCTTGACCCATTATTTCACGAATGTGTTTACCCCAGGAAAGATCATGTGTCAGGAACCTGGAACTATCCAGCCTCTCATAATCCTAGATCCATACACTGGCAGATATTCCAAATGAGGTCTAACAAGGGAAAAGTAGCTGATTTCTCGTACATTAATCTACATCTGCATCTAAACTGCAAGCCACCGCGAGGGTGTGTGGCAGTGGGTGAAGATCACCAAGAATGCACTCCATAAATGCAACTCAGAGCTACTGCATTAGACCAGTGCTTACGCTTCACATTTTTTTCGAAATCGAAGGCGTTCGGATGTGGAGAGTGCTCGTTAAAATGTGTAGAACTCGAGGTTTTGTTTTCACGGTTCGTAATTGAAGTGTAAGGGGTGCCCCCTAGGGACCTAAATGCTAAAATGTTCAAAGAAAAATTTTTGAAAAAAAAAAATGGTGACCCTAAAGTGATTATACCCATCTGACCCATGATTTTGTGGCCCAAAGGATGAAACTCTCATCCGTTTTCACCGCCGTTATCTTGCCGTGTTTAGTCACCACGGGGCCCTTGCCGACCGGGGGGCCCGGGCCCTCGTGCCACCCACGTACGCCGATCACACTGGCCCCCTACTCCGCCCCGCCCCCTTCTACTTTCCCGCCCCCCTTTCCCTTTGGCAAAAACTAATATCATCATTTTTACTCGTAGTCCTGCATAAAGCACATTTAAAACCAGGTTTTTGGTCAATATAAAAGACCTGATTGCAATGGTAATCCTAGAGGTCTGACCTGTTTTTGAGGAAAGAGCCTAATAATTCCAGCGTTGCATGAAATTCATAGGCCAAGGGATTGGTTGGGGGCTATTCTTGACCCACCTGTAACTTCTCTGGAAGATTATTTAGAAAGATAAAAACGTCTAATAAACCTTTTTATGTGTATCCTTCAATGTGAGGAAAAATTATTCTCGTCAGTGAATGTACAACGACTATAATGATAGTTGAATTTATGCATCTATAGCCGTAGAATTATTATCTCCATCATATTGTTCCGCACAATTATTCTCTTCATTTTACCTGGATCTCCTCTGGGGGGTTATTTTGTAATCTCATCTTTTTAATGACTCTTTGCGGGAAGGCGGGAGATCCGTTTCGCTCTCTTAATGATCGGCTCACGAACGGTTCGTGAATTGTCGAAGCTTCTGTCGGAAGCGCTATCTGTTGCCGATCTCATCTACTTTGAATAAATAAGCGTTGTGCAAATTCCAAAAATACAATTAAAAATCGATTGCTTG
This sequence comes from Platycnemis pennipes, assembly GCA_933228895.1. Classification (NCBI taxonomy): domain Eukaryota; kingdom Metazoa; phylum Arthropoda; class Insecta; order Odonata; family Platycnemididae; genus Platycnemis; species Platycnemis pennipes. The sequence goes on from OW121856.1 coordinate 14,550,795, forward strand.
CTTTTTTTCCAACTCAAGCTTCAAGTGGAAACGATGGTGGCTCCATTTCACGTTCTTTATGAAGATGAGATGGGAACTAATGGCAGGCGGAGATAATGGAACGGATCAAGAGTCGAAAGATACGGATCAGGGGGCCGATTGTGTATCTTTACGTTCGAACGTAAAGAGCCGTATTCCGTGATGTTGTGGGTAATTCTTCGAAAACAATTGAAGGCGCGATTGTGTAACTTTACGTTCTAAGGTTTTTCGGCTCACGATCGAAGGAAACCCGTCGACTGCTAGGTACTTGACGTTACGGCCATTTTCAATCGTTGGAAGGTTTGTTTTTGTTTGCATTTTAATGTATAAGTGATAAATTATCGTTGTGAGGAACGTTGTTTGAACTATTAGGGAATAAGAATGTAATTTGAAGTATCAAATTGCTTAAAAAGCTGTGTATGATGTGACAAAGTGAATTAATTAGAATAATTATAGCAACGTTGGGTGGGTCAATGTAATGAATAGCAATTTAAAACAAACTATCGGACTGTTACATATAATTTCAACTTTTAATTTCAGCATTGGCATCAACAGTTTCACTTGAACAATGCCACTTACGGTGAGAATAATACATAATGAAGATATAGCTTGTGTTGTGACCACACATTGTGGCAATTCAGCGATTGACAATGTTTTTAGTAAACTGTGATGGATTGCATGTATTATGGTATCTATACAGATGTCAGAGAAAATTGTTGTCGGCAATTATCTCATCGTTTCACCTATATCCTTAAATTAAGATTTGCAATCTATGTGAATTGAAGTTAGGTGGATTTCTCTTGTCTTGTAAGTGTGATTGTTTACGTGTCAGTGAAAGTGGTGAAAAGATAAACAGTGTAGTGCGTTGTTATTCTTCATTCAGTGAAATTTCCCACCCCAAGTGTCACCTTTTTATTTCATTGCATAGTGGTGTCCAATGTGATTGTGTTGAAATAATTATTCCGTCTACGTTTAAGGCAGGTAATGTCTAATTAGCAATAAGCATTACGATTTGCCCTCGTAAGGGATTACTGTGTTGTTTGAGAGTGTTTTAAATTTTGACTGTTGTTGTTTACATCCAAGTGAAAGGGTGATGATTTTTGTCTACTTATGCAACACATGCTGTCTCGTTATGCTTTATTCATTAAATTTTACCAACTCAAAAGATAATCTTTTCGTTCACTCGTCTTGATGTCATTAGCCATAGGATTTTGCCTTTGTGTGCCGCTGTGTATGCCTGGAGAAATAGTGGAAATTATTTAATGCTGCCTTATATATCTCACGGTAGGTTATCATGTATCTACGTACAAGAAATGGTATGCTACAAGAAATATGGTTATGTGAAAATAGGTATGCTACAAGAAAGACTGGCGGAACGGAATTGTAAAAGTGAGTTTCATAGGTATTTTTATCTTCAATGTGATGGAGAAGGCTGTGAAAGTGTTTCAATAGTAATTAAGGTTGATTATTGCTTTAATGCTGGGGACTAGCTTGAGGATAGAATTTGTGTATCTATAAATAACCTAATAAATTTATGTCTGAAGATGTATATATATGTGCCAATACGTTGAGCGTAGTTTTGGTAAATGATATTTACAGTGAACAGTAGAATATTAGTTAAATTAGATTACGAGAATATCCGGAGTGATAATATAGAACATGATGTAGCACTTTTTTATTCAATATCAGCAATTGAGAACACGATTTGAGTGATAATGAAATATTAGGTTGCAAAATAAGCAGACGTTTTTGATAATTATCTGTGAAAGTCATGGTATGACAAATAATTATGAATTAATTTATCAATTGAGAACGCATTGAAGCCACTGTATAATACTCGTGAGGAGGTTATCTTAAATTTGCAGGCATTGTAATGTTTATTATTAATTCTTAATATTCAAAACAAATGCGACCACTTCAAATTAAAGCTCTTTGCGCATGCGCACAAGAGAAGCAAGTGCGAAATATGCTGTAAATCTGACAACACCGTAACGTTCGATTGGCAGCTTACGATCGAGCTTATACAATCGCACTTTTCGTCCTCGTTCGAAGACGGTGAGCTCGATCGAGAGTGAACGGGTCACTAACGATCGAACGTTAGCCGAGTTACACAATCGGCCCCCAGAGCGGATGAATCGTCTAAAAGACCAGCACATGACCGGCAGTTCACCGCTTGAGATCCGAAGATAGTCACGCCGCCTGGGTGGCGGAGTTTAACTACGAGAAAGTGACATTTTATGACGTATTCTCACTAAAGTGAGATTACAAAATAACCCCCCTGATTACGGCAATAAATTTTTCACCCCATTCGAACCAACATGCTGGTACAAGTAACACTAGTTTTCCTTATAATGTTGTTCATTTAATTTTGCGTGCATAGACGATCCAACCCCTGCTATACATCCTAAGGTGGCTTTAAGAATGTATTGTGGGTGCGGACATAGTGTTTTTCAACGTGAGCCGGCTGCAGAGAGAAGACGTGCAGTTCTGTGGGCAAGAACAACCCTGCCTGCCCCCAGTCACATATATATATTTATTTAACCCACTCCCAACACTTCACTGCATCGGCTTCGGTTTCACCTATGCGTGCCGTTCCAGTTTCCCGTTAACACTTTGGTTTTAATTTACCCATTATGTAACTTAGAAAACTCTCGATCGACACAATAAAGAGCGAAATATTTTTCGTAAGAGACGTCCGCCGCGGTCATTACATAAGTTGTTTTCATCGTTATGATCTCACTTCAAGAACCAGCGTCAATAAATCCCCGTTAATCACATCGTAAAGCAAAATTATTCAGTGGTCATGTGTTCTACGCTTTGCTCAGGGATCCTCAATGGCGGAGTGAATAAAGAAGTCTATTTTATGGTTATGACTTGGCACTTGGCAAGGGACTTGAGGTGTACATTATGAGATGTGAGGGACACATTATGAGATGTGTAAGCGCCCAGACCATGCGAAACTAAATTAGCTATTTGCGACACATTTATTTATGACAGTTCACAGCATATAGTACATATAAAATACACGTGAGTAGAAGAATTTTTTTTCCACGATAACGTCCGAACTCCTACACTACACTCCTTATCTAAAAAGCATTTTGCTTTAAGAAATTTTTAAAAACCATGCGTTCAAACTTACATTTATTTATGCAGCAATGCACTGGATTCTATTCTGTTTCTGTTTTGCAAACCCCCCTTAAGCTACAACTAGACGTAAGTTAAACCTAATACGGGTACAAGATTTCTTACTAAAAGATTGAAATCTAAATTATTTAATTGCATCACTACTTACATTATGCTTAAGCAATTTATGTCATTAATCTTATTGAATGGTTACTGAACCGGCATATTTTCAAAACCTGTATAGAAATAATCGTATTTTAAAATTTTCCACGTCATTGCTAGGTTATTAATTTTGAAATAGAAAACTCCGGTTTTATTACGCATATTCTACAAAAAACTGACCATGGTGTCGGCAACTGGTGACATTTTTCCTACACCAGGATAGCCAAGAATAATATTACTAATCCTTTTAATGTATGATATGCTATGCATTATTGGTGTGAATTCAACCCCTGCCACATATCTTTATGTAGGCTCGCAGGGTATTATGTAGATGTAGATGCTCTTGGGCAGTGGCTCACCACTGAGCTCTTACCGAGACAAGTGCCTTCCAATCCTATGTCTCCGTTGATGTCCACCCGGTTGACCGAAATATCAGTACAGGAGTCTTCCAATATACCTGTTTGCATCGGCAGTTTTTTCTTCAAAATTCTTGCAGGGTATTATGTAAATGTACCTGTCAAATATTCTGCAAACACCGGTTTCGCAAAAGCGTTGAAACCATAAGGTATTTGGGTGTAACAATCACTAAAGACGTGGGGAAGACACATCCGGGAAATATGCGGCCGAGCGAAGAGAAAGCTAGGATTTATAAAACAGAGTACTTGGGAAATGTGAGAAGAAGACTAAAGAGCGATGTTACTTTACACTAGTTAGGCCCCACCTTGAGTATGCAGCCAATGTATGGGATCCGAATGAATTAGGTTTGATCAGAGAACTAGACAGTGTGCAGCGTAGAGCAGCTAAGTTCGTCAAAAGGTGTTACGATAGGTTGAGTAGCGTTTCAGAATTAATACAAGAATTAGGGTGGGAGTCATTATCAGAGCGTAGGTTAAGGTACAGATTAAATCTATTAGAGAAATTTCAATCGTATAGCTTCACTAAAGATGATAGGCACATATTCACATATTAAAAACACCAGTGTATTATGCTGGATTCCACCAGACAAACAAGATTAGAGAGATAGCTTGTCGTACTGATAGATTCAAAATGGATTTTTCCCCCGTACTATAAGAGAACAGAATAGGTAGCATATCAAAGGGATAGGTAGGGTACATATTTCACATTAGTCTGTAGTGCATGATGGCTGTATTAATCCCTTAAATACTACAGACACTAACAATCTAGTTGCATGATACCCTATAGTGCTTGTTTGCATGTCGGTAGTGAATGCTTGGTGATCTTCACCCCCTGCAACACACCCTCGCGGTGGCTTAAAAGGTATAGTGTAGATGTAAATGTAGATGAATATCAGTATAGGAGTCTTCCAATATATACCGGTTATCATTGGCATTATTTCCTTCAAAATTATGTTCGGTATTCTGTAGATGCACCTGTCGAATATCCTGCAAACATCAGCATTGCGTATGTTTGCTGATACCCAGCCCCTTGCTAAACTTACTTATCTACATCTACGTGATACCTAGTGAGCCACTGTAAGGGTGTGTGGCAGGGGGTGAAATATCACCGTACATGCAATATTTACAGGCAACTAATAGGTATGATTCTACCACTTATTGAATACATGATGTACCTATATTTATTCACGAAAATTGCTATTATTTGACTATTGATTACATAACAATGTTATAATTGTTAATAAGAACGGTATTTCTAATAAGCTCGCAGAGTTTTGAGTGCATGTAAAAATCCCATCCAGACAATAGAAATATTCTATACAATTCGCCATGCCATTAGCAGTGCTCTAAATTAAGAATGACTCAGATATTCTCCATAAATGTGCTCAGAAGTCGGACAGCAGTGGCAACGCTGGAAATTCAATCCGTGCGCTGCATCAGTATAGAAAAGAAGCAGAACCCACTCCTGAAAGAGGTCACGTGAAATTGAAATGCAAAGTATTATATAATGAGATCATTCCTTGAAGAACGTTTGCTTTGATATCTGCGGAAACCATCTTGTGCCTCTTGTCCGCTTAACCTGCTTTAGCGATCGATTGCCCAAGGACTCCGGAGGACTGAAGGTATTCCATAACATGGCATTTGCTTTTCTTTCATAGAGCTTCTTATCTTGGTATGATTTCTACATCTACATCTACATAATACCCTGCAAGCCACCTCAAAGGTGTGTGGCAGGGGTGAATTCTCACCAAACATGCACTACATATCATGCATAAAAAAGGAATAGTACTTGTATAGGTACTGTTCAAAACTACGCTATTTAAAAAAATTAAAAATAGCAAAGCATACATGCAAAAACATGCTGTTAGTTGGGTTAGCGTTAAGTCCTTATACCAACATGCGGCTACCTATGCTATCCATTGCTAAACTCGTATTGGACATATTTACCGCCATTCATATCGCTAATTGTACGGGGAAAAAAGGACATTTTGAATCTGTCAGTTCGGCAATCAATTTCTCTAATTTTGTGATTATGGTCCAGTCTACCATAGTAAATTGGGATTTGCAAAATATTTTTAACATCATCACTGAAAATATGGTCTTGGAAATTATTTAAGAGAATAAGTCTAAATTTCTACATCTACATCTACATAACACCCTGCAAGTCACCACAAGGGTGTGTGGCAGGGGGTGATTGCTCACCAAACATGCACTACATATCATGCATAAAAAAGGAATAGTATTAATATAGTAGTCAGAACTACACTATTTAAAAAGATAGAAATTGCAAAGAAAACATGCAAAAACATTCTGTTAGTAGGGTTAGCTTTAAGTACTCATACCAACATGCAGCTACCAATGCTATTCATTGCTACTCTCCGATAGGACATATTTACCGTTATTCGTATCTCTAATTGTGCGAGGGAAAAAGGACATTTTGAATCGGTCAGTTCGGCAATCAATTTCTCTAACTTTATGATTATGGTCCAGTCTGCCATAGTAAGTTGGGGTTCGTAAAATATTTTTAACATCATCACTGAAAATATTGCCTTGGAATTTGTGGAACAGATTAAGTCTAAATTTCAACCTGCGATCTGACAATGATTCCCATTTCAATTCATTTAATAGACTGGTTACGCTAATATAATTATCGTATCGTCCCTTTACAAATCTTGCCGATCTTCGCTGCACACGTTCAAGTTCATTACTTAGACCGATTTCGTAGGGATCCCATACACTGGCAGCATATTCCAAATGAGGTCTAACAAGGGAAAAGTAGCTGATTTCTCGTACATGATCGTCACATTTACCCAATACTCTTTTAATGAAACCCAGTTTGCGATTCGCTTGACCCATTATTTCACGAATGTGTTTACCCCAGGAAAGATCATTTGTCAGTCTTATTCCAAGATATTTAATGGATTCCACGTTTGTTAATTCATTATTACTTATTTTGTAAGTGGTAGGAGGAGAGCTATTCTTTTTCCAAAAATTCATTACAAGACATTTCTTAAAGTTTAATTCTAACTGCCATGTATCACACCAAGTTTCAATTGCTTGCAGGTCTATATTTAAATATTCTTTATCGTTCGGGCATAGAATTTCCCTGTACACTACTGCGTCATCGGCAAATAGACGAAGCTTACTTTTTACCACCTTTTGGATATCATTAATATACAAAAGGAATTGGAGTGGACCTATCACACTACCTTGTGGGACACCCGAAGTGACTTTAATTGCCGGTGAGTAAACACCGTCCAAAACAACCCTTTGAGATTTGAGAACCAGGGAAAGGAGATTTCTATTGCCTAGGCAATTATTCCCTTTTCAAAAAAGAAACATTCAGCTAAACGGCTACTGATACTGCTTTCTACGATGCATACATTACTTTTTATTCAGATTTTAGTCCTTTTTACAGGGGGTCTTGGTGGCCTAGTGGGTGGACCACTGAGCTACTGACCCGGGTTCAAATCCCGGGCAAGAGCCTTTCTGGACACCCCCATCTAAAATCCCCGCGATTAGTATTTCTGAGTGTCAGAACTTCGTAGGATTAGATTTTCTTAGAGTCTGAACTTCGTAGGAAATCGCAGGTGGCCCAGGGAAAGGAACTGGCCCCTCTGCCCTGAATGTGTGAATTTCACACGCCATTGGCTTAGTACGGGATGAGCTCTACTCTCACCAATGAAAAACCAACCTTCGGGTTTAATCACTGAGTGAGTGAGTCCTTTTTATAACTAATACTTAGTTTCTGCTAATGAAAACTCTTGGCCAAATTTTTACAAACTGCCATCTTAACGTTAATCATATATTGATGGCTCCGACTTATTATGGTACGCTCGATAATTCTAATAAAATTAAGGAGATAGATTGCAGGACGGACAGGTTTAAAATGTCATTTTTTCCGCGTACGATTCGTGATCAGAACGTTAAACATCGCGTAAATCGGTAATAATTATAGAGGTAGTATTCAGAGTAGGTCGATAGTATTTTTTTTAATTACCTGCATGTTCAAATCAACGTGTGACTTGCATGCAATGCCTTTTTTTTGCATGCATGAGTATCTATGAAATTGGTGTCGGGTTTCAAGGCGTGCATGGCATTCATGGGTGTGTCCTACATGATTGGGATTTGGTAGTTTTTCTTCTTTTTTCCACAATTACTTTTAAAGGTGTAGTGTTTGCTTTGTAGTGTTCATTTTTGTTTGTTGTGTCATTGTTCCTGGTGTGGATGCACCCCCTGCCACACACCCTCGAAGTGGCTTGCGGGTATGTCATAGATATAGATACAGATCTGCCTTCGAGAAAACGATCAGTATGCGTTTTTCAATAAAACCACATGAAAATTTATATACTTTGGTGTCACTATCACTGAAGGTATGATGTGTGGGAAGCACATAAGACGAATAATGGACAACTAAACAATCTATTGTGATACAGAAAAAGGGTTGTTGCAATGCGATGAGAATGTAAGACAGTAAGTATGCTATCTAACCGTAGGTACGTTATGACTGAGACAATCTCGTATATTAATTGGATTCATATCTGTTTTTATGATCTACATCTGCGCGATATCCTACAAGCCACTGCGAGGGTGTGTGACAGGAAATGAAGATCACCAAACATGCACTATTCGCATGCAAACAAGCTACTTCATGAAAACATGCTATATAATTAGGTCACATGCAGCTAAACGGTTATAGTACTGCTTAGTAAAGAATGGATTGATAGTTAATACATGCATCATACACTACATACCACTCCAACAATATCTCGCCTACCTAACTATGCTGCCTTTGTAATGCTGCCTCTTGTGTTCTCTTACAGAACGGGGAAAAAATGACATTTTGAACCTATCAGTACGACAATCTATCTCTCTGGTGTTATTTATCTAGTCGAACCTTGCACAACACGCTGGTGTCATCAACTTATATCCAATAACACAGTAAAGCCATCCAATTCAAATTTCTGAAGTAGATTCAATCTGAACTGCAAAAGGTTAGTCACATTTTGGGAACTCTCACATGTCAAAGTCAACTCAATAATGAAAAAAAGTTTTGAGAGATGGCTCAACGAACCGAGAAATTCAAATTTTTTTCTACCCGGTAACAATCTGGAATATTAATGGGGATTTTTATAAAAGAAACACATTGGTACACATGGCATTCGAAATATGGTGCTATCGAAGAATGATGAAGATCAAATGGATCGACCGAGTGACAAATGAAGAAGTCCTAAGAAGAGTGGGAGAAAAGAGAAGTCTGCTGAAAACTATAAAAAAGAAGATGGAACAACTTAATCGGCCATATCTTAAGACACGATGGCCTGATGAAGACAATCGTCGAGGGAAAAGTGAACGGGAAGAATAGAAAAGGCAGGCCTCGTATGAGTTACATAGAACAGGTCGTAAAGGACGTGAAAGAGAGGAATTACGTTGATATGAAGAGGTTGGCCAATAGAAGAATCGAGTGGAGGGCTGTGTCAAACCAACCCTAGGATTGTTGACCCTTGGTGATGATGATTGGTACACATTATATTTTTGTTGATCAGTAAAACGCTATAAACTCTGGTAAGGATGATTACATAACACCTACATACCAAGTGTAATATCCATTATTTAAGAAAATAATCCCTTGTACGCTTGGCATATAACCATCATTTTTGAATGAGATTCATCTAGAACCTACACCGCCTGACGATGGTGTGAAATCGGAATGTTTATAGCATTTGAAGTTGCTGGGTGAATTTACTTGAAACATCCAAATTGGTATTGTAGTTACCAACAATAGGGTTATGTGCGTGATGGTAGGGCATCTCTAGTCATTGCCTAGCATTGTATCCTGGCAGTGGCTACCTGTTAATTATGCAGATGTATGAATACGCAGGATAAAATTGTGAATTTAGACAAACTTATAGCCCAAAGAGGATATGAGTTGCATCCCTATTATCAAAATTACCTAATAGAAGAATTAGGTTGGGAATAATTATGTCAGTAGGTTAAAATACAGATTAAATCTATTGCAGAAATTCAAAATGGATAGCTTTACAGAAGATGTTAGATATATTTTAAACACCCCTGCGTATTATACTACATTTGACCGGATAAATGATATTAGAGAGATAGATTGTCGCACCGATATATTTGAAATGTCATTTTTCCCCCATATATATTTCCCCATAGGAGATAAGTAGGGGAAATGTGGTTAGAGTAGTCTGTAGTATTTGATGCATGTAATAACAACCAATCCCTTTCTTACAGTGAAGACACTAACGTTTTAGCTGCATATGACCCTATTAGGTAGCATATTTCCATGTAGTACCTTGTTAGCATGTCAATAGTGGATGTTTGGTGATCTTAACCCCCTCCCACACATCCTCGTGGTGGGTTTTAGGTATTATATAGAATAAGATGTTGTCATTTAGCCGCACATCAATTGTATATGCCTAACTAACACCAGTTTTTCGTAGGCATATATATATGCGAGTGCAAATACGTAATGCATTTGTGGTGACGATTCTTGAGGAAGAGAGAAAATAATGCAAAACTTTTAATCAAGTTGATCGCGTATTCACTGTCCTTGTAGATATAAGACTCAAGATTTTCTCCGACACCGAAATGAATACCCCAAACTATATTCGACAGATTACGCAGATAAGGTTAGATAAATGACAGACACACTCCTCTCCTCTCTCACTACCCGCAATCCGCGACCATGACAACACAAAGATTTTCCACCCCAAGATGTCTTCAGAGAAAGTTCTTCCATTCTCATGATCACGCAATTTTACGCACAGATCATAAAGAGATTTGATGAGCCAGAAGTTAGCAGGTAGATTATTAGGATAAATAACTTTTTTAGATTCTTTTCGTGTCTTCATGAACCATTTAACGAGCAATACATGTATGTGGGTAGTTCTCGTGTCGAGAAGGTAATGAGAAGAGGAAATAGAGTTTTACTTTTTGATAGTGGGACCATGCCCAGGGTATGTTCTACTCTACATCTACATAATACCCTGCAAGCCACCTTAAAGGTGTGTGGTAGGGGGTGAATTCTCACCAAACATGCACTACGTATCATGCAGTATTAATAAAAGGATTAGTATTAATATATTAGTCTAAACTGCAATATTTAAAAAGATAAAAAGAGCTAACTACGCATGCTAAAACGTGCTGTTAGTTTGGTTACTTTCAAGTCCTTACACCAACATGCAACTACTTATGCTATGGATTCAATCACTCGTATTGGACATATGTACCACTATTCATATCCCTAACTGTACTAGGGAAAAATGACACTTTAAAATCTGTCAGTTCGGCAATGAATTTCTCTAATTTTGTGATTATGGTCCAGTCTACCATAGTAAGTTGGGGTTCGCAAAATATTTTTAACATCATCACTGGAAATATTATCTTGGAAAATATTTAAGGGAATAAGTTTAAATTTCAATCTGCGATGTGACAATGATTCCCATTTTAATTCATTGAATGGACTGGTTACGCTAATATAGTTATCGTACCGTCCCTTTACAAATCTTGCCTATCTTCGCTGCACACGTTCAAGTTCGTTATTTATACCGATTTCGTAGGGATCCCATACACTGGCAGCATATTCCAAATGAGGTCTAACAAGGGAAAAGTGGCTGATTTCTCGTACATGTTCGTCACATTTACCCAATACTAACTTGTCAACATATGTGATAATGTTGTCAACATATATGATAATGTTGTCAACATATGTGATAATGTTGTCAACATATGTGATAATGTTGTCAACACATGTGATAATGTTGTCAACATATGTGATAATGTTGTCAACATATGTGATAATGTTGTCAACATATGTGATAATGTTGTCAACATACGGGATCCGGACAAAGTAGGTTTGACCACAGAACCAGACAGTATGTAGCGCAGAGTAGCTATTTTTCAAATAATACTTGGATAGGTTGGCAGTGTATCGAAAATTTAGAGGAAAGAGGTCACTTTCAAATCGCAGGCTGAAATACAAAATAAAACCTCTGAAGAACTTTAAGGTCGATACAATATCTGAATATGTCAGGGATTCATTGAAGACCATAGCGCACTATGACATGTTAGATCAATTATAAGACACAATTATAGAGATGGATAAGATATAATCATCACCTGTGTATTCATGTCTGTTTACGCACTAATAGGCGCTTCGCACCGGGAGGAAAGGTACCAGGATAGAACGGAACGGAATGAAAAGGAGGAAGGGTGGAGAGAAACCCTTCTAGTCTTCTCTTATCGAAATAAAGGAGGACAGAAACCTAACCTTCTCATAACGAAAAGGAGCCAAGGAGAACAAGGATTGACGTCCCATCCGACGGACGGAGTACTGTACTAGAAACATCCCCACAAAACACTCAATTACGGGCCGGTTTACCAATGAAACATATCTTTCTCTACATCGACATAATACCCTGTGAGCCACTGCGAGGGCGTGTGGCAGGGGGTGAAGATCACCAAACATGCCTTATTGACATTTACCTAGGATATTTAATGGATACATGCTAGATAATAGAGTCACGAGCAGTTAGATGGTTACTATCTACATAATAAGAAAGGGATTATTGGTTATTATATCGTGCATCATGCACCACAGACTACTCTGACTATATTTCACCTACCTATCCATTTAATACGCTGCCTATTGTGCTCTCTTATGGTACACGAGAAAAATGACATTTTTAATCTATCGGTACGACAATTTGTCTCTCTAAGCTTGTGAATCGTATCAACCTAAGCATAATACGCTGGGGATCTTAGCATATCTTCAACGTTATCTATAAACAAATCAGCTTTGAATTTACTTAAAAAGGTTTAACCTAAATTTTTACCTGCGATGTGGATAGTAGAGAAATTGCAAACTACCGGGATTCGATCCCGGGCCCTCCCGATGAAAGGCCATTACCCTAACCACTACACCATCCCGGCCTTAGACGATAAAATCTCTCATCGTGTTGGTATCTTATGTTGTGAACAACGGTACATGTATTGTACATACATACAATTGTTGATAACCACCACTGACTCCTGAAGTGACTTGTAATGTACTTAGTGTTATTATATGTAAATTACTCAGAAAGAAATAGCAACATTACCGAAATAGTGGTGTTTTGAATTTCCATCGCTGAATTGGATAGCAGACGAGAGGACACGATCAACAGGATACAAAATTTCCAATTCGGGAGACGAGACATCTGAAATCAGTTCGGCGAAGATTGTGAAAGGAATTTTGAAGAAGCAACAACCCTGTGGGGTAATGATGCCTTTTTATCCTCACCTCGATGAGAATAGATACGTCCGTATTCAGGATGCGAAATCCTCAGATATTCGTGGATCCTGAATATCCCGGTGGCTGCCGGAGATGACTGGACCAGATGGGAGAGAGTGCTCTGAGTGATCTGAACGTGAGAGTCGCTCGATATACCCGCATCGGCGGCGCGGGTAGAATGACTTCGTCGCGAGCAACTAAATTGGAAGTCAAGTGGAGAACGGGAGGGGGTCAAAGGCGGAGTGACCTTTTGCCCCCTGAATTGAGAGCTTAAAAAGCCTTCTAAGGGGAGGGAATGAATCTAGGTAGAAGGAGTGTAAAGAAAATTCGGCCGTTGGAGACAACCTGCTGAGATATTTGAGGGACTGGAGAGGGTATTCCCTTGGCAAGCGTTCGTTGGTTGGTTACTTAGGGGAAGCGACAAACAGCTGGAGGTCATTTGTGCCATTAAGGATAGGTGGGTAATTGGGTAATGGTAGGAGTTTTCAAAGAATGGAGAGAAACGGGTGGAGAGAAACCCGGCGTCGGCATTAGCCTACTCTTAACGAAAGGCGCCAAAGGGACCACGGCTTAACGTCCCATCCGACGGACGGAGTACTGAACTTGAAATGCCCACCACTAGGCACTCAAGTGGGGACCGGTTTTCCACTGAAATATCCGCCAAAATATGAATCGAACCCGGGCCCTCGGGATAGGAGGCCAGTACTCTAGCAACCACACCAACCCGATCCCCAATTGGCATCTACAACTACATCTACACGATACCCTGCAAGCCACCGCAAGGGTGTGTGGCAGGGGGTGAAGATCACCAAGCATGCACTACTAGCATGCAAACTAGCAACTGTATTGTCTCATGCAACTTGATTGTTAGTATCTATAGTATTTAAGGGGTAAGACATGCATCATGCACTACAGAATACTCTAAAATATTTCCCCTACCTATCCCTTTCCTATGCTGCCTATTCTGTTCTCTTAGAGTAAGGGGGAAAATGCCATTTTGAATCTATCGGTACGAAAATCTATCTCTCTAATCTTATTTATCTGGTCGAATCTAGCATAATGCGCTGGTATTTTTAATATGTGTCTAACATCTTCAGTAAAGCTATCCGATTGAAATTTCTCTATAGATTTAATCTGTACTTTAACCTACGGTCTGATAATGATTCCACCCTAATTCTTGTATTAATTCTGATACACTACTCAACCTATCGTAACACCTTTTAACGAGCCTAGCCGCTCTACGCTGCACACTGTCTAGTTCTCTAATCAAACCTAATTCATTAGGATCCCATACACTGGCTGCATACTCAAGGTGGGGCCTAACTAGCGAACTAGGCATTAGTATAAGCAGCACATTTCAACACGTATGAACGCGGAAAGGGGATCTCCTTGCATTCACTCATGCCCTCATTCCCATACATATGGACAAAATTAAGGACCTGTGGCACAGATGACAGATGAATCGTCTTCTACGCGCTACCCTGCGAGCCACCATAAGGGTGTGTGTCAGGGGGTGAAATTTACCAAACATGCCGTATTGACATGTAAACAAGCTACTAAATGGAAACATGCTAGATAATAGGGTCACATGCAGCTAGATTGTTAGTATCAAGATAGTAATTAAGGGATTATTGGTTGTTAATACATGCGTCATGCACTACAGACTACTCTAGCAACATTTCACCTACCTATCACATTGCTATGCTTTGGCATTTTTACCCCGCACTATAAGGGAACAGAATAGACAGCATAGCAAAGGGATAGGCAGGGGAAATATGTTACAGTATTCTGTAGTACACGGTGCATGTACTTACAACCAATCCCTTAATTACTATGTAGGTACTAACAATATAGTTGCCCGAGACCCTATAGTAGCATGTTTGCATGTTTATAGTGCATACTAAGTGATCTTCACCCCCTGCCACACACCCTCACGGTGGATTGCAGGGTATCACGTAGTTATATATGTAGTGCATGCTTGGTGAGAAATCACCCGCAGCCACACACCTTCATCTACATCTACGTAATACCCTGCAAGCCGCCATAAAGGTGTGTGGCAGGGGTTGAATTCTCACCAAACATGCACTACATATCATGCATAAAAAGGATTAGTATTTATATACTGTTCTAAACTTCACTATTTTAAAAAAGATAAAAATAACAAAGCAAACCTCCAAAAAAATGCTTTTAGTTGGGTTAGGCTCAAGTCCTTATACCAACATGCAGCTTCCAATGTTATCCATTGCTACACTTGTATTGGATATATTTACCGTTATTCATATCCCTAATTGTACGAGGAAAAAAGGACATTTAGAATCTGTCAGTTCGGCAATCAATTTCTCTAAAAACCTTTATGGTGGCTTGCAGGGTATTATGTAGATGTAGATGTATTTCCCCTACTTATCCCTTAGCTATCCGACCTATTGTGCTCTCTTATGTTACACAGGAAAAATGACCTCATAAATCTATTGGTACGTCAATCCTTTCCACTAATCTTGTTTATCCGATGAAATTTAGCATAATACCCAGCTGTTCTTAAACTGTATCTTACGTCATCTGTAAACAAATCGATTTCGAATTATCTTAAAAGTTTAGCTTAAATTTTTACCCGCGTTCAGATAGTAATTCCCATCCTAGTTCTTCTATTAAACTGACAGCACTAATGTAATTATCATAACGGCCTATGACAAATCTAGCGGATCTCCTTTGCACACGCTCTAACTCCTTTATCATACCTTCCTCGTACGGATCCCATATACTAGCAGCTTATTTTTCCTCGTACAATTAGGGATATGAATAACGGTAAATATATCCAATACGAGTGTAGCAATGGATAACATTGGTAGCTGCATGTTGGTATAAGGACTTAAAGCTAACTATACTAGCAGCATGTTTTTGCATGTATGCTTTGCTATTTTTATCTTTTTTTAAATAATGTAGTTTTGAACAGTACCTATATAAATGCTAATCCTTTTTTATGCATGATATGTAGTGCATGTTTGGTGAGAAATCACCCCCAGCCACATACCTTTATGGTGGCTTGCAGGGTATTATGTAACTATAGATGTAGATGCATATTCTGAATGAGGTATCGATGAGGGCTAGGTCAACCTTGAGGTCCGATGAAGTTGAGTTGCTTCACTTGAGGCATTGAAAAACAACTCTTCCATTTAAATCGACAGATCAGCCGGCAAGCCACTTCAAGCGGTATTTGCGAAGGGGGTGAATAACCACCAAATAAATACGCCCTTAACCTCTTCGCTCCCCTTCTCCACATGCGTGGACAACTGGTTATTGTATGCGTCTCTCTGAGAGAGCGTTTTTTCCAGAGGAGCATTGCACTCATATGCCCATCCGTGAACGGAACTGATTTTGAATTTTCAGTCTTGACAGCGCCAATTTCATACGCTGCAATCTCTGTCTTTTAGCTTTCGATTTTAAGTAATCACTATGGCGACCACAAATAAGGTAAACTACATTCATCTACATCTATACGATACCCTGCAAGCCACCGCGAGGGTGTGTGGCAGGGGGTGAAGATCACCAAGCATGCTCTACTAACATGCAAACAAGCAACTATAGTGTCTCATGCAACTAGATTGTTAGTATCTATAGTATTTGAGGGGTTATATACATGCATCATGCACTACAGACTACTCTAAAATATTTCACCTACCTATCCATTTGCTATGCTGCCTATTTTGTTCTCTTATAGTACGGGGGAAAAATGCCATTTTGAATCTATCGGTACGACAATCTATCTCTCTAATATTATTTATCTGGTCGAATCTAGCATAATACGCTGTTTTTTTTAATATGTGCCTAACATCTTCAGTAAAGCTATCCGATTGAAATTTCTGTAATAAATTTAATCTGTACTTTAACCTACGCTCTGATAATGAGTCCCACATTCTATTGCTCCTTCGTTACACATGTGATGCTTAAAATTGCACAACTTAATAATAAAAATATAATTTATTCGTCTAAGACCCAAGTCCTTCGGAAAAATACATTATGCTAAATTACGAATTAAGTTGAAATATTAGCTGCATATATAAATGGTGAACAGACTTGTCTACTGCAAGAACAACCCAAAAATGAGATATTGTAAGGAAAGTAACAAAAGTACCACAACATATTAGCGTAGAATCAAATACTCCCGCATGTTACTCGACAAAAATTGAACAGTATATGAGAATTAAAATGATTGGAATGAGAATACTTGGTTGTTCCACATAAAAATTTTATTTCACAACATAACACGACCTAGGTTTTGACGATAAAACGTCATCTTCAGGTGAAGACTCTACAGAACATCCACTCATGTGGATGTACTCATGTGCCCATCCGTGAACGGAACTGATTTTGAACTTTCAGTCTTGACAGCGCCAATTTCATACGCTACAATCTCTGTCTTTTAGCTTTCGTTTTTCAGATATCACTATGGCGACCATAAATAAGGTAAACTACATTTCATCTACTCATCGCTTCTCATTTTTGCATTCTTTTCTGTTCATGCACAGAATATTAATCCTTAAGGCGGTGCTTCCTTATTATCCATGAGATCTGTAATTTTTTTCTTTTTCTCAAATAACAACTATGGCTACACATATTTGGAATAAATATTTCAATAAAGAAGTTATAAAATTTTTTTTTCAACATATAATTTCGATAGTCCCATATGACGATACATCGTTGTTGGCACTCCGAGCCAAGTTACCAAACGAGGAGATATCATCTCATGACACTCGAAGGCACTCACTTAAATAAACTCCAAAATAATATTTTCACTGATGACGTTAACAATATAAAATCCCATATCCCAACGGTATATTGGACCACAATCACAAAATTAGAGAAAATGATTGCCGAAATGACATATTGAAAATGCCCTTTCCTCGTACAATTAGAGACGTGAATAATTGTAAATGTATATCCAACAGTATAAATGCTGGTGTATCAATGGATAGCATTGGAAGTTGCATGTTGGTATAAGTACCTTAAGCTAATCCAACTAGCAGCATCTTAAATAAATTCCAAGACCATATTTTCAGTGATGATGTAAAAACTATTTTGCGGACCCCAACTTACTATGGTAGACTGGACCATAATCACAAAATTTGAGAAATTGATTGCCGAACTGACAGATTCAAAATGTCCTTTTTCCTCGTACTATTAGGGATATGAATAACGGTAAATATATCCAGTGCGAGTGTAGCAATGGATAACATTGGTAGCTGCGTGTTGGTATAAGGACTTAAACCGAACCTAACTAACAGCATGTTTTTGCATGTATGCTTTGCAATTTTTATTTCTTTTTAAATAGCGTAGTTTTGAACAGTACCTAAACAAATACTAATCCTTTTTTATTTATGATATGCAGTGCATGTTTGGTGAGAGTTCACCCCCTGCCACACACCTTTATGGTGGCTTGCAGGGTATTATGTAGATGTAGATGTTATTGTATGACTGCTGCGCAATTTATTATTTTCTAAAATGCAAAGTGATAGTTTAGACAAGAATATAATTACTAATCCTTTTTATTTATGATTTGTAATGAATGTTTGGTATGAATTCACCCCCTGCCACACACCTTTATGGTGGCTTGCAGGGTACTATGTAGATGTAACGATCTCAACATTCTCTCCTCATGCTGCATGCCAAAGGCGAAGACTCCCCGTCCTTTCCTTCCCCAGAACAGTTGACTCCGAAATCCAAAATGCGCACCAGTCCAACAGGTATTTCGCCGGCAAGGACGATGGAATGTTCGTAGCCCCAACACCACCTCCGATTCTCTGAAATCCTGCCCTTCAAAAGTCCCCCTCGTCCTTATACACTGCGCCGCAGCTATCGCAAACAACTATATGATCGCCGCAGTACCCTTCCGGGTCGATATTGTCCTCGGTATTGGAATGTGGTCTCTTCCGACTGATTGGGGAATGAAGGCCTATTATGTAATGCCTCTTAAAACAGACTCAACACTTTCATCTACATAATACCCTGCAAGCCGCCATAAAGGTGTGTGGCAGGGGTACTTTGTACTTAGCTATGCACACAAATTGCCCTCTCACTCTTCACCTTATTTCTGGCGCTTCGCACGGGATATTGCTTACATTTACATCTACATCTATGCGATACTCTGCGAGCCACCGCGAGGGTGTATGGCAGGGGGTGAAGAACACCAAGGCTGCACTATTAACATGCAAAGAAGCAATTATATGGTCTCATTCAACTACATTTTTAGTATCTATAGTATTTAAGGGATTAATACTATATCATAGAGACTACTCTAAATCATAGAGACTACTCTAAAATATTTCCCTTACCTATCCCTTTGCTATGTTGCCTATTCTGTTCTCTTATAATAAGGGGGAAAATGACATTTTGAATCGATCAGTACGACATTCTATCTCTCTAATCTTATTTATGTGGTCGAATCTAGCATAATACGCTGGTTTTTTTAATATGTGCATAACATCTTCAGTAAAGCTATCCGATTGAAATTTCTCTATAGATTTGATCTGTACCTTAACCTACGCTCTCATAATGATTCCCACCCTAATTCTTGTATTAATTCTAAAACACTACTCAACCTATCGTAACACTTCTTAACGAACTTAGCTGCTCTACGCTGCACACTGTCTAGTTCTCTGATCAAACCTAATTCATTCGGATCCCTTACAATGGCTGCATACTCAAGGTGGGGCCTAACTAGTGAAAAGTGACATTGCTCTTTTGTCTTCTCATCACATTTCCCAAGTACTCTTTTAATAGATCTTAGCTTTCTCTTTGATCGGCCGCATATTTACTGTATGTGTCTACCCCAAGATAAATCTTTAGTGCTTGTTACACCTAAATAGCTTATGGTTTCAACACTAAAGTCTCGAATTGTTATTTTTTCATACATTGCCCGAAATCGTTTCCCCTCAGCGGTAAAATAGTTGATATAACTTTCGAGAGTTCGCGGTGGTTGTAGACTTAATTGTGGTCAAATCTTTATTTCGAGATAAGATGAATGAATATTATTATACTTTTGAATCGTGGTGAGAAATAAGTAGAATTAGTTGTTCGGGGTAGACGATCAACAACCAACGTCTTACACGGTAATGCAGCATATGTGAGTATTTGATGAGAGGTAGGCAGAGGGGAGAAAGGGCGAAGGGAAACCGGTATCGGCTTTTGGCTGCACTAAACATTGGGTTCAAAACTCCATCTGACGAACAGCTGAACATGAATGTGAATATCCTTTTGCAACTCGAGTATATATAAATATTCAATTATAATGCATTAGATATTTTTGGTCATTTTGTACTTTTTCCCGTTTGAGTATTTATAAATATTCAATTATTATACATAGATCATTTACTTGAAGTAAAGGTGTCACTTATATTATTTATTATATATTACTTTAATTATTTACAGTTTAATGTTTCCATCGGCGTCGGAAGTGGGGGGCAGGGGCGGCATTCGGCCTCCCCCCCCAGAATTTGCCCCGGGCCCTTGAGTAATGAGTCTTCATTAATAAATTAATTAAATTTCACTTTTTTCCAGCTTGCCTTTTCCCTTCTGACGCATATTCTACCACCTTCATATTCACTTTTAGCGGAATTAAAGTCTCTACCCCCTCCTATCCGCAAAAAATGCGGCCCTTTTCATTGGAGCCGGGACCTTTTCTTAAGAGCCGGGCCCTTTTCAAGGTTAGCCCCTCCCAGCGAAAATAGTTCCGACGCCTCTGAATGTGTCCGTCTGGCTGACGATATTAACTAGGGAATATGTTAAATGCTGCAATTATATAATAAGCACCCTAGAAAATTCTTACTTGGGCATATTTACGGATAAACAATGTATGTAGATAGAAGCACCATTGCGATCGGAACGACTCTTCAATAGGGCCAGAATACGATGAATCATCTCCTGACTAATGATCTGATATCGCTTGCTTCACAAGTTCGCCTCTCCACAACCGCTTTTGCAGCTGACCATAATCTCGACCTTGATTGGTGGGGCGGGAATCGTTCACGGGCGAGCAGCAGGTACCGTTTACGATAATTCATTCAAGAAATAGGAAAAAAAGGCAGAAAACCGGTTTCAATGCTCATCTCATAACAATTTCGTTTCTTCTTCTTGGACAAGTTAACCGCGAGAGGAGAAAGTTTCATTCCTATCCATACGCCTTTTCCTGGCTGATCCATCGCAAGAATCAGGGCTACGTATCTCTTGTAGAACGACTTCTACTTGTAGTTTCTGTGAACTACAAGTAAAATTGATATTTTTGAAGAAGTTCACCAGAGGATATTAATATCCTTTTGTGAAACATTTTACTTCTCGATTAGCTGTTGTGTGCAGCCGTAAAATATTTACCCGTACGGCTGAGCCGTTTTTATCGAGTTGTTTCAGAATGGGCCTTTCATATAAATATAGACAGAAAAGGGGTTCTATTTTGAGCATGCACGAAACAAGGGTATTTGCAGCGAAGTTCATCTGGCGCAAATAAAAGCAAAAGCCCACTGATAAATGATAAAATATTAAATGATGCCTGTGATACACCCAGTTGAAAAGAAAACATTCGACGAATATTCTACTCAATAGAATATAACTAGCTGAGGGTGAGTGTGTGTAATATATCAACTCGCGCGGAAGCTCAAAGGCTTCATGACTCTTATCTTCGGAAAATTTTCGGCGGTCCCATAAGAGAGGTAACCAGACATCGGAGGCATGACGAAAACTCCTCATCTTTAAAAATATATGTCCGCCTCAGGAAGCGGGTCCGAGATGGTAATCAAAGGAAACCAGTCCAAGAGATGTTGATCACACAAAGCCTCTGATTCACGGTGGGGAATTCCTCTTGGGGTAGGATTAGGTTATTTATGTTCACCACTCGTGAAAGTTTTCATGGACCAGAAACACTTAATTTCAACTCTTTTAAACGTTTTTTCTACGCTATTTTCCTTCTTATTTCAGCATAGTACCTTTTTATCTTCTCGCTATCCATGAAGCCTATCTTTCTTCCCCATATTTCTCTCGTCTCCAGAACTCTACCTTCTACAGCACCCTTCAAAAATGGCCGTCGTCTTTCTATACTTCCTTTGCCACTTGCTAAGCCTCCTTATTTTTGTAGGTGAAATATTGTTGGAATAATCTGTAGTGCGTGTTGCACAAATTAACATTACTAATCCATGCATGATGGTAAATACAGATAAAAATATTTAGATAAAAGCCATTATAACCAATAATCCTTTATCACTATTTGCATAATTATTAACTATCTATCTGAATATGACCCTAATGTATAATATGTTTCCATGTAGTAGCCTAGCTGCATGCCAATTAAATGCATTTTTGGTGTTCTTCACCCCCTGCCGCACACCCTCGAGGTGGGTTGTAGGGTATTGCGTACATGTTAATGTAGATTTTCTCCATCAACTTCCTCTCCTCTCTAACGGCGCCCAAAACTTCTTCAACCGTCACACTTTTCAACTATTGAATCCTCAATATTTTTACCCACACCAATGTCTCGAAAGGTCCCCATTTATTCCCATTACCTCCCTCTATCAATTTTTTATTTCTCTATCAAATAGTACAAGTGACTCTCCAATAATTGTGTTAACCACGGAGAATCTCCATGTCCCATTTGATGGGAATAATTTTCATACTTTCATCATGTCACTTCTTAGGTTGCTTTGAAATATTTGAAGCTGAATAAATCCATCTCCCAAGGTTATGATCAAATTTCAATCTTGTTTGTTCACAATACCATCTAAGTCCTGCTACACATTATCCTTGATATTTTTAACAATTCTTTACCCTAAGCGCGATTCCCAGCTGCTTGGAAAAAAGTACTTATCATACCCCTCGATAACGTAAATAGGCATGCAAACCCTTCTGATTGAAGACCATTCTCCATTCTTAGTGCTTTATCAGAAACACTGGAGATAATTATTCACTCTCAATTTTTTGAGTTCCTTATGCCACCTGGTAAACTGGATTCTTTTCAATCCGGTTTCCGTAAAGGATTCAACACCCAGACTGTATTGATTAAGGTCACAAATGATATTCGTCTAGCCATTGGCAAAAGATTTGTAACCGTCATGGCATAATTAGATTTTTTCAAGGCCTTTTATGGAATTAACCATAATTTACTGTTACGTAAACTGAAATCCTTGAAATTTTCCAGTTCCGCTTTAAACTGGTTTCATGTTTACTTGGCAGGTAGAACTCAAGGTGTCAAGGGTTCCAGAGACGACCTATTCTCTTGTCTCCCGGTTTTATGTAACGTCCCACAAGGATCCGTTCTTGGACCTCTCCTGTTTACCTTGTACACTCTTGATCTGGCTAAGAGCATTAAACATTCTAAGAATATGCTTTATGCCTTGTAAGTCTCTGTTCACTTCTCACTAGATGAATTTCCATATTTTATTAATACAACTAATGAATAATTCTACCAGTGAATGGGCTAATATCAAATATCTTCCAATAAATCGAATTAAAACGCGAGCTTTTATTTTTGGTAATACAAGACTTTTAAACTGTGTTGGTTACGAAAGGAATGCGAACTAGCCGTGCCGGAGTCACGCCTTGATGCCTTGGCGGAGTCACACGCTGAAATGCACAATAGCTGAATTTCCAAAAGGAATAAATCCACCCGACCGGGATTCAAACCCGGACTCCCTCATTTCCGGCCAGGTACTATACCAGTTAAGGTACCGAGGCAGGTACTTTAACTGGTATGAGTTAAGGTACCTGGCCGGATATAAGGGGGTACGGGTTCATATCCCGGTCGAGGTCAATTTTTTTCTTGTGGAAATCCATCTATTGTGCATTGGATTTGATTGTCTGCCGCCTATACCAGTTAGTACGACTATTGTCCAGATCAATAAGACTGTCTTTTCTTTACAAGAAAGATCTTTATAAGACCTTGGACTTATCCTTCTTTGTCATGGGAACAGCATGTCATTGAAATGTGTAATAAGGGAAATAAGACTCTCTATTTACTCAAAATTGAAAAGAAAAATCTCCCTGTTTGTACTAGAGTTATTCTGGTAACTTCTCTTGTATTTCGAACAATTGATTATTGCATATTAGTCTACAGTGATATAACCACTGTTATTGATAAGCGTTTACAATGACTAATTACATGCTATGCTGGATTTATATTTGATCTTCTTGGAGAAGATCATGTGTCTACATACCTTGTTGATCTGAAGTGGCTACCTCTTGATTCCCGAAGAAAATACTGCCTGGGGTCATTTCATTTCTACCTTTACCGTAATTGGAATCCCGGCTACCTGTATGATCCATTAACCCCCAGGAGAAGTGTATCTCATAGATTTACCCGCTCTGACCTAAACCTTTTTTTCACTTCCCCGAGCACATACCAACATCTGCCCTAACCCCTTCCCCATCACTGAACAAAAGTTTCGGCACCAATATACAACCCATAAATATTAAAATCACAGTTTCACTTCAATCTTTCAAAGGTAAACTTTTTTCTATTTCTTCTCTATTTAAAAACTAAACTCCAAACTGGTGTTAACTTAGCTTATCTCATGTACGAGAAATCAGCTACTTTTCCCTTGTAAGACCTCATTTGGAATATGCTGCCAGTGTATGGGATCCCTACGAAATCGATCTAAGTAATGAACTTGAACGTGTGCAGCGAAGATCGGCAAGATTTGTGAAGGGACGATACGATAATTATATTAGCGTAACCAGTCTATTAAATGAATTGAAATGGGAATCATTGTCAGATCGCAGGTTGAAATTTAGACTTAATCTCTTCCACAAATTCCAAGGCAATATTTTCAGTGATGATGTTAAAAATATTTTGCGGACCCCAACTTACTATGGCAGACTGGACCATAATCATAAAGTTAGAGAAATTGATTGCCGAACTGACCGATTCAAAATGTCCTTTTTCCCTCGTACAATTAGAGATACGAATAACGGTAAATATGTCTTATCGGAGAGTAGCAATGAATAGCATTGGTAGCTGCATGTTGGTATGAGTACTTAAAGCTAACCCTACTAACAGAATGTTTTTGCATGTTTGCTTTGCAGTTTCTATCTTTTTTAAATAGTGTAGTTCTGACTACTATATTAATACTATTCCTTTTTTATGCATGATATGTAGTGCATGTTTGGTGAGCAATCACCCCCTGCCACACACCCTTGTGGTGGCTTGCAGGGTATTATGTAGATGTAGATGTCTTATAAATATGCTGTAATATTGATTTGATTCTTATTGTTTAATTAATTCATGATGAATATATGAGCAGAAAGTACAATTGTTCTTCGTTTACTTTACTTTCTACTCATGGGTTGCCCAGAGCATTAATGCATCTTTGAATTCTTCTTTCTTCTTCTACAGCACTAGCTCTACGACTCGTACAACTATACACACAAAAACTAATTCAGCTATGCTTCGTACCAGGCTCCATACTCATCATCATCATCGTTGGTCAACAATCCTAGGATTGGTTTGACGCAGCTTTCCACTCGATTCTTCTATCGGCCAACCTTTTCATTGTGACGTAATTCTTCTCTTTTACATTCTTCACAACCTGTTCCATGTATCTCATGCTCCATACTAACCTTTTGTAAATGTCTTCATCCAAGGGTTTATATCTTCAGGTGTCTTATCTTGGTTTATACCTACTCAGCCGAAGTATATCTTACTCCTTGCATCACTACTATTATTCACCCACTTTAGTCTAAAATACTATACGTAAGAAATCAAACTACTCCACCTTAGTATTGGTTGTAGGATAATGTATCCAATAATGCATCAATAAATCCATAAATAACAAGACTATTAAATAAATTAAATTGGGAATCATTATCAGATCGCAGGTTGAAATTTAGACTCAATCTTTTAAACATATTCCAAGACCATATTTTCAGTGATGATGTTAAAAATATTTTGCGAACCCCAACTTACTATGGTAGACTGTACCATAAATACAAAATTAGAGAAATTGATTGCCGAACTGACATTTTCATAATGTCCTTCTTTTCTCGTACAACTAGGGATATGGATAGCTGTGAATATATCTAATAGCAAAAAATACGATTATACCAATGGATAGCATAGGTAGTTACATGTTGGTATAAGGATTTTAAGATAACCCAACTTACTGAATGTTTTGGCATGCTTGCTTTGCTATTTTTATCTTTTTTAAAGCGTAACGTTTAGACTAGTATATTATTACTAACCCTTGTTTATGCATTATATGTAGTGTATGCTTGGTGTGAGTTCACCACCTACCACACACCTTTGTGCTTAGTGGCTTGCAGGGTATCATGTAGATGTAGATGGAAAAAAGAAAGCGATAATCGGATTTGTGTCATGGCTTCACAGAAAAAAATATCTTGGCGCTAGGCTATGTGTAGAAATTTGCATGTGGTGAGAAGAAAACATATAGGCCTGAGCAAGAATTATTTTGAGAAAGAAACAAGAATTGGGAGACAACCTGGAGAGAAGATAGCAACACAGCGAATAAACTCTCATCTACATCTACATAATACCCTGCAAGCCACCATAAAGGTGTGTGGCAGGGGGTGAATTCTCACCAAACATGCACTACATATCATACATAAAAAAGGATTAGTATTTTTCTACTGTTCTGAACTTCAGTATTTAAAAAAAGATAATAAGAGTAAAGCAAACATGCAAAAACCTGCTGTTAGTTGGGTTAGCTTTAAGTGCTCATACCAACATGCAGCTACCAATGTTATCCATTGCTACACTCGTATTGGATATATTTACCGTTATTCATATCCCTAATTGTACGATGAAAAAAGGACATTTGAATCTGTCAGTTCGGCAATCAATTTCTCTAATTTTGTAATTATGGTCTAAATAGTAAGTCTACCATAGTAAGTTGAGGTTCGCAAAATATTTTTAACGTCATGACTGAAAATATAATCTTGGAATTTATTTAAGAAATTAAGTCTAAATTTCAACCTGCGATCCGATAATGATTCCCAATTTAATTCATTTAATAGATTGGTTACGCTAATAAAGATATCGTGCCGTCCCTTCACAAATCTTGCCTATCGTCGCTGCACACGTTCAAGTTCATCATTTAGACTGATTTTATAAGAATCCCATGCACTGGCAGCATATTCCAAATGAGGTCTAACAAGGGAAAGGTAGCTGATTTCTCGCGCATGAGAGAGATTTCTCGCACACGTATGTTCTCAACGCCAATAAGAATGGTCTAAGTCCATTTCAACGGAGAAAGCACGCTGTTACGTAAAAGCCAGAAGTCAAGAGTCATGCCATTCCTGCTGTTTTTTACGATCGAATCTAAGGACGCATAGCTTTCATCAGCCGTCGTCAATTGTATAACAGAGGTAGACACAGCTCTCCAGCCTTCCGAACCTACGATTAGGGTTTCACCAGAAAACTTCGAGTACATTGAAGCGAATCAGCATAGAAAACTCTAGATCGCCAATGTAAATGATATTCTTCAACACATAAAGTCTGGGACCTAATCAATGTAAACGGGTGACGTGAATCGTTTACTGTAAAACGTGAATAGAGATGGGTGGAAGAACGGAAACGGACACGACCAGCATAGGCCTGGGCGATATTGATAATGAAATATCGCGATACGATAATTTTAGCATATCGATATGTGGCGATAGCGATAAATCATATCGTGACCATAAATATCTTCTTATCGTGCCCGAATAAAATATCACGATAAAATATCTCGATAAATATCGCGATAAAATATCACGATATCGCGCCCCGATAAAAATATCACGATAAATATTGCGATAAAATATTGTGGAAAATATTACGATAAAATATCGTGGTATTGCACTCCGATAAAATATTGCGTAATCACGTCCGATGAATTATCGTGATGGTACGCCGGAAAATCGTGTTGGAAAAAGACAGCCGTTGGGTTGGCCTTCGCTGGAGCAAGTAAGTTTGAAAACTTACTATTCTGCTATCTGCTAGTTCAAATTCTTAGAAGTTCTCTCTCACTCTCTCTTTCAAGTTCAGTGGTCTGATAGTTTATAGCTGACGTCATGATAAAATTTTGGAAGGAACAGAAAAGATTCCGGCGCAACATCACGATAACCCTTCGGGCGCCATTACGCGATATTTTAACGGAGCGAAATATCACTATAGTTTATCTCAATGGTACTTTATCGCAATATTTATCGTGATATTTTAGAATATTTACCGTGGTATTTTATCGGGGTGCAATATGGCGATTTTGTATAGGGAAATATATCGCGATTTTTAGCGAGCAACGATATATCGTCAATTTAAAAAAATCAAAATCGTATCGCGATATTTTCCGATATATCGATATATCGCCCAAGCCTGAAACGTGATACCGTGTTTTACGTGGGAGATCTCCCGTCACTCACGTTTCACGTTCACGGAAAACCAATGAAAACTGTCCCAGGATTTGGCGATAAGGAGCCACCTGTTGGGAGTTATTGAAGTTACAAGTGGATGCATGCCTCTTCTGAATTGAAATTTTACTCTCAAAAACTGTAAAACTTATTTCAGTCTTGTTTCAGCACAGAGAAATTCCTGACTTTTTTGTAAAGAGGGAATCACTGAATCAATAGTGATTTGAATTTATTGTGTTTTTAGTGAGATTTTACAAGGTAACTAATGACATGAAAAATCTGGTTTGCGATTGTTGCCATTGTTTAGTTCGTGAAAATTTAGATAGGAAGATTTAAACACGGTTATCACGAATTAATTGTGGATTATAATTAACTTAAGTGATATGGTAACTTCATTAAGGACATGGAATACATAAATATCTCTACAGCCTTGAAACATGCATTGATAGCTCCTGTTTACATTCGCTACGGATTTCCTTTTGCGCCTTCGGCAGTCAATTTTTTCCTGAGGGTCGCGTTACGTCGATTGTGTCCGCTAGAGAAAATATTCCCTTCTTACGTTTCCCGTGAACGACTCACGTGACCCGTTCACGTTGACTTTGTCCAAGTCTTAACGAGCTATTAATTTTACTCACTATTGCAATTTCCAGGAAAATAATTCCAGAATTAAAATTTTTTCACAAATTCTGAGAGGCATATGGTTGCTTAAGTAGCTAAAAGGAACTTCCAGGTCGAGATTCGAATCCCGGCAGTGGAAAGGGTTTTTCTGAAAAAATTTCTGTCCCCAC
Organism: Platycnemis pennipes; assembly: GCA_933228895.1. NCBI lineage: Eukaryota > Metazoa > Arthropoda > Insecta > Odonata > Platycnemididae > Platycnemis > Platycnemis pennipes. Next base: position 14,579,975 of record OW121856.1, read on the forward strand.
TTGAGTGCCTTGTGGTGAGCACATTATGTTCAGTACTGCGTCCGTTGGATGGGACGTTAAAACATGGCCCTCTTAGCGTCATTCATTAAGTCTAGCATGGCACATTGCATAGAAAGGCCACGCTGGGTTTTTACCTGCCGTCGCTACCAAAAAAAACTACTTCATCCCTAACATCCAATTGCCTCCCTTGTTAACAAAAAAACTAAATTGGAGAAAATGTTCAGGACTTATAGAATCTAGGCATAGTAATGGGAAAGTGTGCATTCAAACTGCAGTGTTTCATCCATTCATTAAACATGGAACCTGGAACTATCCAGCCTCTCATAATCCTAGATCTATAAGCACTAGGCTGGTGCGAAATCTCTGAGATTTCCACTCCGAGCGAAGGCACATTGATAAGAAAAAATTATGAATTCAGCGGAAAAGCGTCAACAGTAAATTATTTCAAATTGTGTATCTGGTAATAGCCTAAGCCTAAGAAGTAGGTATGTCGCTAATAATTTTTGGAAGAGAAATAATGCCATATATTATTAAAATGGTAATTAAAAGTGTTGAAACCATAAGGTTCTCAAATGTTGCGACTACTACTTGCATTATCTTGGGGAAGACACATCCGGGAAATATGCGGCCGAGCGAAGAGAAAGCTAGGATTTATACAAAGAGTACTTGGGAAATGTGACGAGAAGACAAAAGAGCGATGTTACTTTTCACTAGTTAGGCCCCACCTTGACTATGTTGCAAGTGTATGGGATTCGAATGAATTAGCTTTGATTAGTGTGCAGCGTAGAGCAAATAAGCTGGTTAAAAGGCGTTGCGATAGGTTTAGCAGTGTACCAAAATGAATGGGAGAATAAGGTTGGGAATCATTATCATATCGCATGTTAAAATATCTATTCAATCACCAACGGAAATTTGTGATGGATAGGTTGACTGAAGATGTTGAACATATATTAATAACCCCTCCATATTATCTTAGATTTTTACCAGATAAACAAGATCAGAGAGATAGGTTGCCATAAAAATGTAAATTGGAGGGGTGGGCGGGGACTTTTTGGAGCCCCCCTGGCACTTAGACCTCTTTAGATCCATTGTGCCAACCCACATTGTTACCTGCCTGCCACTTGCAGACAGGGGACAAGAGCACCACGGTAGATGTATGGAGAGGGGCTACCCATCCAACCTCCGTCCGGGCCCAACGTTGCTTAACTTCGGTGATCTGACAGTAACCGGTGTTTTGATAGGTTGTCATACCGCTAGGTATAAAAGGTCATTCCGCCCGCGTACCATAAGAGAACATAATAGGCAGCATATCAAAGAGTAGTTATTTTGTTGGAGTAGTTTGTAGTGCATGATACATCTAGCAAGTCTCCATTAAATATCCTAGTTGCATGTCATTAGTGCATGTTTGGTGATCTTCACCCCCTGCCACACACCCTCGGGGTGGCTCGCAGGGTATTGATGTATGTAGATGAAGGTAGGGGTCACTGATTCTGGTTTGCTTCCCCCATTATAAGGATGAAACGTCTAATATTTGTTTTGTTTGTTTGGGAGATGTTGGTGGGTTGCTGGGGGAGTGAAGCGGGGGGATTGTTGGGTTATCGATTGTAGATTGTTTTTTTTTGGAGAGGAAGAATAAAGGAGAGTCTGATAAGCAGCGTTTTCTTTATTGAAATTAGTGTACTCCCGTAATATTTGCCCGACGTTACAAGGACAATAACCTTGAGGACATAGGTGTGTCTCAATTCGATAACTTAAGGAGGTTCCACCGTGACTCCGCGATTCAATATCCCGTAAAAGAGCTATGTTATTTAATGAATAAATACCGATCCAGAAAAACACCTACATGGAAAATCATCTGCAGGGTGATAACGCACACACAATAATTGTATGAGTATGCTATTTTATAGCGCGTTGTAGTTACATTCTATTTTTTACAAGCTCTTTTAACTCATTTTGACTTCGGAAAATGACTACTTGTTGTGGCCACGCTTAATTTACAAAGTGAGGATACATTCTCAATTCCGCTAATACGTATTCTAAAATAGGTTAAATATTTTCTTACTTAGTTTTAAACCACTCCCTTGCAAATACAACCCTTTGTTTTGAATTTTATTAATATTCGTATTTTTGAAAATTGTTTGGCAACAATGACGCTGCTACCTCTTGGAAGCTTTGATATTAATTACACCATATCAATAACCAATAAAATATTTAAATTACGTAAAAAATATAAGAAGGATCTTGGTAAGGTATATTCCGTAATTAAGACGGTAAATAAGCTTGTAAGCACGTTCCGTCACAAGGATCGTTGCCAATGATAACAACATACTGTAGCGCCAATTTCACGTAACTAAGGCTTTTCTGCTTTTTTTCGAGCAAACATTTATTAATATCAATTAAACAAGTGTGGTAAGGCGAGCACTTTTTTACAATGCTAAATTCTACGTAAAATCACGCATCTTATATTATTTTTTCGTCAAAACGACATTTCTCCTTACATTATTAATCTGCAAATATTACTGCAAGAGCCATGCTCTGCCGTATAGCCACGTATAAAATATCTGATTTTCAGTTTCTTTTTTCTTCAAATATATTATGGTAAGGCCAAATTATTTTGTTGCCAATCGATAGGAGGGGCAAAAAATGATGTATTCTGACATTTTCACAAATATGACATCTATTTCATAATTCGGTGGAGCCACCTTAAGGGAACACTCTATCGGGGATGTCGCTCTGTTGGGATTCAGGGGTCGGCGTCTTTCCCCAGCGAGCCACCAACGAATGAGATACAGGAATCCGGGATATACGACCGTTCAAGCGAGGCTTTTCATAAGTAATCTTGCCGAGGAGGGCAAGGGGGAACCTTAATTATTATGCCCCTGGCATCTTGACGGGCGGAAGGTGAAAGTGGGGAGGATCCCGTCAGCCACGTGTGAGATCGACGAAGGGACTCAAGGCCTCCAAGTGAAGCCACAACACGGCCGCATTCAAACCAGAAAGGAGGAAAGGGCGGAGGAGAAAAACCACCGCTATTTGGGGGCAGGTAAAAGGAACGCTGCGATGGTGGTGTTAAAATACAAAGGTGAGATTAAGTATGGGATGCGAGCTGGAAGTAGTCATTGGGGGGAGGTGACCGATGGCCTAGCGCCATTCAGCATAGGTGGGCGATTGCTAGGAGAAAACGTTCTCAGGAAACGAAGGAAGGGTGCATTGTAACCTGGCAGTCAGCTGTCATCATAAATCCTCAAAAAAAAACCATGGGTTAAGGCCGTTCTACGCGGTCATTGAAACTGCGCAAGTTGATGTTGATTCCGTTTGAGCAGTCGTCTGTGAAAGTCGGTGACGCGTAAAATTGCGAGGACGCTTGCTTTTGACAGCTTTACACGGTGGAATCGTCGGTGCATTATGTCAGTGACAATTAATACCATTCAGTAGCGGTAATACCGTCAATATATCGCATAACGTCCAGATCTGTTAGGTAGCAATTTATTGGACGTGATCGATGCGATAAATTACCACCACTTCAAAATATGTTTTAGGCCATAGTCTAAACATAATAGTGTAGACCATAGTCCCTTATACTTAGCCCAAAATTTGCACCACGAACGAACGGATGTGGGCCAAGGTAACGAGTTCTTCCTTTATGAACGAAATTTTAGCTTCCACGTGATTAATCGCCCAGCTCATCATTATCGCACTTTATTCACTAACTAAGGAGTTGAATGCAAACAAAAACACCCAACTCAATCGTCAAAAACCTATTTAATTGCTAGAATTCCCCAAGCAGTTCGTTGCCGCTACATCTGCACCATCTAGTGAGAGCAATAAACTTCAAACTTGCGCGAACGCATGTATCAGATTAGAACATTTGTAATCTGCTCGTTCTAATTTGCTCGCAATTTGCTCGCTCGTTCTAATTTGCTTGTTTACATGTCAGTAGTGCATGTTTGGTGATCTTCACACCCTGCCACACACCCTCGCGGTGGCTTTCAGGGTATCGCTTTGATATAGATTTAGATGTTAAGAGTAAGGAAATGCCAACGACGGGTTTCTTTCCGCACTTGCTGCCTGCCTTGAAAAAATCTAACCGCTCTCTGAATCCCCTTCTATACAAGGTGCAATGTCCTAAGTTGTTGACCGCCTCCCACTATAAAAACAAGTGAAAGCTTTTACCGCTATGCAAATACGTACCTGCACACACGCCACGAAAGAGTGGATCGAATTCCACGTGACTTTGGGAAGACTTTGAACCGAAGTGTTCGAGTCGGATGAGCAACAAGGAATTACGTACAACAGCCTCAGGCCAAAGAGAATGCACTGGAAGTACCACGGGGTACAATACGGTAAATATGGAGGGAAGATCATCTACATCTACTGTGTAGCAGGAGGAGATTTCTCACCAAACATACACTACATATCATGCACAAAAAAGGATTAATATTTATATACTGTTCTTAAATTTACTATTAAAAAAAGATAAAATAGCTAAGCAGACATGCAAATACATGCTGTTAGTTCTGTTTGCTTTATGTCCCCATACCAACATGCAGCTACCTATACTATATCCATTGCTACTCTCGTATTGGATATGTTTACCATTATTCATATTTCTAATTGTACGAGCAAAAAAGGACATTTTGAATCTGTCAGTCCGGTAATCAATTTCTCTAATTTTGTGATCATGGCCCAGTCTACCATAGTAATTTGGGGTTCTCAAAATACTTTTAACGTCATCACTGAAAATATTGTCCTGGAACTTATTTGAGAGATTAAGCCTGAATTTCAACCTGCGATCTGACAATGATTCCCGTTTAAGATTGAGAGAAATTATTATCAGTTGAATACCATGGGCGAGGTATGTTGAACAAGTGTTGAAGAAGTTGTAAGAGGAGAACTGCACTAACAATGGAAAGTCTAAGGAAAGAAACGATTGAACGAATGGTTCAATCCGGTCTTTGCGCCAATGATCAGTGATGTCGGCAATATGTCACAAAAGAAATGATTAAGGGAGCCAGGGGTAAAGAGATTTAGAAGGAATAATTTAATATAACGTTATTGGTACGTTAGTCTGAGTGGCAAGTATGCATAGAGAGGAGGATAAAAATATTCCTTCTACGATACCAATTAGTCGAAATAAGTATTTTTTTTACATTTACACGATACCCTGCAAGCCACCGCGAGGGTGTGTGGCAGGGGATGAAGAACACCAAGGCTGCACTATTAACATGCAAAGAAGCAATTATATGGTCTCATTCAACTACATTTTTAGTATCTATAGTATTTAAGGGATTAATACTATATCATAGAGACTACTCTAAATCATAGAGACTACTCTAAAATATTTCCCTTACCTATCCCTTTGCTATGTTGCCTATTCTGTTCTCTTATAATAAGGGGGAAAATGACATTTTGAATCTATCGGTACGACAATCTATCTCTCTAATCTTATTTATCTGGTCGAATCTAGCATAATACGCTGGTGTTTTTAATATGTGCCTAACATCTTCAGTAAAGCTATCCGATTGAAATTTCTCTAATAGATTTAATCTGTACTTTAACCTACGCTCTGATAATGATTCCCACCCTAATTCTTGTATTAATTCTGATACACTACTCAACCTATCGTAACACCTTTTGACGAACCTAACTGCTCTACGCTGCACACTGTCTAGCTCTCTAATCAAACCTAATTCATTAGGATCCCATACACTGGCTGCATACTCAAGGTGGGGCCTAACAAGTGAAAAGTAACATCGCTCTTTTGTCTTCTAATCACATTTCCCAAGTACTCTTTTTATAAATCCTAGCTTTCTCTTCGCTCGGCCGCATATTTCCCGGATGTGCCATGTATGTCATAAATGTATTCGAGTACAAAAAATAACTAAAACGGGATAAATTTAGAGGGTGTGCAAGAAACCAAAATGATTTCGGTGAGCTGATCAAATTTTTTCCAGCGAATGTATTTAAATGACCGATCCATTTAAGGAGTCAGATCCATTCCGAAGAAGCCAAAACAGCGAGCAATAAGGCACACAAAAGCGGATTGTAGCCAGACCCCAATAGGCTAGTCGATTAAGTGTCAGTCTGGCAACACAAGGGTCGCAGTTCAAACCCAGTCTCGGGCTTGAATGTTTTGCTTGCGTTAGGTTTTCAGTTCGATATAACAAAAGAAGTTGTAGCAGCTAAAAACAGAATTCTATGGCTAAAGCAGGTTTTAGTTCGTTCGAGAAAGCTTGTAGCTGTTAAACGACCTCTTACGAAGCAGGAGGAATGGTTTCAGATACTCGGAATTAAATGAAATGAAATGAACAGTTCCCGATGACCGCAAGGAAAAGATTCGTCACCGAGTGCTCCCGAAACATGATAGTGATGGAATGGAAATGAGTTTAGATTTGAGGTTTTCGCGGTGCGGAGAGAAAAGGAGGAAATAGACTCCTCGGTGGGGACGTTTCGATTTTCCAGAAAAGGAGAAAAAAATTAGAGGGGGCAAATGGAAGAGAATGGGGGCGAAATAGCGTACGACACGTGGGGTTGGTGCTGATTTCGCGGGAGAGGAAGGCGGGCGAGCGTGTGCGAAAGTGAATGAGGGATTCAAGGGAAGAGAAAGGCGAGCAGGATGGGGAGCAATGCCATAAAATCACCGAGGTGAAAAGCTGGCAAGCTGGAGGGATGTTACATAACAGTACCTACTCGGTGGGGTGAGCAGATGTAGGCCGGCTCAGGCAGGACACACCGCCGGAATGGGGTCCGGCCTTGGGTCGTTCGTCTCGCTGGAGTAGAGGCACCACACGTGTGTGCCATTCAACTCTTACGTATCTCTCTCAATTTTTCGTTTTCCACTCCCTAATTTTTTTAATTTGTCCCATCAGCGAATTCCAGGGGACAACAGACTGTTCGAGCACTTCTACATCTACATAATACCCTGCAAGCCACCATGAAGGTGTGTGGCAGGGGGTGAATTCTCACCAAACATGCACTACATATCATGCATAAAAAAGGATTAGCATTTACATACCTATGGTACTGTTCAAAACTACACTATTTAAAAAAAGATAAAAATAGCAAAGGATACATGCAAAATCATGCTGCTGGTTGGGTTAGCTTTAAGTCCATATACCAGCATGCAGCTACCAATGTTATCCATTGCTACACTCGTACTGGATATATTTACCGTTATTCATATCCCTAATAGTACGAGGAAAAAAGGACATTTTGAATCTGTCAGTTCGGCAATCTATTTCTCTAATTTTATGATTATGGTCCAGTCTACCATAGTAAGTTGGGGTCCGCAAAATATTTTTAACATCATCACTGAAAATATGGTCTTGGAATTTGTTTAAGAGATTAAGTCTAAATTTCAACATGCGATCTGACAATGATTCCCAATTTAATTCATTTAATAGACTGGTTGCGCTAATAAGGTTATCGTACCGTCCCTTTACAAATCTTGCCGATCTTCGCTGCACACGTTCAAGTTCGTTATTTAGACCGATTTTGTAGGGATCCCATACACTGGCAGCATATTCCAAATGAGGTCTCACAAGGGAAAAGTAGCTGATTTCTCGTACATGATCGTCACATATACCCAGTACTCTTTTGATGAATCCCAGTTTACGATTCGCTTGACCCAATATTTCACGTATGTGTCGTTCACTTATCGTTGTTCGCGATAGGACCAGTTAACGGATGTGGATACCTCGGGAAAAAATGCTTTCTAGGCTTCGGATTTTTTTCAGAGCTTTTCTTCACAACTTCTGCTGGCGTGAAGGAAATAAGTTCTAGTTTTCACTGTTCGATGTTAGAGAGATGGCACTTTGTTGCAAATATGACGAGGTGGACGGAATCGGAGGACCGTCCAAGCAAGATGGTGCCGCCATCCCGGTAGTACGTCGAACAAGAAGCAGAACTTGTTTACGCTTTACAAGGCTGCTATGATTCTACACAAGATTTACGCATAAAAAGGCGTAATTTCAAAGATTAAATCTTATTTGAGGTCATTAACGCTTTTGTTGCTTCATATTTCCTGCCATATCCAAGAGCTGTTCCCCTAAATATGGGTGATTTTTGACTATATTTTCTCTAATTTTATCCGTAATCCTTTCTTCTCTATGGCTTTTGTATGAGGCTTATTTATGCAAAAAGCTCAAGGAGAAACATTTGCGACATGGTATGATTTCTCTGGTATAAAATGGAAAACAATGGAGCTTAGTATCTTACTACCAGAAGATTTAACAAGGGAAAAGCTGAATGTCTGAAAAAGCATTTTTAGCCGAGGTATTCACTCCCCTAAAGGTGGTTTTAATGTATTATCATCTCATATTTCAACCACTTTTCATCTGAATAGAAAAAGAGGCAGGTAAATCTAAATAGCCCTTAAGAGGTCATCATATACCAAGGAGAAGAATGCAAGAGAGGAGGAGGAAAGACCAAGAAAGAGGGCATCCCTTCCCTCCATTCCAATTTCTAATAGCATCTTAAGAATATTGACCAAAAATCAAATCAATGCAATGCATAACCCAAGGAGAGAGCTTCAGAACTTTCTGGAAAGGGTCAAAGATAGCTTGAAGTTTAAAACGTCTGCAGTCTACCGTATTCCACGTGAATGGAGGCTAATCTACACTGGGGAAACGGGTCGGAATATGCTGAGAAGCGCCTGACTTCAGAGGCGTATCAGGCACTACCATCCATAGAATTTGGCTGTTGCTAGGGCTAGGATTTATCGCCGACGATACTCGATATGCACTTGGTATCGGGAGTCGATATTTTGAAACGTGATATCACGATATGTCGATATCCGATATCCCGATACGTCGATATCCCGATATGACGATATCCTGTTCCTCGTGTTTTTTTTCTGTCACGCTTAATAATGTCTCTATTTAGCGCAACTTCTCGATAATGGTTGATGGGATTGAAATGCTTCCTTATACAATATTACAGTTCCTCAATCGTTTATGATATATTTTAAATTGTCTAATTTGCTATTAACTTTTTCATGATAAAATTTGGATGCAGGGAATGCAATGGCCATGGTGCGATTTCATCACTGAAAACCTGCATTCAAAAAGAAAAGTTGAAATTTGTTTATAAAATTATTGTATTTAAACCATAATTCGGAATTTAAAAAATTTTCCCCGTTCTTCCAGCAAGGAAAATTTTATGATAAAAAAATTAAGGTTAATAACAATAACAAATTACACAATTTAAAATATATAATTAACGATTGAGGAAGTGTAATATTTTATAAGGAAGAGACCGTTTATAGCACTTCAATCCGATCAACCAATCCCGGGAAATTGCACTAACAACATGAAAAGTAAGAAAAATATCGTCGATATGTCGATATCCCGATATGTCTATATCCCGATTGTCGATATCCCGATATATCGATATCCCGATATGTCCATCTCACGATATTTCCTCTATTTATCGCGAAACCGATATATCGGCGAATCCGCGATATCAGAATGATATCGTCGTGCGATATTCAAAACAGTATATCGCACAGCCCTAGCTGTGGCTAAGCAAAGCCTCGAGAAAGACATGGAATAAACTTTACTTAGTGGAATGGAATAAATTACCAAGATTTTATGCCATTTTAATGAATTTTGGCACCATGTTGAGACGACGGCTGTGAAAAAATTCCACTGTGGATATAAGAACACTGAGCAAGACAACGGTTTCAACGTAAGCAGCGTGGGGCAAAAAATACTTGAATGAAATGCGAAGGTCACGGCGAAGCCAAAGACAATCTGAGCCGTTGAGGTATTTAAAAGGCGCTTCGGGCTACTCGTATCCAACCTACCGCAACGATCTTAAGAAACGTATTCGCCAACAAACCTCCTCCCAATCATTCACTCCGACGACGGGAAAACCTTAAGGAGGCTCCACCGAATTATGAAGTACATGTCATTTTTGTGAAAAATTCAGGACACACAATTTTTTGGCCCTTCTATCGATTGAAAATAAAATAATTTCGCCTTTCCTTTACATATTCGAAGAAAAAAGACGCTGAAAATTAGCTGTTTTATATATGGTGATACGACAGAGCATGGATCTTGCAGCAAAATTTGCAGATTAATAATGTAAACATAAATGTCATCTTGACGAAAATTAATGTAAAATGTACAATGTTATGTAGAGTTTAGCATTGTAAAAAGGTGCTCGCCTCACCACAATTGATATTAATAAATGTTTGCTCGAAAAAAAGCAGAAAAGTTGTATGTTGTTATCATTGGCAACGGTATATCTGACGGAGCGCGCTTGCAATCCTATTTACTAACTTAATTTAGGAATATACCTTACCAAGGTTCTTCTTATATTTTTTATGTAATTTAAATATTTCATTGGTTATTGACATGGTGTAAATAATACCAATGCTTCCAAATGGTAGCAGCGTCATTGTTGCCAAACAGTTTTTAAAAATATAGATATTAATAAAATTAAAAAAGGGTAGTATTTGCAAGGGAATAGTTTAAAACTAAGTAAGAAAATAATTAACCTATTTTAGAATACGTGTTAGCGGGATTGAGCATGTATTCTCACTTTATAAATTAAACGTGGCAACAACATTTCAGCCATGTTTCGAAGTCACAATGAGTTAAAAGAGCTTTAAAAAAAAAGAATGCAACTACAACACGCTATGTAATTGCATGCTCATAGCATTATTGTGTATGCGTTATCACCCTATAGATGACTTTCCATAGAGGTGTTTTTATGGATCGGTATTTATTCATTAAATAAAATAGCTTTTTACCGGATTTCGAACCGCGGAGTCACGGTGGAACCTCCTTAAAACTTTTATCGCTCCTAATATGTTTGACTTCTTCTACCGCGCGTTTCTCGAATACTCTCTTCCCTACACAAACTCTTCCACTGCGTTCACGTCGGTATTCTTTCTGCCCTTCTTAAAAGAGCGATTGCCTTCCTCCATGTAATTGCTTTCACCGTAAGTCGAACGCCGTGGGAAGGTCGGAGACGCGTCTTGACAGTCGAGCCTAAGCACAAGTTCCACAGAGAAAATAGAATTCGCCTAGACCGGGACTCGAACCCGGATCCCCTGATTTCTGGCCAGGTGATTAAGCCATTTCAACTGCCGAGGCGTCATCTATCCTTGTGGAGTTTCAAAGGCCTTTGAGGAACTAGGTGTGCTCGAACTGCTAGACATATCATGCCACAAAGCAGTCGATGTCGTGCGCATGGCGCCACCGTTCAAGAGGTTAAGGTTGAACTTTAAGCACTAAGGTGCTTACTATACAAATAAATTCCAAGATAATATTTTCAGTGATGACATTAAAAATATTTTGCGAACCCCAACTTATTATGGTAGACTGGACCATAATCACAAAATTAGAGAAACTGATTGCCGAACTGACATATTCATTCGGCAATATTTGTAAAGGGACGGTACGATAACCTTATTAACATAACCAGTCTATTAAATGAATTGATTTCGGAATCATTATCAGATCGCAGGTTGAAATTTAGATTTAATCTCTTAAACAAATTCCAATACCATATTTTTAGTGATGATGTTAAAAATACATTGCGTACTACTCCAACTTACTATGGTAGACTGGACCATAATCACAAAATTAGAGAAATCGATTGCCGAACTGACCGATTCAAAATGTCCTTTTTTCCTCGTAAAATTAGGTATATGAATAACAGTAAATATATACAGTAGGATTGTAGCAATGGATAACATTGGTAGCTGCATGTTGGTATAAGGACTTGAAGGTAACCCAACAAACAGCATGTTTTTGCATGTTTGCTTTGCTATTTTAATCTTTTTTTAAATAGTGTAGTTTTGAACAGTACCTATATAAATACTGATCCTTTTCTATGCATGATATGTAGTGCATGTTTGGTGAGAATTCGTCCCCTGCCACACACCTTTATGGTTGCTTGCAGGGTATTATGTAGATGTAGATTCAAAATGCCCTTTTGTCCTCGTACAATTAGGGATATGAATAGCGATACGTCCATAATATATGTCCAATACGAGTGATTCAATCCGTAGCATAGGTAACTAAATGTTGGTGTATATGGACATTAACCTAACGAAACTAACAGCATTATATTGAATGCTTGCTTTGCTAATTTTATCTTTTTTAAAAAAATATTCAAGTTTAGACTAGTATATTCTAACTAATTTTTTACGCATGATACGCAGTGAATGTTCTAAAATGTCCGAAGACTAGAATATCCAATTGCCAAATTAATTGTTTGTTTTTTCTTGGATTTTTCTTTTCTTCTTTTCTTTTTTTGTTATTGTAGTCTTCGGACATTTCCAATTAAGCCAAATTAGAAGCTCTCATTATTTCATCTGGTGCATGTTTGGTGGAAAATTCACCCCCTGCCACACACCTTTGTGGTGGCTTGCAGGGTATTACGTAGATGTAGATGTATGTAGTAAATTGAAGGAGTGCGAACCGGACGTGAGAACCTTAACGGCGTTACCCGCTGAAATTGCACAATAGCACAAGCTCCACGGAGTAAAATATCATTCGCCTTGATTTTTTCTCTCATGGACTTCCTGCTATTGTGCAATTTCAGCGGGTAACGCCGTTAAGTTTCTCGCGTTCGGTTCGCGCTCCTTCAATTTGGCGAACTTAACTTCGCGGGTATGATTCCCAACTGGGGCCTGAATGATGTATTTGTCTTAGGGTCTAGTAAGGTTGTTCGATATAAATTTTTGCTTGAAGGTTTTCGCAGCTTCTTTTATCTGTAGCTGTTACTTTCGGGATATGCTGCGTACGATTCATTTTCGACTCGACGTTTCACTCCTCCTACTGGGAGCGTTATCAAGAGAATAAGTGTTAAACGGATGATGGGGTGTACATCTGCCTTTCACAGATGTGGAGTCTGTTCTGCTCCAGCGGGCACTGCAGACTGGACTTCTGACGGTGAGAATCGGCGGAAATGGTTTTTTTTTTCATTTTGGCCGCATTATATATGGCGGGGATGTCCCCCGCCCGATCGGCCCTTTTCAGGGCCCTCCGGACTTAGAATTTCTCGGGTGCTGTTAACGCCGCTGTCGCGGCGGCTTGTCGTCGGGATCTCCGGTGCCGGCTCTTGGGCGTCGATGGCGGTCCCACGGCATGACCCTGAAGTCGGCGATGCGGTGAAGTTCGGTGTAGGTGGATTTTTCTGCTCCTTCGAAGAAGCGTTTTGTGGCGGATTTCTCATTCTTATATAGGAGCATCCGTGTCCGTTGCCCCATTGTTGGGCCGATTTGAATTTCGGACGGAAGACGTTAGCCGTTGTGCATTAGAAGGGGCCAGGAAACCTTTCCAAACACGGCTCAGCTTATAACCATCCTCTCTATTGAAATTATTCGGCCTTTTAGCTATTTCTACTGCTTCTCGTATTAGGCGCGGATAATAATCATCCGTCTTAGCCAAAACTCGTGTTTCTTCGAAAATTATTTTATGCCCAGGGCTCGAGGCATAATGCTCGATGCTGACTCGTTCCATTTATGAAGCTCCATCGCTCTCCTAAGCCGCTTTACACTATACAATTTTTTTAACCATTTCTTGTACAAAAGTTGTATAAGCAGAGCGAAATTGTATGTTTGTCTAAACGGAATTAGAACAGGTTCTATTTCCCGTTCAGTCATTCAGACAATCCCACAATTGTTCGTACAATTAGCCGCTTTACACGGTACAATTTCCTCATACAAGAGTTTGTACAAGAAATTGTACAAAAAATTGTATGGTGTATGTCTTTATGCTCCTTAAGCCTCTGGGAGATGGCTCGCTTGGTCTGTCCCACATAGCTTCTACTTCTACACGTAGAACGCAGTATTTCCCGAAAGTAACAGCTACAGTTGTTCGATATAACCTAAGCAGTTTGAGTACGTGGAACCCGAAAACTATTCCATTTTCCTCGAATTTTACCGTTGATAATGAACAACCACATTCATATTCTCATCGACCCTGATTACTCAAGCACATCTCTGACTACTCCTCCTCCTCTGAATCCTCTCCTTATTTCCTCCTGTGTCCTTCTTTCTTTCCCCTTACAACCTCAAGGAACGCCTCATTTGTCTTATTTTTTCTCCATCGCACTTACGCCAATCTTCAAAACAGCATTCCAAAAGTCTCCAATTTATTTACGCTGTACTTCCTCAGAGTAAACACTCACAATCTACGCTCACTGTCTTATTTTTCTTTACCCATTACTTGAAACTTTGCTTCACACTGCGTTCTAAGATCCTTTCTGTTAATGAATACCTCTGCTGCTAATGCGATTATCCGTCTTCGGAGCAACTTCCACACAAGTCATCAAAGACGCCGCCCTAGCATCAATTACTCCACCGGTTCTGTTCTATACCCACCTACTTTAATTAAGTTATAAAATTTCGAATTTCTCGTTAAATATTATCACTTTCGTTATCCTGAGATTGATATTCATCCCATGTTTACGCAATGAAAAGGTAAAGGTTCACGGTTAAAGTGACAATGATAGATGAATCATATAGTTAATTTGACGAACTATTCCCCTATTTTACATCCGAATTAATTCATACCGCAATCTAGAAAGAAAGTAGATAAGAAAATACAGAATAATTGCAATTATAGAGAACCATGTAAGCGTCTGCAATATGCATAGGAGGGGATAAAAGTCTCCAAATCTCCATCAGGAGGATGTAGACAAATGTTATTTACAAATTTCCTTCACAGTTTGCATTTAAGAGATTAATTTTATCTGAGAGAGCTAAACATTAATTTTTTAGGAAAAAACCAAATGTTTTAAATTTTTTCCTGTCTCTCTATTCTTCCAATACCTTATTCCATCGCATATCAGCATCTCCGTTTATAATTTCCAGGCGAGAATGTCGTAAAAGTTTAATAAGTGGGTTAATAGAGAAAAAATATGAAGATAATGGCCGATAGAAGAATCGAGTGGAGGGCTGCGTCAAATCAATCCTAGGATTGTTGACCCATGATGATAAATAGAGAAACCCGGCTGGTAACATTCAACATGGTAATAATCATCATAATCTATTTGTAATTCCATTAAAATCAGTGGGATAAATACGATTTTAAAAGTTCGAGGGGAATATTGAGATATTTTTTAAACGAACTCCGTTCTCATTGGTTTGAGATGTAACTTTATGAAATTCCCTGGTCACAGAATAAAAGTAAAAAAAAAAAAATGATTGTCAAATTTGAGACACATGGTGTTCATACGTTTCGTGGGGAGGGTAGGGGGGAAAGAATGGGGAGGGGGTATTTTGGAGGGGAAGAAGTGAGTTTGGAATCGTTGCTTGGGGCGAGGGTCATGGAAGGGGAATGTGGAGGGGATGTTTCAAAGGAGCTGGGGGAGTGAGTTTAAAGCAGCGTTTACGCGTAGCAGTTGACTGCTATGACAGTCGCGAGATGCGCGATGTATCTATATCGCTACTGCTATGATTCGTCTGCACCAACTTCTGTGCAGCTTAAAGCCGCTATTTAGGCGTTGCCACAACAAATAAAAAGCGTTTTATTTTAATAGTGAATTTCGCTTAAATTTTCATTAAATTCATCAAGAAATAAAGTCCATTGACGATTATCTTTTGTTCCCATTCTTTAAAGAGTAGAATCTCCCCTTTTGGGGAGGGATATCCTTGTTATTATATCCAAATTCCGTCGTGTATTGCTTTACGTTGACCATTGTTGCGATTGTGTTGGATACATTTCCGCTGGAAAGTAGACGGGCTTCAACTTTGCTAATAGCTCGAACGTGGATCGATAGTGTTCTACTTGTGTCCAGTATCGACCTGAACTCGCATCGCAGTTGCTATTTACACATGCGAGTGGGGCTTAATAGTTGTTAGCAGTTGACTGTTATAGCAGTGAACTGCTACGTGTAAATGCACATTTAGGGGTGGGCGATTATGATATCGATAAATCGAATAATCGATTATTTTTGTCAATTAATCGAAAATTCGAAATCGATTGATGCAATAGCCGGCATCGATTTTATCGATATGTACACCCGATTAGAGGGAGCGTGGTGGCCTAGTGGGTAAGAGCGCTTGGCTACTGACCGAAGGGTCCCGGGTTCAAATCCGGGTGAAGACTTCGGACGTCCCCGAACGAAAAAAATCCTCGGAGTGCGAGGTGACCCAGGGAAAGGAACTACCCCCCACCATGAATGTGTGAAATTCACATCGCCTGTGGCTTAGTACGGGGTGAGCTCTACCCTAACCTATCAAAACCAACCTTCGGGTTGAATCACCGAGTGAGTGATGCCCGATTAATTTGACCGATTAATTCAGAATGCTGTGTCTGGTGAACTGTGGCTAGGGCGGCTAATGTGAGTGGTTTACACATCTACACCCACGGTCCAAAAACTGCACTTCAGGAGTTGATCGCCGTAGCCAATGCAACGAGCACCGTCATCGCTGTGATGCCTGAGTGGTGTCGCGAGGAGGATCAGGTGAACGTCCTGCCGATGTAATTAATGCAATCAATTACATCGGCACATGTAATTAATTATTACTAATTGCAACATGCAACACGCTGCACATGATGCAGTACCATCAGATGACCTCTGAAGGTTCCGTGACACTCAGGGAACCTTATATAATGAAGAGGTCCCCTGTGGGACACCAGTTACGGCAATTCCTAGACCGACCCGTCGTTGACCTCCATTTGAATCCTTTTTAGGTGCGGGAGTCAATGAAAACTAAATACGTTCACTTACATCAGGTAACCAGAAAGTACCTGCCGGGATTAGCAACATCAGTTCCATCAGAGAGACTCTTTTCCGAGCTGAGACTAATTCAGTCTGACCAGAGAAGCCTCCATACCAGTACCCACTTATCAAAATTTCAATCTTTAGCTTCCGTTCCTGTACACATTTGCCAATCGCCCGAAATTTAAATTGAATTTACCTTTTTCCCAACCTGACGCGCCTCCTGGAGGTTTATCTAGATTTTTAAATTTGTACCCGTGATAATATTAACCTTATTTTACTTTATTTATGGAGGGACCATCACCTCGGAAGCTAAGTTTTGTACTTCGTCATAAAGTAATCGATTGATTGATGTCTCGAGTAATAAATGCAATTAAGCGGGAGCGATCAATCGGCTGCTTGTAATTAATATTTGTAAAATATCGATTAGTTTTTTTTATTATCGCCCATCCCTAGCGGGTTTAGAGATAGATAACGTGGGATGGGTTTCACGGTTGGGGATCAGGGGGGGGGAGTGTGAAAAGGGGAGGGAAACTGTTCACAAGGAGTTGATGGTTGTGGAGGAGTTTGGTCAAAGACCGGTTTAATGAACGAAATATAGGAGGCCGATACATTGTGGAATTCCATATTGTGATATAGAATAATAAATTGCTTTGCAAATTTCCACTGTAGAATAAATTTATTGAGTCAACATGTTTCACCACATCATGGCATCTTCAGGATTGTCAGAACGTCAACATTCTTACCACAAGCCTCACCCCCGTCTCCTACACCACCCCTCTTCCCGTGTGACTATATATTTCACGCTTAGTTAACTTTTTGTCAGTCCTGAAGATGTCATGATGTGGTGAAACATGTTGACTCATTAAATTTATTCTACAGTGGAAATTTGCAAAACAATTTATTTTTCTATATCACAAAGACCGGTTTATTCAAAGAACTCCGTTCTATTTACCAATTTGCCAAATAGCTGATACTAGCAATGGACAATAACACACCACCTACTCGATTCCTCAAAATATCATATACTAAATGAATGCTTCAGAATATTCGGGGAACAGAGCAGACCTTATTGGACGATCAAAAAAAATGTCGATAGCTTTGTGAGGCGAATCTTTGTTAAAAGTTTTCCCTACTTTCAAAAATTCAATCTAGCCAGAGATTTTTTTCAAACACGTTCAAATCGTATCATCTCAGAAATGCATTCTGAGTTTTGACAAACTGGGATAATTTCTCGTCTACATTTAGGTTTGATGTCACGCCTACGAAATAAATATTAGCAACATAATAGTTGTGAAAAGGTGCAGGACTACCGTTGCTCTCGATTGACTTACATTTAATTCCACCTCAGAAAGCGAGGAAGTGACATTTCCGCAGACGTAAAGCAACGGTTGGAACGTTCAAGGCGGCTGCCGTCGCCGCAGACAATTATTATTCCCATTTTTAAGGCCTTTTTCTTGAAAAAAATCATTCTCTACGCTCGGAATACCTGCGCCATTGATGACTGGATCACATTAAAGGCGGCATTAGTTGGAGCAAATCAAGTTCCAAGGAAGAACACCGTATTTGCTGCAATATTTTATCACCCGAAACGGTTGTACTGTCAAATAAAGTAAACCAGTGTATAGAACATGACCAGTATTGTCTTCCAGTTCCACTACCTGTTGTGCAACGACAAACAAGATGACTTGATGCATAGATTTAATTGCACAAGGTTAATTTCTATCCTACAAAGATAAAAATGACATTTCCTCTTGTCCCAGCGACCCCGCTATCAAGCGGAAACTGTCATTATATTCTTTAGGTTCTAATGAAGTTTTTCCTTACGTAAAATCTAGAATTTCTAGTTGTCAGTTACCTCTTCTTTTATCAGAATGCCATATTAACCTGGGATAGTCCTATGGTTATTTTAAAATTTTTTATCACGGTGTTTCAAACCGTTGGGATTACTTCAAATAGGTAACCAAGAATCAAGTGGTATAAACTGGAGCTCTAATGGTAGAGAAAAGAGCGGCTGAAAAGAAGGGGATAGCAATAGCGAGAATAGGACCGTGGAATACTATGGCAAGTTAAGGCTTGAATGTTGGAAACTACAAAATAACGGGTGCGTAAGGTAGGTTTCAATGAGATAGGTTTGGTGGAGGCTAGATAATGATGAATATTAAACTAGGAAAAGAGTGGTGGAAAAAGAGCAGCAGAATAATTGATTTCTAATGTAAAAATCGAGCGAGATATCAATAAAATCAAAGAGAGGTCTTCTGAGGAGAATATCCACGGATTAAAAATTAGCATGCTGCGATTCGCTGATGACATAACACTCATAGCAGAGACAGAGAGGGATCTGAACAAGATTCTAATAATCATGGAAAGGACAATACTCAGATATCAGCTGAAAATCAGTAAGAACAAGACTAATATAATGGTGTGCAGCAAGAGAGAGGAGGCCAATACCAGCGTTTAACTAGGAAATCAAAAATAGGAAGAGGTGAAAGAGTTCTGTTACCTAGGAAGCCGAGTAACCAACGATGGACGATGCAGGAAAGAAATAGTCAGTAGAATAGCCCAGGCAAAGAGGGTATGCTATCAAAAGAAAAATCTACTTACAGCTTGAAATACAAGCATAGAATTAAGGAAACAGTTCATCAGAACATACATCTGGAGCATTTTTCTTTACGGCAGTGAATCATGGACGATGACAGCAGCGGAGAAGAAAAGGGTGGAAGCATTCGAAATGTGGTGCTACAGAAGAATGCTGAAGATAAAATTGATCGACCGAGTAAGTAACGAGGAAGCCTTAAGATTAGTTGGAGAAAAGGGATGTCTACTGAAAATATTAAAAAGAAGACGGGACGACTTAATGGGTCACATCTTGAGACACGATGGCCTGATGAAGACAATCATCGAGGAAAAAGTGAACGGGAAGAATGGAAAAGGCAGGCTTGATACAAGATAGCAAGCAAGATGTAATATTTTAGAATTGTCGCGAGTGATGTGAAAGAGAGGAATTACGTAAATATGAAAAGGTTGGCCGATAGAAGAATCGAGTGGGGAGCTGCATCAATCCAATCCTAGGATTGTTGAACAATGATGATATTGACTGTAAAAATTCTGCAAAAATTGGGATACTTGCAACAAATTTACTTATTATTCAAGTTTATTTGTTATGTAGGTGACGTATACCTGCAGATCACAGAAATATTGCAGAGAAAATGTTTAACCATAATAGGTGACAGGAATGAGATATTCATCGACGGTAGAGCTGGAAGCGAGGAATGACATAGGTATGACATTGGAAGGCGGTAGAACAGTTAAAAGCAAGCCCCTGAGTTTTAAAGGAGGATAGATTAAGCCTCAAAGAATACGTGGCTTAATCACGTTTATGGACGTAGGTAGGCAGATGGAAAGATGTTGGTCGACTTAGGAGAGATAGAAATAGAATACATGATGGTTAGATGTAGAAAGAGAGTGATCGATTGCATATCTTGCATATCTTTATTAATATTTCTTTGTGAATGTAACGTTGAATGTAAACTTGACGAAACCAATGGATATTTATATAACTACGGTGTCAATAAAAATTATGACCTATTATTAGTGATAAAAAACTTTATATGCGTTTATTTTCCTTAATTTTCATTATTTTGCGGGACAACGCAACTTAAAATAGTTGGACACTCCTTGCGGTACGCCCGAACGGCAGGTTACATATTGGGACGCGTCTCGCCACGGTATTCATAAATGGTGAAGGTCATCTGGTCTTTCTTCAAGCGATATCGGCCAGATAATTGTCAATTCAATATCAGATCTTAAAAAAAATTGTATTTCAAATCAATCGCCGGGTAATCAACGCCAATGAAGTGGACTGCAAGTCTGTCCCACCTGATGGATTCACAACCGCTGGCGGACCACGTTTACTAGTCGCCCGAAAACTACCCCCCATCCACTCCCTCCGTAGGAATTCGACTCCACTGTCGGCCATCCCTTCGAGTCTCTGGATCACGTAGGCCAGCGTGGGTTTTGGACTACCGGTGAATGAACTAAGCGACGAGCTGTTCCCTTACGTTTTTGCTTCGGGTGACTCAGACCTAGGGAGTGATATTCAGGCGTCAAATACACCTTCTCGGCATCTATTTGTCGATCGAATATTTTTGGGAAATTTATAACCACTTGTGCGTCGTCTCCCAATTGTTTTCCGAACTGATCCTGGCGAGCATAGGGCGAGTGTTATGAATAAGGCGTCTCTGTACACTTCGCCGCTTACACCCCGCGCACTGGAGCAGAAGCGAATAGATAGATAGCTAAACTAGCTAAATAGATAACTAAAAGTCCCCACTTCCATCTAGCCCCTATACCCCTTGGACGGTAACGAAAACAGCGAACCAAGCGATCACCGCGAGAGAAAGTACTTCCACCGTCGTTGGTATTAACGGTGGCGCATTTCCGAGCAGGAAATGCGTTTCGCGGGATCCAAAATCATGAGTAGACGGAAAAATAAAAGGAAATAAAATGAAAAAAGTGCAGTATCTCATTACTCACGCCTCTGCTTTCAAAATCTCAAAACATTCTATCACGACTCAGTCCAGAAATTCATGCCGAGTATACGAGCCAACAAATAGTAGAAAACAAAGTAATGCTCAATTTATCAAAGTAATCCTGCATTAATCATTCATAATCGTATTTTTTTCTTATCCCATTTTGTTCGCAACCCTATCTAAGTAAGTAGGGCATTCGGTAGGAAAATTTTACTATGAACCACAAATATTACTCGGTGAATTGAAATCATAATTTCCATAGTATATGGCATTTATTTACTGTACTTACCATGGATAGCTTACTATCTTCCCACAGCTATTGCATTTGTCTCTCGCTGTGAGAGCATTTTATTGCTTATTTTGTTATGCAAACCGTTATCTTCAAAGGATGCGGTTATTTCAATTACACAACCCATTAAAAAATGTTCTCTCAGCACATCCGCGTACTGAAGAAGAAATAATTTAAGTTTACTCTAAATGTTTGACAACGAGTGGCCTGGATAAATTTAATATGAATGTTTGTAATTTAGAATTGGAGGAAAATTTTTAATTTCCCTCTCGAGCAATTCCGTTCAAGCATTTGAAAGGAGCGCTGATCTCAATATCAATACGCTAATTATCTAAGGAGCATTATCGGAAACAAACCTTTTTCAAGAATTCTGTCTGCGATTTAAATTGAAAATTTTAATTTCCAAGATGCCGAAAAATTCTCATTCGGCCCATACGACAAGAGAAAATTTTAATAAGGAGTCGCGCGACTCAATCTATACGTTGGCACTCACCATCTTTTCTCCGGCGGGTTCAGAGTCCTCGTTTCTTTACTGATGAATGGAGCGACGGTGTCTTGATGTGTTGCCGTCTGGAAGCGAAGTGCCGACGACCGCTCATGAAGCAGTGAGGCTTCGGAACCTGTCCTTGTCTTTCGTTACGTGAAGCCGGCCGGCCTGCTTCGGGCAAGCACGCGTCCACCTGCAAGTGATTGCTCAGTTGGCCACCTGAGGACGCTACCTGAGGCAGAGAGAGCGCCAACCGGTGACGGCTGCCACCTGGCGGATAGTTGGTAAACTAACTCTAATCCCTTGAGGGCGGCATTTTAGAAAACGTATTAAGGAGGATGGCTCGCGACTGCTTGAGTCAAGTTGTCTAAGGAATCTTATATTAATTGAAGTACGAGTATATGCCTGCTAAGTGATCCTTACTTCACAAAGAAAATTATCTAAGCTATGGAAAGTCATAAGTATCGAAAGAAATACGACGGAAAGTCGAAGGATTTATTTTTTATGATAATTTTAATCTGTTCGACGATGGAGTCAATTCAGCATTTTCTTTACAGAAATAAATTCATGTACTCAATGAATCTACTAATATATAACACCAGAATATTACTATCAAATGTTAGGTTAGAATAGTTCTTGAAATATTCTTTAATATCTCATTAGTGATGACATTATTCATACGCCAACCATTTTGGCTACAGGGACCGCAGCGCCACTTGAAGTCAAATAACGCATTTCGTCTGCTATAAGCGCAGAAAATAGTTGATTTAGCGAATAATACGATGGATTAATGCCTTTTTTCGTGTCATTTTATTCCTTGAGATATTGCGCAAAAAATATCAGTTTTTTGCAAGAATGACATGTCACTATGGTATTTTTAAACGTTATATTCCCATGTGATGGCCATTCTCGCTGTTAATCGTATGTAATTTCAAATGCAATTTGTGTAAAAAAGGAGTATGGGTTGGTATGCTTATCTTTACTTTATTAGATAGAAGAACTTTAGTTCTATGAGTGCTGAAAATATAAAAAAATAACATGACTTTCACTTTTCGGATCAACTTCCTTAAGGAGGTTCCAACGAATGATATAGTAGATGTCATTTTTGTGAAAACTTCAGGACAAACAATGTTTTGCCCCTTCTATCGATTGATAATAAAATAATGAGACCTTTCCATTATATATTTGAAGAAAAGAGACATTGAAAATCAGCTATTTTATACGTGGTTATACGGCAGAGCATGGTTCTCACAGTAAAATTTACAGATTAATAATGTAAAGAGAAATGTCGTTATGACGTAAAACTAATATAAGATGCGCAATTTTATGCAGAATTTAGCATGTAAAGGAGTGTTTACCTTACCACACTTGTTTAAATGACATTAATAAATTTTTACTCGAAAAAATGCAGAAAAGCCTTAGTAATAGAAAGTGGCGCTATAGTATGTTGTTATCATTTGCAACGGTACTATTGACGGAACGTGCTTACAAGCCTATTTACTCACTTAATTAAGGAATATACCTTACAAAGGTCCTTCTTATATTTTTTATGTAATTGAAATAATTCATTGGTTATTGACATGGGGTAATTAATACCAATTCTTCCAAATGGTAGCAGCGTCATTGTTGCCAAATAGTTTTCAAAAATATCAATATTAATACAATTCAAAACAAAGAGTTTTATTTGCAAGTTATTATCTTAAAACTAAGTAAAAAGATATTTAACCTATTTTATAATACGTATTAGCGGAATTGAGTATGTATTCTCACTTCATAAATTAAACGTGGCAATAACACTTCAGTCATATTTCGAAATCAAAATGAGTTAAAAGAGCTTGTAAAAAATAGAATGCAGCTACAACGCGCTATATAATAGCATACTCATACAAATATTGTGCATGCGTTATCACCCTACAGATGATTTTCCATATAGGCGTTTTTCTGGATCGGTATGTATTCATTATATAACATAGATCTTTTACGGAATTTTGAATCGCGGAGTCACGGTGGAACCTCCTTAAGGCCGTTGTACACGGTGAAATTTTTTGTAAAAACCAATGCATGAAACTGAACGAAATTGTATCCTCGTCTGAATGAAATTAGAACAGGTTCTATTCTCCGTTCAGTCATTCAGATATTTCCACAAGCGTTCACACAATTTGCCGCTTAACACGGTAGTTTTCCTCATGCAAGCGTTTGTACAAGAAATTGTAAAAAAAATGCACCGCGTTAAACGGCCTTTATAGCGAACGGAGAATACTTTATACGTGATGTACTCCACAAATATGGAACGGTTACGATGGAGCAGTAAGCTTTTTTAAGATATGGCAATAGTAAGAAGTGACGAAGTAATTCCGGAAATAGTTTTGCAATGAAAATTTTGCTCGTGCTACCCAAATAATTCGTGTTGGAAATTAGTCCATTATTCATTTACATCTACTTCTTAAATTAATCAACAATCCGTCATAATAGAGTGTGGCAGGGACTTAAGTTTCAAAAGGCCTGTATCGGCTAGTAAACAATCACGCTGTTGGAGGCTGAACTATAGATTTCAATGATAACAAATAATTTAGCCAGGGAATGCGGTGAATTCACATAAAATAAGGCCTATTACCTGCCTAATTCCTCAAAATAACGAAATGACGGACTGATATTGCACACATCTTATAAAATATTCGTAGTTAAACCGTAAAAGAGGTATAAGAAACAATGGCACTCATGCGTTTACGTTTAGACGTTCATTCAAACATACCATAGAAACTTCATTGCATCTAAATTTAACACCTTCCATTTTCAAGACCATTTGGCATTTTAAAATACTCTACTGCATGATATATTTATCTACTATCATTATATTAGATGCTATTGTGCGAAGGGTTTTTTCAGATAAATTTAATGTCTACGAAAAAATTATTATCTTCAATTTTTCCGTCGCATATTTATTCTGTATTTCAACCAACTGCCAGACATTTCACCCTAAATCCAAATCAAACAATTTTTACACATTGGTACCTCTATTATGGCATCTTTTTGCGTGCCTAGATATTCTTCGCTGAACTCTATTTGAAATAAAATCTACTCCATCAAATTGCTGTGTGTTACTTAGTTTGTTTCTTAAGATGCTTCAAAAGCGAAGGTTATGTCATTATTGCACTTTATTTGCGGTTCTCGATCAAAGATAAAAGTTGATCGTATTACTTACTTTTTCTTATCATGTCTCGTCCTGGAGGCAAGAATGTAATAAATTTTGTAGGTATAAGGATAATGTATAGTTTGGATAGAATGATGAGCTGTAGGAGCTTTGCGGAACTGATGAAAAACATTACATGAATGAGCGGTCGTGGGAAGAATGTTTACCATGTATTTTTATTGCCGACTCTAATAGAGTTTGTAAAATACAAAGACTCGCATTTTTCCGGTTTTTGATCCGTCAATTATTTCTCGAGTTATAAGCGGCGAGAAACTGATGTTTTTAACCCTTTCGGAAAAGTGGGCGTGCCTGCGACCTCTTACGTCATCCACTTCGTCCAATCACAACTGAGCCCGCGAAGCTACTTATCGCAATGGGGGGGACACAGCTGACTCTGCCAATGGGAGCGATTGCGACAGGATCTGTGCGATCCGATCTTCCGACACCCCCATCCACTTCATTCCCTTCCCATAAAACCAGTCAAGGACGGGAGGTGGATGACGTAATAAGTCTCAAAGCAGCTTCTTCGGTGGACATCACCTTTTGTTTATTTTCATTTTCGATTTATCAGTGAATGGTTGTGGTTAGAAGATTAATTTTTTCATTAAAATTCATTTTTCGTTTCCATAAAACGATTCCGCGTACAAAATTGCATTTTGGTTCCGAGTGAACGCCCCCATTAAATATCCTCTAAAATCCATTTTATTCAACAGTACACAGAAAATAGTACATGAAGAAAACCATAAAGGACACCGAGTATAGGATTTGGGTTTCCAGCACAGCCACAATGTGGACAACGACAACGTTGTGGCATCCTATTTTGGAAACAACTTGAGGATGGCCATGAATACCCATCTATTTAAAGGAGATGACATTTTGTTGACTTCGCTAGTTTTCATCGGCACCTCGTAAGATGGACATATAGGTTTTTTATTCCTGTAAAACTTCCACGTAAGATTTTAATTCTACTGCAGGGGCAATCTATATTCTGGAGAGAGATGTTTTCAGGTTGGAAAGCACATTGTTTGAGGAAATATCATTATGCCGCCTTGCTTTGTATGAGTACCTTTCTTTGTGTGGTTGTGTTCTACCGACAAATTCTGACATTGTATGGACGTCCCCCTGTATGGCAATCTCCCCCCTGCCACACACCTTTATGGTGGCTTGCAGGGTATTATGTAGATGTAGACGTCCTTTGGTCTTCGGACGCGTACATTATCGCAGGATATAGGACGGTTGTTGAATATATGTTATCTGCTACTGTGATATCATCCATTCCAAATCAATTTACTATCTAAATAGGAACAGGCGGATGGAGGAATATATGTACGAAGATGTAATGATTCACTCGAGAAAACAATATCATTATGCTGTCGACACTATCATTTGATAAAACCAAAACATTTCGTGATTTAATTCCAAAGGTCAATTGTCAAAAATTTCACTTTCTTAATAATTCCGCCGTTATTCCATACCAGCATATATTGTTACATTTTAAAGCGAATAGATTGATTACAAACATCAACAGTAAGTCATGTTGATTAACTATTGTTAATTACCTCAGCTTGATCCCTCCATTGTAATAATGGCGCTCTGGATCAACATAACGCTGGATAAACAATCAACTACTACAAGTTATTACGGCGGTGAACGATGTTCGCGAATCGTTCGTCCCGGTGACCCAGAACTCTCCATATGAGCCGAAAATCTTTCCACCTTACAGAATTTTTTCCTGGTCGCCAGATACATAATGAAATCAAAATATATTTATTTCATCAGACCTGGAAATGAAAATTGAAAGAAAAGGTTAACAAATTAAAAATATCATTTATTAAAAAAAAACATTTAACTTGGATCGGAATTAAAAAAACCCCGTCGACCGTTCTCGGAGAACTTTTCTTTCCCTGATTTGATTTGCGCATTAGCCTGGAGATCCGGATGCTGAGTGGAATTGCGGAGTTCAGAAATCCGAAGAAATCTCGAGGAGATCCTGTTAGTTAGCGGCAGGGTTGAATGCCCTTAAAATGGAGCACAGATGTTGATGAGCGACATTGTTAACTGGAAAGGAACTAATATTTCGCGGCTAGCAAAAGAATTTTGTTAAATAATTCAGTTGAGAGTTAATTCAGTCCTCGCGCAAGACTGAAGGGGAAATTAGTCCCTAAATATACAAAATTTTCCAGGAGTGTATATCTAGTTAGGAGTTCATCACATACTTGATGCGTAAGGTTACAGGCGAGAAATATTATAAGCTGATGCTAAATTATGATTTCGAACATACATTGTGGAACTGGCTTACACACATGTTTAGGCACGGAATAAATCATATTATCTTTTTTCTCGACATTTTTTATTATAATATATATATTTTTACTACATCAGGAATTTAGGTCAATTAGAATTAAAATACCAAAATCTTTTCCCAACGTTTCGGATACTTATGTATCCATCTCCAGGGTAGAAGATCACAACTCACATAGCGACTCAAGTCAATCCACTACTGAAACTGAAGATATAGATATATAAATATCCGAAAGGTTGGCAAAAGTGTTGGCATTTTAATTCCAACTGACCAAGCCCGTCTGCTCGTAGCTCGTCAAACTCGTAGCTAAAAAATATATATAATATGGAAACTAATCAGGAAAGGTTCGAGATTAGAATGCATTGCTAAAAATTTATAAACCAATGGGGAACATGCACTATTTTTTATAACTCTTTGAATGTGAAGTTTATTAGCTAAAATGTGCTTGGCGAAAATTTTTCGGAAGAATTAAGTTATGCAACAAAGGTATTACTCTTTGAAAATTGCGCCTTTTCGGCAGCTTAAAAACACGACGTCATCGCATGACGTCATGGCACGGGATCACTATGGGCATTGTTTATCGGTTTAAGCGTGGAGTTAAGTCGTTAAATGAATATTTGGCGATAACGTATGTTTTTATCTCATTTTTTAATGCTATAAACGATTGTATTTCGATTTTTTATTTACGTAGCGTGGATGGTAACGAGCAAATCGTTAATTAATTAAATTATGCCTATTTAGTGCCCAAGAATTTTTGCTACGTCTATGCAATCGCTGGTTTGTTTAAAAAGAGAGCCGCCATAAGGGAGTTAACCAATGGAAATTGTCGATATGTGCTTTTTTAAGTATTTTTTCAGTCATCGTTTCTTTCGAGAAACGGCTAAAATCCTCAAAACAATATATTCACTTCGTTTTCTTTTAAATAAAAATGTCCATCTCCGTAGTAATATGGAACCTATACCGTGCAGTGACGTCAGAAGGTGTTTCAGGTCACGTGACTTTCGTCAATGTCCAGGAACATTTTAATATCATTTAATAATCTTTGTGGTGGGCGTAGAAAAATTTGGCTTGTATATTTAAAGTGGTGAGAAAATTTTGCATCAAGTACATCATTAATCTTCGAGAAACAAATTTCATGCATATTCCCCATTATTAATGATAAGACTTAAACTTACGGAGGAGCCAAAAGTTATGCGTTCGAAATCGCAAGTAGATTTTTACATTTTTTGGGTGCTTTTATAATGTTGTATGCATAACATTATAAAAGCACCAAACAATATAAAATGATGCAAAGGAATGCGAGAAACAATTAAATATTAAATTCAACGCATTTGAAATTAAATATTTAACGCATTCAAAATGATATATTAAATGCATTATTATATAATTAATAATGCGTTCCATTGAATTAATATGGACTAATAAATACTATGTTTAAGTGTCTAACATAGGATTTGACCTCATGATTTGAACGTATGGATGTGATGGTTAAATCCCTACAAAACACTCTTGAGGTAGCTAACAGGGTGTTATGTAAATTTGTATGAAATCAATATGTGTACGATATGATTTGGGTACCACGCAGACTTACATTAATCTAATTTTTCAAGGTAATGAAGTAATTTATGGATTCCAATATCGATTGAGAATTTTAAATCAGTTTTCGCCATGTTAATTTATCAAATTAATGACAAAAATCATATGATTCATCATCAGTATTCAAAATAAATGAAATGAAATCATAAAATTCAATTTACCATTCACAGTGATGACAAATGAAATTAAAATGCGAGGCATAAATTATGCCTTTTCGAAAGTTTATTAATGATATCGTTCCCAGGCCTCAATTTTTCAGTAATGTTTGATAACCTTGGTGCCCACATAGAAATCTTCAACGGCCCATCGCAAATAGAAAATTTCCCACAACAAACACTTATCCCGCCGAACCTATACCCCTGCCAAAAACATCCCCTCATCATCTTCATAAATAAATTCCCCGGAATTGAGTCCAATGAATCCAACCTCAAAGATTTGTAGCGGGTAAAACAGGAATACGACAGTATCGATGAATTCAATTTAGCTGGATTTGGTGAAACCATTTCGCGTGGGTATCTTATGGTCTCTCGATCGCCAAGCATGGAGGCTGGCCAAAAAGACAGCACCGTGGAAGATTTTTCGGGTTGAAAGATAAAAGAAAGATGATATCGCGCAATGCAAAGGCCTCACTACGAGTATATATCGAAGATTTTTAATCCTATGAATTTGATTCGGGAAATTAATAAGATCCGAATAAATTCAGCACGTTTTACAGACGAATATCTACCAGGAAGGTACAGAAATCCTATCTATTTGAACATGGTTCGAAAAAGTTCAGCTCACGAGTCATGTTCTCTTTGGCTCGGGAGTAAATTTGAAAATGTAAATAAAACTATCGTAGTTTCATTTAAGTAGTATAAGTATTGGAATCTGTAAATAGATAAAAAATATTTGGTATTATCGGCCATAACATGTTGGAAATGATTCATCGTAATATAAATGAAAAAACTCGATTTTTCCACATATTTATTTTACTCCACTACCTCTCCAGGTAACAGAACTCTTTCACCTCTTCCAGTTTTTGTTTTTCTATGTTGATAATTAGCACTCGTAGCAGAGACAGAGACGAAGCTGAATAAGATGGTAATAACCATGGAAAATGGTCAGATATCAGCTGAAGATCAATAAGGAGAAGACCAAGATACTGGTGTGCAGCAAGAGAGAAGAGGCCAAAACTAACGTTAAACCAGGAAAACAAGAGGTGGAAGAGGTGAAAGAGTTCTGTTACCTTGGAAGCAGAGTAACCAACGACGGACGAATCAAGAAGGAAATAGTCAGCAGAATAGCCCATGCGAATAGGGCATTCTATAAAAAGAAGAATCTACTTACAGCTGGAAATACAAGCATAGAAGTAAGGAAACAGTTCATCAGAGCGTACATCTGGAGCATGTTTCTTTACGGCAGTGAGGCATAGACAATGACAGCAGCGGAGAAGAAAAGGGTGGAAGCGTTCGAAATGTGGTTCTATACGAATGATGATGATTAAATGGATCGACCGAGTGACAAACGAAGAAGTCTTAAGTAGAGTGGGGGAAAAGAAAAGACTACTGAATACCCTAAGGAGATGACGGGACAAGTTAATCGACCATATCTTGAGACACGATGGCCTGATGAAGACTATCGTCGAGGGAAAAGTGAACGGGAAGAATTGAAAAGGCAGGCCTCGAGTGAAATATTTGGTGAAGGAATGAAGTGAAGGATTTAGTGAAGGATGTGAAAGAGAAGAAATACGTAAAAATGAACAGAATAGCTGATAGAAGGACTCAGTGGAGAGCTGCGTCAGACTAATCTGAGGATTGAAATCCAATTATGATGATATTGATAATATCAGTTGGTATATATAAAATATATAATATTATAGAACAATCTAGAAAGACCATTATACTAACGTTTTTCAGGTTATCGGACCGGTTTGCCGATAATTTTTCTGTTTTACTCTCGAATCCCAATCAAAGCTGGTCGGGAAAATAAATATAACCTTACAGGCAGTTTCCCGTTAAATCATAGCACTATCTGAGTGAATATAGTATTTGTGGTAGTATATTTATGTATAAATAAAGTGTACCTTCAAATATATAATCCTTTGTAGCCCTTAAGATGGAAAAATTACATTTCGAAACGTTGGCTGATAGATGAAAGTGAGTTTTATTCTGAACAGGCATTAATAAAAGAATTTTTTTTTAACTTCATAAATAAGGTCAATGATGGAGAATACCGAATGTAACGAATGTTATAAGAATTTTCTGAACAAAAGAGGTGAGACTTAAGTTTTAAGAGGTAGAATAAAATAAGATACATGTATGAGTAGTTTGGTAGATTGTTAGTACCAATTAGACTGCCTGAGTAGTACGTCAGAGGAAAAGAGGGTATTAGTGTAACTAAATCCAAAGGAGAACTGCGTTGGTGAAAAAAGCTTTTACGCGGAGATGAGAATTAATGATGGAGCCTTCGAGTAGGGACGTAGAGAAAGGAGGTGGCAAAAAGAAGAAAACATGGGGGTCGTCATTGTATACAAAATGTGGACTAAAAGGAAAGAGGCTGAAAAGACACCTGGGGATTATTGAAGTCAGTTAGTTAATCAGTGAAGATAACCGTCAGGTGACAGCTAAAACTCCCCCACCCATCATCAGCCGGGAATCGAATTCGGGCCCTCGGCATGGGAGGACAGTAGTCTTGCCACCACAGTACGAAATACGAAAACTTGACAAAAGCAAGGGGGCGGAAAGGAGAATGGGTGACTAATTGCTGGGTATGGTGGAGGAAGGAAGAACATCTAAATCTACGCGATACCCTGCAAACCACCGCGAGTTTCATTAAATGAATTAAAATGGGAATCATTGTCAGATCGCAGGTTGAAATTTAGTCTTAATCTCTCTTAAATAAATTCCAAGATAATATTTTAATTTAAAACTATTTTGCGAACCCCTACTTAATATGGTAGAATGGACCATGGTTAAAAATTAGAGAAATTGATTGCCGTACTGACAGATTCAAAATGTCCTTTTTTCCTCTTACAATTAGGGAT
Source organism: Platycnemis pennipes (assembly GCA_933228895.1). Classification (NCBI taxonomy): domain Eukaryota; kingdom Metazoa; phylum Arthropoda; class Insecta; order Odonata; family Platycnemididae; genus Platycnemis; species Platycnemis pennipes. Next base: position 14,612,082 of record OW121856.1, read on the forward strand.
ATGAATAGCAGTAAATATCAATCATCCATATCAATCCATAGGAATTAATCCATAGCATAGGTAGTTGCATGATGGTACTAGAAGGACTATAAGGTAACCCAACTAACAGCATGTTGTTGCATTCTTACTTTGCTATTTTTATCTTTTTACATAGAGAAGTATAGACTAATATATTAATGTTCATCCCATTTTATGCCTGTTTGCATGTTTGGTGAGATTTCACCCCCTGCCACACACCTTTACGGTAGCTTGCAGGGTATTATGTAGATGTAATTGTAGATGAGTGTGTGGGAAAGGGGGTGAGGATGACCAAATATGCAACTAGGCTATTGTATAATAGGGTCACATGGTTAGAATCTACGTAGTGATAAGGGATTGGTTGTTATTAATGCACACATCATGCACTACAGCCTACTCTACAATATTTCCCCTACCTATCCCTTTGCTATGCTGCCTTATCTGTTCCCATATAGCACATGGGAAAAATACCATTTTGAATCTATCTGTACGACAATCTATCTCTCTAATCTTATTTATCTGATCGAATCTAGCATGATACTCTGGTGTTTTTAATATGTGCCTATCATCTTCAGTAAAGCTGTCAGTTTTAAATTTCTGCAGGAGATTTAACCTGTACTTCTGATAGTGATTCCAACCTACAATCTGATAGTGATTCCAACCTAATTCTTCTATTAATTATGATACACTACTAAACCTATCGTAAAACCTTTTTACAAGGGTAGGTAGATGCTCTACACTACACACAGTCAAGCTGTCTGATGAAATCTAATTCGTTTGGAAAGGAAAGCTCATTAAAGTAATCAGAAGTGAGTACAGTGGCAGTGAGTATACGGAACCGCCGAATGAATACGTGGGTATTTTGGGTCATTTGCGCCATTTAGGATAGGTGGATTATTGGGTAATGGTAGGAGTTTTTTAGGGAACGGAGGAAGGGTGGAGAGAAACCCGGCGTCGGCAGAAGCCTACTCTAAACGAAAGGCGCCAAGGGGACCACGGCTTAACGTCCCATCCGACGGACGGAGTACTGAACCTGAAATTCCCTCCACTAGGCACTCAAGTGGGGACCGGTTTTTCCACTAAAAATCCGCCACTGCCGGGACTTGAATCCGGGCCTTCGGGATGGGAGGCCAGTACTCTAGCCACCACACCAACCCGATCCCCAAAGGAGATGGAGGAGAAGGAAAGATTGTTTGGATAGACTTTTTGAGAGGAGGGAAGCATGCAGGAGGTAAAAACGGGGGGCTTCATATGAACGTAGGGTGGTGGGTAAGGTTTTGATTACCATCTAAATATCTCCCCTGACCCGAAGTTCACTAATACCAATCACGAAACATTGGAAGGCCCTAGGAGGAGGGGACTCTTCTTCTGTATTCTTGTATTATAACCGTTACTTTACCTCAATTTGCACATCTTCACTTTATACTTTTGTTCAAAATGGCTCATAAGTTACCTAACAAAAAGTTCACAATGTGTTTTTCATTTATAATGTTTACAATGATTTTATGAATATTACCTCTAGTGTACCTCAGGGTTCAGTCCTGGGCCCTGTATTGTTTTTGTTTTATATTGATGACTGTTGTTGCCACGACTTTCATGGTCAGGTTAATGCCTTTGCGGATGATTTTGCACTATGCTACAGTAATTTTACATCAGAAAGTCTCAGGTATGTTATGCAAACTGACTTAAATTACATAAGACTATGGTTCTTTTATAACAAATTATCTATGAATATACGGAAAACTATATGTTACAAATATATAGAAAACTTTATCATAGTTCTATATTATGTTCCAATCTTTTCTTATGTCAATTTTTACATAGTTTTTGGTTACATGTTGTTTATTTTTATATTTTTATTACGCCTTGTTTTTGAATGTTCAGCACTTGAATTCTAACACTTTTGTTTCTGATGGTAGCTTTTTTCAGGTTTTCCCATGTAAGCTACCTACAGCTCAAGTATTCATTTATTGTAAAATGGGGGCGTTTACTCGGAACCGAAATTGCAATTTCGTACACGAAATCGTTAGATGGAAACGAAAAAAGAATTTTAGTGAAAAAATTTATCTTCTAACCACAACCATTCACTCATAAATCCAAAATTAAAATAAGCAAAAGGTGACGCCCACCGAAAAATCTGCTGTGATAACATTGACGTCATTTTCCTCCCATCCTTGACTGCTTTTCGTGGAAGAGAAGGGAGTGGAGGGGGGTTCTCGGAAGGTCTGCTCGCAAAGATGCTGTCGTAACTGTCCTATTGGCAGAGTCAGCTGTGTCCCCCTCATTGCGATAAGGCAAAGTAGCTTCGCGGGCTCAGTTGTGATTGGACGAAGTCGTTATACGTCAGAGGTTGCACCACGCCCATTTTTCCGAAAGGGTTAAAAACATCAGTTTTTCGCCGCTTATAACTCAAGAAATAATTGACGGATCAGAAAACGGAAAAATACGGGTCTTTTTATTTTAAAAACTCTATCAGATTCGGCAATAAAAAAAAACATGGTAAACGACCCCATTATATGTATGAGTTTTGAGCATTAAAAAATATCTATGTCTATCTTTTACCCTGGGACGAGGGACCGTCACATCCAAAGGGCCCCACCCGACCCTTTAAGGAGACCAGGGGTGTGCGGCCTGCTGATAACATAGGTCAGGGACGATTTTACGGTGGCCAGGTGGAGGGGTGGTGTATAACGCTTTGAAGAGGGAAAAAAGTGAGGATCGAATCTGTTAACATTCCAGAACGACGCGGGGGTGTGTTTGTGTCCGATGCATTTCTGAAACCCTTAGGGATTCCCCGTCCGTGACCACACCCGGTAGACGTATCGATAGCTTAAGGGTGTGGCTGTTGGAAGGGGAGGGGAGAGAACGTTATTGGTTGGCTCGGCCTCAACCCATTAATCACCTGATAACCCCTCGGGGACCCATATTTCGGTGATGGCGAGGGTGTGGGGGTTAAAAAAAAGGATATTTATGACGGGAGCGGAAAATGATTTTTGAAAAAAAAATCCACTCACTCATTCACAGCGGCCTGAACCGAAGAGCTTGAGAGGAAGCGAACGATTTTTTCAATCCTCCGTTATCGTTATCATGTGCATGTGCGAAAAATTCTTTCTCCTCGATGAAAAAAAAACGATTCGATATTTCGATTCGACCTCGACTGGAGTTTCTCTCCGCGCACCGCGATAGCAACGCCACCACCCGTTGGAGAAGCGGCGTTGATGAATTTTTACCCCAAATCCCATCAAAAACTCCTTGTCGCCGATCCAATTAATGACCGCCCGAAAGCGGCGGGGTCGGGTTAATTGGGCGGGCTTTGTAAATTTCTGGCTCCCTCGCGATTGGATATTTATCGCCGAGATAGGATAAAAATCGGGCAGACGAGGGACCGGGAAAGGATGGCATGGACTGTTTCAAATCGGTGCCTGAACTCTAGAGCTGCTCGACGCATAATTCATTTGCGGTGGAAAATACTTATTCTTTCATAAATACTTGAAATGGTATCATCATATTAATGATTTAGTAAAGATGCGTTTACACGTAGCAGTTTACTGCTATGACAGTCAACTGCTAACAACAATTAAGCCCCACTCGCATGTGTAAATAGCAACTGCGATACGAGTTCAGGTCGATACTGGAAACATGTCGAACAGTATCTATCATAGTTCGAGCTATTAGCAAAGTTGAAGCCCGTCTACCTTCCAGCGGAAATGTATCCAACACAATCGCAACAATTGCCAACGGAAAGAAATACACGACTTCTGATACCGGGAATTTGGATATAATAACAAGGATATCCCTCCCCAAAGAGGAGATTCTGCTCTTTAAAGAATGGGAACAAATGGTCATCGTCATTGGAATTTATTGCTCGAAGAATTTCATGCAAATTTAAGCATCAATCACTGTTGAGATAAAACTCTTTTTATTTGTTGTGGCAACGCCTAAATAGCGGCTTTAAGCTGTATAGAAGTTGGTGCAGACGCATCATAGCAGTAGCGATATAGATATATCGTGCATCTCGCGACTGCCATAGAAGTCAACTGCTACGTGTAAAGGCCGCTTAAGAGTCTTACGATATTATATATCGAAGCTTTATTTTATTCAGGGATGTGACCCGGAAAGGCACGTTACGTTTCGTGCCGTACCTGGGATGCACCCGAACTTGGATTTGATTTAATTTGATTTGGGTTTATTTTACCTGGGCGGGATAGGACGTTGCCGTCCTCTCCACCCACCGCCCAGGGCATAATAGATACATGTATGTGTCATATTACATCATTAGGTCAAGCCCAAAGTAAAAATTTAGATTTATGACACTGTAAAATCCAAAAAAGAAAAAGTATAAAACATTTTACCTCTACACAAATCAAAGATATTACTTGCGAGATTCATTGAGTTGCACATGTGAATAAAAAAGGTACATTAGTGAAAAGCGTATCTACCCTTAAGTACAAAATTGATTCTATTAAAATATTACAAGTATATAGCCCAATAAAGTGAGTCCAAAAATAACAGAAATCCTTATTAAACTTGAATGAAAATAAAACAGTGTATAAAGGATGACAACCAGTGGAGAAAAAAAAACTATGTGATTATACCATAAATAAAACCTGAAATTATCATAAATAAATACAGTAAAACTTAGAAATGAAAAAAAATAACACATGTAAAATAAAACAAAAATATATATATAAAAAAAATATAAAAAATAATAGCAATTAAAATAGAAAATAATAATTGATGAAAAATCAAAAGGATATAGGTGGATTTTCACGAGATGTACGTTTTGAGTAGTAGCTCATGAAGCCTCGGAGTCTGAGCCTCGGCGTTGAAGGAGACCCAACCCTTCACCGCGGGTGTTTTATAGTACCAACTGACCTGTCACACTATAGTTTATAACTTCTTAAAGTTAAACATAAATAGCACAATTATGTTCATCTTTCTGTTGTACTATTCAAGTTGATGAAAATTGTTATTTAAACACAGTTATACGATATATATTAACCATTTTACGTGCATTAGTAAACCAAGCCAGTTTAATGTACATAAATTAAATTACTAAAGCATAATATCCACCGTAATAATTAGTTAGTAGAACTAAAGTTAATAGCTACCGTATAACTGCGATGAAAAAACCATTTTCATCAGCGTGACTAGTGCAACACAAAGACTAACATAGCTTTGTGAATGATGTTTAACTTTAAGAAGTTATAAACTATAGTGTGACTGGTCACTTGGTGCTATAAACCACCCGTGGTGAAGGGTTGTGTCTCCTTCAACGCCGAGTCTCGGACTCCGAGCTCGGGTGCCTCTCTGGTAAGGCACGAAAGGTAAAATGCCTTTTCGGGTCACATCCCTGATTATATTCGACATAAGTGCCCCTACTATTTTCAAGGAATTTTGTACAACGCTTTAGCAGGCACTAAGTTAAACTACAGTTTGACATGCTGGGTTGGAGCCCATAAGACGACATTGAACCCTGCAGTAGTACTTTAAGAAAAGTTAATTAGAATAATTCCTATAATAAAAATCACTTTGAGCGTTCTTACCCTCTGTTTTTTAGCCTTAATTTATCGCCATTAAGATACATGTTTGTTTATAAAACATTAAAGTTATTTTTTTTGCGAAGTGGTAGTTTTCCAGCAATTTCTGGATACGAACATGGCTATAAGTTACGTAGGGATTGTAATTTTTTAATTCCTAAGCCTAATCTTTCTTTATTTAAAAGATGATTTCTTTATGTAGGGCCTAAAATTTTTAATAACCTACCTTGTTCAATTAAATAGAAAAAGAGTATAAATAGTTTTTGTAAAAAGGCTAAAGATTGGTTGTTATCCCATGATGATATAAATGTTCTTTTTTTGATGTGTATGTGTGTTTATATATGTATATATATGTTTGTGCATATATGTGTATATATATTGTTTAGCGCATTTTTTTCCAATGAAAAAAGTTATTTTTTTGCCTATTTTGCAAAAAAAAATTTCTTGTATGCTCTTACTTATCTCTTCTTATCTATATGTTCTTCAAATGATATGTTTTTGCCACGTGTGATATGTAATGATAAATATTTATAATGTATTTAAAATTGATGTGTGTGTGTGTGACTAGCACTGATTTAATTCAAGGATGGTAGCTTCTACGCTCGTGTTCAACCATTGAAGCTACCTAAAGCTCCTTCATTCTTGTACTTAAGTTGTATATTTATAAAATTTGACGTAATAAATTCTTATTATTCTTGACCTTTTCACCATTTTGTACCCCCCTCCCTACAACACTGATCGAGGGAAACAAATGAATGACTTAAATGGGTTAAAATTCAATTACCAAAGGATCAATGACAAAATTTATACCCTTCAACTTGGAAAATTAAACGTAAAATGTGCATTAAAGAGCTAGTTAGTGAATTCTTTTGCCTTTCAAAGTCAATCTGCTTTTAAAGTTTCCACAGCAAAGATATTGATGTTCTCGATGGGTTTGGAAGCATAATTACTTAATTTTTCATCGAATTTTAAAAATAAATTGCCTCGTGTATTGGGTAATCATTAAATTGATGTTACTCTTCATTTTATTACCAATTATAATGGCTATTAAGCTTAATAGCTTGACTCGTAATTTGATAATCGTGTGTCTCTCGGGTCTGGAATGCTCCATCAAGAGTCCTTTATTTACATTCCACTAATTACCAAGGCGACCGCATGGCAATTTTTTTTTCCACCTCCAGCTCTTCATTTATTAGCACAAAATGTTCATGTCAAAAGCTTCTTCCCCGACGTATTTTGCGGCTGATTTTTTTCCCGTGTTTTTTTTTATGCCTTCTCAAAACGTTTAAGTAATTATATTAACACCTTGAAGACGACGGAAGGACATAGATGTCCAGAAGGAAAAGTATTGGAGAGCTGTTACATACAATCAGAATCAATAGTTAAATGTCTAATTGCTTGTTAAGAAAAGGATACAAAATTAATCCCCTAACGCATAAATTTAGTCTTTTTCTTTTTGGCTGATACAATTATATCTATCAAAAATATTTCTCATAGCAGTAATAGTTTTACTAGTTAAACCATAATAGGTGAACTATTTATTTCGAGATATTTAGTTTTGAAAACGAAAGTAAAGTTATCTCGGATGAGTCGTTTTAGTTCTTAATAGATATATGTACCAGTGCGTATTTAGAATAAGTTCAAGTGGACGTACAGCAAACTATGGGGTATGCTTTGCGGCTGAAATGTAAATTCATTTTTTTTCAAATTTCCGAATAGCAAAGTGATCTAGAACATTTTAATAATTTACAGTGGTTGAAAAATGGGACTGCGGGAGCTCTGTTGTCTCTCTCAACGTGGCAATGTTGCTATTATCCCAGCTTTATCCTGCACCCACGTGTGTAACACATTTGCGGTATTAAGTAGCATATATTTTAGTATGGGAAACAGTATTATGTCTTCAAATGTGTATTGCATATGAATTATAAACTTAATTTTCCGGCTTGCATATGATACAATTCGATAACAATAATAATTTTTATTCCACCTCTGAGAAAAAATAAAACATACGACTACAAATAATACGAAAAACATCAATTGAGAGGGGAATATAGGTACCCATGAGGATAACCTGTGTTGGGGTTACCATCATCAACTATTGAAAGCAGAGGCTGGTGCTAATCTATACAAGTATTAAACCTAGAACCTTCAATTTACGTCCATTCCAAGACATGACAACCGTACAACTTGGTCTATTTTTATTCTTTTTTCATAACAAGGAAATGAAGTGCGATGTGTTTGAGAAAGGAATTAAGGTTAATTTGCAATGAAGGTAATTTGCAATTATGTTAATTTGTAAGGAATAAATCAATCAGAACGTACATTTGGAGCATTCTACTATATGGCAGCGATTCATGGACGATGACAGCAGCGGAGAAGAAAAGGGTGGAAGCATTTGAAATGTGGTGCTACCGAAGAATGATGAAGATAAAATGTATTGACCGAAGGTGCAACGAGGAAGTCTTAAGAAGAGTAAGAGAAAAGAGAAGTCTGGTGAAAATTCTAAAAAGGAGACGGGACAACTTCATCGGTCATATCTTAAGACAGGATGGCCTGATGAAGACAGTCGTCGAAGAAAAAGTGAACGGGAAGAATGGTAAAGGCAGGCCTCGGGTGAGATATATGGAGCAAGTCGTGAAGGATGTAAAAGAGAGGGGCTACGTCAATATGAAGAGGTTGGCCGATAGAAAAATCGAGTGGTGGGCTGCGTCAAACCAATCCTAGGATAGTTGGCCCATGATGATGATGATTCATAACATCGATACAAACCATTTAAAATGCATAAATCAACCAAATTTAATACACGGCCATGGGTTTTTCCGAGGATTAATATATCATAATTAGAATGAAACCCGGGTCGTCTATTAAATTTTATTTGGGATAATGTAATTTAAGATTTATTACAAAAAAAGATGTTTAATTAGCTTTCTCTAACACCGCGCACTTCATAGCAAAATTACCATGCACTGAATACTTAAAGCAACAAGCATCTTCTTCTGCTAGATACTGAGCACTGCATACTCGGAAATTCTCTTAAAGCTGCATTAATTTCAAATCTAATTTCTCCGTATTCCGTTCTTGTAGCGTAGAAATTTATTTCACGGCCTCATTTAAGTTTTAAGCTTTCCTTCCCGTACCTAGGTAACCTTATTTTCTATTCTTTCGCGCAGTTAATCTTCATCCCATGCCTCTTACTCCGTTCCTCTAATGCACTTACAAATCAGGATGGCAATCCGTTTTTCTGGCCAGCTAACTAACGCTTGGACATCAGCGCTAATCGAATCCAGGAAATGATCTACCCTCCTACACACTTCGTCTCACTTTAAGCGCATCCCATGAATCACACAAATTGGTTGAATAATGTCGGTGATTACAAATGTCCCATCCTCACTCCCCTGCCAATTACTACCACCTCAATTCTCCACATACTACCTACTTTAATTTGTGCTATCTGAGTCGCAGAAAATGTTTCCTCTATCCCTCACCTCATATCCTAATTTCAGTAAATCTTTCAGTTATTCCTCTCGGGTCATCATTTGGAAGGCACTATTTAAATCAATAAAACATCAAAAATGAATCCTGCAGATTGCATTCTGCTTTATGCTTGGAAATACCGGTACCCCTTTTAAGTGTCTGATGTTATTATCACAATAAGCAAACACCTTTCTTGGAATAGAAACATTTAAAATAATATCAATAAGATTAGAAAAATTCTGTACCAAATAAAATGAAATATACATTTACTTCCTACGAACAAAGAAGCACCTTACCTCTACTTAAGTGTTTCCTAATCTTGACTGCAGCTGGAAATACATGCTTGGGAGTAAGGAAGCAATTCATCAAAACGTATATCTGGAGTATGTTTCTTTATGGCAGTGAGGCATGGAAAATGACAGAATCGGAGAAGAAAAGGGTGGAAGCATTCGAAATGTGGTGCTACAGAAGAATGATGAAGATAAAATGGATCGACCGAGTGACAAATGAAGAAGTCCGAAGAAGAGTGGGAGAATAGAGAAGTTAGCTGAAAACTACAAAAAGATGACGGGACAACTTAATCGGCCACATCTTAAGACACGATGCACAGTGGTCGGAAATCGAAAATACCTGGCCAAAATTCAAAAAGTGATTTTTCCAAGCCAGGAAGCTGAAACTTTGCATTAATATTCTCAAAAGACCTGGGCATGCGATGATACAAAGCATTTTCCTTAGTACACAACACTTAACAATGAGCATGAGGTCAAAGTTGCACAAATTTCGCAAAAATTGTCTACACTCGATTTTCTCACGAAATCTTCAAAATCAAGCCCTTACCTAAGCATTATGTGTAAAGAATTGGAATAAAAAGTCATTTAATTAGATGAAACAGTTTTTCGTCTTTGTTCTCATGTAGTCTGCTTACATTTTTGTAATTATTTACCAAAGATATTAAACAAAATGGCAGACCTTAATTTTTGGTCATTTTTTTCATATAGGTAGAGAAATAGTTAATTGCATCACCGAGCATCACGAAGTAACTTATATGGGGAAACTCTACAAAGCTTCCACAGTGCGAATCCGATGAGTGATGCTGCGACCGTTTGCGACGCCGAATTTCACATCAGTTTTTCGGTCGCGCGGTCGAGTCTGGTTGAACCCGCCTGCAGCGGGGAGTAACGTGGCGCGGCAAGTGTGTGGACTGGATTGTAGTCGTATCCACTCCGCTTTGGAGATTTTCGAGATACAAACATTGACAAGATCCTCCATGCATTATATTTTGCAGAAATCGCGGAAAAAATTACGCATTTTAACACATGGGGTAAAGGTCTAGGAGGTACTGAAAAACTTCTTTCTTCGGGTGCACCGCGGGAGTTTCTCTTCTTACCCACTTGACATCGCCTACCGACGAATACGAACACTTTTAACGGAGACAGCATGCATACCACACAGGATTATTGTCTCTTCGAGGCCACCAACCCACAGCTGGTGTCGCACGGCTCCAATCCCCCGCCCCCTGCACTGAGGTTGGGGGTTTGGCGAAGGGTCCGTTTTATGACACCGCGGAACGTTGTCTGGGATTCTGGGGGGTTACGATCCCGATGCTTAATTATTTTTGTTATGTTAAATGTTAGTGTCAATTTTTATTCAGTGCCAGGGAGAAATACTGTGAAGAGAAATAATTTGCAATACCCTATTTCATCATGATTATGTATATATCCTTTTTCTTAAAATGTAACAAAATATGAACTACAAAATTCAGTTTTTGCTTGTATTTCTACTATTCGCTATCCGAATATACACTGCCATCACACTCTGAACAAATCAGGTATTTTTCTTTTTCACTCGATAATGCAAATCAGGCCACTTGATATTGCCTGTAATATTACAGAGAATCCGTTAATCAAGATTATGTAGATTCCTGTAGTGAAATTAGAAATTTGTTAGAAGAAATCAAAGGTAATCTAAAGCAATGAAATTTCAATGTAGCATCAGAAGGTGCTAATGAAGAATTCATAAAATTAGATGTCTTTCACACCTGTTGTTTCTGAAGATAGAGAGGGATTATCAAAGAATCGTCTGGCAGTATTTCCGTCATTCGTTGTACCATACCCGGGTCTAGGTATGTACATCCACATTTAGCCCCATCTTCTCTTTGAATGACTTTTGCGGGTGAATCTTCCTGTCTTTAAGCATTTTTTTGTATTCTCCACGTGCCTATTCTAAGGTTCTGAGGGTGAGTTCCGCAATAAAATATTTTTGAATGAGAAAGTAATGTTTCGTTCACTTTTTTACCTACCTGCCAGAGTTTGAAATCCATCCGATAAGATACATGCAACAGACACTCAAAAAATCTTATATGACAATGCAGTGTATGCCAAAATTGTTAGTGCCCTTATTAACTGATCTTTGGGCCAATTCATTAAATTTATTCATACTTGAAATTTTTTCCCCACAAATATAGCATTTCATGCTGCCACTCTCCGTCAATGCGTTGCATACCTAATTTGGACGTTTTCTTTTAGATAACACATAAAAATTAAATTATGACGTTTTTTGACAATTTTAAACGTTTTACCTTTCCGTTTATCATGGTGAGAAGCAGAGAAAAATTAATGGAGTAGTTTTTCCATTTGAATGCATTTAAAATATCACATTGCCTCTTTATATACATTTCTTCTGCCTTCGTCACTTCTTTCGTCTCTTTGATCCATTGAAGGCGAATGGGGCGGCAGAATCTTGTTGATGATGGCCTAGGGTTCATCCAAATAATTGCACCTAAAGTATAAGGAAATGTCTTTAAACATCAGAAAATATTATGAGTAATAATTAAATGTTTTTACAAGAGATTGCGGTAAACATCTATTATTCTTTGTCATTGTTACCTGTCTCGTCGTTCACTAAACGCAGTGGCACCAAGGAGCTGATGAACAAGAATTCATCCGAAATCGATTCTTGATGCCATCTTTGCTTATACCAGGAATGGCCTGAGTTTCCGTCAAAACCATATTTACAAATTAATGTACAATTTATATTAAGCGCGGTTGTTGAATCTCTGGAAATGCATTCCAAGATACGCAATGCTGTATGATCTAGGAGACTGAAGTTTAACTTCACATGAGTCCTCTAAAATTAAAGATTAAAAAAAACGCCAAAAAGGTTATTAAAAATAAAATATTTAAAAAGACATTAGTTTGTCCTAATAGAGTACACATACCTTGAAAAAGTGAGGAATCTTGAAGTGGTTAGCAATGTATCCTCACCATTGCGAGTTGTAGAGAGAATTTCGGGAGATCCAATTCTGACACCAACACGAGTGAAATCGTAGCTGAAGTTTCAAAATCTAATGCTTCGTACCACTACCAAAATGAAACTGAATGCTCTGGTGCATTTCGTTGGAGATTAGGAACGTTTTCCCAAAAATATCCGCAAATAAAAGCGTAAAGGGATCCGCGGTGTCATAAAACGGACCCTTCGCCAAACCCCCAACCTCAGTGCAGGGGGCATGGGATTGCAGCCATGCGACACCAGCTGTGGGTTGGTGGCCTCGAAGAGACAATAATCCTGTGTGGTATGCATGCTGTCTCCGTTAAAAGTGTTCGTATTTGTCGGTAGGCGATGTCAAGTTGGTGAGAAGAGAAACTCCCGCGGTGCACCCGAAGAAAGAAGTTTTTCAGTACCTCCTAGACCTTTACCCCATGTGTTAAAATGCGTAATTTTTTCCACGATTTCTGCAAAATATAATGCATGGAGGATCTTGTCAATGTTTGTATCTCGAAAATCTCCAAAGCGGAGTGGATGCGACTACAATCCAGTCCACACACTTGCCGCGCCACGTTACTCCCCGCTGCAGGCGGGTTCAACCAGACTCGACCGCGCGACCGAAAAACTGATGTGAAATTCGGCGTCGCAAACGGTCGCAGCATCACTCATCGGATTCGCACTGTGGAAGCTTTGTAGAGTTTCCCCATATAAGTTACTTCGTGATGCTCGGTGATGCAATTAACTATTTCTCTACCTATATGAAAAAAATGACCAAAAATTAAGGTCTGCCATTTTGTTTAATATCCTTGGTAAATAATTACAAAAATGTAAGCAGACTACATGAGAACAAAGACGAAAAACTGTTTCATCTAATTAAATGACTTTTTATTCCAATTCTTTACACATAATGCTTAGGTAAGGGCTTGATTTTGAAGATTTCGTGAGAAAATCGAGTGTAGACAATTTTTGCGAAATTTGTGCAACTTTGACCTCATGCTCATTGTTAAGTGTTGTGTACTAAGGAAAATGCTTTGTATCATCGCATGCCCAGGTCTTTTGAGAATATTAATGCAAAGTTTCAGCTTCCTGGCTTGGAAAAATCACTTTTTGAATTTTGGCCAGGTATTTTCGATTTCCGACCACTGTGCGATGGCCTGACGAAGACAATCGTTGAAGGAAAAGTGAACGGGAAAAATGGAAAAGGCAGGCCTCGTATGAGTTACATAGAACAGGTCGTAAAGGACGTGAAAGAGAGGAACTACGTTAATACGAAGAGGTTGGCCGATAGAAAAACCGAGTGGAGGGCTGCGTCAAACAAATCCTAGGATTGTTGACCCTTGATGATGATGAATCTTGACTATTACTCCTTAGTATTTAACGACCTTACTTTTGGCTAGAATGCATAATTACAGAGATCACTAAATTAATATGTAAAATTTATATTCAATCCCTATATCTTCGGCAGCTTGGATGGCTTTCAACATATTCCCGTAGAACGTGAATACTGACAACATTCCTCTACTCCCTTTTCCACAACATACAACCCGAATACCTCCTATACCTCCTCCCAATCACACCATCTACTCCAACAACCATTACAAGATCCTCACCCTAATATATGTACTACCCAGGACACCGCACTGCATGCAGCCTTACGCAATTCATTTCAAGTTACCTGTGCAAAACACTGGGACTCCCTACCTGACCTTAAAAAAGTAACTGTAGTCTTTTTACCTAATTAAAAACACCGACTCCATAATATTTTATTAGACCAATAAGTTTCCTTTTCCTCTCTAAGTAAATGTAATACACAAATTTTATATCTTCATTTGTATGTTTTTGTGATTTAAAGAGGCTCCACCGAAATATGAAATAGATGTCATTTTTGTGAAAATTTCAGGATAAATCATTTTTTGGCCCCTCTACCGATTGGAATTAAAACAATGAGGCCTTTCCATAATGTATTTGAAGAAAAAAGACGTTAACAATCATATATTTTATACGTGGCTATACGGAAGAGCACGGCTCTTGCACTAGGATTTGCGGATTAATAATGTAAAGAGAAATGTCGTTTTGATAAAAAACTAATGTACGATGCGAAATGTTATATAGAATGTAGCATTGCAAAAAAGTACTTAATGCACTTGTTAAATTGATATTAATAAATGTTTGCTCGGAAAAAAGCAAAAAAGCCTCAGTTACATGAAAGTGGCGCTACAGTTTGTTGTTACCATTAGCACCATTAGCAACGGTACTTGTAACGGAACGTGCTTACAAGCCTATTTACTAATTTAATTAAGGAATATACCTTACCAAGGCCCTTTTTATATTTTTATGTAATTTAAATAATTCATTGATTATTGACGTGGGGTAATTAATACCAATGCTTCCAAATGGTAGCAGCGTCATTGTTGCTAAACAGTTTTCAAAAATATGAATATTAATAAAATTCAAAACAAAGAATTGTATTTGCAAGGGAATAGTTTAAAACTAAGTAAGAATATATTCGACCTATTTTAGAATACGTATTAGCGGAATTGAGCATGTAATCTCACTTCATAAATTAAACGTGGCAACAACACTTCAGTCATGTTCCTAAGTCATAGGAGTTAAAAGAGCTTGTAAAAAATAGAATGCAGCTACAACGCGCTATATAATAGCATACTCATACAATTAGTGTGATTTCGTTATCACCATATAGATGATTTTCCATATAGGCGTTTTTCTGAATCGGTATTTATTCATTAAATAACATAGCTCTTTTACGGGATTTTGAATCTCGGAGTCACGGTGGAACCACCACACATCATATTCGCGAATCATTCGTGTTTGTACCACGTGACTCCTTGGTTACCTATTCGAGATAATCCCGACTATTTCAAACACAACCCCCTAGGCCGGAAATCAGGGGGTTCGGGTTCGAGTCCCGATCAAGGCAAATGACTTTTACTCCGTGGTTTATCTTGCTGGTGTGCAATTTCAATTGGTTGACTCCGTTAAAGTTTTCTTAGTTAGTTCGCAAGCTTTTAATTTGAAATAGAAAGCGGTTTAAGCCTGACTTGGAACATGTGAAACATTGGAGAAACTCTGGTATGATATTCTAATTATTTTATCCCCGTTTGCTTTAAATGAAAAGATTTCTCATTCTCGTAAACATGACCCAGAATTCTCAATATTTTCTGGGAATTTTCGGGGTCGGAAATAATTTAACTTGCAGAAACTCGGAAAAGTCAACACACAGTATTTTTTCGAATAATGAGCCCTCTTTAGTGAAAAAGCAAATGTGAATTTGGTGGACGTTCTGCACTCTGAAAAAGTAACATTGAAAAGGTGCATGGCGTCAATGGCAAAACGAATGCATCCTGCCTACGGGCCTTGACAGAAGGCCAAGTTTCTCTTCCCCTGGGAGCGATTCCCATAAATGATCCGGGAAACTTAATTTAGTTCCCGGAACTTGAAGCGATTTCCTTTTCCCGACGAGAAATTTTTAATCCCAGGAGCATAATATTCCAGCGCTTTAGAGGAGGGCTCATCAAAGTTGTAACCCTCTTAATTTAGACAGTGCTTTAAAAACCACGAGAAACCGATTGGTATAAAGCGATTAGCTCAATAGTTTTAATTTTTTAAAGTTAAACGAGGTTTTGCAAGGAAGGGAGGTTAATTAAGGCGTTATCTTTTGCTGCAGATTGTAAAATAAAACCGTAATCATTGAGTAAAAACGCTATCCCTGCCGCTAAATTGATAAAAAATTTCCTGAGATAAATAATAAAAACGGAACTCTCTAAGTGATTTTAAATATGAAAGGGAAATTCAATTATTCGTTTCCGTTTAGAAAATGAATTGAATATTTTTCACAGATAGTAATTGAGAACGTATTAGGAAATTCAATTTCACGCAAAGGGGAAATTTTAGAGGACTGCCATTGTATTTTGTGAACGCATAGTGAGGTTTGAAATTGAAAACGTTAATTCGTTTCAAGGCTGTGGGCACTATTTTCTCAAATTGAAAATTCCATCCAAGCACATCCTATAGAAAGGAAGTTTGTTTAATTTACGCTCCAAAATGCCCAAAACGCATGGACCACATTCATAGGGTGTGTATGACGTTGTAAAAATATAGCGAGAGAGAGGAACTGATAGTGAAAACATTTATGAATAAGACTCCATTTTGAGTTAACTTAAATAAGGAAATATTGTGAGAAAGATATAACAACACCGTAGAGCAATAAGCTGAAGAAAATAAAGCATAAAATTAGATAGGTGAGATCAATTTTACAGGTTGAAACTGATTAGGTATACCGAGGAATTTTTATGATGCTATCCGTACAAATGTGCAATAGTCCGAAAGGAAAGTACTAGTATGAGAATAGACGAATACGGAGGAAGAGTGTAGAGAAACACGGCGTCGGCATGAGGGCGTTATTACAATGAACGTTTTCTGACGTGACGGAAACGGACCTTGGCACTGTATAAGCTAGAAGAATGGGAACGCAATGAAGCTAATTACGATGGCCGGACGATGACGGAGCCGCCAACGGACGTTGAGGAAAGCTTGTCAAGGTCTATCTTTCCGTCACGCTGGTTTCCGTCAGCCAATCACCAGTGACTTGTACATCAATCGGGGGTAAATGTTCGGATGAGGGTGACACTTTACAAACACATTTTTCGACCACTGAAAATCGCCCTTTTTCGATAAAAGTTTCACAGCACAACCTGCTGTGTTCACACTTCACTCAGGCCAGAAAATATTTGGAGGAAAGTAAAAACTTACGGTTTTACAGTAATTCGAACCCAAGAGGTGAGTGTTCGCCAAGCCGCCATATTGGACCGCCGTCGATTGTGATGTACCACCAACAATTGAGCCGCTACGTTAGTGTTCACCGCCACCGTCCGTTTCCGTCACGTCAGAAAACGTTCATCGTAACCCCGGCCTTAGTCTCCTCTTTACAAAAGGTGCCAAGGGTTACACGGCTTAACGTCCCATCCGACGGACGGAGTACTGAACTCGAATGTTCTCCACGAAGCACTCTAATAGAGGGGACGGCTTACCAATGAAAAACATCTGCCACTGCCAGAATTCGAACACGGACTCTCTGAGCGAGAAGACAGTACCCTAACCACTTCAGCAACCCATCGGCCGGTGAGGAGAAATCTGTCACTGCTGATTCAACCAGGTGCAGTGCCGCAGCCGAGGGTAGACAGAATATCGGTCACGTCCGTGACTTAGCAAGGTCAAAGTATTTCATGGCCGATGGGGATCAAGTGAGTGGGAAGAATGGCAAAGGAAGGCCTCGAATGAGATATGTAGAATGAGTAGTGAAATATGTGAAAGACAGAAAATCGTAAATAAGTGTGAGGATATTAGCTGCGTTAAGTGAATGTAAGGATTGTTAACCGATGATTATCATGATGATGAGTTAAAACTATAATGCCATTAAAATTAAATTCGAGGGCTTGCTCATTAAATCATTTCCTAAAGTTTTAGGTTCGATAAAAGACTTAAAATTTTCATCGTCTACATCAAGGATCAACAATCCTGGGATTGGTTTGACGCAGCCCTCCACTCGATTCTTCTATCGGCCAACCTCTTCATATTAACGTAGTTCCTCTCTTTCACGTACTTTACGACCTGTTCTATGTAACTCATACGAGGCCTGCCTTTTCCATTCTTCCCGTTCACTTTTCCTTCGAAGATTGCCTTCATGAGACCATCGTGTCTTAAGATGTGGCCGATTAAGTTATCCCGTTTTCTTTTTATAGTTTTTTGTCACTCGGTCGATCCATTTTATCTTCATCATTCTTCGATATCACCATATTCCGAATGATTCCACCCTTTTCTTCTCCGCTGCTCTCATCGTCCATGCCTCACTGCCGTAAAGAAACATGCTCCTGATATACGTTTTGTTGAATTGCTTCCCTTATTGCAAGCTTGCATTTCCAGCTGTAAGCAGATTCTTCTTTTGATAGAATGCCCTCTTTGCCTGGGCTATTCTACTCACTATTTCTTTCTTGCTTCGTCCATCGTTGGTTACTCTGCTTCCCAGGTAACAGAACTCTTTCACCTCTTTCAGTTTCTGTTTTCCTAGTATAACGTTGGTTTTGAACTCCTCTCTGTTGCTGCACACCAATATCTTAGTTTTCTTCTTATTGATCTTCAGATGGTAACTGTCTTAAAATTTTAGAATTCTAAAATCGGGATGAATTCCAAAATTAATATATGATTAGCTCTGATTTCTTATCCGCAGTTCCTGGATTCAACTCCCATTTGTAGCGGGGATTATTCAATGCAATCCTGTTCCCTGCATAACTCCGTCCGTCAGATGAAGCGTTAAACCGTTCACCCTTGGACTTCTTTCTTTAAGATTAGGGTGTTGGCGACGCCTCGTTTCTCTTCACCCTTTCTCCGCTCCTGGGAAAAGCCTTTCATCGGCCCAATCACGCGCCTAGTGTGATGCAAGGGCGTGTATAGGCGTCATATAGTGACCGTGTGGCCTTTATAGTGAAGGTATACTTACCCGCCTCTGGGTCACTACCTCGGAAAAAAAGAATAGGTAGGATAATGTTAATATCTTTAATAACCCTGTTAAAGGAGATAATTTTCGAAATGCTTATAATTACACTAAATCGTAATGATTTGGTTTGCCGATAATATAAAAGGATCTTACCATTAAAGTTAACAGGGCTAATACTTTGGCGCGTTTGCTAACGTATAAATGTGAGATATCGATAGAAATTTATGTAGTACATTAAACGTCCGATTTTCCGTGCTAATGATTGGCAAGTGGTGCACGAATTATCGGAAAACACGGATAATCCGATGTTTTTGATTCTTTCCGGATTAATTTATCCCCCAAAATAAATAAACTCCCTGAGGAAATATCTCAATCTGTCAATGAAAAGTTCCTGTCTGTACATTATAGCATTTCATGGAAAGAAAAAAATCCAGTAGAAAAGCTGTCCCGGCCGTAATTAAATGTTCGCAAGCTTCGGGTGGTGGCACGCAGCCTGGCTTAAAGACATCGGACCAGTCGATAGGACCGCAGTGAAAATCTCAAGGATCCTAGCGAAATGGAACATCGACAAAATTCATAAACCACCGATAAAAACTGCGTGGCGATTTAGTGCGAGTCAAGGACGTATTGGGACTCAAAACACCTGGAATTGACCGTATCCCATGTCAGTGTGGAAAAATATACATCGGAGAAACAGAGTGCACGATAGAGACCCGAATAAATGAGCACAAGAGGTGTATTAAGTTGTTCCACCCAGAAAAATCTGCCTTGGCTGAACATAGCTTATCGGAAGATCACATCATCTCCTTCGATGAGGCTTTTGGTCTCCAAAGCAAATTGGTATTGGGATCGTCTCCTTAAAGAGGCCGTAGAAATCAGGCTGGAAGATAACACATTAAATCGACACTCTGGGTGGGTACATCCTGAGCAGAGAATGGAAACCGTTAATTCGAAAAATAACGGAAAAAATGAGACAACAATGCCCCCCGGATGAGACGGCTATATGATCGCAGGCGGAATGCCGTGCAAGCTCTATTGCTCTGAATAAACGATGAAGGAGTGATCCATCGAAACATCAGCAACGCAAAATCTTACTCGGCTGGAAACCCGAGAATTACTTATAAATAATTGTATCTAGGTTGCTGGGGCACATTTTCAAATATTTCCGAACAAGAAAATAGATGCATTGTGAGGTGCTCAATGAGAACCTCTCAATGCATCTATAGACATATAGAGATTTTCGCATGGTTCTTACCGGTGACGGAATCTTAAAAGCTCGAGTCGTCGTCAACACGCTTTACCTTAAAGGAAGGGAATGAATTGTGAGGCTCACTTAAGGAGACTCCACCGAATTATTAAGCAGATGTCATTTTTGTGAAAATTTCAGGACACACAATTTGTTGGCCCTTCTATTGATTGCCAATAAAATAAAGAGGCCTTTCCATCATATATTTGAAGAAAAAAGACGTTGAAAATCAACTAATTTATACGTGGTTATACGGCAGATCATGGCTCTTGCAGTAAAATTTGCAGATTAATAACGTAAAGAGAAATGTCGTTTCGACGAAAAACTATTATAAGATGCGCAATTTTATGTAGAATTTAGCATTGTATAAAAGTGCTAGCCTTACCACCCTTGTTTAATTGATATTTATAAATGTTTGCTCGAAAAGAAAAGCAGAAAAGCCTTAGTTACATAAAAGTGGCGTTACAGTATGTTGTTATTATTGGCAACGGTACTTGTGACTGAACGTACTTACAAACCTATTTACTAACTTAATTAAGGAATGTACCTTACCAAGGTCCTTATATTTTTATATAATTTGAATATTTCATTGGTTATTAAAATGGTTTAAATAATACTGATGCTTGAAAATTGTAGCAGCATCATTGTTGCCAAACAGTTTTCAAAAATATCAACATTAGTAAAATTTAAAAAAAAAGAGTTGTATTTGCATGGGAATGGTTGAAAACTAAGTAAGAAAATATTTAACCTATTTTAGAATACGCTTTAGCGGGATTGAGCATGTATTCTCACGTTATAAATTAAACTTTGCAACAACACTTCAGTCATGTTCCAAAGTCAAAATGAGTTAAAAGGGCTTGTAAAAATAGAATGTAACCACAACACGCTATACAATAGCATTCTCATACAATAAATGTGTATACGTTATCACCCTATAGATGATATTCCATATTGGTGTTTTTATGGATCGGTAGTTATTCATTAAATAACATAGCTCTCTTGCAGGATTTTGAATTGCGGAGTCACGGTGGAACTTCCTTAAGTAGCCACAGCTCCTTCAGCTACAGAGTCACGGTTATTAGCCACTGGAACTAGTTGAATCTGTACTTTGTGAATTGCTTGCTTTCCTTATCGTCCGGCCACATTTTCAAATTAATCCAATCGTCTGTTCGGCCGATGCTTGCGACGCAAAGACTGGGACTATCTGATCGGCCGAGATTCAATCAATAATTCACCGCTCTTACCCTCTCCTCTATCCAAGCTCCTGCTAAACATGAAATGCACAGTTTGGGGTTGCATTTTTAGAAGCCACCTTTGTGGAAGATGAAAGGCTAACCGAAAGAACATCAACAAATACTTTTAGCAGAAATTTCCACTTTCGGGCTTAAAGTAAACGCGATGGCAACCTTAAAGGATGATAACGTCATCATCAGGTAACATGATCCAATGCCGACCTTCAATGATTTGGTTCTGTATTGAATATTCCGTAGGGAAACACTAAGCTATACATTTCATTATTTAAGAATGATGCTAACTTGCCAACGTATGGGATTTGTACGAAACATAAGCAACATAGAGAGTGTAATATGGCGATATTTGCAATAGGTTTCAGTGGTACTTGCGCCAGTATCGAAATATTCCTTGAAAAAAATTAGAAAGGAATCGTAGGCTAAAATTTAGACTGATAGTTTCTTACGTAAATTTGAATTCTATCAACTTAGTTACGAGAACAAGGTTATAGAAAGATATCAAAAAAGTACTTCATAATGTAAAGATTTACAGTTTTTTATCCCGTCAGTAATTACAGGTCATGAAAAACCAGATTATTACACAATTGGTGTGTGTAATTTAGGTTACCATGCTTGTAGTACATCAGATACAATTTTTACCTATGTTAGCATCGGTATTGTACCCTTTATTCTAAATGTGATAAATGTTTTGCTAATTTCTAAAACAAAAGATTATCCTATTATAAAAATAACAGGTAAACACTTTCATTCTCGCAGCAGCAAACCTGTAAGCATCAAAAGATCAACATCAACACCCCGCCTTCCACAAAAAATAATGATTTTGTCTGAATGGTATGTAAATAATAGAATAGTTTTTTAGCTATATATTTTCTCTGGCACCGTTTCGCTGAAATTGGAGAAAATAAATTTTGTGGAAAGAAACAAAGTTTTGAGAAATTGATTTACACATAGTTAAATGCCTGAAACTTCGAACGAACGATTTAGTCTTATGCTGGGTTTTGGAATGCAATAGCCAGGGAAGGGTAAATACAAAATTACAAAGAGAGTTTATTAATGTGAACGTATTCACAATTTACAATATCTGTTATTAGTTAGTTACTAGGCCGAGCGAAATCAGCATACATGTCTACTGCAGACAATGATGTGTTCACTCGGAGCCAAAGAGCTGATCAATAAAATATTTTCTCATATAATATTTTGGCGTGATTAAAAGTGCGCTGAAGTTTATTTAGTTATTCACAAATCACGATATAGTAGAATATACAATGCCTCACGATTGAGCCTAAAGGCCGTTTTACACGGTGAATGATCATGCGAATGAAATCATGCGCATGAAGTTCATGCGTCGGGTAATACGGAAATCTCCTTGCATGAAGTTCATGCGCATGATCATGTGATCAAAATTAGAACATGCTGTAATTTTGATCGCATGATGGCTTCAATGATCACGTGATACGAGCGCACGACGTCCGTCTTTGTTTTATGAGCGGGTAGAAGAGGATTCAAATTAAACAAGTGCAGGATGAAATGCAATTATAATTGGTTTTCGGATATTTTCATACTTGTACAATTAATTGGCGAGCCCGTGGAGTATATATAATTTTATGTAATTCTTAAAAGGAAATTTATATAGGCATTCACCTGGTGAAGTTCTTCAATTAATCACGTTTTGGGCGAAAGTTGAGTTGAAAATAATATATAATGCAGGTATTCTAAGATTTTGATAATTCTTGTGACAAGTAGGTATAGAGCAATACAGTATTAGGACAGAACATGAAATTTATAACAGAAAACAATACATTGAAATATCTATATCGGCACTTTTTCGTTTTCTCTCAAGCCATTAATGAGGATGTCAACTATTGTTTGTTATCACAGCTTCTATGAGCTGGGATAAATTAGAACAAATAGCACGTATCTAACCTTGGAATACTACACTACGTATTCAGATAGATACCCTACAAATTTTCATGCATAATGAAACTTAATTTACCTTCATGAATTGTTGCCGAGTAATCTGGGAACGTTATAATCGTAAACTGTCATGGATACCATTCGCCCGTCGCAAAAAACCTTAGCGTGACAGCCAGCCGAAAACGAATTGCAAAATGTCAATATAATTATTAATGTGTGTATCAAGGGTTGAATAGGGACAGTATTTGCTTCTTTCGTCGTCGTGTCTGATCTTTCATAATCATGTCTGGTGAATAGTATGAAATTGCTCCAGCGCCTTTCTTAATAAATTACGATAGGCCTCACAGTCCTATAATAACAGTTCATTTTGAATCAGACCTAGCATACCTTAACCTCTATTTCTCCTCTTTCCTGCTAGCTTTCTCAGGCAAAATTGTGGCCCCCACCATTATAATGGGCATTTGTAGCAGTAGATGCGAAAATTAAACCATACCGATCCGTCATTTAGAGCTCTACTTTACTTCAGATCAACTTAAACCTCAATATCTAGAAATCTTCGTTTAACACTAGGACGCCCGGACTTCTCGACATCATTTAACGCCCAAATGGGGTCATTTTGACCCCCGGTAATTAATAAGTTAATTAATCACAAGGCATTTATATTTTTACATTTTTAGTGTTTTTTCATTAAATGATGTCCTAATGCTTCACATTCATCGATTTTTTCAGTTCATTATAGTAATATTTTTCTCGATATAACTATTTATTGAAACACCAACTTTGAGTGTTGGAATCATTTTCTCGATTTTCTTCAGTTTCATTTTTTCTTGCCTAAAATGGTGACATGCAGTAAACAACAAATGTCGTCTACTTTATTTGAATGTATTTCTTTATGGTTTTTGCAGTTTGAACTGTTGAATTATGAATGATTTGTCCTACCGAAATTAGAAACACCATCAGAAAAAAATGTAAAAAAATTTAGTAGCCTAATGAAAATAGTTTTCATCATCATCAGTATTTCAATCCCATGATTGGTTTACTGCAGCCCTCCATTATGCCCTATTTAGTGTTAATTCCCTCACAGTATGTTTACTCTTTCACGTCCTTCTTTATTTGCCCCATATACTTGCCCCTTGGTCTTCCTCGCGGGACCTTCCCTTCAATCTTCCCGTTTAATATATTTCTAATAATTCATTGTGCCTCAAGGTATGTCCAATCCATCTGTTTCTTCTATGCCGTAAGGTTTTCCATATTGTCCTTTCTTCATCTGCTGTTCTATACACCTCTTCGTTCCTCACTTTATCTGTCCATTTAATCTTCAACATTCTCCTCCAGCACCATGCTTTGAAGGCTTCAATTCTTCGCTGGTCTGCTTTCCCGATTTTCCATGTCTCTGATCCATAGAGTACCACGCTTCATACGATAAAGGGCTTCCTTGTTTGCAGCCGTAGGTTCTTTGAGCACAGTAGTTGTCTCTTCTTCATAAAAGCTTCCTTAGCTTGTGCTATTCTTTGCTTTATGTCCGTTGAGCTTCTTCCATCCCAGGTTATAGTGCTGCTGAGGCAGGTGAATTTCTCCACTTGTACCAATTTCACTCGAATTGTGATATTTGCCCTAAGCTTCTCTCTTCCGCACACTAGGATTTTAGTTTTCTTCTTGTTGATGCTCATATTATATTCTTGAAGTACTTGGTCCATAGTAGTCAGGGATGCTTGTAGGTCCTCTCGACTTTGTGCTACAACTGCGATGTCATCAGCAAACCAGAGCATGTTTATTTCTTCGCCATTCACCTTGATGCCCTTGATACCAATTTACTCTGTGTCTCTTATTGCTTCTTTCAAGTATATATTGAATAACGCTGGGGAGAGGTTGCATCCTTATCTGAATACTTCATTTATTTTGTCTTCTATCTTCCTTCCGTCTTTTATTTGTATTGTGGTGACCTGGTTCTTGTAGAGACTACATTTTTTCTTCTATCCTTGTAGTCCATTCCAATTATTCCAATAGCTTCCAGTATCTTGAACACCTTGTTCCATTCGAAGTTGAGAAAGGCCTTTTCCATGTCCACGAATGTCACATACAACGGCTTGTTTACGTGTATCATTTTCTCGGCCAGTATCCTTCAGCTGAGCATTGCCTCCCTAGCTTCTTGGTTTTTCGTGAATACGAATTGATTTTCCCTTTTCGCTGAGTTGGGTTGGGTTGGGAAAAGATTCCCTTCGATCTTCCCTTCCATTCTTCTGCTAATAATCTTAGTAAGTATTTTCGATGCGTGTGACACCAGGCAAAAGGTACTCTGTTCTTCGCATTTCTCTGTCCTTGGCTTCTTCGGGATTGCATTCATTTCACACTTCTGGAAATTCTCTGCTGGCCTTCCACTGTCATAGCTATCTTTGATTATTCCAAGGGTATCTATTGCTTTGACCCCGAGTACCTTGAAAATAGTGAATGAATATTATATCAAATAGTGAGCTTACTTTTAGATCCACCCCTCCTAGTGTCTCTACTGAGATCATCAAACGGGTGCTTATCGTCACATTCTGAGGATTATGTTCATTCTTCACAAGTTTCAAATGTCAGCTTGCCGTCGGAATTGTCAAATGAACACTCTCCACAATCTGACTCATCTTATTGAATCTTATGCAGCTCCGCAAGAATGTCACCAGAACATTATGCTGGTCTTTGAGAAATTTTTGATTGCAGCTATCCTCAAAATAACGATCACACCGCATATTCGTCCCTAGAAGCCTCGACCAAAGGGCAACAAATACACGAACTTCACTTACTGTAACTGTGAGAATGAGTTCTAAGTTTGAGGGTTTACCTTGTGGAACCACTCGATTGGAAAATAAAAACCACTTTGTACATTCCACGGAAAGGTTTTATAGGTTCCTACCATGGTTTCGACAATATCAATCTTGATAATGACATATATTGTCGAAATCATGGTAGAAACCAATAAAACCTTTGTTTGGAATGTACAAAGTGGTTTTTCTTTTCCATTGTGAGAACAAGTTTTATTCTCCACTCGTCATCCGAAGAGAGATAATCAGATTTGGAATAAACTAAGTAGATAATTTCCGTGCGAAAGTGGTAAACAAAACTGCATTCTTCTCACCCCGCAGAGATTGACAATGTATGATGATGTCAACAAAGTAATTACTAAATATTACACATGTAAACAAAACGAAAAGTGAGGACGTGATGGGGAAAGGAAACAAAACTGTTTTGGAAACTGATACGAACTTGGAAGATAAGTAGCTGAATGAAAAATATAAGACGACAGAGCAGTGAACACATATGCAGCAGAATGTTACAAAAATGCAAATGAAAGGACCTTTAGCAGTGATAAAGCGCGCAAATGAACGCTTGGGTCAAAATGACCCCATTTGGGCGTTCAAGGTAAAATATAACTTAACTCCTCAATGGATTATTTTAGGAATGTAAAAATTTACGTAAGTGAGCATCTATTAAAATTATTAAAAGTCACGAGAGGAAATTCTGTTCTCTTAAAAAATGAGATCAAAAAATGAATTTAAAAATACGATTGGGTCAAAATGACCCCTATGGGCGTTCTAGTGTTAATTAATATTATAATTACTAAATATACACCATACTTTATTTAATCTATTACGTATATCCGACGACGCAGACGTCGTAAACAAACCATTCCGACCAATTTCGAGCATTGATACAGCTGCGATGGTCGGAAATCTCCCGTGAATCGATATGTACTATCGATAGGCCTACCACTGCGCATACTTTCTGCACATAACATTCAAGGAATTAATTCGAATGATCATTCACCGTGTAAAACACCCTAAGCGGAATCAATTTCAGGTCATCACTTAAATTTATTCGCGAATGAAATCATTCGCATTATCATTCACCGTGTAAAACGGCCTCAATAACCACTTCCATTGGCAGAGTCAGCTGTGTGTCCCCCATTGTGAATGGGCGAAGGAGCTTCGCGGACTCAGTTGCAATTGGACGAAGTGGATGACGTACAAATTCGCATTCCTGCCCACTTTTCCGAAAGAGATAAAAACATCATTTTTTTGCCGCTTTAAACTCGAGAACGACTCGACGTGTCGGAGAATGGAAAAGTAAGACTCTTTTTCGCATTAATTGCATGTGAAAAAATTCACTGCGCTAAGTGGTCTGCGTAGTGGTGGTCTGCCTAGTGGCCCAGAAAGCCAAAGGTCCGTGGTTCTATTTCCGGTGCAGGACAATTTTTTCACATAGCATTATAAGTGAATTTCATCGCCATTCACGCGGCAGGTTAGAAATATTTATTTATTTTTGTGGTCTTTTTATTTAGCAAATTCCATCAGGTTCCGCAATAAAAAAATATGACAAACTACACCATTATCCTTTCATCTTCATTGTTTATTTACGTCTTCATGGGGGCGTTCTCGATTTGTTGTGCTGTAATCGACAGTGTTTTCAAGTATGTACTTGCACTAATACGCCGGGAGGAAAGGTTAAACGGATAGGAACGGAAGATGGGTGGAGAGAAATCCGGTGTCGGCATTAGCCTAATGTTACCGAAAAGGCGCCAAGGGTTCCACGGCTCAACGTCCCATCCGACGGACGGAGTACTGAACTCGAATGCTCTCTGTAAAGCGCTTAATGAAGAGCCGGTTTAACAATGAAAAATATCTTCCACACCCGGAATTCGAACCCGTGCCCTCGTGGTGGGAGACCAGTTCTCTAACCACTGAGCTAATCCGATCCCTTCGTTATCTACATCTACATAATACCCTGCAAGCTACCATAAAGGTGTGTGGAAGGGGGTGAATTCTCACCAAACATGCACTACATATCATGCATAAAAAAGGATTAGTGCTTATATACTGCTCTAAACTTCACTATTTAAAAAGATAAAAATATAATATCTATACATATATTTAAAAAAGATATGCTGCAAGATAACTATTTGACCTTAAATTATAAACAAATAATGCGTTTAAGGTAAACTAAGTATACGATAACTAAGTATACGATGCCAAAAGTCAGTAAAAAAACTCAATTCACTGATGTCTTCCCCGTTGCAAGACACTTATTGTTAGTTTTAGTTGAGACGAAGGGATTTTGAGACAGAAATAATGTATAAGTTGATAATATTTCTTCTTAGTTTTAGTCATTTAATTTCACTTTCCAGGTGCAACCACAACGAACAATAGGCTTATATACTATCTTTATGCATTGACATTCATGGCGTCTAATATATGCAATCATAGAGAGACTTTACAATCGTACCTTAAAAAATAAAATCAAAAAATTGCAAGCATTGATGGTGCAGGAGTTCAGCTGCATGCAAACATTTGTTGATGCATCTTCCTCCTGAAAATAGGGATGCCATATAGCACTCCCCGTAAGGCTTATCAGAGCGAATAGAAGAAAATATTCTCTCGAAATGGAAGTAAGCACAGTGTCTCAGTTGGCAAAGATAAGGAAGAGTGGTCCATTTATACGTCGGCCTCGAGTCCCGAAGTCTCGGTCTTCGGAGGAGAGTGCAATCAGGCTCTCCGTCCATTGTGTGTGCTGTCGCAGATTGATCGGGAAGTCGATATCGTTTATCCCGGGGAGAGGACAGAGAGAGAGAGAGCTTTCCCCAACCCCTGTAAGGTCCTTTGACGCGAGGGCTAAAAGCATCGTCCGTCCATCACACCCCGACTCAAAGAAGAGGGAGAGGGAAAAGGAAGTGGGGGATTGAATGGAGAGGAGAAGAAGGGGTGTGTGAAAAGAGGAAGTCAACGTCTCTTTGAACTAGGCGGGAGTTGCGCTGAAAGATTTTTAATTGGTCCCAGGGACTTTTTGGAGAGAATAAATCTGCTTTCCGTGCCGGTGGGCGTGAAGGGGTGGACCAGCCATGTTAAGGGGGAGGGGCGGGAGGGGGAGACAGCATCGCTTCAGTCTCCGGAGAACTTTTTAATTGCATCCCGAGAGAGACGTCGTGGGTGGGGGAGGGTGGATATATATATATTACTCCCGAACCTTATATATATATATATATTTCGGGAGGGCGATGATTGAAGAATTCTTTTCTTTCCCTTCCGCCACTTCCCTCCCTCCAGGAAATGAGAGGGAGAATGAGGAAGAATTATTGCTCTGGAATGGGAGACATTTATACAGCCAAGGAGGCGAAAAATACATTCAATCCCACTCTTTTTTTGACCCACGAGCAAACTCGAAGAATCGGGAAAATGAAAGGGTAAGGCGGTCCAAAAATCAACGATCTTACCAAAAAAATCAATGCTTGGCCGATTCGGGGTCATATTTTATGCATCAGGACTCAACAAATTTGCATGAAAGACTTCCTGTTCTTTTATTTTTCCGGCCTATGATTTTTCCGCTCCTGCGCTTGGTTAATTAAGGTGGTTTTGGGTGGAGATAAAAACACTTTCGAAATGGAATACAAAACTCGGGTGCAAACTTTGCGGACAGCTGTTTAGGTCCATGATTCTGTAATGAATTGATTTGAATTCCGTTTCAATAGCCATTTGAAAGGCTTGGAAACTTTTTATTATTACGCTCGACTTCATTTTAGTTGTTTATAACCAAACAGGGAAAGAAGGCTCTGGTAAACGTTTCGCAAGAATTAAATCTCTAAAGAAATTGTGATGAGGAAAAGATGAACGTCACGCGCGACACTAATAAGGCAGAATATTTGATGAATGACTTCAGAGTTTCCCGGTGAATTGAGTTGATGAACGTCTTTCACATTTATATCCGGATTATACGTTTCGACAGCGGAGTAAGCTGTCGAAAAGTCGGCCAAGGAGCCACTAACTAAATTTGAGTCAACGTAGCGTAAAATTACGCATATTCTTAAAGTTTTGATTTTCTAAATAAATGTTTTTTGTGCCGGAAGAATACCGCTGCAATTGTTTAAGGGATGTGAATTATTGTTTCTTTAAGAAAATAAGCAAAGGTATTCGTAGAATAAATGGCAAAAAATCCTAAAAGAATATTTTTTCCCACCTTGGAACGGAAGGCCCTTATTCTCGTAAGGCCAACGAGGTTTCGCGCAACGCGGAAAAATTGCGGAAAGTAAATCCCCCGTTCAAGGAAGTTTAACTGCATTAACATAGGTCTATCACAAGTATAGCCTGATATTAAAGTTACTTATAATTAAATGGTAAGAATTTAAATTCGCAATGTGGCATGACCAGACTTATAGCACACATTTTAGGAGAATAACTACGCAGGTCAAAAGTTAGTCACTATGTGTGAATTGTGGCCGTCAGGTAAGTGAAGGAAATTGAAGGTTTCAAAACAATAGAATGCTATAAGCTACCTGAAAATTAATAATTATATAATGGCAGCGAAGCATGAACAATAACAGCAGCGGAGAAGTCCACTCTGGTAGAATTTGAAATGTGGTGCTACCGAAGAATGATGATGATAAAATGGATCGATCGAGTGACAAACGAAGAAGTGTTAAGAAGAGTGAGAGATAAGAGATGTCTACTGAAAACATTAAAAAGAAGACGGGGCAACTTGATGGGCCACATATTAAGACACGACGGCCTGAGGAAGACAATCGTCGAGGGAAAAGTGAACGGGAAGAATGGAAAAGGCAGGCCTCGTGTGAGGTATATGGAGCAAGTTGTGAAGGATGTAAAAGAGAGGAGCTACGTCAATATGAAGAGGTTGGCCGATAGAAGCATCGAGTGGGGGGCTGAGTCGCTAAGCAACCCTAGGATTGTTGACCCTAGATGATGATGATGAAGTTGTCATTATGCAGCACCGGCACCCATGAATTGAATAAACAGTACCGACTACCAGAGTAGATTAATGGTCAACTTGAAGAATTTTAGAATGGCCGAAGCATACATATCTCCTTAGTGTTCACTCTCTATCGAGAACAGGTGGATACAAGTCACATATACCTACCAAACCTCCTGTAAACGTCCATTCGCTGTATACGATGAAAATAAATTTGCGAGATAGGTAAACTTTCCAGTAATTCAAAAATTCACTCTCAGAAATGCAAAGTAGGCCTTGTATTTAAATAATTCAAAAGGTGAAGAAATAAGGAATTTGGAAACTTTTTTTTACCCAATCTGAAGGATGTACGTGGATGATATGCAGTCGTGTAAATTGGTAGAATCATCTCTGGTTCTTTTCCAAAGAATAAATAAAACAAAATATTGTAAATATTGAGAACTCCGAGTTCCGTTACCGTAATAAAGACAAGAAATTGATTACAGAACAAGTCTTAAGAATTTTTTGAAGCTAACCAAGTTTAGTACATAAGAAGAAATAGAATACAAAACTCTTTTTTATTGATGAGAATATAAATTGAAAGAAACATATGTATCTAGTCTATGGAAATCTAGAAATGCAGCAATAACGTTTGATTAAGGCATAATTTAGGCGCTATTTTTTTCAGAAAAAATGAATGAATAAATGACAAGCTTATAGCCTTAGGGAAAACACAAACTTTGTAAATTTCACAATATACATTTAAAACACGACCGGTTTCATCGAATAATCGACATCCTCAGGTAAAAACATATAGGATCCAGACCTTAAATAAGAGTAGGAAATTCAAGGGTTAGTGTCAGAGGAAGGGGGGAGGAGTAAAATTTGAGGCAGGGGAGTGGGGGGAAACAAGGGATGCAAGCGAAAGAGGAGTGAAGAGATTGGATCATCACATCGTCAAAAATCACCCCCTGCCACTCACCCTTGCGGTGGCTAACAGGAGATTAGTAGCTGTAGATGTAGGAGAGGGTGGGCAGGGATAGTGGTGAAGGAGGTAATCATTGGGTTAAGACTAGGAGGGGAGAATGGGAAGCCAAAACACTGTCGTTGACTACAGTCTGAGGTGTAGCTGTACAGTCTGAACCGTGCCAGTGTACTTTCAGTAAGGTTTCAGTATTGTTCTTTACTACAAACTGCTCCAAAATGTCAAGCTTTTACCTTTTGTACTTTCTGTCAAACATGAAGTTACAACGGTTAGACACCATTGAAAAATCTTATAGCCATTGCGTATTTAGGATTATATATAATTATATATAATCTGGCTGTATGCCCCCGAAATTTTAAATATGTTTGTTTATTTATTTCAATACAATATATGTAATAATATATATTGCTTTTTAAAGTTTGTTTATGAGGGCATGGAGAAGAATGGATAGAATAACACGAGAGGAACGAGAGGCATAAGAAGAAGTATAAAATACAGTTTGGGAGGAAAAGACCTCTACCGAAAGAATTCAAAGAAGTTAGCTAAAGTGGATGGAGGTTGCATTCAGAGGAAGCGGTATTCTAGATGTGTTTATAGACTAAAATGTTGAGGAGGAAGAACACGAACTCACACGTGTATATAAATGGTATCGATGCACGGAAGATACAACTTTCTGAAAAAGGAGCCAGTAAGGGATAACACGTATTTTCCGAGAAAAATTAGTTGACGATGTGGTGTTGGAAGGACTGACATATGAACGGTCAAGTGAAAGTAGCGACACCTCAGAGACCTACCGGCATTGTTTAAGCTGACAGCTGTTGTCATAGTGCAAGAAGAGTGAAGGGGGCGACCATCATGGAAAGGAAAGCAAAGATGTGGATTTTTTTATAAAATATCTGAAAGGAAAGAGAAGGTTGAGGAAGAAGAGTTCTCCATCCAAGGAAAGATACGATTAATCAAGGGGTTGTCGTGGAGAAAATGCATATAAACTGAAGGAAACGATTTGGTTTCATAAGAGCTTTTCGATTTGAATGGAGATGCTCACTTCAAACCGATTGCACTGAACACGAGATTTCTTTTCCTGCTTGTCTGATTTTCTTTACTCAGACCAGACGTCAACTCAAGCATAAATTTTGGGTGACTGGCGATGAAGCGATATGAAGATAAACTGAATACATTCTCGGAGAAAGGCCTTGCCGCATTGTGTTCCAGCTTAGGAATTAGTAAGTTTTTGCTCGCTAAATTTATGAATAACAAGCAGAAAATGAAAAGAGTTGATTCACGAATTAAAATGCTATAACAACATCTTTGATCACAGAGTTCTTAAAAGGTGAAATAAAAATTTTACATACTAAAATTACTTACTTACTGCCTACAAGGAATATCATATCTATATCAACTTGTTTAGCAAACTGAATACATTTTCGTGTGGAATAAAAATTTTACATACTAAAATTACTTACTTACTGTTTACAAAGAATATCATTTCTATATCAACTTATTTAGCGAACATTGATTCATTTAATAAATTAATTCACGCATACTGTTACTGTGAATACTCTTAATTTGTTTCTCAATCAAAATATTAAAATTATTTTCTATGAATTGTTTTGCTAAAAGCTATGCTGATATTTGGAAGGAAATTTTTCACTAGGTTAGTTGGAGCGTTCGACAAACACAATTTTTTGTAAATGAAGTCCTTTTAAATGTTACCTATTACGATGACTGGTAAAGCAAATATTAATTCAAAGATTTATCTTTTTTCAATTACGCAATCCCGTTACCTATGATGCCATATTGTGGTAGAAATTGCAGCAAATAGTAAGTTATTAATACCATCATCATCATCGGTCAACAATCCTAGGATTGGTTTAACGCAGCCCTCCACTCGATTCTTCTTTCGGCCAACCTCTTCATATTAACGCATTTCTTCTCTTTCACATCCTTAATCACTTGTTCCATGTATCTCAAACGAGGCCTTTCTTTGCCGTTCTTCCCGTTCACTTTTCCCTCGACGATTGTCTTCATCAGGCCATCGTGTTTCAAGATACGGCCCATCAAGTTGTTCCATCTTCTTTTTAATGTTTTCAGTAGACATCTCTTCTCTCCCACTCTTCTTACCACTTCTTCGTTTGTCACACGATCGATACATTTTATCTTCATACTTGGATTATGTGAATATTTTTTTTAATAAATGTTATACAATATGTTTATTCTCCTGATAATTTACTGGGGAGGTGCCTACCAAAACTCCCTAAAAAGAGCAGAAGATGCACTTGAGGGTATTGTTCGAGTGATAGCCAGAAAAGATCGTCTTAAACATTCCTTCTCCATTTCTAAGATTCTAGGGCTACTACCGCGTACGCACCTGTATATATACAAGCTTTTGAGATTATTTTTTACTCGCAGTGGCAATATGCCAAAAACATTTCGAAAACCACAATGTTATGCCCTTAGAAACAATTTTTGTTGTGTTTTACCGAAGCCCGGCTTAAAATTATATAAACGTTGTTTCCTTTATATAGGGTCAAAGGCATTTAATATGTTACCTAGGAATGTTAAGACTGCAAAGAGTTTGAGTGAGTGGCATATTAAGTTGTCTAAAACCATTGCTACTAATCATAGTAAAAGCAAATTGCTTCTTATCCTAAATAGGCTCTTATTGGTATCCCAATTGTATGCATATGTTTGATCCGTGTAGTATAGAAAGTCTTTCCTAAAGTTATATATTTGTATGTATGGTGCTATGCGCAAGGTATATAATGTTTATCTATTATGATGAAGGCCATTGTAAGCAGGGTCAGTAGTAGTCAGAAGTATTGCATTTTTCTATTTTGAAGGTGTCCCCAACTTTAGGCCGATTGCCTTGTGGGACACTTTGCTCCAAATTGATTTTCATTGTGTGAGTATGCTTCAAAATATGTTTCTTTTTTACGGAGCAATAAAATTCCTATTTCTATTTTCATAAAACTGCCATGCCACTTAGTGAAGTCTGCAAAATAAATTAGCTAGCTTTAGAGATGCATTTATCATGTTACAATAATGTTACTATTATATGTTACAATCATGCTACTATCATGTTACTGTAAAAATTATACTCTCCAATACATGTTGTATGCTTATTCAAAAAAAAACCCAAACCAACCCCACTCTAGCATCAAGACAGGCTGCTAAAGATATTTTATTTTTCGATAGAATCAGTCAAAATTTGCACATATTACAAGTTACCTCAGGTCTGAAACCTCAGCGGGACCCATTATTTGAGTTCCTCTTAAACAC
Source organism: Platycnemis pennipes (assembly GCA_933228895.1). Classification (NCBI taxonomy): domain Eukaryota; kingdom Metazoa; phylum Arthropoda; class Insecta; order Odonata; family Platycnemididae; genus Platycnemis; species Platycnemis pennipes. Next base: position 14,647,276 of record OW121856.1, read on the forward strand.
GAGGAATCGAATGATTCAAGAACACAAGACCTATAACGTGTATACATGATATTGGGATGTTTCAAACGGTCAAACTTTTATCTACAAATGTCACCACGTTAAAAGCTAAACATTAATTTTTGTTTCAACGAATAATTTCAAATAAAACTGGGGCTTAATCACCAAGTGGATGAGAGGTCTCTCGTACGTTAGTGTCTATATTCTACGAGCACTATTTAAACAAGAAAAAACTCGTGTGTTTACAAACTAGTCTTAATATAAAATATTTATTTCGCATTACAGTGTAACGCGATGGTTTTCATATATTGAGGTACAGAAGAATAATATTTATTCAGGATGAAATCACAGAGTGGAAAGCTTATCACATATTACACACGGAAGCATCCATCCAACACCGAGTTACAGACGGAATATTTCATCAAAGAGTTTTTCTGAAGATTATAAATCGGTGATTCTCAATTAAATCCTCCACAAAGCTTGTGTTAGTTCCATCTCAATTGCTTGTAAAATCCAGGAATAATCTGCCGTACATAAATTAATACATTTTCAAATTTTGTACAAGCGATATAGTTTGGCCATAATATGGCACCATATTACTTTACTTATTTAAGAGACATTTGACACTATATATAGTTTTATTTTAACATTAATTAACCGATAAAATTAAATGTATTATTTTGTAATCGAATTATACTTAATGAATCGCCTCATCGTTCTGACTACTATGCGCAATAATAATTGCACGGATTAAAATTTCCCTTTTTCTCACCATTAACAGATGTTGAAATAACACAACCTGTCATACGCCTTTCGGAGGCTCGCAGAGTAAAGTCTATACGTAAGATATGCTTGTTACTACTTTGTGGGATAGCGAAATAGCTAGTGTCGTGAAGATGTGGTGTCCGAGCAGCATGCGAAACCAACTTAGGCCATAGACAGATGTTCTGTTCCACTATATTTAGGAATTCACCTTGTCATGAAATAAATATCAAGCTCCCGAGGGAAAAAGAAAGGAAATAAATATTTCCCACCCAACTTAAACAGGTCTAATCTGACTAAATGATCAAGAGACAATGCTATTCTATGGTTACCATGGGTCATTCTCAAAAATGTTTAAAAACAAATAAACCAAATATATTTCGCGAAACTCGTTTTATTGCGTTTTATTTAAAATTTGTAAAACGAGTCAGCAAATCAAAATAAAATCAAAGTTTAAAAAATCTTCAAGAATATTTCAATTTGTGACAATGGAAAACAATTTTCAAGACGTTCATATAAGTAATTATAATAAGTAGAAGTAATAATTCAGTAATTTAAAATTGAAAGGAAAATATTGACTTTAAAGGATGAAATACACAACTAACACTTATTAGGTATCCAAAATGACTATTGACTAAAATGACTAAATGACTATATGACATCCTATTTCATATTGAAACTGTGTGTATATACTGAGAAAATAATTTAGGCAAATACCTTTTATCACTATTGGGGACCTACTTATTACATTTTTACTGAGCCATTAGTCCGTAGCTTACGATATTAATGACTAATACGTTCTTTTTTGACACTCTAATTGAGATTTGCATTTATAGAGATACTAAAAACTCCATAGGCGTCATATTTTTGACAGACCATTAAAAAATAATTTATTAAATTATGTTTAAATTTACTGGGTATATCGTACATGCTTGGAACCCACGAAATATTTCTTCACCCTTGTTTACTTTGGAAGTCAATACAGAGATGGAGAAATGAAACGGCGGAATTTTCGGGAAGTTTTGGAAATGCTTCTTCCTTCATACGAAATGCACCTCCAAAAACTTATCTCCGCAGGAATACGTTCAAGATTTATAGTCTGGGTGCAGTCGACTTAATCTCTAATTTACGACCGTGGCACGAGCCTGTGATTTATGGCACCGAATGCTCTGGTGTGATGCCACGGTAAAAAAACGATTATTTATCGCTCAAGGGAAAACACTCAATGATATTTGAGACCTTTTTTTAGTTTTCTCGATCGGTTTCATCGCTGTAGCCCCATTACGCAGTGGCAATTTGGCAGATACATCTGTTTTTCCATGTATTTCTTCAAAAATTTTATAAATTAATAACTATCCTTAATCTACAGGTTTCTATATCCGCCCTAAAAACGACTGTAAAAACATATTAAACACCATTCATGCACTTCCCTAAATCCCTGAACTTATTACAGGGTCAAAAAATAATTGAAAGGGAACACTTCAATTTAAAAGGAATTGATCTTAGTACAGACATTTAGATTTGATGTGAAATACTTAAATAGTTTATACGTGCATTCCAAGAAGGTATAAGCATGCGACGGGGACTGAATTGTGTTTTAACTCAAAAAATATATGAAATGGGTTAACAAATATTTATTTTCAAACTTTTTGAGATCAGATGAGTGTTGCAAATGGTTTGCAAAACTATTTAAGCCATTGCTTTGCTTATTTATTATCATTAAACGATTTTTCATCTGAAAGCCGCTCATAGTAACTTCCTCCACGTTAACCAAAGTCGAGGTTCATCAATTTAATGGAACATTATTTTTCTCCTTTCTTCGATTCACTAATGTTCTAATTTGGGCGAGGTTTTTCAAAATATAGCCGAAAAAAGTAGGAAAATATTTTTAATGATTTCTTTCTTCGCATCATCTTCCCTTCTTGCCTCCACTATACTCTTAATTTTGGATTCAGTAGTTCGGTGATCCACTCCTAGCCTTTATTGGTCGTTCGATTTGAGTTCTGTACATAAACTAGTCTCTAGGGTTTTAGCTTGAAATATTGTAACTTATACGGTCATTTTAACCCTCCATTTTGCCAAAGAGAAATATTGAAATCGTAGTCTTGGGTTGTAAGTTTTCCAACGGAAAATAAATCGGTGTTCAACTTGCAGCCCGGAACAGCAATGTATCCGGCCCAAGGATAAAAATTAACACATATACAATATTTATATATAATATAAATATACATGCATGATTGTTTAAAAAGGTACTTTTTTAAACAAACGTGGAGTGCAAGTTAAAAATTAAATGTGTTTTTTCGAAATGTTATTTGATTGTTTAAAAAGGAACTTTTTTAAAAAAACGTGGAGTGCAAGTTAAAAATTAAATGTGTTTTTTCGAAATGTTATTTCATAAAACGTAAATTGAAAGAAAATATTTCGTGCCTAATAGTAGGTTTATCCGAAGTAACATTATATGAATATCAATAGAAGTAATCGCCATTATATAATTATTGGACAAGTCATTAAAATTATTTTCTTTGATAACTAATTTTCATCGGAAGCCATAGACTATAAGCTCAACCGCTATGTTTGAAATCATGAATTATTATATAATACAAGTTTGAGTAAATTCGTGCAACTCAGTAGTATTTTCCTCTGCTTACATTATATATTCCACAAGGCATAAAACCGCTAAACTGGTCTTCCAACTGGGATTTAAAAATTAAGAAAGAATGAGTTTCAAACAAAAAGTATTAAAATTAAAAAAAGCCACTCATTTTCCCAGGCTCTCCACGATGGGTTGAGCTTATCATCCGTGCCAAGCGTTATTCTTCGAGGAAACGCAAATATCTCACCCAGAGAGAGACAACTTAAAGAGTAGGATGACGTTTTTTCGTTCAAGTGTAGGTTGAGTGGCCAAGACATGCCTGTTCTCTCAATTATTAACAAGGAGAACGATTCTAGCTTAATTATTAAATATCCACGTCATAGTGACGTTCTTTCTTACCCGAGATTCAAATTTTCTTAAATATCATTACTTCAAATTACACTTCCTACTCAAGTAAATCTACATCTACTTTATACCCTACGAGTCACCACGAGGGTGTATGACAGCGGTTGAAGATCACCAAACATGTACTATTAGACTTGCAACTACGAGTATACTATTACATGGAGACATGCTAGATAATAGGGTCACATTCAGCTAGATGGTTAGTGTCCACATAATAAGAAAGGGATTATTGGTTGTTATCACACGCATCATGCACTACAGACTAACAATATTCCACCTACGAATGCCTTTGCTATGCTGCCTATTGTGCTCTTATAGTACGGGGGAGAAAAGATATTTCAAATCTATCGGTACCACAATCGTCCTCTCTAATCTTATTAATCTGATTAAACCTAGGATACGCAGGAGTTCTAAATATATATCTAGCGTAATCTGTTATCAAATCGGTTTCGAATTTACTTAAAAGGTTTAACCTATAGTTTAACCTGCTTTCTGATAGTAATTCCGTTCCGTTCACCTTCCTCTACACCAGAGGTCTCCAAACTACGGCCCGCGAGGCCCTCTCATCCGACCCGTGGAGTCCTTTTTATCAGAAAAAAAATACGGAAATTTACGGGTATCCTGCCAAGATCAACCGTCGCTTACGTGGACGTAACGTTTTTACCGAATTAAAATAGAGGCGCGCAGCACCCTTAGGAACAAGTTCAAAGAAGGACTGGTGGGTTTTTACCAGTTTTTGCACAAGGAAGACTATGCTAGAGTCAAAACGTTTTCATCAAGGCACCTTTATATCTTTGGAACAACATACTTGTGGGAACAAACATTTTCAAGAATGAAATACGTGAAGAACAATTTGAGAACAAACTTGTCTGATGATAGTCTCCGGTCACTGTTGATGTCAGGGACATCAAATCTAAAGCCAGAAATATTTGCTATTATGGCATTCAGGAAACAATTTCACCATTGCCACTAGTACAGGTGCTCATGTGAGTATATCAATGTGTTATTTTATAATAACTGAATAAAATTATATTAAACAAATAATTATAAACAACATCTATGTTTTGATTCTTCTTTATTTGGACCTCGAGTGTGTAGTTGGCCCCCAAACTGCTGTTTGATAGTTAATGCGGTCCGCGGGCTGAAAAGTTAGGAGACCCCTGCTCTACACGTTAACATGCTCCCATTGGCGCATCCCTACTGGGGCTATATGCCTTTGGGATCTCACCCCTTCTCTCGACGCGCAAGTTTCAACCAATGACCATTATATCTGGGCTTTAGAACCCCAGTCCAATTTATAAGACGTATCTGCGTCCAAAGAAAATGACCCTTTTTATATTTTGCAATATTGTTAATGATTTTTGCAAGAAAGAAAACATTGACGTTGGCCAAGGTATGGCTATGCATTTTTATGATGCAACATTTTTCACCTTGATTGACTTGTGGCACCATTCAACCAGCTCCCGGTCTGGACGTCTTCGAAACTTCGAGACGGGGCTTCGAGAAAGTTCCGGAGAGGTGTGGAACCCTCGTCGACGTGTATAAAAGCTTTCTCCCGCTACACCCGGGCAGACAGACCGGAACGAACCACCCGCGAGTGTATCTTGGAGTGAACGAGAGAATAAAAGGAAATACGCACGGACGCTTGTGTAATTCTTAACGCCTTATCCCACAGTTGGTGACCCCGACGTGATCGTCGTTATTAATCGGGCGTTAACTCATCGTTATTCCTCACTTCATTCACTGTACTCGCCATGGAGGAGCTTCAGCGGCAGCTTACTCTACTCAAACAAGAAAACGAAGAGCTGCAGCGGAGAATCCACCTCACGACTCTCGCAGACGCGGGAGAGCGTGAAGCGCAACATCAGGCTGCATACACTCCGGGCGTTCATCGCGTGTCCCCGAAACTCCCACCGTTTTGGCCTGATAATCCTGTCGTATGGTTTGCCCAAGTGGAAGCTCAATTCGCTCTGTCGAACATCACTCAAGACGCCACGCGATATGGATACGTCGCCTCCCATCTCGACGCCAGATGGGCGGCGGAGGTTCAGGATATTCTTATTAATCCTCCCAGTGAAGGTCGGTACCAACGTCTGAAGGAGGAACTCATTCGGCGCCTCTCGCTGTCCGAAGAAAAGCGGGTTAGGCAGCTTCTCACCGAGGAAGAGCTAGGTGAGCGGACTCCCTCTCAATTCCTGCGCCATCTTCGCTCGTTAGCAGGAACCACCCAAGTCCAGGATAATCTACTTCGGACGCTATGGCTGCAGCGTCTCCCGGCAGCCGTCCAAGCTATTCTTCAAGTCCAACTGAACCTACCGCTGGACGAAGTCGCCAAGCTCGCGGACCGCATCATTGAAGTCTCTCCGCCGAGCGTTCCCGCCGCCATTCACGCCGCTACCAGCACGCCGATCACCGATCCGATTCTTTCCCTCTCCAAACAGTTGCAGGACTTAACTCAGAAGGTAGCCGCTCTTCAAGCGTGCTCTCGCTGCAATCACCGGCGGTCTCGATCCCGCGGCCGTTCCTATCCCACCGCCCCCTCAGGCTCTCCAGCATCTCGCTCCAGCTCAAGCTCCACGTCGGACCGTGTCTGTTGGTATCACCGCAAATTCGGAAATCAGGCTCGACGCTGCACGACGCCCTGCTCTTACGAGTCGGAAAACTCCGACGGCAGCCGCTAGTGGCGGAAACCGGTTGCCAACTCACAGGAAGCCGCCTCCTCGTCACAGACCGGGTCAGCAAGCATCGATTCCTCGTCGATACTGGCTCCGACCTCTGCTGTTTCCCGCGGCGACTATTAAATGGCCACTTCTCTCCTACCGGATTGGACCTCAGCGCCGCCAACCAGACGATCATCCGGACCTATGGTTACTTACCACTGCAATTAAATCTCGGACTCCGCCGCGATTTTTCGTGGCGTTTTATCATTGCCGACGTAGCCACCCCCATAATTGGAGCAGACTTCCTCGCCCACTACCAGCTACTGCCTGACTGTCGCTTCAGGCGCCTGATAGACGGAAAAACTGGACTCGCTGTCTCAGGTGTTCCTGCACCTCCGGGTCCGCCCAGTGTCAAGGTCTTGCTGTCACCGTCACCCTATCAGAAGCTCATCGCGAAGTTTCCCGGACTATCTCGCCCACCTGGTATCCCGCGGGAGACTCGCCACAAGACCGTTCATTATATTAAGACTACACCTGGACCACCAGTGTCTTGCAGTCCGCGCCGACTGGCTCCAGAGCGTCTAGTCATCGCGAAGGCGGAGTTCGAAGCGATGATCCGGAATGGAACAGCGCGTCGATCGAAGAGCCCATGGGCATCACCATTACATCTCGTTCCAAAGAAGAATGATGGTTGGCGCCCTTGCGGCGACTATCGTGCCCTCAACGCTCGAACCATTCCGGACCGATATCCAATACGCCATATGCAGGACTTCGCAGCCAACCTGCACGGAAGCACGATTTTTTCCGTCCTCGACCTCGTGAAGGCCTACTCACAAATACCTGTGTATCCTGATGACGTGCCAAAAACAGCCATTACCACGCCGTTTGGTCTCTACGAATTTCCTTTCATGAGCTTTGGACTTCGTAACGCCGGCCAAACGTTCCAACGTTTTATTGACGAGGTACTCCAAGGACTTGACTTCTGCTTCCCATATGTGGATGACATCCTGATATTTAGTTCTAACCCCAGTGAGCACGAGAAACATCTTAACGCAGTCTTTCATCGACTGGAGCAGCACGGCATCCTGGTGAATTTCGGCAAAAGTGTTCTCGGTTCACAATCAGTGACCTTCTTGGGTCACCAAATCACTACAGAGGGCATTCGAGCCCTTCCTGAGAGAGTCTCCGCCTTACAGGAATTGCCTAAACCAACCAATGCACGCGCTCTTCGACGTTTTTTGGGAGTCATGAACTTCTATCGTCAGTACCTGCCGCATGCCTCTGAGTACCAGGCCGCGCTTCACACGGCCCTCTCCGGACTTCGCGGTTCTCAGCGCGTCGAATGGACACCGACCTTAGAAAAGGCTTTTTCCGACTGCAAGGCTGCCCTCTCTAATGCCACACTCCTGGCGCATCCAATTCCAGAAGCAATCCTCGGCTTATTTACGGACGCCTCCCAAACAGCCATAGGAGCTAGTTTACAACAACGCGTCGACAATAACTGGCAACCCTTGGCTTTCTTTTCTAAGAAGCTCACCACCGGACAGTCGAAGTGGCCAGCGTATTACCGTGAACTTCTGGCAATTTATTTGGCGGTGAGACATTTCCGACATATCCTTGAAGCGCAGCACGCCATAATATTCACGGACCATAAGCCGCTGTGCTTCGCGTTCCAACAACAGGGAGACAAACTTCCTCCTGTCCAACTAAACCATCTCACCTTCATTGCACAATTTACGACCGATATCCGCCACATTAGCGGGTCAGAAAACATCGTCGCAGACGCGCTTTCCCGCACCGACGCCATTAACCCGTCGCCGGTTGACCTAGCCTCTCTTGCACAATCTCAACTGGAAGATTCTGAACTTCAAGAAGTACTCCAAGGAAATTCATCATTGCATTTGCAACGCATGCATGTCCCTGGATTAAATACCGAAATTTACTGCGATATATCCACTGGTCGCCCCAGACCATATGTCCCTGCGTCACACAGGCGACAGGTTTTCGAATCTCTCCACTGCCTGAGTCATCCTGGTCCCAACGCCTCGGCCCGGCTTGTTGCGGAGCGTTTCGTCTGGCCCCTTATTCAACGAGATGCTCGCGCTTGGAGCCGAGCCTGTGTGCCATGCCAACGAGCCAAAATTACCCGGCACGTCTCTTCACCACTTGGACACTTCGTACCACCGTCCGCCCGTTTTAAGCATGTTCATCTGGACATCATTGGTCCACTACCATCGGCCAATCACTTCCAGTACTGCCTTACAGCAATAGACCGTTTCTCCCGCTGGCCAGAAGTCTTCCCTCTGGAGCGGATCACGGCTGAAGATGTCGCAGACGCATTCACCCGTGGCTGGATATCCAGATTCGGCTGCCCGGAACGCATAACAACTGACCAAGGCCGCCAATTCGAGTCAAAGCTATTACACGCTTTATCAGCATACATAGGCGCACATCGCTCTCGATCATCAGCTTATCACCCCCAAGCAAACGGCATGGTAGAGCGCCTACATAGACAATTAAAGGCAGCAATTATGTGCCACCCCGGCTCATCGTGGTACGAAGCCCTGCCAATAGTGCTCCTCGGAATCCGGAGCGCCTTCAAGGAGGATATTCAGGCATCGACCGCGGAGATGCTGTACGGCGAACCACTAAAACTCCCTGGGGAATTCATTCAACCAACTCCCAACGCCGAGCATCCCTTGGACACCACCCTATTCGTGGACCGGCTTCGGCAAATTACAGCTCGTTTGCGACCTGTTCCTGCCTCACGCCATGCCACACCTGGGATCTTCATTTTTAAGGATCTTGCCACATGCACGCATGTCTTCTTAAGAGACGACACCGTGCGTGGCGCCTTAAGACCTCCGTACACCGGCCCATACCGCGTGCTCAGCCGGGACAACAAGAATTTCACGCTGCGTATAAAGGACAATAATATTATTGTTTCTATTGACAGGGTAAAACCAGCCTTTATTTTGGCCGACGACATCCCTGCGGTGCCCAACCCCGGAGACGAAGCAGCCCGCGAACAATGCACACCCGCCTTATCACCACCAGACATGCCGCCTACGGTGACGACGCGATACGGCCGCCGAGTGCATTTTCCTGATCGCTATCTCCCATAACTGTTAGCCTACAACGGACTTCCAGTGTCCGCAGGGGGCTGGTGTGGCACCATTCAACCAGCTCCCGGTCTGGACGTCTTCGAAACTTCGAGACGGGGCTTCGAGAAAGTTCCGGAGAGGTGTGGAACCCTCGTCGACGTGTATAAAAGCTTTCTCCCGCTACACCCGGGCAGACAGACCGGAACGAACCACCCGCGAGTGTATCTTGGAGTGAACGAGAGAATAAAAGGAAATACGCACGGACGCTTGTGTAATTCTTAACGCCTTATCCCACAGACTATACAAAGGCAAATCGTTTGTTTCATACGACAGCACGACTAAGTCTTACCTCTCAATTGTGCTTTCATAAATATCAAAGAAATCTCTGTTCACTCAAAGGTGGAAGAACAATTTGTTTCACGGTAAAGGTCAAAGACAGGCTTATGGTGGATGTGGATGTTCGATTGAACCTTTGGAAAAAAGCAAAATAGAAGGTGATTATCGGCCATTTTTACACTCTGCTCTTACCCCACAATAGTAAGGGTACCCTTACTATTTTGGGATGCTTTTATCCTGCCATCTTACCTCACATTATTAAGGGTATGATCGTTTCCTGGAGGCAGAAGCTTGAGGCTGGTGGTAAGGGTACACTTACTATTGTGGAATGCGTTTATCCTGCAATCTTACCCCACATTATTAAGGGTATGATCGTTTCCTCTCCGCTGCGGAGTGGGATCAGTGAAAGAGGATTTTAATAGATATTATAAAGAATGATTTTTGTATTTATTCGGCATTTGCAGCATTAAAAATATTATTGTAATCGTTTCCGTGTTTGTCATGTGATTATTAAATTCACTTTCCCTACCCTCATTCTTTTTGTCTTGTATTAAATACAGGATTCTTGTCTAGTTTTTCCTAAAATCTGACAGACATTAATCTTCACTGTGGAAAATAAGCAAATTGATGTTACCAAATAATACAATTATGTTACATTATACATTTCTTACAAACTTGTCAGGTATCGGTGAATGGTGAAAATTTGTTTTGCATTTGGCTTTATTACCGATAAACATTCAAGATCACTACTTTATGCTGTATGTAAAGGTTATTTATTTTCAGCTCTTCAAAACACTTAGTTAATGCCACATTATCATTCATTATCATCCTTCACAACATTTGTCACTTTCTCAATGTCAGATATACCTGTTTTTTTTAACACCAGTTTTAAATTTAACATTACTTGTATATCAAGCTTTTTTGGTATGCCCCCTACGAGGGCCTGTCTTGAAATAAAACATAAATTCAATGCCATGCTGTCAAGTCTACTTTTCCCTTCTCAAATCATTTGATTGATATTAGATCAACAAATTTTTCCAATTACACTTACTCAGAAAACTTCTTTCATCACGTACATTTTTATCTCGTCGCGCCATTTGCGCGAAGAAACGTGAATCGAGTCACTTAAATTACACAGACAAACAAAATATTTCATGAATAACTTGACCATTCCCCTTTTTTCGAGTCATGACTGAAATACACCTAGACGTTAAGATAGCGAAGTTTGACATGCTCTCCGCAGGCTTCTTATTTTATCATCTCTCGCCGTTTTGACCTCGTTTTCCGTTTCCTCAATTCCATGAGGGCATTTATGCACCCTAATTCCTTCCACCTACTCCTAATTCCTCCCCGCCACTGAACGATTTTCCCAAGTGCTCTCCAAAAGTCTCTCTTCCGCACTAGTCCGACACAACCCCGTCACGTTTAATCGCATCAATTCCTCCACTGTCCACTTGCTTTAATCCCCCTGTCTGCGAATTAAATGTCCTCTAAGATAGGAAGAGTGGATTTTCTGTGATTTTTCTGCATGCTCTCCTGACCTACTTTGCCCGTAGGATGGTATTAATCATTTAATCATTCCATGAACAGCCTTCCCCATTCTACTTCTCCCCTTCATTTAAGCGAATTTTTCCTCCTATAAGCCTTTATGCCATCACCCACAGCCAGAATAACTTCGTCATCCGTCAGCCATCGTGGAGCACGCCAGAAGTGAAACCGCAGATGAAATTAATTAGGGAGAGGCGAAATTAATAGCAAAAGAGAATCGCTACTATTCCCGGATCATCAGGGAAGCCGACGAAATTATTAAGCGCTCAAAACATTTCAACAGAGAAGATTAGATGAAATAATGAGAGCTTCTAATTTGGCTTGGTTGAAATTGTCCAAAGGCTAGAAAATCCAAATGCGAAATTAATTATGGAAAACGATACCTCCGAAACCTGTTTTTCGATTGTCAAGGCAATCATCAACGGGGATAGCCAGGAAAAACAGGTCAGAACCTGTCGAGAGCCAAGCGGAGATTGAGTGTGGAATGCGATTGTCATTTGTCGGTCGGTGACGTCACGCTGACTAGACTGACAAGATGACTACCACCTCCACAACTCGGAAAATGGTCAGACAACTAGCAACCAATCTCATCCGTGTACGACAGGGCATGCATAAGGGTGACTAAAACCCATGTCCCTTAACTTCAATCTGAAGACGAAAACTAAAATGCTAGCGAGACTGCTGTCTTGGAGAGACAGTAAACAAATGCGGTGAAAACTCGGAATAAATAGAGAAATATATTTTTTATTGGCATGCAAAATAGTTAACTCCAATCATACACACATATTTCATTATAACTACATATTTTAGCGATGCAATATATGTTTAGCTCAATTACCTACGCATTCTAGTCTCCTTTGTAGCTCTTCTTTTGTGCATTCACTCAACAAACAATTACATTGGTCTTTTATACACATTTATTTATTCATGGTCGTCTTGTGCTCTAGCTGAATCCCCCTACACTCATTGAAAAAATTATTTTTTGATCGCGTCTTCTCCGTAATTTTGGGTTTATTCCGCACCAAAGGGGAAAACCCTACATGCACACGGTAATACGTAGCTGCAATGCGGCACATATGTTTTTCGACAATTACCACTGTCAACGTCTTTATACTAGACTAGAAATAAGGTATAACTTGAACTTGAAGAGGGGAAAGAGTTCTGCTACCTAGGAAGCCGAGTAACCAACGATGGACGAAGCAAGAAAGAAATAGTAGAATAGCCCAGGCAAAGAAGGCATTCAATCAAAAGAAGAATCTACTTACAGCTGGAAATACAAGCGTAGAAGTAAGGAAACAGTTCATCAGAACATACATCCGGAGTATGTTCCTTTACGGCAGTGAGGCATGGACGATGACAGCAACGGAGAAGAAAAGGGTAGAAGCATTCGAAGTTTGGTGCTACAGAAGAATGCTGAAGATTAAATGGATCGACCGAGTAAGAAACGAGGAAATGCTAAGAATAGTAGGAGAAAAGAGAAGTCTGCTGACAACTCTAAAAAGAAGAAGGGACAACTTAACGGCCATATCTTGAGACATGATGGCCTGATGAAGAATATCGTCGAGGGAAAAGTGAACGGGAAGATAGGAAAAGACAGGCCTCGTATGAGATATATGGAACAGGTTGTGAGGGATGTAAAAGAGAATAATTACGTCACAATGAAAAGGTTGGCTGATAGAAGAATCGAGTGGAAGGCTGCGTCAAACCATTCCTAGGATTGTTGACCAGTGATGATGATGAGAAAGAAGGTACCTGTTGAAACTCAACGTGGGGTGGAAAAGATATAACATAATAAAATAAGTTATCTTATATCCTTTATGGAAGTATTCGAAATGTGGTATTGCCAAAGAATGAACTTAAAATGTATCGACCGAGTGACAAACGAAGACATCTTAAGAAGAGGGGGAGAATAGAGAAGTCTGCCGAAAACTCTAAAAAGAAGAGGGGACAACTTAATGGGCCACATCTTGAGACACGATGGCCTGACGAAGACAATCGTTGAGGGACAAGTGAACAGGAAGAACGGAAAAGGAAAGCCTCGTATGAGATACGTGGAATAAGTCGTGAAGGATGTGAAAGAGAGGAATCACGTTATTGCGAAGAGGTTGGCCGATAGAAGAATCGAGTGGAGGGCTGCGTCAAACCAATTCTAGAATTATTGACCGATGACGATGATGATGATTCAAACCCTTGCATTTTCTGTTCAAATCGTAAAGTCAGCTATTCAGCAACTCAGATGGCTCGGAATACACAAACCACCATTGTATGTATGTAGGGGAAAACTCTCTCTCTGGAGGATCCATTCTAGTGTAGAACAGAATAGGCAGCATAGGAAAGGGATAGGTAGGGGAAATATTCTAGAGTATTATGTAGTGCATGATGCATGTCTTACCCCTTAAAAACTGTAGACACTAACAATCAAGTTGCATGAGACAATATAGTTGCTAGTTTGCATGTTAGTAGTGCATGCCTGGTGATCTTCACCCCCTGCCACACACCCTCACGGTGGCTTGCAGGGTATCGTATAGATGTAAATGTAGTGTAGCATAAACTACTCATTTCAATATCCATGTCGGTGCATCTTGGCCATAAATTTTCCGACACCTTACACGTTAAGTCCGTAGAGTAATTACAATATAGCCCTTTAGATTTGACGATGTAATATGTTCGGTGTCATCCAGATATGACGTTTACACTTGGCCACACTTCTCATGCACTGACCTGCAAGTGCTCTAGATTTTCGTCCTTATTCAGTATATTCTGTTAAGTGGAACGGGTTGGTGTGGCGCTAAAGTACTGTCTTCCCCTGGTCCTAGGCCTAAGGCCTCGACTCCCGGCAGTGGAATAGATTATTGATTTTTCTACCGGGTTCTACTTGAGTGGCCAGTGGAGAAAAGCACATCAAGTTCACTAATACGTCCGTCAAATGGGATGTTAAACTCTGCACCCCGTTGCGACTTTCTTAGGCTTCAGGCTGACGGTTTTTTCCCGCTCCCTGAAAAATGTCTCATACCCCAAATAACCCCTGACGTCTAAAGGCCTAAGCTGCAGGTTGCTACCCCCGAATAACTACGGATACAGTGTACTTCCGTTAAAACTCTTATCGCACTTACCATTTCCTTTTCTCGATTATAAAGATACTTGTTGAGTTTAACTCCTCGATATTGGCAATTAATTCAGGCCTTACTATGTGGAAACTCTCCATGATGAAATTGAGAATGAAAAATTATTACGCTATGTGATGGTACACTATAAAGGTCTAACTTTCCAATGTTTCTCACTTAATTTAACCTCGTTTGCTGCCTTCTTCTACTTAGTCTTAGCCTTTTTCTCCAAGTGTTTTCGTTTGCGCACGTTTTATGTAAATATTACACTTGGGTACAGTTATCACACATGCTATTGCGATTGGATATATCAACATACCATTCTATTCATAGCACTCCTATATAATACTGCATTCCCTTTGCAAGTAACTTTTTGTGAAACAAGGCTGTTGTTTTGGTATGTTTCATGTGCTTCTGCCTTTCCCTTTTTAACCATTTTCTCTTTACCGTACCGCCCCGTAATCCTATTCTCTATTCCAAATTACAGTGATTATTGATACTTGTTCTATTTTTATACTGTCATGCCTAACACCAAATCCCGTCTCTTTCAAGCGTTTCTCACTGATCAATGTTCATGTTACACTTCACATCGTATACTGCTGAAGATAATCATGATATATTACCATTATAATCATGGCAATGCTGTCAAATTAAATGATCTAGTTAAAATAGTATCATCTTTCCTTGCGCTATGTTTGTGTTCTATTATTCAGTCCATCACCATTATTTCACGCTTGCAAGTGAAAAACCGTGATATGAATAGAATAATTATTTTTCAGGCGTTCAGCAAAATCTTTATTAAGGTGTCATTTCTTATAATTGAATAGTCTCAGTGGGTTTCGATCAACTTTAAATTAAAGGTTCTTGCACCCAAGTGATCTTATCAAATATTATTGCTATGATTTATAACAAATATTTTAATTCCCAAAAAAATTAATAGGTTGAGATATTCGCGAAAAAATCAATTAATGTGTTTTTTCTTGGTTTTCTGAAAATATTTTGAGACTTCAATATATTATTTATGAATATAATAGTATTCACACGTTTTAATGGATATTTTGACCAGTGCTGATGATAGAATAAATGGCAAGTTGATTATTACTGAAGTGAATTTTTGTTCGTTTAAATTCATTATTTTAACGTGTTCTAAAACAATAATGTATTTCATAGTAAAGCTGTTTAATCATGCCCAACAATGGTAGTATAGGTAAGATTCGAATTCTATAGTATTTGACTTAAGCTCAGTCTCATGTAGCTCAGTCTCATGTAGCTCAGTCTCATGTAGCTCAGCCTCATGTAGCTCAGCTTTATGTAGCTCATCCTCGTACTTCAAGAAAAATTAATAAATTTGATTTCTAATATTAAAGAATTCAAAGATCACGAACTAGCCGTGAAAACTTTAGCGGCGTTACCCGCTGAAATTGCACTATAGCAATTGTTATAGTACTTGATTTCTAATTCCTATTTCAGGTCAATTTAATAAAAAATACGTGATCACATTGCCCTAATTGAACATATGTGAACATGGTCCTAAATTGTAATCGTTATTAGAGACAAATGTAAATAAAAAATGCCTTAATACTTGCAGGAATCGATTTTTCTCTCGCAAATGCCTCTGCCTTCATTATTTTCTTTCGGGGCTCAAAATATTCGTGAGGCATCGCAGAAATAAAATTTGGAAAAGATCCCATCGGCGCAAGAACTTTTTAATTAAAACTGATAGAAGGCAACCGTGCAGTATTTGCCGCTATAACTAAAAAACCTTTGGATGAGAAAAGAATCTGTGAGATCCATTCCACTCAGCATGTCGAGGCGTGGGAGATGTGAGAGAGGCCGAAAATGTTGACATTGCAGGTCAGAGGTTCGCTCGTGGAGTTCACAGGGCATCTCTTCCCTCTCCTCCCCAGGTGAGGGATGGAGTGTGCTTTGGACGCAGTTCACGGTTTCGGGTTGAGAGGTCGATGTTTGCCCGAGGCCAATGGCCCGACGTCGCCTCAGAGATGGCCTTTCCTCTTACCCCACACTCACTCGCAAATCCCTCCCAGGAACCCCTGTTGCTCTTGACCGGTGGTCCAGGGAGGGTAAGAATTGATGGCGTCCCCTGGCAGGGCTTTTATCGGCAAAGCATCTGGACGCACACTCTGAGAACTCTGTCGCGACCACAGAAAAGAGATCTCTCTCACAGGCTCGGTGAAAAGCGATCGGGTATTCACCCCTTCACGATCGAAATTGAAACTTAACTCTGTAATTCCACATATATTTTAATAACAAACGATCTAGGTTTCAATGTCCAACATCATCATCAGAGCAATGGGGTCGTTTACCATATTTTTATTACCGAATCTGATAGAGTTTGTAAAATGAAAAGACCCGTATTTTTCCGTTTTTCGATCCGTCAATTAGTTCTAGAGTTATAAGTGGCGAAAAACTGTTGTTTTCAACCCTTACGGAAAAGTGGGCGTGCATGCGACCTCCTACGTCATCCACTTCGTCTAATCACAGCTGTGCCCGCGAAACTACTTCGCCTTATCGCAATGGGGGGCACACAGCTGACTCTGCCAATAGGAGCAGTTGCGACAGCATCTGTGTGAGCAGACCTTCCGAGAACCCCCCTCCACTCCCTTCCCCTAAAAGCAGTCAAGGACTGGAGGTGAATGACGTCAATGGTCTCAAAGCAGCTTCTTTGGTGGGCGTAACCTTTTGCTTAGTTTAATATTTGATTGATGAATGAATGACTCTGGTTAGAAGATACTAAAATTTATTTTTCGTTTCCATCTAACGATTTTGTGTAGAAAACTGCGATTTCGGTTCCGAGTAGACGCCCCCTTTCCTCATCAAATCAGGGCAACATTATCAACGTATGATGATGACGTTGTACGTCGATAAGCGGGTCGTTCTTCAATAAATTCATGTCGAACTACAAAGCTTAAGTTTTCATTTCAATCATGATTGCGTTCCATAAACATACGCCTGAAACCACCAGCCCTTCTTGATAGCTTACGTAGTGCGGCTGTATAATGATTTGACACGGTTCTTGTTACTTATTCTTGTCAATGGCAGGATTTACACAAGGAATAATCACCCCTTAGGCCAGCCGCGAATCAAAAATTTACCTTGAGAATCTAAAAAAAAAATAACGACAGTGATTGGATTTTTGTCCGGTTGACATTTGAATATATTTAGATTCTGCACTATCACGACGGCCCCTATCACACGATACATTCCATGAACAAATGTTTTTCAGTAAAAGAGGAATTGTAGTGTTTCTTCAGCTCCCTATCCTCCCCATGTAAGTCAATGTTACATTTTTATCCTTTTTGGTTTCAAAATCCATAGGAAAGAACGTCATTCGATAACTGAGTTTAAAGACGACGAACTAATTTCAGGTACATACCTACTATCGGCTAGGGACTTCCAACACAGCTGAGGAGTCAAAGTATCCGCAAGTGCATGTGACTCAAGCTGGAAAATACATTGAAGGAAATAGCTTTACAATTCAAGTATTTTGACTGTGCAATAATAAAATTAACAGTATCGGCGGTAACCTGGTGGAAATTCATCTTTCAAAAAGAAGAAAAAACCCTGTATTTCCTCATGAAAACTTTTTAATAACGACACGACCGGCATCATCAGGGAATCATCATCATCACCTGATGATACCCTAGCGGGTGAAACCGGTCGTGCCCATATTAAAAATTTTTCATGTGGAAATACAGGGTTTTTTCTTCTTTGACTGTGCAAAACTTCATGAATTAGTCTCAATACTTTCCTACTGCACCTCAAATTGAGAACGCCAGGGTGAATTTCTATACTTGCCAACTATACGAAACTAATTTATACCTCCCTACTTAACAATTTTCTGTCCCAACAACCACAAATTTTCTTAGTTGCCGTTAAGCTTCAACAGTAACATTTGTTTCTTGGAAATTTAGTGGGAACATAGGTTACATTTTCAGTTGATTTCTCAAGAGGACTTTCTATTACGCAACAAAATATTTTAAAAATGAGAATTCATCAATTTTTTCCTTAATTAAAAAAATAATTACGTTGTTTTCTTTATATTTAAATATAGTGGAAATTGATTGCTATCACTGTTCTGTACCAGGAAAAAGCCTTAAATTTCAAATTATTTTGGCTTCAAAGAAGAGTTACCTTCTGAGATGCCTACCATATCCTTCTAAAGGCCGTTGTACACGGTACAATTTCTTGTACAAGAACTTGTACAACAAATTGAACGGCGAGATTGGACCAAGATATTGTACAAGAAATTGGTTCACGGTCGTACACGATCAAAGATTTTCATGCAATTTGTGCGCTAATAACATGCGCAGATATCGTTTTCTGTCCAACAGCTGAATCGCGATATCCGATGACGATAGTATTTTGAAAATACTGCCATGGATTACAATGATTTGCTACCATTAATCCTAGCATTAATAAAATGAAATTTTACGATTGGTTACTTGCACTCTTTCATCGGCTCATGAAACCCATCATTTATCGTCCAAACAGCATGTTTTCGCTCGTTGCATTAATTTATTTTTGGTTCAATAACGTCATCTTAATTTCATTGAGGTTAAATGTTACCCAGTGTGTCCAACTCATCTTTTGAGAAATAGAACACTTCCGACGCGACCTACGAATATCACAATATGGAAGCAACAAAGAATATCATAATATGGAAGCAACAAAGAATATCACGATATGTACATCAAAAATGGAAGTTTCGCCATGCTTATAGGAATAAAATTGATCGCAAACAGAACACCAACCTGACGAATACTAAACAAACGCATCACTACCGTTACATGTCATGCGCAGAAGCTACTGAGTGGATCTTGGACGGTTTCATCCAATAATATAGAGCATGATCTAATTTCTTGTACAAGAAATTGTACGAACCCCTCGTACACGATACAATTTGCGTATTGTACAAGTTCTTGTACAAGAAATTGTACCGTGTACAACGGCCTTAACGGCATATATTTTGATAAAATTGGTTATATTGTGGGATGAATATTTCTACTTCTATCATTAAAAATTGACGCACTCGGTTAGTAACAACTTCATATGGCCTTAGAAGGATAATATCCTTCTTCGAGGGGGTCATGCCAGGCATGTATCGATGTTTTAAAAGTGATGAGCAGGCTTATGGCTTCTACTTTTTTCATGTATGTAACACATATCGTTCTGTATGAGACACAGAACATTCCTCAAACTCGAGATTACTTTACAAATGAGCCCGGAGCCCGTTATATTCCAGTTAATATCTAAATAATGCTACCAGTGGGGAGAGAATGCATTGGTATGTAACAAAGCCTGATTTTTGATAAATGACAATGTCCTCGAAAATGATTAAACACTAAAACATTTTCATTAATTTTCGATTTAAATGAAATTAGTCTTACTACAATTAGCAATATTTTTTGCAATTCGTAATTAAAACAGTCCCATGTCAAACGTAAAGGAGTCAATATAGCATCTTAAAAGCACACATGTTATATTTTAAATTCCTCTGACCTGACGTTCTGCTTGAAGGCGCTGACAGGATAGTCAGTGAAACTGTTGACATCTTGTCAACCTACGTGGAAAGAAACCAGGCAACATGAAAAGAGCGTAATTTCACCATGTATTTCTCCCCCTTTGGTGATATTTACAATGTAAAGGGCTTTGACATGGAATTTTTTCGTGAATGACATTAGCATAAAATACAAGCGAACGAGGGGATCGCGTACTTTTGACAATTGTCTCATCAAATATATTTTTAGTATAAAATAACGTTTAAAATGGAGAATTCCCGATTTTATTACATGCTAATATGAAAAAGTATGCTGCATATTACTTTTCTGGCCTTGTAAAGTTACATAGTTTCAACCCAACACCGTTATAAGAGAGCCAGCTATGGTTTATTGGCGAAAGGGAATGTATAATGATACACAAGAGATGGCTATTCGGTTCTTAATAGAAAAGAGTCAAAAATACAAAAAGTATATCACATAAAACAGCCAATCCATTTAGATTAACGAAAGATAAGGATTTAATTCACAGGAAAGGCCGAGGACCGAAATTTTGACTCATTTCGGTCGCATCTTTAAGTTATACCGAGTGAGCTCTCTCCTTTAATATCTCATCAACGAAAACGCAGTAGCATTCCCGGAAGTCGCAAATTGTGAAATTTTACCCGGAATTCACCAAAGACGCCGGCGTTCCTGTAATGATGCTGGGGAACTTATTATTGATTTAACTTTTAATATCCTCTCTTATTTACATGTACAATCTCATCTTAATGACCAGGCTTTTCAGGAAACCGGTATTATAGGCATCATTAGGATTCTACTTACGCAAATTTGGCAATTTATTCCTATATAAAGCTATACGAGTCATGATAAATAATTTTAATACCCTTTTACCAATGAATATTCCTTGATTTGACTTTTCGTTAATGATCTAAAAAATTTTAAGGATATAGCTTGCAATTGTTAACGATGTAGTTCCCAATTATCAGGACGAATAAATGAAGGGAGGAAGTAGTTTCCTCAAGAACATGCTAAGGTCGGCGAGAAGAGAATAAAACAAAGAAATGCAATATCATAGTCTCAAGTTGTATGAAATTAAAATAAATGTAGCTTCAAGATACCGAACTATTAATTTCTACTCACAAAAAACAACATATATTGGACGTAAGAGTTCCTCATAGCACCTCAAGAACACGTTTTCTAATAAGGTCTTGAGAGAGTATTTAAAGTCATATCAGGTGAATATCCTCTTACCATGGATCAGTGTTTGGCAGAATGTGGAGAAGGAAGAGAATAAAGATCTTTACGACAGTTTAAAAGTCATTTTAGATCATAAAAATATGCTTGCGTTCAAGAAAATATTTAATGAAATTTTGGAAAATGAATAAGTTCCTATAAATTTACTGCTTAAGAAACATTGTTTCTTTTTCAGCTTTACTTCAGCATATTTACCTACCATAATAGACGCAGTTTTTCAACCTATATTTTGTCTAAGAAAGTTATATCCATTCATTCATGGATCTTCTAGTGTTTTTGGTGAAAAAGTTGAATAGGTTTAGTTCAAATATAAAAACCTGTTTTCTATGGTGTAATGAGAGGCACTTTTAGCTATGGTTTACACCCGAAACTAGCAATTTCGCATAAAATAATATCAAAACCAAGAACATATTAAAAATATTTAATAATATGATAAATTAAAGAGGAACTTTATTTAACCATTTAAAGTAATTAGTCCGACGATAATTAGTATAAAAGGTTTGGTAAATATTATTCTGTCAAATCAGCTGCAAAGCCATCCAAATACATCACAGTGCATAAAATTAGGGCGAAGTTGTTCCTAATGAGAGCCACGTGGAAGAATTTACAAAGACAGCTCATATTCATTTTTAAATTTAGCAAAGAGAATCCTCTGTACTGCTTATAATTTGAAGGTTATAAAGAATCTGCTTTTATCATCTACAGTTTTCTTTCCCAAACTGGTAGTAAAAGGCACGAAGTAAAATAAAAGGTTTGTGTTCGTTAAAAACACATATCAATTATTTCCTGCATACGCGAGGATGTTTTTGTTATAATTAGGATTTAGCACTAAAGAGTAGCATCTTAAAAGGAAGGCTCATCTAGTTAGCAGACTCATCTAATTAAATGCATTATCCTTCGTTTCAGTTTTCATTTATCCGATGTCTGATTAAAATTTTAATTCCATGAAAAGGAAGAAAATCTTTTCTCTTTTAAAGAAGTTACCACAAAGCCGTCTACATCATTGGAGTTGTTAGGGGTGAACCATCGTTACCGAGTTTCTTCCATGCAGCATCTCTCAAGAGTTTTTCATTTAAATTAAGAACACTATACACAATGCGCCTGAAGGTATAAAATCATATTTGAGGTCATGAACCGGCAGTGACCCTCTATGAACTCATATTTTTGCTCCGAAATAAAATTGCGACCAATCCTTTCTTCGTTATATAATACTTTCTTCTCACTCAAGCTTCCTAATGGGCAATTATTTATTCATTCACCAAAATAGGACATTCTATGAATGTATCATACTAATTATTCTTGTATTTGCAGGGGTTGGTGCAGGATCGGGTTGGTGTGGTGGCTAGAGTACTGGCCTGCCATCCCGAGGGTCCGGGTTCGATTTTTCAGTGGAAAATCAGTCCCTACTCGAGTGCCTAGTGAAGGGCATTTCAGGTTCAGTACTCCGTCCGTTGGATGGGACGTTAAGCCGTGGTCCCCTTGGCGCCTTTCGTTAAGATTATTGACGCCGACGCCGGGTTTCTCTCTACCCTTCCTCCGTTCCCTGAAAACTCCTACCATTACCCAATTACCCACCTATCCTAAATGGCGCATATGACCTCAGCTGTCGGTCGCATCCCCTGAATAACCAACCAACCATCTTGTATTTTCACACAACTACACCAAACCATGTGCGGTTGTCTCTAGCAACGAGATTAAGCGAGATTAAGTGGTGAAATTCATTTAAATAGTATGTTAAAAAGTGTAATATAAGTGTAATTATGTAATCGTCAGTGAAGGCAGTTTCATAAAGAATTCAGACGAAAAGCGTGAAATAACGATTCAAAAGTTTTGAAGGAAGTAGTTATTTCTTACATCTCCATTAAGTTGGATAACTGATTTTATTTAACCCCTTCAGTGCTATGAACGTATATATACGTTTAAAACGTAACGTGTAAACTGAAATGCTTAGCACTGAAAGGGTTAAGCGCACTTTACTTCTTCGAAACTCAACTTTCCGATTTTGAGGCAATCGCATCTTTGTACTGAATTGTATCCTTTAGTTTCTGCAATAAGCAGCGTTAAAGTGTTGCAAAGAACTGCATAACCACAAGGGGAGATGTATAAACTAGCTAAATAGTAGCGAGATGATAACGGCACTTGTTATGCATGCACTTCCGCTGGCAATGGTTGAATGATGGAGATATTTCATTATAAGATTGATTGATTATGAGAGTAAACAAGACGATTCACCGTTCGGGACAATTTTGTTCACTCAATATTGGACCACAAGACGAAAAAAGCAACGGCCGTGGAGTACAATAGCTATGATTAATTTTCCCTATCTTTCATGTGATGGAGAATCGTTAAAATCAAAATATTGGATTGGAAAACCAATGTCCGTCTCTAAGTAGAACCGTCAGAGTAACTCCAATGTGATCAAGATATAGTCTACATTCATAAATAAAAAACGGAAGAGTGAAGTAGATGAGACGGTGAAAATATTGGGATTGAATCAATGGGATAATGGCTTCCCATCCCGAGAATCCTGGTTTGATTCCCGGAAAATGCGGATTTTCTGTGAAGAGTACATCGAGTTGAGTACACCGTGTGTCGAATCTGATATTAAACTACGGAAACCCTTCACTTTGGCCCCTTGGTTGGTCTATAACGCCATCCGTGCAATATCTTGTCTATCTCCACTACATCCTATGTTTCAGGAAATTCACTCTTCTTTGATGATCCCTAGGAAGCAGGATGCGACTGTCAATTTTGCATGGGTCCCTGGACACGACAGTTTTTCGGGAGGTGAGGAAGCATATGCGAGAGCTAGAGAATCCGGCGAAGACGCTGAGATGTTGTCTGCGCTCGTCCCCGTTTGGGACCTAAAATGTACCCTGAGGAACACAGTTATGGGTCAGAGGCGTGAAGAATGGTGCATTACTAATAATAACAAACTCAGGTCAATTAAGGCCGACATCAAACGTGGCCAACCTCGGTCAGGTGACGAGGTCGCAATTTCACACCTGGGGATAGGGCACTGTACCCTGACACACACGTTCCTTTGATTGATGAACAATTAAAATGGGAACAACATATTAATAATGCCACAAATAAGTTGAAAAGTTGTAAAATCAAATTCTATTTCCTCCGAAATTAGTGCGCTTTAAACTTTATGTACAAGATCTATTATGCCTTTGTTTACTCTAGGATAAATTATGGTAACAAAAGCTGGAGAGTGCTTTCAAAAATTCAATCAAACGGGCAAAAATAGCTCTAAAAGCAATCGTACGAATAATTGCCAAAGTAGGTCGTCGTTTTCTCTCTTTCCCATTATCGTGGACCTGCAAACACATATCGTTAAGACACTTATACATCTACAAAGTGCCAAGGCTATTCTACCTTCGTAGTGGAAATAACCATAAAGTGTTGGATAAGCCTCACTTTTATAACCTGTGGACTAACATTTCTAACGTTGTACCCAAACCAAATTCATCCCAATTCAAAAGATGCTTTCTTTACTTGGGGTCCAAAATTTTCAATAGCTTTCCACAGAGTATCCGAGATACTATACACTTCAAAACTCTTTTGAAGCAAGTTAAAATCTGGCTATTCACGGGAGATAGCATAGGTATAGAGATAATTTAGTGGTTGTTCAAAATATTTATCCTTTGTTCTGCTTTACTATATATATACTATTACTGTAATACCTTAAAGTAACCTATAACTGTAACTGTATTGTCCTTATAATGTTCCATAACACGAAATGTAATTTCTTGTGATAGTGTTATTCTATGTTCAATTGGTGACATTTGTTTTATGAGAATGTACGCCAGTATTGCTTTGTGTGGTATTTGAAGGTAAACCCAACAACAGGCCAGTATGTACGAGCCTTAGGGTTCACCTAAAGCTCCAAAATTCTTATTATATTATTATTCGTATTATTTATAACTTGCTGGAGCAATAAATATTATATTATTATTATTATTTTTACGTAGGAAAAACATCCCCCATACTGTGACGATTGCGACCGTCCTCTGAGCATAAAGCACCTCCTGCCGGAGTGTAACAAATATCAAGAAATGCGGGAATTCTTTATCATACAAAGAGAATTTCGTCACATCTTGCGTGACAATTTAGAGGGATGAAAAATTTGATTAACTTTTTCAATGAAAGCAACTTGATGAAATCCATATGAATGACGCAAATTACTCTCTGTGGTATAAAAATACTGCAAACAATACAATATATACTAAGTATTCTATTAAGAGACCTCATATGCCTCACATTGGGTTATAAATTCCTTGCCACCGGACTTTCAAAGCACATAAAACGACCGTCTAAAGACTTTCGACGAAGTTCACGGAAGATCCTCTGTGGGGTGCTTCAACTAACTTCCGCTATCCACCTCATCGAACTGAACGCATGAACACTTCATTCACCGCCAGCTTCATGCGTCTATACAACAACCTCCCGACACAATTCAAAAAGATACACAATCATATAGGCTGTCGCAAAAGATTATTTCGCCTCATGCTGACGTCACAGAGACGTCAACCCTGTGGATGGATCTCTTATGACAATCAAACAATATAAATTCAATTGTCTTTCTACTTCATTTCGTTTTTCAATTTCGTGTCACTTACTTTTTCCTTTGTTGAGCCACGAATTCTTTCAAGATGATTTAAACGGTTGTAAAAAAAATATGTATGCGGCTCTACAAAATGGTTTAATTCT
Source organism: Platycnemis pennipes (assembly GCA_933228895.1). Taxonomy (NCBI): domain Eukaryota; kingdom Metazoa; phylum Arthropoda; class Insecta; order Odonata; family Platycnemididae; genus Platycnemis; species Platycnemis pennipes. Next base: position 14,673,274 of record OW121856.1, read on the forward strand.
TGTTTGTTAACTGTTTAATTGTTGAACTCTGTATCTTAATGGACCCTGGGCTAGGGACAGAGGGGGCCATATGGCCTCATCTAGCACAGGATAAATAAAGAAATAAATAAATATAAATAAATAATCCTATGTTTTAAAGGGTATGTAGGAGGTTCGAAATGATCACTGCCGTCGAAGCACCCTAAAATATAATATTTTAGACAAGAAAATTTATCAAAAAGGATATTTAAAGAAATGTATCATATTAGTAAAGATCAAAATGCAATCATCATGCAATAAAAGAACTGACACTTGTAATTTAAGTAAAATATATAACAATTTAATACATCGAAATTAAAAAAATTATAACACATAGCAACCAATTTGTAAACAAATTCACCTTATAGAACTTAAGATATGTAAAATTTATTCTATGTAATTTTTTGGCGTTAAAATTTGTAAAAAAATATATTGTAAAACATTTGGCACTGCAAACATCCTTTAAATCATGTTACTTATTAATGTTATGTTATTGGTGGTTCATCCCATTTTTAGCCCCGAAGAAGGAACAAATACATTTACCGAAACGTCAGCCAGATGTTAAATATTGTTTATTTGTGAGATAGGCCCAAAACTCCCGAAAAATCATCCATATATATAAATCTAATCCCGTTGGCTCCTTTTGTAAAAGAAAGAGACCAGATACGGATGCCTGCGTTCACTTCCGCCAAACGGTGCAGATGATTCAAGCGACTGGTCACCTACCTCGATCATTGACTGCTACCACAGTAAAGGTGAAGGCACTTCAAGGACATGCATTTGCAGCAAGGGTCCGATGAAATAAATTTGGGAGTGCAGCCTCGTTGCAAACTGAATGCTTGCAAACGCTCCGCTTTGCCGGAAATCAGAAGCCGACGCAGAAGCGGTGGGGTTTAAAAAAAAAAAAATACCGGTCCCTGTTTGCAATTCCGGGCGCGCCCGTTCCATTCCTTGCTCATTAATGCAAAACAAAAACAGGCGAGAGGACAGGGTCACACACAGGGTCGTGGGCGGGATGTGTTTTGAACGAGGGCGGAAAAAAAACAACATCACGAGCGTGAGTCTCCCGTTGCGAACCGCTTGGATGCGCTGCAATACGACGATAAGTTACGCCTCCCGCATTACCATTCACCGCTCGCCTTTTCAAACCTACGGCCGCTAGAGGGTGGTAACGAGAAGGGGTTGTGTGGGGGCGGGGGAGTGGAAAAAAACCCTCGCGCGCATCATAGGAAAAAGGAGAAAGAGGTGAAAAAAATGAGATGAGAAACGGCGAGAGGATGGAAGCAACGCCCTCGAAGACTTCTTTTGTCTTAAAAAACTTTCGAATCCGTTGAGCGGGTTAGCGAATAGTGAGGAGCAGGGAAACGGAGGAGGAGTTCCCCGACCACGTCCGAAGCGGGAAAACCCTTATTTTTTATTACTATTCACACCCTCGCTCTAAAAAAATTCAACCATTAGTGCTTATGTTCATCATATAGAAACCATTTCAATACGTCGCACAGACGTGTGAATACCATGCAAGTTTTAATTATCCTAACGTCTACTTCGTCCATGCACAAAACGAACATATGTTCCTGCTTGAATTGGTTTAATTAGCAAAGATGGGTAACTTTCCATATTTCTATAAATTTTTGTTACAAATATTATACCCTGGCATCCAAGGTGGGTTTTAATGTCACTAAGGGGAAGAAATATTTTCCTTACGATTAGGTTTAGGTTAGGTTAGGTTAGGTTAAGTTAGGTACGAGCTTAGGTTAGATAGAGCAATATAGCCTATATCGTTGTAGAACCTAAAAGTCTAAATTATGTTACTTAACAGTGTAATTTTTCGATGCTAACATAATTTTCGACAAATGGTTGTTAAAATGTGTTGCATATTTTCTTTCAGCGAAAGAATTTACCGTACTCAAACGACAATTATAATGTTAAATTAGTTATAATAATGATAGGCTTTGTCTCCGTTAATAGAAGATGTCAGTAATTTCGTCAAAGTCACATGTCACTGGGTAAGAGAAAAATTGAAGAAATGAGATTTAGTATATTTTTCACAAGAAAGCACACTATCTATTTTGTGCTACTATTATTATCAATGTTTTACAGGTTGAGGTAGAATTATATTTTCATATAATTTAAAAAGTTCATATGCAAATACACAAGAATCGTGTAATCTATCAAAAGAATATATTTACTTCTGGTGAAGTAAAAAACCTTTTTAATTGCAGTTAAAATTTAATTCGGTGCCTTTTGCACACACAAAAATCGTGTAATCTAATAAAAGAAATACACTTCTGATGAAGTAAAAAACCTATTTGTTTGCTGTTACAATTTAACTTGGTGCATTTTTCACACTGCACGAAACTCGTATACAGCATAGGATCTGCCTTCCAAACTAAAATTTTATCTGCCATTATAGAGACGAAAGAGTTTTGCTGTGGCAGGGTGGGTAATCCTAACAAGGTTTTTTTATCTCTGAAAAAAACCCCTATCTTTTACCATTCCCTTCCCCCACTTTTACAAAAAAAAGCCCTTTCCCCTCCCGCACCCTAATTCGGACCCTTTCGCCCCTCTCTCCCCCCCCCCCCCACTCCCCTCAGGCAACACAGGCCGTTTGCTTCCGCGTTGGCGAATGTGCTGGGAGGTGGCGGATATGAGGGATACGGACCTCTGGCCCCAGCCGCCTCCTATGTGGGACGCCCGTGAATAACAAAACGCACGCGGCGAATATAAACGTCCCGATTTCTGTACGGCCTGGCGTTCTGGGTGGGAGGAGGGGATCCCTTGTCCAATCGATGGCCTCCTTAAGAGGGCTCGCGGCACGAACCCTTCTTCCCTCGCCCCTTCCACCCTCCCCGGAGGAAAGCGATCCCTTTTCTCGCTTGCGTACATCATAACGAGGGTGCGGCCGCTCGGGTTGGGCGCGGGAGATGTAAAAACCGAAGCAGGAGGCGAGAATCTTCCCACGGTCTCACGCGCATGCGTTATATTCCGCAAAAGGGAGTCGCGAAAGGGAATGAATACATTTCCTCCAGTCGTTACGGGCCAACGATTCCCAGGGTTAAACGTGGCAGTGCAATGGTGGGAAGTTTATGGCGAGCCTCTCCGAAAGAGAGAAAGGCGCGCGGAACGGAAAATAAAACCCAAGCCGTGAGATGGATTCCCACGGTGAAACCCACCCGGGTAACGAGAAAAAGTTTTAAGGAAGAACCTGGAGAGGCCTTCAGGGACTAGGAAGTAACCATCAAAGTTTCACAACCAGGAAGTAGATGATTCCTTATTCCCAAAAGATGGAAAAAGACCGATTGTAATTGGTAATTTTTTCAGAATTAATTCATATTCCGTTATGAAAATATTTCCGATACGACCGGGACCGGCTTAGAATTTATATGAATGATTCAATTCCGATGGAAAAATACGGTTTGAAACAAATGTCTCTTGGAATTCTCAAGGTAAGCCCGCGGCACAAGACTCACATGCCCACAAATACGAAGATGTGAGGGTGATCATAAAGTAGCATGGCATTCAAAGTGTCCCAACAATAATGAAACAAAATTTGCAGGAGTGTTGAATAGTCTCTGTCTCATTAACTTCCTTCGAACATCTCAGATCATTGATGTTATCTGACGCTACATGTACCCAGTACTATTCTTTACATTTTATGTCCCTATTAAATTCTTATTTCTGCTACTTGGCCTGTATCTGTTCAAAGCTTATAAGCTTCCATTAGCCATAAGATTCCATTATCGTTTAAAAATTCCCTGTATCATAAAGTCGCAGTAGTTAACGTATTTTATCCATTGAATTCTTTAGCAATATCCATGGTACTTTTTACACTGATACATATTTCTATCTCCTTCATATTTATATCGAGTGACTGTAGTTTTCCCATTATTTAATTTCGATTACCATTTTTTTACGACTACCTTCACCATTTCTTCTATTTAATTTTCGCGCTACAATTATTTTTCGGCATAAATTGTGAATTTCGATTTGAAAATGCGTGAAGTAGGCTCTGTTTGTCGTATATTTACATAACCTTTAATGCCCCTTAGTTTTTGGTAAGCCGATTTTCCATTAGCCTTCACGTTACCATCGTTATCGATAAATCATGCGCCCGGCGACCCTTTCGAGTGTCTGACCGTTAACTGGATGAATTCATTGAATCCCTGAGATGAGAAAAAGGACCATAACTTAATGTCAATCTTCTGGTTAACGAGGTGACTCTAATCTCGGAGACCGCTGCGAAGAAGGAATTGAGTGGGAAGAGGGTCAAGCACCCTCAGATTTATCTCCTTAGTGATGGTCACCTTGTTATCTGAAATGTCGGCAGCCGAGTATTTTCTTCCCTTGAATCCTAGAGGCTGTTGGAGGACACGAATTCGGCACTTGACAGGAAATCATCAATTGCTTTTCTTCGTCGAGTCGTTCTACGCCGTGATTCCCATTGAGGGGATATTTTTGAGGAGATATCTCGTTATTCTCCTTAGTTTCTGTGTCTCCTTAGGGTCTGTAATTAAATCTGGATCCAGCTATGAAGTCACTACACCGTCTCCCGTAATTTTTAATTGTTACCTTGAGAGAGACATTAATGAAATCAAAGAGAAGTCTTCTGGAGTGAATATCCACACGGAGAAAAAATAAGCATGCCGCGACTAGCTGATGACATAGAACTCATAGCAGAGATAGAGAGGGATCTGAATAACATTCTAATAACTATGGAGGGGACAGTGGACAGATATTAGCTGAATATCAGAGGACTAAGATTTGGGTGTTCAGCAAGAGAGAAGAGGCCAAAACCAATGTAGGAAAACAGAAATTGGAAGAGGTGAAATAATTCTGTTATCTGGTAAGCAGAGTAACCAACGATGGATGGAGCAGGAAAGAAATATTCGGTAGAAAATCCCAGGCAAAGAGGGTATTCTACCAAAAGAAGTATCTATTTACAGCTGGAAAACAAGCGTAGAAGTAAGGAAACAATTCACCAGAACGTACATATCTGGAGCATGCTTCTTTACGGCAGTGAGGAATGGACGATGATAGCAGCGGAGAAGAAAAGGATGGAAGCATTCGAAATGTAGTGTTACTGAAGAATGATGCAGATAAAATGGATCGACCGAGTGAGTTACGAGGTAGTCCTAAGAAGGGTGGGAGAAAAGGTCTCCTTAAAACCCTAAGAGGAATACGTACCAACTTAACGGTGCATCTTAAGATTCGATGGCCTGATGAAGACAATCGTCGAGGGAAAAGTGAGCGGGAAGAATGGAAAAGGCAGGCCTCGTATGAGGTATATGGACCAAGTTGTGAAGGATATAAAAGAGAGGAACTACGTTAATATGAAGAGGTTGGCCGATAGAAGAATCGAGTGGAGGGCAATTCCAGGATTGTTGACCATGATGAATCTCTCCTTGAATGGGCAAATTTACACAGCCGGAATCTGGGAGTAGAGGATACAACGCTTGATATTTTAAATATTATAGTCCCAGCAAAGAAAGGGAGGCAAAAAAGAAAATTTTATGTAATAGGGGTAAATACTAAGAACGCACCATCAAACAGAATACTAGTATTTCGTACAATACCTTTTGTAAAAAGTTAGATATGAGCTTGTTAAAAGAAAATTTTCGCCAAGATATATAGTCACTCTCATTAAAAACTCTAAAATTGATTTCATTAAATAATAATCACTTTTTGAACTTTTACTTACACTGATGAACACTATTGTCATTTAAAATTTGCATGCAATATATAGCCAGCCTTGAATGTTGTTATTTTAACTATGGATGTAACTGTGAATGAGTTTACCGTATTATTATGTTTTTCATGTCGGGTGAGCAATAAACTTATTGAATAAATAAACGCTGGAATTTCCACGTTGGATTTTATTTGGCACGATCATGGTTCCGTAGCAGGGCTACGATATCATCAGGTCATATACACGCTGTAATTGGCAGGATTCTCCCAAAGGCGTGGGAAATAAGTCCCCTTCTGTCGGCGTGTATACCATACTAAATTAAATTTTTAAATCAAGTCAGGGTGTATTTTTTTCGCCCACCAGATAATGTACCACTGCTACGAAACCATGGTCATTCCATTTTAATATCTATGGGGAAAATTTACCGTTAGATATTTTCTCCCACTTTGATAGACTTCCGCTAAGTTTTTGCCTGAGACTGTGTAAACCAGAAATACTTGAATTACAATTAATTTTCAATATCTCGGTTTAGTTTCAATGTTCTCCAACAGCCTCAAAGGCTCAAAGTCTCAGCCTAAAAGCCGCTAGAATCATTGCGAGTGTGACTCTCAGTGTATTACTCAGCTCTCTATGTCGGTATATTTTTTTACATATCTAATTTGCGCTAGTTACAACTAACTTTCAGATACAATCTCTAAGATACATTTAAGACACACAATGGTTCTTCGTAAAATTTGTCTTTATATGTTTGAGCAGTAGCATACCGGCAAGTGCCATATCGTCGAATGAATTTTTAAACGAAGCATGCCCGTTTATATTACAAAATATATGTTTGGGTAGGAAGGGAAAACATTACGTTCCATGATTCCAATACAAATTTTGCCAAAGCAAATATTGGCTTTTGCTTCCACACTTGGGTGAACATAGAACACTATGTACCGAAAGGGCATTCAAACATTTTCATCATACAAAATTAAAAATGTGTGCTCCTACTACTCCGAACTATTAAAGAAATTCATTTGTATTCCATCCCACATAGCTAACTTTCCCATTATTTCCCTCAGCATTTATCTCAGCATACTGTCCTCCATGCCAACATTCCGGGGTTTAAAAACACTCCATCTTCAGGGATATATATAAAAACATACATATTGAAGATACCATATATCTATAAATAAAAAGTAGTAATTATAATTTTATTTAACATGTTAGGTCGGTTTATAACCCCCCATTACAATTACACCTAACCCAATGGTGTAAGGTGTGATTTTGGTTGCTTCAAAGTTTCTACAAAATAATAAAGTGAAGTGCGTACATGTAACGTTCCTGATATGTACTCATTCACTCATTATTCATAGTATTGATTGATTAAAAATGATGAAAATATAGTGGATGATATTTTATTGTGCAATAACGAAGATGAATCCAAAATGCCAATGCCAAAGAATTTTAAAACGAGATTATATCGACATTGTGATAATTTACCCAGCAAAGTCTGGTTAATTCTCTAGTGTAACTTGTATTTATAATGTTACATTGTAATTTAGGATGACCTTTTTATTTTCTTATGAATATCATATCTTCAATATCTTTTTTTATATATAGCCCTGAAGATGGGGTGTTATTACACCCCGAAACGTTGGCAAGGTTGTAGTGTTTTATTCCCTGTTACCGACCTACCCTCGAGATTAAACCAGTGTTGCAGTTTTGACAGATCGAAAAACACAGAGTGCGTTGAAGGATAAGTTATTGAGACAAACTGTGACGGAACAAGCGACATTAAGCCTTGGAGTGGTCAGTGGTAACTAATGTTGCTCTTGTCCACCGTATGTCTTTTATAGTAAGCAGAAGCAAACTACATCCGCTTTGTCCTTAGGAAAAGTGTGAAGAAACGCAAATTTAATTATAAAACTTTAATGCTCAGATTCAGACTTCTAAATTTATTATATCACATACGTACACACTGGTTCTTTGATGGTCTCTTATGTAGAAAAAAATAAAAAAGTATTTTGGCATAAAAATTTTGAACAATATATTGATCAGCAACCACAGTAGACTCTGTTCTGTTCTATAAAAATGGGCTCCTAGAATAATATGATATATTAATCTGATCAAAACGATGCAATATTACCAGTTGCAACTCTGTATGTAGTTTTTTTATTTGAGTGTTAAATATGTAGACATCTCTTTTTAAATTTTTACACGCCATTCACGACTAAAATACATGGAAACTTGCTTTTGTACATCTACACCTTCACCTATGCAATACCCTGCAAGCCACCGCAAGAGTGTGTGGCAGGGGGCGAAGATCACCAAACATGCACTATTGGCATGCAAACAGGGTACTACACGGAAAAATGTTAGATAATAGAGTAAAATGTAACTAGATGGTATCTACTTAATATTAATGGGGTTATTGGTTCAAATGGCAACTATCTAAATATATTCAACTGTATTTACCCATCATGCAAAGATTTTTAATGTAAATACATGCATTACGCACTACTGATTACTCTAACAATATTTCACATGCTTATCCTTTTGATATGCTGCCTATTATGTTCTCATATTACGCGGAAAATTGGCATTTTGAATCTAACAGTAAGACAATCTATCTCTCTGACCTTATTTGTCTGGTCGAATCTAGCATACGCAGGGGTTTTTAATATATATCTAACATCTTCAGTAAAGCTATCCGTTTTAAATTTCTGCAGGAGATTTAATCTGTACTTTAACCTACGATCTGATGATAATTCCCAAACGAATAATTCCAGCAATTGATACTCTACCAAGCCTATCGTAACATCGTAAACCTTGTCGCTTTACGCTGCACACTATCTAGTGCAGTTAGCCACACAGCTGCACACTGTTTGCTATTCTATTCAATATGCCGCGTATGTCGACCGAAAGCAATCTTGGACGGAGAGTTTTATTTCCCAAGCCATTGGGGGAATCCTGTTCAATAGAGGGCGCGTATCAATGCCTCCAGAAGGCTTAGGCGAGAGAAACCCGTTTCCTCTTTTGCGGCCTTTTATTCATACGAGGTATTCCGCAAGGTTGGTGAATGGTTCCTGTGGATTCTCATTCGCATCTCCCGCCTCACCCTTCTAGGGTCATACGAGCAAAGGTCTACTTGATATGGGTCCAACTGGCGGGAAAGCCGGCGTGCCACCGATGCTATCAACAAACAAGATGAATGTGTCGGACGCGAGCGAGAAACTCACAGTGGTTACTTAATATCCCGTGCCTTCCTAGGAGAGGGGGAATAACAGCCCGTATGATGCCAACATTTCTTTGGAGAGTATTTGAGCGAACATAAATAAATATGCACATCAGCTAACTACCCGCGCTATTGATATAATTTATGCAACATAAAGATGAAATGGATAGAGGGTAAAACTGAGATATTTTTTCTGCTAAATTTCAACATAGAAAAGGGACAATAGCAATATGCCGGAGTCTTAACTGCGGGCAAGAAAATACATTTGGATTCATAAAGTAGTTTTAAGTGTAATTTTGCATTTTTACATGAATAACAAATGGACAGCCAAAAAGTGAAACTATTTAAAATGCATCCTCTCATGCATGGGGTTTTATCATAAATTCTTCATGGGATTCTTAAAGAGTGTGCATCCCTTATGGTGTTTGCTTTGAATTAAAAGATTAACTGGATGTGAAGCATTTTTTTGACAGATTTCGCTGAATTTGTTAATAGCCTGCAAAACATTAATGATGATAGAATTGAGGGCACGATAGTTCAATACGTGGTGTGAAGTAACTTCCTTGTTGTAACTTACAAAGTACTATGTAGACACACATTTAATTTCATATGTCATCATGCATCAAATGATATTATTCCATGGACCCAAATGAACCCATTAATTATGACATTAGTCCATGAACACTTTATTTGGATAATTTGTGTATGGTTAAATATTATATGTAATCACTAGTGCACATTAAATGCTACCTTTGCATCACATTTGAAAAATATTGTGAAGTAAACGTGACCAAAATCAAAGGATGCAAAATATTATAAATAAAAAGGACCATCTATTTCAATTACACATTACACATAAAGCACAATTTATTCTAAAATTACATTAGTTCCATAAACAATTAATAAAATCAAGCCCGTATTACATTATTCATTTCAGGATAGGCCATTAATAAAATCCTGTCAGAGCTTACTAATGAATGGAGTGTAACTCTTGTGATTTAAATTTAGATAAGTAAGCTTTCTTTCATTTTCAGTTAATTAAGGTTCATTATTATGAAAAAATATTTTCCACCATTATTCAGAAACATAGAAGAAGAACATTGTCCGACAGTTTGCTTTCTCACTTGAAATTCATGAAAAGAGTTATGCTAATAATTTCACCAGCAAATATGATGAAATTGAACGATTGTTGGCCGGCAAAATCTTTTTGCTGACTTGATTAAAAACTGAATGCCAATATTACTATTATTGAATTCAATTTTTACCGAAAAAGGCTGGGAAATATTTTCATCTACATCTACATGATAATCTGCAAGCCACCAAAAATGTGAGTGGAATGGAGTGAATTCACACCAAATACGCCTTACATATCATGCATAAAAAGGATTAAAAATAATATTTAAGTCTAAAGTTCACAATTTAAAAAAGATAAAAATAGTAAAGTAAGAATCCAAAAACACGCTGTTAATTGGATTACCTTCAAGCCCTTATACCAACATGCTACCTATGCTATACGTTGATTCACTCGTATTGGATATATTTACCGCTATTCATATCCCTAATTGTACGAGGAAAAAAGGACATTTTTAATCTGTCAGTTTAGCAATCAGTTTCTCTGATTTCATGATTATGGCCCAGTCAACTGTGGTAAGTTGGAGCTCGCAAAATATTTTTAGCGTCATACGTGAAAATATTACCTTTTAATTTATTTTTCTGCACATCGTGGTCAGAGGATCAAATGCTACTCAGCGTTTAAGTTTGCAGTTACGGTAACAATTCACTCATGTCCCGCAGATCTCAAAATGAGTCAATGTCGCTGTTTTTATAAATATTAATGGTTATAATATCGTTTACAAGCTAAATGTTTACAAAAGTGGTTAAAAACCGTGAGTGATAACAACGGTAACAGCAATAAGATGGTCTGCATTGTCTACATCTCATAGACTTGAGGCTGGGACACCATCATTGTACAATGTACACGAGACGTGTAGATTGTCCAATAGTAGAGGTTATGCAGAGAAGAAAATCATTCGTCTCCACCGGGAATCAAACCTGGGTCTAACATTTTAAACACTAAGGTGCTTACTCTAAAATTGGGAAAGATGACCCCTCGGTAGTTAAATTGATTTAAGCTCCTGGACGGAAACCAGGGGATCCGGCTTCGAGTCGCGGTGAATACGAATGGTTTTCTTTCTCTCTGAAACCTCTGATATCGTGCAAATTCAGCGGGTAACGCCGTTAAGGATCTCTCGGCCAGTTCGCGGTCCTTCAATTTGTGTAGATTTTCCTTTGTTTCCCATCTGATGTACACGGTGGCTGTGTCCGTTGCCTAACCTCCACCTTACGTTAGCGCATTTTGCGTACAGCTACACGTTTTCCTTATACTTTGATCGCATCCTAGCCTTTAATCACTTTTCATACAAATAAATGCAAATTTACATTTCAAAAACTCTAACGCAATGTTTTATTTTTAGCCAAATGTTCTCATTAGTACAGTTCGATTCGATCGAGGGCATTTTACCAGAAGAAGATTCTGATTACAACTGCAAATACAAGTTGAAGTGAGGAAACATTCATTAGAACATACATCTGGAGCATTATACTACATGGCAGCGAAACATGGACAGTAAAAGCAGCAGAGAAGTCCAGGTTGGAAGCATTTGAAATATGGTGCTACCGAAGAATGATGAAGATAAAATGGATCGATCGAGTGACAAACAAAGAAATGCTAAGAAGAGTGGGAGAAAAGAGAAGTCTGCTGAATACCCTAAGAAGAAGACGGGACAACTTAATCGGCCACATCTCAAGACACGATGGTATGATGTATAAAATTGTCGAAGGAAAAGTGAACGGGAAGAATTGAAAAGGCAGGCCTCGTATGAGGTATATGGAGCAAGTTGTGAAGGATGTAAAAGAGAGCAGTTACGTTAATATGAAGAGGTTGGCCGATAGAAGAATCAATTGGAGGGCTGCGTCAAACCAATCCTAGGATTGTTGACCGATGATGATGATGATGAGTACAGTTCGAACGGTATTTCACAGTAAACTGTCGGGAAAAAAATATTCGGCACCTAAATAATGTTTAGGCGTTTATTTATTTCCTCAAAATTTCAAACGCTTAATACGCTTTAAAATTTTGCTTGCAATCTCATGGTTAGGTCGTTTCCAAAGGCCTTTCGAGTGTTTTGTGAAGCTTTTATCGGGGAGGCTTTTTTCCCAAACCAAAAGGAAAAAAAAGATAGAAGACTTGCTCGTTTGGGGCGTACGCGCCGAGCCTTTCAAAATGCATCGCCAAGGGAGATGAAGAGCTTAATTAGAAGTTTTCCTTTGTGGCTCCCAGCAAACTTTCTTTCGAGAAAAGAAACAAGAAGACTATCGCAGCGCGCAGCGGATGAAGCAGAGGACGATTGGATGGCTATAATGAGGTTCTGAAATAACCCCTGGATGACGTTGTCTCTTCCCAGCCGCGGTGGAATAATGAGAGCCATAAAAAAAATAATTTTTGATTACATTTCCCACAATGAATCGTTTATTGAAGGAAAATGGCGTACTTTTCCCTCGTGAGAAAACAACCTCTCCTCTTTCTTGAGCGTCATCCCCGGGACCATTAGGGAATCAATCAGTTTCCATTTCCACTCGATATTACCGCCAGTGAGATTTAGTCAATCATAACAAAAGTCCATTAAATAGTGACTGGGGAACATGGGCAAAGTGTAATTAAGGGCAAAATAAGCGAGTTAATTCTATCGCATGATTGAAGAAAAACATGACAATGGTAAGTGAATTCCACCTCCGCTTTCGGCAGTTCTTCCTCATTACAATGCTTCAAAAATAGCAGCTTTAAATAAGTCAGCCACATTCCTTTGTTGACAACAGATAATTTATTGTACTTTAAATATGGCCTTCGTGACATATACATATATAAATATTATACATATAATTGACAATTACAAATATACCAAGGATAGAATAAGGAATTAGGGATAGATAACACATAAAAGGACGAACACAAGGAAGGTGGTGAAGATGGAATCAAGCCAGATCACAACAAAAAAAGGTTGGCTCAGCCGTGAATTGAATCACGGACCTACAAGTTTCCGGTTCGGAATGCTTACCATTACACCACCGAGCCAAAGTCAATTTTCTGTGAAATCGGCGGGGGTTTATATCACCCATTGCCCCAAGAGTGGTGACCAAGAGATGGCGCGCAGGGGCTAATTCACCCACCTCAAGAAGAAGCGTCGAACATAAGGAGATAAGAAAGAGTAAAGGGAACGACAGGCATTCAAATGAAAGAAGTACAGTGCGAAGTACAGCATATATGGCACGCATAACCGATGTCAGAAATAATCCAAGACGGCCCAACATAAATTAGATGTATTGTTTTTAAACGTGTCAAATTAGATGTATTGTTGGAAACAGAATAAGAATTGTCATTTACACATGTTTATGGACGATAAACGCGTCAAAAAGGTCACTCTTCCCTGCGAGATGGAATAAATCTCAATGGTGAAACTTAAAGCAGAAATGATGCATAGGCAGTGAATGCTTAGGAGAAAAATTATTAACCTGCGATTTGCCGACGGCATTGGCAGAGGAAAACGAAATTTGGGAAAAATTTAGCTAATTTAAAAAACTTAAATGAGTGCATATCATTTGAAGGTGTTGATTCTAGCGTTCAAATTAAGATAAAAACAATTTTCTGACCATGGTGGGCAATATGAGAGCAGCTTGAAGAACAAATTTTTTAATAGTGGAAAAACAGTTTGTAGAGTGCCACTCTTGGGGAAGTAGAAATACTAGTGAAACAAGAAAGAAATAATTTGCAGTTTAGCAGAGGCAAAGTGGGGCGTGCTATCAGGAGAAACGATTGTTAGGTGGGAACAGAAGGTTATAGATAAGGAGACACTGTATTAGACCCCTAGCAAGTTTTGAATAAAAACCTGCTACAGTAAACGCAAGATTTTACGCATTTTAAATGTGAAGGAAGATGTTGAAAATTGCATGTTGTAAAAGGTTTTCTAGAACGGAATTCGACCATGGACCTTTTGCAAGCCTAAACAGCCCATATATCCCTATGATACACAGGTCTCCTGTGTTATAGTGGCATTTGTTTTAGAGCCTGAAGGATTCATCGCTTTTTTTTAATGAATAAAAATCCTAATGGCGATTGAGATGTAGCTCTCACTGTTACTTTTAAACCGATTTTTAATGTAAAATATTCTAGACAGGAAATGAATAACAAAAGGATAGAGTCATGTACTCTCAAATACATCGAAATATTTGAAAATAATCATCATTCAACATCAAACCCCTCTGATTAGCGAATAGTTCATATTATTTCTCCTGTCTACAACGTTTTCTAAGGTACCTAAACTCTCACAATTAGAGTTAAGTCAATTCTTTCCACTTTCTCTCTCTCATTTATTATTGCCTCTGTTTTCATTTAGGTTGTTAAGTAGCCATCAAGTTTAGGATAGTTTTTAAGTATGCCAACTGCATTTTCTGCTTCGTCATACAAAATTTGTTCTCATAATGATCAACGGTCAACAATCCTAGGATTGGTTTGACGCAGCCCTCCACTCAATTCTTCTATCGGCCAACCTCTTCCTACTAATTTAGTTCCTCTCTTTCACGTCCTTTACGACCTGTTCTATATAACTCATACGAGGCCTGCCTTTTCCATTCTTCCCGTTCACTTTTCCTTCGACGATTGTCTTCATCAGGCCATTGTGTCTTAAGATGTGGCCGATTAAGTTGCCCCGTCTTCTTTTTATAGTTTTCAGCATACTTCTATGTTCTCCCACTCTTCTTAGGACTTATTCATTTGTCACTCGGTCTATCCATTTTATCTTCATCATTCACTGATAGCACCATATTTCGAATGCTTCCACCCTTTTCTTCTCCGCTGCTGTCATCGTCCATGCCTCACTGCCGTAAAGAAACATGCTCCAGATATACGTTTTGATAAATTGCTTCCTTACTTCCAAGCTTGTATTTAATTTGTTCTAAACAAATATTTTCTTTGTCCTCTGTGCTACTAGAACCAGTTGTCAATGACTAATAGAGGTTTTTGAAAGTATTGTACGTTTTAGAAGTGCTAGGAATAATGATTGGGTTTTTTATGGCAGTACGTACTTATTTCCACCTTTAACCTACCAAAGGATAGGAAGTTATTAATGAAGGAAAGGCCTGCTCTGAGTAAGAAGGTCTCTCATGCAGGTTTTTCTTCGAGAAATTGCAGAGGGGTTTGCGCAAGTGCCAATTATAAGGATAATTTATTTTAACAATTTCAGTCTCACCCAATTAAGCTGCTCCAATGAGTTTATGGCAACTTTATGGCAAAAGTTGGATAATTTTGCAATTTACAAGCTTTAATTGTTCCCATTGTGTGTTGCGGATGCTCGTAAGCCCCATATGTTTTTTCATCGCGTTTCTCAGGGGTCGACTTAGTCGAGTTGAAAATATTTCAAAATTTAAGAAGTTAATAAATATATGAAATAGCTTTTCCAAGTTATCTTTCGAAAGGTCACCAAAGATATGGGAGTTAAAAGGTTCAAAATTCTTGCACATCCTATGAGCTTCACTTTTCTTTCTTGATAGGGAGAAAAATTAGTTATTTGTCATTAAATCTCCATTTAATATGAGCAAATTGAGATAATAAAAGGCGGATATAGTAATAAATAAACAAGTTTCAATTTTACAAATAGAGGTCGTTCATTCTTGGTTATTAAATAATGTAGTTCAAAAAACTTAGACAAATAATTGACTATTATATTTATAATAGTATGCTTACTTAAATGAGTGTGGGGATTCATTCCACAGCATTTCAGTTTATAAAGTAGTCTTCGAGTTAAGGAGAGTTTTTAAATACACGAACGGCATTTTCTGCTTCGTGATACATAACTGTTTTCTAAACAAATACTTTCTTTATCCTCTATGATAATTGAATCAATGACTATTAGAGGTTTTTAAGTAGTGTAAGGATAATGATTGAGCTTCTTGATGGAAAGAATGAAATAATATATCTGTAAGCCAAAAGAGAAATATTATTCTGACAAATATATTCTCTTTAATATGTAAAAGTATTTTAGCCAGAAAATAGAATTCAGCTAGCACATATGAATGGAAAATATTTCGACCAATGCAAATCATATTTAATTATGAAGTAGAATAGATAATTTTTTATATTGTTTTAAAATATCATGCTTAATCTGTGTTTCAAATCTATTTTCAGCTGTGGCGTAAAATAGTCTAGCAGACTTGATAATTTCACCTATTACTATTGCAAGAAAAATTATCAGGAAAATATTTCGTCCAATGCTAATCATATTTAATTATAAAGTAGAAGAGATAATTTTTTATATTTTTTAAATATCATGCTCAATCTGTATTCAAATTAATTTTCAGCTGTGGCGTAAAAGACTAGATGATTTCACCTATTACTATTTTAAGAAAAATTATCTGGAAAATGTGGTAGTTTATTTTTGCTAAATATTAGATTGTGTAGTTTTATGAAGCACTTTCCTGGGAAATATTATTTCATGTTGGTGAATATAAAGGGTGGGAAATGAAAAAGGAATGACAAGCATAACAACATGTTTCTCCTGAAACATGATTCCTTTACCTATGTATACCAATGAGTAAGGTTTAATACATACGGATTAAAAGTAACCAGGGCACAGTTTCCACCTGAGCATATACATATTAGAGTACTGATATTGCATTTAAATTAAAATATTTTATATTAATAGTTTTTAAAATAAGTCCGTTGGTTCGATTGAAAATCGATTTTCCTGCCGAATAAAGTGACCATGAAAAGTTGATAAAAATACACGAAAGGTATAAAACATTAGAAGTGAATTTCTATGGCTGATAAAACTTTGGGCGAAGGCTAGGGACATTTTTGGAATAGAAACATACATGAAAGCGGCCAAGGTTTTACCAAGGATGTAGACAATATCAGCAGATGATTTAGCTCGTATCACTGAATGTCTCCTATTCACACTGCGTGTGGAAATGCGCTCACAACAATATCTGTGAGTCATTGGGCTTCCAGGGCAAAAGTTTCCGAAATATATTATGGAAATCGGAAAGCTATCACGAGCCAGGATCAAATGGGGACACGTCATGCGGCAGGGAAAAAAATATTCGCAAAGTGTCCAATTGATCACAGAAAGCCACTGTCCTTCATGAAATTATCAGAGATTTAACATTCGAATGTTTTTTTTAAATAACTCTACACTTTCTACAAGAGCTAACTCTCGATAAGAGAACGTGATCCTCATAAAGTTATACTTTCAATGAGTTTCAAGAACATCCAGTTAAATATTCAATTTGTTCTTACGAAGCTATATAATTTATGCTTTCAATTTTTCTTACAATTTACATTTCATATTATCCTCCGATAAAATGCTTGGCCCATGAAATACATTTGAATTGTTTTTAGAGCATGATAGCCATTCTGAAATAAAAAATTTATCCTTCTTCCCTTATGTAGAATGAAATGAAACAAGTCTTACTCGAACAGCGGAAAAAGGTCAAAAATTTAACTTCCGATTCAAAGAAGTGAAAGTACTACAATTAAAATTTATTCAAAGACATGTTTGTAAGATCAAGTTTAATTTGATATACACCCTTATACATTTACGTGCAATTATTAATATATTATTTCTTACAATCTTTGACATAACTAATTAAATAAGTAATAAAAAGTAAAATAATTTAAGTTGGGTGTATTCCAAGTGCTTTATACACAATACACAGCACCTTTATTATCAAACAAGCAGGAAGTAACTAAAGGAATCAAAATGCCGACACGAATTAAACAATGAGAAAAAACTGAGAACGATGAGCTTCCAGAAAGTAAAATTTTTTCAAAGGGAAGAGAAAATACGAAGCTTAAAATCGTGACTCAGCTCACGAAATGATTGACGAAAAGCCGTAATTATGCTTTTAGTAACAGGTCAGAACTGCTATCAATAATGGTGACCGTAAGATACCATGAATGCCAAGGTTTCTGTAAATTGTATGGCCCGCAAGTTCCCTGAAAGTTTTGCGACAAGCCACTCATATTAGCCTCGGTGGAACTTAGTGTGCAGTGATTATCGTCTTCGTTTTCACAATTATTGTTGGAATAGGGCATATCTTTTTCGTTGGCGTGCGTAATAGTCGCAAACTGGACGTAAGGAAGGAATGAGATGTGGGAATTGCATCTCATTCTGAAGTAATAAATGTTAAGAAATCTTATTTTGTGCTTTAAGGACTTAGGCCGAACTTTTAGACCATACTGCGTATTTAATTTAAAATAG
Source organism: Platycnemis pennipes (assembly GCA_933228895.1). NCBI lineage: Eukaryota > Metazoa > Arthropoda > Insecta > Odonata > Platycnemididae > Platycnemis > Platycnemis pennipes. Next base: position 14,691,509 of record OW121856.1, read on the forward strand.
TCGATTGATCTTCAAAAGGGTGCAATGAATATTATGTCTAGTTCCATAATATTTCCTTGAACATTATTACAATGGAGATGTAGAAAAAATTAATCTCCCACTAGAATATGAGAGGAGAATTATTTACCCACTTCAAGAAAAAAAATAATACACGTAGAAATATTACATTCTATTTACATATACATCTACACGATACCCTGCAAGCCACCGCGAGGGTGTGTGGCAGGGAGTGAAGATCACCTAGCATGCACTACCGACATGCAAACAAGCAACTATAGGGTCTCATGCAACTAGATTGTTAGCATCTATAGTATTTAAGGGGTTAATACATGCATCATGCACTACAGACTACTCTAAAATATTTCACTTACCTATCCCTTTGCTATGCTGCCTATTCTGTTCTCTTATAGTACGGGGGAATAATGCCATTTTGAATCTAACAGTACGACAATCCTTCTGTCTAATCTTATTTATCTGGTCAAATCTAGCATAATACGCTGGTGTTTTTATTATGTGCCTAACATTTTCATTATAACTATCCGATTTAAATTTCTCTAATAGATTTATTCTGTACTTCAACCTACGCTCTGATAATGATTCCCACCCTAATTCTTTTATTAATTCTAGAACGCTACTCAACCTATCGTAACACCTTTTAACGAACCTAGCTTCTCTACGCTGCACACTGTCTAGTTCTCTGATCAAACCTAACTCATTCGGATCCCACATTCGGCTACATACTCAAGGTGGGGCCTAACTAGTGAAAAGTAACATCGCTCTTTTGTCTTCTCATCACATTTCCCGTATCCGGCTTAATCCCGATTAATCCTATTGGAGATTGTAATTCACCAATTGTTTATGAATTTCAAAGCACGTTTAAGAATAATTTACTTCTCAAAACAAGCACCAGAGGATATATACTTACTCATTTATACTTAATTCAGAACGCGTTAAGAAAAGAAATCGATCAGAGCACTACGAGCAAAGGATAAGTAAACTAAATTCGATTATACCATGGATTTTAATTAGGAATGTTGTATTTTTTTCATTTTCCATTTTTTATCCTGATGTCACTTTCTTACCAAATTTTATTATTTTGTGGAATTTTGTTTTAACATTACTTTAATTGCAAACCCATTCGCATTTTATTACTGGTGGCCGATTTTATTTACAATTGACGTCTTTTCAATGTTTCGGCCAACCTGTGTCCAGCGTAACGCACGGTGGTGAGAATATTCAGAGTCCAAATACAGGTCCAAATACAGTCCTGTATCTCGCCTTCCCTCCATAATTAGCCTGGAAGGCAGAAATAGCAGTCAACTGGAGAAAGGTCACTTGCGAGAAACTCTTTGTAAGTATTCTGGTGGGTGTGATACAATTTCATGAATACTGCGACACAAATTAAGAGCCAGGGAAACACCTGCATCTCCCATATTAATTATTTTATATTTGAGTAACCGTTAAAACCACCATTTATTGGGAACAATGTATAAGTAGATATAATTTGCCAATTTTCATGCCGTGCATATAATACCTCAACGTTCTCATTGGTTCTTGGATAAAATAGATGAGTAACAGTTGGAGGATTTTGATATATGGGCCTGGAGTAAAATTTAGGCAAATAGCTTGATTAAGAATAATGCGAAAGATGAAATGATGAAATTTCACAAACATGACAAAAGAATAAAGAAGTTGGCCGAAGACAAGCTATTATTTTGAGCAGAGGATTTTTTGAAATTTAATTAAATACTGAAGAGTTTAATGGAGATATAGAATGAGGTCAGTCGAGGAAGTTGGATTAAAAAATGTGTTCTGTGTGTTATGACGGCAGATGGGAGATGTGAGAGTTATAAGAGGGAATTAATCCGAGGACTGGTTAGAATAGAGACGGCCTATAGGGGTTGGAAATAGCAGGCACGGAAGGCCTGTTATTATTTACTACTACGCCCGCATCGACATGTAGAAATCATTTCAGCACGGGTATAATAGTACATAAATAATAACGTTTTAATTGCACACTTTTTTAAAAAAGAATTTATACAATGTATAGAATGAAAAACTGCCGATAAACTAGTGAACTGGAACCTATTATATATAACTGTACTGTTACCTAATATGAATATGACATTTTTATCTCTATCATAAAGAGCTCATCGCATAGGGCAAAACTGTTATACGTTTTGGACGTAGTACTGGAATTTTTCCATAGAGGGCGTGGTAATAATTTTTCGCGTTACGCCACAAACGATATATGTGTTAAACGATACATTGTTTTTTGACTTAAGCGGCACATAACATATGCTATTTTTGTAGTTTGGTTATTTTATTACAATGGTGCGATATGCCTTTAGCCTAACGTAAACAGTCACATGGATATATTAACAGTTCTCTCGCCATTAAAGCAAATATATTTTGTCACAGGAGGAATTCCTTGTTGTTTCAATAAAAACTCATAATCCACAGTTGCAAGGAGCAGACTACAAGACACTTATCGAGTGTGTCACTTAAAGTTGATTACAAAAACGAAAGCGATGAAAGCGATCTGCAATTATCGTTTGCGACGTAACACGAAAAATGTTTCCCTCGCCAAGTATATAAATCTAGACTACTATCCAGCACTACGTCCAAAACGGGCAGTAGTTTTTCCCTATGCGGTGAATCTGTATGACGTGAGTCTTTTCTCGAATCCAAAAAAACATCTCAGAAATTTCCCTAGCCGGAAAATTCGTCGCCGCAGTTTTCGTCGTTAACTAATGTTAGGAAAAAAAGGTGTGTAAGGAAAATATGGACCTACGGGGATAAATGGCGTGTAGGGAATCGTTAATTTACAAAACGTAAAACTAGATGAGGACATTTCTATGTTGCAATCGTCGCGGCATTCTTCTTCCGAAATTCATTTCGCTGTAATGGATGTATTCACCATTCTCCATGGAAAAAAAACAAATTCGCGCTCAGCAAGATAGAGAGAAAGGCATTTTCCCTTTCAGATCCGTCCGCCTCTCCGTTACTTCTCGGGAAGTAGAGTTTTCTCTCAAGCTTTCACTCTCATTTTCCTCCAGTAGTTATGAATTTACATAGGAAGACTGTCCACTCACGTGGATATGAAAATGGCTCGCCCGCCTTATCTGGATCAGAATCTATTGTGAACATAATCTACCCAGAAGGATCAGTCTGCAACGCAGACAGTACTTCAATTGTCAATGTTGAAAAGGATGCATCCGCATAAAAACACACTCATGATTTATGAATTCAAGGAGAAGTCCTACGCTCTACAAAATAATTCGAAGCTTATTTAAAACCACATCTCAGAAAAGAGGAATAAATGGCATTAACTATCAATATCTAGTTTTTACATGCTCATGTATTTTATGAAAAAAACGAAGGTATTAAGATAAGAAATATTTCACTCTATTTCACAGAAATTTAATTTTTCCTCCCACTATCATTGACATAGTTTTCTACGAATGGAATTTTGTTTCACATTTCAACCATCCGTGTTAATAGTACATATTGAAGAGAGTAGATCTGCTAACTATTATATAGACTAAGACTATATATAGACTAAGTCTAACTATTTGGAGAAATAATGAAGATGGATTACCAATCCAACTTCATTATTTCTCCATAGAGTTACTCTCCGATTTCAATCAATTCTAATACTCTCCATGAAATATAGACTTCGGATATAAATATAAAATTGACAAATTTAAATGAATAACAATGGTAAAAAAATTCATATGAAAAATGAAGTATACAAATGCCTACTATGGTAATTGGGCTAAATGCTTCAGCAGTAATTATAGCAGTAACGTCATAAGTCTGCAATAAAGAATTTCGACATAACCTTGTCAACTTTTTAAGAGCTGCCAACAATTAGAATGGACTGAATTCATTGAATTGAAGTCAGTCCATAGCATTAAGTAAGCATTGGCATTTAATTGGTTGTGGGAAAAACAACGATGGTATTTAATGGTGCACAATCAAGATGCAGAGATTTGTGCAGAGATCAGGTTCAGTCACCAATTTATGTGCTCATTTTATCCAAATAAATCGGGTAATACTTTTCGAGAGACTTGGAAATGAATCGATGAATTTGATGTGAGAGCAAACTTAAGTCAAATTTGTGGAGGGCAAAGATTTAGTCTGAAACTTAACTACTTTGGGGTGCAGACGAAAGTAATGAGAATTCTGATAATCGCAAGATCTTGGGTAACATTTAAGGAAGAAATGAATACATAATAGTGGACTATTTTTTTAATTTTGCCTTCGGAGTAGTTTTTATGGTTGTAGCCTGACTTCCAAGAGACTGAGGGAAACAAATTAGCTGGCGGAAAAAAATTTCCTTGGTGGTAGAATTTAAAAAGTTCAAATTACGCCTGTATATTTAAGAAGGTCTATAATACGAAGGAAAGTATGGTGAGGTCCTGATGACCAACATTTAAGAGAAGAGGATAAGCATCTGCTAGAAGCTATTTGTAAATGGGATGAAGAAGTTGGGATAAGTTATTAAAAGTGTGAAAAAATGGAGGCGATGAAATAACTGCAGTGAAGAAATATTTCTTCAGGAGACTGCCCTTTGATTATCAGTCACCATCATCGGTCAACAATCCTAAGGTTGGTTTGACGCAGCCCTCCACTCGATTGTTCTATCGGCCAACATCTTCATATTGACGTAGCTCCTCTCTTTTATATCCTTCACAACTTGCTCCATATATCTCATACGAGGCCTGCCTTTTCCATTCTTCCCGTTCACTTTTCCCTTGACGATTGTCTTCATCAGGCCATCGTGTCTTAAGATTTGGCCTATTAAGTTATCCCGTAGACATTTTTTAAGGTTTTCAGTAAGCATCTCTTTTCTCCCATGATTACAAGTAGCGTAGAAAAAGACATTATCCATCAACTTATAGTTATGAGGAGTCTTACCTCCCCGATGATATTGTCCAATAAATGTTGTGGATAAAGTTTTAACTTGTTTAATAAAAAAATCGAACTTTGTTAGGTTCACTTTATATTTATTTAGGCACGACTCGTGTTTCATAACGCAGTTACAACTTCAGGTAGTTGCATCGTACATAACGTAGTTATAACTTACCTAAAGACGTAACTACGTTATGAAACCCGGGTCGTGCCTATTTAAATATAAAGTGAACCTAACAAAGTTTCATTACTTTATTTTCCATCATGGAAAGTTATCACATTGTTAAGCCTGAAGTTATCAGCTATAAGTTTTAACTTGTTTAGTAAAAAATTCCAAAATCGGAATAGGATCTGAAATAAACATTGTCTCAGGAGCAAGTTCGTCTACTAACAATATCCAAAAGAAGGCGAAAATTACGCAAATATTCATAAGAATTCTATTCACTAGATAAAGAAAGAAGGGGCACTCCCGAAAGGAATCCACACCAACGAACAATGCTTTTCCTCCATAAATATATATTAAAATGATCGTAATTGGGGTCACCTGTGATCATTATAGAAATTATTTAATAATTATAGAAATTATTAAAAGAAAAAGCAATTGGAAACTTAAAAAAATATGACTTGTAAATTAAAATTGCTACAGTAAACTCCCGATTATCCGTGAGCGCGTTATCCTGGCTGCGGGCAATCGGTACATCGCCAATCCATTTTGTGTATCGACAATGGTCTCTGAGGCAAGTAATCTTTTGCTATTTTCCTCCAGTCTTGTCTTTCACCATACCGACTTGTCTGATGTCTTACGCCAGGCTTCTTACCGCCAACCGAGGCTTGCAAATATTTAATTGCGGCCGCGACACCTGTACTGGATCCTTCTTTGTCCTAAAATGCTATTATGCGCAGTGAGGACCTCTTCAATGTCAGATTGTGTTATTTCCTTAGGGAGTTTATTCATTTTGGCGGTGAACCGTAGAGGAATGGATCCTGACAGAACCAAACAGCTGATTTTCCGTGTTTCCCGATTATCCGTTAACCCTTTAACAGTAATTTGCACGGTAAATCGGGAGTTTACTTCATATTGAACGAAAATGTTTCGTAGTTGAATGCAAACACGCCTCCTCAGCTTCACGAGAGCACAAATTCACTGGCCAAATTTATTCAGCGTGTTAAAGTAACTAATGTGCGTTTATATTTAGGCGATTATGCATAGATATTAGAAGAATGTTGGGATCGTATTTCTGTGATTACCTAAAAAACATACTAAAATTAATAACAGGTAAAATATAATTTCCGCATGGAAATTTCCCCCTCAAATTAAAATCTCTTTACTTTTTGTGAAAAAATGTGAGATTTTTTATTTCATCGATGGTGTGGTTATGCTTGGAATTTTGAAAGGAATTGGAGTGTCCTACAATGACCTAAGAATTATCAACAGTCTGTATAAAAACCAAGTAGCTGTAATTATATCTGAACCCAGATATGAAGAAGCAAGAATAAGGAAAGGAGTGAGACAAGGCTGTGCACTGTCTCCCGTAATTTTTAATGTTTACATCGACAGAGCCATCAATGAAATCAAGGAGAAGTTTTCTGGAGTGAATATCCACGGAGAAAAAAATTAGCATGCTGCGGTTCGCTGATGATATAGCACTCGTAGCAGAGACAAAGGAGCTGAATGCTGATAACCATGGAAAGGACAATGGCCACATATCAGCTGAAGATCAATAAGAAGAAGGTAAAGATACTGGTGTGCAGCAAGAGAGAAGAGGCGAAAACCAACGTTAAACTAGGAAAACAAAAGCTGGAAGAGGTGAAAGAGTTCTGTTAACTTGGAAGCCGAGCAACCAACAACGGACGAAGCAAGAAAGAAATAGCAGAATAGCCCAGGCTAAGAGGGCATTCTATCAAAAGAAGAATCTACTTACAGCTGGAAATACAAGCGTAGAAGTACGGAAACAGTTCATTAGAACATACATCTGGAGCGTGTTTCTCTATGGCAGTGAGGCATGGACAATGACAGCAGCTAAGAAGAAAAGGGTGGAAGCATTCGAAATGTGGTGTAACAGAAGAACGATGAAGACTAAATGGATCGACCTAGTAAGTAACAAGGAAGTCCTTAGAAGAGTGGCAGAAAAGATAAGCCTGCTGAAAACTCTAAGCAGGAGAAGGCACAACGTAATCGGTCATATCTTAAGACACGATGGTCTGATGAAGACAACCGTCGAGCGACAAGTGGAAGGGAAGAATGGAAATGGAAGACCTTTTGTGTGATATATGGAACAAGTGATGAAGGATGTTAAAGAGAAAAAATACATAAATATGAAGAGAGTAGCTGATAGAAGGACTCAGTGAAGAGCTGCGTCAAACTAATCTGAGGATTGATGACCAATGATGATGTGTTTTTTTTCCGTTTCTAAAGCAACATTATATAAATGATAGCAACACTGTTACGGAAATAACGAAAACAAGACCTCTTTTACGCCCAGCCCGCGTGTAAAACGGGAAAATTGAATTGATCCTAAATGAAATAGGCCATCGCAACCAATCGTTTAGTGAGAGGAGAAACGACTGAGAAAAACATTTCGTGGTGGGAAACTTAAATCTTAATGATCATGCTTCCTCCAAGGAAATATCAGAGCTGAAGCAAGCAATATGAGAAAGAAAGATATTAGCCTTAGGCTGGTAATGAGCAAAGGGACTCTATTTGCATATAATCTCCCGGGGAAATTAAAACGGTAAAAATCCTACCATACCATGGTGACCTTTTTAAGGATACAGTAGTGAACAAGAATTTAAACCTAATTCTACATTCAGATACAAAGTAGTCGAACAGCTAATGGTACACGAAGTACACTGCATAAGCCCTTTTTAAAACCTAGGTGCAACTTTCATAATAAGTAAGAGTCAGATAATATGTTCAGGCTGTCAAACCTCGCAATAGTAGCTCAAAAGAAGAGGCCAACATTTGTCACATTCTTAGTTACTGCTTGATAATATCGGAAATCTAACGTTAAGCTTGACTTCAGTTTAAAATATTTTCTCATGTCTCTCTACAAGTAATGTGCACTAAATTTGACCTAAAATTGATGGAAAAAGACAGGAAAATGCAATTATAAGCGACAGAAAATTTCCTTCACCTGCTGTCGAAAACTTTTCCGCAACGTGCTTGCTATACTAAATGCGAAACTTAAATTAATCAGCATGTGCAAAATCCAATTTATTTTGCCGAAAATACTTGAAAAGTTTGACATAAAATTTCTCATTGCCGGTGGCTAAACTGGTTAGAATTTTCCGATGCCATCACCCAATAGATAAAAAGGTGTTATATAGATATATTCTCAATCGCAAAGTTTCCATAAAACTATTTATTTTAACGAGAAGTGGGTCGTAATCGACAGCGTAAGTGAAGAGAGTTTTATCAGTTCCTTTCATGAAATCAAGGGGCTTCACCGAAAATCATATTCCACATAATCTCCAAAGCTTCTTTAAACCCCAAGTATAAGTTTTACGCAACGTATGATTTCAGAAGGCAGGCTTTGGACTCCAAGTTTGATGGCATATATTTTGAATGATTCCATCGCGTAATATAAAAATCTGTATCGTCTATGTTAGATAGGAGGGGTATTCCATTAATTAATTAATTAATAATATGGAGAGGTTGGCCTGTAGAAGAATCGAGTGGAGGGCAGCGACTGACAAATCTTAGGACTGCCTTTAAGTTATCACCAAATATTTTCTAGATACGTGCAGAATATATTTTGAGGAAATGGCAGGGGTTTACTATTATTCTTAACTTTGTTGCCAATAATGCGTTGAATTGAATTCCTTAAAAACAATTTTAGTTCAGTGTATGCTCTATACAACTAAAGTGTATAAAGTTTTTCACGTAGATAGTTAAATTTTATTTCTCTTATTTTCTTTTCACTGACATAGATATCCACAAATCTTATGGGATAATTGTGAATTAAGCATTATTTTGGATGATCGCTGTGATACTACACAAATGTCAATGCATTTCTTTTGTGGGAACAACAGTGATGAACACATGAATGCTAAACCATCACCAATGTATAGGCTTCTTAATTCTGGTTTTAAGCTTTATTGGAGTTCTTCAGATTACCCTATTGCCAACATGATTACATGTGGCTTTTTATCCTTAAATAAACTGAAATTTTATCTGAAAATAAGCCACATTCAAACTAGTGACAACATTTAGAATGAAGTCAAGTAAAGATCATTCCGAAGGTTTTTCTGTTCAGTGACAGTAGAGCTCATTAAATACTGATTACGACCAACGGCATCTGAAATTCATACGTCAGGGGGAGTATTGACTGTTACTTTTCCTATTACGCCAGATATTTCCATGACAATAACCACGCCTGGGTTTTTATGAAACAAGTCCAAAGGCCACTCCCGGAATTCAAAGCCCGAACCTCGGGTTAGCAGCTAAAGGTAGCAGCTATTATAAGTAGATGAAATTGCTTTTGAGACAATGTCTATTTCAGATCCTATTCCGATTTTGGAATTTTTTACTAAACAAGGTTATCCACAACAATTATTGGGCAATATCATCGGGGAGATAAGACTCCTTCAAACTATAAGTTCATCGATAATGTCTTTTTGGACGCCACTGGTAATCATGGGAGAAAAGAGAAGTCTGCTGAAAACTCTAAAAAGAAATTGGGACAACTTCATCGGTCATATATCAGGACACGATGGCCTGATGAAGACAATCGTCGATGGAAAAGTGAACGGGAAGAATCGAGAAGGCAGGCCTCGTATGAGATATATGAAGAAAGTAATGAAGGATGTGAGAGAGAGGAGCTACGTCAATATGAAGAGGTTGGCCGATAGAATAATCGAGTGGAGGGCTGCGTCAAACCATTCCTAGGATTGTTGACCAATGATGACGACGATGACACATGCAATCTGCAAAAGTTGCGGTGTACAATTCAATATTTTGTACGGTGTAGACGTGTGGATGCACGGAGTAATATTTCCCAAGCACCCCCTCTCTGGTTTTATTGATACCTATAAGCTTGCATGCTAGTCCCTCCTCCAGAGCATTCTAACCTCCTTGGGAGCGGTTGACCGCGGTGTCGGTTAAAAAGGGAAAGGGCATTGCCGGCGATACGTTGAGGAAAAGGGCGGAGAGGGGTGAGGTAGCAAGTGGCGTTATAAGGGTCGAGGGGTCAGAAGGGACCAAGGAGCCGGAAAGTCATTGCGGCAGGGGGTGCAAACCCCCCGCTTTCGATGCTTCTACATTTATGTGTTTGTTTCATACATGGTTGTTAGTTTCCATTTTCAGTGCACACAACAGGATGATGAAAAGGTCAGGTATCCCGACTACCCCTGTGAAGTAAACATTAAGCGGCGGATCGGAGTTATCAAGGTTCAATCCCTAAATAGACTTCTTTTGTAGGATTGGATGTAAATCCAGTTATCCCTATCTGAGTTGTTACTGAGAACCATATCATTACGTTAAAAATAATGTCATATCTTAAGACACGATGGCCTGATGAAGAAAATCGACGAGGGAAATTGAACGGGAAGAATGGAAAAGACAGGCCTCGTATGAGTTATATAGAACAGGTCGTAAAGGACGTGAAAGAGATGAACTACGTTAATATGAAGAGGTTGGCCGATAGAAGAATCGAGTGGAGGGGTGCGTCAAACCTAACCTAGGATTGTCGACCTATGATGATGATGATGATGATGATGATGATGAAAAATAATGTTCTATTATGCCAGTTTCACGCTAGTGATGTCGTGGTAGTCCAGTTGGTAGAGGTATGAGATACTTCCTAAATCTCTTGGATCTAAAAACTAACTGAGGTCTTCTTTGACACGTCCGTCTATATAGTTATAAGGGAGGTAAATGACTTTCTAGCAATCAGATTTTTCAGGTGAGCAAAAGCGGGAGAGGGAAAGGAACAGCCCCATACCATTATGAGTGACTTTACAATGTCATTTCGTTAGTGTTTTTTGAGATGTACCCTCACCATCCTTAGGTATTCTCCGGGCTGAGCCAGTCATGTGGATGTTTTGACAGTAAAATTATGAAATTTTTTGTATTTTCCTGGGTCTTAGCATTTAAATAAATCAGAAAATAACTCATTTTTATCGCAAAGAATAGTTATCACCAAAACTGTATTACCATTTTCCATATACTGGTAAAAACAAAAACTCCAATTGCCATAATGTTTAACCCTAGGTGGTGAGGAAGGGTAAGGGAATTCGATCTCGCAAGAAAAATTCATACAAACAGGCACAAAATAATCACAGGCATACATAAGGTTCACTCTATGTGTCGTTGCTTGCGAAAACATTAATTTCTCGTCATTGACAAACACAGACTACACACGCACACCTCTTAATGATTCTTTCCCTTACTAATGATATATAAAACTGTAAACGTTTTAGTAAATGCTCGAAATTTTCACGTGTTCTCACTGGAAGTTCAAACGTTTATGCTCACAATATACGTACTTTGGATATGTTAAATTTAAAGGTCATGAACGTAATAATCACCCAATGGTGTATATGGAACCGTGCAACTGTCCACATCTCACATCAATGGACTGGAAAGTAGCCGATGTAACACCCATTTTTAAAAGTGGTGATAGGGAGCAGCCATCTAACTACAGACCAATGTCTCTCACATCCATTTCATGCAAGGTCCTAGAACATATAATTATCAGTTCAGTCATGGGGCACCTAGATAGCCAGAATTTGTTGTCCAACTTTCAGCATGGCTTCCGGAAGAGCAGATCATGTGAAACTCAAGTTGCTCTCTTTTCCCACGATATTTTAGTTTCTGGCGAAAATAATATTCCAGTGGATGCTGTTTTTCTAGATTTCAAAAAAGCTTTTGACAAGGTGTCTCATAGCAAACTAATTTTGAAATTAAAATCTTATGGGCTAGACAATAAAATTATATCTTGGATAAGTGATTTTCTACATGATCGGGTTCAAAGGGTTGTTTTGGACGGTGTTACCTCACCGAAAATTGAAGTCACTTCGGGTGCCCCACAAGGTAGTGTGATAGGTCCACTCCTGTTCCTTCTGTACATTAATGATATCAGTAAGGTGGTAAAAAGTAAGCTTCGTCTATTTACCGATGACGCAGTTGTGTACAGGGAAATTCTAAGCCCAAACGATAAGCAATATTTAAATGATGACCTACAAGCAATCGAAATTGGTGTGATACATGGCAGTTAGAATTAAACTTCAAAAAATGTGTAGTAATGAATTTTTGGAAAAAGAATAGTTCTCCTCCTAGCACATACAAAATAAGTTATAATGAAATAACAAACGTGGAATCCATTAAATACCTTGGAATAAGACTGACACATGATCTTTCCTGGGGTAAACACATTCGTGAAATAATTAGTCAAGCTAATCGTGAACTGGGTTTCATTAAAAGAGTATTGGGTAAATGTGACGATCATGTACGAGAAATCAGCTACTTTTCCCTTGTTAGACCTCATTTGGAATATGCTGCCAGTGTATGGGATCCATACGAAATCGGTCTATGTAATGAACTTAACGTGTGCAGCGAAGATCGGCAAGATTTGTAAAGGGAAGATACGATAATTATATTAGCGTAACCAGTCTATTAAATGAATTGAAATGGGAATCATTGTCAGATCGCAGGTTGAAATTTAGGCTTAATCTCTTAAACAAATTCCAAGGCAATATTTTCAGTGATGATGTTAAAAATATTTTACAAACCCCAAATTACTATGGCAGACTGGACCATAATAATAAAATTAGAGAAATTGATTGACGAACTGACCGATTCAAAATGTCCTCTTTCCCTCGCACAATTAGGGATACGAATAACGGTAAATATGTCCTATCGGAGAGTAGCAATGAATAGCATTGGTAGCTGCATGTTGGTATGAGTACTTAAAGCTAACCCTACTAACAGAATGTTTTTGCATGTTTTCTTTGCAATCTTTTTTAAATAGTGTAGTTCTGACTACTATATTAATACTATTCCTTTTTTATGCATGATATGTAGTGCATGTTTGGTGAGCAATCACCCCCTGCCACACACCCTTGTGGTGGCTTGCAGGGTATTATGTAGATGTAGATGTAGATCTCCTAAATGGTAAATGTGTAAGAAATATAAAACAATCCTTTACTAGGAATGAACAAAACTCATTGCCAGTCAGCTTCTCAAACTTCCGGAACATCTCGGGGTTCATAATTGTCTGATGTCCGTGGCAACAGAATGCGATAGACAGTAGTGGGGATATGATGGAAATAATTGTTGACACAGGTAGGGTGGAGAGGGAAGATTGGACAAGTCGCGAGACTCCAAAAGGGTCAGTCGCGGGGTGACAGGGCGAGCGTGGGGGTATAATGGGGAGGAAGGCAGGGGGGGGGGGTTGAGGCAGTGGCCTGCAAAAGGAGACCAGCCAGCCGACGAGGCGAGAATAAGGCTACGATCACGCAATCCCTGCATGGCAAATCGATGGGGGAGGGTGGCATTAGGGTGGGAGGGCAGTGCCGACAAGGTGGGGCGCGGAAAAGGGGGCAAGGGGGCGAGGGGGGGGGCGAGTGGTGTGGGTTCCCCCGAGGAACGCAAGCGATGACTTGGGGCCAGTTGGGCGGGGGTTGGCCTCGCGTGGCACTTGTCCGTGAACGGTCACTTGGCGATTCAGCGCGGCCCAGACCCAAAGCCTCGAGGCCATGGGGCGTAGGAGCGCGGCCGGGGCCGGCGCGGTGGCCGCCGCCCGGGTCGAGGCCTCCTCCGCGGGCCCCAAGGACTCCCCGACCGCCAAGCCGAGGAGCCGAAAGCGGAGTCTCATTTTCGTGAAGAAGACGATCGTGAAGCCTCAGTCGCCCAAGAAGGACTCGGACAAGCAGCCGAGCAAGTTGCCGCCTTCGCCACCGCCCATGCCAGGAAAAGCCCGCCAGGGCAAGAGGAAGTCCTCGCCGAGGGGCGTAGGGCCCTCGCCGCCCAGAATACGAGACGGGAAGGTGGTCTCTCCGTCGCCAATGAGCAGGCCGCGGATGAACGGGCACTACACTCCGCCAAAGTACACCTCGCCGCCCCCGGGGTTCGGTCGCCGACACGAATCGCCCCCACCGCCCATAGGAATCAGGGGCCGGGTCGCCAGGGGCCTGTCGCCCCCCAGGCACAGCCCCTCGCCGCCCCCGGAGCCGAGAGGAGGCCGCGGTGACCCGCGCGCCTCCTTCTCCCCGTCCCCCGACCGCAATCGAAGACCCAGATCTCCGCCTTCAAGGATGCCTCCGTCGCGTGGACCCAGTTTCAGGGGTCGCGCTAGGGGCGACTCCCCAGCCAGCCGCTCCCCCTCCCCCCAGTCCACCGTAATCTGCGGGATGCAGCCTCCGTTCCCGACAAGACCCCCACCCTCCCCGCCCCTGGATGACTGCCGCTACGGAGGACGGGGAGGCATCTACGCCTCCCCTTCAAGGATGCCCCACTCTCCGCCGGCCCTGGAAGAGATCTACGCTTCCACTCCAGGGATGCACTCGTCTCCTCCGGTCAGGGGCCGGGCCGGAGCCAGGGGCGGCGTCTACGCATCGCCTCCCAGACTACCTCCATCCCCACCCATGAGGGGCCGGATGCCGTCCAGGGGGGGTGTCTACGGTACCGCTCCCAGGGTGCCAGCATCTCCCCCGGTCAGGGGCAGGGGTGTCGCCCGGGGTGGGATCTACGCCTCCCCCCCAAGGCTGCCCCCATTCCCGCCCGATAGGTCCCGCAGCCGCCCCTCAACCCTTGGAAGGGCTCCGTCCCCACCCCCGAGGATGCCGATGGGATCCGTGCCAAGGTCCAGGCGAGCCTCCCCATCTCCTCCTCGGATACCTCCCTCCCCAGACATGATGAGGGCCAGCCGGTCGCAGAGAAGACCCCTGCCACCAACAAGTTTCCCTCAGATTCCTCCCATCCCTCTGACTCCGCAGACGGGCCGAAGGAGCAGGGAGGAGATACGACTGTCGAGACACGACTCTGCCATCAGGGGTCTGTCCCCGGCTAGGATCGACCCCATCCCGTCCCCCATCTACGAGCGACTGTCCCCGGTTCCGCAGGTCGGCAAGAGGGGCAGGTCCCCGTCTCCGCCCTTTCAGGGGCCATCCTACCTCGCCTCCAAGCCCCCGCTGCCCCCGCACGCACTGTCTTCCCGCCGCCCTCCATCGCCATCGCAACGGAGGGCTCCGCACCCAGGGGGCAAGAGGTCGCCCTCACCGGTCCTCAAGAGGAGGTTCTCCTGCGTCACGGTCATCCCGAGGGACGCCAGTTTCTCGCCGCACCTCCCGCCCCCGCCGCCCACTGCTCCCTCGAACTTCAAGCGCATCACGCCCAACGTCGCCGCCAGGAGGAACCGGAAGGCCTCCTTCGTGATCCTCAACGAGAAGACGGTGAAGAGGAAGCCGGACTCGAGGAGGGGTTCGGTGGACGAGGACGAAGCCGGAGAAGAAGAGGAAGGAGCGACGCAGGACGGTGAGCCCAGGAAGAAGTCGGCCAAAGGGAAGAGTGGGAAGACCAAAGCAGTGTCCATCGTACTGGTGGAGGACGAGGACGAGCCGGAGAGCGCTCGGAAGGGAAGGCCGGGGACGAAGAAAGGGAGGGAAGGAGACTCCCTGACACCCAGGCCCCAGTCTGGAGGTCGCAAATCCCCCGGCGTCGCTTCCTTGGGCCCCGCAGGAGAAAGAGGACCCTCACCCCTCCCTCCCGGGACACCCAGAGACCCACAAGGGGCGACCCTAGGAGCTCCAGTCAGCGAGGCCCACGAAGCTGCTGTTGCCAGCGGTACCGAGTCGCACCGAGATTCATCGCGAGTTCCCTCAGCGTCTTTGGTCCCTCCCCAGGGGTCGGGGGCCTCTCGAGCCGGGTCCCCTGTACCTCCCGGCGACCCTTCTTCTATATCTAGGGCGGGTACCCCCGTACCGGGCACGGACGCCGGTGGTGACCCAAGCAGGGCACCATCCGCCACCGGTTTAAGGGACCAGAAACAAATCTTGGAAGCGGGTTCCCTAAGGGCTTCACCCTCACCGGCGCCAACCGAGGTTAGTGGGGGAAAGCCGCCGTCAAGCCCTGCGGACAGGCCGGTCAGCATCCAGGGGGTTACAGGTGGAGAGGGCGAGGGTTACACCCCTCGCTCGGGAGGAGGATCTATTCTGGAAGGAAGTGTTGCGACGCAGGGAGGGTGAGTGACTGAACAAGTTTCTTTCCACAGAGTTTCGTTCTATGTAAATAATAAATTAATTCAAGTTCATGTCTTTCTTGCATATTTTAATAGTTTTTCTAGGCTCATGAATCGTAGTTTTAGAAAACTTTCAATGGGAACAAACATGTTTCCTGGAAAAAAAGCTGTTTTTGTCAACAGGTCTCATTGGAAGATTAAATGGGTATATGTTATTCCTTAGAACTAAGGAATCGTCGTATGGCTATCAACATCCTGTGTAAATAATTTTTTCCTCTTTTAGATCTTGAATATAGGTCCAGCCTTTGGATGAACTTATTGCATCGAGAACTACTTGTATAAAGTTATATTAAACCTAATTAACCTATTTTTCTGCAATGCAAAAGGCATTATGCATGAATTTATTCGATAAATGTCTACCTACGGATTTTCGAGAATGTAAATACTCCAAATTCTTCAGGCTATCGTAGGTCACAATCTAATAGCCTGGATACAAAGAAGATAAAATAATGGTACTATACATCTTTGACTCACAAATACGTGGAAGAAATGACCAAACACCTATGAAGGTTTAGGTGAAAATTGATTGAAGACTGCTAGCTCTTTTCTCATCATGTTAGCCAAGCATTTTGGGTATAAGAGAGAAAATTTACATTCCTCTCAATATCTTCAAGTTTTGACAATGTGTGTCTCATAAAGGATCCTGACAGATCATCCTCATCACGTGAGTCAGCCTTTCCTAAATGATTGAGCACACCATGAATGAATTGTCCCATTATAAATTAGGTTTAAGACATTTTAGGCCGAGAACTTCAATTGCATATAGAGTAACGAGTTTTAAATAGAATTTGAACGGAATGTGTAATCACACATGGGTGAAGTAATGTTTATTTTAATTTTGTTTTCGTGCAGATATTCTGATTTTTAAAGTACCTCTTAATTATATAAAATCTATATCTTCGAATGTGACGATGTATGTAAAACGTTTTCATCAAAATTCGTAGACGATAAAAGATAATAAAAGATTACAAATGGCAAGTGCCCTTTGTAATATTTGACGGAGTATGGCATAAGGCCTTGGTATATGACTCCAGAGAGAAACATAGCTTTCATCCCAAGGCTTTTTATTTTACTGTGCGTGATAGACAGAATGTCAAGTCAAAGTCATTTATTTACAGATGCACAAGTAGAATTAAAATTTTTAGACCGGAGATTACAATAAATAGCAGGACATATGTATGTCTGCACCCTGTTTGGGGCATTTATGCCTCTTCAAGGTTTGTAGTTGGCGATAAGGTGTGCATTGCATTGACTGGTAGACTAAAATATCACCCTCAGTAAATAATCTAGCCATCAGGTTACTTTCGCCTGAAATGCTTATGGGAATCATGTACATCGAGGTTACAAATACACGATTTCAGGGAGTAACAGTAGAACATTACTTTAAATGGTTATGGCACATTTTTACGTCTAAATGGAAATATGATTATGAAGATCATTCCTCAGTAACAGTCGACAGGAGAATGGTTAACGACTACTACTGACGTATATTAATTCAGAATTATGATATTTTAGGATTTTTCCTCAAGTTTTTCAGTTTCCTACCAAATTTATACGATAACATTCCTTTAATATAAATGAACTAGGAATAATCATTAGGAATAATATTCCACAGAGAAAACATCATTCGCCTTGACCGGGACTCGAACCCGGACCCCCTGATTTCCGGCCAGGTGCTCTGCTAGTTGAGCTACCAAGGCGTCTTCTTTTTCTGTGGAAATTATAGAGGCTTTGAATGAACTAGATGTTGCTGGACTGCTGGACATATTATGCCACATAGCAGCAGGGTGTCCGGGTTCGAGTCCCGGTCAAGGCGAATGACTTTTTCTTTGATGAATAACTTGCTAATGCGCAATTTCAGCAGGTAACGCCGCTAAAGTTTTCGCGGCCAGTTCGTGGTCTTTGAATTAGGAATAAGCATGCTTGTTTTTTCAATTATAAATAAATCCTTGTGCTATGTGTCGACATAAATATGTGTAACATAAATGGATCCTAATGGCACTGCAAACTATATACCAAAACGTCATCTCTAAGCATCCACAATATTTACGTTCACATTAATAAGCTGTAATGTGATGATTGTAGGAATTTGAAGAATTTCATTAGGATTTGACTATTTTTTAGGTTTTGATTATCTCTTCTAGATTTTAGCTACTTTACTTAAATGCGATATTCAATAATACGATCCACATTGAATAGTGCATAACCCTACTTTGAAATTTCTTTACTCTTCGATAAATGAAGGAGAAGATAATTCTGATAACAACAAACATGGCCACCACCCGTACTTTCATTGATATGAATGAGTAAATTGCGTTCATGTGAAATTTTGGAGATCCAAGCAACTTTAGATAATCAGTGAGCCAATATTTTTTTTGAGTTTACCGAATTTATGAATTGGAAAAGATACCACTATGTGATATTACTATAGAGCTTAAAATCAATACCTTCCTCACTCTCGGAGAAGTTTCATTGGCGAATTTCCAAGAGAGGAATAAGTGAGCGAAGAGTTTATTTCATGGAGGATATTTTTAGTCCAGGAATGTTGCCTTATATTCATATACATCAACTGCAAATATTTTAATTTTCAAACTGCATTCGCTGCTCTCATTAATTCGTAAGGGATTATGATGGTGCTGACGAAAGAGCATTATAATCCTCGATAGATTTTCATTGACACACACTATGCATGCATGATTCTCTTTTACATTTAAAAAAAAAGGAAAGAGAAAAGAAATAATCAGGAAATGAGAGCGAGTGCATGAGGTGATGAAAATTGCTGTGTTCTCTAAACTATGGTTATATTTTGGTGGATGAAAAATACCAAATGTTGAAAATTCTCTGTTATTTAGTCCCACGTCGATTTTGCGGTTAACGGAGGGAGATGTATCAGCCACAAGCCACCTCCTAAATCTAATGGTCTGAATTTATCCAGTACCTTCAATCTGTTGAGTTATTTTCAATTATCAAGAGGTGGTAAAGCAGTGTTTTTCAATAATTTACCTATTTTACCTCCTTTCATTCCGGTTTAGAATTTCTTCACCCCATTTTAGGATAGTTTAATTCAAAAAGTCTTCTAATTTACTGGCTATCCGTTCCTCTCTCCCCACTTAGCCCTTTAAGTTTCCTCTAGGGAGGAAATCAATCTTGTTTTGTACCCTTGTTCTAAAACAAGTAGGTAATTATCCAACAGAGTAGTTATATGATAATAACAACCCTTTCAGAATGTTTTTCTACCTTATTCATAAGTATTCTAAGTGTACGCTATCGGTGAACTTGTATTCCGTATTTTAAATACCTAGTATAAAGGTACTTCCTACTTAATACATTTGTGTGATAATACATAAGGTGCATCTCTCCAATGG
The DNA here is from genome assembly GCA_933228895.1 of Platycnemis pennipes. NCBI lineage: Eukaryota > Metazoa > Arthropoda > Insecta > Odonata > Platycnemididae > Platycnemis > Platycnemis pennipes. The sequence continues at coordinate 14,711,028 of OW121856.1, forward strand.
TGCGAGCTACGAAATAACATAAAACAAGGAATTTTTTTATCATATACGTATAAGATTGTCTATTGGGAAATTTACCCATTGTATACACTAACTGAATCATTTTACAATAAGGCCAGGCCTCAGAATGCCTTCTTAGGCATGTTTACGGTAGGTAGGAAGTAATCACAGAGTTTACAAGGCATTATTAAATAGGCCTTAGGCAAGATTTTGCAGGAGAAAAAAAAACTACATTTTTGGTTCTTGATAAGTTGGTGCACAGTTGTTTTTAGGCATTTTTCTCCAACCTACTACCATAAACTGATGTATAGATACATTGTAAATTGCTCCAGAATTTAATGAGGAGTACAATGACGTTTATCTTAGATGATGAAAGTATCTCACACGTCTACAAATCTTTGATAAGTTGATGAACAGTTATTATTAGGCATTTTTCTCCAGCCTACTACCATAAGCCGATACAGATGTATTGTCAATTTCTTGACAGTTTAATGATTAATCTAAGGGAGTTTCTCTTTGCTGCTGACCATATTTTACGTCTATATATCTGGATATTTTAAAAGTTGGTACACAGTTATTTTTTAGACAATTTTCGCTAACATCTACCACAAGGTGGTATAGATACTTCGTAAATTCTTGATGATTTATTGATGAGTGCGAGGACGCTTCTCTTATATGCTTACCGTATTTCACATGTCTGCATATTTGTACATACCTTTGAAAAGCTGGAACACAATTATTTGTGTCAAATTGCTCTCTAAGCTACTACCATAAGCCTATATAGATACTTTGTAAATTTCCTCATAATTAAATGATAAATGCGCGGTCGTTTCTATTAGATTCTGACCGTATTTGAGATGACTAATCGCACTTTGCTTGAATAGAAACACTCGAAGTTCGAGCACTCTCATCCGAGAGAGAGCTTTTTCAATGTCCACGCTCCATTGGGATTGATACGCCAGAATCCTTTCTCCTGCGATCAATGCGTCGAGAATACGGTGGATGACTAAGAGCAGAAGAGGTATCAGAATTCTTGGCCATCTCAGAATGAGGAGAGCCAAAAAAATTGGGGATATCGCATAATAGCACTGTAAACGTGGAACCCATCTGGGAATGCGAGGGTGCATTTTTTTTGCATCAACGTCTCTTTCGGGTGATACTGGGCGTTATAATGGAGAGTGCTTTAATGGAATATATTTGAGCTTTTTTCATTCCACCAATGAAGTAATGCCAGCATAAGTTTTTGAGGAAACTGTCACCATTTGTTCCCAATAGGGCTCTCTACAATAGCGGGAACAGTGGAAATTCCGGCCTTGCTGCAGTTGCAGTAAAGCTTTATGGAGCACATTACATTCTCCTACTGTTATTACACTCATTGGTATTCTACGATGGCTCAAGCCCGCACTTTACGCATGCTTCTTTAGATTTTGTCCTTACTTCTCTCATATTCGACTCGTTCTTCCGATATATTGTAACGTACGGCCTGATAACGATCGTGCCAAGGAAGATGATATGGATATATGTAGTTAAGGAAACAAAATAAATAAACAAGTGAGAAAATCAAGTTTGTGGCTCATTAAGGAGTATCGAAAATGTAAAAATAAATTTATGGAAGAAAGAAAAAATAGCGGAGGAGAAGTATATTGCATTATTTTTTTGGTGGAAGATCGAGAACCGATTTAAAAAGAATATAGGGAGAGTATATTACAGGTTGAATCGAAAGTATCCATCCTGTTAAATATAACAATAATAACGTACCATGCAAGTTATGGAACTTTTGAAACATCGAGTCCTCTCAATAATCAAAACAATATGATTTCTTACAGAAAAGAGATCTGTTACTATCTCCCTCATTCTCATTGGTGCTTTCATTCGCACTAAAATTTTTAAAAGCAGGATATGCTAGTCAATATGATTTACTGTTCCCACGTCTACTACTGCGCTTCATTGGGTATATCAAAGTCTCCAGCTGTTAGATCAGCGCTTAAGGACATTTCCAACTCCTCTTGGCTCCCTAGGGCTGTTCATTATTCCCGTTCCAACAGCTTTAAGCCCGACCGCCACATTGACTATTCAGATCGCGAGTGGTGACGTAACCCGGACTGGGAGCCCTTTTGGATGAAAGAGGGAATTCCCAAAACGTTCGCTTAATTCCGTGAAATTTCACTAGAGGACCGGAGGCAAAACTCTCCCAACACTTGAGAGCTAATTTGCGTAACGACGAAGATGATTTTTTTGTCGAATCAAATAATCTTTCCTCAACTCGGAAAAATTCATTTTTCTCGAGTCGAATGAACCATTTATCCATCGTTAATCATGCGCAATCATGCTAACCTTTTGTGCATGCATACTACATGACGAAAGAACTTCAAATTCGATCCCACGAAATAGCAGCAGAATTTGCGTTTCGATAGAGACTATAATCCACACGAAACCCACTGGAAAAGCGTAGATAAATTGTTCTTCGTTAAATAATGTGCCAACTTCTTTCTGATCAAGGTTGCCATTCATACACAAGTTGCATAGTGATTGAATTTTCAATGATTTTTTCCTTTTTTGTTTTTTAAATATAAATCGGGCAGTTGGCCTCCATATTTCTCGTTTGTGCCAAAAAAAAAGGTTTAGTTCCAAAATTTAATATTTGTGTAAAAACTTCATTACTCTTTTTTTAATAAATGCGAATTAAGTACCACTCTTTCATATTTCTATTCATCATCTCATTTTTATGGATTTTATACAAATATAGATATTGCAATTGCAATACTAGTCTACCTTCTGAACCCTCCATTTCCTCTCATGATAAGCTGTTGCATTCAATTATTAAAAACTTTTTTATTGTTGCTGCAACAGAGGGGATTGAGTTGGTGTGGTGGCTAGGGTATACCCATACGATCAGCACGGGTTCGATTCCCGGCAGTGGTGGATTTTTCCATCCGTCGGATGGAACGTCAAGCTGTGGTCCCATTGAAATCGTTCAAAGTAGGCTCATACCGACGCCGGGTTTCTCTCCACCCTTCCTCCGTTCCCTGAAATGTTCATACTATTACCCAATCAGCCACCTAAATGCCGCAAATGACCTCAGCTGTCGGTCGCCTCCCCTGAATAACATAACTGTCATCACCGGCGACAGAACTTATAACGAGTAAAGCTTTTCATACAGTTGTAGACGGCTGGTAAAATAAAATTTAACTCTGGAGAGGGGCGATAACATCTCACGATAAAAATTCAAAGCAAACCAGATTATGACGGCCTTCTATTTTTTAAAAGTGGCCGACTGCTTTAGCCTACGCGGAATAAAAATACGAACAGATTAAATCACAGAACAAGAGATTTTAGGCTCATTTTTTACCCGATAGTAATCAGAAGAATAATAGGTTTTCCAAGGAAGCATTGTTTGTTCTTTTGTTGCATATAATACGCAATTATTTATATTGAAACAGTTAAGTTTGTTTTATACTTGATTTCCGTGTCCCCATAAGTCTGCCATACAATGTCAACTCCAATCTGTAAATCGATACCCCATTTATTCTTTTCATCAAGTAAAGTGCCTATTATTTTTCCTTCACCAGGTATTTTTATAAATCTCTTGTTTAATGCATAATCGACTTTATTCTGTTTACTGAACATTTCTACGTAAATACAAAGAAATTAAGAGGTCGATTATGATCACGTACAGCTGAGAAAAGATATTTTATATTCCAACTCCACATTTATTTCAATATCAGTCATAAAATTAAGCAAATATCGCATAAAATAACAGGATGCTGTACAATGTACATATAACGTAAATGGATTTTATTCCATAAAAATTATCCCAAATTCACGACAGTGAAAAATTTTAACTGAAACACTATGATTGAATATGAATTGTATCTTATTTTAAAACTATAAATTGGTTCCCTTAAGAAGCCAGAATTATTGCATACTACTTACAGCAGATGATGTAAAAAGCCCAAATTCGTTTTTTAAAGTTCTTATATATATATTTTTCATCGGTTGCGGAAAAATTAAGAATTTGCATATTTTATGAGAGAAATTGTACATTTAAAGGTCTCCATGGGAATTCAAGGACTTATTTTTATTGCCTGTCCAATTATTCAGCGAAAGATATATATTTCAAAGCATTTAATTTTAATGGACATTATTATTCCTATTTTTATCAACAGCTATTTTTTTCTGTGAGTTATGTGAATGGAAATGATAATAAAACCTTCAAGGTAGTACTTTTAAACTGCTATTCCTTACGAAACCATTCGTTCAATTATAATGTAGTGTTAAACCAGAGATTCAATGCAAATGAGTGAAAATTTCACACATTTTTAGATACATGAAGGCATTTCATTTTTCCATTTTTTCGTTAAAATCATGTCTTTGACGAACCATGACGATGTGGTTTATGTGAAAAGAGTACGACACCATTCCCTTGATCTCTTGTGCGCGATATATAGGTATCTTTCATCGGCCACATATTTTTTCTAGGTCGTTTTGCGGAATTAAAATTCTTTATTTATCCGTATTGTATTAGGGTGGATAAAAGCAGTTATGTATTTACTAAGCATGAAATTATTAGCACCACAGTTTTTTTACGAATAATATATGAATAAAAACACGAATGAGAAAGCGTTGCTACATTTCCGTTGCTGATATAAAGATAAATAATGGTCACTTCGCTTGATGTCGAGCCAACCTTTAATGCGGCCTAGTAATTATTTCTGACTGACTAGATTAAATACTATATTCGTGGATGGATATTAAACTATGTTCATAATTTTTAGTGTTTTGTTGGTATTCGAATGTGCGCCATGTAGATTCTATGAAGTGCAAATAGGTGGCACTGCTGTATTCGGGTACGCACGGCACTTTCGCCGACGTGACCAGTCAGTCCGTATCCTGCCTCCATGGGGAGCGCAACTTGTATCCCCCATTATTTAATATATTCGTTACCATCGGAACTAATAGTCTTATCATTCGCCCACCCACTGTTATCCTAACATATAGCACATAGCTAAGCAAATATCAAAAGGTTTTGCATAATGATAAATACGACCTCCCTTCATTGAATCTCAGTGCCACTCTGATACACTCGAGCATTTGCGGGCCAGTACTTAAATTTTCCACAGTGAATCCGTGACTCTATTGCTCGTTAAAGAGTCGTCACATGGTCCTGGTTTAATAGCGTGGAAATTACTACATCCTCTCTTCCACGCTATAATAATACCGTAGAGTAGAGGGTTCACCGCATAGGGCAAAGCTGTTATACGTTTAGGACGTAGTACTGGAGGATTTCCATAGATGGCGAGGGAAGAATTTTTCGCGTTACGTCACAAACGATATATATTGCTTCGATTATTTCGTTTACATAACACATGCTAAGGTTGTAGTTTTGTTATTTTATTATAATGGTGCGATATACTTTACCTAAAGTCAACAGTCTCATGGATAAGTTAACATTTCTCTCACTCTTAAAGCAAACGTATCAGGTTACAGGAGGGATTACTTGTTGTTTCATTAAAAACACGTAATCCACCGCCGCAAAGCAGAATACAAGAAACTCTCCATTGTACCGCTTATAACTCAATTATATAAACGAAAGAGATGGAAGTGATACACATATCGTTTGTGATGTAACGCGAAAAATTCTTCCACCGCCATCTATGGATACCTTCCAGTACTAAATCCAATACGCATAACCGTTTTGCCCGATGCGGTGAGCACTCTGTACATATTATGATAATCATGATATTTTCTCTTAGTTTTGGATTGATTTGCGAGGGACCTTGAATTCACTGTCAGATCAAAAACAGAAAAAATCACTAGTGTAAACACATAATATCCCGGGTGCTCAGTTGGAGGGAAAATCTTTTGATAATCGCAGAAAATAAATCCTGCCCTGTCTCTGGGGGCACCAACTCGACGTTGAAACGGACGGCACTCGAGTGCGGTCACACGACACGAAGGAAGGCCTTAACCCTTGATAAGCAAGGTCGTCGTCCGGGACCCTTGACGGGCACCAGTTTACGCAGTTCGCGTGGAATATTAAATGAAAGAAAAATCCAAAAATACGGAATGGGGGAACATTTACCTCGGAGGGACGGAACCCTTAAAGAGCCAGCGTAGGTACGGGGGCACGCACCCTGGGGGAACGTACCCTTTTGTGCCCCCGTCTCAATTGCTCCCCTTTTAATCTCTCCGATATCACCCCATTATCGACCAAGAAGCGGACTGCAAATCCAAACTGCTAATTGCCGAAAGAGGAACGACAGCTCTTGTTCCGCGATCCGTTAGAGGCGAACTCTAACGAGAAAAAAACCCTTTTCTGAGAACTCCGAGGACTAGATTCTCCAATTTCAAAAAAATAAAAGATGCAATGCGCACGGCTCTTCTGATAATCACTCGGTACTTATCAATCACGTCAGTTGACGTGTGTTCTCGTCAATCCCGGTATTGAACCGTTGGGGATTAGTGAAAAAAGTTGCGCTTTTAGCGACTCGATTTTCAATGAAAATCACCTCGCTCCGGAATACGCATGTGTCATCTTTCCTTTAAGAGGGGGAACGAATGAATGTGATTGCCGAATGAACGTGCCATGGTTAGTCCTTACAAGTCGTTTAAAAACAGACAGTACCAAGTTAACAAATGAGCGCAAATTTTAATTAATACGCTAGAGACTCATATTTGAGGCCATACGGGTTCTCTTTTGCGTTTGCTAATTTCAATGACAATAGTTTCAGGGACGTTCATATCCACCTCTTTAGCTGTAAAATTGAAATCAATAAGTGTTGCGACAAAGAGAACCCTTAAGGCCTTAGAGAGAAGTCTCTACATCCCTACCCTCTTTCACGAGAATAAACACTAATTTACGTTCTAATTCATGAATCCTAATACGTAGTGCCGCTTTAAAGAGCGTTACAAACAACCGTCACTACAGTTTGTAAAGAAATTCATTGCAAGGGCGATGAGTCTATGCTTCTACCGGAGATTTGGTCTTATGTTAGTCCTATCTTAAAATCTTTATCGTTCAGTTAGACCAATTATCGACTACAACATTTGACTATTTTTATTACTTGGGTTCTTTCAAACAGTCCGAAATCGCATTAGGGAGAGATAATCTTACACGTTCTCTTTCCTTTGCATTCAACAAGCACCCAGCTTATTGATAAACTATAATATAATTCCATGGATATACTTCTGTTTCCATTGCTTACCTTGCAGTCATAACTTTTTATTTGCGCTGTTTTCTTACATATTCACTGCATTTTCTGTGTGTTTAGTTACACTTTGTTTAATATATAATCATAATATTGTAGCTATACAAACTTATTACAATAATTATGTCACTAATATAAAGTTTTATCTTCCCATAAGTCAATACTGATTAAAATTATTTGCTTTTTGAATACAACGGGCAATCCTTTACTTCTCACCCTAACCATTATTTCGTTTATACCTAAAGTTTTTTATGCCTAAATTCTTATAAAGTTTTTGGAAGCGCGATTCGGTAGTACTCTAATGTAACGTCATCCTGGATTGAAACTATATTTCCCATGCCGAGGCTTCTGGATTGGATCTCGATGAACGTGGAGGAAGGCCTCAAAATACCTCAATGAAACGTCAATACTTGTCAAAAATGGTGTGGAAAGCCCTTGAGCGGCATTCAATAATTATCCACATTATTAGGACCCCAACTGATGCCTTTCATTCAACGGAACGAATGCTTGATCCCCGTCTCTCTCCATTACCCATACAATCTGAATGACTAAAAACTATAACGTCGCTTAAGGTGACAACAGAAGACAGTCGGAAAGCATGAGTGGTGACGGACCTCTCTTCTCAAATACCACATATTCTTTTATCAATTTGAATTACTGCCACACATACGAAATCGAGTATATCCTCTGTTATATAATTTGATTTGCAAGCTTTGGTACATAACTGTCACACTTTCATGACAATGATCGATTACTCTTCTATCTCTCTAACGTCTGTGGCGCCAAGATTTAGAATGCGGAACCAATTACCATGCTCTGATTTCCGTTCCAATAATGATGTACATCGTTCCAATTCATAAATTAAACAAAGCCAAATTATAATGAGAGAACATAGTTATTTTGCTGATTAGTGTACGGAGATTCTCAGTTTAGATCTGGGTGATTACCCTGGCTACTATTTTTCACCGTATGTACCTTTCACTTACCCAACCAACAACATCTCGTCAATAGCATTTACGGTTCGTGACTAAAGGTAATATAAATCGACGATCATGCAATACACTAATTACAATATTACTCACTCCAGGTCTTACTTCAGGACTTCTCTATCAAATATTGCTATTAAAATACAGCGGGACAGACACTATCAAGCCCTTGCAAAAGATGCCTGGTGGTATTAAATAAAAACAACGCGCATTCATTGTATATTCAATAGTTCAATTGGACGCTCAAAAATGCCCTAAAATTAACATTACCTACGCTGTTATTACCCTGGTAACTTCCTTTGACCTATTACTGTCTCTTATTTTACGAAAAAAAGGCATAATAAACCACAAATGTGTTTATCATGGTAACGAATAAAATAAAAACTTTTAGTCTATTCCACACTTTTTTTTTAATAACCGACCTAGGTTTCGACAAATTTTTGTCATTCTCAAGGTACCATGTATCTGAGTAACAGCCTTATATATCAGGGCTATTCACAATCTCAAATTGTTCCGAAAAGTTCAATTTCAGCCCTTTGTTACACATATGTAAAATCTTGGGTTTAAAATCACTAAAATGACCCATTTCACATTTAAATGTTTTGACAACCCAGATTTGTCTTTTTGGAACAATTTGAGATTGTGAATAGCCCGGATAAAGAACGATTATATAGTGACTATATGTTCCCTACCCACTCACCCCTCCTTAAAATCCCCCTTCCTAGCTGATTCATACCCATGCGACTCACTTTCAGCTAAGGTCACTTTCTTCCCTCCTTCCCTCCTCCCCCCCCTTCTCATTCACCTAACCTTCTCCCCCCTTCCCTTCTTAACCGTCATTTCCCGAATCCCCACTCATACCCCTCCTTTCTGCTTCTTTTCCCTCCCCCCCTAACGACCTGGTGGATATTTAAGGCTGTTACTCAGATACAAGTTACCTTGAGAATGACAAAAATTTGTCGAAACCTAGGTCGGTTATTAAAAAAAAAGTGTGGAATAGACTAAAAGTTTTTATTTTATTCGTCACCATGATAAATTTAACTAAATTCCACAAAGTGACGCATTCAATCCTATCTGATATACACAAATGTGTTTTTGCATAGCTATCAAATTTGAACTTTTTGATGCATTCTACTAATGTGCACACAATTTCTTTAGGAAAGCTATCCTTACATGCATACCAGAGTTTTAGCCGGCATTTCAAGGAAGGAAGGGGCTGTTAGCGCTGAGCGGAAATTTAAAATCGAATTACAACAAGAATAAAAAAATATGTAGTGGTAAGGAAAAGGGGAAAAAAACATATTTTGCATTAGAATTAGATGACTTAGATTTTATTCCCACGAGAACTATTCACCACAAAATGAAAAGAATATTTTTTTTATTTCCTCTCCACGAATAGATCTGCGTGTCGAAGAAGCCCTCGCTTTCCCTGCTTATTAGTCGGGCGTTCTCAATCGCATGGGGCAATTCTTTTGAATCCTTGGGTCCATTGATTCAGGAAAATGGAGATGACGATAGATGCGGCCTTGGACGCTTTGAAATAGCGTGACCAGGCCTTCACCGCGGAGGCCAAGGGTTCAAATCCCTTGCCACTAAGGTCGAATCGGAAGTAAGGGTTTATCGTCGAAGGAACGTTACAATGGCAGCACTGATGAAATCGATGATATCAGCAGCACAGACCATAATGGCCCTTTTTTGTTGACATCATTGCTCACCCTGCGATTAGTATAAGATAACTCCACACTTTATTTCGTGAATATTCATGGGTAGAAATTTTCAGAACGCTCCAAAGTTTCCAGGGACAAATCGTTGGAAGGTTTCATTAACAAGTTTTTTAAACATATCCATACAAAAGAACACTGTTAGCAGGCAATTGCCTTATGGCATGATGTGGTATGTTAGGCTCGTAAAAGATAAATAACGCATAAGCATTTTGAACTGGATGTGAAGATTTAGCATCCACATAACAAAACATCAAAATTACTCCGGACTGATTCCTTCATCCATTCCTAGACTGGGATTCCCACGGAAATTATACGGCTCTAAAAGGAAGCGCTTAAATGAAATGGATAGTTTAATTCATTCAAAAATAGAGCCAAATAAACTGCTCATACAATCATTTCCTTTGTTTCATAAAAATAAATTTCGAATGCATTTTCCATTTAAAGTATTCACCTGAAGGTATCCACCCTGTATTAGCAATTTATTCTAACGCAAGTTACCTGCAATCTGATAGACATTGCATGGAATTATTAGAGTCTTAATTAATCTTAGTTTACCCTTGACCGAGGAATAACTTGCCATGGGTATAGAATCTTATAGATGTAATCAGAATAAAGCCCTCAGAAATATTTTATTTCACAGTTCGTTGCTGAATAGTTATATTTAAACAATCCCAATCGTATTTCAATTAAAATATCACAAACTAGGATTAAAAGCATCTTCAATAATATGCGTTAAGTAAATTTATTTACAAATTCGTGCGTTTGTAGTAGCATAGTTATTTAGGCCTTTCTCTTAACGATGTCGAAATTTAAAGTACAAAGGATGATTTTTTATTATTTCAAATGAACAAAACTTAAGCAAAGTATGATAAAGAATCTTACAGTTAAATAGATGGAGAAAAAAGTAAATGTTTTAAACAGTCAATAAGAATGCGTAATAGATAAGTCGTTTTAGGCAAATGTTATCATTGTATTTAAGATGGTCGTATGCATTTTTATTAGGATTTTCATTTCAAAATATTTAGTGCTAAAAAAATTTGAAAACTATTTCCAACAACTGTGTTCGCTCATTGAGAGTACATCAGTTTTCAAAACCGAGATTAAATGTATAAAGTTTCTTATGAGCTCCATCAATAGGTGTTTATGCAACATTTCCGAACAGTCATTCAAATATGGATGTTCCTCACAAACCTATTGATTTCATAAATTTTTTTGATTCATATAAAATCTTTTTCTACCCGCCTATAATACCACTGGTGTGCTTATATGGAATAAACGATTTGAGGCTCAGTTTGTCAAGGATATGGAAGTGAGGACGTTCAAGAAAAGAGCGATGATGGAGGATAAAATCGTAAATGTCCCAATTCAATCGAACCCAAGGCTTAGTTCCGTCCTTCGAAGGATATCTACTTCTCAAAGGGTGGCTCGACCATGGTTCATGCAAATAACGTGTCGATTTCCCTTTCGAATCGGGGATTTTCGTGTCGTGACGACAGATGCCACCGGCTGCATGCGAAAGAGGATCAATCATTCAGAGTCTAAAATGTTTGGACAATTCCGAGGCTGCGCAAACACCATCAATTTCCCACCTCCACCGATTTGCAACGCCCTTCACCCGACTACTTTAACCCAATTCGATATGCTTCCGAAAAAAAACCAATCACAGATCCCTGAGGCTGTTTGCATACCCTCGATTCCACTCATTTATGCACCATTTTTGTTTTAATTTTAATCACATTATCCTTCTCTCAGTAGGGGTTTCGCAGGTTTTTCAAAGCACCATGCCAAATACACACAAGATTATTTCACCAAATTTTCAACTGTCATTTATGTACTATTTTTTTCTTAATTTTAATCACATTAAGCTTCTCTCAATAGGGTTTTCGCAGGTTTTTCACACCCTCCTTCATGTGTGGGTGTTTTCCTGCAGTGGGTTTTTTTTCCGTGATGGACATCAGCTAATACCCTCACGTTTTTTCCCACAACTGTACATATCTTTTACACATACCTTTAATGCTATCATTTGCATCTTAATGATTTTATATGCTGTTTTTCTTATCAAAACCTTACATTCATATTTTTCATATTTTATAACTATATTAATTTTTTTCATTGTCATATCCTCTTCATTATTTTTCCCTCGTAATTTTAATTATTATTCTACTGTAATTATATACATTTTTTTTGGGTATTTAGAACAACGTTTATATGAATATATATGCTATATTTCATGCATTGACGAGGGGTTAGACGGAAGAAGGGACTTTTTCGTCTCAATCTCGCCCCAATAAAGACGCTATCTATCTATCTATCTTTTCCACCAATGCCACGTTAAATAGTGACATACGGATGCTCAAATATGACGATGAATCAGTATGACTGAAAATAAACCGACATACAGAATATTTAAAAACACGCGCAGCGTTCTCTTCCGTTTATTTGAACGTGACCTTAAGATAATCTGTGAAATTGGATTTTGGGGCGCAGTTGTATTAAAAAGGCCATATCACAAAGCTTGAAAAAGACCTTGAAAATTACTCAAGATATAAACCGTGAAACAAAGACTGCAATCTTCCATAAAAATAAAACATTTCTCGCCCATAATTAGGTTTAAATGTAATTACATCAACACCTTATGTTGGTGAGAGTGAAGTTCTCTCCAGGAAATGGTATAATTTAATGTATATTGCTGGTAGATTACCATAGGATATCCTGCACCCGAAAAACATTAAATTCTTCATCGCTCAATATTGGTGTTAATGCATTGAAACTTAAGTCGTGAATAATGTTTTGTTTACGTTTACATTCTTCTTCTCTTGATTAAATTCAAATTATTTACGATATTGATAAAATTATCCTAATCGGTAATTTATATCATTATCATCAGTCAAAAAACCTAAGGATTTGGTGTTTTCCCGGCAAATAGACTGTACGAAGAGCTCTCGGGATCTCCACCAGGTCAGGAACTTGAGGTTTACCGACGTTTCGATGTCCGACTCGGCAATCGTCTTCATCGTATTCATCGTCATCCCTCTCTTCCTTCAAGTTCCTGACCTGGTGGAGATCCCGAGAACTCTTCATACAAAAATCCTAGGATTGGTTTGACGCAGCCCTCCACTCGATTCTTCTATCGGCCAACATCTTCATGTTAACGTAATTCCTCTCTTTCACATCCTTCACAACCTGTTCTATATAACTCATACCAGGCATGCCTTTTCCTTTCTTCCCGTTCACTTTTCCCTCGACGATTGTCTTCATCAGGGCATCGTGTCTCAAGATATGGCCGATTAAGTTGTCCCGTCTTCTTTTTAAGGTTTTCAGTAGATATCTATTTTCTCCCATGATAACCATTGTCGTCCAAAAAGACATTATCGATGAACCTATAGTTAGGAGGAGTCTTATATTCCCGATGATATTGTCACTTTTCCCTCGACGATTGTCTTCATCAGGACATCGTGTCTCTCACTACTAATCTCATTTTATTCAGATGAGAGCCTCAAGATTCCGTACTTTCTTTCTACTTAGATACTTTTAGAATTCACGCATGAAAACATTGCTATCTTCTATAGTCTTTATATATAAAAATTAAAAAGTTTTCATAAGTGCACCATGATAGTATCTCAGTAGAAAGGGAGTGCATAAATATCAAGCTCTATCTGAATGAGATGACATTGGTACGACCATAAAAACTTCGCGATTCTGATTAGAAAAACCTTTGCCATTAATGTTTTTGAGATAACCCCAGCAAATTACGAGGAATTGGACCTTCCAGATAGCAGCGCAGCAATTAGCGAGAATTCCTATCGGAGGCAGGAGTTATCTCGATCCGCCAAGGGCTAATCACCACCGTCGATAATTTCCTTCCATCCCGTTTTGAAGAGGGTATTTTTTTTTAGCACTTAGAAGAAAGTACGTTGACGAGGAGTGGCTTACGAATGTCGCCCCAAGGAAAGCATTCATTTGGAGCAGGGGGACGAGATAATTTCCCCCTGACATCAGACCATCCTTTTCAAGAGCATTTCGGATTGGCAAATGAATGGAGTTTTTTTATTCGAAACTCATGAACACTATTTTTAGTTCTTTACTGCAAACTTGAAGTACATTTTGGTATCTACGTTTACATATTGTAGCAGTAGCAGCACAATTAGGTTTAATGGTCTCCAATACGTTATGTCACTTTGCTTAATCAGTCGCATTCCTCAAATGAGACGAAAGCAACATAGCTGCCTAAGTACCCGTTACCATCGAGTTGCCAACCCAACACCTGACAGACCTAACTGCGGCGGTAGGCCATTAAATATTCTAGAGTTATTGGTATTTCAGATAGTGAAATTTCGATCCCGGGAAAATGGAAAAAATCTCTGACACTATATCACCTACAGTTTCTATGATCCTTGTCATTTCTCTGGCATAACATGCATGTGCTAAGGTTAATCATTGGAAAATAATAGTTTTACATAAAAGAACGAAAAAAACATTTGATGGGGTAGGTGAAATAAGCCAATCATTAATTTTCAATCGAAAAAAATTTGACTGAGCCGGTACATTAAACCACGGACCTTACTCCCTAGACATGCAAAACCACTTCACCATACAGCCAAATTGTTATCACAGCTAAATCTGCGGGCTGTATTCGTATTCCTGTCAAACCTACACAATGTTTACTCGGAACCGAAATCGCTATTTTGTACTCGAAATCGTTAGATGGAAACGAAAAATGAATTTTAGCGAAAAAAATATTCTTCTAACCACAACCATTCACTCATAAAGCAAAAATTAAAATAAGCAAAAGGTGACGCCCACCGAAAAATCTTCTTTGATAACATTGGCGTCATTTTCCTTCCGTCCTTGACTGCTTTTCGGGGAAGGGAGGGGAGTGGAGAGGGGTTATCGGAAGGTCTGCTCGCAGAGATGCTGTCGCAACTGCTCCTATTGGCAGAGTCAGCTGCGTGTCCTCCATTGCGATGAAGCAACGCAGCTTCGCGGGCTCAGTTCTGATTGGACGAAGTCGATATACGTCAGAGGTGGCACCACGTCCACTTTTCCGAAAGGGTTAAAAACGTCAGTTTTTCGCCGCTTATAACTCGAGAAATAATTGACTTTGACTTTTGACTTACTTTTTATTTTACCTGGGGCAGATGAGGCCTCACGGCCCCCCTCTACCTCTGCCCCAGGGCTCTCTGGTCGGGGTCTTTACAGAGTTGTGTTTTATTATTTTATACTATTTTTACAACGTTTTTCATTTAAATGGAAAAAAAATTATACAATTTTTCATTATGACTTTAAATATCATTTCTGTTAAGTCAAAGTCGGCTTGAAACGTCATGTTGAATGATACATTAATAGGACCGGACTATTTGTTTTAAATCTTATAAAAGGCCTAGGACGGATTTGACAAATTGACGGATCAAAAAACGGAAATATACGGATCTTCTTATTTTGCAAACTCTATCAGATTTGGCGATTAAAAAAATATGGTAAATGACCCCTTTCCGCATCATTGCTCTCCAAGTGCCTATCTCGAGGTCTTCCAGCTCCAGTTTTGTCTCCAGGAGGTCTTCCCTCCAGTTTGTCCTTCCTCTAAAACCACGATCGCCTTCCTCGAACGTCTAGCAATAACTTGGGCGAGTGTTCCCGAAAACGTATTTTTATTTTCAAATTCTGTTGAAACTGATGAAACACAAAAATTTCATAATAACACGAAGGAGGAAAACGTTTCCAGCTCCATGAATTTCGAGGAAGTATGTGAAAAAATTCAAAGTGTATCAAAGACAAAATGATTCCTTTCAATTATGAATCAGAATTATTTTTAGAATATTTGGAAAAACTCGAATTAATGATTGGAAAATGTGAATATATGGAGGCACTGATAGAGAAGGAAAAATATAAAGGCAAGGAAATTATTAAATACTCTCAGAATCTCCACTCAAAGCCATGAAAGAAAATACGGAAAATATTTCCTTAGTGAAATGAGTTAAAATTATTTGTACAGGATTCTCATGGGCAATTTTAAAAATGTATATGAAAGAAAAGAGGCAAAAATAAGAGTATTTCCTTCACTCTGAGCTTAAAATTAACTTTGCTGACGGTAAAAAGAATTGAAAAATGATATTTAACTGTGATCAGTCATAGTTAAAAAATAATACAATCAATTTGAATCATTTGGCTTTTGTTGCAGGCAAAAGCATTAAATTTAATCAAATTGTTTGATGTTTCTCAATACAACTTTCTATTGACTATAGACAAGAGATCTGGAGGAAATATTGGATTATAAATAAAAAATGTGAATGCCCACTTTTTTCTTTGTTCCGCCATAAGAAAAAATATTGTGTCGCTCAGTATCTCCAAATAATTAGATTTAAAGACTAAAGATTCCATCAAAACTCGAGATAGATGATAAACAATACGAAAATAGCTTAAACCGAACACACATTTTTGGGTGGAATACGTGAACGTGTGTTTAGTATATCATTGAGAAACAAATATCAAATTCAAAAACTCAAAATTTTTAGCTTTGTATTCCCTTGAGCAGGCTCTACAATTAATCATCAATTTCAGAACAACCTATACAATGGTTTTCCGGGAAGGTGACTTTGCGTGAGAGGCCAGGGGATTAAGACAATGATTACCAGTCATATGATTATCATGATATTGTTAATCTGAGCTGTCTAAAGACCTTTACCATAGCGGAAAGCAGTCACAAAAGTGATAAATTAATTACCAAAGTGAACTACTTGTAAAAACAGAAACTCTAGATATTTTTCATAAATATAATATTCCTTATGTGGTTAGATATGGGCCCTGTTATCTAACAGTTTCCATATAGTAGCCTAGTTGCATGTTTGGTGATCTTCATCCCTTGCCACACACCCCCGTGGTGGCTTTCAGGGTATGGCATAGATGTAGATGTAGATGTTAGCGCAAATAGTCTGTCCAGAAGGGCTTCAAAGATATCGTTCACTATTTCTCCACCCGCATTCCATTTTATAAGTATTCTAAAATCTCCCAAGATTAAAGCCGAACTTACAGAGCAGGGCACAGGGTATTCTTGTTATCCTCTTCAATTTCCTACTACTTAAACATGGCTTGCTTCCATCGGAACAAACAGCAGAAACGCGTAGAAGCACGCAATGAAAATATGATAAATTGCGTATAGACATCATTAGATTGGAGAATAATTCCATAGCTGAGGAGGTATAATTTTTAATTATCGACATTGACTCTTCATTATTCTACAACCGCACCGATTACTTTTACTGCTACAACCAACAAGAGTATGTTCTGTAGATTCCATAATGATGCATATAAATAGAAAGACTTGTATTGTTATCTAAGTGAGAGATAGGTCTAGATCTTGTGCCCACCAAAAGTGTGACACCAGTTAAGATTGAGAGGGACAGCTGCAATTTTAAATTGGTGGGAATCGGCCTATAAATGGAAAGTCAACACCTTGAATAAGATTTCTGCTTAAAGGACTGGCGTGGGAAAGATTTGAGTTCGTGCAGCGAGAAAGGAATGACGTTAGACCCTCTCATTCCACTTGAATTAACAAAAGGATGCCCTAACTTCTCCCAAGTCGGGAAAAAAGGAAGATTAATTATGAATCGGGTATCTTTTTAAAACGATATACCCTAGGGGCGAAAGCTTTCCCTCTTATCCGTTGGCTCGCGCTAAAAATACAAACCATAAGCAAAGGGTTTGTGAAAGAGAAGACAGATAGACGGAAGGCAAATTTACATGAAAAACCTAAGGTCGTAAGTAGGTAAAAGGGGTGAATTTTTGCAAGGAATATTATCTTTTTACATCCTAACACCCTCTGCCATCAAAAGTATTCCTAACGGTACTTGTGCAATTTAAACTTGATAATGTTAGTTGAAAAATAAGTGAGTTCTATTTTTACCTTTGACTCTTTCATGCCATCATGCAAATAACTTCAGGTACAGCCATAAACTCAACATTTTTACAAATGGTTTGTTGAATTCAGTATTTTTATGAGATAAACTCCGAAAATATTATCTTTACAATCGGAGAATATGGATTATGTATGGAAAATTATAATCTAAGAAGTTTTAATATATTTTAATTAAAAATTATGTAAGAAAAAACTACAAACATTCCTGGCAGTTGAGATTGGTTGTTGGCTATTGTCAATTGTGAAATAATTGCGAATTTAACGAGGAAATTGTATGAGAATAAATGAAAAAGATCATTACTTTCAAAAGCTTGTAAATGGAGGAAAGTGAATTGGGAACAGATCAAGTAAAATTAATATTATCTTGAAATGTGAACGCCATCCTGTCCTGTCTGAAGAAATGACTTCCTTATTCCCTTTATTTACGCTTAGTATCTGTCAGATTCTAAGCACAAGAGAATAGAACCATTTGTATTATAAACGCAAGTAGCAAGTTCCCCTTTAAAATCTTTAGCGTACATTGAAATAATTTGTGCACACGATAACTTATTGCCTTATTCACCAAGCTCCTTTTGCCCTAAGACTAGCCAAATGTTCGACGTCTTACTTGAGCTAAAATTAAAATAATAATAATAAAATTCATAGCAATATAAGGCAGATTAATTAAACGAGATAAATTTACGTTAAAAGAAAAAAGAATTTTATGAAAAAAGGAGATGACATTTCATAGTTAAATAGAGTTACAAACAATTTTTCATGCCATACGCACAGTTTTTAGAGTTATTTTTGGTTTAAATTTCTATTAACAAGCGCACCTACAAGCATCACAAAAATTAATTTTATTGTGTTGAAGTTGAAAGTAATCATCATTCATTTTCAATCGACAATGTTGGGCTGCTCTACCCTCTGAAATATCCACATATAAGTATAGGCAAATGAGTACTTATGGCTCATCATAAGCAGAGGGCTTGTGAAAGATAATTTCATAATTGTAAATGGAGGTGAGTGAATTGGGAACAGATCAAGTCAAATTACTATTACCTTGAAGTGTGAACGCCATCCTGTCGTGTCTGAAAAAATGACTTCCTTATTCCCTTTATTTACACTTAGTATAGTATGTCAGATTCTAAACACAAGTGCATAGACGTTTTGATATAATATTCGGCACATTCGAAGCTACTGAGCAAAAATCTTTTCAACGTCTCATATCTCATAATTTTTGTTATACTATTCAGAATAATTATTCCTTACCTGCGCTTATTCCCTCTATTGCGACTTAGCTTTATGAAAATATGCCAAAAAAAGTTTGTAACGAGAGGCTGTTCTCAATGTCGTATTTAATTAAATGCCCAAATTAAGCAATGATCACGAAGGGAAAAAGGAGTAATTCGACAGTGCCCGGGGTACAGGGAGGGGCGCGACACCCCTTTCGTTTCTTCATTCGAGGTTTTTGTAGCGAAAAGGAGGAGGAATCGATAAGTCAGTGCTTTCACGATAAGAACGCTGGCTAGAGATTTCGCCTCACCCCTCAAGAAAGACATAAATTTCGCATAAAGAACTTCCCCTTGCCCTCAAGGCCACCCAGGGGATGCGAGAAAACTGCGAGGGTCCTCCTCCGAGTAAGGGAAGCCTCCGCTGTGGAAGTCCTTGCATTAACACACGCGCGCCCTTGCGAGCAAATACAAACACCTACATCTACATAATACCCTGCAAGCCACCTCAAAGGTGTGTGGCAGGGGGTGAACTCTCACCAAACATGCACTAACATATCATGCATAAAAAAGGATTAGTACTTGTATAGGTACTTTTCAAAACTACGCTATTTAAAAAAAGATAAAAATAGCAAAGCATACATGCAAAAACATGCTGTTAGTTGGGTTAGCTTAAAGTTCTTATACCAACATGCAGCTACCAATGTTATCCATTGCTACACTCGTACAGGATATATTTACCGTTATTCATATCTCTACATAATATATCTACATAATACCCTGTAAGCCACCTCAAAAGTGTGTGGCAGGGGGTGAATTCTCACCAAACATGCACTACATATCATGCATAAAAAAGGATTAGCATTAATACATTAGTCTGGACTGCAATATTTAAAAAGATAAAAATAGCAAACTACGCATGCAAAAACGTGCTGTTAGTTTGGTTACCTTCAATTACTTACACCAACATGCCACTACCTATGCTATGGATTCAATCACTCGTATTGGACACATTAACCGCTTAATAAAATTGACAGTTTCGGCGGTAACTTGATAGAAATTCATCTTTCACAAAGAAGAAAAAACTTTGTATTTCCACATAAAAACGTTTTATCAAAGACAAGACCGGTTTACCCAACTAGGGCATCACCTGATGATGCCCTAGCGGGTCAAACCGGTCGAGTCTTTATTAAAAAGTTTTTATGTGGAAATATAAAGTTTTTTCTTCTTTGTGAATATTTACCGCTATTCATATCCCTAATTGCACGAGGGAAGAAGGACATTTTGAATCAAACAGTTCGGCAATCAATTTCTCTATTTTTTAATTATGGTCCAGTCTGCCATAGTAAGTTGGGGTTCGTAAAATATTTTTAACATCATCTCTGAAAATATTGTTTAAGAGATTAAGTCTAAATTTCAACCTGCGATCTGACAATGATTCCCAATTTAATTAATTAATAGACTGATTGGAATATACTAGTACTGGTGGGAACTGATCATGTGTGTGTCTGTGCGTGACCAATCAAAGGTAGCCGCCTAAGTAGCGCTTCCATTTATTCGGTCCCCTGAACGTCTTTTTATTTTATATTCTTAATCTCAGCATACTCGATAACTCTCTCAATCCCTTCAAATACGTTTATTCCTATCCCTTTGCTATTCTGCCTTTTGCGCCATCTTATGATGACATTTTAAACCAATCAGTACGACAATCTATCTCTCTAGTCTTGTTAATCTGATCAAACCTAGCATTATATTCAGGGATTCTTGCTATTAATTCTAACGCCATTTGTAAACAACTCCACTTTGAATTTACTTGGAAGGTATAGTCTAAATTTTAACTTGCGTTCTGATAGCAATTCCCCACCTAGTTTTAAGACCTAGTATGCTAGCCGTTACTTGATATTAAGGAGGTAATCTAGCATGATTGGAACCGTCCTAGGAGGTCTCTCACGATCAAATAACTTCTGCTTGCGATGATGCGATATTTCATAATAATTTTTAAAAAAGAGAAGATCGCTCAGCGACTGTAACGTAATGCGATTAGTCGACGGTTTTTGGGTCCTACAGGGAACTAGTAGGAAACTATCAACGCATCAACTATGAAATCAAAGAGCTCAGCGAGTATGATAGCAATGATGCTTGCTAGCCAGCATATTGGTCCTACATCACAAAATACTGGAAAGCTGGCCGCTGCTGTAGAGTTACCTTGGCCTTGTACTTGATCAAGTATCGTGAAAAAAGGGCTCAAGCTAGTACAGACACATTTCACATACAGTTACCAAGTAAAATATTTTTTAACTAATTTCAAAGGTGATTTAATGCACGTCTAATATGTAATCATATTGTATCCAATCAAGATTTTTGTCTGCATGGGTTCCTCATGGAATATGCTCTGAGAATTTCTCTGTGAAAAAATATTAACTTTTTAAAATTGAACCATCATTAAAAACAAATGTTTCAATTTTAAAAGCATTTTAATCAAAGACGCTGTCAATGGTAGCCATAAAATATGCTGAAATTTTTTAATTACCTTTACTCAAACTGTGTAAACAACATTATTCCACACAGCGGGCTAGGAATTTTTATAATGTTCACAAGCAAGTAAACGTTTTGACAGCTAATGCACGGGTTTTCTACGTGTGCTAAGTACGTCGCTAGAGGAAAAAGCGATGAAAATATTTCTCCATTAACTTCAATTAACCAAATTAACCACTGCCTCTCTCTGAAAATGCATGAAATGCATCTTCACCACTCTCTTTTTTTTAATCTCTCGTCTCGTTTACATTAGGGTCCTGTGGTGAACATTTGCATTTATTTCTTTGCCTCCATTAGCACCATTAAATCTTAAAGGTATTCATCCTTCTTTTTGCCGGAGTACATGCGTCACTCTTTGTTCATCCGGCCACTCTTTCGTTAGCGTTGAGGCTTAGCGTATCGAACAAATTTCATCACTGCTGTGAAATCAGTGTGGAAAAATGGCACAGTGGCAATGTAGTCTCAAAAGTTGAGCTTGAAGCGGAGCATTTACCTATTTTGTGGATATTTCACGGAATATACATCAGAAGGCTTTAGGATAGATTCATTCAATATGGATGAGTTGAAAGTGGAACAACTCATCCGTCCAAGCGAGGATAAGAAAAAATAATAATATATTGAATGTCGGTTGGAATTCTAATATAAAAATCCCTGCGGAGGGATAGTTTGAACATCCATTCCTCGCAATAAATCAACTCTATCACAAATTGATATCTCGTCGGGAATAATGGGGAATTGCACATAACAGATGTTCCCCTGCCGCAGAATTACAATCCGAGTCCGGTGACAAACGAAATTTCTGTCCGGGAAAGCGGCCAGACGAAGCAATCGTGCCATTGCGAGATTTCAGCGAAATGTGAATTATGATAACAGCCTACCAGAATTGAATTATTTGTACCAAAATTTCCTTTCCAAAAGAAATACTCCCATTAAAATGCGAGCGGAGGTTACCGAAATCAATTACTGAAGCCGTTCTTCCCTAACTCGAGTCCAAACAGGGATGACATCGTCAAAACCCAATTCCGGGGGGGCTCCACGTCAAAAGAAATTTACGACTACGGTATTCGGGGAGACATAAATTATCGGGTTTTCCGAGAGTCATAATTTTCGCCTCTGCTACTCTCCTGCAGTGGGTGAAACCCCTAGCGTTCCCTTAATTTAAAACGACGAAATTAATCGACAAAGGACCCCTTTTAAAATGGCGATGGAATTATCTCCTAGGCGTATTTAAAAAAGATAAGAATGAAATTAACATTAGCCGCTCATTTGGCTCATAGATAATAATAGCGAAATAGCAAAATTAACTTATATGCAATTAAATTAATTACTTTCATCGGGAATATAATGCAATACATAATACCTGAATATTTATTACGCCCGTGTAATGATAAATACTTAGCGAATCATTGCCAATTCGTCAAAAGATACTTACTGTAGAAGAAAATTGTTGCTAAACATTATACATGCCGATTTTTTTCAAAACTCCAAGAAGTTGGTTAGAAATTTATATTAAGTATAAAATATATACAAATCGAAGGAAAATGTAGACTTCCATCTTCTCTATCGATCATCAATACACAGAGCAATTACTGTCGAGATAACTCTGCAGAGATGAAATGTTTTCTGGGGAGAAAGCGAACGTTAAAGAGAGTTACAGGGATGAGACTATGTGAGGAAGCGGACGATAGAGTCAAAGTGGGATTTTATTTTGGAAACGTGGACTGGATAGGATATGAAAGTAAGCAATGTCTCAATTGGATGTCAAATAGCAGGCAGGGACTTTCAAAACACATCAATGCTTTGAGGATGCTTGCAAATTGGTGTGTCATAAATATGGAATTTTATCTGCTCTTTTTGCCACTTTAATACGATTAAAGCTTCTCGGGACACTTTTTATCTGGTTGTACATAAAATTCTTAACTTTATGGGGTAAATATGAATGTAAATTAGTAAGAATACTTTATGATGTATGTGTCTCTTTAAAAAAATTAATATAAAATGGGAATGTTGTCAGGAAGTAAATACAATTTCGAATTAAGAATGGAGCGAAGTCACCCAAAAACCCAATGCCTTTCAAATTTCCTGTAATAGCGGTAAAAATGCTTCTAATCAGAATGTGATTGCAATGCAGACGGCTACTTGGGTTCAGGAAACTAATCATCACTGATTATCATTCGTCGCTCATATTGTATCCACAGTTTCTCGCGGTTGCTACCTAATACGTTTGGCATGGTCTCAGTGAAAGAAATATATTTAAAAAGCATATCTACGGAGAGGAAACAATACCTTGAAGAGGTTGTAGAGTTATTTGGGTACAAGAATAAGCAGCGTCAGTCGAAGTAAGACGAATATGTAGACTTTTTGAAGGAAAGAAGCCATTCTACCATAAGAAAATCCTTCTCAATGCTTCAACACAAGCCCCTTTAGGAAAAAAAGCACTTCAATCAGTCTGGTGCGGGCTTCTTTGCGGAAGAAAGACATGGATGACAACAGCTACACAATGGGCAAGAAGAATGTGAAACTTCGCATTGCAAATGATCAAAATCAAATGGATATATGGAGTAAGAGGAAAAGGGATCTTCCAAAATATTGAGGAGAAATGTTAAGTCTGAAATAAAGGTTAACTTACCTACCCAATCAGCTATAAAATTTTCCACTCAATCGGTCACGTCATGTCACATAATGGTCCCTTACAACCTGAGGACAGCCGTAGAGAGGAAAATAATTCGAACTAATGGTAAATAAATGCCTCGTATATAGAGCAATTTGAATAAATGTAAAAGAGGAAAAGTTTGCATATTTCAAGAAACTATATAGGGTTGTGTTTAAACCATCGGGATTACATCGAATAGGTAACTAAGGAGTCACGTGATAGAAAACATGTACGGTTTGCAAATTTAATTCGTCTGAAACACTCGTTACAGTATCATCAATTGTTTTCACTCGGGTTTTTCTCATATGTCTCGACTATAGAGTCCTTAAGTGAGATAAAGCACAAGTGTAAACAAAGAATGAGGTTGCAATCAGCGATTTTAACACACCAAATTAGCGAACCATTTTTGTTTATACCACGTGAATCCTTGGTTATCTATTCGATATAATCCTGACAGTTTCAAACACAACCTCCCAGGTGATATAAGAATAAAAGAGACATATGCATAAAGTCACCATCGAATTGAACTGATGATCCAAAAAGTGAAGCTAAAACAACTGAAAATTAATTCATTTCCTACTGAAAAAGTTTCAGGGTTATTCAACGTATTTTCCAGTAGTAGCCACAAAATTTATTGACATTTCTCCCATTTACCATCATTACCTTCCATTAGCTCATCTGGCTTTCTAAATACTTTGAGGGGTTCAGGAATGACGTCCCCTCTGATAGCTTTCCAATTTCTGGAGAAGAAAGATGTGTCGTGGATCCATGTTGGAAGAAAAAGGACCAATTCTATTCATTTCTTAAATAAATAATTGGGTTACAGAGACAGCCGCGTGACAGGAGAATCTTCCAGAGAGCAGTGTCGTGTTGAATGAAGTTATTTTACCCAAGAACCATGTGCTTTCGCTGGGTATTTCAAGAATACAACACGAAAATGCTAAATTCGCTGTTTTCGCTTTACAAAATTCGCTTTAGACGTATATTATGCGAGAATAAACCTGTCAATGCCAAAAAAAAAGCAAAAAATACGAAAGCTCATTATTTCATGGTGAATATCGTACCGAGTGATTTGTGATATTTGGTGGCTGCCGGCTTTACTTTACCAAATCGATTCACATAAAATGAAAAACTGTAACTGTGTATTCCACATATTTAATTAATAAGCCACCCGAGTTTCGACGCTCAATTTTCAGGTCCTAAACGCGTGAAGATGACATTGAACTTCACCTCTGAGCAAAGTATAAGGGATGAAAAAGGTGCAGTTTTTCATTCTGAAAGTATTAAAAGGAAAGACAACGGAAAATTTTCGAGGCTAGCTGTAGTAGTATGATAGTATTACTAACATGGTACGGTAGTATTACTAACATTACGATAATAGTAACATGGTAGTAAGGAAAAACATCATCAGTAAAGGAACTAAATTGAATTTCCTCACCGTTTCCTTGAACCTGAAGCATTCTCGTTTATGGCAGTGAAGCATAGACCATAACCACAGTAGAAAAAGTAAACTTGAAAACATTAAAAATGTACTTTTACAGCAAGATAGTGAAGATAAAGCGTATAGACTGACATGAGTGACAGGCTGATCACTTCAAAGAAGAGTGGGAGAAAGGAGAATTCCAATAAAAACTCGAAAAATAAGACGGGACGACCTAATTGGACACATATTTTGACATTGAGAACGTCGTTGAGGGAAAAGTGAATGGGAAGAATGATAAAGAAAGACATCACATAAGACGTATAGAAGAGGAAATTAAGGCAGGATAACAAAGGATGGCCCGAGATATGAGGGAGGACGTAATTGATGTGGAAGAGAAGAAATATAATGTTATGGAGAGATTATGCCGTACTAGGATAAGGAAGAAAGTGAAACCGCCTATAGAAGCTGCTTTTAGGAACAATGCCCGCAGATGATGATATGCAAGCACCCTTAGCCTTAGCCTTACCCTTAGACATTTGACGACATTCCTCCATCTACTGACGCAAGGGTAGTACGGCGAAGCTGGTCGCCAAAGATTGAGGAAGGGATGGCTTCTCCCATTTTTGCAACCAGGCTTCGCCGTATCTCCCACGGCCTCCTCAGGGCCGGCGCCAAAGGGCCCCCCCCTCTCTACCACGGACCCCTGGGCCACTCCCACGACCCTCGTATCCATCACACCCCAAACCCCCACCCACACGACCACCCATCCGGTCTCCCCATCGCCCGGAAAAAATACGCACGTCG
Source organism: Platycnemis pennipes (assembly GCA_933228895.1). Taxonomy (NCBI): domain Eukaryota; kingdom Metazoa; phylum Arthropoda; class Insecta; order Odonata; family Platycnemididae; genus Platycnemis; species Platycnemis pennipes. The sequence goes on from OW121856.1 coordinate 14,737,481, forward strand.
GCCGCTTTTGAAAGCTCAGTCAATCGATCAAAGGTTCTCTCCGTGTGTGTGGGGGAGGAGTAGGGGGTGAGGGTGCAAGGAGAATGGTGTGGGGAGAGAGGGGGAGGATGAGGGCAGACCGCTGCCACCCCCACGATGAATAATTCAAGAGGCGGGGCCGTATGAATGGCCCAAGGCTACGCCAATTAGAGTCTCGTACGGGGGGTGTGGGGGCGAGACGGAGGGGGTTGGAGGATTTCGGAGAGGCTGTGCGGGCCCACCCCTTCTTAAAGGAAGACCCAAGGCTTCGACCCCCTGCTGAACGCGATATTTCATTTCCAATATCGACCATCGGAGTGCAAAAGGCTCCCCTCATGATGGCCAAACGTGTAAGCTAGACGCCAAATCGATAAAAATCGCGGTGCAAATCAACTGAAGAGTGTTCTGGTACAACAATCAAGGTCCAAGGTTTGTAACCAGTCTATTAAATGAATTAAAATGAGAATCATTGTCAGATCGCAGGTTGAAATTTAGACTTAATCTCTTAAATAAATTCCAAGACAATATTTTCAGTGATGATGTTTAAAATATTTTGCGAAACCAAACTTACTATGGTAGACTGGACCATTCTTACAAAATTAGAGAAATTGATTGCCTAACTGACAGATTCAAAATGTCCTTTTTCTCTCGTACAATTAGAGATACGAATAACGGTAAATATGTCCAATCGGAGAGTAGCATTTGTAGCTGCATGTTGGTGTGAGAACTTAGAGTAACCCTACTAACGCAATGTTTTTGCATGTTTGCTTTGCAATTTCTATCTTTTTTAAATAGCGAAGTTTATAACAGTGTATTAATACTAATCTTTTTAAATGCATGATATGCAGTGGAAGTTTGGTGAGAATTCACCCCCTGCCACACACCTTTGTGGTAGCTTGCAGAGTGTTATGTAGAGGAATTTAAAATCCATTCAGGCCAATATTAGGCGTTCAACCGCAATAATACGGGGTTACGAGCACAAGATCGCAAGGTTTCATTGGCATATCATGCACCAGCCTGCAGGGCAATGAGCTCTATTTTGGGAAAGACTATAAAAACGATCAATTTTACAGCATATTGATGACCATTCCCCGAAGAGAAAATAAGTTAGGCCTGATCGTCATACAGATTCAGTCATAAAATTTAAAAACTTGTATTCCGCTCCAGGCGTTCAAATGTTGAACAGTCTAATTCGTGGAAGTACTATGTTTATGGGTTTTACAATTGGTTAGGTAAGAGTTCTACACATATTCCTTTTTTCCCGATTGTATCTTCCCCAAAAGTATTTTTCTCTTCACATCAGCCTAAGGAGTGAAATAAAGAGGCCAAATTATTCTCCGATTTTTTAGTTATCATGTATGGATGAACATGAGACAAGTAGTAATTAGCATCTAAGGAGCATCATTGTTTTTTATGAGCAGGCGTTCAATAGAAGAAGAAAAATTATGTAAAGAATCTTGAGCAGATGTGTACATTAAAGGTGAGTGAAGAGATTGATAAGAAGTGGAGATTTATATGGACGTGAGACCTGGATACTAGAGAAGGATGACGAGGGATACTGGATCCCTATGATATATGGGCATAGAAGATAATGAAGAAATTGTGATCGACGTAAATTTAGAAGATTAAAGAGGTGTTGAACATGGCTGGGGAGGAAAGAAGATAGGTACTGGAATAATTAAGGAGAGGAAAGGAGGAGAGGAAACGAGGAAAAAGAGGAAAAGAAAATGTATTGTTGATAATATGATAAGGTGTAGGAAAATAGCCGAATCAAAGAGATAAGTAGTACATGAATCGAGCCAATAGATGAATAAAAAGAGCAAAGAAGAGTTATGACATTAATCGAAACCAACTCTAAACGGTAGAAATCCACCAATAAAATAATACTCGTGAAACGAAGGGAAAATTGAACGGTAGCGTTACGCAACCAAAAAAGACGACGAAAAATATAGTCTTTTTCATGGGTGTTTTCAAGTCTGTTTCCACACTAATAGGCGCTTCAGACCGGGAGGAAAGATATATAGTCAAAATAACCTATGTCAAGTTAGTCTAAAAAGTTGCCTACCTTCCAAAATTTCAGGGGCAAAAAATAAATGAGCATGTAAGCTTTAAAACTATTGCAAACTATTTTGCTATTAAACTCAATACGTTAACTTCCATGCATCTTGATAACCTAAAAACATCCATATTAACTTCTGCAACTGCATATTCTGATGACGGGATATTAAATAGGAATAAACATACCATTAAAAAGTAACAATTTTTCTCAAAGTTAAACAATTGTTAACAATAAACGCTACCGTAACTTTTTTTCATACTACAGAGGATTAATCATCAATGTAATTTCTACATTATTAACATAGTGTGTAGTTTGTGCCCTTATTATTTTAAAAGTTATATCATGCCAAAGAAAAGCCTACCAACCGTTTTTAGGTTTTATCGCTACAATTAAATGGTGTTATCATATAGAATCGAGCAAATTAACTAGTAAAAGAATATAGTCTCCTCAAAATATAGTCTTTTTTTCATGGGTGTTTTCAAGTCTGTTTCCGCACTAAAAGGCGCTTCAGACCGGGAGGAAAGGTATAAGGATAGGGATGGAAGGGATGGGGATCGTAGGAAGTCTGGGATCTGAAAATTGTACACTTAGGACGAAGGTCGCATATTATTGGCGTAGTGATACCATACCCTGCTGCTACACTGTAATTAAAGGGGTAAGGTGGGAAGTATAGCATGTAAATGTGAGAACAGATGGTCAAAAACATGTAACTTTGCAAATGAGAGAATATGCAAAAAGAAGGATAATATTGGGACAAAAGAAAACAAAGGCACCATTCCCTTTAAATATGATGCATTGCTGCCACCTCTAACTAAAGAAAAAAGGTTATTTGATGGTAAAAACATGCTTTTGAAGCAAAATAAACTGAAAGCATAACAACAAAACGGCAGCGTTCAACGCCAAAGGCTGGTGGGGATAGTGCCTGTCAAGCATTAATGTAAGACTAACGGAGTGTGAAATTCACGCATAAAAAGTTATGGAGGCCAATTTCTGTCACTCACACGCCGTATTTAGCCCAGAAAGATCTAGCAAATCGAAAATCAAACATTTTGGCTCAGAGGGATGCATTGAATGAGAATTCTCCCGGATTCGAACCCAGAACCCCTAATTAGTGACTCAACTCTCTACTTCGTGGGTTATCTTGCCACCTTTATCAACACTTTTATCTTAAACAATTTAAAAAGCACCATATTAAGACCTCATAATCGACTGAAAATCTTTCATAGCTCCTTTCATAGTCTTAAGTCAATTTCATCTACATCTACATGACACCCTGCAAGCCTGCGCGAGGGTATGTAGCAGGGGGTGAAGATCACAAAGCATCAAAGTAATTTGATCCAAGGGTGAGTGCTCTATAAATAAATACTGCAATGTTGTAAGCATTCCATAAAATTGTCTTCTGGCTGAATTTCTTGCAACATCTGTATATTTCCAGACTTAAATTAAGCACAAGAGTTGTACTGTCCACTTAATTTGATATGCAATAATACACTACACGTGGTTCAAAGTCTTCATGAGGTGTTGAAACACGTGTAGTCCATTTTTACACATTACATTAAGTGGACAGTACAACTCTTGTGTCTAATTTAAGTCTGGAAATGCTGTTCCACCATGTAATGCCTGATACAGTCGAATTTATTTCTATATTTCTTCAGTAGATTCATTTAAGTTTTTCAAGTACTCTCGAGGGAAAGTGTTTAGCAGGGGCCTCTCTCTCTCTCTCGGATTTTCTTGCATCCTGGATGATTGTTAGAGTATTGTAGAATTGAAACCAAAAATATCCATGGGAAAGGGAGCTTTTGATAAAAAGAGAAATGTTTTATGCAGCGGTATTGAACCTAGAAACGATGGAGAAACTGTTAAAATGTTATGAGTGGAGTATATGTTGCATGGATGTGAAACGTGGACATTGGGAGGAAGAGAGAAGGATAGGATCAATGTTTTGAGTCTCAATTTGATATTTTGGTGTGAAGGAGGCTAGAGAAAGTGGGAAATGGGTGGATAGAGCAAGGAAAGAGGAGGATCTGGGGAGTGTTAGGGAGGAAAGACCACTTCTGAGAACAATACAGAAGAGAAAGGGAAACTGGATTGGATATATCTTAAGAGGAAAGGGAATTTTTAATACTGCAGTTGAGAGGGAGGAAAGAGAAGAGGATGAAGAAGGTTGGAAATGACAGGCGAAGGTAGGAAACCAAGGAAGAGGCCTGGGACAGGGTGAATTGGAGACAGCTTTGGTGTTTGGGACCTGCCAGTTGACAGAATACCAGGGGATGGTGAGGGGAAGTATACGATGCGAAGAGTGTAATAGAAGTAGGTACAGTGTACATAGGTTATCAATATTGGAAGGTCACGGGATTGACTACTAGAAAAGAAGGCTATAATAGACTATAATAATGAATACATGTCATTTAATGTGATGAGTAATTGGCCATATTTCTCATCCGAGATGCAAAATAAGGTAAGAGGAGATTTAATTCCGCAGTACTGGGGGAAATTTCTGCATTTTTAAAGTCATTTATCTCGCCAATCAGAAATAGCAGCACTATCCATATTAAAGGCGATTAATTACGTCCATCGCCGCTATTTTCTACTGCGGAAATAGTAAGGCACGATATGCAGCAGGATAATTCCAAAACTTGACTGGATAATGTTTTTAAACGTTCACCAACTGTATTAAAGTAAAACCTCAAATACGGAAACGATGAGATCCAATCGTGGTTTCTACATTGAGTATCTGCCATTAAACGAAGGAAAAGAATATCATTACAGCGTTTGTAAGTTTAGATTCGCGATAATAAGCAACTGGATTATCCCGGGATGCATTTATGTAAAGAAATTTGCATTGCACAAGTATATAAGAGGGGAAAACAAGAGGCATATTGTTGAAGTTTGGAGAAATGGAAAACAAAAAAGTCTCTCTGCGGAATACAATAGCTAAGGCAATGGCTTGCAAGGTAATTAATTATTTAAAAAAGTGGAATTCTAGACTAATAAGTCATTGAAAAAGAAAAGTTTGTGATACTTACACTGTACTTATATCAAGATATAATTTTTTCAATTACCTTCAAGTTTACTTGGCGTAAAGCGTTTGATTCAGGCTGTTTTGTCTACACAAGGTACCAATTTGCTGCTCCAACATTTTAAAAGCTAAGAACAATTTTCTTTTTCTAAACATTAATATAAAGAAGTAAATGAACCCAACTATGACGGCCAAACATTTCATTAATGGCGTCTTCGTTCAATTTTTCCACTTTGGATGGAATATTTTCACTTTTTATCTTGTTGTAAAGCAGTTTTGACACTATAATGAAATTAATAGATATTGTAAGGATTTAGACCGTACACTAAAAGTTTTCTCTTCATCAAATATTGTAAAGGAAAAACCGCTCATAGTGCTAAACATATGTTGGTGGTAAGAATTCGACCTTGTACGTCCTTTCACCACATTTTGTTAAAAAGTGATGAGGTGAGAATTTCTTTGCAAATTTTTTCAGAGCTCGGAGGTATTTTTAGAGATATTTTTGTGAAATCGATAGATTCGGCTTTAACTTGGTGAAAATTCATGTTGAATGAGAATATGCTACATATGTAAAATTTTCTGTCAAATAAAATCTGTGAAAATTTACACAGGTTGCATCTTCTCACTCAGATGTTTTTGTATTCAAAGAGTTAAAATCAACCTACGGATTTCAGTAAATATGTCTCACTTTGTGGAAGCATCCTCTATTTATCAGCTCTGTCATAGGCGTGCGTTTGAGTCTGCGCTTAGCCTAAAGGTGCGTTTACACGTAGCAGTTGACTGCTATGACATTCAGCTGCTAACAACTATTAAGCCTCACTCGCATGTGTAAATAGCAACTACGATGCAAGTTCAGGTCGATACGGGACACATGTCGAACACTATCGATCCTAATTCGAGCTATTACCAAAGTTGAAGCCCGTCTATTTTCCAGCGGAAACGTATGAAACATAATCGCAACAATCGCCAACGGAAAGCAATACACGACGGAATTTGGATATAATAACAAGTAGATCCCTCCCCAAAAGGGGAAATTCTACTCTTTAAAGAATGGGAACAAAATATAATCGTCGATGGAATTTATTGCTTGAAGAATTTCATGAAAATTTAAGCATCAATCACTATTGAAATAAAACTCTTTTTATTTGTTATGACAACGCCTAAATAGCGGCTTTAAGCTGCATAGAAGTTGGTGCAGATGCATCATAGCAGTAGCGATATAGATACATCGCGCATCTCGCAACTGTCATAGCAGTCAACTGCTGGGTGTAAACGCTGCTTAACCATCTATGGTATGTGCACTTGAAAATGCCTGTCGAGCTTCAAAAACTTCTCGTCTCTAATTGACAATTACTTGGTTACAACTCACATTGCCTCTGACCGAAAAAAGTCTTCTATTACCTTTTCATTCATTTTTCTCATATGTTCCGCTTTAGTTAAAAGACTCTGAAAATACCTGCTTTCTGCATGACCATCTCACCTCCTTTCAATATAGTAGAAAGGTGCCAATTCCGTCACTGCTTCCACTTCGAAAGTTTCGGGAGTCCACCCTCGAGTTTGATAACCGATGTGCGACGTGGCTACCTCAAGCGATTGAATTTCAGGCTCCGCCCTTCGGAGCCAAAGTTTCCAAGGGAAGTTCGGGCGCTCCTATTTCTCACCAGTGGAAATTGTCAAAAGACCCTTTAAACACCTACCTATCCCCATGTTCATCAAAGCCGGACTCTGTAGTCACCAACTTAATACGCTTCATATTTTGACCATCACAGCATCGTATATTATTAGGCATTTTTTTACTGAAAATTGATTTTCGGTTGCATGATACGTGGCCCTTGACAAGTATTTCGTGATTTATTTTAAATTGATCAAAGAGAAATCAGTAGAAGATTACTAGTGCTAATTAAATGGACGTTATATTGACTGCTTGAACATAAGTGGAGACAAGCTCACCTATCTGAGAATTCCACAGAGAAAAAATTAACTACATACCCCCTATAAACCAGGTTTATGATTCATCTTCAACAAAATTCTCGCGTATGTGTGACCTTCATGAGAAGTCCTCAATTGCAGTCTATTTCAGGGATAAACCATAGTTTATATGGTGGTATCTTATGTACACAAGGAATAAGAAGAATGAAGATGGGGTCAAATTTTAGTTAAGTCCATGGAGATGTTTCATACCACCCATCACCAAGAATCTGGAGGTAAGCATTATACCGACCATTCATTCAATGATTACATCAGAAACCTTATCCTAAGAATGCCACGCACTTTTAAACAGAGTTTTAACTCTCTCCATCAACCGTGTAAAGTATCATCACGATATTCGTAAAACATTATTCATTTTCAATTCGTAAAACTGGAACATTGGCAAATTAATACCTAATTTCCGACAATCACTGGCCTGTAAATAACTTTTGGATAGCAATCTCCAGTACTACTACGGTGCTAAATATTTTTAGCCAATGCCGATAGGAGGATAGACGATATTATAAACATGAGGTAACAACTACAATCTATACTTAATCGACACCACACCTTTAACTCTACTTAAATAGCATAAAATTATTGCTATGAAGATGGCGCATTTCTAATGTTTAACTTAAAAAAATGTATCTTTAAAATACGAATGATGTATGCATTGGGTAAAATGCGATGAATAACGGTAAATATCTAGAGAAAAAAGTAAGGCAATCTCTGTGGCTGACAAAAGAAAACCTTTTAAAGACAATATAGCCGCTCTTACAGGGATATTTATAACCTTAGTCACGGAGATCCATTAATATTTAAGGAAGAAAACTTCTACCCATAGGATATCCACTGGATGATATTTTAACGCCTCCAATGCAGAACAGTCGGCCACAAAAAGATAACTTTTTTCCACAGACCCATTGACAACCTTTAAATAAACTCAAGCTTGAATAAAAGGCAACATATAAAACATTTTATAATACCAATGAACGTAAAGGTTTACCATATAAATCATTAGGTATGCACAGAATCTAAATAAAATGTGTAACCTCAGATATATACATCAGTGTACTATAAAAAAACTGTTAGGTATTATGAAAAAAGGAGTTGAAGAATGAAATGGTTAATTTGCAGTACTGGCACATTAGGGAAAAAACTTCCACAGTTCAAAATTTTTATATTTCATCATGTGTGAATGTCAAATTAACAGCTCACTCGATGATACAAGATACCTTCGCTCATCTTGCGAAGCTAATGTAACATCGGGGTGATTTCATCCTTTTGGCTACCCTACATTTTTATTTTGAAACACTAAAAGTACCACCTCTGCAAATTAAACTGGCACCACTACAGCTCATATTTCTTTTTTACTATCAATTTTAAGAGCACTCTGAGATAAGCATGAAACTAGAATAATATTTTGCAGTGCTCAAGGCAAGAGCCGATGCCGTGCAGAACCAATTTCCAAAGAGAAAAAAAAAGAAAACTTGCGCGCACTGATTTCGTTTTTTCATGAATGCTATACTGTTTCATCTTGCCTTCAGAAAGGATGGAAATACCGCGGGGGATGGCGCTCGCGAGGGAGACCAAGGGAGAGAAGAGTATATGGAGTGTATCGAAGAGGAGGAACGGGACAGAATGGTCGTGGACGACGAGAGGGAGGAAGTAGGGAAGAGAACGACGGGGAGAAAAGGCGGTGGAGGTGGCAGAACGGAAGTAGGAGGAGCCGAGAGGGCTGGGGGCAGACCGGAAGGGAGGGAGAGCGATAAGGGTGCGGGGAGAAAGGGAGGCCCGCAGGGTAACAGAGTCCCTGGCGGCGGAGGGGGGGCGACCAGGGGGGGCGTTACGAAAACCACAAAAGGCCCGAGGGATCAAACGAAGGCTAAAAGTGTCGTTGGCATGAGGGCCTCCGGGAGCGTGAAGAACCTCCTCGGAAAGGAAGAGGAGGAGGACCGGGTCAGCGTCCGGAGCTTGAGGAGCTCAAAAAGCACGGACAGCGTGGGCAGTTTAGGCAGGACGGATGACCAGCGGAGCTTGAGAAGCTCCGGGAGCGTGAGGAACCTCAGGAGACCGGAAGGTCAGCCGGGACTCAAAGGGTCGGAAAGCGTCAGGAACTTGGGAAGAGCGGACGATCAGCAGAGCGTCAGAACCGCGAGGTCAGGAAGTGTCAGAAGCCTGGGGAAAACGGAAGAGAATGAAGCAGGCAGAAGCAGAGGGAACTCCTTAAAGAGCTCCGGGAGCGTCAAGAGTTTGAAGAAAATAGGAGACCAAACGAAGGGGAAAAGTGTTGGGAGCCTAAGGAGCGCAAGTAGTTCGCGAAGTATAGGGAGCATGGACGATCAGCTGAGTGTGAAGAGCTCAGGCAGTTTAGCAAGTTCAGGCGCCAGAAGAAGGTCTACGAGTGTGAAGACGTCGGGGAAAGCCGAGGATCAAGTGAGCTTGAGGAGCACGGGGAGCGTAAGAAGTTTGGCAAAAGGGAAAGATCAGAAGGGTGGTAAAGGTGTTGGAATCGTGAAGAGCCACAGCACGGGAGACGATAAGCACGTGCCAAAGATCGGAGGGGGAGTGAGACGAACGCAAAGCATTCAGAGCGACGGTAGAAAGGAAGAGGACAGGAGTTTAAAGAGCAAAGGAAGGGAGAAGAGTTTGCGCAAAGGAGAGAGCATTGAAAAACCATCGACGAAGGAGGAAAGCAAACAAGACGGAGCGGCGAGGAGGAGTAGCACATCGATAAAATCGGACGATGAAGATAAAGGAGGAACGCGTCCAAGAAGCCCGAAAAGCCAAGGGAAACCAGAAGGTGAGGAGGGATTAAAGAAGGCTGGGAGCAACAAAAGTTTAGAGAAACTGGACGGCCAGCCTTCACCGTCACGACCAGGTAGTGGCAATGAACTGAAAAAACCTATTGACAAAGGGAGAAAAGATAGCATTAAGGGCTCAATGCTCAAATACATGCTAACAATGGACGATGGAGATAGTGCTCCATCTCTAGAAAAGAAAAACAGTTTGGAAAAGCCGGACGAGAAAGAGAGACGAGAAAGTTTACAAAGTACGGGTAGCACGGATGGAAAGCAGAATGCATCTCGACCAAGTAGTGGCAAGAGTATAGGAAAGCCAAGTGAAACAGGTAGAAAAGAAAGCATAAAGAAATCAATGCTGAAATATATGCTGACAATGGAAGACGAAAGTGGTCCATCGTCTCCAGAAAAGAAAGACAGCTTGGAGAAGCCTGATGATAAGGAGAGGAGAGAAAGCATACAAAGCTTAGGTAGTTCTGACGGCAAACAAAACACATCGCGACCGGATAGTGGCAAAAGTCTGGGAAAACCAAGTAACACTGGTAGAAAAGAAAGTATCAAAAAATCCATGTTAAAATACATGATAAACATGGACAATGATGATGATACACCCACTCCAGAAAAGGTTGGAAGCTTGGAAAAGCCAGATGACAAAGAACGAAGAGAAAGTATAAAAAGTTCGGGTAGCACAGATGGTAAAGAGAATATATCGCGGCCAGGTAGTGCAAGAGGTTTGGCAAAACCAAGTGATGCAGGCAGGAAAGATAGCATCAAGAAATCAATGCTACAATACATGCTAACAATGGATGACCAAAGTAGTCCATCATCTCCAGAAAAGAAGGATAGTTTGGAGAAGCCTAATGACAAGGAGAGAAGACAAAGCATTCAGAGCTTAGGCAGCGCAGAAGGCAAGGAAAACCAATCTCGACCTGACAGCGGTAAAAGTCTGGGAAAACCGACTGAAATAGGGAGGAAAGAGAGCATAAAGAAATCTATGCTGAAATATATGATAAACATGGACAATGAAGATGATGTGCCCACTCCAGAGAAGGGAGAAAGTTTGGAAAAGCCAGATGACAATGATAGGAGACTGAGCATACAAAGCACAGGCAGCTCAGATGAGAAGAAAAACGAATCACGACCAGGAAGCGCCAGAAGTCTGGGAAAACCGAGTGGTACAGGTAGAAAAGAAAGCATAAAGAAATCAATGCTACAATATATGCTAACAATGGATGACCAAAGTAGTCCACCATCACCAGAAAAGAAGGATAGTCTGGAGAAGCCTGATGGTAAGGAGAGAAGAGAAAGCTTGCAAAGTTTAGGCAGTAATGAAGGTAAACAAAGTACGTCGCGACCGGGAAGTGGATCAAGTCTGGGGAAACCTGCTAATACAGGAAGAAAAGAAAGCATAAAAAAATCAATGTTACAATACATGCTAACAATGGAAGACCAAAGTAGTCCACCATCACCAGAGAAGAAGGATAGCTTGGAGAAGCCTGATGGTAAGGAGAGAAGAGAAAGCTTGCAAAGTTTAGGTAGTTCTGATGGCAAACAAAGTACGTCGCGACCGGGAAGTGGATCAAGTCTGGGGAAACCTGCTAATACAGGAAGGAAAGAAAGCATAAAGAAATCAATGCTACAATACATGCTAACAATGGATGACCAAAGTAGTCCACCATCACCAGAAAAGAAGGATAGTCTGGAGAAGCCTGATGGTAAGGAGAGAAGAGAAAGCTTGCAAAGTTTAGGTAGTTCTGATGGCAAACAAAGTACGTCGCGACCGGGAAGTGGATCAAGTCTGGGGAAACCTGCTAATACAGGAAGGAAAGAAAGCATAAAGAAATCAATGCTACAATACATGCTAACAATGGATGACCAAAGTAGTCCACCATCACCAGAAAAGAAAGATAGCTTGGAGAAGCCTGATGGTAAGGAGAGAAGGGAAAGTTTAGGTAGTTCTGATGGCAAACAAAGTACGTCGCGACCGGGAAGTGGATCAAGTCTGGGGAAACCTGCTAATACAGGAAGAAAAGAAAGCATAAAGAAATCAATGCTGAAGTACATGATGAACATGGACAATGAAGATGATGCGCCAACTCCAGAAAATGGAGGAAGTTTGGAAAAGCCAGATGACAAAGAAAGAAGAGAAAGCATACAAAGTTCGGGTAGCACAGATGGTAAAGAGAACATATCGCGGCCAGGTAGTGCAGGAGGTTTGGCCAAACCAAGTAATGCAGGCAGGAAAGATAGCATCAAGAAATCAATGCTACAATACATGCTAACAATGGATGACCAAAGTAGTCCATCATCTCCAGAAAAGAAGGATAATTTGGAGAAGCCTGATGACAAGGAGAGAAGAGGAAGTATACAAAGTTTGGGTAGCTCAGATGATAAAGGAAGCGCATCTCGGCCGGGCAGTGCGAAAAGTCTTGGGAAATCGATCGATAAAGAAAGGAAAGAAAGCATAAAGGGCTCAATGCTGAAATTTATGCTAAGCATGGACAATGAGACTGTCGATATTCCAAGCAGCCTCAGTGTGCAGGAAGATCAGGGCAGCAAAGTAAGCAAACAAAGCTCGGGTGAATGTAGCTCGGAAGCAGATGACAAAGGAGTAGGTAGTGAAGGCATAACAAACGAAATGAAAGTTTTCGAGGGTGATAAAACTACGAAAGAGGAGGGAGGTTCAGGGAAAAATAATGATCTAGAGGAAACGAAAAGCTCAGAGCACATGGAAGGTCAGAGTCAGGTCACCGAAGTGAATGAGGAGGGGATGAAACCGGGTGGAATAGAAGATGAAACAGGGGCGAAACAGATGCACCAGGGGGTAGCGCAGGAAGGCAAGGGGGGGAAAGAGATGACGGAAGAAAGGAAAGTGGTCAAAGCAACAGGGTCAAAGGGCAGTGGGGAAGATGAGTCGGAGGCGAGGGTTGGTGAAGTCGACCGAGATAATTTCCCCGTTGATTCTGAGACCCCGGACGCGCACACAATACAGATCCGAGTCAGCAGCCCCGTCGACTCTTCCGCCGAGAACTCCATTGCTTCCAATCCTACCTCGCCACGCACGGAATAAATACAGCTCAGGAGAACGAACAGGTAAGCTTTTTCTCTTCTTACTCCCATTTCTAACAATTATTAATCGATTTTATTTAACCCTTTCTGGTCGTGTGATTCCAAACGGAATCGTGTCACTTCAGTGCTTCATGCATCCATTCAAAGCATCTGCTGACTATACGGTCTCATCCGCTTTGGTACATGATTCCACAATATTCTACATATTTCACAACTCGCCGTAATTGCAAACAAATTATAATCTTCAACTGTTGGTGTGGTGGATAGAGTACTGGCCTCCCATCCCGAGGGCCCGGGTTCGATTCCCGGCAGTGGTGGATTTTTCAGTGGCAAAACCGGTCCCTGCTTGAGTGCCTAGTGGAGGGAATTTCAGGTTTAGCACTCCGTCCGTCGGATGGGACGTTAAGCTGTGGTCCCCTTGGCGCCTTTCGTTAAGAGTAGGCTAATGCCGGCGCAGGGTTTCTCTCCACCCTTCCTCCGTTCCCTGAAAACTCCTACCATTGCCCATTATCCACCTATCCTAAATGGCGCAAATGACTTCAGCTATCGGTCACCTCACCTGAATAACATAACATATTCAACTGTTGCTGAAGATTGCTTCACTTTTGATCGTAAATTTATTGAAAGTTTGGACTAGAGAGGGTTTGTCTGTCCTTCCGGGTAAAATATTACGATTGAATTTTCACCCACTTTCTGCCGTCAAATCATGTAGAAATTTTGCATGCGCACTCATGCTTAAGAACAACACAATATTCTTCAGCAATTAATATGGATTGATACAGAAATTACAGAGTTTTAATCAAATTAAGTTTTGATATGGATAAAATTTCTGACGTAATATATGTATCAACTATAGACTTCATTGGCAACTACCAATATCGCGGATGGTCTGGCGTGATTAGCTCTAGATCGGAGGAGCTGATATTCAATGTCCATTTTATGTTATTTTACGTGCGAATATTTTTCATTCAGGGTTTTAGATATTTTCTTTGATAGTTTCGAAGAATCATCCCGGGATATTATTTTTTTATCTCCTGTTTCGGAATTATTTTTAAGGTTAAACATGTTTCAGTGACCCTAGGCGAATATTTATCCCAAAATGATGGATTTGAAATGAAACTTTCACCTTTAGGATTAGTGAATCATATTAAAAATTTATGATAACGCAACTGTTAAGAGGAAAAAAATTGTATTTTATAAATGTACTAAAATTTAAAAATAATTTTTTCTCACCGATATCTGAAAATGCTCTAATTTGGAGAGAAAAAATAAAAGTTTTAGGGCAATGTAGAGATATTTTAAATACTTCTATTGCTGGTTAACAATTTTACACTCTAATGAAATTGTTTGATTGCAAATGGAAGTATGAATAAAGATAATCCTATTTTTTTCATTCTAAATTTGGCACATTGTTGGTAATACAGACCCTCCCGAAAATAATCCATTAAGGATTCACTTCAGAAAATATTTCTTTCATTACTCAGTATTTGGCAAAGTATCTGGCTTAACTAGTAGAATTAATTCATAATGTGGGTAATGGAAGCAATGAAACTCAACAGAATAAATTTATTGTAAACTCACTGCCATGGATAACGTAATATATTTCTTATATGGAGTTGCATTAATATTCTTTACCCTCATCAAAAGCTGGCCACAAATTCCACTAACGGGGCACTATTTCCTACATATTTCAGGCTTTAGTACCCAGTAGTATGCGTTATCAAGAAAGAATACCTATCTCGAGCAATGACCCCAATATTCACGGTGTCTCAAACATAAAATTTAAGCTGTCTGTAAAATAAATATGCATCATAATAGTTTTGGAGTTTAATATAAAGGTCTCATATCATATAGCAAAACTGTTACACGTTTTGGACGTAGTAGTGGAAGGTTACCATAGATGGCGTGGTGAGAATTTTTCGCGTTGCTTTACAAACGATGTATATCGCTTCCATTGCTTTCGTTTTTCTACGCGACTTAAGCGGCACGTAACATATGCTATTGTTGCAGCTTTGTTATTTTAATATAATGGTGTGATATGCCTTTACCTAACGTCAGCTGTCACATGGATAAGTTAACATTCCTCACATGATTAGAGAAAACATACCATTTGTCACAGGAGGGATTCCTTGTTGTTTCATTAAAAACGCATAATCCACAGCTGCAAGGAGGAAACTACAAATCACCATTGCCGCTTCAGTCTATTAGGAAAACGATAGCGTTGGAAGCGATATATATCGTTTGTGACGAAATGCAAAAAACTCTTCCTTCGCCACCTATGGAAACCTTCCAGAACTATGTGCGAAACGTATAACCCTTTGCCTTATGCGGTGAACCCTCTTTTATTCATCCGAAATAAAAATTCGTCCAATCTAAAGTTACAGAATCAGATATTATTCTAGAATCTAGTTTTCATTATGTGCTAAGATATTTTCATGGTTTCATTTCGTCTCTCCTTTTTTTCTAGACACTACCACTCTCGCCTCGAAGCAAGAGATCACTAGCTTCACCAATCACAAGATGCTGATGAGCTGAAGTGGCCGTCTGAGACAATAACAGGGTTGACCAGGGAATCATAAGTGAAGCCAGCAGAAGTGAAGAGGGAAAGAAGAATTTGATGAATGTGAATTCGAGAAGTTGAAGAAAATCAACAAATCGGATGTGGATAGAAATTGGATTATTTGGACTAGAATACTTGAGAAAAATTCAAGAATTGCAAGAAAAACATTTGAATACAACGTGTCCCTGTTACGCTAATTTAATCCCCAAACTAATTCTTAATTGGGGTAGTAAAAGCAGTAGTCATCATCTAAAGGTAATAAAACCTTATTGACGGATGTAAATAGCAATACCATTTGCCGAGGAAGCTAAATTATATATTTTGGCAAACGCTTCTCTCGCCACGCTTGTATAAACGCTAAAATGGCTGTCAGTAATGAAATTAGCTTTAAAAGAAAAATCCTAGTATCAGTAGTTTTAATTATTTTGACGATACTCAGACAAATGGAATATTTTATCACATAAATAATACTAAACCATGGCCTATGAAATTAATTGTAAAAAATATGCTGTTTATTAAGTCTTAAAAGTAGAATATTATTGCAAAATAAAGTTGATTAACTGAAATTCGGCCTAAAATATTTATTTTTTCACCTAACTCCACTTCTTAGAAAATCTGCCCAAACGAACTCTTCTTGTACATGTTTATCATATTGAGCCCAGAAATTCAAAATCACTTGAATTGATAACTGTATAATAGACGCACAGGACGAATTTTTCCTTGAAGAAAGTAAGGGGTTGATAAATTTTAAGAAGTACTTGTAAGAGCAAATTATTGAAAGAGAAATAGAGGAAGATGATAAGGAAGTAAGAAATATTAATGATGAAAAGCAGAGGACATGAGAAACAGCAGAACGTATTATTACAGAAAAAAATAAATTCACATTAGAATTAATTGCCGCAATGAATTGTGACAACGACTATGAGAAATAAATATGACCAATGGCATTGCAGGTTGAAATACAAATACAAGAAAGGGAAATGATTACTAGCTGGAAGAAGAGAACTGGACGATATTAACCAATTACTTCAGAGAATACTTGAAACATAAACTGCTTTGAGCAGGCACTCAAATGAATAGAAGATTCCATGGGCTTCATTAAAACACACTTGAATAAAACCTTTAAATATTTTTATGAGACTTGAGAGTCTGAGATTAATGAAAGGTGGAAAGATAATATTCCATCAATTACGAGAGAAGAATGCTGATGTTATTGCTGTTTGAATGACTGAAATAAAGAGCGGTGAAAAAATATGAAACTGTTATTCTCATTGATTTTCCTCACCCTTCTGGCTCTCGCGTCCTTGAAGGACATTTTGTGAAGTCTTTACTGGTTCGTGGGAGGAGGATGAAGGACTAAAGGCGATACTGCGATACAGCAAATGACCTTGAAGCCCTTAATCCTCTCTCTCTCTCTCTCTCTCCCTCCCTCTTTCCATCTCGTCGATCGCCCAGCATTTTCATCTCGAGCACGAAAATCCCCCCCTGCACGAAACTCCATCTCCTTCCACCCTCAGATGTATTTATATGCACACATATATAAATATACCTATATACGCCTCTCTGACGTCCCATACGAATGTCGCATTATTTTATTTCATAAGGCCTTCGCCGATATTTCATTTTTTCCCAGAAAAGATAAGCGTGCATGAAGGAGAATCTAAATTTAAGAGGAGATGATGGGCAATTTGAGTGCTGGAAATTTGTTTATTTCTATTTTTTTTATTCTCTCCTTCTTTCCTCTAAATCCCCGCATAAATGGAGGAAAGGGCCTTGCAATACCATCTACTGGAGCGATACACGATAAATATTCTAATCCGTGTATATGATGCAATATTCAATTGATTCCCACATTCGCTCCAATCCCACATTTAGCCAAATCGGACAACGCATCTATTCATTCACATCAGGAGATCCCCTCCTTGCTCTATGTCCCACTTTCTTCCTCTTTTCTATGTGACGCGATGATTTTCCGAATTCGGAGAGCCATCGTGTGAATACATATAACCCTGCATGACCGAATGGTTTTCATACGACTCCTGATACAAGTTTTTCCGTTCTCCAGCTTGATGGCCAGCAGCTTGAGTGCTTCCATGGAGCGAAATATGTACTTTGGAAGCATGGGACGTTCACGAAATTGGGTGAACAACGTTTGCTTTGCGACATCGTCATAATTAACGAGTCGCCTTGTCCAAAATATCGAAATAGCGATTTATTGTTTGGCATTGCATGAGTATCAAAAATGGAACGGCAAAATAGAAAATGTTTCTCCAGAACAAACAAACGCGTTTAGTCTGAGTATTTCGGAGGCCACGGTCACCGTGGTCAACGACAGATAGGATGTATACAACCAGGTAGAAACGTTCGAACATACTTCGTAATGATAAGCTTTTAATTCAATTGTCGGGCATTATTAAACAATTTATGTATGTAGTTTATATAATATATCAATGTTCAGATTGAACGGGCTTGTTTTTTTAAAGTGTTTTATGTCTATTTGTCATACCTTGCCTTCTAAGTTCGGCCTTATAAGTATAATTCTGTTTTCAGGAGTTCCGAATACACAGCATACCGTGTAATTTAATATCAATGAATATCAATACCAATTTAATACCAATAATACAGCCGTATAATTTTATATCAATAATAGTACATACATGACCGCAGCAAAATTCAAACCCACGACACTTGCGATGCCGGACCGGCACGTTACCAACCAATCGTGACCTGCCTAACTTTTTCACCTATTATGGAAAATATTCACTCAATATTTTTATTTCCGTGCATACTATTATTTATGGTATTTTCC
The DNA here is from genome assembly GCA_933228895.1 of Platycnemis pennipes. NCBI lineage: Eukaryota > Metazoa > Arthropoda > Insecta > Odonata > Platycnemididae > Platycnemis > Platycnemis pennipes. The sequence goes on from OW121856.1 coordinate 14,755,784, forward strand.
GCAATGTGTGTATTTCTTTGTGCATTTTAAAGAATGAGGGCATGGAAATGAACTCACGAGTTTATTTTAGTTTGGACTTCTCAGAGCCGCCCTTGAGGCACGATATCGTTGATGCCATGAATCTAATTTTTATGATATCCCCCACCAATTTTGAACTTAAATTCGTACCCTATCACGCCTCTTCCACCCACAAGGCCTTAGTATCCGTAAATTTAGCCGAATACTTCTTAGATGCTACTACCGCTTGCCACGATAGTGGAGAGAGTTGAGAGTTGAACTTAATTGAATCTACATCTCATGTTCATCTATTGAGTTTAATAGGTTAAAAGGGGCAATTCCTCTAACTTGCTTAAGTTGAATTTGCTATAGTTTCATGCGCCGAGAAAGTTAGCACCAGAATAATCGTCTTAATAGTGGTTTCTGTGGGATAATTATGTTACCATAAGTTAAATTTCGGATGGAAAATAATTTTTTAACTAAAATAAAATTCATCTAAAGCTCTAAACGGTGGAGCTGGTGTTTTTGGTAATTCTTCTCTAATGCGCAAAAAAATACTTCCGTGCACTTCAAACAGAGATACCATTTTGTAAATATAAAAACTGGAATTGATTAATTGAAATATTGCTTGAAATTTAAAAGTATGAAAGCTGTAGGCATTATACTTCTACAGCGACTTTTAGAAAATTTTTAGCACAAAGTTCTTTGATCCTTCATGACCGCATATATTATTTATAACATTTTTGGCACATTCTGAAGAGCCCTTGAAGTAAATCTTTTCCTTCCGGAAGGATTGTATCATTTAGTAACCATTTGTTGGTCTTCATCCAAGCAGCTCTGACAACTCTTTTGAGCCAGCCACGAAGGAAAACATTAAAAATGCATGACCCAGTGTTTTCTGTGTCCATAAATGGAAGATCGACTTTGTGATATTGCGACATGATTGAATGAGACACTGCCTCGTATAATCATGCACTTTGTAATACAGACGTAAACGTGTTAAATGTTGCACGGACGTCACTAGGTCACCTCTTGAGAATGACGGTTGTGCAACGCTCAAATTGTTCGACACTAAAAATAAAGTGTTGATTAACATTAAGTTATTATGAGGTAGTGTGTCTTATTTGATGTATTTTTACTTTGGTTGTTACTGCAAAGTAACACCCACCACTGAGTCTCCGGCTAGCACCGGGTTTCACATCATAAGGACCGGCGACTAAACTGGTAATTTTTTATTATTATTAAATTGTTACAATTAGTAACTTCCACCTCCCAGTCTCCGGCTAGCATCAGGTTTCGTTGCCGTCATAATTGCCGGAGACTCGAGAGGTGTCGCGCCTATGGGTAGCCACGTCCGCCACTGGTGGATAGGTGGGTACCCGGCATTAGGGTCATGCGCACGAAGCAGGCGGAGAGACCCGAGAAGGACAGCCTTCTGCATTGCACTTGCAAGTGCATCCACTCGCGCCCTGCATGCCGGGATGCACTTGAGATTTCCGACTTCCAGTGAGCTCTTGACACCACCAAGCACGCCCACGATGAGGACTACCAGTTTCACAGAGTAGCCCGCGTATATTCGTCTGCGTTCACACAGCAGATCTTGATATTTAGTCCTTTTTTCTATCTCCTTCGCTGCCATGTTCGTTTCCGCCGGTGCCAGTGTATTATTATGGCTTAGGGAAAGGCAACAACCATGATATGGAGTAGATGGAAAATAGGTGAATGAAGCCAGCAGACAGGTAACCCCCAAGTAATCCCTTACTCTTTACTCCCCTCTACCGTTTCCCAACTCTCATCCTTCCCTCTTACACTAAATTCACCCCAAAAACCTCTCCGTCATCCCAGCCTCACGCCACAAACCCCTTTTCTCCATTATTTCTCCTCCAGTGACCAGTGGCCAACGCACTCGGATATTCCAACATTTTGAGGGATGCTTCGCTCTCAACCCTTATCCTAGTCCTCACTTTCATTCCTTCCCTCTCTTCTTAAACCCTGACTGCTACCCATAAAAACGTAGACTTACGCATTAAATCCTTAGCCACTCATCCATCATGCAAATGATTACACTACAGTGGGGTGGACCACCGTGTAGCCTCAGAAAACCAATGGAAGATTTTTAATTTTTTCATTTCCGAAATGAATAATAAATCTGGCTAAAATGTTGGTTTCCTAACAAGAAAATAACCTTATTATCACTCTTTAAGAAGAATGTATGCTTATCAGATGAATTTCGAGGGTCAATTTCGAGAAAATTGTTTTAAAAGTTCAATTCCGCGTTGGTTTACTCTCGAGGCATTACTTTCCTCCTTAACCTCCAGGCTTTACTTTATTGATCGAAATTTGATTTTATTTGCTTAAATTTAAATATTTATTCCGCATGATCATTTTTTATCATTAAAATACACGTATATCAACTCCACTTTCCCCCGCACCTACTGGGGGAATAGGTTAAGGAGGTTCCACCGTGACTCCACGATTAAATATCCCTTAAATGAGCTATGTTATTCAATGAATAAATACCGATCCAGGAAAAACCTATAGGGTGATAACGTATATACAATAATTGTATGAGTGTGCTATTTTATATCGCGTTGTAGAGGCATTCTATTTTTTAGAAGCTCTTTTTACTCATTTTGACTTCGGAACATGACTGACGTGTTATTGCCACGTTTAATATACAAAGTGAGAATACATGCTCAAACCCGCTAATACGTATTCTAAAATAGGTTAAATATTTTCATAGTTAATTTTAAACTATTCCCTTGCAAATACAACTCCTTGTTTTGAATTTTATCAATATTGATGTTTTTGAAAAATGTTTGGCAACGAGGACGCTGCTACCATTTGGAAGCATTGGTATTATTTACACCATTTTAACAACCAATTAATTATTTAAATTAAATAAAAAATATAAGAAGGACCTTGGTAACGCATATACCTTAATTAAGTTACTAAATAGGCTTGCTAAGCACGTTCCGTCACAAGTACCGTTGCCAATGATAACTATATACTGTAGCGATACTTTCATGCAACTAAGGCTTTTCTGCTTTTTTTCGAGCAAACATTTATTAATATCAATTTAACAAGTGCATTAAGGCGAGTACTTTTTTGCAATGCTACATTCTATATAAAATTTCGCATCTTACATTAGTTTTTTATCAAAACGACATTTCTCTAAACATTATTAATCTGTAAATCTTAGTGCAAGAGCCATGCTCTGCCGTATAGCCACGTATAAAATATCTGATTTTCAACGTCTTTTTTCTTCAAATATATGATGGAAAGGCCAAATTATTTTATTTCCAATCGATAGAAGGGGCAAAACATTGTTTGTCCTGAAAGTTTCACAAAAATGACATTTACTTCATAATTCGGTGGAGCCATCTTAAGCATGAGTCCCCTAAAACAGCAAACCTAACCGTCTTCTCATTACTCTCGCGAGCATTGGAGACAGACATTAACAAATACGAACATTAAGTCAAGTCAGGTACCTTTTTGAAAGAGATCGAATATTCCCATTTTTTCGGGAACTTGGCTCCCAATTTTTCGAAGGCAAGCATTCGACGACCTTGCGCAGAGTGTGGCTTATGGCCATAATTTACGCTAAATCACGAAAGAAATATCAGCGCCGACGAGAGTGAATTCGACCCACGTTTCGTGACGCTCCCCTTACACATGTGACCTTGGAACTATGGACGTTCCATGCTGTGGCTTTCCATAATTTTCTTTCTCGAACGCCGAAGTGATTTATACTCCATAATTCGATGATTACCGGTCGTTTGCAGCCGATGGATCATTTTTTGAGTGTTCTAAACAATAAAAGTTCTTAAAATAATGATTTTCCTTGATATCCATATCTGCTTTAAGAACAAGCAGTATAACCACCAAATATGATATTTGTTGGGTTACGTCATAAGCACATGAGATAAGAATGAACCCCGAATGTAAATGTAGAAAAAAGGCCTGTATACGGGTATGTGTTTGCATCTACATCTACGTGATACCCTGCAAGTCACCGCGAGGGTGTGTGGCAGGGGGTGAAGATCACCAAACATCACTATTGACATGCAAACAAGCTACTACATAGAAACATCCTAGATAATATAGTTGCATGCAGCTAGATGGTTAGTATCTACATTAATAATGGGATTGGTTGTCAATTGCATGCATCATGCAATAGAGACTACAATATTTCACCTACATAATCCATTGTTATGCTGCCTATTGTGTTATCTTATAGTAGCGGAGAGAATTGACATTTTGAATCTATCAGTACGACAATATATCGCTCTAATCTCATTTATCTGGTCGAATCTAGCATAATACGCTGGTTTTTTAATATACATCTGACAACTTCAGTAAAGCTAACCGTTTTAAATTTTTGCAGGAGATTTAAACTGCGCTTTAACCTACGTTATAATAATCATTCCCTACCTAATTCTTGTATTAATTCTGATACATTACCAAACCTATCGTAACACTTTTTAACAAACCTAGCTTCTCTGCGCTTCCCACTCTGTTTAACTGCCTATGTCACTGTCTAAGGGTAATAAAACGTCATAGAATAATGATTTTTCTTGATATTCATAGCTGTTTTAATAACATTTAGTATAGCCATTATATGTGATATATGTTGGGAGTAATCAGAAATGCATGAGACTGAGGATAAACTCCTTGTGTGAACAAGTAAAAAAGTCTTGTCTACGGGTGTATGTGAGGTAGTGACTCATAAAATACCATAATTTCCCATTTTCTCTCCATTGTAATTTTTTTATTTTTCCTAATATTAAGGAATTATAGCGTTGAGTGCTTGGAATTATGGTTAGGCCCCTCCACTCCGATGGCTTGGGATCGAACTCAAATGTTGGTAGGGCTTCGATCATATGGAACCCTTACTTGAATCGTTTGGAATCTATTTGTTACAATGCACGTTTCAAAATACTGTTTTAACATTATGTGAGGTATTTTAAATTCTTGCTTTGCTTTTGGTACCTTTGATATATATTTAATACTGCTTTATTCAATAAAAATCAGTGAAAGCAAATCAAGAGTATAAAATGTAACAACACACTGAAAAGCTTGAATAATGAAAGGTCCCTATTCTAAAATTCGTGGATTTCATTGTTTTATAGAATAATTCTACTCTTTTCAGAAAATTTCGACTGCTTATTTTTCTTCGTAGATTCTCGTTTCAAGTTGGCAACCCTGTTGATATCTAAAAATCAGATTCTTTTCCTTTTCTCCCTCTTTTCCAGCAAACTACCTTCTATAGTAATCCTCTAAATATAATCACCTTTAGTTATAAGTCCGTCCATTTACTCTGCCTTTTTGTAACTGTCTGTGACTACATCCTCTAGTTCTCCAATCGCTTTATTTCCTCCTCAGTCTCTCTTTCTTCTTTTCCACACATCTTACCACCAAAATTCTTTTTCATCACATACACACACACATCTCAAGCACCTCCAGCTACTTCTAACCTTTCTCCTTCTAGGTCCATGTTTTGCGACCATACTACACAATGGTTCATTTAATAAGAGCCGCACGGAGTTAGATCTCTATATTAGGTAAAAACCAGTTTAGCCTTGAAGCTATTCTGTAGCACACACCGTTTGTACCTCATCCACCTTTACCCACTCTGCCAGCCGAGTGACAGACATTCTTGACCTTAACTCCTTGTCCTCCTTTTGTTTTAAAATTTAAGCTCTTCCTCCAATAATATTGTACCAAAATAATTTTCTTATAATTATCCTTCACCTCACTTCTCCATCAAAAAATTCTGCGGTGCTGTAATCTGTGAAAATGGAAATAAACTGAAGGATCATTTAAGCTCAGATCAAGAATATTCTTCTGGTCCTTCGATGACCAAATAAATTGTGTCATTCTTACGCTTTATCACAAAAACAATCGTACGCTTTTACTAGCATGGTCCAAATATTTTTTAAACCTTTTTTGAATAAGTATTATTTTTTGCTAAGGATATAGTCAAGGCTATAGTATCCAAAATATGATATGTACCATTATTATGATACAATTTTTTCTCAGTTAATAACTAACGCTTATTTTTTGTTAAATATAAAAAGCAGTGTATTTCACTTGAAGCTCTTTCACATCATAAATCGCCAGGAAATCTACCAAGCGTGGTAGGTACAATAAGACATGAGCTATGAGACTTCATTTTTTTTTAATTCACTCCAAAGAGCATCCACTTCGAATTTCTTCCTTTGCAACAGTTTCCTCCTGAACAGTATACTTGATGACGTTTTGATATCTCCATTGTTGTACCTGTGCTGAAAGTCTCAAACCGATTTCTTGTCTTCAATTGGTTCACCTTGGATTCACACATTGTTGCGGAATGACAGCCTTTCAGATGTTTTTCATTTTTGGGAAAGGAAAAAAATTCTCTCTCGAGATTTTTATCGGAAGAATAGAGGCTAAGGATCCACTCATATTTCTCTTCAGAAAAAAAGAGATGTTTCAGAAAGGCTCATGTCTCAGGAGACGTGTTGTCATAGTCCATTGTCCAAACAGACACAATGGGGAATACGTATGCAATTTGCTACTCGTGTATTGACGACGTATTCGATGCGAACTTTTCACAGAAATTTAAATATATTATCCAGCATTTCCTATGCCAACCACAAAGATTATTAAATGCTATCGAAATATTCCCGAAATCGGACGAAAGTCACGTGACCTGAAATAACTTTAAACTTCACTGCATGACATAGGTTACATGTTGCTAGGAAAACTATTTTAAAAAACTATTTAGGAAAACTATTTTAAAAAAATAAACGTCTGTTTTCCTGAATAAAATTTTACGAATGAGATAAATACATACATTTTCGCCAAGTATTCATGAAACAACATACCTCCACGTACAAGAGATAAACAACGTCGATAGTGATACCGTGCCGTGACGTCATCCGATGACATCGTGTTTTTAATTGCCGAAAACGTATAATTCTTAAAGAGTACTATCTTTGTAACACTAATGTAATGCAAATTTTTGCAACTTCATTCTTCAGTAAAATTCTACCTAGTACATTTTAGCTAATAAACTTTTCATTCAAAGAATTATAAAAAAATAATGCATGTTCCACATTTGCATCCGCATAATAAACACTCGTTGACGAAGTATTTCGGGAATTCAAAATCCACTCTTTGCCCTTGACGAAGTGAAATAAATAAAATAATATCACCATTTTTTTCTGTCATATATAGTATACACAAAGGTGTCGGAAACAGACGAATGTATTTTTTTATGACCGAAGGCCGAAATAATTTTACTCCAAATGGAATGGTTCAGAAAATAAACTAACTCACTAACCAAAGATAACTTTAAGATAAGATAAAGATAACTTGTCTAAAAATACCATTTTTCCAAAAAATTCGAGTATTCGCGTTTTGTTGAAAGATATTTCCAGCCCCAAAAGAGGCGATGCTATAATCGAACAAGCACACTGAAGAGGTTAAAATGATGTTTAGAATAAATTTGAATACATTATCAGTTCTAAGACGCGTAGGAAATCTTTCTTAAAAATATATCTCTCCATCTGACATGGGGAAAGTTTGTACTATCCGAAGGGTATTCCTGTTAATAGTTTTCCTACCATATTTATTGGATAGATATTCGGGGGTATGATAAACATGTTGCAAATACCAAATGCGCTTTTTTGCTGAAATAAAGATATAAATTATAGTTCATATTACCAATAAGTTATAAATGATTAAATATAGTGTTCCACTCAGAGGTCGATTGGTAAGGTTAGAGTTCTGAGTACTACGTCTAACGGCGAGCGAAGTTTATTAATCAGGGTATATTTACAGGGTACATGTAAATATCTTTCGATATGCCATCTGTAGTTTGTTAGAAATATGTGGTGTCCGAAATTCAGCCATCATATTGGATTGAACTGGACGTGTTAAAAGGCTTCTCACTTAATAAAACCCAGCGCACCAGATAAGTACTAAATCCCCTGCCATACTCCCTTGTCATGGCTTGCTGATTAATATATAGATGTGGGTGAGTAGCCCTTACCTCATATTCCTGGGTTACAACATCATATTCACAGCACAATCTAATGGTACTGTTAGGAATTTAAACCGAGAATGTAGCAATTTAAATAAGTTTTAGTTCTCAACTCAACGCTTAAGCTGGAAAATACAGAGTATGTATGTAATGTATGAGCACGCGAGTGATACAAAATTCTAACACGACGGATTGTAATAATCCCGTGACTTAGAAAGATACATGGAATCAAGATATAGTGAGTGGAAGGAGGGAAATTGGAAGGCCAGGGCATTCACATCATTCAAATGGAAGACATTTTTAGGAGAAGCCAAAAATAAAATTATAACCAATCCAAAAGTATACATCCAAGGTCAGATGACTAAAATAAGATAGGATATAGAATAAGTATTCAGGGATTGGCCTTGAGAATCATTTTTATCCGAGAGGGTGGTTCTAAAATTGTGGAAACATCCATCAATTCGAAACTCCAATTCTTTCCACTTTCCAATAATTCTCACATCAATGTTTCACGATCCCTAATTTGGAGGGAGTAAGTGGCTGAGTCGATGATGAAAGCCGCTACTCTTGAGGACTACTTATCAGGATTGCGAGAGTAAAATCATTAGTGTCCTCAGTTCAAAAGAAATACCTAGTACACTTCATACGTGACACTGTTCATGTATTACCAATTAGTTTTATTTTAAAATATGGAAAATATATAGGTAACAGTAAACCGGGTCTCAATAGCCTTCACCGATTGATTGTAAGTTCAAGTATGAAAAATACTTACGTAGTAAGTACTTTTCATGCGTAGTAGGAAAAAAAACAAGATAAAAATCAACGGCTTACAGAAGTGCATGTTTAAAGTTTAGATTGAGAAACTGTTGTAACTGTGTTCCAGATCCAGCTCGGTCATATTATGTAATGGAAGGAGAATACGAGGAAGACACAAACAGATGGTTTTCTGAGTATTTATAATATTTGGTATTTGAAACGTTGAGCAATATAGGAAAAATATCTTATGCGGGCATTTAACGATAGCCGTGGCCGAGTGGGTTGAGGCAGGATGGCAGTTTTTACGATCTGGGTTCGGTTCCTACACTAACCAAATTATTGTAAACACATACGTGAAATAATGGGTCAAGCGAATCGTAAACTGGGATTCATCAAAAGAGTCGACGGAAAATCGGCCAACCTCTTCATATTGACGTAATTCTTCTCTTTTACATCCTTCACGACCTGTTCCATGTATCACATACGAGGCCTACCTTTTACAACCTTCCCGTTCACTTTTTCCTCGACGATAGTCTTCATCAAGCCATCGTGTCTCAAGATATGGCCGATTAAGTTTTCCCTTCTTCTTTTTAGAGTTGTCAGCAGACTTCTCTTTTCTCCTACTCTTCTTAGCACTTCCTCGTTACTTACTCGGTCGATCCATTTAATCTTCAGCATTCTTCTGTAGCACCACATTTCAAATGCTTCTACCGTTTTCTTCTCCGCTGCTGTCATCGTCCATGATTCACTGCCGTAAAGAAACATGCTCCAGATGTATGTTCTGATGAACTGTTTTCTTAATGATATGGTACGAATGATGATATATGGTACGAATTTGTGAGGAAGTACTTAAAAGGCAATGACCTCCTGAAAGCTGCTAGTGGAGGATATGTTACAGGGGAGGAGGAAAGGGAAAGTATTTTTGAATAGTGCAGTGGAAAACAAGCGATATAAATAGTTGAAGATGGAACATAGACCCTATTACAGGTTGGGGAATCTTTTTCAAACGAGGGGCAAAAATTTATTTCAAGGAGTAGGGCTGTGCATCATAGGGATATGAATAGATTCATAATTCTCTGATGTACAGACTAGTCAGATAAGTTGGAAAGGCCACGGTTGATATGCTGTTTGAATGTCGACCGACGATATCATTCTGATATCGCGGATTCGCCGATATAAAAAGGAAATATCGTGATATGGACATATCGGGATATCGACATATCGACTTATAATGTAATAACTTAAGGCGAAAGAGCATATAATGTTAGATAATAGAGGTACTTTTCAATTTTTTGATACGTCCCATATGAGCTGAAATATAATCATTTTTCCTTGGTCTAGGAACGGTGAAATTTTTTTAAATTCCGAGTTATGGTTTAAAAACAATAATTTTAAAAACACATTTGAACTTTTCTTGTTGAATTCGAGTTTTTGTTGATGAAATCGCACCATGGCCATCCCATTCCCTATATCCAAAATTTTATGATAAATAGTTATAGTTAATAACAATAACAAATTAGACAATTTGAAATATATAATTAACGATTGAGGAAGTGTAATATTTTATAAGGAAGAGACCGTTTATAGCACTTCAATCTGATCAACCATTACCGAGCACTTGCGCTAAATAGAGACGTTATTAAGGGTGACAGGAAAAAACACCGGGATCAGGAAAGAGTCGTACCGGGATATCGTCATATCGGGATATCGACATATCGGGATATCGACATATCGGGATATCGACATATCGGGATATCGACATATCGGATATCGACATATCGGGATATCGACATATCGTGTTTCGAAATATTGACTCCCGATATCAAGTGCATATCGTGAATCGTCGACGATATATCGTGCTATCGCACACCCCTATCAAGGAGATTTCGCCAACACAGCTCCGTATTGTGGGTCACATACACACAGGCGCCATCATCAGTATACAGCAGATCCTAAACAAGAGAGGCAATCGGCAGCTTAGATTACCTGAACCATTAGATATAGGTGATAAAAAATTCACCTAGACCGGGAATTGAACCACGGACTTTCCGGGCCACTGCGCAGACCACTACGCTACCCAGGATCCCTAATCCGCATGGCAATTTTACCGAGGTTCAGGTACTAGGTGTAGAGCCCTCGCGGTCCATCAAGGATGGCAACACAAGGGAGAAAGGGCTTCAAGGAAGCCACGACCAATGGTGAACCCCATCCAGTGCTTGGCGATAAATGTAGGATATTTCAAGCCTGCCGCGTGAACGGCGGTGAAATTCACAATTAGGGATCCTGGGTAGCGTAGTGGTCTGCGCAGTGGCCCGGAAATCCAAAGGTCCGTGGTTCGAATCCCCATCCAGGTGAATTTTTTCGCATGGCAATTATTGCAAATTTCACCGCCGTTCACGCGGCAGGCGTTGAAATATCCTGCATTTGATATAGGCGGTTTATTCGGTATAGGTAGAAATACTGCAGGGATTAGAGGAAGAGTTGAGAGAAACTAGGTATTGGCATTAGCCCAGTCGAAGCGAAACATCTAACAGGGGGCCACGACCGCGAACCAGTTTCCTCGTCATTGAAGTAAAATATTATTATTGTAGTAATGGTAACAAACGTGACGACAGATTAAGGGAGACTGGGATCAGAAAGGACAAATCCATTCAATAAACTACAATTATACGTCTGATGCTGATGATGATAGAATTCAAACCAGCATAAATCTTAGAACTGATGTGACATTACATCTAATATAAATTCATAACAGAATGTCTCATTGACTGACTATAATCATGACTCTTTTCACGGCCAACTAATCATGAGGCAGAAAAAGATATTTCATTTGAACACAAATGAAAAGAAGCAATAATGGTCAGTAACTTTCGTCCAACACGATGAAAATCAATTCACGTAACTTAAACTAAATCTGATTAAGACTTTTTAATTCATCTCCAAGAAAGCGAAAAGCTTTGAATCACATAATTGAGAAAATGACCCTGACCTTTTTATTATCATTTTGCTTTAAAGATGAAAAAATGGACTGAAGGGAGACACACTCTAAATACTGCTGTCCCCCATGAATTCATTTTAATCTTTTACGCGTTACGAAATGGCAGGAAGAATTAATTTCTCACCCCTCAACTCAGTGCTGAGAAAATGCATATTCAATGAGAAAACTTTGCTCTTGGCTAAATTCAATTCCGATGCCTGTTATCATCTAAGACCTCGCAGTTTTTTCTCACTCATTCTCACTCAGAAGCTTGCATAATGCACAAGCAAGGAATATCCTCGCTGGAATATTTAATATATTTTCACTCACTCATAAGGCAGTTCGACTTAAATTTCTTCCTGAGATTAGTATTGGATTTTAAGTTTCAGGTAGTCTTCTCGGGTCTTCAACCTGGGGGGTGTGAGTTTGAAACCATCGTAATTATCTCGAATAGGTAACCAAGGAGTCACGTGGTATAAACACGAATGATTTGCAAATTTAGTGTGTCTGAATCGCTCCTTACAATACCATTAATAGTTTTCACTTGCTTTTCTCATCTGTTTCGACTGTAGTGCCCCCAGATGAGATAGTAGACAAGTGTAAACAGTGACTGAGGAACTGTTTTCGTAGATTTTCGAGGAAAATAGTATAGTATAGCTGCGGAAAATCATATGTTGGCCAGACAAAGAGAGCCATGGAATGCAGACTGAAGGAACACGAACGGGCTATTCGGAAAAAAGATTGGTATCACTCTGCCGTGGCTGTGCACACTTTTAGAAGGTCACAGTATTGAAATCAAAAGGGCGTAGGTTTTTTGTAGAGAAATTAGCTATTATCCATGAATCATCAGGGAAGCCATTGAAATAGAAAAAAGACCTAACAACCTAAACAGAAAAGATTGCTACAAACTTCCTTGTACGTAAAAGAGGCTTTTAAAAAACTGAAGTATTAATTTATCATACTGTACATAATAACCGTTTATGTTTGTTTATTATTTTTTCACTGTTCATTTTGAATGCCTTGCGAAGCCAGCAGAATAGCAATGTTGCGAAACTGTTGCTAAAAGTTTAGTTTAATCGCAAAAAACCAAAAGAAACTTACCAAAAGTTACTGAGGATGTAATTAGTGGTTTTAACAATCCAAATTTGCGAACTATTCTTGTTTATACCTTTCGACTCCATTGTTACCTATTCGAAATAATCGCAACGCTTCAAAACAAAACCCCCAGCATAAATAGGTATTTACCTGGGCTAAAATACTTGCTGATGAATCGGATCCCAACTTAAACTCTATCTACAAGGCAATTGAGTAATGTTTTAAGCTGCTTAAATTGCTTATATTCCATCGTTTAACTCTTCTCTACACTAATCTTAAAATAAGGCAAGAATGACATACATGCTCAACGCAGGATTACAAGCTGAGATCTTTATTTAGTTGGCGAGTTATCAACCTGGTAATATAGTTGGCCTCTGTATAAGATTCTGATACTGATTCCAAACCTGGGCCTCGATCATGGATCTTCGTAAGGCGTGCGCAAGCGCTATCGTTATTTTTTTATTTAACTTATGTCAGAGAGAACGTGATCTACGTTCTTCATTTTTCGCACAGTACTTCAAATTCCTTATCGCAATCAGTGGAGCAAATTTTATAGACGGTTCTTGTTAACTCTGCGCTACTCTAGGGGTAAGCGTTAACGATTAAGATTGTGATAACGCGAAAGATACATCCGTGACTCCACACCTGGTTCTTTTAACAATTACATTAGTAAACCTTCTCGACACATCTTTGAAAAATTGCTGCTCATTGCTTCACTGTATCCAATTTATTTTAGATATTCTCAAACAATTTATATTTATCTACCGCTTAGGCCAGATTTTGATAAAGTGTCCACACTTTAATTTAAACACCATTTATCCAATGATATACTCGCACTATTTCCCTCTTTAAATTCTCATACTTCCTGCCTCTATTTATAATATCTTTAATACTTTCAATTTTGCTTCATTTTCCCTTTTTTTCTGCAATAAGAACAACATATTAACGATTTCGTACGATAAATAAAGAAAATAAAGAACAAATATTCTACTCATTTACTATATTAGGCGAAATGTTTGGAACAGAATTCTAGGATATGAGAATCCAAGTAGCCAACGATGGACGAAGCAAGAAAGAAATAGTAAGTAAAATATCCCAGGCAAAGAGGGCATTCTATCAAAAGAAGAACTTATTTACCGCTGGAACTACAAGCGTAGAAGAAAGGAAACAAGTCATCAGAAGGTACATCTGGAGCGTGTTTCTTTACCGCAGTGAGGCATTGACGATGACAGCAGCGGAGAAGAAAAAAGTGGAAGCATTCGAAATGTGGTGCTACAGAAGAACGATGAAGATTAAATGGATCGATCGAGTAAGTAACGAGTAAATCCTAAGAAGAGTGGGAGAAAAGAGAAGTCTGCTGAAAACTCTAAAAAGAAGACGGAACAACTTAATCGGCCAAATTATGAGACATTATAGCCTGATGAAGACAATCGTCGAGGGACAGGTGGACGGGTAGAACGGCAAAGGAAAGCCTCGTATGAGATACGTGGAATAAGTCGTGAAGGATCTGAAAGAGAAGAAATACGTAAATTTGAAGAGATACTCTAATAGAAGAATTCAGTGGAGAGCTGCGTAAAACCATTCTTAGGTCTGCTGGCTAACGATGATGATTCTAGGATAACAATATTTGCCCTGTACACCGACTTAATCAAAATTGTAACTCGTGTGCCAACGTTTGGGCGTCATAAACGCACTCTACTGTGAATGCCAGAAGAATTTCAGGTACTAATTCGTAGTTCGTTTTCCAACATGTCGTCGCGGAAGGATACATTCTGCTCCCTCCACTAACAGCAACAATAGATGACTAAACTTTGGTAAGTTGAATCAGGATACAGAGCTAGATTGTTTCGTATTTTCCAAGGAAGGGTTACAAGCTGGAAAATTTGGGTACACCCTTGATTGCTAACCAGGGTTTGCTCGTTTCGCTGGCCGTCATTTTTTTCCAATCGAGATAATGCAATCATCGTTGAAGTTAATCGTTCGCAATGAAGTGTACACAGAAAATTAAATTCACTGGTTATACTCCTTTGATTTTTCTCTTGACTCGGGTTTGAAATCAAATTTTCGAAACCGTGAATTTATTCGGCTTGTAAATTCAACTTGGGTCTCCCCTGGCAACCACGCAATCGACATTCATGGGGGATGCCTTGACGCACAATCGATATAAACCCGCCAAAAAAATGTTCTGAACCAAAATGGAGTAAAATAGCCGTGCCAACCAAAAACATAGAGCTGATATTTTCGGAAAAGGGACAAGTTTTTATCTAAATGCTTCTTCAAAAGGCATGATATGGGAAAACACACAATATTGCGACGATTATTAGAGTCGAAAGAGATGACAACAAATTAGACTTGCACAAAAGTCATCAAAAACATTTCATCATAAAACTGAAACTATAGGCATTATATGCCTATTCTTCTTTGTAACGTTTCAATGATAATCAACAATCAACAATAAACAACAGTTACATCTACATCTACACGATACCCTGCAAGCCACCGCGAGGGTGTGTGGCAGGGGGTGAAGATCACCAAGCATTCACTACTAACATGCAAACAAGCAACTATAGGGTCTCATGCAACTAGATTGTTAGTATCTGTAGTATTTAAGGGGCTAATACATGCATCATGCACTACAGAATACTCTAAAATATTTCACCTACCTATCCCTTTGCTATGCTGCCTATTCTGTTCTCTTATAGTACGGGGGAAAAATGCCATTTTGAATCTATCAGTACGACAATCTCTCTAATCTTATTTATCTGGTCGAATCTAGCATAATACGCTGGTTTTTTTTAAAATGTGCCTAACATCTTCAGTAAAGCTATCCGATTGAAATATCTCTAATAAATTTAATCTGTACCTTAACCTACGCTCTGATAATGATTCCCACCCTAATTCTTTTATTTTAGTTCACAGTTAGAAGTTTACAGTTCACAGTGAGAAGGATTAAAAAACCTAGACTGTATTTCCTGAAAAAACCTTAACTTTTTATACGCTGCACAGAGTAGGGCATGCGATATAATGCTGGAAACTTGAGAAGTGGCCAACTATTAGTGGTATATGATACTATGATTTCTCGGTGTGCACGTCAATGCCGTATCCGAGAGGTTAATGTGTGACCGCCAGCAGTTCGTTGCGTGATGAAAACATCGCCCACGATGGAATGCAATTTACTGCCACACATTACGACAAACTACCGATCGTAAATCTTCGACGGGTTATCCTCTGGGGAGGCGTCGTCTAAAAACTTTTCGATGTAATCTGCACAGAGTAGGGCGATGTTCACTATCCCTTACGATTATTACGGCATTTATGGCAATTTATGCAGATGGATGAGTTTTTTTTAGAGAGGATCAGCTATAGACCGCAGTTTTAAAGCAGCTCTACTGTTTTTTTCTCACATAAGCCCTATTCTCTCATTTCCAAAGCTTTGGAGGTTCAACATCCCCAGATACCTATTAATGCGTCAATATGCAAATGGACGTACTTAGTATAAAGTACGTTATTCCTGCGATTACGTGTTCGCCTACAAGCATTTAACTGCTCACATCACCATCAAAGGCTTGATTGGTCGGAGAAGTTCGTCAGGGACTACAGCAATCAGTATCGTATTGCTATTTATTTTTATGCCAATAAATTATTGCGTGAATCTTCCAGAACAATCTTTCTAACCACCAGCAAAATATTAGTTCTCTAGCCCTCAGTGTAAGATTTCAAGAAAATATCCACACCATTGGATATTGGAATTGGATATTGTATATTGGAAATAAACTAACGTCATTGACCGTGTCCATGTATTTTACCGGAAGTATTTTAATTGTTCTTAATGACCTCCAAGGCAATTCGTCATATTGCTTCGAAAAGAACAACAAGAAGCCAGGTATGAGTTTCCACTCGTTAATAGTAAATGTTATAAAACACTTCTTATTTCGAGCCATAAGACGCACTTATTACAAATTTGAAGTGAAGCGTTCATAAGGTATTGTTTCTGTTCTTTCTTTAAGTGTTAATAACCTACTTTATCCGATTCACCTACGACGGTTACTAAGGAAATCTATTTTATTCCTTGCGATGTTTCTTTATTTGGAGACCATCCAGAATAATATAAGGCATAAACTTTTTATCGTTCGTTATGTGTACATTTAATATATATATGCAAGTTTCATTTTAAGCTGTGAAAATTGCACACATTTTTAGATTCATGCAGAATTTTTTCATTGCTGATGTCAATAAATCAAACGTTATCACCAATGTTCGCCGTTTCGCTAGCATATGACGACAGAAACGACTCTAATATCTCAGTGCCAATATTTACTTGTCATTTCTGCGACCTCTACAGCGTAAATTTGAAGTCACCACATCTACTTAAAACAGTGAATTACGTGTTTCTTTGCATCGTGAATAAATATGCAGGTCTGCATACGATTATAAGGTGCTCATTTTCTTAATAAATGCAACGTACACATACTGATGTCAGAATTAGATTTTTAAAACTGCAACCATCTTACCCTGGAGGATATCAGCTTGGTTCGCGGGATTGAACCCTGTATTAGATCGAAGTAATGTAAGCCATAAGGCTCAAGTACTAAAATATTAACCAAGAGATCCATTTCAACGCGTGCATTCACGCTAGGGAGCATTTAGGCGAGGTCATCATCACTAGGTACCAATCCTAAAATCGAACTGACACAACCCTCAACTCAATTCTTATTCGGCCAACCTCTTCACTATAGCAAGATATTCGGGTAACTCGGTTTATGATTTTTGTGGCTATCTCGTAACTTTGGCTTTTAAACCCTCCATATTTACATATTAATTGAATATATTTCGTTGCTTGCTCCATGCATTTCATGTTATCATTTTTTTGCAGTTTAACCAATTCACTTATCCTTCGACTACTGTCTTCGTCCATCCGTTATACCACACGATTTGGTTTTATATTCTTTTTTATGTTTTCATCAGCCTTATCATTTTAATCACTTATCTTAGAATATATTTTTATTTTACATGGCCCGTTTATTTTATTCCATCAAGTCTTCTACTACACCACAATTTGACATTTGACTGGCATGCTCCCTGCACGTTAGGGAGTATTACTTGTGTTTTTTTCCTTTATAATGCGAATAAAACGGTCCGCGGATTGAAGAATTTAGCATTCCTTCCCGTGCTGTGAGTAAGTGAGCCATGAAAGGAAAGTGAATATAGGATATACTGTGCGGTTGCGGACGGCGACCAATGGAAGACACTTCCTCAATTAGCTCCAGGGGACCGTACCCTAGTGATATAGGGAGAGGGAGGGCGATGGAAAGGGTTTAGCGATGTGGCTCCTTATTCCCAGCACGCACTCAGGTTTTTTTTCCAGCTTCCGGTCCCTTGCTCCCAAACCTACCCTCCGATTCGGATGCGCAAACACTGCCTTCATACGGTTTCCTGCCCTCCGATGACCCCTAGGTCACGTGGCATCCGGGTTAATTAGCGCGTGAGTAGTTGGGAGGGGTTGGAAGGGGGGCAGGGGGGAGGGGGTGGGTGGCGAGGGGGCGTAAATGACTCTCAGGGCCAGGAGAGAAAGGGTCTGAAACAAGGGAGGACCCTTCTTTTCATTTCCCCGGGAAAATCCCAGGGTTTTCCCCTCTTTATTTCGTGGAGAAGGGTATTTATGCGAATTTCAGCGTGGGCGAATCGACCCTTGAAGGGCTTCTTGTTGTCTCTTGACGACAAGTGCCCCTTTTATATCGTTGCCTAGTCGCAATTTCCGGATCTCTTTTCAGAAGAAGATTGAGTCCCATTCCGACTATCAAGGAGCCGTTATGCTCATTTTACGATATCGCCCATTCTTTTTGAGTATTCTACAAATTATCAGTAGGTAGCATTTGGAATTGAAGATATTACTTTTCCGATGGGGGCGTTTACTCTGAACCGAAATCGCAAATTTTTTACGAAATCCTTAGATGAAAACGAAAAACAAATATTTTGGTGAAAAACGTTATATTCTAGCCAGAAGCATTCACTCATAAATCCACTCATAAAATTAGCATAAAGTATTGCCCACGAATGAACTGCGTCAAGGATAACTACGTCGTTCGTCTTCCTTCCATCTTGACTCTGTTGAGGAAGAACGGGAAGGGAGGTCTGCCCGAAGAAATCCTGTCGCAACCACTTCCATTGGCGGAGTCAGCTGTGTGTCCCCCATTGTGATAAGGCGAAGGAGCTTCCAATTCTCAGTAGTGATTGGACGAAGTGGATGACGTACTAGTCCTTTACATACCCTCATATCCGAAAGAAAAAACATCAGTTTATCACCACTTATAACTCGAGAACTAACTGACGGATCTAAGAACGGAAAGATACGAGTCTTTTTCTTTAACAAATTCTATCTGATTCGGAATTAAAAAATATGATAATCGAACCAATGGTACTATTTCAACCAAACACCCATTTCTCCAAGTGAACGATATCAAACTTATTGTTAGATGATTTTCGCGGTTATCATGTCGATAAGCAACCTGACAACCCTTCACAACTGGAAATAATCCTAAGATCGTCAATTCGAAATCCTGCCACATCCATAGATGTTTTAAAGGTATTTGGGGTTAAGATAAGAATAAGTTAGTTAGTTAGTTAGTTATTTTATCCTGCGAAATAATGTGAGTAGTAACATCATCTGCAGCCTTATTATTAGAAACATTATTTGTGTACGTACATTCAACTTACAATACAAGAGTGTTTTATCCTAGAAACCTGTTAGTCGTGAATAGTGATGTCAATAGTGCATGCTTGGTGATTTTCACCCCCTGCCACACACCATCGCGGTGGCTTGCAGGGTATTGTGTAGATGTAGATAGATGTAGATGTATTTGCAGCACCAACGCTAAAAAATAGCTGGGATTGGGTTGGAGCGGTAGTTAGAGAGGCGGCCTCCTAAGCAAGGAGCTCGGGATCGAATCTCGGAAGTGGCAGAGAATTTCCATCGGTTTACCCATTCGAAGTCGGATAACAAGTGGACAGCACTCATTCAAGTACAATATTCAGTGGGTCGGTTCGGTCGTTTAACCACAGATCCTTTTGCGCCTTGTACTAAGATGTGTCCGTAATACCAACGAGGGTTTCTCCACTCCATTACATAAATCTTACACCCTTTCTCACATCCCAACCTATCCTGGCTGTGTTTACCAGTCCCCCGACTGACTATCAAACTTCAATTTAACTTTCATATCCGCATACTATATTGCACAATCTCTATTTTATGATACTTGTCTTCCAGTAATGAGAATAGTCTTTTAGAAATTCCATACGAATTTTAGAAATTCCCTCTGACGGTAAAGTCTTAAGAAGAGAGGAAGAAAAGATATGTCTACTGAAAACCCTAAAAAGAAGACGGAACAACTTAATCGGCAATATCTAAAGACATGATTGCCTGATGAAGACAGTCGCCGAGGAAAAAGTAATCGGGAAAAATGGAAATGGCAAGCCTCCTATGGAGTAAGTTATGAAGGATGTCAAAGAGAGAAATTACTTCAAAAACTTAAATAGACTTAAGAAGATTAGCTAATGCCGCTGCAATGATAAAAATTTACGTTGTTCTTGCTATTTCTATTTTAATACAAATGCAATTAAAAAAAGAGTGGGAGAATAAAGATGCTTGCTGAAATTTTCAAAAAGAAGACGGGATAACTCAATAGGCCATATCTTGAGACAGGATGGTCTCAGGAACACAATTGTCGAGGGAAAAGAGGACGGGAAGAATGGAAAAGGCAGGCCTCGTATGAGATGTATGGAACAAGTCGTGAGTGATATGAAAGAGAGGAATTACGTCAATATGAAGGGGTAGGCCGATAAAAGAATCGAGTGAAGGGCTGCATCAAACCAATCCTACGATTGTTGATCAATAATGATGTTGATGACGTGATTCTGTCGATTCGTCTACTTAGTTCCTAGTTTGTTTAAGCAATGGTTCACAAGCTGGGCTCATCGAGAACGAAGCAATCAACAAATTGTAACCAAAATGCCGGCACGATACAAGTAAAAGTTTAACTCGACCACAAAGGCTCTCAGAACCGAGTCGACAGTCTCCACCCGAATACACCCGGTTGGTAATCGATTACGCGGTTGATTCCACATGAAAGAGGCATGCACTGCGCTCCCGCACAACAACTTGGACAAGTCCATTGGAATTGTCTCGTACCAACATTTTAAAAAAGTTACAATACCTACTGCGAGTAATATTTTTCATTACTTGAAGGAAACATCAATTTAATTATTTCGTATCAGAGTGAATAAAGCTTAACTACACCAAGTAATGCTATTTCACACACTCCATAGTCTTGTGAAATAGCACTACGATCAACCATAATGGAGTAATAGGATATAGTGAGTAAAATATAATATAGAAGGCTATTCGGGTAGAGCAAAAATGTTAATTTCTTTGTACGTAGTACTAGAATGTTTTCACAGATGGCGCGGTAAGAATTTTTCACGCTACGTCACAAACGATACATATTGCTTCCATTTCTTTCGTTTTTCTAACCAAATTAAGACGCACATAACATATGCTTATGTTGTAGTTTTGTTATCTCATTATAATAGTGCGGTATACCTTACGTCAACAATCACATGGATAAATAAACTTGTCTCTCGCTAGTAAAGCAAACATACCATTTGTCACAGGAGGGATTTCTTGTTGTTTCATTAAAAACACGTGATCCACCGCCGCAAGGAGCAGACAGTGCAGACTAAAAGTCTCTTCTCGATTGAGCAGCTTAAATCGATTAGAAAAACGAGAGCAATGGAAGTGATATTTATATATCGTTTGTGACGCAATGCGAAAAATTATTACCACACCATCTATGTAAACCTTCCAGTACTACGTCCAAAATGTATTACAGTTTTTCCTATGTGGTGACCCCGCTATATGTAACAGTCATTTGAAAAATATATGACAATGGATTAAGAGTGAGAAGTATTCTTACTAATACCTATATTCTTCTAGGAGGCGCTAGGCGGTGTTAACGTCCGAATCAGATTTTGTTGGGATATAAAACAAGAGATTTAATGAAATCATCATACCCACGAACGTTGAGTTAGTTCAGTAGTGTAGCAGAAATTGAACGAATTATGTAACGGAGATATTGTAATAAATACTACGGATGGAGAGCCATTACAATTAAATAGTGAGAAAATATGCTTCACGAAATTTGAAGGCTATGATTAGTTCTTACAATTAGTGTCTGTCCCTCACGATATTAATCGACGTCTCATAAATATTTTAGCAAGATTTTTAAAGTCCAATTTCATTAAAAGTACGAAAGAAATTGCGATACATTGGCAGAAGAAAACGTTTAAATTTTTCGTTGCAAAATACACATTTTACATTAAATGACGAAATAATCCACAACCACATAAATTTTAAATTTTTGTTTCGCCTCATGAATCCATCTGAGCCTTAACAAGAGGTTCTCTTTTTGAAATCAATAAAATACTGTAATACTGTATCCATATAGTATGATATACAAGTAAATAAAATAAGTCTCTCAATTATCTTTGATGTCACATTTCCATCCAATGCTTCTTCAGTTTTTTTTAAATTCTGTGTATGTTTTCAAACCATACATGTCCTTTAGTAAATGGTTAAACATTTTAGGCATAGTCAGTATCATTACATTTCCGCCACATTCATTAAAATACATTGGAACTAAATAATAGTGCACATTTCTTTTCCCCATCATATGTGCAATCTGTTTCAAAATGCCATACGAAGAAGATTAGGCGGTAAATATCTAATTTAGTAGTACTACAACTGTAAGTGCATGAACGTAGTGCATGATTGGTGATTTTGCACCACCTGCCACATACCCGAGAGGTAAATTGCATGAGAACCAGAGGATGTGGATGACAACGGATGTCAGGATACATAATTGCTCAGTCTGTTTCACTATTGCAGTAGCTAGCATTCAAAAAATACGCAACCAAGGGGTACATCATGCGATATTATTTACTTAGCGGACTTTTTAGTGGTTCTGAAGATTAGGCGTTTAGTTGTTGACCAGATGGCCAGCCAAATTCCGGAAGAGGTCTCTTAGAACAGTTTAACTACAAGCAGACTCGGAGGATATCTAGGAATTGTACAACCTGTGAACTTTCTGCAATTGGAAAGGGGTTAAACACTTATATTGCGACGGTATATAAATTTCACGCGTTTATGGACTTGGAAATAGGTGGTGTGCGATCCTACTCTCACAAATGAATCATGCATCCGTGTTTAAAAATGCCGTTTGATCCATTTCTTTCTGAATTTGTGAACAGATGGAGGAAGCCTTCTATCTAGGAAAATCTTGGTGCGGTGAAGGAAGAAATGAAGGGAATTAGGAGGAGAGAAAGAGAAAGCGAGAGAGAGTGCGAGGAAGGAGAAAGTAAATAGAGGCGATGGGACACGGAAGGCCGTTATCAAAGGTAGAATGCTGCGTAAGCAGGGGATAGGAAGGAAATGGATGGGAATTTTAGAGGGGAGGAAGAGAAAAGAAGAGAACTTTAAGCTGGAGAGGGAAGTGATGCGGAGAATGAGTGATCACAAAGAGCCAAAGAGAAAATTTTCCACGAAAACCGATCCATGGTAGAACACCAATTCATCATCATTAGTCGGCAATCCTATAACTGGTTCGACGCGTCTCACCACTGATTTCTTCTATCGGTTAATTTCTACATATTTTCGTATTTATTCTCTTTCATATCCTTCATCACTTGTTCCACATATCTCATACGAGGCTTTACGTTGTCGTTGTTCATGTCCACTTATCCTACAACGAATGTCTTAATCAGGCCATCATGTCTCATGACGTGGCCGATTAAGAAGTCTTCTTCTTAGGGTATTCAGAAGACTTAAAGCGCGTTGTAGTTGCATTCTATTTTTTACGAGCTCTTTTAACTCATTTTGACTTCGGAACATGACTGACGTGTTGTTGCCACGTTTAATTTACAAAGTGAGAATACATTCTCAATCCCACAAATACGTATTCTAAAATAGGTTAAATATTTTCTTACATAGTTTTAAACTATTCCCTTGAAAATACAACTCTTTGTTTTGAATTTTATTAATATTCGTATTTTTGAAAATTGTTTGGCAACAATGACGCTGCTACCATTTGGAAGTATTGGTATTAATTACACCATATCAATAACCAATGAAATATTTAAATTTCATAAAATATATAAGAAGGACCTTGGTAAGGTATATTCCTTAATTAAGTCAGTAAATATGCTTGTAAGTACGTTCCGTCACAAGTACCATTGCCTAAGACAGGGAGTGTGTAAATAGGAGGCCCCAGTAGGTGGCAGGCCGTACGGTTTTTTGAAGAAAATTCCCGCGCATTTAATCGAGTCTCTAGATTTCGCCAGTCGTAGCGCTGCCTATGCCAACTGTCCGGCTTCTTCGCAAAGTGCATTTGAAAGTGCCTGTGTTAGCTGCAGTTTTGGAGGACTTAATACTGCTGTTCTTGGAGATTTGTCAGTGATTCTGTGCAGCAGACTTCCTGAAGAAACAATGAGTAAGTCACGGGGTTGTTTTGAGCCTGGCTGCACCTCAGGATATGAAGCCACGCTTAAGGAAAATAAGAGGTTGGGGATAAGGAACTAAAGTTTGTTGAAGCCAAAGGTTAGTGTGACATCTTTAACAATGGGATATATCCAGTGATGCATTGCAGGCGTCGTATTTTTAAGTCTGTATCGAATATTTTAGCGCTTTAATCGTAGATCAGTTTAGATTGTACTCCAAAATAATGTGGTTGAACGCATCGTGTACCGCATGGCTGGGCTGCGCTTGTGATATCTTTAAGTGTGGGAGATATCATGTAATGCATTGTAAACGTCTTAGTATTAAGTCAGTGTTGATTATTATAGTGATTTAATTCAAGATCGGTTGATATTGGGCTCAAAACTAATGTGGCTGAACGCATTGTGTACCGCATGGCTTAACTGCGTCATGAGACGCCATGTTCGAAATTAAGTCTTAGACGGATGAATGTAGTGCCTAGCTAACATGCATGCATTTTTGCCTTTGTTTTTCATCTCATATAGCCGACCAATATAAATTATATCATAGCGAAGTATTTTCATTACGTTATGTGCACGTAGTCGCGTACGTGTTCATGTTTGAGGTATAACTCCGTAACGTCACCACAGTCTAAACATGTTTAGACTGTGACTTCACTAAGACTGAAATGGATAGACGTAATTCTAATAATTCAATCGCATTAATAATAAAGTAGGTAATACTGAGAATAATTCTCCTAAAAATTTGAGGTGGACCGCTTCTCTAATGGTGTTAAAAACATAGTAATAGCACAAGCTACTATGGGAGGTTCGCGATTGCGAGGGAAATCCGGAAGTTGAAATATTTTGTTATTAAAGCAGATGTTACGTAAATTAATTGTTTACTGGACGCCAACAAAGGTTCGTTATGGGTGGTATCATGTCCGATGCATTAACAGTTACATGGAGAGTTCCCCAGGGAATGGTAATGAACCCCTTCCATTTCTTTTATGCATTAACGATATATGTGCCATAGTAGTAGCAAGCTTAGACTTATTGTAGACGACGCGGTAATTTACCGGGAAATATCAAATGTAAAAGATAGTGAATCATTCGAAATGTAGGAATTCAAGTTTGAGGCGATATCGCATAAAAATAGCATTCACATGAATGCTAGTTTCAAATAAACCTAATAGCGAGTGGAAATAAATGTTTGGAAGAGGAATAACTAAAATGATCACTAGAGCAATCCATATAACATCAGTAAAACATAACAGAGATGTTACAGTTGCTTAGAAATTATCGCGGGGAAGACATCCGTGAGATATAGGCCAATTGCCAACAATAATGAAGGATTTAAGAATAGGGGAATAAGGAAAAGGGACAGAAATCCAAAGGAAGATGGTACTTTTCACTTGCTAGGCCCGACCTAAAATATGCAGTGAATACATAGGTATTCACTGCATAATTTAGGTTCACTGCATAATAAATGACTTAGGTTTGATTACAGATCCAGATAGTGTGAGGGTATTGAAATCAATATAGAAGGATTAGGTTGTAATTATTTCAGACCATAGGTTAAAATACCGATTAAAACTCCTGCAGGAGTAAGACTTACAGGTTCTCTGAATATGTGACGAAATTATTGAAAGTCCAATCATACTTTTGGCAGGGTGGATTATGAAGATGTTTTGTAATGAGATGTATCACAGAGAGTTTCAAATTTTCGTTTTTTTGCACATATTTAGGGTCAGTAACTGATTATAGTTAAGGTACATATGGAAATCAAAATAGATGTTATACAAATTGTTGTTGATGCAAAATAGATTAAGATGGTAGAAATTTTTTGAAATATACATTTTTGACATAAGATATGTTTTTGTGTTGTGTGTATATAAAGGTAATAATGTCTTGTGTACTGGAGTGACTGACTAATCGAGTAGGTTCTATTTCATTGCTTTTCATGTACTATGAATTTAGTGTCATTTGTAGCTAACATTTAATTTGTGTGGAAAATGTTGATCCGATATTTTCCTTGGCGGTGGCATTGTGCCTCTCAGTTACATGTAAGGACTAAATTCATGGAGAAGTTTAGTACACGTTTGGTGATAGTTCAGCTGCTGCCACACACCTTTGTGGTGGAGATGAAAGTAAGATAGATGTTGTTAGTATCTAGGGATAGATGAATACTGTAGATGAATAATATACTGTTGGCAATATGCGTTCTTTTTCATTGTCAATTGTTCAAGTCATTGTGTACACTTTCTTTGATATTTCAATAAATACATCTAACTGTTAATTTACTCATTTTGTACTGTTCTTTGCAGTTTTTTTTTGGAATATTATACCGGTTTGCAAAATGCGTTCTTTCTCATTGTTAATTGTTTAAGTCTTTGGCGTTTCCCAGTTTATATTAGCGTGTATGAGGTTTTACTAAGGTTTAAGTTACTCTTATCTCCCGATTGTCACTACCGTTTTTCATTTCCTATAGCAGTTGTGAGAGTGCGTGTCTCCGTGACCGTGCCTTGGTTAACACTTCTTTAACTTACGATCTAAAGTAGCCCGCGTAGCATATTCTCGTTGCCTTTTTATTAGAGCTATGACACAGAGGTTTTTTGCATTAGTACGATGCCGGAATGTTAGGCTTTCGAGCTGTGTCTTTTTTTACGTATCATTTAGTGTGTTTCGCCTGTATTTTACAAGAACATAGCACCAGGGCTATTTCAAATTTTTTAATTCTATTCTGCAGTCCTTTATTACTTGTTTTCGAACGAAAATGCTCCTCTCGCAACGTATTTGCGACTGGCTTATACTCACGTTTGTCGGGCGCTTCGCGATGCCAGCGCCACATTGGGGGAACCTATTTTACGCGACTGGGCTGGTATCAATGGCTTCGCGGGACTCGGGAATCCTATTAATATAGTATCCCTGGCCTAAGATAACAACTTACTGTAGCGCCACTTTCAGGTAACTACGGCTTTTCTGCTTTTTTTCGAGCAAACATTTATTAATATCAATTAAATAAGTGTGGTAAGGCGAGCATTTTTTTACAATGATAAATTCTACATAACATTGCGCATCTTATATTAGTTTTTCGTCAAAACGACATTTCTCTTTACATTATTAATCTGCAAATTTTACTGCAAGAGCCATGATCTGCCGTGTAACCACGTGTAAAATATCTGATTTTCAACGTCTTTTTTCTTCAAATATATGATGGAAAGGCCAAATTATTTTATTGCCAATCGATAGAAGGGCCAAAAAATGAATTGTCCTGAAATTTTCACAAAAATGACATCTACTCCATAGTTCGGTGGAGCCACCTTAAGTAATATGTCGTAGTTGTATGCTTCAGCGCCCCTCTTCAGTGTTCTATTAATATATGCAATGCATCATAGAAAACATCAAGGGATGAACAATGTGCAGTAGAAGTCTACTCCTTTTTCCTCCAAATTATCACAGCAGTTTTCCTTCACAAATCACAAGAGATGAACAGAAGCGTTCCGAAAGCGAATACTGAATAATATGCTAAATTATCAGCATTTGCTATAAGCTGTAAAAAAAGACGAATACATGGCGTCCAGTAAAAGTTAATTTTTTTATATGCACCCCATGGGCGTTAAGTTAATTTTTTGTTAAGTGCTTAATCATCCCACTCTTAAGCTATTCTTGCCATATAAATCTATGCTGTGTTAATAACTGCTGTGTTATGCTGTCTATGCTGTGTTAATAACTGTGTTTCTCTTAAACTCTTCATATCTTATATCATTTCTCATACTGTTCAGAAAATCTATTATTTAGATAATCCTTTTCCTCAATAGTAATAATAATTATTATATCAGCAATCTGCCCATTAAAAATGTGATCTTCCAGAGGAGCAAATGGGGAAAAAATGCAATCATGTGGATAAAAGTTAGGGGATGCAAAGATACTATTACTATAATTTCCCACTAGACCAGAGTGGCTGTGTTTGAAACCGTCGGTATTGTCTCGAACAGGTAACCAAGGAGTCACGTGGTATAAATACGAACGGTTCGAAAGTTTGGTGTGTTAAAACCGCTTTTTGCAACCTCATTCATTGTTTACACTAACGTTTTATCTAATCTTGGGGTTCTATAATCGAGGCAGATGAGAAAAAGTCAATTGAAAACAGTTAATTATATTGTAATGAGCGATTCAAACACACCAAATTTGCAAATCATTCTTGTTTATACTACCTGATTCCTTGGTTACCTATTCGTGATAATCCCGACGGTTTCAAACACACCCCCCAGGACTATGTACTGGGCAAAACATATTATTGAGCAGTCCATCCAATTTGCCTGTGTTGCGCATGTATTTCAATGACCATTGACACCGCTGTTGACTGTGCAAGTCCTCACATTTGACGCCATATGCACCGATGGTCGAATTTCAACACATAAGTCATGATATGAAATTAATGCAAAGCATTGCTCTAGTGGTAATTACTAATGATTTAATAAACTGAATTGATTGAATAATCTTTTCCATATGTGTCTCGATGACTCAATCACAAAGAGTCCTAATGTGACCATAAAAATATCTGAAAATAGGAACCGATGGGATCTTCCGGTGAACCGGTCCGCCAAGA
Organism: Platycnemis pennipes; assembly: GCA_933228895.1. Lineage (NCBI taxonomy): Eukaryota > Metazoa > Arthropoda > Insecta > Odonata > Platycnemididae > Platycnemis > Platycnemis pennipes. Next base: position 14,784,773 of record OW121856.1, read on the forward strand.
CACGCTCTTTCTCCATTTCCGACTCGCTCTCGTGGATCAATCCAAAACCGTGAGCTTTTGCATTTCGATAACAGATGGCTTTGGCATTCCCATTCCGTGCTGTTTTTGCCGTCTCCCGAGGGGGTTAATGGCGTGCGCGATGTCAGAATTTAAAGTGAATGTACTCGTCAAATAAAGCGCAGATGAAGTGCGTGAAGAAAGCCGTTACTGAAATGGAGGCGCTGCGGTCGACTATTTATCAGTGCTTAAGGGGACAATACTTTTTGCCATGTTTTACCTATAATCAGGGGACATTTGTTTTCTCCAACATTCCTGGTACGTCAATGGACTTTAATTCGCTAAAGTACTCGCTTCTTACCTAAGAAACAGGGTTGGAAACCCTACAAACAGAAAAAATTAAGGATACATTTTTCACATATTTTATTGCATCACTAAACCCTACCTCTTGAACAAGAGTACCCTTGTACAAAAAAAACAAAAAACAACTGGTTATTTGGTTGGTTATTTAGGGGAGGCGACCGACAGCTGAGGTCATTTGCTCCATATAGGATAGGTGGGGATGATTGGGTAATGGTAGGAGTTTTCAGGGAACGGAGGAGGGTATAGAGAAACCCGGCGTCGGCATTAGCCTACTGTTAACGAAAGGCGCCAAAGGGACCACGGCTTAACGTCCCATCCGACGGGCGGAGTACTGAACTTGAAATGCCTTCCACTAGGCACTCAAGTGTGGACCGGTTTTCCACTGAAAAATCGACCACTGCCGGGAATCGAACCCGGGCCCTCGGGATGGGAGGCCAGTACTCTAGCCACCACACAAACCCGATGATCTTGTGTAAGTAGGGTTCAATGATTCAATATGTGAAATATACATTGTTTAATTTTTTTCCGCCAGTATGTTACTTTTTCACAGTAAGTATCGTCAGACTCTATTCAATTTATTAGAAACCCTAAATGTATTTCGTTAAAATGTACGTGTAATTCATTCTTAATTGAATGAACTCTCGGCCAACTTTTTACGATCAGTAAAGAGCAATCTTAATGCAGTATCCCGTTCGTTGGATGATATGTGAAACTACGAAACCCAGAGAACATTACGATAAGAATAGGCTGATGCTGTCACCCAGGTTTCTTTCCGCCCTTCCTTTTTCTGGCTTATTTTTCTACCTCTCCTCCCTGTCTTGGATGCCATAAAATTTAATTCAGTTACGTTACGCACAAAACATTACCTTTTAATTTATAAATGCGTTCAATCAATATAAAAACGGAGGACCTGAATCTTATTGACTCCTCTCACTTACCTTAAAAGATATGAATCGCCTAAGCGATATATTTTGAAATTAAACTACTCAATTCATGCCTAATTACTACTTCTTATTCATCATCAGTCAGCAATCCTCAGATTGGTTTGAGGTAGCTCTCCAATCAATTCTCTTATCAGGTATTCTCTTCATATTTTCATTCCTCTCTTCTTTTCTATTCTATATTTCCTTCTATTCCTCTCTTTTATATACTTCATCCCTTGTTCTATGTATCTAATACTTCCTCTGCTATTTCTACCCGTTCACTTTTCCTCAAACAATTGTCTTCATCAACCATCATGTCTCATGAAGTGGCCGATTAAATTGTCCCGTCTACTTCTTAATGTATTAAGGTATATCATCATCATGGGTCAACAATCCTACGATTGGTTTGAAGCAGCTTTTCACTCGCTTCTTCTATCGACCAGCCTTTTCATTGTGACGTAATTCTTCTCTTTTACATCCGTCACAACCTGTTCCATGTGTCTCATACGAGACCTGCCTTTTCCAATCTTCCCGTTCACTTTTCCCTCGACGATAGTCTTCATCAGGCCATCGTGTCTCAAGATATGGCCGATTAAGTTGTCCCTTCTTCTTTTAAGAGTTGTCAGCAGACTTCTCTTTTCTCCTACCCTTCTCAGGGCTTCTTCGTTACTTACTCGGTCGATCCATTTAATCCTCAGCATTCTTCTGTAGCACCACATACACCCTTTTCTTGTCCGTTGCTCTCATCGTTCATGCCTCATTGCCGTAAAGAAACCTTGCCAGATTGATGTTCTGATGAATTGCTCCCTTACTTGTAAGTTTGTATTTCCAGCTGTAAGTAGATTCTTCTTTTAGTAGAATGCCCTCTTCGCCTGGGCTATTCCACTGACTATTACTTCTTACTGTCTTTGCAAATTACTTTCATTACGAACTATCCCCAAATGACAGAAAGAACATGCATTTTCAGGGAAAAAAGGTGATCAGTCAGTCAGGTCAGCCGGAACTGACCAACGTTAATCGCAGTCACGTGTATATCAAAAATAAAACTGACATTACTTGGCATTTTTATAATTAGATACCTTTATTTTCACAATAATTTGCTGGATGGTGGTCCCATATGGTAAATAGGAAATAATAGTAGATTTTTTACGGATGAAAATCATTTACTTTGACTTGGACTGGAACCCGGAACCTTATGCGGTCAGATAATCTACCAATGCGTACTTATTCCCTGTGGATTTCTTCTATCTGATAAGGATATCCTGCTTTCCCTTTTCTAGAAATGATTACACTTCTATATACATTTATTTTTCAGCGTGTTTTGCATAGTTTCACGTATATAATCAGAAACCAAAAATCCACCAAGATTTTTGGTTTCTGATCTTTCCAAGACTACTTAACATTTTCCCTTTTATCTTTGCTTCCTCGTGTTCTATCTTCAATACCCTCGGTGTAAAAATCCAACTATCGCATTTTGATTGGCTTGTCGTGAATTAATCAACATACGTATTGTATTTATTAATTTACGATATTATTGTATCAACAAAACTAATTAATGTTTGTATTATGAATAGTTACATATATAACAGTGGCCTTAAAATCATATGTAACTGTGTCAGCAATAGCCCTGTGATTTTGTGGCCATCATGTAGATTATGTGTATTACAGCAAAGTGTTCTCCACAAAAATCATTTCAGCAAATCAAAAATATGTATAAAAATTGCTAAATTATTGTTGAGTGTCTGAAAACTTAATGGTACTGAATTTAAACATAAATGCACTTCTAAAATAGTCATACCGTCGTAACTGCTTTTCTAATTTTAATATACAATATGTGCTGGTAGTAATGGATAAAACAGACTTAGCACGCCACCGCTAATAAAACTAAATTCATTGAATAATGAAATAGTTAATGGAGAGGACTAAAGCATTCTCCTACGTATTGAAGAACAGGAATATTGAAGAACTTTATAATAATTATGATTTTTTAGTAAAGCTATTGGTTGGATTTTAGTAAAGCTATTGGTTGGATTAATTATTTCATATTACTTTCCTAATAATTCTACATGGAGGTTCATATGCGTCGAAAAAACATTAAAATATTTATTTTCATAGCCAGCATGTTTAAATACCTAAACTGCACAATATAATGCAACATGTGCCTGCGGAAATAGCTTTTTAGGATTTTATAACCAATTGCTTCGTCATACTATATTTCCTCGAGCTAGACCGCTGCTTTTTTAATTAATTTAGTATTTTTTAGCACAAAATGATGAGGCGATGTCCTAACTGTCTGCCAACCAAGGGTGGATATCCTTTAACTTTCCTGCGTGGGGCTAATAAATCACAAATAACGGTGAGCGAATATTTCAAGCGCGGAGCCGCGCGTTGTTTCCTGCTGGCTTTTTCATGTACGCGGTAGCAGTTAAGACTTCCTCGCGAACACGCCGAACGACCACTTAGCGGTTACAAATAGAGTGTCCCCTGGGGAGCAGTTGCGACTTTCCACGCGGAAAACAGCACACTCTCCTATTCCGCATTCCAATAGCGCGACGGCTATAAAGACGGAGAAAACGGAGAGTCAATTTCTCTCGAGATATTGTAAGGGATGATCCTCTACATCCTCCCCATTTCAATAGCTCAACTCTGCCCTAGGATTTTGTAATTCTTTATTTTATTTATTTACGTCACCTCCTTTCTATTGTTGTGTTTAACAATAAATCTGAATCACAAGACACATAAACAATACCCTCCTAATATTATACAACACAATCACTTTCTTCCTTCTTCGGGCTCTCACTCTAAACAGACAGGCCATATATCACTGCACATATATTCCAGAGCCACTTCACTGCTCACTTTGCACACAAATACCATCAAATACCCTCTTAAAATTAAGTACATACAGTATTAGTGAGGAGTGGACCGCTTATTTCCTCGAGTACACTCTGGGGAGTTCCCGGCTGTATCCTTCAACTTGCGATCGCTGCCTCCGTCTGCAACCCCGAATTCTCCGTCTAGGCGGTTGACGATCAGCACCGCGTCTCTATCCGGCTGAAATTCCGCAATCCCGCCAAATAATTCCCCGACGTGGATTCAGCTCCCCACGGGCAGATTCGTAGACCTCGATGGCCTTATAATATCCTTCAGACAAACACCCGACGTGGATTCAACTCATACCGGGAGGATTGTTGGCCTAGACGACCTCGAGTCGCTCTCCTCTCCCCCTTATATAGCGAACTCTCCCATCGTTTACGTTCGGCGAACAATATTGCGTTTCTTGCCGCGACAACTAACAATAAAATTAGTTACATTTCCTTTGTTAAGTACGGCAACTCGCGAATGCCCCGGATCACCGAGCTCATTACCATAATCAACCATTGTAGAGCCAGACGCCATATTTTCCTATGCCTCTGTATAAAACCTTTGGATAAAATTTAAGATGGCGGCCCCTTGAATCCCATGCATAAGATCCCAATTGGCAAGACATGGCTTGTAAATAACATGTTACAATTTCCTACAAATCACTGGAATATCTTTAAGAATCCGAAGCTTCCATCAACTTACCAAATTTACTCTAGATCTATAAATATAACCATAGGCCGCAGAGTAATACTTGGAATGATAATTCCTAAATATATATATTGGTGCTCAAAGAAAAATATCCATAATCATTTAAAAATTCGCGGAAAGTATTTCAGGCGATTTTGCAAGTTTCTTTGCAAGATGAGGTAAACCTTTTTCCTGGGGTAAAGTCATAAGTGAAATAATGGGTCAAGCTAATCATAAACTGGAATTCATCAAAAGAGTACTGGGTAAATATGACGATCATGTACGAGAAATCAGCTACTTTTCCCTTGTTAGACCTCATTTGGAATATGCTGTCAGTGTATGGGATCCCTACGAAATTGGTTTAAATAATGAACTTGAACGTGTGCAGCGAAGATCGGCGAGCTTTGTGAAGGGACGGTACGATAACCCTATTAGCGTAACTAGTCTATTAAATGAATTAAATTGGGAATCATTGTCAGATCGCAGGTTAAACTTAGACTTAATCTCTTAAACAAATTCCAAGATCATATTTTCAGTGATGACGTTAAAAATATTTTGCGAACCCCAACTTACAATGGTAGACCAGACCATAATCACAAAATTAGAGAAATAGATCTCCGAACTGACAGATTCAAAATGTCCTTTTTTCTCATACAATTAGAGATATGAATATCGCTAAATATATGCAATTCGAGTGTAGCAATGGATAGCATTGGAAGCTTCATGTTGGTATAAGGACTTAACGCTAACCCAACTAGCAGCATGTTTGCTTTGCTATTTTTATCTTTTTTTAAATAATAAAGTTAGCACAGTATATAAATACTAATCCTTTTTTATGCATGATATGCTGTGCATGTTTGTTGAGGATTAACCCCCTGCCACACACCTTTATGGTGGCTTGCAGGATATTAAGTAGAACTAGATGATCAAACAGAAAAGTAAAAATCTGAAAATAATTGGCATTAGTTGAATGCATTTCCTCGATATTTTTCAGTTGGATTCCACTACCTCGTAAATTTCGACGATATAAATTCATCACTCGTGCAGCTTCATGGTTGAAATCTAGGTCATTCAATCAAGCTAAATTATTTGTGAAATACACAAAGTAGGTACTTCTATTTATTAAGAAGAACCGTTTTCACAAAGGTACGTCGGAAACCACCCACTTATGATGGCGTAATCTACCACGATTACATCCACGGAAACTTATAACTAATCCATCCCTCATTTAACGCTGAAAATATATTTCAACCTCATCTATCCTATCGTTTACCAATTTCATCTACGTTATCCTATCTACGAAAGTATGCCGGGATTTTGGATACAGTTTATAATCTTCAGAATTGGCTTTCGTCAAATTTGTCTCCTGGTATGTCTACGAATCTGATTTGGGGTATTGATAAAATTTTAATGCGATAGTTTACTGCAGACTCTTCAAGAGGTAGGAGTGATGGAAAATTGTGAAAGAGGATAGGTTTCTCAAGACGTAAGGTCTTAACTCTTGAGAAACCACATCAATCAACAACAATGGAAAGGCAACAAACGGCTGAGGTCGCAATAGGGTAGTTTCCTATTGTTTTTCAATTGTCTTGATTGTATTTTTATAGCCTCTGGAGCATGTTAATTTAATCCGTTTGATTTTAAAATGACGTTAAGTATGTTTCCTCAATAATTAAAAAGTGAAAAATTTCAACGGGGCAAAAACGTGACGGTAGACCATTGCATGCCGGTAAATCATACCTGTGACGTCAAACTCTTTTTCTACCTGCCACTAGGTGATGCTGCGGACGTTTCCAAGCAGACGGCTGCACTCCGTTAAAGCTTATGAACTAGTTTCTGAGGTATATTTATTCTGATCATTTATTATAGTTAACATTTATCAATTTATTTTATATTATTTATGCAGTTTATTTAGTTAAAAACAGTTATAATTAATTGTATTAAGCTCACTTTGAAGTTGGCCTATAATCGAGCGAACTTCACGCCATGTTTCGCAGTAACAGAGGACTCCACCAGCAGGATGCCCTGTGGAACCTATAAAAACGACTATTAACACCATGTTTAACGGAGGAGACTTTTCCATCTTTGATAGTTTTCATATGCTATTATTAATACATATATTCACTAGAGCTGAAGGGCTCTGAAATACAATAGTAAGTTCAGGAGACGAATATTTCCTATGCTACGCAACATAAACGTCCTACCTATCACGTCAACAACAAGGCAGCGCATTCCGCCATGTTTCTGAGCTTTTTCAAATTAACTTAAAATTCAAATTTAATTCTTTTAAACTGGTATTTCTCAGTCTAAACTTTTTGCGTGAAATAAATACGTTAATGGTAGGTCACGAACCGCCATTAATGAATTCGGTTTTATTTGATGAAGGATACTACCCTCTTGCCTTATTATAGGATAGATGGGTAATTGGGTTAAGATATTCATATTTTCTGGGAGTAGAAGAAGGGTGGAGAGAAATCCGACTTCGATATTAGTTTTCCCCTTAAAGACAGGTGCCTAGGGGTCCACGATTTAGTATCCCATGCGACGGACTGAGTACTGAACTTAAAGTAGCCTCCAAAAAGCACTCAAATGGGAGCCGAAATGCCAATGAAAAATCTCTGTTACAGCCGGGATCGGAATACGGGCCTTTACCGTAGGAAGCCATTAAATATACATGTACAACACTTAAGGAGGTTCCACCGTGACTCCGCGATTCGATATCCCGTAAAAGAGCAATGTACTGAATAAATACTGATTCAGAAAAACACCTATATGGAAATTCATCTGTAGTGTGATAACGCATAAAAAATAATTGTATGAGTATGCTATTATATAGTGCGTTGTAGTTGAAATCTATTTTTACAAGTTCTTTTTCCTCATTTTGACTTCGGAACATGACTGACGTGTTGTTGCCACGTTTAATTTACAAAGTGAGAATTGCTCAATCCCGCTAATACATATTCTAAATTAGGTTAAATATTTTCGTACTTAGTTTTATACTATTCCCTTGTAAACACAACATTGTTTTGAATTTTTTAAATATTCGTATTTTTAAACACTGTTTGGCAACAATGACACTGCTACCATTTGGAAGCATTGGTTTTAATTACAGCATATCAATATCCAATGAAATATTTAAATTTCATAATAAATATAAGAAGGACCTTGGTAAGGCATATTCCTAAATTAAGTCCGTAAATAAGCTTGTAAGCACGTTCCGTCATAAGTACCGTTGCCAATGATAACAACATACTGTAGCGACACTTTCATGTAACTAAGGCTTTTCTTTTTTTCGAGCAAACATTTATTAATACCAATTAAAGAAGTGTGGTAAGGCCAGCACTTTTTTACAATGCTAAAAATATTACGTAAAATTAAGCATCTTATATTAGTTTTTCGTCAAAACGGCATTTCTCTTTACATTATTAATCTGCAAATTTTACTGTATAGCCACGTATAAAATATCTGATTTTCAACGTATTTTTTCTTCAAATGTATTATGGAAAGGCCAAATTATTATACTGCCAATCGATAGAAGGGCCAAAAAATTATGTGTCCTGAAATTTTCACAAAAATGACATCTACTTCATAATTCGGTGGAGCCTCCTTAAGAGGATAGGTTTCTCAAGAGGGGAGAGATAGTAGTTAAGACTGCGCAAGAGAGCGAAATACCAACAAAAGGGAGAATTCGAAAGTGTGGAAAGAGGGAATTGGTCAATGGAAACCAATCCCGACGAGCGAAGGAAATAGATGTTGAATGAACGGGAAGCCATACATTTGGAAAGCGTAGACCAACGCGGACAAACGTTTGTCATTTAACTTTGAGCGAAATGGAGGTATCACCCTCAAAAAATCGTTTTTTGTCGGCGTGGAACCCTTGAGTGATATATCCCTTCGCGAACCTGTTACGTTGGCCGCTTTCTTTTTTTTTGAACCGCTTTTTACGAGTCGAAGGAGGGGAATAATTTAATTTCCGGCAAGAAAAGCCCTTTTTGTATAAAAATAAGCCCCGAGAGCCTTTTTTCCTGTCGGAGGAGGCAAATCACATCAAAAACTTTTCTCAAGCCGTCCAAAGGAGAGGGTTTGGGGAGAAAGAAATCCGGGAGGGGTGTGGGGGCACAAGGGGGTAGGTTGGGGTGGGGGGGGGGGGAGAAGGAGGTGAGGGAATCGTCTGCTTTGAACAGGAAATCGACCCGTCGTCACCTCAACCACCCTCCCGTCCATCTGACCGTCCGTCCCCGCTGAAAAGACTCAACTTGTTGCTCGGGAGCACATCTCGCCTCAAAGCGACCTCACTTCAACAGACGTCCGCCGGTGACGTTTTCCTCGAGATGTTAACCGATATTGCGTGGAAGTTTCCTGAATGGGAAACACAATGAAGCCCACGCCACCGGAAGTTCGAAGGATCCATTTCCGCCCTCGACTCGAGAGGGAGAAAGTCCTTGCGAGAGTCAGGTTCATTCAGGCGAGGAAACTGAACGATTCTTAAAAAAATATTCTCCTTGCGTCCGTTCTCGATCATTTGTATGATTGCACTACTGAAAGAACGTCCGTGCCTTTTATTTACGAAACTGTTAAAGGCCGTTTCACACGGTCATTGATACTGAGCAGGCTGTTGCTAGAATGCTTGCGCAAGAAATATTGCGCCGTGTAAAGCGACGACTTGCGAGGAGAGACGCGAACGCTTGCGAGCAAATTAGAACATTTTCTAAATCTGATTCATTCGTTCGCGCAAGTTTGAAGTTTATTCCTCTCACTAGATGGTGCAGAAATAGCTGCAACGAACTGCCTGTGAAATTCTAGCAATTAAATACGTTGTTGTTGACGATTGAGTTGGGTGTTTCTGTTTACACTCAACTCCTTAGGCAGTGAATAAATTGCAATAATAATGTACTGGGCGATTAATCACGTGTAAGTTTAATTTCATGCTTAAAGGAAGAACTCGTTACCTTGGCCCACATCCGTTCGTTCGTGGTTTAAATTTTGGGCTAAGTATACGGGACTAGAGTCTCCACTATTATGTTTAGACTATTATGGCTTAAAACATATTTCAAAGTGGTGGTAATTTATCGCATCTTTCACGACCAATTAATTGCTACTTAACAGATCTTGACGTTATGCGATACATTGATGGTATGTTGCCGCTACTGAATGGTATATTGTCACTGACATAATGCACCGACGATTGCATCGTGTAAAGCTGTAAAAAGCTAGCGTCCTCGCAATTTTCTACGTCACGCTCTTTCGCAGACGACTGCTCAAACGGAATCAACATCAACTTGCGCAGTTTTAATGACCGTGTAAAACGGCCTTTAGACCCAGATTAGTCACCGTAAACTGCATTAAATTTCTAATTTCTGATTCTAGGAGAGCAAAGTGCAATTTTTCATTCAGAACAGTTATGGGGAAGAATCAACGAGGAGATTTCACGTTTTACCTTTGCTTAAGTGCAGCATAAAAAATTTTCATAAGTGTAAACTTCCCTACCATATTCAAAAAAATATATAGGATTTGTTTTAATTAGTTTGTTTTTCATTCACTAGATTGGCTGAATTTCCATTATATTATTTGTTCTCTGATTTTTCGGCGGGCAAGGTGGCCTAGTGAATAGAGCGCAGAGCCTCTGACCAGAGGACCCGGGTTCAAATCCCGGGCATCCCCTCCTAAACTACTCTCGATTCTATTTTCTGCGTGTCAGTAGGAAATATCAGGTGTCTCAGGGAAAGAAACTGGCCCAACTACCCTGGATGTGTGAATTTCACACGCCAATGCCTTGGTACGGCGTGAACTCTACCCTCACCTCTCAAAAACCAATCTTCGGATTGTACACAGAGCGTACCTATAAAATTAGTAACACGAAGATCGAAAACGTTGAAACCATAAGATACTTAGGTGTAACAATCACTAAGGATTTATCATGGGGAAGACAAATCCGGGAAATATGCGGCAAAGCGAAGAGAAAGCTAGGATTTATAAAAAAAGAGTACTATGGAAATGTGATGTGAAGACAAAAGAGCGATGTTACTTTTCACTAGTTAGGCCCCACCTTGAGTACGCAGCCAGTGTATGGGATCCGAATGACTTAGCCTTGATCAGAGAACTAGACAGTGTGCAGCGTAGAGCAGCTAGGTTCGTTAAAAGGTGTTACGATAGGTTGAGTAGCGTTTCAGAATTAATAAAAGAATTAGGGTGGGAATCATTATCAGAGCGTAGGTTAAAGTACAGATTAAATCTATTAGAGAAATTTCTATCGGATAGCTTTACTGAAGATGTAGGGCACATATTAAAAAAACCAGCGTATTATGCTAGATTCGACCAGATAAATAAGATTAGAGAGGTAGATTGTCGTACCGATAGATTCAAAATGGCATTTTTCCCCCGTACTATAAGAGAACAGAATAGGCAGCAAAGCATTGGGATAGGTACGGGAAATATTTTAGAGTATTCTGTAGTGCATCATGCATGTCTTTTTTTACAATGCATTTACATCCCTTAGATACTTTAGATACTAAAAATGTAGTTGCATGAGACTCTATAGTTGCTTGTTTCCATGTTAGTAGTGCATTCTTGGTGATCTTCATCCCCTGCCACACACCCTCGTGGTGGATTGCAGGATCCGTGTAGATGTAGATGTAGATACACAACTTTTGCGTTTAGGATAATATTTTCAGAAAAACAGACGAATTTTTAATTTATCGTATTTATGAGACCTATCAACATCCCCGCCTCTCTCGATCTCTTACCTAACAAAACACTAAAAAGAGACAATCCTTGGGAAATGGGATGATTTCAGAAAGCTATAACGATTTGTCAATACAAATAAATATCATCAATGCTCATTGCATAATAGCCTAAAAATATACAGCAATTGGACGGCAGATAATATTTTGAATTAAAATTATATATCACCAACGAGCTGGGGCTGTAAAATGATATCCTATGCATAGAAAAATATTTAATCATTGAACTATACTCCAGTTTTTCTGCTTCTTTTGATATTTTTAAACTTAATTCTTTATTACATGCTCTGCATACTATCGTATTTTACCTCTTTTCCTCAGCCCATTTTCTGATTTGCATCTTAATGAATCATTTCAATGTTGACACATAATTATTTGAATGAGTGATAGACAGTATTATTAGGATAGCAGTTTAGATTGGTGGCTCGACGTCTCGTATGATCACAGAGGCGCTCAGGGAGAGAGTTGCTGCCAATTACAGATCACGGAGCAACTCTCTCAAAAGCCTTGACTCCAGCATCACAAATTACAGACCATGATACAGGGGGACTTCTTTTTTCATGCTCGTCGAAACAAAATAGAGCACCATACCAGACAGAAGTAATATCACGATAATAGATTTGACTAAATATAAGCAACACATTCAACTGATGCAATCATCTTCAATTATTATAATGTAACTTAACCAAAAATTACTGTGAAAATGAGTTTTTAACTAATTCTAAGTCTTTTCCTTTCAATTTCTTATTTAAGCCTTGGCGATAAAAAATAAATAACATGGCATTACTTTCCAGGCATACTTAACCAATAAAAACAGAAAAACCCTGGATATTTCGCTTTAGTATCCTTACTAAAATGACTTAGATGAATAGAAACAATAATTATTCCGTGTTGTTAGGTTTCCGTCTCCATTTATCGGCCACAGGCATCTAATTCATTTTAAGATTAAATACCATCTTACTAAAATAACAAATAAATTAATTATTCATGTAGCTAACACCTTCCAGTCAAAAGCATTCCTTTTGATGTATACAATTGAAATTAGTCTTAGACCCTTTATAATAATGATTGAAATCAAAGAAATATTATGGGAATGGATATGAAATATGGATAGTACGGGGAAAAATGAGATTTTGCATCTATCAGTACGACAACCTATCCCTTTAATCTTTTTTATCTGGTCGATTCTAGCATAATACCCTGGTTTTTTTAATGTATGCCTCACATCTTCAGTAAAGTTATTCGATTTAAGTTTCTGTAAGAGATTTAATCTGTACTTTAATCTACTCTCTGATAATGATTCCCACCCTAATTCTTCTATTAATTCCGATACACTTCTCAACCTATCGTAACATATTTTAACGAACCTAGCTGCTCTACGCTGCACACTGTCAAGCTCTCTGATCAATTCTAATTCATTCGGATTCCATACATTGGCTGCATATTCAAGGTGGGGCCTAATAAGTGAAAAGAAACACCCCTAATTGCCCTTCATCTGTTACCCCATCCTAACAACCCCTCCTTTTCACCTCCCTATATAATCTTTTACACACTTATATTTTTTAATCTGTAGACGCTCAAAAAGCAAAATGTGGTCATAATAAACCCTACAACAGTGGAATTCGCTCATTTTTTAAGTGCTGTTATGATCCGTTTCAACTAAATCAGGCCAGAAATCTCAGATTTTGTTAGGGATAATGACAATATGCATGCAGAAAGTATCTAATATATGTAAAGGTGCTCTTGTGGCGCTCCTCGGCGTCAGCAAGTCCCCGTGGTTTCCACTTGATTTCCCGATTCCACTGCTGACCGGGCGTGTCCGCCTTTCCCGGTCATTCCCATTGCCGACTTGACCCACTGCTGACCGTGCGCCTTCACCTTCCCCTCGCCTGTTTCATCCTGCTCACCTTTCTCTTTTACCCGACTGAGTTACAGCCTGTACATTCCTTTGCCCGACTGAATTGCAGCCTATGCATTCCTTTGCTCGCTGAGCGAGCGTGATCAGCAATAGACTGAGCGACAACTCAGGTGAGAGATTTATCGGCCAATTAGCAAATGCCACGGGGTATCACGTGGGGTATGCCACCTAGGGGATGATCGGAGCTGGACTGGTTAAAAGGGAGTTGGATCGGGGACGTCGGGAGGGGAGACAGGGAGGATCTCATGGTGGACCGTGTTATCACCTAGATCCTTCATCGAGAGAAGACTCAATGAAGTGGTTCCGATGTAGGTCTGGCCTTGTCATTTCCGTTCCCTGGTCGCCCGCTGACGAATCCAAGGAACTCGAGCCTTTCCCATCATCGGCTCGAGGAACTTACAATTCTCCTATTTTACCGATGAATGTAAAATTAGGAGGACAAAAGCGTCTCTTTCAAATAAATTCATTCGTGAGAGACCGATTAAGCGAAACAACCTGCCTAATTCAGAATTAATACAAGAATTATGGTGCGAATCACTATCAGAGCGTAGGTTAAGGTACAGATTAAATCCATTTGTGAAATTTCAATCGGATAGCTTTACTGAAGATGTTTGGCACACATTAAAAACACCAGCGTATTATGCTAGATTCGACCAGATAAATTAGATTGGAGAGATATATTGTCGTACTGATAGATGCAAAATCTCATTTTTCTCCGTACTATAGGAGAACAGAATAGGCAGCATAGAAAAGGGATAGGTAGGGGAAATATTTAAGAGTAGTCTGTAGTGCGTGATACATTAATTAATCCCTTAAATACTATATATACTAACAATGTAGTTGCATGAGACCCTATAGTTGCTCGTTTACATGTCGGCAGCGCATGCTTGGTGATCTTCACCCCCTGCCACACACCCTCACGGTGGCTTGCAGGGTATCTATATCTATATCTACCACGTACTTTGCAAGCCACCTCGAGGGTGTGTGGCAGGGGGTGCATCCACACCAGGAACAATGACACAACAAACAAAAATGAACACCACAAAGCAAACACTACACCTTTAAAAGTAATTGGGGAAAAAATAAGAAAAACTACCAAATCCCAATCATGTAGGACACACCCATGAATACCATGCATGCCTTGAAACCCGACACCAATTTCATAGATACTCATGCATGCAAAAAAAAGGCATTGCATGAAAGTCACACGTTGATTTGAACATGCAGGTAATAAAAAAAAAACTATCGACCAACTCTGAATATTACCTCTATAATTATTACTTATTTACGCGATGTTTAACGCCATGGTATGGTGTAGATGTAGATGAATTCAGTCTGGCCTTTCGGGTTCAAGTGGAGTGTTAGCGAATGTTCGAGGGGAAATGGAGTGAGACATGAGCGTTCCTTGACGCGGACTTGATGGCTAACTAATGGACAAGTGCTGGGAGGGCCCGCCTTTGCGTCACGTCGTGGGATGCGTCGTGGGGGGGAATGAAAAAGAGCAGTTTTCCCAATCGTGAGAAGAGGAAGCGAGTGGGAGTGCCGGAGAAGTCACGTGGTCACTCCTACATATATTACCCCACTGAAAAGTGTCAGCGTCCTGCTTAAGTGACAGTGCGTAGTATATATCAGCCCATATCGATAGATAGAACAAGTTACGAAGGATATAAAAGAGAAGAACTACGTTAACATGAAGATGTTGGCCGACGGAAGAATTCGAGTGGAGGGCTGCGTCAAAACAATCTAAGCATTTTTGACCGATGATGATGACATAGTATATACGAAGTGATATTTCGTTGCCTGCCTACATGGTAGTAAGTATTCTCTCGGATTGATAAAAAATACGTGGTTATATTACACCCCTTACCGCACACCCTAGTGGTGTGTGGTAAAAGGTGTTATGTACGTGTTGATGAAGACCTCATTTAAAATATGCTGCCAGTGTATGGGATCCCTATGAAATCGGTCTAAATAATGAACTTCAACGGGTGCAGCGAAGATCGGCAAGATTTGTAAAGGGAAGATACGATAATTATATTAGCGTAACCGGTATATTAAATGAATTAAAATGGGATTCATTGTCAGATCGCAGGTTGAAATGTAGACTTAATTTCTTAAATAAATTCCATGACAATATTTTCAGTGATGATGTTAACAATATTTTGCGAACCTCACTTACTATGGTAGACTGGACCATAATCATAAAATTAGAGAAATTGACTGCCGAACTGATAGATTCAAAATGTCCTTTTTCCCTCGTACAATTAGAGATACGAATAACGGTAAATATGTCCAATCGGAGAGTAGCAATGGATTGCAATGGTAGCTTCATGTTGGTATGAGTACTTAGAGCTACTAACAGAATTATTTTTGCATATTTGCTTTGCAATTTATTTTTTAAATACCTAGTGAAATTCTGACTAGTATATTAATACTATTCCTTTTTTATGCATGATGCGGAGTGCATGTTTGGTGAGAAATCACCCCCTGCCACACACCTTTGTAGTGGCTTGCAGTGTATTATATAGATGTAGATGTAGATTTTGGCCGATGGAAGAATCGAGTGGAGGGCTGCGTCAAAACAATCTCAGGATTTTTGACCGGTGATGATGAAATAGTATATACGAAGTGATATTTCGTTGCTTTTCTGTGTGGTAGTAAGTATTCTCTCGGATTGATAATATATGCATGGTTATTATGCATCCCTACCACAAACCCTTGCGGTGTGTGGTAACGGGTGTTATAGTACATGTAGATGAAGATCAGGATCTACATCAACGGCAATAATCAGACTTTTTTGATGGTCAATACCTCTATAAGCTTTAAGATCGAAGGTGAACATTTTGCTGTATCTTCTAGAGCGAGAAATTTCTTTCAAATTCAAAAATGAAGGAAATTGTGGGATAACAGATATCATAATAGATAAGAAACCCAGACGCCAATGACGTATGGGAGAAAAAATAGGCTCAAAAGACAAGGCCTGAGATATTTCAGCTCTATTCCTTTATTTTTCCTAAATATATTCCATCTCGATAACGATGGTCTCTATCGTATTGAGTATAGGCGGTTAGTATTATAGGGTATTGATAGAATAGTCTTGCTTCGAATCCATATGATACCTCCTAGACACGCTAACATCTACTTGTTAGTATTTTAGGATGACCAAAAACTTCTGGACAAACGAAAGTAATAGTGGCGTAGTACTAGGCTTCCGTGACCATAAATTTAAGTTTTTTTACACAGCTCGGTCTGAATCAAGATTGTCAAAAAGTTCCTCTAAAGAGCACTGGTCTAACCTCACAGGTGGAATCAATGTCACCTACTCTCCGCGTCAAAATCTTTTAGACTCGAGTTTAAACCGGAATAACTCCGAAATTGTTCATCGGATTTTCACGTTATTTGCATAATAATTCAGACAACTTTGTTGTTAACTGATTGCATTGTTAGAATTTTATGTTTCCTGAAAAAAAGCAGCGCAGAAAAAGCGCACCGTTGTCGGCGGAATGTCCTGATCTGGGCTCGCGCATTTTTTCAGGAAACAAAATTCGATATAAAATAAGGTGCTAACTTCAGATAAATGATAATATCTGATTCGCTCTGGAAATTTAAAGAGGAAATGACAGTTTTAGTTTCGTGGCGCCATGGTGCATAGTTGCCGAGAAAAAGTGCGATCATAAATGGTATAGCATACCAATAAGTACTAAAGTTAAAACCTCGAACCTTCGCAGACGTTATGATAAAGATATAATCCACCTTCTATTAAAAATAAGTTTTAGTCAAACACTTTGCTTGTAAGTTATTAGACGTCATGTTGACACATGGCGCCATAGCGCTAAAAAAATTGGCCCCTTTTTTCTCTAAGGTAAGAAACAGGTCCGAAATTTCTTTTTAAAACTTATTCTAACATTGTAGTCAGTCGACAACAAAATTATCTAAATTACCACGTAAATAACGTGAATATCCGATGAACGGTTTTGGAGTTATTTAGGTTTAAACTCGAGTGTACAAGATTTTTGCGTGGACAGTAAATGTTGTATACACATTTCAGAGGCTTTATGCACGTTTCAAAAGTGAAGTATGTCTTTTCACCGCCACATAATTTGCTTATAAATATCTTTGACCTAAAAATTGGAGCGGTTGACGTAGAGTGCATCTGTTTTTCCTCAGAGGTAGCCGCATTGATTCCCGTTTGGGAGACGTAAGTTGTTTAAACAAAGGTGGGATAACCTCATGAATGGCACGCGTCGTGTGAAGGTGTATACTTGTATCGAAATCATTAGACACGAGCTTTTACGAAGACAAGGAATGCAACCATGATTGATACGCTATTTTGTGACAGAATAACTGAAAGCATAAAATTTCAATGAAGTTCACTTACTCTTGTAAAAAGTTCCTCTAAAGAGCACTGGTCTAACCTCACGGGTGGATTCAATGTCTCCTACTCAAAAATGAACCACAATTTCGGTACCGGTCACTGCGCCCAGAAGATGGAAACCTGCAAAGAAGGTTTAAATATCAGCAAACACTGAAGTCCATTATAGAGAATTAAACATTACAGAGTATACAGTATACACTAAATAGTATGGATTATACTCAGTCAGTTCTTATCCTTTACACTGAAGATTGAAATACATGTTAATCATATCAAACCATCTTAATTTATCTTCTATTTATAGCCAACGTTTAAAATATATAACTTTTTCTTTAGCAATATAAATTATTATGCGCTGGAAAATCGAAGTGTACCTATGTAAACGTAGTTATGTGGCTAATATGAAGGAACAACATCAATAAAACCTGGCAACGATAACGCCGTCAGTAAAAAAAATAAATAGTATTACCCAAATTTAAGTATTCAAAGAGTAATAGCATTATTTTTAAAGAAAAATTATGTGTACACGTTCGAAGACGGATTAACTCTTTGAACCCTAGGTGCAAAGATCCTCAACGGCATCATAAAAGATTAGTTGTAAATTTTAGCTGGCCAGTTTCTGTGCATATATATATTTATGAAAACTACGTCATCGGCATCGTTTGCTTGTAATTTAAAGTATAAAAGAGCTTACCGTAAACTTAGTGGTCAGTATAATACAGTGTTAATTTTCCAGTAACCAAAAAAGAGACTTGAAAAGGTATATTTTCTGCTTTCAATAGGGAACAATAATGATTGTAATCTAAGCGGTGGGTAAAAGAATTCTTGCACTTACTTTGCAAACTGAGTCCCACATTCTACGTGCAGCTTTGAAAGTTAATTAATTGTTTTCGAATTTTTATTATATGCATAGTATTTAACCACTATTATAATACTTCAGTCTGGCCGGAATGATGATAGTTTGGCATTATATGGTGGATTCCATAAAAACCTACTTTATTTCTTAACTGACTACATTTATACGCACAGCATAAAAAAGGATTAAATTTACTAACATAGGTATTTTGTGCTAATGGGTAGTATATGTTGTGATAGAGTGGACCATTTCAAAGTGTCAATTACACATGGATGTGTATTTATTGCATCAAGATATATTTTTAGCTCTTTCTTTCCACAGTAGGCATCAAAAATATTTGTTTTACACCTTCCTATGAGGTTATGTATATTTGAAGCAAATACTGAAGTCAGAAAATTCATTACAATTTTTTGAAAAAAGCAGCCTAAATTAATTCTATTGCTTAGTCTAAAACCGGTAGGATATTATTCATCTCCCGCAGCTATTAGACTTAAGATGCGATAAAAATTGCACCGAGCCGTTCTCATAGAAATTACATACGTAAGGCAAAGTTCAGGGACAAAATTATCGTATTCAAGAATGAGGAATTTCGATATTGAGGGAAAAGTTCACGGTTGAAGTGTTTCTTCCAGAAAGTCTTCCGTGTCGAGCTTGAGTGGAATCGATAGAAGACAACCCATATTGTATCCTTGGAGAGTTTATGGTCGCCGGGATAAAGGAGAAAGGACGCAGGAATTTCCATCTGGTGCATTAAAATTATGAAGAGAAGAAGATGTATCATGCTATGATATCATGCTATCACAGGATCACTCGTCTTGGAAGGATATGCCGTCGGTTTTAAACCATGGGTACTTTGACGCTAATGAATATTACATTCGGTGCCCGTCATGTCACAGTGGGAGAGGCAATCATTGCAGAAGTCGTTAGCGACAGAAAAAGAACATTTGTATGCACATTTTAAAAAAGCATTATATCCCTTAAGATAGCATTTCTACTGTCCACGCCAAAATATTGTTGACTCGAGTTTAAACCTAAATGACTCCGAAACCGTTCATTGGATTTTCACATTATTTACATATTAATTTAGACAATTTTGTCGTTGACTGACTGCACTGTTAGAATAATTTTTAAAACCAAATTTTGGACCTGTTTCTTAGGTTAGAGTAAAAAAAGGGCCCATTTTTTTTTAACGCTACGGTGCCATGCGTCACTGTGACGTCTAAGAAATTCCAAGAAAAGCGTTTGACTAAAACAAAGTTTTAATACAAGGTGAGTTATATCTTTATCATTACGTCTGCGGAGATTCAAGGTTTTACTTTAGTACTTATTGGTATACTATTCCATTTGTAACCGCATTTTTTCTCGGCAACGATGCATCATGGCGAGTAGAGACTAAAATTGTCATCTTCCTCTTTAAATTTCCAGAATGAATCAGATGTTATCATTTAGATGAAGTTAGGACCTTATTTTAAATCGAATTTAATGTTTCCTGAAAAAACGCGCGACCTGAAAAAACAGTTGGGGTCCGCAAAGTATTTTTAACATCATCACTGAAAATATTATCTTGGAATTTGTTTAAGAGATTAAGTATAAATTTCAACCAGCGATCTGACAATGATTCCCAATTTAATTCATTTTATAGACTGGTTACGCTAATAAGGTTATCGTACCGTCCCTTTACAAGTCTTGCCGATCTTCGCTGCACACGTTCAAGTTCGTTATTTAGACCGATTTCGTAGGGATCCCATGCACTGGCAGCATATTAAAAATTGCTTCACCTAATAGATAACTCTTGTCATCTGGGAGTGCAGTAACCCCGAGCAAGGGAGACAACCTATGGCAACGAATCGAACTGAAATATTACCCAAGGGGCCAGGCAGGAGACCGGTTCTTTTACTTCCAGGGGTGAGGTGGCTTGACCTCTGACCAGCCCAACCCTCTTCAACGGTCACCTCTTCCCCCATTCGACCAATGGAGGCCGATGGTTACGGGAGATAGGGAGAATGTGGGGGAAGGGGTGCAGGAGCGGAGGGTGGGCAGGTCACGAACTGGGTCACGAGAGCCGACCCCGTTGCAAATCCACGTTTATCAGCGAGTTCCCTGTCCCTCCCCTCCTCTCCCCCCACCTCACTCCCTTCCACCCTCCACCCCCTCCCATCCCCAAGAACGGCATACATACATACATATATATATAAGTCCCGCTAAGGTAAAAGCGTGCCCCTCAATTCATGAATTCATCCAAAAAATAGTTTTTAACTTTATATCCCGGCTCTCTCACAATCCGAACCCCTTATTAACTTAGTGCCGTGGGCCGATAAATCGGCTTTTGCTGCACGGCCGAAAAGTGCCACGAGCCGATATATCGGCTGGAGGAGCTAATTAATGTTTAAGCTATTTTAGTAGTAAATACTACATTAATACTTTATGCAATGTATCAGAATACCACAAAAACAATTAGTCCATTTTTTGTTAAATAAAAATAATATTACATTCATATCTAAATAGTAACTTCATATTGTTTATATTTTCAAAAGGAGTTACAAAACTCTCATTACCATGCTGGCACTTTTCACTAGTACTACCAGATTTCAGTGGCACTAAGGGGGTTAAACTCTATCTGGTCTTACAATACACGAAAAAAACACAAACACAGACTGCCTAAAGATATTGGGTGCTTTCCATTCAAGCGACTCATGCGTCGTCTTGAGTTAACTCGCGGAAACTCAAGTCGACTTGTGTCTTCGCGAATGGAAAGCAAGTTTCAGTGCGCAGAAGCTGATGCGCTAAGGACTTTCACGGGGACTCGTGATTGGTGCGTTTTTGTGGGAAGGAAATTGAATCCACAGATGTTTCCTTCTTGTTACAGCAAGATCGTTACCAATAAACAAAAAAATGAGTTGTAGGATGATTAATTAAGAAAATACTTAACTTAAACATTTGTTCTGATTTATCGGTTATTTTCAATATGCCTCTTGCAGACGTATTGCGATTTAGAGCTTGCGCCGTCCTTCTTTCTTTTTTCAGTAACTCACCATTACCGGTGTGTCACCGTGTGTCGACTCGCGTTTGACACAACAGCGACACACACTGATTGGAAAGCACTACACGCGACACAAGTTGACTTGTGTCGACTTGCGTCGATGATTGGAAAGCACCCATTATCGATCGCCTATGATCCTTTCCTTTCATCTTTCCAATCTTCCTAGCATTAGATCAATTTTTACTGTTTGTCTCGCGCTAGACGCGCATTTAATTATTATGTTATCCACTGGTCAAAATTCGGCCCATTTTAGGGCCAGTAATTTCCTGCCCTTGCTATCTCCTATTACGCATATCCGCCGCACCTATGTGCTTTTTCAGTTGTTATTGTTATTCCCCTAGTTCGTAGTATTGTTATTGACTTTTGTATTAAAAAAGAGCTCCAAAAATAAAAAATGAAATAGAAATCAAATAAAATAAATAATTAAATAAACAAAAAAAAATAAATATAAATGAAAATAAAACCCAGCAACGGAAAATTAAAAAAATATAAATATAAATAAATCTGGTTATTTTTAAACCGCAGATATAATTTTAAAAAATGAAATAAAATAATAATACTTAAAAAAAAGTATACGCAAAAGATACATACACTTCAACGCCAATTTTCCCCACTGTTTTTCCCGTTATAAAACTGGTTAAGGTGAGCTAATGTTCACCGGTACATTCTCAACGCGCTACCGCGCGCTGCGGACATGTAAGAAGTGGGTAAAAGCGTGAGTGGGCCAGACGATGCACGCACGGAAAATCGATTCCGAATGCGACTAAACAACGTGGTAGGGATTTGCCGTTTGATTTCCAATTACCGCCGCGACTACGCGTAATTAAAATGCTCTCTGCTGGACTCCATTCCGGACTTTGCCAGGGATTTGGGCGTCCGAAGGGCTCCGTGCCAAATAATTACGCGCCATAATGAAGAGCCCAGTCATGCTTATACATACGTACTGGTCATTCAGCGTCCACCTGAAGGCCTGCGATGGCCGCAAATCGCCGAGAGCACATTAAAAATATAATTCAGATTGAAATGGAGTGAAATCGAATCCCTAAAAAATAAAAAACACCCCCAACAACCGTTATGTGCTTACTTTTAAAAATTAGCTTCGAACTCAACTACGTGAAAATTAGACTTACAGAGAGAGTAATTCGAATTGACCACTCCTTAAAGAGGCTCAACCGAATTATGAAGTGGGTGTCTATTTTGTGAAAATTTCAGGACACATTTCAGGAAAAAAGTTAATGATGTTATGACAAGAGAGATTTTTACAACAATTGTTGGGGAATATGACACAGGTAGTATTCAAACACCTCCCATATGATGAGATATGACACAAGTGTGAACAAAGAATGAGGTTGCAATCAGCGGTTTTAAAGAAGTTCCACTGAATTATGAAGTAGGGGAATTTTTGTGAAAATTACAGGACACTTCATTATTTGGCCCTTCTATCGATTGGCAATAAAATAATGAGGTCTTTCCATCATATGTTTAACGAACAAATACGTTGAAAATCAGCTATTTCATACGTGGTTATGCGGCTGAGCATGGCTCTTGCAATAAAATTTAAGTCAAATGTAAAGGGAATAGTCGTTTTTACGAAAAATAATACAAAAAGCGCAATTTTCTGTGGAATTTAGCATTATAGAAAATGCTCGCCTTACCATACTTATTAAATTGATATTAACAAATGTTTGCTCGAAAGCAGAAAAGACTCAAGTACATGAAAGTGGCGTTACAATATGTTGTTATCATTGGCAACGGTACTTGTGACGGAACCTGCTTACAAGCCTATTTACTAACTTAATTCAGGAATATATCTTACCAAGGTCCTTATTATATTTTTTATGTGATTTAAATATTTCATTGGTTATTGATATGGTGTAATTAATACCAATGCTTCCGGGGATACGTAGCAGTATCATTGTTACCAAACAATTTTCAAAAATACGAATATTAATAAAATTCAAAACAAAGAGTTGTATTTGTAAGGGAATAGTTTAAAACTAAGTAAGAAGATACTTAACCTATTTAGAGGGATTGAGCATGTATTTTCACTTTGTAAATTAAACGTGGTAACAACACCTCAGTCATCTTCCGAAGTCGAAATGAGTTAAAAGAGCTTGTTTAAAATAGAAGGCAACTACATCACGCTATATAATGGCATACTCATAGTATTATTGTGTATGCCTTATCACCCTATAGATTTTTTCCATATAAGTGTTTTTCCAGATCGGTATTTGGTCATTAAATCACATAGCTCTTTTACGGAATATTGAATCGCGGAGTGACGGTGCAACCTCTTTAAGAAGCGCTTGCTCTTATTAGAAACTATATCTTCTTCATCATCATTGGGCAACAATCCTAGGATTGGTTTGACGCAGCCCTCCACTCGATTCTTCTATCGGCCAACCTCTTCATATTAACGTAATTCCTCTCTTACACGTCGTTGACTTTTCCTTCGACGATTGTCTTCATCAGGTTAACGTGTCTTTGGATATGTCCGATTAAGTTGTCCGTCTTATTTTTAGAGTTTTCAGCAGACTTCCCTTTTCTCCCAGTCTTCTTAGGACTTCCTTATTACTCACTCGGTCAATCCATTTAATCTTCAGTATTTTTCTGTAGCACCACATTTCGAATGCTTCCACCCTTTTCTTCTCCGCTGCTCTCATCGTCCATGCCTCACTACCGTAAAGAAACATGCTACAGATGTATGTTCTGATGAACTGTTTCCTTACTCCTACGCTTGTATTTCCTACTCTAAGTAGATTATTCTTTTGATAGAATGCCCTCTTTACCTGGGCTATTCTACTAACTATTTCTTTCTTGCTTCGTCCATCGTTGGTTACTCGGGTTCCTAGGTAACAGAACTCTTTCACCTCTTCAAGTTTTTGTTTTCCTAGTTTATCGTTGATTTTGGCCTCTTCTCTTTTACTTCACACAAATATCTTTTCTTTCCTATTGATCTTCAGCTAATATTTGACCATTGTCCTTTTCATGCGTATTAGAATCTTATCCAGATCCTTCTCTATCTCTGCTACGAGTGCTATGTCACCGGTGAATCCTCGTATGCTACTGTTTTCTCCGTGGATATTCACTCTAGAAGGCAAATTATATGTTAATGTCCAAAATCTGTAATAGTAAATGCATGAAAAGGAATAGTTCACCTGAGCGATCTTACGTAGCCAACAATTTGTAAACGCCAAATCTGTTCAACATTTAGGTGTAATGACCACAAAAAGGCTATCGTGCGATAGCCTATTTGTGAGAAGACCCGGAAATAATTGGTATCCAGACGAATTACGTTTAATCCGCTTAAAATTCTGCCGCGGAGAGTCGCAAGTTTTTTTAGAAAGCTGCTCCGAAAGATTCGTTGAAATTGTTTGAAGCGTTAGGTTGGAAATACGTTACGATTGTATTTTTTGGCAATGACTTACAGAAATATTTGGTGGCGTTATTTCGTCAAGATACTGATAATATATGAAAACACAATTTCATAATATCAGAATAAATATTAAATTTAAAATATGGTAGATAAATAGTGAGATGGAGAGATTAATAACATCATATATCCGCGTGCAATAAAAGAAATTAATATACGTGACCTAATTTTCGTGGTTGATAATTGATGTATGAGTTGAAAGTGCAAATTTTATACGCTGCCCTGAATGTTGGTTGTCTGAAATTAGAGGCATTATTGTTCTGTTGCCATGGTGAAAGTATGTAAATAGATCTGCGAAACAACTCTCACATTAGTCCCGCGGCCATTTTTCTCATTGCTTCTTTATTACCTCGTTCAATTTGGGCATGAGACTTTGTTTTTTTTAGCTTATTCAGCATTGATGGAAAACAGCGAGTAGGACCAGGAATGCAGGTGACTATAAAAACAAGATGAATAGGAATGTTAATAGATGCGAGCGAACGAATATGTTTGTTGACTGAAGACAGAGGTTTTTTCAGAACAGATTAAAAATTCACTCAATTCTGGAAAAGGATGCCGTATCAGGACTTTTAATGATTAAACTGAATGATCAACGAGAAATATACCAGACATCGGTCGTGATCTAAATCCTCGTTGAAGTTGAAATGAAATTTATTGATGCGACATGGAAAATGAGCATTGCTGGCGAATTAATATTTTGAGACTTTCCCAGTGACAGTGTAATGTGTTTGGATAACTATCACAAATACTTGTGGGTGTACAATAAGGACTATCTTTTTTCATTATAAGAAACTTAATATATAACGAGGTGTGAAAATAACTTTCAATGGAAGAAGACTTTAAAAAAAGCTGAGGGGATAAAATCAGTAAAGGCCGTTGTACACGGTATAATTTCTTGTACAAGAACTTGTACGATGCGCAAATTGTATTGTGTACGAGGTTATCGTACAATTTCTTGTACAATCAATTAGATCATGCTCTATATTTTTGGAGAAACCGTCCAAGATCCACTCCGTAGCTTCTGCGCATGACATGTGACGGTAGTGATGCGTTCGTGTAGCATTCGTAAGGTTGGTGTTATGTGTTTGCGATCACTTTTATTCCTATAAGTGTGGCAAAACTTCCATTTTTGTTGTACATATCGTGATATTCTTTGTTGCTTCCATATTATGATATTCTTTGTTGCTTCCATATTGTAACATTCGTCGGTCGCGTTGGAAGTGTTCTATTTCTCAAAAGATGTGTTGGACACACTGGCAAACATTAAATCTCAGTGAAATTAATATGACGTTATTGAACCAATAATAAATATATGCAACTAGCAAAAACATGATGTTTGGAGGATAAATGATGGGTTTAATGAGCCGATGAAAGAGTGCAATTAACCAATCGTATAATTTTATTTTATTAATGCTAGGATTACTGGTAACAAATTATCGTAACCCAGTAACTATGGCAGTTTTTTCAAAATACTATCGACATCGGAATCCGCAATTCAGATGTTCGACAGAATACGATATCTGCGAATGTTATTTGCGCACAAATTGCATGAAAATCTTTGATCGCGTACGACCGTGAACCAACTTCTTGCACAATTTCTTGGTCAAATCTCGCCGTTCAATTTATGGTACAAGATCTTGTACATGAAATTGTACCGTGTACAACGACCTTAAGAAGTGTCCAGCATCTTTATATGTCAAATAAGGTTATGCCGAGAGGGTTTTGCTTATTATGATATTATTCTGCGTGTTGAAGCCCTTCTTGCCGGAATTTTCAGAGGAAAAATAAATTAATCCGTCAAAGATTGTCAGTTCAGGCTACGCTTCTATTTTACTGAGTAGAATTTTAATTTCCCCTCCCTGAGGAACGCCTTGAGGCTCTGCCGTCTTAGGGTGGAAAAACATGAGGCTTAAAACAATAAAGTTGATCACTGAATTTCAGGACAAACTCTGATGGACAGTCTAAGGATATGAATCCTAATAAAAGCCACCTCAATAAAACACGTAACTAGTGTCAAATGGTCAAACTAGTGTCACGTAACTAGTGTCAACACGTAATTAGCGTCAATATGAATAGGTTGGCCGATAGAAGAATCGAGTGGAGGGCTACGTCAAACCAATCCTAGGATTGTTGACCGATGATGATGATGAGTGTTAAATGAGTAGATTATTTTGAATGAATCATATCTTTATCACCTATTGGTTATTCATAGAGCGCAAATTAATATACCCTGTCAAATGTTTAAAAAATGATCTTTCATGACACCATCATTCCTTCAAAATTCAGCTATTATATAACCTTTTCTCCCTGCTCACAATGAAATTCGATCAATGATTCTAAAAAGTCATTCAAATATATGGCAGAATAAACGTATATTCTAGTAGACTAATAGCATCCCCTGCGTCTAAACACTCTGATACATTTACGATATAGTCTAGTCTTTTCAATCACTAAATTAATATTCCCAAAGGTTGATATGATTGTTAAGGTAAGATTTCGTCTAATACTTAGCCGAAAAGCACGTTAAATTCAATCTTGAGAGAGTGCAAGGCGGTACCCAGAAAGTTATTGAGATCGCCTTCGATGTTTAGCATTTAAACATTTACCAATATATGGAAGTGTCAGCCCTGCAAGATAGTTGCTCGAAATTGGGACGTTTCTTTGTATGTGAAATTGCCGTGTTCCCTGTGAAAATTTGGATGACTTTAAAGTGAAACCAGTGTTGAAATTACTATGCGATAGCTTACTCGAGGGTAATGCATGGTTTGTATGTACTCTATCTGCCACACACCTTTGTGGTGGTTCCTAGGTTCCCCAATGGACTTGGATAAGTGATGCTGATGAAAATCATGCAGCTTTGACTTAGCTGAAGACATCCAAAGGGTCTTAGATTTGAAACCAGTGCCTCTGCGGCCAATTGGGCGTTTACCATATTTTTTAATTGCCAAATATGATAGAGTTTGTAAAATAAAAAGACCCGTATTTTTCCGTTTTTTGATCCGTCAATTATTTCTCGAGTTATAAGCGGCAAAAACTGATGTTTTTATCCCTTTCGGAAAAGTGGGTGTGGTGCAACCTCTGACGTAGGTATATCGACTTCGTCCAATCACAACTAAGCCCGCGAATCTACTTCGCCTTATCGCAAAGGGGGGGACACAGCTGGCTCTCCCAATGGGAGCGATTGCGACAGGATCTGTGCGAGCAGATCTTCACCGAGAACCCCCCTCCACTCCCTTCCCTTCCCATAAGAGCAGTCAAGGACGGGGGGAAAATGACGTCAAAGTTATTATAGCAGCTTTTTCGGTGGGCGTCAACCTTTTGCTAATTTTAAATTTTGATTTATGAGTGAATAGTTGTGGTTAGAAGATTAACTTTTTCACTAAAATTGTTTTTTCGTTTCCATCGAACAATTTCGTGCACAAAATTGCGATTTCGGTTCCGAGTAAACGCCCCTATTGTGCCAAGGATCTGCGTAGAGATCTATCTTGAAAACTATTTCGCAAATTAGCAAAAATGAAAGAGAAGCAAGAAAAATAATTCTCACCTCATAAGATGAAACTTACATTTTGTTCGAAAAGGATGAGACGCAAGTAATTAATTTAAATTACTTTCTGAATCTCAGGAAACTATCATTAAACCATCGCATTTACCCTTGAAAAAACTGATTAAGAGAAATGTATTGCATATGAAATAATATGTTTCAAGTTGATACAGGGATTAAAACATTTGGATGGGAGAAATCGCAAACCATATCTCTTTGAAGCCTTGAAAATAAACAAAAAACCTTGAAAGGATGTTTCCCCACAAAATTAACTTAGTGCGGACAAAAGCGTTTCAGAAGAAAAGAAAGACCTCGTCACCTATTCATAGCAAACAATGCAACGACTGTGAACGTTGACGAAGAAATTATACGTGAGGTGCCAATTATTTGGACAAAAAAAAAGTACATCCCAAGATAGAAATGCACTGATTCTCATTATAATTTCCATTGGCACTTTTATGCACTAGCCGTACAAAATTAGAGAACTCTGGCAAAAAAATGAAAAAATGTCAAACTGAGCTTGAATTCACAATCCAGTGATCCTATATCGCCGCTGTTGAAAATTTTCCTTTCACGCCATATACCAGCTACGGCGCTGGGAACAATCGGAACTTCCTCTTTCGATACTCTCGCTGAGATTTCGACTCCGCTTCGGTAAGCGCCTTCCGCTTCCCCCTTCCCCGAAAGTTTATCCAGTCCCTAAGGGGTTTTTCCGGAAAAGTTTTCAAAAGGGGTTGCAAACGAATGCGAAACGAAAATAAGTCCTCAGCGCCCACGGAATAAGTCTCTCTCTATGCGACGGATCGGATGGAAATATATAACCGAACGGATGCTGCATTATGACAAGAACTGCTCATTTAATGACCTGCAGCAGGAAGGAAACTTTGTCGTGGCAGGCGTTATCATCGGCGAACAGAAGAATGAAAGATGCAGAGAATATGCGCATAGAGGGAGGTGAAATTATGACGCTGGGGTGATTTTTCAACGTCAGAGGTAATTTTTTAGTTGAGTTGCGAGGAAGTGAAACGAGAGATTGGCAAAAAGATTCCTTTCCATTAACGATGAGTCAACTCGTTTCCGCTGAGATGAAAAGTGGCACAGTTGAAACTAGTCAAATGTAATAGGAAAATAATCAATATATAAAGAAAATAATCGAAGGAAAGGAAAATAATCAAAAATAATCAATTAATTTTCCACGGAGAAAAAATAAGCATGCTGCGATTCGCTGGTGACATGGCACTCATAACAGAGACAGAGAGGAATCTGAACAAGACTCTAGTAACCATGGAAAGGACAATGGCCAAATATCAGCTGAAGATAAATAAGAAGAAGACTAAGATATTGGTGTGCAGCAAGAAAGAAGAGGAGAAAACCAATGTCAAACTAGGAAAACAAAAACTTGAAGAGGTGAAAGAGTTCTGTTGCATAGGAATCCGAGTAACCAACGATGGATGAAGCAAGAAATAAATAGTTAGCAGAATAGCCCAGGCAAAGAGGGCATTCTATCAAAAGAAGAATCTACTTACAGCAGGAAATACAAGTGTAGAAGTAAGGAAACAGTTCATCAGAACATACATCTGGAGCAGGTTTCTTTACGGCAGTGAGGCGTGGACAGTGACAGCAGCGGTGAAGAAAAGGGAAGAAGCATTCGAAGTGTGGTGCTACAGAAGATAGCTGAAGATTAAATGGATCGACCGAGTAAGTAACAAGGAAGTACTAAGAAGAGTAGGAGAAAAGAGCAGTCTGCTGACAACTCTAAAAAGTAGAAGGGACAACTTAATCGGCCATATCTTGAGACACGAATGCTTGATGAAGACTATCGTCGAAGGAAAAGTGAACGGGAAGATTGGAAAAGGCAGGCCTCGTATGAGATACATGAAACAGGTTGTGAGGGATGTAAAAGAGAAGAATTACGTCACAATGAAAAGGTTGGCCGATAGAAGAATCGAGTGGAAAGCTGCGTCAAGCCAATCCTAGGATTGTTGACCATGTATGATGATGATGATGAAAGAATTCCAAATATTCTTTGTCTCTACGTCCTTCTCACCATTTTTCTGTTGCCGCACATACGGAAAGAGTAAATGAATGCAGATGAATGTTAAAGTACGGATCTGGTGTTATCAGGAAAGCTGGAATTCTTGTCGGTGGCACTAAAGTCCATCCACAGGTCATGTATGTTCATCCATAGGTCTGGTTCACTTCAGACAGTTTTTCGATACCTATTCAGCGATTGATAGCAATGTAAGATGCTTATCTAACAAATCCTAGTAAATCTCTAAGTAACTTAAGTCAGGGAGGAACTGGTACTTCCTCTCAACTGACTGTTACAGCCTGCCTAATCCTTTGCCTCTCCGAAAGAAGATGCATATCTAACAAATCCTAGTAAATCTCTGAATACCTTAAGTCAGGGAGCAACTGGTACTGCCTCTATACGGGCTGTAACTGCCTGCCTAATTTTTCGCCTCTCCGAAAAAAAGTGAAAATTTTGGGAAAGAATGTGGCAGTAAAAACTCTCCGGAGTTAAATTTCATGTGTTAAGCTACATGCCCAGCAAAAAAGAAATGGTTCACGCCCATTTTGAGGTTTCAGACGAAGTGGACTGCATAAATTTAGATTGAGTCGCGTTCAATTACCACTGGAAATAAATGGTGACGATTTTTAATCCTTTTAGTGGTATCTCTTTCATTTACGTCAACACCATGTAGGGTCATTGAAGGTAGGTGCTCAATCAAGACAAGAAATTAATGGTAAGAGAGGAATGGAATTGAATAGTTGCAATTGGTATCCTACATTGCTACTTCTAAGATTTGTTTGCTAGCGTCAATTTCTTGAGGCATCTATTCCTTTACGTAATATTTTCGACCTGATTAGAAATTAACTTTGTGAATGTGCTAGGAATGTACTCCTAAGGTAAATAGAGGTTACCCAATCTCTCGAATGCAATGGCAATGTCAATATCATGACAGAAACATGCATATTTTATAGCCATCATCGTCAATAACCGTCACAATTGATTAAAGATCTCAAATACAGATTGTTATTGCTATTTAAAGAATATAAGACCGTCTTGGACGCATTTTAAAGACGGATTTGGAAAAGATGAAGGATAGATACTAGCCAACTTCTTCCTCAGGGTTGTCTTGAGGCCGTTTTACACGGTCATTGATACTGCGCAGGCTGTTGCGAGAGCATTTGCGCTAGAAATATTGCACCGTGTAAAGCGACGACTTGCGAGGACAGGCAGCGCCACTGCGCGAACGCTTGCTTGCAAATTGGAACATGTTCTAATCTGATACATGCGTTCGCGCAAGTTTGAAGTTTATTTCTCTCACTAGATGGTGCAGATGTAGCGGCAACGAACTGCCTGGGGAATTCTAGCAATTGAATAGGTTGTTGACGATTGAATTGGGTGTTTTTGTTTGCACTCAACTCCTTAGTTAGTGACTATAGTGCGATAATGATGAGCTGGGCGATTAATCACGTGGAAGCTTAAATTTCGTGCGTAAAAGAAGAACTCGTTACCTTGTCCCACATCCCTTCGTTCGTGGTGCAAATTTTGGGCTAATTATACGGGCCTAGGGTCTCCACTATTATGTTTAGACTATGGCTTAAAACATATTTTAAAGTGGTGGTAATTTATTGCATCTTCTACGTTGCCGCTTCTGAATGGTATATTGTCACTGACGTAATTCACCGACGATTGCACCGTGTAAAGCTGTCAAGCAAGCGTCCTCCCAATTTTCTACGTCACGGACTTTCGCATACGACTGCTCAAACGGAATCAACATCAACTTGCGCAGTTTCAATGACCGTGTTAAACGGCCTTTAGAGGGGGAAAGTTGGCGATCGCGTCACTTAGATTTCCCTCTCTATTTCCCGAGAATAAAAATTCATCCATGACGCGCGTCCGAGATCCTATACAGGGCAGCCATGACGTGCGCGCCTCCTTCCACGGCTTTCCTTGCTGACCCTTGGCTTCTTGCCTCGTCATGAATGGCTGGAGCCGGTCGAGGTTGCGTATGGCGTGCCTGAATAGAGGGGTGTGTTTACTTCCAACTCTGCTGCTTCCAACTCCTCCTTTTTCTTTCTCTTCTGCCAGAGTGACGGCTTCCAAAGGAACTCCTCTCCGCTGCTCATATTCTGAACGCACGGAAGAACGAGACTTTGCCCCTCAAAAAAACGAAAGTGAGGATTTCCTTTGTGAATCGTATAACCCAGAAAACGAATCAGCACCGCACACTCAGTTAAAAAAGGACGAAACAGTGCAATATTAATTTTTTTCTCAGTTCCACGATAGGATATTTTATAATATTGAAGAGAACTTATTCTCACATAAGAAAATAGTTTGTTTTATTTCTCTCAGGTACCAGAGGAACACTTTTCGGAGCAGGAATACCAGGATATGTTTTAAAAACACATCATAGTTGAGGCTGGGATATACTATACTGGGATAGACTAGGCTAGATAGTAGTCTAATTATAATGCTCTGTAAATTAATTAAGAAGGCTTCACTCATATTCAGAGATTATAAGTTGAATGCAATGGATGGAACTCTAAAAGACCGTCATATACAGTGTAATATCTTCCTTTATATATATTATATTTCTCACATATTAATTACGCACATTATGTACAACATAAGAAATTGCCCTCACGAAATGCACTTAAAAATTAATCAAACCCAAGCAAACAAAATACACTTCTCTTCAGGCTCGCACTTAACAGGCCATACACTTCTTTTCTTTCAAGCAACTTCTTAAATCAAATCAGACACAACACAACAACACCAATAATATCTCTTCCCTCACGAATACTTATTCACCCACACAGACACCAACTAGCTCACAAATGATGCCCTTTCTTAATCACGCGTCACTTTTGCGTCTCCACACCACCGCGTCTAACACACAACTCTCCGATTCTCACTCTGTCCTATTGTTACTTAATTACTAACGCTTGTTTACTCCCATTATCACACCTTGAATTGTTGATCTCGGAGGCTCAATTGTTATGCTACAACAGTAAGCACCATTTAAAATACTATTCTGGGGTATGAATGAAGAGAGATGAACTGACACTTATCTAAGAACTTCTGACTTTTACGCGGTTAAGTATTTAGTAAAGCATTTCATACAAAATATTGATGATATGATTTTATATTTTGAGGACCACTGATAAGCTGATCCTGTAAGATGCACAAAAACATCAGGAAATAAAGTTTTCACTAAAAAAATGAAGACGAGTGAAAACATTAAAGCATTGGTGATAGAAATACTGATGAAAGAAATGCATCTTTTTATTGTAAATTGATGTAAATAAATTTAAAAGTGTAATGGTACTTAATACATATTTTACCTCAGCCTGATGGAAAGGGGGAAACGGTCACAACAAGAGTTTAAAAAAAACGTCAAATTATCCCTCTTAATTATTTTGTTAATACGCTGAGACAGGATTTTCAGGAGTGATCCAAAACCAAATACATATGTTAAACTACTGGATGTGTTGATGACAAAAGGATCAATACATTTTTACATTACTGCATTTGCTTACAGGTTACAGTAATGGGATTCATAACGCGTTCTCAGGATTTCAAATGCTTTTGTATATAGTATCGGATTAAAATAGAAGTGTCCACATAAATACGATGCATATCACGTTCGAAGATAAATTGATGCCAAATGAAATAAACCAGGGACTTTTGTTTAACGTGAATGGCGTTCAAAATTAAACTCTTAATTTACTAGCAGCTGCGCCAAACTATTCAACAAAATTTGCAGATTAAGATTAAACAAACCAACAAACTCAGAGTACCCTAATGATAGTGTTCTGAAAATTTATCATTAAAAAGGCTTCACTGCCTCAGAAATGCCCTAGAAGGTAGTTGAAAAGATTCCTCAAACCGCCCTTTAGTAATTCCTTAAAATATTGAAACGTATTTTAAGGAATTCCTGATAACGTTCCGTAGAGTTCCTTATAGCTCTGTAGAGATTCTCTTACCCATTCTGTAGAAGTTTCTTACGTTATGTATGGATATCTTACAGCGGTTTGTAGAAACCATAGCATTCTGTACCAATTTTTGACAGCATTCTGTAGACATTTCCAAGTTTTCTGTATAAATTTCTTAGAGCGTTCCATATAAATGGGGCAGTTTACCATATTTTTCGGTTTATCGTATTTTTCCGTTTTTTGATCCGTCAATTACTTCTCGAGTTATAAGCGGCAAAAAACTGATGTTTTTAACCCTTTCGGAAGAGTGGGCATGGTGCAACCTCTGACGTAAATCCACTTCGTCCAATCACAACTAAGCCCGCGAAGCTACTTTGACTTATCGCAATGGGGGGGACACAGCTGACTCTGCCAATAGGAGCAGTTGTGACAGCATCTGTGCGAGCAGACCTTCCGAGAACCTCCATCCACTCCCTATCCTTCCTCGAAAAGCACTCAAAAAAGACGGGAGGAAAATGACGTCAATGTTATCAAAACAGCTTTTTCGATGGGCGTCACCTTTTGCTAATTTTAATTTTTGATTTATGAGTGAATGGTTGTGGTCAGAAGATTAATTTTTTCACAAAAATTCTTTTTCGGTTTCCATCTAACGATTTCGTGTTCAAAATTGCGATTTCGGTTCCGAGTGAACGCCCCCATTCCGTACAGCGTTCTGTAGAATTTCCTTACAGCGATCTATAGATATTCCATAACGTTTTTTTATCCATGCCTGAACGTTCTTTGGTGATTGTTTACACTATTCTTCCCAGATTCCTAAATACACTCATTGCTAGCATTATTCCGAATAATATTCAGGCTTTAATTACGTAATTTAAATAAAAGGAAGACGATGAATAAGTTTAACATTCGCTTGCATCTATTTATCTCTGAATTTATTACGAGTCATTACTTTTAAATTTCCTTGAGAAATTTTTACATTTATCCTACATCCACTGGTGCCGCTGTTTATATTAATTAGAAATAAGTTCTTCAGCCATGTTCTCCGTGGCTCATCTACAGAAAGCACTTTAAAAAAGAGCGATTGAAAGTCTTAAATATTGAAATAATAACATATCTTTCAATTAAATATTAAAAACTGGACGACAGTGAACTTCAATTAATATTCAGGCAATCCTTAAATTATATTTCAACGGCATTCCATCAGTAAATGGCACGAAAACATAAAAAAGTATAAATACAAAAGCATCCTTATGAAAGCTGACAGAAAAAATAAACTCACCCTCGTCACCTACATCCTATTTCCAACGCTATCAAAGCAATCTAAATCTAAACAGAGCTCTGTAGCTAAATATTCACTATTGGGGGCTAACTACCCATTCTGCATGTATATGGGTACACCTGCTCACAATCCCTCCAACGTGAATCAGTTATGGTGTCTGGCTATAAAATGCCCCAATGAACGC
The DNA here is from genome assembly GCA_933228895.1 of Platycnemis pennipes. Lineage (NCBI taxonomy): Eukaryota > Metazoa > Arthropoda > Insecta > Odonata > Platycnemididae > Platycnemis > Platycnemis pennipes. The sequence goes on from OW121856.1 coordinate 14,820,917, forward strand.
AATAACGCAATATGGGGTATGAACTGATTCATCGGTCATCACCTTAGATTTGTTTTATGAGACGAAAATCGAATGAATAATACCAAAGGTGAATTATTTAAAGCCATGCTAAAGTTTACCAACCTTGTGATAAACTGTTCGTTGAAACGTTCATTGAACGTTCTTTTCGTTCGTTGTTCGTTGTAGCCGTATCCGATCACCAGCTATTCTTGGTGATGACGTATTACTGACGTACAATGAAGCATGCTTGGGAAAAAATACTTCATATTCGGACAGCATACGGTAAGCAGCGACGTTAAGCAGTAGTGGCAACATAAAAAACCACTAGGCATAGTGGAACACGATAGACGGCAAAATCTATCAAATGTTTAGATCGGGAGAAACGGAGCGATTATATGTATATTAACCTTTTCATTGATATGTATATTAATAATTATGAAAATGGAATATACTAAGTAAAAAAATAGACACTACACACATTTATAAGTAGCCAATGGCTCCGCCATCTTTTGTTATTCTCGGCAACAATGCTTCGAAGCCTATAACAATGGAAGCGTGCTTCTGTGCTTCGGCTTCGTAGCATGCTTCCCTCAGAGTGCTTCGCGTTCGGACGTACTTCGGGTGTTTCCGGCAGTACCCCCCTCCACTTGCAAGGAAGCAATGTAGTACGCTTAGCGCTAGAATCACAATTTTCGGACAGGGTTACTGACTAGGTGATATTAAAACTATCGCCAAGCGAAAAACTTTGTCCTGAGGAGTTCCGATCTCGTTTTAGTTCCTTCCGTGCACTGAAAGACGAACAGGGAAAATTTTTTAACAGATTCAATAAACATGCTTCAATTTTGTCGTTTTAAACGAGAGCTCCTGGAAATGTAAATATTTAAAAGGCCATGGAACAAATATATTTCTGCAAGCCGCAACAAAATTTGTAAACAATCCGTATACAGGCTTCACGTATCACTTGGCCAGGAGCGGTGAATTCATACACAAATATAAAAATCCAAGCCTCCAAAGAGTTTAATTTTAATGGAATTTCGGGTAAAAATAAAACCGTTTCATCTACATCTACACGATACCCTGCAAGCCACCGTGAAGGTGTGAGGCAGGAGGTGAAGATCACCAGGCATGCATTACCGACATGCAAACAAGCAACTATAGGGTCTCATGCAACTAGCAACTAGAAATGACCCTATCCCCATCCCTTCCATTCCTATCCTTATACCTTTCCTCCCGGTCTGAAGCGCCTATTAGTGCGGAAACAGACTTGAAAACACCCATGAACAACTAGAAATCCCTATCAGACCCCAATCCCTTCCATCCCTATCCTTATACCTTTCCTCCCGGTCTGAAGCGCCTATTAGTGCGGAAACAGACTTGAAAACACCCATTAAAAAAAATTAAAAAAAAATCCCTATCCTTATACCTTTCCTCCCGGTCTGAAGCGCCTATTAGTGCGGAAACAGGCTTGAAAACACCCATAAAAAAAACAAGGGAAGGGATGCGATTGGCTTCGGACCTTATCCTATCCCCATCCCTTCCATTCCTATCCTTATACCTTTCCTCTCGGTCTGAAGCGCCTATTTGTGCGGAAAAAGACTTGAAAACACCCATGACAAGGGAAGGCGGAACCCCCATCCCTTCCATTCCTATCCTTATACCTTTCCTCCCGGTCTGAAGCGCCTATTAGTGCGGAAACAGACTTGAAAACACCCATGAAAAAAAAACAAGGGGAAATGTTTTAAAGTAGTCTGTAGTGCATGATGCATGTATTATTCTCTTAAATACTATAGTTGCTAACAATTTTCATTTGCACTACAGACTACTCTAAAATATTTCCCCTACCCATCCCTTTGCTATGCTGCCTATTCTGTTCTCTTATAGTGACCCTTTAAACCCTTTAAAGGGAAACGATTCGTAAAAAAGAAATAACACGTGTAAAAAGAGAATACGAATAGAGAAAACTCTTGGCAAATTTATGAAATATAATTCGAGGAGTAAGAAGAGTGTGTGAAAAGAGAAGTCTTGTGAATACCCTGAGAAGAAGAGGGAACAACTCAATCGGCCATATCATGAGAAATGATGGCCTGATGAAGACAATTGTCGAAGTAATAGTGGAAGGGAAGAATGGCAAAGGAAGGCCTCGTGTGATACATATAGAACAAGTGATGAAGGATGTGAAATAAAAGAAATACGTAAATATGAATAGATTAGCTGATAGAAGGACTCAGTGGAGAGCTGCGTCAAACCAATCTGAGGATTGATGAACAACGATGATGATGACAATTCGACTGTTTTTTAAATTCAGAGCTACTGGAACTGCAATTAAAGAAAAATCTAGTGAACAGAATTATTTCCACTAACTGAAAAGGAATTTGCCAACTAGACGTATATAGTCTGCACATATCCCTTGGCCGACGTAAGTACGTAAACATGAATAAAATTCCAGGCTTCCAGTGACTTTGATTTGATTTCGTGTAAAGATAGGAACGTTAATCAAAAAGTTGCGATGATATGAGTGGCCTCTACTTTTATTGTTCGCAATCTGGGAAAAAATTGATACTTCGTTGGAATTAATCACACTATGAAAGAGCCTTTACTCAGAAAAACTCTCACCAAATTCCTACTTGTATGCCTATCACTTAATTAGCATTCATTAGCATTATTTCCATGAATTTCCTCAAGACTGTGGACGTTTCTTTCAAGGAATTATCTATCCCCTGGTAAATAAGAGAAATATCCAAATTAAAATGTCTTTTTTTTTACTTCTCTCATTTAAAGCACTTATTTTAGTTTCAAGCAGCAAAGGGGAATGAATATCTTGCATCGAACCTCCAAATATTTATTTTTTATAAGTTGCTCCTCCTTTCACTCATCTGTTTATAGCAGAGTTTTTTCAATTAAACACTTTTCCCCTGAAGAAAGTTATGGGTTTTTCTTGACTTACTGTTTCACTGGTGGTAAATGTAACTAAAATACATTTCCAATACTATTTAATGTAATTATACACTTATTCTTCATTTCCAGAACTCAAACTCTCAAAAATATAATCATTTTAACAATTTTAGACAGAACTTTACTACAAGATGATTTGCAATATAATCACAGCGATGCCCTTTATACTTCATTTAGCAAAAATATGTAAAATGATCACTTTCAATCTTTAGTAGCGAAAGAAACGGAAAAATTTCGATATTCGCGAACAGAGAGTGAAACGCATACCCTTTTTCTGCTTACCACGGTCAACCATTAATTATAATGTGATTTAAGAAAAAGTACTGAAATATATTTCCCTTTAAAAAGAAAAAACGGAATAACATTTCCTGCATTGTGTATTGAAATAGTTACAACTTAAAAACACCTAAGTTCAAAGGCTCATGTGAGTCAGTACTATAATTAGAAACATTTTTAAAAATTATTCAACACAGCTATTTTTAGAGCTGCCAATCTCATACAGTTGTTTATTTCAAAATTCCCGCGGTATTAGGGGCGTAGGATTTCGTCAGTGTCTTTTTTCTCTTCTCATTGGTTGATGTTGAATGACTTGAAACAATGCTTGAATTCATCGCTAAGCTTCCGAACTTTCCCGAGCCTTAGCAGTCGCTAATTCAACCATAACCCAGAATCGCGTTCATTCGTAGCAACCGCTAAAGTTAGCGGTCGTTACCTTTAAGCGACGAAAGAACCAGAATTGACGCACTGGGGTTCCGTGGTACATGAATCGAGAGGTCAATTATAAATCCTTTCCCCTATCACTTCCGACTCTTAGTTTTTTCCCCAATACGATCGATTATGTGACCCATATATTTTAACTACACACCAACCGTCACGATAATATTTGAGTGCCGTGTCACGGAAATAACGCGAACCGCTATTTCGGAATAGGGGAGAAAAAATCCATTATTATTGGGCCAATGTCAACGGAACTCATTTCCTCCTTGTCCAAATCGTCGATGAAATTTCAACCCCGATCTGAGCAGAGGATAAACAGAACTCCTGGTTCACGACTCATGTCACTTCCTGCATCCGGAGTCATTGGGTCAGCCGGTCATTCGAATTATGGCTCGAGGAATTGGAAAAGAAAAACACAGCCGTTTATAAAAGCGGTAGTGACTCGCGTTTAAACCGATAGCGACTCTCACCTGATTATCGGAATAGATGCCTCCCTTTCCAGCAAAGGGCTTTAGGCTTTCGGTAATGATATTTATGCGTGCCTACACGGGAAGTGATTCTTAAAGGCAGTAAATAACCTGTGAAATAGAAAAACCCATTTTCACACGCTAACGTAAGTCTCAATACCTCACTAAAGGAATATCAATGCATATTATGAACAAATGGTGTAAGAAACTTGAGATGGACTTCATTTAGTAAGAATGTTAGCCATAAAGTTGGTAAAATTAGTATTTTTTTACCAATTATGACGAACTATTAATGATTTGCCAATAACATAAAATTGGCTACATGCCTCATGAAACATTTTCAAGCGTTAAGATATTGGTGTGCAGCAAGAAAGAAGAGGCCAAAACCAAGGTCAAACAAGGTAAACAAAAACTTGAAGAGGTTAAAGAGTTCTGTTATCTAAGAAGCCGAGTAACCAACGATGGACGAAGCATGAATGAAATAGTTAGTAGAATAGCCCAGGCAAAGAAGGCATTCTATCAAAAGAATAATCTGCTTAGAGTAGGAAATACAAGCGTAGGAGTAAGGAAACAGTTCATCAGAACATATATCTGGAACATGTTTCTTTACGGCAGTGGGGCATGGACGATAAGAGCAGCGGAGAAGAAAAGGGTGGAAGCATTCGAAATATATTGCTATCGAAGAATGATGAAGATAAAATGAATTGATCGAGTAAGTAACGAAAAAGTCCTAAGAAGAGTGGGAGAAAACAGAAGTCTGCTGACAACTCTAAAAAGAAGAAGGAACAACTTAATCAGCCATATCTTAAGACACGATGACCTGATGAAGACAATCGTCGAGGGAAAAGTGAACTGGAAGATTGGAAGAGGCAGGCCACGTATGAGACAATATGGAACAAGTTGTGAAGGATGTAAAAGAGAAGAATTACGTCACAATGAAAAGGTTGGCCGATAGAAGAATCGATTGGAAAGCTGCGTCAAACCAATCCTAGGATTGTTGACCAATGATGATGATGGTGATGATGAAGAAATCCAAATAATTACTTCACATTTAAACGAAAAAACCATAAATCATAAAATTTTCTTCGCACGAAGGAGGCTAAATTAACATTAAAAATTACGAATTCAGAGAAGTTACAGCAAGTAGCATAATTTAGTTTTTTTCGGTTGCATGCGGTAGAAATATGGAATAGAACGCGTAATTTCGGATAAGAATCGCTTTGGCGATACAGGCATCCACGCGTGGGAAGGAAGTGACGTCTTAACTGGGAACAAAATGAAAGACTGGTCAATACTCTCCCACTGATACTGGCATTGTGTGCTGAAGGGGCTTCAAGGAAAGAGGATGAAAATAGACTGTCGACTATTGCGATGTTGTCATGGAGACGGTGAGATAAATTAGGTTGGGCGGAAAGGAAGACGAACGAGGAAGTGCTGAAGGAAGAGTGGGCGAGGAGGAAGTCGATTGGAGAAATTAACAGAAGACAGGATGAGACGGGTGATCCGCGATGATGTTTGAAAGGAGGAGTTGGAAGGATTAAATGTTGGTTGAATGAGGAAAAGGAAAGAATTGAAAAAGCAGTTGGAGCGGCATGCTGAGGAACAGGAAATAGGCGAGGCTGAAGAAGAACACAGAGAAATACCAACAATACATCTACATCCACGCGATACCCGGCAAGTCACCGCGAGGGTATGTGGCAGGGGGTGAAGATCACCAAGCATTCACTATTGACATGCAAACAAGCTAGTAAATGGAAACATGAGAGATAATGTAGTCATAAGCAGCTAGATGATTAGCTTGTACATAATAATAAAGGTATTATTGGTTTTTAATACATGTATCATGCACTACAAACTACTCTAAATTATTTCCCCTTTGCTATGCTGCTTATATTGTTATCTTATACTACGGAGAAAAATGCCATTTTGAATCTATCAGTACGACAATCTATCTCTCTATTATTATTTATCTGATCTAAGCTAGCATAATACGTTGGTGTTTTTAATGTGTGCCTAACATCTTCAGTAAAGCTATCCGATTGAAATTTCTCTAATAGATTTAATCTATACTTTTACCTACACTCTGATAATGATTCCCACCCTAATTCTTTTATTAACTCTGAAACGCTACTCAACCCATCGTAACACCTTTTAACGAACCTAGCTGCTACACGCTGCACACCGTCTAGTTCTCTGATCAAACCTTATTAATTCGCATCCCATAGATGAAGAGAATGATAAGGTGATTATGCGAATCCTGAAAAATAATAATTATATCAATTTAAAGCAACATTGAGTAACTATTAAAATTAGGGATCAAAAAATATCCACGCAAAATTGACAGATTAACCCCTTATATGCGATTCATACATATATATATATAGAGGTTTCCGCGGGAAAAATCGTCCAACTTGCCCACGTTCGAGTTCCAGTCATGATGAATGACATTTTCTAGCGAGAAATAATGCTATTGGTATGATTATTACCTTATCTTTTAGGAAAGCGTTGAATGACACACTAGCCGTATCCGAAAACCAAGTATGCTTCGGCAAAGCATTCTTGGTGATGACGTACTCTGACGTACAATGAAGCATGCTTGGGAAATAATACTTCATATTCGGACAGTCTACGGTAAGGAGCGACGTTAAGCAGTAGTGGCAACATAAAAAACCACAAGGTATAGTGAAACACGATAGTGGGCAACATCTATCAAATGTTTAGACCGGAAGAAAAAGAGCGATTATATTTATATTAATCTTTTCATTGATATGTATAATAATAATTATGTAAATGTAACATACGAAGTAAAAAAATAGATGCTACACACATTTATAAGTAGCCAACGGCTCCGCCATCTTTTATTATTCTCGTCAACAATGCTTCGAAGCCAAGATGGAAGCGTGCTTCTGTGCTTTGGCTTCGTAGCATGCTTCCCCCAGAGTGCTTCGCGTTCGGACGTACTTCGGGTGTTTCCGACGGTACCCCCCTCCACTTTCAAGCAAGCATTGTAGTGTGCTTAGCGCTATAAGCACACGTTTCGGACAGGGCTACTGTTGGATCCCGAATTTTATGTTGGGAAGAAGCCTTTTTGGTTATCTAAACAACCATGGCGATTTTTACCGAGAAGAACTTGGCGCCAATTACATAACTGAAATAGTTAGGAGGAAAGTAAGAGCACGAGCACTTCAATGAATTTCATTTGAAAGTTTATGACTTCCTTGCTGATGGAAAAATATTGCCAATAAATTTTTCCACAATCTAATTCACCAAAATGGTTGAATTAAACAAAACCCCAATGCAACATCTTGAACCAACAGAACCTCACCAGATTTAATACTTCCTGGCCTCTCCTAATATAGCATTTTCAAAATTAGGAATTTTCAATGCTGATCCTATGAACGACACAGCAATTTTTATTCTCCTTTTCTTAAAAGAAGTGCGAATGGCTAATGTTTCGTAACAAATGAGACGTATGTACAACTTTCTCTTAACCGGCCATCAAAGCCATAAAACACCGATGCAGACCACATATGGTTTAAGACGGAAACTTTCGTTCGGCCAAACGAATTTGAGACGCGATCAATGCCAAGAAATCGCACGCAGAGTTCCTTTCTGTGAAAGATAAGATTATTTTTTTGAGGGTTTCACCGCGGTTCTTTTTTTTCTACCATTTATACCTGACGACAAAAGTTTCGGAATCACGTGATTTCCAGATGTCGAGGAAATCCTAGTTGACACAGTTTGGGCAGGGTGACCAGAGGTCAAAGGGTTATGGGAGAGAGCTTCGGCACCGTTAAGCGCCCCCTCTAGCGGACAGAAGAGGCGGAAGGGGAAGTGTGAGAAGAGGGGGTAGGGGGGGATGGTAATCCGAATGCTTAAAATACAGTCAACCAACGTATTATGAGCACTCGGGTTTGAAGGATGACTATGAAGTATTCAAATGGTCTACATGAAATTAAGTCATGGCATCTATTATTATCTCGTTTAATTCTACATTAATTAAATGGTCTAAATAATGAACTTGAACGTGTGCAGCGAAGATTGGCAAGATTTGTAAAGGGACGGTACGATAATTATATTAGCGTAACCAGTCAATTAAATGAATTAAAATGGGAATCATTGTCAGATTGCAGGTTGAAATTTAGACTTAAATTCTTAAATAAATTCCAAGACAATATTTTCAGTGTTGATGTTAAATATATTTTGCGAACCCCAACTTACTATGGTAGACTGGACCATAATCACAAAATTAGAGAAATTGATTGCCGAACTGACAGATTCAAAATGTCCTATTTTCCTCGTACAATTAGGGATATGAATAACGGTAAATATGTCCAATCGGAGAGTAGCAATGGATATCATTGGTAGTTGCATGTTGGTATGAGTACTTAAAGCTAACCCTACTAACAGAATGTTTTTGCATGCTTGCTTTGCAATTTCTATATTTTTTAAATAGTGAAGTTCTGACTAGTATATTAATATTATTCCTTTTTTATGCATTATATGTAGTACATGTTTGGTGAGAAATCACCCCCTGCCACACACCTTTGTGGTGGCTTGTAGGGTATTATGTAGATGTAGATGTAATTGTTGCTCAAAGCATTTTTCTTAGATTGTATTGCCGTATTTTTTATTAGAGTTGGAATGGAAAAATGAATTTTCTCGTGCTCAAACAATTAAGCCGTGTTTGAAAATTTATCTCTCAAAAACCAGTCAGCCTCAGCATTATAAACAATAACACAATATGCAAAAGAATGTTTTATACGTAGCACCCCTTAAAGTCAAGAATTTTATCAGTGCAAGAAATGATACGCCAAAGATTTTTGTACCAGAAGCGTTTTTGTCGGATCAGGGTGATCAAGGAAACGCTATCTAAAATGGGGAACATGCACCATTTTTTATAACTCTTTGAATGTGAATTTTATCAGCTGAAATGTTCTTGCCGAAAATTTTGCTGAAGAATTAAGTTGTGTTACAAAGAAATTACTCTCTGAAAATTGTACTTTTTCGGTAGCGTAAAAAAACGACGTCATCGCACGACGTCACGGCACGGTATCACTATGGGCGTTGTTTATCTGTTTATGCGTGGAGGTAAGTTGTTAAATAAATACTTGACGATAACGTATGTATTTATCTCATTTGTTTAATGCAATGAACGATTATATTTCGAATTTTTATTTACGTAGCTTGGATTGTAACGAGCAAATCGTCCATTAATTATGTAATGCCTGTTTAGTGCCCAAGAATTTCTACTACGCCTATGCAATCAGTGTTTTTTACGCCGCCATAAGGGGAGTCAACCAAAGGAAATTGTCGGAATGAGCTTTTTTAAGTATTTTTTCAGTCATCGTTTCGTCCGAGAAACGGCTAAAAACCTCAAAACAATATATTCACTTCGTTTTCTTTTAAAAATAAATGTCTGTCTCCGTAGCTATATGGAACCTTTACCGTGCAGTGACGTCAGAAGGCGTTTTAGGTCACTAGACTTTAGTCAATTTCCGGGAATATTTTAAATTCATTTAATAATCTTTGTGGTGGGCGTAGAAAAATTTGGCTTATACATTTAAATTGGCGAGAAAATTTCGAATACATCATTAATCATCGAGTACATTATTAATCTTCGAGAAACAAATTTCATACATATTCCCCATTGTGCCTATGCTTGGGATGCCCTGCGAAGTTCTAACAACAAATAGCCGACGACCCGTCACATTCCCACACTGGTGAAAAATTCCGTAGAAGTTCCTTAAAAATATCCTTAGGCCATTCTACAAAGATTCCTTTAAGTATTTCTACTTCATAATTGATTTTATTACTTTTATTTGAGTTAAATATGCATTTTCATATATTTATTTTATCATATCACGGGCGTAAATGTCTCGGAACTTAATGTCTCTGATCTCCATATCGTACTTTTCTGAAGTGTCGGCTTATTCCTTAAGGATATGGCCAAGAGGGATGACGGGAAGATATTCTGTAGAGGCATCCCGGGCTTCCTACGTAAATCTCGGGAAGTGCACGGAATTTGGAACTTAGCCTCAAAAAAATTTCCGTAGAATTCCGTAGGAACAGTGCGACATCACAACTTTCTACAGAAGTCCCTCTGTTCCGTAGAATTTTTTTCTGTAGAACTCCGTATAAAGGTAAATATTTCTACAGAAATTCTGTAGAATTACTTACGTTCCGTTTTCGGAATTACTCCGTAGAATATATGTACGGAATATTTCAGCAGGGCACCCATACAAATATATAGCGTTCTAAGAAAAGTTGTTTACATTACGTTCTACACAGAGACATGTGGGTACCTAAGGAATACGTACTACGCAATTAAGAGAGCATTTGTTTGTTCGCCAATACCCGAGAAATATGCTTCTGAAAAAAATGATTACAATTATATTCTTGCAAAGATATTTTTTTTAATTTAGAGAAAACACATAAAAACATTTTTTGTATGCATTGTTTTTCAATTTGGATTAGAACAGATGACGGGTTTTTGTGAAATATCTATTTTTAGACAGGGTAATTTTTTGAACGCGTTAAATAAAAACGTCTCCTTTTCCATTCAAGCTTTTATAAGAAATACAACAATACAATTCTAAAAATATAGGCAAAAATCAACGAGAATTAAACGATAAAAATATGGCATGATTTAATTTGCATTAGGTCTAATTAGTTATTTCATTAACATACTTCAAACTCGACTGGATGTAGTAATTTGGCCGATAGTGGGGTCGTTTACCATATTTTTTTATTGCCGAATATGATAGAGTTTGTAAAATAAAACGACCCGTATTTTTCCGTTTTTGATCTATCAATTATTTCTCGAGTTATAAGCGGCGAAAAACTGACGTTTTTAACCCTTTCGGAAAAGTGGGCGTGGTGCCGTATATCGACTTCGTCCAATCACAACTAAGCCAGCGAAGCTGCTTTTCCTTATCGCAATGGGGGGACACAGCTGACTCTGCCAATAGGAGCAGTTACGACAGGATCTGTGCGAGCAGACCTTCCGAGAACCCCCCTCCACTCCCTTCCCTTCACCTAAAAGCAGTCAAGGACGGGAGGAAAATGACGTCAATGATATCAAAGCAGCTTTTTCGGTGGGCGTCGCCTTTTGCTTATTTTATTTTTTGATTTATGAGTGAATGGTTGTGGTTAGAAGATTAAATTTTTGACTAAAATTCTTTTTTCGTTTCCATCTAACAATTTCGGTTCCGAGTAAACGCCCCCGTTGTGTGTCAATTCTCAATTGGCGTCCCACGAGTCTCGAAGCGAGCTGCATTTGGGACGAAGTGCCACCCCTATCTCTTACCCCTCCATCCCTCTAGTCCATCCGAGGGATAGAGCGGGTGGAATCGCTGTCGCCGGGCGAGAGATTGGGCAGTGAAGGGTCAGTCTTGAGTGACCCAATCACGACACTCGCCTCCCTCACGATATTAATGGAAAAACTGGGTCACGCCAATCACCGAGGCGCTCTCCCTGACCCATCGTGACTGGAACTGATGACTCAAAATACTGTGCAAATCTCCTGCCTCGGTCAGCAGTTCGTAATTGACAGCTGACCGGATTACATGGGCCCAATTCTGTAAAGTCGAATTCGAAATTCCGACGTCACAACTATACCCATATACGGAAAAAACGTTCTAGTTGGTAGTACAAACCGTGCTCCCTTGATGGCGCGACGGTCGTTCCGGCTCAAGACGACGGAGTCGGATCATTTAGTTCGTAATCCGTCGCCAAATATTTTCTGGAGAGCAGGCGCTGCTATCGCGGTGGGCACCTATAGAATCTGCGATTGTAGCAGATTGATCGCGCGGGACACAAGGTGAAAATGTATCTAATTCTAGCTAATGATTTAATCTCGTACGTCTCCGTTTCCTTGCCGCTTATTCAGTTATAAATATATAAAACTATTTGTTTTGTTTTCAAACGTCGTCATGCAATGTCTTTGTTTAATGTTGATTAATACAGTGTCAGGCACATATAGGTTTTTATTCGCGTAAAACTTCTACGCAAGGTTTATCTACTGCTGGGGCAATCTATATTAATGAGAGGAGATGTTATCATATTGGAAATCACATTATTTGAGCAAATCTCATTATGTTTCCTTGTTTTGTATGAGTACCTTCCTTTGTGTGGTTGTGTTCTACCGACAAATTCTGACATTGTATGGACGTCCCCCCTGTGTGGCAATCTCCCCCCTGCCACACACCTTTATGGTGGCTTCAGGTTATATGTAGATGTAGACGTCCTCTGGTCTTCGGACGCGTACATTATCGCAGGATATTGCACGGTTGTTGCATATTTGTTATCTGCTACTGTGATATCATCCATTCCAAATCAATGTACTATTTAAATAGAAACAGGTGGACGGAGGAATATATGCTCGAAGATATTCTGCTGAGGATAGATTATAAGAAGTGAGCTGTAATAAGTTTAAATCGCGGAACGTAGATCAACCTTCTTCAATGATGACGGAAATTCCATTGTTGAAACGTATGAAAATCGTAGTTCCCGAGGACGATTGATAAATTCATCCTATTCACTTCTCCGATGGATTTGGAGTTTCGTCGATAGCTCTTAATGATTTCCTCTCGGTACCCTGAATCTTGTCCAGAGGATTAAGGAGACTTCCTTGGACGCGGCCGGAAGGGGGCGACCCTACTCCCTTCCTACGACCACAAGCAACCCCTAACCCTCAAGTTCCTAACCTTCGAGAAATCTCTCCACCCCACTAAGCCTCCACCTCATAAAAACCGACGCGCCCCAGGAGAACAAATAACCTTTCACCTTTCCCCACCCCTCTTCACGCGTTCCAGAAAACTTCTACGGACCGTTAGGGCGTCGAGAGAAGTGACGTTCTCATCGTCCGGTGGGGGAGGGAGCATAACCAAGCAACCCTTCCGTCCCATTAGCCTAGTAACGCGTGAAGGGTTATGCATTACACATAACCACAGCCCCTCCAGCAATTCATTATTAACAGAACGTGTAAGAGGATGCTAGAAAAAAATAGGAAGCGGATTTCACTTCTCTGGGAGTTCGTCTGCTCATCCTAGCGTTCGTGGAAACATCTGCCGTTGCTCAAGCGATAGGGAAGACCCCGGATTAACGGCTCCTCATAAGAGTACAGAACGTGTCGTATTCCAACATCGTTGACATAAACAAAGTACGAATACAAGAGAATATTTACAATATTATACATCCGTCAATAATAAAGTTGGCCTTAGAAAGACTGAATGACTCTTGAATCAGAGGAGTCTTCGTGGGAGTTAAGGTGCGTTTACACGCAGCAGTTGACTGCTATGAAGTCAACTGCTTACAACTATTAAGCCCCATGCGCATGTGTAAATAGCAACTGCGATGCGAGTACAGGTCGATACTGGAAACATGTCGAACACTATCGATCCACGTTCGAGCTATTAGCAAAGTTGAAGCCGTCTACTTTCCAGCGGAAATGTATCCAACACAATCGCAACAATCGTCAACGTAAAGCAATACACGACGGAATTTGGATATAATAACAAGGATATCCCTTCACAAAAGGGGAGATTCTACTCTTTAAAGAATGGGAACAAAAGATAATCGTCAATGGACTTTATTGCTTGATGAATTTAATAAAAATTTAAGCGAAATTAACTATTAAAACAAAACGCTTTTTATTTGTTGTGGCAACGCCTAAATAACGGCTTCAAGCCGCATAGAAGTAAACGCAGACGCATCATAGCAGTAGCGATATAGTAGCGATACATTGCGCATCTCGCGACTGTCATAGCAGTCAACTGCTTCAAGTAAACGCTGGTTTAAAGGACACTGGAGTATTTCCGTAGCCGGGAGCAACGATTACAATTCGTTAAAGGAGTGCTACCGGATGACGAAAAGAACGAATTACAGATCTTTCAGTGAATTCAGTAGAAATGTCTCCCACGCATGAGCCGATTGTCCCATTCTGAGAAATCGTTCCTTTCAGTGCGACACGATCGGATTCTCAGGCCGTTCACTCAGGAACTATTTCGCGTCATTTGGAGCAATCAGGATCAGTTAACTGATGAAGAGAAACTAGAGAGGAAGTTAGCGTTGGCAGGAAAGATGGAGAAGAAGGCCTCGGATTAGATATAAACGGAGCGAGTTTTCAAGGGCGTTGAAAAAGAACATCTACCTATATAGATGTGACCTCATTCGGAATACGCTGCCCGTGTATGGGATCCCTACGTAATCGGTCTAAATAATGAACTTGAACGTGTGCAGCGAAGATCGGCAAGATTTGTAAAGGGACGGTATGATAATTATATTAGCGTAACCAGTCTATTAAATGAATTAAATTGGGAATCATTGTCAGATCGCAGGTTGAAATTTTGACTTAATCTCTTAAACAAATTCCAAGACCATATTTTCAGTGATGATGTTAAAAATATTTTGCGAACCCCAACTTACTGTCGTAGACTGGACCATAATCACAAAATTAGAGAAATTGATTGCCGAACTGACAGATTCAAAATGTCCTTTTTTCCTCGTACAATCAGGGATATGAATAACTGTAAATGTATCCAATACGAGTGTAGCAATGAATAACATTGGTAGCTGCATGTTGGTATAAGGACTTGACGCTAACCCAACTAACAGCATGTTTTAGCAAGTTTACTCTCCTATTCTTATCTTTTTTTAAACAGTGGAAATTTAGAACAGTATATAAACACTAATCCTTTTTTATTCATGATATGTTGTGCATGTTTGGTAAGAATTCACCCCCTTCCACACATCTTTATGGTGGCTTGCAGGATATTATGTAGATGTAAAAGTGAAGAGGGTAACCGATTAAATTACGTAGTTGAAGATTTTATTGGAGTGTGGCATGAAGGGATTCTAGGGATTGACATCTAATGACCACGATAGAAAAAGACAAAGAGCTCGCTGATAAAGGGTGATGCAATACTCGGGTTCCCTAATGCTATAGTAGCACCAAAAATCAAAATTGAGCCAAAATCCACTTTTGAGCATTATCACTAATCCCACCCTTGTTAAAATACAACTTACCGCGCAGATAATTTGGATAGGTAATGCATATTTCATCCACATCTACAACGTAAATGATGCAAGTATAATAATTTCCTCGTTTTTACCACAGGTGTAAATACTTTCACGCGCTATAATATTTTTAATGTTTAATAATGATATATCGTATGCATTTATATATATATATATTACTTTTTGTTCATATGTTATTAATTTTTTACCTCTGATTTTAATTGTTTTATGCAAATTAAGTCATGACAACCATTTGCTTTATGCAATTTTTTGAAGAGAGTTTTCATCTGCAACTATATCTACATAATGAACCATAAAAGTGTGAGGATGGGGATGAATTCACACCAAATATGGATGAAATATCTTGAATAAAAAGGACTGGTAATTATATTCTACTCTAAACTTCAAAATTTTAAAAGGATAAAAATAGTTATAAAAGCATGCAAAAACATGCTGCTAGTTGGATAAGCTTAAATCCTTTATACCAACCTGCAACTACCTATTTTATCCATTAATACTCTCTAATTTATACAATTTGAAATATGAGATCGTATTTATAAATGTTCATATTGAACCAGGAAAGAAGGACATATTAATCTGTCAGTTCGGCAATCAATACCTCTAATTTTGTGATTATGGTCCATTCCACCATATTTAGTTGTAGTTCGCAAAATATTTGTAACATTTATCAGTGAAAACATTATCTTGGAATTTATTTGAGTTTAAGCCTCAATTTCAACCTACAATCTGACAATAATTCCCCTTTTAGTTCATTTAATAGACTGGTTACGCTAATATATTTATCATACCGTCCCTTTACAAATCTTGCAGATATCAGCAATTTTGGCATATGTACATGAAGGTGTAAATGTAAGCACATGGGTGTAACCGTTTTTTATCTCACCACGAAATCCATTCACGTGTCACTTTGTGTGTTCACGTATCACGATATTTGGAGAATTTTGAGCGGTATCTGCCCATCTATATGCTAGCTTCACGCAGGAATCTGTATCACATGTAAAGTCTTTCTGTTCCCTTGCTAAGTTTTTTTTTAACAGTCAAATCGGAAGCGTGGTCATTATCAATGTGATTGATTTCCAGTCGAGAGTGAATATGCCTGGTGAAGTATCACCCCCTTGCCACACACTCTTGAGGTTTTTGAAGATGACAATGCAGGTACGAGCATAGAATATACGATACGAGCAATACGAGCAATATAGAACCTTCTATATTGCTCGCTTTGGGATCCCTACGAAATCGGTCTAAGTAATGAACTTGAACGTGTGCAGCGAAGATCGGCAAGATTTGTAAAGGGACGATACGATAATTATATTAGCGTAACCATTCTATCAAATGAATTAATTTGGGAATCATTGTTAGATTGCAAGTTGAAATTTAGACTTAATCTCTTAAATAAATTCCAAGGCAATATTTTCAGTGATGATGTTAAAAATATTTTAAGAACCCCAACTTACTATGGCAGATTGGACCATAATCATAAAATTAGAGCCATTGATTGCCGAACTGACCGATTCAAAATGTCCTTTTTCCCTCGTACAATTAGAGATACGAATAACGGTAAATATGTCCTATCGGAGAGTAGCAATTAATAGCATTGCTAGCTGCATGTTGGTATGAGTACTTAAAGCTAACCCTACTAACAGAAGGTTTTTGCATGTTTGCTTTGCAATTTCTATCTTTTTTAAATAGTGTAGTTCTGACTACTATATTAATACTATTCCTTTTTTATGCATGATATGTAGTGCATGTTTGGTGAGAAATCACCCCCTGCCACACATCCTTGTGGTGGCTTGCAGGGTATTATGTAGATGTAGGTGTATATCCTGCAGGATTTCGAACCTTTTACCTCATTGTTAAAAGTGTGAGCTCTGGATTAAAGCACTTACGATTTTTAAATTCATGCTTCATTAACTCCTAAGATAAGATACTTTTTATACAGTTACCAGTGCCGTTGCAAATGATGGCCTTAACTCATGAGGCAATTATTATATTTTTGATCGTAGTTACCTAATAATTTAGTAATAATTGTAATACCTGCCCCTGCTAGATTGCCTAGTGGAGGTAACAGCACAACTACTCATCCTATCGCCTACATTTCCTGACGAGTGAAGTTCAGTACTTCGTCCGTCAGATGGGACGTTAAGCCGTGGTCCCCTCTGTGGCGCCTGTTGTTAAAAGCAGGCTGATTTAGACGCCGGGTTCTTCACCACCCTTCCTCCATTACCTGAAATGTCTCTTACCATCACCAAGTTACTCACCCATCCTTAAGGTGGCTCCACCGAATTATGAAGTAGGGTGTCATAATTGTGAAAATTTCAGGACACATCATTTTTTGGCCCTTCTTTCGATTGGCAATAAAATAATGAGGTATTTCCATAATACATTTGAAGAAAAAACACGTTGAAAATCAGATGTTTTATACGTGGCTATACGGCAGAGCATGGCTCTTGCAGTAAAATTTGCAGATTAATAATGTAAAGAGAAATATCGTTCTGACGAAAAACTAATATAAGATTCGCAATTATGTGTAGAATTTAGCATTCTAAAAAAGTGCTTGCCTTACCACACCAGTTTAATTGATATTAATAAATGTTTGTTCGAAAAAAGCAGAAAAGCCTTAGTTACATGAAAGTGGCGCTACAGTATGTTGTTTTCCTTGGCAACGCTACTTGTGACGGAACGTGCTCACAAGCCTATTTACTAACTTAATTTAGGAATATGCTTTACCTAGGTTCTTCTTGTATTTTTTATGTAAGTTAAATATTTCAGTGGTTATTAACATGGTGTAAATAATACCAATGCTTCCAAATGTTGCAGCGTCATTGTTGCCAAACATGTTTCAACAACATTAATATTAATAAAATTGAAAACAAAGAGTTGTATTTGCAAGGGAATAGTTTAAAGCTAACAAGGGGAGTGTCCGATAACCGGGTCGCAGATCTTGTGGTCACTCGTGGTTAAACGCCTTTTTTGCTTAAACTACTGGATATATACGCTCATATGTGGGGTGATTCGTGAACAGCATCCGGAGTTCTATATGCATACGAATTTTCATCAAGATCTGCGACCCGGTTATCGGACACTCCCCTTGTAAGTAAGAAAATATTTAACCTATTTTAGAATACGTATTAGCGGGATTGAGCATGTATTCTCACTTTGTAAATTAAACGTGGCAACAACATGTCAGTCATGTTCCGAAATCAAAATGAGTTTTAAAGAGCTTTTAAAAAATAGAATGCCACTACGACGCGCTATAAAATAGCATACCTACTCATTCAATTATTGTGTATATGTTATCACCCTATAGATGATTTTTCATACAGGTTTTTTTTTCTGGATCGGTATTTATTCTTTAAATAACATAGCTATTTTACGAGATATTGAATCGCGGAGTCACGGTGGAACCTCCTTAATGGTGGAAATGACGTCAGTTGTTGGTCGCTTCCCTGTGAATAAGATACTAACTACTTATCCTAGCGTCTCCATTTCCTAAAGAATTCCTGAATATGGTTTCTCTCTCAGCTTGGTGAAAGAGAGACCGGAAGGGAAGTGAAAGCTTCAGAGAAGGGAAAAAATAGAGTCCGATCAAGGGAGGAAGAGAAAACAAAGGAATCGACTCCAATTTATCATTTCCTGGGGGGTTATTTTGTAATCTCACTTTAGTGAGAATTCGTCATAAAATGTCACTTTTTCGTAGTTAAACTCCGCCACCCAGGCGGCGTGACCATCTACGGATCTCAAGCGGTGAACTGCCGGTCATGTGCTGGTCTTTCAGACGATTCATCCGCTCTGATCCGTATCTTTCGACTCTTGATCCGTTTCATTATCTCCGCCTGACATTAGTTCCCGTCTCATCTACATAAATAACGTGGCATGGAGCCACCATCGTTTCCACTAGAAGCTTGAGTTGGAAAAAAAGGCAAGAGCGAGAAAGATACAATCGATTTTTAATTGTATTTTTGGAATTTGCACAACGTGAAGAACTTAAACTTTCTTAAATCACGAATTGTATCTTATCAACAAATGATTTCTTGAATGGAACACTATTGAGAAAATGAAAAATGATGAAACACTATTAACGTAAAATGTAGCGAGAAACAAATGCAAATTCCAATATTGGTATAAAGGAAATTATCGGACATGAATTATCTTGACAGGCCATCCGAATAATTAAAATGATATGGACAAACAATTTTTCACTCACCTTCACCGTATTCCTCCATTTTTGAAGAAAGCGGTGGCCGTTGCCAGGCACTTGTTTGTTTATTCAACGACAGAAGCTTCGAGAATTCACGATCCGTTCGTGAGCCGATCATTAAGAGAGCGAAACGGATCTCCCGCTTTCCCGCAAAGAGTCATTAAAAAGGTGAGATTACAAAATAACCCCCCTGGAAGGCCTCCAATATTCGCTCAGGTGCCCAATATCCTCGGACGAAAGGCTCACAAGAGCGTTAACTCTCGGAGCAAATGACAAAGCATATTTAATACTACCACTCAGCAGTATTTTTTTTCCATTGTCTGCATATAATCCACCTTCCGCCACTTTCAGAGAGTTATGCATGTCACAAATGATTTATAAGAGGACAGGGAGACTGGGGTGTGAAGAATATAAGGCTTTCGAATCCTGAATGTCGATTCGGAGTTCCGAGCTATTCTGCGCCTGACAACGTTTATTAACAATGACTGTCATTCGTCAGATGCAAACCCTATTGAGAAATCAATAGTTTTTGGCTAAAAACCGAGAGCTCACAATCAGTACCACGTAGCATTCAATGAGGCTCAACACGTTAAGGTGGCTGGTTCGGTAATCGTGAGTCGTTGAGAACTAGTGCTCATATAATTTCAATGGCACTAAAAAATAGCTTGGAGATGATTAAATTACACGACATTTTAACCGGATGCCTCAAATTCTCAAGTTATATTGAAACATTGCCCTTTTGAATTTAAATATTGACATGAAACGTAACATAACATAAAACTTCACTTGATTCGGTTACTGGCAACCTGAACGTTGTCACTCTGTGCATACCCTTTGACCTTGGAGATGTTGGTTTTAATGTATGGATTGAAAAAGTATGTAATTTTGTGCTATGGGTATTCGCATACTTTGTAGTGACGAAATAGTTGTGATTAAACGCTTAAACATTTATAACATTTGTTTAAACCATTTATTTAATCTCTGTTTTTTTACTCGGCAACAACGCACATTCTCAAATTCGGCACTGCTGTTGTGTAGGCAATTGTTTCTGTGTTTCAGCGGTCGTAACGGTAGGTGTCGTATTCGTCAATTCTCAAGAACTCCGTCAAGGGGACTACATTGTAATATTCTTGGACTTTGCGGTGTGATTTGTTGTGGTTTCTCGCGCGTTCGCTTTCCCTCGTCTGATTCCACGTTGCCAAATGCACCTCAAAACTTCGCGCGCGATATTTGAAAATTTAAGGAATATTTTATTTCTTTCGTTTATACGGAGGAAATAAGTCGATAACACTAGTTGATTTTCTCAGAATAAAAATTGTTGGCTAATATCCACATCATTTCAGTTTTTGGAGAAAATCTGTATGGTAGAAACGTTAATAATACATAATTGGCCCTTACGAAGCGGGGTGCGCCATAAGGCCCCATGTTAAAAAAAACCTTAAATATCTCAAAAACTACACTGAAAACCCCCAAAAATTTTCCTGTAGAATTTTAGACAATAATTAAAGGAACAAATATTGCAATTATGAAGAAAATCTATACACCTATAAATTTCGACCCAGCCACCTTAACATCAACTCTTAATAAAAGAAATGGTTGGCGAGTTTTCGTTGTGGAAGTTATTTTTCATCATAAAAAAGAAAAACTTAGTTCTTTTCCACAAATATATTTGTATAATATTTTATAATGTTATATTTTGTGTTTATAATGTTAAACTCTTCGCAGTCCGTCTCTCTCTCTTGATGCTTTATGTCGAAGGGTCGTATCGTCGTATCCTTCCTGCAGATGTTTTATTACTCCTTCCTAACGGAACTTACGAAAATACCCTCGGTACCCTCTTTCATCTGTTGAAGGTCACGGCCTGGGAATTTCAGTGCCTCAGTGAAATAAGAAAACCCATTTCTTCTTATTTTCGGGAGAATGATGGACCATGCCGAGGGTCACCTCTTCCGCTGGGGAGTTATTTTGTAATCTCGCTTTAGTGAGAATACGTCAGAAAATGTCACTTTTTCGTAGTTAAACTCCGCCACCCAGGAGCTTCAGAGAAGGGAAAAAATAGAGTCCGATCAAGGGAGGAAGAGAAAACAAAGGAATCGACTCCAATTTATCATTTCCTGGGGGGTTATTTTGTAATCTCACTTTAGTGAGAATTCGTCATAAAATGTCACTTTTTCGTAGTTAAACTCCGCCACCCAGGCGGCGTGACCATCTACGGATCTCAAGCGGTGAACTGCCGGTCATGTGCTGGTCTTTCAGACGATTCATCCGCTCTGATCCGTATCTTTCGACTCTTGATCCGTTTCATTATCTCCGCCTGACATTAGTTCCCGTCTCATCTACATAAATAACGTGGCATGGAGCCACCATCGTTTCCACTAGAAGCTTGAGTTGGAAAAAAAGGCAAGAGCGAGAAAGATACAATCGATTTTTAATTGTATTTTTGGAATTTGCACAACGTGAAGAACTTAAACGTTCTTAAATCACGAATTGTATATTATCAACAAATGATTTCTAAAAACACTATGAACGCAAAATGTAGCGATAAACAAATGCAAATTCCAATATTGGTATAAAGGAAATTATCGGACATGAATTATCTTGACAGGTCATCCGAATAATTAAAATGATAGGGAGAAACAATTTTTCACTCACCTTCACCGTATACCTCCATTTTTGAAGAAAGCATTCGCCTTTGCCAGGCACTCGTTTGTTTATTCATAGTAGACGAGATTAGCAACAGATAGCGCTACCGACAGAAACTTCGACAATTCACGAACAGTTCGTGAGCCGATCATTAAGAGAGCGAAACGGATCTCCCGCCTTCCCGCAAAGAGTCATTAAAAAGGTGAGATTACAAAATAACCCCTCTGTATTGGCATTTGAGACACAATTCCGAATGCTTACTACATTTCTACCTCGTTAGCAGAGTTTTCAAAATTGATTAATTTCAATTGCATTATCTTTGTATGTACTGAAAACCATCCACAGAAGTGTATATAAGTTCCAGTAGAACAGTGTCTTCTTCAAGCACAGCCCTATGCAAAGAAAAGACGTTGGCGGGAAAGTGTTATGAGGCAGATTTATGGCGCGGGAGTAATCTCGAAATCAAAAAATTTATAAGTCCCTTGAAAATCACGATGGAGTGGTAATTTTTTCACTAAAAAAACTTAAGGGATTCATCAAAACTTTCATTCGCAGCACATATGCATCTATTCATTTAGATACGAAAGTTAGCAGGCGACCACTTTTTCAAAACTTCCGGCCCAAAAAGTCGTTCAAAATTAATTACGTAGCTATAGATGATTTAAATCCTTTCATAATTTGTGTGGTGCAAAGACAAATATTTAACAAATCAACGTTGCAATTTTGGAGCTGTTCTGAAGAAAGGTTTGCTTAAAACAGCGTTAAGAAGTGAAAATCGGAAAATTAATTACGTAGCTATAGATGATTTAAATCCGTTAATAATTTTTGTGTCCAAAGAAAAATATTTAACAAATCAACCTTGCCATTTTGGAGCTGTTCTGAAGAAAGATTTGCTTAAAACAGCGTTAAGAAGTGAACATCGGAAAAGTTACTTTACATGCCGAAATTGTTGAAAACATTTTTTATAACTTCTCTTTAAAACAACATTGACAAACTAATGTCACTGTTCGATCCGGCATTGTGTTTCCTACAGGAAATATTTTTTTACACTGCTTAGCGACATGTTAACTTCTCTGCTCAATGTGCCTTTCTCCAAATACACAGCTTGCTCCCCCGACACCGCGACACTAAATCCAACCGGCTGGAAAACTGCTAGAGCAGTGTCCGAGTGTCGGGAGGTGTCGTTGCGGACCGTCTTCACGAGACACTGCGGTCAAGGACACAAGCGTCACGACACTCCGAAGTCGGTGTCGAGATAGTGTCGAGACACTTGCAAACTTGCCCTCTTCACGCGGACGGTCGGTGTTCGACATCGAGTGTCAGACATTTTAGTGTCTCGTGAAGACCCAGCTTTAGGAATACTTTCCAAAGTAGTACCATATCACATCCGTCGTTTTTATTTTTCTAATCGACTTATGCGGCTCATAGTATATGCTATTGCTGTAGGCTTGTTATTTATTATAATGGTGCGATTTGCCTTTACCTAACGTCAAAAGTCACATGGTTATGTTAACATTTCTCTCACTATTAAAGCAAAAACATCTTTGAGGGATTCCTTGATGCTTCATTAAAAACACATATTCCATCCCTGCAAGGAGTAGACAGAGCAGATTACAAGACACTTATCGATTATGCCGCTTAAGTCGATTAGAAAAATGGAAGCAATATATATCGTAAGTGACGTAGCAGGAAAAATTCTTCCCCCGCCATCTATGGAAATCTTCCAGTACTACGTCCAAAACCCATAACAGTTTGTCCCTATGCGGTGAGCTCTCTATACTAGAGTAGTACGCAGCATTGTAATACCAGATGTCCCCTCATCCCAAAACGAGATTTCATGCAATGGATAATTTAAAATTAATGCGTTTTTTTATCAAAATTGATATATATTAATTCAGGAATCTAGTATAAACGAACCCATATATGTAATTAAGATAGTGAACACGTAAATTTGAGTGCAATATCAATGTGGGCCTTGTGTAAATAGCAAAAGAAGCTCATCAAGCCAACAAAAATACTGTAATTGCACCATTGCAATGATTCTCAATTTCCCAGGCCGCTGATTACGCTCATTCCTATTTAATTTCTTCGTCGGCGCCAATATTTTGATGGAAAACTAATTTTAATGCGATTCTCATCCGCTTTGACGTTTTATTTATGAGTATCTCAATACATAATTGCATTTTTTTGACATTTCATTGATGGAATTTTGAGTGAAAGCAAATATTAATCAACCACTGAGAATTTATTGACGGGGAAAAAAAGAAAATCGTTCTTTTTTTGATAAAGTCGAAATGGCCAAGCATTCCGACACAATGGGTCATTATTGGATGGGAAATAAAACGACATGGCATTATTTTTTAAATGTGCTCGATGATACCCCTTTGGATGGAAAACAATTTTTTATTGAATTATTGTATTTTTTAACAGAATACCATTTTTTACGCTCTTACAATGGCCGCATCCCAGCATTTCATTGCGATTCAGAGAGTAAGTGATTTTAGTCCTTAAGTATTTCCCTATCCAAACATTTCCATTCCCGTGCATGTTATTTGAATTCTTTCCCTCCCATTACGAGCTGTGCCACGTTTCATTGCAATTCTAGTTTATTTGAGCGCAAATAATTAGTGACAATATAATGATTAGTTTTCTAAAAATGTTCCTGCTATTTATTTGATTTATGTTTATTAATTGTTAATTAAGTATTTTTATAGTATTCTATTTTATTTGGTTTATTTAATTTTGTTTACATATTTGTTTGCTCATTTGAGGAACATTGTTGTTTCAGGGTTTTTTGTTAAAGAAAAGAGCTGAGAGACAAGTCAATTAAGACTAAATACATTAACTAAGCAGATTGATCTATGTTTACGTATTTAGTCTTAAATGTCTTGTCTCTCAGCTCTCTTCTTTAATTATAAACCTCCACAAATAGTTCCTTTAACCAGTTGTGATTTACGGAGAGATCATTTGAGAAGGTTCTTTGGTCAAAAAAAAATTTCGAAAATTTTTTTCATAGATGACTAGGCCTACCTTAAAAATAATGTCTGTTCGAAATCCACTTTACATTGCACCTACCTTAAAAATTACTTCCATTCTGTAAGTATGCATGCCTCCTTAGGCTGACTTACGTTCCCGCACTTGGGAGCTTCCTCACATTCAACCGCGGTTGCAAGAAAACCAAAGACTCTTGATCTTCCCTTCCCTTGCATTCGGTGGCTAACCGTGAACCTGCAGGGGAAAAGAGGTGGAAAAAAATCGTCAGTTTCTTTGCTGGTCGGGATGTTGCGTGGCTGATTACACTGTAGTTATGGAATTACATGACTAGAGGCCTATAGTATAGATCTTGGAAGAGTCCTGTTCCTTATATTCTTCCCTAACCTTACCTCTACGCTCTTCGGCATATCTAAGGAAGTAGCAACACCCAAATGCTATTCAAAATGGTCTCCCTCTTGCCTGAAATGTCCATTTCTATTACGTCCCTCTATACTCTGTCTTCCTTTATTGCCCTCTCCATCCACTGCATCGCCGCTAAACTTCTTCAATCAATTTCTTCTTACCCCAGCACTTTCTATTTTGTCTTATTCTCTACCTATTCGTCTATTCTTCTACTCTTTTAACATATCCCTCATTTAAAAACCGTCCGGGTATTTTCAGCCAATTTTCTGCATGCCCACATTTTAGAGTTCAAAAAAATCCACACTCCATACTAGACTCTGGTCAATTTTTTTCAGCACCTATTAAACGTCAATTCTCTCCTTTAAGCTAATGCCTCAATATTTTTCCTAAAACTTGTGGCAAAAAGTAGGGTGCATCATATATCCGTTCAACGTAAGGACCAGAAAAGATGGTATAATGTTTTCGTAGTGGCACTCTCGCGTTCAGTGAAAATATAGTAATTATTATCAACTTCATTGCAAAATTTGGCAGCCACGGTATGTAGAAATTAGAATATGTTTATTCACGAAACGTTAGTCACGATATTCCGTTTAATAATGGGTTGTTTAAGAAACGTATGTCTATAGGTCGGAGTTCAAGATGTTTTCCGAAATATCAGGTGACTGATTTTCACCCACCTTCGTGAAAGGTGAGAGCGGTTATCAAAGTTCTGGCTGCTAATCGATTCTTTTCCCGATTGGCCGAGGAGACAAGAGCATCCAAAGGAGGCCTTGTAGTTTGATCAACGCAATCCTAAGTTAACCGACGCTTTGGAAATCGGATATTGTCCCTCAGGAGATAGAGGCTGCAATGGAGAGCTAGTCAGCGTCTCCAAGCAACTTCTCTTAAGTCTCATGTCCTCGAAAACTACAGAACTTCGCTAGACCCTCCGCGATGGCAAACGTAGGAGATAAGATTTCAAATCACCCTAAGTCTCGTCGGCCTAAGGATTATACCCTCGCCTACTCAATCTTTGATCCGAGACGCTCACTTGATTTCCGGTTGGTTCCTCTTCTCTTCAAGCCGTTTAGAATGGAGTTAACTCCCGATTTTCCGTGTAAATGACTGCTAAAGGGTGCACGGATAATAGGGAAACACGGTAAATTCGCTATTAGGTTCTTTACGATTAATTTCTTTACGGTACGCCGCCAAAATAAATAAACTTCTTTAGGAAATGTCACAACCTGACCCATTGAAAACGCAGCCGTTCTCCCACCTCAAATAATCCTTGAATCCGTCGAGAATTTTATCCCAACTAAGAAAAAACTAACCATCCACGACCCTATCATACACCTTGATCCCAACTTCCCAATTACCCAAAAACAGATCTCTCTATTGCCAATCACGATGCGCCTACTAAGGTACCTCCAAACAAATTGACAAATGTCAAGCATATCCCGCCAGACCCCGATTAATCAAACACTATCCTAAACTTTCTAAGCATTAAGAGCAACCACGAACGTCAGTACAGATCATTCAAAACAGAGTCCCTAGAATTAGATCCACCCATTATTGCTTACACACACCAAAATTTTTAACGACGCCACTTCAAAAGCAACGCTTAGCACACCCTAATAAAAAGAAACTACATAGAATTATACTCAAGAAAAGCACTCCCATAAGAGCCTCCCTATAGCGGGATATGCTGCAAGTGGGAAAGAAAAGAGCCCAAAAGCCCTCGTAGCAGAACAGAGAGAAAGAGAGAGTCACAACCTGCCAATGGAAAGATCCTTGCTGTACATAATAGCATTTTATGACAAAAAAAGAAGCCAGTAGGGGTGTCCCGGCCGCAATTAAATGTTCGTTACAGCCTCGATTGTTGGCACGAATCCTGGCGTAAGACATAGGACCAGTCGACAGCTGACTCTGCCAATGGAAGTGGTTACGACAGGATATCTTCAGACAGACCTCTCTTCCCCACCTCCGCTCCCTTCCCGTTCTTCCTTTAACACAGTCGAGGTAGTTGTTCGGTGGGCGTCACCTTTTGCTTAGTTTCATTTTTGATATTTGAGCGAATGGCTCTGGTTACAAGTTTAATTTTTTCACCGAAATTTTCGCTTCCATCTAACAATTTCGTGTACTAATAGCGAATTCGGTTCCAAGTAAACTCCCGTATTATCAATTCCTCTGCGTTCTTTGGTACTTAATTCCGATTGTATATCCGATAACTACGGTTGATATAGCATTTCAACAAATGTCACAGCAGCCGCATTACGATGCAATTCAAAACCACTACCAAAAAGTTTTAATGAAAAATATTCTTCGATGAATATTCTCCAGGAAGAAAAATAAAAACCATTGACCTAAGTTTTAGTATAACGGAGATGAAATATGTTAAAAATTTAGACACTCAATTAGGCAGTATTTTAAGAGGTCAGTGAATAGATAATCCTTCATACTCGGAGAAAGGTCGATATTGGCGAAGCCACACACTCTGCACAGTAATATAGCACACTTAACAAAGAAAAGAAGGCAAATAGATACAAGCAACGAAGTTCAATTACTTCAATTTTTAAGTAACTTGGATACAATACCAATAATAATATTTACACACATGAGAAAAATATAAATGTTCGTCGAAGTAATGACTGCATATCGGTTCGAAAGCCGTATATCACAGAAATGTTCAGTATTTTTCCTAAGTGCGGCAATGCGGTCAACTGTCGAAGATATATGCTATTTACAGAAGTTAATAGGTTGACTGCTAATTAGTTAAAACAAAATATTGACATTTCATAGATACTGTGAAATCAATATAGATACTAAGTAGAAAGCTCAGTGTATCAATTAAAATCTCAATCAACACTGGTAAACGGGTAAGAATACTGAAAAATCTGTGGAAAGGGATACTTCATTTGGACCACCCATTTTTTGCGTGAAATATATCATACGAAAGATTCTGCAAAGTAAATTTACTACGCTAAATAACATTCAACGTATTAGGTATTTCATTTATTAACCGATCTAAAGTAAATGATTATCTACGATATTTTGTTTGAACGACTGGTTTAATCAATTTTCATGTCCAACCACGTAAAACACGTACAATATTTTTTCCACGATTTCCAACAAAATACGTCATTTTCCTTTCGAGTTTGATAATAGAGCGAGGTTATTTTTTTCATCTAGTCAGAGCAAAATTCAAATAACGCAAATAAGCCACGCGTCACTTTTTGAGGAGACAAAAGAAATGGTTGGCGAGTTTACATTGTGGAAGTAAGTTTTCATTTTAAAAATGAAAAAACTTAGTTCTTTTCCACCAATGTATTTAAACAAATCTTTATTTGATTAAAAAGTTTATTTTGGTGGAAAAGAACTGTTTTTTTTTTCATTTTTAAAAAGACAAAAGAAATATTTGCCGACCGGTTCCCACATATTTGATGCTTGAGCGAGATTCGGTCTGAATGGGAAAGTGATAGAATGTACCCCAACATTTAAGTTTCTTTAATACTTCCCAAGAACCAAATAATCTTCAACAATCTGCCGCTCTTTTCTTACCGGAAACACCAAATTCTCACAGCGAAATAAGCCCACGCTTAAAACAACACTTCAATTTTAAAAGCAGGGATATTTTCCGGAATTTCACTCTCCAAACACTTCCCAGAACCCATAATCCACATGCCATTTTTTTACATTTATACCTCAAGGTTTTGACTTATACGGCTGAAATCGTTGTTTATACTTCACCTTTTCATTCGTAATAAATGTGGTAGGGTCCGGAAATAAAAACTCATTCCGTTAACGATTGAACTGTCAAAAATTTATGTTTAACTGAGTATCTTCTCAGCTACACAACCTACCCATGGCTGCTGTCGACGTCACTATTATTATTATGGTACGTTACGTCATGATCACCTTTAGGAATGAGTATATAGGAAGACATAAGAATTTTTGGAGATTGAAGAGTGAAGCCCGGAGTCTGTATCAGCATAAAGAAACATGCTCCAGATATACATTTTGTTGAATAGTTTCCTTGCCTCTGAGCTTGTATTTACTGCTGTAAGTACATTCTTCTTTTGGAAGAATGCCCTTTTTGCCTGGGCTATTCTATTTACCATTTTTTTCAGATATGGTGACAGTATCTATCATATATCCTCTTGAGAAACTCTTGGGATCTATAGTATATCCTATTGAGAAGCAGGTTCCTTTAAATACCAATGGCCACTTAAGATTTCCGTTCTCGATGAAGAATGATGGCGAATGAGTCCTAGCTTCTATCTAACCCCCTTAAAATTGCCTTTAAGTTCAGGAGTTTTGGAGAGCAAGTTCGCACATTGGCTCAACATTTCCAGTCCAGGGAACATCTACATGTACACGATACCATGCAAGCCACCGCGAGGGTGTATGGCAGGGGGTGAAAATCACCAAGCATGCACCACCGACATGCATACAAGCATCTATATGGTCTCATGCAACTTGATTGTTAGTATCTATAGTATTTAAGGGATTAATACATGCATCATGCACTACGAACTACTCTAAAATATTTCCCTTACCTATCCCTTTGCTATGCTGCCTATTCTCTTATAGTACGGGGAAAAAATGCCATTTTGAATATATCAGTACGACAATCTATCTCTCTGATCTTATTTATCTGGTCGAATCTAGCATAATACGCTGTTTTTTTTAATATGTGCCTAAATTCTTCAGCAAAGCTATCCGATTGAAATTTCTGCAATAGATTTAATCTGAACTTTAATCTACGCTCTGATAATGATTCCCACCCTAATTCTTGTATTAATTCTGATACACTACTCAACCTATCGTAACACCTTTTGACGAACCTAGCTGCTCTACGCTGCACACTGTCTAGTTCTCTCATCAAACCTAATTCATTCGGATTCCATACACTGGCTGCATACTCAAGGTGGGGCCTAACTAGTGTAAAGTAACATCGCTCTTTTGTCTTCTCATCACATTTCTCAAGTACCCTTTTTATAAATCCTAGCTTTCTCTTCACTCGGCCGCATATTTCCCGGATGTGTTTTCCCCACGATAACTCCTTAGTGATTGTTACACCTAAATACCTTATGGTTTCAACGCTCTCGATCTTCTTGCTATTGATTTGTCTCCTTTCCTCCTTTCTCCTGAAGGAATCTTTCTCCTGAAGCCATTTCCAAGTTAGGAAAAAGCATTCTTCAGGAATAAATGAAGGAAAAGTCATTAGTGAGTGCTGGAGAGTAGGTATGGACTATCCATAAGCCTTGATGCAAATTTCGGTACAGAGCTTGTAATGATTATGAATATTTTAATTTCTCCAGCATTCGCTGATGCAAAATTAGTCTAACGCCATGATATTTTTATAACCGAGTTCTTCATTTTTCAAAAGTTGGCTAATTAATCTTCATCGTATTCAGCTTGTTAAACACGCAGAATCTGATACCCTGAATAAAGTTTTTCAATTCCCCAGAGTAAAAAATAAAAAGAAAGTTGCACTCAGCGTGGGAATGTTCGAACAAACAACCCGGAAATGTTTTTTTTTCGGAAGGGCCTTTCTCTCTCGTCACTCAACTCTTTTCGACGCAACGGTGGGGAAATGATCAACAGCGCGTCACTCCGCCTTTCCGGCCCCTTTCGGATATTTTCGCGAGATCCCCGTTTTCCCTGGGAATCGAGGCGTCGGAAAATATGAGGCGTTTTCCCGGGAGCCTCCGCGCTCTAAAGGCAGTTGTACACGGTACAATTTCTTGTACAAGATCTTGTACCATAAATTGATCGGCGAGATTTGACCAATAAATTGTACAAGATGTTGGTTTGCGGTCGTACACGATCAAAGATTTTCATGCAAATTGTGCGCCAATAACATGCGCAGAAATCCTTTTCTGTCAAACAGCTGAATCGCGGTATCCGATGACGATAGTACTTTGAAAATACTGCCCCAGGAACTGCGTAACAATGATTTTCTACCATTAATCATAGCATCAATAAAATGAAATTATACTATTGGTTACTTGCACTCTTTCATTGGCTCATGAAACCCAATTTTTATGCTCCAGATAACATGTTTATGCTTGTTGCATATATTTTTTTTTGGTTCAAGAACGTCATCTTAATTTCATTGAGGTTTAATGTTTGCCAGTGTGTCCAACTCATCTTTTGAGAAATAGGACACTTCCAACGGAACCGACGAATATCACAATATGGAAGCAACAAAGAATATCATAATATGGAAGCAACAAAGAATATCACGATATGTAACAATAATGGAAGTTTTGCCACGGTTATAGGAATAAAAGTGATCACAAACACATAACACCAACCTTACGAACACTAAATGAACGCATCACTACCGTCACATGTCATGCGCAGAAGCTACGGAGTGGATCTTGGACGGTTTCATCCAATAATATAGAGCATGATCTAATTTCTTGTACAAGAAATTGTACGAACACCTCGTACACGATACAATTTGCGAATTGCACAAGTTCTTGTACAAGAAATTGTACCGTGTACAACGGCCTTAAGAGAAGCCGAGCGAGATCGGATTACAGCCGCCGCCGCCTGGGGCGCAGCGAACTCACGCGGGGACGAACACGGAGAAAAACAGGGGTTCTCCATGTCCTACAGCAAATATTCCATAGAGAAAAAAATCATCAATCGCCATGACCGGGACTCAAACCCGGTCCCCCAGATTTCCGGCAGGGTTCGATCGTTGCTTTGATCAAGGAACAGCAAAAAACCTCAAAACAATATATTCGCTTCGTTTTCTTCTAAAATAAACGTCTGTTTCCGTAGCAATATGGAACCCATACGACTACGTCTGCATTATACCACGAGGGTGTGTGGCAGAAGGTGAGGATCACCAAACATGCACAATTGACCTGGAACTATGCTAATACATGGAGACATGCCAGATAATAGGGTCACATGCAGGTAGATGGTTAGTATCTACATGATAAGAAATGGATTTTTGGTTGTCATTGCATGCATCATGCACTACAGACTACTCTATTTCACCTACCTATCCCTTTGCTACGCTGCCTATTGTTCTCTCTTATGGTACGCGGGAAAAATGACATTTTAAATCCATCGGTACGACAATCTGTCTCTCTACTCTTGTTAATCGGACAAACCTAGCACAATATGAAGGGATTCTTAATATATAACTAACGTCATCTGTGAACAAATCTGTTTTTAATTTATTTAAAAGGTTTAACGTAAATTTTATCCTGCGTTCTGATAGTAATTCCCATCCTAGTTCTTCTATTAAACTCGTAACACTTATACAATTATCATAACGGCCTTTAGCAAATCTAGCGGATCTCCTTTTCACACGCTCTAACTCCTTTATCATACCTTCCTCGTACGGATCCCATATATTAGCGGCATATTCTAAATGAGGCCTGACAAGTGTAAAATAGCTTTTTTCTCGTACTCTCTCATCGAATTTGCCTAGAACGATTCTTACGAATCCTAATCTACAGTTTGTTACACTAGTTATTTCCCTGATGTGTTTCCCCCATTTCATTTTACCGTGCAGTGACGTCGAAAGGCGATTCATGTCACGTGACTTTCGTCAATTTCCGGAAACATTTTAATAGCTCTTAATAATCTTTGGGGGGTTCGCATAGAAAATTTTGATTTAATCTTGTTTTTCTTACAACTTTGGCAACATTTTATTCTTGTAGCTTTCGTAGTATTCCGTAAGATGAGTTACTAAGATCATAATTTGATAAAAACGCTAATTTATGGGTGCGCGGAGTTCATTATTCCCTGAAGGTTTCTCGGGTCCTACACCGGATTATTGCTTCCATGTCCCGACTCGGTCGTCGTCTTCAGGGCTTAGGTTGGGGCAACTGGAAAAGTCAGCCATCGCGGAACACAGCGTCAGCCGTGATCACACCATTAAGTGGGACGAGGCAAAACGTCTTTGCCGATCACACGGCTATTGGGATCGAGTTGTCAAGGAGGCCATTGAAATCCGCCTCAAAAAGAAGAATTTGAACAGGGACGCAGGCTTCCAGCTAGGGCTGTGCGATATGCTGTTTTGAATATCGCACGACAATATCATTCTGATATCGCAAATTCGCCGATATATCGGTTTTGCGATATAAATAGGAAATATCGTGATATGGACATATCTAGATATCGTCATATCGGGATATCGACATATCAGGATATCGTCATATCAGTATATTGTCATATCGGGATATCGTCATATCAGGATCGTCATATCAGGATATCGTCATATCAGGATATCGTCATATCGAGATATCGTCATATCGGGGTATCGTCATATCGGGATATCGTCATATCGGGATATCGTCATATCGGGATATCGTCATATCGGGATATCGCGTTTCGAAATATCGATTCCCGATATCAAGTGCATATCGAGTATCGTCGAAGATATATACTTCCAGCTATGCAACATCTGGGGACCGATCCTCAAATGCATGCAAGAGGACAGGGGAAATTCTCGACCAATCATGAGGCGCCCTTCTGAAGGTTGTTTGATGGACCAATCAGGAGACCTGACCCCAGGAGAAGGGTATATAAGGAGGACAATTTTTGCGATACGGCATTCAGAAACCCTGAAGACGATTGCCGAGTCGGGAATCGAAACGTCGGCGGACATGGACGCAATAACCCCTCTAGTGGAGGACCCGAGAAACATTCACGCAGCAGATACGCCGGGAAAGCACCAGATCTTTCTGAGTCCATTATTGCTTTTCGGTAGAAATATTTTTGTATTTATCATAGAATAAAAAATTTGACTATGACGGCAGTAAAAATACCTTTAAAATAAGATACGTTACATTTTTATATGCATGCTCGAATATAAATTTCAAAGTACAACGGTCAATCAATTTGACGCCAGTAGCATTTCAGCTTGTGACTCCGCTAAGGAATTTCGTGGCTAGGTCGCGATCCTTTAGGTTTCTGAGAAAGGACAGCGTAAGTTTACTGGCACTATTTAGGAAAAATGGGTTATTGTGATGAAGTAGGATCATCATTGGAAACGAATAACTGGTGCAGAGGAACTCGGTTTCTGCCTCAGCATGGTCTTAAATGTAGGCACCAAAGGGTCCACGTTTTAACATCCCATCTGACGTACGGAGTAGTGAACTCTATGTCTCCGCAACTTTGCATTCAAAAAGGGATCGGGTTTATGAAAAATCTCTTCCACCTCCAAAAATTCGAACCCGGTTCCTCTGAATGGGAGGTCAGGCCACCTGACCAACCTGATTCCGCAGTAGTTTTAAGAATGAAACGGTCTTAGAAAGGGAAAATGAACAACGGAGAGTTTTATCACTATATTTCTCACTTTTTCCACGAAAAATCATCGCACGCATTCTTAGATTACTTTATAGGTATTTCCTGCCATTCTTCGCCCCTTAAAGCCTCCTTACCCTTGGTTTATAACCAGACTAGTTTTCTTGAATTAAATATCTTTAAAGTATTGATACCCTTCACCTTCCTTCATCTCACCCGGATCAACTGCTCTTTTCCTCACCCTTTCAAGCTTACCAAGAATTCTTCCTACCTTTCACCTCCTTCTACATTCCATTCCCTCTCAAAACATCTTCTATCGACTTTATTTTTCATAGAATTTTTCCTCTCAAATTCCTGTCTCCGCATACCAACTTCAACACCTCCCCATTCTTTCCCACGTCTTTCTCTCCATCTAGCAAATTCCCTCCATTCTCCTCTAAGGAAGAATGGAATCTGGAAGCTTTCAATCTATGTACACGCTCTTTGCACAAGTTGCTACCTTTTTCCGAATTTATATAAGATAGGTAGTAAATATCAAGATATGCAATGCATACATATAGTCATCGTAATTCACAAAATATACATATGATAGTTTCATACACATTTCCTCACAAAAACCGTCATATACGTTCAAAACGTTTCCATTAATTGGTAGGTTTTTTGCTCCTAGTTCTAGCCCAACTAGGGTTCCTTCCCTTTAATTATGGCCAATTCATTTGCATTTGAACAAAAATTACGTTCTTGTATTTACGTATATTTCTCTGCATTATTGTATGATTGTATTCGTATAGTCTGATATATTTATACTAGTGCTCCATCGGTATTCCAACTTGTGTTTATTGGAAATGGATATATGGACTTGGAGGCGTTCAATAGCATCCATATAATAGCAACCTGGGTACTTTTGTTGTTATCGGATACTTATAATTCTAAATTGTGCCAGCGAGGTCAATATGTGCATTAAACTCCTTTAAAATATTATTACCTTCCATCATCTCTTCCAGAACTACTGTTTTCTACCCCCTTCAACGTTTGTACAACATCCTCTCCTCCGTATTAAGGCATTTGCGAAGATCCTTCTCGCCTTGAACTACAATAATAGCTATAAAACTAAAGCTATAAGGCATATGAATCAGAATTCACTCTAAGGTGAAAGTATTTATCTAAACAGTTAATTTTTATCTACCTAACAACAGGAGATCGTACGAGCAACAGGTCTGGCTAGGTACCTTACGCGATGAATTATGGAACATCTGATTGATTCATTCTATCACAAATTTCTCTAGCTCCTGGTACTCACATATGACACGTATTCATCAACTACTTAGAGAGTACCAAGAGTCACGGTTTATTTCTGGGAAGTCGAATCTCAAAAACTTATTTGTTAGCCTTTCATAGATATTCATGATGAGGAATAAAACCAAGAATATAGCAGTAGAAGAACGTAATCATCCCTATTAACTAAAAGAAGAGGGCCGAGAACTGAAAAGTTTAGAATCATAAGCTTGACGACACATAGTTCAAAGACAATAATCATCTATAGAAGAATAGAACGAAAAGCCTGGTAGAGGGCCAATTTGGGTTTAGAAAAACAAGGGCACAACACTGTAAAAAGTAGATCTGATTTTAAGGTACAAAAGCGATCTGAATTTCAGATGCAAAAATTTTAAGACAGGGTATGTTGAATTTCAGCAGTAATATCTTGTCTAAAAATAAGGCAGGTGAACGACTGAAAATCAGACCATCCAGAATCCTGCTTCCTCTGCTTCCTGCTTAACTGCTCCTGTACCAACCATCCATGTTCCTGCCTCTTCCGCACCTTGCATCCGTGTTCCTGCCTCAAACCAGACAGCGCTTAAATTCAGATCGCACTGAAAATCAGATCCACTTTTTACAGTGAAGGGAAGCGATTTCGGCCCTCGGACTACTTATAGAGAAGAGAGTAGAGAAGAATCTACCGACGGAGACGTCCGTTGCATTTGTAGACTTAGAGAAGGCATTTGACAGCGTGGATTGGATCTTAATTCTGAGGATTTTGATAGAAATTGGAGTATTTATTATACAAGGACCGCATAGTTATCTACAGCTTGTATAAAAACCAGGTGGCTGTAATCAAATCAGGGCCCAACAATAAAGAAGCAAGCATTAAGAAAAGGGAGAGTCAAGGCTGTGTACTGTCTCCCGTATTTTTCAATGTCTAATAGGAAGCCATTCAAGAAGTGAAAGAAAAGTCTCCGGGAGTGAATATGCACGGAGAAAAAAAACAGCATGCTACGATTCGCCGACGACATAGCAGTCATGGCCAAAATGGAAGGAGATAAAATGAAGACACGAGAATTCAAGGAAAGGATATTGGCCAGATATGACATGAAGATCAATAAAAAGAAAACTAAGAAGCCAGGACCTATGTTAAAATAGAAAAATAATATGGAGGTGGAAGAGTTCTGTTACCTGGGAAGCCGAGTAACCAGCGATGGATGAAGTAAAAGAGAAATTGCCAGTATAATTGCCCAGGCGAAAAGGGCATTTTACCAGAAGAAGATTCTGCTTACAGCTGCAAATAAAAGCGTGGAAGTGAGGAAACATTTCGTAAGAACATACATCTGGAGCATTTAAACATATAGCAGTGAAGCATGAACGATTACAGCAGTAGAGAACTCGAGGCTGGAAGCATTTGAAATGTGGCGCTACCGAAGAAAGATGAAGATAAAATGGAACGACCGATTGACAAACGCAAAATTCTTAAGAAGAGTAGGAGAAAAGAGAAGTCTGCTGAAAACCCGGAAAAGAAGACACGGGGCAACTTAATCGGCCATATTTGAAGACACGATGGCCTGATGAAGACAATCGTTGAGGGAAAAGTGAACGGGAAGATCGGCAAAGAAAGGTCTCATATGAGATACATGGAACAGGTCGTGAAGGATATAAAGGAGCGAAACTACACTGTAAAAAGTTGATCTGATTTTCAGTGCGATCTGAATTTAAGCGCTGTCTGGTTTAAGGCAGGAACACGGATGCAAGGCGCGGAAGAGGCAGGAACATGGATGGTTGGTACAGGAGCAGTTAAGCAGGAAGCAGAGGAAGCAGAATTCTGGATGGTCTGATTTTCAGTCGTTCACCTGCCTTATTTTTAGACAAGATATTACTACTGAAATTCAACATACCCTGTCTTAAAATTGTTGCATCTGAAATTCAGATCGCTTTTGTACCTTAAAATCAGATCTACTTTTTACAGTGTACGTTAATGTGAAGAAGTTGGCCGATAGAATAATCGAGTGGAGGGCTGCGTCAAAATCTTAGGATTGTTGACCGATGATTACGATGACAACACTAGTACATGGAAACCTTGGCAGACATGAAGGATTTCACCCAGTGCAGAGCCCGAATAACTTTCACCAATTACATACGCCGGGAAAGCATTAGAAGTGTCTCCACCCTTGTGATAGCTTCCAGAAGATTGATTAGATCTAGATTTGATCGGCAAGATTTGTAAAGGGACGATACGATAATTATATTAGCGTAACCAGTCTATTAAATGAATTGAAATGGGAATCATTGTCAGATCGCAGGTTGAAATTTAGACTTAATCTCTTCCACAAATTCCAAGGCAATATTTTCAGTGATGATGTTAAAAATATTTTACGAACCCCAACTTACTATGGCAGACTGGACCATAATCATAAAGTTAGAGAAATTGATTGCCGAACTGACCGATTCAAAATGTCCTTTTTCCCTCGCACAATAAGAGATACGAATAACGGTAAATATGTCCTATCGGAGAGTAGCAATGAATAGCATTGGTAGCTGCATGTTGGTATGAGTACTTAAAGCTAACCCTACTAACAGAATGTTTTTGCATGTTTGCTTTGCAATTTCTATCTTTTTTAAAAAGTGTAGTTCTGACTACTATATTAATACTATTCCTTTTTTATGCATGATATGTAGTGCATGTTTGGTGAGCAATCACCCCCTGCCACACACCCTTGTGGTGGCTTGTAGGGTATTATGTAGATGTAGATGTAGATATACACTGCAGCGAAGGCGAAGACTTTTAAGTATCAGCTGATGTGGTTGAACCAGGGCTCTTGAGAGTGATCTAGGGAGGTTAAGCAGATGTTTTAGGAACATCAGAGCTATAATCTGAGTACAAATCGAATTTTTTTATTCTTTTCTCCTGAAGTATACCGCGCAAAACCTAGGACATGAACTTTATGTGAAGAGTAGCAGTGTCTTAGTGCTCGTTTGAATGTATTTCGCTCCGGACCGGCTCGAGAGAAATGCTTGCGGTGATAGCGATCTTCTAAGAAAGGCGAGCTTGCATGAGGTTCCAAAGCCAAAATAGACTCAGCGAGTCGCAAGGTGAGAGATAAGGTGTTCTTTCGAAAGGGCTATGGGGCAAATTCCGCTTCACAAGAGGAATCCTCAGCGCCTGCTACCAGGCTGAGTGAAACGAAACACCCTGAAGGGGATCGGATCAACATGGGGAAATGAGTCTCACTGAACGGGTAATTTTTCTCCGGTTAGTTGATGAATTTTGCGTTTTGGTACATTCGATAAAATTAGCAGGCAATCAATGTTGGTTCACTGGAAAACGCAGAGCGAAGAGAGAGCTAGGATTTATAAAAAGAGTACTTGGGAAATGTGATGAGAAGACAAAATAGCGATATTACTTTTTACTAGTTAGGCCCCACCTAGAGTATGCAGCCAGTGTATTGGATCCTAATGAGTTAGTTTTCATCAGAGAACTAAACAGTGTGCAGCGTAGAGCAGCTAGGTTCGTTAAAAGGTGTTACGATAGGTTGAGTAGCGTTTCAGAATTAATAATAGAATTAGGGTGCGAATCACTATCAGAGCGTAGATTAAGGTACATATTAAATCTATTAGAGAAATTTAAATGAGATAGCTTTACTGAAGATGTTAGGCACATATTAAAAACAGCAGCGTATTATGCTAGATTCGACTAGATAAATAAGATTAGAGAGATAGATTGTCGTACTGATAGATTCAAAACGGCATTTTCCCCCGTACTATAAGAGAACATAATAGGCATCAGAGAAGGGATAGGTAGGGGAAATATTTTAGAGTAGTCTGAGTGTATGATGAATGTATTAACCCCTTAAATACTATAGATACTAACAATGTAGTTGCATGAGACCCTATAGTTGCTTGTTTGCATGTCGGTAGTGTATGCTTGGTGATTTTCACCCACTACCACACACCCTCGCGGTGGCTTGCAGGGCATCGTGTAGATGAAGAGTTTGTACTAGATTTATTCAATGTCTACCCACACTTTCAATGTTACTTGCCAGCAGTTTCATAACCCTATTAATAATTTTTATAAGCATTAACTTGTAACTTAAAATCTTTCAAATAAAATAGCATGAGATTCTTAGCAAATCTCCAATATGCCATGAAATGTTAGAGTACATACAGGGCAACACTCGCAACTATATCATTGTAGGCATTGATGATTGAATATATTTTTTGGAATAATAACAACATTCTAAAATGTATAGTTTCTTTACGTATCTAGATATTATTCGATAACTTGTGAGATTTTACATCTTTTGATAAACTGAAGGTCACTTTCGACGTTAATTGGCATTGGGACCAAAAAGCGGCTTTCCTCCATCAAAAAGAAATCGCAGCAATTAAATACTACTATGATAGAACAGCTGATTGGAATGACGGTTAAGAAAGATAGGGGAAGCAGATAGGCTATTACCTTGGGGGACATAAATGATATATAAAGCAGTTAAATCGCAATCGATACCGCCCGTATTCCATCAGCGCTGGAAGGTTAAGCTACAGAAAGGAAAAAGAGTTTTTTTTAATATTCTATGGAAACGCGCGAGGTTTGCCGGGAAAATCCTCACGGCAGAAAAGTGTTGCGTGATTAATATATGGAGGCGTTATCAAGCACGCGTGCCCCTACCCTTCCCCCCCCCCCCCCCCCCCCCCCTCACATTCACGCGTGGCCCTCAGCAAAGCTAACCCCCGCCCCCCGGTTTCCCCAGCTCCCTACCGCAAGCACCGCCGAAACCCTACGTCCTTGACCACAAAACAAAAACCCCTAGTGACGGAATTTCCTACCCTGCAATTGATTTCTTTTTCCTCAAGCGAGGCAGTGCGGTAAAAAACTATCATTTTGACCCAAAAGTACAGCGCAAAATCACCGCTCGAAATACCATCGTCGGTGCGTACTCAATGGTAACAAATGACGATATAGTCCATAGACCTAATGCTATATCTTCCCATGCATAATCTTCTCATCCTTCGATCAGTTATACAATCTCAATTTCCAAATTTTCATTTCAGGTTTTACCTTAATTCCTCCTTCTAAACTCCGACATACCGACTTTATTTCCTTCGCCATAACAAGTGATAACACTTACATCTCAATCAAAATACATACTATTAATCTGTTTTATACAATATGTTCATATTTCTTTAATTTATCCTATAACACATAAGATGCTGGCGTAAATATTTACGGTGTAAATCGATATATTTTTAAAAACTCCTTTCCAACACAAAATAACTTTTAATACATTTTTTTAAAAAATTTACCCCTATAAATAAGACAATGACAGTTGCCCATTATTGTTCCCTTGAATGACGTATTCAAACATTTTTTTATTTACTGGTTTTTGGTCAGTTGTATGAAGCATTAGCCAAAAGTAGGTATTTATGCAAGTTGATGAGGTACGAACCTGTGTTACGAAATTACGTTACCATATATATTTCATACCAATACAGAGCGAAAATTGATCAGCATTTTTGGAAATTAGGCTACTATAATTTATGGAGATACGGAAATACGGTAAAAAATCGTGTTGTTCAGTCCTACCACCTTGCCGCTCCAAAAAAGAATAGCTGCGTACATTTCCATGAAATTCGACCCACAATTCCCCTCCAACTCCACCATCAAAAAAAAGAGAAAATATGACAATCAGCATTCCAACCCTCATAAATGAAAAAAACATGACCCTCCCGCTCCCCGCTAAGGAACAGGACCAGGGAATGATCACCGGCCCCCACCCAGTACGCCCACGAAGAGGTTCGCCTCGTTCAAGGTCAGGTGGGGCAAGGGTTACTTGGTCAGCGGGCGGTAAGGGAGGGGGGGTGAGGGGAGTGTGAGGGGATATGGGGGCGGGGGGGGGGCAAGGAGGGGTCGGTTGGGATGGGGTAAGTTCAAGGCGTATTGGAAAATTGTCACTTGTCCAGAGGCGTCGGGCTTGCAGGCTGGCGGGGTGCCTTTCCTTCAAGTAGAGAGGGGGGAAGGGGTCTTCTTGTCGGTCGGAAATATCTATAAGGGCGCTGGAAGGACAGAAATGGTGCAGAGCCCCCGCTCCGAGCGAGGGAGAGAACCCTGAAGTGGACGCCGGCCTCAGTCTCACGAAACGTCTCTAAGGGTTCGCTTCGCGGTTGAAAGAGGGTGATATCGAGAGTGTTTGACGCGGGAGTGAGCTGACCAATCCCAGCCTTTCCCTCGCGCCCCGCAGGGGAAGGAATATTTCGGTGCGAATTCGTCCGATTCCTGTTGAAGATCCCTTCAAACCAACCATGTGCTCCCGAGGGCCAATCGGAAGGACAAGAGTCGAGTGTCCATTCCCGGCAGGACTGCCTTAGCACCTGGTCGCCGAAAGTGGTAAGATCACAATTATTCTCCGATCACGAACGGTCCGTAATCAAAAAATACCGAAATCAGATCTTCCACCGAGTCTAGAAACTTCTGGTCGCGCTAGGATGAACATATTCGCAATCTAGTCAGGTCACAAATGTATTCACTTCACCCTGCCTGCATCGTTTCGCATTTATTGGAGAAATGTGGAGGGTTTCCTGATGTGGTAAATTTCTTTGCTGAAGCGCAAAAATTCCAAGTCTTCTGGGTAACGGGTTGGTGGGTGGCTAGAGTACTGGCCTCCCATCCCGTGGGGCCCGGGTTCGATTCCCGGCAGTGGCGGATTTTTTCAGTGGGAAACCGGTCCCCACTTGAGTGCCTAGTGGAGGGCATTTCAAGTGCAGTACTCCGTCCGTCGCATGGGACGTTAAGCCGTGGTCCCTTTGGCTCCTTTCGTTAACAGTAGGCTAATGCCGACGCCGAGTTTCTCTCCACCCTTCCTTCGTTCCCTGAAAACTCTTACCAATACCCAATTATCCACCTATCCTAAATGGCGCAAATGATCTCACCTGTCGGTCGCCTCCCCTAAATAACCAACCAACCAATCAACCAAGTCTCCTCCTTCGAGCAAAAGAATGGAAAATAATCGATTCCATTCTACCCGTAGAAAACAGATGCTGCACTTTTTTCATGATTCTGTTCCACTCATTTAAGGTTGAATTTTTTGCGTA
The DNA here is from genome assembly GCA_933228895.1 of Platycnemis pennipes. Classification (NCBI taxonomy): domain Eukaryota; kingdom Metazoa; phylum Arthropoda; class Insecta; order Odonata; family Platycnemididae; genus Platycnemis; species Platycnemis pennipes. The sequence continues at coordinate 14,863,940 of OW121856.1, forward strand.
AGTTCTGACAGGTAGAAATACATTTTTCGTGCTTCAAACAAATTCAGCTCGATTTTCCCAAACATACGTATATCCAAATGCGCGCACGTAAAAATACAAGCCCTGCGATTCACTGGTTTTATTCACGCTCTCCATATTTTTATGAAGCTAAATGCTCTTCTATATTGTAAAAGAATCAATCATATAATTCTCAACAATACTCATTATATTAAAAAGTTGCTTGTTCATCACGATTTCAGCATTTATTTCAATTTACAGAGCACCAAACTTTTCTTAATCATTCACAATAAATACGTGTATTACGCGAGACAAAATGGCGTCTCTTTTTCAAGGACAGCGTGTGAGGATTCGAAGTTAAGCTCACCTCGCTGGATGAGGAACATTAATCGCAGTGATACTTTTCTCCTTCGCTCAATAGCCGCGCGATGCATGGAGCGAAGAAAAATGCATGTGAGGCTGGCATCCCTCTCAATGAAACGTTGAAGTTTGAGAAAAAGATTGTAGAATCTCCTAAGAAAAATCCCTCCCCGTTGGAATGGCCATATTTGCCATTAGCACAACGAAGCACGCCCAGTGGGTGACCACAATCAATACATTATGCGCTCTATCCTCCCCGCGGCTTGCAAACTGCAGTCATCCGTCCTGTCGATAAAGACACCCTTATTTCCCCTCATGGCCAAAAAACTTGGATTTAAAGGCGAGCATAATGCTAATGATTTGGTTCAAGAAAAACTTGACGATGTGTTTTTCACGGTTTTTACTGAGTAAAACCCTACCCAAAAAATCGAGGAGATGGAAGAGTTCTGCTAACTGGGAAGCCGAGTAACCAGCGATGGGCGAAGTAAGAGAGAAATTGCCAGTAGAATTGCCTAAGCAGCATTTTACCAAAAGAAGATTCTGCTTACAGCTGCAAATACAAGCGTTGAAGTGAGGAAAAATTTCATTAGCACATACATCTGGAGCATTCTACTATCAATAACATTCATTATATTAAAAAGTTGCTTGCCTATCAGGATTTTAACTGTCAATAAATTTTACTGAGCACCAAATTTTTTTTAATCATTCATAATAGGTGATGATGCATGATGTTTTACATGGAGCAGTAAGCCATAGCAGCAAAGCATGGACAATAACAGCAGCAGAGAAGTACAGGCAGGAAGAATTTGAAATGTGGTTCTACCGAAGAATTATGAAAATAAAATGGATCGACCGAGTGACAAACGAAGAATTGTTAAGAAGAGTGGAAGAGAAGAGATGTCTACTGAAAACTTTAAAAATAAGACGAAACAACTTAATGGGCCGCATCTTGAGACACGATGGCCTGATGAAGACAATCGAGGTGGGAAAAGTGAACGGGAAGAATGAAAAAGGCAGGCCTCGTATGAGATATATGGAACAGGTCGTGAAGGACGTGAAAGAGAGGAGTTACATCAATATGAAGAGGTTGGCCGATAGAAGAATCGAGTGGAGGGCTGCCTCAAACAAATCCTAGGATTGTTGACCGATGATGATGATGAAAACCGGTTTCGACACTCTCAAGTCAATTTCTAGGGTACTCTGACATTATCACAGTGGCGATCACCCAATGAGGGAGAAACTGCAGGAGTGGTTGGGGATGCTAAGAGGGAATTGATTAAGTGGGATAAACATGGTGTTGAAGTTCAGGATGATGGGGGAATACTTTATAAAGGCGGGAGAGGTACATGATAAAATGGGAATAGATTGAACGGTACAATTTCGTTTAACAATTTAGAAGCAGATATGATCTCAAATTTTTCTTAAAAAAATGAAGCTTTGCACCTTTGTCATGAACATTTAAAATCTCTACTCTAAAATCAGACATGTGAACCAGATTGTGACTGACTTGTTGCCACCATGAATAAAAGAATTAAAATGTTCCTTAGTCCTGATATTAAAACTTCTATCCGTCTGACCTGTATAAAACAACTGCAGTCCTGAGTATCACACCTTAACAAAGCCACTCCACGTTTGTCTAAAAGATTAAAAACATCTTTTGAATTAAAACTGTGAGAATATCAGAGCAAAATTGACAATGATACGAGAGTGTTGAAACCGGTATGGTTTTACTCAATAAAAAGAGCGAAAAATACATCGTCAAGTTTTTCTTACACCATGTTACTTTTTCACAGAGGTATTGCCTGATTCTATTTAATTTACCAACAAAAGTAATAAAGCCTCTATACGACCCTATACACGATTGATTGTCATCATCACCTGATATATTTTCAGTGATGATGTTAAAAATATTTTGCGAACCCTAACTTACTATGGTAGACTGGGCCATAATCACAAAATTAGAGAAATTGATTGCCGAACTGACAGATTCAAAATGTCCTTTTTCCCTCGTACAATTAGGGATATGAATAACGGTAAATAAATCCAGTACGAGTTTAGCAATGAATAACATTGGTAGCTGCATGTTGGTGCAAGGACTTGAAGCTAACCCAACTAACATCATGTTTTTGCATGTATGCTTTGCTATTTTTATCTTTTTTTAAATAGAGTAGTTTAGAACCGTAGGTAAATACTAATCCTTTTTTATACATGATATGTGGTGCATGTTTGGTGAGAATTCACCCCCTGCCACACACCTTTATGGACGCTTGCAGGGTATTATGTAGATGTAGATGTAGATGATTAAATAATTTATATTACGTTTATAACTGTTTCGTCAGGCCAAAATGTGTTTCAAAATTTATTTCATCTAAAATTTGATACATAATTTATTATTCTATGTTTGACCACTCTATTGCAGTTTTGTTACTAATAATTCATATGAAACACTTGGTTAAAACTCGGTGTATTACGATGCATTGCATTGCTAGGAATCAAATTTGTATAAAGTTGGTGCGAAGGCTTTATTTATAACCCGGAAGATGCAGCTTTCAAATCTGTATGTATTTAAATCATTTTTTTTTCATGTACTCTTAAGCTCAGCAAACTTTTTACGACTGTTGCTCTTAGGGGTATGTACCGAGAGCCAGTACATATATTGTTCTTTATCCTCTCCATCTTTGAGTCATTAGCTTTTTAGCTTTTAATCCTACATCCAAATATTCTACCACCTACGAATATTTATAAACTTCATTTCCCCAACCACTATCCTTACCACTTCTTCGTTCGTCTTTATATTTACCCGGCTTTTCTTTATTCTTTAGCCGGATGTTCCTTATCCTACTCCGATACCAAATCTAGGAAGACTTCAGCCACACAACGCCGTCAAAGCATCAATAATGATTGCCGATCTTCATCCTCTACATCCCTGCTATTATTCCCCTACTTTTTCGAAGCAATTCCTTACCTTAAGAGATTATTTTCTTGTTCTATCTAAGGAACACGTTTTGTGCTTAACGCCACCGACGTATGCAAACACATATCCACCTGCTCTTACTCATGCTGGGAAAATTAACTTCTTAACCTAGCCTTTTTACCCTCAGATAAATTCATTTCTGCTATTTTCCAATCAATCATTACAAAATTCGATTCATTTCGTACGTCTCAGCTACTAAACTAGAATACATCCGAAACGTTACCAAGATCTAGGGACTCGATATTCTCGTCCTCAAGAGTGGTACGGATCTCCGAGGGGATTCATTAGAGCCCGGAGTAATTAACAAGGCTTGAATGGAGTGCTCACGGTCCCAGTGCGGGCCGCAATCAAGTCGCTAGGGTCAAAATTCCTGGTATTCCACGCCGGATCGGGTCTTATCCTTTTAGATGGCGTCCTCGAGGTTGTATGAAACCCAGGGTATTCCCACAACCGCTCCAACTTTTAATGGCGGGTCTGTAATTCTGCACGCGCAGGTAAGAGTGCCCGGTGTAAAATAATGATGTTTTCCGACCAGGGATCTTGACCCACTTCTACCCCCTCCACACGGTCTCACACCCCCACATCTCGTAAATATGCATAAGTTATACGGACATCGTCTCGGGGATGAATATTCCGGGAAAGGCGGTGAATAACATTTTCATAATTTTCCGGGATGTCGAGGGAACAAGAATGAAAGCGATCCCCGAGGGATCCTCGGTTTTATTTTCGCCCGTCACAAAACCCTGGGGAAAGGCAGTAGCGGAGGAGTGCCGGATACTCGGGAAAGGTGGCGTTCGGCAACGTAAAAAAAAAAGAGAAGGGCAATCCCCGTGTTTTCTTCCAGCAAAAAACCACTCATCCTAGCGTGAGAGGAAACCTGTGTTCGTTCTCTAAATGAAGAAGCCTCTAAATCCGTAGGATTAAGCCCGATTATAACGCAATGATTTATAGAATAAGTGCCGCCGAGCTTATCATGACAGAGTCGCTCAATAATACCACTTTATCACTTGAATTCCATGGACTATGAGCTAATTTTATTCGTGTCTTAAAGGCAGTATAAAAATCAAAAAAATTACTCCTTTAAAATTAGAGTAGTAGATATTCTTAAACCAAATAAACGATGAAATTATTAAACCCTAGGTACATTTTCCCCTAACAAATTCGAGAGTCTTATATATCGGCTTAAATATGCTAATGCCTTGATGAATTTAGAAAAATTATTGGCCACAATTTTAACCTCATTCCAAGTTATAGCATTCCCCCAAGAACTTCTGTGGTTACTCGAAAGCTTTTACCCTGGATTTTAATTGGTTTTGTTAAAATATACCACTCCCTTCTAGGAAAATGTTCAAATTAAAAACACATTTTGAAGCTGAAAATATTAAATTGATGGTGTATGCATTGGGATTCCGTGATAAGATGCTTGTATTCATCAGATGTGTCCTAAGTGATGGGTATTCCCTGCTTTCTACACAATCCATGGTTCCGATATTAAATTTCTCTTTAAATTTCCTTAATATTTTTCCAAAAATTAAGGAAATTTCCTGAATTTCCTTATTCCTTAATTTGAAATTAACTTAATTTTGAAGTCATTGCGTAAAACCCTGCCCAAAATACAACAACACGAATCTTGAATTACACATAACCATGAATTTATCATATAAATATAGTTATTTATAATGTAATAGTATAAGTAAAGTCAATTATAATGCATGAATCAAGTGGGGAATGAAATCTAAACATTAGCCTCATAACTATCCAGGAAGGGACTGGATTTCCCACAAACGGTGAACCACGAAATATTTTCAGCATCAATCTGTTTTTCAGGTGACAATTTATAGAATATATTCATGCTACTGAATTAATATAAGGCCATTCAGTAATTCCAAGTAAATTTTATTCAAGCCAATCCTGGTTTTGACTTAACACTCGATAATTAAGTCGTCTCATCATCTAATGATATCGTTTTACGTCGGAATCCGAGTCGCGCAAAATTAAATGTAGGTGGAGTAACCAAATGTTTGCGTATCAATACAATTTGGGGCATTTGCTCGGAACCGAAATCGCAATTTTGTGCACGAAATTGTTAGAGAGAAACAAAAAAAGAATTTTAGTGAAAAAAACAATCTTCTAACCACGACCATTCACTCATAAATCAAAAATTAAAATAAGCAAAAGTTGACGCCCACCGAAAAAGCTGCTGTGATAACATTGACGTCATTTTCCTCCCGTCCTTGACTGCTCTTATGGGAAGGGAAGGGAGTGGAGGGTGGTTCTCGGGGAAGGTCTGCTGGCACAGATCCTGTCGCAATCGCTCCCATTGGGAGAGCCAGCTATGTCCCCCCCTTTGCGATAAGGCGAAGTAGATTCGCGGGCTCAGTTGTGATTGGACGAAGTCTATATACGTCAGAGGTTTCACCACACCCACTGTTCCGAAAGGGTTAAAAAAAACATCAGTTTTTCGCCGCTTATAACTCGAGAAATAATTGGCGGATCAAAAAACGGAAAAATACGGGTCTTTTTATTTTACAAACTCTATCATATTCGGCAATAAAAATATGGTAAATGACCCTATTTCAGCATCAAATTAATGTGTATGTAACATTGCTTGAGTGCAACCACCCACTAATACCTCTAGATTCATTTTTTCCATCCGTAAATTATTGCATTCGTCCGAAAGGGTCAGGAGCATCGCATTCAGGTGTCGTCGATGAAAGCAGGTTGTGAAATCAGGGTGTGCAAACTCATCCTCGCCTCACGAGGGTCCTCGGACAGTATCCTTGTGGTACCACAAGCACCACGGTCCAAGTGTAAGCTAGTCAGCATCCTCAAGAGCGCAAGCTATAATGACCCATGACGGAGATTACCTCTTATTCACTTGACCCGGAAACGGTTCACCTGAATTAGCCAAGGGCTTTGAAGTGACATTCCATCTACTTCCATTAAATGGAAGGGAACAGACCACAACTAAGACTCATAGCCACTACAGCTTGAGCCATTCCTATTTCTATTTATAAATGAGATTTGATTGTGTATTTTGCAAAAGCCATTCATCGGTAAGGATTCTGGATTCACTCTAGTCGGAAGCCAAGATTAGGTTCGCAGAGCTATTAGTCAGTTAATGAGAGATGAGATTATGAGTCTCATACACGTATGAGAAATAATATTTTTCATTTTTCACATTTCCGTGATCTACGAAAAAACCTGACATGATACCGAATTTCAGAAAATAATGTAGAATTATCAGAATAAATCCATTCCAATTCATTGATTCCTTTTTTGAGCAACAAAATAATCGCAGCGCTGCAGAGGAGTTAATTTTCACTCATTTATCCGCCTTTCTGCATGTAAAACATGGTGATTTTATTCATAATGGAGATAATTTTTTTCTATTTGCAATTCACATATGATGATCAATACTTAAAACAACCATTTCCGTCCCTCAACAAAACATTTTCACTCATTAAAAATATTTCATACTAAGCAATAACATCGATATATTAATATTTTTTAATTTTTATGTTTCCGTAAAATTAAAATAAAACCTATGGTGATAAAAATTTTGTGAGTCGTTTTTGAAATTTACGGAAAACCAATTTTTATGCAAAAAAAAATTTGTATACCTGATGATGGTCTAACTGCTGAAACCGGTAAACCGACAATAAACCAGGGGAATTCACGAATTTCTATCCCTTCATTACTATCGTAAAACCTTTTCACAAACCTAGCTGCTCTACGCTGCACACTGTCTAGCTCTCAGATCAAACCTAATTTATTCGTATCCAATACACATACGTTTTGAATGTGGGGCCTAACTAGTGAAAAGTAACATCGCTTTTTTGTCTTCTCATCACATTTCCCAAGTACTCTTTTTAAAAATCCTAGCTTTCTCTTGGCTCGGCCGCATATTTCTCGGATGTACCTTCCCCACGATAAATATTTAGTGAATTTAACACCTAAGTACCTCATGGTTTCAACGCTTTTTATTTTCGTGTGAATAATGCTATCGCTTTATTGAATTATTCCTCTTCCAAGAAGTAACAGCTACACACTTTTTAAGGTTAAGTTCTAACTACCATTTGTCACACCACTCTTGAATTGCATCTAAATCCTTACTAATCGATTCTCTATCGTCTTCTTTTGATATATCCCTGTACACTACTGAATCGTTAGCAAAAAGTCTACTGTCCGTTGCAAAATTCCCTCACCTACGTTTGAAGTAGAATATCTCAAAGACGGCTCAATGGATTTGAAAACGAAGTACACAATATTAAAGCTAGTTTAATTTTGCGTTTAGTGATGGTATACAAAATTTTTCACCGTTTGTAATAATTTTAGTGTTGTTAAAAACGGAATTTTAGCGCATTTTTCCGCTTAGGCTTACTAAGTCGGTAAGTTACTTCAATTCGATGATGTCTTTGAGATTATGAGAAGCTCTATTCATCAAATAAGGGAGAGCATCGCATCATTATCAAGGGTCAACAATCCTCTCGGACTTGACGCAGCTCTCAACTCGATTCTTCTATCGGCCAACCTCTTCACATTAACGTAGTTCCTCTCTTTCACGTCCTTTACGACCTTTTCTATGTAACTCATACGAAGCATGCCTTTTCCAATGCAAAGGAAAGCATCGCAATCCTTGTAAAATGAATATTTTTCTGTAGGTATATAGATAAGCCTCACCACAAAGCTGATTTCATCGAATCCACCGACCGAGAGCGCCTCTTGATTTCTCTGTGGCTTTAGCCGATTCTCCTAACCTCATTGCAGCACGAAAGAGTGAATTCGCAATGCTCCCGTGACTTGCTCAGATGGCGCCATTGAATTCCGAGAATTGGTTCCGTTCCCGCAATCAAAGCCGCTACGAGTCACACTCCCGCAGAGTCCCTTCGTGCCGAGAAGGGTCCTTTAAGAGACATTAAGGGCACCAATTATCAAATCAAAGCACCATGATTATCACCTCGTACAGTCAACTTAACTCATTATCATTATACAAATGGTCTAAGGCTTAAATTTGTGGAACTCTAGCATATTGAAATAGACAAACCAGATTCAGGTGTGATGTGGTGGAAACGTTCCATAGTAAAGGAAAGATAATGCAATTTTCTACAAGTAAAAATTTTATTACGACTAGTTTCGGAGTACTACACCATTTTCAAGTCAAGTTGACGATGGTGTAGTACACCGAAACTAGTCGTTATAAACATTTTAATTGTGTAAAATTTCATTATCCTTCCTTTACTATATTGAAATAGAAAGAAAAAATTTATGTAGTATTTTTTAAACAATTAATTAATGCAACTGGCCAGTGTTTCAACGGATCATCGGCATTTTTGAGTGTGGAATTTGTGAATAGTAATATTTAATGTTTTTCTTTATTTTTCATTGTGAGCATCTTTGAGTAGTAATTAATCGCTGTCATTTAGGAGAAATTTTCAATGATTTCGAGTACGTTAGAAAAATAAATAGCCACATACTATCAAGAGTAGTATGTGGATGACGACTGTGATATTACCTTCCCCCTGTATTCCTGATTTCCGTTGGACACGGCCCAATTTATTGGCCAATAAATCCGCAAAATATTGGGTGAAAAATTGGACAAAATGTTCGGCATAATGCTGGTTATGACAATACTCATATATCCCGCATTAGTACACCACACCATATTAAAAAAACATGGCGAGACGCTCGTTTATAAAATGCAAGATAAAAGATGGTAATAACAGTATTATTCATTATAATTAGAATTATAAGAGTCTGAAAAACAAATTTAAAGCTTAAAACTGCCTAATAATAACTAATGTCGAATAAGCAGCACTGATTCATGTTGTTCTCTGGGTCACTATAATGCGGCAAAGCTAACCTCTGATTGCATATTGGCCTAAAGAAAATAGAAAGTGTTCTAATATCCATTATTGGGTTAGAAAAATGTGAGATTGGAAGGAGAACTGGCGAAAATTGTTAAGTGGCATACAATTCAGTATCCAATGAATTAGCCAATAAATTGGACCATGTCAAATGAGCTTTAAATCTAGGAATTCCACAACCACATTCATCTACATGTACATAACACCCTGAAAGCCATTATAAAGGCGTGCGGCAGGGAGTGAAAACACACCAAACATTCATTACATATCATACATAAAAAAAGGGATTATAATGATATACTAGTCTAAACTTCACAATTTAAAAAAGATAAAAATAGCAAAGCAAGCATGAAAATACATCTTGTTAGTTGGGTAATCTTTTATTTCTTGTACCAACATGCAACTACCTATGCTATCCACTAATACACTCGTATTAACGCTATTGGATATAATTACCGTTATGCATATCCCTAATTGTACGAGGAAAAAAGGACATTTTGAATCTGTCAGCTCGGCAATCTAATTTTATGTATATGGTCCAGTCTACAATAGTAAGTTGGAGTTCGCAAAATATTTTTATACTCATCAGTGAAAATATTATCTTGTAATTTATTTAAGAGATTGTCTAAATTTCAACCTACGATCCGACAATGTTTTACTTTTTAATTCTTCTAATAGACTGGCTACGCTAACATAGTTGTCATACCGTCCCTTTACAAATATTTGCTGCACACGTTCATTTTCATTATTTAAGCCTATTTCGTATGGATCCAAGGTAGATTGTAGCTGTCCGGAATTTTAGCAACTTTCTATGAGTAATTAAATTTGAACAATTCCTAATACCTCATTAATTTGGACAATGTTCTAATCTCTTTCAACACGGGGCTCATAGCCTCTTGTTCTTAGTGACCAGTAATCTTATCTACATCTACATCTACACCATACCCTGCAAGCCACCGCGAGGGTGTGTGGCAGAGGGTGAATATCACCAAGCATGCACTACTAACACTATACATGCTACTATATATATACTATACATGCACACTATACATACATGCACTATAACTAGTGAAAAGTAACATCGCTCTTTTGTCTTCTCGTCACATTTCCCAAGTACTCTTTGTATAAATCCTAGCTTTCTCTTCACTCGGCCGCATATTTCCCGGATGTGTCTTCCCCACGATAAATCTTTAGTGATTGTTACACCTAAATATCTTAGGGTTCAACGTTTTTGATCTTCGTTTTACTAATTTTATAGGATCGCTCTATCGAATTATTCCTCCTCCAAAAATTGATAGCTACACACTTTTTAAGGTTAAGTTCTAACTGTCATTTGTCGCACCACTCTTGAATTGCATCTAAATCCTTGCTAAGCGATCACACTTATGCGTCACAATTTTTGCTTCCAGCCATACAGCCACTAGCGCTATCCGTCAGCTATGGAATAATATTCCCTGTCTATTGTTAGGGTTGATGAATCACACGACTCTCTCACTCTGTTTTCACCCGAGAACTCTGCTCTGCGTTTATCCTTTATTATACCGAAAGATTCTAAACTTTTTATTCAACGGCGTGCAAGCTCCAAGCTCACTAGAACAAAGGACCAACACGCGTGCAACTTGATTATGTGACTGTGCGCGGACTGAGTAATGAAGGAGAAGTTAAACACGGCCCAGGTATGCAAATATGAGAGCAAAATAGTTAAAGTTTTTTTCCACCGAGCGGAGTCCAAACGCGGGGTTTCATCAGCTGCACTGCAGCTGTTTGGAATTTCAGATGTCGGAGGGGATATATGAAGTTTTCGAAATTGGGACCCTTGACAGCCTGGGCTGGAGAAGAGAGGGAATATTTCTGTCGAATAAAGGACCGCCCTTTGGAATCTGGGGCGACTCAATTCTCATTCGTTGCTGAGGTAAATTTCAGATGCACAGATTCAACATATACGAAAATCACAACATGAGCTGCGGACCGTCTACAAAATTATTCCATTTCATCAAGTAATTAAAAAGGCGGCCAGTTTTGGAAGTTAATTTTAATGAAATGTATGCATAAATGCGGTAAGCGTTTGCTTTTCAGAATGCATTAAGATTAACGAGGACAGCTGGAAAGCACACCAAACGCTGAAGTGGGCGAGAGACAAGGCCGAAAGTGTACTTCTCCATTTAAAGAAGGCAGAGAGATTACATTTCCCATATTCTTCTCAAAATTTAAAAAAAAATACATATACATCTACATAATACCCAGCAAGCCACCACAAAGGTGTGGGGCAAGGGGTGTGAATTCTCACCAAACATGCACTACATATCATGCATTTAAAAGGATTAAAGTAATAATATATTTGTCTAAACTGCACCATCGAAAAAGATAAAAATAGCAAACTAAGCATGCAAAAACGTGCTGTTAGTTGGGTTACCTTCAAGTCCTTATACTAACATGTAACTACCTATGCTATGGATTGATTCACTCGTATTGGACATATTTACCGCTATTCATGTCCCTAATTGTACAAGGAAAAAAGGGCGTTTTGAATCTGTCAGTTCGGCAATCAATTTCTCTAATTTTATGATTATGGTCCAGTCTACCAAAGAAAGTTGGGCTTCGCAAAATATTTTTAACGTCATCACTGAATATATTATCTTGGAATTTCTTTAAGAGAATAAGTTTAAATTTCAACCTGCGATATGACAATGAATTCCATTTTAATTAATTTAATTAACTGGTTACGCTAATATGGTTATTGTACCGTCCCCGTCACAAATCTTGTCGATCTTCGCTGCAGATGTTCAAGTTCGTTATTTAGACCGATTTCGCAGGGATCCCATACACTGGCAGCATGTTCCAAATGAGGTTTAACAAGGGAAAAGTAGCTGATTTCTCGTACATGTTCGTCACATTTACCCAGTACTCATTTGATGAATCCCAGTCTACGATTCCCTTGACCCATTATTTCACGTATGTGTTTACCCCATAAAATTGGGAAGTGTATGTGTACCGTAAGGAGTGTAAGTGTATGGTACTGAAGTTTATGGATAATGACATTATCAACTGACCCTCGTATAATGAAGGATTTGCAGTTCGTTCACCAAGGAGCTACTAATTCTTGCAAATAGAAGCGATTATGATTCGTATTCAAGCATTTTGAAACTACTTCACGCTATAAGACGATTCAAAGGATTTTCCATTAATGTGAGTAGCTTTCTTGATAATTCACTTATTAGTATCATTTCCGATTTGTTAGAATCAACCCTGCTAAACGCAGCCTTATTCAATTCCTGCGGTAAAAAATTAAACTTCTACATCAACATTTATGCAATATCCTGAAATCCACCGCAAGGGGGTGTGTGGCAAGGGGTAAGAATCTCCAAACATCAAAAATTATATTAGCATGCAAAGACATGCAATAGATGTGGTTTTAGCTCAATGGTGTTCATCTCAAAACAAAATGTTTCAAAACAAAATTCGATGAACATGAAGGTGCCCAAGATGAAATGTCTTGTGTTCATCAAGAGGGTTTTCCACTTCATCGGCCTGTCCGAAGGGATATATGCAAGGTGATCGGGTTGTTTTTGTTTTCTTGTTATAAAATTCACATTGTGGCATTCCATAATCCATTTAATACCGCAGTAATAAACCAAATCAAATCACAAAGTTTTGTGATACAATCTGTTTCTCGAAGAGATATCTTGGCTCTTGGCTCCTTCCACTAAGTGCATCTAAGTTAATAGAATTTATTCTCAAAAGGCTTTAGAAAGCAACAGAGACAACGGAATTGGCGGATAAGCAGTCTCTGGCATTTTCACTTAGCTCGCATAGCAAGCAGGAAAAGAAGAAAATCTCGTCCCGACTTCGTAAGGCTTTTCTTGTAATCTGTTCTTCCAACCACTCAAGTGCTTTCTCAGCTCAAGAGTCTGCCTCAGAATTAGCTCGAAGAAGAAATGGAAATGAGACCAATACGGTAATAGCATATATTCTAGCTGCGAGTCTAAGACCATTTCCTGACAAAATGATTCATTGAATTTCAAGGAACCAGTTTATTAATGATCTTTTTAAATCAGAAACAACCGAACGAAGAAATAAAATTGTTACTATTTAAGATTTGAGCTTACAGCTTTCGTAAGCTACAAGAAAGGTAAAATCAGGCTCAGGGAAAGTCAGAAAAACTATTCAATCCGTACTTTCATCACGGAAAAAGGGATTGTCTTTCGGACAAAAATTTATCATTGTGAGAAAAATATCGTTGTCTTTTAACTAACTTATTTTCCTATTGCAAATATATCTTAAGTTTAATAGTGGTATTTAATCGATCATCGATTCACGCAGTGGAAAGAGTCATAAAATTATAGCTACGCTGTCAAGTTCCAATAATCTTACGATCAATCTGACAACATTTATGTCAGAATGACCTTTCCTCCCTAACGCATAACTCTTCAACTGTTCATATCTCATTTCCTACGAAAATCTTCACTCTCATTCTTTCCTTAAGTCCTGGCCTTGAATTTCCCATCCCCTATTTTTATCATCCAACCAACTCTCTCTGATTCCCACAGATATTTCCCCAGCAACATTAGCTATTTTATTTAGCGCGTCTTCCTCTTCCATCTTCGTGTTTGATCCCCCTAATTTTCTGTACTCCTTCCCACGAACGTATCTCCTTGTCCTATTGATATGAGTACAATACACTGCAGTCACCTCAAGAGTGTATGGCATGGATTGCCTTTACAAGAGGCATGCATTGTTGTCGCTATAGCTATTGATTACTTTGTGCGTTATACTACTGACTAAAGTAAATAATCATAATAAACCACCACGCTCATTGTCATTCTATGCAATACAGCTCCAAAATTACCACTGTCATAATGGGGGGTTTATGACGACAATCTAGAGTAGGGATGTTACAAAAGATTATTAGCGAAGAGCTCTCCGGGCAGTGTGGCTTTTTATCGATCGGAAACCTGGACTTTATAAAAGGAGAACAAGAGGAAATTGGAAGCCTTATGTAGGTGTAAATAAAGGTGTGGAGGGAAATGAACAAAAATGTGATGGATGAATGACGAATATCTAAGGACGAATGAATAAGTGCTAAATAAAGTTGGGTAAAATAGAAGGCTTCTCGCAGAAGTTGGAAAAAGGCAAAGTACGTAGGTGGATGGAACAGGTATTTAGTAATAATGGAATGCAAAAGTTTTCAACCGAAGATGAAATGTTGGGAAAAGGTGAAGAGGAAGAATAATCAAAGGCATTATGGATAGTGAGAAGAGAGATACGAAATTCCACGATTTTAATAGAGAAATTGCCTGGAAAGGCAGACAGCAGAAGCATTGTGGATGGTAAGAAAAAGAAAGTCGACGATTTTAAGAGGGAAACAGTGGGGGAAGGGGACGGAAGGTAAACGAAATGTAAAGAAAGGTGGAAACGCTTTATCAATACTCACTCTTACAAGAAGACCAAGCGTGGCAGATAGTGCTCAAATCATATATAATGTTCGTGTTCACATTCCAATATTAGGAATAACTATAAAAGTAATAGACTTATGCGTTTTACATTTACAGTCTGCTGCATAAAAACAAAATAATCCCTAACACACGTTATCCAAATTGATCTTATTGATCGTAACTCTGGTAATTTTGATTGCATCAATTGCTTACGAATATTTAATAAGCGGAGTTTTGCACATTTTTTAAACCTCTTTTTTAACTATCTCTCTCTCTCTCTTTCTCTAGTTTAGCCATTAAAATCTCACCCACTCGAGTAGTTTGAGTGTTAAATATGATGTCAGCATCTTCGAAGAAACTATGTACTAAAAATTTCTCCAACAATTTCCTCCAAAAGTCTAGAGAAAAATATGCATGCTCAAATAGAATTAAGAGGAAATGGCATATGAGCGGTAGCCTACTGAGTAGGTGTGAAGTGGAGTCAGCTCTCGTTCGCAAGAACTAATCCCAGGTGCGCGAGCAGAAGAGTGAAGGGACGCAGGAAGGTAAAAGGGCTTCGAGAATGTTTGTCCAAAGGTCGACAAGGCCTGAGGGGCCGCAGGGGGCTCCCCCCTTTCTCTTCACTCTTGCTACCTCCCTCTCTCTCTCTCTTTGCATATCCACCACTATTTGCCTCGCAGTCCGACCCAGCCTCCTGAAATTAAACCCAGAAATGCTTTTAATCCAATTTCCGTGGAGGACGGGAAGGTCTTGCCACCCCTGTTCACCTCTCTCTTCTCTCTCTCCCCCTCTCGCAATTGCCTGAAGAAGATTTCCCCGAAGAGAGAGCCTTCAAAAAATAAAAATAGAAAACTCTCACGCGCGCCCCCTAGCCTATTTTTTTCCGCAAGGAATGTTGCTGGGGGCCTCTAGCGGCCGTCGGCCGAAACCCACTGGTTGCTCCGAGAGGAAAATTTTTGTGCATAAAATTTTTTGTGAAAAAAAACCTCCATCGTGCTCTCTCGGATTTCCCAGTTCAACCCACAGCTTGGAGGCTTTATGGGAGGCTTCTCCTCGCGGCAAGGCCTTCTCGTGTTGCCTCAGTCTCTCCTTTCTCTATTTTTATTCCAAACTAAGCATTATCGCGGGCGTGGGTGGACCTCAGATTGATATACACAATTAGACCATTATTTACTGTCAACACGGGTCAGCGAGAAATCCAAATGAAGAATAAACCAATATATAGTACTAAGTAGTTAGCAGTAAGCTTAGACTTTTTGCAGACGATGCGGTAGTGTATAGGGGTATATCAAAAGAAGAAGATAGGAAATCGCTTAGCAAGGATTTAGATGCAATTCAAGAGTGGTGAGACGAATTAAGTTAAGTTCTAAGGACGATCTAAGGTTAAGTTAAAAGGTTAGAACTTAACCTTATAAAGTGTGTAGCTATCAATTTTTGGAGGAGGAAAAATTCAATAGATCGATACTATAAAATTAAATACACGAAGAACGAGAGCGTTGAAACCATAAGACCATTAGGTGTAACAATCACTAATGATTTATCGTGGGGAAGACACATCCGGGAAATATGCGGCCAAGCAAAGAGAAAGCTAGGATTTATAAAAAGAGTACTTGGGAAATGTGATGAGAAGACAAGTGAAAGGTGCTACTTTTCACTAGTTAGGCCCCACCTTGAGTATGCAGCCAGTGTATGGGATCCGAATGAATTAGGTTTGATCGCAGAACTAGACAGTGTGAAGCGTAGAGCAGCTAGGTTCGTCAAAAGGTGTTACGATAGGTTGAGTAGCGTTTCAGAATTATTGAAAGAATTAGGGTGGGAATCATTATCAGAGCGCAGGTTAAGGTACAGATTAAATCTACTAGAGAAATTTCAATCGGGTAGCTTTACTGAAGACGTTAGGCACATATTAAAAACACCAGCGTATTATGCTAGATTCGACCAGATAAATAAGATTAGAGAGATAGATTGTCGTACGATAGATTCAATAGATTCAAAATGGCATTTTTTCCCCGTATTATAAGAGAGCAGAATAGGCAGCATAGCAAAGGTATAGGTAGGGAAAATATTTTAGAGTACTCTGTATTGCATGATGCATGTATCAATCCCTTTAATACTATAGATACTAACAATGTAGTTGCATGAGACCCTATAGTTGCTTGTATGCATGTCGGTAGTGCATGCTTGGTGATCTTCACCCCCTGCCACACACCCTCGCGGTGGCTTGCAGGGTATCGTGTAGATGTAGGTATATTTTTTTAAGCATAGGAGTGAGTGGCACGAGGCATCCCTCGCTGACGTCACCATGTGTGGACAGTAATGGTGACCTGCACGAACTTGCCCAGTGGGGCGTCACGTGACTCTTTTCAAAAACACTGATGAGCCAAGTCATAGTCTCCTTGTAGTGCGCCATTACGGGTGGCGAATTAAACTCTCGACCGCAATCCGTTTAACATGCAATTAAATAACAACCACGCACCTCTTTTCGTAGACAGGGCCTCAGGGATAGGATTAGAGAAGTAGGCTGAACCACAGACAGATTCAAATATTGACCTTAGGTTGAAATTTTGAGTTTCAAACATAATATTCCCTCTCATAGTACTCTATCAACACATGCCAACAATTGATGTAAAGTAACATATTTCAGCCATGTCCTTCTTCTCGAAATCAGCTCTAAGTTCTTTCCGATTATATAATTCGCACTTCTTAAAGCGTAGTCTTTCTCAGGAGTCTCCAACGCGTTTCTTACGCATTCCCCTCTCCACCCAATTGACCTCTCTTCAAACTCCCTCCTCAAAAGTCTCAAATTTATGCTCGCTCTTCCTCCATGATCTCAAAGTTTTGGGAAGCTTGGATATCTTCAGAAACCCCGATAATGCTCTCTTAAGTCCCGAGACCCTGGATGAAAAAAGTTGGCGGAGAGTTGCCGGAAATTTATGAATGGGTTAGACGTTTCCCGGCCTTAATTCAAATTATGGCATTCATGCAGGAAAGTATTTCAAGAGTCTGCCCAAGCTGAGGGGAAGCAAATGACGCCGGGCTTGATTAATCTTAGCCGTATGGAGAGGCATCGCAAAGAGCTTCTTGAAGCGGACAAGCGCCTGAGGCAGCAGTTCCTTGGATCGCTATAATCAGCAATTTATCCATAGGAATGTCTAGCACAGATATTGTGAAAAATTTATGCCTTGGTTTGAGAAGGTTTTATGCATTTCTTAAGCTGTTTAAATGAACAATACAGCAAGCGATGATTATTGGAAAAGGATGTAAATCGTTCTACCCTTAATTCCATGGAGAAAAAGTGAAATTTCGTCAGTAGTTGCACTCAACACTGCTACTCTTAATTCACTATCTCAACTTAGTTTTCAACATACGCTGAGAAGTAATCTTCCAATTAGATACTGTTCACTAATTGGACTCTTCGTAGGGATTTTAGGACGTAAGCAGTAGAAAGAGACTCCTACTCTCTTTTACATCCTTCACAATTTGCCCCATATACCTCATACGAGGCCTGCCTTTTCCATTCTTCCCGTTCACTTTTCCCTCGACGATTGTCTTCATCAGGCCATCGTGTCTTAAGATGTGGCCTATTAAGTTGTCCCGTCTTCTTTTTAAGGTTTTCAGTAGGCATCTCTTATCTCCCACTCTTCTTAAGAATCCTTCGTTTGTCACTCGATCGATCCGTATCGTCAATGCTTCACTGCCATACAGCAGCATGCTCCAGGCATATGTTTTAATGAAATTCTTTCTCACTTCCACGCTTGTATTTGCAGCTGTAAGCCGAATTTTGTTTAGGTAAATTCCCTTCTAACCTCCCTGTTTAAGAGTAAGAAAAACTTTTAAGGGAGAGGACCGAAAGAGTATTTACTCGCTGTAAAGGAGGAGAAGGACATTCTTGAAAAATCATTACTTTTGCCTTCTTCCAGACATACGTCTTATCGATGATATACCAAACTTACGTTGAACAAAATCACTTCAGGATCGATGTGCTGGAACTTAAATACCACGAAGGAAGAATAGTTTTTCCATTTGTTTTCCTACTGAATAGCACTTTAAAATTATGTAAAGCATCTAAACCAGTCTCGCAATAAACCTTAACTAGTGAAAAAATGCAAAATAAACCTTTCGTGAAACTTGTGTTGATAAAATGACCTTCTCTCATTTTTTTTAGATAAGATATATGTGATGTATTCCTGGTTCGGAATATTATATTACATTAAACGTGATCAAAATCCTCGTGATTCGACTTTCTGCGTGTCAGAACTTCGTAGAAAATCGCAGGTGGCCTAGGAAAGGAACTGACCCCCTACCGTGATTGTGTGAATTTTACACGCCAATGGCTTAGTATTGGGTGAGCTCTACCGTCACCTATCGAAACCAACCTTCGGGTTGAACACTACATCTACATCTACATAATACCCTGCAATCCACCATAAAGGTGTGCGGCAGGGGATGAATTCTCACCAAACATGCACTACATATCATCCATAAAAAAGGATTAGTATTATCATACTGTTCTTAACTTCACGATTTGAAAAAGATAAAAATAGCATAGCAAACCGGATTGAAGCTTGTCAAGTATGTTATTGCAGTTTAAAAAATTGGTCATTTGTTCATACACAAGTTTTTCAAGAACTTTGGAGAGAATCGGAAGAAGTGAAATAGGGCGGAAATATTTATCCTCAGGGGAGTAACTCATTTTTTGAATTTGTCTGATTAGAGCACTTTTCCAATGACTTGGAAAATAGTTTTGAAATACTGAGGAGTTAAAAATGTTGCTGATGTATGGGAGGATTAGAAGGAGCAGCTTTCTTATGAATTCAAGTGGTATAAAATCTGAACCTTGTGCCTCTGATTTCAGTTTCTTGAAAGAAGAAAGTACTTGCATTTGGGAGACTGGGACGAATTTGAATACTTTTTCGCGAGAGAACATTCAAGAATTTTCTGAGCGGTATTTTTTTAGGGCTTGTTCTTTCTCGTCCTTTATAATACGATTGACGACAATATATATAACAAATTGCTACGCTTGACTTCGTGGGACCACATATTGATAATGTAAATAAATTCACTTTGTGAAATTCTACTGATTTGTTAACACCGACCCAGGTTTCGACTGACTATAATGACTGTGTAAGTCGAAACCTGGGTCAGTGTTAATAAATCTCTGGAATTTTACAAAATGAATTTATTTACATTATCAATACGAGTGGGGGACTGAGAAAAATTTTCGTACAGTGAGTCAAGACATAAGTCTGGTACAGGACACTATCTTTGGTGTTACCTATACCAATGGACTTGAGCTTGTTCCATAGCGTGGCTCGTGAGTTTTTAAGTGTTGTTACTGGGTGAAAACTACGTTATACATAATCTAAATTTTACGAGCTAGGCACAAAATGAACTTATCACAGAACAGTTAAAAACAGAAAGTTGACTCTTCGCAGACTTTTCCTATTGGTTTGTCATCAAAATTCAATGTGGACATTTTTAATTAATCATGCATGAGTTTCCCATAATTGTCTCCTGGCCTCCGCAGTATAATATTTCTTTGAAAATTTTACAAGGTTAAAAAATTGGTATTCAGCCTCGGATGCATTGAAAGAGGTCTTTGCGAAGGAATTCCCACTGCATCGTCCATCAGACTAATGGATAATGAGTAAACCCACACTTTGGAAAAGCTGGCGGTTGAAACTTTCGCATTTAAACTATTTTTCGAGAACTCTGCCGGTGTTCTCAGAGATGAAGGCATCTCGATGTGTGAACTTAAAACCGCGACCGACCTACTTAAGGAAGAACGAGGAAAGTTCACAGAAGGCTTTCCGTAACGACCATCAATAAGATCCAAAATGACGTAACTAGTGCACGTATAACTGGCACACTCTCTAATGTTCGGGGAGGGAACGAAGTTTTCCTCTAACCAGTCGCGATACCAGTTGAAAGTTCGGCCGCTTTCCAACCACCTCCCTATCCGGCCCTTGGAAATTTGAAAGTGAAATATTCTCGCCGACTCGATAGCACTAGCTAGCACTATCGCAATTTCTCGTGCTATGTTCTGAGTAACCAACGATGGACATCTACATCTATCTACATCTACATAATGTCCTGCAATCCACCACAAAGGTTTGTGGCAGGTGGTGACTTCTCACCAAACATGCACTACATATCATGCATAAAAAAGGAATTGTATAAATATACTAGTCAGCACTTCGCTATTTAAAAAAAGATAGAGATTGCAAAAAAACATGCAAAAACATTCTGTTAGTAGGGTTAGCTTTAAGTACTCATACCAACATGCAGCTAACAATGCTATCCATTGCTACTCTCCGATTGGACATATTTACCGTTATTCGTATCTCTAATTGTACATCTAAATTCGTATCTCTAATGGACGTAGTGAGAAAGAACGAAATAGTCACTAGAATAGCTCAGGCATAGAGGGAAGATCTATCAAAATAAGAATCTACTTTTAGCTGAAAATATAAGCTTAGAAGTGAGGAAACTATTCATCATAGCGTACATCTGGAGCATGTTTCTTTATGGCAGTGAGGGCATGTACGATGACAGCATCGGAGAAGAAAAGGGTGGAAGCATTCAAAATGTGGTGCTACAGAAGAATGATGATGATGAAATGGATGGACCGAGTGACAAACGAAGAAGTCTTAAGAAGAGTGGGAGAAAAGAGAAGTCTTCTTAATACCCTAAGAAGAAGACGGGACAAATTAATCGGCTACATCATGAGATATGATGGCAAGAAC
Organism: Platycnemis pennipes; assembly: GCA_933228895.1. NCBI lineage: Eukaryota > Metazoa > Arthropoda > Insecta > Odonata > Platycnemididae > Platycnemis > Platycnemis pennipes. The sequence continues at coordinate 14,885,316 of OW121856.1, forward strand.
GGCAAAGGAAGGCCTCGTATGAGATATATGGACCAAGTGATTAAGGGTGTAAAAGAGAATAAATAGGTGTATATGAATAGATTAGCTGATTAAAGATTTCAGTGGAGAGCCACGTCAAACCAATCTCACGATTTCGGATTAACTGACAGAATGATGATATTTTGAGTGAAGTATTTCTAAGTATACTAACAGAGGAAATGAGAACACTTCTAATTCTTTGATTGGTGGGTGAACATTTATTATTAATGCATCGTCATCATCAGAAACAGTCTCACTGTAGTCCATACAATCTCTACAATTGTCTACTTTGCTTTAATACTTAAAATGGAGAATCAGAAAGCAAATTATGTGATTAAATGTGGGTGTAATACTTTCGAGGGAGACTTGAAGAGTGAATTTAAACCGTACATTTTTCCAAGAGAAATATTTCAGAGGTCATAGATGAAAAACATCAATTAAGTTCGTATTGTTTCCGTAACTAAGGTACAACTAAGCTCATTTTCAATAAGAAAACCAGGACGTATGAAACAAACTATTTTAGCAAAAATAAAATATTCCCTTTTCATAATTTTTATTTCTGCCTCCTGCATTTACTCAATTGTTTTGACCTGCCGCATGACACACAACTCAGACTTTTGTATGTCACGTCTGCAGAAATGAGCAGGGTTGGTCATCAAAAATCACTGGTCTTACTAGGGTACTTGAAATTTTATGATTTTAGAATCTTAGATGCGATTGATTTTGAATCACTCCTGACAAACCATTTTACTTGACACCAACAATAGTTTACAAAGCACAAGTCAAATAGATTTTAGAGATGCAGTGTTTCTCGAAACACCACTCAAACAAGCCAATAAAACTATTGAAATTCATCTCTTGTACATTTTAACCTGGTTTTCCTTATGGATTTTTTCAATTAATGCGCGGGAAAATCTTCATCAAATGAACTCCACACGTAAAATGGCTTAAACTACGTAGTGCTCATAGTTCTCAGTAATTAAAGGATGAACACATATTCAATTTCACTAATCAAAGAGACTGCCATTAACATCATTCGCTCACGATGACAGAACCAAATTTACCCGCGGACACTGAAATTCTCCACCGTGAAAGATAATGGCGACCTCCAGAGCGGCCATCAGACTCAAAAGAAGAGTTTGACGATGGAGTTAACCTCGTGGAATATGACATCAAAGGCTTTTGTAATTATATGGTCCACAGTACGTGCCAAAATGTTGATGTCGCAGTGTAGTCAAAATGAGATAGCAAGCTCGTTATATATTTTTTTACTGTCCATGTAAAAGACCAACATCATATTTGTCCGCTCCCATAATTGCGTCACCATTATACCCAGGCACAGTCCTCAAACTTATTTTTCTATCTTCATAGGAAAACATCAGTTACGCACTCAATATACGGTATCAGTAGCTCATAACAGTGTTTTATTTAGGACAGATGAGGAATAGTTTCTTACGGACGTATTTTTTTGGTTAAAAAATTGAATTTTAAGAGGAAATAAATACACAATTGTTAACTTTATACGATTATCTCCTGAATTAAACTGTAAATAAGGATTTCAATTTTTCCCTTTCCAATGCATTATTTTCAGGGATGTACCATTTATGGAATATCCACCTCAAAACACCCGGAAGCCAAATCCTTTCACACAACTTACTTTTTAATTAAATTCAAAGCTGCCGAAATTCGAGAAAAATGCCTCTCGCCTCGCTACTGAAAATAAACTCTTGGAGATTCACCTCTTTAATCGAGCCAAATCCAATATAAAGGGAATGTCTACCAGCGTGCATGCTATAGTTTATTTCATCACGAACAGTCATTTCAGCGAAATTCGCTAGATCAATACGTACAAACATTTATGACTAAAGATTTTCATAGCAAGCAGCACCATATGCATCTACACTAGAATCATGTTAAGTCAATGATGCAGATACTTCCCTTTAATATTGATTTCGTATTGAAACAGCTTATTGAAAAATAATCTTTTATATGATTTTACGATTCCCGTTTTCTTTAATACATCCGGTTTAAAAGGCAATTTTCTTGTATGATTTTTTTTAAGCCGCTCAACTTTTCTGAATCGTCCCTTGAAACATGTTTCAGGTATTCCATTACGTCTCGGTTTTTCGCTGACGGACCGGTGTCCTGCCCGTGTATTATTCTCAATACATTCAAAATAATGTAACATTCGTCACACTGATGAGATCCCCTATCTTCCACATCTACATCTAACCGATACCCTGCCAGCCACCGCGAGGGTGTGTGGCAGGGGGTGAAGATCACCAAGCATGCATCTTGAGTAAATAGACATGCGTGGTCAACGGCATAGCGCAATATCCATAAACCTGTGATTGCGACTTAATATTTCGCAGCTTTTAATCAATGGTCCCATGACATTATTCGTCCTACTTCCTATTTCAGTCATTCATTCCAGAGATCTTCGAAAGATTCAAGCGTTCAATAAGTTTAGGTATCACTTTAGGTAGGTATCACCCTCTCTCGATGCATTGTTAACCTTTCCGTTTCCAACAATGCCAACGTGACCCTGAGTCTGACGAAAGCAGTCTTTGAGGTAAAGAGGTACAAGAGAACAGAATGTATCCAGTAAAGGGTGCACTAAGAGGGCCTAAATGTCAAATATCAACCGCTTAAAAAGCCAGAGCAAAAGTGATGGAAAGAAACACTGAAGCTTTGTGACTCCATAAGGTTTATTTTGAAACAACATGACACCGGTTTCGATATGAAACTTAATCTTCAGATGAACAGAAATGGGTTGTTGGGATCACAGAACCTAAAGATGACCTCCGATGTCGAAACTCGGGTCTTGTTGTTTTAAAATAAAACCCTGTGGAATCGCCTAGTTCAATTGTTCAATTGTAAGTATGAATCGGTACCATCAAGTCGCACCTGAGACCTAGAATGGCATAAAAATAATTCCTAGTTCATGGATATCTTCAAAATAAAAACTAAAGTAATTGCTTTAAATTTCACATAATATAACCACACGTTGTGTCCTGTTAAGGTATTGATGGCCCGATAGAAATTTTGGTGAATAAACATTACATGGATGAAGCAAGAAAGAAATAGGTAGTAGAATAGCCCAGGCAAAGAGGGCATTCTATTAAAAGAAGAATAGCTTATTAGCTAATTAATAGAAGAATAGCTACTCACAGCTGGAAATACAAGCGTAGAAGTATGGAAACAGTTCATCAGAACATGCATCTGGAGCATGTTTCTTTACGGTAGTGAGGCATGGACGATGACAGTAGCGGAGAAGAAAAGGGTGGAAGCATTCGAAATGTGGTGCTACAGAAGAATGATGAAGATTAAATGGATCGACCGAGTAAGTAACGAGGAGGTCCTAAGAAGAGTAGAAGAAAAGAAAGTCTGCTGAAAACTCTAAAAAGAAGAAGGGACAACTTAATCGGCCATGTCTTGAGACACGATGGCCTGATGAAGACTATCGTAGAGGGAAAAGTGAACGTGAAGATTGGAAAAGGCAGGCTTTGTATGAGATATATGGAACAGGTCGTGAAGGATGTAAAAGAGAAGATTACGTCGCAATGAAGACGTTGGCCGATAGAAGCTTTGAGTGGAAAGCTGCGTCAAACCAAACCATCCTTGACCAATGATGATGATGAAACATAACATGAGCACACCTAGTTTCATTGATATTTATTTATATGCACAAAGAAAAATCAGAATGTTTATTCAGGATTCTCTTGAAGAGGCGCTGGTATTTTATGTTTATGATAGATGATTTTCTACATTCGCGCAGATCGTGGAGTATCTCTCTTTGAAGGAGCACCCGAGGTGAATTTCTTGAAATAGTGTCATGAGTAGGATTTCTAAGAAAGTGAAGCGTACCTCTGAGCAAAATGTTTAAAGTCAGCACATGAACGCTGCGTCCTTTGACAACCAATATAATAAATATAAAAATTTGGTTCAAAACACGAGAAAAACAATTTCATTAGTAAAATCTTGGAAAAATACTTAGGCATTAAATAATTTCAGCTTATAGCCAAAGGGGGTTCCTCGGCATCTGGATAATAACCATGGCGGGAAAGGTCCTTTGGTGGCTAGTCACAGCCCAGCGTTGTGGAACTTTGCGTAAAAAATGTTGTGACCCCAAGAGTGGAATCAAGGGTAATATGGAACGTACCAGAGCACGGCATGATGAAACCATTTTGTAGAAGTTGCAGCATCAGTCTGAGGCCCTTAACAACATTGATCATTCGAAATTTCACAGCAATTTTCCTCAGATTAAAAATTTTACTCTTTTTCGCCAAAAAATATGAAGTCGACGAATCATTATTGGTCAGCAATCCTAGGATTGGTTTGACGCAGCTTTCCACTCGATTCTTCTATCGGCCAACCTCTTCATTGTGACGTAATTCTTCTCTTTTACATCCTTCACAACCTGTTCCATATATCTCATACGAGGCCTGCCTTTTCCATTCTTCCCGTTCACTTTTCCCTCGACGATAGTCTTCATCAGGCCATCGTGTCTCAAGATATGGCCTATTAAGTTAATCCTTCTTCTTTTTAAAGTTTTCAGCAGACTTCTCTTTTCTCCCACTCTTCTCAGGACTTCCTCGTCACTTACTCGGTCGATCCATTTTATCTTCAGCATTCTTCTGTAGCACCACGAGTCGACTAAAGGAGAACCATTACATTTGCGCTTCATCATCCAGGAAATAGATCTGAGTAAGACCACATTTTACCATTTCAATGGGGAATATGCATGAAATTTATTTATCGAAGATTAATGATGTAGTTGATGCGAAATGTTCTCACAAATTTAAATATATATAAGCCAAAATTTCTAATGCCAACCACAAAGATTATTAAATGATATTAAAATGTTCCCGAAATTTGACGAAAGTAACGTGACCTGAAACGCCTTCTGACGTCACTGCACGGTATAGGTTCCATATTGCTACGGAGACAGAAACTTATTTTTAAAAGAAGACGAAGCGAATATATTGTTTTGAGGTTTTTAGCCGTTGCTCGAACGAAACGATGACTGAAAAAATACTTTTAAAAATACATTCCGACAATTTACTTTGGTTCACTTCCTTATGGCGGCGTTCTTCTTAAAAAAGGCCAGCAATTGCTTAGAGATAGCAGAAATTCTTGGTCACTATAAAGGCATTATATCATTTATGGACAATTTTCTCGTTGCCATCCATACTACATAAATAAAAAATCGAAATGCAATCGTGTATTGAATTAAACAAATGAGATAAATACATACGTTTTCGCAAAGTATTCATTTAACAACCATTTTACCTCCACCCATGAACAGATAAACAACGCCCATAGTGATACCGTGCCGTGACTTCATTCGATGACGTCATGTTTTTAAGCTTCCGAAAAGGTTCACTTTTCAAAGAGTGATATATTTGTAACACAACTTAATTCTTCAGCAACATTTTCGCCAAGCATATTTTAGCTAATGAACTTCACATTCAAATAGTTATAGAAAATAGTGCATGTCCCCCATTGTATCGTCATAAGGACAAAAGAGCGTGCGTTACGGTGACTTTCTCAGTTGGAATCCAGCCTCCAATTTTAGTCTTCGACGGTAGACCGAAGCGCAGTGAACGCATCGAAGCTCCCCTTGATGAGCGAAGGAGAGCTTCCGTAGAATCAGAAACATTCTCACTGTAGTCCATACAATCTCTACAATGTCCTTATTTGCTCGATCGTAATACAGAAATGGTCTCATTTGTTTTAATACTTAAAAAGGCGAATCAGAAAGCAAATTATATGATTAAATGTGGGTGGAAATCTTTAGAGCGAGACTTGAAGTTTGAATTTAAATCGCACATTTTTCCAAGAGGTTATAGATGAAAAACATCAATAAAGTTCGTATTGTTTCCGTAACTAAGGCACAACTGAGACTATTTTCTATAGGAAAACTAGGGCGAAGGTAACAAACTATTTTAGCAAAAATAAAATATTCCCTTTTCATAATTTTTATTTCCTCCCCTGCATTTGCTCAATTGTTTTTGACTTGTTGACTTTTTGACTTTGACACGCAACTCAGACTTTTGTATTTCACGTCTGCAGGAATGAGCAGGGTTGGAAAAATCACTGGCCTTACTAGAGTACTTGAAATTTTATAATTTTAGAATCTAGGATGCGATTGATTTTGTATCGCAGATGACAAACTATTTTACTTGACACCAACAATAGTTTACAAAGTACAGGTCAGATAGATTTTATACATACAGTGTTTCTGGAAAATCAATTCAAACAAGCCAATAAATCTATTGAAATTCATCACTTAAGCCGGGATTACGATGAACGTTTTCTGACGTGACGGAAATGGACGGTGGCATTGTAGAGGTTAAGAGAATTGGAACACAATGAAGATAATTACGATGGCCGGACGATGACGGTGCCACCGACGGACGTTGAGGAAAGCTTGTCAAGGTCTAGCTTTCCTGTCACGTTGGTTTCCGTCAGCCAATCACGTGTGACTTGAAAATCAATGTTAAATGTTTGAATGAGGGTGACACTTTTCAAACATTTTTTTCGACCACTGAAAATCGTTCTTTTTTGATAAAATCTTCACAGAACAACCTGCTGTGTTCACACTTCCCTCACGCTAGAAAATCTTTGGATAAAAGTCAAAACTTGCGGTTTTAAAGTAATTCGAACACAAGAGGTGAGTGTTCGCTACGCCGCCATATTGGACCGCCGTCGATCGTGATTTACCACCAACAATTGAGCCGCTACGTTAGCGTTAACCGCCACCGTCCGTTTCCGTCGTGTCAGAAAACGTTGATCGTAATCCCGGCCTTACGCATTATAAATCTGGTTTTCCTTATGGAAATTGATTTTTTCAATTAATGCACGAGAAAATCTTCAACAAATGAACTCCACACGTTATCTCACACGTGGAATATCTCGGAAGTCGGGCGTTTAGCACAGCATCGTCTTCTCGTCCCTTTAAAAATTTTCCGCGAGCCATTATCATCTCCCTCTCTTCCTCTCGGGTAAGGAAGAGGGAAGAAAAAAGGGTGTTCGAGGCGGAAAGTAAAGCAAGGGGAGTGAGGAGGGGGAGCTAAATTAGCCCGGGGATACGCGGAGGGAGGAAACGAGATGAGAGAAGTTCCCTCCTACAAGGCGTTTGCTCCTTCCTTTTTCCTCGTTCCCTCCCCTCTTCCCTTGCTCCGAAATGGTCTTGGAGTGCAGCCGGCATACGAGGGAGAACGTTCCCTCTCCCCCCAAGAGCGAGAAAGCGAAAAATAAATGCATATTCACTCCCCGCCACATCATCAAAGCCTTTTTTCGACACGTTTTTGCCTCCCCTTCCCTCCATGACGGTTCCATCCGTTAAGACCGTCATTGAAACTGCGCAATTTGATGTTGATTCCGTTTGAGCAGTCGTCTGCGAAAGTCCATGACGTAGAAAATTGTCAGGACGCTTGCTTGAACGCTTTACACACGGTGCAATCGTCGGTGAATTATGTCAGTGACAATATACCATTCAGTAGCGGTAATACCGTCAATATATCGCGTAACGACAACCTCTGTTAAGTAGCAATAACTGGACGTGAAAGATGCGATAAAATACCACCTCTTTAAATAATGTTTCAAGCCATAATAGTCTAAACATAATACTGGAGACCCTAGTCCCGTATACTTAGCCCAATATTTGCACCACGAACGTAGTGCTGTTTGCAAAGGGGTGGCGAATTGGAAAGGTATTCGGGAGGGAATGCATGTCAGGAGGAGTGGAGAGAAAGAACCGCTGCCCTCTCGTCAAATGAAGACCGACGACCGGTAAATAGTTAGGGCCCGGGGGAAAATGAAAGTTTCGTTTTCCACTGACGATGAAGCGACTATTTCCCTCCGTAAAGGGAGGGGTGATGGATCTGCCGTGGTGACCCCTACAGGTGCACGGCCGGGAACAATGCTGATTGAATCTTGTGGTCGTATCGAACATCAGGAAACGGGAGAAAGGAATATTGGGCGTCATTCATTCTGTTTTCAGTGTGCTGGGAAGGAAAGCTAGGATTTCAATAATACAGGAGGCTCCACCGAATTATGAAGTAGATGTCATTTTTGTGAAAATTTCAGGACACACATTTTTTTGGCCCTTATATCGATTGGCAATAAAATAATTAAGCCTCTTTATCGTATATTTGAAGAAAAAAGACGTTGAAAATCAGATATTTTATACGTGGTTATACGGCAGAGCTTGGGTCTTGCAGTAAAATTTGCAGATTAATAATGTAAATAGAAATGCCGTTTTGACGAAAAACTAATATAAGATGCGCAATTTTATGTAGAATTTAGCATTGTAAAAAAGTGCTGGCCTTACCACCCTTGTTTAATTGATATTAATAAAAGTTGGCTCGAAAAAAAAGCAGAAAATCCTTAGTTACATGAAAGTGGCGCTACAGTATGTTGTTATCATTGGCAACGGTACTAGTGACGGAACGTGCTTACAAGCCCATTTAGTAGCTTAATTTAGGAATATACTTACCTTACCAAGGTCCTTCTTATATTTTTATGTAAATGAAATATTTCATTGGTTATTAAAATGGTGTAATTAATACTAATGCTTCAAAATGGTAGCAACGTCATTGTTGCCAAACAGTTTCCAAAAATATCAACATTAAAAAAATTAAAAAAAAGATGTATTTGCATGGGAATAGCTTAAAACTAAGTAAGGAAATATTTAACCTATTTAAGAATACGTATTAGCGGGATTGAGCATGTATTCTCACTTTATAAATAAAACGTGGCAGCAACACGTCAGTCATGTTCCGAAGTCAAAATGAGTTAAATGAGCTTGTAAAAAATAGAAGGCAACTACAAAGTGCTATATAATATCATACTCATACAATTATTGTGTATGCGTTATCACCCTATAGATGTTTTCCCATATAGGTGTTTTTCTGGATCGGTATTTATTCATTAAATAACATATCTCTTTTACGGGATTTTGAATCGCGGAGTCACGGTGGGACCTCCTTAAAGAAGATTGGCAATTTTCCACAAAAAAAACTTTATACTGACCGGTTTGAGATGGGAACAAACCGATACCCTGCAAGCCACCGCGTGGGTGTGTGGCAGGGGTGCCTATACCTAGCTATCAATTGATACACGGGTATTTCTTATACTGGATATATTTCCAGCTGTTCATATCCCTAAATGTACGACTTTGTTAATGTCAGTTCGGCAATCAATTTCACTAATTTTGTGAGCATGGTCCATTCCATCATAGTAAGTTGGAGTACGCAAAATATTTTTAACGTCATCAGTGAAAATATTCTTGGAATTTTGTAAGAGAAGAAGTCTAAGTTTCAACCTGCGATCTGAAAACGATTCCCGTTTTAAATCATTTAATGGACTTTTTACGCAAATATAGTTATCATACCGTCCCTTTACAAATCTTGCCGATATTCGCTGCACACTTTCAAGGACATTATTTATTTCTTTAGGATGCCATATACTGGCAGCGTATTTCAAAGTATCATACCACGATGGTACATTATTTTTCCGAAATTAATTATATCCCCAGTGTCAATTATTCTTCAGAAATTTCTACATTAGGCCATAATAGAGGAAGAGAGGTGAGTCCTTCATGGGGTATCATGAATAGGCATCCAGATTTAGAGAAGCATTTATTGCAGGGAACGTGTACTAGAATGAAAATATGTTTAGGTATGTCGTAGATGTGGATTAAAATTATTGCAATCCATAATACCACCGATGCTGCTGGAATACTTCTGATCGTTAATTTCTAAATTCAGAAGATGATGAGGAATCAGATTTGAAATGGGATGGTAGATTTGTCAGGAAGGATACTTGGCCTCGAAGGGACCGATATTCAATCATTATCATTAGTCTGCAATCCTGGGATTGTATTGACGCAGCTCTCTACTGAAATCTTCTATCGGATAATCTCTTCATATACACATATTTCTTCTCTTTCATTTCCTCCAACACTTGTTTCATACATCTCATACGAGGCCTGCCTTTTCCATTTTTCCCGTTCACTTTTCCCTCGGCGATTGCCTTCATCAGTTCATCGTGTCTTAAGATATGGCCGATTAAGTTGTTCCTTCTTCTTCTTAGAGTTTTCACCAGGCTTCTCTTTTCTCCCACTCTTCTTAAGACTTAATCGTTTGTTACTCGGTCGATCCATTTTATCTTCATCATTCTTCTTAACGTAATTCTTCTCTTTTTACATCACTCACTACCTTTTCCATGTATCTCATACGAGGCCTGCCTTTTCCAATCTTTCCGTTCACTTGTCCTTCAACGACTGTCTTCATCAGGCCATCATGTCTCATGATGCGGCCGATTAGGTTGTCCCGCCTTCTTCTTAGGGTGCTCAGAAGACTTTTCTTTTCTCCCAATCTTCTTAGGTCTTCCTTGTTACTTGCTCTGTATTTATCTATTTAATCTCCTTTTTTCAGTAACGCCACAATGTTCAAAGCTTGAAGGATACACATGAGGATGAATTTCGCACACTACCCTTCCACTTCTTCAGGAGCAGTAGCAAGGATAAGAGGGTGTAGATTAATAGCGGATTGTACGGGGGTTGAAGGGATACGAAGGGAAAAGGAGAGGTCACGCTTTAAAGGGTATTGAACGCCCTAGCGGCGACTGAGACCCGGACAAATGAATTCATCAGGGGGACAAGGCTCTCCCGATTAATTCACGGCGCAAGTGTGCTTCCCGAAATGACTCTCTCAGGCAAAACGAGTAATGACCATCGATAGATCCTTCAAGGACATCGCTTTCTCTTCATTTCCTTAATTCACCGGTTCCTTTTTACGATACGTGAACTAACAAAAAAATGTGGGTGCTCTGTCAGTGCGTTCCACACTATAGGAAGGCCTGGTCCTAAAAAACAATTGCCTGCACCCACATTTCAGCAGTAAATATCCAATAAGTACAGTATTCCCTTCTCCGGGTATTAACTCCCTCAATCGCCCAACAATTCAGCATCCCAAGAACCTGCATCGCAACTGGCTCAATTAAACCTTCAACCTCTTTTCGTAGAAGCCCACGTACCCTTAGAAAACCTTGACTAACTTTCCTTCAAATCCATGCCAATGGCTACTAATAAAAAATTATTTTTTTAGCAGAGTGTTAACTATTTAGGTACATTTTTCTCTCATTCGAGTTTACAATGGTTTTTCCCGGATAATGACTTTTATTTTAATACACACGAAATGCATACTAACTGTACGCTAAAAATGAATCGTGAATTTCAACGAGGAATACAATATACGACTTTTAATCAATAAAAATGTGGCTATTTTTATCAGTCGTGACATATTTTATTCTTAAATTCTTCTACATAATTTAGTTACATTGCATATAGTCCCCCAGGATTTAATGTATGCCCTGCCTCCAATAAAAATTCTGTTCTAGCTTATTTGGAGTTTCTTTTCTGGCTAAATATCAACCAAGTATTCGTGTATTCTGGTCAAGTAGTGGATAGTTGGTACAATATAGCATTAAAATATTCATCTAAGGAGGAGAAGTAGATTGTTGGTATAGGTAATAATAGGTATAGGTAATAATAAAATGGGGAATAATTATAAAACATGGAATTGTGCCAATCTGTTTTCACCCCGAAAAATTGTATTATTTGGAAATTTAAAGGTTAATCGAACGAAACTCATGCTTAAAGTATATTAAGCATGTTAATGAGTTATTATTCTTCATGATAACTCACACTTTAATGTGATAAATCATTAGTATATTGATTCGTAGGATTTGTCTGTACCTACGTATGTTTGCAGCGCTCAAGGTTGGTTGGTTAATTTGAGATAATCTCCAACTATACCAGTCGGATCGAAGCGAGAGTGGTATCCTTCAAAAGAATAAAGATGGGCGCATTTCTAAGAAATATTTTTCTTTTCGTCGACCGAACAAAAAGTATGAAAATTTAATCATTAAAAATTTTTTTTTCCCTATCTGCAAACGTGGGGAACGAGTTGCTAAGCAAATTTGTTTACGTTGCTAAGTAAATGTGTTTACGTTTTTGGAAAAGGGACAAAAGGTGCATTTACGAAGTGGAAGAAGTTGAAGAAATTGTAATTAGAAATATCAAACAACTGTGTAAGCATTAAAATATTAATTCGTAAGTATGTTGAACACCTTTCATTACACCACTGGTGTGATACACCAGCCTAAATAGACCCAAACCATTCGATCGACTCTACTAAAACCTCCCACACCATTCCTAAGCGGTGGTGCCCTTGGAGGTTCAACGCGCGCAGCGTGGGTTTTACCTCATTATTGATATACTCGTGGGTTCAAATAAAAATATTCATACTTATTTCATTAAGGTAAACTAGTGTATGCTTGTATAGAAAAAAATTGCATGCAAAATTTAATAAAAAAATTCATTTCTATATAATATGCAAATGGAATGCAAATATCTCCACAGTATCCACTGGTATTAAAAAATAAATTTGTTGAACACAAAAAAATATGTTTGCACCGGAGCAAAAAAAAAAGTGAGAGCAGAAATTAAAATTCAAATTTTTATTCGCGGATCCCTACTCGTCCCCGGGCCATAGTTTTGAGGAACCCTGGTTACAGGCATAATGCCGAATCCTCGCGGAAAGTAATTTGCATATCCGGTGCCTGCGAGGCCTTTTTAAGGACCGCGCAGGGAGGTGCTGCGCGGAACGACTGCGCGCGCGCACACAAAAATCCGGCCGAGCGAAGGGGGAGGCAAATAACGAAAAAGGTGGAGTATTAAGGGCCCCTTAATTATTATCGCCATTAGCGCAGCCTCGCACACCTTGTTTCCTGCGATTACTCTCACGAGAGCGCGCAGTTTCTCGGAGGCATCCAGTCGAGAGCGTATTGCGACCACCGAGAGCACATTCAGCACTCAAAAGTCCACTCCTGACGAACGCAAAAGCAACTAGCGCTCGGATTTCCATTTTCCAGTAACAATCTGAACCACCCGTCCAAAAATATCTACACTTAAGGAGGTTCCACCGTGACTCCGCGATTCAATATCCCGTAAAAAAGCTATGTTATTTAATGAATAAATACCGGCCCAGAAAAACACCAATATGGAATATCATCTACAGGGTGATAACGCAAACACAATAATTGTATGAGTATGCTATTATATAGCGCGTTGTAATTGAATTCTATTTTTTTACTAGCTCTTTTAGCTCATATTGATTTCAACACATGACGGACGTATTGTTGCCACGTTTAATTTATAAAGTGAGAATACATGCTCAATCCCGCTGATACGTATTCTAAAATAGGTTTAATATCTTCTTACGTAGTTTTAAACAATTCCCTTGCAAATAAAACTCTTTGTTTTGAATTTTATTAGTATTGATATTTTTGAAAACTGTTTGGCAACAATGACGATGCTACCATTTGGAAGCATTGGTATTAAATACAACATGTTATAACCAATGAAATATTTAAATTACAAAAAAATAATGAAGGACCTTGATAAGGTATATTTCTAAATTAAGTTACTAAATAGGCTTGTAAGCACGTTCCGTCACAAGTACCGTTGCCAATGATAACAACATACTGTAGCGCCAATTTCATGTAACTAAGGCTTTTCTGCTTTTTTTCGAGAAAACATTTATTAATATCAATTAAACAAGTGTGGTAAGGCGAGCACTTTTTCACAATGCAAAATTCTACATAAAATTTCGCAACTTATACTAGTTTTTCGTCTAAACGACATTTCTCTTTACATTAATAATCTGCAAATTGTACTGCAATTGCCATGCTCTACCTTATAACCACGTGTAAAATATCTGATTTTCAACGTCTTTTTTCTTCTAATATACAATGGGACGGCCATATTATTTTATTGCTAATCAATAAAAGTGCCAAAAAATGATGTGTCCTGAAATGCTCACAAAAATGACATCTAATCTTTAATTCGGTAGTGCCACCTTAAATTCCACCTAAAATGTGAATACTCGCGGAGGAGGAATTGGAAAAGGGTAAGGAATACACATTCGGTGGGGTTGGTGGTGATGAACCAGATTTAAATATAATACAATTCGACTGGACCACAATTCAGACCACTGATTTCAGGATTTCAATCCCATCTGTAGTCTCCATGTATTCCTATTATCAAGTTAAACAAATGTACATATAAATGAGTGAATACAAATGTCTGAATTAAAATACACGCATGTTTTTTTTTTTGCATCTGGAGGCAGGATGAGAAAACACACGCGTATATTGTGAGGGAAGATAGAAAATATGCTGACTTGTCGAAAGATGAGTAAGTTAGAGGATATCTTGAGTGTGCATGGATGAAAAATTTGGGAAAATGGAATACTGAACACTGTCATTGAGTGTAAACTCCTAATTTAATGAAAGTATCTGTGGTGACATAGCATGTATGCAAGGGCTTTCTAAAAATAGTTAATTTTTTTATCGCGCATAGCAGAACCGAACATAAATACATTTTCTCAGGAAACACTAGCCCACTGCTCGTATAAAAACAGCGAGAGCCATATTGATGTTTTCTTTTATTTCATGGTTTGAAAAATATGGCATGGCTCTCGAAACTTTTTAAGTAGGTAATTATATAAATATAGTAATTCAAATAAAGGTAATTCAAACATGATTAATACATTTTAAAAATTACAGTATATTAATTATCCATCGGTAATTTTGATCTCATCATGCCACCACATTTATCGACCTTCTTATGGTAAAACATATATTTCACGCCTCTTTGTCTCACTTTCTAAGAGTTGATGCAAGAGTTGACACTAAGAGAGAGAGCAAGTGCTCGGAGTAAGCGAGAGTTTGAGGGAGTTAATCTCGACCTTAGTCGAGCCGAGGCTTCTTAATTATGAAGCGGTTTAAACGCCCTCGCAAGTCGTTATATATTCCTCCGTCCACTTTTTCCTAGGGAAACAAACCCCACGTACGCCATGAGACGTCTCCATCTCTTTAAGGCGTCGGGGTGAGGCACTAATTTGCATGTGTTCCTTGGGCGCGAAGGAGGCAACAGCAGACCGCAAAGGGCGTCTCGGTTAACGTTTTCACGCCCTCTTGACCAAAGGATTAAACTCTCGACATGAGATAATTCTACTCGTTCCACCACGCCCAGAGCAGCCGCTTGTGTCTCCCTCTTTCCTTCCAATCCCCAGAAAGAGCATGCATTTCTTATGAGTGTGAAGTGAATAACGTGGGACGACGGACTCAGGATTAATGGTGCTCTACCTGTCAGAGTAGGTTGTCATTGACCACTTCTATTCTCTTTTCACGTTTCTCAAACCTTCATTTCCTTCACTTCTCCTTCCCTCTTAAAGATATCTACCTTTCTTCCCTATTGTCGCCGTCCAAATGGTATAGACCTCGACTTTGACGCATTCCTCAGTAACATTGGGCGCGTTTGGTATTACGTATTATACATGGTTGTAAAGAAAATTCATTTGTCTTTAAAATGACACCTCGTTTGGGCTGATATCATCTCCTTTCTTGATGTGAGTTGTCATAAATCAGAACAAAACACGGTAAAAACACCCGATTTCAAGACTTGGTCATGTTTACAACATTGTGGAACAGCGACAGAGCATAAAAAGAAAGCTAAACTTTTTATCATAAATAAAATATATAGTCCTAAAGCATTCTACGCATTTTCAAGACTCTTCCGTTTTTAATTGAGTTTTGATACGCGTTTGAATTAAAAATCGATTGGAGTCTACTAATGGTTCTTAAGAGACTTAAAACTTAAACAAGCTCTACTTAGTAAAATTTGGAAAAAATAAGAGAGAGCGATTTTTCATATACTTAATTGGAGCTGAGATATAAAGGGGTCTTATTTATGACCTCACATCGGCAGCACGTCATCTCCGTGGAGGCTCAGCGCGAAGCTTTCGAACACCAATATAATGCCGTCGGTAAATATTAGTAATAATTTTTAATAGTAAGTTACCCTTCAATAAAATGTTGCCTTTCCTAACTCTCCCCATCCACTTCCTCCTTACTTCCTCCATAAACTCTTTCCAACTATGTCCTTTTGCACCAATCTTCCTTGCCGTCCAATCAACCTTATCTATTTTCCTACATTTAATCGGTGAGGTTCGCGGATAACCAAGAGCGTGTCAACCATTCAGCCGGTGGCTTGCAGAAAATGCAGTATGCGATACAGAAACAATGCTAAAGATACGGAATAAAGATAAGAGAGAGGAAAACGAAAGTAATGTGATTTTCAAGAACAAAAAAGGCCACTTCAACAATAAAAGTAAGAGGTCAGAAGCTAAGGCAGGTGGATCAATTTAACAATTAAGTTTTTAGGAGGAAAAAGGGTATAGCAGCGTAGAAGCGAGGAGAATCGTATTGGCAAAAGAAGCTTCGACTCGTAGGCGTGAACTAATGACAGGGGCGTTGAGTAGGGAAGTGAAGAAAAGACTAGTGAAAAGTTTAATATGGAGCGTTGCACTATATGGGGCGGAAACTTGGCTTTGCGAAAAGAAGATGAAAATAGACTTGGAGCTATTGAGAAGTGGGTGTGGAGAAGAATGGAGAAAGTAGAGAGGGTCGAAAGGAAGACGAACGATGAAGTGCTAGAATTGATAGGAGAGGAAAGAACTTTGATAGATGAAATTAGGAGAAGGCAGAAGGTGTGGATGGAAAAGGTGATAAAAGAGGATGGTTTTTTGAAAGAAGTGATTGATGGAAGAATGATGGGTAAGCGGGGAAGAGGGAGGAGAAGAACGGGTAGCTTGGATGGAATGATGGGAGGTATGAGAGGCTGAAGATGGATATCGTGTGAAATTTAGGCGGTGCGAAGAATTAAATGTCCACTTAGACCTACCTTTAACAATTTAAAACTAATAATAATACGCCACTATCCTTTAAACCTTATCGCCCTAGGTCCCGGTTGTGTCACATTAAAATACGTCACTCCATTTTAAACTATGCACCTATCTTAAAAACTTTAGTAAGGTTTTCTGTCATTGGCTCTTCCGCCTAACTTTCCCAGAAAAATAAATTTTCCTCCCCTTCATAGTTATGATCTCGCCAATCATCAACCCCTCATTTGTATATTTTTTTGTCCTTTCTCTTTCTCTATTCTTCTCCATATATCATCATCATCATCATTGGTCAACAATCATAGGATTGGTTTGACGCAGCTTTCCACTCAATTCTTCTAACGGCCAACCTTTTCAGTGTGACGTAATTCTTCTCTTTTACATCCTTCACAACCTGTTCCATGTATCTCATACGAGGCCTGCCCTTTCCAATCTTCCCGTTCACTTTTCCCTCGACGATAGTCTACATCAGGCCATCGTGTCTCATGATATGGTCGATGAAGTTGTCCCTTCTTATTTTTGTAGTTGTCAGCAGACTTATCTTTCCTCACACTCTTCTCAGGACTTTCTCGTTACTTACCTGGTCGATCCATTTAATCTTCAGCATTCTTCTGTAGCACCACATTTCGAATGCTTCCACCCTTTTCTTCTCCGCTGCTATCATCATCCATGCCTCACTGCCGTAAAGAAACATGCTCCAGATGTATGTTCTGATGAACCGTTTCCTTACTTCTACGCTTGTATTTCCGGCTGTAAGTAGATTCTAATTTTGATAGAACCCCCTCTTTGCCTGGGCTATTCTACTAACTATTTCTTTCTTGCTTCGTCCATCGTTGGTTACTTGGCTTCCTAGGTAACAGAACTCTTTCACCTCTTCAATTTTTTGTTTTCCTAGTTTGACATTTGTTTTGGCCTCTTCTTTCTTAATGCACACCAATATCTTAGTTTTCTTCTTATTTATCTTCAGCTGATATCTGGCCATTGTCCTTTCTATGGTTACAAGAATCTTGTTGAGATCCCTCTCTTCTCCATACCCATATCTAAAAAGCCTCCGATTTCTCACCATACGTCATTCCAAAGGTCCGTATTTTACTACTATCTGCACCACATGATGATGTTTTGAAATTGGTAGCTGAATTTTCAACAAAGCCAATTCCTTTCTCCCATAAATTAAACTGACAGCAGGAAACTCCATATTGAAGTTTCCAAAAGTTGGTTTGCCCTCTCGATGCAGATTATGAATGATTAAAGAACAGACTATAGTAAAACCCCTACAGAGCCTAGCAATGTACCATAGAGAGGCAGATTTTTCCACCTTTGGACAAGAAAAGTGGCATATTGATTTAAGGCAGGGGAGCTCCAATCAAGGCTCTTATTATCGCCGAGTAAAATATTCTATTGTTGAAAGAAACATTAACCAATTGCCGGTAAGACCAACTGCATCCACCAAGAAAAATTTGAGGGTGCATAGCATTCATGCGAAGAAACGACAAACACATTTACATGTACAAGTTGCACGCAAAAAATTCAAATTAAATTTAACTAACTACTTCCCAAGATAATAATTTAACAATTTCCCAATAGCTTATACAATCATTTCCCTGATCTATTATTGTCCCTTGCTTTGCAACGAAAAAAAAGGCATTTCAAACCCCTATCATTCCTAATGTCTGTCAGTATACTTCATATTTATGATCTATTTAAAATGTGTAACATCTTCGGGGCAAGGACACACCCTCGTCAACGATTTCCATAGCAGGCGAGGCATACACTCTCCACAGCTGTCTCTGTCCTCCGTCCTATCCTGGCTGGATCTGCGACGGCTGCCTTCGGAAGCTATCCCGATACGAAATGAGCGCAGAATTAAAAAGCGTCATTTTTGCTAACTCCTCCCATTCCACTCGTGTGCCTTCATTAATATGCGAGAAGCCAAAAAGTGTTGGCTAATCTTAAATGGCTGGTTAAATTCCCCAAGGGCATCCGTTTAAAAAGAAATAAGAACGAATAATGGTCACCTTGAGATTATTTTACCCCGGGTAAAATAAACTATTATTAGGGTTAAACTAACTTCAATTAATTGGGGTTAAATTAGGGTAATTAGGTTTAATTAACGGAGTTACACACCTCAGGGCATGGGTCGCCAAAGTACGGCTCGCGAGCCACGTATGGGCACGTAAATGTGGCTCAGGGGTAAGATTGAAAATGGAACTAAAACTAATGAAGTTTCATTTGTAATACATACACTGGAACTCGTGCAAGAAAGTGACATATTTACAATGACTGACTCTGTCTATGAATCGTTTGCGCTCTGAAAAAAAACTATTTGGAAACCGAACATAAATACATTTTCTCAGGAAACGCCTTCCCACTGCTCGTATAAAAGCAACGAGAGCCATATTTGATGTTTTCTTTTATTTCATGCTTAAAAAAATATAGTGTCTCTCGAAACATTTTAAGTAGATTTTTATAAGGGTGATTATATAAATATAGTATGGCTCTTCTGTTTCAATGTTTACCGACCCATGCCTTAGGGCATTCGATTTCACGGTATAAGGATGGATCGCGATATAGTCCAAGAAACAAAATTCAGATGTCTGCTTAGAAGATTAGCATTACTTTACATAGAGTAATATTAGGATGATAGTGGATCACAATAGAATCAGAATAAAAAATGTCTGTAGGGAATTATAACATTTTAAAGGCAATAGGCTACTAATATAGTAAAATTTGTAGCCTTTAACATTTGAAGTAATTTTGAGCGTTTTATTGAACCTGGGGGGCTGTGTTTGAAACCGTCGGGATTATCTCGAATAGGTAACCAAGGAGTCACTTGGTATAAACACGAATAATTGGCAAATTTGGTGTGTCAAAACCGCTGATTGCAGCCTCATTCTTTGTTCACACTTGTGTCATATCTCATCATATGGGAGGTGTTTGAATACTACCTGCGTCAGTTCCCCAATAATTGTTGTAAAAATCTCTCTTGTCATAACATCATTAACTTTTTTCTATTCTCTAGATCTTGTTGTAAGGCCTACCATTCCTGCGGATCTAGTGACACGCAAACAGGACAGGGTAACTACATTCTTCGTTAAATCGTTAGATCCTACAACAGAACTAACAGTGGCTCCATAGCACACTGGTGCATACTTCCAATGGGACACTCACAAAAGGTTGCTTCATTAACGCTAGAGGCCGTGAATAGTTCTGTGGACTTTTTTCGAAAAAAATTATGCTCATTGCCCACCAGGGAAAACAGTGCTCACGAAATGAGGCGTAATGGAAGTGTAAAGAGATTTTTCCCCTGCGTTAATAGACCTAACACCCCATATCATGACCCACGGGGTTAGAAAATACACCCTTAAAATTCCATTAGCAGAAATATTCTGGTCCTCTTTGGCTCTAGAGTGGAATACCTATGCCCCTGCATTACGAGAAAGAGCAGGCACATGAAAGGGCTATGCAGGCATAAATTTTATAGAGATAAACAAGTTTTAAAAGAATATCAACATGATTATTACTAACTTATAAAATATGTAAATGGAGTGTTAAATTATAGAGTTTATGCATTAGAATTTATAACACGACTGAAATACGAAAAACTCTCATTTATCCCTTGTGGGATATAACAAAAATTTCACGCATGTGGCCGGTAAATGAAATTTATCTTCTTATGATTTGCAATTAGTGGTTAGTGAGTATTTTTTAATGGAACTTTATTATTGCTTATTCTGTAATAATTACTGACGCGGAAACAGACGGCTCCACGCAAAATATTTGATTAAGTTAAATAAAAAATATTCATCCGATAAGGCTAAGTTTTAATGGACATTCTTTCCACACTTTTGAATCTTCTTCCCCGATATTTCTCCCTTTAGTTTGTCATATGCCCTACCTTTCTTCGTGCTATTCATAAAACTTATCTTTACGTTTCCTTCTAACTCCCAGCATTCTACCCTATATTTCAGCCTTTAAAAACACCTTTCTATAAAAAAATCTACATAAGACTTTCATTAATCACCCAACAACTTGGCTTCTTCCTTTCCTCTTGTACTTGCTCTCTTTTTGCACCTTCTGACTTCTCTCCCTTTCTGTTCATTATAACTTACTTATTTTTCCCCCACGGATGTCTAAGTCTAGTTTATGGTTTAGTAGGTCTATAAGTTGGGACTAATCCTTTCATACTGTCAACTCCTAAATGATTTTTATACTCTGAAGTCCCATGAATGCTCATATAAGAAATGCACAACGAGAGCGTGTGGCAGGAGATGTTAGATAGCCAACTGTAAAAATGGGAATTATATTGAAAGAAGAATCAAGTGAAATGACACGGATGAAAGAAACATGTGATTGTCTGGACGACATTTTGCCTCGTTCAAATCATTTACGCGGGCATGGTAAGGTGTGATGCTAGGGAAATATAATATATAATTTTTTCCCACAAGGAAAGCCAGAATCTCATATATTGCATATCCTGCATGAGTGATAATGCAATCATAGTCCGAAACATTCCACTGCATTTTGACATAAATGTAATATATTCACTCATCATCTGGTGTTCTGCTTGTTCGGCAGGTCCCTTACACCACTGCTGTCTCAATCCGCTTCTGTCTCGAACCTTCTCTTTAGTCATACTGTAGTTGCTAGTCTTCACATAATCTACGAATTTAATTCTTCCTCTCCTTTTCTCTCTACTCTCTCTCACTCAGTGACTGTACCCGAAGGTTGGTTTGGATAGTTGAGGGTAGAGCTCACCCCGAACTAAGCCACAGGCGTGTGTGAAATTCACACATTCAGGGTAGGGGGGCCAGTTCCTTTCCCTGGGCCACCTCGCACTCCGAGAATTTTTCGTTCGGGGGCGTCCAAAAGCTTCACCTGGATTTGAACCCGGGACCCTTCGATCAGTAGCCAAGAGCTTTACCCACTAGGCCACTACGCTTCCTATTAAACTATTCTCTTCTATATGCTACGAAATATCATATATTTCAAGCCGACAAAAGTTCGTATTAATTATCACTCCAAATTTAGGCATAAAATTACCCTAGTAGCAATTGATATCCATACAATATCCCCACAATATCCGTAATATCCAACTATAATGTCCAAACAATATGCAATTTTCATCCGTTAATCTTATATAGATATCCATACAATATCCGAAGTTGCCACCAAATGCTTTCCATATAATATCTAACTTGAATATTAAATTAAAAGGGAATCCCTTCCCCTGCTTCATTTTTTTCTCCAGGAATATTTTAATATTACCCTCCTACTTGCTAGAAATCAGTAGAGCAGCACTTTGCAATTTTCCACACTTGTTTTATTTCACCTCAAACAGTTCTGACATACCTTTAGGAAAAGGTATGTCGGACTTTTTTCCGACATACTTAAAGGCTACTGCATATAGCAGCCTCTAGATAATGATGTATGGAACGTCAAAACATGGTTGAGGTGAAATAAAACAATTGTGAAAAATTACTCATTGCTGCTCTGCTGTTTTATTACAATGAATTTTATCAAATATAACTCGTCTAACATTGATTTTTACTCCTACATGTTGTTCGATCAAAAACTTAAAAATATATTTCACCATCATTGTAAACTATTATACTAGAAACATTAAGTACAGCATTACATGTGCAATAATAGTATATTTGCATCTTGTTAACCAAAATAACCATTCAATATCCAAAAGGCAGTCATACATTAACATCCATACCATATTAAATTTAGATGCAATGGGTTATCAAAAAAGCAGTAGTAAATCAACATCCAAACAAAATCCACACAATATTACTCTTAGATGTAATGCTTTTTGCATATTGGTAACACTCTATGGATATTGCATAGATATCAATTGCTACTAAGGTATATTCAAATCTAATACTTTTTTCATATTGAACGAAGTTCAATTTCAAATTCTTCTAGCCTGATTTTGGAAGTGATTCCTAATTCTGTGGTAAGATAGAAATGCACCTGAAATTCTCACTCGATCTAAAAACGCCCGCACTTCGTAAAAATTCCGGGGGCTAAAAAATGGAAACAAAACGATGCAAGACCAAAACCACAGCTCCAACCGACGGCCTACTTGATTGACGAGCTTTGGTTCACCACTTATTGCTCCCTGAGGAGTGGTCGGAAAACCACGCTTCCCCTTTCGGGTGTGGAAGGGGTCAAATCCATTCCTGGATGCCACCTGCGGTTTCCCGCCGACCTCTCTGTCTCTCTCTCTCTTTCTCTCAGTCTCCCTAGAAACCTCCGCTACACCGGGAGGATACAGAGGCATTACACGGAATTGAGAATATGCATGAAATTTGTTTCTCGAAGATTAATGATGTACTTGATACAAAATATTCTCACCAATTTAAATATATAAGCCAAATTTTTCTAAGCCCACCACAGAGATTATTAAATGACATTAAAATGTTCCCGGAAATTGACGAAAGTCACGTGACCTGAAACGCCTTCTGACGTCACTGCACGGTAAAGGTTCCATATTGCTACGAAGATAGACATTTATTTTTAAAAGAAAGCGAAGTGAATATATTGTTTCGAGGTTTTTAGCCATTTCTCGAAATAAACGATGACTGAAAAAATACTTAAAAAAGCATATTCCGACAATTTCCTTCAGTTGACTCCCTTATGGCGGTGTTCTTCTAAAAAAAACAGCGATTATATAGACGTAGTAGAAAT
Source organism: Platycnemis pennipes (assembly GCA_933228895.1). Lineage (NCBI taxonomy): Eukaryota > Metazoa > Arthropoda > Insecta > Odonata > Platycnemididae > Platycnemis > Platycnemis pennipes. The sequence continues at coordinate 14,908,844 of OW121856.1, forward strand.
TCTTGAGCACTAAACAGGCATTATATAATTAATGGACGATTTGCTCGTTACAATCCACACTACGTAAATAAAAAATCGAAATACAATCCTTTATTGCATTAAACAAATGAGGTAAATACATACTTTATCGCCAAGTATTCATTTAACAACTTACCTCCACGCATAAACAGATAAAGAACGCCCTTAGTGATACCGTGCCGTGATGTCATGCGATGACGTCATTATTATCATTATTATCATATTATTCATTGGATTTCTTTGAACGCCGTATAAACGATCTAAACTTTTACGACATGTTGCGTAGTCCAAAATTCAAGTACATTATTTTGAGAAAAAAACTAGTATAGTTGCATGAAAATTTATCGTATGAAATATGACCTAGGTAAAGATATAGTTAGCGTTAACAAACTCTATAATGGGTCATATTTCATACGAGACATTTTCATACAATTTAACTAGTGTTTTTCCACAAAATACACATCTACGGCAGCGTAGATGTGTATTTTGTGCGAATTAAAACTGGGATCATATTGCTTGATATAAGTTTGAAAACAAATGCTGATATTGACTTCAATTACCATAATCTCAGAGGTGGTGACGTATATGGGGATATGGTTTAATGCGTTTTTATCGCTTTTTATTTCACTGCATTAATTGCGAATGATTTTAAAGATCAAAGAGCTAATTTATATAGTTTCTGGCGAAGATTTTCGCGGCGTTCCGATGATTGTAAAAAGCTTTCGGGATTCTTCCGCGTTGTCATTGTGTAAAATGGCGACGTTTCCCCCACTGTACTGCGGGCGTCCTCAGGCCAGGCTGAAGTGAAAATGCTCCGAAGTTGACGCTTATTTATACTTGTCTTCTGAGGTGGCCGCTGCTCGCTGATTGGCTGTTGGTGTTCGTGTGAATACTCGTTTCCACGTGTTGGAGAGTGGGTAGCTGTCCTCTCTATTCATATTGTTGGGCCTCTTGGAAATTTCAACTGCTTCCCTTATAATTCTAGGGAAATATCGCTTTTCCCTCGAGAGGATTTTTGGTTCCATTAAATTCACGGAATGGTTTGGTTCCATCGAAACGTGCTCCGCAATAGCCGATTTCTCCCCTTGTCCGTTTCTGAGGGCCCGTGAGTGTTCTTTCATTCGGCATTGTACAGCTCTCTTTGTTTGCCCTACGTAGGATTTTCCACAGCTGCAGATGACCTCGTAAACGCCTTCGTGAATTTCGGGCGGGAGGCGATCCTTCGCTCTGATGAGGAGACTGGATAATTTATTGTCGCATCCGAATCTAGTCAGTATATTATGCTTCGCGAGAACTCGCGATATTTTCTCCGTGGTTCCTCCAATGTAGGGGATGAGAGCACGTGCGACAGGATCTACAATCTTGGATTTGTCGCTCCGTTGGTCCAAGCGAAGAACCGTTTTTTGGATTGTGGCTTTATCATATCCATTCTTTCCTAGGGCAGCAAGAAGATGTTTCTCCTCTTCAGGAAGCGATTGTTGGTCGGAAATAGTTCGAGCCCGGTGAAAGAGGCTGGTTATCACAGAACTCTTTTGCTGCGGGTGGTGATGAGAGGAGGCGTGGAGATAGAGATCTGTGTGGGTTGCCTTCCGATGTACCGAGTGGCCCAGGGATCCATCTTCTTTCTTGGTAACTTTAACGTCCAAGAAGGATATCTGGTTGTTGCTTTCCTTTTCCATGGTAAATTTTATGTTGTCGTGTTGAAAGTTGAGGTGCCGGAGAAATTCAGTCAGGTGTTGTTCCCCGTGTGGCCACACAACGAAAGTATCATCCACGTAGCGAAGCCATATTTTGGGCTTCCAGTCGAAAGTCTCGATGGCCTTTTTCTCTAACTCTTCCATAAAAAGATTGGCAACTACAGGAGAGAGTGGGGATCCCATGGCAGTACCTTCAGTTTGTTCGTAGAAATCACTGTTCCACTGGAAATAAGATTTTTTCAGACAGAATTCTATGAGGTCCGGACAGTATTTGGGGAGGCCTTCATTGGTCAATCTTCTAGCGATGTTCACCGCTTCTGTGATGGGAATATTGGTAAAAAGAGATACCACGTCAAAACTCACAAGGATATCCTCTTTCTCTATATCTATCTCCTTGATTAATTGCACAAAATGCTTGGAGTTTTTGACGTATGATGAAGTTTTACCGGAAAAGGGAGATAGGATTTGTGCCAGGTGTCTTGCCAGTGGGTTGGTAGGTGCGTCTATGGTGCTAACGATTGGTCGGAGCGGTATGTCTTCCTTGTGCACCTTGGGAAGTCCGTAGAGCCTTGGTGGTTTCGGTGCCGAAGGCACGAGGTCTCTCTTTTCTTCGGGCGGAATAGATGAATTCTTGATCATCTCTCTCACCTGTCGTTCAATTTTAGCTGTGGGGTTGGAAGGCAGCTTTCTGTAGGCCGATTCCGTCAGCATTGTGCGGATTTTGGTGTCGTAGTCAGTTTTTTCTAATATGACAGTAGCCCTTCCTTTGTCCGCGGGGAGAATAATTATGTCCTTCCTTTCACGGAGTTCGCTAATGGCTCGTCTCTCTGCCCCCGTGATGTTTGATTTGGGTGGTTTCGCGCCTCGCAAAATGCGAGTGACGTCTTCTCGTATCTCGTCCGCAGCATTTTTTGGAAGCTTACGGATGGCCGTCTCCACGCCGGTAACTATTTCCTCCCTGGGGATTCTCTTTGGGGCAACGGCAAAGTTCAAACCTTTGGAGAGAATTGAAATTTCCGCGTCGCTTAGTTGGAGACGAGTAAGGTTCACAATGGTGCTGGTCTCCGCCTGCGCAGCGCCCCTATGCTGAGTCTCTTTTAGGTGGTTATATTTCTTCACCTGTTTCTCTCTGGTGGCTACATACACAGCATTGGCGGAATCGAAACGTCGCCATTTTACACAATGACAACGCGGAAGAATCCCGAAAGCTTTTTACAATAATTTATATAGTATTTCGGTACTTTATGAATTCACATGAAGGGCAATTTTTATTCATATGATATGCAATCTCGACCTCTTAATATAATATAAATATATTTAATAGTCAGGAGTTAAGGTCATTTAAAATTAAAATGCCAAAACGTTTGCCAACGTTTCAGATATTAATGATCCATTTCCAGGGCTGTGATGATGTTCATAATGATGAAAACCTGTTAACAATCCATTTAAAAAAAGTATAGTTTAAAATATACAATAAGAGTCATTAAAAATAAGAACATGTAAAGACACCTTCAAGATTACATTAAGCTCAAGCTTGTTGATATTTTATTTGCATTTGTACCTAATTTTGTGGAAATGTTCCATATTTCTAAAAGCAAAAATGTTTTGTATCAAAAGGAAAGACGTCAAATTTAGGTGATATGCATCGTATTTTAATAAACAAGTCATAAATATTCAACAGTCAAATAAACAAAGCAACGAAATTACAAACGTAAATAAAATATCAACAAACTTGAATGTAATGTAACCTTGATGTCTTCATATATGTTTCTGCCTTAATGACTTTTAATTGTATATTTTAAAACATACTGTTTTAAAAATGATTTGTAAACAAATTTTTATCATATTGCACATCATTACAGCCCTGAAAATGGATACATAATAATCCGAAACGTTGCCAAAAGTTGTGGCATTTTCATTCTAATTAACCTCAACTACTAACTATAAAAATAAATATATATGCAAAATTTACTTCACCCCATAGACGTTATAGGAAGCATATACGACCACGATAAAACATCTGATAAATATCTGATGACTTGTAAAGAATTTACCCCCTGATTCGTGAATATTCGTAATCTCAACTTTTCGAGTATTGACACAATTTTGTGACAAACACGTCCTTTCAGACAAGATGGCTGTAAGAATCTCAAGTAAAAGATCTGTAAGGATTGTATGATGCAAGGAGGGAAAATGTCCAGGAAAGAGCAATGAAAAAAAATGGAATTTAGTTGAATCGAGTAATGGTGGATGAGAGGGGGAACAGCTGATCCTAAGTGAGCCATTAAGGATAGGTTGGAGTTAGAGGTACTTAGGATATGTAGGGCATGTTGAAAGGGTAGAGAGACACACTAGAGACGCCAGGCTGATCCACGGCTAAACCTCTCTCCGACGTGCTGAACATAAAGTGTTCTCCTGCAGACACTTATCGACTGGCTTTCCTCTGCAAAATGTATGCCACTCTTGCTGTTCAAATGCAGACGTTCGAGCTACGGTATAGAATACCTCTATCATACTAACCCAATCTTCAGAAGAAAATGAATGGATATAGTTAGTTTGACTGCAAAAATAATGAAATACCGCGAAGAAATGAAAGTTTTCTTATTGCTCCAATAAAATCACGGATTTTTCTAAATTATTTTTCCAAAAAGTTGTGATTATGATGTATTCATATATATTCTCCGTTTAAGAATCAGAGATACTTTCTCTCCGTTTGAAATTAAACCTCCATTTTTGTCATCTGGCAGGTCTCACTGCGATACTAAATCGTCGATGTATCGAATATGTGATATCTTATGTCGCCGAAAATTTCGCGGCATCACATGAGTTGTATTAGAAAGAAGTCCGTAGAGCACCGCATATTACCTGATAACACATATCTCACAATATCGAACATCGCTTAATATCGGACTCTACAAAATTTCGAAAAATACCGCACCGCGATATATCGTTTCGACTACAGGTACTATAGCACGCAGCAGTTGGGACTGCTAAGACAGTCAATTGTTAAGCCCCACTCGCACGTGTAAACAGCAACTGCGATGAGAGTAAAAGTTGATATTGGATATAAGTCGAAGGCTATCAATCCGAGTTTGAGCTGTTAACAAATTTGAAATCCGTCTACTTTATAGCGGAAATTTATCCAACAAACTGCTATGACAGTCAACTGCTAACAACTATTAAGCTCCACTCGCATGTGTAAATACAAACCGCTAACAACTATTAAGCTCCACTCGCATGTGTAAATACAAACCGCAATGCGAGTTCAGGTCGATACTGGACACATGTCAAACACTATCGATCCCAGTTCGAGCTAATAGGAAAGTTGAAGTCCGTCTACTTTCCAGCGGAAACGTATCCAACACAATCGCAACAATCGCCAACGGAAAGCATTACACGACGTCTGATACCGGGAATTTGGATATAATAACTAGGATATCCTTCCCCAAAGAGGAGATCCTGCTCTTTAAAGAATGGAAACAAAAGATAATCGTCAATGGAATTTTTACTGCTTGAAGAATTTAATGAAAATTTAAGCGAAATTGACTTTTAAAATAAAACGCTTTTTATTTGTTGTGGCAACGCCTAAATAGGGGCTTTAAGCTGCATAGAAGTTAACGCAGACGCATCATAGCAGTAGCAATTTAGATACATCGCGCATCTCGCGACTGTCATAGCAGTCAACTGCTACGTGTAAACGCTGCTTTACCAATATCAAGTTCATGTCGCACATCACATTCGATATATCGCAGGATCGCAGACAGCCCCATCCCGACGGGAGTGCAGTGTCTCCCTCCCACCACCTCGCCCGACGCCCCCCTGGCAGAGCACGTGTGAATCAATGAACAGGGTTGGCATGAGAGGGGGATAAGTATGGGAGGCCTGCCGGCCCTGGTAACGCCGGAACCACTCCCGGGAGCCCAAAGCGACGTGACGCTTTCAATGCGTAGCGCGAGCATTAAGGGCCGCCTTCAAACTGCAAACCACGGCGAACCCAGAATGCAACTTGTTAACGCTTGCCAGCAGAGTGCATCTACCTTTTTTTCGTAATGATCACGACTGGAATTTTGCCGTGGAACAGGAGATAAAGGGGAGAAGAGAACTTCGAGGGTTATGAACGACTGTTCCGAATGTAAAAAAAAACTCTTTTCGTGAAGTTTGTCAAACGGAAGTGTTTCCTTTGGTTTTTCCCCTTCATTTTTATTGTTCTTCCGGTGAACACCATGCTGGACAACTGAATGGTCACCTCAGCCGGTAGATGGAGTCAGGGCTCATATCCGTGTCGAATCCAGCATCAAGCACGTAGACCGCTCGTAGCTCAGACCTCCAGAACCCAAGGATCAAAATAGGGAGGTCTATGTATCAATCTCTTTACCTATATAGTGTCCTATTATCTATTTCCCAGGTGTGTGGCAGGGGGACACTATGCCCGATTTACCATTAATCTTTCTATAAGATTTTCACATGAAAGAAACCACCTCGACCGGGATTTGAACCCGGAACTCCTGATTTACGGTCAGATAGCCGATCAATTAAGCTAACGAGGCTTCCTCCTCCTCTGTGGAACTCTCTATTAAATTCTTACTGTTAGTAATGGCTAATCTTTCCTTCCTGTCTGAGATGTCTTTGATTACGTGACAGATTTGAAATCAGTGACTTAATTAAGTGGATAAATTTAAAAAAGGACGAATCCTTGCAATACCGCTTACTATTTTAAAATAACATAATTCAGGAAAACATTACACAAATATTATGTAAGTATTTGTAGCTACATTACACGTCAATTACGTTTTTCAATTTTGTTCAATGTCGTTTTGTCAATTATAAATTGTTTTTAATTATTTTTCTTCCTCATTTCCCTTATTCCTGCAAAATTGAATCCATTTACGTTTCCATTTATTTTAATCGTTCATCAAAATAGTAAAGTTTGCAAAAGTACGTACTATAAACCATTAAGCAAACACACACATTATTATAAACACGAATTAATGATAAATTAATAATAAATTAACTTAATAATAAATATTTGTTTAAAATAAAAAAGTGGTCCCTTAAGGGACCAGTGCACACTCAATGAAAAAAAGGTACTAAATGGTCCCTAAATTTATTTTTATATCCGCCCACATATGCATACTTCCCTAAAGTAACCACCCCTGTAATAACTAACAAATATTTTTGTTGAACAAAAAAAGGGCAATTACCTATTACAGTGTTGCTAGATAGGCTGTTTGAGCAAAAAATCGTTTGTAATAAGTTTTCCAAAATGTTGACGTATAAAGGGTTAAAGTGAGTAAAAATTACATGCGTGAAACAATTACACCAGTTTCCTCTGTATGAAAAGGCTCACATGTACACAAAAATAAGGATTTCATACACTAAATAATTATTTATCCCGTGCGGTTGTCAATTTTAGTGAATTTTCTTTATTGTACGTGGAAGAAATTAAATGTTTAATATTTTTTCTTACTGCTAACATCTTTAATATTATCTCGATGATCCAACCTGCTTTAGGTTTGGACTTTAATATTATTTTAGTGTCTTAAAAAACAATTGGCCTTAAATTTCTGCAATTATTCCAGACATTAAGGTGCATACCAGAATTAATAATTGTCAATATTTTTTACATCGTTACTTAACATTTCTTTACGATACCCTTGGTAGTTCTCCAAGCCATCCTTGAATGACAGGCAGGATATCATAGCGCTAATGCTATACCAAAAATTTCAATCCATCAAGTCTGATGGAAATATTGGGAAATATCATGAGGTTTATTTGAGCCGAAAATTTGATACCTCCACACTAATTTGACATCAACATTCAATAACGGATCAAATTCAACTGGCGTAATTGAACAACGGCTGAATAGAAGAGATATAGGCTACGTAACTGATTGTTACTTGAACGCGATTAGGTGAAGCACAGGATCGTAATTAATTGCAATCCCCGTGATGTACATAAAGATTAAATCTCGAATCGTTTAATAACGAAGAGAATATCACCACCGATTCCTCTCTTCCTTCCTCTTATGTTTCCACGTGTACATAAATGAATCACGTTTTGCCTATCTGACAGGATTCAAAAGCATTCACATTGAAATGGATAAGTACTGGGGATAGCCATCCTATACCAATTGGTTCACCGAGCCGAGAGTTTGCATTGAGCCGTTGGCTGATTGTACTGTTTGGAAAGCCATTGCTGTTGTCACAATTGCATGAGAGAAATTCAATTCGAAACCGAGGCTTCGAGTATTTTTTTTCTCTCTGCTTGCCGTCGTGTAGTTGTTCAAACAATTCTCCCTCGTATCTAAGAAGCTGAAAAAAATTGATTGAAAAAAACGCAATCATAAATTTCAAAATATATTCAATAAAAATGAAATTCTATGGATAAGTGTGAGGATATTCTACGGATAACTCCGTAAATATTGTTTCAGGTTTAATTTAGTAGAGCTGCATTGCAACCGTATGAGACTAGAAGGCTGCTACATCGGTCAACAACCATTGGATTACACTTTTGATTGCCATGAGAAAAAATTCACCTGGACCGGGAATCGAACCACGAACCTTTGGATTTCCGGGCCACTGCGCAGACCACTACGCTATCCTTAATTCCCATGGCAATTCTACCGAGGTTCAAGGTTCACGCGGCAGGCTTGAAATATCCTACAACCCTTGACTGGATTAATTTGACGCAGAATTCCACTGGACTCTTCTATCGGCCAACGCCTTCATATCAACGTAATTCTTCTCTTTTACATCCTTCACAACCTGTTCCCTGTATCTCATACGAGGCCTGCCTTTTCCAATCTTCCCGTCCACTTTTCCTTCGACGATTGTCTTCATCAGGCCATCGTGTCTTAAGATGTGGTCGATTAAGTTGTCCCTTCTTCTTTTTATCTTTTTCGGCAACTTCTTTTTTCTCCCACTCCTCTTAAGATTTCTTCATTTATCAATAGGTCGTTCCAATTCATCTTCACAATTCTTCGGTAGCACTACATTTCAGATGTTTCCAACCTTGACTTCTCTGCTGCTGTTATTGTCCATCATTCGTTCCCATATAGCAAAATGCTCCAAATTTACGTTCTACTGAGTTTTCCTCACTTCCACGCTTGTATTTGCAGCTGTAAGCTTTTTCTTGTTAAAATGCCCTTTTAACTTGGGCATTTCTACTGGCAAATTCTCTTTTACTTCGTCCATCGCTGGTTACTCGACTTCCCAGGTAACAGAGCTCTTCTATCTCCTCTATGTTTTGCTTTCCTCGTTTAACATTGGCCCTAACTTCTTTTCTCCTATTACATACCTTAGTTTTTTATTGACCAAGGGTGCTAAAAGTAATATAATTCCCCGGTTTACATTTTAACCATATTATAAAGGACGAGACGATTGTCGTAACAATTGGAATCAGGATCAGGGAATTATTATTGTTCGTGAAAAGTTACCAAGTCTTCTCTTTTGTCTGAAAATGAATTCGATTTGAATACTTGATGTAATCCCCGATTGGACGATATTGGCAGGCTGTGAGTGGGATATTGCTTAGAAAATCCATTTGGCTTACTCTTTAAAAGAGAATCAAAGAGATGTGAAATAAATATCATTTTTCTGCTTTGGTTCCAATTTTTGTCCACCTGAACCATAATTTTCATTTTTTCTTTACTTTAATCCGAAGAGGATCAGAAACTATGAAGCTCATCAACCAATGCTGGAGTAGTAAAGGCTCTCTATTTTACAACATCCTTAAGATACAGACCTCCATCGTTTTAACAGTAGCTTCAAAAGTCACACCCAACTGAGAAGAGCATATCCGGTCAGCATCGAAATCATCCCACACTTTACAATAAATTTTGAGCCACTGAATAATGACCCATTAATGATGCTGGATTTTTTAACAGATGGATGACCTCGAAGATTACTTTCAGCAGAATTAATATCGGAGCAACATCACGCGAGATGACAAGGGTGCAGAAATCAATGCCTTATGCTATATATTCTGAATGAAAATTATTTGTGAGTTGCATTTCTCGTACAAATTTGGGAGCCATTTTAAGTATCTTGAGGTGGGTCAAATAATAACATGTACACTATGAGGTTTAAAAAAAATATTGACTCCGTCAATGCAACGTTATACATCAAACAGTTAACTAAAAAACTATTGTTGCACATTTCTATGAATGAAGGAATATGATGGTTTGAACACTCAAAAATCACGAAATATTTCACTCTTAATTATCTATTGTTTGAAACATAGTATCTTGTCAGCTTACTTAAAATGGCGTAGAATGGGTAGCAGCGTCCAATAACGTTACGGATAAAACATTTCAACTGAACTAATGATCAAGGAACAAGATTTAAAAGACCTTACTGAAAGTTTATATGAGTGGAAACATCAAGAAATCGTGTTCATGGCATACTGCCAGAAAAACAACACGGGGAAATAGATTTCCCCAAATTTATTTTCAAGCTTCGTTCTGGACTCTGATGTTATTTTTTCTGGCGTTTATGGTGTTTCCGGCGATTAAATATCAGACGGCGAGGGAGAAATACTGGAAATCGTTCCGGGATTAAGCCAAAATCCAGTAAAACCTTGCCACGGGTTAGGACGTAGTCTCGCCAAAGAATAGTAGTCTTTTTTTTCTCCCCCAGGGGCTCACTTTACGATGCGAAATCATATTATACGTCGCAACACCTTCAACACCGCGCCGTTTATTCCTGGCGTGCATGGGTCCTTTGAGATATTAAAAAAAACCTTCGCTAAGCGAGGAACGGTTCCGCATTGTTCGGTACATATTTTCTCGCCCTCTCTGTTTCTCTACCATTGAACACTCGGTGAAATTTAAGTGCCGAGGAGTGGCGACGAAGAGGCTGTCTGGGAAAAGAAGCTTGGGGAAAAAAAATCACGGCTCCGCAGTTGAGGTTGGAGTGGAGAGGGGATGGGGGCCCTACATATGCATGCAGTCAAAAGAGGAAGGCGGAATCTAAGGGAGGAGTAATTAATACTCGAGAGCGATCTGTTTCCGCTATCAAGGTGCGTTTACACGTAGCAGTTGACTGCTATGACAATCAACTGCTAACAACTATTAAGCTCCACTCGCATGTGTAAATAACAACTGCGATTCTAGTTCAGGTCGATACTGGACACATGTCGAACACTATCGATCCACGTTCGAGCTAATAGCATAGTTGAAGCCCGTCTACTTGCCAGCGGAAATATATCCAACACAATCGCAACAATCGCCAACGGAAAGCAATACACGACGTCTGATACCGGGAATTTGGATATAATAACAAAGATATCCCTCCCCAAAGGAAATATTTTACTCTTTAAAGAATGGGAACAAAAGATAATCGTCAATGGAATTTATTATTTGATTAAATTTCATGAAAATTTAAGCATCAATCACTATTGAGATAAAACACTTTTCATTTGTTATTACAACGCCTAAATAGCGGTTTTAAGCTGCACAGAAATTGGTGCAGACGCATCATAGCAGTAGTGATATAGATATATCGCGCATCTCGCAACTGTCATAGCAGTCATCTGTTACGTGTAAACGCTGCTTCAGAGTGCGACGCGAATCGAACTTGCTAGCGATATCGCGAGTGCAGCCCCATTAATCTAGAGGTCTTTGCATAGCATCTTTTAAGGCCATTCTACACGGTACAATTTCTGGTACAAGATCTTGAACCATAAATTGAACGGCGAGATTTTACCGAGAAATTGTGCAAAAGTCGGTTGACGGTCGTACACGATCAAAGATTTTCATGCGGTTTGTACGCCAATAACATGCGCAGATATCGTTTTCTGCCGAAAAGCTGAATTGCGATATCCGATGACGATAGTAATTTGTTAATACTGCCACAGGAACTGGGGTACAATGATTTGTTACCATTAATCTTAGCATGAATAAAATTAAATTATACTATAGGTTTATTGCACTCTTTCATCGGCGCAAGAAACCCATCATTTATCCTCCAAACATCATGTTTATGCTTGTTACTAATTATTCCTTTTTGGTTCAAAAACGTCTTCCTAATTTCATTGAGGTTTAACGTTTGTCAGTGTGTCCAACTCGTCTTTTGAGAAATAGAACACGTCCAACGCAACCGATGAATATCACAATATGGAAGCAACAAAGAATATCACGACATGTACAGCAAAAAATGGAAGTTTTTCCACGCTAATAGTAATAAAAGTGATAGCAGACACAGAACACCAATCTTAAAAATACTAAACGATCGCATCACTACAGACACATGTCATGCGAAGAAGGTACGGAGTGGATATTTGACGGTTTCATCCAATAATATAGAGCATGATCTACTTTCTTGTACAAGAAATTGTACGAACGCCACGTACACGATACAATTTGCGGTCCTTGACGACCGATTTCTTTGTTACCTATTTATTTTACTAAGCAACGCTAGAAACTCATTGTCGCCTTCGGTGTAACCGTCATTTAAGTTCGAATTCTTCCTATTATCCTAAAGGCCGTTGTACACGGTAAAATTTCTTGTACAATATATTGTACCATAAATTGAACGGCGAGATTTGACCAAGATATTTTACAAGAAGTTGGTTCACGGTCGTACACGATCAAAGATTTTCATGCAATTTGTGCGCCAATAACATGCGCAGATATCGTTTTCTGTCGAACAGCTGAATCGCGATAACCGATGACGATAGTATTTTGAAAATACTGCCATAGTTACTGGGTTACAGCGATTTGCTACCGTTAATCCTAGCATTAATACATGAAATTTTACGATTGGTTACTTGCACTCTTTCATCGGCTCATAAAACCCATCATTTATCCTCCAAACACCATGTTTTTTCTTGTTGCATATATTTATTTTTGGTTCAAAAACGTCATCTTAATTTCATTGAAGTTTAATGTTTTTGAGTTTGTCCAACTCATTTTTTGAGACATAGAACACTTCCAACACGACCGACAAATATCACAATATGGAAACAACAAAGGATATCACAATATGGAATCAATAAAGAATATCACGATGTGTACAACAAAAATGGAAGTTTTGACACGCTAATAGGAATAAAAGCTATCGCAAACACAGAAAACCAACCTTACAAATACTAAACGATCGCATCACTACAGTCACATGTCATGCGAAGAAGGTACGGAGTGGATATTTGACGGTTTCATCCAATAATATAGAGCATGATCTAATTTCTTGTACAAGAAATTGTACGAACACCTCGTACACGATACAATTTGCGCATTGAACAAGTTTTGCACAAGAAATTGTACCGTGTACAACGGCCTTTACACGTAGCCGTAGACTGCTATGGCAAGAGGTACGACACATCAATACTGCTGCGTTGTGTTTGTACAACTTCTAGTAAGCGGCTTTAAGCCACTAGCTCGGCGTTGCCATTACAAATTAAAAGCGTTTGATGTGACCAATGATTGATGCTTAAATTTTCATGAAATTCTTCATGCAATAAATTTCTTTGACATTTATTTTGTCTACCCATTCTGTAAAGAGCAGAATCTTCCTTTCGTGGTGGGATTTCTTTGTTATTGTATTCAAAATCCCGACTTTAGACGCCGTGCATTGCTTTACGCTGGCGTTTTTTACGACTGAGCAGGCTAGATTTCCGCTGGAAAGTAAACAGACTTCAACTTTGCTAATGGCTCGAATGTGGATCGATAGTATTCAACATATGTCCAGTATCGATATATGCTCGCATCGTAGTTGCTGTTTTCACGTGCAAGTTGGGCTTAAAGAGTTGACTGCAGTAAAAGACAACTGCTCGAACATGTAAACAGGTACTGAAATGAGAGTTGAAGTCGAGATTGAACATATTTTTACTTAGGTGCGAAGGTTTCTGTGGCGTCATTCAGTCTTCTCTGCATATCGGGTTCTGAGTCCGCGTATGTTGACCAGGGGTGACAACAGTTTCGCTAGCCGTCCGGCTAGCGCCTTCAGGTCGAAGGTGTGGAAGCTGTTTTTTCACCATCTTATATAGGGATGGTCGAGTTCGTGCTGCGCTGTGATTGGTCGGGATGGATGATTCTTTTCCATGCAGTGTTTACGGGATAGCCATCATCTCTGTTGAAGTTCGTGGGTGCTTTCCATATCTCTATTGCCTCTCTGATGAGCCTGGGATAATAGCGACTCTCCTTTGCTATTGCTGAAGCCTCCTAAAATTTAATCCCATGGCCAGGCTCCCTCTGAACCTGCTTGTAGACACATAAGACGGCGAAACAACAGCTTCCACACCTGGAGACGCTAGCAGGATGGCTAGCAAAACTGTTGTCACCCCTAGTCAACATACGTGGACGCAGAACCCAATACGTAGAAAACATAACCTTATTTACTTTTACTTTTCAAACTTATTAGCGTATAAAATTTTCACCATAAAATTAGAGTAGACGTTAAGTTTTAATCTCGAAACTACATAATAATAATAATGGCTGCATTAATATAATGCTGCTTTGCATAATAATTTAATAATAATGCTACTTCGCATAAAAGCTGCAGCTCCCCGGCTGCAGTTTTTATGCGAAGAACGCATATATAAACCGGCACAACTCTGCTCTGCGGGTGTTGTATTACCATCTAAGACACCATTACGGTATAGACGCGAATCCGGTGCTGTCTTACGTCCCTGGAGACATCGAGTCCGTCGTGGAGAACGATAAGTGTAAGATCTGGTGGAATTATTCCTTCTCCACCTCCAGGCAATTGGAGGCGACGAAGCCTGATATCGTTCTCCTCGACAATCTCTCTCATGCCATGTTCGTGATCGGGTTTTCGGCACCGGCCGAAGCGAACATGGCAGGGAAGGAGATAGAAAAAAGGACTAAATATCAAGATCTGCTGTGTGAACACAGACAAATATACGCGGGCTACTCTGTGAAACTGGTATTCCTCGTCGTTGGCGTGCTTGGTGGTGTCAAGAGCTCACAGGTCGAAAATCTCAAGTGCATCCCGGCGTGCAGGGCGCGAGCTGATGCACTTGCAAGTGCAATGCGGAAGGCTGTCCTTCTCGGGTCCCTCCGCTTGCTTCGTGCGCATGACCCTAATTCCGGGTAGCCACCTATCCACCGGTGGCAGACGTGGCTACCCCTAGGCGCGACCCCTCTCGAGTCTCCGGCAATTATGACGGCAACGAAACCTGATGCTAGCCGGAGACTCGGAGGTGGAAGTTACTAATTGTAACATAATAATAATAATATTTATTGGACATTCAGAAAGGTACATGCAATGGTCTTCGTTAAAGAGTACATTTCAAATTTTAAAAAATCAAAAAACAATAACAAGTTTACAAGTCAAAAAATCATCAGAAGAGTAAAATGCTTTTGATACCAGCCAACAGTGCAAGACACGTTTAAATTTCCCGTGGTTACATTTCTAGTCTCTCGAGGTAACATGTTGAAAAATTTCAGTTCCATCACATTGAATAGATTTCTGCTTTTCGATAATCTGCAGTGAGGTATAACAAGTTTCTCCTTCCTCTTGGTGTCATGATAATGGACACTATTTCCAGTTTTGTATAGGCCGATATATTTTTTAACATTACATAAACATATGTATATATACAAACTATATAGTGTCATAATTTCAAATAATTTCAATATTGGTTGGCAGTGCTCACGGAAGGGTGAGTGAGAGATAATTCTTATTTTTAATTATATATAATATATTTCTAATATTTAACTTACTCAATATTCATTTCTTCCTTAGTTTCTCATGTGTTGGATTCACTGAAATTTTTCAATTTAAAAAAAAATGACACGGAAGCTCTACTCAGACAACCGGGACAGGGTATTTAATCCCTTTTAATAAGCACGGAAGAGCCTCGTCGTCGTAAGTGGAGCACGCGAATCATAAAATGATTATTTTCCGCTTTCGCGAGCAAACCTCGGCTATTCCATTTTCTTTGAATCAGCACCACGAAAAGAAATTTTTTCATACGCTTGGATGCTGAAAAGCGGTAAAACGCCAGTTCCGTGATTAAACTCGGAGCGGAGAAAACTCTACAAAATGTTCCCGTTAAAATATTTTGGTGCGATAAAAACTGAAAGATCGCCTAAAAATACTATTTGAGTATTAGCATCCGGGATGATCGAGAATAGAGATTATGAGTCTTAGGAGTGAGGACTGTGAAAACTTAATTCTTCTTGAACAGTACTATTTATTTTGACAGCAACAGCTAGATCCTCCGCATCCTGGTGTTAAATAAGCTTCATTGAAACTTATCATCATCGAACGTAAATAAAAGCAGAATTAAATATTTACAGCAATCAAGATAGGATTGATCTTATACAGTTTTTATACAACTTAAAATTCATACTTATACAGCATTTCAGCATATTTCATCGCCTTCTTCAAACATTTCATAGCCTATTTTACGAATTATATCATAGTTCCTCTTCTGTACAGGTTCTTGTTAAATTTTTCTCGTACTTCACGTCGAGAAACGAAGCCTATCACATTTCAAAATATACCAGTGTGTTCAAACTACGTAGTAATTACCTTTTCATAAACTTTACCGTATTATTATATTACCTTCAACAAACATCTCCATTATAAGTATGTTTTCAAAGCGTAGATCATAAAATATATCATTCAACCACTGAAATCCATATTTATCAAATTTTGACGGAAATAAGAAGATAAGTTGACAGCGATTAACAAACATAAGGCAGTAGAATTTCCTCAAATACATTCATCAATATTTGTGTAAAAGCGGATTATGGTAAGAAATGACAGTTCTATCACTTAGACATCTAGGCATGTTGATGTGACTCCTGCGTTATCATATACCCAATACTGTCTTCAAATAATTCCTTGATTCAAAGATCAACTTTAAGTTCCCGGTACTCTAGATAGATGATTTCCAGCGTTAACAACTTAAGAAGAATCTGTTTAGGTTATCGAGTACTGGGAATGAGTAACTAAATGCTAATTAACAAGATGATCTTAATATAATGTAATGCTTGGAACAACTTGGTAATAACCTAGCAAACGCTGAACTCAGGCATTGCCCCATGCTGAAAGACAAATCAATTATTCTTCCACGAGGCCTGTGCAGATGTTCGGACACATGAATGCACTCAGGAAAATTCTGCCCACACAGAATTCTCGAATCAGACTGGTGGAATGAAAAACAGTGATGAAAAAGGAGAAGACCCAATTCATGCGATTTCATGCGTGTACACAGAGATTCAATATCGTGGTAGTGTTTTGAAGGAGGAAGTAGATTTTTTCCAAGAATGTAACTAAAGTGATATTTGCAGCAGGTACTCCAATGGTTTTACGATGTTGGGTGTCGCAAATATTGTGTCTCCATATATTACTATCTATGAGATCTTTAAAGGCGGTATACATACGGTATACGTGGAATGTAATCATCTTGAGGGGTAATCACCAAAAATAAACCAAAGAATTTTAAGATTTTTAATGGGATAATTTAATCTCAACATGAGTTAACTTTTCATTATAAAATAGCATATATTTTACTTATTTACGATATAGACGAATCAATTCGTCACAATCAGTACGAAGTACTTCACGTTAGCTGAAATAAAGGCGAAATTGAAAAATTAATGGAATATCGACGAGTTACGGCGTTATTGTGAGCGGGTTCTCGCTTGTAATTCTACATCTTTTGTATTCCCACTGTATTTAAATTAACTATGCATGGCATCGGCAATGGCTGTAGTGTAAGCGATGAACTCAATGAGTGAATGTACTTGCTATTTAATTTTTAATTTTCAATGCGAAGAGCAAAGATTATGGGTCGGGTATTATTAGCAGCCTAAAACTGCTGTTCATACCACCATGTACCAATCATATGTAAATTTATGTATACGAGGCAACTTCATTTTGTGTTTTTTTTCACTGACCGTTGTCTAATATGTCATTTGATGGACCAATTAAATTAAATTAATATATACGAAGAATTTAAACTGCGAGCGACCTGTTATACTAAAATGAACGTTCCTAACACACATTCAAGTGGCGTCCGGACCAAAACAGTAAAGGAATGAGATTATTTTCTATGTTACTAAATATCATGCTCGTTGATGCTGTTTTATTCGCAAAAAGATTATTATTTACTGTCATGTAAAATTATTCACCAGGTATTTACAGATACTACTCAGTTATCAAAGAGGAGAAGATAATAAACACAATGTGTTGTTTTTGATGATTAGAGACGCCATGAGGTAAAAATGGTCATTTGATTAACCTCTGTGATAATACTACTTTAAAACAATGATTAATTACACGAAATATAATTTGAACAAATTCAATTTAATTCGATATTTAAAGTAACGCAATACACATTGAAAAAATAAACTCGCTCTATCGTAAGGGATACCCGATCCATTAAATCCCAACACTAAAAATATTACTCATCGAGGGATTGATTTTCATATCGTATCGACTTTTATCGATTTCGTGTCATTCCTGACGCAAACTTGAAAGATATGCTAGAATATAGGTTAAGCTACAAATGATTATGGAGCGAGGGAGGAAAAAACTAACAGGTAATTTCAAAGAGATGCTCTAGATTTCACCTTGCTGGGTTCTTAATCGAGCAATCGGTCACAACACAAGCAAGCATGCGTGCATTCTATCTCCGAAGCGGCTATGGAATCTAACGCGACAGCGACAAATAAAAAAGCCATTTACTGGCACAGAAATGTTGTGAGCCTCTTGTGAGCCTGCGAATGGTAATCAGAGTGGCAAGAGGATTTTTCGAACTATTTTCTCCAGCAGTTTCGCCTCTATTTTATCTTTTCACCCCCTCCATATATTTCTTTTTTCACTCTCACAGCGCCCAACCCCCAGATGTGTAATACAAAGGGTCGCGCAATTTCATGACCTGACCCCGTTTCGTCTGAGAGCAAGTCTCTTTTCATAAGGGGGGATGGGGAGTGTGTTTACGATCGTGGATGTTGGGGTGGGGGGGAGAGGCGGTGTGCACCCTGGTTAAACCACCCCTCCAGCCCCTTCCCTTTTCTTCACTCTCGCATGCGGGGGTGGGAATGCAGCCTACCATATCGCGAGCATTACGAGGCGAGTGTAGGAGCCGGGTCGAAGCGCGGCGAATCGAACGTCCTCACATCTCCTTCACGCCCAGCCTTTTCTTTTTTCGCAAATACGATGACCTGCAGTAGCTTAATCTATATTCCTGCATATCTCTCTCCCGATATGCGTCCCAGGAGTGACACACGGTATTGACGATGAAATTCGAGCACGTATGCAAATTACGGAGCGACCTTTTGTTCCATACGTGCGATGTTCCGAAAGAACTGTCATTTCGTTTTTTCGCAAATTGTTGCATCCAGTAGAACGAGATCCTATTTCACTCGGCTGTCATTAATTCCAGCAAATTTGCGATGCAACTTTTTATTTCGATAATTTTTTTTGTCAAGAATAGTTGAATAATTTCAAAAATCAAAGCTCAAAAAATTTCTAGACGGCAATATGGAAGTCATCAAATATTCAACCGAGCACTAAGAGTAAAATTTGACCATTTGAACTATTAGGGACTTCAGTTTGCGTGAAAAATCATGGTGCAAAGGGTATTTTATTTTACATGGCCCATATTTGTATTCGTTATTATTCTTTAGAATTCAAAAGTAAACTACGATATTACTAACAGTTATGATGTATTCCAACAATTATTTACAGATTGTGCGAACAGGTATTCCCAGCCTGTATTCTATCAGGAGTAAGTTGAAATTATTTTCATTCTTTGATAAGCCAAAATGGTAGATTGATTAATTCATTGTTACAGTGTTCATACACGTATATAAGTGAAAAAGGCGTAGCATTGAAGAATTTTAAAAGACCAGACAGTCTAACAACCACAAGTTACATGATTCTTTACGACATCTATATAATACCCTGCAAGCCACCATAAAGGTGTGTGGCAGGGGGAAAGCAAGAAGAATACATATGCATGTGTATAAAACCAGCGGCTTAGACCTCTCGGCAACGCTAACCCTTAGCAAAGTACCGCTTACTCTGCTATTTCAAAGCAGTTAACTAATAGCTTAAATTAACATGTAATAAAGGATTTCATTTGTTGAGGATTTATTCACTGTGTGAAGGGAAATAAATATATTTTGGAAGCAGTTTCCAGCTATAAATTCAACAGCTGTTTAATGCATGCTCAGTAGAATATTATTTCTGAGTGGGTATTACTGTTACTTCAGCTAAATAGCATTGTAATTGTTCTCGAACCTCGTTCTATTTGCTTAGTCTCAATTTATTCCCGAGATGGAGGGTAATGAGTCAGCAAACCTGTATGCTTCAAGACGAGACCTTCCATATCAACGTTAGTCTAACAACCGACACTCTACCACACACCCCTCTAAATTCCACATTCGCTTACTGCATGGAGTTAAAAATGTCAAAATTAATACTTTTTCAATTAATATCTAATCAAAAAAATCAGTTACTCCTTTATTGCTCCTTCTAAAGATAATGCTTTTTTCCAAATCAATGCGTCATGACATCTTTTATCGAACGAAACTTATTAAGTTAATTTAACATTTTACGTAATCTTATCTTACATATTCAGTCGTAATCATACGACTGAATATGTAAAATGAATTTGTAGAATCAAAATTGCAGCCAAATCAAAAAGCTCTGTCACCAAGCGAAATGTAACAAATTACATAAAAAACAGCTTTAAATTTTTTTTCAAACACAATTGATTGTACTCCACGAAATTTATTTCCTCGAGTGAATTAGATTTTATAATATATGCACGGATAGAATGATGTTCTTATTCCTAGATAACCCATAGTTTTCTGGAAATGTTAAAGTTCTCTTAGCAAAATTATGCAATTTTTAAGCATAAAAAATTATTTTTTAAAAACGAAAATGGAATTAAAAATGAGAATAACATTAAAATATGATTGATGAAAAGTTTCAACTATACTTTTCGAATTCAATTCAGTCTCGAAAACATCTGTGCGAAAGGAGCTTTTGAAAAATTCTTCGACGGAGACACCTTCTGCGCTCAGACGAGCTTGCATGGGACCATTTCAGCTTTGGGAGCAGGCGGACGTCCATCAGGACCGGACGCGTTTGTTTTCCGGGGAAATGCTGGGGAGTGAGCGATGATGGTCAAGCGGACATTCGTTGAATCACCTCGGAACTCACAGTCCGGTCTACACACTACAGAGCGAACGCAAAGGCCATTTATTCGATGTGCACAAGGGACAAACGAATTTGGCAGGGAAAAAAATCGACACAGCATTGTTCTCATCCAATAGAAAAAATCCGAGGACACAATGCAGTCCCCTCGGAGTGCAACCTTTAAGGAGGCTCCACCGAATCATGAAGTAATTGTCATTTTTTTCTGAAAATTTCAAGACACACAATATTTGGCCTTTCTATCGATTGGCAATAAAATAATTAGGCCTTTCCATCATGTATTTGAAGAAAAAAAGGCGTTGAAAATCAGATATTTCATGAGTGGTTTTACGGCAAAGCATGGCTCTTGCAGTAAAATTTGCAGATTAATAATGTAAAGATAAATGTCGTTTTGACGAAAAACTAATGTAAGATGCACAATTTTATGTAGAATTTAGCATTGTAAAAAAGTCCTCGCATTACATTTGTTTAATTTATATTCATAAATGTTTGCTCGAAAAAAAGCAGAAAAGGCTTAGTTACATGAAAGTGGCGCTATAGTATGTTGATATCATTGGCAACGGCAACTTGTGACGGAACGAGCTTACAAGCTTATTTACTAACTTAATTAAGGAATTAAACCTTACCAAGGTCCTTCTTATATTTTTTATGTAATTTAAATATTTCATTGGTTATTGACATGGTGTAATTAACACCAATTCTTTCAAATGGTTGCAGCATCATTGTTGCCACAGTTTAAAAAAATATCAATATTAACAAACTTCAAAACAAAGAGTTGTATTTTCAAGGGCATAGTTTAAAACTAAGTAAGAAAATATTTAACCTATTTTAGAATACGTATTAGCGGGATTGAGTATGTATTCTCACTTTATAAATGAAACTTGGCAACAACATGTCAGTCATGTTTCGAAGTCAAAATTAGTTAAAAGAGCTTGTAAAAAATAGAATACGACTACAACGCGCTATTTAATAGCATAACCATACAATTATTGTTTACACGTTATTAACCTATAGATGATTTTCCATGTAGGTGTTTTCTGGATCGGTATTTATTCATTAAATAACAGAGATCTTTTACGGGATTTTTGATCGCGGAGTCACGGTGGAACCTCCTTAAGTGGATTTTCAAACGAGCCTCGTTGAGTGAACGTAAATTAACACACATATGTGAGATGAAATTCCTCAGCTATAGTGTCATTTACCAGTGCCTCTTGCTTCCGAGCACAGATATTGCTGATGAAAAACAACTTAATAGAACAATTATCACGAAAATAGATTTCATAATATTTTTTCAGTGCAATTTCATTCTTAACATATGAAAATAACGAAACGCTTTCAAATCGGGTGAAGACAATTAGGCATTGACATGAGTTATGAGTTGTATTTAGCTAATAATACACCCTTGGATCACTGGCTAAATCAATGATGTTCTAATAGTACGGAGTGAAAAACATCTACATCTACATCTACACGATGCCCTGCAAGCCACCACGAGAGTGTGTGTGGTAAGGGGTCAAGATCACCAAGCATGCACTACCGACATGCAAATAAGCTACTATAGAGTTTCATGCAACTGTATTGTTAGTATCTATAGTATTTAAGGGATTAATACATGCATCATGCACTACAGAGAAGAAGCTTGAAGAAAGGTGTCATTAGCAAAATACATAACTCATTTCAAATTTCAAAATTGACCCGATTAAAAAAAATATATATATAAATTTATGAAATCAAAGAGTAGTCTTCTACATATCTACATAATACCCTGCAAGCCACCACAAGGGTGTGTGGCAGGGGAAAGTCATCTAGAGTGACTATCCACGAAGAAAAAATAAACATTCTGCCATACGCTGATGAAATAGCACTCATAGAAGAAACAGAGAGGGATCTGAACAAGATTCTGGTACCTATGCAAAGGATAATGGTTAGATATCAGCTGAAGATAATAAGCTGAAGATGAATAAGAGGAAGACTAACATATTGGTGTGCAGCAAGAAAGAAGAGGCCAAAACCAATGTCAAAATAGGAAAACCAAAACTTGAAGAGGTGAAAGAGTTCTATTACCTAGGAAGCCGAGTAACCAACGATGGACGAAGCATGAAAGAAATAGTTAGTAAAACAGCCCAGGCAAAGAAGGCATTCAATCAAAAATAGAATGTACTTACAGCAGGATATACAAGCGTAGAAGTAAGGAAACCGTTCATCAGAACATACATCTGGAGGATGTTTCTTTATGGCAGTGAAGCATGGACTATGACAGCAGTGAAAAGAAAAGGGTGGAAGCATTTGAAATGTGGTGCTGCGGTAGAATGCTGAAGATAAAATGGATCGACCGAGTAAGTAACGAGGAAGTTCTAAGAAGAGTAGGAGTAAAGAGAAGTCTGCTGAATACTCTAAAAAGAAGAAGGGACAACTTAATAGGCCAGATCATGAGACACGATGGCCTGATGTAGACAGTCGTCGAGGGAAAAGGGAACGGGAAGATTGGAAAAGGCAGGCCTCGTATGAGATACATGGGACAGGTTGTGAATGATGTAACAGAGAAGAATTACGTCACAATGAAAAGGTTGGCCGATAGAAGAATCGAGTGGAAAGCAGGGTCAAACCAATCCTAGGATTGTTGACCGATGATGATGATAAAAATTTTATCGACGGTCATAAGACAAATATATATGTATGATGATATTTCTCTTAACATTATGTGTTAATTATCCACTACGACATTCAGTAAGAAGGCTATGAACTCAAGTAGCGGAAATAATAAGGTCATTTCAACTCTCTAAATAATATAATGCCCAGTATTCCTGAAATTGATCACTCTGCTTCCGTACTATCATATTTTCTCCTACATAGCGTACTCTCAAGTTGACCCGACCTTCGATCATATTCGGAGAGAGAAATTATACTATCGTTGAAAGAAGAAATATTGGCTATAAAGTTATTTCTGTACACAGTTCGTAAAACATTCTCAGTCACTTTATTTTTCGTCTCTAATCCTAGCGCTTGCCAAGAAGTTTTTCACTAAATAACGCATTCCCCGAAATACTATTAACTTCCACCTAAAGAGAATAAAGGGCCCATAGTTTTCGTCCTCAAAAAAAGTTACTGCCAAATATTGGGAAAACAAGCTTGAATGTGGGATAAACTTTGAATTTTCAACCAAGACTCTTTCTCTAGATGGGCCGTGGATATGAGAAGTGATGATCATCAGCTTCTGAGATTGAGAGCAACGCGGGGTACTTAAATTTTAGCTACCTCCATCATCGCACATTCCGGTTGAGATGAAGATTTTTCTAATAATTCGTTTATCCCTCCAGCACATGTCCAACTTCTACGGTAATTTCATGAACTGGCCAATACGCTCCATCCTCCCTGAACCTAGGAAAGTTAGGATGATAACCTCAACACCTTAAGAATTCCTTACAATTTGCGTCCACGTTACTCCGTTTTCTCCCAACGTCTTCTTCCCTTCGCCTTATCTGTGTTCAAGTAGGACAGTTTTGCCTCAATCTCTCCCAACTAATGACATTGTACTATTATTACTTTATACAAGTAATACTAAGAATACATTAACATATTACATATGAGTAACTGATTAGTAACTTCAGGAAAATAAAACAGTAAAATTAGGCTCTTAAGTGATACCATCTAGCTACACTCTTCTTCGCGTACAATATTACTTAGTGCTCTGGCATGCAAGGGTGGGTAGGTAATGAAGTATCTCTACTCTTATATGCTTTTTTCATCTACATCTACATCTGCATAATACCCTGCAAGCCACCATAAAGGTGTGTGGCAGGGGGTGAACTCTCACCAAACATGCACTACATATCATGCATAAAAAAGGATCAGTACTTTTAAAGGTACTGTTCAAAACTACGCTATTTAAAAAAAGATAAAAATAGCAAAACATACGTGCAAATACATGCCGTTAGTTGGGTTAGCTTTAAGTCCTTATACCAACATGCAGCTACCAATGTTTTTTTCATGACAATCGAAAATTTGAAATAAGTAAATACACAGTTCTATTCCGAATACACTGTTTTATGTAATTTCAATATAAATGTTTACCTGTAAGTTAGATTTAAAACGCTATTCATCAAGGCGTAGGCTGGTCTACTGATAACCGAATACCAGGGTTACTTGGACCCACGACCGGCTTGGTTACAATTAGCCACTAGGTACATATATTCTTCTAATAAACCAAAATAAAATACCTGATACATATTGTATCAAGTTATTTTAAACATTTATCGTATACAAAGTATGCTTGCAACTATTTAGATTTTTTATTAACGGGTTTAAGACTCACTATGCCGTCGAAATACAAAAGATTGCTAGGGAGTCGTAAGTACAAGGATTTTTTCCGATGAGCGTCTTAAACAATGCCTATGCGTAGATCAGGTGCAATGTCCCAAAGGCAAGCAGAAGAATTTTTTTTTAAATCAGCAGGTCAATCATAAAACATACGATAAAAAATGTTGAGGTTGTGTAATGTTTTCAAAGCTCTCCTTTTTTATTATTTTTATGTGCTATTAAAATATTTTACGAATAAAATAATTATTTTAATGCATATTTAAATATAATTTAAAGGTTCTACATCTTACTCGAACCCAAGACACGTTTTTCATTCATTTTCATAGGGAAAAACTACATGGGTTCAAATAACCCAACCGCAGGGCTACCTGAACCCAATTTCATTTAATGTTTTTAAAATCATAAAGGTCAAAAATATGGTAATAACTGTCATAAATAGGAATTATAGAGGTTGTGGATTATGACACATATGTTTATCAGCACGTCTTTTTTATTATGGTTTTAAAACAAAATATATAAAAAATAAGTAAAAAGTGGGTCCAAGTAACCCAGGTTTACGGCACTACACGGGTATTATATAATTTATGGCCAATTAGCTCGTTACGGTCCATACTACTTTAATAATAAGTCGAAGTATATTAGTTTATTGAATAAACAAACGATGTAAACGCATATGTTTTCGCCAAGTATTCATTAAACAACTTCACGTTCAATATATAAACAGCGCCCATAGTGATATCGTGCCGTGACGTCATGCGACGACGTCATTCTTTTAAGTTGCCAAAAAAGTTTTAAAGAGCAACTTTAACTTTCTTTGTAACGCAACTTAAATATTCAGCAAACTTTTCACCAAATACATTTTAGCCAATAAACTTCTCATCCAAAATTTATAAATACTAGCGCATGTAAAACGATTGCTTCTTGTTCCATTCTTCATCTCCGACTCTTTTCGAGGTTACTCCTCGTGCCTCTTATTTCCGCCAACAAATGTCTTCCCAAAAAAAGATCAATGCTTCATAGATTACTTCTGATTTGAACTATGATGACACACTTACAAAAATCGCTCGGCAGTAAAATCAATTTAATATTGACCACCGCACGATATTTTTTTGTCTTCCGGGTTTATACAGACGGGGAAATCCGAAGAGAAAAAAGAAAGGAGGGAGGAAGTGGAGAAGTCAGTCATTGGGTCAAACGAACGTGATTTCCGTACACACGCCGGAGTCGAGGGTGGACAGTCTTGATTTAGAGCCCCGCTCCCGTTTAACCCAGATTTCGACACCGCTGTGTGTCTCGGGAGAGTCCACTGGGCCACTCGTCGAGCCCCTGCCGAGACCCAGATGGCTCGCAGGATAAGGGCCCTCCGCCCGGAACTCCCTTGCGCGCACGAACCCTGGCCCGAGAGGGCCTGAAACACGCGGAATTAGGGGGCGGAGTGCAGGGAGGGGGAGTCACGTGGTTGGTCGCAAATAAGGGTAGTCCCCCTTTAATAACACACACTTACACAAAGGAAGCCGTAACCTCGGAAGCCGAGTGACCAGCGATGGACGAAGTAAAAGAGAAATTGTCACTAGAATAGCCCTAGCAAAAAGGGCATTTGACCAAGAGAAGAATCTGCTTACAGCTGCAGATTTAAGCGTGGAAGTGAGGGAACTTTTCATTAAAATATACATCTGGAGCATTTTATTCTAAGGCAGCGAATCACGGGCGATAAAAGCAGCAGAGAAGTCAAGGTTGGAAACACTTGAGATGCGGTGCTACCGAAGAATGATGACGATAAAATGTATCGACCGTTTAAGTAATGAGGAAGACCTAAGAAGAGTGGGAGAAAAGAGAAGTCTAATGACAACTCTAAAAAGAAAACGGGACAACTTAATCGGATACTTCTGACACGATGGCCTAATGAAGACAATCGTCGAAGGAAAAGTGAACGGAAAAATGGAAAAGACAGGCATAGTATGAGATATATGGAACAGGTCGTGAAGAACGTGAAAGAGAGGAGCTACGTCAATATGAAGAGGTTGGCCGATAGAAGAATCGAGTGGAGGGCTGCGTAAAAACCAATCCTAGGATTGTTGACCAATGATGGTGATGACACAAAGGGACCCATTCCGTACTCGCTATAATCCTCAAATTACTCGGATACGATCCCTACCCATATCCTTACCCTGCCTGTCCTCCTGATGGGCGCCTCTGGGTCAATTGGTGACCGTTTAAGACGCAGGCAGCGATGCCGATTCTTCTCAGCGGATAGCTTCCTGGAGTGAGAATCGTTTGCGTTTCGCGAGCGCTAATAAACGCGTTTGCATCCGTCTATAAATGCGTTACAGAATCGGTAGATTTAGGTGTGATGTCGTCGAACAAATCGATCATTATTTAACCTCTTTGGTCCTGAAAAATGCTCAAGCCATGATAAAAAAATTTTCTCATCTCTTTTGAGAACATACAGGATTCATCATCATGGGTCAACAATCCTATGATTGGTTTGACGCAGCTTTCCACTCGATTCTTCCTTCGGCCAACCTCTTCAATGTGACGTAATTCTTCTCTTTTACATCCTTCACGACCTGTTCCATATATCTCATACGAGGCCTGCCTTTTCCATTCTTCCCGTTCACTTTTCCCTCGACGATAGTCTTCATCAAGCCATCATGTCTTAACTTTTAGCCGAATAAGTTGTCCCTTCTTCTTTTTAGAGTTTTCAGCAGACTTCTCTATTCTCCTACTTATCTTAGGACTTCCTCGATAAATTACTCGGTCGATCCATCAAATCTTCAGCATTATTCTGTAGCACCACATTTCAAATGCTTCTACCCTTTTCTTCTCTGCTGCTGTTAACGTCCGTGCTTTACTGCCGTACTACACTACTGAAATTATATGCTGAAACAAATTTGATTTATTGTTAATTTTGATGAAATATTTATAGTTCACATATGTGTGATTTTTTTATTTGAGAGATATAAAAAAATTTGATGATCGCATGAATAATAATATAGTACCACCTCATGCATTAACATTCTGTACATGAACAGAAAAAAGTGCACCATGGGTAAGAGAAAAATAGATGAAATATGATTCACTTTATTTGATACTACTGAATTTCTGGAAAACAAAAGCTAAAGAGATAGATTCTAGTGTATGACATTGGGCTGTAAATGTGGAAAATTCAAAAGCAGGTACGTTCACAGTTGGGTGCATCAGGCCAATAATCTACTGGAAAAAGCTACCCTCTGAGGAACGTATAACCGGTCGTCCACATGTGTGGATGAGGGGACCGAAGATGTTAAGGAACGAAAAAGAAAAATTCCGCCTCAGTTCACAGCATATATAAATCTCCACTACATTCCCAAGCCTGACTACATTCTGGAGCGAAATTTAAAAAAATTAAGGTATCCTTTGCGGAAATGTTATTCTTACACCCACAGTGATCGAAAACGCTGCTTTATTCCGTCATACCGGTAACTGTATTTATTTATTTACTTACCGACTTTTTTCGGAAGTATAGTTAACATTAAAAAGTCAATTATACTGGTCAACAATATTTTTTCACCACAAGAAATGGGATACCTGTTCGAAGCTGAGTCGAATGTGCTGATTACGAAAGTGAATTCAGTCTTTTCTAAAGTGGTCAGTTTTCTTGTGACACGTTGCAGCATCGTTCCAAAATTCCTCAAAAACACAAAAAATAGTTACATACAATTACATATTTTCACCTAACTATTGATAACCAACAATACTAAATAATAAAATGCCAAAAGATGCATCAGAAAAACTTATTTATTGGAATGGACTAATTTTAATTCTCCTGTGGTCTAGAGCCTACCTTTCTCTTATGTAAAGTAATTATATCCTATATCGTATCTCCAAGTTTCAATAGGTTTTTTGATATAGAAACAAAAACGATTGAACAATATTCACAATTAATATGACCTTAGTACTACTGATATAAGGAAGATTATTGCATAATCCATCGAGGTTTGTGTGTTTGAAGTAGGTTAAATAAAGGAAAAAGCTGATGTGGAGCGAGAAATTCAGTTAATAACCATGTACGCTAAAGGTAGAAGATATTATTTTAAAACAGCACAAAATAAATACTTTGCACCTATAAAAGAACTTCATAAAAAAATCTAAATTTATTGCGGAATTGTATGCACAATTAAAACCTAATTGCTCTTTTCCGTTAATTTCTAAGAGTCAATCTAATCAGCGCATTTGTGAACTGTTGACAGTACGACATTTAATCTGACATCGAGGCTTTAGGAAATAATTTCACTTTCCTTTCACATTCTTATATCATACTGCGTGAAATTAATTTCATTGAATTGGTGTATTCAGAGACTCTCAAAACTCAGTGAGACATTTAGTTGTTACAACATACTATTCCCGATCAAAATTGAAATATTTCCAGTGTTATTCATTCATTATTTCAAAAAATTCCTTTACTTGCCCTAATATGCATAAGCACTTCCTTCCGATGTTTCCTCCGACGTTTGGTTAGTGACATGTTTCTTAATGCCATCGTAATTATGTCGGATTAATATCGTAAACAAGCGAACGCTGCCTCGCAACTCGAATTTGACAAGTCCTCTCCGCTCTTCTCGATCAGCTAAACAGTTTCTGACGTCACTCCCTTGTCTCTGCCACTGTGAGAAATGTTGATTGAGACCTGTCATCTCCAAGTTCGCAAACTTAGACCAGAATTTGGCTTGAGGGTTACATGTCCTCTGAGATGATCAAAGCCTCACTCTCAAGTCAAGTGTCGTGTAATCGCTACTGAAGGACCTTGCCCGAAATCTCGTACTCTAAAACAAGTTAAATGTTTCCTTACATAGTTTTAAACCATTCTCTTGCAAATACAACTCTCTGTTTTGAATTTTATAAATTTTCGTATTTTTGAATACTGTTAGGCAACAATGACGCTGCTACCGTTTGGAAGCATTTTTATTAATTACATCGTTTCAATAACCAAAGAAATATTCAAATTACTTAAAAAATATAAGAAGGACCTTTGTAAGGTATATTCCTAAATTAAGTTAGTAAATAGGCATGTAAGCACGTTCCGTAACAAGTACCGTTGCCAATAATAACAACATACTGTAGCGCCACTTTCATGTAACTAAGGCTTTTCTGCTTTTTTTAGCAAACATTTATTAATATCAATAAAACAAGTGTGGTAAGGCTAGCACTTTTTTACAATGTTAAATTTTACACAAAATTGCGCATCTTATATTAGTTTTTCGTCAAAACGACATTTCTCTTTGCATTATTAATCTGCAAATTGTACTGCAAGAGCCATGCTCTGCCGTATATCCACGTATAAAATAGCTGATTTTCAACGTCTTTTTTCTTCTAATATACGATGGGAAGGCCTAATTATTTTATTGCCAATCGATATAAGGGCCAAAAATGATGTGTCCTGAAATTTTCGCAAATATGACATCTACTTCATAATTCAGTGGAGCCACCTTAAAAACATTTAACAATATTATGGTTGGCATAGAGACTTTTGGTTTATTTATTTAAATTTTTGAGTATATTTCGTATCAAGTACATCATAAATACTCTAGGTACAAATTCAATGTATATCCATTCCCCACCCATCATTGGTAAATTATGGAATTCGAACAGTAACCAGTAAGAGAAGAAGACATTTATGTTTCCCGAAATTGTTAACAAGTGCTGAAAACTCCACGATGACGTTTTTTGGCAGAGAATTTCAAAAATCTTAAAAATAATGCAGCCTAGCAGAAGATACATCGGCTCTCGTTGGTATGCCTCTGAAAGGAAAACATTCGATCTTAAAACTTGGAAGAAAATAAAAGGACTCTACAGCGCAAATATTCAATTCAGTTTTTCCGTCTTAATTCAATTTCAGGTTACACTCACGAGGAGAGACTATAGATAACGATGACTATAGCGTTTTTACATCAGCCTCGGCAGTGCTTCCATCTATCTGAAATCTAAAACGGAGAAAACTATTTTGAAAGATTTTCGTTCTCAAATAATTGAGAGCTCTTTCCTTAAATGAAAGAAAAGTGGCGATTTAGAGAATTGACTTGCTCAGGAGCCCTTGTTAGCTTAACACCACGGAATTCTAGGAATCAATCCTATTAGCAAGAGTTGGAAATCTTGATCAATGAATTTGGGGGTGAATAGGTTTTGTTTTTCGGATTCCGGCGAGGATTTCCTAACCCATAACTGAAACTGGCGATGTAATTTTAGATTCTTGTTCGGCTAAACTGCAGATTTTTACCATCAAGTAAGTATTTTCTGAGCGTTTACGACAGCTCTTTTCGATTCGTCCAAATCAATACGGGTATACATCTGAATCGGATTCTTCCAAATAACGAGTTGGAGAGTATTTGATTCTTCAAACACCCGGAAGTTTTCTACCTGGTTTTCTACGGAAGTTTTCGTTCTTTACCTGGATTTTGCTCGCCCATGACGAAAAGAAATATCCATTTAACCATAAATTTGACTTTTTAACGGTCTACTAGAGTATCTTAGTTCGGTAAAATACTTCTCTTTCCATGGATCAGTAATAGTAAAATTTTAAAGAAACCTCTCAGGAAGAGGTAAAAGTTTTGGACACAGCAAAGGGAAACAGATGGTTATCGATATCAAATAAATAAGAAGGAATTGGTGTATAGAAAAAATATCGTATTTTCAATTAATGACAGCGCCAGTCTTCAACACTTATCACAACACCTTCACCCTGCCAAATTTTGTAAGGGTGACCCCTGCCATACATCATTACGGTAGTTTAAAAAGTATTCTGTGGACATCGATGAATGGTAAGATACATCAAGTGTCGCAGCATTGGCATAAAATTGAAAAGGGCTAAAATTACCCTTTTCTACATCTATTAAGAAACCCCTTACGGCTCTGTACTTTACTGTCATCATCTGACTTGGTCTCACAACCTTGTTTAAACAACAATCTGCGCGCTGAAGCCGTCCACATATGCAATGGTATTGATTTCCTGAATCACTCGTATGTGGGTATTTCCGGAACATGTATATTTTGATGATGTGTTCGCGACCGAAAAATGGAAAGCATTCGTATACATTTATGCGTGGAAAATTTGGGAATTTAGGGTGGAATATTTGCATATCACCTGACTAAATACATTCTATGAACCTATAGCCTATAGGTACAATGATTATTAAGGATGCTGGCAGCTGGCTGAGTTTATTTGATCTCCCAACTAAATTATGTCTCAAATGAGTACAAAAATAGCTGGATTATCGTACGCACAAGGCATTTGATTTTAAACGTTTCTTGTTGCGAATTTAAAGAGTAGGTTGTTAAAAAGGGAACAAAAAAAGGTCTGTTAGGGTGGAAAGATTTGGTGACTAAGATTTATTTGCATAAATTGATCCAATCGGATGCTTGAGGAGTCAAATCCTCATGCAACGAATCGATGTAACAAATACATATTTGTAAAGATGACAGCAAAACCCGTATGATATAAGTATTTTAACTAAAACATTTAGACGACAAAAATGTGCCATAACCTCACACGAAGTCTACAGCATGATATACACTTCGTTAGTAATATTTCTTTTACTCATGGTTGAATTTTTCCCATTTTCTGTAAAATAAATACTCGAATACGAGAAAACATCGCGCTATAAAATGGCGAATGAACCTACCGCCTCAAATTCAGCGGTTCAGTTCAAAATCGCAATATCATCGCTCATCAAGTATGGAAAACGAAACTCACTCATCTTTTTTCGGTACCATTATCACATCTCCGTATACAAGGCAGAATTTTATGCTCTCATTTCCAGAGTAAAGAATCGTTGCTCCGTCCATTTTCACATTTCCTTAGTTGTGCAGCGGTGATGAGCTTTCAATCATCTTAGTAATGCTCACATGAAGTGATCGGCTCACGCATAATGGCATCATAAATGTAGATGAAGGTTGTTTTTAATTTAAAAATGACTAAATGGACCGAACAGATGAGTTTCTTGTTCAGATAAAGGGTATATTATACATATAAAAAGGTATATTTTATATAGGGTATATAAACCTGATTTGGTATATCCGGTTTGGATTCATGTGAAATGGAGATAATGGTACGATTGAAGAGGCACGACACAGTTCTACATTTTCTGATGCCTCTGAAACTAACAAGGTTTAATGACTCACCGATTTCTACTAGTATTAAACATCAAGTACAGACACATTTTTTAGGCTTATTGCATGAGTCCTTGAAGATATATCTGGTCTAAATACGGCATAGTTGATTCGCACATCTTATATTTCGAAATTACGTATTTTTCCGATTACGACATTTCATTGATCAGGAGTTCGATCCAGTGATTCGCAAACTCCATAACCATGACTCCGTACCTTTGTGGACGTGAATGGTTGTCGTCATCGTCAAAGCTCTGAAAAAAATAGTTCCATTGGTAATAAACTAAGGTATTGATCGATTAAGAGCCAGACTAAAAGGAACTAATGGTGGAGCATTCACTTTCAGAAATGAATCGATAATGGGAGTAACCTCAGCGATAGAATTCTACTCCGAAGTAGCCAATCAAAAAAGTGCATCTTTGAAGAGAAATGAGAAGCAATTTCAAGCTATATCAACATTTAAATAATAATTTTCATAATCATCATAATTTTCCATTAATTGCAGCCATAAAATACTGAGACTTCTAATAAAAAAATTAAATTCTTTTCAAAATCGTGAAAAACCATGCTAAAAGTAAGCAAGCATACGACTATTTTTTTAATGTAACGCGGGTAAAATCTTTAAGCTGTTACGGACGTACCCTCCACTGAAGGCGAGATGACTCTTACTAGGAATAGGAGAAACTCATTTCTCATTTACGAGGCCTACAAACACTGTCTTGGAGTGTACTGGATGGATAAAAGCAGAACTGTACGACGCGCACCGAGACATTTCCTCCCAGCGGAGTTAATATCCAAGAGTGAGTATCATGAAGTTAAAGAGAGGAAGCGACAATATCACTTCTTCCAGGTAGCAGCTTCTTAAACAGCTGCTAAAAGGCTTCATATACTTATCCTGATGCTTACCAGCTTATTATCTTGGATGAAAAGAGGTCTCGCATTAGGAATACCAAGAGAAGAATTGCGCCGGACAAGAGAACGCTCGCCAAAAGTAAGAAGTAATGATGTGTCTCCCAGCAAAGGCACAAGAAAAAGCTATAAAGAAAGTCTAGTGTATAACGTTGCATCTTAGCACTCAGTGGCCTGATCACCCAATTGGAAGGATAAACGGGGATTCTAGGCTTACGAGATGAGGGTCTAAAGAAGAATGGATAAGGTTAGCTGTATGAATAGAAAGACAAAGGTTCATCATCAATGGTCAAAAATCCTAGGATTGGTTTGACGCAGCCCTCCACTCGATTCTTCTATATGCCAACCTCTTTATATTAATGTAGTTCCTCTCTTTCACGTCCTTTACGACCTGTTCTATGTAACTCATACGAGGCCTGACTTTTCCATTCTTCCCGTTCACCTTTCCTTCGACGACAGTCCTTATCAGGCCATCGTGTCTTAAGATGTGGTTGATTAAGTTGTCCCGTCTTCTTTTTATAGTTTTCAGCAGACTTCTCTTTTCTCCCACTCTTCTTAGGACTTCTTTATTTGTCACTCGGTCGATCCATTTTATCTTCATCATTCTTCGATTGCACAATATTTCTAATGCTTCCACCCTTTTCTTCTCCGCTGCTGTCATCGTCCATGCCTCACTGCCGTAAAGAAACATGCTCCAGATATACGTTTTGATGAATTGCTTCCTTACTTCCAAGCTTTTATTTCTTCTAGATTCTTCTTTTGATAGAATGCCCTCTTTGCCTGGGCTATTCTACTCACTATTTCTTTCTTGCTTCGTCCATCGTTGGTTACTCTGCTTACCAGGTAACAGAACTCTTTCACCTCTTCCTGTTTCTTTTCCTAGTATAACGTTGGTTTTGGCCTCCTCTCTCTTGCTGCATACCAATATCTTAGTTAGAGTAAGGTTACCAAGCCAAAAATGCAAAGAATCCAACAAAAGCAAAGATGTTGGGAGAGAGAAGGAAACTGGTTAAGGATGTCATAAGATATGGGGAAGATTAGACTTAGGATATTTCGAGGGTTTTGGAATGTTCTTGAGGATTATAGAGGGATTAATTTGGCTTGGTTAGCGCGGAAGAGAAAACAATCAATTGCTCTGGACAACAAAAAAGCTGAGCACAAGTAAAGTGATCACATGGAGTGTTAATGCAGAAAAGGCGACTTGGATTGGAATGAAGATAGGAGACGACTTTCTCGGGTGGAGAGTAGCAGGATAGGGCTATTCAAAATCCTACTGATGCTGGCTAAATACTTATGATGATTTGACAATAGAACCCTTTTCTTCTCCTATTTTTTCCCACAGTGGAGTTAAAAACGGATAATAATGTTTAGCAGACATGACAAAAATTTGTCTCTGCGGCAACGTATTTTTCAGTAGCAAGCAATCACGTCATTAGCCTTGATTCTAGCATGAAGGAGGACCCAACGAAAAAGGGCCTATCGAACCTCATGTAAAAGTTGTTGAAAATGCAAGTGGTGCAAGATAACAGAGTGGATTGATAACTCCGGTCTCATGAGATGAGTCGTGTCAATGAATCTCTGTAGAGGGCAAAAGATATATGTGTGGTGCTGTTCTGGACATGTCCACCTGGGTCATGTCGATGATCTCCCCACTGAACACCCTTGCAGAAGTGGATTGGTTAAAGGAGGATGAGTCATCCTTCTCCAAGAAGGCCCAACCGTCTCTCAAAGAGCATTTCCATCTATCCGTTTGACAACCAGGAGAGAAAAGGACTCCAGATAGGGGGGCATATCCTAAAGCTCATCATTCACCCATCCAGCGATGTTCTATTGCGTTTGAGAGGATCATGTTTCCATCGCCAGATCACTGACTGACGTCCGCCGTTTCATTTTGACCGACAACCAAACATCACTTTCTTTCCATGTACTTGCAGCAACAAGGCGAACGCTCTGTGGGTGGCCGGAAGGTTAGCACAGTGGATTTCTCACAGCCGATTGACGAAAAAAAGGAAAGATACTTCACCTCAGCCACAAACCTCTCAGGGGTAGGAAAGCACAATGACGTCCCTCACATCCATTTTGGCTTGAATTCAACCACGTAGGCCCTAAATCTAGAGACTTAAACTCTTTATAAATATTTAATCATCTTTGCTTCTTTAATTCATTAATGGGAAGATGTTTTGAACGCCAGTGGTGAGACGGGCATTGTTGTCTTCGTCATCACAAGAACTCATTTTGCTCGGGAGTCTGAGCACCGCATTCAATTTGATGCATTTAAACCCTTGCCAACTTCGTCTACAATTAATTTCAATTTGAATCAGAGCACTTAAGTGTAATTACTCTTTCAATCATACAAGTGAGGTAGCTTAACACTTGAAAGCAGCTGTAGTTTCTCCTGCCCGTCGGCCACTGGTTGCTTCAACGCTGCGACAGTGATTCTCGACTGGAATTCACAACTCACGATGATAATCGTCAAGAGAATCACTCTCTAAGCGTGTATCTTTCCTAATTCGCTCTATTGGTACGCATCTTAATTAATCCAAAAAAGCTTGAATAAAATTATAAAACAAAAACAGTACCTAGCAATAATTTTACTGCAATCATTTCTTACGGGGTGTTTCGAAAAATCGTATCTTAATAATGCGTCAGTTGAATCATTTTCATTTCTCCAAAATGTTCACATTGCAAAAAATCAACTCAAAGATAAAACTAAGTAGGAGGCGATAAAAAATGAGCTAATATCAAAATAATCTTACACATAAAGTTAAAAGGAAATTTAATTATGTGTATTGGTATTAGTCGCTCTGAGACTGGAGTTCTTTGGTAAACATAATATTTCTTAACCATTTGAAATCTATCACCAGTAAGCGTAAAGAAATCGGTAAGTAGCCGGTAGTCATGAAACGGCAATGTTTCCGGGACTGGAACGGTATCTGCGATGCTTGCGCACGACCAAGAAGCAGCGATTTTGCAGCCAAGGTAAGTTTCCAACGCTCTATCGAAGTCTCTAACGTCCGCCATTGACGAGGTGCGATATTTATGTGTCCCGAGGTGCAAACCTCAGTGGCTTCATTCTGCGATTAACAATTAACTCACCAGCCAGGGAATGTGAAAACAGATAAACCCTTCCCACTCCAAAGGGATCAGGAATAGCTTTACCTTTTCCTCTTCGTAAATCCATCCTCTCCGAAAATTTCCTTCTAACAGTTGTTTCGGCTAAAGCAATTTAAAAAAAACACTTGTAGACGATGGATGGACTTCATCATTATTTTGAGGAATCCCACTGATTGCCAGGGTAACCAGAAAACTTCAGGAGTATTCTTTGTTACTCAAAATCTGATTTGGAAACTTCTGTGTAGCAATCCTTTCCCATTTTACTCACGTCCAAAGTTATTTTTAGATAAATATTCAGAATCAGTATAAAACCAGTCATTTTGTCACCAGTCAAAGCTTTTTCTCTGCGGACCCCTAATGACTTAATGTTTGATTCTACTGAACCAGGAATTAGGAATAGTGAAAAGTCATGTGCTAACCATAAATACAATACAGTATTAATTGAACTAATGCCGAATATCAATACAAAATTATTCCTCTCAGAATAATCAAGCTTCATACAAACAGTCAAATTCATAATAGCTTCTACTTTGTCCATACTGTAAATAATATATTATTAATGGAATTATTTTTCAACCAAGGAGAAACATTTGGTTGAAAAATACTAATACACAGGGTAAAACCATGACGTGGAAATGACAAAAGAATGGTTACAAGTGTCAGATAACGGAGAGACATTTTTAAATAATTATTTAAGCGTTGAAATGATAATATTTGAAGTATAAGGTGAAACCGTTTTGATACGTCTTGAAAGCGAGGAAGTCATGTGCTAACCATAAATACAATACAGTATGAGTCCCCGCAAATCGAATGAACGAGATTCCTTCTGCCGTTAATACTTCGATTCAAAGATTTCTGAACGCTTCTGGTGGTAGATCAATATACAAAGAGAGGCTTTTTTTTACTTACTTTACACTAAGAGCGCGAGAGCAAATCGTACGTTTAAAAAAAAAAAAAACTATTTTCGAACCACCCTCCGTATAATGCAATGGCATGCAGAATCTCTTCTTTCCTAATTTAGGGCAATCAAAATGTCTAATAATCTTAATACTAAAACGTCACCCATTTAAATAATTCACCACTAGATTTGAAAACTCTCACTAAGTAGCCTAGAAATAATTAGAAAGCACAATTAACTAATCATTTTCTTTTCCGGATTTAAAAGATAAAGCATGTGATAAAAGCAACAGAGGTAAGTGCTTGAGTGTGATTCCTTGGTTCGATAACATAGTGAAATGAAATAAAAAAACATTGAGAGGTCTTTATCAGAAAATTCTCCTTAAATTGGTGTTAAATTCAAGATATATAAAAAATTTCTTTCATAGCTAAACGAATTTTAATTATTCTGCCTAGACACACAGAGCTTGAAATTAAGTTATAATAAAACTCACGAAGTTAATGAGGTAAACGCCATGGATGATACTGGCTTATCTTTTGCCTGCTAATTCTTGGAAAATTAAACTTATTAATTCAAGCCTAATGACATTTCAATTAAACAGATAAACAGAATTTTGCTCATTTTTCCGTATTATCAAAGAGATTTTGACAAGTATGAGCACAAAGAACTGCTAGAGCCTGAGTGCCATAAGAAAACCTAAGATATTTGTCTCCGCTTGAAAATCATTTCTTCAATGCTCAATAACTAACTTCCTCCAAAAGCAAGGGATTTCCTCCTGTAACCAATCATTAATCGGGGTAAGACAGGACCTCAATTTTTCTGCACTCTTTAAAATGTTCACTCCATACCAACCGTGCATGCTAAAACGGAACTATGACAAAAAAATACCAGAATGAAATGTACCACACTCGCCAAGCCAAGCCAATTCCAAAAGAAAACAACGGAAAGAAAAGACTGGATCACGACACCAAAACTGCATCACTCACCTAACTGTCACAACGATAAAAAAGCCCTTCGGAGCATGATACTACCTACTCACACAACAAATGACCTGCCAACACACCTGTCACTGTACATGCATGAGAACAAGACACCATCAAGGGCCGCTGACCATATTTTTCCTCCAAAACTTTCCAGTGAAGCCAGGGCGACCACATCAGCTGGCGGAGCTTTGATGATAGTCAGCAGATTAACAAAGTGGGCGAGAAGCGGGCGTACGGAAGACATTGAACGGGGACCACAAGAAACTGAGGAACCGGCGCCCACACAGGGGTAGGGCAGACATATACGTACTCTTTATCCATGCACTCACATCCGGGAAAAAAATCATTAAAGCCCACGTTCGAAAACAGGGAAATGTGGTCACTCCTGTGGTGAAGGAACAATCCAATCTCCATTAGTGAGCAAAAAACTATTCTTGAAACATTTCAATGTCGCTAACTTAAAATTAACTCCTGCGAGAGATTCTCAATTCCATTCTTCAAGCAGCGAAAATAATCCTATATCTTCCCTACCTTCAGAATAGATATGCTCCACTCTATAAATACTTAGTGTTTCCATCGTAAACTTTAGAGAAATCGATCGGGAAATAGCCCCTTCTTTTTTGCCGGACAAAAACCTTTACTATCCCCACGAAAATTAATAACAAGTCCATACTTACGCGGATAAGTACATAAAATACATTTGGAATACTTTAAACACCGAATAATAGTTTTTACTGTCCGAATACCAGGTTTAATTTAATTTCAATGACTTCTCACCTGTAATTAGCAATTAATTCTAAAAGAAGCCATCATAGTGTCTTTGTTGTTTTATCACAATCTTCCTTGAAAAATAGATATTTTTTAAATAATGGCATGCCTTTACGGCGAAAAATAATATAACTCTTTTCAGAAAAATTGAGGCTCGCTTTACTTTAACTTTTCCATTCGATCAAACAAAAAAAGTTATTCATTCATGATCAAGAAAACATTTACACCTAGCATCCTAATGAACACGGGGTTAGGGATTCAAAGCATTAAAGTGTGGCCATAAAAACCCCAGGTATGCTACAACATCAATCCCTTGATAGGTTAAAATTGGTTGGTATTTTTTTTACCTGTAGCTTTTAACAGCCACCCGTTCTCAGACAAATAAAGATTACTCAGGTCAAATAGAAATGTAGAAGTATTTCTTCAAATAGTAACAAAATCGCATAAAAATGTCAATTTAATAACCAACTTCGCTTAAAACCAAAAGTTCTGCAGCCACAGACCTCCACAACCCTAGGTTCGTGGTTCACAAGGTTAAACATGTCTGCCGCACTAACAAACTAAACTATTGGAAACCATGACCCTAGGGATCCCTAAGACTTCCTCAATCAATGACAATCCAAATATGAAACTAAAATAATACCCTTAAATGAATTTCCAGTTACTTTGTTATTTACCATTTTTAAGTGACTTCAAATCTGAAACAAAATATAACCAATTCATATAGCTTCAACAAATTCGATAAAACATTAATTGTTTTTCAAAATGAAATAACCCTAAACTTTAATTCCTCTAATAATTTCATCTAACAATTCATTCTTTAAATTCCCATAGCCATATATTTCACTAAAATTCATTATAGTTAAGTAGAAAACAGAGTTTAATTTCACATTTAATCGTAATATACGTATACCTATCATATAATAAATAAAATTAGACCATAATCATGTGCATGAAAGCTTTTTCTAACGCCATCATATTCGATTTCATTAACAAAAAGAAGTTCTAGGCATTCAAATAATTAATGTTTTGATAAATGAAATAATGATTAAATTGTCATTCATTAGTCCTAAATCATAAAGGAATGGACCTTAATTAATTAATTAAAAACCTTATGAGAGAAGAACATTTCTATCAGAACTTCCTACGAATTTCCACCAAAAATTAACAGTTAGAAAAAGCTTGCTTGAGCAGATCAGGATGAGTTATGGGACGTACAATTTAAGCAACAATTTGTATTCGGGATTTTTAATTGCAGACAAAGAGTGCTGTCTCTGCTGCCATAACGAAAATTTCCTTCTGACTGATACTTAATTCCCCGGCTGTTCATCCTGATCTGTGAACATAATAAAAATATTACAATCTTTCAACACGTCACAATAACAGTAGTATTCGAAGTTATCGATTACGTTCGCAACGTCGAAGCACTTTTCAACTTTCATTTTTCAGTCCACCCGTGATGACAGTAATTAATACCTTTCCCTGGGCGCAGTATTCCACTACTACACACTCCCTCTCCACAATGCTATCACAAAATATCCAAACCAGACTGAAGGTAGACGAAAATAGTGTAAACAACACTGACAAATACTTGTTATTCATGAACAAACAGTGGATGCCGGCAGGCACCAACTCACTCTTCCTATCCTTCGGCAACAAAAATCACTTTGATGCACCCAATGTAGGAACCACCACACTATTACAAGGGTTTGTTGAACGAATATGTCTTTCTTACATGTCCTTACAGTGGAACCAAATCTTCCGGATTCTTCGTGGCCACGAAAATCGCAAAGTGGGCCAAAAGTGGCCGTGGGGCCAGCAGAGACAGGGCTGGGCCTTCACAAGAGCAGGACTCACAGCCCCAGGAGGGGTAGGGAAAGACACCATATTCACCCCAACACTCTCAACAAACTACCATTAAGAAATAAGTGTTAAGAGCGAATTTTATTGATAAACTAAGGTAGTGATTTCATGATGGGAATAATGCGCGCCATAACACACTCGCTGCCTTTTTCGCAAACGGTGTGACCGGTAGTATGAATGCATTAAGAATATCTTCATTTTTTTTCAACAAGCAGCCCACCCGCAGACTTTTCCGTAGCTACTGAATGTATAGCTGGACGAAAATTATCTGCGTATGATTGCGTAAAGAGAACACTTGGGGAAAGAATCGAGACAAAATGCATTCCCTCAAATGAAATATTTAATTCCATCATATGATAAGATATGAACCTTAATATTCCGTCCTGCTCTAAAATATGTAATCGATAAAGATTTATTTTACTTACTACCAGTCAAGGCGGGTTTTAATGGACATTACTCTCCCTATCTATATAATTCTTTATACCACCAGCCATGATCACCCTATTCAAACTACCGTTCCTCCCCTGCCTACCTCAATCTCGCTACATGTATTTACATGTTCGGCTAGTACTGCATAACTAGTTCAGTTAATCCATACTAATGTGTAGCCTATTTGATACTGGCAGGATTTAGTATGCATTCAATCAATTGTAACTCATTTTATTCAGTAACATTGTGTTTTGTAACAAAATCACAACATTTGTAAAAACTTTTGTAGCAAAATCCGAGGGTGAGCTACTAGTTAGAATAAGGATGACGCTCCTGCGGTCGTAAGGCAAGATCTCACTGTAATGTCTTCATCAGTTACATCAAATATTTTCGTTTAAGATGAAATCCAATGTAAACATGAACTCAC
The DNA here is from genome assembly GCA_933228895.1 of Platycnemis pennipes. Lineage (NCBI taxonomy): Eukaryota > Metazoa > Arthropoda > Insecta > Odonata > Platycnemididae > Platycnemis > Platycnemis pennipes. Next base: position 14,951,551 of record OW121856.1, read on the forward strand.
AACAGCAAACTTCCTCACTTTTATACACGTAAAAGTATTTTCGACTAATAATTTTTCTGATTTCACAGTCACTCAACTTCATGAAGCGTACGTTACATTCTTGATTGCTGATTTTGGATGTATCGCAAAGAAAGTTTTAGCCTAGTTACCAGTATTTCTAGGAGATAATAACAGAACTTATGGAATAGGATGAAAATCGAGTCTTTCCTCACGCTAAATTCCACGCAATATTTCCAAAATTTGTTAAATAATACGACATTACCAACAACTTTCATGGATACATTGGTGGAAACAAATCTGAGATCTCATTGGAAAAGAAATAAATAGAAGTATTTATCCTCATTAAATATATTTGATTCCTAATATGAAGTCTTGGTACACCGCAGACTTAAATAAAAAAATGTTGGCTGCATTACCGGCTACACCGGAAGGCAATACGAGTCGCATTCTTCCTGTATTTCGAGATTACGTATATCTTTTCAAAGAAACACGAATTGAAAACAATCTCATAATTAATCACATTCTAAAATTGTACATAAAACGAAAAAACATCAATGGAAATACTACCTTAAAAAAAAACTCTTGCACTACCACTACACCATTCTATCTTGGAATGAAAAACCCCAAAACGCAAAAAAAAAACTCCAACCACAATGAGCCTTATTCACAACCAAAGGCTCTGAAGTTAATCATGAATTCGCTGTTAAACTTTAAGTATTGCAAATACACTATTTGGGAGGACGGCAGTGACTTCCCACGAGTCTCTAAGCCACTAAATCACTTCAGAACCTCCGTTGAGTAGATTACGTTGCTTAAAAATGAGCTCATGGTTCCAGTAAGGAACCTACTGAGCTACCACTACCCAGGGTAAAACACCATCCGCCTAAATGATGAAAAAACACCAATGCACATTACAGCACGAGCTAAACATCTAACGATATGTCATTGGCGAGAGCAATGATGACACGAAAAATAAATATTTAAGCACACATCACTAAACTCTCACTCACCACTGTGTAATTGACTACTTTTAAAAGAAGTTAAACGAGCATTTTCATAAAACTACACCTAATGACACACTTAGCCCGAAATAGCGGAAATACTTGTACTCACTCCAGTAGATATTAAATAATCAGCAATTTCGAACATAAACTTTCAAATAATTAGCATATATCCTTAAAATATGCGGAAATTTATATGCAAGAAATATTTTGGCCTATTTATACCTACACTAGTGACTACCTGTCAAATGATCGATTAGAAAAAGCACATTTCGTGAATTTTGGTAACGGCACACTTTAAAATATCCTCCACCAAACTTTAAATATCACTCCCAAATAAACTCACAACTCGCGAAACTTGTAAACTTATTACATCTCCGAAGTGGCATGATACTTTTTTCAGAGACAACTGTTTAAATGATATTGCATGCACTACAACAAACACCAGAGTGAATATCAATCCACGTAGACAATGTGTGGATTAAAAAAATTACAGATAAGTAGCAGCGAAAACCCAACCTAACGAAATACTCATTCTATCGCATGGGGTTTGGTCGAATGAGAACCAGATTTTAGATAAATACATGGCATGTCGGCACAATCCAGCGTTCACACTAGCGGAATCCATTCGGACAAACAGTATGTAGAGGCACATAGATTGCAAATCGCTGGAGATTTATATATCCTCTTAGTCCAGAGGATACGACACGGAACGAATTGGTGGAAAATTCGTCCCACGAGTTGAGGTGTAAAAATTGCACGAAATTGACCACACCCGAATCGGGACTGAGGTCAAAGTTCACAGTACATTTCCATCCATGTCCTTACAGAAGAGCCCAAGCTACCTCAGGTTCAAGTGGGCTGTTCGTAGTCACCAAATTAGCCCGCTGGGCCAGGTCTGGCCGAGGTACCAGCAAAGACAGAGACGCGCCATCGACATCACAGCAGGAGGCTGCACCCGAATCCACAGAGGGGTAGGGAACATTGTGAACAGTCCTAACTGATTTCAATTTAAAAAAAAGCATAAAACCCACGAGTAATTCCTCTTAAATTACGCTAAGAATTCTCTAAATGGAAAAACATGTGAAAGTAATGAAAATGAACAAATAATTTAACACAAAAATTATTATACATAAATGTGTTTTTTTTCAGGAGTTTAGGTTCTTATGAAAACTATGAGATAAAAATGTCTGGCCGACTTTTGGGAAATTATATTTTTTCCATCATCAAGGCTTTAAGATCTTTTGAGTTGTATTGTTTAGCAAAGTATAATTCACCTCAAAATTTCAATTTAGTAAACCATTCACCTCAAAATATCTTAAATCCCTGATGAAGGATAAAATCTAATTTCCGAAACGTCGGCCAAGTATTCCGTCTCATCATCTTCATAAAGACCTAAGCTCCTGAAAAAAAACATTTATATATTTAAAAAGAGGTCTGTAAATCAACTAAATAACAAAAATTTAATGCACGGGAGTGAAATTAAACAAAAAATATTCTTTGAATGAAAATAAATTTTCAAATAGCATTTTCGCTCAAAATTCTCCCGTTCCTAAATCCATTTCACTCTACTGATACGATCACCCCGATTCTTTCATTGATGCGAGGAATCCTATTCCGCCAGATGAAGAACCAATAAGTATTTCACAAATTCTTTCCCACAATCCCCTTGCAGAGAGACCAGGGCGGCCACATCCTCACAAGGAGGGCTGTTCGTAGTGTCCAGGCTCGCCCGTTGGGCCAAGTCGGGACGCGGTTCGAGCAAAGACAGGGAATTGCCGCCGACCGCAGAACAGGACCCTGCTCCCGAAACAGCAACACAGGGGTAGGGAAAGCCCCGACCCCAAATGAACCACCCTCTCAGAAAAAAAAACGTTTTTTAAGACTCAAATTCATGAGTAGCTATTTAAAATAAACTAGTCGAACACTTTTTTTAATTTTGGTGTTAAAAGTCATAATTTAAAAAAATAAATTGTGCATTAAAACATCATAAAGTCCTGAAATAAATTATCTTAAATGTCTTAATACTCCCATACAATCTTCTCCAATTTGAAAATCAAAACATTTAACTTCACGAAGCATAACGAGTGGGGCTGTGCGATATACTACGATATATCGTCTGCGATATGCGCTTGATATGCGCGAAATGATATTGAAACGCCGGCTAATGCGATATTTCGAAGCACGATATCATGAGAAATCCCGATATCTAGTCATCTCGATATTAGGACAACAACAAATACCTTGATATTGCGACCTACCAATATTGCAATGTCACAATATTATGATATCCCGATATGGCGGTATCTCGATAATGCGATATCTCGATATAACGATTCCCCGATATTGCGATATCTCGATATTGCGATATCTCGATATTGCGATATCTCGATATTGCGATATCTCGATATTGCGATATCTCGATATTGCTATATCTCGATATAACGCTTTCCCGATATTACGATATCTCGATATAACGATATCCCGATATTATGATGTCCTGATATCGTCCGATATTACCGACAATTTCAGATTGTTTTAGTAACGGCCTGCGATATTTCCAATTTACAATGTCAAAATGGCATATCGACTCCGTATCAAGTTCATATCGCAGAGCAATATTCTTAATAGCATATCACACAGCCTTAATAACGAGCATAAGTAACTCGATTATGCCTTTGCTACTTCGGTGAGGTTATAACCCTGGGGGGCCCATCCGCACCAAAACATGAGCCATTCACCATATTCTCTCCCTCCATCCCCCGTTGCAGTGAAGAGAGACCCGCAACGTCCTCGCAAGGAGGACTGTTCGTGGTCACCAAGCTCGCTCGTTGGGCCAAATCCGGACGAGGTACGAGCAAAGAGCGGGAAGTACCGCCAACCGTGCCGGAGGCTGAGGAGGGACCCTCGCAGGGGTAGGAGGAGCCGCTGCTAACCGCCCACTCTTTGGCGACACCCCTCTCTCGACTTGCACCCCCCACCACAAATAAAAGCAACCCCCCTCCACATTGCAGTAGAACCCTAAGAATTCAATGCGTTCGTAATATCGATGCCTAGGCGTAACCAAAATCTTTTAAATCTGCGGATTCACTAATTTGAATTAATCTCTATTTAAAAAAACGACAGTGAAAATCTTACCATTCTTATTTCGTGAATCAATCCAACCACGTGTGAAGTTAAGAGAACATTCAAGTTTTCTTGTGGCTGCAAACCCTGCGCGAAAAGTTATGCCTTAGAAATCAATTCCGTTTTCAAATTACAGTTACCTTAAATATTTTTAATTCTCAAATAAATATCTTTAATTCATTTTCAAATTTTATTTTCCCATATGCTTTGTTAGTGGATGAATTTCGTTCAACCAACAAACGTGCGAGCAAAATCACTAATAAAAATTTGATTTCATTGGTCATTAAGCATGGCTCTCTTTTACTGCGTAGCCAAATAATGACTCGAACGTTCAATGATTGATTAGTGTTGTTAGGTTCAAAAACTCATAATTGTCTTGAACGCAATGATAAAGCGCTGGTTAGCCTGTTTATCGATATTGTGTGAATTTCGGATAGTCCTTGCCTTATTTGGACGAAAACAGTTCACGATGAAAAATCCCTCAAAGAATTTTCTTCACGTTTCGCGCTCAAACAAAAAGCCAAAAATAGCCGGGTTTCTTCTAGCACTGCCTATTTCCTTTATTATTTTTCGTGAGCAACTCATAAAGCAAAACGAGATTAACCTATCTTATTTTCCAATAAATTTCATGAAATTCTATCACTGAAACCATGATAGCACATAAACCTTTCTTCGTTAAGGTTTTTCGTTGATAGTTCGAATTCCTCGAATCAAGTTCGAAAACCCAGAAATCTAGGACCACTAACTAAAGCCCGTTTCACACGATCCAGTACAAGACCTAGTGTGCTAGCCGCTACTTGATACTGGGGACGGAATCTAGCATAATTTGAAAATAATATAATCTAGCATTAAGGTCCTGGGGGTTTCACACGATCATCGACCTTGTTCTTGCTATGAATCGTTTATTCCATATGATTCCATACTAATTAAAAACAAAGAGAAGTTCGCACAGCGTCTGTAACGTGACTTGATTGGTCGAAGGCTACTGGGTCCTACTAGAAATCTAGTACCGCATCAAGTATGAAATCAAGTAGCTCAGCGAGTATACTAGCAATTACGCTTGCTAGCCAGTATACTGGTTCTGTTCATACGATACTGGAAAGGTTATACTTTCCAGTATACAGACAGCAAAAGGTCAAGTATACTTCCTAGTATACTTGACCTTGTGCTGGATCAAGTACCGTACGATACGGGCTTAAGATGTGTATGGCCGTATGTTTGAGATTTAGCAAGTTTTAAGTCATGCGCGCATATGCAAAAACATTACTAACCTTGAATTCTGGGGTTCTAATGCAATAGTAGCTCAACTACAATGTAAGAGTTATTTCCAAAAGCTCTAGTCAACAAATTAGTATAATATTAAATATTACTAGTTGAAACCACCTCCATAACCATGATAGCACATCATTTTTATGCCCAGAAGTAGTAAAATATAACCCAAATCCACCTCTCACCATACTAGTATACATTAATTTTATACCACGGAGCCCAACCACTGTATCCGACATCTCCCACAAAAAAATTAACCATTTAAAATATTAAGGCACGAAACCAGAAAACACGCTAAGTAAAGAATGAATCCATAAATAACACGAAGTAATTCCCATGTAATAATCGCAAGATTTCTACACAAAAAGCACTAAATTCAAGAAAGTAAGCATTTTAATTTCTATTACAATAATATAATTTCCACATAAATTCACCACAAATAATTATTCCCTGTGAAATTTCCTCCACGTAAACCACTTAACTAAAACTCCACCGTAAAGGACACAAGTAATTAGAGAGCACAGTTGGTATTAAATATTTTAATTACTTCTAAATCGGAGGCGATTAGGTAAGTGAATTTGAAGGCATTCGCCTTCATCTTAAATTTTTTCGAATAGGCTAAAGATTTAAAAAAGTAATTTATTGCATAATCCAAAACCTTTACACGCACTGTGGATATCATTTATGAACACTCCCAGTGGGTCACAATTATCCATAGTAAAACTACACCGTATTTTAGCGAAACTCATACGAACACATTGCTCACATAATGTATCAACATACTAATCATTTCCGGCAGAGATAACCTTGCACGGGGAAAATCATCACCGAAATCAACTGATCACTCATGAGGTGATTTGAGCATTAATAGATATTTAATGTCACAATGCATCATCAACAATGGTACCGTAAGTGCTATCGTTTCGACAAAACGATACGGGTTGAGGGGTTAGGCGCAGGGGTGCACTGAACTTCTTGCAATCACGTAGAGATGTGAAGCGGTCGCCATAAAGACCGCCAAGCACTCACACCTTTTCCCATCTCTTTGGTATGCGATCTGCTTCGAAAGTCACAAGGTCGGAGCGGACAAAAGCACGGCGGAGGAGTAGAGTGCTGCGGCAGAGTCATCTCTCATCACAACTGCTTCTTTCTCTTCCATGTTCTTGCAGCGTGGTCGCCAAGCCCACCCAGTCTTCGGGAGGAGGTCTCTTCGCAATCAGCAAATTCGCCTTTTGGAGCAAAAAAGGCAAAGAGCCACCCCCGCCGCCGGAACCAGAACCCGAGCCTGAACCCGAACCCTCAAAGGGGTAGGGATTCGAGCCCTAAAACTTCATTTAAAGCGTGCCCTTAAAAAAAAAACATCCCCCTCTGCCCCAACATCCACTTCCAGTAACTATGAAACTGTGACAGGAAGACACTTGGAAAGTGGCTTCCAACGGTGGAAAGTGAGGAAACTAAAAACGCTGAATATACTCATAGTAAAAAGGGTACAAATATTGTCAACGCAATTCGTGAAAAATTATACCTATTACACTAATTAAATTAATGCCATCGTCATAATTTTGTTGCTACGTTTATATTTAGCGTTTTTAGTCTTCCACCACTCTGTAACTAAAAGTGTGTTTGTAAATAAATAACTAAATTACTTATATGATCATGGCAAAGTTCTCCTCCCTAAGTCAAAGGCCATGAAGGGCAATAAAATATTTTAAAGTTCACAAAATTTTTGATCAAATTATATATGGATCACCTTACCGTATTTCCTCTCTTTTAAGACGCCTTAATGGCAATGTATATAACTCGCTAATGAACCATGGAGAATAATCTAGACTCAAGGCAGTAATATTTATTAATATTGGTAAACAAATTATTTACCATTTTATGGCGACTAAATTATTTCATTAATCACTCACCTTTCAAGGCACTGAAGTTTATGCCAGATTTAAAATTGAAAAACGCGTCTTAAGATCGGGTAACTACGGTATTTGAAAATAAAAATGCTATTCCGAAGGTGATTTCATTCATAAAGATAAAAATACAAAGTTGAAATTACTAAATAAGTATTCTCTAATCCTATAGGCTTCAAATGCCGTAACATTTCCAGGGGATGAATTTGCCCCAATGGTAACAGTGCAGGATGTTTCTGTATAAAGCCGTAAAGTTCACGATAAATATTTCCTTCTTACCACGGCTTAATTTTAACTTGAATTCCTAAAAGGTACATCACACGAGAACACTACCATAAAATTCATTAAACTGGAACGAGGAGGCGTAAGTAGTAAGTTTAATGTCTCAATCAACCAAGATTGATATCCATAACTTGATGAAAATTCCTAATTATAGATGACCATCAGAGGCGTTCACACGCAATAAACCTTCTTATTTATCTAAATAAACCCCTATTCAATTACTTAATGTTAGGTGTAATACACTAAAACCATTAGAAAGCATAATTATAGTAAAATTTAATACTTTAAATTTCCATCAAAGCAAGAAAGTACTGAACTCCTCCAAAATTGAGAATGTTGCACGACGATACTAGTTGTTATATGTAGGCAAATTATGTGTAAATTCATTTAAGCTTGAACTTGGTTAAAGATCATATTCCCGCATTAATCACTAATTATGATATAAGTAACTGAGAGGAAGGCTTTGGGTGAAGCACATCCAAAAAGGGACGTGCAAAGACGGTTCATTGAAAATCATTAGCAAAGGCAAGCTAATGAAATCTAATTCCAAATCTAAGGCAAGAAATGTAGAAACACGAGGACAATATTTTCACCCATTTTCTTTCGCTCCCAGCTTCAATATTGGATACACTGCCGATATTCCTAAAATATTTTAAGTTGGCCTAAATGCATGCAGTCTTTAACTGCCATAAAACGGGATTGTTCACATTTTGATGTCAAACTATGCTGGCAAAGAACTTCTTCAAATTCTGATCTGCGTGTCTTTAGCCTTTATTTTAATACCCACGGTTTTTTATATGAAATGTGTTCATCAAATCGTCAAAGCGTGAAAAACCTTCGCTGAACACAGATCGTGACCAAAATGAAATCATCTCTGAACAGTTAGAATCACTGCATTTTGCAGAATATTTAAAATGACCATCTAACATGGCACACTAATCCATAATGTATATTAATAGAAAGTTTGCTAAGGAGAAATTTCAAAAGGAAGATAAGATTATTGTCAATAACCTCACCTAGATGACCGAATTATCATGACAGAAGTTTATTTCTTCTCTTCTACAAGGAGTTTTGGGTTTAGCTTCCCTTTTAAAATATCAAACGTGATTAATGAGGGCTAAATGCTCACCGAAAGTCAAGCCAACATAAAAAATTGAATTTAAGATGCATCTGAGACCCTAAAATTTAGCTCAGCAGCCCTACAATTCCCAGCTTAGGGTTAGCTTCAAGTCCTTATACCAACATGCAGCTACTAGTATTTGATATATTTACCGTTGTTCATATCCCTAATTGTACGAGGAAAAAATGACATTTTGAATCTGTCAGTTCGGCAATCAATTTCTCTAATTTTGTGATTATGTCTACCATAGTAAGTTGGGGCTCGCAAAATATTTTTAACATCATCACTGAAAATATTATCTTGGAATTTATTTAGGAGATTAAGAATAAATTTCAACCTTCGATCTGTCAAGGATTTCCAATTTAATTCATTTAATAGACTGGTGAAACTAAAGCGAGACTGCATGGAATAATTTCCTGACGTATCCATTTCAAAAACTACATGATTTCTCCATGTTCTTGCAGCTCATTGGGAAGCTCCGCTGCAACCAACCTGTTTATAGCAACCAAGTTGGCCAAGATGGCGGCAAAGAAACAGGCCATGAGGAAGGAGGGAGAGGAAAGCGGAGAGGGTGAAGCAGAGGCTTCCGCGGGGTAGGACCAAAAAAAGATCTCAAATGCTTGACTCTAAGAGAGAAACGCGCTTGGGGGTTCAGATTGGGAAACCAACGCTTTTTCTCCGTATACTTTGCAGCAAGTCCAAGACGCCAGAAGCCGTGGCAAACCTGTTTGTGGCCAGCAGGCTGTCAAAAGTGGCCCAGAAAAAAACAGGAAGGAGGAAAGGTGGCCCGGCGACTGTGAAACCCGCTCCCGAAACAAAGCCCTCGTCAGGGTATGATGGGCACGATGAAAAAAAATTAACACTTTGATGAATTTCGCTTAAAATCTCAATAACAAACGCAATCGTACGATATTTCACTAGTCGGAGGGCACTCGAACAGTGGTGACGGAATACTTTCCTATCCGTTCCGATAGATGGAACTCGTAACATAATCCTGAGGGACTAATGTGGTCATTTTGGTAATGTCCTAATGATTTTAAGTTTTCACTCCATATTTCCTTGATTCTATGACGCCCCGGTCACCGCTGTAGTGTTTAAAGAACGCAATTCACCAACCTGGATTCAAATGCACTTCAATTAATCGGGGCACTAAGATGTTTAGGAAAATGTGTCGTAGAATTGAGAAAATGTGGCCAACTAGCGGATATATTAAGTATTTTCCTTGAAGCAAGATTCAGAACTAAAACAGATCTCACTTTAATCATTTAAATTCTAATAAAATCCCAAAGTATTATAAACAGATGAAAGACCTCACGGAGGCTAAATCCATTGATTTCCGTACCACTGGTAAATTCGATTGGAGGGTGCTCAACTAGCTCGAAAGTTCACGTAGAGGTTTCTCTTGAGCACCATTAGTCACTTAAATCAATGATACACCTTCCCCTTCGGAGCACTCCGAATTCCTTATATAACATTAAATCGTACTAAAGCACTCTCATGAATTTTATTTAATCAAGCAATGGGGTTTGAATAAATTTTTACAATCCTAATTGAATCAATCACTAAATTATCGCAACTCACTGACGATACGTAGCGTTTATTAATTACTGTGTTGTTAATTAATTATATATAACCTCTAATCACCTATCCCAAAGGTAAAAATAATAATGTATTACTCACGTAAATAATTCTTACACAATAGGAATAGAAATATTACACACTATTACGATATAAATAAGTAGAGAGCACAGTGGCAATTTTTACCCAATGTTTATCATATTAACACGTAAAAGCAAGAAAGTTTAATCCTTTCTTCCTTATAATATAGGCATAAATAAAGGTATAGACATAAAAAAATTGATTTAATCAGAGAGGGATAATTTCAATGCACTTAAGTCAATAATCCTTTATGAAACCCTTATTTCTTCATAATAATTGACTCAGCTAAGTCATGAAAAAGGAATGAATCAATCTGCACGTATGATAAGTCTGTTGGTCACTAAAATTCAAAAGCAGGATTCACATAAATCTTAAACAAAAACTCAATAATCACGACTTTACTGCCTTAATCCTTATATGCCCTGTTATAAAATAAAACCGTTACGTTAAATCATTTTGAGTGCAACTGTATAACTATGTAGCAAAATCAACTGCTTGACTGAATAATTAAGTATATAATTCAAACATTTAATAAACAAATTTGGAAAAAATCATTTAGATTTTTGTCAGAATATCCCGGAGAGCAGTAAAATGCCGAAAATTTGAAAATTGCTCTGTACTCCTGATTAAGCTCCTTAAATAATACATAGGTCTTTCAATGAATACAAGTCATTATTCCACTTTCAAATGACTAGATAATATTTCAGAAGTAAATAAATAATATTTGAGCAAGAAACTGAAGGTTTTATGCCGCGCAAAAGTCTGTTTTGATTAGAAACGTAATGCAAAGGCCTAAAAACTCGATCATTTGAAAGATACAAACTAACGATAAGCACTTTTCGCACAAACGCTTCAAATAGTGATTCACTACTTTAAAAGCTAGTCGCTTGGATTGTCCTTATGACTGGATTGTATTTTTTGCCAAGGAATCCAATTTGTTCGCCAAAATTTTAGAATAGAAAAAAAAGATGAAAAGCATTCGTACATGTCTCTCCGCTGGGTTAATCCTCGAAAAACCTTAAGAATCGCCTCACTCAAGTGACGATATGAAGGATTTGTCGAGTTTTTTTTAAACTTTCTTGCTCGAGGATCACGCTTCAGTTGAGCACTGCACCGTTGAATGCAGTCACGGAGGGAGTGTCACTGTTGAGACGTGGCTTTTCTTCTCCACCCTGCAGTGCTGCCAAAGGAACAAGCGCCGCTGCCAACCTGTTAGCGGCGAGCAGGTTGGCGAGGGTGGGCAAGCAAGCCAAGCAAGAGGAGGGTGGAAAAGCGAGCAAGCCGTCTACACCCTCCCCGAGGACCGATACCGAAAGCAAGACCGCAGAGGGGTAGGGAGAAACGTCGGAGAAATAAAACTCCTATGCCCGATTTAACACATTAATTAATAAATAAATAATGATTGATTCGATGGGGAAGACGAGTTATTTCAATCTTTATCCTGGCGTGCTTCTTGTCATTAAAGGACTAAATATGTCCATTAGAAACCCTCACAAAAAAGAGCGGGCGAGTTGTTCAAGTGAGATAATTTTCTTCTTCGAAGTCCCATCAATGATTCTCCGTCGTAATTACTCATGACGTGATTCAAATCAACTATGATTGCACCAATTTGAAGGCTTCATAATACAATCACTTCTATGAGCAAGTATAGTAAAGTATAATATAGAGGGCTCACCGCATAGGGAAAAACTGTTATACGTTTCGGACGTAGTACTGGAGGGTTTCCATAGATGGCGTGGTAAGAATTTTTCGCGTTGCGTCACAAACAATATATATTGCTTCCGTTACTTCCATGTCTCTAATCGACTCAAGTGGCACATAACATATACTACTGTTGAAGTTCGGTAATTTTATTATAATGGTGCGATATGCCTTTCCCTAACGCCAACAGTCACCACGGATAAGTTAACATTTCTCTTATTAATAAACCTTGTCTTGATATATCTTGTCACAGGAGGGATTTCTTGTTGTTTTTTTAAAAGCACATAATCCACCGCTGCTATGAGCAGACGGAGCAGACTGCAAGACACTTCTCAAGTGTGCCACTTAAGTCGATTAGAAAAACGAAAGCGAAGGAAGCGATATATATCGTTTGTGACGTAACGAGAAAAATTCTTCCCTCGCCATCTTTAGAAACCTTCCAGTACTACATCATAAGAGTTTTGTCCGATGAGCTGATCGCTCTATATTATTGCACTTACTCTGCTCTATTTCTGAAAATTTAAATGAATTTCACTTGAAATTTTTTAATGAGAGCGCACCCCCAAAACTCAATTGTGTCACGGAGCCCCGGTTCATTCAACCATAAAATGATGGTACTCGATTATTATAGGATTTTAAGTACCTTACATGCCATGAGTTCTAATAACACGTCTTCTTCCACCTAAATATACATCTAACCTGAATAAATCACATTATTTTTAATGTGAAAACATAAAAACAAATTTTTATTAAATATTTAGCTTTCACACTTAACTTTTGGAAATAATTTCCAACCCTAACTAAAACTTGTAAAGAGTAAGCAATTAATATATTCAATACCTTAATTAAAACAAGGAAAATGTATTTCCTAAGTTAAATTTAAAAATCAATTTGCTCTTCTGCTAAAACTTAATAGAATTTTTAAAATGCTTTTTAGTTTCTGTTTTTAAAATAAATAACCTACAAGGTTAAATTTAAAAGAACAAGGTATTGAATTACATCAGTAAATAATATAATAAGCTAAATAGAAAAACAAATAATTTAATTAAAAAAGTTGCTAAATAAATAATAAGACTAAAAAACTTTAAAAGAAGTTCAGTGCTCAATAAATAATAAATAAATAAGTATGAACTAATATTATTAATAATAAAATAATAAATAATGCATGCATACGCTGTGATTTAAATAAATGTGTCTGTCTTTAAATAACTGCACTAATAAAACTTTCTCCCTCGCCGGGCATAAAAGTTCTCTTGCAACTCCGTCATGAAGACATATTATTCAACACTGTTGCCTGAAACTAACAGTGGGATAGTAAAATTTCTCCTTTTTGACATTCGAGTAAGACTCAGATGGACGTTTTGATGAGGGTTAACAGCTTTTGGTACAGCGGTCTTCCTCTCAAACTTCTCACTAACTGGTCGCACCAAATTTTCACCACATTAATTAAGATACAGAGGTTTTTCCTTCACACGTCAGTAGGAAACTAAGGATGTTTTTACTGATGCCATTGCTGGGAAATAGCTGGTTATCTTTTGACCAGTGGATTGGCATCATTCCCAGGAGTTCAGCGCTAAATTTCGCAGCAAATCCATCCTTACTAATAGTTTTAACCATGCACTCACATTTAGACACACACCCACACAACGAGGCAAAAGATTATGTTCTTTCCTTTGCCCGCTCACGTAGAGTTGGTTCTCCAGACGGAACCAATCCATCGCACGCAGAGGCAGAGTGTCTTAACCTGTCTCTCTCGAGTCTCCTACATGCTCAAAATCGGAGTCGATGCACCCCACGAGCGAGAAGGCACGGGATGTGCGGACCGAGGCAGCAAATCAACTCTCTCTCTCTCCATGCTTTTGCAGTGATGGCAAGACAACGGAGACAGCCGCCAGCCTGTTGTTAGCCTCGAGGATGGCCCAAAAGGCGGCCGCGAAAAAAACAGAGGCCAAAAAAGACGCACCGTCGACGCCTGAGCCGGATTCCGAATTCGAGACGTCGGAGGGCGTGGGTTTCGTGCTCACCGTCCCGGCGCCTGGCCCACTCGAGTAATCAAACTCCCCACGAGAGATCTTTTTTAATAAAAGTACCCTATTTTTTAAATAAAAATACCCTCAAGTTCTAACGCCAATATTGTGGTTAAAACCTTGCTTGATCGCTCGCAGTCGGCAGCGGAGTAGCGCGCTAATGAAGTAATGACACTTTCAAGTACCCAGCATATAAGAAATCGAGTACATACTTTGTTTAAGACTTTTGAAATTCATGCATACGTTTTTTTTGCTAACGACTGAGGCAAGAGTAGCATATATGCACTGTAGCCAGAAATATGACAGGCACGGAGAGAAAATAGTGACCCTCGCATTTCTGTTAATTCAGTTTTCGTAGGAAAAGACACCTTTAACAGCAGATAAGAGGTTATGTAAGTTCCTTTCTTTCTGCTTCCAAAAGGTGCCTTGGCCACCGCCCATGCAGCTGGGAGCACACTTGAGTGTTTCTTTCTCCGTGTCCTGTATTTATTTATCAATCCTGCGAAGGCGCAGTGGTATAGATGTCAATTTTGGTTATGCATACAAATTATACGGCGCATCAATTTGCGTCAATTCGAGCGCCAAAATAGAAAGACTCTCGTGAACGCCAACCGAGAGCTGTCAACCCAACATGGGATTCCACTTGGCGATTTCAACTTACTCCTCTTTCTCCTGAGAACGACCCTCCGCTCATCCGTCGTTTTATGAGGGCCTTTCCTCCGCTGCCGCTGATAAGTGACAAGCAGGAGTTCACTCCAAGATGGGTGGTGGCTCTTTAGGGTGGAATTATCGTTTCCACCCCAAATGGCAAGGGGATCCATCACTCAAAATGGTCAGCTAAAGGCGCAATAACTTTTGCGCCAAACTAAAGCACGCAAACTTCTTAACTTGTTGCAAATAATCATTTAATTGCATTAATCTTAATTACGAATAATTTTAGCAATGATTTCACGCACAGCACAACATAACACTTCCACCAAAAAAGTCAATATCCTCAAGTATGAAGCACATAATCTCCACAGTATAAAAATGCCCACCTTTTAATTTCTAATAAACTAGTATCTATAGTAATTATAATAAGGATAAATTTTTCTCACCAGTACCTTAGACTAAGGCACAGTAAAACCTAATTTAAACTAATCTCAATACACCAGCAAACAATAAAATTTCATCAAGAGGTAAGTCTCATCAGGATTTCTCTGAATCCGCAAATTCTTTAATGACAACTGCACATATAGACCCAGCTTTATTTTTTTATGATCACTTAATTCAAACTAAATCTTTAAATACCGAACTTGAAGCAACATGGCGAAGGAATAATTTTTTTTCTTTATAATATCCTGGAAATCAAAAAGCCTCTTTAATATTTTTAAATTAACTATTTCGAACAGAAGATTAAACTGAATTATCACCTGCTATTAACATGAACGTTCAAAAACATATTCCATTGGCCAAACGCTCGATGGAAATTATTCTCGCCTAACTTCCATAAAATGAAAGCAGATGGATGATAAATTTACTGGTGTACCCTCCGTTTTAAATTGCCAACCAAAATTTATGGAACGTTTAATGGCTAAACAATGGGTATTCTAAAACTTTAAATCGACGTAAATGGCTTAATTGGGCTTAAAAACTGCTGGTTAAACTGAAATAAAATGACATTCCATACCCTGTCTCTCACGATCGGGCCTACGATGAGGTGTAGTGTTTGAGGGCATATTCTAATCCTCCCCTGGACGAAAGATATTGCGTCACTTGAGGAAACAAATATTTGAGCAAGCAGGGAGAACTGTGGTAAAGACAGCCCCAGGAGGAGTGTCTCCAGATTCCGAGATAAGATGAAGGAAGCGAAATCACGTCGCGAAGGCAGGAACGGTCGGGGTACGGGAAGGGGAAGGCCTCGTCAAGCAACCCCTAGTCCTAAAAGCCCCGACCCTAGAAGGGTCATGAAAGCGAAAGGGTCCAAAGAGCACGGTGGAGTCAAGAGTTGGGGAACGGGATGACTTTTAAGGATGCCCTGTGGTATCCCCGATACGTCCCTTCCCTTACCTCAGGAGGGCAGAACGAAAAGGGAACGTGTAACCTCGCATGAAACAAATGACTCTCTGCCATACGAGCCGAAGCAGAGCATGGCGGATGCAGCAAAACAATTCATTTGCGTGATGAAGAACGTATTTCTTTCACGCTATTCAACCATGGGAACTGTTCGTTTGCGTGAATTAAAATCTGCGCATGCTCCTGTAAAGTACACAAAACAGAGAGCGATGGATGGCCAGGCAATGTTCTGCATCAACAATTATTCCAAAAAAAACATCTCGTGCGCTAAACTTTGACTCACTTTTTCTTGTTAGTAAAAATAGGTGAAATGATTTCCGTATCCATGAAGAAGACAACCAAATGCTGATGGAACAACACAGTGTAATTGTTGTGTGACAACTCCCACCAATTCATTTACGGTATATTAAACACGTTCTTGCCTACTATATTCATAAATTGTCCATTCGGCACAGGCACATGAGTCGATTTAGCATCAGGACAATTAAATGTGAGAAACTTCGACATCAAATTTTCTTACATTGGCTGCATATTTTTTGCATATCTCATTACTATGAATTTTGAAAATTTGATTTAAAAATTTTCTCCTTTTTTTTCATATTTTTTAAATTTTTACATGATGTTATTTTGAAATGAAATGTATTTTTGTTCCAAGCGATTGGATTCTTTTGTTACCCAAACTTGAATTCCTCCACCAAAATAACTTATTTTTTCCTCTCTGTGGAGGGAATTTTTCGAAGTGAAGGAAATAAAATAATAATTTCGTACAGAGTTCATCCATACTAATTCTATGGAATAACATGTTCTACCAAAAGTCACTCATTGTAGAACCGGCGATGGAAAGCTAAACTAAATTAGATTTTGAGAAATTTTTTTTCGACTTGAAGTGATGTTACAGTCTTTCAGAATTCCTTATTGTTTGAGAGTTTCCTTATCTTCCTTAGCTACTTTTTATCTTTAAATTGTCATCTTTTCCCCAGGCCGTGGCATATGATGTTTGGCTGCTACATTTCCTTTCACTTCGTACGGGAGCCCCTCACCGATTTTGGGGCTTCGCTACACAACGTTAAATATCTTCGCCTAATTTATAATTTTTGCAACAAGAAACTCATTTTGCAAATTTTGGAGAAGAACAGAAGAAGAGGGGCTAACGATGCCACCAAAATAGAAGATGTGTGAATTACATACCCGCATGTGATACCTCCGAAAACTATTTTTTTCTTCGCTGGCTTGGCTTTCACTTGGTGCCAAATTATCATCGATTACGACCTATCGAAAACTTGGTCATCCAGATGACCTCGAGACAAGTAAGTCTGCATATATGTTACTGGATGTAAATCGACCGAAAATTAGTTTCATTTTGTTGTTATCAAATTTTCTGCGTGCAAATAGAAAGAAGACATGACTCTATGTATGCGATACATCGGAAGGAATGTTCATTTAAATAATACCTTATCCGCAGTGGTGATGATAATTTCAATTCCATACCTAATACCAGCATTGTCCTCATTATTTAGGCTTACACGACAAAGTTGTGCCACTCAATGCAACCTCTACATGTGAGAAAACCATGACTGTTCTCCAAAAATGCATCTGGAAACTCATCCATGCCTTAGTTTATTAAAATATGAAATTGCTATTATCTAAATCTTCTAACTACACAAACTCATCGGGAAAAACCACTGGGTTAGAAACTCCTATAACCTTCATCACCTTAGAGTAAATCCAAACCTTTAATTCCATAGTAACTTTTATTGAAAGCAACTTGTCCAAATTTAGATACATTGGGCAGTAAGTAGGCATACGTACTAATGGGACCCAAAGAAGGGAGAGGAGTGGTAGTGAGAGGGAGGGAAGGATTGATGTTTGCTTACGAAGAAGAAGGGGAGATAAGGAACATAAAAAGAAATTAAAACTGTTAAAATTAATTTTCGACCCTGTACTCCAATCATCAAGTGAAATAAAATATTTTTAAATGGAAGTGAATACGGTGATATTTTTTTTAACTTGATAGTTGCTTTAGGATTGTACGATATAAGGAAAGGGAAGTAGAACCATTCGGAAGATTACGGAATGGGCAGAAATTGACTTCTCAACAGATGGGTTTAAGGTCATTCCAGAGGTAAATCAACAAATACTACACACCTTCAACTAGCGTACCAACCCGGCGTTCTAAGTGAACTGACGAAGCACAAAAGTCAATCCACTGTCTTTTTCTCAATTAGGATTTTGGTGAATACTATTTTTTTCTATGGTACTCCTCTTATCTTATCTTCCCATTGTTGTTGAGACGATCCTGCATGAATATTTTGTCTTCGAAGTACTGCAGATATTGTTTTACAAAGTCTCATGAAAGAAACTGAATTTACGCCTCAACTATGTGAGATTTCAAACGCAAAATTTGGTCTATCTTGATAGCCGAAAAAAGAATACAAAAAGTCAACCTTGTACTGGTCTCAGTTTCGATTCTATTTTCTACGCGTTTCAACGCATCGGCGTTCAGGGTAAACCGCCAAATTACCCCAACAGGCCTTTTTTATACATATTCCAGGAAGGGAAGAAATAGGAGGAGATATAAGGAGGAGGTATGTTGTTGAGTGAAGGCTGTGGAGGTTAGTTGAAGACAATAATTACTCATTCAGTAGTGAGGTCGTCGGATGCGGGAGATGTGAGGAAAGGGGGAAGGGAGGGTAAAACACGATCAGTCAGTTGTTAAATAACTAAGGATAGGATGATTCAGGAAGAGTAAGGGTACGAGAGAAGTAATATTGGCCCTTAAGCTGCTCGTAGGGAAGAGAATGGAGAAGGAAAAACCGACGTTCAGTGCATTTGTGGATTTAGAGAAGGCTTTTGACAATGTGGATTAGAATTCAATGCTTAGAATTCTGAAGGGAATTGGAGTTTCGTACAATGACCTAAATTATCCACAGTTTGTATAAAAACCAAATAGCTGTGATGAAGTCTGGACCCAGCTCTGAAGAGGCAATAATAAGGAAAGGAGTGAGACAAGGCTGATAAAGAGGCAAGAGAAGATTCAAAAATTTTAAAATAACATTTTGTCTATCAATTGCAAATCCAATAATCGTGGCATTCGGAATTCGAGATATTCGAATATTCGAGTCATGATTTAATATTCTTACTTGATATACGAAATCGAGAAATGTGCTTTTCAACCAATCTATAGTTTAAATGTTTAAAGCTTTACCACGTTTAATAAACGAAAATGATAGATATGAATGTTTGGAATTTTGAAAGGGATTGGAGAGTCCTATGATGACCGATAAATTATCCACAGTTTGTATAAAAACCAAGTAGCTGTGATGAAATCTGGACCCAGCTATGAAGACGCAAGAATAAGGAAAGTAGTGAGACAAGGCTGTACACTGTCTCCAGTAATTTTTAATGTTTACATCGAGAGAGAAATGAAATCAAAGAGAAGTCTTCTGGAGTGAATATCCACGGAGAAAAAATTAGCATGCTACGATTCGCTGATGACATAGCTCTCATACCAGAGACAGAGAAGGATCTGAATAAGATGCTAAAAATCATGGAAAGGACAAAGGCCCGACATCAGCTGAAGATCAATAAGAAGAGGACTAAGATATTGGTGTGCAGCAAGAAAGAAGAGGCAAAAACTAACGTTATACTAGGAAAGCAAAAACTGGAAGAGGTAAAAGAATTCTGCTACCTGGGAAGCCGACTTACCAACGATGGACAAAGCAAGAAAGAAGTGGTTAGTAGGATAGTTCATGCAAAGAGGGCATTCTACCAAAACAAAAATCTATTTACAGCTGGAAATACAAAAGTAAGGAAACAATTTATCAGGACGTACATCTGGAGCATGTTACTTTACGGCGGTGAGGCATGGACGATGACAGCGGTGGAGAAGAAAAGGGTAGAAGCATTCGAAATGTGGTGCTACAGAAGAATGATGGAGATTAAATGGATCGACCAAGTAAGGAGGAAGTCTTAAGAATAGTGGGAGAAAAGAAGTCTGCTTAACTTGATTCTCGGGTACTCGAGGCTTCGGACCTTATCCTATCCCCATCCCTTCCATACCTATCCTTATGCCTTTCCTCCCGGTCTGAAGCGCCTATTAGTGCGGAAACAGACTTGAAAAACCCATGAGTCTGCTTAACATCCTAAGAAGAAGGTGGGACAACTTAATCGGCCATATTTTAAGACACGATGACCTGATGAAGACTATCGTCGAGGGAAAAGTGAACGGGAAGATTGGAAAAGGCAGGTCTCGTATGAGGTACATGGAACAGGTTGTGAAGGATGTAAAAGAGAGGTATTACCTCAATATGAAGAGGTTGGCGGATAGAAGAATCGAAACGGCGTCAAACCAATCCTAGGATTGTTGACCGATGATAGTGGTGATGAGGATGAGCGAAGGACATTCAAAATCAATACAATTCAATAATTCGGTCTTCTTCTTCTTTCGTTGGATGACATCCCATCGTTCCAACTTATCCATGCGCAGATCCTTTGGACTTCACGCTGATAATTTTATAATTTTAAGTCACACTGATGGGAGTGCTCCTAAAGAAGCTTTGCTAAAAGTGGCACTGCAGTGTAAATGGTGTACTACTACAACTCGCCTGACAATATTGAATTTACTGATAGGCAAATTACATCACGCTTCTCCTTGGGAGACGTCCCATACTGTTCCATCTCCTCTGTGACCTCAAAGTAGTGGGAATTATTCTGCCACTCCAACCGATGGGCTAATTAAGGCACCTCGCAATGAGACTCAGGAAGTCCATGATTATCACACGGTGGAATATCCTTCGTTGCAGCGCAAGCTTCTCGAAGAAATAATTCGCTGGGAACTGGTTTTTGGCTTTGGACTCCAATCACCTTGCAAAGCGAGAGGTTGAAAAAACTCTTCCCATCGGGCCACAGTCTTATTTCCGCCACTGAAAAGGTGATAGTGAAGCTGAATGGTTAGGGGTGGAAGAAGCACCAATTAATTAGCTTAGAGAAACTTGATGAGCCCAAAGGGAACCGCAGATGCACTTCAACCCTGTGCATTGCCCGATGTTTTTATACTTGGATCCTCCGTGAACCCTGTCAGCCAGAGAAAAGGGAACGAAGTCCTTTGAATCCTCAAGAGGAAGAAAATCCCCGTCTTGCTCATGGTGATGAAAAATAAAAGGAGGAAATTCCATCTGCCGAAAATTAAAAACCCTCAAGATGTACTACCTGTTGCTCCTGTGAAATGGAAGGCCTGCATCACCCACTCAAGAGATGTCTAAAGATAATAATGATCTCCACAATGGCCCTCTAGGGTGAACCCTTTTAATAGGATCCCTCCAGAACTCGAACGGACTTTGATTGAAAAGCTCAGCGGAGAGAACGCGCCGAGACCATATTCTTGCCAAATCAATTACGACGGGTCGGAGGAGAAAAATATTCCGGTCGAAATCACTCCTTCACGCTCAGAAATAAGGAGGAGCGTGCGCTGAAATTGTCTCTCGAATTGCAATCCCACCATCTTGCAAGGAAATTCAAGAAATTCGTGATTGCATCAGACGATTCGAGATTCTAGCGGACCGGAAAAAGTTGTGAACTTCAACTTCAAGTTTTGCGAGAAAGGCTCTTTGGAATCAATTTCCACAAAGTTTATGGAAATATAAAATAACCTCAAGTGCAAGATGGAGTATTTTCATTCAATTTAAGCGTGTTTAGGCAAAATCAAGTTTTCTTTCAAAGTTAATAATAGCATGAAAGCAATTTAGTAGTGCGTTTTAGGATTTGAGAAGTACCAAAGATTTCATGCATATAGCACTGAGATAGCAAGGACTGGCTTTTTTCGAGATAAAATACGTTTTTAAAATTTCGCAATTATCTTCTCTCTCCATGACGATGACAGAAAACTATACGAGTCGTGCAACTTTAAGTAGCTATGACCTGAAAAGCATACATTTCATCTTTTTCTTCCTCCAGTATCGGTAATATATAGATTTTAGTTACTTGAGCATTGAAAAGTTGTTAACTGGATATCTATTAACTTTCTGCCAACAACAGGTATTGGTTGGAATTCAGTAAGTAATTTTGAGTGTAGGAAGCAAAAAAGACTAGAAACAGTAAACTTTTGAAGGCCGGAGCAAGACATTTTGCTGAATACAATTGTTCTCCTACTACATCTACATTGTACTCGGACAGTCATCGTTAGGCTCAGTAGTTGTGATGAGCAAATCGAGATGGCATTGAAAATGGCGAATGATTGCGATCATGGAAGAGACGTCCAACGCATGAAAATGCAATGGTGACAGCTAATCTCTTATTGTAAATATACGGGACCTCATCATTAAAACTGATGACGATATATTATTGAGAAATGAAAAATGCAACTCAAAGAAGAAAGAAGTGACTCGTAAAATATTGATTATGGTAATAGATGGATGAGGTTAGGAAGGACAGGATCAGTAAGGGTGAATATTACATTCCAGGAAGAAATGCGATTTTTGAGCTTTACCCAGAGACCCAGTAGACTATTTAGCCAGGACAGAAATATATTCTAATGGGTTAAGCGTGCTGAATAGTGGTCTCAGGTTTGAGTCCAGAAGAGACCTCTGAACAAGTCCAGTCAACCCAAGGTGTGCGATTACATGAGTACTGGGTCTTCTTTGGAAGCCACAGGAGAAGATGCTTGTCCACTTCCTACTCTGATGCATAAATTACACGCATCATTACGATGTTTTGGAGAATCCTACACTCATCACCCAAACTAGTGCTATGGTTGGACAACATTGTTTAATGGTTACTATATGAATGTAGATAAAGGGGGCGTTTACTCGGAACCGAAATCGCAATTTTGCACAAGAAATTGTCAGATGGGAACGAAAAAAGAATTTTAGTGAAAAAATTAATCTTCTAACCCGAGCCACTCACTCATAAATCAAAAATTAAAATAAGTAAAAGGTGACGACCACCGAAAAAGCTGCTGTGATAATATTGACGTCATTTTCCTCCCGTCCTTGACTGCTCTTACGGGAAGGGAAGGGAGTGGAGGTGGGTTCTCGGAAGGTCTGCTCGCACAGATCCTGTCGCAACTGCTTCCATTGGCAACTGCTTCCGTCAGCTGTGTCTCCCCCATTGCGATAAGGCGAAGTAGCTTCGCGGGCTCAGTTGTGATTGGAAGAAGTCGATATACGTCAGAGGTTTCACCACGCCCACTTTTCCGAAAGGGTTAAAAACATCAGTTTTTCGCCGCTTATAACTCGAGAAATAAGTGACGGATCAAAAAACGGAAAAATACGGATCTATTCATTTTACAAACTCTATCAGACTCGGGAATAAAAAAAATATGGTAAACGACCCGATGAGATGGATAAATTTATTGCTCCACTTATAAACAAATGCAGTAAAAAGTTTACCATGAGCTTCATTTTAATAATGAAGCTTTTGATAGCTTCAATGATTTACACCAGAATGGAAACTACCAGCAGTAATTTATGCATTCGAAAACTATGAGTCAAAAAATGCCGCAATTGCTTTTTAATTTAAGACATGAGGAAAAATATTTAAGAAGCAAAATAATGAAGTATATGCCAACAAAATAAGTGCATACAAGGACTAAGAATAAGTTGCTTACGTTTTTTAAGGATCTTAGAAATTAACAATGGCAACATGTATATCCTACATGAACATATGGATGTGGTCACTGCATGAAAGACACATGCCCGAGGACTCAGAAGGGAAGAAGTGAAACCAGGCATCAAAGAAATATGCAGCATCGGTGGCGAATATGAACCTTGATGAAGCTGTTGGAATATATGATATTTGAACCAGGCCACAAGACAAGCACGAGTGGCCGAATAAGAGGTTTCTCGTCCCATCGAAGGGACTCGAGGTTGAAGTCCGAAGAAAGGGGAAATGAAAAGTCACGAAATCCACGGGCAATTGGCAATTTAAAAGATCCAAAGATCATCGAGATGAACTGAAAAGAACCCGACTTCTCAAGGCAGATGTAAGGAAAAGAACTGAATGCTACAGCGTATACTGGTGTGACAAAAGAATAAAGATTCCCTTTAAATAAATGACCTAGTGTCACCCGGAATACCTATAACACTAAGGAAGGAATGAAATGAAAAGAAATAAGGGACAAAATCGTCGTAGATAAAAGTCCATCGAGAACACGATTATCAAAATTACCAACAATTTTATCATCTATGTAAAGTAGCTGTTAAATGAAAAGGAAGAATAATTTAAGACGATTCCATAATTGAAAGGGATGAATAGATGATGCTGTACTTGTATATAAGGAAAATTGAGCTCTTAATCTAGTTTCTTGCTTGGAGAAGACCAAAATATGTACCACACAATGGGTGTCAAGAAATTTACGAATCGGATCACAATCACCAGAAAAGCAGTGTGCGTTACTTAATATACTGCTGATAACTCTCGACTGTGTCGTTGCTTTTTCAGTCAGAATAAAAACCTATTTTTATTTCTCAAATCGGTAATGAAATGGCCTGGCAACAATAATCCAGGGATTCTAATTCTGTCCCTGGCACTGATGTGGTGTTTGTCTTAGGATTTGGTTAGGTGATGATGAATACTAATTGGAGTATCTTGTAAATGAATTCTATCGTCACTTTTCGTTTCCATCTAACGATCTTGTGTACATACAAAAGAGAAATTTTGGTTCCGAGTAAAAAATGCCCACATTGATTGGAGACGCATAGTATAATTAATACCAAGATGAGTTGTTCATGATATAGAGTCATATATAAATCCCGGTTCACACGGTGCGTTTTTCCCGGATGGATTTCTTGCGTGGAATGCTGATGGGTGCCGTGCGTGCTCGCTTGCTGTAAATGCTGACTGCTGTCCGGCTGCCCTGACGGCTAGCTTGCTTGATTTTGAGGTTAGGTCCGTTGCTATTTCCCTTGCTTGTTTTGCCGATGGCTATTGTTGCCGGTCAATCATCGTTCAGCTTTGCGCCACGTGATCAAAATAAAGGTTCTGCCTTTGATAGCATTGTATGGTTGATATTGTGTTTAAAAATGAGGCCAAATCTATAGACTAGGGATCAAGTTGCGGCGCTTATCGAAGCATATAGAAATGAAACTTGTTTGTATGCAGTTCGTTATCGGAACTATCACAATAAAAATGTTCGTGATGAGGCTCTAAGAAGAGTGAGCAAGGAGGATAGCTCGCTACGTGTGAACCGACAACCATCAGCGAAGCCAGCTTAGCGTCCAACTTCGTCGCCCGCTGAGTATAGCACGCACGAAATCCAGCAAGCTAGCACTCTAGGAAAAACGCACCATGTGAACTGGGCATTAGTCTCTTTGGAAAATCCTGTTGATCAAATGGCATCGATGGCAAGAACTTCTAAGTAACACAACATCTCCTGTCTCACGTGATTAAACCTACGCAAAATCTCCGATCGTTCATCGACATCATCCAATCACCTATGTGGTTCGTGTACACCAACTTCCGCAAAAAAAGTAAATTTTTATATCTCTCGTCATGAAAACCATAACCTTACCTTAGTGAAATTAGCATCGTGTATGAGATCACCCCAAATCTATTAAGCCATTTCAACGTCCATGCAACTTACATGGCGTATTTTTTTTATATCCACTCACTGCTATTGATCTCAATCGCGCAACATGTCATGAAAATGACGCTTGAATCGATCATCAGAAAATATGAATTACGAGTTATGCCTCTGATCAATCATGGAAATATGTATTCGGAGGGGAGTCGAAAAACTATGCTGCCAATCGCTGCAGCGGCAAGAAAAAAACGCAGCAATAGTTCTCTCGGCGAGTCAGCGGTCCGGTGCCATCATTTGAAATTTATTTGGTGCATGACTTTGGTCTAAGAATTTGGTTTTGTTCAAGCCCGGTCCAAGATAATACCACCTCTACTGCGATGTGTCTGCAATTGTTTTCTTTTTGTCTGGACCGATGACTGCCCTGGGAGACTACGTGAATTCCTTGGGCCAGTCCACAAGGAAGAAAACTCAACGAGTGCAAGAAGTTCCAACAATTGCGGGGTTCGGGGAAATAAAACATTCATTACTTTGACTGCTTTCTTCTCCAGACCTTTTCTTATTTCCATCTCACGTTTAATCCATAGATATTCCATCTTTGGTAGAATCGTAATTACATTCGTAGATTGGGTACTTATATACTGTATGAATTGGTAATGAAAGTAGAACAATTGATATCAAAGCTAGTAGAGTTGAAATTGGAACCAGTAGAATCGCTATTTTTCTGGTAGCATTGGTATTTTTCATTGGTAGAATTAATGTGTAAATTGTTGTAATTGGTATTTTTAATAATTGAAAGTTTGTAATTTATGCTAATAGATTTGGTAATGATTTTTTCTGAATCCATATATGATTAGTAGATTGGTATTGATGTATTTGTAGAATTGTTATCATATGACATCGATATATATAATAGATAGATTAGCTATTAATATGGTAGAAAATTATGTTAACGGTTCGATTATCTTGAAGGATCCGTACTATGCACGGGGTCCTTCGGCTGAATGTTTACTGTGTATAAGCTAACAATTGCCTGGTATTTTGTGGGCTGTTCGCTGAAACTTGAATTTCAAACCTATTTTTGATACGCATGGCTATGACAGTAGATGCTTCTCTTTAGATATCATCATTTCTATTTATTCAATGCTTAAGATATCTAGATTGGATCTTATTTCAGTTAGTGTAATACTATTTCTCACTGTTAAAGTACAATTCGTTTTTCATCAAATTTATATATACTCTTTTCAGCAATTTTTGACAGTTTGTAGAAAGCAGGGTTGCATTTCAACGCTAAATTTTGACATTGAAAAAGAAAACACTGAACCTTTTCTGCAGCAATTTACTTTAAAAAGTCTATTTTTTACGCAAGTCTAATGCTGTCTTTTAAACATTAGTAAATCGGTCACAAGAGGATTAAATGACTTTGATGCTTCCCATCAAAGGGTTAAAATTCATAGATATAAAAATAATTTCACCCGGATAAAATATAACAAATTTTACCTCAGATGCTGTTTCAAACCTATGACATGTTTCGGCGAGTCTGCCGAAAATTCTGCTCCACCTAGCGTGTAATCCATCAAAGCAAACAGCCGTCCCCGGATGAGTGATTCGATTATTGCGCCCTCCGAATCGTCACCAACCAAAATCTCTGAAACGAACGCAAGTCATCTAAATTTTGTCCAAAAGAGCCAGTGGAGCGTTATAAAATCAAATATTTATGCCTTTCTTCATAATCCTTCACAAATTGAATAAAGAGCAAATTGGCTTGATCTCCACACGCGCAAATTTTCCACTCCATTTTGCATTAATAATGTTTAAAATAAAAGCGGAAATATTAGCGCGGTTCCTACTATGTTCCAAATTTATCGGTATTTCTTTTACCTTCATTTGGCCGTTGAAAATCAATATTGCATTTACACTTTTTATTTTTACTTGCATTCAAAGAGCCCTTGAAGAATTTCTCTTAAAAGTATTTTGAATGGACATTAATTCAAACGATAGGCTTAAAAGCTGAAATTGAATAAATAATTTCATCAGTTATAAACAAGTATCTGAACGCCTGTAAACCCAGTTCCGTCTAATGTTCCAAAATCATCAGATTTGAAATTCGAAACTGGCTTTATATGCCACCAAAACCTAATTTCCCGACTATGGAACAATGGCAATAAGTAAAATTAATAAGCGCGAATAAAAATTGCTACTGAAGAAATTTCTTACATAGCCACTTCTATGTGGCCAATTGTTGAATATAGTAGCACGTTGTGGGAACTTCATGAGATAGGGTAAACAAATGAAATCGAAAGTACAGAGAAAAGCCCTCAGGTTCGTGTTGGTGAGACACAAGGATAGTGCGACCGAGATGATCAAACTTTTGGTATGGGACACTCTATAAACAAGAAGGAAAATTAAACAGGCTGTGTGCAACATATTGGGATTGTATCTGGAAGCAAGGGCTAGGAAGAATTACGTGGGAGCCACGGATAGGAATAATTACAAAAATAAAAATGACCACCCATATAAAAAATAAAACACGGGGAACAAAAAAACCAACGCGACAAAGTACTCGTTTTCAACTGGGGGAAATTCACGATTAGAATTGACTGCCTGATGAACTTGTTGAGCCCTTACCCAAACCCTTGAAATCATTTGGGAGTAAGGGTGATGCATATTTAAGAAAAAGTTAATTTGCGTAATGTGTTTAATCTATCATACAGCTTCCCTCACTTCTAACAGTTGTAATGAGCGTATTATTTTCTGTACACGTCACATCATTGCCACCAGGTAATTGCCTCCTCGCAATGTTATTTTGAATAAATATAAAAATTGGATAATGGTAGTTAAAATTAAATATCGTTATGGAAAGTATGTACGATATTCCCTCACAACCTACGGTCCGAAATCTCCTATGACTATCCTTGTGGAATCAAGCCGACGCTCTCGAGCATCTGAATCACTCATCTGAAGGACATTAACGTCAAGTTATCGTTCTTTCGGGTTAAATTTAAAAACTAGCCTTATTGCTTGCGCTTTCGCGCGATACGAAGATCCGAATTCACCCTCCTCGAATGAAATTCAAAATGCAGCCCTGCTTAGTAGTGATTCTTTTTCCATCAAAAACAGATGACGCACTTTCATCCCCGACAGGTCTTCGACCACGTAAATGAAAACTAGGTGACATATTCAGTATCTCAACTTCAGTTTAGATTCTACTGCTTACGTTCTAAAATCCCTACAGCGATTCAAATTGGTGTACAGACTCTACCTGCGAAGGTGGCGTCACTTCCCATCGTGAACACGGTTGTTGCGGAAACTCTGACAAATATCACAAAATGGAAGAAAGCCAATAAACGACCCTGGTTTGGATCGTCATCATCTACATCTACGCAATACCCTGCAAGCCACCATAAAGGTGTGTGGCAGGGGGTGAATTCACACCAAACATGCACTACATATCATGCATAAAAAAGGATTAGTATTTACATACGGTTCTAAATTACTCTATTTTCATGCAAAAACATGCTGTTAGTTGGGTTAGCTTCAAGTCCTTATACCAACATTCAGCTACCAATGTTATCCATTGCTACACTCGTATTGGATATATTTACCGTTATTCATATCCCTAATTGTGCGAGGAAAAAAGGACATTTTGCATCTGTCAGTTCGGCAATCAATTTCTCTACTTTTGTGATCATGGTCCAGTCCAACATAGCAAGTTGAGGTTCGCAAAATATTTTTAACATCATCACTGAAAATATATTAGGTGATGATGACAATCAATAATGTATAGGGTCATATGGGAAGCTTTATTACTTTTGTTGGTAAATTGAATAGAATCAGGCGATACTTTGCCAAAAAGTGACATGGTGCAAGAAAAACTTGATGATGTATTTTTCACACTTTTTATTGAGTAAAACCCTACCGGTTTGGAAATTCTCGCGTCATTTTCAAGGATACTCGGACATTTTCGCAGTGGCGAGTCTTTAAATACACTCACAATCAGGGAGAAACCGCAGGAGTGGTTGGGGAAGCTAAGAGGGTATGATTAAGTGGGATGTGTTGATGGTCAGGATGATGGAAGAATGCTTTGCAGAGGCGGGACAGGTACATGATACAATGGAGACAGATTGAACGGTACAATTTCGTTCAAAAATGTTTGTCCCAACTCGTTAGAAGCAGATGATATAGTCTCAAAGTTTTCTTTAAAAAATCCAGCTTTGCACCTTTGTCACGAACGTTTAAAATCTCTACTCCAAAATCAGACGTTATTAAAACCAGATAAATGATATGCAACGACTGACTGGTTGCCACCATGAATGAAAGAATTATAATTTTGAATAAATAATTAATGTTGCTCAATAAAAAGTGTAAAAAATAGATCAAGTTTCCTTACACTTTTGTTGGCGTTTGCAACAGTTTCCGCAATTAACAAGTTGACGATGGAATACCACCAAGTGAACATAGACTACTATCGATCATTTTTGGGTTGACCGCTACGTGGTGAACTTTATTACTTAACGTTTCGTTCCTCATGCTGGGAACGTCTCGTCAGGAGACTGAAGAAGTTTATAATCTGTTTAATCTGGTCGGAGTGTTGGAAGACAGACCATTGTTTTCATGATTTTTAAAAAATAAATAAAAACCAAATCTTTAAAAAAAGCAAATATCAAAAAGAAGAAAAGTGTTTTAACGGTAGAACATAGAAAGAGCTTTACTCATTCTCTTCGTGACGCTGGGAACTGAGCTGAGATTCTGTATATGGCTGGGCTGTACTCAGAATATTTTCACTTCTAACGCTCACACATCATAATACCTCTATTACGAGTCCGAAAGGTCATACAGATTCTCTTCTATATGGTTTGAAGAGGTATACAGCGTGGCGGTAAGGATTAATGGGGGCGTTTACTCGGAACCGAAATCGCAATTTTTTGCACGAAATTGTTAGATGGAAACAAAAAAAAGAATTTTAGTGAAAAAATCAATCTTCCAACCACAACCATTCACTCATAAATCAGAAATTAAAATAAGCAAAAGGTTGACGCCCATCGAAAAAGTTGCTGTGAGAACATTGACGTCATTTTCCTCCCGTCCTTGACTGCTCTTACGGGAAGGGAAGGGAGTGGAGGGGGATTCTCGGAAGGTCTGCTCGCACAGATCCTGTCGAAATCATTCCCATTGGCAGAGTCAGCTGTGTCCCCCTCATTGCGATAAGGCGAAGTAGCTTCGCGGGCTCAGTTATGATTGGACGGAGTCGATATGCGTCAGAGGTTGCACCACGCCCACTTTTCCGAAAGGGTTAAAAATAATCAGTTTTTCGCCGCTTGTAACTCGAGAAATAATTGACGGATCCAAAACTGGAAAAATACGGGTCTTTTAATTTTACAAACTCTATCATATTCGGCAATAAAAAAATGTGGTACTAAACGACCCCACTCTAACCCTGCAGGGTGAATCCTGCACACCAGTTAGACTGAAAGTATAGATTTTAGGACGAAAGCAGTTGAAGCGTGACGGAAGTTGAGTTACTGAATATCAACCTAGGTTTCTCTTTTACGGTATCTTTTTTTATTCCTTGCCTCCACAAACTTTTCGGAATGACGATGCGTGTTTTAAAAAATCTACCACTTCGTTCCACAGCATGTCCACGTTGGCCGCTCCGGCATCGTCCAGGGGACAGGGCTCAGCCAAATCCTCGCATTCCATCAAATCGAACAAGTCGATCAAGTCGGTGGAATACGGGGCCCAGGACCTGTCGGCGCCCAAGCCGGACCCCTCCCCCCGCTTCCCCTGCTGCCCAATGGTCACCCTGCCGCCCTTCATGCACTCCACCGTCCGGCTGTGCTGTCCCCAGAGCTACAAGGTGGGCCAGCACTCGTCCAACCCCATGATCGGCAAGTTCGGCATCCCGCAGTCGCCGCCGTACAAGGAGGAGAAGAAGCCTGGCGGTGTGCACGCCAAGCTGGTCACGTGCCTCACGGCCATCGGGTGCAGGGACGAGAAGCGTGACCGGTGGTGGTGGAACGTGTGCATCAAGAAGAAGAGGAAGAAGGGAGTGGCTCCCGTCTCCGTCATCGGCGGGCCAATGACAGTCGCCAGCAAGCCGTCGTGGGTCAAGGCTCAGGAGGACGTTCCCAGGTAACCACTCACAAACAAAAACACAATCCCTTAAGGTGGCTCCACCGAATTATGGAGTGGATGTCATTTTTGTGAAAATTTCAGGACACATCATTTTTTGGCCCTTCTTTCGATTGGCAAAAAATAATTTGGCCTTTCCATAATATATTAGAAGAAAAAGGACGTTGAAAATGAGATATTTTATACGTAACTATACGGCAGAGCATGGCTCTTGCAGTAAAATTTGCAGATAAATAAAGTAAAGAGAAATGTCGTTTTGACGAAAAACTAATATAAGATGCGCAATGTCATGTAGAATTTAGCATTGTAAAAAAATGCTCGCCTTACCACACTTATTTAATTGATATTAATAAATGTTTGCTCGAAAAAAAGCAGAAGAGCCTTAGTTACATGAAAGTGGCGCTACAGCTACGTGCTTACAAGCCTATTTACTAACTTAAGGAATATACCTTCTCAAGGTTCTTCTTATATTTTTTATGTAATTTAAATATCTCATTGGTTATTGACATGGTGTAATTAATACCAATGCTTCCAAATGGTCATCGTCATTGTTGCCAAACAATTTTCAAAAGTATGAATATTGATAAAATTCAAGAAATAGAGTTGCATTGGCAAGGGAATAGTTTAAAACTAAGTGAGAAAATATTTAACCTATTTTAGAATACGTATTAGCGGGATTGAGCATGTATTCTCATTTTGTAAATTAAACGTGGCAACACATCTGTCATGTTTCGAAGACAAAATGAGTTAAAAGAGCTTGTAAAAAATAGAATGAAACTGCAACGCGCTATATAGCATACTCATACAATTATTGTGTATGCATTATCACCCTATAGATGATTTTCCATATACTGTCGGCGCAGAAATTATGTACACTCGAGTTTGAATACAAATAACAAATTAATAGTTAAATCTACAGAAAATATAATCACACCGTAATTTTTCTTATTTCATTCTGCGTTATTGGATAGCAGACATAAATTTTTAAAACGCATTTTCATATTTTTAACAACAGTTGTAACGTAAAAAGTGCCCATTTTTGACGGTGTTCGAGCGTAGCGCCGAATTTGATGTCTCGTATAAATCAATAACAAGGCGTTCAATTGCAGCCAAAGTTTGAATACTGATAGATATATATGTTATCCATGAACTCAGTAAGTTTCCAGTGTTTAACTTTGATAGAAAAAAAGTTGTTGTCAATTTTATGAAAAATTAGCATTTCAAAACTGGGGTGTCGTAGAATTTCGTTCTTGGTCGCGTTATAATCCACATGTCCTGAACGTATCCAATATGTAATTGTCTAATATTTCAACACATGCGATTAATTTAAATCGATTGGTATTTATACTGGCGATAGCAAGCTCCTTCGGCAAGCGACCGGCGTGGTTTAACCCATGCAGTGTTGCCTTGCCGAGGGAGCTCGCTTTCGCCAGTATAAATATCAATCGATTTAAATTAATCGCATGTTTTTAAATATTTGAAATATACCTTGGTAAGGTATATTTCTAAATTAAGTTAGTAAATAGGCTTGTAAGTACGTTCCGTCACAAGTACCGTTGCCAATGATAACAACATACGGTAGCGCCAATTTCATGTAACTAGGGCTTTTCTGTTTTTTTTTCGAGCAAACATTTATTAATATCAATTAAACTAGTGTGGTAAGGCGAGCGCCTTTTTGCGATGCTAAATTCTACATAAAATTGCGCATCTTATATTAGTTTTTCGTCATAATGACATTTCTCTTTACCTTATTAATCTGCAAATTTTACTGCAAGAGCCATGCCGTATAACCAGGTATAAAATAGCAGAATTTCAACGTAATATGTTATATATTATGTTCAAATATATTATGGAAAGGCCTCATTATTTTATTGCCAATCGATAAAAGGCCCAAACAATTATGTGTCCTGAAATTTTCACAAAAATGACATCCACTACATAATTCGGTGGAGCCTCCTTAACGCTCAAAATTCCCATCCTCATTTTTAACCCAAACCTTTACGAAATATTTCCAAATTGACACCACTTCCAACGTTTAATTTCATCTACGAACAGTTCCAAAAAATAACAATAGTATTCTCCATCATCGGGCTTATTTATTAAGTAAATGTTTTGTAATTTTTCTGGACATGCCAAAATGAAACACACTTTCCTCTCTCACACAATGTTTTGGAATGTAATAATTCCATCTTCAGGTCTACAAAGGGAAATATATTTGAAGGTCCACTACATTTAAACGTAAATGCACGATATGTAATGCTTCATTTACACCAGAAAAATTTCTATAAGTCTTGAAACTCATTTTATTAATTTTGCCACTACACTTAAACGTAAATGCACGACATGCAATGCTGTATTTACACCAGAGAAATTTCTTTAAAATCTTTTAACTCATTTTCTTAATTTTGCCAGTTGTACACACAAAAATGGTAAAATATTATGCGAGTAACAATTGTAAACAAAGCAAAGCAAACAAAACTTATATTAGGATGTCCAAATAAACTTTACGTAATACGATTTTAATGCTTCTTTGTTTTTTAAAACTGTCATGAGAGCATTAATGTTTTCCTATTCTTTTATATGACAAAATGTATGAAATGAGTTTCAAGCCGCACAGTCAATTTGTTGGAAGTTATCTTTCAAGATTCCATACCATTATTCCGCCATTCCGATACAACTTGGGCAGTGTAGGGAGAAATAACTTCAATGCATCTACATTTACAACCATGGTGTGTCACCTCGATGATATGCGTTATAAGGTGACTTATTGCCAAATATACATCACTATGTCATCTACGTGCACGTAACTAGATGCCTCTTCACCGCGTGGTTAAAAAATTAGGCTTTCACCAGGAACGTGTAAATAAAGAAATACAAAATAAGAAGGTTTAAGATCTTTTTCGGCCCACTACGACGTTATTTATCAAAGTCATCAAATAATTAGCATGTTTTTGTAGAGTTGAGAACATTTTTAGCTGCACAAGAAACGAAAAACGAGTCTGAATAATTCACTCTTCTGTACGGTTATCATTCTCAGTAATAGAGTTTCTCATAGTTCATGCGAAGAAACATTGCAAGCTGTCTCTAAAATCTTGTTTTTGTGGTCTACAGTTAAGACTGATCAGTTAACCATCCGTTCAAGCCATCAATCAGCCAATAAACCTATTAAGATATTTTTTTTAAATCTCCAACGGTCGTTATAAATTTAGTTCACCGAATTTAAAAAGCATCAAAAGGTGATAAGGTTATTAAATATGGTCGACAAAATATTATCATTACGCAATGGTTGAAATGAAAGCCAACTCTGAACACAAATCACATTGAAACACATTGTAATGAAAGCCAACACAACAATGAACTCACACACCAACCTCCAACATGCCATTATGAATATTAGGGAGAAAAATTGATCATCGCCAAGAGAAAACACAGGAAAGTCAGTCAAACAAACCGACGGTAGACATATCGCATGATACGCAATATATTTGATTCAAGGAATGCATATGATGATGAATGCGACATTAGCTCTGCTTCCCGCCAAGATAGGTATACGGTAAATGGAGATTTACACCGGTTACTACTGTGGTGCACATTACCGTGGGAGAAAAACTATTTGAACTCGAACACTTGATAAGATCATTAATGACAAGATTGGAGAAAATGCCGAAAGGATTTATGTAAAATTGTGAGCCCTTTCTTACTACGAACGATAAGACTTCAACATCAACGTCATAATTACAGAATAAGTAGGTGTAATTCAGTAACCAAACTTGTATTGAAGTAGAAAAAGTTTAACTTTATTACTCTCATAGTATCTTAACTTATCCCTTACTAGCCTATTGTAAAGATTAATGCATTGATTAAATAAATGCTGGAACAATTACTCAAAATTATAAGTAATATACCATGGAGACTCAAGGATTCCTCGTCAAATTAAGTAATATGCACAACATGAACGCACTCAATCTGATTCCATTTAACTTCATTGACTTCCAATTCATTTTCTCAGCATACATGTTAACGAACACTGTCGATAGTGGGCAATATCTCCAAGAATAAGGTTGACTTTAGCGCCTTATTTGATAAACATTTGAGAAACATCATTAAATTATTTTAAGAATTCAAATAATAAAAAAATCCTATTATCCTGTGTACACGAGTTTTAAAGTATTTTCCCTCTAAAATATATATTAAAGTAGTTAAAAAGATTGTATTAAATCCTTGAGCTAATCCCAGGCAATGACACTTCCAAAAAAATTTAAAGTTTTATTGGGTGTTTTTTCGAGAGCGAAAAAAATAGATAAGAACTTGTTGTGTAGATTGATGTATATTTTCACTCCGTTTAATTCAAATAATATCAAATAAAAAATGGAAAACAGAGTTTGGATCTGATTCTCGGTATATTCTTACCCGACTTTTCCTGAATATGAAAAATCACAATATGAAATAACAAGCACATTAAAGTTTTTAATGAAATTTCTCAATTCTCTATTGGAATCCCGTTTTGCTAAGTTCCTTAAAAAATATAATGATATTCGCAAATCAACTGAATCAAATCTGAAGTCATTATAGGATTGATTTTGCAAATTGCCCAGCAAGGATTATTTTTCAAAACTCATTACCCATTACAAACACATTAATGTCACTGATGTCAGTGATTATTACATTTTACCAAGTGAATTAAAAAGGGGGATAATTAGTAATTTGATGTTTGATCAAAGATTATAACTGTACTTCAAAGAACCGTACCGTTTTGAGGATGATAAATAATATTCCAATTACGCGTTAAGCTGTTATGGATTATTAAAACCGATACCTTCATTTTTAATGATGGGCACTGGAATAATTATTAAATTTGTAATTTGATGCCAATGAAGCTTTCACTTCCGACCTCACTTAAATGAGGTCTGTGGTTTCGAAATACCGCCTCTTTGACACCCGGAATTCCACGCTCCAATTAATAGTTTCATAGCTATTCCAAATGGATAACTCCCTAGCAAGCCCAATTCCCTTTCATCAGCGAATCATTGTAGCTGTTGCATCATATTTTTAATTTGCAGGCAATGATTTTATCCAAACATAGGAAACATATCCATTTCATTTCCTTTTTATAATACCTATTTCATCATAGACTTCCTTGTGCATTGAAATTATTTCGGATAGGCCGGATTCACTATCTTCCAGTAGTTATATTGCTTATTTATTGTTTATATTATTAATTTATTGTTTCTTCTATTCCCTCTCATCTCTTATTTTCAGGATGTGTTCTGTGTGTCGCAGACTCATGTTTTCCGCTACTATATTTTGCTTCCTAGATTCAATGTGGATTCAATTATACAATCCCAAGTTCATTAGTTCCTATTATATCCTTCTATCAGTGTGTTCAACGCGCCTTTTGTTAGATTAAACACGCGCTTTCTCAATTGAATTTCATAAGGGTAAAAAATGAAAATCAACGCTTCTCATTGTTTGTAAGTTTTTAATTTATTCTCTGCAGTTCTCAGCACACTGACAATCTCATATTCTATACATTTTAATCGTGTTACGGTTTTCGTTTTTTTAACCCTGGTCCAACGTGCGATAACATACGTCCTGCAGTAATTATTTCAGTTCATTTATAAGCAAATACGTACCTAGTAATGAATATTGAAAAAGTGTGCCAATCTCAATTGAGCAACCTACCTATCCTTAATTTTGTGTTTTCTTCAAAATTACATTTATTTTCTACTCCATAAACAAGTAAATGTTTACATGATTTTTCTAAGCCAAAGATTTGACGAAAAAAGGCACTCATATAACAGCAATTAGTTCCTATATCAATCATCGGTCTATTATGACCATCCAAGCAATAGAATTAGTTTAAATAAGTACCATCTTCAAGTTATTTCGCTCGTTCCCGTCGGTGCTAGATATAAACAACGGTTGCCATAGCAAATTAGCGATTACCAATAGCGAGAAATCTGTCTTTCATCTATTGGTGTTGGGATAGAGTTGTATCGAACTTGTAAAAGAAGTTGCATAGAGTAGATGTTGCTGTTTCACATATTGTTCTTCAATTTAACCACTTATCGACAACTATCGTTTATCCTGCGAGACGTAGGTACTTTTATTACACTGTTAGGCACCCAAACTGTATTATGACACCACACTTTTGCATTCTTCTTTCATTCACCATCAGGTAAACCTCCCTCCTTTGTTAATAACAAAAACTGGATTAAGATGCTACAATTTACACCATTCTTCCCACAAATACCTCACGAAAACATCTCACACGTACTGACTTACACGAACCCTGCATTTCCTACGTATCAAATACATTCTGTCCAAGTTGCGTATTATATTATAAATATTCATGCCATGGTACATACTTGGTTTTGTAATTCCTCCCTCCATTCAATAATCATAAAAAGAATCTGTTTTCTCAACTTTAGAGTGTGGTGTTCGTCTCTCCGTCAATGTCGTTTTATTAACGCTCCTATTTTGTGGAATTTTCAAAAGCGCGATTTGTTCGTAATCACGTTAATTCCGCTGTGACAAATAGGGAGAGCAATAATTGTTATTCGAGCGAGAGTGCTCCGGTTATGAAATCAAATTGCCTCGGATTGGCAGGGGAAGGCCTTCAAACGTTCGCTGGTTGCGATTTCACGGAAGAGGGCCCCGCAGACCTCGCCGGGGCGCGCTAGTGGCGCCCCTACCACAACAACGGAACATCAAAGCATCTCCCGCTCCGACCCATAACCGGCATGACGCAATTACGGACCTTTTAAAAACCTTATAATCGCTTTTAATCAACGACTCGAGCGTTTTTCCCGGGCAGGAACCTTGATGCTGTTTTTTTTTTTCCTTTTCGTCTCTCCTTTCGGGTGCTTGTCTGCAATTCACGCTCTGGAGTAACTGCGTTCCACGGGAAATAATTGCGAATTTTTTTTAATTCGTCGTCGTTTCAAATGCCGATCATTAATTAGTTTGAAAAGCTCGCAACGGCGCGCCGAACGATAGTGTCCTGAATGTGCCAATTGTGTTGCCTCGCGGAAAATTATGCGTCGCTTTCATATCGACGTTTCCATTGGCCGGATTTCAATTCGGGACAGAAGAATAGCGAGGTGCGTGCAACAAAATGTATTCCATTCTGTCGATATATTCAAAATCAACCAACGAGGAGAAAATTGGGGTACGAATAAAGGGAAATCCGGTTCTGAGTGGTTGTGTACACAAAAATGACGAACATATAGTCAAGGCGTTTGATGACGTGAATAAAAAACTCACCTCGAACAAGCGAGCGAAATGACGATTCTCTTTTTTTTATCATTTCATGGGTTTTACAAGTAAATGTAGTATTCAAATACACAATTGAAAAAACTTTTCTAAATGAAACATTTATTTGCTTCAAAACTAGTATCACATAGAGGTTAATCATGATAATAAGCATCACTAACGACAACATGACGTAAAATTCGATAGGAAAAAAATTAACTATGAGAATGTCATATCCACCACCTGCTTTTTTAGCGGAATTATATACATTCATAATTATATGCATTACAATAATTTTGAAGACTGTGCTGATACTGAGTTGCCAACTAAAACCAAATGAATATTTTGAAACCGAATGTAAATGGTTCTTGAAAAGTATTTCCCATATTAAAAGTCATGCAGGGAAGAGATACCGAATAGCGGAGACTATTTTATTTGAATAAAAACTATAATAACTATTTTTATTTTTTAACAAACCCTCCCAAAATATTATGCTGCATGTTTGCTTCATAATTTTATTTTATTAATGCAATAAATATATTCATTTTTCAAAAAAAAAATTCACAAAATATTTCAGCTTTTGGATTCTTGAAAAAGATTGACTAATATTGGATAGGGGTTTACTGAATGTTAATGAAATATAAAATTTTAGCAATATTATCAATACATTCCGTTTTGAAACGTATATGTTCTGAGCATAATAGAAAAATTTTAACTGTATATAGTAGGTAAACTTTCAAGTTTCATCACTTCCGTATATTATATTTCTTAAGTAATTCAAAGAGTGAAAGATGAGTGTTTCACAATAGAAAAATATAGGAGATTTTTAGTAGCTAGAAAGTGTTAAGGGAATCATAACAGTGCCAAGATTACAACCTACATCTGCATAACTCCCTGCAAGCTCGCACAAGGGTGTGTAGCAGGGGGTGAACAACAATAGACATTCACTATTTTCAAGGAAGCAATCCTTATGTTAGCTTCTACATTGCCGGCTCTGTTGCTAATCCATAGTTCTAAATAAGTTAATTAACTACAGAATTAACGAGTTTTCGCATGTAATATTGCTACCAAGGAAAACACATCACATACTGTGATAGATATCGCACAGGAACAAATATTTGAGTTTTATTGACTACCGTGCAAAAATTCAAATGGTTTACTTAAGGAAGAAATAATTATTAATACTAAAAGCCAACATTATCCTTATTAAAGTAATGAGCCATGATTTAAGAAATATGAAAAATTAAAAATATTTGCATTTATAAGTTACACCCTTCAACGCCAGTAGTTTATCCTAAGTCAAACGCTTTCAGGCTTTATAAATCCAATATAGCGATTTTTAGATTCAAAATAACGATTATAGGTCAGTTTAGGTAATCAAAGGATCATCCTTTGATCATGCCAATGCTTCGGAAATTAATGAAGTCCATCATCAGGGGGACATAAGAAGAAATATTAGAGGGTACAATAACTGCATTACATAGATCGTTTAACGCAACATCAGTAGAATTTACTAAGGGATAATTAGCTTAGAATTTTTATATAAGGGTACTTCAACATTAGTATTACATTTTGAGATAAAACCTGCTATATTCATTGCACTTTGAATTGAAAAAATGTTTTATATATGTTTTATGCATATTTGTTGCATATATGATGCATGTATGTTTGTAAAAATGTTTTATATACTTACCGTTTAATTAATCCACCCATTGAGGTATCTTTTATTAGACTATCAAAACAATGCACATCATTATGATATTGTTCAAGCTTAATTCTTAATTTTTTATTCAAAGTGCAACGAATATAGAAGGTTTTGTCTCAATATGTAATGGTAATGTTGCAGTACCCTTTTATAAAAATTCTAAGCTAATTATCCCTTAGTAAATTCTACTGATTATGATGTGTTCAATGATCTATGAAATATTGTTGTTGTACTCTCTAATATTTCTTCTTATGTAGCCCTGATGATGGACTTCATTAATTTCCGAAAAGTTGGCAAATGATGATCCTTTGATTACCTAAACGGACCCATAATCGCTATTTTGAATGGATTTATAAATAATGAGGTCGATAAGATGAATACTGAAATGAATATATAAATTGGAGAATTGAGAATCCTTGAATTCCAGAATCAACGAATGCCAACATTGAGAAAGCCAAGGTGAACCTATCGAAGGCACGATTTGTCGGTATGGGATTAGGTACCAGCACGGCTGCAACAAGGGGATAAAAGTTAATGAAAGAGTTTGGCTTCGGATATAAACTAGCGACGTTGAAGGGTGTAACTTAGAAATGCAAATATTTTCAATTTGTCATATTTCCTAAATCATGGCTCATTACTTTAATGAGGAAAATTAATTTTATAATTAATTTTCCACATTAAAGGTATTAATAATTATTTCTTCCTTTAGTAAACCATTTGTATTTTTTCACTGCAGTCAATAAAACTCAAATCTACATCTACATCTACATAATACCCTGCAAGCCACCATAAAGGTGTGTGGCAGGGGGTGAACTCTCACCAAACATGCACTACATATCATGCATAGAAAAGGATTAGTATTTATATACTGTTCTAAACTTCACTATTTAAAAAAGACAAAAATAGCAAAGCAAACTTGCAAAAATGTGCTTTTAGATGGGTCAACTTCAAGTACTTATACCAACATGCAGCTACCAATGTTATCCATTGCTACACTCGTACTGGATATATTTACCGTTATTCATATCCCTAATTTTACGAGGAAAAAAGGACATTTTGAATCTGTCAGTTCGGCAATCAATTTCTCTAATTTCGTGATTATGGACCAGTCTACCATAGTAAGTTGGGGTCCGCAAAATATTTTTAACATCATCACTGAAAACATGGTCTTGGAATTTGTTTAAGAGATTGTCTTAATTTCAACCTGCGATCTGACAATGATTCCCAATGTAATTCATTTACTATGCTGGTTGCGCTAATAAGGTCATCGTACCGTCCCTTTACAAATCTTGCCGATCTTCGCTGCACACGTTCAAGTTCGTTATTTAGACCGATTTCGTAGGGATCCCATACACTGGCAGCATATTCCAAATGAGGTCTTACAAGGGAAAAGTAGCTGATTTCTCGTACATGATCTCGTACAAATATTTGTTCCTGTGCGATATCTATCACAGGATGTGATGGATTTATATTCATTTCGTAGATGAAGCCTTATAAACTATCAGGACACCTTAAACTGACAGCGTATTCTACCCATATGACGCCTTCCAAGCCCTGGTACATGCTTCCCAGTGAGTACATAAGCATCTACTTTTTCGTCCATGCAAGGTCCTCGTTCCTGACTCGCTTCTTCAAGCGCACGTGCTGTAGATGCTGCCCCAAGCAGGCCGACCCGGAGGACGGCATCAAGAAGCAGGGGTGCTGCGGACGGTGCGGGAGCTGGTGCTACGTGTGGTTCAAGAAGATCTTCGGGCCGTGCTACTGCGGGTGCTGCGACCTCTGCCTGTGCCTCTGCTGCAAGAAGGCGGCCGACAAGGCGGCCGAGTCCTCGGCGGCGCAGGCGGCACTGGACGCCGTGAGCAAGTGGGGCGCCGTCTCCGACGGCAAGGGTGACAAGAAGCGGAGCAGCATGGATCCAGTCACGGTAAGAAGACCTTTTGATTTACCCGTCCCCAGACATTGCAAAGATTGCTCTTATGCGTCTACTTAATGCCCTGCGAGCCACTCTATAAGTGTGTGTGGCAGGGGGTGAATTCACACCCAACATGCAATACAAAACTGCATTAGTCATTTTCGGAAGCAACTGCGAGCGGCGCTTTGCCGCACAAACTTTCGTATCCTTTCCAGGTCGCATCTTCAGGGTGAATTAAAATGATTGAACTTCTTCCTAGTACTTATCTACATCTATATCTACATCTACATCCACACGATACCCTGCAAGCCAGCGCGAGTGTGTGTTGCATGGGGGTGAAGATCACCAAGCATGCACTACCGACATGCAAACAAGCAACTATAGAGTCTCATGCAACTAGATTGTTATTATCTATAGTATTTAAGGGATTATTACATGCATCAGACACTACAGACTACTTTAAATTTTTCACCTATCTATCCCTTTGCTATGCTGCCTATTCTGTTCTCTTATAGTACGGGGGAAAATGCCATTTTGAATTTATCAGTACGACAATCTATCTCCCTAATCTTATTTGCCTGGTCGAATCTAGCATAATACGCTGGTGTTTTTAATATCTTCCTAACATCTTCAGTTAAGCTATCCGATTGAAATTTCTCTAATAGATTTAATCTGTACTTCAACCTACGCTCTGATAATGATTTCCACCCTAATTCTTTTATTAATTCTGAAACTCTACTCAACCTATCGTAACACCTTT
Organism: Platycnemis pennipes; assembly: GCA_933228895.1. Taxonomy (NCBI): domain Eukaryota; kingdom Metazoa; phylum Arthropoda; class Insecta; order Odonata; family Platycnemididae; genus Platycnemis; species Platycnemis pennipes. Next base: position 14,994,975 of record OW121856.1, read on the forward strand.
TAACGAGCCTAGCTACCCTACGCTGCACACTGTCTAGTTATCTGATCAAACCTAATTCATTAGGATCCCATACGCTGGCTGCATACTCAAGGTGGGGCCTAACTAGTGAAAAGTAACATCGCTCTTTTGTCTTCTCATCACATTTCCCAAGTACTCTTTTTGTAAATCCTAGCTTTCTCTTCGCTCGGCCGCATATTTCCCGGATGTGCCATTGATGCTGCGCATGCTGTTGTGACAACACTTGCGCAAGAAATATCGTGCCAGGTAAAGCGACGACTTGCGAAGACAGGCAGCGCCACTGCGCGAACTCTTGCGAGCAAATTAGAACATGTTCTAATCTGATACATGCCATCGTGCAAGTTTGAAGTTTATTTCTCCTACTAGATGTAGCGGCAACGAACTGCCTGGGGAATTCTAGCAATGAAATAGGTTGTTGACGATTGAGTTGGGTGTTTTTGTTTGCACTCAACTCCTTAGGTAGTGAATAAAGTGCAATAATGGTGAGCTGGGCGATTAATCACATGGAAGCTTAAATTTTGTACATAAAGGAAGAACCTGTTACCTTGGCCCACAGCCGTTCGTTCATGGTGCAAATTTTGGGCTAAGTATACGGGACTAGGGTCTCCACTTATTTATTTAGACTATTATAGCTTAAAACATATATGAAAGTGGTGGAATATTATCGCATATTTCACGTCCATTTAATTGATACTTAACAGATCTTGACGTTATGCGATATATTGACGGTATTACCGATACTGAATGGTATATTGTCACTGACATAATGCATCGACAATTGCACCGTGTAAAGCTGTCAAGCAAGCGTCCTCGCAATTTTCTACGTCACGAACTTTCGCAGACGACTGCTCAAACGGAGTTGTCAGCAGACTTCTCTTTTCTCCCACTATTCTTATGACTTCTTCGTTACTTACTCGATCGATCCATTTAATCTTCATCATTCTTCTGTAGCACCACATTTCGAATGCTTCCACCCTTTTCTTTGCCGCTGCTGTCATTGTCCATGCCTCACTGCCATAGAGAAACACGCTATAGATGCACGTTCTGATGAATAGTTTCCTTACTTCTACGCTTGTATTTCCTGCTGCAAGTAGATTCTTCCTTTGATAGAATGCCCTCTTTTCGTGGGCTATTCTACTAATTATTTCTCTCTTCCTTCGTCCATTGTTGGTTACTTGGCTTCCTAGGTAACGGAACTATGAATTGAACCATCGAAATGAATGGAAATTCCCATCTCTAGTTCGGTCCTTCCACCGGATCAGGAACTGCATTCCTGCCGACGTTTCGGAGGTCCAGTCGCTCTCCATTTTCAGGTCAGATGTGGAGACTTAGAAATCGGAGTCTTTATCTTATACCCATGGGCGTCAGGTGCCTTCTGATTGGTTGTGGAGTTCCCGCTGTTCCCGCGAAGTTATGTCAATGCGGGTTTCGGGGCGTTGCTCAAAGAGCAACCTCTGACTCTGTTTAAACAGAACCTCAGAAATGAACCGGTAGTTTAACATGCTGATGCACATTGGCTTGTAAGTGGAAGAACGGGCTTAGAAAAAGCTTGTCAGATTTCTAACTCAGGGCCGAGGAATCTCAGGAGCCTTGATATCGAATTATTAAAGACTAATCTTACGTGAAAAAATGTGATTGCAATATTCCATTATCCTTTGAGGTATTCAAGTCTATATAGGGTGCTTTACATTTAGGCACGGCGATAGTCGATTATCGAACGCAGGAGCAGTCGAACGCTTGGATGCAAATGAAATGAAACACAGCTAGCACCGGCTTTTCGCGCTTTCGCAGTCAGTTTAGTGAATTGGAAGGTAAATAGAGTGTAGCAACGAAGGGAATCGTCCGGTAAAGTTCGAGTCAGCCAACCAATTCACCAATTTTGCTCGGTAAAAGGTACTGTGATTAATTTAAGTAATTATTTTCGTATGTTAGTGGAATTCCATAACAGTATTTTTGGGGTTCTGATTGATAAATGCCGTAGAATACCTTTCCTGTGTCTGCGTGTTTACAAAAAAAATATTGTTGATACTTTGTCGTTACATTGGTTGACGTCATATTACGCCAATAGCTTTTCATCTGTTCGGTTCTCCTCAGAGCAGAGAGTCACCGGAAGCCGGCGATAGACGGCGATCCAGCTAAATCGAAAGCACCGATAGTCATGGGAAGTACACAGACACTTGTAAGAAATTTAGGTCGAGTAGTAGCATTACCGTTCTCTGCCCTGATGGACTTCACCATCGGAGAATATTTGTTCAATTTTGTTAATCTCCTCTTTGAATTTTTGTATCGGGAGGACAGGCTTGGAAGAGTTACCGCGGAGACAGAAGCGATGAAACAAATTAACCGACAACTGGTGACCTGGGGTCCAAAAACAAGGTGGGAACGCTTTTTCAGGGGAAGTATGCATCAGGGTAGAATTTAACTGAATCCAGGGGCATTCGAGTCGCCATCGCTTTTGCAATTTAATTACAAGAAGCGGACGGCACGGAATTATTCCACGGCGAGGAGAGGAGAAACAAAGAGAAAGGAAGGGAGATGAAGGGAGAGAATGGACTGCCTCGCTTTTTGCGGAACCACTCGCGTGCCCTTTTGAAACGCCGATGATGAGAATTGGGCCGAGATTGCTTCTTTGACGGAGGCCGCCGTAATCCTGCCTGGATTCCGCTGGCTCGGAGTAATCTTTCTTCGCATCCGGGGGAGAAAAAAAAAGTTTTTCGGATCCAAGTTGGAGGGGGGAGGGGGGATATCATTTTCACTTTTTCGCATTTCACGTCAGCGGTGCCTAAGCCTCTCGCGCTTTTGGAAGCTTTTGAAAGCGAAAAAATTTCCTCGCCCCCTCCACTCTGTCACGAGAAGAAGAAGTTCCCCCTTCATCTCGTTCGGGCACGCGTAAAAACATTTAGTTCCTCCCGCCCTGGCTAAAATGTTCCTCTCGCCGTTCCTGCGTTTTTTAAGCCGTTATGCCTTTCACAAGAACCTCGGTCGTTCTCTGGACGATGACCACGACGACGCTCTTTGAAATGTAATCTGCGAGAGATACAACTTCATACTCCATCCCTGCCTTTTGTCAGCTGCCAAGTCTTTTTTCCACTTCCTCCACGCTCATTTGGGCCTTCACTCGCTTTTCCTAAGCCTCCCCCGCCTCAGTTTCATATATCTTCCGCGATCAATGTCACGTTCCAACGCTTTACGCACTTGAAAATTTTAGATTTCCAACAGTCTTTTTCGTTTGGTCAGCGATGCGCCATACACGTGGACCCGCTTCCAACTTTTGGCATGATTAAAATCCCGAATTTATTCGTGCATTTCTTTAATTTGGTCTCAGCATTGATGAAACGCGATGGAGAAGAACCTTTTGAGAGAGATGAGCATTAGAAACTAACTCCTTAAGGGACACTTTTGAAGTGCTACTCGCAGAGTTTCGAGGAATTTTGAATATCTTGAATTCCTCAGTCAAAGCGTGGAGCCACGATGAGCACAAGTGGTTGCCAGGGAATGAGTTTTGAGTTGCGCAAGCTAAGGAGCTTCTGTGAATGCGAAAAGCTCTCAAGAGTCATCTGAGAGCAAATCTGAAAGCATGAGTAGTTTCTCGCAAGGCTGGTGAGTTCCGAGGGTGAGAATGAATGTAGTTGGTTGTCCAACTTGACGATAAGTTGAAATTAGAAGGTGAGAGCTTTTGTTAAGTTGGTGAATTTGAATGGACATTAAAACGAGAAATGTGGTCGTAAAGGAACTGAGGTTTACCCGCCGCATAGACTGGAGGAAGGTTTCTCCGGTTCGGGTTCTCCGGCAGGAGGCAGAGTTATTCCGTCCGCCATCTTCTACAGCAAAGACGACATAAACTCAGCCTTCAAAACATTGTTAAAGAACAACACTGCTACCCGGTAGGAGACAGAGAACTCTTCTAGTAGTAATGTAACATGTACCAACAATCGAACAAGTCTAGTCCAACGGTCATGGTCGAATTTCTACATCTACATTTACATAATACCCTACAAGCCACCACAAAGGTGTGTGGCAGGGGGTGATTTCTCACAAAACATGCACTACATATCATGCATTAAAAAGGAATAGTATTAATATACTAGTCAGAACAACACTATTTAAAAAAAAGATACAAATTGCTAAGTAAACATGCAAAAACATTCTGTTAGTAGGATTAGTTTTAAATACTCATACCAACATGCAGCTACCAATGCTATCCATTGCTACTCTCCGATTGGACATATTTACCGTTATTCGTAACTCTAATTGTACGAGGGAAAAAGGACATTTTGAATCTATCAGATTGGCAATCAATTTCTCTAATTTTATGATTATGGCCCAGTCTGCCATTGTAAGTTGGAGTTCGCAAAATATTTTTAACATCATCACTGAAAATATTGTCTTCGAATTTATTTAAGAGATTAAGTATAAATTTCAAACTGCGATCTGACAATGATTCCCAAGTTAATTCATTTAATAGACTGGTTACGCTAATATAATTATCGTATCGTCCTTTTACAAATCTTGCCGATCTTCGCTGCACACGCTCAAGTTCATTATTTAGACCGATTTCGTAGGGATCCCATACATTGGCAGCGTATTCCAAATGAGGTCTAACAAGGGAAAAGTAGCTGATTTCTCGTACAGAGTTGGGTTTCTCTCTGAGGAATACATAATTTAGCTAATTATTTTGAAAAACATTCCACATTATAAATTTCCGATTTTTTTCATTTGTTAACTTTCGCTCAGATCCCTCTTCAGTGGAAGCATTTCACTGAATTACAGGATTGGAGCCAGTATACGTAGTGGCTACAGTACTGGCTTTCCATCTTGTTGGCTCAGGTTTGAGTCCCGTTAGTGACAAGGATTTTTCAGTAATGCATTCATTCCGGTTCCAACTTGAATGCCTTGAGCTAATTAGCACTTATTGTTAGCAAATTAGGTACTCTGTCCATCGGATGTACGATAAAAAGAGGACCCTTGGGCACCTTCCCTGATAGTATTCTGATGCTAACACAGGGTTTTTCTCCACCCATTCTGGACTCCCTAAAAATTCCTACCCCTTTCGAAATCCTATCCTTAGTGACGAGAATGACCCAAGCTGTCGATTACTTCACCTGAACACAACAACTAATTAATTGGCTGGGGAAGTTAATTTCCAATCTCTCAAGGATCGATCACTTTATATTTACGTAAATAACTTCCGTTATCCCTCAGCTTCAGGCAAATTCTCCACTCCTACAAGGCGTCAACCTTTATCATATTTTGGGCAGAACTTTTAGCCCGAAGGGTTAGAATGTCATGGGCTAAATAGTTGTTAAGTTGAAGGCTTCAAAGGGAAAATTTGGAAACGCTTACCACAGCACCCTATAAAAATAGCTGGGTGTTATGCAACACAAGAGTCAGGATTGAAAATCAACAGCCGTGTAATAAAATCAATGCAGGTATGCTCAGTAGGTAATAGAAACCTTCATTAATTTCAAAATCGAAGAAAAGATCCCAATTAGTTCTCAATCAAGTTAGAACACTGAAGTCTGCGGTAGGTACTAAAATAGCCTCTAATTTGACAATGGGGGCGTTTACTCGGAACCGAAATCGCAATTTTAGCACGAAATTGTTAGATGGCAATGAAAAACGAATTTTAGTGAAAAAATTCATCTTCTGACCACAACCATTCACTCATAAATCAAAAATTGAAATAAGCAAAAGGTACGCCCACCGAAGAAGCTGTTTTGATGCCATTTACGTCATTTTCCTCCTGTCCTTGACTACTTTTAGGGGAAGGGAAGGGAGTGGAGGGGGATTCTCGGAAGGTCTGCTCGCACAAATCCTGTCGCAATCGCTCCTGTTGGCAGAGTCAGCTGTGTCCCCCCCCCCCTTTGCGATAAGGCGAAGTAGCTTTGCGGGCTCAGTTGTGACTGGACGAAGTCGATATACGTCAGAGGTTGCACCACGCCCACTTTTCCGAAAGGGTTAAAAACATCAGTTTTCGCCGCTTATAACTCGAGAAACACTTGACGGATAAAAAAAAGGAAAAATACGGGTCTTTTTATTTTACAAACTCTTTCATATTCGCCAATTAAAAAAATATGGCAAACGACCCCATTCCATGAGATTTGGAAATCGTTTGGATGAGACTAAGTTCTGAAAAAAGGCACAAAATCATGCGGGATAACGGTCAGTAAACAACTCTATACTGATTAAATTCTCAGGCCCAGAGCAGAGAATATTTCACTGTCATCACCGGTAATCAAGACCAAGACTGATTAAAGCACAGCTAGATTATTCTATCTGATAAACTCTTCCTATTTGAAAATCATCCTCTTTTACTACTTGCTCTACCCATTTTAGGATGTTGCTACCCTGTAACTTTTTCCCGTAAAATTTTCCTTCTACGACTGCCTTCGTAAAGCAATAATTTCGCAGGATTTACTGATTGGCTTGCCCCCTTATTTTTAATGGTTAGGTACTGCAGGCTTCCTCTTTTCGTACACCTTTTTTAGAACTTCTTTGCTACTCCGTCTATCCATATCATGTTTCAGAAAAAGGATCCCCCAGCAACTCAACAGTGCTCGTAGTCGCTTGTCTTTCTAACGATTCTTATTGACCATTCCTCAGCACTATGAGTTAAATGATCTGAGTATAAAGTCTAATTAAGGTCAAAGTTATTATTTTCAGCACACTTCTGGTAAAATTACTCTTTCTTAGTGTTATCCTACTGATTACTTTTATCCATTCCTTCATTGGTGCTTCCAAAATGTAAAATCTTATAATCCCTTTAAGAGTTTCTTTCCCGAGGTTTTTATTTTAATAATAAAAGTTTAAAGGCTCGGAGGACACACTTTTAGGGACATTAGGAAGGTGAAAAAATGAAATTTCAAAGAAAGAAGGATTTCATGCTCATGAAGACGAAACGGCGATAACGTGGCGTTCAACCTAACTCCGCCAGAGAAAGGAAATGGCTAGGAAGCGTCCGTGGAAGAGTCGTTCCCCTTGAATCCATGGGAAGCCTGAGCGAAACGATTCTCACATTATTCACCGAAAAGATTTGGCTCCGACGAGAAAAAAAATTTCAAGACCTTGCTCGTTTCAAATCACCCAGTACAAAGGATGAACTCTTCCCAGCATAGGAGTCTATAACCTCATCAAAGACTATCCCAGACCTAAGATTAAATGCTCGGTGTTGGGTGGTTAAAGAAGTGTGTTCGGTGCTAAGAATCAAAATTCAGGAATTCAAAGAAACAAAAAATCCAATGTCTACAGTTCCTCTCCGCAATGCAATCCCATTCTTCGAAGCATCTTCTTGAAAGATAAGACGCTGATGATCCACGACACGTTTCCGCAAGACGTTTCCGGAGGAATAGTTAATTTTACGATTTGCATGCTGATCGGGCTAAGAGAGACTACTCCTGCACAGAGGGAATTCGCGATGGAGTTCGGTGTTAACCATTCCCTCGGAGCTAACGCCAACTTTGACTCTGAAGTAGGCCCCCCTGACGCTGGAAATACATGTCAATTAGATTTGTTTAATCAGGAAGATGCCACTTAACGCTACGCATAATAAAATAAGGTGTTTCAAACCACCCCTTCTTGAGAAAAAGATGATAGAGTAACGTAGATGATATTTTCAGTTATAATTTCACTTCATCATCAGAAAATCTTAAAATCATTTCGAATTATGAAATGAGGCTGAAAGTTTCCCTGAAATAAATGGTAGGATAAAGGAGGTTCTAACAAGGGGAGTGTCCGAGTTCCGGGTCTAGGATTTTGACGAAATTTGCCAGGCAGGTTGCCAGGCTTGATGAGTTATTTACGAATCACCCCCCATATAGGGTTATATATCCAGAAACTTCGTCAAAAAACGAGTTTGAAATATTTGATTGCAAATATAAAGCCAATAATTAGCCATGTTTAATGAGTGCAGTTTGGGTTAGGGGTAAAGTACTCGCTTCATATTGTCGACGTCCCAAGTTCGAAACTCTTCGTGTCCAATTTTTTTTTTAATCGCAATTTCGTCGTACGACTTTCCCTGGTTTTACATATTTTTAATCTGTTTCCCCGGGATGCATTTTAACTATTTTACGTTACTAGTTAATTAATACGTAAAATAGTTAATTACGTTATTTACCTAAATCACGCAATTAGTACGTGGCGGAATTACTTCCGCACGCCCTGTCGTTTTTTGTGTATGAAATTAACGGAAGAGCATAAAGTGTGATCGTGATTTTGAATTTCCGTATCTTTGGCTACGCAGTCCCGACGCACGTACAACACTTGTTCTAATTCGCCTGGTGCCGTGATTTTCCAGCGCTGTGCTTTTTTGGAAAAACTAATCGCAAGAGAAAAAAAGAATTTAGGTTTTGTAATCATATAATTGTAAGTATCTACCGAAATGTTCGGGTGATTCTAACATGCTCCAGAAAAGGTGCAATACATTAATTCTTCAAAATTAATTGTTACCGCTGGTTTTTTATCAATTTCCAAGCGACATCCTTGATTCGAAACTCTCTCCCACCCGAATATTTCGCCCGATCACCCGAACATTTCGGTAGATACTTACAATTATATGATTACAAAACCTAAATTATTTTTTTCTCTTGCGATTAGTTTTTCCAAAAAAGCACAGCGCTGGAAAATCACGGCACCAGGCGAATTAGAACAAGTGTTGTACGTGCGTCGGGACTGCGTAGCCAAAGATACGGAAATTCAAAATCACGATCACACTTTATGCTCTTCCGTTAATTTCATACACAAAAAACGACAGGGCGTGCGGAAGTAATTCCGCCACGTACTAATTGCGTGATTTAGGTAAATAACGTAATTAACTATTTTACGTACTAATTACGTAATTTTACCAAATTACGTAAAATAGTTGAAATGCATCCCGGGTAAACAGATTAAAAATATGTAAAACCAGGGAAAGTCGTACGACGAAATTGCGATTAAAAAAAAAATTGGACACGAAGAGTTTCGAACTTGGGACGTCGACAATATGAAGCGAGTACTTTACCCCTAACCCAAACTGCACTCATTAAACATGGCTAATTATTGGCTTTATATTTGCAATCAAATATTTCAAACTCGTTTTTTGACGAAGTTTCTGGATATATAACCCTATATGGGGGGTGATTCGTAAATAACTCATCAAGGACTACCTGCCTGGCAAATTTCGTCAAAATCCTAGACCCGGAACTCGGACACTCCCCTTGTAAGTCTTAAGAAGCCATTTCAAAGCATTATTTTCCACCACCAAATAAAAAGCACGAGCTCAAAGGATATAGCTCTTGGTGGTCAACGGCATCAAGATGATTCCATTCCATGGGATTACTTAATTTACAAGTAAAGCAGAACAACAAATTGGTTTATTAATTCCTAGGTGTAATTTTGGAACAAGGAATGTAAATAAAATAAAATTCTCCAATGGCCGTAAAATTGGCAACCCTCGTCAAGGACAAATGCTGTGTTGGTTTGCGGGAGGGTCAATTCCACAGCAGTTTTTGTCCTTCCTTTCCAACATTGACCACGCTCTTTTTGAGCTCTATCCTCCCAGTAGGTGTGCCCATTTGAATGTGTGAGTGAGTGTTTTTTTCTGAGTGCATGTGAGTGTGTTTGCGTTCATATCCTAGGCATGCTGACCAGGGTCCCATCAGCCCTGTGAATGATCCCAATTGGGTTGAGTTGTGCGTCTGTCGTTGTGTCACTGACGAGGAAGTCACATTCCCGTAAACCACCACAGGAGGGTTTTCTGGTTGAGAGGCTGTAGTTGGTCACTGCTGTGGAATTGACCCTCCCGCAAACCTTTTGTCCTTGACGAGGGTTGCCAATTTTACGGCCATTGGAGAATTTTATTTTATTTCTCACTTTAAGAGGCCGTAGAGCTCATCTCCTGAAGATGATGCTATAAATCGAAACCACGGTCGTGAGTGAATAAATTATATATTTTGTGGAAGTGCATTGTTTCCTTAACCTCATCCTTAGATTTGAAGGAATGTAAAGCTATAAATATTATATGCTAACAGGATTAAATCTATGAAAAAATACTTGGGACATTTTAACTAGATGGTAATACCACCATAAAAATGAATAAATCCACGTTAAATGAGAAAAATAGAGCCAAATAAATACGACCGGGCAATATACCTGCATCATCCAAGGCAATATGAAAGAACTCCGAATTTGTTTAGGCTTAGAGATGTCGTAAAAGAAAAATTAACAGATGAATAACTAATATATGAAAGTAAAGGATCGGGAATAATGATTTTGCAAATCCATCACGCGATGTTGACGATGCTAACATAATAGCCATGCGTAGATCACTGATAATGTATACTTTTATGGCAGTAACTGAGATGAATGAATACAGCCAAGAGTGATTTTACGACGAGAAGGAAAACAGCAACAAGTAAAGCTATTTTCAACCAACAAGCAATGCAAAGATATCTACAGACCCTACCTCTGAATACGTGTTACTCGGTGTATTGGGAAGAAATCTTACTGGCATTATTGCCTCCTTCCTCACCATAATTCCGAGCTCCTTTAACCATCATCATACGCTCAAAATAGAAGAAATTCACGCAATACTAATAAACCGCCAACTTGGATAATCTAAAATTTCTGACCAACTAATGAAGATTTGACTAATCAGCCAAGTAAATTGTTTCAATATCAAGTTAGCAGACGAATCACTCAACAAGATGTTACTCATTAAAAGCCACTGCTCTCTTCAACTTCTCGTGAATCACCTGAAAAATGTAAGGAATAAATGGAGCGAATTGCCATTTCCAAGCAACTTAACGCACCCGGTAGATTGATGAATTCGAAGATAAAATCTCAATGTTTGTTTTCATAACCCAGTATATCTAGAAAAACTATTATCCGATTGCAAAGACAAAGTGAATCTCACACAACAAAGTGTTATTTAAAAGGTACAGTGCAAGGAGTGTCTGCAAAGAATATTCTCCATCACAACGAGAGAACACCAAAGAAGACCAGCAATTGAGTTTCGCCCAGCATTCAATAGACTCGGGTCATAGAGGGTGCTTTGCCTTTATGGTTTTACACATCTACATCTATCTACATCCATACCCTGCAAGCCACCATAAAGGTGTGTGGCAGGGGGTAAATTCTAACCAAACATGCACTACATATCATGCATAAAAAAGGATTAGTATTTATATACTGTTCTAAACTACAGTATTTAAAAAAGATATAAATGGCAAAGCGAACATGCAAAAACATGCTGTTAGTTGGGTTAGCTTCAAGTCCTTATATCAACATTCAGCTACCAATGTTATCCATTGCTACACTCGTACTCGATATAATTACCTATTCATATCCCTAATTGTACGAGGAAAAAAGGACATTTTGAATCTGTCAGTTCGGCAATCAATTTCACTAATTTTGAAAGTATAGTCCAGTCTACCATAGCAAGTTGGGGTTCGAAAAATATTTTTAACATCATCACTGAAAATATGGTCTTGGAATTTGTTTAAGAGATTAAGTCTAAATTTCAACCTACGATCTGACAATGATTCCCAATTTAATTATATTAATAGACTGGACTGGTTACGCTAATAAGGTTTTCATACCTTCCCTTTACAAATCTTGCCGATCTTCGCTGCACACGTTCAAGTTCATTATTTAGACCGATTTGGTAGGGATCCCATACACTGGCAGCATATTCCAAATGAGGTCTAACAAGGGAAAAGTAGCTGATTTCTCGTACATGTTCGTCACATTTACCCAGTACTCTTTTGACGAACCCCCAGTTTACGATTCGCTTGACCCATTATTTCACGTATGTGTTTACCCCAGGAAAGATCATGTGTCAGTCTTATTCCAAGATATTTAATGGATTCCACGTTGGTTAATTCATTATTTCTTATTTTGTAAGTGCTAGGAGGAGAGGTATTCTTTTTCCAAAAATTCATTACAAGAAATTTTTTCAAGTTTAATTCTAACTGCCATGTATCACACCAAAAACACGTGTTTGACAGAGTTTTTAAAGTGGACTCCTGAGAGAAACTTGAAATATTTGAATGTAGACAAAAGAATCCAACTTGATTCTGAAACGCCAATGATTTGAAAGAAGTTAAAAGCTCTCCACTTTCTTTCTGGCTCACCCTAATACCCACCTCCCAACCCGTCCCACTTTACCCAATCCCAAACCCTTCCCTTCCTCAAATAAGTCAACCTCCCCAAACCCTCTCCCTTATTCTACCCCCTACCCCCCCAATCTGTTTTAAGGCTGGTTTCTCGCTGCCTTTCTCTGTGGCCCTTGAAAATGACGAACAGGCGTTGAAACCATGGTACATCTACGTAATACCCTGAAACCAACATGGAGGTGTGTGGCAGGGGGTGAATTCACACGACACATGCAACAAAATCATCTACATATACACGATACCCTGCAAGCCACCGCGAGGGTGTGTGGCAGGGGGTGAAGAACACCAAGCATGTACTACTGACGTGCAAACAAGCAACTATAGGGTCTCATGCAACTAGATTGTAAGTATCTATTGTATTTAAGGGATTAATAAATGCATCATGCACTACAGACTACTCTAAAATATTTCCCCTACCTAACCCTTTGCTATGCTGCCTATACTGTTCTCTTATAGAACAGGGGAATAATGCCATTTTGAATCTATCAGTACGACAATTTATCTCTCTAATCTTGTTTATCTGGTCGAATCTAGCATAATATGCTGGTGTTTTTAATATGTGCCTAACATCTTCAGTTAAGGATCATGAATAATAAAAAGGATCATTCATCATACATAAAAAGGGTCAGTAATTATATTCCAGTCTTAACTTCACTGTTTAAAAAAGATAAAAATAGCAAATCAAGCATGAAAAAACATTCTGTTAGTTGGGTTTGCTTAAAGTCTTATTTCCAACTGCAACTACCTATTATATCCATTGATTGTATTTATGCTATTGGATATATTTACAGCTATTCATATCCCTAATTGTACGAGGAAAGAAGGACATTTTGAATCTGTCAGTTCGGCAATCAATTTCTCTAATTTTGTTTCTATGGTCCAGTCTACCATAGTAAGTTGGGGTCCGCAAAATATTTTTGACGTAATAGGTGAAGATACTGTCTTGAATCTATTTAAGAGATTGTCTAAATTTCACCCTACTGTATGACAATGATTCACATTTTAGTTCATCTAATAGACTGGTTACGCTAATATAGTTATCGTACCGTCCCTTCACAAATCTTGTCGATCTTCGCTGCACACGTTCAAGTTCATTATTTAAAAATGTTTCGTAAGGATCCCACACACTGGTAGCATATTCCAAATTAAGACTAAAATATGACAGAGTTTTATTAAAATTGCTGGCGGAAAAGTATAAGTTATTACACAATTATTACAACTCACTTCCATAAAGTAATTCCCGAAGGAGTAGAATAATTCTCAATGGATAAGGAAAGAATATATTTAGCAAGCAGTCTAAAAGTTAAGAGAATCAAAACGAATAACGAAATGGGTTTTTGCCAGTCAGTTGCCGGGTCAGTTGCCAATTATCTAACTTCATGACAATGGCGTCAATGAACTTCCTATGGATACGTATTAAAGCATTTTATTCCAATTAGAGTAAATTGTATTCTTGTTACCTAGTTCAGATTTAGCCTACTTAAAACAGGTCCTTGTCGTCCGGTTACGTATATTCACACCTTCTACTGTATATTTGAAGTATAACTATCCCTCATCAAGAATACCGAAATCCTGGACTGCAATTATGCAAATTTGGGTAAAATTACGCAAATTCCCAGGGAAAGCACATACGTGAAGTAATGTGAAGTCCAGTTAATCGTAAACTGGGATTCATCAAAAGAGTACTGGGTAAATGTGACGAGCATGTACGAGAAATTACCTAATTCTCCCTTATCAGACCTCATTTGGAATACGCTGCCAGTTTATGGGATCCATACGAAATACGCCTAAATAATGAACTTGAACGTGTTCAGCGAAGATCGGCTAGATTTATAAAGGGACGGTATGATAACTGTATCAGCATAACCAGTCTATTACATGAAAAAAATGGGAATCAGAAGACCGTAGATTGATATTCAGGCTTGATCTCTAAAATAAATTCCAAGATAATATGTTCACTGATGGCGTCAAAAATGTTTTGCGAACTCCAACTTTATATGATAGATCAGACCATAATAACGAAGTTTGAGAAGTTGATTGGTGAACTGAAAAATTCAAAATTTCCTTCTTTCCTCGAACAATTAAGGATATGAATAGATTTAAATTTATCCAATAGCATATATGCGAGTGTATCAATGGATATCATTGGTAGTCGCATGTTTGTATAAGGAACTTTTGCTAACCCAGGTTACAGCATGTTTTTACATGCTTGCTCTGCTAATTTTATTTTTTTTAATTGCGAAGTTTGACTAGCATATTATTACTAATATTTTTTGATACATGATACATAACGCATATTTGATATTAATTAATTTCCTGCCACACTCTTTACAGTGGCTTGCAAGGTATTATGTAGATGTGAAATTTTATCCAGCCACACTCGGTGTTTTTCGGCAAAATGCATCATCGACTCGCTTAGGAATCAACCCAAAGGTTGGCCAGAAGTTTACGGTTGGCAGCACCGTGTACAAATGTCAAAGGCATGCGGAATTCACGTTTTTGCACCCTGCTGAACACACAACACCCTTCGAAGTCCCGGAGCCCATGCGAATGCAGAGAAATTACGTATTTTCGACGGGAAGATAACTGCGATGCGTCCAGGTGAACTTCTCGACGTGAATTTCAGTAAAACGTCAGGTGCACGCAACTGAATTCCAAAATGCTTCCCTCCCTTCCGTTTGGTGATTGTTTTCATGCAAATTATTCCTCCCGCAAAACAATCTAGTTGCGAAAAAAATTCGAGGGGAAACAGCTGAATGATTCGTGCGTGGGCAGACGGACGCAAATTTTCACACGTTTATTTTTATAACTCTATGTTGACGTTGACACAGCGCTGGAAATAAATGCACCGCATATTTCTTTTGGCGTCGGCAATCAATCGTAATGCGGAAATTTATTTTTGCGAAAATTCAGGAATTCGATAAACGTGGATTTATAAGAGCGTCTATTTTTTTGGACCAAACTCCGTTCTCCTACCGCTAAAAATTTCGCCGGGGGGGCTGTGTTTGAAACCGCCGGGATTATATCGAATAGGTAACCAAGGAGTCACGTGGTATAAATACGAATGATTCGCTAATTTGGTGTGTTGAAACCGCTGATTACAACCTCATTCTGTGTTTACACTAGTGTTATATCAACTGGGGGCTCTTTAGTTGGAATAGTGGAGAAAAACTCAAGGGAAAACAATTAATGATATTGTGACGAGCGATTTAGACACACTAAATTTGCAAACCACTCGTGCTTGTACCACGTGACTCCTTGGTTACCTATTCGAGATAATGCCGATGGTTTCAAATACAACTATAATAATCAGCGGGGATCGGGTTGGTGTGGTGGCTAGAGTACTGGCCTCCCATCCCGAGGGCCCGGGTTCGATTCCCGGCAGTGGAAGATTTTTCAGTGGAAAACCGGTCCCCACTTGAGTGCCTAGTGGAGGGCATTTCAAGTACAGTACTCCGTCCGTCCGATGGGACGTTAAGCCGTGGTCCCCTTGGCGCCTTTCGTTAAGAGTAGGCTAATGCCGACGCCAGGTTTCTCTCCACCCTTCCTCCGTTCCCTAAAAACTCCTACCATTACCCAATTACCCACCTGTCCTATATGGCGCAAATGACCTCAACTGTCGGTCGCCTCCCCCAAATAACCAACCAACCAACCTATAATAATCAGATAAATACATATCTCCGCAGATGGGCTTTCTAAAAAAAAAGTCTACCTCCTCAAGCGATCTATAAGTGCGAAAGAACGCCGGAGAGATTGAGAGGAAAATAATCAACTAATCCAGAGACTCGAATCCCAGCTTATGTTAGCGTAGGAAATCCAAAGGGTTAGGGTTCATTTTCCAGGAATTAGCTTTTTCGAATCTGCACCCATAAGCTCCACAAATAACTCTCGTTGAAGATACGTCGCTAGGCTCATCTGACTCCTCTTCATAACAAATGGAGAGTTTGTGGGAAAGATTTTAATGGAAATAATACGTAATACGAAGAAAAAGAGGTGGATTCAACAATGCCTGGAGGAATAGAGCAGTGACAGGTTGGTTGATGAGAACAAAATAATGTATTTGCTATAGAGTCATTCCATTTTGAATCGACAAAGGTTTCAGAAATATGTTCCTTCATGAGCCAAAAGCCATTTCCTGTTTTCGCAGAAAAAAATGTTGCCCCTGAACTGTTGGCAGACAACCCTACGGGTAGGTGAACACCTGAAAAACGTCTTCTTACAATATATTTCTACAAGCTACAGCACACTGGCTTTACGTGAAACACACATTTAAAAGGTGTCATTAGAAAGCTTATAATGCGTGCGTGATACTAAAGTACTGTGAAGCCTGACGTAATTCCTCTCTTTTACATCCTTCACAACTTGCTCCACAGATCTCATACGAGGCCTGCCTTTTCCAATCTTCCCGTTCACTTTTCCCTCGACGATTGTCTTCATCAGGACATCGTGTCTTAAGATGTGGCCGACTAAGCCGTCCCTTCTCTTTAGTTTTCAGCAGACTACTCTTATCTCTCACTCTTCTTAACACTTCTTCGTTTGTCACTCGGTCGATCCATTTTATCTTCATCATTCTTCGGTTGCATCACATTTTAAATGCTTCCAGCTTTGACTTCTCTGTTTTTTTATCATCCATGCATTGCTGACACAAAGCAGAATTCTCCAGATGTAAGTAGGTTGATATGTATAAAAATTTAAAGGAGTTTCCGAGAAAAAAAATTAAGCTGAGCTGTAATATTTTTGTAAAATGTTTAAACTATAGAAAAGTGAAGAGAGAAATATCTCGAGTAAATGATAATATGCATATGTTAGCATCAATATAGTTGTTTAATAATGCCAAGGTGTAAATGCGCAATACAATGTTTATCACGGAGAGAGGAACTGTTAAGGTCAGATACAAATATTTTTTGAAGCAGACTATAAAGTGCAAAATGTACATCCTCTCTAACGGATTAATCGAATTTTGCCAGAAATACAGGAATCTCACAGAGATTCATTTTCTCTTATTCTTTCTAATTTTCCGTCGCTCAATTTGCAACACTTTGTAAACACCTCTCAATTTTCCTTCCACTCAACTCCTGAGTAAAACTTTCTCGAATGATTGGAAAGACTTCTGCTTCAACTATCCAATTTTCTTTCCATTGAATATGCATAAATTATTTTTACTAAACAGAATCAGATTCGGCAGTCCTGCGGTCATCAATTATAATGCCCCAGAGTTGTCCACTACGATCCGATGAGTTTATCAAAGTCCACTGGGCATATCCCATGAGGTCATTCTTTAGTATTTCCGGTTATTGAAGCGTTTTCTATTGGTAACTAAGTTCACGTCATGGTCATTTGATCAATTATGTCTGCAACTACTCCTTTTATCACTCGTTCTTCCTCGCGTTTCCATTTCCATTGGTGAATTTTCTTTTTTTTCCAGGTTAGTCCTTCTGGATAGTTGTCGTTGTAAGGCACGTCACGTTTCTTAAGCGCGCTGACTCAACCAGTCACGTCCCTCTGCCCTCCGTGTCCCTTAGGTCCTTCGATTACGGGTTTTGGTGAAATTATTGATTTAGCCTCCCTCACCATACAGTTTTTTTGCCGTCTCCGTATCCTAAACATATATTCCTCCTCCTATTCTCCTTCCTTCTCTTCTGTCATTCCTTTGATAATCTACATCTCGACTGAGTTTTCAGACTCAACATGTTTCTTAGACTCTCTAGATTGTTTAAATTTTCACAATTATAATCTACATTAAAGAAGAGACCAGGAAATATGTAAAGGATATTGGTCAGATATTACCGGAAGATCGATAAAAAGAAGCCAAGGCATTGGTATGCAGTGTGGGAAAAGAATCCAGGGCAAATGCTAAACTAGGAAAAAAATCGAGGAGTTGGAAGAGTTCTGTTACCTAGGAAGCCGAGTAACCAGCGATGGACGAAGTAAAACAGAAATTGCCAGTGGAATTGCCCAAGCAAAAATGGCATTACACAAAAAGAAGATCCTGCTTAAATTCAAGCGTGGAAGTGAGGAAACAATTCATCAGAACGTACATCTGGAGCATTTTACTAAATGGCAGCGAAGCATGGACAATAAAGATAGCAGAGAAGTCCAGGCTGGAACCATTTGAAATGCGGTGCTACCGAAGAATGATGAAGATAAAATGGATCGATCGAGTGACAAACGAAGATAAGAAGAAGATTAAGATATTGGTGTGCAGCAAGAGAGAAGAGGCCAAAACAAATGTCAAACTAGGAAAACAAAAACTTGAAGAGGTTAAAGAGTTCTGTTACCTAGGTAGCCGAGTAACCTACAATGGACGAAGCAAGAAAGAAATAGTTACTAGAATAGCCCAGGCAAAGAGGACATTCTATCAAAATAAGAATCTACTTACAGCTGGAAATACAAGCGTAGAAGTAAGGAAACAGTTCATCAGAACGTACATCTGGAGTGGGTTTCTCTATGGCAGTGAGGCATGGACAATGACAGCAGCGGCAAAGAAAAGGGTGGAAGCATTCGAAATGTGGTGCAACAGAAGAATTCTGAAGATATTTGGATCGACCGAGTAAGTAACGAGGAAGTCTTAAGAAGAGTGGGAGAAAAGAGAAGTCTGCGGAAAACTCTAAAAAGAAGAAGGGACAACTTAATCGGCCATATCTTGAGACACGATGGCCTGATGAAGACTATCGTCGAGTGAAAAGTGAACTGGAAGAATGGAAAATGCAGGCCTTGTATGAGATACAAGGAGCAGGTCGTAAAGGATGTAAAAGACAATAATTACGTCAGTATGAAGAGGTGGGGGATAGAAGAATTGAGTGGAGGGCTGCGTCAAACCAATCCTAGGATTGATGACCGATGATGATGATGATGATGATGATGATCAGCCTACTCGCACTTTATCTCTTCTCCTCTCTTCGTTCTCCTCAATAACTACATTCTTTTCCTCCCTCTCCTTCGCCTTCCCAACATCTGACTGGTCCCAATCAGTTTCTCATCCATCCACTCCGCCTCCTCCTGATTCCTGCCAACTGCTTCCTTTCCTCCACCCAATATCTCTACACTTCATTAATCGCTCTTTTCCCACCGAGAGAGGTTCTTCCTAATCCCTCCCCCCTCACAGACCCCTATCTCTAAAGCCTCCAATCAATTACCATAATTTCTCCAACGAGTCTTAGCCTATGATTAATGTGAATCCACGCTCCAACTTCAAGCTCATCACCAACCTTTTTCCTCATTAGAAGTTACTGTGATAATTAATTTTACACTTGAATGTGAAAAGTTTTTCGAGGAGCCAGTTTCATTTTCACTCAAGTTTAGTTTTCATCCCCGTCCCTGAGAAGTTTAAAAAAAAAACTTGGGAGGCATCAAAGAACTGTTATTTTGGTTTAACGCTTCACATAAGTCTTGATTAAATATTGCAAATCATAGCTGTTAACTTCGGGCTCAACTATGTGATATCTTTCCATCATGGAAAATAAAATAATGAAACTTTGTTAAGTTCACTTTATATTTAAATAATCAGTGCTGCTCGTAAAAATTCCCCCAGTGACATATGTGCCACTATATTTCCGGGAAATCACTATCCCAGTGCCCGCATCATCAGCATCATGAACTACCATTGACTATTGTGCCTTGTAAAACATAATGCACCCGCAGTGCCCGCATCATCAGCATCATGAACTACCATTGACTATTGTGTCTTGTAAAACATAATGCACCCCCGCTAACCTTTCCTTTCCCCTCCTTCGCCACCTTACCTCAACCCTCCTTACCCCCTCGTTTCCTCATTCACTCACCCCCGCTGGTGGAAGACCCATCAACGCAGGGAAATCCCTCTACCCAGCCAACTAAATATAAATAAAGTAATGAATTGTCGTGACTCTAGTATTTATATTCGCCAACATTGCGTGTATGTGGTGCCTACGGTACTTTAAAGTTTAATTTAATTCCTTAAATAACGAAAATAGACGAGTTTTTTTATCAACAACTTTAAGTTAGTAAATAAACAGCTACATCATACATCTTCAGCATATGCATTAAAAATAGATTGATCTTACACCTTATGAAGTCTCATGTTGATAACTTGAGAAGTTTTTGAAAAATTAGCGTTCAAATTGGAGCTTCCGTTTTCTGAGCGCCAAAAACCGTGATTTTTCTCATACAAAGCCAAATAAAAAAATCTGTTGATACGGTGAAGAATCAATGATAGTATTCACAAAACGTATAAATAAATTTTCTTCCATTTTCAGTTTATTTCATTGCAACGGACGAAGAGGTTATTGAGATAGAACACATAAAACTCGAGTATCTCGACTTTTTGCATGGACAGTAATATCGCTCCTTCCCCCTCTATCACTTCTCATCCCACTCACCCAACTCACTTCCAACAGATAGATGTCCTTACTATCGCACCCACCATGTTATATAAAGAAGATGTATGCATGATCAGTCACCTTAAGATGTAACCACGTTATGAAACCCGGGTCGTGCCAATTTAAATATAAAGTGAGCCTAACAAAGTTGCTTTCTTTTAAATATTATAAATTAGAGGATCATAACAGATAACCTAATCGGACTCAGCAATAAGACCATCCCTTCCATTCCTATCCTTATACCTCTCCTCCCGGTCTGAAGCGCCTATTAGTGCGGAAATAGACTCTAAAACACCCATGAAAAAACGGGAAGAATAGGAAAAGGACTTAGGACTTGGGTTCATAAAACCCATATCTATCTATGTCTACATAATACCCTGCAAGCCACCATAAAGGTGTGTGGCAGGGGGTGAACTCTCACAAAACATGCACTACATATCATGCATAAAAAAGGATTAGTACTTGTATAGGTACTGTTCAAAACTACGCTATTTAAAAAAAGATAAAAATAGCAAAGCATGCATGCAAAAATATGCTGTTAGTTGGGTTAGCTTTAAGTCCTTATACCAACATGCAGCTACCAATGTTATCCATCGCTACACTCGTACTGGATATATTTACCGTTATTCATATCCCTAATAGTACGAGGAAAAAAGGACATTTTGAATCTGTCAGTTCGGCAATCAATTTCTCTAATTTTGAGATTATGGTCCAATCTGCCATAGTAAGTTGGGGTTCGCAAAATATTTTTAACATCATCACTGAAAATATGGTCTTGGAATTTGTTTAAGAGATTAAGTCTAAATTTCAACCTACGATCTGACAATGATTCCCAATTTAATTATATTAATAGACTGGACTGGTTACGCTAATAAGGTTTTCATACCTTCCCTTTACAAATCTTGCCGATCTTCGCTGCACACGTTCAAGTTCGTTATTTAGACCTATATCGCCATCCCGGGCTTTGTGCCCTTCATGGTCTTGGTTGGTTATATTGAAAGGAAATATATACATTGGGGATGAATGGTTATTTTATTAAGGTAGGATGCTCGATGGGTTATTTTGTTTTGGGAGTGTTTTGTGGGGACGATCCAAAGGTGTAGACTGGTTATTTTATTAGAGTAGAATTGTTTGGGATGATCCGCGGGGTAAGAAGGGTTAATTTGTTAGGGAGTGTAGCGTTTCGTGGATGAGGAATTAATTTAAGGATGTCTGGTAGCTAAAAGATTTTGATAGAGAAGGAGATTGGGGAGCCTTGGCACGATATATATGGAGGAGTAGTTCAGTGCCACGATCATGGATCTTCGTAAGGTGTGCGTTAGCGTTTCCGTTATTTTTTTATCTAACTTTTGTCAGACAGAACGTGATCTCCGTTCTTAATTTTTCGCACTGCACTTCAAATCGCTTATCACAATCAGTGGAACGAATTTTATAGACGGTTATTGTTAACCCTGCGCTACTCTAGGGGTAAGCATTAACGATAAATATTGCGATAACGCGAAGGATACATCCGTGATTCCACACCAGGATGTGAAAGAGAAGAATTATGTTAATAGGTGGAGGTTAGGTGATAGATGATTTTTTGGAGAGCAGCGTCAAGGTAATTTTATAAGCCATCGATGACTAATTACGAGAGTTATTATCATTTTTTATAATAACGATTTTCTGATGCGGTTGCTAGAAATTTTAATGTTATTCCCAGTAAATGTCGTAAACTCTCCTTTCTCGCGTACAATCCGAATGTTGGAAGCACAGAAGATAAAAATGTTTGATGTCCGTCCATTCTCGCAAGATGAGCGATCGTCGTATCGTTGGAACGTCGGCAGAACGGACGAAGGGAGGGGGTGAGGGAGACACCCCCGCCCCCTGGTACGACATTTGACATTTTCGCACCCCCCCGCCACCCGCAAAAACCCCTAGGGTACGTACCGATCCGCAGAGCCCACATCCCCTCGCTCCAGCCGAAATATGAACCCCACCCCTCGGGGGGTCAAACTGTCTCAGCGGCAGACTCCAGCAAAACACTCTCCGCTCCTTCCCAGCCCCTCCTGAGCGTACGTGTCGTAACCATGGCGACGCCGATGCTGCCTCCTCCTCACGACGGCGGCGGCGCTGGCGAGGTAGCGGTAGTGGGGGCGGAATCAACGAGGAACGAATGCTTGCGGCGTGCGAATATGTTTACGGAGGCTTCCCCTCCGAGATCGCATGCATCCCCTCTTTATTCTTTTGACCCCGTGTCTCTTCCTCCCTCTCCCCCGAGAGCGTGTGTGTTGTCTTGAGTGTGTGTACGTGTGAATGAGCATCTGCGACTCACCGCGAGGAGACCCGTGCCCTGAATCCTCAAGAGCGAAAGGCGACCCAGTCGGGAAGGGGAGACTTATACGAGACGAAGGTGAAGCGTCGTCGGTGCACAGTAGGGCCGGGATTACGATTAACGTTTTCTGACGTGACGGAAACGAACGGTGGTGTTGTTGAAGTTAGGAGAATGGGAAAGCAATGAAGCTAATCACGACGGACGGACGTTCACGTACCGAAGACGTACGTTGAGCAAAGTTGGTCAAGATCTAGCTTTACCGTCGCGTTGGTTTCCGTCAGCCAATCACGAGCGACTTGAAGATCAATTGGGGGTAAATGTTTGGATGAGGGGGACACTATTCCAGCATTTTTTTCGACCACTGAAAATCGCTCTTTGTCGATGAAATTGTCACAGCACAACCTGCTGTGTTCACACTTCACTCACGCTAGAAAATCTTTGGAAAAAAGTAAAAACTTACGGATTTACAGTAATTCGAACCCAAGAGGTGGGTGTTCGCCACGCCGCCATATTGGTCGATCGTGATATACCACCAACAGTGGAGCCGCTACGTTAGCGTTCACCGCCACCGTCCGTTTCCGTCACGTCAGAAAACGTCCGGGGCCTCCGAGATTACGATGAACGTTTTCTGACGTGACGGAAACGGACGGTGGCGGTGAACGCTAACGTAGCGGCTCCGTTGTTGGTGGTATATCACGATCGACGGCGGTCCAATATGGCGACTTGGCGAACACTCACCTCTTGGGTTCGAATTACTGTAAAACCGTCATTTTTTATCTTTTTCCAAAGATTTTCTAGCGTGAGTGAAGTGCAAACACAGCAGGTTGTGCTGTGAACATTACATCGAAAATGAACGATTTTCAGTGGTCGAAAAATGTTTTGAAAAGTGTCACCCTCATCCGAATATTTACCCCCAATTGATGTTCAAGTGACTCGTGATTGGCTGACGGAAACCAACGTGACGGGAAAGCTAGACCTTGACAAGCTTTCCTCAACGTCCGTCGGCGGCTCCATGATCGTCTGGCCATCGTAATTAGCTTCATTGCGTTCCCATTCTTCTAGCTGCAACAGTGCCACCGTCCGTTTCCGTCACGTCAGAAAACGTTCATCGTAATCCCGGCCTAAGACTATGCGCGCGTGTTGGCGTACACACGAACGCGTGGACGCATGAATCTAGCTCACGCGCACATGCGTGCTAATGGGTCTGCAGTCTCTGCAGTCTCAGAGACTGCAGTCTCATATCATTTGTTTATTGTCTTGATCAAACGTTTATGACCTCTGGAGTACGTATTTAAAGCCACTTGATTTGAAAATGAATTTAAGTAATTTTCCTCACCAATTAAAAAGTGAAAAAATTCAACAGCGCGAAACGCGAAGGAAAAACTATTGCATTTCAGTAAATCATACCTGTGTGTAAGACATTATCAAACTCTTTCATCTACCTGCAACTAGGTGGTGCTGCGGACGTTTCCAAGCAGACGGTGCACCTCGTTAAAGCTTATTAACTAGTATAGGAGGTATATTTATTCAGTTAATTTATTATAATTAAATTAAATTTATTTATTTAAAATAATTTATTTGGTTGATTCGTTTTAAAAAAGTTAGAATTCATTTTACTAAGAGGGCAGCGAATTTGGCACATAGTCGCGCGAACTTCACGCCATGCTTAGCAGTAGCAGAGGACTCCACGAGCAGGATGCCCTGTGGAACCTATAATATAACGACTATTAATACCACGTTTAACGGAGGAGGCTTTGCAAACCTTGATAGTATTCACAGGCTATTATTAATACTTATTCACTAGAGCTGAGGGGCTCTGAAATACAATGGTAAATTCAGAACACGAATATGTATTTCCTACGCCTCACAACGAAAACTATGTTGCTGTTACGTCAGCAAAAACGCAGCGAATCCCGCCATTTCTTTGATTTTTCAAATAACTTAAAGTTAACTTTTACTTCTCTAGCAAACTGGGATTTTATTGAATCAACATCTTTTGCGTAAAATGAATACATTCATTGTGGGGCATGATTCGCAATTAAAGAAGTCTTTTTTTTCTTTGATGAAAAAAACTACCCCCTATTCGGAGTCCATAAAAAAGGCATCAATCGTAAGTAAAGGGTTACGAATGTATCTTGAACTCCATTTGAGAAAGCCTTTACTTAAATCTCAGATTCGAAAAAAAAGCGTTTTTCTCGGCCCTGGGTGGTCGAATCAATGCTATCTCAAGGACGTTTAAATCCTCAAATTTCTATTTGTTATTATATATTGTCGATAAGAACATAATTTAATCAACTAATTTTACCAGTTTATATTTGTATGAGTTAGAAATAAAGTTAACTTTTACTTCTCTAGCAAACTGAGATTTCATAAAATCAACATCTTTTACGTAAAATGTAAAAAATCATTGTGGGGTATTATACGCAATTAAAGAAGTCCTTTGTCCTTCTGTATGTTACTCCTCGTGGAGAAGTAACATACAGAGGGTATCTGAAGCTAGGAAATCCGTGCGACGTTGCCACATTCTCACTGAATGCTGCACCGTGCCCCATGTCTCACCATAGTATCAAACTCGTTTCGCTGGTAAAATGCATCATGGCTTCCTCATACACTTAAAAGAGGTTGAATAAAAGCTGAAAAAAGATTTTAAAAATATAGTACACTTGGATTTTCTTTAGTTCATTTGGTTACCTCATAAACGCCCTTCAAGCAGGAGTTCACGTAAAATTATAGTCTAAAATAGTAATTCATAAAACGCATGTTCAAATGCAAGTATATAAAGAGATATACGAATTCAGTTACATCTAAATATGTGCAGATACGAATCACTTGCGATAAATATGTATACAGTAGGGGGCAATGAGATTATCATATATTACGAGCGAAGCAAGTAGTCTCGCTGAATAAGAGTAGTAGGTAATTGCAGTATTCCACCTGAATAATCACGCATAGTAATTGGAGAATAGGATAAAATTAGAGCGTTTACTTCACTTCCTGCGTGCCGGAAACATTTAAATGAAATTTCAGCATGAGTAGAGAATATAGTGTTGACCTGGTAAAAATTACGTGGGTAAAGGATTACATGGCCCTGATGTGATGAGATACTGAAGCAGATGGCACCAATTATATTCTAGGTGAAGTGAAGCCGCATTTGGTACTTCAACACCGTTCAGCGGGCCGTACTAAAATAACATTCTAGAACTAGGTTCAACATTTTTATTTGAAAGAACATGAAAAATGATTTTCCTTATTCATCACCAAACAAATACGAAGATAAACGCAAAATATACTGAAGAAATTTTGTATTAATTGAAATTATGAACAATATTAATGCTCACATAATTTTTAATACATCTTGAACTTAAATTTAATTGATGATTCAGAAATCGATCACTGTCCCATGCTTCGATCGTGATTTCTCGAAGAAGATGAAAATCAACTAAGGTCTTTTGTGGAGGTGTTGTGGGGGATGGAGAAGATAAGGTGGGCAGAAAAAAGTGGAACGCAGAAGCGGTGAAGATGGTTGAAAGTTGGGAGGAAGTTGATTGTTGGCGGTAGGCAGAGGGAGTGGATGAAGCAGTTCATAAGGGAAGATGGAGAGTGCTTTGGAGAACGTGATAAGGGAGGAAAGTTGGGGTGCGTAGGGTGAGAAGAAAACCTGGAGGGAAGAAGAAAGACTTTGGATAGAATAACGGAAGGAGGGAAGTATGCGGAACTAATGAAGGAAATCCTTTCATTGTAACCACGGGAAGGGTCACACAACACATGCCATAACGGGTAGAACACTAGCAATAATAATCATCATTGCATCTACATCTACATAATACCCTGCAAGCCACCTCAAAGGTGTGTGGCAGAGGGTGAATTATCACCAAACATGCAGTGCATATCAGGCATTTAAAAGGATTGGCGTTAATGTATTAGTCTAGACTGCAATATTTAAAAAGATAAAAATAGCAAACTACGCGTGAAAAAACGTGCTGTTAGTTGGATTACCTTCCAGTCCTTACACCAATATGCAACTACCTATGCTATCAATTGCTACACTCGTATTGGATTAATTTACCGTTATTCATATCTCTAATTGTACGAGGAAAAAAGGACATTTTGAATCTGCCAGTTCGGCAATCAATTTCTCTAATTTTGATTTCATGGTCCAGTCTACCATAGTAAGTTGGGGTTCGCAAAATATTTTTAACCATTAGTAATCAATCCTGATATTGGTTTGACGCAGCTCTCCACCGAGTCCCTCTATCGGTTAATCTCTTCATATTTTTTTCTCTTTCGCAACCTTCATCACTTGTTCTATATATCTCATACGAGGCCTTCCTTTGCCGTTCTTCCTGTTCACGTGACCATCAACGATTGTCTTCATGAGGTCATCATGTCTCATGATGTCCTCGGTTAAATTCTCCCGTTTTCTTCTTAGGATATTCGTAAGACTTCACTTTTCTCCACTCTTCTTAGGACTTCCTCGTTACTTACTCGGTCGATCCATTAAATATTTATAATTCTTCTATAGCACCACAATTAGCAGAAGCACTAGCAATGACTGAAAAATTCAAAGTTCAATGGGGTCGTTTACCATATTTTTTAACTGCTAAATCTGATAGAGTTTGTAAAATAAAAAGACCCGTGTTTTTCCGTTTTTTGTTCCGTTCATTATTTCTCGAGTTATAAGCGGCGAAAAACTGATGTTTTTAACCCTTTCGTAAAAGTGGGCGTGGTTCAACCTCTGACGTATATCGACTTCGTGCAATCACAACTGAGCCCGCGAAGCTACTTTGCCTTATCGCAAAGGGGGGGACTTAGCTGGTCTCCCAATGGGAGCGATTGCGACACGATCTGTGCGAGATGACCTTCTGAGAACCCCCTCCATTCCCTTCCCCTAAAAGCAGTCAAGGACGGGAGGAAAATGACGTCAATTTTATCAAAGCAGCTTTTTCGGTGGGCGTCACCTTTTACTTGTTTTAATTTTTGAGATATGAGTGAATGGTTGTGGTTAGAAGATTACTTTTTTCACCAAAATTCTTTTTTCGTTTCCATCTAACAATTTCGTGCAAAAAAATGCTATTTCGGTTCCGAGTAAACGCCCCTATTCAGGAAAGGGAAAAATAGTGAGAAAATGACATGAATTATATATGGATGAATGTAATCAGATATAATGAGAGAATAATATGGGATTAATGTTTGGGCTACCGATTAGGCAAGATGGTGAGGATAGAAAGAGTAGGGGTAGAGCAAAAGTCTACCGATATTTTTGGGAATACAGCTGATATTACCAATCACTGAATGACGGAATTTTTAGCTCACAGATCAAAATTTCCGAGTCATTCATAGTGCAAGGATTAGTTTTTATGAACCTTTAAGATAATCCATGCATAACTAACTGAGAGAAAACTTTACGTGCCAAGCATTTACTACTGCTTGTTTCACTTGAGTAAAGAATTTCTGAGCTACAAAAATGTATTTTAGGAGGTTCCACCGTGACTCCGCTATTCAAATTCCGTCAAATTCCAAAAAAAGAGCCTTGTTATTTAATGAATAAATACCGATCCAGAAAAACACCTACATGGAAAATCAACTATAGGGTGACAACGCATACACAGATTTTGTACAAGAATGCTATTATATACCGTGCTGTATTTGTATTCTATTTTTTATAAGATCTTTTAACTCATTTTGACTTCGGGACATGACTGAAGTGTTGTTGCCACGTTTGATTTACAAAGTGAGAATACATGCTCAATCCTGCTAATACGTATTCTAAAATCGGTTAAATATTTTCTTACTTAGTTTTAAACTATTCCCTTGCAAATACAACTCTTTGTTTTGAATTTTATTAATATTCATATTTATGAAATTTTTTTGGTAACAATGACGCTGCTACCATTTGGAAGCATTGGTATTAATTACACCATGTCAACAACCAATGAAATACTTAAATTGCATAAAAAATATAAGAAGGACCTTGGTAAGGTATATTTCTAATATACCTACCTTACCAAGGTCCTCCCTAAGCCTCTTTACTAACTTAATCAAATTAAGTTAGTAAAGAGGTTTGTAAACACGTTCCGTCACAAGTACCGTAGCCAATGATAACAACATACTGTAACGCCTCTTTCAAGTAACTAAGGGTTTTTCAGCTTTTTTCGAGCAAACATTTATAAATTAAACAAGTGTGGTACGGTGAACACTTTTTTAGAATGCTAAATTCTACACATAATTTCGAATCTTATATTAGTTTTTCGTCAGAACGATATTTCTCTTTACATTATTAATCTGCAAATTTTACTGCAAAAGCCATGCTCTGCCGTATAGCCACGTATAAAAAATCTGATTTTCAACGTGGTTTTTCTTCAAATGTATAATGGAAATGCCTCCTTATTTTATTGCCAATCGATAGAAGGGCCAAAAAATGATGTGTCCTGAAATTTTCACAAAAATGACATCTACTTCATAATTCGGTGGAGCCATCTTAACACGTTTCATTTCCGATGATAAGACAAACCTTTAAATAGGCATGCATGAGTAAAGTCAACAAGAAATTAATTGTACAAAAACTGGAACCATTGAGAATTACAGGTACTTTGTTGTTGTACTTTTTGTATACTTGTTTTTTTTTACTTATGAAATTACTTGGTCATGACCACGGATTAATATATAGGATAGGAATGTCAACAAAGAAATTCGTACCCTTAGTGTACGGTTTCCTTCTTCCGCCGCAAGTTGTCGCTAGCATCTAGCGATGCTAGCTTTTGAGCGTTGCACTGAAATAATCTAATTTAAAGAGTTGCAGGAATGTAAATATGGATCCCAAAAATTTGAAACCCAAGCAAAATACACCTTATCTACTCGTACTAATTTTTCAATTTCTATCCACCGCGAAAAAAATTCATTTTACGTGGCAAGTGGGTGGAAAACGTGGGTGACAAGTACACAAATCTCGCATCTATATTTGCATTTTTGGAACAAAACATTATGGTGGATTTGAAATTATCTCAGCTTCTTTCGTCATAGGGCAGAGAAGCGTTTGAACATTGCTAAGTTTGTTTCTTATTCTCTCTAAGTTTCATATTGTTACGTATGATAAGGTCATAGGAGGCGTGCCAATTTTTTGTGACATTTATAGGTGCATAGGGGTTTGCGGAATCCTTAAAAATCAAAGTAAGTTTAACAGAGAGGCAAAGTGTTGTTAACAGGAGATAATACCAACGGAAGGACATTTTAGTATTTATATTTAATATCACATCATTAGAATATTCAAGTAAAATAAGCATTTTTAACCAGTAAATTTCAATTATTTAAATTCGAACCTTTAAGGAAAAGTTGACACGCGCTAATTGCAATCTAATTTAAACCCTTTTAACGCCAATTATAAGTGTAGTTCCTAATAAAAACATAAGCTTGAGTTTTGTCTTCAACATGCGTGATAGTGTTATAACATTACTTTAATAAAGAGTATCCTTTTATAACTTTAAGAACCTCATACTTTGAGGCATATTTCCGCTTTACCTTCACAGCACTTTAACGACATTAAAAAACTATTCAAGCGTTGTGGCAATATTATATACATTCAGAAGCAATTATTAATATTGCAGTTAATGCAAGAATTATTAAAAATGCGTAAAAGAATTAACTCATTATGCTTATAACGTGCATTTTTACCATTTCAAGCTCACTCAACATATTCAGAAAATACCTACGTGATACAGAGAGATAAGATGAGACAAGGAAATCCATGATTCGGAGAAGATACTGATTTTATTTTATTGTCAAACAAAAAATTTTTAAACACATTGAATTTAAAATGCAAATCAAAATTTTAAATTGCATCATGTTTTATGAAAATGAGAGGATTTTTCGGTAGACTGATTTTTTAAAAATTAAGTCGGCCTTTATTCTTTTATACTGCTGCCTAAGTCTCATTAAAATGAAATAATGTAAAATATGTGTTATCATATCAGTCCCATGTGTTTCAAAGGGAAATGTAAAACACATTGTCCAAACATAATTCTAATGCTCTGGAATAGCAATCTGGAAACATTATATTGCTAATAAGGATATGCTCCACTTGCCTCAGCATAATGTAAAGGTTATTATGCTTTATAATAGAACTCCTAGAATTCGACAATGCTAACATATTGACGTCACTTTTAGATTTTTATGAATCCAAAGAACTGGAACAATCAATGCAGTGCACAAATTTTCTGAATTTCCTACTGAGAAATCCAACCACATAATATGGGTGGATATCTGGATGATATTAGGTACCTACCCCATATTCCGACACGGGAATAATTTCGACACCCGGGTGCATTGCTAAAAGTACTGAAATTGGTGGACAGTTGTCATTAAATATGGGACTGGAGTCTATCAACGAGGAGACACAAAAAGTTACCTTGTCCCAGGTGTGGCGCTGGTTGTATTAGAGCAAATTTTGTGTTCTAGTGCGAAAGGCGTGCGCCTTGAGGTGTCATTTTAACCAATTTTCTGTGTTTCATTTTTAGAAAGTGATATATATTTTATATCGCTTAGCAGCCTATTGTTGCTGTTTAGTGCAGCATGCATAGTTAGGATAAATAATGGATACACAGTGAGAATTTCAAGAATGAGTTAGAAAGATCGTGGATTCCCTAATTCCGACAGGTGTCGGAATAAGGACTAGCGGCTCTTAATTTTCGTTTAACTCGCACATAACAGTACCGGAGATCGTTGAATTATGTACTAATTTTGTAAACAGCTATTGTGGTTTTTTAGAGCTCTAGGATTAGCTGTTTCCTAACAAAAATATTTAATGAGAAGAACGAAAATTCATTGAAATAACTGTTGCAAGTTATGCACGAATTTTCTTAATTCAGAAAATAATATGATACAAAAATATTGGTCGTCTCCTCTTTTGATTTGTGATCAAGAGAAGGAATTATGCCGGAGAATTTTTTTTTCGGAGAGATAGGGATGCCGGTAACTGGTCGAGTGAGAAGAAGGGTCTATGCCTACTGTGAAATCAATGGAATCACACATAATTTCGATGAAAACGCAGGATTAGCTGGTAGAAAGTTGATGAAGTTATTTTTGAATAGACGCATGGATGTATCAAAGAGTACGGCTCAGAGAATGAACCAAGGTAGAGCCATGAAATTAAAACGCATGCTCGTGAAATATTACTTTGAAAAGCTAAAAAGTATCGTGATTGAACACCATCTTATGCAAATGCCAGGAAATAATTACAACATTGATGAAAAAGCATTCCGGAAAAAAGAAATCCTGAACTGGAGACGCAGGCAAGCCGGGTGCTAGTGAAATGCCTTCCAATAAAAAAGAGCGCCGGTATTTCACCATTTTCAGAGAGGACAGGGTGCCGATATTAGTCTGTGCAGCGTTTGCAAACAGTATGTCCATGAGGAATGTGCAGATGCTAAATTTCGTAGAATTTTCTTCTGTCCTTAATGCTATGACTAGTAAAATATTTTCAAGTATTGTCATGAACGCTTTATTATGAAATTATTGCTTTCTTTCGCGTAAATAAAACTTATTTCATTCAAGTTTCCTACTATTTTTTTGCTTTTTAGCTCTTAAACTTACAAACCACACACTGTCGGAATTAGAAGCATATCTGTGTCGGAATTCGGGCCATGGGGTCCAAATTCCGACATTTTAACATATTTTATTCAAACTGTTGTAACTGTGAAAACAGTGCATATATTACCAAGCAAATCATTTTTGAGTATTGTGCACAGCACGGGCAAAACTTCGTACAAATATGGGTTTTTTTACTACCACAATTTTTTTATATTTTAATCTTGAAACCTTAGCGTGTCGCAATATACATCAGTTACTACATTATAATAGAAATACGATGAATCGTTATTTATGGTTATATATACGTGAAATGCCACGAAAAAATATGGATTTAATTCTTAATATAACGAGGCTGAAGATGAATGTGACAACAGTACACCACACTTCTTTAGGCATTGTCCTAGTTTTCTTTTACAAAGAACTCACAGTGGCAATAGCGCAAGAGTTGGAAATGTTTTCTTGCTGAAATAGCCACAAACTAAATTACGCTAACTGGCCACAAAATAATGAAACAATTCATTACTAACCGATGTTTTCACATGCAAGCAGTGCATCCAGAAAAAATTCTAGCATCGCTAGGCAGTAGCGACAACTGGTGGCGAAACACTGAAACCGTACACGAATGGTACGCTTTCGCTATAAGGAGATAGCATTAAGCTTCAGGGGGCTGGTCATGACGAATAGTTTCGTCTATAAATTACATCATGCATAAATAATGAAGAATAAAATATCCCCAAAGCCGTAACCATAAGGAGGAAAAGGAATAAAAAAGGGGGGAGAGGGCGAATGAAGAAGTATATACAAAGTAAGGGAGCTCTCAATCACACGTACAAAATCAGGCATACAAAGAAGTTTAAATGGAAGTAAACGACACACTCGCACATATACTCGTGTTGTTACAAACAATCGTCACACTCAAAATTAAGGGAATCAAGGTAAAAAAAAATAAAAAACGAACAGTGACTCAAACAATCACTCACTCACTCAGGTTTGTATACTAAGTACAGTCACCATCGTGAGTTCAATTAACACACAAGTAGGGTTTACGAGGATTTCTCCAACACCAGTAACCCGTCATACACGCTAGAAGAAATAATGAAAGTGGGAGATTGTAAATTGAATAGAATAAAAAGGAAAACTAAATAACTAAATTAAATAAAATAAAATAGATAATAATTTACAAGCATTCATTCGCGTGGGTTTGCATGCGATACACAGTCACCCTCGTTACTATCATTCACACAAACACATTCATGCAGGGTTCAGGGGCTTTTTCCTCAATCACGCACTCGGGTTAATACGTTCACAGAGTACAGTCACCCTCGTGAATTACATTCACACACACGCAATCAGGGTTTACGTGGAATCTCCTTCGCCAGTGACCCGTCACACTCGTAATTTTCAGTGTGATGATTGTTTTGCAACAATATAAGTGTGTCATTTATGTACTTCCATTTAAATTTCTTTGTATGTTTGATTTTGTACGAGTGATTGAGATCTCCCTTACCTTGTATACACTCCTTCCTTCCCCCTCTCCCCCTTTCTATTTCTTCACCCATTAAAATTACGACTTTGGGGATATTTTATTCTTCATTTTTTATGTATGATATAATTTATGGACAATTTTCTACCTACGATCCATACTACTTAAATAAAAATCGAAATACTTTAATTTATAATGTAAATAAGTTCACTTTGTAAAATTCCACAGATTTATTAAAACCGACCTAGGTCCTTATCAATATGTGGTTCCACGAAGTCAAGCCTAGCAATTTGTAATATATACGTAAATTTATTTCGTTAAACAAATGAGATAAATACATATATGTTCACCAATTATTCATTTAACAGCTTACCTCCGCGTACAACAGTGAGAGACATAACAGATAAACAACGCCCATAGTGATGGGCGTTGTTTATCTGTTCATAAACAGATGAACCACGCCCCGCGCCCTGACCTCATGCAATGGCGATTTTGTAATCATAAATAAAGTAAAAATTGTAATGTTTGTAATCTTCTTCTACCATGAAGGGAATAGTTGCTATGATAAGGTCAAACTTGAAGGATTTCTCAGGTCGTGAATACATTCCACCTTCGCGCACCAGGATTACATTTTTCGCGAGTTCATTCGAGCACTTCGTCATCGTGAAAACACAGGGATGCCTCGGGGAGCCTTCTTGAGTTAAGCCCTGAAGACGCTGCTCTCATTTCAGGGCTGTTTGCCGGATGGGGTTGCGTTCATTAAAAAAAATACACGTAGATACTCTCCGTCACCTATTCATATGAATCGCGTAGGCAAGCGTAATTCTCCAAAGGCATACTCATAAAAAGGCGTTCGTCACATCATTATCGGTGATGTGATGCTTTGGGAGAAGAGTTGGGACTGAATGCATCTACTACTATTATTTCCTTCCAAGCTACGGTAAAATAAAATGACCCTTTTGTGCTTTTCTATACATTTCCTTATGGTAAACAGTTTTGAGAGAAGAATACAATTACTCCTTATTTTCTGCGCAGAAATGTTGTCCCTCTTCTAAGGAGCTTGAAGCTAAAAAAAAAGTCATTTTTAAGAAATAAACTCGGGGAAAATAACGCCAGTCCTACCGCAATGCGGTTGGAAACGGATTAGGCTCAAACTGAGGGTGTCAAGAGTGAAAAGTCTAAAAAGAGCGTCGAGCTAGGGTGTGCGACAAGACAAAATAAAAAGGATAATGACAGAATAATTGTACAGAAATATAGGTTAACAACGACAATATACATATAAGCCGAGAATGTTGATGAAAAGATGCATCAAGGCCTGGTTATGACCCAACTAATATGAACTCAGTTATGCATTCACTCAGGAATTCATATTAATTCTCCGAAAAAAGACAGAAATTCCATCGGGAAGCCTACCTTCCAATTTTTTCGCCTCACTGTGGCATAAGACCATTCAATGCTATGCTATAAAGTAACATTTTATTCCCTCTAACTGCACAGCTTCGTACAAAAACCTCATACGTACCAAACTATATTGAGTTAGGGGTG
The DNA here is from genome assembly GCA_933228895.1 of Platycnemis pennipes. Taxonomy (NCBI): domain Eukaryota; kingdom Metazoa; phylum Arthropoda; class Insecta; order Odonata; family Platycnemididae; genus Platycnemis; species Platycnemis pennipes. The sequence goes on from OW121856.1 coordinate 15,030,423, forward strand.
ATTCCCGGAATTCATCATTGCCGAGAACACAATCCTATTGATAGTAACCAAATTACCACTTCGCTGTTGAGTTGAATAAATTCTGTAAGAAAATACGGCAGTTTCAAACACAACACGGCTTTTAATAATAATCTTATTGCACAATTCCCGACACAAATATCGGTGGTTTAATTCAAAACACGGATGTCGGGTAACAATTGCAATTATGCGTTGAATATTGAGAGTTTCTTGCAGATGTATATACGAGCCCATAAATAACATTATTCATTCTAATTATCACCCATGTCACCTCGATAACATTGATCGCTTCATTGCTGGCGAGAATATATTTCGATAGTTAAATTACTAGCATTGCAAAATGTCCTACTTCCCATAGTGCAGTGAAGTGAGTGTGGTTTTAAAGTATTCAGGAACCCTCATGAATTTCCGAAGGAATTCAATGAATGAATAATAATAAATGTAAGTAACCTTTTTGATATTATTGATACATAATCGATATTTCAATGATTTATTTTACAAAAAGAAAAAATTTAAATAGCCTTGATGGAACATTTACCTGTAATAAGGCTTCCATCAATAAACTTGGTTATGCTTTTTCACACATAAATAAATTAACAACTAAGAAAAAACATAACACCAGAAAGGTGAGCCTAATTAACAAAGTAGTGAGTTCATTTCAAATAATGATATTAAGATGAACTCTACCCTTTCTTTAGAAAAAACTTCAGTAAAACATTTATGAGGGAGTATCTACATTTTTGTTTTACTGAAACATACGATTTGATTGCAAATTGTCCATTGTTAGCGCATGCACGTTTGATTATCGACAATTCCATGCGTTTCATAAAACACGGACTAATGCTCATTAGCATTTTAACTCAAGTTAAACAAATTTTAATTGACCCCAGCATTACTAGACTGAAAAACGAGGCTTGAAGCTAAAAAAAAATGGTAGAAAAACTTACTTGATGCAATACGAAGAAACTTAAATAGGAACGTTGAAGTGATTTATTTTAAGGAGGATCCACCGAATTATGAAGTAGAAGTCATTTTTGTGAAAATTTCAGGACACATCATTTTTTTTGGCCCTTCCTTCGATTGGCAGTGAAATAATTTGGCCTTTCCAGAATATATTTGACGAAAAAAAACGCTGAAAATCAGATATTTTATACGTGGCTATACGGCAGAGCATGGCTCTTACAGTAACCTTCTCAGATTAATAATGTAAAGAGAAATGTCGTTTTGACGAACAACTAATATAAGATGCGCAATTTCATGTAGAATTTAGCATTGTGAAAAAGTGCCTTTCTCACCACACTTGTTTAATAAAAGTTTGCTCGAAAAAAAAGCAGAAAAGCCTTAGTTACATGAAAATGATAATACAGTATGTTGTTATCATTGGCAACGGTACTTGTGACGGAACGTGCTTACGATATTTACTCACTTAATTTAGGAATATACCTTATCAAGATCCATCCTATATTCGGATCTAAGGTCCGGATTTATGGTCCCTTTTCCATTGAAATGGCATGATATTATTATTATTTGGTATGATTTATTAAGACTGCCAAGAAGTTTTTATCTTGAAATAAGACTGACACATCCTGGGGTAAACATATACATGAAATAATTGGTCAAGCTAATCGCAAACTGGGTTTCATTAAAAGAGTATTGGGTAAATGTGACGATCATGTACAAGAAATCAGCTACTTTTCCCTTGTAAGACCTCATTTGGAATATGCTGCCAGTGTATGGGATCCCTACGAAATCGGTCTAAATAACGAACATGAACGTGTGCAGCGAAGATCGGCAAGATTTGTAAAGGGACGGTATGATAACCTTATTAGCGTAACCAGTCTATTAAATGAATTAACTTGGGAATCATTGTCAGATCGCTGGTTGAAATTTATACTTAATCTCTTAAACAAATTCCAAGACCATATTTTCAGTGATGATGCTAAAAATATTTTGCGAACCCCAACTTACTATGGCAGACTGGACCATAATCATAAAATTAGAGAAATTGATTGCCGAACCGACCGATTCAAAATGTCCTTTTTCCCTCGAACAATTAGAGATACGAATAACGGTAAATATGTCCTATCGGAGAGTAGCAATGAATAGCATTGGTAGCTGCATGTTGGTATGAGTACTTAAAGCTAACCCTACTAACAGAATGTTTTTGCATGTTTGCTTTGCAATTTCTATCTTTTTTAAATAGTGTAGTTCTGACTACTATATTAATACTATTCCTTTTTTATGCATGATATGTAGTGCATGTTTGGTAAGCAATCACCCCCTGTCACACACCCTTGTGGTGACTTGCAGGGTATTATGTAGATGTAGATGTAGAAGAAATATAATTTGTCATATATGTCATTGTAATACAAGGTCTGAACAATTCCAGTCTATTCTCCTATGGTGATATACACACAGATGGATCTTCAGAAGAATAAATAGGGGACGGTAGGAAAAACAGTAGATTTCATAAATATGCGACCTCCTTAAGGATGAAAAAATGTGCTGTACGTTGATAATATGCTTGTATTGGCACGCACTCACTCATCGGTTATCATAAGGAATGTTCAACGGTGTTCAACAACGTCACACTTGTGTCTTATGAATGGCATTGTAATGGTATGACATAAGGGGACCATAAAGATCTCTTATCGATAGATTGAGGCTGGAGATTAGCGCCTGCATGCCGCCGAACATTGCAAGAGGAAGAACATGTCCCTCCTCGACGGCCTCCTCTCATATGTATAATTCCTTTCGCCACCCCTGACTCCCTCGCCGTATTTTCCAAAACCCTCAGGCACTGAAGACAGTCCACAAGTTCTCCCCTTTTTCCTCACCCTTCATTCGTCAACCCTTCTCACCACCCCTCCTCCTCCTTCTGCCTCCCTATATAAGCCCATAGACACACTGACATATGTTACCTGAATATGCTGTGAAAAGCGAAACCCGGTCGCAATAACCCTTTTTTCTCTGTGGAAGTTGCCCAATTTTCAAGTTACTATTAATCCCCTTTTTTATAGACCCCTTATAGGGTAGCTTCCTTCATCAAGGAAAATAGAATGCATCATTTGCGATTCGTGCCCAATGCCATAAATGTATGCATTTTGCGAAAAAAGTTTGGATTGAGTAAACCTACTTTACTAGAGAAATAAATAACAATTTTAAGACTATTTGAAAAAGTACAGAAATGGCGGACTGCGCCATCTTGTTGCTGACGTAACAGGTATATTGTTTACGTTGCGAGGAATAGGAAATATTCGTCTCCTGAACTAACCAATGTATTTCAGAGCCCTACTATCAGCTCTAGTGAACATACATTAATAATAGCCTATTAAAACTATGTTAAGTTTACACTCAATAACGCCTGAAACCTCAGAATTTGTTGAGAGAATTGATGATTACCCTAAGTAAAGGGTTACGTATCCATCTAACCTCCAATTTGAGAAAGCCATTTACTTTAATCAAAGATTTCGAACTAGTTTGAAATATCGTTTACGAAGTCGTCAGTCAAAAAGTCAGCCGGAGTGCCCATTTGTGGAGATACGACCTATCGTTTTGCGAGTCACCGATCAAACCCAACATCTCCGCCGAATTACACTTAAAACCTCAAGTTCGATCGGCTCCAAGCGACTCAAATCCCCCTTTCAATTTCAAGGCAACGTCTTTGGGCGAATGCCCGCACAGGTGCCCGAAGTAAAACAGTTGAAGTCTAGCGTTAGAACGGCCGGGGACGAAGTTGGGGAGTGAGCCGGGACGGATTCTCGGCTGGAGCGTGAAGGAAGGAATAACTTCTCGTAGCATTATCATCCGCTCCCTTTCTTTAAGAAGAAAGAGGGACCTAAGAATAACCTCCTCCTCCCAACCAGTTCTTCGAGACGGATGGCCCAGTGCAGGTGGCGACGAAAGCAGGGAGGCGGTCACCAAATAAAATCCGCGCTCGCGATATTGGCTGATGGGACGACTCGGATCTCAGACCCGACCCCCCCCCCCTCCTCCGCCAGAACAGGCGCCACAGATGGCGCCGTCAGAGGCGCCGCACCTCCACGGAATTCTTTTCCCCATTCCACCCGGTCTGGCAAGAAGTCGCCGGCCGTTAAGTGCGACAATGTCCCCGTTTCGACTGGGATATTGAAAATGGAAATACCAGACTGTTTCCCGAACCATCAAACTGAAATCCATCCGAAACCCAGCTCGACTGTGAATGATGCTTTGAAGGAGAAATCTCTTTAGGTGGGAGATTTTCAATTAATTTCCCATCGGCGATATAGTTTTCCGAAAATTTTAAGCGGTTCCTTTTTATGAGGGTGATCGTAAAAATAATAACGATATTTGACGAGGAGGGTGATCGTTAAAATAATAACGATCGAAAGGTGAGAGACATATTTTCATTATAATGATCGATGGATATGAAAAATCCACGATGATGGCATCGGAAAAAATACATTCGATTCCCACGGAAAACTAAGTAATCACATAAGGTCTCAATAATCCTCTTTTTTTCAACCAAAGCGGAAAGTTCAGTTAAATCATCTTTTTAATTTATAATACAAGACTTCTTGCAAGCAAAGGTAACTTTCTAAAGGATTTAGGGAAAAATACGTATGCAGACAATTTCCTACCTGAACACTACGGACGTTTCATTTGACACAACCCAAAATTAACTTGGAAACAAAAAAATCTCAATGCAACGGAAAATTATAATACTTAAGGAGGTTCCACCTTGACTCGGCGATTCATAATCCCGTAAAGGAGCCATGTTATTTATTAACTAAATACCGATCTAGAATAACACCTATAAGGAAAATCATCTAAAGGGTGATAACGCATACACAAAATTTGCATGAGTATACTATTTTATAGCGCATTTTAGTTGCATCCTATTTTTTACAAGCTCTTTTAACTCATTTTTACTTCGGAATATGACTGACGTGTTGTGGCCGCGTTTAATTTACAAAGTAAGAATACCTGCTCAATCCCGCTAATACGTATTCTAAAATAGGTTAAATATTTTCTTATTTAGTTTTAAACTATTCTCTTGCAAATACAACTCTTTTTTTTCAATTTTATTAATATTGATATTTTTTGCAAACTGTTTGGCAACAATGACGCTGCTACCATTTGGAAGCATTGGTATTAACTACACCATGTCAATAACCAATGAAATATTTAAATTACATAAAAAATATAAGAAGGACCTTGGTCAGGTATATAACCACGTATAAAAAAGTTGATTTTCAACATCTCTTTTCTTCAAATATATGATGGAAAGGCCTCATTATTTTATTGCCAATCGATATAAGGGCCAAAAATTGATGTGTACTGAAATTTTCACAAAAATGACACCTACTTCATAATTCGGTGAAGCTTCCTTAAGAGAGGTTTGTTTGAATTCATGACAATCATAAGCGGCACCAGAGAATTGATCGAGAGCAATTTAAGGCAATGATCTGGAACTGTTTGTTATGAACTAAGAAAATACACTCTTCCACTTCGAATTCGAGGAAACTGTTTATGTTCCCTAACAATTCTGAAAAACAAACGCGAACAATATGAGCTACAGAAAATTTCGAATGCATGAATTCATTAATTAATTGATTCCCTTCCAATAATTTTGTGATCGGTAAACCATACGAAGGTAAACTCATCGAATCCCGATAATCAAATTTAAATTGATGCAGTTGTTCCCAGATCTGCATTACTGGGACCACTTCCACGGACAGAATTTTTAATTTAAACTATAGTAATCAACGAATCATATATGACTTGAATCTGGTTCATTGCACTTTTAGGCAGGGAGAGGAAAACACGGAAAAAGTTGGGTCCTCTCCACAACTAATTATGATGATTTCGAAATGTATTCCTCCCGCCAATAGAATATTACTTGATAATGTATCAGCAACATGTTTAACCAAGTGGCACATTATTCATGATAGGTCAAGATGAGGTGAACAGGGTTATTGACAAGGAATAATGTTCAGTAATAAGGAAGGATGATGAAGATAAAATGGATCGATCGAGTGAAAAACGAATAAGTCTTAAGAAGAGTGGGAGAGAAGAGATTTCTACTGAAAATCTTAAAAACAAGACGGAACAACTTAATTGGCCACATCTTAAGACAAGATGGCCTGAGGAAGACAATCGTCGAGGGAAAAGTGAACGGGAAGAATGGAAAAGGCAGGCCTCGTATGAGGTATATGGAACAGGTCGTGAAGGATGTAAAAGAGAGGAGCTACGTCAATATGAAGAGGTTGGCCGATAGAAGAATCGAGTGGAGGGCTGCGTCAAACCAATCCTAGGATTGTTGACCGATGATGATGAACAAGGAAGGTAAATAATAGGTGATCGCGAGTAGACAGGCTAAAGACAGCAGTTTTACAGAGAGATCCAGGTAGGGTTAATTTTTTTAGGAATGATATATGGATGCGAAATAGCAAGCAGAGACTACTTCGCCAACAAACCGATAATTATTGATAAAATACTTAAAAATAAAAATGATCATAATTGGTACATGTTACGAATAAGCTGGTGATAGACAGCAATATGCAAATGCCCTTCCATAACCCATGAGGGAAAGGGGTAATGCTGGCTAATAAGGGTAGATTGTGGAGAAGAATGGATAATTTGGATAGAATTATGTGAGGTAGGGATAATGCGGATCCAATTTATAACATCATGTGAAAGAAGAATTGAAGGCCCGTGAAAAGACTTTAATATCCATAAATCCTATCTTCATTTGTAGATATCTATCAATAATTATAACCACAGTACCACAATAATTGTAATAACCACCATACTCATATCAGAATTATATTGTCCCTGCCCAATAAAAAAAAGACTTAAGAAAAAAACAGAAACGATAAAATATACATTTATTAATGCCCCGAGGACACTTTGCGACTCTCTGAACTTGTTTAAAAAAGTAAGACCAGAAAATGTGGAATGAATTATTTTTTTTAATGGATCGCTGTAGTGAAACTATAACCCTGTAACGAAATACAGAGCTGGAGTTGAAAAAAGTTAATTTATCGTAATAACTTGCACCTGAAATTCTTCGTTATACTCGGGAAAGTGCAAATGTGATATATCCAACAACACGATAAATTTAATGGAGAATTACATTCATCAACAATGGTAATGTTCAGTTCGTGCATCTCAACTTGTTTTCTGCATGGTAATGAATCAAAATACCATTATCTAGTGACCTAAATCTACGTCATTATCATCAGTGACTTCAGTATCAAATGGCACGATGAAGACCTATCGAAAAAGAGCATCATTTTGGAAAGAAGAGCCAAAATAATAATTTAATTAGCCTTAAAGGAAAGGAAAATAGCATTTATTCCTTTCGTGGATTACTTATCTCGTACAATTGCTTCTCTTTCAATTTCAGGTGTTGGAAAAGGCTCCATCATTTTATTGCCCGAAGCATGGACTCTTTTTTTAAGTGAAAAGTCCACTTTCTTTATTACTTCAGTAAAATCTATCGTTACAGCACTTCCCGAACGGGCATCAAAGAATTCCCCGACAGAGCGAGGATGTGATTTTTTTCATTGCTTTCGGTGCGGCTTTTTCAAACTTTCCAAGTAGGTCAGATTGATTTCTATCGCCAGCCATTTATATTCCCCCATACGATTCTCAGCTGTTGGCCGACGGCAAACTTTGGGAACGATGACATGGATGGATAAGCGGTAAAAAGCACGGCAAAAGTTGCATTTAATGGATCGGAACGTGACCAGGAGTGGATGATCGATTATCGTAAGACTACAGTTCGACCTCGTATCGCAAACAAAAACCTGCATTGATTAGATTTATTCGACTAATTCGCTGCATTTGGTTCCGTTAAAAGAACAGAAAGAGGAACTCCAGATTTCACAAAAGCGCATACTTAGGCAAGCATCTATATATTAATTTTGTAGCGTGTCAGTCAGTCATTCTGTATCCTTTTCGTTTTGTTCTCTTGTTGTTGAGCTGAAAGAGTGAGGTTTGGTGCGCTGGGCGAGGATTCCCTGTCCTTAAGATTTGGTAGTAGTCTTGGATTTTTAGCAGTTTTTGGTGCAGAGAAAAATGCAAAAAACATGGCTCGTGAAAGACAGTTGTCTGTACGTATGTGTGTTTGCAGGATTCGAGGTTGTTCCATTAATTTGAGGTAATCTCCGAAGGCACCGGTCGGATTGAAGTGGGAGTGGTGTCGTTTAAAAGAGGAAAGCTGGGCACATTCCTTAGGCGTATATTTATTTTCGTTGCTTCAGCGAAAAGCGTTAAAATTTATGAAAAAATTGTGTTTTCCCTATCTTTTAACATGGGAAACCTGTTGCTATGCAATTTTGTTTACGTTGCTAAGTAAATGTGTTTACGTTTTTGGTAAAGGGGGAAAAATTAAATTGGAGGAGTTGAAGAAAGTGGAATTAGTTTCAGCAATCAATTTTATAAATTGACGTTTTCGATGTGCAGATGGTGAAATAATACAATTTTCACTTAACGAGTGCAGTACACGTGTTCAAAAAATGGTACTCTCCTCAGCCTACTTGAGTGAGTTTTAAAAAAAATGAATAAAAATGGAAACTTTACTGCAGCAAATTTTTTCAGAAAAGTAATAAAATGGCTCTGTGTGTGCTAGAAGGCGGAATTTTTGCCCTCATCTTTTTAGCTGACTAACCGATCGTTGGAGTGACTGTATTTCAAAAATGGTACTCTCCTCAGCCTACTAGAGTGAGCGTTGCACAGAGGAATGAAAAAATGAATTTTTTAACTCCTAAATGTTTACTTATGTTTCACAAACTAATCCAGAATTGTTTTCATTTTTGGGAAACATATACACACCCACATTTCCCACTGCTCCTACTTGAGTAGTGCCTACAAAGCGGGCAGTAGGTCTGCTAGTTAATCATGAAGTCTGGAACACAAACCATTTAAACGGGTGACGTGAGTCGTCCACGGGAAACCAGAGACGGGAATATTTTCTATAGCGGGCACAATCGACGAAACGCGACCCACAGGAAAAATTTGACTGACAAAAGGCGTAAAAGGAAATCTGCAGCGAATGTAAACAGAAGCTACCATTAATTTTCAAGACTGCAGAGGTGCTTACGTAATGCATACCTTCAATGAAGTTACCAAAGGAGGCTCCACCGAATTATGAAGTAGATGTCATTTTTGTGAAAATTTCAGGACACATCATTTTTTGGCCCTTCTATCGATTGGCAATAAAATAATGAGGCCTTACCATCATATGTTTGAAGAAAAAAGACGTTGAAAATAAGCTATTTTATACGTGGTTATACGGCAGAGCTTGGCTCTTGCAGATTAATAATGTAAAGAGAAATGTCGTTTTGACGAAAAACTAACATAAGATGAGAAATTTTATGTAGAATTTAGCATTGTAAAAAAGTGCTGGCCTTACCACACTTGTTTAATTTATATTAATAAATGTTTGCCCGAAAAAAGCAGAATAGCAGTAGTTACATGAAAGTGGCGCTGCAGTATTTTGTTATAATTGGCAACGGTATTTGTGACGGAACGTTCTTACAAGCCTATTTACTAACTTAATTATGGAATATACCTTACCAAGGTCCTTATATTTTTATGTAATTTTTATATTTCATTAGTTGTTGACATGGTGTAATTAATACCAATGCTTCCAAATGGTAGCAGCGTCATTGTTGCCAAACAATTTTCAAAAATACATATAATATAAAATTCAAAACAAAGTGTTGTATATGCAAGGAAATAGTTTAATACTAACATAAGTAAGAAAATAACCGAGGTAACCAAGGAGTCACGTGGTATAAACACGAATGTTGCGACAATTAGGTGTGTCAAAACCGCTGATTGGAACCTCATTCATTGTTTACACTTACGTTTTATCTCATTTGAGGGCTTTATAGTCCAGACATGAAAAAAACTCAGGTGAAAACAATTAGTGATGATGCAACGAGCGGTTTAGACACACTATATATTGCCAACCATTCGTGTTTATACCAGGTGACTCCTTGGTTACCTATTCGAGATAATCCCGACGGTTTCAAACTCCACCCCTCTGCACTAGATTCGAAATTTGCTCCGACTGGCCGCTCTTCACCGTGGTCCGACCGCTATATCTCAGCTTGAGGCTAGTGGGTAACCACTAAAGTTTGAGGGGTGTTTTAATGAGTTCTACAGTCTATCTGGTCAGTAAAGGAAAGTAGCCATTTCCCCTTCACAACACTCTTGTTTGGTCAAAGGTAATCTGATGTCCTGGCTCGGATTATACATGTTCTGTTATCGTAGAGAGGTTGAATTTCTTCTTTTCGTTGGCTCCCTGGTGCTCTTTAGTTCTACATTTAATTGTTCTCCGCGTTTGGCCGATGTTTGGATAGAAGGTCAGCCATATTTTTTCGCACAAATATACGTGCTGACTGCTAGCACTACTCACGGATTTAGTAGGTTTGTAATCGGTTAAAATTAGGAGTATATAAATGAATTCTTCAGCGGTGTTCAAATTGAGAATGTTTTTTTATTTATTTACGGGTTTTTGCATTTGAACCGAACTGGATCATGAAGAGTACAGAGATGGAACGCTTTCGTAAATTGTATTATTGATACGATTGAAATGGGGAATTTCAATATCCGAGAAGGAAAAACAAGTAATTAATTTAAATAGGTTAAATTTGTACCGGGGAATAAAATTTGAATCCCAATGGAACATAATGCCTCATTATCGTATCCGTGGGATAGTTATTGGTGCCAACGCAATGATGCTAAAAAAGTTTTCCCCTTCTAAACTCCTATGTTTCTTCTACCCTGAAAGTTTCAAAATAATATTCTTATTTTTGTAAAGGCCCAGGTATAAGTCCTGGCAGTAGTTATATGTTTACATTGGATTAAATTATATTAATGGTTCCGATACTGACTTGGAACCATAGCCTACTCCATAACATAATTTTTTTGTCACCCCTTCATGAAAAATATTAAAAGTTTTCAATACAGTTTGTATTTATTATACTTCTCCCTCCCGTTGGATTTCATCGGGCGCCTTCAGCTAGTATTTCGTACACTCCTTCATAAATTAGATTGGGAATTTTGTAATTGAGTTTTGGGATCACATCTCCTATTTTATTATATAGTTGAGAACCTCGTCGCCATAGACAGGTAAGCGTCTTTATTGGGGCGAGATTGAGACTAAAAAGTCCCCTTTTCCATCTAACCCCTCGTCAATGCATGAAATATAGCATATATATATAAACAATATTCACAGGTGTGAAAATCAAACATAGAAACACAGAAAAAGAACACTCATACGTGTACTCGAATATTTCGGTGGTCACAGCCACCTTTCTCAACAAGAAGAGGAATACTAGTGAGGAGACGGACGGTTGGAAGGGGAGAGGGAAAAAGAAATGGCTTGAGGGAGAGGGTGCTGGTGAGAGTAGGGGAGAGGGTGGGGGAGAGGGTGGGGGGAAGGGTGGGGGAGGGTTAATGCATCACATTGATTCCAGGATATTTACATGCTTCTTAAAGATAAATGCATGTTTGATTTTCACACCTGTGAATATTGTTTATTGTCCACGATTGTGGCTTCTCCCAAGACTTGTATATATATACACAAAAAAAGGACACTCACAAACGAATAAAAACAAGGAGCTTTCGAACAGCGTTGCTGTCTTTCTCAACCAGAAGGGATATATATACATATAATTGTTGCTCTAAATGCTCAAAAAATATATATAAAATTACAATAGAAAAATAAGTAAAATTACAATGAAGAAAAAATAAGTAAGATAATATGACAATGAAAAAAATTAATGTAGTTATACAATATGAATAATATGAATATAAGGTTTCGATTAGGAAAACCATATAAAATCAACAAGATGCAAATGATAACATTAAAGGTATGTGTAAAAGATATGTACAGTGGTATATATACAGTGTAACGTGAGGATATTAGCTGATGTTAGCTATATTAGCTATACTATGCTGATATTAGCTATACTATGCTTCCGAATGAGCTTACTAATAATAAGCAATGCAGCTGTTTTTTCCTTCGCCTCCGACTGACTTCTTTTGTTTTCATTTCTCCAGGAGAAGCCGAAGCTGGACCCGAGTCTGGTGGAGCACAACTCTCTCATCAGAGCCGCCATACCCATCCTGCCGATTCCGCTTGCGTGGCTCTGTCTCCTGGCCAACACCGTCATGCCGGGGAGCGGTAAGTGGGGTGCGGGAACCGTTCGCAAGGTCCTCTCTCAAATGAGAGAGGCGCGGCACGGGTGCAGGGGGACTGAATGGTCCAACATCCGAGGCCCTGATATTCCAAGAAGTTCATCTACGAGGCTGAGGAGAAGTTTGAATGTGTACACCCTTCATATATTCTTGGGAAAAAGGATTACCTAAATGACTCAGTCCCTTAGTTTTCGTTCCATTTTCGGAATTAATCTAAAACAAAGAGCTGCTTGTGGCTTGGGAGCCGCAGTTTGCCAAAACACTGGACTAGGTGGTATATATGAGGTAATTGTGCATATACGTGCACAGAATTTAACCACTAATGTCCGCGCCAAAATCTTGTAGATTCGAGTTTAAACCTAAATAACTCCGAAACCGTTCATAGGATTTTCACGTTGTTTACATAGTAGTTTAGATAATTTTGTTTTTGACTGACTGTACTATTAGAATTATTTTTAAAAACAAATTTTGGACCTGTTTCTTACGTTAGAATAAAAAAAGGGCCTATTTTTTAGCGCTACGGCGCCATGCGTCACTTTGACGTCTAATAACTTCCAAACTAAGCGTTTGGCTAAAACAAATTTTTAATAAAAGGTGAATCATATCTTTATCATTGCGTCTGCGAAGTTTCAGGGTTTTAACTTTAGTATTTATTGGTATTCTATTCCATTTATAACCGCACTTTTTCTCGGCAACTATGGCGCCACGAAACTAAAACTGTCATTTCCTCTTTAAATTTCCAGAGCGAATAAGATATTATCATTTAGCTGAAGTTAGAACCTTATTTTATATCGAATTTTATGTTTCCTGAAAAAACGCGCGAGCCCAGAGCAGGACAATCCGCCGGCAACGCTGCGCTTTTTCTGCGCTGCGTTTTTTCAGGAAACATAAAATACTTAGTTGTTGGCGCGATATTGTAAATTTTGAAAAATGTTCAAGGGAAGACGTTTAGTTAAATGAATAACTTTATTATGACTAGAGATTGTACTGTGCAGTATTTTTCGAGTTGCTGTGCTTATTTTACCCTTGTGAGATTATTTTACTATTCAAGTCTATCATGCCCATATATATAAATAATGGGGGCGTTTACTCGGAACCGAAATCGCAATTTTGTACACGAAATCGTTAGATGGAAACGAAAAACGAATTTTAGTGAAAAAATTAATCTTCTAACCACAACCATTCACTCATAAATCAAAAATTAAAATAAGCAAGCGGTGACGCCCACCGAAAATGCTGCTGTGATAACATTGACGTCATTTTCCTCCCGTCCTTGACTGCTTTCAGGGGAGGGGGAAGGGAGTGGAGGGGGGTTCTCGGAAGGTCTGCTCGCACAGATGCTGTCGAAATCGCTCCCATTGGCAGAGTCAGCTGTGTCCCCCCCCTTTGCGATAAGGCGAAGTAGCTTCGCGGGCTCAGTTGTGATTGGACGAAGTAGATATACGTCAGAGGTTGCACCACACCCACTTTTCGAAAGGGTTAAAAACATCAGTTTTTCGCCGCTTGTAACTCGGGAAATAATTGTCGGATCAGAAAACGGAAAAATACGGGTCCTTTTATTTTAAAAACTCTATCAGATTCGGCAATAAAAAAATATGGTAAACGACCCCATTGTAGAAACCTATAAAGATTACCACAAGTTAACTGGCAGATTTAGAAGTTCTTCAGAAATATTAAATTTGTTTAACATTCCCACTCGTTCAACTCGTGACCAACGCATCATCTACTGCGCACAAGGGCTTTCCATTCGTAAAGAACTCGAAGTTGCTAAGGGTTGACGCTAGTTCACACAAGGTGGCACAAGAGTCGGCCGAATGGAAAGAACCCAGTGATTATATGCACGTGTAGTATTCCACCACAGTAATCTCTACTTGCTTATCCACGTAAGTGGCCCTACTTTATAAATTTCCAAGTTTAAATGCCTCTTTAATCACTTTAATCCCCGCACCACCTTAATGCAGTCCAGAATGCTAATTCTTATAATCCTCACCTCACGCTTACCTAACTTTCCCCTTTTCATTATTCTCTTCAACATTCCTTTACCCCTTAGAAAATACCCATATACTTTGGTTGTCTTAAAAGTTGTCCAACCACTTTTCCACCCTCTCCTGTCTTATTTAAGACGTCCTCATCCGCCTTTCCCTATATCTCGTAAGCCTTTCTCATTCTTCTCCACAGCCACCACCCGATTCGAAATAACATTCAACCATACCAGGCACCCTAATAGCACGATTCGCATAACTTAAAGAATCAGAAACAGATGCACTTCCGAATTTTTACCAAGCAGACATACCATACCGTGGTAGCAAGGTCGGGTCTGGCATAATAAAGGTCTTGAGTTCAAATCATGCCTGAGGCGTCGACCTCGTTCCTGTCTTACGACTATTCTTTTATTAGCTTTCAATTATGTTAGATGGTGCAATTCTAGCATATTAAATCAAAATTTTACTCATACCATAGAGTAGGTATAATGTAGAGGGCTCACCATGTAGGCCAAAACTGTTATTCCTTTTTGGATGTAGTACTGGAAGGTTTCCAAAGATGGCGAGGGAAGAATTTTTCGCGTTACGTCAGAAGCTATATGTATCGCTTTCATCGCTGTCGTTTTTATAATCGGCTTAAGCGGCACAATCAAGAAGTGTATTAAGGCCGCTTTACACGATACAATTTTTTGTACAATTTCTTGTACAAACTATTGTGTGAGGAAATTGTACCGTGTAAAGCGGCAAATTGTACGAACGCTTGTGCGATTGTCTGAATGACTGAACGGGAAATAGAACCTGTTCTAATTCCATTCAGACAAACATACAATTTCGCTCAGTTTATACAAACGTTTGTACAAGAAATTGTACAAAAAATGTATCGTGTAAAGCGGTCTCTATAGCCTGCTCCTTGCACTGGTGGATTATACGTTTTTAATGAAACAACAAGGAAAGCCTCCCATGACAAGATATTTTTGCTTTAACAGTGAGAGAAATGTTAACTTATCCATGTGACTGTTGACGTTAGGTAAAGGTATATCGCACGATTATAATAAAATAAAGACTTCAACAATAGCATATGTTATGTGCCGCTTAAGTCTATTGAAGAAACGAAAGCAATGGAATGGACAATTATCACTTGTGACGCAACGCGAAAAATTCTTCCTCGCCATCTATGGAAACCTTCCAGTACTACGTAAAAAACGCATAACAGTTTTACCCAATGCGGTAAGCCCTCCATGTTATGCTTACCCTATGCTCGTACACAACTAGACATGCTAAAATGTCGCAAATGCATGCAGATAACAAGATCAAATAGTAATTCCTCTCCGTGCTTTGGAAGATGGAAAGAAAAATGGAAGATGAAATGGAAAAAATTACTCAGAAAATGCAACAGTTCCGTTCAACCTCGTAGACGTGTCTGTTTAAGACCGTTCGACGTAAATTCTCAAAGTTATATATATATATTCAAGATTATCTTTAGGCGTTCAAAATACAATATCCTGGTCCACAATGCAACATAACTCCACACATCTCAATGCTTAATTAGCTATCTCAGCTGAGAAGGCATATAAGTAAACATAAAGATTTATCCTATTTGTTAATGTACCCCTTGATAACAAACCCTTATCCGTGATGGTAAATAATTGGTCTAATAATTAGCTTAAAGGTTACCTCTTATAGGTTTTTTTGTTTAATCAATGGGAAGTTCTTAAACTCTTTATCAGCCTCCGGGTGTTGTCGGAAATGAATAAGCAAGATGTTCAAGCAACCTCTAATTTTAAACTCCCCCCGTATGCCTTCATTCGTCTCCTACGTGAACTGTCAAAACCTTATTTAAGTCACGTAACAATGAAGACATGAAGCGAAATAGATGAGGCGAAAATAAAACTGCATCTTTTCCTAAGAAGATACAGTTATTAGTAGTTTGGTATCTCATATTTCTTATCGGCTTCTAGGTTAACCTAGCAATTGCCGAAGAATCGAATTAAGATTTTTCGAAAGGATGAAGTAATTTTTAAATATTCGCTTCGTCGTCTTTAACGAAATATTTCTTGAGAGTTGAGTATTTCTTTCACTGTGGAGAAAGGTTAAAACTGACAAATCTAAAATTCAGTTAATTCCATAAATCTATTAAATGTATTTGCCAGGAAGACTCCAGTTCAAATCCGTATATTCACCCGAAAACAAAGAATCAACTGAAACATAAGTATAGGTTTTCTTCGGGATTACTTCTAACCCATATACCTTCTCTCCATACCTAGCAATTAGACCCAATGGGGAATATCTATGAAATTTGTTTTCGTGTATTAATGATGTATTTGTTGTGAAAATTTCTAATAAATCTAAATATGTGCGCCAAAATTTTCCATGCCAGCCAGAAAGATTATTAAAAGCTATTAAAAATATTTCCAATAATGGACGATGCCACGTGACCTGAAAAGCCTTCTGACGTCACTGCACGGTATAGGTTCCATGTTGCTACGGAAACAGACGTTTATTTTAGAAGAAAACGAAGCGAATATATTATTTTGAGGATTTTAGGCGTTTCTCGATCGGAACGATGACTGAAAAGGGATTTAAAAAAGCCAAAACCGTCAATTTGCCTATGGTTGACTCCCTTATAAAGAAAAAAATTAATTTATTGCTCCAATTGAAAAACAATAATTAATTTCAAATTCAATGTTTTACAGCAATTTGGAAGCTACCAGCATTAATATATGCGCTCGAAAGTATCATTTAAAAACGTAATATTTCAATAGCTTTTTTTTAGACATGAGCACAATAATAAAGAAACAAAATAATGAATCGAATTTTGTTTCCTGAATGAACTCGCGAGCCCAGAGTAGGACACTTCGCCGGCCACATTTTTCTGCGCAAAAAATTCGATATAAAACATGGTGCTAACTTCAGCTAAATGATAATATCTGATTCGCTCTGGAAATTTAAAGAGGAAGATGACAATTTTAGTCTCGTGGCGCCATGATGCATAGTTGCGGAGAAAAAGTGCGGTTATAAATGGAATAGAATACCAATAAGTACAACAGTTAAAACCTTGAAACTTCGCAGACGTAATGATAAAGATATAATTCACCATGTATCAAAAATTTGTTTTAGTCAAACATATATGCAATAGCATAAGACACATTTCTATCTGTATACAAAGGAACTCGACGAAAGAAATATTCTGATATGCACCTGATGATATCCTACGGTACCTTTAGTACCGAAAATAATCCAGTAGAATTCACAATGGGGATTATGCATGAAATTTGTTCCTCAAAGATTAATATTGTACTTGATGCGAAATTTTCTCACAAATTTAAATATATAAGCCAAATTTTTCTACGCCCACCCAAAAGATTATTAATTGATATTGAAATGTTCCCGAAAATTGACGAAAGTCACGTGACCTGAAACGCCTTCTGACGTCACTGCACGGTATAGGTACCATATTGCTACGGAGACAGACATTTATTTTTAAAAGAAAACGAAGTGAATATATTGTTTTGAGGTTTTTAGCCGTTTTGAGGTTTTTAGCCGTTTCTCGGACGAAACGATGACTGAAAAAATACTTGAGAAAGCACATTCCGACAATTTCCTTTGGTTGACTCCCTTACGGCGGCGTTCTTCTTAAAAAACCAGCGATTGCATAGACGTAGTAGAAATTCTTGGGCACTAAACAGGCATTATATAATTAATGGACGATTTGCTTGTTACCATCCATACTACGTAAATAAAAAATCGAATACAATCGTTTATTTAATTAAACAAATGAGATAAATACATACGCCATCGCCAAGTATTCATTTAACAACTTACCTCCACGCATAAAGAGATAAACAACGCCCATAGTGATACCGTGCCGTGACGTCATGCGATGACGTCGTGTTTTTAAGCTGCCGAAAAGGTACAATTTTCAAAGAGTAATTTCTTTGTTATATAACTTAATTCGTCAGAAAAATTTTCGCCAAGAACATTTTATCTAATAAACTTCACATTCAAAGAGTTATAAAAAATAGTGCATGTTCCCCATTCTATGTCTCTCTATTACTATGGAAAAATTCCACAAAATAAGTACACAGTTTTGCAGTGGAAGTTTATCATAATGAAAACACACAAGATATAGCACTTATTCCACAGTTTTCATGGCGGTATTACGCGTTTCAGTCGCTAAGCCATCTGTAGATGGCTATCAGTGGGCATATAATCGAAAGAATTCTGCGTAAAAATGCCAGAAGCTGGCCATCAATAATGTTTACACTCTTTCAGTGCTCCCACTGGAACCTAGGAAGTGGTGTAGATTACCTTATATTGGCAATCTCTCTTGACGTAGATTGGAATTTAATGTTTGGAATTCTGAAAGTAATTGGAGTGTCTTACAATGACCGAAGAATTATCCAGACTTTGCATAAAAAACAATTAGCTGTGATAAAATCCGGAGCCAGCTCTTAAGTAGCAAGGATAAGGAAAGGAGTGAGACAAGGCTCTGCAGTGTCTCCTGTAATTTTTAATGTTTACATCGAGAGAGCCATCAATGAAGTCAAGGAGAAGTGGTCTGGAGTGAACATCCACGGAGAAACAATCAGCATGCTACGATTCGCTGATGACATAGCTCTCATAGCAGAGACAGAGAAGGAGCTGAATAAGATGCTAACAACCATGGAAAGGACAATGGCCAGACATCAGCTGAAGATCAATAAGAAGAAAACAAAGAGATTGCTGTGCAGTTAGAGAGAAGCCAAAACAAACGTTAAACTAGGAAAACAACTTCTGGAAGAGGTGAAAGAGTTCTTCCACCTGGGAAGCAGAGTAACCAACGATGGAAGAAGAGGGAAAGAAATAGTCAGTAAAATAGCCCAGGCAAAAAGGGCATTCTATCAAAAGAAGAATATACTTACAGCTGGAAATACAAGCGAATAATTTAAGGAAACAATTCGTTAGAACGTATATCTGGAGCGTAATATATCTGGAGGGTACGTTAATGTGAAGAGGTTGGCCGATTGAAGAATCGAGTGGAGGGCTGTGTCAAACCAATCCTAGGAATGTTGACCCATGATGATGAATCTCTCTTCCAAAATAGCTAAAATATTTCCAAAGGATAAACCTAAAATCCCTTTTTACAATCCATCAACGTTGGGTAGCCTCCTGTGCCACTCGAAGGAGCGATTTCACCCCACCCTCCACTCCGGAGTGTACACAAGTAAGGTGCAGTGATTGTAAGTGTTGGGCAGACGGGTAGGAACTTGTAGTGGAAGTTGTAATCTACTAGTCCGTATGACTGAGCACCGGAAATGTTGGGAGGAAGAGGACCTATCTTCCCTCGTAGCCAAACACCTCTTGGGCACAGCACACCACTGCCTGTTTGATCCGGAGATACTCCAATGTGGAGAGGAAAGGCTGGAGAATGGACGCTCTGGAACAATTTGAAATTGTTCGGCCAGGGGTGGAGTCTGTCATGAATGATCAGCTGTTCAAATGTCACTCCCCACTCCTAGCCGTTCTACAGCGTTTCCCGAATGAAAAATGATTCCAGGAGAAACGCTTGTCCAGGGGACAAAATTCTTTCCAAACTCGGGTGAGCAAGATGAGGTCAAAAAGAGGTCAAAAAAACAAAAAACAAAAGTATGAGAATCTAACTATAAAAAACAATGTTGTATTACAACAAATATAGACAAATCAAGTACAAACCAGCAATTGAAATACTCTTCCCAATTCAGGGAAACCCTAATAACTTGAAACAATAGACCTTGGCCCCTAGGAGACTCTCGAGAATGACGAAGTCTCCAAAAAACTGACCGGCAGACGTAGCCAAGAAGACTCGTCTCGACTCGAACAGAGGGCGTTAGAGGGGAGGTATTTTCTGGCAAAAGGAGGGAGTGTATTTCGACAAGGTCAAAGTGGAGTGGGGTTTAACGTTGAAATCGTCGACAGGTACATTTTTAGGGGAGGGAAAAGTGGTATGGGTGAAGTCGGCGAGGTGGAAGTTCATCATTGGAGCATCATGAACTACTTTTTGACTCCGGCGAAAGAACACCAAATAACGGCTTGTGCGACGGCCAAACTTCTGGTCTTCCTCCGCAGTCAGGGGGCTATATAAACAATGATCGGACTGGTGAGGGAAAGGTGCGGCCGAAACGATGCAGACGAAATCGATGCATTTTGGAATCGTAGGCATTGTTGGCGTCGTTGGCTCCGCCTGTCGTTAAGGCCGTTTTACACGGTCATTGATACTGCGCAGGCTCTTGTGAGAACACTTGTGCAAGAAGTATTGCGCCGTGTAAAGCGACGACTTGCGAGGACTGGCAGCGCCACTGCGCGAACACTTGCGAGCAAATTAGAACATGTTCCAATCTGATACATGTGTTCGCGCAAGTTTGAAGATTATTTCTCTCACCAGATGGTGCAGATGTAGCGGCAATGAACTGCCTGGGGAATTATAGCGATTAAATAGGTTGTGTGACGATTGAGTTGGGTGTTTTTGTTTGCACTCAACTCCTTAGGTAGTGAATAAAGTGCAACAATGGTGAGCTGGGCGATTAATCACATGGAAGCTTAAATTTCGTACGCAAAGGAAGAACCTGTTACCTTGGTCCACATCCGTTCGTTCGTGGTGCAAAATTTGGGCTAAGTATACGGGACTAGGGTCTCCACTTATTATGTTTAGACTATTATAGCTTAAAACATATTTTTAGGGGTGGTAATTTATCGCATCTTTCACGGCCAATTAATTGCTACTTCATAGATCTTGACGTTATGCGATATATTGACAGTATTACCGTTACTGAATAGTATATTGTCACTGACATAATGCACCGACGATTGCACCGTGTAAAGCTGTCGAGCAAGCGTCCTCGCATTTCTCTAGGTCACGGACTTTCGCAGACGACTGCTCAAATGCAATCAACATCAACTTGCGCAGTTTCAATGACAGTGTAAAACGGCCTTTAGCTACGCCTATCGTGCAAGTCCATCGGCTAAGTCCGGAGGGTGAATAGTCCGCCGAGGGGTAATGTCCAACGAGGGGAAAGGGGGGGGTACCAAAAAATGCCACAATTCCATTCCCTAAACCACTCATTGACTCGCTACCAGTGCCCTCCCCCCACCCAACACCTCCCTACCTCTCCCCCTCCTAGTTGGGTATACTGGGTGCTTTCCATTCAAGCGACTCATGCGTCGTCTTGAGTTAACTCGCGGAAACTCAAGTCGACTTGTGTCTTCACGAATGGAAAGCAAGTTTCAGATGTGCAGTAGCTAATGCGCTAAGGACTTTCATGGGGACTCGTGATTGGTGCGTTTTTGTGGGAAGGAAATCAGGAGCTTCCTTCTATTTGACTTATTGTTAGCAGTGCAAATCTTGCTATAACAAGATCGTTATTAATGAACAGAAAAATGAGTTGTAGGATGATTAATTAAGAAAATACTTAACTTAAACATTTGTTCTGATTTGTCGGTTATTTTCAATATGCCTCTTGCAGACTTGTTGCGATTTAGAGCTTGCGCCGTCCTCCTTTCTTTTTTCAGTAACTCACCATTACCGGTGTGTCACCGTGTGTCGACTCGCGTTTGACACACTAGCGACACACACTGATTGGAAAGCACTACACGCGACACAAGTTGACTTGTGTCGACTTGCGTCGATGATTGGAAAGCACCCATATATCGCCCTCTTGATCAAATATTCTTTGTATAGCTGATGATGGCTTAGCGGCTGAAACGCGTTTTACTACCATTAAAACTGCGATATAAGTGCTATCTCTTGTGTTTTTTCATTGATTCGACTTTTTTCATCCCGTGATGTTTTCTTCCGATGAAAATATAAACAAAACACTGAAGAACGACGCTGAATCAACAGCACAAGCCTCTTCAGTAAATTTCACGCTAATTCAAATTCGACCAATCCTTGCGCTAATGTTTCCGGAACTTGAGACGTGTTTGGCGCTATTTTTTTCTAAGAACGCCGCAATTGCCAGAAGGGCTCCAGAATTTCTAACTAACGTTAATTTCATGCTAAAAGTTTCTATGAACTCGGCTTAAGATTGTCCAAGTGAGTGTTTCTGCTGGGTGGTCCAAATGCGAGAGCGAAATGGTTGCGAATATGAAAATCCCACCCAGCGTGAATTCATTAGGTATTCAGGGGAGGGAGTGCTGAAATCCGAATCAGGCGGGGTGTCGTGGGAGCCGATGTGGCCGCTCCGCTTGTGCCCAGACGGCATTCCCGCACCCAAGCCGCACGTGAGAGCGGATCCCTCTAATCCCCGACGATTACCGCACCAATTTTCCAAACAGATGACCCCGAAAATTGCCGCGAGAGGCTCTTATTTTATGCGGGGAGCGTCCCGACTACTCTATCCCTCAGAAACAAAAAAAAACGAAATCCGTCAACCGCATAAATTGCGTCATTATGCAAAAGTATTATGTTAATGCGCGCATCCATCGATTTCGCCCCCTTTTTTATAACTCCCTGCCCTCCGCACCCACCCGGGTGTGGGAATCTCCGGCCGCGCCTGGGATGATGCCGCTCCACGCACACCCGATCCGATCAATCGAGATGTCGGCTGCACCCACGTTGCGGGAATCAGCGATCCGCTTCCGACGACGCCAGCCCGCGAGCGGCAATTCAGATTCCCATCCCCGGAAGGAGTCTGCGTGTGTTCCGCTAATAAGGGCAAGGAAGTTCAGGGGGGTTATTCTGTAAAGTCGAAAGAATTTCGGCTCATATGGAGAGTCGTGAGTCACCGGGACGAACGATTCGCGAAAATCGTTCACCGCCGTAATGACGCATAACAGTTGACTGTTTGTCCAGCGTTGTCTATCCAGCGCGCCATTATTACAATGGAGGGAACAAACTGAGGTAATTAACAATAATTAATTAACATGACTTACTGTTGATGCTTGTAATCAATCTACTCGCTTTAAAATGTAACAATATATGCTGGTATGGAATAACGGCGGACTTATTAAGAAAGTGAACCTTTTGAAAATTAAAAGTAGTTTCACATTTGGAATTAAATCACGAAATTTTTGGTTTAATCAATTGATTGTGTCGACAGCTTTTGAAATGATATTGTTTTCTCGAGTGAATCATTCTTCGTGCTTATGTTCCTATTTAAATAGTACATTGATTTGGAATGGATGATATCACAGTAGCAGATAACAAATATGCAGCAACCGTACAATATCCTGCGATGATGTACGCGTCCGAAGACCAAAGGACGTCTACATCTACATATACCCTTCAAGCCACCATAAAGGTGTGTTGCAGGGGGGAGACTGCCACACAGGGGGGACGTCCATACAATTTCGGAATTTGTCGGTAGAACACAACCACACAAAGAAAGGTACTCATACAAAGCAAGGCAGAATAATGAGATTTGCTCAAACAATGTGATTTCCAACATGATAACATCTCTCTCCATAGTATAGATTGCCCCTGCAGTAGCATTAAAATCTTTCGTAGAAGTTTTACACGAATAAAAAACCTATATGTCTAGTCTACCTGACAATTTTTAATCAACAATAAACAAAAACATTGCATGGCGACATTTGAAAACAAAACAAATAGTTTTATATACTTCTAACTGTACAAGCAGCAAGGAAACGGAGACAAAAGATTTAATTAATAGCTAGAATTAGATGTATTCTCAACTTGCATCGCGCGCGATAAATATCAACAAGTCGTCTGCTACAATCGCAGCTTCTTTAGCTGCCCACCGCGATAGCCGCGCCTGCTCGCCAGAAAATACTTGGCGACGGATTATGAACGAGATGATCCGCAAAATGATCCGACTCCGTCGCCTTGAGCCGGAACGACCGTCGCGCCATCAAGGGAGCACGGTTTGTACTACCAACTATGACGTTTTTTCCATATATGGGTATAGTTGTGACGTCGGAATCTCGAATTCGACTTTACAGAATTGGATCCCAGGGGGGTTGTGTTTGAAACCATCGGGATTATCTCAAATAGGTAACCAAGGAGTCACGTGATACAAACACGAATGGTTTCAAAATTTAATGTGTCCGAATCGTCCTTTACAACATCATTAATTGTTTTCACTTGAGTTTTTCTCGTATAATCCAACTAAAGAGCCCCCAGTTGAGATATAACACAAGTGAAAACAAAGAATGGGGTTGCAATCAGCGGTTTTAACACACTAAATTTGCGAAGCATTCGTGTTTATACCACGTGACTCCTTGGTTACCTATTCGAGACAATCCCGACGGTTTCAAACACAGCCCCCTCAGGACTAGGTCGACGATATCCCAGATCGCCTACCAACGAGGATTTAACCGTGGAAAAACATCGCTAACCTAACCTAATCACGGTTTTGCGACAACCCCATTACCTTCGAAAGGTGATCAAAATTTTGCTGAAATAAACCTAATTACCGTAAACAAACTACCTCATATACTTCGACATCTACGCGACACCCTGCAAATCACCGTGAGGGTGTGTGGCACGGGGTGAATAACACCAAACATGCACTAGTGCCATGCCACTAGCCTACTACATGGAAACATTAAGACGACAGTGTAGTCGAAACCTCGGTAGGTCTGAAATTTTTACAGCAAAAAGTAAAAGTTCAGGTTTATTACCTAGGCAGAATTATTTCACAGGAAGGCTTAGATCATTGTGAAGTTACAATTTGATTTAATAAAGCATTTTGTTTCCACCATCTTCTTACGGCGTCTTCCTCATGACAAAAAGGTACCAAAAGTTTCAAAAGTGACTTTGTACTTTCCGCGCTTCGTAAATATTGCATCATACAGGCTATAAATCTGCACACTGTCAAGTAGAGATAATAGAAGCTATGGTTGAAATGAAAACTGAACATTTTAGTCCCACTTAAATTTATAAACGAACTACCTTTCATCTTCAGTTGACCTCGAAATCCGGGTCGTTCATTAGTAAATTTATGTGACACTACGTAGTTAAGTTTTTATTTCAATCATGAATAGGATCCATCAATGTTCACCTGAAACCACCAGTTAATCCTGGTTTACGAAATGAAATTTTTAAGTAGGTTGGTAAGAAAGACATGGCTGGGCATTTAAAAAACCGAAGATTTAAGAAAAAATATACCTTGTTTTAGAATAGCAATTAATAATTACAATGACAAGAATTCCAGGATGAGATGGCATGGTCGTGCTATGAGGATGGAACTAGAAAAGTTCGTAAATATATGGTTTTACAAAAGAAATTGTTAGTAGCGAGAAGAAAGGCAGTTTAAAAAGACGTGGACTATCCAAATAAAACAAGACGTCCAATCGATTGGGAGCTCTTGGCTCGACATCAACAAATCTACCAAGATGGAAGAGGCTTGATGTACAACACCAGTAAAACTGTGGTTGATACTGGATGATGAATCAAATCCATGGTTCTAGGTCAAGGGATTTGTGTTTCGGGAATGGCGGAACTCAAAACATGAGGAAGTAAGTCGTCCCACATCCATTTTGGGAAAAGCTGGATATAATGGTCTGGCTTTCCGTGATGGGCCCGCCCACTCGGGCTCTAGTTGGGCCGGAAAGCTACCGTGAACTGCGGCGTGGGAGAAGGGTTGACCCAACAACGGGTCGATGGCCCGGGGCGTAAAGAAACGAGCCGAAAGAAACTGCCGAATCTCACCGAATAGCTTGCATGATGCTTAACACTTTATCCATTAAATAAATGACAAATGTAGTAAAACATCACTAGCATTTTACCGGTCGAGTTTTGAAACAACGCATTTGTGCAAATAGGATGTTCATTTGCATATCTTTATAATATCCTGCAAGCCACCGGAAGGGTGTGTGACAGGGGATTAACCATCGCCAGGGATGCATTATCAGAGTGGACACTTACTGCCATTAAAAAAAAAAGACTACTCAGTTTATACACAACTTATACGAAACCAAGAGTCACAGTACATCTACATCTACACGATACCCTGCAAGCCACCGCGAGGGTATGTGGCAGGGGGTGAAGATCACCAAGCATGCACCACCGACATGCATACAAGCAACTATAGGGCCACATGCGACTATATTGTTAGTATCTATAGCATTTAAGGGATTAATACATGCATCATGATCTACAGACTACTCTAAAATATTTCCCCTACCTATCCTTTTGCTATACTGCCTATTCTGTTCGCTTATAGTACGGGGGAAAAATGCCATTTTGGATCTATCAGTACGACAATCTATCTCTCTAATCTTGTTTATCTGATCGAATCTAGCATAATACGCTGGTGTTTTTAATATGTGCCTAACATCTTCAGTAAAGCTATTCGATTAAAATTTTTCAAATATACCTATTTAATCTGTACTTTAACCTACGCTCTGATAATTATAGTCATCCTAATTCTTCTGTTAATTCTGAAACACTACTCAACCTATCGTAACACATTTTAATGAACCTAGCTGCTCTACGCTGCACACTGTCTAATTCTGCGATCAAACCTAATGCATTAGGATCCCATACACTGGCTGCATACTCATGGTGGGGCCTGACTAGTGAAAAGAAACACCGTTCTTTTGTCTTCTCATCTCATTTCCCAAGTACTCTTTTTATAGTATTACCTTTTACAGTAATACCACCCTGAAGGAAAATATAAAGCATACAGAGGTGAGAAACGTGAAATGTTAGCTATAAGCGACAATAAATTGTTGGTCAATTAAAGTAATATAATTGACTTTAATAAGGTAGCTATTTCTATAAATAAATTAAATTATGTACTTATATTTTTCCTAGAGCATGCAGGAGGTAGTTCTGTTAAAACACGTACACGTTATTTTAAAAATTCGAATGGTTTATTGGCCTGCAACTGATTGCACTAAGCTATTTACTAGTGCGTTTGCTATTAGTGTTCCTCTTCTTATGGAGTTGCAAAAACTCCTGTAAATTGTCTCTAACATGTAGACTGTGTTTCCTGCAGTTATCCCTGATGAAAAATTAAAACTGTTCATTACCGGCCTGGCTTCCATGGTCGATATTATTAAGTGCCAACAGACCTTCTTTTAATAGTTTCATATTAAATTCAAGGATGGGGCAAAACATCTTGATAGAGTTGACCCTTGATAATCTAAATGTCTAGCTCCTTAAAAAAATTCCCAATGAATCCACAGGTATGAAGCATTTATAGCTTAAGATACTAAATGAACGTTTTTAAAGATTTGAATGTCCTTCTCAAAAAATGCAAAAAATTGGCTATTTACTTTGGCAATATAAAATACATATTCATTTAACTAAGACGTAATCAACATGTTGGTTTAAATTCTTTGTTATGTCACAATGTAAGTATAATTTACTAGGTGGTAACCTCAACACAGGTTTTCCTTTCAGGCTACCTCAATTGGACTCATTGTATTTCTTCTTATATCTGATTTGGGATTAAACAAAAAACTTAAAACACCAGGCTGTAGAACTTCTACTGCTTACTGGCTTTACTTTGTGAAATTATGGCATAATGGGAGAAATAACACCCGATAAAATAAATATTGGGGGCGTAAGAAATGAAATAAATTGACCACTGATACGCAAAAATGTGAATGTTAATGGCCGATTGGGCGATTTATTTGCGTACAACTAATTTCACCAAGCCATTTACCAGTGCGTTTCCTATTAATGTTCCTCTTTTTATGGAGTTGCAAAAACTCCTGTAAATATTCCCTAATATGCAGACTATGTTTCCTGCAGTTGTTAGCTGCAGTTACATTTAAGTTAGTAGCGGTGATACAATAAATTTATTTCTCCCACCAGGGGGGGTATGCTTGAATCGCTTGGGATTGATTCCGGTACGTAACTAAGGACTCACTCGTATGTTTTTACATTGTGTTCGAGATTGATTCCGTACCGGAATCAATCTCGAACGATTCAAGCACACCCTCCTGGAAATCGGGGTATCCAGGTTCGTATCTCGGTCCAAATGGATGATTTTTCTTCGTGGAAACAGTATAACATAATGCAGCATTAATTATAGAGTCCTCAGTTGGAAATTCAATTTCACAAGAAGTAAAGGACGCAAGCAGAGCGGGCATACGACTGGCTCAGGAAGGCGAAATTATTGATGACGCTGATCCTTTTCTTCGCAGGGACGTTGAGCAGCGGCATCTTCTGCCTGTGCCTGGGCAAATCCCGCTTCTCCATCTACGACCGTCCAGAGGGTCGGTTGGGTTCCTTTTGCCTCAACATAATAGTGGCAATATTCCAAGTCTTCACGGTCATATTTTGTCTCGTGGGCTGGGGATGGAGTCTCTGGTGGGGAGTCATCATGGTCCGAGTAGCAAGTGAGTACCTACTTCCATACTTACTCTCATGTGCACTGCTTTATCTAGCACCTCTTATTCAGCCAATGACTGCCATTGATAGCGGTAACGGTGATGATATCTGATGATGATTTGAGGTAACTGATTTGAGGAGTCTCCGTGACTCAGCGACTCCGCGATTCAAACTCCCGTAAAAGGGCTATGTGATTTAATGAATTAGTACCGATCCAGAAAAATGCCTGAATGGAAAATCATCTATAGGGTGATAATGCAAACACAATAATTGTATGAGTATGCTATTATATAGCGCGTTGCAGTTGAATTCTATTTTTTACAAGCCAGACAGTGGAAGATATTAATTAGTAAACCAGCCCCTTCTCGAGTGCCTTGTGGGGAGCAGTTACGGTACAGTATTATGCCCGTCGGGTAGGACGTCAAGCCGTTGTCCCCTAGAGGATTTTGACTTTGAAATAGATTGTCGTACCGATAGATTAAAATTGTCAATTTCCCCGTACTACAGACAACACAATAGGCAGCATAGCAAAGGGATAGGTACGTGGAATATTATTAGAGTATTCTGTATTTGGGTTGCGACTGGTGATTTAACCGCGATATTCGCCGAGAAACTATTCAATACGAGCTGCTAAGTTTTTGTCGATTCACGCGATGAGGTGCGGTGCATCATTCACGAATAATTAGAACAAAAGACGTAAGATAAACCATTACGTGATTGACTAGTAGAAGATTCTATGCGCGATTCCTTAGATGTTATTGTTAGCTGGCTTCAACCTAGCATGAGCGTAGGCAAGAAGAGTTCCGCAAAATGTCCCAGGATGCAAAAAATCAGAGCTTGTCATTTCCAAACGCAGCTCGTCGAGTGTCACTCCTTCCAGAATGCAATACTGTACGAAATACAACAATAAATCCTCAAGAGTTCCGTTGTCATTCGACCCACTTCAGAAAAAAATAACAGCCCTCTATAGGCAGCCCTGTTACCCGAAAAAAAAGAAACACGCTTCTCTCTCTCTCTCTCTCTCTGCACGTTGAACCCGCGAATCGAAATAATCTCGAGAGATAGGGTGCACATACGGCGAGAGAGAGAGAGATTGAAAATGTCATCCATACTGTAACAAGAATCTGAATGGGGATCACTATCGGGCGGTATTGGCTGGCTTAAATGTCCAACATCATCCTGTATTTTAAAGCAAATTTTCCTTTCCTGAAGGCTAAAAAATCTATTGAAAACTCCAGAGTGATATGGAAGGCAAGATCTTTCATGTTAAAAATAAGAGATGTGCGTATACTCAGGTACCTCGATTTCTAGAAAGAATTCGACATTAGATATCTCGAATAAACGTGTTGAAGGAATTCGATATTCAAAATCTCGAATAATTATGCTAATCACACTATATATGGGGTGTTGATGAAGTACTTCATATGTGCCACGAGAAGATGGCTGTGGTAAAGAGTCTGTTGATGTGTTTTCCTCGTGATTACTGATAGAAAGACAACGGTTTCAATGAATGAAATTCCGGCAAAACTATCGCCTTTTCACCACAAATAACGCGCCGAAACTAGTCACCGCTCGTCACGATTCAAAATTATAAAAATAACGTTTTTTCTATCAATTACAATTCCAATATTCGTGGCATTCGAAATTCGAGGTATTCAAACATTCGAGTCATGATTTAATATTCGTACTCGATATACGAAATCGAGAAATGTGCTTTTCAACCAATATATAGTTTATATGTTTAAAGCATTACCACGTTTAATAAACGAAAATAATAGATATGAATGTTTGAAATTCTGGAAGGAATTGGAGGGAATGAACGACGAATTATCCACAGTTTGCATTAACACCAAGTATCTGTGATTAAATCTGGACCCAGCTACATCTACATAATACCCTGCAAGCCACCACAAGGGTGTGTGGCAGGGGGTGATTGCTCATCAAACATGCACTACATATCATGCATAAAAAAGGAATAGTATTAATATAGTAGTCAGAACTACACTATTTAAAAAAGATAGAAATTGCAAAGCAAACATGCAAAAACATTCTGTTAGTAGGGTTAGCTTTAAGTACTCATACCAACATGCAGCTACCAATGCTATTCATTGCTACTCTCCGATAGGACATATTTACCGTTATTCGTATCTCTAATTGTGCGAGGGAAAAAGGACATTTTGAATCGGTCAGTTCGGCAATCAATTTCTCTAACTTTATGATTATGGTCCAGTCTGCCATAGTAAGTTGGGGTTCGTAAAATATTTTTAACATCATCACTGAAAATATTGCCTTGGAATTTGTGTAAGAGATTAAGTCTAAATTTCAACCTGCGATCTGACAATGATTCCCATTTCAATTCATTTAATAGACTGGTTACGATAATATAATTATCGTATCGTCCCTTTACAAATCTTGCCGATCTTCGCTGCACACGTTCAAGTTCATTACTTAGACCGATTTCGTAGGGATCCCTACACTGGCAGCATATTCCAAATGAGGTCTAACAAGGGAAAAGTAGCTGATTTCTCGTACATGATCGTCACATTTACCCAATACTCTTTTAATGAAACCCAGTTTGCGATTCGCTTGACCCATTATTTCACGAATTGTTTACCCCAGGAAAGATCATTTGTCAGTCTTATTCCAAGATATTTAATGGATTCCACGTTTGTTAATTCATTATTACTTATTTTGTAAGTGGTAGGAGAAGAGCTATTCTTTTTCCAAAAATTCATTACAAGACATTTCTTAAAGTTTAATTCTAACTGCCATGTATCACACCAAGTTTCAATTGCTTGTAGGTCAATATTTAAATATTCTTTATCGTTTGGGCATAGAATTACCCTGTACACTACTGCGTCATCGGCAAATAGACGAAGCTTACTTCTTACCACCTTTTGGATATCATTAATGTACAAAAGGAATAGGAGTGGACCTATCACACTAGATGTAGAGCTATGAAGAAGCAAGAATAAGGAAAGTAGTGAGACAAGGCTGTGCACTGTCTCCCGTAATTTTTAATGTTTACATCGAGAGAGCCATCAATGAAG
Source organism: Platycnemis pennipes (assembly GCA_933228895.1). Classification (NCBI taxonomy): domain Eukaryota; kingdom Metazoa; phylum Arthropoda; class Insecta; order Odonata; family Platycnemididae; genus Platycnemis; species Platycnemis pennipes. The sequence goes on from OW121856.1 coordinate 15,061,931, forward strand.
TCAAGGAGAAGTGGTCTGCAGTGAACATCCACGGAGAAACAATCAGCATGCTACGATTCGCTGATGACATAGCTCTCATAGCAGAGACAGAGAAGGAGCTGAATAAGATGCTAACAACCATGGAAAGGACAATGGCCAGACATCAGCTGAAGATCAATAAGAATAAAACAAAGAGATTGCTGCGCAGTAAGTGAGAAGCCAAAACCAACGTTAAACTAGGAAAACAACTTCTGGAAGAGGTTAAAGAGTTCTGTTACCTGGGAAGCAGAGTAACCAACGATGGAAGAAGAGGGAAAGAAATGGTCAGTATAATAGCACAGGCAAAGAGGGCATTCTACCAAAAGAGGAATCTACTTACATCTGCAAATACAAGCGTAGAAGTAAAGTAACAATTCACCAGAACGTACACCTGGAGCAAAGACAACAGCGGAAAAGTGACTTTGTTATTAATAAAAAGTTTTATTCGAAATCAATTTACATTTTGGGCTTTTTTCGGTGGCATTTTTGACATTATTCTTTAAATACATAGCGATTGTTTTGTCGTACCTGAGATTTGCGGAGTGAAAACAAACAGAGCACTACACAGTCATTACATATTTTATGGACGGCTTTCTCATTACGATACACACTACGTGAATAAAAATTGAAATACATTTGTTTGTTGCATTGAAAAAACGAAAAAAATACATGCCTTTTCGCCGAGTATTCATTAAGCAACGCACCTCCATTTACAACAGAAAAACAACGTCCTTAGTGATACCGTGCCGTGACGTCATGTTTTTTTAAGATGACGAAAACGTTCAATTTTTAAAGAATATTAATCTTTGAATTAAGTCTTATTATCTTCATTAATCTAAATTTTTACAGAATCTTAATTTTTTAAGATTCTTCAATCTTTGTAATACAGCATAATTCTTCAGTAAAATTTTAAACATGTGCATTCTAGCCAATAAACCTCAAAGTCAAAGAGCTATAAAAACAATGCATGTTCCCCATTGGAAACTATATCGCACGTGAATCTCCTTGTTTCATCGTTGAATCCAGTTCACTGTTAAGGGAATACGGCATTATGGCTACCAACAATGGGATTGTTTACTCGTCAATGTTGCATTACGGGGGAGTTGTGTTTGAAACCGTCGGGATTACCTCGAATAGGCAACCAAGGAGTCACGTGGTATAAACACGAAAGGTCCGCAAATTTAGTGCGCCTGAATCGCTCGTTACGATATCATCAATCGTTTCACTTGAGTTTTTCTCACCTGCATCGAATATAGAGCCCCCAGGTGGGATAGAACATTAGCGTAAACAATGAATGAGATTGTAACCAGGGATTTCAACACACCAAATTAGCGAACCATTCATGTTTAAACCACGTGACTCCTTAGTTACGTATTCGAGATAATCCCGACTGTTTCCGACATTGTTCGGCGCCTCCCCTTCTACCACACCATTGTGGTGGGATTATGCGTAATATGAGGCAGAGCAGCTGATGATTCACGCGAAGACGTGCCAAGAGCCACGGCCCCCGATCAAGCAAATCAAGAGGACGCTTGGTAAACAGTAAACAAGTCCCGTCGAGCCCTGCCGACGATGACCAGGGGGGTTATTTTGTAATCTCACTTAAGTGAGAATACGTCGTAAAATGTCACTTTTTCGTAGTTAAACTCCGCCACCCAGGCGGCGAGACCATCTTCGGATCTCAAGCGGTGAACTGCCGGTCATGTACTGGTCTTTTAGACGATTCATCCGCTCCATCCGTATCTTTCGACTCTTGATCCGTTTCATTATCTCCGCCTGCCATTAGTTCCCATCTCATCTTCATAAAGAACGTGACATGGAGCCACCATCGTTTCCACTTGAAGCTTGAGTTGGAAAAAAAAGGCAAGAGCGAGAAAGATACAATCGATTTTAAATTGTATTTTTGGAATTTGCACACCGTGAAGAACTTAAACTTTCTTAAATCACGAATTGTATACTGTCAACAAATGATTTCTTGAATGAAACACTATTGAGAACATGAAAAATGATGAAACACTTAACGTAAAATGTAGCGAGAAACAAGTGCATATTCCAATATTGGTATAAAGGAAATTATCGGACATGAATTATCTTGACAGGCCAACCGAATAATTAAAATGATAGGGACAAACAATTTTTCACTCATCTTCACCGTATTCCTCCATTTTTGAAGAAAGCGGTCGCCGTTGCCAGGCACTCGTTTATTTATTCAACGACAGAAGCTTCGACAATTCACGAACCGTTCGTGAGCCGATCATTAAGAGAGCGAAACGGATCTCCCGTCTTCCCGCAAAGAGTCATTAAAAAGGTGAGATTACAAAATAACCCCCCAGTAGAGAGAGCTCTCCCCTCCATCCTAGCCGCGATTCTACATCCCGGGGAGGCCAATATAAATAGCGGAGGGGGGGGGGGCCTCCCTCCCCCCCGAACCCTCCAGTCCCCACCACATCGGCGGAATTCGCGCCCTGTCCATCCCAGCAGTCGTGGCACTAGAGTGCTCAAGCCCTCTCAAGCTCGACGAGGGACAGACATCTCGTCCTCAAATAGGATTGCGCTCCCAGAGAGCGTGTTATTACCCTCGAACGCGGTCCCGAAGATGTTTCGGTGAACGCCGAGTGGGTTTCATCCCCTATAGCGAGGAAGATTTTATCGCACCAGGGTCGCCATCCGACATCCAATTTCATCGGAGGCATTTCCTCTCGTGGGCACGGGCTGGAAACTGAGTCGGCCCGAACGATCAAGTTCTAGTTAGGCACTTGGAGAAGGGAATAGAGCGATTATCAAACACGGAAACTGAGGGAATTAATAGCTTACGATTAGCCATCAGAAAGTGAATTTGGTGTGGTTCTCAAAATGCAATCACGCCCACATACATTGTGATATTTTATGAAGGCTATTTATTTCATTTTATTCATGAAAATAAATTAACGTTTTGAAGTTTTACGCACTTTCTTTAAGGCCCACAACCGGTTCCGACGATATCGCCTTACTCTCAACAGGAAGTGTATTTTGCATCGAATACAGTGCGGCATACTGAACAGTTTGTTTCATTCCATAATGCCCTTGTATCTACATCTACATAATACAATGAAAGCCACCATAACGGTGTGTGGCAGGGGGTGAACTCTCACCAAACATGCACTAAAATGTATGTTTCACTAAGTGCCCTCGCGTTCCGTTAAAGTTGAACATCACTTACTTTGTTATTCCATAAGGATGAGTATTACTCTTTACATGACAATGTACATACATATTAGTTTTTTGTAAAGATTGAAATTCCGCTGAGACTCCAGTCCCAATGTCTCTGTCGAAATAGAGTTCAGCAGAGCACCTCTGAACACTGCGGCTATCCACGACATTCGAGTTCATTCCTCTCGAAGAACAGGACATTTTGGAGTGGTTTCCTGACCCCGAAGTCCACATCACCTCACTCACATGTCTTGCCTTCACTCACATCAGAAACTCACTTTTAAGGGCCATATTCATAATCTCAGCTCTAGAATCTCGCTTACTGCTTACGTCCTAAAAATTGATGTGCAGATTCACCCTACAAAGTTGGTATCACCACGCTGCATATAGCATCGGATGACTTCGTGACTATCGTCATGACTTCGTAGGATATTCGCAGGTGGCCCACGGAAAGGAACAACCCTCCTTCTCCCCCCCCCCTCCATTATTTTCAGCTAACCCATGGAGATTTTAACCTCGCAAGCAACTTGCTCTCCAACACCTAGACAAAAACTTTCTAGAAATATAAATAGCGTCTATTGTAACTTAATCTTACCCGAAAGCTAGAACATCGTGAGAAAAATTGCAAGCTGGGTTTCTCAAGATCTTTCGGAAGACATTCAGAACATTGGTCAATAAATCCTGGCTATCAAAGTGCTGGAACACGTAACAGAATTGACAGTTCTATGTTCCAGGACCTTGCATCAAATGGACGTGAGGAATATCGGACGCTAGTTATATGGCTGCTCCTTATCACCGCTTTTCAATATAAATTTGAATTTAAATGTGCATGATAATACTATATTCATCCCCACATAAATGTAGTTGACTTGGAAAGAGACAAGGTAGCTTATTTAACTATAAACTGTAGGTTCCATTTCCTTTCACTTTTACGCCCTCTTCCCATCTTGAGTCTTTCGACTGGCAGCTTCGAACCTTGAACCACTGGTTCATTGGTTCCGCCATCACTACGTTCCAGCCTTTCCGAGTCACATGCTTTCCTTTCAAGTTCAAAGGAATAACAATTAAACACCACCCTGTACCTCTCACTAAGGAACGACGGTTTCAACATACGTCTCAGTCGGATGGAGAAAAATAAAACGTGAAATTTAACCCGAGTACCCTTTTTTCCTACGAATACGTGGTGTGATCAAAAAATAACGGGAATAGCTTCTCCTTGTTTTCTTCGATTTCAATGGCATTCAATTCATCATGAGTTCCTGTCATGTGGTCGTACGGTCAACAAGGAATACTACCTGGTAGTTATGCGCCACGTATGCGAAGCAATCCGACGAAAATGCCCAGAATTGCAGCAAAACAACTCGTGGAAATTTCACTACGATAATGCTCCCTCTCACACCTCACTGCTTGTTCGTGATTTATTGATTAATAAAAAAACGAACCGTTATTTTGCCTCCTACACCGTATTCGCAGGACATGGCCCCTTGTGACTTCTTTCTATATTCCCGAGGCTGAAGAGAAACATGAAAGGATGACGTTTTCCCACCATTGATGAGACAGAAACAGAATCGCTGAAGGAGCTGAACTCTGTACCGAAAAGCAAGGTCCAGAAGTGCTTCCAAGATTGGAAAAACGCTGGCACAAGTGTAATATATCTTGAGGGGGATTACTTTGAAGGGACATAATTGATTTTGATTAGTAAATAAATACTCTTTCAGAAAAACGAAAATTCCCGCTCTTTTTTTATCGCACCACATATGATAAATTAGTCCACAAAATATCTCTGGGATCGGAAAGTTTGACTCTTAATAGACGTGAATCATTAACTTAGGAAGCCACCTACCTGATGATGAGTGTAGCGTGAGGACTCCACAACCAACAATCTCTCCGGCCATATCGAGGTTGAAAAGTTGAAGTGGAAGTTGAAAATATTTTGATGATCGGAACCCATTTCACTTCACTGTTTCACAGAGTTCACTCGCGAGAATATTTGCACCACACGATTAACTAAAATGCAATGTAAACTGGAGGGGTGGGCGGGGGCCTTGTGGTACCCCCCTGACACTTAGACCCCTTTTATATATCCATTGTGCCAACCCACGTTGTTACCTACCCGCCACTATGCAGACAGGGGACAAGAGCACCACAGTAGACACATGGAGGGGGGCACCCATTCAACCTCCGTCCGGGCCCAACGTTGCTTAACTTCGGTGATCTGACGAGAACAGGTGTGTCAACGTGGCTAGGCCCTTTCCCACACGATTAACTAACTCCCGTCACAAATTCGAGCGACCGCACAACAGCTTCGTCCACAGCCGAATGAACTCAGCGAAGTGTTAGGACGGCGCACACATAGCTCCCGAGGCAACAACTGCAGGAGCAGGCTCAACCTCGACTCTGCCATCCGCTCGAATCGCACACCTTCGTCTCCTCTCATAACCGAAGCTCTTGCGGTTTTCAAATGGTCCCTCCTAGGTGCGAGTTCGTCCAGCCATTCGATATCGATTGATCGTTCCATTCATCAGAGATTAAAAACTTCTATTCTGCAACGCATTGGTAAAACATTATACTAACACTAGAAGAATTTCCGCAGAGGAAAAATTACGGAGTAAATAATAGTAATAAGTGAAACGTAACTACATCTACATAATACCCTGCAAGCCTCCATAAAGGTGTGTGGAAGGGGGTGAATTCTCACCACACATGCACTACATATCCTGCATAAAAAAGGATTAATACTAATATATTATTCTAAACCTCACTATTTAAAAAACGAGAAAAATAGCAAAGTAAGCATGCAAAAACATGCTGTTGGTTGGGTTAGCTTCAAGTCCTTATACCAAAATGCAGCTACCAATGTTGTCCATTGCTACACTCGTATTGGATATATTTACCGTTATTCATATCCCTAATTGTACGAGGAAAATAGGACATTTTGAATCTGTCAGTTCGGCAAACAATTTCCCTAATTTTGTGATTATGGTCCAGTCTACCATATTAAGTTGGGGTCCGCAAAATATTTTTAACATCATCACTGAAAATATGGTCTTGGAATTTGTTTAAGATATTAAGTCTAAATTTCAACCTGCGATCTGACAATGAATCCCAATTTAATTAATTCAATAGGCTGGTTACGCTAATAAGGTAATCGTACTGTCCCTTTGCAAATCTTGATGATCTTCGATGCGCACTTTCAGTTAACGTATGGAGTGAACTCAATATCAACAGTGTTAGTATTGAGTACACTCCCATTTAAACGTGCTAAGTTCACGAAAAGGATATAGGGTTAGTCAAAATGAACACCAGCCGGCAAAAAAAATAAACATCGGGAACATTACACCGATTCCAATCCCACCTCACTGTGGGATGGGCGTGTTTGGAACCGTCGGGATATTCTCGAATAGGTAACCAAGGAGTCAAATGGTATAAACACAAATCGTTCGCATATTTGGTGTGTTTGCATCGCTTATTACAAACTCGCTCATTGTTTTGACTCCAGTTTTTCTCAACCGCCCAGAGGATGGAGCCCCCGGATCGAAAAAACTCGATGGCAAACCATGAGCGAGTTTGTAATGAGCGATGCAAAGACACCAAATATGCGAACCACTTCTGTATACATCACGTGACTTCTTGGTTACCCATGCGAGATGATCCCGATGGTTTTTCTGAATTTGAAAGGAGACATTTTGTATAAACACGAATAGTTCGCAAATTTGTTGTGTTAAAACCGCTGATTATAACTTCGTTCATTGTTTGCACTTGTGTTTTATCTCATCTGGGGGATCTATAGTCAAGACAGCTGAGAAAAAATCAGGTGAAAACAATTAATGTTATGGTAACGAGCGATTCAGACACGCCTAAATTTGCAAGCCATTCGTGTTTATACCACGTGACTCCTTGGTTACCTATTCGAGATAATCCCGACTATTTCAAACACACCTGCCCAGAGGTGTCAATAAACCGTTTCTTTACGGAGATTCCTTTGGCTGGGGTGCTGGATCGGTATCCGAATCGGGCACAAGATGCTCTGCTGATGGATTTAACCCGCCACCCTTTCTTTAGCCACGCTGCTTTCAAAGATCGGAAATTTCCCTGCCTTTCACTTCCTGGAAGAATCAAGCCATTCCATTTGCCTCAAGAGGGCATAAGTGTGAGCTGCACTAAGAGCCAAATGCCAATTTTGGGCGGGAAAGAATTTTTTTTCAAGAATTGTGCAAATACAAGGGTATGGGATCCATACGAAATGCATCTAAATAATGAACTTTAACGCATGCATAGAAGATCGGCAAGATATAGGGACGGTACGATAACCATACGAGCGTAACCAGTCTATTAAATGAATTAATATGGGAATCATTGTCATATTGCAGGTTGAAATTTAGCCTTGATATCCTGAATGAATTCCAAGATAATATTTTCAGTGATGACGTTAAAAATATTTTGCGAACCCCAACTTACTAGGGTAGAACTGGACCATAATTACAAAATTAGAGAAATTGATTGCCGAACTGACAGATTCAAAATTTCCATTTTTCCTCGTACAATTGGGGATATGAATAGCGGTAAATATGTCCAATACGAGAGAATCAATGTATAGCATAGGTAGTTGAATGTTGGTATGAGGACTTGAAGGTAACCCAACTAACAGCATGTTTTTTCATGCTTGCTTTCCTATTTTTATCTTTTTAAATAGTGAAGTTTGACTAGTATATTAATACTAGTCTAAACTTTACTATTTAAAAAAGTTTTTTCATTATGCATGATATGTAGTGCATGTTTGGTGAGAATTCACCCCCTGCCACACGCCTTTATGGTGGCTTGCAGGGTATTATGTAGATGTAGATTTTTCGTGCAGTCTATCATATTCGATGTGTAATATGGCAATTTATGTATTATTTGATGATAATTTAAGATCCGCTGGTCATGAAATGCATATATTTATGTACTTCCCATCCGTGTTCAGGAAAGCGAGGACAAAAGAACGATTATTTTAAAAACGGTGTTCTCTTCCTTTTTGATTCCCTCACGCAGTCAATGCTGGACTTTTCTTGGGATGTGCAACGTTCATTGAACAGTCAGAATCTGGGGCAGAGAAGAAATAAAGCGAATACCCTTGAAACGTACACTGGGAAAAGGTGAGGCTAAAGTTAAGAACTAAGCCCAGCGCGTGGAGATTGGAACAGGAAATGAAATCAAAATGTTATTGTAGGGTGAATACAAGGATGCATGAATTAATTCGCCTTCCCTCGTCTTTGCCATATCGGTTCATGCCGATGGGTGAATAATCTGGATGCCTCACGCATTTCAAGAACACACGAATTCCAAAATTGTTCATCATCATCATCGGTCAACAATCCTAGGACGTTTTTAACGCACTTGACGAATTTCAGGAAAAATTTCTTTGAGTCGATCCGTGCATAGAAGGAAGATTTACCACCTGACTGTGAGCTGTAGAAAACCATGAAGAGCGAGGTAAAACAGCTGCATTACATAGTTCCTCGAGGTTACGTTTTAAAAGGCATCTTTTCTCCGCAAATTGCTAGTCCTCGGTTCCAACGATTCTACATCCTCTACCGAGATTAATTTGTAAAACGCGGAAAAATAACGTTCAACTCAGCTGGAATTAAAGCCTAGGGTGCATCGGCTGCCAGAATAAATGGCATTACAAAATGGTAAGCAATATTATTGTTGCAATCCATCTGATTATCATGATGCGCGTCCACCGATGATGCTGCCTTGAACCTATATTGTGGTGAACGTTTACAATTTCTGCACCTTACACACTTTTGTTGAAAGCCAAATTATCGTGATTTTCATTTTTCTTATAGCAAAGATGAGATATGAAGATAAAAACGGCTGTTTGTTCTATTTTCCGTGGTCCCATAAAATAGGCGAAAAACATTTCATGCTGGAGTTTATTAAAAAATATTTTGTTGCAGTCATTTGACTTAATTTTGCGTGTGCCCTGTATTGTTTACATGACCCAAAATTCTAAAATTATTATGGAAAAGAATGCTTTTTATTTGAAAAAGGCAATTTTATTATACTGGACACCTTTCCAAAAAATACGAATAACTTCTTACAAACTTTGTACTAATACGAAATTATTTCCCGAAATGGATAGTTACTGAGAAATAAAACCTTCGAACTGAATCACAAGTTAGGTGTTAAGACTAAGTAATGAAACTCGGTATTTCCATATGTTAGGCGATGAGATTACGGAACGAATCTCGGTATTTCCTGTTTACTCTTTGTTTCACATAGCGCGATTTAACAAGACGCGACGATTTCAAGGAACCTAACCTCGCGCTATGTGAGAGTCTACTGTACACAACAAAGCGCTGTGTTGGTTTGCGGGTAATTCCCAGATTTTAAGGAACATATCATGGGAATCCTAGATAAGGGGAAAACTTAGTGTCTTGAGGAACATGGTGGACGCCATAGAAGAGACAAAAGGAGGAAAACTGAGTCCTCTTTGGTTGGCAGGGGAAAAGTTTGAACATAAACAAAGCAATGGGGTCGTTTACCATATTTTTATTGCCGAATATGATAGAGTTTGTAAAATAATAAGACACGTATTTCTCCGTTTTTTGATCCGTCAATTATTTCTCGAGTTATAAGCGGCGAAAAACATGCTTTAAACCCTTTCGGAAAAGCGGGTGTGGTGCAACCAATGACGTATACCGACTTCGTCCAATCACAACTGAGCCCGCGAAGCTACTTCGCCTCATCGCAAAGGGGGGGACACAGCTGACTCTGCCAATAGACAGTTGCGACAGGATCCGTGCGAGCAGACCTTCCGAGAATCCCCCTCCACTCCCTCCCCTTCCCATAAGAGCAGTCAAGGACGGGAGGAAAATGACGTCAATATTATCACAGCAGCTTTTTCGGCGGGCGTCACTTTTTCCTTATTTTAATTTTTGATTTGTGAGTGAATGGTTGTGGTTAGATGATTAATTTTTTCACCAAAATTCTTTTTTCGTTTCCATCTAACAATTTCGTGCAAAAAATTGCTGTTTCGGTTCCGAGTAAACGATAGGGAAACGATGTACGAAAAGGTACCCTCAAAAGAGCTGAAAGTAGTAAAGGTCCGTGAAAACCTCCTCTGACCTGTAAAATACCACTGAAATATACGACTGGGCACCCTTGCTCTATTTCGAGAAAGAAACGTGCGCACACGTACGGATTATAAATACACATCTATGGAATTCCTACGTTTTCATGAGTTTTTATTTATAGCCTGAATAGATGTGTTCCTATTCGCATCATGCGACGGTGGAATACGTAGAAATCTTGGGAGCCTTCTCGAGGAAAGCCATAAATATGAAACAGCAACGTCTCCTCGGATTCTCGAGAGCATCGTCAAAAAGGGGATTTGTGCCCCTTACACCCGACTGCACCATAGGCACCGACATGGGTCCTCGCTTGATCGAGGAACCTCCGGCGACCTAAACACGCCGATGAGAACTCCTGATCCCACACCATACATCGCTTCTTCTTACACTCGACCACTTTTTTAAAGGCACCATGTCCGCAACCACTGATGTGACGATTAAATAAAGAGTTTGGAAAGAAGATATTTCATAAATAGCATATGTATATATGTTGGAATTCATCAAAAGAGTATTGGGTAAATGTGACGTACATGTACGAGAAATCAGCTACTTTTCCCTTGTTAGACCTCATTTGGAATATGCTGCCAGTATAAGGGATCCCTAAGAAATCGGTCTAAATAACGAACTTGAACGTGCGCAGCGAATATCGGCAAGATTTGTAAAGGGACGGTACGATAACCTTATTAGCGTAACCAGTCTATTAAATGAATTCAATTGGGAATCATTGTCAGATCGCTGGTTGAAATTTAGACTTAATCTCCTAAATGAATTCTAAGATAATATTTTCAGTGATGACGTTACGAACCCCAACTTACTATGGTAGACTGGACCATAATCACAAAATTAGGGAAATTGTTTGCCGAACTGACAGATTCAAATGTCCTTTTTTCCTCGTACAATTAGAGATATGAATAACGGTAAATATATTCAATACGAATGAATAAATCCATGGCATAGGTAGTTGCATGTTGGTGTAAGGACTTGAAGGTAACCCAACTAACAGTACGTTTTTGCATGCGTAGTTCGCTATTTTTATCTTATTAAATATTGCAGTCTAGACTAATATATTAATATTAATGCTAATTTATGCATGATATGTAGTGCATGTTTGGTGAGAATTCACCCCCTGCCACATACCTTTATGGGGGTTTGCAGGGTATTATGTAGATGTAGATGTAGAGAACAGCGTTGAGCAATGAGTATCGAAAATGAATCGGGCACAGAGAACACCTCAATGCCTTTTAGCCCATATGAATGCACAGCGTGCAGCAGTAATTTGATAATTGCTCCCATTTGAAATAATTTCCATTTCAGAAAAAGCTCCAACAGAGTTACAGACTAGTAAAAACGGATTACTCAATGTTGTGACTTGAAAGCAAAACTTCTTCTGGGTCTTTAAGGCGAGGATTACCGTTACGGCACCATGATCCATTAAATATCTTGGAGTAACAATGCACATGATCTTTCTTGGCGTAAACACATTCGTGAAATAATGGGTCAAGCTAGTCGCACACTGGGATTGATCAAAAGAATACTGGGCAAATGTGACGATCATGCACGAGAACTTAACTACTTTTCCTTTGTTATACCTTATTTGGAATATGCTACCAGTATATGGGATCCCTGCGAAATAGACTTAAATAATGAACTTGAACGTGTGCAGCGAAGATCGGAAAGATTTGTAAAGGGACGGTACGATAACCATATTAGCGTAACCAGTCTATTGTATGAATAAAAATGGGAATCATTGTCAGATCGCAGGTTGAAATTTAGGCTTAATCTCTTAAATAAATTCCAAGATATTTTCAGTGATGACGTTAAAAATATTTTGTGAGCCCCAATTACTATGGTAGACTGGACCATAATCTTAAAATTAGAGATTTTGATTGCCGAACTGACAGATTCAAAATTCCCTTCTTTCCTCGTAGTTAGGGATATGAATAGCTGTAAATATATCCAATACGAGTGTAGCAATGGATAGCATAGGTAGTTGCATGATGGTGCATAAGGACTTTAAGCTAACCCAACTAACAGTATGTTTTCGCATGCTTGCTTTGCTATTTTTAATATTTTTTAGTAGTAAAGTTTAGACTAGTTTGATTACTAATACTTTTTTATGCATGATATGTAGTGCATGTTTGGTGAGAATTCATCCCCTGCCACACACCTTAATGGTGGCTTGTAGGACATTATGAGTAGATGAAGATAAGAATAGAAATAACGTTGCTCCGATGACACACTAGGGGTGATTTTCACCGCCGTATATCCGCAAGGTTGCTTCGCTAATATTGTTTCCCAGATCGCCCACGGAGCTCCCATTGCTATGTCCGTCCTTATTCCATCCAAGCACGCCGCAATCAAATTATAAAAGCACGGCATTTTTTAGCGTTTATGCAAATATCCGACAATACTTCAAGTTCCCTCGCAGCATGGGGGAGAAACTTAATTGCTGACTTATCAACTGGGAAGAAAATATATTGAAGCAGCCACTTAGTAGGATTAGTTTTAAATTTCTGACCATCAAACAAAATTCGCAGGACGAAATACTTTCTTGCAGGATTAGTAATTTCCACAAAATTTCGCTCAGACACGACATTTTCTGGAGTGCAAGAAAACTAACCGGCAACGACTATTTCACAACTCACCCACGTTTGCACATTCGATGCAATACTTTCGGCCCGGCGACGAGCTACCGACTACTAGTACTGGTTCCCGTTTGATTCTGACAGAGCTCACTGGGCACGTCGTGATCAGCTACCCTATCTCTGGGCAGCTGATCTAATTGAGAAACCGCAGGAGAGTCTGGCTGTCTTCTTGAGAAACTGACTGGCCACGTACCCTGGTGCGTGAATTCCCACCAGTGACCTTAATCCTTAACAACCAATCAGATCTTCCGGCGGAACACTGCGTGGATACAAATGGTTCTGACCTAGCTTAAAGACAATACGCCGGTCTCCATAAAGGTTTCCTTCAGCGTCATTTTATAAGAATAACCGCCTCTTCCTTGGCAGGAGAATCCTTAGTAATTACGCTCTACAACGTGAGTTTACACATGAGCACATCAGAACTTTAAGTCTGACAACACTTCCACTAACCTCTCCATATAATAATACCTCCGATTATCTACAACACATGAATAGCACGAGGAAATTCAATCTGAACTTATATTTATGCTAATAAAAGTGTACTTGCTACTACTGAGCGGCAAGTGGAACTTTCTCCCTTTGATAGCATCACCGTTCGGGATTTATCCTTCCAGCAAAAGCTCTAAGCAGCAAAGTAACGGCTGCGACACGATCAAAGCGTGCTTGAAACGCGGAACTTTGTGGGAACTACGCAACTTATTCGTAACCATGCTAAATAGTTACCGACCAGCATACTGGTACAATAAGTCTCCTAAACATTTCAAAGCACTCCAAGAATCAATGATGTTAAAATTTGCTTGTAATCAAGATGTGAAAATTACGCAAAAGCAAATAATAGAGTACAGTCCATCCTTAAAATGAGACCCCATGAGTTTCTTTTGAAGATGGCTGGAACCAATATGTCGTCAGAACTTTATCACGATGGCATCAATATTAACATGCTATAAAAACGCCGAGAGAATTTTTCTACATGGCAGTCCTGATGCTCATTTAAAACATTAGTATGAGAAATAACACAACTTTCCTTCATTCATGGTTTAAATTAACAACCCCGATCGCCACTAATCCAGGGTTCCCATAATGTTTTCCTTGAAATCTGGGGCATTCTGCAATGTTTGCTTATTAAAATTGGGGCATTTTTGAATAAAAATGGGGATGTCAAATATAAAAATGTTATAGCTATGCCGCTCAATTCATTACTGCTATGAGCGAGTATTAGCATATATTTATTTACAATAGAAAAAGGACATAGCCTCCAGTTATTTATAGGTGTCATGTAATATATCAGCGATTATTAATATCGAAATTAGATTGAAATATACGCTCATCACGAGAATAAACCCATTTATTAATTTTTCACAGAAAGATACTTAAAGTGGGACTCCACAAATTAACCCGGGTCCTTATCATTAAAAACGGGACGGATAGGAACCCTAATCAGATTCTGAGCATTTAGCCATGACCCTTGCGGTCAGCAATTCGAGAAGAGCAATTATTAGCAATATTAGGAAGTTCAGGAAATACTTACATTAATGGAGATGTTCTAGTCGCTAAAATGTACAACACGCTGTTCACTCTGTTGCTTCCTCGCATTAAATCAAATACAGTTCTTTTTTTCCCTCCAATTGTGACTTTCACCACGAACCTACACTACTGGTCCGATGTCTTACGCCAGGCTTCTTGCCGCCACCCGAGGATTGCGAACATTTAATAACGGTCGGGACAGCTCGACTGGATTACTTTTCGACATAAAAATAGTCATAAAACATTTTTAAAGGTTGTTTTCATTGGCAGATTGAGCTATTGTATTAGGAAGTTCATTTATTTTGGCGGTGTACCTCAGAGAAATGAATCAAACAGCAGACTATCCTCCCTTCACCAGTCATTAGCCCGGAGAATCGGGAGTTTACTGTATAATTTCCCCGCTCATCATCAACCAAATCCTTAATTTAAATTGCACGCCAAATGACTGAAACTGACCTCATAAGGTCAGAGTAATGATTTTAAAATCGATACCCAAGCTTTGTGAAGTTTTCTAATTATTTCTTGCCCCATTGAAATAAACATGGCCTGCCCAGTCATGCGAAGAAAACTTAACCCCGGCGCGTGACAAAACTTGATCAGCAAACTTGACCGAATATTCTACCTGAAGTGAAATTTCTTAGCGGAATGGCACACGGATTTCGACTCAAAAAGACGTCTCACTTCTCCAGCCCCACGCACCTCTGGTCAAATTTCCTTCCTTCCCCAATTTCAGGTGTAAGTACCACAGGAAATCAGCAGGAGTTTCCTTCGTTCCGTTTCGATAGGCTTTTAGGATTTGCCGTCATTAGAAACAAGACTCCAATTGATATCCCTATCGACTTTCCTCTCCTATATCATATCATCCATTGAAGCAATTCAACTTCAACATCCCATCTTACAAAAGCGTGTTTGCTTGCATGGAACTAAGGATTCACCCGAAAAACATCGCGCAAATATGGTCGTTCACCATATTTTTTTATTGCCGAATCTGATACAGTTTGTCAAATAAAAACACCCGTATTTTTCCGTTTTCTGATCCGTCAATTATTTCTCGAGTTATAAGCGTCGAAAAACTGATATTTTAAACCCTTTCGGAAAAGTGGGCGTGGTGCAACCTCTGACGTATATCGACTTCGTCCAATCGCATCTGAGCCCGCGAAGCTACTTCGCCTTATTGCAATGGGGGACACACACCTGACTCTCCCAATGGGAGCGATTGCGACAGGATCTGTGCCAGCAGACCTCCCGATAATCCCCCTCCCTTCCCATAAGAGCAGTCAAGGACGGAAGAAAAACGACGTCAATATTATCACAGCAGCTTTTTCGGTGGGCGTCACCTTTTGCTTATTTTAATTTGTGATTCATTGGCGAGTGGTTAGAAGATTAATTTTTTCACTAAAACTCTTTTTTCGTTTCCATATCACAATTTCGTGCAAAAAATTGCGATTTCGGTTCCGAGTAAACGCCCCCAATGCACTCCTCATTCCATATGAAAATTCCAGATTCACAAAATATAGAATACTTAACGACTCATTTAAACAATAATGAAAATTTAAACACCATGAAAAAGGTCTTTCGATGGCCGCCCAAACACAGAGGACATAATATTCTCATGAAACAAGTTCTGTCACGCAGAACACCAGGATGATCACCCTTCTTGTATATTAATGACCCATAAATTTTCACTTCCTCTCCTTTTTTTCTCAACAGGAAAACACAAAAAACTACGTCTCAGGGCGCTTGAAGAAACATCGGGCTCCCAGACGGCATCATCAACCAAGGACGAGAACTCATGACAGCAAGCCGCTACTAGGACCATGACAGAGAGATCCTAGTAGCTAGGAGAGTGAACTGCATCCGAGATCACCACTGTGCCATCGAGGAACACTTGGTGTTTGTTCTTTGTGGACGGAAGTGCAGTGCCGAGATAAAAGGACACGAAAGCACTGAGATGTTTACAATTTTATTCCCAAGACTTCCACATCAAAAAAATAAAGGCAAAAAATGGTATGATAAACAATTCTATCATTTTTCACAATTGTTACTGATAATCAACACTTTGGAATAATAGTGCATACTTTTAAAATAACATGATTTACAATTTGTCTTTTAATTAATACGAGCACGACCCATAGCAGGGGGTGCATCCCTTGAAACTCAAGCAATACCATTCTTATGAACATAAATAAGGTGATAATGAGAACGAGGAAACAATGTACGTCTGAAATAATCAGGTTCCCCTTCAAAGAGAAATTGACTCCTTCCTTCACCCTTCCTTTTTCTTAAGTCAAAAACAAAAAAACTCTCCATCAACAACACCAGCTGATGAGAGCTTCCTTTGCATCATTCAATATATATACATATATCGCAATGCACAAAACTGTGTCAAAATGTAAACCAGCATGTGCAGCAATTTAAGGACTGCACACACTCAAGAGACACACATGGAAGATGTAATCTATAGGATGAACTGCAGTTTTTTTCAACATTCACTGTGCACTAACTTCAAAGATTTTTTTAGCACACCAAAATGGCTACACATAAAAAGTATCCTTAAATTCATTGGAAGGGAATCCTAAAAATATATTGAATGCTGGACAGCTGTCAAAATTCACCATGAGTACAACATGGAATACACAACAGTATAATGCAGAGATTCAACTCACATGCTCATCTCCAACATTTGCAATAAAAACATCATTTGCGAGACACACAGCCTCTTTTTAAGTGGGCCAATGTAATTATGGCATGAACTAGTAATTGACTTTTCTCCCCATGGCCTTCATTTAAAAACTAACTATATAATCACCTTTCCTACCAATACGCTACATACTATGGTCTGAGTTACTTTTTTTATTATTTTCTATAAGATGAAATACTAGATTAAAATGCTGTTAGGAAAGCAGCAAACCATAAACTTTATTTGTAGCAGTGCTCCATTTCCTACAGCAGTGAAAAATTTCTACTTTATCTTTTATATAAAATATTTTTAAAATGCTGTGTGAATTTGTGAAGTGGATTTGTTGGCAGGATATAAAGCTGGTGGCTTGTTTTGCGCAGGACACCACACTACGAAGACACAATGAGCAAAAGTTGAAGGTTTCCGCCAAATCCCATTCATTTTTTGCTATACGTTAAACAACAATTTTGAGTTCTTTACTACCTATGTACTTCGAAAAGTAAGAATTGAAACACCTTACAAAAAAATTAACAAAAACTGGGATTTCTCATTAGTTCACGTATCCCAATGCATTTAGTGGCATCCATCCTACCAATGCAGGAACAGGTAAGTATAAAAAAAATGAAGAGGAACCATGCAAACATAAACAGGTGCAGGTGAGAAGGTTAAAAAGCAACAGTCGATCAATGCAAGCATCAAAAAGACAACAATGAAGAAACAACAAACGTGGACAGCAACAAAAAGTAATCAACTAAAGACGTCAGCAATGCAGTGAGTCCTTTAAGGCATGGCTACAACAACGCAAGTGCTCACGTTATCATCCACCCACAACTACGTCTGGTTTGCCTTCATTTTTTACACGGTAAGAAAACAGAAAGAAAAAGAACAAACACTATTCCACTGGAATAATTATTCCCCAAACAATAATAACTCCGTAACACAAAATAAACAACATCAGCAGTGATATCAAGTGGAATGACATTTTCTCTGGCTACTCTCTTTTCTCCAGCCTCTACTACCCTAATGAGCAAATTCACTTCATATTGACTAGAAGAAAAGCATCAATCTTATTTACAAATAAAATTCTCAGATATTTCAAGATCATTTACAGCATAAAATGTATGCTCAAAATTCAAAGTCATTTGGTGTTTTCCTTCCTGGCAGCTTCCAAACATAAGAAATTCGATCTTCTTTGTTTAGAAACATAAAACTTAGCGTCCATTTCGGTGGCTCAAGCAAGGCAAAGGGCAAGTGTATATCGTGGGGGCAGTAACCCACTAAATAAAGGCAATGCACATCAAATACACACAAAAGTTTATGCAAGCACGGAATTCATGCAAATGTTGTTAGTGATTTCTTGTAATGATATTAGTCCTCCTTGAAATTCAATCCAGAATGACCAAGACATTTTAAAAGAAGGTGGGAATGAGGCCTTTCTGTTAAAAGAGCAATGACATTTAAAGTACTAAGCGCAACTCTCTGGAGGCGTAGTTAAGCAAGGAAACAACGATTATCAAACCAGTGGATGGAAATAAAACAAGGGTTCAAAGATTGTAAAAAAAAATCAGTGGTACATGGCATATACCCCTCATTCAAACCATGGATCACTTCAAGGCCAAATCATATTGAGGTGACTCAAATGGAACCACACTTTGACCCCTAACTCCTTTAACCTCGGCAAACGCAAGGAAAAGCTACTTCAGGCACATAGCCAGCATCACAGGAATAGACTTCTGTACCCAGGATTTCTCACTTCTCATCTTTTGAAACGAGTATGTTGAAACCATGACTTTATCAACAAATCACAATTTTCCATTTCTCCATTGTTATACATTATTAATACAATGATTTAACGTCAGTTTCCGATAACAAATGAAAACCATAATTGTATTTGGTTTCTAACCGTATATTCCAAGTGAAAAACTTTCTTTCTCAGCCATTATAGTTCAAATACCCCATGAACGGAGAATGCAGGGAAGTATCACGTTTCACTCCCATTCGGCTGACCTTTTGAAAACAGTGACCTCAGTGGCTACGTGCCTGGACTCTATTCTCTCCCCCAAATACTTGATACCAATGTTTCTCACTCACTCGATACATATTACACGAAGCATTTCCATACACTGATCCAAATAGATTCTCAGGGGGGAAAATAATTCAAAAGACTTGATTAACCCATCCAGACAAGTGAGCAAGAAACTCACATTCAAATATGCATTTAAACCTCCTCCATTCCCTCCATTGCAGACTCATACCTACTAAGGATCTATTCCCATATCACGATACTTTTAAAAAAATTCATTTTCATTGATAATATTAATGCATCACTCTATTTAAAATGCAATATTATGTTACATGAGACAGGATACCACATAGATAGTTCAAAAAAATCATGCAGAAGTTATTCCTTAAGAATGCAATGCCCTAGACGAAAGATTCTGAAGCCACCCCAGCTCACCTATGGCATTTCACTAGAAGATTTAATGGGATGGCAGACAATGTTTCTCACAGCAAAGAAATGAAACGAGATGTCACTACAGTTAGCAATGCAATCTACTGCCCCACTTTCAAATACAATGAAATTTTAAACCCTTTCTACTTCTATTGGTGATGAAAATATTTTTCTCGGTACAAAAAAAACTCCAAAATAAAATTAAAGAAAATGAACCGGCTATATCATGGCAAAATTTTTTAAAAATCTATATTCATAAATATATTTTGGCTCAAATATCACGATAATTTTTTTGTTTTACCTTCATGGTTTACCGGCATGCACTTCAATCAATAAAAAGCTTCTAGCAGCTAATCAACAGGGAAAGGGGGTAAAAAAAAAAACAATTTTCATGTGTGTGTCACATGATGTAAGCCACCATATAAAAATGTTTAAAGCACTGCATATGGTAAGTATAAAATGTCACAAATGATTCAGAATGGTTGGTTTTGGTTTTCAGGAGTGATTGGTAGTGATATTGGTGATGAAGTGTAGCTAAAGAATGTAGACAGGTTGTCAAATGTTAACTAAATCTTTAATGTTTTAAGTTGTACATGTATACTACTGAAAAGTTTCTGCTTCTATGCAGTCACATGACAGGCAATTGGTTCCAATCTTTGACAATGTGTTTATGTAGACTGGAATCTGTAGCATGTTTCTTAAGTCTTAAACCTACTTAAAGATACGGGACAATTAAATCACTAAATTACACCAAAGAGTTAAATAGAAAACACTTGTATGATTGCCAAAATATCACATTTGAGTGAATAATGTGAGAGAAATGGGTGGATTAGCCAATTAAGACAATTCCAAGCATAGTAAACATTGCATAGCAACCACAGTGATCTATAAAAAGATGTGAAACGATTGCATTTTGTTTCATGTTAACTCTATAATGCTGGCCATCTGAACGCTAATCTTAAATTTTCTTAAATGTAATAATTTTATGATAAAGCTTATCAAAATATTGTTAACACATTCGAAATCCACATACACTTCAAAAGTCTTTTGAACCATAATTTTTCACGGCATGGGCCTCCTCCATTGCCCATGCCAACTGCAATTTCATTCAATCACCACAAAGTATGAAAAAAAAAATAGCTTTTACAGAAGGATCACTCAGAAAACATGAACAAGCATTATGCATGGAAGCAAAGAACCATTGGTATCATTCTCCTCCAACTACCCATAGAATTGGCAGCATGACCAAATGAGCCACACACTCAGCTCTTCTAGGAAACTCGTAAAGTAAATCCAGTGGGCCAAAGTACATGCCCATCTACATGCAATGTTTATTCATTTCTTGGTTACAAGAGATAACTTGGGCAAAACTAAAAAGAAACGCATGTAGAACACATGCACAAAAAGAAAAAAAATCTCTGGACAAATAAAATTTTATTGAAATTATATCTCAAGTCACTTAGGGCCCTACATTGTTAAAAAAATGGGCATCATGCATGTTTTTAAAATTAAAAGCAAAAATATTTGATAATAGCTGTTAACACACTAAAAAGACACATTAAAACTAGTGTGTACTCGTAATTTCACTAACCTATTGAATGGTAAAGTAATGGCCAACCTACTTGCTAATGACATCAAGTACAATAACTTCACTGTTGTTAAGAAAATAACAAAAATGGAAGCAAAGAAAGAGAACTTAAAATAGATTATCAGAAAAGAATACCTTATTATTTACTTTGTCTTTCAAAGTTTAAACTCTCCCCTGAGAGAGAATGTACAATTGTTCACAAAAAACTCATCATATCACAACGAAGATTACACCAGCTTCGGTGGACATGAGCCAACACTGCTATGTTTTCACAACTCAAAGAGTCAAATGAGTTTAAATATGATATTCCCTTATTCGTAAAACAAATTCAACTAACCTTGAGATTTGAAAACTGGGGAAATACATATCCACACAAGACACTGGGAATGATACTTGAAAGTAGTAATTTTTCCATATTATGTTTCTTTTTTCTTTCATTTAAGCACTATTTGATATGTTCAGGTCATCTCATGTACTTACTACAAGTAATCATATTCTGCTTTAGCTACTCAATAGCCCAACCCCAGAGAGAGCCCTGGACTGCCACCAGGAACCCTGACACCCCTCCCCCTTAATTTCCCCTCCCCCAAAACCCCCTCTCTCTGTCTCACTCCGCAACACACTCACCGACTCAACAATGCAACCCGCACTCCCTCCAAGATATTGACATGGTATAATTTTTTGTTTCGTTTAGTTTACCTGAGTTCAAAGGAGAATATTCCCAGGTGACTTTAAACACATCCTCCTTCCTTGCCATTACAGTAATTTTCATTAATTATTACTATTGACAAAATTGAATGGGCAATCAAAAATTTTGGAATTCTACAAAGACCACAAGAGACGATGGCGCACGCAACGTGGGTCTCTCCTCCGCGAGGGCAGTGGTCCACCTTGTCCACCTGTCACACCACGGCGTACGCAATCGCCCAGATGACCCCACCGTTTGCCGACAGAGAGAGAGAGAGAAAGGGGCAGGAGCGAGATGAAGGGGAGGTGAGGGGGAGAGGAGGGCCCTCGGGACCCTGGAAAACAGGCCCTGCACAACATCCGCCCCAACCAAAGTACTCTACAGATGCCGAAACCAAATCACAAAATGCAACAAAGATGCCAGACAATCCGCACGGCACATTGCGGCCACCGCCATTCCACAGAGCCTGCCGACGACACCTCAACCGCTGTCCCAGCCACCCTGCTGGCGCCCCACTGCCCTCACCACCACTCCCACGGCCCCCCTCTCCCCCCTCCATAGCCTCTCGGGGGGAAACACGGCGCACACCCTAATCATGCGCCTCATCATTCCCATTGTTCTCCCCGTCATCCTTGTGGTGGTGCATCTTCTGCATCTGCATCGAGTTGGGGATTTGCCGTGATGACGAGAAGCACAGCTTCATTATGTATGGGAACTTGCCATCTGGAACGGACAAAAGAAATTGACAGACATTTACCAGAGTGCATCAAGCAATGACTTGTAGGAAGTTATCAACATCCATTTGGGAAATAAAATATTAAGTAATATCCCAGTTTTTAATAGCCAACAAAATATTGCTCACCACAACCACCAAGAGAATGATCGTAATGAATATTTCAGAGTACTTTAAAGTATCCAAAATCACTTTCAAGGAAAATACACACTAGGAATAAACAAATTCTGAAGATTCAGGCGATATGGAGTGGACTGTGATATTAGGAATAAACACCTAACATGATTTTCCTGTATTACTGATGGATACTTTGTATTTACACCAGTTACAAAATCAAAATAACCCTAGTCTTGCATAACAGAGCAGAGACTCTGCACCCCCCCATATTTAAAGGAACTGTCCACCCAGATAAATAATTATAAAGCAACAAGTTAAAATATGCTAAGCAAACTAACTTTCAGTATTAACTTAAACAGGAAAAGGACCATTCTTCTGGGTATAGGTGAGTGAAAAAGATATGTCAACTTACTAGGGTTTTGAATTGGTGCATGGTTGCATATCATAAGTGCTTCCAATGATTGACTTATGTTATCAAACTCCATCAAACCGGAAGAACTCCTTTCAGCTGAAACAGAAGAATATTCTTTTAGAGGCTTTGCCGCTCCAGTAATCTGTTTTTGATAATTTCACTTAACTAAATCTAAGAGGAGGACTCAAATGTTCACGTTCACATTATGCACACAAGTGGACTACATTGTGGCAAGAAAATGGTTCTATGAACGTGAAATTACTCAATGCCATACTTACTTTTGGATGGAAACAGCTTAATTGTCTTAGGAGGAGATACACCAAGATCATCAAACACCTCTTTAAGTCTTTCTTCCGTAAGATTTGGAGGAGTGTTGAAAAAGTGAAGAATCTATGAAGAAATGAAAATGTAGTCCATGGTAAATAAAGGCCTCAAAAACAATTTCTAAACACATGAAAGCCAAGAACAAGTAAAACTACATTACAGGCATGTTAGTAACAAAAATTAATGCAAGGTAGCAATCTTTTCAATATCTATTTACAAGAGTTCATCTTCCACAAATTGATATCTTAAAAATAAACTGCAGAGAATGAATCACTATCCTAAAATCAGAAGACTGCCAGCAGGCTTAATTTTTGTCACTTAAATTTTTTGTCTTCTTAAAATATTCAAGATGAACTCCATTTCAGAAATAAAATTAAAACATCTTGTAAATGATTTTTTGACAGGAATTAAAATACAAAAATTAAAAGCTAGCGCTGATTTTTTTAAGCAAATTAAACCAAAAAATTTTGCTTCCTATGAATCTTACTTTGGATGGAGGCTGTATCCTATTCTTGCTGGCCATTGCTGGATTTATGAATCGATTGTTCTTGTTGCCCATGAAGTCCTTGAATGACGGAGATCCATCGGGAAGAGGATATGGATGCTGTACGTCACTCAGGAATGCTTGTTTGGAATAACTGCAAAGGGATCAATGCCACATTAACACCATATTATGAATTGTAACAAGTATGTACCATGCCAATATCTTAGCAATACCACTGGATTTAAATTTTTAGTTCAAGGAAATGAAAAAGAAAATTTTCAGGGGTTATTACCCAAGCTGCAACTTGCAGTCAAAAAATGAGACATTGTTCAAATTCTGGACGGCCCTCTCCACAGCAAGGCTGTCCCCCATCTGAATCATGGCACAGCCTTCTTTTGTCTTCAGGAACTTGATCTGTGATGGAAAAGACAACATTAATTCACAGCATACAACACTAAATGACATATGCAAAAAAAATCACACCCTCTTATTGAATGAATGATTCTTTTAATGTATGCTCAAGCCATTCTCCTGAAAAAATTCATTTTTTGAATCATTGACAAGCTCAAGAATTTATTACATGTCACAATCATTCAGGCCCAAGATGCTAAATAATGATTTAAAAGCAAGAAAAATACCATTTCAAATGTTTATCATAACTCACTGAACTCATCTACCAAAGAAACATTAATCAGCAATACTGTGACTCCAATCTACACGCAGAAATGAAATTTTAACATCCATACTATTACTAGGCAATTAATGAGTCCACGGGAAAATGTTAAAAAATCATTCAGCACATTAAAAAAAGTCATCGAGCATAAAACTCAACTAAGGTACTTTTTGGAGAGCTACAATTTGTTTACCAAAAAATGGAGCGGTTAAATCTTTACAGGACCTGCACAGAGTAATGGGATGGGAACAGTAATGGTATGATGATAAAACAGTTACATAATAATAAGATTTCCTGTTAGCAACAGCAGAGTAAAAATGTGAAGGATAGCCTTACCTCAAGGACAAAAAGAAAGTTACAGACTAAATAGAGCAATGAAGTATTTGAAATACTGTGTAACAGAGGAATAAAGAATGAACAAACTGAGAAGCTCAAAGAAGGGGAGTGAAGACTGGTTATATTGAAAAAAAGTAAGGATATGACAGATTCATTATACACATCTAAAGAACTGGCATTCTTATGAAAAGATATCATAAAATATGGGGAAAAAATAGGAAGACAGGGAATAATGGCAAATTAAGACCTCATAAGTTTAAGTGGCAAGTAGATAAGGATGTAAAAGAGAAGGACTACTAGAAAATGAAGAAACAAACCAACTTAAGTATAATTGCAATTAAAATTTGTTAGGTATTACTAGATTCAATCAATAAAGATCATCTTCAGGTCAGGATTCATCAATCAATAAGGATCATCTTCAGGTACTTGGTTTCTTTCTTTATACGACCATGAATTTCCACACCACAAAGCATTGAGAGAACTATTTAAACATGAAGAGATAAGCAAACAAAGGAACTGAGTGGAGGATTCTGTCAAATCAATCTTAGAATTTTTACATTGACCACATAACGTGACCATATAATGGACATTGACCATATAATGGACACACGAATTTAAAAACAGAAAAATCAAGACACTTTCGGCACCAACTCACCCTGACAACATTCCCGTACAGGCAGAACACATTGAACAGCTTGTCTGGGTTAACCTTCTCCAGGTTGAGGCCGTACACCATCATGACCGAGCCCTGCTGAGGCAGGTTGTTCGATGGGCCACCTCCTCCCACCACGCCCACAACACCACCGCCGCCCGACAGTCCCCCACCACCTCCCCCTCCCGGGGCATAGCCGGGACGCGGAGGAGAAGGACGCAGTGGCTGCCGCACATACTCTCCCTTGACACCACCATATCTGCCGAGAGAGAATCAGACACACGTCAGTAATCAAAAGGCAGCACTAAACACCACCAGCCAGACTGCAGACCACATCACTGCACACAATGAAACTTCTCATGCAATAAACAAGTTAAACTTGAATGGAGACATTTCAATCAGCCACCAGTACAGAAACTTGAACAATGGTTGTGAACAAAGAAAATTAGCTTACATATAGTGCTTCTGGTTCATGTTCAGATTCAAATTTTATCGAAAAATCAAGCTATATTAACTGCTTTCAGCAGCAGCTACACACTGCAAGTAGGCATACGGCACAATAATCCAGTAATGAGGAGAAAACCTACTTCAAGATGGCACACTGAATTTAACACCACACACATTGTATTTCCTCAGGTGCTGTCCATACCAAGGCTTTGACCACCATAGCACAGTCAACATATGAAATTGCATACGAGCTAATGTGATTGGTTGGAAAAAATATCCAGCACACACACGTTGGCATTACAGCATCCACCAAGAATGCATATATATTCGCTGGCCATGTGTTCACGATGAAATGCGAGCTCTATTCAAGCACTTGAGCAAGAAATATCCTTGCGCACAACAGCCTTTACATTACAACAAGCTTGTTCACATTAGACTGCCTGCTACGTTCAACAGATCTTCCATATTTCTACGGTGTCCCCTCATTCCCACCATGTTTAAATTCAAAGACAGGAATGTTTGGATTAGATTAAATACTTGCAAATCATGGAGTTGTTAAGTCATCCAAATATTTTTATGGAGTATACCATGACACATGAGAGGTAGAATCAGTTAATTTAGTACAGGCCAAACTCCTAGACACATATTCACCAGAAAGTGTTGTTGAGGACAAGTGAATATGGTTTTCCTCCAGATTGTATAAATAATTTTAATACTCAAGTGATTACAATGATAAAAGCCAAGGTTGTTCTGGTCTATAACGTCTCAGCAGCAGACAAATTGACTATAAGCAAGTCCTGGAAAGCTCATAATTATGCTAAATGCACAAAACCTAACTATCATTGTATCATAAGTTTATAAAAATATACATATTAAGCAGAAAAAAAGTAAAATTGAATAATTAAAAGAAGCACACTTACCTCATGCCAGAACCGATGTCTAAATCACACCTGCAGAAGGTAGAGATCAAAAGCTTGTAAGACTAATTGAAACAAAGTTTTACAAAAAAATAGCAGACAAAATAAAATTCTTCCATGAAAAAAGCAGTGAAAATACACTAGGGTAACAACAATTAAGTAAGGCAATGGAATTCATTCTCGCTCATAATGTATTAAGCTCATCAAAAACTTGGCATACTTGTACTTGGGCAATAAAAGAACATGTCGATCATACAAAACAATGGTAAAAGTTTAAGAGCGAATCATTAAAATAAAGAACTTTTGATACTTTGAGATATCAAAGAATTTCAACAAAAATTGAGAACTAAGATTCTAGGCAATTTTGTAGTAGTACGTTATTCAACAATGGCAATGCAAGCATTGTGTATGCAATAAGCATTTGGAAAATATTTTAATGATGTATAGCACATAATTAAGTTTAACCACAACAGGTAGCTACTAATCAGCAAGTAGATGATAACAGATTAAAATAGAAAGCAGATAAAAATAATTACCATAACTAACAATAAAGTTATGAGTACTAGCAATGATGAATACTAAGGTTAGAAAACTTGAATTCTAAAAAAAGATGCAAGAATAATTTAGGGAAATCCATTAAACTATGGCCAAGATTGAGGAATAAAACTATTATATTGGTACAACATTCACCACAAGTTCCAGTTTCCAAATATTTCCTTCAGGAAGCTGAGCTCTCTAAAGAACTGAGGAAAGTTGAAGGTTAATCCACATAGGTCTAGAAGTGTTCAATGTTTTCATACACCTAAATTTTTCTTCCAAGTTTATTCACCCTGAATTTCCAGCTTAGATCAATGAGCTAAAAACAAATGTAAATAATAGTAAAATGTTGCCATCCCACTTATTTCATATTTAAGCCCAAGGATTCATTTTAATTTACCTTGAAACCCATTACATACAATCATTTTTAATCCAACAACCACCACAATGTGAAGGAGCCTTTAGTTGACACATTGTATCAGGAATAGTCACTTAAGCCTTGAAACCAATGCAATTTATGGTGGAACGAAACAATGCATTCAGGATGTGGAAAGTAACAAAGCTAGCATTAAAAACTGCTTCAATAAATTCAGAAATATTAGGAAAGTGGCGACTGGAGAGAGTGAAAAAGTATATGATAAAGCAAGCTGTAAGAAATCACAGCCTGGAATTTAAAAGAGCTTAAGTTTTCGCCGCAGCGTTAAATCTTGAAGGGGAAAGGGACGTGGTGAGGGTGCAGCCCAGTTCTCCTCACCTGTCGACGTATCTGTCAGACGGGTAGTGGTCTGCGTAGGCAGGGGCACCGCCGCCGGGCCGGCCCTGGTGTCCATAGCCGCCTCCGTCTTCGTAACGATCCGGGCCCGGGGCGTAGGCCAGCTGAGGGGGAAGGCCCGCCTGTCCGCCGCCCCCGCCCCTCAGACCTCCCTCGCTCCCTAAACGACACAAACAACTCGTTCACACAACAATACTTCCTCCTCCAGCCAAATGGGCCACACACACACAGCACCACCTTTTAAATTACACCTAGTACCAGAATCACGCGGTCATTTTTCACTCGTGAGAAGAGCGAACATTTCAGCAAATGCTCTTCTTCGGCGGCGAGGATTATACGTCAGCCGAAGTTAATATTCCGTAACTCAAAAACAGCCAATTTCGTCGTCCATCACCGCATAATTTTCGCAAATCAAATCGCCATCTAATACCACTAACATCCTTGAATACCTCCTCAGTAAAGACGATGGTCCTTGCAACGGAGAAGACATAATTAATCTCGCGTCAATAATCGCAGACGAATACAAAGCAGGACGAAATCCAATAAGGCATCGCGGAATGTTTACGTCGCTCGTTTGATTTAACGCCACCACCGGCGCCACACTCGCTACTATACGCTGCCGTGCGACCCGATCTGCAGCATTACGGGTCCACGTACGTTTTCGAGGGAAAGAGAGAAGAGGACTCAAAAAGATGGAGCAAGAGAAAGTAATCTCCATTACTGAAAATGATCGCATTTAATCTTCGATTTCAAGCTGTAATTCCCGCTATCCCTGAACTTGCAGGTGAAAAATGACCAAGTGAGCCAGGCCACCGAGACCGAAACCTACGTACGGCTGAGTAGGCACTTCTCAACAAGGTCACGGGGACGTCAAGAAAGAAAGATTTCTCTGGTTTGGTAGAATTCCACAACTGCCAGTGAATACCGATATTAAAATGACAACGATGCAGTGGCTGAAACAGGACACTAAGTGGATATCTGAAGTAACTCTTTGGAATAAGTAATGAAGAGGTTTAATACAGAAGAGTTTCAAAAAACATCCACAGGTGCTCCCAATTATTAATATTATTTATAGTTGCATAGGACCGAAAATTGGTGAATTCAAAGCTAATATGGCAAACGCCATATATCATTTATACCAATAAAAATCTATCCATCGTCATTTCAATAAAAAATAGTTAACCGGAGGTGTTTAGTCACGTCACACAGAACTTCATCTCGACTACATTCAACTTCACCACCGTTTTCTTCCGTTTAACATCTTTTAAATTTAAAACTAATAGAAAGAAACGTTATAGCCTTATTCATTTAGCAATACTTATTTTAATGATGAGCAAAAAAAGCAAAATCATGACGAAGTAACATGCCAGATACTTCTCAAAACACCAGAGAAAACTGGTTTAGATATCTTTTAGATGCAGATGAACACAACCACATTCTAAAATAATACCTCATTTACGCAGGTCTAACCAGAAAAAAACTGTTTAACGCTCCACAAAACATATGCAGTTAGCAGTGTAATATGCAAAACAAATAATAAATACACCATTCATGCCAAAGTAAGTTTTTACAAGAATCATGCATGGAAAAATGATGTTGGTCATGGAACTAAGTTTCACGAAACTAATCATGCAGTTCCTCTCAACACATTCACAAGTAGCTACACGATATTTTAACTAGATTCAAAAATCATGAGTCATCACACACAATGATTGCCAGTTTGATCAAAACGTATCCCTCTAGTATTATTGCTTGTGTTGTATGCATAATTTGGGTCGACCATCCTAGTGCCACATTAATTTTACTTTATGACCCCAGTATTTCACATTAACGCAGCGAATTGTTATTGTTCCAAGTATCGTTGCTACTGTCACAGATAAAATCTTTCATCACAGATCTCTCAATCCCCAAAGTCAAAAACATAATTAATAACAGGCTCAACAGATTTCCATGAAACACTAAAGAGACTAATTTTCTTGTTAGCATAAAATATTTATTCAGTGATTAGAACAATTATTCTATAATAAGTAACAATTAATGAATAAATACGTAATAAATGATTATAAATAGTGCACGGCACGATACAGACGTTTAGTACGTTGACAGTAACAAGTTCACAGGAATTTGGAGGCCTATAAAAATGTTAAAGGTCCCAAAAAGGATAAGGCCAGATTTACAGTATTTAGTACATTGAAGAACTCTAATGATACATCAGTTATACACTCAATAGTCAGCCTACAGATTGACCAAATGGATGTGTTGTTGAGAGGCATGATATGAGACAGCATTATTTCATCATATGCAGTTTTCTCGAGAAAAAATTGCAAATGTGGCAGTGCATAACAAAATACATAAGGTAGCCTGAAGCAGCTGTACTGATAACAGCACAAGTCACAACACACTTACATGTCTACATTTATCTCTTGATAAAAGTAACAAGATATACATTTTTTGGCATTAACTTGAATCAAAAAAGAAAACACTTAGCTCTTGCTAGCTACTAACGTAAAACTATTCTGCCTTTGCTGCTAATGACTTGCAAGTGTCTATCATCATGTACCTATGGTTATCAGCATGTAAGTTCACAGAGCACCAGCCAGCTACGACAATGCACAAAATGTCTAGTAAGTCTGATTGTGAGAGGAACATTTTAACTATCGTTTTGTCATATTTTTAGTTTTTTGTAGAAAATAAACACCAAACGCGAAATGAACATTGCAGGAAGATATGCGTTCACGGACACAGCACTGACTTCATTCCTCACACGAAAATGAAACTCCCACACACGACAATATTTGTAATCCTTATATTCCTAGCAAAATAGGAAACTCGGGATGCCACCTCTCTTCCTTGGTCAACGACTTGGAAAGGAGGATTGCCAAATTCATGTAAGCAGGTGAGCACACGCTGTTAACCATAGGTTATGGGAATTGGAATAAAACTTTCCTCATGAACATACTAAAGAGTACATTAACATTCATCGCCAAATAGACATACAAGAAAACTATTTTGAGCCGGCATCGAGATGTTGTAACATGAAGAATTTAGTTCAAAGACTAGACAGTTTTCTACAGAGACTTTCTACCATTCCTAAAACAGGGTGTCTGGCTCTCAAAATCCCCCACCCCGCCGGGTCTTTAATGCAAAGGTTAGGCCTTAATGATTAACATGAATGCTGCAGTCGTGATTGCTATCATAGCTTCTCAACGCTATGATCAGCACTAGGCTGCATAATTTGGTTTGCTTCCGCGATACCAAGGGGGTAACGTGCGTGAAATTAAACGAAATTGATCAGCAAAAGTGTATATTCATACTAAACCGTATGTGAGATAAGAAAATTTTCTTCAGAAATATGAGGCAATGAAATGATGTTGCGTCTTATATGCCATCAATTACGGTGTAGTAAGTTACGCAAGTCCCGGCAGCGGTAACTAAGAACTTTATGATATTAAGGGAATAATTAAATCCACCACCTCATCAGTAACATCAATCCACGATAATTAAGAACATGGTACAAAAATGATCTTACTCAAGGTTACCCGTGAAAGATTCAAGAAAGGATTTGAGAGAGCATCTCTCGAGGAAGTAATTGTAACCACTGGTGTATTATGGTCATCTCACCTAGCAAATAATACCTTTTTACTCGCATTACAAACTCTTAACCGCGAGGTTTCGAAACCTGCAGACATTTTCTCGAAATACGTCTACCCATATCTCACAAAATACGGTGCCCGACAGTAGCTGATACTAAGTACATAGACGCGTCACATTTAATTGGCTTTCAGCTGACAAGCAGCGCAAACGCATTATGCATACGAACATTCAGTGCGAATACAACTTTAAGTGCATTTACGAAATCTAAAGGCCATCGAAAACATGCCCTCATTCGCATTTTGCTCAAATTTCACTACAATTTCTGCAAAATCCCAATCGAGATAAGAATCTCGTTTAGTTACCGCTAAGCCAGACACCCTGTTCAAGTAAATCAGGCCTAGTCTGAGATTTCAGGCGTGACTGAGTGGAAACGGAACATAACTGCACTTCAAAAACGAGCAACTTCCACTGTGATAAGGCTTATTGCGGCCAGGTTTCTCTGTTTACAGCATTTTCAGGTGAAGATGTCGGCCCTGATGGTGGCGTGGTTAAGTCCTCGCCTGTTAACCTTAGGGTCGCGGGTTCGAGTCCCGCCTGCGAGGACTTTTTACCACTCAGGACATGGATGTGTGTGATCGTCTGTTATTAATTGTTAAATACCCCGATATTGGTGCTGTTTTCGGTGGTAATTAAAATTTGAAAAAAGATGCAGTAAGGAGCGTAATAAATCCTATCACAGTGAAAGTTGTTAATCAGGCCTATTTTATACAACGTCCGACATGCACTGAAAGGCCACTGAACCTTTCATTACTGTGCACCCAAACAATCTATATAACACAAGGAAGACACAAATTACAACAAAGGTATACTCCTCCATAACACACCACATGCATGAGTAAAAGATGGGAGAACATAAGGGAAGCCTCAAAGACATGACCAAGGGATTTCCTCACGTACACAAAATTCAACGCACTCTGGATTAAACTATCTCGGGTAATGCATTAAAATTTGACGGGAGAGGGACGCCACTAATATCATTGCCAACTACGTCCGCTACTTACTGTAGGGCTGTGGGCCGGCACCATATCGAGGCTCCTGCAACAATGGGGCCGGTCGGCCGCTCATGGACTCCGGCTTGCCTGCAACACGGAGAATACATCATTCGTGAGGGGTACACCCAGACCGTCCCCAGAGCTGAAGAGTATCCACGCCACCACTGAATCATTCCACCATTCAGGCTTCACTTCGCTACACTACGTAGCCATCCTGGAACCGGCTACAAGCATCAACTAGTATCCTCAAGCCAATTACGTTCCTTCATTTTTTTCCAATCACTTATGACTTCTTTTTCCAGGGACAATAGGAATTCTTGCTATTGTCTCCAAGATGATTTATAGGATGTGTGGCGTGAAAAAGCAATAAATTTGACATTCCCTGCTGAGCACCAATGTAATATCTTCATCACTTCGCTCGAAGGTGCCGCGGACACCACGACTCCTAACAACTTAAGGGTACATCCTTCCTTTATCAGATTCTAAGAGGCGTTTCCATCTAGCATTTTATTCTGGTAAAATTGCATAACTTGCCAGCAAAGTTAAATAATACATTTTTCCTCCTCATTAAGTAAAAGTGAAACACTTCTTTCATCAAACATTACAAAACAAAGAATTATGAACAATGTGCTTATAAATACAGGAAAGTTAACACCACTAGAGGATCAAACATCAAAGGAGAAACAAAAATGATTACCAAAAATAACGAACATTTTCTCTCTCACTTTTAAACATCCTGGATTGCACTAGCCCTTACATTACAAACACCATTTATTTTTATCACCTGCGGATATTGTGAGCCGTAATAGAATTCTCAATTTAGCATAAAAATATTACATTTTGGCATGAATACGCCCAATGATATCAAGGGAATAATAATGTCAGTCACCTCTTTAATGCTCACCATCTATGATATAGAAAATTTAGACCGAAAGTGATCTTACCCTCGGTCGACCAGAAGGGATTTAAGAAGGCACCTCTCGAAAAAGGAGCTATAATATATTGGAGTATTATACTCTACTGAGTAATCAATCACATCAGTTTTAGGTTGCACAGTCAATGAAATGCACACTTCAACATGTTACCCACAACAATTCTTCTACTTAGAATTATTTTATATCTTCACGTTTTTATTTCTGTTCCAAAACAACAACATCCCAAGAACCCGGGAGAATTCATGCCAAAACCTTTCAAATTACGCGAAGCAAAGTGCAATGAAACACCCATCCAATTCAATTTACTTTACATTCATGCCAAAGGAAAACAAACTCTTGCATAATTTTCAAAATAATATTATCAGGTCCAATATACCCAACACTGAAAATTCATAGTGTAGGTACTAAAGGAATAAGAATAAAAATAAAAACAATTAATGAATAAATAAAGTACACAAGACATTTGTATCACTCTACCTCCTGAAGAATAACAATCCTTCTCCAGTTAACAAAAATAATGTAATGGCCAATGCAAGTATTAAAACAAGAAGAGAGACCAACAGGAAAGCAATCAACAACAGAGCATTAAAAATTACAGCATAATTTACATATTGTGCTATCAATGAATTTAACTTGCTCAAAGACATAATAAAGTTTATGCTATGAAATAGGCACAATTACTGCACGAGTCAATAGCCATCTGTCACATTTTTGGCCATTTGAATTGCTTGAAATAAAATTAGTAAATACAACAAGTACGCTCTTTAATTACATAGCATGTAGACAGCTTTCCTGACCGAAAATGATGGAGCTCTAACCATAAACTAATCAAAAATGACAAGCAATCTATACACAACAAAACAACAGCACCTAAGTTGTTACAACAGTCCAAACTAAATACCGTGAAAGTGATGTCACTATAATTACTGACAGTTAAATGAGAGAAAATTTCCAAAAAACTGAAATGATACAAATTAAAAAAATCAGCACGTAATGTTAGCCATTGAGCGTTCAGGAAAGCCAGAAAATAAATCAGAGTTCTCATATGAGTATGTTACACACACAGAAATTATGACCTTGGCTGGCACCAAAAAGGCACTACGAAAATTGGCACAATTAAATTCAAACGTGACCTTTCACACTATTAATAATTGCAGAAATCATGCAACTAAAACAAAGCACAAATAAAACTATCACGTCAGATTATAGGTGGTAAGCAGGAATCAAATTAATTTTTGGTTTACGTTAAGACTAAGTAACACAGCAATTTACGAAAAGTAAGCACTGGCTGAGAGGATATGCATGCAAAAATGTTAGATGCGAAAGCATAACAGAACGGCAATATTTTGAACATATCTCACACATTCCAGAAAACAATGAATCCGGAAAAGAAAATACTTCATTCACACAACGACATAATCCAAAAAAAGTAATGTCTCCCTCATTCAAATCACCCGTTTAAACACTAAATTTAAAAAAATCAAGAAAGGTTGGATTTCGGAAGACAATAGGAATGATCAAAAAAACCAACAGATGTGCTTCAAAATACAAAAATGCTAGAGCTGAGCACAAACCATAATCACGCGCGGCCAGATCTGAAGATGAAATAGATGACCGAGTATTTCTTTTATCTACGAATTTCAGATATAATGCTGCGATTAAATAATTTCGCGGACCAACGATTATTCTTCCATAAACAATATTAAACATTGCGTAGATCCTTAGCACGAGGAAACAGTGTTAAGTTAGAGCAATGTCTCAGAACATCGCTTACTGTCTAAACGAATTCATCCCTCTTCACCCCCACCATTGCTAAATCGAAATCGGAGATATATGCGATGAAATGCAACATTCCTCCCAATTGTCCTAAAATAAGATTGCAGCACAAGGAAGCTACAAAAACAATCAAATCTTTCCTCAAGCCTCGCCCTGGTTTTTACTTCTACTATTTAACAACTATTATACTTTCTCAAAATTATACCTACTACTACAAACATTCCGTATTTTCCTGCAAATAGGACGCAGTTTTTGCCGAAGTTCACGTAAAATCAATGTCAATTCCGAAGTCAGAATTATCCCCAAGACGGCACCCAACTGAGTCTCGCGTGGAGCTTTGCATGGGAAAACGAATTCCAATACTTTCTCTCCACTTAAATTAGAGCGGATATCGCGTTTTTTGCTGTTCGGGGCACTTCGTTTGGTTAAAGATCACTGGAAGAAGTGGAGTTTAACAGTTCAAACTGTGGGATCCAATCCTGTAATAACTTTAGTTCTACGGCATTTTCAGAGCGAGAGAGTAGGATGTCTAACACACCGGAAAATGTTGTCCTTTCAAAGATCAGATTGTCTAGAACTCATGATTAATCCCTTAATATATTCCTTATTCAAATTTAATTTTCCGCAAGAAATATGAAAAATAAGAGCTCAAAGACTGAACTTCAAACACGACAGAAAAGAGCCCTGGAAGCCAGTGAAGCGTTGGGTCATTTCACCCTAACTTTTTGCTATGGTATTAGTAAATGTTTGCATACACGTGGGCACAAGACGCTATTTTAAAACTGCATTGAACTTCACCCTTAGGAGCACGGGCTCCAGATCATAGAACACGAGGGGAAATCAAGCACATTTTAGTCCAAGATTCATTCATTAACATCATAAAATATGTCATAAACAGCAACATTAGGTAGAGCTACATGACCCAGGGTTAAATATCGAAACATGCAACCCTCACTTCAACAAATTGTTCACATTAAGGCTTCGGAGAGTCCAATCAGTAGCCAGTAGAAGACCAATCTGGCTAGGAGTCAAAACTAGCGTACATTCAATGAGCATTGGGTTTGTTCCATTGCCGAATAAATGGCCAGTACGTGTTATCCTTCGAGGGCAATACACTCCCCATAAAAAGTCGTTTCCACGCAGGGCCTTCTGGATTCCCCCGCATCTAGATTCGAGATGGTGAGGACAATGGCGGAGAAGAATTAGGGACGACAAGAGCGAAGAATTCCCGATGAGTTGGCGAGCGGTCGCATCTGGGCGCCAAAATACACGAATTTAGAATGGGGCGGGGATCCGCGCGCCGCGCTAAGAGGTTCCGCAGCAGATAGCGCCGCTGAGACTAAATCCGGCTATCAGACGACGAGCGGATGAGAAATGTGAATGAAGCTCTGCTCAATTTCGAGAGACGCTCACAAAGCATTTCACTACCTTCTCACTCTTTAACGTCTCACCTGCGGATCTTTTGGAACAATCGAACGATAAAGGTGTTTACGGAACGGATAACGTTACACAAAATACGTGATTACTTGAGTAAGCGTAAACGCAAACAGACTGCAACAGAGCCAACGACTCGCTGTAGGGGAATAACGTAATCGTCGATACTTATGTAGGATTACCTAAAAAGGCACGCAAAAGAGGATTGGAGTTCGTGGCACATAATAGGTGAAAGTTCATAGTACATTATGGGTGAAATGCGTAGGTTCTTAGATCTTGAAATACGTTGGTAGGCTAAGAGTATCAATGACAACTAAAACGCAATTACTAACAGCATTGCAGCAATACCCAAACTTAATACTTTAATAAGATCACGCCCATAAGCAAATGCACATTAATAGATTCAGTCTAATTATGTAAAGATTCATGGCACGTAAAAAGGAGTTACGAAATCGCTGTTTAAAAAAAATTAATTCTATCATGATAGCATGGGGCGTGGTGGTGCTGTATTATCAATGCCCAACATTGCGTGTTTGTACTCGAGAACTGGAAAATTAATATTTAAGGCATTTGAATTCCCAAACCAACGGCTCGGCAATCATTAGTGAGCAAAGTAATCGATAAACCTGAGAATAATTTGACTAATCAATTTCCATGAACTAAAAACCCAGAACCACGAATATCGACCGAGCATAACACAAAATGGGACCCGAAATTTGTAGAAGATAAATATTTCCGCGGAATTCAGAAGGCAAGGTATTCGGGTATTAATTATGGGCATGGACCGCAAGAAATTTGCTCATTAAAAAGGGAGCGCTCCGGCACTTGCTGATGGCGCGCTTTCGATGTGGCCGGCTAATAGAAATGAAACAAGAGATTCGTATCGGGTGGAATCCCAACTTCCTCGATTGGCCAGAGCGCGGGAGATCAAAGGGGATTCGATGCAAGACCACGAATGCCACAGCGGCAACGGAACGCTGCAAAACGTAATAACGGCCTTGGGAGCACGGCATCCCCACGACTGCGGCACGGCCGACCGCGCTTCCAATTGAATAGTCTCTCATCGCTCATTAGGACGTCGGCTCCGACATATGAACGCACCCGCAGACACATTCGGGGGGCGTAAAAACGGACGTCAAAGCCGAAGGCACACGATCAAATTTTCAGCAAAATATTCCATACGATTTGTACACAACTGAGTTTGACCGCGTTACAGGGAGAAATTGAATCAAAATGGATTTTGCACCAAACACATAGAACCTGTATTAATTATGAATGACAAAAAAATGTCTCCACAATTTATTCCCTCACACTACGACCATGGTTTCGACGATTAACGTCATCCTCAGGTACAGATTACAGAAAAGTTGTCGTTTATATACAGCTCCACCAACCCCAACTGTATATAAACGACAAATTTTCTGTAATCTGTACCTGAGGATGACGTTAATCGTCGAAACCATGGTCGTAGTGTGAGGGAATAAATTGTGGAAATACAAAGGTTATTTTGTCATTCATAATGAATACAAGTAAATTTCATAAAGTGACGCCAGAAACCATCAATTTTACATTGAACCTGTTCTAAATTTCCATCCAAAAGTATGAAACCAATCGATCACATGACTATAAAAAAGTGAGCATCACACTCAGTTTGATAATGATTTGATTGGAACTCCTTGGGTTGCAGTGATGCGATCACGGGAAAGGGGAAACTGACATATTAAAGAAGCTCGGGGGCAGTTGTTACACTTATTGAGTGTATGGAGAAGATTAATACGGTACATACCTTATGAATGAATTGTTTATCATCATGGGTTAACAATCCTAGGATTAGGTTTCACGCAGACCTCCACTCGATTCTTCTATCGGCCAACCTCTTCACATTAACGTAATTCCACTCTTTCACATCCTTCACAACCTGTTCCATGTATCTCATGATTTGTTAACAAACTTAATTCATTTATGCACAACTTCGGAGGTAAAATTACAATTGTAGCGGCTTATTTAAACATTCGGTTGTGGCAGCCATTTTAATTGATTACTATTCTCTCGCATTTCATTGGTTCGTCTGTTATAGACCAAAACACAACGCCCTGGGACACCCCAATTCCGTTCGAGACAAAAAATTGGATTGGATGGTTTTGACACAAATAGTTGACGAGAATTTGACCACGGGTCACCGTTTTTACAATGGAATAGTTCGGCCCGACGCTAATCCTTGAGAGAAAAATTATTTACGGTAGGAAAAATTCTGTATCAACGATCCGTTTCGTCTGAAAAAAATGATGGGTGGATCGTATCAGGAACCACGAAATAGGAACATCAGTGGAAATCAGAGGATTTTGGTTTTACCACTCAAGTCCACAGCAAAGCACAGAATATTTTTAATTAAAAATATACTAAGAATGATCAAGGGCCTCGTGACAACTAGGCTACTCAGGATGAACGCCATACAATTTTACGAAAAATAGAGACAGATTCCTCATTACATATCGATTGTGAACGAATGAGAATTCACGTAAATTTTACTGACAATTTAGATGCTCTCAAAACTTCTAAATTTCTATCCCCCTGCACGTTCCTAGGTGACGTTCATCATCAAAGATAGATCATTCTCCCGCGATGGAGTTCCTCAACCGGTGAGGGAACACCCCGAGAGGGTATCGAACACCCACCCACGGGGAGGGAGGAGCCAACGAAGAGTTACGGACGGAGCCCGCCGCCAGTCAAACGGGCGGCGTCAATAGCGACAGCCGCCGGCGGACAGGCGGCGGCGGGGGCAGAGAAGGCGGGAGCGGGGCACCGCTCTGGCGCAGTACGGGGCGCCCGGGGCAAGACGGGGCCGGGAGAGGGTCAAACGCGGCAGGAGCGCAGCCAGGCAAGGGATAGGCATTACCATTTCCCGATGCGCATAGGAGGCGACGAAAAAAAAAAAGTGGCATGAAGAGCGGAACGAAAATACCGTTCCATATTCCATTCGTTTGGCACCAGAAGAGAGCCATGTGCCACCCTGCCTGCTGTCCGGCTGGGAAGATCCCTCGGTCAACGCTCGCCTCACAGCCCCGCAACTTACGGACCACTAACGTTGAAAATCATCGTTAGAAAACAACTGAGGCACGCCCTGCCCACATCCTTCGCGGTAACGAAGTTCTCACAAGCCATCACAGGGTTGCGGATCAACAGTTAACGACGAACTCTGTCCTAGTACGTAGAACTTCGGTATATTATGGGATAATGAAAGGAGATAAACGATGACCACTTCAACATTTTACCTTAAAACCACTAGTGAGTCCTCCGACGACATAATTCTGATGGAAAGCATACTGGGGCAAAGAAACGATTGCTAGAGCACTTCAAAGCACCTCAAATCCAGTTGACATGCAGAGACTTGGACAAGGCTATTTCGCTTTCGAGGGAGGCAGTTGTTAATTAATATTTCTACAGAAACCTTTCTCTAAGTGGCCTGCAAAGCAATCCAAACCGTTGAATATAAAAACTAAGCTTTCATCCTGCGCTCACATTAATTTTACCGAAAATATTCTCAACAATTTCATGATATCATTTAATAATATCAGAAAAAACACTGCGTGATACCCAAAGTAGACGGTTGGTTAGATAGGCGAGGATGGAGAATAAAACTTCAAAAAAACAAATGGAAAATCCTTAGTTTCATAGTTAAAAACAGTTTCAACGGTCACGACGTTATAATTAGACAAAAACCGGACAATGAGTAAATAATATGACAGGGAAACACTACGCATTACTGCTGCAGTATTTTATTCGCAATACGCAATA
Source organism: Platycnemis pennipes (assembly GCA_933228895.1). Lineage (NCBI taxonomy): Eukaryota > Metazoa > Arthropoda > Insecta > Odonata > Platycnemididae > Platycnemis > Platycnemis pennipes. The sequence goes on from OW121856.1 coordinate 15,102,820, forward strand.
TAGCAGTTCAGCATGAATTCCTTCACTGCGCTTACCATCCTGCATGGTGATCGGGAAGAAAGGTAATCCAGGATTATGGCCGTTTAGAATGTCGCTGGATAATTAAAAAATCTCATGGAACAGCATACGACAAGGTGCACATGAATCGGCGATTGTATTACCGAATTGGAAAAATAAGTGGCAGATACCAAAGACATTTTACCAAAACATCGCTTGTAAAAAGGTTCAACACACCAGAGTGAATTATTATAGCTAACAAAACGAAAAAACGACACAATGAAACGTTGTGAACAGAACTGAGCGACAAAATCGGCAATAGAAACTCGTAAAAAAGTTTTTACCACACTACTGTAATTTACGCCAATACAAGGTCATCCATTAGAACGAGCATCTGCAATAAACGCTAATATGAGTCATGGCAGAATAGGGTCCACTAGAACAATAAGCCATGCACACACAAAAGACGTTGGGATGGCTCAGCGAGACGGAGCTATTAACCTTAAGAGTTCAACACACCATTTTGGACGTTAGGCAATCTAAAAAAAGAGCCCATTAGAGCGGAGGCTGAGTTTCAAATTAAAACATAAACGAGGTCGAAATGAAAGAAAAAATTCCCCGAAAAGTAGCTGAAATAGGCTACATTGTTCGTCTTCACCCACGGGGGACTCGCTCTCGAGTCTGGGGATTGGAGAGGCGAAAGAATTGAGAGGTAGTGGCGCGCGAGGAAGTGGAGGAGATAAGGTAGATGGATAAAGGACTTTATTATCAGCGCTGGGGAGGGGGCTGACGGCTTGGTTGGCAGGGGGGAGCAGGGGGGAGCAGAGGGGAGTGCGGGGGCGGAGCGCCTGGGGGTGGCACCGACCTCTCCGACGCTCGAGCCAAACCCGCCGAGGCCTGCCAGCATGCCGATACAGCGACACACCGCGCACACACTCATTCCGCAGCATTAGCCGGAAACCTACGTAACTCCCGGAGAAAAATCTTCGTCCATTTCTTTATAAATGGCATTGATCGAAAGTTTTGTTCTCAGCTTGGCCATGGGAAGCCTTCCGTTGCACGACTCGGGCTGCATTTTGTTTCAATCTCAGGATTGAGAGCTCACTGCATTACACGAGGCCTGTCCGATCGCAAATTAGCTCATTCTGGCAACTAAAACAGCATAGCAGCGTCGTGCGACGAGGCACCGCAATGCTGATCGCCAGCGTGCTCGCTCGCACCCTACATTTCATTATTCCACTCACATCCTTACTCCCAGCAAAAAGACGGACCAGTCTACGAGTCAAGCTCGCTTTCACACACGCTGCGTGATTAAGGCAGCCACATCAACATCGACATCGTCACTATTCAAATTCGAAGTTTTGATTCAGATGAACATCATACGCATATCAAGGGACGCCACCCCCTCCTAGCAAATGTAGGCGCCTTAAAAATTACCTCAGACCTATGTCTACCGATAACAAGCACCCGCTAACATGTTTTCTTTAAAGACATTAACATTGGACGACCAAAAGAGGCGTTTCACTGTTCATGACAGGGCTACTTTGCAGGGAAGCAATGCCCTCACACTCGACGATTTCCGATGAAAACTTGAGTGGGTAAAGATCTCCCGACGCCTTGATGAGTCGACAGCTGAACATACGCTCCACCAAGAGGAGTATTGTGCCGCGGGCTTAAAGTGGGCCTTGACATCGAAAATATTAAGCTGGGCTAGTGGAGCCTCCAAGGTCAATCGGGCCCCTTCTTCCGACCATCGACGCGGGCGATAACGCTGCCTGTCGGCGACGCCGGGACGCACCAACAAAGACGAGCGCCCTCCAAACCTCCGAACAGACCCTCCTCCTAATCCACTGTTTCCCTCGAACCCTCGTGGAGGGGGCGATACTCCCGCGGCATCGATGCTAAGGCCCCGGGGCGCATCGCCGGGGCTCAGACGATAGGGGGACACGAGGGTTGGGGATAAAATGGCGGAGGAGAGGCGTTATGGAGGTGTGGGGTGGATGGGGGAGGTGAGTGGAAAGGGGTGGAGAAAGGAGAGGCGAGAGAGAGATCCGAATGAAAGAGAGAGAGAAGGGGGGGAGGCTTTTTGCGGGGCGAGGGGGTAACCGGGGGTGGCGGCAGTGTGGCTGGAGTCGAGATCGATGCCAGGGGGGGGAATGCAGCTCTAACAAGGGCCGAGACCCCTTGAAGACACTCATGGCGTGCCGTGGGGAAAGCGAGGGCTGTGCCAACACGCCTGAGGAAGCCCCGGGACCGCCAGGGGCTGGGGACCCTCCCCCTACGAGATCGGACCTATTTCTCGAGAAAAAATCCACACGGACGTTGGATAGACTTTCCCTAACAAGGGGATAACGGAACGAGGACTTCATGAAGAAACATCTGCTCTGCCCTTGAAATGACGTGCTTCAACGGATGCAGCCAGAAGACTAGAGATGGAGATTAGAAACACGAGAGGTTGGAGGGTAGTGGAAAGAGGCCGGAATTGAGATGAAAAAAACACACACAAACCATCAAAGAATAAACTTGGCATTCTAATGGTTCAAGTTTTTGTAGTGCCAGTACAGCCTGTGGAGAATTAAGTACAACAGACCTAGAGTACAGCCTCCTCCACGTAAATAACACCACTACTACCGAATTTCTCCACCAAAAAATATAGTAGCAGACTGGTAAAGAAGAAAAAGAAGACGGGACAACTTAATCGGCCATATCTTAAGACACGATTGCCAGGAAAATAAAATCGTCGAAGTAAAGGTGAACGGGAAGAATAGAAAATGCAGGTCTCGTGTGAGATATATGTAACAAGTTGTGAAGGATGTTAAAGATAAGAATTACGATAATATGAAGAGGTAGGCCGATAGAAGAATCGAGTGGAGGGCTACGTCAAACCAATTCTAGGATAGTTGACAAAATGATGATGACAGACTGCTTTACCACTGGTTCCTCACGAACGCCTCCTTTTCCTCCGATCTCGCTGGATTCGCCGAGCGGGATATGGGCAGCGAGGAGCAGCGGCGGATAAAGCAGCGAACAGCGGTGAACAAAGTAATGAGGCGCTCGTCAACGGATGGAAAAAACGGCAGACAGCTGCTATCGGCCGACAACGCAGCAATGTGTTCGGTTGTTAAGCGCAAGGCCATAAAAAAGTGCGTACTGCACGAGCCACGAGGCAAATAAACTCTCCTCCACAGCAAGGGTAATGTACTAGGAACTTAATTGGTAACAAAATCATCTCTTCGGATAATAAATAGACACAAATGGACCTTGCTACAAAAAGTTACCGATGAAAATTGGCATCCAATAGAAGGCAATAGGTGTACTTTAGTGAGATGTATAACGTAATAGGAATGTAAATCTCCACTTTAATTATTACAACTGATAAACCACTATCTAATTCAGAGCAGATAGGCATTAATGGCGTATGAGATTTTGAAGGCGAGAAAGACTACTTGGTGCGGAAATAAAACGCACAAACGATAGCGCCAGAATAGAACGTACAAAAAAGCACGGTAAGGGCATTGATAAGACGAAGCTTGAAGTGAGCACAAAAATTATTCACGCGCTGAGCAGGCTTATTAAATTATTTTCAGAAGTGACGCCCAACAAAAAAGAACGCGTTGAGGCTAAGTACTCGCACGAAACACTTCAAATTCATAAGCTTCTTCTTGTCCTGATGCCCGGTAGAAAAACGGCCACCGAAACAAAGAAAAGGGGATTTGGGGAGCAGGCTTCCACGCCCTACTTGAACTGTGAGGCCAAGGATCCCTCGCCACAGGGAAAACATCACGCGGGAAGCGACGGCTTCTATCCCAAGAGGCTGCAACAAACAGCGAAGGCGGCCAAAAAACCTACGAAGTAGGATCTCGGATCCCAGGTTTACAATTACGAGCAGCGTTTTTAAAGTTTCACCCATCATGAAAACCTACCTGCGAAGAGCATAACCTTTTGAAATTATTATCAGGAAGGATCGAGCTGCGAGATCAGGGTCGTGATTCAGTAATGCCCGATTAATCGATAACTTAAAGACACGTTCGTGACTGCACTCGCCAAAATTATGAAAAATCCCTTCCAAGTCCTTAGAAGCTCAGTTTTGGGAATATTGCTAGCAATATGCAAGTCGGTAGTGCATGCTTGGTGATCTTAACCCCCTGCCACACACCCTCGCGGTGGCTTGCAGGGTATCGTGTAGATGTAGATGTACTCAAACGAGAGTTCTGCGAGCATCGTCTAAGACAATTTGTAGGAAAATTTATACTTGCAGCGATAGAATTTCCCAGTCAATCCTGAGTCTTCGTTGACTGTAACGCCTCTCCATTCCACAAAAGTATTTCGCAGGCAATATATCCTATAATTACTCAAAAAAAGTGAAAATCGAGGAACTCATTTTCACTACTTTCCACGAAAGAAAACAAACCAATGATTTACAATGGAATATTAATAGGTAAATAAAAACATTAGGTTCTTCATAGATTAAAATCTTTTCTTTCGTTCCCTGATGGTATTGTTTAGAAAAAGCACACTTCTGTGGAATTTCATAGTCACGGTGCACTCCGTCAAGCGAAATTAAAAATAACAGGACTTTTAATGCAGCCTCGCCAGCACCTTGTGGCACAGCACGTGGCTGCCAACACACCGCACTGTCGCAAGCACGACAGCTCAGCTCCAAACATGCACGGCCCCCCACGTTAAAAATGGATCTGCCGAGACGTTAGACGCGGCGACAATGCGACAACGGCGGGTCGGAAGAGGAAGGGAGAGGAAAATAAGAGAGTAGAGGTGGTGGGTGAGCGGGTGGTAGAAACGTCGGTTGATAGAAGTGCGGTGGGGGATTATGGGAGATTGAGCCAGGCCTCCTCTCCTCCCCAGTGCTGCTCCGCAAGGGGAGACGGCAGGAGTGTGTGTTTTGCGAGTTGCGCATCGGAGTGCGGGAAGGGGGAGGGCGAGACGAGACCACGGCGCGGGCGTGGGGGGTGCGGAGGGGGTGCCGAGAGAGAGAGAGGAAAAGGGGGGCGGCTGCATGGCGATCACGACGGCGGCGGTGCCCTCGCCACCATTGACTTCCGAGGCGACGGAAACATTTCTTGCGCCCGCACCAGCGAGGGCGGGCGCCCCCGCTGACCCTAGGAGACCACAACGACGAGGTAACGCCTCGCGGTCAGCGTTATCCACCGCCGCGAGGACGACTACGCAAAAGCTCTCCCCTTGAACGGACGATAAGTTCCGCGGTCAACTACAAATCGCTCTCCCATGGAATGGAGCGGATCTTTTTTTTTAACATGCCCAACGTGCAAGAGGGAAGCCACTTCCGAAGCCATTTGCTACCCTCCCTGGAGCAGTGAGAATAAGAGCCAATGGACATTCACGGAAAATCTATCACACTCTGATGGAAAACCTATCAGACCGGTTGCTGCAATGGATAAGTTATCAGTAAATTTTCAGCCGACTGGTTTTTGTTTTTTCTTACTTTGTAAGTTACAACTTTGACGCAAACAAACCCCACAGGACACAAAATTTCCTCTCTTTAGTGACGGTAAGGGTCTCTCCCCAGGCCTTCCGCGTGGGGAAGACATTTTGTTAGAAATACTACGACATCTCCAGCATATTACGATCGATTCGATTACGAAAACAATGACACGATTCAGGCCCGTAAGATGTCGTTAAACGTCGAAACAAAATTAAAATTTAAGGGTCGTTTCAAAATTCAAAGAAATCTGTGTAATTACTAAATTTTCATTAAAATATAAGAGATTGTTTATGAACTGAATATTTAAGAATTTCTTCCCGCGAACAATTACAAGTAGGTGTGCTATAAATGTAAACAGCTCGCAGTATATTGGAAAAAAGTACATAGTTCAACGAACACCTTATCAACCGCACGTCAAAAGGTCCCAATTGGTTTTTGCAGGGCTACCAACAGATCCAGGCTTCATATAGTGGAGGGTATCCATAAATGAAAAACTTCACGCACTTTTCCAAACATTTAATAGTCTCACTACGCGTTTTAACTGGCGGAGTCAGCATCAGGTGCAAGTTTTATGTTCTGGTAAGGTGTTAAGTTTTAAGTTTTACCTTCATGCAAGTTTTTCACTTCCAGAGCTAGTCTGTCACGCCATACCCTTTCACACTACCCACGTATGAATATTGCCCCACCGATTGCCTCACACACGCTCCTTAGAACTGTGCACGGCACTAATTAATAATGACTGCCCGGGTACAAATGCAACCATGAATTCTGCCAGTCCATCCCTTCCCTCATACGCCATCCCTCTAAGCATTGTCGTTCGGCACTCGTCCATCATCCCGCGTTGACCGCACCAGTGAAGGCACGCACCCTCCATCCATCACCGCAGTTCCACTCGTGACATCTCCCTTGCCCAAATAATCCTCACGTGCCCTACTACCGCCGCACTGCTCACAAACGCACGCTAATTCTGGCGCGCCCAATTTTCGCTGCCGCAGAGTAACGTGCCGAGCTAGAGCCACCGCACCAGAGCCAGATCCACACCAATACGCTTCATTTCCGGAACAAACGATTGTGCACATGGAACACATTCCCTTTCGACCATCATCTTTTCCTACCAGCGACCGCACGCCTCTCATTTCTTCGTAATACTGCAGCTGAGCGTCGCCAGCCCCGCAGTGAAAGACCTAAGCCGGACCGAATGTCGAGATAACGTCTTTTATTCAATGGTACACTCGATCGAGCAGTATAGGATTTCACAAAGACATTCATTCCTTCACTTAACCACGGTATATACCGCAGAGCGTCGATAATCCAGATTAACTGGGACCCCTTTTCCAGAATATCGAATTGCCCGGATTTTCGAAATGAACCAACTGAAGGACCGGTTGACATCTCCAATGTTAAACGAACCTACGAAAACCGTTCGTAATTTACTCTGTTGTTTAAAGAAGTGGAGCGGATGAATAAAGCCGATAATGTAGTAAAATATTTCGTGTTTTTATTACAGAAGGAAAATACCATATCGATACTGAACTAACATGTACCAATGTACATACAAGTATTCACTTGCGAATTTTGTCGCCAGAATCGAATTCAGTTTTTCCCAGTGTGCAACAATGGAAAACATTAGATATCGCATAAGAAACTGAAGAGCTAAATAATTATGACAGTCTTGATTAACTATTCTTGCAAACCTACATGATATACTAAACATACAGCGTATTAGGATAATTGTATTCCACATTACACCATATGTCTGGCGTGAAACACAAATACTAGTCGTAGATTTCCGCAACATCTGTCTCGTACAATGGTAGTTTGAATTTAGAAGTTGCTTTAGCCGTTAAGCTGCTGTTTCGTACGTGAATTTGGTTTACTTCACAGAGGAATCGGTAACGTAGTCGCACACAAGATAACCTTATTTGACGGTTACTGCATAGCTGGGATTGACTCACCCCCCTGGCCCGCAATGATACGGTAGCTTTAGAAGCACTATGTAGATATACAAATTAACCGAAAAAGCGCTAAGTTTCACAGCTCTACGGTTATCGTTGATATTTTAGCGCAGCAGCATTACATCGGCCACAATGCGCTAGGAGGGAAAAAAATTTGTCGCAATGTGCTTAACCCGTGGGAAGATAGGCTATTCCACGTTTTTCGCATGCTTTAAAAATTGAGTGAATGTCGACACCGCCACTCAGAATAGGGTAAAGGCTCCAATCACACACAACCAGGGTGAGGCACATCGAGGGTGTGGGAGCGATAAGACCGAGCAGTGCGAACTGCAGAGAGAATTACATGCCATCGGATGCGCCGTGACATGCGAGCACTAACAAGGGTACAGTGGCGCCGCGAGAGGAGAACGAGACCTCACTCAGGCTCTTCATTTATTGACGAACGCATACCCCATGCACGAACGATAATTCCCAGTTTCCCCGAAAAAAGCTTAGCACTAGCAGCGATAAAAACACTCCCGAATCAAGGAGGTTCCACCGTGAATCCGCGATTCAAAATCCCGTAAAAGAGCTATGTTATTTAATAAATAAATAACGATCTAGAAAAACACCTAAATGGAAATTCATCTATAGTGTGATAACGCATACACATCAATTGTATGAGCATGCTATTATATAGCAGGTTTTAGTAGTATTCTATTTTTTACAAGCTCTTCTAACTCATTTTGACTTCGGAACATGGCTGACGTGTTGTTGCCACGTTTAATTTCCAAAGTCAAAATACATGCTCATTCCTGCTATTACGTATTCTAATATAGGTTAAATATTTTATTGCTTAGTTTTTAACCATTACCTTGCAAATAATACTCTTTGTTTTGAATTTTAATAATATTGATGTTCCTGAAATACGTTTAGCAACAATGACGCTTCAAGTGCTGCTATCTTTTGTATTGATATTAATTACACCATATCAATAACACCATATCAATAACCAATGAGAAGATTTAAATTACATAGAAAATATAAGAAGGACCTTGGTAAGGTTTACTCCTAAATTATCTGAAATAAATAGGCTCGTAATCACGTTCCGTCAAAGTACCGTTGCCAATGTTATCAACATACTGTGGCGCCACTTTCATGTAACTAAGGGTTTTCTCCTTTTTTTCGAGCAAATATTTATTAATATCAATTAAACAAGTGTGGTAAGGCGAGCCCTTGATTACAATGCTAAATTCTATATGAAATTGCGCATCTTACATTAGTTTTTTCGTCAAAACGACTTTTCTATAGGCATTATTAATCTGCAAATCTTACTGCAAGAGCCATGCTCTGCCGTATAGCCACGCATAAAATATCTGATTTTCTACGTCTTTTTCTTCAAATGGAGAGGCCTCAATATTTAATTGCCAATCGGTAGAGGGACCAAAAAACGATGTATCCTGAAATTTTCACAAAAATGATATCTACTTCATAATTCGGTAGAGCCTCCTTAACTCGGAAAAACACTCGTGTAAGGAAAGAGAATAAAATACGGGACAAAGAAAATAAAAGTAAGCTCAATCCCCATTTTTAATGGAATTTTAATTTCACGGAACTTGGGCAATGGTATCACATTACTTGTTATTCTTAACAGAGGACGGACTCTTAAATATAATAATGCAATGGACACAATATATAATTTACTCCCTTACCATAGCAATAAACCTCGCATTTAATCTTTAAGAACACAAAAATGAAAGCACACATGCCTAACTCTCATTGGCCACGCAATCACTGCAGGTAAAGAAGACTGGATAAAATCGCCACGAGCGAAATAATATCAAACGCCAGCATGAAATCTCTGACAACTTAGGTGGTTGTAAATTATTCAAAACAATCACTAAAAAATTTATACTCACGGGAATGAATTATCAGTTAATGTAATAATTTTAATCGAGCGCCATTACCATCGGCTAAGACCAATTCAAATGCTCCTATCGTGACAAACATAAGAACGTAAACGAGTTTATTGATTCTCACGCCTTATAAGTGAGTTGCGTATATCAACTCTCTCTTGCAACTGATTCCATCTAACTGCGCGAAAAATCAATAAAAGAATTAACTGAGCATTTTGAAAACATGCGAAGTGGTTGTTCTACACTTCAAGGAATAAGTGACTGACATAACAAATAACCAGCGTCCGTCAACGCACAACACATCCGCTACCAAGCAGGGCAATGTGAACCCCGCAGGACAATGGGCGAGGTTGAAGCCTGTGGCAAATAAATATGCAATTTAGAGACGGAAGTACCTTCCACTTCACGACAAGTGTAAAAAAATTGACTTCAATGAATGGCGGTGACGTCGAGAAACAGTTCCCTTACTCAGAGAACAATCAAGTGCGAAACGAAGTACTCACAACACAAGCATTGCAGTCTAGTTCCAGCATTTTCACGCGCATAAAGCTGCGTTTACATTATGTAGCAAAACCTGCTATATAGCAAATTTTTGTAACATATAGCAAGTTCATATAACATTTGCTAAAAGCACAAAAAGTCACTTCTGAAAACTTCTATATAACATTGCTATATGTAGCAGATTCTGCTACCCACACTGAAGCCTATATATGAGACATATATAGGAAATAAATGTAACATATATGGGACAAATATTTCCCATATTCTCCCATGTATGGGAAATATATGGTTTTCAGTGTGGGTATATATAGCAAAAATTGTGCTATTCATTGTGAGTCGGATCAAAAGAAGATCGAAAGAAATCCGTGCTATATCTAACTTCGCCATATGTAGCAAAAGTTGATTAACAATGTTATATAGCAAAAGTTATACAGCAGGTTTTGCTACATAGTGTAAACGCGGCTTAACACGCATCGACGACATCTTATTAACAAAACTTGAAAACCCATTGATCCACAATACATGTCATTATGAACCACCATTAACACAAACGCCGTTTACAGCAATCAGTGCAAATTATTCAAGATCATTTATGACGACGATAACAAGAAATTAACGCCCGAAAAAAGACTAGAATCACAAAGTGAAAATACCCATTCAGATACACCATCCTGATTTTACAGGACTTGACTGTTTAATTTCCCAAGGACTCAAAAGATTTCCCACTTCTCGCAGCAACACAGTTACGAAAAGAGGGTGTGCTCAGGAGGGGATGGATTTAGCGTTGACATAGAAATAACACGGAGGGGGGGGGGGGTTGGGAAGACTTCTACTTAATGCCCTAGGAGCCACGCGGAAGTTCAAAGCGACGAGTTTTAATGGAGTCGAGGCAGGGAATAATGCAAGGGAAGGAAGGCGTCGCCCATTTCAAGACGTGCGGCGGCGAGAGTTCACGTCTGAAATTAATCCTCGGAAAAAGCGCAGGTGGCTGGCGACGAAAGGCTCCTCCATCCGCGTCCTTCGAATCCTCGAAGAATAAGTGCCGCATAACGGCTCGCACCTCCCGGACCGACGATTATTGGAATATAAAGACCACGTCACTTTACGACTCGAATTTATTGTTTCAGCGTTTACACGTAATGCAGTTGTCATCTATTTCGGGCGCAAGAGCCTTATACGTTTCCAGGAACGAGGGCAGAAGTGTTGGGTTCAGCCAAGTTCTTGTAGTGGGAGAAGGTGCGAGGGATGGAAAACAATGGGGGTTATTTATTATGAGTAAGAAGAGAAGGCGGGGGAAAGTTGGTCTGGAAGGTCAAACGATAAGGTCAACCTGGATGCAAGAGGTGAAATGCCTTGGTTAGTACTGAAATCTTGAAGAAAGGGAGTTAGGCTAGCGTTCGATAAAGAATAAACATTAATACGAGCGATATGATTTACCAAACCTCTTAATGTGAACTGCGTGTACTAAGGCTAATAAATATCCATATAAATAAATAAAATTTCCTATAAATAAAATATCCATAACGAAAATAATGAGGAATCTAATCACATTCGCAGATAATAAGCTCAATCGACCTATACCTTTACTCAGTACATCATTCTCCATGCAAATTAAATTTTGAGAGAAGCCCACTGCGGGAAATTCACACGGACATTAAAAAATTGATTCCGAGCCAATCTGCTTTGTCACTATCTCGCTTCCGCATTATCCTTCGAGTAAAGAAATGACATTCGTACTACCGAGTGTCTGAAATGGCAATCTCAAACCGCAGTCGAAATTATTCTTAAAATACCAAACCACCGAACTACTTCCCCCTGAACGCTACACAATATTTCTATAATATTAACAGTGCTTGATTCTCCAAAAAAAACGATCTATTGGTGATTAATCTGGGTAAGATACACAAGACATTTTCCAGTTACATCATCATAAGCGCGTTTTATACGGTGATAATCATGGAATGAAAAACTTCTCGAGTGCCTAAAATAGCATTAAGATTTTTAAATCTATTGACAATCATTATCAGTCAACAATCCTACGATTACTTTGACGCAGCTCTCCACTCTAATTCTCCAAACAGCCGTACCCCTTCATATTTCCATAATTCTTTCTTTTGACAATCATGTACCACAACAGATTTCATCTCAAGAGTAGAAAACAGTTCTTTGCTTCATGTCTCGTATAAATCTGAGTTCACCCATGTGCAATTTGCCACCTTCCTCGCAGGAACGACAAAAACGCTTTAAACGAAGCGCGTAAAAACAAAGTAGGACGCAAAAATACTCGGCTCCAAACGGAACATCAGCAAATGTACACAGAGTGACGTTACACCGCCATCAAGTCGAAGTTTAACGGGAGTCTTTTACGCACAACCAAGGAATGAAACTCCTCTCACCGCCGAGCGCGACGAATATCTTCGCAGGCAGGCCTGCCTTTATGGAACACTTTGAAGCAGCGCCCGTTTAAAAACCGCGGACTCTTGAGCCAAACATGAAAACGGCCACCAAGACGACTGTCAAGAGGCATTATGTATGCATAGAAAATTTCTGGGAGACTTAAAAAGTATCGAAAGCGCTACAATCCCAAGAAATTGCGAAAATGTAATCTGGGAAGCGAGAGAAGGGGATCCAGGGGGAGGAGGGTAGGCCGGGGACTGCGGGATGTGAGGGGCGGATGTAAATATATTTTGAGTGGCGCGGCGGAATGCGGGAGGGGGGAGGAAAGAGGAAGAGAAATGATGGAAGGGCTTAAATGGGGTTTCGAGCGGAGGCGGAATGCCAGGGGCTGCGGAGAAGGAAAAAAACCAAGCGTCGGACTGTCGGGGAGGCAGTGGGGGGGAGGGAGTGGGGGGGAAGGAGCGGGGAGGGGGAAGCCGGAGGAGGGATCAAGTGCATGGGGGAGGCGGGGGTGCGAATAAATTGATATTGGGGGCGTGGGGAATCGGAACAATGGAGGAACGGGGGTGGAAAGGAAGCCGCTGGGGCTCGAGAAGGCATCGCGAACAGGCCACGGGTGTGAAAGGTCAGTGATTCGCAACGACAGAAACACAACGGGCAATGATAGCATCTCTCATCGCCCGCCTCAATAAGTTGACGTCTCGAGATTTAAGAGCGCACGCTTTCCCGAGGAAAATAGACACAAATTTGCAAAGCCACGTGGAGACCTATTTCTTCAAGCTACGGGCGGCTTCCAACTCACTTCCTACGCATGTATGTAGTCTTAAAAAAAGGTAGCACATTCAGTCCACAACGTTGAAACTGTTTAATGATCAATGTAAAGCATTCTTGAGCGAAAGCCCTCCTAATTAAGACACTACATTTGAATGATCAAGATCGCAATTTTAACATTAACTGTGCCAAAAAAATTGTTATTGATGGGTATGAATATGCAATCGGCTACCCGATCTTTGAGCATGAAAACTGACGACGAATAACTCATAAATAAGGATTAAAAGTAAACGAATTACAGCCCTCAGTTGTACTGTCAATAATGGATCCGTTGCGCGGTCGACGTTAAACTTAATTTTCGCAGTAAACTATAATTACAAATCTACACTGTTTTTAAGAAAATTTATTCATTACTATTATCATATATTACAACATTTTTAAGTTTAAATGTGGAAGTACAACGGAATTAGTTCAAATAGATAGTTTTAAATACTAATAATAATTTAAATATATTGTATTTAAATATATTATATAATAATAGATTTCGGTATTATAAATTACAACGGAGCAGATTCAGCACTTTAAACCTGAAAAGACGTGACGCAAAAATTTTGGATTTGATAGGTAAGTGAAATAACCACTGGAGGTGAACCTGGAATATTAAGAGAGAGCGTCCGCTGGGGACTCGTCAAATTTTCATTCATCGCACAGCTAAACCGTGATTCCTACCGCGCCAGAATTCATGCATCGGTGCGTGGCATGCGCACTTGCTGATCCATTTCCGAAGAAATGCTCGTCCAACAAGAGGCGCTAACAACCATACAGGCACTGGAACTCAGCGATGTGTAAATGCCTCAACTAAGTGCGCTCGCGATTTCCCCGCGTGAACGGAAACTGACGATGATTCACTGAATACCCCGAGGAGAACACCCCCCCCCTTTATTTCGTCTCAAATAATATACTACGGGGGTTCATTACTCCCTTCACATTTCCATTCGGGGATTTCTCCCACTTGGCGCTCCGTACACAGGACACGATCAACATACGGCCATTAAAGCCGACGAAATTTGAAAAGGCGAGCAAACTTGAAAACACGCGCACGCAATTAAATTCCAAATCTTCGTAAGACCCGGCGGGGATGAATGTTCGCTTCAACCAAAGCACTTGAGCAATGGCAGTAAATGATGGCGAGCACCACAATCAGCCGCATGAACTCCGAATCGTCGAACTTGAACAAGCGCGTGCACAAGCCACACACGGAGCAAGATTAGATGACAACAGACTCTAGAATGAATTGACATTATGCCACTAGAAAAACAATTACAAAGCCGAACCATTTATCCCCCCAATATATGCTATTTTTATCAAAAACCTATAATCTTTGGGGCTCTAATCAACAATTTGTAATCTGCGCTATTTTTAGCACCTTTACATAACAACGTCGATCAATATTCGAAGAGCCAATTACTATTCCGAGAGGGAAAAAACACGACTGACCGAAATATCCTATAAAGGTCAACGGACAAAAACTTGCACTCTTACGCGATCAGAAACTTCTATTCTTAGATTGAAATTTTCGGAACATCGATTTTTTATTGGCATCACATGCAACCACTTCGATATGATAATGAAGGGAAAGTTCACTAATCCATTTCATCAAACTAAAAACTTTTAGAAATGCATTTAATGAACCTCTGGATCTAGCAGGTACAAATATATGCAAAATATCCTAATATTAAAGGAAAGAAGATTTAGGTCTGATTTACGAGCACAGAGCAATCGCAACAGATAAATCTTAACAACAAAATTCGACGCTCATTTCACCAACTTAACTGCCGAACTTACTTACAGAGATATCGCTACTCATAGAGATACCTAGAAACTATTCCTCGGTACTTGGTTGACATCATTTTCCCAGCCATAACATTTGAAACACAATATCAAGTTTTTCCTTCAAGTGAAATCAGACATCTCCAAAGAGTAGCAAATAAGGAATGAAAAGCTTCAGAGAGCACATAGAAAAATATTCACGCAAGAAGCATGGGTAGACCGAAATTGGAGGCGAATATTTTGAGATTAGTAGACTTTAGTTCTTTCAGAAAACAGAAGAGTGAACGAACGAATCATTTATCAACCCAATACAGGGACGAATAGCATTTGCTATCAGGAGGATTCTCAGAAAACACACGTTAGTGACCCAACCACCCGTTCGATCCCGGGGACACGAAAATAAGAGGCCGCAAGTCCACCTTTGCATCCCTTATCCAACGTACGACCACACAAGACCCACTTGGGGTGGGACAGGATTACCCCCCTTGAAAATCCACTTACGTATCCTTAGCCACAGCGACTCTCCGCCGTGGGCTGGCATACGCGGGTTCTTCACGCTGGAAATCACTAAGAGCGATCGAATGCACGCCCTTACCAGCGCATTCACGAGACACCTCGACAAAGAGAGAGAGTACTAAAAAAAAAACACCTACCTTTGGGACGACCTTCACGCGACAGCCGCCAAACGAAAGCCATCAAAAGAACGCTAAACGTTCACTTCTGCCATCCCGTTCGATCGAGGCAGTAAAGAGAAAGTACCTTCCCCCAAACTGCGAGTAACCACGCAAGGCATCGATAGATGTCAAAATCGAAACGACGTAGAGACGTCAGCTGCCGCCACCGACGGCAGAAGAGCTCCCAGTACAAATAATAAATATATATACATAACAGCACTCGGGCCTCGACCATCTGCTTAACAAGGGGATAAGGGGTAAGAGACGATGGTCAAGCACACCATCGGGCAGGGGGGGGGGGGGGGGCGAGGTTAAGATCCTTGGTTATTTCACCTCCTTGGGAACGGGAGGGATTGGGGGGAGAGTGCAGAGAGGGCGGTAATCACCTTCTGGGGCGTCGGGCGAGGTGACAGCGGCGGGTCGCAGGTCCGATTCCCGGAGCGTTAGCGAGCGTCGAGGGAGGTTGGGGTGGGAGCGGGGCCATTGCGAGGAGGAGGGCCTCTTCCGGCGTCTTCCGGGGGGCCGCCGCCCGGGCCCCGCCCCGACCCGCACGGCGCCGTTTGGCTGTCGGCGAGTGGAGCCCCACTGGAACAGAGACGATGACAGTTCACACCATCATCCACCGCTTTTCGCTTCTTTTATCCCGTACGTTCCTTTGTGCGTACCAGAGTGGTGGTTGGTTGGTTGGTGATGGTGGTGAAGATGTGGAGTTTATTTTTTTATATTTTTATTTCTATCATTACTTTCATATTTTTACTGTGGCCGGTTGTGAGGCTTCCACCCATGTCGATGACTGTCTGCGCTTGGGTGAAGAATGCTGGGTCAGGGTTGATGGATGGGTCAATGATGCTGGGAGGCCGCTTTAGGGACACTTGGTGGGCTTCGTGAAAGGGGAGGAGGGAAAGAAGTCGCGGTGAACCAACATACGACACCGAGAATCAAATCATCGTGTTGACGACGGTTGGGCGACATATTATAGACGGAAAGCAAAAATGTGTAAGTTTTTCCGCAAATAAGCATTGAAAATAAATCATTTGAACAGTAGGTTTAAAAGATATGCTAAAAAAATAACGATGATTAAAAAAGATAAGGCTAGTGAAATCAAATTTATACTGCTTAATAAAATCAAATAACCTTATAATGCAATTATTACTTAGGTCAGGAAATTCAAATAAACATTTGATTAAAATACACTACGATGACTTTAGAAATCAATGGTTATGCGTGGCAAAATATGACGATATCATAACATGTGAAGCTAGGTGAAAAAAACATCACTTCCATTTGTCTGGGGCCGGTTAATGCAAATTAAGGTGTGAAACAGTCCTAGCACGCCCATGACCCACCTTATGAACTGAGATCGGGTTAAGCATTTGGTAGCAAGGCATGATGGGAGACGATATGGTTCCAGAATACGGCTCGGGAAGAGAGGAGAACAAGGAATGAGAGGAGAAAGTTAATGAGAGGGGGAGAGGCGAAGCAAGCGACATTTCATGGCACAGTGGGGCTGAAATGGACCAGCCTTCCTCCCCACACACTGTTGGGGCATATTTCTGTTCCACACTAGTGGCATTGTCATATCTGTCATTTTTTCCTAGAATCGTGTGCTCTGGATCAGCCGGTATATGTTGTCGATGCAGCCACGCCGCCTTCATGTCCCACACTCCGTGCGTTCACATCCAATGTCTTGGTTTCTGCTGTTGTTGTTGATGTTGTAGTGTGACTCCCGTTTCTGTCATTATTTCTATAACCATTATTTGTTGGCATATTTCTTTTCAGTTTTCGGAAGTTGTGCGTCCCACTCACGGGATGTCTTGTATCTTGTGTGTGCTTCGGAGCTTCTGTGGTTGTTGTCGAGGACAGTGGGAGAAGATGGGAGGGGGGGAGAGGTGGCAGAGGAGGTCAAAGTGGAAGTGGGGCTAGTAGAGCGGGCAATGTTAACATTGCGGGGGATTCGTTACCCCGAAAAGAAGAAAGAGAAGTGGCTGAAGAGAGAAAGAGAGAGAAGAGCGGCGAGAAGAAAGACGGACTATAGTGGACGAGGGCCGAGGCTTGCTTCCTTCCTACCCTGCCGCTGAATCAATGCCAAACGCGAAGGCCTCCTTGTCGACCCAAGGGGCCTCACTCGAGAGGCGCCCACTAACCTCTCGATACTTCTCTTGAATACGAACTCTCAAATGTCCCTCTTTCAAGGTCAACTCCGTCCGCGACATCTTAACGACGAAAGGCTCCCTAATATCACGTCCTTATGACTACGTGAACATCCTCTCAACAGCCGAACAGGGACACACTACAATCCTTCACAATCACAGCCCTTTGCTATGCCGTGAATCCTTCAGTTTCGCGTACGTAATTTTGTACAAATTACGCAAGTATTCACTACATGCCCTGCTCGCTAGATGGCACTACCTCCCTCGAGGCATCTTCCTACTTACACAGCAACCCTATCCCCATATCCCCTTCGCGTCGGAAGCAATTGATAATCGAGCAACACGCCTAGAATGCTGCATTAATTATTGTTAAAAAAATTGCATCCATCATTTCGGTGCATGGAGTCACGGTCGAAAGAAAATCTGCATCATGGATTTCCACACCGCACGCCTCAAATTTCACGCGCCACGATTGGCATGTAATCAACAGATCATGTTCCTGGCACGGGTGACCTGATTTAAGCACACCGCCAGGACATCACGAGAAGAAACCAGTAATTATGAACCACGGCCGACTTCAACACTCACACGGATACCTCGGCTACCGCTCAACATGCAAAACATAACCGAAGATTCCACCAATAGCACTATCAACATCGGCACTTCAAATAGATAACATAAAAATTTAAGGGCAAGCTTATACTAAACGTCAAGATGCAATTACAATGTTGCAAAAAGGTCACTACACACAACTTCTTCGCTATAAATCATAAAAAAACATGGAAATGGAATATTGGGAAAAGAAGTATGTGTCGAAAATTGAAACTTGGACACCTGAAATCACCACTACTTGGTGCTTCCTTCCATGCATACAGATCTCCGCGTATTCCTTTCCGATCTCATGCGTTCGTGAGGTTGAAGTTTCGACATATACCTCTTTTCCAGCCAGAGCAGCTGTAAGACTTTCTATCGCGATCAACTGCTTTAAGTTCCCAGGGCTACAAGTGCCCCGTGGTGGGATAAAAAATATGACCATTCAAAAGTAATTGACATGAGACTCCACCCATGGATAGCCGGAGCCACAGAAATCAAAAAGGCTCATCAAAAGCCAAGCAGATCGCCACGCGGGGCGACAGGAGGGGGCGTTGAACAGAATTCCTGTCCAAGGGATTAAGTTTCAAACAGGGAGGAGGTAAAGGCACGCCAGGATATAGCAGGAGGGGAATGGGAGGCAGGGTAAGCAGGATTTGAGATCACACGTGGAGACAGACGAGGGGTTTGAGGGTTAAAAGCTGCAGAAAGAACGAGGCAGGAGAAGAAAATTATAGCCGACAGCACTTGACACTACCAACGACAGAAATACGCGGACAACCGTAAAAATTTCGATTCCCAGGGACTAAATACATCTAGGAATACAGGAAAATGATTCCGCCGAGGATCCCCTTGGCCATCCATCGCTAGGCAACAGTTCAAATATACGTTAAGGGTTTATTTCCCAACCTCTAGGTACAATACATTCGGGTCCCTGAACTATTCACTCGCTTGCCTTAAAGGGTTTTCCGTCTATTACTCGCGCTTTTCTGAAAAATTAATTCACGATAAGCGTGCAAAGAAAAGAGTGGTACAGTCGCGTTCATTTTTAATAGAAAAACGGTAAATTAACCAAAGCAATGCCATGGTTGTATCCTCGAGCCTAATGCAATTAATTCGTTCAAGAAGGAAACGGCAATTAACTGACTCAAACACTTGACAACCCAAAGATTTGTTTTTACGCATTTTACTGACGGCAATAAATTATGAAAATCTACCGGGATCAATTTCTATGCTCTCTTACTAGCCTTAATACTTACACGCCCAAGGAATTAAGAAATATTTCACTTCATCCTCAAATGCATTGAAATGTTACTCGAGGAAGTAACATGAGCCTGGGACACGACTCACAGCTACAAGAACATATTGACAAATACATTGCGCACTTCCATGATGCGATCGTCAACTCTGGAAGGGTAAGGATCAAGGAAACATCTGATAGCGGAAGCAGGATACAGATCATTTTCACGGGCAGTAAATATGTCTAGATGTAAGAAGGCGTACCTTGTGTTGAGTCAATTACTAGTGTACCACTGTTACGGGTTTAATATGCACTACGGGTCTCATCTGGATTAGCGAACAATCAGTTTACTAGTGTTTAGTCGGTGGCATAATGAGGCTCAATGTCTCCAATCGGTAAATGCAAAAAGGACAAATGGTGTTCGCCTCTTATATCCAGAGTATATGGGTCGCATGAGAGAAAAGAAGAGGTTTTGGACGTTGTACCGGTCATCATTTGGTGCTTGGTTTGAAGAGGGGGAAATGTTTTTAACGATGGCAGAGATTTCAAAATTGATGCCAGTGAAATACACACCGCATACGATATAAGTTGGCCCCACACCAAGGAAATCAAAATTAATCCAGTAATGTTATGATTAAATTCTTTCATAAGCAACAAACTTTTACCAGCATGTTATCATATTTCACTGAAGCTCATTACGACAAAGGTAACCATCGTCGATTAAGCATGAACACACAGGTTGTCCGCAACTAGAGCAGAAAAGTATGGTCATTTCCAATTTTTTCAGGTAGTACGACAGAGCCTTTTAGATGAAAACGCGACGTACAAATGCTTAGACTCCAACTCCGTGAGTTCCAATTCAAGGCTTTCAATCTAGTTTTAAGGGCCTTCATTTCACATTATAGCTGTTCATGGAGGGCGAAAAAGTTTTTATCTTTGGCAATGTTTAAAGCAGGAAAAGACAATTTTGAGTCTTGCTAAATGAGAAAAACATTGGTAAGAGACATCAACAAAACTTGAAGTACCCATAAAACGTTTAGACGCTGACGGCTGCGCTCCTCAGTCAGTTTTCTGCGACTTAGTTACGGACACACTGCAAACAATGATGAGGAGGTGGAGAATGTAGGGAGGTTGAGACTTAGGGGTTGCAAGGAGTGAAGGGAGAGGGTCGCTTGGAGACATATTAGGGCTGCAGATGCAGTAAACCCTCATGGGCACGACTCGGCGGACATCGGGAAGCATCTTGTTCGTGTCAGCAGAATTTTCTCATGGATGTATTTCAACACGAAGCTGTAGGGGGAAGGCACATTGCCGTTCGGATAATGTGCGGTTTTCCCAAAGCCTTGCTGGCGAGGGTTTACTGCATAGACATTTTATATATATATATTATTCATTAATTTTATCAGTCTTATGATATTTGGGGGAGCGGGAGGCGTGCGTGTGCTACCGGTAAAGCCGTGGGTGGCAGTGGGTGGTCCCATTCCGGGGGGTGTGAGTTTTTCAGTCATTTCTCGGGTGGAGGCGAGTGTACCGAGTGCCCACGCACAAAGGAACGGCTCGCGACTTCATCAAGGCAGCAGGCAAGAGCTCTTTTTTCAGTCCAGTCTCAGGCGCCTTGCCTCCGTTCACACAAACACTTTTTTATTGCCATTCCCAAATCAATGGCAAGATTAAATGGAGCATTTGAATCGAAAGTATTCATGATTCCTCATCATCATTACTTTCATTGTTTCACTATGCCCACAGAGAGAGAGAAGGAGAGAGAGAGAAAGAGACAATGAACGGAACAAGGCCGGGGCAGTACTCACCGAGATTTGGGTTGCTGTAGTCCCAGCTTTCGGCGTCGTTCTTGTAAACGTTCAGCTTCGACGGCTGTGTGGGAGAAAGAAGAAAGAAAGGTGAGAAATGAGAGCACCTCTCTAAGCGGAGACACACCATCTGGCCACCGTACAAGTCGTCTGAATAATTTCTGGCCAAAATAGTTGGTAGGTTATTTGAGATTGATTGGGTACATCGACAGCAAAGATCATGCTGCAGCTTAGCGATTTAATATGTACTGAATTATTATTTTAACCTTTTAACTTTTCTGCCGGTGAAGGTAGGTCTAAATGGACATTTAATTCTGCAACACCCCTACATTTCACATTAACACCCTCTTCAGCTCCTCATACCTCCTCATCATACTAGACAGTGTGCAGCGTAGAGCAGCTAGGTTCATTAAAAGGTGTTACAATAGGTTGAGTAGTGTTTCAGAATTAATACAAGAATTAGGGTGGGAATCATTATCAGAGCGTAGGCTAAAGTACAGATTAAATCTATTAGAGAAATTTCAATCGGATAGCTTTACTGAAGATGTTAGGCACAAATCAAAAACACCGGCGTATTATGCTGGATTCGACCAGATAAATAAGATTAGAGAGATAGATTGTCGTACTGATAGATTCAAAATGGCATTGTTCCCTGTACTACAAGAGAACAGAATAGGCAGCATAGCAAAGGGATAGGAAGGGGAAATATTTTAGAGTAGTCTGTAGTGCATGATGCATGTATTAATCCCTTAAATACTATAGATACTAAAAATCTAGTTGCATGAGACCCATTCGTTGATTGTTTGCAAGTCGGTAGAGCATGCTTGATAATTTTCACCCCCTGCCACACACCCTCGTGGTGGCTTGCAGGGTATTGTGTAGATGTAGATCATTCTATCCAAGCTACCCGTTTTTCTCCACCCTCTCTTCCCCGCCTACCCAACGTTCTTCCCTCGATCACTTCTTTCAAAACTCCATCCCCTTTCATTACCCTCTCCATCTACTCTTTCTTCCTTCCCCAAATTTCATCTATCAAGTTTCTTTCCTCTCCTACCAATTCTAGCACTTCATCGTTCGTCTTCCTTTCGACCCACTTCACTTTCTCTATCTTCTCCACACCCACATCTCAAAAGCCCAAAGTCTATTTTCATCTTCTGTCAATGCCCAGGTTTCCGCACTATACGGTGCCACGCTCCATATTAAACTTTTAACTATTTCTTTAGTTCCCTGCTAATGCTTAACCCTGCCATTAATTCATGCCTACGTATAAATGATTGCTCCAACACACTAGCTAAGTATGTACCTATATTGCTAAATTTCTCTAGTTTCTGGCCTCTTGCTTTTATAGTTAAACAGGCTTTATTAGTTCTTGAAAATCTCATTAATTTCGTCCCGCCTCCAGATCGCCTTCAACCCGCCCAATGTCCCTCTTTTCCCGCCACACGCCAAGAATTAAACAAAATTTCATGAATAACGACTAAGCGGTTCAATTTCAATATGAAAATAAACATTATGTACTAAAATTGCCAATTCGTACTCATTTTTTCGGATCAAATCCGTGGAAAGGAATTAATAATAATAAGGTAACATTTATGAAACACTAAGAGCAAAACTGAACAAAATATTAACAAATTAACAAGAGGTTCATTTTGTGTTTTGAAAAACATTTATTCGTATTTTTAATGATTTCTAAACATGTGGAATGTTCATGGTTAAATAATAACGTTAATAATAATATGGTTAATAGTTAGTGTTACAATGCTGCATTAGAAAAAGGTTTTTTTTCATTGAGAATTTATTTTTTGTACACAAATAAAGAGCATTCTATTAATACAAAACATATTTTATAAGTGCTTAATTCAATGCTTAAATAATTTATTCTTCCAATTCTCAACTAATTACAAATATTGCTAACTGCTCGATCATTTTGGTAGGGACTCGCGTCAGGACTCTAGTCAGTGATAGTTTGTTGTTGCTGACACAAGCTCATTGACAGTATTAATAATCATTCCAAAGGAACAGAAAACATTTATAGTTCAAAATTTGCAATGGAGTGTGTAAAGCTTTACTTGAAACAATCTATCTCATGAAATGTGGTGCACCCAGCATTCTCGTTATCTTTACTTCCTTCTTTTCCTTCTTTAAATAATGTACGAAATACTAGTAGAACTCGTTAACACTTATTTATTTCTGATTCATTAATTGCTCTATGCAACTCCAGCCTACCAACTAACGATATTTTTCTCGGAATTCTGCCGACCGTGGGGCCATTTGCACTCAGACTACCACCCAATCAGTTAAGTCATAACAGCCTGTGTGCTCGCTCTTCAACCTGACTTAACATCTACATCTATATAATTCCCTGCGAGTCCACCTCAAGGGTGTTTCGCAGGGGAAAACGGTCATACCATTGTTAACGGTTTAACCATTGTTTATTGTAACGTTTTGGTGAGTTCTACAGTAACTATCGGTATAAAATAGGTAAGTTAAGGATATTTTTAGGTACCCGCCCAATTTCCGGGGAGAATAGCCCAACCAGCCTAAGTTGGCGGGAACCCGCCAAATGAAATTTTGACCCGCCAGCAGAGTCCCTCAACCCGCCCAATTGGCGGGAACCCGCCCAATCTGGCATCACTGCCTGATGTGCAGCCAAGTTGCGTCGCAGGATAAACAATCAAATGGTGATGGGAATTGAAAATGCAGGCAACTTGGAGAGGTGGGGCCTATGTCGGGGGGGCCGGAAACGGAATGAGTATCGCGAGAAGGGAGAGTTGCGGTACGAAACCCAATCGATGAATGGCAACCGAGACAATGTAATGAAGTGCCACCTACAGCCCAAGTTCGAGAACTCAGTCGGGGAGGGGGGGAGGAAGTTTCCTCGGCTCGCAATTACAGCTCGGATCCGGGCAAAGTCACGCGTGTACAGCGCCCGGGGGCAGTGCGGACGGGAGAGTGGCTCCCGAGAAGCACTCCTCAGCTAAAGGCATCGCCGCGCCGCTAAATGTCGCTTGGCTGCGCACGGCTCTGATTGAACCGGGCGTGAGACACGTCTGAAGGCGGGATCACATGGAGCGAATTCGATAATTCGACGCTAACAGGCATGTAAGCGTGCCGTTTGGCTAAACGAATCTTTAAGTCATTCTACCCAAAAATAACAGCTAGGGATCAGTAACTCTTTTATTACGAATCTATCCATATTAACCACCCAAAAGTTCAGATTAAAATTCAAATGCCATACGCACAAAATGGAGATTTTAATTCCCAGATAACCACTCCATCCTCCTCTAATCTCAGATGAAATACAAATTGACTTATTCCAACCCCACTCTTGCAAAAACTAGGCCTCAGGGTTCAGGAAATAAATTATCGTGAACATACTGAAGAAAAAAATCCACCGAGAGATTCGTATCGTCCGCCAACACAGATCAAGAGATTCGAGCTCGCGCTATCGCGCTCGGTAAGGGTCTGACTATAAACACGACATAATTCCAACCTGAAACCTAGAACTCTTACCCTACCTCGCGAGGAAATTAATTTGTGGCAACGACGTTGCATTTTGTTTTCAATTGTATTGGCTTTATTCAGATTTAAGCAGAAAATATATCAAAACGTATTCCACGAATTGGCTATGGGAGAATAAATTCTCAATATCGGCAATCAATATGGATTAGCTAATGGGACTCGACTGGGTAATGAAGCTAATGGTGGCACAAAAAAAAAGATGAAAAGCAAACACCTGGATAGAGGTCAATGAAACGCAAATCAAACCGAGCTGAACCCGCTCCACCTTTACAACTGGTATTTCGATACCTTGCCTAGATAGATTAGATCCTTCGACATATGAAGTGGGGTACGAAACAAAATACTATTTAAAAATCATAAAATAACCGCGTTATTTTCTATTAAATAGTGAGTGGATTACATCGAATAGTCATAACGGAAAGGAATTATTACAAACTAAATTATCATACTAAAAAAACATCTTTCAATTTCAGAGTAGAAAAAGGTTTATTCATTCACCACAACAACTGTACGAAAAACTGAACAACTCCTTGCTGGAATCGAGAAGTGCATCACTATCACAACAATCCTGAAATCACGACTCATCACTTCGCATTATTTGAGGGCTTTCGACCACGTGCTCATCAAAAAGCACCATCATGCCCCACTGAATACGTAACACCACTCTCTTAACTCTCTTCCTACACCAACGAGTGAAGGGCTGCCGAAGATTAGGACCTGATATTATACGCAAAAATTCCCTAAATTGAGAAGGCAATTTGATAAAGCAATTCAGTCGCCAACGGGATTGTTTGGCAACGCCGCAAAATATCTCTGAACAATAATTATTCTCAAGCATGACTCACCACTAATTCCGATACTGCTATGCACTTCGCGTTAAAAAAGGGATTTAATAGATAAATTCATTTAAAATTGACGTTGATAAAAATTTACTACGCCAGCCTCGACTCAAAATCATACCAAAACCGCCAGGCTATAAGGTAAAGGATACATAGTATTTTAGACTATGAATCGAGGCGAAGAAAACAATTCGAACCGACAAACGGATAGGTGGCAGACTAGATGCACAGAGAGCGGGATTTTCCGATAACAAATTTTCGTCGCAAGAAACAAAAATTTAAACAAATACTACACTATAGCACTAAGATGAGTGATTCCACCAATAAATATAACTAGGACATTTTTTAACTGAAAAGTTTCAATATATTAAATACACTACCCTAGTTGGTTAAGTTCCCACAGTAAAATCATAGTAAACGCACATCGAAAACGTTTGTACACGCTTAGCCGGTTTTAAAAGACGTGTCAGCCTTCCCAAAATGCCTCTGGCAACTAATGTCAGGCATCGAATTATCACACAGCTTAGCGATTCCGGTCTATTGACTGCTGAACTTAAACGCTGCATTTAGAAAGAATTTAGCTACCCCAGGTTGCACGACGTCGTTTAGCCTAGGTCCAAATGCAAACCTATGACAAAAGGACATCCAACCTCGAGGCGAGATTCGAACCTATGGGTTGTCAGGCCGGTAACTAGTGATCACAATCGTTTGGCCAATATAAAACGGGGAAAGCCAGAATTTTAATACATCTTGAGTATATCAAAATATTGCACATGGTTACTTGCAGAGGTAATGTTCACGTGTCGATGCACGTTCGTAAGGGCACGCTGCATCACATTTCTATGTTACGCATATATTTTACTCATAAACCTGACTCGTTGGTCGATTCGCAAACAAATCTCTGAAATGCAACGAAACTACATTGCAAAAAATTACTAACAAAGGGTTAACCTCCAAGGCGAGTGACAAAATTATCGTACTATGCCAATTGAACATAAAGGCGCGTTTACACGTAGTAGTTGACTGCTATGACAGTCAACTGCTAACAACTATTAACCCCTACTCGTATGGGTAAATAGCAACCATAGCAACTGCGTTGCGAGTTCAGGTCGATAGTGGACACATGTCGAACTCTATCGATCATAGTTCGAGCTATTAGCTAAGTTGAAGCCAGTCTACTTTTCAGCGGAAATGTATCCAACTTAATCGCAACAATCGTCAACTTAAAGCAATACACGACGTTATTTGGATATAATAACAAGTATATCCCTCCCCAAAAGGGAAGAGAGTACTCTTTAAGGAATGGGAACAAAAGATAATCGTCAATGGACTTTATTGCTTGATAAATTAAGTGAAAATTTAAGCGAAATTCACTATTGAAATAAAACGTTTTTTAATTGTTATGGCAACGCCTAAATATCAGCTTTAAGCTGCATAGAAGTTAACGCAGACGCATCATAGAAGTAGCGATATAGACACATCGCGCATCTCGCGACTGTCATAGCAGTCAACAGCTACGTGTAAACGCTGCTTTAGACGGTCACTTCCATCCAAAAACCAATCCGAGAATAAAAACTGAAAGATAGCTATGCAATTAAACCGGCAATCAATAGTATTTAATTTACAACTGGCTCGTTGAACAGGAGCAACTTCCGTCTTGGCAAAATTCGACCTTTTCCCAGATTTAGTTCTTGGGCGGCGCCTTCAGCACGTCTTCCCCACACAGTCCCGACGCCCTCTGACAGATTGACTGTCAGATGCTCTAAATTAACTAACCCCGATTCATGGGTTAATGCGCACAAATCGAAACTGAAAGTTCGCGCTCTTTACGAAGTCAAATGAGAAAATTTCGTTTTCCAGAAGATGACTGCTGTGGAAGCGACAGATTAAATTACAATTCAGACGTCAAATCCAGGGATTGCAAGAAGAGGGGGGCGGAGAGGGACGGCGACTTCCTTCGACTGTATCCAAATCGATTCCGGGAACGATTGGGCTCGCCAAGTGGAACCCTTCACGTGAGTTCATTTGGCGAACTGAACTCGACAGGATGGACATTTTCCAATACAAGTAGTTCCCTTCATCAAAGAAAAGAAACTCATCGACTGCGAATCGTGCCCCGTCATAAATCTATTCGTTTTACGCAGAGATATTGGATTGATAAATTCCTGTTTACTAGAAAATTAAATGTTAATTGTAAGACCATTTGAAAAGGCACAGAAACGGCGGGATACGTTGCCTTGTTGCTGACATAACAGATATACAGTCTACGTTGCGAGGCACAGGAAATACTTGTCTCCTGTCCCTACCATTGTGTCGTTTACCATATTCCTTATCGCCGAATCTGATAAGAGTTTAAAAAATAAAAAGACCCGTATTTTTCTGATTTTTGATTATTTATTTTATTATTTATTTTGGTTATTAGCGTCGAAAAACTGATGTTTTAAACCCTTTCGGAAAAGTGGGCCTGGTGCAACCTCTGACGTATATCGACTTCGTCCAATCACATCTGAGCCCGCGAAGATACTTCGCCTTATCGCAAAGGCGGGGACACACAATGGGAGCGATTGCGAAAGGATCGGTGCGAGTAGACCTTCCAAGAACCCCCCTCCACTCCCTTCCCTTCCCCGAAAAGCAGTAAAGGACGGGAGGAAAATGACGTCAATGTTATCAAAGCAGTTTTTTCGGTGGGCGTCACCTTTTGCTTATTTTAATTCTTGATTAATGAGTGAATGGTTGTGGTTAGAAGATTAATTTTTTCACTTAAATTCTTTTTTCGTTTCCATCTAACGATTTCGTGTACAAAATTGCGATTTTGGTTCCGAGTAAACGCCCCCATTGTATAACAGCCTATGCAAACTATCAAAGCTCAGAAATTCTCCTTCGTTAAACGTGGTGTTGATAGGCGTTTTATAGGCACATACGCTTCCAGCTAGAAGAGTCCTCGGCTACTGCAAAGCATAGTGTGAACTTCGGACGATTAAGGCCGTTTTACACGGTCATTAATACTGCGCAAGTTGATGTTGCTTCCGTTTGAGCAGTCGTCTGCGAAAGTCCGTGACGTAGAAAATTGCGAGGACGCTAGCTTGACAACTTTACACGGTGCAATCGTCGGTGCATTATGTCAGTGACACTATACTATTCATAACGTCTGTTAAGCGGAAATTAATTGGACGTGTAAGATGCGATAAATTACCACTACTTTAAAATATGTTTTAAGCCATAGTCTAAACATAATAGTGGAGACCCTAGTCCCGTGTACTTAGCCCAAAATTTGCACCATGAACGAACGGCTGTGGGCAAAGGTAACGAGTTATTTCTTTACGAACGAAATTTTAACTTCCACGTGATTAATCGCCCAGCTCATCATTATTGCACTTTATTGCACTACCTAAGGAGTTGATTGCAAACAAAAACACCAAACTCAATCGTCAACAACCTAATAAATTGTTAGAATTCCCCTGGCAGTACGTTGCCGCTACATCTGCACCATCTTGTGGGAGATACAAACTTCAAACTGAGCGAACGCATGTATCAGATTCATCAGATTTGAACTTGCTCAAATTTGCTCGCAAGCGTTCACGCAGTCTCTCCTCGCAAGTCGTCCCTTTACACGGCGCAATATTTCTTGCGCGAGTGTTCTCGCAACAGCCTGCGCAGTATCAATGACCGTGTAAAACGGCCTTTACGTACAAACTTCACAGTACGCCTAGTAAAATGAATACTAACCATTTTTAAATGGAAAAAACTGAATTGGTTTGAAATTAAATTATTACTTTTCTATAAGTAACCAAATTATGAAAAAATTACAATCTTTATTTTACGATGCAACCTCCCAAATGCCTAGAAGTCCTCACTTTCCTTTCCCCGAATTACTATCAAAATAGACACGAACGCTCAGAGCAGACTATCTTAGCTCCAGCACTCTAGTAACGCCACAGACAACTTCCCGGAGGCCTCTGAATGCGACGCATCAACGCACTTCCGGAGCATAAAGTGCTCGCCAACTTACTGTTTTTGACAGGAGGCATTTCTCACGAGTTTTTGCAGCGCTTATCAATTCCTGAGCGGAGCACAAAATAGGGATCACATCATTTCATTCACGCCCACCACAGAGAAAACTATTCATTCCGACCGAAGCCCTGCCAGGCGCCGATGCTCTTCACGAAATAGCCGAGAACAAAGGGTCGTAAGGTACGACGCACGCCAAACGTTAGTCATCTAACGAGGCGAACTCGAAAAGCGCGTACATCCAAATCTTAAGAATAGCACACTCACATTAACTCGAAAGCCGACCTTCGGCTATTACCACCTGCAGAGGCTTCCAAATTTTCAGTCGTATTTTAAAGTGCTGCTTAAATATTCACTCCGCATGACGGTACGGAGATATAAAAGGAGACATGCGCCGCAAATACCAGATTCCTCCAAGATTACTCTAGTTATACAGTGGTACAAACAAGTTACAGGTCGTTCGCTGAGCTCAAGCTAACATTTTGACCGAATAAAACTTTACCTTGAATGAAAAGTATGAGTTCAATGACATCCACTGCAAGATGATGGGACTGTTCCAAAATTGTTTCCTTGTTGAAATGTGTTTCCAACTTTGATCCTTGAGTTCATCTGTCATCTCCCACGTCTAACATTCACCCTCCCCCTCTCTCCATCAAAGGAACTCGACGATTCTGTGTGTTATTTGTTAATATTCTTAAATTTTGTTATGTTCATCATTTATTATGTTTTCTTTGTTGTGTCCTTAGTAATTGGCCTTGTACTGTTTTTGGACTATTTTTAATAAATAAATATTACATATACTACAATATGCATGCCGATTTTTTTATTATTATTTTTAATTACTCGTCTCAGCCCAGCTCAAGGAACCGGTCGCGGTACATACTTTCCACTAACTTTCCAGAACAAAGATTTTTCAAATGAGCCCAGTAAATTAAATCAATTAAAATGTTTTAACAACTGCTAGCAGGCCTACGCCTAATTAAAATTCATGAGAGGAATAGAGAGGGGATTTTAATTCAAGTGATGCCTGGGTCATTTGCGCCAGAATAGATAAATAATTTAGGATAGTGAACGGTGGATAGCACTTAAGGGTGAAGAGAAACTCGACATCAGTGAGAGTCCAATCATTACGAGCTCATCCCAGTATAATATGAAAGAGGAAAATACTAATGGACAGTGTGCTCCGGGAGGCGTCCGGGCAGGGATGGAGACTCCACCACCGAGAGGCATTCGTTGGCAGCCGAAAGAGACGGGTGGAGTCACTGCGATCCGCTGCCAAAAGCCTACCCCAATTATTAGTCATCGCGCAAATCCCCAACATCATTCTCGTGCTTTGGTTTTACATCAGAAATCAGCGCAATTTGGAAGACGCAACGCAATACTACCAACGTTAATTAAAAAACACAAAACAATCAAAACCTTATGTATGTACATATCAACTGTCATACTTAGTTAAAAGGAAAGTTCAAATACTACAGGGATCTCAAAGTACTAGAGAATATAATTTACGTTCACATATCATGCTCCCTGCTGACAACTGTGACAAGCACAACCCGCTAGGATCCATAATTATTCGAGCGTTATAATTTTTCACAATAATATTTTACTCGACAGAGATGCCTCATCATTTAAGTAATACTTTCATGCGTCGAAACGAGCAGTGAGAATAATAATTCTGTGTACAATTACAACAGACTCGCACTAATTGCGGTTTTACGCTGAAAATATTAGGTGTGAAAACAACAGATTAATCATCAATATATTCGAAAAAGGCCGCAACGAGACAAAGTACTGTAAAAAATTATCGACAATAGAGGTGTATATGCAGCGTGGAAGAGACGTGAGTAACAAGATATCGACCAATGCAACACGCTAAAGGCAACATGCATATGACGCGGCAAGGGCGAGTCCATGAAACAGAAGGATACGGTCGAGGCACCACTTTAAGTTATTGAAAGGACGCAAGAGGGAAGGAACGGAGGAAGCTGGTCAATTCGACAAAAAGGAAGCGATAGAGGCTGCAATGTCGACGGAAGGAATGTCACTGATATGCATACTGCCTCCGTGCCATCCGTGTCCCGGTGGGAAAAACTTATTTGACAAAAACCGTGGTCTCAAAGCCAACTGAACTCGCCGCACGCATTTTGCTATTTGCAGTTTCAACATTTGTCGACATCACCGCGAACGGCGGCGTTCGCGCGAGGGCGAAGGCTGGCGCTTTTCCACAAGCAAGTCACGACCGCCCCGATACTCACAACTGCTCCAGGACCACAAGAAAGCGTCGCGAAATACTAATGCAGGAATATGGAGCTCTTGAATATTAAATGAAACATGATACCGACGTGATTTCCATCGCGAAGCACCCAAAAAATAATGCGCTAAAACTTAATCCAGGACTCTTTAAATGTACCATGCCAGACCTCAAACGTCTTTGCATTCACTTAGCTGAATTCTAATGATCTCGGAGGGTTGATGAACATTGATTCGAGGATGCAGTCCAACAGCATCTCGGGATAAGCATTACATTAGCTATAAACTATTGAAAAGGGATCATTTCAAAATCACTAACATTGAGAC
Organism: Platycnemis pennipes; assembly: GCA_933228895.1. NCBI lineage: Eukaryota > Metazoa > Arthropoda > Insecta > Odonata > Platycnemididae > Platycnemis > Platycnemis pennipes. The sequence continues at coordinate 15,135,036 of OW121856.1, forward strand.
CTCAAACGATGACATAATACATTACACAAATGTATATATCCGATATCCAGATCGTTAAATTGATAACATCCACAATATACTAGATCAAGTTTAAAGATTGCTCCTCGAAAAAATCGAACAAGCCCAACAAATGCAATAAGAATTATTTAAGTCACTGACATGGTAAAAATTGGAATCGTCATCATCATTACTCAAGTCTTACAAGAATGTAATATTTTATGTTGCCGTTATGCACTGCCACCGTGATAAAAATTGCCTTTGGACTGAAATCCTAGTTAGCGTGGTGGTCTGGGCATTGGACCGGCAAGCCAAAGGTCCGTGGATCCACTCCCGATAGAGGAAACCTTTTTCCTCTGGTAATGTTTAAATCTTACGATTGATTTGACGCTATTGAACTCAATAAAGTTTTTAGAGTAAATAAGCCGTGAGTATGAAATTGCTCTACGAGCTACTCTGGGCAGCGTTTATCATCCATAGAAAAATAGTAAAGAAAATAAAAAACATATAAAACCCCTATAAAAACAATTAGGGGATATTGTGGGTCCAGGTGTACACCACGTTCATTTGATCCGTATACATACGCCCGCAAACACCTCTACCGATAGGGAGAAAACTGAAAACCTAAGAGCATGAACAATTTCACCTTTCCACAAATGATAGCGTTTTTCTGGCGGATTCCCTCTCAGAAGTACCAAGGAAGATCCTTTTTAAGGATAGGTAGAGATATAAAATATCCCCTAAAACAAGCGCTGAGGTAAAAAAAAAACCTCGTGACCCAAGCCGTAGACATTGAATGCGAGGTCAAGGAGTTTGGAGGACAAGCAGCCGGCGGTTACATGGCACGAGGACGGTTATAAAGGCGGCAGCTATAAAGAAGGCGAAATGCGCGACAGAACACAAGAGCATCATCTTCCAAGAAAGTTATCCTGAGGCTCTGTCTCTGCAGAATAAGAAGTGCTAACAACATCAGTATTCCAGAAAAAGCGGAGGATGTGGAGGTAGCGGGCCTAGTTTAAATGAGAAACACTCAACGAAATGACCACCCTGGCAAACTTAAAAGATGAAATTCACATCACTCCGCCACTTCTATGCGAGAAATAGACATGTTGGCGCATTCTAACCACAAGCTGGAAAGTATTACTAAACTCCTTTCTTCCTGTCCACGGAAAAGGTTACCTTGGAAGCAAGGAGAAAGAACACATCCCTATGGGTAAATTCGCCTTCAAGGATAATGGTACTTGGTCCTATCCCGTTCGTGGCTCAAGAAAGAAACCGGTGAACCTATTGAAGTACTATGACGCTGAACAAATGAATAACCAATGGCCCTTAGTATCAAGAACAGGATAAAAAGAACTATGCAGACAACAACACAACTATTCACGGTGATATTTTACGAAAAATAACAATAAATAACAAAATACGTTGAAAGTTTTAATGAGAGAATTGCCGATGGAACTTAGGACACTGAACAATATCTCGGGAACGAGCACAAATTAAATTAGAGCCGTGGGAGATGCACAGAGACATTCTACGAAAATTCAAGCAATTCCATGTATGCAAAATAGAAACGAAACAGCTACTTAACAATATTATGAGGAATTTCACTAGGTACCGTGATTTATTTATATCATATCGAAATTCGTGTCAACTATCAACTCCATGACGGCAACTATCACATTTTAAGGTACAACATTACTGCATTCAATAAATAAATAGCCGGAGGATACCAAGTGTGGTACACTTACCTTTGCATATTCAATCTTGAGCGTGCAACAGCCAGAGTAGATGTCCGCGCCGTGGAGGGCATCCTTGGCCCTCTTCGCTGATTCTACGCTGTCGAATGTGGAAATCAGTTAAGGAAGACACGAACACCATGAACACACTTCCATGAACTAATCTTGGCCAAACCAAACATAGACAACGGCTACGCTTCAAATCACGAAAAAGCCCGACGCCAAATCAGATACAACAGGCGATTCTAAATTGCGAAATCACTTTTAACGCCTCATCTTCGAGGAAAATAAAACGGGCGTAGTTACAGGATGGGATATGGAATTACTGCTTTCATAACCATCGTATATGATAATTAACATCAAAGATGGTAGTTAAACAAAATACTTGGAATTATAAATTGAATATAAGCCACTATAAAAAAGTTGATGCAATGACCTAATTAAACCTATAATTAAAATTAATCTTAAAAACGACCGAAACAGTTATATTATTCCCCACGAATACTGGCAGGCTCATTTCCCCAACCTGACATTTCAGCGCGATTAATGACATAAACGTGACACTTACAAAAACTAATGCCCGAATAAATTCCAAGCCAATGAAAACCACACTGTGGGAGCGAGTAAAAAACAACGGGCCATTATTGAGGACTAGAACGAAATTAAAGAAAATGAAGATGGTAACCGAAATATATCCACAAAAACATCCTATCACAATATTACATTTTTTGCTCCACTTATTCGAGGAGTTTCCTCTGAGAAATAAATGATACGGGGACCGGGAAAAAACTTCATTAACTCCAGTTGAGATAATGACACTACCAACTATGGACGCTACTAAAGATGCGCCCTTCCCACAGCATGCAAAAAAAGATGGTAATGAGAATCCTAAAATGAGAACGAATGGTATGAATTTAAATGAGGGAAAAATTCTCCATGGTGAAGGTTTTGGCGACCAGCCACCGAGAAATACGGATGGTTCATGAGATAATGCTAGATACGAAATTCCCCCCTGCCACACACCCTCATGGTGGATCGAAGGGTATTGCGTAGATACTACGAAACTACGATCTGCAATGTTGCAGTAAAGGATATTCAACCATTGCTTGTACTCCATTCTTCTTAAAGATGACGATTCGAAGAACTTGGCCGTTTGGAGAACAAATTGTGTGGAGAACCTCCTGCAAAGAAATAAAAGAATAAAGAATTAAAATCTGCGCTCATTAAGTGCACACACTAAAAATTAAATATAAGTTACAACTAGAATTTTTTAATGGCCAACATGACAACAACATTAACGGTAGTACGAGCATACGATACGGTAACATAGGTACATACATACAATAACCGTTTTCTTCGACTCAAACATTATCTTCCATGCATCTAACGTAGGCCTCAGTCAACTGTAAATCATGGCGACAGGAAAAAAGAACATGACATTGCAATACTGAAGCCATCAACTCACTGCATTCATTCGCACTAAAATGGAAAAGACGAAAAATCACTCACACAGGAACACATTATAGATAATAGGAGCTGTAGAACGTTCCTCGCAACTGCGTTTACTTAGCACCTAAATCAAATTTCAAGAATAGAAAACATACCAATCGCCATGAATAGAAATGGAATATATAATATACAATGTTGTTGGTGGCGGCATGGTTAAGTCCTCGCTAACCGTAGGGTCGCGGGTTCAAGTCCCACCTGAGTGTGTTTTTTCACCACTCAGGAAATGGATGTGTTCGTCTGTTGTTAAATTGTTAATACCCCGATGTAAAGGCCACGATTACTGTTATCGGTGGTAATGGATAATAAAAATAAAATAAAACAATGGAATATAGTTCGTGTGCCAGTGCGTTAGCACGATAAATATGTTTCATGGACGAATGAAAAAATAAAAATTACTTTGGCTCTAACTAACCATACAATTTTCACCTAGTTCCTAGGAATCAGCTGCTATATTCTACTGTGAACCATTCTAACTGCCTTCCCACAATGGAGCGGTCGTCATGTCGTCGTCATTAACCACCGTTGCGGCCGGAAAGCAACACGAAGATGAAATACCAATCATGCGAACAATCATTCGCCGAAAAAACTAAGAATGGCCAATGCCTACGCAATACTGAAATAATGCATGGCGAATTGTTTAGATAGGTAGGATAAAACGTCCATAAATATATCCACGAAAAGAATTATATTCAATAACGCAGGAATTGTTATCACTAAAGTAAATATGGCAAGAGGCACTTTAGGAACGTAGGTTTTCGCAGCGGAATCCATCGTCGTCAGAGGCACTTTAAATCATAAATGTGATAATTAATTTTCATTTAGGTACTCCTAGGGTATTTCAATAGAAAGCGTTGAGTTAAGCATTCCAATAAAGACTGGTCGATAAAATAAGTAAACTCTTATGCAGGTGCGTAGTAAAACTGCATGGTGATAATTCACCCCCTGCCACACACCGTCGAGGTGGTTAGCAGGGCAGTCACTAAATATAGATGTAAAAATAATAGTCAATGAAATTCAATTCAATAAAGAGTAATTCACGTAGTTCACAAAGATGAACCAATGCCCAAATGTTAAGCCATTGCACATGTAAGTACCTATTGGCTGTTTCATACTAGCGCTAACTCGACCAATAGCCTACATAGATCACAATTCTGAATCCATCGAACTTCCTGGCTTACGTGAGGGCACCAAGGAAAATAATCACATTATACTAAGAATACTGCCCATATTTTTTTTAATGGCACACAACGTGGGAATCTTAATTAAATCGGAAAACAAAAATTAATGCCTCGATTACCACCCGAGAGGGTATAAAAACTCGACAAATACAATTTATGGCGGGCGCAGCGGCGATAGATCAAATAAGACTAATATCTGCGTGAAATAAGCAAATGGTTCGCTCGAGTCCCCGACAACACCACTTTCGGCTCTCAAATTGCAGCGGGTCACGCAAGGATATAGCCACGAACGCACCTCAAACTATTCCCTCTCCCGACTGCAAGGCTAATTAGTCTCAATTCCATTTCATTTCCGTCGCCGACAATAGAAACTACCATTTCCTCGAGGTGCCCGAAGAGGGACCCGAGTGAGATTGTCTAACTGCCGAAGTAGATTTTCATCGACCTGTCGAGGTAGATTTTTCTCCTCCCTCGACAGCCACGAACGCATTTTCTCAACGCCACTGCCCACCCCATTCCAGGGCATGTCCTACCTCCCTTCACATAGTTCCCCCCTTCAATCTCGCCCCACAAATTCACTCCCTAGAACAGCCTTCACTGAACTACCCTCCTCCTCCTAATTTCCTCCAACGACTTCCCCTCCTCTCCAAGCCTCCTCTTTCGCCTCCCTCCGTCCCTTCTCCATTCCTCCCCGACTCCCGCATGTCAATAAGTTTCCCTTCACAAGGTCCACGTTTCGTCTTCATACACATTGACAGTCAAGATGAAATTATTTTTTTAACGTCTTCCCCAAAGGATTCTGGCATACGTTCAATCCATTCCGTAAAATTCTCTTTCACCAAAGCAATTCCTTATACATAGGTCATTGGTACTACGTTCAAAATGCCACCCAAATATAATAAAATCCTCGGTCCGAATCAGAATATATCTCCCGAGTTTTATGCTTCCATAAAGACTTGAAACTTGGCACATGTATACACAAATGATTGATAATTAATGATAATTCATTTGCCACAGGTCTCACCCATTACGTGATACGCAAACTTAAACAAATTTCCAATAAAACGCCCATTTTCTTTTTTCTTCGTAAATCTTAAAACATTGTGCAAAGGGGATTCTCACTTTTTTCTACACTCAACTTTCCTAACATATATACCAAATACTCCTGTCATAAAGTCTTCTACTAATACTAAAACAGCCTCATCCTCAAATTTCTTACGTATGCCTTCGGCACTACCACCAGAACACAACGTCGTACACATGTTTGCGAGTTATCGATTCACATCTTTGAATTTCAGAGGGCTCCTGAGCAAGAAGTCGCAAGAGGGGACTCGGCTTTCCCGGCTCCGGTTACTGACCAAGCAAGCACATTTGCCGGAAACCCCTTCGACCTGTTTCGACGCTCTGCTCACTTCCAGACTACTTCTTGAGCCGGAGGCCGGTAGGCGGGAAGAATATCTTCGCGGTCCGACGCCACGGGGGCTATTTTCTCCGACTCCAAAATACAATAGCGCGCTCACGGGGAGATAGAGGGAGCAGCTGGGAGCACGAGAACGGAACCAAGCGCTCATCTACGAACACTGGGGCCAAGCACAACACTACTCAACAGCCCCAAACACCCTACCACGCTGAAAATCCGCTTTCCTCCTTCGTTTTGTTCCACGTCCCGGAGTGAATGCTACGACCACTTCTCACCCATTGGGCTGTGACACAGGGACGAACGACGCAAGCCTCCCACCAAAGGCCATGACATTCTGTTTTTAAGCCTAGACCACAAAACAGACGCTAATTAATTCACCTTCCTAGACCCGTGATTGCGGACTGTATTACTCGGGCACAAAACGGTTCAAACCTCCACTAATTAGGAAATAAACAGAAACAACATTAGACGATTTGTGAAACGTTGTGCATACACAAGCAAAGTATTCGGGAAATGAATCTTTTTCCAAACAATCCCTTCTATGATAACACTAAGAGTTTTGTAAGCAATAAAACTTGGCAGAATTTTCACAGGAAGGAAAAAATTACGCTGAGCGGGATTCGAGCCGGGATACCCCGAATTCGCGCCAGGTACTTAACCAATTACGCTATCCCTCCCAGTGGATTTCTTATCCGTGGACGGTTAAGCCCCTTAAGGTTTCTCGCTGATAGTTCGCAATCCTCCTCTTTAATAATGACTTCATTAGTACTGATATTCCATCGGTGGTTGAGAGCCAGGTACTTATTATTTTATGGAAGTGGATACATACCTTCAACGAACTATCACCAACACAAGAGAAAAATGTAGCGAAATGAATGTTCCCTTCTCCATTTTAAGCGCGTATTTGGAATGATTTAAAGGACTAGTCATTACGAAGTGTTTCAAGTGTGCAATACTAATTATTCCCGGGTTTGTCGATGTCTATATACGTGAATAATAACTTATGAATCAATAAGCGATTAACTGAAATGCTTCACACTCACGTAACTTCCGCCCTAATTACCACCCGCGAGGCAGATGCGGAGATGCTCTTAGCCACCGCAATGGATTGAGTCTTCATTTCCAAATCTTAACGGAGTTTTCAATTCCAACTGAAATATAGGTTGCAGCTGTTGACTTAACATTTTGAGAGTTTGTGGGCCTGAAAATCACGGCATTAGTGTATGCAAGCGCGCAACGATGCAACGACTCTGAGGACTTGTTCAACACCAGCAATATCCCAATTCAATACCGCATATTATAAATCTAAATTGTTTTTTTCATGGTGCAAACTCTGGATAAAAGACGTAAAGAGTAAATTGCATTCCTGAAATCAATTAAGAGCGGTGAGTAACGGCCCGGTATAGATAATACCACCAAACATTTCACACGAAGTTAGAGATAAATGAATGCTTTTAAAAAGATAAATATCCTGAGTAATATATAGCAGAGTTCAGTCACAAGTCTTCCGGGGTAATTAATTATGGGTGGAAAATTTTGAAGATTTCAAAGCATCGTTGTTTACTGTTTTTTTCCGGAAACCATAAATCAGCCGAAATTTTTGGGCTAAATCCCTTTACATTTTACGACCCTGCCGCAGCTTTGACTAAAGGACTGTACACCAATCACTGAGGCGTTCGACGAAACAACAAATTTAAATTCGGCGGGGCATTCGCAGACCGGGAGGGGGGCGGGGGAGAATCCATTAAAGAAGGGCTCAAAGGGAATCCGGAAAACGGAATAACTACAGGGGAAAAAATATGAAACTCCATTTAGAAGTAAACCTGAAAAGAGTTAGTGCATGGTCGCATGTTCGTGGAAGGGTGAAGCCGTTTTTAAAGCATAGCTGCTAGAAGAACCAAGTCTTATGTTTCCCTACGGACAATTTTTAAATAAAAAAATATGAAAAATGGGGAAGGGAATAGAAATCACCATTACGGAGATATCCTGAAACATAACTACACTTTTCAACAATATACACTGGCAGGCGCTAATACGTGTTTAAGTCGTGATTTGCCAAAAAAAAAAGCAATGAAAATTCCTGCAACGTGTATTAACAAAACTAAGTGCTTTTTCAATATAGATAAGTCAATCAATAGTGTCATTAGCAAAGAGACGTGAAAAAAAATGCATGTAAAACACGCGTACTTCCCCGTTGAGGTCAAACCATCACAGTCCATCGTCTACTTTTAACGCAAATCAGGAAAGTCATGAGCGCATCTTCATTCCACATGTAAAGACGAGCTTTTAAATATCCTCACAGAAATGGAATACGCGAAATATTATAAAATGGACAGTTAACGCTACTTCTTACTAAGCCATGATTTTACTGGGACAAGTATGAGAGTGACAAGGTAACGTAAACTTTAGTATTGCAGTATAAATAAACAGGCAGTTTAATTAAATGATACGGTTCGTTATCAGCGGCACGGTTAGGCAGTGGGAAGAGCGTGTCTCCGTGAATTGACTTTTAAATGGGATAATAATTTGGTAAAGTAGCCGTAACTAATTCTTCTGTCGAAATCGATTTACGAGAGCACCGCGCTGAACGACACTGACTTCCTTGCACTCTACGGAACGAATAATATTTACCGCACAAAGGTTTTGGAGAGAACTCCCACGCGAACGTAACGAGAACCAGAAGATTAGTATCAATACCTGTGCCGCCCTTAATCACGACCGGGAAGGTGGGTGATGAAAGATGAGTGACTGCAAAACATTCGAAGGGGTGACAATCAGTGGAGTCACCAGAAGACTAAATCTGCGTGCGCGGGAAATCATGCCCGGCGAGCATCATCAAGGTTGGGAAAATGAAGCCATCCGTTTTTTCCCGGCGAATTGTTTCCAACTACCAGCGAGAAATATTCCGCCGGCCTCTTTATTTCCCGGGACAACCGCATTTTAAACCGGTGCCAGCTTAACGAGACGGGAGGACATCGCAATGAAGCTCTGCATTCGTTATGAAAAATCTCGCCCGGCTCCACGTCGCGTCCCCTAATAAGACCTACTTCCAGGGCCGGCCTCCCCTCCCCTCGGCCCAATCGCCCATCCATCCACTGCAGCCCATTCCCCCCGCCTAAGGCCGCACCCTCCCCATCGACAAATCAGGAAAGGCCCACCGCCACGGACCCATCGCCGGCCCTTTAATTAGTGCGACCCAGGGAGGAAAAAGAACCCTTCCCCCCTCACTCCCTCCCATCCCCCACTGGTCCTTCCCAGAGACGCCAGACGATGGACCAGCGCCTCTCCCCCTGACACAGACAGGATACTGCGATTGCATCCCTCGACCGCGATGTGCGATACGAGAAATGCAAGACGCCTGCGAACGCTATACAATTCGAGATACTGCGCGATATCATGCGACACGGAATATCATCAATTTAAGGTGACCAGATTTCTGATCAGCTAAACCGGGACAAACTGTCGATTCTCCTGAAGCATAGGCAACTTTACATGGATGTATGTATGTAGATATGTTTCTTTGGTCAAGTGAAGCGTTGGAAAAGTTGTCACACGGAGTCCTACACAACTCACTTTTCCAGCACCCGAATTGGTGCAACTTCTGATGCTACATATGTAAGAGCTTAGTATATTATAAATATAGGAATGTATATATATTAAGTATTTTTAATTCAACAGAACAATAAAAGAAATCGAATATTAAGGAAAAAGATTTTTAATTCATTTTAATATTCATGAAATTATTTTCTATTAATCTTTTCAAAGAGATTTTTATTCACAATTCAAATTCACAAAAATCACACTTCATTTATGGTATTTTTCAGATGGAAGAATTACTGTATCAAACATATGTACTGATTTTTCACGTAAGATGCTGTTTGAACCATTATTTTTACAAGCGTTTAAAAAAAACCAAAATTTTAAAAACAAACTGATTATTTTGATAGCGTAAATCCAAAGACCTGTACAAATTAGTATTTTTGTTTAGTCTTTCGGGACAACGGGATAAACACCCCAAAACCGGTACTACCCCGGCCAAACTGATACGTATGGTCACCTTAATCATCATGTATTATGCGACAAAACTCACGCGATACCTCACATTCGATATCACGCCACTCGGCAACGATGCGCGACCACCGCTATAGCATCGCGTGAGCCAAGCAAATATCGCCGCTTAGGCGTTACACAGTTGGTATCCCCGAGACGATATTCGAATACGAACATCGCACAGGCCTGCCCGTAGCCATGGGGAGTGAAGCGTGCGCCGGAATTTATTTACTACCAGAGGGGCGGGGAAGCTAGCACACAAGACTTTTTTACGATCTGGATGAGACATGGGAGCGGCAAAAATAATACCCGCGGGCCAAGGAAAGGGGGAGAAAGGGAAATGGAGGGGGAAGAGAATGGCGAAGAAAAAAAAAGAAAAGCCAAGAGAGAAAAGGGTGGAGAAAGAGTAGACCCGGATAGGGCCAGCGACCGCCACCGAGAGAGAGCGGGGGAAGAGACGCGCTGCGCGGGTTCGGAGTGCGCAGCGCGGCCGAGGGGGCGGACAAAAGCGGACGGCGCGGCGGCCCCCCTCACGACCCGCCGACACCTCTCCAAACTCGACCCGAGTGCGGGTCAGCCCGCAGTCAGAGAGAGAGAGGGCACAACAATCCCTCTCCCCTTTACGTACGCACGGACCTTTGATCCGGCTCGCCCCTCGGAGATGCCTCGCATCAAAGTGACGGCGAAAAGGAAAAAAATCTCGCGAGCCTTTCAGGGGCCGTGGAATTCATTTTCCGCGAGCACAACTCTCATTCCATTTATGACCAATCCTGAGGGAGAGAAAACGCGACGGATAGAGAGAAGGCGATTTCTCATACTGCTAGTAAATGCCGAGTAAGTAAATGTGGAGTAAGTAAAAAGAGGAAGTACGCTACATACGTACGCCTGGCCAAGGGCCAAACCAACTGTGCACTGAACCGGAGAGATTAGGGGCGAATATTAGCGCACATAACAGCGTGTTTCACGGGACCACATATTGAAATTATATCCGCAGGCAAGCCTCCCAGATCAATTGGATTTGGCATCCAGGTTTTTCACTTTACGCTCAAGATCACACCACAAATAATTAGAAAATCCGTGGGAATTCTAAAGTCATGCCCGCCACTACTGCCTAAAAACCTCTACAACGGAGTAGATTACCCCATTCCATTCACAGTTAACTGATATCCACTTCCGATTGCAAATACTTAATCATTCATTAAGTACCGGTGAGGCAACGATTCGCCAGACCTATAAATAAACACGAAGTCTCCCAATTCAATTTGTAGCCGAGGAGAGTTAAGATGCATTCAAGTTGAACCGGAGAACTCTAAATGAGAGAGCCGTTTCCACGCTCCACGGAAAATCAAGCACATTTCGGTAATCAACGACTATGCACTGACATGCGTCTCGGAATACACACCACCGAGTTAGATATCCACGGAAGGCATTCCCCATACTACACTCCTCCGAATAAAAATAAACACTTCGCGAACGACGATGAGATACATGCAAATATTTGAAACTACTATTAATGAACGGATCGCTCGAAAAGGGATGCATTGCATTTCAACAAGAAATGTTTGCCTTCACAGAAGTTTAACAGATTCAGAATTTCTGATACAATAACGAGGAACTAAAATTGCAGGGGTACATGCTATATGTAATTCACCTTGAATATAGAATAATTCTGCCTGGAACTAAGTTTATCGGGAAATGAATACGCTCTAGCCATTAACTATCAACTGATGAATATTACGTTGTATCTATGACCATACATTCTATCCCCTTCGGGCGAGTACTTAAAACTCTAATACAAAAGTAGACCAATTGAAATTAAATAGCAGCAGCAAATTGAAGTAACAACAAAAGATTTTTCACCACCAAAAAATGAGGAATAGATCGGAGAACGAAAAGCGGCGTACATGCGTCAATAACATTTCTATTTTTCTCGAAACTACTAGCAGCCGTACTACTAGATTTCTTATGTATTTACTAATTAATTCACAACTGGAGCCCTCAACCCAATAACATAAACAACCACCTCACTACCACAAGTCTATGGGAGTAGCTTACCACAAATGCTGAGGTCTTTGGTAGAGGGCTAATCACCGAGAAAAATGATGAACATCGTGGATTTGAAGCTGAAATGCCGAAATACACAGGATGCATTTCACCAAGTTACGCAAATGTCGTCGTTCTCACTCCCTGATAACCATTTTGCAGACTTTTTGCATCAATGTCTCTTTCTCAGCTTCCTTCCAATATCGGTGCCCAAAGAGAGAATGCATTCTCTGAAGCCTCGTTAATGAAAACGTCTCGAAAAGGTGGATTAGTCTTCCAAAATTAACTTATGTTATAAAATATAATGCACATGTTATAAAATATAATGCACAACACCAATAACATCCAATGGAGCACTTTTTAGGCTCGGAATGCAATTTTTTTAAGAACATAATTCTTCACCACTAAATAATTATTTAAAAGTTCAATCACAAATGTAAAAGCCTAAAACTGAAATGTATATAAGGATATCGGCATCGCGTACGAAGCAAAACAGCCAGAAGATTCACAGGTTTTGCTAAAAATTTAAATTTACTAAGCACCTAATTGATCTCTTCACGACACTGGATACTCTTCCAATATTTACTCTTGTCGCATACCAGTGCAAAAAACTGTTAGTAGCAGTACTGCCGAACGTTACCTGCGGTATAAATGTATCCATAACAGAATGCAACAATTCGCATAGCACTTTACAAACCCTGAGTAGGTCACCACACTCCAAACAGCACACTACCCAAAAAGCTACGGTAGCGCTACTACGGGCTATAAACATAATAAATCCACGGAGTTCGCGGTGAGCATTAGTTTCAGTGAGGGAGGCAGAGATTTAAGTCAGGGCGGGAGACTGCCCCCACCTCTGGACTCTTTTTTAACTTTTACGCTTCACCCGCCCGCAAGGCTCCCTGGATTTCGCAGCACTCGGGAAAAAATACGGGGAAGAGGCGAGATTTTATCGATTGGTGATTACCGCGGGGTTTCCTGCGACTCCCCGCGCACGGCTGCCATTAAAAGGGGTTGGTGCGCCCCAGGGGGCAGGGGCGAGGAGAGGCTGGGACGCGGCCCGGAGATGAGTCGAGGGGGGAATGAAAGAACGCGAGGGCCCGGGAGGAGGGTATGGAGGGCCAGCGAGGCGGAAGGAGCGAAACAAAAAACACGGGACCCCGACGGAGATGCGAGAGTTCAGATATTCCGAGGGGACGCGCCTGATAAGGAGACGTAGTGGGTAGCGGATTGGTGGCAATCCTGCGGAGGGACGCCAAGGAGTCCCGTGTCGACGCGTGGTAGGGGACGACACGGAATTAGAACCCTGCTTGTCCTCCCCTCGGTGGCCCCAAACCCGAGTATATTTATCGGCGCAAAGGAATCGATCCGGTCTAAGTGCCGGGGCCTTCCCGAAACCCTCCCGTCATCCTCAGCGGCCCGGGAATTCCCACCCCTGGGGAGGAGGATCCTCCCTCTCCCACCATCCATCCGGGGCCCCGGCCGACCCTCCCAGCGCGGCAGAGTACCTGCATGCCGCGAGGAAAACCACCGACCCGACCGCGGAGCCGAAACACGTGTGCAAGGCGGGGGCGGGACGCGTGGTGTGGGAGGGGAGGGCCCCGCAGACGGAAACCGCGGCCTCCCGATTAATTGATAAGGAGCTCTCGCCTCCCGGAATCCAGCCCCATCACGCGCGCTCAAACATGCATGTATGCATCAGGGCACCACATCTGCAGCGAGAAAAATCACTTGACGAAGGATTCGCTACCGAGAGAGAGAGAGGCACGTGGCAGCCAGATTAATTCCGGAAACTTTGGTGAGGCAGAAAGTAACGAGACACTTCTGTTTTCTTGCCGATTTTTTTACGAGGGTTATGATCCTTAAAGTTCAACAGTCCACGGATCTGAGGTTTCCGTAGTGTTTCTCTACGCTGCTAACGTCCGAAAGCCGATAGCCGACAACAGTTCTTACGGTGGGATTACTGAAAGACTACCGTTCTTGGTTGGTCTTGTTCGGCCAACAATTGAAAACACTAGGATGCTACACCATGTCGCACGACCCTTTCCGTAAAATATTGGCCGGGAACTTCGTGCGAAGCAACAAATAAGGGGAAACAACGCTTCCTAAAGAATCAGCGGGAAATTGAACATTTAGACAACGTGGATCATTATTATTACTTATACAATACTATGTTTATTTAAGAAACAATACTTACATCTCCGTTGTGCACTTCAAAACCTTGCAGTCGGGTGATTTCGTTACATTCTCTCAAGGTGTCTCACAAGATTTTGGAATTTTCAACAAGGCTATGTGCTTTCTGCCTGGACTGGCACTGTCAAACCTCCCCGGAAAACTAATTGAATCCGACTGGTTTTTAATTTTGAACCATCTTACCGCTACCCTAAAGCATCGAAACTATTCCGAATAAAAGACTTCAATATTAATGGCAACTTTTAATCGAATGATGAAAATTTTGCATCACAGTGGACAAAGCTTATTTAATAATTAACCTGACAACTAAATCCTACAGACAATCTCAGGCTTCGTCTTCGTGGAATCTTTGTGGAACCGCATTTCGATAAATTAATGAAAAAACAAACCGATATCCGGGAAGTCGATTTATTAATTTATAGCTATATCGTCTTTTTCATTGCTGCAAGTGATTAGCACAATAACACAAAAACAGTTTGCGACCATAGCACTCAAAAACCCACTGACCTTCCGATTGACCGTACGACTGAATAGATTATAGGAACACTTGAACACTTCAAATCTTATATCGATTACTATAATTCATACGAGTTTAGCACCAACTTATCCTCTTTTAAACCCATAAAATGGAAATTATTTCATTACTGCAGTCAATAAATGGTCCAATTAATACTCACATCATATAATCTAAATGCCCTCTTAAACGCGGACGGTGAAATTTGCAACGAATTCGGGTTCAAGATTCCAAAACGGAAGGGGAAGCAGACATCGAAGCAGTAACATTTTCTCGACAGCGAGTATTTCGAGAAAACTTCCGCCATTAACCACCTTGCAGCAGGAAAATCACAAAGGAGAGCTTAAGCCTAGCAGTATATTCCCCTTCATTGGTGCAGATTAAAAGGCTATCGTACGAATATCTAGCGCCAGTAACGTTTGCCGCCGGGAGCAGGCATTCAAAGGATTGCTCCTCGCAACGGTTGAGCGACGCGGGCGATATCGGGGGCTATAACAGAGTGTAATTCCACAGGAAAACGATCGATGCCGAAGGAACCGAAAGATAGAAGCACTGAAATCTTGGGGAAAGTCATGCAGAGAGTATATTCGAGAGCTTACGCGAAGGGATGGGTTACGATTACGTTACACCACCTTTTTTGCTCCATTGCTTTTCTGCTCATCATGGTTCAGACCATCATTCTCTCTTCTCAAGATAGACTCAAAATGGACATTCCAGTTACCTCCATAGTGGTTGGAATTCACCACTGAAACCCTAAAGATGAACAGTGGCGAGATTCACCCTTGTTTAAAACCCCAGAGAAAACACATCATGAAATATATAATCGCCAAAGGTTATGAAAACAAGACAAGATCATTGATAAACTGAACTTTATGCAACAGTGGAATTGCTACAAGATTCCACGGCAACAGGCACCAGTTTGAATGCATGCAGTGACATCTACAACCAACTTGCACAAATCTCTACATTTGCAATTCCTCAACAAAGGAAATTTCGCCCATTTACTCAAAAATGTAATTAACTTTTATCGTGGTTATCCAGCATTACGTGTGCATAACAGGCAAATTGCAACTTAGCCCATGGTCCCTAGTTTCTTTCTGCAATTAATTGCGGGAGAGTCAGGTGAAAAAAGGGTCAAAATAGTGAACTTTCCATCACGAAACACATAAGTGACAAGGTGATGGGAACAAATAACTGAGAACTAAAATCGAGTACCGAAGTGAAGTCCGTGTCGAGGGATAGTACTCCGAAGTGAAAGAGACATCGTCAGTCCCCGCCTCAAGAACGGTGTAACTTTCAAGGAACAAAAATGCGCTCTGATGTATTTCATTTTCAAGGAGTTTATACATTAACCACATAGATTAATCCTGACGTAGATATTACATACGCGCCCGTGCCGATAATTTTTTACTCACCGTCTAAATATACATGTTAAAAAATAACAACTTAAACTAATAGCTCCATACAAATGCTCAATAAATGGTTTCTTTTAAATTGCTCATAAATAAGCGGTTCGATATTAGGCATTTATTGCTTCCAGGAACCTATACTCGAAAAGATTTTTCGAAGCCTGGTTAAGTACTAAAAGTCCCATTTCATGGCGGAAAACTGGTGGTCCATTAATTTCCAATATCAGAATCCATATCCGGCGAACTTCATAACGTACCCCGTAATACAGACCCTGGCCACTTACCCATGAATTGACGACTTCCTGCTACCGTATCTCCAAGAAAAGCGCGATTTTACTAGCGCAACTAACCCATTTGAAAGACACTCGACGTAGGCCATTCTCTTTGCATATTCAAGACTGAAGAGTGACAGCATTATCGTAAGGAAAACATTAGCATGCACTTTAATCTTGGAGTTAAATATTTAACACAAATAATTTCCAGAAAAAATTCTCAAACCGAATAAGAATCCAAATTTCCGAGGAAAGCATCCAAATTCGCCGATTCGTAAATCATTTTCGCTCAGTGTTCACAGTACTGCATATTTACGCATGCATTCATAGAAAAACGCAATGGGCCGAAAACGAGAGCATACGACCAAATAAACCTTTCAACCTCGTCTGCAAAAAAAAGATGATTTAGAAGAAGCGACCGCAATATATCAGCATCAGAACGGAACACGAGTCACATTATGACTCCCAAGCAATGGAGAAACCCTTGAAAGATATATATTTGGCCGAAGCTCAAGAGAATTATTAAAATCCAAAACAGCTGATAAAATGTAAAAGAAAAAAGAAATACCTCAACAAGGTTTCTCGGAATACAACCAAATATCTGCATGGCATTTAAAAATAATAACTTAAGATTTAAATCTGGAATTGAACAAATCTGAATGAATGCATCGTGTATCGTAAAAAACTCCTAATCAAGTACAGAAAGAGTCACTCGGCTACAGGAGGGTCTTGGTTGGGAAACCCTGAAGACTAGAAAATAGTTTGTGAGATTGAATTTACTTTCATAAATTCAAATCACACAAGATCGAATCCGACAACGCTGACGTACTTCTGGCCCCACACTACTTAAGTCAGCAGGACAGATAAATGCGACAAATTCAAGGGAGATTAACGGTCGGAACCAGAGATGCAATAATTCGTTTTTCCAACGCACGATACGCCATTAAAACGCAAGCAAAGTCTTACTCTTTTGCAATAAATAATAATCACACCACATTATTATTATTTCCAAAAGAGGTAATTTTTTTCCTTGATCAGCAATACACGATTTTCACAGCTGGTGATCAACCACCTTCCCCCACACAGCCTTGCGGCGGCTCACAGGGGAAAATGGAGATGTAGGTAATTAAAAAACACCGTAATTAGCGACGGCCTTCGCCTTAACGTGCCATCGCGGTAAAACCCAAGACCGAAAGCTAACAATGCAGTTAATCGCAACGAAATTCAAATACAATACCATAAGAACGGCTATTCTAACTTTGATATGCACAAAGTGATAAAAATAAACATTTCTGTAGGAAGTAACTCAGTCCCCCCTGCTCCCAAGCATGGCAAAGTTTTCAGGAGGCGGCTGTAGCGGGGAAGTGTCATAAAAAAGTTAGTGGATCCAATTATTCACAGGGAAATCCCCTTCTTCCTACCATCCTTCCACTAAGACACTAAAGCACGACGCCTCGAAGCAGAGTTCCCTCGGAGATTTCCTCGTAAGCGCTGCACTTATTATCTGTCGCGCCGAATATCTTCCACGCGTGTCTTGGACTTCAACGACTCGGCAGAGCACTTTACATAATTTAAAGTCTTTCAACCCGTGTAATGGAGCAGTGAAAGAATTACAAGGCCGTAAGACGTTTCCCCGGCTGAGAACTTATTCTTCCAGGCTTTCAAGTGCACGATAACTCCATGCACCACTGGGAAGGTATTCAGAACGGATTTGAATGCTCAACTTCACAAAACGAGGAAAATAAACTGCACTCATTAAATTCTTTCCCGCACCCTCTCTGTATTTTTGGAGTAAGCAAGTTTCACTTCACCCAGAAAGAAATCAAGTGATATTAGGGTCGGCCTACTAACCACACAAGGTACCATATATTCGGCATTTTTCCGTTGACTAATACGAGTATGTGGATGTACGTAATCTTTGGCATACGTACATCGAATAATATTGCCTTGAAAATTACATCATAGAATTATTAAGGGCTCGCGATTCTATCGCAATTCCAAGGTTATTAAAAAAAATCAGCAATTATGTCAATAGGTTACCGTCCGTTACGTTCAGGTAACTGCTGTTTCCATGAGAAAATTAGCAGATTAAAAAATACCTCCGAATGCTATGAAATCTTACGGCCCATTGCGACTTCTTTCAAAGAGGACAGTAAAGAAGTAGGTGGCGTCCCGTTCCTAAACTAGAATCATCGATGCTTCATGATGTTTGCAGAACCTCTAATCCAGCTATGAAAAGGATTCACTGCTTGCGTCAGGGCTAGGAATCCACACCAAAGACAACCACTGAAAATTTTCCCGCGGGAAATTCTGCTACCAAACCTAGACTAGCCTCAAAACTTTTACAAGTTTAACATCCAGGAAATGTTTACTACGACGACATGTGAAAAAACCTCAACATTAAATCATCAATAATGATAGTCACCCTGAAGCGATTTTCGGAATATTACACTAAGTAACAATAGAATGCTCTGAAATAAACGTGGATCGAGCGCCACAATTCTTAATTTTGCTCCTTGTGCCCCAAAATTAAAGGTAAATGCTAGATTATGGGCCGCCACTCCGTTGAGAAATGCGTATGAGACCCCGACAATTGCTAGGAGAAGCATTCAACTTTCATCACGAATGAGAGCATCAAAAGATTTGAACAATTATTTCATCAGATGTCATTCGACACAGCCTAAAACTGACCAACTTTCGCCTAAAAGTACATTAAAATTTTAGAATTGTAAATTATAAAACCGTCTGCGATTACTTTTAAGTAACAGCCCAATCGGTAACTTTTATGAAGATCGGTCGATAAATAGTGGAAAAAATATTCACAAAGCAAATAAAGATAAAACACAAGTAATATGCACGATAAGATCTCCAAAGACAACATTCTACACGTTTCGCTTAAGTTTCTCCGTCCGAAGTAAGAAGGCTCTCCGGATACGCCGTATTGATCTCGCAGTAGTGATGCTAAATGCGCGCCAGTACTTCCTCTTTGTGCCAGGGCTCTCCCCACAAACTTTGAAGCATTTGAATGGCTCCCATCAACGGTAAATTATGCACGAACTCATCCACCGCGACCTTTATCCCTCTCCTTCAGCCAAAATTTCGCAGACGCCGCTGAACACTCGTCAATTTGCACGCCAAGCGAGACTGGCAGTAGTACTGTTGGCGCCAATATTGGGTACTCTATTGGCGCCAATTGGTGGATCAACTATTGGCATGATATAAACAAAAGTTACCGTACCTACAGCAGGCAAGTGGAGGATAATTTTAACAATTTCTGACAATTAAAATAACTATGAATTAACATTATTCTCTATGACCACGAGAAATTCCCTGGGCATAAAATGCCATGGGAACGAAAATTGCATGTGTTAGTTCAATCCGCAGACTTATTTCATCACCATGATCATCACTAAATCGCATAAAGAAAAGTACCGCTTATTATTATTCAGATTTAAGGCTAAAAGACAATTTCCATGGACAAAAAAGCATTCATCTTGACTGGGATTCGAACCCTAATCCCTCGACTTTGTGACCAGTGCCTCAGCCAGTCAGGCTACCAAGGCGTCCTTCTGTGGATTCCTAAAGAAGGAATCCCCTGTGGATTTCTCAAGGAGGAGCCAGAACCAGTCAAGGTGAATGATATTTCCTCTATTGAAATTCTGCTACTGTGCATATCAGCGGGAAACTCGGAAACTAATGTTTTTCGCGACTAGTTCGCATCCCTTGTATTCGCATTTGCGAGAGTACCCCTGAATTCCCGCGTTTTATATCACGAGTAGTCACGGAGTTCTAAGAGATAGGTTTGCCGAATTTTCTACGGCCGTCACTACTCACATTGAGAGTACAGAAAGGCCCGTGGAGCCGCCTCATCCGACTACTCCGGCGAGACTTGTCCGTCCCCGATCCGCTGAAGAGCGTTCGATAGCCGTCAGAGAGAACTGGCGCGCTGGCAGGGCGCAACGGGAAAAAAAAAGACTCCCAATCAGCGGAATTGACATCTTACGATTATTGGAGCGGGCTGTCGGGCGGGCGTAACAAAGAACGAGGTTGAATGATAGGCGAGTCATGAAAGATGCAAATGCAGCGGCAATTCCAACGGAAGAAATGGCGCGCTACTGAAACTAGGTTAGCACTCCTAAACGCACGGGGTAAGCGGAAATAGATAGGACACGCGCGCGCGCACACACCAACAGCCGGGAATGCACCGAGGGACTCGAAATTTCTCCATTGGGCGGGATTTCCACGCGGATCGTTCTCTCGCTACAAGAGATTCGATCGATACCACCGTGAAGATGACTGCCGCCTCGGAGAGGCAACGGAAAGCATGCATGGCGCTGACAGACACAAGAATGAAAGTCCCCAACATCTCCTCGTATCTCGGATTTCTCCTTTTCTCATATCCTTCAGAGTTTGACAAACTTGGCGCTGCAATAAGACTTCTTTCATTTTCTTCTACGTATCACGACACCAATTTCCGCCTCACCGTACCAGAAACAACACGAGTTTGAGCCACGAACGCATAATCACAAATGGGGTAGAGGATCATCCCGGGCTACATCCCAACCTGTGAGGGTGATCCTTTTACTGGGAGCTAAATCATCACCAAGTTTTATTTCTTCCTCTGCTATCTCCATTTTCTCGATGTTTCTAATGCCCAGATATTCCGTCTCATTCACCTCCCTACAGTCGAGGAGGATTTAGTGTCTAAATATGTCTCCAACCCTAACCAGGCGACCAAAATATTAGTTAACAACCCCGAAGGAATAATAAACCCCATGAGTTATACTCCCAAGCCATGCTAAGATGCTGAACGTGAGATATTCATAGACGCCCTGCGCATGCGAGCGACGATGCCTGAACACCCCACAGTAGACCCCATTATAATATTTTTATTGCTCTATCCATTTTCAAAGTAAACGGCCGCATTCCCACCCCCGGACGTTCGTGGAGGCCTCCTTACCCTCGGAAAACAAAAATACACGCATATAAAACACTTGGAATTAACCCTTCGACGAAATGAAAAGGGCGGAAAGAAAACAATCCGGAAAGCGGAGGGGTGGCTTCATTATCGGAGGGACGGAATCATTTAAAACACGCGCACGGGACGAGGCGATGGGGGGGGGAGGAGGGAGGGAGGGGACATCGTAAAAATCCAATAACTGTTTGGAGATCGTAAAGCGGAGGAAGGCGCCTTATGCCAGGAGCGTGCTACACACAAGGCAGGGGTGACGCGAGGTTGAAGGAACGCGGGGGGGTCCAATTCGTGCTGCTCTCGCGTCCTTCCAAGAGCACTCCCGAGGGCTAAAGGGCCCTCCCCCCCCGAGAACGCCATCGCATAACGGCAGCCGCCGGATGGCGTTCACTCCCCAAGTTCACCTACATCCACAAGGCACGCTCAAGAGCCTCTCGAAGACAGCAACCCTGACTATGGCTTTTACTGGAGTATAGGTCAGACGAGTTCACCTCCGACACAGAGTTAATTGTATCACTACATCCGTAGACAAGGATAAGATAAGGATAAGGATACACACAAGGATAAGATAAGGATATACACATGAATAAGATAAGGATAAGGATATCCACATGGATAAGATAAGAGAAATATAAAGCAAAAGAGTTTCAAATACTCATCCTTCCCCCAAACAATTCGTGGGCATAACAGCTTCAAGACCTCACATCATGCTGCTTTTATAAAATAAATTAACATAACATGAAATTCAAATTCCACAAATTAGATTAATACGGATTAATGACACAAACGGATGAAATTAGGACATCGGATTTTTATTTTTGGATTTAAGCATGTAATACTAACATGTGTAATGCATGAATGTAGCACTTCAGAAATGTTTCTTCGTATGTTGAACGAAAAGTATAACTGGTAATATAAATATATAGAAATGTCTCCGTCGACACGTAGTATAAACAAAGTTTGGCGCATTTATGCAGTACAGGTTTGGTGATAGTTCAACCCCTGCCACACACCATCGAGGTGGCCTGCAGGGTAGTCAGTAAATCTAGATAAGATACACCTTGAGAGCAAGCGGCGAGAAGCGTTCATTCGTGCCGGAAAAGGTCGGGAAATGAGTGAAATCCGGGCATAACGGAATAAAATTAAATTTATCTGGCCTTGTTCACGATTAAAATCCTCAAAATCTTTTAATCCCACGTAATGGTCACTAATAGTTTCTCTTTTTCCCACACATCCCTACTTAAATTGAAAAAATATCAGCCAACCCCACCTTCGCCCAAAAGTTTCTAATCAAATCTTATTCAGAAGCCGGGACTTTCATATTCACAAATTCATGGGAGGGCCAACGACAACCACAAGTCACGAAAGGCGTCTCTGACGACTACAAAGCGTTTGGATAAATTATTTCCATCAATATACGAAATCGGATGATCCCATTGCCCTAGGACAGGGGTCTCCGGAGTGGTCAATATTCACCTCCAGGGATCGATCGATATGGCATAGTTGGGCGTCGATTCAAGCGCGGGAGTCGGTGGAAAAAGCTAATTAAAAATTAATCATAGAATTCATACAAAGATTTTTTGTATAATAATGGAAGAATACTACGACAAATATAGAGAGGGCGACGCATAGTACAAGGCGAGATTCGCTCCAGACATGATACATGACCCTAAATCCGAGGATGATGAGGGGGGCGGATAAGAAGTCTAGGAATTCTTGGAGGGTTCGACAATGGAAATGGTTTTGGGGCACTGCCTTACGATGAAACGCACGAAGTTCTCCATCAATCCCACAATGTAATTTGACGGGTTTTGAGTTTCCATTTCTGATCGATAAGGGATTTGAAAAGATTTTCAAGCGATTTCATCTAGACCCCACACAATTCCATCACACTTCCGTGTTCAAAGAAATCCCACCGGATTATTTCCGGATTGCATGATATTTTTCAACGAGCGGCAACAATGTAACAAATGGTGCATCATCTTTCATCTCATTCATGGCCATCAATCGATGTCTCGACGCTACACTGCGAAACATAAAAGGAAAATACCGATCGGCCCTGAAAATGGCCCCTGGCAGAAAAAGAGCAATTGCCCTCAATTTATCAAAGGCTTCGTCGCTTAACGCCAGCCCAATATTTCTGTCTACAACGCAAAACGCTTGCGACTGAATTGACGTCACCAAATCTCAAGACGAACGTGCCATCGACGTCTTCGCTTACAGTGGTATCCTCCAGTGCAGGGGTTCCCAAACTGGGGGGCGTGAAGACATGTCAGGGGGGGCGTGAGCGCGAGACCAGTTAAAAATAAAAATCTCTAAGTAAATAAAATCAATACATTTCTTTAACTAATTTTATGGTGTAGATTTTTAAAATCAACCTTAATGTTTAGAAAACATAACAATCCACTTGTATGAAACTCTTTTACAGCAAAAAAATATATAGCTTTTTGTCTATGTTTTTCTCTTAACAGTATTTCTTTGAATTGAAACTTAAAATTTTGTATTTTGTGATAGTAAAAAAACATGTTTTTTCTCAATGCATAATACCTGTTTAATTAAATGGAATTATAATACCTGTTTTTTTCACATGCCCACAAAATTTACTGTGAAGGGGGGCGTGGAAGGGTTCCATTTTAACAGGAGGGGGCGAAATACAAAAAAGTTTGGGAACCCCTGCTCCAGTGCAACCAATAATAACCCTTATATTACTTTGCTTTCGTCCGCCCGATGTGGGTGTAAACAAGGTTACGGCTAAAGGGCTCTACAGCTGCAGTTTGATTCTTACAGTCTTCCATTCTTAAATTACACAATACACCAACGTAAACAAAAGACTTTATTTTATGTATACTTCCTTACTCTCCCGAACTGCAATGCGATACCATCATTAAACTCAATGCTTAAACATTTTAGTCATGGCAATTGTGATTCCATACTGATCGAGATACTGATCAATTGACCGACAAAACACGCGCATACCTAAAAGTACGGGAAAATGGAGTATTATCGAGACTTCTCAAAGGCCAATCCAGTCAAACCTCCCAATAGGTGGATATGTTCGGAACATAAGAAATTGCCCGTTATTAAGAGGGTGCCGGAATTAGGACAGGTTTCTCTATGCAATAATGGCGACGAATTAAAATATAAGGGCATTTAATATGCCGCATTAAACGTTAACGCTATAAAATATCGAAAAATATATTTTTGTAACAACAAATTTAGAAATTAAACTAGTATACATTGTTTATCCATAGAGCAACTATAGCCATCATCATGATCAAAACAGAAAACGAAAGGAGATAAGTAGCAGTTAGTAAGCAGGGAGTGGAAAGGAAACGGGCAGGACTCGTAGACAGACGAACAGATGGCTCCCTGTGTGCTAAGAAAAGGTTTTTTCTGGAAAAATTCCTAATGCATACATATTTGCTTCAAGAAATTGGGTTTTTTTGTTCAGAGGAAGAGAAAATGTTCCAGGATTGCTCGTAGGGTAAGTAAATGGAGGAAATGGAAGAAAAAATGTTTATCTATGTTGTCCACGTTCGTTACTGAGAGTATCCGCTATTAGAAGGTGTTAGATCAACGAGTCTCCATGCTCTGCTGCCAGGAATTGAATAACGGCCCGTTTTTAGGAGGCGTCTGTTAAAATTGAGGTTTTCACTGAACTGTCTTAAATAAGTCCTTTTTCACTCCGTCGTGTGATGCCCTTCTCTCCCTAGCCACCACTTCGTTAGCCCTCTCATATTTGGTGAGTCTCGCAAACTTGATTTTCTGATCGACTTTAAAACTGCCCACTTGATACCCCACGCGAGAATTAGGGCGCGGATGACCGCCATCGCATATAACGACGAATCACGCGTGCGTCTCAGTTTGTGGGGGAAATTCGCGCGGTATCCAGTGGCGGAGGGGCGGGAGAAGGTGAGTGTCTCCAAGGCACGAGGGGGTGAACGGTGAGAGCAGGCCTACCAACACAAGCGCGAATCGCCTATGATTTACATGCCCCGCGGGTGAGGCGCGAGCTCCGGCCGCCGAAACCGCAGCCGCCGAATCAAACCGCAGAATAACGGTGGCAATGCCCCGTTCCCACCTCTCCTCGCAGATGCACAGAGACCCTTCCACTTGGAGCGCGTTCGAGCGTCCTCCCTCGCTCGCAGGACCCACACAATCACCAGCGATTGCGGCAGACCCACACCTTGGGGAACACCCGTGGAACACCGGACAGGTCGGCGACGCCGCGCGGAGGCGAGATTTGGGCGAGCGAAAGGACGGGTCGGCGACACCAAGTGGGGTGGTCGGTGAAAGTGGCGGGGTGCGACTGGACCACAGACTGGCGGCGCCCACGGGGAGCAATATTTCGGCCAAGTCATGTCCTTGCGGAACCCCAGAGAGAGCGTGGGAGGAGGCGAGAGCTCCAGCGCACATCAGAGCTAGGTCACAGAGACCACCGAGACTCTGATTATGAGAACGTAGGGACGGAAGCATCCTAGCACTCACTTCGGGCAGCAGAATTGTCCAAGAACGGATGAAATGTAATCGTCAGCAATACAGTAAGAATTCTAGCTTCACTATCGACAGTGCCTGCCGGCTATTCCCCTTCCAAATGTCCTTCCTCGCCAATCCACATTCTTTTTCTCTCTCTTCCGCGCTTCCTTCACTTCTACCCTCTACAAAACTTCAATATTCCATTGCCTCCCAAAAGTCCTCCGTCCATTATTGTGAAAATATACACAAAGCAACACAACCGAAAAAAGTATTCTCGATTTAGCTTCCTTTCCTTCCCAATTATGTTCTTCATTTCCCCATTCGGCTTCTTCTCCATTTCTCTCCAAACCCGTAAGTTTTAGACACTTCAATTTCTAAACAATCATGTAATTGAACAAGTCGATTAGTTTTAAACCCTACTGCAATGCCGTACCGATGGTGGAGCGTAGTAATGAAAACATCCACTTTCCTTCCAAGGTAGCCCGTCACTGTACTCTGGAGCGGGATATCGCTGGGGAGGTATCAAATATTGACTTTTGCGAAGCACTTGAGGCCAAGAAGAAATTGCACGTTCATTCCGGGGCACAGATAGCATGCAACTCAGCATTAGAAACACAATGTTTCAGCCATTTTAATAATATTTAAAGGCCGTTTCATACGGTACTTGATCCAGCACAAGGTCGAGTATAATAGCTTTCCAGTATCGTATGAATGGAACCAGTATGTTGGCTAGCAAGTATGCTAGCTAGTATAGTCGCTGAGCTACTGGATTTCATACTTGATGCGGTACTAGATTTCTAGTAGGACCCAGTAGCCATCGACCAATCAAGTCTCGTTGCAGACGCTAAGCGAACATCTTTTTTTTTAATTAGTATGGAATCATAAGGAACAACCGGTTCATGGCAAGCACAAGGTCGATGATCGCGTGAAACCTCCCAGGACGGTTCCAATCACGCTAGATTCCGCCCTCAACATCAAGTAGCGGCCAGCACATTAGGTCTTGGGCTGGATCAAGTATCGTGTGGAACGGGCTTAAGAAAAAAGGCATCAAATCCCTTATCTATATTCTTTTCCCATAAAGTGTTTATCATGCGTTAAAGATAATGAATAAAAAGGATAAAACATTTCATAGTTAATTTTCTTAAGTCGGGCAGTGAACGCGGATGCAGGAACAAATGAGGATTTTTGAGATGATAAATAAAATAACTCATCAAGGAAAAGAAGAGGCCCTCAGTGACGAGTTTGTTCGCATCGTAACTCAACATGAAGCCTATTTGGGTGCACAATACAAACATTTCGACAGATCCCTCGTTTTGAAAGCATCAAATCATTTCAAAAGCGATAGACAAAAATAGTAGGGGAAGATATAACGAAAAGCAGGCCTAGTACTGAAATTATTTCGCGTAATCTAGTTCAAGTAGAGAGGTCTAAGGTCCAAATCAAAGATACTACAGTCGTAAGTTGGTTGGCATAGTTCACTTCCTAACGGACAATGAGGGAATCCAAGCCCAAGTGAAATCACTTCTATTTTAATTTTTTCAATTATTAAATATACCTGTTCACAATCGAAATTATATAATCAGCTGCGATCAATAACACACGTCTTATGATTTTAAAATGTGTATTTAAAGTAATGAACAAAGTAATGTCAATAAAACATACTGGTAAATATAAATTCATCTCAAATTACCTTTCCCTGCGATGTCACTTGAGCCGAGTGTAAATAAGTTCACCAACAAACTTCACACAAACCTTATGGAATGTCATTTACGTGTTCATTGGCTAAAGTAAAAGAAGCATGTAAAACTTAGCGGGTGAAAGAGCTATTTCACTGAATACGAAAGAAACTAGTTCTCGGCTCACCCACCCACCTTACGTCTGGATTCACGTTGCTGCGTCATTGGTCGCTAAAAAAGCTCGAGACTCGGGAGGTTTCAACATTAACTCTCTTTACCCCATCTCGGGCCCACTAAAAAACTAAAGCTATACATCACGTGCTTAGTAGTTCACAGGGAATGTTAGTGCGAGCCACCATGCTTGCTAAGCCGGTGAATATAAATGAGTAATATACTCCTAGAGGAAGATGCACGGCATGCAACAGATTTATATCAAGGATTACCTCAGTAAATACGACTGCTTAAGTGCCTTGATGATATTTACCGAGCCACCTCAAGGTGATTTGGACTAGTGGCCTAATTATACCAACCTGCAAAGAACGCGGGTAACCGCAAAGATTAATGCAGTTGGCTAATAAATTAACAGGTGATTTCGCCTTTATGAGCACTTGGTGTCTTAAGTTCAGGGTTGGGAATATACCAGATAGACACATTCAGAAGAAATCACGCTAATGCTCACCAGTTCGCACTCACTTCGACAGCATTTGGCTGGAGTGGATCCCGAAATATGCGACGGTGAACGACGACAATGAGCCTATTAACTTAACTCCAACTTTTTGAGAATTACAAAGACCGCGGCAGGCCGGCCGCTATGTTCTTAACGAAGCGAAGCCCGTGATCTTAAAAATCACCTCTGATAAAAAGTTTACTGGGAGAAGGCAAGCTTTCAGGAAAGACCGGAGGAACTGGATTCAGTTTGTGGATTATTGATACAGTAAACTCTCGAATTTAAAACCCAAAACCAGATTCTCACTAATCCAGCGCATGGAGATTTTTTTGCCTCAAAATCAATCGACAACGTGATGTGAGTGGTTAACACAACACTTAGGCATTTAAAGATCCAAGGTGAGAAAGGCGAAACCTATTTCTCTATTACTCATTGAATTTCTACACTATGGTGACTATCCCCAACAAAACGCCGAGTCAAAAAGAGCGATAGCCACATTACACAAACATATTAAATGATTTCGCCCAAAAAAAGCGGCTCACAGCGGAGTCCCTTAAGTCCACGGTCATTTATTGACACGCACTCTGAGAAGTAGGCCTCTGAATTTACCTGACATATCACTGCAAGGGGGTGTGGCAGGGGGTGAGGCCATACCCGGCAGCTGTCGAATAACTGTCGTTACTACCTACAAAACCGATTTAAAATAAATATTCTCCACGGATACTTAGACCAAAAATAATTAATGGCTGAATTAATGCTCTCAGCGTACGAACCTGAGATTGGCAAAATTCTACGTTTTTATTGTTACCATAAAATTAAATCGACGTAAACTATTGCATAAGAGTGGGCCTGCATGTCGATCTACGATCTGATATTCATTCCCAAAATTACTCTTCTAAAACTTTAAGACGCACAGCGAAACCTACCACATCAGTGATTCCGTCGGTAAACCATGACTCCCCTTATTCAATAGTCCTCGGGCCAAAACTTCACACCATCGACAAATTTCGTAAAGTATAGCTTGATAAAGAAAATCATGATCACAAAGGCGTCGGAAATGTTTTGAGTACCATTCCTGTACCGATAGGCTCAGCAGAATCTTGAATCATTAGGCTGTCGCAGGTCAAGTGGCCGGCAGCCCGAAGCAGAGGGGATAATTAGAGGGAAAACGCACCTCGGCATCTAGTCTTTGTAGTCCCTTTCCCCTTTTCGCGGAGGCTATTTGGCTCGACTTCGGCATTTCCGCGGCTTCAACGCAATGGAACCTCGAACACATTTAGAGACCAGAGCATTTGCTGGGAGCAGAAGAATGTTAACGAAGATTGACGTCTCGGGCGAGACCCAGGAGCGATTCACTGCAGTGCTGCATCACGGAGACGCAAATAGTGCGGGCATAATTAATAGATCAAATTACTTAAAATTCGTAATGTCAGCAAATGGACGTTCAAAGTGCATAAAACTGTTTCTTTTTAGCCGGTTTTAGATGGAGTACCCCAACTCCATCGTTAATTTTCCTAACAACTCCTTCCCTGCGTCGTTTCTCTTCTATTCAGCACTTCACCTACCTCTCTCAACACCAAGATACCCTTACCAAATTTCACAACACAAATTTTTACAACGGACCGAATTCTTCAGGTGGATAAGTGCAAGGGACTGCAAATCATATGATGAACATAAATCTAATCTCTACTGGCATTGGTGTCTATTAAGGACGAGCAAAAAAATCATCGTAGAAGAGGTATACAGCTGATGGATTACCTTTGAAGTTTCAGAAAAACTCTTGTCTCATGATCTTAATGTTCATTGCATAGTTCATCGCAAAGGTATCGAGGGACTCATTGGCATGAAATTAATATCAAGGCCTTAATTATAAACCCCAATCCCTTCGCCAATGATCAACAGCGTGCTGCTGCAACCCGTCGGCGAAGGGCAAGGGCGAGCGAGAGCTATAAACAGGACGGTTGGCTCTGGAGACGAGGCCAGTGACAGCGCGGGAAGACGAGGGCCCACTTCGCGGGGGGATGCCACATGACGAAGAATACAGAGCCAAGAGCTTATCAACAGTCAGCCAGTCAGCAAAGAAGACGTCCTCACCATATGATTCACAAGAGGTGGTTGGTTAAATCAAGGTCACTGTGTGAGCAGCTTTGAGGTTTTGCAGCCTCCAAGGATTTAAATAATGAACTTAGCAATTCGTTGACAACAGGGCAAAGAAAATATGGATTGTCGAGTCCGAGTTAAAATATATTAAGAGCTCTTCCCCGCTCACCATTGTTTCTCACTCAATCACTCACATCCAGCATCAGCAAATAAATCATTGAGTCAAGGGAAAGTTTAAGCATCGAGTTCACGTTCAATTTTTAGAAGGAACTATCGGAATTCATACACAATTTTCTCTACCACTGGCTGAACACAAATTACAATATTGAGGTTTGATCAGAATGCTAGATAGTGTGCAACGTAGAGCAGCTAGGTTTGTTATAAGTTGTTACGATAGAATTAGTAGTGTATCAGAATTAATAGAAGAATTAGGTTGGGAATCACTGTCAGATTGTAGGTTAAAGTACATATTAAATCTATTACAGAAAGTTCATTCGGATAGCTTTACTGAAGATTCTCAACATATATTAAAACACCAGCGTATTGTTCTATATTCGGAAAGATAAATAAGATTAGAGAGATAGATTGTCGTACCGATAGATTTCAAGTATTTTTCCCCTAGTACTATTAGAGATCAAAATAGGCAGGATAGCAAAGGAATACGTACGTGAAATGTTGTAGAGTAGCCTGTAGTGCATTATGCATGTACTAACAACCAATCTCTTTATCACTATGTTGATACTAACCATCTAACTGCTCGTGACCCTATTATGGAGCATGTTTCCATGTAGTAGCTTGTTTGCATGTCAATGGTGCATGTTTAGTGATCTTCACCCGCTGCCACACACCCTCGCAATGGCTTGCAGGATATCGTGTATATGTAAATGTACTCACAACAATCAGATCACAATGCAACGTTAAGGACTAAGATAAATACTTGTTTCTTAATCTCTAATCAAGTGTATTGGATGGATCATCGTGGTAGGATTGTAAGTCACACGCGTCACATGAATGGAATATAAAAGAAGACAAAATTGCTGATTTGATGAATCATCACCGTATAGAAACCTTTTTTAACCCCTACTTGGCCAATTACAAAGCAGTCTCGGAAAAATCTCAACACTGAAAACAGGCCATTACGTTTTTCTGGACCAGCAACCTAGAAGTTTACGGAAATAATTTCCACGCAGCTTCCCTAAACAACGCGGGAAGAATGCGAAGAACAGCTGTCTAATAGCCACTGTCGACAGCTGTGAGGCCTGGGAAACCCGTAAATTTTGAGTAATGACGCGAGAAAGCTTACCGTGAAGTACTCGATTAACGCAAAGTGTTGCTGGAGTTTTTACGCCTTTTTTTCAGCTAGGAAATATTGCGGAGTTAATTTAAAGAGGGTGTCAAATAATGTCAGCATTTTTGATGCATCGTTTCACACTGACATAGATTACATGGATCCCTTGTTCTGCCCGATTATTTTCAATTCCATGCATAACTTTTTAGGAGTCCAACATAAATTAATAATTTCCGCTCCAATCCCACGGAATGTCATGATTTTCCCCTCTGAATCCCCCCTTATAGGATTCAACACCACACTTAGAATCAAATTTCCATGTAAATGCTGGCGTGAACAGCAGGTAGCAGTCAATTAACTCGGAACTGGGAAAATAAATGGAATTCACACCGCAAATCTTCAAGTTCGCGGCGACACTCGACAAATCTGGTGTTCAAGATATATTACAGCCCACACAAATGTAACTGCTGTAAATAATGGGTCAAAAAAATTAATGCTAGACAATACTTGCGCAGTCCATCATTCCGCAGCAATTTCTTTTTCACTTCCTTTGATTCACAACCGTCCACGAATTCCGAGGAATGTTCGCTGGAGTTGGGCATAATATAATAAAACAATTCGCGAACGCATTCATACTGCTCTTTAAGATTTAATGCTAGGCTTAAAAAAAAAGAAACTCGTGAAGTTGGATTCAAACTAGATTTTTCCATATTAAGTAAGTTATACCTTCAACACTCCAAAATCAAAGGAGGAGATGATCTAATTTCATCAAAAGAAAATGACGGAATCAGAAGGGTACTTGATCGAGTACATCAACACAGTAACA
The DNA here is from genome assembly GCA_933228895.1 of Platycnemis pennipes. Lineage (NCBI taxonomy): Eukaryota > Metazoa > Arthropoda > Insecta > Odonata > Platycnemididae > Platycnemis > Platycnemis pennipes. The sequence goes on from OW121856.1 coordinate 15,167,362, forward strand.
CGCTGGACACCACCATTCAAGTTTGTACACCAAAATACTTTCTCAAAACACACACTGGCATTAGGAACGAAATACGCAGTACAGCTTTTCGTGTACACAAATCCCTGTATTTTGAGCTCAAAAGAAGCATTAATGAACTTTTTCTAGGCAATTTTGTAGGATATGTTCGTACATGGAACACATAACAATTCAGTTTAATTATTACACTCACAAAACATAAGCAATTGTTAAATTTTAAAATAAAACGGATGAGAACCTTCAAACGAAGAGTCTGAAGAGGAAGGAAACAAAAAGGGATACCTCATGAACATTCGGAAAAACATTGTAAGAAAAGTTCTTGAGACACGAAAATAGTGGCGAGGGAAAAGTGAATGGAAATAGTAAGACCGCGTACGAGATAAATCACTACAGCTGTCGCAACTCCAGCACAATAACCTTCCCCCCTCCCCAATACGTCCAGCGCCGAACACTGCCAACAAATACGAGAAACCTGCGCGAGAGGAAATATCTAGTTTTAAAAATCCCAAGCCCCTACATAGAACATAATTACTTCCCTATTTTCTAGACATTTTATAAAGCACGACGAATAAAAGCCAACACTCAACAACACCCTTCTTACACCTTGGATAAATCTTACGAGCTCCAGTTTCCATAAAATTGGCTCACGTTAAATGTTCACCACTGACGGCTATGGTGCTGCGGTATTACCAGGATATCCCGAAAACTATGGAATAGTCAGAAATACTGAATCTGTGCATCATAATAGGAGGCAGACCGTTTAAGAACTACATCCACAAAAAATAATTCTTTCGAATTCAATCACTGAGAGCCCACCTATATTTAATTTTAATTATTTTTAAATCATGGATTATATCAAGCGCGTCAGTTTCCTATCATCGAAAGAGATCGCAACATACCTGACGCCTAATTACATGCCGGAGAAGTATTTGCGCCGACGAGAACACCACCCTCGAGCAAGTTTCTTCTTTTAGGTTTGTGTGTATGCAAAGTGAACGTGGAGTAATAATGACGTGCCAATGCTGCGTGGGAGAAGTATTTCGGCCTCGATATCTCGTGTGGCACGCACACTGCGACGGGTCGCCCATTCCATCGACGGGCGCACGATGAGATCACTAATTACGTCCCCGGACGACGGAGGCAGGGCACACGAGAGGTCGATGACGTCACGACACATACCGAAGCCACCACTCCTCCAGATGACAGGCGAGCGATACGGATTCACGAAGCGAGCGCCAGCCGAATGAGAGCGCAAAGAGACTTTCGCATGCCTACATGCACAACTCACCCCTCCCCCTCTAGTGCACATTCCTCACACATCAGTTCACAAAATGAAAAAGTTGTAATTGTTGTAACGATAGAACACTATTTAATTTACGAGAAATCAGCTACTTTTCCCTGGTTAGACCTCATTTGGAATATGCTGCCAGCATATGCGATCCCTACGAAATCGGTCTAAATAATGAGCTTGAACGTGTGCAGCGAAGATCGGCAAGATTTGTAAAGGGACGATACGATAACCTCATTAGCGTAACCAGTCTATCAAATGAATTAAATAGGGAATCATTGTCAGATCGAAGGTTGAAATTTAGACTTAATCTCTTGAATAAATTCCAAGATAATATTTTCAGTGATGACGCTAAAAATATTTTGCGAACCCCAACGTACTATGTTAGACTGGACCATGATAACAAAATTAAAGAAATTGATTCCCGAACGGACAGATTCAAAATGTCCTTTTTTCCTCGTACAACTAGGGATATGAATAACGGTAAACATATCCAGTACGAGTGTAGAATGGATAACATTGGTAGCTGCATGTTGGTATAAGGACTTGAAAGTAACCCAACTAACAGCATGTTTTTGCATGTTTACTTTGCTATTTTTATCTTTTTAAATAGTGAAGTTTAGACCAATATATTTATATTGGTCCTATTTTATGCATGATATGTAGTGCATGTTTGGTGAGAATTCATCCCCTGCCACACACATTTATGGCGGATTTTAGGGTATTATGTAGGTGTAGATGTACATCGACTGTCTGAAAACCCTTTCTTTACCACCAGGGCCCTAGCAAAGTTGGTGGCTTCTTAAACAGTTTGTGCCAGTCCTCTTTGCATATTACCAACACAGTTATGTCGCCTGACAGATAATACCCAGAGTGTACCCCTCTTAATTTCCCAAAACATTGCACGTACTTAGCCCATTTTGTTCAAAACCCTATTTCGTCTCCTCCCCGTCTCTCTCATTAGTCTCAATCCAATCACACATCGTCAGGAGTCTATTACTACTCCAGACTGCTCCCGCCCTTTTAACTACCACGGAATTACTTCCCACAACATTCTCACATTTTCGCCGCACCAAACACTTTTTTCGTACGTATCTCTCTCCACCCTCCTCTTCCAAATCACCCTTATCTCAGAAGCCTTTTTAAATCCTTTACGATCAACCAAAAAATAAATGTAACATGCTATTATCGAATTTTAAGAAAAGCAGAAGGCAAGCAATTGCATATTATATTAAGACGCCAATTATAGATTTAATTTGGATGGGAAGGCTACGCGCGAATCAAGCCACTTCCTAATGTGTACATATTCAATGTAGAGTCAAAATTAAAGCGCTGCAAGATAGAGGTGTCAAAATTGCTCTCATATGCCCACGCTTATTTTGTCGGAAGTACATTCAGAATATTCTTCCCAGAACGTGTTATTTCGTTCGTTGGTCGTTTTACCCAACAACATGCACAAACGTTGACTCATAGTATCTCCCCGACTGGGCATCCCTCCAACTATTTAATCTCGTTTAGCCAAACTCCAGGACGGTAACTCTCCCACAATACGTCCTATGCCACGTCCAGGCATCTGACGTATTAGACTGGCATGGCGGAGAAGAACAGATAGAGTATACCTCACGACAACAGAGAAGAAAATCGACTCCGTGACCTCACAGCCGTCCTCTACATCGCCAAGATTGCTCCTCAGAAGAGTTTAAGAGGGCCCAACTTGTGGGGTACCCAGTGTAGGAGGGTGAGGGGCTCGTGATGGGAAAACGCGACTTTCCCGGTGCTTCAAAAATCTCTCGCCGCCCCCCTCCGCAAGACACAAAAGACGGCGCGGGGAGGGGAGCGGGAAAAGAGCCTTAGCGTCTGCGGGCTCGAGTGGTCGGGAGCCGCAAGTCCCCTCGAGGAGCGGCAAGAGGACGAATTCGGGGGGGGGTCGGTGAAGGAGGGTCCCACGGCCGGATGAACGAGGAGAAGAGAGAGAGAGAGCAAGAGGCGGTGGAGAAGCCGCGAGACCGCACGGCAGACGGATCGCCCGCGACTTAGCGAAGCGAGGAGCATTCTCGGGGCCCGTGGGCAGAGGGCCCCTCGATTGGGCCGAATTCCCCTCAGTCTCCCCTCAAGTGCCCGCTCTCCCCCAGCGGCAATTCAGCAGGCAAGCCGCAGGAAGAACCTAAACGCGTAATCCCAGCTTAATTACAAATTACTTGCGGCGAGATCAATTTCGATAGACTGGTAGAGTAATACCTTCACCGCTACAGATATTACCACCAGCTGCGAACAAATTTCCGTAAGGAAAAAAAACCTGACACCTTATCGATCCTAACATGAAAGCAATTCTCTCTCACTACGTTAAGAGGGCAGTTATAATTTCGAAGGATTGTTTAACTTTAAGATATCCAAGAAGCCGAAATTAAATACTTCCCGATGACATCCCAGTAAAGAAAGTAAAGGAGGTAAGCATTCTAGTGCCCTCAATCGATTTCTAGCTGAAGTCTTAATCACCTAAACTCAAGATCAAGAAGGGGTAAATTTGGCGCAGCTCTACACAATGCTTCGATCAGCCCAGCTCCTATGAACAAGTGTCTCCACGCAGGCATTGTTCATCCTAAGCTTAACCTAACTCATCGGTGGCCTTCCCCTCCCAGTTCCCAATCAATGCTTAGAAGACGGTACTCATCCGATCACCATGTCTCAAGAGGACCCGTTTCTCACTCAATCTGCCCACGCCGGCGTACTGTACAACAGAGAAATTAGAGAAGGCCAATCCCCTGCGTAAGAATACACCTCATTTAGCTGGGTACATAAAAACTTAAGTAACTCGGCCACCTAGCAATGTCAAAATAACAGATTCATGGACAAAAGCTTCATGCAAAAATCAACACTTCAAGGGCATATTAATTCCAGGCCTTAAAGTATCAGATTTTGTAGTTTAAGAGCTATCGTTAAAAGAAAACTAACCTTATGTCTGTGGTACTTCACAAAATGCTATCAACTGGAAACCTTCACACTAAATTTGCTCTCACATCAGCTGACGATTTAAGTTACGCAGGCATAATAAAAGCAAGCCTATTAAGACATATAAGCAACAGAACATAGCCAAGGAAAACAAAGAAAACAAATTGGCGACTCGAGAGGAAACATCACGCGCATACGTTAGGGAATGCTGTAAAATATATTTTTATCCGTTCGAGAGAAATAAATGTAGATCGTAAAAACCTCAAAAAAGATAATGAAGATTTTTCAGCATGAGGCCAGCAGAGTGCAATTCTTAAAGAAGCCCATTAGAAAATATTTAATATTTTAGGCATCATTGGCACAATTTCTAAATAATATGTTGTCTTCAATTACAGCCGATATCGAAGCCATAAAAATGGATAAAATAAATGCCGAGCCAACTCTGAATATTCAACGATAAGACTCTTAAGACTAATGCATATCAGAAGAGGCCACGGTCAAAGGTGCGACGAGGAAATGAAAGCCTGAAAATTTCCTTCTCTATGGGGGAAGAAATGGCCAATCAAGGAACAAGGAGAACCGCAGGCCATGGAGTAGCGGGTAATCTCCTGGGGATCAATGCCGATGTGAAGCAGAGCAATAATAGGATTCCCCGAGCGAGGAACCAAGTTGAATGAACGATTCAGGGTTGAAATTGAAGCAAGTTAGGCCAACAGCCGCTCCTAAAGCGAATTAATCTGCACCCCCTCCCTTTGCATACCCCTGCATGGATACGATTGAATTCCTTTCGAGCAGCAAGGGATATTCCCCCACATGTGGACTTATGGCAGAGGAAAAAAGGCTTCAAAGAGCAGCACCACCCCTTTACCAAGGATCTCACTGGCCTAAACCGGGAAAGAAAAATCGTTCCCCAAAAGAAAATTGTTCACCCGACTGGAACTTAGAGATTTGAAATGCCAACATACCATCTTCAGTCCGCCGCCCACATAACACAGAGTTGAACGCCAGCAAGTGGGTCAAAACAATTCATGTGCCCTTGAGAAATAAATCATAAGGATAAAAAACCTTGAAAATGCATAACAGAGTTAATTGTTCCACGCCGTTTAATCAGCGTCCATTTTCTGCATCAAATGTGCCAGACCTAAGTTTTTCTCTTACTTCTACGCTGCATCAATATTCGAATAAAAATTCGCTTACCTACATAAAACGAAAATATGCAATAATTGCAAGACCACCAACCAAGGTTTAGGCCGAGAGGAATTTTAAAAAATTGCAATTCCGGCAAAGGTCTTCAATAAACACAAACTAGCAATGTAAAAATTGACAAGAAAATTACTAGTGTAGGCCCCGTAACACGAGGCGATGTAAAGTGAAGACAGGTAATGCAAACTAACAAACACCAGGATTCGGAGTAGAGGGGGCATTTGAGGAAAGTAAGGTTTGGTAAACATTATCCCTCGTAACTATACCGTCTTTACTGGCGTTCTTAAATAAGAAAGAAGAAATGGCATGGACGTATTTAACAATTACACCGGAATAATTTTGGAACAAAATTACAACGGCCACTAATTCACATCGCATTACGTAAGCACCGTGTGGAGAAACAGAGGCCACGTAATTTTCCACTGCTTGCTAAAATTCTCCAATCAATCGCAGTTTCCTTGTGATGACTTATTTTTCGAATAAAAAATATGCACCGGAAATCGATGCAATAACCGATTACATCTAAAATTGAGAATAAATTAATCGCGGAAGATTACTGATAATTATATCAATACCTACTTGCTTTCGTCACTTTCGGCAATCATCAAATATACAAATTTACGCACGGAGACATTCGAAATAATTTCCTTTGATTCCCAAGTAATATAAATTGAAATACGGGTCTATAGTAGCTCCACAGTGCCCAGCTAACCACCACAGTCTTTGTCACACCAAAAGTGAGAGCAAACCCAGGACCCAATGACCCAACATATGACCCAAATAATCCTCCTGGAGCACGCAAACTCGGCAACTGCAACTATGCAACCGACTCACCACTAGATGCTGCGATGAACATCTTCACCCAACCCTTAACATCTCCACTCAACATTCAGCCTACGAACTCTACCTCATATGAAGAGGCACATCTGAATTTTCTCTCCATATTTTCCACCAAAGACGACGACTACGCGTTGAAAACTTGACGGCACCAGAATAAACGACCGGGTGAAATATGCGCGTTTACCATCGTCTTCTGAATTCCGTTTCCATTCGAAACATGTCGAGGAGAGGCCGAACGCGGATAGACGGGTGGTCCATGGCGGAAACGGGAGAGCCCAGGATAAGAAGAAGGTGGGAGATGACGGAGGGTGACGGCATATCCCACGCCGGACACAAATAGGCGAGCTGGACCAATGGGAGGACGGGAGCAGACCGAGGTGACAGCAATTGATGAGGTGCGTGGACTCAGGGATGCGAACCCTCGCGGTGGAACGGAAATCCGCGGCAGGCCGGGGACAATGCTGAGGAAGTAGCAGCCTTCGGATGAGGGGAGGAAAATACCGCCATTTCTACGCACACACACACATACACGCGCGCGCGCATACGATTTTCCATCCGATCGGACTGGCGCTAACGATGACGACGGAACAATGCCGTCCGAGGGAAAGGATTCGGATCAATCGGGTCTGGCGACGACGTGGTTTTGGATCGGGCTCAACCCCCGGAAAACTCTCGACACTGAAGTGCATTAAAACTGCCTGGGGCAGATATCAGGGACTCGATGTGAATGGATGTTTCTATTCAATTCTTGCATCATCTCATGGAGTTACGCTTTACTTTGTTGAAAGTAATGGAATTTAACCATAACGGATAATAAGAAACTTTTTCTGAAAAGGAAGACATTTTTCCCCTTGAAAATGGCCTTTATTCGTTAAAGTTGATACGGAATAATGAAGTAAGTGGATATATAACAAATTGCTAGGCTTGACTTCGTGGAACCACATATTGATCACGTAAACAAATTCACTTAGTAAAATTCTACAGATTCCAATCAGTGGAATTTTACAAAGTGAATTTATTTACGTTATCAAAGTAAGTGGATTTGTACAAAGTGCCTTCTATAATCCACCATCGTTTATCTTGCATACATTTACTGAGTGGTATTATACAGTATTGCGCCGTCTTTTCTATTCATTTCCGCATGCCACTGAGGGTTGTGTGTACACGCGGCGAGCGATGTGCGTATGAAATACCAAAAAACTATTTATCATCATTCAGAAGAACTAAAGGCCAAAAATGGCACATTCACCAAAGAATTTAGAAAAAATATTACGTAAGTCACATTTTAAAAGCCGACACACAGATAGTTTGCATTAAATGTCCTTTTTTCACCTAGGGCATAACGGTTTTCAATTTGATGGCACATAAAAGAATTTAAACACCATTGATGACATTCAAATCCTCTTGTGTGTACGGAAATTTTACATCATTAATAAGCTCATATTCGTAAGGAAGCAATTCGGTCACAAAGTAAAACTTAAGTCCCGTACGACTCATATACGAGGGGTAGATATCAGATAACCAAACAGAAAGGGCCCAAAATATCATCAAAACTACCACACATCCCAAAACATCACTCTTCCTCCCGTAGCCCAGACCAACTCATCATAAACTTAATTACGTTCGTGCTGCGGAAGTCGTAAGATACTCGGGGACCTTTATTAAAAGTGAGTTTCCCAAACTACAGCCAAACATTGCGAGAGATTAGCAAAAAAGCCTCACTACGAATTACCTAAGTCTGCCAGTTAAGAGCTAGAATAGGGGCGAAAGTTATTCCAAAACAGTGGAAGGATTTGAAACAAAGTTAATTAAAGGGGGGTCAGTTATCACTTCGCGAAATGATACAACTGACACTTCTCACAAAACCCTAGGGAGAACATTTGGTACTTCGAGATGAAATTCCGCCCACCCACATCAAACTGCATTGTTCAGACTTGCTTTCTCTCCTACATACAATAAAACCAGAACCACTCCGCACAGATACAGAATAAAGAGGGACAACGCTCCAACTACTGCGAAGTTTAATTAAAACCCAATGAAAATGATCACGCGACACAGAGAGGGAACTGCAAAAACTCACCAGGATGCTCCGTGCAAATGAGCCTCCACCCCCTAAAGAGCATTGCCAATTGGTCCATTTGGAATGACGTGAGCGCTCCGTAAGCCACGGGCCAGAATGCATCTCGGGAGATAAAGGACCACTGGAGTGGTCGACGGCAATCCAATAACACCAGCAACAAGGGTGTTTGAAGCTATTCGATGGCGAAATAGAATTCCTAACTCTTTCGGTAGAATGTAGCGCTCGAGCACAGAGCGATTATAAATGAATTTTATCATTCCGTAGGCAGGTGCGATGCTGGAATTTCCCCCAAAAATGACTGGATCGCTGCATTTACCCCGGGTAAATAATTGCTCCCCATCACAAGCACCTGAAAAAGACTCTGGAAGTAATTCGGCATCCGAACCATCCGGAAACTACGAAAAATCAAAACAAGTTTAGGGTCGAATAAAATGCAAATGGAAAGCTAAAATTCAGTCTCTATAAGTTTCATCTCAAATTCAGGTGTGGAGATGCATAAGACATAATGAGAACCAACTCCAAATAAGAACGAACTGCCTCAATCAGTGGAGACGAATAACTTAGTTTCCACTGCTTCACACTAGGTAATAGGGAGGAGTTTATAATTCACAATGACTATATTTGCAAATCGCAGTGCAATACGTACTGTAAGAAATCGCAATTGTACAAAATTTCCCCAAGAATAAAAGCGCTACTGCCACAAGCGGTACATACCATAAGGTAAATGAAAATGCAGTTTGGGAGGTGACAAAATAAGCAACATGGACAGTCAATAACCAAAGCTGGCTATGATTAATCATATTGGAACTTCATTTGAAACCAAGATGAAAACAACAGAAGGGCAAGGATTCTCTACCACCGTCATCAAAGGATAGAGTAGATGATAAAACCGTTGTTTATACTGAGCAAGGACGAACAAGGAGTCGGAAAGAAAATAGGGCAAAAGGATGTCACCCATTAACTAGATGTAGTAAATTGAGAGGAACTGATACATCGCATTGCGGTTCACCCTTAAATATATCAGTTCCCTCAGAACCATACTACCTATAACACCCACATATTGTCTAACCTTCTCCCTGCCTGATTAGTTATGATGGATAGTGTTAAGTTTTCCCTTTCCGCAAGAAACTAAATACATGAGTGTAATCTATTTAGACATTTGGGATAATCGGATTACACAAATTATACGCCAGGAAAGAAATCAAATAATTCAAGCACGGACTAGTTTAACATCAAGAGCAGACGCCATTCCCATTTCAAATTTTATCGTCGACCTGTACTGCATGAGAAGCCTCCGCGTTCCCTGAGTAAATGTCGAGTAATGCCGACACTAACAAACAATTACTGCGTGCGAGACAGTAATGCAACCCTTGCGTGGAGTCACAAACACGCCTTTGCGGTTGCTTGCACATACGTGGACATGTTGAGGAATATAAGCGTTAGTAGTTGCAGCCGTTTCCGAAAATACTCTCAGAGTAACGAACTACTTCCTCTGCGCTACGTTCCATTCCTCTACTAAGGCCCGGTTAAATGAAAATCAATCTTGTTAAATAATTTCAAACATGAAAACAACCGCGTATATTGCTGTTTCAGGCCATGTCAACAGAAGGTCTATCGGATGTGCAAGTAGCGTCGCAACCATCAAAATCACCTAACAACATTTTAATGAACTGATGGTCCACCAGACATCAAACCCTTGAAACTTAACGTACACATGCTCGGCATACGTTAAGAAAAATGTCAGTGGCGGACATTAATCAGGCCCAAGGGACAGTTAATTATAAAGATTTTTGCTCCGAAAGTTCAACTCCCAACGCGGCAGCGTTATGTTCACGTGCGAATCCACCAAAACCTGATGGTTTTAGCCCTAAAGCCTGATGGACTCGGGCGTGACTTCGCGGAAGGATAGCATCATCACTATCACGAGTAAACTTTTTTTACTTCCACAGTCTTTTATTCTTACAATAGTACTACGCCTCAACGGCTTCATCGAGTACCTGATGAAGCCTCTAACGCGAAACCAGTAGTACCTACCTCTGTAGAATAAATATTGTGAAAGTAACTAAGTTTATTCTTGATAATGATGAGTTTGTTATCAGATTCCAAATTAGCAAGCTGAGACCGAAACACAGCGAGAAATATCTTAATTAGCCGGGGTACAACTTTATAACAAAGTCCTAATACACATTTACATCCCCAAACGGGATCAAGATAATTTAGGCATCGCCAGGTTAAAGTTACGTTAGGAAAGGCTCTTCTATGCACCAATCAAAAAAGCCCCTCCCGGAAAACCCTGGAAAGGACAGAGAAGAAAATGAGAGCGCTAACGGAGGAGGCGCTCAACGAGGCGTGGGCCGGCGACCTGTCGGGGTCACCTCATTCCGGGGAAGCTGCAGGAGCGCGGAGCCCGTAATTCCAGCGATGATGCGCTTCCGCGGGAAACTGTTTACCCTCCGCAGCAACGAACGCGATCGAGGAAGCGTCTCCCTTAACGCGTTTATCACCCAAAATGAATGGGGGTGCAGGCAAGAGGGGGATATACGGCCTGCGTCGGGGGCGGAGAGGCGTAATAGGACTTCCTAAAGATGCTATCAGTTTCCTTCTCCAACACAAAAAGGGGAGGACCATTAAAAGCAACAAATACGCCGCTGCTGCGTGAAATATTATCGCTTTCGTAGGGGAGAAAAAAACACCTTCCAGAATTCACTTTAACTCACACGCGAGGGAGGATGCCCACACGCCCACTTCCCCGGGCGTCTCTCTCGGAAGGAAAATGGAGGCATTACAATACGTTATCATTTGGGAAGTCAACATTCCCCTCCAAATTTACGGGACGCTTGCACATTAAAACCTGACACTCCGCTTCATAATCTGAGGACTGAAATGGCTAAATTTCCGCAAACAATTCTCAATTAAACGTGTTCTCCAGGCCGACCCGCGCATTTTCATCGCAGAAAAATAAACTCTTATTAAACAGCGGACTCCAAAAGGCATTCCTATACGCCCATAAAATTACATCAGATGAATGTAAGTGATAAAGTACCATTAAACCTACAATCATGACCCGTAAATCGCCATTCACTGCACACGGCGATTGGATGTTTAGTGAGAAACTACGATATTCCAACATCCCACTAAGTTACCACCCAACATGACTGCGGATATGTCTTAAAGAACCCATTATGTTCTTTACCATGCAACAACACGATCTAGTATCATGTTCACGAAATCATGCTCCTCGCGAGACAATTTTTATCACCCTACCACTCCCCTAACCCAATTCTTGCTCATCTAACTTACATAATACACGGTTTTAAAAAAACCGCCCATAATATCGTACATTACCAAAAATCATTCAGAATCAATGGAAACTATGGAAAACCGTTCAACACGTTGCATGTAACATAAATATGGACAGTAAGAATTATCTAATAAACAAGTCAACTCCATTCCTAGCCAATCTAAGATGAAGTAATTTCGTCCTTCTAAATCCCAGGAAACATTACGAAAATTAGAAACAGGCAGTTCTGTGATGAAAACGTATTCCCCGAAAGCAAGCCTAGGAGAGGATAATTACACTTTAACATTTGAAGTTGACATCATTTCACACTAGCATGACTCACCTCGTTTGTTAGGAAGACGTGAGAGGCATGCATAACGGAACACACACACAGCAAAGAAACCCGTAAGAATTGAGTAACGCGGCGGCCAGAGAAATGACACTCGGGCGCCGCCTGCTTCGCAAACGAGGCTTACTCATTGGACGAAAAAAGGAGCGTGCGTTGTACTCACCACTGTGATTGGGTAGACCGGATTCAGGATTGTGAAGAGGAGGACGTGGTTCACTTTGTCATTGTCCGTCCTGAAACAAAGCAGAAGAGATTTGGCTCAATAACGGAAACATAAGCGTTGCGACGGGGGAAGAGCGCTTGGGGGAGGGAACGCGAGTGTGGGAGGCACTAACAGGGGTGGGCAGGAGATAAATTGCAGAGGGCTGAGTGAGAAAGGGTTAGAGAGGACCGCAAGGGTGTCAGTTAAGAGGGCGGGGGAAGGGTTGGCAGAGGGTGGAACGTGGGAGTTCCCCAGCCCTAGCTGTGACGAGGGAGAGGTAAAAATGAAACCAAACTCACGAGGCGATAACTCTTAGACTGGGGCGTCGTACAGGGGAATATTTACGACGACGACGCCGCGAGCGGGGAAAAGTGAGATGGCTATCGGGGGCGGAAGCACACCGAGCACCACAAAAGAGCAAAACAATTGTTTCCCTCGAATAAAATTTGCAGTATGAGTGTTCGGAGACAGCTGCCATTGTTCTTCCATCGCTTCCGTCAATGAATTCCCTCCGCAAAACGCCACTTCAATGGAGTGTAGCAAAACAATCCCATACGTGTATCCTCAGGTTCTCGGCCTTCCCTAGGCCCTTGGTCCCAAGCCCTTTTTGTGAGGGTCAAACGCAACGAATGAATGCTTACCCCTTAGGCAATGAATGTACAAACAAAGCCTTTAAAAAAAACACACACAAACGGGGAGCGAAACCAGGTTCATTTGGGAAAGCTCATTTAACATCCAACAGCAAATATTTGAAAAGTTGAGGGGCGGGCCGGAACGAAGGGTAAAGACTTGACGGCCGAGTGAAAAGTCGATTCTTTTCCCTGATAAAGTTTAGATCAGAAACATTATTGCAACAATCAACTCCTCACATTATTTACAAGGCGCAGCAGATATGTAATGAGGTAATGGCTTCGGTTTTTTGACAATGATCGATTGGTCACACAGATCATGCTCGTCAAAGGCCAGCAATGAATTCAGCACGACACAGTGGAGGTTATAAAAAAAACTTCACCACGTTTTTAGAGACCAGAAAGCAACTGCAAACACTTAAAGATGCAGCAACGACCCCGAAACTTGATCCTTTTGCAACACAGTTTTTTCATACCAAAGGACATGCATTGGTTTCTCAGTTCCCTAATCACCTAGATGAAATAAGGTGAACTTCTAAATTGGCTTCAATGAAAATGTCCGAAGGCCAGAATATCCAAATGCCAAATTAAAATATGGAAAACAATATCTCCCTTTTTTTTAGTCCGAAAATGTTTTTCTCAATTTGAAGATGGCATGCGTGTCTGACGAACTGTTTTTTTTTGTTCTCGCCAAGGCACTTGATACTTGACTCGATATCTACCACATGGTCGAGTATTGGCGGGGCTCGGTAAGGAAGACTGTTTGAGACACTTATTTAAGTAGTAAGTAAGTTATTCTCTTCGTTAGAGAAATGTTGGGAATAGATATTTAAGATGTTCTTGCACTTAATGGAAGGCAATCTAGTGATCTAGCAAAGGGATTTTAATTTACGATACTGAACTTTCAATTTTTTGTTCAATCTATATTGATTTGTGTCAATACAATGTTGTTTTCCATATTTTAATTTGGCATTTGAATATTCTGGTCTTCGGACACTCCCTATTCACCTGATTAGAGAGTCCATGTACCATTTTCCATATCCAGGAATTAAACATCTGATAGCTATCCTGTTTCAATTGACGTTTATGACGCCATAACGAACCAATCAAAGGCAATATATTTATCGGTTAGGGGCTTCCAACCCAGCTACCACAGGGGAAGCAACGTCCACTTAAGTGTGCGAATTCAGCTGGAGAATACAACCTCGAAATTCAAATTTTCTTGGAAAAATAAGATTTAAAAATGAATTTTGCTGCCACATCTCGTGCATAGTACGTAACTACGTTTGAGTAATGGCAGAACTTTGAAGAAACACAGCGGTAACACAGACGGAAATGCATGACATTTCACAATAAAATTTCAGCAAAAGGAACAATAGAAGAGACATAGTGCCATCAAGGTAGCCACTGTTAACAATCACGAACAAACCTGACAAGAGAAAATCAATTAGTGAACCTCATCCACAGGATGTCCAAGGTTTTAGACGAGAGATTCGGCAGCGTTTTTGGATAAAGGATCAGCCTCTCTCCCGACCGAAAGTTGAGACAATTTTCCGCCAATGCTGTAAATTCCAGATCCGTCTCCAGATGTAAAAGCGATGCAAATTATTGCATCGTTGCCTCGTCCTTCCTTCCGAAGAGGAGAGTTACGGTCCCCCCCCTCGGGCTGACCGGGTCGCAATTTTCACGAGGGCCACTCCGCGCACTCGAACGCAAGTAATATATCAGCCGAAAAGAGACAGATTTATCGCGCCAATGACTTCCCACCCCCCACACCAACGCAAAAAGCAATCGCTCTTCGTCGAAACTCGCCTTGCGTAGGCACGTGAATCAGCTCGTTTTTATCCCGCTTTCGCTATCGCCACATTACGTTGTCTCATTACAGTGAATCCGTAATAGTGTGACGGCACTGCAAGGATGAAGGAAAGTAATTGCTAGAATCACGAGGGTATATTTCCAGAGGCGGCATTGAAGCAAATGCGAGCATCTCGCTGGTTCCCGTTCAGTAATCACAATCAAATCAGTGTCTACGTATAGCACGTGTCACGCTCAGGCCTTAACATACACGGAAAATTGAGGTGCTCGGGGCTACACACTAAAAAAAATTGAGATCTGTACGCCTTTCTTATCTGCGAGACGATGGGAAGCCACTGGCGGAGTATTATTTGAAGAAACCAAGAGATGGCAGCACACATCTTGTTATGTTTTTGCACCAAGACTGTACCTAATTTAGGGAATTTTTCGAACCTTCAGATGTCACTCCTGTAAAATTTCTTAATGTGGTTTACCATTATCTAGCCCCGAGCGCCTCAATTGTTTTAATTATTCAAGAATTCAAAGAAATGTAAGCAACGGCGACGCACACATAAGCAGGAATATGAATGAAGTCTCAACTTTGTGGAAATTCATTTTCAATTAAGAAAAGGTACATCCAATGTTTTTCCACTAAAATATTTATTGGTACAAGCCAGCTTTCAACGCTACGGCTTCATGAAGATGACCTGAGGTACCTGAAGATGACGCCGTAGCGTTGAAAGCTGGCTTGTACTAAAGCTCTGTATTTATAAATACAGAGCTTTAGCTTGTACCAATAAATATTTTAGTGGAAAAAACTTTGTACCTTTTCTTAATTGCAAAGGGCGAAAGAAAATAAAGGATTCCATTGGAAAAGGAGGTTGATTGTAGAGTTCAGTAACATCAATCTTAGGATTGACGGATATCGATAGTGAAGAGCACACTATGGTGCCCACTTTCGCACCACCGGAATGCTCTCGCGTATGACGTCCGAAAAAAAAAGAAGACGCGCGCCAACGCACGTGACGTGGCACCGCAGACAAGCCGCATTCCTGGAAACAGGGCAGCCAGAATCACGCTCCGGATTTATGATCCGGATCGAAAATTTACGGCACCTATTTGCGGTTCGTTTATAAGCAATTAGATGAATGAAAACGACCGCTCGGGATGCCTGGCCGCGTCAAAAATTATCCCCGAAAAGGTGCCAAGTGGGGCTATACCCCTGTAAGAGGGCCCACGGAGGGCCGCTTGCCAGTTTGACGAGCCCCCGCGGCGAAACGAATGCAGCCCAGTCGATGACAAGCACGGGAAACGTCCACGCCAGGTGAGGCCTATAATTATATGAGAACGTCCAACGGATCGCTTCCGCCACTTCAAAGACAGCGAGGACGATTAATGTTGGACCGATAACAGAATTCCACTGAGTCATGCAGGCCTCAGAAACCATTATATTCACGCATTCATGGACACCACAAATAGGACGTAAATTTATATTTCTTCGAGCAACACAGACTTGCCGGACATCACGGCGCTGCCGTTTCGGCTTACAGCGCCCCCGATGCCAAAAGCGTAAATCCTTCAATTGCCCCATGAATCTCGGCCGCGACAAGACTCCGTTTTGAAATCCCAGTCCAAGAGGAAAGAAATCTTTTGACTGAAGCAGTCCATTAATAAGATGCCCGAGAGGAATCACCAACGACTCAAGTGTCGACCGTCGTTCTGGAGGAAAAGTGACCCACGAACTGCCTTGCGAGGGCTTTCAGAAGAAATACGCGACAGGCGCCGACCCACCCGAGGAAGTAGGTCCAACCGGCAACCATAATTATTCCACGACGAAACCCGTGCCAAGTGCAACTAACCTAGGAACTACGTTTCGGGGAGAACCCGTCGGCGATTTTTCCAAACCCCGCGTTAATATTGAAACTCACATGCATAACCAGAATTAATATAATATAGCCAAACAGGAGAGTATTTCTCTTCGTCATCCCTATTATAATAACATTGGTGTCGGTTACGATAATCCAATTTTTAAAATATAAAATTTTAAAAATTGAACTAAAAAAAGTTCTACACACACGTTTACGCATTTCACAAATGTACATTTTTTTAATAATATTCTTTTTTATTCACATGTGCAACTCAATGAATCCCGCATGTATTATATTTGATTTATGTATATTATGTAATACGAGACATACATGTATCTATTATGCCCTGGGCGGGGGGTGGAGAGGATGGTAATGTCCTATCTCGCCCAGGTAAAATAAAACTCATATCAAATCAAATCATTAGCGAGGCTCATTTTTGACAGCTGGACATTTTCGACACCTGTAGTCTACATAATATGACATGACTTGATTGATGATCACGAGAGCACCAAAAACTTATTTTCATAACAATGTCAATGACAATTTTTCATAGTTTTCAGCGGGGAGGACGATAGGCAAATTAAATGCGGCCGAAAAGAAGCACAGATCTGTCTGGAAAGGATCCGAGACGCCTGGAGTGGATCTGTTAAGAACGAACTAACAGACGCCATGGAATACAAATAACACGGGAACATTTTGGGAAAGCCGTGTCTGTTTTAACTAGCAACTAATCTCGACCGGAAAAAAAAGGTTTTTTGAGTAGTGGAGAAAGGGTGAACAGGTTCCCAACATCACTTATGGCGCATTTACGTGGGAGCACATCGCCTCGTGCCTGAGAAGTGAAACCTAACCGCCAACCACCACGTTCCGGCTCGAGAACTCTCCCAAGACCGCCAACGCCCGACGGCGGACGCCCCTGCAATGACGGCCGAGGCATTTCTTCATCGAGGCTTCCAGATCAACAACCAACTTCATTCATCACGCCCCGGGCAGTTATAAACCGAGGTCAACTCCACGAGCTTCTTACTAAGCCAAAAACCACGACACAGACCAAACGAAGCGAGGCGCGCACTTTTAAACCGCTCAGCCTCTGGCACTAAGTATTAACAAATTGCAGCGCGATCATCGGATAGAGCTTTGATCTTACACGCTATTTGCTGCACAAACTCAACGAGCCAAACACTGCTAAAGGAGTCCAATGTATTTTGATATATTTGCCACAGCCGCTAAGGTGCACCTGCATTGCACCCTGCACGTCACCGTGTGTCGGTGGGCTATCACAAGAACAACAAAACGTATGCCATAGCAGAACAATTCAGAGATTTTAAAAAATGACTGATTGGCCAAGTACGATTGCAATTGTTAACATTATAGAGATGCAAGTAAAAATAAAATCACATTTGCATTCTACGTGGGCAATATAAATTTTGTACACAATACCCTTTTCCCAATCTCCTAAAAACAGGAAAAAGAACAAAACATTTTAATCGTAACACTTATTTAGCATAGTGATGTAATGAAATAACGATGATTGTTAATGAAACTCCACCCGAAGAAATGTGAATTAATAATGCCATATACGTAGCAGTCTCTCTTCCCGAATATGAAAGATGTCTGAACGGGAGTGAATACGGCCAAGTTTTAATAGAGCAATTTGAATTGTGCACTGAGACGATGGAGGCTCGACGCGATGACACCAACCATCTTTGCAATTCACGCCCCGGCTGTAATCACACGCGATCGTGTCTCTATCTCCGGTAACTGCGGCTCAGCGCATCAACTTATCAAAACGGCAACAGACAACGGAGTAGAAGTTCGCGTGGAAGATATCACACAGGGAAAAGATAGCGTTATTTTTAATACACGTAATACCCACACTAGGGATGGAAACTATAGTAATTCTCCAAAACATTTATTTTCTGCAACGAATTCACGATATTTTCTATTTACACTCAGTGCCAATGGATCTTCCACTTCCGTCTCCCTCCAAAACTCCCCCTCCTCCACTCGTCTGATTTCAGGGCACGAACACAACGGATGTGAGAGCCTTAGCGTCTAATGGTGCCGAAGCGAAAAGGCTCAAATCAAATTGAGAGATGCAAATAAAAAATGCAGGAAAATAGTCGAAATCTTCCCACCCGTACTTACTTAGGAATACTATTACATACCACCTTCGCCGTAAAAAAAGAGAAATCAAATATTAGCCAGGGCTATTCATTCCGAGATACTATACACGGCAAAATTTTTCAGCCATTATAAACTAAATTTAACTCCTAGCTTATATTCGGGGCGGAATTTGGGACGTTGTAGCCCAATGGGTAGGGCGCTGGCTAATTAGCGGAACAGTATAAATCGAATCGAGAAGGATTCTATGGACAAGTCAAGCGAAACCTAAGCTACGTCATTTACAGGGCACAACTCTTTTGGTATAACTACATACAGCAGCGAGATGCTCTGTCCACTCATGAGTGAGGTCCATATGCCGATGCTCTCAGCACTTGGTTAGCGCTAGCCCGACCAACCAGAAGGACCCCGGGTTGAACACCGAGGAAGGCATATTTTTTTCCGAACAAAATATCACGCGGATACATTTTATTAGTTTCCGCACCGTGCGCGGGTCAAAATTACTGTCGAAAAAAGTCGGCCGCGTGGATGGGGAATTGGATGGGAAAGTTGGATGGGCCCCGAGGGAATAGGAGCGGAATCAAAAGCAGGAGGAGGGACGGCGCGAGTGCAAGCCGAGGGCCCGGAATAGAAGAAGCCGCACTGCGGGACGGACGGTCCACCGCGTGAAGTGGACACGCTCCTGCGACCGCCGCCGCCGCGAGCCACAAACAGCCCGGACACCTCATCCCCCCCTCCCACTCGGGACGGCCGTTTCCCGCGCTACGCGACCGTTCCAAATTTAAAGCCAGGGGCGGACGGGGGGTGGGGGTGGAGGGCAGGGGTTTGGTGCCGGATAAGTCAGAAGAAGGGTAGGAGGGAAGACAAACACCCGGAGCGGCATCCCCTCCTCACATCCAGAGAGAAAGAAGCACCAACTGGACGAGGGAAAGGGAATTCACACAAAGACTCCAGACATTTAAGGCCAACGATAGTTTTTATTGCCCTGTTACAATCGTAATACGGAAACAAATTGAGCGACACGAGAATTTCAGGACATTCACGGACGGAAGTATCCATGAATCGTAAATTTTAGGACATTCGTGTACAGAAGTATCAATGAATCGCAACTCGTACGTAAAAATTTCTGCGAAGGTGTTGGCAGATACTTTTAACGATGGATTTCCATGTTTACTAAATGACGGCCAACTTCCGACAAATTGCAACAATAGGTGCCATGAATAACCAGACGAATAGCAAAACAAGCAACACAGGGAAATAAATTAATTTGAACATTGGAAGCCAACAACTGCAAATGAAGATCATGACTTGGTAATGATCTGAAGACGCCGAAAACGTAAAAATAAAATATGTGGAATATAACCGTTTCCTCGTAACATGCACAAATGCGCATATTACGTCATATAGTAAGTATTTCCGGGGGATGAAAAGGAATGGCGTGTAATTCTAGGAAGTAATACGCAACTAATGCAGTGAGTCGGAGGCCGAAAACGCTCGTCCACTTCCGGCTTCAGAGGCGCGAATTACAGAGTGACGCCTGAAAATGGATGACCCCGCATCCCGTGCTTTCTTCCAACGAGGATATCCGGAGGTAGAGAAGAGAGCGAGAGAAATGGATGAAGAGGGAATCAAGGAGAACACGCTACAAGTCGGAAAAAGTAGACACCTTTCAACGTCCAACTCCTAGCAGGAGACCCAACCTATCTGGGAGGTCCTCCACTCATTTATCACGGGCGGAAAAAGTGAGGTGACATGGAATCTTTAAACAGGCCCAAATACACATCATCACGCTGACACACAATTGGTATAATTAACTAAAGCAATAAAAACTGACGCTATATCTAAACAAAAGTATCAGTGCACGTTGTTATTAACGAGGGCAGTTATTGAACAGGAGGGGACAATATGATGCAAGTGTAGCACTGCCAGCGACTTAAGAGTTTTCATTATTATGCCCCACTTGAAGCATGAAACACTGCCCACGGAGGATTCATCATTTCTGTCGAATACTTTCACGCCTTCTTCCCTCGCTCGCATGGCATTAAGCGTGACTAATAAGCGTGTTCCATTAGTTGCATAATGGAAGTTTGACATAAAAGCTATATTGCATGTGAAGCTTTGTTTCCTAGATACACTTACTTCACCGTTAAGTAAAACCAATAACGTCGTTACATAAAATTGAATACGTCAATAACGAGCCCGTACAATGGGCAAAACCCGAGCGAATTCCGAGAACGCCACTGCGGGACCCTAAAACACAGGGAACGACATCATAACATCCCGTCAAACGTCGTACGATCTGGCTATACTTCGAAACCCATCATGAATTCAATACAATACGTACGCATCATAACGCAAGTACAGCAGCCCCACCACTCGCTCGTCACACATACCTTACATGGTTTTGGTTAGTGTTTTTGTCCAATCACGTCATTTTGTGATCTAAGACGCCTTCGGATAGAAAGATGGACATTTTCACACACAAGACATGAACTCAACGTGGCATGCTGCTATCTAATTCTTTCATTCGCATTTAGAATCCCTCAGTACTTGATATGAATTAATTTTAACTTTCCCTACCTCTGCGGCCACTCATACCCTAGAAGGTTTTTAGCCTTACCAACAACTGTAAGCCATCGATCTCCATCTTTCATCATGTCAGCCTCTGCTTCCTGTCGTCTCATGTCCTTCACGATTTGAACCGTCCATCGCCGCCTTGGTCGGCCCACGGGTATTCTTCCCCTACTGTACAGTCCTCAGCATTGAGTCTTCACTCCAATTCACATGTCCTGCCCATCGTAACTCTTTACTTGAGCTATTCCGTCTAGGTCCGTGTAAAGTTCTCTTACTTCAAAGTTCGTCCTTATTCTCCACATACTGTTTTCTTGCACTGGTCATAAATTGTTCGTAATATTTTATTTTCAAAATTATTAGTTTTCTCTCTGTACTTTTAGCCATAGTCCAAATTTCTGATCCGTACAGGACAGCAGGTTGTATACTTTATTTTTTTCAAAGAAAATTGTTCACATACAGCAGTGTTGCCAGTTTACAGTGACGTATATAACAAGACACAATAATGCTTTCACATATCCTTATTTTAGCTCGCCTTTTCAGGATTTCAATGTTTAGGATGAACCCGTAAGGCCGCATAGCATCTGTTACCATTTAATATCCTTGTTTTAATTTCAGTTTCTTCCAAGTTCAATTGGTTAATGGTCAATATCTGCGAGTCCTTATAATTCATACAACCAAATCGAGCTATTTCCTCTTTTTATTATGAAATTCATTCAGCACAGAATAATAAATCTTAGCGTTGTGCACAAGCGGCCATCTCATCGGGGGATAGGATCCGGGGCAAGGTTAAATGTGTATCTCGAGAGATAGGAGGAGGAGGAGACACCGCACGAGGTTCTGTCGACTGGAATGTTGGGGAGGAGTTGAGGCAGCGGGTCGGGGACAAAGAAACCAAAATATTCTCGCCATCCCCCCTGAACCGTGCAGCACATCGGTATGCGGGACCACAACAAAACACGGCTCCAGATTCTCGACTTTATGGTATAATAAGAAGGGAAATATTATCATCGTCAGAGTGTTTGCGTTAACTTGGATCCGGTCCAGAGACAAGAAAGGATTCGAACAATGAAGATTCTTGATTGGCCTTCGGCAGCGGCAGCCCACCACCCACCCTCAAAACTCATCCCCCCCCCTACCCTCTCCGCAGCCATACCCTTATTCAACCCCCTCCCCCCCACTTCTCTGGGCGGAGGATATTTCGGGGAGCGAAGCAATTATTTTACTGAATTCGGGCCAGATGTTTTTCGGCGGGAGAATCTATTAGCAAACTGCAACAACAACTATTTAACTTCCTAGTGAGTGATATGTATAAATCGCGATGAACAATGCCCCGTTTCAAAGCGAGACACGGTTACATTAGATACCTGCCATGACGGCGACATAATTCATCCCCTAATAATAGATGGACGAGGCGAAAGATTCCTAGAGTCGAAGCTGCGGGAAATGATTCCACTTCGAGCATCAAAGCAAAGCTATAATCGGGGACGGCTAAAAATAACTACACATTATATATTGGCAGGGGAAACAAAAGCCGGCTCCAAGCAGTGAGGAACGCGTGCACGAACCACTCGAATCTTCGCTTATTCTGGTGAGAACAAGACGCCACTTGTGAGAAGAGGGAAGATCGCGGAATACTTGGATTGACGCATCCTTGTCTGCCACCAATCCCAAAACTCTATCACAGATTCGAATCGAAGCAAAATTAAGAATCACTGGCATAGACAATAGGGACTTCGAGCGGATCCGGAATAGAAAATACGGAAAAAAACAGAAGAAACGCGAAGAAAACGTCCGAAGGATAAATTCCACTAAGAGGAAGTTGGATTCCTAACTGATTTAGCCCCTAAGGGCACCATAATAATGCAAGCATCCTAGCAACCCAGAAAAATGGCACAACATTTTTGTGACAGTATTATCAAACCACTAGAAGGAAATACAAAACGAACTGCATACATGATGCAACTTAAAATGAGAAAATTTCTTTTATTTTAAAAACAAAACGAAGTAGTGAAATACTTCACGACTTCCAATAATACTTGGCATCACCTCGAGACACCGATGTCAGCTATCGCAGAGCCAATAATTTCAACACTGATAGTGGAGGGAAGTGGCTCGAGAAGATTGCGGCAGTCAGCACAGTTATCCACCAAAACATCCACGGGCGGTTAACGTCCTTGGCATTCAATTACGAATTCTCAGCAAGTGTACCTATGTATATTCAGCCAATCATTTCGTACACACAATTACGTATTCAGCCGACCACCCTAGATCTCAAGTGATTGAAAATCAAAATTAATTGAATGCGTAGCGGTTGGTGGAAACAAGGACACGATAACAAGCTATCAAGAAACCGCGCAGAACTTCCCATCATTTTCCGGGTTCCAGCCAAGTTTATTACTTTCTAAGGTCATTGATTCTCCTAGGGTCGCCACCCTGACGAAGTATGAGGGAATATTACCGGAAGGAGCACCTTCAATATCCTTCTGATTAAACTAAGCCACGATCGCAAGAGGTGTAATCAAATCGAATACATTTCCGCGCAGAGCTACCTACATTAATTCTCAAGAGATTCTCAAAGCGAAACGAAATGAAGGAATAGCGGATTTGTAGAAACTAAACGAGAACTGATATCGAGAAACCGCGTGGGACTATGGGTAATAAAGCAATGTAGTAGACGGACGACGTGGCAATATAATGAAGAGCAAGTGAGCACCACCCGAAAACACCCCCACCCAGAAGTAAGATCACATTCCCACGGGCGTCTAGTGAATTTCTGCTGGGTACAGGATATTTAGCAGGGAAGGGGTTGGACGAGAGGAATCCACTCGCCACGCGCAGTTGCGTTTGCGCTGGGAAGAACGGGGTCAGGCAGAAAGATGAATATTTCTACACCTCGGGAAATTGAACCGCGCGATCCTTTTGGGATGAAAGGCCCCATGCCAACGCTTCATCACAGGGTCCCCTCCCAGGAATTGGGAAGCGAAGCCCTCACCGGGAGAGTAGGGGGGGGAGGACAAGGCAAGGGCTAGCGCAGCACAGACAAAGCCAAAAGGGAGGAAGGGAGGGTCGAGGGCGGCTGGCTCCTCGAGATGAGATGGCCAGCCGGAATTTACGGGGGCGGGAGCGACTCACCCTCAATCGCAAGACACACAAACACGCGGGGAATACGCAGTAACAGGCGCAAGGCGGGACTACTCCCGAAGCGATGGCGCACGGAAAACATCGCGCCACCTTCTCCAGGGCACAGGATTACGTATTCACCAAATAGCGCCATCAAATGCTTATCACTAATTAAGAACGGCCCCCCTCTCTCTCTCTCCCTCCGGGCCACTGAACGTATCCGCGGTCAAAGTATTCCTCGCCGCACCAGCCCGCAGCGTGATCGACAAATGTGCAATAAACTAAAAAAATAAAATCTTAAGAAGAAAATAATAGTGCCAACAATCTCTAATAGAAAAAAAATTACGGAAAGGTGATGAGAAAGCAGTCGAAGTAACAAAATGTTACACTGTAATGGTCTTAAGTCTTAGTCATAAGGTGGTACCTATGCTACTTTTAACTTTTAATGCCTAAAAGTATTTAAAAAATATTGCAATAGAAATGAGAAGAAGGCAGAGATGAGCTGAAATAAACACGAGATAAGAGGAGTAATTTTATGTACGCATACTCGAATAAAACCATACAATGTAAAGTGAGATTCCTGCTTTTCCGAACAGGGAAAATGCTTACCACCTGAACGGCTACAAGGATAACTGAAACATCAACTTAAGCAATACACAATACTGGTTATAACAGTAACGTACTTTTCCCAAACTTGAGGAATAGCAACCGAGAAATGCCACAGTACTTATAAAGGTGAGAAAAAATCGAGACAAACAAGACAAGCTAAGACATTGGCTAAAAGTTGTCGCCAACTAGCTGAACTACTCGCCGAGTCCGTTTACAGAGCCAACGTTACCATGACCGTCCAAAAAGAATCTGATAAAAAACGCTAAGAAAGATAAATTAAAAAAGCTAAGCTGTTTCCATACGAGAGACATGAATCCACTTCCAAAACGAGAATAAAAAACGTAGGAGCAAGGAGCTTTCCCTTCCGAAGATCTTAGATGGCTTATAAATGTTATCCGGCATTAATTCGTTTAGTACACCACATTAGTTGGTCGCCGCAGGAACAATACACTCCATCCTTGACTTAAGCCGGCCGCCTTAAGACGCTTCCCACGAAACGAATTAAATTACATCCGACTTAAAATCGGAGAGAGGCGACGGAGAGCGGCTTGACAACTACAGACCTCGCCCTCGGTACGGAGGACAACGCGGGAATGCTTCCCCTCGCACCGCACGGAGTCGAGAGCGGAATATAAAGCTATCAAGCAATCAAACTACATAATGTATTTATCTCGAACCGCCAACCCTTTCACGACTACCACAGAACCGCCAGGAAAATGAAAACCCAGGCACCTCGTGTTAAAAGCCACGTCGAGGCGTTCTCCTGCAGCTTAGGAAGAGAATGATTTTCACCACCGTCGAGGGGAGGTGTACGTAATAAAAAAAGAAAACGTGCTCGCGGTGTTCATTGCACCGAATGACCATAACTACGAGAAATTAGGGGTACTCATCCTATGTTAAGTTAGCGCTCATTTCTCAAGTAGGTGCCATGACCATGAGAGTTTAGCAGCAACTATAATTGCCACGTGTATGACTAAATCGGTACAAATGAGATAAAAACAACGAATATAGAGTACCCATATAAAATAGAATATATAAAATAAGTGAAATCTAATGTAAATGTAGAAACTAACCATCACCTTTACATCAAACATGTTTTCATGAAGTAGTAGCTTTGTAACTCTTAAATCGCATGTAAGTAAATAGAGTAACATTGTAAGTAATTTAATTAGAGAAATTGATTGCCGAACTGACAGATTCAAATGTCCTTTTTTCCTCGTAAAATTAGGGACATGAATAGTGGTAAATATGTCCAATACGAGTGATTCAATCCAGAGCATAGCTAGTTGCATGTTGGAGTAAGGACTTGAAGGTAACCCAACTAACAGCACGTTTTTGCATGTTTACTTTGCTATTTTTATCTTTTTAAATAGTGAAGTTTAGATTTATGTATTAATATTAATCCTATTTTATGCATGATATGTAGTGCATGTTTGGTGAGAATTCACCCCCTGCCACACACATTTGAGGTGGCTTGCAGGGTATTATGTAGATGTACATGTAAGTAGCGCATTTTTGGTGATCTTCACCCTCTGCCCCACACACTCGTTGTAGCTTGTAGGGTTTGGCATAGATGTAGACGAAAATGAAATCTTACACAATGAAGTGACGAAATGATAATCAGAACTAACATAACTCTCGGCTTCCCATAGTACTGTGTTGCAGGGACACACTACGGAACTTCATACTCGCATGATTATAAACTCAATGGTAGATATCTCAGATGAAGGAAACAAACAGCCCAGAGCGTTATCACCTTCTATCTATAACTCTCGAGTCTCGAGGGATTAGCGACTGACATCCTCTCGTGAGCTCGCAAATTAAAAAGCAAGCGACATGCACCCCATCGAGCTGAATATTGAACCCTCTTCGAACGTACTCTCGGTCTGACACAATTCGATGACAGCACAACAATTTACGGCCTTAGAACAAAAAGCCAATTTCGTTATAGCCCTACCCTGCTACGAGTTTCACAGCTGTGAAATCATTCTTATTTACAACATTTGGATACGAATTTCCGCTATGGCATATGGCCTAGGGATTCGAGTAGTCATAAGCGCGTAATTCAAGTCGTATTTCAGGGATTTTTCCCTTTTCACCCCGCGGCTCGCCATTATTGACATTAAAGGAACTTCATTCCCGCCACAGGCAACATTTTTTGACAGCGCAAAAGCAATTAAATGATTTTTAACGACGACCATCCTTCGTCCGTTGTCCATTCTCGACCACAGGACGGCCAAGCAGCGATTGTCACAGCCCGCTCCTTTTTTAAGGTCGCGGGTTAATTAATGAGACTACTTTTTCCACCCTTACCGAGGTGACTCACTCCTTTGAGGAGGAGGGATAGCAGGCATAAATCCTAAGTCTTTCTCAGAGCCAAAAATAATTCCAGCACGGCGAGAAAAGAATCAATATTGAGCAAAAATCGCCATCGCATTCCTCATTTTTTATGCGTCCAATTAACCTCCGATGCCATGAGCTTCGATGTGAGGTAAGAAAAAAATCTCAATATTTCACAACAGAAAAGCACTGCTCAAACCCTTCATGTTTAACGTTCACTTAAGAGTTCCTGCTTAACAAGCAGCGACAACCAAATTGTTTCGCCAGGTTTTACAGCAGCGTGCCCATATTGGAACCGAGTTTTACGTATCCCGCCGCTGTTACCTTTCAAGGCAGTAAGCTGGAAATGAAGGAAGTTATAAAGATTTCTCTAGGATCACCCCTAAGCCGTCGAACAGAGGACAAAAACGAAGCATTACAAATATGAACTAGCATGCTAACAAAACTAAGAAAAGCATTTGGTTTTCGTCGACTACATAATTATATATAAATCGGGTGGAACTGAAGTGATAAACCATAACCTACCATAAATCCAATATATAACCAATGGAAACATATTATTTGAACGAAAATACACGGACTTCACTGTAGATGCGATAAAAAAAACTTACGCAATTCTAAGAAAATCAAAAGAAATCATTAGAGAATTGAGAGGTAAACGTGACTCGGGGCTTGATACCTCACCCCATATCATCTCCCACAAAAATAAAGATATGAATACAACGAAATTGCCTTGATTAGGAACAATATCCCATCCTCAGATATATAATTCACTACTACGCGTGTTATGATGAAAAACATTTTAGGTGCACGGTAAAAAGTAGAACGGCTGGTTTTAAACCATGTGCCTCTTGAAAGTTGATTGAAACCGATATAAAATGCGGTCAAATTACGATTATAAGAATAAAAATGTAAAATTCCAACATTTCGGCACATCCTCAGATCGTTCTCAACTGCTGTTGTAAAACCCTAATTGCTCTCTTGCCAGGGTGACTGACCATTACGCTCGTATGCGAGGAAATCGTTATTACCTGGCTCTCATTACGGACCTTACATTAAGTCGTCCGGAAACTTGAAATTTGACCTTTGGATATGACAGAAAGTTCACTACATTAACGAGTGGCACTACCTTAACGAAAATCTAAAGCAGCAGTTTATAATTATACCACCCCGTTACGGAATGATCACGTGAGGGTCCCCGATACATCGCGAGTATTGCTTCGTTGAAATGCTCCCCACGCAAGGGCGGCGAAAGTTTTTCAACGCTCGCTAAAAGACGGCGAAAAATGAGGCGGAAGCAGCTGTCGCAGAGACGAAGATGCAAGACCCCGGGTACTCCAGGGGGGAAAACGAGAAAAATTAATCGGCACCCATGACTCAAGGGTTGGAGCAAACGAAGGCATGGCCATTCCCTTCCACAGTCCCAAATGGAGCAGGGATTAAGGAAGCCTGCAATTAAGATAAAGCGCCATCACAAGTTCCCGCTCACCCAGACGAGTTCCAGATACCAACTTCCGACGAATTCAAACCACCGCGATAGCAATCGGCCACGGCACCCGGCGCGGAACACTCGTTTAGGGGGAGACCATAAACGAGGGCTCCTCACCCGAGAGCGTTACGCCAAATGCGACGTGCATATATATTGGAGAGCGAGAGCATAGAAGGAAACTTTCCCATCAGAGTGAGAAGCCTCGTAAGAGTCGTCAAGACCGCGAGAGAATTGCGCTATCGCGAGGGGAGCCTGGCTCCTCGGGATGGGGTTTCGATTACGGCGGGATCCGCCCAGGGCCGACGATAAGAATGGTTGGGAGGGGGGCGGGGCGGCTTATATTTCTGCAAGAGAGACCCCGGCAGTCTCCACGCTCTCGAAGCCGCCCCCACCACCAGAGCGACACGGTAATCCAATCCTTGAGAGATTATTGATCTGGCTGAAATCTAACCCTCGTGTCACCCGCCCCGTGGCGGGAAACACCTCCACGCATCACCTCCACAGGAGGAGGAACAAGATATCCCAGGGCACTCGAGCCAATATCCCGCGGCCCTGGAAAAGGAAACTGCCGAGTGTGGATCCGGCGGGAAAACTCCCGCTAGATGACCACGCGAACGGCCTGCCTGGAGTACCCTCAACCAGAAACTTGGAAACGAGATTTGTTAAATTTTAAGAATTCCGACTTCTCCACGCCTTTCAAACATACAAATTACAGGCCCACTTCACTTTCCTTTTCGTCCTCGACAACACACTCCCGGCGGATTAGAATATCGATAACGTTTGACTAACTCTGCATAGTTAGTTGTAATCTGGCGATACTCTAGGTGACACCTTAGCATGCAACGTAGCCAACAGAAAATTCAATTAGCTTTCAAGAAAACACAATTACGGAAACCTAATTCGAGGATTGCGAACTATCCGCGAATACCATAGCGGCGACACCCGCTGAAATACACAATAGCAAAACTTTCACATAGGAAAAATCCACCTAGACCACAAGTGAACTCTAAACCCCCGAATTTCCGGCCAGGTTCTTTACGTACGGTGACATGTGGCCGGCAACATCTTGTCCTTTGAGGCCGAGTTCCACAGAGAAGAAGGAAGCCTTGGCAGCTTTACAGGTAAAGCGAATGGCCGGAAATCGGGAGGCTCCGGGTTCGAGCACTGATCATCCTTATCTTTGTGAAAATTCTGCTTTAATTAATTAGGGAAATCAGACGCGACAACTCCCATACGACGCGAAAGCAAATCGTACATGTTACCGGTCGCTATATCGACAAGTTACGGCATTACTGCAATCATAGCGGATTTCATTCCCTCATTTTTCACCTAGCCTTGACGTTAAACAGATGAGTGGTATGATAGCGCAATTTTTCTCCGGGGAATATGTAAATTCTCAGATAAGACTACCTTTTTACGGTCCTTGAATTTACTCAGTATTTCGGGACAGCGCCAACATCCTAGAAAGTTTCCTCAGTGATTTAGAGGAGTGATATTCCGAGTGCGGATCTCATCAATACAGGAATGGCGGGTGGGGAGGGGTGGGGTTACACGTTCATTCGGAGGTGGGTTAAATATGGCAGTGCCTTAAATAAAATACTGTTAAAGATAAAAACTAGGCTAGGTTTAAATAATAATTATTCGGAGTTGAACTTTTCTACTTCAATTTTTTCACTACCACACAGTTATCGTGTGGAAAACTTATCAGGAATATGACATTCGATTCATTATTTTCTGTAAATATTGCATGATTTGTGACACTTCATAATCCCCTTGCACCTTTCTTTACACGAAAAATAAAAAAGCAAAAGCAATAGACATCCGTAAGGCGCCCTAAACTGATCTGGAAGACCTTCAAGGCAAAGAATTTTATGATAATAAACTTATCAATAGTAAATGATTGTATTCGAAGACATTTTACAGCTATTAACCTAACAAATAAGTCTCCACAATGGAAAATGTGGTGAAACTGCTCACTCGCGAAACAAATCATAGTAAGACTCAGCATCACGTCAACGACTGCGAAAGCTTTTCTCCTAGTCCACACAGAAAGAGCGAATGCTAACCACCTCAAGAGGCGAAACTGAAGTATACACGACCGTTTCCGAGAGGGAGATTCGTTCCCGACACCTTTTCCATTTCGAATCCAATTTGCAAAACACATCGCATCCCCTCATCCGCTTCGTTCCGACGCGCCACCTCCTCCACCGTGCCGAATGCCTTCCCGCATGACATCGCTGGCCGCCGACACGCCCGTGGGACACGAAAGAACGAATACGCTCGCCCAACCCGAGGGATCAGAGACCAACAGATGCACTCCACATTGGATGCAGAGAAGGCCGTTTCAAGCAATCATCGAAACTGCGCAGGCTGCACTGGCGCAAGAGATGTAAAGAGACGACTTGCGAGAATGGAATCGCCAATGAATGAAAGCTTGCGAGCGAATTGGAACATGTTCTAATCTCATGCATGCAATTGCGTTATCTATGCATTTTTTCTTACTTGATGGCGCAGATCCATCGGCAAATAACTATAACTGGAATTCTAGCGATTCAATACGGTGTTGATAACGGCAGAAGCTCAATGTTCCCAGGTAAGAAGGGGTCTCCTCTCGTTATTGGCTTGGCCCACATCCATGCGTTCGCTGTGCAAAATAAGTGGGATAAGGATACTGGAATAGGGACCAGATTACTTTGTTTAGAGTATGATTTAAAATCAGTTCATAGTGGAGGTACATTCACGCATCGAACAGGGAGGAGGAGGGAAGCCGTGACAGATAAGTGAAAAAGCCAAAGTTCTCACCAGAAAAATATATTTTAATAAAATTCAGTTTATACTACTTCATTATAAATTATTTTTTACAATATTATTACATTATATTATTCAATAAATATTTGACGAGAAATTGTCAATAGGCAGTGCGATTTTCTTTAGATATCAAACGTTGATATAACGTTGGATTGCTTAAGAGATTATGACGAATCATTAAGTACCGATGAATGGCGGGACTGAATATTCCCATTTAACATGGTTTGGACTGGGGATAGCGAATAATATACTTCAATAAATGCCCTTTCACCAAGGGTAAAAGAAGCAATATAGTTGCCCGCACTTAAAGGAAAGCCTAAGGTTTTTCAGAAAACCAACACGTAAAAATAAACTTCACCGATGAAAAAACATTTAGATTAAAAAAGAAGGTAACAGTACACTCGTGTGAAAGGACCTACGAAGGCTCGAAATCGCAGTATTTCTGCGACTCCGAATACAGTAATCTCGTCTCTCCACCACAAAGAAACCCCTGCACAAAGTGATTCAATTACTTGATCGCGCGCACAAAATACACCTCCAATGCCGCCGTAGAATACCCCATCAATAATCAATTCCTCTACGGCGAGAGGAGCACATCTGCGAAGGGGGATCCGAAGCATCTGCGAGATCGAAAATCCTCCCACCGATGGATCCCCGGCAACGCACGACTCCGGCCGAATCAATCCTCCCGCACCCACAGCACTTCGCACGAGGGGAGAAGCGCCGCGCGACTCCCTGCACCGCGCCGCGGCCGGGATTTCCCCGCGCACGTACTACGGGGTGGGTGACCCGCGTCAGACGATCGGCACGCAACGAGGCGGAGCCGGCCGGCACGCATACGTGCAAACGGACGGACCACGCGTCACGGCCGTGGAAAGGCTACGCCCCCGAGCACTGCCGTGGCGAGCACGCGTACACATGCAACGCCTCCTAAGACAAAGCACGTCACGGCACACGCCGGAATTGGAGCCAGACGAAGGGACAGAATGAAAAAAAAATAAACGACAGTTTCCAAAGGAATGGCGAAAAAGGAAGAGGACTTTAGCCATTTAAGCGATTCCAGGAATAGCGCATTTCTTCACCGAACGATACTACATTTTACAGAATTAAATAATCGGATGAGTTTCTGGAGTTCCAATTTCCATCGGCATTTAAAAGGAATGCAGCCAAGATAACGTTTGGTCACAAAATGGCACCGAATTTAATTGAATTAGTCTGACAGAACCAGATCCACGCATTACCGGCAAAAAAAATGCCTAAGAATTACTTCCTCCTTAATCTATGATTAAAGCTGAAATCTTGAGAGAAGAACATGTTTAAAAAAATTGCCACGAGATCAAGGTCTACTGAAATTACCTCTCCAAGGAGTAATCAAGTAAAAATGCAGAAAATCACATAATAGGTGAACAAGGTAATGAAAAGGGAAACAGCTACCACGTAGATATTTCCCTTTTCATTTTCCAAGTAGTTAGTAGTAGTACTTCAAGCACTTGTATACACTCCTTCCCGGCGTAGTGTTTCTCTTTCGATGAAAAGATATCGGTAGCATGTTCTCAATCAGCATTTTCCTTGTTAAAACAATCAGAAAATAAAAATTATTTTTCCAACTACATCACTATTTCCGGAGTCTTTTAGGACTTCCGCCACTTCCGCGTCATATGTGCTCAAGAGAGAGTGTTCGAATGTCAACACGAAGCCGACATGTTGCAGCCCCATCTTGCCATCGTATTTCTATCCAGTAGAATTGGAACAACGCTGTAAAGTAACATTTACCAATCCAACGGTAGTAAGGCACTCAAATCGAAAAGTAAAAGTAAGATGTTATTTCGCACTCGTGAGTCGTCGGCTGAGTATGGAATAAACATCCGGATTCCAATGAATGAAGTTTTAATTCGGGAACCGAATAGGATACAAAGGAAAACATCGCCTTTCGCAAACAAGGAGTTAAAATACCCAAATGTATAATTACCAAATACAAACACTTAATTTTTAAATAAGTATTTTCCAGCTAAAGCTGAACCTCTGAGCTAGTGACCTACCAACCCCAGCCACACGCCCTGGCAGTGGATCGCTGCGTAAAATTTAGACGTAGAATTCGCACGCCACATGATCCCTGTTCAGAAAGATCATTTATTCATAGAGTAACTATTTGATAGACCATATCATCCTACCCACTCCAAGCTCAGGACAGTCTATTGACGAGTGATTCGTGGTCCCAGGAATATCACACTCAATCGAAGAATCAATGCTGCAAATCCCTCCAAGGCCTTACAATGACAAGTAACCACCAAAATAATTGCTTCGCCATTCCATAACAAACTGAGGGAAGGGAGCCCCGACTGACACTGGTGCGACAGGATGCAACGCAAAAAAAAAGACTGCTGGCAACGAACAAGCAGGCACGTCAGCCGAACATCAGGCCGGATATCAGGCGACGGAGAGGAGCTTTCGCTCCGCGGGCGACATAACCCCGTGCTTCCCTCCGCGCGCTCAGATATACTTCCTGTCGCGAAACATGCGGCGGTGGATATCGCCTCTAACCTCGTTCAACAAAAACTACACCGGACCGTCGTGCAGATCGCCACATGCACGCGGACGAAAACGTGGATGCACATGATAGAGGTCGCACGAACAAGCATCGGAAATTTAGAGACAGAAAACATGCAGACAGAAATCGAATAAGGGTCGACTCGGCTCCAAGACATACAGGATGTCAGAAGGGCATTTTTTTATGGACCTCGCTGGTAAGATAATCATACGTCATACAAACCATTTACCATGTAAAAAGATGATTTATGCAGAGAGCTAGGAACAAAACTAAAGCCTGTATCTGAATCCTATGTTGCTAACGAAGTAAAAGTATAAACAAAAGGTTTCACTACGCTACTCGACAAAAGAAAGTCGGCAATAATTTATCCTTTATCAATTGACTTCAAGAATAGAAGAATACCTGTATTTATGCACAAAAAAAGCCCTGGTAAGCCCTGGCGTCAATAGTATAGCCTTTGAAACTAAAACACAAACTTAAATTATGAGAAACAGAATGGGCTAACAATCAAATGCCGACGGTAAGATTAATTCAAGTTTCCCAACTCCCACGCGGGCGGTAACGTTTATATTTAGTCACGAACCATTGGCAGAGCGCATTAAAGGAGAGGGGGGAGGGGGGGATGAGAGCTGTAAGGAAAATAGTATCTGAGGGTGGCAGCGGCTGGTGCAAAGTGAAGATCGATAGAGGTCGTTAGCAGACTCGGGGTGTTCCGAGAGGCACCTGCCGCCCTCCCGCCCCGGGCGAACCCCTACCTCCCCGGCCCACCTGCCCGGTGCACGCACGGAACGGACCCTGTCGCACCCGTCAACGCCGGCACACGCCTCATCCCCCTCCCCCCTAAGGTGCCGCGGCGTCTGCCGCCGAGGAAAGTTTGACACATTTCAACCCTTCATACTTTCACAGGTCAAAGGCCTTCCTCGGTGAACGAACATAGACCGATCGACAAATACGAGAAGTAGAATAACAATAGTAGCTAATGGATGGCAGTGAGCAAAACGCCATGAACACTATTCAGGATAGCTGTGTACTTCGTGACAGGAAGTATTCAGGGAACGTAACCAAGATGGAGAGAAACCTTACGTCGACATTAAACTGCTCTAGATTAATGGCGCCAAGGGATTCACAATTGAAAGTCTAATCCTACGGATGGATAAATAAGCGCTCTCTGCTCAGCATCGAAGGGCGAACCTGCAAATCTCTTTTAACTTTCTACCTCTATTGGGATTCGAACCCACACCCTCAGAATGGGAAGTCATCAGCTCCAGTTACCGAGCCAACCTGCGACGTTTTATTTAAGATTGTTGAAGTAGGTTATATGATAACATATGCGATCTGCAATTGAATAGCTACCAAAGAACATTAACAGTAACTGTTCACGAATTGAAATATTTCCGGAACTCCTCCTTTAATACCAATCAAAGAACACATTTCATATTAACTTCAAAAGGAAGAAATGTCCTGTGTACCTTTGAAATCGTTTGAACAATTCGTAATAGTCCAAAACAAGCAAATACATTAAATATTTCCAAAAGAATAACGTTCACCTCTATCAAAACATCCGAGAATTGAAATTCCGGCGAGGAATCACAACACTAGTTCTAAAGAGGTATAAACCCAAAATAAATGTACTGCCCTTGTTGAACTGTGATTCATAGCGTATTTTTACGGATAACGTCGATTCAAGTAACGAATGCCCTCTTGAAAATGCGGAACTATTCCACCATGATGCCGTTCTGGACGGGATTCCATGACTAACAGGTCAACAAAGACTTTCCAGGCAACCACGCGAGCCACACGCCAAGGGTACGCTGCAGTCTGGCCAACGTCCCCACGTCAAAACTAAGCGCCGAAGCGCCTCGCGTGCTTGGATGCCAAGTTGACGCACTCGTCATTCATCCTTGACGACGATTAAATCAAGCGAGCGACCTCGGCATCCAAGAGCCGGATATTACATGGAAAAATATGCATTTGAGGGGGAAAAATGAACTAAGGCAATGCGCGACGGTTAAAAAAAAAAGAGGAAATCTCATCACACAAGCAAAGCAGGATTCCTCGGGAATAATTATCGATTTAACGACAAGCCTTCCGCTGCCTCGCGACGCCGCAGTCCCTTTCCTCTCGCGTCCCACAGCCGAATTATTTACCCGGATCGGAGGATTGTGCGATTAATAAATCAGCGTCATAGCAGGTCCCCGAAAAAGGTAAATTACCATTCCATTGGGGGAAGCCGTAGGAGCGAGCTACGTCTACCGTTCCTTTTAATGAAGCAATCCATTTTTAAGGGGCCTTCACGGGAACGCCGGTGACAACGGTGAAGAATCTACGCCAATCACATCCCATTTTAATGAACGAATCTGTATTCCACAGAATACTCACGCTCAAGACGCCAATCGAACAGCCCGTTACATGTCTGGGCATAACTAAGTTGCCTCCGGCCCTCAAAACTGGAGCGGAAAGGCGCTAATTAGTTTCTCCTGCCCCCGAGAAACCGTACACTTGATGGAAATGAACTAATACACAACGGACCTATAAACACGGACGCTTCTTATGCGCTACGAATAATTGGCTACGATTCAATTGGGAGACTCCTGTTGATGACAACGCTGCAAGACGATATCAAAGGGCCCGTTTTGGTGGCTCTCCTTCGGAATTCATAACAAAGTCCCGGCGATTTCCCCACCGGCAGCCGGCTACGGTATGTCCCCCGCCTCATCCCCTAGCGTCGCATGGGAACATCTAAACAACAAATAGCAAGTCTTCAATGTAAACGGGAAGAAACATATTATTTAGAAATTAAGCTTGGCAATGGAGTACACACAATTTTCTTTATGCACTCAAACATATAAATCACCAAATTAACCAAATATTGGAATATTTATGACATGCCTGAACAGAACAGGAGA
Source organism: Platycnemis pennipes (assembly GCA_933228895.1). Lineage (NCBI taxonomy): Eukaryota > Metazoa > Arthropoda > Insecta > Odonata > Platycnemididae > Platycnemis > Platycnemis pennipes. Next base: position 15,204,380 of record OW121856.1, read on the forward strand.
AATTCTTTCCATACAACGAGTTATTTTTTCGAGAACAGTGGGGTACCAACAATTCAACTACAAATGTCTCCGTAAGAAACATATTTTTAAGACATTTCCTCAGGTGTCGAGTTAACTTAGAATTTACGCAGGGGGAAATTCACTAATCAAGAAATAATCAAACGAGGCGAAAAGGGAGGAAATTGCAAAACTTCAGGAGAATTAACTAATTAATCCCTAAATTGTACATAATGAATTCAATGACGGGATACTGGTGCGGAGAGAAGCAAGAAAATGGGCGACTACCGTATCCGCGCGAAGCTTTCAAACACCATTAAACCGCCCGTCGCCCGGCTTCCGCTGGGCGTCCCACATAGGCCTTTCTGAGGATGAACCTATGGTGTCGCATGGGTGCAAATATCTCATGAACACATTTGAAAACCTACTACAGTCACACTCATTTATAACGAGCACGGTTAAATCGAGATCTCGGCCATTGCGAGGAAAGAAAGAAGGGTTGTTTGGAAATAATTCATTTTATGAGCAATATACGGTTAAAACGACACTGTATTAGAGAGCCTTGCGGTTATAACGAGCTAATCATTAGTCCAAATGAACGAGCAGTGGCTGTACTGTCGTACCAAGGACTTTTTCTTGTAAATTTAGCATGTATGTGGATAGTTTACTTAATAAATTGTTCATGTTGCAATTTCAATCATCTTACATTAATCTTTGTTATCTTATCACTTCTCCATTTGAATAGTATGTGTGTGAGCGTTCGTGTATGCGTGAGAGTAAGACAGTGAGTGACAGTACATGTTGCTACTCGTAACGGATATTACGAGCAAAAGCATTTGGTCCCTTGGATCTCGTTATATCCGAGTTTAACTGTATTACTTTCTCCAAGGATTATGCTTGCACCAGAAAGCATAATTACTTGAGGAGTCCCAACTGCGCAAACTGAGGGGGCCACTAGAAAGCCGCCCGTGAGGATTCGGGGTCCAAGGCCAGAACGCTTCCGACCCGTAACTTAGTGGCGCGCCACGGCGATTGAGTGGCCTGGAGGACGAGGCAGTGCCGGGTCACTCCACTAGGCGACGAGACCGCATGGGACAGAATGTCGAGCATAACCGCACCCCGTTTCCCACGCCCGGAGACTCGTCACACGAGCCGTCGTCATCAGCGGCAAGGTCGCATTATCGGCGCCATGAAAGGCGAATACCGAGGAAGCGTTTACGGGAAGGACGCTGCGACACCACAAATACGTGCATAAGATAAGACACCCGTCTGCCACGCGGGTGATTGTTTGAATTTAGAAATCATACCAAAAACTCCTGGGGCAGACTGCGTTGAGTTACATCATTAAGGTAAAATTAGTGGCCACATTTCCCTGAGAGCTATTTAAATACAGTAAATCAAGTAGATTTAGGCAAATGTAGCATTTTTGTTGCATAACTGTAATTGCTACCGACACTTCCTTGCATTTATGGGATAAAAGAACAAGATTTGTGTTTGATTGAGATTCGTGCATTGTCAGTCCCGTGTGATGATACATCGACAGCAAAATCTCCACCTCATATGAAGGTTCCAGAGGAGAATTTAAGACGACATTGTTGCCTACAACATACTACCAGACAACATACATTGTTATGGAACATTCGAAGATATTACAGATGTTAGCATTTGCTGCTAAAACACATATTAGTCATCAACCTGAATAAGGAACCTTAGGTCGAGAATTCCGGAATAATCAGGTTGCCAGTTCGATCCATTTTCATATTCAAGACGACTTTCGTGAAAGCTGAAAAAAATCACAAAACCCTGCAACTGACTACATATGTATTTGACAGGAATGAAGTTAAAAAATTCCCGCGAAATACAAAGACAAAATTACAAATAAGCAAATATTAACAGAGCATCTAGAACTAGAAATACATCGTTGAAGTGATAGCAAGTAAATTTAGTGGTTCCAAAACCAACGAAATCAAAATAATTCACTTCAACATTTGATTTAAAAAAAAAGCTGACCCATGGCTAACAGGGTGTTCTAAAACCCCAATATTCTTTTCATCAAAATCTGACCGTATATACTTGAATTTTCTGGAGTTTGGTGCTTTCGTTATGTTAGGGCACCAGCAACTCGGTGCCGTTGACCTCAGAGAAATCGTAAACAAGCGGTTAATTAGTCCAGTTACGTAGAATAAAGCAGCACATCATGTGTATTTTAATCTAGTAAAAGAATATATGATTTACAGAAAAATAAATCCAAAACGGGCAATACTCGCACGGTGACCTCCCGTGATAAATTAAATCATGAAAACAAAACGTAGGAAGGCAATGTTATTACAAAACTTCCCACCTTTTTCTACGTCCTTTTGACACGACATTTGTGGTTGCATGGTGTTATGAGATCGACTCATTTCTCCAAGTCTTCGATGAGATATTGAAGTAGTTGCTATCATGGGTCCCTAAATACTCCAAGGAAAATTAAATTCACGATCACGAAGATCGCGGCGAGGAATCGAACCTTTGCACGTAATGAGTAATGATCCACCATACGTTAATTCGTGTTCACGGACTTCGGATACTTTGACCGCGGATAGCTACGATTTCAGATCAGCACATAAAAGCACCGGGATTCAATGGCTACTCCGAGTTTCCACGCTACGCAGAAAACTTCCGACCGCATTCCTTTTCATAATGTGGTCACCACAACTCCTGAAATGTTCCCTGCAGAATGTCAGCGAGGAGGGAGTTCGATTAAACCTACACCTGGAGTGTCAACGCTCAAAATCTCATCTCTTTCCCAACCTATAATTTCGACGAAACCAATTACTGGAAATTGTCGCCGTCGCCAAACATAAGCCTGGCCACAACAATGCCATTGATAAGTTAAAGAGAAAAAAAAATATTTTAATAGAAAATTACGAAATCCATACTTCTCGCTCTTCTTCGATTTCTGAATTAATAGGGTATAATATCAATAGTAATAACCTAATACTTCGTTAATGTCCATAATTACTCGATATAAACTACGATTTCCACACTATATTTGATACACACATTGCTACTCACAATCTACATTTTAACAACTCCTACTTACTTCATACACCCTATTTCGATCACTTAACAGTAGGGTTCCCACTTTTATTACTGAAGGTAACAGCATTAAGATTACACTTACACAATTTCCTATCGTTTACCTGACATCCACGAGAAACGTGATTCATAAATATAAAAATTCGTACTCATTGCTTCATTACTGTAGTCCTCTCATATGATACAACATTGACCATCATTGCTATGACGTTGGATCGCCTGTGCCCGACAAAGTCTACGATTCACAGATCGCCACGACTTTCAAATCGGCTGGAACGACGCAAGGCGTCACTGAGCACACTTGCGCAACCCTTGGGCTACGAGACGGCGTCGTCATTGAGAGAGGAGTGCAGGAGGAGGAGGAGTGGGTGGCGGGGCGGAACGTCCGTGCGACCGGCACGAAAGACACCACCGCATCGCCCTCACCTTTTGCCCAGAGCGAGCTTATTTTAGACATCAAAAACTCTTGTCCCACGCGGAAAAGCTTTATAATTCATGGAGGTGGATTCGGAAATGGAGGACGCTAATTTCACCGCACGCTCGCCCTACCCCGGGGGACTGGCTTCGGAAAAGGCTTCCCGGTCATCCTCACGTGACTCCACGTGAGGAAGAGAAAGACTCACAACCGGTCATCCTGAAAGTCCACATTTTCGGCGAGAGAAAATTCCAAACGTCCATCACAGGTTTCAGGCCCAATCCCCTCCAATGCAACCGCACTTTCACCAATGCGGCAGAACTTGAATGTTCTCCAAACGGTGGCTGAGGAATTCCAACGATTAATCTACCGGGATCCGAGCCCGGTCCTAAAGAGCGGAGCTAGTACGCTTGCTACCAACCCGGATGGAGTCACTGATGTCTGTACCAAATGCAAGACCGCGTACTAATGCACGACAAGAGATGCACGGTATCCCCCGTGCTTATAACACTATTTCACCACACGCTGATGCCAAGAATTTTCATGAAACAGAATGACATTTGACCTTAGTACCCAGACACACGCGCTCAAATGACCACCAAACCCGCCAACAAGCATAAGCAGTAAACAGATGGGCCGCTCCAACACTCGGGGCCTATTACGAGATCAAATAGGTATAACTAAAAGTAATCAAATAGCTATACTACCAATACCTTATTCTCCGGTAATAGGACTACCGCTGTAACGCCCTTCACTCAGCTATTAATCCTACAAAGTGGTTTTTCATTTCCTATTAATCCTAAGTTTACGTAAATTTCATATCCCTCAATATCAACTGAAACAATGCAATCCAGCAATAATCTTACATATGAAGACTGAATCTTAAATTAATTTACCATTTCCTTTCAACAAATATTTTCCAAATTGGCACAAAGAACAGAGATAAAAAGATGAGACGAAGAGATTATCCAATGTCCAATTATCAATTACACCAACTAAGAACACTGGAGAACCTAACTCCAAAGATTTTATTTCAAAGAAAAACATAATAATGGCATTCCTCTAAGGAAGGTTTACCTCCTGCCAATGGACGGACAGGAAACGAAAAAACGCCTTTATCGAAACATGGCTAAAGATCGTTTACGAATTGTCTTCCACATAAAGGGGACAGGAAAATAATAGTGTCACACCTTGGTCATCACTTGCACTGGCACTTCATTGCTAGCTAATGAGAGTACATTACAAATGACATTGAATAAAAATAAACTTAGGCTGTCAATAGAGCAGAGGCCATGGCAAACGTGACTGTTACACTGCAAAGGCAATAAGAAACAACAGCCATCTTAAAATTCTTAAACTTAAATTCTACAGAACTAAGAGAAAAAATATACCTAATTCGCATCACCTACAATTATTGCTTATAACCGGCGCAGTAAGCATTATTTTTGTATCTGCAATTATTCCCGAGCACGAAGTGACAAGCAGTAGCATAATTAAAATACGTCAAAAATACATACGTCCAAAACTACAGACAACAACCAAAATTGTAATATTAACATACAATCATATGGACTAAAACGGGCGCTAAATATGTATATTAACATACATAAAATTCTAGGACCTATAAAAATAAGCCACTGGCCTATCAAGCAGAAATCACCTAAGCATACCTCTGCTGAGTAGAAGATAAATGGAAAGCCACGATTTTTCATGCCACTCATCCACAAATGTTCCACACAATTGAGTGGTATTTTTATACACCTACCATGCGCTAAAAGTACACGTTTAAATACAATTCGTGCCATGAACATAAGTGTATTGACTAACTTGCGAGTATTTCCTAGACGAATTGGCCCGAGATCTGAGAGTGTGAGACAGTTCACAGAAACATTGCAAATAATATAAATAATGAACGTTTTGCCTCGACAACGATAGTTAACGCAATATTTCCCATGGGGGGTTTGAGAACAGAATTAAGTCTTACCACATCATCTAGGCCAGGGCGAGATTCGACCCAGCAACTCTGCGTTTTACTGACATCTCCAGAGACCGGCGTGACGGTTAGTTGGATAAATTAGTCAACACCTAAATGTTTACTTGGATTATACTACGCTTAAAAATGGATGACTAGCGAGGGTAGTTGAATTCGGCTCGATGTTAGACTCGAAGGATGAAACCCCCCGAGTGGCCCACCGCTCCGATACGGCCCACGGTAACAAGTTACATCAAGCCCACATGACCTACCATTACAGCTTTCGATCGAAGGCCCTGGGGTGGCCGCGTCGACCCAAGCGCTCGCGTGACTGGCCCCAGTTCCGCATGCAGCCGCGGACAAATCGAGCGTCCCCGTGCAAGGGGGGGGATCGTAAACAAGGGCCAGCCTTCGAATCTCGGGCGGCGCACGGGAAACCACGCTCGCCTACTCGATATACACGCTGTACACCACGCTAATCCCGGCGAAGAATACTTACACGACACTTTTCACATCGCTTAGAACGTGATTAAGCGAACATTAATAATGCATGCCTAGACAATGTTCCCTCGCCATTACTTTGTTAATAATTTAACCACCGACTAAATGTATACATACCCGCATAACAATTCCGCAGTAGAACAGCGAGAAAAAGATGTGCCTGAACCGTTCCACTTCTATCTAAAGCTGACACAGCTTTAAAATGGCAATTGCGTGAATCGTACTATATTTAGGGTGTGACAAATAGCTTTGCACGACGACATTAAACAGGGAAAAAATAGAACCCTCCATAGGGAATCCTTATACACAAGCTCCTTTTGCGACAAATCCACGCCTGGTTGAGCAAGAAATTGACAAGATTGGAAGGGTTAAACGAGAAAAAGAAAATCAATGCGTGAGTACTACTTTGGATGGATTCAATACTCGAGCGGAGTGACGTTGGGTCGATTACCAGAGTGGAAGCTCACGTCCCGGATTCAAAAATCACAACGGCCAATTACCTCCTCCTCACTTAGTACGGCGCCTTTTCATCACCCCTCAAGGAAGTGCCGAAAAGGAACCATTCAAGACAAGCTATAACCGACGGCAGTCAGAGACAAAAAAGTAATCGACACAAAATATGCAACCCCGCAACCGGTTACCATGGTCTTACGTTCAATTTTAAACTCGCTGTGCGACATACGCGACCAAGCTAATACGCAAGTGTGAACCCAAATCCGTGTTTTGAAACCAGTAACCAATTGAGTAAGAATACAATGCTATACATTTCCAAGGTACTGTCGAATGGAGGAAATTAATACTTGCATTAAAATCTAAACAGTCTCAGTTGCGTACATGTTTAAGGACTTGAGATCAATAGCAATAACGAGACGGGAGTACTGTACCGCAATACTGAAAATTATTCAATCGCAGAAAACTGCAACATGGTTAGCCGTGCGCCAAAGGAGTAGGAGGAGGAGGAGTAAGAACAACAATTCCATTTACGCCATGGGTAAACTTAGAACGGACCCACAACGTCCTCGACCTTAAATCGAGAGAACCTGCAGAGACAATTCATTCTAAGTCCACGTCGAACGTGAGACACCAACAACTGCGGTCTCCCGTCTTAGAAATCGTATTACAGAGCTTGAGAAGTGTGTCAACAGCAGTGCAACGGGTCGCCATAAGAGTGGTGAGTGCACATACCAGAGAGACGTCGGGTGTAAATGCGCCATCACCGTCCGCAAAGGAACTCAAGCGACCATCCACTCAGGCGCCGACGGACGCTTAAACTTAATTTGTGAGAACTAGTCTCCGTAGAAGCAGAAGAATGAGAAATACACAGGTAATCCAAGATCGACGGTACCATTCACAGTTCACATCAGCTGAATGAATAAAAAAGGGATGTTCTCACCCATTTCAATTGGTACACCGTTAAATCGTATTTAAGACAAATAAAAAGGCCCACAAGTCATAATCAACGACCATAACTCGACAATAACGGTATCCGTCACATGGCACGAACGAAAATTGGGAAAATAACGTCAATAGAAAGTTGGGGTTCATTAAAAGAATATTAGGGAAAAGTGAGGAGAGGGTGAAAGAACGTTGCTATTCTTCAATTGTTAAACCACACTTAGATATGCTGCGAGTATATGGGACCCTTATGAACCAGGCTTAATTTACGAATTAGATCGAGTACAACGAAGAGCAGCGAGATATGTACGATAGGGAAGTAGGGAAGGGTGTTACGACAGGGAAGTTGGGAAGGGTGTTACGATAGGGAAGGCAGTGTGTCTGGTATGTTAGCCGAATTGGGATGGGAATCGCTGTCACAACGTAGGCTGAATTATAGACTTAATCTTCTGGGAAAATTTAAGGTGGGGCATTTCATTAATAATGTTAATCATTATATTGCTGGCTCCGGCCTATCATGATAGGCTCGATAATTCTAATAAAATTAAGGAGATAGATTACAGGACGGACAGGTTTAAAATGTCATTTTTTACACGTACGATTCGAGATCAGAACGTTAGGCATCGCGTAAATCGGTAATAATTAGAGGTAATATTCAGAGTAGGTCGATAGTATTTTTTTTATTTCCTGTATATTCAAATCAAGGTGTGATGCACCAATTGCTTTTTTTTTGCATGCATGAGTATCTATGAAATTGGTGTCGGGTTCAAGTCATGCATGGTATTCGTGGGTGTGTCCTGTATGATTGGGATTCGGTAGCTTTTTCCCCCTAATTACTTGACTAGGTGCGGTGTTGGTTTTGTGTTGTTCATTTTTGTTTGTTGTGTCACTGTTCCCGGTGTGGATGCAACCCTTGCCACACACCCTCGAGGTGGCTTGCAGGGTATGTCGCAGATATAGATAAAACTATCCTTCGACATTGATGCGAGTGAGAGAGACGTAGTGAAACAATTCAAAAACCTATTTCGATATAAGAATATACTAAGGATGAAATGAAAGAAGTTACTTGGGCGAGGAACTAAAACAGCAAAAGGAGCAGAGTGTAAAAGTTGTTACCAGGAGATGGGTGCGAGAGAGCTGTTTCATAAATGCCTGCCGACGTAAGAGCGAAACAGCTGATTTAGCGTTCATAAGGAGCAAAGGGAGTAGAAGTCCCAGGTTCGTGAAAATCTATCTAGATACTACTGATCAAATATAGAAAATATCTAACAAATTACGTACTGAGCGTATTGGATCGCGGATCCACTGAAACCTATCTTTCGTAATCAGCACGGAAATAAGGCACCTTCATGAATTACGTAGAGATTCACAGCCGCCAATACTCCACGGAAATTCCCATAAAGCATTCAATGCGGTGACAAGACCATTTACAAGGCAACAACTTCACTAACCACCTATATCCAAGCATACTCACACGCAACAAAATGGAGAAATCGGTGAAACAACCTAGAAACTCCTGAAAATTGCCGTCTCTTTCAGCAAATAAATGTTAACGAGCCGAAACCGATTTAAGAATGCAGCAAAAAAAAACTTGGGAGCACGGCCAAACTTGACGAAAAGAACGCCCAGAGCCAAAAATTTTTAACCAAGAAGTGTATCATCCATCCATTCATCTTCGTTAAAGATGAGCGTAAGCGTCAACTAACTCACACAAAGTTAAAAAAGAACCGCCTTCGGTGCAAGCGAACTGATTTATTTCTCATGTGAAGTAAATTTAACCGACATTAAACACCAAAACTAGAACGTCTCAGAGGCTGACCCTATTCCTAATTAAAATAAACAGAAAATCTCCAAAATCGGTGATTATGAGATATCTTCGAGGAAACTAAAAGGAAGTTTTATTTCTAACAATGAAAATTATGAGTATCCTTACTTGAACGCCAAACATGTTCATATATTCACATATTGCGACAAAGTCAACCGTAGATAAAGGTACAGTTCCCTTCAATATCCTGTACCATACGTTCTCTTTCTTCTATTTCGAGTCACACATCGGAAAACATACTTAGCCGGTGGCAGGGATTACACCGTGAGGTTAAATGCTTCGCTAGCCATCGGAAAACCCAATACGCATCGTACTCATTAGCATTCTGTGAAAATGAGATACATAAATCAGACCGTCCCGGGATAAGAGAACTGCCTCATGTGACATGAAGATTTACACCCGTGGTGCATTCGCTGCAAACGACGCCCCGTAACAACAGCCTAAAACTAAGGACGATCAAGACATCAGCCCCACTACACGATTACTTCAGCGATCACCGAACTCGGGCACACTTGTCCACCAATTACGACTTAACTATGCATCCTAATTTGCCGCCGCCTCTCCCGTTCGCCTCAGGAGCAATTCACACGGGACACTTGACGCCCCATGACCGGGAAAACAAGCGAAGAATGGGGCGCATTTCAATGGCAGCAAACGAAGTCACAGGAGGGGCCGGTCGACCCACTAGCCTTCTCAAACGAGTCGATTCACATGCTGGGCGGGCGGGCGTGTGTTAGGTTGCCCCCCCCCGCCCCTTCTCCACCCAGGAACTCTCCGAGGGAGAAAACGACTGCTCACGAGCCTCGGGGAACAATGCCGACACTCGAGAGTACAAAACGCCTTGAGAGAGGGGACGGATGCATATTTTACTTTCGTCGCCCGAGAGCCGTTCGGCCAGCAACCACTCGGGCACTCATGGCCGCCCCGAGGGTCATTCCAAAATCCAAGGGAGGGGATTCCACGGAGGTGCCTTCAAGCTCGGCATTACCGAATGAATCCTATGGTCCCCAGGACAAGGGGGAGGCCGCTTTTTATTTTTGGCACCGATGATGAACATTTACGCAGCAAGAAGGACCAAAGCGGGACGTGACATTCTCGGAAAAACTACGCAAACATAACAGGACTCCATCAAATATTTCCCCGGATGCAGTTTTGTGGCAGTCTCTCGGGGAATGGCAGAAAAAGATATACACTCAGTCACACAACATATACAACATAATCAGTGTCAAATGCATGAGGTATTCTACATTCAGGTCAAAGGTCCAAAATCGAACGGCAATGCAACGGAAATGTTAGTTAATGTAGCACTGGGAGAGACGGGAATGGAACGTAACTGTGTCCGGCGGGACGTAGTGGAATAATATCACGATAAACAACAAGATATTAGCACTTATTCCACAGGTTTTTATTAGTTGTGCAACGCGTTTCAGCAGTTAAGCCATCATCAGGTACGGGGGTGGATTTCTACAGAGACCTTAAGGGAAAGAAAATAATGGCATGCAGAGGGGTTACAGATGTGGGTGGGTGGTAGATTTAGAAAAGTTTAGTGGATGGAATAATACAGGGGAAAAAATGTTATATTAGGCCAGAGGAGATGGTATTGTGAGGAATAAAAAACATTTTAATATCAGGACACGGGACGAAGTGAAACGCAATGCGACAATAAAGGCTGCGATTAAGAGTAGGATGAGAGAGCATAGAGAAACAATGGATGAGGGTAATGATAGAAAAAGAGCAATATGAACATCCCGAATTGAAAACTGAAACGCTTCGTACGGCAAAATGCAAGTCAAATGCATATGAAGGGGGAATGATTACCGGAAAACTCTGTGGCTCACGCTATAACAACAACACCAACATCCTTCGACAGCCGTAATTCCATGAGAATCCACGGATTCAGAACACCTTTCGGTACGTCCCAGGGCATACAAGTCTCTTGGGCCCAAGGATGAGCGGGACAGCCTGGCAGGCAAGAGTGGACACCCCACTCGGGAACGAAGAGATAAGACCATCAGATTGCTCACGGGTTCGAACTCGACCCCAAAGAAGAAGACAAGCAGAGCTAACGGAAGACAAAGGGAAGGGGATTAGGAAGGAGGGAAGGTTCCCCACTCTCTCCGACTCCGTTTTATTCGCCGCCCCCACCAGGCGCCCCTGCCCCAACGAGGGCGCCCCAGCTATGGATCCGGGGACAGTCCCCAACCCACTCCTAAGCCCTCGGCGCCACGACGAGGCGGAAGATGAAGGAGTGCGGTGGAGTGGGAGGCGGTCGATGGCAGCGGGATATCCAAACAGACGCACGGGACGCCCTCGTGCTGCAGCCGCAGCATCCCGGAGTTCGCCCCGGGAGAGGAGGGGGCGGTCCGCCCCACGTCAGGCCCAATGCATGCTCCCCGCAGAGACTGGCGCCGCCTCGGGGCCCCTGGCTGCTCAACCGGGGCGGGGGGGGAGGGGCCCGAGAGGTCGCCCAGGGCCCATCCCCGCTCGCAAAACCGACCCCTGGCCCTGAAATCTCATTACATCTGCGCGGGAACTCGGGAGCAAAAGGATACCTCACACAAGCAACCAATCCCGGAACCCAGAGAAACTACAATTGGACGCTCGATGTTTGGTTGGTTATCCAGGGGAGGCGACCGACAGCTGAGGTCATTTGCGCCATTTTAGGATAGGAGGGTACTAGGGTAATGGTAGGAGTCTTCAGAGAACGGAGTAAGGGTGGAGAGAAACCCGGCGTCGGCATTAGCCTACTCTTAACGAAAGTCGCCAAGGAGACCACAGCTTAACGTCCCATCCGACGTACGGAGTACTGAACTTGAAATTCCCTCCACTAGGCACTCAAGTGGGGACCGGTTTTCCACAGAAAAATCCGCCACATTCGGGAATCGAACCCGGGCCCACGGGATGGGAGGCCAGTACTCTAGCCACCACACCAGATCGATACCCTTATTACTCATCATTTTGTATTTATCTTTCTCGAGCCTCCTAGTAAATTTATGTGGAAGGTTGTCGATGGAATAGTTCGCGCCATTTATTGAGTAATGTTTTTAGCTGTGGAAACGCAGCGAACTTGTGTCATTTCCTGAAAAGAATATTTACTGACTAATTGCTCATCGTGCCCATTTATTGATACCTTATTCTACAACCAATGCTAAGGTGGAGTAGTTTGGTTTCTTACGTAGTATTTTAGACTAAAGTGGGTGAATAATAGTAGTGATGCAATGAGTGAGAAATACTGAGTAGACGCTCGACGAAGACCACGAAGCGGCCGAATTGGAGAGAACGAAGGAGGGATGTTTGAGAGCATGTCTGCAGTATCGACGACGACGAAAATCTGGACCGAGAAGAGAGGCCGGGATGAGAAAAAACGCGCCCCTAAATTTATTCCGCTAAGCTAATTCGATCGTGTCGAACACTAACTTATTACAACAACGTAGAAAGACAACTTCATTCAGATCTACGGTAATAATTGACAACACAGAGACAAGATATTTTCATCAATGATTCATGTGATACCAATAGATTTACTGCCCATGCTACCACATTGAAAGTTAAGTATACGAACACACAAATCTACTTCCCCATGTAGGCTACGTAGACATGAAATCATCGAATATGCTCCCACGTGTCGAATATGCGTACCACACTGATAAAGGCACCCGCGCATTTACATTCAAAAGGCGGTGCAAAAACCACACGACGTGTCGGCGGGCAGTGCCTCCCTCCCCCCCATACATCACAGCACCACAAATCGGATTAGCGGAAGCGCCGAAACGGGAACATTTGCCCGAATAGTTAATCAGGCGGCGGGACTGCGTCGATGAGCAGGAGAAGGTCCAGATTAATGGGACGATTGGCGTCCGCTCACATTTCCGGACGCCCGTACGACGGCGTCCCCCTCTCCACCGACGCCTCTTAATTTGTCGCCGTCGACGACCCGCATAGGGAGGGATGGGGGAGAAAAAGAACTAGTCCACCCACACACACACACCCCCTAAGGAGCACACCCTGGTGGTCCCCACTCTTAGAGACCTGACGAAGGAAGAGCTGGGAAGGGGCCTAGCAGTCCATGTTCCGTGGGAAGTGACCCCTCCCATCACAACGAATGAACATACACTCGCATCTCGGGCGGCCCGGACGGAGAGAACCGAAGAGTCGACTTAGTTGCGCAACCATTTGCTCAGAAGTGTTCCACGGGCCAGGGTGGGCTTTCATTAACCCTCCTACGACACTTTTGAATATCTTTCCCATTACCGTCCAGTACGACGTATTAATTCGGTCCACACAAATATAATATTTATTGTTTCCATGCCATTTGTCTCGAATGAATTATTGCAAAAATAAAACCATGGCACCCACGCGTGAGACATCGCAGAAGACTGAATTTCCGTTCATTCTTCCTCTACTGATCACAACACATTTTTCACACGATATTAAGAATAATATTTCACAAGTTAGCACAAAAATAAGATAACTAGAGTACTGGTTTCTCCTGGTCAGGGTAGATTTTCGCAGACATCTTTAATCCTCTCCCGGCGCTTCTGAAGGTTTCTTTCCCAAAGCCCGTTCCCTAGCGTACGTCCAACCTCCTTCCCTGCTATCCAGAAAAAACCTACCCTTTTCCCCCACTTCAATCTTCCCCAGCACTCTACCCTCTATTACCGTCTTCAATGAACTATCGCCTTCAATTACTTTCCCAATCCACCAGCTCCGTCGCCTCTCAATATCCTCCGACACCTTCCTCTGCAACCGTCCCAGCAGCACCACTCATTTGTCTTCATTCCCGTCCAAAGTGTCTCCTCCATCCTTCCCCACGCCCACATCTCAGGTGCCTCCAATCTCCTTTCGCCCACCTTCTCCAAGATCCACGTTTCGCAACCACACCACATCCCTGACCCAACTTATAACCAACCTTCCCTTAGCGTATTCACCCAGGGTACCCGTCTCAACGTCTCTCATGTTAGTACACACACAGTACTATTTTACCAACTCATTTCTTCTACGCTTAACTTGTGTACGACGTCCACCTTCGCCCGAAATGCAGGACAAGTTGCAGAAATGCTCAACCTTTTTCCTTACCCTACTTTTCATGTCTGAAGACAAGAATTCATTCCAGGAGTATGGGGTAGTTCTTACATCAGCAACCTGGCTTCCCAAAGAGAACACCAAAAATAGCACACTGCTCGGGTGTAATCGAACGTCCTAATGCCTCCCTGTATTACACCGAAGCGCTACTATTTACATCTACCCAACAAAAACGATCGTGATGAACACTTATGTCAGAACGAGTTTCAATTTCGTCAATTTTTCCAAAGGAGTTAGCGTCTACTGAGCTTCTGAGTACTAACATATTTCAAGTGGTGAGTGCACTTGAATTGCCCAACCAAAAGCTAACTGGAAAAGCATCGAAACATCTCTTTATCCAACATTCTCAAAGGAACACTACGTAAAACGATAAATCAACAACTAGACTAAGCGGATACCACGGTTAGTTAAATTAAAGATCTGCAATGAAGGCAATTACCAGTGGCACCAGCCGAATTGAGAAGTGAAGAGACTCCATCCAGACACCGCAACTACTCACAATATTTGAACATGCAGCTTCCCAAAGAACCCGTTGAAGTGACAGTAAATATCGTGAGCATGTATGAACTATGCGCCTACGGACAACAACAACTTCCAATAAATTTTCCATCCCCATTTCATTCGGGGACTCTCGATATCCCAACTCACACCTCCGAGAAGTTACTCCGCTATGCATTCCTCTTCAGGAACACGCAATCCCCCCGCGGCCGCGTTCACATCACGGCGGTTGACACTTTCTACTTGGGGAAATGACTGCCGCCCAAACTACGGCACGGACCGGACGCAATTTGCGTCAGTTAGTCGCCGCATTGAGAGTGAATGTTGGGGTAAAACGTCAGCCGGGCGAGTGGAGTACCATCGACCGAACGAGGACAAAATGGACCGCATAACCAAGGACGACATAATTAATTCGGTCGCGCGCCTGGAGACCGGGAGCGCTGAAATTCCTCCGGTCGGATGGGCGAGGGGAACAATCGAGGGACGCCCAGAGCGCAAGCAAGGGATCTCATTTCCAGGCAAAATGGTTTATTTTAATCCCACCCGCGATCTCCAAAGCATTTATTTTTGCGAACCATTTAACTGGCATTCCCTCTGCAGCGCCAATTAAAAGAGGATTGAACGATGAAAAATTCATCCCCGCGGCGATTGGAGCAGGAGTGAAAAAAAGAGAAAACTCCATGCAAAATGCACAAAGTTCTTCGCACGCGAATAGTTCCCGGACGGGAGGGATAACTTCCCCGACACGCGCGGTGAACTTTTCGATTGAGCTCGAGAGAGAAAGACGGCGTCTATTTCCAGGGGGTGAGAGCGTGGCACCCAATATCTGTGGCGAAAGGCGAGAACTGGAGGGAAGAGGAGGAGAAAAATCATTTTTCCGGAGCAATTTCATTCAGACCCGGGGCGGAGCGCCACGCGATTAACCCTGCATAGAGCAATCAATCCACGGTTTAGCAACCCCCCCCCGGCTCCACCCGCAAAAGAAAAATCACACGAATATTGATAGGCCCCGGCACCATCTCCAAAAACGGAAGAAAATGTCTGCGACGTCGCCCACCGGGATTTTTCCCCCTTTTCAATTCTCCGAGTCTGCGCCACGGTTAGAAAACTCAACTCACAGGTTATCGAGTCACAGCCGCAGTAAAGATAGGAAATTCAACCCAGACTAATCCACAAAAGGGTGCTCAAAAGCCCATGCAAATAGCTTATGCGAGAGAAAAAGAAGCGGAAGGGAAACGTGGAACAGTGAGATACATTTCAAAAGCAAGGATAGCACTAGGGTACAGCGGAAAATTATTTTGGCAAAATTACGGCACGAAATAATTTTACGATGCAATATTTCGCACCAGTATCGTAAATTTCCGTACATCCCTTTTTCCTCCATCAGGGATGTAAGTCGAGATTTCCAAAGCGAGCACGTTAACAGTTTTTTTCCACGTTTCGTTCATTTGCCCTAATTCCCCAGGTACTTGATGCCAAGAAAATAAATTCGGAAACAATTTTCCACTGGTGTCAACATTGGTTAGAGCGTTCCCAAAATGTATTCATACGGTAGCACGTTTTTACTAATTATTAATATGAGGTGCTACAACGATGAGGCAGGAGGAAAATTACGATAATCCGAATTTTTCAAAGCACTTTAATCATAACCACCGCTAAATATCCACTGACGTTGTCTAAAGCATATCATCGAATAATAACGAACGAACAACACATTGCATACTTGTAATATCTTTCCAGTTGGAATCAACAATCTTCTATCGTAAAGTGGTTGGGGTCGATCGCGCCAAGATTAAAGGAGATAATAAGCGGAAACTCGTATTAAGTATCGACTCAAAAATAGTATCAATGCTAAATGCTCCATTCCCAAGGAAATCTGGAGATGACAATGGATTTCAACGAACCTAGTTAATGACAACATTCTCTACGCTATACCTTCTTATCAAAGTATTGAGAAATAGGAAGTAATGGATAATTCTTTCCCGATGACAGAAAAATAAAGGCATTTCCTGTTGCACTGAAGGGAAAGCACAACATTTCTGTAAACAATTAAGTTGTTTCAGCTAGAGGATTTTTATTCTAGAGCCATATTCGCTAACACAGGTCCAGCCTCCTACTCAGCATATTGCTTACTTTTTGAATCAATAGATATCCGGATATATATCCAATAACCTTCAATGTGCGCTATATTTACGGACAACAACAAAGCAAAACTACAAAATTGTGAAATCCTACTACTGGCTTGACTCTGGGGACGTTATCTCGTGGATTCCATTCAAACCAAGGAGGAATAAAAAAAATGCAGTGTGCGGTAACACTAAAATGTCGTAAACCGTGCTTGGGAAGAGAGAGAAGCCCTGGCGGAACTCCATATGTGGAAATTAGAAAAAAAATTTGGAGGCCCAAGAGAATTAACCCAAGGCTGTCTGAAGTGCCCATTCTGAACTATTCAGAGCCACGGAATACGTCGAACACCGGAATTACGCCTATGCATGTAACAAATCTAGCAACACTTCAAATCACAAGCACAAAAATCGATAAAGTCATATGACATGAACATTTTCATAATCAATTATAGATATCGAATTAGGAAAGAAATCCTTCCCTCTGCCCCTCTTTTAGAGACCTTTTAGGGCCAAAAGATTAAGATTAATTGCAGTTTATCAATGTATTTTCTTGAAACCAGCAGGTACTTAAGCATTTTTATACAGCAGTTTCAGTGAAAGATGGTACAATTAAAGTTATTAACTGTTAGTGTACCGTTAACAAAGAACGATGAGACTTTTCGGGACCCAAAAATGATGCATGCGTAAGGGTTACCGAAAAGGCTTTTCATGTACTATTTCCGAGTGATGTGCATTACGACCATATCTTAAGATACGATGGCCTGATAAAGACAATCGTTGAAGGAAAAGTGAGCGGGAAAATGGAAAAGGCAGGCCTCGTATGAGTTACATGGAGCAGGTCGTAAAGGACGTGAAAGAGAGGAACTACGTTAATATGAAGAGGTTGGCCGATAGAAGAATCAGGTGGAGGGCTGCGTCAAACCATTGATTGTTGATCCATTATGATGATGCATTACGACATATGCATAAATTACAGGACGGGCACATAAAGACTGTCCACTAGTGCTGAGGGAAAGCTTGTGTCGTCGCCTACGCACCAGGCGGTGCACACGCCATCGAAGTGACAGCGCGCGTGAGAGATGACAACACCCAGAAGCATCACTCACGGGATTCCATGACTAGGTTTTCCAATTTGAAGTCGGAAAAAAATGATTTCCGTCACCAAATGAATTGCTTAAATACGAAAGGGATGATTTCCTTTCCAGACGTCAAGCGAGAAGCGCAACATACAAACATGAACATCATTACGTTATCCCTACAAATAGCTGGATATATACCTCCCTCCTTTTACCCGCCGGCAGTCATCGTAGGCTGTTTGCTGTCTCGACATTTTAATCTCCGTTTCGCTGCCGCCTTGTCGTTCAGTTTACAATTCGATAGCGGGGTTGACTCGCTGCCACGGGCGAGTTGCTGAGACGAAACACATGGCCACCGCGTGGCGTGTTTCCCTTCCCCCCCGCCAGGGGAAGCACGTATCCACTTTAAAAGCGACACCTGAGTACGTGTTTCACACTTTATAAAACGCCATTCCCGCGACACTAGCGGGAAACACTTCGTCGCCATATTGACCCATCCTTCAGCAGGAAGCGAGGCTGAGGGCGAGTAATTAGAATGGCTTCCTTCCCGCGAGAGTATTTTCGGAAACATTCGGGCGCATGCCTGGTGCAACCCGCGCAAGCGGGGAGATGCTATATTTGCGGCTTCTTGATAACGCCCCCCTCCTACCCCCGACCACGCCAACCAAAGACCTTGCCACTTACTGCATATCGGCCGCCGGGAGATGGGAGGAGGAAGGAATCCATTGCAAGAGCCACTGGTTTCATAAGAGGGCGCCTAATTCAACCCCTGTCTCTGGTTTATGTCCCGAGGCGCTAGAAAGTGCGCTGCCTACACCCTCCAACGCCCCCGCTCAGGAAAACCTTTTTGACTCATCGGGGAAAAAAAGGAAAAAAGCAGAATCCACTCCCTAATAGAACTCCCCTCCCCCGAGCTGGAGGCAAGATGCAGCGTGTTCATTACGGCCCAGGATGCGTGTCGCTGCTCCTTTCAGAAAAGGCCTCGTCGGCACCCAATAACGCACTCTTTTCGTCGAGGGGATGAGTAACAGGAGGAGCTTTGCACCCGCGCACATTTGTCGAGAATTTCGAAATCTCGAGGGGAGGAGGCTGAGGAAAGAATGGGGAGGGGGCTGAGAGCGGGGCGTGAAAA
The DNA here is from genome assembly GCA_933228895.1 of Platycnemis pennipes. Lineage (NCBI taxonomy): Eukaryota > Metazoa > Arthropoda > Insecta > Odonata > Platycnemididae > Platycnemis > Platycnemis pennipes. The sequence goes on from OW121856.1 coordinate 15,223,480, forward strand.
GGGGAGGAAGGGTGATTTTAAGAGCGATGTCACTCAGAAGCCAGCCCCTCGCCTTCCCACCGCCACCGAAGCGCTGCCAACTACATGCTCCCCCACCCATTGCGCACAGAAGTTGAAATGTGTCCGTGGATTCAAACCATAACACGGGAAAGCACCCGCAACACTTGCGCATTATTATATGCGCAACATGCCGGTGAAATTGCAGCGGAAAATTCTCCAGTAATCTTGCATTAAGTACTTAAGAGGTGGACAAACTGAACGAAACACCTGCAGCCCAACTCGGAAAGGCTCATTTTTAGCTGAAATAGAGGACAGAATGGAGTTTACGCACCTCGCAAATCTCATATTACGTGACTGCAGCACATAGTAACAGATGACAGGCATGGAATAGCCTCGATAAATAACATTTGAATGAAAAGAAAGTATCTAGGTTGCTAGAAATCACACGAACGTATGAATTACAGTTTTGTTTAGAAAACGGAACCATGAACTTCACCGTTGGCCTCTTATCTATGTGGTTACGCGACCGTCACTTACAAAAATGACGGAGGACAGCACACTATGTTGTCTGAATTATTAATAATTTTGCAAAACACCAAATATAAACATCACTTGTATTCCACCAAACCAATGGAAATGGATAAATTGGAAACCAATAGCATCAAAAGCGAATAAAAAATACATGAATATTCAGTCAGTCAGATACTGAGGATGCACACACGCGGTGAATAGGAAGCATAGCAAAGGGATAGGTAGGGGAAATATTTTAGAGTAGTCTGTAGTGCATGATACATGTATTAACCCCTTAAATACTATAGATACTAACAATCTAGTTGCATGAGACACTATAGTTGCTTGTTTGCATGTTAGTAGTGCATGCTTGGTGATCTTCACCCCTACCACACATCCTCGTGGTGGCTTGCAGGGTATCGTGTAGATGTACTCAAAAACCGCAGTCATATCGAACATCAGCGGGACGTTAGAGAATGATTTCTATGTAGTGCTAAAAGAAGCGCGAAAAGTACAGTTTGGAATTTGGCCACCCTCATTCCCCTCCACAATTCGCGGCTGTGGCAATAGAGAATAAAAAGACGAGGGAAAACACGGAAAGGAATGTGCCAGTCAACAAAATATTTTCCGTAAACTCCGCCCCCCCCCCATAAAAAAATTGGCCGTCCGTCGGCAGGCCGCCTAACCCCCATACCCCGTCAGCGTGCATTACCCTCGCCCCATCCCTTTCCCCCATTGCCCCAGCCAACAAGAGCACTTCAAAAGCAGCAGTGCACGTTTCGAAAACTTATCCGAGGACGCCCCCTCCAGCCTTCCACTTCCTCCCGATGAACGGAAGGGTTAAGAGCTGCCACCCCCTCTCCGCATTTTTTTCCCACGGGGATTTTTACGACACTTGGGAAATTTCGTGTGTCTGCCGAGCGAGTCGCGGCAAAGAAGAAGATTAGTTTTATCGGGTGACGAATAAATGGTCGTGTAAATGATGTGTATATCGTTCTCAGAAACTCTTCCTTCCTTTGCCCTAATGCAGAACTTTTCAAAAGACAAGACCGAGTAAAAAATGAGAATACGAAAATAAGCCTTGAATTTGTAAGATGATTTTCTCCTGAAGACATTTTAAGTTACTTTTTTATAGTTTTACCACTGGTACCTCATTAGTGTTCAACCATATTGATTATGCTCTTTGAGTAGTACTAGTCCTCTATTCTTCGTCTACGTACGTCCGTCTCACAACACTTCCAACCTCAACATCCTTTGTATATGAAGTCCCTTTCTTCTCCCGGAGCCCATGCCATTCACATATCTATTCGTTTTCTTAAGAATTCGAAATGCCCAATTTTCAATTCAATTCATTAATTATCGTGGGCCTAAGTGGTCCATGAGATGCGTTTACAATGATATTACATAGGAATGAATTACAAAAAGGAAACCAATAAATCAGGAAGGTATAAAAAATAAAATACAAAAAATATAATTTAAATCCCATGAAGTGTGAATTCGCCAGTATTAGGCTTCAAAAAGAACATGCATATCACACACATTGAAAATATCCTTTGAGCGTACACATTTACAAAATATTTCCCAAGTTACGAAAACATTATTTCGTAAATATATCTATCAAAGAACAAAATTTTAATATGATCCCCACTACCACGACCTTTAATATTCCTTAATCATTCAATACTTCCTTTAATTTTGTTGACTTCATATTCATTCAATTCTATTACCTCACCCACAATTCTCTTCATCCAACTAACCCTTTATTTTCTTCTCCACCGTACTCTCTCAAGAGCCACAAGCTCCCGTTTGTCCTCTTTCCCTATAGATAAGCTTTTACAGCCATACAATGACACGCTCCGTGTTATAGGTCTTAGTACTCGGCTCTTAATATCCCTACCAGAAAACCCCGGTTATCGATTTCTCGTTGCCCGTCCTTCTGTTAGTTAGCGCTTCCCTGGCCGGCGAAATTCATCGCCTGACATCTCTACTGCTGAAACCATTTTCATCTTAGATATTCCAAAGGATAAGCGAACTCTGCCACCAGTTCTAATTTATCCCCGCCAACCTTAATATTAGCCAAGCATTTTTCCTCCCGAGAATCTCATTACATTTATTACCACTAGTGATTAAAGGGTGATAAATTGCTGCTCGGTGCTTTCAAATAAAAAAGCCACGAGGGCGTGAAGTTTACTTGGCGCACTCGGGAACGGACATAAACCTTAAAACGCTACAACACCGCATTGGCGTGTGAAGTAACAGTATGTTTCGGGAGCCAAGTCGGAGATAAAGAATGGTGACAAATCGTTACGGAAGTCTATAATGTTTTAAAATCTGTAACGATGTCCAGTCGAAAATAAGAATGAAACGAAACATGAAAACGACATTGCGCAAGGCTAGCTTTCCCTATCACTATACCTGAAAGCAAGTCAATTGTGCCATGTACAAAACATAACATAGAAGGAAGGGATGAAAAACACATCTAGCAAACATTGAATCAGTTCTCCAGTTTGTCTTCCCAAGTGTCCGAGGTTCAAATACCGGCAATGGCATGTCTTTCGCGATTGTATTCAGCACGCTATCCGTCGCAGCGGACGTGATGCCGTAGTCCAAAGGCGCCTTTCGTTTACATAGAAAAAGGACGATTAACCGTTCCCCCATTCCCTATAAGTGCCATTAGTAACCCACCCGTTTTTAATGTCGCGAATGACCTCAGTTCTCCGTCACCTCCCCAAAATTACTACTGTTTCTATTACGAAAGTACAATAATCAAAGCCCACAAGTGCTGTTTCACCACTGAATTTCCCTACCACCTTCGGCTAAGGCACGTCAAATTATATCGCTTTTGCCATTGCCTACGATGAACCAAACACACTCCGAATACCCTAAAACTCCCTGGCATTCGGCCGGCCGAGGGGTAAATACCACTGCCATGTACCGGTTAGCGAACACGTGTAGTGAGCTCCCGAATGAGGCCTGCAAATTAGTCCTACCCGCCCCGCATGGTCCGCCGCACACCATCCCGAAACTATTTATCCTCTCTATTAATTTTCCTCCTCGTCTTATCGGAAATCGACCTGCCGAGGGAGGATACGAGCGGGCCCGCCCAAATTGCCTCCGAATTTCACTCCATTTCCCACCGGCTCAATTTCCGACGCCGGCAATGCATTACGAAAGCCTTTTATCCCTTCCCCCAGGGTCCGAGCGACGGCCGCTGGAAAATTACCCGCGGCGGGAGCCCACCTCCCCTCGCGTAAGGGACGACGTCGCCGTATCTCTCGGGCCGCGGCGGAACGATGAAGCCATCGCGGGCACGGGGGAGGACAAACAAAGCCCCCCTACCCTCCTCGGCCGACCCTTCTTCCTCCCTGACCGCAAAACCACCTCCGCAGCTCGCCAAAACGGCCCCGCTACGATACCTCAACATTTGGATACGGCAGCAGGAGGGGGACGGCAGATAAGGGCGACTACAGGGCGCCCTTAATAACCCCATTCCGAAACGGTGAGTCATGCGACGCGTGAATCAGGAGGGTCTAGGACGAAAGGTCGGAGGGACAAAGGGGCAGCGGGAACACTAGAGGAGCTCTCAAACGAGGGTTGAGGGCCTCTTTAAGGTTGAATACTAAGGGAAGCAGAACCCCGATCCCAGAAGCACAAGGTCATTGAACTCATTAACTGAACACCCACGCTCAGCGAGTGAGAATTAACACACGTAAGAATGCGCGAAATTTCATAGAATGAATATTTATACGTAAAGACCGGGAATCGAACCTGGACCCCTAGATATCGCTCCAAATGCTTTAGCTAACTACCGATAATACAGATAAAAAGATTATTACTTAGTCATCTGTTACAACATTTACCATTCTCAATACAGATAAGATTCAGCACACCTTATATTTTTTAAGGAGCTATATGTCAATAAATGATTCTGAAAAGTAACACCCAGAAGACCATTTCTTTGGTCCTTTCCTTCCGAATCCTGCGGTGGGCTCCGGTGCCCATACCCCCCCGTCCGAATCATTCCTCCCCCATTCCCTCCCACACTTCCCCGCGCGCTTTGCCGAGATCCAAACCCTGAGGGTCACACCGAGCATCGCCTCATCCGCTCCCTCATCTCGTCGAACGTCAACACCACATTTGCGGACGACAAAGGGTTATAGTCCGTTAGCGTAGGAATTCTATAATGGTCGCATAAGTGCGACACTGTGGTCCTCAAAGACAGTCTATTGTTGAACGAAGATTCCATTGATGTAGAAATAAGAGCATGCACAAACATGAAGAGAGAACAACCTGGAGCAAGTGGACGTCACGCATCTAGGGAGGATTATCTATTAAAATGGGTTACGCGTTCGACGCATATGGTGGACAACTGCGAAGAAGGAAGCGGTTGGCAAGTAGTATGTCCCGTAATATCCTTTAACCTTCACAATTGATATAAAATGCTTCTAAGACCTTGACTATAAAGACGTAAATATTGGGTGGGGTGGTGTGGTTCATAGGATTGTTCATGGCGAGGGAATGCTGAACGCATATAAAAGATATGAGAGATACTGCGGTGGTGAAGTTCGGAGAGTATATACAGGAGGACGAGTTCAACAATTGAATTAGGAAGGACACACAAGAAACTTTTCAATCGTTTCCATACAAACGAGAATGAACATGGGCCCCCGAAACATTTTTAGTCTTGCAAATACGAATGCTCTCATCACTTGGAACTACATATATCAAGCTAGAAATTTCTAGAAATTCTTCCGTAGCATTGCCACGGGGGAATCGGTGCTGAAAAGGTAGAAACTTCGACACCACGGGGGACCGAGTAAAACCGTCAACAGCGAGGCGACGCTTTCTCGGGGGACAATCTCACCAGCAGATAAAAGCCCTCCCCAGAATGGAAGCACCCAGGGACCGAATTCCTCAAATAGAAAGGAAATCCAGGAGACCGACCCGACGCCACAAGACCACGGCCCTGGCTAGGCGAGAGGAAATTTTCTACGATGGAAAGAAATCCGGAGAATGCGGTGAGCAGATGAATTGAACCAGAATGCAGTTCCATTGGCCATTCGCTATTCCTGGCGATGACGTCGGAACAACGGAATGGCACTCATTTTTTCGACTCCGAGCGGGAGACATCGCACTAGTGGCAAACTTCCTTGATGGGAAAAAATCCGAAGTGCGGAAATGTTAGCACAATAAATCACCCCCACCCCGAGAGAAGAGAATGTGCGTCATTCCAACCTTTCTTGTTTACTTTAACAATGCCCCGAGGTCCTATAAATTCGCTCATCTTCGGCATCCCCATGCTCCCCAGCCGCGATATCCTTCGCACGGCTCCCACATCCGAGAGGGACCAAGAGGAAAGGAAGAAGAAATAAAAGAGACGACGGTCCGATCCTTATTCTCGGGTGGCGTTCCTTCAAAGGAGGCATTTGCAAAACTCGGCCTCAAAAAACCGTCCCCTCTTGCCCCTGCCGGAAAAATGCGCCCGTTTCCCTCACTGCCGAAGGGACAAGGGCATATCGAGCCGAGGATCCCTTCCCGGGGGAATCCGAGGGGTTGGGCGATCCAGGGACAGAAGAGGCCTCGCTATACATGGGCGGACACGAACGAGCCCGGAAAGGGAATGTAAGACGCAGGGATATGAACGAGGTCGACAAGGAAATGCAAGGCGTTGGGGCGCCGCGGGCCAAGACACCTCAAGGCATGGAAGAATGAAACGAGAGCCAAAAAAAAGAAGGGAGCGGAGGGAAGGGGGTGATACCGATTCCGGCCGAAAAGAGGAGCCATTCTTTCCCTTGACACGGCCCTGCCTTCGAAGATGTCCTCAGGAGTCCATCGTGTTTGGGGCGGGCGGAGGGGCGACGGCCCCACACACGGAAGAGGAGGAGCCGGTCAACGAGGGGCAAGGCGGGACCCTTCACCCCACCCGACGCCAACACGGCCGTACTTCCGCGAGATAAAAAGGGCATGGGCCACCCCGTGGGTGGTCGAAGTAGACCATGATAACAATGCTTCTGCGGTGAGCACGTTTGATACTCATCTTCGTCGACATACTAGAGTAAATTCGTGCATACTCACCAAGAGCTAATAATAAATTCCTGTGCCTCGTAATACGGAAAGAAAAGTCAAAAAACAAAATGGCCCACACCATTAAATTGAGCCCAACCCACATGTACCACAACTGAGTTAAAAGATATTCCACGATGAATACACCAAGAGATGGTAACATTTATAAAACAAAAGAATATAATTACAAATATAAACTTTCTATCTTAATGTTTACACTACTTTTAAGTAGGGATTATAGAAAATTTTCATTAGAACTGCATTACGGCGATGTGATTATTAATATATAATTAGAAAAATGTTGAAATAGTATTATTCACAAGCAATTGTGTAGATAATACAATTTCAAATTCCAAGAGTTCCACGAAGTGAAGCCTGAAACTATTTGTTTCAAACTAGGTAGTTTGAAGTTTAAGTTTTGCCTAGTACTTTGATAAAAACGATGAAAAACATACGTCTAAGTCACAGGCCATGCATTTATTCTGCATCATTCTAGGGACGATTTCGCATAGCACTGAGATGTACAATACACATCTCACGCGCAAATCGAACGGAAGAGACAAGGGGAGAAAGTTTTGGGAGCAGTAGTCCCTTGAAAACCCATTTGCATGAAATGGAGGCTGACATAAATCGTCGTGTGCTCTGATAGGAACACTGCCATCGCCTTCCTCAAATGCCCGACGATCCAAGACTAGCAAAAAAAATTACGTACCCAAAAAGCCTCGCGTAAACCATTCTACCGCGGATAGATTGCCCCCGCATGTTCCAGAAGTTCCGCATAAAATTGTCATCAAGAACAAAATCCGATAAGCTGAGGTCTGACAAAAATTTACGTAAAAAGTGACCGAGCTTGGTGAAGTTAATGGTATTTAACGAACCCATCAATTAAGCAAATGCTTTCACATTATTAAAATGTAGGAGGACAAAGAAGGTGGCATTCACCATAATGTTTATCGCAAAAAGCTCAATTCTTAGATAAATAGGCAAGAAAAGATAACCCGATGGAATGGAGTCCACGTTGACATCCAACATGCAATGCGATCACCTTAACTTCAACCCTGAGTTACCTCGACTCACACCAAAGTTATCTCGTCATGTCATAAATACCCAGATGGAAATAATCACGTAGCTAACCACCCAGCGGCTGAATAGTAGACATCCACTAGACAAATACCGAAAACGATGCACTCAAAACTCATGAGGGCCTGCTAAACATAAGGGCCAACAAAAACCACTATAGGTGGTGAGTCGTCAAGGATTCCTACTGATGAAGTGCGAGGGTTCCTTCGCTCGGCATCAAGCAACTCACTTAGACACGATCAGCGCGTGTACGGGGCGTGACAACGGTCACTCGCGTCAAAACCACGGGGACACCGACCTCGCATCGCAGCATAAGCGGGGACCGCAGATAAATGGATTGGAGAAGAAACTACAGCACAGACGATCCATAAATCGAAAACTTCTTTATGGCTGCCTATGTTGAACTTTTAGAAGCGATTTCAATTTCCCCAATCTAGGCGAAAAGCCTCCCTGCTAATCCGAATCAGATGGCATGATTGAATTTGACTTGACTTAATTTTAGATTCCACTGAGCGATGTTATTTCGTCACACACTGGCTTTATCTAATTCTCATAATTTCCCATTTGCGGTGACTAAGGCTGAAGATGATTTGATCCGATCGTCATATTAGCACTACGAAACGAAATGGGATTTAATGGTGTTTCCATGGAAAGAAATTCTTCCAACAGGGAAGATCAATGAATTGGAAACGCCCCGCTGAGATAAACTAAACAACCATTTGAAAGAGGTTGCTTCGACTACTTATGCGGGAACAGATACACTTCATACCCCATTTCCAATCTGTTTCAGGTCTACTCAAAGCCAGACCTAAAGATTTGGAAAACGTAACTCGAGAAGAAATTCTATCCACGAAAATCTAGCCACAAAATTTCTGACCGTAAGGGACCATTTTGACCCTTACGGTCATAAGTCCCTCAGAAAAAGAATTGTTACTACCAATCGCGAAGAACCACTACGAATTTCAACTTACACTTGAGGGTTTCTATCTCAAGAACTGGAGCATAAGTGTTTAACCTTGCCAAATCATCATACAAAAGATTATGCTCCCGTTGATCGAAAGAGAACGTAAATAAGTGAAATTTTTAAGTGCGAAGAATAGAGTTGGGACTTACGAGATGCCGCAAGTAATTGAAAAGGTTACATGAAAGGAAGTCGGCAATTACTTCGCATGCACTGGCCGTATCAGTTAACAGTCGCCAAAAAGAAGTGAACAGGCACATTAGGGCCTGCAAGACAGCTCTAAAAGCTGATTGGATTGACTTTATCCCTGGGCTTGTTCGCATGCGCAAAAACACTACCCGCTATCCCTTTCCTATACGCTAAAGAAAATCCGTATGATTCCTAGCCCGCTAAGTTAATTCAATTACACTACGCGTTTATACGAAATGAAATAATTGCAGAGTGATATTCAAGGCAATTAACTGCTAAACAACTTAACGTCAACCAGAAAAAAATGCCATACCAATAACTTTCGAGAAATTACTGACAGAAAAAACACTCGGTCATTTTCCGAAACCACTAAACAATCGTTGCCGATGATGGACACCAAGGAAGGGTCACAAAAAGAGCTGTCCGCCCACCCCAATAGGCCCCCATTACTTCCGAACTCAAAGCATGACTAGGCACGATATCTTCCCGGGCGCCACGGTACTCCATAAATCCCAGCGCCAAAAACACCATTTCCAACCGCGTACTAATGGATGGGCACACTCCTTTACCATAACTTCAACTATTGTTCCCCACAAAGCAATTCCAAACAAAACCTTGTATGTGACAGCGAATCCCTCATCGCTGCAACAAGACTTAACCAAGTACCTAGAATATCCGTGTTTAAATAAAAAATATTTTCCCACAACTCCACACGTAAATGACAATCCGATTGCCATAACATATAATAATAATAATCATCCAGGGGATGATACATACCAAACTTACAGTGAACCACGGAAAAACATCAGAATACGGATATTTCCCATTCATCATTCCGAAAGAATCAGTAACAATTTAAACAAATCACTGTGAATGAAAAAGGGCAACAAACCTACAGTTACAAAACTAATTAAGAAGAAAAATTAATACGCAAATTATGAAAAGGTAGGAGCCATACCAAAAGATTTCTTCGGAAATATGCCATCACCAAAAATATCGACGTCAGAGGCAAAATGGAATTCCGTTATGAAATTTGTTCTTCCCTTTTCAAACCTTTTTCATTCCTTACATGATTCCATAATCCTAGGCTGGTACGGTACCCGTCCGGCAGTAGGCCGAATATTGAAAGAAAATGTACATAATTAACTTAAAGTACAACTACATACAATGGGGAAATGGACCAATATGTAACGAAAAAGCAGTCCTTGCACTTAAACACGTGTCGTCTGCTCATAACACTGGTCGAAACGTATCGTCTAAATCTCACGAACCCAATCCAGCCGAGTGGAACAAATCTCAACAGGAGAGGAAACCAACTACAAACGTCAATCACACGTGTCCCACCTCCCCCAGTTTACTACCGCTCCCGAACTTGTTCAACTGCTTTCAAATGTTATTCGTAACGCAAGCGCAACGGCCTCGCCAAAAGGATATCACGTTTGTCGACGCTGAAGAAGGGGTGTAAGGGCACACGAGCCGTCGGAAATGCCTGTCGGCGAGCTCCCGGCGAGCTCCGGAGATGGAGGGGAGGCTGGAGCGGAGCGCGGGGGCGGAATGGACGTCGCCGTCACGAGAGGGGCGCGCGCACGGAGAATTAACAGGCCGTCGGCCGCAAGCCTCCGAAGGACAGCTGCGGCAACGCAACGGATCCAGTCGACAATGAGGGACCAGAGCTCATTCGCGGTGCCAGGACAAAAGAGCCAGCCACGGGCACAAACCAGGGCGGATCGGAGAGGAGGCGGGACTCGTAGGGAGACAGCAGAAATCCAGATGGCCAGGGTCCCAATCTATGGTCCGAGCCCTTTACACTTCATCATCTCAATGCATATCGAATGCCATGAGTCACGCGAGTAGGGCCTCTGGGGCACCACGTCAGCTTTATATAATTAGACGAACGGTCCCCGAATTTAAAATACGGAAAAACTAATGGGGGCGTTTAATCGGAACCGAAATCGCAATTTTGTACCCTAAATCGTTAGATGAAACGAAAAATTAATTTTAGTGAAAAAATTAATCTTCTAACCACCAAAAAATTAACCTTTAACCATTCACTCATAGATCAAAAATTAAAATGAGCAAAAGATGACGCCCACCGAATAAGCTGCATTGATACCATTGACAATATCCTCCCGTCCTTGACTGCATTTAGGTGAAGGGAAGGGAGTGGAGGGTGGTTCTCGGAAGGTCTGCTCGCACAGATCCTGTCGCAACAGCTTCCATTGGCAGAGTCAGCTCTCTCTCTCTCCCCCATTGGGATAAGGCGAAGTAGCTTCGCGGGCTCAGTTGTGATTGGACGAAGTCGATATACGTCAGTGATGGGACGAAGTCTATATACATCAGAGGTTGCACCTCGCCCACTGTTCCGAAAGGGTTAAAAACATCAGTTTTTCGCCGCTTATAACTCGAAAAATAATTGACGGATCAAAAAACGGAAAAATATGGGTCTTTTCACTTTAGAGACTATATCAGCAATAAAAAAATATGGTAAACGACCCCATTATATCGACCTATTCAGAAAAATCCACCAATCACTTTTCTCTCTCCATGAACGATCGAAAGGAAACGAAACGGACCTTGTAAAACACACACTCAGGATTTCACCTAATAGAATATATGTCCACACACTACGTTACGACACGGTCGTAATTACTAGAAACATTTGCCCCATAACACACCACAATACGGCTAACATGCAAAATCATCCTAGGGTGGGGTGAACAGGATCGAAAATTAGAACAAATACGGAGCAGGTACTATTAAGTGGAGACTTCTGATTTTGCAAAATCCCCACCAATTTCATGAAGGAAATTGGAGTCGCCGCATTTGAAATCACAGTCCATTTCATTCGCGGGACAACAGGAAGAGACGAGGATAGGGAAAATAGGGAGCACAATGGAGGAGGCCACCCTTGTTTTCGCCCGCAGCGGTGGTTCCCACACATGCGCACGCAACGCTGGATCCGCCACCCAGAGCGGAAAGCATTCAGAGCGAAGCAGCCCGGCACTGCCCGCAGCGACAAACGCTCGTTAAAAGCGGGAAATGAGACTAAAGGCCCGTAGTAAAATCGGAACAATTCGAATTACAGCGCGGACGAGTAACCGACGCGCACAGCCGAAATTGGCGCGGGAGTCATTATTTACCCAAAACCAGCCACGTAAAAACTGAGTTCACGAAGAGTACCAGGCTTCAGGGAATGCAACCCCGGCGTACACACATCGAGTCTCAAAGATGATTTTGACGCCGAAATTTGTCCCCGTGGGCGGCCTGTATATTACATTTAAAAAAAACTCTTGAAAGTCAAAAACACGGTTAGATTTCTATTCACACCAATATCCTAATTCTCGAAGTCTTAAAGATTCCCCAAGTCTTAAAGAATCCTTCTCGACTCACGCTGGTTATATTATAAGAGTCAGTCGCTGATTCCAGAAGAGTGAAAGAGTTAAGATTGAACGCTAAGCAATAAACTACGCTAGAAAACTGTTCAAAACCAGAGCGGTTACTAAAACATCAAAGACATATGCAAGGGATAACAGCACTTGGGTACATCACCAACTGAGCATACATATATCAAGACGAAATCCTCCCTCGAAACCCTCTCATTATTTCTTCCGGGGATTGGGATTGCTTCCGGGATGTGTCCACAATTTAACTTAAGCAATTAATATCCTTTTACGGTATACCTATACGGTTTCAAGAACAACCCGCGGGTTGAATACAAAAGGATTAATTAATGAGATACATTGTAAAAAATCCAAAAAAAAAACAAGCTTGAGCCAGCGCAGCGGTGAATTGAATAAATTGAATGCTACGCAGTTGTCCCTGACGACTATTTGATGGAATTACCGGAATAGGAAGATTAAATGGATCGACCGAGTAAGTAACGAGGAAGTCCTGAGAAGTGTAGGAGAAAAGAAAAGTCTTCTGACAACTCTAAAAAGAAGAAGGGACAATTTAATCAGCCATATCTTGAGACACGATGGACTGATGAAGACTAACGTCGAGGGAAAAGTGAACGGGAAGATTGAAAAGGCAGGCCTCGTATGAGATACATGGAACAGGCTTTGAAGGATGTAAAAGAGAAGAATTACGTCACAATGAGAGGAACTACGTTAATATGAAGTGGTTGGCCGATAGAAGAATCGAGTGGAAAGCAGCGTCAAACCAATCCTAGGATTGTAGACCAATGATGATGATGCCGGAATAGACTGCGAATGCACTCGACCATGAAAACCTGTTATTGTATAAGACAAAGGAGTACAGATATTGGAAACTACGATGAGACGCTCAACATAAAGCTGCCATGCGATGAGTATACAAGCAGCTATCAGTTCAAGACAAAGGGAATACACATTGCCCATTACCAAGAATTCCTTGCCAGATAACCACAATGGCTCGTTGCCTTGAAAACAAATACTGCCTTCTATCCTCACATGCCTCCGAACATATCATAGATCAACGGCATGTATTCCCATAACACCGATAAAAATCGCTTCCCTTACTTTAATGGTCAATGAAGATTCCACTGAACCGCAATTTGGGTCACAGCAATACGGAAATTTACCCAAAACGGCCATGGGGAAGATCGTCAGCTCATTCAGCCCTGAGAAAATAACCTCTTGCCACTAAAACGTTTTCCCTTATTTCCCATCCTATTTCATACTTGAGGTAGAAGATGAAGAAAATCCCACACTGGGAAGCTAAGTACAAAATCGAACGTTCTTTCCTTTATTCCAATATTCTAGATTCATGGAGCCTCGATCCAACAAATGAGCTGTCAAGTTCAAACTCACAGACTGAACTGTTTAATGCACTTCCTCGGTACACTAATGATTCAGTCTACTCATCCACTCTCTCTCATCGATTAACTGTCCTTTGTGTCTAATACCCAGTTTTCCGTCGACCTAATAAATCACTCCACCTGTTTTATTGTTCACGATAGCCCCCAGCCACCCACCGAGGGCGAATCTACTGCTGCTCCGCGATAACCGCCACACAATCCGATCGCATCCACCTCTCGGCATCGCGGAGACACGGCCCCCACGCCTTCGCCGCTGGCGCGGGCCTACACGCCACGCGACAGCGCTTACTCAGACACACGTCAAACACTTTTAAGCCAGCAAATCCCGCCTGGAGAGGGGTGTAGGGAGCTGGGGAAGGCCGGAAAGAGGATCCAGTGCACACGCAGGGCGGACGGGGAGCCGACAAAGAGAGGAAGAATGCTCTCACTCCGCAGATGACGATTCGAACTCCTGCCCCAACGGCATAAAGAGAACACTAGGCGGATGCTGCCAAGTCCACGAGAGTGAATAAGCCCTTGCGCATCAATGAATCCGCTGCACCGTCAATGGAGACGAGTAGAAGGCTCCAGAACTCCAGATTTCTAAACTATATTTACACGACCTCTTCCAAAATATATACCATAAATAATCCAGTATCACTTAAAATAATTAAGTGCTATGACGATACGGTTTTATATCAATCACTTAAGTCGCACGAACATATTTCCCAAAATATCTCGTGATAAAATTACTAAATCAACTAATGACTAAAGATCTAAAGATGCAGCCTCTCAATGTATGGACACACTATATCAGCGTGAATAAGTAAGCAAATAATTCCGGGATCGTATAACATGCCTGGTAAAGAGAACATTTGGCCCAATAAGAAAACTATTAACTAAATGCTATTTGTTCCCTTCTGCTGAAAATAATGTTAAGGCATGACTTCCCTAACAGCCAATAATATACGAAAGTTCCCGAAAGTTCACGCAACCTGAAGTGACCTTTAAGGGCGGAGATTACAAATAAATGCGTGTAAATAAGTAAGCACATTTAAAATAAATAATTTCACAGAGTCAAAACTAATAATGCATTCTCGCCACCTCAAGAGAAAACACTTATCTACGTTAATACATCATATACTACATTAATATTTTAGGCGCAAAATCCATTTTCTCAGTATAGCCCGGCTCCCAGCCAGCATATAATATAAATTCCGAGATAGCAGTGAAGATTTCCAAAAGAAATTAATAGAACCAAATTCAAATTACAACTCAGTTGCCAACCGCTTATAACAATCACTCAATAAATTATACGAAAAAATGGTAAACTTCAAAATCTACATCATCATCATGGCTTTCTTTCCCAAAGCCATTCGGTTCCCGCTGGCCGGATGAAGATAAAAACAGGAAGATCTTTATAATGACTCACTCTCACCTCCGCGATAAATACGGAAACGAAAATTTCGACGGGAAAGGTCAGGGACGGAAGTTCGCGTAAATCCGGGGGATGGAGGAAAGCGCGATGTTTATCGCCGCGGGCGGATTCGGGATTCGCCCCCGGGAGGGGCTAAAAAGGGAGGGAGGCCCGCCCTTCGCGAAGATGACGACGATAACTGCCCCGCATGGCGCGGCGCCCTTCGCTGACATGCATAACGACCCCTTCCCACAGATACACCAGTCTGCCCACACTCGAATCAAAAACCCGTCAAAAGATGAGGAGACTGCACAGGAATTCCACGCCTCCTACATGTTCTTCTAGAAATAATTCAGCGACTAACTAAAATATGCTTTTAACGACTGTATTGAATGATAACAAGAACTTGAACATATTTTTACATCGCGGAACTTGGGAACACCAAAATCGACATCTTACGAATAAAGTGATGATTGCGCGAACAGACAACTATTCCATTAGTTTGTGAAATCTAGTCTTCCGACAAAAAAAACGGCTGCGCTACAGCGGAGGTTTCCGAGAACGTTAGCTGTAAACCAAAATATTGGACACGTGAATTGCCGATTTACTCAAATTAAGGTTATCCGAGACCCCACACTGGTAATGAAAACCAAGAGAAACATAACGCAAAACCGTATTATTTTACTGCGATTGACATGCTAACTAACAGCAGAGTCCTTTCAACATACTGAAGAGCATATTACTCCCGAAATGTAGCGGTGTTCCACATTGACGTGATTATTACCGAGAGCAATAATTACACAGAAGGAAAAGCAGAAATCATAGCTTGGGTAAAAAACCAAAAATCAATACCTTATGGGAATCTGCATGAAAGAAAATAAACGGCAATACATTGAAATACCGATCATTATACTGTTACCTAATTTGTACGCTGAGAATAAATCATACTTAAAACAACATCACTAGGAAATGAGCATTTCCAGTGCATTTGTACACAGTGAACGTAAACAAATTGCCCGTAGATTTCCATTTAATTGAAACTCCGAGGGAAGCTAAGTAGGGGGCTGAACAGCGGGAACGGTCTCAACATGCAACGGAATTGAATAAAAGGAAATCCGGGAGGATAGGCAAACACCGGAAAAAAGGAATCCATTTCCTTGGCCACGATTATTTTTACATAAATTACTCCATTGACTAGATCGCAGGACTCGGAATTATATGCTCAAATATAACAATAACACCAGAGGTATAAAACTCCGAAGTATATAATGAGAAGAACAGGTATTCCAGGAAAAGGTTACAATCATACGATCTGGGCCGTGATGCATGCGACAGGCCCTCATTGGAAAAATAAACATTGGAATTCCGGCGCCGACGACAATCGGAGATCCGGGGGTCGCACGTGGCCGCAGGCGGCCCTGCCAGGGGTGGCCGCCATACATTTCCCACACCCACCAACTTCACCCACCCACACCCACCGAGCACGCCGCCGTGGGTTTAAGTGACAACCGTCCGCCGCTATTTCCGTCCAGCGCGACTTGGCCGTGCGCCACCCATGACCAGGGGGAGGGCGCCTGGTGGGGGGGGGGGGGGCGGCAAATCGCCCCGCATGCCTCCGCGCGGTGCGTGGCCCCAAGAGATGCCCTCGATGGTGCACGCCAAGCGGTGCCCACGCCCGGCTGAGTCACGGCTGCACGCCCGCGTGGGGGCGCACGGGGAGTCGCCGTGATTTCCCCACGCCCGGCGAACGCAGCAGCCTTTGAGGCTGCGGGGTCCGGCGCCAAATGACCCGTCTCCGAAAGAGGAAGACAAAAGGCCTCACTCTCTCTCGAAAAAGCCTTTGAATCCGGGAATTGATGCCCTCCAAGGCTCCTTTGTGCGAGGCTATGATTTAAGATGCATCGGTGCGACAAAGTCTAACACGGGCGGTATAGGAAGATCGCCAAGTGGATGCCATTACGGCCCTCGTTAGCATTCCAATGCAATGCTTCTAAAGAAAGCACACTTGCTCTCTAGCGTTCGATCCCCAGGGGGGGAGAACACCGACAAATCCTCGGTTGCCACGCCAGAACAATTCTTCGAAACAGTCCAAAAACCTTTAACGCTGTCGCAACCTGACTGCTTAATAAAATCTCATCTCCAAGTCATATTTTTAAGCACATCACCAAATACAGAAATTGGTGTTTTCCTTCACTCACACCTACGACACAACAGAAATTACATTGGAGGAACAAACTTCAGTGCTCCATATCATGCGTGTTCAATTAATAGACCTAATGGACATAGAACTAAGGATCAGATATACACAAGTAGCAATGATCGACCCCAGAGGACTAAAAGGGAAATATATTACTTCCCAATTAAGCATACCTCAATACTTGCACATAAGTTACTGCATACTCCAAAGGATAGTGCCAAATATCCAGGAATTCCCTCAGTGGGCGAAGGACGGAAGCATTACGGGTGAAGAAACTACTTAGAGCGCGGAAAACCGCTGGATAAAGGAAATTAAACTAATGAGGCTAATGAAGGTTACAAACGCAAAATTACCACGATATATAAAAGTCATAGGATAACCAAATGCCTTTCCAAGATTTTTTATGAAGTAATGACATTTCTGGGCTCAAATCATTTTTAACCCTAATAATGACAGAGAAGGTTACAAAGTTTACTTTCGCATTCATAGACAATAAAAGGCCGCTTAAAAAACGGACGTGCCTTTTAGAAAATAATCGACAAGGTTACGACAAAAATTATGGGGGATCACATCCAAACCGACACTGGGAAAGAAGCGCACACTTCATCATAGCAAAAATACGTTGCAAATAAAAACACCTCCGTGAAAATGGATGCAAAAATGAACGGACGCCTGTCGTTCACGGGCTTAAACCACAGACGGACGCCAGGAAACCAATTCATTAGAGGACACCGAGACGAGGAGGCCACGGAGTCAATCAAAAACACCAGAAATAGAAGGGAGGGAAATACCGCCTCCTCGCTGCCGGAGGGGGCGTCACCGCGATCCAATCGCCTCTCCTTGTAACGGCAGAGGAGCCGCAATTGAAGAAAAAGAAGCGGACAGGGCGTGGGAGGGCGGCTGAGGGAAACCTGTGACCTACCCTCTTCCAAGTTACTGGAGCCCTGGCGTTAATTTTAGACGAAGTAAATGAATCGGCCCAGACAAGCAAGATTAAATCTCACGCCAGTTATGCGGAGGTGAGACAATCAAAACGGAACGCTTCAATCGACGTAAAAAAAAAAAAAAAACTTCAGTCGCAAGATCCGCAAAAAATCTTTCAGCGATCGGAGAGCCTCAAACAATCATAACGAAAATCAATCGATTAAATTCCTAGAGTTAACACTATAATTACGATCGAAATAATATATTGTTGTCACATTAAGCCACCATTTCATAGATGATAGGTAGAGGCCGAAAAAAGTTGCTTGTACAATGTTACTTAAACCGAAAAACATTCGATACTTCCGAGATTCCGCAATCGTGGGAATGCTTAGAAAACAACTTAGCATAGGGATGGGTTTTCACGTTTTTGAACCCCAGAACTCCATGAAAGAACAATGATCGCTGATACGGCCTGGACTCGGCCGCCCTGCGTGTCGGACCCTAGCCACGTATGCCGTCGTCCTCAATCGAACTACCAACGAGACGCGAACTCTATCCCCGTTCTGATTGGATACCCTTCCTCAGTGAATGGCCCTGAATGACACGGGCAATGCCATCTACAACGCTGCGTAACCTAGGGCCAGGGCAGAAGATACCCAAAAGAACGTTCATACCACACGACCAAATTGGTCACCTCCAAAACCTAAAGGCTGCAGGAACCACGATTATAGATAAGAAGTTTATTAGCTCAGCAAGGAACGAGGAAGTTACAAGTAAGCACGTTAACATTTAAGACGGAATAGTGAGACTTAACGAAAAGAAACTAATAGCGAGACCGTTCACCCATAAAACCAATGTTTGCACCCGTGCATACTGTCTAAAATTAAACTGAACGTTAACTAATTTACCACTAATCAACACTCATTTTCCCCAACACCACTACTCTCCACAACAACAAGACTAATTTTGGACGTTTACAATGCATGCATTCATATTTTACGCTGACTAAGTTCAAGAACTTGACCGAAAGTGAAGTAAAGAATAACCCTGTTCACCACGCTTTTCCCGATGTTTCACGAGAATCTTTCAAAATAAGAGAACCTCATCCTCTCGGAAACCAGCAGCAAAATCTAACTCTCAAAAATTAATGCACCTTATAACAGAAAATATTTACTGTGAATACACCAAAATCAAGATTACGCCATAAAAATGCTAATCACCGTGAACCTGCATGTGTTCACAGAAAAATCTCTCCCACACCGGCAAGAGCACCCTTAGAGGAGTTTGTGTACGTCCCTTCCCAGTACTCTCGGAGGCTAAAGCCAATGTAAACAGTCTCCCCGAGGCGTGTTGGAATCCGAAGTTCAAGTCTTCTGAATAATGTGCCTAAAATAAAACAAATGCACTCGCACGCCGCACGCAAAAGCCAACTCCCACCCCCCCACCCTCGATTCATGAAAAAATAAAGGAAAAACGGAAGTGAAGCAGACAAGGGACGCTGAAAAATTGGTTTGGCAAACTAGAGTATAGGGTCAGCGTAGGGGCGTTGCAGACTCGCCCTAGGACCAAAAAATGTCCCAGAAATACAGCATCCGCGACGGAGACGAACTGCACCACGTTAAGTTATGTTGTACGTACGTGGACGCCGGCAGGGCTCGGGAGGAAAGTCATTAAGCCTCGCAGGTAATCACCACGGCGACAACCAACCCCTACCTACCCACGTTGCTTTTCAGATGCTATATATAATCGACTGCAAGGAGGCGCTCGTACATCACACAAAGCATAAATACTGCAATTCCTCTTCCTGCGAGACGCAGCAAAAACCAGGAGGAAAAAGTCTCATAAATCAAAAAGGGGCTGGACTCATTTTCCACACTATTCATATCGACCCACAAGACATCAATTCACCGAACGCACATCATTAAAACCCTACACTTATCGTAATATAGACATGGGATTTATTTTAAAGCCAAATCCATAAAAACCAACTGGATTTCAGGTTTGAGGTGCTAGTCATAAACAAATTCAACACCTTAATAAAATCACAAACACTAGTTCCAGAGACTCCATATACAGAGAATCCATGAACTGCCCATCTCGGGTATTTCTTGCTAATGAACCCGTTAAAAATATGTATGGTGGGAAATTTTAATCCCTTCCAGAATTGAACGACAAAATGAATAGATATTTGAAATAATAGAAGGTAACGATTTAAAAAAACGAAAGCTTAATGAACTGCTCTTCAATGGGCCACTACCGGAATTGACAGAAGATGTTTACCATCAAAAGTAATGTTAATTATGATTTTGATTTTGCCAATTTTAACACGTAATCAATCAAGATAGCATGAGTCTAGCACTTAAATGAATTAGAAATGCAAGGAAACGTACACAATAGAAATCGGCCAATACGCCATTCATTAACTTTACGCGATGATAACACTCGCCACTCTCCTTCCTTCGCAAATTTGATCATTTTCTTAATCACGGTATTTAAATGGTAATCGATTTTTTAATCCCTTAGAAAGTTAGGATTGAACTTTAAGTCCATTTCTGGAGTTGGATAATCTGGGCTTAAAACCGCATTCCAAATTCATGACAATGTATCACATGGCGAAGGTCGATTGGCAACTGCGCCCGATGAGTATGCAACACGCGAAAAATTTCCTGTGATGATGGCAACACACGCGACATACATGCACTCACTGTGGCCTGCCTAATGCAACCAACATCCATGCAAAAACCATGAAAGCGGATACACGAGAAGAGAGATACTTGTCTTTTGAACAACAGAAGAAAATGAAGACATCCTTTATCTGAAGATCTCATTATAAATCTACATTAAGATTTTTGCAAAGGGGGCTATTTTATGCAAAGGCGTTCGAGCACTTGAACTTTAACGCTGCATCGTCTTACACAATACAACTACCGATGGGCACCTTCCAAGTATCTGACCGCACCATGTCAAGCAGTGTTTAACCAGCATATCAGGATCTAGCTATAGAATCATAAATTGGATAAAATAGGTAATTCATAAGATATTCGTAAGATATCAATTGGTTAATATATTTATAAGGTTATTTTCTCAAATTGACAACTGCCACTTGCAAGGCCATACATGGTTTGAGGTCCTTGAGACGTACTAATATGTCAAATTTTACTTCCTCCACATTCCGTCTTTCGCAAAATATAACTAAATGGAACAATACCTAACTGTACTACATTAGTGCAATTACCTAGTTTATATACCAATACGTAGCAGTAAAGATAACGGTTTAGATACCCAAACGAACCTCGGGACTATTCCCGTACGCAGCAAAACTAGGAAACAATGATGTTGCACAATCGTAAGTAATTACTTCCAAAGCGTCAGAATCATTCGTAAAAGGTAACCGCAGGCCTTGGAAAATCGCCTCTAATCAGGTTGGTGCACTGAAAGAAATAGCGCTCAACCAAACCCTTCAATGTGAATGGCATGACACCATTTGCACACATTAAATAAGTATTAGCATTTTATAATGCCACAAGCAACCCAAAAATGTAATAATAGAGTGAAAACTTCAACTCTAGCTATTCAATTCAATTTTCCTTAAGTAGAGCGAAATATAAATAACCGTGCTATGCATTACTCTTTCTCGTCAGAGGTACACAGCAGTCCTAATACACAATCAAACGAGCTCCCCTATTCCATCCGAAAACGGAAGCGTACATCTACATCTACGAGATACCCCGTAACCAACCGCGAGGGAGTGTGGCAGGGGGGACAGCGGCAGACAGTCTGAACACCCCCACGGTCAATAGCCGAACAACCTGCCTTGGGAAATACGTCGTCCGCAAAAGTGCACGAGAGAACCAACCTTTTTTTCCATTAAATATGCAGCTCAAACTTCATGAAGCGGAGTGTCCCGAGGGCTCGGCACCCAACGGGATCAGCGCTAAGAGGTTTAGGCGGATTAGGACCGTTGCGATGACAAGGGTTTCCCGCGAGACAAGGACGGGCGCGGGCCGCGGACGGGGCCGTAGAAGAAGCCCCGAGGCGGCCCGCACATTCCTCAGGGCGATCAGCACCTCCGGATCAAATTCACAGCCGGTCGAATCCCATTAATGATCGCAGTGGACGGCGCGAGGGAGGGGGATTATGGGCCGAGGAGCAGAAAGACAAGAGGGGGTGGGCGAGGCGAGGAGCCTTACTCTGGCTCTTCTCCCGGGAATTATTTTTAGTCGATCTTCGAGAGCCCTGGCCGTTGTATGGGATCGGAAATTAGCGTACGGAACGCGCGCCGGGGTATGGACTCTTGAGGCGGATGTGTCACGCTGGTCCGAGCTCGCCGCTGGCCGCGCGGAAACGGCGCGGCAGTTAATTAACGTCAAGCAAAAATGGCGGAATAACTGCAACGGCAGTTAACTTTTAATTGCTTCCCCTTCTCACGGGTGACAGGCGAAAGAGCCCGAAGTTATGTATCGCTTCCCTAAGAAGCGCCCATTAGAGACAAGACGTCCGCCTTCACGGCGAGGGAGCTTATTAAGTTTTCCACAGCCAAACGAAGAACACGAACTTGATAAACACCGCGATAAATGCGATGATACGCGAAGGCGTTTTCCACGCCATTATTAAAGACTGAAGCAACGCCCTCGATCAATAAATCCCAAATCCACAAGGATAAGGTTGGAGCGACCAACGGATCTGGATGACCGGGAAGGAATATAACGAGGGAGCTCATGAAAAAAACACCCGATCACAGATTTAAAAACGTCTCGAAAAAAAGCAACCCGCCTTCTTTAAAGCCACTTAAAACGCCACAAAATTATTTTTCCCGCAGTAAAGAAGGTTTAAAAAGTACCACTAAATTATCCTTGGCGTCTACGAAAGTAAACACCCCAGACAAAGAAGATTAAAAGTGAATACGGAAATTGCGAGTTGCGAAACCTATCATGCTAACGGAAAGAAATCTCGGCTAAAGAAACACTATGGGCTCCAAGGGTAACCGTGGGATTGCATGGAAAAGCTAAGCATTAATTATTTTTATGCAAACAGTCCGATGAGGGTTAGAATGACATACCGATTATGACCATGGAGGGTGCAACAACCACGCTTCTCCACACACAATATGAGTCAACCCTACCACCCACAGAATTAACCACCGGGGTCGCTTCTCGGGGACCTCCCGCAACCACTACGATGTCAATCCACATCCAGGTGATTCTCCACACGCGAGATTCTAGTCTAAAAGGGAAATACGGGACCATAAAATGTCGCCACCGGAGAAACAGAGCGAGAACACCGCCTTCCCTATCCTTCCGACTTAACCTAAATACAGAGCAGGGAGAGAAGGATCAGTACCCTTGAATAAGAAATACTCGCTCGGGTGGATCCCGCCCTGCAGTCGAACAGGTACCGCCGGCGCTCCAGGGGTGGGAAAAGAGAGAGGAGTGGGAAATGGGGAACAGGAATAGTCGCGAGTAGAGAATAGTATTATAATTAGAGGAACCGCTCCGCGCCGTTTTTTCGCCTCTTAGCCAGAGTGAGCGAGGCAGCGGGCACAGACAAGTGAGTGATGGAGTCTGTATTTTCGCTCTTCTAGTGTCACTCACGAATAGACCCGAATACCTTCACGAGTCCCCACTACACGAGAAACCCTTACCCGAGAACGAGGAAAGGGAGAGAGAGAGATAAATATATAAATATACGGATATAAAGAGTTTGCGTTGGATTTAGGTGGCGAAGAAGAAAGGCTAATGGGTCCAGCGGGCCTGTAGAGAAATAGAAAGGGACCCATTAAATCGATAAGATATGGTCGATTCAGTCGAAAGCGAATGTCAAGCCAAGGGGTGGAGGGGACTGGAAATTCCTAGATGGGTTTTTTTTAAAGACGAAGAGGGGGAGAGGGAATAAGAAGGGGTGTCTACTGTGAGCAAACGGCGAGGCCTATATTAGCCGGAGGGGGAGGCGGTGGAGGGACCAAAAGATCTCACGAGGGGAGAAGAATAGAAATACGGAAGAAGCGGATGGGGCGGCGAGAGATTGAGCCTCTAACGCTAACCAGGCAATCCCCGCTCGGCGATTGCAGCAATCCATTACGCACGCACACGCCAGACAGCACATACGGGTCATGACTATTTTGCGAGGTGTTTCGCAAGGCCGTCGCCGGGGTGACAAAGGGCGAGAAGTCCTGTCGCAGGAGGAGATGAGAGCGGTTACGAGTGGCAGGGGCAAACCCCGTTACCAAGACATTCATTCCTCCCAGCGGACGAAGAAAAAGGCACGTACTGCTCAAAATTAAAATGGTATTCACTGTCTCCTGGACTGGAGTCTTACCTAATCACGGGAGAACATAACCACACGGATTTACATGATTTTGTAGCATTCACAAACGCCTTCGGCAACTTTTTAACTCAAGATTGTTCTTTGAACATTGAAAGAACTCCAGATTATTCTTAAAGAAATAAGGATTTCCATTTATTCGCTACAAATTGCCAACTTTACACAAAAACCTACATTTACCAATCGAAAGCTTGTTTTGATACTCACAACTCGCAGAATGGATACTGGATAACTCATAGAAGCTTGCCACTAAGTCAAAAATTCCCTCGACGCGAAGGTAAAACGAAGGTAAAATAATAAATCGCGCAAGCCATGCAAGAATTGAATTGTAAGAAATACGCAATACCGGGATTGCTCCAGGGACATCCAGACTAGCCATCTCACTCACGAACCCCCGCGAGAGGTTTCATGGCCACTAATGCTTTCGCTTATCTCGAAAGGTAGCTCGCGACTCCGCTGACAAAGAGAGAATGGAACAGTTCCCGATTTCACAGACACCCTACCGGCCCTAATCACTTCCCGCCACCGCACGCGGTCGTTGCGTCGTTGCAATGACTCGTAACCTACGCCAAAAGAGATATCTCAAGTGATAAAAGGGGGCGTATCAACAGAAAGTAGCATCGGGCGATGAAATGCACATTCAGCGCGGAAAAAAATGGAATCGGAATAGGGTTCACATCATGTGAACAACTCCGTCTTCTCCCAAGCAGCAAAAATATTTATCGGACGCGGAAGCTGATGACGGGGGAGTAAACGTCGAAGTATGCCCAGTGCCCCAATCGTAAGTTCCCACTGCAGCGAAAGGAGAGGAAGAGAAGTAGGGGACAATCTAGAGCGGGATGGGGGCCAGAAGTGACGTTAAGGGGCTGGTGGGTCTAGGGGGGGAGGGGCCGTTAGAAGTAGCACGCGAAGGCAGCACGTCCCCTCTCCGCGGGAAAAAAACCTTTATGCGAGAAGATGCGTAAACGAGAGGAGGAAGAGGAAAGTGACGTAAGACGCCGCAGCGGAGGATGGAATGAATTATTTATAGCGCGCTTTCAATAGCTCCCTTCAACTGTTTGTTCGCGCCTGTATCCAACCAAATTTTGCCCTCCCCCTTCACAGCCTCCCTTCTTTCATAAAATATTTGGCCGGAGGAGGGCTGGGAACTTCACACTAGCGCGTCACGTGCACGCATAAACAACCCCCGAAGTGGGGGGAAGATTTTGGCGGGAGGGGGGGGGGGGCACACCGAGCGCTAACCGCTGCAATGGACAGAAAGCACATGTCGCAGAGCACATTTGGGGTAAATGCAAGGCGAGGGACAAGTGGGTCAAGGGGAGGCGTGGCCAGTGGGAGAGATGAAAGGAGAGAGAGCGCGCGCGCCCGTGAGGAAGACAAATGCTAGGGAGGCGATGGATGGACGGATGGTCTGTCATTTCAATCGGGGGCGGCGAAGGCGCCCGGAATAGAGGCCGGGGGCCGGGGCCGGCCCGAGGGCCGCACCTCCCAAGCCAAATGCCACCCACGGAGAATGGGCTGCCCACAAACACTACCCCTCTCCAAGCCTTTGCGGGGCGCAAACGCTCCGGATTCAACTTCCTCAGCACACAACAGTAATCACGTTAAGAAAATCAACATACATAGAAGAAGCAAAATTCATATTCATTGCTTGTGAACTTTCCGCGAAAACTTCAACCACATTCAGGGTGGCTACTGATAACCAATTTTCAAATTCCCTGACTTTTCTCTGATGGCTTTACGAATTTCCATGAACGATCGCCAAAATGTCTCCTATTATCGGAATATTTTATTTCTGCTGAATTAAATTTTCGTCAAAACTCATAAAATCTTAAAAGCTGAAATCAATACATTAAAAGCTCTAAAAATGAAAAAATAAATGGAACATCCACCCTAATGAAAGAATATATTAAACCTTCACAAGTTAAGCCCTCACACGAAGTGTACACACTTTTAATACACTTTTCGCGGCAGCGTATCAGTGGCCGTGTATCGTATTTCCGTGGCTGTGTATGTTTCCTTCGGTAAAAATACAAATTGAATTAATTACATTGAAAAATTACAAAATGTCTAATTCTTCAAGGATGAGGTGGCGTGTCGTGGTAGTTCTGGGAAGTTGAAGATTACTGAAAAGGCATCGAAGGGAAAGTTAATGGCCAATTTACTGGCGGACTCCGGCATAGGTATCACTAAGCTACGCGAAAAATACAAACCAAAGCAAATTTTTTGGACTGGATCAAAATCGGATGACACGAGTTTTAGAAGTGAATAACAATTTGATTGACGTGGTCTTCGAGATCGGTTGAGTCCCGGTCACGGAGCTATATTTGCTGTCTAGAATGTTTGCCATTAATGCAAAATTCCAAAGGATCTCCTCATTCCTCGAGCTTTTCCAATCAAACTCCCCCAAATCTGAACACCCCTTTTGGGTGCTACCTCAACACACGTCATCAATGCGTCATTTACATGTTTTCCTTCCAATTCACTTCGGTATCATCCTTAATACGAACATACACTCAAACCGATCAGTGTTGGTGATTCGTTCCCAGCGAAACTTACCATATGGCTTAGGCAAAGTTTACTGATTCAAGACCGACAAGCACTTATTCCTTTGAGATTTCAAATGGAGAGCCCGCAGCTTTCCCAAACTTTCTCGCCTAATCTGATTTGACTGGTGCAATATGCTACGCCGAATCTGTAACTGAAGGCAACTGGCGCGTCAATATCAATAGTGGTGCAAGCCATTCACAATTTACGACGACACAACCAGCATTCAATATGAGACGATAATAATTTCCTTTCACCGTAAAATACTCATAAGTCATTTACACTCAAAGAATTCACTGCTGAGCAAAGGTCACAATTGGGCATCACTTCCCAAATAGTGACGAGCACTGTTCAATAAAGATAAAGAGGTACTAAATCATATTGAACTTCATGAATTTGAGCATTTATAATCGAGGTAAGGTTCCAACAAAGTTTGAAAACAACGGGCAAGCTCACTGATTTACAGTGAGGTAAATACGGCGCAATTAGGTCGGAGCTTGGCTTCCAAATATTCACCAAATCATCAAAAATGAAGATTCACGGAAGTAATCATCAGGAATGCGACGTCGATTTCAGAATTCCCACATAACCGCGTGATATTTACTGGAAATGAGCGTACAAAGACGATTTTCCAAGAGAATACCAAATATGGTGATAACCACGGAACGATGGTGATGGGAACCGCAAGAAATTTTTGTAATGTGCTGCGGTCATAATTCCGGAGTGGCCTAGTCCGGATGTGCGCCCAACAGTAGTTACCACACTAAGAACTGACTCTGATATCCTGGAAATCATGGCACGTTGTGATTAGATTGACTTGCATCCGTACGGAACCTTGTTTCACGTCCGAATCCCATCCGAGATCCACATGTCGCCACCAATCTCCGACGGGGAAGATGAAAACCCGATTTCTATCACCGTCCCCGACCCACCTCAAGCTCAATACAAAACGAAAAAGGCAATCCTGAGGTCACTCAAGAAGGTGGAACCAATAAAGCTCCCCTATAGGTGGAAATGGGTCGCGCCGAAATGCCTCGGACAGATTGCCGCGACGGAAAACCCGCTCTCCTTCCAGTAGCCATCACGAAATCAATAACATTGAATCCCGATCCAGACGCGTACGTTGAATGAAGGGCGCAGAAGGAATAGCAAAGTTGTGATTGGTCTCGATTCATTTCTACGATCCCGGCAAAACAGATGAGCACAAATGCCAATCAGATGACCCATAACCACAGAAAACTCACCCGTCGTTTCAAGTACAGCGACAAAATTAACGATCAAAAACTAACACCGAAATAAACACGAACCGGATACCAACAAGATGTCGAAAAGAAAAAAAATGAACTTAGTGGCATAGTAGGTGAGAAAAAAACTTTAGCACTTTTCCACAATATATTTAAAATTATAAAATTGCAATTTTATATTTTTAAATATATTGTGGAAAAGTGCTTAAGTTTTATACTCATCTACTATGTCTCACTTCCACTACGTGATGACTGAAACAGTGAACAGTATTAGTGGCATAGCTTAAAAGCAACCAAATCTCTCCACTGTATCAGCGTACTACCCCGCCAGTCATTAGCCTCGCTACACCGGCAATATTCAGCAAATATTTATTGGCATCATTCAAAATCGGGATCGATTATGCCATCGGATGGTTTATTAAGATCATAATTAGCATTGCACTAACACAAATATGTTAATGATGACGAATTGATAACTAGTATTCCACTTGAACGTTAAATGAAGCCCAACCAGGAGTTAATTATGTAAACTCCGGACCTCAACGCAAAAATGAATCTACGGTCATGAAAATGCAACATTAAGCTACGAAATAAGCACCAAGAACAATGAACAACCTTATGAAAAAATTAAACAGCCATAATTGATGAAATAAAACAACTGAATGCCAGGTGTCTGCGAAAGAGAAAGGGCCAGGTCTCTGCCACAGTTTTACCAGAAACAGCCGGCATAAAGATAAAATAGATTGTCCATTGCTTAAAAAAATACTCAAAGATTAAATATTAAAGAGGCGCTTGACTAACTCTACGATTTTGTATACATATTTTAATAATTCTAAAAAATCTAGACTTCACCGCAGACCCAGGCGCCTCCGGTTTCATTCGCGTGGGTCACTCTCAATTCTGTTTGGCGCTCGCTTTCCGCGTAGAAAGGGAAAGGCTAATGCGAGAGGGGAGAGAGAATATTAATCGCAATGCTGCCAGTCACCACAGCCCGCGACCACAATGAGATAAGGAGGATGGCAACATATGGAGACCGGAAGCAAAGAACTCGGCCATTATAATTACATGCACGCATTTAGCTTCTGGTGCGGCATCTTTATAAGCATAACAATCAGAGGGGGTCAGATCAATCGCTACACTACCTTAATTAAAGGAGGCTGGATCGGATACTTTATACATTTTAGCGGAATTTCTGAGAGACACACCTTTAGCAACTTCCTTGTCAACATTTTCGAACGCTTCCCGTGGAGTGACTCCCCTGTTTTTCTTTTGCATCACACACACATGGGTGTTTTCAAGTCCGCACAAGGTATTAGGATAGGAATGGGAGGGATGGGGGATTTCTGCTCAAGGGATCTTTCTTTTGTATGTATGGACCATAACTGGGATATAAAGTAAAGACCTGGGCTATAAGAAGAATTAAAAATTCAAAAAAAAATTAAAAATAAAAAGTGTTACAAATGTGGGGCCAGTTGATACATTGTATCAACGTGTCCCTTTCGTTCTGTATCAACTTGCCCCTTGAGTCGCCATTGCAAATAAATTGATGTTTAGGTTTAATAGAAGGTCCAATAGCGCAAAATAATACTTAATTTAAAAGTGCAGAGTGTTTCAACACAACCAACAAATCGACTTCCCTTGAATCCTAAAACTGTTGTTACAAGAAACACTCAAACGGCGATGAAAAATATCACTTTTCACATTCAAAAACACTGAAGTGAACACAGCGACATTCCTCCAAGCAGCACGGCACTGGAACTACACGAGCGCATTTTAAGGGTCTAGGAATGCGTCAGCACATATTCAGAGGTGCGACCAGTGGGCTTTTCAAAAATTACAGTGTATCAACTTGCCCCTGCTTCAACTAGCCCCGCTCTCCCCTATCTCTAGATGCATTAGTTTGTGGATCAGGTGCTGGAAGAAACGTAGTCGGAGACCGAGCAGCCTATCCACACGGCGCCAATCGGCCACTCCAAGAATGCAAATAGCGAGTACAATCGGAGATGGCGCCAGGGAAGGAGCTCCTCCATCAACGCCCACTCCTACATTCAATCAGAGCCAAAGGAACCAGGCAGTGATCATCTCCAAAGCCCAGCTGCGAGTGGCGTCAATCACAGACGACGCTCTCGAGAAAAAAAAGGCTGATCAGCGCCCGCGACGAGATTTTTATTTCAACCCACACGAGCCCCTCACAAAGGCAACACTGGGTCAACGGATACACTCGAAGGATTCCCCCACACCAACGGAAGAAGACGTAAGAGGGCGCGTGATGCGAAACAACGATCCTGGCGGCGGGGGAAAAAAAGGTCTGGAGTCTATAACGAGACAGAAATTACGAAACCGTCGATATATTCAGAGCGGGAGACTGAGATACATTCAATGAAATATCTACCACGCGGGAGAGATCGGTTGGGGCCTCAAAAGCGTCCCACACGCGTTGTGGCGCCGGTCGGCCCCCGATCGCAGGAACCACGTTTCCAATTATAAAGCATGGGCAGGAGAAATAGCTGCGGGGCGGGCGGGAAAAAAGCGACAGGTTCGATGGAGCGCGGCTCATAGAAATTCCCCAGATGGTTGGCGGTCCGGATTGGACGCCGAGGAGGCGCCCACGAACATCGCACAATCGTTGGCCAGCGAACCTATTAACTCGCGAATGGCAGCGCCCATTCAATAAGCGGATGAGGGGCCTGATCCGTCGCGATTACAGGGGAAATACCAGCGCTCTGGAAGCCCGCGTGAGCTCGTCGCTTAACAACGTGGAAGAGAATTACGGATTACTAGTCGGCGGGGATAGATAGCATCCCAGCTGACCTGCTGAAAACCTAGGAAGAGGGGGGAGGGGCAGATTTTATGAACTTGTTCGTATAATACACAAGGAGGGGGTTGGCCAGAGGTTTTTGTAAAAACCGTGCTGATACCTATACCGAAATAGAGGTGACAAAATATGTGAACACTATAGAACCATAAGTTTGATTTCTCATGCGGCAAAGGTAGTGCTTAGAATCCTCAATAGGAGAATGGAAAAAAGATCAAACGAATTTCTAGGCGAGGATCCGTTTGGATTTCGGAATGGGAGGGCCACTCGGGATGCGATTGCACTGATGAGAATACTGGTGGAAAGAAATCTAGAATACAATCAGGATGAATTCGCGTGCTTTGTGATTTCGAAAAGGCGTTCGACAGAGTGAGGTGGAACAAGTTAATGGAAATATTGCGGAAGATAGGAGTAGACTGGAGAGACAGGAGACTAATAGATCCAACATAGAATTATCAGCCTTGAAAATATGCTAAAAAGATTAAATATGCTCTTTCCTTACAATGAATTTAACTAGTTTCTGCCATTACATTCTGACAAATGGATGCATGAACAGATATACACTCGACGTGTTTTTTTCCGCATCGGCCAAACCCACTTCAAAGTCAGAAGGCGGAGCTAGTGAATTACTTTCGACGCCAAACGCCCTGTATCATTTAAAAGTTAGCTTAGATAAACTACTGTGCTGGACATTTACACGCATAAATGAAACACTCCTTACACTACATCATTCCGTAATATTTTTTATACACGGCAATATGTGTAAATCGGTTCCAGCACCGTACTCTCCCCATGTGTTCCCCAGGGAGAGAAGGCAAATCCATGAAATCGAGTAGAACCGATCCAGCAACTAACGAATCGCAAAGGTTGAATGGAAAACCCGAACACAGACAGCCCGAGTGCAAGCACCCCATCCTGAATTAATCACACATTCAGGAGAGGCAATAGCCGCGCAGTTCTCGTAGTAGTAGTAGACACGAAAAGCGTATAAGCCGTATTTAAACCCTCCACATGTTCAAGTAAAAGCAAAGAAACCCGTTTGATTTCCCTCTGCCGCCCCAGGCGATATCGTAAAAGCGTAAGTATTATTGGTAACACTGCTATAACGTCGCACAATAAAAAAATTTGCGCCCCGCATTTCCAAGCGAAGGCAATCATCCCACACTTTATCTAACAACCTCTGCAATAGTTTATACCGTTACAAACCAAATGCACAATTATCGGATTCAAATTCTTTTTCCCCTATTTCCAACGATCAACAATGTACCCGCACCAATGTTCAGGATAAAATGAATACTACATGAAAGAACAAATTGTTCGTAGAGCCATTCAAACCCCGGCACACCAATAACAGTAACTGTATCCTCAGGCGTTGTACACACATGTTGTACGCTCAGGGGACAACATTGTCATTGTGACACTGCGAGGGCTCATGCAACATAAATCATCCTGCAGGCACCCCCTACCAAACAGAGCAACGCAGAGCCAGTGCGATCAGCTAAAAAATAAAGTTTTTACGATAACAACTTAACTCCTTACAGCCAACCCATAAACAAAACGACTAAACATGCCAAGCTCGACGTCAACACATCCTTTTGCAGTCATACTTCCAGAGATACAACTTACGATTTAAAGAGGACAAACTCACCCCCCCCCCCTCCCCCCCGAATACGTATAAGCTTACATTTTAAGACATTCTCATTCAATAATCATGATAAATAAGACTAAAACTGGTAAAATCCATCGCGTAAATTATTTATTTAAAAAAAATATTTCCGTCTAGGAATTCCCGACCACACTGGGGTTTCGTCACTTCCGCCCCGGACAGACTCTTTGCGGAGCCGCATTCCGATACCGATTCAAGCCATCCGAACGATTCGGAAGTTCACTAGGCACATGGGAGAGGTTACGGATGAATGGATGATACCATCCATACCCCCACCTCCACAAGCACCCTCCTCCCTGGAGCACGCAGAAGACGGAAATAGAGGCGGGAAGGGCAAGAAAATAAGGGGAGGGGGAGGCGGATCACGGTAGGGAGAGAGAGAAGTCGGCAGCGATTGGACGGGAAACTCACATGCGCCCGAGAAAGAGTTGCCCTCGACGGGAACAGACGTATCCAGGGGGAAGGGAGGAGAACCGCCTCCGCCCCCGAACACCGAAAACGTACACGGATCCATCAATGTCCCTAGCTACCAGAGTGTTCCAATCTCTACAATGGATACCAATCGCATAGCCAAGAAACTTTGCTATGCATTACTCCAATCATTGTGTGACAAACTGATGGGCGCCTAGCATATAAAAAAAATCTTGTGCCACAACCGTGCCTGATTAAAATTAGACAAAAAATAAGTGAAACATTTTCCACTAGGGAGAAAAATGCCGTTAACAAATGTATCAACCTATTGGTAACGAAGCGAAGTTGTAATCAGATGAATCTAATGGAAAAACTGGACAGGAGCATAACGCACCTTGTGCATAAAACACTTATGTACCCTGAAATATGTAAATCTTTTCAAACAAACCTCGCACAAGCAAAACGTTCGTCTTTCAAACGCTACTTGATGAATGTTTTTTTTTTACTGCCTCTCCTTTCACGACTTTAAAAAGATGAGAGTTGTCACCGCTTTAGCACTTGTGTGCGCAAATTAGGGAAAAATATTCAACAAAAGTGAACAACTCTTCAGGCCGTACTACGGGGGATCCCACACATGGATTTCTTCATCGCCACATTTAGAATGCGTGTGTTCGTGGGAAAGTACCCGGGAATTCACGCATTTCAAATTAAACGGGACGACTATGAAGTTTTTATCCATTACAATATTTAATGAAACAGAAAACCTAACAATGCGATAAAGAGTTGCGAGTATCGAATAATAAGTTGCGAGATCAAGAAGCATTAGGGATTGAGTAAAAAAAATGTACCGTCCACAGTATTAAAACAAAAATTTAAGACACTTGCATTCGCATCATAGAGAATGTTAGTTAGACAGAATTGTACGAACCACCGGCAGCCTCGATCTCGGAGATTCAATCCACAGCCTTAATGCAACTTACCTGAAAAGAAAGAGGGACATTAGTAGACAATATGAAGTAAAGTATGTAAAATAACAAATCATAAAATTAAAGATTTAACTAACTGTACAAGTGTAGAAATATCTTCAACTCGTATATTACAACAGGTTTTATGAAATTAATTTGTTGAATGTTAAGGTAAACATGCAACAAAAACATAAGCATACGAGGAGTACGGGTGAAGCTTGCCTTATTTGCCTAAGTTATTTCTTCAACTGGTATTCCAAGATAAAAACATAGCAGTAAAGTCGAGTATACTACAGTTTCCCCCTATGAGGGGTACTAGCCTGTAGTTCTTGTTTTGCACGCGTGAAAAAAATCAGTATATACCAAACATAGCTGTATACACTGTAAAAAGTTGATCTGATTTTCAGTGCGATCTGAATTTAAGCGCTGTCTGGTTGTAAGGCAGGAACACGGATTTAAGGTACGGAAGAGGCAGGAACATGGATGGTTGGTACAGGAGCAGTTAAGCAGGAAGCAGAGGGAGCAGGATTATGGATGGTCTGATTTTCAGTCGTTCACCTGCCTTATTTTTAGACAAGATATTACTGCTGAAATTCAACATACCCTGTCTTAAAATTGTTGCATCTGAAATTCAGATCGCTTTTGTACCTTAAAATCAGATTACTTTTTACAGTGTAAATACCATGGCAGTGAGGATTTTGATTACTTTTTTAAACTTTCCAGCTCCAAACGCAGGAACAAGTCGTCGTCTACAGTGACAAAACTTGCCAGACCACTATATATCAATTCAGTTCGGCCTGCAACGTAGTGTTCGGCAAGTTGGAAGCAAAATAATTCGTGGCATAAAACGCATAAACAAAATCTAGTTATTCACAAACTATTGGGTTCAATCGAAAGTATTTTCAGGAAGAATTCCCTAACTAGAGCACTTGAGCCATCTACTGCGAGTCTCTGAAACATATTGCAACGGCATTCTGGCTCGAGAGAACCCTTGACCTGAAAACTTAAGTAAGAGTCCAAAGCAGTGCATCCAGATCTTACATGAACACATCCCAGGACGCAGAGAAGAAATAACATGACGCTAATGGATGCTATGCCTCACTCCCGTGGAGCTGGCGAAGATAAAAGAGCACGAAGATGCACATCACACCATGATGGAAAATAGGTCACGACAGTGCGCAAATTGACGACCAGAACAATTACTTCAGACATTAGCCAAATGACCCCACGCAACACCTAAAAATTCTACTTTATATTCGCCCTGTTCCTAGGGTGAACAGCTACGAATACACAATAAATTCTATCCAGTCACTACGAGAAGACAACTTTCTGCAGAAATATCTTGTCATTGGTAAGCTGATTTCCAGACCTCTATTTTAATATGTAGATGGTTTTCTTCGGGAGTTTAGGTCATTGAGAAAATGAAAATTTTGAACTTTTGGTCAGACGTTTCGGAAAATGTATTTCTTCCTTCTTCAGGGCTATAATGTGATGAACCACCAATGAATATAGGTGACAAGATTTAGAGTATAGTTTCAATACAATATGTTATACAATATCAATTTGTTACAAAGAAATATCTTGTGTTTCACCTAATAGTTGACGCTTTGCACCAAGAAATACAGATAATATATCTTTTTCAAATCTGGTTTAAGAAGAATCATCAGCCACCAAGTAAGAACCCAGCTTAATTCTAGTCCAGAATAAGCTTCGCAACCAAATATTTCTTAAGCTCCAACAGGAAATTCGATAGTTTAGCATATAAAGATTGGGATGGTCTTCTATAAACTGTGATTCGCTCCGACATAACTACCAGGAATGCATTTGTGGACACAATAACACACTCGACGTTATTTGAACATAGGTTACAGTTTTAAGTGCACACTAAATGCCATACCACGGCGTCGAAATGGAAAATACTCCTCACCACAATTTTTACGGAAGAACGCAAATTTAAATTTAGGTCTGTGTGACGTTTACATTTACCGAAGAAATTTTTCATTTACTAATTTCCATTTCTTTACCGCTTAATTTTCCTCAACATAATGCAAGTGACGCAAAAGAATTTGGATGGACAGGCGTTTAGGTTATATAAGCAGTTGCACTGCAATCCCACGTGGACGAAAAATGAATCCGCCCGTCATAAAACCATTTAAAAATACTAGAAAAACCCAGTTAGCGATAAATTACACACGATTCGCCGCTATGAGATAAAAACAGAAACGACGTCCCTACACCCCATTACAGGAAAGGCAGTCACGGTTCATAACTAGCAGGAAATATGGGCCGTTTTTTCTAACTCTGGATTACTGAACGTCTTAACGTCCATGAATGATAAGAAATTCGTTTAAAATACTAAATAAAATCTTGGAGAGTTTGCGGAACCTAACCCTTCAATTTCCCACCTTAGGTATTCCCTGCCCAATTTTAAGAAAATGACTGCCGGGGGGTCACAGAATGCCACCAGCCATATTCCGAACTCCAGCTTTTGCATCACATTTGCAATGCCATAAAATGAAACCGTGCCACATAAATACGCTACAATATCCAGGGCACATTTAATGCAATATTTAGTTATTTACCCTGGCCTAGATGAGGCCATATGGCCCCCTCTGCCCCTAGCCCAGGGTTCATTAAGATACAGAGTTCAATAATTAAACAGTTAACACAAAAGAATTAAACCTTTTGAGATTGTCCCTTGACAATTTCAACGATATCGCGAACAAGATGTCTCATATTTCGCAGATGTGAGAATAGTATGGAAAAACGGACTTCTACGAACTTGCGGAAGTGCTGAAAAGACAAAAGAAATGGTTTGAATAGTTTACAGGAAGAAGCATAACACTTCAGCGATTATCGAAAGCGGATCTGCGTCCGTAGCCAGACACGAGTGACAGCCGCTCCACACGGCAACATGCATTAGCTTCCACGAAGTCAAAAATTTTAATACGCTGATACATGTGAATACCTGACGAGTGAGAGGACTTAAAATAATCGTCATACAAGCCGGGGATTAGGGTCATGTCACGCACGCCTCACACGAAACACCGGAAAGCAAAGAATGCTGTAACAGCGTCCACCCGTAATATGATATCGTAAAATCAAAGCCCCTGCTTAACTTTGACAAAAGAACAGAATTCCAGCAGCTATCCACGGAGATGAACTCGGGAGGCTAAACATTTTTTGTACCATTTCCGAGATCCCCGGGAATAATCCGTGAGGCGGAATTGATGCCTTGGATTATCTTCCCGTCCAACGCTCCCCGGTGTGGAAGGGATTCATTCCCACCGCCACCGAGCCCCCATCCCCCACACACACACGCACGCACATTCCAAACGAAAAAAAATACCCAGAGCAGGGAAAATCGGACTGTAAACATTGACTGACCTTCCGCAATTCCCCAATTCCGGAGGGCCTGTTCGCACCTGGCTACGAGGAGATTCAAGAGCAGGGAAGTGGTGGGGCTCTGTCGGAATGGAGAGGGAGGCGGGAAGAAAATGGAGAAGACGGTGGAAAAGAAAGCAGATGGAATGGAACGTCGCTTACACAACTCAAAAAATAGGAAATTAATATAAATCTACGACGGCTGGGCAATGTCGATTTACGAGAAAGCCTAAGGGAACAAGCGTACTTACTGATCACCACTTCCTAAGATCAAGATGACATTTTACGCTTACGTCCACAACTTACGTTCACCGTAACAAGGCACAAAATAATATGCATAATGGCTGTAAATGTTTATATTACACTTAATTAGCAATAATAATAATAAGTGATCTTTATTAGGGCGAGATTGAGCATAACTGAGCCTTCTGCCATGTAACCCCTATTCACTGAGTCCAAAATAACAAAGTTATTCAACGGAGTCCAAAATAACAAAGTTATTACTACAGAAAATAACAAATATATTCTGGAAAATCTTCCGATCAACAAATATACAGAAGAAAGCTTTAGCCTCTTAGCAGAAGGCAGCGAAGGAGGCATTGCAATACCTACTTGTATTCATAGCAATGCCTTGTACGAGTTTGTATTATAGAAAATAGACAAGAATTATTGATACTTTGCAGTATTCTACAGAAAAATTTATTTCAAGAAATGTATTATAGAAAATGAATGAAATGTGGACACTACAACTAAAATATATGATACGCAAATGTTTGCAAGAGAAAACTAAAAAAAAATTTCCAACTAAGAGCGGATATAATAGCCTGAACCTTACTAGAACTACTCCCCAGAGAAACTACTCTTTCA
Organism: Platycnemis pennipes; assembly: GCA_933228895.1. NCBI lineage: Eukaryota > Metazoa > Arthropoda > Insecta > Odonata > Platycnemididae > Platycnemis > Platycnemis pennipes. The sequence continues at coordinate 15,261,818 of OW121856.1, forward strand.
TGGAACCGTGGAAAAACGTTTACTCTCAAATCAATCACACATTGATTATAAACATAACCCCGCTAGCAAAACAATGACATATTTATTCTCCCTCTCTCCCTAAAGCATCTCGCTCTTCCGTTAATATCACGACATGAAAACAAGATTGTTTGGATTTCGCATCGAAATACTCCATCACCACCTCAGCGCCCAGCAAGCTGGTAAAGAGCAGGTGAGGAGGGGGGAAAGGGGAGGGGAGAGGGGGGTAAGTGAGAGGAGGGGCGAGGACAAACGACTTGCGAGATGGTGCCAAGCGAATGAGTCGAGTGAATGGTGTGCGGAGGGGTGCAAGGCGGGGAAATATATTTACTTTTCCCGAAAGAGATACTAGAATCCTGCATCACTCAGGACCATGGAAACCTGTTCTGCATCATCGTAAAAAGACAACCACTTCACTGAGATGGGCTGCAAAGGCTCATCAGCCCTCGCATGTCAAAACCAACTCCCACTGCGCATAAAATGATTTAATCCCACACATTACGGCATGGGAGCAAGTGTCAAACATACGTGGAGTGGTAGCGATTAGTAAGACTTTATTTATAAATATTTGAGTTTTCAAAAAGTGGACGTCCCTTTCAAAGCAGTTTTCCATCCGACACAGTTTTGAAGTTATCACCACACGCATTACCAATCCTGGCAATCCTTAACTGTAGTCTTCAATTAGGTTAGATCGTTACGATGTCATAAATAGTGGCAATGGTTCCGGTCACCGTGGTTGGCATAATCTAGACACTGATTACGATATTATACACCTCCAAGAGTTTACGTAAAAATTTCCGTTTCAATCCTACCTTGACCTCGAGCCTGGCATGTTCTTAAAGATAAAAACAGGGGAATGTTCGTGGAGAGTTATCCGAATTCACATCACCGACGAATATAATATAAATATATGTACTCAGAATATTCTTATAATAGGAGAAACACGGATCGGAAACAGGAACTGGTCGAAATCGAAAATTTTTTCAAGCGAATATATTAATCTTGTTTTTAATGCCAATTATGACATTTCTGTGACAATGTCCAATTCCCGATGCAGCTCTATTCGTCTACGGTTATTTAAGCATCGAAAGTGCTACCATCAAAGAGAACTTCAATGAAATTATCCAGCCCACACTAAGGTTCTTTTACGCCTGAAACTCGATTAGGTGATTCCGAAGAGAATGAACTGACAGGATTCATCCTTACAAAAGCTCAATAAAGAAATAAAAATGTGAAAAGCTCTCGAGAACAAAACTACAAAAAAATTACATGCGCGCTTCATGAATACGAGAACAGAACAACGAAGCACTTGTTTTCAACGGCGGAAAAAAGATTCCAACGCACAACTCAAAGCAGACGAGTAAAAAAATGAGACCGATGAAAAAAAGTCCACATTTACGTTTTGGTGGCCTGAGAAACGGCACAAAGAAATGCGAATGTATGCATCAAGTACAAACTCCTTTCCAAAACTTAAGAGGCGGAAAAGTAGAAAAAACCTTGAACAAATCTTAGCCAATTACTTAGCTATGCTGGACACTACCAAAAATCATGAATTGTACATTCATAAGGGGAAATAACGAATTGACCGTAAAAAAAACACTACTGTCACCCTCCAAGAAAAACCAATAAGAGAAAAACGTATCGTTACAGCGTTAATCTTTCTCCTTCGAGAGGGAACCGTTAACCACAACTGACCATGCGTTCGCGCTATCAGTCTCAAGAACACGACTATCCCTATCAATTTAGACAGGCGAGGTGGTCCAAAAGACGGCTTTGATCATATCGGCGTAAACCTACCCCACTAAAGAAATTGTACGCCTCATAAAGCGTGTCCCTGAAAAAAAGACATCACGGCTCGGGGTCAAATGGGCCCATTTTGAAGGAACCGACCACTTTGCCGCTCGAACTCCGGCACGAACTGAGGAGGCAAAAATCGACAAACACCTGCGGATTGCGATGTTATCAACAGATCATATTGAATCACTCCAAACAATTTTTCCCCTCCTTAATCACGCGACGCTATCCACAATGGGTGTTCAACACCTACGAGCAGTAACAGAACCTTCGGCAAAAGGCTCCCGGGGGTCGTTTATCACTGTTCAATTCAACGTCTCCAGAGGCTAAGAATTCATTTTCTTCGCTTTTCACCCTGAGAACTTAAATGCAAAACTGTAAGAAAGGTGCACACGGTCATCCTATAGTATCACCTGTCCCACTGAGGTTTACTGAGAATGATAGATATACGTATGCACAATAAAAACTCCTGCATATAAAGCTACAGTTGCTTGTTTGCATGTCGGTAGTGCATGCTTAGTGATCTTCACCCCCTGCCACACACCCTCACGGTGGCTTGCAGGGTATCGTGTAGATGTAGATTTGACCAGATAAGTAAGGTTAAAACGTCGTTTTCCCCCCGTACCATTAGAGAACATAACAGGCAGCATAGCAAAGGGATAGGTAGGTGAAATATTGTTAGAATACACTCTATAGGTAGTCCTTAGTTGTATGATAGCCATTAGTAGCATGGTTAGTTGCAAGGCAGTCTCATCTAGGTCATAGTAGTACTTAGATGCTTGTAAATGGTTCATGTTTAATCGTCACGCCCAGCCACACACCCTACGGTATCTCGCAGGGTATTACGAAGATGCGTATGGATATAGATTTAGATTAAGAAGGTATGGAATCCAGTAAAGGTATTGACGGACAAACCAAGTGAAAAAAATATCCATTTAGCAACGCAAATACGTTAAATTCAGATATGATGCAGAAAAGACTGAAGAAAGAAAGTTTACTACTTCACATAAAAAATACTTCCACTTGTCGATGAAGGCTTCACGTTCTGTAAAGATTTTCGAAAATCACTTTTCAATTCACTTTTGGTCCAACGTAAGGCAAACATACGATTACGTGTCCGAGAGAGGTTGCGTTTTCTATGTCCTTCAACAAATAAAACGCTAACTACATATTGCAACCTCTTTAAGAACGTCTGTGTGGTATTGCTTAGTACCCACATAATGAATGTAGCAGGGTTGAGAACGTTAACTGTCCAAATGAACTTGACCATAAGCATCCCGAAAGTGGCAGGGATAGGAGTAGTGTTGGGAATTAGTCCCGGCATCTCCCCTGGAGTCCCAGATTCGAATCTCAGAGCTACATTGATACATGGAGATCATTCCAGTTAGAGCACTTCATCTGTGGATGGGAATGTACACCGAGGAGATCATGACCCTTTTCATTGGAGCACGTGAATGCGCCCCCAACAGCCAACCCCTTAGCCCCTCCCTAAATGAACTACATACATTCTGCTCGAATACCCAACGATCCAAAACGCTGCTAACGACCCTACTTGCCAGTCCCTTCCGCTAATGATAACAACACGACATCGGCGAAGGCTAATGACGAACCTTGAATTACGCAGCAGTACACATCACCAAGAAGGCAAGGTGGGAATGACGACAAAAACCGAACGCCGACGAAAACGCAATCTACAGCCCCACCCCTCGCCAAGCAGACGAGAGCAAAAGCGCTGGAAGGGTCGCGCCGGGGGAAATTTCGGAACAAGGCCCTCGAGAGGGCTGGAGGACCCTTAGCGCCGACACCCAAACCACGGGGAGGACACGTATCACGACATCAGTATCAGCCTTGCACGACACGCATAAAAATGTTTGCGGAGAGCGACGCACGTCTGCAGAGTGGCCCGGGGAGACGAGCACCAGATAATAAAACCGGGACGAACTAGCGCGAAAGGGGGGCAAGGCAGAGAATGGGGGAGGGGGGGAAGAGGGCTTCGCCCGGGGCGGGGATCGTGCGCGATGGCGGTGTGAGATTAGTGGCGGAAATTGAAAGTGGGGCGGGGGGGGGGCGGTTAGATTAAGCGAGGATATTGGGCTGGAGGGCAAAAGAAGGCTCCAGACGAAGGCAAAAGCTCACATGCGCCGGTAGGCCCCACGGCCAAAGGTATTAACGAATGAGCCTCCCACGATGTTGACCCTCGAAGCTCTCGCTTATCTCCAGTTCGCCCCAAGGGCCAATGAAGGGGTGTTCTCCACGCGGTTGGTTCCACAGAAGCCACAGAACGAGGGTAGGGGAAGAATGATGAATGGTGGCAGATTCATGGGCGACGCAAGTTCACGACACTCACCTAGTGTCCATCTACAACATTCCCATTGAAGTCCAGAACAACTCGCATCACATCACATATTTTGATCAAGGCAAGGCAAATATGAAGGAATAAAGAAATTTAAAAACTACAACTCTAAAAAATGTTGAGAAATAAGAATATTAAACCTAGTTTCAAAACGAGGTCTATCAGTTAAAAAATAAAATAACCATCGCTAAGTTCAGCCACAACATTTTTTAGAATATTAAGTACGATTACGCCACTAGCCAAAAATAGTAGTTCCGCCCTCTCCGTGTTAATGCGGTTCCTACAAATCAAAATTCACCTTCATGACTACAACAAAATGCCAGAATGCAAGAAATTAACACATTTGATTAAACGTAACTTCACACAGGACAAGATTTTGAGAATGGCTGCCAGCATTACCCTAATAAAAGAACACACACATGTTAAAGCACAAAAATTATTGTTAAGGAGTAACTGCAAAAAAGTTATACCCAAAGGATCTCCAATGCCATCTCGAGAGAAAACGAGTGACGCCAGCAAGGTTTTAATAAAAATAACTTCATAGACAGTCAAACCAGATGTCTCCGGCCACTCGACCGCAATCACAGCGATAAGATTTTGCCCCGAATCTGCCACAGTATTTGCCAACCACTTCTCCGAGTGCCACAAATTAAGGTGTGCATCTCATTCGGAGTGAAGCGAACCTTGTCAATTATCATAAGCACAAACACGAGTCAAGACACTGACTGGATTTTATTTAGAGCTAATGAAATTGAAAATATGACTACCATTCCTCTACTGCACGCATCTCGTGTATTAATGAGTTTTAACATGATAAGACATAAGCAGTGCACAAGGACTGTCTCCAGTATTATTCGATGTCTACATCGAAAATGCCACCCAAGAAGTCAAAGAAAAGTCTCTGAATATCCACGGGGAGGAAATCAGCATCCTAGGATTCGCTGATGACATAGCAGTCATGGCAGAAACAGAAGGAGAATTAAAGAAGACAATAGGAAATATGGAAAGAAAAATGACCAGATATCATCTGAAAATCAATAACAAGAAAACTAAGGTATTGGTGTGCAGTAGGAGAAAGGAGGCCAGGACCAATGTTGAACTTGGAAAACAAAACTCGAGAAGGTGGGAAAAGTGGGAATAATGGAAATGGTATGAGGTATATGGAGCAAGTTGCGAAGGATATAAAAGACAGGAGCTACGTCAATATGAAGAGGTAGGCCGATATAAGAATCGAGTGGAGGGCTGTTTCAAAACAAGCCTAGGATTGTTGACCGATGATAATGATGAAGACATAAGCGTCTTAATTACTGGACATGACAAGCGTCTTAATTCATGTACAGCTACTTTCGCTTTTAACTTTTATAAAATAAGTTTTAACATGATGAGACATAAGCGTCTTCATTCCAGTACACGAACAGCTACTAACCAGTCTATTAAATGAATTAAATTGGGAATCATTGTCAGATCGCAGGTTGAAATTTAGACTTAATCTCGTAAACAAATTCCAAGACCATATTTTCGGTGATGATGCTAAAAATATATCTCGTACCCCAACTAACTATGGCAGACTGGACCATAATCACAAAATTACAGAAATTGATTGTCGAACTGACAGATTCAAAATGTCCTGTTTTCCTCGTACAATTAGGGATATGAATAACGGTAAATATATACAATACGAGTGTAGCAACGGATAACATTGGTAATTGCATGTAGGTATAAGGACTTGAAGCTAACCCAACTAACAGCATGTTTTTGCATGTTTGCTTTGCTATTTTTATTATTTTAAATAGTGTAGTTTATAACAGTATATAAATACTAATCCTTTTAAATGCATGATATGTAGTGCAAGTTTGGTGAGAATTCACCCCCTACCACACACCTTTATGGTGGCCTGCAGGGTATGATGGAGATGCAGGTGCGTGTCCAAGTATCAAGTATTAATCACAGAACTTGTAGCGCATCCCATTACCAAGATAACGTGAAAATTCCATGCGAGAAACGATATAGTATGGTACACTAAAGGGAGCCGCTGACGTGAAAATTCATTACTAAAATAACACTACGGACAACGGCCTTGAAGTGAAGTAGACGCAAAAAAAACCAACTCAAGGCTGAACAACGCAAACGGAGACTCTAAGATCACCTCAAATTAAGATATTTAACGATACAACACAGAAATAAAAACCTACGCTCCACAGAAATAAAGGATACATATGGTACGTAATTAAATTGTAGCAACCGCGAAAATCCTGCACTAAGCGAGCCACTGACTAGAGGTAAAACGTCTATAAAGGACTAATTCTGAAGATTCAGGCGATAAGGAGTGGAAGCGAAACATGATAACACAGAAAAAACACGTCAAATCCACAAAAATAAATTTTACTACGACCCGGGTTTCACTGCATTACAGCTGTAATACAGTGAAACCCGGGTCGTAGAAAAATTTATTTTTGTGGATTTGACGTGTTTTTTCTGTGTTATCGTCTACAAATGCTCCAATTCTGACAAGGCATCTGCATAATCTAAAAAGTAAGAAATATATTCAACACTCGAGCGATTACATTCAAGGAGATTTCCCGAACTCTTCTTCGCCAGCAAAATGAAGCATTTCACCATTGCCAACTTTTAAGGATGACACATGACTGAGCTTTAAAACTCGCTTCCGTATCACTCGCAATGTCGCAGGCAGTACTCAATCGGCACCCGGAGCTGAGCAGCCACAAATTCTAGTGCCGCAAAGGGAATCCTTTCCGGCGATGCCTCCTTTATCTATCCATAACTTAAACGGTGGCACACGAATGATCTCGCTCTCCCAGAAAACTGCAGTAGAATTCAGAGAGCTCTTTGAGTCGTAACTCATACGGTTACTGCCGTCCACGTGTTCACCACAAGAAGCTCAAAGTAAGTAGCAAAAACGGAGCGAAAACAAAACGTAAAGGACCTCTATCTCATAAACATCTCCAAAGGTTCTCTCTTACTCGGCCACTAAAACTTGAATTATGAGATACATAATTCCATCTAGTGTGACAAATTTGCTCAACTGAAACTTCTCAAGCCTTATTAAAATAAAGGAATACGGGACATCATTTATAATAGAGTGCCCAAAACAAGATATAGAATCTAAAACCAGGAAAAGACGTAGGGGTTGTAGTGGAGAAATGTTAATATTAAACGAGTGATATAAAAATTAACATATGAAAATCACAAACTTGAAAAGGATCATCGCCATAAAAATTTATGTGCAGCCAAGTTACTGAGCCGGAATGACTTTGGATACATATCAAGATAACATTGACAATGTTTAGAAAAGTAAAGCAGTCACTTGAAAAATAGAAGGTATAATGCCAATAATTATTTTATGAAATTAACAGCAACATCAACGCTGCTGTTGAAAACGCCGGGCACGCAGACCGTTAGTCAAAAAAAAATCAAATTGGTTGGCAGGAGTAGAGACATCCACGTTCTCATATTGCAATTGAAAACAATAACAGCGAATTGGGGAATCGAATATGTGTGGCGGGTAACTTATCTTCCGCGCTGGAAACAGGTAGATGAGAACGAAAGCTAAACTTGGCTCCTTAACGCTTTCAAAATGTACGAGCTCGGCTCGAGGGAAATCAGAAGAGAAATCAAAAGACCTTTGGAATCCTTTTCCAATCTAGAAGGCGAGTGAGAAGAGGGCGAGTCTGGGAGGAGATGAGGTGGGTAAGGGCGAAGCATGCATGCAGCGGAGCGATAGGAAAGACAAACACAAGATTGGAGCGGGGTGCGTGAGAAGGGTCTGCGAGGGCGGAGGGGCCGAGATTAAGTGCCAAGGAGTCGCACAACAGATGGCCCGGAGGCCGATTGCAGCCCGAATTTCAAGACTGAGGAGAGTGCTAGCCCGCATAGCAAGACGGCGAGATCACTCCTCGAAATGGAAATTGGAGCGAGCAGTTGACACACAGCTGGCGGAAACCAACCATTCCTCAGCCGCCCCCCTCGAAGGTCACAGATGCCTTCGCGAAGGGGCCAGAGAGGAGTGGGGGATGGGTCCGAGTGGCGGCAATTACGTTACACCCGGGCAGAAACCACAAATCTATAGGTGAACCCCGCATATAAAAGAAATTGCGCGGTAGGCGGAAGGACTAGCTAAGGATTGCCGTGAAAGAAACCGACACGGCTGCATCCTCTGCACTGCTGCACTCTGGAAAATAAATATTTGATAGATTCTTCGAGTTCGGCTATCAACGATAACTGAAATGGTCGCCGATCCAACTGACGTCAAAAAATAATTGTAATCGACACAATCACTTAGGAGATCCAAGTTTACCAAATAAATTCACGACGCGGTCCACATTCCATGTTCATCACAATGAATCCATAGCATAGGTAGTTGTATGTTCGTGTAAGGACTTCAAGGTAACCCAACTAACATCACGTCTTTGCATGCGTAGTTTGCCATTTTTATCTTTTTTAAACATTGCAGTTTAGACTAATATATTAATACTGATCCTTTTAAATGCATGATATGTAGTGCATGTTTGGTGAGAATTCACCCCCTGCCACACACCTTTGAGATGGCTTGCAGGATAGCATGTAGATGTAGATGCAATGAATTGGTTACCCAAATGACTTTACATATTGTAATCAATCGCCGACCATAAACACGAAATACGAATACATCAGGTACATACGTTCGAAAACTCGCTCAGCCAGCCCCAACGAATTCTCTCGTGTTTCCTCAGAAACACCAATCTGTAGTAAACAGAACTTTTCAGAACCTACGCAGCACTAATAATGTCCGCCCGGATATTTTTAGGGAAAAGCAGGAAACACATGGTTTCACGGAAACTCGGAATAAAATACATCAAAATAAAGCAGTGAAACGAAAAAACGCAAAAGAAAACAGGTTATTACAATAATGATCATTAAAGTTAGGTTTTACGAGTTTAAGGATTAAAGATCAGGCGCCTGCTACGATCCGAAAATATGCTTAAAAGTTTATCGGTGTGGTCAGAAAAATTTATTACTCTTTTCATACCTTAAAATGAATTAATGAAATCGTTATCCCGTTCCTCTCTTGCCACACACCTTTATGGTAGCTTGCAGGGTATTATGTAATGTATATATTCATTGATTAAATACGACGCTCGTAGGTACTCCAAAGGGGAAATTGAACAGTTCCGTCGGGGAAACGAGGACGCGTGTCCAAGCCGAATGATTCACGGAGAGCGATGACTCACGGCGAATCAAGCGCGGGAAAAAATAATACGCTAAATATATGAACAGAACACCTGCATCTACATAATACCACGCAAGGTTCTGTATTAGGGAGTAGGATTAAAACTAGACCTGTAGAAAAATAGAGCCACACACCCTCGCGGTGGCTCGCAGGGTATTACGTACACGTAGTTGAAACATGAAGAATACAAATCATGTTTAAGTTACAAAATTACGGGTTCTATAGTTATTTGATACTGTAAAATAGATCGAATTCGAGGCAGAAAATCTTAACCGCTAACTAAAATAGAATAGTCTTTACCTATTCCACAGGTGATTCATTCCAACATAGTGATTGGAAGCCGAGAAAATTTATAACCGATTATTTTGGACCTAGCGTATATTGAGTCGTTTCACAGTAGAATTCCGTTAGGAGCTGTCTACAGCCTATCAAGAAAACAAATTTCAAATCATAACATAAAAGAGGATTTCTAAGTCAAAATTCAATAAGAAAAACTTATCTTATTCGTTCCTTATCTACATCTACATCACGTAATACCCTGCGAGCCAACACGAGGGTGTGTGGCAGGGGGTGATTTCTCACCAAACATGCACTACATATGCACTGCGCATGCATAATAAGGTCAAATGCAGCTCGATGGTTAATATCTACGAAATAAGAAAGGGGATTATTGGTTATTACATGCATCATGCACTACAGACTACTCTGACTATATTTCACCTACCCCTTTGCTACGCTGCCTATTGTTCTATCTTATGGTACGCGGGAAGAATGACATTTTAAATCCATCGGTACGACAATCAAGCTCTCTAATCTTGTTAATCTTAACTAAATCTTGTTAATCTTATCTCAGCCTATAATAAATATCTCCAGCGATATTTTATATAAGATAGCCGCCTTGTTTCGCATGTTTTGGTATATAAGTGTAGTCCGGAACGGCAGGATTCTTCGAAAGTTTAAGTTCCGGAAACGTCAATACGTCAAACCGTCTAGGAAGCCGACGTAAAGTCAATGTTTGGAGCGCTGAACGACCGACCGTAAAAAATAGTAACACGGATCTGTCATCAAAAGAGCACAGGGTAAATGTGACGAACCTGTACGAGATATCAGCCAATTTTCCCTTATTACACCGCATTTGGAATACGCTGCCAGTATATGAGATCCATATGAAATAGGCCTAAATAATGAACTTGAAATTGTGCAGCGAAGATAAGCAAGATTTAAAAGAGGGACGGTATGATAGTTCTACATTAGCGTAACCAGTCCATTACATGAATTAAAATGGGAATCACTGTCAGAATATGGTAGACTGGACCATAATAACAAAATTAGAGTAATTGATTGCTGAACCGACAGATGTCCAAACTAGCATAAATACGAGTATAGCTATGGATAGCATACGTAGTTGCATGTTGGTTTAGGAACCCTAAGCTAGTCCTTGTATCAGAATGTTTTTGCATGCTTCCTTTGCAATTTTATCTTTTTTTTAAATTGTGAAGGTTAGACTAAAATAATTACTCATCCTTTTTAAGCAATGCATGTTTGGTGTGAATTCACCAACTGCACACGCCTTTATGGTGGCTTGCACGGTATTATGTAGATGTAGAACAAGCACTCACAGATAGGGTTATTTGGACAGGCCAACTCCAAACATATGACCATGTGGGAGACAGACCATAATGGGAAACTACCAGACAAATAGGGAAAGAAACTACCACCCCCTCCGCCCAGAAGTGTGAACTTAACACAGAGTTAATCCACACAAAACAGGCCAACCATGGGTATGTTGTTTCCTCCGACTAACAACATACGGTGGAGCACAGAGATAAGGATACATCAGATATTATACCTTACTCAGGCAGTGAAATACAGCTATGATGTGATGTGAGGTTTACCATTCTAATAGATTCCCAGCGATAAGGGCAATACATTTGACCTTGGGCATTCCACATGGAATACCAGGGTCGAGAAACATAATTACAAAGAAACAGACCTACGTATCCGACTGGAATAGCTCAGTGGTCATTGGTTCAGCCTCCCGGCGCAGTTCCACCGACCGGAGTCAGTTGCCGTCCGTTCCCAGGAACGCACATTACGTTACACGCAGAGAGAACAGTGACACCCGGCCATCAGAATGCCAGGAAGTCATTACCGACGGGGATTGCTCGGCGACTGTCTGTTGATGAGGACGCCGCCGGCAGAGGCGCGAGCATCGCCCGAAGCCCTGGGAGGACGGGGAGCGAGCAAGCACCAGCTGCAGACTCTTCCACGAGGACGGAGGACGCGGCGCCAACCCGCTACAGCCCGTGTTATGACATCCCACCCTCGTCAGACAAGAGGTAAAAAAGTGGGGAAATGCCACGCATTTACATGTCACGCACTCAGAAACGGATAGGCGTGATACCGTCGCTCACTTACGTCTACCCTGAGAGCTACCTCGAAGGTCTGTGGAAGGTGGGGGAGTCATCACCAATCATATACTACACCAACATTTTTTACGCCCTATATCATAAGTCATAGCGCCATGCAGCAAATGCGACGCAAAGAAACGGATTATACTGTCAATAGTGCCAACCAACACAACTACTGTGGGCGCAGAAATTATGTGCACTCGAGTTTGAATACGAATAAAAAATTAATAGCTAGGCCTACAGAAAAACTAGTCATGCCGTAATTTTCCTTCTTTCATTCCTCGTTATCGGATAGCACACTTAAATTTTTAAAGCGCATTTTCATATTTTTTACAACAGTTGTAACGTAAAAGTGCCGGTTTTTGACGGCGTTGGAGCGAAGCGCCGACTTTGATGACTCGTAAATCAATAATAAGGTGTTCGATTGCAACCAGAGTTTGAATAATGGTAGATATTTATATTTTCCATGTACTCTGTAAGTTTCCAGAGTATAACTTTAATAGGAGAAAAGTTATCAATTTTATAAAAAATTAGCGTTTCAAAACTGGGTTGTGGTAGAATTTCGTTCTTGGTCGCGTTATAACCCACATATCTTGAACGTATCAAATATATAATTGTCTATTGCAAAAAAATCCGTTTAATTTAAATCGACTGGTATTAATACTGGCGAAAGCAAGCTCCCTCGGAAAGGCAAAACTGCATGGCTTAAACCACGCCGGTTCTTTAGGGTGGTAGTATTGCAACTCTTGGTGTCGTGTAAGTAGTGTTTAACGGGGTAGTTTTTTGTGCATGCATTGTGATGTTTCACCCCCCGCTACACCCTTGTGTTAGCTAGCAAGGTAATATGTAAGTGCAGATCATTCCTGATCATACCAGTCATTTATTCGGTGAATCGGGTCGAAATGAGGTTTGTCGTAAGATTACGCAGTGCATCATTTTGAAACTTTTCTATGATTATCACCCCAGTAAAGTGCATAAACATTTTACTCGATTGATTTACCATAGGTCGATTTTCATACATGTACCTAAATAAAACATATGTGATGAAACTAGTTAAATATGTATATTTAAACGAAGGAAAAAATCAACTGCCATTTAAAAATTATTACTTATCACATACTTTGGTCAATAGTAATCAGAGTATCAATTCAAAAATTTGTTTATTTTTCTTACGCTCAAATTTTCATTTCAATAACCTTTGCGCAGTCTGCACGAGTTTTTGTTTCACGTAAATTGAAAATTCATAAACGAACAAACATTTAGGCAAGTTATCGTTGTCATTCAAGAGAAAGTTGACGAAATGGTAAGAGGTACGCATTACATTCTCATTACTTTTCGTTCAATATTAACTGTAGAACTAAATTTACAAATTTCACATAGGACAACGGAAGCACGGAGTGACCAATTCCTGAGTACTGTGAGATCATTGCCTCCCACCAAAAACCAGGAGTGACGTGCCCGAATACGTGTCCCCAATTCCTGTAGACTCGTAATTCCGGAAGAAGCGTCTTGGTTATCAGTCTTGGAAAGCAGTGCGAATTAGGTAGAAAATCCCACTTTATCTCCCCTGAGCGTGGTGGACAAGGCTCCAATGTTCAGCGTGAACGTCGTCCAACGAGTGACAAAAATAAAGAGAAAAATTATTTCCAAACCCCAACCGCGACCCAGTGAAGTGAAGAATAAGCGCCGGGAAAGGGAGACAAGCGGGAGGAGGGGGAAACTTCAAAAGAGTTTCAGCTCCAAATCCTATCAAAGGTGAACGGCCCTTGTGTCATCACAGAGCGAGGAATCCGAATGGAATGAGACGGCAAAAATACATGTCAGTGAGCGGCAAAGGTGCGAGACAATTGCCTGGGAGCATCCACTAATTGGCAAGCAATCATTCACGCGAAGGGTTTACAAACGCCAAGCAGGGAAAGGCAGAGTCAACCAGAGCGGGAGATGGACATCATCTTTGAAGGGTTCGCCCAACCACTGTCCACCGTCCCTTCGGAATTAAATGAAACCCTTTCGTAGGGAAGAACCAGAGTTTCAACGAGCAAGCAATACGAGACACTTCACTGATTGTGACTTCTGATTACGTCATTGACCATGCGTCTCGGGATACCACCGGAAGGCAAGCATTCATCCATCATCGACAAAAAGGGAATTCAAAAAACTAACCCTTGAAGCTACCACCAGAAAAGAAAATTAGAGCTGGATCGTCTCACGAAAAACACTTGTGATACCTTAAAAATGAACGTTGACAAAGGGGCTATGAGAGCCAAAATTCCACGTCTTCAAAATAAAGACGAAAAGAAATATGAATATGTCACACCAAAGTCCGCAGTCTTTCGCTTTCCATTTAATATCCCGCGTAACCAGTCTATTAAATGAATTAAAATGGGAAGCATTGTCAGACCGCTGGTTGCAATTTAGACCTTACTATGGTAGACTGGACCATAATCACAAAATTGGAGAAATTGATTGTCGAACTGACATTAATGTCCTTCTTTCCTCGTATAATAAGGGATATGAACAGCGGTAAATATATCCAATACGAGTGCATACATAGATAGCAAAGGTAGTTGCATGTTGGTATTAGGACTTTGAGCTAGCCCAACTAGCAGCATTATATTGCAATTTTTATCTTTAAAAAAATTAAAGTTAAGACGCATATTATTATTAATTTTTTATGCATGGTATGCAATTAATGCTTGGTGGTAAATCACCCCCTGTCGCACACCTTTATGGTGACTTGCAGGGTATTAGGAAGATGCAATATTAGGACACATTAAATGCACATTAGGCCATTACTCTTAGCGGTAGAGCAGCACACCTACACTTATCACTGCTACGAATAGAGTAGTTTCCCATTATTTATTGAAGTTGATAACTTCTGGAGTATCTCCTTAAAATATTTCAAGTATTTTCCCTCATTTATTAAAATGTGAAAATTTTCAAAGGTGCGAAAAGGCGACGTCAAGCAATTGCATGCCGGTCAAATATATGTGTGACGTCAATGGCATGTACACCCACTCCATGAGTGACATGTATTTCGTAAATTTATTATAATTTACCTAAATTTATTTGATTTAAAATTATTTATTCATTTCTGAACAGTTCTTTTACTAAGAATGGTGTAAAATCGGCCCACGGTCGCGCCAAATTGACACCACGCTTCGCGGCAGCAGGGGAGTCTGAAAGCAGGAAGCGTAGGAGCCTATGAAACTATTACTAATACCATAGTCAAAGGAGAAGATTTCGCTGTAAGAAAGTTCATAAGCGAATTAACACACGTTCTCCAGATCTTAGGACTCGTGAAATACAACTTCATAAAGTTCAGGCAATGGATATTCACTACGCCTCGCTTCGTATAATATGTTCCAGTTAAGTCAGCAACAAGATTACCGTAGTCTCACCATTTCAGGGTCTTTATAGGTGACTGTAAATTTAACATAGAACTTTACCGTAAAATGCAATTTCAATCCAAATTATTAGTGTATAATGAATACGACGTGGTGGGTCACGAATCGCAATCAATGAATTCTATTAGCCTGGCCTACTCATCCCCACTGATTCACCTAGGCGTCTTTTACGGCATCCTATCCTCGCAAAAACCCTCAATGGCTGCACAAGACATAGAAACCATGTACTCAAAATCAACGAGTAGCGCTGACAAGGTGAAAAATACACAGCTTCCCCAAAGCTCCAATTCCCCATCGGTGTCCTGAAAGTACGAAATTACGAAAGATAACTCAGAAATGGAGACGAGTGTTCTTTTCCACCCTACGTGCAAGTGGAGGCCACTTCCACTCTCCAAACAGTAATGCGCAGCCAAAGAAATTCGCCGATTCAATCAGCCGAGCTCCATTATTGAGGACCTCGTAAAGCCTCGCATGCTCGCAGGGAGAGACGTCCTTACGAGATTACAAATGTCTACACCAAGAACCACGAAAACCAATCGTACCGACCGGAGCAAGGCGGAGATGACAGCCTTACAAGATACGAAAAAAGGGTCACAATGCCAAGGGAGCGGCCGACAAAATCTTTCAAGATAGCCTCCGCCAACGGGGGGTAGTGATCTCAGAAAAGACCCCAGGGTCGCCAGGGAACAAAGAGGGCACTTCCGGGACGCGGCCCGACCTCCAAATCCACCCATCACCCTGCTTCGAGGTCCCCCGGCTCCCATCGAACTGTCAACGGAAGGGTATTCGTCAACCTGCACGGGGATCAGTCCAACTCAAGACTCCGAATCGGTCGTTCGCCCGCTGGAGCGTACAAAACGAGATATTCCACACATCAAGGGAGTGACTCATTGCTGAATTGTCCAAATCAATAGGAATAGCGGACACAGCCTCAAAGCAGTGTAAACGAACAATCCACCGCGAACTGGATAGGCTCCCAAGGTAGTGAATGAGAAGATGCATGAATTTTCACCAAGTTTAAGACGAATCTATCGATCACTTCCGAAATAATATTTGAAATGAAGTAAACTAATTAGTTCAGGCAAAATAAGAGTCCAGAGGATCACGGTACCATTCACAAAATTAAAGAAATATTTGTACGGCTATAACTTGAGCATGTCCTTCAATGAAACTACCAACATTTACTAACTTGACTGCGCAGCCAGAAATTTATCTAATAATCAATGCACCTCCCGATATCTATGGGATGTTCCTTTAATTTTAGACAACGTGGGCATTTTTTCTTCTACTAATACCAACAAAGAGCTACATCACATTACATCAGCAAGGGAGCAGGGCGAGAAACCTTACCCAAGGAGGGTCCCGAAAAAAGTCCTCTGAATGTTAATGCCAAACTTACCAACATACACCCTCCCAAGTGCCCAACATGTACAGCATGTAACTCCAATTGGATACTTCCGATGACACGTCGACAAACAGCCTATACCACAGGAACAAGGTCATGCCCGCACCTAATCCAACAAAAACATAGAGAAGC
Organism: Platycnemis pennipes; assembly: GCA_933228895.1. Lineage (NCBI taxonomy): Eukaryota > Metazoa > Arthropoda > Insecta > Odonata > Platycnemididae > Platycnemis > Platycnemis pennipes. The sequence goes on from OW121856.1 coordinate 15,278,565, forward strand.
CACCACCACCGACAGCATAGCAGATGGGAAAACGTCAGTTCCTACGACCCAACTATTTTCTATTAACTTTAGGACATATAAGGGAGACAGAATTTTTTTTTAATTTGTAAAAGACTCAACCCGGCCATGGGCAAAAGCATGGTGCCCATGGACCACGCGCGACTCCCGAGGGCATATAGGAGAGGAAACTTCGCTCCGGCGAGCACAGAACGCGCGCTGGGGTCGGCCCTGTGCCTCCGAAAGGGGCCCCGAAAAATCCCAGGGGGCCGTGGGAATAAAAAACAGAGCTAGGATCGACAAAGACGCTCGGATGAACGCGTCGTCGGAGTTGCTCCGCGGCGAAAAGATCGATCATGGCGCGGCGTTCGAGAAGTCGACAAAAAACGAGACCCATCCGGTCGCCACACAATTGGGAGAGAGCGACTCCATCCAAGGGGGAGGGGACATCGAGAGAGAGAGAGACGTGGGCGGGCAGAGGAGATGCGAGAGACAACGCCATCCGCAGCATCACGCAAAAACAGCACGCTACGATACACGACACGTGGGCTACATTTGCAATGCATTCCGCACTTCCGTCACTCAATCTAAAACATGGTGCACATGAACGGAACATTAATGAATTAAACTATTCAAGCAAGCACATAAGAGAAATTATTCCGATCACAGTGGCGATAGCGTTCAGAATTTGCCGCAAATAACAGATAATCATGTTCTGAGCCTCCAGCTTCTTATTATAGCCACAATTACAACATACGGGCCTAATTACAGGGACATATCGCACAAAACTAATGCGTTCAATGCATTTCAGAAACGATAATATTAATATCTTTCCCAACAAAAATTATGCCCTAGCAAAAGCAAAACTGATGTGATTTTGGCCATGAAAATATTTAGGATAGATGGCATGTGGAGTGTAGTAAATACGTAGTTTAATGGGGAAGTATTTTACACAGTTTTACGTCCATTCCTTCGGACCGAGTACTGGCCTTGCCCTCCGCACCGCCCTCAAATACGGATCTATATATTTCTCATAAACAGCATTGCTAGGATAGGATTCCCTGCATGACGGGTCCTCGGGATAGGAAGCCAGTGCTCTACAAAGCCCAGCAACCCCGTCCCCCAACACCAATTATTCCAACAGGGAGGATGGATGTAGCTAACGTTGAACCCCAGTGCGCCAATGTGATTAATAGTCGCAACATTTTGCTCCCTCGCTCACATGCACCAAAAATTAATCAGTCAATCAGTTTCGGCAGCCAGTGGCGAGGCGGAAGTTCTCCACACGAATCCCGAGATATCTCTCGCGCACCGCGGGCGGAACACATCGCCACGCGAGAGGGGTGGACACCGGGTGGGGAGGGGGTTGAGTCCGGCAATGGGAAGGGGACTATCTGCCCGGGGGCCGAGGGAGTGGGATCGAAATAACGCCAGGGTGACGGGCAGCGGGAGGAGGGGGCGCCGGGGATATTCGGGAAGGGGGGGGGGAGGGCCGCCAACCCTCCGTCCATCTCTCGAGCGAGCCAGAGAGAGGGAAAGACAAGGGGGAAGTGTCGTGGGCGGGGAAGTATTTCCCGAAGAGTCATGGGAAGCGTTAATGGGGGTGGCAAGGTTTGATAGAAGGCATTAAAGCACCCCGGAACACTTTTAAAGTGCCGCGGCGGGAGAAAAAGACGGCGGGGTTGGGGGGCGATGTGGAACGGAGGGTAAAACAAAGGGAGCTGACACCGCGTCGTTGTTTACGCTGACGGGACGCAACGGCCGGCGAGCCGGACACGCAGCCGAGCGGAAGAAACAACACGGGGTCATTTGCGAAATTCGATTTTGAAACCTTCCGAAGGGAAATTTGGGTGGGAAGAGTGTAGGCACATGAGGACAGTTGACGGCGAGCCCAGGTGTTATATAAATACACCACAAACGCCTTTAAAACGTCTAAGCCACAAAACCCCCTTTGTACTATCCCCGCCGAACAGCCTGTCCAAGCGCATGCCGGGACTAGAAGCGAACACGGTAAAAAATTAACACGTCGCGTGGCATTAATTCAGGATTCTCTCCTTTATTGGGGGCGAAGGAGTAAAAATAATCACGTCCGTTCAACATCGCAGCGCTTTGACATTACGAGACATACGACTCGGAAACATTTCACGACCAACAATATATGCAACAACTATCGTGGCATTTATAGAATAACGAACAGGATTGGAAATAGATAGCTAAGTGGCTACATACTAAAACAAAATTTATAAAACAAAACAAATATCTCGAGTAGCGAAGACAATCTTCCCTTTTGCGCATAATCCCTACCCAGGTGACTTCGACACAGACTACGTGAAGCGCAACACACCAATGAATGTCTTTAACAAAAAACAATGCCTGGGCAGATCATGACACTATGATAACATTTCCCACGTAAATTAAGAGACGGAATCAAAAGTGATAGAATCAAACATCTGAGAGACACACAACACGCGGCCGCCAAAGAGGACAACATGTGAATGGAAGGAGTTGAGCGGCGCCAGTGGAGAGGGAACTAATTTAAAAATAAGTCGTTAAAACCCAGAAGAAGAGAGGAGATAGGAAATAGCTTACTGACACTTCACACTTGAGTCTTCTTTAATTAATCAACCCCTTATTGAAAATAAACAAGTTCCGGGAGCCGGCGCAAAATATTTTTCGCCCCCTCCGGTCGAAGAAACCCTCGCCAGAAATAATGCTAGAAATATGGGAGGAGCCGATGAAACATGTAACCTATATACCTACCATGAATTTAACTCGGTATCATCCCTTCTCCTCATTGTCTGTGAAAAATCTGCATACGGTCGTACGCTGAAGAAAAAGTTGAAAAAAAAATTAATAGTCATACACGTCAACTAATGTTCAATAAAGACAAGAGCCTCGTACATAAAAAATATTAAATACTTAAAATGCAGTATTAATTACAGTAGAAATATACATTTGTTGAAAAATTAATAAATCTCAGGTCTGCTGTCGCAAACGAAATACTCGAGTAATGGTAAAAAAAAACAAAGGAGGTAAAAACATGGGGAGTTTACAATGAGTTGTATTAATCAAACTGGACATATTAAGGGTTCTTTAGTGGAGGGCAAAATATTACAAATAAATTCAGAACACAAATCAAGAACGGAAGAGTTTACTTTCAATTGGCCAAACCAACTGAAGCATTCCATTGAGCATCAATTTGAGCTTCGGTGGATGATAGACTCCCAAGTTGCATCCCTGTGTGCAGCACCGAGATGTCGATGCCTGCTGACCTAAATAGTCGAGCAACAACAACACAGATGCCGCGGATAGTGGACCGCCGACGTCAATAATCGACGGAAACCAATGAGACGAACACGGAGCTGAAAAGAATCGCCAAGAAATCGGTCGACACCTCAAGAGGAGATGCGTCCCGGAAGAGAGGTTGAAGGAAGAAGCCTGGCTTCACTTGCCAAGAGGTGAGCCCACAGGAGCTCTTCCCACGCCATTAAACCTTCCTCGAAGCAACGTCCCACTCGGAGAATCCTAGCATTTCCCGGGACCCGAAATCAGATTTCCTATTCAGAGGAAGTGTGGGAGAAACGAGAATCCACTGACGTGGTCGCGTTTTAAGTAGGGGTGGGTCGGTTCGGTTCTTCGATTCTCGGTTCCACCGGTTCTTGAGCTTAGAACCGGAACCGAGGCCAATAATACCCGGTGTCGAAATAATTGGGGCGAAAACCAGTTTGAAACCTGCTCGCACTCTGAAAGTGGAGGTTTCAAATTAAAACCTGGTGAAAGTGTACTTAGATGCTTCAAAGCTGCGCGAATTATTCTAAATCAGTCGTTAAAATGACTATATGATTTATTTTATCACATCCAATTCTATTAAATGATGAAATACCACCGTAATAAGGATATTCTGATTGATACGTTTGTGTTACGCCCACCTCCTTAGGAGGTATCATTTTGGTAAATCATATCATAATATAGTATATATAACACAAACATAATGAAGTAGGTATTCTTCCTAAGCAGTATGTCTCTGAAAATGATTATTGATTATCTTATCTTACGACTAAGCAATGCAAAATAAGTGGTAAATTACGAAACGGAACCGAGAATCGGAACCGAGAACCGAAGTTAAGAACCGAACCGGAACCGAAAAAAGTGGAACCGACCCTATTTTAAACCTTGCTGGGACCTGCACTTGAAAACGCAAAGAAACAGCAACTCCACCTCAATAGATCGGAGTAAGATTTCTCATTCCGTGAGATGTCTTTCGAGGAGGTGAGCGAAGCGCCTGGCGTAAGCACGACGACGACGAAAAGATCTCTGTCCCAGCAGAAGGGAATGGTCACGGATTTCCAAAGAAGGAAGTTCGTAATCAGTCGGGTGTCACTGGCTGATTCAATGGGCAGGAAGTACACACTAAACATAGCATGAATGGCACGACAATATACAATAAAGAACGGGCATGCAACTGAAACAGTAAGTCATACACAATCGAGGTACTGCTGAACGATATAAACTTGATATTTCAAAGAAAAATGACCATGAATATGACCATGAAAAGAGGTTGGTAACGAGCGGAAAGGATATAACCCATACCCCCCCCTCCCTTCCCTACACCAATTCCATCCAATTTCGTGATTAAGTACTTGCCCTTGGTCCCCATATCTTATCGCGTCCAGCAATGCAAACAATAAAGTTGGAGGAGTGGAGGAGACTCCTCCAACTCCATTCCAATTCCATTGGTTCATTGCCACTAAAACCCTACTACTCGAGTGATTCATTGACAGCCAATATTGTGATTTTTTCTTTGCCTCCTGACTAGAATGAAATACGCCACTCAATAACAGGACTAATATATTGGCGTCAAGTTCGCCAACTTTTCCAAACACACTAACTCCTCTCTAAGCAACAATATATTATCCAGCACCGATATACTCGTGACAAGGCACTACAAGAACCTATCTATTGCATATGACTATTCTAGTACACCCAAAAAACGACACGCTATTGGCAAGAGAAACAACATAAAAGTTGCCAACAAGGTAGTAACTCCTATATACCCAACAGCGGTACGAAACAAAGGTTATTTACGTACAGAGAAGACGAAAAAGGTCATAATTGCCGAGACCATTATAAAAATGCATCGGCCTACATGCCTATGATACTGAAAACACGTAATCATAGGAACAGAGTGCAGTGTTTCAATCTTAATGTAGAGGAAGTTGCCAATCACGGAAAAATGTAAATCAACTCAACTCCACGTTGAAATGTATAGCGACGACCTAGGTTTCCACATTCCGTGTCAACTTTCTAACTGAAGATATCTTTATTTTTCGGAAATCACAGGAAATACTAACATTTATCACAAAAGATATGTGCCCTGGGTAAGACTGTCGTAACAACAAGGGCATTTACGACAACTGTAATATTTCCCCACGCCGTTGGCGAAACCGTCACCTCCAATGGAAACGACGAAACACGCGCCGCGGACCTTTCCATAATTAAATGGCATCCGTTCGGCGCTTGAATACTAGGGACGACCTCCGATCATTAAAGAGGGGGCAAGCGAAGCGGCATACCTCAAAACCACAATGGCGAGCGGACTATCGCGGAGAAAAAGTCACCCTCCGATTCGCGGTTATTTTCGGTTCGGGCCCCAGGGTCGAAATGCCAAACGTCGAATACCGTCGCGAAAGGAAATGCTAGCTGGCGAAGTCCTGGGGGGGGGGAGGGGAGAGGCGGATTGGACGGACGACGAGGGAATGCACGGACCCCTCCATCCGCAACACTAGCCATGCTTCAGGGGAGGGCATGCATCAATGATGATGAGATCAAGAGCAACCAATCAACCCTTTACAAAAATTCCAGGACATTTTTAACGATGACGTTAAAAACATTCTGCGAACTCCGACTTACTGTGGTGCACTGGACCATAACCTAAATTAGGAACATTGATTGCCAAGCGGACAGATTTAAAAATGCCTTTCATTCCTCGCACGATTAGGGAAAAGGTAAGTGTGAATATATGCAATGCAATATATATACACAGGTGTATCAGTAGATAACCTAAGTAGTTGCATTTTCGTATAAGAACTTTAAGCTAACCCAACTACCAGCATGTTTCTACATGCTTGCTTTGTTCTTTAAATCTTTCTTAAATCGTTATATATTTTGATTAGATTATAGCAACTGATGGTTTTTAAGCATGATACTTAAAGTATGTTTGGTGAAAATTTACTCCCTGCCATACACCTTTCTGGTGGTTTGCGAGATACTATGTAGATGCATAATGCTAGGGCCGTAATAATTCTAATAATTAAACTATAAAGAAACCTAGAGATAAAATTATTACATACACTTGAAGTACTAGAATATTTCGACTCCATTCCACTCGAACGCCAAAACACACCATTACAGCTTTGCTGGCCACGTGAAGAAATTGACGGGGAAAATAAAAATTCGGGCATAAGGGAATTTTCTTAGAAACAGGAAGATCTGATTTCGGTTATGAGCGTAATGTTCTTCACCAGAAAAAAAAGTAATTGCTTTTTATTATCCCATTCTCATTCATTCTTCCGCGACCTACGGACATCCGGGACATATCATCACTGGCTGGCCTCAGAAAGGCCAGCATGTAGCACCAGAATACCAGAGCTGAACATTCGCCCCATTCAATGACGCTTAAGCCACAGGCCAGAGGCAAAAGAAAGGCAGGATGATGGAAAGGTAAATTGCCTACCAAACAAGAACGCGTGATGCCTTTTAAGAAAAGATTCAGAAAAGGGCGAGATCGCGATAACTTCAATACGACAATTTTTAATTGAATGTGTGTACATTTCGGAACATAAGGTTAATACATTGACTTTAAAAGACAATTATATAAGTGTCTAGAAAATAAAAATCGAGGCACTGACCCTTCGGATATTCAAAGATATTCTGAATTCCTGGAGATTGGTTCAATTCAAAGGTATTCTATTTCCAATTGAATTGGAAACAATTGGATTGATTATTTCCCAGGTGCCACGCTATTGGCGCTAGTTTGTAGTGTTGTGTCCTGCCGACAGTCCATCGAACGCGGGATAGACCGTCAACTCTACGAAGCCTACAATACCGCAATTGGACTTTATCATTATAGGATTACATCTGCTCAACAATGTAGCTTAAATTTCCTAATTCAGCTAAAAAGAAATGACGAAAAGATAATAACTTCAATTGGTTTAATTTGAAAAATGTTCCACTTATTCCCCGCAAGCCTTATTCTCTTATGCCAAACAGATTTCATGCAGCAGTATGACTTTATTTCTTACTTGCATATTCACCCCCAGCCACATACCCTCGAGGTGGCTCGCAGGGTAACTATTACGTAGTTGTAAATGTAAGCCTTCACAGAGCTCAAGCACACTGATGTCTACACACAAAACCGAATACAACAAATTTCAACCATACGTGTACGATATTTCAAACATGCGAAGTGCTGCTAGGCGAGAACTTTTCTCGCTGGCCACCTTAGTGAGGTCGCAATAACCACTGTTCGAAACGATTTCAGACCGTTCAGAATTCAAGGAAAATACATTAAATTTGAACTTCATTCTCTCAATAGCCTTCAAAAGACCATTACCGCGGTCATAACGCTTCCATTGCGTCAGGTAATTGTTCCGAGAAACATGTGAAGCAGGTAAAAGCTGCCGGGAGCGGCGGTCAGGTCAATTAAAACCATACTCTTCTACAACAAGTTTGATGTACCTGGCGGGCCTTAATATGTAAAAAAATATAACAAAACCGTGACGTAGGAAAGCGTCGAAAAATCCAAGGCCTGGCTTAAGAAAGGAGGAATCGATTGGAGTAGTAGCAAGGAAAGAGGAATGAGACTCGGGCACAGAGAGGGTTGAGCAAAAACTCTAGGGGAACGACAGACGATACTCTGCTAGCTTTAACAGAATATAAAAATATATGTACGGAGTTGGTAGGAGTAAGAAGCTGGAAATAGACGAGAAACGGGACGAAATGTGTGGACTAAAAGTGCCTTAACTACAATGCATCGAGGGCTGTAGGCACTAATGCTATGATATTCAGGGTGGGACCACGCCTTAACGTCCCTTCCGACGGACGGAGTACTGAAACAGAAATCGAGTCACAAAGCAATTTCGCACACAAGGGAATGAAACAATTTGAGCATAAAATTTCATGGAGGCAATTCTAAAGCGGAATAGGATTGTCGAAAGGAAACACGAGGACGTATTAATAAATTAACAAAGCTATGCCAGCAAGTGTTGGTACGTGTGGCTTCAGTGTGAATACGTAGTGAAGCACCCAACAGGAATCACCAAAGCAAAACAAACTACTCCCAAAGTGATAAATTTCTGCACATTGCAGAACATTCTGCAAGAATTAGTTTTTCTCATAATTTCGCGCGTCTATTGGGCCAGGACATCGACACCATAATCACCATGAAAATAAGCTTACTTGACCACATGATAACCATGACATTAGGCATGGCCTCTTCGACATGGAAAAGATTGTGATTCTAGCCGCTATTGAGTACACAAAACCATTTTTAGTAATCCTAGAATGGAAATAATACGACATCTCCAACAAAGAATGAATGTAGTTCAGTAATAAACTAGAAAAATGAGCAAGTTTTCATGAAACTGAAAATGACTGCAGAAAATAAGCAAAATAACCACCGCAGACGAACGAGATCACCTGCAATCGTTGACAAACTCTATTCTAATGGATGGCGACAATTTAGGCATGGAAGGCCATCGAATTACTTAAAACACTACCAATAAAGAAACACCAAAACGCAACTAAATAAAAAATAAAATGAATGAAGAATTCTCCCGCAGCAAATCCAGAACAAGTGGCTACAACGAAGCGACGGCAATCATTCAAGTGTAAACAATGTACACTATTACGTTCAAAAACCAATAGCAGAACGTAACAAAAACATTCAGGGAGTGAGATAGAAATCAATGAAAGAATCATGTGCTCTAACAGTCTACTACATTTCATCACCAATTGTCAGTAAAAGTCTCGCAAGACTAATAGTCTACGACGGTCAGGAAGACGACCCCAGCCTACACAGAAGATACTTAATCCGGCACCTCTTAATTCTGGAAGGTGAGGGGGAAGAAAGGCTGACGAGGATCCCGCCTCCCTGACCCAAGAGAGAATGAGCATTCCCACCTCCCCTCTCGATCAAAGCCCGTAAACATCTAATTTAGCCAGGGACTGTCCCGACGTTGATGAATCTACCGCCCGGACACTTCGCTTCTATTTTGGGAGCATTTACGGAAGATCTCCACGACTGCGACCGGGCCCCTCGTCGGCCCGTGACGACTACCCACGGCCGCCCGGACCCTCTCTCTCTCCCGACCCTTACTCATTCCGTCGACTACCGCCCCTGCCTGTCCAGAATCTCAAAGGAACACCAAAACAACATTTGGAGTATACGCGGCTTGACTCGTAGGGAGGAGAGGGGGAAGGATAACTAAGAAGAGAAAGCAAGCACCTGCACACGAAGCTCACAATGCCACAACGCACAGCGTATGCGACATTTTCACGGAATACCCACCAACCAGGAAGATGCGCCATGTCCTTTTCTTGTAATTTCAAAATCAAGAGGAACTATTTATAAATTAGCGACTCCGACTAAGATGTGCGAAAATCTTAGTCTGAGTCATAGCAGTAGAAAAGACCGCGAGACGCGAAAGAGGAAGTTATTAGTGGGATCAACAACAAACCATTGATATGTGAAGGAGACTGCGAACATTAAGCTGCACACTCTCATAGCAATTACATTCGTGAAATCCACTCCTTTCCTATTAAGCAACTGATGCATCGAATTCAACGTGCAACAGGATCTCCTGTACGGAACACACATTGCAAAACACATTAAACACCCAAGCAAATTTGTCAGCACATTGATTGCTGGTATATTGATCGCATGGAGCAAAAGAGCACGTATAATACCTCACAGTAGGAATCCAAACAAGTTACTAGAGAGCGTGGCCCAATGTCTCTGGTGTCACTAGATCGAACATCGTGGTCGGCCAGTCTTACTGTCTACATTAATTTCAGCGTTGAGTATTATGACGAGGAAGACTACGGTTCAGAAAGAGCCAAATATTTAATCTAGACTTCCTGACGAAATACCCATATCTGACAACGAAGCCACCCTGATAACAAGACAGCATAGCGATCGCTATCCTACCTTTCAGCTCATTAGTAACCGCTTTTGTGGTCATAAGACACCCTCACCTCAGCAACAATCGCACATTCACTGAACTGCACGATTCTCCCCAAAAACCCCTGGGAAAAATAATTCCTGTAGGTAGACAATTATATGCCTTGCAGCATTTCAACTCTAGAAAAGCTCACGCACTCCACTACAGCCTAATATAATGCTTGCTTGGTGCGAATCCACCCCTGTAGCATGTTAGCGGCGGATCTAACGGTGGAAGGGTGATTTGACATGGAGTGGAAATATTGGCATAGAATATCGCTGTCAAATCAGTCATCGGCCACCAGTGGCAGAGACGAATAGCAGACTGTAACCAGTAACCTCCAGCCAAAGTCATTAACCCCAATTAAATTATAAACATAGAAAGGGCAAATATCAATTACTTAATTGATATTTCATGGCAATTCAACACACAAGTTAGAAATATACGTATGTACCTGGGGTACATATGTATATTTTAGAGAAATGTACCTGGGGTATGGGCCTAGCTACGTTGGCACACCGGTTCCTGTGAGATCACCGAAGTTAAGCAACGTCGGGCCCGGAAAGATGTTGGATAGGTGACCCTCCTCCATACCTCTACCGTGGTGCTCTTGTCTACTGTCTACGAATGGCAGGTAAATGTGGGTTGGCACAATGGATCTAAAGGTCTAAGTGTCTTATGTCTCCCCGTCCTACCTGCTTTCCCTTAATGAGCGCAAACGATCTTACTCTCTGTCAACACCCGTCGACAATAATTAAAACTGAAAAAGCAAATAGGTGGCCGACGCAGGCTATGCTGAACAGGCCATGGATTTCAAGTTAATCGCGACCGACTACAGCGGTTCAAAGTGAACAAATAAATCAGCTAGATGAAAGTAGACCAAACGGCCACAACCAAGAAAAGAAATAGACTGATTCGACAAAAATTGGAGAACGTCCATAATATCAAGAGTATACGGGAAATGTATGTACCAAATGAATCAGACGGAGCAATTAAGTATCAAGATTGTTGCTCGTCTGAGCTCGTATCGTCGTTAAACATGCGTCCTTTAATAAACGTCATATTTTTCTACAGAATAGCTAGAGGCGCGGAAAGTATGCGAACATTCCACACTAACACATCTTTAAAGAGGGAAAGTAAAAAATAAAGGCTTGAGCAAACTAGAGCTAGGTCTTAATCGAGGGATTAACGTGATACATGCTAATCAAAACGTAGACTGGAATACATGAATCCAGTACCCTTAAGAGAGTGACAATGTTGTTCAGTTGTCTTCATTCTACTGGCAGGACCCCTAATCAACTTTAACCTATATTAAAATGTATATTGACATGAGGACCGACCCTCTACGTGAAGGAAAATGTTGGATACAATCGGCCGCGGCACTAAACGTGTTTCAAGTGTTTCAGGACGGACCCCATATCAGCTCCAGTTTCCGGGAAAGAGGTCTTTCACAAAAACAGCCGTCGACTAAACCTATGGATGAGTAAGCAACCCCTGCAAAACGATAAGTCACCAAGCTTCTACGGATTTCAAAGGTAATTTCGAGTCCCAGCTGGGAGCGCCACTTCATGAAGTTATAAATTAGCGCCAAGAGTAAATACACCAAGATAACGTCGCAAGACAATGCACACGCACGTGGTATGAAATCCACAAGAAATGAAAGTTGTGTTTAGCTAACATCCGGCAATAATGTAGATATATTTCGAGGAGCCTCATTGCGGGGAATCGGGAAGATGGCAGTAACGAAACTACGTGAATGCCGTAGTATGCAGCCTACCCAGTTCACTGAACCATCAAGAAAAATGGTGAAATCCCTCACGTTAATATTGATATAGGAAAACAGGAGAAACCTGTCGGCTGATCTTCATAGTATGTACGTGCTGTGGAATTCTCAAGGTGGTCAATCATCAATCAACTCTATTCCGCTCTCATTAACACCTCCAAATGACCTTTCCTTAACAAAGATGCAAGCTCCCGTCTGCGACACACGTAATTTCATCACTTATAGAGGAAAATGAAAGACAGAAGAACCTTAGTGACAGGCATTAGTGAATATACACGCTATCCAAGTAACCGCATGATTCAATTAGTATCCCATACGCGTAGAAGGCAGAATTTCCCTCGCAACGACACCATGAGAAGATGATGCTTGAAGCAAAACGATGGCAAGCAAATCGAATTTGGGCACAGCAAAGCCTAAATGGAGAGGCGCACTAAACAAGGGAACCCGATCACCTAGGTGGAAGGAGCGGAGCCGGAGGCCCCACTGCTTGGGTGGTCCCTGGATTCCGAGGCTAGTGGCCTAGTCTCGGCTAGCACATAGCAATGGGATACGAAAGTAGTGCACATCAATTGTTAAGGGGCAAAAGGGAGAAGAGTCGATGAAAGGAATGATTGAAGAGTAGTCATCGGAAAGTGGAGCAGGGGAGGCGATGAGATTGGAGAGCCGGAATAAGGACGCATGGCACCCAGAAATAACACGACCGTCCACTCTCACATAGCAAAAACCGACAAAGAAAGGGGCCACCAAATCAACTACGCCAAATGTGGAATTAACTATAAGTACAGCTACGTTACAGAGAATTGATATATCCAGTTTAACACGGGCATCGGAAGGAAACTGCTTCATTACCATAGAAAAATTAGGATAGCAGGACTGCGGTCTAAAATTTCATTCATATTGCGTGCGAAAAAAGAATCGGCCACAACTTCATTTATTAATGTTCAATGCATGTGTGTATATAACATTTACTAAATGAAATAGTTTTTCGCAAATACCTACTTCCATGCTGTGTAGAAAGAGAACTTTCTAGTCTTTCTCCTGCACGACATTAATAACAATCTGTAACTATAAGCATCATCGTAACTACTAAGGAACACACTAAATGCACGTACGGTGAGTAATCTACCTATCCACGTACCTAGAAATTGACTTGAAAGGAGCTCAGAAAATGTATGTGCCTACGCCCAACTACTTATTATAAATGCATGGAAAATTAATATAATAAAGGCGATGCCAATTGCGAAGGGAAACGAAACAGAAAAAAGTTATTTGTCGCGTGACTTTCGGAAACACAGCAAATAACTAAAATAATTGCATAACGTAGTGTTTTAACTTCTTCCGCGTCGAGCGGCATTTATTTAAACATAGACAAGAGCCTCGAGTCGGTCGGAAGGGTGAGTTGGTCCAGAGAGAGGGGTGGGGGGTGCACAACAATGCGTCCCGCGGCAGGAAGACACCCGACCCAGAAGCACCACCAGGGCTGTGGAAACGACCGTCTCCCCATCCCCAAAAAAACAACAATAACAAGGCGATGGGAAGCACAACAACCAGCGCCACGCGCGGCCCGAGAAGACGCCGACGCAAAAAACACGCCACTACCGACAACACGTCCATTCGCTCGTTCCCCCTCCGCCAAACGGCCACGGGATTACTGGCGACCTGCAAAAGGGGCCGATGAACACCTCAAGGGGGCTCTTAAAATCCTACCACCATTCCACCAACAGAAAAAATAAAAGAGCTCTGTGCCCATTAACGCCGTCAACAAATCCCGTCTTTAGCGAATACAAAGCATCGTACATGAACCAGGAAATAACAAGAACGAAGGCCACAGGGAAAAATCAAAGGTGACCGACAAACAGTCTAAATAAACTCTAAATAAACGAGTATGGCTTGAAGCAGAATGCAGTCAGGTTTCTTTTCCGGATTATACTGAAAAATATTATAACTATGAACGCACAGAAAGTATCCAACCAACATATGGATTAAGGATCTTGAATACAACGCTTAAGCAAAAAATAACTTCTAGCACGCAAAGACAGACTCGGAATTCGTCTCAGAAAGCGAACGAATTGAATAATCCAATTAACTAATTAAATTCGAAAAGAGCCGAAAAAGAGGGGTTAGATAAAGAAAGGGGGAATAAGAATAAATATTAATACACTTTAGACGAAAGCTACGGCCAATGAAGAACGTGGGTGGATACGATGCTAAAGAATTTCATCAAGGCAACGCAATACCCACTGATATAAAACCCTGCGATGATGTTTCGTATGTCATTCCCAAAGGCCAAAAAAATGGAATGTAAATTAGGGTCTGCCTCATTGGAGAGAAATGACCGCGGAGTGGGGAGTTTCTGCCTCAATTGGTAAAAGACAACTATAAACCCGCTCACAAGGATATAAATTCTCGTCAGTCCATGAATCGTATTTGAAAAACTCGTTCACTTCAAGAAAACTTAAATCAATTAAACACAGAAATAATCAATCGAGTGAAATTGCACGCGTCTTACCGACAATCTAAGCTGGCTACGTGCGTAACTAAACAATAAAAAGTGATTCAGGTGAAAAATGACACGAGAAAATTATCATTCGGCCAACTACGGATGAATATTTATTGAAAATATCAAAAATAAAACACACACAACACACCATATACGTATAGAGGTAAAAGCGGAAATCAATTTATACATTGCCGTTCATTATTCAGTAGATACGAAATAGAGGATATCTCCAAGAAATATTTACGATCCACTGACAACTTACATTATGAAGAACAAGCGGAAGAAAACCAATCCTAGCATGACGAACAACAAGCAGGAAAACTACAGGGGGCTAGAACACAGATGACCGTAAGAATAAAATTAGCAGCATTTGGAGAAGACCAGTCACTCAAGTCTTTTCCAAGATGTTGCTAAACAGCTAACTAACGCCCAACCGCTCTAAACGACTCATTCACTGGCTCTTTGAGAGCGCAGCAACTTACTTGACAAACACAGCCATCTCATCACCTCACATTCGTTAAACCAAAGCACACCACGCAAATTTTTTTCCGAAAAAAGACTGCCAATACCTTAAGATGCCTCTCTTTCCCACCGGCAATAAACCGAGTGGTATGATTTAGTTTCTGGAGCTCCACAGATTCGCAACACCTAACCTCAATGTTAATCCTCAGATAAAACATAATCCAAGGAGGTGGGTTTCCAAATTGCAACCCTCGTGTTGCCCGGCATCCAACTGACCATGGCGGAAATTCAAATACTGCCCGTCTAATCACAGTCAAATTATCAATATAAATAACATAACATCAGAACTATCCAGAATGAAACGTTGATATCATAAAACCCCAGAAAATACTTATCGCACGACTAAAAGATTATCTCGAAGCCATCGTGATATACTCAAAAGGGACAATGTGAACATCTCCACAACCATCGTGACTTATAACTAGGAGAAGAATTAAAACGTCGCCATCCGAGTGATCTACAGATACGGAGCCCTGTCGATATGGGAATGGGAACAAGCGACGCCGCCAGCGCCGTGATATCCGGAGCCGGCGCCACCCTCAGAGCAAAGGACCCCCCGTATCATACACAGCCGACGGTACTCACCTCTTCCGCCTGGGCTCGTCTTGGTAGCCTCCATATTGGTCAGAGTGGTTCTGGAAAAAGCAAACATATCCGGTTAGCAGATAAATCACTATTAAAAGTTTATTTCAAATGCCCTCAAGCAAAATGGGGAAATTAATTCCCACATAAAGCAACAAGAAAAGCCTAAGCAGTATATAACTGATGTTTATTTAAATAGGGGGTCATGCTTACAAAGGACGCAGTTGTTCTAGCTAAAGAAATATAAACACAGTGATCAGGTGTCTATTAATGGGGAAAAATTAAATACATTAACATAGATAAGTTAAAAAATAAACATCAATCCAGGAAAGAATTATAATGGTGAAAAATTCGAGAGGATGAAAATATTTCATCATTTCAACTTTCGTTTAAGCCGCAATAATTTTAAAACAAACCTTTTATAACTAAAACTACGATCGTGCATCGTGCACACGTCTGATCATTATTTTATCCGCCCAAGGATTAAATCGGCATTGACGTTAAAGATTGACGGTAGGAACGTTAACTTGATAGGTTGGTCGCAAAACACAAATGAGAGAGAGGTAAACTTAAACAATCATAAGTCAAAGTCTTCGCCAACAAGCAACATCTAATGATCCTTAATCGCCGCAGGTAATTGTGGCAGGAGTATCGTCAGATACAACCTTTAACGGACGCAAGTTTGAGACCACACAATGCACTGGATGGATAACCCAAAGAAAGCTGCAGAAAGAAGGACCTTTATCCAGGTCATGCTTCGTATATCAATATCTGGTAACCGTAGTCTGAACAGAGAAGATCGTCTCGAGGAAGAGACAGTAATCATAACTGTGTTTGTATTACATGAGTACCTGAAGAAACACGATGACATGTTGGCATTGGCAACAAAAAGTCCCAGGAGTAAATAGCCATGACAAAAAGCAGTAATTCTAGCTGCCGCCGAGAGAGCTGTCACAGTAGGAACAGAAAGAAAAAATCTTACTGTTTCCTTGGAGAAAATACACGTACTATTACCAGAACTCGACGGAAGGGGAACATAGAATATAGTAGGCGGCAGCAGAGCTGGGGAATGCAAACGTGAAGGAACTTTGGTACTTGGGAAGCAAAACAAAGGCTAGGGACGAAGAAAGAAGGAAGTGATTGGCTGAATACCCCAGGCGACGAGGGAATGGGAACAGATAAAATATGCCGGGAAATGCTTCTCTAGCGTAAGGGAACACTCATTAATATGTGAAACTGGAGCATGCTGCTCAATGACAGGGAGGAATGTACAGCCTCAGAAAATATAAGAATGGAGAAGACTAATGAAAAACTAATCGGGATATCGAAATGGAGAAAAAAATCCTATGGGACACAAACTTAAACATGACGGATATATGAAGAATGCAGTCGAGGGACACATGGATACATGAAAGACGTATAGAGGACTTTCTCCGCACTATTAGGGACAATGTAACATCATTTCAGCAGGCGACTCCACTAAGGCATTCGTGAGTAGTTACCATTTCTTGAATTGGTCATACTACAACGAAGCTACCGTTGGAATATAGCATACGCATTGAATGTTTTCTGCTGTTTCCTGCATGTAAGTAAGATCGTAAACGTGATTTTATTTTGCATGATTGAAAAAATACGGGAATAACCGCATACGTGCAATATCCATTACAGACGGTGATGACATTCACTATAGAAGTATTTGCAGAAATGATTAGTCAATCGGTTGAATTTCATTTTGTCAAATAAAGGAACCCGACCGACATACGATTTCAACTAATGCGTATGAACTAATGCATGCCTTGTGATGTTCATCCCCTGCCATACACCCATGTGGTGGCTGGCAGGGTATTTGAGGACGACTGCAGATGAAATACAGAACAATCATGGAAGGGTGTAGTCGAGAATTGATGTCATGAAGAGGTAAGCCAAAAGAAGAAACAAGTGAAGGTTAGCGATAAACACTGACGATAAAGCTGACCGTACCAATATCCCCCTCGGTGTAGGAAACGAATGTCACAGTCACCCATTCGGAGGAGCTTCATAGAAGAACTTGTTCGGAAAATAGTCTCGCCCTCCGTGAGAAGGTGCGAGCAAGCGCAAGAGCACAAGGCAGAGGGCGCCCGCGACGTATGCAAGCCGTGAGCCACCAGCGACGCAGGTGGGAGTCGTGGGGAAGGAAGGGGCCGAGCCAAGGACAAGGCGGGGGCAAGGCTCGCCTTCAAGGCCTTGCCCCCACACACGCCTGAGCCGCCCACACGGCAGCGCGTTGAGGACAGTCGAGAGATCGCTTCCGAGAAAGCTCCTTCCTCCCGGAATGATTTCAGACGCCCAGTCTAAACGCAGGCATCCTTCTACACATTCCCAATGCATTCAAAATTTTAGGCGTTAATTGCCACACACTGCAAAATCATCCCTTATAATCACCCCGGAGAGAATCGCCACCTACGAGGCGAAAACAATTGCGTCCGCCGTGGTTTCTCAGAGAAGTAAGCCAATCAATCTCACACAAAACATAATAAGTTCAACGTTACATCACCAAAAGACGAGGACAGTAAACATATTAAAAATATGGGGGTAGCGAACGGAAAACTATAGACGTGGCTAAATTTATGAGGCACTCCGCCATCCCCACTTATACTGGCAATCTTGTCACCACCGGAACTGCATTATATTCAAGCATACACAAGGAAATTTAGAGAAGCATACCCGCTCCATATCATTCGATAAGATCTCCGTGGACAGTATACGCGATATATCTCTTGAGTAAAATTATTTTTACACGACGCAGACAAACCCAAGTAATAAACCCAGAAATTAATATACATAAAGACTAATAAACCAAATAAATCATTAATGTATCTAATTGGTACTCAAAAGTAGAAAAGGTATTACAATGCACATAACTGTAAAACCTGACATTAGGATTAAGTAGGTGGACGAGATGAGACGCAAATTTTCACACCCGGAGGGTGATAAATTCAGCGACTCAAAGCATTTCCCCCCTCGCAAAAATACCAGTAAAAATGTCATCACTCGCGTCGAAAAGAACGGGAGCGATGTCATATTAACGAAAATGAATGCAACCTTCTCCAGGTCAAGTCTTAGTATTCGACCTTTGAGATAAACATCAGATATGAGGCCCCGAAGCAGAGCCAGAGAAGTGCAAGAAAGATGTTTACTTTACACCAGAGAATGCGGGCCTAGTCAAACAAACGCTGGTTATTTTCGCGTTAAGGTCGAAGTACTCGCAAAAGAAAGAAGAGGTTAACACGACAGAGCCGTCCTCCATAAGGGCAGTGCAATTAACCCTCATTACAAAAAGGTAAGTATGTGTTAATTATAACGGAATTTGAAAGAGCTACGAGCGGAAAATCGTCCATAAAATTTGCATTTCACATTCACAGAATTATATTCCTCTCAGCAACATAAAATGACAATTATGGACATATTAAAATAAAAACCTAAGAGGTCTCTTAACTGAATAATCTGAATATAAGTACAATGTAATTACATAGCCTCTGAAACCTACAAGACCCTCCCACCTTTCATTTCAACCATAGTAATCATAACCAAGTCAAAACGTGACGGAAAAACTCCAAAAGCTGGGGGCAAATGACATAAAATGTCACGAAGAGAGACAGCGGCTTTACGATAATAAATCCCGAGACACAACCAGTAAAATAAACTAACATCCCCAAGGTAAAAAATGTTAAAAAGAGGGCAATGAGAAAATCCATCTTCAGGCAGAAAGAATATTTCTAATTACCTTCCACTATATATTTCGAAATTGAGATTGACGACTCCGTTTGATCCCCAAATACGCATCAATTCACATATCGCGTTAAACAAAATAATGCCTGACTCAGGTTCCATATTAAGACCTATCCCGAAACACGCGATGAACCAGTCATTAACAAGAAGGATTCTACACTTCGATCAGCAAAGCAACATGTTCAGTGTTTTCTAACAAAAACGGAAGATTACACCAACCGATTGCGTCAACTCATGAGCGCGCTGTGAGAAAAATCACAGAATGCGAGGAGTCGAGTACTGCGAGCAACCAAGTACTACGTAAAGAGTTCAGTATATTAAGCAGCACCGTTTACCTCCTTTCCCAATGTTGTCGGACGCAAAAGTTGGGACTTTAATGTCCCGTCAAATGTTTCCTCTATCCAAAATTTTCAAACCCAAACGCACGGAGAAAATGTCAACCTGTCAAATTTCTTCCCGGCAAGACTTAGCGTCAATATTCTTAGCTGTCACATTTCTGTTCAGAGAAATCGAATAATCTCTTTTCAGGCCCCGAATATGCATCACATAAAACCCTCCCTACAAGACACAACTGTCTGCAATCCCGACGTAGCAAACCCTGATGACATTCCCAGCAAAAGGAATTGACACTATTTCCCCTTTCTATTCCGTCACCACTACTACTTGGTACAAGTATAAAAACTGCCAGCCAGTACGTATAGCTAAGCATCTTTTTAATAGATACAAGTAAGTGTAAAGGATTTAAGGAAGAAAGGCCGCACTGTTCCCAGATGGAGGAAGTCAAATATTTACGTTAGGCTTTGAGGAAACAATGTGCATTCTATCACAGAGCCAGCAAAACAGAGTTTATTTCGAAGAAGGATATCTACAAAGGAACTAGTGAGACCGAACTGAGGAAATCCGACTGCATGGATCACAAGAAGCTCGCAGAGCGGCAAGATGCCACTCTGAGATCTTTGAGATTTTTACGCATACCGAAAGCCCACTCTATTAGATGGCAAATATTATATGGATTACGCCGATTCAATAAAAAATGTGCATAAAATCAATGAGATGATAAAATCAATTACTTTCCGGCAACATGTGGGATAGCTTCGCAACCACAACCCCAAAATGTACTCAAATGGGAAGATGGAGACGAATGAGAATGGCTGCCACCAACAAGGGAACCACGTTGGTAGCCCCCTGTTCATAATATACCGGTTCCATAGGAGACTACCTACCATTAAATATAAAATTAATTACGAAGCGTAGTACAAAGACTTCCAGGAAAGCATGAGCCGGGAGACAGAGAGCCACAATTCACCACGAATGCAGAACGCATGGTACGACTCGAACGTGCCACACACAAAAGACGCCGGGAGGATACCAAGCGCTTAGTCAGCCGCGGGGCAGTGAGTTCAACGCCCCTCGTGCGAGCAAACGATTCCCCGGTTCCGAGTCCTTACCTGGGTACTAATCAACTGACGCCATATGCATAGCTGCCAACCGTCAAACTCAAGAGGCGGAGGAAAAGGGTTATCCTCGGGCACGGTGGCATAGCAAGACGCATAAAAAGGTGATGTTTCAAAAATACGGGTTGGCAGACATGTGACACCCACTCAGTGCCAAACGAGTTCAACCGCGTGAGCAGAGGAAGACCGAAAAGTCAAGTTTGGTCAAGACGTTGATGCCGCAATCTTGTGCAATGAGTGCTTGGATATCGGTAGCAGAATAATAGAATGTTAAATATTCATCCATAGCGGGCAAAAATGTACCCATGATTCAATTTATCAAATAACTCAGAACCCCATGAGTCGGCTTTCGCTAAAGAATGCCAATAAACATCTCCTAGTTGAAAATAGAGAAACATGTACACGTTAATACCACGCGAGAGCAAGCTTCGGAAATAGCTCTAAACTACACTTCCCGATTCATAAATCCCAAAAACACCTGCCAAAAACTGGGTGGATTTAAGCCAGCCGGCAGTGTTTCGCTTCTCGAGTTTTCACAAGGCCCTCGCTCTCATTCTTACATGGACTACGTCTTTCCGAAGTTATCATGAGCAACAAATCCATCCACACACCAAGGACCTATCCTCTAACCCTGCCACATCGTAGATGAGAGAGAAGCCATAATATTAAACGGTAAAAAACATAACAACGAAACAGAATTGACGCAAGCACAGGTGTAGACTCATCACCCTCAATAGTGACACTGGAGCATGGGCAAGACAAGTAACTTTTGCCGCTACTGAAAATGACCCTCCCTGCAGCTTGAACGGTTCGTATTGGAATCGGTTAATGGGGGAACCGGAACTCGGAACCGAAATCGCAATTTTGTGCACGAAATTGTTAGATGGAAACGGAAAAAGAAATTTAGTGAAAAAATTAATCTTCTAGCCACAACCATTCACTCATAAATCAAAATAAGCAAAAGGTGACGCCCACCGAAAAAGCTGCTGTGATAACACTCACATCATTTTTCTCCTTTACAAGGGAATGGGAGGTAGTGGAGGGGGGTTCTCGGAAGGGCTCGCATAGATGCTGTCGTAACTGCTCCTATTGGCAGAGTCAGCAGCGTCCCCCTATTGCGATTAGGCGGGCTCAGTTGTGATTGGACGAAGTCGATATACGTCAGAGGTTGCACCACACCCAAATTTCAGAAAGGGTTAAAAACATCAGTTTTTCGCCACTTATAACTCGAGAAATAATTGACGGATCAAAAAACGGAAAAATACGGGTCATTTTATTTTACAAACTCTAGCACATTCGGCAATAAAAAAATATGGTAAACGACCCCATTGCGGTACATATGTTACAAAGCAAGAGCAAGTTTGCCGAAAATAAACACGAGTAATACCCAAGACACCCACAAATATACGCCGCAGTCCCAACACTGAAACACGACATGGGTTACAAGGGATAGTAGGCGCACTATACCCAGGCACAGAGTCCCTTAGTTTCGGAAACGCAGACCGACCGAGCCTCGACGGAGATTAAGGCCGCTAAAACGGAGTGAATCGGCGATTTGACGGAGCAACACCAGGAAGTGGAAAGAGAAGAGCGTCGGAGGGAGCTAAACCCGCCGCATAACCCGGGCGGATAAGGGGAGGGGCAGACAAAGGGGGCTTGAGTGGTCTGGGGGGAGAGGGGATTCGATCGATCCTTCCCCGTGGAAAGGAAAGGGGGAGCAGAAAGACGCTCAAGTCACGCTGGGAGATCGCGGCCCCGCCAGGGTCGCCGTGGACGAATCAAATCACGATCACCGCAACCCAGGACTGCGTACGCCACGCGATAGCGACCTCGTGCAGGTGGAGAGGAACGATAATTAAAAAGGAACGGGGTCGGGCATCCCAAGGGGCTAGGAATGATGGAGCCGCAAACAATGGAGCAAGGTCACGTTGCGGGCGGAAATCAAAACAACAAGAGTCAAAACAAAAGCGATCGAGGAGGCACAAGGCAAATAAGACATCGTTATTCTCCGGGTCTCATGTATACAGGATGTCGTCTTACAGTAACCATATAATTTAAAAAACAAATAAAAACCCCATTAAACGCTAGCAACGGCAGCACTTAAGTTCTGAGAATAAAAGCAATCGCCAATTCATCGCATATCATCCAATGTTACAGTACCACACGACCGTCCGAGGGAAGGTAATCCGGAAATATTTCACCTGATAACGTGGAACCTAGTAAGTGGTAGGTACGACGTTTTTTTCCTAACAGCTGATCCATAGAGATCATGAGAAACTTATTTTATTGTAAATATAAAAATGATTATTTTTATTTTTACAAAAAAAATCATTTTATGGATTCCTACCCCTGCGAAAATTATCGAAAACCTTTCCTGCCCGTCGCTTCGTAAATAAATATTTTTTTAAATGACATCAACCCATCACAAAATTTAGAAGCTTCTAAAAGAAGTGGGGCAGTACAGTTTTAGCATGCTGACTTCTCGTTATACCACAAGATGATTAACAGCAAAATTAGTAATGGCTATAACGCAAACAATGCTTGAACGAATAAGACACCCGGAATACAAGGAGTCTTATATTTGTTCTATGAAAACTAATGAAGAAATAATTTTTTATTCCCAACCAAATTATACTTCTTTCTTTTAATAAAATATTCATCAGAATTTGTCGCTAGCAGAGCAAAATAAGTTATTCCTTTAAATTGATATTGTAAAATGCCTAGCGTCACCATTCTGCCGTATGCCTCCCTTATTCATTCGACTGAGGAGCTGTAACTTAACAGTTTTCATCTGTTTGAGTGAAGGTATCAGCACAGTTTTTTCCACCGTCTATGTGGAAACTGCAGTGTTCATACCCTTACTCCTACCATGATTAACTTCCGCAAAGTTTTGCCTGAAACCGTGTGATCTAACAGTTTTCATCTGAGAAACCACGATTAATAGTAGAGCCTAGAGCACGCAGAAATGCCGAGATCTTGGCTTGATATAAACCAAGGCAAATAAATAAATTAGCCACTATACCTACTATATGTGTTAATATCGCAAATGTAAAGCTTCAGGTTCAGAAGCCCAGAATTGACAGCGTCGCCGGCAAAATAAACGCCCGGGAGACCCTCAGCCGCCGTCGGGAGCAAAACGCGGAATATCCGCCGAAACAGGCAACCGGTACCGAAAATTCCGCCCCGGTACGCGGAAAAATTTTCCGAGCGGCAAATTTTCCTTCGCCCACTCCGGGAGACGAGAGGGGTGTGGGGAGCGGAGGCGCCGCGCCCGGGGAACTGCGTCCCCATCCGCAGAACATTTCGACCGCACGGCACGGAGGGAGGAGGCACAACCCCATGAAAGCATCTCCCAGCCACACTTACCCCCGCCTTCTACCCCCCAGCACACCCGGAACGACACCAGGCACGAGAGACAACCACCGGCGGGAAGGCATTAAAACCGAGGCGCCCCGAATCTGCTAATGCATTCGGGCGCAAAAAAATCAGAGAAAATAACTCCGACGAACGTAACGCAGTAGGCAAAGGACGCGTTGCGTCCTGTAGAGTGGTGTTTCTTAACACATCTAGCCAATAAGTTGAAAAAAATAATGTAGATATGAATGATTGAAGGTGTTCCTGGCGTCAATGTCATTAGCCTAACAAATTCCGACACTTAACGAAAGATTTAGCGCCTGCCCTCCTCATTCTAGGGAATCCTTATTAGAGTACCGCTTAGATTTGTTAAACTTACGCTACATGCACAGCAAAAGGTTGGTACGACATGAAATCTATTCCACAAGATAAAACCGTAAAGCCAATAAAAGTAACAATGCCGCAGTCCATCTTGATATTCCGATTCATATTTACCACAAAAAAGGATCGTATTGATTAAACATTTTCAAATACAACTAGGCCACAAGAATCAAACCTCAGAAGTCTTTGTAAGCCTGAAAATACATCACCAGTAATTCATAAATGCGTTTGTCTTGAAAACCAAGCGGTGACGCAACACATAACGGGCAAAATTAGGAAACTGCTCTTAAACACCCCTTGAGCACACAAAAGAAGGCTTCACTCTCGAACGCCAACATCCCAACTACGATTACGTGGTTCGAAAAATCTCTAGTGCACATTGATAAAAATTGATTGCAAAAACTTATTTCGTTTTCCGTAAGTCACTGCATATGCTACAATAGACATCAGTGGACAGGGAAATGTGATGAAATAGCCTGTAATCAAATAAAAGTATAAAGCATACTAGTGATTCACATCGATATTAAACAAGCGTGCTAGTTTAAGTGGCAGTTGGGTTATTCCAATTCCGAATTCCAAATCACCTCACATACTAAGTAACATACGATAAAATGGCTATTAGTTTCCCGTGTTTACAATGGCAATAAACATCATGTTAAAGGATATAAAAAAATAACTTCGTGAACTGCACTGAAAAGATTACCAACACTAACTACGCACGAACTTTTCTTCCTTAAATCCCACATAGTATAACCATGTGAATCTCTGATTGAATACCATTATAGGCTGTCTGTGCACCATCGGTACACGTGTAAGAAAACTCACACACCCTTTCCCAACTTTCACTCTCTCCCCATACTAAACCCGCCTGGCGCCATGATTCAGCGACCGATATGTTTCACTGGGCTCCTCTTTCTCGCTAGGCAAACATTCTCACCCCCCACCACCTGCTTAAACCTCTCAATTCGACCTCCATCCACTTTAGGTGCCTTCTGCTACCATCTCAGACAAATTCCCTTTCGCACCACATTCCACGGCTGTATTCCTCCCCATCCAACTAACCCTCTTAACTCCCTGAAGTCGTTTGTTTTCTATCCTCATATGCCTTTCGCCCATCTTCTGCCAGAGGACACAAATAAAGGAGTTTAGAGCCACAGTTTCTTCACGAATAACGCAACCACCACCCACAGAACTCACCTTCTCTTTTTCCCTGGTAGACACTAAAAAACTATATCATCGCTTGACAGCCCAGAATCTAAACCCACATTTACCCAAAAAACGCCGAAGAAATCGTATTGTCGTCAGCTGCAAGTTATGCTCTCCCTCCAATTAAATCTTTAGTGTAAACACATATAGAGCATACCACTTCCTTTGTCCTCTCATTGATGGTAAATCGAATCTGGTCAAGTCTCTGGTCATTGGCATGTTTCCTTACCAACCTCTGACATAAAGCAAATTACTAATAATAACGGCATCGGACTCAAGAAGTTAATACACAACGTGAGACAAGAAAATGTTACTGATCTTCACTACCTCCCAAGTCTGCACACTGAAACATCCACCGCAAACGAATTCAATCCGTTATGAATGCATGAAAATATCACATATCGGCTATTTTTGACACAAAATGATATAGGCTATTCTGGAAGTCCAGAAAGCATTGGAAAAATTGCACAAAATGTTTTATTACCAAAAATGTACAGA
Source organism: Platycnemis pennipes (assembly GCA_933228895.1). Lineage (NCBI taxonomy): Eukaryota > Metazoa > Arthropoda > Insecta > Odonata > Platycnemididae > Platycnemis > Platycnemis pennipes. The sequence goes on from OW121856.1 coordinate 15,304,830, forward strand.
ACACTGAAAGAGCATAATATTCACATTATTCCAATATCCTTCGACTTCCTTCTGAATTTTCCATCCTAATGTTCGGTGATGCAAACAAAAAAAATATAAAACACAAGCGTTTGGAAAAGAAATCCAAAAGACAACCAATTTTAAGGCTGAAGAAAAATTATCATACCGCAAGTATTGCATTGACCTAATGGTCTGCGGACACCAAAATAGTCAAATATTTTGTTAATTCGATTAAAAATATTTGCTCCCATAGAACCAGAATATTTCCTCCTATAAATATCATCCTAATTTTGTCGAGAGATAAAAGCATATTTTAAAAAAATTCTCACACAAGACTTAAACACACTTCTAGACGCACTTTCTTCGCGTACCTACTTCTCACAAAACAAAGGAAATACTGAGGAAAAACTGAAAAACTTTTACTTTTCAGCTTCCTCAATAACAATTTCCTCCTCCGTAAAACAAGACGGCATAAGCAGGCTTATAAGAATTCTGAAGGGCCCATAAAATATGCCGAGATGGTTTGGGGTAATTTTTCTTCGGACGCGAAACGCTGGGGACCGTCGACGGGTCCTCACAGCCACCACCTTATCTTCTCGCAGTTATAGTTTATCACGGGCGTTCATCAGGGACTGGTGCCACAAAAGACACTTTATCATGACCCACGTAGCAAATGCGGACGCAAGAAAATAGTAAATCACTTAAGAAGACAAGCCTCGACCGCAAAATAATTTTTGAAGACGCGAGTTAGACTATCAGACCAAAGTTCACCAGTGAACTTTCGTTGAATTCAAAACTACGAATCTCGGAACCATTCCAAGTGTAATGTGATAGTTCATATAAAGTAATCGTACAAAAAAAATGCGCCGCCCAGAACGGGGGATTATAATTTTATTCAACCTGAAAATAACACAAAGTCGAAAGAACGGTCATCGAATAAATGCAGCGGAAGAAATAACTGTATTTTAAAAAGACAAAAATGTGAATTTCGTACACAAGCCACACACGCCGATGCTGCCGTAGCAAATGGAGATTCAGAGTGATATCGGAAAACCTTAACCTCGACATGCGCGATTGCGACGTAGACGCCGGGACACCTCCACTATCAATCTCGAATGAAGACTTGAACCATCCACGTTGGATTCAGGAAAATAGCAGCGTTATACGTGCCGCGTTGACCATCCGGCTTACCCAGATACCCTGACGGATTCCCTCGCGACTATTTCCCTAATTGCTTAGAAATAACCTACATCTCCCATGCGTCATACGATTAACGTTAGCCCCCAAAATTCAGTCAACCTCCGTACAGCACGCCGACAACCACTATCCCGCTGGTCTCACAGTTACACCCTCCCAACCTATGACGAAGTCAGAGTTACCGAAGCTAAAACAGGGTGGCTACTGAGATCCAATTTTTGAATGCCCTACCCTTCTCTGACGGACACACCAATTTCCCTGACCGATCGCCAAAAGGGCTCCTATTATCTGAATATTTTATTTCTGCTGAATTAAATTTTCGACGAAACTCAGAAAATGTTAAAAGCTGATATCAATGCATTAAAAGCTACTAGTATACCCCTAATGAAAAAGTATATTAAACCTTCATAAGTTAAACCCTCATGCAAATTATGCAGAGTATCGTATTTCCTCGGCCGTATAAGATTCCTTGTGTAAAATTACGATGACGACGTCTAATCCTGAATAAAAGAGGTAGCGTTTCGTGGCGTTTCCAAAAAACGTAGATATATAACGAGAATTTCAATTTGTTTCTCCCCGACTGTCACTAGAATTCCCTGACTTTTCCAGAAATGCAAAATTCCCTGACAATTCCAAGTTTTCCCTGACGATCGCCACCCTGTAAGAGAAAACTAACATGTTGTAATGAAAAATCATTCTGATACTACACAGAGTTCTCGATAAATGCAGGTCCAATACCGCACTTCGAAAGCGCCTCATAAGCCAAGTCCTCGTGCTGTCTTCTGACAGCCAAAGGCATCCAGAACTCGGCTGGAGAACTTTATAACTGCCCCAGAACAAAGACGCCCCTGGAGTTTACCGACAATCCGGACTGCCCGGACTGTCACCACCGCTATCAGGCGACAGCGCCACCAAGCGGTGCATAACCAAACTGACGAGGGCACGGATCGTTTAAGGCGTAACGGCCCGCGATCTCGGGTCCGGTGCGGGTACGAGAGCCAGCATCACAGGGAACACAGCCCGACCCCCCACAAGGAGTTCGAGCAAGAGATTAAGGCCAATGGTGACTGCCCCTGAAACGGTTTTTCTTCTCGCAGCTAGGCAAATAAAGTTATCGACATGAATCTTTCACCATCAACTTTTTTTGGCCAATGAAATTCTTTTTTGCTTTTTACATTTTGCAAAAAATTAAAAAACATGATAAAAAATTACCAAAATGGCAGAATGCGTTGTTATTTATAAAAATCGAAAAACTACGAAGTTTTCGAGTTTCTTCACTAATCAATTCCAATTTTCTAAATAATATTACGAGAAGGTAATAACTAGTAATTAGAATAATTAGAAGTCGCTAAAAACGCGCTGCTAGGAGCGTCACTTGCGGCGAAATCAGGGAACCATTACGAAGCACCCGAGGAGCGATGAGGGAGGGGAGGGAGAGATGCCGCTGGAGGGATGAGGGCCATGCTGCTGGAGGCGTTTAAGGGGAGGGACGAACGAAAGACAAATCTTGCAACCTTGTGTTTTTGCTGAGAAGAGGACAGCGCGCAGGGTGTCGCAAGGTTATGCGTCCCTCTTCGTTGCTCTCAGTCCGTCTCGACTTTTCGTATCGAGAGCTATTTCCAATTGCCTAATATTTGCGTAAATCTTTCAAGAAATTTTTCTACATTCAGTGAGTCAAGAAATAATTTACAATTAATTTCATCGATTTAAATTATCCCTGAAAAAAAGATTATCATGGAAACTGCCAGAAAGGGCCATCCTCGAAGTAAGAAAGACGTGGTCTATTCTCATATCTTATCTTCAGCCTGAGAGAGAGAGTTATCTTCAGCCTGGAATCGCCACGTCCTATATTCCTGCATTATTTTTGTTTTTTTTGTAATTACTAATTATATAATTAGTAAAACCCCCGGTAATCATGACGAAATGCAAATTGAATTTTAAATCTAATAACACAAAAAAAGTGATGGCAAACTATTTTATGAAGCAAAATCTGCGGCAAAATATATTTAGGCCTTCTCAAAGTATAAAATAAAGTTCTTTTTAATTTTGTTTACAATAACTGCATAGCTTTTTTCTTTTTTGTTATGAAATTTTGCCGTGTTCTAAATCTCCCTTATTTTTGGTCAAGAATATGGAAATCTCCCTTATTTTCTTCAAATATAGTTGTTGGTCACCATAAGTGGATCATCACGTGGCATGGAAGCTGACATGTCTGTTCAGGCATTTCGATAGAGCGAGGAGATGCAATTACTTTTCTTTCAATACCATATCCTCGTAGGCAGTGGTGATTCGAGTGCTTTTGAAAAGGTGCGTGAATCCGTTCCATGTGGGAAACTGGTTAAGAAAAGTGATTGTTCTAGTCACGAGGTTACATGTTATACAAAATCCATCTTCAAAATTCTGGATGAACACCCTGAATTGAAACTATTTCTAACAAAAGAAAGTAAAAGAAAAATATGGCTGCAACTCACTAGTTGAGGATCTAAAAAACGGGCCGCTTCGCGTATTCAACAGCACACGAATTGCAAAGTATAAAACTGCAATGATCAGGAGGGGAGGGAAAACATTTTCAACGACAAGGAGATGGGTGCCCTGGAAAGAGTCAACGAATTATTAAAACCCTAGGTATGGAAATAAATTATGCTAGCCATGATTGACACTAGTAATCTGGCGGAGAATTTTGTCGTTAGTGGCTAAGTGTATGGGAGGCAAGCAAGTGAACCGCGGAAAAAGTAGTTTGTATGCTCATCGTGTGCAGGGTGCAGGGGCTTGATTTTCAGCTGGGACCAGGGTGGAATTATTCTGCGTAGAAAATGATATTTGGAAGAAGCCCTTTCAAAAGTATACACAGACTTGGCGAGCGAAGGCCTAAACGCTAACAGTCAACTAGGAGGTGTCTCGCAAAAAAGCCTAAGAGGAAAGTTAGGGAAATTTATGAGGCAAAAGAAACTAAGGATTATGGAGAGTTCTGTCAGAAATTGGACATGGACCAATAGGAAATGGATGTAGAAATCGAAGAGCTGATAAAGAAATTGACGGTTGAGGGGTCAACAGAAGCTCTAGAGAGAGAGAGACGCGGGTCCAAACCGAATGTGAGCAATGGTTTGATGAAAGACAGAATAGATTGACGTAATCAAATTTTGGTGTTATTTGTAGGAGAAGGGAAAATCACTTGTGAAAAGACAAAGAAAAGAAAAGTTTTATGCCCAGTCATCTGAAAATGATACAATGAGATACGGTAGCCTAAATGAATTTATGCGATTAAGAAATATGAGGAGTTAACGGGTAGCAGAGTTTCCATGTGGCCTTTTTGTTGATCCCGGACACTGTTTCCTAGCAGCCTCGCCTGATGGAAAAACAATTGATGCAGCATCATTGAAGTAAAATGTCCAATATCATCGGAACATATGACATTAAAACAGGCAGCTGAGGAAATAAAGTGTTTTTGCTTGGATGAGGATCTTAAACTCAAGAAAACCAATGGTTTTAAACCATAATTATTACTACGAAATTCAGGGACAATTACATGTTTCCCGATATTCCTTTTGTAATTTTATGGTGTGGACTCCTATGGACTGCAAAATCCAAATAATCTTCCGGAATGGTGAATTCTGGAAGAATCGCATGGAGAACAAATTTCTTTAATTGTATAATAAAGCTTTGCTTCCCGAAATAATTGACCCCCGACTTTTCCGATCTATGGAAACAAGAGAACCGGAAATAAAAGTTTGAATAGTGTTAAAGTACATTTATTATTGCCATCTATAAAATGCCATCAATCCGAAAATTGGTACCTATGCTGTAGCTCTACAATCTGCACTCTTCTCAACGAACCTCTTTACTCCCTCATACTTTCTTACCTTTACGTATCCATTTATTTGCCTACGATAATCTATCCTTGGCCTTCCGTGGTAATTCTATCCGTCTCCTATTCCTTCAATGATTGTCATCAGGAGGCTGTTATGCCTCATAGTATGTCCGATGAGATTATCTCCTAATGCAAATCATCTACAGAAAACGACTTTCCCCAAATCTTCGTACAACTTCTTTATTCGTATTTCAGTCTGTACGTTTGATCTTCATTAATCTTCTACAACACCACTCATTTCCATCGCTTCCAATGTTCTCTATTCTGCTGCTGTTACTGGCCAAGCTTTTATGTGAAAACATCCAGGTTTTACTCCTGACAGTAATTAGTTGTGAAAGTTTTTTATTGAATTTTGCTACGAGTAGAACATATGCCCCGCAGCCCCTTCTGAGCAGGTCAAGGGGTTTCTGCAAGCATCGAATGCAGGGCGTAATATTCCATCGGGTCCAATTATTCTGGCCGGAATATGATCCGCGTGAGGACTTTGCTCCTATCACTCTACTCTCTACTACCCGTTTTACTATTCTGCATGTCACTCGAGTTCTGTTACAGCCGATTTGATATCAAGGAATGCCCACCTGAAGCCTTTTTTACTCTGTTGATTAGTATTTTATTCCAATTTTGCCTAGAATAAGCTGCGCTCTTTTACAGAGGGAACAGAACACGGACTCCTTTTTGAAATCCGTCCTGAAGTAACTTAACGTATGACACTTCAGTATAGAAGATAGAAGCAAGTATTTAGCACACATTAGTATGTTATAACATACCATTCAGGCTCACCACCTGAAAAGTGATTCAGACATCTTTCGTGCCGTCATCTTCGTAGGACGGAGCGAAAAGAAAATTAAAGCGGATTCAGTGGACATTGGGGGAGGGAAGATATTTGGAAATCAGGATAAGACAAAGCATGTCACTGGGGCGAGTAGGTATATAGGTGGCGAGAGGATGTTGAAGATAGCTCTTGAGGGTGGAATGCTTGGAAAAAGGAGAAGAGGGTTGTGAAGCATGTCAGATGAGGGGTGTTGGAAAGTGGTGCGGATGCAAAAAAAATACGCCGAGATGAGGGGGTTGACAGTGAATGGAGATGCTTTGTGAAATCCTACCTTTAGTCTGTTAAAAAACTATGATAAATGTTATCATAGCAATGGTGATGTGTGATGCGCTGCTGGAAAGAAAATTCCTAATTCCTCTCCTGCCGACCTCTTGAACTCGTCTTATTTCCTACCTTACCAGGTGCTGTAGAATATTTTCCATTTAGTAAGAGCGATGTGGATTGTTTTCGAGGCTACCCAGTGGCTTCTGATGAACATCCTTGGGATTCGAGGCTTTCGCCGCATTGCTCTATTTTTAGGACTATCTTTTCGCCAGTCATCATGCAGTCTTCTTCCGATACAAATAGTGAAAAATATATTGCAGAAAACGATGAATAAAGAATAATGACCAATGCTTGCGACGGCTTCCCAGTTCCCACAGAAAAGGAAAAGGGTGGGTGGGTTGCCGGTTCACGCCAGAGGCAGCCGAGGCGAGATATTCTGGCTAGACGCAGTCCGAGCGAGACATTGTAAAACTGCTGCGATGTTGCAATGTTAGGAGTGGGGCAAGGGTATGGGCGATGTAGGGGAGGGTGCAGCCGGTGTCCGAGGGGAGACGAAGGCCATATTTGGGAATGGTCAGGTCACTTAGTTAGTGTCATGGAGCGCTGACAGTCATCGACTGTGGTTCCATCTTGGCAGGGGAGATTCACACCATAGGCCACTCACCATTCGCCTTAAGGCGAATGGTGAGTGGCCTATGGTGTGAATCTCCCCTGCCAAGATGGAACCACAGTCGATGACTGTCAGCGCTCCATGACACTAACTAAGTGACCTGAGGATTCCCAAATATGGCCTTGGTCTCCCCTCGGACACCGGCTGCACCCTCCCCTACATCGCCCATACCCTTGCCCCACTCCTAACATTGCAACATCGCAGCAGTTTTACAATGTCTCGCTCGGACTGCGTCTAGCCACAATATCTCGCCTCGGCTGCCTCTGGCGTGAACCGGCAACCCACCCACCCTTTTCCTTTTCTGTGGGAACTGGGAAGCCGTCGCAAGCATTGGTCATTATTCTTTATTCATCGTTTTCTGCAATATATTTTTCACTATTTGTATCGGAAGAAGACTGCATGATGACTGGCGAAAAGATAGTCCTAAAAATAGAGCAATGCGGCGAAAGCCTCGAATCCCAAGGATGTTCATCAGAAGCCACTGGGTAGCCTCGAAAACAATCCACATCGCTCTTACTAAATGAAAAATATTCTACAGCACCTGGTAAGGTAGGAAATAAGACGAGTTAAAGAGGTCGGCAGGAGAGAAATTAGGAATTTTCTTTCCAGCAGCGCATCACACATCAACATTGCTATGAAAACATTTATCATAGTTTTTTAACAGACTAAAGGTAGGATTTCACAAAGCATCTCCATTCACTGTCAACCCCTCATCTCGGCGTATTTTTTTTTGCATCCGCACCACTTTCCAACACCCCTCATCTGACATGCTTCACAACCCTCTTCTCCTTTTTCCAAGCATTCCACCCTCAAGAGCTATCTTCAACATCCTCTCGCCACCTATTACCTACTCGCCCCAGTGACATGCTTTGTCATATCCTGATTTCCAAATATCTTCCCTCCCCCAATGTCCACTTAATCCGCTTTAATTTTCTTTTCGCTTCGTCCTACGAAGATGACGGCACGAAAGATGTCTGAATCACTTTTCAGGTGGCGAGCCTGAATGGTATGTTATAACATACTAATGTGTGCTAAATACTTGCTTCTATCTTCTATACTGAAGTGTCATACGTTAAGTTACTTCAGGACGGATTTCAAAAAGGAGTCCGTGTTTTGTTCCCTCTGTAAAAGAGCGCAGCTTATTCTAGGCAAAATTGGAATAAAATACTAATGAACAGAGTAAAAAAGGCTTCAGGTGGGCATTCCTTGATATCAAATCGGCTGTAACAGAACTCGAGTGACATGCAGAATAGTAAAACGGGTAGTAGAGAGTAGAGTGATAGGAGCAAAGTTCTCACGCGGATCATATTCCGGCCAGAATAATTGGACCCGATGGAATATTACGCCCTGCATTCGATGCTTGCAGAAACCCCTTGACCTGCTCAGAAGGGGCTGCGGGGCATATGTTCTACTCGTAGCAAAATTCAATAAAAAACTTTCACAACTAATTACTGTCAGGAGTAAAACCTGGATGTTTTCACATAAAAGCTTGGCCAGTAACAGCAGCAGAATAGAGAACATTGGAAGCGATGGAAATGAGTGGTGTTGTAGAAGATTAATGAAGATCAAACGTACAGACTGAAATACGAATAAAGAAGTTGTACGAAGAGTTGGGGAAAGACGTTTTCTGTAGATGATTTGCATTAGGAGATAATCTCATCGGAGATACTATAATAATAATAATAATAATAAAAGGTCTTTATTGGGGCGAGATTGAGACAAAACTGTCCCTTCCGCCATCTAACCCCTCGTCAAAATAAATATATAAAAGAAATAGTGGTCAATACTTAAAACAATTACAATCTGAGGTCAAAAAAAAAAAATGATCTATCCTTGGCCTTCCGTGGTAATTCTATCCGTCTACTATTCCTTCAATGATTGTCATCAGGAGGCTGTTATGCCTCAGCCTCCTAATGACAATCATTGAAGGAATAGTAGACGGATAGAATTACCACGGAAGGCCAAGGATAGATCATCGTGAGCAAATAAATGGATACGCTAAGGTAAGAAAGATGAGGGAGTAAAGAGGTTCGTTGAGAAGAGTGCAGATTGTAGAGCTACAGCATAGGTACCAATTTTCGGATTGATGGCTGCTAATGACTTAGGAGTAATTCGGTGCATTAACATGAATTTCCTATTCTTGAGCCAACATTGCCGGTTGTATCATGTAATTGAAAGTTTAAACATTTTATAGATGGCAATAATAAATGTACTTTAACACTATTCAAACTTTTATTTCCGGTTCTCATATTTCCATTTTATTATACAATTAAAGAAATTTGTTCTCCATGCGATTCTTCCAGAATTCACCATTCCGGAAGATTATTTGGATTTTGCAGTCCATAGGAGTCCACACCATAAAATTACAAAAGGAATATCGGGAAACATGTAATTGTCCCTGAATTTCGTAGTAATAATTATGGTTTAAAACCATTGGTTTTCTTGAGTTTAAGATCCTCATCCAAGCAAAAACACTTTATTTCCTCAGCTGCCTGTTTTAATGTCATATGTTCCGATGATATTGGACATTTTACTTCAATGATGCTGCATCAATTGTTTTTCCATCAGGTGAGGCTGCTAGGAAACAGTGTCCGGGATCAACAAAAAGGCCACATGGAAACTCTGCTACCCGTTAACTCCTCATATTTCTTAATCGCATAAATTCATTTAGGCTACCGTATCTCATTGTATCATTTTCAGATGACTGGGCATAAAACTTTTCTTTTCTTTGTCTTTTCACAAGTGATTTTCCCTTCTCCTACAAATAACACCAAAATTTGATTACGTCAATCTATTCTGTCTTTCATCAAACCATTGCTCACATTCGGTTTGGACCCGCGTCTCTCTCTCTCTCTAGAGCTTCTATTGACCCCTCAACCGTCAATTTCTTTATCAGCTCTTCGATTTCTACATCCATTTCCTATTGGTCCATGTCCAATTTCTGACAGAACTCTCCATAATCCTTGCCTCATGCCTCATAAATTTCCCTAACTTTCCTCTTAGGCTTTTTTGCAAGACACCTCCTAGTTGACTGTTAGCGTTTAGGCCTTCGCTCGCCAAGTCTGTGTATACTTTTGAAAGGGCTTCTTCCACATATCATTTTCTACGCAGAATAATTCCACCCTGGTCCCAGCTGAAAATCAAGCCCCTGCACCCTGCACACGATGAGCATACAAACTACTTTTTCCGCGGTTCACTTGCTTGCCTCCCATAAACTTAGCCACTAACGACAAAATTCTCCGCCAGATTACTAGTGTCAATCATGGCTAGCATAATTGATTTCCATACCTAGGGTTTTAATAATTCGTTGACTCTTTCCAGGGCACCCATCTCCTTGTCGTTGAAAATGTTTTCCCTCCCCTCCTGATCATTGCAGTTATATACTTTGCAATTCGAGTGCTGTTGAATACGCGAAGCGGCCCGTTTTTTAGATCCTCAACTAGTGAGTTGCAGCCATATTTTTCTTTTACTTTCTTTTGTTAGAACTAGTTTCAATTCAGGGTGTTCATCCAGAATTTTGAAGATGGATTTTGTATAACATGTAACCTCGTGACTAGAACAATCACTTTTCTTAACCAGTTTCCCACATGGAACGGATTCACGCACCTTTTCAAAAGCACTCGAATCACCACTGCCTACGAGGAAATGGTATTGAAAGAAAAGTAATTGCATCTCCTCGCTCTATCGAAATGCCTGAACAGACATGTCAGCTTCCATGCCACGTGTAGATCCACTTAGGGTGACCAACAACTATATTTGAAGAAAATAAGGGAGATTTCCATATTCTTGACCAAAAATAAGGGAGATTTAGAACACGGCAAAATTTCATAACAAAAAAGAAAAAAGCTATGCAGTTCTTGTAAACAAAATTAAAAAGAACTTTATTTTATGCTTTGAGAAGGCCTAAATATATTTTGCCGCAGATTTTGCTCCATAAAATAGTTTGCCATCACTTTTTTTTAGTGTTATTAGATTTAAAATTCAATTTACATTTTGTTATGATTACCGGGGGTTTTACTAATTATATAATTAGTAATTACAAAAAAAAACAAAAATAATGCAGGAATATAGGACGTGGCAATTCCAGGCTGAAGATAACTCTCTCAGAAAGTACCACGGTTTACTCATCGGATTTAATTGGAACAAACATTGCGTCTCTTGCAATGTAAAATAATATCGCTAACAATTAAATGACTTTTAGAAAAGTGACGGCTACATTTTCGCATTCGTATGTTAAGATGAAACTGATGAAACCACTGTCTAAACATACTGTGGTGAAACAGTCAAATCAGCCATGGACAACAATTATACTTAAATCTTAAATGTTTAATCTGTTCCGGTGAGGCTAGGTCATTAGCAGAAACACGTATTTTTCTGAGAATCGGTTTGATGAAAACAAAAAAACGTACAAAATCTGAAGAATTGGTTCATTGTAGTCGTCCTCAACCAAATAATTACTTCGCTTGCCATTTCCTAAGACTCCTGGCAGACCTTTTCTTTCGTTTTGCAGATCAGAATAGACCACGTCTTTCTTACTTCGAGGATGGCCCTTTCTGGCAGTTTCCATGATAATCTTTTTTTCAGAGATAATTTAAATCGAAGAAATTAATTGTAAATTATTTCTTGACTCACTGAATGTAGAAAAATTTCTTGAAAGATTTACGCAAATATTAGGCAATTGGAAATAGCTCTCGATACGAAAAGTCGAGACGGACTGAGAGCAACGAAGAGGGACGCATAACCTTGCGACACCCTGCGCGCTGTCCTCTTCTCAGCAAAAACACAAGGTTGCAAGATTTGTCTTTCGTTCGTCCCTCCCCTTAAACGCCTCCAGCAGCATGGCCCTCATCCCTCCAGCGGCATCTCTCCCTCCCCTCCCTCATCGCTCCTCGGGTGCTTCGTAATGGTTCCATGATTTCGCCGCAAGTGACGCTCCTAGCAGCGCGTTTTTAGCGACTTCTAATTATTCTAATTACTAGTTATTACCTTCTCGTAATATTATTTAGAAAATTGGAATTGATTGGTGAAGAAACTCGAAAACTTCGTAGTTTTTCGATTTTTATAAATAACAACGCATTCTGCCATTTTGGTAATTTTTTATCATGTTTTTTAATTTTTTGCAAAATGTAAAAAGCAAAAAAGAATTTCATTGGCCAAAAAAAGTTGATGGTGAAAGATTCATGTCGATAACTTTATTTGCCTAGCTGCGAGAAGAAAAACCGTTTCAGGGGCAGTCACCATTGGCCTTAAGAGCAGGCTGGAGGGAAGGACGCGCCAAGACGAAAGGCGGCAAATCCAATAAGTCACGAGGCGGAAGGCCGGGGGCCAGTGCGGCGGGGCCGGCTGGCTGGTCGATCGATAGCCGCCCCTCCGCCCGCAGGATCTGCGCAGGTGGGAGGAGGCGTCCACGCAAAGACACGAGGGAGACGCGAACGGGGGAGCTGGAGCTGCCCGGGACCGGGCACCCTCCATCCTCCACGTGTTCAGCCCGGCCCGGAGGCCCTCCCCCGGGCTCCGGCGCCCTCTTCCGGTCGACCCCCTGAACGACCCCGAGGAGGGGAGCGAGGGGCAAGGGTTCGCCGACCGCGAAGATCTTAATTCGAACCCCGTAACTCATAGAGCATAGGGGTACAGAATGCCTTCCTAGCTCTAGGGCCTAACTCCAGGGAGATCTCTACTTTGCCGTGCCCTTTAATGGATGGATACATGCCTAGAAAAATCGCGAATTCCGCATTCATAAATTCAAACTTCAAAATGTAAAACCGAAACATAGGCATTGAGGGGATCCACAACGCAGAGTCAATCCTGTAAAATGTTGTATGTATAGATGTCCTGTGTACCGTCCCACCAATGGAACCGAAGGTGGTCCCCTCCACACCTTTATTTCAGAGACATCGTCGGTGTCTTCAAGTCTCTTCCCGCACTCAGAGGCGCTTCAGACCGGGAAGAACGAATGGTAACGGAAGGGAAAACTCTAGGGAATGAGAGGAACAAGGCGCCTACAATAGCTTGCTCTTAACAATGAGGCGCCAAGTTCACCACGGCTTCCAACCTACGGCCGAGTAATGTACTCAAATGTCTTCAACAAAATATTCAAGTAGGGGTCGGCTTCCCCATGTAAAGCATCTACCACTGTCAGGTTTCGAACCCGGGTCCTCCTTGTGAAAGGCCAGCATAACACCAACGCGACCCGTTTCAGAGACTGTTCTCTCCACTCTTTATCCTCTCCCTCTAAAACCCACCGACGAGTACCAGCCAATGAGGGACTGCCTTGAACCCATAGATGACGATGGCGGCGGCCTCGCTGGTGCCATGAGGGCCCCGGGGCAGAAGGCAATCGACGCCGAAAATCCCTCGAGGGAACAGATACGTCACATTTTCCAGGTTAATCGAAAGCTCCGACGAGCCAGAGGCAATCTTAGAAGACCCGACTCCACAAGGTTCTACTCGGGCGCAAATGAATCTACTTCCTTCCTTACGATCCAAGTCTTCATTTGAAGCACGACTACCTCCATAACAGAAAACGAGATCCATTCTAATTTCCGGTGCACGAACTTCGCTGCGTATCTCAAAGTGATCTCAATATACGTGCGTTAAACTTTCCGAGTGAATTCGTCAGCTCGGTTATGTCCTTGTTTGGGAATAAGAAAACGAGTATGAGAAACTCGTGGAGGCCATTAACAAAAAGCGCCCAAGCGTAGCATTTTTTTTAGGATAACATGTTGAAACCCAATTTTTTGCTAGTACCTTGCCAGGCTGACTACTGTTAACGCAATGGGGAGCCTGTTGAGGACACTTAAAGTCATCTAAAAGAGACGATTCTTGAGAATAACCACCGCAACAAACCCTCCTACAAACAAAAATCATACGGGGCATTGTATAAGTGATTTGTTCATCCAAAATCCATACGTCGTTCCAAAATTCTACTATAAAACTTTTCCGGATACCATAAAATAATAATCACCATGGAATACACGAACGGAAATACTTTAACGCCACATAGGTGTGCATAGCTTTTCACATTACGTCAGTACTACTGCATCCAGCATCCATGGCAAGGACCGATTCAAATGAAACTAAATCTCTCTTGATATTCCATCATTAGATTTAACAATGACTAGAATTACGAATTTCTAAAGTAATATCGCGTACGAAGTCCGAACGACTGACCCACTTAGCACTGAAATTACTCGCAATCTAATGCAACTCATCCTTACCCTTTATAGGAATTTATGGACACCAATCACTTCCGTGTACAGATTTTTAGGGTCACAAATCTCTCACATGAACAATTAACATCAATAGGTATCACCCTATGATTTTCTGGCACCAATCAGCACTAGTCACCAATCTTCACTAGTTCAGTATATCGGCTAATTAGTCATGCCTAAAGATAGGGCTTCATTCCTTAAGGCCTCCTAACGTGTTCCATATACCCACTCGGGGTCTCCCATTGCATTACTATGCATTCACTTCACTCTCGTTAACTGGGCTATTCTCTACTTTTCCCCTAAATTTCTAGGTTAATCAATTGTTAGCTACAATGCTTTTCGAAGAGTAATGCCCTTTACCTCACACTCATTTCCCCTACTAAATACCGCCCTAAGGTACTTGCTTACTGTATGCCATATCAGGGCATAATTCGTCAGCATCCGCATGTAACCTCACGATATTGTCGGCGCGGAGAAAATGACCACGGCACACGTGTTACAATAATCGGGCAAAAATAGCAGCCACGATATTGTCAACGGCATTAAAAAGCAGATAGAGCAAGGCTCCCGATCCTTGTCCAAAGTTCTATCGAAAGGTAGAAGGCCAAATAGGCCTACTTAATTCCAAAGATTTCCTTGGGTCTCCTTTGATGATTCCTTTCATACATTTTGATATCACTACCTAAATGATTAGACAAGATAGCCTCGTCCCTGACTGTGGACAAGCTTAGGATTTGGCGACACAATGAATTACGTTTTAAGAACGATAAACGTTCAGTATCTGGTTAGTTTCTTGCTGAAAAAATCTCTACTAAGGGTCGTTTTTTCAATGCTTCCCATTTGAAATCATACATGCCCCATCATGTTAGAACGAAGGTTTCCGCGGTGATAGTTTGATCTCTACACTGTTTCGGATTTTCTTCCGCGTCAGTTGGCTAGTAGACAACAGTTTCGCTGGTTCTCCTGCCAGCTGCTTCAGGTCGAAGGTTACATTCAGAACTTCTGACCAAGAACTGACTGCAGAACTGTTGTCCACTAGCCAACGGACGCGGAGGAAAACCCGAAACAATGCAGAGATCATGCCCCATCATAACTTATACTCACCACCCTACAGTGGTCGATCACAATACTTGTCCCAGACTTTCATGTTAAATTTAACAAGAAAACCTTGAATCCTTTAATCCATTTGTGAAGGGGATTGGAATGAAAATGGGGACAATGATAACTGCTATTAGAGCTTATAAAATGAGGGTTTTATAACACCTCTTTGTTAAGATTTCCCGAATCCAAATTGTATCTCATTAATATATACTGCCTTGGTAAAGTCTATCCTGGAATATGGGTCAGTGATCTGGAACCCTTATTGTGATATCCAGAATAAATTTTCGAAACTATTCAATTACAAACTTATAATAGAAGGAACATTACTCAGAATATCTCAACTCAACCCATAAATTTACTATCTTTTTCTAGTCGAAGAAAAATTGGAAATTCATTCTTATTTGGAATATTACAAAATCACATGAAGGCCCCAGACCTACTTTCTCTAATTGCCAACAGGGTCCATCAGAAGATGTCCGAAGACTAGAAAATCCAAATGGCAAATTAATTATGGAAAACGATATCTCGTAATTTGGCATTTGGATTTTCTAATCTTCGGTCATTTTCAATTAAGCCAACTTAGAAGCTCTCATTATTTCATCTAGGGTCCATCAGGTTAACAAAAGAAATGCTATCCTCCTCCATGTACCACACCTCTCATCCAATTACACGAAAAACCTGTTTATTTATAGAACAATGATAGACTGCAATGAGCATTGAATTCATTTCGATTATTCAACTACTCCTTCACTACTTGAAACAGGTGTATAATAAATGTGTAACTATACATTAGTAATAGTTTACAATTTATTTTCTTATTGTCAGCTATAAATCTTATAACATAATTTTACTTTGTTAAATCTGGTACGGTAACTCTTTCGATAGAGGGCTCAAGCCCGTAAAAATTATCATTATGAATAAGACGGAATCTGGAGTTTGAGAATCGAAAATCGAGAATCCAGAACACAAGTCTGAGAGTCGAGAAGACGAGGAGTTAGACGGGCGCGGCCAAAGAATGAGAGGTTGGGCCTCCGAGGGAGAAATTCATTGAAACATCCAGTAATGTAGGCCTACGTCGGAGCCTTCACCTTTCCCAATGACTCACAGAAATATTTCTTGAAATGATCTCACAAGCAAACCAGTGTCACCCTTACATTGCACCACTGGGAGCGCAGCGAAAGGGAACTACCCGAGACCCTTACCACCAACCATGAAAGAAGAGCCACTCACGGGCGGCAACAAACTGTAAGCCACAAATGGTAGACAACCAAATAAAGCATCAAATTAATGCGCGTCACTCGCCTTCCTAGGCTATAGTTGAATAGAATCCGTTACACCTATCGAATATAGTAAAAAACTAAATTAGGTTTACAAGAAAATTTCTAAGGCAAACTGGGATTCCACTACAGTCAGTTTTAATATATTCCAGCCCTTTAACTAAAGAACTTATTTCCGAAACCACATCTATCTACCAAAAATACAGCTTCTTCCAAAAAAAAGTGAACGGTGATCTACCTCAATTACAGATGATAACATCGCAGGCAGGCAGGACCAGGCATCCGTTGGACTCATAAGTATCAAAGAATTGATAGGAAGGCTTACTTTAATATTGCAACCCAGTTTATAAAAAGAAGACATAATTATTCCAAGAATAAATTGAGAGGCAGATTAAAGTTACTTGATACGTTCACATGACAAGGATAAGGCAGTCACTGCACAGATGCCCCGGTACGCCAAGCAAAAACGCGAAAGAGAGATATCAACTGCCGGACAACGAGCGTAAGCCTAAACATTCGAGAGGTCTATTTCCACGAGCGATCTAAAGCCACCGATGAAAGCACTTCAAAACTCCCATGTAACCACTGGAATTGCGGACTTATGATGCGAAGGTATTATTTATCATCGCCACGGAATCACAATCCAAATTCCACTCCGCCGCCAAAATAAAACGCACATAATGTAAAAATATTCAATCGGAGATGTGATCAACTAAAACAACGTAATTGTCCGAGAAATGCATTACAGTAAGGAAGTGGTGCTCATGAAATGAGCAAAGATTGCCACCCCAACACCATTTCGGACAAAATGACACCGAGCTGGTATTAAGACGATTCGCTAAATTAAATGATAGATGATAAATTAATAACTGATAGATTAGATGATAAATTAAACAGGATAGCGTAATGACAAGGCAATATGATAAAGGCATCAGAAACTTCGTGACGACTTTAGTACAGAGTCTGCGTACTTGAAATATATGGACCTCATAGACAGAACGCAGACGTTTCAGATATGGACTTGGCTTGATGTGGAGAAGGCAGTGATTAGACGGCTGACTGGATGTAAGGATGCAGGAGAGTGGGAAAGGAGAGGGGATGCTGGAGGTGACAAGACATCAAAGGCCGCGCAAGGAATAATTTAGTCAACCACTTAAAGAGTATTTGAAGATTTGCCTAGTTGACTCTTTTGATAACCATACAAAATCCGCGCACTACGCTCGATTTCACGAAAAAATAATTATTAGAGAGAGACTGTCGCACATGTGGAATTACCAAAAAAAAGCACGTAGCCTTGTTTGATGCACTTGAAAAGGTTAACAACGAACACACAGTAAATCGCACACCTAATTCAGAAAGTACCGTATTTATATCAAACAAATGCTTCACACGCTAATGAAAATTATACTCCTATACGGCAAAAATAATGTATTTGCGAGCATTTAGTGCATACCTAACTGACATCATTTAGTACCCAAAAAATGTACCGGTTCAAGTTTGGTGATGATTGCATACGGTGGGCAAGGTCCCAGTAGGCAAATATGTGGAAACGTTGCTAGGGTTAAGCGGGAAAGGAGGATATGCGAGGCAGTGGATGTTAAAAAGAGGCCAGGAGACTGGTCACGCAGGAAAGGAGTCACGGTGGATGGCATCAAAGAATTAGCTTTTAATTCAACGCAGTCTTGATTGGCAAAATAGAAATAAAACCAATAAGGATTCAATTACATTTCAAATAAATTGAGTGAGTATCAAAATGTTAATCATGAAAACATAAAACTCTTAGTTTTCTAGCTGCATTTTAGGTACAGTGTTTCAAAAATTGAGGAAAATTCGACTTGGGAGATACGACGACACATTACCGCAACAACCAACCACACGGTCAAGAACTCCACGGATAATGAAGTAATTGGCACTAATAGGCGACGGGCACAACAGACGCTCTACTCCAGCAAATCAATAAGTAACATTTTATCACCCACTGTTACGACACGAAAACAATGCAGCACACAGATCACAGGAATTAGCAATACGCAAATAATGCATATATTCGATTTCAGCGCGTATCCAAGAGTGGGCAGAACTAATTCGGTTCGAACAAATTGAGTTCAATCCGCCCAAAAATATTTTGAGGCACAGTGAAAATTGGTTGATCTTTAAAATTTACTGTTAAAAATTACTAATGCATAGCAGTTTCAAAGTGATAAACGTCACATCCAAGGCCAAATGGGCCCTGTATGAGCGTTATTTATAACTAAAAATAGCTAAACCTACGTCCAACTGTAAGTAGTTAGTGTAATGAGGTTTTGAGGAGTTCCATCTCTTAAGGTTCTATCAAATGCAACATATTTACATGCACGCGGAGGTGGGGTATTCAAAGTGAGCACACGGTTAGGTTACGATCGGGAGTGCCGGTCGCAAATTCGGGTGATGCATCTTCCGATATTTCGCCAAAATGCTTGGATCGCAACTACTGTAACTTCATCGGAATCAGTATCACAAAAATAGCCAAATATTCAAAAGGTGACCTACCAAATCTTTCAGATTCGTAGTCATTCAGGCGGAGAGAGGTGGACTCGAGTCAGCCTCTTCACACCAACGCTTGCATTTATCACCGACTTATAGCCAAACAAAACAATCAAAGAACTAAGAGGTGAAAACCATATCTGAGATGGACACGCGGCCGCACCTGACAAATTAGCGGGCAAATATGACCACCTCAGCGAAGGCAGGGCCAGCACCGAAGCTTCAGCGACGAAGCAGACAAGCTCAAACGAAGAGCTGAGGATTGCGTGCAATTGCGCTACATGCAATGAGAAGCGGGTACACACCAGATATGCGCAAAAATAAGCAAGGACGCCCATAAGCATTCAGGCATACGTAATCCTCGACAACAGACAACTCAAATCTCCATAAACCCCCACAGCTAAAATCACAGAGGAATATTTTAGTTCAACAAAGCATTAATGTCACAAAGATTGCCATTTTTCTCATACTCGATGCATGATAGCTGTCGGTGGCATAAGTCACAGAATGATGGACCTGTGTTATGAGAAACCTCCGCTTTAGGTTGGCATCGACAACAAAAAAGTTCCTCGAGCGAAGGCCTAATAAAATACAAATCACTCAATCGGTTATCTTTTCAACACATCAAATTGGGTAGTAAACCAAATTACAGGATTCCCGTGAATCTTTAATGCTAATCCCTGGGTTATGTTGCCATTCCACCTTCTCACTACGAAAACTCGTAAAAGTATTCCTTGATCTAAAGATGTACTTCGGTGTTATCCAATTCTATGCGAAAGTACGACAAAAGGAGGAGACTTTCGGGGGAGCGACGCTGATTTTCGCTGGGACGAGACGGAATCACCTCCCCGTCAACCGCAGCCTCCGCGGTCCATCCCCGACCATTCCCCCAACACATGTAGCAAGTGGTTCACTTCCACCCCGCGAAACTCCAGTGGACGTTGACTGGAAATCACGATAGGGAATACTCTTTTACGCATATATACATGGAATACACCACCAAGATGGCATACAATTATCACTGACCCGAAAACAACACATGTGGTCTTTACATCGGATACTTCAACTAATAACTATTCACAAGCACAAACAACCATGACCCGGGCAGTGAAAATCATCCCCGGGCGAGATTCGAAGCCGCGACCCTGGGACTGACAGGCGACGGATTAGCCCCGCCGCCATCGAGGCCGGCATAAATGTCTCTAAAGAAAAAAAATACCCAAGATTCACTATCATAACAGCATCGATTAAGCGGCAATAAAATTTCCATTTAAAATGCATTTTAAACTCAGAAACGGGACGAAGAACAATAGGAGACACCGATCAGCCTTTGTGCGAAATGGTGTTTATTCATCAAGCTTACAGGGCAGGGAAAACTACGTTTAACATCAAAACGAAACAAGAACGCAATGCATGACATAAAGAAGTCACAAACTACACGAAGGTATGACTAAGCCTGACACAAATGCTCTCACGGAACGGAGAAGGCACAAGGGGAAAACCGACAAACGTGCGCAGCGCTTTCCTCGCGGGCATCACAAACCTACTCACGCTGCCGATCGGGAATTCGAAGGGCGCGAAAGGCGCCAAGCGAAACCAAGGATGAAATAGGGAGAAATGGCTATACCGGGAACCTTGTATTAGCGGAAACACGTTCCTTAAAATATGACACGGCCAATGTCCAGAGCCTCATGTAAAGACGCTCTGATATCTAATACCAGAATAACACTACCTATCAGGAAAATGTTTAAAAATTATTAAACAAAATTACAAAATATAAAGATAAATAATTTTGAAAGCAACACAAATGTTGCCAAGGCTCACCAACAAACACGGACAGAAGCAATAAAACTCGCATCAGAGGCTTCAGCACATCGTTTACCAGACTGGAGTGTTAAAAAAATGGCAAATAATAAAAGCAATGTGAGATGGATAGTCGAATGCAATGCTATCCAATGCGAATCAAAATTAAATCACATCTCGGTAACACGAATACCCAATCAAACGCATAAACATTCACTCCTAACCAGAAGCGCTGATATTTCGGATATCCTCGCGCTCGCTGATCAAAGTCCAACGTCTTCCACTTCCGCCTGACGCCGAGCGCTTCTTCGCCCGCGGAAAGATTTTTCATGTTAAAAAAACTTCTGCCGTAAAAACCATAAATAATAAAACTCTGCAAAAACGCTTAAAATGATTACACGGGTTAACACCGCTGGTTGTCAAGCCAAAAAACTTCCGCAACAATTTTCATGGTTAGGACCCAAAACATTTTTCTTTGCAGTCCCAAAGCTTCAGCTCACGTGGCGTATAAGATCTCTCATCGAAATCATCATAACTCATCGTCTCTATTGTACTTCTAGATTTCTGCATCGCTCGTCTATCTAAAACCGTTATTTACAATGGGTGAATTTTACCATATCCTAAGGAACAGTATAAAAAGTAAAAATATCATGGATCAAGCAATGTTACCGGAATACACCTTTGTAAAGACCAATGTGACTACGGCGTTATTGCGTTGTGGAAATTCTACGCACTTAATAGCACCATTAACGTTTAGCCTCCACTAAAAAGCACCACAATATACCATAACAAGGATACGCGTCATGCCACAATAAACAATCGTACCATAAACCGGTTGGGTACATAACGATGCCATTACACTCTGAACACTAGTCCACCAAAACCACGGATAAGCATTCGCAGGACTACATAAAAATAATGCTATAATTAACGATCATTCAGGTGAATAACATATCTTACCTAAGAACAAGAGGATTAACAAAAGTCCATGTATCAATTTGAAACAGGAAAAGACCGAGTACCGGATAAAACAATGCCATACAATTTAATCACACCGATGCGTAAATAACAATTAACTGCGTAAATGAGTCCCAAAAATAAATATCCCCATATCAGCGAAGGGACCAACGGCTATAGTTCCATGCCTTGAGTACTCAAAAGTGGGAAACAAATAATAAACTGGGCGTTTAATAAACAACGCTATGGTCCATGGACGAACGGATTACACTTGGGGCAAAGTGAACAATTGTTTCCTTCAACTTAGAAACCTGACCATTCAATGAAAATCTAATATTTAGGCACCGAAAAAACGTGTTTGCTGCGAGAAGCCGGCGGGAAACGAAACCGCCATCACCACCTGCGCGCACTAAGGCCAAGGACGAGCAACCCAACCATGCGTAGGCACACGCATCCCAAGTTTGGTAAGACGTCTTTCGACTCGGATTGAAGAAATAAAACGTGCCTAATGGTAACCATCTCTTCTGTCCAATTATATGTAATTAGGCAAATTAACCTATTACTTAGACGCGGAGTAAAGTAACAGAAATCCCAAATTGTGCGAGCGGGCGGTACAACTTTATTTTAATGGCATTTACTTCAAGAACAATAAATCGAGCAAGAGCTTAGATCCTCACTTCAGATACAAACAAAAGTTAACGAACACAATTCCTTCCTTTCGACACTTCTTAGAAAACGAAACAATGAACCTAAAGGTTCTCCACAATCGCGGGTCACATACTGACACTGGTTCACGGAGAGCAGCATTAACAAAAACAAAACGTACATAACCATGAACACACGAGGACGTACCGCCATCTCATGTAATCTCAAATTAGCTGCAAGTAAGCTTGCATTTCTGTTTCTACTTCACATTTGCTGTAAATAGATAATAATTAAGTCCTACGCGCAAATTTATGATATTATTGCAAAGTTCTCAAATGCATAACTTTTATCCGAAAATATGATCATAGCAATGGCGTCACTTTAGCGCGTGAAAAATACACCGACGCCATTGCTAGGGAAAACTGACAATCAGTTATATTCAGCATCTTTCGAACGGATCAACAAACCAGAAAATAAAAATACACACAAAGCAGTGAGATTTTGAGTCATTCTGGAATTCACTTACTTTATGAAGTGGAGAATCGACGTCTGTCTTCGGACGCTTCATCATTGGACCTTCCCCGTTGTACGCCATGACGAGACTAACTCAAGAAGCCGGTGAGAATTCAACTGCCGGTAGGTGGCAGACCGACCCGGGGATATAGGATGAAACAAAATAAAGTGGTAGTGCGAACAGCGGTACGGCTGCGTACTACGCATGTACTACGACATTAAATATAATTAACAATGGTTGAGTTTGTTAATCTTCCTCTGATTGCCCTGGAGAAGATATTCTTATATTTAAACTACGACGAAATAGCTCATTGTCGCCTCGTAAGAATTTGCTCTATGTCCTCCTGGTGGCCCCATCGTTGATGACCTCTAATAATGTAAGGCCCTTGGAATTTTCTAGGTGTGCAAGAGGGTGGATGCTATATGCAGAAATTTACTGACAAAAGGCTTTCTGAATGTTGAGAAGTACCATTCACAATGCTTGAAAACAGTAAAAGCGCAACTTCCTAGGAGAGAATCTGAGCGGAGAAATCATGCTCTTTCGAGACACTGTGACATCTTAACTGCGATTGAGACTCGATTGTCCATGCTAGCAATGACCTTCATGAAATATGTGGAAATTGGTTTATGTTGCTTTATTCCCGGGAAGGTATGCTGGTAATCGCATTGTTTTTTTCTTGGCAGAGTACTGCATTACTTAATTCCCCTACATTTCTAACTACAGGTTATAGATGAAATATACAGAGTTCTCTGGTTAGTTCAGAGGTCGAAAAACTTACCTAAGTCCCATGATATTCTACAAGAGTTGCGAGATATTTCATCAATGGCCATCGAGCATTTCGACGAAAATATTGTCCCAGGCCTGAAACAGTCGCTCGGCCTTAACTCCTTAAGGAATGCAAAACCAGGGAGCTGCAATTACAGTTTCACAGGTGTAGTATTCCAGCACCTACCAAACTATCCTTCCCTTGCTTGTGAAGTGACTGATACTCTAAGTGTTATTTTCTGCTGTCTTGCAAAATGTCCCATCAGGGTTGATAAGAATAATGATTTTTAATTTAAAAATTAAGTGTTGATTTTTTATATAATTCAGATTTTATTTATTTTAATCAAAATTTAGTGTTCTGAGTGCTGGATTTTGAAACCCTTCGTTGAACACCATTTATTAATGTGGGATTTTTTTGTTCTGTACTGCATTTATGGTTAGGTACTTATAATGAATTTTTTTGCATCAGAGAGTAGTTTTCCTGAACTTTTGATGTTGGCTGTAGGCAGTTCAAAAGCATGTAAATTGTTGAAAATTATTTCATCATTGCATTGGCCAGTGTATTCATAGTAGCTCAATTGAAGCCATTCACAGTTCAGTGACTAACAAGTTCTCCAATTTATGTTTATTGCTGTTTTACTGAGAGCATTGAGTATCTGTTCTCAATTTATATTCTCATTTTTTACACAGAACAGAAAACATTTGTGGTAAGTACTCCAGGAACATTTACCTACTTAACTTAATCACAATTTTAATGATAAACTGGGAAAACAGCAACTTGTCTTTTAATACCCACTGCCGATCGATGGAATACTGTTGTTGATTCTTTGGAGTTTTATGTTAAGACCTGGAAAACTTTAATGAAATATAGGAAGAAAAGACCAAAAAAGATAATATGTCTGATTCAACAAAAGGTGGATATCATACATCAGCATGAAACGCAGCACGAAGGACTTACTTTCAGTAATGAAGCCCATTGCCACAGTATTGGACTAGGTGCTACAAAATAGCAGCACAATCGATACATGTTGCTATTTTGAAGAAACTTATGATAATCTGCTCGGGCAGCACATCAATCCAAATGCAGTATTACAATTGAATTAAAGATATTGCTAGGTTATGACTTCTGCTCCCTAAGTGGATTCTCTTTTGGATCCATGGCAGCAAAATTTTAATTTGACAGATGAGGTAAAGGGTTCTGCCATCGTTTTGCTGAAGAGGCATGTGCAGGAAAATGATTGCTTCCCACAATCATTGTATATTTGGCCAGAGATGATCATTTTCAAAAATACATGTTTTCTGGGAAGGAAACAATGTATTCAGCATATAATTTCTTTAAATTCAGTATAGATGTAAGTAATATGTGCAGAAACTGAATATTGGCCTAGGAGTTGGGATATTGGAGAGGAAAAGCTCGTAGATAATGACAGACGGGGACCTGGAAGGCTAGATAGTGAAGGCATTGTAAGAAATTAAGGTGGGGAAAGTAGTGGGGTTTAATTAATTCTCAGCTGAACAAATGATGAACCAAGGAATAGGTGGAAGAGAGGGATTTTTATGGGCTTGTTCAAAGGATATTCAAGGAGAAAGGTTCGTTGGTTTTGTTGTGATGTCTTCACAGAGATGGAGTCTCAGATCCAAAAAATGCCACTCTCCATATTGAGCTCTTCATTAAAATTCTCTAATGGCTCTTCTTCACAACCCTTCATATATGTGAAAAGAAGAATGCAATTTAAAGTTGCAAGATTACCATTATGGAACTTTTTCACAGGAAAAGAGGTACATCTTGGTGCATTCCACACTTTTCTGTCGACCATTGTTTCTACATTCAAGGTCAATATGATTAGGTTTGCCAATAGGATTGAGTGAAGAGCTGCATCAAACCTATCTTTCAATTGTTCACCGATGATGATGATGATGACCTAATCCAAATTCAGAGTGCAGAGACAATGAATAAAATCCATGAAATCAGGTCCAACTGTGGAGTTAAAAAATAAGCAGAATATAAGCAACATTTGAGGAAGGCCATTATGATAATTGTGTCCGTTAAAATTTGGACTAAATCTTGTGAGTGAATTTGAACCATCAAAAAGAAGAAATATTTCGATAAGGCCTATGCATTAAAGTTGATTACATCATGTAAATTGTGATAGAAACGTGTATTTAAATGACTTTCCTCCTGCAAAAAAGAGGAGAACATAAGAGGCAACGCAATAATTGTTTTGGTTTGTCACTGTAGGTAGTTTGTAGTACATCTGAAAATTTTCCTGTGTCTACCAGCACTCCTGCCTTACATACCCAATGTTACAAAATACCTGAAGTAATTCAAGCAAATGCGAAATCCACTGCAGAAATCGTATACGTTCCTAGTAACTAGTCATTTACTGATGCATTCTGTGCCTGCCTAACTAAAACCAGTTTTTTTAATTAAGTGGTGACAACAATTTATCCATGCTTGGTAACAATGCACACTCCTGCCACACATCCTAGATGTTGTGTTGTGAACCAAATATACCTGATTAAGAATACCATGAAGAAATCCAGCGAAAAAGGCTAGGCATCTGCTCTCCTCCACTTCTTGGTTGAAACTTGAAGAAATTGGGACTCCGGGTGCAGGCAACCTTGCACCCAAGAGAGCCTTCCTTCCTTATGTCCAGGGCATAATGGATATAATAGGAAACATCCTCTGCAAACATAAAATCAAAGCTGTGTTCAAGCCACATTTAAAAATTAGAAACTGCCTTAGGTGTGTGAAGGACGCAAAATAAAATTGTAAATTGGTGGGGTGGGCGGAGGCCTTCTGGAGCTCCCCTGGCACTTAGACCTCTTTAGATCCATTGTGCCAACCCACATTTAACCTGCCGCCACTTGCAGACAGGGGACAAGAACACCATGGTAGAGGTATGGAAGGGGGACATCCATCCAACCTCCGTCCGGGCCCAACGTTGCTTAACTTCGGTGATCTGACGGGAACCGGTGTATCGACGTGGCTAGGCCCTTGCCCCGTGAAGGACGCAACACCATTTCGAGTGGAAGGAGTGTATGAGATACCATGCCAAACTTGCAAGAAGAAATATATCGGCAAAACTGGACGCTCCGTTAAAACCCGCTTAGAAGAACACCAGCGGGCTATTCGACTGGGACAACTCTTAAAATCAGCAGTAGCAGAACATGCAGCCTCGAGACATGCAATTGACCTCAAACAAAAAAAGATAATCGCGAAAGTGAAAAACTTCAAGCCCTGGCTGATCCACGAAGCTTTGGAAATAAGAAAATGCCAGAAAAATTACAATAGGGACTGTGGCCTCCAAGTCAGCCACACGTGGGACCCTGATTTGAACCTTAATAAAAATGCAATGACTACTCCTCCCCCTCCCATCCTTTTCCCTCCATGAAATCCCTATATAAACTCCACCAACTTGACATACCTTATTCCCTTTGATAAAGTGACCAGCAACGGCCACGAAACGTCAGGTGTCACACCTGGTTATAGTACGCAGGGTACACCCGAACAACAAATATATACTGCTCCACTTTGTTTGAGTGCTCTGAGAGGACTTGTTCTTGTGCTTGTTTGGCTACGATGGTGCCCTTCCTTTTGCTTTAGCTCTTCTCCAGGACGAGAGCATCTTTCCACTTTTCTTTCTGCTCTTATACAATGCTTTTTCTTACACTTCTCAATTCATTACATGCGTGTATTATTTCGGCTCATTGTTCACAATATCGACCTCCATTAATATGTGATGGTTTTTTCAAGGTAACCTCAAGAAAACCATCGCATGTAGATTATTTCTTCACAATTTGAGTAATCATCCACAAGGCAATTGTTTTTACCTCTAAACATTTAGATCTTTTTTATGTCATATGTATCCGTGGGATGACGTATCACCTTTCAAAATTGTAAGTACATAAAAGAAGTACAGTATCCATACAAATTCTGCATCATTAGATTCAATGCTCTGCGCTAAGCAAAATATGAAGCAAATGTTACGCATCCATAGAAACAATATTAACTAGTGGTTTTTGAAACAAATTGTGTTCTGAGACATCTGAAACATCAGATGCTCCTAAATGACATCAAGGAAATGATAATGTTGCCCTCAACCTTAAGTTGTTTGTGAAGGAGATATGTGGTTGGATTGCCAAATGTTCTCTAATTTCAATTACTAATCAATTCCATTGCATTGGAATAATTGTGTTGATGTCTCTCCCATCTAAGCCTGCATGTTACGTTGGAATAAACTTAATTCATCCCATATTTATTCATGAATCTTATGAAAATGTTCTCATTTTCATGCAAGTATTATTTACCTTGTTCACAAGGTGTGTCAACATTGGTATTTAGCAATTGAGATAATAATAATAGTTTTATTGGTCACTGTTGATATGTACATACACACATATATAGGACCTGTCAATTGCACATGAAATAAAACATTCAAATAATTATAAACATACGGAAAAGTAGCACTGAGAAAAAGAAACAAATCGAGCAAAGATAATATCATTTGTTACAAGCCATTGCTGTTTAATGAGTATGGTTGTAAATTTAACATTTAAACCACATTTATTCAAAAATACTCAGAATAGCAAATATTCCACAGAGAAAAAATCATTCGCCTTCCCGGTCAAGGCGAATGATTTTTTTCTCTTTGGAATATTTGCTATTGTGCAATTTCAGCAGGTATCGCCGCTTAAGTTTTCGTGGCCAGTTGGTCAGAACTTTGAAAAATACTCAGATTGTAGTCAACTACAATTATTTGTTTAATTTGAGTCGCACTGACTGTAAACCATAAAAGCTATTTCAAATTGTTTATTAAAATTCAAAATATCAGTCGGCTTTAATTCTCTTCTTTTCCAGTGACTAGTGATTCTTCATCACTATGAGACTCCACTTCTAACATCTCTTTATTTTCTGAAAGTACTAAGTATTCCTCAGTCTTCTATTTGCCCCTTGGTCCATGTGTTCCAGGATTTTTCGAAGCCCTTGAACCAACTTTTTTAGACCTCTGTCCTTTCTTCCAGTGTTCCCTCTTTCAGATTCATAGACTGCCATATGGTAAAAAAGTTTTGGAATGATATGTAGTTCAATGTGTGACAGTTAATAATTATTGAATTTGAAAGTTAGTTCTCAAGAACTATAAAATAAAACTTACTACTACTATTACTCAATCAATAACTGTCAAGTTTCTTGCTTTGAAATTCTATCTACTGATATTCTGCAAGAATTATATGAGTTAAAGTTAGGTATAAATGAGAACACTCACCAGCCTAATTGTATTATTCTACCTTAGTATTTTGATCAACTTCTAATTTTCATTGAATATGATTTGATGTTGTTTATATTTTGTTATTCTAATAGGTGGTCATACTGATTTCATCACAACAGCAGCATCTCACCGTATTTTAGCCGAAGGAAAGTTACACTTGGACCACCAGAGAATGCTGATGTCTTCGAGGAAGAATCAAGCATTTGTTATGAATCTTAAAAATTCTATCACATACCTCAAATCTAAGGTAAAAAACATAAAGGATATCAAACATCAATCTTGCTTTCTTTAGTGTCTTCTTTTGCATGTATCTGTATGTGCTTAAGTCTTATATTATACTCTTTTAAGTTTTCCATTCTTGTGATGCCCCTTGGGTGGGTGAAAATGTAATGAATTAGTAAACAGTCGACAGAAATTCTTAAAAACATCACATATCCAGTTCACAGTATCAGGTGTTGCGTAGTGGAAGTGAGACATATTGGATGAGTAAAAAACTTTGCACTTTTCCACAATATATTTAAAATAATAAAATTACACAACACATGTTTCGGCTTACTAAGCCATCATCAGGTGTACTTACACTCTGTTGTGGAAAAGTGCAAAGTTTTTTACTCATCGCATATCATTAAGGTCCACTTTGACAAGGTATTTACATATAACCTAATGTATATAAAATTGTCTTTTAATACAAATCTCTGCATTTAAATTTCATACACCATATTTTGTGCATGTTATATTTCCTACCAATTAAATTAAACCCTAGTTAAGCATTATCTGTTGTGTCATGAAATAAGGTATTTTTTGCTATAATAGAATATTCATAATTGTGGGAGGTACGCTTCAAGACATTCTATAGATAATAGCAAATGCCATGCATAAACTTTTTCATTTAAAAAAATTCAGTCGGATTACCTTTCCATTAATCTTCTTGATTATTATTGTATTTGAATGAAGAACAATGATGAGAAATTCAATAGAAGGTAAACATTATTTTGTTTGTAGGTTTATGGTAATGGGAAAACATGTAATAGGTGGAAAGGAGAATTAAAAAGCGTGCTAAGCAAGGTAGGGACAGGAAGAATGCTATCCAGGAATTGGTGGATGGAAGGGCTAAGTAGGGACAATGAGGTACTGGAGGTAAGCAGGAGTGAAAAGAAAGGGCATTTTGGATGGGATGGTAGACCAGAGGAAGGAAATACGCGGATATGAAGAAAGAAACTGTAAGAGGAAGGAGCTGTATGGAAAATGCATTGCTAAGCTACATAGAAACACTTTCTTGGGACCTACTCTTGTGGTGGAAAGCTTGCAGTAATAATAATATGCAGCTAACAACTGTAAATGTACTTGCTTATTCATACACCATGTGCTGTAGTTGAGACAGAATATTCCTGCTCTCTCTCCTCCTACCCCTCCATCATTCATATTTAAGGGTGGGCTAAGAAAATTTGAAGCTCTTTGATTTCCTTAGATTGACAACCTAGAGCCCAATATTATATGTCGGTGGCACCCTTCATACTAAGTTTACAATCTTAGGGCACTCTTCTTAGATTTTTTCATCAATCCAATTGGGCTTCCCTCTCCATTACCAGGGATAATCGGTACCTTACAGTAATTAGTCCTTAGGTTGTAAGAAGTGTTTCGATCACTTTCACCCTCTGTAGGGCATGACAATAACTAATTCAGAAGTTGGTCCTGCTGAACATTTTCCATTTTCCCTCAATAATCTTGCGGCACTGCTGTTTCCCTGGCACCTTGAGGTTCTGTGGTACACCAGTTGGTAACCATTGACATAGAGTTCACATTAATTGCCATGCAAAAAAATTCACCTGGACCGGGAATCGAACCACGGACCTTTGGATTTCCGGGCCACTGCGCAGACCACTATGCTACCCAGGATCCCTAATTTGCATCGCAATTTTACCCAGGTTCAAGGTACTAGATGTAGAGCCCTCGCGGTCCATCAAGGATGGCAACGCAAGGGAGAAAGGGCTTCAAGGAAGCCATGACCAAAGATGAACCCCATCCAGTGCTAAAGCCGTGCTTGGCAGTAAATGTAGGATATTTCAAGCCTGCCACGTGAACGGCGGTGAAATTCTCATTAATTGCCATGCGAAAAAATTCACCTGGACCGGGAATTGAACCTAATTAGGGATTCTGGGTAGCGTAGTGGTCTGCGCAGTGGCCCGGAAAGCCAAAGGTCCGTGGTTCGATTCCCGGTCCAGGTGAATTTTTTCGCATGGCAATTAATGTGAATTTCACCGCCATTCACGCTATAGGCTTGAAATATTCTACACTGACATAGAGCGTCAGAACGTGTATGTTTATCTGTATGGATGCTGATGACCTTCCAGAAATGATAGTGTGTCAATGTCATCTCAGTTGAAATCACAAGGACTAAGGGGAATATATTGAGAGATCCCCTCTGCCACTCCTAAGCCAGTTGTCTCAGACACAATTCCAAGGGCCTGTTTCTTGAAAGGAAATGTAAGCAGCAACTGCAAGCAAGCTGCCCAGTGAACCATTCACTCAAACTAGGGTCTTATTCTGTAAAGCCGCAAGAATTTCGGCTCATATCTAGAGTCGTGGGTCACTGGGACAAACGATTCGCGAACATCGTTCGCCGCCATAATGACATATAACAGTTGACTGATGTCTACCAAGAGCTACTTTATTACAATGGAGGGAACAAGCAGAAGTAATTAAAAATAATTAATCAACATGATTTACTGTTGATGTTTGTAATCAACCTATGTATTTGCTTTAAAATGTAACAAAATATGCTGGTATGGAATAAAGGCGAACTTATTTCGAAATTGAATTTTGAAAATTGAAACTGATTACAACTTTGGAATAACATCACATACTTTTTGGTTTTATCAATTCATCGTGTCGACAGCTTCTGTAATTATAACTCTGTAACTCGAGCGAGTCATTACTTCTTCGTGCCTCGCTTGAAAAAAGTAAAATTATGAGACTGGCAATTGGCAACCGGTCTTTGTAAGCCAATGGGTTAATCGCAGCTTCGACGGGTGCCCACCGCGATAGCAGTGCCTGCTCGCAAGAAAATATTTGATGTCGGATTATGAACGAAATGATCTGACTCCGTCGCCTTGAGCCGGGGCAACCGTCGCACCATCTGTGAAGCATGGTTTGCACTACCAACTATGACATTTTTTTCCATATGTGGGTATAGTTGTGACATCGGAATCTCAAATTCGACTTTACAGAATTGTGGGCCCCTGGTCTGATGGAGCTCAGTTACCCAAGGTTAGAGGGAGGAAGAGGATAGCCGAGTAAGTTAACATGGTCATTTATGTGCTCTGTCAGACTCATCCAGACTGCATACGACTCCTTCCATCATTATCCAGGGAACTGTGAGCCAAGCCTTTCACAGGGGGTATTTTTCCATTTAGAGCTTTCATAACTTTCATGCAAGGGATCATGAAGCAAGGTTATTACTCTTCTGCCCAATCTTCAGTTTCAATCATCTGCTCCAAAATTCATTACACCCAAAAGTGTAACTTTTTATGGGAGAAACTATTTAACTCTAAACAAAAGTAATAAAAAGCATCCATTCAGAGTAAGGTGAATGATAAGCTATGGGCTGAGTTTTACCTGCTCAGAATGGTATGAGCTCGTGCTTAAAAAGGCATCATTTCTGGAATTTTCATCTTAAAGTTTCCTCAGCCCAGTGGACATACAGATATGAAGGTTACAGGTAAAGGGGTGCTGCTGCACTTATCCCAATCTTTATGTCTTATTTAGGTTAACTATCACTTGCTATTGATCGGTGTTTTCAAAGTGATTGGGTTTTTACAAACTACATCTTACTGAGATGGTGAATCAATTAGAATTCTCATGCTTCAGAATATGCTACCTGACATATATAGCTTGAATGTATCATTATAAGTACCTACTATATCTGAGTTATAGCATGAACTTATCCTGTGGCCTTCCACTCTGCCAAAAGATTTTCTTAGTGGCAGTCCTTCAGCAAAGGTTTTTTACTGTGGCATGCATTCTTTTAAAAGATATTATTTCTTTCACAGATCAAGAAACAAAATACCCAAATACTTAAACAAATAACTAAACTGAGAGAGCAGGAGGCTAAGTTGAGTGACCACACAGCACAGCTGACAGATTTACGTAAACACATTGAGGAGTATGATCGAAAATTTGCAGTACTGACCACTGAGCTGAATCAAGCAAGAGGAATCAGTGCCACACCAGCATTAACGGTTCTTGCCAATGAAAACCAAACACCTCTGCCAGTGCCAATGGAACCAGGTGACTCAACAATGGAAAATACACCAGAAAATGCTCTCAGTAATTCTCCTCCTGTCTCCGTGAAGTTGGGAGAGCCTGTCAAGAGTGATGAGCATGCAGATGATGACCAGCCGACTAAAAACGATGCACCCAAAAGGAAAGCTGATGATGATCTCCCTGGTCCATCAGAGAAGCATTTAAAGCTTTAACTATTTTTAATTTGTGATAATTTCTTTATTCGAAGAATTTTTGTGATCAATGTGAATTAGTCTTTTAAAATACTTGTATATAGTATTTAAAGATAATATTGTTTATATATTTGCTTTCTTATATATGTTATTAATGATTTGAATATACAATTTGTGACAGATTTTTATTTAGTCCTCTGTTGCGAGGCATCTTTTTTGACATTTTCTAAATAAATGTGCCGAATTTCAAAGGTTATTTTCTCAATGGAATACATTAATCCTACTCTTTGTTATTGAAAATCTTTCTTGGGAGGAATTTGTTCATGATTAAAATCATTTGCCCAAATAAAGCCACGTATATGCATAGGTTCATAATTTCATACCTCACAATTAAGTGTGAACTTACATTTCAATTTACATAGCTTCTCCTCCTTTGCCTAATGATGACCTATCACCATCACGTGAATCTGATGCTTCAGACTGTTTCTCTTCCTCCTGTAAGCAAATGAATACAGAAATATTCTTGCATTACTTAATGTGATAGATTTACCCATTTTAAATAATAACTAAATAATTAACTGCAAGAATGGCCTTCATAGAGACACAAAAGTTTCAGATTTATGAATTATTTTTCGACGATTATTTTAGTCAGAGTTTTCATCATCTCCAGGGAAAATTAATCTAGTTGGAATTATATCATTTATAGTACTGGTTGCTGTGCTCGCTAACCAAATGCCCTGAAATTATGAATTGATACATTCAATGCTTTCATCGAATGTGTTCTGTTTCGTAATGAAAAGAATGAACTCCTGATATGTACTTGTACAAAGATACATTTTATCAAAACTAGATTTCTGCACTCTTAGTCATCTATGAAAGTGAACAAATTGAACTACAGGAGGAAATTGACGACACCATAAATGATATTCTTGAAGATGGTTAAGTGGGTTGTGTGGAAAGCTTTAGGGTTTGGGGATTTAAGTGGAATGGTTTTTATTAATAATTTTAAAGATGTGGAAAGTGACCACTGCAGTATGGGGAGGGAATATCTCTAGGTTGGAGGCATCAGGGTACATGGGTTGCCTGGAATAGGTGAAGGCTGAAGAGGGGTTAGTTGGAAGCATACAAATGGTCATTGATGGTTTCACTATTTGATTCAGTAATTTAAATAGTTTCACATTTTGAAGCAATGATTTTAATAAATTTCACTTTTTGAACTAATGGATTGAATAGTGACATTAAGCCTTACTTCGGTGAAGCAGAAATTGGGATTTGATGCTAAAATATATGTGATTCCAAGCACATGGACTGAAACAAAATGATTTTATTTTTTTAATTAGCTATAATTTTGTGTAATAACTTAGTTTTTTTTAAATAATGCAACCACAGTTAAGTAGGAACAACTTAGTATGGGATCAGCACATTCAAATTCTTTCTGTGACTACATGTCAAAAGTATTAAAATAACACTCATTTACTGCCAATCTCACAAATTTCAAACCTGTGTAGTGAATCTCATAATTCCCCTGCCTCAGCCAATAAGTCTTATGAATGTGCTTCATATAAAAGGTGCTTTATGTCATTAGTTACTTGTTCTAAGTGATTTCAAATTGAAATGACCATTGTTTCAATTTAATGAAGTCCACTCAACCTTCACCCTTGAATGATCAGGACTTACATAAACACTGCTTCCTTCCTCTTCTGTGTGTTCATCAACAATATATTCTTCCACCCCAGGTCTGATATCAGATAGTTGCTGGTCCTCATTCAATGGGTCAGCCAAAATTTCATTCATCTTATCCTGTATGGATTGAAGAGACTGCTCATGTTTAGGTGATCAGATAATTCCTAATTGAATGTATCCTAATTAATTCATTAAAATCCCAACGTAACAAAGCAGAATGCAAGTCAAAGAAAAGGTTTCATTTAAGAGACTAGAGCTTGTTCATCCAACCATGCATGTACTAACAGTGTAATAAAAAGTATTATTATTTAAAAAAGTATTATTGAAAAGAAGCCTGTGGAATTTTAAGACACATTATGAGGGTGGGGAGAGAGGTACAACTCTTTACACTAAGTGTAATATCAGTTTCCCCATCGAGTTTCAGCTGCCTGAAAATCACTAGCCATAAGACATCACTTTAGCAGTGACAATTAAAAGATATACAGTAAAACCCCGTATTTGCGTTATCGGAATTTACGTTTTCCCGCAAATTGCAACATTTTTTTTGGGTCCCATCAAATTTCCTATCTCTGCAACGCATGTAGAACCCTGTATTTACACCGTGTGTCTCTCCGTTTTCCCGCTATTTGCAATACGATGTGCCGACTAAAAAAAATAATTTCCCTTTTAAAACAGTTACTCGTGCATATCAGCCCTCACAAACCATCTGTTGGCGTCCTTTCGTACATATGTACTTAAAAATATAAGAGTGAGAGAGCGGTAACGAGAACTATTTTCGGGAAGAATTTGAATGTGGCGGGGCACAACGCCACCAGTGTCGGAAATTTGAACTACGTCATCTCGTTATCTTCCGCGAGGAAAAGATTCACGATATGAAATGAATGTATTGTACGACTACCCTGCTAATAATAAATACAATATTAAGAACTGCTGTCGGAATGTTGACAATATTGATTTAGTACAGAATTTGATATGATTAAGAATGAAAGCGACTTCCGAACCAGACGTGATTAAACGTGATAAATGCCGGAAATATATAACGTGACCGACAACTGGGATCATTTACGCCGACTTATTCAACAGTTATAACAATGATGGGTTACTTAAATATAAAACTTACTGGAACTTGCATTATCACATTCAAGCCACACTGCATCGCAAATAATTATAATATTTAAAAATTATGAAGTTGCATGACAGTTTGCACTACTAGAACGGCGAGGTAGCTCGTGTGTTGCTAAGTTAACTTAAGGGTAATTCCGTGCTAATTGAGTGTAATTACCCTCAATTACTACGGAAAATAGTATTTATCATGCTTAAAAATGGAAAAGCGAGGTGAAAAACGGACATTTTCAATTGAGGGCAAAATGAAAATTTTAGGGCAAGTTGACGCCCATGTATTGGAACCCGCATTGATCTGGCGAAGCAACTCATATTGCCGGTCTCGACATTGAATACCATAGTGAAAAATCTTGATACGATTATAAAACATGCAAAACAGTGTAGAAATTTGTCAAAAAAGAGAAAACATGTAAAGAATTCCGGGCATGAAGAATTAGAACGAATGCTGAAAAAATGGTTTTTAGGTGCAAGATCATCAAATGTCTCTGTGAATGGCGTCATCTTACGAGAAAATACATTTCATATCGCCACAAGATCATCGGGAATCGAAGATTTGACGGCATCCTATGGTTGGTTGGATAGATTCAAAAATTGGTACAATCTTGTATACAAGACTGTGATTGGTGAACGTTAAGGTGTTAACATTGAGACTGCAACTCAGTGGAAAGTGTCTGAACTGATTAGACTTCTGGAAGGCTACAGCCCAAAAGATGTTTTCAATGCAGATAGACAGGATTATTCTTTAATGTGCTGCCAGCAAAAACAGTGTGCTTCAGAGGGGAACAATGTCATGGAGGGTCCCTTAGTAAACAAAGACTTACTGTCTTATTAACCACAAATGCAGATTGAAGTGAGAAACTTCAGCCGGTAGCCATTGGCAAATCAAAAAGTCCTAGGTGTTTCAAGCATGTAAAACAGTTGCCCACTAGATACACCACAAATACCAAGGCATGGATGACCTCAGCAATATTTGAGGATCAGTTTCATGCTATGGATGCGAGAATGGGGTCACAGAACAGGAAAATTCTGCTGTTTATTGATCAGTGCCCAGCCCATCTACGGAATGTACACTTAAGAAACGTACAGTTAAATTTTTTTCCAGCTAACTGTACCAGTGAGCTCCAACCATTGGATTTAAGAATAATTCACTCATTTAAGGCGCATTATCGAAGAATGATTGTACAGAAATTGGTATCTCTGCAACTGTGGTAGGGACATAGAGACAATCAAATTGAGTGTACTGGTTGCCTTTCACTACGTTTCATGGGCCAGGAAATAGGTTAAGAACTCTACAATATATAACTGCTTTAGAAGAGCAGGATTCATGTTGATAGTGGCGAAGAAATTCCAGTTGAATTTACTTGTGATGATGATACTATAGACAATGACTGGAATCTTCTTGAGACAAATTATACTTTCTCGGAGTTTGTCAAATTAGATTCTTGTGTTGTGACAACTGCCGTAGAGAGTGAAGATGACATTTTGGGAACACCTGGAGGAAGATGCAAATGAGGAGGACACAGAGGATGAAGAGACTCCTTTACCTTCATACTAAGACACAGCATGTGCTGTTCACACACTAAGGTTTACTTGTTAGGTGGAAACTGCAGTAAGCAAATGCTTGATGAACTGCAAAAAATTGAAAATAAAGTGCATGATATCAATACACAAAGGAAGCCAAATCAGTTGAAAATATACGAAAATATACATTACTTAGCAAAAAAGTCATAATCATTAGATTGTTTCAATGATTCCTGATAGCAAGCAACACTGAAATGACACTGCCATCATAATTCTTGATTATGTTTACAATATCTTTTTTCAGTATTCTCAACTCGATACATTATTGTGTGTAGGATCCACATAAGCTGAAAATTGCATTTTCATTAAGTTCTTTTTTTTACATTTGATCATTTTTTTCGTGGTTTAGTGCAATATGACGTAGACCTAATTAATTTTATGTTATGGCAATGAAAGAGAAAAATAGTTTGCTTTTTATTTTTAATTTAAAATTTTTAATGTTATGTTATTTACAGTAAATTAAGAGAGCTGTAGTTAAAGAAATAAATAATACAATTCCTCTGTTTCAGTTTATCAGCCTGCTTTTTATTTTTGACATTTCCCAAGCTAGTACGTATGTAAAAGTGAAAAATTCTCCATTTCCCACTATTTGCATTTTCCCGCAATTTGCACTTTTTTTCTGGGGTCCCTGGAAAAGTGCAAATAAGGGGTTTTACTGTATTACAATTGGAGTTTGCTATTAATGCACTTTGTACCATAAGGAAAAGGGGATGTTGTGATTCATCTCTTTTTTATTCTCGATGAAGATGATAAAAAGTTCTACATAATGGTTTAGCAGTCGGCATCTCAACTAGTTAGGTGAGAATTAATCCTTAACAGACATTTCATTCAATATAGTTCACTGACATTCAGTAGGTACTGCTACAGTGACTGCAGAAGAATAATATGTTTGGATTGCCATGGGTAGCTGAGAGCTTTAGATCCCATTTTCATCCGACAAAACTTGAAATCAATTCCCCTCTCATGGCTGGTATCTAGGCAAATTTCACTGAAATATTCTGAGTGATGTTCTTCATCATTCTACATAATTAGTATTAAGCTAGGTACCATAGTGTTAAACCCAATAGTTAGTCTGGTTAGTGAGGGTAAAGCATAACAAGCCCAATGGTGAGTGAAAATCACACATTTGAGTTGGGGCACTTCTGCCTTTTCTGTTCCAATTGTGATTAAAAAGAAACCTCAGGTACCCAGAAGATCACAAATTTTGGGTTTAGCTCAACATGTCCAAAGAGGCCTCCCCTGGATTTCAACCTGACTCTTGCAGTCAGTTGCCCAATACCATACATACTGAACTACCATTCCACATGGGCAAGGGTCTAGCCACGTTGACACACCGGTTCCCGTGAGATCACCGAAGTTAAGCAACGTTGGGCTCGGACAGAGGTTGGGTGGGTGACCCTCCTCCATACCTCTACCGCGGTGCTCTTGTCCCCTGTCTGCGAGTGGTGGGCAGGTCAAATGTGGGTTGGCACAATGGATCTAAAGAGGTCTGAGTGCCAGGGGGGCTCCGGAAGGCTCCCGCCCACCCCTCCAATTTACATTGAACTCCACTCCTTACCCACACCACCGCTCTCCACTGTCGTGTGACTGACTAGATGCTTTCCTACTTGTACATCCTCTGCCCTTTCCACTCCTATGCCTCTGTTTGAACTTGGATTAACAAAAGAACAGTTTTAAAAAGTGCGAGCGCAGGCACAAGGTACGCCAGGACCGGCAGTAAATCGTCAGTGCATGGACTTGATTGGACTTTAAACAATGTAGAGATGGAACAAATATCATATTCTAAGTTGTAGTTGACAAATAATGCTACTACAGATAAATGCCATGTGTTAATTCGTACTTTGCAGTGCATCTCCCTCAAGAAATATCGGGTGTATACCGTGGCAGGAGCTTCTTGGCCTCACTATATAAGTTTTCTTTGACATATTACATAATCATGGGAAATTCGATGGTACATTGCCAATCACTCATTATTGTGAGATTCTCGCTATATTCCGTGCTCACTATAATGGGCTTCGACTGTATTAATGAAATATAATGGCTGCATCTTCACCACATCATTGTTGCTTTGTCAAAACCTGGTCACAGCATGAACTTTGAAGACACTCAGGTGATTGCCAGAAAATCCTGTTATTTACTTAGAATCATTTGAGAGGCAAATGAAATTAGCAAACACCCTTGCAACTTTAATGGAGACGGCATTATCACCTCCACTCCCCCTGGAAGACTCTTCAATTCAAAATGTGGCCTTATTGGTTGACAAAATCAAAATTCTCAACTGACCAATCAGAGTGGAAAGACTTCACCAGACCGCCTATATAATGACGGCCAAAATGCTGCATCCAACACTTCGACCTTAAGATGCCTACTGTAAGGCAGGCAAAACTGTTTTTCACCATGCAACAACAACAGGGTGAAACCCAAAAGATGCAGTCATCACTGTCTAACTACCATGGAAGCCTTTGTACCAATTTAATCAACCAGAGCATAGGCTGTATCATGAAGAGCATAGGCTGTATCATGAAGAGCATAGGCCTTTTGATGGATCAACTTATCAGCAGGATCACGGTCAGGGCTATATTCTAAATCATTTTGGCATATGAGGTCAATGTCTGCCAAGAAGTACCATTTACACTCATAAGCATGCTGGTCTATTTTTGTCATCATTGTCTCAAGGTCCATGGAACACTTAATAATTAGATTGTAATCTGGGACATCTTCAAAATCCACAGGTTTTGTGAGAATGAAAAATTGTCTATTTCTAGCTAGCATTGACCCTTTCCCTCACAAATATTCTGAGTTTACAAAGGGTCACCTCTTCTTCCTGTGTTTTCAATAAAAGCTGCTCATCAGTCAACATGCAGCATCTTTTTCTGGGGAGAGGGCTCCTCCAGAGCATTGACTTAATTAACGGATTATTTGTAAGTCTCGCGGCTGAGCTTAAAGCCACCGAGTGCGTCCACCGGGTTGCGGATGGTGGGTCGACCTCTAGATATAGAGGTTAGCTGCGAGATAAGCGAGTTTACTCGTCGAATAAGCAGTCGTGGACAAAAAGCGACGGCATTCCGAGGGGGTATTGGTCTATCCCTGGGTAAGATAGGCCTCTAAGTAATACAGAACCTGTGAAGATGCCGTGACTTGGCGACGGGAGGCCGCCAAAAATTACGCTTCTCATCACCCGGAGGAGAGGGCAGCAGCTCTTCTTCACATGAGTGAAGGTTGACAGTGGTCGGTACAGCGACACTCATTTCACTACAGGCGTGGTAACATTTACTTTAACGGCTGTAGTACTGCGATGTGGAAGGCAAGGGGAAACCACTACATTAATATCCCGAGGAGTCGCAGCTACTCCACTCTTTCCTTTATTATCAAGACGTGATGGCACCCTCTCGAGTAAAATATTCCGGAGGTAAAATAGTCCCCCATTCGGATCTCCGGGTGGGGACTACCCGAGAGAGTACATCAGTCAAATGTGATACACTTTTTAGGGTAGGAACATGGAACGTGAGATCGCTTCGGACCTGTGGAAGACTGGAGAACCTGAAGGTAGAAATGCGAAGAATGGACCTCGACGTATTAGGAATCAGCGAAATTAAGTGGCCCGAAGAAGGAGACTTTTGGAGTGGAAGCTACAGGATTATACATACAGGATCATTAAATGGTAATGCTGGAGTAGGGATCATGCTCAGAAAGAGTGCCGGAATGCATGTGAAGAGCTTCCTGCAGTACAATGAAAGGATAATAATGGTGAAGATCGAGACCAAACCTGTAGATACTGTGGTGGTGCAGGTTTACATGCCTACGACTGACTATGAAGATGAAGAAGTGGAAGACGTCTACGATGATATCACGGAAGTTATAAAACAGGTAAGAGGAGAAGAAAACCTAATTATTTTAGGAGACTGGAACGCTATCGTCGGCGAAGGTCAAGATGGAAGAATAACTGGAAAATACAGATTGGGAAACCGAAACGAAAGAGGAGAAAGGCTGCTGGAGTTCTGCACTCAACATAAGTTAGTGGTTGCCAACACATTATTTAAAAATCACAACCGCAGAAGATACACATGGAAAATGCCAGGAGACAGAAGAAGATGCCAAATAGACTACATTTTAGTGAAGCAGAGATTTAGAAACCAAGTGAAGGACTGCAAAAGCTACCCTGGGGCAGACATTGACAGTGACCATAATTTAGTGATGATGAAATGTCATCTAAAATTCAAGAAATTGAAGAAAACAAAGAAGAATATATGGCAAGTAGAAAAACTAAAGGAGGATCAACATCAGCTGGCATTTCAAAAAGCAGTGGGAAACAACATAGGAGAGAACCTGAATGAGAAATCAGTGGAAGAGCGTTGGGAAAACATTAAATGTGGACTACAGGAAGCCGCAAAAGAAGTTCTTGGAAGAAGAAAAGTTGCCAAGAAGAAGCCATGGATCACGGAGGAAGTCTTAGAATTGATTGAAGAAAGAAGAAAGTACAAGAATGCGAAAACTGAAGAAGGGCAGCTCTGCTACAAAAGAATAAGGAACGAAATAAGTCGCAAAGCAAGGAAAGCTAGAGAGCTGTGGTTGAAAAATCTTTGCGAAGATGTACAAAGCAACCTTGCACTTGGAAAGGTGGAAGCGGCCTACAGCATAGTGAGGAACCACTTCAAGGAACGGAGCGCAAGATGCAATGCCATAAGGGACAATAATGGAGAAATTTTGATTGAAAACGAGGACAAAGTGAAGAGATGGAAAGAATATCTGGAAGAGCTTTACAATGGAAAAAATCTCAGCACAAAAGCTATTGAAGAGGAAAGCGAAGTGGAAATAGATGATATGGGGGCATCAATATTAAGATCGGAATTCGACGCTGCAGTAAGGGATCTTCGGATGAATAAGGCCTCAGGTATTGATGATGTCCCTGCAGAACTAATTAAAAATGCAGGAGAGAAGACATTAATTCATCTCTACAAAACCATCTGCGACATGTATTCAACAGGGGAAATTCCAAGGGACTTCGAGAAAAACATCATCATTCCTATTCCCAAGAAGAAGAGAGCGGAGAAATGCGAAAATTTTAGGACTATAAGCCTGACGACACATGCATCGAAGATACTGACCAGGATCATCTACAGAAGAATAGAACGAAAAGCAGAGGAGTTCCTGGATGAAGATCAATTCGGATTCAGGAAAAGTAAGGGTACAAGGGAAGCAATATTGGCCCTTAGGCTACTTATAGAGAAGAGAATGGAGAAGAACAAACCGACGTTCATTGCATTTGTGGATTTAGAGAAGGCCTTTGACAACGTGGATTGGGATTCAATGCTTGGAATTCTGAAGGGAATTGGAGTGTCCTACAATGACCGGAGAATTATACACAGTCTGTACAAAAACCAAGTTGCTGTGATTAAATCTGGACCCAGCTGTGAAGAGGCAAGAATAAGGAAAGGAGTGAGACAAGGCTGCGCACTGTCTCCCGTAATTTTTAATGTTTACATCGAGAGAGCCATAAATGAAGTCAAGGAGAAGTGTTCTGGAGTGAAAATCCACGGAGAAACAATCAGTATGCTACGATTCGCTGATGACATAGCTCTCATAGCAGAGACAGAGAAGGAGCTGAATAAGATGCTAACAACCATGGAAAGGACTATGGCCAGATATCAGCTGAAGATCAATAAGAAGAAGACTAAGATATTGGTGTGCAGCAAAAGAGAAGAGGTGAAAACCAACGTTAAACTAGGAAAACAGAAACTGGAAGAGGTGAAAGAGTTCTGTTACCTGGGAAGCAGAGTAACCAACGATGGACGAAGCAAGAAAGAAATAGTGAGTAGAATAGCCCAGGCAAAGAGGGCATTCTTTCAAAAGAAGAACCTACTTACAGCAGGAAATACAAGCATAGAAGTAAGGAAACAGTTCATCAGAACATACATCTGGAGCATTTTTCTTTACGGCAGTGAATCATGGACGATGACATCAGCGGAGAAGAAAAGGGTAGAAGCATTTGAAATGTGGTGTTACAGAAGAATGCTGAAGATTAAATGGATCGATCGAGTGACAAACGAAGAAGTGTTAAGAAGAGTGGCAGAGAAGAGATGCCTACTGAAAACATCAAAAAGAAGACGGGACATCTTAATCGGCCACATCTTGAGACACGATGGCCTGATGAAGACTATCGTCGAGGGAAAAGTGAACGGGAAGATTGGAAAAGGCAGGCCTCGTATGAGATATATGGAACAAGTTGTGAAGAGTGTAAAGGGGAAGAATTACGTCACAATGAAAAGGTTGGCCGATAGAAGAATTGAGTGGAAAGCTGCGTCAAACCAATCCTAGGATTGTTGACCAATGATGATGATATTTGTAAGTCCAGGTAGCCCATGCAGATTATTACCCAGAACTGGAGACTTACAGATGCACTGGGTCCATCTTCTCCAA
This sequence comes from Platycnemis pennipes, assembly GCA_933228895.1. Taxonomy (NCBI): domain Eukaryota; kingdom Metazoa; phylum Arthropoda; class Insecta; order Odonata; family Platycnemididae; genus Platycnemis; species Platycnemis pennipes. The sequence continues at coordinate 15,348,984 of OW121856.1, forward strand.
TAGATTCACTCGCTACGTCCCCTTGCTCTTCTTCCTCATTACTTGCATTACGCGGCTGCAGCTGCTCTTCCTCCTCTGAATCAGCCACAGATAACTGAAACTCATTCACAGCAGTTTGAAGGTCCTGTTCTTCTCTCACTGGACCCAACACCTCCTGCAGGGATGATGAGACATCATGATGAGACATGTTTCCATTAGTTGACACATTACATTATCTATGTAAATGAAAACTAATGTCAAAGCCACAATATTTGTTCCAAAACCAAAAATGTTATAGATGCCAAAGATGTAGCACTGTATTTTCACCAGGATACTCCTCAACTATTTAATGTCTTTTTCATGTAAAGAAAAGGTATACCTGTAATTTCCTCATACAAGTTCCCAAGGAGAACATCAAGGTCAAAAAGAGGTCGTGAAGACGTCATTTTGACGGTCAAAAAATCCTCTCAATCCCAGGTCAATAATACCTATTTCCTTCCCTCCACCATGACCCAACCACGACCTCTTCTGGTTGGTCAAAAAGAGGTCGTGAAGACGTCATATTGACGGTCAAAAAATCCTCTCAATCCCAGGTCAATAATACCTATTTCCTCCACCACGACCTCTTTTGGTTGGTCAAAAAGAGGTCGTGAAGACGTCATTTTGACGGTCAAAAAAATGGTGTAAAATACACCAAGAAGAAATATTTTCTTCCCTCCACCAAGATCCAAGGAAAACCTCTGAGTTGGTCAAAAATAGATCATAAAAACGGGAGATGAATGGTTATTCTTTAATTAAGTAAATTAAGTAACCAAATGAAAACTAAACAAAGAATTCAGTGTTTTCTATAAGGAAAAGTATATTGTCCGAGAAGTGAGTTACACACCATCCCTTCTTGGAATAGTCATTTCATTAATAAAAATCACTTCCTGAAGGGAGCATTTTTCAACCACACCTTAACAGTCTTTTCTGCTACTTCAAGCCGGGAAGTAGGTATCTTTTTTAACACAGCAACTGCAAAATAAAAAATAACATAGAAAAAATGAGATCAAGTGCATCACAGGCCATTTCTTGAAAGTAAAAACTAATTAGCGATATAATCATGAGCATAGTTGGGATTAACGATTTAATGTTTTAGTCATGATCACCCATAGAATATATAAGCGTAGAAATTACGGGTTGAATTATCGTGCAGAGCTAATAAAATACTAATAGAAAGCATCCAGATACTTACAGGTTTACCAGTTCCTTCACCTGCCGTTGAGTCTTCATGCCTCGTTTCCATAACGGAAAAATCAAAATGTGACGGGAATGAAGTCTCAGGAACAAGAACTATATTTTTTTTTAGAAAAAAACTGACTCGATTTCAATATTTCACAGATACGGCAGTGGATAGCTCGAGATATGGCAGCAGATAGCTAGAGATACGGCAGTGATGCGATCTAATGTCGTCTCAGATACCACATATCGCTTGCGATGGGCGCTTCGCTGATCACTTCCGGTAAAGTGAACCATGTGACCAACGGTGGAAATGAACTCAATTGAAGAATATTAGAATTCTAAATCTTAAGCGAGGCGAAGAAAAAAATGATATATAGGCCTTAATTATTATTTAATATTATTTATGCCGGAAAATATGCCATAAATACATGTCCAAATAGTTTTGCTTTACCAATTATCTGCATTTTGAATAGTGGTCTAGAATGTCGTCTTTTTAGACCACTTAAAAACCAATTCTAGACCACGATAATGGTGGAGTAAAAACATTCAGAAATAGTGAGTTATCAGCTGAATAAGATACCAGAATGTACTTGAACTGCCAAATTAACTATTTTAACAGATTATATCCAAATATCTTCACTTCAGAATTAATGTGGTCTAGGATTGGTTTTTAAGTGGCCTAAAAGACGTCAACGAAGACTACTTCAAGATGTAGAGAAATGGACATGATATATGCCCGTTTAGGTACCTATATACATGTGCAGTGAGTCAAAAATGTATTAATAGTTAGTGTTGCTTCACCAATTTTCGGTATTTTGACGGTCTTAGGTGACGTCTTTTAGACCACTTAAAAACCAATCCTAGGCCACGTTAATGATGAAGTAAATATATTTGGAATTTATGACTAATCTTTGTGAAAATGGATTCCAGGATGTCCTTGAACTGCCAAGATAACAATTTAAACAGATTCTGGCCAGCATTTTCGCAGGTCATTTTTTCTCTTTTCAAGACCAAAGTAAAACCATTGACCATATGGTGACCTTTCTGACCTCTTAAAGACGTCTTCATGACCTCAGTGTTCTCCCTGGGTTAAGAGCTCACTGGTTACTTTAATGTCCCCGGGAATTTTGCTGAACTATCTTGTTACCACCTATCTAGTCCATTGTAAATTGCCTCTGTTGTTACAATATTTACACAAAAGCTAAAGAAATTGATAAAGTGATCATGAAGAATCCAATAGTTCATGCATGCCCTACTGGATTCCTCTTGAAGTCAACATAATAATAATAATAACTTTAATGCTCTGTTGGTCAAGTGTTGACATAGAACTTGGTCAGAAATATTTAAAACATACCAGAATCAATCGATCTACACACAAGCATAGGTATATCATAATATCCTGTCACAATAAATATACAATATTGTCTGAGAAAAGTTCATCAGTACTATAATAACATTTATCAAGCCATTTGAGTTTATTATTATTATTTTTTATTATTATTCTTTGAGTTTTAATTTAAAAGAAGACACAGAGGACTTACATTTAAAATTTGTAGGTAAATTATTGTACAAGAGTGACGCAGAATGATAAGGGCCTTTCTTACATACAGCACTTGGTTGTACTCTCAAGTGAACATTCTCCCTCTCACAAGTCAAGTGACTATGAACCATAGAATTGGGTACAAACATAGATGGGTTCTTTTTTATAAATAAGCGTGAGTGAAAGATATACATGCTAGGTAACGTCATGATTTTCAGTTGCCTAAACAGAGGCCTTCCAGGAGTCCTGATGGGAACATCCATCATAGCCTTTATAGACCTTTTTTGCATAGAAAATGCCTTCATTGCTGCACTTGAATTACCCCAAAAGACAACCATAGGTCAACATCATAACATTCAATAAACATTGTAAAAGCAAATTTATAAACACAGGTTAGCTGGAGCAACCCAAGTCTATCACAGAAATTCTGGTATGGAGAACAATATGTATCCTCAGCCATTACAGGGCAGATTCCCTCTGAATGATAAATATCTTTGCAACTCAAAGAGAGGAAACTTACAGCAGAAGATTCTGTAAAAATCATAGATAAAATTCTGTACAGTAAAGAGGAGCAATCACATCAAGGGACAATGTGCCGTCAATGAATCTAATTAGATAAGAGACTGAGGTGAACTTCCCCATATGTATTACCAATATGTGACACTCTCACAAAACATTTGATTCTAAATGCAGGCCCAGTAATTTAGTAGATTTCACTGGTGGGAGATTATGTATTATCAATGAAATAAAATACAATATATGAATATGGTAAAATATCTCCTAAACCCTCCTCAAAAAGTTTAAATTATTTCTCAAATAGTTCATGTAACATGATGATGGATTATTTTTCTCCCTAAATGTAACCCATGGCCAATCCAGGCTCACACATCTGTATAGCATCTGTATGTCATGTTCACAAATATTTCCTGGAAGCCATCTCTCTCCACAATACATTCTTTCTATTAGCAAATAGTTCTCAAATTCTGTTCTGTAAATAGGGTTTATTGATATCAAAATTAAATAAAACTAGCCATTCCCTGGATAGAGGAGAAGTCTTAGCAGAAAGCTCTTGGCGTGGTGCAAGTACTGTGCTCCCTAAAACATATTGAGTGAAACATATCCTTCAAAGAGCTTGTTAAATCCTTTTGCTACATAGTATTCTTTTTATTGCCTCATATTGAGGGATGATCATTTTTTACTGAATTTGTACTGTTTTACAAATCTTACAGCATTAAAAGTTGTGCATATAAATTTGTTTTTTAAATAAGCAATTTGCTGTTGTCATAATATTATGACAACATGGCACTATATAGTGATGCCATCTGCCAGTGAGATAAATGGAACAGATAATTATGCCACCAGTTGTATAGGATTTTTAGATTCTAAGTGTATTTCTTTATATTTTTAACCAAATTTATGACTTATGCAAGCAAATGGTTATACAAAATTTTATGAAACCTTTAAACATAGCATTTCTTTAGACCACAGAAATTTAATAGAAGATAAAATATACCTGTGAACATCACTAGGTAGGTAATTGCTTATATGTGAGGTTTGGGATCAATAAAAATTTTCACATTTTAATGTGATGAAGTTTATTTACTGGTGATGTAGATATGCACAAACTTGTAAAATATATATGTAAGCTATGCTAATTTTTTTAAAATTTTCTTCAGGAGCAGTTATATCATGAAAACTTGATTTAATAATTATGGAATTTTTCAATACAAGGGTTAAAATACAGCTCTGGAACCTCCATTGGACTTAGCAGACAGTCCTAACCAACTTCCTTAGTTCTCTTCCTTGGGAAACTCAATACAATTTTTATTTAACCCCTTCTTTGAATGAGGTCAATAAACAGAAGATCTAGGGGGGTTTGGCTGTGTTGGAGGAATCATTTTGTTTCTTAAAATTAAGGCTTGAAGGACAGCCATTCATAAATCTTTGAGCTAGATAATTTTTTTCCTGAAAGGTTATTGTACATCAGATAACTTTTTTTTAAAGAGATGGAAAATATGTAGGGTAACTTTTTATAAACTATCTCAGTGACTTTCTCTCTAAAGGATAACATGCGATTAGTTGGTCATCCCTATCCACACCCCCTCCAAATACTGTACTTAACAACCATTTGTGGATTGCTGGTGGTTTTTTTCTCCCCTCAATTTGACTACTACCAGATCACCCATGACTTCGAAAATGCCAAGGGGATGTCACGTTTGTCAGTCCACTTATGCAACCATATACCCTTGGATGTGTCTTTAACCCTTTTACTGCCAGTGAAATGATATATCGGCCCTCTATGGCTGCGCCAAAAACTCCCAAGGGCTGATATATCAGCCGACTTATTTCACATCTTTTCATATTTATAATATTATATTTCCCTCAAATCAGAGACAGTATAAATGATTTTTTTCATCCTCATAAAAACTGAAAATACGGCCAATATTGAGAAAAATCTATAATTCTTATATTAAAATTATGTGCCTCAAATACATCTAAAATTCACAATCTTACGATTTTCCTGGAAATGTGCTTGGTATTTTTTGCACAGTCTACCTTAAAGGGGCCATCAGTAATAGGGTTAAGGGCTGATTTGCCACTCTTTATTGCTCACTCTCAAATACATCTAAAATTCACAATCTTACGATTTTCCTGGAAATGTGCTTGGTACTTTTTGCACAGTCTACCTTAAAGGGGCCATCAGTAATAGGGTTAAGGGTTGATTTGCCCCTCTTTAGTATCTTGATTAGAATGTGAGGACTATTTTTTCCATTTCTCCTAAGTGTTCCAGTTGTGTATATTTAGAAAATATGTTTATACTTAGAAAATACGTTTATAAACGTATTTTCTAAGTATAAACGTATTTTCTAAATATACACAACTGGAAAATACGTTTATAAACGTATTTTCTAAGTAGCTCCCTGATAATTCTACCGAACTATTATTCTAATTATTGTCAACTGTCAACAATGAGAGATGCACATGTAAAAACTCTATCCACAGAAAAGGAAAAATCTTTCCATTGATGTCTGGGTGACTTTTTTTGCATGTCCAAGGAAGAAAATGCACTCTAAATGAGTAAGTTGAATTACAAAGATATAAATAAGAGTACAAAACTTGCATCAATGATGTCTTCCTCTTCGCCAGTATATTCTCCCCCCACATCATCCTCAGTTTTTGGATCAATTGACTGTCGGTCTTCCCCCTCCGAATCTGCCAGTATTTTGAACATCTCCTCCTGCATACTTTGGACATATGCTTCCATCTCTTCTTTTATGTCTGGCCCAAGACTTTCCTAAGAGAGGCAATGACAAGACGTACCCGGAATAAAAATACATATCTGTAACCTAACATGCACTAATAAACCAGCTTAGGTTACAAATAATTTATCCATTCTCTTCAACAATATATGTACCTACTTACTTATTACAATTCTAATTTTGTTAAAAAAAAGTTGTACTATGTGATAAACCTGATCACTATCCAACTATTAGCACTATTTTACTTTCAGCAAGTCTAGATGGTTAAACAGTAATACAGTCAGTTTCCTAGGACAACGAGCAAATGTTGGGTTTTTTATGGGCTTCATCTATTCACAAAAGGGAGGGTGCAAAGGATATTTTGGGTAGTAATGTTTCAGAGCTTTGTGAATGGAAACCAGAAATATATCAATAGAAAGAAAGAAATCCATTAAAATAGGTACATAATATAATCAAATTTTAGACATTTCTCTTCCAATTAATTACTGAAATGCCTAATGAGCCTGATAGATGATAAGTTTATTACCCAAAATAGTTTTGCCTGAGGTTCATTTTCATACAATTGCTACAATTCATTCATCCCATTCATAGTCTTCCTAAATGGTACCAAGGGTTTTACTTTCAAATATATGAAATTAAACCTTTAAGTGCCAAGGTCAACGCAGCGACATTGAACATTTTTCATTAAAATGCTGGCATCGCTCTGAGCAACTCTATAAAAATTAAATGATTCATAATTTTACGCTTTACTCTATTTTTACAAACCTCAGGTTACATTCTATTTAACTTTTTCGCACATTGCATTTATTTTCAAATTTTTAAACTTAATTACATGCTGTCATTTTTTCTGGTGATAATTATCTGTAAAGAGCCTGGAAATTTTAGCATGAAATTAGGCAATTCTGCATGGCACTCAAAGGATTAATCCACGACGGAAGGAAAAACAAATAGCTTTGTAAAGTTCACTCATAGATTATTCTAAGCAAGACCTAGGTTTCTGCACCTTGTGCTACCATCAGGTTTGGTCAAAAAAAATCCCTGGGCTCTTTTCCCTCCAACCCTTCACGCATATTGATATGGATACATTTGTATAACGCATGCATTTGCATTTATCTGCACCTGATGACGGCACGAGATGCCAAAACCTAGGTGAGGAATTCACAAAGTTATGAGTCAACTCTTTCCATTATCCATGTGCCCATTTACAGCTGTGAACTCAATCCAACCTATTCAGACAGCTGAAAAGCACAAAACTTACAAGAACACTTTCCTCCTCTTCCTCGTCTTCCTCTCTCTCTATGGATTGTTCTTCCTCTTCAGCCGTAACATATGGTGCCAGCAGATCTTCCTTCTCAACACCAGCCAGCGTCTTGTGCACCACATCCTGCACAGTTTGTAAGTACTTCACCTGCTCTTTTTCTCTCTCCTGATCCAATAATTCCTTATAAACCTCAGGGAGCATGTATTCATACACAATGTCGGTAACAAGCTCCTTGCATTCCCAAATATTTTTCCTAATGTGGAAAAAATAAAGGCAATTATTAGAAAAATCAATCACTCTCACTCAGTGATTCAACCCAAAGGTTGGTTTTGATAGGTGAGAGTAGAGTTCATCCCGTACTAAGCCAATGGCGTGTGAAATTCACACATTCAGGGTAGGGGGGGCAGTTCCTTTCCCTGGGCCACCTGCGATTTCCTGACTTTTCATTTCTGAATTCTGGCATACAGAAAATTGAATCACGAGGATTTTAGATGGGGGTGTCCAAAGGCTGTAGCCCAGGATATGAACCCGGGACCCTCCCGTCAGTAGCTCAGTGCTCTACCCACTAGACCAACACACAACCCCCTCTCAAATCAATAATAATAAAAAAATCAATACAATTCCACTTATACTCATAAAAGAATATGATTTAAAATATGTGATTTACTATGTAATGTCTTTGTGACTTGATTCCTCTCAACTTCCCACCTTATCAGCTAGAGATAATGTCACCTCAGATCAACACAAGGCTGATTCAAGAAGCAATGGAGATAGTTAGGCACCTCTAATACTGCATCTAGGGAGGTGATATACTCTGTCTAATACTTCGAAAGGAGTTTTCAATTCTGATGATCCAGCCAACCAGAGCAATGGAAGGGCTCATAATCACTATGCCAGAGAGACAAAGGTAATGCATCTTTGCTTCTGACCTGAAGTTGCTATCGGAATGGAAAAACTGTAGACACCAATGAGCATCGCCGAGCGGAGAACTGCCATAAGGCTGCTATACAGCAATACACCGCACCACAAGGATTTTAGAGGGGTGTTCCAAGAGGTACCAGGATTTAAAGCTAGGACCCTATTATCTATAGCCCAGGACTCTTCACACAGGCTATCCCTCCAGCCCTGTATGCTCTAAACAGATGTGAAAACATAAGCACCCTCAAAAATGTTCATGTTGTTCAGGCAATCTCCTCAGCCTCACGAATAGAAATTTACATTTTTTGCTGGTCCATTGATTACAGTTCTTAACTAGTTTCCTCTATGGGACTTCATAGCAGTTTCATTGATACTTTTCTGTATGAAACACATTAAATTTTTACTTCTTAACCATCCCCCTTAGGAATATATGCTAACAACTTTTCAAAGAGCTATTCAGTTACTTAATCCTTATTCCAATTGTTACAAAGAAAGTGCAAAAGATACTGTATGAAGATAGATTAAAAAACAAAAGTAATGAGATTTTCAAGAATAAAAAGGGGCAGTTTAAAAATAAAAGTTAGAGCAGGCAGAGAAATTTAGCTATCTAAGTTTTGTGTTTGAATAAAAAGAAGTATAGCAGCATTAAAGTCAGAAGGAGAATCATATCGGCAAAAGAAGCTTTTACTCATAGGTGTGAACTAATGACAGTAGGGAAGTAATGAAAAGACTAGTGAAAAGTTTAAAATGGAGCATGTCATAATATGGTGCAGAAATATGGGCTTTAAGGAAAAAAGATGAAAATAGACTTAGGGCTTTTGAGATAACCCAGCCGGCACAAATCATCTAATATCCCCTTCGCAGATGTATGCCATCCGGATGCCAACAGTAGGCGCGCATACTTTCATCTGGATGCCATCCGTATGCCGAACCGCTGCCGAGAGGATGCGACAGGGAGATACCGCCGCCTGTAGAGAGATGCGAAGAGGATGGAAGAGGTGCTGCTACCTACCGGCCAAAACGAGAATTACCAGCGACACTAACAGTCCTGCCACCTATCAGCCGTATGGTGTACCACTTACACCCACTACAGTTTTCGCATACTATTCCCTACAGTTGCTTTTTCCTAGGCAATAAAGTGGAAGATTTACTTACTTGATGCACGTTTGTAAATGTGGGGGAATTCTAGGACTTAATGATTTTATCCTGGATGGCTCCAAAATGCAGTATCATACGGTATAAATGGCGCTTGGCCGACAGACACTACGTGTGGATGCATGTCCTACGAGTAAACGAACGCTATCAAGTCAACGATTACAAATTACTTAATTTCAAAATGAAAACCATTGCCAATTACTTATCTTTCAAAATGAAAACAATATCCACGCCACGCACTTATTTCTCTGCGGGACCTCCATAGTTAGAAAAACATACAATTCTTTCCCGGCTTCGGAACACTGCGTGAATTCATTTCGGGATTACCACCAGGTTAGATTGGCAAAAAGTGAGGGTTGTTATGTATAGCTCGACAATTTGCAATTAATATAGCGGTACATTGCCCCATATTCCATCTCCCTAATCATCTATCATTATGTCACAGATTACTATAAAATCATGATTTATTAAAATATAATACATGAGGTGAAACTGCAACACGGAAAAGTTGGCATAGGGGCACCTAGCAAAGGATGCCGAAGGGATATTTGGTAGCCAGCGCATCCTGTCAAACATCGCATCCTCATTGCATCCTCTTCGCATATAGATGCAGTGCGGACTGTGCTGGCTGGGAAGTGTGGAGAAGGATGAAGAAAGTAAAGTGGGTCAAAAGTAGGACGAATGATGGAAGTGCTAGAATTGGTAGGAGAAGAAAGAAATTTGATTTAGGAAATTAGGAGAAGGCAGAACGTTTGGACAGAGAAGGTGATAAAAAGTAAAGCAGGGAAGAGAGAGGAGAAGAATGGGTAGTTTGGATAGGATGATGGGAGGTAGGAGGCATGAGGGGCTGAAGAGGGACATCATGTGAAACATAGGGGTGCTGGAAGAATTAAATGTCCATTTAGATTAACATTCACTGGTAGAATAATAATAATAATGTGTGCGTCATCATCAACATAGGTCAACAACACTAGGATTGGTTTGATGCAGCCCTCCACTTGATTCTTCTGTAAGCCAATCTCTTCATATTAACATAATTCCTCTACATCCTTCACCACCTGTTCCATACATCTCATACAAGGCCTGCCTTTTCCATTCCTCCCGTAATGTGTGCATACAGGTGATAGTTAAACAGTATTTTGTCTTATCCCTAACCGCATATGGGTTTAACTTATAGAGGAATTGTGTTTATACTGTAGCTAAGTAAACTACTGATGAGTGAGTGAGTTACATTGGGTTCTTTAATTCACCAGAAGTCAATATTTCCCGACTGAATTGAAAAGATGACATAGGTACCTCAGATGAAGAATTATAGAGATTACAAATTAAAATGGAGTGCGGTGGCTGGAGTAAAATTAAATTGTACATTTTACTCAATTTTTATAGTACATTTTATTGTAATATCAGTGGCAAAGTCAGTAGTGCCTAACTTGAGGAACGATATTGCATTATTAGCATGCTAATACGTTTCACTATTTGTAACAATAGTTTTAAGTATTTATAACATTTAAGACTAGTGTATGACTGTGGACTTATTCACAGGGTGATATTTGGAACATCTAAATTTTTAAAAATTAGATTTTTTTAAATTCATAGTGATGATTTAAGATGATTAAATATCCAGTTTTATGGTTTAATTATTCTCTTGAGTGCTACCAGGAGATTATTTTAACAAACTTTCAGAATTTTTAAGGATGGGATTTTTGAGATATCGCTCCTTCAAAATGCAACTTTTTTGCATTATGCATACATTAGATGGTGAATTTCAGGAACTGTATGCATTAAAAGTGAGAGATAAAATTATTGGAGAGAGTAACCAAACAGGGCTACAGAATGGTGCAATTTTTTGGCTGATTAAATCCATCTTTAATTATTAAAAAATTGCTAACTTTGATAAAAATGTAAATTTTCCATCTAACAGCAAATTATTTAATCAGTGTTTAAACATTAATTGACTGTTGCTCAGGTGTTTGGAGCAAGGCGCACTTCAAGAGCTTCAAAACAAAGAAAAGTAGAAGGTTCTAGTCCAAATAGTTTCAGAGCAATAGAAATTTGAAAAATTGCATTCTGCATCCCTTTCACAATTAGCGGCATTTTTTGTAATTTTCAAAATGCTGTAAATCGGTAAACATATTTTTTTCCCAAAAATTTTTGCGAGATGATTATTCTGTCATGTAGGAGTAACAAATATAATTTTTTCAAAAAATTTACCTGACACCCCCTGCCCAAGTTGAAATGGAATTGGTCATCTGAAGATCAATAAAAAGAAAACCTAGTTTTCTTTTTATTGATCGGTATTTATTATTTATTTTATTTTAATTTTTAATTTATCAGTACGCAGTAGGAGAAAGGAAGCCAGGACGAATATTAAACTAGGAAAACAAAAAAATCGAGGAGGTGGAAGAGTCCTGCTACCTGGGAAGCCAAGTAACCAGCGATGGACGAAGTAAAAGAGAAATTGCCAGTAGAATTGCCCAAGCAAAAAGGGCATTTTACCAGAAGAAGATTCTGCTTACAGCTGCATATACAAGCGTGGAAGTGAGGAAACATTTCATTAGAACATACATCTGGAGCATTCTACTATATGGCAGCGAAGCATGGACAATAACAGCAGCAGAGAAGTCCATGCTGGAAGCATTTGAAAAGTGGTGCTACCGAAGAATGATGAAGATATAATGGATCGATCAAGTGACAAACGAAGAAGTCTTAAGAAGAGTAGGCGAGAAGAGATGTCTACTGAAAACATTAAAAAGAAGACGGGACAACTTAATGGGGCACATCTTGAGACACGATGGCTTCATGAAGACAATCGTCGAGGGAAAAGTAGACAGAAGAATGGAAAAGGCAGGCCTCGTGTGAGGTATATGGAGCAAGTTGTGAAGGATGTAAAAGAGAGGAGCTACGTTGATACGAAGAGGTTGGCTGATAGAAGAATCGAGTGGAGGGCTGCGTCAAACCAATCCTAGGATTATTGACCAATGATGATGACATTAAAAAAGAGAATAAAGTATCTTGAAATTAGCACAAAATATATGTTGAGTGGCACTCAATGCAATGCGTGAGTTGCTGCCTTACATAGTCATTTCAACCCTCACTCGACATTCAAGTGCATAGAGTTAAGCATTTAGGGAGATATGAAATCAGACTTAAAGCCATGTTTACGTTCAGCATCACAAAGTCTTGAAGTTAATTAAATGAGTAAATGAAGTGATATTACCTTTCCTCCAAGTCTTTTGTTTTCTCATCAATATTTTTTGCTAACTCCTTAATGTAGCTTCTTGATTCTGCTGTTGCGACCCATTCCATTGCATTTAGCACAATATCTTCAAGATATATATCCACAGTTTCTTGATGAACCTTAATAGCCTGAGAAACAAAGGAAAGGAGACAAAAATCATTGGTCTAAACTAGAAAGCATTCCATAAAACCAGACAATAAGCAACTTTTGTGAACAAATTACGCTGCAAACAACATAGCACACACAGAGGAAGGAATAATGGACCACTCCATGATTACCGCACAATTGGAAAATTTCCCTTTTGTACTGTTGAAATTCAACCTTAATAGTTGATATCCAACTGTAATAGTTGATATCAGCATAATTTCATAAAGGTTATTGAGCCTCAAGAAAATATTATTGTATTTAAAAAATAATTGCTTAAATCCTACACCACCAACCTAACTGTAGAAACCCAAAAGTAATAGTCAAAAATGCTACAGAAACTGTTGACCATCAGTGAGAGGATTTTCATAAGTTTATTTGACTTCTACAGCATACTGTTACATTTCAACAATAACTGCTGATATCCTACATTACCAACTGAATTCCAACAGAAACTGATGAACTTCTTCAGTGCAAATGGTTGGCTTTCATTGGCGTTAACTAATAAAATATAACAGCTGTAGCTGCTTAAGTTCAACGGTAACTGTATAACCTAATCAGAAATCTGTTTAGTTTGAACAGTTACAGTTGAAATGCAACAGTTTTTATTTGCAAAGGGAAATATACATGTCCCTAGGGTGATATCGCCCAAATAGCTCAGAAAGAGATCCACTTCTCCCAGAAACCTAAAGTGAACACACCAAAATGGAATCAAATCTCCTAGTATGGGAACCCATCCATTAAAACAATGACCACTTCCCAATTAAAAGAGAGGATAGAATTTTACAATCGAAGTACCCTAAGAAATCTACTTGGCTCCACCAAAGACAAGGAACTTCAATGACTTCAAGTCGACCTTCAATAAGGTCCAGCAGATAGGTCTGAACTGGCTGGAATCCTCAGACTGAGACCCCAATTCAAATCTGTCAGACAGGTATGATTTTTGCCACTGCAGCAAACCAGCATTAGGCACCTTTTACATGTTTACATGCGTAATTGGTGGTTCCCTTTTCACCCAGCACTTAGCAGAATATGGCCACACTAATGCCTTCACTCAAGAATTGCATCTGGGACCAAGATTGGATGTGCTCAAAGAGCTGAAAATTATGCTCATTATATGAATGTTATATTATGTCCAGGATATACATATCCATACTCATTACTTGAATGAAAAGCCATTTTCATGACACTGAAATGCATTCAAATGTTTTCAACCAAATGGTTATCCTGTAACCTGTAAAATAACTAAATACAAACAATATTGAACAATGCTTAAATAGCACATGCATACTAATTTATCCATTATATAAAGAGCATCATTAAATTCAATAGAATAGAATAAAGGAGAAGAGTCTACTTTGAAAGCAACCTTAATCACGGCTGAGCGTACCTGTTTGAAAACCTCGTCATGTTCTCGCCTTCTCCTTTCCTCCACTTGGCGGCGACCAGCCTCCTCTGCCTCCCTCCTGTGGCGCTCTCGCTGCGCCAGGAGCAACAATGCATGTATGCACCTCTCGTCCCTAAGCCGCACCAGCTCCTTTGCCAAGAAGTCCAACATGGCACCCACAGTATCTCCAACGAGCATGGACAACATATTTTCATAGGCCTCTGCCTGAATTTAAGCAAAGGAAACACTGATAAACGGCCATGAGGTAAAGAAGGAGATAATTTCAGAACAAATTAAGGTTATTTCTAGTGTCTGTCACAAATAGCAGAAAATTCATCGGCCTGAAATAGTAGGTCACCTCAGGGGTACAGTGTGTAAAACATAATATGAACCATAGAAGGGGCACAGCCAGGAATATTTTTTGGGGGTTTCACCTCAATTGGATGGTAGGCACAAGTCTACCTCTACCTAGCATTTAGTGTGAATTGCACATTTATTTTGTATTAAGTGGGCATTTTATCACATTAATATCATTAATCTTCTTGTGCCTTAAATATTGATCTTTGGACATTTTTAAACAAAATGTTATTTTTAAGTGGTACTTTATTTTAATATCATGGATATAATAAAGCACATAAAAGGAGAAGAAAACTTAATTATTTTAGGAGATTGGAACACTGTCGTTGGCGAAGGTAAAGATGGAAGATAACGGGAAAATATGTCTTGGGAAATCGAAATGAGAGAGGAGAAAGACTTTTATAATTCTGCAAACAACACATGTTGGTGGTGGCAAACACATTGTTTCAAAACCACCAACGGAGAAGATATACCTGGAAAATGCCCGGAGACAGAAGAAGATTTCACACTGACTACATTTTAGTGAAGCAGAGGTTCAGAAACTAGGTGAAGAATTGCAAAAGTTACCCGGGTGCAGATATCAACAGTGAACACAACCTAGTGATGATGAAATGCCACTTAAAACTCAAGAAATTGAAGCAATCAATGAAGAATGTATGGCAAGTAGAGAAACTAAAGGAACCTCAAAAACGGCTGGCCTTTCAGAAGGCAGTGGAAAACAAAATAGAAGAGGATTAGACTGTGAAATCAGTGGAAAAGAGATGGGAGAACATCAAAATCAGACTACAGGAAGCAGCAAAAGAAGCTCTGGGGCAAAAAAAAAGTTGTCAAGAAGAATTCATGGATTACAAAAGTCTTAGAATTGAATGAAGAGAGAAAAAATTATAAAAATATGGAAACTGAAGAAGGGCAACTTCGCTACAAAAGAATCAGAAATGAAATAAACTGCAAAGTGAGAAAAGCAAGGGAAATGTGGATGAAGGATCTATGTGAAGATGTACAAAGCAACCTCGCAAAAGAAAATGTGGAAGTTGCCTACAGGATGGTGAGAAATCACTTCAAGGAATGGGCTGCAAGATGTCACAGCATCAGGGACAAGAATGGAGAACTCTTAATTGAACATGAGGATAAAGTAAAGAGATGGAAGGAATACTTGGAAGAGTTGTACAATGGAAGCTATCTTAGAGCGAAAGTAATCGAAGAGGAAAATGAAATCGATAAGGATGAATTGAGAGCCCCCATCTTAAGATCAGAATTTGAAGCAGCTGTAAGGGATCTGAGGATAATAAGGCTTCTGGAATAGATGATATTCCTACCAAACTAAAAAAAATGGCAGAGAGAAGACATATACTCAGCTGTACAAAACCATGTGCGACATGTACTCTACAGGAGAGATACCCACGGACTCTGAAAAGAACATCACCATCCCTATTGCCAAAAAGAAGAGGGTTGAGAACTGTGAACATTTTAGGACCATAAGCCTGACGACACATGCCTCGAAGATATTGACCAGAATCATCTATAGAAGAATAGAATGAAAGGCTGAGGAGTTCTTGGATGGGGACCAATTCAAGTTCAGAAGAAACAAGGACATGAGAGATGATTTTAGTCCTCAGGCTACTTATAGAGAAGAATCTACCGATATTTGTTGCATTTGCAGATTTAGAGAAGGAATTTGACAACTAGGATTAGAATATGATGCTAAAGGTTCTGAAAGAAATTGGAGTATCTTACAATGACTGAAAAGTTATCCACAGCTTTTATAAAAACCAGGTGGCATTAATCAAATCAGGACCCAGCAGGACAGAAGCAAGCATAAAGAAAGGAGTGAGGCAAGGAGGTGCACTGTCTCCTGTATTATTCAATTTCTACATTGAGAAAGCATCTAAGAAGTCAAAGAAAAGTCTCGGGGAGTGAATATCCACCAGGAGAAAATCAGCATGCTACGATTCGCTGATGACATAGCAGTCATGGCAGAAAAAGAAGGAGATTTAAAGAAGACACTAGGAAATATGGAAAGAACAATGACCAGATATCATCTGAAGATCTATATAAAAAAACTAAGGTATTGGTATGCAGTAGGAGAAAGGAATCCAGGACCAATGTTAAACTAGGAAAACAAAAAATCGAGGAGGTGGAAGAGTTTTGTTATCTGGGAAGCTGAGTAACCAGCCATGGACGAAGTAAAAAAGAAATTGCCAGTAGAATTGCCCAGGCAAACAGAGCATTTTACCAGAAGAATATTCTGCTTACATCTGTAAATACAAGCGTGGAAGTAGGGAAACAGTTCATCAGAACATGCATCTGGAGCA
Source organism: Platycnemis pennipes (assembly GCA_933228895.1). Classification (NCBI taxonomy): domain Eukaryota; kingdom Metazoa; phylum Arthropoda; class Insecta; order Odonata; family Platycnemididae; genus Platycnemis; species Platycnemis pennipes. The sequence continues at coordinate 15,365,756 of OW121856.1, forward strand.
TTCTACTATATGGCAGCGAAGCATGGACAATAACAGCAGCAGAGAAGTCCATGCTGGAAGCATTTGAAATGTGGTGCTACCGAAGAATGATGAAGATAAAATGGATCGATCGAGTGACAAATGAAGAAGTTCTAAGAAGAGTGGGAGAGAAGAGATGCCTACTGAAAGCCTTAAAAAGAAGATGGGACAACTTAATGGGCCACATATTAAGACACAATGGCCTGATGAAGACAATCGTCGAGGGAAAAGTGAACGGGAAGAAAGGAAAAAGCAGGCCTCGTATGAGGTACATGGAGCAAGTTGTGCAGGATGTAAAAGAGAGGAGCTACGTCAATATGAAGAGGTTGGCCGATAGAAGAATCGAGTGGAGTGGCTACATCAAACCAACCCTGGGGTTGTTGACCCTTGATGATGAATATTTTATTTTGAAATTTAAGAAAACTCAAAGTATGGTTCTTTAAAAAAAGTGTTTTGTCATAAATTTGAAGAATATCATAGTACCAGAAGATATATAATAATTGTGACATCCAAACTTCAAACGTGACTTGAAGGAGTACAATTCTATCACACTGCACAACTTATATGGTGCATGTATAATTTATCATACCCAAAGACTAGGTGTCATTTAAATACTCAGGTTGAAGGTAGGCACAAGAAGATAAGTTATTAAAATGGAAAGAAAGTCTTTTTATTTACAGTTACAAATAAATTTTAAGCCTACAAGATTTTTTAGCAAGTTGGTCATAATTTTTTTAGTTTCTCTGGGAGGGGTTTTAACCCCCAAACCTTCCCTCCTTGCTATGCTCCAGAACTACAATATTTAACCCAAAACTCAGTCTGGTTGGTGAGGGTGGATCTCTGCAAGTAGCTCAATTGAGTGTGGAATTTACACATTAGATATTATGGATGGAAAGGGGGGGGGAGGGGCAGTTCCTTTCCCTGTACCATTTCAGGTGCAATTTCAACTTTTCCAGGAAGATCTAGGACTCACAATCACTCATCTTGGGCTCAGATTGATGTGTCCAGAGGTTTATGTCCTGGATTTGAACCCATTTTTAGAAATCCAAGACTATCCACTCTGCCATCATAATAGCAGAATTAAATCATTCGCCTTGATTCCCCATTCGAAATATTAATCCACGTGCACAACATCGACTGCTTAGTGATATTATATGTCTAGCAGTTCGAGTACATCTTGTTCCTTTAAGTGTTTCCACAGTAGAAGATGATGCCTCAGTAGCTTATTTGGTTAAAGCATCTGGTCAGAAATCAGGGGATCTGGGTTCAAGACCTGATCAAGGTGAATGAATTTTTCTTTGTGGAATTTTGCTATTGTACTATTTCAGCAGGTAATGCCATTAAGGCTCTCATGTCCAGTTTGCAGTCCTTCAAATTTATATCATATAGTTTTGTTTTATCACTGATATCTTGAAAAACTTGCAGCAACTAGTCTAGTGTGTAAACGAAAAGTAATGACATATACCTCCAAATGTTTCCATTATGACACATCATGAATTCATGGGGTTCCCATTAATGGGTTTCTCCAAGTTTTGATGTAAATGATTCAATGCATTTTAGCTGACAAAAAAAGGTAAGACAAAAATAGTCGCTGAGGATGAATCACTTTATTACTAATTGATAATGATGAAAAACAATGACAATCTAAATTAAAAACCTATGCATAACACTCATTTCCTTGGATACACCAATATCATTTGTGGTTGATCCTTGCATAGTTGCCCACAGCTATCCGGATCAAGACATCCACTAAATTCCTTTCATCTAAAAGGACAAGCCCTGCACTATGCCTCCCTAATACTCCTCCCTCTAGCTGTGCGGGATTCATTTTTTTTATATCTTTCCTGCACCACTCCTAACCAAAATTCTTCCAACATTCTCCTCCCTACAGCCTTCAAGAGTCATCCTTTACTTCCACTTCTTCCACCTGCTACAAATGTCTCCCCACAACATTGCATGTACTTCCCTCCCCCACCAGAGCCAACAATTCTTCATCTTCCTTCTTTCCTACTCAGCCCAGTGTCTTTATCCTCACGCAAATCCAAACCCCTCCTCTGATGCAACTCATTTGACTAACAAGTAAGTACATATTTAAAGCCTCAAGTGAAAACCATTTTATCTCAACAGCAATTGCTCGAATCATACGGTACCTGATTGATAAAATCCAAAATTAATAGCAAAAAATGCTACAACAACTGTTGGCCCTCAGTGAGAAACTATTAAATTTCCACCAGGTTGTTTGACTAACTCTGCAAACCATTACATTTCAACAATAACTGCTGATATCCTGCATTAGCTGACAAATTCCAACAGAAACTGATGGAACTTCTTCAGCTTCAATTGTTAAATTTCAACTGCTGACTAATAAACCTAACAGCTGTAACTGTTTAAGTCCAGCAGAAACTGTAGAACCATATCATTGATCTGCTGAATTTGAACAGTTACTGCTGAAATCCAATAGTTACTGCAGGCAAAGTATTTCTTAGCTGCTGAATTCCAACAGAAACTGATGGAACTTCTCCAGTGTCAATGGTTAAATTTCAACTGCTGGCTAATAAATCTAACAGCTGTAACTGTTTTAGTCCAACAGAAACCGTAGAACCATATCATTGATCTGCTGAATTTGAACAGTTATTGCTGAAATCCAATAGTTACTGCAGGCGAAGGATTTCTTGGAGATCAGGTTGATGTGATGGCTGGAGCACTGGCCTCCCATCCTGGGTTCGATTCCTGGAAGTGACATATTTTTCATTGGCAAACCAGTCTCTACTTGAGTGCCTTATGGAGGGCATTTCAGGTTCAGTACTCCACCCGTCGGATGGGACGTTAGGCCATGGTCCCCTTGGTGCCTGTTGATAAGATCAGGCTAATGCCGACACCGGGTGTCTCTCCACCCTTCCTCCATGCACTGTAATTGGTGAGTGGACTCTTTCGCAAGTGTTATGGAGGGGGTAGGCATCTTCTCTATTGATATTAATCTGGGTGTTGGTAATTGTGATGGTCTCTTATATAAGCCTGGGATAGTATCGCATTTCTCTGGTTATTATTCTTGCTTCTTCAAAGTGGATATCCTGGCTGGGTTCCCTCCAGACATGTTCCGAGAAGGCCAAAAGTTCAAACTGTTTTTTATTGCCCATACGTGCTCTTATAGGTGAACATTCAGAGATCTGCATGTTACCCCTAAGTAGAATTTATCAAACAAGCATGGTACTCAGTAAATTCCTTCATGCAGGTCCTATGGTTGTTTATCTTTGGGCCCCTTTACAATGTTTGCTGTTCTCGTCACACAATTGAACCAGGTCACTTATTATGTTTCCTGAGGATTCTTGCTATCTTCTCCGATGTACCACAAAAGGGATGATGGCATATGCTTTGGGCTCTGTCTTCTTCCCTGTCCATTCTTCTCTCAGACTTCATCTGCTATTTTCCTCCCGTTGTTGTTTTTCCGTTTGGATGGTCCTTTTAAGAACAAATCTCCATTACAGCCATTGCATCGCAGAATCTCAACCAGGTGTTTCTATTCTCAGGATCTGGATTCAGTGACAGAGACATCATATGCACAATGCACCAGTGTCACAATTAGTGAGACCTTCTTTGTCTGGTGGAGATGAGAATCAGTGTTTAAGTTAAGGTTAGTGTGCATCTTCTTCCTGTAGACCGCCAGTGCAAGTTTTCCATTTTTCTTCCTCTTGACTAGCACATCCAGAAAGGGAAGTTGGTCACCTTTTTCAACTTCCATTGTATGTCATGGTTCTGCAAGTTCAGATGCTGAAGAAAGGCCTGTAGCTCATTGGTCACATGTGGCTAAATGACGAACATGCCATTGACATATTTCAGCCATAGTTTCGGTGCTTTACCATCGGATTATGTGGCCTTCATTTCAAAATGCTCGTTGAACGATTTTCCACTGGGGAGAGTGGCAAACCCATAGCTGCCCCTTCTGTCTGCTCGTAATAATTCCCTTTCCATAGGAAGTATGAGTTTCTCAGACAGAACTCAAGTAAGCGGGGAGAGTCATCTGGGATTCAATCCAAGAGCAGGCTCTTGATAATCTCCACTGATTCTTGGATCAGGAAATATATGAACAGAGATTCCCCATCAAAGCTGACCATAATGTGATTGTCACTGATTGTAACCCCCTCTAGGATCTTGAAATTAAACAGTAACCATTGAAATCCAACTGTTTTTTCACACCTCTCTTCTGATGTCCATCAGAAGCTCATGTGACTAACAAGTAAGAAGTGGTGATCTTCTCTTATCAATTTCGTGGCTACATAAAATAGTTACCAATAAAAATAGCATCATATAACCTGAACCTTCAACAGTAAAAACTTAGCTTCTGTTCATAAGGGATATGGTTGCCCAAGCAGGGAAACTGCATATACATACATAAGGCAAATCTATCACCTTTATGACTTAAACTGGTGATGATAGCTTAATTTTATAGTAATATGCAATATGACCAGGGTTTTAAACTCCTTATTCCCAAGAGGATGTAAATAGCTCTAAAATTACATCAATACTCTCCTATCCAGTTAAAAATTTATGTACGACAAAAATTTTTTTAACAATATGTTAATTCATGAAAGAGAAAGGATTTGCAGTTTTCCACTTCATGTTCATAAAGTGCCTATTAATTAGCATATCAATGACATCATTTCAGGGATGATGCGGTGGAACTTAAATATCATGAAAAAAATTCTTTACAGCTTTCGAATTTATGCACATAAAGGGGGAAATCATAGAGAATCCTTCCTCTTCCTCTGAATTATTTTGAATTTAATGTTTATGTAAAACAATGTTTGTTTTATATAAACTGATGGTACTGAGATATGGATATAAAGTATAAAACTGCAAATAATTCTTTCTCTTTCATGACGCCTAAGGTCCACCACAATATCCCTGAAACAACATTGATACAGTAGAATCTCAATTTTACATAACCTGATTTTACATAAAATTTGATTTTACAAAAGTGAATGAGCGGTCCCGGCCGACTCCTGTAGTATTCTTATGGAAGCATTATTTGATTTTATGTAAATTCGATGTAACGATTTTACATATGTAATGCTATTTTGGTCCCCAGTGGAGAAAATAATTCGATTTTACAAAATGAAACAACAGAACTTAAAGAAACTTAAACAAAATCCGGCAGATTCTTGCCCATCTTTAAAAGAAATCTTCAATATAATGCTGTACTACTGTGAAATTCAACTGTAACGAATCAATACATTGCATTTTAATGGTATATATATTATTATTTTATTTTTCCATCTTTCAGCACGAAAAGTTATGGGTGTTTACTAAGGGTGTTTACTTGTTTACACTATGATAATTGCACCGGAATCCCGGTATGCTCGCACAAAGCTGCTTTATGACCTTGAGATAGCAACCCTGTCAGCTGTTCCGAGTGATGAGATGAAGCTCGCTTTGGGGTCACCTGAGCACACGTGTCTTGACACTTGCGTGCGTTGTTAAGCGGAATAATGTATGGACAGTGTTTGTCCTCAACTGATGCCAACAACCAAGGCAATTGGGAAGATATGTGACATTGTAGTATTACATAAAACATCACAACTGATGGCATCAGATGGCTAAAACTTGCTTAAATGCTTGGCAACAAATTTTTCCGGTATGCACAGACATACTTCTTGTCTATCTTGTATCACAAGTCAGGGAAGCTGGACCCTTTCCTCGATCATTGGGCAGAGGTGATAACGACCCTCTTCTCAGTCCCCCACTCAGCCAACTATTTGTTTACTCATTTACTAAAAATATTTGCTGCCCACTATGAAAATACAGGCCCAGCAGTTCATACCAAATGTTTAATTCTGCAGTTATTAATTTTAAAAGGAACTTTATGGTTACTATTAACAAACTTCTTGTAAAATGAACACTCGACAATTTTGTTTATAATAAAGTTCCGTTTAAAATGTGGAAATGCACTGAAAAAAACTGAATAAATGTAACTCTGAGCTTATATTTTCCCAGCATGCTACAAATATCGTAATACTTATTGTTATTGTTATATATCCACCGAGCATGTAAACAAATGCTTGACCACGGAGACACAGTAAAGGAATCTACCATACTAACACGAAAGATTGGAGATTACCCCAGCCCACAGGCCACGGAAGGGTCAAGCAAAGAGTGGGGTGGGGAACGATAAAGTTGTCATTTTTAGGGTCGATCCCTCAGTCGGGTCTACATAATTGGCACATCTAATCCGGTTTTCCGCAAAAGACCCTCCTCACCCAAGAAGAGTTCTTCATCTCTTGTTCCGGTCATGACGAAATTCATCTGGGCGTGACTCATTCAGTGAGAAAGAGAAGAGAGGTAAACACGAGAAGATCACTCCGCCTTATCTGTAATTGTCTACATCTCCTAGCTTCGCTTCAGGTTCGACCGTTCGCTTCGACCCAGGTGGCCTCCACTAGTGGGGGAGGAGATGAGCCACCTTTTAGGGGCTTCCACAGCCAACACTTTTTGTTTGCTTGCATCTCGCTTAGTAGCAGAGCCATGTTGACATGTCCATGGACATGCCATTAGTTCCCTTGCATGAAAAAATCTACCTTATGCCTCAATTGAAAAATTTACGTGTGAGCATGGTTAAGTTTGCTGCGAAACGGCGGAATACGAAATTTTACCGTTCATAACGTTGCTTGGATTTATTAGTTATCCCTTCTCACAGACGAAATTTAATATGAGAATAATGAATCTTCCTCATCAAAACGGAGAAACTGACAGCTTTCTAACAAGTGCGAAAAAGTGTTACAAGTTTACGACATTTCTATGCATTGGTGCGATGCGTAGCGATTTTGTGGATAGATTTTAGTGGGCTCTCATGATTTTTCAGAAACACACTTGATATTTAAATGAAGTACTGAGTGACGATGAAGAAGATGAAAGTGATGAGGTCATACTTGAACCCAAAAAAGAAGACATCCTCCAGGCATTAAATACCTTGCATCATTTCTCATTACTTCACGAAGTTGATGATGATTTTAAAGATAATTTAAGAGAAATTGAAAAAGTAATCCACTCAAAAATGCAATGGTTAAAAGTGCAAAAAAACATCACAAAATATTTTTAAAAGGCATAATTCTATAAATGAAATTTTACTTTCAGAGGGGTTTTTCTTCATTTTCATTTTTCCCAGGTGTTTTATTTGTTTGCTATGCAATGCTATTTAACTTTCATTGAGTGATGCACTTTTCTATTTAATTATCTTGGATAAATTTTTTAAACTGCCTTAATTTCAAATGTTATCTCTCAGTTCAATTCATACTCTTCCACAGGAATGATTTTCTAATTATGTACACACTTGATTGCCACATGTTTAAATGCTAAATCTGTACTTTTGCCTGAGCAGCCAAAGAGCTATGATTCTGTACTGAAATTCTATTTCATGTTTTGATTTAAAATATAATTATCTCTCCACCATAATTAAAATAGTTTTAATATCTACAGTTTAATATGCATGCAATAATGCTCTCTTTGTAGTGAGAATAGTTTCAATGTCATTGTGTTCTCATACGTTGTGAAATCTTAGCATATTTTTCAAAATCCACTAATATCTTGATTTTACATAATTTGATTTTACATAACACCCCATTTTTGGGTCCCAAGGTGTTACGTAAAATCAAGACTCTACTGTAATATGCTAATTAATAGGCACAGGGCCATATTTACCATATGGTGTACCCGGTGGCCTCCAGGGGCCTCGCGAGTGCTGGGGGCCTCGCGAGAGAGAAAATGTAACTATAGTTATAAGTAACCTGGCGCCTACTAGCAGAGTATTAATAGTGATAACTATTAATTGTACTCATTATTTATTGCCTTAATATATAAGGAAAAGCCTATGTCAAGCTGCCAGGTTGCAAGACTATAATGGGGGCATGGGGGCCTCATTCTAGATTCCGCCGGAGGCCTCAGATATCATAAATATGTCACTGAATAGGCAGCAGTTTTAAATAAACGAAATCCTGTGTGAAATCTTTCAGTGAGAAACAACTAGTCCCTAAGTTTGACTGAAAGACAAAAATACAAACATGTTTCTGCTAGAAGGAATCATTTAAAAATGCTTATAACATTAAGTATGACAGCCTGTAATGTAAGGAATTATAACACTATGTACTTGCAGTGACAATGTAAAAATAATACTTCAGTATGCAATTATTCTTATCACATTGACTCACATTTCTCTGCTCTTCAAGCTCATCCTGATATTCAAGCCGAGTCCTGATTTTTTCTTCGCTGAGTGTATTTTGTCTCTCGTTCTGCACAGAGTGGGTTGTTTGCAGCTCGTTGATCAAATCTTGAGACTTCTCCTTGCCCTTGAACATCTATTAAAAGAATTGTTAAATAACATTAAATACACCTGGCAGATACAAAATAAAGTCAGAATTTATCAACCAGGGTTGATGGCCATTAAAATGACATGAGAGGATGCCTCACAGTTGACATCAATAATGTGATAATAGCCTATCAACTGAAATCATGTGTGGTATTTGGACAACATAGGAATTGGTCCCAGTAGAAATTTTTTTCATTGAAGTTAGCACCGTATATTTTGGCAGATTAGACGATAGTTGAATCATTGAAAAAGGCCCCCAAAATCCAGGGTTGTCTTATAGGTCAGATACAAAAAAAAATAGTATTTAACACGTTCAACCCGACGGACGCGAATGCGCATCCGAGGTGAGTTGCCAAGACACCGAAGGACGCGCATTCGCATCTGTTAATGACCTCTATGATGACCTCACTGAAGACCTCTCTGAAGACTTCTCTGAAGGACACGAACTCATGTCATTAATAAACTATTGAGTTTTGTTATTAAAAATTTTTTGTAACTAATTTTAAAATTACATTTAATTGACTGGCCAAATTAATGTGGAGGAAAAACCTTTCCGTTTTTCACGATTGCACACTAGAAATATTCCGGGTTGAATGTGTTAAATTTATATAAACTAAAATCATTTACATAAAACAAAGCACTCACTTCAAATCAATGCATTTAAAATCCTGCCAAATCCTATAAACTATAAACTAGTCTCATTGAGTCTATTCTTGCTGGTTTCAACTAGACTCACCTGGTATTTACGGGGAAGTACTGTGGTGATTTGGGACCACAAAATGACCCCTGATATTCATGTCATCAATTAAAATAAACATGACCAATATGAATATGCATCACTGATATTCTTTTTTTATGATAGATGAGATAAATTAGTTTTTTCTTGATAAATTAGCCACTTTTGAGAACCTACACACATTGATACCAGAGATAGTGATTGAAACAGTGGTGCTAAATATAAAATCAACTTGGTGAGTTGATGAATATATTTTATCTGATCAGATGAAAGTTCCATGGAAATTAGTTATCGAATAACGCATGGAGAATGGACATGCTCTCCATTTTTTTAATAACTATATCCTCTATTTATTTTTATAAATTAGGTACTCAAAATATTTGCACTTTCCTAACAATTCCTTTATAAAATATTTAAATATCATAAATAAAATATACAAAGTGAGCCTTAATTAATCAAAAAGAAGTTTAACCCTCCAGCTGGGTAGATTTTTTTGATAACCTGGTCAAAAAAATGTTTTTCTTTCCTTTGAAATAAAGAAGTTGGAAGAAAATAGGGAAGAACATGTGTGTAGTCATTCTTCAAAAAGTGAATGTCGGTGCCATCTATCGGTGAAAATGTAGAACTATGTCACCATAAAGCAATGCATAGGATAGAAGGATCAGACGGGGAAATTGCGGGATACGCAGGGCAGATGTAAGGAAAATCACAAGCCCACGGAAATCGCGGGATCAGCAGAAAATGGACGGATACCTAACCCTTGGAAATCAAGAGATACCCAGCTGGAGGGTTAAAGAAGGCAATAAACTAAAGCTATACATGTTTGAATAGGTAGCTACATATGTTGCATACAGGTTGTTATAAGGTTGATAAATGACTTTGGAACTGAACGTTAAACAAATGTTGCCACAACATACACAATTGATGGTAACCTATTGAAAATGAAGGCAAATATATGCGTAATGTTGAGACCACCTTTTCGGGCAGATGGGTTATTATTGTTATTCTACAATCATGTAAGGAGTTCCAATCCAAGGAATTCCTTAAGAAAACTCTCCACCAAACAAAAACAAGAACAAGAATCTCTGGTTTTGCCCACAAACATTTGGGCCATTTACGTCATAACAGCTGTCTAGACTAGATCTAGTCTAGACTTCCTCGAGAGGATAAGAGTTATGTCCTCAAATTAAATCATATGCCTAAGTAATCAATTAGCACTACAATCTAAAATCTTACCAACATCTGGATAGCCCTTCCTCGGATTATCTTTTGCATGAAAACTGCAGCTTGATACAGTTTCTCTTCACTTTCAGGCACTCCTTCCATTGTTGGTGTGATTGGCCTTGGGGATGGCTTGGGCACAGGCACCATCAGTCTCGGTAACGATTTTGCCTCTGCTCCCTCCAATTCGCTCATCAGCCCTGCATTGAGATTAAATTCCCAGAGCCAAATTAGTCATTGGTGAATCTGCTCAATCATATTCAGTGTGACATCCCTAATGCAAAGCAATTCCATATCTTCACTCAATGATCTCAAGATATTCAAAGCAGAAAACAATTTTAGTTGACGGCTCTCAGCACAAGAATGCGTGGTATGTTTCTATGTATGTAGTTTTTTTCATTTACCTACAAAATGAATATGCACATGGAAAATAATTATAACAATTATGCCACTTTGCTGGAGGCAGATTTGCAAGAAAATGCAACCAAAACTAAATAATGCTACCCAATTCATAATATAAGCTCTCTCTCAATAAAACAACACTAACAGATACATGCACAAAATTCCACATTCCCCATGATTGCCTTTCAGCAAGGTCTGGCTGAATCCATATTAAATTTAGCTATGAAGATCTATTGGAAAATAATATCCAATGCTTTATGAACCAGATCATGCTCTGGTTAAAGATTATAAACTATAGTTCTTAACTTTTGTTTGCCCCTTGTCAACCATATTTTTATCATATTTTTGGTACCTCCTTTTTTTATTTTGTGTTAAAATTCCTTTGGCTCAGGCTTTTTCTTATGATACTCACCATACACACCACTTTGTTGCTTAAGAATATAAGAAAAGTAAAAAAAAATTTTTTAAATTAGTGTTCAACCCAAGGATTGGTTTTTGATAGGTGAGGATAGAGCTCATCCTGTACTAAGCCATCGGCATGTGAAATTCACAAATTCAGGATATGGGGGCCAGTTCCTTTCCCTGGGCCACCTGTGATTCCATATGAAGTAATGACATGCAGAAAGTCGAATCGCAAGGATTTTAGGTGGGGGTGTCCAAAGAGACCTCCGCCCGGGATTTGAACCCATGACCCTCCGCTCAATAGCTCAGCACTCTACCCACTACGCCGCCACAACCCCCATAAGAAAAGTTACTACAAGTAGGTAATTACCTTTAAAATATTTCTGGAGCAAAATAAGTTGTTCGTCAGACCATCTGGTGTTGCGGGCACACAAATCAACAAGGACAGGTTTTTCTTTCAGCGGAACTATCTCTGGAGTTTTCATACATCTGTGAACATATCATAGCATATAAAATCAGAGTGCCTCGTTAGTCAACAGTGTAACCATAATAAGTCACCTTCATGCTTTTCCATTTAATGATTCAAGCACGGAGATGAAAATTGATACCGGTGACATTATTACAAATTTCCCCTAGATATTTTCCTTTTGTAGAGTCAGGTACTTCACCAAAAACAAACACTACTTAAACAATAAGAGGAAAAACACATCACTAGTGCTATGGACAAGAACAGAGTCCCTTTGAGAAGAGACTTTTCAAATGTTTGCCCTTCCTATCTTTTACCCTCCTGACCTCCACCAAAGCAAAATACTATATCTGCACACCCAATCCCAAGTCCCTGTTTATTACTGTGATCAATATCACCTCCAGACTACATTCTTTCACTAAGTACAAAATAAATTACTGCATTACAAAGTAAATTACAAAGTAAAGTACAAAGTACTGAATTACTGAAGTACAAAATAAATTACTGCAGTAATTTATTTTGTACCACGGTCAGATATATATTTAAAACTGATTGTGAGTGAGAGCAAAAGTGAACTGATGCATTCACATACATAATTCCAAGATTAAATTTCTCACAAGGCATGAATGGCCTCAGCTGTTTGTTGCTTCTCCCTAATAACAACATTTCTTGGGTACAGATAAACCTCCCATGGAAAACTCAAGAAGAGGTAAAATATATTTACTGCTTGCATAATCAAATGCTGGGACTCAAATGGAGAGAACTTACTCGGTGGCTTGCTCCAAAATCGCCAAACCCTTGTAGTCATGAAGGAACTTGGAGCGCAAACTAAGAGGCACTTCATGACGACGCCTTGGATCGACTCCATGTCGCATGAGGGGCCCATATAATTCAGATGAATAGTCGGCCTGCTCCGTGATTGGGTCAGGGCGCTTGTACTTCATCGATATTCCTTTCTGCTTGTTAATCAATTTGCGAAGCTCTAGGAAAGACAATAAAAATCGTAAATGTAAAACTTGTAATACATGTTTCACTGGAATTATTATGAACTTAAATTAAATCATACTCACCTCTACGGTGGGTTTCCCTTATTTTCATAACCTTTCTCCTGTTCTCTTCAATCTTGGTCTTGTACCGCCTCTCAATGACTTCCTGCAACCGGTCAGATAAATCCTCTCCTCGTTTATGCATTAACTTTTCTGCCAGGTCCATTCGGAGGTCATGGATTCCTTGTATTTCCTAAAATACAATGACCATTCAGGAGGAAAAATTCAAAATGTTGAACGATTTTTTTCTTCTTTAATGCCCAACGAGTTTACTCTAATTTATTTAAAAGAGGAACACATACCTAGTAAAAATCACAATTAAACAACAGTAATTTGAAATCAAAATAGAAAATGAATAACAATTCTCTCTAGCAAGAAGAATTCCATTCCTCTTCTAATATTTCCTCCAAATACATGTTAAAAAGTACCAGTGATAATGGACAGGTCTGTCCAACCACCAAACCCAATTCTCCATCTTTTAATGTCACTAGCACATGAAGAAGAGTATTAAAGCATGTAAATTGTCTTTTGCATTTTATTATAATCATAAAACTGGGACCTTCTTTCAATCCAATTAAACACATCACAACAAAGCTAAAAATGCCATATAATAATAATCCAGAAAAATATGCCACATAATAATAATCTGTTAACATGTATAAGCAGGGCTTTTTTTCTAGCGGAACACTGCCAAACTGCTTCCAGGCAAAAAACATCTGATGCTTTCCCGGCGTAAGCTGGTAGTGAAGGCTGCTTGGGTGCTCCACCGGGTAATCTCCTCTATGGCTGGAGGAGATTACCTTCTTCACTACCTGCTTCCAGGCACCTTTTGTGGCTGAAGTAAATATCCAAAACTTGTATAAATCAATCATAAGCTCATTAAAACTGTTTAAATTACTAGCTTTCCAATTTAAAGTGGGAATTACAGATTCAGTTTAACCTCAGTCAGTAGTCACTTTGCCGATTTTGGTGCCTCAACAGCATGTATCTTGATATACATGGATTGCAATAGACATAATATGAAAGCCATTTCTTACAGCTAGTGTGAGAGGGAATCTTTCCAAATGAACCTGATGCCGACGCTAGAAATATCTGTGCTTAAAAGATAAATATTTATGGACATTTAACTCCTACACATAACTGAGTTGCACCACCTTTTCTTCCAGAAAAAAATGCCCCTTGTATAACTCTCATTGGTATCAATATAAGCCCAAAATATAAGGTGATATATGGAGTTAAAATATGTACCTTCTCACGATGCAACCACTCCTCTCTGTGAATGTACTCCAGGATGGCTGGTCGCTTACTCTGAGGAACATTATTGGGATCCAGTAAGTAGGCTTTCACTTCCCTGTGGTTTATTTCCCATTCAATATTTTCTATCTCATGCAGCCCAGGAGGAAGTCCTTGACCTTTGAGGAGAATGCCATTCGGAGTCAATAGTAGTAGTAGGTTAGGGATTACGGGTGCGTCGACGACTAAAGTCATTAGCAACCCAAGCAATCTAATTGGATCATTGAAAGTAGTAGTTGATTAAGTTGTTTCGGCTACTTAGGACATTTTGCACCTTCTAAGCCTTATGTATTTTTCGTTACATCATATAATTTTAATATGTCCTGAATTAACTATTGTAATTTATGTTTTTTTTTAAATATAGCAGTATTGTATACATAAATATGATTTTAAATAAGGTGATCAGAGTCAAATTGTGTCATGCATTTAACTTTATAATTAGCTAATTAACATAATATGCATTTCATTCTAATAAGAAATGAGGAAGTATTACAGCAGTATTCAGACTGTATTTAGGATATTTGAAAGAAATATCAAGTAAAAACTTTTTAACAAAAACTTTTAGGCTTCACTTAGTGGAACTTAGCATATTGAAAAAGAAAGAAAAATTTGAAATATAGTGTATACAGAAATACATGTAGCATAGTCCAAGCAATTTATTAACACCTCTGACCAGAGTTTTAGTTAACAGTCATTTTCAAGGTGTCTCACACAAGCAAATGTATAATACATATATGTATGCCTAACATAATAATACAATACATACAGGCGCATTACTGGTTTGATACACCTTAGAAATGATGTTGAACTTTTTCTTTCTTTTTCAAAAAATTTTAATGTACTTAATCCATGTATCTTAGATGAATCTCTGAAAAAAATTTTCACAGCACGGATTATTTCCAGTAGTAAATTACAGGAGCAGTGTGCTTAATGCATTGGTTTCCAAGTCAAATCATTCTCCGAGTCCAATACAGATATTTTTATTGAAGTTGCCTGATATGTTTCCAAGTATTAAGTGAGAAGTGTTAGAAAAAAGACCATCAAACTCAACGATGGCATCAGGATGGAAGTGATCCCTCTTTTCACACAACCTAGGAAAAATTTCACAGTCCATCTGATGTAATCAGGCTAGGATATTGGTGCAACAATGCCAGGGATATAAAAGAAGGAGAAATGCCTCCTCAATAAACATCCAAAACAATCAGTTGATTCTTACAATTCAAGATTACGCAGCCTGCAAGGGAGAATTACGCAGCCTACAAGGGAGATAAAAGGTTGAACTACCCTCGTGATTCTAATTCACATACACACTCACACAAGCAGGTTTCAGAAGAGACTTTTTACTCACAATAATGCACCCAGGTTTGTACATTCACATTTTGAATGATTTCTTCATCATTTTGACAAAATAACCACTGGGAATTATTTTGGCAAACTAACCATTATGCAATTCTATATATAGAAATAGTCCATTTTCTGGCTCTTATAATTTACAGTTTCTTTTGAAAATGCAACTCCAAACCGTGCACTAACAGCTGTTAGTGCATCAAACCCTAGAAAAGATAATGCAACTGTACCTACCCCATTTTAGATTCTTCAAAGAGAGAAGTACAGGAGGCTCCTCCGAACCATTTCTAACCATGACATCAGGTGAATACGGCAACGTCTGTGTCTCTGATTCCCTGTAGTCAGTTTGAACGCCAAATGTACGACTCCTTGGTGCTTCCAAATCACTCTTCTCTGATTTACCTTCACTCATTTTTTCAGCTTCAGTATCTTTTTCATCCTTTGGCTGCATGGCCATCAAAGTCACTGATGAAGCATTTGGCCTTTAAAAAAAGGAGATCTTAAAATGTGCTGGATGAGCATTAATCATAAGGCATAAAATATGGAGGAAATTATGGCTAAACATATCATCTTTAGTGAATTTTGACACAGCAATAAATTACTCGTATTTAAAGCCATTCAAAGACTTTTACATCTAAGAGACCTGAGAGCACAATAGGTTATATAAATAACAACCTATATAGCAATGCAAAAATAAAATAGTGAGTTTTAATGAAGAGTTTAAATGGAGTGAAAAATAAAATGGGGATAAATACTTCTAAGAGTATTGCAGTGCTAAGGAAGTACCTCAAAAGCCACGGCATTACTGCCATATGTTTCCACGGTTTCGGGAAAGATTTCAAGAATATTAAACAGATACAATATAAGGATCGTCCATCTACCACCACAGAAAATTCGGAGCAGCCTATTCCACGCCAAGGATCCCGCAGGCCTCAAGGTCCCGGGCGTGTACAGAATCCCGTGCGAGTGCGGGGAAGTCTATATTGGTGAAACGTCCCGCACCATAGAGACGAGAGTGAAGGAGCATCAACGGCACCTCAGACTATCTCAACCTGAGAAGTCGGTGGTTGCAGAGCATGCGATCGAAAAGGAAAATGCCATCAAATGGGAAGACACGAAACGGTTCTGCCACGCCCGAGGTTTTTGGGATAGGGTGGTGAAGGAGGCATTAGAAATTCAAACAACCAAATATAAAACCTTTAACAGAGACCGAGGGTTCCACATAAGCACAACATGGAACCCGATGATTTAACAAATCCACCGTTGACACCCGGCTCAACCCCTCCCCAATCTCCCACCCCCCCCTGAGCAATCATATATATAAGCCCGGTTGCTACTCCTCTGCATCACACTGCCCTGATGACGATGAGCAACGCGCTCCTCGAAACGTTGGCTGGAATGGAGTGTTTAACCCGTGCGGAAGCCCGAGAGGAATTCATTAAGTACCTCAAAGACTGCATATGATCGACATACAAATGTGAGACAATTTGCTGGAAAAAAAATTATTTGACATTTTCAGGACGTGTATCTGACCTTCCAGCAGTGCAACAGGTTTGCCAAAGTTACATTACACAATTTAAGGTAAATTTTTTGGAGATCAAGTAATTAAGATATTTTTCTTGAAAACAACACTTCACTGCAGTAGAAGGCAACTTCTAAACACTACAGATCAACGTCTATCTCTGGGCAGCCATCTAAAACTACTTGTGCTATCTACTAAGTAATATTCGTTCCACAGTGTCTTTTGATGTATTGCTTTCCTCTACTATGGGGAATTTTATGCTCAAATTATGTAAAGTATTTTGTTCTGGGGTACTTCATCTCAGTCTGGAATTATTTTTAAAATTCAAAAAAGGGCTATAAGATATTGATGCTCCCTATCGTCCTCTGTTCAAAATATTTCCTTTGTACTGGTGCCTTCATTTACCATTAATGTTTGTGTACTCAACATTAAGGAAAATCTATCTTTCAATGAAAAAACTCGACAATTCATTCATAAAATACCAGACTTAGAGACGATTTTCACACACCTTTCGTTCGTACTCAAGCAACTGCAATAGGACCTAACTTCATGGGGTTTACGTATTGTATGTATGAAATTAAGTGATAAACTTACATCAATTGACAATTTATCCACTTTTAAGAATAAACTTAGAAGTTTTCTCCAAGATTCCCTTTTTACTCCATCCATGAGTTCTTGGAGAGTGATAGATGTGTTTAAAGTGCTACTATCTTTTGCTTGTGTTGGTTATGATGTCATTTGAATTGTATCTTTTGAACTTGACGTGTCCAATATTTTGTATGATTTACATAATCTATGGGCAAATAAACAATTATTATTACAAAAAATTCTTATGAATTGTGTCCTATCCCATGGAGGTAAGTTTGATTATTCTACCCTATAAAGCATACTCTGAACCCCTGTTAAAAAAAAGCTCTCATCTTCACACTGCTGACTGTCCATCAGAAAGTAGATATATTTTAAAGCAAACAAGCAAAGTCTGCGTATATCTCACCTCAAAAAAATATCACTTAATTCTTTAAGTGTCCTTTCGGTTTATTTTTCCTCTTTCCTTAAGCAATACAAGATCTCTAGTTAATTTGCTTGGATTTTTT
Organism: Platycnemis pennipes; assembly: GCA_933228895.1. NCBI lineage: Eukaryota > Metazoa > Arthropoda > Insecta > Odonata > Platycnemididae > Platycnemis > Platycnemis pennipes. The sequence goes on from OW121856.1 coordinate 15,383,659, forward strand.
TCTCCATCATCAGCATCAGAACACTTTCTCCAAATAGGTCTGTCTCTTGTAAAGAGCATTCCTCTTACTCAGTGTAATCCACTGTAACAATGAAAATCAAAATATTGATTTCGGAACCAATTGATATCAAACAATTCCAAATACGATGTATTTTTTTCAAATCATTCCTTTTTTCTTCTGATTCGAAGACTATGGTCTCATAGTGGATGCATTTTTCACTCAAATTCATTAAATAAAATGTTATAATACTATTCCATTTCCACCTAATTTTTGCTCTAATTCTCCAAAAATGTTCCTAAAATTCAAATGGAACAACATGAATGGTTGGATTTCATTGAAATTAGGCAGAGGCAATTTTTTGGCAAATTTCTAGCAATTTTCAATGCATATACTGGCTATCAAAACACCTAAGTAAAACTTAACATTGCTAACTTATCGCCCTAAAAAATAGGGTGTAATGTGACCTATCATCAGTGGCGGATCTATGGGGGGGGCTAAGGGGGCTATAGCCCCCCCCATTGGGTCGAAACATACACTAGATAAAATCGAAATTTTTGGAGGTTACAACTTTGTACAAAAGTATTTAGTATATTTTATATGTATTTAGTTATATTTTATAAGTATTTAGTTATACATATTAGTTATATTTAGTTACAATGGAGAAAGCTCTACATTTCAAACAGTCTATGGAAGCTGCTCCTGGAATTTCAACCAAACATGATGGTCTAATGATCGATAGAAAAAAAAGCCGACATACCTAGTTGAGAAAAATCGAAAACGATTAAAACCCATAATAAAAACAATACTATTTCGTGCCCAGAACAACCTCCCCATTAGAGGCCATCGAGATGATGCCAATTTGAGCAGTGAAGAAGACCAAGATATGGCTCTTCAAGGAAAACAGGAGGTTTTCAAGTCTCTTGTCATTTAGAATAGATGCAGACGACGAAGACTTAAAATGGCATCTTTCGACATGCAAACGCAACAACACACTTATTAGCAAAACCATCCTAAATGATGTGGTAGAATGCATTGGTGATTTTTTACGTTAGAAAATAGTTGAAGATGTAAAAAATGCCAAATATTTCTCCATAATATCTGACGAGACTATCAATGTTAGTAGGAAGGAGCAACTTACATTCTGTGTACGATACATTGATATGAACTCATCCATAGCAAAGGATGAATTTATTGGCTTCATTGAGCTCAAATCAACGAGCTTGGCTATAAAATCAACGATAGACGAAGAGATGTCAAAACTTGGCTTGTCATATGTGGTCAAGGGTATGATGGAGGATCAAATATGGCAAAACATTTACACGGCGTGCATGCCCTAACATTGCATTAACAGCCACTCGCAATTTACACTAATTGCTTCAGTCACTTCCTGACTCTTTGTTTATCGTAAACATTTAATAATAAAAACTAATGAACTTATCTAATCATAAGTGATTTGACTATATTTGTGTTCCTTATCATTAAGTCATACTTTAAAAACTATATAAAGCAATATCATAAGTTTTTATTGTTAATATTACCGGTATTTCAATCTAGGCCCAAAATGACCATCATAAACCTTTTACTAATAAAACGACTTACTACATGTGCATAGTAGTGTCTTTTTTCATCAAAGAATTAGCCTAAAACCACCGCTTTTGAGTCTTGAAAATCCCTAACTTCCAAAATCCCCGAACCCCCCTTCGGCTGGGGGGAATTTCCCAGACCCCCGGTTTGCCCCCCCCTTGGTCCAAACCTAGATCCGACGCTGCCTAACATCATGGACAATGGCTTCTTTGAAACCCGATTCCTCCTTGATGGACTAAGATGATGAATGAGACTATGATCAATAGATCATAATAAAAATTGTCTATGGGATGAGGAATACTGAGTAGTGTGATGGCCTGCTAGCCAAGGGTCCATGTATGAAAACAAATGCATCAAACCATGGTTTGATTCCAAGCCCCGGAAACCTTTTTTTTTTCTTGAGTACTTTTCTATGCACAAACTGGCCATTCAGAGTGGCAGAGTAAAATCTTACATTTCCTGAGGAAGGTGAAAAAGTGAATATTATGGGTTTGGTTTGAAAGACAAAAACCATTGGGTTGGTGGTGAGGCTTGAGAACTGGATTACCATTGATTTGAGAGCTACTCGGAGAGCACTTTATGATCAGTACTCCATCTCTCAGATGGGTCATTAAACTATGGAACCCTTTGCACCTTTCATTGTGAGGATCAGGGAATGGAGGAAGGGTGGAGAGAAACCCAGCATTGGTACCTATTAGCCTGCTCTTAACAGGAAGAACAGTGAGGTCATAAGGATGTCTTTAAGAGGTCGGAATGATCACCATCTTTCCTTTATTCTTCATTTTTCCTTTGGTCTTCAAAAGCAAAAAAATGCCCCGCAAAAATGCTGTCCAGAATCTGTTTAAATTGCTTACTCAGCAGTTCAAGTACATTCAGGAATCCATTGTCACAATGATTACTCATTAATTCTAAATATCTTTACTTTATCATTAACATGGTCTAGGATTGGTTTTTAAACATGGTCTAAAATATGCCATCTACTCAAAATGCAGAAAATTGGTGAAGCAGAGTCACATTGGTGAAGTTTTCTCGATCATTATCCAGACATTTTTTTTACCAATATGATGATGTATTTATGACCTCCTTTTGACAATTCGGAAGAGGCTGTGGTGGAGGGAAGGAAACAATTATTATTGACCTGGGATTGAGATGATTTTTTGACCATCATAAAGACGTCTTTTTGACCTCTTTTAGACCCTGTTGTTCTCCTTGGGTTATTGAAAGGTGCCAAGAGGACCACAGGTTAACGTCCTATCCGATGGATGGAGTACTGGACTCGAAGTGCCCCCCACAATGCATGCAAGTAGGGACCATTATACAAATGAAAAATCTGCCGGTGCCAGGATTCGAATCAGGGCCCTCAGGGTGAGAGGCCACTACTTAAGCCACCATAACAACCCAATTTTCAAGATGATGAATAAATGACCTTTAAAAATTGTTGGAGAGGAAAGGAAATAGGTTGGAGAAATTATGAGAAGCAGCAAAACTGGATGTAGGGTGTTTGGAAGGTTGACGGAATGCAAAAGAGAATGACAGAGTGTAACATGTTAGGTAAACATGCAAGAGGAGGGGGATGGATATTCAGGATGATGTGAAGCCAAGCAAATGATGACAGGATTTAAAGAGAGATCCAATGCACAAAATGTATGTTGGGTGACAAGTAAAGGAAAACATGACTTGCAGCCCTGGTGAAAATAAAGTGTGCATAAAGCATGAAAAAAATGAGCATGAAGGAGTGTGGCATAAGTGTGCCAAAAGTGCCAATATGTGAGGAGTGTGCAAAGAAGTTTGTGCACACTTTCTTTTCAATTTCTACACACTTAACCCTGTTAAAAATTCCCCATAGAAAATCTTTATAGGGACATGGAATTCCTTATAGGGAATTGGCATTCCCTAAAGGGACACCTATAGGGAAATGAAATTCCCTATAGGGACATGAAATTCCCTATCGGGATTTTGTGTTCCTTATGGGGAACTCAATTAACTATTTTTTTCCCTTTTAACTATTTTTTTTCTTTCCTTTTTTTCTCCTTACCTTTTGTAATTTTTCTTTTTTTGAATTTTATCATTATCTACTAATTTTCCTATGTACATGCTATTATATTTAAATATAATACTCAAACTTGAGTTATTCTTAAACACTAGCTTTACTGTCAGTAGGATTTCGCAGGTTTTTCACACCCCCCCTTCTTGTGTGGGTGTTTTCCTGCAGTGGGTTTTTGCGTAAAGGATGTAAGCATAATAATCCTCACATTTTTCCCCACATTGTAAATTCTTTCGCACACTATTAGATATGTAATATTGATATATTGTGTATATATATATATATATATATATATATATTTCTTTTGTATTCATTTATCATTCTTAATTCCTTTAAGTGTATTCTTTACTGATTTTTTTTTAAAACTCAGATTGTAATTGTTTTAGGTATTGACCACAATTTGATTTTTATATTTATCATGACGAAGGGGTTAGATGGCAGAAGGGACAGTTTTGTCTTAATCTCGCCCCATTAAACACCTTTTATTATTATTATTAAAAATCCCTATAAGGACATCAAATTCCCTATAGGGAAATGAAATTTCTTATAGGGAATTTATGTTTCCCCATTGCCAATTCCCCAATAAGGACATGCAATGGGGAATTTTCACAGGGTTAATTTTCAACAGGGAGGGTTGGGGAATAAGATTGTCCCAGTGTTGGCAGAATATTTACAAATAGTAACTGATAAATGTGAGTAAGATACCAAAAGAAGGGCACATGGAAGACCTGCAGGTCTCCATGGAGATAATTAAATTGAAACAGGTCAACTGAGTAGGTAGGTATAGCAGTATTTTTATGAACGGTAAGTATACCACACACAAAAATAATAAGAAAAGAGCAACATTAGCACTCATTACATAAAGTATTGTGGTGATTAATTAATGTAACATTGACATTTATTACCGGTGGTCTTGTTGTAAGCAGTAAATGTTCTACCTGCGATAAAAGAGATGGCGATGGGACCCACAGACATCTATCACACGGGCTTGTGATGTTTGTTTTACTCCTTTCCACGATCTGTCAACACAAGGAGGGACCCTATCAAGGCACTTTACCTTGATACATGCCGGAGGATAATGCCTTGAATCACTGAACATTGTTGAAAAATTAGGGCATATTTGCTGAAAAAAAAACAAAGTCACAAGTGGTCAATTCCAATTTATGAAAGAAAAACGGGAGAAATGTGGGAGTGGTTTTTATTCTTTTTCAATAATATTAATGCATAACACATGATTAACATATCGTCACAATAGGCTTGTGACAGTATAGGCTATAAATGTTATATATTTTCATGACTACTCAAAACTCAATTTTGAATTCCGAAGAACAATTGAAGCTCAATACGCTTGACCTTGAAAATGGGAAAAGTTGACGATATTTGCGAACGTGAAAAGAGCAAGATGAAGGCATGCTTGTAACCGTATTTTAAATTAATGGTCCACACGAATATAATCTTTGCAAACGAATCAGACCTACTCTATGCTAGAGATACTCGCTTTCTCACCCGCTATGCACAGTAGTGCGGTACCTAGTTCCGTAGCTGGCGATTTGCGTTCATTTATTACCTGTGCAACCGGTGCCGCAGGGGTAAATATGAGCTTACGATGGAATTTTCAGAACACGGCCTGCTATTATGGCAATTCTTTAAATTTCGCGAGCTAAGAAACTGTAGCCCCAATTATTTCCTCTTTAGGACGACGTATTATCCGCAACATTTCTCAGTTGACCAAGATAACTATGTACTGTAGTTTGTTCGATTCACTTGCCCAGTGCTTTAACTCACGTATTCGGCCACTCGGCTAAATGATTCCATCGCTGCTCTCTGATGATCTCGAGGATGAGATACGTGGAAGTTTGGGTCTGTAACAAAAGTAGAGTACCGAAATTGACTTCACTTTACTTTTCAGTACCTACATCTGTGCCCTTTGCTAGGTTACTTCTGGAAACTTACCGTAAAGATAATCTAGAGGTCTTGTAACATTGTGTTTAGACCCGCGTGTTCCACTCATTGTGCTTAAACAGTCGTCAAATACGTATGAAAAATATTCAGGAGCAATGGAAACATGAACAGCTACCTGTTCCTTACCTACCACCGTAAACAAGACTGCCTTAGCAACCATCGAAACCTTGGCGCGAATTGCTCATGATGCAAATAATGGGAATATTTCGGGAATTCCAGAATTTCTTTTAGCTATAATGCTGCTAAATATCATTATTACGTGATTAACTTCGACTTTGATTACTACTGAAGACAGATAAACTGACAAATGCCAAAGAAAAAGTATAGACTGGGAATCGAACCACAAGACTTTTGCTCCATGACCTGTGGTCCTACAAGCCAACGGTCAGTGGGTCGACCCTCAGTTCAGGATACCTTCATTGTCAGATAATTTATTCAGCCCATGTGAATGCCATCTTGACAGCAGCTAAACAGCAAAAAATGTGATTTTGTTAAATGCGAGCAAGAAGACTTCTCTTTTGGGATGTACACTGATACCTACTTTTCTCCTAAACTGAATTATAATTCAAAAAGATGTACACTACTACTCTTCGAATTTCTATTGATTCTGTATTGATTAATGAGCCACGTAGGTACATATCAAGAAATACGGCTCATGTAGGTATGTATACATATATGTGCATGTAAGCCATATTTCCTGGTGTCTACAGAGGCTGATGCTTTCTATTCCTCCATTCCCTCCTCAAGTTCCAAGAGCTTGGGGCAATTCACTGAAATATGCCCTTCTAACCCACACTGTAACACCAAAATCTTTGATTTTGCTGTGGGTCAAACCTCTTTGGGGCTCCTTTGTTGTGCCCCAACATGGCCACTTCTTCTCTCTTCAGGGCTCTTACCCATGGAATTTCTGACTTGGCTCAGCTATCTCTGATTGTTCCATCATGATGTTGTTAGTGCAAGATGCCTTACTTCACAGTCCCCTCATTGCTCTTCCTCTTCAAGTACGCCTTTTAAAAAGTACGCCTCAAAACATGGAGTTGAAATAATTATTACAGTCACCAACTCCATGTTTTGAGGTTGAGCCACGAGGGTCTGAATGGTGACTTTGTACTTTTCCTTTGGAAGCCCTGAAAACATATATATAGCCAACTGCCTATTAATAAAACCTACACCATTTTAAACCTGGAGCTTGTTAATTTTAATAATCTTATTCAATTCTCTTGAGAATGGGTGACAAACTACTGGCAATTGTGAATTTGATGAAGTTACACCAGCAGGGGTGTCGGAACTATTTTCGCTGGGAGGGGCCAACCTTGCAAGGTCCAAATGGAAAGCCCGGCCTGGCTCCTATGAAAAGGGCCTGCATTTTTTTGCGGATAGGAGGGGGTGGAGACTAGAATTCTGCTAAAAGTGCATATAAAGGTGGTAGAATATGCGTCAGAAGGGAAAAGGCAAGCTGGAAACAAGTGAAATTTAATTTTTATTGATGAAGACATTTCTCAAGGGCCCAGGGCAAATTCTGGGAGGGGCCGAATGCCGCTGTACACCAGTCATGAGAGAGAGTACTTCCAGGAACAATTCTTTCAAAGCTCTAGACGATCTACAATGCATGAAGACCTGAAGGGTATGTTTTTGGAAGGCTTATTAACCCATTCGCCTCTTAATTTTCCATGGATTGTCTGCCTTTTGAACTATTTAATTTTCTGAAAATTTTCACTTGGAATTTTTTAAAATATTTTTTTTGGAAATAAAATTTTTTTTCAAATCAAATATTTCAACACTTATTTTCACTGAATAAAAAAAAAGAATTTTGTTACACATAATCGGGAAAAAATAATAGCATTAGAACATTGAATTCCATCACGCAACCGGCAAATCGCCGGCTCTTTACCCCAAGGCAAAATAATGTAGACCCGCGAATCGCCGGCGCTTTACCACAATGGGTTAAAAGCATATTGTTGGATTCAACTTGAGTCTGGCTGACCATACAGTAAGATCAATTCCTTCAGATACCATAAGAGGAATTATTTAGTTCGTTGGACAGATGACTGTTCGTTGAACAGGTACCTGGTGCATACTAGCAGAGTATTAATAGTGATAGATATTTGTACTAATTATGTATTGTCTAATGGCGGCATTTACTTGGAACCGAAATCGCAATTTTGTACATGAAATTGTTAGATAAAAACGAAAAAAGAATTTTAGTGAAAAAATTAATCTTCTAACCACAACCATTCACTCATTAATCAAAAGTTTAAATAAGCAAAAGGTGACACCCACCAAAAAAGCTGTTTTGAACATTGACGTCATTTTCCTCTGGTCCTTGACTGCTTTTAGGGGAAGGGAAGGGAGTGGAGTGGGGTTCTCGGAAGGTCTGCTTGCACAGATGCGACTGGTCGCGACTGCTCCTATTGGCAGAGTCAGCTGTGTCCCCCCCATTGCGATAAGGCAAAGTAGCTTCGCGGGCTTAGTTGTGATTGGTAGAAGTCGAATACGTCAGAGGTTGTATCATGCCCACTTTTCCAAAAGGGTTAAAAACATTAGTTTTTCGCCGCTGATAATTTGAGAATTAATTGACGGATCAAAAAACGGGAAAATACGGGTCTTTTTACTTTACAAACTATTAGATTCGGCAATTTAAAAAATATGATAAACGACCCCATTATGCTAGTAAAAGTTAATGTCACGCTGCCAGGTTGCAAGACTATAACATTGGGGGCCTCATTCTAAATTCCGCCAGGGGCCTCAGAGGTCATAAATACTTCCCAGTCCACAAGTGCACTAAAGTGTAAGTATTCGATAAAGACAAGTCAGGAACACCACTGAATAGATAGCTGGTGCGTGAACCCACAGCAGAATATGTTGCAGATATATTACTCTTGGTCAGTTTATTAGGCTGAAGTAGGTACAGAGTTACAAAACAATAGCACAGGCTCTCTCTCTTGCCCAGAGTCGAGCTCTGCAGTGGACCACTCAGTCTCATTAAGTCAAGGTCCGTCTATAAACGGACCTTGCATTCAGTCCTTTTCCACTAGCTCCACCTATTGGGGCCCTGGTAACTACCACTATGGGAAGGGTACTGCTAGGCCTACAACCCAGTAGGTATATGTGGCCCTAAACAGCATAATACTCAATACATGAATAAAGACCCGAGGGATGCCTTTGGAAGACTTGCTAAAATCAGGTCATAAAACTCAAAATCATCACCATAGGAGAGAATAACAATTACTAAGGAAGACTAATATTTCGGGATAATATGGATTGTTAACTTATCACCCATTAGTATAATGGATTTCCCTTGATGGGCTTCTATATTGGGGACCTTTCTCTTCAATCTGGCCATTGGAGACAGCATTGCATATGGCTCAGGGATGAAAAGAACTTCCTTGAACTAATTGTCCTTCCTCTCATACTCATAGGATATTTAAAGTGTTACTTTACCTTTGCCCATAATCTTCAGGGGAACTCCAACTTGCCCGAAGAATTCTTCCTCATGTAACTCAGATAGGCAATGGTCTTTGATTTGTAATCTCCTGATACTTCCAACTTGTTCCCTGAGTTTGCATATACAATGGCATATTACACCCCTCACAGTTGAAATTCCATCATCTCACAACAGTTTTGCACTGGAGCAGCTCCCTCGGTCCATCATCTGTTAAGACAGTGAAATCTAATACTCCCAATAGCCTTTCTCCCTTTAAAGCAGGAAATAGTGAGGTAGTATTTAAATAACATCTTCATTGTTTTCTAATGATATGCACACTGCCTCACTTTGTTGAAGCCACCATCAGGAGGCACATTACCAACCAGCACACATTCACCCCATAAATTGATGTTGGCATGAGCAGCGGTACTTACCACATCAACTTAAGCCCGTTTCACACGATACTTGACCCAGCACAAGACCTAGTGTGCTAGCCGCTACTTGACATTGATGACGGAATCTAGTATGATTGGAACTGTCCTGGGAGGTTTCACACAATCATTGACCTTGCGCTTGCTATGAATCGCTTATTCCATATGATTCCATACTAATTAAAAAAAGAGATATTCGCGCAGCGTCTGTAACGTGACTTGATTGGTCGATGACCACTGGGACCTACTAGAAATCTAGTACCGAATCAAGTATGAAACCAGTAGCTCAGCGAGTATACTAGCTAGCATGCTTGCCAGCCAGTATACTGGTTCCATTCACACAATACTGGAAAGCTACTGGACCTTGTGCTGGATCAAGTACCGTGTGAAAAGGGCTTTAAACAATGCTGTCAACATTTGCACATTAAATTATTAATTAAATCATCAAAAATGCATTATGCACTAATAAAAACGCTTGCCTCTACACTGGGTGGGAGAAGGAATATGGGGGGTGTTAGGTTCTAAGGTTTCAGGCTCATAATTTACAATTAATTAGGGGACATAAATGATCATTGATGTATCCTGGGGGATCAATGTTACATCCTGGAGGTTAATTATTGCACATTAAAGGTCATTATATTCTTCATGCTAGTATAGTGCATAGGCGATAGAAACAAATCACCATACAAAGAAGTATGCACATTCAATGAGTAGGGTACAATTCCAATCATCACTGGTCAACAATCCTAGCATTGGTTTGACGCAGCCCTCCACTCGATTCCTTTATCAGCCAACATCTTCATATCAACGTAATTTTTCTCTTTTACATCCTTCACAATTCCAATACATGTATATTCTATAAATTTCTTTAGGATAAATAATTTCCAGGTAATCATTGGCAGATCATTACTAGACCAATAAAATATTAACTTGTCAATTCGATGTCATGTTAGCAGCAACTTTTCAGGTACTTTCCTGTAATACTGCTCATAGCTTCTCCAAAAAAGCTATACTTAGTCAAGGAAACTTTTTTATCTTACAATGAGAGTTGAAAGAATACCAATTATGCACATAAATATATTAGTAAAACTTATTTTTATTCATGAAATGAATTTTAGAGAACATTGCAAGGTCAGATATCACTGATGTATTATAGTCTTTAAAAATTATTTCTTGCCAATACATTGGTGCCAGCATGCAGTCTTGCTTCAAGAGTCTCCTACTAGCTGCATACTATCAATGAGTTGAGAATTGGTATCCACATGTAGTTAGTCTGCTAGGTTATTATTTTATTAAATTAGTAGGTATCGTAGTAGGTGAGACTATTAGTAATCATATTTGTGGTTGCATGAAAGAACTGATTAATTGACATGACAAGTAACAAATAAATATAAGAAAGGTGAACATCCAATACTAAACTATGCAGTTGGAAACTTCAAGTGGAAATGATTATATTTAAGTTACATTTTGTGATGACAAGGAAGTGACAACTTGATTTAGTTTGAACTTCATACTAGCATGCACATTACTTCATAGCATGTTAACAAATGAATGTTAGTATGTTTCAGAATAAACTTCTGCTACATGAGTGGTTGCAATACAAAATTGCCATAGCAATGCACTGCAACCTTGCCACAAGGCTGCACCCCGCAACCTTGTGTCAAGGTTGGAAAAACTGCATTAGTGATCTTGTGGCAACATTGCAGAAAGGTTACACTTTGCTACAATATGCTGTGATTACAAGGTTGCCACAATAATTCAGCAAGTTTATAGTGCCATCTGGGTGGAATAATAAGCTTATTGTTTGTTTTGGAGAATCAGATCTGTTGACACCATTATCATAATACATAATTCCTATGCTCCTCCATCTTGTAATCCAGTCAAGCCAACATATTGGCAGCCACTGCAAGATAATTTACACCATCCTTTTCAGTATCATCATAATGATCTTTGGTGTTGAAAATTAATATCTTTACAGTCAAATTGGATAGTGAAAGTTCCAGTATTATCATACATTAATGAAAACTAAAATATTTTGCTGTGAAAAGGATCAGAATGAGACAAAGAAGAGGACAGTTATAGCATAACGCAATCCTTGTACTATTTCACTCGTCTCTCTGAGCATGATATATACAACAGTTATCACAGGCACTACATATATAGGTACCTCTATAAAATGCAGTAAGTAATCCAAGCTACCGCTAAATTGTAGTTCCTGGGTTTATCTTCAAACTTTAGTATTTTAATGTGGCCAAAAATCAATGATGATACTTACTTTGTTCTCCAAATACTTTGTAATTTAAGGAAACTGCAATCATGCACACCCTTCAAGAAATCCCTCTCACCTTTGTCATTAAAAAAATGCATTATGGCCTGGCCATCTTACAAATCCTTTCTCATTGTACTAACCTGATGACCACAGTTCATAACTACTGACTTTATGTGCCATATGAAGTGTAACACAAAAAGAAAAATTGCTTTCATTCGTCGATTACACTCATCCAGACCAAAAACTCTTTCCAATGTTGGGTGAGGTGGAATGAGGAAAATATAACATAAAACATGTCAAAATCAAAACCAGACAAGCAAAAGTATTTCAGAAAATACCAGACAAATTGCAAACCAACAACTCAAAGAGTCCAACTACTGTTTGGACTACGTTCCCATCAGAAATCTATGACAGAATGGCATTGGTGCAAGAGAAAAAATACACTCTCTAAATGCCTAAGTCTCTTGACTCCAGGCACTCAATGTCTATTGCTTGCTGTCTCAATGGGGGCGTTTACCATACTTTTTTAATTGCCGAATCTGATAGAGTGTAAAATAAAAAGACCCATATTTTTCCATTTTTTGGCCCGTCACTTATTTCTAGCGGTGAAAAACCGATGTTTTTAACCGTTTCGGAAAAGTGGGCATGGTGCAACCTCTGACGTATATCGACTTCGTCCAATCACAACTGAGCCTGCGAAGCTACCTACTTTGCCTTATCGCAATGGGGGGGACACAGCTGACTCTGCCAATAGCAGTTGCGACAGCATCTGTGCGAGCAGACCATCCGAGAACCCCCTCCACTCCCTTCCCTTCCCCGAAAAGCAGTCAAGAATGGGAGGAAAATGATGTCAATGTTATCACAGCAGCTTTTTCAGTGGGCGTTACCATTTGCTTATTTTAATTTTTGATTTATGAGTGAATGGTTGTGGTTAGAAGATTGATTTTTTCACTAAAATTCTTTCTTCGTTTCCATCTAACGATTTCGTGTACAAAATTGCAATTTTGGTTCCGAGTAAACGCCCCCATTCGGACAGAGAGCGTGAGAAGGGGTGAGTCAAATCAGGAGTGGGTACATTCAGCAAGTTCGAGAGTTGTGATTTTGGATATGAACAATTGATAACTTTAGAGAGGAGGAAAAAATGCACGCATAGGTGAGGTAGAAGTTTTCAATTGGAGCATCAGGAACTCTTTTCTGATTCTGGCTGCAGCATACAGGGCAATGGCCTTGGTGCTTGCTCACGATTCTAGTTTTCTTTCGTCTTCTGGGGCTATCTATGAGAGGGGACCCAGAGGAAAGCGGAATAGTTTTGTAGAGCATGGTCCACTTGTAATACAGACTTTGACTGCAAGGGCTATGCAGATTGAACCCTTCTGCAGTAATTAAAACACATGGTAACGCTGGGAGAGGTCCTACATAGTACCTATGAATTTTGTACTGAGAGCTGTTTCGTGCAAGTCTTTTTTTTTTGGCTTGGCGGATTTTCGTGAATAATGTACAGATGTGAACTTTTGCTTTCTGATTGGGAAAAAACTGCAGAAACTCTTGTTATGCTGAAAACAGCTAACAAAAAGGATGCTTTAGGAAAAACACAAGTGCATGACTGATTTACTCATTTCAAAAGAGGAGAAATGTCAATTGACAATCTTCCTTGCACTGGATGTCCATCAACCTCATGGAGTAATGAAAATGTCAGGAAAATTAACAAACTTGTGCATGAAGATCAACGACAGACCATTGCTGAACTAGCTGAGTCCTCTGGGATGTCATAAAACTCAATTTAATGCATTTAGACTTAAGAGTTGAAAACGAGAATAGTGGCAGCCAAATTTGTGCTGCTATTGCTGATGTTGGAGTGAAAGGAGATTCGCTTGGGAACCTGAAGGAACGTGACTTCATTGCCCTGGTGAAAACAAAGTGTGCAAAAAATGTGCGCACACTTCTTTGCACACTTTTTTCACACTCTTCCACTTTTGGCACACTTCTTTGCACACTTTCTGCACACTCCTCTCACATTTTTTGCCAAATCACACTTTTGGCACACTTCTCTCACACTTATGTGACACTCTTTCACACTTTATTCGCACTTAAGGTGTTCCGAATTACACTTTCACATTTCCTGCACATTTCTTTCACACTTTTTATTTTTATCAGGGTACCCCACCCTCATTACTCGCCTGGCTGCGACTTTTTTCTGTTCTACCAAATGAAAAGGGATTTGAAAGAAAATGCATTGTATTAACATGGTGAAACAAGAAAATATGGAGGCCCTGAAAGGCATCGGAGAAGATGACAAAAAAAATGTTTTGAAAACTGGAATAAAAGGTTGGTCAAGTGCTTTAAAGCAATGAACTCCCTATTTGAGTGAATTCACTCAAATAGGGAGTACTTTGAATGTGACTAATGTTAGTAACACGATAAAATAAATACAGCCGGTTCAAATGAGGAATTCTGGTTTCTCTTGGGTCTCCCCTCATATATAAGTGATAGCAGATCTGGCGAGGGAAAGGTGCTGCCCAATATTCCTTGCTCCCTAAAGCATCATTTCAATGATGACCATACATAATGCTCATCTCAAACTGTAACAGAAGCATCCCCCATTAATCATATATTTATTTCTCATCAAATACCTGGTTTCCTTATACTGTTGTTCTCCAGGTACAGGTAATGACAAGCTCAGAATATATTGATTGCTGTACACATTGAATTGGAGGTACGCTGGGTAGAGTTAGGTTCTATTGTGTGGCAGAGATAGACCAGTCAGTTTGTTATGAGTGTCAAAGTTTGAGGAGAGGTTTTATAGCCTCAGTACCACTTATCTAATTAACAATATAGTTTGTCCAGTAAGTGCGCAGGTTTGAATTAGGTTCATTTTCAATCTGCAAATACATAATCACACATGTTTCATTAAGTCTCCAAACCTAGTTCATGATGTTTGCTTTATGATCTTTCAAAAGTTCAGCAAAGTATGCACATGGAATAACCTCATGAGGGAATCAAAAACTTGTGATACCTAACCACCAAACCATCATAATCAATAAATCATTTACAGTAACTGCTTTTTGCAAGTGGAATAACCTCGAACTGCTAAGTGAAATACAATATCATTGGATAACTTTAAAAGGTCACTACGTAACGTACATCTCTTAACACAGCAGGGTGACAAGTAACATGCATGCCATTTAATACCAAACACACATAAGTTACTCTCTGATTTTAAATAAATCACTTACATTTTCTGCATTATTTATTACTATTTATTGTTATTATTTATTTACTCACAATATTTTTCATCATAAATCACATTAGTCTTCTCTTAGTAGATTTTCAAACCACCCTTCATGTTTTAAGTATGTAGAAGTGTTTATCACACGCATCCATATTTACTTTTTGATGTGGTGTTAGATGGAAGAAGGTGCATCACAATCAATTTTTGAGGGATGTCTAATTCTGACCTCAATAAAGATGTTTATGTGTATTTCTATGTCTCTATGTTAGTTATCTCTACATGCGCCTTTAGAGGGGCATTTACTCAGAACCGAAATCGCAATTGTGTACACGAAATCATTAGATGGAAACGAAAAATGAATTTTAAATGAAAAATTTAATCTTCTAACCAGAGCCATTCACTCATAAATCAAAAATTAAAATAAAAAAAAGGTGAAGCCCACCGAAGAAGATGCTTTGATATCATTGATGTCATTTTCCTCCCATCCATGACTGCTTTTAGGGAAAGGGAAGGGAGTGGAGGGGGGTTCTCGGAAGGTCTTATCGCACAGATGCTGTCGAAACCGCTTCCATTGGCAGAGTCAGCTGTGTGCCCCCCATTGCGATAAGGCAAAGTAGCTTCGCGGGATCAGTTGTGATTGGACGAAGTGGATGACATAAGAGATCGCATGCACGCCCACTTTCCTGAAAGGGTTAAAAACATCAGTTTTTTGCCTCTTATAACTCGAGAACTAATTGAGGGATCAAACAACGGAAAAATACAAGTCTTTTTATTTTATAAACTCTTATCAGATTCCACAATAAAAAAATATGGTAAACGACCCCATTTAAAAAGGAATATAATTATCATTTTATCCATGACATACTCCATTACTCTTCACATCTACATCTCAAAAGCCTCCAATATATTTCCATTTCCTTTCATCAAGATCAATATTTTGCACGGATATCACTGAATTCTTCTCACTTCTCTTACCACGGGCACAATCACAGATCTTTCCATTTTTTGGCGTATTAGATGGTGGCGAAACCATTATTGAATTTTTGATACTCCAACTCTTAAATCTGAAGTGGTTGAGCGAGTGTTTAGGATTGTCGATGTGAGCAGGGGAGTTTGTGATAATGACGATGAAGAAGGACCTATGATTCACCATGTCGTCAGTGCAGTCCTGTCTCGCTCCAGAATGTACAATACCCCACCTTGCTTTGCAGTCCACTACAAGTCATTCCACGTTAATTCATCCAGAAAAATGAAGTTTTGACACCCAGCGACTTAGATTTTGATGAAACTTGGCACAAATTATATTTTCGTGTAGATATGAAAGAATGCAAAGCTTTTCTTTTCTATCTCAACTTGTTTTGTTTTTACAGCCATTTAAAGGGTAGGTGAAACTGCAGATTTTCCATTTCCGGGGACTCCGTGGGCACTTGTACCTCCAGAGGAAAAAAATGTATGTCTTATTTATCAATCAATTATTTTAAAAATTTGTTACATACAAGTTTATCAAAGAAACCATGAGGATCACAGAAAAAAATTAAGTGATATTCTCAAAGGTACCTAGAATCATAAATTCTCAAAACACTTTAGTTTTATAAGATTTAAGAAAATTTCTTACCCAAAATATGATTGTGTAAAAATTTGAATATCTTCCAAAGGCAGTGTGTTTATAAAGCAAAGCCATTTTTTCTCATAATACTAAGGAGATTTCCCACTACCTCAGAAAATAAAACTCATGGCTTTTTGATTACCTACCTTAAATTGTGTGATTATAATATTAATTTCACTTCACCTCTTTTGACGTCCAACCTTCTCAAGTTCTGCGATATCATCATTTAATGTTACAATTCCACCCATTTGCCTACAATATTACAATTCACGCAACATTCCAGCACATCGTGATTATTTTCAAAGATCTCCTTTCTATAAATTATCACGCCACTGGTTTGGAATTTTCTGTTACTCTCTTCCGAAACCAAGATGACATTACTACAAATCACTGTCTTCTCCAAGCTTATCCAGATTTTAAGTAAGCTCTTCCCTCATGAAACTAGAAGTTCCCATTTTTAACTTCACAGGTACCTAAGTACCTCCTTATGCATAAATAGGCAAGATTATTTGTTAAGACGTCCTGCGGTTGTGAGCTTCGCTCAAGATTCTTTTTCAGGACAAAATAATCTAGAGTGAGACAAAATAATGTGCATGGTTATAGTTACATGGCAAAATTTAATCTTGAACCATTCAAGTACACATATCCTGCTCTCAAAGTTTATCTCCATTCATCATACAAGTCAGCTCAGTCTCTGTTTTTCAAGGTCCTTTGAGCTATTGACCATTTCTGATTAATTAGTCGATTTCTTACATTTTCCTCATGGTTTCTCCATATCTCAAATTAAATTATAAGTCACATTGAAACACAAACTATTACAAAAAGTCGAAATTGTAATTAAGAGAAGTTTTTAAAGAAGACTTCACTAAATTCGCTTAATAATTCATTTTTATTTCACCCGTCAGATTTAAGTCAACAATTCAGTACACAGCCGATTTGACGATAAACCAATTGAGTGGATACATGATCACATTCATGATGACAGCCTAAAGGAACCCTATTTTCCCAACGTAAAATTTCAATCCATTTGTGGCATGTATCAAATATAATTTCTAAGATGATTTTGCCTTATTTTTTGTCACTGGAGTTAGAGAAAATTTACTACCTCTATATTCTTTTTCTGGCAATAATAAAATAGAACTTATGTTCACTTCAGAAAAAAAATACAGAACATTAGTTGCTCATTTCACTAAGTAACGATATACATTCACGCCGGGACACTTGGTTTAAGATTTACTGGTTCTCTGGTAACTGGCAGTTCACTGCTGATCTTTTGCCATCTACTTGGTGGCCACACTATACAGGAAGCTTTGGCAGTGACCAGTCCCAATGCGATTGGACCAAATGAATTAGAATCCAGTGTGTGGCCAGTATTGTCACCTTCCACCCAACAATGTCCTTGGGGTACTTTCACATACTTTTTCTTATATCCTAATGTCCTAATGACGTCCCCTTCCATTCCTACAAGGCGTTTAATGATAATTTGATCTGGATCTTTCGGTGACGTTAAGGATACGACTTCACCCCGAGATAACTGATAGAATCTTGCAGACCATCTGTTTAAGAACACATAATCTTGAATCACAGAATCTGGATTGAGCGCCGGTTGCATAGATATTCCATCTACTCGGGCTACATACCCAACAGTATCAAAGAAAGTAACCCCCACAGGTACTCCAACGAGAATAGATTTCAGAAAAACTGGTATTTTCATCCGTCCCATGGTACCTTATATCACTTTTACATCAAAAGACGGCACACCTGTAATAAAACAACGTACAATATCACACTTGTTGACTTCATGAAACTTAATTTCGTAGTAGCAGTTCCTTCATTATTTATTCTAACACTTCAGCATTCGCTGTTAGTACCTGTTTTTTACGTGCAAAGTTCGAAAAAAATACAAGATATGTGTGAGCAACATTTCCACATGTACAACCCGCAAAATAATCTTTGTGCCAACAGTCGTCTGCTTATCAAATTTTGTTGATTTTTTCAAGATTCCTTTCTCACGCTCCGAGGCATTCCTTTGTTACAATTTTAAGCATGGCCCCCTTCAGTATACAACCCCACACAGCACGACAGCGCTCACTACGTCAGCTTCGGTGGAAACCCGCGGTTTTTTTGAGCATGGAACATTACTTCGAAGCATATGCATTTAAAAAACGAAGAAATACAGGCCCTTCTTTCAGGTAAAGGGGGTCATATGAAGTATCACTTGGTATAAAATTATTTCAAGTTCACTGAATTTTAGATGATGTCTATTATAACAGGCTTTAAAGGAACGAGTTGTTAGATGAACTACCGTACATACAATGTCTTTAAACAGACGCAATCGTGCGAACTGCGCTATCGTCCACGAGGTTTAAGCAAATATTGAATCAATCCAAGTCTACAAAAAACCTTTAAGAATTCACATGGAGAAAGGATGCCTCAAGGCTAAAGCACCGCGCGAATTCAAGGGATCCAGGTTGGAGTCAGGGTGAGAGCAGGGGTAAAAGTGCGGGGGTCGCGGGGGGACGGCGTCCCCCCACTTCCAAAAAATACGCCATCTTCGCCAATGGGCCGGAGACGCGGGGGAAAGGCGTCCCCTTCATCTACATAATACCCTGCCAGCCACCACAAAGGTGTGTGGCAGGGGGTGATTTCTCACCAAACATGCAAAAACATTCTGTTAGTAGGGTTAGCTTTAAATACTCATACCAACATGCAGCTGCCAATGCTATCCATCGCTACTCTCCGATTGGACATTTTGTACCGTTATTCGTGTCTCTAATTGTACAAGGGAAAAAGGACATTTTGAATCTATCAGTTCGGCAATCAATTTCTCTAATTTTTTGATTATGGTCCAGTCTGCCATATAGTAAGTTGGGTTTCGCAAAATATTTTTAACGTCATCACTGAAAATATTGCCTTGGAATTTATTTAAGAGATTAAGTCTAAATTTCAACCTGCGATCTGACAATGATTCTCATTTTAATTCATTTAATAGACTGGTTACGCTAATATAATTATCGTATCGTCCCTTTTCAAATCTTGCCCTTAAAGAGATCCAAAATGTACTTCATACAAATCCAGTGGTATGTCTGATGCTGTGATATTAATATTTTTTCAGCTTGTGAGGTAGGACCACGGTAGGACACACTAAAATTATATTCACAAATTCATCTACATCTACGCGATACCCTACAAGCCACCGAGAGGGTGTGTGGCAGGGGGACACACCCACCCACTCAATAATTAAAATAAACCCCTCAACATATCGATTATTTCAGAAAGATCTTTTCAATGTTCGTGTATTTTTTATTTGTAAAATCTAACAATCACTGAAGGACAAAAGTAATGACAACAATGAAATTATTTTTAATTATTTAAATTTTGTGTGGAATTTTCGCACATAATGGGTCAACATACATACATACATACATACATACTCCGTGCCTATCGGACGCATCTACTTGAGCTCCCGATCTTACCGAGTTTTTGTGTGTTTTTCTCATCGCCCGACCTGCGTTTTTCGTACCGAAGTGTGCGTGAATACTTGGCCTTTCTTTTGGTTCACAAACCATAACTGTGCGCTAAATAGTTTGGTTTTTATTAGTGTTTTTGTGTCACCGTCAACTCGACTTGCAGTCGCCGGCGAATCAACCCTCTGCCGCCCGGGCGAACGCCCGGTCGGACGCGGCAGACTCGCAATCAGCTGATGAAACCTCTTCAAGCCACACCTCTATTACTACCACCACTACGCCTACTTTAATCACCACTGCATGCAGCATGGCGTCTACTCCACCTACTTCACCTAAGAAGACAGCAAAAGGCTCTCCAATACGAAACATCAAACAACTTAACTCCCCTGATTACTCTACCGATTCATTGCCGCCGAGTATAATTTTACGTCGGGAGCATGGATCGCTTGTGGCCACCACAGCCGCAGCATTGTCATCTGAAAATTTAATTACGGTAACTACCAGTGCAAATAGTGAAAGTATTACGAAAGTTACGCCCAGTGAAAATGTGCTTAGCCCAATATCGCATGCTGGTGGGGTGGGGGAGAGTAACTTCCCCCCCACCACTTCTAGCACGGCGCTCGAAGTGACCTTGAAACCAGCTGCTCAACACGCGAGCTTCTCCTCGGGCTGCGTTACCGGCCCCCCTCCCCCTCCTCCTTCAACCCCCACCTCCCATGCCTTCGTTGCCGATGCCCTTATCGACAGACGGCCTGCCGCCCCCACCTCCTCTACTGCCAATGCACCTCGTCGTCCTAGCTACGCGACGGCCCTGCGAGCGCAGGACCGCGATCGGCGTTCTGCGGCGGCGGGGAAAACAGTCTTCGCCTTCCAGACGAAGAAAATCACCCCCCTGGATGCCGGCCCAAACAAGAAGAAAGGCATCATTCTCTCCGCCCTACCCGACACCTCAATCCATTCTTATGTTATCAAACTTGGGGAGAAACTTGGAGGGGGAAATAGCATTACTCACGCCACTAGGTTGCCACACCAAAGAATTTGCGTATATTTAAAAAATGAGGACCTCGTAGAAAAATTTATAACGGAGCATGGTGGAATTTCCATCAATAACACCTGGGTGGAGGCAAGGCGAATGGTAACCCGTACGGAAAAGTTGATCCTCTCAAAAGTACCTCCCGAAGTGAAAGATGGCGACTTGGCTGAAATTCTGAGCCAAGCTGTACAGATTGTGTCACCTTTCTACCCCCTTTCCCTCGGCATAAAGACCGAGGGTTTTGATCACGTGAGCTCTTGGAAACGAATGGTATATGTTGTAAGGCGTGAAGGAATCATTCTCCCTGATTCCTTCCTTGTCGAAATCGAGGACACTCCACACCGTATTTTTCTTGAACACAACGATCACAGATGTAACATCTGTAATCGACATGGCCACATCTCGAGGGACTGTCCTCAAACCATATATTCACAGGGGGAGGGGGATGTCAACGGTGACGAGGGCCGTACTGACGGGCAGCAGGAAGAAGTTCCTATCCCACCCCCTCCTCCACCACCACCACCCCAACCTCCATCCCTCTCCGTTTCGGGCATTACACCCTTGCCTGCGCATCCTCTTGCCTCTGAATCATCAGAACCTGAACCTCCTGCCTCAACCAGCCTTCCTGGTCACACAAAGACCAAAACACCTCTGCTTACTACAACTCCTTCGCAATCTCCTACCCCTTCTGTATCCGAATCTCATGAGAGGGATTCGGATTCTCAATCCTTTTCCTCTTTTTCGCTCTTGGCGAATGCCGAGGACTTGTATGACGATCCAGTCACGGGCGCCGCCTCATCAATTGAACGGACTGGTAAGAGGAAGATACCTGGCGACAGCCAGAGTGCAAAGGAGGCCGGGGGTTCCCCCCAACGAAAGAAAGGCATTAAAGTAAAAAACTCAGACTTGGAGGGTCTGAGGCAAATTGAAGATTTTTACCTATATAATCCTGATTTCAGCGCAATACCTTTTTCACTTTTGGAAAAATATTTATCTGGAGTTAAGCGGATGGATCCGCGCAAAAAAGCCATGGAACTTCTCGTCGATGAGGAGGAACTAGTAAATACGTTAACAGAGATAGACGAGAGAAAAATTGTTAAAGAACAAGCTCTGAGAAATAGAATTCATAGACTTGTTGTTTCACTCACGAGTTGAGTGAAGCTAACTGCTTTTATTTGTTGTATCTATTTATGGATTGGCTTTTAAATTATTTATTCATCCTTTTAATCCGCTAAAAAAGAAAAAGGAATGCTCTTAAGATTTGAGTAGGGGCTAACGTCATTTATTTATTGGTTTATTTTAAAACTTTCTTCGATCGTTTAATCCCAAAAAGGAATAGGGAATGCATGAGCTAACTTTCATGTCCATCAATGTACGTTCGGTGCGCAGTCAGCTTAAGTGGGCTCAGATGTCCTTGCTTCTGAGGAAGCACGATCCAGACATCGTTTTTATACAGGAGACTTATACTGATTATCCCACAATGCGTTCCCTGCCCAACTACGAATTTCACTTCTCTACTCCAGTAGTTCCTCATGCAGGGGTTGCTATAGCTTTTAAAAGGAATCTCAGTGTTTGCTCAATTTTATCGGACGTCATTTGCCCTGGCCATGCAATTGGATTACGGATGACCTTTACATATCCGGAACGTCAAAATTTCTTGCTGGTATCTTACTATGGGCCTCATGACCAAAACTGTGCAGTTGAGCTGGTACATAGCGTGAGCAGATACATCGAGGCCACCATTTCGGGTACGGGAGACCACAACACTTGGGTAGTGGTAGGTGGAGACTTTAACTGTACCCTGGCACCCAAAATCGATCGAACATCTGGTATAGAGAGACATACTAGGTATGTCGCCTCTTTGAGGCGGTTGATCAATCAACATCGCCTCGTTGATGTATGGCGACGTCTAAATCCTAGTAACCCAGGCTTTACTCATTTATACCATCGTGGAGGGTACACTGCTTCGAGACTGGATAGGTTTTACATGTCAGACTGCAGAGTGCAGGCTGTGAAAGAGATCTCCACTCATCCCAGCTTCTCTGATCACAGGGCTGTGATGATTCGTCTCCTCATTTCCGCCAAAAATAAACATGCTCCTTACTGGCGTTTTGACAATTCACTACTAGATAACGAGAGCTACTGCAAACATGTTAAAGCTTTAATAACATCTTTTGCGGATGCAAAAACAAATAATGATCCTTGTTCAGCTTGGGAGCTTCTCAAGCAAGAAATTAAGGAGCACGCCATCATATATAAAAGAGGACTCAGATTGAACCTCGTAGTAGGGACCGAGGAAGGTTTTTACGCCCGTGAAGCAAAAGCTTTGGTGGCGAGAGTGGGATGGGAGAATGTTGTCGCGAATGACGCACCCGCTGCGACACACCTGGCTGCATGGGCGTCTAGAACTATGCCAAAACCCCTTCATAAACTGAAAATCGACGGGCAATGGGTGGACGAACCTGAGACTCTCGCGGCAAAATTGCGTGAATATCTACAAAATATTTTTGGCAGAAAAACCAACACTCCTGATAACTTTCTGGGAATTGAAAATTTTTACAATACCCTTGACTGCTTAGAAGAACACGATTCTCTCTCGTTAGATGCCCCACTTGAAGCTGATGAGATTTTAATTGCAGTAAAGAGCCTTAACAAAAACAAATCTCCTGGAATTGATGGCCTGACTGCAGAATTTTATGTGAAATTCTGGAATGCCTTAAAAAAACCATTTCTTTCTATGATGGAAGAGAGCTTCAACCGAGGCAGATTGCCTCGGTCTACCTCCACGGCCTTACTTAATATGATACCTAAGGTCAAAAATGTTGAAGGCCTTGACAATTTACGGCCACTGTCGCTAACCAACTGTGATTACAAAATAATTGCAAAATCACTGTCGAACAGGTTGTCTCGCGTAATTTCCACCGTCATATCGCCAGAACAATCATATTGTGTCCCTGGCAGGACGATCTTTGACACAATATCTACAGCCCGTGACATCATTCGAAAGTACTCTGACAGTGATGAACCACTTGCCGTGTTATCCCTTGATCAAGAAAAGGCTTTCGACAAGGTTAACCATGATCACCTCTTTCGGGTGCTTAAGAGAGTTGGTCTTGGTTCTTTTTTCATAACAATGATACAAACCTTGTATAATGGCGCACAGTGCATGGCTAGGGTGGCCAACTGCATTTCTGCTCCTTTTCCATTCTGTGTTGGGATACGACAGGGCTGTCCCTTATCGGGTCAGCTCTATGCTTTTGCTTTCGAGCCTTTCCTAAGAATATTAAAGACGGACTTACAACCAGTCACAGTAGGGAGTAACATCCAATCTAGTATGGTCTGCAGCGTATACGCTGACGACATTAATGTTTTTATTACGCAAGAAGCTGATTTTAATCATGTCTTAAAGGTTTTTAATGATTTTTCACAACTTTCCGGCGCCAAACTAAATTTAAACAAATGCCATGGTTTCTGGGTAGGTTCTTGGAGAACCCGATTGGACCGACCACTTGGAATATCCTGGTCGGCGGAAGGCTTCAAATGCTTAGGCATCTGGCTTGACTCTGACCCCGTGAGAGAAGAGCATATCATTGAGACAGAAATTTTTAAGAGAGTCCAAGAAGCTATCGATAAGTGGAAAGTGAGAGTGGGACCCATGTCCTTAAGAGGAAGGGTGTTAGTCTGCAATCAGTTTATTGCACCTAGGATCTGGCACCTTCTTCAGACGTACACACCAAAAACCACGACTGTAGCAAAACTGCAATCCATCCTCGTAAACTTTGTGTGGAATAATAAGAAACACTGGCTACGTTCAAACGTTTTGTCCACACCCATAAATGAAGGAGGCCTTGGGCTTGTGGACATAGCCACTAAAATCTTGGCATTTAGGTTCTTCACAGCTCAGCGACTCCTCCTAGGCAGGACCTCCGGCCCTTGGAGAGCTCTTGCCTTACAACGAATTGAAATGATTGCACGTTCTAATAATGCGTATAATATCCTCGCTAACCCACAAAGTATCATTTTGCGCTCTAGCAACGACAAATATTACTCCTCCATCCTGGAATCCTGGAAGGCG
Source organism: Platycnemis pennipes (assembly GCA_933228895.1). NCBI lineage: Eukaryota > Metazoa > Arthropoda > Insecta > Odonata > Platycnemididae > Platycnemis > Platycnemis pennipes. The sequence goes on from OW121856.1 coordinate 15,408,783, forward strand.
TTTGATGTAAAGCCTCTGGTACCGATGGATTCCCAAAGATCTGATCGACCTTTACTGAATGGATGGCCACCGCCTGATCTCTTGCCAGCCTTTACCTTTCACAGTAGGAGATACACAGTCCTTGTTCAACTACCTTTACCCAAATCCAAGGTGTACAAAGAGTCCTTGTACATCAGAAGCACCGAAATATGGCCTCTAAAATCTAAAGAGCCAACGGAAAAGACAGAATGGACAGGTATAAGGGAGTGGCCAACTCTTGGCCTGGATGCTGATGTGTCGTGGAGACTCTGCCATGGTGCATGGGCTGATGGAGTCTTCCTTCAGCGTGTGGGCATCATACAGACTTCCACCTGTCCCTGGTGCCCGGGCGTGGAGGCTACGGCGTGGCATCTTGTTTTTCAATGCCACAAAAACCACTCAATGTGGAAAGCTATTGTACCAGCGGTGAAGGCCTTGACCGGAAATGACCGAGTTTTGCTTATGCACCTGTACGCCGGGTTGCCAAGGCGAAGCGGTTTTGCCGGAAAGGGGATCAAACTGGCAAATTTCATCATCACTTTAGCAAAATCTACCATTTACCATGATATTACGATGTACTATAAAAAGAAAATAAATAACGTAAATTATCTAAAATCGCTAAAAAGTAGAATGGTCAAGAGAATAAGTACTGAGGAGAGCTATCACCACGCAAATGGCACTATTGATTTCTTCCGAAATTTTTGGGGCTATAAAAATTACATACTCGATGCTCGATCTGGAGAGCGAAATAAAAAATGTCATCTATTATTATAGTTGATATGGAAGGACCATTACTGGAGTAACTTGAAAGACAAAGTTCCTTATCTAATGTGAAAAAAGGAGCTCTAGGTAATTGATTTCCAGATTTGTAGGGGCTCCGTAGAAAGAAACTCCCATACTTGGAGTGAAATAATAATAATAATAATAATAATAATAATAATAACATACATACATACATACATACTCCGTGCCTATCGGACGCATCTACTTGAGCTCCCGATCTTACCGAGTTTTTGTGTGTTTTTCTCATCACCCGACCTGCGTTTTTCGTACCGAAGTGTGCGTGAATACTTGGCCTTTCTTTTGGTTCACAAACCATAACTGTGCGCTAAATTGTTTGGTTTTTATTAGTGTTTTTGTGTCACCGTCAACTCGACTTGCAGTCGCCGGCGAATCAACCCTCTGCCGCCCGGGCGAACGCCCGGTCGGACGCGGCAGACTCGCAATCAGCTGATGAAACCTCTTCAAGCCACACCTCTATTACTACCACCACTACGCCTACTTTAATCACCACTGCATGCAGCATGGCGTCTACTCCACCTACTTCACCTAAGAAGACAGCAAAAGGCTCTCCAATACGAAACATCAAACAACTTAACTCCCCTGATTACTCTACCGATTCATTGCCGCCGAGTATAATTTTACGTCGGGAGCATGGATCGCTTGTGGCCACCACAGCCGCAGCATTGTCATCTGAAAATTTAATTACGGTAACTACCAGTGCAAATAGTGAAAGTATTACGAAAGTTACGCCCAGTGAAAATGTGCTTAGCCCAATATCGCATGCTGGTGGGGTGGGGGAGAGTAACTTCCCCCCCACCACTTCTAGCACGGCGCTCGAAGTGACCTTGAAACCAGCTGCTCAACACGCGAGCTTCTCCTCGGGCTGCGTTACCGGCCCCCCTCCCCCTCCTCCTTCAACCCCCACCTCCCATGCCTTCGTTGCCGATGCCCTTATCGACAGACGGCCTGCCGCCCCCACCTCCTCTACTGCCACTGCACCTCGTCGTCCTAGCTACGCGACGGCCCTGCGAGCGCGGGACCGCGATCGGCGTTCTGCGGCGGCGGGGAAAACAGTCTTCGCCTTCCAGACGAAGAAAATCACCCCCCTGGATGCCGGCCCAAACAAGAAGAAAGGCATCATTCTCTCCGCCCTACCCGACACCTCAATCCATTCTTATGTTATCAAACTTGGGGAGAAACTTGGAGGGGGAAATAGCATTACTCACGCCACTAGGTTGCCACACCAAAGAATTTGCGTATATTTAAAAAATGAGGACCTCGTAGAAAAATTTATAACGGAGCATGGTGGAATTTCCATCAATAACACCTGGGTGGAGGCAAGGCGAATGGTAACCCGTACGGAAAAGTTGATCCTCTCAAAAGTACCTCCCGAAGTGAAAGATGGCGACTTGGCTGAAATTCTGAGCCAAGCTGTACAGATTGTGTCACCTTTCTACCCCCTTTCCCTCGGCATAAAGACCGAGGGTTTTGATCACGTGAGCTCTTGGAAACGAATGGTATATGTTGTAAGGCGTGAAGGAATCATTCTCCCTGATTCCTTCCTTGTCGAAATCGAGGACACTCCACACCGTATTTTTCTTGAACACAACGATCACAGATGTAACATCTGTAATCGACATGGCCACATCTCGAGGGACTGTCCTCAAACCATATATTCACAGGGGGAGGGGGATGTCAACGGTGACGAGGGCCGTACTGACGGGCAGCAGGAAGAAGTTCCTATCCCACCCCCTCCTCCACCACCACCACCCCAACCTCCATCCCTCTCCGTTTCGGGCATTACACCCTTGCCTGCGCATCCTCTTGCCTCTGAATCATCAGAACCTGAACCTCCTGCCTCAACCAGCCTTCCTGGTCACACAAAGACCAAAACACCTCTGCTTACTACAACTCCTTCGCAATCTCCTACCCCTTCTGTATCCGAATCTCATGAGAGGGATTCGGATTCTCAATCCTTTTCCTCTTTTTCGCTCTTGGCGAATGCCGAGGACTTGTATGACGATCCAGTCACGGGCGCCGCCTCATCAATTGAACGGACTGGTAAGAGGAAGATACCTGGCGACAGCCAGAGTGCAAAGGAGGCCGGGGGTTCCCCCCAACGAAAGAAAGGCATTAAAGTAAAAAACTCAGACTTGGAGGGTCTGAGGCAAATTGAAGATTTTTACCTATATAATCCTGATTTCAGCGCAATACCTTTTTCACTTTTGGAAAAATATTTATCTGGAGTTAAGCGGATGGATCCGCGCAAAAAAGCCATGGAACTTCTCGTCGATGAGGAGGAACTAGTAAATACGTTAACAGAGATAGACGAGAGAAAAATTGTTAAAGAACAAGCTCTGAGAAATAGAATTCATAGACTTGTTGTTTCACTCACGAGTTGAGTGAAGCTAACTGCTTTTATTTGTTGTATCTATTTATGGATTGGCTTTTAAATTATTTATTCATCCTTTTAATCCGCTAAAAAAGAAAAAGGAATGCTCTTAAGATTTGAGTAGGGGCTAACGTCATTTATTTATTGGTTTATTTTAAAACTTTCTTCGATCGTTTAATCCCAAAAAGGAATAGGGAATGCATGAGCTAACTTTCATGTCCATCAATGTACGTTCGGTGCGCAGTCAGCTTAAGTGGGCTCAGATGTCCTTGCTTCTGAGGAAGCACGATCCAGACATCGTTTTTATACAGGAGACTTATACTGATTATCCCACAATGCGTTCCCTGCCCAACTACGAATTTCACTTCTCTACTCCAGTAGTTCCTCATGCAGGGGTTGCTATAGCTTTTAAAAGGAATCTCAGTGTTTGCTCAATTTTATCGGACGTCATTTGCCCTGGCCATGCAATTGGATTACGGATGACCTTTACATATCCGGAACGTCAAAATTTCTTGCTGGTATCTTACTATGGGCCTCATGACCAAAACTGTGCAGTTGAGCTGGTACATAGCGTGAGCAGATACATCGAGGCCACCATTTCGGGTACGGGAGACCACAACACTTGGGTAGTGGTAGGTGGAGACTTTAACTGTACCCTGGCACCCAAAATCGATCGAACATCTGGTATAGAGAGACATACTAGGTATGTCGCCTCTTTGAGGCGGTTGATCAATCAACATCGCCTCGTTGATGTATGGCGACGTCTAAATCCTAGTAACCCAGGCTTTACTCATTTATACCATCGTGGAGGGTACACTGCTTCGAGACTGGATAGGTTTTACATGTCAGACTGCAGAGTGCAGGCTGTGAAAGAGATCTCCACTCATCCCAGCTTCTCTGATCACAGGGCTGTGATGATTCGTCTCCTCATTTCCGCCAAAAATAAACATGCTCCTTACTGGCGTTTTGACAATTCACTACTAGATAACGAGAGCTACTGCAAACATGTTAAAGCTTTAATAACATCTTTTGCGGATGCAAAAACAAATAATGATCCTTGTTCAGCTTGGGAGCTTCTCAAGCAAGAAATTAAGGAGCACGCCATCATATATAAAAGAGGACTCAGATTGAACCTCGTAGTAGGGACCGAGGAAGGTTTTTACGCCCGTGAAGCAAAAGCTTTGGTGGCGAGAGCGGGATGGGAGAATGTTGTCGCGAATGACGCACCCGCTGCGACACACCTGGCTGCATGGGCGTCTAGAACTATGCCAAAACCCCTTCATAAACTGAAAATCGACGGGCAATGGGTGGACGAACCTGAGACTCTCGCGGCAAAATTGCGTGAATATCTACAAAATATTTTTGGCAGAAAAACCAACACTCCTGATAACTTTCTGGGAATTGAAAATTTTTACAATACTCTTGACTGCTTAGAAGAACACGATTCTCTCTCGTTAGATGCCCCACTTGAAGCTGATGAGATTTTAATTGCAGTAAAGAGCCTTAACAAAAACAAATCTCCTGGAATTGATGGCCTGACTGCAGAATTTTATGTGAAATTCTGGAATGCCTTAAAAAAACCATTTCTTTCTATGATGGAAGAGAGCTTCAACCGAGGCAGATTGCCTCGGTCTACCTCCACGGCCTTACTTAATATGATACCTAAGGTCAAAAATGTTGAAGGCCTTGACAATTTACGGCCACTGTCGCTAACCAACTGTGATTACAAAATAATTGCAAAATCACTGTCGAACAGGTTGTCTCGCGTAATTTCCACCGTCATATCGCCAGAACAATCATATTGTGTCCCTGGCAGGACGATCTTTGACACAATATCTACAGCCCGTGACATCATTCGAAAGTACTCTGACAGTGATGAACCACTTGCCGTGTTATCCCTTGATCAAGAAAAGGCTTTCGACAAGGTTAACCATGATCACCTCTTTCGGGTGCTTAAGAGAGTTGGTCTTGGTTCTTTTTTCATAACAATGATACAAACCTTGTATAATGGCGCACAGTGCATGGCTAGGGTGGCCAACTGCATTTCTGCTCCTTTTCCATTCTGTGTTGGGATACGACAGGGCTGTCCCTTATCGGGTCAGCTCTATGCTTTTGCTTTCGAGCCTTTCCTAAGAATATTAAAGACGGACTTACAACCAGTCACAGTAGGGAGTAACATCCAATCTAGCATGGTCTGCAGCGTATACGCTGACGACATTAATGTTTTTATTACGCAAGAAGCTGATTTTAATCATGTCTTAAAAGTTTTTAATGATTTTTCACAACTTTCCGGCGCCAAACTAAATTTAAACAAATGCCATGGTTTCTGGGTAGGTTCTTGGAGAACCCGATTGGACCGACCACTTGGAATATCCTGGTCGGCGGAAGGCTTCAAATGCTTAGGCATCTGGCTTGACTCTGACCCCGCGAGAGAAGAGCATATCATTGAGACAGAAATTTTTAAGAGAGTCCAAGAAGCTATCGATAAGTGGAAAGTGAGAGTGGGACCCATGTCCTTAAGAGGAAGGGTGTTAGTCTGCAATCAGTTTATTGCACCTAGGATCTGGCACCTTCTTCAGACGTACACACCAAAAACCACGACTGTAGCAAAACTGCAATCCATCCTCGTAAACTTTGTGTGGAATAATAAGAAACACTGGCTACGTTCAAACGTTTTGTCCACACCCATAAATGAAGGAGGCCTTGGGCTTGTGGACATAGCCACTAAAATCTTGGCATTTAGGTTCTTCACAGCTCAGCGACTCCTCCTAGGCAGGACCTCCGGCCCTTGGAGAGCTCTTGCCTTACAACGAATTGAAATGATTGCACGTTCTAATAATGCGTATAATATCCTCGCTAACCCACAAAGTATCATTTTGCGCTCTAGCAACGACAAATATTACTCCTCCATCCTGGAATCCTGGAAGGCGTTTGATGTAAAGCCTCTGGTACCGATGGATTCCCAAAGATCTGATCGACCTTTACTGAATGGATGGCCACCGCCTGATCTCTTGCCAGCCTTTACCTTTCACAGTAGGAGATACACAGTCCTTGTTCAACTACCTTTACCCAAATCCAAGGTGTACAAAGAGTCCTTGTACATCAGAAGCACCGAAATATGGCCTCTAAAATCTAAAGAGCCAACGGAAAAGACAGAATGGACAGGTATAAGGGAGTGGCCAACTCTTGGCCTGGATGCTGATGTGTCGTGGAGACTCTGCCATGGTGCATGGGCTGATGGAGTCTTCCTTCAGCGTGTGGGCATCATACAGACTTCCACCTGTCCCTGGTGCCCGGGCGTGGAGGCTACGGCGTGGCATCTTGTTTTTCAATGCCACAAAAACCACTCAATGTGGAAAGCTATTGTACCAGCGGTGAAGGCCTTGACCGGAAATGACCGAGTTTTGCTTATGCACCTGTACGCCGGGTTGCCAAGGCGAAGCGGTTTTGCCGGAAAGGGGATCAAACTGGCAAATTTCATCATCACTTTAGCAAAATCTACCATTTACCATGATATTACGATGTACTATAAAAAGAAAATAAATAACGTAAATTATCTAAAATCGCTAAAAAGTAGAATGGTCAAGAGAATAAGTACTGAGGAGAGCTATCACCACGCAAATGGCACTATTGATCTCTTCCGAAATTTTTGGGGCTATAAAAATTACATACTCGATGCTCGATCTGGAGAGCGAAATAAAAAATGTCATCTATTATTATAGTTGATATGGAAGGACCATTACTGGAGTAACTTGAAAGACAAAGTTCCTTATCTAATGTGAAAAAAGGAGCTCTAGGTAATTGATTTCCAGATTTGTAGGGGCTCCGTAGAAAGAAACTCCCATACTTGGAGTGAAATAATAATAATAATAATAATAATAATAATAATAATAATAATAACATACATACATACATACTCCGTGCCTATCGGACGCATCTACTTGAGCTCCCGATCTTACCGAGTTTTTGTGTGTTTTTCTCATCACCCGACCTGCGTTTTTCGTACCGAAGTGTGCGTGAATACTTGGCCTTTCTTTTGGTTCACAAACCATAACTGTGCGCTAAATTGTTTGGTTTTTATTAGTGTTTTTGTGTCACCGTCAACTCGACTTGCAGTCGCCGGCGAATCAACCCTCTGCCGCCCGGGCGAACGCCCGGTCGGACGCGGCAGACTCGCAATCAGCTGATGAAACCTCTTCAAGCCACACCTCTATTACTACCACCACTACGCCTACTTTAATCACCACTGCATGCAGCATGGCGTCTACTCCACCTACTTCACCTAAGAAGACAGCAAAAGGCTCTCCAATACGAAACATCAAACAACTTAACTCCCCTGATTACTCTACCGATTCATTGCCGCCGAGTATAATTTTACGTCGGGAGCATGGATCGCTTGTGGCCACCACAGCCGCAGCATTGTCATCTGAAAATTTAATTACGGTAACTACCAGTGCAAATAGTGAAAGTATTACGAAAGTTACGCCCAGTGAAAATGTGCTTAGCCCAATATCGCATGCTGGTGGGGTGGGGGAGAGTAACTTCCCCCCCACCACTTCTAGCACGGCGCTCGAAGTGACCTTGAAACCAGCTGCTCAACACGCGAGCTTCTCCTCGGGCTGCGTTACCGGCCCCCCTCCCCCTCCTCCTTCAACCCCCACCTCCCATGCCTTCGTTGCCGATGCCCTTATCGACAGACGGCCTGCCGCCCCCACCTCCTCTACTGCCACTGCACCTCGTCGTCCTAGCTACGCGACGGCCCTGCGAGCGCGGGACCGCGATCGGCGTTCTGCGGCGGCGGGGAAAACAGTCTTCGCCTTCCAGACGAAGAAAATCACCCCCCTGGATGCCGGCCCAAACAAGAAGAAAGGCATCATTCTCTCCGCCCTACCCGACACCTCAATCCATTCTTATGTTATCAAACTTGGGGAGAAACTTGGAGGGGGAAATAGCATTACTCACGCCACTAGGTTGCCACACCAAAGAATTTGCGTATATTTAAAAAATGAGGACCTCGTAGAAAAATTTATAACGGAGCATGGTGGAATTTCCATCAATAACACCTGGGTGGAGGCAAGGCGAATGGTAACCCGTACGGAAAAGTTGATCCTCTCAAAAGTACCTCCCGAAGTGAAAGATGGCGACTTGGCTGAAATTCTGAGCCAAGCTGTACAGATTGTGTCACCTTTCTACCCCCTTTCCCTCGGCATAAAGACCGAGGGTTTTGATCACGTGAGCTCTTGGAAACGAATGGTATATGTTGTAAGGCGTGAAGGAATCATTCTCCCTGATTCCTTCCTTGTCGAAATCGAGGACACTCCACACCGTATTTTTCTTGAACACAACGATCACAGATGTAACATCTGTAATCGACATGGCCACATCTCGAGGGACTGTCCTCAAACCATATATTCACAGGGGGAGGGGGATGTCAACGGTGACGAGGGCCGTACTGACGGGCAGCAGGAAGAAGTTCCTATCCCACCCCCTCCTCCACCACCACCACCCCAACCTCCATCCCTCTCCGTTTCGGGCATTACACCCTTGCCTGCGCATCCTCTTGCCTCTGAATCATCAGAACCTGAACCTCCTGCCTCAACCAGCCTTCCTGGTCACACAAAGACCAAAACACCTCTGCTTACTACAACTCCTTCGCAATCTCCTACCCCTTCTGTATCCGAATCTCATGAGAGGGATTCGGATTCTCAATCCTTTTCCTCTTTTTCGCTCTTGGCGAATGCCGAGGACTTGTATGACGATCCAGTCACGGGCGCCGCCTCATCAATTGAACGGACTGGTAAGAGGAAGATACCTGGCGACAGCCAGAGTGCAAAGGAGGCCGGGGGTTCCCCCCAACGAAAGAAAGGCATTAAAGTAAAAAACTCAGACTTGGAGGGTCTGAGGCAAATTGAAGATTTTTACCTATATAATCCTGATTTCAGCGCAATACCTTTTTCACTTTTGGAAAAATATTTATCTGGAGTTAAGCGGATGGATCCGCGCAAAAAAGCCATGGAACTTCTCGTCGATGAGGAGGAACTAGTAAATACGTTAACAGAGATAGACGAGAGAAAAATTGTTAAAGAACAAGCTCTGAGAAATAGAATTCATAGACTTGTTGTTTCACTCACGAGTTGAGTGAAGCTAACTGCTTTTATTTGTTGTATCTATTTATGGATTGGCTTTTAAATTATTTATTCATCCTTTTAATCCGCTAAAAAAGAAAAAGGAATGCTCTTAAGATTTGAGTAGGGGCTAACGTCATTTATTTATTGGTTTATTTTAAAACTTTCTTCGATCGTTTAATCCCAAAAAGGAATAGGGAATGCATGAGCTAACTTTCATGTCCATCAATGTACGTTCGGTGCGCAGTCAGCTTAAGTGGGCTCAGATGTCCTTGCTTCTGAGGAAGCACGATCCAGACATCGTTTTTATACAGGAGACTTATACTGATTATCCCACAATGCGTTCCCTGCCCAACTACGAATTTCACTTCTCTACTCCAGTAGTTCCTCATGCAGGGGTTGCTATAGCTTTTAAAAGGAATCTCAGTGTTTGCTCAATTTTATCGGACGTCATTTGCCCTGGCCATGCAATTGGATTACGGATGACCTTTACATATCCGGAACGTCAAAATTTCTTGCTGGTATCTTACTATGGGCCTCATGACCAAAACTGTGCAGTTGAGCTGGTACATAGCGTGAGCAGATACATCGAGGCCACCATTTCGGGTACGGGAGACCACAACACTTGGGTAGTGGTAGGTGGAGACTTTAACTGTACCCTGGCACCCAAAATCGATCGAACATCTGGTATAGAGAGACATACTAGGTATGTCGCCTCTTTGAGGCGGTTGATCAATCAACATCGCCTCGTTGATGTATGGCGACGTCTAAATCCTAGTAACCCAGGCTTTACTCATTTATACCATCGTGGAGGGTACACTGCTTCGAGACTGGATAGGTTTTACATGTCAGACTGCAGAGTGCAGGCTGTGAAAGAGATCTCCACTCATCCCAGCTTCTCTGATCACAGGGCTGTGATGATTCGTCTCCTCATTTCCGCCAAAAATAAACATGCTCCTTACTGGCGTTTTGACAATTCACTACTAGATAACGAGAGCTACTGCAAACATGTTAAAGCTTTAATAACATCTTTTGCGGATGCAAAAACAAATAATGATCCTTGTTCAGCTTGGGAGCTTCTCAAGCAAGAAATTAAGGAGCACGCCATCATATATAAAAGAGGACTCAGATTGAACCTCGTAGTAGGGACCGAGGAAGGTTTTTACGCCCGTGAAGCAAAAGCTTTGGTGGCGAGAGCGGGATGGGAGAATGTTGTCGCGAATGACGCACCCGCTGCGACACACCTGGCTGCATGGGCGTCTAGAACTATGCCAAAACCCCTTCATAAACTGAAAATCGACGGGCAATGGGTGGACGAACCTGAGACTCTCGCGGCAAAATTGCGTGAATATCTACAAAATATTTTTGGCAGAAAAACCAACACTCCTGATAACTTTCTGGGAATTGAAAATTTTTACAATACTCTTGACTGCTTAGAAGAACACGATTCTCTCTCGTTAGATGCCCCACTTGAAGCTGATGAGATTTTAATTGCAGTAAAGAGCCTTAACAAAAACAAATCTCCTGGAATTGATGGCCTGACTGCAGAATTTTATGTGAAATTCTGGAATGCCTTAAAAAAACCATTTCTTTCTATGATGGAAGAGAGCTTCAACCGAGGCAGATTGCCTCGGTCTACCTCCACGGCCTTACTTAATATGATACCTAAGGTCAAAAATGTTGAAGGCCTTGACAATTTACGGCCACTGTCGCTAACCAACTGTGATTACAAAATAATTGCAAAATCACTGTCGAACAGGTTGTCTCGCGTAATTTCCACCGTCATATCGCCAGAACAATCATATTGTGTCCCTGGCAGGACGATCTTTGACACAATATCTACAGCCCGTGACATCATTCGAAAGTACTCTGACAGTGATGAACCACTTGCCGTGTTATCCCTTGATCAAGAAAAGGCTTTCGACAAGGTTAACCATGATCACCTCTTTCGGGTGCTTAAGAGAGTTGGTCTTGGTTCTTTTTTCATAACAATGATACAAACCTTGTATAATGGCGCACAGTGCATGGCTAGGGTGGCCAACTGCATTTCTGCTCCTTTTCCATTCTGTGTTGGGATACGACAGGGCTGTCCCTTATCGGGTCAGCTCTATGCTTTTGCTTTCGAGCCTTTCCTAAGAATATTAAAGACGGACTTACAACCAGTCACAGTAGGGAGTAACATCCAATCTAGCATGGTCTGCAGCGTATACGCTGACGACATTAATGTTTTTATTACGCAAGAAGCTGATTTTAATCATGTCTTAAAAGTTTTTAATGATTTTTCACAACTTTCCGGCGCCAAACTAAATTTAAACAAATGCCATGGTTTCTGGGTAGGTTCTTGGAGAACCCGATTGGACCGACCACTTGGAATATCCTGGTCGGCGGAAGGCTTCAAATGCTTAGGCATCTGGCTTGACTCTGACCCCGCGAGAGAAGAGCATATCATTGAGACAGAAATTTTTAAGAGAGTCCAAGAAGCTATCGATAAGTGGAAAGTGAGAGTGGGACCCATGTCCTTAAGAGGAAGGGTGTTAGTCTGCAATCAGTTTATTGCACCTAGGATCTGGCACCTTCTTCAGACGTACACACCAAAAACCACGACTGTAGCAAAACTGCAATCCATCCTCGTAAACTTTGTGTGGAATAATAAGAAACACTGGCTACGTTCAAACGTTTTGTCCACACCCATAAATGAAGGAGGCCTTGGGCTTGTGGACATAGCCACTAAAATCTTGGCATTTAGGTTCTTCACAGCTCAGCGACTCCTCCTAGGCAGGACCTCCGGCCCTTGGAGAGCTCTTGCCTTACAACGAATTGAAATGATTGCACGTTCTAATAATGCGTATAATATCCTCGCTAACCCACAAAGTATCATTTTGCGCTCTAGCAACGACAAATATTACTCCTCCATCCTGGAATCCTGGAAGGCGTTTGATGTAAAGCCTCTGGTACCGATGGATTCCCAAAGATCTGATCGACCTTTACTGAATGGATGGCCACCGCCTGATCTCTTGCCAGCCTTTACCTTTCACAGTAGGAGATACACAGTCCTTGTTCAACTACCTTTACCCAAATCCAAGGTGTACAAAGAGTCCTTGTACATCAGAAGCACCGAAATATGGCCTCTAAAATCTAAAGAGCCAACGGAAAAGACAGAATGGACAGGTATAAGGGAGTGGCCAACTCTTGGCCTGGATGCTGATGTGTCGTGGAGACTCTGCCATGGTGCATGGGCTGATGGAGTCTTCCTTCAGCGTGTGGGCATCATACAGACTTCCACCTGTCCCTGGTGCCCGGGCGTGGAGGCTACGGCGTGGCATCTTGTTTTTCAATGCCACAAAAACCACTCAATGTGGAAAGCTATTGTACCAGCGGTGAAGGCCTTGACCGGAAATGACCGAGTTTTGCTTATGCACCTGTACGCCGGGTTGCCAAGGCGAAGCGGTTTTGCCGGAAAGGGGATCAAACTGGCAAATTTCATCATCACTTTAGCAAAATCTACCATTTACCATGATATTACGATGTACTATAAAAAGAAAATAAATAACGTAAATTATCTAAAATCGCTAAAAAGTAGAATGGTCAAGAGAATAAGTACTGAGGAGAGCTATCACCACGCAAATGGCACTATTGATCTCTTCCGAAATTTTTGGGGCTATAAAAATTACATACTCGATGCTCGATCTGGAGAGCGAAATAAAAAATGTCATCTATTATTATAGTTGATATGGAAGGACCATTACTGGAGTAACTTGAAAGACAAAGTTCCTTATCTAATGTGAAAAAAGGAGCTCTAGGTAATTGATTTCCAGATTTGTAGGGGCTCCGTAGAAAGAAACTCCCATACTTGGAGTGAAATAATAATAATAATAATAATAATAATAATAATAATAATAACATACATACATACATACATACTCCGTGCCTATCGGACGCATCTACTTGAGCTCCCGATCTTACCGAGTTTTTGTGTGTTTTTCTCATCACCCGACCTGCGTTTTTCGTACCGAAGTGTGCGTGAATACTTGGCCTTTCTTTTGGTTCACAAACCATAACTGTGCGCTAAATTGTTTGGTTTTTATTAGTGTTTTTGTGTCACCGTCAACTCGACTTGCAGTCGCCGGCGAATCAACCCTCTGCCGCCCGGGCGAACGCCCGGTCGGACGCGGCAGACTCGCAATCAGCTGATGAAACCTCTTCAAGCCACACCTCTATTACTACCACCACTACGCCTACTTTAATCACCACTGCATGCAGCATGGCGTCTACTCCACCTACTTCACCTAAGAAGACAGCAAAAGGCTCTCCAATACGAAACATCAAACAACTTAACTCCCCTGATTACTCTACCGATTCATTGCCGCCGAGTATAATTTTACGTCGGGAGCATGGATCGCTTGTGGCCACCACAGCCGCAGCATTGTCATCTGAAAATTTAATTACGGTAACTACCAGTGCAAATAGTGAAAGTATTACGAAAGTTACGCCCAGTGAAAATGTGCTTAGCCCAATATCGCATGCTGGTGGGGTGGGGGAGAGTAACTTCCCCCCCACCACTTCTAGCACGGCGCTCGAAGTGACCTTGAAACCAGCTGCTCAACACGCGAGCTTCTCCTCGGGCTGCGTTACCGGCCCCCCTCCCCCTCCTCCTTCAACCCCCACCTCCCATGCCTTCGTTGCCGATGCCCTTATCGACAGACGGCCTGCCGCCCCCACCTCCTCTACTGCCACTGCACCTCGTCGTCCTAGCTACGCGACGGCCCTGCGAGCGCGGGACCGCGATCGGCGTTCTGCGGCGGCGGGGAAAACAGTCTTCGCCTTCCAGACGAAGAAAATCACCCCCCTGGATGCCGGCCCAAACAAGAAGAAAGGCATCATTCTCTCCGCCCTACCCGACACCTCAATCCATTCTTATGTTATCAAACTTGGGGAGAAACTTGGAGGGGGAAATAGCATTACTCACGCCACTAGGTTGCCACACCAAAGAATTTGCGTATATTTAAAAAATGAGGACCTCGTAGAAAAATTTATAACGGAGCATGGTGGAATTTCCATCAATAACACCTGGGTGGAGGCAAGGCGAATGGTAACCCGTACGGAAAAGTTGATCCTCTCAAAAGTACCTCCCGAAGTGAAAGATGGCGACTTGGCTGAAATTCTGAGCCAAGCTGTACAGATTGTGTCACCTTTCTACCCCCTTTCCCTCGGCATAAAGACCGAGGGTTTTGATCACGTGAGCTCTTGGAAACGAATGGTATATGTTGTAAGGCGTGAAGGAATCATTCTCCCTGATTCCTTCCTTGTCGAAATCGAGGACACTCCACACCGTATTTTTCTTGAACACAACGATCACAGATGTAACATCTGTAATCGACATGGCCACATCTCGAGGGACTGTCCTCAAACCATATATTCACAGGGGGAGGGGGATGTCAACGGTGACGAGGGCCGTACTGACGGGCAGCAGGAAGAAGTTCCTATCCCACCCCCTCCTCCACCACCACCACCCCAACCTCCATCCCTCTCCGTTTCGGGCATTACACCCTTGCCTGCGCATCCTCTTGCCTCTGAATCATCAGAACCTGAACCTCCTGCCTCAACCAGCCTTCCTGGTCACACAAAGACCAAAACACCTCTGCTTACTACAACTCCTTCGCAATCTCCTACCCCTTCTGTATCCGAATCTCATGAGAGGGATTCGGATTCTCAATCCTTTTCCTCTTTTTCGCTCTTGGCGAATGCCGAGGACTTGTATGACGATCCAGTCACGGGCGCCGCCTCATCAATTGAACGGACTGGTAAGAGGAAGATACCTGGCGACAGCCAGAGTGCAAAGGAGGCCGGGGGTTCCCCCCAACGAAAGAAAGGCATTAAAGTAAAAAACTCAGACTTGGAGGGTCTGAGGCAAATTGAAGATTTTTACCTATATAATCCTGATTTCAGCGCAATACCTTTTTCACTTTTGGAAAAATATTTATCTGGAGTTAAGCGGATGGATCCGCGCAAAAAAGCCATGGAACTTCTCGTCGATGAGGAGGAACTAGTAAATACGTTAACAGAGATAGACGAGAGAAAAATTGTTAAAGAACAAGCTCTGAGAAATAGAATTCATAGACTTGTTGTTTCACTCACGAGTTGAGTGAAGCTAACTGCTTTTATTTGTTGTATCTATTTATGGATTGGCTTTTAAATTATTTATTCATCCTTTTAATCCGCTAAAAAAGAAAAAGGAATGCTCTTAAGATTTGAGTAGGGGCTAACGTCATTTATTTATTGGTTTATTTTAAAACTTTCTTCGATCGTTTAATCCCAAAAAGGAATAGGGAATGCATGAGCTAACTTTCATGTCCATCAATGTACGTTCGGTGCGCAGTCAGCTTAAGTGGGCTCAGATGTCCTTGCTTCTGAGGAAGCACGATCCAGACATCGTTTTTATACAGGAGACTTATACTGATTATCCCACAATGCGTTCCCTGCCCAACTACGAATTTCACTTCTCTACTCCAGTAGTTCCTCATGCAGGGGTTGCTATAGCTTTTAAAAGGAATCTCAGTGTTTGCTCAATTTTATCGGACGTCATTTGCCCTGGCCATGCAATTGGATTACGGATGACCTTTACATATCCGGAACGTCAAAATTTCTTGCTGGTATCTTACTATGGGCCTCATGACCAAAACTGTGCAGTTGAGCTGGTACATAGCGTGAGCAGATACATCGAGGCCACCATTTCGGGTACGGGAGACCACAACACTTGGGTAGTGGTAGGTGGAGACTTTAACTGTACCCTGGCACCCAAAATCGATCGAACATCTGGTATAGAGAGACATACTAGGTATGTCGCCTCTTTGAGGCGGTTGATCAATCAACATCGCCTCGTTGATGTATGGCGACGTCTAAATCCTAGTAACCCAGGCTTTACTCATTTATACCATCGTGGAGGGTACACTGCTTCGAGACTGGATAGGTTTTACATGTCAGACTGCAGAGTGCAGGCTGTGAAAGAGATCTCCACTCATCCCAGCTTCTCTGATCACAGGGCTGTGATGATTCGTCTCCTCATTTCCGCCAAAAATAAACATGCTCCTTACTGGCGTTTTGACAATTCACTACTAGATAACGAGAGCTACTGCAAACATGTTAAAGCTTTAATAACATCTTTTGCGGATGCAAAAACAAATAATGATCCTTGTTCAGCTTGGGAGCTTCTCAAGCAAGAAATTAAGGAGCACGCCATCATATATAAAAGAGGACTCAGATTGAACCTCGTAGTAGGGACCGAGGAAGGTTTTTACGCCCGTGAAGCAAAAGCTTTGGTGGCGAGAGCGGGATGGGAGAATGTTGTCGCGAATGACGCACCCGCTGCGACACACCTGGCTGCATGGGCGTCTAGAACTATGCCAAAACCCCTTCATAAACTGAAAATCGACGGGCAATGGGTGGACGAACCTGAGACTCTCGCGGCAAAATTGCGTGAATATCTACAAAATATTTTTGGCAGAAAAACCAACACTCCTGATAACTTTCTGGGAATTGAAAATTTTTACAATACTCTTGACTGCTTAGAAGAAAACGATTCTCTCTCGTTAGATGCCCCACTTGAAGCTGATGAGATTTTAATTGCAGTAAAGAGCCTTAACAAAAACAAATCTCCTGGAATTGATGGCCTGACTGCAGAATTTTATGTGAAATTCTGGAATGCCTTAAAAAAACCATTTCTTTCTATGATGGAAGAGAGCTTCAACCGAGGCAGATTGCCTCGGTCTACCTCCACGGCCTTACTTAATATGATACCTAAGGTCAAAAATGTTGAAGGCCTTGACAATTTACGGCCACTGTCGCTAACCAACTGTGATTACAAAATAATTGCAAAATCACTGTCGAACAGGTTGTCTCGCGTAATTTCCACCGTCATATCGCCAGAACAATCATATTGTGTCCCTGGCAGGACGATCTTTGACACAATATCTACAGCCCGTGACATCATTCGAAAGTACTCTGACAGTGATGAACCACTTGCCGTGTTATCCCTTGATCAAGAAAAGGCTTTCGACAAGGTTAACCATGATCACCTCTTTCGGGTGCTTAAGAGAGTTGGTCTTGGTTCTTTTTTCATAACAATGATACAAACCTTGTATAATGGCGCACAGTGCATGGCTAGGGTGGCCAACTGCATTTCTGCTCCTTTTCCATTCTGTGTTGGGATACGACAGGGCTGTCCCTTATCGGGTCAGCTCTATGCTTTTGCTTTCGAGCCTTTCCTAAGAATATTAAAGACGGACTTACAACCAGTCACAGTAGGGAGTAACATCCAATCTAGCATGGTCTGCAGCGTATACGCTGACGACATTAATGTTTTTATTACGCAAGAAGCTGATTTTAATCATGTCTTAAAAGTTTTTAATGATTTTTCACAACTTTCCGGCGCCAAACTAAATTTAAACAAATGCCATGGTTTCTGGGTAGGTTCTTGGAGAACCCGATTGGACCGACCACTTGGAATATCCTGGTCGGCGGAAGGCTTCAAATGCTTAGGCATCTGGCTTGACTCTGACCCCGCGAGAGAAGAGCATATCATTGAGACAGAAATTTTTAAGAGAGTCCAAGAAGCTATCGATAAGTGGAAAGTGAGAGTGGGACCCATGTCCTTAAGAGGAAGGGTGTTAGTCTGCAATCAGTTTATTGCACCTAGGATCTGGCACCTTCTTCAGACGTACACACCAAAAACCACGACTGTAGCAAAACTGCAATCCATCCTCGTAAACTTTGTGTGGAATAATAAGAAACACTGGCTACGTTCAAACGTTTTGTCCACACCCATAAATGAAGGAGGCCTTGGGCTTGTGGACATAGCCACTAAAATCTTGGCATTTAGGTTCTTCACAGCTCAGCGACTCCTCCTAGGCAGGACCTCCGGCCCTTGGAGAGCTCTTGCCTTACAACGAATTGAAATGATTGCACGTTCTAATAATGCGTATAATATCCTCGCTAACCCACAAAGTATCATTTTGCGCTCTAGCAACGACAAATATTACTCCTCCATCCTGGAATCCTGGAAGGCGTTTGATGTAAAGCCTCTGGTACCGATGGATTCCCAAAGATCTGATCGACCTTTACTGAATGGATGGCCACCGCCTGATCTCTTGCCAGCCTTTACCTTTCACAGTAGGAGATACACAGTCCTTGTTCAACTACCTTTACCCAAATCCAAGGTGTACAAAGAGTCCTTGTACATCAGAAGCACCGAAATATGGCCTCTAAAATCTAAAGAGCCAACGGAAAAGACAGAATGGACAGGTATAAGGGAGTGGCCAACTCTTGGCCTGGATGCTGATGTGTCGTGGAGACTCTGCCATGGTGCATGGGCTGATGGAGTCTTCCTTCAGCGTGTGGGCATCATACAGACTTCCACCTGTCCCTGGTGCCCGGGCGTGGAGGCTACGGCGTGGCATCTTGTTTTTCAATGCCACAAAAACCACTCAATGTGGAAAGCTATTGTACCAGCGGTGAAGGCCTTGACCGGAAATGACCGAGTTTTGCTTATGCACCTGTACGCCGGGTTGCCAAGGCGAAGCGGTTTTGCCGGAAAGGGGATCAAACTGGCAAATTTCATCATCACTTTAGCAAAATCTACCATTTACCATGATATTACGATGTACTATAAAAAGAAAATAAATAACGTAAATTATCTAAAATCGCTAAAAAGTAGAATGGTCAAGAGAATAAGTACTGAGGAGAGCTATCACCACGCAAATGGCACTATTGATCTCTTCCGAAATTTTTGGGGCTATAAAAATTACATACTCGATGCTCGATCTGGAGAGCGAAATAAAAAATGTCATCTATTATTATAGTTGATATGGAAGGACCATTACTGGAGTAACTTGAAAGACAAAGTTCCTTATCTAATGTGAAAAAAGGAGCTCTAGGTAATTGATTTCCAGATTTGTAGGGGCTCCGTAGAAAGAAACTCCCATACTTGGAGTGAAATAATAATAATAATAATAATAATAATAATAATAATAATAATAATAACATACATACATACATACATACATACTCCGTGCCTATCGGACGCATCTACTTGAGCTCCCGATCTTACCGAGTTTTTGTGTGTTTTTCTCATCACCCGACCTGCGTTTTTCGTACCGAAGTGTGCGTGAATACTTGGCCTTTCTTTTGGTTCACAAACCATAACTGTGCGCTAAATTGTTTGGTTTTTATTAGTGTTTTTGTGTCACCGTCAACTCGACTTGCAGTCGCCGGCGAATCAACCCTCTGCCGCCCGGGCGAACGCCCGGTCGGACGCGGCAGACTCGCAATCAGCTGATGAAACCTCTTCAAGCCACACCTCTATTACTACCACCACTACGCCTACTTTAATCACCACTGCATGCAGCATGGCGTCTACTCCACCTACTTCACCTAAGAAGACAGCAAAAGGCTCTCCAATACGAAACATCAAACAACTTAACTCCCCTGATTACTCTACCGATTCATTGCCGCCGAGTATAATTTTACGTCGGGAGCATGGATCGCTTGTGGCCACCACAGCCGCAGCATTGTCATCTGAAAATTTAATTACGGTAACTACCAGTGCAAATAGTGAAAGTATTACGAAAGTTACGCCCAGTGAAAATGTGCTTAGCCCAATATCGCATGCTGGTGGGGTGGGGGAGAGTAACTTCCCCCCCACCACTTCTAGCACGGCGCTCGAAGTGACCTTGAAACCAGCTGCTCAACACGCGAGCTTCTCCTCGGGCTGCGTTACCGGCCCCCCTCCCCCTCCTCCTTCAACCCCCACCTCCCATGCCTTCGTTGCCGATGCCCTTATCGACAGACGGCCTGCCGCCCCCACCTCCTCTACTGCCACTGCACCTCGTCGTCCTAGCTACGCGACGGCCCTGCGAGCGCGGGACCGCGATCGGCGTTCTGCGGCGGCGGGGAAAACAGTCTTCGCCTTCCAGACGAAGAAAATCACCCCCCTGGATGCCGGCCCAAACAAGAAGAAAGGCATCATTCTCTCCGCCCTACCCGACACCTCAATCCATTCTTATGTTATCAAACTTGGGGAGAAACTTGGAGGGGGAAATAGCATTACTCACGCCACTAGGTTGCCACACCAAAGAATTTGCGTATATTTAAAAAATGAGGACCTCGTAGAAAAATTTATAACGGAGCATGGTGGAATTTCCATCAATAACACCTGGGTGGAGGCAAGGCGAATGGTAACCCGTACGGAAAAGTTGATCCTCTCAAAAGTACCTCCCGAAGTGAAAGATGGCGACTTGGCTGAAATTCTGAGCCAAGCTGTACAGATTGTGTCACCTTTCTACCCCCTTTCCCTCGGCATAAAGACCGAGGGTTTTGATCACGTGAGCTCTTGGAAACGAATGGTATATGTTGTAAGGCGTGAAGGAATCATTCTCCCTGATTCCTTCCTTGTCGAAATCGAGGACACTCCACACCGTATTTTTCTTGAACACAACGATCACAGATGTAACATCTGTAATCGACATGGCCACATCTCGAGGGACTGTCCTCAAACCATATATTCACAGGGGGAGGGGGATGTCAACGGTGACGAGGGCCGTACTGACGGGCAGCAGGAAGAAGTTCCTATCCCACCCCCTCCTCCACCACCACCACCCCAACCTCCATCCCTCTCCGTTTCGGGCATTACACCCTTGCCTGCGCATCCTCTTGCCTCTGAATCATCAGAACCTGAACCTCCTGCCTCAACCAGCCTTCCTGGTCACACAAAGACCAAAACACCTCTGCTTACTACAACTCCTTCGCAATCTCCTACCCCTTCTGTATCCGAATCTCATGAGAGGGATTCGGATTCTCAATCCTTTTCCTCTTTTTCGCTCTTGGCGAATGCCGAGGACTTGTATGACGATCCAGTCACGGGCGCCGCCTCATCAATTGAACGGACTGGTAAGAGGAAGATACCTGGCGACAGCCAGAGTGCAAAGGAGGCCGGGGGTTCCCCCCAACGAAAGAAAGGCATTAAAGTAAAAAACTCAGACTTGGAGGGTCTGAGGCAAATTGAAGATTTTTACCTATATAATCCTGATTTCAGCGCAATACCTTTTTCACTTTTGGAAAAATATTTATCTGGAGTTAAGCGGATGGATCCGCGCAAAAAAGCCATGGAACTTCTCGTCGATGAGGAGGAACTAGTAAATACGTTAACAGAGATAGACGAGAGAAAAATTGTTAAAGAACAAGCTCTGAGAAATAGAATTCATAGACTTGTTGTTTCACTCACGAGTTGAGTGAAGCTAACTGCTTTTATTTGTTGTATCTATTTATGGATTGGCTTTTAAATTATTTATTCATCCTTTTAATCCGCTAAAAAAGAAAAAGGAATGCTCTTAAGATTTGAGTAGGGGCTAACGTCATTTATTTATTGGTTTATTTTAAAACTTTCTTCGATCGTTTAATCCCAAAAAGGAATAGGGAATGCATGAGCTAACTTTCATGTCCATCAATGTACGTTCGGTGCGCAGTCAGCTTAAGTGGGCTCAGATGTCCTTGCTTCTGAGGAAGCACGATCCAGACATCGTTTTTATACAGGAGACTTATACTGATTATCCCACAATGCGTTCCCTGCCCAACTACGAATTTCACTTCTCTACTCCAGTAGTTCCTCATGCAGGGGTTGCTATAGCTTTTAAAAGGAATCTCAGTGTTTGCTCAATTTTATCGGACGTCATTTGCCCTGGCCATGCAATTGGATTACGGATGACCTTTACATATCCGGAACGTCAAAATTTCTTGCTGGTATCTTACTATGGGCCTCATGACCAAAACTGTGCAGTTGAGCTGGTACATAGCGTGAGCAGATACATCGAGGCCACCATTTCGGGTACGGGAGACCACAACACTTGGGTAGTGGTAGGTGGAGACTTTAACTGTACCCTGGCACCCAAAATCGATCGAACATCTGGTATAGAGAGACATACTAGGTATGTCGCCTCTTTGAGGCGGTTGATCAATCAACATCGCCTCGTTGATGTATGGCGACGTCTAAATCCTAGTAACCCAGGCTTTACTCATTTATACCATCGTGGAGGGTACACTGCTTCGAGACTGGATAGGTTTTACATGTCAGACTGCAGAGTGCAGGCTGTGAAAGAGATCTCCACTCATCCCAGCTTCTCTGATCACAGGGCTGTGATGATTCGTCTCCTCATTTCCGCCAAAAATAAACATGCTCCTTACTGGCGTTTTGACAATTCACTACTAGATAACGAGAGCTACTGCAAACATGTTAAAGCTTTAATAACATCTTTTGCGGATGCAAAAACAAATAATGATCCTTGTTCAGCTTGGGAGCTTCTCAAGCAAGAAATTAAGGAGCACGCCATCATATATAAAAGAGGACTCAGATTGAACCTCGTAGTAGGGACCGAGGAAGGTTTTTACGCCCGTGAAGCAAAAGCTTTGGTGGCGAGAGCGGGATGGGAG
This sequence comes from Platycnemis pennipes, assembly GCA_933228895.1. Taxonomy (NCBI): domain Eukaryota; kingdom Metazoa; phylum Arthropoda; class Insecta; order Odonata; family Platycnemididae; genus Platycnemis; species Platycnemis pennipes. Next base: position 15,431,577 of record OW121856.1, read on the forward strand.
AATGTTGTCGCGAATGACGCACCCGCTGCGACACACCTGGCTGCATGGGCGTCTAGAACTATGCCAAAACCCCTTCATAAACTGAAAATCGACGGGCAATGGGTGGACGAACCTGAGACTCTCGCGGCAAAATTGCGTGAATATCTACAAAATATTTTTGGCAGAAAAACCAACACTCCTGATAACTTTCTGGGAATTGAAAATTTTTACAATACTCTTGACTGCTTAGAAGAACACGATTCTCTCTCGTTAGATGCCCCACTTGAAGCTGATGAGATTTTAATTGCAGTAAAGAGCCTTAACAAAAACAAATCTCCTGGAATTGATGGCCTGACTGCAGAATTTTATGTGAAATTCTGGAATGCCTTAAAAAAACCATTTCTTTCTATGATGGAAGAGAGCTTCAACCGAGGCAGATTGCCTCGGTCTACCTCCACGGCCTTACTTAATATGATACCTAAGGTCAAAAATGTTGAAGGCCTTGACAATTTACGGCCACTGTCGCTAACCAACTGTGATTACAAAATAATTGCAAAATCACTGTCGAACAGGTTGTCTCGCGTAATTTCCACCGTCATATCGCCAGAACAATCATATTGTGTCCCTGGCAGGACGATCTTTGACACAATATCTACAGCCCGTGACATCATTCGAAAGTACTCTGACAGTGATGAACCACTTGCCGTGTTATCCCTTGATCAAGAAAAGGCTTTCGACAAGGTTAACCATGATCACCTCTTTCGGGTGCTTAAGAGAGTTGGTCTTGGTTCTTTTTTCATAACAATGATACAAACCTTGTATAATGGCGCACAGTGCATGGCTAGGGTGGCCAACTGCATTTCTGCTCCTTTTCCATTCTGTGTTGGGATACGACAGGGCTGTCCCTTATCGGGTCAGCTCTATGCTTTTGCTTTCGAGCCTTTCCTAAGAATATTAAAGACGGACTTACAACCAGTCACAGTAGGGAGTAACATCCAATCTAGCATGGTCTGCAGCGTATACGCTGACGACATTAATGTTTTTATTACGCAAGAAGCTGATTTTAATCATGTCTTAAAAGTTTTTAATGATTTTTCACAACTTTCCGGCGCCAAACTAAATTTAAACAAATGCCATGGTTTCTGGGTAGGTTCTTGGAGAACCCGATTGGACCGACCACTTGGAATATCCTGGTCGGCGGAAGGCTTCAAATGCTTAGGCATCTGGCTTGACTCTGACCCCGCGAGAGAAGAGCATATCATTGAGACAGAAATTTTTAAGAGAGTCCAAGAAGCTATCGATAAGTGGAAAGTGAGAGTGGGACCCATGTCCTTAAGAGGAAGGGTGTTAGTCTGCAATCAGTTTATTGCACCTAGGATCTGGCACCTTCTTCAGACGTACACACCAAAAACCACGACTGTAGCAAAACTGCAATCCATCCTCGTAAACTTTGTGTGGAATAATAAGAAACACTGGCTACGTTCAAACGTTTTGTCCACACCCATAAATGAAGGAGGCCTTGGGCTTGTGGACATAGCCACTAAAATCTTGGCATTTAGGTTCTTCACAGCTCAGCGACTCCTCCTAGGCAGGACCTCCGGCCCTTGGAGAGCTCTTGCCTTACAACGAATTGAAATGATTGCACGTTCTAATAATGCGTATAATATCCTCGCTAACCCACAAAGTATCATTTTGCGCTCTAGCAACGACAAATATTACTCCTCCATCCTGGAATCCTGGAAGGCGTTTGATGTAAAGCCTCTGGTACCGATGGATTCCCAAAGATCTGATCGACCTTTACTGAATGGATGGCCACCGCCTGATCTCTTGCCAGCCTTTACCTTTCACAGTAGGAGATACACAGTCCTTGTTCAACTACCTTTACCCAAATCCAAGGTGTACAAAGAGTCCTTGTACATCAGAAGCACCGAAATATGGCCTCTAAAATCTAAAGAGCCAACGGAAAAGACAGAATGGACAGGTATAAGGGAGTGGCCAACTCTTGGCCTGGATGCTGATGTGTCGTGGAGACTCTGCCATGGTGCATGGGCTGATGGAGTCTTCCTTCAGCGTGTGGGCATCATACAGACTTCCACCTGTCCCTGGTGCCCGGGCGTGGAGGCTACGGCGTGGCATCTTGTTTTTCAATGCCACAAAAACCACTCAATGTGGAAAGCTATTGTACCAGCGGTGAAGGCCTTGACCGGAAATGACCGAGTTTTGCTTATGCACCTGTACGCCGGGTTGCCAAGGCGAAGCGGTTTTGCCGGAAAGGGGATCAAACTGGCAAATTTCATCATCACTTTAGCAAAATCTACCATTTACCATGATATTACGATGTACTATAAAAAGAAAATAAATAACGTAAATTATCTAAAATCGCTAAAAAGTAGAATGGTCAAGAGAATAAGTACTGAGGAGAGCTATCACCACGCAAATGGCACTATTGATCTCTTCCGAAATTTTTGGGGCTATAAAAATTACATACTCGATGCTCGATCTGGAGAGCGAAATAAAAAATGTCATCTATTATTATAGTTGATATGGAAGGACCATTACTGGAGTAACTTGAAAGACAAAGTTCCTTATCTAATGTGAAAAAAGGAGCTCTAGGTAATTGATTTCCAGATTTGTAGGGGCTCCGTAGAAAGAAACTCCCATACTTGGAGTGAAATAATAATAATAATAATAATAATAATAATAATAATAATAATAATAACATACATACATACATAAATCACAGAATTCTTCCTATATGATTTAGACCTAGAGACAATAATGAAAAAGTTGGTATCCATTTCAATTATGATTTTTTCATATGGCAAATGGGGACAGTTCGGAGGATCAGCGGGTCAGCATGGTGGACAAGATGACGATAAACAGAGCACGGGAGACTCCAAAAAATCGTCAGAATCTGATAAAAATGACAACAACACAAGGGACTTCCCGGAATGTTGGACACGAGACCAGTGCATGGAAAAACAGAAGGAATATCCATGGTTAACATCCAGGATCAAGAAACTGGGATGCCGAACTTGTAATCTAGTCAAATCTCTAGGCCCATACAAATCCAAAGGAACACAACTATCAAAGGAGTGGACGTCGTTTCTTGTGACAGCTTCTGGGACAGATAAGGAAAAGCAGTGCACGTCTCTTCGCAAGAAAATCTTCAAGCACAGGAATTCAAGTACCCACCAGAGTGCAGAGAAGATACAGGAAGTAGCACGAATGGAGTCACTCAAGACATGCCTGGAGAAGGAAACTGATGAGTACTCAAAACGACATGGCGCATTTTTAGGACTGCGTACAAGAATGCCAAATTTTAAAGCCTCTTCATAAACTTTCAGAAAGATATAGATCTCTTGTATCTCATAGTTGTGTTGCGCCCCAGTGTAGATCCAGAAATTTAAAACTAATCCTGAAGATCCAGTAAACACATATAATTTCAATCCATACTTATGCCTTTTACTTTTTTTATGTTGCCTGAAAATTAGGCGTCATCTCCAAAGAACCATCGATTCGTCTAAACTCATATTTTTCCCAGGATAATAAATTTCACTCATGTTTCTTACAAATAAATCAATAATAGGACGAATTTTACAGCGTAAATCAGAGGGTTTTAGTTAAATCTCCTTCGGATTCCGGCAAAATGGATTGCCCTCAGTGTAACTGAAAAACGATCCCGTGACATATTTTGGTTGAATATGAGAAAATCGTACAAATTTGACCTTTTCCAAGAGCATGGGATGCTTTTTAGTCGTACATTCCCCATAAGGTAAAGCAAACCCAGAAATACTTCAAATTCATTTTTTGTCAAATTCTTCCATTCAGAAATTCCTGCACGAGGTAATGGACTTTATGAAAGCATTTCCCGTGCATTGGCATTTATCTCTCTTATAATAAAATCAAAAAACTCATCGCCTGATATCAAAGAAAGTAACTAAATCGATTCTGACCTGGATTTGCTACTTGTGGTCCAGGGTTCCCAGTGAAGGGAATACGTGAAACATTTTGCCTGTTTTCCGACCAAACTAATTGTGAGGGCGCGGCAGCAGTCTCTGATGTGAATGTTTCGGGGTGAGGAATGATCACTTCATTACCTGATTCTGCCCAACTATTGACTGAGTCAAAGCTCCAAACCTCATTACCATGTGACATAATGTCTTCTTCTTCTTCATAGGTATCCGAGACAATGTCGCGGATAATGTCTTCTGACAAACATCGCACTTCCAGATCTCCGCGCAATTCGCTTTTGTGACGTTTTGGCCCAGTGTGTGATGTCGATGCAATGTAATCATCTAACTAAATATTGCATGATGTAAAGATAAACAACATTTAGTCTTCTCCCTTGTATTATGGTGATTATGCCAGTGAATTAATGGCAATTACACTTCATTTTACTTACTGCTGCAGAAGTTAAATTCCAATTTTACGGTGATTTTCTTTTCCTAGCTTGTGTCCGACCACGTGATAAGGAAAATTCGGGACCATCGGTCATCTATTCATGCAGTTCCACAAAATATTTAAACTTTCCATCTATAATACTTTTTAGCAACACATACGCTTCCAAAACACAAAACAGTATAAGCATTTTCAAACAAATATGGTAAGAGAGCCAATGGAACTTCTTGATAATTAGTTCTTAATGTCCAATCAATGGAGATTATCAATATGAAAAAACGTCACATACACCATGAAAACAACATTGCCAAATTGACTATGGAACTTTTAATAATAAAGAGTAAAAAGGACGCACATTAAAGGGTAACTCTTATCTTTATATTGGTAAAAAAGAGATAAAAATTCGGAACAAGCTTGTTAAATTCTTTCTCCACGAGAAATAAAAATGAACTGAATTTCAAACTAATGGGGGCGTTTACTCGGTACCGAAATCGCAAGTTTGTCCACGAAATCGTTAGATGGAAACGAAAAAGGAATTTTAGTGAAAAAATTAATCTTCTAACCACAACCATTCACTCATAAATCAACAATTAAAATAAGCAAAAGGTGACGCCCACCGAAAATGCTGCTGTGATAACATTGACGTCATTTTCCTCCCGTCCTTGACTGCTTTTAGGGGAAGGGAAGAGAGTGGAGGGGGGGTTCTTGGAAGGTCTGCTCGCACAGATCCTGTCGCAACTGCTCAGATTGGCAGAGTCAGCTGTGTCCCCCCCCTTTGCGATAAGGCGAAGTAGCTTCGCGGGCTCAGTTGTGATTGGACGAAGTAGATATACGTCAGAGGTTGCACCACACCCACTTTTCCGAAAGGGTTAAGAACATCAGTTTTTCGCCGCTTATAACTCGGGAAATAATGTTCGGATCAGAAAACGGAAAAATACGGGTCCTTTTATTTTACAAACTCTATCAGATTCGGCAATAAAAAAAATATGGTAAACGACCCCATTGCTCTAGGTTAATATTTAGGTCACAGGTAAATCCGGTAAAAATAAAAAATGACTGCTGCAGGCTAAGTGTGCCATCTAATATTTAATGTATGTTTTACTCTTGACTCACATGGTGGGTCATCCGCCCCTGTAAAGCGCACAGCCATGACTCACACGTGTGAGTCGTCCGCACTGAAAGTGTTATCCCACTGGCGTCCCCCCACCTTTTCAGAGCCACTTTTACCCCTGGGTGAGAGATTGGTACCCTGCAGATTATGCTGTCGTTTGCGTCTGCGTGCACTAAAATTTCACTCATCAATTCACTCACCTATCCCTAAGATTTTATCAACACCTATTGATTCGCCATGGCAAATTCATTGATGTGTTTCGGAAGGTGGCGAAGTTCTCTGTTTAGGCGCGGGGAAATATCTTCTGTAGGGATGGGTCGGTTCCACTTTTTTTCGGTTCCGGTTCGGTTCTTAACTTCGGTTCTCGGTTCCGATTCTCGGTTCCGGGTCTTAGTTTACCACTTACTTTGCATTGCTCAATGGTAAGATAAGGTAATCAATAATCATTTCCAGAGACTGAATTAGAATAATTCGCGACTTCGAAGCATCTAAGTACACTATTTCACCAGGTTTTAATGTGAAGCCTCCACTTTCGGAGTGTGAGTAGGTTTCAAACTGGTTTTCGAGCCAATTATTTCGGTACCGATTATTTTTGGCCTCGGTTCCGGTTCTAAGCTCAAGAACCGGTGGAACCGAGAACCGAACCGACCCATCCCTAATCTTCTGCAATACCTCACAGTGGCCTTTTAACTACACACTTGCGAAATTTTCACCCTCTCACATCAATGGCACATTATCAATAAATATACATGCTAAAGAAACATTTCTTGCTTTTGTTTTTCATATTCTGCTTTTACTTGGTGTGGTAGCCTAATGGGTAGTGAGTTGGGCTGCAGACCAAAGGTCTTGGACTCCATAAGGGTAGTGTATATATGTGGAGTGAAGAATACAGATTTGAAAACATCCAGTTAGGCCCAAGTTGATTTCTTCCCAAGATCTTCTGTGTGACGGAAATTTCTGAAGAACCACTGGCTTGGAGAAGGAAACTGCCCTTCTTTCCTGTTGTCATGTTATTTAGGGGAGGCGACCGACAGCTGAGGTCATTTGCGCCATTTAGAACAGGTGGGTAATTCGGTAATAGTAGCAGTGTTCAGGGAACGGAGGAAGGGTGGAGAGAAACCCGGCGTCGGCATTAGCCTACTCTTAACGCCAGGCGCCAAGGGGACCACGGCTTAACGTCCCATCCGACGGACGGAGTACTGAACCTGAAATGCCCTCCACTAGGCACTCAAGTAGGGACCGGTTTGCCACAGAAAAAACCGCCACTGCCGCCCTCGGGATGGGAGGCCAGTATAGTGATGGAAAAATCGATTTCGATTAAAATCGAAAATCGAGTTTTAATAGTCAAGTATCGAGGAAATCGATATCGAGCCATAATCTACGAGTTTCGATCCAAACTCGATTTTTCAACTTCGATCTTGACTATTTCGTTTGATCTCAGCAGCGCGTAGTAGTCAGTAGAGGTCCTCGATGAACTGCCACTGAGGTCACTTCTTGTTAGAAGTAGATGCCAGTAGAAGTTAGGCAATACCTCAATAGGCCACCCGTCGATAGGAAAGTCAACCCCAATCCTCTGAAAGTCTGGGAGGAGATAAAGGGTGAATACCCCAACACGTACCGTTTCGCGATCAGAGTGCTGAGTATGATAACGTCATCCGTCCCACGTGAAAGACTTTTCTCTAAGACCGGTAAAATTGGAAAGGCACGCCCTAGATCATCAAGAAAATAACTCAATCAGTTGATCTTTCTTAAAAATTTTAGTGAAACCGAATAGTTCCAAGCGGTGATCCACATTAAAGTAAATTGTAAATTTTTACGACTAATAATTCAAGAATGTTTTCTAAGTACATTTTTAGGGATATTTTATATTATTCAAATATGTATCATGAGCGTTTTTCAAATGTATAATAAACATGTTTTTGTACCAACTGCAATTTTTTCAAAAATGAACAGCAAATTTTTCGATTAATCGATCTTTTGGTTCAAATTTCGATTTTTGCTGAAAAGTCGAGCTTTTCATTGTGATTAAAAATCGATTGCTCGAAAGATCGATTTTGACCGACATTTTTCCATCACTAGGCCAGTACGCTAGCTACCACACCAACCCTATCCCCACCTTCTTTCCTTCGCTGCGCTGCTTAACCAGCAACAAATAGCTGCAAACCCGCCTCATTCTAACCCACACAAACATAAATTGATATGCAGAATTTGATTAAATCATAAGGTCTTAACGATAATGTATGATAACATTTGGATACCTAAGAATTACTACGCGAATAAGATATGGCTTTTGTTCGACCACCCAGAGCCGAGACTTAGGCTTCTCTTAAAGATGATAACAGTATTTTATCTTAGACATATACATTTATGAAATCAATGAAAAAACTTGTATAATATTTTTGTTTACATTGTATTATAATATGGATTCGATATGCTCACGGGATTTTATGAAATGAATTTTTAAAGTTGGAGTATTTCTTGAACTAGAAAAAATGGAACTTTTTGAATTCCAAATGTAATAAAAAATAATGAAATATAATATAAAAGTTTTAATGGACATGGATTAACGTAGGGTTAGACGAAAAAATGTGGTATTATTGGATTTCATGCAGGCCTTTTGATTACGTAATAAACACCCATCAAATTCGATTGCGCATAATATTTTGGTCGACAGTAATGCGTGACATTCTCATGTTCTGTGAGCTCCTCCAAACCGACAATGAATAATTTTCATCAGGTTTGGATCAGCTACAGAAGATTTGTAACTAGCTACTTTTATGCTACTTCCTCCAAAAAAGGGGCAGCTACTCTACTAGCTACAAATTGAAAAAAAAATTATCAGTTATACGATAGTTACGCTTAAAAAGTAGCAATCGGCTACTTTCAGCTACTTTTTATTTACTCTCTCAAAATAATAGTTTGAGAAACTTCTTGTAGTAAGCAAATAAAATTTAAACTAAATTTAATAGTCCACTAATTACTTATTTTCGATTATCTAACCTAAGTTCTTCATCTCACATAGTGAAAGTAGATGAATAGTTTCCCTCAGACCTGATGGAATGTGAGTAACAGTAACCATGGCATCCAATCGCAGCGCAACCAAAGCAGGGAAAATCAAAGAATAAAAATATGTGCTGAATGATAGAAAGTCTCTTGGTAAAACGTCAAATGCAGACATTGCATAATTTCTGGTGGAAAGATCGTTCATTGATGGCCGACTCAGTTTTATTCGGAGCACGAATGCACTTGATGACATTAATATATGTACTATGTTTAATAAAAAGCTTTTTCACATGTCCTTTAAAGGGGGACAAGTTGTTTACTAAGGGTGAGTTTAAAAACTAAGGGACACACCTTCCAAGAAATTATCATGCGAATTATTTAACTCGTAGAAACTTACGATATAATCCATCAAATAGCAATAAGTAATTTTCATTGTATTTATGCGTACATCAAGTCGTTCAGACAACTTTTTGCCTCTTATATTTTTCCCTAACCTTACCCATGTTAGCTTGAAAGTGAAGGACTGCTGAAATAACCAGCTCCTCATCCCGTAGTGTTTCTGAAAACATGGAATGATAAGTAATAGCAGTAGATCAGTGATTTATTACCTTCAATGTATTGCATTAATGGGAGCAGTATCTAATCATCATTATTGGTCAACAATCCTAAGACTGGTTTGACGTAGCCTTTCACTCGATTCTCATATCGGCCAGTATCTTCATATTAACGTCGTTCCTCTCCTTTAAATCTTTCACGTTTCCATGTATCCCATACAAGGCCTTCCTTTGCCGTTCTTCCCGATCACTTTTCCCTCGACGACTGCCTTGATCAGGCCATCGTGTCTTAAGATATGGCCGATTTAGTTGTCCCGTCTTCTTTTTAGAGTTGTCAGCAGATTTCTCTTTTCTCCCACTCGATTCTTCATTCGGCCAACCTTTTCATTGTGACTTAATTCTTCTCTTTTACATCCTTCACAACCTGTTCCATATATATCATAAGAGGCCTGTCTTTTCCATTCTTCCCGTTCACTTTTCCCTCGACGATTGTCATCATCAGGCCATCATGTCTCAAGATATGGCCGATTGATTTGTCCCCTCTCCTTCATAGGGAATCCAGAAGACTACTATTTTCTCCCACTCTTCTTAGGACTTCCTCGTTACTTATTCGTTCGATCCATTTAATCTTCATCATTCTTCTGTAGTACCACATTTCGAATGCTTCCACCCTTTTCTTCTCCGCTTCTGTCATCGTCCATGCCTCACTGCCGTAAAGGAACATGCTCCAGATGTATGTTCTTGTGAATTGTTTCCTTGCTTCTACGCTTGTATTTCCAGCTGTAAAGAGATTCTTATTTTGATAGAATACCCTCTTTGCCTGGGATATTCTACCAACTATTTCTTTATTGTTTTGTCCATCGTTGGTTACTCGGCTTCCCAGGTAACAGAATCCTTCCACCTCTTCCAGTTTTTGTTTTCCTAGGTTAACGTTGGTTTTTCCCTCTTCTCTCTAACTGCACACCAATATCTTAGACTACTTATTGATCTTCAGCTGATATCTGGCCATTGTCCTTTGTCTGATATCTGGTCCTTGTCCTGGCCAGTATCTAATATGCATTAAAAATAATAAAAAAATATCTACGCGAACAAGCGCGTGTACAAGGTTCGCGTAGATATTTTCGAACCTAGCGCATGTCCTCTTGCGTGAACAGGGGCATTATCCTTGTTATTTTTGCACTCCGGTAGGTTTCGGTATTGACGAAAGGTGGATACGCACAGCATGCGGCTAACCAATATTTTGTGGTAAGAACCATTTTATATGCCTCGGGAAACACCGAGAATATTTGGGACGGGGAACAAGTGTCGAGGAGCCGGAGCAAGAGGTTAAAAAAGGATTTCCGAGGGATGCGCTCAACAAAGGACGTAAAGTACATTGGAGAAAAAGGGAAAAGGAGGTAAATAGCGTGGAAATATATTCCAAAGCAATATGGAGGTAAAGGCTGCTATTAAGGAAGAAACGACTTTTCCGGCTACTTCGCCTGTGTTCTATTTCGTAATTCAGTGAAGTAATTAGAAATAAAGCTGAAAAGAGGAAGTTTTTGAGAACAGGTACAAGCAACAGAAATGCCTGTGGCGGCTACAGATACTTCAAACAATGGCAGTGAGCTACAGCTAAAAAAAAACGTATCTGCTACAGTAGCTCGCCATTCCTCATCCCAGCTTTTAATTTTATTTCTTTTAAGTAAATTTTTCTATGCATTTATTGACGAGAAGAATAATTTTTCAGCGATTACAGTTCTGCAGCGTTTGTTCAATTCCTGCATTACCTCCAATAAAATCGAAGTGGTACCCTTTACAAATCTTATCATCATCATTAGTCAGTAATCCTGGATGGTTGTGTTTGAAACCGTCGGGATGATCTCGAATAGGTAACCAAGGAGTCACGTGATATAAACACGAATGATTCGCAAATTTGTTTTGTCAAAACCACTGATTACTACCTTATTCATTGTTTACACTTGTGTTTTATCTCATCTGGAGGCTCCATAGTCTAGACTGATGAGAAAAATTCAAGTGGAAACAATAAATGATTTTGTAACGAGCGCTTCAGAAGCACCAAATTAGCAAACCATTAGTGTTTGTACCACGTAACGGCCAAGTAGATAAGGATACAAAGGAATAAATGCGTGCATTTACTGAATACAGAATATTTGAAACATTTTCATTTATCTGTTACAATAACTCTGGTTTCAGAGGAAGACCATATAATTTATTTTAAAATCTTAGTTAACCAGTTTTTATTAGTTTATGGGCAAGGTGTTCCACAGTTCACAAGAAACTCAGGATTAATTAAAGACACACATTTGTTCGAGCAATAGGAAAATGTAGAGAGAGTGGAGGTCTTAACGGTAGAAATTAGCTCGATAATTCAGACGTTGTAGTCGACTTCCAAGAAGAACATGTTGCAGGCGAGGTTGAGGAGTCCAAAGAAGGCGAAGAAGATGTTTAGGAAATCGTAGAAGTGCCAAAATCACTTATTTCAATCTCGTCCACGATCATTGTGCCATTTACAGAGATTCCCTGGATTTCAATCTGAAAAAAAATCAAAGTTAGTCATCAAATCTCGTTTATATTGGGACTGAATGTGCACTGAAACGGATTAAATAAACTCGCCACAGCAAAATAAGTTCCTGAAAAGGTATTGCACAAGAGGCATTTTTATTCAGTTATATGGCACTACAGGGGATGTGTTTGAAACCTTCGGGATTATCTCGAATAGGTAACCAAGGAGTCATGTGGAATAAACACTAAAGGTACGCAAATTTGGTGTGTTAAAACCACTGCTTACAACCTCAGTCATTGTTTACAATTGTTTTATTATTTACAAAAGGCAATTTATATAAGCGCCCTGGCCTCGCATAAAAACCATTGACTCACGCAAACATTCTCACTTTTTACTGTTCAGATTAGGAAATCGTACCCTCGTTATTAAGAAGCATCTACTGTATGGAAAAAAAACACGTCCTAAATACAAGTTAAATAAAAATTTTGGTAAAAAACTTTTTGGATGACAAAAAACGCGGTTCGCGAGGAAATATAAGTTCAGTAGAAAAAACTGTTCGTAAAAAAATGGTTCAGTAGAAAACAGCGTCTTAGTAGAAAATGCTGGTTCAAGAGAAAACTCCGGTTCAGGAGAAAACACCGGTTCAGTAGAAAACACCAGTTGGATCTATTGAACCGGTGCACCGCCATCGCAAACTGTTTTTTCCAGAACCGAGAACCAGTTCAGTATTTTCTGCACCGCACTGCCGTACCGCTATGGGTCCATTGTGTCTGGTTCGAACCCTGCCTCCATTTTGCAAGAGATAACGTTACGAAACGTGATGGGGTTTCAGGGTTTGCAAAGTCTTTGTGGTTAGAGCACTGGCTCTCCATCCCGGAGGCTAAAGTTCAAATATCAGTCCAGATAGATATTTCAGTGGTGTACTGCCACGTACTTTCAAGTTTTGTGGGTAGCACATCAAGTGTAGACATTTGTCACTCTAGATAGACCGTTGAACCATTGCCGCATCGACACTTTTTGCAGTATTAGAATTATATTTAGGGTGCTTTAACTGCTGAGGTCATACTGCACCATCTAATCTAAACACCCCTAATATTAGTCTGATTTTCAGACAACGTAGTACCCTAGAATGAATTTGAACCCGTGACCTTTTGAATTGCCAGGACTGCACGTTAACGACCTGGCTACAGTGGCCGAAAAAGAAGGTGATTCTTCCTCCCCTACTGAATCCCAATTCAATCTATGGATTTACAGCAAAATCCATCACACGCAGAGAGTACCGCAAAAGATAAAATACCCACATGACATGGCCCAATTAAGTAAGAATCGGGAAAAATGTTTGTTGGATGTATGGGATCCCTAAGAAATTTCCCAGCATAATGCACTTGAAAAGACCGGAAAGATTTGTAAAGGGACAGTATGATAACTATGTTAGGGTGCCCAGTCTATGAGATGAATTACAATTGGAATATTTTTCAGCCTGCAGATTGGAATTTAGACTTAAGCCCGTTTCACACGGCACTTGATCCAGTGCGAGGTCTAGTATACACGCAAGTATGCTAGATTTCCAGTATAGTGTGAACAGAACCAGTATACTTTCTGGCAATCATGCTAGCTAGTATACTCGCTGAGCTACTGGATTTCATACTTGATGCGATACTAGATTTCTAGTAGAACCTAGTAGCCCAGTAGCCATCGACCAATCAAATCACGTTACAGACGCTGTGCGAACTTCTCTTTTTTTAATTTGTATGGAATCATATATGAATAATCGATTCATAGCAAGCACAAGGTCGATGATCGTGTAAAAACTCCCAGGACGGTTCCAATCATTCTAGATTCCGTCCTCAATATCAAGTAGCGGCTAGCCCTTAGTTCTTGTGCTGGATCAAGTATCGTGTGAAACAGGCTTTAATCTTTTAAATAAATTCCAAGATAATATTTTCGCCGATGACGTTAAAACATTTTGCAAACTCCTAGTTAGGTACTATAGTAGACAATACTATAAACATAAAAATTGAGAAATTGATTGCCTAACTGACAGATCCAAAATTTCCTCCTTTTCTCGTACAATTATGGATTTGAATAGTTGTAAATACATCCGACAGCGTAAATCAGCGACAGTAAAGTGCATCAATAGATAGCATAGGGAGTTGGTATAAGTAATTTGAGTAAGCCCCAACTAACAGCATCATATTGCATGCTTGCTTTGCAATTTTTATTTTTTTTTTATTTTTAAGTTTAGACTAGAATACAATGACTAACCCTCTTTATTCATGATATGTAATACACGTTTTGTGTGAATTAACCCCCTGCCACACACCTCTATGGTGGCCTTCAGGGTATTGTGTAGATGTAGATATACGGCGGGAGGAAGCGCACTGAAAGTTTACACGTCATAGAAGCCGTCGCAGAGGCCAAAGCGAGAAATTCGGAGACAGTCGAAATGAAAGCTAATGGACTGAACTTAGCTGGTTTCATAATCCAAAATCAATTTTGTTTCTTCTCAGTTCGACCGTCATGCGTGCCATTCTCATCCAATCATCTTTTCGAAATTGAAGAAAAGTCTTAGATGACCACCCTTCGGTGATCAGAGAACTAGACAGTGTGCAGCGTAGAGCAGATAGGTTCGTGAAAAGGTGTTTCGATAGCTTTAGTAGTGTTAATTAGTATTATTTAACACTACTCAACTCTGTATTAATAGTCAGAATTAACACAAGAATTAGGGTGGGAGTCATTATCAGAGCGTAGGTTAAGGTACAGATTAAATCTATTAGAGAAATTGAAATCGGATAGCTTTACTGAAGATGTTATGCACATATTAAAAACACCATCGTATTATGCTAGATTCAACCAGATAAAAAAGATTAGAGAGATAGATTGTCGTACTGATAGATTCAAAATGGCATTTTCCCCCGTACTATAAGAGAACAGAATAGGCAGCATAGCAAAAGGACAGGTAGGGGAAATATTGTAGTCTGTAGTGCATGATGCATGTCTTAATCCCTTAAATACTATAGATACTAATAATCTAGTTGCATGAGACCCTATAGTTGCTTGTTTGCATGTCGTTAGTGCATGCTTGGTGTTCTTCACCCCCTGCCACACACCCTCGCGGTGGCTTGCAGGGTATCGTGTAGATGTAGAACCCTTAATACGCACGGAATAGATACACAATTTATGGGGTCGTTTACCATGTATTTTCTATTACCTAATCTGATAAAGTTAGTCAAATAAAATGACCCGTATTTTTCCGTTATTCGATCCGACGAATCGTTACCGAGTTATAAGCGGCGAAAACTGATGTTTTTTAACCCTTTCGGAAAAGTGGGCGTGCTAAGGACTCGTACGTCATCCACTTCGTCCAATCACAACTGAAATACAAGGCATACAAGGGCTCGGTTAAGGTGACTACATTATTCCAAATGCACAGCGAATTAATTTTCCTACATTTCACCTACCTATCCAGTTACTTCATGGCCAATAAATTCTTTAATCTATCCATATGAATTCTGTTCTGCTGATTCGAGTGAGGTAATATGTGAGCCTTAGACATACCTTGAAAATTGGACAATAGATGCGTTATCAATTCATCAAAACGTATATCTGGAGCATGTTTCTTCGGCAGTGAGGCATGGACGATGATTGCAGCGGAGAAGAAAAGGGTGGAAGCATTCGAAATATGGTGCTATCGAAGAATGATGAAGATAAAATGGATCGACCGAGTGACAAATGAAGAAGTTCTAAGAAAAGTGGGAGAAAAGAAAGTATGCTGAAAACTATAAAAAGAAGACAGGGCAACTTAATCGGCCATATCTTAAGACACGATGGCCTAATGAAGACAATCGTCGAAGGAAAAGTAAACGGGAAGAATGGAAAAGGCAGGCCTCGTTTGAGTTACATAGAACAGGTAGTAAAGGACGTGAAAGAGAGGAGCTACGTCAATATGAGGAGGTTGGCCGATAGAAGGATCGAGTGGAGAGCTGCGTCAAACCAATCCTAGGATTGTTGACCCTTGATGATGATGATGATGATGAGATGCGTTATCTTATTATTATATCTTTTCTTTAAGGTGCGTTTACACGTAGCAGTTCACTACTATGATAGTCAACTGCTAACAACTATGAAGCCCCACTCGCATGTGTAAATAACAACTGCGATTCGAGTTCAGGTCGATAATGTACATATGTCGAACACTATCGATCCACGTTCGAGCTATTAGCAAAGTTGAAGCCCGTCTACTTTCCAGCGGAAATGTATCCAACACAATCGCAACAATCGTCAACGGAAAGCAATTCACGACGGAATTTGGATATAATAACAAGGATATTCCTCCTCAAAAGGGGAGATTCTACTCTTTAAAGAATGGAAACAAAAGATAATCGTCGATGGAATTTATTGCTTGAAGTATTTCATGAAAATTTAGGCTTCAATCACTATTGAAACAAAACTCTTTTTATTTGTTATGACAACGCCTAAATAGTGGCTTTAAGCTGCATAGAAGTTAACGCAGACGCATCATAGCAGTAGCTACATAGTAGATATAGATACATCGCGCATCTCGCGACTGTCATAGCACTCAACTGCTACGTGTAAACGCTGCTTTAAGTCTTTGCATGCAACAATAACTCGACCAAAGCTAAGATAATAGATAGATGTCCTTACGACGCGTCGCTAGGAAATCTCATGTCGCAAAGCCTACCACTGCAGGGAGAAAGGCGATGGCAATGCAACACGTCCAGAAGAGCGTTCGTTAGTCTGATAGGTAATTAATACTATCTCCGAGGGCTACATACTCTCTCGAAGGCGAAGTAAAATAGGCGGATGAAAGTTCGGCGTTCGATCCCGAATCGCTCCAGGAAAAAGCTGTCTTTAGGCTACTTACATCGGCATCCGATATCGTGGCCTGTATCGATCCGAGAAATCGATACCCTTATTGTATCGCGATTAAAACATCTGAGGACGGTCTTTTTAATTGGTAATCCTTGAAGAAAAAAAAACCTCAACAAAATTTGTGGCACCATAGCACAATCGGCATACTGGCCTCGACGTTGTATTCCCGGTTGCATCTGGCAGGAGCGGGTCTCGCCACGCGGTCAAAAAATCGATTTTACTTTCGGCATCGCAAACAATCGCATAAGTTCTCAACGGATTCTAACTCAGGACAATTTTTGTATAATCTCGCGATATTTGTAACTTTTTGTAGTTCAACGTAGCTTTCAACAATTTTCCTGCATGAAGACAAACAATTGACTGAAAATAAGGTCCATTATTTTGTTTTATATCTTTGTTGAAAAAATTGATAAAACTTCATGTTATTTACACGTAAATAAAGCTAAAGGACAGTTCTTTGTGGTGTTATCGTTTATCACCCCAAAATGTTATCTTCACAGGATAAGCATCACCTTATTTTCTGAGATTTTCGGGGAAAATTGAAGGAGCCCAATTTCTGCAAAAAAAAATTGATCAACTTTGACCTCATGTATATTGTTAATGGGTCAAACCTGGATCAAATGGAATGTTAAACCAAATGCAACAATCGATGTAGAATCGACACGCGAAGTTTCTAAGCCCGGGATTTAAAAAAAAACACTTTTGAACAGCTTTTTTTGATTTCAGCCAACATTTGCGACGGTTAGATTTCATGTTTTTGGAACAATAGGGTTTTATAAATCCCTTGTTAATTCTTAACGTGAAACAACTCGCTTCCATATTGAACTCTAAAGTACTCACCGTGTATTTTCCTGGTGCCACACCTTTTATAGATTTTGATGGTTCCAGCCATTTTCCTTGCTGCGATGATGATGATGAGAAAGTGGTTCCCGAGCCAGTTTCTAAGATTCTCATCATTATAATGTGACCGGCGTAATTGGAGGACTTCAGCCACATCCTAGTCCTTATTTTGATTTCACCCGACAACGGGACGTCAACGAGTAATCCACACGTCCTGGAATCCTTGGTTGGTGGAGACAGGTATCCTTTAGAACCCTTATAAGGGTCGACTCCATTCTCCAGCAGATAATCATTGTCCACTTCCTTCCATTGCTCCTGTGATGCATCTGGGCATTTGATCAGTCCAGAATCGCCCGATTCAAAATCGAAGAGCAAGGATGCCGACACGGGAAGCAATAAAACAGACGTTAGCAGAAGATTAAGAAAGAGGGGAGCCCGGGGGCTCAAGATACTGGCGACAGGTAGCATTTCCTCAACGTGAACCCTGTACTAACTGCGGGGCGAATCGGTTCTCACAATTGACAGATGATTGACTATTTAATGAATATTTATTTAAAATATGTCAACGATATATCGATAAGGGAATCAAAAGCCCCAAGCACAGAATGATAACGAGAGCTTGGAGTTCAGATGATATCAGACGGAAACGAGAATACTGGCGAATCAAGGGGATACGTGAAAACTCGACTAAATGACGAACTGCGCATTACTGTGTCGGCACGGTACTGGTCACAGCTATTTAAGTCATCCGGATTGTAATAGGGGGGGGGGGGTGTAGATAATATGAGAATGATACTGCCAGGGGAGGAAGGTGGGAGATAAACGTAACTGACGTAGTGTCTGCAGCTAAAGTGTGGGTGCCAAAGCCCGTTTAATACGATCCATTTCATTGGCCAATAAACTGGAGCAACAATGAGGAAAAATATCGGATGAAAAATTGAGCAATACGTTCCGCATGACATACACCAACATTTGAGGTAACATTATTAGATGGAAGATTGTTATTTAAGCATTCTTCATTATGATAATCATTTCAAGTGTCTGCAAAAGAAATGTTAGGCTTAAAACTGCCAAATAATAATTAATGTCGGCGAAGCAGTATTGATATTTGCTTTTATTTTCGTAACTAGGATACGACAAGGCTAACGCTCGATTGGAGAGTGGCCAGAGGCTGTGTGTTTGAAATCGTCGGTATTAACTCAAATTGGTAACCAAGGAGTCACGTGGTGTAAACACTACTGGTTTGCAAATTAAGTGTATCTGAATTACTCGTCACAATATCATTGATTGTTTTCACTTGTGTTTTTATCATGTCTCTACTACAGAGCCTACAGACGGGATAAAATCGCAAGGGTGAAAATGAATGAGGTAGCAATCAGCGGTTTTAACTCACCAAATTAGCGAACCATTCGTGTTTATACCACGTGATTCCTTGGTTACCTATACTTGGGCAACGTGGGAATACTTGAGAAATGTCTTGTTTTGAAAGCAAGAGCTTGTATTAAAAGATCCCTAGTATAAGGTAGGTGGTATAAAGAGTGTTGATATGAACGTGGAATTTCAGGGAACTGAGTCCTCAAAACTCTTCATTTTTTCCCCAATTGTCCTCATTTCCAGAGAAGCAGTCATCGCAACCTTATAATATATGATTATAAGGGAATGGCGTTCAAAATTAATTATAGAGCCAAAAGCCACGTAACATTGAGCACAGGTTTGAAAAACACTATTGTAGAGGATTAGTTTAGTATTGTTAATTAATAATAGTGCTGTTATACATCCAAGCCCATTTTCATGAGTATGCTGAAATAGCTTCTAGACTCTTCAGTGACGTAGCGTCTAGTAAATACCTGGAACGATAGACGCTTTTTTCTACCACAGCAATCCAATGCTAACTGAACAATTCTTGTCTTCTTGAAGCGCAATTCAGGACACTGTTTAACGATTAAAATGCGAAGAAAAACACTTTTTATGGTCATGCATGCAGTATTAATAGTAGTTTATTTAAGTTTATGGTGAATAAATTACAAGGAATCATAAATAAGCACTACTCGGCTACTACATATGCATATAAATAATTCAAGATTAAATTCCAAGTAGTTTGAACTACTTTTAATATCGAAGGTTGAGATGAAAAGCGTAATAAGATACGCCTCCGATCCAGGAAAACCTTCCGTATTTCGAAGTCGGCACAGTCCGATAAAATTCTTTTCTTTTAACTCCACTTCACCGAGCAAGGTACATACTTATCTGCTGCGTGGCTTGAACTTTGAACATTCGTGGTTCTTTAATTGGAGCCCGATTCGGACACAAGTGCATTCATTCGGTTAGCAACAGCTGGGACTCACTGAATGTACCAGTATGACTTCTCTTCTCTGCCCAACCAAGTGATTTGTCAGAGAATGTAATCCTGGAACTTGAGTGGAACGTAGAATACAACATCGTTCTTGTTCAAGTAAATTGTCCACGGAGCGAATGAGTTGCAGCGATGAATTGAGTAGCAAAGCTCAATAGCTTATCAGCATAATGCACATCTACATCTACGCGATACCCTGCAAGCCACCGCGAGGGTGTGTGGCAGTGGGTAACAGCTGAGATGTAACGTAAGTCCTTCCTAGGCTTAACTCAAACATGACCTGAGAATTGTACACCAACAGGATACGACCAGCACGAGATCGATGGTAGGTAAGTGATGCCATCACGATGCCCGGTTGCTTCTTGCACCACGATTCAGGACACTTGCTCAACCAGAGACAAACAAACCGGTTTTCCGGCACCTTTTTTCCTCAGGGGTAGTACTCCCAATCACTGCTGATTCCTTGGAGGGTACCAGTGGCTGGACCTCGATCACCAGGGACACTCCTGCTACGTACGCCATTTCCTGTAGCACGCTGATGCGAGACAGGCTGATCGCTGGCGAAGGCGTGCTTCTCCCACTTCACCTCGGCACTGTTCCAATGATAGTCGTAAGGCGAGGGAGCTCTGCCTAACTGACTCCTCAGCCATGTCGTTGACCAGTCGTCGTTGTTAAGCTTCGCTCGGGGTAATCGTGTATTCTGATTGTCCTCCGCAACACCCTTAGCCAATCCGCGATCGTCATTCTGCAAGGAGTTTCTGCGGATCGAAGCCTTCGCGCAGCACCTGTGGACGAGGCAGAAGAACGCCGAGAGGACCAGAATGGTCGCAGTGCTCGAGCCTAAGATCAAGATCCAGACGTTGGAAGTCTTGTTGAATCCGGAAGGTGTGCGACGAGTTGTGATCGTTGGAGGTTGAACTGAAGAGCTTGCATCAGAGTCGGCAGTTTCGCCAGAGGTGCTGGTAGGGTAAGCAGTGTCGACTGAGAAAAGAAGAAAAGAAATCTGACAATAATACGGTGAGGAGAATAGGAAAGGTACCACTATTCCAGAGGAATGAAAAATTATATTACTGTCCTATATTTCTCAGTGTTGGAGAAACATGGCAGTCACCTAAATCTGCAATGATAATCTGGGCAAATGTAAAGTGTAGATCCAGGTAAAAGAAAATCGTTTGGGGATATACATGGTGTCTGGAAAACTATTCTTATTAGTAATGGGAAGGATGAAAAAAATGAGTATGAGAAAATATTTATGATTAAAAGTATAATTAATGAAGAATGAGGTCGTTTACCATATTTTTTACTGCCGAATCTGATAGAGTTTGTAAAATTAAAAGACGCGTATTTTTCCGTTTTTTGATCCGTCAATTATTTCTCGAGTTATAAGCGGCGAAAACTGATGTTTTTAACCCTTTCGGGAAAGTGGGCGTGCATGCGATCTCTTACGTCATCCACTTCGTCCAATCACAACTGAGCCCGCGAAGCTACTTTGCCTTAAAGCAATGGGGGGAGAACACAGCTGACTCTGCCAATAGCAGCAGTTGCGATAGCATCTGTGCGAGCAGACCTTCTGAGAACCCCCCTCCACTCCCTTTCCTTCCTCGAAAAGCAGTCAAGGACGGGAGGAAAATGACGTCAATGTTATCAAAGCAGCTTTTTCGGTGGAGGTCACCTTTTGCTTATTTTAATTGTTGATTTATGAGTGATTGGTTATGGTTAGAAGATTAATTTTTTCACTAAAATTCTTTTTTCGTTTCCATCTAACAATTTCGTGTACGAAATTGCGATTTCGGTTCCGAGTAAACGCCCCCAATAAAGATTGATACACAATTATTGGTCTACAGGTAAATGTTATCATAATTTCATTGCACTTAATTTTACATTAGTTAAAACGATAACTGAATTTGTTGATAATAACTGCTATTGCTGCGAAATAATACTTTGGATATCATGGCTTCGAGTGGGGATGGCATTTGCAGCGAACCTGGAGATTCGTTGGAAGTCGGAATTACTGAGTGCTGGGAAGATGTTGATGTCAACTCTTCGGGCAAAGAAGAAGTTTTGGTTGCTGAACTCGAGATTTCAGACGCTGTGGACGCTTCGGACGTGGTGGACGCTTCGGACGTGGTGGACGCCTCGAGCGTGGTGTACGCTTCGGGCGTGGCAGACGCTTCGGGCGTGGTGGACGCCTCGGACGTGGTGGACGCCTCGGACGTGGTGGACGCCTCGTGCGTGACGGACGCTTCGGGCGTGGTGTCCGCTTCGGGCGTGGTGGACGCCTCGGACGTGGTGGACGCTTCGGGCGTGGTGGACGCTTCGGACGTGGTGGACGCCACGGACGTGGTGGACGCTTCGGGCGTGGTGGACGCCTCGGACGTGGTGGACGCCTCGGGCGTGGTGGACGCCTCGGACGTGGTGGACGCCTCGGACGTGGTGGACGCCTCGGACGTGGTGGACGCCTCTGATGACGTGGTAGTTTCGGGTTCAGTGGTCGTGGTATCGTCACTTATTTCAATTTCGTCCACGATCATTGTACCATTGACGGAGATTCCCTGGATTTCAATCTGAAAAAAGATCCAACATTAATCATTATAAACTCATCTACTTCTACATAATACCCCGAAGGCCTCCGCGAGGGTGTGTGGCAGGGGGTGGCAATCACCAAACATGCACTTATTGCATACATGCAACTCAGAGGCATAATGAATGCTACCACTACATGACAACACGTAAGAGTCACGTGCAAGTATATGGTAATTATCCCCTGAAATTGCAGGGAAAAATGGTTATAAAGGAATTTATCTAAATGTATTTATCTGTATTTTCCTAGCACACCCTAGTTAGTAATTTTAAAATATGCATCATACACTACAGTCTAGTGTAGCAATGTATTACGTACCTATCTCTTTGCTATGCTGCCTATTATCTTCCAATGTTGTAAAATTTCTGTAATTTATTGCCTAATGCGTATAGAAAAGGATAAAATAAGCCCACCACAATAAAATACAGTTCTTGTAAAATAGGCATTTTTATTTAGTCACATGGCACTCAACCTTTATGAATGAAGGATGAAGGCCTACTAAACTTTTCAAGGCTTTCCCAGCGACAAACAGCCGCTGAGCTACCTCATTATAAGCCATAAAAGTTATATACTGATATAAAAATGTTAAGGGGGTTCTATACCTCCGCAGAAAACGGCTCTGCAGACCCTTGCGAGATCGAAGATAACGAGTTTAATATAAGTCGCAGAGCTGATCAAGTTTCACTGATCGTTAGATTAAGGATCGATGTGAGCGGCTATTTGAACAGAATTTCCATTAGCAGTACTCATTAAAGAGCTTCAGGCACTGAAAATCGTAAAAATAGCCTGATTTCAACTTTTTTTCCTTTGACATTGAAACCGTAATGGAAACATGTGTTCAATTATCCGCTGGGATTCATCCTTCTCTTCTACTATTATATCAAACTCAAAGACCTTAGGTGCATACTAAAGTTGCTATTTATTATTTTCCGAACCATGTTTTCACTATTTTACGTGCTAAAAATCTTTCGTTCCGTGGCGCTGCTCTGAGTCCCCCCCCACTCCCGCTAATGTCACCCTCCACCTCCTGGCTCCTTATCTCTCTCTCGAACCATTCCAAGGCCACGTCCGAGCCACTTCGCCTCCCTCCGGCCCCTTGTCGAAAGCCAGAGCTCTCAGACCGAGCGAGCTCAGCAAGGATATTTTTTCATTAGCAGGCAGGCACGTAGCCAGAAATTTGCTTAGGGGGGGGCTAAGTTTAGCACGTTTAGCCTAACTTCAATTCAGCCTTGCCCGTCGGTACCGACATGAAACAAATGTCTTCCTTCATTTTCAGTGCTCGGTATTTGCTTTCACAGTGCCCATTCCTATCTGTTTTCTCTGGTAAAGCTCACTGTTTATCCTGTCATGAAGCAGTTAATTTAACCGGCCCCAGAACAGAAGTTCAAATCATGCATACATATCAGATTACTACAGATACATACATATCAGATTGGTAGATTAAATAGTGGGTCGATAAAATAATTATCGGGGAAAATTCTAGCTGAAAAAGAGCACCAGGAGGGAAATAGATTGGGAGAAATAATTTCAGTCATAGTAGTGAATTGTCGTAGTTTAAGAAATAAAGTAGCCGAATTTCACCACCTCATAAAAAGTACTGATGCTGATATAATCGTACGCACAGAAAGATGGCTTTCGAAGGACATATCAGATATGAAGTATTCCCTAAGTGTTTTACCGTATACAGAAAGGATAGAGTAAGCAGAAACGAAGGAGTATTATTTATAGCTGTGAAGGACCCGTATGTTAGTAGAAGAAAACTTATTTCAGAGCGAAGTGTAGTAAGTATTTGGTGTTCCGTTAAAAGTAAAAGTAGTGACGCAAAAAAAAGATATATGTAGGTGCATATTACAGGCCACCGGATGCAGACATCAATTCTATAATGGAACTAGAGTCAGAGATAGGAACATTGATTTCTCGGAACAAATACAGAGGAATAATAGTAGGCGGATATTTCAATCTCCCTTCGATAGACTGGAATACGTGTAGTTTTATAACAGGAGGTAAGGATAAGTAACTCTGCGAATCACTGTTGAACACCTTTACGTCACATTTTTTACATCTACTTCTACATAATACTCTGCAAGCCAACATAAAGGTGTGTGGTAAGTGGTGAATTCTCACCAAACATGCACTACATATCATGCATAAAAAAAGGAATAGTACTCGTATAGGTACTGTTCAAAACTACGCTATTTAAAAAAAGATAAAAATAGCGAAGCATACATTCAAAAACATGCCGTTAGTTGGGTTAGCTATAAGTCCTTATACCAACAGGCAGGTACCAATGTTATCCATTGCTACACTCGTACTGGATATATTTACCGTTATTCATATCCCTCAATGTACGTAGAAAAAAGGGCATTTTGAATCTGTCAGTTTGGCAATCATTTTCTCTAATTTCGTGATTATGGTCCAGTCTACCATAGTAAGTTGGGGTTCACAAAATATTTTTAACATCATCACTGAAAATATGGTCTTGGAATTTGTTTTAAGAGATTGTGTCTAAATTTCAATCTGCTACGATCTTCTTCAATTCAAGTGCTAAGAGGAGAGCTATTCATTTTCCAAAAATTCATCAAGAGACAATTATTAAATTTTAATTCTAAGTGCCATGTATCACACCAATCTTCAATTGCTTGTAGGTCATCATTTAAATATTCTTTATCGTTTGGGCATAGAATTCCCCTGTACACTACAGTGTCATCGGCAAATAGACGAAGCTTACTTATGACAACCTTATTGATATCATTTATGTACAGGAGGAACAGGAGTGGACCTATCACACTACCTGATGAGACACTCAAAGTGACTTTAATTGCCGGTGAGGTAACACCGTCCAAAACAACCCTTTGCACCCGATCATGCAGGAAATCATTTATCCATGATTTAATGTTACTGTCTATGCCATAATATTTTAATTTCAAGATTAGTTTGCTATGAGACACCTTCTCGAAAGGTTTTTTGAAATCGAGAAATATAGCATCCACTGGAATATAATTTTCGCCAGAAACTAAAATATTGTGAGAAAAGAGAGCAAGTTGAGTTTCACATGATTTGCTCTTCCGGAACCCATGCTGAACATCGGCCAATAAATTCTGGCTATATAGTTGTCCCATGACTGAACTAATAATTATATGTTCCAGGACCTTGCATGAAATGGATGTGAGGGATATAGGTCTGTAGTTAGATGGCTGCTCCCTATCACCACTTTTAAAAATGGGTGTTACATCGGCTGCTTTTCAGTCCATCGGTACGACGAAACTTTAAAACAACTAGTAAAAGAACCGACCAGGGGAGACAACATACTAGACTTATTCGCAACAAATATACCCGAATAAGTTCTAAATGTAGCTACAGACAGGAATTAGTGATCATAAAATAGTTCATGCGATATTGAATGTAGGCGTTGAAAAACATTATAAACCAAGGAGGAGGGTATACTTATTTGGCAAGGCTAATTAACGACGGTATGAAAGAGGAATTAAGGGAATCGTTTAATGTATTTAGCGAACAAAGCAAAGGATTAGATATAGAGGATTCGGGGAGAGAAATTATTGAGGTCACCCGTAAAGCAGTTAATAAATGTATACCAAGTAAATTGATAATACAGAGCATAGGTGGTATGACGCGGAGGTTAGGAAATCACTAAAGCGACGAAGGGTATGCCACGCTGAGATGAAAAATGAAGGACAGGGTCTATCGGTAGAGGAAAAAAATGAGTTAGTTCAAAACTATAAAAATCGAGAGCATTAGCAAGGAAATCATGTCGGCAAGCGTTATCACATTTCAAGAGCAAGATGTTAGGAGAATATTTAGATAGCAATCCTAAAGTGTTTTGGTCATATGTGAGAGAGAGAACTTCAGGGAAATAGGTCCACAGTAGGTACACACACTTAAAAGTGATAAAGGAATTAGAGTCACCTGAGGGTTTGGAAAATGCCAATACTTTAAAAGCCTTCTTCCAAAGCGTATTCAACTCATCGTCACACATCGCAGTGGAACCTCCGCCGAAAACATTCAGTGAGCAAATGCCCGAATTAAAAATTTCAGGTCGCGGAATAGAGCAGCAGTTAAAAAACATTAGTAAAAACAAATCACCAGGTCCCGATCAAATTCCTTCCCGGGTATATAAAACATTAGCTTCTGAAATAGCCCCCTATCTAGAAATAATATTCAATAAAACACTAAAGAACCGCACAGTACCTACGCAGGGATTGGAAAGTAGCTAACATTACACCTATTTTTGAAAGCGGTGATAGGAAAGAACCTAGTAACTACAGACCCATTTCACTCACGTTAATCTCTTGCAAAGTATTTGAGCACATTGTAGTCAGTACAATCATGGGGCATTTGGATATCAGGGATTGCTCATAAACAGACAACGTGGGTTCCGGAAAGGTAGATCCTGCGAGACACAATAAGCTTTATTTGTACACGATATTTTAGTCAACGGCGAAAACAGTACTGAAGTTCATGCGATACATTTAAGATTTTAAAAATGCATTCGATAAAGTACCACATGATAAATTAATCTTGAAATTAGAGAGTTTTGGTTTAAATAATGACGTTGTGTGTTGGATAAAAGAATTCTTAAGTGGGCGAGAGCAGAGGGTTGTCATAGATGGTATCATGTCAGACACAATCAAAGTCACATCGGGAGTTCCCCAGGGTAGCGTAGTTAGTTTTACGCTTAGACTTTTTGCAGACGATACTGTAGTGCGCAGGGGTATATCAGAAGAAGACAGGAAGCAAGGATTTAGATATAATTCAAGACATGGAGGAGGAATAATTCTATAGAGCGATCCTATAAAATTAATAACACGAAGGTCGAAAGCCTTGAAACCATAAGGTATTTAGGTGAAACAATCACTAAAGATTTATCGTGGGGAAGACACATCCGGGAAATATGCGGCCGAGCGAAGAGAAAGCTAGGATTTATAAAAAGAGTACTTGGGAAATGTGACGAGAAGACAAAATAGCGATGTTACTTTTCACTTAGCACATGAAATATAAGCAGTTTAATCCGGATTATCATGCCCAGTTAAAATCAGAACGATAAAATTTCTTGGAAAAAGTTTCGGGTCCCCCTCCGTATCGCCTGGGAAATTCGGGGCCCCAGGCCCTGTTCTCGAAAGTAAATTGAGAAAAGTTAATTGAGGTAAAATAGTTAAAATGGGGAGCTTGTGTTCAATAAGCTGACAGTAAAACGCAGAATAATGGTCACCTGGTCCGACCGAGTAACCATTTACCGTGAAATTTAATATTTCCTTTTTAATTCATTAGAATGGATCTACAGTAACTGGATTACTCGTGCAAACTATTGTACTATTTAGGATCGGAAAAAATTGCTTCCAACACATATTGGATAAAAGTACAGGGGGTTGACTCCTTCAAGCACCAATCTTGTTTATGTAAGTAATGCTAAATGGAAGCGTATTTTACGTTTACGTCCGAATTGGAAAAAAAACGAATCTTACGAATATAATCAACATTTTCGTAGAACTGCAGTTTAGTTTTTCTCGTATATTTCAAAAAAATATCAGAGACATTTCATCCCTCTGAAACTGCGGCACTGCGATTCAATAACTTTTGAAAGGCCAATTTACAAACGTAAATTCCTGCTTGACTTCAAGTGATACCACTGAAGAGACAAAGGAAGGAGACAGCTTATGAGCCTTCTAGAAGAAAAATGTTTGATATAAGACACCGTTTCACTTCTCTGTTAGCTCTGGGAAATAATGCACCATTTAGCTGCAAATACTGCAGTATATGTGCGAAATGCAGAACTATGAAAACACAGGCCAAACAGCATATGTGCTTCAAGAATTGGAACAAGTCCTCGACGGAAATGGAAGCCAACATAATTGTCGAGGGATTTAAAACAAGAGTAGAGATGCACAATTTGAAGTACCACCGGCTTATAGGCGATATAATATGATTTGCTTGTCATGAATCTTATAAATGGGTGTTGTGTAATTAGTTTTATCTTTCTTCACGCAAATACGATAAAATTTCCATTTAATTCGTAGGGGATAGCGACAGCAGTGCTACCAAGAAATTGGCCGAACTTCTTTCCTACGGCGTTGATCTCCCTGTCATTAAAATAGATTGAACCAATCACTTGCCGCGATATTGCTGTAAGAGGTGGAGAGAAATGGCTAAGGAAGCAAACTCCACAGAAACAAGATAGACAATATTAAGGCGATGGACCGAAGGATGCTAAGAAACATGCATGGAATTAAATAATGGACCGCAAATGACACAATATACGAAAAAGCTACAATTGACCCACTAGAAAAAATAATAACAAATCCAAGTACGAAATACTACAAAACGATAGAAAACAGTGAAAACACAGCTATGGAATGTGCAGCCTTAAATAAAAACAATCCAATTGACAGTTTCCATAGACCGAATGATATTTTAATGAATAATTAAAGATCCTAGTCGGTTCCGGGATTAAAATGACACATATAATAAGCCCGTTTTTGGCATACTATGAAATAAAGTCACCCTAGGGTGACGAGCCATCAGTCAGTCAGTTTTATTTAATTGAATTACTGATGCTCAATTTTCTTTTTTAAGATTCTCTCTTTGGACTTTTCATCTATCGAATAAATATAATTTACCGTAGTCCATAAAAAGTTTTGCTCCAGTTCACACTTACAATGACGTTGTGTTTTAGTTTTTTCTCGATCCCATTTAATTTCTGGACAAACTTTAGACGGAGTTACACTCGTATTTGAAAAATCTTGCAATAAAGAAATTAGGTTTTAGAAAAGCATTTTACTTCTGTACTGAAAATAAATAGCCCCGAATATTTTACCTGGTAGCGAGAGTGGACTAAATCAAATCCCACTCATAGACAAGTTACGTTCGTGTTAGGTGAGTAGCAAAGATAAGCGGATAGCTAAGATGAGGAAGACGAATGAATCACTCGTAAACAAAGATTCCCTCGGCCTTCGTCCAAGGGGTCGAGTGACGACGTGTGACGCAATAGGCGATAAGGAACATTTGGACCGGTGGACACTCATTGGTGACTGAATAAATAAGCCACTCCCCAAACACCCCTCAAAGATGACCCCCTCCTCCCAGTAAAGTTACCCATCCCACTGAAACTGAAGCGGCGGCTCTCGGAACTAACCCCCGTGGCGGTTACTCAAGAGATATTGGTTTGGTATAGAACAGCCTTAAGTAAGTGATGTTCTTAGCGATTATGTGCTATAAAATTGCCTTTGCATATGGAAGTCACTTAAAAGTAGCGTTTACACGTAGCAGTTGACTGCTATAACAGTCGCGAGATGCGCGATACATCTATATCGCTACTGCTATGATGCGTCAGCACCAACATCTATGCAGCTTAAAGCCGCTATTTACGCGTTGTCATAACAAATAAAAAGTTTTATTTCAATAATGATTGATGCTTAAATTTTCATGAAATTCTTCAAGCAATAAATTCCAATGACGATTATCTTTTGTTCCCATACTTTAAAGAGTAGAATCTCCCCTTTTGGGGAGGGATATCCTTGTTATTATATCCAAAGTCCCGGCATCAGACGTCGTGTATTGCTTTCCGTTGGCGATTGTTACGATTGTGTTGGATACATTCCATCTGGAAAGTAGACGGGCTTCAACTTTGCTAATAGCTCGAACTAGGATCGATAGTGTTCGACATATGTACATTATCGACCTGAACTCGCATCGCAGTTGCTATTTACACATGCGAGTGGAGCTTAATAGTTGTTAGCAGTTGACTGTCATAGCAGTCAACTGCTTGGTGTCAACGCATCTGAACTTCAATGTGTTAAGAATCGACTTCTATGGTAGTAAGGGTCGATATGTGCTGCAATCGATACACTGTCGTCCTTGATTCTAGATTCCAGGGAAATAAACGCGTTGCTATTTTGCTTGGAAGTGGAGTTGGCGATATATCGTATTGTATTACACAACATCCGACATAATTCCGGTGAAAATGACCACCAGCGGGACATTGACATGCATGAAGAGGATTAATATGTAAGACATAATTACATGCATAATTAAATTAAAACGGCATCTAACACGGTATTTCGAAGCATGTAGTCATGCAATATCACGATATTCCAATACCGACCGATATTTGATTATACGGCAACCCGATATCAACCGTTATGGCGATATCACGATATCAACATGACGATATCCGTGTATCATCCAATATGACAATATACCGATATGAACCGATATGCGATGTCAACCGATATCACGATGTCAGGCTTCAGGCTGACATTCCGATATTCCCAATAGGGTAGTTCATCATTTTTTTATTATTTTAGATATTGATAGTTCATACTTCAACAGGAATAGCAATATCATTATCGTAATATTTAATTTGCCATAAATGCTATAAAACACCTTTTAAAGTTTCAAATTTTGGATTGCGACACAAAATCACAACTGCCATATTGAACGCGCTTGTGACGTCACAAGCCATCAGCTGCCGAGCGTACATTTCAAAACCTTACGGGTAAACTTACTTCTAGAGCGTTTACAGCTCTGTCATGGCGGAAAGATAAATTAATGATTTACAAGAAGAAATTAAATATACAGGGAGAAACGACAGAAGAATAATGTGCGTACAACGCAAAAAGGAAATTCATTAAATGGTTCTTTGTCCCGCAACGTAAATGCACGTCTTGGAGTACGCCCTGTAAAGTTTTCTTAGCTGTGGAAAAGAATAGACGTTAGAAGGCTCTGGTATCTCGCTGCTCCACACAAATTACCGACTTACGCTCTGAAGGTAGCTCGTCTGCTCCCATAAGGCTCTGCATCTGACCTTTTACAGAGGACAGGGGGTAGTGCATTTTGTCTGCGAGAACAACAGAACTCAGAAGCCTAAGATGTGTTTAAGAATTCTCAGAGAATAGTAATCTATTGTTAAAAGTCTCACACTTCCAGAAAGTGATGCCTATTTAACTTTTATGAACCACGCAAAGAATGCTAATGCATGTTTCCAGCCTAATAAAGCACAAAATGACATTAAATAAAGCTAAGTAGATCCATTTATTGCAGTACCAAGGTATTTTGAAATCACCTACAACACAGCAGCTGCTAAGTCTTCATAGTTATCTAGCATATTGGTTTTTTCTTCTTCGACGGTCAGGTTTAAGGTGTAAGCTTTCTTTTATTAACTTTGTGCTCCGGGTATATCCTTCAATGAACATAACTCAATATCCCCTCTATTTCTAGCCTAACGTAGCCTGCTGAGGACTCCCCATATGCTTGTGTGCTACTGAAATATTTTGCCCGTAAAATATAGTTGTATGCATATATTCGGAAACCAAATTTGTCACAGTACTCACCATTTAGCTTTAGCTCCACGTGTTCCATGAGAATTAAACCATTCGTTATTTTAAAAAAACCCGCCGCATAAATATAAAAATATTGACAAACGGAAGATTGCCTGAAATAGCCTTCACCCAACCACCACTTTCATATTCAACTATATCGGCCATTTCAAAAGAAATACTTTCATTACCTCGCGTATTCTTTGGAGTACACCCTAGCCCTGTCCGAAACGTATGCTTCTAGCACTAACCATGCTACAATGACTGCTTCCAGGTGGATGGGGGTATCGTCGGAAACACCCGAAGTACGTCCGAAGGCGAAGCACTCTAGGGGAAGCATGCTACGAAGCCAAAGCACAGAAGCACGCTTCCATCTTGGCTTGGAAGCATTGTTGACTAGAATAATAAAAGATGGCGGAGCCGTTGGCTACTTATAAATGTGTGTAGTATCTATTTTTTACTTCGTATGTTACATTTGCATAATTATTAATATACATATCAATGAAAAGATTAATATAAATATAATCGCTCTTTTTCTTCCGGTCTAAACATTTGATAGATGTTGCCCACTATCGTGTTTCACTAGGTTTTTTATGTTGCCACTACTGCTTAACGTCGCTCCTTAACCGTAGACTGTCCGAATATGAAGTATTCTTTCCCAAGCATGCTTCATTGTATGTACGTCAGCAATACGTCATCACCAAGAATGCTTAGCCGAAGCATACTTGGTTTTCGGATACGGCTCCTATTTCACTGCCGGCAGGAAGAAAATCTGTAAAAATAAAACCGAATGTCGTTTCTTGTCCCCCCAACCGTCCGTCTGTGCGTCCGTTCCCCCCTCTGCCTCGAAACGGTTCGCTCGAGAAAGATGCCGTGAATTCCATTGTGTTATGAGCTGCTTCAAAGGCCTGGGGAAAAAATACTCATTTTTAAAGTCCGGGTTCGATACTTGGCTTGAATTATAGGTTTACATTTGTTTACATTAGGTTTTCCAATTCCAAGGAGTGTAAGACTTGTTACTTTTACTTAACCCTTTCGCTACGAACGCCGTTTATAAACGCCGCTGATTTTTCACTCCTGTGAACGAAGGCCGTCTATAAACGCCGCAGATTTTTCTACGCAAGAGAACGAAGGGCGTCTTAAAACGTCGCTAGGGCCAGGTAGGCAGAAAAGGTCCAAGGACCCTTCCTCGCAGCTCTGAAGACCCTTCCTCGGCTTAAAGGCGGGGATTATCTCGACCCTTCTTCGCAGCGCGAGCCTCACACTCGGCAGTTGTTCGCGGTCACTTGTTTGTTTATGCCGTGGGAAAACCAAAATAATATTTGTTTCTAAATCGCATTATTCAGTTCCAGAAGTTAATTCCTTATGTTTTTTTGAATCTCTAGAAATTTTAAACGGAACTCTAACGTTATTATTAACAGAGTTCACCTGTCAATGAGATTCAAACCGATTTGGGAGAATTTTTCATTGCAGTGAGGAACTAAGACGTATGTTTTTTTATGATTTGACGATAAGGTAGTACCGATATTTTTCTCTCCGTTTTACTTGTTTATGAACATATATTGGAAAACAACTGTAATGGTAATACCACGCAACATACCGCGAAATCTATTATATGTACATTATAGGTTGAAAATCGCGCTGAAGGGTGTGGTTTATGCTAATTCATTAGCAGTCAATAAACTTTACTTTCTTGTAACTGAATCTTTTTGGTGTAACTGCCATTCAGCTATAAAAGTATCTTTCAAGCTGAAAAGCATTCAAATTTGTTCTGTGTAATGCGGCTAAGAGTGATCATTATGTTGTAATCATTTATGTTAAAACTAGAAGAAAACCGCATGCGTGCGTGATGGAATATTGGGAGATACAATAAATAATTGCTAGGCAGAAAAATCTATCTCGCGCTACCATTGCGAATATATTTACATAAAAATGTTTCCTGATGAAGGTATAGCACCAAAAAGTGCATGTGCTTGTATATAAAACACGGGTATGGTTGGATTATGCGCGGACGTCTTCTATTGCGAAAAAACAGGAATAATTATTATTGTAACCATTGATATTATGTCTATTGTGCTAAATATCTTAATATTAACATTAGAATTTCGTTTAAAATCTGTAAATGGTATTTATAACAACAGGAATTTATTTGTGTATTAACCCCCACTTAAAGTCTAACTATTATTTATTTAACAAAAATCACTGTATTAAAAATAGTTGACCGCGGACACAGGTCGTGGTGGGTTCTCATTTGGAAAAGGGCGAAGATAATCTCTGGTCAGTGGCCATCTCTGGTCAAATGTAAACTGGAGGGGTGGGTGGGGGCCTTGTGGAAACCCCCCCTGGCACTTAGACCTCTCTTTAGATCCATTGTGCCAACACACATTTTAACCTGCCCTCCACTTGCAGACGGGGGACAAGAGCGCCACAGTACTTGTGCGATGACCGATTTTGGTCATCGACTTTCGATGAAAATATTTCATCGAAATGCTTCGATGACGACGGCTGTCATCGATCATCGATTAGAGCGAAGAGCGAAACAAGCACCAAGTAAGCAACAACTCTTTGTTGTGGTATAATACAATTCTCATTTCCGCATTTTCATCGGTGAGTAGATGTCGGTCGTCCAACACAACGTTATCCTGCATCGCTGAAGAACCGCTCTGACGACGTTGAAGTGTCAGGAATACAGAGGTATTTCCTCGCGTACTTCTGAAGGCGGGGATACACATCCTTCCTGTCCCTATACCAATGTAGGACGTTCGAAGATTTGGATGAATCTGGGACCTCTTTGTACTTGTGGAGCTCCAACAGGAAGGGGTCGTCAGCAGAGGTAGCATTTCTCTTGTCAGCAGCACATCACGACTCATCGACATCGATGATTCTCATCGACTCATCCCTGTCGATGGTCGATGACTTCGATTAATCGACTCATCGCACAAGCCTAACGGTAGAGGTATGGAGGGGGGGCTACCCATCCAACCTCCGTCCGGGCCCAACGTTGCTTAACTTCGGTGATATCACGGTAACCGGTGCGTCAACGTGGCTAGGCCCTTGCCCAAACTTTTACTTAGTAAAATATTTAAATTTTAATCGAATCCTTTCCATTTTTTATTTAACGATCAAAGCTTTCAACTCCTTATTCCTGCATTCATCTTACGTTTTTCATTCGAGAGTTTACTAAATGTGTATAAGTTTATGTCAAAATTTGTTGATGTTTTTCGATTCTTTTCCGATCATTGGCCATTGTCCTTTTTGCCTCCGAATGAAGACAAAAATGGTGGTTAAACAGTTTATCCTAGTATGGTATAGCATGGTCGTAAACTGCATTGTAATTTTGGGAGTAATGTTAGAAGCTGCATACATACGGGCTTGCTGCTCGCACTACTCACGGATGGAGTGGTTTTCCTCGCAGTTAAAACTAAGCATGTAGTAAGATGAATAATAGAAATTGTGAAAAAGAACGAACGCGAAAAGAAATGCAAAAAGTTTCATCAAAATTAGAGGTAAGGTGATAAATGAATTGTGCTTCCAAAAATGCATCAAATCAACGGTGAGAAATGTGCAATTATTGCAAAACGAATGTCGTACTTATTTGTAATTTAAATAGGTTACATTTTTATCAACATTTCGGTACAAAAAACTCTATACGGAATAAAATGCACTATTCCTAATCTTCAATAACCTTTACGAAGGAAGTTTATGATGCCATTGCCGATGAATTGAGGGTATCAATGCGTAGGCAAACTTCATAAGAGACTGTAGAAAATGAAGCGTTTCAAGTATTCCCCATTCTGGCTTCATTGCCTGCATGCCCCCTCCTGTATCTTCTAGCATACTTTGTTACCTTCATGATCTTGCAGAGTCCGAAAAACTATTCCCGTTTTTGTAAAGGCCCGCACTCAATCACTGGCCTTAGTAATGAGTACATCAGCATTAAGACAAAATTTTTACTCGGGCGAGAGAGTGTTCCAGCGCCCTCCCCCCCACTTCTCAAACACATTCACTAGTTACACGTAGTAGTACGAGGTAAGTATTAAATTAGCTTGTCAGTAATGAATTGAGTTATCAATACCCGAATAAATAAAAGCTTATTCCATTCCCACGGCACGAGGGCAGCCGCTCGGGCCTTTATGTGCATCAGCATACATTGGATTTAAGATTTCGGTATATAATTTGAGCCAATGATAGCTGGAGAGCACAAGATCGACTTAGTCATGGCATGGAGAATTTCAAAATTATTTTATACCATGCGTATTCATAATTTGTCTCCCTCCCATTGGATTTCAATGGGCACCTTCAGCTAGTCGGCAATAATGGGGTCGTTTACCATATTTTTTTAATTGCCGAATCTGATAGAGTTTGTAAAATAACAGGACCCGTATTTTTCCGTTTTCGGATCCGACAATTATTTCTCGAGTTATAAGCGGCGAAAAACTGATGTTTTTAACCCTTTCGGAAAAGTGGGTGTGGTGCAACCTCTGACGTATATCGACTTCGTCCAATCACAACTGAGCCCGCGAAGCTACTTCGCCTTATCGCAAAGGGGGGGACACAGCTGACTCGGCCAATGGGAGCGATTTCGACAGCATCTGTGCGAGCAGACCTTCCGAGAACCCCCCTCCACTCCCTTCCCCCTCCCCTGAAAGGAGTCAAGGACGGGAAGAAAATGACGTCAATGTTATCACAGCAGCATTTTCGGTGGGCGTCACCTTTTGCTTATTTTAATTTTTGATTTATGAGAGAATGGTTGTGGTTAGAAGATTAATTTTTTCACTAAAATTCGTTTTTCGTTTCCATCAAACGATTTCGTGGACAAAATCGCGATTTCGGTCCCGAATAAACGCCCCCATTGTACGGGCGTGTGACGTCATCAGCCGTTTTTGGAAGCATGAAAAATTTTCGAATTATGATTCCTCATAGCTCGAAAATTAGTCGTTTTTTGGTTAATTTAATGCATTCCAACAAAATAGATATTAAATAGAAAGTGATATAATAGCATTTTATAGGCCAATTTCGATAGGTGTGAACAACCTATTGATGGAAAAATGTCGGTCAAAATCGATTTTTCGAGCAATCGATTATTAATCGAAATGAAAAGCTCGACTTTTCAGCAAAAATCGAAATTTGAACCAAAAGATCGATTAATCGAAAAAATCTATGGATCATTTTTTAAAAAAATGCAGTTGGTACAAAAACGTGTGTATTATTCATTTGAAAAACGCTCATAATACATATTTGAATAGTATAAAAAGTCCCTAAAAATGTACTTAGAAAACATTCTTGAATTATTAGTCGTAAAAATTTAAATTTACTTTAATGTGGATCACCACTTGGAACCATTCGGCTTCACTAAAATTTTTAAGAAAGATCAACTGATTAAGATGCTTTCTTGATGATCTAGGGCGTGCCTTTCAATTTTACCGGTCTTAGAGAAAAGTCTTTCACATGGGACGGATGACGTTGTCATACTCAGCACTCTGATCGCGAAACGGTACGTGTTGGGGTATTCACCCTTTATCCCCTCCCAGACTTTCAGAGGATTGGGGTTGACTTTCCTATCGAAGGGTGGCCTGTTGAGGGATTGCCTAACTTCCACTGGCATCTACTTCTAACAAGAAGTGACCTCAGTGGCAGTTCATCGAGGACCTCTACTGACTACTACGCGCTGCTGAGATCAAACGAAATGGTCAAGATCGAAGTTCAAAAATCGAGTTTGGATCGAAACTCGAAGATCATGGCTCGATCTACATTTCCTCGATTTTTGACTATTAAAACTCGATTTTCGATTTTAATCGAAATCGATTTTTCCATCACTAGAACAACCCTATTCACATCGCGTAGTTTAAT
Source organism: Platycnemis pennipes (assembly GCA_933228895.1). Classification (NCBI taxonomy): domain Eukaryota; kingdom Metazoa; phylum Arthropoda; class Insecta; order Odonata; family Platycnemididae; genus Platycnemis; species Platycnemis pennipes. The sequence goes on from OW121856.1 coordinate 15,468,977, forward strand.
GTCAACGCTACTGCCACATCTAGTATATATCGTAGTGCGATATTCATAATAGCATTATCACACAATCCTACAGTATAGCCACAAAACGTCGATACGTCCGGGAAGCCGTGGCAGAGGCCTAAGCGAGAAATTAGGCGACTGCCGAAATGAAAGCTAATGGACTGAACTTTGTTGGTTTCATCTCCGAAAATCGATTTTGTTTCTTCCCTGTTGAATTCTCATGCGTGCCATTTTTAGCCAATCATCCTTGCGGAATTGAAAAATAGTCTTAGATAACAATTTAATAAGAACGGCATCAGGCACCCAATTAAATAAAATTCCTTTAACCAGAACACACTTTCAATAATACGGCACTTGCTATGCGCAGCAAAAAAAAAGAGGCCAAAACCAACGTTAAACTTGGGAAGCAAAATATGGAAGAGGTGAAAGAGTTCTGTTACCTGGGAAGCAGCGTAACCAACTATGGACGAAGCAAGAAAGAAATAGTCGGTAGAATAGCTCAGGCAGAGAGGGCATTCTACCAAAAGAAGACTCTACTTACAACTGAAAATATAAGCGTAGAAGCAAGGAAACAATTCACAAGAACATACATCTGGATCATGTTTCTTTACGGCAGTGAGGCATGGGCGATGACAGCAGCGGAGAAGAAAAGGGTGGAGGCATTCGAAATGTGGTGCTACAGAAGAATGATGTAGATGAAATGGATCGACAGAGTAAGTAACGAGGAAGTGCTAAGAAGAGTGGGAGAAAAGAGAAGTCTGCTGACAACTCTAAAAAGAAGAAGGGACAACTTAATCGGCCATATCTTGAGACACGATGGCCTGATGAAGACAATCGTCGAAGGACAACTGGATGGGGAGAATGGCAAAGGAATGCCTTGTGCGAGATGTATGGAACAAGTGAAGAAGGATGTGAAAGAGAATAAATACGTAAATATGAAGAGATTAGCCGACAGAAGAACTCTGTGGAGAGCTGCGTGAAACCAAAGTGAGGATTGATGACCAATGATGATGATGATGGCACTTGCTTCGAGGAATATCTATTCGTTAAACCTAACATCAGCGGAGAAAGGAACATAACTCGGACTCACCGCAAATAGAATAGTTTTCTATTATTTTTCTATTGTCTTGATCAAATGTTTGTAGCCTCTTGAGTACCTAAGTATTATAAGGTGCTCGGTTTTTAAATGACGTCATGTATTTTTCCTCGTTAGTTAAAAAAGTAAAAGATTTCAACGGTGCAAAAACGCGACTGCTAACTATTGCATGCCGGTAAATTATGCGTGTGACGTCAAAGGTATGTACGTACATTGTCTCTTATCCCTGCCACTAGGTGGTGGTGTGAACCTTTCCAAACAGAAGGAGCAGTTCACGACAGATTATTAACAAGTATCTAAGGAACATTTATCCAGTAAATTTATTATGTTCCACCTTTATGTATTTATGTTAAACTCACTTATTCAATCTATTTGTGTAAAACAGTTAATATTAATTTATTAAGCAGAAATGAACTTGGCCCATAGAAACGCAGAGGAAAATTTTACTGTGAGACACCACTTTAAAGGGGCATAGCAGTGCTTTTTACGAGAATGAAGTTGAATGGGAATTGCCGGAATAAATGGCGACGATAGAGTGAATTATTTACTCCAATGGGAAGGATTGCTATAGGGTAGTTTCCTATTATTTTTTTATAGTCTTCATTGAAAGTTTATAACCTCTGGAGTACGTGTTTTAAGCCGTTCGATTTTTAAATGACGTTAAGTATTTTTCCTCATTAATTAAAAAGTGAAAAAAAATCAATGGCGCGAAAACGCGACGGCAAACTATTGCATGCCGGTTAATCCTACGTGTGACGTCAAACTATTTCCTCTACCTGCCACCAGGTGGAGCTGCGGACGCTTCCAAATAGACGCCGCACTCCGTTAAAGCTTATGAACAAGTATTGGAGGCATATTTATTCCATTAATTAATTATAATTAACTTTTATTTATTTATTTATTTAACATTACTTATGCAGTTGATTCATTTAAAATCAGTTAGTATTCCTTTCACAAGCATACCGTGAAGTTCGCCCATCGCCGCACGACCTTCACGCCATGCTTCGTAGTAGCAGAAGACACAGCGAGCAGGACGTCCTTGAGCCTATAAAATGACTAATAATACCATGTTTAACTGAGAGTACTTTTCCAACATTGATATTTTTTACAGGCTAATACTAATAAATATTCACTAGAGCTGAGGGGCCCTGAAATTCAACGGTTTGTTCAGGAGACGAATTTTCCTATGCTTCGCAACGTAAACTACCTACCTATTACGTCAGCATGAAGGCAGCGCACCCCGCCATTTCAGAGCCTTTTCAAATGGCCTTAAAATTAACATTTAATTCTCTAGTAAACTGGGATTTCTAAGTCCAAACTTATTTTGTAAAATAAATACACTTATGGCAGGGCACAAATCGCAATTAATGAAGTCTGTTTTCTTTGATGAAGGAAACTACCCTATTGTATTTTCTCTTCGAGAACGTTAAAAGTGTGTTCATCTTTGCACGCAGACTGTCCCGTTGATCTTGAATCATTTTTGACATCAAATGTTTCGACACTTTCGTTAGCACCACGTAGATGAATTTCGACAAAAGCATAGAAAAGGATGTTTTGTTGATTGCAAACAACGCTTTCGAAATTCGTCCATTTGACCCCAGAATGCCTCATGAAGTTTCGATGTAAAGAAACTCAAATTTTTTGCGAAAATTCTAATCCTAATTACTTCAGCAACAAGGCTGTAACTGTCCCGCCATTACGAATGAACTTAAAATTAACATTAAATTTCTAGTAACCTGGGATTTATCAATCCAAATTATTTTCCTATAGGGAATGCGTTTCTGGTGGGAACGAATCGCAATTGAGAAGTTTTCTCTGGTTGTCCACCGGGTAAGGGCGTCCATTTCGGCCGACGTTTCGATCCTCAACTCGAAGGTCATCTTCAGGGCGAGATGAGTGCCATCCTAGAATTGTCCGCCTTATATGCACGTCTTCACGAGTCAGGTAGTTAGCTACAGTACCCTATACAAAGGAAACATTTTAGACCAAGTAAAAAGTAACACCATAGGAGGAAATGGAGTGGAAAAGTTGATGAAATAAGAACAGCATTCACTCATTCAGTGTTCACCCCAAAGGTTTCTTTGATTTGTGAGGGTAGAACTCATCCCGTACTAGGGCAATGGCGGGTGAAATTCACACATTCATATTATGAGGGGGGGGTCAGTTTCTTTCCCTATTTGGCTGTGTTTTAAACCGTCGGGATTATCTCGAATAGGTAACCAAGGAGTCACGTGGTATAAACACGAATGATTGGCAAATTTGGCGTGTTGATCTCGCTGATTACAACCTAATTCGCTTTTTGTCCACGACTGCTTATTCGACGAGTAAACTCGCTTATCTCGCAGCTAACCTCTACATCTAGAGGTCGACCCACCGTCCGCAACCCGTGGCCGGCTTCATCGTGACGTGAGAAGTGAATTACGATCGTAGCAAGAGGCAGGACGAACTATCTTTTGAAGGCTACCCGACGTGAGCAAACAAATTGCGAGCATGCACTACTTTTTTATACTAACTCCTTGAAAGTAAATTTCATTAGCTAAACTATACTTGGTGGAAATTTTACTGAAGGATGAAGTTGTGTTACAAAGATATTGCTCTTTAAAAATTGCGCGTTTTCGGCAGCTTAGAAACGCGTCATCGCATGACGTCACGATACAGTATCGCTATGGTCGTTGTTTATCTGTTGCACGTGCGGGAATGTTGCTTGATGAATACTTGGGAACAACGTATGTATTTATCTCATTTGTTTAATGCAAAAACTTAAGTAATTCTATTTTTTAGTAGCATGGATCGTGACGAGCAAATCGTCCATAAATTATATAGAATACCTGTGTATTGCTCTGTTTGTTTTCATTCCTATAATCTCTGCTATGACAAAGCAATCGCTGTGTTTATTAAGAAGAATACCACCATGGGGGAGTCAACCAGAGGAAAATTGTCGGATTGTGCATTTAATAATCCCTTTTCAGGCAAATTTTCGACCAAGGAATGGTTAAAATTCTCAAAAATATATTCACTTCGTTTTATTCTAAAAATAAACATCTATTGCCGTAGCAATATGGAGCCTATACCGTGCAGTGACGTTAGAAAGCGTTTCAGGTCACGTGGCTTTCGCCAATTTTCGGAAACATTTTAACAGCATTTGATAATGATTGTGGTTGGTATATAAAATGTTGGCTTACATATTTTAATTTGTGAGAAAATTTCGCATCAAATGCATCATCAATACGCGATAAACGGAGTTTGAACAAGCTCCGCAACTGCTACCAGTCAAGCTGTAGGCATCCTAGAAACAAGCAAGCCCAACGTCAACATAGTAGTCAATGGGGAATGTTTTGATTAACAATCAATAAGCATGGAAGTTAATATAAATAAACTTTAGTACCGCATACTTGGTGTTAACTCACCCCCTAGAAGTGTTTTTCAGGATAGTCAGTAGATATAGATGTAAAAGTTTTCACAGTAGAGGACAATCCTGTAGTATATAGTAGTAGGATGATGCATATTGGAGAGTTAAATGATGTTTTAATTGTATTATTGATATTTGCTTGAAGGTTTTCGCAGCTTCTTTTATCTATAGCTGTAGCTGTTCCTTTCAGGAAATGCTGCGTGCGATTCATTTTCGACTCAACGTTTCACTCCTCCTACTGGGAGCGTTATCAAGAGACGGAGTTTAAATCGGCTTCGTCTCATTGTTAAGCATCCGTGTCCGTTGCCCCATTGTTGGGCCGATTTGAATTTCGGACGGAAGACGTTAGCCGTTGTGCATTTGAAGGGGTCATGAAACCTTTCCAAACACGGCTCAGGTTATAACCATCCTCTCTATTGAAATTGTTCGGCCTTTTAGCTATTTCTATTGCTTCTCTTATTAGGCGCGGATAATAATCCTCCGTCTTAGCCAGAACTCGTGTTTCTTCGAACATTATTTTATGTCCAGGGCTCGAGGCATGATGTTCGGCGACCGCTGACTCGTTCCATTTATGAAGCTCCATCGCTCTCTTATGCTCCTTAAGACTCTGGGAGATGGCTCGCTTGTATTTTAATATTTTTAGGGTTTAGGCAGCAATTGAAATGGCAACAGCCAAAATATCGCGAAATGTGAACACGCACCAAGGTCCTTAAAGTACATACTTGAAGGTTGCACAGCGGTTGGAATATAATCCAACTATTGAGGGCTGGTTGGCGTCGATTACCGTAAACGGCAACGGCTAGCATAACGTAATAGGAATTGTTTGTTTACACTACCATTTTTCGTACTAATTTTGGCTAGGTTAAGTGCTTGTAAAAAATTCCTTGGGCTTAGTCTACTTAGTTGCACAATAGGTAAGGTGACCATACGTCCCGCTTTTAGCGGGACAGTCCCGATTTTTAACAATTTATCCCGCGTCCCGCGGGGTTTTAAGAAAGTCCCGATTTTTAGAAAGAATACACGACAAGCTAGGGAACGGTGGGAAAACGGGAAGGGAATATGCGGTTTTCGGCTTCCATGTAGCTATTTCACCAGGATATGAGTTTTATATTATTTTTGTAAATTTTATAATGTTAAACTTTAATAATAAAATTAATTGTTGAGAACGGATTATCAGGAACTGCTTATCAAAGTTTGCCTTGATCAGTTGCTACAAATCGACCACCATTGTTTGGACTAAATGAACAGTAGCATTTTTGGGTATTGGCAGTGACGAAAACATTTCGTAGCTGCAAAATGAAGAGAGAACAATTCGTACTCTTCTACAGATTTTATTCTTATGGCGTCATGTTTCGCTAGCGATCAGGATGTATTCGCGGGCTTTGTTGATTTCGAAAAGGCGTTCGAAAGAGTGGGGTGGGACGAGTTAATGGAAATATTGAGGTACATAGGAGTAGACTGGAGAGACAGGAGACCGATCCGGAATTTATGCATGGCGCAGAAGACGCAGGTGAGAGTAGCCGATGGAGAATCGGATTGGGCCACAATAGGGAGGGGAGTTAGGCAGGGCTGTTTATTATCGCCGGTACTTTTCAACATACACTCGGAGAAAATGGTGAGAGAGGCTTGGGATGAGCTGGAGGCTGGAGCAAAGGTCGGGGGGAAATTGATAAAATCTGTGAGATTTGTGGATGACCAAGCGCTACTCAGCCAGTCAGCCCGTGGCTTGCAAAAAATGCTGGATGCGTTGCAGGAACAGTGCGAAAGATATGGAATGAAGATAAACCAGAAGAAAACGAAAGTAATGCGATTTTCAAGAACAAAAAGGGATAATATAACGATAAAAGTAGGTCAGAAGCTAGAGCAGGTAGAGCAATTTAGCTATCTAGGTAGTGTGTTGGAAGAAAAAGGGTATAGCAGCATTGAAGTGAGAAAGAGAATTGCATTGGAGAAATAAACTTTTACTCGGAGGCGTGAACTAACGACAGGGGCATTGAGTACGGAAGTGAAGAAAAGATTAGTGAAAAGTTTAATATTTTAACTGGTGATTGTGTGTCACAACAGGGTTTGACAAGTGGGAGGAGGGGTCCGGAATTATTATTATTATTAGTATTCTACCGATGAAGGTAGGTTTCAATGGACATTTAATTCTTCCCACCCCCTAAATTTCACACGATGTTCCTCTTCATCCCCTCATACCTCCTGCCAACCATCATACCATCCAAGCTACTCGTTATTCTCCTCCCTCTTCCCCGCTTACCCAACGCTCTTCCCTCAATCACCTCCTTCAAAACAACATCTCCTTTTATTACCTTTTCCATCCAAACCGTCTGCCTTCTCCTAATTTCATCCATCAAATTTCTTTCCTCTCCTACCAATTCTAGCACTTAATCGTACGTCGTCCTTTCGACCTACTTTACTTTCTCCATTCTTCTCCACACCCACATCTCAAAAGCCCTAAGTCTATTTTCATCTTATTTTCGCAAATTCCACGTTTCCGCCCCGTATAGTGCAACGCTCCATATTAAACTTTTCGCTAGTCTTCTTCACTTCCCTACTCAACGCCCCTATCATTAGTTTACGGCTACGAGTAAAAGCTTCTTTTGCCAATGCAATTCTCCTTCTCACTTTAATGCTGCTATACCCTTTTTCCTCCAACACACTACCAGATAGCTAAATTGCTCCACCTGCTCTATTTTCTGACCTCCCACTTTTATAGTTATAATGGCCCTTTTTGTTCTTGAAAATCGCATTACTTTCGTTTTCTTCTGGTTTATCTTCATCCCATATCTTTCGCACTGTCCCTGCAACGCATTCAGCAGTTTTTGCAAGACACGGACTGACTGGCTAAATAGCGCTTGGTCATCCGCAAACCTCACTGATTTTATCAATTTCCCCCCGACTTTTATTCTAGCCTCAAGCTCATCCCAAGCCTCTCTCACCATTTCCTCCGATATATGTTGAAAATCACCGGCGATAACGGACAGCCCTGCCTAACTCCCCTCCATATTGTGGCTTAATCCGATTCTCCATCGGCTACTCTTACTTGCGCCATGCATAAATTCCGGATCTGTCTCCTGTCTCTACAGTCTATTCCTATCTTCCGCAATATTTCCATTAACTTTTCCCACCTCACTCTGTCGAACGCCTTTTCGAAATCAACAGAAAAAGCGAATACATCCTGATCATATTCTAGATTCCTTTCCACTAGTACTCTCACCACTGCAATCGCATCCCGAGTGGCCCTCTCCTTCCGAAATCCAAACTGATCCTCGCCTATAAATTCCTTTGCTCTCTTTTCCATTCTTCTGTTGACGATTCTAAGCACTATCGTATGAGAAATCAAACCTATCGTTCTATAGTCTTCACCCTCTTTTTCGACATAGGTATCAGCACGGTTTTTACAAAATCCTCCGGCCAAGTCCCCTCCTCGTATATCCTACGAACGTGTTCATAAAATCTCTCCCTTCCCCGCTTTCCAACGTTTTTCAGATACTCAGCTGGGATGTTATCTATCCCTACCGCTTTACCCGCTTCATTTCTCGCAATGCTTTCTCTATCTCACTATTCAGTTTTCCAGGGCCCACGTCATCCTGATCTACGTCCTTTTCCTCTTCTATATCCTAGTTCCTAGGCCTATTTTCGCTATCATAGAGTTCCTCAACATATTTCCTCCATCGACGCTGTATCTCCTCTCGTTCAGTTGCTAAATTTCCCCTTCTGTCTTTGATGCATGGAACCGTTTTCCCTTTCTTGATGCCCGATAACATTACTCGCAGCTTCTGTTCCTCAGTGAGGCGGCTGTGTGAAGGCGTCTGACACCAGATGGGCGGCCTATCAAGTGATGGTGTCATGTTAAAAACACTAACGTGGAAGGCAACGGGAAACCCCTTTAATTAAACTCTCCCAAGAACACAATAATTCCTTTTTCTTGTTTCTGACCTGACCGGTTTCAATATCATTATAAGAGGTCGTCAATATTTCAAAACATTGGACTTAAGAAAGGGATATCGAAGAGAAGTAGAAAATTACTACGCAAATTTTATCATCGCGATTAGTGTGCATCACAAAGTTACGTTGCCGATAGTTGATTATACGTATCATGGAGTTGGTAATTTCCTTTCGGTCTCATCATTAAGGTGACCATACGTACCGGTTTGGCCGGGACAGTACCGTTTTTGGGGTGTTTGTCCCGGTGTCCCGAAAGACTAAATACAAATACTAATTTGTACCGGTCTTTGGATTTATGCTATCAAAATAATTAGTTTGTTTTTTGAATTTTGGTCTTTTTTTAAACGCTTGTAAAAATAATGGTTCAAGCAGATTCTTACATGAAAAATCCGTACATATATTTGGTACAGTAATTCTGCCATCTGAAAAATATCATAAATAGAGTGTGATTTTTGTGAATTTGAATTGTGAATACAAATCTCTTCGAAAAGTTTAATAAAAAATAATTTCATAAACATTAAAATGAATTAAAAATCTTTTTCCTTAATATTTGATTTCTTTTATTGTTCTATTGAATTAAAAATGCTTAATATATATACATTCCTATATTTATAATATACTAAGCTCTTACATATGTAGCATCAGGAAGTTGCACCAATTCGGGTGCTGGAAAAGTGAGGTGTGTAGGACTCAGAGTGACAACTTTTTTAACGCTTCACTTGACCAAAGAAACATGCATACATACATACATGTAAAATTGCCTATGCTTCAGGAGAAGCGATATTTTGTCCCGGTTTAGCAGATCAGAAATCTGGTCACCTTAACAATAGGGTAGTTTCCTTCATCAAAGAAAACAGACTTGCGATTCGTGCCCTGCCATAAGTGTATTTATTTTACAAAATAAGTTTGGACTTAGAAATCCCAGTTTACAAGAGAATTAAATGTTAATTTTAAGATCATTTGAAAAAGCTCTGAAATGGCGGGGTACGCTGCCTTGTTGCTGACGTAACAGGTATGTAGTTTACGTTGCGAGGAATATAGGAAAAATCGTCCCCTGAACTTACCTTTGTATTTCAGGGCCCCTCCGCTCTAGTGAATATTCATAAGTATTAGCCTGTGAAAACTATCAAAGTTCGAAAAGTCTTCTCTGTCTTACACATGTTATTATTAGTCATTTTATAAGCTCAAGGACATTCTGCTCGTGGTGTCTTCTGCTACGGCGAAGCATGGCGTGAAGGTCGTGCGGAGATGGGCGAACTTCACGGTATCCTTGTGAAAGGAATACTAACTGATTTTAAATTAATCAACTGCATAAGTAATATTAAATAAATAAATAGAAGTTAATTATAATAAGTTAACGGAATAAGTATGCCTCCGATACTTGTTCATAAGCTTTAACGGAGTGCAGCATCTACTTGGAAGCCACCGCAGCACTACCTGGTGGCAGGTAGAGGAAATAGTTTGACGTCACACGTAGCATTAACCGTAATGCAATAGTCTGAGGTCGCGTTTTCGCACCATTGATTTTTTTCACTTTTTAATTAACGAGGAAAAATACTTAATGTCATTTAAAAATCGAACGGCTTAGAATACGTACTCCAGAGGTTATAAACTTTCGATCATGACAATAAAAAATAATAGGAAACTACCCTATTATGGGTTTAGTTATGTCATAACGCTGAATAATATGGAATTATCGTCAATAAAGTGCGGAGAATTTTCTGATCACACTTATTAAATTAATACTTAATAATAATAATATTAACTTAAAAGATTAAAGGTTTTTCACGGTTCTCCTAACTCATACTCTCAATATTACTATCATTTTGGAGCGATTCATCTTATCAAGGAATACATTTTGGAAATACGAAACAGTGTCATTGCACAATTTCCATGGTATAACTGGTATGTATAAGCAGTTTAGTTCAAATCTGCGCTGTTTACCCTCAATCTCGATCACCCTTGAATCTCGTGATTCTAACCTGTTACGAGAATGATTAAAATTGTTCTCCAGCGCTCACGTTCATCTACATCTACACGATACCCTGAAAGCCACCGCGAGGGTGTGTGGCAGGGGGTGAAGATCACTAAGCATGCACTAGACATAATTCGGGTGCATCTACATCTACATAATAACCTGCAAGCCACCATAAAGGTGTGTGGCAGAGGGTGAATTCTCACCAAACATGCACTACATAACATTTATTTAAAAGGATTAGTATATATATACTGTTCTAAACTACACTATTTAAAAAAGATAAAAATATCAAAGCATACATGCAATAATATGCTGTTAGTTGGGTTAGCTTTAAGTCCTTATTCCAACATGCAGCTACCAATATTATCCATTGCTACACTCGTACTGGATATATTTAACGTTGTTCATATCCCTAATTGTACGAGGAAAAAAAGGTCATTTTGAATCTGTCAGTTCGGCAATCAATTTCTCTAATTTTGTGACTAAGGCCTAGTCCACCATAGTAAGTTGGGGTTCGCAAAATATTTTTAACATCATCACTGAAAATATTATCTTGGAATTAATTTAGGAGATTAAGTATAAATTTCAACCTGCAATCTGACAATGATTCCCACTTTAATTCATTTAATAGACTGCTTTCGCTAATATAGCCCCTTTACAAATCTTGCCGATCTTCGCTGCACACGTTCAAGTTCATTATTTAGACCGATTTCGTAGGGATCCCATACACTGGCAGCATATTCCAAATGAGGTCTTACAAGGGAAAAGTAGCTGATTTCTCGTACATGATCGTCACATTTACCCAGTACTCTTTTGACGAATCCCAGTTTACGATTCGCTTGGCCCATTATTTCACGCACGTATTTACCTCAGTAAACTCCAGTTTATGACGAATCGAAAGATTTTCCCGCACAAATCACTCTTATAGTTCTTCATGAACTACTCGATCGAACAACATGATTCAAATCATCAGGTTCAGGTCAATTAAACGTTCGCATTGCACGATTCAGTCATGAACGACACACCTCTAATTAACACCTACTGTTGTTGTAACATTATCACAACTGCTTTACGACAAAGGCAAAGAAGAAAGTGATTATTTTGGGAAACCTCTATGGTTCTCGTGAAATACAATTTCCCGTTATTGGTTTCAAAAATTCATTCAAACGTGCAGAAAGAGCTCAAAAAGCAATCGTACGAATAATAGCCAGGGTAGGTCATCGTTCACCCTCTTTCCCAATGTTCCTGGGCCTGCAGATAACTCCCCTTAAGACAATTATGCATCTACAAGGTGCTAAGGTTATTCTACCTTCGTAGGGGAAATAACCTTAAAGTCTCGTATAAGCCTCACTCTTATAACCTGAGGACAAACATTTCTTACGCTGTACCCAAACCAAATAAATCTCAATTCAAAAGAAGCTTTCTTTACTTGGGGCCTAAACTTTTCAATAGCTTGCCATAGAGCATCCGAGATAGCACAAACTTCAAAACTATTTTGAATCCGGTGAAACCCTTGCTATTTACTTGATAGAACATGATTAGGGAGCTTATTCAGAGGTTTTTTGGATTATTTATTCTTTTTTCTGTTTCTAAATTATATTTCCGTAATGTCTATAACTCTTCTATAACTGTTACGTCTATAAGCTGTTCTCTAACTGTTTATGTGATTTCTGTAACAAAGTTTTCTTTTTCCAACTTGAGACATTTGTTATATGAGAACGTATGCTAGTACTGCTGTATATTTTGAAGGTGACCCCACAGATAGGCAAATATCTAAGGGTACACCTTAAGCTCCAGATCGTAATTATTTCTCGTATTGCTAATAACTTGTTGGATCAATAAACGTATTATCATTTTTAATATTATTTCCGAAGTACCCAAAATATCGGGATTTTTGAAATTCCGGTACTCACCGTGTATTTTCCTGGTGCCACACCTTTTATAGATTTTGATGGTTCCAGCCATTTTCCTTGCTGCGATGATGATGACGCGAAAGTGGTTCCCGAGCCTGTTTCTAAGATTCTCATCATTATAATGTGACCGGCGTAATTGGAAGACTTCAGCCACATCCTAGTCCTTATTTTGATTTCACCCGACAATGGGATCTTGGCGAGTAATCCACAAGTCCTGGAATCCTTGGTTGGTAGAGACAGGTATCCTTTAGAACCCTTATAAGGGTCGACTTCATTCTCCAGCAGATAATCATTGTCCACTTCCTTCCATTGCTCCTGTGATGCATCTGGGCATTTGATCAGTCCAGAATCGCCCGATTCAAAATCGAAGAGCAAGGATGCCGACACGTGAAGCAATAAAACAGACGTTAGCAGAAGATTAAGAAAGAGGGGAGCCCGGGAGCACAAGATACTGGCGACAGGTAGCATTCCTTCGACGGGAATCCTTGTACTAACTGCGGGAAGAATCGGTTCTCGCAATTGACAGATGGATGATGGATAATCCTTAAGAAACGGCAATGATGTATCGATAACGGAATCTAAATCCCCGAGCACAGAATGATAACGAGAGCTTGGAGCTCAGATGATGTCAGACGGAGACGTGAATACTGGCGAATCACGGGGAAAACGCAACTGAATGACGAACTGCACACAACTGTGTCAGCACGGTACTGGTCACAAGTATTTAAGTCATCCTCGTTGTTATGGAGGGGTAGATAATACAAAAAATGATACTGCAAGGGGAGGAAGGGGGGAGATAACCGCCGCTAAATGCAGCTAAGGTGTGAGTTCTTAAGGAATTTTTCTTCTCATCTACGCCGCATCTACATCTACATAATACCCTGCAATCCACCATAAAGGTGTGTGGCAGGGGGTGAATTCTCACCAAACATGCACTATATATCATGCATAAAATAGGATTAACATTAATATATTATAGTCTAAACTTCACTATTTAAAAAGATAAAAATAGCAAAGTAAGCATGAAAAAACATGCTGTTAGTTGGGTTAGCTTCAAGTCCTTATACCAACATGCAGCTACCAATGTTATCCATTACTACGCTCGTACTGGATATATTTACCGTTATTCATATCCCTAATAGTACGAGTAAAAAAGGACATTTTGAATCTGTCAGTTCGGCAATCAATTTCTCTAATTTTGTGATTATGGTCCAGTCTACCACAGTAAGTTGGGGTTCGCAAAATATTTTTAACATCATCACTGAAAATATGGTCTTGGAATTTGTTTAAGAGATTAAGTCTAAATTTCAACCCGCTATCTGACAATGATTCCCAATTTAATTCATTTAATACACTGGTTACGCTAATAAGGTTATCGTAACGTCCCTTTACAAATCTATCCGATCTTCGCTGCACACTTACAAGTTCGTTATTTAGACCGATTTCGTAGGGATCCCATACACTGGCAGCATATTCCAAATGAGGTATAACAAGGAAAAAGTAGCTGATTTATAGTACATGATCGTAACATTTACCCAATACTCTTTTGACGAATCCCAGTTTACGATTCGCTTGACCCGTTACTTCACGTATGTGTTTACCCCAGGAAAGATCATGTGTCAGTCTTATTCCAAGATATTTAATGGATTCCACGTTTGTTAATTCATTATTACTTATTTTGTAAGTGCAAGGAGGAGAGCTATTCTTTTTCCAAAAATTCATTACAAGACATTTTTGAAAGTAATTCTAACTCCCATGTATTACACAATTTTCAATTGCTTGTAGGTCATCATTTAAATATTCTTTATCGTTTGGGCATAGAATTTCCCTGTACACTATTGCTTCATCGGCAAATAGACAAAACTTACTTTTAACCACCTTATTGATATCATTTATGTGAGCAATCATTTTGTTCAAACTTCTCACAATCTCTTGGAATCCAGTTGTACCTGGATCAGTGACCAAATTCACCATCAAGGGACACATCGAACTATTACGAGAAAGCCATCCATGAAGTCAAAGAAAGGTCTCATGTATCCACGGGGTGAAAATCAGCATGCCGCCAGCGACATAGCAATCGTGGCAGAAACGGAAGTAAATTTAAAGAAGGGACTAAGAAATATGGAAAGGGCATTGGCCGGACATCACCTGAGGATCAATTAAAACAATGTAAGATGTTGGGTAATGTAGAAGGAGAAAAGAAGCCAGGACAAACGTTAAACTACGAAAACAAATAATCGAGGAGGCGGAAGAGTTCTGTTACCTGGGAATGCGAGTAACCAACGATGGACGAAGTAAAGGAGAGATTCCCAGTGAAGTTCCCGCGGAGAAAAAAATATTCAAATAAGCACTAAAAAAAATAGCGGAGATAAATTTTCAGGAAATTATAAGAACACTCTATCTCGCAAATAAATTTTCATTTATTTACCGATGCGTTCTTATGTATTCAATCAACCGCCTTCATCTACATATACGCGATACCCGGCAAGCCACCGCGACTGTGTGTGGCAGGGGGTGAATATCACCAAGCATGCACTTTTGACATGCACACAAGCTAGATACTATAGGGTCTCATTTAAGGTGGTTGGCTCGCGACTGCTTGAGTCAAGTTGGTTGAGGAATCTTATTAATTTAAGTACGAGTATATGCCTGCTAAGTGATCCTTACTTCACAAAGAGAATTACCTAAGCTATTGAAAGTCATAAGTATCACAATAAATACGATGTAAACTCGAAGGATTTCTTTTTTATGATAATTTTAATCAGCTCGACTATGGAGTCAATTCAGCATTTACTTTAAAAAAATAAATTCATGTACTCAATGAATTTACTAATTTATAACACCAGAATATTACATTATGTCATGACATAAACATTATGTTATAACATTTTTCTGAAATATGATTTAATATCTCATTAGTAATGATATTATTCATGCGCCATACATTTTGGCTAGAGCCACCGCAACGCCACTTAATAATAATAATAATATAATTTTATTTCTGTTGGTTACATTATGCAACATAGAAATCGTCAGGTATACATACATACATAAATATATACAAGGCATAAAATAGAGGGTCACATTTTACAACAATCACAGTCATTATCAAAATATTCTGCTAAGGTGTAGAATGCTTTCTTAATTAGGAGCTCCTTTAGACATTTTTTAAAATTGGATATGGATGTAATGGATTTTATGTTCGGTGGTAAGCTATTGTAGATGACTGAAGCTGAGTGAAGTGGACCGTGCTGAGATGAGGACAGAAAATAATGGGGCAGGTGGATGTTATTATGATTACGAGTGTGGTAGGAGTGTACTTTGTGGTGAGCTGGGAAATCTTCTGGGTTTTGCTTTACAAATAGGGCACAGTTTAGAATGTAGAGGGATGGAGCAGTAAGAATTGACAGTTTTTTTAATAGGGGTCTGCCAGGGGTACGTGAGGGAAGGCGAAACATAGCTTTTAGGGCTTGCTTTTGGAGAGAGAAGATCTTTCTGGAGAGAGAGTCATTTCCCCAGAATAATATCCCATAGTTGATGTGGGATTGGATTTTACCATGAAAAAGTAATTTCAAGGTGTCTAAGGTGACGATTGGAGCTAATCTTCTAATGAGGAAGATGCCAACTGTTATTTTTTTGGTAACATTATTTACATGGTGGGACCAATCCAGGTTTTCATTAATTGTTAACCCAAGAAACTTAATGGCTTGGGAACGAAGGATGGGGTTATCACTTACTCGGAGTAGGAGGCTAGAAGAGGGAGGACTTCTTTTGTGATGAAACTGAAGATGAAAGGATTTCGTGGAATTTATGGTGAGACCATTGGATCTGCACCACTCGTTCATATCAGAGACAGCGGTTCTGCAGAGGTATCCAAGTTCAGTGGAGTTTTTTGATTGTAGCAGACATGACGTATCATCAGCATATTGGAGGAGTTTCCCAAGAGTAATTGAATTGGGAAGGTCATTTACAAATATTAGGAAGAACAGGGGTCCAAGTATTGAGCCTTGAGGCACACCTTGATGAACTTCTAGTGGCTCTGACAGGGTAATTTTGGGACCTTTCGCAGTTTGATAGTTAAATTTGACTTGCTGCTGCCGGTTAGTAAGGAAGGATTTTATCCAGAGGAAGGCATTACCATTGATACCCAGCCTCGAGAGTTTAAAGTACAAAATTTCATGATCAATACTGTCAAAGGCTTTGCTAAGATCATAAAATATGCCAACAGTGGAATTTCTATTATCTAGAGCCTTGTGGATATAGTTTAATAGTTGGAATATGGCAGTGGTTGTTGATTTTTTGTTTCGGAAGCCATGTTGACTTTCATGAAGCAATTTTTGTTGTTCCAAAAAACTTACAAGACGATTATAGAAGATTTTTTCAAAAATTTTTGAGAAGCATGAGAGAATGGATATAGGCCGATAGTTGTATGGATCTGACCGGGAGCCCTTTTTGTAAATAGGGGTAACGTGGGCTAACTTAAGATAGTTGGGGAAATATCCACTGTCAAAAGTGGAATTAATGATGTCTGCCAAGGGATGGCATATGAATTTGTTAGCTGCTTTGATGATTGGAATGGGGATTTCATCAAAACCTGAGGACCATTTATTTGGAAAGGATTCTTTGACTTTTTGAACCTCTCTGGGACAAGTGGGATAAAGAAAAAAGGACCTAAAGGATGGAGAGCTTTTGGTGAGTAATGGGTATGGGGGAGGGGAGTCAGTGGTTTTTCTGCTGAAAGTTGAGTTGAAATTGGTAGCAATTATTACAGGATATGTAGTTAGGGTACCATTGAAATTGAATTTATCATGCATAGCATTATGTTGACCTGATTTGGTGTTGCACTTAATAACATCCCATGCTGATTTTATGGGATTGGTCGAGGAAGTGATGTACATCTCGTTGTTGATTTTGCGGTGTGTCCTCACTCGCTCTTTAAAGACCTTAAGAGATTGTTTGTAAGAGGCCATTAGGCAATTATCAACATATTTAGCTTCCTGATGAAGCTCTCGTAGGCGTCGACTCTCAACTACTAGGTCATGGGAGTAGAGCTTTCTTTTGGAGTCTTTCGGTCTACATCTGAGGTATTTCTTGGGGAAAGCTGCATTGAAATACATGGTGAAGGTATCAATGAATTTTTTAAATTTGTGTTTTGCATGTCCTGCTTCATAAATATCATCCCAGGTTTCAAGAGCTATTGAATTTACAAGGTTAATGATTGATTCATAATCAAAAGTTCTCTTATGGATAAGATGAGGGATTTTGTAAGAGGCTTTGTTCAAGGACTCAAGCGAGAAAAGAAGAGCATGGTGATCAATTAGTATAGAGGTTAAAGTATTACATACAAATTGCCTAGGTGGTATATCAGAAATGAGTAGATCAATCATAGATGATGAGGATTTAGTCACTCTAGTAGGCACATCGTTAATGATCATGACACCATGGCTCTCAAGCATATTACAAAAATCGGATCTACAAGATGAGTCACTTAAGATGTCAACATTAAAATCTCCACATAGAATCATATTATCAACACTTTTGGACGAAGTAAACAAGATTACATCATTGAGAGCATCAATGAAATGTTTAAGATTGCCACTTGGGGAGCGGTAAACACAGTAGATTGCACAGATGGAGGAGTTGATGTTTAGCTTAGCAATACAGCATTCAAATTCCATCTCAGAGCATTCACTAATGTTAAGACAAGAGATATCTATACCGGGTCGCGAATAAATCGCTACACCACCTCCTTTGTGAAGAGAACGACTAAAATAAGATTTCAGGTCATAGCCTGACAGGCAGAATTGGGAAATTTCAGAAGTACTCAGCCAGTGTTCACATATAAGTAGAATATCAACATTCAAAGATTGTAGGATTACCTCAAGATCATAACCCTTGTTCCTGAGGGATTGGATATTCAAAAATAGAAAGTTTATAGGATGTTTGTGTACACCTTGATAAGATGCACTATCAGAATTAGTTACATTGGAAGTGCACTTTTGCTGACCGGGTCATCCTGGGTCACTTGAAGACAACTAACGCATTTCGTCTGCTATAAGCGCAGAAATTGGTGAATTTAGCGAAAAATACGGTGGGTTGATGCCTTTCTTTTCGTGTCATTTTATTCCTTGTGAAATTACGCATAAAATATCAGTTTTTTGCAAAAATGACACGTCACTATGGTATTTTTAAACTTTGCATTCCCATGTGATGGCCATTCTCGCCGTTAATCGTATGTAATTTCAAATGCAATTTGTGCAAAAAGGAGTATGGGTTGGTATAATTATCTTTACTTTATTAGATAGAGGAACTTTAGTTCTATAAGTTCTGAAAATATAAAAAAATGACATATCTTTAACTTTTCGGATCAACCTCCGGCCATATCATAAAACACGAAGGCCTGATGAAGACAATCGTCGAGGGAAAAGTGGACAGAAAAAATGTCAAAGGAAGGTCTCGTGCGAGATATATGGAACAAGTGATGAAGGATGTGAAAGTGAAGAAATATGTAAATATGTACGGAATCATGCACCCAATTAATTATTATTTCTTTAACCCGAACTCACTTTCAAAAACATGGCACTTGCTGTGCGCAGCAACAAAAAAAAGTCCAAAATCAACGTTAAACTAGGGAAGCAAAAACTGGAAGAGGTTAAAGAGTTCTATTACCTGGGAAGCCGAGTAACCAATGATGGACGAAGCAATAAAGAAATAGTTGGTAGAATATCCCAGGCAAAGAGGTCATTCTATCAAATGAAGAATCTATTTACAGCTGGAAATACAAGCTTGGAAGTAAGGAAGCAATTCACAAGAACATACAACTGGAGTATGTTTCTTTATGGTAGTGAGGCATGGACGATGAGA
This sequence comes from Platycnemis pennipes, assembly GCA_933228895.1. Taxonomy (NCBI): domain Eukaryota; kingdom Metazoa; phylum Arthropoda; class Insecta; order Odonata; family Platycnemididae; genus Platycnemis; species Platycnemis pennipes. Next base: position 15,488,188 of record OW121856.1, read on the forward strand.
GCAGCGGAGAAGAAATGTGTGGAAGCATTCGAAATGTAGTGCTACAGAAGAATGCTGAAGATTAAATGGATCGACCGAGTGACAAATGAAGAAGTCCTAAGTAGAGTGGGAGAAAAGAGAAGTCTGCTGAAAACTATAAAAAGAAGAAGGGACAACGTAATCGGCCACATCTTAAGACACGATGGCCTTAAGAAGACGATCTTGAGGGAAAATTGAACGGGAAGAATGGAAAAGGCAGGCCTCGTATGAGTTATGTAGAACAGGTCGTAAAGGACGTGAAAGAGAAAAATTATGTTAATATGAAGAGGTTTGTCGATAGAAGACTCGAGTGGAGGGCTGAGTCTAACCAATCCTAAGATTGTTGACTGATGATGATGATGATCGTACTGAGAGACAAAGATAGAGACTAAGACGTACGACCTAATGTCGACTCCATTATTTTTTAATCTAATTTTGTTTTCTTTCTCTTGTACTGGGCCGGATTGAAATTATCCTCATCTGGCTCAATCTTCCTTTGAGGTGAAGCCAACATCTCCATTTTGCGTTCGGTAAAAAATACGTCAGTGATATATAATTTTGGTGTATTTGTACGAGGGGTGCTCGATGCATCATGCTATAAAAGCATACTTTTAGGGTTAGTACGACGAAAGACCAATTTAAACCTAGATAAATCTAAGCCTTTTAAAATTGCGGTCTTGTGTGAGCTAAATTTTGAATTACACAGATATCAAACGTCAGTCATTGAACGGGAAAACATAAAGGAAGAGGTTAGTCACAACTTGGCCGTTAATTACACAATTCTTAAGTCCTGGTTTCAGCTGAGGCCGATTTTGCGGTTCAATATTGGTCCCCACACGGAAAAAAATAGTTTGCCATATACAACCGAACATGTTTGATAGGGCACTTTTCGATTAAAATTATTGAACGATTAATTTCGATAAAATTTATTGAACGATTTGGTACAAGATAATTAAAATTTTCCGTTAGTTAAGAATTTTCTAGAAACATTATTGTTAAAGTTACAGAATCGGCTCAATAGTTTGATAATCTTCACCAAGCTTTCGGTAAATTCCAAGACCCGACTTAGCGTTTGATTAAAACCATCTAACTCGTCGAGATTCTGTTCGATAAATTTTACTATCTTGCATGATAGTCGCGCTGTTTACAGAAATGTGTCAATTGTTGCATTGTTTATAGAAACGGAGCCGTGCGCTTCAGGAATACTGCTCTGTAGGACGGGTTAACAATATCAGTGGCTATCCAATCCATCTAGTTGAAACTTGACTCTTTGTGAGACAATGGAATTAAATTGGATGGCCCATCCAATTAAATCCAAGATTATTAAATGCTACCAAAATACTCCCGAAAATTGACGAAAGTCACGTGAACTGAGACGCCTTCTGACGTCACTGCACGGCATAGGTCGGTGGTTACGCGTAGGTTCCATATTGCTGCGGAAACAGAGATTTATCTCAGAAGTAAACGAAGCGAATATATTGTTTGGAGGTTTTCAGCTTTTTCTTGATGGGAACAATGACTGAAAAGAGATTAAAAAAGCACAATCAGACAATTAGCCTTTGATTGACTTCCAGATGGTAGCATCCTTCTTAAGAAAAGAGCAATTGCTTACATCTACATAATACCCTGCAAGCCACCATAAAAGGGTGTGGCAGGGGGTGAACTCTCACCAAACATGCACTACATATCATGCATAAAAAAGGATTAGTACCTATGTACGGTTCAAAACGACGCTATTTAAAAAAAGATAAAAATAGCAAAACATACATGCAAAAACATGCCGTTAATTGGGTTGGCTATAAGTCCTTATACCAACATGCAGCTACCAATGTTATCCATTGCTACACTCGTACTGGATATATTTACCGTTATTCATATCCCTAATAGTACGAGGAAAAAAAGGGCATTTTGAATCTGTCAGTTCGGCAATCAATTTCTCTAATTTTGTGATTGTGGTCCAGTCTACCATAGTATGTTAGGGTCCGCAAAATATTTTTAACATCATCACTGAAAACATGGTCTTGGAATTTGTTTAAGAGATTAAGTCTAAATTTCAACCTGCGATCTGACAAATGCCGTTACATGCCGTTATTTGGGTTAGCTTCAGGTCATTATACCAACATGCAGCTACCAAAGTTATCCATTGCTACACTCGTACTGGATATATTTAGTATATCCAGTGCGATATCTCTGCTATGCTTAGTCATAGCAGAGATTATAGGAATGAAAAAAGGGCAATATAAAGCATTATACATATACTTTATGGACGATTTTCTCATTAGTATCAATACTATTTAAATAAAAAACCGAAAAACATTCGTTAAATGCATTAAACAAATTAGATTAACATATACGTTTTCGCCAAGTATTCATTAAACAACTCACCAGCATTACAACCGATAAACAACGTCAATAGCGATGCCGCGCCGTGACGTCATGTTTTATAAGCTGCCGAAAACGTATAGTTTTTAAAAAATAATAATATCTTTGGAACAAAACTTAATTCTTCAGCGAAATTTTCGCCAAGCACATTTTAGCTAATAAAATTTATAATTCAACAAGTTATAAAAAGCAGTGCACGTTCCCCATTGTCTCACTTCCTAGCTTGAACCAATTCCTCTATTTTAAGTGATGAAAGCTTATCACGGCTCCGGAGCATGATCACGGATTTTCTCAAAGCTCGCACCGGCGTTATCGTAAATTTTATGGCGTATCAGAGAGCTGAAGATTGACGATTCTTGTTCATACTTCTTCGCATTCTTTGAATCACTAGTTGCAATTTGTGCTATGAATCACCGGAAGAGTTTTTAAGAACTTAGCGCTTAATCTGGGATCTGCATTACAGATTGTCAGAGTGGTACGCCAGGGAAAAAACCTTGATTCAGTCTTCAAAACGTTTCGAGTTGCCGATCGTCATATGTTTGTCACTATTTTTATGGATCAGTGATGTGTATAAAAATGTTTTCTGATAATTATTGTATGTTTCATCAATGTCCATCTATCATCGATATATTTGTGTGGTCGCTCACTAAGGCAAACAGGGTTATTTCTTGTAGCTCAGGATGTGTAATGCGTTTGGTAGTGTATCTGAGAGTTAAGATCGGGCGTCTATACATCTACATCTACATAATACCCTGCAAGCCACCATAAAGGTATGTGACAGGGGGTGAATTCTCACCAAACATGCACCAAATATATTGCATAAAAAGGATATTTATATGCTGTTCTAAACTTCACTATTTAAAAAAAGATAAAAATACCAAAGCAAACAAGCGAAAACATGCTGTTAGTTGGGTTAGGTTCAAGTCCTTATACCAACATGCAGCCACCAATTTTATCCATTGCCACACTTGTTTTGGATATATTTACCGTTATTCATATCCCTAATTGTACGAGGAGAAATGGACATTTTGAATCTGTCAGTTCGGCAATCAATTTCTCTGATTATGGTCCAGTCTACCATAGTAAGTTGGGGTTCGCAAAATATTTTTAACGTCATCACTGAAAATATTATCTTGGAATGTATTTAAGAGATTAAGTCTAATATTTGGATACATTCGACGACCAAACCCTGGTCACGACGTTGGGTTTCTCTCTATCCTTTCTCTATTCCCTGAAATATTCCTACAGCTACCGAATTACCCACCTATCCTAAGTGGCCCAAATATCCTAAGTTGTCAGACACCTCTAATGAATAAATAAGTAACTCTTCAAAACAAGCAAGGATAAAGTTGTAGTGAGTGAGCCTATACTGAATGCCTATAGGTGGACGACAAGTTTCCTACGGGAACCCTGAGCCGGAAAATGCTACTCTTCGCTCAACGTTAAGTGGCAAAACGTCTGGGAGAAGGTACCCTGCTGAAAAATTCCGTAGAGGCTCCTTAAAAGATTTCCGTAGGCCATTCTACAGAGATTCCTTTAAGTATTGAAACACTTTTTAAAGGCATTCCGTAGAACGTTCTGCAGAAATTCTCTAGCCTTCTGTACAGATTCCTTACAGCGTTCCGTAGAGATTCTGTACAGATTCCTTAAGGCGTTCCGTAGATATTCCCAGCATTCTGTACAGAGTATACTCCGATCACAGCCGACTAGCCGATATACAAAAGAGAAAATCCAAAGAAAATCCATAAGTCTTCTGGTCGTACATAAGGGAAGTGCAAGGCCATAAGTCTGCCGTCCATTCACTTAAAAATGATAGGGGTGAAATGACCACAAACACACACGACAAAGTTAACTTGCTAAATTCCTTCTTCCAAACCGTTTTTAACCCACCTTCCGGGGATTCAACTGTCGTGTTACCTGACCTCTTTCAGCGGTTGATGCAACCAATTGACATTTCCTGTAATGGTATTGAAAAATTACTTAAAGATATAAGCCCCAACAAATCCCCTGGCCCTGATCAAATTCCCTCCCGCGTATATAGAGAGTTAGCATCCGAAATTTCCCCCTACCTTGAAATAGTATTTAATATATCCCTGACCGAACACGTCGTACCGATGGACTGGAAAGCAGCCGATGTGACACCCATTTTTAAAAGTGGCGATAGGGAGCAGCCATCTAACTACAGACCTATATCCCTCACATCCATTTCATGCAAGGTCCTAGAACATATAATTGTCAGTTCAGTCATGGGACACCTAGATAGCCAGAATTTATTGTCCAATGTCCAGCATGGCTTCCGAAAGAGCAGATCGTGTGAAACTCAACTTGCTCTCTTTTCCCACGATATTTTAGTTTCTGGCGAAAATAATATTCCAGTGGATGCTATATTTCTAGACTTCAAGAAGGCTTTTGACAAGGTTTCTCACAGCAAACTAATTTTGAAGTTAAAATCTTATGGGTTAGACAGTAACATTATATCATGGATTAATGATTTTCTGCATGATCGGGTTCAAAGGGTTGTTTTGGACGGTGTTTCCTCACCGGCAATTAAAGTCACTTCGGGTGTCCCACAAGGTAGTGTGATAGGTCCACTACTATTCCTTTTGTATATTAATGATATCCAAAAGGTGGTAAAAAGTAAGCTTCGTCTATTTGCCGATGACGCAGTAGTGTACAGGGAAATTCTATCCCCAAACGATAAAGAATATTTAAATATTGACCTACAAGCAATTGAAACTTGGTGTGATACATGGCAATTAGAATTAAACTTTAAGAAATGTCTTGTAATGAATTTTTGGAAAAAGAATAGCTCTCCTCCTACCACTTACAAAATAAGTAATAATGAATTAACAAACGTGGAATCCATTAAATATCTTGGAATAAGACTGACAAATGATCTTTGCTGGGGCAAACACATTCGTGAAATAATGGGTCAAGCGAATCGCAAACTGGGTTTCATTAAAAGAGTATTGGGTAAATGTGACGATCATGTACGAGAAATCAGCTACTTTTCCCTTGTTAGACCTCATTTGGAATATGCTGCCAGTGTATGGGATCCCTACGAAATCGGTCTAACAAGGAGACATCGCGAGATTGATGTTCGGGATCCGAATGCCGATGTTATTTTCTGAAACTATAAAGTAAATGTAGAAAAAGTGTCACGGCTTTCTTCCCCATAGGCCCGGGTTCGAGAGATATTAGCAAGTAAAGATTTGGCGCAGAATCAGTATCTTTAAGTAAGGGTGCGACTCCAACAACCGGCGTAGCCGCGTGCGTTAAGGCGCACGGCCGATGGCTTTTGCCCCGGGCGACCTGGGTTCGAGCCCCGGTGAAGTCAATTTTTTTTTCTTTCTTATAATTTAAGGAATCAATGCTACAACCCATCCCCATTCATTTAAGTCAGTTTCGTTAGTATTTATTCTATTTTCAACCCATTTTCTGGATTTTCAATAGACCGAGGACTTACGACGCGAATTAGGGGATTTTATTTTCCCATTACAGGCTCACATGCTGCCCGACGCATTAGGTTTGGATTTCAAAGATCCGTGAATACTTCTATGAATACCAAGGGCTTCAATTGTTCGCTGGACCTCCTGAAGATAGTAAAGAATGAACTAAATGCTTATTACACTGCTTACTATCAAAATCACTACTTTACACACCTTCAAAGCTATGCACAGCACCAGTGATGTCATCTTGGTATGATGACAACACCGATGGAGAAGTGTCATTTACATTGTCTGACAATGAGGAGCCGTCACTGGACGAAGGACAGATTTCTCGAACACTCTTCATTTAGCTTCCGAGAACTCCCGACACAACGCCGCAGATAGGTGAAAACTAAATAATGCACAAGTCTTGCTGCAGGAAACTTGAGCTACGCTTCATTTTACCTTCACTGATCAAGAGCTGGATTGAAACTGGCGAAATAGACGGCCCAATACAGCTGCCACGCGTTGCTGTATGTAGAGAACACCCCTTCCCATTACTAAAACGTTGTCTCAAACCGGGATTTTCCGACTCCTACATTCTTTTATTCATAATATCATTTCCACTGGGTTTTCCCTCCGTTAGATTTTCTCCACAGCCCACCCACTGTCTTTCGAACAAATTCTCCCTCCTTACTACAGAATGTCCTTCCGTCCACCCTGTCTCCTTTATGACATGCCTTCTTGCGCCCTTCAAAGAGTTCCGCCCCCAGCAACCCTTCCTCCACAGCTGACCCTCGCTAATCTCTCAATGAGGCACCGAGGCCCAACCGTGTGAAGACGGGTGCGAAAGATAGACAAAGAAGACTTTGAGACCGCTTTGAGCAGACTACTGGAACGCAGGGTCATTGCACTTGACCTAATGGGTAAAAGGGGGAAGCTGGCTAGGGTTAGTAACTGAATGTGAGGATAGCCAGTAGAGTTTATTTGGTGACAAGAAAGAGTTGAGATCAAAAATATATGAAGGGGTTGAGGGAGCAATGGCTGGGGCGTAGAAGAACGCATTACCTGGAATTTCACGTGTCGTTATATACGTCCCCAAATTCGCGTGGTAAGTCACCATTCGGAGGTCCGTTTAAAAATCAATAAAATACGCTGAAGATAGAAAAATACTATTATAACTGACATTAAATACTATTTAATTTGTATGGGATTGGGTATGTAAAAACGATGAAGGAATATACCTTACTTCAAAAGTTTTATCAATGCCTATAATCAAATAATGGGCATATACCTGCCACGAATGAAAATTTAAATTCATTCATTGAACCGAAAGAAAACAGGAGGTGGGAAGAAAAATAGTGTTATCCCTACATCATGTTTTATGTGTAGGAATTCAAAATCTTCCCTTCGTCCACGATAAGGGTTCACTGCAATAAAATACGTTGTACTTTGAGAAAATCATTTTAAATATGTTTCACATGCCCTTCTATTTACCGCCGATATCATGCTCACTATTTAAGGAAAAATTAAGTGATAAAAGTGAAAATTCCAGGGCGGTTCCGAGGAATTTACGAGAGCAACCGTCGCAGTGTAATAAGCATTCAGTTCATTCTTTACTATCTTCAGGTAGTCCAGCGAACAATTGAAGCCCTTGGTATTCATAGAAGTATTCACTGATCTTTGAAATCCAAACCTAATGCGTCGGGCAGCATGTGAGCCTGTAATGGGAAAATAAAATCCCCTAATTCGCGTCGTAAGTCCTCGGTCCATTGAAAATCCAGAAAATGAGTTGAAAATAGAATAAATACTAACGAAACTGACTTAAATGAATGGGGATGGGTTGTAGCATTGATTCCTTAAATTATAAGAAAGAAAAAAAAATTGACTTCACCGGGACTCGAACCCAGGTCGCCCGGGGCAAAAGCTATCGGCCGTGCGCCTTAAGGCGAATGGTGAGTGGCCTATGGTGTGAATCTCCCCTGCCAAGATGGAACCACAGTCGATGACTGTCAGCGCTCCATGACACTAACTAAGTGACCTGACCATTCCCAAATATGGCCTTGGTCTCCCCTCGGACACCGGCTGCACCCTCCCCTACATCGCCCATACCCTTGCCCCACTCCTAACATTGCAACATCGCAGCAGTTTTACAATGTCTCGCTCGGACTGCGTCTAGCCAGAATATCTCGCCTCGGCTGCCTCTGGCGTGAACCGGCAACCCACCCACCCTTTTCCTTTTCTGTGGGAACTGGGAAGCCGTCGCAAGCATTGGTCATTATTCTTTATTCATCGTTTTCTGCAATATATTTTTCACTATTTGTATCGGAAGAAGACTGCATTATGACTGGCGAAAAGATAGTCCTAAAAATAGAGCAATGCGGCGAAAGCCTCGAATCCCAAGGATGTTCATCAGAAGCCACTGGGTAGCCTCGAAAACAATCCACATCGCTCTTACTAAATGGAAAATATTCTACAGCACCTGGTAAGGTAGGGAATAAGACGAGTTCAAGAGGTCGGCAGGAGAGGAATTAGGAATTTTCTTTCCAGCAGCGCATCACACATCACCATTGCTATGATAACATTTATCATAGTTTTTTAACAGACTAAAGGTAGGATTTCACAAAGCATCTCCATTCACTGTCAACCCCCTCATCTCGGCGTATTTTTTTTGCATCCGCACCACTTTCCAACACCCCTTATCTGACATGCTTCACAACCCTCTTCTCCTTTTTCCAAGCATTCCACCCTCAACAGCTATCTTCAACATCCTCTCGCCACCTATTACCTACTCGCCCCAGTGACATGCTTTGTCTTATCCTGATTTCCAAATATCTTCCCTCCCCCAATGTCCACTGAATCCGCTTTAATTTTCTTTTCGCTCCGTCCTACGAAGATGACGGCACGAAAGATGCCTGAATCACTTTTCAGGTGGCGAGCCTGAATGGTATGTTATAACATACTAATGTGTGCTAAATACTTGCTTCTATCTTCTATACTGAAGTGTCATACGTTAAGTTACTTCAGGACGGATTTCAAAAAGGAGTCCGTGTTCTGTTCCCTCTGTAAAAGAGCGCAGCTTATTCTAGGCAAAATTGGAATAAAATACTAATCAACAGAGTAAAAAAGGCTTCAGGTGGGCATTCCTTGATATCAAATCGACTGTAACAGAACTCGAGTGACATGCAGAATAGTAAAACGGGTAGTAGAGAGTAGAGTGATAGGAGCAAAGTCCTCACGCGGATCATATTCCGGCCAGAATAATTGGACCCGATGGAATATTACGCCCTGCATTCGATGCTTGCAGAAACCCCTTGACCTGCTCAGAAGGGGCTGCGGGGCATATGTTCTACTCGTAGCAAAATTCAATAAAAAACTTTCACAACTAATTACTGTCAGGAGTAAAACCTGGATGTTTTCACATAAAAGCTTGGCCAGTAACAGCAGCAGAATAGAGAACATTGGAAGCGATTGAAATGAGTGGTGTTGTAGAAGATTAATGAAGATCAAACGTACAGACTGAAGTACGAATAAAGAAGTTGTACGAAGATTTGGGGAAAGACGTTTTCTGTAGATGATTTGCATTAGGAGATAATCTCATCGGACATACTATGAGGCATAACAGCCTCCTGATGACAATCATTGAAGGAATAGTAGACGGATAGAATTACCACGGAAGGCCAAGGATAGATCATCGTGAGCAAATAAATGGATACGCTAAGGTAAGAAAGATGAGGGAGTAAAGAGGTTCGTTGAGAAGAGTGCAGATTGTAGAGCTACAGCATAGGTACCAATTTTCGGATTGATGGCTGCTAATGACTTAGGAGTAATTCGGTGCATTAACATGAATTTCCTATTCTTGAGCCAACATTGCCGGTTGTATCATGTAATTGAAAGTTTAAACATTTTATAGATGGCAATAATAAATGTACTTTAACACTATTCAAACTTTTATTTCCGGTTCTCTTATTTCCATAGATAGGAAAAGTCGGGGGTCAATTATTTCGGGAAGCAAAGCTTTATTATACAATTAAAGAAATTTGTTCTCCATGCGATTCTTCCAGAATTCACCATTCCGGAAGATTATTTGGATTTTGCAGTCCATAGGAGTCCACACCATAAAATTACAAAAGGAATATCGGGAAACATGTAATTGTCCCTGAATTTCGTAGTAATAATTATGGTTTAAAACCATTGGTTTTCTTGAGTTTAAGATCCTCATCCAAGCAAAAACACTTTATTTCCTCATCTGCCTGTTTTAATGTCATATGTTCCGATGATATTGGACATTTTACTTCAATGATGCTGCATCAATTGTTTTTCCATCAGGCGAGGCTGCTAGGAAACAGTGTCCGGGATCAACAAAAAGGCCACATGGAAACTCTGCTACCCGTTAACTCCTCATATTTCTTAATCGCATAAATTCATTTAGGCTACCGTATCTCATTGTATCATTTTCAGATGACTGGGCATAAAACTTTTCTTTTCTTTGTCTTTTCACAAGTGATTTTCCCTTCTCCTACAAATAACACCAAAATTTGATTACGTCAATCTATTCTGTCTTTAATCAAACCATTGCTCACATTCGGTTTGGACCCGCGTCTCTCTCTCTCTCTAGAGCTTCTATTGACCCCTCAACCGTCAATTTCTTTATCAGCTCTTCAATTTCTACATCCATTTCCTATTGGTCCATGTCCAATTTCTGACAGAACTCTCCATAATCCTTAGTTTCTTTTGCCTCATAAATTTCCCTAACTTTCCTCTTAGGCTTGCAAGACACCTCCTAGTTGACTGTTAGCGTTTAGGCCTTCGCTCGCCAAGTCTGTGTATACTTTTGAAAGGGCTTCTTCCACATATCATTTTCTACGCAGAATAATTCCACCCTGGTCCCAGCTGAAAATCAAGCCCCTGCACCCTGCACACGATGAGCATACAAACTACTTTTTCCGCGGTTCACTTGCTTGCCTCCCATAAACTTAGCCACTAACGACAAAATTCTCCGCCAGATTACTAGTGTCAATCATGGCTAGCATAATTGATTTCCATACCTAGGGTTTTAATAATTCGTGGACTCTTACCAGGGCGCCCATCTCCTTGTCGTTGAAAATGTTTTCCCTCCCCTCCTGATCATTGAAGTTATATACTTTGCAATTCGTGTGCTGTTGAATACGCGAAGCGGCCCGTTATTTAGATCCTCAACTAGTGAGTTGCAGCCATATTTTTCTTTTACTTTCTTTGGTTAGAAATAGTTTCAATTCAGGGTGTTCATCCAGAATTTTGAAGATGGATTTTGTATAACATGTAACCTCGTGACTAGAACAATCACTTTTCTTAACCAGTTTCCCACATGGAACGGATTCACGCACCTTTTCAAAAGCACTCGAATCACCACTGCCTACGAGGAAATTGTATTGAAAGAAAAGTAATTGCATCTCCTCGCTCTATCGAAATGCCTGAACAGACATGTCAGCTTCCATGCCACGTGATGATCCACTTATGGTGACCAACAACTATATTTGAAGAAAATAAAGGAGATTTCCATATTCTTGACCAAAAATAAGGGAGATTTAGAACACGGCAAAATTTCGTAACAAAAAAGAAAAAAGCTATGCAGTTCTTGTAAACAAAATTAAAAAGAACTTTATTTTATACTTTGAGAAGGCCTAAATATATTTTGCCGCAGATTTTGCTTCATAAAATAGTTTGCCATCACTTTTTTTTGTGTTATTAGATTTAAAATTCAATTTACATTTCGTCATGATTACCGGGGGTTTTACTAATTATATAATTAGTAACTACAAAAAAAAAAACAAAAATAATGCAGGAATATAGGACGTGGCGATTCCAGGCTGAAGATAACTCTCTCAGAAAGTACCACGGTTTACTCATCGGATTAAATTGGAACAAACATTCCGTCTCTTGCAATGTAAAATAATATCGCTAACAATTAAATGACTTTTAGAAAAGTGACGGCTACATTTTCTCATTCGTATGTTAAGATGAAACTGATGAAACCACTGTCTAAACATACTGTGGTGAAACAGTCAAATCAGCCATGGACAACAATTATACTTAAATCTTAAATGTTTAATCTGTTCCGGTGAGGCTAGGTCATTAGCAGAAACACGTACTTTTCTGAGAATCGGTTTGATGAAAACAAAAAAACGTACAAAATCTGAAGAATTGGTTCATTGTAGTCGTCCTCAACCAAATAATTACTTCGCTTGCCATTTCCTGAGACTCCCGGCAGACCTTTTCTTTCGTTTTGCAGATGAGAATAGACCACGTCTTTCTTACTTCGAGGATGGCCCTTTCTGGCAGTTTCCATGATAATCTTTTTTTCAGAGATAATTTAAATCGAAGAAATTAATTGTAAATTATTTCTTGCCTCACTGAATGTAGAAAAATTTCTTGAAAGATTTACGCAAATATTAGGCAATTGGAAATAGCTCTCGATACGAAAAGTCGAGACGGACTGAGAGCAACGAAGAGGGACGCATAACCTTGCGACACCCTGCGCGCTGTCCTCTTCTCAGCAAAAACACAAGGTTGCAAGATTTGTCTTTCGTTCGTCCCTCCCCTTAAACGCCTCCAGCAGCATGGCCCTCATCCCTCCAGCGGCATCTCTCCCTCCCCTCCCTCATCGCTCCTCGGGTGCTTCGTAATGGTTCCCTGATTTCGCCGCAACTGACGCTCCTAGCAGCGCGTTTTTAGCGACTTCTAATTATTCTAATTACTAGTTATTACCTTCTCGTAATATTATTTAGAAAATTGGAATTGATTAGTGAAGAAACTCGAAAACTTCGTAGTTTTTCGATTTTTATAAATAACAACGCATTCTGCCATTTTGGTAATTTTTTATCATGTTTTTTAATTTTTTGCAAAATGTAAAAAGCAAAAAAGAATTTCATTGGCCAAAAAAAGTTGATGGTGAAAGATTCATGTCGATAACTTTATTTGCCTAGCTGCGAGAAGAAAAACCGTTTCAGGGGCAGTCACCATTGGCCTTAACGCACGCGGCTACGCCGGTTGTTGGAGTCGCACCCTTACTTAAAGATACTGATTCTGCGCCAAATCTTTACTTGCTAATATCTCTCGAACCCGGGCCTATGGGGAAGAAAGCCGTGACACTTTTTCTACATTTCCTTTATAGTTTCAGAAAATAACATCGGCATTCGGATCCCGAACATCAATCTCGCGATGTCTCCTTGTAAGTAATGAACTTGAACGTGTGCAGCGAAGATCGGCAAGATTTGTAAAGGGACGATACGAGAATTATATTAGCGTAACCAGTCTATTAAATGAATTGAAATGGGAATCATTGTCAGATCGCAGGTTGAACTTTAGACTTAATCTCTTCCACAAATTCCAAGGCAATATTTTCAGTGATGATGTTAAAAATATTTTACGAACCCCAACTTACTATGGCAGACTGGACCATAATCATAAAGTTAGAGAAATTGATTCCCGAACTGACCGATTCAAAATGTCCTTTTTCCCTCGCACTATTAGAGATACGAATAACGGTAAATATGTCCTATCGGAGAGTAGCAATGAATAGCATTGGTAGCTGCATGTTGGTATGAGTACTTAAAGCTAACCCTACTAACAGAATGTTTTTGCATGTTTTCTTTGCAATTTGTATCTTTTTTAAATAGTGTATTTCTGACTACTATATTAATACTATTCCTTTTTTATGCATGATATGTAGTGCATGTTTGGTGAGCAATCGCCCCCTGCCACACACCCTTGTGGTGGCTTGCAGGGTATTATGTAGATGTAGATGTAGATATAGCCGACTACTCCGACATAGCCGACTCAGTCCACCAAATCGAATCATGTATATCTATCTACAGTTCTCACTTTTTCGATGGAACCACAAGCCTGTGAGTTGTGATTAAAGGCTTCATCACCATTATTTAGAATTCACCGCTTGACCTTGGAAGTGATAACTGTAGATAAACGTGGACATAACATCCCGGACCACTACAAAATTCATTATCCATTATATAGCATGGGGACAATTCACTACATTGATCTTCTGTTTATTATGGTCTAAAGCCCGTTCCACAATTTATTGGCCAATACGTTGGCATAATTATTGTGCACAATATTGGGTTGGAAACTGCGTAGATATGTTCCACATGACACCAACAACATTGGCCATAACAATTTTCATATATCCCGCATGAGTACGCCACATGTCATACTAATAGGGCTATTCTGTAACAGATTACGCCGGCGCTATTATGACGTAGGGCGTAATTTTCGAGAGATCGGCGCAATATAACGCTTTCCTGATTCTGTAAGCTAAATAGCGGCCCCTGGGGGGTCGCTATATAGCACCAAAAATAACGCCAGCCTAAAGCTCGCGTTATCTCAGATAGAGACCCCTTCAATGACTTTACTGAACTTGGAAATCATGCTGTAGTTTATTTTACTGTAGCCATGAACCTAAAAATGTTGTATTCGCGTTCATATTTGATTCCTCTACTTCAGAAAGGGCGTTAATTTGGTTAAACGTATCTTATTCGATGTATACCTGGTATCCAAAGAAATTTTCATGTATCTAAGCGATTTCATACACTCGCATATGCGAACATATGTGAACTATCTTTATTTCACCCTACAAAACATAATACGAAAGCTAAGCCGTAAATGCGTCAATCATGAACATCTATCAACACATATATGAGATGAGTTGATTGCTAATATAGGTTATAACCTTTTACATTGTGGCATATATTTGGATAGAATGCACAAAAAATTAAATTTTGTATTTATATCCATATGTTAAACGAATCAATATTAATTTTTGCATAATTAGCTGGTGCGAAATGTAAAATAGGAAAATATAAAAAAAAGGCTATTAAATGACATGGTGACAATCAAACTTCTAAAGATATAACGTTATAAGCTGTGCAGCTGACAATCATTTCGTGCTGTTTAGGTCAATAAATAGGCTATTTCTCATAGGACATATTTTGGCTGCTTGCTGTTCAGCAACATTGCAGCTGCTATCCTTTAAGTCAGAGGAGGTCCCTTTTTAAATCCCTTCTCTACATCCTGTCATTCTAGGATTTCATACAATTTTTCACATACTATCATGAAAATATTAACGGAATTTAACACGTATTTCAATCATCGGTTCAGTAAAAAAAAATATTCCCCGTCCAATGAGTAATTACTAACGTTTCAATGGGCTACTTCACATTATTTTAACGTCGTAAACAACTAAACTTTTCATGATGAAGGGTTTCAATGTATTTATCATCAGAAAAATTTCTCAAACTATCAAAATGAATATAAAAGACAATTCACAATTCAAAATTGAGCACATCAACACCGCTAACTCACGATTGAACAACATTAACATCAACCCGAATTCTGTCGTCCGCAGAACAAAAACTTCGTCAACATTTGCTTCACGATATTCAACTGTTTCTACTTTGTCCCGGTCGCAAACAATATTTTGCGTATATTTCATTTTTGAGAGTCTATATCAAGAATAAAGTTTTCATTAAAGTTTTAAGAAATTCTTGAGGCATAATTCAATAAATTCTACCCTAACAATATAGATTTAATTAAAACTGTTTGTTCTTGCTGCCTCCTATTGGCCGCTTGGAATCTGCCCTACTATTTTTCTCATACTCTCGAGAGATTACGCCACAGCGCTATATTGCGCCCTTGGATTGGGCGTGACATAGCGCGGCGGTATTTACAGAATCGGAAAAGGCGTAATTTCCGAAGAGAAATAGCGGATGCGTAATATAGCGCCCTCAAGTTACAGAATAGGCCTATAAAACGGAACATCGTAAGACGCTGGTTTATTTAGAACGAGATAGAAGATGGAAAATAAAGTATTGTTTATTATTATTAGCATTACAAGTGCCTATAAAAGAAATTTGAAGCTTAAAACTGCATAATAATAATTTATGCCGAATATGTGTTGTTTCTTTGGTAACTAGGATACGGCAGTGCTAATCTCTGATTGGAGATTGGCCAGGGGCTGTGTGTTTAAAACCGTCTGGGTTATCTCGATTAGGTAGCCAAGAAGTCACGTGATATAAACACGAATGTTTTGCAAATGAAGTGTATCTGAATCGCTCGTTACAACATCATTAACTATTTTCACTTGAGTTTTTCTCATCTGTCTCGACTATAGAGCCCCCAGATGAGATAAAACACAAGTGCAAACAATTAATGAGGTCGTAATCAGCGGTTTTAACACTCCAACTTGGCGAACCATTCGTGTTTATACCACGTGACTCCTTGGTTACCAATTCGAGATAATCCAGACGGTTTCAAACACAAACCACCAGCTATGAACAGAAACCTAGCACATTGAGGAAATGGTTTTCCTGAACCGGGAATTGTACATACATAGTACAGACCTTTAGCTTTCTGGGTATATGCGGAGATCACTAACGATAAAGTGGTCGTTTGCGAAATGGCCCGGTAAAAACCAAAGGTTTGAGATACGATAACCAGTTCGGGAAACCTTTTTTCTCCGGAAATTTTCAATAAATGCCTATCCTACTGGCAGACAAGAACCGAAAGGTGCCAAGTCACTCAGTAAATACGGTTTCATTTATTTCCTCTCTATTCAACTACATCTACAAAATACCCTGCTAGCAAAAATAAAGATGTGTGGCAGGGGGTGAATTCACACCAATCATACAATGCATATCATGCATAAAAAGTATTATTTATAATACTCTAGTTTAAACTTTACAAATGAAAAAGATGAAAATAGCAAAGCAAGCATGAAAAAATATGCTTTTACTTGGGTTAGCTTAAAAGTCCTAATATGTACCAACATGCAACTAACTAACTATCCATTGGTGCACTCGTACTTGTGCTATTGTAATTATTTACGGATACTCATATCCCTCATTGCACGAGGAAAGATCGTAATTTGCCAATAAGCAAATAAACTTCAGCACACTTTTAGTCGCGCCGAAATGCATACACAACTTTTTCGTTGTTCAATTGTTTTGGGTTATTTGCAGGATGCGACATGATCTCTTCAGGCAGAACACCCCTCTCCACCCGTTCTTCCTCAACACAGCTCAAACACACTAAGTAGTAGGGCTGTGCGATACCACGCTATATCGTCGACGATACTTGATATGCACTTGATATCGAGAGTCGATATTTCGAAACGCGATATCACGATATGTCGATATCCCGATATGTCGATATCCCGATATGACCATATCCCGATATGACCATATCCCGATTTGACGATATCTTGATCCCGGTATTTTTTTCTGACGGATCGGATTGAAGTGCTATAAACGGTCTCTTACTTATAAAATATTACACTTCCTCAATCGCTAATTATATATTTTAAATTGTCTAATTTTTTTGTTATTAACTATAACTTTTTCATCAATAAGTTTGGATGTAGGGAATGGAATGGCCAAGGTGCTATTTCGTCACTGAAAACTCAAATTCAACAAGAAAAGTTCAAATTTGTTTATAAAATTATCGTTTTTAAACCATAATTCGGGAATTAAAAAATTTTCACCGTTCTTCGACCAAGAGAAAATGGTTATATTTCAGATCATATGGGTCGTATCAAAAAATTGAAAAGAACCTGTACTATCTAAAATTATATGCTCTTTCGCCTTAAGTTATTATATTATAAGTCGATATCCGATATTTCCATATCACGATATTTCCTATTTATATCGCAAACCGATAAATCGGCGAATCAGCGATATCCGGATGATATCGTCGGGCGATATTCAAAACAGCATATCGCACAGCCCTACTCAATAGATATCCTCAACGCAGCTTGTTCGGTGGGCGTCACCCTTCACTCAATTTCATTTTTGATTTATGATTGAATGGCTCTGTTAGAAGACCTATTCTTTCACTAAAATTCAATTTTCGTTTCCATCATTGATTTCGTATACAAAATGGCGATTTCGGTTCCGAGTAAACTCATTCTTTGGATGGAGGGGGATGATTTTGGGGATTGAATTAGCAGTGGGGGAGCAAGCAGGGGTGGAGGAGTAGGGTGGCTCTGGAGAGAAGGGTTGAGGGAGGATTTTTTGGATTGGCGAGTTGGCAGGGGATGCAACTTATTCAGTGACATCAGTGACATTCGTCCTTTTTATAATTTACCGCAGTTCCGACGAGTGCTGTTGACGTCTTTTGTTGTAAATATTTAGAACATTACGAAAAAAAAGTGACGTTTATGGCGTGATGTGGTGGAATAACATAATTAAGGAGGCTCCACCGAATTATGAAGGAGATATATTTTTGTGAAAATTTCAGGACACAATTTTTTGGCCCGTCCATCGATTGGCAATAAAATAATGAGGCCTTTCCATCATGTATTCGAAGAACAAAGACTCTGAAATCAGCTATTTTATGCGTGGGTACACGGCAGAGCATGGCTCTTGCAGTAAAATTTGCATATTAATAATGAAAAGAGAAATGTCGTTTTGACGAAAAATTAATATAAGATGCGCACTTTTATGTAGAATGTAGCATTATGAAAAAGTGCTCGCCTTACCACACTTTTTTAATTGATATTAATAAATGTTTGCTCGAAAAAAAGCAGAAAAGCCTTAGTTACATGAAAGTGGCGCTACAGTATGTTGTTATCATTGGCAACGGTGCTTGTGACGGAACGTGCTTACAAGCCTATTTACTAACTTAATTAAGGAATATACCTTCTCAAGGTTCTTCTTATATTTTTTATGTAATTTAAATATCTCATTGGTTATTGACATGGTGTAATTAATACCAATGCTTCCAAATGGTAGCAGCGTCATTGTTGCCAAAGAGTTTTTAAAATAGCAATATTAATAAAATTCAAAACAAATATAGTTGTATTTTCAAGGAAATAGTTTAAAACTGGGTAAGAAAATATTTAACTTATTTTAGAATATGCATTAGCGGGATTGAGCATGTATTCTCACTTTATAAATTAAACGTGGCAGCAACACGTCAGTCATGTTCCGAAGTCAAAATGAGTTAAATGAGCTTGTAAAAAATAGAAGGCAACTACAAAGTGCTATACAATAGTATACTCATACAATTATTGTGTATGGTGGTATAAAACACCATGTAGGTGTTTTTCTGGATCGGTATTTATTCATTAAATAACATATCTCTTTTACGGGATTTTGAATCGCGGAGTCACGGTGGGTCCTCCTTAAAGAAGATTGGCAATTTTCCAAAAAAAAGACTTTATACTGACCGGTTTGATGATGATGTAGTACATCGAAACCGGTCGGTATAAAGTTGTTTTTTGTGGAAAATCGCCAATCTTCTGTGATTAGATTATTACAATGAAATTGGAGACAAATATTCAGTGACAACAGTGACATCAGGGTTACACGTTCTTTTTATGTAGGTATAATTTACAGCTGTTCCAACGATTCCAGTTCAATTTTTTGTTGCCAATACGTAGAATATTACAATTAAATTACTTTTGAGATTAAATGTTAACATATGCTTGGCGAAATCACTCAGCAGTTTGAAGTTTCTTTTTGAAGTTATTTAAGAAGTCTTTAGTTCTAATGTCAAAATTTCTTGCAGTTTGTCATCACATACATTGTTTGTTCATCACATACACAATCACCACACTCCAACAAATTAATTCCACTCCTCTTCTTACAGTCCACTCAAGTCTTTGCTTTGGACAAATAATAATTTTAATTTTAATCTGAAAGAAAAATGGAAATCTTCTTTTACGATCTTCTAAACTGTTTTTTCGCTGATATGACCTAAATATATGTATTGAACCATTTTTTTCGTATGTATTTTCTTGATTGAATTAGATCAAGCGCCAGTCTCCTTTTGTTTTTTGGCAGTTATTTTCTCTATCAAAAACGGTGAATAGCCATTTGCCAAGGTATACGTTTCACCATTCTTACTTCTTCGTTGAAATTCTCTTTGAACATGGCGTACATCGACAGTTCTGTGAATAAGGGAATAGAGCCGTGATCTTTTGGAGTCTTGGATCGGTAGGAATGACATGGTCATTGAACGTGGGTTTTCTGTAAATGTGAAAGCGGTGGCGATCATAATGAATAGATTTTGACAAGCCGAGATAATTCAATGAATGGTCAGAATATTTCCAACACGAAAATGAAATTTTAATGGGAATCATTTTGAAAACTAGGCGAAGTTTCTAACTGCCGATCTTTGCCGCTCCATTGCAGTAAGTAGTAACATCGTCTGCATAACGATTCCTGTTAGCGACGTAGTAAGATTATTACCGGCGCAACAGGTTGTGCTCCAAACGGTACATAAAAATTTCTGCGAGTGAAGATGAGAGAGGTGATCGCATGGCTAAACAGTCTGTCATTTGAAAAAAAATTTTAAACAGAAAGAAATTTTGGGATAGGTATACCAATCGTCAATAGGGTGGACATTTCGTTAACGATCTTGACAGGAACAGCTGCTTTCTTCAACTATTCAATCACTATGTTTTTTTGCTCCTTCTCGCGGAACATTTGTGAAAAGTCTACGTCAAAATATGTAAAAAAAATGGCAGTTTAGTTTTTTTCTAAATAATAATTTATAAAAAAGATAAATTTATTAAAAAACTAAGCTTATATACTAGAACCGGAATATCTGTCACCTTGTTGCCAAGTTCAATAGGGTTTGTGATTCCATTCCTCAATTTACATTCTGTGTTGAGATTAAAACGATTCAGCAGAAGTCAGTTACACTGGTCTAGATCAACTTTTCTGACTTTAAGGTAACAGCTGATCTTTATTCATTTGAGAGTGATGAAACTGTAAATCATATCCAAATGTCACCATCATGTCAGGTTTTTTTCACGTATGGCTACTTCATGTATTTTCCTCTGTTGCAGATTGTATTGATTGTGTTTGTTGGATAGAACATTACACACCATTTTAAACCATCATATTAGGTTATCTATTCCAGTGAAAACTAGTTACCATTTATTGAAAGTGTAAAAATGATCCAGGCACATTTTTTATGAATTTGCAGCCTTATCATGCATATTTGGGGATTGAATCCGGTGACCAGAACAAATGCTGTGCACGGCATAAAGTGTGACGAACATGTGTTGAAAACTTCAAACAGTGGACCATGGAGAGAGAAAAAGCCTCAGTTTTCCATAGTTCCGGTGGTATGGCGGAAACAGCAAGATCGTGTGGAAGACTGCTGCTTTTGTACGGTTGATGTTACAGGGTTTAACTAAAAGTCAAAAATTTCCATACAGTGCCCTAACTTCTTGCGGTCAGCTGTAGGACCCGTGCCACACAGCGATCACCTCTATCAACTAATCAGATCGGTACCTCAAGCTTTGAGACAACAAACTTAAAAGTGGGAAAGGAACTACTGTGTAGATTCTTTTCTTTCCACTGTACTCGCTTTACTAAGTAGTTCCTTTATTAGTTCCGTCTAAGACCATCTGTGACCATCGGAAGTGGGCATGTTCCAGAATAGTGGTAGTTGTCAGTCATTCCAGCAGGGTTCAGGCTGTCAGTAATGACAGCAGTCTTAGTATCAGTCTCCTTCAGGGGTAGTCATTTTAATCGGAGAGCACACGTGCAACAGTAAAAACAGAGGATCAGTCTCAATACAAAAATAAATTAATACAGCGGCTAACTAATGCCCAACCAAAAGAATAAATCCTCTTCTTCAGAAGGCAATTGACATGCGCCGCTGCCTTATTAACGCCACGATATTGAACCAAGGTTCCATTTGCATAAAACAGAGCAGGCCGGCATACACGGAACCATCCATTATAAGCGATAGTAAGACCATTGTTGCCAAATTTCGCTCTTAATGGAAGTAGATGGAAGGGCAGATCATGGATTGCTTCGTTAGCGCGACAACAATGGGATCAATATCACGCGATACCAAACGATATCGTTAAGTTCACATTCTGAACACCGTGTGACCTTTCAAGGGTAATATTCCCAAGTTGAGCTATTTCCACCCTCGGTGCCAGGGATTGAATCTACCCCCATGGGAGTAGTCCGGCCCCGCGCAATTGTAACCGTTGAGCCTTGACTGACGTCAGGTGGGTCGCTGCCGACAATCAGTCGATTATCACTGTTAGCGCTGGAATGGAAACGATGCGGTCGGTGGATTCCGTTGGACCTATTTATGTACGAATTCAGCTTCGCTCGTGGTAACTCAGGCTGCAAATCGCTTGGCATGATCCCTTTACTCAAGATATTTCCTTGATTCCTGAGAGAATTTGAAGATGTATGGCAGCATCTTTGGGCGAGGCAGAACAACCCAGTGAGGAGAAGAATGCTTCCGGTGCTCGAGACGATGATTACAGTCCACAAATCAGATGTCTGGAAATTAGCAGCGGCCGTTGGTATTGGAGGTAAAGTAGTTGCGGCCACAGAAGGTATTCCTTTACTACTAGAGGTTTCCCCGTGGCTGGAGGTTGGGAAGAAAGTCGGACCTGAACAGAGGTGTGCGTAAAAGAAAAGATCGAGTTAATATGGTAAAAAGTTTATACCTCATCATTTTAGTAAAAATGTTGCCCGACTAAAGGAATCAATGACATGATGATGAGGTAGAGAAGAATACCAAACATTAAAATAAGACGAAAAATTAGTTTAAACCACATAAAAACCGTGTGATTTAATAGTAATAGTTATGCTAAATTTTTAAAACGACAAAGCTTGTTGAGTTCAATAAATTAAAATGTAATACAAACATCAGATAATTAAAATATTAATATGTTTTCAACTTATTTAAGAAATGGAAGCAGGGACTTCAAATATGAATGGGTTTGAATAGTTAGATTGTAGAAGAACTTAGATTGAGTTGAACTGTTGAGGTGGCTAATAAAGAAATACTTCGGAAAATATACAAAAAGATAAATATTTGATACAATAAAAGTAAGTAAGCTACTTTAACTAGGTCACATCATGCAAGAAGATAAACACATACTTCAGGTGATGGTTCAAGGAAACACCTAGGCGAAGAAAAAGATCCAGAGGTAGAAAACACCTGGCCTGATAATTTAAAATCATATTTAAACTGTAGTGCTGTAGAGCTATTTAGAGAGCAAGATCATGACGAGTTGCACTGAACATATTGAGGAAGAATCCTTTAGTTTTACTTAGAATCACAGGAATATTTGAAAACGAATTGCGAAACGGAATATCTTGGATAAGACGGAAATTGCATCAAAACACTAACTCAGAACTTGTAGCATGAAATGCAATATAGTTACATCTATAATAATTATAGGAAAATGTAATTCTTTGCATACACTGTATTGACCTCCAAACATTTCCCTGGAGGGTTGTGTTTGCAACCGTCGAGATTATCTCGAATAGGTAACCCAGGAGTCACGTGGTATAAGCACGAATGGTTCGCAAATTTGTAGTGTTAAAACCGCTGATTACTACCTCATTCATTATTTACACTCGTGTTTTATCTCATCTGGGGGCTCCATAGGCGAGACATGAGAAAAACTCGAGTGAAAACAGTTAATGATATTGTAACGAGCGATTCAAAGAAACAAAATTTGCAAGCCATCCGTGTTTGTACCACGTGACTCCTTGGTTATGTCTTCGAGATAATTCTGACCGTTTCAAAACCAGCAAATTACAAGTGTCTTTACCAGACTGTCGTTTTATCTCGGCCGACTTTTAAACGAATTTATCAAATAAACTCAAACGACATTAAATTTCCCTTTGAATAGTAATTCAATATGCTTGCGGGGAAAATATTTGGTTAGCATTGATTAGCACGAGTGGCATTAATTGTAGTGATGGGAAGAGGAGATATAGACGTAGGTTGTGTCGTAGGCAGCTAAGGTCAATAACAAAGAATGTACCGAATAAACATTCCTAAACTGCAGTTAACAATTGCTCACACAGAAGAATTGAAGATAATCTGAGGCCAAAAACACTGGAAGCGTTCATCTCCTCTGTGGATATCCCTTCTGGTTCTGGGCGGGATACCTCAGAGAGGGAATCCAAATAGGTTGAAATGAAGACGATGGCGAGGAGGGTACGGTCGGTTTGCATTCGGATTGGTGAAGAAGAGAGACAGGAGTCTCCGTCTAGTGAATTCCAGCATTCCTTGTAAATATGAAGCCTTTCTGTATCATCTTACTGGTTCCACGTCAACCCGTTACCGGCTATTTCGTAACCGACTTTTTGTAAACTGACACTTCGTAACTGTCATGCCACGTGTTTACATTCATTTGAGTATGATAATTTCTCATACTCCCCAGCAGTCGATCTCTGCATTTCCGGTCATCGAATGACCATTCACGAGCTGATCCGGTTACGAAATAATGAGTTACGAGCTGTCAACTGGTAACCTCTTGTCGCGGTTACGAAGAGTCGAAATGTCGGTCATGAAATAGCCAGTTACGAGTTGATGCGATACCGTCTTACTACCCAGGCGTCTTCATCGTCCCAATCTAGCCTGATACTCTTCCTTGGATCATGACGATGTGAGTGTTATCGCAAGTCTTTGAATGCGTTCGGCAGAGCGAAACCGCGGCATCCATTCTTCAAATTAAGCCTGGTTCTCTCAATATCTAGAAGGAATATTTATGATCGGGACAGAACACACCGCGCTAATGGAATGGCTTGCGTCATTGATAACGATAGCGGCATCGCGAAAGATCAATCCACGATCCCTTCTCAGGTCTCAGATTCTTAAAAATCCATGCTCCATCTCAAGCTCTTTACTGGCCATATCTTGGCGTACTTTGAAAAAAAGGTCTACTTATTGTGGCCTGCCAATAATCGTAGGTTCTTGGGCTGCTTCAACCACCCCTTTCCCATTCCTATCAGCAGACACTTCTAATCTGTAACATTGCGTCTCTTAAGTTGCATGTAAGTATAGAGCATGCACGGGCTTTCTTGAATTATTGTATGCTAGCCATGATAGTAAGCATACATTTTCTCCAACGTAATGGAAGGTTGAACCCTTCAACCTTTAAGTGGCACAAAGCATGTGTATCTAAAGTTGCGTTTACACTATTTAGCAAAACCTGCTATATAGCAAATTTGTATACCATATAGCAATGTTATATAACATTTGCTACAAGTAGAAAAAGTCACTTCTGAAAAGTGCTATATAATATTGCTATATGTAGCATATTCTGCTATATATATAAAAATTGTGCTATCCATTAGGAGTCGGTAAAGATCTAAAGAAATCCGTAGCAAGGTAGCAAGGTACCTCATAGTCGCTTGTTAAAGTGATCTCACAATCTTAAAGTGATCTTGGTTGCCTGTTAGACCGCCTGCCACAAACCCTCTGTAGTACGCATGGTATTATGCAACAAATGTGACAAATCTTCTTTATATTAGGCAAATGACTATATAAAAAAGAAATACATAAAAGTAATTGCTGTTTATCTCATAGATATGCATCAACGTGAATGTTATTTCCTCACCACGATGTTATTATCTTACCACAAAGTCACAGTTTGCCAACGACTTATTTAAAAGTGGACATTCAAGTGACTTTATTTCTATATTCCTTCATGTGGAGAGAAAAGGTAGCAGCCGCCTAAATGCCCTTGAACGGTTGAGCATCAATTTAAAGCCGCGTTTACACTATGTAGCAAAACCTGCTATATAACTTTTGCCTTATTGCATGGTTATATAACTGATGCTATGTAACATTGTTATGTAACTTTTGCTACATATAGCGAAGTTAGATATAGCACGGATTTCTTTAGATCTTTACCGACTCCCAATGGATAGCACAATTTTTGCTATATATATAGCAGAATCTGCTACATATAGCAATGTAAATGATCGTTCGTTTCCTCCTCAGCCCTCCTCTTTACCAATCACCAATCAACCTAATTACCATGGTAACCTCCTCCCCCTTTTTCCCCACTTTATTCATGAATTTGACCACTGCAGTTAAACCTGATAGATGATCCGATAGGTCGAAACCCCCCGTGTCAAGGGATAATAAAACTTGTGGGAAACACAATTGTTTGCTGATTTGTTATTACCTTCAGTCAACTCGGTAGTTGATTCTGTGTTCGGTAATGGAACACTAGACGGGTCCAATGATGTCCAAAGGGTCATAGTGACTGACGAGAGAGAAGTTGATTCTGCCGTTGATGATGGCAAAGGATCAGTGGACGCCGATGTAATGGATGTCGAAGTCTCCAATGATGTCGAGGGCTCAGTAGAAATCGAGTACTCAGTAGAAGTCAGGGTAACAGCAGACGTCGAGTGTTCAGAAGACGTCAGGGTAACAGCAGACGTCGAGTGTTCAGTAGAAGTCAGGGTAACAGCAGACGTCGAGTGTTCAGTAGACGTCAGGGTAACAGCAGACGTCGAGTGTTCAGTAGAAGTCAGGGTAACAGCAGACGTCGAATGTTCAGTAGACGTCAGGGTAACAGCAGACGTCGAGTGTTCAGTAGACGTCAGGGTAACAGCAGACGTCGAGTGTTCAGTAGAAGCCAGGGTAACAGCAGTAGTCGAGTGCTCAGTGGAAGTCAGGGTAACAGCAGACGTAGAGGGCTCAGTGGAAGTCAGGGTAACAGCAGACGTCGAGGGCAAAGAATCCGTTGTTGTGATGTACGGATTTATTTCAATTTCGTCCAAAATCATCACACCATCATTCTCAGTTCCCGAGATTTTAATCTGAAAAAAAAATCACAATTAACTGGAGTATTAAAATACATTCTCTAGTAACTCTAACAACTTTCTCGGTCACAAATGAACAAATGCAGGGCATAGGGTCGGAATCGTACCTAGAGGGCCCAGATTCGAATCCCGGCATTAGCAGAGATTCTTTACATCTACGCGATACCCTGCAAACCACCGCAAGGGTGTGTGGCAGGGGAAATGTATAGTTGAGTGCTAACTGGAGAGCAATATGTGTTAAGCCGGTTTAACAGGGTACTTGATCCAGCACAAGGTCGAGTATACTAGCAAGTATACTAGCATTCCAGTATCATGTGAATAGAACCAGTATAGTGGCTGGTAAGCATGCTCTCTAGCATACTCGCTGAGCTACTGGATTTCATACTTGATGCGGTACTAGATTTCTACTAGAACCCAGTAGGACCCAGTAGCCATCGACCAATCAAGTCACGTTACAGACGCTGTACGGACTTCTCTTTTTTTTAATTAGTATGGAATCACATGGAATAACCGATTCATAGCAAGCACAAGGTCGATGATCGTGTGAAACCTCCCAGGACGGTTCCAATCATGCCTGATTCCGCCCTCAACATCAAGTAGCGGCCAGCACACTAGGTCTTGTGCTGGATCAAGTATCGTGTGAATCAGGCTTTAACCCTTTCGCGCCGGAGTCCAACGCAGGAAAATGCTTGCCTTCTCACGGGTTCCTCTAGAATATTTTTCCACTCCCTGTACGGAGCTCTCTTGAAGCAAGGCTTCGAGCAGGTATGTCTTTACCCCGATTTGGGACCGGACCCAGCGGGGTTCCCGACCCTTTCCTCGGCCACTGACCAGAGATTATCTTCGCCCTTTTCCAAATGAGAACCCACCTCGGCTTCTGTCCGCGGTTAACTATTTTTAATTCAGTGATTTTTGTTAAATAAATAATAGTAATACTTTAACTGGGGGTTAATACACAAATAAATTCCTGTTGTTATAAATATTATTTAGAGATTTTAAACGAAATTCTAATGTTAATATTAAGATATTTAGACAATAGACATAATATCAATGGTTACAATAATAATTATTTCTGTTGTTTCGCAATAGAAGACGTCCGCGCATAATCCAACCATACCCGTATTTTATATAAAAGCACATGCACTTTTTGGTGCTATACCTTCATCAGGAAATATTTTTATGTAAATATATTCGCAATGGTAGCGCGAGATAGATTTTTCTGCCTAGCAATTATTTATTGTATCTCCCAATATTCCATCACGCACGCATGCGGATTTCTTCTAGTTTTAACATAAATGATTACAACATAATGATCACTCTTAGCCACATTACACAGAATAAATTTGAATGCTGAACACCAAAAAGATTCAGTTACAAGAAAGTAAAGTTTATTGACTGCTAATAAATTAGCATAAACCATACCCTTCAGCGGGATTTTCAACCTATAATGTAGATATAATAGATTTCGCGGTATGTTGTGTGGTATTACCATTACAGTTGTTTTCCAATATATGTTCATAAACAAGTAAAACGGAGAGAAAAATATCGGTACTACCTTATCGTCAAATCATAAAAAAACATACGTCTTTGTTCCTCATTGCAATGAAAAATTCTCCAAAATCGATTTGAATCTCATTGACAGGTGAACTCTGTTAATAATAACGTTAGAGTTCCGTTTAAAATTTCTAGAGATTCAAAAAAACACAAGGAATTAACTTCTGGAACTCAATAATGCGATTTAGAAACAAATATGATTTTGGTTTTTCAAATGCATAAACAAAAAAGTGACCGCGAACAACTGCCGAGGGTGAGGCTCGCGCTGCGAAGAAGGGTCGAGATAATCCCTGCCTCAAGGCCGAGGAAGGGTCTTCAGATCCGCGAGGAAGGGTCCTTTATGACACCTTGGACATTTTCTGCCTACCTGACCCCAGCGACGTTTTAAGACGCCCTTCGTTCTCTTGCGTAGAAAAATCTGCGGCGTTTATAAACGGCCTTCGTTCACAGGAGTGAAAAATCTGCGGCGTTTATAAACGGCGTTCGTAGCGAAAGGGTTAAATGATCCGTCCGTCAAATGGGACGTTGAATGGGGTATAGGTATGAAATTTGTTTCTTGTGTATTAATGATGCAAAATTTTCTCATAAAATAAAATATGCATATAAGTCAAAATTTTCTATGCCGACCACAAAGATTATTACATGCTATTAAAATGCTCCCGAAAGTTGAGAAAAGTCATGCGACAACCCCCCTGCCACACACCCTCGTGGTGGCTCGCAGGGCAATGCGTAGGTTTAGACATGAAACGCCTTCTGACGTCATTGCACGATAAAGGTTCATATTGCAACGGCAAAAGCCGTTTATTTTAGAAGAAAACAAAGCGAATATATTGCTTTGACGTCCCCCCCCCTGCCACACACCCTCGCGGTGGCTTGCAGGGTATCGCGTAGATGTAGATGTCTATTTCGGTAGCAATATGCAACTTATACCGTGTAGTGACGTCAGAAGGCGTTTCAGGTCACATGACTGTTGTCACTTTTCCGGAGAATTTTAACAGCATTTAATAATATTTATGGTTACCATAGAAAATTATTAGTAGTTATGCGCCACGTATGCGAAGCAATCCGACGAAAACGCCCAGAATTGCAGCAAAACAACTCGTGGACATTGCACCACGATAATTCTCCCGCCCATACCTCACTGTTTGATCGTGATTTATTGATTTAAAAAAAAACGAAGCGTTGTTTTGCCTCATCCACCGTATTCGCAGGACATGGCCCCTAGTGACTTCTTTCTATATTCCCGAGGCTGAAGAGAAACATGAAAGGATGACGTTTTCCCACCATTGATGAGATAGAAACAGAATCGTTGAAGAAAGGAGCTGAACTCTGAACCGAAATATATTTGTGGGTGATTACTTAGATGGCACAAAATTGACGTTGATTAATAAATAAATAATCTTTAAGTAAAGCGAAAATTAACGTTATTTTATGACCATACCATGTACGCACATACTGCCAACCGCAAACGGTAGTGATGCGTTCGTATAGAATTTGTAAGGTTGACGTTCCGTGTTTGCGTTCACTTTTATTCCTATAAGTGTGGAAAAAACATATATTTTTGGTACATATCGTGATATTCCTTGTTGCTTCCATATTGTTATTTTCGTCGTTAAGGTGGATGTGTTATCATCATCATCATTGGTCAACAATCCTAGGATTGTTTTGACGCAGCTTTCCACTCGATTCTTCTATCGGCCAACCTTTTCATTGTGACGTAATTCTTCTCTTTTACATTCTTCACAAAATGTTCCATGTATCTCATACGAGGCCTGCCTTTTCCAATCTTCCCGTTCACTTTTCCCTCGACGATAGTCTTCATCAGGCCATTGTGTCTCAAGATATGGCCGATTAAGTTTTCCCTTCTTCTTTTTAGAGTTGTCAGCAGACTTCTCTTTTCTCCTACTCTTCTTAGCACTTCCTTGTTACTTACTCGGTCGATTCATTTAATCTTCAGAATTCTTCTGTAGCACCACATTTCAAATACTTCTACCCTCTTCTCCGCTGCTGTCATCGTCCATGATTCACTGCCGTAAAGAAAAATGCTCCAGATGTATGTTCTGATGAACTGTTTCCTTACTTCTATGCTTTTATTTCCTGCTGTAAGTAGATTCTTCTTTTGAAAGAATGCCCCCTTTGACTGGGCTATTCTACTAACTATTTCTTTCTTGCTTCGTCCATCGTTGGTTACTCGGCTTCCTAGATAACAGAACTCTTTAACCTCTTCAAGTTTTTGTTTTCCGTAGTTTGTCATTGGTTTTCGCCTCTTCTTTCTTGCTGCACACCAATATCTTAGTCTTCTTATTTATCTTCAGCTGATATCTGGCCAAAGTCCTTTCCATGGTCGTTAGCATCTTATTCAGCTCCTTCTCTGTCTCTGCTATGAGAGCTATGTCATCAGCGAATCGTAGTAGACTGATTGTTTCTCCGTGGATTTTCACTCCAGAGCACTTCTCCTTGACTTCATTTATGGCTCTCTCGATGTAAACATTAAAAACTACGGGAGACAGTGCGCAGCCTTGTCTCACTCCTTTCCTTATTCTTGCCTCTTCACAGCTGGGTCCATATTTAATCACAGCAACTTGTTTTTGTACAGACTGTGTATAATTATTCGGTCATTGTAGGACACTCCAATCCCCTTCAGAATTCCAAGCATTGAATCCCAATCCACGTTGTCAAAGGCCTTCTCTAAATCCACAAATGCAATGAACGTCGGTTTGTTCTTCTCCATTCTCTTCTCTATGAGCAGCCTATGGGCCAATATTGCTTCTCTTGTACCCTTACTTTTCCTGAATCCGAATTGATCTTCATCCAGGAACTCCTCTGCTTTTCGTTCTATTCTTCTGTAGATGATCCTGGTCAGTATCTTCGATGCATGTGTCGTCAGGCTTATAGTCCTAAAATTTTCGCATTTCTCGGCTCTTTTCTTCTTGGGAATAGGAATGATGATGTTTTTCTCGAAGTCTCTTGGAATTTCTCCTGTTGAATACATGTCGCAGATGGTTTTCTGGAGATGGATTAATGTCTTCTCTCCTGCATTTTTAATTAGTTCTGCAGGAACATCATCAATACCTGAGGCCTTATTCATCCGAAGGTCCCTTACTGCAGCGTCGAATTCCGATCTTAATATTGATGCCCCCATATAATCTTTTTCCACTTCCCTTTCCTCTTCAATAGCTTTTGTGCTGAGATTTTTTCCATTGTATAGCTCTTCCAGATATTCTTTCCCTCTCTTCACTTTGTCCTCGTTTTCAATCAAAATTTCTCCATTCTTGTCCCTTATGGCGTTGCATCTTGCACTCCGTTCCTAGAAGTGGTTATCAGTGGAAGTGTTATATTTCCCAAAAAAACGAGTGGAATGTAGTGTATGTGCATTCATACCGCTTTTTTGTGAGTCTAGTTTTTTGATCACGCCTTATGCGATAAATTTTACGTTTCTGTAGTAAATAATGATTTGACTCATTGCATTCCAACTGCGGATAACGACTTAGAATATCACAACACATAAAAAAAGGAGATATAATCGCATACACAGATCCTGCCCCACTCTCCCGATAAATTTTATGACCGAGAGATCAAGAAATTCGTCTCGCTATCTCCGACAGCACTATATCTTAAGAACCGTCGGATTTCCTCAGAGAGGATTAGGTATTTACTGATTACGTTTTCGTTTAGGACCGATTGCACAAAAAAATCACGAGAATTAGTATCCATTACGAATCCATTGAGTACGGAAAAGACATCCATTGAGTTATCAGAATCAAGTTACGGCTGCCCTTGGCATGATAACATATTTAAAAGGGCGAAGAGAAAATTGTGCACGTGGGGAGCTTAATCTTAAAGGTCTAATAGAAGTAAGGATTTGAGGTTGAAACAACCAGAAAGTGAGCCAAGGATATTCTTTGTCATCCAACATTTATACCCATAAACAAACACAAGAAACGTTGGAAACTGGAAACAAATGGTCAACAATCGTAGGATTGGTTTCACGCAGCCCTCCACTCGATCCTTCTATCGACAAACCTCTTCATATTAACATAATTTTTCTCTTTCACGTCCTTTACGACCTGTTCTATATAACTCATACGAGGCCTGCCTTTTCCATTCTTCCCGTTCAATTTTCCCTCAACGATTGTTTTCTTAAGGACATCGTGTCTTAAGATGTGGCCGATTACGTTGTCCCTTCTTCTTTTTATAGTTTTCAGCAGACTTCTCTTTTCTCCTACTCTACTTAGGACTTCTTCATTTGTCACTCGGTCGTTCCATTTAATCTTCAGCATTCTTCTGTAGCACCACATTTCGAATGCTTCCACACTTTTCTTCTCCGCTGCTGTCATCGTCCATGCCTCACTACCATAAAGAATGAATTGTTTCCTTACTTCTACGCTTGTATTTCCAGCTGTAAATAGATTCTTCATTTGATAGAATGCCCTCTTTGCCTGGGATATTCTACCAACTATTTCTTTATTGTTTTGTCCATCATTGGTTACTCGGCTTCCCAGGTAATAGAACTCTTTCGCCTCATCCAGTTCATGTTTTCCTAATTTAACGTTGGTTTTGGCCTCCTATCTCTTGCTGCACACCAATATCTTAGTCTTCTTCTTACTGATCTTCAGCTGATACCTGGTCATTGTCCTTTACATGGTTATTAGAATCTTATTCAGATCCCTCTCTGTCTCTGCTATGAGTGTTAATTCATCGTAGAATCACGGCATGCTAATTTTTTTCTCCGCGGATTTTCACTCCAGGAGATTTCTATTTGATTTCATTCGGACCTATCACACAAAAAAATCACGAATGTGTATTCGTTACGAATGTAAACACTATTGTGAAGTTGATCGGTGTAAACGTTATCGCATAGTTAATTAAAATTACTCAATACGTTCTGAATTGGCCATATTAAAGACCAATGCAAATGGTTATCGCGATCTGTAAAAGAGTCAAACCAGTAATGCTTAAATATCTTGAAAAAAGGTAAATTATGACGTTCCTACGGAGAACGTGAACTGGATAAAAACTCACCTTTAGTGACACAGTATTTCATTGCTCTTAAAATATTTGGGGAAATAGCATTTCGTGCGAGGAGAAATGATAGATAGATACTGATAACTTCAAAATATCGTTTTCCCCTGTGCTATAAGAGAACACAATAGGCAGCATAGCAAACGTGAAATATTGTTAGGGTAGACTGCAGTGCATGATGGATGTATTAATAACCAATCCCTTTATAACAATGAAGATACTCGTACTAACCATCTAGCTACATGTGACCCTATTATCTACATCTACATAATACCCTGCAAGCCACCATAAAGGTGTGTGGCAGGGGGCATCTAGCATGTTTATATGCTACATAATAGATGATATGCCTAGTGGCATGCCAAAAGTGCATGTTTGGTAATCTTCACCCCCTACCACACACCCTCGCGGTGTCTTGTAGGGTATTGTATAGATGTAAATTGCAGGTGAAATGAATTTTAAAACACAAAACCAAATATTACGAGAGACTCGGGACAATACGACCAGAAATTTAAAAGTTAAAATTAAAAATGAGGAACGAGTGAAATTCATAAGATCAATGTCCGTTATCACTGCTCTATGCGGGTTTAGTCCTGGCCTTCAAGGCAAAATGATATTTGAAAGATAAGATATTAAAAGTATTTAAAGCGGCGACGAGGGACAGCCATCTAACTACCGATCGATGTCCCTTACGACCATCTCATGCAAGGTCCTGAAATATATAGTTGTCATTTCAGTTATGGGTCGCCTTGATAGCCAGGATTTATTGACAAATGTTCAGCAGGA
Organism: Platycnemis pennipes; assembly: GCA_933228895.1. Taxonomy (NCBI): domain Eukaryota; kingdom Metazoa; phylum Arthropoda; class Insecta; order Odonata; family Platycnemididae; genus Platycnemis; species Platycnemis pennipes. The sequence continues at coordinate 15,521,984 of OW121856.1, forward strand.
TTTCCTGAAAAATAGATTTTTGAAACCGCTTGCTTTTTTTCCCACAGTATTTAAGCTTCTAGCGAAGAAGACACTCCTGTAGACGCTATATATCTCATTTCAAGTAAGCTTTGGACAAGATGCCCTATAGCAAGTTCCTTTTGATTCACAAGTAACAATCAACTACGAACCATTCGTTGCGAAATTTGCGGACCTTTTGCGTTCATACCACTGGTATCCTTGGTTACATATTCGAAATAATCCCGACGGCTTCAAACACAGCCCCCCGTGGTTCAGTTAGGGCTTTAATCCTGCCTCCTACTGCGGGTTCACTTACATTCTCTTCAGGTCATTAATTCTTCATTGACTAAATATCAATTTGGTACATAATGTTTTATTCAATGCCTATGGCAGTATCATTTTATTCACCTTTCATAATATGTGTTATTGTTCATATTAGAATTGCCAAGCTTGGAACTGCTTTAATATTAATATCAAGTCTTCTCACAACACCTTAAGATCTGCCTTTCTGTATGATGCTCTTTCTCTCCATCGTCAGCATTTCACTAACCATAAGGTATTTAGGTGTAACAATCACTAAAGATTTATCGTGGGGAAGACACATTCGGGAAATATGCGGCCGAGCCAAGATTTATTAAAAGCTAGGATTTATAAAAAGAGTACTTGGGAAATGTGATGAGAAGACAAAAGAGCGATGTTACTTTTCACTAATCGGGCCCCACCTTGAATATGTAGACAGTGCATGGGATCTGGATGAATTAAGATTTGATGAGAGAACTAGACAGTGTGCAGCGTAGAGATAGCTAGGTTTGTTAAAAGGTGTTATGATACGCTTAGTAGTGTATCAGAATTAATACAAGAATTAGGCTGGGAATAATTATCAGAACGCATATTAAAGTAACCTGCGATATGATAATCTGATCTGCGATCTTAAATATATGGATGTATGCACACAGTAAACCAGCCAGTAAACACAAAAAGCTGCAGATGCGCGTCAGACGCGCTGCGCGGTAGCGCTTCAGCTGCCGCGAAGGCGCTGCTACAGCGCGTCTAGCACTCCTAAACTTCCCTTTTTTGAATGTCGGAAGCGCTGCAAACGGGTATTAGCAGCGTTGCACTAGCACGTCGGGAGCGCTGCACAAACGTGTCAAGAACGCTTCAAACGCAGTCAGAATCGCGGAAAATGCATGCCTGATGCTCCACTAGTGACCCACGTAGCCCACTTCCAAGAAAATGTGCCTTGAAGCCGCCTCGGAGGCACCTAAAAAAGGTACAGAAGGCACCTTTTTCACACACCTTTTAGGCGCCTTAAAAAGGTACCACTTAAAGGCACATTTCAGGTACTAGTAAGCACTTGGAAAACGTGTGACAAGCATTGATATATCCTCGCTAATCCCATGGCTCCTAAAACATTCAATGGAAAATGTCCCCAAATGCATTAACTAATACAAAAACAATCATTCTAATATACCTTGTATGGGTGCACCTATCACCAAAATTGGAAAAAATAAAAGTAAGTAATCGAGGTTCTCACTTACTTTATGATTACTAGTTGTACCTCGCATACTACAGATACGCCCATTTACTAACCTGCACCTACTTCTGTCTATCCTATCATATACGAACTGACACATTTTCCGATTATGAGAAAACGACTTGGAGGCCATATATATACAGCTGCCAGCTGGCATTAAGTCGTTTGAGATTATTAACTTTACTAAAAGATTGACACGGATAATTTGCGCCGTTAAAACATTTACCTAATAATCATTTTGTGGTTAAAAATAAGCATGACCATTATAGTTATACGTAACTGACATTCTTTCAACTCCAGGAGAGAGAAATAAGTTTCCTCCATAATTCTGAGGACCTGTTTCCCGGCGAGAGCACCAGTACTTTCTCTAAGTCCGATACCGTCTACGAGGGACTGAGAAAAAAACATCTGTGGGCCAATGTTCAATCGCCCTTAAAGATCGTGAATCACTTTTAAAATCACATTTCAGATGTACTTTCACTCTCACCGATCCTCCTGCTTTTGATTTTTTCGGCCTGGCACCCGTATTTTCTCTAAGTCCGTTACCGTCTACGAGGGACTGAGAAAAATCATCCGTGGACCAATGTTCAATCGCGCTTAAAGATCGCGAACCTCGTTTAAGACCACATTTCAGATGTACTCTCACTCAGATCTGTTCTCAGATCAGGAACGCCTTATTCAAAAGACAACCTGCAGCGCGGCGGCAGCGCGTCCGCAACTTGCAGCTACAGCGCTTCAAACACGAGCTGAGAATACGCATTAGATGCGTTCCTCGACAATTCGCTCCAGGAGACCGCTGCTGAGACGCTGCTGGCGCGCTTCAGTTGACATGTGCTGCACTGGCAGCGCTGATATCCTTGTGAAGCGCTGCTGCAGTTATGTGTGTTTACTGGGATATATATGTACCATTGTTCATTTTTGATAGATGAATAGGTTCCAGGAAATACGGAGAATTCAAATTAAGTATTTGAATTCTCCGTATTTTGGAGCCCCTCAGCTCTATTGAATATGTGTTAATAACCTATGAATATGAATAGCCTATGACCACTACAACCTATCAGAGAATTTTAAAACGGATACCTTTACAGAAGATGTTAGATATATATTTAACACAAGTATATATTGAACACACGAGTAAACGATGAGTGATGGTTAATCAGCGGTTTTAACACGCAAAATTTACGAACCATTCGTGTTTACACCACGTGATTCCTTGGTTACCAACAAGAGAAAATCCCGACGGTTTCAAACACAACCTCCCTGGACAGGATCACGGTATTTCTCGACATTTGTGCACAATAAGTTTGCATATCAGTAGCGGAAACCATTGCTTATATCAATCACGGACGGACACAACAGGACATAATATTAACACCGGTATGATTCTGCCGTTTTTCACCGTACTGATACCTAACATTTAGTTTAGTTTGGCAGAACGATAGTTAATGCGACTCTTACCTAATATTTTCTCAAAAACTTTTAAACTATTTGGGATATCACAATAATTTTTCTGTGCTCCTCATATTTAAGGATTGAGTTCATAACTTAGTACACTACCTTCCAGCATAGAGGTTTATCATATAATATTCATAAAAAAAGTCATTATTGAAGAGAACCGGCAGTTGAAGTATTTGAATCGAACAAACAAATATAGCCAGCCAGAAACACACAAAAAGTATTCAAATACCGTAATAATAACTAACCGCCTAAACTCGGAAACTACCCATCATGGTAGTTTCCATTCCTTATCAAATAAAACAGAATTCATTGATTGCGATTCGCGCCCCACCATGAATGTATTAATGTTACGCAAAACATTTGCATAGAGTAATCCCAGTTCACTGGAGAATTAAATGTTGATTTTAAGTCCATTTGAAAAAGCTTGTTGTTAGAAATGGCGGGATGCGCTGCCTTGTTGCTGACGTAACACGTATATTGTTTACGTTGCGAGGCATAGTAAATATTCGTCTCCTGAACTTCCGCTGTATTTCGGAGCCCCTCAGCTCTAGTGAATATGTCTTAATAACCTATGAATATGAATAGTCTATGACAACTATCAAACTTCTAAAAGTCTCCTCCGTTAAACACGGTATCAATACTCGTTTTATAGGCTCCAGGGCATCCTGCTCGTGGATTCCTCTGCTACCGCGAAGCATAGCGTGAAGTTCGCGCGGCGATGGGCCAACTTCAAAACACGCTTACTAAAATGAATTCTAACTGATTTTAAAAGAATGAACTGAATGAATAATTTAAAAAAAATAAATAAAAATTAATCATAATAAAATTAATTGAATATTGCACTTCACATAACTTGTTAATAAGCTTTAACGGAGTGCACCGTCGGCTTGGAACCGTCCGCAGCATCACCTAGCGGCAGGTACAGGAAACAGTGTCTCGTCACACGCATAATTTACCGGCATTCAATAGTTTGCCTTCGAGTTTCCCGCCGTTGAGCACTTTTTCACTTTTTAATTAATGAGGAAACATACTTAACGCCATTTAAAAAAAGGAACGGTTTAAAATATGCAACCCAGACTCTTTTGATCGAGACAATAAAAAAATATTAGGTAAAAACCCTATTCCCACATAATGACTGCATACGTAAGCTACACGTACATAATAAAACGTAGGTACATAATAAAACGTACAAAATGAAACCTTTAAGTTGAACAAACTGTTTAGGAAGTTCTCTTGCTTTTCGCCTAAACTCGGTAAAAAGGCAAGTAGTAAATTCCAGTGAATTCGCTCAACAACTTCATTCATAATCAGCTGCAAACTCCGTTACACTCACCTGATATTGACCGGTGGGAGCCTGGGATTCCGATTCTAAGACCTCATCATGCCACTCTCCAGACGACGGTTTGAAATTAAGTGTTATTTTGTATTCATCTGAGAAGTCTACGCTGTTCTGTCCCGAGATGGTGGCATTCGTGAACACCCTAATCCGGACCACGACTCTCCCGGATAAATAGATGTTGTCCTTCAATCCACACGCCCTTTGACCGAGTGCCGGGGGCGTTATGTATCCTTTAGACGTCCCAAACGGAGGAATTCCATTCTGTCGCAAATATTCGTCACTCACCGCCTGCCATTCATCTCCAGGGGAGCACTTCGTGAACCCAGAGCTGGCAGGCTCGAAATCCAAGAGGGTAGAAGTCGAAACACAAGGCAGGAGCGAGGTGAGGCAAATGTATAGACGATATGGAGTGAGGCGCATGTTCTTCGGAGAGAGGAAGTGTTCTGAAAAAAAAGACGATCGCGTGGCCTCCGAGTCTATTTGAGAATTGAGATTCCAAAATGGAGGTGGCGAGGCGATAAAAAAAACTTGGCCACAGCAGATTATTCTATTTCGTCATCAGTCAACAATTTTGAGATGAGTTTGACGCAGCCCTCGTCAGCTGTGTCGTCAGCTTTGTAGCAAAAAAAAACCTCCACAGTTCTCAGACTTCTTCTCTTTGGGAATTATGACATTTCTCTCAGATTATTCGACGGTATATCTCTCTTCTTAAATACATGTCGCAGATTGTGTTTCGCAGCTGGGTTAATGTCTTCCCTCCTTTTTTAATAATTAGCTCAGTAGGAACATCGATCATTGAAGAAACCTTATTCATCCGCAGATCTCTTTCTGCTGCGTCGAATTCTGATCTAAAGATTTTGTGGTCTCCCATATCATCCTTTTCGAGTTCATTTTCTCTTGTATTGTCTTCCCACTGAGATTCCATACGTAGTATAGTTGCTCCAAATATTCCTTCGGCCTCTGTGTTTTATATTCATTTTCAATTGAAACCTCCAGTGTCACCGCCTGCGGCTTCCACGTACAGCCGAACCTCTCCTAACGGAAACCTCCAAATAGCGGAAACAAACGGACGGCTTTTCAATCCCCAGCAGAAAATGGAGCCTTATAGAACCTACACCTCCTAATCGACGTAGGAGGTAAAAAACTTATGCTATTGTTGTAGTTTTGATATTTTTTTATCGTGGTGGGATATGCCTTTCCCTAACGTCAACAGTCACATGGATAAGTTAACATTTCTCCCACTATCAAAGCAAATACGATATATCTCGTATATCTTGTCACAGGAGGAATTCCTTGTCGTTTCATAAAAAAACATAATCCACCGCTACAAGGAAAAAACTGAGCAGACTACAAGACACTTCTCTATTATACCGCTTAAGTCGATAATATATATTATGCTTAATCTATGCTACCACGCTTTCTTTTAAAGCGCGTTTACACGTAGCGGTTAACTGCTATGGCAGTCAACTACTAACAACTGTTAAGCCCCACTCGCATGTATAAATAGCAACTGCGATGCGAGTTCAGGTCGATACTGGACACATGTCGAACACTATCGATCCTAGTTCGAGCTATTAGCAAAGTTAAAGTAGTTGAAGTCCGTCTACTTTCCAGCGGAAATGTATCCAACACAATCGCAACAATCGCCATCGGAAAGCAATACACGACGACTGATACCGGGAATTTGGATATAATAATAAAGATACACCTCTCCAAACGAGGAGGTTCTACTCTTTAAAGAATGGGAACAAAAGATAATCGTCAATGGACTTTATTGCTTGATGAATTTCACGAAAATTTAAGCATCAATCACTATTGAAATAAAACTCTTTTTATTTATTATGACAACGCCTAAATAGCGGCTTTAAGCTGCATAGAAGTTGGTGCAGACGCATCATAGCAGTAGCGATATAGATACATTGCGCATCTCGCAACTGTCATAGCAGTCAACTGCTACGTGTAAACGCGGCTTTAGGATTGTGTGTTGCAATCCCTAAAACAGAGGAGTAGCTTATTCGTACGCACCTTAAAAACAAGGAACACATTAATCTAAAAGCGCATGCACTTAAGCAGATAACCTTTCACGTAATTCCAATAACATATATTGTGTTTTATCACCTACAATAACAGAAATCCTACAAAATGTACTGACTTGTAAAAATATACACGCACAAAGGCAGATATTTATCAGATATATTATTCAATGTCATGACCAGTAATGACAGCAGAAAAATGCCATTCGAGACTACCTTCGCAGCAAATTCATGGGAGACTTTTGCAATCCGTTTATTAGAGCGGAAAACACTGGAATGCGACTAAGCTGTTGAAAAAGTTATCTTTCCCGCGCAAGACAAGCAATACCGCCACTGTTCGACACATGTTACTGATTGTCCGCTAACTTCTCCAGAGGAATCCGACAGGTTGAAGTGCAAGATAGCGATCGACATTCGTCAAGATATTGATGACATCTCGTCTTTTTTATCATATTTCTTCACAGAGGTGTGATGCTCATTCCAATGAATTGTTTCGAATCTATAAGCTATCACGATCCCGTGCGATCCAATACGCTGACGAAGCCATGCCAATGATTTCGCCTTAATGAACGCCAGTGGACCAATCGTTTTTCGTCCGATTAAGACGCATTGACGGAGGAATCACTCTGTGCGAGCCAATGAAATACAAGAATTTGAAATCTGTCGTATAATATCATTACGGCAGTCGAGGACACATCCCACTTCATCTTTCAATATGGAACTTTCCTTCATAAAAAAAACGGAATTCATAAATTGCGATTCGTGTCCACCATAAATGTAATCATTTTACGAAAATCCCAGTTTTAAAGATTAAATGTTGAAAAAGCTCAGATACGGCGGGATGCGCTGCATTGTTGCTGACGTAACATGTTTATAGATTACGTTGCGAGGCATTTGAAATATTCGTCTCCTGAACAAACCATTGCATTTCAGAGCTCCTCAGCTCTATTGAATAAGTATCAATAATAGCCTGTGAAAACTATCAAAGTCAAAAAGTTTCCTCCATTAAACATGATATTAATAGTCGTTATATTATAGGCTTCACAGGGCATCCTGTTCGTTGACTCCTCTGCTACTGCGAAGTATATGGCGTGAAGTTTGTGCGATTATGGGCCAAATTCACGGTGCGCTTAGTAAAATGAAAACTGGCTGTTTTTAAATGAATCGGCTGAATAAATAACTTTAAATAAATAAATAAAAGTTAACCATAATAAATTTACTGAATAAATACACCCCCGATACTAATTAATAGGCTTTAACGGAGTTCACCGTCTGCTTGGAAACGTCCGCAGCACCACCTAGTGGCTGGTAGAAGAAAGAGTACTTTCACGTCACGCGTATAATTAACCGAAATGTTTTCCTTCGCGTTTCGCGTTGTTGAATTTTTTCACTTTTTAACTGGTGAGGAAAAAAACTGAACTTCATTTTAAAATCGAACGGCTTAAAATACGTACTCCAAAGGTCATAAACTCCAGATCTAGACGATAAAAAAATAATAGATCACTACCCCATTTTCACTGAAAAGAATCGGCAACCCTGAGGACACAGGAAGACATCTGTTCACTCATGGCATACCAATTATTCTGGGGAGACGGCTGACCGCTAGGGTCATTAATTCATGTGTGAATAACCGCTGATTTTTACACTATTTCATCATCTACATAACACCCTGAAAGCCACTCTAAGGGTGTACGGCAGAGGGTGAACTATCACCAGGGATACATGATCAATCAGGGAAAACACACATACAACCACACAGACATGCAAAAACTATTAACCTGTTTAAAAATACTTATATGAAACCAAGAGTCACTCCGAGGAATATATATTAAGCATGCAATCACGAGACACGTCAAATGCTGGCTATAAACGACAGAATATTGTTAGTTAATACAATGTAAAACAATATTTTAGAATAGAAAGTCACTACTAAAACAATTTAACTTGTTCGCTTATATTGGGCTCGTTCTCCATATTTTTATTGCCGAATCCGATAGATTTTGTAAAATAAAAGGGCACTTATTTTTCCGCTTTTCGATCCGTCAATTAGTTCTCCAGTTATTAGCGGCGAAAACTGATGTTTTTAACCCTTTCGGAAAGTGGGCGTGCATCGACCTCTTACGTCATTCACTTCGTCCAATCACAACAGAGCCCGCGATAAGCTACCTCGCCTTATCGCAATGGGGGCGGGGACACAGCTGACTCTGCCAATGGAAGCGGTTGCGACAGATCTGTGCGAGCAGACCTTCCGAGAACCCCCCCACTTCCTTCCCACAAAAGCAGTCAAGGACGGGATGTGTATGACGTAGTAATCCGCAGCTCCTTCTGCGGGCGTCACGTTTTGCTTATTTTAATTTTTGAATTATGAGTTAATGGCTCTGGTTAGAAGATTAATTTTTTCACTTAAGTCATTTTTCGTTTCCACCTAACGATTTCGTGTACAAAATTGCGATTTCGGTTCCGAGTAAACGTCCTACTGTGTGCTGAAATCGAAAAAAGCTAGACAAAAATGATTTTTTTCACTTTTCATTTTCGAAAAAAACGATGATATTTTCTGAATACACAATAATCATTGTCCAAAATACTGAAAGAATTTTATTTCTAAGTGCTTTCTTTAGATTAGCAGATGTCCGTGAAGCTCATAAAAAAATGATCGAAAAATTAGTTCCCCCTTTTTGTGAAAACTGACGGAATAATTTGCTATTATTGCGTTTTAATGACAAACACGTAATTTATAAGCATACCAACATAATAATGTGCATGCTGTAAATCAGCTATAGTGAATAATAAGATTTGTTGATTTATTTTTTAAATTTTATTAAACAATTAAAATGTGCTATTTTTCACATATTTTTACCATCAAGTAGGAAAAAACTTTATGTTAGCGGTCTTTAGCGACAAAAATAGTTATACCAAGTTGTAAAGTAAAGTGTCAACTTAAATGTTCTAAAGAAAATTCCCGCCCCAATCTCCCCCCTACCCCAACTCTGATGAAGTTATGTACCTACACAGAGGTCCAACTGCGCGGTGCGAAGCTGAGATACGGAAATTCGTTCAGAATTTGTTACAGTTAATGATTACTCAATAAAAATGAGACAACACTCATATAGATCACAGTATCAGGCGTCACGTAGTGGAATTTAGACATATTGGATGAGTAAAAAACTTTAGCAATTTTCCACAATGTAATTTAAAATAATAAAATTACACAACACGTGTTTCGGCTTACTAAGCCATCATCAGGTGTACACTTATAAACTTCCGTGACAGCAGCGCAATATATAGGAAACGGGAAGGGGATTGGGATAGGGGAAATTGGTTGTGGGGGGGAAGGGGGGGGGAGGGGGGGGGGGGGGGGGGGAGAGGATGAAGCACTCTAAGGAGTTTGTCCTTGGGACTGTATTAGGTAAGTGGTGGGTTATTTGAAAAGGAATAGCTAACAATGGGGAATGGATTCGGAAAAGTTGGTCATTCAACAACAGGTTATTATCGCTATGTATAATTTCCCACTGTTCCCATGCGTCCAGTCTTGGGCCTTTTCTTTCAATATGCAGGATTTCCGGAACAAAGAGGCAATGGTGCGATGTCTCCAGGAGGTGTTTGGCCAGCAGTGACGATTTGTCTCCCTTATCCACACTCCTTCGACGCCATTGACCCTAAATTCCATTCAGGCATCTACAAAGTCAAGTGCCTCAGCTGTGATAAATATTACGTTGGACAGACGGGCAGGGATTTTACCACCAGACTTCAAGAGCATCATTTTTTGCATTTTATGCATTTCATATGTAATATTTTGTTTAAAAAATTAAAATACATTAACAATGGCTTAATTTTCATGAAAATTAAATGATCCCTCTATACTGCAGCAGTACGCCTAGTCGATTTTTGGATTTTTCCAGTCTCCTCTAATTTGTTTAAAAAAAAGGCCCCGGATAATTTTTTGGCAAAATAACGTAAATTGAAAGTTTATAAGCCTAAACAAAAATAGTTGGGATAAATATAATGTATACTTCGTCATGCTATGTATAAAAAAGGGAAGATATGACTTTTTGACCAGTTCTTTTTTTCGATTTCAGCCCTCAGTGCGTCCCCATTCCTAGAGTATGTATGAGTTTGCAGTGTTAAAACATGTACAGGTGGTTAAAAATCACTAAATTAAAGCACACAAATACAAATCATCCCCCAGCAATGCTCCGTAACATTCTATAATACCCCCTCCCTCAATTAAATGAATGAATAATTGCGGTCCTTTACCATGTTATTTTATTTCCGAATCTAATAGAGTTCGTAAAAAATAATAAAACCCAAATTTTTCCGTTCCTCGATCCGTCAATTAGTTCTCGAGTTATAAACGGTGAAAAACTGGCGTATATAATCCTTTCGGAAAAGTGGGCGTGTATCGACCTCGTACGTCATCTACTTCGTCCAATCACAACTGAGACCACGAAGCTACTGTGACTTATCGCAATGGGGGACACACAGCTGACTCTGCCAATGGAAGTGGTTGCTACAGGATCTCTTCAGGCAGACCTCCCCTCCCCACCTACGCTCCCTTACTAAACAAAGTCAAGGACGGGATATGGATGACGTAGTAATCCTTAACGCAGCTCGTTCGGTGGGCGTCACCTTTTGCTTATTAAAAGTTTTGATTTATGAGTGAATAGCTCTGTTATAAGATAAATTTTTTCACTGAAATTCATTTTTCGATTTCTTCTAACGATTTCGTTTACAAAATAGTGATTTCGGTTCCAAGTAATCGGCCCCATTAGTCAACTTTTTCTCGTGAGTGATGAAACAGCAACTCTTTAAAAAAAAGACTTAGTTATTTCTCAATTACATAATTCATTCACTTTTTTTAATGGTGTTATAATTATTAATTGGAACAAAGAAGAAATTTATTATATATCCTTCTCCCAAAGTGGCGGAACGCTGGACCCCCCCTAGTATTAACAAGTAATTACTTTGTTTATTTCCACAAAAATTTATTAAACCACCACTGGTTTCACCCACTTAAGGCATCATCAGGTACAATAACATTTTTACCTCTGAGACTTAAATATGTATTTCAAGTCAGTATTCAGCAACCAATATCCATAGTTTTTGGTTTAGATGACAACAACTGTATCGGATATTGTATATAGGATGTCAATATGTATGTATTTAAGTCGATATTTCAATATTGATTATTAATTCCAATGTTTCCATATTACAGTGCTGAAATATTGGTGTTCCATGTTCTCTTCAGTAATGATCTGAAGTTCAATGGTCTGGTAGCAGGGCGATACAAGACAGGTATAATGAAAATTAATGTTCAACCCGAAGGTTGGTTTTTGATAGGTGAGGGTAGAGCTCACCCTGTACTAAGCCATTTGCGTGTGAAATTCAAACTTTCAGGGTAAGAGGAGATGGGGGGAGATTCTTTCCCTGGGCCTCCTGCGATTTCCTATGAAGTTCTGCCTTCCTTGTTCTCCAAAATCTTTCCCTTCGCCAGATGCAAGGTCACTCACTTGACCCATTCGAACTTCAACCCTACGTGCTCACGTCATATTTTTGGTACCATGTCCAACGCCAAGGGCAGGTCTTTTGCACTGGAAGCATAAAACTTCTGGTCTTCCATGTCGAAGAGATGAGTGACCTTGCAGAAGAGATTCCCTGGATCCCGATCTCACGGTACATGACTTTTTTTAACCCCCCGACCTCATGCTTAGACTTAGATTAGATTAAAAGGTGGAGTTACTAAACGAGTCCTTGGGGTTCTTAGACCTATTGGTCCATTGTGACTATCACCATTCAGGAGATTACATATAAGAGACCGATCGCCCAGCTAAAGGCCAGGAGTTCTCCTATAAGGATCCCCTTAATTTCATTCGTTTCCAGAAAAGATGAGCCCATATATCTTTCCGAGCCCTCATTATAGCTGGGCACTCGCAGAGAAGGTGAGAGGTTAAATCATCCTCTTCTTCACACCACCACATCTGGCTGAATCAGTAATCTTCAGGAGATGAAGGTGTCTCATCACTTGATAGTTTCCAGTAAACAGAGCCACTATCGTATGTAGTTGTCTCCTACTTAATAGGAGCAGTTTCTTGGCAAGGCCAGGTTTAGGTCCCTCTATGTGAAGTTTGGCCTGCCTTAGCTTCGGCGCTTTCCGCCATATCTCATAATGTCGAGCAAGGCCCCACATTCGGATCTCAGTTTACCCCGATGAGGGTGCAATAGGTACGAATGGTTCTGGACCAAATGGTCTTCGGTTGGCTCCTGCTTTGGCAAGTTCATCCGCTATTTCATTTCTGGCAATACAAACATGACCGGGTATGCTTAGACTTAAAGAACAATTGAAGGAGGGATATATAAAACAAGTGTGCTCAGCTAAAGCTATCACTCTGAAACATTCCGCAGTGGAATGTTACCAACTATGTTCAGATTGTCTATTTGCCAGATGGAATGGCAAAGCGCGTCTTCCACAGCGGTAACAGGCATTGGATGAAAGACACAATATCTGGGTGGACTTCCATTTACCTTAGCATGGTTATAATCAGCTTATGAGAGGTGGTATCAAAAGAATTTCTGTAGTCCACTCCAGTTGTTGATAGGCTACACATTTATTGACAAGCATCCTGGATCACGCATCCAACAATGAGTAGGTGAATGAATGTTTTTCGGGCTTTCCACCGGTTAATAGGCTACATTTCTACCCACGTTTCAAAAAGCGACTCACTTTTCATATCTCTACCTGCTATATCTGTGTCTACCTGCTGTGGCTATCTTTCTCCATGAGAAACAAAACGACAATACATATATTCGATGGGAGCTTTCCAGTAGCATGGCTATCTTTCTCGTGGTGAAAGATAGCCATGCCACAGTGGAAGGAACACTCTTTAAGACAGCATATTGAAGGGTATGCACCAAAAGACATTTTCAATTTAGATGAGACAGGCCTTTTTTCAATGTGCTTCCTCATAAGACTTAAGACTTTAAAGGTGAATCTTGCCATGGGGAAAAGCATAGTAAAGCTCGTCTGACAGCATTGTTAGTTGCTAATGCTAATGGTAGTGAGAAGTTAAGGCCATTTGTCATTGGAAAGTCCAAAAATCCCAGATGTTTTAAAAACATCAAGACATTTCCCACAACCTATGCCGCTAATACCAAAGCTTGGATGACATCACATGTCTTTCAGGAACAAATGCAAGCTCTAGATGCAAAGATGGGTGGACAAAACCGAAAAATTGTAGTATTTGTAGACCAATGCCCAGCCCACCCAAACAATATTAATTTGAGGAATATAAAACTGGTATTCTTCCCACCCAATTGTACCAGCCAGTTACAGCCATTAGATTAAGGGATAATCCATGTATTCAAAGCGAGCTATCGCAGGATTCTGGTGAGAAAAGCTATGAATCTTATAGACAGTGAGAGGGACCCTAAGAGCTTCAAAGTCACAGTTTTCAATGCACTACACTACATAACACAATCATGGAAAGAAGTTGACGAGGGAAAAATTTCAAACTGTTTTAAAAAAGCAGGATTTAGTTTTTCTCAAGACTGCAACTTAGAACAGGACGAAGAACAGGATAGTGAAGAACCACTGGAAGAAGGGGGAGGAGATAATAGCTAGCTATGGGAGACAATGATCAGTTGCCATTATTTGGAGCTGAAATAAGTTTTTCGGATTTTCTCGAAGTGGATGAGCAATTATCAACAAGTAACACTCTTACAATTGATGAAGCTAATGACCTGCAAATCAGTGAAGAGGTAGCAAGTGAGGAGGATGATGATGATACGGAAACACCATCAGAAAGCACAATCAATGCAATGTCTGCTGTTAATGTACTACGACTATATTTATCAAGTGTTGCAGGAAGTGAGAACGAATTAGAGCTATTGGACAAAATATAAAAGAGAGTAGAATCAATTAATACAAATAAAATGAGCAAGCAATCAAAGATAATGGAATATTTCCAGGAGGAGGCTAGTTAAATGAACATTTATTTATAGTGTATTTTTTTGTTGTAGCTGAATTCAGCCAAGAATGTTTTATTTAAATTCTGAATAGTTCTTTGGCTTAAATTTTTAGAAGACCTTTTGAGAGTAAAGGTTGGTACATATTTTTTTCTAAACTAAAGTTTTATATGGATTATTAAGTCATATTTTTGTTTAGTTTATCCAAAGATTTAAATATTTTTACTTTGAGAAAATTTTTTCATTTTATGGAATATGTACTTCCGTTTTATTTATTTATCAGCTACCACCTATGTAAAATGATCTCTTCTTGAAGACTGACATATTGTACAATCTACCTCACTGAGAGTTTGGTATTGATAAAGAATTTTTTTGTCATAATTTATACATTTTTTATACTTACTTTTCATTTAAGACATGATTCAATTGAAAAACAGAACATTTAGCAATACTTTAAGGGATTATTTTCATTAAATTGTGCCTACCCTCAATTTACACTTTCCTGCAATTTACACTTTTTTCCCTTATCCCCCTCAAAAGTGTAAAAGAGGGGTTTAACTGTATTTCCATCTATGGGAGTTTAACCACGTTTAAAAAACAATTCAATTGTCTCTCCATCCCTTTCCAAACACAGAACACATAACGCTGCCAATGTAGAATGTTCCTTGTCAAAGGATGTCTTGAGTCAAACAAGCAGTGCTCCAAATCATCCATGTAGACATCTGCGAAAAGGGGGAGAGCCCATGGCTAGCCCGCATTAAACATTTCATGTGGAATTCCAGTGTCACTTTATTTTCTATCATGGAAAAATCCTCAAGGTATCGCCTGCGACAGCGTCGTCATCCAACAAAGAACTTAATCCCGTAAAAATGATATGCATGAATGATGGCTACAGTGAAAAATCTTTTGAGAAACTATTCTATAAAATGGTAACTTATAATGTAGCAAAATCAACAACCAGTTTACAAGTCATTCCTTGGGTATAAGTAAATAAAAAAAAGATGCAAATCGCCTTTCTATGGATCCCTTCCTATAGCGTCAGCAATCTTATCCCCTATGATAAATACAAAGCGTGGTTCTACTCCCCTTAGCAAGGTGACTACTACTACTTGACAGTGAAAGTGTGGTTTGACAGTACTTTGCAGAGTAGAGCATCAATTGATAAAAGTGGTGTGTTACGTCTTCAAATGTAACAAGTGTGATGCTGTGTACACAGGCCAAACGGAAAGAAAAATTAAAACCAGCAATTAAGAAAGTGATTTCAATGTCGATTCTTACATACTAGTGATAAAAAATATTAATCATGATAATTTTGAAATTCTTGAAATCACCAGACACCCACTTTTACAATAAGTTGAAATTTTAGATGATTTGACAGAATCCTAACGTTCTCTGGTTTTGTCAACTGTTTTTAACTCTTGACTTCTTACTTGCCTACAGACGTCATCCCCTCCAGACCTCCTTGCTCTTAAGACTGGTGAATAAATTGAAAATAATAAGCATACCGATTTCACCATTATTGGGATCCTTATTTCACAGTCACAAGTATAAATCTTCAGAAAAAAAAACTTCTTCTATAACCCAATTTACGTAGTAGCAAATGAATAACTTGGTAACCATGGCTAGAACAACTAAAAAGCAGGAATTTAACCATGCAGAGCACCAACACTAATGCTTCTCATATTTGTGGCCCATGGGAAAAGGGATTCATGAGTGAATTAGATAAAATTGAGAGGTCATCTCTATTTGTGAATAACTGTTATACGGAGGGAAGATAACTTCGTTGCTAGAGACGAAGGGGTGGGAAAACTCACCATGCAGACTAAGGCTTTTACGAAAGTACAGTGCAGATGAGTTTTCCTCCAAGTAAATTATAAGGTCCCCACACTAAATTGGTCGATAGAACCACAAGGGTAAGATATGAAAAATACACTATACCACAAGGCGGTTTCAAATATTCATTCTTTCCTCAAACAAGTTGTGGTCACAACAACATAGATTTCTCACATCATGATGCGGTCGTAAAATAAATTTACCACAACATGAAAATGAATTTGCACATTAGAACATGGATTAATAAAACACATGAATATGGTGAATTTTTTAGTATTTACTTAGTGCTAACCTTCTTGGGGTACTAGCGAGATGTGCAGAGGGTAATTTAATAAAATGCAGCACCTTAGGAAAAAAACATTATGAAGCTATTGGTATTTATATATCCAAATACATTTTTTTACATTATTTAAATTGAACTAAATAACAATGACACAATTTTTTGACATTGACTGAAATTTAAAAGTTATTAAGTATTATGGTGTCATGAAGTTAAACAATATATTTATATTGGGCCAATATATTGGCCTACCACACTTTACGTCCGAGATGCAAAAGCTGATATATCAGCCCACCACACTTAGAGGGTTAAGCATGTCTGTATGGAATACCAATACATATAGTACTGCTTGTAATACTTATCGTATGTTGAATGGAAAGCAGCAATTATAGCATGTGTTCTGCATGATATTCATAGGAATGTCTCAGTGGGTAGTATAAGTAAACTTTAGTGGCTATTTGGCGGAAACTCACTTCCTGCTATACATACTAAGGTAGCTTGAACGGTAGCCAGTAGATACAGATAATTGACACTATAGTCATTCCCTGAAGGAGTCAGCACTGTAGCCTCTCCTTCCTCAAGGCAAATTCCAGAGGCATGACAAAGTAAAATATGAGCAAGGTTAATATGTATTATATGGAGTGCAACCAATCAAGTTTTATAACGATAACCTCATACGCAAACTAAAATTTGCATGATTGTGTCCTGCAACTTCTCAGACAAGCACCACAAAAATCTACCCCATATGACAGTAAGAATGTATAACCACTCATAATACCCAAGTGGCCAAGTCCCCATAACTTATCACCACAAGACCAATACAGTGAAGCCCATTTATAACGAAGTAGATGGGGCCGAATATTTACTCCGTATAACCGAAATTCGTTATATATGGACCAGTTTTTCTGAGCCTCTCTTTGACGGGAAATAGCCTTCACTTTGTTATAAACGAGTTTGACATAAGTGGGCTTGACTGTATTACATTACGGCAACACTCCGACAATAAACCACATTCCTAATGGGAGATCTGTAGAACGACTTGTGCAGCCCAAGTTCTGGTATATGGCTCAATATTACAGCACTGCATGAAGAGAAATTATCTCAAACGCAAATGAGGCAGCAATATCATGTGGTAAATACCTTAAGCACACTTTTTCTTTGAGAAGACATACCACAAATGCCATTTTTCACAGTAGTATCCATAAATGCAGTCAAAACATCACCATAGATACTAGCATTTCACATAATTAGTCTATTTCAACCAACACACAAAAATATGCAACTCTCCAGAACTATTCTCATAGGATACTCAATTTCATCCAACTCCCTGTCAGCTAGGACTTCCATTGTGTACACCAGAAGTTGTTTGAATACCTATATCTGCATGGAAACTTTGACCGCAGTCAATAGAGCATAAGCATCATTGTTTAACTACGTACTTTTACAGATAATTATATGATCATAATTAAACAAGGCGTTTTAGCTGAATGTAGTAGTAATATCCACTTTGGAATAACGTGGGGGAGAGGAGGGTTAGTATGCTTGCCTGATAAATTTATATTTCCATTTATTGGCATAGTGAAAACTTATGGGAGTTTTGAATCGGTATACTCATCACTTCAGCATTTGTGCATTTATGATTTTGCTTAACATTTTCTGATTGCTAAGTAGCCTCCAACTAGTGCAGCTATCATGTTCTACATATGGCAAGGGGCACAGCGATTCCTTCAAGACATTTTGATGTTGCTGTTTGACTAACAGTAAGGACAAAAATGTGTCCTTTTTTCTTAAGAACTTTTTTCCAAAAGTGCAAGTTGAGAGAATCATGAGGTGCAGGTATATGCATGATCCTGACCTCCTCTTACTGTTATCAATTGTTGGATCATACCTGCAATTGCTAGTATCCCCAGAGCCATCTTAAGAAAACCAAAAATTCTCAAACTGCCAAGATTAGGAAGAAATAAATCTGGAGGTAAGAAAAAAGATCAGTGCAAAATTGCAGAGGAGAAAAGAATTGAGAATGCTGATTAGGTGAAAGTACTACAGTGAAGCCCGTTTATAACAAAGTTGAGGGGGCCAAATATTTACTTTATAATATGTGGACCAGTTTTATAGAGCCTCTCTTTGATGGGGGATAGCCTTTACTTCATTATAACCAGGTTTGACTTGTGAGCTTGACTGTATCACCAGATTATATTGGGAATGCAGAATTTCTTTACACCAAACCATAAAATATAGGTAAGGTTTTGCACCATCTAGTAACATTAGAATAAAGATGGAGAAAAATGGAGTAAATAAAGACAAAATAGTATCTGATAAATTTAATTTCACCGTTACTGTGATAATTGATTTTTTTTAAGATTCACAAGACAATTTTTTGTCCACAATAATGGAAGAGGATTACCAAAAATATGTCTCATAAATAACATTTTTATCAGACATATTTTTGGTAATCCTGCCTTGAAAATGTAGACATTCCAGAATTCTCGGAGAAAAAAAATAGGAATAGAAAAAAATCCAGTTGATTGCTACTTTCTTTGTCCTCAGAATTGTCCGATGAGTTTGAGCTGCTGGAGCTCTGTTCATCTACATCACTATCAACTGGATCTGGTTCATCAACGTTTTCCCTATCAGACATCCTCTGCAATATTACTCAATTCCTGTAGGATCTACTCCCTCTGGAGTGCACTAGTGTTTATTTGCCCTTTTTACAAAACGCTACACAATCATGTATGAACTTTTCACACTAAACTGGGTATTCTATGTCTAAGACTACCAAAGTCGACTCGTAGCTGCTCGACCGCAGTGATCTCAAAAATTTGATGAAATGCAAGACAAAGGAATAAGTACAGACATGCAAGTGATGAATCACTAACAACATCCCTCATGTTTAAATTTGGGAGATGGTATCCACCACCTCCTTCCCGGTCACGCCTTAATGGTGAAGTACTCTGATTCAATAAACTCATAGAATCACTTTTCTTTTGCCCAAGTAGAGCAAATGCATTCATGAAAAAACATACGGGAATAAATATTAAGTTTCTTAAAATATTTCAGCTGCAGTCAAAAGGACCATGCAGGCATTCTACGCTAAATTAAATTTTAAAACTGAATAAGTTACCTATGAAATAAAATTGCACAGTATGACACCCTCAAGGTTTGAAAGAAAAACCACAGGGGGTTATATTAACCCTTTCGCGCCAGAGTGTCACGCAGGAAAAAGCTTTCCTTTCCGCTGGTTCAAGAATTTTTTTCCACTCGCGGTACAAAGCTCTTTTGAAGAAAGGTTTCGAACAGGTTTCTTTCTCCTGCTTTGGGACCGGACCCAGCAGGGTTCCTGACCTTTTCCTCGGCCACTGAGCATACATTGTCATCACCCTTTTACAAATAGGAACCCACCACGACCCTCGTCCGCAGACAACTATTTTTAAGTGATTTTTCTTAAATAAATAATAGCAAGACTCAAAAGTACAAGTTAATCGAGAAATTAATTCCTGTTGTTATAAGTACCATTTAGAGCTTTTAAACGAAATTCTGTTAATATTAAGATATCTAGCACAATAGAAATCATATCAATGGTTACAATAATAAATATTTTGTGATGTTACAAACTTATAGGAGACTATTCTGCACATGATCCAACCATACCAGTGCTTTATATAAAAACACTTTTTTGGTGCTATACCTTCCTCAGGAATCATCTTTAAGCAAATATATTTGCAATGATAGTGCGAGATAAGATTTTTCCGCAGAGCAATTATTCCTTGAAACTCCTGTACTGGATTTCTAGAACCTGGAATTCTGTTAATAATAACATTAGAGCTCCATTTAAAATTTCTAAAAACAAAAAAAAACAAAGTATAAACTTCTGGTACTAAATATCATGCGAATTGAACATATTTTTCTGGTCGTTTCATAGTATAAACAAACAAGTGACAGCGAACAACTGCCGAGAGAGAGAGAGGCTCGCCCTGCATAGAAGGGTCAAGATAATCCCCGCATCTAAACAGAGGAAGGGTCCTTTATGACACCTTGGACCTTTTCTGCCTACCTGGCCCTAGCGACGTTTTAAGATGCCCTTCATTCTCTCGCGTACAAAAATCTGCAGCGTTTATACAGTGTTTGTTCACAGGGGTAAAAATTCTGCGGCGTCCGTAGCGAAAGGGTCAGCGTAAAAAATAAACAGGTGCCAAGTACATGGAATGTTAAGTGCTGTCAACATGACCTTGCCAGCATCCTAGTGTTAATTCTGCTGACACTTGCTCATAATGCCCGCCATCATGCTAAGGCCTAAGGAATAGGATATTCTTGTAACGGAGATGGTTCCCTTCCAGCTAGTTTCCCAGTTAGACCTGGCACCCACAAATTCACTCACATCAGGCTTTACTGGGCACGTTTGGAGGACTCTACAGATTGAATCCTTGATTGTTGGCTACAAAACCAAAACTACCCATTGAGATATGGCACCATTTTATCATATTCACTTATAGTATTCAAGTATTTGAAAACTATAAATAAAACCACCTTTTGCTGCAGGAAAGAACAATGGAATCTTGATACGCAAGTCACTAAAATAATATCGATTATTTTCTACCCACAAACTCAGTAACCACATTAATCCAAGTCCATAATAAATATTACATTAAAGAGAGCTATAAAAAACTTTTTATAGATTTATTTTCTTTGAATCATTACAATTACAAGATCACTCATTTTCCTCTGAACGTAGCCTAGCATTGGCATTGGTTACTCGTATGGACAGCTGCTGGGCTCTTTCAACAATAGATTTCCTCTTTTTCGATGAGACAGCGTGTGCAATCTCAGCACAATACTTTCTATTCTGCATCATCAAAACTTCAAGTTCCTGTAAACATTGGAAGAAAAAGAACAATTACACACATAAATTGGCAGCATAAGTAACATGCTCCAGGTGACAAGCAAATTATGTCAAGCATGTCAATGTCAAGCCCGGCCCGGGTGGCAGCAGGGTAAGTCCCTCGCCCGTCAATTCCAGGATCGTGGGTTCAAATCCTGGGGAAGTTTTTCAGTCCCCCGGGCATGGACATCTGTGCCTGTGTAATTGTTAATCCTTGAAGTACATGTGTAGTTTTCGGGTCAATGATAAATAAATAAGGACAGTCATCAGGTGTGCAAGAGAACATGGCCAATCTGCCAGTATTCAGGCCAAATAACATATATTAAGAAAATTCCATGTCTGCCCTTGAAGGAATCAAACACAAATTAAATTAAAGATCTAAAAAATGCCCAAATACTAGCTATAATTCAATGACTAATAGTAAGCAGCCAATACACCATTTTAATAGAATGTTTAAAATTAATGCAACTTGCAAGAACAATTTTATCATTAAGATGAATGATTAATTTAATCAACATAATGAATAAAACTTGCTCCTTTGAAACCTCATGGATCTCCATTACAACAGACTTAATGCAAATAAATCTTTTACAAGCCATAAAGTTCATTGTGAATTATTAGGTTTTATTTGCATTAAATCTGTTCTAATGAGCATTGGTTATCACGCAACAATGTGGCCAACATTATCTTCAGGCATAAATCATTATTTCATTGATATTTCAATATTCATGGCTTTACTGTCCACTCACTACCTAATTTAATTTGCTACACTAAGCTGGTGCATTATGCTTTGAAGGTTACAAGGTCCATCTCAACTTTGAAGCAGTTGAGATGGACCTTGTAACTTAATTAATTTTAACTTTTAGAAACACATGACCGAGGAGAAATTTGATATTTGTTTCCTTTCTGTGATGGATCTTACATAATCATGCCGGATATTTGAAAAGTCAACAGTACAAAAGAATGTTAGAGCCATATAACATTAATGATACATTTAAGCAGGGCCACACCGCTTAATTTCTTGCTTTTCCATTATCTTAACTATCAATGAAAGATAAAATATAGATAAACTAGAGGGTGATAAGAGACCAATTAACAAGCCTGCCTCAATTTTATTTAACATATGCCATAAAGCAACCAATTTTAAATTAACTGCTACAGTTCCTTACATTTTTGGAGTCCTGTATCATAAAAGTGTAAAACACATCAGTTTACCGAAGTATCAAATGGAGTCTACATCAACCCAACCTTAAACTTTGCTATCACAATTTAAACCTTTAAACTTTACGATGGGAAACATTTGAAAATGTTATAACAACTATGCAGTCATAAATACATTCTACAATTGACTATCTGATAACATTGCTCGCATATTTTACAGAATGTAGCACCAAAGCAACATCACTGGATCAGTTTGACATGGTTCACACTACAGAAAACTGCAACTTCAATTTAGAGATGCTCATTATTGGATATAGTCAAACCTTGGAATAAGGGGCAGGAATTGGGAGAGATTTTTCTATGCATTAACTACAGCGAATTTAAATACAAAGGCATTTAATACATTGCATTAAACTAATAATTCCCCAATCTTAATAAAATATATCCTTAAAAAATAAACCAATGGAATGAAACAATAACGTATTTTTGATCCATAGGGCAACTAGGCAAATGAAGTCAAGGAGAAGTGTTCTGGAGTGAACGTCCACGGAGAAACAATCAGTATGCTACGATTCGCTGATGACATAGCTCTCATAGCAGAGACAGAGAAGGAGCTGAATAAGATGCTAACAACCATGGAAAGGACTATGGCCAGATATCAGCTGAAGATAAATAAGAAGAAGACTAAGATATTGGTGTGCAGCAAAATAGAAGAGGTCAAAACCAACATTAAACTAGGAAAACAGAAACTGGAAGAGGTGAAAGAGTTCTGTTACCTGGGAAGCAGAGTAACCAACGATGGACGAAGCAAGAAAGAAATAGTGAGTAGAATAGCCCAGGCAAAGAGGGCATTCTTTCAAAAGAAGAATCTACTTACAGCAGGAAATATGCAAGCATAGAAGTAAGGAAACAGTTCATCAGAACATACATCTGGAGTACTTTTCTTTACGGCAGTGAATCATGGACGATGACAACAGCGGAGAAGAAAAGGGTAGAAGCATTTGAAATGTGGTGTTACAGAAGAATGCTGTAGATTAAATGGATCGACCGAGTAAGTAACGAGGAAGTGCTAAGAAGAGTTGGAGAAAAGAGAAGTCTGCTGACAACTCTAAAAAGAAGAAGGGAAAACTTAATCGGCCATATCCTGAGACACGATGGCCTGATGAAGACTATCATCGAGGGAAAAGTGAACGGGAAGATGGGAAAAGGCAGGCCTCGTATGAGATACATGGAACAGGTTGTGAAGAATGTAAAAGAGAAGAATTACGTCACAATGAAAAGGTTGGCCGATAGAAGAATCGAGTGGAAAGCTGCATCAAACCAATCCTAGGATTGTAGACCAATGATGATGATGATGAGGGCAACTACTTATTCTTTATAAAACAAGAATTGAAAACTTAGCCCTATAAAGGAGTTAAGTAGCCAGCAGTGAGTGGATTAAGAATATGGGCAAGAAAGTGAACTCTTAGACAACAGATTATTCCTTAATTGCTAAGAAAAAGTTTTTCCAAGAAAAATTCACTCCGTGCATATTTGCTTCAAGAATCCGTGTTCTCCATTCAGGGGAATAGAAATATATATGGGATAGCTCATAGTTTGTGTCATTTAATGAGATAATCAAAGTAAAAATGTTTCCTTCAAAAAGGAGCCACCTGTGGTGAGTTATAGAAGTTACAAGTAGATACAGGCCTCTTCCTAACAAAAATTTTAGTCTCAAATACTGTAAACCTTATTACAGCAGTTGGTTTTAGCAGAGAGAATCACCTGGCTTTTTTTGTAATGAGGAAATGGTTATTTGAAATTAATGTGCTTTCGAGAGATTTTACATAGAAACTAATGACATGAAAAAGCTTGCGTACTATTGTTGACATTGGCTAGAATGAGAAATTTAACATAGGAAGGATTAAACACAGCTTTCACAAATCAATTGTGATTTATAACAAGCTTAATCGATCTGGTAACTTCATTAACCGCATGGAATACATACCTCCACACATTCTTGAAAATTAATTGTTAAATCCTGTTTACACTCGCAACAGATTCCCTTATGTGCTTTGACAGTCAATTTTTTCCCAAGGGTCACGTATTTCAATTGTGTTCACTAAAGAAAAAGTTCCCACCTAACGCTTCCCTTAAGTGACATAAGTCACCCATTCACCCAGCCTGTTGTCCCAGCCGTAAGTATATCGATAAGACTAATGAGTGCATGCTGACTGTTCATTGTATGTGCAACGGGGGAACATATAAAATATTTACAGAGTTTTACATGGAGGGAGATAGTCTCTTTCAACGAATGAATGAAATAAAAACAATGTACATCAAACAGTTAAGTGGCTTTCCATATCTAGGAAAAGATGAATAAACTGAAATAATGATCTAGTGACAGCTAATAGTGCTTGATGGAACTGGATTAAATTGATGTAATTACTGGTCATGACATACTTCATTTCCCTCAATTTGGCAAAGAAATTGAAGAGGTAAGGCATGTATTTATATTGGGACAGTAAGCTAAGAATGAAGGGAAATTCCAGCCAGTGTAAAAAAGAGGGAGACTAATGGCTCTACAAATTCTAAAGCACGAAGACACTAAAAGTTAGCCGTCCACGGGTAAAGCGAAGCAGCACAATTTGCAATAAACTCAAGCAACCTTCCTAACAATTATTATCAACCAACTTACACTACTGAACCTGAAAACACTAAGGTTTCATAATGCCACACTAACTATTGAGGATAGGCCTATAAATTACGCAAAGAATTGTCAGGAAATCTACTGAGAATATCAAATAGGGGAAATGGTTAAGGATACATGAAAAATGGTGCTTCAAAATTAAGGACCACGAAAATCCTGTTACTGAACACAGAAATTACTTATTATTGGAATCCATGGAATATTTCATAACTCAGGACGCTTGAGCACACAAAGCAATGTGACATAACAGAGAAAATGATCATGCAGGTGAATCAAGTGTCGCAAATTCCGATCAGGCTTTCCAAATTTCCATTTAAGTAAATAATCGGCCGACGTGGCAGCTTCGACTTTAACTCTCAATATTTTCTGCAGTTAATATAAATCAAACGGTGATGGTATGGAAAGAAATGCTACGCACCCTAACGTTGTGGACAAGAACTTTACGGAATCCGTTGGGCAGCATGTGCTTTGTCTTCTTACAGCTTCCATAACCAATTGACGGCATTAAATATT
This sequence comes from Platycnemis pennipes, assembly GCA_933228895.1. NCBI lineage: Eukaryota > Metazoa > Arthropoda > Insecta > Odonata > Platycnemididae > Platycnemis > Platycnemis pennipes. Next base: position 15,547,659 of record OW121856.1, read on the forward strand.
GTCCCTTAAACCTTCTCCTCACCCGGTTGTCAATACCCTTCGGTTTTCTCCAATTTCTCTGTAAAAGAGTAAACAAACAATATAGTACACCACCACGTTACCTAACATTAATAAAATTAATTCAGTAATTTGTTTACTCACCCTTAGCTTCACATATCTATCACTCTGGTGACGAATGAACTTTTTCGTCCTCTTCTTCACAATTTTAGGCTTATAAACCGGGGTTATTGCCATTTTAAAATGTGGACAGGCCTAAAGGCAAAGAGAAAATTTTTACTTCCTAATTGCAAGATTTCAGAGACTATACCGAGTCTATAATCAGTGGAGCAAGCTAATTAAGCCAAGAATTGTATTTTAGGACTTCAATATCGCTGGTATAATGAAGGATGCAAATAATTTACAAAGATTTCACGATTCATTCCATACTTACACGTAGTGCCTCAACGTGCAGCCCTAGAAGATTTTACCCGGCCGACTTCAGAGACATCTATCGGTCAGAGAAGGAAAGTTGTTTCGGATGTTTCCGATTTCGACGGAAACAACGGAAACCGCAGCACCGCAGCGCACAGCGGCACGGCTTCCGTCGTTTCGCACGGTGTTGCCATGAGAAGCAGGAGAAGAGATGAGAATAGGATCTTGCCGATTTTGTTCATACATTGTCTATGGCATGAAATGAGGGAAGATTAAAAATGACAATTCCCGTAGAATGAAATAATTTTAGTCTCCACTTGAACATGTGACTGTTCCCCTTTCTTAAATCAATGGCTTAAATGACATAATTACATTGGATGTCCCTCTGGCTCACTCAAAAATTCTCATTTACTGGAAATACTTGCTTCTCGCAATAGTTACAACATCTCTAGTCTAACGGAAGAAGTAGAGCATGAGAAATCAAGAAATATTTTCCCAAAGATGGGTCGAGAGTTTTACGACGTACCGGGGTTCATTGTCATTGCGACGAAGGAAATCCACTAGGTAAACATCCCGAAGATCTCTATCCTTTCGCAATTCCACAAGAAACTGTACTCGGATATTCCTGCCGATATGGGAATCCATGGTTTTCATTGTTTTTCACTCTTTTTAATACCGAATTGTAACGAGCATGAAATATATCGCTCGTCTTCTTTAGGAGATTTGGCAACGTTGGCGTACAGAATACTTGTGTGAAGACGGTCCCATGGACCCCATGTTATTCTAAATGAGTCAATGTCGTAACCGGTACACTGAAAGGCCTTTTGTTATGGCATTGAGTGGGTTCGTGGATTTTTTTCAGAAAGGCAAAGTAAGTGCTAAGCGTCTTTGATATATAGTCGTTTATATTTTAATTTTTTCGTGTGATGGTACCTTTCATTGATGTCAAATTACGCCTTCAAAACAATAATTGATATTGAATAAAAGGTCGGTAATCCTTTAATTGTTAACCTAAACAGACATTCAGACCCAAGAAAAAGTTTGAACCTGGTACGCTGAGATATTCTCTGCATAAACATGCCCAAGCTTCGCTCAGTTCAGGGATTAACCTCAGGACTGTGGTTCAGTTGCCACCAGGAGAAGATCTCAATGACTGGATCGCAGTACATGGTGGGTAGACGTTAAAATTTGTCCTTGTTTTTTATGAGCCAAGATTCAACTATATTAAATCATACATATGTAGTTGATGAAAGTAAAGTCATTCTTCTTTTATACTGTGATAAGCAGTGATTTTAGGCGGCCAGTATTTTTGGGTTCTAAAGAATATTCTCTTTCATTTTGATAGTTGTTGACTTCTTCAATCGCATTAACCTGATTTATGGTACTGTGTGTGATTACTGTACGGAGACATCTTGCCCAACTATGAGTGGAGGGCCTAGGTTTGAATATCTTTGGGCTGACGGTGTGCGTTATCGAAAGCCAACTGCCCTGCCAGCACCTCAGTATGTCTCCTTGCTTATGGATTGGGCCGAGGGCCAGATAAACGACGACAGTCTCTTCCCTGTATCTACTGGTAAGTTTTTCTTTGGTTATTTGAAGTTAGCTGAAAGTGTATAGAGCTTTTAATACAACGTTTTCAATAAATCACCAACAAATAAGATTGAGAAATGTTTAGTCATATCCTGCGTGAATTAATGGTAAAAGATTTTCTATCTGTTCAGTTCACTTTTAAAAAATGGCTGGTCATTGGGCTCTAGAAAAGTAGTTTTCTTTTCTTCCCCATGTGAACCCTCTCACATTCCAAATTGCGTGTAATTTCAAGTTGAGCATGTGAAAAAATTAATGTAAATAATTTTGTTGATGGGAGTAAGTAAAGAACCATGTAGAGATCACCATAAATTAGAGTTGGTGATGAAACGTTCATATACTGCCCGACTAAATGCACAAATTTATTTTATGAAATTGTGATTAAAGCATGCAGTATGGGCCTTATGTTTACTGGAAAACTTCACTGAATTACTACCTAATTGCCTAAGTTATAATAGTATTTTTCTCTGAAATGTCCCAAAGCATTCGATATGCCAACATTATAGTGATTTAACATTGTGTTATTTGCTCATTTTCAGATGTGCCTTTTCCGAAATCATTTGTGAGCCACTGTAGGAAGATACTCACGCGGCTCTTCAGAGTGTTTGTTCATGTGTACATCCACCATTTTGATCGGATTGTGGCCATTGGAGCTGTGAGTATCTTTCCACATTTATTTGTACAGCTGTTGAAGGGCTGTGTTAGATACATTATTTTAAAGAACATTGAGCCAGGTGCAATTAGGGCATGGATGTGTCATGTTCCACCACCATACCCATCCTTCTTATCTTAAAGAAAGAATAACCACTCATTTAGGTTATGTACCTACTTGTGCATCTTTACATGATTGGCATCTTCTTAAAGAATTTCGCTGCGAAAATCTTATGAAAAAATTTATATAATATTTTTCTGATGATCAAATTCTCAAATCTGCTCTATCTGGTGTTGAAGTGGAGGCCGAGATGATATCAGATGTTTAAAGGTAATGAAAGGGTGATGGAAGAATCTGTATTGCTATCAGGGAGAAAAATAATTCTCAGGGTACAGCAGTTGCAAGATGCTAATGTTAGTTGTTATTTGGGTAAGGCAACCAATGGATAAGGTCATTTGTGCCATCTAGGAAAGGTAGATTACTAGGTAGAAATTAGGAATTTATCGGGGAATTGAGGAAGAGGGGAAGGAGACTAGCCTGTCTTAACGAAAAGTGCAAAGGGGTCCACAGTTTAATGTCCAATCCAATAGAGGGTATGCCGGACTTCAATTTCTCTCCATGCAGCACTCAATGCTCTATGTCTATCCTATCTACCATATCTACCGAAATGTTCGGGTGATCGGGCGAAATGTTCGTGTGGGAGAGAGTTTCGAACCAGGGGCGTCGCTTGGAAACTGATAAAATACCAGCGGTAACAAATAATTTTTAAGAATTAATGTATTGTAAATTTTCAGGAGCATGTTAGAATCACCCGAACACATCGGTAGATGCTTACAATTATGTGATTGTAGAGCTTGAGTTCTTTTTTCTCTTGCGATTAGTTTTTTTCCAAAAAAGCACATCGCTGGAAAATCACGGCACCAGGCAAATTAGAACAAATGTTGTACGTGCAAAGATACGGAAATTAAAAATTACGATCACACTTCATGTTCTTCCGTTAATTTCGTACACAAAAGACGACAGGTCGTGCGGACGTATTTCTGCCATGTACTAATTACGTATTTTTAGCAAATTACGTAATTAGTATCCAAAATAGTTAAAATGCATCCCGGATAAACAGATTAAAAATATGTAAAACCAGGGACAGTCGCACAACGAAACTGCGATGAAAAAAAAATAGTAGACGGAGAGTCTCAAACCAGGGACATCGACATTGTGAAGCAATTACTTTACCCCTAACCCAAACTGCACTGTTTAAACATAACTAATTATTAGCTTTATATTGGCAATAAAATATTTCAAACTCGTTTTTTGACGAAGTTACTGGATATATAACCCTATATGTGGGGTGATTCGTAAATAACTAATCAAGGACTACCTGCCTGCCAAATTTCGTCAAAATCCTAGACCCGAAACTCGGACACTCCCCTTGTAATAGGAAATGTATAGGGAGCAAATTCATGGCTGATTTAATGATTTTTACTCTATGATTTACGTATATAAATAAACTAATGCTCTGAATATTAATCCCTTCCCCATAGTCTTGCCATGACATGGTGCCTGCGTTTTCGTATGATTTCTTGGGCGGATTGAATTAAAAATAGTCATGGTAACCCATCCCATGCCAGATAGTTTGATGGGCAAGCGCAAGAGGAAAGGTAGTCCTCACAGCACCTGTCCCTAGTGAAGTAGGTTCAAGAAAGGCACCTGGCCATATGGGGGAAGCCTGTCATGTGGTGGTGTCACACTGGCAATGCTAGTAAGGCAAGTGATGGGAAATGTCAGCAGTAATGTATCCTCAGTAAACTACAAATGTATAGTGGCTCATTCTCCTCCGACAAAAGGAATGACAAGAGTCTATGGCAAAAGAGAGTCAGCAAAGCAGATAAATATGTCAGCCTTTGCATAGTGTTACAAAATGGTGCCTTCAATTCACCAGGATGTCTATTGTGACACTGAAGCTTGAACCTCCAATTCTCCTCTCATCAACTCTTTCGATTTGATGACCATTTGTTGTCCAGGAGAGGCAGGTACAAAGAGAGGAAATTAAGACAGCTGTGGTGGGGGATGGGAAGTGAGTGAAATCCGTAGCCGGATGCATCAGCTTATTTAGGCGGCCTGTGAGCATCCTGTCACATGATTTCGACTCTGTTCTGTAGATGGCTTAATCGCTGTTTCTTCTTTAAAGGATGTGTCGCCTGTTCAACATGCTAATACGTGGCATGGCTAGAAATTATAGCCATTTACCATTTTTGTGGAAGTTTGTGAACCTAGTACAGAACTGCCAGCAAGGGCTATGAATAATAGATGACTATTTCGTCAAAACTTGGGTGAGTTGAATAATGGAGGGAGAGAGAATGGGGTAGCAGCGGATGTAAAATCAGGGACGGGAGTGAGGCAGGGCTCTCCAGTATTCATTTCCAGATGCTCGGAAGAAAGACTGAGGCATACATGGTATGTGCTAAAAAAAGTTGGGAAGCTTATGAAGTCCATTAAATTTCCTGATGACCAAGGAGACAGGAATTTATGTCTGGGACAGTGAGTAAGAACATGTTGGAATGTTGATATAGGTGTTGATGTGGAGTGTGGTATTGCATGGTCAGGAAACTTGGTATTTGAGGAAGGAGAATGAGTGTTGCTTGAAGGCTTTCAAGATGTGGGTTTGGAGGGAAAATCTCATGAATTAGGCACTAAATTATTTAGTTTATTTGTCGGGCTCATTGCCAGTCACCATGGTTTGTGACTGACAAGCAGTTCAAGGGATCTTGTGAAGCATAAGCTGGCAGAACGAGAAGTTTCGGATGTGGTTAAAGCATTTGGTACAGATATTTCTAATATAAGTCAATGCAGGTGTTTCCTAACTGTCGCTGCTTTCTGTGTCTCACAGTCCAAGTTAAACGCACCTTTCTTGGATGTACCAAAGTCAGTGTTTCATACAGTTTCTGTTTCGATATCATAAACCACTGGGTAGGCTTAAGATAAAATGTTTACCTGTTCAAGGGAGTATTCCAGTGCCCCACCCTCCCCCACTTGTAAAAACCCTGATCCCTGTTGTAACACACATTCACCAGTTAAACGTAGTAGTGAAAATTAGGTAGTAAAAAAGTCGTAAAATAGCTTTTTGGACATGAAGCAAGTTGTCAGTCCCTGAATACAAAGCTTTCTCCATTCCCATGGCACACCTTCTTTCGTGATGCCCCGGGCAGCCAAGTGGTTTGCCCGGGTCCTTAAATAATACCATGTTGATATAGCAAGTGGTCAAAGCTGACAGTGTGTGCAAATGTGGATATTGGTTTGTGTGATGCACTTCCTCCACTGGGCATCACCACTAGAGATGTCACTTTAAATTTTTTAGTTGTGTGAGTGGACTATACAAAGCTACGAATATCATTCGTGTAAGTTTTTCTGTGGAGTTTTGGCAAGTCTGGAAATGCGTTGTTGTAACTCGATTTTTCCGGAATGCACAATGTGTGCGTAGAACCAAATTATGAAACGTTATTCCATCTAAATAATAATAACATGATCTCACTCATTATGAAGTTTCGTGATCGACCCCCAGGTATTTAAACTACACAATTTATGAATGCTAGAAATGGAAAATTGTTCATTTCAGAAAACATAAAGAATCATATACTTGATGAGATGCTGAGTGTTCTGATGCATTTTGTGTTGATTAAGACAAAGACCTGCTTACTTTTGAGTGAATTTTATGTTACACACTTGCAAAATGGAAATTGATGTATATATGTAGGTAATTTACAGTTTTTTTTTGTTTGAACTTTGAAAATTTAGTATTCATTCTTGAAAGCTTTGAAAAGGCCTGGAATTTTGGTTTGCAATTTTGGTAGCTCTGATAAACTGAATCCAACGGGTGTATTTAATGATGAACCTTTGTTTTGATTTTCCAGGAGGCCCACGTGAACACGTGCTACAAGCACTTCTACTACTTTGTGCGTGAGTTTGATTTGGTCAGTCCCAAGGAGCTGGAGCCTCTTGCCGAGATGACCTCGCGGATTTGCCGTGATTCCCAACCGCCCACCCCGGCCGTACAGAAGGGCGCTCCGTCGACCTCTGGAACTTCCTCGTCGAGGCCGGGCACCTCTGAGCAGAGGCCACCCTTGCCACTGCCCCCTTCCCATCCCGCCAGCACACCCTTCGCCCCCACCTCGGATCACCCCCTGTGCGAACCCTCGTCCGTTCCCGTGGCGACGTCCTCCCGAGGGCTGAGGTGATGTGGGAATGCTCACCCCTCCATGCCGGGCCGGCATGCTCACCGTGTGGGTCTCGTCGAACCCACGCGCTGAGGAAAGGCAACGGGATATGTCCCCCCTGCATCACCACCCCTCTCCCCTGAGACCCAACAATGCCTCCCCCCCCCTCTTCTGCTCCTTACTCGTGACAGTCACATAGTGATCTCCTCTCCCTCCCTCTCATAGTTTCAATGTCTTGCATGACTGTTTTTTCCTTTCTTCCTGTGGGTTGTGATCCCAGCAAATTTTAAACATGCATCAAATGCAGATTGTTGAAGATATTGTTTATTTCTCTAATGTGACACAGTTTTTTATTCTTATTGCTAACACTGTGATGTGAAATTTCTTACACCAAGGTGTTTTGATATTGTACTTAAGATGATGGCAAATGCTTGTTTTCTTGCCAGTGTATTCGCATCTGGAATCATTGTGTGAGAAAGGTACCGAAAAGTTTGTAATTTATTGATACTATTATTATTCACCCGCTTATAACAGTCACTTTGCATGTGTTATGTGCATTTTTGTGTACATTATTGTAATAATATAGAAGTGTATTTCGTGAGAAATGTCTGTGAGAGTAAATTTAAACTGTGTATTTCTCCCTTAGTGGTACACTAGTAATCTGTCATATCCACGAGATGAACCGTTTGGGTTGGAGGACTTGATCGATGTGCCATGGAGACATCTTGAGGCCTTGAAATATTTTGTGGCTATTGAAATGGCACTTAACCTCAATATGAATCTCCAAAGAGTAATCAAAGGGTGTTTCAATTAGAAGCATTTAGATTAGAAAGTAGCCTCTCCATAGTTTGAATCTTACTTCTTTAGTGTTAAGCATGCAATTATATGCCCAAAAGTCTTTATATTGCCAGATAATTATGGCGATAAAGATTATATGACTGCCTTTAATCTTGAAATGTGATATTTCTAGGTAGTACAAAAGTATTCATTAGTGTAAAACTCAATGCAGGAGTCATCCTTAGTCCACTTGATGCTGTTATTTCCTATTTAACCCATCCCCCCTCGCCTAAGTAGACTTAATGCCATTACTGACTCTACTTGACTCCTTTTCTTACCCTTCTTGCTTTTCTCTACATTTTGAATGGATGAAGCTTAGAAATCAGATAAACAAAATTGAATCCATCCATTTCTTGATTGTTTATCGTTGATACATGTTCGACAGTAGATGGTGAACTGTCATAGGATGCAATGGGTAATTACATGATGGAATGCCCTTGATTCATACCAAATCATTCCTTTAAAATAAATTGGAGAGGAGCCCCCCTAGCACTTAAACCTCTTTAGATCCATTGTGCCAACCCACATTTAACCTGCCTGCCACCTGCCGACAGGGGACAAGAGCACCGTGGTAGAGGTATGGAGGAGGGTCACCCATCCAACCTCTGGACTGGTCCAACATTGCGTAACTTCTGTGATCTCATGGGAACCGGTGATTCAACATGGCTAGACCCTAACCCAAGTCGTTCCTTACTCTTGTTATTTTATTGTTAGTATCAGTTTCTATTTGTGTTAGAAAAAAATACTAAACTAGTGTCATCTACCATATCTGTGCACATATCCTACTCCTAAACCTGAGAGATTTGTGTACATTTTTTGTAATGTAATGAAATATTCTCCAAAGATGTTGTTTCAGTCAGAGAAAAGAGAACCATTCATTATGGGTAACTCTGAGGGTATGTAATACTTGGAATTTTTGGAGCTCCAAAAGTTGTTTGGAAATCTTTATGAAGCGTATGGCACCCCGCGTAATCTCTATTTTCATTTGGTTGTTGCTATCATCCTCTACCTCCTCTCATGTGCCCTTTTATTTAGCTTCTAGCCTTAACCATGCTTTTTGTTGCAATCTTTACTATTCATGGCTGTGTAATCATCGAATGGCTTCATCTGTTTCTTTCCGAATTTCATTATCCCGTCATCCATCCTAATCTTTGGTTTTAAAGCAGAAGGGACTCAAACATGATTTTCTTCTGCTTTAAAACCAAATCTTATATCGCATGGACTTAAGAACATTGCCAATGGATTTACAAGAATAAATATGGAACCTATAAATGAATCCTGTAATTTACTTGTGTTAATTGGTTATATATGGCTGGATGACCATAGCTCAACCACATATCAGTAGTAATGGAAAGGATACTTATGTTTCCAAAATTTATAGTCAAAATAAGATATCTTTAGTGCACTGAAGTCCACTTTTTTAAGTTCAGACTTGTGGAAAAAAATTGTTAGGTGTATCATTTAAATCACCAAATAACAAATCAGCATGCAAGCCCCCCTTGGAGTATTTGTGTGATTGTAAAAGCCATCGCATGTCTTCCGTACATTATTTTCCATTTCATTGTTAATTTTTTTAAACATAGTATTGACTCCTTCCTATATATTTAAACCCACATGAAAGGGATATGTAATTATAAAAACAATCTAATTGTCCGGCAGTTTCGTTGTTTTATGAGAATTATACTGAAATAGGGAAGTGTAGAAATAAGTGAGAACGTTCAATAGAAGTAGCTTCATGTCGGCATTTAGGCTGCGAGAAGTTGATCAAGCAAATGAAGAATAGATAGTACTACAGAGTTCTTGGCTGTAAAAATTGTAAATCTTTTTAGAGCCACCATTCAATAACTTTTTTACAGTGGTAACTTTAACTTTCACTGTGATCACTAATTATCAATCCAAATATTTCTTTCATTCAGCTCAACTCTGCTATCAGCTAACATCTTTGCATTTTCATTACTATTCTCTTTTGTGGATGCTATTACTCCCTTATTACATCCCATTTGTCATGGTGATGTTTGCCAGTACTTAGTCCCCAGAAATGCATCATGTGGTTATGGATGACTTCTATAATTTTAAGCTATTTATAAATGATGGATGACAACCAGAAGCCGAAAGTGTTTACATATGTTGTTAATAAACAGTCAGTCAAGGGTCTTGATGCCCTCTATTACCACCCAAAAAAAACTGAATTTTTTTAAAAACTATATGTTAAGATGAAGTTAGTGTGACCATTTGTGAAATTTCCTGTAAAGGTTGTCGAAGTCAGTCTAGTCTCCAAATTACTGTTAAGTTTTTATGTAGGTTTTGCTGTCAATTTAAAAATAACCAGGCAAATGAAGCGTATCACATCCCATTTACTTGTCATGATGAATTATGCTTCTATGTCCAGCATCCTTTTTAATGTTGTTTCTATTGCTATGGATGTGATGTTATTTCGGTGAACATTGTATGTGAATGGTCATTTGATCAGTTACTTTTCCTTCACGATTTCCTCCAATCCCATGTTAGACAAGGCATGGATTTGAAATTGTGTGCCAATGGAATCTGCCTCAGGAGTTATGCAGCAGTTATGAGTATGTTGGTTGTATCATGTGAAATTGCATTGAACCCAATTTTGTTTATACGGTGTATTTCCCCAGAATGGTGTGGAACCTGTGCTTCCTCCTTTTGAGTAGATGCAGTGACTGTCTCATAATGCTTTTATTTTTTGATTTAGTGAGCTAATTATGTGATTATATTACAGAAGCACTGCTATCACTGTCTGCATAGCACCTCTGTGCACATGATGTAGTCAGTAGTAAGTATTGCTTCAGGAATGCCATGTCAATAGTGTTCAATCACTTGGGATTCACTCGAAATGAAGATCAAGTTGCTAATGCTTATGAATTAACACTCAAGGAATTAATGCATCAAGGTCTATTGTGCTTGTGACAAAGTTATGGGTAATCCCGTAACTTTGTATTAGTGATTATCTCAGCACTGTTGCTGTAGAACTTTGGTCAGGTTTTAGATCTTAATCAGTGGGGTGAGTTTGGTTGTATTTGTTAATTTATGCCAAATTTTGTTCAAGTCATGTATATTTTATGGAAAGAATGCTTTGTTATGCCTTCTTGGCCAACTTTAACATGCCCAGTGATGTGTACAGTATGTTTATAAAGGGTAATAATAGGTGTATGCTGCAATATAGTAGCTAGTTTAACTTAGCCCCAAGCTAGTTCATCAATGTAACCACATTTTTAGCTGGTTATCGCTTGTAATGTATTATAATATGAACCAGAGCCGTGTACTCCAGCATAAAGGATGAGAATGGAAAGGTTCAATTTCCTGAATCAAGAACATGCTGATACTAACGTGATATGTAGGTACTGTTATGAAACAAGAATATACACCCATTTTTTATCATGTTTTTGAATTAAACATGTCTGTGGTAAATCATTTTACAGTAATTGTTGGACATTCCTAAAAATATAAAGAAAATGTGTATCAAAACCACCATAAGGAGATGGCTACTGTTGTACCAAACGTTAGTGCTACACTACAACATGCTGTTTTGTACGGCTTGGTCAGAAAGTGCTAACTGCTAGTTCGATGGATGATGGCTCATAAAATAAAGTCTTTTGTGATCATAGTATTGTTTTGTATTATTTTTCGTTGTTTCTCTAAGTGAATATTTTTACATGTAGGCTGAAAACAACTCTCTGCCTTTGGGTGTCTTAATTTCCATTGGCATTGAGAAAATTGAGGTATTCCTCAGTCAGCTTATTGAGGTATGTCTGCCAAGATTTAAATGATAACATTTTAACTAATTACTGTTAGGAAACCTCAGGCACTTAAAAGCTTATTGGCTGTACCTGATGCGCCTTGATTTCTTTGTGTACCTGCTTTTTTGTGAATCTATTGCATATTAAGTTGCAGCCTTACTTGGTTGGATGGAAAAATGGCCCTTTAAAATTTAAGATAAAATCACACAGGAATAGAGCCTGCTGGTAATATAGAAATATTCAACTATTATTACTTGTTTGTCTCCTGCCCAAAAAATCTTATTTATATTCATCCTTGACAAATTGGAAAAATTTTTGGTAAATATTTATCTCACTGCTGTGTTGACGGACCAATAGCATTTTATGTGCAGTATGGACAAAATGTGGACTTGCTCTTTCTGAGAACTTTTTCCTCTCTTGCCTTCTTCACCATAAAATTGACTAGCTATTGCTCGAACAAGAACTTCCCGAAGCAACGTCCATATCTTGGCTTGATAAAACCACTGCATTATAAACGCATATATAACGAGTCAGTGGCATCGGGCAGCAGCAGTCGGACGTGTCCACTGTACACCCCAGCTAAATCAGACTTTAATTGTTCCGGTAAGTGGTGTTCTAGTGAAAGCACATATTGATTCGTAATTGCCTTAATTCCTGAATTCACTCTTTTAGGTTTTTCCCATCATATACCCATTCCTTTCAAGGTATTTTCCATAATTTGCACAATTGTGTACCCAACCTAGATGGCAATAGTATCAACCTTTAACTTCTCCACTTCTGTTTTTTTTAACTCATCCCCCCACCTCTGGTCCTTTCTGCCCTAAGTAATACAAAAATGGTCTCCCTCGAGAAAATTTGTGTTGCACCTTAAGATGGATCTTTCAGTTGAGGTACATAGTACACTAAAACCTATGGAAATGTGTGTTGTTTGATTGAAATACAAATAGGCTGAGAGAAAAATTTTATTTGAGTAATGTGATGAAATGGGAAAATTACAGTAAGATACCTATAATCCCAGGGCAAAGGAGGGAATACATTCCATTGAGGACGAGGCTAGGAAATTATTGCGAGATCAAGATTTAGGTGCAGGGGATATGTTGGTGCACTCAATGGTAAGGGAATTAGGTAGGGATGGGTCGGTTCCACTTTTTTTCGGTTCCGGTTCGGTTCTTAACTTCGGTTCCGATTCTTAATTTACCACTTACTTTGCATTGCTCAATGATAAGATAAGGTAATCAATAATCATTTTCAGAGACTGAATTAGAATAATTCGCGACTTTGAAGCATCTAAGTACACTATTTCACCAGGTTTTAATGTGAAGCCTCCACTTTCGGAGTGTGAGTAGGTTTCAAACTGGTTTTCGCGCCAATTATTTCGGTACCGATTATTTTTGGCCTCGGTTCCGGTTCTAAGCTCAAGAACCGGTGGAACCGAAGAACCGAACCGACCCATCCCTAGAATTAGGCCTATTATGAATAAAGAAAGAGTAATCATCATGGGCAAAGCATTAATACAGTTGGACTGTGGGACTGAGGAAGTGTTGCAGAAAAATAATATGATAAAGGCATCAAATAGATATATGTAATAGCGTTCTAATAAAAATGCTAGATTTGAGGGAAAACTTGCCCCATGCAGAGATTTTGGGAATCATGATTCTAAGGGTAGGTATCTGAAGTAGGAAACCAGAAGGTTTAGAAAAAAATAGACTACATCCTAATTGAGTATATTAATGAAAGCTCACTTAATTTTGCAAACTGCAAAGATTATTCTTGAAATTATGGACAGAGGGATAATTTAATGTGATTAAATTAGTTCATTGGCATATGGCTACAGACGGATGGAAAAAGGAGGCAGAGCTGGCCATAAAAGCAGGAGGCATCAGCTCGCGTAGACGGAACATATATTCAAATTCTGAAGATTCAGGCGATATGGAGTGGAAGCGAAACATAATAACACAGAAAGAAAAACACGAGCCAAATCCACAAAAATAAACTTTAGTCCCTCCCCTCCCCCCCCCCTCCATCCTCCCTGACCCCCAGCCGCCTCACCCTCTCTGGGCCCATCTTTTGCGACTCCTCCACGGGACATCTGACTGACAAGGAGCTGCTCCAAATTTTGATTTCGAGACTTTTGTTTTTTTATATTTGCCACTCATTTGTGACCACCTCACCCCCTGTTACCCACGTCTCCCACTCCTTTTCCCCACACTGGTTACTTCTGTTGACCACCAATAACCGTCCACTCCCACGCTCCTCCCCTTTCCTCCCTCCCCCATTTTGGTTCTTTCATATATATGTTGGTGCATCTTAGATATACACTATCTGACAATGCTGTAATACAGTGAAACCCGGGTCGTAGTAAAGTTTATTTTTGTGGATTTGGCTCGTGTTTTTCTTTCTGTGTTATCGTGGGAACATATATTGTTTCTTGGGTAGCATTTTAAACCAAGGTGGGCATGGTAGTGATGATGCGATGAGAGTTGCTTTGGATACAGAGCTATTCATCAACTTTAGATGAGAAACTAGAGCAAAGGCATAAAGAAAAGGCTGGTTAAGACTTGATAAGGAGCATGCCTTAATATGGAGCTGAGGGCTAGACTCTAGCGAGAGCAGGGTCTTAAGGAACACATGAACTGCCCAGTAGTCCCGAACAATTGAATTATATATGATATAGTGTGATGAAAACACGATTTCTGTGCATTGAGAATGTATTTGTGTGTGTGCAGATTCACTTTCTGTTTCCATCTGAACCACGTGCCACACCCACTGAGCACAATTCTGTTGTGAACAATTAAGTTGGGTATATTGCATCAGTGGCGTACCAAGGCTACCTTGGTGCCCGGGGCTAACTAGATGGTAGCTGGTAGAAAAAAATATTTTTTCTTAAACTAAAGATGTTTTTCGATGTTGGTGCCCCCCCTCCTTTACGACGCCCAGGGCAGCTGCCCCATTCGCACCCCCCTTGGTACACTACTGTATTGCATAACTCGTGCTTCAAGGGGCAATTATGCTAATAGGGTGAATATGAGCTCAACTCAAGTGTGATCACGGTGCCCTCTTCTACTGCTGTCTCTAATATTTCTTCTCAAATCCAAAAGATAGCAGCATGTCTCACATAGTCTGCGGTGGTGACAAGCTCTACAAATGAGGAGTGGGTAAATTCCAATAAGATTTAGTGTTGAAGTTTCATTTAGAATTGAGAATGTCCGAATGTATTATAGGTACTAATGCCACTTTTTTCATTAATATTATGTACGTAGTTTTTAAATTTCATGTGTTAAATTCATATGTGTATTCCTATCGGTATATTCTGCAGCATTGACAACACAATGCAGGCTATCTGAGCTCCCATTAATGTACTGACTGACTGAGGAACAACTTACAGAATGGATTTTTCATCTATTGTCAGCTCTGTGCGAACACCCAAAGATTTCACGTACATATATTGCCGCTGAGCGAGAGATATCTCTTCTATCTAGAATACATGTGAAGGTGATTGTTAAGGACAGAAAGTGGAATGAATGATGAACTGCAGTAGGAGACTTCATAAAAAAATCCCCCCTAACCACATGGAAATAAACCAGAAGGCTTGGTTAAAACAGTATACATCATAATTCTAAATAGAGGAGAGCAGACATATGAGTAAATTACAGCAAATTTGCTTCATTCTGCACACTGCAAATGTTGTGCTTGAAATTATAAACATAATGGCCTAAGCAGAACGTAAATCATGTGTTTTTATATAACAGCATAAATAGAGCCTTGAGCAAGGTACTTGATTATATTATAGGTTGATTTTCTACCGGTAGAGATAGGTCTAAATATAAATTTAATTCTCCCACACCCCTAAATTTCACACGATGACCCTCTTCAGCCCCTCGTACCTTCCATCATTCTATCCAAGCTACCCATTCTTCTCCTCACTCCCCCCTGCTTACCCAATGTTCTTCCCTCAATCATGTCTTTCAAAACGCCATCCCTTTATTACTTTCCCATCCGCACCTTCTGCACTCTAATTTCTTCTATCAATTTTCTTTCCTCCCCCACCAATTTTAGCACTTCATGATTCATTCTTCTTTCCACCCACTTTACTCTCCCCATCCTTCTCCACACACACATCTCAAAAGCCCTAAGTCTATTTTCATCTTCTTTCTGCAAATCCCATGGTTCTACCCTATATAGTGCAACGCTCCATACTAAACTTTTCGCTAGTGTTTTTTTTACTTTCCTACTCAATGCGCCTGTCATTAGTTCACGCCTACACATAAAAGCTTATTTTGCCAATGCAATTCTCCTTCTCACTTCAATGCTGCTATACCCTCCAACACATTAGATAGATAGATAGATAGATTGTAATAGCGGTGGAGTTCCTCACAACGGAGGCCCTGAGGCACTTAGACCAATTGGTCCATTGTGCTAACCACCCTTCTAAAGAAATCACCCATAAAGGCCGATCGCCTTGCTAAAGGCCAACAAGTCCCCGATGGGGATTTCCCTTACCTCCCTGGGTTCCAAAAAATGGGGAACCCAGGTACCTGTTTCGAGTCCTCATCACCGCAGGGCACTCGCATAACATGTGGGATGTGGTTTCATCCTCTTCTTCGCACCACCTACATCTAGGGGAATCTACGATTCCCAGGAGGTGCAGGTGCCTCATCACCTGGTAGTGCCCCGTGAGGAGTCCCACTACCGTTCGTAGTTGACCCCTGTTTAGTGACAGGAGTCTTTTGGCAAGCACAGGCCTAGGCTCTTCAATGTGTAGTTTGGCCTGTCTAAGGCCTGGTGCAGCTCGCCAGATCTCAGAATGTCGGGTTAGCCCCCACATTCTAATTTCCGCCATCCCTACCGACGAGGCAATAGGTATGATTGGCTCTGGACCAATCGGATCTCGGCTGGAACCGGCCCTTGCCAGCTCATCAGCCATCTCATTTCCAGATATGCCTGCATGACCAGGCACCCAGAAAAGTTCCACCTTGCCGCATCTGCCTATATCATTGAGTGCCTCACGACACTCCTGCAGCAGCTGTGATTTACACCATGGTGATGTCAGTGCCTTTAAAGCTGCCTGACTATCCGTGCATATGTGTATCGGTCTGTTAAACATCCCGATTTCCTTAATAGCATACGCGCAGGTCAGAAGTGCATATACCTCTGCCTGGAACACCGTAGCATATTTTCCCAAAGGGATTGAGAGCTTCCTTGGTGTGCTACAATTGTAGACCCCTGCTCCCGCTCTTCCTTCTTTCCTAGAGCCGTCCGTATACCACACCTCGGCCCCAGAATGAAGTTCTTTCCCCTTTCCTCTAGCCCACTGTTCCCTATCCGGGAAGTGGGTTTTGAAGTAGGGGGGTGTTTGGTTGAACCTGGCTATCATTCCATCACTGCCCATCCCGAGAATGGGACTGGACTTCATGAGCTCTGTCCAAACTTGTCTGTGACCATAGGAACTTCCTTTGTCATACCACTGTCCCATACATTTGAGACGATAAGCCGCTGTCTTTGCCTGCACCTCAGCTTCCACATGGAGTGGAGCGAGGTTCAGCAGTGTTTCCAGCGCCAGAGTTGGGGTTGTTCTCATAGCCCCTGAAATGCCCATACAGGCCAATCTTTGAAGGTGGTTCAGTTTGTTCCCAGCAGTTTTGAGCCGGACTCTCTTCCACCAAACTATAGAGCAGTACAAGAAACTAGGTTTAATGACTGCCGTATAAATCCATCTAATGGCTTTTGGCTGAAGTCCCCATGTTTTACCAAGGGTCCTCCTGCACATCCATAAGGAGGCACAAGCTTTCTTTGCCTTGGTGTCCAAATGCTCTCCCCAGTTAAGCTTGGAGTCCAGAATAACCCCAAGATACTTGACCGATGGTGAGGGATATAAAACCTTTCCCTGCAAAGAGGGAGGTCTAAAGCCCTCCATTTTCCTTCTATTGGTAAACAATACAAGCTTAGTTTTCTCCGGATTTACAGTCAGCCCTGTTTCTGCACACCACCCCATTGCCTTATCCAGGGCTTTCTGCATGAGTCCAGAGACAGTATCAAGGTACTTTCCAGTGATGATTATAGCCACATCATCTGCGTACCCTTGAGTGTATGCGCCAGTCCTATTTAATTCTAAAATAAGACTGTCGACTACCATATTCCAGAGGAGTGGAGATAACACTCCTCCCTGAGGGCAGCCTCGAGTCACAGCTACTTTCATTGAACTGTCTCTCAAGACTACTTTTACAGTTCTTTGTTCCAACATGTATCTAATCCAGCTCACAATGTGAGCATGGATACCATGTCTTCCTGCAGCAATGCATATTTGATCGAAGGATGTGTTATTAAATGCTCCCTCGACATCAAGAAATGCCCCCAGTCCGTACATTCCGTGTTCCAGCACTCCCTCAATCCTGCTAACAAGATTGTGGAGCGCTGTCTCCACGGATTTTCCCTTCTGGTAGGCATGTTGATACAGGTGCAGGGGGTGATCCCTTAATGGCCCATCCCTTATGTACCTATCCACTATCTTTTCTAGTGTCTTCAGTAGAAAAGACATCAGACTGATTCCTCGAAAGGAGTCTGCTCTTGTGTAGTCAGTCTTACCTGGTTTAGGTATGAAAACCACCTTGGTGACCCTCCAGGCTTTTGGAACATATCCATAAGCCAGGCAGGAGCGAAATATTCTTACCATTGGAAGGAGGAGCAGATCTTGCCCTTCCTGAAGGAGTGCAGGAAATACCCCATCCTCCCCAGCAGCTTTAAAGGGGCTAAAACTCATGATTGCCCATTTTGTAACTGTGTACGTCACGATGCTGGAGGAAAGTCTCCATTCCGTCCGAGCCGGATGGATGGGATTCCTCCCATGATGCATCTCCCTCAACTCCCTGGAGCCTGGAAAGTGGGTCTCCAGCATTAGCTTTAGTGCTTCCTTGTCGGAAGACGTGAAGTCTCCCGAGGGAAGCAGCAGAGAACCCACCCCCGCTTCTGAGTCTTTCGATAGGATCTTATGAAGTCTTGCCATCTGTGGAACAGTCTCTACGCTCTCACAGAAGCTTCTCCATGAGTCCCTTTTACAGCGCTTGATTGCTGCTTTGTACCTCCGTTGGGCAACCTTAAAGTTTTCCCAATCCCGAGGCATTCTTGTCCTCTTTGCTTTATTAAAGAGTTTCCTAGTCTCTCTGCGGAGACCGTCTAATTCTGCTCCCCACCAGGGTAATTTACACTCTTCCTTCCTGGTCCTTAGGGGGCAGCTGTCTTCGTAGGATGTGATGATGCTTCTCTGTAGATAATCAACAGCAGCATCTACCTCATCCACATTTCTAAACTTGCACTGAGGTGCCCCCTCTAGGGCAGCTCCCAGCCTTTCTCGATATAGTCCCCAATTGGTAGTCCTCGGGTTTCTATATGTCATTTTCCTGTAATTGGATTCTAAAAGAGTGAAGAGTATGTGTCTGTGGTCGGACAAAGTTATCTCCCCTGACACTCTCCACCCATCAATCCTGTGCAGCAGAGAACTGGTGCACAGTGTAATATCTATCACCTCCTGCCTAATGCTATTTGCAAAGGTAGGTTGTGATCCTTTATTGAGTATTTGTAACTCCGTAGACATAAGATACTCCAACAGTGCCTCTCCCCTTCCGTTGGTGCTCCCACTCCCCCACACAATGTGGTGCGAGTTAGCATCACAACCGATCAGAAGATCCCACTTGTTGGTCTTACAGTGACTCACCAGCCTCTCCATCTCATTTGATGGTGGAGGAGCCGGTGCATCGTATGGCAGGTAGGAGGAGCAGATGACCACCCTCTTCCTGTTCTCACCTTCCCCCAGGGTCAGCAGAACTGCTGTCTGATCCCTAGTGGTAAATTCCGATAGATGCAAAGCACTTATCCCATTCACATAGATACAAGATCTAGGCCTATCAACAGTGGTACAGTAATATATTTTTCCGCCTGTCATGCTCAGGCCCCTGACTCTTCCCTGGAAAGCCCAGGGTTCCTGAATCAGAGCTATTTTGACCATACCTTCAGAGAGTATCCTTTGCAGAACCCCTGAGGCAGCCTTACTGTGTTGTAGGTTGGCCTGAAGCACGGCTATGCCAGCCATGGTTCGGCCCCGCCCACATCTTCTTCCTCCCTTGTCTCCTTCTCTTCGAGGGGGTATGGAGCCTTCCCTTAGGCCACTACCCACAGGGGCTCCCGAGTCAGACTCTACCCCCATGGGGGAGACCACGCTTGGTGCCTCCTTGAAGGTGGGCCCAGAGAGGTTGAAAAGGATGTCGTCCTCCTCTCCCCACGAAGGGTATGAGGGGCAACTGGGATGTGTGGGTCTCCCAGAAGGAACCCCCACAGGCAAGGTTAAGGTAGTAGAGGGTGCGTCCCGACTGGGATCCCCATCGGGGCTCTCCACCGGTATCGCATCCCCCAAGGAAGAAGCGTCCCGACTGGGATCCCCATCGGGGCTCTCCACCGGTATCGCATCCACCAAGAAAGAAGGCAGACTACAAGAGTCCATGTGAAGAGTGCGCCCTTCAGCGCCCTCCATAGTTTTGTTTGAGGGTTCCATGTTTGGTCCCACGAGTAGCTAGGGAAATATGGTGTCCGCCCATGCAGAGCCCCGCATGCATGGGTAAGGCTAAATAAAACCGGAGGTCGCCCAGTATCCGGAGTCTCTCTGTTAGTGACTTCTTACCCTCCGCCCCGCAGATGCGGTCACCCTTAGCACAGAGACGCACCGTGGTGATGGGAGCTGTTTATTGACCGCCAGGTCTAGATCCGTCATGTTCAGCGATACCAGGGGCACCTCGAGGAGGATGTGGCTCTTCACCACGCATGACGGTCTTGGTGGTCCATAGGCATGTTCTGCCCTTGTCCCTCCCTGGAGTCACTGACCCCTTACCCCCCTCCAACACATTACCTAGACAGCTAAATTGTCCACCTGCTCTAGCTCCTGACCTCCTACAATTTTAGTTTTACTGGCCTTTTTCATTCTTGAAAATCCCATTACTTTCAATTTATATTCATCCCGTACCTTTCGCACTGTCCCTGAAATGCATCCAAAAAATTTTGCAGGCCACAGGCTGATTAGTGCTTAGTCATCCAAGAACCTCACTGATTTTATCCATTTCCCCCCGACCTTTACTCCAGCCTCAAGCTCATCCCAAGCCTGTCTTACCATTTCCGCCGAGTATACGTTGAAAAGTAACCACAATAACAGACAGTCCTGCGTAACTCGCCTCCCTGTTGTGGAAAACTTGATTCTCCATTGGATTCAACTTATCCATCATTCCCCACATCTATTTTCATCTTATTGCCTTAGCATTCATATCTAGGCATCATACAATCCTATGCGCTACAAGATTTCAGTCTCTTTACCCTGACACAATAAAACTTTTCGCATACAAGCAAAGGATTTTCCTTCGAAGATTGCAGACTATACATACTTTTTTCTCACCAGGATGATTCCCATAATTGCTGTTCCTGTTCTACGTTGTGACCAGTTAATCATATTTACCCTAATCTTCTTCAGGAAAATCTTACTACAGTTTTCGATTTGTTTCATCCCACATCTGTTTCATAATGCATTAAGTATAATTTTTAAGCAAATGGATTACTGCCATATTGGTGTATGATCATCAGCATACTTTTCTGACATTAAAACTTCCAACCTTATATGTATTCCTGGACAATGCCCATTCCATATCAATATCACCATATCATTTGAAAAGAAGTTTACACTCCAAGCATAGTATGTACATGAGAACCACTTGTGAAGAATTCCACTGCAGTCCATAAGGAATGCCTCAGTATTCATGGTGATTATCCAAAAATTTTTTTTCCAAAAGGACAATTTAATTAATCTCATGGTGTCTAATGTCTTAAAGGATGGGAGTGAAAATGGATCACCATATCTTACACCCTGCTTGATTACAGCCCATTCCGGTCTGGGCATGCATATGCATACATGCAAATCATTCTCGTCCCTCTAATCCACGATACATATTTTCCCTTTTTACTCAAATCCACCAAGCAGGAAAACACAACCTCCTAATTAACTACAATCCTATCCACAAGCATTCTAATCCCGTATGTTATTAGTTGACCTCCCATTAACTGCTAGTGCCACTGGTTAATGTATCAGCTCTAGCATATAAAAGTATCTTTATCATCACAGCACACAAGTTTATCACTAGACTAACTAATAATTTTAACATCCATTCTGGCAAACTCCTTCCTCATATATCCTATTCAAATGAATCATCTCTTCATCCTCAGGTTCTTCAGTAGTTCCCATGCAAGGCCATAGCGAGTGGGGGGTCAGGGGGCTCAAACCCCCCGAAATTTGGAGACAAATATAGAGTAGGTATATTTCATATGTTGACCAATTAATCGATGGGGACCAGCTCAAGCTCCGAATCATTGAACACGCTCCCAAAAGTTTTTTTTGGGCCCTCATTCCATGCTCCAAACCATCAGTAACCTAAGGCCCAAGCCAGAAATATTTTTGGAGGGTGTACAGTCATATTTGAACCCCCCTGAAAAAATTACTACTGACCGAAGGGTCCCCAGTTCGCATCCTGGGCAAGAGCCTTTCTGGACACCCCCATCTAAAATCCTCACGATTCGATTTTCTGAGGGTCAGAACTTCATAGGAAATAGCAGGTGGCCCAGGGAAAGGAACTCTACCCTGAATGTGTGAATTTCACATGCCATTGGCTTTGTATGGGGTGAGCTCTACTCTCACCTATCAAAGACCAAACTTCGGGTTGAATCACTGAGTGAGTGATATTTAAGCACAATTAAGTCAGCATTAGTTTTGAAAAAAAAATCCATATCATACTATCTAAACACACTTATGAGCACTCTTGTCCATTGTTTGTGGCCCTTAGATTGCTGCCACTAAGGCATTTTCATCTATTTTAAGTCCTAAAAATGTTTTATAACAGAAGTGGTTTTATGCAGTGTATCTGACAAATATAATTTAAGGAATTTGTCCATTACTGTAACATGTAGACCAAGATTGTCATTATATAAATGTTCTTTTCTGTACACAAGGCCGAAAATATATAATGCCCACTGCCTGCTAAAATAAAAAAATATAAATCCAAAGCAAAAATGCTAAAACTGGCCCAAAATTAACTTACTTCCCATATAAACGTGGGTTTCATTAATTGTACAACTATTACTGCTCTTTTTTATAAATATAATGGCATACACTTCTGTATATTGTTAGTGGCTCAATTCAGGTCCTATGACCTTGGAGACCACCTAAAGCTCCCGATATACTTTTGTACTCGTAATTGTATCGAGCATGTGGGAATAAATGAAATATCACTATCAAGTCTACTATGTTAAGGTACCCCAGTCTGCTCCCATTTTATTTCTCACTTTATAACCCCTTTTGTTTCTATAAACGACCAAATATTTCACCTTCATTCTCTCTTCTTCCAACTGTCCCAGTCTTAACCCACCAGTGGGCCGATGTATCAGCCCTCTTACAACTATACTACAGTTTTGTAACATTATATTTCCTTCAAATTATAGACAGCATGAATACATTTTTAAGTTTGTGATCGAACAACATGAATTGGAGTAAAACTCAAATGTTAGACGAGTTATCTTTGAGGAAATATTTCCTCAAAGAAATATTCATTACAATAAAACAGTAGATCAGCACTGTGTAATTTTCCACAATTGTTTTATTCACCTCAACCATGTTTTGACATTCCTTAGATTATTATCTACAGGCTGCTATATGCAGAAGCCTTCAAATGACAAAAGGTACATCGGAACTGTATGAGGTGAAATAAAACAAGTGTAGAAAATTGCAAAGTGCTGATCTACTGATTTCTAGCAAGTAGGAGGGTAATATTAAAATATTCTTTAGAGAAAAATATGAAGCAGGGGAAGGGATCCCCTTTTTATTTAATATCCAAGTTGGATATTATATGGATGGCATTTGGTGGCAACTTCGCATATTGTATGGTTATCTATACAAGATTAGCTGATGAAAATTGGATATTGTTTGTACATTATAGTTGGATATTATATGAATATAAATTGCTACTAGGGCAGTGAGAGGGTTAATATTTTATTACCACAAATGATTGAAATTGTAATAATTGAAATCTTGTACAGTGCCAGATGTTAACCTAGACCAATGTTTATGTCCAACCACCCACTAGAATTTTTCACCTACAGCAAGCACCATGTGATGCATGAGCCACTGTCTTTCTAATTATTTGTCATCTAAAACAAATTTGTAGACTTTTTTCTTACATTGTTCTAGATGAAAAAATGTGAGCTTCTAATTTGGCTTAATTGAAAATGCCCCAAGACTAGAATATCCAGATGCCATATTAAATTATGGATAACAGTATCTCCAAAATTGGTTTTTCGATTGCCCAGGCAATCAGGATTGCCTAGACAATCGAAACACCAGTTTAGGAGATATTGTTTTCCATAATTTAATCAGGCATTTGGATACTCTTAATCTTCAGACATTTTCTAACATTGTCGACACTATTTTTACATTTGAAAGTTCAGCCTCGAGTGAAACTTAAAGATGAACCAGTAATGAGTGCTTTCTTGTCCATAGTATTTCTCATGCTCCAAGCATACAAAATTATACTTTGTCACATGATCAATTTCACCTCACCTAAACAAGTCAATTCACTGAATTACCATATGATGATACTTCAGTTCTGGAATCAAAATAATACTTTATTTCCAAAGTCACCAGGGAAGATTGAGATTAGAGCAATGCAACATGGTAGTTCTGATCACCCAGCTATTACGGCACTTACTGCAGCAGAGGAAAATAAGGTGGAGACAAAGAACTGAACAAGCTAAAACCTAATTTACTGGGATTAATACACATCGGCATATTGGATCTAATACAAAATTACTTCTCAAACATATCAGCTAAGGAAATGATTCACAGCCAAGAAGACAGTCCTAAAGAATTCTAACAAAAGTTTGGCCAGCTGAAATAACGACGAAATCAAGTTGAACTTAACACAAAATTATTCCCTGTTCATAGAGTGACCTAGCCCAAGTACTGCATACTTCTGATAGATTTTGATAAGACATATGATCACCGTGCAACTCTTTAACAACGAAAAAAGGAAAATATCAATGGAAAAGGAACAATCCACTAACAACTACACTGTAGACTTGATTCTCACATACTCAGGTAAAAATCCCCTTATGACAAACTACTCATGCACTGAGGAAGGGTACATACGGATCCAAAAACAAACGCGAAAAAAATTCCAGACAGTATTTAGCACAATAATCAGGGAATATGAACCATTAAATTTGTTCAGAATACAAATGGATAAGCATTGACAAAAATCCATCAAACAACCAAGAATTTAAGCATTGTTCACATTAATCAGCGAACATTTGTGAAAAAATGCAACTATTGAATTGATAATACAAGATCACTAAAAATTCAAATTCCTCAAGTTATGTCACATTGCCATTAAAACCCACTAGCACACACTACATGGGAAAGGTGACATTACCTATCCTAGGGGTTTGGATTTGGTTTGGGCTCTGCCCAAAACCAAATACAAAAAAATGACGCTATGACAATTTCATCATTTCCTCTGCTTTCATGCTACTTCACAGTTGACTTCTCAAACTCTCATGAGTGGAAAATGATGCCGAGGTTGCATTACCAAGCCATATGATGTATACGCAAGCACATGCAATCTCATGCTTCACCAATGATCTAATTAGGAGAACAACATGCCAAATTAATACTCCTTACTTTATGGAGTGGCGACCATATTTAAACAATTTATCAAAATCTAAAAGATTAATTTTTTGAACTCACAAGAATGTCATTACCATGAAAGTTGAATCATAAGTGAAGAATAGCCACCACTAACTTGTATAACAAAATCTATCAACACCAATAATCCCTCAATGAGACTTTTGGCCACCTAGTGGAAAAGAGATTATCATCAGATACTGCATGCACTACTGACAAAAAGAAGTATTCACACAAATTTCGTAACTTATTAAAAACTTAAAAGTGGTTAGACCACAAATTCATCAACCTTTTAATAAAAGAGAAAGTGCCTGAAAATCATTTCCGTATATGGATGAAGTTTTCTCGGGTCTTCCACCAGGTCAAGTACTCTGTTGCTGCCGACGTTTCGATGGATAACTCTTCCATCCTCCTCAGGGCGTTGAGTGCCGGGTAGGAAACATCGAAACGTCAGCAGCAACCGAATACTTGACCTGGTGGAAGACCCGAGAAAACTTCATCCACATCATACGCCTGGAAAACACCAAATCCTTCATTTCCGTATATGCTAAATAATAACCCTTCCAGCCATCTTCCCTGGAGATATGTGTACCATCTGATTACAATGAATGTCAACATCTATATCGTGATGGGTAATGTCTGTAAAAATAATTACGTAAGCCTTTTTGCAGAAAAGAAGTTAATTTAAGGAACTACCGTACAAGATTTTCAATATTCACAACAAAATACCATAAGTGTGTAGGTGACACTAGTGTCACATTACGGGACGAACATAAAAAAAACAAAGACCTCTACACAGCAACTGATGATGCATTATGCTCGTGCTAGGCATGGGTCTGGTTCGTAACATACCAGACCAACAACCCAAAGGTTATAGGTTCAAACTCCATCTTGGGATGCAAAGTTGTTTTGTCTGGAGATTTGGCTAATTATTAACTCAGCTCAGATGGTGAGATATTACCTTAGCGTTTGGAGCACCTAAAACCCTAGCTTTACTTCATTCGTTTAAATATCTAAGGCATGCTGGTTGTGGAATGAACACTTCCAAAGAGAATAAATGCTAGGGATTTGCTACTGCTACGATTCATTCAGTCACAAATGAACCTTGCCCAATTACAACCAAGTTTTCAATTGAGAGACGCTCCGTGGTAAACGATTTATTCCTTGATGAAGTACACCTTGAGATTTTAGCAGCATCATTTTAGAGGCTATGACAAATGCCGACATTTCCAATCAGATCCATCAATTCTGTTTGAATACCAGGGTGAACAAATGTACAGTAAAAACTTGACCCAAGTCACATTAAACTTTAGGTAAATCAACTTGAATCCATTACTTAAAAATACAACAATAATACTAATGGTTAAATGTGCATTTGAACATGACCCATTCCTGTTAGTCTTGCAGGACAAGCAAAATGAATACATATATGATTATGATGGGGAGTGATTCATGCAGAGGCATAAAGAGTATAAGGGCATGGATGATAAAAACTTATCACGTTATCATGAATATGATTGTGTGTTTTCCTGATACATTGTCCAATCTCAGGACCCGCAGTGCATTTTTTCCATGCCCACCAATGTTCCAATGAGTGCATTGAACATCAAAGTGACGATGGCATTACAAATGAAACCCAAAGACAACCATTCCACTGTTTGGATTATGATTAAAAGAAACAAGCTTTTCAGTGATGCATCAACAAAGACCCATATGTATGCATAAGTGTATTATGACATCATGAAGAAGATGGATACTTTCGTAGAAATGAATTTAATACATATCCAGCCTGTGACAATACCTCTACAGAACAAAATACAAAAATTTTCACATCAGGATGAACAAACATTTCTTAAAATGATTTACCAGAGCATCCCATCCAATCATTAATAATGCAAAAAAATTTCTGCCTCTTTTACATTATGACACAAGAATCAAAAAAAATTCAACTCTTGAACAATTATAGCCATCTATGATCAGACTTCTGAAAAACACGATTCACTTCCCAGTTGAAGGGGGGGAACATATAGGGGATGGAGACGAAGTCAGGCAGGATCAGATGGCTTGACTTTTTCTTCAATGAGTCATCGCACAGCTTCACCTCTCCACAGTGGAGTACGAGAGAGGGATAATAGAGAATATGAGAGAAGAAGGCTGTCGAGTTCGTTTGTTCACTTTTCAGTCCCCAACCCAGCTCCTCACCGTTCCAACGTGGACAAGTAGATGACACACACACACTATGATGCATCAAGGCTGAAGCAGGACTTTTTTTGGCTTTTTTCTTTCTTTAATGTTAATTTTATTATAAGCCCCCTCTCTGATTACTGTCGATCAGTTGCTCTCAGTTTTTCTTCCACAGCCTCTTGAGATGCTTCTGACAAGTCTGTAGCCTAAAAATTAAGAGGGAAAATATAATTAAATTTTGCATTACGATTATTCCATTTCGACAAGCTTGAACAACACAGTACTTGGCTACAAAAGCCAGACATTGGCACAACTACACCATTGCCTAGGATTTTGGCCTCTTCAAGAAAAGCCCTGATCCTAATGGGGATAGGATTCTAAAGGAATCTCTCTCCAAGTACCCCTTTGTATTCCAGCACTGGGAGCAACTGAGTCTCCGTTTCCACTACAAAGAAACATCCTGTGATTCCCTGATAATTAGGGTCATACTGACATTACTGGCCTAGAGATAATATTCTCCTACTGATTTTTCAAACACCAGACTCATCACACTTACTCTTTAGCCACATACACCAATAGTTGATTGCAAAAAAATGACTACCAATATTGATATATGTAAAAGTTTACTTTGTATACGTACAACCTTATAGTAGTAAAAACTTTTGATATTATACAGGAGTTAAGTCAGGAATAACGGAAAATCATACAAATAGATGGAATATTTTTATTTAAATGAAACCAAAGTTGGGCCTGGTATGGGTTTGAATAAAATTAGAAAATCCCCATTTTTACTCCTATATACAGTCAATCCAGTTTATAACGAACTTGAGGGGACCAAATATTTACTTCATTATATGTGGACCAGTTTTTCCCAGCCTCTCTTTGACTGGGAAAAGCCTATACTTCGTTATAAATGGGTTTGATATAAGTGGGCTTGACTGCATTGCATAAATATAATTTTTGCCCATGAGCTAGTCAATACCCCCCTAGTTATTCACCTCATGAATTGAACACAGATTGATTCTTGAGGCAAGGAAACGCTTAGCACCTCACCTCATTAGGTAATTCTATCATGCGATCCCATTCCTTACAAATATTCAGAGATTAAAGCCAGAGTTGAGAATGTGCCCCAATCACAGGCCACTTTACCCACAAGTCATAGCATGGAAACTAAACCAAACATGGCAATTACCTGGATATATTTCTGAACACCAACCAATGACTTCTTCAAGGCATCAAAGCTGGATGAGTAAAGCATCTTCTTCTTAACTTTGGCAGTATCTGGGCACCAGGACATCAAGAACAATTTTTGCTTCTTAGAAGCCTGTGCAATATTTAGGGAAATGGACAAAAAAATATTGTTACACAGTTCATTTTAATTGGTACATAAAATGACATAAGCAATAGCAAAATGTAAAATGCAACAGTTTTACCATGACACTCACTTTTCCTTTCATTAATAAATATTAAGTGATTCTACAAGCACCAAGAACAGTGCCATTTGCAATGGAATGTTAACTAATTATAGGGATACACCTGATGGTTGATAACAAATCATTCATTTAAATAATGATGTAACTTCTCCACTCACCTTAAAAAAAAACCAATATTTAAAGAACTACAAATTTATACAGTAAAAATTAATGTACATGCAAGCATACATGACGCATCAGTTTATTAAGCCAATTCCATGTTTAAAAAGATGATTTATTCTCTAATTTTTTTATTTTTTCCCTGGGAAAAGTTTTCCTTTCAAAAAACAAATGCCAATTTTGCTCCAACATCACAGAAAACAATACAAATGTGCTTCCTAATCTCACCAAATATTGACAACATAACATTGGCTACTGCCACGTTTGAGGAAACATCAAACAGCAATGAAACCTCATGTTAATTATACCATGTTGACTATTTGTGATTGTTCATATTTTACATTACTCTAGAATCGATGACATATATGAAGCTCATTAATTTAGTCTTCGTATCCTCCAAGCAAATTTTATGCTAAACTGAATTACTATTGATTAAAGTTATACTGTTTATTGAAATTTCAACTCATAATTTTGATTTCCACTTCCTAGATGCACCCCAAATTTTAGGCTTCTTGTTGTTGTAGCCCACATGTGATTGAAGGCTGTTTTCTGGAAACCTACAGAACAATCGCGGATCTTAATAATGATCATGACTGCGTTAATGTTATATTTTAATTGAGCTTAGCTCAATTCTTCAAATCTTGTCCAAATCTCCAATCTCACACGGAACTGCCATGCTTATCCAGATTTGTCTTGTTTGAGCGATTTGTTAAAACAAAAGGGTACGTACATTTGATGAACCCTAACCTTGAGATTTAGTGTAACTGAATTTATCTCATTAGAATTCTCCTTCACTTGGTAACATAAGGAAAAATATAAAACGCTACAGTTATTTTTAGAACTAAACAATTAAGGAAACTATTTATTCAGAACACACGTGATATACACTCATACGCTATAAACAAGAAGTTTTAGAACATGAAATTTCAACTCAATTTTGCTTAAGATGCACCCCAAATTTAGGGCATGTTTTGAGGGTGAAAATGGACCCTGCATGCTGGCGAATAATAATGATAAAGGAAAGAAGGCTGTGAAATGTTTAAAGAACTACCAACCCTACTTCGCACTGGAGGCTCTCACTTTCCAATCCATCAAGGATGACACTTAAAAACTGTAAAATACATTCCTGCAACCGCAAACCCAGGAATGAATGACGGAAGTAATGCCACCTAGACACAGCTGAAATCTAAGAATCAAGATGGAACAATTTCTAAAGAATTACCTCTAATGGCCAATCGAATGGCTCTTGCCATGTTATTGCATCAAATCTAGGGATGGGTTGGGTCGGTTCTTCGGTTCCACCGGTTCTTGAGCTTAGAACCAGAACCAAGGCCAAAAATAATGTGTACCGAAATAATTGGCGCGAAAACCAGTTTGAAACCTACTCACACTCCGAAAGTGGAGGCTTCACATTAAAACCTTGTGAAATAGTGTACTTAGATGCTTCAAAGTTGCCGCGAATTATTCTAATTCAGTCTCTGAAAATGATTATTGATTACCTTATCTTACCATTGAGCAATGCAAAGTAAGTGGTAAATTAAGAACCGGAACAGAGAATCGGAACCGAGAACCGAAGTTAAGAACCGAACCGGAACCGAAAAAAAGTGGAACCGACCCATCCCAAATCAAATCTATTCTGAGCAGAATGAAACACGTGTGTCTACTGCTCAACAACATATAGTCTCTGAGGCATCAATGGATACAAAAATATTATCGATAGACCACTGATGAGAGGAAATGGAAGCAAAATCTGTGGCTTACACTTGTGCATCTCCCATGCTAAGGGCTATCCATACTCATTTTTCGATACTGATTTCCCATTTTAAGAATCCCTCTCCACTTATTTCATCACACAAGCCATAAACTGTCATGTGATTCATCATTATCATCATACATCAATCCTAGAATTGTTTGACACAACCCTCCACTTGATTCTTGTATCGGCCTACCTCTTCATATTAACGTAATTCCTTTTCTGATTGACATACCATTTATTTTAATTACCTAATTTATTTCCAAATACTTACATCACTTATCGTAGTGTACATTACCATTATTATTTGGACAAGAAATGAAAGGGCACTGTCTTTCACCTAATGTAACAGAAGGCAGGATCCCCCTTAAAGTTATACGTACCTCAGATGTTCCTTGACACTGGTGTGTGTACTCGAAGTCAAAAAGGCCATATCGACATTCACCAGTGCCACCCTTTTGGAGGTCTTCTAAGAACTGGTCATAGGATGCATTTCGGTCTCCTGTTAAAAAAGGGGACATATTGGGTTAGTGGCCAGCTCAGGTAAAGAAGGCAACCATGTCAATATTTTTCCTCTGCAACAACACCTTCAAATAGTATGTATGATTCCACAGTGAAAAATTGGGCATACGTAAATAACGTAGTTCTATGGTAGTCCAAAAATTCATAAAAAATAGAATTAATGCTAGGTAATTCTTCCCACTCCAAAACATACTCTAGACCTTGAGAATAATGATATATCCTTAGAAGATACGGTTTCCTGTTCACATCTCTATTTGTGGCAAACTTCCTCTAGCAGCATTTACCACAATATACTCTACAAAAGGAAGTTGGAGCTGCCAGATGAGGATTTGAAGGCCATTTAAAAGATTCTGGTGAAGACAAACCTTCAGTGGAAAAGGTTATATTTTTAATTAAGAATGAGAATATGTGCAGAATCTCTTCTTTCCATTCAGCAAAAAAGCAAAAATTTGCCGAAGAAAAAAGAAATTGAGAGACCTAATCCAAAAACTGAAGTGAGTAGAAGGGCCTCCAGAAAAGGCAGGTTACCTACCAATAATTTAAGATAGTAAAAGGAATGCAACTGGAATAATAATATCCTTGTACCAAGAAGAGCGAGAGGGATAAAAGTTAAGTCAGAAGAACATTAATGCAAAAGCATCCTGGGGAATGGACAATATCTTCAAAAAACTCCTCAACATGTTCACCCCGGGGTGGGCCACCTGTGGGTCACTTCAGTTCTTCGTATGGGGCGGCGTGACCCAACCGCATGTCACATGCTCCGTAGATCCGTATAAGATATTTGAGCGCAGCCGTTGGGTGGTAATATGAACTGAATTGTCCCCCGCCAGATAGATCCTTAAAAGTTTCGTTTACATTTATTAGTTTATGATATTCGCATTAATGAACTCGATACTATGAAACAAATAAGTTAATTTTGCTCAGTATTGAAGTATTTATTAGTCTTTTATTGGATAAATAATAATAAAAGAGGAAAGTTACTGAAAGGTTTTTATTTATATTCCATTAACAATAGAATAAGAACATCATTCTAAAATTATCATTGTTAGACAGTCTCAGCAGGGATTTGAATTTTAGAGCCACTTGATCCCCCTCAAAATACCACTGACTGAGAAAATATGACAATACTCGACCCACCCATGCGTGGGCGGGTCACACCGCCTGACACTGAAATTTCGATAAAAGGGTTTTGTGTCTTTAAAGTGGATACGTGATAAATAACGATTAAAACTGTATGTAAACAATAAATTAGAAAAGAGTACATTAAAAATTATGCCGATACGATTCCCACCACTCGATATGCTCTATTACTGGTCACCGGCTTCCCGAGCTTGCATAGAAAATCGTACACCGGGTTGAACGTGTTAAGTAGAGTTACAGCGGGAAGCAGAGGCATTTGAAATCCTCTGCTAAAGTAAGGTCTTTAAAGGCAGTGGAAGATAGTAGGTCAGAAGCTTTTGAGGTGTGACTACGGAGGACAATGAGAAGGAATTGGTTGAGACAAAATTGGATAGTTATAAAAGATGGACTAAGTTCACCAAAACACGTAGCATGTACACCAAAGAGTAGAATAGCAATGTTGAAATCACATTAGATTTCACTGCAGTCAATGATCTTTCTGAAGGGAAAAAGCAATGGTTCTAATGACCAAATGAATTCCTCTATCTGGCAACCTCACCCCAAGTTAAATTATGTAATCACAAATTAGAACTCAAATGCCAGTAAAAAGTTAAAAGCCCTACCAAAGCTCATCTCTAAGTATATAACTGCACTTGCACTGTAACAGTCAAGACAACAATCACACTCAGATACTCTAGAAAACCAATCCTCATATACAAATTGCCCAACCTATTACACAACAGTATAGAGAAAGCCACTACAAGCATCTTAGAATTGACCCTCTTTGGGTGAAAACTAAAGTAATTTCAACGATTGTTTCTCATGACATTGATTACTGAAATAGATTCCAGCGTATGAAATGGGATTTTCAAAGCAAACTACTTATCTTTGTTGAATTAATCACCAAAAACCTACTACTGATGTAAAATAAACCAATTTATTTCGTAACACATAACAAAGGTCATTACCACAACGAAGTCCTTTCCAAAAACACTAAGCCAGCAAGGAGGAGGCAAACCAAGATGAAGAGCAATTCAGAGCCCAAAGAAGCCGAATATGAAAATAGACAAAAATTCTAATGGGCCCTACCATGTAAATTTAACGGGCCAACATTGTACTAATCAGCCAATGAAAAAACTATTAAAACGCTGCATAAAAGATTTTCTACGCAACTGAATTGATAAGTTAGTGTTCTTACGATGAACCCAAAAAAATGAGAGAGATATACACCTTAAAAAATAGGAAATTCTACATTTTATGCCACACGTTTATACAGTACTGAATAATGTCAGAAATCTCAATTATTTGAGATCCAAAGAGAAGCATTTCAAGGAAGAACATGAAATGCAAAGTAAGATAATGCTCTTTCAAAAATTTGATTATATAATTGTAGGAACAGTTAACTTTGAATATTCCTACTTATCCATTAGCATATGTCCCTGAAATATATATGAATATTTATTATTAATTATCTATTTCTCTCCAAATGCGAAGAGCCCAAAAGACAGCTGCGTAAATCATGCTCATGGATAGAAATTTACCACAAAGTAAAACATATGATATATAAGATAATATCTAAAGAAACTAACACTAATAGGCGATAAGTGAAACAGATGCTACAGGAGTTACAGCAATTCCAAGGAAAAGAGAATTGAATTCAATTGAATGATATTGTAACGGAAAACAAAAAGCCAGTCACCAGAACCACAAGGAGAAAACGATACCACGCACAGAGCATCATAACTTGGTTTCTCGATGATCTAATAATTGCAGGTACCCACGGATCAACGGTACACCAAGGGCATACAGAAGAAACATTATGTCTTCATAAAACTCAGTTAATGAGAGGACTTCTATTCAAGGTTTTTCTCTCTTTCTGGGCCAGCACGGAGGTGGATACAATTCCAAGCAACAGGGCCGTGTACAAATTGGACACAGACAACCAATCACAGTACCCAACCCAAATTTCATTATGAATAGTGCAAGTAGAGCCCATCAAGTACTATAGCCTACAGCATGGCAAATTAACATCAGCATAGGTGGCCTAGTTCTTTTCCCACAGTTGCCAGTGTATTCTCAGAAACATTAGGCTCCCAGAAAATTACTCCACTAGGGTCTACAAGAGCGCCTTCCCATATTTGAACCTGGAACCCAGTAGGCAACCCTCCAGCACTCCACCCAGCTTAACCTGTTAGTTATCATGGATCCATATTTCTGGCTTATAAGATTTAATGAAAAATTATCCCATTTCTACCCTACAGCACTGACAATCAATGAGTGACTAAAAATTCTAATATAAGCTCTTTACTCGTAAGGTGATTAATCACAAAAGGAATCAACAGAAAGCCTTAGACTTAAGATTCCAGCAGAAATGTTTCTCCATGACACATAATGACTCCAAGTTATGTTCTTCAATTAAATATGGGAACACATACCAAAGCCAAATAACAGTTTGAAAATGGCGTGAGTGGTGGAAACAAAACAATTCTTAGCAAAGGGATTTTTTTATTTTTTTTAATGCAATTTTATGCAACTATAAAACACAAGCTATTAAAAAAAACAGTGAGCACACGAAACTAATATGTGACAGGAATATCAGTGAAGAGAAAAAATACAGCTATGTATGGATGTTTATGGAGGGTAAACATGTTTTCATTTCTGGCTATGTAAGTGAAAATGTCTTAACTCTTAATAAAATAGTTAACTTAGCAAGATCTTATTTGAGGCTAAAAAAGCATGTACTGTCAAGTGAAGGGGAGGTAAAAAGACAGTTAAGATGTCACATGTATTTTTCTTTAAAAACACACCATTATTTCCCTCACATGCAATGAAAAGATGTAGAATCAAAAGGAAAAATGTTTAAATGATAAAATACTTTAAAATATGGCCATCACAGTCATTAGTACCATGTATCAAACTGGCTTCATGTCACTGCACAACATATGAATTCATCTCAAATGACAAATCAAACAATGTTACACATAAAACCATTGAATGTTCCAAAAATATTTTAATGCAGTTTCCAAGAAATAGGAAGTTTAATTAATGTTTAATCCCAAATCATAAAGCAGCAGGGTAACCAACAAATTGATGAACACTAATAGAAGCAGCCAGCTACAACTAAACTATCTATATACTACAACTAAAAATACTACCTTCGTAGAATGCCACCTCTGCATTACATAAATTACAAAATCATCTTTGAATCTCACCTATAACTTCAACATCAATCTGTTTTTCATCCCTAATGAAGAATATCACATATCGATGCTTCTTGTCCTTCTTTATCTCTTCATATGTGGTCTTGCACACATCGGATACTGTTACTCCCGAAGCCTATGGAATAAAGATACACAATCAGTAACCTCTGCATAGCTCACATCATCATAGGAACATGACAAGACAACACACTGTTATGGAATCTAGTTGCATTGAAAGCAACAAAACTGTTCAAAGGACTGTTCCATATGAATTGTTATGGGATCTAGATCTATTAAAAACAACAACTGTCCAGGGAATTTTTCCCATAAGAATGTACCCATTATGGAGACAGGAGTGCAGATTAATATAGGAAAAATGGTGATAAGGCAACAGCCAAATGTGATGTAAAAGACAAAGTCAACACTAGGTATGAAATAAGTACACATACATTTTCCACTGAGCAAATCCAAACCTTAGTTCACCTTGTTAAAAAAACAGGAGGGAATAACAGGCGACAACTTAAAAATTGGTGTCAGAAATTCCAAATGTTTAATGGTATGACATAAACAAGTGATCACTTCACCCTCTGTTATCTTTCTAATTGGGTACAATGCTTCATCAGCAAACTCTGCATGCTAAGGACAAAAAAGGTATTCTCAGAGTCTTAAAATGAATCATGCTGTTTCCTCATAACCACACCATACACAGAGTCATATCCACAGCCTTCAACAGTAATTACTGAAACCTAATACAGTGAGCTCACAGAGGCACCTTGTCATACTCATTTACAAAAGAGGTCACCACTCAAAGAAGTAGAGGTCAGCCGACCTCTTTTCAAAACACTGCATTAAGCTACACCTTCACAATAAATGCTGCACAAATTAGCAGTATAAGGGCACATGTAGACAGAATTATACCATCAAGACTGATATCATGGGAGCTTTGAACAATTCTCATACAGCCAACACCATCATCCCGCGATATTCCTTCCACTACATTAACACTACCCCTGACATGAATCACCTTTAACCTTCAGTTTCACAGTGAAACTCCAACCATCAACATGTCTACCAATCAAAAACTCTTATATGGAAAGCCATATTTCTACAGCATTGCCACCTCAAGCTTTCCGGTGGAAAGTAATAAAAAATTAGAAAAAACAAGTGATTATGGTATCATGTACCAAGGCATAGAGTAAATAAGTAGAATGATTTGAGCTGTGAATGACAACGATGTCAGATGAAGTGCCAAAGTTAAGGAGAAGCAAATGAGCAGTTTGTGAAGGAACTTAAACTTGGCAATAAAAAGGCCAATCTAGCCAACTTCAGGAATATGGATATTTAGCCTGAAACCTGATAGACTCATCCACTCAATCCCAAGCAAACTAAATTTTCCCATTCACTTGGGTCACACTCTGCAAATCCCATTCAAATTCAGTTCATCTAGTTCAACCATGCATAAATCCAATGGGATTACAGTTCACAGGGAATATTATCTTCCTTCTCTCTGTCTCCGTAACGGAAGAAATTGAAAAGAATTTGAACATCCCTCTGGCATGCTTCCTCTAATGCCCACTTCAGTGCCTACATACATCATCCCACATTTTAAAGCCTCTCTCCATGAATGTCAGTCATTAAATCCCTCCTCAACCACATCCAACACTGCTTCACTTGCTTTTCTATGCACCCACTTAACCCTCTATATTCCTTTCTAAAAGTCCAGAAGATTTTTTTTCACAGAAAAAAACTGGTTGCTTGTCTCAACAATGCATTTGAACCATACTGTGACATACATACTCCACCCTGGCATAGATCTTAACTCTGCATCTCTACCCTTCTACCTTTATACACTCATAACAGATTTACAGACAAACCAATGAACTCATTTTTTTAGTTTCGGAGTAGTTTCAGGAGTGATGTGGTGGAACAACATAATTTAAGAAGATAATCTCTCCAAAGTCCAAAATATATACAAAATGAGGGGAGGGACCAGGGGGAAGAGTGATTGAAGAGAAGAGTTAAGGTATCTGGTGCTAGGGGAGGGTGTTGGGAAAACCACAGACAATTCTGACTGGTATACTCTAACCGTTACAGGGTACCAAGGCACCTCATACACCTTTAGGTTCAAGAGAGGCCATATGAAACAATTTTTGGAAAAAAGATCAAGGAAGTACTACCTAATCTAATATATTTCCCTTACCGCAATATCAACTCTGGCCAATTTCATGAAAACCCATTACCCCTGACATTTTCATTTTTCACCCAACAACTATCACACTATCTCAATGAACTCATCAACCACAAAAAGATTCTTGGGCAATGGGATGATTACACTGTAATACTACCATCTTCTATCATTTTCCCTATACTTAAATTGCAGTCTTACCATGTAGCACTAGTATTGATAATTACTCGATGCAATACAAATACTCAGCTTTTACCCTTTCTGTGCTGACCAATTTGCTCAGAACTACATCAAAATTGCCGAGATGCTTTTGCTAATTTTGCAGGAGTTAAGGAAAAAAATCACCAAACATAGCACATGTAAAAACATAGGTAGAACTACGGGAGATCAAGTTTGGAACTAATAACATTCATTTTCAGTAAGTAATCTGTCAACAGTCAGTGAACAACAAGCATCTAATAGTGACACTTCAGGAGAAGTATGGGAAAAGAGAGATTGTGTTTTCCGGCATTCTAATAGCTAAAAGTGAGCAGTCAAGCCTAATAGAGCTTGCAAACCTTGAGAGATGCAAATTACTGGAATAAAGATGGGGAGTTACCGAATCAGCTTTTGTGAAGTAATTTGTGAACAAAGTTTTGGCCACATTCGCACACAAACTTATCTGAGCTTCCAATTCACCACAAAATCCAGATCAAAGCAACCTATACCTACTGTGCATTGATAATCTGGCAGGAGAAGCTAAATATCAATATATTCCACTTAACACAAATGATAAAATTAAACTATTTTTGCCAACATTATTCTGTTACCTAGCATATAGATGAGGCACCTACTAGGAATAGTAGATTCATCCAGATGCAGGTAGTAAAAAGAAGAGGATGAAACCACACCCCACATACCTACTATCCAAGTGCCCGGTTGTGATGAGGACTCTGAATAGGTACCAGGTTACACCACTTTTGGAACTCAGGGAGGTTAGGGAAATCCCTATAGTGGTCCTGTTGGCCTTCAGTTGGCACTTAAGGGTGATTTCACCAGAAGGGTGGTTAGCACAAGGGACCAATAGGTTTAGGTGCCTCAGGGCCTCTTTTGCGGGGAACTCCACCAAAGCTTCAATCATATCTACCTAACATGTTTTTATTTAGTAGTAGCACTGTAGAACTCAGTTATATGTTAGGTGATCTTAACCGCCTGCTACACACCCTTCGTGGCTAGCAGGGTATTGCTTAGAAGTAAATGTAGAGTGTGCCATGACTAGTGAACATATGACCTAAGGGTCAAACACCTCAATAAGCCTTTTGGTAAGATGTTTCTTGAGACATCTACTGTAGAGTTACACTACTCACACAAAACTAACTAAGAAAAGCAGCATAAACCTGATTCACATAAGAGACTTAAACCTATAATTGTAGATAGTGATAGAACGAGCAAACCACAACACAAGTCTTCTACAATACAAGAGTTTATGTTGGGGTTAAATGTTTTAAGGCGACACTTACTGGCAAATTCATTCATTAAAACCCATTACACAGGAATTTCTTCATCCTTCAATTTTAACCTACGTGTCCTTCTATTTAAAGAATAAATCTTGATTAACTGAGGAACACAACCCCTACTTGACACAAAAATATATGACTTTTTCACACTGTCATAATAACACTGGAAGAATAACATTTAAAATATTTTTAACCTCATCCCAAACTGAAGATTGAAAGACCCAATTTAGGATAAACAGTCAATAGCATTCAAAATTGCACATAATTATATCACAAAAGTATCATTTTTATTATGGATTTGAACAATGAACTAGAAAGATGCTGAATCTAACTAACGTGATTCTAATGATCGACATAAGGCCTAAGACCTAATATAAATTAATGGATTCATAAGAGTAATTTTGAATGAATTCTTTACAACCCAAACAAAGACCCAATTGAAATGATTATTTGTAAGAAAAAAAGTGTTCAACCCGAAGGTTGGTTTCTGATAGGTGAGGGTGAATCTACCCCATACAAAGCCATTGGTGTATGAAAGTCACACATTCAGGTTAGGGGGGCCAGTTCCTTTCCTGGGCCACCTTCCATTTCCTACGAAGATCTGGCATGCAGAAAATTGAATTGCGAAGTTTTTAGGTGGGGGTCCAGAAAGGTTCTTGCCCAGGATTTGAACCTGGGGCCCTCCAGTCAGCAGCTCAGTGCTCTACCCACTAGGCTACCACGACACCAGAATGGAACAATAAGGTATCTGTGTCTATGCACAGTCGTATATTGATATGGGAATTACCTCAGGTCACTGAAAAAAATAGCTCTCTAGAGATTCAAGTTTCTCCAGTGTTGCAGCTGCATAATTCAGCGACTCAACAATAATCGAATAATATTAGCAAAAGGTGAAGACTAATCAGTTCCATTACTCTCAAGGTAATTAGGTTAATTTCTATGGTCGATGACACGGCATTAACTTTGATTTAGAAACAAATCACACTCCTTGAAATATATCAAGCTTGAAAGCATGAAATGAAAGTAAACCTAGGGACATTCCCCGGTAGAATTTAGGACTGAAAATTTTTCAAAATTAATAACCAATAAAAGTAACAAACACGCAAAAATAGGCACCTTAGCACGTTTGTTAACTAATGAACGCGACAGGACAAAAGAACTGTTGGATGACTATAAATCTCCACTGAAAAATTGTAAGTAACTTTACTCCCCTGCCACACACCTTTATGGTGGCTTGCAGGGTA
Organism: Platycnemis pennipes; assembly: GCA_933228895.1. Taxonomy (NCBI): domain Eukaryota; kingdom Metazoa; phylum Arthropoda; class Insecta; order Odonata; family Platycnemididae; genus Platycnemis; species Platycnemis pennipes. Next base: position 15,588,169 of record OW121856.1, read on the forward strand.
ATATGTAGATGTACTCAAACAAGGATATTACCAAGTTTGACCTGCAATGCTAGGCTTGTATTCAGCACAGCAATGAACTTAATTTTAATAAGAATTTCAACAACAATGAGGCAAAGGGTATTAACCGCAGCGAAGACACAGCCTGTGATTACTAACGACGACAAAAAAAACGACCCGTGGATATTTTCAACAATTTTTATCACTTAAAAACGAAATCTTTAAAACGCAGCATGACAGAGACACAATTACTACGGCGCAACCGTGCATGACTAGGGTGACCTCGGCTTCCACGAGTGTAGCGCTCAAGTGCATTGGAGAATCCCGCCCCCTCCATCCCTCCCCTCCTTCCCCCACCCCTCCGCTGACGACACACGGAGAGGGGCGGCGTCCCCGCGGAATCCAGAAACTGCTCGCAGAGTGGGGGAAGCATGAAGAGTACAACGCCCGGCGCGGCTACTACAGCCTCCGCGGCTACTGCATAACGAATTCCGATCACGCGCTCAATAAATTACCCGCAAGCAATCCACACTCACAACTAAGCATCCAATAGTTAAGTCTCACGATTGGATTCATGGAAATCATGAATTTCACGAGAACGGGTCTTCATTGAGGATGCAACTCGTACAGTGTCTAACATTGACGCGAGTGACTGCCTCGCATGTATCATTTAGACATGAATTCAATAAAACTCTGGCGATATTAACTTGGTGCTATTCCATCGTGAACGTATTTATTAGGTAATTGTCACGTATGAATTTCAGGTGAAGATAAAGATCAATCGTCGAAACCCAGGCATTATACTGGTTTTGGAAGTTCTGTGGCAATTGCAAAATTTTCCTAATAAACAGGTCGTCGACCGGATTTGATGAGATTAAGATTCAACTCCTCGGCCGAAAGAAATACTTGAATAATTACTCCCTTTGAAACATCTTCTCTCGTCCCAGACCACGACTAATACAGATTAACACTTGACAAATACGGGACATTTGGCCAAAAATAATTTCAAATTCGATTAGCGTCGAGAGAATCGATGCTGTTGATGGTTTGTGGCGTAACTTAAATGAATATGCTGGTATTCATTATGAATGAGAGGATAAAACTTAGCAATTTCACACTACGACCATGGTTACGACGGATAACGTCACATTTTATACCTAATTTAACGGTTCTTGTCACCATAACTTAAAGTGAATTTGTACAACGTACCAACTATAATATTATTATATAATATTAAATTGTAAGCTTCAGCATTTTGCATTGGTGAGGAAGACGAAGTCATTTTAATCCTACATGCCAACATTTCCAATCATGCCGTTAAAATTTCGAGAGAAGGAATAATATGCTTCCTGTACTCGAAAAGAACCCAACTATCCAGACTTCTGAAAACTATTTTTATCCCACCGGATTCTCTAGGCACAGCATGGGGCAAGACAAGTAGGGGGTCTCCGCCACTACCCATGTACGACAGAAACCCCATTTGAAATATAGTTTCGGGGGAAAATTCTAGAATTTGGTCCTGAAAGCCATCAATCCTAAATCCATCGCTCACAGATTCATTCCGTTCTGTACGCGCTATCTAATGACTCCCACTACAACAAACTTCGGTGAAGTCGAGCATCGACATACAATAAGGTATGGACAATGAAATACTATTACTGCCAACTAATTACTCTCGATAGGTTATCGTCGGTCAATAAGGCGGATTTATATAGAAGTGGATTTATATCCAAGGACAACTGATTACAAATGGCGAAGGGAGCAAATTAACACGCGCAATAATACACGATATGAAATGACAATGGAATAAGTTTCCCCTTCCGACAAGCTTTATCAGTGAACTCTCTTTAGTACTTCGTTACTAGTGCTTGGATATGATTGTATACCAGTCACCGTTGAAATAGGGCTTAAACTCAACTATAATAAAAATACTACAGGAGTGCATCTTTGTACGTGGTCGACAACATTTGTCTGGTATTTAGCTTTCATTCTCTTTCCTTATGCCAAAAGTAGTCAAAACCAAGGTGACGCCTATTCACATAGTGTAACAAGCTTTATGCCTCCGTGGCAGAAAAGTCTGCCGAGCAGCAGAAGAACATAATGACATCGCTATTGTGCCTCGCAGCCACGTACGTCACTTGAACTACGTATGCAACAAAATCCAAGTATGTACTACATCGAAAAAGGGGAAGGACTACAAAGTGCAGGGATTAATGACGGTTTTACTCAAATACTAAGCTGCAAGGTCACTTCATTACACAGGGTATTTTGAAAGTAAGATGAAGATAATATGTAAAACTAATGTTATCTGTTCATTAGAAAAATATTACGAAGACATAACACAAGAGCTACCAGACAATCTAAAAGAAATCTAATCTAATTCTGCATCCGCGATTCCACACGAAGTTTGCGTACACTGGTATATGAAAGTTTTAATGGAAAACTGGATTAACATTAATCCGGTTCCAGACAACCACAGAAATACCAAAAATATAAACAAGGAGACATCCCCAAAAACCACTACACATCACCTAGGAAGTAAAAATCCTGATCAAGTAGGCGGCGACTACAGACCACGAAATTCACTACCAACTACAGAATTTCTTGGTAGGATAAAATGTTATTATTCCACATCGGTCAAAGAGTCCCAGGCGTTACATCTACGTAATACCTATGGTAATACCCTGCAAGCCACCCCGAGGTTGTGAGGCAGGGGGAGGGGTTACTTGGGGCAAGTATATTTCATTAACGAATTACGGCAGATTTGATTTGTGCGACCTAAGCAACTGAAACTAATACACTGGAAAGAAAACCAAATAACGAAGGAACGATACTCATACATAACGCAAACGGGCCAAAATCCAATATTTTTTCCGAATTACATCATCAAGGCTTTAAACACCAAAGAAAACGCGGCAGTCTTACAAAGCATTCCTCCCTGCAACATACTTGAGTGAACAAACAATGGAACAGAAGCGCTTCGAATGAAACCTTGAATCAGCAAATGCAAGGATCAACGGATTGCGGAGAACTCAAATTACAGCGTACATTCTGCGACACCAACATCATATCCAACAAGAATCAATAGGCCGAGACAATTTCGTCCGCAATTGTGAAAGCAGGAAAATGCCCGCATTCTTGAGTTAGCAAGGCCCAGTAACCGGCGGCACGTCAACTGGCGGAGGCCGCGCATGCGTCATGTTTGAATGCCTATCAGGAATATCGGTAACGGAACCCCACTGACTAACAGAACAAACGTCCGGAGGTGCGGTTCATCACTTCCGGAAATTAGTCTACCTCGCGTGCGTGCAATGAAAAGCAACTACTCCTATGTCACCAATCACTATCTTGTAAAGAAAAATGCAAACTAGCGACCATGAAAATTTAACGGTGGCCCTGATTCGACTCGTCACTTCAGAGGCGCCACGCCTTCATAAGAATTATCAGCCCACCAATATGTCGAAAATGATGGACACGCAAAATATTCGCTGAGGGGAACACCAACTTGAAAGATAATGTCAGTGTCGAAAAGGAACCAAAGTAGGAAGGGTACCTTGGCAGTTGCGTGAGGAATTCGGAAGGAAGGAAACTGCGGGGCATTTACTCAACTAGTTCAACGAGGATGCGGTTAACTTTTCAGTAGTGGTGGTGACCAAAGTCGCAGAGTGATAACGCTATTGGGAAACGTGGAAAGAAACCTTTAGAAACTCATTACGCAATTGCCAGTTCTACATCAACGGAGCCATCTCCGGTTGGCAAATAAGAATAACCCGACGATGGACCCAGAACACGAGTGGATAAGCATAATTAGGCGCGGCAACGAGACAATTTGTGAAATATTCACCATAAGCCGATAGAAAACCACATCCAACTGCGTGAATGTGGCCCCAAGCTCTAATCATCCCGTGGTATTCGTTATCAGATCTATGACCCCCAGGAAACTACATAATGTCACCAAAGCTTAACAATACCACTGTCCGATTTTTAGGTACATCCGGAGGGTAATACCCTGAAGATTGTGAAAATCGGCGGCAAATTGCGATCCAAATAGATAAAAGAAATATGTCTGCCAATTAACAGGATGTTTTACAGAACAATGCACAACAGAAAAACGAAAAATTAGAAACAAGGTTCATCCGCAAGCTACTGGCAAACAGGCAAAGTGGAGGGGGTGAAGAGCTATCGTAACTACTACAGCAATATAAAATCCTACCAGAGAGAGCAGACTCGTCAAGGATCACGGAGCTAATGCCAGGGAAGAAAAAATGAACGCAGTACCCTCTGAAGTGTAACCAGAAAGATCACGAATTCACGGAGTGCTGCCCCGTCTACACATCACAGCAGTCAATGAAAATATATGGTTCAAAATCAATATCTATTGCACATGTGGCCTTCAACTAATGCCCCCAACGTCAAAACCACAAAACTAATTCTCAGAAAGACTGAGTCCACCTTTTCACCTCAAGACTGTTTATTAACGATATGCAAACCTGGTGTGATAAATGAATTGTCAGGAGTTCCGACTCTGGTTGACTAAAGCTCTTTCCGCCACGTACAGCAAACAAAGCAGCTGACTGGTAGGTGGTGCCCATATTTAAACATGACCAATATTTATCCATAGGAAAGGATTATAATAAACTCCCATTGGGCACCTACACGGAGGTGGTTAAGTACAACAATGCTCTTATTAGCCCGCTGCCATGACATCGGGCAGTTATGGGCACGCCAAGAGGGTATAAGGCGTTACTACGATTGCATATTTTCCGTCCCCCCCGACCGAAGGAGTCCTTCTAAGGCAAGAAAACCACCACGATCCACGACTTGATTTAATGGGGTCATCTTTCTTTTCGGACAGATCAGAGTTTGCACCGAGGACCGCAGTTTATGGTCACCTGCTTAACCCCTCCCCCGAGATTCTCCAGACGTCGCTTGTATTTTCCTCGGCTTCAATTCTGGCCTGATTTCGGAGTTTGCGTTGACAGGCGGGTAAACTTGCAGCCGGGTAGATAGATAAGCGTTTTTATTGGGGCGAGATTGAGACTTAAAGTCCCCTCTTCCATTTAACCCCTGGGTAGAGAGAAAACATAGTCCTCATAGTACTCAAAATTAAAACTGTCGATTCAAAGCATGTAGATTAAAAGGATAGCGGGACAAAGTCCCTCATTCCATTTTAAGAAAAGTTCTTTGTCACAGCCGGTTGGTCATTTAATCTTTTGCCATGCTTATGATTACATTAAATCATCAAGTGATTCACAAGCTATTACCCAAAACTCTGATTGTACTCAAAACTTTCGCCATCCTGATCACTAGGTCCAACAGGCAAAGTCAAAAGTAAAAATCCAATTCGGTATATCTGATACGCAATTAAAATTTCAATCAACAGTATGAAAAAAATAATCAGCACTGTCGTTCACCTACCGTCGATCTTATCTTCCCACGAAGAACTTTCCCATCCCTCTCTCCAGAGATAATAAAAATGAAACGCACTTAAAACGAAAGTAATAGGCGCATGGAAAACATTTCACCAGAGACATGTTGCTTTCAAAGACACAAGGCCATTAAATAGTAAGAAAAGTTTTGGGTCGCATGCCTAAAAGCATGAAAATCGGTCATAATGCCGGCGAAGAAGTAACGGTAAAAAATTGAGGAAGCAAACTCGCTAAACTACAATGACGTCTCCCCATCGGCTTCAGTTGAGTGTCGTCAGAAATAATTTTGCGAGAATGGCGGGAGAAATGCAACAAAATATAGCGCACACAAAACATTGATACAATATTGAAGTCGGTGTACGTCAAAATTCTGCCGGCAGCTACCGCTTTACACAATTTTTTTTACAAACGCTTGTATAAACTGAACGAAATTGTAAACATGACTGAATGGAATTAGAACAGGTTCTATTTTCCGTTCTGTCATTCAGACATTGGCACAAGCGTTTGCATAAGAAATTGTATCCTGTTAAGCGGCCTTTAAAAGGACGGAAACTAGCTGCTGTCACACTTGAATGCCCAAATGACTACATATAACGACGTACTATAAGCTAATGGCTTCATATTTAATCTGTGACCTCTTAATCGTGAACAAAGACTTAAGACGAACGATATGTAGATTCCTTTAAGGCCTAATGAAATAACCTATTAGCACCCAAATAATTCGCCTAAACAATTGAACTGAGTCCAACAAGCGTTCTCGTCTAAAGATAAAGAATCCCTATCAAATCTTAGGGTGAAAAATACCCTTTGATGCGCCAATAGTGAGTGTGGCATGGGATGTTTGTTCATCAGCCATTAATTGTACAAGTGTACAAATGGTCGTGGCGAAAGGAATAAGAATCGTTCGCCACTGCCATAAGCCTAGCATTCGTACCGTGGCATTGGAGGGCAGAATGCAGTTTGCTATACCCCAGTCAAGAGTTTATTTCCCCTACCTACAAAGAAAATCAGTGGAAAATTCGTTTTAAGGATATAAGGAAACCAGGGGAGGTAGCCACGAATTAGATTAATTTTATCTTCTGGGGCCGGCACGAAATTCTGCATGTGACAAAGGTTTAATCGGGCCACAGTATTGCATTCGCCATCAAGAAGATCACGCTTCATTCTTTGAACATTTAGGTAGCGGTAGGGTTTTCGGCCGTCGGCACGCACACCGGGTTATTTTACATTAGATTGGTAACAATAATGGGGCAACAAAAACAACCATACAAGATAGAGAAACGTACACAGAAGTCTCGGCAACTTTCGACCAACTCCTACACTCCACTTAACCCTAGTATAACTTCGAGAGTCGCTCACGCCTCTCATTACATTTACAGCAGTCCAAATTAATTCATTTGGGTTGAGTTTCAGCGACGAACCCGAAGTTGCGTAGAGCTCATCTCTTAACATGAGATGACCGAAGATTCAGTTTCGGCATCATGAATGAATAAATAGAAACTAACAGAAACGAGGCGATGCCAAGGCTCTTATATCTTCCCCATTACCAGAGTCATTTTAAACCCCTAAAGCCCACGCGCCAGTTTTTTGGGCAACTGCCAAGGCGGTCACTAGGAATACTTAATGGGGACGTTATAGCTTCCCCAGTAAGGTTAAATTCTGGGACATAAGCACATCAAATAATGCCGCAACTATATTGAATAAAGACAAATCTGGAATGACGCAAGATAAATCACGGCAACATTTGCGAGTAGAATAATGAGAAGCTGAAATGCACGAGGAAATATCAAACCAGTCGTGCCTTCCGAAGTTGCGTGACACTCACTGCTCACGGCATGGAGGAGACGTTATCAGTGATTCATCAACACGAGTGACTTCGGGGCACCGCTATTGCTTTCTTTTTGACGGTCTTACATGAACTGGTCTCAAATAACTGCGAATAATATTAACATCGCATCCCTACGCTAACCACCAAAACAAGCCTAAACGACAATTCAAAAAATGCTATTAAATGAGACATTTAGCACCGCTTGCAATTCTCAAAGGCATAGCCACTGCTGCTACAGCTCCCTTAAATTGCAGGGCATATATAAGGCAAGATCCTACTTCTATTGACACAACTTCCAAACGATTTTACGACCACCTTGACACCGCATTATGGCAGACAAGACATTACCAAATATAGTCAAAGGAGTGAGAAAACCCCCAAGTCACTTTCACTCCTAACACACACACAACCTTCTCATTGAAATACGCTCACTCACCACCCCCACCCCTATTCGGCCGACGAAAGCGCTATGGGGGTGGAGGAAGCGAACTCGCTCTCCGAGCATGCGCGGCAACCTACCTCGAAGTCAACAACCCTCGCTCATTGCACTCAAAACTACATGCCAGTAAGTCACGCATGCCTCTGCATCGGCAAACCTCAATTTACATATATTGAAAATGTACTTAACATGTATGTGCAAGGGAAAAGGCGATTTTTCGGGTTTTATCCAACCCACAAAAAACAATGCTGGAGTGATCTAAGTTTTCAAATAATCTCTGACGCAAATTAAAAGTACACACAACAGCTACCTAAATGCAAAAATCAACAGGGAGGACATAAGATTGAAACCAACAAAAAAACAATGCATGCAAATTTTGCCAGTTACCGGCATGGTTCAAAGCGTCTTGAGAAAACTTATTAAAGAAGCGGTATTATCCTCAAGTAGGATGCATCCAAACTTCATCATATACGAGTCTCCCACACATTTGCCGCCAGCTGGAAGGAAAACCAACCGAAATTTATTCAAGTCAATGAAATAATTTCCAAATGACGCACGATGGCTTCAGTTCTGCAGTTGAGTGATATCATAGAATGAAATGCCTAATTTACCCCAGCAAATATGTCACATTACTAGCAATGTAAAAACTATAGAACCGAACAATTTGCAATTACATTTGCCATTTCAGGAGCTTAGGCGTTACTAGGTTGATGTACCAAATAAGGACGCGACATCGCAGCACCGACGCTCAACACGAGCAGTTTCACCAGGAGGATCGATATTCCACCGTTCAAAATTTTTTCCGACGAAAGCGTGCAAATACATAGGACACCTTTTTAGCCATTTGGTTCGTTTAGTTCGACCCCAGGTCGATGCCGTGGTCAAGTCCGCCATATAGGCAATGCGGGCAGTCATTCTAGATGGGAGCGCTTATAGCGTACTCCGTGGGACGGGGAAAGTGACGCGGTTGGAGAAGACCACCTAATGCTATTTTGGTACAGTCCACTCCCAACTAAACGCCGTGCCTATACAACCATTCAAGGAACTAAATACCTTCGTACGACAATGCTAGAATTAAAGAATGTGAATAAAAATAACATAACTAATCACCGTAACCGAAAACTGGAGTTGGACGCCGTATCGATCTTAACTGGACGGCCAGTTAGCCGAAAACTCGCGAATGAATGCGCGAAATAAAACGCAACGCATTCTACCGGAACTGATCGTTCTCATTACACAAGAATAAATATTACCTTACGCGATTATCAAACGAATTAGGCATGTAAAACTATAATGATGTCCTGTGACAGTTACGGGACATTGGGACCTCCGGCATGTCATTTGAAACTGATGGACCAGCCCTAAACCACAGCTGCACCTACAAAATAGAGAATTACACTTTCGCAGCGTAACTTCCATGAAAAAATTTCCACTATAAATCACAAATTATTGAAGAACCTAAAATTCTGCATGTATATCACAAACATAATAACCGGTAAGAACGATAGGTGACGAAACAATTGCCACTAATATGCTAAGCGGACAACTAAAACACAAATGAAGCAATTTAAGTTTGTCGTTAATGATTATATTATGACATTAGATAGAAAACGAAAATCGAAAGCACAACTACTTGAGTTGATAGAAAGTTCAGTTTTGAAAACTCGGGGAGGATATCTAATATGACGTCATATCCTGCCTGCCCCACCCCTGCTCAACTTCAGAGTCACCTGACGAAGACTTCACTTTGTCGAGAAGTAATCATTACAAGGACACATTCAGTAAAGACCTTACTTTGACCACCACGCACCAACTTTTTCTATGATAAATGTTCTGCATGAAAAAACCACTAAAAACTGCCAACACAGAGTAAAATTCTCTTGATGAAGAAAACACTCCCAGCCTTGATAACGGTATTGTAAAAAATACCAGCTCATTCAGCAGACACATCACACTTTGGGAACGACGTGACTTAAACTACAACCACAATTAACGGAACCGGATGCTAATGAACCTCACGAAGTACAATAGGTAATGCACGATTATTCCACGTATTCCACACACTGCCACTGCATGCGAATGCTGACGAAGCACTGACATATTGATATCGCCTAACAATTTTAAAAGGAGGCAAAATTCATGTTTACATTAAGCACAATTAATAAGGTTTGATAAAATGGCGGCTGCCGGTAACGTTCATCGCCGGAGGGATCACAAAACGCTCAACATAACCTACATAAATGGTATCAGTAAGAAAAATTAGAACTAGAAGAGATCAAAGGAGAGGATAAGTAAGTTTCACTAACCATATCCCCTGAGCTTAGAGCCTTTGTCGGTTTCCTTACACCACTTTGCTTCACAAACAGCACTTATTCCTGCGAGAGAGTAGGGTGTTTCGATACTGTGAAGGGGTGGTCAGAGATTTTTGTACTAATGCGCACGGTCTGAGGCCGTTGTAAGCCATTCTCTCATTGGTTGGAACTCGGCGAACAGATGAGCGCCGGCAATTTCTCAATGGTATACGAAATTACAACCAAGATGATTTTCTGAGAAGTTTTGGGAAAGCAGATGGAGCTCTACCTTATGTCGCGCTCATTTAATTTTATTTCACAATCTTAAGTCTTCATCACGTTCTTCCAAATTTAAAGAGATATTTTTGAGACTTCAAGCATGGAACGGAACTATTTCGTAGTAGTTTCGTTACCACGTCGTATTGCGGCAAATGCACATTATTTCATATGTCAGGCTTTTCAGATTAAAATTCATGAATGTGTACAAAGTATTCAACATTTGAAATGCTCTATTCAAGTTTGATGCGATAGAGTGGGATTTAATGTTTTAATTTCCCAGACCGATGAGCAATCCACGAGCCAATCAACTCCAAGCCCCGAGGGATATTGCCTTTTATGGTATGCAGTAGTGATGGATCTTATTTTCGCGTACATAATTTTTGTGAATCATGATAGTGACTCCTTTCAACTAATGGTATTTCTGAGAATATCGGCATATTGTGCTCCGCCTCATCCATACAGTGGAAAACTGCTTTAACAACTGTGATTCGGCTGATGCTCTGGGATTAATCGAAAGAGGTTTTTGCTGCAATTCTGACACTTTTACTAAAAAAAATAATATCTACTATCAATGTGAGCACTGGTCATTCAAGTAACGTCACCGTTACTATGAACCTCGACCTGCCCGTTAAAAGTGCGTAAAGATTGTAAATGATTTAACCACTTTCTTTCCATCATATAAGCAATGATCGGCATACGGAAAAATATTTGAAACATAAGATTACCATCTTTCACAATTTTTCTGTGGTGTGCCCAAGCAGTAGTAAATAATTTTCGGAAATAACAATATAGGTTTTAGGGGCATTAAATGAAATGAGTGACAAGTAGGAACCTTACATTACTGGCAGTGACATTAATATCGAGGAGTAAAACATCCTTGTGAGCCCATGGGCGGCTGTCAGTGCCAAGAGCTTTTATTAAAAAAATCACAATCATAGAAAAAATGGAATACATAATATCTGCACTCCACAAGGAAATGTCAGATGTATTTCATACGGCTAGGCAGGTGACAAATGACTGTACAGTAAATGAAGTGGAAGAAAATTCACAAGATGCAAAATTTCACATGAAATGACGATGTATTGTGATACATCAGGCCAATGAAGATCTACTTATAATTCACAATACGATGGAAAATCAAATTAGACCTCTCTTTTTTTTATAATCTTCCAAATTCAGAGATCTTCTGGGGCCGGTATCTTTCACTGGATTCATAGGTTTAGGAGTCACACTAACTGGATTATCTGAAATAAATTACATGATTAATTCCCATATTCGAAAGTATAATTTCATAATACAATATAGGTCCCTACATATGGACAATTTCAGACTTATCTTTAACAATTGAAAAGTATGTCGATGCCTATTCAAGTATTTACAAAACTATGTTAATCTCCTTGATGATTAGAAAATAAATAGATTAAAGTATCATAGAATTATTACAGATCTACAATTATGTAAACTACCGTAATTGACAGCATATTAGCTGCATATTTTTTCCAAAATTATGGCTCAAAAATCACCCACCTTATATTAAAAGGTTTAAACTCAAAATAGTAGTGATGATGATTGTTTCATCTTTGATGATAATGAATATTTCAAGGAGTTTTGCGGCTTTGAAAGCGGTTAAAGCCTTATTTCATAATAGGGCATGTTTCCCCAATTTTGTGCTTTGCTTGGTACCTATTATGTTCAACTGTTGTCGAAGCTTGCCGTTGATGAATTATTTTGTAACAAATTACATCAATGAATGTATTATCTATATGGCTTTTTTGAAATGTAAGAATAGAAAGGAACTACTATTAAAATCGTTGGGGTGTTGCAGTTTCATGGGAACTGTAGGCACTTATTTCCTTGTAAGTGCCCTACTGAAGAGAGAGTCTTATATGCCATCAAATACCACATATGTTTATAAGCTAAGAGATTTTATCTTTAATGCAGTTTCTTGTGGGTTCACATAATACTAGATCTTCAGAACCTTTTTTCTTGATGCAATAACCTCTAGCCATATGTATAATTCTCCATGTATCTGTTTACATACATTTGATAATTATAATTCAATTTAAACTTATAGGACATTTTTCGCACTAATATCAAAAACATTAGGCATGTTAAATCTGGTATATAACGCTTTTAGTTTTTCCTTGGCGTACATGGTGTTTGCAAATGGGTTTGCCCATTCTTCACACTAAACAACATCACAAGTGGAATGCCGTGAATGCACACAATTATCTAAGATAATCTCAATAGTTTAGAAAATTTATTTTAGCTCCTGTGATCTCATTATTGGGATTACAGGAGCTAATTGGCAAAAAATGCAGAATTAAGTTAACAAATAGTTCATACCTTAAAGAGCTAATAGTGATTCACAAAATATCAAGGTGACTACATTTTTAAGTCACATTAAATCAAAATAGTTGACGCATGAAAGAATATGTTTGGTTTACATAGAAATACAACAATATACTCTTTGGCGAAATGTATACATATACACACGTATCCCATTTCCACTACTTCTCAAATAAGCTAAACATTTCATCTGAAACTATATTCTTACATCAATACTTCAGATACGATGATGGTTCAAGCATACCTCACTTAAAGACACCAACTTTAAAAAAGGTCTAAATTTTCAAATTATTAATAAGGTCTCATCATGATATTGCTGCAATTGCCCTTGGCAACAAAACTATTGTATTTCAACAGTTTGCTACAGGAGGGGGGGGGGGTACCCACGGTCTGCAGATTTCCACGAAAAATATTGCTAGTAGGTAGGCTTAAGTTGCAGAGAGCAATCAATAAATCAGAAATAAATAAGTGTTAACGAGTTTTACTAGTATTTCATAATTATTTAAAGAAGGAAAAGGGGGGGGGGGGCAAAAATAAGTTAACGCTCCATAACACAAGTTTGCTTTTGTTCCTTCATGAAAAATATTAAGATTTCTTTATACAATTTGTATTTATTATATTTCTCCCTCTCGTTGAATGTCAACGGGCACCTTCAGCTAGTTGACCTGTAATTTTTCATTTGACTAATGAGCCAGGTGGGGGTGGGGTAGAAGGGGGGGGCAAGTGCCCCACCGTGGCTACCCCCATGCCCATAAGCACTCCAAGGAAGTGATAGAAAATACTCCCAGTCATTTGAAAGAATAATACAGAAGCTTGCGTTATATCCACTTTATTCGAATAATGGTTTCACACTACTTTATCCCAGACGTGAAATATTGTGAAAAAACAAATCCCTTTCAAAGTTCTTTTGCTCATAGATAATGCTTCCAGTGATGCCAGATTGGGCAGGTTCCTGCGAATTGGGTGGGTTGAGGGGCTATGGTGGTGTTTAAAAATTACATTGGCGGGTTTCCGCCAACTTGGGCTGGATGGGCCAACCTCCCTGGAAATTGGGTGGGTACTTAAACATATCTTGAACTTACCTATTTTATACCGATAGATACCTTAGAACTCACAAAAATGTTAGAATACACAATAGTTCGATCGTTAACAATAGCTCGACAGGTTTTCCCAGTGAAACACCCGTGAGGAGGCTAGCAGGGTGTTATGTAGATGTTAAGTCAGATTGAAGTGCAAGCACACAGGCTATTATTACTCAACTGATTGGGAGGTAGTCTGAGTGCAATCGGTCCCACGGTCTGCAGATTTCCACAAAAAATATTGCTAGTAGGTAGGCTGGAGTTGCAGAGAGCAATCAATAAATCAGAAATAAATAAGTGTTAACGAGTTTTACTAGTATTTCATAATTATTTAAAGAAGGAAAAGAAGAAAGTAAGGATAACAAGAATACTGGGTGCATCACATTTCCAGAGATAGATTGTTCCAAGGAAAGCTTCACACAATTTCAAATTTTGAACTACTCAAAAAATGTGTTCTGTTTCTTTCGAATGATAATTAACACTATCAATTAGTTTGAGCCAGCAACAGCAAAGCATCACTGACTAGAGTCCTGATGTGAGTCCCTACCAAAATGATCGAGCAGTTAGCAATATTTGTGATTTGTTGAAAATTGGAAAAATAAATCATTTAAGCATTAATTTAAGCACTTCTAAAATATTATTTTTATTAATAGAATGCTCTTCATTTCATGTACAAAAAACAACAATTTTCAATGAAAAAAAAATATTTTTCTAATGGATCATTGCAACATTAGAACTTAACAATGAAGTTATTCCAAATTAAAAATGGCAAATTCAAAGAGGTAAAAGTCGGTAGTCAAATATAGTATTTAACCTCAAAACATGTCGCATTTGTATTTCATATCGAAATTAAACCACCTGGTCGTTGTACATTAAATTTTGGGGTGTGGCGAGAAAAGAGGGGGGTTGAGCAGGTTTAGGGTGAACTGGTGGTGAGTTGGGGTTGAAAAATTTGGCACCACTGAATGCTTCTTCCCACCCATCATGTCTTAAGCATCCATGTCCAAAAGTCAAACTGATTTTTCAACCCTAACACAATATCCCGCTTCCAACAAAATGACTAAGGGGTGATACATAGCAACATTGAATGCCTACTACATCCGCTACTCATTCAACATGGTAGCTGATAAGAAAGAAGGTCCATCATTCCCAGAGTTTTGGAGATACTTCAAAATTTACTTTCATCAGAAAAGGGATCAACAAAACAGCTGACACTTAATACTTCTTTAGCAGGAAAGCAACATCAATGGCAGAGAACAAGTTATCCTCATCATAAGAATAGGGTAGTTTCCTTCATCAAAGAAAACAGACTTCATTAATTGCGATTTGTGCCCTGCCATAAATGTATTTAATTTACGCAAAAAGTTTGTATTGAGAAATCCCAGTTTATTAGAGAATTAAATGTTAACTTTAAGGCCATTTGAAAAGTCTCTGAAATGGCGGGGTGCGCTGCCTTCATGCTGACGTAACAGGTAGGTAGTTTACGTTGCGAGGCATAGGAAAATTCATCTCCTGAACTTACCGTTGTATTTCAGGGCCCCTCAGCTCTAGTGAATATTAATTAGTATTAACCTGTAAAAACTATCAATGTTGGAAAAGAATTCTCAGTTAAAAATGGTATCATTAGTCATATTATAGGCTCAAGGACGTCCTGCTCGCTGTGTCTTCTGCTACGACGAAGCATGGCGTGAAGGTCGTGCGGCGATAGGCGAACTACATGATATGCTTGTGAAAGGAATACTAACTGATTTTAAATGAATCAACTGCATAAGTAATGTTAAATAAATAAATAAAAGTTAATTATAATTAATTAACGGAATAAATATGCCTCCAATACTTGTTCATAAGCTTTAATGGAGTGCGGCGTCTATTTGGAAGCGTCCGCAGCACCACCTGGTGGCAGGTAGAGGAAATAGTTTGACGTCACACGTAGGATTAACCGGCATGCAATAGTTTGCCGTCCCGTTTTCGCGCCATTGATTTTTTTCACTTTTTAATTAATGAGGAAAAATACTTAACGTCATTTAAAAATCGAACGGCTTAAAACACGTACTCCAGAGGTTATAAACTTTCGATCAAGACAATAAAAAAATAATAGGAAACTACCCTATTGAGGACTCTATAGTTTTGCTTTTTCTTTTATATCACTGTAGACCTCTTTTCCTTCTAATAATGAAAATGACTGATTAAGAATTGTTTTGTATTTCTTAAGAAAGATTTTTGTAGAGAAATTTGTGAATGGCAACATAATATGATTCAATGCTTAGATTGAAACATGTAATTATATCTCAGAAATATGTAATATTAATGTAATGTAATATTAATGTAATGTAATATTATATCTCACTTTATGACTTTCTGTTCTGCATGCAACTGTTCAGAACAAATTCATTTACAAAGGGAGGTTAACCACAGGTTATCTATCTTGTACTCAGTATAATGAAGACTAACTGGCAAGAATGGGTTGAACCTGCCATGTTAGCCAGGTTGGCAATGCACAAGCATGGCAACACAAAGATTTTGGGTTCAAACTCCACTTAGAGCGTGGATGATGTGTTTGTCCTAAGATTAAGATCTTAGATTAGACAGCGTGATATCCTTATCCATTATAGAACCTTAAACCCAAAATTACCACTACTGAATGGGTTTAGGAGTCAGCCTGGTAATGTGGCACCAGAGGAAAGATATATTGACTTTCACAATGCCCCAAAGCTCGAAAAAAAAACATAATTTAACATACTCAGCAAGGATCATAGCAACTGAGGTGGTCTGACGACTAAGCCAACCAACGTGGTCATTATTCCAGTGGGGTATAGAAATAATACTGATATGATTTTAGACGTGTTTCTTAAAATAACATCTGCATGAAATGCGATAACACACAAAACTAATGAATTGGGTGAAAAATTTCAGTAATTGGAACGGACTTCATTGGAGAAAATTTGTCTTAATAAGTCTTTCACATGTATTTATTTGTCACCAAAAACCACTAAAAAACTGCCAACGCCAAGTAAAATTCTCTTGATGAAGAAAACACTCCCATCATTGTTAACAGTATTGTAAAAAATAAAGTGACTTTATTTGGGTGAGATTGTGACTGTAAAGTTCCTTCTTCCACCTAACCCATAAACTTATAGGCATGGGATATGGAAGAGAACTATTAGAAAAAGAGAATCAATATCATCTGATCCAGTAGTTTTTGCAGTGAGCAAATTTGATGGATATGATAAGAGAAGAAATAGGAAGAACAGGAGAATAGTAGACAGGGACAGATGTAAAATGGTAGATCGAGTTAAGGGAGAAGTTAGGGGTTAAATTTGAGAAAAAGTAATTGAAATCAGAAGGCTTGGGATCTCCTACATGTGTGGCACCTCAAGCCAACAGTGTAAAGTACTGTACTCTACAGTAAAACCTCTCGATAAGAATATGTAAGGGGCCAATTTTTTAGCCATTTTGATACAAAGAGGTTCATTATAAAAAGGTTTCAGCAAAATGAACACCTATTTTCAGCTTCATATAACATTTTGGCAATGAAATGTTTGGTTGTGTCTTTAATTACTATACTTGTATATTCAAATATACATTCATATATCCTTATGATTTTACATAGTTTTAATGTTTATAATTAAAAAACAAGGGAACAAAAACTTTCTTAAGCATGTTCACTGAAAAAAATAGTAATTTCTGTTTCATTTTTTTCAAATTCTTTTGGAATGATGTTTTCTATCTTATTTAATAATAATAGATTCTTACTGCTCCAGTCCTTCACATTAAAAAAAAAATCTTTTCATCACACCCAACACAAACTGCACTTCTTTTATGGTTGGTACTGAAATAAATTCCTCACTATCAACACCCTCTTCTTCCATATTAGGGTATACTGGTGACCCCCTCCAACTTCTTCCTCCACTTCTTCCGCCATATCTTCCTTATTTGGGGCGCATGCAAGCAAAGCAGTGTCAACATTTACAAAGTCAATTAATGATGATTGAATTTTATTTTTATTTCATGCCACTTTGATGGCTCATCCTCAAGTACACACTCTTCCTCACTGCTGTCCCCCACAAATCAAGCCTTTTTAACACTTGAGTGGTGATGCCTGGTCTCACAGACCGAAGGTATAATCTTATTGGTGACGCATATGAAATGTACAATTTTTCAGTCCATGCTTTTTACTAGCTTTCTATTTTACATTGCTCCTTCCGATATATGAACCAATATATAAATCATCTGAATTATGCTATTTAAAGATAATTCAAGTAAATACCCATATGTATATTTTTTTATTAACAGGAGTTTAGGTCAATGGAATGAAAAGGTCAAAACTTTTGCAGATTATTTAATTAAGATGTGGAGAAAACAGATCACATGTAAATACTCATTTAACCTTCCAAAAAACCTCAGAGCCCATATTGGTCCAGCATACTGATGTCACCACTTGTGTCCTAAAATTTCACATCATCACTGTAGGGTTAAAACATCTCTTAATAACTTCTGACTTTAAACAAGTACATGAAAGATAAAAGCCTGTGCACAGCCTGCATTATATTCCATGAAAAATTCCTTACATATTTTTTGGCATCAACTGTTAGCAACATGTATGCCACCAGTTGCTGTCAGTAATTTCTCTTCACAATGGAAATCATTCTTTCTTCAAAGGATTGCAAGGTAACATTTGGAGGAAACTACGCTACGTTTCATAACACCATCCCTTCAATTTTATGTGCTGTACACTGGTCAACAAGGACTATTTTCCGGTAGATCACTCTATCTTTGAATCCAGTAGGCCCAACCACTCACCCAATAAAGATGCTCTTATCCACTAGTTTTTGGAGTGTTTGCGTAAGTAAGGAAGTTTCTCAATATTTTTAAAGCATCTAAGCTTTTATGACAGGTGGCTCCAATTTCTCAGAGTGATCAAAATTAACACAGAAAACACTGTGAATCTTTCTTTGCTCTTTTCCCTCCATAGCATGGTTGGCCTCTTACACGCCAAGAGTTTCATCGATTGATTAAAACTTTCACGGCCCATGTCTGTGGTAATATAGTTATTTGGGCAGCTCTGAACTGCTGTAGTTATCGGCCAATCTACATAATACCCTGCAAGCCACCATAAAGGTGTGTGGCAGGGGTATAATGTGCTGCTGGAGGCCTCTTCAGGGAGGTAGTATGGTCCCCCTGTACACATCCCGGGTATTTATGTGGATTCGGGTCTGTAGGGTGAAGGGTGGGAGGGGGTGGGGTTATTTATCTCGTACATTCTAGATTTCACGAATGAAGCCATCAGTTACTCATCCTCTGTCCTTGCTCCCTGTTAAAATTATTAGTGTTCTTTTCTTGACTATATCTTCTTCTCTATATCCTATCAAATTACACGAGTTTGGAAGTGTTTATCTCTTGATAATACCTTCATGCTGGGGATATCTATGGTAGTGGTGTGTCCGGCACTGCAGAGCGTTGAAAGTTTAGAAGTCTAATGGCTGAGAGATGCTCCTTACACCTGGATTTGATGGGATGGGGAGATGGCAATGATTGCTGCTTAGAATGCTGTCGTTACATTTTGCAGCGTAAATATTCAGAAAAAGAGACAACTGCTGCAGGGTGCAAGCATGGCAGGAAATGCAACTCTAAGTGTATGTGTAAATGAAACCATATCAAGATTCATTGGGGAATTAAAGATAAAATGAAGTCAGAATGGGCTAAATTCTCTTTAAAAGATCATTGAAACCATAAAATACAACACACCTTTAGGTGCAGTTACAATAGTTGTGTCAGATGTTAATCTAATATCTGGGTATGAAGAAATTAATCTGAGAGGTTTACCTGGGTCGCAAGTTTTATTTACAATGGCGATTAGTTTTACTATTCTTTTCACGAACATAATAGTTGAATATTTAATTTATGGAGGTAGTTGGATAGTCATGGGGGTGTTTATACTGTGATCTGAATATGGGGGTGTTTAAACTGTGACGCGGGTTTACCCAAAAAACAACGACGATGAAATGCAAAGGTTTTACGAAAATACAGAGAGGTACAATAGGAAGAGGTTTCTCTATATAATTACATACAAATTTTGGCCAGACCTACGAAAAATTGAGGCTTACGATAGGAGGTGGTTCACTAGGTAGAGGTTTTACTGTATTAGGGATGCGAGACATTTTTCTTTTTTTATTCAACAAGGATCAAAATCTTTTTGAATAATTATTAACATTAGCCGTATCCGAAAACCAAGTATGCTTCAGCAAAGCATTCTTAGTGATGACGTATTGCTGACGTATAATGAAGCAAGCTTGGGGAAGAATACTTCATATTTGGACAGTCTACAGTAAGGAGCAACGTTAAGCAGTAGTGGCAACATAAAAAATCACTAGGTATAGTGACACACGATAGAGGGCAACGTCTATCAAATGTTTAGATTGGAAGAAAAAGTGTGATTATATGTATATTAACCTTTACATAGGTATGTATATTAATAATTATGCAAATGTAATATACAAAGTAAAAAAATACTACACACATTTATAAGTAGCCTCCATCTTTTATTATTCTCGTCAACACCGTAAATCGAAATATTCGAAACCTACATGGAAGCATTCTTCTGTGCTTTGGCTTCATAGCATGTTTCCCCCAGAGTGCTTCGCATTCGAACATACTTTGGGTGTTTCCGACGGTACCCCCCTCCACTTGCAGGCAAGCATTGTAGTATGCTTAGCGCTAGAAGCACACGTTTCGGACAGGGCTATTGTCCGTTATTACTCTGACAAAAAAAAATATGGCGTTTACCATATTTTTATAATTGCCGAATATGTTAGGGTTTGTAAAATAAAAAGACCTGTATGTTTCCGTTTTTTGATCAGTCAATTATATCTCGAGTTATAAGCGGCAAAAAACTGATGTTTTTAACCCTTTCGGAAAAGTGGACATGGTGCAACCTCTGACGTATAACAACTTCGTCCAATCACAACTGAGCCTGCAAAGCTACTTTGCCTTATCGCAATGGGGGGGACACAGCTTACTCTGCCAATAGGACAGTTGCGACAGCATCTGTGCGAGCAGACCTTCCGGGAACCCCCTCCACTCCCTTCACTTCCACGAAAAGCAGTCAAGGGCGGGAGGAAAATGACGTCAATTTCTATCACAGCAGCTTTTTCGGTGGGCGTCACCTTTTGTTTATTTTAATTTTTGATTTATGAGTGAATGGTTGTGGTTAGAAGATTAATTTTTTCACTAAAATTCTTTTCTTGTTTCCAACTAACGATTTCGTGTACAAAATTGCAATTTCGGTTCTGAGTAAACACTCCCATTGGTGTAGTCATGACTTAGAAGATAATGGGAGTAGTGACAGATTCACAAATGACTCACAAATGCGACCATTGCCTACAAAGTTCCCAGGCCACAAGCTTGTTTCTCATCACCAGGGATGTTTCTGCCATATGCTAGATGGCGCTCCTTTTTGACACTTGTTGCAAAGCGATGAAATCCACCATAGTGGCATAAAGGAGATCATAAAAGATTTGAAGACATTCCCAGAAGACCACACTCCAGGAGGTCCCAAAGAAGTAGGGTGAGGGTATGGTTTATGGCAGGCCAGTCCACATTGTTCCAGCACCTGAAGGTCCTGGAGCCATCAAGGGATCCATAGTGTTATTTCTGCTGGCTACTATAGAATTACTTGGGAGGAGAACACAATGCAATCTAAGGTTGCTGAATTTCTTGTGGGTAATGGATTGCACTGATGAGGCCCAGTCCATTTACAAAATGTTTGAGAAAGAAATCGTTGAGTGGGTTAGATGGGGAACCAGATATGGAAGAGGACCAATTGATCGACAAATTAAAATCGCCAAACTGTAACACATCACCTAACACAAGAGCACGGAGCACAGAATCAACGAAAGCCTCCATTATGATGATAAATTGACATTAGGTGGCCAACAGCCAACAAAATTCTGATGCAGGTTTCCATGGTATTTGAAGATGTGATAGTGGATTGGTTCTGGTGTTCCTCCACATTGCTTGCCTAGTGATGACAAGTTTTATCCTCATTTTAGAGAACATCTTCAGGCCAAACTTTCAATGGCAAAACTGTAGTCATCAACATACATGATTTGGTGGAACACTGTTAGCCATCCAGCACCTCAGCTAACAAATGATTTTGCTGCATGTTCACTGATAGGTCAAGAATGTATATGGATTAGGGTCCAAATTATCTTAACAGTAAGTCTCAAGATTAGCCTTTTGAGTGGCAGGATACTCAAAGCAATGGTCAATAAAACACAATGCCCACGAAAACATGATTACACAGGTAAATTTGTTGAGTGACATCAAAAAGCAAATCCAATATTATAAAGAAAATATCCACATTTCAGAAATGGCAATAATATTGACAGAGGCAAGCTGAGTAATACAACATATGAGAAATCTTATTTTATATGATCCTAAAATTCTGGTTTATACAGAACACTTTGGGCTGAGGTTTATGTTCACACACAGAGAAAGAAGAACAAGGTGGCGAAGGACTACTATGCCAGTGCCCAGAGGCCACAGGTGTCGAGTGATGACTAAGGAATGATAGGGGCACCACAAATAAGCACTGAGTGACAATTGAAAATAAGCACTGAGGGAAAAACATGTGAACTAGCTCTGGCGACCATATTGGTACCCCATAAATGAACCAGATACATTTTCCCATGAGTTGGAAATGGACATATAAAAAATAAATGCTGTCATTTCAATTCTAATAAACGTACAATAAGATTATACATAGAAGATGGAGCAACTGAATGGAGCTGAAATGGACCAACTAGATCCAATAGAAGCTTGGCCGAGAGCTTATGACAGTAGAGAATGCAAACAAGTACATGTCAAACATAAAAGAAACAAAGCCTAAGCACAAAATTCACGCAGACATTAAAGAGACAAGCCAGAGATGGTTGTTACATTAGCACTTTTCAAAATGAAACATACACCATTTCAGTAACAGAGGCCTCATTTAAATTTTTAACGAAATCCCTTCAATAATTTAAAATGTAAAATTCCTCTTTTCATTTTTTAAATTTTGATGGTCCTATATTCCACAAACATCACAGAATTTGTAAAGCAAATAGCAATATTCTTGAGGAAGCAAATTAAAGCCACCACTCTGCAGAATCCAAACCAAGGAACTCAACTTCTCATTCCTGGGTTAAATAATATGTCCCGGTGAGTTCCACTGAGATGGATATTAGATGTGCAAAGAAACTTGAATGAATTGAATCTTTTCCTCCAGAAGAGGTAATGAATCTCAATCAGTAAACTCACCATCATCTTAACGTAAAATTTTATTTTACTTGGAAATAGAAATGAATTAGAATATTCCTATACTTTGGACCTGAAGATGCCACCTGAAATGCCGATGAAACTGTCGTCCAGTGCGATGAACCAAAGTGGAAAAATATTGGAAACCCTCGACTCATTTTCTAATCACCGCGTAAGCCTTCGCAGCAACTATAATATTTTCAATTTAGGCATAAATAAAAATTGTGGATTCTCATGATGCAACTCGCACTAATATAGCAAAACACCTAAGATTACAGGTCTATACAATGGATACAATTACGAAAAATCACACTGTGATTCAGAAACATGCTAGTTAGTGCAGGCATCAGTTTAAAAAATAAAATATCAAGAAACCATGGTAAAAAGGAATACCAACTTAAAAAGTAGTTTTTAAGTTCTAGATCCTCCTATATCACCGTGAATGGATTTGTCATAGTAGAAACGGCATTGCACAATGTGTAAGTGTTAGAATTATGAACTTGATTACGTCCAATGGTTGGTTGAAACATATCGTACAAAAATAAATCAGAACAGTTCTAAACTCAAAGAAATAATTAATAATATTGCTCTAATTCAGTTTATCAGTTTTTCTTATTTATATATTTACCCTAAATTGTTAAAGTATGCAAAAAAAACTGAAAATTGTCCTTTTCCTGCTATTTGCATTTTCCTGCAATTTACACTTTTTTCCAACGGCCCCCAGAAAAGTGTAAATAAGGGGTTTTACTGTATTTCATCTTCCCATCACTGGACGTACTCTGTACTGCCCCACTATGTTGAAATTATTTCATAAAATGGAGCATATTACTGCTCTCTCTCATATTTTTGAAGTGCATACACATGAAATGAGGTAAAAAAGTGTTTTATATAGACTGTTAAGTATGGCTAAATGTCATAGAAGTGATTTTTTAAAAAATCTATCTCATTCTAACCCGCATCTAACACAAACAGCAGGAAAATGGAAAATGTCATGGTGTAAATACAGGGTTCTACATACTTTGGAGATGAAATTGGATGGGACCCGATAAAAATGTAGCAAATCACGGGAAAAGGTAAATTCTTATTATGCAAAAGCATATGAGGTTTTACTGTATTTTCCATTGCTCAAGCAAGAGGTACTGATCAAGACCTCTAATAGTGCAACATAACAGCAAAAATGCACGGAACACGTTCCAAGACCTCTGGCAGTAAACATTTTTAGTATGCATAAAATATGGAAAATATAAATGAGTATACTTACTTGGCAAGGGTACTTCTAGATCAATTTTTATGTCAAAATCGTGGGCTGAAAAGAGATCATCTGTTTTCATTCTCACGCCACTTCCAGAGGAATCCCTCTTGTCTTTACTACGATCCCCATTACTTTCCAGAGATATATCACCAATGGCCGGCGAAGCACTTGATCCCTTCCCATCACTATCTCCCTACATGGGCGAAAAACATGGGAATGATGTTTAATTAATAGTTGCCTAACATGCTGGCTGGAAACAACAAATTATCCATTATGTTATTTGGTCACCACCATCCTCAACAACTCAATCCAGACAACAACCATGAACAAATGAACTGTCATGCATCTGAAAGAAATTCAGTAATTTCTTAAAGATTAAATAATCAAAGTAGAAATGGGAAATGATGGAATGGTACTGCAGGGAGTACAATCTTTCAATACTCTTCAGAGATTCCAGATTCTAGGGCAGGAGAAACCTCTTTGAAATCATCCAGCTACTCTCACATTATTAATATTTTTTGGGCATCGGCTCTTTATGGAGAACAATAGGCGAACGAAACTACCCTGAAGAAATGTCTTGGGCTACTCTCTTAAAAAAATGCATTTGCTTTTGAACATAAACACTATGTTTTGATGAATAATGTTAAATTACTCTTAAAAGGAAATGCAACAAAATACATCGAGGCCAAAAAGGAGCTTATCACACAACCATGCTTTATATTTAGCTTGAGTGTAAAAAAATCTTTTGGGTTAATTTTTATCTCTGGGCTGGATTATTCTATGTTAATGCTATGCTATTAACGACATGTTATAAAGGATGGTGGTGACATAAAACATTTTCAAAACTCTCATAATTCACAAGTACCATTACTTTTGAATAGAAATCCTTAAATCCTAACTATGGCTCTCAAACAGCAAAAACGTGAATGGGTAACTAGGTGTTATATACTCAGCTCAATATTTGCAATGTGCAATCACATTTAAAAATGAAACTTTTATACAAAAAAGAGAAATGACACAGGTAAGAATTTACTCTATGCCACAAATAGTCACGAAAGATTAAAACTAAAGATGTACGAATACTACCCGAAAATACTTTAAAGTATTAGCTATTCCAGACTTTAAATAATTATGCTAAAAGAATTCTATTTTCAAGATCTGGAATAATTTTTCTAATTATGCTATATTGGGAATGTTTGATTAATTAGATCACATTAATTCAAATCAGGACAGAAGGTGGTGTATTCACACTTTCTGCTCACTTCTTAAGGCTAATATAAGACAATGTATTCAACCATCCATAATTTGAGGAAAAGATATTCTATTATAAATTTGACATTTAAAACCCAAAATTAATTTTTTCAATAATTTAATCAACTCTTTACTTCAACAGGCAGCAAAATAATCATCAGAATAACATTTACCATGTCAATTGCAATTCTAGTATTTGAGGTATTTGGGATATTCGAGTCATGATTTAATATTCAAATTCGTGAAATCTGCTATCCAACCCATTTTTAAAACATACCAAATATTTCATACAAAACATAAATACTTACGGGCAAACTGGAATTGCCGGTGGCACTGTTGTTGGCAGCAACGGCATTTGGGGTGTTTTCATTTTCCTGTTCGTGGACCTTGAAAACCATGCGAGGCTTTGTACTCCTTCTCGTGAATGGGTCATCGATCTTCTTTCCCTTGTTTGCCCTTACTTCCTCCTGTTCAACGGAATTATGGAATAGCTATTTCAGTAAAAGGATGAAACATCCAACAGGTGATGAAGCCAAGGGAAGTGGGGAGGAAATGACAGCCCTGACATGAGGCCACAAAGAGGAATATATTCTGGGCAGGAGCATAAGTGAGGGGTCACATCTTCCAAGTAAGAAGCCACAAAGGACAAGATTACCTGGAAAAAGAACATTAATCATTTAGAATTAAACTGCAATTTCAGTTTTCCATTATAAAATGTACTTAACTCAAATAATAAAAAAACCTAACTGGAGCACTGTCCAGGAAATTGTTCATCTCTCTGTATGTGCATAAAAGGCATACTGGTAATACATTTCCATAGGGATGAAACATGTTCATCTATCGAAGAGATTGTGTAAAGCAACAATTCCTCATCATTGAAAACAAAAAATGCCTAAGCTTGAGCCCAATATACTACCTCAAAAACAGAGCTCTACTGAGAGGTTAATACCGAGCTCCAGAAATCGATCTGCATTACTGGAGGTTAGCTTAGAAAAAGGGGGCACTTGGGAAGTTAAAGAAAATAGATACTGTAAAATGTAGATGGACTAAATGAGAGCATTTAGAATGTACATGAGTTACAAAAAAATGTTGGCTTAGTTATGTCTCTATGTACCTTAAAGCAACTAAAGATACATAAGATGATATATCTGACAACAAATAAATAGAACAACAAACATTGTAGATGAATTAGAAAAATCCCTACATGGCAAATTTTTTCTCTCACCATGCCCTCAAAAAAGTGGAGAGGTCAGAGAAAAGTTTCCAAATACGTAATCAGCATTAAATTATGTGAAAAATTATTAGAATGAAGTATTTGATGAATATAGCATAAGTTTTGATAAAATTCGGCATTGAAACATCCTTGTTCAATTCTGGGCAAGGAAAAAAAGTGGGAAAACAAAAATTTACAAAAGATAATTAGTATTACACACTTTGCAGCAAAAAATTGACGCATTAATAATGTGATTCAGCTTAACTGTAAGAATGACCCTTTTTCACAGATTTTCATTTTATTATGAACATGACATGATATTTTGCATTATATATATGTACCATTTATATGTTGTGTTTTTTGGAAGAATGAAATTGATTATTGTAATTGTAAATAACTGTATTGTAAAGTTCAAGGAAATAGATTCATACCTTAATCCTGCCAGCAGAATCATACTGAACCACAACTACCTTTATATAGCATGGCTTAACAAAATAATTTGTAAATAAATCATTTCTAGCCTAAAAAAGCCTCAAAAGAAAGGCATCATGTTCCAATGAGTGCAATTCTAATTATCAGAGATGAAAATGCACCACAGTGAAGTGTGTGACATTAAGGTAAGCAATGAAGAGTTTCCATGGCAATATCAGTGGTATGTTATCACTGGGTGCCATATGAAATGTCTCACATTATGTTCAACTTCTATTTCACGCAAATCAACAACATGAAGGATGAAGCAATCCTCGATAATGGGAGGGTAGGTAGGGGCCTTAATTAATTTTATTGTGCCATGGGCCAATATGTTGGCTCTCACTTAGAACAAAAATGATTTTGTTATTTACACAAAATAGTCTAATGACCATGTAAATTCAGATTAAACTGGAGACAAAATACATTTTGTGCCAATTATTACCCAATTGCTTATATATACAAAGAAATTCCAAATTTATTTCTATATAAATAACTCCAGGGTTACTTTTTATGAAGGGTTTATATTTTTTTAAGACAAATCCCTGACACACTTTTCACACGTATGGCATTTATTTGGAGGTACTAAAATGGTTAAAGTAAAAACAGGCTTTCATTTTTAAGTTACATATTGCAAACAGGAGAGATCATTATTCCTAAATACCTATGCTCCTGGATACAGAAAGAGTATTCTTTCCTTTCTGTTTTAGCCTTTAGCCCTCTGATTGAAACTTGTTCATGGATTGAAACAACATGAATGTTTGCATTTGCAGGAGTACAAACACGTAGACATGTAGGTATAAGTTATGCCATGAAAGTCCATGAACACCATTTAGTTCTCAAAACAGAGTTCGTATACAGCTATAACACCCAACATTATGAATTAAAGCATAATTGATAATGTTAAAAAATGCAACTCCATCTACTGTTTCACAAAAATTCACAATTATAATTATGCCTATCCCAATCTAAGGATGTTGAAACTAGACATTCAACAAAATATTATATTCATGGCATTAAATTTTCTATGGCAAAAATAAAAATGACACCAAAATGTAGTCTTTTCCCAAAGCAATAAACATGGAACTACTAAAGAAGTTACATTGTGTTGAAAAATTAATTGTGATGAATGATTTCATTTCAAAATTCTTTGAGGAAGTTACAGTTGATTACAGGAAAATATTCCTTATATAATTGGGCAAGTTGTGAATGAGAGAAGTCATCAGAGTATTTTCATAATGTAATGAAAAGGTAAAAGAGTCATTCCATTTTAAATCGACAAATTTTTCAGAAATATCGAGCTTCACCATCTCAGATTTCAACAAAAATTGGAGCATAGACACTGTCAACCTTCCTGAGCCATAAGCCGTTCCCTGTTTCCGCAGAAAAAATTTTGCCCCTGGATTATAGGCGGTCGTGCATAGCGTGACCGCCTGAAAAACGTCTTTTTACGCTGTTTTTCTACATGCTACAGCAGACTGGTTTTACGTGATGCACACATTCAAAAGGTGTCTATAGAAAGCTTATGAAGTGTTCTATATAATAAAGTGCTTTTAAATGGCCTTTTCGCAAGAAAAAGTGCATTTAAGTCACTGTAAATGTAACTTCCAAAACTCAATTTTTTCACAAGTTTAGTCTAAAATTACACAAAGAAATAATGAAAAAAACGGGCCTGTTTCTCTCACATAAACACTTATACGTGTCTACTGTGTGAATATATTAACAAGTTTAAAAAATGAGCATTGATCACTCAGAAAAAATCATTTGAATATGAGACATTTCGAAAAAAATGTTTTTTTGAGGCCAAAAAAGTCCATGTGGGACAGGGAGTAAAAATTATACAAGCATTGCATTTAAAAGAACTAATGTTGTTCTTTTAGGTAATGAAAGAATTTTTCTGTGTTTTTTAGCGGTTACGGAGATATGGTTGGTGAAAAACAGCGCACAAATTCCACTGGCAGTGGGCTTAAAGACACACGCATTCCAACAATACTATCTAAACCTTCATTTTACGATGTGGAACAAGGAGTAAAATTTATAAAAGCATTGCATTTAAAAGTACTAATGTTGTTCTTTAAGGTACTGAAAGAATTTTTCTGTGTTTTTTAGCGGTTACGGAGATATGGTTGGTGAAAAACAGCGCTCTATTTCCACTGGCAGTGGGCTAAAAGACACACGTATTCCAACAATACTCTTTTCACCTTCATTTTACGATGTGGAACATGGAGTAAAAATTATAAACGCATTGCATTAAAAAGTACTAATGTTGTTCTTTTAGGGACTGAAAGAATTTTTCTGTGTTTTTTAGCGGTTACGGAGATATGGTTGATGAAAATCAGCACTCAATTTCCACCGGCAGTGGGCTTAAAGACACACGCATTCCAACAATACTATCTAAACCTTCATTTTACGATGTGGAACAAGGAGTAAAATTTATAAAAGCATTGCATTTAAAAGTACTAATGTTGTTCTTTAAGGTACTGAAAGAATTTTTCTGTGTTTTTTAGCGGTTACGGAAATATGGTTGGTGAAAAACAGTGGTTAATTTCCACTGGCAATAGGCCTAACCAGACATCACATATTATCTTCAGCCTCGTTATTCAGTTTTAATTTAGTCAATACCGATTATCCGGGGAGGCTAGGAGGAAGGAGCGGGGAAGGGTAAAGGAATTAGTATTGGAGAAATTGTTGCCCTAGTCACATAGTGTTTTACCCACTACGAGTAAAACTCTCTCCTGAAAATTTTATAATAATTGATGGCGAAATTTTCCTTTTCACATAAAATTAATAAATAAAATTAATTCCTTTTCACATAAAAAATAGGATATTTATATGTACCTCCATGCGTTCTTCATGAAGATTTCTTTTGATTTCTATCTTCTTAAATCTATCTGTACTTAGAAAACAGATTTTACTGGTTACAATTGGCTAATCACATGATGATTTATTGCACACCAAAAGCATTGTTACCAGGAAACCCATTCAGTCCAGTAATTAAATCATTTTAATTGTAAGCAATCATTTAATGTGACAATACTACTGACAACAATGTATACTTATTGTGATTGGCAAGTTCGGTTAATGACCACTCTTCTCGATCAACCGTAACCTGTTATAGGTTTACCCCGTATATCCGTAATATGATTATCTAATTGTTACTCCCTTTAATACATCATAAAATTAAGGTTAAAAATAGTATTGTTGGAATGCGTGTGTCTTTAAGCCCTCTGCCAGTGGAAATTGAGCGCTGATTTTCATCAACCATATCTCCGTAACCGCTAAAAAACACAGAAAAATTCTTTCAGTACCTTAAAGAACAACATTAGTACTTTTAAATGCAATGCTTTTATAAATTTTACTCCTTGTTCCACATCGTAAAATGAAGGTTTAGATAGTATTGTTGGAATGCGTGTGTCTTTAAGCCCACTGCCAGTGGAATTTGTGCGCTGTTTTTCACCAACCATATCTCCGTAACCGCTAAAAAACACAGAAAAATTCTTTCATTACCTAAAAGAACAACATTAGTTCTTTTAAATGCAATGCTTGTATAATTTTTACTCCCTGTCCCACATGGACTTTTTTGGCCTCAAAAAAACATTTTTTTCGAAATGTCTCATATTCAAATGATTTTTTCTGAGTGATCAATGCTCATTTTTTAAACTTGTTAATATATTCACACAGTAGACACGTATAAGTGTTTATGTGAGAGAAACAGGCCCGTTTTTTTCATTATTTCTTTGTGTAATTTTAGACTAAACTTGTGAAAAAATTGAGTTTTGGAAGTTACATTTACAGCGACTTAAATGCACTTTTTCTTGCGAAAAGGCCATTTAAAAGCACTTTATTATATAGAACACTTCATAAGCTTTCTATAGACACCTTTTGAATGTGTGCATCACGTAAAACCAGTCTGCTGTAGCATGTAGAAAAACAGCGTAAAAAGACGTTTTTCAGGCGGTCACGCTATGCACGACCGCCTATAATCCAGGGGCAAAATTTTTTCTGCGGAAACAGGGAACGGCTTATGGCTCAGGAAGGTTGACAGTATCTATGCACCAATTTTTGTTGAAATCTGAGATGGTGAAGCTCGGACCATTTGTCGATTTAAAATGGAATGACTCAAAAAAGATACCTATTTTAATTTTGCCAGTACCTTACTAAGATGAATCAGAGCAAGGACAAAAGCACTGAATAGCGCAACAAAACCAGTGGTCATGAGGAAGTATTAATAGGAAGAATCATCAATCAACCTAACATTGATTTCATTCATACTAGAAAATATTATTCGGATCTCAGTAATAATATAAGACATGATTTTAAAAATAATTGTGAAGATGGCTGCATTGCAACTTTCATCACATTTCTTTTATTAGCTCAACAATAATGCAATTTAATTTTTTGCTCTAATTAAAATCTTATTTGGGATTAGTCATCAACTGACAGATCCTAGCCCAAAAGTTTACAGAAGCAAGTTACATTGAAAAGAAGCATGAAAACTCATTTAATGAACAAAGTGACAGTCAAAGCAAACCTTACCAAGTATACTACGAAAAATGAGGCAGATTGAGAAACACAATTAGACAGAAGCTACAACACACAATGACCAAAAAGTAAGAAAATGGACCACAAGGTCTGTAAATGAACAATGTGCCTTATTCTAGGTCTAATGTCCACCATGATTATAACTTAAAAGTGACAATGAGTCAATATGAATTCTTAAAGGCCAGTACCCATAATTGGGGCCTTTACTCGGAACCGAAATCACAATTTTGTACACGAAATCGTTAGATGGAAACGAAAAAAGAATTTTAGTGACAAAATCAATCTTCTAACCACAACCATTCACTCATAAATCAAAAATTAAAATAAGCAAAAGGTGACGCCCACCGAAAAATCTGCTTTGATAACATTGACGTCATTTTCTTCCTGTCCTTGACTGGTTTTCGAGGAAGAGAAGGGAGTGGAGGGGGGTTCTTGGAAGGCCTGCTCGAACAGATCATGTTGCAACTGCTCCGATTGGCAGAGTCAGCAGTGTCCCCCCTTTGCGATAAGGCAAGTAGCTTCACGGGCTCAGTTGTGATTGGACGAAATCGATATACGTCAGAGGTGGCACTTTTCCGAAAGGGTTAAAAACATCAGTTTTTCTCCGCTTATAACTCAAGAAATAATTGACGGATCAAACAATGGAAAAATACGGGTCTTTTTATTTTACAAAATCTATCAGATTCGGTGATTAAAAAAATCTGGTAAACGACCCTATTGTATTCATCCACATCCTAATTCCCAAAGTATGAGACAAAATATTATTAGAAATGTGAATTAAAATCAATCCTCCACCACATAGTAAGTATAAGCAACTGTGCTCATATCTGTTAATTAACAATAAGGAATGATTGATTTTTCACTGAATCTTTCATATACAAAATAACAAAGTTGTTCTAAAAAAACTTAAGTAAGAATAAAGAAAGATAATTCAATTATATTTACACAAAAGAAAAGTTAATAATACAAAGCAGTTGCTATTATTGGAAAATTTCACCACTTGGAAAATTTCACCACTTAAAAAAAAACTGTAAAATTCACAATAATTTATTTCTCAATGAGTGGTTTTGTCTCTTAGGTGATATCATATGGTACAGATTAGTTTGACAGCCTAGCAAGTAACCCTGGACAGGGAGGGGTGTCTTACAGACACTTAGGGCAGCAATAAAAAGGGAGGGGGATCGTTGCAAGGGATCAGGGGGGGGGGGGATGGAGAAGAACTGAGGGGGGAGGGAAAATGAAGGGGAGGAATGAGCTCCTTTGAGAGTCAACTCACGGAAACAACTGGAAGTAAGGAAACGTGAGAATGGGTAAACGAAAACCTTTTTGAGAACTCTTCTCTTTTCAATTTCCCAATTTTCATAGCTAAAATGCCTCCAAAGCATCCCATTTCTTTGGTGCAATCCATTACTTCCCTATCATCTCCCCCATTTCCTTCTCATCTAAGTTCCCTCATGTGAGATCCAACACATCCAATGCCCACCGCAACCTTTCCCCTCTTCCCCCAATTTAATTATTCCTCCCACTTTGTCTTCACTCCCTGAACCCTTGCAACAGCATTTCCTTGTGACTCTTTTCCCTCCCTGTCCAGGATACATATCTAGGCTGTTGAACTAAAATGCACCAGACAATGTCACCTTAGCAATGATACCAGTCATATAGAAATAAATTATTAAGAAAATTACTTAGTTTCTCTTGCAGTGGATGGTAGAGGCCAAGACTTTGTGGAATTCCATAATATAGGATGAGAAGTAAAAACTTTAGCGTTCCACAGGGTAAAAAGATTTATTTCGACATGTTTCACTTCACTGAAGCATCATCAGGTACATGTCAGGTAAAAAGATTTATTTCGACATGTTTCACTTCACTGAAGCATCATCAGGTACATGTCACATGTACCTGATGATGCTTCAGTGAAGTGAAACATGTCGAAATAAATCTTTTTACCCTGTGGAACGCTAAAGTTTTTACTTCTCATCCTACTTAGTTTCTCTTATTTAAAGATTATAATTTTCATAAAATTAAGCCTGAAACCACGGAGTTCATCATTTGATATTTCATTCAACAGCATGTCAGAACTTATCTACTGTGGATACCGGGGTTCTACCACACATATCTCAAGGACTCATGAATTATAGATTAGATATAATGTTAATGAAACTAATACAATATGAACTGCTTCCAGAAATACTCCTTACCATGATGGCTTTCTCCGCTTCTTCAACATTTTTCTTCCGATTTCGGTCATTAATATAACTAATACTGGAAATTGTGGAAGTACGCATTTTATCTAGTTCATCAGCCCTCTCCTCTAATTCGTGCAGCCTCCTTGCAATCCTGGTCGCCTCCTCTTCATCCCCCCTAAAAGATAATTGAAACAAATGAAATGCATTGTGAATACAGTGGTAATTCAAATATAATACATTATATACAAAACATCTACCAGTCAATGAGAGCAAAGAACAATATCATTAAAAGAAATTATGAGTATCTACAGTAAGAAATTAGGGGTAACTTCATAAAATAAAACCCTACACATCAACAATAAATATCATTGAAAAATTACAATAGATGCTTGCACTTCGGACAAAATTTTTAACTCATCATTACAGGTTTGGAGCACATAAATACAGGAAAAAACCTCCCTCCCCTAAAAGTTTAACATCCTTGCTCTTGAAGCTTTGAATACTTACTGTTTGCATGGTGCTTAATCCTATATGACAGATGATTTTACACAATACTGTAGAGCAAACAGCACACAGCCCTCCAAATATCTCAGCAATAGCAGGGAAAACAAAAGTCCCACTGCTTTCTCCAAGTTTTCACCCCTCACTACCCTTTTTCTAACTCTTGCTCAGAATGCTATCAACTATATCTTGGTATTCCCTCTTTCTATCAGCAGTTCAAGCTTCAAAATCCAGCCCCAATTCTTCTAACTCTTTTCCATCCCTTTGAACCTACCATGAACTTTCTCTACGAAAGTCAAAGTCTGCATAGAAAGCTATGAAGCTGTTTGAACAGATAACACTTTCTAAACCTACATCTAATCATAATACATATATTCAATATCATTATTTTCCACATGCACTTACATTTCCTGTGGTGCAAAGATGATGATTGCTAAATTAGTACACCATTTCCCCAACAAAACCAGTACCAGATCTTCTCTCACCACAGTCATATTACAAACCATACCCTGAAACCACATTTCTATACCTGGGTTTTACCAACCACATCCAGGGTGGCTACAGATAACAAATTTTCAAATTCCCTGACCTTTCCCTGATGGACTCACCAATTTCCCTGACCGATCGCCAAAAGGTCTTCTATTATCAGAATATTTTCTTTCTGCTGAATTAAATTTTCGTCAAAACTCACAAAATGTTAAAAGCTGAAATCAATACATTAAAAGCTACAAGTATATCCCAATGAAAAAGTATATTAAACCTTCATAAGTTAAACCCTTGTGCAAATTATACGCCCTACATGGTTTGTGACCTGACTGAATTCCTTCGAGAAGGAGCTAAGGGGGCCATTCAATAATTACGTAGAGTGTGAAAGGTGGGGAGGGGAGGAGAACTCTTCTTATGGTCTCGCGAAGGGGGGTATGGAAATACACATTTCGCAGCCACGTATCGTATTTCCTCGGCCTCATATGTTTCCATCGGTAAAATTACAATGACGATGTCTAATCCTTCAAGAAGGTAGCGTGTCACGGTAGTTGTGGGAAGTTGAGGATTACTGGAAAGGCATCGAAGGGAAAGTTAATGGCCAATTTACTGGTGGACTCCGGCACAGGTATCACCAAGCTACGCGAAAAATACAAACCAAAGCCTAGTTCTTGGACTGGGTCAAAATCGGATGGCACGAGTTTTAGAAGCGAATAGCAATTTGATTAACATGGTCGTAACCCTTGATTGTAAGAGGGAACAAAAAATGGAAAAATATTTGTATAAACAAACAAAACGTAATCGCGCCACTAAGAGCGAAAACAGGAGGCAATTAGCAACGGCAGTGTCATATTTAGGAATGTCATATTTGAGGTGGTTTGTGACCTGACTGAATTCCTTCGAGAAGGAGCTAAGGGGGCCATTCAATAATTACGTCGAGTGTGAAAGGTGGGGAGGGGAGGAGAACTCTTCTTATGGTCTCGCGAAGGGGGGTATGGAAATCGAAGATAATCTTACGTAAGACTTGGCTTACACGTGTGATCGTACTTGCATTACCATTTTATTAATCAACGTCTTGTATTTTTAGAACTGCAAGCACGTATTTACTACAAGCTAGTGTGCTACAACTACCTCTCGACCTGAGTCTCGGAAGTTAAAAAAATACGAGGTAAAATCTTCAGAAAAACATAGCCTCGGGTTCCTTGTGGTGAGCAGAATACACGGTGATCATGAATTTTAACACTACTAGGCAAATATCACATTAAGGATATACAAAAGGGATACATTTTACGACTGATTCACAACTTAATAACTAAGATTCACAACTGAATGTTCAACGAATTGACAGGGAAACAATTGAACTTTGGTGACGGACATTAGTTTTAGTTGGAGAAATGTTTTGGTGAAATAAAGGGCGGGAAAGACTGCCCGGTAAACATAATGGTAGAAAAATAATGAGAATTTCCTATCCCAGTTTCTCCCTGACTGTTACAAGAATTCCCTGACTATTCCAGATTTCCAAAATTCCCTGACAATTCCAGGTTTTCCCTGACGATCACCACCCTGACAGCATTCATGTCAGCCAATACAGTCACCTCAGAATTTCACTCATTAGTTCTCCTAACTATTCGTTTGCATGTATGACATATTTTTTTCACTTAAAACTTAAGTAATTGAGTATTAAAGGCAGCATATGCAACAGCATCGACTAGCTAAGGACCATGGCAACTAATTCATTAATATACATTAGAAGCTCCATAGAACAAAAACTCTTGGGAGCCAAAAAATTACTTACCACGTATCTCCAACTCTCATTGCTAAAGATTTTTAAATAATCATTCAACAGCCAATTCTTATAACTTAAAGTCTAGTTTAAGCAATTGTGTAGGAGTTTAGGTTGAATGGACAAGATTCATTAAGATAGCTATCAAAAATAACATTTCCTCACACTTCATTGACACGTGGTTATATTTACTGTCAATGACATTAAATTTCATGTTATTAGTATTTGGAATGTAAAACATGGACTTTTGATACTCAAGACATTTTGCATTACATACTTTCTAGAGTTCCAAATACATTGCAGCGGCAAGTAGTATAGTAACGCAATGGACTATTATCAGCAAAAATGGAAACCGCAAAATTGTCATACCTCTCAGACTAACTCCACAGGGAATAAAAATAATCCACTCCATTCAAAGACCAAGAACCGCCGCGAAAACTTTAGCGCTGAAACTGCACATTATCAAGATATTCCATTAGATAAGCAACTCACTGTTTTCAAACACACTGATTATTAAATATCTACACACAATAATATTTTATAAGGGGTATAAAGAGTTGATGTTATTAACACATAGTTTTGAATTTTTATTTTCCTTTAAAATCTATTGCATTAAAACTTTTATGTCTTCTAATTATTTTTTTAGTGCTGTCCTCAACAGAATGTTTGCAACAGGAGGCCATTTAGCCTTCTGCTGATTTTTAAGTTTCATTCCGTAACTTTTAGATTAATGAACATAAAATCCAATAGCCCCGAAATCTTCCCCCAACAGAGTTCCCCAGGTAATGAATCCTCCATTGATCACTTGACTTTTTATCATTCTTCAAATTTGAACATTCTTATGCTAACATTTTTCTCCCTCTTTATTATGCTCAGATTATATTATAATTAATATTAGAAAATGCATATTCATTAAGACCTCGAATGTTACACTAATGTTTCAAGTTAGTTAGAATGCCATATACATTTTTTCCTAGCTAAAAGCAAGTGCCAAT
This sequence comes from Platycnemis pennipes, assembly GCA_933228895.1. Lineage (NCBI taxonomy): Eukaryota > Metazoa > Arthropoda > Insecta > Odonata > Platycnemididae > Platycnemis > Platycnemis pennipes. The sequence goes on from OW121856.1 coordinate 15,625,828, forward strand.
TTGACAGTTCATTACAAAGCTAGTTTTCTCATTTCACACAAAAAGAGCAATCCAATCAACAATACATCAACAGATAAGTATTAAACTTATCTAATAATCACCTTCCAAACAAAGGAAAATGATCACATCATACCTTTGGACAGCCATATCTCTGTCCTTCATTAGCTGGGTCTTCTTCATTGCATAATTGTATGGATTTGTCTTAAACCTCTCTTTCTCCCTTACAATCTGTAATAGGAATAGAAAATGGATTACAGTTCTTAATAAATAAACAGACAGAGTGATTTGCCCTATTCCTCTTAAGATTTTAATTATCACTAATGATCATTTTAGTAACCATCCACTCACATCCATGTGGTAAGGTTAGAGATGAGCAACTCGGTAAATTACCGCGGTAATTTTTGTAAATTACCTTGATATTTTTTGTAAATTACCAACACCCCTGAAAATTACTGTAATAAATGATAATTTTCAGAAAAGTTCTTTTTCAGAAAATTTCTTCCTCACGAAGAACCATTGGAATGAGTGATATTATAAATTAAGTAACTAAAACAATTTTGTCTACATTGCGTCCGTCATCTCCGTGATTAATTCAGAGTAAAATAACAAACGCACATTGCGCAGAGGTATGTCTTTGGAATGAAAATTTCTCAAGGTGTGACAAAAGAGAAGCAAATTGCGTGTTGCTGCCAACTTTGTTATAATTTTTTTAAATGAGTTATAATAGATAAACGTCGTGATATGTTTGATATAAGCGTCGGCATTTATATCTCAATGCTATTTGATTTCGTTTTGAGTCCTCCAATAAGGATTTTCAGCTCAAAACTTAAAATTACCAGAAAATTATGGTAATTTTCGATAGTTACCGTAATTTACCTCAATTGAAAATTACGTTAATTTACCCATCTCTAGGTAAGGTGACATATACATCAATTCAGCCAACTCTATCTCTATCACAGCGCTGTGCTGCATCGAAACTCGGGTTGTATTAAACATTCCATGTGGAATTGCAGTGTGTCACTTTATTTTCTATTCTTTCTAAATTATAACACACACCCTCCAACTCCATTTTAAAGCAGGTAGAACAATATAAATGTCCTCTTTTTTAACCGAGTTTTTTCACTTCATTCCTTTAATTAAAGGTATTATTTTTTAAAGAATCTCACAATCACTTATATTATCTGTTAATCATTCCTAACAAAGAATATAAGATTGCTCGTTTGAAGATTTCCGTGGCGTGGCATTGAATGGCTGTGCATTTCTATCAGGTTTGCTCCACGTATGTTGGCTTCACTTGACACTGTTTCACCGGCATTCCAGCTGGTGTCTTCAGGTTGACTGCTGTTCGCTGCAATTTTCGCAGCCTATATAGGACGTCTCATCTCGTGGCTGCTCCATGATTGGTTGGATGGTGGAAGGTCCTTTTCCACGCGCTGTGCAATGGATATCCATCCTCTTGATTGAAATTGTTAGGTGCCTTCACTATTTTGATGGCCTCTCTTATCAATCTTAGGAAATAACGTTTCTCTTTAGTCTATCTTAAGTCTATCTTATGCCCTGGTTCGCTCCATGCATGCTCGGAGACAGCGAATAAGTTGTACTGTTTCTTCTCCGTAACCCTCTGGTGTTCCTTCAGTCTTACAGCCACTGATCTGCACGTTTCACCAATATAGGTGTTCCCACAGGAGCAAAGCACTTGGTAAACTCCTTCATTCATATTTTGTGGGATTCTGTCCTTGGGCATCTTGCGTCTGTCAGCCATCTTCATCAAGCAATGGTACCTTGTGCCGACTTGATGTTTTCTCAAGAACAACGGAGAGGATTGCCAGAGTCCTATATCCTCAGAGATGAGATGTTCTATATATAGGCGGCAAAAATTGCAGCGAACAGCAGTCAACCTGAAGACGCCAGCTGGAATGCCGGCGAAACCATCGTCAAGTGAAGCCAACATACGAGGAGCAAACCCGAGAGAGATTCAGAGACAATATAAGATTGCATTAATTATATTATATTTATTTACTTCGTTCATCACCATAAATGGCAAAAAGGCTAATACATTGGGTGACATAATCAACAAATAAATAAAAATAATCACAAGGTAAGCATAAAATTAAACAGTAATGAGGCCATTGCAAGAAAGGAGTCTAGGGGATTGGAGAGGGGTGAGTTATACAGGATCGTTTTCAGTTAGTTTTTATTTCTAGGATGTTAGTTTTTACTTTTAATTACAGTGGAATCCCGGTATAACGAGTGTTCATAATCCCTCCGAAATCACTCGCTAAATCGAGCGCTCATTATATCCGAAGGTGTTGAAAAACCCACCTAATTCTCATAGTCGTTTGTATTTACAGTTTTTCTTTTGTTTCCATGTTATTTGATGAAGGTAAACAGCAAGAAAGTCATTTCAGGCACAATCTGGAAGCATATCAACGTATTTCATGAAAGAAACAGGACATTTTCCATTATATAAAATATTAATTCCCCTAGTTTCGGTGTTTTTCTTCCAGTTCTTCTATTTTTTGATCGCCGAAGAAAGCTGTAAAGACAGCGTAAATAGTCGGAAATAAAATGTTAGGTATACTGTGGAAACTATCAACTATCTGTCCACAAAAGGACGTCAACTATCAGACCACTGAAATTGAAAGAGAGAGTGTGAGAGAACTGCTGAGAATTTGAATTAGCAGATAGCAGAATAGTAAGTTTTCAAAAGTAAGCCCCAGCTTAAGTGAAGGCCAAGTCAACGGCTGTCTTTTTCTGACACGATTAACCAGCGCAATATCACGATCTTTTATCGTGATATTTATCCTGATAATATATTGTGATATTTCATCAGGGTGCGATATCATGATATTTTATCGGGACACGATATCATGATATTTTATCGCGATATTTAACATGTTCACGATATTTGTCGTGACGTTTATCGTACCCTGATATTTTATCGGGGGCATGATAAGACGATATGTATCATCACGATATGAGTTATCATTATCGCCACCTTTCGATACGCTAAAATTATCGTATCCCGATATTGAATTATCAATATCGCCTAAAGGTGCGTTTACACGTAGCAGTTGACTGCTATGACAGTCAACTGCTAACAACTGTTAAGCCCTACTCGCATGTGTAAATAGCAACTGCGATGCGAGTTCAGGTCGACGCTGGACACATGTCGAACACTATCGATCCACGTTCGAGCTATTAACAAAGTTGGAGCCTGTCGGAATTGTATCCAAATAATCACAACAATCGCCAACGTAAAGCAATACACAATGGAATTTGGATATAATTACAAGGATATCCCTTCCCAAAAGGGGAGATTCTACTCTTTAAAGAATGGGAACAAAAGATAATCGTCAATGGAATTTATTTCTTGATGAATTTAATGAAAATTTAAGCGAAATTCACTATTAAAATAAAACGCTTTTTATTTGTTGTGGCAATGCCTAACTAGCGGCTCTTAGCCGCATAGAAGTATGTGCAGATGCATCATAGTAGTAGCGATATAGATACATCACGCATTACGCAACTGTCATAGCAGTCAACTGCTACGTGTAAACGCTGCTTAACTCCCTCTCCTACTCTCATCTTGCTTGTCGTCCGCCCACTCCCCTCTCACTGATGACAGTGCCTAACAAAAGAAAAATGTCAAATGGGAGCGCGCAGAGCGTACTGAAGGCCGTAAATCGATAATGTTTGGACATAACTGGCTTTAGGTGTTGTAGATATGGCACACATCTTGTATTTTTAGTTTAATTAGCAGATAATACAAAACACAATACTTTATTTTTGCTAGGTGGTGCATCGCCCTCGAGAGATATCTGTCGTAATACTGAGCGTATACCGTGGAAGGAACTTTTTGGCCTCGCTATATCCGCTTTATTTTACATGTAAAACATAGGCCTTTTGGCGGTACAAAGACAATCACTCGTTATAACGCGATTCTCGCAATAAGCCATACTCACTATACCAGGCTTCTACTGTAGTTATTAGACTTAGGATGGTTTGGCAAATCTATCCACAAAATTGGGCACATGCAAATACTTTACTACAGTAATTTGAGGTGTGGACAATTTACAATGGTATCACAGGTATCTCTGTTCAAGTACATGATATTCATGCAATAATAGCTAATGAATCCGCTGGGAAAACAAATTTGTTGGAATTACCTTTTCTATATCTTCTTCTTTAAATTCGTAATGCATTGCCTCTTCAATGTCCTTCATTTTATGATCAAGTTCATCGTGTGTGGGCAATGATATTCCTTGAAGTGCACATGCCTCCCGCCACTTGAGGAACTCACTGTCTGTGAATTCTTGATTACTAACATATTCTAACCTAAAAACCCTTTCTTGTAAACCATGCCTATAAATAATAGCAAAAAAATGATTAGAGAGATGGCATAGTACTTATGTTGATAAAGAGACAGAAAGGTAGGGATCATATTATTTAAATAGGAAGCAGATGGTGTCCATGAATCCAAGTAGCAAAATACCTTAATCTTAACCCTTTGTTCGTTCGTGTAGTTCCCAACTGATATATCTTCGCAGTTTCACATACATCTGATATTTCAGCAACCTGGGAAAAGAGAAATAGAAAATGTATCAAAGAAAAGGCACAATAGGTGACTAAGCTAGAAGAGAGCTCAATTGAGAATATGTTAAGAAGAAAAAATTTGCAAATTGGTGAGATAAGAATGGATTTGGGCAGAGAATAAGAAAGGGCCTTGACATCCACATACTATGTGCACTCATTAAATCAACACTGTCCACCATCAGCTATAGTGTTACGTCCAACTGGCAACAATCTAATGTTTTCATCCACCCTCATGTCATAAATGAGTTTGAATGCAAGGGAAACAACTAGGTGTGCATCTCAATGGAATGTATGGGTTGCGGTTCCAGAATGTTTTCCTCACGTCTTGAAAATGAGGTGGATGGCCATTTCTGATCTTGCTGAACTGTTCCCCAATTCACCATTCACAGCTAGTTCTAAGACAAATCATTATCAAGCAGTATCAGTTGACATGAGAATTTTTAGGTGCTTTAACAATCTGAGGCATGATTCAAGACAAGAGGATAAAAGAAACCAATTAATATAATAATTTAATTATGGGACAGGCATTATGTCCCTGCTTCAGTTAGGATTCAAAACTTCAAATACTGAGTTGCCGAGTTGGCATGCTTCCAACCAGGTCACCACAGAAAAATACAGAACTGAATCAACAAACATCACATAACCAGGAAGGAGTACAATGGGATTCAATGTGATACATGTAATGCAATTGGAGACATTAACATTAAGGTTAAAAAAAAAGACATGTAATTGTACTTCATCAGCAAGACTCACAACATGTAACCCATTTTTTTAAATACCTAGGAGTATTAACTGTACCCTGAGTATACATCTACAATGCAGCTGTATGTGTAATGAAAAACAAGAATGACTTTACACTGAATGATAGTTATCATTGTTACAATACCAGAAGATGTAATGACATACATGTGATATCAACAAACTTGTCTATGGTGGCCGAAGGGCCAATATCAATGTGCAAAAAATTGTTCAATAACCTACCTAATTGTTTAAAAAATGAACAAAAATTTCCACTGCTCAAGAAAATGTTATTTGATTATCTGGTCAATAAGTGCTATGATAGTGTAAATGAATACTTATCTAAGTGTATACCTACAATTTGATGTATCTTTATTTTGTATTACTATTGCCTTTACTTTTGGCGTGTCCTATACACCTGCCATATGTATTTGTAATACTGTGCATTGTGTCTGTTGGACAAATAAACTTATTATTATTAATTATTTATTTCAGGCCTTCTCTGAAATCTCTTTTACACATACCTTTAATATTATCATTTGCATCTTGTTGATTTTATATGCTGTTTTCCTTATCGAACCTTATATTCATATTTTTCATCTTGTATAACTATATTAATTTTTTTTTCATTGTCATATTATCTTAATTATTTTTTCCTCATTGCAATTTTAATTATGTTTCTATTGTAATTTTATATATTTTTTGAGTATTTAGAACAACATTTATATGTAAATATATGCTATATTTCATGCATTGACGAGGGGTTAGAGGGAAGAAGGGACTTATTAGTCTCAATCTCGCCCCAATAAAGATGCTAATCTATCTACAGTAGAACCTCTTTTTACGAACCTCTAATTTACGAAATGACACCAATTTACGAACCATTCCACCGGTCCCGATCTTTGTATATAGGAAAACCATGTAAAATGAACTCTATTTTACGAAACCTCGATTTTACTGATTTACGAAGTGAGAGGCCGGTCCCTAGGAGTGATTGACCTCTGTTTTAAGAAGTTTTTGAAATGATTTTGTAGCACTGAACTCAGTACAATGGAATAACGATCGCTGTATACCGCGACAGGAGCAGCTGAAGCCAGATCGGTCATGCTGAGAGGGCCCTCGGTCCAAGTATTTCATATGGGAACATGTGGAAAAATCGAATGTGAGCATAGTGCTTTTTGAAGTGCTTAAACTGTAGCAAAAATCCCAGAGACTGATCATCCAAATCGCAATTCAATCCTTATTATATGATCCAAGGAAAATATGTTCAAAGACGCATGGCACGACGCCTACTTCTCGAAAACAATGCCCCAGTTCATAAAATAATCAGATTAGTGCTTGGTAATTTCTATTCCTTTTCTATCATTTTGTGTATTGCGAATACCTAACTCGTCGTCACAAAGGATCCATATTTTCTCTGGAATTATTTAAAATTAGCATTAAGCTAGCCGCCGCAACCGCAATTCAGCACTTTGTTCAGCCTTTCACTTGAAAATAGCATTCCCGTAGGAAGTTCTTTGCTGCAGCTGTCGTGGAGCTTTTTTTCATTAAAAATGCTAATTTTGCAATAATAAATTGCTTATATTCAAATCTTGATGCAATTTGATTATTTAATTTTTCATCAGAAGTGTTTTACGTCATTAGGTAAGAATTTGCGATTGCGAGTTTGAGATTGCGTTCGCTTTCTGTAGCCGCGAGTAAATAGTTTTCGTAAATCACCGCTAGATGGCAGCGCTGTAGAACGCATCTTAAAAGAGAGGGAATTTCAAATTAACTGAGTGAATTTCTTAGATTGACTTTCATCAGCTGCGAAATATTATTAAATGTATTTCAAACGATACGCTTTCTTCAAAAAAGGCATTTTTTGGTCTTTTCATTGAAATATACTGGTCCAGTTGGAACTTTGTTTTGAAATTTCCTAGTTTTAATGCATACTTGGCTTTCCCATGTTAAAATGGCTTCTTTAAACACAACTCGACTACCACTAAATATACCACTTTCGTTAATTAATGCATAACTGCATATGCTTAAAATACTCCGTGGGATGAGTTGATTCTCTTATGAGTTATTCCCTTATTTTGAGATCTACCAACTGAACAGCTACAAGAACCTAATTCCGTTGCAGCAGCCAAGTTCATACCATTATAAATTTGTAGAAAAATATTCACCTGTTTTTTTTTAATTCATGGCTGTTTCATTCTCTTTTACTAAAGTGAGTCTCCTAGCCTTAGGAATAATGCCTATGCTATACAGCAAATCAATACAATTGAGGTCTTATTTTTAAATCCTTTCAATTTCTTGCAGATACACTGCACAGAGAATTTCACGTAATATCTGTTGTTTTGTCCCTGAATGAGCTGATGACTATTATTTGTTATAGTAATTAGTTTTATTTCAACCCTAACATAACTATTTGACAAGTTCAGTACAGCATAGTGTTTAATTGCATTGAAAGTATACTCGCATTATTGTCAGCACAGTTTTAGTAGACATACATTTGTCGCAGAACAAGCCTCTTATGTGCATGATGTGCCTCCATGGACATTGCTCCATGCTGTGCGAGGTGTGGCCAGAGCATGGGAGTGTCACCGCAAAAACTATTTCCAACTGTTGGAGATCAGCTGGTTTTGGTGACACATCAGTTCTGGAGACAGAGGAGTTAGTGGAAGATAACCTCCAATTTACAAACCCTCTGATTTACAAAGCTCAAATTTTTGGGTCCCTTCAACTTCGTAAAATAGAGGTTTTACTGTATCTATCTATTGCCATTAGTTTTCTCATATTATACCAATATTTAACCCTTGGTTTGTCTCCTCCCCCTCCTGCAAAGGTATTTCCTTTGAGGCTGAACCTCTCAGACATTGCATCATCCCACGAATTAAACCTACAAGTGCACACACATGAGATTCTCATAAAACTGGTGGAGGAGAAATAATTGATACAAATGTCTCCCCATCCCCCTCCTTATTCTATGCTAGTGATACTGTATTATTGATACCGTTTTTGAAACAAGAAGGCATCTTCATCTGCTCTATATTTCATTCAAAAAGCCATTCAACATTTTCCTATCCCCGTTTACGAAACATAATTCCCTCAATCACAGTTATCAAAATATCACCAACATCAATCAACCATTCTATACAGTTACTCTATTCAGGAAACTCTTTTTCTCCCCTACTGAACCAACATTTATCTTTTCACATTATTTCCTATCATTTCAATCCATGGATGAATACGTCAAAGATAAATAGAAGGTTGACTTTTTTATAATGCTACTAAAGGAAATAAGTTTTATGTCTGTGGGCATAAAAGTATGCAAAGTTACACACATGTAGCATGAAACCTAACCACAGGCAATAATAAAATTATCACCAAGCACTCAAATTTTTCATTAGAGCTGGCATAGCCTAAATTAAGATTATATGAACAACAAGCCAGATTACAATGAATGTAGGAATTTAAAAAATTATATTAGTTACATTCTAGAGTTGGAATTGTTACATCTAAGGACTTCAAATCAAGGTATAAGTTATCTCCCACCTTCCTATTACGGTAAAACCGGTTAATGAAATTCAAGGGACCCAAATTTTCCAGTGCTCGTTAACGGGGAGTTCGGTGAGGCAGGTTGCGTACCTCAATTTTTTCCAGGGACTTTTCTTGTCATATCCAAGAAGCAAAAGTAATCGAATGAAAATACCTTGTCATTTATACAGTATTTGCTAAGTGACATCATAAATGTATGTAGTAGTTTATTGTACTACTTACTGAAGAATTGCATTGTAAATAACTACCTATTATAGAAGAGGAAAATAATTGGTCGTCAGGACTATGATGGTTTTACATGATGGTGCATGGCGAACTGCCTGGCGCCGTGGTTTTTCGGCAGGTAATGTACAAATTGAATAGTTTCTCGCTTTGTTGGCTGATTTCTTCTAAAAGTAAATTTCATTCTTTCTATGGCATTCACAATATTATTTGTAAAGGTGACAATGACAAAAGGAATCAAAAGCTTACAGGCGAAATTGTATTTTGGTTGGGTAAATAGAAATCGAGGTTTCGTGATTGTCATAGTTCACCAATGAATATCCACTGATAGTTTTATGAAAAATTTACAGTTTATAACTCCGAAACTATTCAATCTTTGCGAAATTTACATTTTCCATACCATTTATCTTCTCATCTCCATTGCCATAATGTTAATAACCACTCTTGAAGAAGATATTTTTTAAACAAAATGTTATGTTGCAATAACCGAGGAATATGTGGCATTTTTAACATTCTTTATGTTCAGTAGCACAAGTTCCACAGAGAAAAAATCATTCTCCTTGACTCGAATGATTCCATTGAACTTGACTCGGGACTCGAACCTGGATCCCCTGATATAGTAAGTACCTTAGTGCTTCTCAAAATTCAGCTTTAACCACTTGGACGGTGGCGCCAAGTGCACAGCATCGACTGCTTTCTGACATGATACATCTAGCAGTTCGAGTACATCTTGTTCTAAAATTCCACAGGGAAAAATGATTCCACAGTTGCGTATTTGATCAAAGTGCCTGATCAGAAATCAGGTTATCCGGGTTCAATTCCTGGTCAAGGCGAATGATTTTTTTCTCTTCAAAACTTCTGATATTGTGCAATTTCAGCGGGCAACGCTGTTAAGGTTCTCACGGTCAGTTTGCGGTCCTTCGAGTTCTTCCTTATGTTATCATAATGCTTCCTTGAAACATTGAGCTCCACCTACATCTTATTGGCATTTTCTTCCTTAGCAGTCCGGTGAATTAGACTCAGGAGAGTCAAAAAATTCAAACAAGTTACTTGAAAAAAATCTTTTGATATTTGCATTTGTTTTACTATACAAAAACTTTATTTGAAGAAAGAGTCAATGGTCAATTTTAACTATTCCTACCCTCACAAAGAACAGCATTCTCCACTTCTGGAATGCTCTAATAGCATCCCTATTACATTCTTCAGCAGAGAGCAAGAACTTATCAGTCGTATCCAGTGTTGGAATGACTTCTCGGGGCTTGTGTTCCACTAACTCCCTCTCTGGATCTTCATTGCCCTCTTCGCTCTCTGTCCTCTTTTTCACTCGCTTCACTTTCAGCAGAACATGTCACTACACCTTCGTCAACATTTACAACGTCATCAAATGAAATATCTCGAATGCTTAGCTTGCCAATCAGTTTCTCCCGATCTCCATCCCCCTGGCTTGCATCCACAATCAGATTCAATTTCATTTAACCCTGCCCTAGCAAAGTAATATCTTATCGTAGTGAGCAGAACGGCATCCCAACAAAGCTACAGACGCTGCATAGCCTGGAGAATGTTGAGAAGAGTTGGGTTGTTGGTGCCCTACTTCCTTCCAAGTTAATACTGCACCAATTGTCGTGGGCACACCCTCTCTACGTGGGATATGACTCCCTGGTCTGCTATAGGCGACTTATGCAGTTACACGGGAAGAAAACCACTGTCACGTATCTTACATTTATAGCCTCCGATTTGTGGGCAGAGCAACGATCAAAAAACAACAGAATTCTCTTTTTGACCTCCCATTCGAGCTTCAATCTCAAATTCCCGAAATATCTAAGCGGTCATCCAAGAATTTCAGTTCATAGGGACATGGTAGTTGTCGTAAATTTTTTAAACAACGAGTTTTGTTGGATTTTCCAATTACAAGCGGAGGTAATTTCACTGAACCATCGCTGTAGGCATAAAATAGCATAATAAATCTCTATTGTAGAAAAATCCTGCTTCATCAGCATAAAAAATGTCTTTCGGTTTGTATTGCCCAATCAACTTTGGCAACTTTTGCCTCTACTTTTTCTCAAAATTGGAATCTACAGATGCATCAACCCCAGAAAGTTTTGTGGTGGCCAAGATCCACCTTCTTTCTTCTACTATAAGTTCAATGAATCACAATTTTACGCATGCAGAGACACCAGAAACATAACTTTTCCCTGCGTCACTCATACGTGTATAAGAGCCAATTTAAGCGTGCTTTTAACACATTCAGCGCGGAGCACGTCAATTGACGTGCTCCTGTCCAAGCCGAGATACGGAGCACGTCAATTGACGTGCTCCGCCGGTCGGCCCGGGAACCCACTTCTTCGCGTTCGTACGAGGCTAATACCCGCTCCGGAGACTTCCGACCGTGTATATGACCTTCAGTAGGCTTCCATCTTTCGTACAGTGTGCGTCGTTCGTGAATAGATAGCTGTGGCTGAACGGAAACGTTGCAGGAGCCTCCCTGTATTTTTCGTCCACATTTTGCAGTCCACGTACGTATATGTTATTATTTTTTAATCAATATTTATACATCAGTTACTTGTATTATTTTAGTTTATATATACCATATTCTCTTTTACATTTTTACTGTACTATCATCCCTGTTTTCTTTTTTTGCACGCGTAATTACGTTAAACACACATTTTTTAAACCATAAATCTTCCTTATACATTGACTGTTTTTAGTGATTTGCTTAATTATTACCTATTTCTTTTGTAGAATTTAAAAAAACAATGAAGAGGAGTATTTCTCTATCTTTTGAGCTCACGTAAGTTTTTTATTTTTATATTGCTGCCTATGTTACTCTATTAGAATTTCTTTTTTTTTCTACGCATAAATTCTTTCTTTATAATTCATCGATGTAATCATTAATTTATTTATTCTTAATTCAGAAGCAGGTCCATCTTCCAGACCGTATGTTTCTTACGCTACACCATCGGCCTCATCGAGACCTCGGGAAAAGAAAAAATCCTCGGTAGCACCTGGTAAGTGTGGCTGTAAATTTTCGTGCCAACTTTGCATAAATATTATATTTTTTAGTTTTAATTCATCGATTGCCTTCATATATCTTAGTGATGTCAGGGAGGACGCCTAAAAAGTTTATAAATTTAAAAGTAGGTGTTTCATCTAAAGAATTATATGCAGTGAAGATATTTTTGCTTATTATGTCTATTTATGTAAAATTTGCAAACGTAAGTGTTATCTTTATCATGAGTTCAGCGTATGATCTGACTTTCTGTGTCGTAAATTATTCAGTATCCAGAATATCTGCTCATTTTCGTCTATCTACATGCGCGTAGTACCCGGCAAGCCACCTGAAAGGTGTATGGCAGAGGTTGCCAATGGCAGGCATTCGCTAACTGTCAAACACTATATAATACTATCGTTGCTACATATTGTTGATATTTATAGCTAACTACCGTTGAAATACAGTGGTAATTTTCTCTGATTGGATATTAGGGATGTAAATAATTTTATTATTTGACTTATCTACTGCGTTTCACTGATTGCGATGTGTAAACCCTTACGTTGGGGAAATGTTTGAGGTTAGATTTGTTAAATACCTCCACTGCGTGAAGGAGTTTTATGTAAATGTATTGCTTTTCTATGTTCATTTTTCTTGTGAACCCGCTCTTTCTGTGTTATATTTTGATACTTATGTTTGAAATGTCAGAATAATTATGCCATAGGTCTTTTTAGTTATACTAACTTCTATTTTTGTCTACGATCTTAAAAATACGTATTTAATGCATTCATATGACCTTGTTCAGAAAAAAACATCGTTTCATTGCTGTTTTATGTTTGCAATGCGCTAACTTATAATTTGAAGTAATTCGAAGAATTTAGAATAAACACAAGATTTTCTTTAGGCTCTCAACATTTTTTCTACTAGAACATGTATGCACATATGTATCTCTCTCTCTTCGCTGCTGAGTAATGTCCTTAATTTTTCAGGGTGGCTTCCTTTTGAAAAGGAGACCTACTAGCACCTGCTCTAGTATATGGTGATCGAGATGGACACCGAGGACATTTTTTCTTTCCTCTGTTCGTCGAATGAGGGGAAATGTGGAGATCGGGTCTGAGGATGAGGAAGAAGAAACGGGCTGGATTGGTACTCATTCCGTCTCCACGTAATTGATTACCTGGTCAGTTGCAGGGCCGTTGAACAAAGGGGTACTATTTCCATACGTTCCCACTTCCCTAAATTCCTCCCCCCCCCTCCCCCCCACTGGCTCCAAGAAAAGTTCCCAAAAAGACTGCAGGGTTTGCAGAGCCAAAAAAATAAGGAAGCAGACGAATATATACTGCCCAGATTGTGAGGGTGGTCCTGGGCTCTGCCTGGATCCTTGTTTCAGGGAATACCGCAAAGATTAAATTTAATATATTGTAAATATTGCACATATTTTATATATTGTACATATTTCATATATTGTATATATTTTGTATATGGTATATATTGTGATACATGTGCATATCTTATGAGGACTTTGTAAAAATGACTCCTGAACCATATTGTGCCATATGTATATTTTATGTGAATAATGTGAATCGATATATAAAGGTTGTAACTCGTATTTCATTTGTTTTCTTCGACTAATTCCAAATCCTCTAATTAAATTTAGGTGGAAAAGTTATAAATACTTGTAAAGCAATCTAGTAGCCGTGGAAATTAATTCATTCTCATGCATTACGAAACCATATTTTATCCTTAGTCCACTATCAAAGGATATACTCTCCTAGTGCATAATAAATTACGTCAGCACCGCTAAACATTGATAAAACTCACTCTTTTGCTCTGCAGAACCTGTCATGGAAATGTCTTGAGTATCCTTAGTCATTGGGAGTCTCTTTGTGGATTTTTACCAAGGCCATTCGATGGTAATATCCTCTGTGGCGTAGTAGCATCCCCAACCTTGGGGCCCAACTCAGCGGGATTACTGACCTCCCTCCCTCCGAAGACCCTAGGACCTTATCATCGGCAACTCTTCTCGACCCTCCGATAAGCAGACCCTCTTATCGCCTATGGTGGCGGTCAATTTCCCAACCCTCGTGGGTTGGAATTTAGCTAGAGACGATGTTCGGTACTATTTGTCGGCCAGGCATCTGATTCCCGTAGAGGTGGGTGCCATCGCCTGTATGCACAGCGGGGGATGGGAAGTCCCAGCGGTCGCGCCGGACTCTTCCTTTGGCGCCCTTACAATAGCCTTTCCTTCCCCGAAAGGGGCGTTGAGCCCCTGCAGCTGTCCAACGCTCTCGGCAGGGTGGTCGCTGACCTTGTGCACTAAGAAAGGGTACCATTGCGACCAGCGTGGGGGTGCGTTTTGGTTTTCCCAGAAGTGAGTGCCGCGGACCGGTCGAGTGTTGACATGGTCGATGTGTCGGGCGGGCGCACAAACTTGGCCGAAAAAACTTCATTTCACTTGATCCCGGACGCGTCGTCGTATATTGGTTTCATAACTCGGGTCAGTGCGGCCCCATCATCACACAGTAGTCCCCCCTTCTTTTACGTATAATAATCCCCGACAACTATAACAAAAGTCCAGCGCCAAAGCGATAAAAATAGCTTTACTGCAAACTTCGTGAAAATTTGTGCGTATCCTGAAAGCTAGTCAACACGCTCATTTTTCTAGCTTGGCGAGCGTGAAATACGGAGCACGTCAATTGACGTGGTGTCGATTTTTGCATTAATAATTAAAAATTTTACTCAAATCATGTATAAACATGTATAAGGAGCTATACTAAATAGAAATTAAGCAAAAAAAAATTTTTTTTTATCAGCCGATTTTGACGACTTTCATGAAAATCGGACCCGCATTGAATGTGTTAAGTCACCTTTATGAACTCGTAAGTTGTCAATTGAAGTGCAGCATACGATATTTAGCTAAACATATCTACGTTCGGCTTCTATGCAGATCATCAATTTCCCTTGCATCTACGTAAAAATATTGCACATTACATTTTTCGACCGCTGACATTCCGTGTGCAGCAAACGCTTGCGAAACGTTCAACCTCCCGCAGCAATACTAATCCAGTCTTTGTGACCACATTGTTTGCAGCAAACCTATAAAAAAAGCTACAGTATATCACGACAAAAACAAAAGGAAACAATAATAATGACACGCGTATTGGTTCAAGGCTTATTTGTTTCTGTCACGAAATTTTGCCAAAAGCGATCATGTTGATACATAAAATTCCACAAAAGACACGCACCCGATTTTTGACAGACATTGAGGAAAACAGCGAACACGGATTTAAAGAGTTACTGACAACTCACGTACTTCTGAAGAAAAAAAATGGCGTTCGACTAGAAAAAATTCATCCTAAAGAGGTCAACAAGTGCTTACGGGACTGGCTTGCCACCTCGTAGTCGGGAGGTTCTCGTTGTAAGGGAGTTCGTTGTAAGGGAGTTTGCTGTAAGGGAGTCAAAATGCATGCTTTTTGATGGCAGCTTGACGGTACCAACTCAATTTGCTCGTTGATCGGAGGTGCTTACGGTAAGGGAGTTCACTAACAGGAGTTATTACTGTACAAAGATAAAAGCCACTCACAGTACAGTCCTTATTTCTATTTCAAACCTTATTTCTACTTCACAGAATAGGCTGATTTAGTGTGCCTCTGACTCAGAACTCATATCATTAACAAATAATATTACGCTGAACATATTCAGGCTAGATGTGGTGGAAGGAACCTATTCAATCCAACAACAATCTCACTTCTCCACAGAATTATATCACAGCCTAATATAAAAGGTTAACCCATTGGGATAAAGCACCAGTCTGCCTTATTTTGCCTTATGGTAAAGAGCTGGTGATTCGCCGGTCATGTTATAAACGTATTTATTTCTGCTTGTCTGCGATGGAATTCAATGTTCTAATGCTATTCTTTTATTTTCTGATGATATGTACCACAAGTCTTTTTTATTGACTGTAAATAAGTTTTAAAATATTTAATGCATAATTAATTTCAATTTCCAAAAAAATAAAATAACTTTCAAGTGAAAGTTTTCCTAAAATTAAATACGGTTTTACAAGCATAAAATCCATGGAAAATTAAGAGGCGAATGGGTTAAGTAAAACAATTCAGCTCACCCTGTACACAGGCTTCCCATTTGTGTTGTTTCCAATGCCAATCCTTACATAGCAACCAATCACTACTCTCGAGAAGAAAGGAAGATGCACAAATCTTTCCAGTTTGTGTCTTGAGAGGCGAATCTTGTTCAAATCCTCCTTCTTTGTCACATACTGCACCTTCTTCTTCACACTCGCAACAGACCTTTAATGAAGTAGACAATACAACATGATTGCTTGAGCAGGCAGAAATTCAATTAGAAAAAAATAGTAAGTTTTTGCCATAAAACTGAATTCCAACCATTAAACTACATTGCACTTTATAAGTAAACAGTATTAGAAGCCCTTCACAAGGGTATTCATTCAATATTATACAAATACATAGCCATTAGCATTTCTAAGAATCAAGTTAAACAAATGCCTTCCACAAATTTTCCACTCAAAAGCATGACAATCAGTACCTTTGGCGATGTTTAAAAAATACACACGATATGTAAAAAATAATTTCGTGACACACTTGAGTTCACTGAAATCCATTTTGAAAGATAATTAGAGCTAAGGAAAACAGTGACATGAGATTTTAGTGATAGTTGTTCGACCAGTTCTTATAGTTTGTTGCCCATTAGTCTTGGGCTAAGATTGAACTGCATTCATCAAAATACCAATGCTTTCTCTTTTTTTCCAGTCATAAGCTCCCTTTTTTTATTAAAAAATAGCCAGTGAAAACCTTCATGGATCCTTTGGCGTGAATCTTCATACACCCTGACTGGTGCTAGACAGTCTAACTAGAGACTAACTAAAGAGAGGGTTATTGTTTTTTCAACAAATCCGTAGTTGATACATTTTTTTGCCTTCATGTACCATGCAAGTTACAAATCATTTCCTTCATCTTATCCCTAACCACTTTTTAATTATGTTATTTAGCGCTAATGTAATTTTTCTTAATGTCCTCATTTTCCACCACTTTACGTCCCTCAAAATTATAGTATTAGGGATGCTGAATTTTTTTGCATTCATAGGAATACAACTCAATACAGACACTGTTGTGTTCTCTTTACTGTCAGATACAAAAGGCATATAAATCTGTTGTTTGGCATTAATAATGCATTTGTTCTTATAGGGCGTGCCCCCAAGAACATAAATAAATACAGTAAAATCTCATAATTACGTTATCAGAATTTACATTTTCCCACAATATACAATGTTTTTATCGGGTCCCATCCAATTACCTATATCTTCCACGCATGTAGAATCCTGTATTTACACCACAACTTTTCTGTTTTCTCTCTGTTTGCGTTAGTTGTCAGTCAGTCAGTTAGTCAGGATGCGGGTTAGAATGAGATTGATTAAAAAAACAAAATTCCCTTCTATGACATTTTGCTACAAATACATCTCTACAAAACACTGTTTTACGTCGTTTTGTGAATATACACTTCAAAAACAAGAGAGGGAGAGAGCAGTAATGTGCTCTGTTTTACGGAGGAATTTGAACTTAGTGGCATAGCGGGGCAGTGCACAGCACCGCTAGTGACGGAAAGACAAAATATCACTCGCGATCGTTTCAGCAATCGTGATAGACACTCACCATCCTTTTGCCAGGAAGAGATACCTACCATGAAATGAATGCATATGGGATGCAATTTATAATTTAGGAACACCTGCGGGAGTATATTTAAGCTATACCGAAGTACCGGGAGCATAATTAAGCTGTATAAGCTCTAAGCAGGAGTATATTTAAGCTGTACTGAAGGGTTAAATAAAAATTGTGGATTCTCGTGATCATACGTTTGCCTTGTTTAGCGACTTGTTATATATACACACAGGGACTTTCTGTATTCAATTTACTTTTCTTGCATACCCAAGAAGTATTTGACTGTATACAGTAGAACCTCTTTTTTACAAACCTCTAATTTACGAAATGACACCAATTTACGAACCAATCCGCCAGTCCAGATCTTTGTATATATAGGAAAACCATGTAAAATGACCTCTATTTTACGAAACCTCCATTTTACTGATTTACAGCGTGAGAGGCCGGTCCCTAGGAGTGATTGACCCCTGTTTTACAAAGTTTTTGAAATGATTTTTTAGCACAACTCAGTACAATGGAATAACGATCGCTGTGTACCGCGACAGGAGCAGCTGAAGCAAGATCGGTCATGTTGAGAGAGCCCTTTTTGAAGTGCTTAAACTGCAGCAAAAATCCCAGAAACTGATCATCCAAATCGCAATTCAATCCTAATTACAGTAGAACCTCTATTTTACAAAGTTGAAGTGGCTCAAAAATTTGAGCTTTATAAATCAGAGGGTTTGTAAATTGGAGGTTATCTTCCACTAACTCCTCTGTCTCCGGAACTGATGTGTCATCAAAACCAGCATACGTTCTACAGTGCTGACATCTAGTGGTGATTTACGAGAACTATTTACCCGTGGCTACAGAAAGCGATCGCTATGTCACGATCGCAAATTCTTACCTAACAAGTAAAACACTTCTAATGAAAAATCAAATAAACCAATTGCATCAAGATTTGAATATAAGTAATTTACTATCACAAAATTAGTTTTTTTTAATGAAACTAAACTCCATGACAGCTGCAGCAAAGAACTTCCTATGGGAATGCTATTTTCAAGTGAAAGGCTGAATTTTCTGACAAGTTCTGAATTGGGGTTGCGGCGGCTATCTTAAAGCTAATTTTAAATAATTCCAAAGAAAATGTGGATCCTTTGTGACAACCAGTTAGGTATTCACCATACACAAAATGATAGAAAAGGAATAGAAATTACCAAGGACTAATCCGATTATTTTATGAAGTGGGGCATTGTTTTCGAGAAGTAGGCGAGGTGCCATGCATCTTTCAATATTTTTTCCTTGGATAATATAATTAGGATTGAATTGCGAATTGGATGATCAGTCTCCGGGATTTTTGCTACAGTTTAAGCACTTCAAAAAGGGCCCTCTCAACATGACCGATCTGGCTTCAGCTGCTCCTGTCATGGTACACAGCGATCGTTATTCCATTGTACTGAGTTCAGTGCTAAGAAATCATTTCAAAAACTTCATAACACAGGGCCAATCACTCCTAGGGACCGGCCTCTCACGTTGTAAATCAGTAAAATGGGAGGTTTCATAAAATAGAGGTCATTTTACATGGTTTTCCCACATACAAAGATTGGGACCGGCGGCATGGTTCATAAATTGGTGTCATTTCGTAAATTAGAGGTTAAAAAAAAAGGTTCTACTGTATATGATCCAAGGAAAAAATGTTCAAAGACGCCTACTTCTCGAAAACAATGCCCCACTTCATAAAATAATCGGATTAGTCCTTGGTAATTTCTATTCCTTTTCCATCATTTTGTGTATGGTGGCTTTTCCCGTAGGAAGTTCTTTGCTGCAGCTGTCATGGATCTTAGTTTCATTAAAAAATACTAATTTTGTAATAATAAATTACTTATATTCAAATCTTGATGCAATTTGATCACTTAATTTTTCATTGGAAGTGTTTTACGTCGTTAGGTAAAAATTTTCGATCGCTTTCTGTAGCCGCGAGTAAATAGTTCTCGCAAATCACCGCTAGATGTCAGCACTGTAGAATGCATATTAAAAGAGGGAATTTCAAATTAACTGAGTAAATTTCTAAAATTGACTTTCATCAGCTGCGAAATATTATTTAATGTACTTCAAACTTTACGCTTTCTTCAAAAAAGGCATTTCCTGGTCTTTTTACTGAAATATACTGGGTCAGTCGGAACTTTGTTTTGAAATTTCCTGGTTAAAATGCATACCTGGCTTTACCATGTTAAAATGGCTTCTTTAAACACAAATCGACCAGCACTAAATGTACCCCTTTTGTTAATTAATGCATAACTGCCTATGCTTAAAATACTCCGCGGGATGAGTTAATTATCTTATTCCCCTTATTTTGAGATCTACCAACTGAACAGCTACAAGAACTTAATCCAGTTGCAGCAGCCAAGTTCATACCATTATAAATTTGTAGAAAAATATTCACCTGTTTTTTTTTTTTATTCATAGCAGTTTAATTATTTTTTACTAAAGTGAGTCTCCTAGCCTAATGAATAACACCCATGCTATGCAATGTATCAATACAATTTTGGTGTAATTTTTAAATCCTTTCAATTTCTTGCAGATACACTGCACAGAGAATTTCACGTAATATCTGTTTTTCCCTTAATGAGCAGATGACTATTATTTGTTGTAGTAATTAGTTTGATTTCAACCCTAACATAACTATTTGACAAGTTAAGTACAGCATAGTGTTTAATTGCATTGAAAGTAAACTCGCATTCTTCTCAGCAGAGTTTTAGTAGACGTACATTTGTCGCAGATCAAGCCTCTTTTGTGCATGATGTGCCTCCATGGACATTGCTCCATGCTGTGCGAGGTGTTGCCAGAGCATGGGAGTGTCACCGCAAAAACTATTTCCTGATGTTGGAGATCAGCTGGTTTTGGTGACACATCAGTTCCGGAGACAGAGGAGTTAGTGGAAGATAACCTCCAATTTACAAACCCTCTGATTTACAAAGCTCAAATTTTTGGGTCCCTTCAACTTCGTAAAATAGATGTTCTACTGTATCTCCTATTAATGTAACCTCAATAGTATGCCATTTTATGATCAAAGAATTTCTAAAAGGCCAGTTGGCCTGTGACAATAGACATATATTATAATTATTATATATTTTTACTGTACCATAACTTCCACCTTCGAGTCTCCAGCTAGTATCAGGTTTTATTGCTGTCATAATGGCCGGAGACCCGAGAGGGGTTGTGCTTACGAGTAGCCACATCCACCACCGTCGGATAGGTGGCTACCAAGCATTAGGGTCATTATTATTAAATACAAAAGGAGTCAACTTTTTCCTTCAAATGTGACCAAATGTAAAACCATGATCACAAGATTAGGCACAGATGTGTGATTAAAATGAAAATGCTCCTCCAAACCTTTTATCCGATTCAGAGTCACTGGAACTCCTGGAACCCCCACTACTACTGCTGCTGCTGCTGCTTCGGTGCCGCCTACGGTTTGCACTTGAGTCACCAGAACCACTCTTTGCCACCTCCCTACCACTTGGTTTCTTTGCACCGTCAGAGCTCTCTGACCCGCTGTCGTCTGAGTAAATGTCCGATGCCTTGAGCTTTGTCCGCCTCTTCTTCTCAGACTCGTGGTCCTTTTCCCGTCGGTCCTCCGACGCTGAAGATGCCTTGGCCCCGCCCTCCTCATCCTCACCATCCCGCACCCTGCCCTCCTCTCCCTCCTCTGCACCCTCACCCTTCCCCACGCCTGCCCCACGCTCCTCTTCCTCCTCCTCCATGTCCTCCGCACCCTCCTTCTCGTCCTCATCACCTTCCTCCTCCTTGCGCTTCTCCTGCTCTATCTTCTGCTGCTGCTGCTTCTCCTTCTCCTCTGCAAACACAACACAAACATAAAACCAATGAGCTGGTGTCCAGGGGCAAATGTTTACATGCTATTACGAATGCAAATAGGATCCACTGCACACAATTAGTGTTGATCAAAGTGCTCCACGTACATACCTTCCAGTTAGCACATTACCCTACAAAATTAGTGGAGTGACAACTTCCTAAGCCGGAAAAATATAGTTCGAAACAGTCTAAGTGACAGAGATAGTAATATTCGTATCTTCCTGATTTAAAGAAGAAAATGTCAATATTCAACCTGAAAAAAGATGTGCAGAGGTAGTACAAAATCAAAGTTTACAGAATGAGCCCAACCAGCTACAGAGAATTAAAATAATTTTTTTTATTATCAATTTTATTCTTAAAAAAAAGCAAGGCTGCAGTAAATTTCCGAAAGTGCGAACCACCTTATGGATAAGTGCACAGAAGAAAAAACAACATAAAAAGATCTAAAAAATACCTATCAAGTCAAAAAAATAATGATCTATAAAAAACATTTGGCTAAAAGAACAGTAATTTTTTAAGGTACCCAAAAAATGGGAAGTTGATATAAATACAGAGTAATTTAGCTATATAGGTAGTGTGTTGGAAGAAAAAGGGTTTAGCAGCATTGAAGTGAGAAGGAGAATTGCAATGGCAAAAGAAGCTTTTACTCGTAGGCGTGAGGAGGTGTTGAGTAGGGAAGTGAAGAAAAGACTAGTGAAAAGTTTAATATGGAGAGTTGCACAATATGGGGCGGAAATGTGGGCTTTGCAAAAAGAAGATGAAAATAGGCTTAGGGCTTTTGAAATGTGGGTAGGGAGAAGGATGGAGAAAGTAAAGTGGGTCGAAAGGAAGACGACCGATGAAGTGCTAGAATTGGTAGGAGAGGAAAGAAATTTGATAGATGAAATTAGGAGAAGGCAGAAGGTGTGGAGGGAAAAGGTAATAAAAGGGAATGGTGTTTTGAAGGAGGTGATTGAGGGAAGAGCGTTGGGTAAGCGGGGAAGAGGGAGAAGAAGAACGGGTAGCTTGGATGGAATGATGGATGGGTGGCAGGAGGTATGAGGGGCTGAAGAGGGACATCGTGTGAAATTTAGGGGGTGGGAAGAATTAAATGTCCATTTAAACCTACCTTTACCGGTAGAATACTTATAATAACATAATTCTAAAACACTCACTCATAGCTTTGGAGAAGGGAAAATCCACCCAGAGGCAGATATGTGAACTTAACACCCAACGAACAAGAAGAGTACAAGAAGCCAACCTCTTTCTCTCCTCTCCTCCCTCCGTGCCTTCAGGGCGTTCATGGCAAGAGCCTTTTTGTCGACACGGCCCCGATTCTCCTCCACCGTCTTCTTCCTCTCTTTGCTCCTCTCTTTGGCATCAGACTTCATCTTCTCAGTCTCCCGTTTCTTCTTTATCTCTTGCTTTTTGGCCAACCGAAGCTTCTTTTCTATTTCAAACCTTAAATTAACAATGGAAATGAAATTAGTAAGATGAAGACAAAGAGTTCATACCAGATAATACCTTTGTAAATTCCCAGATTGGGCAAAGGCTTAGCCTAGTTGAAACATAGGTTTCCTTCAGATCACCAAAGTTAAGCAACGCTGGGACCAGATGAGGGTTGGATGGGTGATTTAAAAATAAAACTTAAATACAACGGATAGAATGCTGATTCCGGACCACCCTAAATAGCAGATACTTCTCAATAGAGGACAAGTTTTCCGGTCCCAAACATGTCCAATAATTGGAGGTTAGAACTGTGCTTCCCTTTTCAATTATTGGTCAATTTTTTTAGAAAAACAACAACTAAGTAATCAATGTAATTTACATGAAGGTTTCTGCTGATTGAATGGGAAAACTTTCCAAGATTTTTTCAGGCTTTGTTCTGCAATTATTTGTCTTGATAGCAATGTACCGCCAACCTGAAGAAGCAGACTTCATCGCCAGCGAAACATCACCAAGAAAAGAAATAACCACAGAATGAAGCCGGAAAAAGAAATTTTTCACCGCTCAATGGAATATCTTTCTTTCTTGCTACAATGGTCTTTGAAATATTGTCATCAACGTCCCGAAAAATGTTCGTCTTGGAATTTCAAGCTTAAAATTTTCCTTTTCATTTTTTCCAATGTCTAATGTAATTGAGATAAGCATGATCATGACTAATAACTGAGCAAGGTTAGGTTAAGCCTTACTTTACGCGATGGCAGATGACCCAAGAATGGAGGCAGTGCCAGTCCTAGAGTGAAGAAGTAGGGGTGAGCTTATAGTGAGGGTGGAAAGGAGTTCTCCAATTGTGGCGATAGGGGGTGTAAGTTCACCAGTTAATCAAGACAGTGGTAGTGGAGCCAGGGAAAGCTTTCTAGTAAAGAGGGCATATATAAAAATAATCAGCCCTAGACCTCAGTTTGACTTCTGACATGCAGATGATGCTGTACAAATATTTACAATTGAGGAGTGCAATAATGGGTGTTGAGCTACCCATTGTAATAAATACTTTGTAAAAACAGATCATCAAAAAATAAATGTTTGTTATTTGTGGGATTTTGAGCAAGGCAAAAGGACTATTTTGATGGGGAATAGCCTTAACTTTGTTAAAAATGGGTATGATATAAGCAGGAATGACCACATTGGCAATGATAGGTAATAACTCAAATAATACCTTAAAAACGAACGTAAAATGCTATAATTTACTAGTAGAGCTGTGGTAATTGGGATCCCTGTCCCTTGCGCAGTCAACAGAGTAGACAGTAAACCTTCACATAACACAGATTAACAAGATGCGATAATTTAAGGAAGCTAACCTTGCGCTATGCGAGGGTCTAGTGTACCTAGAAAATAACAAAAGTGTTAGTACATGTGGTGTGCTTTCGCTCAAAACTAGTATTGTGCCGCCATTGACGTTTTCTTGCATTATAGTTTGCTAAAGTAATGATAGGGAAGCAACCGAGAGTAGGCTATAATATTGTAAATCACTTTCAGTTTACTGCTCTAAATCAACTGAACTGCATTTTTCCACTCTCTGGAGTAGAAATGATATGAGAAGGAATGTTAAAAAAAAGCCACTTAAGAGATAATATGATAGCTAAGCTTTCATTTTCTCAGAATTGGAGAGCAGTAGCTAATTGATCCATGGATCATGGAAAAAGATCATGTTTCACGCCTTAGCTAATATTCTCTCCTCCATCATCCTCTTCAGCATCTCAATGGGGGCGTTTACTTGGAACCGAAATCGCAATTTTGTACACGAAATCG
Source organism: Platycnemis pennipes (assembly GCA_933228895.1). Taxonomy (NCBI): domain Eukaryota; kingdom Metazoa; phylum Arthropoda; class Insecta; order Odonata; family Platycnemididae; genus Platycnemis; species Platycnemis pennipes. The sequence continues at coordinate 15,650,686 of OW121856.1, forward strand.
TTAGATGGAAACGAAAAACGAATTTTAGTGAAAAAATTAATCTTCTAACCACAACCATTCACTCATAAATCAAAAATTAAAATAAGCAAAAGGTGACGCCCACCGAAAAAACTGCTGTGATAACATTGACGTCATTTTCCTCCCGTTCTTGACTGCTTTCAGGGGAGGGGGAAGGGAGTGGAGGGGGGTTCTCGGAAGGTCTGCTCTCACAGATGCTGTCGAAATCGCTCCCATTGGCCGAGTCATCTGTGTCCCCCCCTTTGCGATAAGGCGAAGTAGGTTCGCGGGCTCAGTTGTGATTGGACGAAGTAGATATACGTCAGAGGTTGCACCACACCCACTTTTCCGAAAGGGTTAAGAACATCAGTTTTTCGCCGCTTATAACTCGGGAAATAATTGTCGGATCAGAAAACGGAAAAATACGGGTCCTTTTATTTTACAAACTCTATCAGATTCGGCAATAAAAAAAATATGGTAAAAGACCCCATTATTTCCAAGGCCTTCCATATTTTGCAGCCTCCATAAAATTTCCTTGACCACTTCCATTAAACTTCTATATTTTAAACTCTTTGCCTTCCACTCATCCACCTTACTTATTACATTTCTGCACACCCACACTTTATACGTCTCCAATCCATTATTATTTCAGCAAAGACAATGATTTTGGGCCATTCAATCCTTATTCTTTGGCTGATATATCGATTTAAAGTCACACTCTCAACTTACCCCCTCTCTTAGTAGGTATTACCTTACCATTAAGAGTAGGTATTACCTTTGTCCCTAACACTAAACACATCGTCTTCTAAAATAGTCCCCAATTACTACTGATGAAGCTTCTATCAGCTAATCTCTTCGTATTTATGTACTTCTTCTCTTTCACATCCTTTATCACTTGTTCCATTATCTTTTTATTCTACAAACTATTTTATTTTACAAACTCTCAGATTTGGCAATAAAAAATATATGTTAAATGACCCCATTGCAGTAACCTCTACCGAGGAACTCACCTGGTCTTCATCACTTCTCGCTGTTCAATTCTCTTGAATATCTCCTGCTCGCGCTCCTTCTCCGTCATCCGAGCCAGCCGGGCCTGATCTTCCTCATCTCCCATTAGGTTTTCATCGTAGCCGTCATTAAATTCCTCCTGACTGAGACTGTCCTCCTCCGACGATGATGATGACGAGGATGAGGATGAAGAGGAAGAAGAGGACGATGATGACTTGGCAGCTTTTGTTTCCGTCTTAACTTCACCCCCACCCTCCTTCTGCTCATCGCCCGACCCTCCTCCACTGTGCTCCGAATCTGACACTTCACCTGAAAGTAAATTTTATACATTACTCTTTCTCACACATACTTCATACCAATCAAACATTCTTTTCAAAATGGCAAGCATTCTTCAAAACACTCCTTGGGAAGAACACAATATGTACAAGTAATCCCCAAGTTATGCAACTATAGTTATGTATGAGCTTAGGTAAGCTCGTACATACACATATGACAAGTAGTATTAGAATTAGGTTTAAGGTTGAACAGTACTACAAGGCAAAACTTGGAGGAACTGTTTCATTATTTTATAATGAAACGGTTCCAAAGTTTGTACATAAATGAAACCTAGATAGTTAGAAATACATTCTATGTCAGTTAATTCTCAATATTTCAAAAGCATAACAAGTGACGACAGCCATCCTCACTCAAACCATTCACAACTCACTATGTGTATAAGATTGCTATTAACCCCGTTAGTGCCACATTTTCTGTTTTTCATTTCCAGCCAAAAATAACCAGGCTTATTTATTTTTGGTGCTTGAGTAATGTACACCCGTCCACAAAAAAATGTTACCACCTCGGAGGCCGAATTTTTCAAAGTCCCGAGTTGAAGGAGATTTGACAACAGTGCAGCTCTGTCCTTTTAAATGCCCCGAGCAGCACCAGCACCGAGGCTCGGTCCTCCTCCTTCCCTTGCCATGGTTTGTGGTGTGACCCTTCCTCAATGACCTGGAGAGAGATTTTTGCGTTGGAGAGGGAGGGCCGCAAGGGTGCCTTGTGACAATTAGTCGGCCCCAAGGAGTGAGGCCTCCCGAAAAAAGCCTTCTTTTAGATTGCTGCTCGGAGTTACTCCCTTGAAGATGGGTCGCTTAGGTTTCCCCGACTACGGCTCTTGAGAGAGTGACTACCGAAATGTAAATGCAGCTCGAAGCAAGAGTTATCATTAACACCGTCGATATTTCTTAGTCTATGTCATTTCCACAACGTTCCAAAATACTCAATTTTTGCCTTTATTTCGTCGTAGAAAATTTTGATTACATAACATGAATAACATAGATGAATATTGTTATCGGCATTTACATATCTGTTAACGATCGTGTCATTTTTAAATTATCGGTGAATTATATTTGACTGCGCGATGAGCTCGAAAACTGCGCTTGTATAGTAAATGGCAAAAATACTTACGCTACAACTGGCACATACAGATTTCAACAAGAAAAGAGAAGACTTATTGGACGTCTTTACGGAATATAAGTGTTAAGTTCCAACCTTAATTGCGTAATAAATTAGGAAAAATTATCGCGGATACAATTAGAATTTATTTCAAATTACACACCATCCTCGCGCTCTCGCATACTCGTCTGGTTAATTCTTAGAATGAATACTCATCGGCAATTCATATCGTAGTATATGCTATTGCAAAAATAAAAAAAACTCAATAAATAAAAGTATTAAGGAGATTATTAGGAACAGCTTGAACGTCTCTTAGATGCATTGGTCAAAACTCTAGGTGTTTTCCTATTCGAAGGTCCCTGTTCGAAACCCAGCAGTCCGTACTTGAGTACTGTGTGTACTGGAGTACTACTACCTCTACTCAAAGGTTATAACATTTTCTCGTATCGTTGAACGGAAATGTGTATTAAGGACAGGACGGATAATTTTACAATGTGACCGGAACACATGCAACGTAATTAGAAGGAATACGTGGAATTACTGAACGACTGTGCAAAAAGGCCTAGAAGATTTTTATGGACTCACCCGTGGGATATGCGAGGAGAATATATTGTCGGAGGATTTCGTAGAAACTGTACTGACATCTAAAACGGAAACGAGAGTAACAAGGAAATGTGATGGCAACTGAATCTCTCATACTGCTAAGCTTACGCTTAAAATCATCAACCAAGGTATGGAAAAGAGAGTAATAAATGAATGAGGCCGCCTTGTCCGCGATATCTGCTAGAGGACGAGTCATCCAAGCCTGTCATTTATCCCCCTCTGTGACGAAACGTCTCTCAACGTAATTCTCCTTCGGACTTAAATGTTGGCAGAATACTCCTTTTCAATACTAACCGGGTTACTACATTACTCTCCCTGCTCCATGATCTAACCCCTCTCTTCTAAATAAATTAAAATCACCCTCCATGCATGCAAAATTTCATTACTTGAGTCTTCTTATGATTTAAGGGGTGACTAGTTGACCAGGGCTTGATCACCCGCAAACCTTATCAACTTTCCCCTACCTATACACCTGTATCGAGCCCTCCCACCATACCCTCCGAATGTGAATTAAAAAGTGCCGGTGCCTACGCACAGCCTTACGCAACCCCTCTCTCTAATACCACCTCATCTCATTCCCCGTCCGCTTCTCTCACCAGCACTTTCTCGGTAATGCATGAACTTTGGCTCAGTCTTCTGTTCTTCCAATTAATTCCTGTTTTACGCAATAGTTCCATTAACCCTTTCCTCTTCACTCTGTCGAAAATATTTTTGAAATTAACAATACACGCAGATATATTCTGATTATATTCTAATCCTTTCCACTCATTCCAATGATTTTGATTGAAAAATTGCTTTCCGATGACAAAATATAAATTTACCTGCAGAAAAAATGTCTCCTTCCCCTCTCTCCCTCTCCAAGAAAACTACATGCCCAGATATGGGCGATAAGTGACCACGGACCGCTTCGCTGAGGCCCTATTCTTAAATAATGCCGAGACGGGTATGGGGACGGATGCGTAGATTTTTTCACCTTAAGAATCATCTCCGACACGTTTTATGACACCCACCACTCCATCCAGGACACCTCGGGTCTTCTTCCTACCGGTTCAAGTCTCTTTCAGGGCCCAAGCACAATGGGTATTTAAGGAGCAGGTAAAGCATGGCGGGTTTTTCCTCTCTTAGGACTGACAAAGGTGGACAGAGAGTTTTGCAGTGGGGGGTGGACCGCAAGGGTGCCCTGCGACAATCGGCTCCGAGGAGTGAGGCCTCCCGAAACGCAGCCTTCTTTTCGATTGCTGCTCCGAGGGCCTCCCTCGAAGATGATCGTGTAGGTTTCGCGACTGCTGAGAGAGTGACGACCCAAATATGATTGCAGCTTAGGCAAGAGTTGTCATTAACACCGTCGATATGTCTTAGTCAAAAGCGTTCCCAAAATATTCACAAATACTCCGTTTTTGCCTTCATTTCGTCATAGGAAATAATGAGATCATAAAATATTCGAGATAAGAGCTTGAAAAATGCGCTTGTATAGGAAATGGTAAAAATAATAATGCTATAACTGTTACAGGCAGATTTCGATAACAATAGATAAGACGTACTGAACGTCTTTACGGCAAGTATTAAGTTCCAAGCTTAATTGGGTAATATATTAGGAAAAATTATCGCGGATATATTTAGAATTTCTTTCAAATTACATACAATCCTCGCACTCTCGCATACTCGCCTGGTTATTTCTTAGAATGAATACTCATCGGCAATTCATATCTCAGTATATGCTACTTGAAATATAAAAAAATGACAGGACGTGTAATTCTGCAATATGATCAGAACACATTCAACGTAATTATAAGGAATACTTGGAATTACTGAACTACTGAGCAGAGAGGTCGGAGGATTTTTATGGGCTCGCTTGTAGGATATGCAAGGAGAATATACTGTCGGAGTATTCGAAGAAACTGTATTGCCATCTAAAACGATAATGAGAGTAACAAGGGAATGCGAAGACTACTGAATCTCTCATGCTGCTACGTTGGTGCTTATAAACATCAATCGATGTATGGAAAAGAGAGCGATGAATTTCTAGGTGAGGATCAATTCATATTTTCCAAGGGAATTAAACACGTGATGTGATTGCAGTGATGAGAATCATTATTATCATTATTTTTGGTTCCACACACTGTCCCTCTTCAGCCCCCTATACCTCCCATCATTTTATCCAAGGTACCCGTTCTTCGCCTCACTCTACCCCGTTTAACCAATATTCTTCACTTAATCACATATTTCAATTCACCCTAGCCCTTTTCGTCTTCTCTATTGATCAATCAAAATTCTTTCCTCTCCTACCATTTCTAATACTTCATCATTTGTCCTCCTTTTGACCCACTTCAATTTCTCCATCCTTCTCCATACTCACATCTTAAAAGCTCTGAGTATATTTCCATCTTCGTTCCACGAAGCCTATGTTCGAGCGTCATATAGTGCCACGCTCCATATCAAACTTTTCGCTAGTATTTTCTACTTCCCTACTTAACACCCTTGTCAACAGCTCACGTCTACGACTAAAAGCTTATCTTGCTAATACAATCTTCTTTCTCCTCCTGTCCTCCTTCTGTCATCAATGCTGCTATACCCCTTTTTCTCCAATACACTACTTAAATAGCGGAAGGTGGAAATGTGAAGAAATGGAGAGCCTGTCCAAATTCAAACCTTGCTTGGAATAGCGCGTATAACAGCACATTTGTAGATCTGTAGTTCATTTCTCGGATGACTTTTTTTTGTTGTGATCTGTCTTGATTCTATTTTCACCACCTGCTTACTGTTTGGGGTTGTGGGTATCATAAAACATGCCGGGAATGTTTCTGAGGGTGAAAAAATATAGACCGACTTCTGAACGTATCGGAATTATTTCCGAAGGTAGGGTATATCGGCTAAGCACTCAAAGGCTTCTCTGATTAAGCCGTTTTATGCAAATGTCTTTTAGAGAGAATTAGGTAATGAGGCTGGAAAAACTTCTACTTTGTAAGAATCTCGGCCCACGTAAGCCGATAGCTATTGATTTTCAGAAATTAATGGCTTTTGAATAAAGTTCCAGGAGTTCAAGCGTTACAAAAATACTGAAGTTCATATTAGCAACTGATCTAATTTCATATAGACGTAATACATGAGCAGTTGAAGTAGTGATCAATTGAAAAAAACTACGGAATAATAAACCTAAGACTTTCTGTTTACACCTTCCTAAGACTTTCTTCACACCTACGTTTTGCGACATGAACGTTGGATGAACCTGAGTTAATTGGTGACTTAAAGATCAATAAATGTAGGCGTTTTGAAGTGTTAAGTTTAGAGGACATAAAATTTCAACCAGAACATTGCATATTTTATGGTCTTATAATACCCGTGGAAGCGCAACGACCATTTAGCACGTTAATCATTACCCTCGGAAAATCGTCCGGTTGTCATAGGACTCCAAAGTGGTCTCGGAATAAATGTTAGGTATTTTCGAAAGAGGTTATAAAGCGAGTGTCATTTTCTATTAATTTTCTCTTAGAAATGTGGAGAGAAGTGATTGGAACTCCTATCGTGCCCCTTCTCCCGTTCTGTGACCACGGGTACGTATGTGTCTCGGGCGACTCGTCTCCTAGCAGATATCCTGGACAAGCATGACCACTGAGAAGAGTGGTCTTGAGTCAAGGCGGTCTGCCCTGGTTGTTCACTTGAAAAAGTGTGAAAAGGGAATTGTTCTCGGGGGAAGGGTACCCCCAATAAATGGCGAGAGCAGCGAGAGCTCTGGGCATTTAAACTCTGCGCCAAGGGACAGTGTTGTCAAATCTCCTTCAACTCGGGACTTTGAAAAATTCGGCCTCCGAGGTGGTAACATTTTATTGTGGACGGGTGTACATTAGGGCGGATCGGAAAAATCGATTTTTCGCGGAGAAACTTGGCCCTCTGGAAAAAGTTGTCAAAGTGACTCAAAATGAGGCCAGAAAAATTTGGGAACTCTAGGTCAACCCTAGACCCTCGCGCCGTGGCCATTTATGGGGAGGGGGGCTGAAAATAGAAAAAGTCATGTTTTTAAAGTGGTTCCCCATGGATTTTGCCGAGTTGCGGCCCTTTAGGGCAAAAATTTCGTCCATTTGTACGTATCTGCAGCCGTTAAGCAACAAATCGTCTATTTTCAGTGCGCGGCTGCGCGTAATATGCACCGCCCACGCAGCGTCGCGGCGCTACGCTCCGAAGGCCTCTCGAGCGTCTCCTGTCGGCTCGCGCCTCCTGCCCGGTCGCCGCGAACGCAGCAAAACTCATCACGGATGCGTCATCCGTCGTTGAATTCATTAATATTATATAATTAAACAATTTACAGGTAATAACAATTACGGAGGAACTGTATGAAAGTAATATAACCCTACATACTAAACCTTTTTTCCTGTCCCGTCCACATAAACGAATTGACAGTACTAACTTTTAAAGAAGTGATAAAATATTTTTTTTATGTTCGCGACGTATTGATACAAAAGCGCAGGAAGGGAGCCTACGGTTTATCAAGTAGTCTGGTGGCGTAAAAAGTGTCCGAACTTTGGAGACGCACCTCTATTCCAATCATTCCGAAACATGGTGTGATTAAATTGATTATACGGTACCATACGACGTACTACGGCTTAAGAAAAAATGCAAGCAAGCCTACGAAAGGTGCCAAATCGATAACAAATTAATATATTTTTAAATGAATCCAAGAAACTATGTGATATTTGTGCGTTTCAGTGCTAAAGAATTAACGAGTGTAAATTTAGAAAGAGGATACAGTTCTCCCAAATGAAGCGGCATTTTTGAGGGAGCAAAGGACAAAACGAAAGATGGTACTCGGTGAATTGGATGCCTCAGTAATTCGACGATTAAAGAAAAACCTCAGAAGAGGATCGTCGGAGAGCGTTGACTCAAAATCTTTCATTCTTGAAGAGGTAAAAAGTGAGCATCAAGAATTTTTTTCCGCCACATCTCGAGAAAACTCAACCGACGAGGAACCAACCGACTTGGACCTCAACGTTCCTAATACGATTCGGAATGAAAATCAACCTGGACCTCCTTCGGGGCAAAGGCGTCTTCAATTGTCAACTGTGGCGGAGGTATGTGCTAGTTTTGGTGACTTGTCCCTCAGAGCAGCAGCAATGATCGTCAGTGCAACTGTATCCGACGCAAAGCTCAAAACTCCGGAAGACACGTGAAAGGTAGTGGACCGGCATTACTTACGTAGACAGAAAAAGAAGATGCTAGATTCAGTAAAAGCAAAGACAGATAAATAAAAAAATACAATTGAAGGTCTGTATTTTGACGGCAGAGAGGATGAAACAAACTGCAGAAAATAGGCAAGAGGACTTACCCATCTAAGGTTAGGGAGGGACATGTCGTGTTAGTTGGAGCCTGGCTCCCAATTTTTCGGTTTTGTCTCCCCCACAGGAGGATTTGCAAGAAACATCATATCTGCATTTTCTTGATTTTTTGCGAAAGAAAATATTGAACTTTCAAATTTAAAAGTGATTGGATGCGATGGCACCAAAGTGAATACATGTCAGGAAGGAAGCGTCATCCGTTTTCTGGAAGCAAAACTCCGACGTCCCTTACAGTGGTCTATTTGCCAATTTCACTTGATTGACTTAACACTGCGGCAGTTGGTAGAAACATTATACGGGCATACTAAGGGTCCAAATTTGTTTGAAAGACCTATTGTCTCCACCCTTCAAGACTGCCACACTCTTGATATCATACGATTCGAGCCAGTTCCAACAAAATTGTCCCACGAAGAAGACTTGAGATTGCTGAGCAGTGACCAGCAGTATCTTCGGGAAATTTATAATGCTGTGGCCAAAGGATTTCGCTCGGAAAATTTGGTCAGATGAACTCCAAAAAATGTGGCTCATTCTCGTTAGCTCACTACGGCCAGCCGACAACTGAGGCTATAAGTGTCCACTAAAATTCATGCGCTAATTTATAAAATCTAGTGTCATTCAAAAAGTATACGCACCTGTCTGATTTTCAGTGAAAAAAACCATTGTATACACGCTGGTGTTGTAAATTTATGGAAATTGTTAAATTGACCAAGATATCTATCAGTAGATTTAAAAGAGTCATTGATCCTGTTATTCAGAGAAACAGTTTTTTCGGGCACTCAGAAAATTCACTCCTCCCGATGATTGCTGAGAATGGAGAGGAAGTGTAAGAGATTCGTGGAAAATAATCTTAACAGGCATGAAGAAATACTCGTGCGACGAAAATCCAAGAACTTTTGAGTTAACAGATTTTAAATTTGATGTAGAAGACTACAAGCTGCTGATAAAATGGGACGGGAACAGCGACTCGTGCTCTATCGCATCTCACGCAGAAGAAAGTCGATAATTATTTGAGTAATGCTCAACTGTGGAACACAATTGTCCTTGTCACACGCAAGCTTTTGAAATATTTGTAAAAGAGGTAACCCAAGCTTCATTGGCATCCGCAACAACGACAGACAATAAGAAATACAGAAAATACTAGAAAGCAGAACCAAAATGCCAACCTTCAAAACCTAGTCTCAGTTCATGCTGTGATGGAGTAAGTTTTACATTTATCTGCTCGACTTCAAAAATAAAAAAAATCGATAATGACCTTTAGTGTTCAATGAAAATAAAGTTTAAAGACGAATACTTGCACACAGATAAACCGACTGGTACTAAAAATGATCACTTTCTTATTTTTTCGATAGCATATAATCTGATAAAGGAAATGCGTTCCTCTATTCTATGAGTGGGTGTGTGGGCGGGGGAGTTCATAGTGCAGGTACCTCAACGTGGTGAGCTCTGGTAACTACTTTAATTATTTTTGCATTCTTTCTCCATACTGAAAATTAATAGTAAAAATAGGCTAAAAATCGAGGAGTGTTTCTTAACTCCCTGAATGATGACGGTGTGTTATATTTCTTTCATACAGTTCTTCCGTAATTGTTATTACCTGGAAATTGTTTAATTATCTAATATTAATGAGATCAACGACGGAAGACGCATCCGTGATGAGTTTTGCTGCGTTCGCGGCGACCGGGCAGGAGGCGCGAGCCGACAGGAGACGCTCGAGCGGCCTTCGGAGCGTAGCGCCGCGACGCTGCGTGGGCGGTGCATATTACGCGCGGCCGCGCACTCAAAATAGACGATTTGTTGCTTAACGGCTGCAGATACGTACAAATGGACGAAAATTTTGCCCTAAAGGGCCGCAACTCGGCAAATTTCATGGGGAACCGATTTAAAAACATGAATTTTTCCTTTTTCAGCCCCCATCCCCATAAATGGCCACGGCGCGAGGGTCTAGGGTTGACCTAGAGTTCCCAAATTTTTCTGGCCTCATTTTGAGTCACTTTGACAACTTTTTCCAGAGGGCCAAGTTTCTCCGCGAAAAATCGATTTTTCCGATCCGCCCTAGTGTACATACATTGGCAAATCTTTCCTGGGAGAAATATTTTGTAAGTAATATTGCCATAAAATACTGTTAGGCCTATGCAATATAATACATAATGAAAAAATAAAAATAATAATTTTAATAATAAAAAACGTGATAAAAGCAAATGCTGTTGAAAAGGCCAGTTTCCTTTAAATAAAATATAATTCAGCCAAGGCCATCAGAATGGCACCAATGGCCTTACCTGCTGGTCACCCCTCTGTGTAACTAACTGAGGCCATCAGGGTCAGTCACCTAAAATATAATATAGCTCCCAGAACCTCAAAAAATTTGACATAGGAACCATCCACAAACTACCATCGCAAACTTAAGACAACTTAAGACACCAGTGGGTCAAACATAATGGTTCTATTCAACTGAAAATACTGGGGGTTTATAGAATACCCTGGGAATGAGGCAAAATATACAATGGAGAGACAGGCTGCACAACAGAGACCAGAATTAAGGAACCCCGCCAACACTTGTACTGGTCCAGCTAGAAAAATTGGCAGTAGCAGAAAACAGCTTCAACAGAGACCACTTGATACAATGGGAGGAGATGAAACTGCACTGCCATTCAAAAGCATTTTGGGATAGAATTTCAAATAAACTATAAAAATTTGACTCCACGAGAAGAACATCTACACGGACTCAAGCCATAACCTCAGTAAAAGGTGGGTGCAATTCCTGAAATGATTAAATAAAACAGCTGAGAATGGCCAACCATTCAGGAGATGCTGTGAGAGCAACTGTGGATATGACCAATCAGGTGACACCTGACATTCACACAGTAAGACATAAGGTGAGCAGTATCATCAGAATGGGAATTCAGATTCCAGGATCCTTGAAGATGATGGGTGAGATGATTGTCATAACATCAGAGCAGAGAAATCCCGAGAAATTTTCGCTCGCCTTAGATCATAAGGTTTGGAATTTCACAGCAGTGAAAATAAACAATCCAATCCAACTATCATCAAATAAATTTTCATTAATATAAATTGCCATATCCTACAGCATGTAAGATGCACTTAACTTTCAAAATTACAGTTCTAAATCACCCCTGGGTGATCAATAAGAATGTTCAGCCACAGAAACTTGCCCTATATAGATGGATGTGTGCTTATTATACCATAATGTAAGGTAATTTTTTGCACAAAATGTCTTTATTGAACTCATCTCATACTTGCCATGTAAATCAATGCAACGATCCACACAGCCATTGAAATGGTAGTTTTTATGCCCACTCGATTATAATGCAATTTGCATCATCTCTAGTAATTTTGCAATGCCACATTAATAATAACCTTTAAAATGAAATTTGAGAGTTTTATACTCATAAGAAGAGGTGGTGTAACTTGGTTCTTGAAATGCGATTAGGCTTTTTTCATGCTACTAGAAGCAAAATTTTAAAAATATGTGTCTTAGGTTTTTTCTCCACCAGGCTGCTCTCACTGGGTTTGCAAGAAAAAAAGTAGAAGGTCATGCAGGGAGCCTGCATTCTCCGAACTCGGGTAAGCCTACAATAGCAGAGTGGAGTACTGGACTGCAGGCAACGAAGTTCGATTCTTATCACTGTTTAAAATTTTTCTTTCAGCCATTGAATCGAAAATTTTATCATCCTTAATTTTCAACCCGTATGTGGATACTACCTTTTTGTACTTTTATTGCTTTAACTAGACTTACAAATGCATCACTCAAAATTACATTTTAAAGTTAACCTAATGTTTCCATGATTTTAATTCTGCAATAAAATATTTTTCCAATCACTTTCACTAATGGCAAAATTTATTATTTTTATGCGTAATATGTTGACTTATAAATTGACATGAAATTTCTGATAATCCACTTTTTTTTAACTGCCTGCTTGCATTACCCTAGGAATACAGCATGGACTGTATTCCTAGGCAGTGTTAAGGATAGAACACATGACTGACAGCATACTAGCTCTCATTTTTAACTACTATCATCAGCTACCATCAGTTCATGCAAGTCTGGTGAATGTAAGTGACCCACGTGGCATTCTGCTTTTTATTATTTACCCACGCACCTTATGCCTGTCCTATCCTATGGCTATGGTGAAAAAGCCAAGACAAGTAGGTATTTCTATATTTTATTCTGGTGGCATGGAAAAAATTTTTCATTTCATCTCGTGACCCGAGTTACACATCCTCTCCTTGTCAGTATCTACCGTAACTACATTCCTTTTGCAGGGCGCATCGATCACTACGCCGCGAAATTTAAAAATCTCCAATCGGGATGCGAATTTATACTGTCTTTGGATTTGATTTCAGTTGTGAAAGAAATGAAAGATCTTTGGATCCGACTTGACCTTCCCTAATTTTTCAGCGATGCATTCGTAAATCTAATATAACAATACAAGTATAAAAATGTAAGTATTCAGATGTAAGGGTTTTTAAATTGAAGATGATAAATTTTTCTATGCAATGACTGAAAGAAAAAAATTAAACTGCGATTGGGATCGAACTTCATGCAGTACACTAGCTCTCGATGTTCACCTGATGCCGGCAAATGTAGGCTACCTGCATCACATTCAAAGCATTTTTTTCCTCGCGATACCAGGGTATTGCGGACAAAGTCACATTTCTTAATTTTTCTTATAGTGTACGGAAAAAATTTTCATCTAATTCCGTGAACTGAGTTATACAACATCTCCTTGTCAATATCTACCGCACCTACATTCCATTAATGGGGCGCTTCGATCACTAAGCCATAGAAATTTAAAATGTACCAGTAATCTACTAATATAAGAACCGAGTAAAATGAAAGATCTGTGGATCTTTGGATCCGATCCGACCATCCCTATTTTGAATCTGTTATGACATTTATCTGATACTAAACATGCATTGTTATTAAACATGACATTTGTCATTAAACGTGCTTTTGTAAGAAAATATAACTCTAAACTATCAAACAGTTTTTATTTTAGAATGTCTTCAGAGTGCAATATCAGGAGTTTTTCCGCCAAAGAAAATGGAATATCCAAATTTTTGTATTGCAAAATTGTATTTTCAGATTTCATGGAACATTTTTACAATCATGCATAGGAAAACTAGGTAAAAATAGGTATATTTGTATAGGTTGATGGTATCAATATCGAGAATAGATTTTCCAGGAATCAGTATTGAGAATTGATAAATTCTGACATCGACTTGTCTTTAGAGTACAGCAGACCCTCACATAGCGTGAGGTTAGGTTCCTTGAAATCGTCACGTCTCTTAAAATCAAGCTATGTGAAACAAAGATAAAACAGGAAATACTGAGATACCGTAATCTCAACACCTAACGTATGGCACTTTATTTCCCTACTAATCCCTAATCGTGAAATTAAAGGAAAAGGGATCTAAAGCGTGGAGAGCATTCACATGGTAATGTCAAATGCATACAATGCAGGAGAAGTCACCAACAGTAGAGGGCAGAAAGTTCCATGTATTGTAATGAAATGATATAAGAAGCCTAAGAACATCATATAAGTAACAAACACATAAACTAAGAAAGAAAATGCAATTAAGTCACCCTGATGGCATTAAGGATGAAGGCAGGTATGGGGCCAAATATGTAGAGAGAATTTTGCAATAAAATGAGGCATTTCCAAAGAGGAGAGAAGTTATGACTAAAATTTTGGAATAATACATAATATAAGGCTACTGATGAGGAGCATGGCATCATATAGCTGAGTAACCTTCACATTTGGTAGATAGCATGAAAATAAAGTCCAGACATATGAGACATGGGTCTAAAGATGAATAAAGAAGGTAAGATGGAAAGAAAGACAAAATAAAATGCAGTAAACGTGTGAGGGGGAAAGGAAAGTTACAGGGAGACTGAGTAAGCTGAAACAAGCAATTAGATGTAATGGGAGGCTGAATGCAATTACAAAGGGTAGGGTACTGGACAAGATAGGAGGAATGAGGAATAAAGAAAGGGACTGAGAGAGGTAGGATGTATGTCAAGCAGAAGATAGAGGCAGAATAATATTAAAAGGAACAGTGTTAAAAGGAAGAAGAGGTGATTCATGAATACCACTAATCTCAATTCAACATACTACCAGCACCTTTTCCTCAAATATTCCCCCAAATCTGCCAATTAACTTGTACTTTTGCCTCACCATTTTCAAATAGAACCTTCATAGAAATGAGGTTACTTCTATGTCCCATTTACACTTTCTTCCATGCCTTCATTACCAATATCATTCCAGATGCCATTTTACAATTCCTCATTTACAATTAAACTAATCTGATTCTACCATCAATAAACCATTTTTCATATTGTGCAACAGATGCAAATTTCTATTTGTCATAGTTGAAGTCCGGATATTTTTATCAGCAAAAATATTCAGACAAAGTAGCGGGCATACTCAAAAAAATGTTCCTAATTTTTGACAGTCCCACGTAAGAGCAATTAGAAATTAAACAAATAAATTCTGGATAATAATTATTGGCCAAATTCAATCAATAAATATTAGTCGTTTTGAGCCAAACAAATGCAGTTGTTGGCATACTCATTAATATTTACATACCTGGCGATATAATTAATTAATCACAGTAAAAATGAACACAAAGATTTTGACATAAATAACATACACAGCAGTTTCCTACTTTAAAATTACAATATTTAAGCCAATAATAACTAATCAGTCTTAAATCTATATAACATAGAATGTAATACTGATATTTCCAACCCACTGCTCTGGTATAATCACGTGAATATTTCTTCACCGGCAATTCTAACTGCACGGGTAATATTCTATATTGTACCACTACACAGACAATTTCAGGAATAAAACTGAGAATGTATTGCAAGATTAACAACAAACATGCTATTAACTCAATTTTACGGATAGATTGTTGTCAGTATGGCTTCTATAAGAAAACTATTCCTCATGTACTGTCACTCTTCACTCTCTAAGGAATTCTTAAAACTAATACAGGTCTTCCTCAAGGTGTTAACGAGATTTGTGGTTTTTAAGGCGTTCTAGGAACATGTATTGAGGCATTGGTACTTCTTATGTTTACAGGAAGAGAATCTAATGGGTTAGCACCACAATTTCTGACGAAATAAACAACAGATCATACCTTCTTCTGGTTCCGATTGTTGATCATCTTCACTTTCGCTGTCACTGCTGCCTGAAGACTTAGTTACAGCCCTTTTCCCGGCCTTTTTCGCGGGTTTGGGTTTCTTTTTCTTCTTCGCTTTGCCCCTAGCGTCCCAGTCATCGTCTGAATCCGAAGTATCCGAGTCGGAAAACCCACTTTCTTCCTTCTTTTTCTCTTGAACCGGAGTCTCCTGTTTTTGCTTCTTCTTTTTGGCTAAGGAAAGGAGTTCCTATAATAACGAATGGTAGTTAATACTTTATTACGCGTCGGCATTTGAAAGACTTGGCCTAAAGTCAAAACTGAGAGCATCTTGTCATTTCAATACTACATCCAAAATTCTATATTAAAAACTCTACTCACTGTATCTAGATCCGATCCGCTGTCCGCACTGCCCTCAGTATCGCTGTCTATCAAGACCTGGTTCTTTCTCTTCACCATTTCTTAAATTTCTTCCCAAAACAGGACAGAAAACAAACCTTGACTTACGAAAATATGCATTCACAGCTTGACTATCGCAGTGACATCTTCCGTTCGCTGTGAAATCGGAATGCGCTCTTCACATGTTAACAATTGGAGGGAAACGGATGAAACTGGTAGTTACGGTCGGTTACGGTAGTTACAAAGACATGAAATTTAAATTATATTTGCCAAAATGAAATTACTTAATTTTTTCTGCGTCTCATTAATTCACTCTTCTATCTTTTTCTATCTCTTAGTGATTTCATAAACGCAATTTCTTTTAATACTATGTCTCTCTTACTGTTCTCTCATCCATCTGAGCCTTCAACAACTATGAAAACGAAAAAGATACTTCCGGACTTATTTTTTTGCTATACCAAATCATTTGACTCACAAGTAAAGCACCATAGAAAGAGAGCGCCACTGAGCAAATTAAGGGTAATAGGGTGCATATTTCTTTGTCAATAAACCATACTTATGAGAGGGAAAAAAAACTTAGGTAATTTCCACCACTATTTTTTGCTTTCCTCCATAAATTAAGGTAGATCTTTCAAAAGATCTTCCTGATAGAAAGGAATTTCTGATCAGTCATGTACTGCAGACTATTGCTGTCTTATACAGCAAATGTCTGATTAGGTGTAATGATTATAATTGGTTATGCATTTTGCAGATGATGCATCATCGATCAAGTTTACCACGTGGTAAACTTGATTTTGGGAAATGTATTTAAAATCGCTCCAATTTTGCTCTATAGCTCAAAATTGGAGCAACCAATTTTACAAAATATATAGGTATACCTTGCAAAAATAATGTGCAGGCTGAGGGTAATAAAATGACATGACTGTAGGTGGATGTTGGTGGTACCCACGGTATATAGGTGAGCAGCCGAATAGTGGGATGGCAACTTAAAATGCTCAAGACTACAGGGGGACCGGTAGAGTAGCTGTAGGGAAACCCCTTGCCATGGTCCATCCACATCTCCCCGAGGTAAGGTGTGGGTAGCGGGTGTAGCACTCTTGCTCTCATTACAGTGATGGGAAAACTTTTTAAAGAGGTGGCCAAAGGAAGGGAAATAAGAACTTTAGGTGGGCCAATATAATTTATTAAAAAAATGATTCATTTTACAAAAGTCTTGTTTTTTTGTGATACTAAGTCCTATTAATGACTATCATAATTATGAAGGAGAATGTGATGAATGAAACTGTGACTGCGTTTCCAAAAGTTTCTCTTAATTTGGATCGAACTGGGATTAGGAATAATGCCGCGCGGGCCAGATAGAAATTTCAGGGGGCCGCATCTGGCCCGTAGCTTGCCCATTGCTGGTGTAGGGCAATGGTAAGACAGAAGTACACCTTGCAGTCTGTTTATTCCCTAGTACTTCAAATTGATATTCAGCAAAGTGATATAACATTCTCAGTTATGTCAGAAACGGAGACAATTTTAATGAATCACCAAAGCTCTTTAAAAAATTATTGAAGTTCCTTTTTGGAAGTACATTAGAAGTGCAAGCTTCTTCCTCTTGAGAAGTACCAAGTAGATCCTTGTCTCAAGGGCAGGGACATGTTGTTGGTGAAAAATTGTGGATAATTAGTAACCTCCCAACTGACAAAAATTCTGGCACAGCTTTTGTAGCAAGAATTCATTCATGTGTTTATAACTTGATGCTGGAATTCCTCATCAGCAAGAAATATAAATAAAAGTGTTGCAAAATGTAATTCCTTACATAAAAAACTATGAAGCTTCTTGGCTATTCATCAAGCAGTGAACCCAAAATAAGCATACAGACATTCGTGAAATAATTATGCAATCATATCTGCCATGTGTTTGAAGTAATGCCTTTCCATATCATTAGGGTCAAATTTGCTGGTTTTCACAGTATAGTGATCCTGAATATTGTAATCTTTCAACAACACTGGCTTGAGATATTTGCTCCCAGTAGTTTTAACTTTTTGACTGAGACATCCCTCACCATCTGCTCAGATCAATACCTAACCTTCGCAATCTGCCAGGAAAAGTCGCTGGGAGGAGGTCATCACCACTCGTCTGAGGATAGGACACAGTCTCCTGCTTCACTCTTGTCTTCAGCGAAGAGAGAGCTCCACCTTGGTGTGAAGCATGTGACTCTCCTCTCAGCATCAGGCATATCCTGATGGTATGTGATACATATCGGCGACAGCTGAATGTGGATAAACATTGTGGGATACCTAGGAGATCTTCTAGGGGATCGCCGTAATGGACTTGACAGCACTATTTTATTTTTAAAATTAACCGAGCTCTTTTCAAAAGTATATATTTTGATGAGAATTGTTCTCTGTAAGTTTAATAGCAATTTTTAAATACTTAATAACATTATTTGGACAAATATGAGAGAAAAGGATGCAAAATGACCTTAATGTCGATGAACCCTTTAATTACAATTCTACTACTACTAACCTTCCCAAACCACTATTAGTGCTTGCTACTACTCTTATATTCCATTCTTTCTTCCCACAGCCATATAGACCACTTTAGGAAAAGCTGACAGTACACAAACTAGAACCACACATACTTGGTTGGTGGGTTGTTGATTCTCAAGGGTGTTTTCACAGGGTGGTCACATGGATCCCTCCTACTTCCCACCTCCGCTGCCATTTCAGTATTGCACTACCTCTTCATTACTTGATGGGTAGCCCAACATCTCTCCTACGTCCCAATGCACTCCCATACCTTTTCTTGGGATTTGTGTGTAGGTAAGGAGGAGCACCCATAACGTTGGCAGTGGCAACGTAGCTATAACTACCCTTTCCTTACCCATCAGGGTATGTAATTAGAGGTAATCGAGGTATAACCCACCAATACTCAAGAAATGGTACAGGCACATTGGTACACCTTCCTTACCCTCTAGGATGGATAGGGCAGGGGTAAGTGGGGCATAGCCCAAAGAGGACCAGCAAGTGTAGGACTCCTTTACCCTTGATGAAATATAAAGAGAAGGTACTAAATATCTAACTATACTTCATGACATGTACTCCCTGTACACCCAGCCTACCCACCACAAAGGAGCTTCTTTTTGCCAAGGTAACTTTAACACACGATACACTTATAGTTTTTTATTTGGAATGAAAATTCTTTGGATTTGTTAACTTCTTCTTCCTTCTCAAATCCCCTTATGCTGTTAGACGTCGGGGTCCTTCAGCTACTTTCTAAATTCCCTCCTGTTCTGAGCAAGTCGCTTCACTTCATTTATACTCTTCCCACGCCAGACTGCCAGTCTTTCCACATAATCTTCCCACTCCAGCCTTGGCCGTCCTCTTCCTCGCCTTCCTTCTGGTCTTGCCTCCTCTCTTGGCTTCCTTTCCTCCTTCATCCTAACCACATGCTCATACCATCCTAGGATTTTTCTTTCCATCACTTCAATGATTGAGTCTTTCTGCAATTGGGCTCTGATTGTAGTATTTCTTACTCGATCTCTTGTAGTGCGTCCTGCTGCACGTCTGAGGTATTGCATCTTGCAGCTTTGGAATCTACTTCTGTGTTTATCTAGTAGGGTTAGGCCATACAGCATACAGCAATACTGGCTGGAAAATTGTTTTGTAAATCCTCATCTTTGCTTTCTCCGATATTTGTCTCTTGCCTACATTTGATCTGCTAAGCTGATGGTATACCTGATTTGCTTTACGGATTCTGTGGCTCACTTCAGAGTCTGATCTTCCATCACAAGTAATTTGCGTCCCCAGGTATTCAAACTTGTCAACCTGTTCTAATTCTTGTTCTTCCCAGGTTATGTTCAGCCTTTCTTGTACCTCATTTTTTGACACGGCCATAACCTTGCTTTTCCCCAATTCATTTTCATTCCATGGTCTCTGATGACATTTGCCCATTCTTCCACCGCTATTTGTAATTCTCTCTTGTTCTCAGCAATCAATACAATGTCATTTGCAATACCAATGACTGGACGTAGAATGGCCTTAACCTATAGTTTCCTACCCTGCACCTTGCTGTTTTTCTTTGGATTTGTTAACTCTCCAGACTATTCCTTGTGAGACGGTCGTGTGGTAGAGCATGAACAGACACTATCATGATTCTGTCTTCCAGCACAGCGGTACAGGTTAGTATTTATTGACAACAGTTTCTCCTCCATTATAAGAGGCATCTTTGATGTGAAGATGCCTCCTTTAATGGAGAACTGGCAGAAGCAATGAATCAAAACACAATAAAAAGGGGCATTCAGAAATCTAAAATTACCTTCGAGGGGTTATCACCTAATAGGAGTACCTATGTCCATAAAAAGGAATGTTTAATAGCCATACTTGATTATCATATCAAATTATTGAACTTTAGACAATAGCATCTCGACTAAGAATCCTTTAAAAAACAAAGAGAGCAACTATGGGTATTCAAATGTTTGGTGATACTTGCATTGATGCAATAACTGCAAGGACTTCAGGACTTATACAATCAGTTCCAAAATAATAGACCAACAGCATCATGATTCCACTCAAATGTTTTTATATCATTACCATCATCTATTTTACATTAAGAGTTTTCATAAGCAAGTACATAGACAGCAGAAACGTACAAAATGAACATTTGTGATTATGCATGTAACCCTAAATAAGAGAATTTAGTAAAACATGATTATCAATAAATTTCATCTTCAATACCCCTGCGATTATTTGAATAATGTTATCCATACTAACATAATTTATAAACGTATTTGATACATATCCAAAATAATAAATAATATATGAATATTTACACAAAACATTTCCATTTCCAATATCGGCAATTAAGGCAAACAAACGTGATTATCCACACATATGAATAAAATAAATAAATAAAAAAGACATCTCTTAAGAAGAGTACAGTATAGCTGATCCACTTCATATCTCACATACAATATAATTCATAAGAATGTATACTTTAATAATAGAAAAAGCCATTGTACATCCCGAAGAATCAATATCACAACTCTCATTCACAATTAAAAATTGCCCATGAAATGATCTTAAAATGATGGATATAATTACTATTATAAATTAAAATGGGCCTAAAAGGGCACCCCAACCTGAGAGTAACAGGACTGTAACATGGTAACTTCAATTAAAAAAGGAAATGAGGCTCACTCTTAAATGTTCAGGGATTAGTTACTAACAGTATACTGCCAAGATACTGGTAAGATGTTAAATTTGTAAATTTTACGCATTATTTTCATAAGAGCTACTCATGGAAGCAAATTTCAGCTGTTTTAAATGGTATTACAATACATTATAGAATATAACAAATAACAGTAAAGTTAATCCCATTATACAAGCTACTTTGATCTAACATTGGCATCCCACCTACATTTGTCAAAACAGCAAAAATAGTTCATTCATTTCAAAGCACCTTTTCCATTGAAAATATACCACTGATGATGCCTCCTATGGGAAAAAGGAACTCAAAACCATTAAGCTAAGCATTGCATGTTGCAAATATCTCTAACAAAACAAATTTTTGAGTGTTTTATTCTTACTTAAATAGTATACTGCCCATATTTCTCCAAATATTTATTGTTAGAAATTTATAAAATGGAATTTATTCCCAATATTTACAGAAATGCACACATAGATGATGTGCCTGAGGGCAGAAAAAATACTGATTACATTTAATAACCATTACACACTCAGTCCTTCAGGACAGAAATGGACACCAAATTCATAAAGTTGGATTTTCAGATTTGCTTTAGCAAACACCACAGATAATAGCATTTTTATTTGGTTATTTTTAACAGCTTATGGATATTAAAAATTTTAAGCCATAAAAATATTAGCCAAGGAAAAATGAGAAAGCCCACAGTTTCATCACATTTTTTTCCAAGGGACAAAGGTAATTAAAGAGCCTTCAACAGAGCACCAGTATCCAAAATATTTAAACCAACAACTTTGCATTACTCAGTTTCATCCATTTCATTTAGAACCTACAAATATTGATATTCTTCACAATTTTCATAAGACAAACCATTGTAAAGTTCTCAATGAGTATCACCATATCAAATCATTTTTTATTTAGTTTAAGCAAAAGATGGCCAAATTATTCAATATGGTGAAAAAATGATCCATTCTTATACAAACAGGCTGTTTTTTTTGGCAAATATCACCACCTGACTAGCCACGAAGAAGAAACTGGAAAATAACATAAAGAGACCAGGAATAAATTTAGTAACTGGGCTTAAAAATTCCAACTGACTTGCCAGTTTAATCAATATCTGAGCACATAACTTCATTCAATCAATTTAAAGTATTCTCATAAACTGGTGATAAATATTGCAAAATTCCCATAAAAGGCAAATAAAACACAAACTGTAAAAAAAAGAATACTTATCCTGTCTAGCAGCATTAATGACTGAATGAATAAAATAAATACTAATGTAGACTGCATCCACGTACTTGAACCGAGTTGGTAAGCGAAATGCTTGATGACATAATTAGAACATTATATTGAATAATTTTCACAATTTTACCATCACACATTTCCAAATTGAATCATAACCACGGCAAAAGCTAAAACACAGAGCAGCAAAAATAATTTTACAACACACTGGAAGTTGGTGAATTTAGGGAAATAAAATTTTGAATTTAAAATGGGTATCTGAGTTTATAATTTTCTTGATCTGGAAAATCTTCTCAAATTTTAAGCATAGAAGCTAGCGTAAATCAAAACAATTTTGAATGAAATAAAAACTTTCCATTATTTGATTTTTTTATAAATTGGAATCACACTTGCTATGAAGTAATAATAAATACTTATGCCGATAAGCCTTCATCAAATGTAGGTAAAAATCTAAAAAAATACAATGATTGAATAAGCAGCCGACTCTTGACTCATTAATTTGTTTACCCCTAAAGCCTTTACAATCCTAATATTTTTGGTAGAAAATACGAAAGAATGGAATGCATAAATGGAAAGTATTTAGAAACAGGTTTTTTGTGACTAGGCACCTTGCACCAGACGCAGTTCAATGAATAAAAAAAAACCAAACAACTAGATCAAAACCTAAGGAAAACATTGTGCGCTGGAAATCTTAGAGCACAGGATCATTAGTGATAATGACATACTGCTTGATTCATGTAGCAACCTCAAGTGACAAATGGACAGTAGTCAGTTGGTGATTCTGGCAACACCCCATAAACATGACACCCAGTAACATGGAGTGGAAGAAGAGACAGCACATTTTTTCACGCTTACAACCTGTAAAGAAAGATATATTCAGCTGTGAATATTTCAGTAATATAAACTTCCAACAAATATGAGCAAAAATATTTGAATTATTGAACCAATGAATGGCATATACAAACAAAGTGGAACTGGTTGTGGTTGAGCAACATTGAAGCTCATCTCTCAGGTTGGAGCAAATGCCACAAGTGATGAGGAATACTTAAAGATGGGCATCATTAACACAACCCAATTGGTACAAAATGGTATACAAATTCACCTCAATATGGTTCAAAGTGGTAGAAAGATACTTCTCAGAATCATTCTGAGAAGCAATACCACTTCTGCAAGTAGAATCTGTACATGAATTCTACTCGTAATAGAGCTTTTATGACGTAAGCAGTAGAAGCAACCCTAGTAGCACAAAAGATGCTGAGCACATGCTCACGGCATTTTCATTATGCTCAAGGAAACATTTTCGAATCATATTGTGAGCATATGCTAAAAAATTTTTCATGTCATTTTAGGAGTCACTCATTTTATAACATGCAGTCCACATATTTCTAGCACATGTTAGAAAAACATGCTCAAAATATTTTGATGTTATGTGCT
This sequence comes from Platycnemis pennipes, assembly GCA_933228895.1. NCBI lineage: Eukaryota > Metazoa > Arthropoda > Insecta > Odonata > Platycnemididae > Platycnemis > Platycnemis pennipes. The sequence goes on from OW121856.1 coordinate 15,674,484, forward strand.
CAACATATTTCTAGCATGTTAGAACATGTCTAAAATATTTTGATGGAAACAGTTCATTGTTTATTAATAGACATGTTTATTTATACGTTTCCATAACTCTAAATCTACAACTTTGCAGTTTTGAGTTGAATTTACCAGTCCACGATCGTTTTCAGTCATGTTATGATAACTGATCATACCAATATTGCCATCATCGTCATGCTTAATTTCATCGGTATGTCCATGGTTTTTGTACCGTACATAAATTAATAATAGTAATGTTAATGATAGTAAATAACTGTGTCGTATGTTCATAATTGTGCCGATGGTGTTCATTTAGCTCCATGTCTATCTCATATTTCGCGGTGTTTGGAAAGGGTATACCAACATCGCAAAGCAGAGCGGTGGCGAATTATGTTGAGAAACGAATGTGGGAGTTAGCCAGAGTAAACTCCTCGCTAAATTGCACTTGAAGCTGTTGGTGTTCACGACAGCTTAATTTGATAATGGGATGATCATCCTATCATCGATGATCATGTTCGAGCATTCATGAGATTCAGGTATGGCGAGTAATTATTTATGTAATTGAAAATAGATTTTGTTGAAGAAAAGTCATCAATTTATCATTGTTTTTAATAACCCTTCCAATGGTTTTCATTGGATTCCTGCCTGAAGTAGTAACGACAATTCTTTTTCTTCTTTCAGAAATGTTATATTATTACCGTATTCGGCATTGTGGAATGAACTACTTACTCTTACTTACTTACTTACTCCTGTGGCCATTGAAAACCTAAATGGTCTTTGGCCTCGCCAACCACTCGCCTCCATGCCCTTCTGTCCTCTGCTGTGTCGAATTGAGCTCCCATTTTTTCGAGGTCCTTCTTCACTTCGTCGCTCCAGCGCATTCTTGGTCTCCCTGGTGGTCTGGTGCCTTCTGGCTTTCCTTTCCATATCATTTTTAACATGGTGTTGTCACTTCTTCTGAGGACATGGCCTAACCATCTTAGTCGTCTGCTTCTGGCTATACCCACAATATCTGGTCCTTTGTATAGTTCTCTCAACTCTTTCTTCTTCCTTAATCTCCATGTCTCTCCCTCTTTAATGGGGCCGAATATTCGTCTCAACACTTTGTTTTCAAACGTTATCAGTTTTTTTTGTGATCTTTTTGTTAGCGACCATATTTCGGAACCATACAGTAGTACTGGTTGGACAATTGTTTTATAGATACGAATTTTTGTGTTTCGTGATAGGAGTTTGCTCTTCAAAAGTTTTACTAGGCTCCAGTAGGTTCTCTCAGCTGTCGCAAGTCGGGTGAGAATTTCAGTCTCCTCTTTGTTGTTGCTTTTTATTGTTACCCCTAAGTACTTGAACTGATTTGTTTTTTTGAACTTATAATTGAGTATTTCTAAATAATCATCTTTCTCTTCATATCTGCTTATTTTCATGAAGTTGGTTTTGCCTTCATTTACTAGTAGGCCCACTTTCTTGGCTTCCATTAAAAGTATTGTGGTTAGTTCTTTAAGCTCTTCTTTATTTTCGGCCACAATCACTACATTGTCTGCAAAGGCCAACAGATTAATTTTTTCTGGAATCCTGGCTCCTCCTGGACCATTTCTGGTTCTCTTTAGCGCCTCTTCCAATGCTATGTTAAAGAGGAGGGGCGACAAGCCATCTCCCTGTCTCACTCCTGTGTTTATTTCAAACGTATCAGTGTACTCTTTTCCAACCTTGACTTTTCCTTTAGACTCACTCACACACATTTCTGTCAATCTAATAACTTTTTCAGGAAATCCACATTTCTTCATTATTGTCCAAAGTTTGTCTCTATTTATCGAGTCATAGGCTTTGCTGAAGTCTATAAACATAAGGAATAGATCCTTATTATATTCCCAATATTTTGAGGCCAGCTCTTTCAGAATAAACATTTGGTCTGTTGTTGATCTCTCTTTCCTGAATCCCGCCTGGTGGTCTCCTATCATCTCCTCTGCTTGTTCCCTAAGCCTGTTTAGCACCAGTTTAGAAAGTATTTTGTATGTTGTATTGATTAATGATATGCCTCTGTAGTTTTTACAATGAATGAACTAACGGAGGAATGAACTAACGAGGACAAATTCAACTATAGACCATATGCAAACGTGAAAATGTCGGAATTGTTGATTAACCTTAGTGCAGTCACGAGTGTTGAAACAATTTAAAAGAACTTCCTCTCGGGAAAATGTAGCTACATTACTGAGACGAGAGTGGATTAAAAATAACTTTGGTTATTAAATACGAAGAACAAATAAAATTAAAGTTGTGTTGTTGGTGTTGTGCAAAAGCGATCTCAATTCTATCTATTCTCGTGTCATGTGCTGTCATACTGGTTTTCTTTGAGAAGACGCGTAGCATGTTGAAACTCATTTTTTATGAGGTACGGATCGTCAAGCGAATGAAATAATTGAATTTGGAAAGAATACTAATAAATGTTTAAATCTACAGCTGCCCGAAAGTCGTGAAAATTAAGTGAGAATACATGTGTGTAGGAAGCCAGTGCAGCAGCAATTATGGGCACTTTACTCCTTCGCTAGTTAAATGGAAGAAAATCAAACTCCGATATTTCAGTTAAAAACTGGCCATAGTACATGGTACATTTTTGACTGAAATACCAGTATTGAAGTTCAAATTTCTTCAATTTAATTTGCTTTTCGGACTTTTCTTCCTCCGATAAAATGACCCTGAATGGTGTTAGATTAAATATGCAACATAACATAATTGAAATGCTCAGCATGTTTTCTCAAATATTCCATGCCTGTGTTGACAACATGCTCAGCATATAATTCCGAAAATGTTTTCAGCACATTTCTAGCATATGATTACCCGGACATTTGTTAATGCTCAGCATATGCTAGAAACATTTTCAACCTATTGAACATATTTTACGAAAATGTGCTCAGCATATTGTGAGCATTAATTGTGCTACTAGGGAAGACTATAATTTAGATTCTGAATATTGCCCTAAGTCTACTACCAGTTGTGTTTTGATGTAATGCCTCTACTCTTACTTCCAATGCTTTTACCTACAGCTTCTTCCCAACACTATTTCTCTTTCCATATCGGTGTATTTCCTACCTATTTCCTACTATCGATAAGATCCTTTATTCTCCTACACCCTTGCTTACCCAGTACACTCTACCTTCAGTAGAAACATTCATCATTCCATTGCTTTTTGCACCTGTTCCAACAACCTACTAAGCCTTCTCTTAATTTCCACTAATTCCCCATTTACGGAAAGCAAGGCCACACACAAACAGTCGTAAGTTCCAAATTGCATTTCATCAAGTTGCACATAATATCTCCAGCCATAATGAGTTCACAGTAATGAGTAATAATTACACCAGCTAAGCAATCTTTTTGATGCCCTACCATCACACTACTTTTATATTCATTAATTAAACAAAGAGTTGTTTCAGATCTAATGACATGCATTTTCCAGCCATGAATTTGACTCTTTGAGTGAACTGAAGTGGGAAAAGAACAAAAAAAAGCAGCAGAAAGTGCACAAACTACGGTGAAATCCACAAATTCACTTATGGGTATGCTCAGAATGTTGAAAATGTACACTTGACCCATTGGGAAGAACATTTGGTGGAAAAATTTGCTTTAATTTTAATGCAAATCACAGACATCACGAGCACAAGCTTGTGCACATGCAATGAGCTGTGTATGTTCCCAGTTGTCTCTTTCAGGAGCCACTGTGTTTGTAGCTTTGTCAGCCTAGCTTTCATGTTAATTTAATTGAGTTTATGCTTTGTACTTCAACAGGTAACAAATAAATTAACATAATAAAATTTAACACATAAATTGCAATTACAGTATAAGGTATTTGAATTTTTCTGTTATGTTTAATATTCGAATTCAAGAAATCTGCTATTTGTCCCATCCTGTATTTATATGGATTGTAGAAAAAGCTGTGTAAGGTACCAGGATTGCAATCAATTTTTTATATCCCCAACTTACTGAGAGGGAATGACAAAATCCAAATCTCCTAAGCCATAATAGCATTATTGGTCCCAAGGGGGAAAGAGGTGTATTGTAAGGAAAAAATCACACACTTCAGATGTGAATGGGATTCACATGGGTGGCTGTATTCTACATGCAAACATGAGTGAGAAGCATTTATTATTGTTTTCTTTCATAATTTATTTGATTTGTGTGAGTGACGGGCCACCATCAAAGGCAAAATCCTTGTGAACCCAAGTGATTAACAGACTCTTTTCTTACATTTTTTGTTGGTTCGATTGAATTTGTGATCCCATCTTCTGAGCTCACAATTTTTCCTAATGACCTCCCTCTCTCCTCCCCAAGACCCTATGACGATGCGATTTGAGAATTTTCTCCTTCCTTTATTTGCTACAGCCATAGATACATTATTGTCATACTCTTTGTCTAGAGGATTTTTTGTGTCCTTGTTAGAAGGGATTACACATCGATTATTCTTGTTGTAATGAGAAACCCTGTAGGACATGATGGTCTGATGCACACAATTATCGAGGGAAAGGTAAATACGGTAGAACCTCACTTATGAAACTTTCAGCGGACAACCAAAAAAATCATAAGTGAGGAAGTTTCATAACAGAGGTTTCATAGTAAGGGAACATGAGACCCTTTTCAAATGTCCAATTTAGTCTTTTTTGTTTCATGTTCGCAGTTGCATGTTTAGATGCAAGCAAATGAAGCCTAATAATTTATTGTGTTACAAGCAATTATACAAATAAATATATGTTCATGACGCCTAGACAGAAACAGTGCGCATTTGCAATACTGATATAAGCTGTTCTCAAAGTTCAATTTCTTGGTCTAATAGTTAGCATTCCTGGCACTTGACCAGCAGGGCCTAGTTTCAATTAATGATTGGCACTTTTCGTAATGGTGATTATTTTCAGTTCATCTTCTACATACAAGCACCAGCTTATGCAGTCGTTAAAATGACTATATGATTTATTTTATTACATCCAATTCTAGTAAGTGATGAAATACCACCGTAATAAGGATATTCTGATTGATAGGTATATGTTCCGTCCACCTACCATGGAGGTGCAAGTCCTCATATCATTTTCGTAAATTATATCATAATATAGTGTATATGACACAAAAATATAATGAAGTAGATATTCTGTGGCGGCATCGCGAGACGTGGCCGCCTCCTTTTCCGACGTTTGCCATTTGACTTCTTGCCCTCCGCTCTATCTCGAACCTTCGCGAAGCATTGTGTTCGCGATCTTCCGCCGGAAGTTCGAGAGAGAGCGGAGAGACTTCTAGAATGTTCAAGACCTGCCCGAGAGGTATATAAGGACGCTCCTCGGGCAGAGAAGGGGAGTCTATGCCTTACCCTTCAGCGGCAGCGCCATCGTCCTTACGGAATGAAATAAAGTGAATTGTCTCACACGAATCGAATCTTGTTTCTATAATTCTTTTTCAAGTAGTATGTCTCTGAAAATGATTATTGATTATCTTATCTTACCACTAAGCAATGCAAAGTAAGTGGTAAATTAAGAAACGGAAGCGAGAACCGAAGTTAAGAACCGAACCGGAACCAGAACCGAAAAAGTGGAACTGACCCATCCCTAGTTTTAAGTTCCTATTAAATATCAGAAAGCAATTGGTATTAGAAGTTAGATATTGTTATTCATTCCGCCAATTTGAAATTATTATTTAATTACTAAGTCGGGATTGTACGTCCAAGCGATTTGATGGTGAAATAAAAGATTTTTTTGTATGAGCATCATTTGTTTATATGTATACGATATAGGTTGATTTATTTATATATATACAATTGTCGATATACGATACCTGACAAGATAGTTTAAGTTGCGAATATGCACGGGCAAATAATTCATGAAAAGAACTTTTATGGTGTATCACAATTGTTAAGTTGAATACATATCATAATATTATTTACCCCATATCAATGATAGGAGTTAATTATGACACTAGTGATGGATTTGTAATGTTTCCATGATTTTAATTCTGTAATAAAATATTTTTCCAATCACCTTCACTAATGCCAAATTTTATTATTTTTATGCTTAATAAGTTGACTTATAAATTGACATGAAATTTCTGATAATCTACTTTTTTTAACTGCCTACTTGCATTACCCTAGGAGTACAACATGGACTGTATTCCTAGGCAGTGTTAAGGAACGGACTCACGACCGGCAGTACACTAACTCTCATTTTTAAAAACTACGGTATCATGAGTCTGACAAATGTAGGCGACCCATGTGACATTCTGCTTTATTTTTTTTTCCCATGCATCCAGGTGTGAAGGAGAAAAAAAAAGCCAAGACATGCATTTCTTTATTTTGTTCTAGTGCATGGAAAAAAATGTCATTTCATTTCGTGACTGGTGTTACAAATCCTCTCCTTGTCAGTATCTACCGTACCTACATTCTATTCATGGGCGCTTCGATCGCTAAGCTGCGAAATTTAAAAATTTCCAATCGGGATCCGAATTTATACTGTCTTCAGATTTGATTTCAGTAGGGAATGAAATGAAAGATCCGTGGATCTTTAGATCTGACTCGACTATCCTTAATTTTTGAGTGATAAATTTGTAAATCTAATTTAAACAATATAAGTATAAAATAGTGAGTATTCAGATGTAAGGGTTCGAAATTGAAGATGATAAAATTTAGGATGCAATGACTGAAAGAAAAAATTAAACTGCGATAGGGATCGAACTTCGAGCACCTCTTGTTGTCCGCTTGATGCCGGTGATTGTAGGCTACCTGCGAGACATTCTACGTATTTTTTCTTGCGATATCAAGGTAATGGTGTAAGTCAAATTTCTTACAAATAATTGAAATGGTGCATAAATGAAAATATATGAGACGTATAATAGTCGAAGACAAAAACTCAAATTAGACATCTTTCCATAGGCCGGTGACTGAAAAGTCGCTTTAAGTGAGTGAGGACTTTCCTACCAAAGGACTGGAAAAACTGTTCATAATTAAGTTTGTCGTATAAATGAAAAGCTTCATAAGGGAGGTTGGAAATACATGGTGTCTTATGGGGTTATTTACCGGACCAAAAAAAACTGTGTATAAATGAGATCATCGTATAAAAGAGGGTCGTATATCTGAGTTTCAACTGTAGGAAGAACTCTAAAAGAAAGCTTCATATGAGATGCATGGAGTGAGAAGTTAAGGACCTAAATAAGTAGAATTATGTAAAATTGTAGAGTATAGCTGAAAGGAAAAATTAGCGGAGAGCTGTGTTAAATTAACTTTAGAATGGATATTATTTGATGATGATGACCCTGCAGGAAGAAAATTTGAGATCTTCAGGGAAGCTGGTCCCAGGGAAGATATTTTGACCCCTTTATATCTGCAGTGAAATATAGAGCACTACCATTTATCACTTTTGTAATATATTGCCGAGTGAATAATCGTGTTTGGCATCAAAATAATGTGACACCAGTGAACTCTTTTTTTCGATAAAAATTTTGGTCATCCATAGACAGTGTCTTTGAAAATGCTGAGGAAGTGCCATTGATTGTGAGTTAAGGTGCTGTTGTGTACATTTTGTATAGATCCTTTGCACTGGGCTTCTGGTAAATAAACGTATTTACTATTATATTTTTGTTGTATGTTAATGGTTTCTGGCGTAATTCCTGCATAGAAGCGGTTGGATTTGGTGTTTTCAGACATTTTTGTCGAAGCTGTTTTTCGAAATAATCAAATAAATTGTTTTTGTGCACAGAATAACTTTACTACTAAGTTTCGACTACACAGCGTAATTTTGAGTTTGCCTAATGATGACCTGTCGTAGAAACATACATAACATAGTTAGTATATTAAACTGCGTAGTTAGTAAATATACAGTAGAAGATTGATAATCCGGAATTCTAAATAACGGAAGATCCAAACAACGGAAGGTTTTCTGGAATTATTTTGGGCATGCAATTTTTTAGTCGTACCGCCAAAAATACCACTTTGTAAGAGGTTTAAGTGTTGCTTCAGAGCCTATTAGACTTCAAGGAATTATTCATATATGGGAATTAATTATTAAGGAATTATTTATATTATTATTATTAGTGATGGACGGATCCAGGTTTTTTGTCGGATCCGGAACCGGATCCTTGCCTGGGTTTCGGATCTTTATCTCGGTTTCGGATCCTTAGTTTCACATACTCAATTCAGATTTTCAAAACCTAGATTTTTTTAAAATATATAAATACAGCAACAATAGAATTGCAAAAAAAAAGTGAATTTATTGTCGAAAAAATCAACTTCCAATCATCCTTGTGGATAATATTTTCCTAGGTCAAGATTTACGGATGCAATAACTATATCTTACTATTTCTAATATAAAGATCAACTTCCTTATCACATACTCATCATGCAATACATTTTTGAAACCTGTACAACTATTCTTTAGATTGCAGTTGAAAGAAACATTGTAAGTTTATTTTCATTAATAAAGGAATTATTTTCCAATTATTAATCAAATCCTTGAATGCTTTCAAATTCTTTTTTAGAAACACAAAATATTTTAATGCGGCCAAGAGATTCCATTTATGGAATATCCGGGGATTCCATTTTCAAGACGAAAATATTATTATAGAATATTTCAAGCTGCTAAACTAGTAATTTTGCAATTCTCATTAATAATAACCTTTAAAATGAAATTTGAGAATTTTATACTCCTAAGGAGAGGTTGTGTAACTCTGATCTTGAAATGAGATTAGCCGTTTTTCATGCTACTAGAAGCAAAAATTAAAAAAGTCTCGGATTTTTTCTCCATTGGCTCGGGTTTGCCAGAAAAAAGTAGAATGACATGTGGGGAGCATGTATTCTCCAAAATCAGGTAAGCCAACAATAGCAGTTCGATTCTTATCGCTGTTTAAAATTTTTCTTTCAGCCATTGAATCAAAAAATTTATCATCCTTCATTCCCAACATTTCTGTGTGGATACCGACTTTTTTGTACTTCTATCGTTTAAACTAGATTTATAAATGCGTTGCTAAAAATACATGGGAAAGTTAACGTAATGATTCCACGATTTAATTCTGCAGTAAAAAATTTTTCCAATCATTTCACTAACTCCAATTTTTTTTTTTTTTACTTATAAATTGACATGAAATTTCTGTTAATCCACTCTTTTTAACTGCCTACTTGCATCACCCTAGGAATACAGCATAGCCTATATTCCTAGGCAGTGTTAAGGATCGAACTCGCGACCGGCAGTACACTAGCCTTCATTTTTAACAACTACGCTATCATAGGGTCACGGGAATCTGGCGAATGTAGGCAACCCGCGTGACATTCGGCTTAATTTTTTTCTCGCGCATCCGGGTGTATGGGGAAAAAATTCACGACGCGTATTTTTTTATTTTGTTTTTTTGGTACGAAAAAAATCTTCTTCTCATTTCGCGACCGAGTTACACACCCTCTCCTTGTCAGTTTCTACCATACTTACATTCCATTCGCGGGGCTCATCGATCACCAAGCCGTGAAATTTTAAAATCTCCGATCCGAATCTGAATTTTTACTGTCTTCGGATATGATTTCAGTTGCGAATGAAATGAAAGACCCGTGGATCCGACCCGACCATCCTTAATTTATCAATGGTACATTTGTAAATCTAATTTAAACAACAAAATTATAATAAAGTGAGTATTCAAATTTAATGGTTTGAAAGTGAATATGATAACATTTTCGATGCAATGACTGAAAGAAAAAATTTAACTGCGAAAGGGATCGAACTTCGCACAGTACACTGGCTCTCGTTGTCCGCCTGATCCCGGCGAATGTAGGCTACCCGCGTGACACCCTACGTATTTTTTTTCTCGCGATACCGGGCCAATGGGGAAAAAAGTCATATTTCTTTATTTTGCTTCTAGTTGCACGGGAACATTTTCATCTAATTTCGTGACCTGAGTTACTCATCCTCTTCTTGTCAATATCTACCGCACCTACCTTCCATTCACTTCCTTCGATCGGTAAGCCGCGAAAATTTAAAATCTAGGATCCGGATCCGATTTTGCTCTGTGTCTTTGGATCCGGATCCGGAACCGAGAAAATGAAAGATCCGCGGATCTTTGGATCCGACGGATCCGATCCGGCCATCACTAATTATTATTATTCATGAAATGCATGATCGTGTTTCTACCCATCCCATGGCATCAGCCACATACGACGTCTATTCCGCGAACTTGCGCGATCTCTCTATGAGAGGAATGAAGTGGGGAGAAAGCTTACATTGCAAGTGCCTCGCCTCCAAAATTTCAATGTATCATGGCCGAGTAGATGTTACATAGTGGGTACCCCTCAGTCGCCTAGTAGTAATTTGATTACTTTGTACTTTCCTTCCCGGAGAGGAATAGCCCTACGTCTTTCACCCTCTCGTGCTCTTATACCATGATAATTCCTTACGAGAATTAAAGTATAAAATCGCATTATTTCAGCTTTAGTTTTCAGGGCAATAGCATTCCCTTTTCCGGATGTTCGCATGTTATTGAGATAGAAACTCACACGGATCACACTCAAAACACTCACACTCAATATGAGTCATGCGAAATGACTCATATTGAGGAATCCCCTAACGGCACAAGGAATGTGACAACGTCGTAAGGGTCAGCAGGGGGATGGGGCGGTGAAGGAGCTTATCTATTGGCTCAAGGGCATAGGTTCCCTTTCACTTTTTGATTTGTCATCGGACTTGTCTCGCCGTGGCTACGATAGTTGGTTGCTTTTATGATGTGGTGAGCAGGTCTTGTCCTGGAGGGCTATTACGGATCTTGGGCGACTCACTCGTCACTCACGCGATCCTGCCCCCTCGCGAGTCGCCACTGTGATTACAGAACTGGGAGCGACTCGTATCTCGCTGGCGACTAGACGGGTGACTTCGGAGTGTATGAGAATCATCAGAACAGTTTTCGGAGCCAATAAGCAGCCTTGTTACAAGTCACGTGGCACAGCAGACAACTTGAAAATTTCGAGCATAATGTGATATCGTCCTTTATCTATATTGTAAATAGTACTTCCACAGACATGTACAATATTTTGCGCATATTTCACTGCAATAAAATTGATGCTCAGATGGAACGAGAATCAGCAGGAATTTGCGGAAATGAATTCAAAGCGGCCAACATTGATACCTTAGGAATAAAGTGGTTAAAATAATTATTTAGTCATTAATACGGACACAGAAGGATAGGATAATAACTCGAAAATATCTAATGTTCGAGCTTCAATCATTTTCACTCATGAACTAGCCGAAAATGCTTGAATGAAACGGTTATAACACGGGGAAATAATTCGGCAACTTCTACCTATGTGTATGACGGTTCCGAAACCTTACCTACCTATGTCAAACAGTAGGTAAAATATCAAAAATAGAGGTCTACGGTGAACTTCTTGCGAAAACTCCCTCTTCCATGGTTTATGTTTTTATCATAAATATTAAGTTCGTAAAGGGTACCCTCAAGTGAGGCATGTAGGTGCCTATACATATTTTTATATTGATAGAAAGTATGCTAAAGCTCAACATAGTATTTAGTTCGCAGGGTTAATAAAAGTATTTACGGACAATTCTACCGTTAACATAGAAATTTCTGTTAGAAGTTTCTATATTCGTAAATATATAGTACATACTATAGCGCGGCACCGTCTTCAAAAAACAACGGCGCACAGCAAACGAAAGAGCGAGTTGACGAATCATTCAAATCGTAAATAAAGTTGTGTGGCCCTCTTCTAGTTTAATATATTATAAGAAGATAGCGTAAGAACTCCTCTTTATAAGGATGGAAGAATCGATGGGAAATGGGTAAGTGCTGTTTATTCCCATGTCATCGCGAATGACATCTAGTTTGAAACCAAAAGTTATCTAGGCCCATCATTGCACCCTAATATTCCGTGCAGTCAACAGTTATAAATAATTCATGGTACCCTTGAAGAATATTGTGCTTATAGTCACGATAATGAAAGGTAATGTATCGCCATTTCTTGCTGTATAACACTAAACAGCAGGCTATCGCCAAGCGAATCGGAATCAAGCCGGCGACTCGACGAGTGATCACCATCGTCGAGGGTGACATGGGGAAGCGACTATTAGTCGCCGAAGGCGACAGAACGGTGTTCCGTAATCGCTCGGGGCGAGAGCTGAGTAGCCGGCGACTCTGAGTCACCATTCGGCCGGCGACTCAAGATCCGTAATCGATCAGGGTGAGAACTCAGCCTGAGTCGCCCAAATGCTAGTTATCGCCGGCGACTCGCGGTTCCGTAATAGCCCTCCTGAAGTGTTAACCCAAGCAATAGCCTGATCTTTTAACTCAATAATGGAAGAAGCAGTTGGCTCAAAGAGAAAAAGAAAAACACTCTCTATTCAGCAAAAAGTGGAGCTGCTGGGAAAATTAGAAGGAGGTGTCAGTGTTACGAAAGGTAACACTTCGCCAAGAGTATGGTGTTGGACAGTCGACTATTTATGATATCAAGGGACAGAAAAATAAAATTTTACAGTTTATCGCGGAATCCGATTCGTTGGTTGGAATTACGAAAAGGAGAAATTTACGGGGAGCTAGCAACATTGAGGTGGACAAGGTGGTGTACGAGTGGTTCCGGCAGTGGAGAAGTGAGGGTATTCCAATTTCAGGTGGCATCATAATGGAGAAAGCAAAATATTTCCACAAGGAGCTCAATGTAACTACGCCTTGTGAATATTCATCAGGATGGCTGCAGAAATTTAAAAAGCGGCATGGCATTCGCTATTTGAAAGTGACCGGTGAAAAAATGTCAGCTGATTATGATGCTCCGGAGGAGTAGGTGAATAAGCTGGCTAAGTTGGTGGAAGACCATAATCTTTTACCAGAGCAGATTTACAACATGGATGAGACAGATTTGTTCTGGTGCTGTCTTCCTCGCAAAACCTTTGTCTGCAGTGATGAGAAGGCAGCAACCGGAGCGAAAGAATCGATGGAAAGACTTACCGTCGTGGCTTGTGCGAATGCTGCCGGTAATCATAAATGCAAGCTGTTGGTAATTGGAAAAGGTGCTAAACCGAGAGCGTTTAAGGGCATCCGGCATTTTCCGATATATCGTTCAAATAAACGGGCGTGGATAACGCAGGACCTGTTTAGGGAATGGTTCTATCGTCATTTTTTGCCCGAGGTTAGGGATTACTACAAGGCTAGAGGGCTTCCAGAAAACTCGAAAATTTTACTGTTATTGGACAATTGCCCTGCCCATCCCCCCGCAGAAAGTCTAGTGGAGGAGTACGTCATTATATCATACCTTCCAGCAAATTGCACATCCCTAATTCAGCCCCTGGATCAAGGTATCATAAACAGCCTGAAGTGTCACTACAGAAGTGAGATAATGAAAACTATAATACAGCGTGAAGGTGCCAACAGCTATGAAAAATTTAAAAAAGAATTTACTATAAGAAATGCGGTGTGGTGCATAGCTGAAGCGTGGGAGAAAGTAACACCCACTGTTTTGAAGAGGTGTTGGAACAATGTGCTACCAGATTTTCAACCAGGAACAGACGACCAGAATGAGTTCCTTGGTTTTGAGCCAGTGGGGTGAAGACTCTTCCGACTTTCTTAGTTTCTTCAAGGAGCTGAACGCTGAATTGAGCGACGAGGAAATAAAGGAGTGGAGTATTTACGACAAAAACGCCCCTGTGTATCAGAGTTTCACAGACAGTGAAATTGAGGATGCGGTTACTGGCTCAGCCATCACGAGCAATGATGAGAGCGATAGTGATAGTAGCGTGGACGAGGAGAAAATATCCACGACTGAGGTCATCGAATGTGCTGAAAAACTAATAAAGTACATGGAAAGGAGGACCTCTTCCCAAGACACAGATATCTTGAACCTTTATCGTCTGAAAGAAAAGCTAGTGAAAGAGAGTCAAAGCAGGTGGAAGCAGACCAAATTAACGGACCTGTTTAAGAAGACCGCCAAGCCCTTAGATGATGCTGTCGAGGATGATATGGCTTCACTCCACCCGGCCAAATAAAGGTCCAAATGACAATCGTACGTAAATAATACATTTTTTTGAACTTATGCTACTTTAGTTAGCTTTGGTAATTTATGCATTTTTTCGAACATGTTTTCATACTATGCACTACGACTCTTCAAATAAACTTTTTAATTACACGAGAAAATTCTATCAATTATTATTAGTATTATTTTATTCGAAGTGCGTTTTTTTATTTCCAAAACATTCAATTTTTATGCCACTAGTCGTAAATTTGACGTGGAATTTTCATCTACTCTCGACGATTTTTCGCAATAGTTCCGATTTATAGTCCTGATTTGCAATATGGGCCTGCGAAATATAGATATTCTGCTCAGATTACATAATTAAGTGCTATTTCTTTCCATTTACAGGTGGTCTCATCTAGACTGTTCTCCCATTTCAACTTTTAAAAATGAGAAATCTTGGAAATATGCTTTTCGTAAAATAAATTTTGTTATAACACTTTTATTTTTATCATTGCTTGCCACCTCATTTACCATAGACAAATTCTCACTGCTCACTTTCGACGATATCCCAGCGCTCTTACCGCTGAATTGCCTACTGTATTGCGGGATTGCCTACGCCAAGTAAAGCGATCTATTCACCGGAAATATCTTTATACCGGAACGTGTCTGGTCCCGGGCATTCCGGATTATCGATCTTCTACTGTATTAATATTCTCTATGGAAAACCAAAGTTTACTGCCTTGTTACATTTTTACGTTGATTATCGCACTACAATGAAAACTATTTTACGTTTAAATCTATAGTATGCTGAAAACCTACAGTAAAGGTTACCAGTAGACCACGAATGGCAGACATTTGCACCTTTTTTCGACCACATGTAGATGTAGTGTAAACCAAAATAAGATGTGTACAAATGAAATTCACCAAATCTTATGGTTAGCTGAATACCAGATGTAGACGTTTAAATTAGGTTTACATTAGGTCTACTGCAAACTTTGTGCTCTCAGGGGTGCATTATTATTTTTGTAGCACCTATGAATTCATTGATATGACGATTCCTTGTAATAGAAGATCTGACTCAAAATTATGTACACAAATTATATTCCTAAGGGACACTTTGTTCCGGAATAATAAGTCTCGTTTCATTACATACCATATTAAACACCATACAAGACACATTTTTTTTCCAAAATTAGGGCTCAAGATTCACTGCTGGGTCTTGTGTGTTAATGTTCGGCCTTTATGATTAACATGAAGAATTTTAGAGTTGTGATTGCTGTTACTCAATAGTTATTATTATTTTCATGTTATGACTGGCACTAGAGTATTTACAGTTTTACTTGCTTCCTTGATATCGAAGGAGATATGAGGGAGATAACACATTGATCAGCACGAGTGTATGGGGATACAAAAACCACATGTATTTGTTTACTAAATATTTCCTCAGATATATGCTCTACTGAAATGATTATAGGGCATTAAATATGGTAAATAGTCCATTAAACTTTGGTAAAACCATCTTATTTCTATCAGGGTAAAGTGAATAAATTATTATAATTTATGTAATTCGTTATTACCTTGACAGACTAAGCCTCTGAGCTCCCGCCATCAGAGCCCTGATATAATACTTTCCCTGGTTGTCCTGTTACCACTGCTTCACCATTTCTCAATCCATGGGTCCCATAATCATTTCCATTGCCTGATGGAGACTCATGTTGGATGGTTGGATGTGAAGGAGATGATGGGAGGAGGACTCCTGGAACAAACTGCTGACTTGTCGAGTGACCAACAGTGCCATGGCTGGGTGACTTGGGCAGATCATGCCTTGGGGACACTATCACTTCTGAATCGCTCGGTACTGCTCTGGGCTATGGACAAAAACATGACACAATAAACGGATTAGAAACAGGTAAAAAAATCAGAGAAATAAAAAAATATTTAGGATTTTCACAACACCAAGATTGGCAGCAAATGGGTCATTTATACATACAGTAGAAACTCAATATTAAATATCAAGACGTCAAAAATACCATGATTAATAAGCATGTTTGCCAGTTCTGATCAAAAGGATATCCCAAATTCAAGCTACAGCATGCAATGTTACAAAATTTTCAAAATTAAATTATGTGGTAGTGATCCTAAAGCTAAAAAAATATATATATAAATTTTCACCAAAAAGTCAGCAAATGTGAAGTAATTCACTTTGAAAAGAAAGAAATAATTAATTACCAAATTTATATTATACCATAACATATCAAACAAATTTGTCTGCGAGTTATGAAACTGTGATGACAAGCACGGCAATATCTGCAAAAATCTCTTAAGACATTACATTGTCACAGATGAGCAAGGTGATGATAACTGGTGTTTAATCTGAGCAAATTTTATTTCTCTATCATAGTGCTAGCTAGCCGCATGAGTTGCAACTTTGTCTTTCGCAGAGCAAGCACCACAAGTTATGCAACCAGGAAGACAATTACAGCAAAATTGTCTTGTAAAATGTAAATGGCAGACCATTCAAAATTTTGCTAGTGTAAATAAAGGAAAGACATTACATTGTGGAGGTAGAGAAATTATTGGAACTTTAAGAAAAAGTAACAATTTTCCTTGCTGGCAAAGGACTAACCTGTAGTCCACACAGATTCACAGGGTTTTGCAGAATGCTATTAATAGTAACTGTAAGACGAGGAGCACAATTATCTAGGAGGCTGTCATCTGGAGATGTGATGATTAAGTTTTGTATATTTTTGAAAGAAAGACCACCAAAGGAAAGAAAGGCAGCTTTATGCTATCTAAATGCTACCGAGCACCATATGAACTATGTGGAGACCAGAAAATACAAAATATACCTTTTAAGGACACGGAAGCAAGTGCTCCTGTAGATTAAGAAAATTAGAAAGATCCATGAATGGAGCTTTATAATTTAAAAATTTGGTTTCACCTTAAATTTTTCACAAAATTACTTTTTTTTCACTGGATAACAACACTTCAGGTAGTCGATGTCCCTTCTCAACAGAGTATGAACTTCAATATTTAGATAACTAATTCAACCAATGAATCAAGAACTGAGAATTGAATAACAAGTAAAAACCACAAGCCCCAGTCGCCAGGTTAATAACAGTCATCCTATAAACCTGATAGTAACAGGCTTGAAACTTGCCTCCCTTAAGGATATTTGGCTCATTTATATCATACCAAGCTCTGAAGTTGTTAGCTCTCCGACACAAGAATCATGAATTTCTATAGAAGAACCTCACTTATCTGGCTTTGTAGACCATTACCAAACCAGAAATTATGCCACTAGGGTGACAGTAAAAAAATAATGTCCAGAAAAAGAATCTCATTGGGTTCATATTTCATTAAATGCTCCAGTTGTCATAAATATATTCCTTTTCAGTGGTAACCTATTTTCAGCAAAAACATGTGCTAGAGCTATATGATAAAAAAGAAAAATAAATATACCTAAAAAACACCTCATTCATATGAAATTTGATACTACAAACTGCTAACTTTTTGGTCCCATACATATTTCTAGTTTCTACATTAAATTTGGAATTCTTATATTATGCACACAATGAATGAAACTTACCCGGTAAGAGATGGGGCTGAACCCTTTGCAACAGTTTAAGAAGATATGTGCTATGAGTGTGATGATTGTTAGAACAAGCCCAGCGAGGGCAAATATAGTGATATCATTGAGACCCCTCAGAGCTGATAAGGTTGTAAAACTTATTTGAAGCATTACAATTGAGATGATCACAGCATTTATAGCAGAAGCATGTATTTGCTTATTGATTTTTGAAGGTCCATAAACAAAGTAGATGTTGTGTTTATCAACGAAATGCTTCATAACCATGTAGAGTAGACCTGCCGGAAAAAGGAAAACACATATGAGCAAGCTGTAAACATATAGGATAAAACAAAAATGAGGAAAATAGGCTAATAGAGGCATTAACTGTTACCTTCATGACATTTCACAGCATTTGTGACACTACCTCTACATAATTTTCCATTAAAACAAGCACAGTGTTTCCATCCGTCCCATTTTTCGTGGGACAGTCCCCTTCTTTATACAAATGTTCTGACTTAATTTCAAAAAGCCCACTTTTTCTTAGTATCCTTATGAAAACTTTTATGAAGGGATTTTATCCCATTTTTAGCTACAATTCCTCTTTCCATGTTGATAATATTAATAATCACTGATATGATGCTGAGTTCTATGATCAAATGTGAAATGAAAAAGATATCCTTGAAGTCAGTGAAGCCCAATTTGCACCTGAAAACTATGATGCGAGTTCAGGTTTATACTGGATATTTATTTAACACTTTTTGTTCATGTTCAAACTCTTAACCCTTTCACTCCTAAGCCCTAAGAAATCTTCTTTAAAGGAAAGTTTTTCACTGGCACTAGTATGATGATGACAATTTTTGTGTAGGAATGTCAGTCTACTAGTTATTTCAAGTAACTTATAAAATGTTTCCATAAACCATAGTTTTAACTGCCACAGTGAGATATTTTAAACTTTTTAATTGAAGACATTACCAATTAAGTAGCTCCCATTAAATTTCAGCTAATCAAAATGTAACTCATCTAATACACCACGAGTCCAGCCTGCATCACAGCCTAAAATTAACAGATTAACACTTACTTTTTGTTTTATTTACTTCAATAATCACGCTAGTAAAACCATATTCATTCAGGAGTAATCACTAATCCACTAAGAACTGAAGTACATTGAGCAATTATGTCACCACAAAAAATGAACTTAACTCATACAAAGATGGACTATAAGTATATTTCACACTTCTTTCATTCACTTAAAGCAGTATAGCTTTATTAAACTGACGAGAGTATATTCCACGATGCTCATTGTCAGTTTCTGAACCCTGGATCGTTTTCTGATATCACCGGCAGCAATTCTGGTTCGGTACGTAAGGAGTACAACCCTCACCAAACAGAATGACCATTGGGTTAAATGCTATGCTTTGGTTTGGAAGAGGATATAAATTTATCAATGGCAAGTGCTCCATGAAAAAGGCTGCAAATGTGAGGCAGGTACCATATAAACTCATGTGCCTGGTGCACCCATGTAAGACGAGCAATCCCACTTTTATAAATGTAGAAATAAAAAAAAATAGGGGGCTTACTTCATTCTTGTAGCAAGAGGATTTGGGGACCTGAGAACTTTCATCCAGTACCAAAGACTTCCATTGCATAGTATGCCACCCGTAGCAGTGAATACAGCCATTGTTTCTTTTTCAAGCTGCATATAACTTTAACAAGTTGCATTTAGGTGTGAATAATTCTGAGGAAGTTCTTGTCGGATGCCATTGTGTAACACACAATTTTTAAGTGTAAGCTACGTAAAAATGACCGAAACTTTTCGTTGACGAAACACCTGTAGTCGTAAAACTGTGTCAAAATCTATCCCATATGTACTCAGACAGCCGTTGTTGTAAGATGGGATAACTGGCAGAATTTCCCCTAAAGGCCCTTCTGTGCCTATTAGTGTGGAGTGCTGAAACCATGTTCTTTCTACAATCCATATGCATATTCCAGCACACCGCACTTTCGTCCCGTAGCACAATTTCCCATTTCTTCAGTCTTTAATCACTTATCGAAGTTAGTCTTTATTACTTAGTTTTTCACTTACCGTAAAAGACCGCAACTTTTTGCACTTATTCATTTTAGGAACAACTCACACAGGAAACACGAAAATTAACAAAGTAGGCTCTAAAAAACAGACACGTATGAAGCGAACACGATGTACATACTGGTAAAAGGGTGTTTCAGATAGCGTTGGAAGTTAGTGATGGTCTTGAACGGCAAGCAAACAAACAATACACTCCCCCTACTGACTCATGCTGAACTTCACGGAGTCCAGCTACTTTTGGGACTTGGAACTCATGTAAGATGCTTCTAGTTTACTTCCTAGAAATCGTAGTTAAAGAATTCTTCTTAAACTAAGATTTCTGGGAAAAAATGTGTGCATGATACACAAGTTTTTACGGTATGTATCTGTTGCCATTTCATAGTTGAATACCATTCAATGCTCAAAAAGGAAAAAAATCCACTCGGGCCAAAAAAATAACAGCATCAGTAAAGGGATTCTTATAGTCTGCGGCTGGTTGGTGGTTCTTTGTCTGTTGCAACCAAAGAGTATTCACTTAAAAATGGAGCTCTAACATGAATAAACAATCACTTGGCCCCCAGCAAGGGAGACTTACCAAATGGAGTAATAAGAGGGCAAGAGAGGCTGTACATGATGGTCATGGCAAATATTAAGAGCATCCAAGCATACTGAACTCCATACGGAAATCCCCAAAGTATGTCCTTTTTCACACTAGCAGTTTCGGCCTTTGACCTGCGTAAAATCAAAAATAAATTAATTACAATTCAAATGCAATGACCATCCCCAATTTTTTTTCAAACTCAACCACACCAAGTGCCAACAGGGAAAAAACATACCTAGCAAGAGATAGTCGTGTGGCATAGACAAAGAGTTCAGGGAAGCGTATTAACTCTAGTCCAGTTCCAATCAAGGAGGATGTGATCACGTAGTTAACAAAGAATGCACCTTTGTCCGGAAGGAAAAGGCACTTCCACCGATCTGCTTGACTCGTGGGATGAACTGCCCAAATCAAGAATGCCTGAGCGCTGTCACAAAAAGAAAAATTTAAAAAACAATTGGACATTACTTGATTTGTCATTACATGTTACCTGAATATGTTAAAAAACTATACTGAAACCTAGATCATGTAGTATAGCGATTAATTGCGGAATTACAAAGTTACTGTTTTAATTTACAATGTTAAGCAAATTTGATAAGTATTGACTGATACAATAAGTCACCCTAATGATGTTTTCACCAGGTTACAAATGTTGCTGATAAAATTTACATAAGCCATGATAACTTTAGCTATAGACCAGCTTACAATTTTCTTATCAATCTCCAAGTAAGAAATCAATAGAGCTGCTGAATGTACTATAGTGGAACCCCCAACTAACAAGTACGGCATATAATGAGAAGCTTGATATAGAGAGGGATGGCCTAGAGACATTAAATACTCTACGATTTTCAAGTAAAATAATTCGGCAATTACAAGAGTTACAAGTTGCTTTCACAGGTGTCATTCGATATCATTTGTATTAAACAGAACATTGGGTGTGCAAAAGTTTGTGCTCACGACTAGAGATGGGCAGCTCGGTAAATTACCATGGTAATTTTGATAAATTTCCATGGTATTTTTCGTAAATTACCAACACCCTGAAAATTACCATAATAAATGGTAATTTTCAGAAAATTTCTTCCTCACGAAGAAACCATTGGAATGGGTGATATTATAAATTAAGTAGCTAAAACAATTTTGTTCACAGTGTCCATGATAAGTTCAGAGTAAAATAAGAAATACACATTGCGCAGAGATATGTCTTTGGAACGAAAATTTCTCATGGTGTGACAAAAGAGAGGCAAATTGTGTGTTGGAGCGTAGGCTTTCGCAGCATGGAGAATGTCCAGTTGTCTCTTTCGGGAGCCGCTGCATGTGGAGCTTTGTCGTCCGAGCTTTCGCATCCATTGCAGGCCGCAATGGATGCGAAAGGGTTCCTTCAATCCATTCAGGGTTGAAACCTAAAAAGAAGTAACATCTCGGCTATTTATTGGGAGACATGCCCCCCCTCCCTTGGCCTTGTTTGGCAATGTTTCTCGCGTCCCCTCCTGCCCCGCCTACGTCATGAGGTGGTGACTCATCCTGGACTCTCTGTGTTTTAGAGGACTCTCCCTCGGGTGGCGGACGGAGAATTCTCTTCCATGCGGCACCGAGTTTAATGCCGTCGTCACGATTAAATTTGTTCAGCCGTTTTTCGATTTCAACGGCTTCCCGTATTAGCCTTGGGTAATAGCGCGCTTCCTTCGCTATTACCCGTGTCTGGTAGATAAAATATTATGACTGACGTCTGGACCTCCGGAGGCTGCGTGCTCGGCGACTGCAGAATCCTTAGTATTGCCGCGGATGATGGCTCTCTGGTGTTCTTTGAGCCTGCATGCCACTGAGCACCCTGTTTGCCCGATGTATGTTCTTCCGCATGAACAGGGGATCTCATAAACTCCCTCCGTCAATAAAGGGTGTAGCCGATCCTTACGCGATGGTAGGACATCTTTGACTTTGGTTAGCGTGCTGAACCGTGTCTCAATGTCTGCTTTCCGAAGTATTCACGAAATGCGTTCCGAAATGCCGGCCACGTAAGGGATGGTGGCGTGCGCCGTCGCTTTGGGACGATCTCCATTGGAAATTTTCGCCTTCTTTTTGATGTTGCCCCTGACAAAAGACTCGGAGTAGCCATTCTTTCCAAGTGCTCTCACGACGTGATCCACTTCAGTTTTTAATGAGGATTCTTCACACACCACCGTGGCTCTATGCACCAGAGTTTTGATGAGAGCAGCTTTCTGTTTGGGATGGTGATGGGAGGCTGCGTGCATGTACCGGTCGGTGTGCATCTTCTTCCGGTACACCGTGTGTCGAAGAGAACAGTTGGCACCTCTCTGCACCAAGACATCCAAAAAAGGCAGGGATCCGTTTTCTTCCATCTCCATGGTAAATTGAATGGAAGGATGCATGGAGTTTAGCTCGTCTTTGAAGGTTTTGAGTTTCTCCTCCCCGTGTGGCCAGATCACGAAGGTGTCGTCAACGTAGCGGATCCAAAGGGACAGTCTGAAGCTGCAAGACGCCAGGGCATCTTCTTCGAAGTGCTCCATGTATAGGTTGGCGATGACAGGTGAGAGTGGACTACCCATAGCTGCTCCATCCTTCTGTTCGTAAAAATCTCCGTTCCACAGGAAGAAGTTATTTCGGAGGCAGAAGTCGACCATTTTCGGGAAGTCGGCTGGAAGTCCGAAGTTGACTAGTTTCTTTATTATGTCAACGGAGTCCTTTATTGGCACTTTGGTAAATAGGGAATTGGCACTTTTGTAAATCAGTGAGCTGAAGGTCACGGGGAACGACATCTTAGTCTCTTTCGATGTCGTTTCCCTATTCAACCACGGTTCAATGAAGTGTGCAAAAATATTTTTAAAAGCTATCTTAATGGAATCTTCCATCTATTTTCCTAAAACACCCACAAAACTGGTTAAATCAGTTGATAAAAGAAAAACACTGATATAGTATTGATCCACGCTTTTAATAAAACGACACCGACTCAGGTTTCAACAGTTAACCCTCATTATCAAGGTGCCAAACACTGGCAAAGTACAAGTATATATATGTTTCAGTTAGGTTATTAGAGTGACTTTAAACCAGCTATTATTCATTTAGAGAGTAGAGTTTAGTTTAGATGGAGACAAATTGGATTTTTTGGAAATTTTTGAAATCTTCAATTCCTCAAACAAAAAATTTTTGTTAAATGACCATGTATTTGATCACTATTCACCTTTGCTGTCTGTTGCTCTACTTTAAAAAAGTTTCACTATTAGCTACCCACCATTCCTCCTCCCTCCTCACCCCCTACTCCCCAACCTCTTCTGACCTTGTTATACATTTAAGCTGTTGTGCCTTGTTTACGTTGACAACTTATCGGTACTTGGCCGGCTTGGTTTTCGTCCCCTTCAACCTTCAGATCCCTCAGCTCCACTTCTTCCCTACCCCAGAATTTCTCTTTTCCCCCACCTCTAACTGTGACTCATACATATGCTGGTACTTTGCCAGTGTTCGGCACCTTGATAATGACGGATAACCGTTGAAACCTGGGTCAGTGTTGTTTTATTACAAGTTTGGATCAATACTATATCGAGGTTTTACTTTTATCAAAATGAAAGAGTTCCACAAAGTAAAACTGGAATCTATTGATTTTATTCGTTAAATCAGCATAAAAGTCGTAGGAACTGGCTGTTGATTGATTATCTAAAAATCTTCAGCAATTAAGAGAGTTTGATATAGCGAGGGATTTTTCGGCTCCTGGGAGCTCTCATTGTGTTTTCCTCTTCAACAGTTTGATGACAGAAGGAGATTTAAGGTCAAATGACCAAGGAAGTACTCACCTAGTGAGGCCAAGAGATGGCAGGATGAGGACCATGAAGAGGAGAAAAATGAAGCACTTCCTCATGATGGTGTGGTTCTGCCTTGACTTGGTCCAGTGGGACATCCACTGGTCAGAGTAAGAGACGAGCGCTGGGAGGAGGGCAGCAACCGTCCACAGAAGCAGAGTGGGCAGCGATTCTGACACGATTGGATTCTAACATGCAAAAGTAAGAGGAAGACAACATAAATAGCCGCTGCACACTGGAAAGAGATAGGTCAGTTGTTGAAAGAGTGTCAACATGAGATTTAAAAAAAGTAAAAAAAAAAAATTAAAACCATAGAGTAAGCATAATATATGGATGATTTTTCGGGAGTTTAGGTCTTTTTTTATATTTAATTAAAAAAATATATATATTTAATACAAAAGAGGTCTGGAATTCAACTCACCAGTAAGTATAATACTCACATGGGCTCACCGCATAGGGCAAAACTGTTGCACTATGGGACGTAATACTGGAAGGTTTCCATAAATGGCAGGATAAGAATGTTTCACGTTACATCATGAACGACATACAGCGAAGCCAGTTTATAATGAAGCTGAGGGGGCCGAATATTTACTTCGTGATAACCAAACTTCATTATATGTGGACCAGTTTTTCCCAGACTCTCTTTGATGGGGAATAGCCTTCACTTTGTTATAACTGGGACTTCGTTATAAATGGGTTTGATATAAGTGGGCTTGACTGTATATCGTTTCCATCGCTTTCATTTTTACACTCAACTTAAGCGGTACAATCGAGAAGTGTCTTGTAGTCTGCTCCTTGCATCGGTGCATTGTGTGTTGTTTATGAAACTACATGGAATCCCTCCTGTGACAAGATGTGTTTGCTTTGATAGTGACAGAAATGTTAACTTATCCATGCTGCTGCTGACGTTAGGTAAAGGCATATCGTACCATTGTAATAAAATAACAAAACTACAACAATAGCATATGTTATGTGCCGCTTAAGTCTATTAGAAAAATGAAAGCAACGGAAGTGATATATTTCGTTTGTGATGCAATGCGAAAAATTCTTCCCTCACCATCTATGGAAACCTTCCAGTATTACGTCTGAATCATATTACAGTTTTACCCAATGCGGTGAGCCACTATATTATACTTTCTCTATGCTAAAACTAAAAATTGTTCATTCACCATTTGAAAAGTTACTCGGATAATTGTAATTTGGCCACCTTTCAATGGGAATCAATGATTTGATGATACAGAACATAAATTTAGAAGGAGACCAATTTTAACAAGTATTGTTATTGAGCACGATACAAAATGCTAAAACTAGGCAAAAAAGTTCCTTCAAAAATATAGAGCTATATTTCTTTTCTGAGGAGCTAATAACCCCATTATATCAGGCTTTTGTTTAAATTTTAAAATGATGATTATAATTTGTACCAGTTTTCTGTCATTTGAAATGGACATGGAACAAAGAAAAATATCATGCAAATAAATATACACTACAGGCATTAAAAACAATACTTATATAATTACAATTTATCAAATAAAGCAAAAAATGGTGGGACCGTGTAAAATTTCACACAGGCTAGTCCGTACAAAAAGGCACCCATGTGATACCAAATGAAATACAGTACAAACCAAGGTTAATGGCACTAATGCACAAGGAGAAATATGTTAAGTAGGGGAAGTTCTGTATCCTCACAAGAGGAGTGTAAATATTGACGACATCTACCACAATTCCTGTTGTGCTTCAGATGAATAAAGACATTATTATTATTATTAGTTGGGCTGTGGAGGGGTATCGAGAAGCAGAGCAAAGGAGTGAATGGCTCTTGACTGGCAGAGGTAACAAAACAACTACAATGGACTCTCATTGGCACATTTTTGTCGGGACCCAATATTCTGAACGTGGTAACAAGGCAAACATGCAAAACAGGTCAGGCCTTCCCAGGTAAGTTGACATATTTTTGAGTTGAATAACTTTCAGGGATACAATATGCTGGATGTTCATTTTAATTTATTCCATAGATAGCTGGTGTTCATCTACTATAACAAAGTTTCATTTATATTACACCTCCCGAGAAAGTACACATGATGCCTTATGCTGATGCACATTAAATGATTAATTGTGACGTTAATGACCAAACAGGACATTTGTTTACATAGACCATACAAAAAGACTCAAATTTGAGGCTTCATATGTCAAAGATGGAAGAAGCGATATTCATACACAGCATACAGCATGTAGGTAATTTAGTCCAATAGTTTAATGCTGGCAATGGAATTTTTTATAATCACTGAGGTATGTTTTTACGGAGAGAATGAAAAATAGACCAATTTTTTTAGAGGAGCGGAGGGTAGTGTCAATTTGGCCATTGTTCAAACAATATGAAATGCACAAAAAGAAGGGAATTTTGATAGAAATCATGTCATACTCTTGTCATGATATCCTTCAAGTTTCAAATGATTTACTTCATTAGTATAAGGTATTCAAGTTGCCAAAATGGGTTTTAACCGTAAGTGCACCATATTTGAGGCACACGACAAACACTTTATTTAAATGTTATAAGTTTTGAATAAAAGTTCAGAGCAAAGTCTGAAATGCTAAACAATGTAAGTGCCAAGTAGGCTGAACTTGAGTTTAGTATTGACAGTTGAACTTTCATTTTTCATCTTATTTCAGCACACTTCTTATTAGGATTTTCCTCTACTTCTCAAAGGAGTTTGAGCTTTTCAATTGATGTATTTCTTTTCATGACAAGCTTTTCCATGGTCAATTCTAAGCATTTGTGTCACTTATAATCTCACAAAGTACTGATGCTCACGCAGTTTCGATTCCCGTGAAATAAAACCTTATCTATAATAAATTTTTTATCTAATATTTTTCCTTAGAAATCGAAAATTTCAATCCACAGGACTCTATAAAAAATTCATATACCGGCGCGCATCATCGTTCATCATTGTTCAAACATCATTAACTTGCATTAATGGATATCGGAAATAACCCGTGCCAATTCCGGGTGCTCACGCATTGTGCAAACGGGGGTGATTGACCCAGGTCCTTTTTACGATGCCAAGTTCTATCATGTTTAGGTAGAAATCCATCGATTTTGAAGAGATGGTGTCACTAATTGGAAGAGGAAGAAAAGTATATGTTTTAACTAAAATAGAAGACATTCAGTCTATTTTTCTCAACGAAATGCATCTCTAAATATTATTTGGCCCCCAATACAAATAAGAGAAGACACAAATAAAAAAAACAGAATTAAACAAATACCATCCTGAGCGGAGAAGGTAGTAAAAGTATGAAATACTTGGTAAATGGACCCATGAACACCTGTGAAGATTAAATGTCATACTGCTGCAAAATATTAACTTTTGTACAATGGCTACTATGTGATTACGTACACAAACATGGGTATAACGAAGTTTTTATTTGAAAAAAAAAACTACCCACAATGCACAGCAAAGTGCCTCTCAGTAGTGCCTGTTTTTACAATGGAAAATGTGCACAACATACTTTAATGATTATGATGCTAATATATATTTATATTCGATAAAACAAAGTAAATGTACTCCATTATCAGATACTTGTTTTTTTTTATTCTTCCAGATGCTCTTCAAAACTGCTTTTACTTTTGCTTGTACCCAGTCCTGTAGTTTTTCTGTTTACGATGTACTTTAAACCAAAATACCTATCATAAAAAATTTTAAATTGATTCATAATGCCTGGTATTGAGTAGTAACTTGAGTACTTACTGGTATCATACCCGGTATCGAGAAAAAAAGGTATCGACCCATCACTAATCTATCTATCCCACATAACTCATGATAGGCATAAAAAACTAAGTAGGCCTACACTGTCCTATACGACATCTCCAAATTTAATACTATAAAACAATACTAAATGCCAACTTGTCAAATATGAGACTCAACATGACCAAAAATTATAGTTTTATTGTTTTAATCTTACAACTTGGAGACTAATCTTTTCTCCGTGTGGCTTTATTGTATTCTTATTCTTGATGTTTTCTAATTGTATTATGTTGTAATCATTCCGTAGACTCCCAAAATATATCATAATTGTAGTTTTAAAATTATCGAGATACCTTCCTCTGTCTGAAAGAGAACTGGCCAGAAATAGAGAGAGTAGTTAGCCCTGGAACAACAAGTAAACCTACAGCTCGTAAGTTGTTTTTTGACAGTAACTTTCTCTTGAACTTGATAGAGGTGCAGTGATATACTTCGTATAATGTAGAGATGGGACATTCGAATCCTCGAATCCCGAATCTTGAAAAAGATTTTCTCGAATCTTTGTGGTATTTTCATTATTCGAATCCTAAATTTAAATAAACGCCGAATTCTTTATGTAATAACTTAGAACAGATTAGTTTCGACCAACAAAAAACGTTCATTACAAATATTTTATTGTAATCCGTGAAAACATTATCCAGTAACGTTTTACAGCTAGGAGTGATTCTAGTGGGGGTGTTAACAAGAGGAGTAAGATTAAAGGCATTTAAAATGTGCCACAGTTGCTTTTGCTGTTTCCCCTCCAGTAATAGATTGCAATTAAAATCACCTGTAATAACAAGGGTAGGCCTTGTAGGTAAGTCAGTAAGGGATAACAATAAGTTTTCCATTTTCTCCAAAAAGGTATGGAAACTACCAAGAGGAGATCTATATATTACTAAGATTATGAAAGTATGATTTCCAATTAAGAACTTTATGGCCGCACACTCAAAAATTTGATCTTCATTTAGATGGAGTGTCTTTAGAGACAAGTTATTGAAGGGCAGGTTATCTTTAACAAAAATGACTACTCCACCATGACGATGACTTTTTCTACAGTAAGAATCACCAATAACATACCCAAGAATAGTTATTTCAATATTACTCATCCAATGCTCACATAAACAAATAAAATCAGGTTTGTCAACACTTGCTGCAATTTCAAGGTCAATGAGTTTGTTGCTTAGGCACTGAATGTTCATCACTAGGACTGTGAACGACCCAGATTCCCATAATGGCTCTTTTAGTCAGGAGTTATTCTCCCCGTTCGTTTGATCATCCAATGATCTGTTGGCGTTATCAATGTCATAGGTGATGAAATTTTTTTTATTTAAGAAGTGTATGCTTTTCAGCTTTTGCGGCCTTCTCTTTCCTTTTTGTTAGGTATTAATACAGATTTTAAAAAATCCTCCAGCCAAACTTCATCCTCATTCATCCTGCGAACAAACCAGTAAAATCATCACGTTCTTCTCAACCTCGATTGTTAAGTAGCTTTGATAGGATAACATTATAGTCTCTCACACTTTCTTTTCTCATAATGTTTACCCTAACTTACTAGCATGGCTGGACTCCTGGTCCCAGTTCATCAATGTCCTTCTCCTCTTCTATTCCCAAGTTCCCTTGCCTATTGTTAGTGCCATGCAGTTCTTGTCACGTATTCATTACCCCTATGCTGAATCTCTTGTAAGTTTTATCAGCAGCTCTTCTGACTTAACACTAATGCACAGTATCGTATTCCACTTCTTGTTGCTGAATAACCTTCTAGCCTATTTCTCCCTCTCTCTGGAACCTCTCAACCTATTTACATAGACCTTTTTGCCACTTTTCTCTCACACTCTTCATACCCCTCCTAAGTCTATTGCTTGTTTCCTTAAATTTTATTTCGCCTTGCTGTGTTTAAATCTTTCTATTTCCATCATTCTACTATTTCCTCCATAGTTTGTGCCAACACCCAATGTGTCTTGACCACTCTTGTGTCTGCTGCACCATACTGCTTGATTTTCTGCATCTTTCCTCATACCTGTAAACTAATTCCTGATATTCTCTCCGATTCACAACTACAGTTTTTTCACACTGTTTCTAATCTTGGCCCAACCATATGTAATCTAGTTAATATATTTCCACGTGTCCCCCTGCATACAATGCAATACAATGTTTAACACATGAGGAATTGTCTCCTGCAAGCAGCTCGTCTATCGCTGTGAATGAGTCTTGAAGACATGACAATATTGGAAAAAAGATATTGTTTTTAAACATGCAATGCAGTATCAGTTTAATAACTTTTTGGAAACATATCATCGCTATGCCTCCTAGAACTTTCACATGGTTTCATTTCATGCAAAAAAATTTGTGTACCATTTTTATTACTTATCTATGTTAGCTCTTCAAATCTTATTTGTATTATTGCAATAAAGAGTTGTATTTTTGAAAACTATTCTTTAATTTGTTTTTCATTGAATGCAGCTGCTAAAGTCTTTTCTGTTATTATCAACTTTATATTTAGGATTCGAGAGATTCGAGAACCTCTTAGGATTCGGATTCGGGTTCGAGAAAATTTAGGATTCGTCCCACCTCTAGTATAATGTTTCACTTAGTGGCAATGGACATAATTTCACTTCAATTCAAATACCAGTTAATATAATCCATAATCTTGCCTACTGCATGTATAACTAATTGCAAGTACTTGCCATAGAAAATTTAAAAAATGATATGATGTGGCTACAAATGACTCAGGCCTACACCAATCAATCTATAAAATATTGCTTTGACTCGTGGATAATTTGGCATTTAGACAGTTAAGTCTTGGATAGTTATTGATTTCCTGGCAGGCATAGTCATGGTAGGTTTGTAATAGACTATTTAAGTTGAAAATGGACTAAATATAGTTTTAATTATTAAAATGAATTAGTATATTGTTAAAATAAAATTTTCCAATAATCGTAATCACTTCTTTAGCATTTTATGTAAAATTATTTTTCTAGACCTAGAATAGGTAACTATTAGCAATATTCTACATTACATATTCTACAGTAGAATATACACGTAGATTACGCATTTCCTACACAGAATATTCTACTGACCCAACCCTGTCCATCGCATATTAGAGGAATCAACCGTATACATAATAACAGTAAATAGATTCATACAAGAAATCTTTTGTTGATGATTCGGGCAACACATAATACATACAAAAAATGCTGGAAGCCTACTTCGCAGGATAAAACCACTGGGATGAAAGCACTTGAAGCAATAACCTGATGTAAAGTTTGATCGACTCCATAACTGGGCGCACCAGAAGGCGTGTCAAGGGACTGCACCAGTGAGCATTGCTCACCCTTACCACAAACACAAAAATAGAGCCCTTGATGGATGAATGTTTGCATTGTATATTGTTAGTGTGTTTATTCGTGAAAGAGAAACTTACAGCTAAAGCAATATAGTGGCTGAGGATATTCTACGTGTACCTAAAATTTACCCTCGTTGCCATGGCCACGTAAGTACTCTTTTTATAAATCCTAGCTTTCTCTTCGCTCGGCCGCATATTTCCCGGATGTGTCTTCCCCACGATAATTCTTTAGTGATTGTAACTTAAAATACTAAATTAAAACTACCCCGTTTGGACACTACGAAACCAAGAGTTGCAATACTACTACCCTAAAGAACACATTTAGGTGCAGTAATGAGACACGTGAATTATTTGCCATAATTGACACAAAATTGTTGATTAATGCAAAGTAGTATAATATGGTTTAATTCGGTAATAATTTCTATAAATGGATTAGATTATGAACTTATTTGTAGGACATCGTGAGCTGGTTGTGTTGGTTGGCACTATTGACAGTGTAATAGGTTTTTTGTGTCGCATGTGCTGCGTGGTGCTATGACTTATGATATAGGGCGTAAAAAAATGTTGCTGTAGTATATGATTGGTGATGACTCCTCCACCTGCCGCAGACCTTTGAGGTAGCTCTCAGGGTAGACGTAAGTGGGCGACGGTATCACGCCTATCCATTTCTGAGTGTGTGACATGTAAATGCGTGGCATTTCCCCACTCTTTTTCTCCTCTCGTCTGACGAAGGTGGGATGTCATAACAGGGGCTGTCGCGGGTTGGCGCCGCATCCTCCGTCCTCGTGGAAGGGTCTGCAGCTGGTGCTTGCTCGCTCCCCATCCTCCCAGGGCTTCGGGCGATGCTCGCGCCTCTGCCGGCGGCGTCCTCATCAACAGACAGTTGCCGAGCATTCCCCGTCGGTAATGACTTCCTGCATTCTGATGGCCGGGTGTCACTGTTCTCTCTGCATGTAACGTAATGTGCGTTCCTGGGAACGGAAGGCAACTGACTCCAGTTGGTGGAACTGCACCGGGAGGCTGAACCAATGACCACTGAGCTATTCCAGTTGGATACGTAGGTCTGTTTCTTTGTAATTATGTTTCTCGACCCTGGTATTCCATGTGGAATGCCCAAGGTCAAATGTATTGCCCTTATCGCTGGGAATCTATTAGAATGGTAAACCTCACATCACATCATAGCTGTATTTCACTGCCTGAGTAAGGTATATCTGATGTATCCTTATCTCTGTGCTCCACCATATGTTGTTAGTCGGAGGAAACAACATACCCATGGTTGGCCTGTTTTGTGTGGATTAACTCTGTGTTAAGTTCTCGCTTCTGGGCAGAGGGGGTGGCAGATTCTTTCCCTATTTGTCTGGTAGCTACCCATTATGGTCTGTGTCCCACTTGGTCAAATGTTTGGTTTTGGCCTATCCAAATAACCCTATCTGATGAGTATTTGATCTACATGTACATAATACCCCGCAAGCCACCATAAAGATGTGTGGCGGGTGTAAATTCACACCAAACATGCATTACTTAAAAAGGATCAGTAATTATTTTAGTCTAACCTTCACAATTTAAAATAAAAGATAAAATTGCAAAGGAAGCATGCAAAAACATTCTGATACAAGGACTAGCTTAGGGTTCTTAAACCAACATGCAACTACGTATGCTATCCATAGCTATACTCGTTTTTATGCTAGTTTGGATATCTGTCAGTTCAGCAATCAATTACTCTAATTTTGTGATTATGGTCCAGTCTGCCATATTCTGACAGTGATTCCCATTTTAATTCATGTAATGGACTGGTTACGCTAATGTAGAACTATCATACCGTCCCTCTTTTAAATCTTGCTTATCTTCGCTGCACACTTTCAAGTTCATTATTTAGGCCTATTTAATATGGATCCCATATACTGGCAGCGTATTCCAAATGCGGTCTAAAAAGGTAAAAGTGCTCTTTTGATGATGCGATCTGTGTTACTATTTCTTACGGTCGGTCGTTCAACGCTCCAAACATTGACTTCACCTCGGCTTCCTAGACAGTTAAACATATTGACGGTTCCGGAACTTAATAACTTTCGAAGAATCCTACCGTTCCGGACTACACTTCCATACCAAAACATGCAAAACAAGACGGCTATCTTATATAACATATCGCAAGAGCTATTTCTTATAGGCTCAGATAAGATTAACAATATTAGAGAGATTGTCGTACCGACAGATTTAAAATGCCATTTTTCCGGCGTACCATAAGAGAGAACAATAGGCAGCGTAGCAAAGGGGTAGGTTAAATATAGACAAGAGTAGTCTGTAGTGCATTATGCATGTAATAACAACCAATAATCCCTTTCTTATTTCGTATAGATATTAACCATCTAGCTGCATTAGACCCTATTATCTAGCATGTCTCTATTAAATATCCTAGTTGCATGTCACTAGTGCATGTTTGATCTTCACCCCCTGCCACACACCCTTGTGGTGGCTCGCAGGGTATTACGTGATGATGATGATGGTATAGATGTAAGTGCCAACGTCGCCGTGGGCGACGTGGGAAAATTTTTGTTAAAATGCCAGCGTAGCTCAGAGCGACTCTTTTTCCGAAAGCTATAAATGTAAATAAAAATTAAATGATTCATACTTTTATGCTTTACTCCATTTTTACTAACCTCAGGCTACATTCTGTTTAACTTTTTCGCACATGAATTTATTTTCAAATTTTTAAGCTTAATTACATACTGTCATTTTCTTTCTGACGATAATTTTCTGTTAAAGAGATGCAATTTTAGCATAAAATTAGGCAATTCTGCAAGGCACTCTGTGAAAATCTGTGAAGTTTAAACGTAATACTACTGCCATATACAGTAAAACCCCATATTTGCATTATTGGAATTTACGTTTTCCCGCAAATTTCAATACAATGTGCTGACTAAAAAAATAATTTCCCTTCTAAAACAGTTACTCGTGCATATTAGCCCTTACAAACCATCTTTTGGCATCCTTTCATACATATGTACTCAAAAATACAAGAGAGAGAGCAGTAACAAGAACTATTTTCGGGAAGAATTTGAATGTGGCGGGACACAATGCCACTAGTGTCGGAAATTTGAACTACATCATCTCGTTATCTGTCTGCAAGGAAAAGATTCATGATATGAAATGAATGTATTGTAGGATTACCCAGCTAATAATAAATACAATGTAAGAACTCCTGTTGGAATGTTGACAATATTGATTTAGTACTGAATTTGATATGATCAAGAATGAAAGCGACTTCTGAACCAGATGTGATGAAACGTGATAAATGCCGGAACTATATAACGTGACCAATAACTGGGATCATTTACGCTGACTTGATTCAACAGTTATAACAATTATGGGTTACTTAAATATAATACTTATTGAAACTCGCATTATCCCATTCAAACCACACTGCATCGCAAATAATTATAATATTTAAAAATTATGAAGTTGCACGACAGTTTGCACTAGTAGAATGGCAAGGTAGTTCAGATACTCGTGTGTTGCTAAGTTACCCTCAATTAGTACGGAAAATAGAATTTATCCTGCTTGAAAATGGAAAGGCGAGGTGAAAAATGGACATTTTCATTCGAGGACAAAATGAAAATTTTAGGGCAAGTTGATGCCCATATTGGAAATCAAATTGATCTGGCGAAGCAACTCAGATTGCCGGTCTCGACACAGAATACCATAGTGAAAAATCGTGATGCGATTGTAAAACATGCAAACCAGTGAGGACATTCGTCAAAAAGAGAAAATATGTAAAGAATTCCCGGTATAAAGATTTAGAACGAATGCTGAAAGTAGTTTTTAGGTGCAAGAACATCAAATGTCCCTGTGAATAGCATCATCTTACAAGAAAAAGCATTGCATATCGCCACAAGATTGGGAATTGAAGATTTCACATCATCCAATGGTTGGTTGGATAGATTCAAAAATAGGTACAATCTTGTATACAAGACTGTGATCGTGGTGAAAGTAAAGGTGTTAACATTGAGACTGCAATTCAGTGGAAAGTATCTGATCTGATTAGACTTCTGGAAGGCTACAGCCCAAAAGATGTTTTCAATTCAGACGAGACAGGATTATTCTTTAATGTGCTGCCAGCAAAAACAAGTGTGCTTCAGAGGGGAGCAGTGTCATGGAGGGTCCCTTAGTAAACAAAGACTCACTGTCTTATTCATCACAAATGCAGATGGAAGTGAGAAACTTCAGCCGCTAGTGATTGGCAAATCAAAAAGTCCTAGGTGTTTCAAGCATGTAAAACAGATGCCCAAGATACACCGCAAATATCAAAGCATGGAGGATCTCAGCAATATTTGAGAATCAGCTTCGTGCTCTGGATGAGAAAATGGGGTCGCAGAACAGGAAAATTCTGCTCTTTATTGATCAGTGCCCAGCCCATCCACTGAACGTACAATTGAAATTAAGAAATGTACAGTTAAAATTTTTTCCTGCAAACTGTACCAGTGAGCTCCAATCATTGGATTTAGGAATAATTCACTCATTTAAGGTGCATTATCAAAGAATGATTGCACAGAAATTGATATCTCTGCATGATTGTGGTAGGGACATAAAGACAATCAAATTGAGTGTACTGGATGCCTTGCACTACATATCATGGGCCTGGAAACAGGTTAAGGACTCTACAATATATAACTGCTTTAGAAGAGCAGGATTTCATGTTGGTAGTGGCAAAGAAATTCCAGTTGAATGTACTTGTGATGATGATACTCTAGACCAGGGGTCTCCAAACTTTTCAGCCTGCGTCCGCATCAACTATCAAACAGCAATTTGGGGGCCAACTACACACTCGAGGTCCAAATAAAGAAGAATCAAAACATAGATGTTGTTTATAATTATTTATTTAATATTATTTTATTCAGTTATTATTAAATAACACATTGATATAATACACATGAACACCTGTATTATTGGGAATGGTGAATTTGTTTCCTGAATGCCATAAAGCAGACATTTCTAGCTTTAGATTTGAATTCCCTAAGTGACAGTGACCTGAGACTATCATCAGTCAAGTTTGTTCTCAAATTGTTCTTCACGTATTTCATTCTTGAAAATGTTTCTTCCCGCAAGTATATTGTTCAAAAGATATAAAGGTACCTTGTTGCAAAAGTTTTGACTTTAGGATAGTCTTCCTTGAGCAAAAACTGGTAAAAACCCACCAGTCCTTCCTTGAACTTGTCCCTAAGGGGGTTAGTTGCTGAGCGCCTCTATTTTAATTCGGTAAAAACATTACGTCCACGTAAGCGACGGTTGATCTTGGCAGGATACCCGTTAATATCCGTAATTTTTTACCTCAGATAGAAAGGTCTCCACGGGCCGGATGAGAGGGCCTCGCGGGCCGCATCTGGCCCGCGGGCTGCAGTTTGGAGACCCCTGCTCTAGACAATGACTGGAATCTTCTAGAGACAAATAGACAAATTATACTTTCTCAGAGTTTGTCAAATTAGATTCTTGTGTTGTGACAACTGCAGTAGTGTGTGTAGATGACATTCTGGATAAACACCTGGAGGAAGATGTAGATGAGGACACAGAGGATGAAGAGACTCCTTTACTTTCATACCAAGACACAGTATGTGCTGTTCACACACTAAGGCATTGCTTGTTAGGTGGAAACTGCAGTGAGCAAATGCTTGATGAACTTCAAAAAATTGAATATAAAGTGCATGATATCAATAGGCAAAGGAAGCCAAAGCAGTTGAAAATATCAGACTTTTTTTGCTAAGTAATTTGTTAATCATTAGATTTTTTCAATGATTCCTGATAGCAAGCAACACTGAAATGACACTACTGCCATCGTAATTGTTGCTTATATTTACAATATCTTCTTTCAGTACTCTCAACTAGATACATTATTGTGCGTAGGATCCACATTACCTGAAAATTGCATTTTCATTAAGTTATTTTTTTTATTTGTTCATTTTTTCTTGGTTTTGTGCAATACAATGTAGTCCTAATTTATTTTATATTATGGCAAAGAAAGACAAAAATATTTTGCTTTTTATTTTATTAAGTTTAAATATTTAATGTTATGTTTCACAGTAAATGAAGAAAGATGTAGTTAAAGAAATAAATAATACTATTCCTCTGTTTCAGTTTATCAGCCTGCTTTTTATTTTTACAGCCCTATGTCTTCCTTACTCTCTGGCGGTTCCATTACACCACATAGGGAATGATTAAACATCTACCTATCATCAGCCAAGTTACTTTCGTTCACAAACCAAAGTTACCTCTTAAAATTTACAAACAAAGACCAGCTGGACAAACTGGTGGGACATGCTGGTGTGAATGCATTAATACTTCTACTTCAAAGCAATGCACTCCTAATTATAAGCATTAAAAATAAAAGAAATTATAAGTAAGTCAATACCTCAACTATTATCCTTTCACCTTTGCTTAGAAAAACTCATGCAAACTCAGGAAGCGAAGAAGTGTAAGAATGCATCTAATAAGTCTATTGAAATAAATCATTTCATACATAGCTCACCACTTGTCCAATTTCTTTAGAGAAATTGAAGTGATCCAGCAGGTTCACCACAATGACTGGAGTAGTCAAGAAGAAGAGGATGACGAACAAGAACAAGTTGATGGCAAAGGCCTTCAAATACCACAGCTTGGGTTCAACAGACAGGTTCTCCCTGGAAGAAGAAAGAGAAGTTTCTCAAATAAGAATGA
This sequence comes from Platycnemis pennipes, assembly GCA_933228895.1. Lineage (NCBI taxonomy): Eukaryota > Metazoa > Arthropoda > Insecta > Odonata > Platycnemididae > Platycnemis > Platycnemis pennipes. Next base: position 15,712,299 of record OW121856.1, read on the forward strand.
TTCCTTCGCAGCATCCTGTTTGATGAATGATCATGCCTTTTTCAGAATGATTATTTACCTTCCCAAGATGGGTAGAAATTAAAAATTAGGATACTGAAAATTTCAACATTAGAACAAAAGAAAGTCTTAACAGGGAAATAAAATGTCATTCACTATTCTAAATGAATCAATTGTCAATTCTAATTTTCATACTTGCACAGCCCATTGTCACTCTTTATCCAAAAATGGCAACAATAATTGAATACAAGTGAGCTAGGATCATACTTAAATGTTAGACATAAAAATTTAACCATTAGATAATATAGAAGAGTATTGAAAAAATACATTAAATCATTACCCAATATTAATTCACAGCCATTGATTAAAAAATAAAAATTCAAGATGAAAGAACATTACAGATTTCAATTTAAATAAATAGCACCAATACTCCACGTAACAAAATAGAAACTTGTCTATTTCTTCTTCTGGGGGATTAGAGTTGTCAATGCCTATGAATCTTTCTCGGCGTTTTCCCAAACCCAAAGGTTTTCTCAGCATTCCGATGATTGTAAAAAGCTTTCGGAAGTCTTCCGCATTATCATTCTGTAAAATGGCAACGTTTCACCCACTCTACTACGGCTGAAGTCTGCCTGGCCTGAGGATGCCCACAGTAGTGGGTGAAACGTTGCCATTTTACAGAATGACAACGCGGAAGACTCCCGTAAGCTTTTTACAATTGCCTATGAATCTTTCTCACCTAGTTTTTACTTTGATTAAAAGATAGCTACTTTTGAAAATTAACAACAGCATTCTTTAACAGACCAATACTGCTTACAAAGGCTCCACATGCCACGGCAGAAACCTGCTTATGGTCCAGCACGGGAAGAGCAACAAATTTTGTCACATTTTAAGACTCTGTTCCCAATTTCCACCATTAAAACTCCCATAGTTTAAAATTCCCTTCTTTGTTCTCCATTAACGCATAACAAAAGGGTTTTACTCAAGTGTGAAACACAGATATCAAGTGCCATCACCAGTAGATGTCTGACGGGGGAGGAGCAAAGTCCACCCTCCACTGATGAGGCTCCAGTTGGTGGCTCAACGATGAGGCTGGGGGGCTCCCTGCACACTGGCAGCTAATGTTGTGGTCCTCCCGAATGCTACTGGCCTCGGCTACCGAAGACATTGTCACAAATGCAATACCAAGGGGTCGACGCAGGGCATAGTTCCTCTCCTCATCAACGGAAACTCTGAGCTTTTGTTCCTCTTCAGAGTAGTAGTCAATAGCATCAACCTTCATGACAGAACCAAAATGTTATTACTACAAATCCCCACAATGGAGTCATTTACCATATTTTTTTTATTGCCGAATATGATAGATTTTGTAAAATAAAAAGACCCGTATTTTGAATTAATGGATGAAGGCGATACTTTGTGGAAGTTGCGAACGTTAAACATTGTAAATAAAACATATAAAGCTGAAAGTGGAAAGTACAAAGTTGTTTCATTTAAGGACCTGTATTTTTCCGTTTTTTGATCCGTCAATTATTTTTCGAGTTATAAGCGACAAAAAACTGATGTTTTTAACCCTTTCGGAAAAGTGGGCGTGCATGCGACCTCTTATGTCATCCACTGCATCCAATCACAACTGAGCCCGCGAAGCTACTATGCCTTATCGCAATGGGGGGCACACAGCTGACTCTGCCAATGGAAGCGGTTTCGACAGGATCTGTGCGAGAAGACCTTCCAACACCCCCCCTCCACTCCCATCCCTTTTCCTAAAAGCAGTCAAGGACGGGAGGAAGATGATGTCAATGATATCAAAGCATGTTCTTCGGTGGGCTTCACATTTTGTTCATTTTAATTTGTTATTTATAAGTGAATGGCTCTGGTTAGAAGATTAATTTTTTCACTAAAATTCATTTTTCGTTTCCATCTAACGATTTCATGTATAAAATTGCGATTTCGGTTCTGAGTTAATGCCCCCATTATCTTTTAATGCACAAATTTTTACTATGCATTTATTTTTAGCAGTCTAAAATACAGTGTGGTGGCCTGGGGTCATGCCAGTTGTTCCTCCAGGCTATTTAAACTTCAGATATGGGCAATCAGCATGTTGATGGGTGTTAACAAATATACTAGTTGTAGGCAATTTTTCAAAGAGCTCAACATCTTGACTCTTCCATGTATTTACATTTATTTAGCTACTATATATGGCAAGGGAAGTCACTACGCATATATGTTACCTGGGAAGCAGAGTAACCAAAGATGGACGAAGCAAGAAAGAAATAGTGATTAGAATAGCCCAGGCAAAGAGGGATTTCTGTCAAAAGAAGAATCTACTTACAGCTGGAAATACAAGTTTATAAGTAAGGAAGCAATTCATCAAAATGTATGTCTGGAGCATGTTCCTTTACGGCAGTGAGGCATGGACGATGACAGAAGCGGAGAAGAAAAGGATGGAAGCATACGAAATATGGTGATATCGAAGAATGATGAAGATAAAATGGATCGACTGAGTGACAAATGAAGAAGACCTAAGAAGAGTGGGAGAAAAGAGAAGCCTGCTGAAAACTATAAAAAGAAGATGGGACAACTAATTCGGCCACATCTTAAGACATGATGGCCTGATGAAGACAATCGTCGAAGGAAAAGTGAACGAGAAGAATGGAAAAGGCAGGCCTCGTATGAGTTACATACAACAGGTCATAAAGGATGTGAAAGAGAGGAACTATGTTAATATGAAGAGGATGGCCGATAGAAGAATCGAGTGGAGGGCTGCGTCAAACCAATCCTAGGATTGTTGACCCCTGATGATGATATTTAAAGGAACAGCACCTAACTTTGGGTTTGATTGTAAATAAAGATGTGCACATGTACAACACCAGGAGAAGTAGAGACTTCAGAACTGTCACACACTCTCTCTTTGTATGCAAAAGGGCCATCTTGCGTTGGTTGCAAATTCTTCAACCATTTGCCTTCTGATAGTAAAGGTGTTAACTGCCTCTTAGCTTTTAAAGCCAAGTTGAAAAGGTATTTGCTAACAAATGCCTTTTATTCTGTGAATGAATTTCTTGAGATGTAATGTGTTGTGATGTAAAATGTTTTCCTTTTCTGACTTGTCTTATACATGTAAAAATGTCCGGGGATGAATACATTTATTATTATTATTAACTCTAGAAGAGATGTGTGATTTTTAAATGAAATATAATACATATATTCCTGGTTCAGCTGCAGAATTTTAAGTCCTTCTGTGTGATAAAAACAAAAATTCTCAGATTTTAAAGGCAGATAATACACCACCCACATGGGACTGCAAGAGAATACGACCAAAATCCTCACTATCAGCTGCATCATACCCTTGGCATACAAACTTCAGCCAGCACTTTTGTTCGCATTTTAAAATTTCTCCCACTTGAACCAAAAGAGCAAGGAGCATGTGTCAATTTCAATCTATTAGAATCTGTGTATAAGGATACCTTTAACTTCTGCTTTGAAAAAGTATCAGTGAAAGGGATATTGTTAATACAAGGAATTTACACCATCATTTCAATGGATCATCAATGTTTACAGAGGCAAACAGTTAATGAGTTTGACTGTCTACTTTTTCCATGCACATGTTAATAGGTAATCAATTCATTGTATGCTTTATCCATTGCATAGTGATATTTTGATGCTGCTTTACTCTGACTCAAAACTGTAATCAGGCATGGGACTGGAGATAATGTGGCTGCTCATAGAGTGTAAGGGATCCAACTTGTGAGAATGGAGAAGACAAGAGTCATGAGCAATGACAGCATCAGTGTAGGGTGGCTTCCAAAAAACTGACTACCGGTGGTAACCTTTTATTATATTAATTATCAAATCTAAAAAATTGACTTTGTCACCAACTACATCCATCACGAAGACAATGGAATGCTACAACTCATTTGAAATCAATTTGATTTTTGTCAAGTTGGCAAAAGCTGCCTGTCCATTCACATAAAATACATATGCGCGATGCACGTAAAATTGATGATGATTTTAAGGGGGCTGTATACTCCGGGCGAAAAGCGTCTTTTAGTTCTCGAATCCGCCACGACCTTGGAGATCCCCTCGGTTCTCCGCCAGCCTTTGGCGAGCCTATCCACCTTCCCCTCCATTCCCCACCCCACAGAAAAACGTGCTCTGCTGATAAGGTGACGAGAGTAGGGGAAAGTCAGTGGCGGTCTGGCTAGTTCGGTGATAGACGAGGGCCTCCGGCGCGAGGCGGCTTAGAGGGGCCCCTGACTGGGGGTGACAACAATATTAGCAAAGACAGTGCAGTCTACCATCGCGCCTCACGACAACTGACTCACTCGACAGCTAATTGCCCTCCAACCAGGCTATACCCAACATGTCGTACATCCATTTTTTACCCTAGAAGTGCATACTGGGGCCCAGTGGACCCCAAACATTTTTTTATTCGCCGTAACTTTCACAAAATGTGAAATACAGAAATCTAATTTAATGTAAATTCCTTTTTACATCTTAGGAACTGACTATTGCTTGCGATGCAGTAATTAAAATGCTTGGTGCTTCATGAAAAAATATTGAAAATGGTCTGCGGTCCGCTGGACCCCAATGTGTATTTCATGGTAAATTTTGAGACATATCGAATAAATCATATAGCATTGTGTATTTCCTTTTTTTTACTGTTAATGTATTTGTAGATATAGTATTTAATCATTTTAATTATTTAAAAACAATATTTATAATTTTTTAAACTATTATAGGATATTTGGTACCATCGAAGATATTTCGGGAATTATCCAATTTTCCTGCATTCTCATTTGAAATTTAGAAGTGAAATGTGAATAGAAAAACTTCACGTGCATGAAGCGTAGTTTAGCAGCATTGAAGATTATTTCTTGGTTTTTCGATCCTAAATAATGCCTTATAATAATTTGGCGTTCGTCATCATTTGGATATTTTATGTATTGGAAACTGTAAAGGGGATTATATACACAGCTATAGACTGCAACCTTTTCGGGACTTGCACTTGTCACAGAATGGCAATGAGCTGGCGCCTCGGAGAGCACAAGGGAATTCACAACTAGGGCCCGGGAATTTGCTGGGAAGGGAATGTCCTCAAAATTCATGAAGGGAGTAGACATTTCTTACAAGTAGTGGCTGGCGACCCGAAGCCCATATACGTCAAAATCTGTGGAAAAAGAGAGGATAAGGTAATTGCTGGTCATTTCAGCTCGAGACCAATTGGTAGCCTGCACATTTCTATAGCGAGTCGGTGCTGCGTTCGAGATGTCTTCCTCGTCGTGATTCTACATGAGGCGTGATGACGATATTCGTCAGGCATTGCTGGTGTTAAAAGAGGAGGAGCAGGAAGGGATGGGGGTAATTCGTCAGGCAGTGATGTAGATTCCGCACATGAGCAATCGGATTCGGAGAGTGAGGAAGATTGCGCGGATGCAGATAGAGACAGCGGTAGTAGCGGAGAACCTTTATAAGATGAAAGTGCACCAGCGACAAAGCGATCAAGAGGGAGCCAGGCGAATAGAGGCAGAAAGGCAACCTACAAACCTGCGAGGGAAAGACGGTTCTTGCTGCCGGGAAAAAGAGACCAAAAGACGATGAATTATTTTCCACGTAATGTTTTCAGCACTAAAGACTTTATTTATTTATCGCTAGATTTCGCTCTGTAAATGAATTTCCCGGTCGGTTCATAACGATTGTTTTCGATGCGTGCTTCCGAATACCTCTAACTAAATTAGCACCTACTTTTTCTCATGAACTTTAATTCAGATTTTAGCATCTTTACCTAAACCTTATATGGTAAAATTACCGTGCAATGATTATTTTTTGTTATGTCACGATTTTGAATATTGTCCGAAGACCCTGAAAGTCGATGGATATTATTGATATTACACTTATTTTATTTTTCTTTCTTTTTTGTATTTTGGAGAAGGAAACAGTAAAATTTGATTTCAGAACAACCCGGACCAAAAGGCGCAACGAGTGATATCAAAACTCCTCACCAAATTCGACAGTTATTATTTGATAGAGCTTTGCGAAATTTAATATCGATGCACAGAAATGAGGAAATACAACGGCAGCGCTTAGAGATATAAGTTCCCAATCGTATCATAGTGATGTAGATATTGAGGAGATGGAGGCATTTTTTTGGACTTTAGTTTTTTTCTGGGGTGCAGAAGACGTGCAACATTATGCTGTATGAGCTGTTATAAACTGAGTTTGCATACACTATATCAATGTACCACTCCGCTACAGTGTCTCCCGTTTCTGTTGTCAACACTGCGTTTTGATTACTTCAAGATTGCAGGGCAGGGTGATCGATCAATGTTCACCAATTCGTGAAATTTGAGAAGACATGGTGGATAATTGTAGGAATTATTACACAGCCCATGAATACCGCACGGTTGACGAACAACGCTAAAAATTCTACAGATTGATGGGCATGCAGTGCAGCAACGAGAAGGAAGGTTCGACGTAACTTATGCCCGAGTGAAAGGGAAATAAAAATGAGACATCTATGCTCATTGTGCAGCACTCCCATGTGCATAGAAGTTATCAGCGTACTGCCTGTACTGGAGTGAAAAATCAACTTCTTTCCAGTACAATGTGAATATTTATATTTATTACGCAAAAAACTATAAATTTATAAGCATTTTAATTGACATTATAAGTGTTTATGAAATTTTCGAAAAAATCACTGAAAAATTAAACTTGAAAAATACGCTTCTTTCAAATGTTGTAATAAATATATTTTTGGAGAAAAACTATTAAAAACGATAGTCTTCATACACTTCAAAGTGTTATCCTTAAGTAACTAACGGCATTTCTCGGTATTGTCAAAACATGAGCAACAGGAAATAAATTTCGATTTGATGTATTTCTGAGAGATTTTCTAAGTTTTCAAATAGAAAAGGTATTTTTTACTGCGTTATATATTTTTTAAAATAAAATATTTCAACTCATTGATATTAAAAAGGCTTCATATGAATGATATTTGCCATCTTCGTCAATGAAATATAGCAAAAATCTGAAATAAAAAAAATTATAACTCATGGGGTCCGCAGGACACCAGTGTGCACTTTATGATTCTCTTAGTAAGTGTGCATTTCTAAGGTTAAAAGTGGTGATAGGGAGCACCCACATAACTACCGACCTATATCCCTCACATCCATTTCTTGCAAAGTCCTGGAACATATAATTGTCAGTTCAGTCATGGGGCATCTAGATAACCAGAATTTATTGTCCTATGTTCAGTATGGTTTCCGGAAGATAAGATCATGTGAAACTCAACTTGCTCTCTTTTCCCACGATATTTTAGTTTATGGAGAAAGTAATATCCAGTGGATGCAATATTTTTCGATTTCAAGAAAGCTTTTGACAAGGTGTCTCATAGCAAACTAATTTTGACATTAAAATCTTATGGGATAGACAGTAATATTATATCATGGATAAATGATTTCCCGCATGATCGGGTGCAAAGGGTTGTTTTGGACGGTGTTACCTCTCCGGCAATTGAAGTCACTTCAGGTGTCCCACAAAGTAGTGTGATAGGTCCACTCCTGTTCCTACTGCACAAGAATGACATCAATAAGGTGGTGAAAAGTAAGCTTCGTCTATTTGCCGATGACGCGGTACTGTACAGGGAAAGTCTATGCCCAAATGATAAAAAATATTTAAATATTGACCTACAAGCAATTGAAAAATGGTGTCATACGTCGCAGTTAGAATTAATTTTTTTTTTAATTTGTAGTAATGAATTTTTGGAAAAAGAATTTTTCTCCTCCTATCACTTACAAAATATGTAATAATGAAACAAACTTGGAATCCATTAAATATCTTGGGATAAGACTGACACATGATCTTTCCTGGGGTGAATACATACGTGAAATAATGGGTCAAGGTAATCGTAAACTGGGATTCGTCAAAAGAGTATTGGTAAATGAGACGATCATGTACGAGAAATCGGCTACTTTTTCCTTGTTAGACCTCATTTGGAATATGTAGCCAGTATAGTTAAAATTACTAATTTTTAAATAAAGAAATCTACTTGAGGTTTACGCTCTCTACTAATTTTTATATAACATTGACGGTTGAAGAAACTGCTGTTTCTGTTTTCACGGGAAATTGATAAAAAATTTTGGAAAAGGTACTAAGCGCTACGAAAATCAGTGACTATCACCAATATGCAAGATTTTGTTGTGTGAAATGAGCCGTACTGTTATGTGGATTCCGAAAATTACCTTCAAATTCCTACATCACCTCCGGTTTTTCCACAAATCGCGAAAACATGAATATTAGATAAGGCAATTTTTTAATGTTATTGCGTGTTACTTGTGTTAGTTACACACCATTTGATTGGCCCAGAATCTGTCAACCCTCTTAAATTTTCATATAAAATGCCTCGTGGGGCCCAAAAAATAAAAATGCAATACTCCTTATTACAATGCAGTTGTTCTTGAACTTGATAATAATATTGATGATCTCTTTTTTGTTTTAATTTCCCTTCAAGAATATGGCAAAACTTGGTTATTTTTAATGCGTTCAATAGGAGTGACCTCCCTACAAGATCAAGGGCGTTTTATTTCCAGAACACCTCTACCATCAGGTATTAGCCCATTGGGGGAGCCGCCAGAAATGGCAATTCCTGGTCTACAAACATTCCCTGTGCATCCGCTTTCCCCCGCGTAGGCCTCAATGGCTCTTCGTTCCATAGCTTTACTGTATTCTGTGGATTTGCTTCCCGAGAAGGATGGGCGTAAAATGGACTTCACAGTATTTGTCCTGGTTGCTTTGGGCCTCAATTTGCACACACGGCCGAATGTGGATGCTGTCAGTCTTTTTAGGCTTTCAGGCATCAACGGCCTTGAGTACCGCTGATTCCTGGTTAGTGCCTCTAATTCCTCTGTCTCTTTCTCATTCAATGAGAGCGATTTCAGGAGGCTGGTCTTGGAGTGCTCATCTACTTCCCGATTGTCACTCTCAATGCACGCAGAGTTCTGATCTGCACCCATAGGATCTTTCTCTCTCTCCGCGCATGTCCTACCCTTCTTCATCCCGTCCATAAACCTATTCTCATCCTTCCCCTGCCCTGCTTGCCAAACATTATTCCCTCTATCACGACTCGGAGCAACCCATCGCCCCTCATTACCTGTTCAAGCCACCTACTCTGCCTTCCCCTAATCCCATCCAGCAGCTTCTCCTCCTCCTCCCAAACGAAGTCAAGTACTCCTGCATTTGCGTTTCTCTCCGTCCAAAGCTCATTTTCCTTCTTCCTCCACACCCACATCTCGAACGCCTGCAATCTATTTTCAATTTTTCCTTTAGTCTCCATTTTTATATAGCTCCTACTTTTTCAATACTCTCCCTCTGTGTCGCACTGCCGTTATCTATCACATGTAAAAGGGTTTTGATATAATTGGATATATGCATTTTAAATAAGGTAAAATCGTACCAATCAAGATATAATGATATCTTTGTAAAACTGTCCTAAGCTAGTTGTGATGTGAATGGTGAAAAGAGTTTTACGCAAATATACATATAAATACCAATCTACATAGGGACGAGAGCTTCGTCTACAGCGAGATCGTAAAACCAACAGTGACAACTATGTGACAACTATGAACCAACCTCACTCTCCTCATATGAGTTATGAAAAATTATGATCTCCGGCAACACCGGGTAATTCAGCTATCGAAAATATTTAAAAATAATATGCAAGGTTTTTTGGAGAAATGCCTTTTAAAGGCAATGCATTGATTTTGATATTTTCCACGCTGTTGAAAACCCCTCCCCCCGCTAGTTCATTACAATTAAAAAAAGTAAGTAGAAATAGCTTCGCGTACCACTCCGGAAAGTGAGTTGTAGTTAGTCCAATACGATCTTTTCCTTAAAGACCCATTGGCAGCCACTGCTATCAAGGGTATACCATCGGTATCCACGTCTCCAGCCTGCACGGCGAGATCATATTCCTACTTTCCCGCACGCCTCATAACCTCCCACGCAGCATCATGCATTCCTAAAATGACGTATTAATGCATTTTTCGGTACGTTCTAGGAGTAATACACGGCATATCGAGAACTGCACTAAGCTCCGCTAGTTGTGAATGTCCTTGGTCAGTTCATATCGTATTTGCAACCTGTAATTAAACCCTTGTCATTATCCCACAGTTTATGGCACCCGCTTCGCATATATATTTCCAAAGCACATTAGCAGAATTTTGATGGCGGCATGTCTCGAGAGAGAATGTCATGAAGTTATTTACTTGAGAAGATTATATTTATCTATGATATCCGAAATTATTTTAGAAATGTGGTTATTAAATTGGATTTTCAACAGATAATTTTAGTCTGAGTAGATTAGGGTAGTACTTGAAAACTTTAACAGTACGATCTCTACTTAATATCATTGTATTTGGGATATTTTACAAACTCGTTGGTAGCAATGTGCGCGGGGTCAGATCATCCCGTAATGCTATCAAAAAAGGAGTCAACTATTGAAGACCGAATTCAGAAGTTCAAAGAAATGCACATCTTAGAGGCGATATACAAGATATGACAAGGAATTTACAGTATAACCATGCCTTGTTAACTGATACGATTTTTTCATTAGGGTTTTCAGTATTTAAAAATATTTCCATGTTACACATCTCACGAAATTTGCTGAAAAACCCTTTCCTTTTCTCCTCTATCACTTCCACGTCTGATATTATGCAAGAAAGCATGTTTTCCCATAGTTTTAGGGAGGAAAAAAATGTTTTTTCCTCCCTAGAAGAAAAAGTTTTATATCGAAGATTCGTCTTCCGGTTGGATCGTATGCTTTTGTCACCGTAGATTCCGGCAAAATTATGGCATCACCGTAATGTAGACATAAAGTACTTTCATTATGTTGAGAGCAATGGATGACCATTTGATCAATAAGGAACAGACCGTTTAAGCAAATTTGCAAAGGAAAAAAAATAAATAATCTCCAGAAACGTTTCCTGGACAAGCAATGATAGATTCATTAACGCGATTGAGGCAACAGACACACCCACAATTTATCGTAATATAGTAATAACTTACAGGTGCTCGGATGATCACCCCCCTCCACTCTCCACTGTCTACGCCAATCACTACGACAAAATATTTGACAAATCCGAGTACAAAAGGACTGGTTGAAGAGTGAATATGATCCTTTACTAAGGATCGATCGATATCGAGCGATCCACATTGGGAGTAAGCGCGAGCAGCAAAGACAGCTGTGAAATCTTATCCCTCATGGTATTTTCATGGGGGCCTCGTACCATGTTGAAATACAAGGTCGAGGGGCGTCCCAAAAAGCTACACCTCCCCTCATCGCTCACCCCTCCCCTACCCGCTCTTCCCCCCTCCTAAGCGCTGCCACTCGCTCTCAGGCTGACAGCGGAAATCGCAGCGCCGCCGATGGAACACGTAATTTAGATCGAGGAGTCGTGAAAAATGCGTTGCATAGGTCCACGAGAATGTTCACTGTGACGCTAAAATACGCTTTATGGAACATTACCATGTTCCAACATGGAGATGAAGGTTGGTTATATAGCCTGAATGAAAATATTTTAAAGAAATATGCGTCCAAGGCTTCATGGCGAGCTCCTGATTTTGGACAAATTTACGTTTTTCAGCTTTCGATCTATTTATATAGAAAGTGAAACGCCCATAACTGCAATATTTATGCTAGGTATTAATCCTTATTCTAGAGTCCTGCTCAATCAGATTTGCAATAACTAGTATATTTAAGTCGTAAATCAAGAACACGTAGACGTCTGCGGACGCGTTTTTTTCAGTGATATACAGCCCCCTTAACATCAATAGCTGTATAAATTGAAACCCGGGTCTGTATAAACCTTTTTACTGCCAGTGTGCCAGTGATATATCGGCCCTCTATGGTTGCAAAAAACTGCCAATGGCCAATATATCAGCAGACTTATATCAACACATATTTGTAATATTATATTTCCTTCATATCAGGGACAGGATGAATAATTTTTTCATCCTCATAAAAACTGAAATATATCATCAACATTGAGAAAAATACTTAATTCATAAATTAAAAAGTAAGTGCTTCAACTATGTATATCTAAAATTCATAATTTTAGGAATTTCATGGAAATGTACTTGGCAGTTTTCTCACAGTCTACCTAAAAGGAGCTGGCAGTAAAAGGGTTTATAAATTAGTTTGGACTATACAAAGTTATTTTCCTTATTTCCTCATGTGAAATATGCTACACGGCATTTATTTTTGGGAACAACCTCATGAAATGGAAATTAAGGATAAAAAATGAGCCACAGCAATGCTCCATAACAAATGTTGCATCAACAAACTGTCATCCAATCGATCAACACTTCACTCCAAAGTAAATCAGGAAATTGTCACACCGTATTGATGTCAAGGAATTGACAAACATTTTACAGGACATAAAAAATTATTTCTATCACTCAAAAGAAGGAAGGCACTTACCTTTGGGCAACCAAAAATATCACAACACAAGCATATGTTTCCACATGCATAAGGCCGCATATCCAGTCTCACTCCTGTGTTCCTCAGGTGATTTACACAGTACAGCTTCGCCTGGTAGGCTTTCTCCCTGTAGGATACAATGAAGTATGGTATCATATCACGCGGTATGTTTTGCTCTCATGTATGTATATTGAAAAGCCTTCTTCTAGAACCATAAATACAGAGGACTATCGCTAGCATGTTTATGTAAGGACCTGACATCCTGAACAAGGTAATGACAAAAGTGTAGTAAACAGGTTAGCCATTCTCGATTAGTTGAAGATGCGTTATTACCAAACAGCACGTTGTTTACAAAGCCCAAAAAAAATTAAGGTTTTTAAGGTAAGGACTCAAGTTTAAGGTTTTATACCTCAAAAACAGAAAAAGCAGCATTCCTACAGAGCACATCAGCTGTAGATTATTATTTAGTCTTATGTTTAACCCTCTTAGTGCCACCGAAATTTGGTGGTACTAGCGAAAAGTGCCAACCTAAATTTAAGAGTTTTGTAGCACTTTATGAAAAAACACAATATGAAATTACTATTTTAGATATCAATGTAATGTTTTTTTATTTTACTAAAAAGGAGTTATTTGTTGGTTATAATATTCTAATACATTAGATAAGGATAAATTTAATTATTACAAAAAATTAGTTTGAAAAACAATTTTATGCTCGATATATCGGCTCGTATATCGGCCGATATATCGGCTCGTGGCACTTTTCACCCGTGGAGCAAAAGCCGATATATCGGCCCTTGGCACCAAGAGGGTAAATGCAAGTATCAGACTATTTTTTAATAATTACTTTTGGGGCATGTTTTGGCAGTGAGGATGAAAAATGGCATGATTTTTTTAAGAGTCCCAGAGGGTGGCATCACTTTGGTGGTTGTCATGACAATACAAAATGCAGAATTGAAAAGGAAATTTGATAGAATATGATTCATATATTTGTCATGATGTCCTTTAATTTCCAAATTACTTTACTTTATTTGTTAAGTTATTCCAGTCAATTTATGTAACCAGGTTTTCTCCATTAATATGCAACATTAGTGACAAGTGACAAAAACCTTTGTCTTCATGTAGGATTTCGTTCTTTCTCGGTGAATTATATTTATAAATAATTCTAGGGTTTCAAGCCAAGTAAGATTTTGGGTTGCTGACGTTTCGATGGAACACTCCTCCATCGTCCTCAGAGCAATAAAGTTTGCAGGACATTCTGTCTGTGCTTGTATAGCCGTTTAATCCGGGGGGCATTGTTGTCTCCTTTTTCCTGTTACTTTTTGAATTAACGGTTTCCATTCCCTGCTGAGGATGTACCATTCGTGATAAGATGCAGGGCTTGTGAGTGCCCTTTTAATTCTTCATAAACATTTTTTTAACCATACCCTGAGAGCACTAAGTTTGCAGTAGATCTAATGTAAACCTAATTTAAACGTCTACATCTGGTATCCAGCTAACCATTAGGTTTGGTGAATTCCAGATGTCATCATCATCATCATTGGTCAACAATCCTAGGATTGGTTTGACGCAGCTTTCCACTCGATTCTTCTATCGGCCAACCTTTTCATTGTGACGTAATTCTTCCCTTTTACACTCTTCACAACTTGTTCCATATATCTCATACGAGGCCTGCCTTTTCCAATCTTCCCGTTCACTTTTCCCTCGACGATAGTCTTCATCAGGCCGTCGTGTCTCAAGATATGGCCGATTAAGTTTTCCCTTCTTCATTTTAGAGTTGTCAGCAGACTTCTCTTTTCTCCTACTCTTCTTAGCACTTCTTCGTTACTTACTCGGTCGATCCATTTAATCTTCAGCATTCTTCTGTAACACCACATTTCAAATGCTTCTACCCTTTTCTTCTCCACTGCTGTCATCGTCCATGATTCACTGCCGTAAAGAAAAATGCTCCAGATGTATGTTCTGATGAACTGTTTCCTTACTTCTATGCTTGTATTTCCTGCTGTAAGTAGATTCTTCTTTTGAAAGAATGCCCTCTTTGCCTGGGCTATTCTACTCACTATTTCTTTCTTGCTTCGTCCATCGTTGGTTACTCTGCTTCCCAGGTAACAAAACTCTTTCACCTCTTCCAGTTTCTGTTTTCCTAGTTTAACGTTGGTTTTGGCCTCTTCTCTTTTGCTGCACACCAATATCTTAGTCTTCTTCTTATTGATCTTCAGCTGATATCTGGCCATAGTCCTTTCCATGGTTGTTAGCATCTTATTCAGCTCCTTCTCTGTCTCTGCTATGAGAGCTATGTCATCAGCGAATCGTAGCATACTGATTGTTTCTCCATGGATTTTCACTCCAGAACACTTCTCCTTGACTTCATTTATGGCTCTCTCGATGTAAACATTAAAAATTACGGGAGACAGTGCGCAGCCTTGTCACACTCCTTTCCTTATTCTTGCCTCTTCACAGCTGTGTCCAGATTTAATCACAGCAACTTGGTTTTTGTACAGACTGTGTATAATTCTTCGGTCATTGTAGGACACTCCAATTCCCTTCAGAATTCCAAGCATTGAATCCCAATCCACGTTGTCAAAGACCTTCTCTAAATCCACAAATGCAATGAACGTCGGTTTGTTCTTCTCCATTCTCTTCTCTATGAGTAGCCTAAGGTAGGCCTGGGCGATATTGATAATTCAATATCGGGATACGATAATTTTAGCATATCGATAAATATCGGGGCACGATAATTTATCGGGGCCCGATAATATATCGGGGCACGATAATTTATCGGGGCACGATAATATATCGGGGCACGATAATTTATCGGGGCACGATAATATATCGGGGCACGATAATTTATCGGGGCACGATAAGATATCGGGGAACGATAATATATCGGGGCACGATAAGATATCATGATATCGCGCCCCGATAAAATATCACGATATATTATCACGATAAATATCACGATAAAAGATCGTGATATCGGAAAAAGACAGCCGCTGAGTTGGCCTTCGCTTAAGCTGGAGCAAGTACGTTGGAAAACTTACTATTCTGCCTTCTACTAATTCAAATTCTCAACATTTCTCTCTCACTCTCTCTTTCAATTCCAGTGGTCTGGTAGTTTATAGGTGACGTTATGTTCCAATTTTGGAAGGAACTGAAAATAACAGTTTGTAAATTAGTGTATGAATTGTCCGCTGATCTAAATATATCGAAACAAACTCAGCAAACAAACTATTCGGCTTGCTAGAATAATGAGATCTTACTTTAGATGATTACCAAAAGTAACTTTCAGTAACATGCATTGTTCTGATTGCTTTACACGTAGTAATGCCTAAATATGCTGTTAACAATTTTTCGGTAAAAATTATAATCAGTCCTAGTAATTTAACAGAAATTACCCTTCCACCGAGCCTCGGTGAAGTTTCACGGTTGATCAACGGTATTTACGGAATACAACGCAAACAGAACTGGTACGTGATGTCTGTCCAGTATGGCCCGAACCAACTGTGTGCGACTTGCTTCATAGCAGCCTGACCGGAACAGGTAAGTGATCAGACTAGCCACATTGCTTGTGCAGGCGAATTTTAAACGACAGAGACGCACAGCATATTGATTTCGATCGCAGCTCATGCAAAAGTCGGCCGTGTCACAGACATGCGCCCGCAAACTAAACGCAGGCCAGCCGCACACAGACACAATATCGATGGCGAGCCAGACTCACATTGGGTGCAGATCATCATCACATCTCACATTCATCATTTCGACTGCACACTATCTGCGGGCAGTCGCCCACGGCAATTCAGGCCTGCAGGCAGCCATGCGCAGACGAAATGTATATGTTCTTTCCTAAAGAGAAAGAACTTTTTTTCGTGAGCTGATGAAACTAATGTATTTACCTAATTTAGTCTCAAACTGCTGACTTCTACTGAAATCCTTCCCGAGAAATAAGATTTGGATTAAAAGACGCAAGGAATGAAATTAATATTTTCTTAAATCCTCCGGAAGATGGAAATGAAACAGGATGACTATGAGGAATTCACTTCGGAATGTAATGACCTTGATCGTCTTAACCGGCAGCTGAAAGCGGGTGGTGACGTCAGTATTGGCGATGTAGATCAAATGGACAATAATATATTTAGGCATACAATATATTTGGGCATTAGTAACTACGTGTAAAGCAATCAGAACAATGCATGTTACTGAAAGTTACTTTTGGTAATCATCTAAAGTAAGATCACATTATTCTAGCAAGTAGAATGGTTTGTTTGCTGAGTTTGTTTCGATATATTTAGGTCAGCGGACAATACATACACTAATTAGCAAACAGTTGTTTTCAGTTCCTTTCAAATTTTGAACATGATGTCACCTATAAACTATCAGACCACTGGAATTGAAAGAAAGAGTGAGAGAGAACTGCTGAGAATTTGCATTAGCAGATAGCAGAACAGTAAGTTTTCAAACGTACTTGCTCCAGCTTAACCCTTTCGCGCCGGAGTCCTACGCAGGAAAATGCTTTCCTTCTCACGGGTTCCTCTAGAATATTTTTCCACTCCGTGTACGGAGCTCTCTTGAAGCAAGGCATCGAGCAGGTATTTCTTTCTCCCGCTTTGGGACCGGACCCAGTGGGGTTCCCGACCCTTTCCTCGGCCACTGACCAGAGATTATCTTCGCCCTTTTCCAAATGAGAACCCACCTCGGCCTGTGCCCGCGGTCAACTATTTTTAATACAGTGATTTTTCTTAAATAAATAATAGTAAGACTTTAAGTGGGGGTTAATACACAAATAAATCCCTGTTGTTATAAATACCATTTAGAGATTTTAAACCAAATTCTAATGTTAATAATAAGATATTTAGCACAATAGACATAATAGCAATGGTTACAATAATAATTACTTCTGTTGTTTCGCAATAGAAGACGTCCGCGCATAATCCAACCATACCCGTGTTTTATATAAAAGCACATGCACTTTTTTTGGTGCTATATCTTCATCAGGAAACATTTTTATGTAAATATATTCACAATGGTAGCGCAGGATAGATTTTTCTGCCTAGCAATTATTTATTGTACCTCCCAATATTCCATCACGCACGCATGTGGTTTTCTTCTAGTTTTAACATAAATGATTACAACATAATGATCACTCTTAGCCGCATTACACAGAACAAATTTGAATGCTATTCAGCTTGAAAGATACTTTTTATAGCTGAATGGCAGTTACACCAAAAAGATTCAGTTACAAGAAAGTAAAGTTTATTGACTGCTAATGAATTAGCATAAACCACACCCTCTGCGGGATTTTCAACCTATAATGTAGATATAATAGATTTCGCGGTATGTTGCATGGTATTACCATTACAGTTGTTTTCCAATATATGTTCATAAACAAGTAAAATGGAGAGAATAATATCGGTACTACCTTATCGTTAAATCATAAAAAAACATACGTCTTAGCTCCTCACTGCAATGAAAACTTCTCCCAAATCGGTTTGAATCTCATTGACAGGTGAACTCTGTTAATAATAACGTTAGAGTTCCGTTTAAAATTTCTAGAGATTCAAAAAAACATAAGGAATTAACTTCTGGAACTCAATAATGCGATTTAGAAACAAATATTATTTTGGTTTTCCCACTGCATAAACAAAAAAGTGACCGCGAACAACTGCCGAGTGTGAGGCTCGCGCTGCGAAGAAGGGTCGAGATAATCCCCGCCTCTAAGCCGAGGAAGGGTCTTCAGAGCCGCGAGGAAGGGTCCTTTATGACACCTAGGACCTTTTCTGCCTACCTGGCCCTAGCGACGTTTTAAGACGCCCTTCGTTCTCTTGCGTAGAAAAATCTGCGGCGTTTATAGACGGCCTTCGTTCACAGGAGTGAAAAATCAGCGGCGTTTATAAACGGCGTTCGTAGCGAAAGGGTTAAGCGAAGACCAACTCAGCGGCTGTCTTTTTCCGATATCACGATATTTTATCGTGATATTTATCGTGTTAATATGTCGTGATATTTTATCGGGGCGTGATATCGTGATATTTTATCGGGGCGCGATATCGTGATATTTATCGTGCCCCGATATATTATCTTGCCCCGATATCTTATCGTACCCCGATAAAATATCGGGCCCCGATAAATTATCACGCCCCGATAAAATATCGGGACACGATAAGACGATATTTATCGAGCAACGATATATCGTCAATTTTGAAAACTCAATATCGGATTCGCGATATATTAAAATATCGCGATATTTTACGATATATCGATATATCGCCCAGGCCTAGCCTAAGGGCCAATATTGCTTCCCTTGTACCCTTACTTTTCCTGAATCCGAATTGATCTTCATCCAGGAAACTCCTCTGCTTTTCGTTCTATTCTTCTGTAGATGATCCTGGTCAGTATCTTCGATGCATGTGTCGTCAGGCTTATAGTCCTAAAATTTTCGCATTTCTCCGCTCTCTTCTTCTTGGGAATGCTCTCTTCTTCTTGGGAATAGGAATGATGATGTTTTTCTCGAAGTCCCTTGGAATTTCCCCTGTTGAATACATGTCGCAGATGGTTATGTAGAGATGAATTAATGTCTTCTCTCCTGCATTTTTAATTAGTTCTGCAGGGACATCATCAATACCTGAGGCCTTATTCATCCGAAGATCCCTTACTGCAGCGTCGAATTCTGATCTTAATATTGATGCCCCCATATCATCTATTTCCAATTCGCTTTCCTCTTCAATAGCTTTTCTGCTGAGATTTTTTCCATTGTATAGCTCTTCCAGATGTTCTTTCCATCTCTTCACTTTGCCCTTGTTTTCAATCAAAATTCCTCCATTCTTGTCCCTTATGGCATTGCATCTTGCGCTCCGTTCCTTGAAGTGGTTCCTCACTATGCTGTAGGCCGCTTCCACCTTTCGAAGTGCAAGGTTGCTTTGTACATCTTCGCAAAGATTTTTCAACCACAGCTCTCTAGCTTTCCTTGCTTTGCGACTTATTTCGTTCCTTATTCTTTTGTAGCAGAGCTGCCCTTCTTCAGTTTTCGCATTCTTGTACTTTCTTCTTTCTTCAATCAATTCTAAGACTTCCTCCGTGATCCATGGCTTCTTCTTGGCAACTTTTCTTCTTCCAAGAACTTCTTTTGCGGCTTCCTGTAGTCCACATTTAATGTTTTCCCAGCGCTCTTCCACTGATTTCTCATTCAGGTTCTCTCCTATGTTGTTTCCAACTGCTTTTTGAAATGCCAGCTGATGTTGAGCCTCCTTTAATTTCTCTACTTGCCATATATTCTTCTTTGTTTTCTTCAATTTCTTGAATTTTAGATGACATTTCATCATCACTAAATTATGGTCACTGTCGATATCTGCCCCAGGGTAGCTTTTGCAGTCCTTCACTTGGTTTCTAAATCTCTGCTTCACTAAAATGTAGTCTATTTGACATCTTCTTCTGTCTCCAGGCATTTTCCATGTGTATCTTCTGCGGTTGTAATTTTTAAACAATGTGTTGGCAACCACTAACTTATGTTGAGTGCAGAACTCCAGCAGCCTTTCTCCTCTTTCGTTTCGGTTTCCCAATCCGTATTTTCCAGTTATTCTTCCATCTTGACCTACGCCAACGATAGCGTTCCAGTCTCCTAAAATAATTAGGTTTTCTTCTCCTCTTACCTGTTTTATAACTTCCGTGATATCTTCGTAGACGTCTTCCACTTCTTCATCTTCATAGTCAGTCGTAGGCATGTAAACCTGCACCACCACGGTATCTACAGGTTTGGTCTCGATCTTCACCATTATTATCCTTTCATTGTACTGCAGGAAGCTCTTCACACGCATTCCGGTGCTCTTTCTGAGCATGATCCCTACTCCAGCATTACCATTTAATGATCCTGTATGTATAATCCTGTATGTATAATCCTGTAGCTTCCACTCCAAAAGTCTCCTTCTTTGGGCCACTTCATTTCGCTGATTCCTAATACGTCGAGGTCCATTCTTCGCATTTCTACCTTCAGGTTCTCCAGTCTTCCACAGGTCCGAAGCGATCTCACGTTCCATGTTCCTACCCTAAAAAGTGTATCACATTTGACTGTTGTACTCTCTCGGGTAGTCCCCGCCCGGAGATCCGAATGGGGGACTATTTTACCTCTGGAATATTTTACTCGAGAGGGTGCCATCACGTCTTGATTATAAAGGAAAGAGTGGAGTAGCTGCGACTCCTCGGGATATTAATGTGGTGGTTTCCCCTTGCCTTCCACATCGCAGTACTACAGCCGTTAAAGTAAATGTTACCACGCCTGTAGTGAAATGAGTGTCGCTGTACCGACCACTGTGGTCTCCACCTTCACTCATGTGAAGAAGAGCTGCTGCCCTCTCCTCCGGGTGATGAGAAGCGTAATTATTGGCGGCCTCCCGTCGCCAAGTCACGGCATCTTCACAGGTTCTGTATTACTTAGAGGCCTATCTTACCCAGGGATAGACCAATACCCCCTCGGAATGCCGTCGCTTTTTGTCCACAACTGCTTATTCGACGAGTAAACTCGCTTATCTCGCAGCTAACCTCTATATCTAGAGGTCGACACACCATCCGCAACCCGGTGGATGCACTCGGTGGCTTTAAGCTCAGCCGCGACATGTAGACCCAGAAGTCTTATTTTAGTTTACATTACGTCTACATGTGGTCAAAAAAAGGTGTAAATGTCCAACATTCGTGGTCTACTGGTAACTTCGCAAAGTTGGCAGCAAACATAACGTAGACCTAATTTTATCGCCTACATCTGGTACACAGCAAACCATAGGGTTTGCTTCATACCTTACGTAAACATCTTATTTTCGTTTACATTACGTCTAAATGTGGTCAAAAAGAGATGCAAATGTCCACCAATCATGGTCTACTGGTAACCATAAATGCAGGTTTTCAGCATACTATAGATGTAAACGTAAAATAGTTTTCATAGTAGTGCCCTAATCAACACAAAAATGTTACAAGGCAGTAAAATTTGGTTTTCCATACAGAAATTTAATATTACTGATGGCCGGATCGGATCCATCGGATCCAAAGATCAGTGAATCTTTTATTTTGCTCGGTTCTGGATTCGGATTCAAAGACACGGAGTAAAAACAAATCTGAATCGTAGATATTAGATTTTCATGTCTTAGCAGTCGAAGTGCCCCGTGAATGGAATTTAGGCTACCCTCGTGACATTCTACATATTTTTTTCTTGCAATACCGGGGTAAAAGGGCAAAAGGTCATATTTCTTTATTTTGCTTCTAGTTGCACGGGTACATTTTCATCTAATTTCATGACCTGAGTTACACATCCTCTTTTTGTCAACATCTATCGCACCTACATTACATTCTTTGGATCCGAAGGATCTGATCCGGCCATCACTAGTTGATACATAAAACTTCATATTTATTGCAATGCTAACAGACCACAAGCTATGGCAGATGTAGGCCACGTTTGATGTTTGTTTGCCGGTGACGGAAACTCTCGCAATGGCGGGGGCCAACACCAAAAGGGTCTCATAAAAACTGTATTTTTTTATATGGCAATCATAGGGTCATAGAGGTACCCCTGCAATCTCTCATAATGGCGGGGGTCTCGCAATAGGCCATACTCGTACTACCGTGGTTCCACTGTACCAAGGTGGCCAAAGGGAATTGAAAGAGGCCCCGCTTCCCAGATATCAGAGGACATGGGGCTTCTTGGGGAGTCTCAATTAATCAAATAATCTTTGCATCAAAGTGTTTTCTTTTACGGACTAATCTTAAGACAAAGAACATCCATGCCCAGATGGAGCTGGATTCAACCCAACCACCTTCAGGTCACATGCCAGCATACTACTGACCTGGTTACTATGGCCAGCTAAATGCAAATGCAGCCCAGTTATCGAAAAACATGCAATTATAAGGTAGAAATAAACAAGATTGAAATTACATACCTTTCCTTGTCAATGGCACTAACTCTGGTGATATCAAATGCCAGCTGAATATCTTGAACTTCCATTTCTGGGTAAGCTTCTCTGAAATAGAAATGATACTGAGCTGTTGATACTGTTCTTTTCCAAGACATTAAATCAATGCTGATAAGAAAATGTAAACCAGATAACCCCAATATTTTTGGTCATAATGGAGCTGAACCTAACCTAGAAGTTAACAATTAGTACCAAAATTAGAACTAATAACAAATTTATTTTAAACTATTTCAGACCTTGTCTACAGTGTAAGTGAAAGTCATGGATTTCTTGATTGTTAAAAACTTAAATAGATTCCCCCATTGTCCAAACCCCAAGCATACCAAGGCAGATGGTTTCTGGCAACACTTTATGGAACTTGCTGGTATTCACCATGAATGAGATGGAACTTTCTAATTCCACACAAAATTTTTAATTATCCTACGGTTAACGTCATCTCCAGATCAGAAGTTGAAACCATGTCATAGCATGATAAAAACTTATTTGGGTGGAATTACAAAGTTTAACCACTCATTCATGATGAACAAACACACATACTAAATATGTTCATTAAAAGTATAAAATTTAATGCATTTATTCAGGGCATTCGAATTTTAACAATTGTTTGTTTCAAGTAATTTTAAATTATGTTTTCTGTAAAGCTACAATAATACTTTGAAGATAATAATGGTTTGAATAAGTTTATGGATGGTAGCTAAGGCAGAACAGAACGCAAAACAAAATTTTGCATTTGAAGTGAAATGAAATAATCTCAGTACAATTTTTATTCCCAGCACAAGGAAAATTCCAAATAATGATGTAAAAATGCTCCCTCGATGATGACTTTAAATTGGTAATTTTACGATATGTTTCTGCAAAATTAATGATTACTTACACAAAAAATTCTTCTCAAAATCTTATGGATTATTATCAACTGTCAATGCCATTACAGCTACTAGCTACATCAAGAGCATCACTCAATAACCAGCAAACCTAACCAATAACATGCCAGAAACACAATTGCCTAGGCCTGGTGATGCCATTGGGTTGGTTCTGTTTTGATTCCTTGATCTACCTCTAAATATAAAATTATATTTCTCCCTTAATTTATATTACAGTGAATTTAGGTGTTTATGAATTTATAATGCAAACAATTCCCCATTTGCAAGCACAAAGGGGTGCCAAAGAAGCCATTTAATGAGAGAGAAGTCAATGCATTAACAGCTTTCAGGGAAAGAGAATTTTTGCACAGGTTCTTCCCCACTGATTTTCACCACATCTCTACATTGTGATTCAAAAAATTCAAGTGACGTTGACCAGGGCCACTGAAGATGATGTGGTGGCCAACCGTAGTCTTAAAAACTAAGGTTGAATGAAATAGACCTGCTAAAAAGTGGTTGTTTATCATATTTTTTTTTGCTGCTGAATCTGATGGTTAGTAAAATAAAAGGACCCATACTCTTCCATTCTTCAAACCATCACAATGTTCATGATTTATAAGCAGCAAAAAACTTATGTGTTTAACCCTTCCAGAAAAGTAGGCGAGCGAAAGACTCGTAGGTCATCCCATTGTCCGATCGCAACTAACTGACTGTGCAACTCCTTCACCCAATCACAATGGGGGATACACAGCTGATTCTGCCAATGGAAGTGTTTGTTAGACTCCATGCGAGGTATTTTGAAGGGCACTGTATATTAGATTACACCGTATTTTGTGAATAAGTAAATAAACTTAAGAACACTTTCAATTATGCCAAAATGTATACGAAACTTTTTCATAGCACAGCTGTTTTGGGTTATTTACAGGATTCGACAAGATCTGCTCACGTAGACCTCCTGTCCCCACCTCGACTTCCCTCCCATTCTTCCCCAAAACAGTCAAAGGACGTAGACATCCTTAACGCAGCTCGTTTGGTGGGCGTCACCGTTTGCGTATTTTAATTTTTGATTGATGAATGAATGGCTCTGGTTAGAAGATTAATTTTTACACTAAAATCCTTTTTTCGTTTCCATCAAATGATTTTGAGTATAAAATAATGATTTCAGTTCCGAGCAAATGCCCTGACTGTGGCTTTTTTCTTTGTCTTGACAATGAATTGTTCAAAAAAATTTGCTACTCGCCCCATCTCTAATAAAACTCCAATTCAAATGTGATAAAATTGGCCAACCTGCAAGTTATGCTACCGAGTCAACAATCATTGCAAAATCAATAATATATAATCCTTCAAGGATCTACAAAACAACAGATGAGCAAGGGGATGATAACTGGAAATGAATCTGTGCAAATTTCATGTCTCTTTCATGGTGGTGACTTTCTGCATAGTTGTAAGTACTTTGATGGGGTGTTGAGTTCCATGAGTTCTTACTTGTTATCTGCAAGTTATGCAACCAGAATGAAGTGAAAATAACTCATTATGGCCATATGCCAGAAATTATCACTTTTTATAACCGCTAAAACTCTGTACACTTCATTTTACCCTAAATATTAATACATCTACGGTCACTTTTCGGTCACACCTTGAATATTTTGATTGCCATCATTCCAGAGAAGACAAGAGCCCCATTTTAAGTCAATAATATCAGTTGGCACAAAGAATGTTAAGGGGGAGACAAATTTTGGCAGCGTCCCCTAAATCTTCCCATTAATGAATGAAGTTTCACTTATAATAAATAATATAATAATATAAATTCATAACTTTGCTGTCTTCAGATTTAATTTACCTGAAGTGCCTCAGCAAATCATTCTTATCACACATAGCCCTTGGAATATTCGTTATCATCAGAGTCCTTGATACATTTGTGTCACCATCTTCAAATTTCATGGAAGTGGAGAATCTTCTCATGATGATTATACCCAGAGGCAGGAAAAGGATCGAGAGTGTCACATGGGCCCACAGAAATGGAGAGCTATTAACAGAAGACAAAAAACATTAAGTTTGGGACAAAGAATTCAGTACTAACAAAATCAAACAGCCTCGGCTGTTTATTTCTATTGTTTTATGGTTCATTACATAGTTTACATTTAACTAGATGGACATTAATAGAAAAAAAACATATTAACAAACAGAAATAATTGCTTGCTCATATTTTATGTGAAAGTACTTGAATTAAATTATAACTAAAATATATGGTAGCTAACATAAGTGCACAATAAAACTTTTGCTACAGATAAAAAAACACTTTCTAATGATGTCTTCCAATCACAACTAAAGTAAACATTATATCATTTAATGACTCAAATAAATGTACAAAGAAATGCTTATTAATTAACTTAGTTAAGTATGCACTTACAAAATTAAGTTTTCTGGCAAGATATTGTGCCACATATCTATTATATAAAGAATGAAACAAGTCATATATTTTTATTTTATCTAAAAAATTTTTTTACTCTTGAAAACTGCATTGAGTACAGAAATGCATTGTGTATCTTAAACCAAATAAACAGTGGACAAATATGACAGCTAGTTTCATTCCTTAAACAACCACAGAAAAAAACTATTTTTGTTACCCTCCAAACAAAACCCTCATTCAATAAAATGTTATCCCGATCCCTGGGCCCTTTACCTGAATGATACCTTCAAAAACACTTCCCTTGAACAAATCTCAACTAAAATTTATGGTTTCTGGCGTCACTTTACGGAAGTTACTTGTATTCATTATGAATAAAAAAATCATCAAAATCATGGTCACCTGATGATGACGTTAATCATTGAAATCATGGCAGTAGTAGTGCGAGATGAAATAAATGTGGAAATACAAAGTTTATTTTGCCATTCATAATGAAGCTTAACTAAAAAAAATCTTTGCACCATGGAGTCTAAATAAGAAGAGGAAACATTACCCTTCACCACTAAAATACCTTAACATATCATACTACACAAAAATTGAGTTTGGTTGACATTAAGATTAGCATTGGGCACACATTATAATGATTTAATGAAAAAATGGTCAATACACATCCACTACATCTTTCCATAGAGTCAAAATCATTGAATCAACAATATTATTTGAATTATAATTACTTAAAACAAAAAGAAGATATTTGATTACACATACGAAAGAAATAATTACTTCATATGTGCACAAGGGTCAAACAATCGATGATTTACCTTGGATCCAGGTTGTGTAGAGTGGTGTGCCCAAAGGAACTTTCATCCCCTTCCAAATCCCCTTGAAAATTGATCGGAAGTATGACACACAGAGAAATCACCATCACTATCATTATATACACGATTATGTGTTTTTGGAAGGACAAATACTGGACTGCATCAGGACCACATTTAAGCAGCATGTTCTCATTCCTGAATATAAACAAAATTCACAAATGAGAGATAAATTACATTAAAAATACACAAAAAAATTATATCAATATTACCCATTAGCTCACACATGGTAGCCACTACCAAGAAAGCTTTCAGGTATAATAATGTTCTAAGTAGGGATGGGTCCGTTCGGTTCTTCGGTTCTCGGTTCCACCGGTTATTGAGCTTAGAACCGGAACCGCGGCCAAAAATAATCGGTACCAAAATAATTGGCGCGAAAACCAGTTTGAAACCTACTCACACTCCGAAAGTGGAGGCTTCACATTAAAACCTGGTGAAATAGTGTACTTAGATGCTTCAAGCACGCGAATTATTCTAATTCAGTCTCTGAAAATGATTATTGATTACCTTATCTTACCATTGAGCAATGCAAAGTAAGTGGTAAATTAAGAACCGGAACCGAGAATCGGAACCGAGAATCGGAACCGAGAACCGAAGTTAAGAACCGAACCGGAACCGAAAAAAAGTGGAACCGACCCATCCCTAGTTCTAAGCAAACAAATAAACATTCAATATTCAAATACTGTATTTACTGATGTAAGCCGTGCACCTTTTTTCTCGAAACACCGGTTAAAAAATGGGGGTGCGCGGATTACACGAATCCTCCAGATTATTGTGTAAGCCACGCACTATTTCTCCTCAAATTCCTGTTGTTTTTTCCTCCTAAGTTTCGCGTTTTGTGAACATATCAACGTAATTGGTAAGTATGGTCTAGTAGTACATTGAAAAGTATTCTGAAAATTCATAGTAATTAGTAATAAAAATCCCCGTTTATCAAAGTCTGAGCGTACAACGGTACTTGAAGAAACGCTAGATCAGAAACACCACTTGACAAAGCAATAGATTTATCGTGTATAGATCATACGTAGGACAACACATTGTAGCACTGATATGTATTTAAATCTACTGTATCCTGTAAGCTGCTGCAAGGGGGGCGGTGTCTTTATGTCTTTTCAAAATCATAAGCAGAGTTTGTTTTGGTATCACGTAACTGTGGCAACATTTTTACGTAATAGATAGCTCCTTTTGCGCACACATTAAAGCCTCATTGCAAAGACAGGACAAAGAATTTATTGCATAGTGGCAATAGTCGTATGCTCAGGGATTATACCTTCTTATTGTCTGTTCTATCCGCTCCAAGTGTGCGAGTAGTAAACGAGTTCGAATCGATGATTCAGCATTTTAAAATAATTTGCTATTATCACCCTAAAATGAATTCTGATGTGAAATTGTAATCGTTTCCTGTGAGTACAAAACTATATGTGATGCTGAAAAAATAGGAAATCGAGCTGCAGGAAGGAAATATGGTGTATCTGAATCTAGCAGTGACGAAAACTAAAAATGAGAACTGTTATGATATGAATATTCAAAAGTGATTTATGATTCTATTTCCGGGAATGTGTGGTTCTTTAGTTTTATAAGAATTATAATTGTTATTACATTGAGGTTAGTTTTTTCCGTGTGTTCCCAAGACTTTCCGGTGTTGTTAAATCGTCCCAGTCCAAGGCTACGGCTAGGCTACACAAGGCTAAGGCAAGGCTACACAGAGAGCATACGAAACCACCGCTATCAGGTACGGATGACATTCTGCTTTTATTTGTTGATATGCCAATGGATTTCCGGAATAACAAAGTAATCAAGGGTTGAAATTGTATATATTTCTGGAGGGGAAACAGCAAAAGCAACTGTGGCACATTTTAAATGCCTTTAATCTTACTCCTCTTGTTAACACCCCCACTAGAATCACTCCTAGCTGTAAAACGTTACTGGATAATGTTTTCACGGATTACAACGAAATCAATGTAAATACGAAAGTTTTTGACCCAGCTCTATCTGATCATATGGCAATTATTTCTACTTTCAGATTTCCAAAAATCTCATTACCATCAAATACCTGTCGCTATGCTAGACACTTTACTGACTCCAACGTTCATTATTTCCGACTACTATTAAGTAATCAGAACTGGGCAGAACTCAATCCGTCAGATAATGTAAACAATAACTTCAATGAATTTTATAATATTTTCAACTCTTGCTTTAATATTGCCTTTCCATTAGAACGTGTAAAACCCAGGAACACTAAAACTAAACCTTGGCTGACACTTGATATTAAAAATATGTCTACTTTAGTGAGACAGATGTCAATACAAGTCAAATCTTCAAAGGATACTATGCTACATGAACAATTCTGTGCCTTAAAAAAACAATACAGATTTTTGATCAAAAAAGCAAAAAAGGAATATAATGACGAATATATTAAAAAAGCAGCTAACTATTCCAGAGCTGCTTGGGAAATCATAAAATGCAATACAGGTTCTAATGTTGATATCCTGCCTTCTCAAATGCATGACGATTCAGGCAATTCACTTACTGATTTCTCTAATATATCTAATGCCTTTAAT
The DNA here is from genome assembly GCA_933228895.1 of Platycnemis pennipes. NCBI lineage: Eukaryota > Metazoa > Arthropoda > Insecta > Odonata > Platycnemididae > Platycnemis > Platycnemis pennipes. The sequence continues at coordinate 15,741,409 of OW121856.1, forward strand.
CACTCATTTTTGAATCCATTAAATGCTATCTTTACTCCCCAAAGGAGCAACATAACACATAATGTTCAACATTTTAAGTCAATGTATCTGAAACCTTGCAGTGAAGATGAGCTACACTCCTACCTGATGAAGGTAGGAAGAACAAGGTCAACTGATTCTGATGGAATTACAGGCAAGATAGTAAAAGAATGTGGGGATATTATTGTTAAGCCTTTGCTCTTTTTAGTGAACCAATCTCTGACAGAAGGCTTTTATCCTGAGGCCTTAAAAATATCTAAAGTTGTCCCAATTTTTAAAAAAGGTGAACGAGACGACATTAGGAATTATCGACCAATATCTATAATCTCTCATTTTGGTAAGGTTTTTGAATATGTGTATTGTAAAAGACTGACTGATTACCTAGAGATCAACAACCTGCTCTCACCTCACCAGTTTGGCTTTCGTAAGGATAAATCCACAGTACAAGCATTATTTGATGCAGTTGACTTTATAATTGAACAATTAAATGAAAACCAAAAAATAATGGGGGTATTTTTTGATATGAGAAAAGCCTTTGACTCTGTGGACCATGAACTGTTATTGTCAAAATGTTTATCTCTTGGCATCAGAGGTATCCCATTAAACTGGCTGAAAACCTACTTAACCAGTCGAAAACAGGGGGTAACCATTCGGCAAAATGGCATAAGTTATCCATCTTCACTCAGGGAGATTGACAAAGGTGTACCACAAGGGTCAGTATTAGGTCCACTATTGTTTTTAATATTTATTAATGACCTACCGAATAAGCTTATGAAAAACCCTCATAATAAATGTATTTTATATGCTGATGATGTGAGTGTGCTAACATCTTGCAGAACCTTTAATGATGTATTAATATGCAGAAAACCAATTATAGACAGTATGACTGAATGGTGTACAGACAACAACCTGGTTCTGAGTACTGAAAAAACACAAGTTTCAATCTTCTCACATAGGCATTCTCTTTTACATGATGACTTTAATCTTGGTGTGGTAAAAAATGTAAAATTCCTAGGTATTTACGTTGATTCATACTTGAAATGGGATGCACATATTGACTTTTTATGTAATAAATTAAATACTGTTTTCTATTTGATGTGTATGCTCAAATATACTGTCAGTCTAAATGTGTTAAAGATGCTGTACTATGGTTTGTTCTATTCCAGAATATCATACGGTGTTATACTCTGGGGCTCTTCGCCAAAGTTGCACAGTGTTTTTTTAATTCAAAAGAAATTGTTGAGGGTAATGCTTAAACAGCATCATCAAGCTCACTGCAGACCTCTATTTAAAAATCAATATTTGTTAACTGTGCCTTGTATATACATATATCATTCTGTAATTTATGCAAAACAGCACTTTAGCGACTTCACACAAAATAATAGTATACACTCCTACAACACCAGAAGGTGTAATGATTTACATGTTACACAAAAAAATTTTACCCATACCACCAAAGGACCCCGTGCAATGTGTACAAAACTATATAATCAACTACCTGCCTATATAAAATGTGAAGATAGAATACCTGTTTTTAAAAAAATGGTTTTTACTTACCTTGTAGAAAAGTGTTTTTACAGTGTCAAGGAGTACTTGAGTACGTAACTGTGAGCCTCACATTTTGTAACATTTTACATTTGATATGTATATATTTCAAATTAATTTTTGATGTTTGACGTGTCCTATATACCTGCCTGGTTTGACTAGTGTATTGTATCATGTGGACAAATAAAAATTCTATTCTATTCTATTATTTCAGCTGGATGTTATTTTGAGCAGATGCCATTTTTATAGCTGGATGATGTGATCATATGTAACTGTGATTACTGTGAGATGCTACGAGAAACAGATGCACAGTAAAAGAGGCTGTGCATTGATGCACTATGCGATGACAATCGTGATGATATTAACACGAAATTCAATCAATAAATGTGAAAGACGTACATGTAATTTAGGTACAGCATTTGTATTAAAGGACGTGCATTCATGTTATGACTAAATAATGGAGACTCAAGGGCAAAAATTTTTTTTAAATTAAAATAATTTTTTTCCTCATGAGCCTGACCAAAAATAGAGGTGCGCGGGATACACGAGGGAGCAGCTTACAAGAGTAAATACGGTTTTTGATAAACTAGGGACATAATCTCAATTGCTAAACTTAAGGTGGAATATTGCTACAGCAATGATAGGGTTCTAGAGGCAGAGGAATCATTGGAATGAGGAGGGAAATAAGACAGGGTGGAATTTTAGTCAAGGAGGAGGTTGCTTGGGAATAACTGTGTGAAAAATTAGAGGAGCACATTGCTAATGAAGGAACAATGAACAATTTTAAGCTACAGGCCAAATAAAACAGACACACTGGAAACATTTCTTTTAAAATTGAGGAAATATAGAGAATGAACAATCAGGTTGAAAAGATTTTGTTAAATCCTTTTTTGGACCAGTAAAATGTTTTATAAACAAATACGATTAACATAATTAAATTTTGGTGTTCTGTTATCAATGATTGCATAGTTGTGCACACAACTGAAATAGGTGCAAATTACTAGTATTGTTCCTTCAAGATTATTTATTATTAACTGATTCATACACTTTGCAGCACATGTGCATGCCATGCAACATGTGCATTGGCATAATTTCTGTAAGAGACGGCGAGTTGAGTATTATTAGGATCATTCATGAATTTCATTATGATTAGTGTACTCTTGAGGAAGATGATGTGTCATTTTTATTTACAATACAAAAGTAATATCAAGCACCACTTAGGGAAAATTTTTAATGGTTATGACGATTAAAAAGTACAATAGCTCTTTCTATACGATTTTTACAAAAACCAACCATCATTACAACACAACAGTTTTTATGAGGCAATGCATCAAGCTCATGCATGCATGATTATTGCCTTGATGCTAGTATGTTTAAACTATGGTTAGTTTTAATTTGATCAATAAATTTTAAATGGGAATCTTAAGTGTATAAGAATAATTAATGTTGACCCAGTCAACTTACTTTATTTTGAAAGTTGCTACAATCCATGAAAAAAACCCTTTATCGACGTAGACACCATTTGATTCGACAGAGGACATTGAGGCACTCTCTGCAGAAAGGCCAACCAGCTCATCTGTCCGGCCATAGAATAACTGAGTCCACTTTTCCTCGTTCTTCTGGACCAAGGCTATTCGACCATAGTCCCATGCCCTCTTCCTCAGCATGGCAAACATCAACAGTAGAAGCTGCAAAATTTGAATTCAAATTACACCATCTCAATATTTCATGGTCAGGACCAGAAGGTAAAGAGGAGGCCATCTAAATGGCAGTAATTTTATGAACAATTCACATTTCAGCGACAAGGCAGCATTCATCAGTGCAATGAGGGAGAAAAATGAACTTACAACACAATGATCAACACTCAGTGTAATTCTGCCACCACAGCAACGGGAATGTCTTTTGGGGATGAATTGGCTGTTGGTCCATGGCGTGCGGACCTTTTCTCCATGTTTTTTCATCCACCACATGTCTAACCACCCTATGGATACCTCTGATCTTCATACTAAATGTGTTTGCTCCCAATCTCTTCCTTCACTTACTACTTCTCCCAATGAGTGTCTTAAGTTGCTGAACTCCCTTAAAACAAACCGTACAACTGGTTCCGATCAGCTGGCCGCAATGTTTCTGAAAAATGCTGCTTCTTCTTGGGCTGTTACACTGTCCATTATTTTTAACAGATGTTTTTTAACAGCATACTTCCCTGCATTGTGGAAAATTGGCAACATTTTCCCTCTTTTCAAATCCAGAAAGAAATCTTCCATAGAATCTTACCATCCTATCTCTATTTTACCAATTCTATCAACTATTTGCGAGCGCATTATTCGTCAACGGCTTCTATCTTTCACCCTTCCTTTCATTTCTGACGAACAGCATGATTTCCTACCGGGATCATCTACACTAACCAACCTCTCTGTTTTGCACAAACATTGTATTGAAGCAATTGAGAGATCATCACAATTGGATGTCTGTTACATCGATTTTGCTAAATCTTTTGATAAAATCAACCATCAGTTTTTACTTTTCAAACTTGAGAATCGTTATAATTAGTGAAGGGGCAAATCCAAAATTTGATCGAACCCGAATCCTGTTTTTTTATTGAATCCAAATCTCGAATCCGAATCTTGAATCATAATCCTCCTCAATTTCATTATATTCCAATCTTCTTTTATCTGTAATTAATTAAATAATGCTTCCTTTCTCATGAATTCTCTAGTTAAATCCAATTGGAGCTGAATCATTTCTTTAAGTAAATAATAAATGAATAATGGTCATATAATCCCGACTCACTGAAATTAAGGACATGTTTGAGGGCAAATACAAAGAATGGTTCATTTCAAAAGTAAATCAAAGATTAATTTTTCTTAAATAAAATTGAAAATTCAATGAAAACAGATCATAAGATTTATGCAGCATTTTAACTTTGTCAAGATCTAATCGATTTCTTTTTTATCGTCGAAATTTCCAGCAGTACTGAAGGCTGTTTCTGAAAATACTGTTGCTGAAAGAATACAGAGGAACTTTTTTGTTAGAATTTTCAAATTAGTGAATTTCAAAGAATTCATAGGTGGACAAGAATTATTAGTTTACAATATGCTGCGTAAACATTTCCTACCATGGTATTTATGATTTAAATACTAAAAACGAGCAATTACAGTAAGTCCTCGACTTACGCAGATCTGAGTTACATGGATCTGGAGTTACGAGGATGCTCAGTTAGGCAGGTGACATGCTACAGCGTTACAATCAAGGAGCTTGAGAGAAGAACGAGGGGCAGTGGCCCAGATTTAACAACAGTATTCCAGGACCGGAAAGATACATGCAAAGAAATAGGTACGTAGAGCATTTAGATCTGAAACTTCTCTGTAGCGATACATTCAACCCACCAATGACAGAGCTCGAGATGAAATGGTTTTTATGTGCTCACAGAAGAGCAGCTTAGAGTCAAAAATGACCTTAAAACTTTCTGAGAGGTGGCTGTAGGAATACTATGCTCATAAAGTCGGTAATCATGGCCCAGAAAAGATTTGTGTAGAGTGAACGGTAGAATAGCAGATTTAGCTGGATTAATTTTGAGGCACCATCTCTTAAACCATTGGTCTAGTTTGTCAAGAGCATTCTGCAGAGCAAAGCTGTCACTTGGGGAATCAATTTGTTTAAAAATTTTACAGTCATCTGCATATAACAGGATTTTACAAGTAGAGGAGGAGACTGTCAACTAAGTCATCAATATACAATGCAAAAAGGACCAAGAAGAATTCCTTGTGGAACACTGGATGTAACAGAAACAACCAAAGAGTGTGAACCATCAATTAGAACAAGTTGTCCTCCATTTGATAGGAAAAATGCACGTGAAAGCATCCTGATTATAATTTAGATTCCTTTCCACTAACACTCTCATCACTAGAATCGCATCCCAAGTGGCCCTCCCCTTCTAAAATCCAAACTGATCCTCTCCTAGTAATTCATTTGCTCTCTTTTCCATTCTTCTGTTAATGCTTCCAAGCACTCCCTTTGCCAAAAGAGAAATCAAACATCTACAATCTTCCCATACTTTTGTCACCCTCTTTTTCCTTATAGGTATCAGTATGGTTTTTACATAGTCCTTCAGCCAAGCCCCCTCCGCATGTATTCTACGAAAAAGTTCATAAAATCTCTCCCCTCCTCCTCTTCATAGGTTCTTCAGAAGTTCAGCTAGAATGTTATCTATTCCCACAGCTTTACCCGCCTTCATTTCTCGCACTGCTTTCTCTATCTCACTATCCAGTATTCCTGGGCCCACCTCATCCTGATCTATGTCCAAGTTCCTAGGCCTTTTTTTGCCATTGTAAGGTCCCTCAACATATACCTTCCACCAACACTGAATCTCCTCTGATTCAATAGCTAAATTTCCCCTTCTTTGATGCATGGGACAGTTTTCCATTTCTTGAAAAATGTTCAGTCTTTTTCTCTTCAGAAAAATGTCTTTAGTTTTTTTCTCTCACTCTCTTTGTTCCTCTCCTTAGTCTATAGTTTATCGCCTTATAATGCCTCATGCCTAGCTCTGTGATCACTTTTTTCAATTTCCTTCTTTCAACAATCCTTTCCATCATTCTTCTGTTGCCCATGGTTTCTTGATTCTCCTAGCTTCTACCATTCCAATTGTTTTCTAAGTTTTCTCTTCTTATACCAGACTTCATTATTTCCCACCTTTCATCAACTTAATATCAATATAATAACATCACTTGAAAAAATAAATTATGAGACTGGCAAACTGCCGTCTTAGTACCCCAATGGGTCAGTTGCAGTATGTTATCAACCAATGGATTGCTGTGAGATTTTCATATTGAAATAGAAGGTGAATTAAAAAAAATGAAAGGGGAAGCAAAGAACCTGATTTAAACAACAAAAATACGATAACTCTCCTATCAAAACTGGCCATTCCATAACATTTGAATTAAGAGGAATTCTAGGTTAAATTATAGTATCTCCCAATGGATTTTCAATTAATGCCATTAAGTATGATAACTTCAGATAATCCTTTTCTAAAGGCTACTTGACATGATACAACTTTTTGTACAAACTCTTGTACAAACTCTTGTACGGGGAAATTGTACTGTGTAAAGCGGCAAATTTTACAAACACTTGTGCGATTGTCTGAATGACCAAACGGGAAATAGAACCTGTTCTAATTCCATTCAGACAAACATACAATTTCGTTCAGTTCATACAAGCGTTTGTACAAAAATTTGTATCGTGTAAAGCGGTCTTAACAATGAAATGCCTAGCCCAAGAAAAGGCAATGCAAAAAATTAGCTTTACTTTGATTATGGGCTTCGTTTGAACCCCTATAACTTAAAATGACAGTCAGTAAGCAAGCCATTTGTTTGAATTAACTTTCGAAAAACATGAGTACCTTTCTTTAAAAATGATTAACTTTATATCTTTGCAAATCAGTTTCTTAATTGATCATATGCTAATGAATCATGAAAGTAACAATAAAACCCTCTAATTTTCCATTTAGAGGGACATTTAAATTCATGTGAGATCATCGATTTGCTCCATCAAACCCAATTTTTTCTTCCAATTAAAATGAACTCCCTTAACGGTTAACGAACTCCATTGTTTTATGGTAAGGAGCTGACACACTTGCTCAACTCACAGTGTTCTTTCCACAGTAGGCAAGAAGTTATTTGTTATCGTGACACAGTGATACTTATCGTTAACGTGCAATCAATTTTCGCGATATGGGACCAGCTCATTATAATCACACTGAGATTATATAATTGCATTCCACCCACTCAATTACAACGTTAAGAGCCAATGCCTGCACTGTGTCATTCACTGCACATTCCGTAAGTCCAATATTCAACTAACACCCGCATCTATACTTACAAGCCATCCGAGGACGTTTAACAAAATATTTTCAGGTATCCCTTCATATGCCGAAAACTTAAAAGGATGCCCTGTATTATTCAAGTATCCACATGGTCCAAGATGATCTGACGAACTGAAATGTGAAGCAATGACACATCATATAGGCTATTTACGCAGATCAAAAAACTAAAAATGACACATATGAATTAAGGACAAAACAAGCACAACGATTGATGGCACATTCAATATAAGGAATTTGAACATCAATGACATTAACAGCCGATGTTAGCTTTTCCATTCAATTACATAATTGCATAGGGTGCATATCAGGAATTAATCTGACGAAAAATTAAAGGGCGTCATTGATGAAGCATATGGCAACTAATTCAAACACACCTATTCAGTAAATATACCCGAGTACTCACTTATTTGACATATTTCACACGGTACGTCGATGACAGACAACGACGTTTATCTGACAGTAATAACACGAATCTGATTTCGCAATGCAGCCAAGAGCCTACTGTAGGCGTGCAGTATTGCTGATTCAATTGTTTTTCAGGTGAAGTCGAGTAAGCGTGGTCGATCGCGTGTCTACATGTGTGTAACTTCAATATGTTTATTTCCATTCTTTAGTATGCTGACATAAGTGTTTGACGTGAAACTTAGCGCAGAGAATAAATAATAATTAGAAACAACAGGCAACGATAGTTTTGACTTGTACCTCCGACTTTTGTTATAATGACATATTTAAAATCATGGGAGGAGTTTGAGAAGGAAGCCGAGATGCTGTATTTGAAAGATCCGATGAAGGTGAGGGATAATTTAAGTGAATTTTAGTGATCACCACGAAATATATAACACGTAGTCCTCTCACTCACGTTTACCTCCAATTCCTTATGTGTTAACATTTTATCTAATGGATAATAATTGTAATTACAGATAAGGTATTCAATGAAATATAATCACTGCAAAGGGTCATTGTGTTTGAAGATGACTGATGATATTGTCGTAAGTACTATAGTTATTAGTTTTTAAGAGGAGAGGCGTATCGTAGTAACGTCTAGCATTTTGTATTGTAATTGTCGTGTGCTTATTTGCCATATCTTCATTGTAGTGTTTGCAGTACAAGACTGAAATTATGCAGGATATGAAGAGGATAGAAAAATTTATTAACGTCCTAATGCGTCACATGGCCTCGCGGGAACAGTGAATCATTCCATTGTGGTTTTCTATCATCAGCTCATTCACATGCTTGTTAATATTGAAGCCATTGGTTGTGTATCAGCAGTTTAAAAATTGTACATAAATGACAGTAAAAAAAGTTGTTTTTTATTAAAAGATCAACTAAGCTAAGATCACAACGGCACGAGTATGTTCCCAGAGATATTAACACAGTGTTGCACTCTCTTCCTTCTTATTTTTCCTATGTACCTCATTTTTGAGTACATGCTGTGAAATTCAAACATCTTCCTGGGAAAGCGAAGTTTGCAAACACTCAAACGTTTTTTAATCCATGCTCTTTCAGTTGCTCCATGCTGAGAAATTTCTTCATCAACACAACCAAAAAAATCATCAACAGAGTATCTCACACACTTTCTTGCAAGAACTGGCAAACACCTGAATGTACATAGAGTATGACGGGTTACTGGCTCACTCATGACAGGGTTCCCTCGTCTCTCAGAATCACGATTATCCTTTGCTTTATCAATTACATTACCAGGTGTCCCACACCATCTGCGACGGGCGCATATAGCATCACCAAAATAATCATACAATTGAGCCTGCAGCTCTAAGTCACACTTAAAGACTATTGCTTCCCTCACATTCTCACTATTCACATTCTTCAGGAAGAGCTTCTCTGCTGCAGCCTGCAAAAAAATGAACAATTACTTAATGTAGAGTGGGCGAAAAGGTGTAATTTATAAATAACAAAGAGAAATGAAAGTATGCATGAAACAGGTGGTCCATCACTAATGATGGTTGAGTACCGTACATATTAGCCACAAGGATTGGAGGAATAGTGCATCTTCTTTCTTCTACACCAGGATGCACATAATCAAAAATCAAAGACAGCCCAAAGGCAGGCATGCATTAGAAAACCAAGATATGGTAGGCAGTAAGAGAGAATAGGCCAAGAACGATGTTAAACTAGGAAAGCATGATGAGGTAAAAAGAGTATTGCTACCTGAGAAGCTGAACCAGTGAGGACAAAGTAAGAAGGAAATATGTAGTAAGCAGAATAGCTCACGCAAAGATGGCATTCTACCTGAAGAATCTACTTATAACTGGAAATATGCAAGCCAGGAGGTAAAGAAGCATGTTAATATAACATATCTAATACATACTTCTTTATGGGAGTGGGGCGTGAATGACAACAGCAGCAGCGAAGTCAAGGTTGGAATCATTTGAAATGTGGTATTACAGAAGAATGATGAAGATAAAATGGATTGATCAAGTGACAAATGAAGCAGTCCTGTGAAAGGTACACTAAGCTAAGTGTGATGAAGATGGTCATATGTAGAGGGAAAAGTGAACCGGAAAATGCCTTGGCGAAACACACGGAGAAAGTAGCGTGGGATGTAAAGGAAAGGCCTAAAGTACATATGAAGCGCAGAGACTAGATATGATGAAATCAGTAGCTATTCCTAGCTCATCTCACTTAACTAGAATTTTTGATAGGCATGCATGCACTCATACAATTGAATATACACTGGATTGGTAATTACAGGAAGACATATAGTGTGGCTCAGCATGGTGATAAGCACTGCCCAACTTCCACTATTTGAGCCTTAAAGTGTACTTTCAGGACTGAAACTTCAAAAGACACGCCTGTAAAGGCTTTGCCATACACCACCACAAACTTTAGTTTCTATCCTAAAATTTTATTACCACAGAGGATGTTACTCATAATTTCTTGGGAAAACCATGACTAAAAACAAGTACTCCTCCAAAAGCATTATGATGCAGATTTTTTGTCACTACATGACCTTCATTAATACTGATTAATTTTCAATGAATTCTTGATAGTCACAAGTCATGGATGAGATCATCACACTGATTAGAATTGGTAAGTAGTTCTGTACACAAAGAAATTTTAAGATTGACTGCAAAGACAAAACTTTTAAAGGCTTTCATCCACTCAAAACAAAATTAGGCTAAGTAAGGTAAGTTTTAGACCTTATCTGGTGACCTGATCCCTACCTTCAAAACACTCTCCACACAACACTGATACAAAGGATATACTAGAGCTGAGTCTCTGCCATTATAATAGAAATTAAAAACAATTAGTACGGTCCACTAAAATATTGCACAGATCATGGTGTATTATAATGCTCATTCATTATTTTCAAGTGATCACCAAAATGAAAACTTCATATATGTAATAATGATATTTGACAAAATTGTTGTTCAGTACCTCAGAATCAAGCTAGAATCAGTGCATTTTCTCAATTCATTCACTTTTCAACTGGGAATAGTTATTTTTCAATTTCATGTGACTTTTACCAAAATAATTATTTATACAATATATACTACGGACAGGATTATTACCAGACTACATGAAGATAAGGATAGTTCAACCCAGTACACATCTCAGAGGAAATATAATCATCCATAGTCTAGGATTTAATTGATTGACCATGAGATTCTTTACAATAACAGAGCAGGTAAGATAATAAGTATAATTAGCAGGTAATGATATTTTGCCCTCAAAGAATTAGTATTACTGGTCTTTTAACCAAGGGCTGATGAAATTACCAAAGCAACCATCAGGCAATCAGAAGTACATAAATGGTACCATAAAAAAAACCACAATATCAATACAAAATTTTTTACATATTAGTGCTTTCTTTGAAACAGACCTATTTTCATTAAAATGGGATATTCATACCAGAATTGCTCCCTTAATATCTCCAATGAGGTTGCTTTTCTCTGCTTCTTCTAATATTGTCAAGTATTCAGTCAAATTTGGCCACAAGCACTTATCGAGGGCTTCACTTCCAAAATTAATCATTGCATGTAAAGCTCCCAGATGGCTCCGTAATGCATTCTGTGGATTCATCAGCGTCCCAGCAAGGTTGTAATACAGTTCGATATATAATACAACTTCAAGGGGGTGCCAGTGCTTGAGAACCTACGGTTAGACAAGGAACATTAGCCATACAGCAGTAAACAATAGAAATAGATGACAAAAACTTAATAAATAAATTATGTAATAAAAATATGAATTGATATAACTATATGCACACTGCAGGCCATACATCACAAACGAGAAAAAATTTACATAAAAACCATGACGGTCCATACAGATCTTTTGGTACGTGAGTGGAGATGGGTAAATTACCATAATTTTCCGGTAATTTTAAGTTTTGAGCTGCAAATCCTTATCAGAGGACTACAAACGAAATCAAATAGCATTGAGATATAAATGCCGACGTTTATATCAAACATATCACGACATTTATCAATAATAACTCATTAAAAAATTAAAACAAAGTTGGCAGCAACACACAATTTGCCTCTCTTTTGTCACACTATGAGAAATTTTTGTTCCAAAGACATACCTCTGCGCAATGTGCATTTGTTATTTTACTCTGAATTAATTGGAATTAATCATGGACACAATTTAAAAAAAATCGTTTTAGCTTCTTAATTTATAATATTACCAATTCCAATGGTTTCTTCATGAGGAAGAAATTTTCTGAAAAAGAACATTTCTGAAAATTACCGTTGATTACGGTAATTTTCAGGGGTTTTGGGAAAATATTTAAAAAAATACCACGTAATACAAATATAACCGATGTAATTTACCAAGTTGCCCATCTCTATACGTGAGAGAATAAAACATGTTTACATTTGAGAACAAACAGAAACAATTAGTCGCATAACATCATAACCAAAATATATGCATTCACGCTCAGCATCAATAACTTAGTGTAATCTATTTACATAATTAAGACAGAGATAACAGTCTCAGGTTTCATTTTTGTGGAACTTAACCATAGAAAATACATGCACTGCATTTAAAAAATTCCACAGAATTTATTAAAAGCCAGCTTTTAAGAGCAAAAAGCTTGAAACCATGGTTTCAAAACTTTGTGTTACCATCCGGTGAAGAGCACAAATTATAGTTGATGTATATGTACAGTAATACACCACTGAAAACTTTTAGAGGAACAAAAGAAAAGTGTAAATTGAGGGTCCACACAGTTTTCTTAAGTTGTGCAAGAAAGAATAGCCCCATGCTTCTTGATTTTGCCTACCAAATATCTTGTCTTCCTTGAATGTCAAGTTTACAAAATTGAATAATATATAGTTGCAACAAACACTCTTCAATAATACCAAAATCTCTCACTTGAAATACAAGGAGACATGGGGAAATGTCAACTTGATTATTTATCGTTGCACCACAATTTAGGAACACAGTGAAAAACTTCTATGGATGTAAATCAGAGAGCATATCAGGAATTAGTGAATAGATATATGATGAAAGATGCAAAAAGGCAAGGATTTATGGAAAGATGGAGAAAAAATAGATGTACATAGTAGATTTAAGAAAGAACAAGAAAGGTTGGTAAATTGCAGAAATGATGGTGGAAAATGTGGAATGATGAAAATAGGAAGATTTAAACACAGCAAGGCAAAATAAAATGTAAGGATATAAGCAACAGACGTAGGAAGGAAATGAAAAAAAGAGAAAAGCAATGAAAAGGGTAATGTGAGGAGATGGAGAGGCTCCAAAGAGGAGGAGAAATAAGTGCCCTGTATTCAAAGGTCAGCACATTACACAGCATCAAGAAATGGAAAACCATTCTGTGCATGAGTGGTAAATCAGAAGAGCTACTGCTAGAACCACAACACAATCAGCATTGGGGGAAAAATATGTAGAAGAACTACATGGCACTAATAATAGGCAAAGGAACTCGGGCATACAATATGAAAAGGACATAGATACGGATGAGCTGCCCTTAGGAAAATTTACTTAAGAAAACTTTAAGTTTACTTAAAGTGAATTGAAACATTTCAAGTTAACTTTTGAATAGAAAGTTTTTCTTAAGTCATGAGTTCAAAGTTTTCTTATATTTTTTTCTAAAGTTTTGAGCCAATCCTAAAGTTTTCCTACAGTTTTTTCAAAACTTATAGACAATCTAGAGTTTTTTTAAAAGTAAATTTTTCTGAGGGAGGGACCAGGAATACTGGATAGTGAGATTGAGTAGACAATATGAGAAACGAAGGTGAGAAAAGGAGTGGGGAATGATAATATCCCATCAAAGCTACTCAAGAACAGAGGAAAAGAAGGACGATAAAGATTTTACAGGCTTGTTCATAGGATGGAGTTTGGCTGGAGTACTTTTTTAAAAACTTTAATAATATCTACCCCAAAAAAGGAAGACAAGAGATGCAAAGTCTTTAGGACTTCTATTTAATCTTACTCATTGGGCTTAGAGTTATTGATAGAAGGATGGATTTCACAAATGATGGGCAACTTGGCTGGTGAATGCAGTGATGAGAATCGTAGTGGAAAGGAACCAAGAATATAATCTGGATATGCTTGCGTAGTTGTCAATTTTGAGGAGGTGTTTGATTCAATGAGGTAGGCAAAGTTAATTTGAATATTTTGTAAGTTAAGAGTAGATTGGAAAGATGAAGACCAATCCAAAATGTACGCACGGCACAGAACTTTTAAGTGGGAGTTACAGATGAAGAATCATATCGGGTGATAATGGGGGAAGGGGTTGGACAGTGTTATTACTGACACATTTCAACATGTATTCAAATGGAATGGTGAGAGAGGCATGGGACGGGCTTGATGTAAGGGTAAAGATAGTATTTAAGTTGAAAAAGTGGGCAATGTTTAAAGGCCTGGCCAGCCAAGGGATTACAAGGTGCATGACATAAGCTGAGGCTGTGTGAAATACATACATGGAATGAAGATAAACCACAATAAAATGGAAGGAATGAGATTTTTGAGGAAAAATAGCCAGGTTACATGAAAAAGTAGGAACATAGTCAAATGTAAATTGGTCCACATTCCATTTCAATTGATTTGTTGATAGTATTTTATCTTTGAAAATTGTTCTTTTTTTCCAATCAACAAAATTTTATTTCTCCTTCGTAGGCCATAATTAAGTTAGTGTACCGGGAACACAGTTGTAGTATCTTTTCAAATTACTGTAGAACAAATTAAAACTACTATTTTATTTCTCTGTATACTCCCTTTCCTTTCATGTTATAATCCTTCCAGTGCAAAGAAAAATGATCCACAATAACATGCAAACAAGGCCAAGCCAGAGCAATTTTCAGGACAAAAAATACCTATAATTTCCCCATAATTACATGACTCTCATTATGCTCACATTTTCATAGTTTTTCTTGCACTATACAACAGAAAAAGTGAATGAAGTGAAACAGTATCCAACATAAAGACAAAACTTTGTGATGCATGTTTTGGAAAAGAAAAAAATGCTAGTAAAAGGAAATCACCATCAAATTGGAATGTAACTTCAATTACAATAAGCAAAAATGAATTCATACATCAGATTCAATTGGAAAAGTTTGCATACCACTATACTAAATCTGGCAAATATAACAGTGTTAAAGGATAGCAGTTGCCTGAGTCCAACTGGTGTGTTTCACCATTGCTTCACTAGTATAATCACCACACGTAATGAGTGTGAAATATAAATCATGTTTACTTTTACATCATGCATTATTTAGATATTTGATGTTTCCACTGCATCATCATCCAGCAGTGGGTCAAAACATCACAAAAGCAAATTGTGCGAAGATGTCAAAGTGAGGCGTTTGTCAGACTTAATCACATTAACCTAGACATTGTGCTGGATACCGATTAAGAAGATGACATTATGTCACCTACTATTCAGGGAGACAGCATACATAAGACATTGCAAGGAGCGGTAAGGAAGATATGGTAAATAGGAATAAGAAGATGGCAGAATCACACACTACGAATTCTAAGGAGGAGAGCAAGTGAAATGGCATGACTGGAGAGATATATCTTTGATATCATCACAACATAATGCAGATTCTATTAATGTGAAAACAGGAAGTGGTATATTCTACTGGAAGACATAAATTGTTGACAAGTACATTCAATTTATGGTTGAGATTGATAGAACACAAAATTTTGGCATAACACCTGACGGAATGGTACCGACCTTGATCAATAATAACAAGCCACCAATAACATGCACTAGACCGGAGTCTCTCAAGGGACGTTAGAGGACCCACTTGCCCTCCTAGGAAAAGAGTCCAATGTAAAAGATATATGATTTGTTACAAGAAAGGGGCGAGGAAAAGTGTTTCCACCTTCTACACTACTTATGCAACCTGAAATAGGTCTGGAGCCCTATTTTAGGGAAATTCATTCCAATTGGTAACTTCAAAGTTAATTAACTCTGGAGTTTTAGTTGTGCTATATTTAATGTCAAATTGTGTCTAGCAATCTTGTTTATTGTACTCTTTGAAATGCTATGATAACACTATTAAACTATTTTGGTAACATAATTAACTAATACTAAAAGTAAGGTGAAAAATAGGAAACAAATATAAAGATACGTAGCAGAGATAAAAATGTTTGACTCATCCCTGTAGTTGTCTGAATAATAACTAGTGCAATAATATTCAATAAATTATAAAAATGTAAAAAATATCATTTTATGCTGAAGCAGAGTATTAAATAGATGGTTTAAATTATTGCTACTGGCTTCACATAAATATGATATGCACAGATCTAAATTTTTGATAAAAGGTACTGCATAAACAAGGGTGAAATGATGATTTGCGGGTTGCCTACTACATTTCTTCCTATAGATGGATTACTTACATGGTGAGTCACGTGATTTCTATGCAATAAATCAAAATTGAAGTTGAAAAAATATTTTATTACCATTTAATATCATATCACACTGATGTAAATATGAGAAATAGCAAAAAAAAAAATTCCACCCCTTGTGATAAATTCTGTTGACTTCCACACTTAACTTGTTAAGAGTGATGAACAGAGAATAAATTTCATTTCAAGTACTTGCTGCTAACTCTGCCTTATCATAACAGTTGAAGTCTGCTATAATAGGTAATGACAAAAGCCACAAATTTGCTTGCAATAAGGCACATTTGTTATAACCAATTCAATTTTTTATATTTCCTGCAACATTCCAATGGCAAATGCTGAAAATCAATGGCTTATCAAAGAAATAGTAACATTTTGTCACCAATGCCCAACAGCCAGTTGAAACATAACGTAACAGGAAAGACAATCATGGAAAAATTTACACAATGTAATCTTTCGAGTAGATATGTGCGAATACTATCATGCCAAACACAATTGGGTGCCCATTTGACATGCTGACGAACTACATCTTATGCGCCACAAAAGACTGGAGGATACACAAGTCTGTTGATTGGTTTTGCTGCATAATTTACAGTGTAAAATAGCCTTGGTAGCTCAACTGGTAGAGCACCTGGCCGAAAATCGGGGGTCCGGGTTCAAGTCCCGGTCAAGGCGAATGATTTTTTCTCTGTGATTTAGCTATTGCTCAATTTCAGCAGGTAATGCTGCTAAAGTTTTCATGGCTAGTACATGATCTTTGAATTCGCTACAAGGTGTAAAGAAATGTACTTCCAGAAAAATTGTCTTCTTTTCATCATAAAACACATGCTGAAACTAGTCATGATTCAAAATTTGAATAGAGTACGTAAGTATAAATAAAACTCTATCTTTGGTCACTTGGTGGTATTCCATAGTCAATGATTTTAATAAAACAAACTTTTACAAAATACCACAAAAAATGTTTTAAACAAACTTACGACCCGGGTTTCGTCCGAATAATCGTCATCATCTGGTAAAAATACGTGGTGCGAACTCTCTATATATACCAGCCAACAACCAGAGGAAAATTTCCGTGTGGCTTTCAAACCGCTTGTGACACTTAAAAACATTTTAGTTAAATGCAAGGACACATTAGATCCCATGACCAAAAGTGGTGTGTATTCTTTAAAGTGTAGTGACTGTGATGGGGTTTACGTCGGACAGACATCCAGGAATTTTAGCATGCGGAACAAGGAACATTTTAAAGCTTTCAATACTAAATGTGACAAGAAAAGTAATTTTGCTAAACATTTAATTGATAATGACCACCAGAGTGATTTTAATGTTAATATATTATGTATGTGCCATCGGAGACGAGAGCTCAATTCTAGAGAGCGATTGGAAATTTTAAAGAAAATGGGTGACCCTGGGGCAACACTCATCAATGAGTATTTGTTTCCCACCTCCTCCCCGATCCTGAAGGCAGTTGCTTCCCTTTCCCTATCCTCAGACCCCCTCACATCGGCTTGCAACTCGCCAGGCAGTTATACCCATAGTCCTCCCTAATTCACCAACCCCCCCACCTCTGGTTGTTGGCTGGTATATATAGAGAGTTTGCACCACGTATTTTTACCTGATGATGACGATTATTCGGTCGAAACCCAGGTCGTTCGTTTGTTTAAAACATTTTTTGTGGTATTTTGTAAAAGTTTGTTTTATTAAAATCAGAGTATGTAAGCATTGACGGATGCTGCTCGATATGAGCATGCAATTCTAAGGGCATGACAACAAAAATATCGAGAGTTCATGGGGAATAGAAAATAAAATAATGTCAGAATGTGCTAAATTCACTTTAAAAGATAACTGGAATCCTAAAATATAACAAATCTTCAGATGCAATCGTCACACCAGATGATTAATCTCATACATGGGTACGGAGGAATTCATGCAAGAGGTTTACGTCAGTTTGCAGGTTTTATTTACACTGGAAATCACTTTTACTATCTTTGTCACAAACATAATAGCTGAATATTTCACTCCATGGAGGTAGTTGACTCATCATTACGTTTCCTCAGTACGAAGAGTAGAGGTTTTTTGTAAATACAGAGGCATGATAGGAAGAGGTTTTTTCAAATAATTACACACAAATTTTCGCAAGAACTAGAAGGTAGTACAAAAAATGGAGGCATACGATTTGAAGATGTTCACTAGGCAGAGGTTTTCCTGTACATTAAATTAGTGATGGACGGATCCAGGTTTTTTGTCGGATCCGGAACCGGATCCTTGCCTGGGTTTCGGATCTTTATCTCGGTTTCGGATCCTTAGTTTCAGATACTCGATTCTGAATGTCATTCATTTTCAAAACCTAGATTTTTTAAAAATATATAAATACAGCAACAATAGAATTACCAAAAACAAGTAAATTTATTGTAGAAAAAATCAACTTTCAAATCTATGTGGATAATATTTTCCTGGAACAAGATTTACGGATGCAATAACTATATCTTATTACTTCTAATATAAAGATCAACTTCCTTACCACATACTCATCAAACAATATATTTTTGAAACCAGTACAATTAATCTTTAGAGTGCAGTTAAAAGAAACATAAGTTCATTTTTATTAATAAAGGAATTATTTTCCAATTATTAATCAAATCCTTGAATGCTTTCATATTCTTTTTTAGAAACAAAAAAATTTTAATGCGGCCAAGAGATCCCATTTATGAAATATCTGGGAATTCCATTTTTAAGACGAAAAAATCATTATAGAATATTTCAAGCTGATAAACTAGTAATTTTGCACTGTCTCATTAATAATAACCTTTAAAATGAATCTATAGAATTTTATACTCATAAGGAGAGGTGTAACTCGGATCATGAAATGAGATTTGCCTTTTTTCATGCTACTAGAAGCAAAATTTAAAAAAGTCTCGGATTTTTTCTCCATTGGCTCAGGTTTTCAAGAAAAATGTAGAATGGCATGTGGGAAGCATGTATTCTCCAAAATCAGGCAAGCCCACAATAGCAGAGTGGGGTAGTGACTGCAGGGTAATGAAGTTCGATTCTTATCGCTGTTTAAAATTTTTCTTTCAGCCACTGAATCAAAAACTTTATCATCCTTCATTTCCAACCTTTGTGTGGATACTAACATTTTTGTACTCCTATCGTTTAAACTACATTTACAAATGCGTCACTGAAAAATACATGGTAAAGTTAACGTAATGATCCCACGATTTAATTCTGCATTAAAAATTTTTTCCAATCATTTCTCTAATGCCAAATTTTATTATTATTTTGACTTATAAATTGACATGAAATTTCTGATAATCTACTTTTTTAGCTGCCTACTTGCATCACCCAGTGCACTTGCATCAGGCAGTATTAAGAATCGAACTCGAGACCGGCAGTACACTAGCCCTCATGTTTAACAACTACGCTATCATATGTTCACGGGAATATGGCAAATGTAGGCAGCCCGCGTGACATTCGGCTTTATTTTTCTTCTCGCGCATCCGGGCCTATGAAGAAAAAAGTCACGACGAATATTTTTTTATTTTGTTTTTGTGGCACGGACAACTCTTCTCATTTCGTGACCGAGTTACACAACCTCTCCTTGTCAGTTTCTACCATACGTACATTCCATTCGCGGGACGCATCGATCACGAGGCCGCGAAATTTTAAAATCTCCGTTCTGGATCTGAATTTTTACTGCCTTCGGATATGATTTCAGTAGCGAATGAAATGAAAGACCCGTGGATCCGACCCCGACCATCCTTAATTTATTAATGGTTCATTTTTAAATCTAATTTAAACAACAAAAGTTGATAAAGTGAGTATTCAGATTTAATGGTTTGAAATTAAAGAGGATAACATTTTCGATGCAACGACTGAAAGAAAAAATTAAACTGCGATAGGGATCGAACTTCGCACAGTACACTAGCTCTCGTTGTACGCCTGATCCCGGCGAATGTAGGCTACCCGCGTGACATCTTACGTATTGTTTTTCTCGCGATCCCGGGATAATGGGGAAAAAAGTCATATTTCTTTATTTTGCTTCTAGTTGCACGGGAACATTTTCATCTAATTTCATGACCTGAGTTACACATCCCCTTCGTGTCAATATCTACCGCAACTACATTCCATTCACGGGGCTCTTCGATCGCTAAGCCGCGAAAATTTAAAATCTACGATCCGGATCCGATTTTACTCTGTGTCTTTGGATCCGAATCCGGAACCGAAAAAATGAGAGATCCGCGGATCTTTGGATCCGACCCGGCCATCACTACATTAAATAAGTTATTTACAGTAGAAGCTCCATATAATGAGAGCTCTCAGGAGCCGACAATCATTCGCTATATTGAACACATGTTATTAACAAAGGTATTCAAATAATCATTCCACAGTAAAGTCCAATCACTTGAATGCTGGTTCAACCAATATTTTGTGTGTTTTGGGCAAAAAGCATAGAACATTAAATTTGATGCTGCATGCATTTATTTGGAATATTAAAGTTGACCTTTCACACAAAGTCTGCAAATTACTGTGCTTTCTTGACCTCCAAATGCATTATGACAGCAAGTAATATATAGCAATACGATGGACTATTATTGCCCAAAACTTCATGGACCAAAAACTCTGTCATACCTCCTGTGGAATATTCTCTTGATACTCTATGAAATCACAATTGTAGCAAACAAGGCCACATACAAACAGTTGTAAGTTTCAATTTGAATTTCATACAGTTACTTGTTATGCCTTCTGCCGTAATGACTTCTAGTGCCAGCTGCATGATCTTTTTCGATAATAATGCCCTCCTGCCTCAACAATTTTGTATCTATTAAACAAAGTTTTGCTTTCAGATTAAACAAAGTTTTGCTTTCATCCCATGACTTACATTTCCCAGCCATTAAGTTAATCTCAAGGGGCGGCCGCAGCGGTGGGGGGTTGCCTGGAGGGGAGTGGGTAGCAGTTACTTACCGAAGCGCAAGGTAATTTTCCATCTCAAGGCTTCTGGTGGAGGTGGCCGCACTGCACCCTCCAGCCTACCTAACCCGCCTAGCGAGTCGCTTGGTGGGTAGCGAGGGAATCAGTCATTTTGGATAATTCTATCTACCCACCACCCTCTCAGACATGGAGGAGCAACTAATCGCGGCAGTTTACCGGCGGAAAGCGATATGGGATTTCACTTGAGAAGTTGAGGAAGAACTTCAAAATACTGAGGACTCTATGGGCAGAAATTGCAAAGGAAGTTGGTATTGATACTGAGTGATTCTTTTACTAGTACAATTTATAAACCTACTTTTTCTGGGCAACTATGCATCATGGCACCATGAGACCAAAACTGTCATCTGCCTCTTTGAATTCCCTGGGTGAATCATTTGCTGAAGATAGCACCTTATTTTATATTGAATTATATATTTTCTGAAAAATCGCTCGAACCCAAAGCTGAACTCCCCCGCATTGCTTATTCCATCATGCAGTGCAGCCAGAGGTTATATCCAACCGCAACCTTCCAGCCTCTACCCTCCAACCCTACTCCAACCTACTACCCTTCTGCAGTGTGGCCTCAGGTTTAGAGTAAACTGGTAACAGAAGCAGGAGAATAACAAAAAGCTCACAAATTACCGAGAAATCCTCACCCGCACGTATGGGTACACGTGGAACGTTGTAAATGTGCACTTGACCATTGGGTGGAACATTTAGCAGAAAAATTTTTAATTTTAATGCAAAGGACAGAACGTCATAAGCACAAGCTTGTGCACACGCAATGTGCTGTTAAATATTCATTATATCAAATGACCCCTGTGAAAGCAACTTATTGCTCTTGTTATTGCCAAACGATTTTAGACTAAAATTACGGTAACAAAAGATACCAAGGTCATTCCTTGCTATATTGAGATTCTCATTATATGCCATATATAAAAGTCAATACATGCATGTCAGTTCCAGCATCACATTCAAACAGTTTGAGCGATTATCTAGAAATTTTAAATTCATATGCACGATAGCACTGCGACAAATACATACTACATGAAAAAGGCCCAAGGGAACCTTATGTGGGCCCTTTTTTACCAACTCATATTTCCATAAGGATAACAAAGAATTCGGTGAAGAGGTTTCTTATTTTGCTTTTTGTACATTATTTACACTCATGATATAGGCTTGGTATTTTTATAATGGATGACTAAAAGAGCAAAGTTTTAAATTTCCACATTCAATTTTCGTATATGCTTTGTATTTTCCTAAAATTTTAGTTTTTGGCTCGGAAATCTTTAAGTCTTCCACTACCTCAACAATTGAATTTTTTATTTACTTGGAAACTTCAGCATAGGCTTGGAATTGCAACTTATGCCTCATGTTAAATCTATGCAAATGCACTTTTTCTGCCCGTTTTGGTCTTCGAGCACTTTTTAATATTGGTTGACAAATATTGATGAAACATTTTTCTTTGTCTGTTTGCTGCAAGAGGGGATTTAGCTATCATAATCAATCATACACTGTAACATATAATTTTAAATTACATTTATAACTTTTACATTTATAAATAAGGTTTTCCATTTTCAGAAAACGCAAGTTTCTTTTCTTTCATTCATTAAAATGGTTTAAAGCTAATTGATCTCATTCCTTTTCTTAAACATAAAGAAAAAGAGCTTTAAACTTTCTTATTCTTTCAATCATTTTGAACTAGGTAATAAAAATTTCTCTAAAATGTGTAATTCATGTCTGATTTTTTCGTGGTACTTTTCCAAGCCTTGCTATGGCCTCTGAATAAAAACATTGATGATGCTCCAACAGCTGGCCTTGGAGAGATGCGGTTAACTGCACTGTGTTTCTCGCAAGGATGCTGAAAGGTACTAAATGTGGTATTTGAGCAATGAAGCAGGATAGGTCATTTTATTCGGCACAGATGGATCAAGTTTCTTTGTATGCTGTATAGCTAAGATTTGTAAGATGAACAATGTAAGGTACTTTGAATATTCATCAAATAAAGAGTGGGAAGTGCACACATAAGCAAACAAATAATAATGAACTGTATTTAATATGGACGAGATGAGGACTATTTACTCCCTTCTTCCATCTAACCCCTGATTCAGTCAAAAATATGCCAGTAATGTATTTCAATGGACCTCAAAGAGGCAAGATCCAATCATTGTGAATTGCCATTTATCATCCATAGGGCTATCATGCATATGATGATTCCCATACCTTTTGATATCCTTGGTTTCTCACAGTTTGACAGGCCCAAAAAACAGTTCCCATTTTCGTAAGTCCTGGGTTCCACTTCTGGATTTAGGTATGTGTTTACATTGGTTTAAATTAGATTTATAAATCCAATATAAACTAAAGCCATATGCAGGCATCAGAACACATGTTTGTCTTGGGAAACTCTCATTTGGAAATGTCAAAACTACTTATAGCAAAGTGCTTTTATAATATCTCCCTCCCATTGGATTTCAATGGTCTGCTATTATCAATAAAAATTACCAAGATTTATAAAGGTTTATTTATCTCTGGAAGAGGTTTCTAGCAGAGTTTATAATACTGTATTAGAACTTATTATACCAAAATTAGAAAAAATATTTTGATACTTACATAAAAATGTTAAATAGGTACATAACATATATTACCTTGACTATCATCCTTGAAGCAACTTTTCGGAGGTACTCATCATCGAGAGTTGCCTTCCCATGGATTGGCAAGGGATTAATTGCAAATAGAAGGAGGGAAGTCACCAATGTGTTACTCTGAAAATAAAAAGCATTGCCAAAATTAGGCTATTTCCAACAGAGGGATCACATTGTAAGTAAGTTAGTAAGTCTTTATTTATGGGTACTAGACCCACTTTAGAAGTACAAGAACAATTACAAAAAAGTGAGGATGACAATAAAGTAATGTGAAATAAACAGATGGAAAATAACATTGATATAAAAAGTCATAATTACACAAACAAATTAATTAATAACAAATTTGTTTAAGCTACCACAAAATGTCAAACAATGAAACATCCATGATGCAACTAGAGGAGCAAATGAGGAATTGGAGACAAAAATGGAAGTTCAATGCAAATACTGTAATATCATATCTTCAGGACTGAATTCTAAAATAATCATATAAAAAATTCAATGGCAACAGTTTATGATAGAACTAACACCAAGGAGCAAAAATAGTTGGGCACTTCTTGCACAGCTATTGAAGAAGACATTTTCTCATTTTTGAAAGATTGAGGTTTGCAATCAAAATAATCAGTTCAATTTTCATCCAGATAAAATATAATAAATTGTCTCCTGTTGTCTAGGATTGCTCTAGAGTAGATCGGACAAAGTTGCTATATGATATTAAATTTTCAAGAAGCATTCAAAAAGTAGCATGTTTTATCCTTTTACGGAATAAAGAAGAAAACAACTTTCAGCAGACCTATCTATCTACACCTTAATTAACTTTTGCTCCAAACTAAAAATATATTGTAATTGCTCAGGGAGCATTATTTACAACTATGCAAGTAAAATCCATTCACATACATGACTGGACCACTCGAGACAACTTTTTTTTATAGTAACAGGCTGAATGAACAACCTAGACTTAACAGATAGACATGAAGCACCCTCGCGTTACAACTAGGTATATAATACTCTAAGGTAATAAACTGACTGAAGGGGTCCAATGAAGGAAAAACATTTACAATAGCACTTAAAATAATGTAACACTTGGCAAGGGTTTTCATGCTTTTGGTAGGGTGACCAAATTACATATGACGCTAAATCATCAAATCCCAGGTAGTGAATTATATAATTTTAAGTGGCCTTCATTTATTCCTTTTAATAGGGTAGTTTCCTTCATCAAAGAAAACAGACTTCATTGATTGCGATTTGTGCCCTGCCATAAATGTATTTAATTTACGCAAAAAGTTTGTATTGAGAAATCCCAGTTTACTAGAGAATTAAATGTTAATTATAAGGCCATTTGAAAAGGCTCTGAAATTGTGGGGTGCGCTGCCTTCATGCTGACGTAACAGGTAGGTAGTTTACGTTGCGAGGCATAGGAAAATTCGTCTCCTGAACTTACCATTGTATTTCAGGGCCCCTCAGCTCTAGTGAATATTTATTAGTATTAACCTGTAAAAACTATCAAAGTTGGAAAAGTATTCTCAGTTAAACATGGTATTATTAGTCATTTTATAAGCTCAAGGACGTCCTGCTCGCTGTGTTTTTTGCTACGACCGCTACGACGAAGCATGGCGTGAAGGTCGTGCGGCGATGGGCGAACTACATGGTATGCTTGTGAAAGGAATACTAACTGATTTTAAATGAATCAACTGCATAAGTAATGTTAAATAAATAAATAAAAGTTAATTATAATTAATTAAAGGAATAAATATGCCTCCAATACTTGTTCATAAGCTTTAACGGAGTGCAGCGTCTATTTGGAAGCGTCCGCAGCACCACCTGGTGGCAGGTAGAGGAAATAGTTTGACGTCAAACGTAGGATTAACCGGCATGCAATAGTTTGTCGTCGCGTTTTCGCGCCATTGATTTTTTTCACTTTTTAATTAATGAGGAAAAATACTTAACGTCATTTAAAAATCGAACGGCTGAAAACACGTACTCCAGGGGTTATAAACTTTCAATCGAGACAATAAAAAAATAATAGGAAACTACCCTATTATGGAATACCACCAAATCAGTAAGGAAAGTGTTTTATTTTTATATAATCCAACTGCTCTTTTCTCCAGATTAATTCAATTACTTTCAGCAATGTAAGTAAAAAAAATCAAAGTACCTAAGGGGGCCAAATGAACATATCATAAGGTGGTTTCAACTTCATGTAGATCACAGGGAAGTATGAGAATGTCATCAATTAACAGAAAATGTATCCCATAGGCTCAGGGCAAAAAAATATAGACTTTTATAGACCCAAGTTCGTAAAAATATAGACCAAAACAGACTCATAACATGCATGCAAATCAAGGTAAATCCGACCAAATCAGCATTATTTGACAAAGTTATGCATTTTTTTCTTAAAATCTGTGTGGTTTGAGTGGTAGAGGTTAAGGTACCAGCGAAATTGAGAGAAACAAGGCAGTTGGAAATATGAACAAGTTAATTTTTTAGGCTGCAGATTCCAGCTGGTGGATGACTTTGGTTTTTCTTTTGTTGACAGACTTCCGTAAAGTATCGGCTTCTTTATTTTTCTCTTTTGCTTCTTCCAATAGTTGATCGGCAGCCTCAAGAATGTCTTGTGATGCTGCAATTTCAGTTCAATTTTGAGCCTTTAATGCTTTTGACAAGCATTTATTGGCGTCGTTGCGAAGAGTAGCAGCAGTGGCTTTCTTGCTCTTGATGACATCCGCCAACTCCAGCACTCGCTCTTCCTCCTCAGCAATCTTTTTTTTTGCTCCATCTAACTTCCGGCGTGCTTCCTCTCTAGCTTCCATTCTGCCTGAGCCTGTTGGTTGGTTGGTTATTCAGGAGAGGCGACCCACAGCTGAGGTCATTTGCACCATTTAGGATAGGTGGGTAATTGGGTAGTGGTAGGAGTTTTCAAGGAACGAAGGAAGGGTGGAGAGAAACCTGGTGTCGGCATTAGCGCCAAGGGGACCACAGCTTTACGTCCCATCCGACGAAGGGTGGAGAGAAACCCGGTGTCGGCATTAGCGCCAAGGGGACCACAGCTTTACGTCCCATCCGACGGACAGAGTACTGAACTTGAAATTCCCTCCACTAGGCACTCAAGTGGGGACCAGTTTTCCACTGAAAAAACCACCACTGTAGGGAATCGAACCCGGGCCTGAGTACTGGGAGGCCAGTACTCAGGCCCGGGTACTCTAGCCACCACACCAACCCAATCCCCACCTGAGCCTGTCTAGTCTCCTATTTTCTTCTTCCTTTCTCCCTCAAGATAGTTAGAATAACTGCAATTAGCATTTTGGTGTAATTTCAGAAGATTCTCGTCGATGGGGAAGGTCTCTGGACCACCAAACATCTTCATGGCACTCTTGACTCTCATAGCTGCGTTTAGTGATTTTTCTTGCATGCGAGCCTTAGGCGCAATCATGCACAAATTGGATATAGAAAAATCATGTTCAATGCAAGCATTACCGTGACTTAGGGACAGAGATGCCTTCACCATTGCATCACTGTGAGCTCGCATTTCAGAACGTTGGCTTGAGGCTTCAGCTTGAAAATAATTTCCCAATATTCATCCCTTTTTTCCAAGCTTTTATGATACCCTTGTTTCTGAGTGCAGAATTGGCAAGAATGTGATTAATGGCAGCGACGGTGTGTCTCTGTGCCAGCAGCCGAAAGGATATACCAACAGCAGAGTAAGCAAGATCTTGAAGCCTATTCAACTCCACTTTAGTCTTCTCCCCTACATCAACATAGTCAACTTTCAGGAGGTTTTCAGGATCTACAAGCTTACTGCAGAGTCCCAACTTACTGTAAGTGTTGACTTTGCAGACTCTACCCACTAACTTTTACACCAAAGTCTCCATTTCTGAGTAGAGCATGTGCACCAATTGCTGGTCTGCCTGGAAAAATCCAGTGAACTTCGTGAAAAGCCAAGCGCTGCTGATGGCAAAGTGCAGTTCAGCTGTCAGAAAGGGGTCCTTCACACCATCCCTAATCCTGGTGGCTACTTTTTTAGAATACAAGGACCTTATTCTGAGAAAATATTCCTCCAGCACATGAAGCTGTTCTAGCAGGCGTTCAGCCACTGGTTCTAAAGACAGCCAGCACGAAAAAACATGCTTCAGAAAGCGATGAGAAGGCAGCTTCAACTTCTTCTGGATCACTTCAAATTCCTCCCAGTGGGAAGGCCAGCCAACAAAGAATGCATGCACAGAACTCTTATGTCCGCAACACGCTCCCCAAGATGATCTAGCCCTATCTCATAGGCTGTGTCGAGAATATAGTAGACTCGGCAATGAAGAAAACAGTGGTTGAAGAAAAAACTGGCCTGCTGGCACCAGCACAGCGCGACATATGATGCGCAGCGCCTGGCTGCGGTGCACATAAAGCACACTTCGCAGTGCCATCCCGGCTGCTTCAGTGTAAATTATAGTTTACCTTTGGCCAAAATATAGACCCTGCCACAAAATATATACCGATTTGGACCAAAATTCGAAATATCGACCAATATAGACCATAAGCAAAAATATCGACATTCTATATTCTCTATTTACCACATGGGATGGCTGGTATGACCACCAAAAACCCACACTCAACAAAACAGCACACTGCTAATGACCCATCAACCATGAGAAGAAGGAAAAAGCGAAAACAATTAAAACAATTCTTGAATACCACCTCTGTAACGAAAATACACCATTGTCGATGAACTTGTTTACCCCCAGCCTCCTACTGCCTTGAGCAATAAAATCCTCAAATGCCTTTATTTCAAGCAAAACTTAAACATGCACATCCTTGAAATAAAACAGATTCACCTTCATTATTGTTCTATTTTATTCGGTGTTGTCATGGGCTACCCTAACCTTGCTAAACCAAATGAAGATCGGGTCATTCCATATCAAATCAACCAGTGAATTTACCTGACCCTTTGCGATTTTGATGAAAATTGGTAAAGTTGTTGGTCCTACAGAGAAACTAAATAATACCAAGTATTACACCCCTGGGCCAAATACTTTTTTAGAAAATTGGGTCTAAATATTGCCCAAAAATCAAATTTTAGGTCTGCGGTGCACTATTTGAATTGTTGTAACTCCAATACCAACACACTTAGAGAGTTGTGTGTGGTGTCATTTTGAAGCTCTTAATATTGCCTTTCATTTAAGATGTCACATGCTGAGGTTAAAAATAATTATAGGTCAAAGGTCAAGGTCAACATAATTTGACCTTGAATTATGAAAAATGGGATATTTTATTTTGCTTAATTTTTTTTCCTTAACAACATACACATTTCAATAATATATGTACCAACTTTCAAAGTGGGACTCCAAGTACAACCGGAGATACGAATTTTTTTGTATACCTAGGACACTGGACAAAATGTTTAAGCTTGTTCAGTGGGTCATTCCACCTCAATTCAACAAACGTTTGTCCCTCAGGGTCTCAGATTTTGATTAAAATTGGTGTATGGGTACAAAGTCAACTCACCCTGAACAACCTCAAACAGTTTTGTGAAAAAAATCTGTATTTTTGTATTTGAGCGAATTGTAAACATTTTAATTTTTCTGCATTTTTAGCAAAAATCTGAGCCTGAAATCATATTATCACTTATATCTCCGTTCGTAATTGTCATACAGCAATGATTAATAGCTCTTATTAAAGCTAAATTCTTATTGATGGAAATATATCAAGAAAAAATTATTTTCTTCTATACCCTATTGTTGTTAATTGTTATTGTTAATAAACTTTTCTCAAATACTCCATCTCAGAATTGGCTGAAACTTTTTTTTCCGTAATATAAACATACCCAGCTAACTATTCCAGAAATAAAATTTAGTGGCAATTCATAAATGCATTTTTTATAAATATTTAAACATTTACAATTTTCTCTTGGCGGCCCGTCGGCTCCCCCATTTGGAATACTTGGAGCAGATGCGATGCAAGCCTAAAAATTTCCTAATTGATCAATGTTGTGACTATATGAGATAAGAATATATTATAAACTATAAATGTTAACAACAATTGTTATTTGTTCTGTTAAATGGACATTTGCAGAGAAATTTACTATTGAGCCCCAATTTCGTTGCGTGAAAAATTTTGCTAACTACTCCGACACAATCTATTGAAAACTAATGAGAAAGCAAAATCCTTGTATTCAAAACAAATGTAAAATGGCTAAGTTAAATGGCATGCTTTCCGTAAGCATATGGTGTCCTTAGTTGTAGGAAGGTGTCCTCTCGGAAATATTTTATTTGAGGATCCTGTTACTCCTGCCTGCAACTACAGCTGAATCCTGGCCCCTTGCTTGGACGAAGAGAGTCTCTTCATTAAAACCACCTCATTTGGTTCGGGTATTGCTTAATGAAACTCCCTAATGCCTGGCATACTAACTGCCTGGCGAAATCTTTTTTGCAAATACATCGGAATATTTTCCAATTTCTTCTTTGTTTGCGTAGCCAAAATTCACTCCTAAAATATGAACTTTTGCCCAGTTAAAGAGTTCTATAGGTGTACGTATTTGTTTTTCACATGGAAGCTGAAGACTTGCTCTTGCTGCTAGTTTTTTCAAAGTTCCTCCCAGTCCGTCACTTGGCCCTTTACCATGCAATGTAACAAAGAAATGCCATTCTGCAGAGACTGTGAAATCTCTCCTGTGAAGAGATAAGTTCTGAATGTTATGCCTGTTTTTATAATGAGCACCTGCTCCATCTGAATAATATATCACTTTTTTAAGTTTCGGAACTTTCAATTTCAAGATTTTAAGGAGAAGTTTTTGAAAAAAATGTACAGTTGATGCTATATGCTTCAGTCTGTCTGATATGATAACGTAGTTCAATGGGAATTCATTATCCTGGACTTTAAGGCGGTAATAGCAAGCGAAGGGGTGAACTGTTGCTTGGTCGTTATCTTGCACGCTGTCCTGTAAAATGAAAGCGTAATTTTCTGAAAAATCTGCAATGACGAGAACCTGCCCCACTTGGATGTTATGCTTAGCATTTCTAAAAAATTCAGATTGATTTTTAGCTATGTAGTCATGAGACTGCAGTTTCTGTAACTTAACAATAACAGTTTCAAGAAATTTATCGGTAAATTTTGTAAAAATTTCTAGTGAGCAACGGTCAACTTGCACTCATTGGTGGTAAGTAATGCAATCAATTAAATTTTTTTCAAAGTGTTCTTCTATTGAATTCCAAATTTTTCTCGGCCCAGGGCAGTTTTTACATTCGTTCAGATGAAATGCGTGAGTGAGAAATGCAACAGTGTTGCAGTGCAGAGGAAAATTATAATTGTGACAATGGGGGCAGAGATATTGTATGGGATTAATGCAATACATTGATTCCGGATATAATTGAAAAGGTAACATTTTTTTATTGTTGACATTTGTTGTATACCAATACTAAAAATTTGTAGGATATATCTGCTGAAGTCTAAAATGATTCCTGCATGTATATAGGCCAAACAGTATATGATGAAGTGATAACTTTCCAGTGTCGTAGGTGTACAAAAAAATTCATATCTCCTATTGTACTTGGAGTCCCACTTTGAAAGTTGGTACATATATTATTGAAATGTGTATGTTGTTAAGGAAAAAAAATTAAGCAAAATAAAATATCCCATTTTTCATAATTCAAGGTCAAATTATGTTGACCTTGACCTTTGACCTATAATTATTTTTAACCTCAGCATGTGACATCTCAAATGAAAGGCAATATTAAGAGCTTCAAAATGACATCATACACAACTCTCTAAGTGTGTTCGTATTGGAGTTACAACAACTCAAATAGTGCACCGCAGACCTAAAATTTGATTTTTGGGCAATATTTAGACCCAATTTTCTAAAAAAGTATTTGGCCCAGGGGTGCAATACTTGGTATTATTTAGTTTCTCTGTAGGACGAACAACTTTACCAATTTTCGTCAAAATCACAAAGGGTGAGGTAAATTTTACCATTTTTTTGGTTGATTTGACATGGAATGACCCGATCATAACAAAATATTCCAGCACTTTGAATCAAAATAAATTTTGAATTTTGAAAACAGACTAATTTTACCATAGGAAAAGTTTTTAAACCTAAGAATTCTCACCGCATCAGAAGCCCTCATATCCACACTTTTATTTTCAATCAATGCATCAACTGCTTGCAACATGTTAAAAATTCTGATTCCATGGCATTTATGGTGGTAGATGTATGCTGCTATAAAATTTACAATCATTGGTACCACTGGACTAATTTTTTTGTTATTCTTCAAATCATTTAAAGCCATCTGAAATAAAAGGCATTATTCATTACCAGATAGGAAAATCACCCTGCATGCATCAGCACACTATATCAAAAATTGGTCAAATGTGAACAGACTTTCAGCTAAACTCAATGGTTTTAGGCTTCACTTTTTGAAAATTTGTGCTAATGAATTCAAAAAGATATGGTACTTTTTTCACAGTTTTTTATTCCAATTTGACTGGTTTAGTCGCATAGGCGACATCATCAGACCAGACTCGAACGAAACCGGTTGACTTGGAATAAAAAACTGCTAAAAAAAGTACCATATCTTTTTGAATTCATTAGACTTTCAGCTGCAATTATTGCAAGATCCTGATTGTTTGCCCTAAAGAATACAAGATTCATGGTGAGGTAATTAATGTGAAACCGATAATTTTCACCTCATGACAACAGATGTCCTTGGAGCAAATAAAGAGAAATAAAATTAGAAGATTCAAGCTTGTTAAAATTAATATGAAGAGGCTATCTAATAAGAAAATTGACTGCATCAAACCAACCTTAGGAATACAGGGCATTAAAAATATAGAGGGCATTTGAAGTAGCAAACATTTTCCATATTTTCAATTAAATTCTAATGTAGTTAACAGTTTCAGGCTTAACACTGTGGAAATCTTTCATTGTGGAAATGAAGGTTGAAATAGAAGCACCGCAATTTCCACACATAGTTTTATTGTCCACGACCATGATTTCGTAGCAAGGCAACACCATCTGTACTTAATTATTAACCTTATGATGTTGCCTCGCAACAAAACCATTGTGTGGACAGTAAAACTGTTGGAAATTGCAGTGCTTCAATTTCAACATTCATTTCTATGATAAATTCTAATGGGGTACACAAGCGCAGAAAGTTCAACGTAAATCTTAAGACCCTTTAACACGTTCAACCCGACGGATGCGAATGCGCGTCCGAGGTGCGTTGCCAAGACACCGAAGGATGCATCTGTTTGAAGGGTGCATTCGCATCTGTTAATGACCTCTATGATGACCTCACTGAAGACTTCTCTGAAGGACGTGAACTCATGTCTTTAATAAGTTATCGAGTTTTGTTATTCAAAAAATTTTTTAACCAATTTTATAATTACATTTAATTGATTGGCCAAATTAATGTGGAGGAAAAACCTTTCCGTTTTTCACGATTGCACACTATGAATATTCCGGGTTGAATGTGTTAAGTCTATTGGACAAAGAATCAGTGAATTTCTTTGGAATTCAGGACCTTAAATTAATCAGATTTGACAAAGGCAATTATGTGGTGGTATTTGTTAGATTAGCTATTGAGCATGAAGGTCACTTTAACAGTTGAAATTAAAAAGTAGTTAGAACTAAACTTAAGACCTCAAACACCCAGTAAAGCATACATCAAACAGTTGAAAATGCTTACCACACCATGAGTTTATGTGCACCAGTTGATAAATGTCATTAAATCAAAATGTGGGATTAGGAGTAAAGAAGTGACTGCACCTATACATATAACACTAAAAAGACACAAACTACAGTAGAAACTCGAAATTACAATATGTATTTTGATTTTACGGAGCAAAATCTTCGGTCCTGACCAAAAGGGTATCTAAATAAAAGTAACGGTACTCGATATTACGAAATAACGGTGCTTTGAAATTACAAACCTCTGATCTCGGTCCCAACATGAAAAATTTAATCAATTTTACGAATAATTACGGATCAAAGCAGCGATTTTCAGACACTCCTTGCCAGAGTAAGACTCCTAATCAATCACCATTGGCATGCACATTATGCACGAAATGTAAATTACTTAATTTTCTTTTTCAGAAAAAGTCCAGTGTTGCCGGCGGAGTGTCCTGCTCTGGGCTCGTGCGTTTTTTCAGGAAACATAAAATTTGATATAAAATAAGGTCCTAACTTCAGCTAAATGATAATATCTGATTTGCTCCGGAAATAAAAAGAGAAAGATGGCAGTTTTAGTCTCGTGGCACCATGATGCATACTTGCCGAGAAAAAGTGCGGTTATAAATGGAATAGCATACCAATAAGTACAAAAGTTGAAACCTTGGAACTTCGCAGACGTAATAACAAAAATATAATTCACCTTGTATTAAAAATTTGTTTTAGTCAAACACTTTGCTTGGCAGTTATTAGACTTCAAAATGACGCATGGTGCCGTAGCGCTAAAAAAAATGGGCCCTATTTTTACTCTAACGTAAGAAACAGGTCCAAAATTTGTTTTTAAAAATTATTCTAACAATGTAGTCAGTCAAAAACAAAATTATCGAAATTACTATGTAAATAATGTGAAAATTCGATGAACGGTTTCGGAGTTATTTAGGTTTAAACTCGAGTCTACAAGATTTGGCATGGACAGTAAGTATGATGTGGAAATCAAAAGGATTCGTCAAAACAAACAATGAATAAACATGAAGCCAGCAAGCAAAGCAAGCACTAGAGAATCGTGTATAGGTAACCTCAGTGCGATGAGCATGAAAAAATTCTGGGTGTGTAGACACACACATAGCAGCGTAAGGGCTAAGAAAGCAGGTTTACTACACAGGTGTCATAGCTCACAGTGTACATGCAATGAAAGGAAAATGAGCACTCAAGAATATCATTCCATTTACAGATATAAATAAGTAATTGGATGGGTCCCTGACACTCTACCAAAGCAGCTAATGGATGCTC
Source organism: Platycnemis pennipes (assembly GCA_933228895.1). Lineage (NCBI taxonomy): Eukaryota > Metazoa > Arthropoda > Insecta > Odonata > Platycnemididae > Platycnemis > Platycnemis pennipes. The sequence goes on from OW121856.1 coordinate 15,776,222, forward strand.
CTGACATAAACTCAATTACTATCATGTCTTGCTCTTGTTAGAAATATTGTTCTGTACAGAGTTCACAATAGTTGCACAGGATTTTTTGTGCATTAAATATGTGAAGTTATTAGAGTTATTAGGCATCACATCACAAGTACATTTTTTTTAACTTTTACATCATTTTAACACTTTTGTTTCCCTTGCCCCACATCTGAAATACGAATGTGAATATTGATGATTAATATCAGAGAATAGAGATATTTTAATTATGGAGTGTTCGACCCAAGGGTTGGTCTTTGATAGGTGAGGGTAGAGCTCACTCTGTACTAAGCATATGAAATTCACACATCAGGGTTGGGGGGCCAGTCCTTACCCTGGGCAACCTGGGATTTCCTATGAAGTTCTGACAAGCAGAAAATCAAATCGTGAGGATTTTAGATGGGGTGTCCAAAAAGTCTGTGGTCCAGGATTTGAACCCGGGATCCTCCTGTCAGTAACTACCCACTCAGCCACCACGACCCCATAGAGATATTATAAGGTATAATAATTTATAGATTCTTTAGAATAAAAAAATCATACCTGATGACACTTCCTAGATTTTCCGAGGAGACTTTTTCCAATTTGCTTGTAATACTCAAGGTGGTGAGGTAGGATTTGAATGCATTCATGAGAATTATGATTTGGGGTTTCATCTGATTTTGCACCTTTGTTTTCACCACTAACCCTGTCGGGAAAAACCCAAGTACCTGTAATGAAGAGAACAGACAGGATAAAACCCTAGTAGCACAAAAGATGCTGAGCACATGATCAGGGCATTTCAAATACGTTCACAGAAACATATTGAATCACAGTTTGAGCATATGCTAAAAATGTTTTCGTGTGATTTCAGGAGTAAATCATTTAGTAACATGCGAACTGCATATTTCTAGCTTATGACATAGAATATATCTGAAATATTTTGACGCAATATGATAAAAATATTTTGATGGAAATTGCTCACTGATTGTCGATAGACATGTTTATTTATGCATTTCTGTACAATTATGCTGTTTGAAGTTAAGCTCACCATTGTCATCGTCCTTCATTTCCCTTACAGTTATGACCTTTGTTTCCTCACCATTGTCAAGTAATAAGACCCAAATTACTGTAAATGACTTAACTATGGTGCCAATAGTGTCCATTTAGCCCAAACAATCCTCTTATATTTTGCAGCATGTGGAAAGGTAATGCCAACATTGCAAAGCAAAGCGGCTACGAACCATGTATAGAAACAAACATAGGAGTTAGCTCCTCACTGAATTACTGTTGGAGACCACAGAAACTTAATTTAATAACAGGATGAGCATTCAGGTACCGTGAGTAAATTTACAACATTGCAAATTGATTGTGTTGAAAGAATTCATTCATTTGTCATTGTTTATAATAACATCCTATGTTTTCATTGAATTCCTGCCACAAGCAATGACGACATTTCTTCATTTTCAAGCATGTTTAATTACTGCCAAACGTGTTAATTTTGAATGAGCTATCAAGGATTCAGATAATTATTCAAACATATTATGAACATGAAAATGTTTTGTTTGAATAGAGAGTTAACCTTAGTGCAGCCACGAGTCTTGAGACAAATTGAAAGAACTTCCTCTAGGGCAAATGTTTTTACATTACTGCGATAAGAGTGAATAAAAAATACCCTTGATTATTGAATACACAGAGCAACTAAAATGTTGTGTAGTGTAACAAGCAAGCATAATAGCAATTCTATAAATTATCATGTCGTGTGGTATGATATTGGTGTATTTAGCATTCAATGTTTTTGATATGACCCCTTGTATGTAGAAACATAATTTTTTTGGGGAGCATTGTGAAGCAAAAGCAATTATTGAAATTAAAAGGAGTACTAGTAACTATTTAAATCTACAGCTAATGTTGTTATAAAATCATTCCTCTAAAGTCATGTAAATTAAAAAGTGACTTCATGAGTATAGAAAGCTAGTGGTAGTGCAATTGGGCACTTCACTTATCACCTGTAGAAAGTATGATCAAAAGTATAACATTACCGATAGTTGGAGTTGTATATTACACCTCCTTAGATCAAAGTCTTTCTGTGTTGTCAATGACCAAAATTAGGGACCCCTAATTCTGAAACGTCTTGTACAGCATGTAGAAATCGAGCAAATAGGCTGAAGACAACTTATTCAAATTGAGATGTCTGAAAACCTAATTAAATCGAAGATAATCAAAATCCAATACTAATATTTCAGTTAAGTTGGCTTTTTGGAGTTTTATTCTTTAGGGAAAAAGTCGTGAACAGTGATAGATTCATAGTTACAAAACATCACTGAAATATGCTGAGCATAATTTCTCAATTGTGCAACACTTGTTTTGACAACATGATCAAAACATTTACAATATTCTACGAAAATATGCTAAGCATACTGTGAGCATATATTGTGATACTTGGGAAAGCACGCTTCCCAACATCAACAGTGCAGAGGCAACTAACAGAAATAGACCTAGATACTTCATGTTTTGTGAAAAAGACAAAAACTGCAGTTACTAATAATGCATCGCCATATCATTAATGAATTGCAAATAAGTCAAAGAGATAGTCTAACATTATATTAAAGGTGTCACCAAAACAGACAAAAATCAAGGAAGTTTTACTTTAAAGCTAAGTTAGAATATAACATAGTATACATTTTGAATGGCATAGGAAAGGATAATTAAGCTATTGTACCTACCTCACCACTTTCATATGCGCTAACATAAAACAACGCAGGAATGCGTTGAAAAAAATTCCTGGGATAATAACAATAACACGATAACTTGATATCAGCAACTTGAATGATGCATTTTTATGAATTGGAGACAATGAATACATACCTTTGATGTAACATTCATCTTTCTGAAGGTACACCTCGCTCTGCAGGGCGGTAGTAATTAAGTCCACTTCCTCATCTTCGGGGACGAATACGCGCGCTTCTTTAACTGAGATGTATCTCAAGCTGTCGGTGGAACCATAACAACGGGGAGCATCCGAAAGATGAAGGACGAAGTTAACGTCATTTGCAGTCAGCTTAGTTCTGTTCGAGTGTCTGAGGTAAACTCCACATTTCTGAAATTCGATAATATTCACAGAAATAAACATTAAACAACCGAGCCTTATAGCTTATATGTACTCAGTTTAGAAAGAACCTTACGTGAATAACTTCCCGCAGCCTGTAGGAAACATCATCTGCTAAACGTTTGGCCGCTTCCTCGGACAGGCCACTAATCCCCACTGAATCGGCGGCAGCATTAACCGAGTCCACTGATATTTGAGCGTATCTTCGACTTTCATTAGGCTTTTTCTCTGCCTTTTTCCTATGTGAAAGTCTGTCAGACTTCGGATTCATCTCTTCACGAGTGAATATGTTCTGGAGAGCCTTTAAACTTCATAGCGCGACATGAACCCGCCTCTGCTCAAAGGATACTTTTTAAGCCAGTGAAGTGAGCTGCGATATTTCGACTCTTCGATATTTTTCATCCCACTTGTAGAAGAAGGCGGGATATTTTGAACGATAAAAATGCTCATCATTCTAAGTGCATGTAAATGTTTTGGCAGAGGCTGGAATCCAATGAGAACTCGTCTTGCAGGAAAAAAGTTTTAATTGTGTTTAAATAAACTTGAGCAGTGAAAAAGTCAAAGTATACAAAATGAACTCAGCTGAACGAAAATAACAATTTAACAATATTGACAAATTGGTAAGTTGCTCTTATTTTTAAATATATGGGTGATTTTTCGGGAGTTGAGGTCCTTTTCTTTGAAAATGAAAAAAATTTTAACTTTTAGCCGACATTTCGGAAAATATATTTTTTCCGAAACGGCGGCCAAAAGTTAAATTTTTTTTATTTAAAAAAAAAGGACCTAAATTCCCAAAAAATCATCCAAATATTGACAAACATAAACAGTTGTCTGAGAACAGAGTTACAAACCCATAATTTGGTAATATACAAATACTAACTTATTATTTCAACAAAATTCAACAGAAAAATAGAATTGTTATATGTTACGCAAACACATCTTAAGTTCAGCTAGCTTATGGAATCGCTCAAATGTCACAGCCGTCATAAATTTCCCATCATAGCTATCACCCTTATGATGCCTATGACATTTACAGAATCAACCCGCTGGAATACATTTAAATGGAATTCACTGAACTATTAATCAGATTAATGGCATCAGAACCTTAACATATTAAAATGGCACAAATGTATCAATAGCCTCCATCTTATACAGCTGTACATGCATGAAAAAGTCCTGCTCAGATGTGAACTCAGGACATCTATAGTTACTCAACCTACCTTACCCCTTAAGGACCCACTGGGCTATCATGTCATTCTGATGCAGTGTCCACACCTCTGTAAAGCTCTTGCTGCCAAAAAAAGACAATTAATTAATTTTCCTCCTATTAATAGCTTCCTTATGATATAATCACTAAAGTTATAATGTCATAAGGAAGCTATTCATAATGTATGCACTAGAACCCACTTTAATTTTTTTCTTTTTAGCAATAACTTGCATAAATATCATGGATCCTAGTGGATTCAATTAATGCATTCCATTTTGGCAGGTCACTTAGTTGGATAAATAGTATAACGTTCTGAAATGTTACATTATGGTGTAATTTATCTGTAAATTCCAATAAAACTGTAGTATAGGAATCTACATCATCATAAATAGGTTATCTTAAATCCAGAAAAAATATTAAAGTGCTTTTGCAAGCAGCACAAATTTGCAAATCGTCAACCTCTTTTGAAGCATTAGGACAAATAACAGAGCTAACTGTGTGTCTATCTATCATGTGGTTGGCCCTGATTCAGGAACCCTGGGTCCACAAGGGAAAAATTAGAGGACTAGGTATGACAGGAGGCAAACTCTTTTTCTGTGCCTCGGCTGAAACACCTAGGTCTTGCATATATGTGAAAAGGGTACATGCTAGGCTCCTACCCCAATTTTGCTCTAGAGACCTCACTGCCATTGTGTTATCTCTTAGAGATCAGGAGAGATGGAGGGAGGTAGTGATTTGCTCCGCATGCCTCCCTTACGACTCACCAGAACCTCCACCATCTTTGGAACTTGAGGGACTGGTCAAAGAATGTCACTTTAGGAATTGGGAACTGCTGGTTTGATGCGATGCCAACTCCCATCACACTGCATGGGGGAGTTCAGCTGTCAGCTCCAGGGGCAGATCCCTTTTGGAATTCCTAATGACCACTGAGCTGTTTGTACTCAACAAAGGATCACGACCGACCTTCATGAACAGAGCTAGGCAGGAAGTGATAGACATCACACTATGCTCCAAAAACTTAGTGCATAGGATTAATAGATGGAGGGTGTCTGACCACCCGTACATCCAATTTACTATCAGGGAGGGTGAAAACCCGACAGTAGCATATAGGAATCCCAGATCAACTAACTGGCAGTCCTATAGAAAAGAACTTGAATGGGCAATCTCAAAGAGCCCTTCAATCAAGTTTCACTGAGAGGAAGAGATTGAGGCATCCGTGGTGTTTCTACAGGAAGCCATCATCTCAGCCTACGAAAAAAGCTGCCCCCTTAAATCAGGAAGGGAAAACAGAATCTTCCTTGGTGGGGAGCCGAACTTAAAAGGCTCCGGAAATTAACCAGAAGACTTTTTAATAAAGCTCAACGCACTAAAAAGCCAGAACACTGGGCCCTCTACAAAGAGGCCCAGCGCAGGTATAAAACGACAATTAAACGTTCCAAAAGAGAGGCATGGAGGATGTTTTGCGAGAATGTAGGAGTTTCTGAGACCGCACGACTCCATAAAATCCTCTCCGAGGACCCTGGAGCCGGAGTGGGGACTCTTTTGCTTCCCTCGGGAGACTACAAGTCTTCGGACCAGGAAGCATCAAAACTTCTGTTAGAGACACACTTCCCTGGCTCGAAAGAAGAACATGAGATGCACTCTAGGAGTCCTCCCACTCATCCAGTCAGGAAGGACTGGAGACTGGCCTCCAGCATCATTAATGAAGCAACTGACTGGGCCTTGTCCAGCTTTGCTTCATACAAATCTGCAGGGGTAGATGGGGTGTTTCCTGCCCTCCTTCAAGAGGGAAGAGAGCAACTACTGCTTCCTCTGCTACGAATTTTCCGATCCTGCCTGGCACATGGATATGTTCCAAAAGCATGGCGGCCGACCAAAGTAGTGTTCATCCCTAAACCTGGGAAGACAGACTACACTAAAGCTAATTCTTTCAGAGGAATTAGCCTAATGTCCTTTTTCTTAAAGACTCTAGAGAAGATAATCGATAGATACATCAGAGATGGGCCTCTTAAGGAGCATCCTTTGCATCTGAACCAACACGCTTCCCAGAAAGGCAAGTCCGTGGACTCTGCTCTTCATGGTCTGGTTTCCCGTATCGAGAGCGCTCTTGACCATGGGATATACAGTATGGGAGCATTTCTGGACATAGAGGGGGAATTTAACAATACCACCTTCAATCAGATCTGCTGGGCAGCTGAAAGTCACGGAGTCCACCCTCACATTGTGAGATGGATCAGGTGCATGCTGGCTCAGCGCACTATCACTTCCAGCCTCAGGGGGTGCTCAATGAGGGTGGCAGTGTCCAGGGGCTGCCCCCAGGGAGGGGTTCTATCCCCTCTTCTTTGAAATTTGGTGGTCAACAGCCTCATCACACAGCTGAACAATGTTGGCCTCTACACACAAGGGTATGCTGACGATCTAGCTATACTCATTAGTGGGAAGTATCTGGACACCGTTTCTGGACTCATGCAGAAGGCCCTGGACATGACTCAGGACTGGTGCCAGAGCACAGGGCTAATGGTGAATCCAGACAAGACTGTTCTGATACTTTTCACAAAAAAGAGGAAAAGGGAGGGGCTTACCCTTCCCATTTTACACGGAAAGACCCTTGGGCTCTCATCATCAGTGAAATATCTGGGAACAATCTTGGACTCTAAGCTAATCTGGAAAGAACACTTAGATTCGAGAACAAAAAAAGCATGTGCAACCCTTTGGACATGCCGTCGAGCCTTTGGAAATACCTGGGGACTCAAACCCAAAGTGTTACACTGGTTCTATACAGCAGTAGTCAGACCCAGTCTTACATACTGCTCAATAGTATGGTGGAAGAGAGCCCGGCAATCCGGTGCTCTAAATGAACTCAACCACATTCAGAGAATAGCCTGTTTAGACATCATGGGAGCCATGCGAACTGCTCCAACTCTGGCCCTGGAAACTCTTCTTGAACTCCCTCCCCTTCATGTGGTGGTGGAGAGTCAAGCCAGGGCCACAGCTCATCGCCTAAATTACACAGGCCAATGGAATGGCAAGGGAAATCTCTCTGGCCATAGACAGATATGGACCGAGATGAGCAGGTCCAGCCCAATCTTTCAGATGGGCAGCGACCACATATCGGCAAGGTTCTATTGTAAGGATCCTCCTTTCAAAACAGTTATCCCCTCTAGGGAACAGTGGGAGAGAGGGGGGAAACATCTCCACATCGGAGCCTCTTTATGGTATACAGATGGCTCCAGAAAAGACAATAAAGCAGGGGCAGGCATCTACGGAGGTAGCCCTTCAAGATTGTATCACTTCTCCTTAGGGAAGTACGCCACAGTGTTCCAGGCTGAAACCTTTGCGATTCTGACCTGTGCCTATATTATTAAGGATTGAGACCTCAAAAAAGGACCAATCCACATATGCACCGACAGTCAAGCAGCGATTAAGGCGCTTAACTCACCTTGGTGTACATCACGCCTACTACAAGAGTGTTGAGAGGCACTATCGTAGACAGCTAGGCATTGTAGAATTAAGCTTTTCTGGGTACCTGGACACAAAGGCATACCCGGAAATGAAAAGGCGGACGAGCTCGCCAAAGCTGGAGCAAGTCACAATCAAACTGGCCCCGAACCAGTTCTACCAATCACCCCTGCCATTGGGAGAGCAGAGATCAGAGAATGAACATCTGGCAGACACTCTGAGATCTGGAACTCCACACAGGGACTAAGACAAGCTCGGCTCCACATTGCGGGACCTAAGCCTTGCATGACGAGAACACTTCTATCCCTGGATAGAAGCCAACTTCCAATAGTTGGACTGTTGACAGGCCACTATCGTGTCAATAAGCACCTCAATCTCCTGGGACTGACTAACTCACCAAGTTGTCGATGGTGCGAAGAAGAGGATGAAACCACATCTCATATTCTCTGCGATTGCCCTCTAATCTCCAGGACTCGCATGAGACACCTTGGGGCTGCACACATGGACCCCAAGGAAATCAGGGACATCCCCATCAGAGATATTTTGGCCTTTAGCAAGGCCATAGGACTCTATGGGTGATGTCAAATCTTGTGGATGGCACAATGGACCGTTAGGTCTAAGTGCCCCAGGACTCCATCTTTAGGGGTCCTGCCGCAAATTTAATCTAATCTAAACTAAGAATCTTCTCCAAACAGGGATGCCAGCAGTGGTGGTCTAATGCTGTTTTCTTCGGAAGGAACACTCAGCTATTGATCTGGCTCAGCCTGCACACCTTCCGCACTTTGTGTATGACTCAAAAACAGTTGTAGTTATGGTCATTAAAATCCATAGAACATGCATTAAGTTACCCACACAGCATATGGAAAAGTGTATATGTATGTGATGCATCTACGTGAAGACTACTGTATAATTTTCAGCCAATGACAAAGTTTCCATCACATATATAAATACAGAGCATCTTCTCGAGGTCTACTGTATACTTATCTGGGAATGAGAAACAATTCACATTACATATAGATAAAAGGATATGTCGTATGGCCAATGCATATGTTCATGGCCAATGGTTACAACATACCCTGCATAGAGCACATGAATGCACAAGATTTAGATACTCTTGATGAGTATTTATCAGGGAACAAGAAACAAATTACAGTAATACATATTACCAAATGTTTCATGTACAGTCGATACTTACATGTTCCCACATGTACAGTTGCGAGCAAAGATTATATACACGGATTACATGAAGTAAGGTTGAAGCATTAGGCTGAAGGACAGTACAACCAAACATTCTCTTGAAGGAGTGACAGGAACTAGGTATGTACATAGGAGAATTGTACAATGGTCCCACCTCGTTAAATAACTCTAACCATAATACTTGGCAAATATTATGATTTCAAAGTTCTTCATGAAATCTAGTTTTGCTCTTTTGTCGCATACATGTAAAACCTCCACTTAAAAATCAGATATGATTAAAATTAAATAAATGACTGAAAGAAAACTGATTAGTTGTTAAAATCAGTAAAAGATTTACAATGTTATTTTGTCCTAGCACTAAAGGTATGTCCAGTTTGTCCCACATAGAAACAATTGCAGCCATTTGTATTACTTTAAGTTAAGAACACCACTTTTTTCTTCAAAGCTAATTTTGTTCTTAGAATTAAAGAATATACCACCAAGAGTTGCTGGTTTAAAACATTGGGAATGATAATATTTGTGAACATATCCTTTCTACACATGGCAAAGCATTGTCTACCTTTATTGAGGGAAATAGTCAAATCTAAGAAATTCAATTCCCTGTCACAAACTTCCACAGTGAAGGAAAATCTGGGAGAGGATTTTTTTAGTGGAGGTTTTACATGCATGTGATAGGATGTCATGGAGAACGTTGAAATCATCACATATATCAAGCATTTTGGTATGTGATTAATTAATGAGGTGGTACCAATGCACAATTCTCCTCTCTAGCTAGTCCCTCCTCCAAGAGAATGTTCGGCTACACCATCCATCATCCTTATGTAAGTCAACCTTTCCCCACCCACCTTCTGGAAACGATATAAATACGAACCCACCACTGGAAAGTTTAGTATTGTCCCTTGATAATGGCATGGGAGTGTTGAAACCAGTTGGGCAGTACCCCATAAACAGAGTGGAATAACAAAGTTTACTGAATTTTACTCTTGAACATGAAATTCCACAAAGTAACCGCGTGAATCGACATACTACGTATCAAGGTTCTTTTACCACTGGACTCCTCCTCTAAGATCCTTGGGATTAAGACATACATGTATTTACTATGTCCCTTCAAAGAACCTTAAGGGGATAAACTAAAATAGGCAATTTACATGAATAGTAATGGATGTTGCCATTAGCCTCCTTTTTTTTACATAAGCTGTAAAGCAGAGACAAAATTGCCATTGTTTACTAACTACTCTCTACCACACATTTGTAACGGTGACATTCTGAACCCTTTTACTTCCAGTGGGCCCATCTATCTCTCGGGTTGTGCAAAAACAACCACAGGCTGATACATTGGCCGACTTCTTTACTTTTCGATAATGTTATATTATGGTGTACCTCCATCTTAGACAATTAATTTTTTTAAAGGTCTTTTATTTCATTTAAAGGTCCATCATTTTCTCATACCCAGATTACATTGCCATCATTTAGATAAATATAATGTAAAATCAGGAGTCTTGCTAACTCGGCAGTCTTCCTTAATGATGAGGGTAAAAAAACTATGCAATTTCACAGACTAAAAAAAGTTTTAACAGTCACAGAAAGTATGCAGCGTTACCCTAATGAAATAATGATTTCAATCATTGGTTAGCTCGTCCAGGTCAAAATTCTTTCCAAGCTCGGGTGAGACAGCAAGAGGACAAATAGGACAAGAAACAAGATTATGAGAACTAACTATACCACTAATGCATTTCAGCAATTGACGGAAAAAGTAAAAACTAACAACTGATTGAATATTATTCCTTCAGCACTCTCTAATAGTTGGGTACAATAGTGAGTAGCCACTATGGCACCCTCTAGAAAATGACGAGGCCTCGGAATTTGACTTGAAGCTGCCATCGCTTGATAAGAACTACTTGCCGATTCGACTCGAACAGAGCGTGAGAGGGAAGGTTTTTTTTACGCCAGGAGTGGGGTTTTCGGCAAGGTCAAGGTGGAGTGGGGATGAATGTAGAATCAGATGATAGTACGCTTTTGAGGGGAGGGAAAATGGTATGGTTATAGTGGGGGAGGTGGAAGTTTATCATTGGAGCGTCAGGAACTCTTCTAGCTGACTTTGGCGGGAGGACACCAGCTCATGGCCTGTGTGCTTGGCAAACTTCAGGTCTTCTTCTGCATCCAGGGGGCTACATAAGTGATGGCTGATGTGGTGAGGGAACAGCACAGACAGAATGGGTTGGATGGAATGGAGCAGGCCGGATCAGTGTAGACAGGAAACATTGCATTTTGGAATTGTAGGTATTGCTTGCGTCGTTGGCTCTGCCTGCCATGCAAGTCCTTTGGTTAATTTCGGAGGGTAATTAGTCCAACGAGGGGGGAAATGGGGGGGGCAAAATTACCACCAGTAGAAACAGAAAAAAATCATTATTTGATATCTGAAATACAGACTAGGGAAGTATTCGTTCTTCTATAACAACGCTATGTCACCTTGCTCACAGTATTTCATGCCTCACATACTCAAGTTGTACTTTTGAAAGCAGTAAAGCACTAGGAATGCAAAAAGGGTAGGGAACACATTCAAAGTATTATGTACTGCTTCAAAAGACATCTCTCTAAGCAGATATTTGTGGCAAAGGCATTGCACAATTAAACAAATTATGTACTTGCAAAATAAAGTTGAAACCTTACAGCATTATTACCAGTCTGCTGCTTCATAAAGTGGGGAATAGGATGCAGGAAGTTGCTTTCCGGTTGAAAAAAAATAATGCATTAGATTGGATAGCAGAAAAAATAAATATTTATTTGACCTCCACACATAACTGCAAAAATTGTCATTTTACATTAAAATCTGAATGGGAATGGAGTTATGGACAGAAATTAGGGAAACACAACAACATTTCATTTTCCATTATTTATCTGTTATCCATTTTAAAATTCAAATCATAACAAGTAGTATCTGAAGAGTGACATTACTCATTATTTATTTCCTCAATATTATCATGCATAAGACACTTATTTTTACCATTCTTTCAGACAAATCTCTTAACTGGATTAATGACACATCTACTTTGCTCCTGGACCTCCAACATTAAAACTTTCTGAGCTTGAGTTATAGGATCTACAATAGTCACATGAAAATATTATTACACCAGAAGGATTATGAAAGGGATTTGTCCTATTAACAGGAATGACAAGGTAGATACAGGTCTCTGTTTAATTAAAGCATGAGCAATATGCTTTGAGACAATTTTAAACAAAATTATAGGCAACTACTGCTGCAAATATGATAAACAATATCATAAAACATTGGTGTTGATCCCTTCAAAAATTAATGAAAAAAAGCATTAAAATGGATTTTATGCCAGCTATGAGTATTGAGATAAATACAATTATGATCTTGTGTTCTAAGCTGCCAGTTTGAACCTAATGAAACAGGCAATGAGACTACTTTGGAAAAGTTTTCATGGTATCATTTCAAGTACCAAGTCACACGTAACTGTACAAGTGCCCAACACTTACTTGTATTGACTAACATTCTCCTGAACTTGCCTAACATATAATGTGACTTCAAGTGACTTAATAGCAGAGGCTATATTATGGAATACCTAGTACCCCTGTAAGACAACTATACCTCTCCAACATAGACACCAAGCTACCTTATGTGCACGTAATTTGGAAGACAGGAAAACGGACCACCTGACACGAATTTGGTTGATGAAATACAGTGCAGGGTTAATGATCTACAGAACACTGGACATCCACAAGGGCACTTAGAAAACAACCACAGAGCTCAAGGACAGAGCACAGGGAAGTCCATATTTTTTTCCAACTCAGAGATGACATGAGACATTTATTTTCCTGCGATGTGATTGCTTTGTACAACCCAGCATTGGATTGTGACACTTTCAGCAAAATACTCTGCTGAACAAACACAACTGACCTGATTCAAATGAAAACCAAGCTTTTCATGGTGCACATCTGAACATCATAATTACAGGCTAGGCATGGAGAAGAACTGAGAGGCATAGGAAAATCAAATTTTCTGAGTTTTGGTTGAGAGAAAATGATCCCACAAACATCAGCACAATAAAATGCGATGAAGCAGGCAATGCCAAATGTGAAATGCTTTGGCTTGAGTCATTTCAGGAATTGTGCAGTTGATTAAGGAGCATTTATCTATTTTCAGGCAGGAATCCATCATATGTACATGTGAACATGAATACATCAGGATGGGTATAAGGATTCTTTATGAGTCGAAAGAAAATAAGGAAGTGCATTCCCTTAACACAATTTTTCATGAATGTAACAGAACTTGTGCATGATTTAATTCCAGAAAACTCTCCTAGTTCCAGTCATTATAAGAAGCCTCGAGAGATGCACCATTATCCACTCAGTTATCTGAAAGGATATGCCCACCTTGGGATTCATCCAACCTATTCATAAATATAACAGCTGACTATCTGTATACCTTGCCTCTTACCTGGTATTTTCTACCAGAATCAAGAATAAACATTCGACCACTTGGCGAGCAGTTTGCCATCTCTCTAACTCAAGACAACACCATAAATTCCAAGGGAAGATACAAGCAACAAAGACACTCATTTGCAAGAGTTAAGATTTAACTGATGCAGTCTCAGGCATAAAAGACAAATGATAGTCCAGGCAACACATTATGGAGAAATTAATAACCCCTCCTTGCCAATAATTTATGAATTAATACATATGGGCAATTTTAAATAATATAGAAAAATATGTAAAACAAAACTCTAATGAATTTTAAAGGAAAGACACTTCAGAATAAGGTTTATCGACACATCATCACTGAAAACTAATTGGCAGTAGTCTTTAGGCTAAGCCTGATAACATTTCCCATTCCAGACACTGGGGAACTTGTAAAATTTCTCTGAAACAAAGCAACTTAGCTTGCTAGTGAGAGCACATCTCCCAAGCAGACAATTATAGACATGACACATGGCACCTGCTGATGTCAAACAGCACAAGTCCCTCACAAAGTTGAATCCTTAATGATACTAAAATTATCAATCCCATTAGGTAACTGAAATTCCAGTTAGAATGTAGTTTAGTGTTTCCATTCTGAACAGACACTGTCAAAGTGATAGTGAGATTTAAAACTCAGATGCATTCACCATTAACATCTTAGAGAAGAGATAAAAGAGCTTTCAGAGTCATGCTTACATTTCAAACCAGCCAAGAATACCACAGAAACCTACTGCTCCAAACGTATGAGGAATATTCGCATAAATATAGGTATATGAAGTTTAGAACCCAATGTTGGAGATTTGGTGGCATTTCTTGCAATTGATAAATATTGATTTTTATCACTATTTTCATTATATTATAAAATGAATTGGCAATTTAAGGCTTAATTTGTAATTATAAGTACTTTCACATGAACATCATTCAGTGATGAATAATTATACAATGGACACATCCATATTTAAGCAAAAACAATTGATTCAATCACAAGAGAAAATAGCTATTCTAATTCAAAACCTAATTGAACAAGTGAATTAACAATAATAAAACTAAAGAAGAAACAAATATATAGATAGTACATGGGGTAAGTTGTGATGGATTGCCATAAATGTGCAGAGCTTAGTCATATCAAGTTCAAATAAATATCATACCAGAAAGGTAACATTACAGCTTACCAAAGACAGAGAGGTACAGTAATAGAAATTATGACCAGATTATGATGAAAACAATATTGTCACTCTAGAATTTATCATTATGTGTATTTCTATTTATATACAGCTTTAAAAGGAATGGGTGATGAGAAATAGCACAGGGACAATGAAGTGAGTAACTTTGAGAAGCTCTTAACTCAATAATTTTGCCTGGACAAATGTACCATTATACAATTTCCCTTTCATGATTAAAATGGAAAGACCACCTCTCAAACTACAAACACTGATACATCTCGGCATGTCATAGTGTCACTGAGGACCCTTGAAAACGACAAAAAAATTAAGGATTTCCACACAGTGAACCACTGAGTACAAATCAAGAATAAAAACTTTATGTCAAGACACTATCTACCACACAAGAAAAAAATCAACACACATTATACCTAATTCATATTGGAATTGAATCAACAGGAGCCCAGCCTATCAACTCGAAAACTTGAGAATTATAACTAAAACACTCATCACACAGCACTGTGGTCCCTTACAGCAGAATAAAGACAAAAAGAAACGAGACTCAATCAAACCATGGCTTAGCACAATTACAATCTACCTCAATGGTGCTCAATATGCATTTTCCTCCTAAGTAATATCTGATAGATCACATTGAAACTAATATCTTTCAGTGGAATGTTCCACATCATAACTTGATAAAATATGCAAATATGTTACATCGTTACTCTTCATAGATCACTTTCTGAAAGGAATTAGTTAGGATTTGGATACAATTTTACATGCACATACATTATGTATTCCTCTTACTTAGCACTTGTTTCTCATTTACGCATCAGAAATCATTATCTTCACAACGGATACCTCAAACTGACCATGGTACAATATTAAAAACAAAGAAAAGAAAACTTTTTTTAACCTGCTAGGATGAGGGACAGTTCATTCCAGAATTAAAATGAAAATTAATACGCATTGTCAAATTGGAAACCATACAAAAATGTTATTCGGAAAAAGTCATTCTGTAAATACCTCAAATATCTTCTGCAAACATGATTTCAAAATGTCAAAACACACACAAACATCATTATATACGTTCATAAATACCAAAGCAATGAATTGCAATGACACTAAAACAACGGCTTCACCAAGATTTTCATCGTTAGGTGAATGCACTCTTTTATTATGTATCATAAGCTTTGACAATATTCCAAAGGTAGTTAAGAGAATAATCACCAATAGGTCGAATAAAAAACTGATGCTGACATATTTGCTACTGCAATTGACTGGCCAACTGAAGCAGATAATAGTAAATTAAGGGTGAGACCAGAGAGGCATTTCCTATGTGATGCACTAGGGCATCGCTGTTACTTAACATGATTAGAATGCATGCCCACCCTCCATGTGCATCAAGGATGCAGGAAAAGATTAGCAAATACTTGAATAAAATCTACAGGCAACACAATGTCTAATGAAAAAACCTAAAATCCATAGAGAGAATCCAATCATGGCCTTAGATAAATTCTACTTATGAGGTATGTCTGGCTAAAAATATAACTTTCTTGGAACTGCTATGCTGAATAAAACATGTTCAGGGCACAGAAAATGCTCTTAAAAATAGATATTAGTAAAGATGAATCTGAAAATTGATGACCAGTAGCAACTGTGATCACACCCAAAATGCTGTCTGGATGCAGTTTCGGGAGTATTCCCTACCTGTTTAATTGAACAGTATATACATTTAGTGTATCACATGAGACCTTCTAGCTAACTGCTTGCAAAATATTTCCAAATGTAACTGAAATATATTACTTAGTGATCTCTTTAGACACTGAACCAGCAGTTCTCTTGTATGGTTCTAGCACTCAAATGTGTTTCACCCTGAGCAGTTGTTGGGCCAACCGCTGGGTTACTCTTGATAACAATTTCTAGAACATTTTATTATTACCTCTTTGGTAGGAACATGTTTAACTGTAACAAAACAAATTATATAGACTATCAATTATTTATTTACAATTATATACCAGGAGATTCTGTAAATAGATAGCAGACCTCACCACATTAAAAGCAACCATCAACATATTCTACAAGATAATTGAACAGGGATAATTAATGAACCAATGAAATACCCTAACATCTTTTCACAAGAGTTAAATTACATGATCTTGTAGTGTTCCATTCATACAATAAAGTGCTGGTGATTTATAATGATTAAATATTATGAAAAGTTTAAACACAACACCAGTTACATTTTTTTTGCTTGTAGAGGTGATGGCAAATCTTATATTGTTACGAGTTCATATTTAATTACAGTATGAGTATTCATTTATGCATATCAGCAAATCTAAAGTTTTAATAAGTAACTTGCCCACATAGACCTTAAAAATCTTTATATTTTGCAGTCATGATGGAATGTCACTCATTAAAGAATCTAGTCAAAATGGTGCATTTCTCTCAAACCTATTATTGGGCGTTGATTTTTAAGACGGCAGAGATAATACAGAATAGGAGGTATCCACATTATAGCACACCTGCCCCCTCCAATGCATCAAAAACTTGTACACTCAATAGAGAGGGATATATTGATAATTATATATCTGATTAGAAATTGAATACCTTTTCATGATAACAATATAATACTATACATTGTCAAGGAAAGTTTCCACACACACAGGGTGCCTTGTAAAAAACAACCATACAACACTGGTGTAAAATGAGGGCTACAGCAATCCATCAACCATTTTGTGCCAAAATCAACGCTATACAAACATACATAGGTAATCACTTACATCAATTAATAATGCACAATATGGAGGTAAAACTGTTTCATCCCAATTAAGTCCATTAATAATGTCACACATTTTACGTAACCACAGTGTGCATATCAAGTGAATTGACTAGGCCTTCACCTACACACACTCGCCCTCGACTTCACAGCTGCGTGGCAGACAAATTGTTGCACCCCAAAAATTCACCATTTCATAACAATCCTCTTTACAAGACACCCGGCACACAAATCCGCTAAGTATAACGAAATAAATCAACATCAGGCTCCCAAATTGGCTCCCGCTCAAACCTATTCCCAACCTTTACAACATGCTATCTCTTTTTCCAAGGAATGATTTGGTAAATAAATAACCTCTAAGTCACTAGTTTATGTTTTCTTCAGAATTAACAATACCTTACACTCATTTACAATCAGTAGTAGACAGATATACAACAGTTTCTTTGTTTTTTTCAGGGCACACTGATAGAGGAGATTGTAACGAACCTATCCTCGAAAACTGTCGATGGCACGTGGTATGGTGATACTTGACAGACTTGATTTGTCGTTGGGAATGGCAGCACTAGCACTCTTCCAAGTCATCTCCTTCAACACACTCACTCTACCCCTACCACTGCTTGGGTTGTTGAGGAGCCGAAGCCATCGGGACGTGGCTGGGTGACCCCCGCTCAGACATGCCTACAACAACATAGGGCAGGGCGGGGATGGGTGAGAGAGGAGAACGAGTTGGATATCAGTGGCTGCACTGTGTGAAAGAATCAAGACTGCCGGTGACACAGCAGATATCTCCATGGGTCAAACCATGAGGAAGTTTCAAGTCAAATAACTTGTCTTACCATCCACCAATGCCTCTTTCGAAATATGTAAAGCTTAAGGGAAGAAATATGGCCAGAATCTAGCACAGAGTTTGAGATATCAAAAACTGTTAGGAAGAATGTGTACTCTGTTGTGACTTTAAACATTTTAGTCGATTATGAACACAGAACATAGTGGCAACAGAAACTGAAAAGAGAATTCCATAAGGATTTCTAATTACTCCTCCTAATTTCCCTTTCACTCGATTCTGACGTCCTTAGTCATTAAAATTCATACATTTCATTGATTCTGTACATCATTACTCCTCTCAAAGATAATAGGATCATTTACAGCCCAATTCACGATGTTACAATAATGAATAAGATATTGGATGTCATAAAGATATAATCAGCTCAATGCAATGCTATTTAGTTAATGAGTAATTCGGCCTCTTCTGAGAATTATGCAGAATTTATGTAAATTTTTGTGAATACCATGACATTCCCACAGGTTTCCCACATCCCTGGATTCTATAATTCCCTGATCCTGTTGCCACTTTGTTGGAAATGTGGAAATAATATTTAAAATGTGGAGTTCAATGGCAATTAAATTGCATGGGTAAACATATGGACAAAATAACATTCAGTTCAATAACAGAGGAAAGAATAAGCTGTGTTTATGCCTTATTGCAGGACATAACAGCACACTGGGACTGGCAATGATGTCACAACCGGAATCAATTTACATGTTAAACTTTACTTGAGAAAACATAACTGGATAGAGCCAAAATTAAGCTCAGAATTGAATTTCGTTGGCTGACAGCCAAATAATATAAAAACATCTATCACAATTCAAATTTAAATCCTTAATTATGGGTTCTCAGTATTATATAAAATACTGATTTAGGAAATGTTAGCACACAAATTATAATTTGATTCACTTTTCATGAGAACTTTGGCTTCAACAGCCCATAATGATGATAATGGGATTTGAAATCCATTACATCACAGCTTTGCAAGCAGATACACACAAGCATTTTTAGTAAGGCTATAAATAATGGATTGAAAAAATTAAGAGTAATGTACTTATGGTTGTTGAAAATTTCTGAAATTTGGGATATGGCCGGGGCATTAATTTAAAATAGTGCTTAGGATGAAAAAGGAATTCTCTGAAGGACACCACAGCATAATAGGTCATCTACACACAATGCAGCAATATCAGTGAATAAGTAGTAAGATTGATTCAGGTCCATTTTGTCATACACTGTTTAACCCATTTGCCTCTTCGCGATTTTCTGGCCTTTTAACTAATTTAATTTTCTAATACTTTTCACTTGGATTTTTTATTATTTTTATGAAATTAACATTATTTATACATTAAATATTTCAAAACTTATTTTCACCTTAAAAAAAAAGACTTGTGGTACATATAACCGGGAAAAAATAATAGCATTAGAACATTGAATTTTATCACATGACCGGCAAACGCTGGCTCTTTACCTTAAGGCAAAATAAGGCAGACCCGAGAATCGCCGGCGCTTTACCCCAATGGTTTAAAGTTTTCTAGATAGAATTCCTCAAATAGATTTCTTCAGTTTTCTGTAATAGTTTACAACTAATTTAAAATGCATTCTCATGGACACCTTGACATATGTAATTGGTGGACACTTACACTAGGGCCTACAAAGATTTTAATTTTCAAGAAATCAATCCTTTGTAAGACAATTACACAGGAATTAAAAAAAATCGCAAGACCCTGGCCCAAAAATTCTACACTAAAAACTAAATCTACATCTAAAAACAATTACAACAAAAAATGAAGAAAACTACTGCTACTAGTGAAGACTTGCACTACAGCTGTGATCTAATACAATTAATTTCTTTTAATAAATTAATGCAAAGACCATTTGAGGAATATATGTTTAAAATGTACTTTCACACATTTTAGAAAGCCTATTAGGCTATTTAAATGTCCTAGCAAATATTGATCTAAAAATCTTCAAGCCCTATAATGTTTTAGACTCCATACCTTTATCTTAGTTTAGTATCTCATTATTTGTTAATGCCTTTAAAAAGATGCACCAGACGGATAATAATGTTTGTTTTCGCATGAAGCCTTGGTAATTTCAAGTTTATTTCAGTTATTTTGTTCATTCTAAAGTCGATTGAATAAAAAATCAGGAGAATTAAAAGAGAAGGATAAATGCTTTGAAGGAAAAAACAAAATGAATTTAAATAGGCTATACAAATAATCATGAGAAAAAATTTGAACAATGAAAAAATACCAATTATTCTATCTGAAAGGTCAACGCACATGAAATTTTGAAATTTAGTGAAATCTCTTCTTGTTCAACAACTTACACAAAAATGAATAAAGTAGGACTAATCTTTATAACTATTTGAGTGTAGAATTAGATTGGTGAAGCAGAGAGATCCATGAGCGGAGGGAAAAAGTAGTGAAATAAAAAACAATGTCACCATCTCCTGATCTGTGTCTGCTAAATGGCCGTACCTGGAGTATAAGTGACCTTGTCAGCAGGATTGAGAGATGTGGTCTCGTTGGTGGAAGATGGTGCATATGGAGGTGGTGGATATGAGGGCGGAGGCATGGCAAAAGGGTTTGTCCCTTCAATGCCACCTGACGAGGTCGGCTGGCTAGTCACTGCTGGGTCATCCACGGTAGCACTCTCACCCAGGTGTCCCTCATCATCACTCAAGTCCTCCTTTGGGACAAAGAGAATCATTTCCAACACAAAAATCAACAAAAGGAATTAGCAATGCCCCCATTTCAGTTGTTACATGGGATAGGCTCATTGGGATCTAAAAAAAATAATTTTTACCTCAATGGATTCAAGTCAGCAATTAGTTTAGAATAATCACTTCTTCATGAACATATAGCTTTTTCATAATTTCTTCACAGTCACCCAATCACACAAAAAACTGTGAGATATTCACTTGACTTTTTTACTTGTCTCTAACAGATATTATGAAGGCGGTAAAAAATTTATTAACTTGTATATCCTACATTTGTAAAGCATTAAGAGCAGCAATTATTAATGAGGACAAAGCAAGAAAAAATATTAGAAGTTTTAAAAGAAACAGTTGCAGTTGGTGGTAGAATTAGGCAATTATCACATACAGCAGAGACAGAATCCAAGGCCATGTAAGATCAACTTCAATGCTTTGGGAAGGCAGTTTAATATCAAGCACCAATACTTACTTTTAGGCAAATTAGTTAGTACCATTGACAGGCAAATAAAACCTTTAAATATTATGTAATTTTCGTTTACCTTTCTACTAAATGAGGAATTGAGATTATCTTTACCCCTTATTTTAAAAGTAAACCAACTAAATATAACTCAAAACTCCATTTCCCAACACAATATTTTACTTCAGAAGCATTTTTCATGACAGTACTCACCCAAACATTCAATGCAACACTTTGATGTCAACAGTATAAATTATATTTCAGATAATAAGTGACAAATAGGAACATTTAAAAGCCAAAATGAATACTTCCATGAGTATTTTAAGTCCAATATTCTCTTATTCAAACATATTTATAGAACAAATTCTCTATAGAATACATTTATTCATCTCCATCCAAATGACTGAGTTTCAATTTTAATCATAAAAACAATTGCACAATGTTTCTTTTGATGTGACTACAATTTTTCACCAAGAGTTAGACGAATAACTGGATAAGACAACACTTATATTTTAACATGCTTGAACTCCTTTTCATAGGCTGACCACATCTCATTATATGAGGATTCCATTCTTCCTTGACACAATTTCAAGTTCTTTTTGATTGCTCTGCTCTAATCATTTGAATTAGTTGCAACCGCAGAAACCTGATGGGTTTAAATTGAAAAGTGAATCAACTAAATTTGAAATATATTGTACATATTGTCAAAGAAAACATTAAAATTAACGATAACACAACTACGATGGTACATGAAGAAATATTCTACTGGAAAATTACATAGTCAATTAACTTATCAGCTCATTAACAGAAAAACACTACACTCATGAACATGAAATTGGGCGCATATTAGGTACTGTATGCATCCAACATGAAGACAATGACAGTCACTTTTCTATGCACAAAAATAGAAGCCACGGCAAACATGGCAACAGGTAATTAGAATAAGACCATGGGAAATCATTTACATAAATGAATGTATTATGCACCCATGTTCTTAATGGGGGTTAAGTTGGGTAGAGCACTGGACTATAGACTAGAGGGTCCTGGGTTCAAATCCTGGTGAAGCCTCTCTGAACACCCCTACCAAAAATCCGTGTGGTGCAATTTTCTGTCCGAATTCTGTGAGAAATCGTAGGTGGCCCAAGAAAAGAAACTGGTCCCCCAACCCTGAATGAGTAAATTTCACATTCTGATGGCTTAAAATAAATTGTATTGGTGGGTGGGGGCCTACTGGAGCCCTCCTGGCAATTAAGACCTCTTTAGATCCATTGCGCCAACCCACATTTAGCCTGCCCGCCACTAATAAAAAGGAAGTCCTCAGGCTTCACTTGGTCGAACCGCACGATAGTACTAAATAGAACAATCACTTTGTAAGATTCCACAACATTTTTATTTTAACACCGACCTAGGTTTTGATTATTGCTCCACACCCAGTGCAAAGGCCACAAGTTGAACTTCGAACAGTTGGAGATAACGTCCACTACCAAAAACAACGTACACCTGTATAATGAATATTTGTTCCCTTCCAACTCTCCCTTCCTGACCTTAACTTTTCTCTCCTCCCTACTTGACCCATCTCCTTAACCCTCCCCCCTCCTCAGGCCAAGTCACAAATAGTTACTGTCCTCCCTCCTCCTGTTCCCCCCCCCCCCCCATTTTCCATTGTTGCCCCAACCCATGGATCACGTGAACACCTTGCGGGTATATAAGGAGCTCGCTGACTCTCCGCGCTTACCTTGAAGATGATTGGTAAACCAATCGAAACCCAGGTCGTTGTAAAAATAAAAAATTTGTGGAATCTCCCCTGATTCCATTCCATTTACTACTGCCCGTCACTTGCACACAGGGGACAAGAACACCACGGTAGAGGCATGGAGGAGGGTCACCCATCCAGCCTCCGTCCCAACGTTGCTTAACTTCGGTGATCTCACGGGAACTGGTGTGTCAACGTGATTCGGCCCTTGCCCTACCAATGGCTTAGTGTGGGATGAGCTCTACCCTAACCTATTAAACCAACCTTCAGGTTGAACACTGAGTGGGTGAGTGAGTTTCTAAAACATTTTCAGAGCTGCAACTTCCTTGGCATTAAGGAGTTTAATATATTTTTTTTTCCTATTCATTTAAGATATTATTTAACGATTTTTCAAACTAATCAAGCCCTTGGTATCAGATGCTCTCCCCTAGGATAGCTACACAACAAAGATAGCATCATTTTATCTTGCATATCAGACTTTTCTAATTATGATTAATAAACACTTGCACTTTTCAACAAGTTTTCAATGCACTACACATTTGAACTCAAATAGTCATTTTCAGATACAAAATTTGTTGTCTTGTACCTGAAGATGTCTCTGTTCCTTGACTGTGCTTGAGAATGTCTGCTTCAATATGTATTCCTTCCACTATATCAAGCTAGAATCTGCTCAACTACCTGAAATACTCTTCATTAAATTCCTACCAAACATATGGTTTAGGCGTCTCCACATAATTCCTTTAATTCCATCTAGGCAAAAATAATGACCTTATCTCTTTCATTAACACTGCACTATAGATCATAAATAATGATAGGAAAACAAGATTCATTAGTCCACGAACAAAATTTCTCTATGCCTAGGCGTACGAACCTAACCTCACCCATTAAACTGCAAGGTGCCTGGAAATAGTTTACTTCAGGACTAGGAAGAAAAACTATGATATAATTGAGGGGAAATTAGAAACTTGAGCCCATTCACTGAGCATCTTTCGTACAAATTAATCCAATTATCAGTTCTCAATAGCTCTGCTCTAGATTTTTAGTATGCATTGCATATTTTAAATATGCACGATTCTCCTATTCTGTTCTAGATTTTTTTAAATTATGAACTGCAAACTTTTATAATTTTTACATTTTTATTATAGTCTAAGGCTCTAAGCAATGATAAAGTTCCCTTTAACTTAATGATAGCCTGACAATAGCAATACAAACTCCGCACGGTGGTTGTTCTCTTTCATCAACACCTTTTCCCTACAATATCTGTCACAGTTAGCATTGTGGCCAAAGTATTAAGTAATTTTCAATTTCAGAGCTTGACTCCAGGAGATCCTCTACCTGACATATCCCAGTAGACCCAAGCTGGAGGATTTTCTGACAAGCAGATCTTCCTGGGAAATTATGAGACAACTTGCATACCAGATTGACCTTGGTGTTGAACAGTGTGGTTAGGATTTAGCATAAATACTTCTCATCTATTACAGAGGTACCTGAATTATTTTCCTTCCTACCTAAGTGCATTTCTGGACTAAATATGTGTCCTCACGTTAAACAGCAGCAAGGAAAATAAAGTACTTTTGGAACACCAGCGGGACTAAAACTCCAAACCAATGAGAGGAGCAGCTTGGCAAGTGTTTTACTAAGTCCAAAACATTGTTTTCACATCCAAAGTAACACAACAGCCTTACTTTGGATGTGAAAACACAATGTGCAATCACAGAAAAAGGATGTCATAATTTTTGATGAAAATATAGAAGTTGATATAGCACTCAGAAGCTGGAAGTAAGCATGCTTGACCCGGAAAATTTAATTAACAATGATAGACTAAGCAACTTAGATTACAAGAGAACAGCAGACATTATTCTGCTAGGTTACTTCCACCATGAACATATCCGATTACTTACCCTTTCCTTTAGCTATGAGCACAGAAAGTATACATGTAGAAGGGCTTGTATTGAAACTTCAATAAAAGTAAAATACTGAAAAAAATTGTAAAAGCCAATCCACCAATACCATGTTGTCTATTACAAAAAGCAGGCACAAAAAAAGACCAAGTAATTATGGACAACTATCTCAATGGTACATAACAATCTCAAAGATGGAAACAAAATTTAAAGAGTTTTGCAAAAGTGTCAATTTCAGATTATTTTTAGCAAAAGTGAGATAATGACATGCAGGTTAACATAACATAAACCAATAAAAATCCCAAAAAGATTGTCGAAATAAAGTTATAAACCCTCATTCACACACAATACGTTATTTAAACAGGTAGATTGTTACGTAATTCAAAGAGTTGACCACCATAATGAAACAATAATGGCGTGCTATCAATTTAGTCTTTGCTGCTTCTAGCAAAAATCACATACAATATGCATGCTTAAGCAAAAGAAATCAGGAGTCAGAAAAAGAAACTGCAATTTGCAGCTTTCCATCATGCTGATTCTTACCTGTTAGCAAAACATGGCTCTTTGAAGGTTAACAACACCAACACATGTCTCCAAAGATATCATGAGTATGGAACTAAGTATATATATAACTGGTAACATTTATTTCATTCAAAATACTTTTACCACTGTTGGGTAAGACAACAGCACTGACTTAATGGGAATCCAAGCAAGGGATTTCTTTCACTAAAGGAAACAATTAAATATGAATTTGAAGTTAATAAATAGCATGCATCATTAATAAAATAGAAAACTATCCTACATAGGATCATATTATTTAAGGACAGGAGAATAAGAATTAGGAAAAAGGAGAAATAATATTACTGAATACAATTGAGTATGATTGGAAAGACTGCTAAGTTGGACAGGGTGATAATATATAGGATTGAAATTAATTACAGGACAAAAACAAACTCCCAGGATGAAAGACCATTTCTAAGGACAACTCAATGTAATTAAATCAAACCACAACTTATAAAACTACAGAAAGATCTGTCATGTAAATTACACTGAAGTGGTCTAACAAAACTGCTGTAAATTTTTGAATTATTATATCGGTCACAGATGATGATACGGTGCCTTATTCCTTCTTCGCAATTACCCTCACTAACAACTGGAATGTATTGGGATATAGAAATATATTACAAAACTACAAAAGCCATGAAAAAGCTCAAATTGACCTCAGCAAGTATTTGATCCAATGCATTTTATTTCAGAAGCCAGTAACGATATCATTTCCCAAACTTAAAAGTGTAAAGGAAGAAAAAGTTAAGTAATAAGAATGAAAAGATATCTCAGTTAAAATTCTAACTTTATTCGAATGCACTTGTATCAATTGATATGAAATATTTAAAAGTATTTCGACAGCTTGGCTTTAGTCAAGTTCTGGCCCATTGTAAGAATGTCGTCCGATTCGCTTTGTTAGTGACTCTTAACTTAAAGGAACATCCCTACTCCCAGTTATGACACCTTTTTACAATTTAATTAATTCAACTCAAACGGGGAATAATATGACAACAGCAGTTGCAATTACATGGTTCCACTTAGCCACAACTGGTACTGATACAATGAAGGGAGCACAGAGGCCGACATTGCCAATGCTATATTTTCATGATTACTTAGAACCATAGGCTATAAATAGAATGAAAATCACTTATGACAAATTACAACATTGCTAAAAAAATGAACAAACAGAAAAGTCAAAACCTAGTTCACTGGGAATTCTAAAGTACTTATGAAGCATGCATCCACCAAATGACCCAAGTCACTTTATCCCTGTCTCAAAAAGTAGTTTTCTATATTTAACATCCTGATTCAATATTCAGAAAACAGCTAAAATTTCAGTCACTTTTCAGCATCCTCACAACCTGAATATGCATCAATAGAATGACAATTTTTTATGGCCATTGTTATAATCAGTATATTGTCCTATAGTGTATAAAAATAATATAATATCATTTTTTCTTAGTAAAACTTTTTAGGGAAAATCTAAAACAAAACATAGCTTTACATTAAAAACTAACAATAACACTGAAGCATTAAGTAAAATTAACAAATAACTAGACAGTTTATTAATTAGAAAAAGTAAATTTTTTGACACCTGGTCAACAGTCAGCAGTATATAAATTGAAGACTTAAAAAAATCCCATATAATATCATCCACTGAGGTGCAATCTCAATGTAAACCTAAAATTCTATAACGAAAGTAGTTAATGATGCTTATTCTACATTCAATTGCATCAGCAAACTGATATCACCGCAGCTTTATGTCTCGCAAACCACTAAAACAAGGATGAATGAATGCTGAAACTACAACATTCAGAATGACTAGGGACAAGAACTATGAGAGATGAGTGGATAATAAATTTTCCGACACATGAAAAACCAATCTTAGAGATAACAGCCCCTCCACGCCATGAATATCAATGCAAATAATCTCTTCTAAAAAAAGTAACACAAACAAAATAAAAAATGATTTGCAAACTTAATTATTATCCTTTTAATATGAGACGAGCAGCTCCATTTTAATAAAATGGATTTTCATCAAAGAAATATCTAACAGGTTATTCTGTTATGCTTGCCTGACTCACTTTACACAGCCTGTTACCATTTTGGAACTGGAAAGGCAAATTGGTGACATAAGAATAAAAAATTACAAGTTATGACAAGTGAGTGAAGTTATAGTCCAAGTAAGTTCATGAAAATGACATTTAACAGCAAGGGGAAACACAAATTAATCACGTCCCTGAGAATCAATGAGTAAGCGCAGAAATCATAAATTAGAAAGGTCTTCCATGTGGAGGTGTTTATAAACTGCCTATAAGTGACATAAATAACTGAATTACATAATCCATTCAGGAGACGCATCAGGATTAAATCTTATGTTACATTCAGCCCCACAAACACTAATAAAATGGAGTACGATAAAGTGAATTATAATTGGAACCAACTTTAGCATGTCAGTGCTTTCCAAAAACCTCTCAATTGCATCAGAAAAGTGGTAATTGCAACAGAAAAGAGCAAGCAGCTAAGAATTAGGATGGTTAAACATCCAGTGGAAAGAAGAAAAGACATTACACTCAACCATATGGAAAGATGATTAATTGTAGTGACAAGAGTTTTACTACGTACCTTATTTCTCTGCCCAGTCCCTTGTGGTTGTTCCGTGACTACTGTTGGCTCTTGCACCCGCTCGTTCCTCTACAACCAGAGAGCATGATGGGAAGATTGAGGAGGAGGATTGGTAATAGTGGATCCCAGAACAAGAAAATATGTAACATCATTTGGAACTCCAAGCATACTGCTGCCAGACACAGATTCTTTGGCAGAGACAAGGTGTCACGGAAATGGCGGGGGCTAGGTGAGGTGAGTGACCATGGGAAGGGGAGGAGAGGGTACACTGGCATCAAATGAATGAGAGAAGCAATGCTCAAAACTGGTGATATGATCAACTTTAAATCAGCTATGAGATGAATAACACAACAAGAGTCTACCATGGATGAGACCAGAATTTGCACTCATTTCAGAATTCGAAACGCTTCTATTAGATAAAAAGAAAACAAAGGAAATGTATGAGAGGTTCTAGATGTTCCATATAAAGCTGTTTCAGGTCCTTAAAGATGGCCAAAGTAATAATTTATTGAAGTCAAATCATTCCTTCATGGATTCTAACACCAAATGTTTTGTAATAATTCCAATTACATTCAATTATAACTTTACAGTCACTTCTTGCACCTCCTTGACCTCAGATGGGGCAACAGTGTATTAACTTTGCTTATGCGCTTTTATTAAAAATAGATTCTCTAGTACAAATGCTAATACCTAATCTTGGAAGATGTAAGTCGTCCTGGATAATGAAATGTGAAATGAGTTAATAGTGGTCAAGAATTTCACTTTTCAAAATCCATTACTTTTCATGGTTCAACAGATAAATGTAGTGCAAGATCACTTATGCACAATTATAGATACAGTAAAACCTCTCTTAACGGACACCTCCAAATAGTGGAAACTCTCAATAGCAGACGAGGACAACAGAAAGAATAATTTTCCCTTCAATTACCTCCATTAACGGACAGACACTACAAGCAATCCTGTAAAAATTTATCTTCTCCTGGACAAAAGAACCCATTTCTTTAAGTACATACATATATCTAAGGAACTTTTCCAGAAAAAGCTTTTTCTTAGGAATTAGGGAGCAATCTGTAGCTTGTCTATGAGTTTATGTCCGCCTGTTTCCTTTCCACTTAACCGCTTACTGATAGGTATTTATCTCTTTTATAAAGGGGCCAAGTTTTCAATTCTTGTTTCTGATCAAGGTCAAGCCCAATAGTTGCTCTATAGATGAAAAAAAAAGAATAATTGTTTCTTTCCATAATTTGCTATTACAGGGATTTATTTATCAAAGATTAAAAAAAAAACTTAAATATGACATATTAATGCCTTTATATTTTAATTCGTCGTAGTTACTGCACCGAAAAACCTAATTCTAGTCCCCTCTCACTAGCAGACAATTTTCCAGATCCCAAACATGTCCACAACTGGGAGGTTTGACTAATAAAAGCGCTCAAACAATGAGTAACTATTTGTTAATCTTTCTGAAATTAGCATAGTTAGACAAAAGTAAACACCAGTACCGTGTATAGGTCCACAATTGATTGAATGATATACGTACACCCAGCTTCCCCTTTTACGGCATCATCACGTACCCTGAGGCATGAAAGATAACAGAGCCTTACATGTGCATGGGTCAGTGGATAGTGCGTAAAGGAAAAAGTGGGGGGAGGCAGAATTTTAAAGTAATTGGAGGTAGGGAAAGGTCAGCTCAGGCAAGATGATGAGGTGGGTGGAGTAAGGGGTGGGGTGGAGTGGAAAGGGAATAGGTCGAGTGGAAGACATTGCTGTTGGCCAGTTTAAAATACTTGTCATGGATAACGAAAAGGCATAAGGAATTTTCATCACCTAAACTTCAAATAGTATGAGCCCCTAAAATCCAGTAAACACATATTAACCCTTTCGCTACGAACACCATTTATAAACGCAGCAGAATTTTCACCCGTGAACGAATGCCGTGCATAAACCAGGGTGGCTACTGATATCCAATTTTCAAATTCCCTGACTATTCCCTGACTTTTCCCTGATGGCCGTACCAATTTCCCTGACCGATCGCCAAAAGGTCTACTATTATCGGAATACTTTATTTCTGCTGAATTAAATTTTCGTCAAAACTCAGAAAATGTTAAAAGCTGAAATCAAGACATTAAAAGCTATACGAATGAAAAAATACATTAAACCTTCACAAGTTAGGCCCTCGCACTAATTATACACACTTTTAATACATTTTTAACGGTCACGGGTACGCGGCCGCGTATCATATTTCCGTGGCCGTGTATATTTCCTTCGGTAAAATTACAAATTGACAATGTCTAATTCTTCAAGGAAGAGGTAGCGTGTCGTGGTAGTTCTGGAAAGCTTAAGATTACTGAAAAGGCATCGAAGGGAAGGTTAATGGCGAATTTACTGGCGGCCTCCGGTACAGGTTGCGCGAAAAATACAAACCAAGCCCAAGTTGTTAGACTGAATCAAAATCGGATGGCACAATGGACGTTTAGAAGCGAATAACAATTTGATTAATGTGGTTATAATCCCTTGATTGAAAGAGGAAACCAAAAATAAAAAAAAATTGCACAAAGAAAGAAAATGTAATCGCGCCACTGCGAGCGAGAACAGGAGGCAATTAGCAACGGCAGCATCATATTCAGGAATATCATATTTGAGGTGGTTTGTAATCTGACCAAATTGTTTCGAGAGGGAGCTAAGGGGGCCATTCAATTTTTACGTCGAGCGTGAAAAGTGGGCAGGGGAGGAGGACTCTTCTTACTGTCTCGCGAAGGGGGGTATGGGAATCGAAGATGAACTTACATAAGATTTTGTTTACACCTGTGATCGTATATACTTGTATTACCGTTTTAATAATCATCGTCTCCTATGTTTAGAACTGCAAGCACGTATTTACTACAAGCTGGTGTGCTGCAACTACCTCTTGACCTGAGTCTCGTAAGTTAAAAAAAACGCGATGTAAAATCTTCCGAACAACATAGCCTTGGATTCCCTGTGATGAGCGGAATACATGGTGATCATGAATTACAACGCTACTAGGCAAATATCACATTAAGGATACATCGTACTACTGATTCACATCTAAATAACTAAGATTCACAACTGAATGTTCAACGAATTGACGGGGCTTATTCTATGCACTTCGGCGAAGGACATTCATTTTAGTTGGTGAAATGTTTTGGTGAAATAAAGAGCGGGAAAGACTGCACAATAAATGTAATGGTAGAAAAATAACGAGAATCCCAGTTTCTCCCTGACTATTACGATAATTCCCTGACTTTTCCCTGACTTTTCCAGATTTCCAATTTTCCCTGACAATTCCAGGTTTTCCCGGTTTTCCCTGACGATCGCCACCCTGATAAACGCTGCAGATTTTTGTACGCAAGAAAACGAAGGGCATCTTAAAACGTAGCTAGGTCCAGGTAGGCAGAAAAGGTCCAAGGTGTCATAAAGGACCCTTCCTCGGCTTAGAGGCGGGGATTATCTCCACCCTTCTTCGCAGCGCGAGCCTCACTCTCGGCAGTTGTTCCCGGTCACTTGTTTGTTTATACAATGGAACAACCAGAAAAATATGCTTAATTCGCATGATATTTAGTACAAGAAATTAATTCCTTATGTTTTTTTGAGTCTTTAGATATTTTAAATGGAGCTCTAACGCTATTATTAACCGAGTTCCAGGTTCTAGAAATCCAGTCCAGAAAGTCCAGGAGCTTCAAGAAATAATTGCTCGGCGGAAAAATCTATCTCGCACTACCATTGCAAATATATTTGCTTAAAGATGATTCCCAAGGAAGGTATAGCACCAAAAAAGTATTTAATATAAAACGTCAGGAAAGGGTCAGGAACCCTGCTGGGTGCGGTCCCAAAGTGGGGGAAAGATATACCTGTTCGAAACCTTGCTTTAAAAGAGCTTCGTACAGGGAGTGGAAAAAAATTCTGCAGGAACCCGTGGAAAGGGAAGCTTTTTCCTGCGTGACTCCGACTCAAAAGGGTTAATAACAGCCAATGACAATTCTCTAAGCTTGAAAGTCCCCTCCGTTGAACATGGTGTTAAAGCCATTTTCTAACCTCCTATCCTCCGTGGTGAATGTTTGTATGATGTGTAGTAAAATGAATAACTGTTAATACATGAAAAAACTGCAAAAATAACTATCAATAAATAATGATAAATTAACTGAATAAAAGTAGTATGCATTTGCAGAGTGCATCGTCTGAAGCTTAGTGGTGTTCACAGCACCCAATGGAGGCAGGGAGAGAAAAGTGTACCTTTATAGAGTTACATGTTGATGTGGCCAGCATGCAATAGTTTGTTGTTTTTTCAAGCCCTTGAAAATTTACACATATTAATTAAATAGGAAAAATACTTAACATAATTTTTAAATCAAAGGTTTTTAAATATATACTCTGGGGGTGATGACATTTTGAATAAGACAATAAAAAAATACAAACCTACCCTAATGCAGATGATGATAGCCCCAAAAACAAGTCAATACTAACAGGTATCTATATCATGCCTCAGTTTTATTCACTGAGCAGTAGTACATTGTGTGATGCAAAATATGAGGTGAAATGCACATTATAATTATTATTATTAACTAGATAGTTAAATAGTAACTCTTTTGGGGCAAGTTTGCATGTAGAAGTGCCAACAGGAATTACAAAATACATGGGTAATACAGAGTAAGATACATTATCTGGCTAGGGAGACAAGTTTCGCCCTTAAAAGTGGTATATTATTAACTATGGGTCAATTATTTTTTGGAATGTTTTGCATAGCTTTTTTGAGAAGAGTGGACCTTGCTGCACTGAAACTAAGGATATGGAAGAGACATACTGTATTTACAATCTATATCTTGGTTTTAACTTTACAATTCCCCGCCCGCAACACCACAAAAATGCCCGTAATACGCCCGAGAGGGCGTATTACGGGCATTTTTGTGGTGTTCCCCAAGGTTCTATCCTGGGCCCTGTCCTCTTTTTAATCCTTATCAATGATCTTCCTAACAGCCTGAAAATTACTGAAAATGCAAAGGATATCCTATATGCAGATGACACGAACATCCTCATTTCTTCCCCATCATACCAAAGTAGGATTTCAAAGAGTGAACTAATATTACAGTGTCTAAGTGAATGGTGTACAGTTAACTGGTGCACTTCTCACTTAAGCTGAAGCATCAAAACGATCTGAAGCTTGGTCTGAATGGTCATCCATTATGTCAAACTCAAGAGTGTTAAGTTCCTTGGTGTTCAGATCACCTCTAACTTGGCCTGGGATGAGCATGTCTTATATCTAATTAAAAAATTGAGTTCTACGTGCTATCTCCTACATGTCATTAGGTTTTCTGTTAGTCCTGATGTATTACTATCGCTTTACTATGGTCAATTCTACGCCCACATTGCATCCAGCATAATATTCTGGGGTTCATCTCCCATGTCAATTAAACTGTTTAGAATGCAGAAGAAAGCTGCTCGCTTGATGACCTTTGCACCTTAAAATGCTCCATGTCGTCCCATATTTAAGAAACTCATCATCCTTACACTTCCATGTATCTATATATATTTTTTGGCTTTGTATATTAAGTCAAAGAATAGTGATCTCCCTAAAAATTCTGATGTTCACAACCACCATACTCGTGCTCATGATGCTATACATCATAATTATGTTAGGACAAAATCAGCCTCACAAGGGCCAAAAACCTTGGGGTTACACCTTTTCAACAGATTACCATCAGTTATAAGAGAGTGTAAAAGTATGAATACCTTCAAGTTGAGATTAAAAATGGTTTTGCTTGGCAAATTATATTATTCATTGGATGAATATTTTCAGAATAATTATAATGTGAATCTTATGCTTATCAGTATTTTTGATTTCTGTACAACTGACGAATCTTATACCTTTGTAATATGGTCTTTGGATAATAAATATTATTATTATTATATTATTAACCTCTTTTGTTGCATCAATTATTTCATTCATTTTATCAAGTGAGCTGATATGATAAGTGTTGAGTGGGGGCTATAGGTCTTTTCATCCATGTTAAACTGAATGCTTTGTCAGTACATTTTTGATAGATACCAAGAGTAATTTCTCATGAGGTGACCATGTGTTTCCCAAGGCACAACATCAGAGACAGTGGCTAGTATTTTTTATATGATCCATTAATAAAGATGAAGAGACATTGCTTCAATGTACCAACATACTTTTCATTCAGTGTGGGAACGATAAGAATGCATTTAGGGTTGTAACAATGATGGAAGAAGAATTTCCCAAAGCCTTAAACTTATAGAGATGGATGTAAGGGATAGAATTGATTTTATGTACAATACATCGTACAATTGATGGAACTGCACATCCATGCCCTGAGTGGAGAAAAACCCCCCTGCCACACACCCTCACGGTGGCTTGCAGGGTATCATGTATATGTAGAAACCCACCCGAGTGGTATTCGAACCCACAACAGGCTTGGCAGGCAAGGGGCCGCCACTGAGGCCGGCAAGAGGAGCACAGATGAAAGTGGGGCATGCAAAAATTACATGACTAAAAGGCAGAAGAGGCCTCCTGATCCATCAGGTTAACTTGGGAAATTCTTAATCTATCATCCCATTCAGTATCCATCATACGTATTAAATCTTTGCTCTTTTTTTTCATTGCATTCATGCCTGCATGTCCAAATTACTTGTCTCCATTAAAAATTTACCAAATAGTTCCTTTGCAATGAAAATGTGGCAATGAATTTGGTGAGGGAGAAAAAGACACATAGATTTGTGAATTCTAATTCAAAATTGTTCATACACATAACTCTAGGTTTCACCTCTTCAAGATGACAAAATTCACTGAAAGACTGAATTTCAAGTCTTTAACACATTCAACCCGGAATATTTCTAGTGTGCAATCATGAAAAACGGAAAGGTTTTTCCTCCACATTAATTTGGCCAGTCAATTAAATGTAATTTTAAAATTAGTTAAAATTTTTTTAAATAACAAAACTCGATAATTTATTAAAGACATGAGTTCGCATCTTTCAGAGAAGTCTTCAGAGAGGTCTTCAGTGAGGTCATCATAGAGGTCATTAACAGACGCGAATGCACGTCCTTCGGTGTCTTGGCAATGCACCTCGGACGCGCATTCGCGTCCGTCGGGTTGAACGTGTTAAAAGAGGAATTTAAAAATGTACATTGGCTTTTTTTATTTATGTTTATCCTTTACATTATTTTGTCAAAAAATATTAGTAACCTGGTCACTTTAACATTATCTAGTAAGACTATGTCTTTTAAATTGTTCAAGTCTCAACCATGGTAGACTAATGCTGATTTTCAACTTATGAAGTAAAATTTTGAATGTGATTAAATATCAACAAAGCGCTGATGTAACTCAAAATAAACAGCTTGATCACAGTAAAAAAAAATAGAGGCAGACTACCCAAAAGGATTTTTTTTGATACTGCAATGTTCAAATTCATAAAAGTATAATTATAATAAATAAAACACTAATATGAATTAATGGATGACCTATGATAAAAGACAAACTATTAACTGTCGATACAAATGGAAAATGAAGAAATCATCAACAATACAAGAATTGGAACTCATCTAAGTTCACCAGAATACTACACCAGCACATGATGGGGAAAAAATAACAATTAAGAATGAGAAAAATGCTACTTAGAGATTAATCCACTTTGCTCAGACTTAACCAACTTTCAGTAAAACCTGATAAAATTACTATCTACTCTCAGCCCTATTCTATTAATGGCTACTCCATCAGCAGAAAATGATGGGGCCAATAATTTTCCTTTAAAATCTGCTTCAACAAAATAGTTGCATGGTTATTTCTGGTAATTATCTTCAGGCTCACTTAAGTAAGAAACTCATTCATTATTACCAGTGTTAAGGAGAAAAAGCTCTTTGAAAACTTGAGCCTATAAAAAATTGTAATCCATGATAAACAACACCATGACTATCTATTTGGACATTTAGGTCTACATGATGTGCAAGAGTAGAAAACCAAATTGACAGGTACTGAAGGAACATAAAGAATCAAAAATATCCAAAACATTAAGAATATACTGCCGAACTCATTTTCTCCCCATCTGAATTCTATAGTATTAATCATGAGGGTGTACAATTCACTCATAAAAAGGCGATTCAAGTCCTACCTAGATCTAAATAGTGTGCACTGCACACAAAAAAGAGATTTTTAAGAGAAGTTATGAACATGAAATCATTAATTATTTGAGAATTTGGCTAATTAAACTTCAGTCATTACTTTCTCCATATGATTAACTGATACATATATTATCTGAGCTTACTTTATAATTTCCAGAAAACTTTCATTCAAACTAATTTCAAACTGTTTTTTAGTATGATTTTCAAAGTTGGCAGCAGACATTAACCTAAATGACAGGTTGTACCATTCTGCACAATAGTGTAGCTCACATTTGCATACATGAGGCATATAATCCATATGACATTTGATAGCAACTAAACATGAATTTCATATATAATCATTTATTAAAATTATGCTTATAACTGATTTGAAAAAAATTATACAACAAGAATTGATTAATCTCTTCCAGTATTTGCCAGTAATATTACATGTAAACAGTTACATTAAATAATATTTGTCCGTATATATGCATACATTCTAAAAGAAGTGAAAATAAATAAACCAGATTAGCTATTACAGGCGGAAAGTAAAAATATGTGATAAAAATTATTATCAGGTTCTTCATTTTTAGTACTTTAAAGCATAAACACATGAGCAAATACCGAAAGGGTTTAAAATCTTGCTTTCATTGTTTACACAATATGCATATGACTGGAATGACATAACGAGTGGACATGCCTCTCATTGGTATGAAAAATTATAAACCTCTCATTTATCCAGTCTCAAGTTTACATAACATGTTATTAGGTCAAAATAACATAAAAAACAAAAGACTTAAGCAAAATGTTCTCACGAAAGAACCATGATGCATAAGAGTAGTAACTGAAAGGAAATTAATGTACAGCTTCAGATAACTGTAGACATGATTAACGGCCAAATACTTTTGCTCTTTAAACTTGGAATATGGAATATCATTGACTGGGAATGTACACAACCTTAAGATTCTTGAGATTGTTTGGTTTAAATGAACGCAACAGAAGTAGTAACAGAACAGGAGGTTAGGGTATTGGACATGCTTGATCATGCATATTGTCTCCTTTCATGTGGCAAGTGAGGAGATCAGCAATCAATCCTTGAACTAAAATATCCACGGGCTGTTGTGATTATCAGCTCCGGTAAGAGTGCAACAATGATAAAATAACTAGCAATCACATATGAAGCTCTCAAATACTAGACTTTATCACCAAACACAGCTTAACATCCTGTAGAATTAAACAGTGATTTGACACTTTAAGTCAAATGTCCATAATTTTTACTTTGCTAAAATACCCCATGATAATTATGTTGTTTCTCATATAATATGACAGCAATAAAATGGGCAAAACTTCGAGAAATAACTTTGTTAATAACAAAAATTGATTGATTATGTGCAGCAGAGTGATGATAGAGTCAAAGTCACATCACTCAACAGACAAGAATACAGTGGATTCTGGTTAGGACGTTCCTCAATAGCACGCTTTCCTTATTTGCACATCCATTCCAGGGGTAAACACATACGTGGAATGATGGGGCAATCTAATCGTAAACTGGGATTCATCACAAGAGTATTGGGTAAATGTGACGATCATGTACGAGAAATCAGCTACTTTTCCCTTGTTAGACCTCATTTGGAATATGCTGCCAGTATATGGGATCCCTATGAAATTGGTCTATATAAGGAACTTGAACATGTGCAGCGAAGATCGGCAAGACTTGTAAAGGGACGATACGATAACCATACCAGCATAACCAATCTATGAAATGAATTAAAATGGAATCATTGTCAGATCGCAGGTTGAAATTTAGACTTAATCTCTTAAATAAATAAAAATAAAGATAACATTTTCAGTGATGACGTTAAAAATATTTTGCGAACTTACTATGGTAGACTGGAGCACGATTACAAATTTGAGAAATTGATTGTCGAACTGACAGATTCAATATGTCCTTTTTTCCTCGTACAATTAGCGATATGAATAGCGGTAAACATGTCCCATACGAGTGAATCAATCCATAGCATAGGTAGTTGCATGTTGGTATAAGACTTGAAGGTAACCCAACTAACAGCATGTTTTTGCATGCTTACTTTGCTATTTTTACCTTTTTAAATACTGAAGTTTAGGCTAATATATTAATATTAATCCTATTTTATGCATGATATGTAGTGCATGTTTGGTAGAATTCACCCCCTACCACACACCTTTATGGTGGCTTGCAAGGTATTATGCAGATGTAGATCACTTCTACAAGTCTGAGTCACAGTGCATGTATATAATTATGTTCAGCACATTTTGCTTACCCCTTGCGCAATTTAGAGGAGGACCAAACCAAAGGAAACACAGGAAAATATCCACTCCATAGGCAATTTTGACAATGGATATCTCTCAAGAGGTTTAATTCTTGCATTAAAAATATTTTTATTGCTTATAATATTTTGATAGGCATATTATGGTAAATAAAATGTTATGAATACATAGAAGGGCATCCACTAACAATGAATTTTATTGCAATGTTCGATGGTTTTGTAAATGTTGCACAGACCTCATAACTGTGAGTACTGGTA
The DNA here is from genome assembly GCA_933228895.1 of Platycnemis pennipes. NCBI lineage: Eukaryota > Metazoa > Arthropoda > Insecta > Odonata > Platycnemididae > Platycnemis > Platycnemis pennipes. Next base: position 15,815,133 of record OW121856.1, read on the forward strand.
CTTTGTGACACAAAATGAGGTGTCACATGCATTATTTTGGGAGGAATATTAACCGTAAATGATTCTTTTTTCGCAATAAATAAACATTAGCTATCTAAATGTAAGTCTAGCATATAGTTTCCCTGAAAGTTATGTGACTCACAAATAAATCTTCAACTTCACCTGGAAGGCCTAACCTGTTTTGCATGTTTGCCTTGCAACCATGCTCATAATTACAGGTCCCTTCATGAACGTGCTAATGAGAGTCCACTATAAAACTTAGAGTAAATACAGCAGTTATGATTACAGCTAGGGTTTGAAATGAAGCAGGTAAAGATGAGCAAGGAAGAAAGCATTGGAGTCCAAATTGAAGAGAAAGGAGGATAAAATGATCTCATTCCCAGATGTAATTGGAAATTCTGCAAAGGCATACTGGTTTCTAATTTGACATAAGAAGTAGCAAGACCAAATTCCGGTGTTGCCTCTTCATCTGATAGTCACTTTTTGGTGTACCTTAAACAGTGAGTTAACCAATATATTCAAAATTCCTGAAATTGCTAGAGAGTAAATGAAGCGAAGGCATTGTTAATACAAAGGTATAATAGCTGCTTAAGTCTGTATTTAGTGCAGAGAGAGCTTTTTAAATCCAAGATATATTAAAATAAAAGAGACTAGTACACATAATATGGTCAAAGGCAATGTTGAAATACTTCACGGGCCTACTTTGAAAAAAATCTTGGCTTACCAGTGTTTTCAGATTATTTGTGTACGTAAACCTTAAGTCAATGATGATAATGGAAAGATATCAGAAAAGAGAAGCATATCAGTCATACTTGTGGGTAGTTTTCCGAGCAGAAGGAACTCGAATGCAATCCTACATCCTTATGACCTGATCAATTCACTTAAGTTGCATATTGGCAAAAGCTAAAACCTTTGGCAACAATAAGGTTAGAACTCAAACAAAACTACAGTAAAGGATACATTAATTTTCCCTATCCTTAACATGAACCAACAATTAATAAAGAAAAATAGAGGCCAAAAAGGGAGCTAGTATATTTATCTTTACTTTTTCCTAACAATGGCCAGACATTCTCAGTGCTTAAATAATGCATTGACTGTACAAGGATTAATTAATTTTCGAAGGACATGTGGTAATAACATTTTATGCACCAGTCATGTACAATAATAGGCTCCAAAAATCATGCAGGCCACCAATTTGCAATCATGAAATATGTTCACCAAATAGTCATATAGTAAAAAATATGAATTTAGAGAATGATAGCATAGGAAATCTGACTGTAGTATATTTCATGAGAGGGTGATAAATGCATCTCAAAGTTCTATCAAAACACTTTTTTCTTTATTTGCACGGCATTTATCATTGAATGCATTATTTAAGAAATAAAATAACAGTTTTCTGGAGGATACTTCAATATCCTGAAACCCAATCCTCTGAACAAACACTTTGATGACACTGGGACATAAATAATGGCTTAAAAACACATTTAAAGACCACTTAAAACCACATGCATTTAAAAACTTGGATTCCAAACTGTGATAGCGATTTCAGATAGATTCATTCATTTAAAAAGCTTAAGGTGAATATGAACAGCAGTATTACATTTTAGGTGGTAGAGATTCATTAAAAGACAGTACAAGCAACCATTTAACATGCAGGGGGTTCTTACCAGAAATTTCCATTGGCTTTATATAATGAAAACTTTTCCAATACTGGCCGATGCCTCATTAACCTTCCATTCCAATTCTTTCATTATAATTTCATATCATTACTTGACACACTTCAAAGAAATGCTAGTTTAAATCTAAAAAAAATATCTAGGAGAGGTGAGTAGAATAATAACTACCTACTGATTGAAGTAACGAGTGGTATTGTTGTTGACTTTATTGGGTGAATCAATGAAAATGACCATCATGCACCATGCTAAAATTCAGAAATCGAGGCCAATTGAAACTATGAGATTGTTTCTTTTTTGGATCTTAAATATTTCACTGGTTAAAAATAATAATTTTCTTACAAAGACAAAAGATGATCTGTTCCACAGCTAGCAGCCTGTTTGTTTACCTTGATAGAGCACAAGGAAAAAATATTCTGAGTCTACGACAAATAAGTTTAATGGAAGAAGAAATTCACAAAGCGGTAACCTTACGGGGTAGAGGAAAGATGGGGAGTGGTATAAGTTTAACCTTTCAATTGTGCCAGATCATGGCTCTGTTTGAAATCTTTCACTTCATTTGTCCATATGAACCTGGTCAGCTCTCTCAGTGGCACCACAACAACAAATGAGCAGAATTTCCACAGAGAAAAAAAATCATCCACCTAGATTGAGACACAAACACAAAACTCCCTCATTTACCACCAGGTGCTTTAACTAGTTACTAAGGCATAATTTTCCCCCTGATGATTTCTAAAGGCTTTTAAATGAACAAGATTTTAACATGAACTGCCATATATATTATGTCACAAAGCAGTCAAATTCATGTGCACTGTACCAATGTCCATGAGGTTAAAGACTACTTTAAACACTTAAGGTGCTCACTTATGACTTATGAATGGTACTTACTCTTGAACTTAAACAACAAATGAAACTATGAATGAACTAATGTATGCTTGAGTGGGATAAAATGAAATAAAACTTTTTTTCTGAGATACTACTATCTTTGGAGGATAGACTGAATATGGAGGCGAAGAAAACATGCCAGCAGATGTGATGACATACCTTAGGCAATCTCTGCTCCCAAGTTAGAAAGAGATACTCTAAAATAAAATTTAAAACTATTGGTAGAGAGAGACTGGATGCTAGACAAAAATCAACCCACGCACCTTCAAATACGCCTCAAGGGACTGGTCCAAGCATACCACAGAACTCACCTGCAGGACCAATACCACACCACAAAACCTCACCAAACCAGGGTGATGAATGAGCCCTTTATCTAAAATTGACAAACTCACAAGAGTGCAAACAGCAAACAGGTGCACCAAAAACACTGCATGAATAAAGCCACAGCTCTCAAAAGCAACAATTTTTCTAATTATTACTCATGATCATGATTGACTAATAAATAATACAAATCCTTGAATTACTAAAGCTATTGCCAAAGAATTTTCCTGATATGACTGATGACAACATTAACATCAATACGTGCCAGAAGAAACAATTGATAGCTCACTAAGATAAAATAGGAATGCTTAGAGTCAATTCATCAATCCTAATAGTGAAGATATATCATTGTCAATCTGGACGAAATGGTCATGTCGAGTTAGAATTCATAATAGTAGAGAGCTTCTTGGCAGAGGCCTAGGTTTTTGATTAGGGCACGAGAAGCACATGCACATCGAAAGCATTCCTTTTGGGGATCTGACAGCGTGGCATTAGCATGTTAGCACAGGGTGCTTAAGAATCATAGGTGAAAAATTTATGAGGCAATCAAGTTCAACAATTTGAAAATTTCACAGATAAAAAATGCTTGTATTGTAGCACTATATTACTTTCTAAATGTACGACCATCAAATAATTAAGAGAGACTTATATATCCATAATATTAACCCATAGCTAATATTCATAGCATAAACTTTTTAATACTCTCCACTATTTTGGTTACAAATATAAAATTTGAATCTTCTCCCTACACCCAGAATTGAAGTGAACAATCATAGCTGATAGCTGAAAAAGCCATAGCTGATAAGTAATGATTCCAGCAGATGTTTAGAATGACTACTTGTTGATTCACTATGGCAAAATCCATTCAGACTTCCTGTAATTGTGGAAACAATATTTCAAGTTCATATTCTCTGAGAACTGCATAAAACTGCATAAAAAAATTCCGCACAATATGGAGAATTCTAGACATTCAAGGCGCACCAGCTCCATATTTTATTCCACTGCTTACTGCAATATTTATACTACGAGGACTGACATTAAAACCAGCCAAAAGAAAGTCTTTCCGGCGTTCTTCATGAAACTGGGCTGCACATTTTAATATGGGTTTAGTATAATAAAGCTGAAACAGAGCTATTTAGGCATTCCTCGAGTGAACGTTATGCACTGAAGTGTGAGCACATTCACTGTTCACTGAAAATACCCCATTTCTGTCAGCATAAGATGCCTTCAGTGGTCTGAGAGTGAAATTACAGTAAAACTGATAGATACAGAGGACCCAATATACATTTTTTAGTCATTAACTAACCATGTAGGTTTCAGTAATCTCCTTAATGTATATTAATATTTATATTCATTAAATGACACAATGAGGAAACATAATTCAGAGCATTTTTAAACTAAGCTGAAATAATACCGAGAGAATCAGTGCCTATGTGATTTGGGATAGTGAGAGAAATGTTTCAATGTAGACATTGGTTGTGTCCAGGCCTAGACTGATTAGCAGCTTAACACAAGGAAAAAAAAATTTAAAGTTAACACAAAATATCCTGATTAACATTTTACGACCTACTATAGTAGAAAAAGAAGCAAAGAAGTAGAAGTAATTGAGCTTCACAGAGGCAAACTGAGAGATAAAAGTACTGAATTCTTGGCTTGAAATGTTAGACAGCGCTTCCTATGACCTGGATGTCACTACCACTTTAAAATAAAGACTAGTGATACAAGTTTTCATAACACTCCTTGCAGAACCTTTGCTGTTGACGTTCACAACCAAATACCTTGTGCAATCATAACACAACTCAATAATAACAAAATACAAAGGGTAAACAACTGTACAAGAAAATGTACACAAGAGCACAATTTGTAAAAGTAATATAGGACTCATGTTGTTTAGTGTGCGGTGCAGGAAATAGCCCAATCCCTTGTATGAATGAATTAGCAAACGGAAGCATGATGCAGGTTTATCATGATCTAACCCCACCAAACAGGCCAAATAAACATTGGGGGAGAGACATCATGTTCTCATGCACAATGACTTTTAATTCAGAGCAAGCTTGTTAACTATTTTTGTGGTCAAGTGGAAATTATTTTATTATTGGTTTTCCACCAGTTTAGGTAGGTCTAAATGGGCATTTAACTCCTCTCACAAACCCATACGATGTCCCTCTTCAGCCCTGCACATTTCCTATCTCTCATCATTCTGTCCAGGCTACCTGTTTTTCCCATTCCTCTACCCCACCTACGCAGCATTCTTCCCTCCATGACATTCATCAAAATACCCTCATCCCTCTTCTATTTCTATTCTCTCTCTCCACCTCATCCCCATTTCCTCAATCAATTTCCTATCCTCCTCCATTATCCCTAGCTCTTCACCTTCAATTTAACCCAAATCTCAAAAGCCCTCAAGTTTCTTTTCATATTCTTCCCTTAAAGCCCATGTTTCTATGCCATACAGTTCCACGCTCCATGCTAGACTTTTTGAAACTCCCTTCTTTGCATCTCTACTCTACAAAGGGCCAATATCAATGTGCACAAAATTGTTCAATAACCTACCTAATTGTTTAAAAAATGAACAAAAATTACTACTATTCAAGAAAATGTTATTTGATTATCTGGTCGATAAGTGCTATTATAGTGTAAATGAATATTCATCTAAGTGTATACCTACACTTTGATGTATCTTTACTTTGTCTTACTTGTTAATATAATTGCCTTTACTTTTGACGTGTCCCATACACCTGCCATATGTATTTGTAATAATGTGTATTGTGTCTGCTGGACAAATGAACTTATTATTATTACTCCAATTAATCCATCCATTAAGTGGTTTCATCCTAATATAATAAAAATCGATTGCCCAATTGATGTCAACCAATTCATCAACAAGACATTTTCCCCAAGTGAATGAACTCTGTAATATCAGTGATAAGAGCAATTAGTAAAATATATCACTAAATTAACTCTCTAGCAGAGTGCAAGCTTAACTCACAAACATTTGATGAAGGAATTTAGGGTGGCCACACAACTCCAGGTGTAACTATAGTGAAACCTAAGTTCATGCACTCAAACCTTTTCTGAAAAACAATCAGCACACTGGAATTATTTTGCTCAAAGGAATTAAAGTTAAATGGATTAGTTCAACAAATGTTTGACAAATTAATCCAGCTCAATTACTTGCACCCATGGGCAATATGAAATCGAAATACAGCAGAGCTCCTGTATCTGTATGAGATACATTCTGAGAAATTCTATAGTAAACTGAAATCCTGGGCAATAAGGAATGCTGTAAAAAGCATAAATCATAAGTCATTCAACCATTTTCAAATGAGTTGGCAATTGGGAAGGCTGGGCTTGAAGTTAGTCATGTGATCTTGAGGCACACCAATTGAAGTGGGGATGGGGAAGTTCCTCTAATGAGCTCAGTCTTACTCTGGCTTTGAGCAAAGATCTGCTATCTGCTTGTTTTGTTGCCTCGTGTTCTGGATATTAAATTGTAAAGCTTACCTATTCAGTACCAGTCACCATACAATGTCCTTCCGTGCATAGATATAATGTTATACAGACCGAAACACTTGCTTATACCCTTCCATTCAAACTTATGCATTGCCGTACTTATGGCAATGCCATGCGGGTGTTAGTTCCTTCCCTACCTCGCCCATTCCACAAATTTCCCCTCTCAGGCGATAGTAAGCAGGGGCTGACAAGAATGACCACATTCTCACTCGCCAACTAATTTGAAATGAACCCTAGCTATCAATGATATAGTTAAATTAGCATGATTTCCACAGAGACAAAAACATTCCCGTTGACCAGGACTTGAAACAGTAACCCTTTGATTTCACGTCAGGCACTTTAATCGCTTAAGCTACCAAGGCAGCCTTCCTACTTCTGGATTTCTCAAGGCTTTAGAGGAACAAGGTGTTAGACAAGTTCTGAACATACGTTCAAAGCCATGAAGAAGATGTTATCGAATGCGTTGCACCACCATCCATGAGGTTAGAGCCAACTTTAAACATTACAGTGCTCAAGGTGAATGATTACTTGCCTATCTCTATAATTCCTGTCTTTGGAAACATTTTTGAAAAGGAAATCAAGGATCAGTAGAATAATCATTTTGAAACTCATAATTTATTTTCTTCTTCCCAATTTTGTTTCCGCAAAGGTCATTCCACCACTTCAGCAGTAGGGTCTGCTGTTAAATCAATACGAGATGGTTTCCAAGAAAAATCACCTATTGCCATAACTGCCAAATTTCCACAGCTTTCATTTGTATTTCAAATCCAACTCTTCTTCAAAAACTTTGCTTCTATGGTATCAGTAACCTCGACCTTCGAATCGTAGAATCATATCTTTATGATTGTTCCCAATGTGTTTATATTAATAGTAATCTATATCCACCCCAAAGAATTTTATTATGGTGTCCCCTAAGGCTCAGTTCTTGGGCCTCTTTTATTTCTTGTTTTGATGACCTACCATGAAATATTTCCTGCAAATCCTTACTTCATGCTGACGACATCACGTTCATTCGCAATTCAAATAATCTGCTCAACACTAGCACTACATCTAAGTCGATTATGTCTGATGCATCTAAATGGTCTGCCAATGGGCTGGTTTTAAACAATGACAAAACCCAATCACTTGCTTTCTCCATAAATACAACAGCATGATGAAATGACACCTTCAAGCTTATTGGCTTTGAACTGGATGACAAATTAAGCTGGAAACCTCATGTATCAGCCACTCTAGGTAAACTATCTAAGGCAGTGTAGGTACTGTTATGCAAGCTTAAAAATATTGATCCCAAAAGAATACTTACCCTGGCAAACTTTGCCTTATTTCACTGCCATATAAACTATGGAATTGAGCTATGGGGCCATTCCTTATCCTCCATAAGTCTATTTACTATGCAAAAAAAGGCAGTTGGAGTTGTTTCTTTATCCTAACCAAGGGACCAATTGTACACATCTTTTTACCAAGCTCGGTATTATGACCCTTTATTGTATGTATATAATCACATGTCCCTGCGATGTAAAGGCTAATTTAAACTCCCTATAGATAAGAGCAAATGTGCACTCCCATTTTACAAGAAACTGGGATATTATTAATGTTCCTTATTGCCAGCTATCCAAAACCTGTGACTCATTTAATATAATCAAGTTGCACCTTTTTAATAGTTTGCCTCCTGAGTCAAGACACATTAGTATTGCAACATTTAAAAGTATTTTCCATGCCTGGCTCTAAAAAAAGCCTTTTTTTCTATTAAGAAATTTCTCACTAGTGATAAAGGTGATCTGATTTTCTGTGATTAACCATTCGCTGCTTTTAATACTTGAACAGCCTATGTATGTTTTTCTAAATTTGTATTTCATCGAATGCAGTTGAGCATCTTTCATCCGGCACAGTTGGGATCGAAGCGATGCCAGATTAGGGATTTTGCCGGAATATGGGTCATGCATGGCAACTTGTCTATTTTTGACGTCCGGATGTTTTCATTAAAAGGAGTCAATTATTTATAACAAAATGTATTAGTTTGTCATGTACCGAAACATGTTTTTAAAAAAAGTCGCTGAGAATAATCAGAAAGAAATGGTTTCTTAATTCGCAAAGTTATTACTTAAATAGTATCGAAGTTGCACAATGAGTGAAAATAACGGAATCTAAGCATCGTGTGCATCATATTGCTGCACATTTAAAAGTATAACATTATTTTTGGAAAAGGGTATACAGAATTTGATATTTCTTATGCATTGCTTCCTTGCGTTGCTATGCGTTGTGTGGTGAGAGTATCATGGCCGCTAACTAACCTTTCCTCTAAATTTACTGATTCCATTTCCTTTAATTCAGAGTTACAGATGCTGTTTGCAAACTCTATCATCATATTTTTATCCTCATAAATATGAAATTTTTTAAATCCCCACTTATTTTGTCTACATCAAACCTTAAAGCAGGCCACAATTTAAACCACGTGAGTTTTAGAACTGACTGTGAAATACTACTCCATACACGCACAATTTCCCACATCGCATCTTTTAGATTGATCACGTTTGTTTCTGAAATAGTTTATTCTACTCCATTAGCATTTGGCCGGAAATACTAAGGCCTTCACTTTGACACAATTGAAACCACGTGATCTAAATCAGCACTTAAATCTTCCTTCATAGTTTTTCTCTATGCCATCCATTTCTTCATGTCACTTTAACAGTACAATTTTGAGGATTTTCTCTTTCAGCTTCTTAATGTGCTATATTGTTGAAGATCCCACGCAGTAGGTTTCATGCAAACGCTTTACTGTTGCAACGGCGTCAAGCTTTTTCACAACTTGCACTTTTTCTGTGATCGTTAACGTTTTGTACTGATGCCTCATTCCTCTGCTGTTGCCACAACTGTTTAGATGAGACATGATTTGGGAGAAACATAAGCAGATAACAAATAATTTTATCAAATTACGTCTAGTGGTCAATCAAAAATGCATGCGCCATTAAAAGTGGCTGATCTGTAAATTTAGTTGTAGTCACGGCAATGTCTTCAAATTTATATGTTTACTTCAAGTTGCAGAATAATTCCCGTGTAGACGAAGTACCAAAAATTAATATGTTTAAATTATTCTGATTCTCGGAATGGGAAAATTAACATTAAGAGTGGGATAATATCTCGGCATGTTATGAAGCAATATTTCGGTGTTTTCTATGAAGTACTGGGTAGTTGGTCATGGCAAAACTGCCAGATTATGGGTTTTCCCGGATTAGGGATTCCCAGATTAAGGGTGCTCAACTGCATTATATTATCTGTGTTTGACAAGGACCAGTGCACAATAGTGTTTCAAGTCCAATAAACATTATGATTATTGTATCTCTATGGAAATAATGCTATGGTGCATACTATTAGATAACTCCATTAAGGTTTTCATGGTAAGTATGCAATCCTTGAATTTGTTGTAACCAAGCACCTCAGTATTTAAGTTGCCCTTAGCATCATGGATGGTGGTACAGTGCACACTATTACGACTGCTTTGTGATAATGTATGCTCAGCAGTTCATCTAACATCTTATAGTTTAAAACCTTGAGAAATCCAGGACGACTCGGTGGCTAAACTGGTTAAGTACCTGGCCCAAAACCAAGGGGTTCCAGGTTTGAGTCCCAGTCATAGTATATGGTGTTTTCTCTGTGGAAATTCGGCTATTGTGCAAATCAGTGGGTAATTACATTAAGGGTTTTGTGGCTAGTTCACAATCCTTGAACTTTTAAATCAATATTAATCATTTTCCCGATGCATAAATATAGTCAGACTAGACATTCACTGCTCAAATATTTTTACTACCACATTTGCATGGATGTAAGACACTATTTTTTTCCCCTTCTGAACTTCCAAAAAAGTGGGTTCACCTTACAATCTGAAGCAAAATCCTCTACTTCAATTGGATTGCAGTAACACAAAGAAGTTTTAGTTGTAGTTTTCCACAACTAGAGAGACACTCGCACATCTGTGAGTTGAGAACATTTCCAAGATAGACACCATGGCACAAAAATGCTAAAACACTTTAAGTGTCGAAAGGGAAAAATGGCAAGCTACTCAATTGTCTCTTCTAAATTTGTTTTCATATTTTCTTTCACTCTATATTTATCAATGTTGAACATTTTTGTGAGTTAATTTAATAATTTATGAGATTATTGAAGACAGCAAATTATTGTTACCTATACTTGTAAATGCTTGATATAATGTGATGAACATGGTACCAAAGGATTAGTGCTCTTAGTTTATTGACTTTCAATATGCCTATATTCCTTTCTATGTGTTGCTGCCATTATTGAGCAATTATATGAATTAATACTTAACACATTTGTTGGTATAGGAGGGCTCTTCATCAGACCCATTTTTTCAGTCCTTTGTATCAAATGCTACCATTGCGCATATACACCTGAGTAATTACTGTAAGTACATTGAGGGCCTAAGAAATCTTTAAAAAGAACTTATTGTGACACAACTGCTATTTCAATAAAATTGTTATATATGGTGAAGCAGATTGTTTTTTAATGTGGACATTACATCAGATGAAAGAAAATGCCCTCCAAGGCAGGATCCCTTCCACCACTTCCACGGTCTCTTTTCGTCTGCAGAAACAAATGCGGTACTTTATTCCTAATGGCTTCTGGGAAATGTCTCGAAGAACGTGAATATACTGATCATAAAAATAAAGACCAACCAAGGGAAAGCGTAAAGGCTAGTGATAAAGGCGATAAAATTTTGATTCATCGGCTATGGTTTAAATTTTTGGCGAACCTAATCAAAATTATGGAATGAACATTACAAAATGGAACAAGCATTAGAAAAGAGTAACTTGGTCAATTGTGCATTTGGGAAAATGGTTGGCAATTCAAGGCTTTTTGCATTTTTTGGAGCAAGCACGGTGCTTTTTGATCTAATTGTTAGTTGGAAAATTAAGTAGGGATATGAATTACTGCAAAAACTTTCCCCTTCTTTCGGGATTTGTGCTCAGACTCTCCGGATGGAAATACTTCCGCTACCACACCAACCCGATTCCTAGAAAATTGTTTTATTGCGATTATTTACACCAACCCCGGTATGTAGATACTTAGAGCGAGCGTTTTCTTGGGCACCGTGAGGTCTCGTTTTATAGAGGCTGCACTGTATGTTGAATTCTAGGATACCACTGTAGTTTATGACTAATATGTCAAGAAATGAGATGTACAGGGAGATTCAGTTACAATCTGCCTTCACAGTGTAAATTGCAACAATGTCGGAGTATTGGATTCGGCGAAATGTAAATGTCTTAGTTTTCTGCTGAGTAGATATATAAATTCAGTTATAAAAGTGTGCTTTCACATAGAAGAAATTCACTGCGAAGCCCAATTTGTCTTTGTGAACACATACGGCGGTGAAAGTTCAGGTCGAAACTGGACATTTTTCAATCACTTTCAGTTCACGTCCAACCTATTAACAAAGTAGCAGCTTCCAAATTAAATCTTTCCCCATGTGGACTTCCAAAACAGGTTTTAGAACTGGGCTTGTCTCAGACTCGTGCAAATACAGTATTTAACTTCTTAAAGTCACTACTGTCAAAGAATTCGTACCTCAAGTTAATATGTGAAATTGATATACAGAAGCAAATGACCATCAATAGAAGACTAAACCCAATAAGTGGATTTATATGTTTATTTATGAAAGCATCAAAATCATGTGTCGAAGCATGAGAAAATTAAAAGCAATATATTGTACATATGTTACTCAAAATAATAGCTAAATTACACCTAATGGGGTCATTTACCATGTTTTTTTATCGCTGAATCTGATAGTTTGCAAAATGAAAAGACCGTTTTTTGATCCATAAATTTTTACTCGAGTTATAAGCGGCAAAAAAACTGATGTTTTTAACCCTTTTGGAAAAGTGGACATTGTGCAACCTCTGACGTATTCGACTTCGTCCAATCACAACTGAGCCCGTGAAACTACTTAGACTTATCGCAATGCGGGGGAGACTGCTGACTCTGCCAATAGGAGCAGTTGCAACAAGATCTGTGCGAGCAGACCTTCTGAGAACCCCCCTCCACTCCCTTCCCTTCTCCTAAAAGTTGTCAAGGACGGGAGGAAAATGATATCAATGGTATCAAAGCAGCTTCTTCGGTGGGCGTCACCTCTTGCTTATTTTAATTTTTGATTTATGAGTGAATGGTTGTGGTTAGAAGATTAATTTTTTCACTAAAATTCTTTTTTCGTTTCCATCTAACAATTTCATGTACAAAATTGCGATTTCAGTTCCGAGTATACACCTCATTTCATTTTGAGTATACGATAACACAGAATAACAATTTTATAACATCTGGCAATAAAGAAAATCAAAAAACAATAATCAAACATTAAATTACGATTAAATTAATTTTTTGCTCCATTTGTTAAATTGTAGAGTCTTGTGGATTGTAGCAAAGAATATCTTCACTTCAAATGAAAAGCATCTCCTATTTAATCTATGGGAATCAGACTATTATCATTAAAATTCTAGTTAATTTAAACCAAATGCAAGGATGTACATAAAATAATACAACCTATTTTCTTCACGGATTTACCCCATGTCATGTAAATGGGTTTTCTTGTACATCAGCATTTGTCCATTGAAAGAAGCTACATTCAAATAAATGGTGTAAACACCAGCGGGTCGATTCTGTAAATGTCATAGGCGTCATAAGGGTGATAGCTATGACGGGCACCTTATGACGGCTATGACATTCGAGCGATTCCGTAAGCTACCGTCATAAGGCTTATGACGCCTATGACGGACGACGAGTGAACAGTTGCGCATCGCCATGAAAATCTAGAATTTCGTATGTTGGTAGTCCCAAGAAAATGAGAAAAGCCAATGGGAGCCTTCGACACATTTCATCAGCTGTGGAATGTTTGTAAACAAGTAATGAAGATGCAGTCCGTTCAAAAGAGTATTAGAGTCAAATCTTTCGAAAGTAATTATTGCATGTCATGTACTGATGTTATTTTCATTCACGGATTCGTATTAATGTAGCTGAATAGCAACTTAAGAACGAATGGGTTTTATAATGATGACAAATCCAACGTAGTGTATAAGTAGTACGGACGTTCTACAAAACGGATGTAATCTAAAATAGTCCACAAAATATAACGCTGTCGTGAATGCGTACTGTTAGAAATACGATTTGATCATGTGTATGTTCTACATCTATGTTCTACATGTCTATGTTCTACATGCACATGATGTAATCTGAAACAGTCCACTAATGTGCAATTCGTAACAGGTATTGTGATTTAATTTAGTGTGCAAGGATTATTCTAAATGTCTGAGTCTGAAGTTCTATAAGGAGTGTAGTGTTTCGGGTACTTCATCACTATTATGATCATATGTGTTTTTGGGAGTAGATATTTTTCTTACTTATGGTTTCTGTATTTATATACCTTGTGTCTTCACTTACTGGAAGTAGCCCACGGACTTCATCCCACGTCCCTCTGTAAACCGACCATTGCAAATACCTTTCTAAATCGACCACTAGCTTCTAACTAAGCTGTAAAGTAAGTGTTAAATGTTTGTTTTATTCTGTCTCATATTTATTTATTTTATAAATTTTGGTTTACAAAGTATCATGAAAATGTCCATAGTTTTAGGCTAATTATAAAGATAATGAGTGTTGTTTACTCTTCTATACCTTTTGATTGTATTCTCATACTTTGTATTTTTGTAAAAGGGCTCCATGCCCGTAAATAAATACTATTATTAGAGCCACGAATTTTTCGCAAAACGATTTTTTCGCGAAATGACGCGAAATATGAAGATTATTTGGGAAAACGCGAAATACATTCTCCTGAGCGAAAATAATGCGATTTTTTAGAATTTTTACTGGTATTTTGCGAAAACGTTGAATATATAGTAAAACCTCTACCTATGGAACATCTTTTCATCGTAAAATCCTCATCGCCGGCCAAAATTCAAGCATGTAACAGAGGGAAACATCTTTGTATCGAACTACATTATTTTCGACAAACCTCCGCACTTTGTACTAAGTAAGAGTGAACCCCCCGAGACCGCGAACTAGCTCCACCGAATGGAATATTCGGTGATAATTTTCGTTCTTGCTCCCACACTTGTTTTCTCATTTCTCCACGAAATATTACTGCTTCCGACTATTAAAATCGATCATTTTAGCCGCTGATGGAAACCTCCCATTTGAATTCATTCAAATTCCCGTACAATATTAATCATCAGACGCGTTTTACATGTACCTACGCATCCAATGATTTTATATATCTTAGGGTTCTTTGACCTTAAATTGTGAATCAAACCATCAAAGGAGTTATTTTAATCCTAATCCCTCTTGTAATCTCATCTTTATTCGTCCGAGCACCTAAATTTCATATAGTCGCCAAGCGATATTCGTTTGTTTTGTTTTTCTCGTTTTCGCAGCGCGATTTCGAACATTATCCATGAAGCCGGCACGAATGATACATTAGTGATTACATTGTAGTCAGTACATTTCATCGTAGTCCCCGTGGAAGCCGGGTTCACATGGGAGTGGAATAGACGGAACGGATTGTGATTGGCTAGATGCTTTTCTGCTTTCGGCCTGTTCCGTCTATTCCGCTCCCATGTGAACTTGGCTTGAGACTTTTGCTTTCTAGAGATTATTGCAGTTTGTCCACATGCAATATTATTTGTTATTTACGTGAGACTTAATTTAATAGCTAATCAGAGATCGATAGCAGAAGTATTTCTATGATGCGTAAATTGCCCTAAGGAAAATGCCGAAATAGTAACTGTGTTTGACCGCGAAAATCAGTTTCGTAGAGAAGGTTTCTATGTTTTTGATAAACAGAAGAAAATATTAATGTGCAAGTACTGCAACTTCCGAATTACTAAATTAAACCGAAACTAAATTAAACTCACTCAAATACATTAAAATGAAAATAACTTTTCTCCAGAACAGTCATCAATATGGTAATGCAATGTATCACCAAATGGCGTTTGAGAAATCTCGGATGAATCAATATTTTTTATACACCGAAATTTAGGGCCATTTCCCATTTTTTATCCCGAAATGGGTCATTTTTAATGACGAAATTTGAGAGTTTTATTTACCATAAATTCTTGCCTCTAACTATTATTATTAAAATATAATGCTTTCGTGAATGCGTAATGTTAGGAATACGATTTGATCATGTACATGTTCTCTTAGCGGCTCATGTGGCTTGTATTTTCATAATTTCATCGTACTAGCAGAGGAAATGATTAAGGGTGCATGAATAGAACTTAACTAGAATGTAGGATTAAAAGTGGGTATTTCATGAAGTCAGAGGATTGCTGAAAGAGATCAATCACAAGCAATCTGTAGGGGATATTCTGAGCTTACCGTGGTGTTTTTTCATTATACTGTGGTGTGTTTTCATTATACCAAACAGTTGCTCAATACAGTTTCACGTAATGGGACATGAATCTTATTGCCGTCTGAATAAATCATTGCTATTAGGTAAAAGTTGAATGCACTCATATGCACTGAACGTTCGAGTTTTCAAATACTGGAATGAACCTTTTGAAATCACGGAACCAACCTGCAAATAAACTGGCAAACTATAGTCTGCCTAATTATTATTAGTTTAGGGCTCAGCGGTGGTGATCTCGAGATCGCGAGCCAGTCTTTTTGAAATGCAGAAGAGTTCTAAAATATTCTTCGCTTATTTATAAAGGATGTGTGTATCCCTCAACTAGGCACCGGCGAATAAGACGAAATTGTCGTCGTTCTTGTCTTTGCCTTCGATTGCTCTGCAAATAGCAAGGAATTAGAGCGCTTCCATTCTATCGATAATAAATATGTAAGGAGGATTTGCGTGTTACAACACTACAGATTCACAATTTTAATTACAATATCGCTGTGCTTTTACCTGACACCTTGATCTCTGTCCTTTTTACAAAACAAAACCTCAAGATACCGTTTTTCAACAAAAACTCTCCTATTCTGAGTCCTTATGACGGCTATGACTGAGGTATGACGGAGAATTTTGACCGTCATACGCTATGACGGCGACGACGAAGTTATGACGCCTATGACATCTACAGAATCGCTCCTTATGACGGACCGTCATAAGTATGACGGTCCGTCATAAAACCAATGGTTATGACGCCTATGACATTTACAGAATCGACCCGCAGGGCGAAAGCACATCTATCCTTTAATTCATGCACAACCATAATGATTGTAAGTGCCATGAATATAAGGGAGCACTTGTATTCAACATCATGCCCAAGGGAATGTTAATCTTCAAAGCATTCACATTTCTACTGCCGAGGAATACGAACTTAATTCTTTCATGAGGATCCTCTGATTTTTGACATTTCATAAAACCAACTAAAAAGGGATAACAGAAGTAAAACTAGAGCATCAGGCAGCCTAGCATGGGCATACACATATTAAGACTTGCTCTGCTTTCGAAACATATCTATGCATTTATATTTTTAAAAACATAAACTAAAACTGATTCCCAAAAGCTACTAGCTTGACCAATTGCTTAGTTTCACCATTCACTATCAACACTGAGTAATTTAAAAGCATATACTTATAAACCAGATATCCTCTGGAGTGATACATGGTTAACTGGTTAAGAAAGACACTTCCTCTATCAAATATGAGGAAATACTGAGACTATTATAATTTGATTCAGTTGAACTTTACAATTTACGAAAATATTTAAATTATATTTTCATTGCCAAAATTAAGGTACAATGGCACGTATAAGATCTATGTGTTTAGAACCTAATTCAATTTTTACTCAAACACAGCACTAAGCAAGCCTAATTATGCAAGTCTCTATGCTATAAAATCCCATCTGTCATAATTTCAATGCCTAGAATTAAATCATTAATAGTTATGATACCAGAGAGAATAAGTCAAGACATCATTGCAGCCACTCACAAAAAGTGAAATCCCAAGTAAAAAATCCAACAAAAGCTCAATTCATATCATGCTTATTAAAATTTTGTTCTGAAACAATAGCCAACGAAAAAAAATCCTTTTAGGTGACAGCACCATCATTTTCCTGTTTTTTTTTTTTTTAATTTTTAAAATCACAATTAATTTATTAACAAATCAATAACACACGCATATATACCCCCATATTTGAGCCAAGTTTCACGAAGCACTCACATGAAGGGTGTGGTAATCTCCTGATTCCTCTGGCGGTCGTGGCTTGCATTTCCCACAGCAGAAGTTGCAGCAGCAACAGAAACAGCAGCAGAAATAACAGCCGGTGATAATGCCACAGAAAATGATGAGAGCCTGGGAACAGAGATAAATACTTCATTAGCATTTGGCCCACATTCGAAAATTTTACACACACTAGCAAACCATCTGAAAGTGAGAAAGGTGGTATTTGAATATAAAATTGAGTGCAATATCATTTTACCTTGCAAGTATGTACAGAGGTAGGTATTGCACTGATGCTATAGCTATTGCACTATGCATTGAAACAAGCAGCATATACATACGAAAGAATAATTATCAAACAAGGAAGGTACAGGGTGTTAAAAAATAAATATCAGGGTTTTAAGGCTTTTTAGTATTTATTACATTTAACTCACAATTATATATAATATATCTAATGAAAGAGCAACTGTTTTGTTGGTATACCTGTGCACATAAGCATACACTGTTACCTCTGTCTTCTGTAAGAAAGCGCTAGTAGCGAAGATGGAGACTAGTAAGCAGTTAGTGTTTTGTGTTTTAGAGTTTGCAGGGACTGAATCTTTAGTTACCGTATTAAGTTCCATTGTAATCCATTAGAACGTATATCTGGAGCATGTTTCTTTACGGCAGTGAGGCATGGACGATGACAGCAGCAGAGAAGAAAAGGGTGGAAGCATTCGAAATATGATGCTACAGAAGAATGAAGAAGATAAAATGGATCGACCCAGTGACAAATGAAGAAGTCTTAAAAAGAGTGGGAGAACAGAGTAGTCTGCTGAAAACTATAAAATGAAGATGGGACAACCTAATCGGCCACATCTTAAGACACGATGGCCTGATGAAGACAATCGTCGAGGGAAGAGTGAACGGGGAGAATGGAAAAGGCAGGCCTCGTTTGAGTTACAGGAGTCAACAGGTTGTAAAGGACGTGAAAGAGAGGAACTACATTAATATGAAGAGGTTGGTCGATATAAGAATCGAGTGGAGGGCTGCGTCAAACCAATCCTAGGATTGTTGACCCATGATGATGATGAAGTAATTCTCCCAAGTGATAATAACATCCATAGATTGAATCATCAGTTTGAAGACAACAGCTGTCTTTGCAAAGGGCTGAGTACGGGACGACCAAGAGTGACTGAAGAACGTGCTGAACAAGTGTCTTTCACGTGTAGACCCAAGAAATCAGCTCAGAAGGCTAGTTGTGAATTAGCAATTCCAGTGATGTCTGTAGAAGCTTACTACTACATCCTTATCGTTTGCAGTTGTTGTTTGCAGCTTTAAAACCCTATATTCAATTTAAAACACCCTGTATAAAGAGAGATAATGTGGAGATATTGACTTGGAGTTTTCAGCCCATGGGAGTGACCAAGGAGTTATGTTTTAGATGCTGCACAATGGATGTACAACAATACATAGCAAGGCTCACATATTAGTGGATACTATTTTGAGATGGGCAGATGCAAAACTAGCCTAAAGAGAAGATCTGTCATACTACAGAGGCTGCTTAATACACAAAAGTTAAGTAGGGGTAGATGTAAGTAGTCACCAGAATAGTGATGATTAAATGCTATCTGTAAATTCAGGAAACTGAAGAAAACGATGAAAAACAAATGGCAAGTCGAGGAATTGAAGGAAGTTCAACATCAGCTGTCCTTTCAGAAGGTAGTTGAAACAAGATGAGAGAAACACTTTATTGCGAAATCAGGACAAGAAAGCAGAGAAAACATCAAAGAACAGGCTACAAGAAGCTACAAAAGAAGCTCTGGGAAGAAGAAAAATTGCCATGCAGAAGCCATGGAACACAGAAGAGGTCTTAGACCTGACCGAAGAGAGAGGGAACACAAAAGCGCAAAGACAGAAGAAGGGCAACCCTGCCACAGAAGAATAAGAAATGAAATATGCCATAAAGCAGGTAAATATGAGCAAAAACTGATAGCCGAATAATGTCGAGTGCTGAAGGTAGGATAGCAGGGTTCGCCCAGGACAAGCAAATTGCTCTCATCCAATACGTAGATTACAGCATTGACATCAATTTAAAAAATAATTAAGCATTAAAATGATGCAAGAAGGCATTAACTCACCTTACACCATCCAGAAGTGACAAGGAAATAAGCATTTACATTTTCCTCTCCAAACTGTTCGGCTATGTACAAACCAAGAGAGCCATAATTGTCGTATATGTTACGTTTTGTCAAGTCAGACAGGATGCTATGAGCTCTGTTAACCTCTTTGAACTGAAACAATAAAAACAAATTAATATTGGAAAATCTAACAAAAAACCGTAATCATACAAAAAAGACATAAGTCTTAAAAGACAAGTTCTATGGTAATCTAACAAGAATACCACAGAACTTTTTTCTCAAAAGGTTTCTTACCTTTTGTACACTTTACCAATACTTTTCTAATTTAGCATAGTTATTAACTAGTCGACTACAGTGTAAGTTACTAAAGCTACGAGTCGACTATAGTGTAAGATTTTGGATTCAGTTTTGGACAATAATTAGAGGGGGTTGCGATACATTTGAAAACAGTCTAACTTTAAATTTTACTACAGAAAATTTACAACCTAATGAAATGCTAAAGATTTACTTTATATCATAAATTTGTTCCAATTATCTATCAGGGTTCATACCAACTTTCCATTTTCAATTTCCCTGACTTTTCCCTGATTTCCAGTCCTAATTTGACTTTATATCAATGGCAAAGCAGTCTTATATAGGGATTTTATGGAAAAATGCAGCAAGGTATATTGTGAAATATTTTTATTTATTCCAGGAAAGTAACATATTCCAGTCAAAATTCAAAAACAAAATTACGGACGAGCAGACCAAGTAGCCAGATCCTGAGTCCGAGCAAACCGCCAAGTCGGCACTAACCCGTGCCGCCCAGCCAGGACGGCAACAAAATGCACACCTCGGCACTCAAACACAGCAACAAGCATTCAACCACGATTTTCAGCTTTTTGCTGTGTCTCTGGAGTTTTTCCCTGACATTTCCATGACTTCCAGTCCCGATTTTTATTTCCCTGACCAGTATGAACCCTGTCTATGCATGTATTAAAATGCCATACGTCATAAATCTAAAACTATCAAACTTAGGCTCAAATTGAAAAAATCACACTCTGAACTTCTCAAGTTACAAAACAATATGGTTTATATACTCAATGGTATCGGCTGTAACGTGGTGGAAATGATTATTCATTATAAATCAGCAAACACTACGTTTTTCCACAATTTTTAAATTGTGGAGTAACCAACTCTTCAACATACACACATTCAACCTTCATCAAGTGGGTATTTCTCCGACTGGCATGATCATTTATTAAATCCAAAAAGCTCAGTTTTAGTGTGTTACCATAAAGAGAAATACTGAGTCTGGATCCACACTGGCAATAAACAAATCTTTCTCAGAGAATACCTAGGGTAACAAAAATGAACGATTTAACAGCATTTGTATGATCCACCCATGATGTTTGAATTTAATGATATTATACTTAGCAGTTGCTCTGTGGTATTTAATAGGAGGTTAAAGCATTTTCCATTGTCCAATGCCTTCTACTCTGTAGATGAGTTTTTAAAACAATGATATTATTTGTATCTTTGAGTTGTCCTATACGAGTATTTATTACCATCCTGGGATCAATAAAATAATAATTATTATTTCCAAGAAATCATTCAGTCTGTGCCAAAGGAGAAAAACACTTCTCATAAAGCCAACTGGTTCATCCAAAAAGCTGTTTTAGTGTGTTACCATAAACAGAACTACTGAGTCTGGATTCACACTCACTGGTTTTTGGATGAACATGAGAAAATGCTTTCAAAAATGTGTATGTTGAGCAGAGGCCTCATTTTAGCTCTCACATTATATACATGTGGTGTAATGCCTATGGTACCATCCAAAGGTAATTCTTAATTTTATGACCAAATCATACCCTGCATATCTGGAATTAATTCTTAAACATATATAAATGCTGCTCTACCAATTAGAGAAGGTTTTAACCCTTTCGCTATGAATGCCATTTATAAACACCGCAGATTTTTCTACACAAGAGAACAAAGGGCGTCTTAAAACGTCCCTAGCGCCAGGTAGACAAAAAAGGTCCAAGGTGTCATAAAGGACCCTTCTTCGTGGGTCTGAAGACCCTTCCTCGGCTAGGATGATCTCGACCCTTCTTCGCAGCGCGAGCCTCACTCTCGGCAGTTGTTCGCAGTCACTTGTTTGTTTATACAATGGGATAACCAGAAAAATACGTGCTTAATTCGCATGATATTTAGTACCAGAAGTTTATTCCTTATGTTTTTATGTCTTTAGAAATTTTAAATGGAGCTGTAACGCTATTATTAACAAGGTTCCAGGTTCTAGAAATCCAGTCCAGAAAGTCCAGGAGCTTCAAGAAATAATTGCTCGGCAGAAAAATCTATCTCGCACTACCATTGCAAATATATTTGCTCAAAGACTATTCCCGAGGAAGGTATAGCACCAAAAAAGTATTTAATATAAAACGTCAGGAAAGGGTCAGGAACCCTAAAACCACAAAATATTTATTATTGTAACCATTGATATGTCTATTGTGCTAGATATTTTCATATTAATAGTAGAATTTCGTTTAAAAGCTCTAAATGGTATTTATAACAACAGGAATTCATTTCTGTATTGACTTGCACTTAGAGTCTTACTATTATTTATTTTAGAAAAATTTCTGTGTTAAAAATAGTTGACCGCAGATGAGGGCCGTGGTGGGTTCTCATTTGCGAAAGGGTGATGACAATCTCTGCTCAGTGGCCAAGGAAAGGGTCAGGAATTCCGCTGGGTCTGGTCCCAAAGTGGGGGAAAGACATACCTGTTCGAAAACTTTCTTCAAAAGAGCTTTGTGCAGGGAGTGGAAAAAAATTCTAGAGGAACCTGCGGAAAGGAAAGATTTTTCCTGCGTAGGACTGCGCAAAAGGGTTAATGGAATAATCCAATTCTTCCTACTCCACAAACATTTAGTCCTCTCAACAGTTTCACTACTTCATATAATTTCCCTCATCTTATGAGAAATCTATGCTTTTTTTATTCCATCTAAAATGTCCATTTTCTCCGTGCTTGACCATTAAAATTCCCCCGGGATCTATAGAACCTCATCACCTCTAATGGGATTGTTTGCTATATATTTTTTAATTGCCGAATCTGATAGTTTGTAAAATAAAAAGTAATGTAGTTTTCTGTTCTTAAATCCATAAATTAGTTTTAGAGTTATTAGTGGCGAAAAACT
Source organism: Platycnemis pennipes (assembly GCA_933228895.1). Classification (NCBI taxonomy): domain Eukaryota; kingdom Metazoa; phylum Arthropoda; class Insecta; order Odonata; family Platycnemididae; genus Platycnemis; species Platycnemis pennipes. Next base: position 15,837,975 of record OW121856.1, read on the forward strand.
GATGTTTTTAACCCTTTCGGAAAGGTGGGCATGCAAAGGACTCATACATCATCCACTTCGTACAATCACAACTGAGATCAGATTGGCAACTGGCAGATTTTACCCTGATATGCAGCTCTCTATAGAGAGCTGTGTGGCGAACACTTCAATTATAGTACTTCACTTAAATGTGATATAAAACAGTGGACACTACAGCAACTTCTGTCTATAGCAAGCTAAAGCAGACTATGAGTATCTTTACACCTCATCATCATCATGGGTCAACAATCCTAGGATTGGTTTGACACAGCCCTCCACTAGATTCTTCTATCACCCAACCTCTTCATATGAACGTAGTTCCTCTCTTTCATGTCCTTTACGACCTGTTCCATAGATCTCATACGTGGTCTGCCTTTTCCATTCTTCCCTCAACGATTGTCTACATCAGGCCATCGTGTCTTAAGATATGGCCGATTAGGTTGTCCCGTCTTCTTTTTGTAGTTTTCAGCAGACTTCTCTTTTCTCCCACTCTTCTTAACACTTCATTTGTCACTTGGTCGATCCATTTTATCTTCATCATTCTTTGATAGCACCATATTTCAAATGCTTCTACCATTTTCTTCTCTGCTGCTGTCATCGTCCGTGCCTCACTGCCATAAAGAAACATGCTCCAGATATATGTTCTAATGAATTGCTTCCTTACTCCTAAGCTTGTATTTCCAGCTGTAAGTAGATTCTTCTTATGATAGAATGCCTTCTTTGCTAGGGCTATTCTACTGACTATTTCTTTCTTGCTTCGTCCATCGCTGGTTACTCTTCATTCCAGGTAACAGAACTCTTTCACCTCTTCCAGTTTCTGTTTTCCTAGAATAACGTTGGTTTTGGCCTCTTTTTTCTTGCTGCACACCAATATCTTAGTCTTCTTCTTATTGATCTTCACTGATGTCTGGCCATTGTCCTTTCCATGGTTGTTAGCATCTTTTTCAGATCCTTCTCTGTCTCTGCTATGAGATCTATGTCATCAGCAAATTGTAGCATGCTGATTGTTTCTCCGTGGATGTTCACTTCAGAACACTTTTCCTTGATTTCATTGATGGCTCTATTGATGTAAACATTAAAAATTACGGGAGACAGTGCACAGCCTTGTCTCACTCCTTTCCTTATCCTTGCTTCTTCAGAGCTGGCTCCAGATTTTATCACAGCTACTTGGTTTTTATACAAAGTCTAAATAATTCTTCGGTCATTGTAAGACACTCCAATTCCTTTCACAATTCCATCTTTACACCTACCACCACATACATTCCACCTCTTCCCAAATAGGTATCCTCTATTCTGTAATAGCACACCTGACCTTAGTTGTGGGTCGTATAATCTAAAGGTGATAGAGAGAGGAGGTGAGACAGAGAGGAGATTAGCAGAATGGGGTCTTTTACCACACTTTTTTATTGTACCACATTATGTTCAACCTACTCCTGTGTCTGCCCTAATTGATTATGAAAATCTAAACTGTAATAATCAGTGTCAAAAATCATCAAAGGAAATAGGTTTCATCCAGAAATTTTCAACAAACTTTCTATGCATTATCAGCAAGAAAAAAATCTCCATATGCAGAGTTTCTTACTTGCTTTCCCTAATTTTCTCCACAATCTGACACTTCGCTCACTCCTCATGCTTTCGTTCCCCTTCATCACTATCAGTCAGCAATCCTGAGATTGGTTTGACACAGCTCTCCACTGAAATCTTCAAATAATATAATCTCTTCAAATTTACGTATTTCTTCTCTTTCACCACTTGTTCTATATATCTCATGTGAGGTCTTCCTCCGCCGTTCTTCCCATTCACTTGTCCTTCCACAGTTGCCTTCATCATGAGACATGATGTGGCCAAATAAGTTGCCCCGTATTCTTCTTAGGGTATCTTTTATCCCACTCTTCTTAAGACTTCTCTGTTTGTCACTCAGTAATCTTCATCATTCTTGTGTAGCACCACATTTCGAATGCTTCCACCCTTTTCTTCTCCGCTGCTGTCATCGTCAATTCCCCACTGCCATAAAGAAACAAGCTTCAGGGAGGTAAGTCTGTAACTATTGTTTTCTCCCAAAAATGGGAGAAAGGAGACTCATGAGATGCCTGTGTGAGAGTTGTCACCCGCCCGAAGTCTCTAACGCTTTTCGCCGGAGAAAGGAGACAACTTTGTCGCCTGGAGAATACTAGTCTCCCGACCCAAGTCTGTAAGCCCTCTCAAGTGCCTTCCGACATCCCAGATGGGTGCCTCAGTTACGTCCCACTCAAGAACCCAACGTATCTCCTCCCCATGGAGAAAATGCGCATCTCGACAGTGATTTGTTGATTATTTGCAAAACATTCATTGCCCTGCGATCGTCGGAAGCTAATTTTCTGCCCTTAGGAATGTTTTACGAATTTTATTAGCAAATTAGATGACAGATAGTATTGTTACTCGACACGAATTACCTTAGTCAAGAGTTTGATTTCCGAATCAGTTTGTGTGTCAGTTGAGGGGAAATTTAATCACTGTGCGATGTGTCTCTTTGAGAACGTGGTTATTAGGTATGATGCTCTCAAGTTAGTGTAACAATTCCTTTAGAGTTTTTTTCTCTTAATACAATTGCATCGATCTGTAACGTAATGTAGCGGCGTAGTGCAGTGCTCATAATAATCTCTTTAGCATGACATGAGGCAAGTATACGACCCAGGGTCGTGTCTCTTTTACTATGTATTCGTGACGAGAATTGTTGTATGTACGGTATTGTACTGTTAAACGCCTACCCTAGAATTTCCAGCTATAAGCAGATTCCTATATTGAAATTTAAACCTAAATGACAAATACATTTGACAGGTCTGACAACAATACTTCCACTAAATCACTCACTGGCTCAATATTTACCACAGTACTCAATTTTGCATTCGACACCACAAGTGCTCCATATTGACTCTCTACCTGCCCACCAATTGTTACTCAGTAGCGGTCACTGCAGAAGTCTACTTGGTCCTTCTTTCTTATACTGTTTTTGAATATCTATATTTCCTCCTACCATTTCCCACTTTATGTATTTAGTTACACTGCCATCAGCAAAACCTAACATCATTCAAGACAGCGGTTGGCCCAAAGGAGATGGGTGTAAGGTTATTCAACAGACTACCCTAGAATATAAAAGGTGCAAGTAATTTATCCTCCTTTAAGAGGGAGCTAAAGGTATTTTTATTATGGATACTTTACATTTCTGTGAATTCCTTATGGATAAGGACATGTAATCTCTTGTTTGAAATGTAATTTTGACTTGTTCAACCCAACATGTAAATGCTGGCAAAGGAAAAACAAATTATTATTATTAAGTCTGTAATTTTGTTTTCCGAATTTGTGCATCAATGTTTTGTATGTCAATGTCTCTACGTCCAAGAGATAATATTGACATATTCTGTTTACATGTTGGTGAGTGGTTCTTAAGACTTAAGACTTATTTCAAATGGCATTACATATTAGACTACATATTATTGTATCTGTATTTGACGAATTGTATCTGTATACATGACGTATTGTATCTGCTCATTACCAAGTGTGGCAGGACTTACAATGTATGAATTTCCCATCCATCTTTGTCACATGATGAAGAAAATCTTGTATGTCTAGCAATTTGTAGTTTACATCATTCAACATATGTATTTTTTGACGAAGACTATTGCAAATGAAATTTTGCTTTAATGTCTAATAAATATTATTATTGTAATTTGTGAATAAATTAATGAACTTCAGCACTTTTAGTCACACCACAATGAGTGTGAAAATACCTATTTTGTTGTTCAGATGTTTTGGATTATTTACAGGATGCGACAGGACCTGTGCAGGCAGACCTCTCCTCCCACCCCAGTATTCCTCAAAACAGTCAAGAATGGGAGGTGGAATGCATAGATATCCTTAGCGCAGCTCATTCGGTGGCTGTCACCTTTCGCTAATTTTAATTTTTGAGTGAATGGCTCTGGATAAAGGATTAATATTTTCACTAAAATTCATTTCTCGTTTCCATCTAACCAGGCTCGTAGCCAGGGGGGATGCTTTTGGGGTTTTAAGCCCCCCCCCCGAAACTTTTTCCAAGAAATTTTATCGTTCTGATTTTAACTGGGCATCATAATCTGGATTACACTGCGTATAATTCAAGTGCTACGTGTCCTGAAACCTTACCACTAGTTTGAATCATGTGTGTGGTTAGTAATTGTTCTTTTCAATCTGATAAGCATGGATGCATTGAACTTCTGGGACCAGTCAAATTAACTGCTTCACGACAAGGTAAATAGTGAGCTTTACCAGCGAAAAGAGATAGAAATGAGCACTGTGAAATCAAATACCAAGCACTGAAAATTAAGGACGAGATTCGTAACATGTCGGTACCAAACGGACAAGGCTAATTTGAAGTTAGGGTACACGGGCCATACTAGAGTTAGCCTCCCCCGTGCCTGAATCTAACGATTTTGTGTACTAAATAGTGATTTTGGTTCCGAGTAAATGCCCCCAATGCATTTGCCTCTAACTCTTTAGACTATATAATATGGGTACTATATGCAATGGAAGCAGTTTTCATGGCTCCCACTAGTACAGCACAAGGGGGTATAGTAACATACAAGCCCTTCCTACCATTTGGAGGTAACCATGAAGAAGGAAACAGGGAAAAAAAAGGTCAAAGTATTGAATCATAATATGTTTACAGTGTATGGCAGGATGACAATTTTTTTCATCCATTGAATCTCATAGTATTACTGTCAAACATCTTGAGAAAGCTCTCCAGAAAAGCTTAAAATTAGTTTTATTTGACAGAAGTATGCAACTTTACGTTCATCAACAAATAATCTTACACAAACGAATATCTTGGTCCGAAAAAGGGAAAAACTGCCACTCGATATTTTTTTTTTGAATTAACAATAGAGCCATCATCTCTCAAATGCAATTCCTTAACCTACAAAGATGGTCAAAAAGAAAAGTAAGGATGGGTGAAGACGAGAAACTGCATGAACAATAATATTGTTAACTTTTATTATGATTTAACAGCCTTAGCAGTTTTCTGACTATGAGATATTCCCAGAAATGCAATTAACTGAAAGGGGGAAGTTGATTACATATTACTCGATGCATTATTTCTTGTCTATAAAATATTCTAACTAATATTTAAACACTTACTTTCCAACACAACAACAGGAAATGCATACCATAAAGTAATGAAATCCCATTCACTGTAAGGTCATAACCAGCCCTGTGATCTTATTCGACACTACTTCCGCCCTTACACCAAGTCATACATTGAATAACAACTTCATACCAGGTGGAAAATTGGTAAAAAAAATATAATCAAACAAAAATCTTTAACATTCATTTCTTTCAATTGCCTGCCCACCATTTAAGAATTACAAGGTTTTTAAAAACAATTTTGAAAAACTTATGACATACCTAAATCTGAGATAAAAATATCTTCCTTTGTTGTAGGCATATTTTTCATTGCCAGTCTAGACAGGCTGTGTCATTAAGTGACACAACGAGCAAGTGTTTTCACATGGGTCAGGCAATATTTTCAAACACCTAGGGGTTCGGCGATTATCTGGTTGCTCAGTTCCCATACAATCAGATGACACCCATTCACCGATACATTACGGTCCCACTCTTTCGAGGGACCTAATAAAACACGGAATTGGAAAGTGAATGCAATTTTTGCAATCACTTACCCATGCCCAATAAAAAAACCATCAACTTATTCCTTGTTATACTGTACGCTTCACACATACCTTCTCAGCTGCTTCTGGATTGTTGGGATTCTTATCAGGATGATATTTTAACGCTAATTTTCGATAGGTTTTCTTCACATCATCTGCTGTTGCTGTCTTCGGCAGACCTAATATCGTGTATAAAGTATCCCCCGATGTTCTGAAATGTATACGCAAAACAATATTAAAGAATGTAGTGCCTAATTAACGTCATATCAATTCTACGATTCAGTCATTCTGATTTGAAATCTACACAAAACACTGCGACAATTCCCATCATATTCCGAAATTCATTTAAATTATCACACTAAACAAAAATTGGATAGCAAAATTTCATTTCCTACTTAATCTTGATCAATTGTACCGTATAGATTAGCGAAACGATGGATATTCATCGACGTTACCGCATTGATAAACGTGCTCAATGCCTTCGTCCCATCATTAACAGACAATTAGGACAACACCTGAACTATTAACTGATAAAAGAGTCTGATGTGATGACAACATAGAGCATAACATTTAGTAGCTTAAAGCGGTCAAAAATAATTCAACACTTGATAGAAACAAAATATCCGGGAAAAAACCAGTGTCAAACATACGTTCACCTACAAGACTTTTACTATTTCCAAAATACAACCATAAAAGAGGTGTGCAAATTGTCACTTACGATAATTTACGCTTATCCATTTTGGAGTATGAACCCAATATAAATAAATACGTAAGTTAATGTCGGTCACAGATAAGCAGTGACCAAATCAACATTTCCCCTATGTTCGAAACCCATTCAAGATGGCAGCACAATGCAGCAGCTACATCAAACATAAATCGAAACTTAAATTTTAAGTACGCATGCTCAAAAGTGCTTAAGATGTAGTGGCTCTAGTTCTCGCAACTTCTGGTTATGATTGAACGTGCTAATTAAAATGATCTGAGGGCGATGAAAATTCGAAACTATAAAGTATCATCGAAAGAGGACATGTTTCATTAATAATTTAAATAATCACTGACTAAAGAAAAACATGCCGGGCAAGATCACAAATACAGCGAAAGGGCAAGTGAGAATGAAAATTGGAGTAACAATAATGTAATTTTATTCAAAACATAAAAAACAATAACAATATATACTGATTTTGGTATGGTATAAAGCACATAAAAAAGACTGTCAATCCTTTTCCTCTCCCGAACTCGACTCGTAATCATATGACACGAGCGAAATCTTTTTCTCACACGTGGGGTTAGAATGTGATTTCTGAATGGCCAAATTTTCCCCCATCGAAGAGTCTTCACCGGTTGATGATTCACCACAGTTTTCCTTCATCATTTCCGTACCCGACAATGATCGACTTAAGACGATTCCTCGAGATTTTTCATCGGTTGATGATTCACCACTGTTTTCTTTTTTTAACGCTATTCCTAACGATGAACGACTTAGCGCGGGTCCTTGAGACTTCTTGGAATAATTGATCAATGACGACGTCACGCTGGGAAGTACAGGCTGATCGCAAATTTCTTGCCATGTCTGCGACTGTCTCTCAGATATACCTAAAATGAAAGAATATTATTAGTTTATGCTATGCTAAATCCATGAAATTATGAATATTCGCATGAGTTTACTATAAAAATTACTTATTCCACTTCAATATTAAGGTCTCAAAATTCAACACCATTGTGCAACAGGAAAGGATACTAACATATGCAACTTTCGCAGTTATTTGGACAACCAGCAATTTAACTAGAATGAATGTGCGACAACTGGAAAATTTAGAGAAATACACGGCGTACAATTACAATGAAAACCTCGATTTTACGCACAGCGATTAAACGCACATAAAGCGAAGAGTTCATAAGTATTCACGTAAACCCATTTCGGTACCAATCTAAGTATCGATTCGTTATAACGATAGATAATTAAATTACTTAATGAATCTTCAACAAATTCGTTTTGATTGTTGATCACATTGAATCGGTAATATAATTTAAAGTTATGCCATATTACTGTGCAAATCATCTGCAACGAATTACTAGGAGGCATGTTAATTGAGCACGTTTTCCAGAAATTGTTTCACATATGTTTGTTCACGTTCCAACGGTTACGCCACAATGCTAACAAAGAAGAATATTGGATGTTGTAGATCTAGAAATAGGGACCCATCAGATGGTTCCAGCTGCGAAACTACGCTCACTTTTTAGTCTTCCGAGAGAGACCGTAGTGACGCCACAACGGCGCACGTTGTGCAGCGTACAAGGAACAAAAGCAAGGAAACTTAATTTATGAATAAAAACCAGGTCAAAAACATGAATGTACCTAATTAACGACAAAGAATTATTACTTTTTAAATAAATTATATTACAATCAATGTCATGGTATCATATGTCACATGTGCTCTATTAAGTTCAAAATTTGCAATTCATCAATTTCTTTAATTTTCTGACTTCTTATCAAAGAGATTGTTAGGACGACAGCAATAAATCATCTTAACAGAAACGGAAGAATGACGGATTTCACGTCAGGTACGAGCTATGCCTTGAAAAGTGCTGCAGTGTTAAGATATTTCTATTCAACGCGCGGCGTGTAACCGCAGTAAAACTTCGATTTTACATTTTCCCGGCTTTTAAAACTTTTCCTGCAAGTCCCAATGCTTTTTTATTTATGATAGGAAAATCGAATGGTCCACCATTTACATTGTGACGACACAATTTTGCCGTGAATGTCGTCCCAGTTGCATACCTTGCGTAACACAATGCTCAGTGAAGGACAAAGTTACAACATGAGACATGGTACCACAGTGAAAGAGAAATAAAATTCGCTCAAATGCACTACCTCTTACCGTGACCTTGCCCATTTTTCACATTGTAATGCCTCGAAAGATTACACTACATCGATTACGCAACGATTGCCTAACCGGTTGCAGAAGTCAAGGCTGATTATATAGCACATATGACGAAAATTTATTTTTTAAAAGAAGTGTATGATTTTCAACATTTAAGGACTTTTTATTTCTTTTTTTAGTATAGGTATTATTAATTTTTTTAAACCCTCATTCCAAACTCCTTTCCCATCCTATTAAAGAAACCCAAGATCTCTTTCGTCCTGTTGTTCCCCAATTCTCGAGTAGCTTTGATAGGATATCATCTATCTCCACTGCTTTCCACACCTTTGTTGCTCATAACACCTACTTTATCCAACCATTGAGTATTCTAGGTCCCAGCTCATCATTAGTTACATCATTCCTCTCTTCTATGCCCAAGTTCCCTTGCCTTTCGTTAGTGTCATGCATTTCTTTCTCATACTCCTTCCCCCTATGCTATGCTGTACCTCTTGTAGTTCTATGAGTAGCTCTCCTGACCCACCCCTAATGCACAGTATCGTTTTACATTTCTTGATGCTGGATAACATTTTAACCTTTAAGTACAGGGTGCCTATTTCTCCTTCTCTCTGGAGTCCCTCAATCTCCTCAAATTACCCTTACACCACACTTATATAATTTGTTCATATCCCTCCTGAGTTTGTTGCTAGTTTCCTTACGGCCATTGTACACGGTACAATTTCTTGTACAAGATCTTGTACCATAAATTGAACTGCGGGATTTGACCAAGAAATTGTACAAGAAGTTGGTTCACAGTCGTATACGATCAAAGATTTTCATGCTATTTGTGCACCAATAACATGCGCAGATATCGTTTTCTGTCGAACAGCTGAATTGTGATAGCCAATGATGATAGTATTTTGAAAATACTGCCATTACTGGGTTACAAATATTTGCTACCATTAACCCTAGCATTAATAAAATGAAATTATACGATTGGTTACTTGCACTCTTTCATCGGCTCATGAAACCCATCATTTATCCTCCAAACATAATGTTTTTCCTTGATGCATATATTTATTTTTTGGTTCAATAACGTCATCTTAATTTCATAGAGATTTAATGTTTGTCAGTGTGTCCAACTCATCTTCTGAGAAATAGAACACTTCCAATGCGACCAACGAATATCACAATATGGAAGCAACAAAGAATATCATAATATGAAAGCAACAAAGAATATCACCATGTGTAAAAAATGGAAGTTTTGCCACGCTCATAGGAATAAATGTGATCACAAACACAGCCTTACGAATACCAAACGAACAGCAACCTTACGAATACCAAATGAACGCATCACTACTGTCACATGTCATGCGCAGAAGCTACGGAGTGGATCTTTGATGGTTTCATCCAATAATATAGAGCATGATCTAATTTCTTGTACAAGAAATTGTACGAACACCTCGTACACGATACAATTTGTGCATTGTACAAGTTCTTGTACAAGAAATTGCACCATGTACAACAGCCTTTACAGTAGCTGTTGCATAGTTGTGTTTAAACCTTTCCATTTCCTCCTTTCCTCAATTTCCTCCTTCATTTCTGCCATTCCCCAATGTTTCTTGTCCCCCCTAGTGTCTACTGCACCTGTTTTTTTCCCATCCTTCCTCAACTGTTTGCCCTTCTACATTTTCCCTTATGCATATGCTTGCTAATTCCTGATATTCCCTCTGATTTACCACAGTGAAAGTTTTTCACACTGCTCCTAAATCTTGCCCAACATTAATGCAATGTAGTTGGTATCTCCACATCCCCCCTGCATTTCCAATGAGAGTTTGGCATCATTAACCCTTTCAGTGCGGATGTTTCCAAATAAAGTTCTTACCGTGACCAATTAATATTTTTTTTTGTCTCCATGAGCTCAAACGAAGAAGGAATTGGAAACGACGATCACACCCAGAAAGCTGAGTCCTTACGCAAGGTGGACCCAAAGAGGAAGAGACCACTATGAGGAATGGGAGTAAGCAACAGAGAGATAGAAGGCAGAGAAACTCAGGACACACAAGGTGCATCACCCGCTCCTAGGAAGCAGACGTCCATTACGCACACGTGTGCATCATCCGCGCTCAATGTGTTAAAGAATTTTTGTTATTATATTTCAATTTTGGTAACTTGTCATTCAGTGAAGGCAAGACATTGGGTGGGCAATATCAAGAAACAGAGAGCTTTTCTTTCAGGCATAACTTTCATCAAATTACACATACCCTCAATTTACACATTTTTATCTTGTTCCTTACAAAACTGTAAAAGAGGAGTTTCATGGTATTTTTTCCCCACCAGAATTACAGATTGAGTAGAATACACTTTTTCAGTAACAGAAACATGATATAGAGACAAAAAATTCGATATTGCCTTACTGATTAGCCTGGCAATGGGTTTTTTTCCAGATTATTACAAAGTACGTACAGGAACTTCCAATTTAAAGTTGCCACTTCAGAGCCGAAATTTTTCTAAGTCGCGAGTTGACGGTGATTTGACAATGCTGTGTCACGGCTTCCCTCTGGTGGAGCCTCGGGAAGCTCTAACTGAAAACAAACCCCCTCCCTTCCTCCTTTCCCTGATTAGCAGAAGGGATTACTGAAGGGTCGGTCTCCTTGTACCCTAAAGAAGGGGGCTATTGTGGGTACTCCACGGTCGTTTTTTCTGACTCGCGCTGCACGACATTTGAAGTCCTGACCATATCTCTACGCTCACCACCGTCGCATAGTGGTCGGAAATCGAAAAAAGCTGGACAAAATTCACAAATAGCTTTCTTTGAGATATAGACTTGAAACTTCACACAAATTTACTCAGAAAAGATTACTAATTAAGGAATAATGCATCATTTGACATGATTTTCATCTGCTAGTCAGATACAAGGGCTCAAGCATGACCAAATTTCCAAATAAACACCTGAACTAATTTTTCTCTGAATGTCTTCCAAGTTAAGTTGATGGTGACGTTGTGTGAGGAATTTGATTGAATAAAGAATAGTAGACTCACACCGATACCACTTTTTCTGATACCAAACTGATACCTCGATACCAGTGGCTGATACCCTACTTATTTTTCTAAAAAAATTTAATAAGTGCTTTCCTTCTCGTGATGTCAACTCAGTAATCAAAAGTGTTTTAAAAGAGCACCTAATTACTGAGGGTAATGACATTGTGACAACTTTTTTATTCTGCCACTCTTACATTTATCACTGGAATTGGATTTTATACACTAAACCCTCTTGCATTTGTAAATACTATATTTTATTTTTAAGAAGTAAGAGCTGCTGAATACGCTCAGCAGCTCATATTTGAATGTATTGCTCATTGACATATTATTGACATGGTTGCTGATCATGCTCAGCAGTTAAGAGGGTTCTTTTATCTGGACCATAGCTCTAGTTTCTGAAAACATTTGCTCAGGAAACTCTAAACGTGCAGGTACACCCAAATACAGTGGACTCTCGTTAGAACGTTTTTGTAGGGACCCGATATCCTGAACATGGTAACGAGGAAAACTATCTGAACAGGTAATGCCTTCTCAGGTTATGTTGAGATGCATATGGGGGCTGCATAACCCCCAGGGGACCAATATGCGTGCCATAAAGTTAGTTCATTGCTGGCGTTAATTTATTGTAACAAAGTTTCATTTTCAATTATTATGCCTCCCAAAAGATGCCTACGATACCTTACGTTGATTGGTTGGTTGGTTATTTAGGGGAGGCGACCGACAGCTGAGGTCATTTGCGCCATATAGGATAGGTGGGTAATGGTAGGAATTTTTAGAGAACGGAGGAAGGGTGGAGAGAAACCCGGCGTCGGCATTAGCCTACTCTTAACGAAAGGCGCCAAGCGGACGATGGCTTAATGTCCCATCCGACGGACAGAGTACTCTACTAGAAATGCCCTCCACTAAGCACTCAAGTAGGGACCGGTTTTCCACTGAAAAATCCACCACTGCCGGGAATCGAACCCGGGCCCTCGGGATGGGAGGCCAGTACTCTAGCCACCACACCAACCCGATCCCCCCCTTACGTTGATTTGCACTCAATAATTAATGATGACTATGGTGAAGAAGAGAATTGTAAATAGGAGGTATTACAACTAAAGATCTATATGCTGACAACTTGGGTGAAACTAGTCGTATGAGGAAGGTCTTCTGCCTGAGGTCTTTTCTCTCTTCTCCTCTCAACCTAGGTCCTTAATCTTGTGCAGCTCCCCATATTGCATCATTGGCGCACAGAGGCCCTTGTCTCGTAACGTAGCATCCATTTGACCAGATTTTAGGAAAACAGCTGCGTGGTCAATAACAGATGCGTATTGGTATTAATGAAACAATAATCTCATTGGTATTATTTTTATTCAAATTAAGAGTATAATACCATAAATCCTAAGGTTCATCATCATCATTGGTCAACAATCCTAGGATTGGTTTGACGCAGCCCTCCACTCGATTCTTCCATCGGCCAACCTCTTCATATTGACGTAGCACCTCTCTTTTACATCCTTCTTTACTTGCTCCATATACCTCATACGAGGCCTGCCTTTTCCATGCTTCCCATTTACTTTTTCTTCGACGATAGTCTTCATCAGGCCATCGTGTCTCAAGATGTGGCCCATTAAGTTGTCCTGTCTTCTTTTTAGAGTTGTCAGTAGACTTATCTTTTCTCCTACTCTTCTTAGGACTTCCTCCTTACATACTTGGTCGATCCATTTATCTTCATCATTCTTCTGTAGCACCACATTTCGATTGCTTCCACCCTTTTCTTCTCTGCTGCTGTTATTGTCCATGCTTCGCTGCAATATAGTAGAATGCTTCAGATGTATTTTCTAATCAAATCCTAAGGTTAACTTGTGGAAATGCTACGAAAATTTGGAACATAATTTTCTTCTTTTGAGCCTATTCCTATTTTTAAAACATTGAGATCGCATATTTACAAAGTTTCTGACCACATTGATGCGAGAATAAAAAATATCAATGATCTCACTCTGAAATGGTACCAATGTGAAACAACACCAATCATAGAATTAATTATTTAAGGGACACGCACAAATTGGAGGGTGATGATGAACAATGATGATTTGAGATTTCCTCTTCTAAGTGAACGTCGATTTTTGATGTTATGTCAATGCGTGACGATGATGGTGAGCGTAGAGTTATGTTCGGGACCTGAAACGTCTTGCAGCGCGAGTCGGAGAAACGACCATCTTTAGGACATGAGAAGAAGACTGACCGTTCAGTAATCCCTTCGTCCCTTCTGCTAAAGAGGGAAAGGAATGGGGAGGAGGGAAGGGGGTTTGTTTTTGGTTAGAGCTTCCCGAACCTCCGACAGAGGGAAGCCGTGATGCAGTGTTGTCAAATCACCGTAAACTTGGGACTAAGAAAAATTTCGGCTCTGGAGTGGTAACTTTATATTGGAAGTGCCTGTAATTCCTATTCTTTGCCAATTCTGGTCTGATTCAAGTGCATGGTGACCCCGAGGTGAGATCATCTTGCACCTCTGATATTTTGTAAGCTGCTGATGACTCATTAGGTCAAATCATCTACAAATAAAAAAAACTGCTTAAGGAGGTTCCACTGTGACTCCGCAATTCATAATCCCGTAAAAGAGCTGTTATTTAATGAATAAATACCGACCCAGAAAAAAACACCTATATGAAAAATCATCTATAGGGTGATAAAGCATACACAATAATTGTATGATTATGCTATTATATAGCACATTGCAGTTGCATTCTATTTTTTACAAGCTCTTTTAACTCATTTTAACTTTGGAACATGACAAACGTGTTGTTGCCACATTTAATTTATAAAGTGAGAATACATGCTCAATCCTGCTAATACCTATTCTAAAATAGGTTAAATATTTTCTTACTTAGTTTTAAACTATTCCCTTGCAAATACAACTCTGTTTTGAATTTTATTAATATTGATATTTTTGAAAACTGTCTGGCAACAATGACGCTGCTACCATTTATAAGCATTGGTAGTAATTACACCATGTCAATAACTATTGGAATATTTAAATTACATTAAAAAATATAAGAAGGATCTTGGTAAGGTATATTCATAAATTAAGTTAGTAAATAGGCTTGTAAGCACGTTCCGTCACAAGAACCGTTACTAATGATAACAACATACTGATGCACCACTTTCATGTAACTAAGGCTTTTCTGCTTTTTTTCCAGCAAATATTTATAAATATCAATTAAACATGTGTGGTAAAGTGAGCACTTTTTTACAATGCTAAATTCTACATAAAATTGCACATTGTATATTAGTTTTTCGTCAAAACGTCATTTTTCTTTACATTATTAATTTGCATGAATACTGGATTACTAATCTGCATAATTAATACTCTGCTGTATAACCACGTATAAAATGCCTATTTTCAATGTCTTTTTCCTTCAAATATATAATGGAGAGGCCTCATTATTTTATTGCCAATTGATAGAAGGGCCAAAAAATTGTGTATCCTGAAATTTTCAGAAAAATGACATCTACTTCATAATTCGGTGGAGCCTCCTTAACAGATAATTTGGTATTATTATTGTTGAGATATATGAGAAAATTATTTTTATACAATCGCCAGACCCTATTCAGTGTACTGCAAGGGGTTTAAATTGGTTAGATTTATTGAGAGTGTAGAGGAGAAATAAGCTTTGTCATCATCCATTGTTACATTAAGCCATACTATATTTTTTACAACGCTAGATGATCAAATACATTTTGATTCAGAATGGATCACTTCATACTGATGGTAGTTCCATCATTGTTTTTAAAACCGAGAAATGTTTCCATTTTAGGACCGTGAATGCATTTTGTAATTGGAAAAATTTCATAATACAGTAAAACCTCTACCCAGAGAACCTACTCTTTATATATTAAACCTCAATTTTTCACAATATCTTCGAGGTACCGCCAAAATTTGTATGCAATTATATGGAGAAACCTCTTCCTATCGTATCTCTACATTTTTGAAAAACCTCCACACTTCGTACTGAGAATACACCCCCATGACGACCTAACTACCTCCAAGGAGTAAAATATTCAGCTATTATGTTAGCGAAAATGATAGTGAAACTAACCTCTAGTCTTAATAGAACTTGGAAACCGACGTAAACCTCTCTGCTGAACTCCTTCATACCCATGTACAAGATTATCATCTTATGCAGCTATTATGTCTGAATCCGAAGTATTGCTATATTTTAGGGTTCAAATGATATTTTCAGGGGAATTTAGCTTATTCTGACTTCATATTACTGTCAGTTCTCCATGAAATCTTGATATTGTATGACTGTACCCTTAGAAAATTTAGTTTATTTCTAAGCTTGCACCTTGCAGCAGTCATCTGTTTTTTTTAAGAGTATCTTCGCCACGAATTGTAACTCCACCATTCTTAAACAATTATTGCCGTAACCCATATGTGATATTATTTGTTAATTTTCAAGAATCACAAGGATAGCAACAAAAGTTTAAATTTAAACTTTAAATTTAAACCACACTTGAGTGTGGTGTAATCTCAAAACATTGAAGATGTGTGTGAAGAAGCTACTGTAAGTGTTACAGTGGTTGAAGAATGAAAAAAAAACTTTGCAGATGATTTTAGTGGGGTATAAACCACGAGACATTTTAATGCTGATGAGGCAGGAGTTTTTTCTAACTTGCTTCCTGACAGAACTCTGCCATTTAGAAGCCAATAATGCCATTGGGAGGGAAAAAAGTGAAGAAAAATTCACAGTGCTGCTCTAGGTCAATTTTGATGGCTCCGAGAAACTGGAGCCACTTGTTATTGAGAAATATATAAAGCCTAGAGGCTTGAAAATGCTCAAAGATGGGAATGAACAACTGGAAAACAGTCCTCTTTATTGACCAGTGTACAGCACATAAAACTGTGGGGATTGTGATATGATACATCAAATTAGAGTATTTTTCTCCAAAGACCACCAGTAAATTGCAACCCCTTGATCAAGGAATATTTCCATTGTGAAGAGAAATTGCCAACAGCTACGAACAGGCTGTCTTACATGCACTTATTTAAAGTTGCAGGTTATTAAGAACTGTTTTACGAAGGCTGTATTTATAGGGGAGTGCAGCAAGGAAGACATTATGAGTGAAGATGAGCCAACAGAGTGGCATGAAATGAATAAAATAATTAATGTTCAACCATAGTTTGATGACTTACCGTATTTACTCGTGTAAGCCGCGCACCTTTTTCCCGAAATGCCGGTGAAAAAATGGGGGTTGTCAGCTTACATGAATCCTCCAGATTTTCGTGTAAGCCGTGCACCATTTTTCCTCAAATTCCTGTTGTTTTTTTCTCCTAAGATTCGCATTTTGTGAACATATTGTAAGTTGGTTGGTGAAGGTTGGTAAGCATGGTCTAGTAGTACATTGAAAAGTATTCTGAAATTTCGAAGTAATTAGCAATAAAAATTCGCGTTTAACAAAGTCTGAGCATACAACGGAACTTGAAGAAACGCTGAATCAGAAACACCATTTGACAAAGCAATAGATTTATCGTGCATAGATCGTACGTAGGACAACACATTGTAGCACTGATATGTATTTAAATCTATATTGTATCCTGTTAGTTGCCGCAAGGGGGGGTGGCATCTTTATGTCTTTTCAAAATCGTAAGCGGAGTTTGTTTCGGTATCACATATCTGTAGCAACATTTTACGCTCCTTTATTAGATAGCTCCATTTGCATACATATTAAAGCTACATTGCAAAGACACGACAAAGAATTTGTTATACAGTGGCAAGAGTCGTATGGCTCAGAGATCATACCTTCTCACTATCTGTGCTATCCCCTCCGTGCGTGAGAGTAGTAAACAAGTTCGAATCAATCATTTAGCATTTTAAAATAATTTGCAATTATCACCCTAATAATGAAATCTGACATTAAATTGATCGTTTCCTGTGAGTACAAAACTAATTATCATAAGCGATGCTGAAAAAATAGGAAATCCGAGCTGCAGGAAGGAAATATGGTGTATCTGAATCTAGCAGTGACAAAAACTAAAAATGAGAACTGTTATGATATGAATATTCATAAGTGATTTATGATTCTATTTCCGCAAATGTGTCGTTCTTTAGTTATTAAGAATTATAATTGTTATTACATTGAGCTACATTTTTTTCCGTGTGTTCCAAAGACTTTCCCCTGTTGTTAATTGTCTCTGTCCACAGCTACTGCGCAGAGAGCAGACGAGACCACCACTATCAGGTACAGATGGCATTCTGCTTTTATTTGTTGATATACCAATTAATTTCCGTAATAATAGAGTAATCACGGGTTGTAATTGTATATATTTCTGCTATTATTTCAGTTGGGTGTTATTTTGAACAGATGCCATTTTTATAGCTGGATGATGTGATGGTATGTAACTGTGATTACTGTGAGATGCTACGAGAAAAAGATGCACAGTAAAAGAGGCCGTGCATTGATGCACGACGCGATGACGATCTTGACGATATTAACACGTAATTCAATCAATTAATGAGAAAGACGTACACGTAATTTAGGCACAGCATTTCTATTAAAGAACATGCATTCATGTTATGACAAAATGATGCAGACTCAAGGGCAAAAAAATTTTTTTTGATAGAAATAATTTTTTTCCTCACGAGCCTGCCCAAAATTAGGGGTGCACGGGATACACGAGGGTGCGGCTTACACGAGTAAATACGGTAATAAATGTTGACAATGCCTTTCTCACATGCACTCCAAGTTGAGGTGATGATGGTGGAGAAGTGGAGGAAGACGTTGGAGGGGAGTCACCGATAAACCTTAATATGGAAGAAGTGGCTGATGGTGAGAAGTGAGTCTATGACAATAAAAAAAGAGGTGCAGGATGCTTTAGGTATGATTTATTTGTATGGAAGACTGCAGCAGGGAGAGTCTATTATCATTAAATAAGGTAGAAAATATAATTTCAAAAGAATTTGAAAAAAACGTGAAACAAACAGAAATTAATTTTTTTTTCATTGAAGTATTTCATTCATTCATTTTCATTCTTGAGTAATTTTTAGTTCCCTTGTTTTTATTATTATAAACATTAAAACTATGTAAAATCATAAACGCATTTATTTAAATACATAAATATAGTATTTAAAGAGACAGCAGCACATATGAAGAAATGTTTCTTGGGCTTGGCACCGGTTAATACGCTCCATTACTGCCAACCTTTTAAAGAGCGACTTGCTCTTGATCATCAGGGTTTCTGAGTGCAGATTTTATTATTGCGGTTACATAGAAAAAAGGCCTTTTGATGCAAAAAAGCCCTAAAAAGGTCTTTTGATGCAAAGAAGAACATTGCTGAGGAAACGTACAATAAACCCGCTGCCAAGTCCTTTCTGCTGCATATTTCCACCATTTCGAGAAATATTGAATGAATCCTTGGTCGCTTCAATATTGAAACGATCCACCAACCTCAATCTAAGATTAGGGACTGGTTGATGAAGGCCAAGGATCCCATCGGGCTGAAGACTCCAGGGGTATACAAAATTGCCTGCGAAATTGGTATGGTGTGTGTGGGAGAGACCGGTCGTACCATTGAGCAAAGATTGAAGTAACACCAAAGACACTTCCGACTAGCCCAAATGGAGAAATCAGCTGTTGTGGAGCACAGCATAAAAAGAGACCACACAGTACATTGGGATAAGGCAAAATTACTTTGCCGATCACATTTCTATTGGGATAGACTCACCAAGGAGGCCATCGAGATCCATCTCGAAAATAATAACATAAATAGAGACACTGGTTTCAACCTCAGTAACACCTGTAGGTCAGTAATAAATTGCATCCGAGAGATGAGGAAGGGCGGCCCAGCGGTGAATATTCAAGGAGGCCAACAATCAGGCCCGTTAAATTTAAACCGACGTCTCGACCAATCAGAAGACACCTGACCAGGGTGAAAGATATAACCGCAATAATAAAATCCGGCACTCAGAAGCCCTGATGATGAAGAGTGAGTTGCTCTTTGAAACGTTGGCAGTAATGGAGCCTATTAACTGGTGCCAAGCCCGAGAAACATTTCTTCATAGTATTCGCCGGAAAAATACTAGATCTTACAGCAGCACATATCATTGCCAAAACATTCCATAAGGCAGAATATAGGTGTTTATTTTGCTGAATCCTCTTTATAACGAAACTCTATTTATCAAAATGACCAAAAATTGGTCCCTTCCATTTTGATATAGAGGTTTTACTGTATCTCATACAGTTCTATACACTTTACAGAGTCTTATTGGTCACAACTGACACCTTAGCTTTGTAATATGGAAATTCTGTAATATTAGTTTTGTAGTATAGAGTTTCTATTGTAAAACACTTGAAAATGCCATGCCACAACTGAAATACCTATAGTCATTTGCTTGGGTTAACATTTTTATCAATAATTTGTGGATAAAATCGAGATACTTTACTTTGAGAGGGATTGAGGGTGAAGAGAGATGCCAGTTTTTTGTCCTCTTCAGACTCTGGAACCAGTTTTATTGACAGGGATGACTTGGCAAGAAGAGCTTCATCAACCTCGGCCTCAGACTTCAACTCTTTCTTCTTCTCCTGCAATGATTTAGACAACACATTAAGGATTAGAAAGATTCCTGAGGGCAGGACTGAAAATTAGTATTACAAAGCAGGGAGGGGCAACAAATAGAAGTCGGGAGGTGATGGAATACGTGGATGGAATGGGTAAAAGGGGGAGAAGAGTGGGAACACCATGCAGTCATGATGGAACAATGATAGACAGATCAAGGCACAGAAATATGTAATGAAAAAGGCAATGTGTCTCCAGCCCCATAGGAAAATTCATAAGTATTTTATGTCCATCTGAACTTACCTTAACCAAAAGAACACCAATAGTTGGGGAACATCCATAAAACCCCAGTCATAGAAAATTCTATTGACTAAATACAGTAAAAACTTGATGTCATGAAATCCACAGGACCAAAAACATCAACATTTCATAATATCAATTTTTGTAAGAATGAGTTTCTTTACATTTTTTACTTTTGGCCCATTATTTGAAATCTAACCATCTACCTTGTACCAAAAATACCGCTCTGTTTGGTGACAGCCTATAAAGCCAAATTAGAGCATCTATCCTGAGACAAATGAAGATTCATTAGTCAACATTGTTAAATTCAGTGCTCGATTGAGGTTATCTGATGAATTCATAGGACCTTCTACAAATTCATGATCGCGTATGATGTAAGTGTTGCCATCAGCGACAGACTGGCGCTGACCCCACCCCCCTGGGCGGCCGACTTCCGTTCCTAGCGCGTCGCACCTAGGAAGGTGCTGAGGCTAGATGTACCTTGCCCATGAGGTGATGCCTCGCCGGCTAATTGGAGGTGGCCACCAGGGTGTCACGAGGGGGATGCCATGGAGCTAGGAAGCAGGGCGCTGGGGTGGAAGGCAGTCGGGTGCGGGACTCAATAGTGTGATGAATCAAACATCAGATACCAAATTCTAAGTCGTATTATTACCATTCCCTGCTGATGTCCAGCCCATCCCTAAAGCGAACACAACAATAATGTAGGAAATAAATTGTGACCAGCATGATAGAAGGACGATATTGCATCATTGTAAGCTACTAGGGGAACGTAAGTTGGCATTAATGATGACAACAATGTCAAGTGGCTGTTTGGGTTGTCTCTCCTACTCTATTACTGCCACTACTGTTAACACAAGATCACACTAATTATGAGCCCCACTTACCAGGTTGTCGTCTCTTCATCCTTTTATAGTCACTGAATTGGTAGTAAAAGGAGTATATTCCAACAGGCCGAGTCATCTATTATATTTACAAGGGTCCAACTGGGCAACTAGGCTGCCCATGAGGGATTAACTCTTTTGCTACGAACACCATTTATAAACGCTGCAGAATTTTACCACACATTTTTCTACACATGAGAACGAAGGGCGTCTTAAAACGTTGCTAGGGCCAGGTAGGCAGAAAAGGTCCAAGGTGTCATAAAGGACTCTTCCACGTGGGTCTGAAGACCCTTCCTCGGGTAAGAGGCGGGGATTATCTCGACCCTTCTTCGCAGCACGAGCCTCACTCTCGGCAGTTGTTCACCATCACTTGTTGGTTTGTTCAATGGAATAACCAGAAAAATACGTGTTTAATTCCCATGACATTTAGTACCAGAAGTTTATTCCTTGTTTTTAGAAATGTTTTTTTGTCTTTAGAAATTTTAAATGGAGCTCTAACGCTATTATTAACAAGGTTCCAGGTTCTAGAAATCCAGTCCAGAAAGTCCAGGAGCTTCAAGAAATAATTGCTCCGTGGAAAAATCTATCTCACACTATCATTGCGAATATATTTGCTTAAAGATGATTCCTGAGAAAGGCATAGCACCAAAAAAGTATTTTTTATAAAACACGAGTATGGTTGGATTATGTGCAGAATTGTCTCCTAGTGCGTAACACCACAAAATATTTATTATTGTAACCATTGATATGTCTATTGTGCTAGATATCTTAATATTAACAGTAGACTTTCGCTTAAAAGCTCTAAATGGTACTTATAACAACAGGAATTCATCTATGTATTAACTTGCTCTTAGATTCTTAGTATTATATATTTAAGAAAAATCACTGTGTTAAAAATAGTTGACCGCAGATGCAGGCCGTGGTGGGTTCTCATTTGCAAAAGGGTGAAGACAATCTCTGCTCAGTGGCCGAGGAAAGGGTCGGGTACCCCGCTGGGTCCAGTCCCAAAGCGGGGGAAAGATATACCTGCTCAAAACCTTGCTTCAAGAGAGCTTTGTACAGGGAGTGGAAAAAATTCTAGAGGAACCCATGGAATGGAAAGCTTTTTCCTGCGTAGGACTCCGTCGAGAAATGGTTAAATGAGTATCTCCAATATGTGCAATCATGGAATATTTTGGAGACAGCAGGGATGCAACAGAGGGTCTCCACCTACTATGATGGAGTTTTATGCAGTTGGAGGCAAATTTTCCCACATCGTATGGCACAAAGCAGAAGGGGGAAGAGGGTTTGCAGTCAACCTATTCAATATGGCCCTCCTTACTTACTACTCCATGCTAGCTCATTTATCCCATCGGGTGATCCCCCCCTCGGGTGATGGGCCTTTGAGATATCAGCACTTTCTTTGAAATTGACTGACTGAGGCAGGCGAGATGTAGTGGAAAGTATACATGTTTGTAATAAAACAAGATAGCACTTTTTCCACAATTTTTTTTATGTTGGTACGATGTGTTTCTATGTACTTGATGATGACCTAACAGTTGAAACTCGTCATACCTAGAGATGGGCAACTTGGTAAATTACCACAGTAATTTTCGTAAATTACTGTGGTATTTTTCGTAAATTACCAACACCCTGGAAAATTACCATAATAAACGGTAATTTTCAGAAAAGTTCATTTTCAGAAAATTTCTTCCTCACGAAGAAACCATTGGAATGGGTGATATTATAAATTAAGTAGCTAAAACGATTTTGTTTACATTGTGTCCGTGATTAATTCAGAGTAAAATAACAAATGCACATTGCGCAGAGGTATGTATTTGGAACGAAAATTTCTAATGGTGTGACAAAAGGGAGGCAAATTGTTTGTTGCTTCCAACTTTGTTATAATTTTTTTAATGAGTTATAATAGATAAAGGTAGTGATATGTTTGATATAATCGTCGGCATTTATATCTCAATGCTAATTGATTTCGTTTTGAGTCCTCTGATAAGGTTTTGCAGCTCACAACTTAAAATTACCTGAAAATTATGGTAATTTTCGAAAATTACCGTAATTTACCACGGTAATTTACCTCAATTGCAAATTACGGTAATTTACCGTAATTGAAAATTACGGTAATTTACCTATCTCTAGTCGTATTGACATAAAAATGGTGGAAAAAGTACTATCTTGTTTTATTACAAAATTACAAACTTTCTGTGATTTGCAAGTTTCTGTCAATGACCCCTGCCCATCTGCTTTAGATCCCCAGAATGATTTTAAAGACGAGTGCATGGATTTTAAAGATTTGTGCATGGATTTTAAAAACCTGTGTATGGATTATCTGCTGAATCGATAAAAATTGGACTTGACTTAGTGAAGAAATAAAAGGAATATTTTTTTTAAATTGAAGAATTTGAAGTTTTCTCAGTGCATGATACGAGTGAATTCTTCTCAGGATTCCCACCGTGTTGGTATTTAAGGTGTCTCCCATCGTCTGAAATGCTTCAACAGCCCTTGAAGATGATGGCCGAGTCAGTCAGTCAGTGCAAAGTCAGCACTTCCTTTCCTTTGTACACTAACCAAAAGAGATGGAAGAGTTACTAGAGTAAACTAACATGGAGTT
This sequence comes from Platycnemis pennipes, assembly GCA_933228895.1. Taxonomy (NCBI): domain Eukaryota; kingdom Metazoa; phylum Arthropoda; class Insecta; order Odonata; family Platycnemididae; genus Platycnemis; species Platycnemis pennipes. Next base: position 15,861,890 of record OW121856.1, read on the forward strand.
CCAATAAAAGATTGAGATGCTATAGAAAATATAACAATATAAACGTAAGTGTCGATAAATAAGGAAGCATCAAAGAATCATTAAATTGATAGTGTAAAAGGTGACATTGTAGAATTTAACGTTGTTAACCATGATACCAAAGAAACACATGATAAAATGCTGCAGTATAAATTTGGGTCTTTCCATCCAATACCATCAATGACTCTAAATTGGGGGCGGGAAAGGGATGGAGGGGAAGTCTCTAGCTGCGGAAGGGAATGGTGCAGGCCTTACCTTGGTATCAGAGGATTGCATTGCGAGGGACCATATCTAGGAAATAGGTGAAAACAAACAAAAAAAATCCACACTAAAGGCCTTCACTTTTGCATTTTACATTAAAACAGTGCTTTTACAGCCCAAAAAAATGCATATTTAGGCCTGAAATAATTAGGGCACTTGGGTCACGGGTTCCTGTTAATTAAAAGTGACCAAACTTTAGCATGTGAATATAAACTTGATCATTTTGAGAGTAGGAAAACATAACTTTTCTAAATTCTGAAAAATAATGGTCACCCTAGTGCACATCAGCATAAGGCAACATTTGTATTTTCTTGGGAGGCATATATGTAAAGGCAAAAGTGTAAATGAAAGTTGGTTACAATCTACGGAATGAACTAACATGAAAGTCCCCCTGCCACACACCTTTATGATGGCTTGGCAGGGTATTGCGTAGATGTAGATAATAGTCATTTAGTTGTAAGTGACTCTTGTACCTAACATTTTTCCATGAAATAGTAGCATTTTTGATCTTAGTAGCATGTGAGTAGTGCATGTTGAGTGATCTTCACCTCCTGCCACACACACCCTTGCGGTGACTCACAGGGTATAACGTAGATGTAAGTAAAGAATGACGACCCCCCCCACCCCCTGAAATTTATGCAGCCCACAAGTATTTCTTCAACTTACCCAGGAAGGCCTAACCCGTTTAGCATGTTTTCTTCTTTACTAAGTTCAGAATTTCAGATCCCTATACAAACGTGCTAGTGACAGTCCACTGAATCATCTGAATTTAACATATTTCTCACTTTTCCCTCACCTATACCCCAGGGTCTTAGTGTTATCTTTTCTCACCTCTCATTCTACAATTAATTAGAAAAAAGCCACCACTTTGTTAGTGTGGTGGCTTTAGACATGAATGCATACTCTACGCAAATTTGATTGGAAAAAATTAACTTTGTTATATTCCACAAAACTTTTTATTGATGACCGAAAGGTCGAAACTAGTTGTCAATAAAAAGTTTCGTGGACTATAATAAAGTTAATTTTTTCCAATCATGAATTCATTCCACAAAGTGAACTCGTCAACCATCGATTTCTATGCAAATTTGAAAAGAATGCAAATTAAAACCTTTTCAAAGCTCTAGTGAATATTATAACATGCACACATTTTCCAAAATAAATATGGCTTACTCTAAATTTTTGCCTCAAAGCACAGTTAGCAGCATAATCATCTTCCCAACAGGTCTCCCGAAGCAGTTGTATCTGTCTCAGGAGCGGCACACTGCCTTTGCCTTTCTGCTGGTCGCCCTCTGTGTGCTCCAGCGAGAACATTGCATCTGATGCTAGCTTGCGGCCAACAGCCTTGTCAGTGGCAACAACCTGCTCATTTTCTGAAGGATCCCACCGTCCCTCCTGCCTTCTTGCTCCACTCATTATCACATAGTCCAGATTCTGAAAGGAAAACGAGTAATTAAGTCAGTACTCACATTCATACGAGTATGCATGCAAAATAGAGATTGAAGCTGGTGTACATCTGTGAAGGGGGATTGGGTTAGTGTGGTGGCTAGAGTACTGGCCTCCCATCCCGAGGGCCTGGGTTCGATTCCCGGCAGTGGCGGATTTTTCAGTGGAAAACCGATCCCCACTTGATTGCCTAGTGGAGGGCATTTCAGGTTCAGTACTCCGTCCGTCGGATGGGACGTTAAGCCATGGTCCCCTTGGCACCTTTTGTAAAGAGTAGGCTAATGCCGATGCCGGGTTTCTCCCCACCCTTCCTCCGTTTCCTGAAAACTCCTACCTTTACCCAATTATCCACCCATCCTAAATGGCGCAAATGACCTCAGATATTGGTCGCCTACCCTGAATAACCAACCAACTAACTACATCTGTGAAGGAGCTGTTCTTACTGACATAAAACAAGACCTTTTAAAATCATCCACATCCCTCCAAAACGGCACCTAATCTCCCACCGCAAAGTACATTCATTCAAATGTAAAGCAAGCTCACAGCATCCTTGGTTCTATAATGAAGTACTCTTAGATAATAAAATTTTCCAAGGGAGAGAAAGATCCCAGAACCCTTGGTTCTTTACGGGACTACTCTTAGATAATCAAATTTAAACAGTGAACAGGTAGACAGTAGATTTTCTAAACAGGAGTGAACAGTTATGCATGAATAAATCCATTCCGTGGCATAAGGTATGACTTTAAAAGCATTATCTCTCTAATCTTTTTACTATAGCATCTACTTTTTCTTATCCCTGCCAAGCGTGGCTGCTATGGAAATTTCCATAACTCATACTTGAATCCATAAAATTTACAGCACCTTTCCTAAACTCCAACAATACACAATTTATGTGTATCATTAACAAAATTCTCAAAATGAAAGAACTAAGTGGGGTTAACTTCTTCCATCTAAAACATGGCCCAAATCTTGCATGAAAAATCACTTCAAGAGATTCAGAGGTCTGTATCCCTTGAAAAACACACCACCTCCTGTTCATCAAAGCAAACTCACTAACTATTAAATGCCAAAGCATTTCTGATAGGACAGAGGGCAATTCATAGCTATCCATGGAGAGGAGGATGTACAGAGGTGGATTTCAACAGTGTATAGTGGTCTTACATCTGGAAACATTTTGATGGGAACACATACTGTATATCAAGTCTTAAGAGTACCTGGTTTTGATTGTGTAGGTGTGGAACACTATACTCAGGGCAAACTCACTTTCTTCTCATTAATATACAATATTTTTTATCGTATTTACATATTTTAATCAACTATGAGAAGGCTTTTGTACAAAACATAGCTTAAATATTAATATAGTTGCCTAATTTACGTCGAGTAAATTTTTATACACTTAAAAAGCATCTAATCTTCAAAAATACTTACTGCAGGATCTGTTTGTATCTCAAAATGATTGTCACAAAGGTGGCACTTCATCCTGAACAAGTAAATAGGTGTGGAGTAATACATTCCCACCTTTTTCTTCTCAGCATTGTATCTGGAAATAAAAAGAAGATTGTATCACACTAAAACAGTAAAATGCAGAATTAAAGTTGCCAAATATCTATATATATATAAATGAATGTATGTGTGTGTGTGTGTCCTTTATGCATTACTACACCATTCATCGGATCGCCATGAAACTTTGGGAAGTTGTTGAGTACATTCCCAAAAAGAGGACTACGGAATCGATATTTCAATATCGATACTTTATCGATATAATGTTGCTTAAGTATCGATAAATCGATACATTATTGATACAAAATTGAGGTGAAATTATTTAGTTTTTTTAAAAGGAATGTATCGTTGCAATATTGATACTGTATTGAATGTATATGTGTTTGTCCTTTATGCATTACTACACCATTCATCGGATCGCCATGAAACTTTGGAAAGTTGTTGAGTACGCTCCGAGAAGGTTTCTATAAAATCGATAATTCAATATCGATACTGCATCGATATAATATCGATAAAATATGGATACATCGATACATTATTGATACAAAATCGAGGTGAAATTATTTAGGTGTTTTTTTTTCAAAGTTTTATAAAGTATCATTACAACATCGATACTGCATTGACACAATATTGATAACTTCATGCATTACCACAACATTCATCCAATTTCCATGAAGCTTTGGTTAGTTGTTTTGTTCACTCCATGAAGGTTTGTACAATATCGAGAATACAATATCGACACTGGAGACGGGATGTGCATCCCATTGAACTTGCAATTCATTGAAACACTCACGTGCAACATATTCAAATCATCCGGCATGGGACAAATATTTCAGAAATGCCAACTTATTGCTTGGGATGAATGCACAATGGTGCACAAAGCATCGCTCGAGGCTCTGGATCGATCATTGCAAGATTTCCGTGGAATCCTGAGACCATTTGAGAACGCATTAATATTGCTTGCACGACATTTCAGGCAAACATTACCTGTAATTCCTCGATTGACACTAGCGGATGAAATAAATGCTTGCCTGAAATATTATACTTTGTGACGACATGTAAAGGCGTTAAAATTATATACAAATATGCGTGTCCAGCTGCAAAACAATCGATCAGCTGAGATATACTCACATAAATTGCTGGAAATTGGTAACAGAAAGGTGCCGGTTGATCTGACCTCAGGTAAAATTCATTGCCTCATAAATTTTGCAATTTAGTAACGTCAAAAGAAGAGATGGTTGAAAAAGTATTTCCCAATATTCAAATCAATTATAAGGATCACAATTGGCTAAGTGAACGAGCTATTCTTGCGGCCAAGAACAAAGACTTCTGCGAACTAAACAATATTATTCAGTCTAACACTCTAAACGATGCAGGCACATATGTACAAGACCGTCGACGATGTTGTGGAAGCAGATGATTCAATTGGTTATCGAACGGAATTTTTGAATTTACTCGATCTGCCAGGGATGCCACAGCACGTACTGAAATTGAAAATGGCGTGCCAATTATCATGTTGCTAAATATCAACCAGCCAAAGCTTTGCAACGGCACGCGGCTCTCAGTAAATAAATTAATGAGCAACGTCGTAGAATCCACAATCTGGACAAGAACTTTCAAAGGCGAAGATGTCCTCATTCCTCGCATTCCTATGTATCCAACAGATATGCCATTTCAATTTAACCCATTGGCTTACCATTTTTCTGGCTTGCTACTCCCTCAGAAATACCATTTATTTTGAGAAAATATTCTATTTAAAAAAATGCTATAAATTTTATAGTTTATTATTTATTTTATTGAAAATTTTTATATATCTAGTTCAATATTTTGCCAATCATAATTTGTTGTTAGAAGTTGATAATTTGTTTTAATTGAACATTATTATTTACAATTATACAATGTTTGCAAAATTATAAAAATTTTTTTTCCGTGGATATTTAAAAAAAAATTTAATTTTTTTTTGTATTCTTATTTTAAACTACATCTTATTTCATTCTTGAAAGTTGCATTGAAATGCACCGAAGGGTTCTGGAGATATATTATGATGAATCTGGCGAAATACTGAAAAAAAATTGCTTTACTGTCATTGGCATTGTATCCCAAACTTGAATAGCTTCTTTCCATTTTTTTTATTTTTCTTAAATTTCACTTGACCGGAATTATAATTATTTGAAACTATAGGGCAATGTGATATAATTGTAAATTCTTTATGAAAAAATCGTAAGTTTTACCTTTAGAATGATTTCGTATGATAGATTTTGAAGCAATCTGGTAGGTGAAGGGCGACGCGGCATTCTTCACACTTCCACCTGGTTTCGCTCTTCTTTCCTCTTGTTTTGCACACCACACATTTACGTGATGGAGTTTTCTTTACTGGATTTGGCGGGATATGAATTGGGAAATGCCCCCAATTTGCCGCCTGGAATCTCATGGGTGAGGGGCCTGATACTGGCCGCCCGCGTCTTTTATAGTCTGGCATATTCACATTTTCTAGAATTTTCTCTGAAGTCATCAAAATGAATCTTCTTGCCTGTTGTTTTCTTATATAATACATAAGTATTGAATAAAACCATATCCATGACATAAAAAAATATCTTTTTATATCCTTTGGCATAACGACGCATAACTGGAAACGATGCTAATTGCTGATCCTGCCTGTCAACAGCATTCATTTGTACGTTGTAATCGAGAATGACTTTTGGTTTTATGATTGATTCTTTAGTTTTTACTGATTTCCTTCCAGTATCAGTCATTTCCAAGGCCTTATGGTATGTTGTTAGTGCATGTACGTCTTTTTTTATCTTTCCATTTTACAGCAGCGATTCCATTGCTATAAACTACTTTTGCTTCCCCTTTCTTCAACTGTATATTTTTGAGTTCTGCTGGCATATTCCTTCGGTTTATTCTAACTGTGCCTAAGGCATTAGTTTTCTCATCAATCAACTTGAGAAATAGATCAGGTGATGTGTACCAATTATCCAACGCCACAGTGTAACCCTTGCGGAAGTAGGGATGCAAAAGTTCTAGTACTATTGCTGCACTAGACGGAATTTCCTTTGCTCCGGACGGTTTTTTCCCGGTGTAAATTGAATATTGTAGGCAGTACCCTGATGAGCTTTCACACAATTTGTAAAACTTTATTCCAAAGCGAGCGCGTTTACTTGGGTTGTACTGGACATAGCAGAGCCTGCCACGAAATTTCATCAAGCTTTCATCCACGGCAAGATTTCTCTCCGGAATGTACATTGCTCTAAATTTTGTATTTATGTAGTCAATCACTGGAGATATCTTTTTCAGCCGATCATTTTCATTCAATTTTGAATTATCAACAAAATGCAAGAATTTTGATAACAACAAAAAACGTTTATATGGCATAACTCTGCCGAAAAAAGGCGTTTCTGTCACGGTGCGCGGACTCCAGTATTTTTTAAGCTTATTTTTTTTCACTTGTGCCATTAGCACACACAATGAGAAATAGGCCTGAATCTCATCTATATTTGTTTCAAACCACCCTTTCCTAAGATCACTTTCTCTATTTTTTTCGGAATTCAAAAAGGCATCTGCATACTTGTTGGTTTCAGTTGCGATGAGTTCCCAAAAATCATCTTCAAGAAACTGGAAGAAAAAGTCTCTCTCACTAGGATCGTTTCCCACGCTCCTGAGAATTCTTTCATTTATGCCAGGTTTACCAGTGAATCTAAATCCTTTCACACTCTGGTTGCTTTTACACCAATGCCAAATGTTTTCTACCTTAGCCTTTTTTGGATCCGCCGGACAAATACTGCCTTCATTTTCGCTGGAAAAGTCTTCTTCACTGCTCACAGTTTCTGAATAATCAGAGTTATTGGTGTCACTTTCTTCACTGTTATCACTAACACTGATGTCACTATCAAAAATAAACTTTTCTACATCATCATCCGTAGCAATTTTTCCCTTTTTACCGGCCATTGCTTCGTGGGGAGCGCGAGGATACACGGCCTCGAGCACGAGTGCCCGTGGCTGTGGCGGCAGGGATACTGGCTGCTAACTAATATGCATTATCAGAAGATCAGGACTTCATTCAGTAATTCTATCTTCTTTGTTGATGCAGCAGCAAATAGGAAAAGGTGAAAGGCAACTTTTGTGAGGCAGCAGATAAGATTGTATTATCTTTTGCATAGGAGCAAGTTCACTGAAGATGAAGATATTGGGTATCTTTCACTTACATTCAGCGAATGGCACTCGTCAGATATACAAAGTGTAAAATTGCTTTCATTATCTCATGTTGGCAATGAATAGGTGTCTCAGCAATACTGTATCAAACAGAAGGAGGAAGGGAGAGAAAGGCGACAAAGGAAGCTGGTGATGAATGCGCAATGGGTTCACGATAAACGATGACGGAGCGGCGAAAATACTTTCAAACCATCGAGTATGTAAAAGCATAAAATATGAACTGCAATACAATAACAGCATCGGAATATGCATCAGAGGAACATAAAAGCAATAAAGGACATATATTATGAATCTATCTGAAATTTATGCTCCAAAAGAGGGTTGGAAAAAAAATAATATACGAGACCGGCGAATCGCCGCCTTTGTAAGCAAGGGCCAATTTTGAGTGGACGGCGAATCGCCGTCTTTGTAAGCCAATGGGTTAAGTGATTTTATTCCCAATTCGATTGGTATTTGCATTCACCATCAACAAAGCTGAGGGCCAATCTTTAGAACTATGCGGTTTAGATCTAGACACGGATTGCTTCTCACATGTATGTGTATTTTGTTGCGTGTTCTACGTGTATGTTGCGTGTTCTAGAGTCGGCAAAACCAAACAATGTCTATATCTTCACAGACAATGGAACAACAAAAAATATTGTATACCCATAAGAATTGTGAAATTAAACATACTATAAACATGCGCTTTCCATTTAACCAGATTGAGCCACAGCAACGCGTGGCCGGGTCAGCTTGTATTTTATAAAAAAGTTACAATATTACAACATTTTAAAATTTTGGAAATGATAGAAAATAACACATCACAAAAGAAGCTGAAACATATGCTGCCTCTAACTTCTTAAATAATTGGTACTTCTATGAAGAGAATTTATTGTATCCTTACTACCATAATTTCATCCTCATATTAGATCTAATGTGACACATTTTCACCATCAAATTATGAACAGTCATTTAGAACTTCTCCTAACACATCTCACCATGATTTCATCCCATATAATCTAACCAATTCTAATCCTTGTTTTCACCTTCTCCTACCAATTTCCAAAATCTGCATTTTTGGTGTGCAGCTTGACCCTCGATAATTTGGAAAAAACGGAATATTTTTAATACTCTGTGAATAGTTCAACTCTTGATCCCATGATGAAAAACTGATTTTTTTTGTTGAACAATCAGTCTAACATTTCAGAGTTATTTCATGTTTTACATTATTATGACTTTAACAGGAAATATAAAAAAGTACAATAACATAGTATTAACAAATTATTGCATAATTATAATCAGTATTCAAGGCAAAGCATTTTAAATTACTGCAGGTATTAAAAAGTTTACATTCCACAACCATTGATCATTTACTTGAATAGTGTCCTGGTCTAAATCTACAACAACTTATCATATTCTGTGATTTCATTGGTCACTATTTTTTTTAAAGTAATACCCTGTCAGAAAGCAGCATTAGGAGATAATTTCAGTCTTTCCTATATGAAGGAGTGATACACAGAAAGACATGGTTAGAAAATGGAAATGTTATGAACGATTCATTTTTTCGCAATTTTTCTTTTTTAAGTCAACAGGATACAAATCAAGAAAGTCAAGGATCAGTAAATTTAACACAGGATTTACGCTCAAGAATCAATTTTACCATCACAATATTTAAAAGTTCCCTTCTCATTTTTGGCTACATAAATATGTTTATTTTCAATCCCATTTAAAATACAACTATCCCAGCTTCCCATGTCCCTTGTTAATTTTACTTCTGTCTGCCCCCCTACCCCTGTCTACCAATTTCTATCCCTGTCTGCCAATCCACTTTCCAAACAATTCATCAACAAGACTGGTATTCACCAACGAATCCATCACTTTCTATTAAAACTTTACATTCACGACAATTTGCAATTTATCAGTCACCAAGCTCAACCTTTCATTTGAGTGAACACTGCTTTTGCACATATTTTTTACAGACATAAAATGTGCCCCATGATAATAATGTCAACATTTTTCCAAGCACTACCAAAACATCCATTTCTGATTATTGTACTACTTGTCAGCTTCATTAAGGATAATTTACCTCAAAGCATGAGTCCATGATTATTAATTCCAGCTCAAGGAGCCTAATGCTGAATCAGCAAAAAATCCCCTTTGTGATGCATTTTCCACCCAAACCAACCCATGAGACCACAAAATTGGGGTCTATTCTAAATCCACAACCTTTCAGAATCTTTAAATCTCCAATAGTTTTCTTAACCTCTTACTAAATGCTATTAAATCAATCACCCCACAGTATTTCGGTACAGTGGACAATTTACTTACTTATTTGATATTATTTATCTTGTGTTCAGTATTCCTTTACGTAGTACGAATTTCAATGAGGTCGCATCAAATGCAATTTTACTGTATTCATAATTATTTGAGGTACTCTGCAACAATCATAATCTCGCAAAAAATGTGTAAACAAGACAGCATATGCCACCTCAAGATGAAAACCAATATAGGCTGTGGTTAACAAAAAGCCATACTCAAATGTTTGAACTAGCAAATGCTACTGTATCCGCCAAACTCAAATGTAATTCTGGCTCAGTGTCTCCTGACCAAACCTCACACCGTTATAATCTGAGGCCCTTTTCTGGCAAACAAATCAGAACAAGAAATCGTGGATACATCACAGGGAAAGTAATTGGATTCGATATCACTGATGCCAATCATAATGATGTATCTTGAAAACTTAAAGAGTCGTTTAAAGATTAAAAAGAGTCGTTTCAGGCATGATGTGGTGGAGTAACATAATTTATTTTTATTTTAAAGAAAGAAAACCACATACATCGATGATGCCATTTTATAGTGGACAATAACAGTACATACATGTTATGACATATACAAGAAAAAAAAATTAAGAAAATAAAAGTAACAGGAAACAAATAGTAGGGAAGGCTATTCTGGGGACAGATGCGAAATAGAAAGGCTAGTGAACGATTTAATTGGGAGTGCAAAGGGATCAATGTGTTGTGGGAGGGAGTTCAATAGAGAGGAGAGACGGAAGAAAAGAGAACGTTTGGTTATCGAAAGTTTGGGAGTGGGAATATGAAGTAAAGGATGAGAACGGGTTGGACGGGATGGAACTTTGAAGTTGACAAAGGAGAGCAAATTGGGGCAGTCAATGGTGGAATTAAGAATATTATAAATTAGTTTTAAGTCTGCTGTGAGTCTAAGGGTGCTAAGATTAGGGATGGAGAGGGAGGAGAGAATTGGGAGAGGTATTGGTGGACATGTTAGGAAAATGCGGTTATCTATTTTTAACTATTTTAGCAAAGACACTACAGACACAGTCCAGAGATGAAAGATTAAATAAGATTGGCAATTTTCCACAAAGAATACTTTACTCCGACCGATTTCGATGCGATACATCATCATCAGGTGAGAAAATGCATCTTCAAAGTGTTGACCAAAATTATTTTTCATTTTGTGGCTCCTTCTATAAACAAAAGGATGGGCTGGCGATCATATCACCCCTTTCCCCACTATCCCCAGAAATTTTCATGGACCAATTTGAAAACAAGATCTTCAGTGCTAACAAATTCTCTAAAAATATTCTCTATTGGTTCAGATATGTCGAAGATGCACTGTGCTGCTGGACCGGTAGTGAAAGAGAGTTGGACCACTTCTTACAATTCCTTAACTCCATTCAACAATCTATAATCTTCACCATGGAACCGGGCGTGAATGGCAAAATTTACTTCCTGGACCTCACCATGGAGATAAGTGACAACAAACACATTTTCTCAATCTTCCGGAAATCTACTTACACGGATCAAGTGATACCCTTTGATTCCTGCATTCCCATCGCCCATAAATTAGCCAGTTTCAACTGTATGATCCACTGACTAATCAATATTCTGTCAACTTCCAACTTTGAAAGTGAACTCAAGATCATAAAGTACATAGCCGGAAAGAACGGTTAGTTTGGATATCAACGACAAATTACTCCGTAATAGACTGAAAAAACAGGCTGTTATTCTCTCCTACTAGGTCCCAGTGCTCCAGAGAGAAAGTGGTGCAAAATCCCTTTCCACCATGCACTATCGCACAAGATAGCCAACACGTTTCCCAAAGATATGTTGCGTGTTTCATTCTATACTCCCTTGACTCTATCCCAAGCCCTCTGCTCTAACAAAGACCCCATAGACAACTTCCAAAAGTGTGGCGTGTATGAAATTAATTAATTTATCAATTTCATTAGAATTAAATTATTAGTAGAATTAGAATCAGTAGAATTAAAAATTATCAGTAGAATATTTTCTCAAAATAAATGGTATTTCTGAGGGAGTAGCACGCAAGAAAAATGGTAAGCCAATGGGTTAAGTGTCACATTAATGGGGGCCTTCCGGATCCCCCCTGGCACTTAGACCTCTTTTTATATCCATTGTGCCTACCCACATTGTTACCTGCCCGCCACTCGCAGACAGGGGACAAGAGCACCACGGTAGAGGTATGGAGGGGGGCTACCCATCCGACCTCCATCCGGGCCCAACGTTGCTCAACTTTGGTGACCGGTGTATCAACATGGCTAGGCCCTTGCCCTTCCCTCCACCCTAACTTGCCACTGTGCTTTCGTAGGTCAAGGCTGAAAGACGGTGGCCGAGAGACACTCATCCCATAGGACGGCGACCTTCTCCTCCCCCCCCACATATGGCCTCTCTTGAACCTAAAGGTGTATGAGGCACCTTATTATTCTTTAATGGCTAGGGTTTCCCAGTCTGTAATATTTGTGGTTTTCCCAACACCCACCCCTAGCACCAGTTTCCTTCACCCTCCTCTCCTCCACACCTTTTCCGTTGTCACCCTTGTTTTAGGCCCCCTTCCCCACCTCTTCCCTCACTCCCCCCCCTTGTTTTTTTCCCCGGTCCCTCCCCTCATTTTGTATATATATTGGACTTTAGGAAAGGTTGAGCTTGGTGACTGATAAATTGCAAATTGTCGTGAATGTAAAGTTTTAATAGAAAGTGATGGATTCGTTGGTGAATACCAGTCTTGTTGATGAATTGTTTGGAAAGTGGATTGGCAGACAGGGATAGAAATTGGTAGACAGGGGTAGGGGGGCAGACAGAAGTAAAATTAACAAGGGACATGGGAAGCTGGGATAGTTGTATTTTAAATGGGATTGAAAATAAACATATTTATGTAGCCAAAAATGAGAAGGGAACTTTTAAATATTGTGATGGTAAAATTGATTCTTGAGCGTAAATCCTGTGTTAAATTTACTGATCCTTGACTTTCTTGATTTGTATCCTGTTGACTTAAAAAAGAAAAATTGCGAAAAAATGAATCGTTCATAACATTTCCATTTTCTAACCATGTCTTTCTGTGTATCACTCCTTCATATAGGAAAGACTGAAATTATCTCCTAATGCTGCTTTCTGACAGGGTATTACTTTAAAAAAAATAGTGACCAATGAAATCACAGAATATGATAAGTTGTTGTAGATTTAGACCAGGACACTATTCAAGTAAATGATCAATGGTTGTGGAATGTAAACTTTTTAATACCTGCAGTAATTTAAAATGCTTTGCCTTGAATACTGATTATAATTATGCAATAATTTGTTAATACTATGTTATTGTACTTTTTTATATTTCCTGTTAAAGTCATAATAATGTAAAACATGAAATAACTCTGAAATGTTAGACTGATTGTTCAACAAAAAAAATCAGTTTTTCATCATGGGATCAAGAGTTGAACTATTCACAGAGTATTAAAAATATTCCGTTTTTTCCAAATTATCGAGGGTCAAGCTGCACACCAAAAATGCAGATTTTGGAAATTGGTAGGAGAAGGTGAAAACAAGGATTAGAATTGGTTAGATTATATGGGATGAAATCATGGTGAGATGTGTTAGGAGAAGTTCTAAATGACTGTTCATAATTTGATGGTGAAAATGTGTCACATTAGATCTAATATGAGGATGAAATTATGGTAGTAAGGATACAATAAATTCTCTTCATAGAAGTACCAATTATTTAAGAAGTTAGAGGCAGCATATGTTTCAGCTTCTTTTGTGATGTGTTATTTTCTATCATTTCCAAAATTTTAAAATGTTGTAATATTGTAACTTTTTTATAAAATACAAGCTGACCCGGCCATGCGTTGCTGTGGCTCAATCTGGTTAAATGGAAAGCGCACGTTTATAGTATGTTTAATTTCACAATTCTTATGGGTATACAATATTTTTTGTTGTTCCATTGTCTGTGAAGATATAGACATTGTTTGGTTTTGCCGACTCTAGAACACGCAACATACACGTAGAACACGCAACAAAATACACATACATGTGAGAAGCAATCCGTGTCTAGATCTAAACCGCATAGTTCTAAAGATTGGCCCTCAGCTTTGTTGATGGTGAATGCAAATACCAATCGAATTGGGAATAAAATCACTTAACCCATTGGCTTACAAAGACGGCGATTCGCCGTCCACTCAAAATTGGCCCTTGCTTACAAAGGCGGAGATTCGCCGGTCTCGTATATTATTTTTTTTCCAACCCTCTTTTGGAGCATAAATTTCAGATAGATTCATAATATATGTCCTTTATTGCTTTTATGTTCCTCTGATGCATATTCCGATGCTGTTATTGTATTGCAGTTCATATTTTATGCTTTTACATACTCGATGGTTTGAAAGTATTTTCGCCGCTCCGTCATCGTTTATCGTGAACCCATTGCGCATTCATCACCAGCTTCCTTTGTCGCCTTTCTCTCCCTTCCTCCTTCTGTTTGATACAGTATTGCTGAGACACCTATTCATTGCCAACATGAGATAATGAAAGCAATTTTACACTTTGTATATCTGACGAGTGCCATTCGCTGAATGTAAGTGAAAGATACCCAATATCTTCATCTTCAGTGAACTTGCTCCTATGCAAAAGATAATACAATCTTATCTGCTGCCTCACAAAAGTTGCCTTTCACCTTTTCCTATTTGCTGCTGCATCAACAAAGAAGATAGAATTACTGAATGAAGTCCTGATCTTCTGATAATGCATATTAGTTAGCAGCCAGTATCCCTGCCGCCACAGCCACGGGCACTCGTGCTCGAGGCCGTGTATCCTCGCGCTCCCCACGAAGCAATGGCCGGTAAAAAGGGAAAAATTGCTACGGATGATGATGTAGAAAAGTTTATTTTTGATAGTGACATCAGTGTTAGTGATAACAGTGAAGAAAGTGGGGAAGGCTATTCTGGGGACAGATGCGAAATAGAAAGGCTAGTGAACGATTTAATTGGGAGTGCAAAGGGATCAATGTGTTGTGGGAGGGAGTTCAATAGAGAGGAGAGACGGAAGAAAAGAGAACGTTTGGTTATCGAAAGTTTGGGAGTGGGAATATGAAGTAAAGGATGAGAACGGGTTGGACGGGATGGAACTTTGAAGTTGACAAAGGAGAGCAAATTGGGGCAGTCAATGGTGGAATTAAGAATATTATAAATTAGTTTTAAGTCTGCTGTGAGTCTAAGGGTGCTAAGATTAGGGATGGAGAGGGAGGAGAGAATTGGGAGAGGTATTGGTGGACATGTTAGGAAAATGCGGTTATCTATTTTTAACTATTTTAGCAAAGACACTACAGACACAGTCCAGAGATGAAAGATTAAATAAGATTGGCAATTTTCCACAAAGAATACTTTACTCCGACCGATTTCGATGCGATACATCATCATCAGGTGAGAAAATGCATCTTCAAAGTGTTGACCAAAATTATTTTTCATTTTGTGGCTCCTTCTATAAACAAAAGGATGGGCTGGCGATCATATCACCCCTTTCCCCACTATCCCCAGAAATTTTCATGGACCAATTTGAAAACAAGATCTTCAGTGCTAACAAATTCTCTAAAAATATTCTCTATTGGTTCAGATATGTCGAAGATGCACTGTGCTGCTGGACCGGTAGTGAAAGAGAGTTGGACCACTTCTTACAATTCCTTAACTCCATTCAACAATCTATAATCTTCACCATGGAACCGGGCGTGAATGGCAAAATTTACTTCCTGGACCTCACCATGGAGATAAGTGACAACAAACACATTTTCTCAATCTTCCGGAAATCTACTTACACGGATCAAGTGATACCCTTTGATTCCTGCATTCCCATCGCCCATAAATTAGCCAGTTTCAACTGTATGATCCACTGACTAATCAATATTCTGTCAACTTCCAACTTTGAAAGTGAACTCAAGATCATAAAGTACATAGCCGGAAAGAACGGTTAGTTTGGATATCAACGACAAATTACTCCGTAATAGACTGAAAAAACAGGCTGTTATTCTCTCCTACTAGGTCCCAGTGCTCCAGAGAGAAAGTGGTGCAAAATCCCTTTCCACCATGCACTATCGCACAAGATAGCCAACACGTTTCCCAAAGATATGTTGCGTGTTTCATTCTATACTCCCTTGACTCTATCCCAAGCCCTCTGCTCTAACAAAGACCCCATAGACAACTTCCAAAAGTGTGGCGTGTATGAAATTAATTAATTTATCAATTTCATTAGAATTAAATTATTAGTAGAATTAGAATCAGTAGAATTAAAAATTATCAGTAGAATATTTTCTCAAAATAAATGGTATTTCTGAGGGAGTAGCACGCAAGAAAAATGGTAAGCCAATGGGTTAAGTGTCACATTAATGGGGGCCTTCCGGATCCCCCCTGGCACTTAGACCTCTTTTTATATCCATTGTGCCTACCCACATTGTTACCTGCCCGCCACTCGCAGACAGGGGACAAGAGCACCACGGTAGAGGTATGGAGGGGGGCTACCCATCCGACCTCCATCCGGGCCCAACGTTGCTCAACTTTGGTGACCGGTGTATCAACATGGCTAGGCCCTTGCCCTTCCCTCCACCCTAACTTGCCACTGTGCTTTCGTAGGTCAAGGCTGAAAGACGGTGGCCGAGAGACACTCATCCCATAGGACGGCGACCTTCTCCTCCCCCCCCACATATGGCCTCTCTTGAACCTAAAGGTGTATGAGGCACCTTATTATTCTTTAATGGCTAGGGTTTCCCAGTCTGTAATATTTGTGGTTTTCCCAACACCCACCCCTAGCACCAGTTTCCTTCACCCTCCTCTCCTCCACACCTTTTCCGTTGTCACCCTTGTTTTAGGCCCCCTTCCCCACCTCTTCCCTCACTCCCCCCCCTTGTTTTTTTCCCCGGTCCCTCCCCTCATTTTGTATATATATTGGACTTAGGAAAGAATCTGTCAACTGATGATGATGTAGCACATCAAAACCGGTTGGAGTAAAGTAATTGGAAGTAAAGTAATTGTGGAAAATTGCCAATCTTACTTAATTGAGGCATCACGGTTTGATGAAGACAGTCTAGGAAAAAGTGAAAGTGAAGTATTGCAAAAAGGCATGGTATGAGATATACAGAGCAAGTATTGGAGGATACAAAAGAGAAGCAGAATACTGTGTCAAACCAATCTTAGGAATGATGACCTGTGATGATGAATACAAATTTTAAAGGCCAAATGGCTATCCATGAAGTAAGTTCTTCCCTTACTCATCAAACAATATTTTGGGTAGGTCACCACGTTAATGGATGCCTCTCTTATAAATTCCCAAAAAGGAATCTTCCTTGACATCCAACCTGTCTTGAAACTAAAATATTGGTATGATTGATGAGGATCCAGCTCAGCGAACAGGGCTTAGCCAAACAGTGTGAATTTCTCTTTATCACAGCTTAAATTCTTAGATGAATATGCTAGTATAACAGTAATACATTAAATAGCGACTAAAGTGAAGCTATCTTTCCTAACCTACTTTTACACGGTTAAGTTCTTTTTCCAAAACAGACAGATCAGGAATGTTTTACAGCTAAGAACGATCACCCAGTAATCATGATGGTGAAACCAGAATTCTTTCGCAGACTAGAGATTCAGATCTTTAGGCTTGGCTGCATTTGGAATTAATATGGTGTGTTTCATTGAAAAATACTATGAAAGAATCTAATTATGGGGATAACAGAAACCAAAACCTGAATGTTGATATGATCAGAGTGGGTAGTGCTAACAAAGTACTAAACTAATTTTCAAGTGAGAACAGTTTCTTTCCCTGGGACACCTGTGATTTCCCAGATATAATTTGCCTATAAAAGCGCATAGGATTTGGACTCGAGACCTATAGTCAGAGACCTTGCGATAATCAAAGGTCCCAACACTACGGATTCAATGAAATATACTGATAAGGTGATATACACAGAATACATTTACCTGACACCCATCCCAATGTGATTGCCACAGCCATTACACCATATATTGTACGGCATTTCAAACCGAATGATAAGGATTCCCAAATGGATCTTCCTGGCTCGTTCACGCAACGCATGAGTGCCTTTAAACTTATTCAGGCCACCCATTTTGGGATCATAATCTGGTGGGTAGTATTTGTTCGTTCCCTTTCTCTCCCCCTGTGAAAAGAAATGATTTGTGTTTCAGGTTGGAAACAGCTGATACAATTTTAAAGTGTCACATAAAAAGCCAAAAGAAAACAGTTTTAGCATTCTTACCATTTTGCCTCACTTATTTGTTAAGCTGAAAGAAAAATACGAGAAAAATTAATAATCATGTATACACAACGACAAACTAAAGACAGCTTCAAAATATAGAAAAATACAGTGTTGAGTGCTTAGGTGGATATTTACTAATAATAAAATGAACACTATACGCTTTGAAATATTAATTAACAAGAATAAAGGGCGACTGTGATTACAACACGCCGAGACCGTCCAACCGTACTCAAAATGTTAACAGCATAATACGACCTAATTTACCGAGCGTTGAGAGCACAGAAACCCTGGCAGTTCACTTACACAGCAAGTATAAAAATGAGACAATTTGTCAGGCAAAGCAACCAGCGTATTTGTCCTCTCCAAAAAGTGGGTCCACGGATGGATTATTTTGGTTTGCTTCTTGTTTTCAATTCACAATCGATATATGCCATCGAGGTTAATCGAAATGTGTCGCAATCGACGATATCAATCGACAGTGGCAATATCGAACTACTTGAACTCGAATGCCCACATTTTGATTCCCACTTTTTCCTTATAGATAGCAGCACATACGGAATATTTGGCGGAAAAAACAACTTTCACTGTCAGCACTAATCCTATATTTTGGTTGAAAATGAGGTTCCCTAAACCTCATTTTCAGACTTTACATTGGATATCTTATGCTTAGTTTAAGATGAGATTAATGGAGAAAGTATGTGTGATAATCTGCAGATTTATAGTGAAAGAAGAGTGTCAACGAAAGGTAAAGAACTTGGAATTATATTTTTATATTAGGGCTATGTTGCCAAGTACTACAGTTCGTTTTATGATAAAAAGTGCTAGAAATTTTCCTGAATGGCCATTGTTATTTGAAAAAACAAGTTTCTTCAATTCAGTGGCTTCCCATGAATTTAAATATTTTCACTTCCACTCTAAAACAACATCAAACCTTTAGTAGCATTTCACGAACATTCCCGTCTTTAGGCAGCGACAGTAGTGTGTTTGGCATCACAGGAGCTTATATTCTTCAGTTAAATGTTTGTTTTTGGTGAATCTCTTTAGCATGAAATCATTTTGTTTTTTTCTTATATCTTGCTTTATATAGCTACCTAAAACATCGGTTAATATCTCACGAAGTTTTCACTTCTACCCTGAAGTAAGCAGAGTGTCCGGTTAATAGCAACAAGGGGAAGTCCATACACGGGAAGGGTCCAGCCTTCCGTTGCGTTGGAAGAAAGGTATGTCAAAAATTCATTGCTTGTTCCAATAGTACCTAATGCTGATAAAAAATAACACTCACATGGAATAACAATATCAAAAAATATATTGCATATTAGTAAATTTGGCTTGTATCATCACTATTATAAAAGAGAGAGCTCATTGGCCGTTTTATGTAGTCTAATGGAGGGCATTAAATAATTAATAAATGTGAAGCGTTATAGGCAGGCAGGGGGTGTAAAAAGTGCTAAATCAACGTAATGTGCGACCAAGGCTTCGACACATAGTGTCATCATCATCAGACCTGATAATGACAATACGCGTCGAAACCTAGGTCGTCCCAATAAAAATTGCTGTGCAGTCCACTAACTATTTTCATTTATCCATAATGTAAAACTTCCACCATATCTCGCCGGAATTTGTTTCTTCTAGTAATGTAAATATATGCATGGGCTGTAATTTTAATGGCAAATAAGCATGGGTAAAATGCCTATTTTCTTGAATTCTTTACATGTATTTATTTGATATCCAGTTCAACTGAGTGTTTTGCAAAAGTGAAGTCAACACGCTATACACGAATCCGCTTTTTAAATAAAAATGTAGCTTTGTGTGGTTACGATCAACCGTAGAGCAAGACTTCCCTAAAATGCATAGATTCAGGGTCTTGATGCATCATCATACTAATATATAATAAAAAAATGAAAAAAAAATATTTTAAAGCATGCTTTTCTAAAAAAATAAAAATCTAAGAAAAAGAAATATCTTCACATTGTACTAAAAAAATAATATTTTCTCAAGTGAATTAAAGTTTAGCCTGGTACTAGAAATAATTAAATGCAGTTCAAGGATTTTATCCACACAATGAATTACCTATTTATGAACTTTAATAGGAAGTAATTTTGGTTTCAACAATATAACATACTTACAATTTTCTATTTATGCAAGGCAACAACGAAAAGCCTTGGGCGCTCTTTCATATCCGATACCTATCAGTATAAATTAATTAAATATAAAGACATTGGTATTCAGTGCAAAAGTGAAGTCAACATGCTATACACGAATCCGCTTTTTAAATAAAAATGTAGCTTTGTGTGGTTACGATCAACCGTAGAGCAAGACTTCCCTAAAATGCATAGATTCAGGGTCTTGATGCATCATCATACTAATATATAATAAAAAAATGAAAAAAAAATATTTTAAAGCATGCTTTTCTAAAAAAATAAAAATCTAAGAAAAAGAAATATCTTCACATTGTACTAAAAAAATAATATTTTCTCAAGTGAATTAAAGTTTAGCCTGGTACTAGAAATAATTAAATGCAGTTCAAGGATTTTATCCACACAATGAATTACCTATTTATGAACTTTAATAGGAAGTAATTTTGGTTTCAACAATATAACATACTTACAATTTTCTATTTATGCAAGGCAACAACGAAAAGCCTTGGGCGCTCTTTCATATCCGATACCTATCAGTATAAATTAATTAAATATAAAGACATTGGTATTCAGTGGAATTCAATATACATAATATCTAATTTATTCAATATATAATTTATAGAAAATATTTAAATGAACTAAAGTTAAGGAGCGAAATATAAATGAGAGCGTTGCATGCTTTTATTTTTATTAGTTGAATTTACCGATGACATTCTGCTGATTTATTTCCGCTTAAAATGCCCAGCAATGCAAACACGACACGAGAGCGTCGAAACCGAAACCGGACAACGCCCGGAAGACACCCGGAAGCCTACCTGTGACGTGACACGTATAGTTTGGTTCAAAATTTCGACCAACAGAGTTTGACTTGTATGGGCCCAAAGTTCATCTCACCAATCCAACCCCAAACCATTTTCCCATGCACCTCCCTACCCCACCAAACTCTCCCCCATCCTCTACAATATTATCCTTATACCAGCTGAAGGTGCCCGTTGACATTCAACGGGAGGGAGAAATATATTAAATACATATTGTATCAAAAATAATAAAAATTTTTCATGAAGGAGCGAAAAAAAATTGTGTTATGGAGTTAGCAATGGCTCCAAGTCAGTATCGGAACCATAAATATAATTTAAACCAACTACTGCCTGGACTTATGCCTGGGCCTTTACATAAATAAGAATATTAGGTATTTAGAAACTTTGAGGCCAGAAGAAACAAAGACCAAAGAAGTTAGAAGGGAAGGTGCATATGAATGCCTGTCTACTGTTGACAATGAGGCCTGATTCGGCCGGGTCAATTTTATATTGACGTAATGCTGATTAGCAGTTACCAACTCCTATCATTGATTCTGATCAGAGAAATACTGGCAGGAAACCAATTAGGCAAGAAGTATGATTTAGGTTTTCATTTGGCAACTCTCATTATGCCTGTGTCTAGCGTGTCCTTACTCATTATTGTCAGTCTGAACAAAAAGGCCGCGTTTGTAATGATGTTGGAAAACATGTCGAAATTTTCGATCCCAAATCATTATTAAAACTGTAATGAGGGGAATCTCTTCCATAATGGGACGGAGTCGTCCAACACGGGCCAATGACCTCTCCTCATTTCGACAACCCTCCCTCTTGGCATTGGTCATTGATAATGATGACTTTTCGACGAATTTCGCCCAATTTCGGCAACAATGGTGTTAGCACGCGCCCTATATTGTTGCGCAATCGCAGGGAATTTGTCCGAATTAATGAATTCGTTTGTCGAGAAATATCGTTATTTCCAAAATTATCAAAAAAAAGTCGAATTATTTTCTTCATGTCTTTCGACCAGTGAAACGAAATGAGAGATGTTATGAATTATGCCGTCTCTCGTCCTTTTGCCATCATATTGATGCTTTACGTTCAAGAAGGTGAGAACAGCTGAAACAAATGGGGGGGAATTTAAAGAAAAATGGTATGAATAATTGTTTCCTAGGTTTTATAGATGAATAATATGTGATCAAACTATTAATTAAACAGCTGTACTTCTCCACACAGAATTTTTAATAATAAATGATAAAGACACAAAGGCATTTAAAATTTGGTTGGATTATTGTTGAAAATTCTCTTTGGAAAAGTACAAATATTTCATTGTACAAAGTTGGGGAGGGTGGGGCTAAATGGACCGTTTTTCGTTTGTCCTGGTCGCGGATTTCGCGTCCTGGTGGGCGGATTTAGACAATTTTACTTCTGAAAAACGGTCTATCTTTTAGAATATTTTGTGCTCTATAACAGCTAAAAACTCTTCAAGCCATATGAGCATCGGAAGCATGTTTTTATGGCCGTTTTTTGGAAGTGCTCATCCGGTCCATTTAGCCCCACCGTGGCACCCATGAAAGCAAAGAAAACGCCGAAACGCATGCAAAACCATCGGCCCATTTAGCCCCACAGCAAATGGACCATTTAGGCCCACAGTAAGTTTTGGCAGTGGGAAAGCCGCACAACAGATATCCATGAGTTGATCCCCTGAACTCCATTTTTTTCCAAAAGAGCACTACCTACTTACCTATTGTACCAAAATTCACAATAAAAATTTCAGAAAAACTCTCAGCAATCAAAACCTTCATAGCACTAAATATTTTGAGTGACCACACGATAACAAACACCAAAACATAAATGGCGTCGCATTGTCACGAATGGCGCAAAACGGCTGACGTTCCTTTGCAGTGCCAAAAGCCGTCTACGGTAAAAATTTGAACTCTCTAGCTCATCAAAAATTAGCGCAAATTAAAATTGAAAAAAATCAAATGCGGTCCATTTAGTCTCTCTCCCCTATGCATTTCGACAGAGTTACGCCCTGAGAGGTAGAAACAATATAATATTATTTTCATTCATACGACTTTAAAAGATCATCGACTTGTTTTTAAAGTATTAAAATCATTGTTTAACAAAATTTATTTAAAATCAAATTCACCAATCAATAATCAAATCAATCAATATTCAATTAAAATTTCCGAAGAATTGCTGTGGCATAAAATACATTCAGCTATTTTGGCAGACGAAAGGCACGACTCATGTGTGCACTTCATAAGCATGGTTATATAGGTAACGAAAATTTCGAAATGTTTTCAACTTATTTGTAACATACTATATCAATTGTTTGGAGGAGATGCTTGTTGAAATAAAATGTTTATGACACTACTATGTCCCATGGTAAGTTACGTGGTGTTGACGCATTGAATTTTGTGTTCTCGTCGCTTTGGTTCTGATATTTGGACAGCATTTTCGGAAGAATTTCATCTGGCATCTTTAAGTGGCCATTTTACCACTGATACTAATATTAGTAATTCCATGTAGATGTCGTCTAAAGACGCCGGATGGAATATTTCAATCAATTTATAAATAATGATTTTCTCCATAAGTGTGCAAGATAAGTAACCCAGCAAAGTCCATAATATTCGTTTTGAAATCTCTATTTCACTCTTTAAATGTCATAAAACTTAACAAACCGCAACATTTCAAAAAGAAGTTTATACTTTTTAAAACGAAGGAGGCCTACCCATCACTTTACATTGTATTACGTTGGGCATTTTCTAAGTACATACATGGTAAAGCAGGTACTAGTATTAGTAGTAGATATACTTTGTTTGCGTATAGTGTGGGTGACTTATTTTTGTTAAAGTATCCTCCCCTCAGTTAAAATTTTTATTGTGCTGAAATTTTCGTAACAGTGCATTTCATGTTTTCAGTAAGCAATAAGTAAGTCCTCTTCAATATCTCATCTTCTTCCGAAATATTAAATAATTATTATGGAAAATTTAGTAACCTGCTTCGATATAATGTATCATCTTCGCGTAGAGAATGACATGATTTTCCCGGGTTATACATATAAGGATAATTGGAAAGGATGAGGGACAGTTTGTTGGGATAGGGAGATTCGTGGGAGAATGGTTTGGGATTGGATTTGGAACTTTGGGCCCATATAAGTCAAACTCTAAATTGATCGAAATTTTGAAGAAAAAACTATACCTACGTTTCACGGCACAGGTAAGCTTCCTGGTGTCTTCGGCGTTGTCCCTACCGGTTTCGACACTCTCGTGTCATTGTCACGATAATTATTCCATCAAAGAAAAGAAATATCTAACGTAGAATCTATTAAATACTTAGGCGTCTCCATCACTGAAGTCATTTCATGGGGGAAACGTATCAGGGAAATAACTAGTGTAGCAAACCGTAGATTAGGATTCGTAAAAAGGGTTCTAGACAAATGCGATGAGAGAGCACGAGAATGAAGCAATTTTACACTTGTCAGGCCTCATTTAGAATATGCCGCTAGTATATGGGATCCCTACGAGGAAGGTATGATAAAAGAATTAGAGCGTGTGCAAAGGTGATTCGCTAGATTTGCTAAAGCCCGTTATGATAATTGCGTAAGTGTTACGAGTTTAATAGAAGAACTAGGATGGGAATTACTAACAGAACGGAGGCTAAAATTTAGGTTAAACCTTTTAAGTAAATTCGAAACCGATTTGTTCACAGATGACTTCAGATATATATTAAGAACACCTACGTATTATGCTAGGTTTGATCAGATTAAGAAGATTAGAGAGATAGATTGTCGTACCGAAATATTTAAAATGTCATTTTTCTCGCGTACCATAAGAGAACAATAGGCAGTGTAGCAGAGGGATAGGTAGGTGAAATATAGTCAAAGTAGTCTGTAGTGCATGATGCATGTATTAACAACCATTAATCCCTTTCTTATTATATAGATACTAACCATTTAGTAGCTTGTGACCCTATTATCCAGCATGTCTCCATTAAATATCCTAGTTGCATGTCGATAATACATGTTTGGTGATCTTCACTCCCTGCCACACACCCTCGTGGTGGCTCGCAGGGTATTACGTAGATGTAGATGTCAAGGGTACTCTGACATTTTCAAAGTGGCGAGGAGGGATGTGTTGAGGGTTAGGAAGGAGGGGGAATGCTTTTCAAAGGCGGGACAGGTACATGATAAATGGGGACAGATTTAACGGTACAATGTCATTTAACAATTTCGGTCCCAAGGGCTGCAATGGTATTTATATAGGAAAAACGGGTAGAAGTTTGAAAATTAGAAAAAAGGAACATTTAATTCTTTTATTAATGGTGGAAACAAGTCAGTCTTCGCATCTCATTTATCTGGTTTTAATCACATGTCTGATTTTAGAGTATAAATTGTAAATGTTCATGACAAAGGTGCAAAGCTGGATTTTTTTACAGAAAAAATTGAGATCATATTGTCTGCTTCGGACGCTTTGGGACCAAAATTATTTAACGAAATTGTACCGTTTAATCTGTCCCCATTGTATCATGTAGTACCTGTCCCGCCTTTAAAAAGCAGTCCCCCATCATCCTGACCTTAAATCTATTGCTCATTTCACTTAATCATACCATCTAAGCTTCCCCAACCACTCCTGCAGTTTCTCCCTCATTGTGTAAATATGTAATACAGTATATGTAAAGGTCACCACTGTGAGAATGTCAGAGTACCCTTGACAATGACACGAGAGCGTCGAAACCGGTAGGGTTTTACTAACTCAATTAAGTGTGAAATATACATCGTTCAAGTTTTTCTGTCACTATGTAACTTTTTCACTAATTGTAACCCTGTTAAAAATTCCCCATAGAAAATCTTAATAGGGACATGGAATTCCTTATAGGGAATTGGCATTCCCTTTAGGGACACCTATAGGGAAATGAAATTCCCTATAGGGATTTTATGTTCCCAATGGGGAACTCCATTAAAATCCCTATAAGGACATGAAATTCCCTATAGGGAAATGTAATTCCCTATAGGGAATTCATGTTTCCCCATTGCCAATTCCTTATAAGGACATGCAATGGGGAATTTTTAACAGGGAAGTATCGCCTGATTCCATTCAATTCCGCGTTGTCATTGTTGATGGCGACGATTCACCCACTATTCTGCAGGCGTCCTCAGGTCAGGGGGGCTGTGTTAGAAACCGGTGGGTTTATCTCGAATAGGTAACCAAGGAGTCACGTGGTATAAACACGAATGGTTCGCGAATTTTGTCTTAAAACCGCTGATTATAAAATCATTCATTGTTTACACTTGTGTTTTATCTCAACTGGGGGTTCTATAGCCGAGATAGATGAGAAAATCCGAAGTGATTTTCTCATCTATCTCGAAGTAATATTGTAACAAGTGATTCGGAAACACTAAATTTCCAAACAATTTGTGTTTGTACCTCGTGCCTCCTTGGTTACCTATTCGAGATAATCCCGACGGGTTCAAACACAACCCCCCAGGCCAAGACTTCAGCCTGACTTGAGGACGCCTGCAGAATAGTGGTTGAAACGTCGCCATCAACGACGACAGCGTGGAAGACTCCCGCAAGCCTACCTGTGCCATCTTGACGCCGCGAAAACATTTGCCTGATACACATTTCACGCATGTAAGAGTGCTAATGACCTTTGAAGCAGTGTATTTATAAAGAATAAAATGAATTTGAACTGATTGTTTCTACAAACAAATCAAAATAAGTTTCACACTCAAAGATCATTGGTAATATTTGAATCATTGATTATTATAGATACCTGACCATATACGCTATTAAGATCATAATTGCGTGAATATCCTGGCACACCTGCGAAGCATCAGACTCATCGACAATATTAAATGCCTTCATCTTATGAGTATCGGTATTTTCTTATGTAGAGGTCGTAGATACTCTTTATTATCTATTTAATTTTAGTCACATCTAAATTTCATTTAAAAGAAAGCGAGGATTTCAGAAATACATGAGAATGTTATTACAAGACGATTCAAATTTCCCCAAAAGGTCTGAGCGTCTTTAGTACCAATGCGTTAGCGCTGGCGTCGGCTTGTATTACTATCAGTACGACTAAAGACCTACAGATGGCAGAGCATCACCTAAAATTCGCAACGGGAGGCCGAGTGGTAACCGCCTTCCGCGCAGTCGTGTTCTAGAATGCCTGACGAAAAAAAACCCAAAATAACGGGTGCACATTGAAGTTTGAAAAGTCAATGATATATTAACATCAGTATTAAATTTAAAGGTTATTTTTATGTACAATCAATAGACAGCGGAATAAAAAACAGTAATTTTTGCAAAAGGGGACTTTTGTGGTGTTAACGAAAAGTAATCACCAATGTCGTAATGTAGAACGTGTTTTAATGACTTTCTCAAAGACTTTTTGGGACTTTCTTTGACGTACCAGGACTGTTCCCGAAGAAAAAGACATATTTTGGGCATTTTTATGAAAAACACATGATATATTTAGCCTAATTAGTTTTGACACCAATTTAGAAAAAAATATTTTTCTTCCCGGAGTGTTTATTTCACAATTAATGAATCATAATCATTAGTCATCAGTCCTCAGATTGTTTTGACGCAGCTCTCCACTGTGTTCTTCTATCAGCTAATCTCTTCATATTTACGTATTCTTCTCTTTCACATCCTTCATAACTTGTTCCATATATCTCGCGCGAGGCCTTCCTTTGCCATTCTTCCCATCCACTTGTCCCTCGACGATTGTCTTCATCAGGACATCACGTCTCATGATGGGGCTGTCCCGTCTTCTTCTTAGGGTATTCAGAAGAATTCTCTTTTCTCCCACTCTTCTTAGAACTTCCTCGTTACTTACTCGGTCGAAATGAAAGAACTTACTTAATGAATAAATGTACATAATGCAGAGTCAATAGGAAAGTGCTGTTTTTGTGGTTAAAATGACATTCAGTTTCACGAGAGAAGAATTCGTCCCGGAAGCACTACGATAATTTTCAACATAAAACCTTCTGAACATACATATACGCGATACCCTGCAAGCCACCGCGAGGGCGTGTGGCAGGGGTTGAAGATCACCAAAAACCACTATTGACATGCCACTAGCATACTACATGGAAACATGCTACATAATAGGGTCAAATGCAACCAGATAGTTATCATCTACATAGTAATAAAGGAATTTTTTGTTAGTAAATGCTTCATGCTCTACTCCACAATACTCTACACCACTCTACAATATTTTACCTACCTATCCTTTGCTATGTTGCCAATTTTATACTCTTATAGTGTGCGGGAAAAAAGGCATTTGGAATCTATCCGTACGACAATCTATCTCTCTAATCTTATTTATCTATTCAAACCTAGAAATACGATGGGGTCTTAATATATATCTTACTTCTTCAGTAAAGCTATCCGTTTTAAATATCTGTAGTACATTTAACCTGTCCTTTAAACTACGACGTGATAATGATTCCCAACCTAATTCTTCCATTAATTCTGATACACTACTAAGGCTATCGTAACACCTATCTGCTCTACGCAGCACACTGTATAGCTCTCTGATCAAATCTATTTCTTTTGGATCCCATAAACTGGCTACATATTCGAGGTGGGGCATAACTAGTGAAAAGTAACATCGCTCTTTTGTCTTCTCATCACATTTCCCAAGTAATATTTTTATAAATCCTAGCTTTCGCTTCGCTCGGCCGCATATTTCCCGGATGTGTCTTACCCACGATAAATCTTTAGTGATTGTTACACCTAAGTACCTTATGGTTTCAACGCTCTCGATCTTCGCGTCACTAATGCTACACATAGAATCGCTCTATTGAATTATTTCTCTTCCGAAAATTAATAGCTACATACATTTTTAGGTTAAGTTCTTAACTGCCGTTTGTCTCACCACTCTTGAATTGCATCTAAATACTTGCTAAGCGATTCCCTATCTTCTTCTTTTGACATACCCCTGTACACTAACTCATCATCTGCAAAAGTCTAAGCTAACTGTTAGATACGGTACCCAAATCTGAATGTGATCGAATTTTGATTGCTCATCTCTTCGAATATTCACAATGTATTAGCCCAGTATTAGATCATGCGAGATCACACTCAAATTTTGCGTTTCGTTGACGAATGTAAATTGGAATATGCTGTGAAGAATGAAATATGTGTAGTAAAAGCGTACACTTATTCAAATTAGAACTAAATTCAATTAACGGAACATGTTATTATTATGCATTCTTTGCTTCATTTTCACCTGATTCACTGTATTAAGTATTCGATGAATGTTTTTTTAATTCTCTTCATTTGGAGATAACAGCGCTGGTGACAATTTCCTTCTCCTATTCATCTACATCTCCATCTACACGATACCCTGCAAGCCACCGCGAGGGTGTGCGGCAGGGGGTGAAGATCACCAAGCATGCACTACTAACATGCAAACAAGCAACTAAAGTGTCTCATGCAACTAGATTGTTAGTATCTATAGTATTTGAGAGGTTAATACATGCATCATGCACTACAGAATACTCTAAAATATTTCCCCTACCTATCCCTTTGCTATGCTGCCTATTCTGTTCTCTTATAGTACGGGGGAAATGCCATTTTGAATCTATCGGTACGACAATCTATCTCTCTAATCTTATTTATCTGGTCGAATCTAGCATAATACGCTGGTATTTTTAATATGTGCCTAACATCATCAGTAAAGCTATCCAATAGAAATTTCTCTAATAGATTTAATCTGTACTTTAACCTACGCTCTGATAATGATTCCCACCCTAATTCTTGTATTAATTCTGAAACGCTACTCAACCTATCGTAACATCTTTTAACGAACCTAGCTGCTCTACGCTGCACACTGTCTAGTTCTCTGATCAAACCTAATTCATTAGGATCCGATACACCGGCTGCATACTCAAGGTGGGGCCTAACTAGTGAAAAGTAACATCGCTCTTTTGTCTTCTCATCACATTTCCCTAGTACTCTTTTTATAAATCCTAGCTTTTTCTTCGCTCGGCCGCACATTTCCCTTATGTGTCTTCTATTCGGTGGAAAGGCATCAAAATTCAAATGCCTCCACGTCAAAAAATAGATATGTAAATATTTCTGAAAATTTCATTATCAAATAATCGATTTATTTTTACTGGTATCAGCGTCATCCTCTTTTTTTCCATTGCAACCTTTTTATCTTTATATCAACGATCTTCCGCCTCGAAGTTAATGCTTTACGCCTGAGATACGGCTTTCTCCCCCCGGTCTCTCCAACCCGCGGACTACATACAAAAACACCAGGAAAGGCACGTAGCCGCGGGGGGCTACGTGCTTCTGGGGCTTCACCTCCCCCCGAAATTTTTTCCCAGTAATTTTGTTGTCCTGATTTTAACAGGACATGATAATCCGGATTACACTGCGTATAATTCAAGTGTTAAGTGCCTTGAAACGTGATCACTAGTTTGATGCACACTAGTGTGAGGTTAATAATTGTTCTTTTCAATCTGATATGTATGCATGCGTTGAACTTCTGTTCTGGGGGCGATATAATTACCTGCTTCATGACAAGGTATGCAGTGAAGTTAACCCGTGAGAAGAGATAAGTGAGCAATGTGAAATTTAATACCAAGCACTGAAGATTAAGGGAAGAGATTTGTAACATGTTGGCAGCGAAAGGGCATTGCTGATTTGTTTCAATTTACGCCGCACCAACTTAGCTCCCCCCCCGAAGCAAATTTCTGGCTATTCGCCTGCACCAGGAGTCAATGGATTTGCTACCTGCAAGCTTAAATACAATACGTTTGATATGTATAAATAATTCTCGGGTTTCCAGCCGAGTAAGATTTTGTGTTGCTCCATATGTTTCAACCGTTGCCGGAAAAATCTCTAGGATCCTAGCGAAATGGAACGTCGAAACAATTCATAAACCACCGGAAAAACTGCGTGGCGATTTATTGCGAGTCAAGGACGAATTGGGACTCAAAACACCTGGAGTTTACCGTATCACTGTGGAATCCACCGTGTCAATTTGGAAAAATATACATCGGGCGCACGATAGAGACCCGAATAAAAGAGCACAGGAGGAGTATTAGGTTGTTCCACACGGAAAAATCAGCCTTGGCTGAACATAGCTTATTGGATGATCATATCATCTCCTTCGATGAGGCTCGCTTTGTCTCCAAAGCAAATGGGTATTGGGATCGTCTCCTTCAAGAGACCGTAGAAATCAGGCTGGAAGATACACAATAAATCGAGATTCTGGGTACATCCTCAGCAGAGAATGGAAACCGTTAATTCGAAAAATAATGGAAAAAAAGGAGACAACAATGCCCCCCGGATGAGACGGCTATATAAGCGCGGGCGGAATGCCGTGCAAGCTTTATTGCTCTGAGGACGATGAAGGAGTATTCAGTCGAAACGTCAGCAACGCAAAATCTTACTCGGCTCGAAACCCGAGAATTGTGTAAAAATATCATTCACCGAGAAAGGACAAAATAATATGTAATACTTCTGATTTTAGCGACGCAATCGACTTATCCTTGGGTCAGTATTTTTATGAGAATTGGAATATGCTGTGAAGAATGAAATACTTGTTGTGAAAGCGAACTCTTATTCAAATTAGAACTTGTGTCAATTAACTGAATATAGCAATAGAAAGATAATAGAGAACAATGAAAAGCTATAGACCTCCTCTTTGCAGGGCAAAGTGCATCTGTGCCCCTCACCATCAGGGTTGGGTTGTTTGGGGTACCTTGGGGTTAATGTGGACCCCATGCTTAAGTGGGGAAAGCATTTGGGGACAGAAACAAAGAAAGCCTGTGCCTCCTTATGGGTATGCTTGGAGGGCCCTTGGTAAAACATGGGGACTTCAGCCAAAAGCCATTAGCTGGATTTATACGGCAGTCGTTAAACCTAGTTTCTTGTACTGCTCTATAGTTAGGTGGAAGAGAGCCTGGCAGAAAACTGCAGGGTGTAACGTCGGGCAAATACTACGGGAGAACACTAATTTCAATAAATAAAACGCTGTTTGTCAGACTCTCCTTTATTCTACCTCGCCCCAAACCATCAACAACCCAACAATCACTCGCTTCACTCCCCTAGCAACCCACTAACATCTCCCAAACAAATAAAGCAAATATCAGACGTTACAAGGGAATAAAGTAAACCACCTTCAACGAAAGGCCCGTATGGGCATTTCAGGGGCAACGAGAACAACCCTGGGGAAGCTTGAAACTGTAGCTCGTCCCACTACAGGGCACTATCAAGTGATGAGGCACCTGCACCTCCTGGCAATCCCAGATTTACCCAGACGCAGGTGGTGCGAAGAAGAGGATGAAACCACATCCTCCATGCTATGCGATTTTTCCGCTGTGATGAGGACTCGGGATAGGGGTACACCATTCTTGGAGCCCAGGGAGGTTAGGGAATACCCCATAGGAGGGGAGCCTGTTGGCCTTTAAGGGTGATTTCTCCATAAGGGTGGTTGGCACAATGGTGCTCCTTGGGAGGAACTCCACCGAAAATACATTCTAATCTAATCTTAGTGATTCAAAATTCTCCAGGATGGTATGCAGAGACGAGGACAAACCTCTGTTCCTCAAACGCTGCTGCGTTATCAATTTTATCGGTGATTTTTATCAATAGTTACACTTCTCAACTTTGTAACGATATATGATTTATGAAGATATCTTTAATAGTGACCGAGATTCACGATTTTGATGAGCAATATACATGATTTATATTCTGATTCGTATAGAATTTGGTCGGAAAAAATTAAATTTTCATAATGTTTTTGCAATAAGGCTGGCAAAAACATTCTTTATCAATAGCTGCACTTCTCATCTTTTTAACGACATAATATTTCTAAAGATATCTTTAATAGTGGCCGAGCTTCACGATTTTGATGGACAATATACATGTATAATTCGGGCGGAAAAATTAAATTTTCATAATGTTTTTGCAATAAAGCTTGCAAGAGCATTTTTAATAATAGATACACTTCTTAGCTTTGTAACGACATATTATTTTCAAAGATATCTTGGAAATGGACCGAGAGTAACTATTTTGAACGTTATACAACGTAATTCATTTCAGCTTGTGGTTGACATTGTGGAGCGCGCGCTGGGTCACAATTAGCAAGTCTCGATACATTCAAAATCGATTTGTGGCTAAACTATTTACTGCATGTAAAAAACATCTCAATGCTTTTTTGCTATATTTCTCGCAAAAATTACAAATCTGCTTTTAACATTTTTCTAACGTGAATACTACCTCAATTATTCAATTTATTAATAAAAAATTGTTTATAACAAAAACTATTTATTATTTAGACTTAGTTTAATCTTATTATCAATGAGTGTGAGAAAAATAGTAGATAATATATATTTATGTGTTTAAGCATTTATTTTTCACTGATTTATTTTAGTCTATAAAAATAATTGGAAAAAAATTACGGCATTCGCACACTTTCTGCAGAATTTTATTGTTATTTTTCATTTGATACATATTTTTCCTCTATTCCTTAGGGTTTTGGCTTTCAAGTAAAAAAATTTATATTAATATCTCAATTCATTCAAAAGTTCTAGGATTTTGAAAGTGAGCGCTACCTTTGTATAGCCATAGTGCGCCGGAAGGAGGAGGTTAATATTTCTGTCCTTGCCAAAAGCGGAATCTGTTATGAAATATACGGCAGCAGAAATAATGATTCCTAAGGCTTCCAGCCTTTGCAGCATAAGGAAAGAACTCAAAATTGAGAGCAAATTCGTAGTCATTCACTCTTTTTGAATAGCACACCTCCGCGAAAAGTATCGTTATAGAATCCACCTCAGATAGAGGCAGGGAAGAGGGAAATATGAATGAAATTTGTTTCACGGGTGTTTATCACGTATTTGATACGAAATTATCTCATCAATTTAAATATACAGGCCAAAATTTCCTATTCCAACCACAAAGATTATCAAATGCTTTTAAAATGTATACGCAATTGACTATGTCACGTGATATGAAAAGCTTTTTGTATCAGGAAGGAAATAAAATTATTCAGAAGAAGTGGCAAAAGTACGTATGGAAGATTGTTTACGAGACACCAATAGCTAGAGCACGAGAATTGACATTGATCACAGAAGTGAAATTGTAATTGACACATGATCTTAGAATTGAAATTGACACACGACCCTTCCTGGGGTAAACACATTCGTGAAATAATAAGTCAGGCCAATTGTAAACTGGGATTCATCAAAAGAGTACTGGGCAAAGGTGACGATTGTGTACGAGAAATTAGCTACTTTACCCTTGTTAGACCTGATTTGGAGTACGCTGCTAGTACACGGGATCCATATGAAATAGGCTCAAATAATGAACTGAAGATCGGGAAGATTTGTAAGTGGACGTTATGATAACTATATCAGCGTAACCAGTCTATTAAATGAATTAAAATGGGAATCATTGTCAGTCCATTTGTTGAAATTTAGACTTAATCTCCTCACTTAATTCCTAGAAATTATTTTCACTGATGACACTGAAAATATTTTGCGAACTCCACCTTACTCTGGTAGACTGGACCATAATAATAAAATTAGAGAAATTGATTGCCGAACTGACAGATTCAAAATTTTCTTCTTTCCAACTTACAGCTTGTATCTTCCGATGGTTGCTTTTCAATTATTCTCCATCCAAATTTTTTAAGTTTATCTCGTTTTGCGACCTATGTCGTTTTTTTTGTAGCATAGTTATACTGCTTCATCTTTCACATGATTGTATTCTCTTCTCCCCGTTCAATAGCTCTTATGTATTTGTCCATGATCCAAGGCGTATTATTGTCAACTTTTCTGCTTATAAGAGCTTTTTCCTCGGCTTCCTTACTTTAGTCTCATTTAAAAAATTTCACATCTCTCTTACGCTTCATTCATAGTCTCGTTTTCTCGTTCTTCCTCTCTTGCCTGTTTTATTTTTCCGTGATACACTGTAAAAAGTAGATCTCATTTTAAGGTACAAAAGCGATCTGAATTTCAGATGCAACAATTTTAAGACAGAGTATGTTGAGTTTCAGCAGTAATATCTTGTCTAAAAATAAGGCAGGTGAACGGCTGAAAATCAGACCATCCAGAATCCTGCTTCCTCTACTTCCTGCTCAACTGCTCCTGTACCAACCATCCATGTTCCTGCCTCTTCCGTACCTTAAATCCTGTTGTTCCTGCCTTACAACCAGACAGCGCTTAAATTCAGATCGCACTGAAAATCAGATCAACTTTTTACAGTGTACTAAAAAACTCGAAATTTTCTCCGCGGCACTTGAAGTCACTTTGGGTGTGCCACAGGGGAGTGTGATATGTCCACTCTTTTTTCTTCCGAACTTAAAAGATATCTATAAGGTGGTAAAAGTAAGCTTCGGCTATTTGCCGATGAAGGACTGGTAGTAGCATGTTTTTGCATGCTTTTTGCTCTTTTTATCTTTTTTAAATTGTGAAATTAAGACTAAAATATTATTACTAATCCTTTTTATGCATAGTGTGTAATATATGGGTGATTTTTTCGGGAGTTTAGGTCCTTTTTTTGAAAATAAAAAATATTTAACTTTTGGCCGACGTTTCGGAAAATGTATTTTTTCCTTCTCCAGGGCTAAAAATGGGATGAACCACCAGTAACATAACAATAATAAGTAACAGGATTTACAGGATGTTTTACAGTGCAAATGCTTTACAATATAATTTTTTACAAATTTTAACGCCAAAAAATTACACGGAATAAATTTTACATGCCTTAAGTTCTTTAAGGTGAATTTGTTTTCAAATTGGTTGCTAAGGTCAGCTTGTTATAATTTTTTAATTTTGATGTATTAAATTGGATAATTAAATTAAAAGTATTAAATCAAAATTCATGAATTTTGATCTTTACTAATATGATACATTTATTTAAATAACCTTTGCACTAAAAAATCATGCAATCGAAAACAACCATACTTTTCATATCGACCAAACAAAAATTTTAGACAGAAGAAAATTTATGAAAAAAAATATTTTTCATTTTCAAACAAAGGACCTAAACTCCAGAAAATCATTCATATATTTAATAAAAAAGAGGTCTGGAATTTAACTTACCAATAGTGTGTAATGCATGTTTGATATGAATTCACTCCCTGCCACACACTTTCATAGTGGCTTGCAGGGTATTATGCAGATGTAGATGAATATATCTTCTTCATCTTCGTAGCCAGGTAGACAGTCGTCGGCATGTAAACCTGGAGTAAGACGTCGTCTTTCGGCTTGATCTCTGCCTCTATAAACGCTAACTTTTCGCTGTTTCGCAGTTAACTTTTCACAATCTTGAAGCAATGCGGGCATCGCCTTCCGATTGTTGTGAAAGTTATCCTTCACTGCCAAAATTGTCGCTGCCGTCGGATTCTTCGATTATTTTCTATTCAATTATTCATGGAACATGTGGAGAATGTGGAAAACGGGACATGTCTCTTAATACCCTCGTGACTAATGCATTCGTACACGACATACGAATGTGGTCGGGGAATCATTGAATTGCAGAGGAGGGTCCAGGGAAGAAACAGCCGACGTATTTTTGCGATGGGCAGATAAAACGCGCGGCCAACGCTTTGTTTGTTCTTGCGGCAGGAAGTCCTGGAAGGCATTGGAATGGGTGGGGGTAGGGGGAATTAATTAGGGGGTGGGAGAGGCGGTTGTCACTTGCAGCGGTCCGCGAGCATGCCCTTGGGCTGGGTCCTACTATCGACCCAAATCGTAAGGGATTGGTAGAAGGGAGCGACCTTGCCGCTAGGGGCCCTAGAGAGGGCTTCAACGCCCTTGAGGCACCTGCGCGGCTCTCTCGTACGTCGCTTCATGTTGACCAGCAGTCATCGATGGCGAGTAATTAGTTTAGGTAAGGAAATACGACCCGTGGTCATTTGACTACCTGAGACGAGGCCCGTTCTGCTTGCTCAGAGGCCTTCGCCTATCTTTAGGTATTCTTCTTGCCGGCATACTTACGAAAGAGGCTTAAACAATGAACTTGAACGTGTTCAGCGAAGATCGGCAAGATTTGTAAGGGGACGGTATGATAACTATATCAGCGTAACCAGTCTATTAGATGAACTAAATTGGTAATCATTATCAGACGTGCACATTAATTGCCATGAGAAAAAATTCATATGGATCGGGAATCGAACAACGGACCTTTGGCTTTCCGGGCCACTACGCTACCCAGGATCCTTTTCAAGTCCTTTCAAACTAGTTTCAAGGTACTAGATATAAATCTAGTACCTTGAAGGTTAGTAAAATATTCATGGAAATTAAGGATCCTGGGTAGCGTAGTGGTCTGCGCAGTGGCCCGGAAAGCCAAAGGTCCGTGGTTCGATTCCCGGTCCAGATGAATTGTTTCTCCTGGCAATTAATGTGCATTTCACCGCCGTTCACGCGGCAGGCTTGAAATATCCTACATTATCAGACGTAGGTAGAGCATTGGCTTCTAAATCTCTTAATCTCTTAAGTAAATTCCGAGGAATATATTTAAATTTATGTATTTGAAAATATTTTGCGCACTATAACTTACTGTGGTAGACTGGACCATAATGATAAAATTTGAGAAATTGAGTGATAAATTTACAGTTCTGAAATGTCCTTTTTTACTCGTACAATTAGGGATATGAATAGCTATAAATACATCGAATAGTATAAGTACCTACAAGAGTATCAAAGAATAGCGAAGGTAGTTGCATGTTGGTATAATGACTTTAAGCTAACCCAACTAACAGCATGATTTTGCGTGGTTGCTTTGCTATTTTTATCTTTTTTTAATTGTGAAGTGTAGACTATAGAATATTATTACTAATCGTTTTTTATACATGATATGTAATCCATGTTTAAGTATGAATTTTCCCACTTCCATACCCTTTTTTATGGTGGCTTGCAAAGTATTATATAGATTTAGATTTAGAACAACGCACTTTGTTGATTCATATTTAAATGAATACGCAGCGCACATATTGAGGGAAAATTGAAATCCTCAGCGAAGGTAATTATGCCGTTGCTATGTTCAAACGGAGAGTTGATACTTGAATGTTGGTGATTATGACGTCTACATCGGACGTCGAAAGGTCGCTTTGATCGAGGTAGAAACTTGTGAAAAGTGAAAGCGCATGTCCGCTCCGATTACATGGTGGTGGTATGCATTCACGGAAACACAAAACATTTCGCGGGAGGCAATAAATCTCTCAGATACGGAATCAGGTACGTGTGAATATATACACACATTTCGCACAGTTGGTTGAAAAGCCGAGAGGAGGCGTTTCATCCCGCTGTCATATCGCGGAGTGATCTCAAAAGGGAATAAAAAAGAAATGGAGGCCAACCGAATTTTCCATCTCCTCCAACCCAATCATTTCAAGAGAATAAATTTTTCCCTCTCCAAGCTAATAATAATCTCCAGCACTCGAACAAAATCTCATTCATCACGCGGGTTGGACACGCCGTTCACAACATATCAATAAATATTTATTTGAGGAAGCTATACTATCGGCACTTGGGAATTTCAAGGTAAGCGACTGAAATGTTCGGATTCTAAGGTATTTGTTTTTGTGATCAGAGGCACGAACTTTCACGATTTGAGTAAATGAACTACAGGTGAGTCACAGTGACAAAGCCAATAATATTAAACTTCGGTCCCGTTTTACGTTAGTGATTTCCTGGCCAAAAGACGCTTCGATATCAACAGAAGTTAAAGGAAAACCTTCGAAATTCCATGGGGAAACATTTATATGATGCAATTTGCGGGTGACATAACTATCATGGCATAGAACAATAATAATATATTTATTAACCTACAAATATTTCAAGGTAGGAAAAAAATATATATAATACATAAAAGTTACTCAGAAAAAATCTACATTTACATCCACGCGATACCCTGCAAGTTACCGCGAGGGTGTGTGGCAGGGAGTGAAGATCACCAAACATGCACTTTCGACATGCAAACATGCTACTATAGGGTCTCATGCAACTAGATGATTAGTATCTAAATAGTAATTAAGGGATTGGTTGTTATATCTGCATCATGCACTACAGACTACTCTAAAATATTCCCTCTACCTAGCCCCTTGGAATGCTGCCTATTGTGTTCATCTACATCTACATAATACCCTGCAAGCCACCATAAAGGTGTGTGGCAGAGGGTGAATTCTCACCCAACATGCACTACATATCATGCATAAAAAAGGATTAGTATTTATGCACTGTTCTAAACTTCACTATTTAAAAAAGATAAAAATAGCATAGCAAACATGCAAAAACATGCTGTTAGTTGGGTTAGCTTCAAGTCCTTATACCAACATGCAGCTACTCGTATTGGATATATTTACCGTTGTTCATATCCCTAATTGTATGAGGAAAAAAATGACATTTTGAATCTGTTAGTTCGGCAATCAATTTCTCTAATTTTGTGATTATGGTCCTGTCTACCATAGTAAGTTGGGGTTCGCAAAATATTTTTAACATCATCACTGAAAATATGGTTTTGGAATTTGTTAAAGAGATTAGGTCTGAATTTCAACCTGCGATCTGACAATGATTCCCAACTTAATTCATTTAATAGACTGGTTACGCTAATAAAGTTATCGTACCGTCCCTTTACAAATCTTGCCGATCTTCGCTGCACACGTTCAAGTACGTTATTTAGACCGATTTTGTCGGGATCCCATACACTGGCAGCATATTCCAAATGAGGTCTAACAAGTGTTCTCGTATAGTACGGGGAAAAAACGACATTTTGAATCTATCAGTACGACAATCTATCCCTTTAAACTTATCTATCTGGTCGAATTTGGTAGTTTTAATATATGTCAACCATCCTCAGCAAAGCTATCCGATTTAAATTTCTGTAAGAGATTTAATCTGTACTTTAACCTAAGCTCCGACAGTGATTCCCACCCTAATTCTTGTATTAATTCTGATAAACTACTTAACCTATCGTAACGCCTTTTAACGATCCTTACCAACCGAACGAAATGTTAGATCAATTCCTGCAGCCTTCCCTTTAATGTTGAGTAAATAAAAATGTGGAAACAGTTATTCTTAGACTGAATTGTTATGTTTTCAGGGGATGATTTGTAAAGAAAAGAGTGCACAATATCTCAGCCAACATTTCTGCTTTCAATTCATGTTGGTCTGTGTTAAATGAGTGTAGTATGCAAATTCACTTGATGATGCTGGGGTGTAAACGTACTGTTGATGTACCACTATCCGTCAATCCTCCAGCGAGAAGGTAATAAATCCTCCAGGGCAATCGGGGCGGGGAATGATGATTCTGAGGTCGAAATGAGTGATGGTGTTTGTTCGAGTGGACCGGCAGATAACGAAGCAACTCCTATGACACCATTTTCAATCATCCGCCATTCCATAAATTTTTCCCGCTGCGAGAGGTAAGCCAAGGCCGGGAGCGGTTGAAAATAAAAGGAATCCATTCTCCGGAGAAGGAAGCTCGCATCTCTAGAATCGTGAAAAACGATGCGCGGGAATAGCCACCATCAAGTGCCATAAACATATTTTGCTGCCCTGAATGTAAACCTCCATCCCAAAAATTGCGCGCGTAGGTAGCTAAAGAAATACGTCCGCGATATACTCGCCGATGCGAAGGTATTTTCAGCGCTAATGGAGATATTTCATTCACTGTCATAATTGCTCATCTCAACAGATATCCAAGTACAACTACAATAGACTACTAGAAAAAGGCGCGATCAACATGTGCCTCGAAACTCTCGAAGCTACTAGAAACAAACAACAAGGGATTGGGTTGGTGCGGTGGCTAGGGTACTGGCCTCCCATCCTGAGGGCCCGGGTTCGATTCCCGGCAGTGGCGGATTTTTTCAGTGGAAAACCGGTGGGTGCCTACTTGAGTGCCTAGTGGAGGGCATTTCAAGTTCAGTATTCCGTCCGTCGGATGGGACGTTAAGCCGTGGTCCCATTGGCGCCTTTCGTTAAAAGTAGGCTAATGCCGACGCCGGGTTTCTCTCCACCCTTCCACCGTTCCCTGAAAACTTCTACCATTACCCAATTATCCACCTATCCTAAATGGTGCAAATGACCTCAGCTGTCGGTCGCCTCCCCTAAATAACCAACAACAAACAACAGAAGAACATAATTCGCTACCAGTCACTACTCAATATAAAATTACAATTTGAACACAAAATATCACAGAAATTTAATGAATGACACCATATATATATATATTCATAATAATAAAATTACAAAATGTTTATTCGTCTCAACAATATATTCATTGATTTCAAAAGCTGCTTAAGTCGGGTCTATAAAAAAAGTTAGCGTGAAATTAATGCTAGCGTAAATTTTCCGTCAGATTAGAGAACCCTTCCGGCAATGGCGGCGTTTCTAGAAAAAATAGCGCGAAACCCATGTGCAGTTACGGAAAAAAATGGCGTAAAGGTGCGTTTATGCGTAGCAGTTGACTTCTGTGACAGTCAACTGTTAAGCCCTGCTCGTACGTGTAAACAGCAACTGCACGAGTTGGGGTTATTCTCGATAGCAGAACCCCCTCTGAAAAACCAAAGCAAAAGATAATTGCGTTATATGACTAAATAACTGGCTCCCCTTCGTCGTTTTCAGTTTTATATATTTCTTTAGAGATTATCGATGTGCCAAATATGAATCCAGATCTTGAGGTAACACCTCATGAACGTCAGTTATTGGAGGCTTGATGGAGCCCGTCATCAATTGATTTTAATCATTATTCTGTTAGTTAAGAAGGATGATTTTTAATTATTAGTTTTGAATGATGTTCAGTTCGGTTCATAAAACTTCATTGAAGTTGAAATGTTGGTTACAGATACAGAGTACAGGTAGGGACAGAAACTTGGTAGGCTGATTTCAGATGCAGTAAATCAATTAAACCTTTATATTCAGTTTTTTACACTAAAATTTTGCATTAAATGATATTGCATATCATGGGCATCCTCATAAATATGACCAAGTTGCTTTTTAGTGGCGAACTATTTCCGACTTTAGAAACAAGTGAAATATTGTGGGCTCATGACGAAATGGAACGCGCAGTGGCTAGCAGGAACGGGGAAGTGGCTAATGGCTCTCCATGTTATGCAGTTATGAGCGATGTTGGTGAGAACAATATCAAACGTATAACGAAATAATTATGTTAAAATTAATACGAATACCATTAATTTGTTGAATATGTATTGCTGCAACAATTGTTATGAGCAAAGAAGACACATTTTATATGAAGTAGATACGTATCGCTTTTATATAATCTTATTTTTTGTCACCTCACTTGATCATCAACCCCTCCTTTGTAATTGCCCTTATCTAGCGGAAAAATCCAAGGTCGTCGTAATATATACAGGTACTAACTTTCCCTTGACGTCATGAGAGTGATCTGACGAGAACTCGTAGCACGGAGAAATGTTAGATGTTTTGAATACGTCGAGTCATTTACGTGGTAAATCTATCTGGTATTAATATCACTAATAATATTCCATAGCTTACCTACTATACAATTACTACCCTTATTCTCATTTGAATATAGCAACCTTAATATGATCATAAATCAGGTGTTTAAGGCACAAAACTTTAGTTTTGTAACCTTTTACCGTTTTTAGATCGGAGATATTCGCATCTAGTACTGCCGTCAATAATGTTTCTAATATTCGGCTGCATGTGACGCTTAGTTAGTGGTCTAGCTTTGCAGGGCAAATCTTCAGGACAATTCATTGTGCTGAAGATTCACCCTGCAATTTATTTACGGTACCTTTTGCATGATTTGTTCACATAAACATAAATCAATTTATGCCCGGCTTCGAAGGTAAAATTAACAATTGCCGGGGCAATTGATTCATTATTCACTTAATTCGGTTGTGGCAGCCATTTTCATTGATTACTATTTTGTTGTGTTTCATTGGTTCGTCCATTCTGGAACAAAACACTAAGCCCTGGGACACCCCATTCCTGTTGGATCCAAAACAAATGGGTGGAACGGTTTGGACCAAAATATTTGATGAAGATTTGACCATGGGACACCGGCTTAACAGAACGGCCAGTCGCAATAGCAACCAAGTACATCACACCGAAAATAAATAACAACGAAATAAATAATGTCGAACACACCCTCCGGATGAGGAGAGAAACTGACGTTGGAAAAAAAAGATGATGGAAATCTTTGAAAATATCATCAAGGGTCAAAAAGCCTAGAATTGGTTTGACGCAGCCCTCCACTCGATTCCTCTATCGGCCAACCTCTTCATATTAACGTAGTTCCTCTCTTTCACGTCCTTTACGACCTGTTCTATATAACTCATACGAGGCCTGCCTTTCCCATTCTTCCCGTTCACCTTTCCTTCGACGATTGTCTTAATCAGGCCATCGTGTCTTAAGATGTGGCCGATTAAGTTGTCCCGTCTACTTTTTATAAATTTCAGCAGACTTCTATTTTCTGCCACTCTTCTCAGGACTTCTTCATTTGTCACTCGGTCGATCCATTTTAACTTCATCATTCTTTGGTAGCACCATATTTCGAATGCTTCCACCCTTTTCTTCTCCGCTGCTCTCATCGTCCATGCCTCACTGCCGTAAAGGAACATGCTTCAGATATACGTTTTGATGAATTGCTTCCTTACTGCTAAGCTTGTATTTCCAGCTGTAAGTAGATTCTGCTTTTGATAGAATGCCCT
This sequence comes from Platycnemis pennipes, assembly GCA_933228895.1. Lineage (NCBI taxonomy): Eukaryota > Metazoa > Arthropoda > Insecta > Odonata > Platycnemididae > Platycnemis > Platycnemis pennipes. Next base: position 15,905,475 of record OW121856.1, read on the forward strand.
CTTTCCCTGGGCTATTCTACTCACTATTTCTTTCTTGCTTCGTCCATCGTTGGTTACTCTGCTTCCCAGGTAATAGAACTCTTTCACCTCTTCCAGTTTCTGTTTTCCTAGTTTAACGTTGGTTTTGGCCTCCTATCTCTTGCTGCACACCAATATCTTAGATTTCTTCTTATTGATCTTCAGATGATAACTGGCCATTGTCCTTTCCATGGTTGTTACCATGTTATTCAGCTTCTTCTCTGTCTCTGCTATGAGAGCTATGTCATCAGCGGATCGTAGCATACTGATTGTTTCTCCGTGGATGTTCACTTCAGAACGCTTCTCCTTGATTTCTCCTCAAAAATACTAATATTAAGAAATTATTAGTTGGTTTCTAAGAAAAGATCCGCAAACTATGAGGGCCGCATACTCTGCGTCGTCACTTTCAAGTGAGTCGTCGGCTTTTGTCTGGGTCCCACACGCATGTGCTTCCGTCATCAACGAGGGGAACCTCGGGATAGTCTCGCCGAAGGCATGGAGGTGGACGCCGGGCAATATATGGCACAGCTACTGGGCTCTCCTTACCGTGCGACCCGGCCCTCTCTATCTCCCTCTATGGTCCTCCGCGGCATAAGTTGTCCGTTCAATCAGATCGGCAAATAAAGCGAAATCCACGATTCGGCGATTTTATTCCGACCCGCTCAAATATTGACTCTTACTCGGATGTGGTGGTGCTGCCATCTCTTGAGGCACTCACGTAAATAGGCGAGAGTGAAAGTAAATACACACTTGAGTAAAAGATTTCAGGTTTTCCCGGAGAATATATTCGGTACTTGAAATGAATCCTTCTCTGGTTTCGCACCTGGAGTGAAACACAATAACGATTCGTTTTTCACATATTTGAGTATGCTAAAAGAAAATCGCTGAAAGATGGAAATGATTTTATTTTCCCGTGTATATAAACAATTATATTATGCCCATACTTTAATGAGGTTCGTCCATGACGATAGAAGAGTACTGGGTAAATGTGACGATCATGTACGAGAAATCAGCTACTTTTCCCTTGTTATACCTCATTTGGAATACGCTGCCAGCATATGGCATCTTTACGAAATAAGCTTAAACAATTAACTTGAACGGGTGCAGCGAAGATCGGCAAGATTTGTAAAGGGACATTATAATAACTATATTAGTGTAAATCATCTATTAAATGAACTAAAATGGGAATCATTGTCAGATTGCAGGTTGTAATTAAGACCTGATTTCTTAAAAAAGCTCTAATATAATATTTTCACTGATGACGTTAAAATAATATTTACTTAAAGTAGTATATTGTTAATTTTTTAATACATATAAATATATATTTGATTGGTCTTATAAATATATATTGGATATTATAATCAAATATATATAAAAATAAAGTAATATATTGTTAGTAAAGATAAAAGTAATATTTTAAACACCAAAAATAATATTTTCACTGATGACGTTAAAATAATTTCGCAAACTCCAACTTACTATGGTAGACTGGACAATAATCATAAAATTAGAGAAATAGATTGTCGAACCGGGAGATTCAAAATGTCCTCCTCTCCACGTACTATTAGGGACTTGAGTATCTGTAAAACCATCCATTAGCTAAAAAAAGTGTATCAATGAATAGAAAAGGAGGTTGCATGCTGGTATAAGTACTTTAAGCTAACCCAACTAACAGCATGATATTTTATGCTTGCTTTGCTATTTTTATCTTTTTTTAATTGTGAAGTAAGATATTATTTTTAAATGGTAAATAGTATTTTAGCACTAATCCTTTTTTTTATAAATGTTATATGATGCATGTTTGGTGTGAATTCACCCCCTGTCACACACTTTTATGGTGGCTTTCGGGGTGCCATGTAGATGTAGATGTACAGCTGGGAGCCAGGGCAAATTATCTTAAAATTAGTAGCTGCTCGCATCCTTAAAAGACAGCAATGCCATTTAAATACTTCTGTTCCCATTGCTTCAACGATCCCTTAAATCTTTATATTATCCTTGAGTTATCTGATGCGAATATCTGCTCGGGAGGTTTTCATCTACGTGTAATTAAAAAGTTTAAATACGACAATTTCGATGAAAAACATTTTACTCATCATCATCATTTGTCACCAATCCTAGGATTGGTTTGACGCAGCTATTCTTTTATCGCCTAACCTCTTCATACTGACGTAATTCTTCTCTTTTACATTCTTCACAACCTATTCCATGTATCTCATACGAGGCCTGCCTTTTCCAATCTTCCCGTTCACTCTTCCCTTGACGATTGTTTTCATCAGGCCATCGTGTCTTAAGATGTGGCCTATTAAGTATCTCGTCTTCTTTTTAGAGTTTTCAGCAGACTTCTCTTTTCTCCCATACTTGTTAAGACTTCTTCGTTTGTCACTCGGTCTATCCATTTTATCTTCATTATTCTTCAGTAACACCACATTTCAAACGCTTCCAGCCTTTACTTCTCTGCTGCTGTTATCGTCCATGCATGGTAGCATTCTCCAGAAATATTTTAGTTCTAAAAAAAGTAAACTTATAAAAATTTTGTTTGCTGTGAGACAATGGTATTATGTGGTGAGGTAATGAATAACTGTGGACTACTATAATAGCCGTTACACTATTTTATGCAATAAGATAATAAATAAATAGATTGTTTAATATTCCAACACAGAATCTTACAACATAGCATCAAAGGTAAATCAAGGGAGTAACTTTAGGTAGCCATAAAGCTAAACCTGAATAATCGCTACCATCGTGAACAGAATAGGTTATGCTTTTTTACAATAATGGAAATAAAGCATTCAAATTTACAGTAGGTACATATATGAATAATAGTATAGTTACAAAAAACACTCTAGACTTTCTTTAGTTAACAACCAAGATCTTATATTTTTCATTGTTGAATTCATGGTTTGTGAATTAAGACATGGAACAGGTATTAAATTATACGCTTTCGGTCCTATGTACAAGAAACATCGTTTGAATAACGTCAGTTTCCGTTTGGGTAAGGAAATTCGTGTTTTACGTAGGCTATAAGGAGACTTTCTGACATCCGATATGTAACAGATTTTAACGTATATTCTTGAGGGAAAATACAATAGTGATTGTAATTGAACACAGAGCTATCAGGATAATATTGTCTGTTTGTGAAATTAGATGATTCATCAAAGTTCAATTTTTTCCAACATCTGGTTTTCTGAGTAATAAAACGTTGCATAAAAGAGTTTTGTAAAAACATTGCGCAAAAACGTGATGGTTATGAGATTATATATTTATTTTATCGAGAACTTATTCAACTTTTGTGCAATATAAATCAATCGAATGCCTGAAAGAGCAAGAAACTTAAATACTTACGATAAATTTCACATTCATGCGTGAATGAACTACATTACAACGAGAGGCTTACCACTTGCTGTTCCCAACATCGAATTAAAGGGCTTTGGAGTCCGAAGGGACATATATAGTTCTAGGATATCTAGGGACTCCCCCTTCTCGCTCCGTCCACTCAGTTCCCTCCCTCGGGACTATGCGGTGACACCGCGGGCATTGATTTCCCGTTAGTTCGACGGAAGAAATATGCATCCACCTGTGGGCCACCTGTTGACGGGCATTGGTAATTTGTCACGTCGGAGCGACAGCCGGACAGCAGTGGCTCAGAAGCGAATATGAGGCACGCGCCACAACTGCTATAATCTCTTAACTGAATTCCAAGGCAATATATGTATTCACATGACGTTTAAAAATATTTATCGGACTCCTACTTGCAATGGTAGACTGGACCATGATCATAAAATTATAGAAATTGATTACCGAACTGATGGATTCAAAATGCCCTTCTTTCCTTTTAAATTATGGATATGAAATACTATAATACACCCAATACTATGAATACAAGTGTATCAATGAATAGCTGCATGTAGGTATAATGACTTTAAACTAAACCAACTAACAGCATGTTTTTACATGCTTGCTTTTATATTTTTATCAGTTTTTAAATTGTGAAGTTTAAATGAGAGTATAATAATAATTTTTAGGCATGATATGTATTGCATGATTGGTGTGAATTCACCCCCTGCCACACACCTTTTTGATGACTTGCAGGGTATTATGTAGATGTAGATGCTCTCGGCAGTAGACCGGTGGCAGCTTTCATGGCTGAAATTATTCATATAATATACGAGTGATGTCAGAAATTACAAGACATGCTTGATGGATGATTCCTAAAAAAATAAAAAATAAGATTTCAAAACTCGAATCGAACATCATCTTTGAATTATTTTCCTCCATTTAACATTCGATTAGGAATTATTTTCTTCCACTTATGGTTTTGCCATACTCGTCAGTAAAAAAGCTACTAAAATGAGCTTGTAATGGAGGAGGGCGCCCAGTAAACCCCAATCCAGGAGGTTTTGTTTGAACACGTCGGGATTATCTCGAATAGATAACCAAGGAGTCAAGTGGTCTAAACACGATTGGTTCACAAATTTGGTGTGTTCATGCCGCTGATTACTACCTCATTCATTGTTTAAACTTGTGTTTTATCTCATATTGGGGCTCGACAGTCAAGGCAGATGAGAAAACCTCAAGTGAAAACAATTAATGTTATTGTAACGAGCGATTCAAACACACTAAATTTGCAAACCATTCGTGTTTGTACCACGTGACACCTTGGTTACCTATTCGAGATTATCTCGACGGTTTCAAACACTCCCCCCTCAGGCGTCCTCTCCCGAATCCCGGCGTGGTAGAGATTTTTCATCGATAAACTGGTTCTTAAATGTGAGAATTTTATGTAGTATGTGTAATCATAGACGAGAGCTTAATTCCCTTGTGAAATTGGAAAAATTATAGAGAATAGATGACCCTGGGGCAACACGGTCGGCCTGGAACATTATCGGTCTAAATAATGGACTTGAACGTGTGCAGCGAAGATCGGCAAGATTTGTAAAGGGACGGTGCGATAACCTTATTAGCGTAACCAGTCTATTAAATGGATTAAATTGGGAATCATTGTCAGATCCCAGGTTGAAATTTAGACTTAATCTCTTAAACAAATTCCAAGACCATTTTTTCAGACCTCTTTTATTCCTCGTACAGTTACGGATGTAAATAACGATAACAATAATATCCAATACGAGTGTAGCAATGGATAATATTGGTAGCCGCATGTTGGTATAAGGACTTGAAACTAACCCAACTAACATCATGTTTTTGCATGTTTGCTTTGCTATTTTCGTCTTTTTTAAATAGTGAAGTTTAGAACAGTATATAAATACTAATCCCTTTTTATGCATGATATGTAGTGGATGTTTTGTGAGAATTCACCCCCTTCCACACACCTTTATGGTGGCTTGCAGGATATTATATAGATGTAGAAGAACACTCATAAATGAGTATTTGTCTCCCGAGCCCATCCTGAAGGCAGTTGTTTCCCTTTCCCTAACCTCGAACCTCCAGTCGTCTTTCAACTCGTTATGCAGTTCCCACCCACACAGCAACCCACAGTCCATCCTGGTTTCACTGGTCCCTCCCTCCCTAATCCAGTTGTTGGCGGCTATATATTTAGAGAGTTCCCACCACGTCTTTTCACCCGATGATGACGATAATTCTTTCGAAACTCAGGTCGTGTGAGAAATGTATATATTAGTGGTACATTTCTGAAACATTGTTTTAATTAATTTCTTGAAAGTTTAATACTCTACCCGGCGGATATGGCCTAAAACCCTGGACCCCATAGTCCCTCTCGTTATCTAATATTGGCGGCCTTCAGGGGTCAGTGTGAATAGATGTAGATAATCAACAGACACACGCCAAGTATATAGAGTAGCAGCATTCCCACACAGGATAAAAATTGTTCACCTTGACCGGGACTCGAACCCGGAATTCCCTGGTTTCCGGCCACGTACTATAACCAGCTGCGCGTCATGGCGTTCTTCTGCCCTGTCGATTTCTATGTGAAGTATTAAGAGGTTCAAAAAATTGAAATTAATGGAAAAGGCAACGTAATGTTAACCTAAAACTTGTCTGTGTACTTCTTTTGTGAACATTTTTTATAATAATTTTTTATAATAATAAAAGAGATATAAACTTTTGGATTCCACTGATTTAATGTTGGTACAACCGGTTTCAGCGGAAATCCCAAAGCTTTGACACGGAAATCCAAATTTTAAAACAGATAACTTTTAAAAGAAAGGCATCGTTGATAACATTTTAAAAAAGACACTAAGACAACGGGCCATCCAGCAACCTGTTATCTATCCATCACAGCCCCAATAAATATTGTAGATTGCCATTCTATGAAAATGTATCTTATGCTATTCCATACGCAATCCCGAAAGACTCCTTTAAAATCTGTTTCTACAACCCAAACACAATTTTGAGTACCTTGACCAACTCCATGGACCTTTTTGACCACAATGGGAAGAGTGGACTGTATAAAATCAAGCGTGACGACTGCTGCAGCTACTGCATTGGACAGACGGGAAGAAGCTTGTCATACATGGCAGTTAGAATTTAAAAAAAATGTGTAGTTATGAATTTTTGGAAAAAGAGTTTTTCTCCTCCTAGCACGTACAAAAGAAGTAATAATGAATTAACAAACGTGGAATCCATTAAATATCTCGGAATAAGACTGACACATGATCTTTCCTGGGGTAAACACATACGTGAAATAATGGGTCAAGCGAATCGCAAACTGGGTTTCATTAAAAGAGTATTGGGTAAATGTGACGATCATGTACGAGAAATCAGCTACTTTTCCCTTGTAAGACCTCATTTGGAATATGCTGCCAGTGTATGGGATCCCTACGAAATCGGTCAAAGTAATGAACTTGAACGTGTGCAGCGAAGATCGGCAAGATTTGTAAAGGGACGATATTATATTATATTAGCGTAACCAGTCTATTAAATGAATTGAATTGGGAATCATTGTCAGATCGCAGGTTGAAATTTAGACTTAATCCCCTAAATAAATTCCAAGGTAATATTTTCAGTGATGACGTGAAAAATATTTTGCGGATCCCAACTTACTATGGTAGACAGGACCATAATCACAAAATTAGAGAAATTTATTGCCGAACAGACAGATTCAAAATGTCCTTTTTTCCTCGTACTTTAAGGGATATGAATAGCGATAAATATGTCCAATACAAGTGAATCAATCCATAGCATAGGTAGTTGCATGTTGGTATAGGGACAAGAAGGGAACCCAACTAACAGCACGTTTTTGCATGCTTAATTTGCTATTTTTATCTTTTTAAATAATTCAGTTTAGACTAATATATTAATACTTATCATTTTATATGCATGATATGTAGTGCATGTTTGGTGAGAATTAACCCCCTGCCACACACCTTTGTGGTGGCTTGCAGGATATTATGTATATGTAGATGAAGCCTCTCCGAAAGGATATGAATGAACAGAGGAGCTGCTTCCGAAACTGTGACCTGACCTCCAGCTTGGCAATACACCTAATTGAAGGGGGTAATCACTACTTCTTTGACCCTAAATCCTGCATTTTGCCCTCAGAGACCGAAAGCTGGATGCCTGGGAGCTACGAGAGATTGGCCTTCACTCCAAATACCCTGGACTGCTGAATTACAACACCTTTTTTAACCTCCCTCCGTTGCTTTCAGTTGTTTTACTCCACGACCTGTTCAACCTGCCCCTAATCCCTTTCCCATAACCCACCCTCACATTACTTCCCCCCCTTCTCCACCGTCTGTTCCCTTGCAATATAGAAAGGCCCTAGAAAAGAGCGATGTAACTTTTCACTAGTTAGGCCCCACCTTGAGTATGCAGCCATTGTATGGGATCCGAATGAATTAGGTTTGATCAGAGAACTATACAGTGTGCAGCGTAGAACAGCTGGGTTCGTTAAAAGGTGTTACGATAGGTTGAGTAGTATTTCAGAATTAATACAAGAATTAGGGTGGGAGTCATTATCAGGGCGTAGGTTAAAATACAGAATAAATCTATTAGAGAAATTTCAATCGGATAGCTTTACTGAAGATGTTAGGCACTTATTAAAAATAACAGCGTATTATGCTAGATTCGACCAGATAAATAAGAATAGCAAGGTTATAGGTAGGGGAAATATTTTAGAGTAGTCTGTAGTGCATGATGCATGTATTTATCCCTTAAATACTATAGATACTAACAATCTAGTTGCATGAGACCCTATAGTTGCTTGTTTACATGCCGATAGTGCATGCTTGGTGATCTTCACCCCCTGCCACACGCCCTTGCGGTGGCTTGCATTTTAACCTACTTCATATACCGTCATTATTCTCCTCGATCTCTGATGCCTAGAGAATGTTGGAACATTCAGTTATTCACAAATTATCATATCACATTCATGATGAAGCCTACTTCTGTAAACAAAGGAGTTTTCGAGGAAAAAGGGAAGCGTATAATTATGTTTACATAAACTTACAATCAGGGAAGTTCAATTTTGCCGGGTATTAATCTAAGGGAGGGCATTTCGGCGATACCGACCTAATAAAACTCCTCCTGGAAAAAATTATTGGGATTAAGGTATTATAAGCTTTGGAACAATCAGAGATAATCCTTAATTAAAATGTAAATCATGTCGATGACAAAATCTTCCCGCTCTCCTCGGTTCGACATCCTGATTTCCGAAACCCCCCCACCACGGCCATCACCCCCACGCCTTCCTCCCCTAATGTCCCTCCCCTACCTCTTCCCCCCCCCACACCCTTTGGCCAATTAGCCTCCAAAATGCGATGAATATGCATTTGTGCCTGATCACTCTGGTGCACTAAGGTTACTGGTACTTGGATGGGAATTTCCGACAGACTGTAGGTTGCAGTTTTAGACCGAGTATTCAAGTAAATTTGACGACGATATGCTTTTTAATGTTTTTAAAAATATTTTGAGAACTCTCGGATCTCACGGTCAATTGGACTCCGAACATAAGGTTTGAGAGACTTAGTTAGTTATTCAGGGGCGGCTACGGACAGCTGAGGTCATTTGCGCCATTTAGGATGGATGGGTAATGGTAGGAAAATTTCAGGAATCGGAAGAAGGGTGGCGAGAAACCCGGCGTCGGCGTTAGCCTACTCTTAACGAAAGGCACCAAGGGGACCAAGGCTTAACGTCCCATCCGACGGACGGCGTACTGAACCTGAAATGCCCTCCACTAGGCACTCAAGTAGAGACCGGTTTGCCACTGAAAAATCGACCACTTTTGGGAATCAAACCCGGGCCCTCGGGATGGGAGGCCATTACTCTAACCACCGCCCCAACCCGATCCCCGGTTAGATAGTTAGATAGAGAGATTAAAATGTATTTCTTCCCGAGAGAAATGAGACGCCAAAATATACCTGAAAGTAACAGAGCCATGCATTTCAGAAAGGTCCTCAATCTAGGAAAATAATGAAAATGGATTTTTTCCCTATTACTTTCATGCACACTTATGGAGCGATGTTTTATCGCGCGAGCCATTTCAGTAAGCTATGATGTTGTATAATAGTGCGAAAATTCAGGAAAAAATATCTCTCTTAGTTCAACGTTTGAAATACATTCAGTTTTTTGTCTCTCCTGAAAATTTAAAAAATATCCGAGATAATATATATTCACTATTCAATTATATAGGCAGATAACGTAAATGAATTCACTTAGTAAAATTCCACAGACTTTTATAAAAACCGACCTAGGTTTCGGCTTATACAGTCATTATCAAGGACCTTGATAATGAATGTATAAGCCGAAACCTAGGTCGGTTTTAATAAAAGTCTGTGGAATTTTTCTATTTGAATTCATTTACGTTATCAATACGTGGTTGCACGAAGTGAAGCCTAGCAATTTGTTATAGATAGGTAGACTTGGAGGACGTTAGCCCCAGTCTGACCTGTGAATTTGAAGAATCTCTAAAATCTACTAGCTGATGTCGACTGCACGATAGCATGAAAAATAAGGGCCGAGGTGAAATTGAAAAATTGACTAACATACGAGTAATAACCAAATTACTTCACAACTGCTAGTCAGGTGGCTGGAAAGATTGTAGTATGTGTACAGATTCACATGAAAATTTAGATACATGTCGTGATTGGTGATTGTTTAGAGGTATTTATGGTTAAAAGTATAAAAAAATGCATTTACCACAGAGTAATTATAATAATGAGGGCTCACCACGCAGGAAAAAAAACTGTTATATGTTTTGGACGAAGAGTTAACTGACAGATTCAAAATGTCCTTTCCTCGTACAATTAGGGATATGAATAGCGGTAAATATATCCAATACGAGTGTATCAATGGATAGCATAGGTAGTTGCATGATAGTAGAAGGAATTTAAGCTAACCAAACTAACATCATTATATTGCATGCTTTCTTTGCAATTTTTATCTTAAAAAGTTTAGAATAATAAATTATTACTAATTTTTTATGCATGATATGTAGTGCATGTTTGATAATATGATAATTCACCCCCTCTGCCACACTACACCTTTATGGTGGCTTTCAGGGTAGGTATTATGTAGATGCAGATGATTAACGCGTCGAAAACTCATCATGATGAAGCATTTATGACTGCGCAATTGACAACTAGGATTTGTTAATAGATGATTAGCGTAAGAAAGGCTCTCCATAATTGCCCGCATCGAGATATTACACGTAGTTCAATTAATAAGAGCCGAAAGGAAGAGGGCAGTCTTCTTCCCTCCTTCCTTTTTTATTATAGTAATTAGGAATATGAAGAATATTTTTCATTTATTGTAAACGAATTCATTGTGAGAGTCTCTGGTTTTAATAACGATTTATAGTCTGAGCCACTTTGCTCACGAACTTATCTCTGCTCATAAAGTTTCCGGAATGTGTGAAACGAAGCCTTTTTAATTTGCCGGGACAAAATGATGAAGATACATAACTCATGGGACACAATGTGCTACCGCGAAGTTTCCCAGGATGGAATAACCGGTGAATGAATCGCTCCTTACACGCCGTGCAGCGAAGATGAATAAGCGGGCTGATAAATTGGGGCCGTAAGTGAGGACCCACTAACTCTCAGAATGCAGACTATTAAACCTTCTTATAATCTGGTTATTCTCATTTTCCAGGGAGGATATATACGACTTCCAAGAAGTTAGAATTCATTTTTTCCGCCGCTGATAATTTCTGTCGAAGATCTCTTTTTTTCCCCTGGACGGCAACTCCGGTTTGATAACTTCCAAAAAAAGTCTTTAAAAAGGTTTTTGTGGAAGAAGCTGGGATATTTTATTTTGGCTTTATAGGAGTTCATCCAACCGCTGCTACCTGCTACCTGTGCTTTGTGCTTCAGTTTTGCGCAAGGTGAAAGGCATTATGTTGGCCTTAAGCAGGCTCATATGTCTTTGTTAATACAGATTCAATGGCAGTTTGAGATCGACTATGAAAGAAATAGGAAAGTATAAGGAGGCCTTTATGGGAAATAGTTAACAAGATTGGAATCGTACAAAAATATGTAAAGGCATTTGTAATATATTATAGTAAAATAGGATGCGAAGTAAACAAAAAAATAATTAACATTGACGATTAATTATAATGTTTATTTATTTATTTTTTATAACTTTATTGTTCTTCCAACATGAAAAACATAATAAAAGGGTAGACTCATGCACAGTTCAATTGATAATTACAATAAAAACAGTCAAGGCTGTCTGAATATTACATACACATTTTAAATGATAATAGTGTTTATATAGCAAAAAGTGATTATTTTACAGTTTTGATAACAATGCCTGTATATTTTGCGAAACTTCTCCTTTTTCATCATTTCAACATTTCATAACTCACTACATATGGTCATGCCAGTCTCTACGCAGGGATAGATAGATTTTATTATTGTTCTAGGGCACGCCTTATTAGAATAAGTACAATTTTAGTGGGAAAATGGTCGGATATTTACATAATTATTACACACATTCAACATAGCAAATTTAAATTTAGAAAACAGTTTTCATTTTCAGTCATCATCAGCTACAACAATCAAAGTACCAACATGCTTTTACTATTTGGTATCAGTTAACAATAATATGACCTTATATTTACCAACATATGTTATTCAAAGTACATACAATAGCAGCAAAAGATATAATTCAATATCAGACATTGTAGTTTAAAGTAATATACATTTGCTGCATCTATATAGGTAACTGACATATATTATTGCATTGTTTTTTACATCGAGGACTAATATTTACGCACGCGAAATTAAAATTCGAACTTTAATTATTCTGCAATTCCAATAAAAATCTGTACATTTTTGTTTTAAAGCATTCAACAGACGAACTTTGTTTTAGACGCTTGGGGAGGGAGTATCAAAATTTTAATGAGGTTATTTGAAAAGAGCGTTGGTAGGTATTATTCCAAAAATTAAGGGGCCGTGGGACATGATTATTTTTTCGCTTTCGAGTGCTGAGATGATGGAGATAGTTTTTCCGTCTACCGGTAGAGTTACCAGAGTCGGCGCCTACCCAACCAGCCATATTTTTGTTCAGTGTCTCCTCTACGCTTTAATTCTTTGCGCAGAGGTGATGAGGCAATAACGACCCTTCCCTCTCAGCCCCTCCGTCCGCGGAGTTTTCGTACCGTAGCTGACCACTAGACGCAATGTTGCCATTTCAACACACGATTGGACCAAACTGTTTGGCAGACTCCACATTATACCATGTGGCAACGTGGAATTCGCGGAAATGCGCTCGCTACGATTTTCTAAGAACCGAGCCGGTCTGGCCAGCCTGGCCCTAGTGGGGTTCGTAGCTGCAGGAGAACGTGTCCGCGGTCCAAGTCATGAATGGACTTCATTTTTCGGGGTAGCCGCGTTGATTGGTTGTTGTGACAACAGTTTAGCCGTAAGAACTGCAACAAATAGGAGGTGGTCTCAGCTGGTAGCTTGGCTTGCACGTGTTAATGTCTAAATGTGGTAATTTGAAAGTAATATACGTTTGTGCCTACTACAGACCCCCCCATTCCCATGTACACTCAGTATTAGAACTCGAGAAACAGATCAGGCACATTAATTCTCATACCAACGAACGACAGATTAATGAAAGGTGGAGATTTCAATACAACATCGATAGATTGGAAAACATGTAGTCATTAGTCTGGGGGTAGGGACAAAGAAATCTGCTCGTCATTTTTTAACCTGTTCGCATAATACGCAGTACATCAAATAGTAAATTTGCATAATAGAAGGGAGAATGTTCTCGATTTAATTGCCTCAAACATCCATGTAAAAGTTATTAAAGTTAAAAATGTCGATGGAATAAGTGACCACAAGGTAGTACACGTTAAATTATCCCTCAATACTGACAAAAATGTAAAATTAAAAAGAAAGATTTGCCTTTTAAGTAAAGCAGATTTTAACGGATTTAGGCGTGACTTACAGACTTATTTTGAAAAATTCTAAACATCAGAAAAAATAGTGATACAGACATGGAAAGAGTTCCTCCAAATTACACGGTGAGTGAGTATAAGAGTGAGAATAGGGAACCAAGGTGGTACAACGCGGAGGTTAAAAAAATGTTTAAAACGACAACGAGTTATCCACGCGAAACTAAGAAAAATGTAGCTAATAGCGATCTAAAAAAATTATCGAACGTTACATATAAAGCAGCCGCAAAAACAGCCCTTAGAAAAGCGTAAAGTGATTTCAAGAGAAAAGTACTTGGAGAACAACTAGAGGGGAATCCGAAAGCATTTTGATCATATGTTAGGGAAGTACAGGGAACTAAAATTTCAACGGTTAATTCCTTGAAAGGGTATAGGGGCGAAATATTAGATAAGGCTAATTTGTTGAATTATTTTTCCAGAGCGTTTTTAATCAATCTAAGCGTAGTTTGCTCGAAACCATACCAGACCGATTTCAGCAAATAATGCCCCCGATCGATAAATGTATCTTATAGCGGAATCGTATCCTTACTAAAAAACGTTAGCCCGAACAAGTCCTCAGGTCCTGATGAAATTCCTGCTCGTGCGTATAAAGAAATAGCTCTCTAAATGGCACCGTATCTTAAAGTAATATTTAACAAATCCCTCGAAGAACACGCGGTTCCCAAAGACTGGAAGATAGCAAACGTGATCCCAATTTTTAGAAGTGGCGATAGGGAACATCTATCGAATTATAAACCAATATCATTAACGCCACTGTCGTGCAAAATTATACAGCATATGATAGTTACATCAATAAGGGGACACCTCGATAGCCAGGATTTATTGATAACAAATAAGCATGGGTCCAGAAAGGGACGATCTTGCGAAAATCAAATAGGTCTTTTTGTTCATGATATTTTAATTTCCGGAGAAGGTAACGTACAGGTAGACGCAGCGTTTTTAAATTTTGAAAAGGTTTGAAAAGGTTCCCCACTGTAATTTAGTCGCGAAGTTAGCATCATATGGGAGACAGTAATATGGTAGGCTGGATAGGAGATTTCCTACATGAACGCGTTCAAAGGGTGGTATTAGATGGTGTCACCTCAGGCGAAGTAAAAGTTACATCCAGTATTCCCCAGCGTGATAGGCCCAATTTTATTTCCTCTCTCCGTAAATGACTTGAATACAGTAGCTAAAAATAGCAAGCTCCGTCTTTTTGCCGATGATGCTGCAGTCATCATTGGTCATCAATCCTCAGATCGGTTTGACGCAGCTCTCCACTGAGTCCTGTCGGCTAATCTCTTCATATTTACGTATTTCTTCTGATGCAGTAGTGTATAAGGAAATAAGAAATTAAGAGGATAGTCATTCTTTATCTAAGGATTTATATGCGATTGATGATTGGTGTGATAGTTGGCAGCTAGAATTAAATTTGAAGATATGCGCGATAAAGAACTTTGGGAAAAAGAATAACTTTCCCCAGAAAAATTATTGCATCAAAGAAAAGAAAATATCTAACGTAGAATTTATTAAATACTTAGACGTCACCAATATTGAAGACATGCTGTGGGGGAAACACATCAGGGAAATAACTAGTGTAGCAAACCATAGATTAGGATTCGTAAAAATAGTTCTAGGCAAATGCGATGAGAGAGTATTAGAAGCTATTTTACACTTGTCAGGCCTCATTTAGAACATGCCGCTAGTATATGGGATCCGTACGAGGAAGGTATGATAAAAGAATTAGAGCGTGTGCAAAGGAGATCCACTAGATTTGTTAAAGGCCGCTATGATAATTGTATAAGTGTTACGAGTTTAATAGAAGAACTAGGCTGGGAATTACTATCAGAACGCAGGTTGAAATTTAGGTTAAACCTTTTCAGTAAATTGGAAACCCATTTGTCGAATATTTTAAGTCGATAATTCTTCTTCCCGTTACTCCACCGGATATGCCTTCGTTTTTCCCTTCATCGGCAATTGCCATATCGTCTAATGAATCATGCAAAGTTTCATCAGCTACTGAATCGTCAATATTGGACGGGATTTCTTCAATAGCGCAAGAAGTTCCTCCTACGTGCGACTCTGTTCCCATTATTTTGAGACGCCTGTTTCGGATAATAGAAATTTGCATACTTACACATGAATATATCACTACATTAAGATAGTTTTTTCCACAAAAAATGACAATATTTACCTTTTTTCTTCCCTCCGCTTGGCCAAAAATTCACCCTTTCTTTTTTTCCTCGCCATCGAAAATGTCAAGCGACTGCCTACTTTAATTTTCCGATATCGGTACGCTTCCGATGACATTTCGAGGCTTGACAATCAGTCAGTTTGACTATTACTAGACACCCCGAGAGCGACAACCTAAACAGAGACTCAAGAAACAACCCGTCAGTAAATCAGACACTCCGTCTCAATCGCCTCTGCTTCCCGCTCGCCTTCACTTTCCCTTCCCCCAAGCTCCAACACCTCAAGGTTACCGTTTTAGGATATAGGGTAGAGGGACCGTGCCACTTTTCGAGTAGCGCAGTAGGCGGAGAATGTGTGAACTGTTTAGTGATTTGCACGATGCACGAGGCGTATCCCTGGGCTGGAGTTGGCGAAAAACATAAATTACTTTCAGAATATCTCAACAGCGTGTCTTTTAATAGAAATCAATAATTTTCAAGGATCCAACAGACTAAGCTTGAATCTTGTACTCTATAATAACGAAAGTTAAAAAAATAGCCCCTCTGTCTCCCAATATTTGCAACAAAAAGGTATCGAGATCGAGAAAAACATCGAGATATATTTTTAACAAGGCTTATTACGTAAAATCTAGGATTATATAGTAATAGTTTGATACTTTCTCTTTTAATTACTGAAAACCGCATTCCGATATCTGGCTTCCTGTTGGAACAATCTTCCTTGAAAAATAGGTCTGAAAAACAGCTATGTCCCACGGCCCCTAAGGAGGCTCCACCGAATTATGTAGTGGATGTCATTTTTGTGAAAATTTCAGGACACATCATTTTTTGGCCCTTCTATCGATTGGCAATAAAATAATTTGGCCTTTCCATAATATATTTGAAGAAAAACGACGTTGAAAATCAACTATTTTATAAGTGGCTATACGGCAGAGCATGGCTCTTGCAGTAAAACTTGCAGATTAGTAATGTAAAGAGAACTGTCATTTTGACGCAAAACTAATATAAAATGCGCAATTTTATGCAGACTTTAGCATTGTAAAAAAGTGCTCGCCTTATCACACTGGTTTAATTGCTATTAATAAATGTTTGCTCGAGTTAAAGCAGAAAAGCCTTAGTTATATGAATGTGGCGCTAGAGTATGTTGTTATCATTGGCAACGGTACTTGTGATGAAATGTGCTTACAAGGCCTATTTGCTAACTCAATTAAGGAACACCTTACCAAGGTGCTTCTTATATTTTTATGTAATTTATATATTTCATTGGTTATTGATATGGTGTAATTAATACCAATGCTTCCAAATGGTAGCAGCGTCATTGTTGCCAAACAGTATTAAAAATACAAATATTTATACAATTAAAAACAAAGAGTTTTATTTCGAAGGGAAGAGTTTAAGACTAAGTAAGAAAATATTTAACCTATTTTAGAATACGTATTAGCGGGATTGAGCAAGTATTCTAACTCTGTAAATTAAACGTGGCAACAACACGTCAGTCATGTTCCGAAGTCAAAATGAGTTAAAAGAGCTTGTAAAAAATAGAATGCAATTAAAACGCGCTATAAAATAGCATACTCATACAATTATTGTGTATGCGTTATCACCCTATAGATGATTTTCCATATAAGTGTTTTTTCTGGATCGGTATATATTCATTAAATAACTTAGCTCTTTTGCGGGATATTGAATCGCGGAGTCACGGTGGAACCTCCTTAAGCCGACAACGGCAGGGTCTTCCCACCGATCCTTCTCATCTATTACCTCCCCCTCGGCTATTTTAGCCAGGGCGGAAGCGAGCCGGCCTGACAACCCAATCCCACCTCTGGCTTGGATGTCGTGTTTGTCTTAGGATTAAACTCGAGATTAGGTTAGTCTAGACGGATCGATGTAGACTTCGCAGTTGAAGCTCCTTAAAACCTAATTTAACCATCTCTTGACCTATCGCAAGGAAAATTCATTCTCCTCGTATTAGACCGCTCTCACCCTCCCTACGAGTGAAAAGCTTCCACTCGATCTAGTGCAGTCCGACACTCTTAGGCCGGGATTACTTTGAACGTTTTATGACGTGACGGAAAATGACGGTGGCGATGAACGCCAACGTAGGGGCTCAATTGTTGGTGGTATATCACGATCGACGGCTGTCCAATATGGCGGCGCGGCGAACACTCACCTCTTGGGTTCGAATTGCTGTAAAACCGTAGGATTTTTACTTTTTTCCAAAACTTTTCTAGCGTGAGTAAATTGTAAACATAACAGGATGTTTTGTGAAAATTTCATCTAAAAAGGACGATTTTCAGTGGTCGAAAAAAATGTTGGAAAAGTGTCACCCTCATCCGAACATTTACCCCCAATTGATCTTCAAGTAACTCGTGATTGGCTGACGGAAACCAAGGAGACGGGAAAGCTAGACATTGACAAGCTTTCTTCAACATCCGTTGGCTGCTCCGTCATCGTCCGGCCATCGTAATTAGCTTCATTGCGTTCCCATTATCCTAGCTTCAACAATGCCACCGTCCGTTTCAGTCACGTCAGAAAACGTTCATCGTAAACCCGGTCTTAGGCTGCAAATGGCGAAACCTGGTCGTACTAAAACTTGTCGCAATGGAATTTGCAGAAAAATTAATTTTTCAAGTGCAGTTATGTTTCGTTTCCACTCAATTACGCCTGAAGTTTCAGATTTTGTTCGCAGACTGGATCATGATCATAAAATTAGAGAAAATGATTTCCGAACTGACAAATTCGAAATGTCCTTCTTTCCTCGTACAATTACGGATATGATGTGCTGTAAATGTACCCGTTAGCATAAATACAAATGTATCAATGGATAGCATATAGGTAGTTGCATGGTAAAAGGACTTTAAGCTAACCCAACTAACAGCATGTTTAAACATGATTGCTTTGCTATTTTTATCTTTTTAAAGTGTGACGTTTACACTAGTATACTAGTACTAATCATTTTTTATGCATGATATGTAATTAATGCACAGCGTTGAAACCATAAGGTATTTAGGTGTAATAATCACCAAAGATTTATGATGGGGAAGACACATCCGGGAAATATACGGCCGAGCGAAGAGAAAGCTAGGATTTATAAAAAGAGGACTAGGGAAATGTGATGAGAAGAAAAAAAGAGCGATGTTATTTTTCACTAGTTAGGCCCCACCTTGAGTATGCAGCCAGTGTATGGTATCCGAATGAATTAGGCTTGATCAGAGAACTAGACAGTGTGCAGCGTAGAGCAGCTAGGTTCGCGAAAAGGTGTTACGATAGGTTGAGTAGTGTTTCAGAATTAATTCAAGAATTAGGGTGGGAATCATTATCAGAGCGCAGGTTAAAGTGCAGATTAAATCTATTAGAGAAATTTCAATCGGATAGCTTTACTGAAGATGTTAGGCACCTTTAAAAAAAACCAGCGTATTATGCTAGATTCGACCAGATAAATAAGATTAGAGAGATAGATTGTCGCACCAATAGATTCAAAATGTCATTTTTTCCCCGTACTATAAGAGAACAGAATAGGCATCATAGCAAAGGGATAGGTAGGGGAAATATTTTAGAGTAGTCTGTAGTGCATGGTGCACGTATTAACCCCTTAAATACTATAGATACTAACAATGTAGTTGCATGAGACCCTATAGTTGCTTATTTGCATGTCGGTAGTGCATGCTTGGTGATCTTCACCCCCTGTCACACACCCTCGCGGAGCTTGCAGGGTATCGTGTAGATGTAGATATAGTAGGTATAGCGTGGTAGAGTTTCTGAATATGACGCTTAGACCCTTTTACTTCCCTTACGACTCTTTGAGAATCTCAACATCTCACTAACTTTGCATTTATGTAATTGGTATCCATATAATACCATTTTATCAGGGTACATTCTGATTTCCCTCTCTACATGTTCAACCCCTACTCTCTAACATGTTCATGCTGCTTTTTGATAGGTGAGGGTAGAGCTCAACCCGTACTAAAAAATTGGCGCTTGAAATTCACGTCTTTAGGGTAGTGGGGGCAGTTCCTTTCCCTGGGACACCTGCTATTTCATACTGACAGGTAGAAAATAGAATTGCGAGGATTTTAGGTGGGGTGTCCAGAAAGGCTCTTACCCGGGATTTGAACCCGGGATCCTCCGGTCAGTAGGTCAACAAATCTACCCACTAGGCCACCACGACCGCTACCATTTATACTGCTCCTATATTTTGAACTTTATAATGAGCAAATCTATCTTAAAGAATTTTCCCCCTGTACTTGTTCTCTACTCTAGGTGTATTTAAACCGTCTTTTTTTGGTCACAAGACATAACACTATTTCCATGTGCTTTTTATATACTAAATTGATGACCTGAGTCCTAAATGTTCGGATGTAATTAATAAACATTATGTATTCTAATTCATTCAAAAGTGTTTAGCTTGAAAAATATAATATTTCTATAACCCTGACAGTTTTAATGGAGTCAAATGCGTCAAAAGGTCACAAGAGTAACGGTGGACAGACCCTCTATCCAATCGCATGTGTCTACATATGTCGTCAAGAATGATATTCTACGTCGTGTTCAATTCTCATTCCTAACACCACCACATTCTGATTCCTCCCCTTCCTACACTTTAAATGGCGTGGTGTGACTTTGGCCGATCATAATAAGGAGGTATTTATTACTTATAGAGTTCTCACGTGTCACGCTCCCCAACTGAACATCGCCAGGACGTTTGTTTGACCTGCTCACTCATCTGATATCGATAACTCTTAATTGATTTTACCACGAAAGATATTTATACATTATGTTCTCAAACTTCTCACAACATTTTGCTTTACGCTTCTGTAAAATGAGAATGAAAACTGACCTCAATAAGACTTCAGACCACATCTTGCTAATCATTAAATGGTTCATTAAATTCATCAAATGATTCCTTAATTTTATCTCCCGTTCTATCCAGAAAGAGATATTATCCACTTCAGCAGTCTCGTTCCTATTTTATTTCCGATTGAGCTACTTCTGCCTCGTATTTATGGGCTCATTCTGTTACAATCGATATCACGTTTACGCTGTTTACTCATTTGCGTTGATGTCACAGTCGATCTTAGTTGTACTTTCCTGACATGAATACTTTGCCCTCTCTTCCTGGTGTTTCTCTTAAGCATCAATCTGCACCAAACATAAATTGTCTCCCAACTAAGTTCTTTGTGTAATTCTCTCTACTTTCTACATTCACATTCTCCGTACTATGGGCGCTTTCGCTTTGCGGCTACAGCCGGAGATAGACGGCAATCCAGCTAAATCGAAAGCACCGGTGACTCTCTGCTCTGAGGAGAGCCGAACAGCTGTTGGCGTAATATGACGTCACGTCAAACAATGCAACAACTAACAACTAAATATCAACAATATTTTTTTGTAAACACGCAGGCACAGGAAAGGTATTCTACGGCATTTATCAATCAGAACCCCAAAAATACTGTAATGCATTCCACTAACATACGAAAAAATTACTAAAATCAATCACAGTACCTTTTACCGAGCAAAATTGGTGAATTTTATGGCTGATTCGAACTTTGCCGGACGATTCCCTTCGTTGCTACTTTCTTATTTACCCTCCAATTCCTTGAACTGACTGCGCATGCGCGAAAAGCCGGTGCCAGCTGTGTTTCATTTCATTTGCATCCTGGCGATCGACGGCACCTAAGTTCGATAATCGGCTATCGCCGCACCTAAATGAAAAGCACCCAGAGTGTTGACATGTTCCTCGTCCTTCTCTACAGCATCTTCTGTCTTATTATATATCCTAGTTGCATGTCAATAGTGCATGTTTGGTGATCTTCACCCACTGCAACACACCCTCGTGGTGGCTCGCAGGGCATTACGTAGATGTGGATGTATTTCCTGTGATCCTTGGTTCCCGAATTCTCACCATGCTGATCATTTCCATTCTTCCCTACGTCACTCAAGTCAATTTATTACTTTAGATTTTCCGGGTCCCCATCTACGAGTATAGTGTTATAATTCGTAGCGATAGTTCATTTCATCAACTCAGCACATTTAATCTACTAGTTCCTCACGAAAAAATGATGGTTAGCGACTTTATTTGGATGAACAACCTCATTATAACGGTAGAAGGAACTTTATGTTAATATGTCTGTCATTTATTATCTTGGAAGTTGCTTGGAAACATCTTGTATTTGACTATGTTTATAAGATAAGACATTTATGTTGACTTGTTTATATAGTCACCTGAATGAGTAAGCGTCATTTTCAAATGCAGTAATAAAGGCGATAATAAAATACAGGATACTAAAGAAGATTAAATGGCATTTTAACGTTAACACTTTATCCGTCAGCTATACCCTGGAATTCTTTTATTTCCTGTTCATTTGGAGCTTGTAAATCATCTTTGGATAGATAGCCTCAAATTTACCTATAATGTTTGGTCTGCATGGTAACCAAAGCAATATCCAACTGATTTTTTATTGTACGCTTGTGACGCTCACACAGTTATCATAAAATCCTGTCAAAAATCCCAGCCATCTTCTCTGCACACGGCTCAGGTCTTTAGTAGTCGTAATCCTGCCTCGTACTGACCCTGTGTACAAGAGGCGTTCCCCAAATGAGGCTTGATTAAGGAGAAGTACCATTTTTCCTCATCGAAATTTATTTGCCTTACCTTTTACGAATCCTAATTTAATCTTTCCTAATTGCCCCACAAAGTAGAGTCATCTGCATCATATCCGGTCAGCAGCCAAATGACACACGGGTTGGAATGTTAGGTAGTCAGCTTTTAATCTTGTTTAAATACATTTGAAATTAAATTCTCTATGTATATCTCGGATAATTCACGAATTTTCGTCGGGAAGAGGGATTGATTCGAGGGCTTAATGCTGACCTTGGGGATAGGAATTCAGACAGAGCCTGTCGCTAAATGACGCACTTACCTTAAACTGCGTTAAATCGTAAAAACAATAAATCATTACATGAGATTTACTGAGGATACCTTTATAATTCACCAGTTTTCTCGAATGGAAACATACTTTTCGATTGAAAATATGAAGTGGTTAAAACAATGAAAGGTTTCCAGCTCATATATGTTAAATTTAATTTTTTTTAGCATAAAATCACATTTTAAGCTCTTTGATATTTGTAAGAGGGATAGGTAAAAATCCTTTGGTGTCACTCCGATGGCTTTAAAAAAAGTGGAATATTGTTTGCTCCGCACTGTCAAATCACTTCCACGTCACAAACGCTTGCATTCGGTCGAACGAAGCTGAGTAGACTGACGACTTTAGTCCTTTATCAAGAATTTTTTGCAAAATGTAACACTTATTTGTCCGAAGTATATTTATTAATCAAAAAAGAAACACAATCTGGATGGCATGAAGACAGGCAGAGGGTGCTAGGATTTTGAATGCGATTTAATGTATAAAACAAGGGTTGGATCCGGCAGGAGAGCTGGATTGTGTACGTAAAAATAAACATTTTTGCCCTGAAAATGTCTGCTGTGTAGACGAAACCCGGGTGGGAAGATTAAAATTTCATTGTGTGGAATACAAAAATTATTTTTATTTTATGTTTACGTAAATATGCAGTTCCACCAAGTTCAGCCTGAAACTGTGCAGGATTGTATAGGTAAAAGAAACATACCGATATTATTATAATAATGGGGAATCTGTATGAAATTTGTTTCTCGGTTAGTAATGACGTACTTTCGATGACGATATTTTCTCATAAATTCAAATATATAAGACTAAATTTTCGAGGCCACGTACAAAGATTATTGCCTGCTATCAAAATGTTCCCGAAAATTGACGAAAGTCACGTGACCTGAAACGCCTTCTGCCGTCAACGCAGGGTATTCGGTTTCATATTGATAGACGGGAACAGACGTTTGTTTCCGAAGAAGCGAATACATTGTTTTTGAAATTTTTAGCCGTTTCGTGATGTAAACGATGACTGGTAAGGGATTTAAAAAAGCACTATCCGGTAATTGGCCTTTGATCTACTCCCTTATGGTGGGATCGTTTTTTAAAAATACAGCAATTGCTTTGTCATAGCAGAGATTATTGGGCACAATACAGGCATTATATATTTTATGGACGATTTGCTCATTCTACTTAAATGTGAAATCGAAATATATCTGTTATTGCATTAAACAAATGAGATAAATATATGCGTGTTTGTCAAGCATTCGTTAAACTGATCTCCACGTAAAACAGATAAACAACGTCCATGGTGATACCGTACCGTGACGTCATGTTGCTGCCGAAAGCGTATGATGTTTAAAGAGTAATATCTTCGCAACACAACTTAATTGTTCAGCAAAATTTTCCTTAAACATATTTTAGCGGATAAACTTCACATTCAAAGAGTTATACAAAATAGAGCATGTTCCCAATATGATCGATTGATGATTTCCTTCTGGCTAGGATAGGTTTTGAAGGAGTGTTCCCAATGTTCTATGCATCTATCGGTTCCATATCTGCTCTATTTCCCTATTGAGGTCTGCTTAATCCCTCCTCTAACAACTAAAATAAATTTTCTCATTATTCATCACCCATGCTTTTCCAGCAATGTACACACCTTCGATAACGACATTCAATATTACCTTCTTTCCTAAGTAGCCATTTTATCCGCATATTCTGCCTTCAAATTTCTGATAGTTGTCTTATCCCCTCTCAAACGATGCTCAAGACTTCTGTTTTCGTCCACTGCACTTTCTCCTTTTCCCACCGCAACCTGATTTCTAAGAATTACATCTTTTCTTGCCATCCCTCCCTTATGCCCCAGATGTCACAAAATCCTTGGTCCATATCAAACACGCCACTAACCTTCTCTATGAATCCCTGCTTAAGGAGGTTCCACCGTGACTCCGCGATTCAAAATCCCTAAAAGAGCTGTGTTATTTAATGAATAAATGCCGATCCAGAAAAACACCTATATGGGAAATCATCTATAGGGTGATAACGCATACACACTAATTGTATGAGCATGCTATTATATTGCGCGTTGTAGTTGCATTCTATTTTTTTACGAGCTCTTTAAACTCATTTTGACTTCGAAACATGACTGGCGTGTTTTTGCCACGTTTAATTTATAAAGTGAAAATACATGCCTAATTCTGCTAATACGTATTATAAAAAAGTTAAATATTTTCTTACTTAGTTTTAACCTATTCCCTCGCAAATACAACTGTTTGTTTTGAATTTTATTAATATTCATATTTTTGAAAATTGATTGGCAACAATGACGCTGCTACCATTTGGAAGCATTAGTATTAATTACACTATATCAATAGCCGATGAAATTTTTAAATTAAAAAATATAAGAAGGACCTTGGTAAGTTAGTAAATAGGCTTGCAAGAATGTTCCGTCGCAAGTACCGTGGCCAATGATAACAACATACTGTAGCGCCACTTTCATGTAACTAAGGATTTCCTGCTTTATGTCGAGCAAACATTCATTATAATCTATTAAACAAGTGTGGTAAGGTGAGCAATTAATTACAATGCTAAATTTTACATAAAAATGCGCATCTTACATTAGTTTTTCGTCAAAGCGACATTTCACTATACATTATTAATCTGAAAATTTTACTGCAAGAGCCATGCACTGCCGTATAATCACGTATAAAATAACCGAGTTTCAACGTCTTTTTCTTCTAATATATGATGGAAAGGCCTCATTATTTTATTGTGTATTATCGGCCAAAAAATTGTGTGTCCTGAAATTTTCACAAAAATGACATTTACTTCATAATTCGGTGGAGCCTCATTAATATTCGTAAGTTCCTTTACGTTGATTAACACCTGCTTAGCGAAAGCAGTTTTTCTCCTCATTCATACTACGCCCCTTTTTTTCTCCAATTTGCCACCCGATTTACAAAAGTGTTTTACCTGCTCTAGCCGATTCTCTCCTATGTTTTTAATTATATAGAACTATAATTTTAGTCTTCTTTACTCAAGAATGTCGATGGTAGTGAATAATTTTCGAGGCAATTAAATCATAAATTTCAGCATATACGTACGGCTAAGACAGTTCTCAAAACGTATCTGAAATACATCAACTACCAGGAAGTATCAAATGAAATGAACTAAAATCATTTCGGTTACGTAATTATTCATCATCATTGGTCATCAATCCTCAGATTGGTTTGACGCAGCTCTCCACTGAGTCCTTCTGTCAGCTATTCTGTTCATATTTACGTATTTATTTTCTTTCACATCCTTCATCACTTGTTCCATATATCTCGCACGAAGCCTTCCTTTGCCATTATTCCCGTTCACTTTTTCCTCGACGATTGTCTTCATCAGGCCATCGTGTCTCAAGATATGGCCGATTAAGATGTCCCGTCTTCTTCTCAGGGTATTCAGAAGACTTCTCTTTTCTCCCACTCTCCTTAGGACTTCCTCGTTACTTACTCGGTCGATCCATTTAATTCATTCTTCTGTAGCACCACATTTCGAATACGTAATTATTACTGTATTAAATTCCCGAATCGAGACTTATGTCCTTGAAATTTAAAGAAATGATTCGTTTCCCACACATTTCATTTTTTTTTGGTGCCTGCCACATTTCACCCTTGTTAAATCTCTCCTTATGTGACTAAAATGGCAACGAAGTGATTAAATAGATTTGCCTGAGTTAAACTGGGAACAATACTAGCGTAGGATTCGAATTACTAAACATTAATGTAAATAACGTCTTGAAGCGTCTTGTCTAACTCGTTCTGCCGAGCGTGTATAATTTTCTTTCAACTGGTGAGTTAAGAGAGAGAATGGATTCCTAGTTAAGGAGGTTCCGCTTCGACTCCACGCATCAAAATCTCGTAAAAGAGCCACGTTTATTTAATAAATAATTTCCGAATCATGAATTCACCAATATGGAAATTCCCGGAAAGGAAAATTCACTTTGTACATTCCACACTTAATTTTCATTAACTTCGACCATGGTTCCGGCACTTTTATGCCATTATCAAAGTTAATTACTTGATTATTACCTTAATAATGACATTAAAGTGAAGTAACCATGATCGAAGTCAATAAAACTTTAGTGTGGAATGTACAAAAAAATTTTCTTTTCCTATCTCTTGGTTCCACGAAGTGAAGCCTCAAACGCTGAACCATGGAAATTCCTAGATATTCTGATAACGCATGCACAATAATTGTACGAGTATGCTATTATTTTACAAGTTGTAGTATCATTCCCATATTTACAAGCTCTTTTGACTCATTTTGACTTAGGAACATGGCTGACGTGTTGTTACCACGTTTCATTTCCCAGAGTGAGAATACATGCTCATTCCTGCTGTTACGTTTTCTAATATGGGTTAAATATTTTCTTATTTAGTTTCAAACTATTCACTTGTAAATACTATCCTGTGTTGCAAATTTTATTAATAATAATTATTCGGAAAACATTAGGTAACAATGACGCTGCAACTGCTGCTAGCATTTCAAATCATTGGATATTCCAAGCCTGCCGCATGAATGTGAATTGGTATTAATAACACCTTGTCATTAACCATTGAGTATACTGAAATTACACAAAAATAAAGGAAGAACCTTGGTTAGTTATAGTCCTAAATTAAGTGAGTAAATAGGCTCAGAAGCACATTCCGACACAATTACCATTTACAATGTTAACAAAATACTGTGGTGACGCTTGCAATGTAGCTAAGGGTTTTCTGCTTTTCTTCGGACAAAATTCATTGATATAAATTAAGCAAGTGAGCTAAGGCCAACAATTTTTTACAATGTTAAATTCTACATAAAATTGCGCATTTTGTATTAGCTTTTAGTCAAGTAAGATTTTTTCTTGACATTACCTACCTGCAAATATTACTGCAACCACCATGCTATGCCGTATAGCCACGTATAAAATTGCTGATTTTTAGCGTACCTATTATTTGTTCTGGGTCATGGTGGCCTAGTGGGTAGAGCACTGAGCTACTGACCATTGGGTCCCGGGTTCAAACCCCGGGCAAGAGTCTTTATGGACACCCCCTCTAAAATCCTCGCGATTCGATTTTATGCGTGTCAGAACTTCGTAGGAAATCGCAGGTGGGCTAGGGAAAGGAACTGGCCCCCCTACCCTGGATGTGTGAATTTCACACGCCATTGGCTTGGTGCGGGGTGAGATCTACTCTCCCTCTACCTACTCTACCTATCAAAGACCAACCTTCGGGTTGAATCACTGAGCGAGTGATTATTTGTTCTTCAAATATTTGATTGAATGGCCACATTACTTTATTTCAAAACGATAGAATGGCGAATGAATGGTATGTACTGACATTTTCACAAAAATGACATTTACACCACAGTTCGGTGGAACTTCTTTATGGCTCTCAAGCAAAAGTCTTGCCCCGCGCCGCAAGAAAGAATGAGAACGGACACAAGAGGTGTCGCAGACTCCATCGGTAGTCATGACGACGGCCTCGCGATTTGGTGGCTGATGATTTCGGGTAGTGGACGGAGGTGTGATGTGGGGGGGAGGGGGTTTATGGCTTCTGGCGCCCCCTACCGAGCTCCTGCGGAACTATGAGGAGGCTCCACCTCCAAACCCTCTCGCAACCCCTCCTTCGCGGGCCCAAGTTGAGGAGGGGAAGGCCCCTTCCCCTCCTGCGCGGACTGGGGCCTCCCGAAAGCGACGGAGGCAGTCGACGGAAGACCGTTCCGGGACCCACACGGAACGCCCCCCTTGGGCAAGGCGTACTAACACGTGGGACTCCGCTGCGAATTACCTTTCTCCTTGGACCGAGGCAGTTCCCATATCATCTCTCTACATAACCCATCGGTTTATTTAATCAATTACCCACCTCCCAGACTTCTCTCAAGAAGGTCCAGCTGTGAATTCGCCTCTCTAGATGAGCAACGAGTCGGAAGCTGTGTTCTTGCATGCATGAGCTTGGTGCTTTGAAGTGGGAGGTCCCTTTTTGTTCGTTTATAGGACAACATCTGTTGCCGATTCGGTGAACATCCTTAAAAGAGTGCGTTCCTAACGCCATGGAGAGTTTTGCCTCATGTGCCCGGAACGCGACGGAACTTTTCCGTTGTGTGCGGGAGTTATTTTCTTCGCAGCCGACTAGCCGATTGTCCCACCGCTACTAGCAGTGCGGGGGCGCTAGGAGAAGCTAGCCCATCTCGCGTCAGATGCGCCCTCCGGACGAAACCAACCTCACCTCAAGGTTGAAAACGAGTGATTGGTATGCGGTCGACGGCGTGTGTCCGTGTCCCAAGTTTGATCACAACCTCCTCAACGACCGACTCGTAAAACTCCGGGGACGTGATTTTCGCGAAAAAGAAGCGGAATAAAGAATTAAGTGCAAATTCCGATCCGATTCCCGGCGGAGACTGTGAGGAATTCCGCCTTCTTTCCTGTCGAAGTCTCCGGTAGTCGCTCCCACCGATGATACAGTCCCGTTTTTCTTCAATCCTCAAAACGATTGTGACAATTCCTACTTAGCTTGCGTGTGAATGTTCAAGCCTCTAATTGCTTCGTGTTCGTTTGTGTAATCTTTGTTTTTAAAGACGACTTTTTTTTAGGATGAAGAGTGACGCAGGCGAGTGACGATGAACGCCTGTCAGTGAAGTGTCTCGTGGTTCTCTCCACATCAATTTACACGTGATGATCGGGGGTGTAGTTTTCACGGTTCCAATCGGAGGATAAGGGATAAATAAATAGAGAGGGATTTTTTTTTGGGATCAACTTCCTTTTTCGCGAAGATATTAGGCCTCTGTTGTGTAGAAATTTCCGATTTATACGCGAGATTTTTTTTTTACTTGTTAAAGTTCGAATTTCAGGGGTACAGGCATGTGGGGAAGTATTTTAAGTAGAATTATCTCCTTTGTTTGAGTAAAAAAGGGATGAATCTAGGTCTTCGGTGTTTAGAAGTTGTCGTGTGATCCCCTAGAGGTTTTCAGAATCTGAATTTGTGTTCGCTCAGTATTCAAAAAGCACGCTTAAAAGCGCTGTGTCCGGCGGAAGTTCTTCGCTGATTGATAATTGAAGTCGGAGTGGCCAAATGTCGTCCCCATCGGACCCTGAGCCGCTGTTCTCCCCGGAGAACTGGACGGGTCCGTGGGTCCTGCCGGTCGAGGAGTGCGAACGGCTGAGGAACGTGACGTCCGTGAACGCGACGTGCCTGGAGCACGCGCCCGTGTTCACGCCCGCGTCCCTGGTGCGCGCCGCGGTGCTGGGCGTGATGGCGCTGCTGTCGCTGGCCGGCAACGTGGCCACCATCGTGTCCATCGAGCGCAGCCGCAAGCACAGCTGGAGCGCCGTGTACACGCTCATCCTGCACCTCTCGGTGGCCGACCTGTTCGTCACCGTGTTCTGCATCGCGGGGGAGGCCGGCTGGAGCTACACGGTGGAGTGGGCGGCCGGCAACGTGGCCTGCAAGGTGTTCAAGTTCATGCAGATGTTCAGCCTCTACCTGTCCACCTTCGTGCTGGTCCTCATCGCCGTCGACAGGTTCATCGCCGTGCGCTACCCGATGCGCTCCCTCACGGCCAAGCGCTGCAACAGGTACATCGGAGTCGTCTGGGGCATCAGCTGCGTGCTCAGCATACCACAGGTAAGTGACCTGACCCTACTAATCCATAGGAATACCCCACTGCCCAAGGCAGTTGGTTCTTAAGGAGATTGATCCGAAAAGTGAAAGAAGTGTCATTTTTTAAAAATATTTTCAGCACTTATAGAACTAAAGTTACTCTATCTAATAAAGTAAAGATAATTATATCAACCCATACTCCTTTTTGCACAAATTGCATTTGAAATTACATACGATTAACGGCGAGAATGGCCATCACATGGGAATATAACGTTTAAAAATACCAAAGTGACATGTCATTTTTGCAAAAAACTATTATTTAATGTGTAATTTCACAAGGAATAAAATGACACGAAAAAAAGGCATCAACTCACCGCATTTTTCGCTAAATCCACCAATTTATGCGCTTATAGCAGACGAAATGCGTTAGTTGACTTCAATTGGCGCTGCGGTCGCTCTAGCCAAAATTTATGGCGCATGAATAATATCATTACTAATGAGATATTAAAGAATATTTCAGAAAAATATGATAACATAACGTTTGATAGTAATAATCTGGTGTTATAAATTAGTAAATTCATTGAGTACATGAATTTACTTTACTAACGTAAATGCTGAATTGACTCCATCGTCGAGCTGATTAAAATTATTATAAAAAATAAATCCTTCGACTTTCCATTCTATTTCTTGTGATACTTACGCATTTCAATAGTTTAGGTAATTTTCTTTGTGAAGTAAGGATCACTTAGCAGGCATAGACTTGTATTTAAATTAATAAGATTCCTTAGACAACTTGACTCAAGCAGTCGTGAGCCAACCTCCTTAAGGCCGCTTTACACGATACATTTTTGTACAATTTCCTGTACAAACGCTAGTATAAACTTAACGAAATTGTATGATTGTCTGAATGGAATGGGGGAGTTTACTCGGAACCGAAATCGCAATTTTGTACACGAAATTGTTATAAGGAAACGAAAAAAGAAATTTAGTGAAAAAATGAATCTTCTAACCACAACCATTCAGTCATAAAAAAAATTAAAATAAGCAGAAGGTGAAACCCAGCGAAAAAGCTGCTGTGATAACATTGACATCATTTTCCTCCCGACATTGACTGCTTTTAGGGGAAGGGAAGGGAGTGGAGGGGGGTTCTCGGAAGGTCTGCTGGCACAGATTCTGTCGCAACCACTTCCATTTGCAGAGTCAGCGGTGCCCCCCACCCCATCGCAATAAGGCAAAGTAGCTTCGCGAGCTCAGTTGTGATTGGACGAAGACGATATACGTCCGAGGTTGCACCACGCCCACTTTTCCGAAAGGGTTAAAAACATCAGTTTTTCGACGCCTATAACTCGAGAAATAATTAACGGATCAAAAAACGGAAAAATACGGGTCTTTTTATTTTACAAACTCTATCATCTTCGGAAATAAAAAAATATGGTAAACGACCCCATTAGAACAGGTTCTTTTTCCCAGGGGCGTCGGAACTATTTTCGCTGGGAGGGCCTGGCTCCTATGAAAAGGGTCCGGCTCCTATGAAAAGAGCCAGCATTTTTTTGCGGATAGGAGGGGGTAGAGACCAGAATTCCGACAGAAGGGATCAAGATCCTCTTTAAAACTGCCCTTAGGATCTTGAGTTGCGCAGTTGTCTCTGCGCATGATTCGACTCGCACTCCACAATACCTTTTTTCTCAGAAGATTCTCAACGCAATAAATGCATGAACTACTATTTACATGAATGGGAAGTTTATTAGCTAAAATATACTTTGCGAAAATTTTGTGTTAGAAAGAAGCTGTGTAAAGATGATATTACTCTTTGATTTTTTTTTTACGTTTTCGGCAGCTCAAAAAAACACGACGTCATCGCATGACGTCACGGCTAGGTATCACTATGGGCATTGTTTATCTTCTTCACGTGGGGGTACGTTGTATAATGAATACTTGGCGAAAACTTTTGCATTCATCTTATTTGTTTAATTTAATAAAAGAATGTATTACGATTTTTTATAATAAGTAGCATGGATTGTAAGTAAATATGAAGAGATTAAGATTGTAAGGTGGTAAAAAGTAAGCACATTTCGCTGATGACGGAATATTGTACCTACAGGGAAATTCTATGCCCAAATGATAAAGAATATTTAAATGATGACCTAAAAGCAATTGAAAATTGGTGTGATACATGGCAGTTAGAATTAAATTTTAAAAAATATCTAGTACTTAATGAATTTTTAGAAAAAGAATAGATCTCCTCCTAGCACTTCCAAAATAAGTATGTAATAATGAATTAACAAACGTGCAATCCATTAAATATCTTGGAATAAGACTGACACAGGATCTTTCCTGGGATAAACTCATGCGTGAAATAATTGGTCAATCGAATCGTAAACTGGGATTCGTCAAAGAGTACTTGGTAAATGTGACGACCATGTACGAGAAATGAGCTACTTTTCCCTTGTTAGACCTCATTTGGAATATGGTGCCAGTGTATGGTATCCCTATACGAAATCGGTCTAAATAATGAACTTGAATGTGTGCAGCGAAGATGGGCAAGATTTGTAAAGGGACAGTACGATAACCTTATTAGCGTTACTAGTCTATTAAATGAATTAAATTGGGAATCATTGTCAGATCGCAGGTTAGACTTAATCTCTTAAACAAATTCCAAGAACATATTTTCAGTGATGATGCTAAAAATATTTTGCGGACCCCAACTTACTATTGTAGACAGGACCATAATCACAAAATTAGAGAAATTGATTGCCGAACTAACAGATTCAATATGTCCTTTTTTCCTCTTACAATTAGGGATATGAATAACATGACAACCTCAATTACAAGTGCAATTTTCAAATCCCCTTGAGAGTGCCATAACACAATGTTAAATTAACCTCTATAACGCGACTATTATTATTATCCAAACAACCTCAATAACACGGATTTTTTCCAATTCACGACTTAACTCTATTACAAGTCGTTTTGAGAAGTCAACCTCGATAACGCGACTCTACACATGAATGGGTCAACCATTAAGGCTGTCGGATACCACTTTCAAAAACGCTTCTGCAGACGTCTACGCCTCTTGACTTGAAGACTCTGCTTCGCTACTTAAACAAAAATTTTCTGGCAAACGTCTAGAATAAGGATTCATCTAGTAAATAAGTTTAGTAATTTTTCACTCGTTGCTTTTCTTAATTCTGTTGACCTCAGAAAAACGCAAATTTTGACGAAAATAAGTTGATTTCCATGGCGTGTATGAAGTTAAATTCCGAACATAGTGACTAATTATGGCACTCTTTAAAAGTGGGTTTCCTTCATCTCCATGTGGGACCAAGAAATCGTATTTCTTACCTTGAATTCTAAACGAAAAGTTGAAATAAAACAATTCCATTGCAAGGATTCTGTATTCTTGGCGATAATAGAATTAATAATAAATAGACTTGGTTCGAAAAGGGTCGCTCTAAAATTCACTCGCTATAAAGGGATTTAGTGATTCCATTAACCTCGATAACACGACTGATAGCCAAAATAACCTTGATAACACGACCCTCAACAAAAAGAGCACCTCGATTACAAGACTGTTTCCCTAATCCCCTTGAGACACTTCTTATCTAGGTTCCACTGTACTTTGTTAATGAAGTGGAAGGAGTCTGAATAAGCGTGAAGCAGTGTTCGGAGGAAGGTATGTAAACTTTGATGGAGCATTCAGGGTGAGGAGTTGAAGGGGATGGAGGAGAGACAAGGGCGCAGATGGGTCTACGCCTACGTAGCGTACCACCGCGAGGGTGTGTGGCAGGGGATGAAGATTACAAAAAAATGCACTGCTTACGTGCAAATATGTGATGCAGTGCTACTACTTCATGGAAATATGAAGTGTTTTATGGTGGAACGGAGGAGGGGAAGAATTAAATGCATTTATGAGTTCTGTTACCGCGGAACTAGAGCAACGAAAGGTGGACGAAGCAAGAAAGATATAGTCAGTTGCCCCAGGCAATTGGGGCATTCCATCAAAGGAAGAATCTATATATAGATGAAAATACTAGCGTAGAAGTAAGGAAACAATTCAGAACGCACATCTGGAGCATGTTTCTTTACCGCAGTGAGGCATGGACGATGACAGCAGCGGAGAAGAAAGACACGGTGGCCTGATGAAGACTATCGAGGTAAAAGTGAACGGGAAGTATGGAAAAGACAGGCCTCGTATGAGATATATGGAACATGGCGTTAAGGATGTAAAAGAGAGGAAGTACGTTAATATTAAGAGGTTGGCCGATAGAAGAATCGAGTGGAGGGCTGCGTCAAAACAATCCTAGGATTAAATTCAAAGACCGCGAACTGGCCGCGAAAACTTCAGCGGCGTCACGCGCTGAAAATTGCACAATAGCAAGATGTTCCACAGAGAAAAAAATCATTCGCCTTGACCGGGACTCGAACCCGGACTCCCTGATTTCCGGCCAGGTGCTCTACCAGTTTAGTTACCAAGACGTCTTCTTTCTCTGTGGGTATGTCCTGCAGTCCGGTAACTCCTAGTTCCTTTAAAGCCTCTTTGATCTCCACAGAGAAATAGGACGTCTTGGTAGCTCAACTGGTAGAGCACCTGCCCGGAAATCAGGGGGTCCGGGTTCGAATCCTAGGATTGTTGACCCATGATGTTGATGACAGGGTTTGTGTTTCGGAAGTTTATATTGTAGGCAGCGTAGTTGAAAAACTTAAATCTACTACAAATATACAAATGCATAATACCATACAAACCATAGCAAGGATGTTCGGCAGTGGGTGACCAGGCATAGATTTCCGGCTCGCGCACAGTCGTGTTGCTTGTGACTGCATTACGGGTTTTAGTGACATAAACTCACCTAGGGAAGAAGACAGATTCTCATGAAACACAGCGCGCAATTTCAAAGTAATATCATGCCCAACTTACACTGTTGTAATCAATACACATCCGTGGTTACATTACGCATATTGGCCAACGTCTTAAACATTTGTGGAAACATGTTGTTCGCATAAAATCTTATGAAGATGGGCATAACAATTGAAAAAACTACGTTAACCCTTTTCCCATTTTTAGTTATCTCCCAGGTGACTTCAACTACTTCTATAATTATCCTTCATTGACAGTGACATATTAATTTGATGCCTCTAGGTCTACATCTATCTACATAATACCCTGCAAGCCACCACAAGGGTGTGTGGCAGGGGGTGATTGCTCACCAAACATGCACTACATATCATGCATAAAAAAGGAATAGTATTAATATAGTAGTCAGAACTACACTGTTTAAAAAAGATATAAATTGCAAAGCAAACATGCAAAAACATTCTGTTAGTAGGGTTAGCTTTAAGTACTCATACCAACATGCAGCTACCAATGCTATTCATTGCTACTCTCCGATAGGACATATTTACCGTTATTCGTATCTCTTATTGTGCGAGGGAAAAAGGACATTTTGAATCGGTCAGTTCGGCAGTCAATTTCTCTAACTTTATGATTATGGTCCAGTCTGCCATAGTAAGTTGGGGTTCGTAAAATATTTTTAACATCATCACTGAAAATATTGCCTTGGAATTTGTGTAAGAGATTAAGTCTAAATTTCAACCTGCGATCTGACAATGATTCCCATTTCAATTCATTTAATAGACTGGTTACGCTAATATAATTATCGTATCGTCCCTTTACAAATCTTGCCGATCTTCGCTGCACACGTTCAAGATCATTACTTAGACCGATTTCGTAGGGATCCCATACTTTGGCAGCATATTCCAAATGAGGTCTAACGAGGGAAAAGTAGCTGATTTCTCGTACATGATCGTCACATTTACCCAATACTCTTTTAATGAAACCCAGTTTGCGATTCGCTTGACCCATTATTTCACGAATGTGTTTACCCCAGGAAAGATAATTTGTCAGTCTTATTCCAAGATATTTAATGGATTCCACGTTTGTTAATTCATTATTACTTATTTTGTAAGTGGTAGGAGGAGAGCTATTCTTTTTCCAAAAATTCATCACAAGACATTTCTTAAAGTTTAATTCTAACTGCCATGTATCACGCCAATTTTTGATTGCTTGTAGGTCATCATTTAAATATTGCTTATCGTTTGGGCTTAGAATTTCCCTGTACACAACTGCGTCTGTGCATGACTATAGACTACATGCATGCAAGTCTGTGAGGAAAAACCCCCCAAAGGTCATAACTCAGACTATTTTGAACTGCCCTTTGAACAACAATTTTTGTGAAGACCATATTCCCGAAAAAAATGGACGGAGAGCATTGATAAGGAATTTAAGCTTGCGCTGGAAATATTTGAAAACACACAGTTTTATCCAAAATGGACAGAACTCGTAGAATCAGGACGAGGCCCGCAGGAAACAAAAAAAAATACCCAAAACATTGCATCCAACCTTTTTAATGGGGTTACGCAGAGAAGAGTATGCGGGTAGGATTTAAAGACTCTTGGTTTCGTTTGGCGGTTTGTAGGCGAGGGCAATGTCGTTCTCTCATCAATGAGAGTCGAGATGTTTTCTCGAATAAGTGAGGCCGAGTATTACAATAATACTGTAAGTGGATGTGAGTGTTATAAATGGCCAAGAAAGGACTCGTATGAGATATATGCAGCATGTAGTGCAGGATGGAAAAAAGATAAGAATTGTGAAAGAAAAGTATGAAGAGGTCAGGAGAGGATGGAATCAAGTGGACAGCTGTGTCGAACCAATCGTAAGATTGTTGGCATATGTACATCTACGTAAGATCACATGTGGGCTTCGATCAAGTTTCAATCAAAAGTTCTTGCACCGATGGGATCTTTTCAAGTTTTTTTCTCTGCGATACCTCAAGAATATTTCAACCTCCGAAAGAAATTTTTTATACACGTTCGACTGTAATAACAATTTCAATTTTGGAAAATGTTCACATATGTTCAAAAGGATTGTTTACCATATTTTGTATTGCCGAATCTGATAGAGCTTGAAAAATAAAAAGACTCGTATTTTTCCGTTTTTTAATCCGTCAATTCTTTCTCGAGTTATAAGCGGCGAAAAACTGATGTTTTTAACCCTTTCGGAAAAGTGGGCGTGGTGCAACCTCTGACACAAATCGACTTTGTCCAATCACAACTGAGCCCGCGAAGCTACTTTGTCTTATCGCAATGGGAAGGACACAGCTGACTCTGCCAATGGGAGCTGTTGCGATAGGATCTGTGCGAGCAGACCTTCCGAGAACCCCCCTCCATACACTCCCTTCCCCTAAAAGCAGTCAAAGGCGGGAGGAAAATGACGTCAATGTTATCAAAGCAGCTTTTTCGGTGGGCGTCACCTTTTGCTTATTTTAATTTCGGATTTATTAGTGAATGGTTGTGGTTAGAAGATCAATTTTTTCACTAAAATTCTTTTTTCGTTTCCATCTGACGATTTTGTGTGCAAAATTGCGATTTAGGTTTCGAGTAAACGCCCCCATTGAAGTAATGTGATCTTATATTTGTTAAAAATCAAAGCTAGCTAACTAGCCGTGAAAAAGTCAACGGAGTTTCCCGCTGAAATTGCACAATAGCAGATATTCCACGGAGAAAATATCATTCCCCTTGACTGGGACTCAAACCAGGACTCCGTAATTTCAGATTGGGTGCTCTACCATTTGAGTCACCAAGACTTCCCCTATTCCCGATGAAATTACAGAGGAAATTACTTGAAGCAACAAGACGTTGCCTGACAGCTGGACATACCTGTAGCTTGGTCCTGGTAGCTCGGCTAGTAGAGCACCTGGAAGGAAATCAGGGGTTTTGGGTTCTAATCCCGGTCAAGGCGAATGATTATTTCGCTGGGGACTGCTTTCATGTATCATGTTATTAAAGTAAATTGACATAGGAATTCGAAATCAAATTGATTAATTTTTCTTGAGCTACGAGGCTGAGCTACGTTATTAAGTCACATACAGCATGGTATTCGAATCTTACCTATGCTACTATTGTTGGCCGATATTAAATAGCTTTACAATGAAATGCATGATTGCTTTTAGAAAACATTAAAATAATGACTTTAAATGAATGAAAATCACTTCAATAATAATCAAACTACCATTTATTCTAACATCAGCACTGGTAAAAATAGCCATTAAAAAGAGTGAATACTATTATATTCATAAGTAACACAATGAATTCGCAATGAGACGTTGGGGTTGAAGACGAATGATGACGTTAGATATATATTAAGAGCCTCTGCGTATTATGCTAGGTTTGATCAGATTGACAAGATTATAGAGATAGATTGTCGTACCTATAGATTTCAAATGTCATTTTTCCCGCGTACCATAAGAGAGGACAATAGGCAGTGTAGCAAAGGGATAGGTAGGTGAAATATAATCAAAGCAGTCTGTAGTGCATGATACATTTGATAACAACCAATTATCCCTGTCTCCTTATTTAGATACTAACCATTTAGCTGCTTGTCACCCTGTTATCTAGCATGTCTCCATTAAATATCCTAGTTCCATGTCATTAGTGCATGTTCGGTGATCTTCACTCCCTGCCACACACCCTCGTGGTGGCTCGCAGGGTATTACGTAGATGTAGATGAGAGTATTGTGAGATAAAATTGCATAAAAGAAAGAAATCGATTTTTTTCCCGAATCCCTCTACCAATGATTTTCTTTTGGGACTTAAAATATTTGTGAGACATCCTAGAAATTATATTTGAAAAGATCACTTCGGTGCAAACACTTTTTATTAATAGTTGATCGAAACCCATTGTTATACCCTGCGAGTCACCGGGAGGGTGTGTGGCAGGAGGTGAAGGTCACCAAACACGTACTGCTTGCATTCAACTAAGAGCTACCAGGACATACTTGCAACCAGCGGCCTTGAAACTAATTGTAAAGCCGAATTTACACGATGCATTTACCCGCGCAAGTACGTTGCTGGATAGATGCGTGAATAGATGTCTGGACAGATGCGCGTTCTTGCACTTGAGGAGTGTTTACACGATGCTTGTGTTAGCGCAATTGTTCGACCATTTTCTAGATACGCATTACGCGATTGCTTTTGTTTTACTAGTATCAAGCGCCACTTCTACGAAACAGACGAAATCATACCTGAACTTCAGTTATTGTTATTGACTTTGTTGTTGACGACTACAAATTGCTCGCACACATTCACCAAAATAGAACAGGGGCTATTTTCTGTGCACGCATTCACGCTTTTGCGCAATTTTGAGTGTTTACACGGTGCAATTTTGATGGTGAATGTGTTCACGCATCTACCCGCGCGTGTGAATGCATCGTGTAAACTCGGCTTAAGACCTACAATGCAATGCTAACCAATCAATGAAACATAATGAACCGCAAGCAGAATCTAGGTACCTTTGATGGTACCTCCCAATCGAGATATCCCTCTAGTCTCAAATACTTGCGCTGCCGTTGGAGATATACCGCGGCCTCTAGCAGGCGAGAGGGAAATCACCCAGCCACCTGCTTCCGTTCGCGGTTCACCTCAAGAGTTTTGAGCCCCAAAGTGAGGCGTTAGGACTTGTCAGAAATCTAGGAACACCCTTTCCCGCCGCTCACTTCTTGGTGTCTCGGGATTCGGTGAAATTCACGGCAGTTACAGCGACGTAATTAGAAATTCCTTCGCAGTTTACTTTCTATCCAGATGGAAGTGGCAGGCTATTGCAATTAATAAAGGTTTTACGCAAAAGTCGAGGTATTCTCAGAGCCTCTTTTTCCACATAAGGGCTCTCCAACACATATCTACATCTACACGATACTATGGGATCCCTACGAAATCGGTCTAAATATTGAACTTGAACGGGTACATCGAAGATCGGCAAGATTTGTAAAGGGACGATACGATAATTATATTAGCGTAACCAGTCTATTAAATGAATTAAAATGGGAATCATTGCCAGATCGCAGGTGGAAATTTAGACATAATCTCTTAAATAAATTCCAAGACTATATTTTCAGTGATGATGTTAAAAATATTTTGCGAACCCCAACCTACTACGGAAGACTGGACCATAATCATAAAATTAGAGAAATTGATTGCCGAACTGATAGATTCAAAATGCCCTTTTTCCCTCGTACTATTAGAGATACGAATAACAGTAAATATGTCCAATCGGAGAGTAGCAATGGATAGCATTGGTAGCTGCATGTTGGTATGAGTACCTGAAGCTAACCTAACTAACAGAATGTTTTTGCATGTTTGCTTTGCAATTTATATCTTTTTTAAATAGTGAAGTTCTGACTAGTATATTAATACTATTCCTTTTTTATGTATGATATATAGTGTATGTTTGGTGAGAAATCACCCCCTGCCACACACATTAGTGGTGGCTTGCAGGGTATTATGTAGATGTAGATACCCTGCAAGCCACTTCGAGGGTGTGTGGCAGGGGGTGAAGATCACCATGCATGCACTACCGACATGCAAACAAGCAACTATAGGGTCTCATACAACTAGATTGTTAGTATCTATAGTATTTAAGGAATAGTTACATGCATCATGCACTACAGACTACTCTGAAATATTTCCCCTACCTATTCCTTTGCTATGCTGCCTATTCTGTTCTCTTATAATACGAGGGAAAAATGCAATTTTGAATCTATCAGTACGACAATCTACCGCTCTAATCTTGTTTATCTGGTCGAATCTAGAAGAATACGCTGGTGCTTTCAACATGTGCCTAACATATTCAATTAGAGCTCTCCGATTGAAATTTCTCTAATAGATTTAATCTGTACTTTAAACTACGCCTTGATAATGATTCCCATTCTAATTCTTGTATTAATTCTGAAACACTACTCAACC
This sequence comes from Platycnemis pennipes, assembly GCA_933228895.1. Lineage (NCBI taxonomy): Eukaryota > Metazoa > Arthropoda > Insecta > Odonata > Platycnemididae > Platycnemis > Platycnemis pennipes. The sequence goes on from OW121856.1 coordinate 15,946,360, forward strand.
TATCGTAACACCTTTCAACGAACCTAGCTGCTCTACACTGCACACTGTCTAGTTATCTGATCAAACCTAATTCATTCGGATAATAGGGTAGCTTCCATGATCAAAAGAAAGCAGAATTCAGTTGTTGCGATTCGTGCACAAACATAATTATATTCATTATACGTAAATAATTTCGGTCGAGGAATCCCAGTAGAATTAAATGTTAATTTTAAGTTAGATAAATAAGGTTCAGAAATGGTCTCAGATGATCTGCCTTGATGCTAACTTAAGAGAGTTTACGTAGCTAGGCAAATGAAATATTCGTCTCCTGAACTTACCATTGTATTTTGGAGCCCCTCAGCTCTACTAAAATTCTACGCGTAGAATTAGGACGATTTAGGACTATATATGTTAATGGTAATAATAGTTTAGCTTTCTTGCATTGCTCTGTTGCTGTTCCACAATGTTGTAAACATGACCAAGTCTTGAAATCAGGTGTTTTTACCATGTTCCGTTCTGATTTATGACAGCTCACATCAAGAGGGGAGATGATATCAGCCCAAAGGATGTGTAATTTTAAAGACCAATAAATTCTCTTTCTAATCATGTATAATACGTTATACCAAACGCGCCCAATATTAATGGGGAATGCGTCAAAGTCCAGGCCTGTACCATTTTTACGGCTGCAGTAGAGAATATGTATTAATATTAGCCTATGAAAACTATCAAAGTTGGAATACTGTCCTCCGTTAAGTATTGGTATTCATAGATATTTCATGGGTGTTTTCAAGTCTGTTTCCGCACTAATAGGCGCTTCAGACCGGGAGGAAAGGTATAAGGATAGGAATGGAAGGGATGGGGATGAAAAATTTACAGAGAACTGTGAATTTTCACAGATAGATATTTTCAGATTTTCATAGATATTCGTTATATAGGTTCCACAGGGCATCCTGCTCGTGTAGTCCTCTGCTACTGAGAAGCATGGCGTGAAGATCGCGCGACTATAGGCCAAATTCACGGTGATCTTAGTAAATGATTACTAACTGTTTTTGAATGAAAACAAATGAATGAATAGTTATAAATAAATAAATAAAAGCCAGCGTCGTCGTTTTTTGGGTTCACTCGCGTCACAGTGTATAAAATGACCGACCGTTTCGTCTCCACTGCTGGAGACTTCCTCAGGGTAATGACATTGCTTGGTTTGCGCGTTGATTTATATTCTCACGGAGGTGGGGGAGGGGATGAGGGTGGAGGTGGGGGTTTCGAGATTCTTCTTTTGGTTCTCGAAATAACTGGAAGCCAGGATGAGCTTACCATTTGTCCTTGGTCTCTATTGAAATTGCTTGCATGCTTCATAATTTTTTAATTTTTTAATTTAATTTATTTATTTTAATGAAAATTGTCCACATACAGCAGTGTTGCCATTTTACAGTGACGCATATAACAAGAACACAAAATGAAGAGACGTATACATGTAAATATCCACAAGAGCAAGGTAAGAATAATATCAACAAATAAAGTACAAAGGAAAGTAACAAAAGAGAGTAGCGAAATAATGACAGGAAGGAAGGTACCAGTTATTTTTGAGAGAGATGAGATAGGGCTAGGTTAGTAAATGCGGTTGAAGATAATAAGAACGGATCGATGTTGTCGGGAAGTGAATTCAATAGGGAAGAGGAGAGCCGGAAGAGGAGCGAACGTTTGGTTAGTGATAGTCTAGTAAATGGAGTAAGGCATGAGTACGGGTAGGTCAAGATGGAAACCTGAAGTTGATGAGAGATAAGAGTTCAGGGATGTCAGTAATGGAGTTCAAAATGTTGTAAATTAATTTTAATTCTGTTTTAAGCCTGTTACTGTGTAGAGGGCAGATGGAAAGGGAAGAGAGAATGGCATCCGTGGGCATATTACGGAGGAGTGGGAATCTATGCTTCAGAATTCTACAGAAGAAATTGGTTACACTGTTAATAGCTTTGAGATTAGACGGAGCGGACATGGACCATATGGGGGAGTATTAAGAAATAAGAAGGAGGACAATTGATGAGAAGTACGATTGCAGTGCTCGGGGATCTCGAATTTCCGTGAAGCGGTAGAGGCCGCCTAATACGAACATAGCTTTACTTTTAACTGCCTGGATATGACCAGAAAAATTCAGTTTATTGTCAGTTAATACGCCAAGATCCTTAACAGAATACACATGATTCAGAGGTGTGGCATTTATGGTGTAGTTGAAGTTGAGGGGGGGATTTTTTAAAAGAGAAATTAGACATTTCGAGGGCCTCTCCTATTAACCTCGTCTTGTAATGCTTTTCTCTTGCTATGACTCCTGAGTTGGCCACGTCGATTTCGTGTCCTTGGGCGGCGTGTTCTGCGACCGCTGATTTTTCGAAGTGGCCCAGTCGAATGGCGGCTCCATGCTCTTTGATTCTTGTCCGTATCGTTCTGCCCGTCTCTCCTACGTACACCTTATCACACGATCGGCAGCTTAATTTGTATACTCCTCCCGTCTCCAATATATCCTCCTCCACCTCCGTGAGAATATAAATCGACGCGCAAACCAAGCAATGTCATTACCCTGAGGAAGTCTCCAGCAGCAGAGACGAAACGGTTGGTGATTTTTTACACTGTGACGCGGGTTTACCCAAAAAACGGCGACGCTGAATATCATGAAACGCGAAAGTTTTAACGAATCAAAAAAATGAAAGTTAATCATAATAAATTAACTGAATAAATATACCTCAGATAATAATTAATAAGCTTTCACGGAGGAATTGATTTCATCAACACAGTATTTATTTAATAAATTCCCTGGAATAGCAACTCTATGCCTTTTACCCTTAAGGCGTAGTACATTGAAAATGTGGGTGGGCTAACTCCATCGTTATCAGGGGTAGCTGGAAACCCACTTGGACGAGATCGAAACCGCGACCCTGAGGTTGCCTAGCGATGACACCACCACGCCGTCACCAAGCTCAGCCATAAGTACGTAGGTAGAGTTCATTAAAGAAAGAGGGAATCAGGTTTCGACGATGAGGTATTTTCATTAAAACACGGTATCCGTCGTGAAGCATCGGTTACCATAAGTGTAAGCATTTAAGAGCATTTAATCTTTAGGGATAACAATAAAATTTATATTCCTTCATAGGTTCTAATTTTTAAGCTACGTCTAAAATCTGTTTTAGCATGCAGCAGTTTTAATTATTTTTTTAATAACTTTTAGTAGCTTGTATTCAGGGCATGTTTGATAATGCTTCATCACGAATGAATCCAAACACTCTCTGAGTATGTCTGACATAAACAAAGAAACAAAATTGCAATTTACCACGGTTAAAAAAATCAAATTTATTATGACCTAGGTTTTAATGTACTACATCATCTTCAGGTGAAAATATGCAGTGTCATTGAAACCTATGTGGTAATGAATTTGTTTTTTTTTTACTTGTGGTACATCGAAACTTTTACTTCGTTTTTGTAAACAATATTCTAATGCCACGCAATATCTCATGAGTCTACCAAATTCACTCTCTGAGTAGCTGGTCGATGTATATTTATAGATAACTAGCGGAAGCTACCCGTTGAAATTCAACGGGAGTGAAAAACATTGAACTTATTTTGTAAGAAAACCACTGTCTCAAGAATACTCTTAGCGCGGTCATTTGAGGAGTTGGTGACTTATGTTGTACATAGTGGTCGTTGTAGTAAACATGCTGACCTTTTCCAGGTGCACGGAGAGATGAGTGACTGTTGGTCCTCTTCCATGCACGGAAAATCCAAAAATGGCCCGCGCAAACTCATCACCACGTAAGATAGATGGCCATCTCGTATTTTCGGTTCTCTTAGCCGTATCTTGAGTGAATTAACAGCTTGATCGCTACACTTGTGTATATACATACATTAGCATTCAATGACTTAATTAAGATAGATTAAGAGACGTTTCTCATTCCAATATTTTTGAGAGAGTTCCAGGTAATGATCAAGAACTGTTGCCTCCTTACCCTCCTATCGTGAAGAATAGCCTGTCGTTCATCATCAGTTTGGGTTTGACGTTGAGCAGCACGGGCTTCAGACCACATATCCCTATCCCTTCTATCCCTTCCATCCCTATCCTTATACCTTTCCTCCCGGTCTGAAGCGCCTATTAGTGCGGAAACAGACTTGAAAACACCATGAGAGTGAGCAGCATGCCTCTCCGCGTCGACTACAATTCTCGCCTGTGGCTCTTCATAATTTTCCAAATGCCAATGGGAAGCGTGTCTTACAGCATCCCGCTCCCTTCGCGTGTGCCGCACATCAGGATTTTCCATGCAGCGCAGGGATGCATGTGTTGCAGCATCCCGCACCCTTCGCGCCCAACGCTCTTCAGGATCTTCCATGTGGCGCTGGGATGCGTGTCTTGCAGCATCCAGCTCCCTTCGCACGTGCCGTCTTCAGGAGTTTCATTAGATCGTTGCTGGGCATGTCTTTGTGCATCCAAATCCAATCTATTTTGTTTTTCCTGCGAGGGCTCATTTTCTCGCAAAGAAGACATTCCTCTTGCGTTATATGATTTTGCCGAAAAGTTGCTTTTTTTTCTTTTAGACATTTTAATGGCGATATCGTTATCTTAAGTCCAAGGAGTAGAAAAACAGCGGCGATTGGGAGCCTTCAATAGGCACCTTGATTTTGATCAAATGTAATCTAACTGCACTTTAACACTTTTAAGCATATAAAAATAACTCGTAACGTTTATAATATAGGAATATGTCCAAAGAACAGTTCCCAAACGTAATTAGAGGCAGACGCGTCCACAGTAATACATCGAAGTATTAAACGATAATAAACAACGCGGTGTTTATTGTGGCAATTGAGCAACCCTAATCTGCCGACTCAAATCACGTTTAGGTGCACCAACCATGCAGCAGGTCATGCAGCGAGAGCACAAAGTACCTCTATACATATTCTATGTGGCCCGTCTGGGAAGAAAATTTTTTTACGGTTCTTAACATTACCCGAGAAACGCCACGAGGCGGTGACCGTTATTCGTTTCTCTTTTTTAACTTCTTTTTCAAACCTTAAGAAACATCAAACATGGGGCCCTTGGGACTCTGGGCCCCTCTTATATAGAATTATTTCTACGTGTTATCATGGGCCTGCAGAAAAACCATGGGCCTGCAGAAAAACGTGATATTTAAGTGCTAGAGGCTTGAATGTCCTTTGAAAATCAAAGGACATTCACACCGATCTCTGGTTGTCAAGGAAATATGCTATTGTTGATTTCAGAGAAAAATGTGAGATTTTTCAGCTAAAAATATGATTTTAAGACAAATACTAAGCGTAATAGAAAATAGATTGAAAGAATTAGAAACTTCATTTATTCAGCCATCCGATAAAAAAAGTTCCAACCCTCTGTCTTGAATGGAAGTACTTTAAATAAGCAAAATGTGAGACCACTGCACCGAACTCAATGCCAGGGACCGCCAGGATCCATCTAAGGGCCCATTCAGGGGCTTTTGGGGACCCTGAGGGTATTTTAACATAGCCTATGTTCTGTCCAGACACATTTCCTATCTACATACCAAATTTCAGCTCAATCCGTTTAGTAGTTTTTGCGTGATTGAGCAACAGACAGACGACAGACAGACAGACAGACACCATTACATTTTTATATATTAGTATGGATTAGTTTTTGTAATCCATAAAAAACCTACCTTTAACACCCAAGTTGTCGTCACTTAACAACACTGCTTGTCAATGCCAATACCAAACAACGTGATTGAAAAATGTACCTATCTATATGCCGTTGAGGATTGCTTGTGGGACAAGCTTCTTTTTTGACTCATTTGGATTAAGTAAGGAAGTCAATTATAGCTAAATGAAATGAATTTGAATTCGCCAGTTTTCCGAATCCTCTCTACGGGATATCACTACCACGTTGACAGGGACGAAAGACTATGATCCTAGTTATTTCTCTAAGGGTATTTCTCTGAGGTTATTTCATCCATGCCAGATGGGTCGAAGGGTAGGAGCGAGAGAAAGGTCTTGGCGCCCTCAAGGAGGTGGTTGAGAGAAGGCGTCAAACCTCAGTAGAGGTGTGTCGCTCATGAGTGAATCGTTCAATGTGAACGATTCACTCATGAGTGAGAACCAAATGAGTGATTTGAGTGGAAAAATCTTTTGATTTGTTATGAAAGAGAGCAGCGGAGAGCAGTTTGAATCCTTTGAATCACGAGATTCAAGAGCGATCGAGATTGAGGGTAAAGAGCACAAATTTGAACTAAACTGCTTATATCTGTTATAGCATGGAAATCGTGCAATAGTGCTAATACGCATTACAAAAATTATTCTTCCATAAGAGAAATTTCTCCTAAATGATGGTAATATTTAGCACAGAAGTTAGGAGAACCGTGAAAACATGATCTATTATCTTTTAAGCCAATATTATTATTAAGTATTAAGTTAATAGGTGTGAACAGAAAATTTTCCGCGCTGTTTTGGCGTTGATTCAATATTATTCAGCGGTTATACATAACGAAAGCCATATTTGTGCAACTACAAAGTTGACTAAACCCAGGGAATCCTTTACAAGCACTTTACCTAGCCAATATTTGTACGCAATAGGTTTTCTCGAGCAAACATATACTGGCTAATGATGAAATTTCGGCAGTTAACAAGTTTCTACTTTGGATGGAACACTTTGCCTTTCAAGGATCATTAGAGTTGAAATTAAAAGGCTACTTTGAGTAAGTTTCATTTTCCAAAAGCAATCAGCATGTAATTGTGTATGTTTTTAAAGTCCGAATTTCAAGCGCAGAACTAGAAGAATCCAGACCCGGGGCACGAGTCTTGAATCTTTCGTTATTCACCGATTAAATATTCACGTTTTCGTTACCAAAGAAACGTCATCAACGTGGATAAACGAATAACTTGAAACGAATGACGTTTTCATAACGACAAATTTAATTCGTTATAGCGTAACAAAAGATTCAAGACTTGACCCCCGGTGTTCATTTTCTTCATAAATTTCCATCGTTAGCGGTATCATCTACCAATGACCTGTTCTTTTATATGGTTCAGAATGAGTCAACAAGAACCGCAGGAACTAGGGATGGGTCGGTTCCACTATTTTTCGGTTCCGGTTCGGTTCTTAACTTCGGTTCTCGGTTCCGATTCTCGGGTCCGATTCTTAATTGACCACTTACTTTGCATTGCTTGATGGTAAGATAAGGTAATCAATAATCATTTTCAGAGACTGAACTAGAATAATTCGTGACTTTGAAGCATCTAAGTACAGCCACTTACAAAAAATTCGTACCACTTCCCTACGCAACCCGCTCAACAGGCTCTTTAATTCCTCGATGTGACAACACTGTCACCGATTCGACTGCCGAACACCTATCGCGTCTGGTTGACGATCTCAGAAGCAGGAGCACCCGAATGAAACATGACCTGGCAAAGCAAAGCCCCGTGATACAGGGGGTTGGAAGCTCACCGGCGGCGAGTAAGATTTTCTTTCCCAAAACAACTGACGAATGCCTTTCGCAATGCGGACCACCGTCGTGCCTCTCCATCTCGCTCGCTGACCATGCAAGCACAGAATTTAGGAACCCCAGTTTTCCAAATTACTACTAGTATTACTACTACTAGTAAGAGTTTATATGGCTGAACTGCTTTTCGAGGAACACTCCGTGGACCATCCATTTCCGATTCGGCCTCATCGCACTGTCGTTCGCGGAAGTCGGGAAACCCCGCGGATTAATGTGTCGACTAAACCAAGCCTCATAGATCTACCATGCAAGCCACCGCGAGGGTGCGTGGCAGGAGGTGTTGCTGAGGAGTGGAATCTTACGGGCGAGGGGACGGTTTTTTATTCCTAAGATAAGTTTCCATTGCCTTCCAGCAGTGAAAACTGACATTTTCTCACTTAAGTAATGCTACTTGCCGTTATTGGAAAATTATGCTTTTTAATTAAATACTATTATTAGCTAAAATTCACTTAGTTTGAAGGCGGCGAAGAGTCCTCGAAACAGTTTCAATGAAAGTAATCTCGACACATCAGCGATACTTTTCTATTCTACCTGAATAATATGATTATGTTTTTCAACTTTATGAAAACAAAAATTTTCTATCGAGAATAAAAAATATTTTTTTTCTATGGAAGCCACATGCAATGCCACACATCGAGAAATTTATATTCCTAGATGTGAATCATACACATTTCCCTTAAGGAGCTTTCATTGACACTGCCGAGAACATTTATCTTTTTTCAGACACGTAGTAGAGCATGGGCATAACACCATGGAGCTTTTTTCTGGGCTACAACTCACAAATTCCCGAAAGAAAGTGAATGCGTATCATTTTAACTTATTTTTCATTGTTGCATTAGGCAAGGAAGATATTTTTCGAAATCACTTCGTGATGTTAACGAAATGAAAGACGATCAAAAATTAAAAATATAAAATACCAATGAAAACTCAAGAAATGAAAGAAATCCAGGCGTGCAACTTTGTGAGCATTTGTAAGAAATTCCTTCACGCCTTACCCCAAGTCCTACGCATTGCATCCTCCGACGCACGGTCTGTGGACATGTCCGAACACGAACAGCATCCCCAGTCTCTTCGGCAGTCGAAAAAGTATTTTCCCTTCCTTGGTCCACTATGCTCGCGTCTTCCTGAGAGGTGACTTTAGGTTTCCCTGAACCCGCATTTAATTTACCTGCAATCTCCCGAACTGACATATTTGCCGTTAGTATTCCTGCCATTCGGTTTCTCCACCTACCGTCAACCAAAATATTGTGTGCACTCGAGTTTGAAGGGTGTTTACAAAGTTACCTAATAACAGAAAATTTAAAAATATTAATTTTTGTCGTTCAATTCTGCGCTAATGAATGTAAAAATGCATTTCTAAAAAACCCTTCAGATTATTAAACCCAAATGATAACTCCATATAAACAAGAATGTTTTATGCATTTTCTATAAAGTTTAGAATTTTAGCTGAAAAAGAAATGATACTGTAATCATATTTAATCAGAAGGCTTTTCTCCGCTTTAGGTGATCGAAAAAATACAATTTTAATTGCGTCACAATCCTTAGATATCCTAATGTTATAATACATCGATTTTAATAACGTAATTTAATAAACTAATTTTATATCAGTTTAAATTTATGGCTTAGAATGAGACGGTTCAGCGTTTATTTGTTGCTGGGAAAGCCGTGCGACGTTGCTGCAACAAGTAGCCGCAGACTTGTCTCACTCTGGCCCGTACAAATATAAACTGATATAAAATTAGTTGATTAAATTACGTGCTTAACAATGATGTATTATAACATTAGGATATCTAAGGATTGAAACGCAATTCAAATAGCATTTTTTCGACCACCCAGAGCCGAGAAAAACGTTTATGATAAAAATTATTTCAGTATCATTTCCTGATAGATAAAATACTGAAAGTAATAGAAAACGCATAAAACATTCTTGTTTATATGGAAAATTTGTATTAAATAATTTGAACTGTTTTTGAGATATGTATAAGCTTTTATACTCGGTGTAATAGTTGAACACGTAAAAAACCGTCACTTTTTCCAATCAAACTTTAATAAGAAATACAAAAATATAAGAAAGAAAATTAAAGTGCCCAATTAGAATGTAGAATTCAATGACAAAAAATACTATATGATTAAAATTTCTTTATTTATTTTGGTTACTCGTAAACACCCTTCAAACTCGAGTGCACATAATATTTTGGTCGACAGTAGGTGTCAACTGCGGCATTCCTCTAGCGTAACTAGCGCGCACCGTCAATGTGAATTATCGGCTTACTTTTCCTCCCAAAAACACACACTTCGCCGCTAACACCACATGCTGAATTGGGAACGAGATTAATAAATGGCAAGGCAGGTTCTCGCTCAAATCGGAACAGAGCATTTTAAACGCATAGCTACATCATATGCCCAGCTTTTGTTTCGAGGTAAGGAAACCCTCCCGGCTTGAGCTTCCAGTATCGAGTATGACGGGGCTTTGGGTCGCCAGCTCATGTTTCGCTCGGGCGCGTCTCATACCGAGATCTCCAGTCCGACGTAACTGCGTTCGGCCAACACCCGGCAGTCGAATACAGCGACAGTGTTGTCTCATCGCTGATTTTAAAGGTCTGTTGGCCGGGTTGCGTCGGGAAGTGGTAAGAATTTTTTGTAAGTAGCTGTACACTATTTCACCAGGTTTTAATGTGAAGCCTCCACTTTCGGAGTGTGAGTAGGTTTCAAACTGGTTTTCGCGCCAATTATTTCCCTACCGATTATTTTTGGCCTCGGTTCCGGTTCCGCTTCTAACAAAAGCTCAAGAACCGGTGGAACCGAGAACCGAAGAACCGAACCGACCCATCCCTAGCAGGAACCATGCGCATCTCTGAATCCCGGATTCATACTCATGACAGTTCTGTTACATACAGTCCAACTCGGATATAACGAGATCATTAGGACCAAATGCTTTTGCTCGTAATATCAGTTACTCGTTACATCCGTTACTCGTTATATCCGGTACTCGTTATATCCGGTACTCGTTATATCCGGTACTCGTTATATCCGGTACTCGTTATATCCGTCACTCGTTATATCCGTTACAAGTAGCAACAATTACTGTCACTCACTGTCTTTCCCTCTCTCACGATCACACGCGCTCTCACACACATACTATTCAGATTGAGACTTGATAAAATAACAAAGGTTAATATAAGATGATTGAAATTACAAAATGAACTATTTATTCAGTAAACTATCCACATACATGCTAAATTTACTACAAAAAGTCCTTGTTACGACAGTACAGCCACTGCTCGTTCATTTGGACTAAGGAATTGTTCGTTATAACCGTAAGGCTCTCTAATAAAGTCTCGTTTTAACCGTTATATATTGCTCATAAAATGCATTATTTCCAAGCAACCCTTCTCTCTTTCCTCGCAATAGCCGAGATCTCGTTTTAACTGTGCTCGTTATAAATGAGTTTGACTGTAGTTCAAAATTATTCGTAAACCGCAAGAATCAATGACATCTGCGAATACCGGATTCATACACATCTGGATCTGCATGGTTCGCATGCGGTTCATGGTTCTTGGCGGTTCATTTTGAACCACGTAAAAGAACGAGTTATTGCCACGAACCGAGTCACGTGAATCGAATCATCTAAATGAATCGAAATTCCCATCTCCGAAGCACAGTGAGTGTGCCTAACAAGCGATGGTATCACGTTAAAAACAGTATCGAGCGAGGCAACAGGAAACCACCCTAATTATCTCCTACCCAAACCTCGGCGGGGACGCCAATAGTGGGGGAGTTAGTGAGAGGTACCTTGCATTTTGTGATTAAAGAATGCCACTTTGCACACGTGTTCCTGGGACCACATAGGACCATTTAAGATGTGTAGCCACTGCCGGCAACAGAGCAGGGGCCGTGTATTGCGGGTTGCATATCTCACCGGCGAAGTACTGTGTTTTGGTCATACACGACTATGCTGCGTGATTTGCACGCAGAAAGGATTGTTTCCGCGTATATGACGAATATGAATGCACAAATTAAGCTAATGATTAGACAATTTCCACGTGACAGTCGAAAAGCAGTTCTTAAGTATGCGAGTCCGCTGGCTGCATATTCTGCAGGTGCCGAATCCGATCCTCCGTCACAGATGCCTAACTCTCGTGCTACTTACTGTATCTTCTGGTGCCGATTCCCGAGGCAAACCTAAAAAAAGAAAAAAATTTTACGTGCCACATCAAACATTGAGTGCTGTACCCTCACAGAAAAAAACCTAACCTGCTTCTCTAGGCAGTCTGTGCTACATAAGAGTGATAGCTGTTCCATGGAAAGCAGTTTGCGCTGTGGCCGATGACGGATTGCGGCCGTCATTATCGACAGCCGCAGTTGTGAATTGGCCTTTCTTGATTTTTGGGGGACAGACCACACCATCCCGACGGTAAGTCGCGCACACCTCATTAGCTCTTTCAGTAATGATAGACTGCAGTCGGTGATAGGAAATGCCCATACCTAGCCGATATGTGCTGTCGATAAGTCCCTTCTTGCGAGTTTCTGCATAAAGTTTCGTCGCTAGGTAAACAGGGGTAGCAGTCTCTTGGCTTCTGTTTTGTCGCTTTGCCTCGCCCCTCTTTGTATTCTTGACTGAATGGTAGAATATGAGCTCTGCTATACGCTTTGCCTCATCGTGATCACTGTGGGCAGACTTTGATGCCGAGGAAGGGCCGTTGATAATCATTCTCAGCAAAGCTACAAGACACGCAGGTACACCGCCGTTGCAGTTACCTTCAGTATTCCCGCCGAACATGTCAGATCTCACTATCTTCGCAGCTTCACACAAAGGGGCAACGTCTGAATCAAAATCTCGGGCAGCCATAGAACGTACTGCAAAGTCGACATTTTCCCTGAAAGTTATGAGACTTTCCAATCCTTCCCGGTCGCAAGATTGTAGGTAAGGACATTCCTCCAATAATTTGTCACGTTGAATGTACGTCGTAGTTATACCCGAGCTCTTTCATAGCACCTGCCTGTAGCTTCGCAAGATCTGCCATGCTGAAGACTGCATTATCTCTGGCCGTTTCGCGAGTTTCGTTGATGTAAGCCACGAGACCCGCGAAAGCGATGCTGCAAATCTGGCGCCGTGAGATGTTAGCACTTGAGTCATTCTTTTCACTGGCTCTTCTCCTGTTTTTGTACTCAGTGAGACATTTATTGTGGTATTGTGCCTCTAATGATATTAAGTCACAGCGTTCAGAAATTTTTGCTAAAACCTTCGAATCTTTGAGTGCAAGGGCACAGTCAGTAATAGTTTGACAGTAAGATGTCATTCTCACGTTACTCAGGTTATTTAATCTGGAGCCCGGCAAATCACAAAAGAGGCAGGTTCCTTGTTTGTACTCGGTAGAGTGGCACCTTCGAGTTTTGACTGGTGACGCATGCGAAGGACCTGCCTCTTGTCTCCTCTTGTTAGCTCTCTCCTGAGCTCTCTGAAGCTTTGTGCTGTTGCACTCTAAGTAACATGATTTGTGCCACGATGCCTTGTTTTCAATCATAGTTTTCTTTAAACCTGCGTCGCTGTTCAGGGAAGGTATGTCCAGATCAAAAGGAAGTAGAAAACAAGTAGATTTTTCGCTAGTGAATCATAACCTTCATTTATTGTGGACCATGTATATTTTGTAGGATTAATCAGCCTCTCATTTGTGTTGATTTGACACAGCATGCAGCGTTCCCACTCGATGCCTGACATGATACAACTATGCCAATAACACCCAACCCCCTTCAAACTTACAGTATCCTCCACCTTAAACTAAAGGAAAAAAGAAGGCATGATTCGTAACTGTCACCATCAACAACTAATACCATCCAAACGCCACACTGAAAACCTCTGTGAATAGGAAGAATAATGATCGTTATTACTTACATGTACGAAGTAGAGCTTCACAACACTATAGCGGAATATCCATACAAACACCTAACTTATAAACGCACACTATCGCACACGCTGAACTTACAGCTTATTGTCGGTCATCACCACTTTTCTCACTCAAAACACGACTGGACGTATGTGACTTGCAACGACGGTACTACAGCGCAAGCGTCCGGCAAGCCCAGCGTACGACATGAGCGCCAGTTCCTCTGAGTATTGTTACTGTGTCTTAAGTATATAAATGTATACTTTGAGCGACAGAACACTTAATCTGTGCATTCATATTCGTCATATACGCGGAAACCATCCTTTCTGCGTGCAAATCACTCAACATAGTCGTGAATGACCAAAACACAGTACTTAGCCGGTGAGATATACAACCCGCAATACACGGCCCCTGCACTGTTGCCGGCAGTGGCTACACATCTTAAATGGTACTATGTGGTCCCAGGAACACGTGTGCAAAGTGGCATTCTTTAATCACAAAATGCAAGGTACCCCCTGAAATAGGACATTAACGCCCCCACTACAAGTGATTAAAGGCGATGGTTTCTTGAAGGCCGAGACAGAAGATCGAGTTCTTGAGAGGAGAGGAAGGAGAGGAAGAGAATGAATCGAGAATGTCGCTCATACGAAATGTTGGGAAAGGGAGTTTTATGACATGGCTGCCTGTGAGAACCTGAACGGAAATCTGTTTCAGGAATTCCCCCCAAAATTTTTTCATACTGATTATCCGCAAACGAGTGGCTTCCGCCCATTTTTGTACCATCATCATTTAAATTATTTTTTAACCCGCAGGTTGGTTTTTGGTAGGTTTGGTTGTAGGTGAGGGTACAGTTCACCTCGTACAAATCCATTGGCGTGTTAAATTTACACATTCAGGGTAGGGGGGCCAGTTCCTTTCCCTGGGCCTCCTGCAGTTTCGTACAAATGTCTGAAAAGCTGAATATAGAATCGCAAGGATTTTTTAAGGTTTCCTTATAGGCTTCTCTCCACGATTTGAACCCGGGACTAGTTATGGAATAAACCATGACTTCCTTGTCACCGAGCCCTAAATGTGACTGTTCCGTTACAATTACTGTGATTACAAAATGTGATTGCGATCACATTTTAGAGGACTGGTCATGTGAACGTGACGTCAATTTTTCAAAGTACTCTGTGAAAAATGATTTATAGACTGTGGTTATATATTGTGATTTCCCCAAATTCCAACGTTTACAATGGATAAAAGGAGGAAAACAAGTGAATGTGTTTTAATCGTTTCAAGTTACCATTCAAGTCAAGGACAAGAATTGTCGTATTTCTCAGCCATATCTATTTATTTTAATACGCATCATCAAAAGTTTATAAAGAGTTTAAAGTAATAGCATCATCACTCAGTGATTCAACCCGAAGGTTGGTCTTTGACAGGTGAGAGTAGAGTACACTCCGTACTAAGCCAATGGCGCGTGAAATTCACACATTCAGGGTTGGGGGGCCAGTTCCTTTCCCTGGGCCCTGGGATTTCCTACGAAGTTCTAACACTCAGAAAATCGAATCGCGAGGATTTTAGATGGGGGTGTCCAGAAAGACTCTTGCCCGGAATTAGAACCCGAGACCCTCCGACAGTGCTCTACCCACTAGGCCACCACTACCCCAATATCGTAAAAGAATCATAAAACGTAAAAAAAATTATCATTGACTTCTGAAGATCTTTCTTCAAAAAATATATATGGGAGAGAAATACAATTCATCTCCCTCAATGGTTACGTGTCATAAATTAATTAAATAAAATGTCACTGGTTTTTCTTCCTTTTCTCCATTTTTAACATTGGCAGTTGAAACAATGCAATCACAGACTAACCAGTGTTCACAGTGTGCTTAATCGGATAGCGGTACTTGCAGCAGTTGTCAGTAGCAAGTACATCGCAGATCACTCCTAATCACAATTTACAGGTTTCGCCGGAACTCAGGTCACGGGTGGTGACTGTTACTTCTACATATCTGTGACTTAATCACAGTTTGTGATGCATCGCCCGTCACTATCTGGGGGGCTATTTTATCATCTCACCATTTTAATGACTCTTTGCGGGAAGGCGGGAGATCCGTTTTGCTCTCTTAATGCTCACGCTCACGAACGGTTCGTGAATTGTCGAAGCTTCTGTTGGTAGCGCTATCTGTTGCCGATCTCGTCTACTTTGAACAAATAAATTTTATTCAAATTCCAAAAATACAATTTAAAATCGTTTGTATCTTTCTCGCTCTTGCTTTTTTTCCAACTCAATCTTCAAGTGGAAACGATGGTGGCTCCATTTCACGTTCTTTATGAAGATGAGATGGGAACTAATGGGTGCTTTCCAATCATCGACGCAAGTCGACACAAGTCAACTTGTGTCGCGTTGCTTTCCAATCAGTGTGTGTCGCTAGTGTGTCACTCGCGAGTCGACACACGGTGACACACCGGTAAGGGTGAGTTATTGAAAAAAGAAAGAAGGACGGCGCAAGCTCTAAATCGCAATACGTCTGCAAGAGGCAATTTGAAAATAACCGATAAATCAGAATAAATGTTTAAGTTAAGTATTTTCTTAATTAATCATCCTACAACTCACTTTTTTGTTCATTGGTAACGATCTTGCTATAGCAAGATTTTCACTGCTAACAATAAGTCAAATAGAAGGAAGCTCCTGATTATCTTCCCACAAAAACGCACCAATCACGAGTCCCCGTGAAAGTCCTTAGCGCATCAGCTACTGCGCATCTGAAACTTGCTTTCTATTCGTGAAGACACAAGTCGACTTGAGTTGCCGCGAGTTAACTGAAGACGACGCATGAGTCGCTTGAATGGAAAGCACCCAATGACAGGCGGAGATAGTGAAACGGGTCTAGAGTCGAAAGATACGGATCAGAACGGATGAATCGTATAAAAGACCAGCACATGGCCGGCAGTTCACTGCTTGAGATCCGAAGATGATCACGCCGCATGGGTGGCGGAGTTCAACTACGAAAAAGTGACATTTTATGACGTATTCTCACTACATCTACATCTACACGATACCCTGCGAGCCACCGCGAGGGTGTGTGGCAGGGGATCTCACTAAAGTGAGATTACAAAATAACCCCCCTGGGATGCTCCGATCGGTAGCTCAAAGCTCTACCGATCAGGCCACCACGACCCCTCGAAAAAAATCAAAACCAACATTTGGGTTGAGGAATGATGATTCATGATTTTATCATGAAAATGAAAAAAATAAACACTTCGCGTGAAAATTGAGTTAGTATTTCTCTTCTCCAAGTATAAATGCCTTAAAACTAATTTTGCTGCTCTTTACGAAAAAGGAAGAGCTTCGTGAAGACAATCGTTGAGGTGTATATGTCCTGAAAAGGATTGGACGATGAAGACCTCGTGTGATATACAAGTATTTAAAATAAATAGTGATGGATGAGGCAAGAAAAAAAGGCCCAATCAAGAATGAAGAGGTTACGCCGTGGTGAAAAGCCGTAAAAGGTAAAATCATAGCCGTATCCGAAAACCAAGTATGCTTCGGCAAAGCATTCTTGGTGATGACGTATTGCTGACGTGCAATGTAGCATGCTTGAGAAAGAATACTTCATATTCGGACAGTCTACGGTTAGGAGCGACGTTAAGAAGTAGTGGCAACATAAAAAAACCACTAGGTATTGTGAAACACGATATAGGGCAACATCTATAAAATGTTTATATCGGAAGAAAAAGAGCGATTATATGTATATTAACCTTTTAATTGATATGCATATTAATATTGATATGCAAATGTAATATACGAAGTAAACAAATAGATACTCCACACATTTGTAAGTAGCAAATGGCTCCGCCATCTTTTGTTATTCTCGTCAACAATGCTTCGAAGCCAACATGGAAGCGTGCTTCTGTGCTTTGGCTTCGTAGCATGTTTCCCCCAGAGTGCTTCGTGTTCGGACGTACTTCGGGTGTTTCCGACGGTACCTCCCTCCACTTGCAAGCAAGAATTGTGGTATGCTTAGCGCTAGAAGCACACGTTTCGGACAGGGCTCATGTGTTAATTAAAAGAAATAGCAAATAGGAAAGTCAAGTGCAGAGCTGCGTATAGTCAGTCTCATCACTTTTGGCGATGATATGAAAGTGGATAAAATCAAAGAGAAGTCTTCTACGGAGAAAAAATAAGCATGCTGCGATTCGCTGATGACATACCACTAATAGCAGAGACAGGGAGGGATCTGAACAAGATTCTGGTAACCATGGAAAGGACAATGGCCAGATATCAGCTGAAGATAAATTAGAAGAAAACTAAGATATTGGTGTGCAGCAAGAAAGAAGAGGCCAAAACCAATAACAAACTAGGGAAAACAAAAACTTGAAGAGGCGAAAGAGTTCTGTTACCTAGGAAGCCGAGTAACCAACGATGGACGAAGCAAGAAAGAAATAGTTAGTAGAATAGCCAGGCAAAGAGGACATTCTATCAAAAGAAGAATCTACTTACAGCTGGAAATACAAGCGTAGAAGTAAAGAAACAGTTCATCACAACATACATCTGCAGCATGTTTCTTTACGGCAGTGTAGCATGGACGATGGTCGATTCGAAATGTGGTGCTACAGAAGAATTTTGAAGATTAAATGGATCGACCGAGTGACAAATAAAGAAGTCCGAAGATGAGTGGGATAAAAGAGAAGTCTGCTGAAAACTCTAAAAAGAAGAAGGGACAACTTAATCGGCCATATTTTAAGACATGATGACCTGATGAAGACTATCGCTGAGGGAAAAGTGAAAGGGAAGATTGGAAATGGCAGGCCTCGTAGGAGATACATGGAACAGGTTGTGAAGGATGTAAAAGAGAAGAATTACGTCACAATGAAAAGGTTGGCCGATAGAAGAATCGAGAGGAAAGCTGCGTCAAACCAATCCTAGGATTGTTAACCAATGATGATCTGAGACAATGATATAATGTGGTGAGTTAATGAATTACTGTGGGCTACTATAATAGGCGTTACACTATTTTATGCAATTAATTGCTGCCATCCGATAAGAAACAAATTTTAACGTATATTCTTGACGGAAACTGCAACACGGCATGTAATTGAACATAGGGCTATGAGACGAATAAAAAGTAGCTTATATTCTGTCTGTTTGTGAAATTAGACTATTCATCAAAGTTCAGTTTTTTCCAACATCCAATCAGTTTTTTCATCATGTTTAGGTTGTAAAGGATGTAAAAGAGAAGAATTTCGTTACAATGAAGAGGTTGGCCGATAGAAGAATCGAGTGGAAAGCTACGTCAAACTAATCCTAGGATATTTGACTGATGATAACGATGAAAGTGGAGTGATGAGATTTTGGGACAGTTGCAACGTCTTATCCTTGTGGGATTTCTTTGAAATGTATCGTGTTTGTCTTCGCATAAATGTGAGGTTCATTCCAATTTCCAAGAACTTCCGAAACAGTAAATGAAGATGGATATTGCATCCTACTATTCGATCTATGCTACTAATGTTGTCTTTGATTTGACTCGTAAATTACTCTGCTTGAAACCTCATGCCACACGCAAGATTTTCATTTCATGGGAAACCAATGGATTTATATTGAATTATAAAGAAAATCACGTCTTATTCGATGGAACTGATGGGGAAGAGCTAATTGTTGAATTTTTTACGCCAAAGTTTTAAAGTCGCTTGGGTAGTCTCATCTCTGAATTTATATTTTAATATCAAAACTTTATCATAGTTTTGATAATTAAGTTAACATCAGCCACGACGAAGTCAGATGATATACACCTACTTAAGTTCCCGCTCCAACTTTTAGTTTGAAGAAACTCTTTTAGCTTGAAAATGAAATTCGGCAGGCCAAAATTATTTGGGTTGGCGAGGATTTCAGTTCTCTCCTCAAATTCCCTTGCTGTGGAGGGATTCATCTTTCATTGATTTACATTTTCATTGAATCAGGCTTTTTAATGAAAACGTGGGCACGCATGCTCAAATTGTTCACAAAAATTGATGGGACCGCAAACAGGCGATGGCTAAACTTTATGGAGTAAACAATTAATGCACAAACATTTAAAAGGGAAAGATGTCCTTTTCACAAGCCATAAGATAAACTTGCGGGATGCACGTAAGGTAGTTTATGTTGAAGACATTTTAGCAGAATTTCCATTGAGAAATATATCATTTACCGTGATTAAGTTGGTATTACATCTACACCTACGTAATACCCTGCAAGGTACCATAAAGGTGTGTGGCAGTGGATAAATTCACACCAAACATGCGTGAAAGCTAGAATTTATAAAAAGAGTACTTGAGAAATGTGATGAGAAGACAAAAGAGCGATGTTACTTTTCACTGGTTAGGCCCTACCTTGAGTATGCAGCCAGTGTATGGCATCCGAATGAATTAGGTTTGATCAGAGAACTAGACAGTGTGCAGCGTAGAGCAGCTAGGTTCGTTAAAAGGTGTTACGATAGGTTGAGTAGTGTTTCAGAATTAATACAAGAATTAGGGTGTGAATCATTATCAGAGCGTAGGTTAAAGTACAGATTAAATCTATTAGAGAAATTTCAATCGGATAGCTTTACTGAAGTTGTTAGGAACATATTAAAAACAACCAGCGTATTATGCTAGATTCAACCAGATAAATAAGATAAGAAAGATAGATTGTCGTACCGATAGATTCCAAATGGCATTTTCCCCCCGTACTTTAAGAGAACAGAATAGGCAGCATAGCAAAGGGATAGGTAGGGGAACTATTTTAGATTAGTTTGTAGTGCATGATGCATGTATTAATCCCTTAAATACCTTATATACCAACAATCTAGTTGCATGAGACCCTATAGTTGCTTTTTTGCATGTTATTAGTGCATGCTTGGTGTTCTTCACCCCCTACCACACACCCTCGCGGTGGCTTTCAGGGTATCTTGTAGATGTAGATGTGGATTACATATCATGCATAAATAGGATTAGTACCTAATAATATTATAATCCAAACTTCACGATTCAGAAAAAGATGAAAATAGCAAAGCATGCGTGCAATATGATGCTGTTAGTTGTGTTAAGTCCCTATACCAAAATGCAACTACCGATGATACTCTTATAGCTATACTATTGGATTTATTTACAGTTCTTCATGTCCATAACTTTTCGAGGAAAGAAGGACTTTTTGAATCTGTCAGTTCGGCAATCAATTTCTCTAAATTTCTGATTATGGTCCAGTCTACCACAGTAAGTTCGTTAGTAAGTTAGTAAGGAGTTCGCAAAATATTTTAAACTTCATCAGTGAAAATATTATCTTGGAATTTATGTAAGAGATTAAGTCTAACTTTCTACCGACGATATGACCTTGTCACAACCTCGTAACTTCATTATTTCATTAGAATACGTGGTTGCAATCAGAATTATTTCTTTTTTTATCTCTTACTTACTACAATATCAAATAATCATCTGTAAATTGTTGCTACATCTCAAACTACGTCTGCGACAGTACCTATGGGTTAGAAACATCTTGAGCAGTGTACCAGGCAGAGGGGAGGTAGACTTAATCTCTTTAGACTTAATCTCTTATACAAATTCCAAGACCATATTTTCAGTGATGATGTTAAAAATATTTTGCGGACCCCAACTTAACCCCTGCCACACACCTTTATGGTGGCTTGCAGGGTATTATGTAGATGTAGATGTAGAAGTGAAGTTACTTGGCTGTATTACCAGGCACTTGCCCTCGCAATGGTGCTACCCTTATATCCTTATTACCATGTTCTTTCATTTCATTTCCTTCCTCAAGCTTGAATCAAAACTTGCTTTTATTACTTACATATCTCTCTACCTTCCTCCTTTTTTAAAGCAAGGCTCCACAGGGAACTGAATTAGCTTGTCTCTACCCCTTTGAAGCAAAAGAAACACCTTTTTTATTTCAGACATTTCTCTCTGCCTCAAAAGGAAATCCCTCCTTGACATGGTATCCTGGATGGAACCAAGGTACTTCCCAGGGGTGGGTATTTCGTTGGCGTAGAATTCCCTTGGCATACCCCTTCATTATTCACGTTTTAAGCCACAATATTTGGAAATTGTGAGCGAATGCAGTTCTCAGTGAGGGAGTGAGTGTGTGTTTAGCAATTTAAAGAGGAATTTTCAGGAAGAGATACTTAGTCCACCTCAAAGCTTCGTATATTTAGTCATTTTTTTAGTTATATCATGCATGTATCCCAGAGGACGGCTTTCATCTCTTTCAAAAACTTTTCTTTGGGTAACTCTGAACCTTGTAGAAAACATATTCTGCTACCAAAGAGTTACTAAGTAAGTTATTCAGGGCGGGCGACCGACATCTGAGTTCACGTGCTCCACTTCATCAGGTGGGTAATTAGGTAATGGTAGTAATACTTCAGGTAATGAAGTGAGGGTGGAGAGAAACCCGGCGTCGAAATTAGCCTACTCTTAACGACAGGCGCTAAGGCTTAACGTCCCATCCGACGGACGGAGTACTGAACTTGAAATGCCCTCCACTAGACACGGAAGTAGGGACCGGTTTGCCAATGCCTTGAATCGAACCCGGGTCCTCGGGATGGTAGGCCAGTACTCTAGCCACCACACCGACCCGATCCCCTACTACCTTGAAATTTCGCAATCTCCATTGGCATTGCGTAGGAGTTGGAGAGACAAAAAAAAAACTGTACAAATTCTTATTTACACTTCAGGTACCAATTACCAAATCATTACTATCCGGAGTCATCAACCCTAAAGCCTGAATCACACGATCATTTTTCTCGTCCCTTTAAAGGGATCATTTAAGCTATAGCTTTCAGGGACCGCAAAAATGATAGCTCAAGCTATCATTTCGCCGCTCACACGATCATTTTTACCGTCCCCTCTCGTATCATTTCCGTTCGCGAGATACGGTAAACAACTTCGTAACTATGGATGATTTACATCGTCGTCGACTACCTTTGGCTGCAGCCCAACGTTTCTTTCAGAACGTGCACTCTGATTGGCTAAATGACAGGCCCGAGGGACAGAAAAAAGGACATGCTCAAATGACGAAAAAAGGGATAGCGATCCCTATCATTGCCGCTATCCATGAAGTGATCAAGGCAGACGATCATTTTTAAGCTATCATTTGAGCTATCCCTGAAATGGGAGGTAAAAAATGATCCTGTGTTTCAGGCTTAAGATTAGTTTTGCGCAACTTCCTACTTGATTCTCCTCCTGAACCTCTTATCTATTTATGTGATTTTTCTCTATTACGTTTCACTCCTTGCCCGACGTTAAGACATCATCAGCCATTCTTCCCTTTCACTTTTTACCTTTAAACCATAACTAAATTGTACATTGGATGAGGGGGGGGGGGGCCTTCTGGAGCCCCCTGGCACTTAGACCTCTTTAGATCCATTGTGCCAACCCACATTTAACCTGTCCGCCACTTGCAGACAGGGGACAGGAGCACCACGGTAGAGCTAAGAAGAGGGCTACCCATCCAACCTCCGTCCGGCCCCAACGTTGCTTAACTTCGGTGATCTGACGGGAACCGGTGTATAAACGTGGCTAGGCCCTTGCCCAAAACCATAACTATGTTTAAAACATTATCATATCGTTAGATATGGCCGTTAAGATGGTATCGTCTAATGTTTAGATTTTCATACCTGTATTTCCTCCCACTCTTTTTAAATCTTCATTGCTTCTTACCAAGTCTGTCCAATTTTATTCTAATCATTCTTCCAGAAGGTGAAATGAATCGACCAAGTAAGTAAAGATGAAGTCCTAAGAAGAGTGGGAGAGAAGAGAAGCCTGGTGAAAACTCTGAGAAAAAGACGGGATAACTTAATCGGCCATATCTTAAGACATGATGGCCTGATGAAAACAATCGTTGAAGGTAAAGTGAACGGGAAGAACGGTAAAGGCAGGCCTCGTATTAGATTTATGAAACAAGCGATGAAGGATGCGAAAGAGAGGAATTACGTAGATATGGAGAGATTAGCCGATAGAAGAATTCAGTGGAGAGCTGCGTCAAACCAATATCAGGATTGCTGACTATAGTGATGATGATGATTTATTGATGAATACTCTAGGTATATGCGTTACGTCGAAGGTATCATTTACACATTATCGTAGTTTGCGAAGCTGTGGGAAGTCTAGTGCAGAATCGTATTATTGCGCCCTATGAAGCGAAAAGAAATGGAATAATAAGAATCAATCAAGTTATTATTTTTTTCAATGAAAAACGAAATAAATTTGGATTTTCAAAGAGAGAAAATGATTCAACTTATCACCGGGATATTTGATCAGCATTTGCTTAGAATATGCTGTATTTCCGATGGGATATCTAATCTAACAAGGGAAGGTTCCCAAGTGTAACCTGCGGATCGCGATCAAACTTCGTAGGGTGGTATAAAACAAAAATTCATTAGATACGTGTCTTCGGAAATGCGTCCAATAGGCCTTAGTTTTCGAGATATTTGCATTTGAAAATCTTTAAAAACGCCTAAAATGAAGCGTGACGCAACCCGCAATACACGTACGCGGCCCCTGCTCCTTTCTCGGGGTAATCTTCAAGCGATGGAGTGGATGGGACTCTTGTGTCACTCCTAACACAAGCTAATGCTTTGTGTGCGGCAATACCTGTATTCACCACTCGTCAGAACATTTGCCACGACTTTAGTATCGCTACACGCGTTCGTATGCTGAATGGATCTCTGCCTTGATGCTTTCAGTTGCAGACGAAGCTCATTGAATAAAAGCTGTAATAAAAGTATTGCATGAAATGGCCATCCCTCGACGTTAGATGGACAGGGTTCTTCACTTTTTTTCCTGAATTGGTAAAAGACCTTGAAAAATTTATAGTCCCCGATGGCGACAAGTTATCTGGGATTTTATATGACGAAGACCACACACGAAAAATTTCTTTCACAATTGCTTTTGCAGGGAGAGAGACATTTTTACTAGCTTGAGTTGTAGTCAAGCTATACTGTCGTAGAAGCTCAAGAATTTAGCATTGTAAAAAAGTCCTCGCCTTACCACAGTTATTTAATTGCTATTAATAAATGTTTGCTCTAAAAAAAGCAGAAAAGCCTTAGTTATATAGAAGTGGAGCTACAGTATGTTGTTATCATTGGCAACGGTACTTGTGACGGGACGTGTTTACTAGCCTCTTTACCAACTTAATTTAGAAATATACCTTACCAAGGTCCTTCTTATATTTTTTATGTAATTTAAATTTTTCATTAGTTATTGAAATGGTGAAATTTATACCTATGCTCCCAAATGGTAGCAACGTCATTGTTGCCAAACAAATTTCAAAAATATGAATACTAATAAAATTCAAAACAAATAGTTGTATTTGCAAAGGAATAGTTTAAAACTAGGTAAGAAAATATTTAACCTAATATTTTAGAATACGTATTAGCAAGTTTGAGCATTTATTATCACTTTGTAAATTAAACGTAGCAACAACATGCCAGTCATGTCTCGAAGTCAAAATGAGTTAAAAGAGCATGTAAAAAATAGAATGCAACTACAAGGCGCTATATAGTAGTATAATCATACAATTATTGTGTACGCGTTATCATCCTATAGATGATATTCCATATAGGTGTTTTTCTGGATTGGTATGTATTCATTAAATAACATAGCTCTTTTACGGGATTTTGAATCGCGGAGTCACGGTGGAACCTCCTTAAAATGTGACGATTTCTGGTGAATTTTTATTCAGTTTTAACAGCCCCTATCCCCTTAACGACTAAAGGGATTGTTGCATTATAAAGTAGATAAGCAGTATAAAATGTAGGCATATTCATTATTCACGTAAAACTCGACAACCAAACGTATTGCGTCATTCAGACTTTGAAGTGAAATACATTTCTTTCTTGTGAGGTTAATAGACTACTTTCATTGTAAATAATAGTTCCTGGTTCGTCCCCAGACAGATCATAGCGTTCACATTAAACGTACATGTAAATATATTTTTGCTTAAGGCAATTATTTCATTTGTAAATTTTAATTAGAAAAATTCATTACAGGAACTTGAGATGCATACTAGCCTAAAGATATTTCAATAACAATTCTACTTTTGTCGACTAATGCCACGAGAGGGTCAAGGGACAAGGAAAGAAAGGGTTTACAAAGATGCAAAGCGAATGAAACCTAGATGCCAAAATAAAAATAAAGCGACGGTACGGGAAAATTCAACTTTTTAAGATAAATTGATATAAGATGTTGAGTGTAAGATTCTCTCCTGTAAAATCGCAACTGCTCTATTATTTCCTACTCCTATCCCTCCCGTTGGGAATCAAAAGGCACCCTCTGCTGATATACTATATTACCTATCCCTTTATTACCATGCATATATTAAACATCTAGATGCATGTGACCTAATTGCCTAGCATGTTTCCATGTAGTAGCCTAGTTGCATGTCAGTAGTGCATGTTTGGTGAACTTCACCCCCGCCATACACCCTCGTAGTTGCTCGCTAGGAATTACGTAGATGTAGTCATCGGGTCAAAATGCCGCCGTTGTCGCTCTCATACGCTTGCCTCCGGGCTCCCCCGTCAGGGTTGGTTCTTATTCTAGTTCATTGTTACATTCATACATCTACACGATACCCTGCAATCCAACGCGAGGGTGCGTGGCAGGGGGTGAAGATCACCAAGCATGCACTACCGACATGCAAACAAGCAACTATAGGGTCTCATACAACTAGATGTTATTGTCAATAGTATTAAGGGATTAATTCATGCATCATGCACTACGGACTACTCTAAAATATTTCCCCTACCTATCCCTTTGCTATGCTGCCTTATCTCTAAAAATCTAAATCTACATAATACCCTGCAAGCCACCATAAAGGTGTGTGGCAGGGGGTGAACTCTCACCAAACATGCACTACATATCATGCATAAAAAAGATTAGTACTTGTATAGGTACTGTTCAAAACTTATCTGTTCTCTTATAGTACGGGGGAAAATGCCATTTTGAACCTATCATTACGACAATCTATCTCCCTAATCTTATTTATCTGGTCTAATCTAGCATAATACGCTGGTGTTTTTAATATGTGCCTAACATCTTCAGTAAAGCTATCCCATTGTAATACACCATAAGCGTTCAGCTGACGTTTCAGAATGTTTCGAAAGATTTAGAATGTGTCAACAGACGAATCCTATGAGTAGAGAATGCTAGAAAATCTCATTCATAGAGGATATCTCTAGCATGTAATCGCGGAGCGCTGTGTGAATGAAACCTGTAATTGTGAAAATACTTATTTCTAGGGTTGGTTCTATATTTTTAGATCATAAATTTGGCACATTCTTGCGATGGCTAGAAGGGTATAATGTAGAGACAGATGATTATTATCGATGGTAACGATGTGATTACTGGTTAGAAAGAATTTTAATAAATATATTTATCTGAATTTCCCTTGAATGCATAGGTTAGTTACACTAAAACATGCTTAATGATCTGCAGGCTACTCTAACAATTTTACCCACTTTTGCAATGATGCCTTTTGTGTTCTCTTTATATGGTATGCGGGAAAAATGGCATTTTAAAACCATCGGTTTTCCCAGCTATCTCTCTAATCTTATTTATCTGATCAAACCTTGCATAATACTCAGGGAAGCCGAAATTTTTATCTGTTTTCTGATAGTAATTCCCATCCTAGTTCTTCTATTATGTAGATGCTATGCAGGGTATTATGTAGATGTATTAAACTCGTAAATGTCGATGTAGATGAGAGTTGACGGCTTATTGGGTCAAGTAAAGGTTACAATTTGAATCCGTCCATCACCAGAGTCACTGAAGAAGGATAAAATATACTATAAAATAACAATCAGCAATAAGGAAAGGAATACATATAGAGAAATATTCACCATACTGAAAGCAGTGATGCTCTGCGATATGATATAGCTATGGGAACCACATCAAAAGCATTGCTGCCGCTAAAGCAATGGGGAATATGCATGAAATTTGTTCCTCAAAGATTAATGATGTACTTGATGCGAAATTTTCTCACCAATTGAAATATATAAGCTAAATTTTTCTGCGCCCACCACAAAGATTATTAAATGAATTTAAAATGTTCCCGGAAATTGACGAAAGTCACGTGACCTAAAAGGCCTTCTGACGTCACTGCACGATATAGGTTCCATATTGCTACGGAGATAGACATTTATTTTTAACAGAAAGCGAAGAGATATATTTTTTTTGAGGATTTTAGCCGTTTCTCGAACGAAAAGATGACTGAGAAAATGCTTAAAAAAGCACATTCCGATAATTTTCTTTGGTTGACTCCCTTATGACGGCGTTCTTCTTAAAAAAACCCAGTGATTGCATAGGCGTAGTAGAAATTCTTGGGCACTAAACAGGCATTATATAATTAATGGATGATTTGCTCGTTACCATACATAACACGTAAATAAAAAATCGAAATACAATAGTTTTTTGTATTAAACAAATGAGATAAATACATAGTTTATCCCCAAGTATTCATTGAACAACTTCCTCCACTCATAAGCAGATAAACAACGCCCATAGTGAGTAGGGTCAATTTGTTCATTCTGGGACAAGGTCGCCCTTGAAATTACATTTGCCTTACACTTCCCGATACGTCCAACCCACTTTCACTTCCGGATACGTCCAACCCACTTTCCCTTCCGGATACGTCCAACCCACTTTCCCTTTTCGCGCACGGAGACGTCTGCCCCCACGTTCACATTTCGTGCCCGCGACTCGGAGACACCCGACCCACTTTCACTTTTCGCACACGTGTTGAGGAGACGTGTACCACCCTTCCACTATTGCTTGCAACATTGCCATCGTTTCTTCACCTCCCATCTTCTCAGACAGTATAAAAGCGCGTTAAATCGAAGCGATATATAATCGCTGACAGATATTCGACACGTAAGGATGTCTCCCTTACTCTCCGTGAAAGCTGAGCTTGGTGGGAAGCATCAACTCCTCGTTCGCAAATTCAAGGATAATGTGAACAACATATATGAAGTGCTCCTCCCATTACCACTACTGGGCAACAACGAAGAGAACGATCTTAATCTCAGTATAGAATTTGAGGAGAGATGCTTCACAGTGTTCAAACATATGAACAAATCCATAAATATCGTGGGAAAAAGTGTAATATTTTCGGGGTTTGAGAATCCTGAAACAGATGAAGTGGAACGTTTCAACGTTTCCACGATCAAGCAGCTGAAACTCGAGGGGGATAAGTTGGAGAAGGCCAAGAGACAAGATCCATCCATCACGTGTCATGTCTACGATATAAAGAAGATGAAGAAGATTGCTTATTCAATGGGAGGATCCGAGTTCATTTCAAAAGGCGGGAGAACGTCAACGGATGGTGTCCAATTTGATTTCGCCCCACCTGTGACATTCACAACTGGAGAAAAGTCACGAATCAACTATTGTAACGTTTACGATCAACGAGGGAAGCATTTGGAAACGTATACTTTTATACTGAATGTTGTACCAACTGAATATACTTTGTTCTAAATAAAAATAAAATCAAATCTTCTCTCCTTGTTATCATTTCTCAATACCTTTTCCTTAATATTAAGAGGAAGGGTTGTTCAGTAAATAAAACACATAGCATATAGGTTTGACAGATTTATTTCATTTTTTAACATATTTTATTTTGTGTACACCAATCTGCTAGCTTATAACAATTTTTTCTTGCACATTGCAGATTATTTTGAGAATGTGACTTAATTAAACAGTCCTCATTTGTGGCTAATTTCTTAAGTGAAGGACAGCCGTACATTTCCAAGTTACCCACACATATTCCTTTGGGAAGGAGACTGGTCAAGAAGGATGCCTTTTGAGCACCTTTTGTGAATAAAAACTGATATCCCTTTGTATATTCATATAATATACTCTCCAGTTCCGAATAATCTACATCCCCAGAGTATTCATTCAATCCATGATAGTTGTTTCTCAACCAAGACGAGTCTCTCGCGTACAGTAATCTTGCAGGCGATTTGAAAAGCCACGTATTGCAACATCTCGTATGCATATTAATGATGGCCAATTCCTTAACTATATATTCACCATAAGTTGCGGTGAATCCTTGAAATTCGATAATGACACTCATGGTGTAATCTCTCAAACTTACAAGGTTTTTTACACCCAATGCCAGAGGTTCAAGAGATTACAAGAGCTTCTGACTTGCAGAATTTTACCTCGTGCCAGAGGTCAGAAACCCTTTGCAAACACACGTAATCAAAGTACAACCAAGTTATACCTTTTGATTACAAGACACATCATTCAACATGAGTATAAAATCAAATTCCAACCTTTCCAGATCATTTTCAGTGATATCGTTAGATATCCTGCTAGCGAGAAATTGTCTAACCTTATCGTGATTGTCCGAAAGTCTCCGGAGGAATAGATTTATCAGATTGGAGATTTTTAATAGAGCTTCCCATTCACCGGCATTAAGGTTAAATGAGCTCTTTGGTAAAATATTTTTAATAGACAAATGTCGCTTCCCAAAGTAATTTGCATAGGATAAGCAATTTGAGGAGAGCTG
Organism: Platycnemis pennipes; assembly: GCA_933228895.1. Classification (NCBI taxonomy): domain Eukaryota; kingdom Metazoa; phylum Arthropoda; class Insecta; order Odonata; family Platycnemididae; genus Platycnemis; species Platycnemis pennipes. The sequence continues at coordinate 15,976,260 of OW121856.1, forward strand.
ATCTTTTAAACCAGCATATAAATAATTACTCACTGATTTTTCCAAATTTATGACATTAGTCCATTCACTATGTGAAACAATAACACTTTTCTTAGTTGTATGATTAAATTGCACTACTGGTTCAAAGTCTCTGCTGGGGTCGTAACCCACACAAACACTTTTTGATTTTACACCATTGAGATAATACACAGTCTGAAGCAGTAAGTTATTAGTGTTAGAAAATGACGAGGGGGCGGGAGGATGTTCAACAGGTCTCTTCCTTTTCACTGGCGGAGACGCCTTCATCGATGATGACTGCATAACAACTGATGATCGACAGGATATTATCTTGCTTAAGAGGGATTAGGTGGGGGAGGGGTGGGGGAACAGTCGCTGGAGCAAGGCTCAACTTCTGCTTTGAGGCGGTTGTATTGCATCCATTGAGCGAGGGAATGCGCATCACGGAGTGCGCACGTACTGCTACGTAACTTATGACATGGGTTCAGACAGGAAAAGGTGGGGAAGGAGCATTTTTCAGGTGCCGGACAATGGAGTTCTTTCTTCAGGGAAATGAAGGTACGGTCTGTGAGGTCGGAGAGGAACTCACACTCGGCTTCACTATATGCATACAAAGAGGTTGCTCCTTCAATGATGGCTTCCAGCGCGGGTAGGAGCTCCACATGTGAGATGAATCCATGATCGAAGGTAGTCTCCTCGCAGTTTAGCGGATCATGTAACCGCAGTTTCTTCCCACCAGCGATAAGCTTTCCATGCTTCTGAAAACTCCCCCAGAACAAACGATTTGAGTCGACATCCACAGCTGCCAGCTCAATGACGCCACCCTTGGCGAAGCACACTGACGCAACGATCTGCATTTCGGAAAGTCTCTCTCGTCAATGATGTTTCTTCACCCGAAGCATCATATTTATTCTCGAGCAGCACCGTTGAGCTTTGGGATGACACTTGCTTTCACTCCTCAACTCGTTGAAGGTCAGGTGGAACCGCTCCAAAGCGCGACAGTCGTTGAGATGAGGGATGGTGTGATGGAATTGTGTGAGGAATTTGTGTAATGTGTACCCTAACGACTTACTAGCTGCGTAAAGACAGCAGTATTCTCCGCAAATATCAGAATGGAAACTTTGAATCTGAACGCTATTGTGAGTGTAAGCGAAAGGTTTCAAAAAATTTATTATACCCGGAACGAAAGGGGCCAATCCGTAAGAGTCGAAATACTCTCCTATTCCATTGAAAATATATACCGCGACCCAATGAGACCCGGGTAAGTATGAAGGGTCTAAATTCACTACGTATACACCATTTCTAGGAGATTGAGGTAATTTATCAGAAGCGAAGACTCCGCGGAATATTTTAAACGGATTCAATAACCTATCAATCCGTACACTATCCATTGCAAGACTAATAATTTGTGATGATGTTCCTGTTTTTATCGATTTCTAGAGAGGCATCGTATTCTGCAAATACCAAGCACGTCACGGTGTTTGTCAATTCTTTCTCGAATTTCGCCTCTATTCGCACCACACCTCGATCTCCGAGACTTGCATAATCTTCGTTTCCTGAATCGTCCGGGGTGAGATCGAACACCAGCATGAAATATCCATGTCCAAACATGTCATACGTAATTTGATTTCCTCTATCATAATGCTTTATTCCACTGCCTGAGAATATGGTATCATACGCTCGTGCCCAATACTTTTTACTGTAGAAATTACACTCCAACCCCTCGGAAGGAAACTGAACACCGTTTACAAAGAGTGAAAAATTTTCCAGGGAATAGTGAGAGAGAGCAAATGGATTCTTGTCAACCTTACCAGCGTACGAGTCATTATCAACCATAGCAAATATTATGGTGTTGGGTATTCGACCAACGATCGCATTATCAATGCTGAGAGTTCGTCCACCGGCAGGAACCGTGAAAGATTTCATTTCGGTACGTTTGTAGTGATATCTAGCATTATTTTTTTCCAGCATCTTATTGTGTGCCAATAATATGGAAGGGTTGATGTCGAAATGTTGAACATAAAGAGTCGCATCTAGTATTTTTATTATTCCCCCATCCACTCCCATCAGATTAAACGCGGGGTTTGAAAGCATCAACCTGATTCCTATATCGACCCGATCTAACAGCAATTGTGCCTGATTAAACACATCCACATGTAATTTACCATATAGCTCAACCTCGGCACTATTCTCGAACCAAGTCTTTCGCTTCACGTAACCTGCATTACTCACGTCAGTTTTATTAATATCCTCCCCCGTATCCACTTCCCACCCAACATTCCTCAAATGCGTTCTACTCGCATCCCCACCATAATTCAACACATTTTCAATATAGCTCCTATAATGATAATTATCTTCTGATGGGGTCACTAATGTCCCATTGAAATAAACGTTGCATTGTTCGAAGAGGGAGTGGAGAATATTGTTCACAACGCCTGGTTGATTTCCATCGCTAGACGTATAATCTACCAAGCTCGTCTTACAAACCTTCACTCTCAGCTTGAGAAATATGCTATTCAAATCCTTGTAAGCATCCCCAGAATCTTTGATCAGGAATTCAATCACCGATCTATTATCCAGCGATGATATAGGTTTGTAGGAGACTAGCCGCTTTGATAAAATGTTAGTCTGAATGGGTGGATTGGGTTGGAATAAGTCCAGCGAGCTCAGCATATGCTCACCCATGACTTAGTTGGAAAAAATATCTCTGTGCACGACCTTCTTCCCTCTTCGCCTTCTCTGCGAATGCCCTTTCTTTTTCCCAACACTAGTTTTTATTTTATTCAATCGTGGGCGCTTAACCAGTCTCATCCCACCCCCACTCATATTTTTTATCTTCTCCTCCGCTTTCCGTTTCAAGTTCTGCCCCGCCTCGTTTAATCTACTACGCAATATATCCTTAACCGGTTTAGTCCCCAGATCGCTCAAGGCTGCTGCCCCAGCACTAACTGCCTCCTTACCAACCGTCTTCAACCCGCTGTAAAAAAGAGGTCTGGCAAAACGCCACAAACCAGCAAGAAAACTTCCTATACCCCGACCCTTTTGCACACGATACGATGCTCGATATATTGGTCCAATCTCCCCACCCGACTGCTTTAGGTAGTAAGATAAATAACGATCCGTCACCGGAGCCATCTCGACGCTCAATGATCAACCAACTCATATCACATCTTTTTTATAAAATGCAATACGATGATGGAAGATTGCCCCCCACTGCGAAATGGTATTGACTCGCCGAGTTTGTCAGTCAACAAAATTTCTATGCTCTCGATGTTGTTTTTTTCGACGTGGTAATAAAAGATGGGATTGAATGTCCAGTGTAAGACTTGAGTGTTTAATATACGCAAGCATCGACTGAGCGAATCACCTACCAGTTGGGGTTTAATTATATCCGTGTAAACGTAAACGTTTTTGGGAGGAGACAAGATTTCTCTTTTCGTTCTACCACTTCGCAAGTTGCGGTATTCAGCTTTAATTCTCTTGAAATTCTTTACGAAATCCTCCGCAAGTGTTGACGAAGATGAATCCCACTGATAGAAACGGAGAAGAATGCTTGATAATATCAGAATATCTTGTTTTATTTCAGCCTGCTGTTCGCCGTTGAAATCTTTAATCGATTTATCGAATAATTCCTTGAACGAATTATATGTTCCTGGCTTTAACGTATACTTAACATCATCGGTAATAATCTGCACTGAGTTTGGTGATAATCTCTCATTTATACCACTCTTTTTATCATTCACTCTCATTCCGTCTGCGTAAATCATTACATCATTCGCTATGTCAAACCTTTTCTCCCCGCTAATCTCAAAAAATGATGGTTCGAAGGCAAAAGCTATACTTTCGTACCTACCATTTGGAACGACGAAGAACGAACCATCCTTCAACTTTACTCTAACAATATCTTTATCCTGAGGCCCACCAATTTCACCCCGGACCACTCCCTCCTCATTTCGAGTCCTATTATCTTTTGCTGGTGAGCCGGAAGATAACGCTTCTTCTTCCTCCAGAGTTCCCGGAGTCGCGGTTTCTTCTCTAACATCCCGCGAGAGAATACTCCCGTCTATGGGAGGAATAGAAATCTCAGCTAAACCTACCATCCATTCATCATTTTCCAAATCGACACGGTGTGATAATCTCGTACGGAAATGTGATATTGTGTTGTGAGGAAAATATGTTTTGGAACTATCACTAGGTAACGTAATGTAAAACTCGTTCATATTTCACGTACCGAAGAAGCGAGGATCCAAGAATTAAATGATTTTGGGTATCCTTCCCACTTTACAAAATATTCTAAATCGCCAGCCTGCCCCCTGCGCTTCAAAATTTTCTCAATCTTATATTCCGCCTCGGGGGAAAGGTTAACCCGCACTAACTCCTGCTCATAGAAACTACCCTTTATATCCTCACCGTTTAGATCTTTCAACTCGTACGTGGGTATCTCCCTCGATTGATTCACACCCTCGACTTGGAATATTTCGCTGGTGTAATTAGGTGTATATCCTTTTGCAAATGGACGTCGTTCTTTACTGATTCTGACGTAATCACCCACTAAAACGATGTGAATTGGAGGTTAATATAACTAGTATTGATTTTTCTACACGTCTTTCCCCCTGTGCATATCAACTTTTCCTCGATAGACCTTTGGATTTTATATTAGATTTAGAGGGTTTTATTGGGGATACAATTCACATGGTCATTATTTTCTACACATACGGTTATAATTATTCTACTCTCCATTTTTGTCAAACGTGTGCAGTAACAATAAGACCGTACAAACCATGGAGCGTTTACGTTTACTGTGAACACCTTGCTCTGAATGTTTCGACCGTGGCGACTATGATTCGGAGGAGGGAGTATTGGTGCTCAAACTGTATTAGGACGCCCCTTTTCACCCTAATGGATAAGTCCGACTGTTTTTTAAGGTTTCAGGGACATATTGATTCGGGGGATGATACATCCTCGGGGGATGAATACTTTTCCTATAATTTCTCTTTTAATACACATCGGAGAAAAAAACACCTCACTCCCACTAAAGAGTACTTTCGTGCTCGGCGGCGGAGATGTCTCGACTCCAATTTCTCTTCAGATACGTTTTTAGAAAGTCCGTCCAACAGCGATTGATGCCCCCCCCCCCCCCCCCCCCCCTCACCTAATCCCCCCTCACCTAATCCCCCCTCATCTAATCCCCCCTCCCTCAGCCTCGATTTACCCTCACCCTTTCACTTTACTAGCTAGTGCAATCTGTATATATACGCTATGTTTGCTAGACAAGTCACTCATAGCAGCAGTCTCAATCAACTCTCTTCCGAGCAACGTCCGGGCAACTGCAAGCGGTATCTCATCACAATCATCACCACCACCAGAAGCATCACTCAATACCAGCACCAGCAGCTAACCCTCACCTCAACGACCACCACCACAAGAAGCAGCACTGCACCACCACCTCCAGAAAAGCGTCACTCAATACCAGCCACAGCAGCTAACCCTCACCTCAACGACCACCACCAGAAGAAGCACCACTGCACCACCACCAGCACCAACAGCTATCCCTCACCTCAACGACCACCACCACAAGAAGCACCACTGCACCACCACCTCCAGAAAAGCATCACTCAATACCAGCCACAGCAGCTAACCCTCACCTCAACGACCACCACCAGAAGAAGCACCACTGCACCACCACCAGCACCAACAGCTATCCCTCACCTCAACCACCACCAGAAGCAGCACTCGCCCACCCTTAAAGTGAGTATATTTTCCTTAGCAACCAATGCTCCTTTTATAATACAATCACTGTTACCAATATATGCTGATTTATTTTTCTCCTTTTATATATTAACGTTGTAGAATGTTCATCACTATCAAAAAAGTACATCCACATGCAGTAATCCCCTTTCCATGCTATGACTGCCCCGCTGGGTATGACATTACTGCTATCCAGTCGGACGTTATTGCTAAGCGTGGACGCTGTCTAATAAGAACCGGATTCTCTCTCGAGATCCCGAAAGGTTTATACGGTCGACTTGCCTCTCGCTCGGGATTATCCGTAAAATTCGGAATTGAAATTGGCGCTGGAATAATCGATCCAGATTATCGAGGAGAAATTAAAGTTCTTCTTTATAATCATAGTGATGAAGATTTTGTGGTGAAAAGGGGTGATCGAATATGTCAGATCATATTTGAAAGGATTGCTGTTGATATAGAGTTCGTTCAGAAAGATCCCAGTTTACCTACTAAACGGGGTGAATTTGGTTTCGGTAGTTCCAGTCACCTGGTGATTAATTGGTATGAAGAAAAACATCGTACACATTCGACTTGCATGCATTTTCGATTCTCGGTTTTGTTAATGTTTTGTAATAATATTTTGTTAATGTTTTTCTCTTCTGTTACAGATGAGCGGATTGAAAAATAAATTTATCGCCCTCCAGAAGAGTGTGGAGTTTCTCCGGAGGGAGGAGCTCGAGGAGGGTGTAGGGTATCCGGTGGAGGGTTTGCAATACCTGGAGACGAGATATGGGGGCTCGGTGGTGGCCGAGATCATTTTCAAGGGGGTGAGGAGGAAGATTTTTCTTCCTCGCCACCTGAAAGCGAGTGAAAATGAGGTGAGGCTGTTTAACGAAAATGCCTGGGGTGAGGGCATGACAATTAAAATCAAAAATAAATATATAGTGATTGAATGAAAAAACTGTGAGTTTTATTTCCGAAATCTCTCGCTCCTATCCCTTTAAATATTTTATTACCGTTGTGATTTTAATACTGAAGAAGTTTATTGTTTACGATTTTTTTTTCAATCCGTATAAATGAACGGCTATCCGTATAAATGATGCTCATCGTAAATAGTTCACACGTTAGCCCTATCCAATACAATAACCAAGATAAAATAAAGCTAAATAAGATGGCATTCCTTATCGGTAGCGGTGAAACTAAATATATTAAATGATGGATTTTCGTTAGGGTCATTGATGATACCATGGTCGGGATATCACCCCACAGTGATCGGAGAGCTATCGGAGATTGATGGCTCACCGCGGGTTCTTAAGAAAATCAGAATAGACTTAGGAGACTGGCGGGTACTCACCTCCTCAGAACACAGATGATTGTGGACCACAGCACAGGATAAGATGATTGTGGACTTACACGGTGATTTCTGTTGGACCTTTGCAGCTGGGCTAACCCCAGTGCGTTGGTGAAGAGCTAACTCCACGCTCGCCTTATATACAGTGGAAAAGACCCCCACTCTACACCCCGTGCTTGAGGTCGCACGAATTGAGTGGGGAGTTTCTATGTCAGATGCCTCCATGTCCGTGAACTTGCTATCGAGGGTGGAAGGTTTCTATGTCAGAAGGTTTCTAGACCTCCATCTAGTTTGTTAGGTCATGGTGTCGGGGTAGCGCAAAGAGGGTGGAACGTCTCTATGTCAGAGACACCCATGTTAGGTTGTTAGGTCATGATGTCGAGGTTGTGCGAAGGGGGTGGGGCGTTTCTATTCCAGAGACCTCCGTGACCATCGCACCATTCTGCTCTCTTTGTGACGCTTACACAGAGTAAATCGCAGCGGGGAAATAACATGGCGGGTACATTAGCTTATAACTTCGGAAATTAAAATGCTCATATTTCGGTAACGGATTGTCGTATCAAGGTGGAGTAAAAACAGTTTCCTCATTTATATTGTTACAGTTCTTAATATATCGTCACATTTGGTGATTTTATTGTGTTTCTTATTATTTATAACAATAACTTTTTTACTGTTAACTTTTAACGTAGAAACCGATTGGATCGGTCCCGATCGCAACTCTTTAAATATGAATCCGCGGTGAAATTTTGAAATTTGTCTCGAATAAAAAAATTTTTTGGAAATTTTTCCCCAACTTAGAATGATTTCATTCGGATATTAAAATTCATTTTTCGGGCTTAATATTAGTCGCAGTGAAAAATTGCACAGGACCTTTTCGATTTATATTCCTAATAGGTATCGAACGTGACCGTTCACGTTCGTATTTTTATTGTTTTTATTATTGTTTATAACAATAACTTTTTTACTGTCAACTTTTAACGTAGAAACCGATTGGATCGGTCCCGATCGCAACTCTTTAAATATGAATCCGCGGTGAAATTTTGAAATTTGTCTCGAATAAAAAAATTTTTTGGAAATTTTTCCCCAACTTAGAATGATTTCATTCGGATATTAAAATTCATTTTTCGGGCTTAATATTAGTCGCAGTGAAAAATTGCACAGGACCTTTTCGATTTATATTCCTAATAGGTATCGAACGTGACCGTTCACGTTCGTATTTTTATTGTTTTTATTATTGTTTATAACAATAACTTTTTTACTGTCAACTTTTAACGTAGAAACCGATTGGATCGGTCCCGATCGCAACTCTTTAAATATGAATCCGCGGTGAAATTTTGAAATTTGTCTCGAATAAAAAATTTTTTTGGAAATTTTTCCCCAACTTAGAATGATTTCATTCGGATATAAAAACGCATTTTTCGGGCTTAATATTAGTCGCAGTGAAAAATTGTACAGGACCTTTTCGATTTATATTCCTAATAGGTATCGAACGTGACCATCCACGTTTTCCTAAGTTTCTTAACAGACGAGATAACGGCTATTGTTTAAATGTTTAATGTCTTTTATTAGCCATAGTTAGCTTATTTGAAGACTTAAATGAAAAATGAAAAGGACTTTTATTCCTTATAATTTAATTATCTATCGGATGGTTTCCTTTGTTTTTGTCTACATTACTTAATAAGCGAGAAAACGCTTATTGTTTATTACGTTAGCAGAAGTAAAATTTCAAGGGCGACCTTGTCCCAGAATGAACAAATTGACCCTACTATAGTGATACCGTGTCGTCACGTCATGCGATGACGTTGTGTTTTTAAGCTGCCGAAAAGGTACAATTTTCAGATAGTAATACCTTTGTTACACAACCTAATTCTTCAGCAAAATTTTCGTCAAGTACATTTTAGCTATTAAACATTACATTAAAAGAGTTATAAAAAATAGTTCATGTTCCCCGTTGTTGCTTCTAAGGGAAAAAGGCATTGTATAGTCACCGCGGGTTATTTCTCACGAATATTTCGGCTGTTCCCTATCGCCCGTTTTATTTACTCGGGGAGTTTAACCAAGGGAAAAAATTCCTTCCAGCGTCAGGAGATGGAGGCATTTATCTTCTTCGTTAACGTGGATACCAAAGCCTTTTAATGCCAAGAGTGAAAGTTTGTTTTCTTTCTCAACGTCAAGAGCTCAGTAAAAAAAACAGTTTGTTCCGGATCTGATATTCTAAGCTCCTTGATGAATGCAAAAACGTTTTACAGGCGGAGAAAATTCTAACTACGACTCTATAATGCCTTATTCACGAATGTAATCGTTGTTTGTTCTTTTTAGACCGTAGGTTGAAATTTAGACTAAATCTCTTAGCTAAATGCAAAGATAATATTTTCACTGATGACGTTAAAAATATTTTACTAACTCGAATTTACTGTGGTAGACAGGACTCAAATAAGATCTCAAATTAGAGAAATTGATTGCCGAACTGACAGATTTAAAATGTCCTTCTATCCACGTACAACTAGAATATGAATGACTGTAAATATGTCCAATAGTATAAATACAAGTGTAAGGTGTAATTCACCTAGTTGCTTAAAGAAACTGACTATTTTCATTAAATATGATTTTATGCAAATATTTTTTATTATACGTTTCATGCGCCATAGGTAGTTGCATGTTGGTATAAGGACGTTAACCTAACCTGACTAACGACTTGATTTTGTATTATTGCTTTGCTACTTATAACTTTTTTACATTTTAAAGTTTAAACCAGATTCACTATATTTACATTTATAGATATTATTACTAATCCTTTTTATACATTATACGTAATGCATGTTCGGTTAAATTCACCCCCTGCCTTACACCTTTAAGGTGGCATGCAGGGTGTTATGTATATGTAGATGTTACTATCGCTCGGCCGAAGGCGATCAAAACCACCTTTGGTTACGAGAGAATGTGTCGTCGTAATCCCAGTCTTTTGAATTAGCGCACATTGACTTTCTGATAGGACACAAGTCTGAGTATATTGCGATTAATATCAAATACTGCACTCCTCGAGAAACTGTAGGGATCTGGCGGGATTTGGAGAGGAAGTCAGTCATTTCACGGTTTCGTATCGGTGAATATGGTACATCTACATCTACACGATACCTTGTAAGCCACCGCGAGGGTGTGTGGCTAGATGCAGCTAGATTGTTAATATCTATAGTTTTTAAGTGGTTAATACATGCATCATGCACTACAGACTACTCTAAAATATTTCGCCTACCTATCCCTTTGCTATTCTGCCTATTCTGTTCTCTTATTGTACGGGGGGAAATGCCATTTTGAATCAATCGGTACGACAATCTATCTCTCTAATCTAAAAGGTAGTACAAAAATATTTAAAAATGACGTTATAAATATTTTTATCATACCATAATTCATTTTGTACCCGCGTCTCCCCATGGGCCATGGTGCGGTCACTAGAAGTGACTGTAAACGGGGTGTGGGGATGGAGGGGTGTTTGATAGGAGGGGGGGATATTGGGTAAAAAGCGCAGGCGTTATTGGGCGCCAACTGCGTCTGGAGAGATGCGGTGAAAAAGGAAGATTAAACAAAAAAAGCCTGCGATCCTGCACTCGGGGCCGGGAAGAGGGGAAAAAGGGACGTTCGCATCGAACAGCTGACGCTCATCTACATCTATCTACATCTACATAATACCCTGCATGCCACCATAAAGGTGTGTGGCAGGGGGTGTATTCTCACCAAAACATGCACTACATATCATGCATAAAAAGGAATATTATTAATATACTAGTCAGAACTTCATTATTTAAAACAGATAGAAATTGTAAAGCAAACATGCAAAAACATTCTGTTAGTAGGGTTAGCTTTAAGTACTCATACCAACATGAAGCAACCTATGCTATGGATTTAATCACTCGTATTGGAAATATTTACCGTTATTCGTATGTCTAATTTTACGAGGGAAAAAGGACATTTTGAATCTATCAGTTCGGCAATCAATTTCTCTAATTTTATGATTATGGTCCAGTCTTCCGTAGTAGGTTGGGGTTCGCAAAATATTTTTAACATCATCACTGAAAATATAGTCTTGGAATTTATTTAAGAGATTATGTCTAAATTTCAACCTTCGATCTGACAATGATATGAAATTTTGAAACCATAAGATATTTAGGTGTAACAATCACTAAAGATTTTTCATGGGTAAGACACATCCGGGAAATATGCGGCCGAGCGAAGAGAAAGCTAGGATTTATAAAAAGAGTACTTGGGAAATGTGATGAGAAGGCAAAAGAGCGATGTTACTTTTTACTAGTTAGGGCCCCACATTGAGTATGCAGCCAGTGTATGGGATCCGAATGAATTAGGTTTGATCAGAGAACTGGACAGTGTGCAGCGTAGAGCAGCTAGGTTCGTTAAATGGTGTTACGATAGGTTGAGTAGCGTTTCAGAATAAATAAAAGAATTAGGGCGGGAATCATTATCAGAGCGTAGGTTAAAGTACAGATTAAATCTATTAGAGAAATTTCAATCGGATAGCTTTACTGAAGATGTTAGGCACATGTTAAAAAACCAGCGTATTATGCTAGATTCGACCAAACAAATAAGATTAGAGAGATAGATTGTCGTACCGATAGATTCAAAATGACATATTTCCCCCGTACTATAAGAGAACAGAATATGCAGCACAGCAAAGGGATGGGTAGGGGAAATGTTTTAGAGTAGTCTGTAGTGCATGATGCATGTATTAATCCCTTAAACACTATAGATACTAACAATCAAGTTGAATGAGACAATATAGTTGCTTCTTTGCATGTCGGTAGTGCATGCTTGGTGATCTTCACCCCCTGCCAGGCACCCTTGCGTTGGCTTGCATGGTATCGTGTAGATGTAGATGAATGATTCCCATTTTATTTGAAAGTACTTATCGACTCTTGGACGTGGACACTTCTGGCGACTGCTTACTCCCTGCGATCATTCCTTCGCCCGCGATCGGGGTTTCTGACGCGGGGTGCGGAATCTCTGGTCACTCTCCCCGTCGCGGCGTCTCTCTCTCCTTTCATTCCTGCGTCGCGACGCTTTCCCGTCGACCCTCCGTTCCGCCCTTTGCCCGTCAGCGGATCGCTTCTCCTCCCGTTGCTCGCCGTGCTTTCTCGACTCCGTCTCCACCTGAAATGTTGCTATCACTCTGCCGCCTCGCGGGTACTTCACCAATAGTCGTCCTCTCCGTAAGCGGTCGGTCGCTTACATAAGGGAAGGGTCTGGCTGCGCTGGTGAGCTGCAGGGCTGTTAAATGCACAGGGTGGGGGTGGGGTGGGAAGATAGGTTGGGGCTGGGGGGTGTTCTGCCCGGAATTTGCGGGGCCAGGCCCACTTTATCTACCTAGCTGTCTTGTGATGAACTGGTCGTCGTATAGGTGGTGGGAGGGGGAGGGGGGGAGAAAGGGGAATTGACCGTCGAAGTGGCCCAAAGCTTCGCCCCGCACAAAAGAACAAGTGGGGGGGGGGGGGGGAAAGAGGGAACACACTCACGCTCAAACACTCGCCGCACGATCCGCACACACGCCTTGTGATCAAACTAAAGTTAAATGCACAGAAAACAAAAGAAGAGAAAAAAAGGGGAGCGACCTGACTGCTCCTTAGTCACTCTTAGCCGACTGCCCCAACATGGGATCGTTAACCGTCGGGAACGGTTACAACACAGGACCATAATCATACAATTAGAGGAACTGATTGCCGAACTGACAGATTCAACACGACTTTCTTTCCTCGTACTATTAGGGATATGAATAGATGTAAACGCATTTAATAGTATGAATAGAATTGGGTCATTCCACCTCAGTTCGACCATAAAATCGGTAAAAATGACCCGTAGGGTCACCTATTTTGACCAGCTGTTGCATAACGGTACCATTTGATGAGAAAAAGAAAAATCCAAAGCCGTTTTTCAATAAACGTAACCGTTTCCCACACCATACATCAATATGTTACCCCACCCCCCTGATGTTTTGTATTTAAAGCCATTCCTTAGGAACTTGTTGCACACTATATGTTGCCTTGATAATGACGCTATAGCCGTCGAAACCGCGGTAGGTCTTGTTAATGAAAGTGTGGAATATACCAAGTCATTTTTATTTTCATGATGCTTCAATTCCACTAAGTTACGCCTGAGGGTATTTCTTCGTTTACGAGTAATTGCAACGTTGCAAATTTCTAATTTTACACTCCTAAACTTACAAACTTACCACACATTTGACGGTATATATCAGAAATTATTAAAGCTACAGATACACAATATTGCTTATTTCAAAGGTATTGAACTTAAAATGTTTTAGGAATTATATATATGAAATGTAAACAATTTTATAAAGTTTATTTAAATTTTAAATTTTCAAATCAATTTTTGACGATGTACCCACCTTTTCGATTTTTCTCATTTTTTATTTGGTGGATATAACCCTCCTTTAAAAATTAAATAAGTTTTATAAAGGTAATATATTTCATTTAAGAAAGAAATATATTTTTGAGTGAAGGCGTAACGCCCGCCGCGCCGGCTCCCGGCTAGCGGCCGACTGTATGGTAATCTAGTGTCTTCAGAGCCCTGTAACTTTCTCTTTCATCTTCTTCTCACCAACTTCAACCGTATGTCAACTCTTTGCCCATGAATATCGCTATTTCCTTCCCCCAGATGTGACCACAGCCTTAGAATCCACGAGGAACGGCACCTGGCCTTTGAACGGCTTTTGATTTTTTATTAAAGGAGGTTGATCCGAAAAGTGAAAGTAGTGCCATTTTTTTTTATATTTTCAGCACTTATAGAACTAAAGTTCCTCTATCCAATAAAGTAAAGATAATTACACCAACCCATACTCCTTTTTCCACAAATTGCATTTGAAATTACATACGATTAACGACGAGAATGGCCATCACATGGGAATATAACGTTTAAAAATACCACAGTGACATGTCATTTTTGCAAAAAACTGATATTTTTTGCGTAATTTCACAAGAAATAAAATGACACGAAAAAAAGGCATCAACCCACCGTATTTTTCGCTAAATCCACCAATTTCTGCGCTTATAGCAGACGAAATGCGTTAGTTGGCTTCAATTGGCGCTGCGGTCGCTCTAGCCAAAATGTATGGCGTATGAATAATATCATTACTAATGAGATATTAAAGCATATTTCAGAAAAATATTATAACATAACGTTTGATAGTAATATTCTGGTGTTATACATTAGTAAATTCATTGAGTACATGAATTTATTACTTTAATGTAAATGCTGAATTCACTCCATCGTCGCGCTGATTAAAATTATCATAAAAAATAAATCCTTCGACTTTACATCGTATTTCTTGTGATACTTATGACTTTCAATAGCTTAGGTAATTTTCTTTGTGAAGTAAGGATCACTTAGCAGGCATATGCTCGCACTTAAATTAATGAGATTCCTCAGACAACTTGTCTCAAGCAGTCGCGAGCCAACCTCCTTAATCGTCATGTGGTGCCGTTCTGCCAAATTCGGTCAAATTCGGTGATCTTAAGGGCAGTCACCTGATCGATTTGACATGGAAAGACCACAAGTGTATCAATGGATGGCATAGATACGAGGGTCGTTCAATTAACCCTTAGAAACAGGTAGTAAAACAAATTATTTTGGTAGATTTTTTTCAACATTGTCTTCTTTTATGTCTATACATTATTCCCAGCGTTTCTCCAACCTTTTCCAATCCGTCCAAAAAATAGGATTTCGGAAGTTCCTCAAAATAAGAATCTGTTTGGGCGATGACCTCCTCGTTCGACGTGAATCGTTTTCCACCTAGCCATTTTTTCAAGTTTGGAAATAAAAAAAGCCACTTGGGGCCAAATCTGGGGAATGCAGTGGATGTTGTATTAAACTGAATTTTAATTCCACGATTTTCGCAATCGAAACTGCGCAGGTGTGAACTCGTGCATTAACTTGATGGGAGGGAATTTTTTTCTTTGCCATATGAGTACATTTTTTACTGATTTCATCACTCAATCGGTGCAATAACAACACATAATACCTACTCTCAATTTATTGTTTGTCCTTTTTCCAAGCAATCTATGCAGATAATCCCACGTGCATCCCAAAAAGCCATTGCCATCACCTTACCCACCGATTTCTCCGTCTTCGCCTGCTAATTGTCTGTACCGTCTGTACCTATCTATGTACCTCGAGCAGCGCTCGGGGGTTGGTCCATTAATTTGAAGTAATCTCCAAAGGCACGGTTCGGGTGGAAGCGGGATTGGCGTTGTTGAAAAGAGGAAAGGTGGGCACATTGCTTAAGAGTACTTTCATTTTCGTCAATTGATCGAAAAGTGTAAAAATTTAAGCATGAAAAAATAGTTTTTCCGTATCTTTTAACGTGGGGAGCCCGTTGATAAGCAATTTGTTTACGTTGCTAAGTAAATGTGTTTGCGTTTTTGGTCAAGGGGCAAAAGGTGCATTGACGAAGTGGAAAAAGTCGAAGAAAGTGGAATTAGTTCTATCAATCAATTGTTTAAGTAAGAAAATATTAATTGCCGGTTTCGCTGTACCGATAGAGAAAGAAATTAATTTTTGCCTACCAGCGGCTCCAATCTTGTGTACAAGAAGATTAACAGATTCTCCCCTATATGGTTCGAAGTGGTATAGAGCGTGTAGCTCAGAAGTAATACCAACTTTGTAGATTGAACCTCCAGACCAGTTCGACTC
The DNA here is from genome assembly GCA_933228895.1 of Platycnemis pennipes. Lineage (NCBI taxonomy): Eukaryota > Metazoa > Arthropoda > Insecta > Odonata > Platycnemididae > Platycnemis > Platycnemis pennipes. The sequence continues at coordinate 15,992,047 of OW121856.1, forward strand.
GAAGTAGAGATTTTAGGACGTAAGTAGTGTCAGCAAGATTATAGTTGAGATTTTTAATATGACCCTAACTCTCTGTCCCGGAACTTATTAGGACTAAGCTGGGATATGGCGATCCAATTCAGAATCTTAATGGGATTTCGCTCGCGCTATTAATCACCTTTGAAGTAAGTGCCAGGAATCACCTTCCAGATCGGTAGGTACACTATTAACGCCTTCACGGAGAGGCGGTGGAAGCTCCCTTTTCCAATCACTTTTAATCTTAAAGCAGTTGATAAGCAAGGAAGGGAAAATTAATCCACACTGGTGCTTACACCGTAACTAATTAGGGCCAGTTGCCGAAAAGAACTTTAAAGAGGGAACATCTTAAAGGAATGGTTTTATGTACAATGCCGTATACCCACTAAGATAAGCGGACTTATCCTAAACATTTTAAATGATTAGGCATGTCTACGAACTTGAAAATTCACCAATCATTAAAGCATAAGTAGCATATTTCTTCAAAAATTATATTGACTAAGGAAAACAATAACATTTTTCTCGGAGACAAGTTTTTTCGGGTAAATAGGTACCTACATTCATCTCCATCTTGAAGGAAATTATAGGGATTTTGTACTTAGGAACTGAAACAAATAACTTCACGCAATAGCTCTTTTTTATCTACCCTTATTGCCTCTGCAATATTGGCCTGACCATTCCTTGGGAATCTTTTTTATCTATTTATATTACTGAAAATCATGTCGTAAATTATTAAATCTTAAGTTAAAGGATGATTATTCTTAAATAGGTGAATAAAACAATGGTTAAGTATTTAAAAAAACTTACGCATAATATTAATGAATGTTTTCCGTCGACAATTTTAAAAGTTCATTCCCGACAATTCCCCAGAAATTGCATTACAGTATGGCACCTGAATCGATAAATGTGAAAAAAATTATAGTGATTAAATATAATCAGAATGATATTCGTACCTATCTGGTACGCACCCTGTATCCATAAATGTATAAGATATTGATGTTGGATCCTTAATATTGGTATTATGTTAGATTAAACTGCGGCACCTCCTTATGAATCATGGCCAATGTCAAGAAAAATAATTGAAACGAGCCTCTCGAATAAAGTTATTATTGGAACTTAATGACCAAATTAAATATTTGTTACCCAAAGAATCATGAAATAAATAATGAACAAATTCATGGAATTTGAATCCCTTGATCCTACATTCATATATTTACAAGAATCATCTATATAAGAATAGAACGAAAAGCTGAGCAGTTCCTGAATGAGGGCCAATTTGGGTTCCGAAAAATAAACCAAGGACACAAAAGCGAATTTGGTCCTCAGAATACGTATACAGAAGATAATATAGAAGATTCAACCGACGATCGTCGCATTTGTAGACTTGGAGAAGGAGATTGACAACGTGGATTGGAACTTGATGCTAAGGATTCTCAAAGAAATTGGAGTATCGTACGATGCCCAAAGAGTTCTGCACAGGTTTTATAAAAACCAGGTGGCTATAATCAAATCAGGACCCAACAGTAGAGAAGCAAGCATAAAGAAAAGAGTGTGACACTGTATTCCGTATTATTCAATGTCTACATCGAGAACGCTATCAGAGAAGTCAAAAGTCACCGAGAGTGAACATCCACGGGGAGAAAATCAGCATGCTGCAATTAACCGCCAATATAGCAGTCATGGCAGAAACAGAAGGAGAGTTTAAGAAGACACTAGGAAATATAAAAAGGACAATGGCCTGATATCACCTGAAGATCAATAAAAAGAAAACTAAGGTACTGGTATGCAGTAGAAAAAAATGAAGCCAGGACAAATGTTAGGAAATGCTAGGAAAACGAAAAATCGAGGAGGTGGAAGAGTTCTGTTACATATACATCTACACGATACCGTGGAAGCTACCGCAAGGGTATGTGGCGGGGGGTGAAGATCACCAAGCATGCACTAATAACATGCAAACAGGCAACTATAGGGTCTCATGCAACTACATTGTTAGTATCTATAGTGTTTAAGGGGTTAATACATACATCATGCACTACAGACTACTCTAAAATAATTCACCTACCTATCCCTTTGCTATGCTGCCTATTCTGTTCTCTTATAGTACGGGGAAAAATGCCATTTTGAATCTATCGGTACGACAATCTATCTCTCTAATCTTATTTATCTGGTCGAACTTGCATAATACGCTGGTTTTTTTAATATGTGCCTAACATCTTCAGTAAAGCTATCCGATTGCAATTTCTCTAATAGATTTATTCTGTACCTTAACCTACGCTCTGATAATGATTCCCCCGCCCTAATTATTTTATTAATTCTGAAACGCCTCCTGAAAATTACCTCGGATGCCGAGTAACCAACGATGGGCGAAGTAAAAGAGAAATTGCCAGTAGTATTGCCCAAGCGAAAAGGGCATTTTACCAGAAGAAGATTCTGCTTACAGCTGCAAATACAAGCGTGGAAGTGAGGAAAAATTTCATTAGAACATACATCTGGAGCATTCTACTATATGGCAGCGAAGCATGGACGATAACAGCAGCAAATAATTCAAGGCTGGAAGCATTCGAAATGTGGTGCTACCGAAGAATGATGAAGATAAAATGGATCGACCCAGTGACAAGCGAAGAAGTCTTAAGAAGGGTCTTATACTGGCAAGGCGTTGCAAATCATGTCCTGCAAGGAAAAAGTAGCTAATTTTCCGTATAGGATCGTCAAATTTGCTCAATACTCTTATGATGAATCCCCGTCTACGATTAACTCGTTCGATTGTTTCACGAATGTGTCTACCCCAAGAAGAGTACGAGTTGGAAGAAATGCTTCTATTACTTTCACTATTTGTTGGGCGTGAGAGGAACCAATTCAGAACTTGCCCTGGTAAACAAATTTCGTTTTCCGCCATAATCACGTGGCACCCCTGTTGCTGTTTCGCCGGCACCATGTAGTGCCGCGGTACACACGTTAAGGAGAACTGGTTCAGTGAATAAATTCTCATTTTCACTGTTTTTAGTTTCCCAAGGGAATGTTTTTGAAAATGTATCCATGTTCAACTCTTTCTCTCTCTCCATAAATAGTCTTGATGCACTTAAGGAAGTTCCACCATGACTCAGCGATGTAATATCCAGTAAAAGAGCTATGTTATTTAATGAATATATGCCGATCCAGAAAAACACCTATATGGAAAATTATCTATATGGTGATAAAGCATACACAATAATTGTATGAGTATGCTATTATGTAGCGCGTTGTAGTCGCATTCTATTTTTTACAAGATCTTTTAACTCATTTTAACTTCGAAACTTGACTGACGTGTTGTTGCCACGTTTAATTTATAAAGTGAGAATACATGCTCAATCCCGATAATACGTATTCTAAAATAGGTTAAATATTTTCTTACTTAGTTTTAAACTATTCCTTGTAAATACAACTCTTTGTTTTGAATTTAATTAATGTTGATATTTTTGAATACTGTTTGGCAACTATGACGCTGCTACCATTTGGAAGCGTTGGAATTAATTACACCGTATCAATAACCAATGAAATATCTAAATTACATTAAAAATATAAGACGGAGCTTGGTAAGGTACATTACTAAATTAAGTTACTAAATAGGCTTGTAAGCACGTACCGTCACAACTACCGTTGCCAATGATAACAAAATACTGTGGCGCCACTTTCATGTAACTAAGGCTTTTCTGCTATTTTCGAGCAAACATTTATTAATATCAATTAAAGAAGTGTGTAGACGAGTACTTTTTTTACAATGATAAATTCTACATAAAATTTCGCATCTTATATTAGTTTTTCGTCAAAATGACATTTCTCTTCACCTTATAAATATGCAAATTTTACTGCTAGAGCCATGCTCTGCCGTATAGCTACGCATGAAATAGCTGATTTTCAGCGTCCTTTTTCTTCAAATATATGATGGAAAGGCCTCCTTATTTTATTGCCAATCGAAGGAAGAGCCAAAAAATGTGATCTGAAATTTTCACAATAATGACACCTACTTCATAATTCGGTGGAGCCTCCTTAAGCAAGGGATGATTAAAAAAAGACTGCCGTCAAGCGCAGCTTCTGCGTAAACATTTACCGCCGCAAACTCCCTTTAATGGCATTCTCAGGGGTCTCTATCGTCGCGCAATTTGCGGAGCTTTGGATGCGACGCCAGGGAGCGTTGGAAATCCGACTCGCAGTCAGGGGATCCCGAGGGCCCGGCCCTGTCCGCCTGCCGTCCGAGTGCTCGCGAGGGCCGGCGCTAATCGAGAAAGGAAGGCCGCTCCTCTGTAAGGGGCTCTCATTAATTGGAGTGTGAGATTGCGAATCAGGAAGCTGAAGAGGCATTTGCGAGCCGTTCCGAGGGGAATGACTTCTGCTCACAGTATGTGTAGCGTCAAATGGTATTCACCATTTGTACATCTACGTTATACCCCGCATGCCATCATAAAAGGTGTGTGGCAGAGGGTGACTTCACAACAATCATGCTTTATATATATCATTCTTGAAAAGGATCACTGACTATATTTTAGTCTAAATTTAACAATTTAAAAAATAGATAAAAATAGCAAAGCAAGAATGGATAGACATGCAGTTATTTGGGTTAGATTAAATTTCTTATACCAACATGCAACTACTTACGCTATCCAGCAATGCACTTTTATTTATACTATCGGATATGTTTACAGCTATGCGCATACCTAAATGTACGAGGGAAGAAGGGATTTTTGATCCTGTCTTTGCGTCAAACAATTTTCCTAATTTTGTGATTGTGGTCCAGTCTTCCATATTAAGTTGAGCTTCGCAAAACATTTTTATCGTCATCAGTGAGAATATTATCTTGGAATTTATTTAAGAGATTAATTCTAAATTTCAACCTGTGATCTGAAAATGATTCCCACTTCAATTCAGTTAATAGACTGGTTACGCTAATATGGTATCGTACCGTCCCTTTACAAATCTTTCCGAACTTCGCTGTACACTCTTCTGTTCATTATGGTTCTACGTCAAGTCATAACCGTACATCTCTTAACCGACATCTGGTAACTTACATATCGTAACCGCGACAACTGGTAACCAGACAACTGGTAATCGACTATTTCGTAAACGCGACAACCAGTATATGGTCATTTGGTAACCGGAAGTGCAGAGAATGACTACTGAGGAGTATGAGAAATATACATTTCCAAATTATCATGGACGCGTGACATGAAATATAGCCAATATTAAACAAGGTAATTTCGATATAACTTTCACACCAACAATGAGGTATGAGAAGGAAAAGTTTTATAACGCCGGGGTATTTACGATGGCAGTTTCTATGCCGGCGGGCCACTAGGGGAGGCTTTACTTTGCTAAAACTGTGGACGCACAGGGCCAGTATTAGTGCTATGTTGAAACGGCTATATATCGGGAACAATCCTGAGTGGAGACAAACTGGTAACGGTATTAGACGCGGAATGATAAACTTTAGAAAATGCATGGACTGCACTTCATTATTCAAGCCTATTTCGTAAGGATCCCGTATACTGGCAGCGTATTCTAAATCAGATCTAACCAGGGGAAAGTGGCTATTTTCAAATGGGACTAAGGAAGCCTAGAACAAGGCTTTTATAAGGAGAAAAGTTGACTTGAATACACCTTGGATCATGGAAACAGTCATAAGAGTTATCCATGAGATAAGAGAATACAACCATTTGAAAAATTAAGAAGGATAACTCTGCTGCAAAGAAACGACGAAGGTCCCAAAGGGAGAAAAGCTAAAGAAATGTGGATGGAGAATAATTCAGAAGAGTTGAAAAACAACCATAGGAAGATACCAGCTGCCTGTTGGAAATATAGATATTTTGAATCCGTCAGTTCGGCTATCGATTTCTCTAATTTTATTTATGTTCCAGTCTACCATAGTATGTTGGATCCCGCAATATATTTTTAGTCACCGTTGAAAGTATTGTCATGGAGTTTAGTTCAGTTTAAATTTCAACCTATGGTCTGGTAATGGTTTCCATTTTAGTTCATCTAATATACTGACGTCGCACACATTATTATTACACATTATGTCAGAGAAACACGAATTGGATTCAATCCATTTTTTAGCGTATCTCTGTTAATGCTCAAAAGTTAGCTATTTTCGGAGGAAAATTTTTTTCCACAGGTTTGACTTATATAAATGGATTGGCGGTATCGATATCATTCTCGCTATTTTGTATATCCATCAGACTCAAGGACAGAGGCCACTTTCGTGCCTAGTAATCCGTACCTTGGTAGGAATTGAAGATGTTCAGTTGAAATTTAAACACTCACCTGCGGAACTTTTTGGTAAGGACGTACCTACCTACATGGCCACGCTCACTTAAACTAATTAATTTGAATGTTCAGAGTTTACCAGCTCACTACAATGAACTGCGCTCAATAATCTCAAGTGATAAATTTCACATTATATCCTTAGCTGAAACCTGGCTGAAGCCCTCCATACCATCCAGCACCGTTGAGTTACCAGGCTACACTCTCCACTGAAATGATCGTACTGGGAAAGGTGGTGGTGGCGTAGGCGTGTGCGTAAGGAATAACTTAAAATGTAGGAAACTAGCTAAGAGTGATTATAATTACAACAAGAGGCCAGAATATCTACTCATTGAAGTAAAAATAAACTCCACAAAGATTATTATCGGCACAATATACAGGCCACCCAAATTGGGCCATCTTTCCGACCTGGATACTGTAATATCTGAACACTCAACGGAATATGAACACGTAATATTAGCAGGAGACTTCAATGCCAACTTCAATACCAATACTTACGATACAAATTACCTTAGGCGAATCTTCTCAATAAATAACCTTAGCATTCTCCCACTCTGCTCTACAAACACGACTGCAACTGCTTCAACATGGATTGACCTAGTCATAACAGCTAAACAAGAAAAAGTTATTACGTATGGACATCTCCCAGCTCATGATCTAATATACCTTGTGTATTCAGGCAGAACGCCAAAATTCAAGCAAAAGTACATTCTTCGACGAAATATCAATGAAATAAATAATGAAGAATTACTCAACGTAGCTTATACACTTCCATGGCCAGAGCATCACAGGTCACGGGCACTCTCTCAATACATATGATAGATTAGAACACGGATGGTAAGATAAACGGCGTAAATTTAACACCATGTTGATGTTTCTTTTTGTTTATTAATTTTTCCTTAATTCCCTTTTAACTATATTTTTTAATTCTTTTTTTCTCCTTACCTTTTGTAATTTTTCTTTTCTTGAATTTTATTATTATCTACTAATTTTCCTATGTACATGCTATTATATTTGAGTTATTCTTAAACACTAGCTTTACTGTCAGTAGGATTTCGCAGGTTTTTCACTCACCCCTTCTTGTGTGGGTGTTTTCCTGCAGTGGGTTTTTGCGTAAAGGAAGTAAGCATAATAATCCTCACGTTTTGCCCGCATTGTAAATTCTTTCACACACTATTAGATATGTAATATTGATATATTGTGTATATATATTTCTTTTGTATCAATTTATCATTCTTTAATTCCTATAAGTGTATTCTTTACTGATTTTTTTAACCTCAGATTGTAATTGTTTTAGGTATTGACCACTATTTGATTTATATAATTATTTTGACGAGGGGTTAGATGGCAGGAGGGACAGTTTTGTCTCAATCTCGCCCCAATAAAGACCTTTTATTATTATTATTATTATGGCCCTCCATTAAATTCACAGAAACAGTAGATGATAAAGTGGATATCTTAAACTCACTAATGATGTATCTCTTAGACAAATTTGCTCCAGAAAAAATAATTCGGTTATCCAAACCATGTGCACCATGGTTGAATACAGAAATTAAACAATCAATGGCGAAACGAGACTCAGCTTTTAGATCATTTAAGAAAACCCAGGCTGTCGAAGCATTTCACAAATATAAACTTCTTAGAAATAAAACGAAACAGCTAATAAGAAATGCCAAACTTAAATTCTTTCACTCAGTAACAACACTTAAAAACTCACCAGCGACGCTATGGAACAAACTCAAGTCCATTGGTATAGGTAAAACTAAAGATAGTGTCCTGCCACCAGACTTATGTCTTGACTCACTGAACGAAACATTTTCTCGGCCCCCCCCCATTCGTATTATAAAGGAGGTGAAAGAGCAAGCCCTAAAAATGTACCGCTCAAAAAATTCTCGAATGCTCTCTCTCGCGAAAAAGTATTCAAATTCACCCCAGTCACCCAAATGCAAGTACTTTCTTCTTTCAAAAAACTAAAATCTAAGGCAGAAGGCTCAGATGGTATACCACTTGAATTCATAAGAAAGCTGCTCCCTCTAATCCTCCCATGCATCACCAACATCTTTAGCTCCTCACTATTTCAAAACCATTTTCCATGTCAGTGGAAAAGTGCTCTAATCAGACCTATTCCAAAAAAGAGTAAATCTCCTGACGATAAAGATTTCCACCCTATTTCCTTTCTTCCGATCCTCTCCAAAGTTGTTGAAAAACTTGTGTGTGAACAAATGACCAATTTTTTAAACTGCAATAACATACTTGACCAGCTTCAATCCGGCTTTAGACATGGACACAGTACCACTTATGCACTAGTAAAAATATCAGACGACTTAAGAAGATCCATGGATATGAAAGAAGTAACAGTATTTATTTTGCTAGATTTCAGTAAAGCTTTCGATTCACTAGACAGTGAAATCCTTGCAGCAAAAATGAGTCGCATGGGTTTCTCCTCATGTACAATCACTGGATTACTTCATACCTAACGGGTCGAAAACAGAAAGTTTTTCGTAATGATTCATGCTCCTCGTGGGTCGAAACGAACCGAAGTTCCCCTCAAGTCTCTATCTTAGGACCTTTGCTAAGTTCTCTTTGCATTAAAGATTGCCCATCAGTGCTCAGAAATTGCAAGCATCATTTATACGTGGATGACCTCCGAATATATTTACATTCGAATGTCGATAACTTGTATAACAACCTGAGACTCATAAATGATGAACTTGAATTTATCAACAGTTGGAGTAAAACAAACTTTTTAAGTACAAATCCTGGAAAATCGCAAGCAATCATTATTGGATACCCGAGGATACTGAAAGACATTAAAAAAGATGAATTACCTCAGTTAAGTATAGCAAATGACCCAATACCTTATTGTGAGGAGGTTAAGAACCTAGGAGTAATCATGGATGAAAGTCTGTCCTGGTCATCTTATGCAACTAAGATATGCAAAACAGCAAATAAGTCATTATTCCCTCTTCTCAGATTGAGACACTTCATTCCTGTCTCTCTAAAAAAACAACTAGCCTTAATTCTAGTTTATAGACTAGTTTCCGCATTAATTCTACCCCACTTTGACCACGCTGATGTAGTGTATCAAGATCTATCTCAGGGACTTTCATTAAAACTTCAACGCTCTTTCAATGCCTGTATCCGATTCATCTTCAATCTACAAATAACTGATCACACTACCAATTTCATAAATAGTCTCTCCTGGTTGAAACCCAGTTCTCAACGTCTTTTTCATACGCTCTCCTGAATGTATCAAGTTTTACACACCTAAATGCCGAAGTACCTTACGGACGACTTTCAAAAACTCAGCACAGTTCATGGATCCAACACACGTGGGAATCAAACACTTGGGTTAAAGTCGCTCTCGTGGGGAGGACCGACGGTCAGACCCTCATTACCTCTCGAAGCAGCTAATCCAAGACCCTTCCTCGAGTTCGAGGCTCGTATGGACCCAACCCTCACTGCAGGAGGCCCAACAACTGAAGTTGACCATTTGCAGTTAAATATGCAATTTAAAAGTTTATAACTTAAACCCGAAAGTATCATGTTTATCGCATAGCCGACGAAGATACGACTAAGTAGGTTTTTTGAACGGCATTGTGCGATAAAATTGAATGATTATTGATGAAAGTAAGATTTTCCTTATAGCGATGTGGCAACCCTGCAGATCGCCGGAGGAATGGGGAGGGGGCACAGGGATACGTGAGAACGACCATCGCCGCGGGAAACCCAGCCTCAGAAGTTGACCGTTTGCAGTTAAATATGCAATGAAAAAGTTTAAAACTTTTACCCACATTTATGATGTTTGTCGTATAGTACGCGAAGAGACGATTAAGTAGGTTTTTTGAACGACGTTGTGCGATAAAATTTAAACTCCCTATTTTGAATGCACCCTTACTATGCGAGCTAACGTCTCTGCGTCTCTACTAGTAAGTACTCTACTAGTAATTAGGGTTGCTTCTAAATATTGCGTGGACAAATAGACCGAATTGTGCCTTTCAAAACCTCCGCTTCACCAAATACGCACTATCCTGCCATTTACCCTCGCGGTGACTTTCAGGGTATTACGTAGATGTAGATGTACCCTCCATGGTATTTGGAGCAGGGGCGGAGTGGGCGCTCAGGGGCCCGTGCCGCTATATGTCCAGAGGGGCCCGGTTTTGGTGACCCCCCCATCGCTTCTGAATAAAATTCTGCGTGAAAACGCGTTTCGGGTCGTTAATGGCAAAAGGTTTGCAAATAATATATATAAACGACATAAAAACTTTCGCTGCGATAAACGTTTTATTTTAGACGTAAAAGGGTCCGGGCGGGAATCCCCGCCTTCCTGCTCTGGCCACGCCGCACCTGATTTGGAGGATTAGTTGGTTGGGTTGGGTCAGCTACAAAACAAATTTACAGCTACACTTCTTAAATACTTCCTAAACATATCCGCTATCGAAGCGAATGGGTACCTTCTTCATTCCGCCATCTGATCGTGTCTAAAATGGTTAAAAAGCTACTTGTAAGTGGCATCTTCATGTGTTATTTATTATTAATTAGTACTTACCACATTATTATCAAATTACTGCAGCTAATCGAAATTCACAGGAGCGCAAAGACAGGCATTACGGTCACATCATAGTATTATACAAAAACGTGTAAATAAAGATGTATTACATTTTCTATGTGCTATGCATGCATTTATTGCAACACCTTGAATGGCATCTGGGTCACTACGAAGTGATTTTCTAAACTCCAGGTATTCGTTTGTAATCAGGAGCGGAGTTCAAGAAATTTATAAAAGTCACGAAGACCCTGCTGATGTTAAACCCCCTGTCACACGCCCTTGAAGTGGCCTGAAGGGTATTATACAGATCTCCACATCTACATTTACACGATACCCTGCAAGACACCTTGAGGGTGTGTGGCAGGGGGTGAATATCACCAAGCATTCGCTATAAACATGCAAACATGCAACTATAGATTCTCAGGCAACAAGACTGTTTGTATCTACATAGTAATAAGGGATTGGTTGTTATTACATGCATCATGCACCACAGACTATAAAATATTTCCCCTACCTATCCCTTTGCTATGCTGCCTATACTGTTCTTTTATATTACGGGGGAAAATGACGTTTTCAATCTATCCGTACGACTATCTATCTCTCTAATCTGATTTATCTGGTCGAATCTAGCATAATACACTGGTGTTTTTAACATATGCCTAACATCTTCAGTAAAGCTATCCGATTTAAATTTATGTATGAGATTTAATCTGTACTTTAACTTCGTAACCCTGCTCTGATAATGATTCTCACCCTAATTCTTTAATTAATTCTGAAACACTACTTAACGTATCGTAACACCTTTTAAGGAACCTAGCTGCTCTACGCTGCACACTGTCTAGTTCTCTGATCAAACCTAATTCATTAGGATCCCTGGCTGCATACTCAATACTAACTAGAGAAAAGTAACATTGCTCTTTTGTCTTCTCATCACATTTTCCAAGTACTCTTTCCAAGTTCTGGTCGCACAAGGATCACTTACTTCCTCGCTTACCAGTCCTTTTTCCCAGATAACAGCGTAAAAATATCGTAGAATTCTCCCTCATCTTTTTCAAATCCTTTTTCCCTAGAATTCTCCCTCGCCTACCCTCGTAGTCTTTGCCTCGCCTACCCTAGTAACCTTTGGGCATGAAGCAATTAAGACAGGTTTGAAATTCAACGGAATGGGTGGGTAGGGGGGAAGGGAAAGTGACCGTTGAGCGACCAAAACATTGTTCTGCATGGTTCTCCGTATGCTTCACATGCAGCATTCACTATTATGAAACAAGTTTTCAGGCTCAACATTATATGCAGCTACCTATGCAATACACTTGTATTTATACTATTGGATATATTCAAGGTGTTCATATGCGTAATTGTACGAGGAAAGAAAGACATTTTGAACCTATCAGTATGACAATCTACCTCTCTAATCTTATTTATCTGGTTTAATCTAGCATAATTAGCTGGTGTTTTTAATATATGCCTAACATATTCAGTAAAGCTATCCGATTTATATTTCTGTAATAGATTTAATCTGAACTTTAACTTACGCTCTCATATGATTCCCACCCTCATCATCATCATCATTGGTCAACAATCCTAAAGTTGGTTTGACGCAGATTTCCACTCGATTCTTCTATCGACCAACCTTTTCATTGTGACGTAATTCTTCTCTTTTACATCATTCACAACCTGTTCCATGTATCTCATACGAGGCCTGCTTTTCCCAATCTTTCTGTTCACTTTTCCCTCGACGATAGTCTTCATCAGGCCGTCGTGTCTTAAGATACGGCCGATTAGGTTGTCCCTTCTTTTTAGAGTTGTTAGCAGACTTCTCTTCTCTCCCACTCTTCTTAGGACTTCCTCGTTATTTACTCGGTCGATCCATTTAATCTTCATTTCCACCCTAATTCGTGTATACAATGTGTTCTAACTGCTATTGCCGCACCACTCTTGAATTTAATCTAAATCCTTGCTAAGTGATTCCCTGTCTTCTTTTGATATACCCCTGTACACTACCGCATCGTCTGCAAAAATTCTAAGCTTACTATTAACTACGGAACCTAATTCGTTTATGTATAAAAGAAATAGAAGCGGACATATTACGCTACCCTGAAGAACTTCCGGTGTTACTTTGATTATGTCCCACGTCATACCATCACCGTTTTTAAAAATAGGTGTAAAGTTAGCGTCTTTCCAATCCTTGGGTACTATGTTGTTCGTTAGTGTTTAATTGAATATTATTTCTAGATAGGGGGCTATTTCAGAAGCTAATGTTTTATATACTCTGGAAGGAATTTGATCGGGACCTGGTGATTTGTTTTTACTAATTTTTTTAACTGGTGCTCTATTCCGCGACATGGAATTGTTATTTCGGGCATAGGTTCACTGAAAGAGTTCGGCGGTGTTTCAACTGTGTTGTGTAGCGATGAGTTGAATACGCTTTGGAAGGCGTTTAAATAATTGGCTTTTTCTAAATTGCTGGTGACTCCAATTCCTGCATCGCTTTTAAGCGTGTGCACTGTGGACCTATTTCTCAGAAGCACATATGATAATCTAAATATTCTCCTAATATCTCGCTCTGAAAATTGTGATAACGCTTGCCTACACCATTTCCTTGGCAATACTCTCGATTTTTTATAGTTTTGAACTATCTCATTTGTCCCTCTACCGATAGACACTGTCCTGCATTCTTCATCCCAGTGTTGTATACCCTTTGTCGCTTTAGTGATTTCCTAACCTCCACGTTATACCACCTTGGCTCTATATTATCACTTATCAATTTACTTGGTATCTATTTGTTAACTGCTTTACGGGTGACCTCCAGAAATTCCATCCACGAATCCTCCGTATCTAATACTTTGCTTTGTTTGATAAATACATTAAACGATTCCCTTAATTCCTCTTTCATACCGTCGTAATTAGCCTTGTCAAATAAGTATATCTTCCTCCTTGGTTTACAATGTCTTTCAAGAGCTATAACAAATTTCACATGCACTATTTTGTGATCATTAATTCCTGTGACTGTAACTATATTTAGAACTTTTTCGGGTGTATTTGTTGCTAATAAGTCTAGAATGTGTTTCCCCTGGTCGGTTCTGTTACTAACTGTTGTAAAGAATGTGACGTAAAGGTGTTCAATAGTGATTCGCAGAGTTCCTTATCCTTACCTCCAGTTATAAAACTACACATATTCCAGTCTATCGAATGTAGGTTGAAGTCTCCACGTACTATTATTCCCCTATCATTGATCCGAGAAAGCAATGTTCCTATCTCTAACTCTAGTTCCATTAAAGAATTGACGTCTACATCCGGTGGCCTGTGGCATGCACCTGCATATATATTTAATGCGTTACTACTTATACTTTTAACGGAACACCAAATACTTTCTACTGACATACATCTACATAATACCCTGCAAGCCACCATAAAGTTGTGTGGCAGGGGTTGATTTCTCACCAAACATGCACTCCCTATAATGCATAACAAAAGATTAGTATTTATATACTAGCCAAACTTCACTATTTAAAAGAGATAAAAATAGCAAAGTAAGCATGCAAAAACATACTGTAAGTTGGTGTACCTTCAAGTCCTTACACCTACGCTAAACATTGATTCACTCGTATTGGACATATTTACCGCTATTCATATCCTCGATTGTACGAGGAAAAAAGTACATTTTAAATCTGTCAGTTCGGCAATCAATTTCTCTAATTTTGTGATTATCGCCCAGTCTACCATAGTAAGTTGGGGTTCGGAATATATTTTTAACGTCATCACTGAAAATATGGTCTTGGACTTTGTTTAAGAGATTAAGTCTAAATTTCAACCTGAGATCTGACAATGATTCCCACTTTGATTTATTTAATACACTGGTTACGCTACCGTCCCTTTACAAATCTTGCCGATCTTCGCAGCACACGTTCAAGTTCATTATTTAGACCGATTTCGTAGGATCCCATACACTGGCAGCATATCCCAAATGAGGTCTTACTAGGGAAAGGTAGCTGATTTCTCGTACATGATCGTCACATTTACCCAGTACTCTTTTGACGAATCCCAGTTTACGATTCACTTGACCCATTATTTCACGAATGTGTTTACCCCAGGAAAGATCGTGTGTCAGTCTTATTCCAAGATATTTAATGGATTCCACGTTTTTTAATTCATTATTACTGATTTTGTAAGTGCTGGGAGGAGAGCTAGTCTTTTTACAAAAATTCATTACTACACATTTTTTAAAATTTAATTCTACCTGCCATTATCACAGCAATTTTTGATTGCTTGTAGGTCAGTATTTAAATATTCTTTATCGTTTGGGCATAGAATTTCCCTGTACACTACTGCATCTTCGGCAAATAGACTAAATTTACTTTTTACCACCTTATTGATATCATTTATGTAAAGGAGGAACAGGAGTGGACCTATCACACCACCTTGTGGGACACCCGAAGTGACTTTAATTGCCGGTGAGGTAACACCGTCCAAAACAACCCATTGCACCCGATCATGTAGAAAATCACTTATCCATGATATAATGTTACTGTCTAGCCCATAATATTTTAAATTCAAAATTAGTTTGCTATGAGATACCTTGTCAAAAGCTTTCTTGAAATCGAGAAATATTGCATCCACTGGAATATTATTTTCCCCAGAAACTAAAATATCGTGGGAAAAGAGAGCAAGTTGAGTTTCACATGATCTGCTCTTTCGGAAGCCATGCTGAACATTGCACAACAAATTCTGGCTATCTAGGTGCCCCAAGACTGAACTGACAATTATATGTTCTAGGACCTTGCATGAAATGGATGTGAGAGATATTGGTCTGTAGTTAGATGGCTGCTCCCTATCACCACTTTTAAAAAATGGGTGTTACATCAGCTACTTTCCAGTCCATAGGTACGACGTGTTCAGTGAGGGATTTATTAAATACTATTTGAAGGTAGGGAGAAATTTCGGAAGCTAACTCTCTATACACGCGGGAGGGAATATGATCAGGGACAGGAGATTTGTTGGGGCTTATATCTTTGAGTAACTTTTCAATGCCATTACAGGAAATTTCTATTGGTTGCATCAGCCGCTAAAAGAGGTCAGGTAACACGACAGTTGGATCGCCGTAAGGTGGGTTAAAAACGGTTTGGAAGAAGGAATTAAGCAAATTAACTTTGTCAAGAGTGTTTGTGGCCATTTCCCCCCTATCATTTTTTAGTGAATGGACGGTAGACTTATGGCCTTGCACCTCCCTGACGTAGGACCAGAAGACTTTTGGATTTTCCTTCAGTTGTTCCCCAAGTGTTTTTCGTTTGAATTCTGCGAATGCATTACTAAGTGCTGTCTTTGCAGCGGATTTTGAAATTTTATAATTTTCAATTATTACGTTACGCTCATTAGTGGGCATATATTTACTATTTCTTTTCATTTTAGCATGACATATTCGCTGCCGTCTCAGGGATTTTCTCACTTCGGCATTGTACCACCTAGGTTCAGTGCTTTCTTTTTTAAATTTACATGGGATATATCTATTGATCCGAGAGCGCATGATATTAATGAACGGCTTCCAGGATCCCTCCGTACATAAGTTGATGGAAGACTTTTTAAAATCCGATAAGGAATCTCTTAAATAAATTTTAAAGCTAGGAAAGTCAGCTCTTTTAAAAATATAAATCTTTATCTTTTGTTTAAAATTTTTGCCTAAAGTTAGTGAGAATTTTGCTGTTATAACTATATATACTGGTATACTGTTATATATATATACTGGTCACTGATTCCATCAACCGTGTCAATCTTAGTCACTTGTTGTGGGATCTACATCTACATCTACATAATACCCTGCAAGCCACCACAAGGGTGTGTGGCAGGGGGTGATTGCTCACCAAACATGCACTACATATCATGCATAAAAAGGAATAGTATTAATGTGGTTGCCAGTAAATCAAGAATGTTATCCCCTCTATTAGGTGCTGTAGCTAATTGTTGTAAGGAGTTGTTGGAGAACACATCTAATAGAGTCTCACAGATGTCCTTGTCCCTTCCTCCGGCTATGAAGCAGTGAGTTCTCCAGTCTATTGATGGTGCATTGAAATCGCCACCTATTATTATATTACGCTCACTATTGCGGGACGTTATAGAATTTATCTGCTTTCCCAGTTCTAATAATGACTCAACATCAGTGTTTGGGGGCCTTTAGAATGCGCAGACAGATATTGATTTGGATTTAGGGCATGTTAATGAACACCAAACACATTCTAAGGGGTTGTCGGGAAATATCACTGCTGTTTGGGGGCCTATAGAATGCGCAGACAGATATTGATTTGGCTTTAGGTCATCTTAATGAACACCAAACACATTCAAAGGGGTTGTCTGGGAATAACTCTGCTTTTCTAATGATTGAGTTGAAATCTTCAGTAAAACACTTCGGGAATATTTCATATGTGATATGTGTGATGTGTCCTTCGATAGCCAGCTTTCTGTGCATACGATTATATCTGCATCAGTACTTTGTATCTACTAGTCTACTGCAGCTAACAATCCAGCATGGAGGGTAGTGTATATTTGATGAATCGTATGTTTTCGAGACATCTCGGCCTTTATGTCTACGAAATGTTTAGAAGAAGATAATCTTAGAGTTGTAGACAGCAGTGGCTTTCATAGTACGGGTGCAATCGCAATAGGACATTTCTTAGGTTTTACAACAATCCTTAAATTTTATCGCACAACGTCGTTCAAAAAACCTACTTAATCGTCTTGTGTTACCTCACCACCGAACCGTCAAATTCAATAAATCAAATATCGTAACTGCTGCCGTGAATGGATTAACCTTGACAGTACCATGAGAAATTCAACATCGCTCACTAAGTTCAGGAAGTCACTACATAAAATTTTCCTCCAAGCTCAACAGGGAGACAATTAACATACGCTGTGTAATCCCAGCAGAGTGACACGTATCATACTGGCCAAATACAAATGCACCATGCCAAATACACGCAAGATTATTTCACCACATTTTCAACTGTCATTTATGTACTATTTTTGTTCTTAATTTTAATCACATTAGCCTTCTCTCAGTAGGGTTTTCACAGGTTTTTCACACCCCCTTCATGTGTGGGTGTTTTCCTGCAGTGGGTTTTTTCCGTGATGGACATCAGCTAATATCCTCACGTTTTCCCCCGCAACTGTATATGTCTTTTACACATACCTTTAATGTTATCATTTTCATCTTGTTGATTTTATATGGTTTTCCTGATCGAAACCTTATATTCATATTTTTCATATTGTATAACTATAATCATTTTTTTTCATTGTCATATTATCTTACTTATTTTTTCCTCATTGTAATTTCAATTATTTTTCTATTGTAATTTTATTTATTTTTTTTGAGTATTTAGAACAACGTTTTTATGTAGGTATATATATGCTATATTTGATGCATTGACGAGGGGTTACATGGAAGAGGGGAGTTTTTAGTCTCAATCTCACCCCAATAAAGACGCCCTATCTATCTATCTACATAACCCCTGCACGACCCAGGCAACCAAATTTTCGAATAAACAAACCTTGGCAATTTTTTTTATAAAGTGTTAGGTTTTTTATTACATTGCTGTCGTAATGAAGTCGCTCTGTATGCCAGGCAGGAGCAAGTACTATATATTTCGAGGCGCAAGAATTGCGACTGGAACTTGAGAGAATTAGGGTGAAGAGGGTAAGGAAGGCGGGATTTAAACTTTGGAGAAGACAGAGATTAAAAAGGGGCGTTAAAAAGTGCTTACCCTGCGTGCGAGAAAACCCTTATTTTCCTTCCATCCGTCCCCAGCGAAGGGGAAAGGCCCATTCAGCCCTCCCGGCTGACAAAAATCGCCTCGTTGCTATGCTCTCCTTCCCCTCCCCCTACTTCCTTCCCCTCCTACCCCTTCCTCATCGCTCCTCAATTAGGCCGTTTACCATATTTTTTATTTCCGTACATGATAGAGTTTGTATAATATATAGACTCGTATTGTTCCGTTCTTCAATTAGTTCTCGAGTTACGAGCGGCGAAAAACTGATGTTTATAACTATTTCGGAAGAGTGGGCGTGAGAAGGACTCTTACGTCATCCACTTCGTCCAATCACAACTGAGACTGCGCAGCTACTTCAGCTTATCACAATGGGTGACAAACAGCTGACTCTGCCAATGGAAATGGTTGCGACAGGCAGACCTCCCATCCCCACCTCCGTACAGCGTAGTTTTATTGCTCATTCCATCCTGAGTGGTGGTTTTAAGTATCTGAGAAAGGCCATGATTTTGCGTAATTTCCAGGAATGGGGAATTGCATCAAGTTGGTTTCTCGTGCATTAATGATGAACTCGATAAATATTCTCATAAATTCAAATATAAAAGCCAACATTTTCTCCGCAAACCACAAAGATTATTGAATGCTATCAAAATGTCCCCGAAAATTGACTAAAGTCACGTGACCTGAAACACCTTCTGACGTCACTGCACGGTATGGATTCCATATTGCTACGGAAACAGACTTTTATTTTAGAAGAATACGAAGGGAATATATTATTTTGAGGTTTTTACTCGTTTCTTGATCGAAACAATGACTGAAAAGGGATTTAAGAAAGTAGAATCCGAGAATTTGCTTTTGGTTTGACTCCATTATGGTGGCATCCTTAAAAAAACAGCGATTGCTTCGTCATAGGAAGCATTTTTGGAGTGAAAACATCGAGAGAAAATACACTTCCTACAGTTATTACACACTTTATGGATGATTTTCTCGTTACGATCCATGCAACTTAAAAAACAATAGAAATACATTCGTTTATTCCATTTAGCAAAAGAGATAAATACATACGTTTTCGCCAAGTATTCATTAAGCAACAAACCTCCACGTAAACAACACCCATAGTGATACCGTGCCGTGACGTCATGCGATGACTCCGTGTTACTAAGCTGCCGAAAACGTGCAATTTTCAAAGAGTAATATCTTTGCAAAACAACTTAATTCTTCAGAAAAATTTTCGCCTAGCACATTTTAGCTAATAAACTTCACACTCAAAGAGTTATAAAAAATAGTTCATGTTCCCCATTGCTGGATGCTTTCGCGTACCTAACTAAAAGCAACTGAGTATTTCATAAACGGAACACGTGAATCGAAAAGAAAATACACTTCCTGGGAAATATTCACACAATATGCAACAGATCTTCGTTAGGTAATATGGTGATTGTGAAATCGCTAATGGCTAGAGCAAACTGTGTTTGCTCTTTTATGATTCGTCGAATGCGCAAAATGGACAAACTGCAGAAGCAAACGTTATTTGCTTGGCCATCGGCCCTGATTTGTTCCCGTCAGAGGTGTGATTTGTTTCCTCAGCGAAAACAAGCGTCATTTCGCCATTCAGCTGTTCCTCTGGCATGGCGATTTTTAGCCATTTCCGCGACCGCGCAGACCAAGGATATGAGCAGGGGTTGGAGGAGGGGGCGTACGGATGCTTACGCTACATCTACATCTACGCAATACCCTGCGAGCCACCACGAGGGTGTGTGGCAGGGGGTGAAGCTCACCAAACATGCACTATTGACATGCTATTAGGATACTAGATGGAAGTATGGTGTATAATAGGGTCACACTCAGGTAGATGGTTAGTATTGACATAGAAATAAGGGGATAGGTTGTCAATACATGCATCATGCACTGCATCACACTACTCTATGTTTCACCTACCTCTCCCTTTACTACGCTGCCTATTGTGCTCTCTTGTGGTACGCGTGAAATTTGACATTTTAAATCTATCGGTACGAAAATCTGTCTCTCTAATCTTGTTTATCTGGTGAAACCTAGCATAATACGCAGGGGTTCTTGATATATCTAACGTCATCTGTAAACATATCAGCTTCAAATTTACTTAAATGGTTTAGCCTAAATTTTAACCTACGTTCTGATATCTGAATTCCCATCGTATGAACCTGAATTCCCATCCTAGTTCTTCTATTAAACTCGTAACACTTATACAATTGTCATAACGGTCTTTAACAAATCTAGCGGATCTCGTTTGCACACGCTCTAATTCCTTTATCATACCTTCCTAGTATGTACGGATCCCATATACTAGCGGAATATTCTAAGTGAGGGCTGACAAGTGTAAAATTACTTCTTTCTCGTACTCTCTCATCGCATTTGCCTGGAATCAGGGTGTCTATCAGTCGGGAAAAGTCGGAAATCCGGGAAAAAGTCGGGCATTTATTAACGTCGGGAAAAAATCTGGAAAAGGTCTGGAATTCGCTGAAAAATAATAAAAAATTGGGAAAAATGTTTGCTTACAAATCGTCGGGATAAAAATTGGAACGGCAGACAGCATTACGAAATGAGATATTGTTTCTCTTTTTCTTTATCTGTCATTATCAAAGAGGTGTTATTTTAAACCTCTCTGGTCCGTATTTGTGAGTTCGTGACTTTCGTTGCTCGATTGCACTAGACATGGGCACCGTTTCCAGCATGACAAATCGGCTCGGTCGGTTGCAGGTTGAAGATCATATACTTCCCTCCTGCCCATGAATGTTATTTCGAAAGAATGACCTTGACCGTGGTTATTACAACGCTCCCAAAAATTCAGGCGATCCATAGATCGTTCTATAGTACGATTGTGACCTTTTGCGTCCTAAGTTTCTGTGAAATATATCAAAAATATGAACATCAAATTAGCATTCAGCGACTGAACACTTTTCAATACGAAATACCAATTATTAGGGATCCTACACCACTGTGCGGCGTCCCGCCGTGCATTCCTCAAAAACAGCCGTGAATGTCACGGTGTAATGTCGAGTATGCGGCGTTTTAATCTCTATTAGGTGTTTATTCATGAATGAAGTAGATAAGGTGCTTTGCTTCTACTTTTAATACATTAAATAATGTGGATGTAATAAAATGGCCAATTCCAAGTGAAAAATTAGACCGGACTGGGCATTGAACTATTGACCTTCACGATTACACATTTTAAAAAATGCCTTTTTGGTCTGGAATTTTAAAACTTTTTCTTGAAAAGTATTGAAAAAGTCTTGAATTTCTTTTTCATATATTAGTAGACACCATGGGGACCCTTTTTACGAATCCTATTCAACGGTTTGCTACACTAGTTATTTCCCTGGTGTGTTTACCCCATGACATGTCCTTCATGTCAGCCTAGGGGTGACAGTGAACATGAACAGGGGTGCTTGGGAAGGACTACCTATGTGCCACGCCCAATCGGCAAAAAATATATAGTGTTTTCTATGACCTCCTATAGGTAGCTTGTGCATTAAAGATAATAATGGAATATCCCCGAAAATGCATTCCAGAAACAGGCATTGGCCATACTTCCTGAGGATATTTTAGGGCAACATTAATGTCCACTGAAGTTTTTAACCCTTTCGGAAAATTGGGCGTGCAAAGGATTCGTACGTCATCCAAATTATTCAACCACAACTGAGACCGCGAAGTTACTTCGCCTTATCACTATGGGGGAGACACAGCTGACTCTGACAATGGAAGAGATTGCCACAGGATCTCTTCAGGCAGACCTCCCCTCCCCACCTCCGCTCCCTTCCCGTTCTTCCTCAAGGTGAATGACGTAGGTATCCTTAAAGCAGCTCGTTCGGTGGGCGTCACGTTTTGCTTATTTTTATTTTTGATTTTTAAGTGAATGGCTGTGGTTAGAAGATTAATTTTCTCACGTAAATTCATTTTTTCGTTTCCATCTATTGATTTCGTATACAATATTGCGATTTAGGTTCCGAGCGTGGTTCCGAGTAAACGCCCCCAGTTAGCTACGTTTTTGGTATTAGTTTACCTATTTTCTCCCCTTTCCCCCCTTTCCCCAGTTTGTTTTTACATCTACATCAACTTAATACCCTGCTAGCCAACACGAGGGTGTGCGGGGGTAAAGATCACCAAACATACACTGCTTAGATACAATTATGATGCAAGCGCTAAAGTTTACTTATATCAAATCTAAATATACATAATACTAGTGCTTAAGGGATTCTATCACGGATTAAGCTGTTCTAGCACACGTAAACTAACAGTAGTTAGTAATTAAATTTAATGATCGATTAGTAATTGAATTTACTTATCCAAACTCCACAAAATATTACGGTAACGGGACGGTATGTTAGCTATATTAGCGTAACCAGTCTATTAAATTATTAAAGTGGTAATCATTGTCAGATCGTAGGCTGAAATTCATACTTGATCTCTTAAATAAATTCCAAGATAATATTTTCACTGGTGATGTTAAAAATATTTTGCGAATGCCAACTTAAAATGGTAGACTGGACCATGATCACAAAATTAGAGAAATCGATTGCGGAAATGACAGTTTAAATATCCCTTCTTTCCTCATACTGTTAGGGATATGAATCGCTGTAAATATATCTAATATTATAAAGGCAAGTGTATCAATGAATAACAGGTATAGGCTAGCAGGAATGGGTTGTTGCACGTTGGCATAAGGAATTTATGGGAACCCAACGAACAGCATATTTTTGCATGATTTTTTTTACTATTTTTATATTTATTTAAAATTGTGAAGTTTACACTAGAATATAATTACTAATCCTTTTTACTGCATAATATTTAATGCATGTTTGGTGTCAATTCACTCCCTTCCACACACCTTAATGGTGGCATGCAGGGTATATTGTAGATGTATATGAATTTTTAACAGAATAATGAACCCGTTGATATTATAAGGAACAGATATGTTTTTGATTTAAAAAAAATAGCCGGCAGATATTTTTTTCCGGGAATAGCGAAACCCTTTTTTATTATGCTGAGAGGAAATGTAATTACAGATTCAGGAGAACATTCCATCGCGTTCATCCGTTCGCTGTGGCGAGGCGGAGCTAAGAAGGGATTGATTGCGTGGGGAAGCATTTCCTCCAATCGCACCCTCTTTCCTCGTCCTGCTAACCCCCTATCCCCCCTTCTCCCCAAAGGGATTCAAGGGACCGCACACACCCCACGCCGAAATACAAAAGCCCCCTTAGACGCGTAGACTCCTATGTATCCAGCCAATCCCCTTTCTTGAGAGTGTCTGGGGAACAGAAGTCGGAGACGCGACCCTGAGGGTAAAAAGGAGGGAGGGTGGTGCTTTGGTGTCGGGGAACGGGATTTGGAAAGATGGTAATCCAGGGAAAATCTCCGAAAAGGATTCGCATGTTGGCTTAATCTCTCACCGGGTTTACCTACAAGGTCTTTCTTCCGCCTTTATTACAGTTTGAATCAGAGAGGATGAAACGGGACATAAGGACGGCTGGAGGAAGTTTCCGAATACACTCGGGGTTTCTTGATAAAAATGAAATTCGACTTATGTCTCTTGAAGTAGTTAGAATAAAATTAAATTAAATAGCCATAGATAGGTAGATAAATAGATGGATATAATAATAGATAGAATAATAGATAGAATAATAGATAGAAAAATAGATAGAAAACAATATCCTGAGGCTCTAAACATCCATGAACAAAAATGGCTGCATATAAATATGAACAAATTCGTATGAAAATGTGGAAACATAGAACAAGTGCCACAGTACAAATATCTGGGGATCATATTGAATATAATTTTTAAATTTAGAGTTTAATGTTGTAAGATATGCAGTAATTTAAGGAACGTTAACCATCAAATGTATCACATCAGGGATTTTATGCATTTCATTGCTAAAAAGATGATTTATTTTGCTCTAGTTGAATTGTTGTTTGGGGCCAAAATAGTAAGTCAAAAAAAGTTGTGTAGTATGCAAAATTGAATTTTTAAAATTGTTTATTATATTATAATGGGTGATAATATAAGGTCCTCGAAACCAAATAGGTACTAGTCATACAAGTGATATTCTACAAAATACTGCAAATATTACTTCTTGAAAAGCTTTTTGTATATATTTTAGCATAGTGTAGGTATAATATAGGGCTCATCACATAGGGAAAACTGTTATAAGTTTTGGACGTAGTACTGGAAAGTTACCATAGATGGCGAGGGAAGAATTTTTTTGCGTTACGTGACAAACGATATGCTATATCGCTTTCAATATTTTCAATTTTCTATATGCTCTTGTAATAGTTTTGTTATTTAATGAAAAAAATGATTTGATATGCCTTTACATAACGTCAACCCTTTTTATGCATAATATGTAATGCATGTTTGGTGTGAATTCACCCCCTGCCACACACCTTTATGGAGGCTTGCAGGGTATTGTGTAGGTGTCGACTTAAGCAGCACAATCGAAAAGTGTCTTGTAGTTCGTCCCATCTGCTCCTTGCAGCGGTGGATTATGGGTTTTTATGAATCAACAAGGAATCCCTCAAGTGACAAGATATAGTTGCTTTAATTGTGAGAGAAATTTTAACTCATCCATGTTGACGTTAGCTACTTGCATTTCCTTTGAAAAAAAGGCAATTTATTCTCTGCTCTGTGGCCACAATGGAAACAATTATTTCTCATAATTGCAGTATTTTTAACACCACTTGTTGAATATTTGAAATGCGACAAACAGTAAGTCATTGTTTATCTTATAGTTTTTAAAATTATTTTAACACGCTCAAAGGCTTACATGAACTACCCGTCTTTATTACCTAACCATCCCATTAACTAACCATCTACATATACATCTACATAATACAGTGCAAGCCACCATAAGCGTGTGTGGCAGGGGGTGAATTCACAACAAGCTTGCATTACCATGAGTCTAAGTGTCTTATAGCTAAAACAAAGTATCCTCTGGCCCAAAATTTATTATATCTGATTCAATTTTGCCCAGAGTTGATATTAATGACCATGATATACATGTTTAGCTAGTCAGCTGACGGGAGTATTGACTGAAAAATAGCTTAACTCTTTTCATGTCACGAAAACAGACATTGTAAGACTCGGCTTGTGTTTTTCCGAGAGATACCGTTAATATCTTGGGGGTCGTGGTGGCCTAGTGGGTAGATCGCTGCGCTACTGACCGGAGGGTCCAGAGTTTAAATCCCGGCAAGTCAAAGGTAAGAGCCTTTCTGGACACTCCCACACCTCGCGATTCGATTTTCTTCGTGTCAGAACTTCGTAGGAAATCGCAGGTGGCCCAGAGAAAGGAACTGGTCCCCCTACCCTGAATGCGTGAATTTCACAGTCCAATGGCTTAGTACGGTTAGTATGGCATGTAGATGTAGATGAATGTAGATGTAGATGAGAACTAGATGGTGTGCAGCGTAGAGCAGCTAGGTTCGTTAAAAGGTGATACGATCAGTTGAGTTGTGTTTCAGAATCAATACAAGAATTAGGGTGGGAATCATTATCAGGGTTAAAGTACAGATTAAATCTATTGAGAAATTTCAATCGAATAGCTTTACTGAAGATATTAGGCACATGTTAAAAACACCAGCGTATTACGCTAAATTCGACCAGATAAATAAGATAAAGCCGCGTTTACACTATGTAGCAAAACCTGCTATATAACTTTTGCTATATTACATTGTTATATAACTTTTGGTATATAACATTGTTATGTAACTTTTGCTACATATAGTGAAGTAAGATATAGCACGGATTTCTTTTGATCTTTACCGACTCCCAATGGATAGCACAATTTTTGCTATATATCGCAGAATCTGCTACATATAGCAATGTTATATAGCAGTTTTCAGAAGTGACTTTTGCTACTTTTAGCAAATGTTATATAAACTTGCTATATGTTACACAAATTTGCTATATAGCAGGTGATGCTAAATAGTGTAAACGCGGCTTTAGAGAGATAGATTGTCATACTGATAAATTCAAAATGGCATTTTTCTCCCATACTATAAGAGAACACAATAGGCAGTGAAGCAAAGGGATAGGAAGGGGAAATATGTATTTTAGAGTAGTCTGTAGTGCATGATGCATGTATTAATCCCTTAAATACTACAGATACTAACAATCTAGTTGCATGAGACCCTGTAGTTGCTTGTTTGCATGTCAACAGTGCTTGCTCGGTGATTTCACCCCCTGCCACGCACCTTCGTGGTGACTTGCAAGGAATCGCGTAGATGTAGATGTAGATG
Organism: Platycnemis pennipes; assembly: GCA_933228895.1. Lineage (NCBI taxonomy): Eukaryota > Metazoa > Arthropoda > Insecta > Odonata > Platycnemididae > Platycnemis > Platycnemis pennipes. The sequence continues at coordinate 16,018,921 of OW121856.1, forward strand.
TACGGGGTTAGCTGTACCCTCACTCATCAAAAACCAACTCTCGGGTTGAACACAGTGTTCTCATCCTTATTTTTTATTTAAAACAACCAATCGCGATTCTGTTATTCAGATGGTTCCTTTTCAATTCTAATTTCCTTAAGCCTGGAAACAAGGGGGTCATAAATGCCTCTTTATAGTTTTTTTTCCTCTAGAAGAATAGTAATAGACAACTAATGGAAAGGTATAAAAATCACGAGCGCGCTCATGTTTCTCCGTCTCGCCCATGAATCTGACGGGAGGAAAACCTCCCCAGGGGGGCTGTGTTTGAAACCATCGAGATTATCTCGAATAGGTAACCAAGGAGTCACGTGGTGTAAACACGAATGGTTCGCAAATTCAGTTCGTCTGAATCGCTCGTTACAATGCCAGTAATTGTTTTCACTTTAGTTTTTCTCGTATGTATCGACTATAGACCCCCAGATGAGATAAAACACGAGTGTAAACAGTGAATGAAGATATAATAAGCGATTTTAACACACCAAAATTTCGAACCATTCGAGTTTATACCACGTGACTCCTTGGTTACGTATTCGAGATAATCGCGATGGTTCCAAACACAACCCTCCAGGACCCGTGTCAGGAGAAGGAATGGGGAAAGGGCGGAGCCGAATTTATACAGGGGTCTGAAGGAATTCCGGGATACACGGGTCGAGTGGAGATTGCGCAGCGTAGGGACGACATGGATTGTGGGGGAGGAGGAGGAACCTACTGCAGGCTTTGTTCAATCTCGTCTGGGCTCCCGTGGAGACCTTGACCTTTTGCGAGGTCGCGGCTTCGCTGTCAATCTGCGGGCCGGGGCAATCCACTTCCTTGCCGGCGACGGGCGCCTCCGGATTCCCGCTAGGGTCTCGCGAACCCTTTTCATCTTGAGCCAGGAGCATTGGGGATCACTCCTCTCCTCTTCTCGGAAAATTACGGTCCATGTAGTAGCTGACGCTTGCATACGACGAGTCCTTTGCGACTGCAAATCAGAATGAAAATATCTCACTGGATTCAACATCGTACAGTCGGCCGAATCAAATTAAATTAAGCCTACGCTTCTACGCCAAGAAAGCAATAAAAGAGAGGCCAAAGTAAAGGAGAAGGCTTCAGGAGTGAGTATTTACGGGAAAAAATGAGAATGTTGCAATTTCAGATTGACATAGCCATCGTTCCGTATACTGGGAAACTTTCCGAGTGACTTATTTTAGAAAATATATTGGCGAGGTCTAACCTGAAGGTCAGAGGAATCAAATCGAAGATATTGGTATACAGTTGAGAGCAAAGGGTCAACCAATATTCTCTTGGGAATCAAAATTGAAGAGATGAGATAGTATTGCTATCTGGGGAGCAGAAAAAAAGAGATGGAAGATGCAGGAATAAAATTATCTATCCGAAAAATATTGAACTAGATAAGGGATATCCATTTTTTTTTAAATCCAGCATATTACACTGGAAACAAACTTGTAAGTAAGTATATACTACATTGTAATAATTCCATCCACTTTACAAACGGACAAAGAGCAATTGAAATGTGGTTTTAACGTAGAAGTTTAAAATGAATACACCGAATTAGTGACGAAGTAATTCTACGAAAATTCTGAAATCAAAAGGAAAATACCGATATACATCTACGCAATACCCTGAAATGCACTACGAGGGTGTGTGGCAGAGGGTGTAGATCACCAAAACATGCACTATTGACATGCAACTAGGGTACAACATGGAAACATGCTAGATTATCGGGTCACATGCAGCCAGATGGTTAGTATCTACATAGTAAAAAAGGGATTGATACATGCATCATGCACCACAGACTACAATATTTCACCAACCTATCCTTTTGCAATGCTGCTTATTGTGCTCTCTTATAGTACGCGGGAAAAATGACATTTTAAATCTATCGGTACGACAAACTCTCTCTATAATCTTGTTTATCTGATCAAACCTAGCATAATACACATGGGTTCTTAATATATATCTAACGTCATCTGTGAACAAATCGGTTTCGAATTTACTTATAAGGTTTAACCTAAATTTTGACCTGCGTTCTGATAGTAATGTAGACAGCATAAAGATGGCCAACGAAGAAAAAATAAGTGTGTGAAGGACTTAGATATTGATGTCCTAAGCGTAAGATGAGATTTTTCCTGGCGATTAAAATTTCATCTACTTATATTAGTTACGTATTCTCTTGGCATATCTAGTGATTTCTTCCTAGAATGCAGCACAATCCTCTCAGTAACCCTAGTGAGATTTTCCAAACCACAATCCAATATATCCACGTTTTTTTGCCATTTTTTACCAACCCCTTATTCCCTTCATATATTGGAAGCAATACAAATCTTAGAATGAATCTCTCTAAAACCAATGTCCGTTGCGTTCTTGTCGCATTGCTCTGTTCATTCGAAAGATGGCCTTCAATTTATTCGCAGAAGCCCAAGTTATTAAAAAAATGCCATCAATATGATCGTTTAGGCGTAGGCCATGATTCTGAGCATTTATGAACCTGTGGAAAAGTTTCCCCTGCATTTGCATACCAAGAATTTTTATTGAATGATGCAATTAAGATTTTGATTCAGTTTAAGTTCTTTAGGTTCTGGCACTTGCATTTTCTAGGAGCAGAAGCTAGTAAATTTCATTACAATGAGCAATAAGGACAGTCTGGCTCCCCTTGTTTTCTTCGCTACTGTTGATCAAAATATTATATGCATTAGAGTTTGAAGGGTGTTTATGGAGTAGCCAAAATACGTACTGAAAATTTAATTGCATCATCTACCATTTTATTATTAGTTAATTGGTTTACACATAACATTTTGGAATTGTATTGTTGTATTTTTTATTAAAGTTTGAATGGAAAAAAGTGACGGATATTTGACGGGTTCAACTATTACGCTAACTTTAAAAAAAATTATTTAAAACTGATTCAAAACAAATGAGAAAATATATTTATTCCTTTTATTAGCATGTATACATACAAAATCTCTGTTAATGAGTTCATATAACAAAATCGAGCAATACAGAGCATGTACAACGAATATAGGTTCCCCTTTGGATTACATTCTCTTTTTACATCTACATCTACACGATACAATGCAAGCCACCGCGAGGGTGTGTGGCAGGAGATGAATATCACCAAGCATGAACTACTAACATACTCTTTGAGCAACTGACTCTTCTTAGTGACATCAAAACATCAAATACATAACATTAAAAATGGTACCAACAGAATGCAGACGCCGTTCTTCAAATTATAAATCTAACCATGAGAATTTTTGGTGGATACACTTGTAATCGATTCGCTGATGACATAGCACTCATAGCAGAGACAGAGATAGATATGAATAAGATTCTAATAACTATGGAAAGGACAATGGCTAGGTATCATCTGAAGATCAATAAGAAGAAGGCCAAGCTATTGGTGTGCAGCAAGAGAGAAGAGGCCAAAACCAACGTTAAACTAGGAAAACAAAAAATGGAAAAGGTTAAAGAGTTCTGTTACCTGGGAAGCCGAGTAACCAACGATGGACGAAGCAAGAAATAAATAGTGAGTAGAATAGCCCAGGAAAAAAGAGGGCATTCCATGAAAAGAAGAATCTGCGTACAGCTCGGAATAAACGTAGAAGTAGGGAAACAGTTCATCAAAACGTATATCTGGACCATGTTTCTTTATTACTGTGAGGTATGGACGATGACGGCAGCGGAGAAGAAAAGGGAGGAAGCATTCGAAATGTGGTGCTATAGAAGAATGATGAAGGTTAAATGGATCGACGGAGTAGGTAGCGAAGAAGTCCTAAGAAGAGTGGAAGAAAAGGGAAGTCTACTGAAAACTCTAAAAAGAAGAAGGGACAACTTAATCTGCCATATCTTGAGACACGATGGCCTGATGAAGACTATCGTCGAGGGAAAAGTGAATGGGAAGATGGAAAAGGCAGGCCTCGTATTAGATATATGTTCGAACGAGTTGTGAAGGACGTGAAAGAGAAGAAATACGTCACAATGAAATGTTTGGCCGATAGAAGAATCGAGTGGAAAGCTGCGTCAAACCAATCTAATGCTTGCTGACCGATGATGATGATTCTATGCATGTAACATGTAACATGACAACTTTATTCGCCATATCTTGAGACACGATGGCCTGATGAAGTCTATCGAGGGAAAAGTGAATGGGAAGAATGGAAAAGGCAGGCCTCGTATTAGATATATGTTCGAACGAGTTGTGAAGGATGTAAAAGAGAAGAATTGCAATAATATGAAGGCGTTGGCCGATAGAAGAATCGAGTGGAAAACTGTGTCTAACCAGCCTTAAGATTGTTGACCGATGATGATGATGACAATTGTAATAAAAAAATAAATAGGTAAACAATAATGAAATGGGATATAACAAAAACAATGCAAACGTTTTAACTATCATAACTCTATGCTAACGAATCGAAACTTTAACTAATTCCTTTTAAACATAACCTCAACCTCTTTGTTCTCGAACAGCCACCCCTTTACAAGGTTTAAGAAAGTTTCTTTTTTATCAACATTTGTTATATGCAACGGTAGGGAGACAAACATTTTGGGGCCAAGACACAGAAATGATCGGTGAAATTTTTCATGTTTTGGTTTAGGTATGCAAATATTATGATTTGCTCTTATCACTCTCTTTCAAACTCCAACCAGTGGTAAAAAAGCTGTTGAAAATATTGATAAAAAATATATAACATTCAAATGGGTACAAGATTGGGCCAACTAATATGCAGATTAATCAACGAAAATATTTTTTTAAAATTACTTTTCCCAGCCCGAGGACACGACAGCAGCACAAATTATCAAATTTTCTCAGCAAATATTGCAGTTGTATGTTAATACCTCATAAAAAAATACTGATTGTTGCCTTCGTTTTATATCCAATTCTTGGAAAAATACGTCTTTACGTATTATATTCTTGGAAAAATACGTCTATTTTAACATCAATTATCAAAATGAAATTTTGATCTGAGAGGAAACATTTGAATTCCCTTCAACGGGGTCGTTTTCCATATTTTCATTGCTATGAAAGAATTAAAATGAAACATTACTCTATCCCCTTGCATATGTAATGTTCCCAAATTTAGTAATTTAACAAAGTCTATCGCCTTATCCATTTATTATCTCTCTTCAAATATGTGTGGCAATTTATTTCCTTTTGAGTAAGAAATACGCTCAGCAGAAAAATATACTTTCAGCTCCAAAAAATATGATGAAAATAGTTTGAAGCTTAAAACGTATCATGTAAAAATTAGAGTACACCAAGGACGCAACAGTGATCCTCTCCATCTTTTTTTTCCATTCCGTTTTCCCTCACTGTCCACTCCAACCCAGTCGCTCTCTTAACTCTTATATTCCTGTACAACAAACAACCACTTCCATCACCATCCATTGCATAATGGGGTCGTTTACCATATTTTGTAATTGCCGAACCTGATAGAGTTTGTAAAATAATAAGACCCTTATTTTTCCGTTCTTCATTCCGTCTATTAGTTATCGAGTTATAAGCGCTGAAAAACAGATGTTTATAACCCTTTCGGAAAAGTGGGAGTGCAAAGGACTAATACGTCATCCACTTCATCCAATCACAAATGAGACCAAGAAGCTCCTTCGCCTTATCGCAATGGGGGACACACAGCCGACTCTGCCAATGGGAGCGGTTGCGACAATATCTCTTCAGGCAGATCTCCCCTCCCCACCTGCGCTCCCCTCCCGTTCTTCCTCAACACAGTTAATGGAGGGGAGGTGGATGACGTAGTCATCCTTAACGCAGCTCGTTCGGTGGGCGTAACCTTTTGTTTATTTCAATTATTGATCTATGAGCGATTGGTTCTGGTTAGAAGATTGATTTTTTCACTAAAATTCATTTTTCGTTTCTATCTAACGATTTCGTGCAAAAAATAGCGATTTCGATTCCGACTTAACGTCCAGATAGCATCTAATTTCACAACGGAAAAGATGTGATTTTAAGAGCGATTTTTCAATTAAAGAAGCGTGTACTGGCATATTGGTAGTTGGGATAAATCTTTGTCTACTAGTTTCAGAAGTGTTGTATGAAAGGTGGGCGTTTTTACGGTGAAACTTCCTCAGTTGAGTTATTCCTCTCTATGGCCGACCGGTGGGGAATTGGATTCGTCCATCTCTTTGACCCCCATTGGCTGAAGAGGCCGAGCACTATTGAGAATCCGAAGTGAATAGGAACGCCCCACTTGATAGCAAGCGCCGGTTTTCCTGGTTGGCCACGCGTGAGGTCAAATTCCTCCCCTTTACGCCTCACCACTTCACCTCGGCTCCCAGCTGTACATCTACATAATACCATGCAAGCCACCATAAAGGTGTGTGGCAGGGGGTGAATTCTCACCAAACATGCAATACATATCATGCATAAAAAAGGATTAGTAATAATATACCAGTCTAAACTTCACTATTTAAAAAAAGATGAAAAGAGCAAAGAAAGAATGCAATATAATGCTGTTAGTTGGGTTACCTTTAAGGCCTTATACATATTGCAACTACCTATGCTATGGATAGATTCACTCGTATTGGACATATTTACCGCTATTAATATCACTAATTGTACGATGAAAGAAGGAAATTTTGAATCTGTCAGCTCGGCAATCAATTTCTCTAATTCTGTGATTATGGTCCAGTCTACCATATTAAGTTGGGGATCGCAAAATATTTTTAACGTCATCACTTACAATATTATCTTGGAATTTATTTAAGAGATTAAGTCTAAATTTCAACCTACGATCTGACAATGATTGCCATTTTAATTCATTTAATAGACTGGGTACGCTAATATAGTTATTGCACCGTCCATTTACAAATGTTGCCGACCTTCGCAGCACACGTTCTAGTACATTATTAAGGCCGATTTCGTAGGGATCCCATACACTGACAGCGTATTCCAAATGAGGTCTAATAAGAGAAAAGTAGGTAATTTCTCATACATGATCGTCACATTTACCCAATACTCTTTTGATGAATCCCAGTTTACGATTAGATTGCCCCATTATTTCACGTATGTGCTTACCCCAGGAATGGTCATGAGTCTGTCTTATTCCAAGATATTTAATGGACTAAACTTTTGTTAATTCATTATTACTTGTTTTGTAACTGCTAGGAAGAGAACAATTCTCTTTCCATAAATTCATTGCTACACATTAAAAAAAAATTAATTCCAAAAAATGTAGGTGAAGTACAATGGGATTAGATCAAATTGGCTGCATCCAAATTCATCACTTAATGCGTGGTGTTTATGACCTTATTCCGTAATTGCATAATTCACAGTTCAGCTTTGAATTAAATCTCGACATTAATGATCAACCATATCCGTGTAATGAGCTGTTAATTAACGCGTTTTAAGGTGAGAAGCAAATCTCCATGGGTATGAAAGTTTAAATTAAATCATCACGCCATTGAACAATCAATTAACTAATTAGTGTGAATAAGTAAACCATACTCACTCAATTTATTTACGTCGATAATCTGTGGATTAAAATTGCACGCCAGGGTGTTGCAAGCTGAATATACCTTTCACTTTCATTTGAATTAGCATTTGTTCACGAAATGGATTTTATCCGCTGCTGCAATACATGCGAAAGTCACACCACTACGCAGGAAATTATTCGTAACGTTTTGAATTGATTCGTAATATATGTTCTGGTCTGGTCAGCTTCTGCAGTACTGATAATAGGCTTCTAATTACATTTGCAGATCCATGTTAGGATAGACCTATCTGTTATCTTTTACCCTTCTAATAGTTCGAAAGCAACTGACATTACCTGGGCTGATTTTATTTTCGTTTCTTCAGACCTCCCCTCCCCACCTCCCCTCCCTTCCCGTTCTTCCTCAACACAGTCAACGGAGGGGAGGTGGATGACGTAGTAATTCATAACCTAGCTCGTTCGGTGGGCGCCAAACTTTTGCTTATTTTAATTTTTTCATTTATGAGCGAATGGATCTGGTTAGAAGATTAATTGTTTCACTAAAATTCATTTTTCGTTTCCATATATTACGATATCGTGCAAAAAGCGATATCGGTTCCGAGTTAACGCCCCGATTGCACCTAATCTCACAACGGAAACTATGTGATTCTAAGAGTGATTTTTAAAATAAATTAAGGTGTAATCGTATATTCGTAGTTTCAATTTATTTTTTTACTAAATTCATTTTTAGTTTTCATCTAACGATTTCGTGTACCAAATATCGATTTCGGTTCCGAGTAGTCTCCTATTGTTGTTCTTTCTACGCGAAGAGATATTTCAATACCCAAACTTAATGCGAGCCGAGAAGACAAAAAGAATGTTACTTTTGGGAGCGATGTAACTTTTCATTGGTGCCTCCTTTTCTTGAATACGATTGGCGTAGATGGGATACAAATGAATTACCTAAGCACGATTACAAAGATGAGCAATTTGTGTGTGTGTGTGTGTTTGATAGCGTGCAATGAGAAGCAGCTCGGTTTGTTAAAAAGTGCTACGTTAGTTTAAGAAGCGTTTCGAAATTATAAGAAGAGCTAGATTGGCAATCGTTATAATATCGTAAGCTTAAATACAGAATAGCTCTCATGCAAACATCAAAGGCGGACAGGTTCTTTGAAGATGAGAAAGAAATATGCCACGAACACGAGCGTAATGAGCAATTAAAATAGGCAATTACAATTTTTATTTGAAGAATTGTTTGAAGCGATTTTTCTAACATGTTCATGCTAAAAAATCTTACTGCTAAAGATATAATGTATCATTTAATGTATTAATAGAAATACCTGATTTATCCATAAGTAAATCGCGGAAAAAGTTCCCGCAGTAAGTTCTCGATTCTTTAAATTTCTAATCAATAATAGGGTAGTTACCTTTGTCTAAGGAAGCAGAATTCATTAATTGCGATGCGTATGTACCCCACTATGAATGTGTTCATTTTACGCGAAATAATTGGATAGAGTACTTCCAGTTCACTGGAGAATTATATGTTAACTTTAAGTTCATTTGAAAAAGCACAGAAATGGTGGGGTGTGCTGCCTTGTTGATGGTGTTACAGGTACCTACTGTACGCGCCAAAATCTTGTGGACTCGAGTTTAAACCAAAATAACTCCGAAACCGTTCATTGGATATTCACTTTATTTACATAGTAATTTATAAAATTTTGTTGTTGACTGAATACATTGTTAGAATAATTTTTAAAAACAAATTTTGGACCTTTTTCTTACGTTAGAGTAAAAAAAGGGCCCATTTTTTTTTAGCGCCATGGTGCCATGAATCAACTTGACGTCTAATAACTTCCAAGCAAAGCGTTTGACTACAACAAGGTTTTAATACAAGGTGAATTATATCTTTATTATTACATCTGCGAAGTTTCAAGGTTTTAACATTAGTACTTATTGGTATGCTATTCGATTCATAACCGCACTTTTTCTCGGCAACTATTCATCATGGAGCCACGAGACTAAAACTGTCATCTTCCTCTTTAAATTTCCAGAGCGAATCAGATATTATCATTTAGCTGAAGTTAGCACCTTATTTTATATCGAATTTTATGTTTCCTGAAAAAACGCGAGAGCCCACAGCAGGATACTCCGCCGGCAACGCTGCGCTGAATATCCAATGAACGGTTTCGGAGTTATTCTGGTTTAAACTCGAGTCTACAAGATTTTGGCGCGGACAGTATATAGTTTATGTTATGAGGCATAGGAAATATTCGTCTCCTGAACATACCACTGTATTTCAGAGCCCCATTAGTAGCTAAATTGAGTATGTATCAATAATAGCCTATGAAAACTATCAGAGTCGAAAAGTCTCCTCCGTTAAACGTGGTATTAATAGTCGTTTTACGGGGCAACCTGCTCGTGGAGTCCTCTGCTACTGCGAGGCATGGAGTGCAATTGGGTCGTTTACCATGTCTTTTTTATTGCCGAATCTGATAGAGTTTGTAAAATGAAAAAAACTGGTATTTTTCCGTTTTTTGATCCGTCAATTATTTCTCGAGTAATAAGCGGTGAAAAACTGATGTTAAACCCTTTCGGAAAGATGGGCGTGGTGTAACCTCTGACGTACATCAACTTTGTCCAACCACAACTGATCCCGCGAAGATACTTCGCCTCATCTCAACGGGGGAGGCACAGCTGACTCTGCCAATAGGAGCAGTTGCGACAAAATCAGACCTTCCGAGAACCCCCCTCCACTTCCTTCCCTTCCCCTAAAAGCAGTCAAGGACGGGAGGAAATTGACGTCAATGTTATCACTGCAACTTTTTCGGTGGGCGTCACCTATTTGTTATTTTAATTTTTGATTTATGAGTGAATGGCTTGGGTAAGAAGATTAATTTTTTCACTGAAATTCATTTTTCGTTTCCATCTAACGATTTCGTGTACAAAATTGCGATTTCAGTTCCGAGTAAATGCCCCCATTCTCGCGACTACAGTAGAAGAACCTGCTTACAGCTGCAAGTACAAACGTGGAAGTGAGGAAACATTTCATTAGAACATAGGTACATCTGTAGTATTCTACTATATGGCAGCGAAGCATGGACAATAGCAGCAGCGGAGAAGTCCAGGCTGGAAGCATTTGAAACGTGGTGATACAGAAGAATGATGAAGATAAAATGGATAGATCGAGTGACAAACGAAGAAGTCCTAAGAAGAGTGGGAGAGAAGAGATGTCTGCTGAAAACCTTAATACGAAGAACGGAAAACTTAATAGGCCACATCTTAAGACACGATGGCCTGATGAAGACAATCGTCGAGGGAAAAGTGAACGGGAAAAATGGAAAAGACAGGCCTCGTATGAGGTATATGGAGCAAATTGTGAAGGACGTGAAAGAGAGAATTTATGTTAATATGAAGAGGTTGGCTGAAGGAGAATCGAGTGGAGGGCTGCGTCAAACCAATCCTAGGATTGTTGACCGTTGATGCTGATGATGGGCCAACTTCACGGTGCACTTACAATTAGTAAAATGAATACTAACGCAAAACATTCACGGCAGAGGTTAAAAACTTTTTATAAATTCGTTAAAAATAATAGAACACTACCCTATTATCAATAAACTGTCTATATACTAACAATTTAGTCGCACGAGCATCGTGAATGCTTATCTAACGTGTTCCTATAAAGTAGCAGCAATTTTTGAATGTGTGAATGATAGTTTTCGTGAATTCAATTAACTTTTGATTTAAAATGCATGGTTGGAGATGCTTTACTCACTGCTACACACCTTTGCGTGGAATAGCAGCTTATTACGTAGATGTAGATGAACAGCAATGGCATCAGACTACAGATGACATGACACTACAGCCAGGGAGAGATTTGTCTATATCTATTGTTGGTACGATATTTAACGGTGATAGTGGCTGAAATTGCACTATTATCTACATCTACAAAATACCCTGCAAGGGTGGCAGGGGCTAATTCTCACCAAACGTGCACTAGACATCATGCATAAAAAAGGATTTGTATTAATATACGGTTCTAAACTTCACTATTAAAAAAAGATAAAAATAGCAAGGCAAACATGCAAAAAAATGCCGTTAATTGGGCTAGCTTCAAGTCCTTATACCAACATGCAGCTACCAATGTTATCCATTGCTACATTCGTATTGGATATATTTACTGTTATTCATATCCCTAATTGTACGAGGAAAAAGGAGACATTTTGAATCTGTCAGTTCGGCAATCAATTTCTCTAATTTTGTGATTATGGTCCAGTCCACCATAGTAAGTTGATGTTCGCAAAATATTTTTAACATCATCACTGAAAATATGGTCTTGGAATTTGTTCAAGAGATTAACTCTATATTTCAACCTGCGATCTGACAATGATTCCCAATTTAATGCATTTAATAGACTGGTTACGCGAAAAAGATTATCGTACCGTCCGTCCCTTTACAAATCCTGCCGATCTTCGCTGCACACGTTCAAGTTCGTTATTTAGACCGATTTCGTAGGGATCCCATACACTGGCAGCATATTTCAAATGTGGTCTTACAAGGGAAAAGTAGCTGATATCTACTTATACATGATCGTCACCTTTACCCAATACTCTGCTGGTGAATCCCAATCTACGATTCGCTTGACCCATTATTTCACGTGTGTGTTTTTTCCCCAGGAAAGGTCATGTGTCAGTCTTATTCCAAGATATTTAATGGATTCCACTTTTGTTAATGCATTATTAATTATCTTGTAAGTGCTAGGACGAGAGCTATTCTTTTTCCAAAAATTCATTACTAGACATTTTTTAAATTTAATTCTAACTGCCATGTATCACACCAAGTGTGTGTGCTAGTGTGCGTAGCGTAGAGAAGTTAGGTTTGTTAAAAGCTAGAAGCCAATTTTCAATTGCTAGTAGGTCATCATTTAGAATGAGTTTAGCAGCAGTCAGAAAAGTAATCTAGTGTGCGATGACTTCTTATATTTTAAACTAGGGCAAGTTAACGTAGCCTCTTCTCCTCCCCTGTACTTTCCACGCAGTTATGGCTACCGAAATGAACAGCCATGATGTGCTCCAGTGGCACTGGCGAACGTATAAACGGCCTCTTCGGTCCATTGCCAGAGGCTTGGCAACCCTGGATGGAAAAATGCAAAAAAATCGGCGGTCGTATAGCCGACTGAAACCTGAGCTGATTGGCTGCATTTTAATGCGCGGTAGCTCCCCCGACATCATCCGATTCCTCCTAAATTACGCTGAATTGCTTGTTTGTGGAAGCATCATCCATTTCGCCCGCGTTTGGCGATTTAATAGCGGTGGTAACTGGCAGTTTTCATTCAAAAGGCTAAGCCGACCTCCATTCCCGAGGTGCCTATCTTCTTTGATAATTCCTCGACGATGAAAGGTCGCAAATTAATTTTTTATGGCTCATTGAGCTAATAACTCTTTCCCAGGAGCGACTAATGCATTGGGGTTTAATGTGTGGAAAATTATATTTTTTTTTCGAAAAATAAAAATTGTCTTCGCGCTCTTTTCTTTCAGTGAATGGAATTTTATCTACGGCTACTCTAATCTTAGCGCAAACTAGTATTCATTTTGGGCATGAAAACCGTCCAATATTACTTCGTAATTGGTCGCGCGAAATTGGGATCTATTTCAAAATCATTAAAACCCTCGCTAGATATTCTATCGTATAAACCAATACCTCCTCTCACTAGATTTAGTGTCACATTGCTCCTACCGTATTGGCTCACGGAATGCAGCGTTTCCTCATTGAGTGGTGCTGAATGAGGCTTTGGAGAAAGGCTCCTCCAATGAATTCGTCGCTGCATCATAAAGCGACGGTTTTAAGGTACAACGTAACTCAATGTAACGTCTACGTTTGCGTAAAACCCTGCGAGCCACCACAAGGGTGTGTGGCAGGGGGTGAAGATCACCAAACATGCACTATTGACATGCAACGACGATATTTAATGAAGGCATGCTAGTTTCACATGCTGGATGAATGGAGATGCTAGGTCACATGCAGGTAGATGATTAGTATATACATAATAAGAAAGGGATTATTGGTTGTCATTGCATGCACTACAGACTACTCTGACTGTAATTCACTTACCTATCTCTTTACTACGCTGCCTATTGTTTTCCCTTATGGCACGCGGGAAAAATTACATTTTAAATCAATCGGTACGGTAATCTATCTCTCTAATCTTGTTAATTTGATCAAACCTAGCATAAGACGAGAGGGTTCTGATATATCTAACGTGATATCTAAACAAATTGGTTTCGAATTTACTTAAAAACATTTAACGTAAATTTTAACCTGCATGTGACAGACAGTAATTCCCATCCTAGTTCTTCTATTAAACTCGTAGCACTTATAACTTATATCATAACGGCCTTCAACAAATCTAGTAGATCTCCCTTGCACACGCCCTAAATTCCTTTATCATACATTCCTCGTACGGATCCCATATACCTACTAGCGGCAATTCAAAATGAGACCAGAGAACTGCAAAATAGCTTCTTTCCATCTCCTCGCATTTGCCTAGAACCATTTTTATGAATCGTAATCTACGGTCTGCTACATTAGTTATTTCCCTGATTTGTTTCCCCCATGACATATCTTCAGTGATGGTAACCCCCAAATATATGATTCCGTAACGGAGGGTATAATTCATCGATCTCTGAATAACGATTAACGACTATTAATTTTTAAATTAATCCCTCACTAGACTAGAAAACTCGATTTTTTTCGATAGGGTGTGGCTTAGGACTGTATTTTGAAGTCATTCGTAATTGTTCACCATTTAGTCATTTCTGCCACGGAATTTAAACTTTTATGAATAACTAGGTTCACTTTCATAGGAAGGATGATTATTCAGAGCCGAATTCAGCCCGCGGTGGAATGTGGCGCATAGTTTTTTCTTAGTGGAGCGATTCCAATAGGGAAGGAATTTCGAGAAAGTTTTTAGTTTGTTATTTCCCCCAGCCCTTGGAAATATTTCCGGAATCGCTTGCTTGATTTGTGGTTTTACATGCGGGAACGAACCGTATATGAGCACTTCGAGATATGCTGTACAATCTGCACAACCATATTAGATACTTGCAGTCTATATTTTTCATCTGTATAATACCCTGGTAGCCACCATAAAGATGTGTGGCAGGGGGGTGAATTCATATGAAACATGCATCGGATGTCGTGCATAAAAAGGATTTGTAATCATAATGGGAGGTGATCAAAGAGTTAGACACTGTGTGCCGTTGGGCAGCTAGGTTTGCTAAAAGGTGTTTCATTAGGTTTAGCAGTGAATCAAAATAAATAGAAGAATGAACTTAGGAATCATTGTTAGATCGTAGGTTAGCATGTTTGGAAATATGCAAGTTTGGTGATCCTCACCCCCTGCCACACACCATTGCGAAAGCTTGGTTTTTAGTGCCTAGATGTAGATGAACATGCACTATTGACATGCAACCAGGCTACTACATGAAAACATGTTACATAATAGGGTTACATGCAGCTATATGGCCAGTATCTACATAGTAATAAATAATTAATATTAATAACTAACCAATACGAAAATATAATAATTTTCGTATTGGTTACAATGGCATTTATCTAAATTTATTTATCCGTATTTACTATCAGTATTTTATCGTTAAATGCTCGGACTGAAGGGTCGGATAGTAGTGGTTGACATAAATGCCTCTTAACCAGAGGATCCGGATTCAAATCCTGGTGGTGAAATATATTTTTCATTGGTAAAACCATGAAAAACATTACATGGTAGCCATGGAGGCTACCATGTAGTGTTTTTCAGAGAGCACTTCGAGGGCAGTACTCCATCCGTCGAATGGGACGTTAAGCCGTGGTCCCCTAGCCGCCTATAGGTTATGAGCAGACTGATGCAGACGCAAGGTTTCCTCCTTACCCTTCCATTCTATCCTTGAACCTTTCCCTCCAGTCTGAAGCACCTTTGATTGAGAGTTCACACTTGAAAACCGTAGATGATCATCATGATATTGTTGTTCGTTGACATCTGTCTTTTAATATTGCTGTATAGAACATTTTTGTAGTTGAGTTAATTTGCAAACATTCCTTTTCGATCCGTCGAAGAGGAATGGCTGTTATTAATGCACTCAGAGAGTCATAATTCTACCTCGGAAAGTAGGTAAGGAATGCTTTGGGACTAACTATGGAAATATGGGGATATTATTGCCGAGTTGCGTCCGTGTAATGCGAATGGGTTGAGGCGATTTTGGTAGGTGACATGAGGGGGTCGTAGTGATTTAATGAGTGGGTTGCTGGGCAACGGACTGGAGAGTCCCAGGTTCAAATCCGGGTGAATCGATCCTCGCGTTGCTGATCTTCTTATCGAAGAAATTTCTTGGGAAATTGTAGGTGTCTAGGAATAATAAGTTCTCAGCATACCCAGAATGTGTGAATTTCACACGTCAATGGCTTAGTACGGGGTGAGCTCTTACCTCACTTGGCAAAAACCAACCTTCGGCTCGAATAATTAGAGGGTAAACTATTTCGGTTCACATGAAAATCATTATTGTCTTTAGTTTGTTGTTTTTTTGAAGTCTGACTAGTCTCAAAAAAAGCAGAGTTTTGATTTGATTAGAATCTTTTGCGGAGGTGGAATTTAAAACAGGAAACATCTAAATTTTGAGTTCAGTAGCCTGCAAGCCAAATTGATTATGCACATGTTAAAGTTTCAGGCTTTAATTTATGGAACTGTTTCACAGGGAACTATGTATTCCTGTTTGAGAAATGTGAAAGATAGGACTTGAGGGAGTCTATGAAATCCCCTGCGGAACATGTGCGAAGAAATACATCGGGGAGACAGGACGCAGCGTCAAAACCCGGCTGGAAGAACACCGACGAGCCACTCGACTGGGACAGACATCGAAGTTGGCAGTGGCAGAACATGCAACTCTGGGGTATGAGATTGACTTCGAAAAAACTAAAGTCATCGCGAAGGTCAACAACTTCAAACCCAGGCTATACCGTGAAGCTATTGAAATAATAAAGAACAGAGACAATTTCAACAGAGATGGTGGCCTCCAAATTAGCCACACGTGGAGGCCCACGCTTCACAAATATTTCTCAATGACATGTCCGTCCACCCCCTATCCCTCTCCCCCCCTCGACCTACCCACCTGAGATATATAATACCCTCACCGGCAACGAGGACCTTATATCCCTTTGAAAAAGTGACCGGCATAGGTCACGAAACGTCGGGGCAATACCTGAATATCACGCGGCACACCCGAACAGCATACGTACTTATAACGTTGCATGTTCCAAACTTAATTTTTTTCGAATATGGTTCCTCGTTTACATTAATTTTAATGGCATTATGATCACCTTGATAATTATATTGAATGTCGAACTCATGGATGGCAAAAATGAGGCATGGAATTAACAAACTATTATTATTTAACTGTGTGTGGCAGGTGATGTCTCATCGTCAGTATTTCACTACGAATTAGCACAGTGGGTAATGATTTGTAGTGAAATGAAGTTAGATAGATATGTAACAGGCACATGCAATAAGATCATTATAAATAACGGAGGAATGTAATTTTTGTAAGTAGGTTTCACATGTTTTTGATTTTACCCAGTTGTTCTTATTTAGTGTTTAGGCATGCTAGACTTGTGTTAGGATAGGCTCTTCAGGTTAAGAATTTTTTCAAATTCACTGCGAAATAGGGTCGCGTTTTTGCGCTCTATGGCTTATACAATATATTATAAAACGGTCTTTATGTCCTCTTATAGCTCGCATCTAAAATTCAAGAGATTGAAGAAAACAGTAAAGAACATTTGGCAAGTAGAAAAACTAAAGGAGACTCAAAATCAGCTGGAATTTCAAAAAGCAGTAGAAAATAACATAGGAGAGGACCTGACTGAGAAACCAGTAGAAGAGCGTTGGGAAAACATTAAATGTGGACTACAAAAAGCCGCAAAAGAAGTTCTTGGAAGAAGAAAAGTTGTTAAGAAGAAACCATGGATCACGGAAGAAGTCTTAGTGCTGATTGAAGAAAGAAGAAAGTACAAGAATGCGAAAACTGAAGAAGGGCAGCTTTGCTACAAAAGAATAAGGAACGAAGTAAGTCGCAAAGCCAGGAAAGCTAGAGAAATGTGGATGAATCTGTGCGAAGATGTACAAAACAACCTTACCATTGGAAAGGTGGAAGCTGCCTATAGGATAGTGAGGAACCACTTCAAGGAACGGAGCGCAAGATGCAATGCTATAAGGGACAAGAATGGAGAACTTTTGATTGAAAATGAAGACAAAGTGAAGAGATGGAAAGAATATCTCGAAGAGTTATACAACGGGAACGACCTCAGCACGAAAGTGACTGAAGAGGAAAGCGAAGTCGAGAAGGATGATATGGGAGCATCAATATTGAGATCGGAATTCGACGCAGCAATAAGGGACCTTCGGATGAATAAGGCTTCTGGAATTGATGATATACCCGCAGAACTGATAAGGAATGCGGGAGAGAGGACATTGGCCCAACTTTATAATGTCATCTGCGACATGTACTCAACAGGAGAAATACCCAGGGACTTCGAGAAAAACATCATCATTCCTATTCCCAAAAAGAAGAGAGCAGAGAAATGCGAACATTTTAGGACTATAAGCCTGACGACACATGCATCGAAGATATTGAAAAGGATCATCTATAGAAGAATAGAACGAAAAGCAGAGGAGTTCCTGGATGAAGATCAATGCGGATTCAGGAAAAGTAAGGGTACAAGAGAAGCAATATTGGCCCTTAGGCTGCTTATAGAGAAGAGAATGGAGAAGAACAAACCGACCTTCATTGCATTTGTGGATTTAGAGAAGGCTTTCGACAACGTGGACTGGAATTCAATGCTTGATATTCTGAAAGGAATTGGAGTTTCCTACAATGATCGAAGAATTATCCACAGTTTGTATAAAAACCAAGTAGCTGTGATTAAATCTGGACCCAGCTGTGAAGAAGCAAGAATAAGGATAGGAGTGAGACAAGGCTGTGCACTGTCTCCCGTAATTTTTAATGTTTACATTGAGAGAGCCATCAATGAAGTCAAGGAGAAGTGTTCTGGAGTGAACATCCACGGAGAAACAATCAGCATGCTACGATTCGCTGATGACATAGCTCTCATAGCAGAGACAGAGAAGGAGCTGAATAAGATGCTAACAACCATGGAAAGGACAATGACCAGACATCAGCTGAAGATCAATAAGAAGAAAACTAAGATATTGGTGTGCAGCAAAAGAGAAGAGGCCAAAACCAACGTTAAACTAGGAAAACAAAAACTAGAAGAGGTGAAAGAGTTCTGTTACCTGGGAAGCAGAGTAACCAACGATGGACGAAGCAAGAAAGAAATAGTGAGTAGAATAGCCCAGGCAAAGAGGGCATTCTATCAAAAGAAGAATCTACTTGGAGCTGGAAATACAAGCTTGGAAGTAAGGAAGCAATTCATTAAAACGTATATCTGGAGCATGTTCCTTTATGGCAGTGAGGCATGGACGATGACAGCAGCGGAGAAGAAAAGGGTGGAAGCATTCGAAATATGGTGCTGTCGACGAATGAAGAAGATAAAATCGATCGTCCGAGTGAAAAACGAAGAAGTCCTTAGAACAGTGGGAGAAAAGAGAAGTCTACTGAAAACTATAAAAAGAAGACGGGACAACCTAATCGACCATATCTTAAGACACGATGGCCTGATGATGACAATCGTCGAGGGAAAAGTGAACGGGAATAATGGAAGAGGCAGGCCTCGTATGAGTTACATGGAGCAGGTTGTAAAGGACGTGAAAGAGAGGAACTATGTTGGTATGAAGAGGTTGGCTGATAGAAGAATCGAGTGGAGGGCTGCGTCAAACCAATCCTAGGATTGTTGACCCTTGATGATGATAGCTCGCGGACGAAATACGATTAAAAATCAATTAACACGGAAAAATTACATCTCAAATGTAGTTTTCCTGATCAAATCCAATGTGAGTTCTTGAAAATCGGCGAGAAAATCGACTTCAAATAAACTTCAAAGGTTCATTTTAAATTTCAATATATTTTTCTGAAAGCAATCCACATGCTTGATATTCGGTTGAGTTTCTAGTACCGATGCTACCATTTCATTAATCGCGCAGGTGTTCCTTACCAAATTTTCCTGTTTCCTACTTTTACCTTGTTAGACCTCATTTGGAATATGCTTCCAGTGTATGGGATCCCTACGGAATCGGTCTAAATAATGAACTTGAACGTGTGCAGCGAAGATCGTCAAGATTTGTAAAGGGACAATATTAGCATATTACAATTATATTAGCATAACCAGTCTATCCAATGAATTAAATTGGGAATCATTGTCAGATCGCAGGTTGAAATTTAGACTTAATCTCTTAAATAAATTCCAAGACAATATTTTCAGTGATGATGTTAAAAATATTTTGCAAACCCCAACTTACTATGGCAGATTGGACCATAATTATAAAATTAGAGAAATTGATTGCCGATTTGATAGATTCAAAATGCCCTTTTTCCCCCGTACAATTAGAGATACGAATAACGGTATATATGTCCTATCGGAGAGTAGCAATGGATAGCATTTGTAGCTGCATGTTGGTATGAGTACATAAAGCTAACCCTACTAACAGAATGTTTTTGCACGTTTGATTTGCAATTTCTATCTTTTTTAAATAGTGAAGTTCTGACTAGTATATTAATACTATTCCTTTTTTATGCATGATATTCAGTGCATGTTTGGTGAGAAATCACCCCCTGCCACACACCTTTGTGGTGGCTTGCAGGGTGTTATGTAGATGTAGATATATGTAGATGTACCAGTTTGTTAAATCCGTAATCAATCCTCTTTATGATTAGTGGAAGGAGATGAATTAATTAAGCCGTCGGGATAGATTGGCTCACTCATCTGCTTCTCCATCTACATAATACACTGAAAACCAAAATGAAGATGTGTGGCAGGAGTTGAATTCACACCAAAAATGCATTATATGTTTTGCATAAAAAGGGTTAGTAATTATATTCTCCAAAGGAAGTAGGCTGAGTATCATTGACCGCTGCAGGCGAATGCTATGCCATGACCAGTGGCCCTCCCTTTGGGTCCAGGGAAGAGGGTAAGATCCCTCCTCTTCTGTTCCCCCCCTCCCCCTTGTTCTGCCGCCTCCTCCGAATCGCTTCACGTATTGTGACCCTCACGAAGAGCGCTTTCATCCCCGGAATGCGTGTAGATCATTCCACTTCTCCAAGTGTTCACGAGCATTTGTATTCGTTGTTAAACCCACATCTAAGTACATCACCGTCAGTATATGTGGCAAGGGGTGAAAATCACCGAATGCACGATCCAGATGTACGCTTTGATGAATTGTTTCCTTACCTCTACGCTTATATTTAAATCTTCAAGTAGATTCTTCTACTGAGCTACTGACTATTTCTTTCTTGCTTCGTCCGTCGGTTACTCGGTTTCCCAAGTAACAGAACTCTTTCACCTCTTCAAGTTTATCTTTTACCAGCTTAACGCTGGTTTTTTCCTGTAACTACTAACATAAAAATTAAGAGTTACAATTATACAATTGCATGGAACATGTTAGGCACAGGGATGGATTCAGGGGGGTGGTCGCCCCCACAAAACCTTGTAGGACTGAACTAGAGAGACTGTCTTTTAATCGGAGGGGTGGGGGTAAGAAGGATAAGACTGATGTCCGCCCCTCCCCCCTTCCATACGTGACGTCTGGGTCCGACCCTGGTTAGGCATTATAGGAGTCACGTGCGACTAGGTGATAAGTGGCTACAAAGTTACGAATTGATTATTGCTTAGAAAGATTTTCACTAAATATATTTCTCTGTAATTCCATAGCATGCATTGAATAGTAATATTAAAACATGAATTATGCACTAAAGACTACTCAAACAATTTTTAACTACCCATCCCTTTGCTATTCCGCCTTTTTCCTATACTTTTATGGTACGCGGGCAAAATGGCATTTTTAATCTATCGGTGCGACATTCTAACTCTATAATCTTGTGAATCTGATCAAACCTAGCATAATACATACGAGTTCTTAATATATATCTAGAGTCAAGATTTGTAAAGGGACAATACGATAATTATATTAGCATAACCAGTCTATCCAATGAATTAAATTGGGAATCATTGTCAGATCGCAGGTTGCAATTTAGACTTAATCTCTTAAATAAATTCCAAGACAATATTTTCAGTGATGATGTTAAAAATATTTTGCAAACCCCAACTTACTATGGCAGATTGGACCATAATCATAAAATTAGAGAAATAGATTGCCGAACTGACAGATTCAAAATGTCCTTTTTTCCTCGTACTATTAGGGATATGAATAACGGTAAATATATCCAGTACGATTGTAGCAATGGATAATATTGGTAGCTGCATGTTGGTATAAGGACTTATAGCTAGCCCAACTAACGGCATGTTTTTGCATGTATGTTTTGCTTTTTTTATCTTTTTTTAAATAGCGTAGTTTTGAACAGTACCTATAAAAGTACTGATCCTTTTTTATGCATGATATGTAGTGCATGTTTGGTGAGAGTTCACCCCCTGCCACACACCTTTATGGTGGCTTGCAGGGTATTATGTAGATGTAGATGTATAAATGAGGCCTGAAAAGTGGAGCTGACATAGCTTCTTTCTCGTACACTCTCATCACATTTGCCTAGAACCCTATTTACGTTTCCTAATAATACGGTTTTCTACACTAGTTATTTCGCTGATGTGTTTCCCACATGACACGTCATCAGTGATGATTGCGCCCAAGTGTTTAAGAGATTCTACTTAAGATATTTTCTTTTCTTTGATTGCTAATTGTTTGTCGGCAATTTGCGTTTGATGCAAAGAAATACCTTCAACAATCGATTAGTTTTTTTAACAGTCATTTCCTTCTTTTGTTAACTCGCATCTTTTGAATTTTTTTTTACGGTAATTGGGAGTATTTTGTATCGTTCACAGCTTGATTGGATCTTTGGCCATCGGCTCTCATTGTCTTGTGAGACCTCCAACCAATTTCGTTTATATTTTCCATGATTTATTCAGTGAGATGCGATAGCTTAGTGACGACGCTCGGATTTTCAACGTCAGCATACTCGGTCATTTGAATAACGCTTTGCAGAGTCAGAAAGTAGTTTTTTTTTACTCTTCCACTGCCTTGAAGTTGATTATTCCACATCTTTGATAAGTTAGAGTGGGAGAGAATTCATTTTTAGGTGCCATTGACACCCACATCAATTGTACTACTCACGAAAATGGCAAAAATCTTTTTTGGGTAAAGTTTAGACCTCCCACCATTCTGGTCCTTCAGGTCACCAAGGAGACATTTTGTTTTATTCACTCAGGAACAGTCGACGAACAAGAAATTCAGCAACTGTTATTGTTTAACGCAAGCAAGTCACTTCCATATACTTGAGGGAAGCCTGCTCTGGAAAATTCTGTGGGACGTATTCAGCGAGTCGGAATTAATACTTATCCTTGTTACTCAAGTGCAGAAATTTGAGAGAAATGCTTTTCAGAGATGCTTTTAAGGCGAGTGTGCAAAAATATCTTTCCACTAAATTATCTTTATAATACGCAGACAACAAATTTTATTTCTTGCCGAGAAAGCGTTCGATCGTTTCCAATTCGCCACCTTTTTTCAAGGTCACGGGAGAGGCACTAATTGACCTTGGGCAAGACCGCTTTGAGCTGAACAAGTCTTCTGGCAGGAGCGATTCTTTCAATCCGCAGAGCGATAGCTGAAAAAAAATTTGATTGAATTTATGACATTTTGATAAAGTTTATCAAAAATTTCAGCTCATATGGAACATTGCATTTCACAGTTTTCTTCTATCAAGACTGTTCGGTTAAAAAATTTGGTGAAAATTACCAAAATGTACGACAAAATTTATCAGAAAAACTAGCCTTCTTGGCTAATTTTACCAAACTTGTTCGGTATTCTGGAGGGTATGATTAAATTTATCGAACAAAAATAGCCTTTTTCGTTTTTTTACCAAACTATTTGATACTCAAGAAAGGTTAAATTTATCGAACAGAATAGTCATCCTGATTTATCATAATTAATTAATGTAGGATATTTCAAGCCTGCCGCGTGAACGGCGGTGAAATTCACATTATTTGCCAATAGAAAAAATTCACCTGGACCGGGAATCGAACCCGGATTGCTTTCCGGGCCACTGCGCAGACCACTACTCTACCCAGGATCCTTAATTCCCTTGGCAATTTTACCGAGGTTCAACGTACTAGATTTTGAGACTCGCGGTCCATCAAGCGGTAGTGGTCTGCGCAGTGGCCCGGAAAGCCAAAGGTTGGCGGTTCCATTCCCGGTCCTGGTGAATTTTTTCTCATGGCAATTAATGTGAATTTCACCGCCGTTCACGAGGCAGGCTTGAAATATCGTGCATTTACCGCCAAGTGCGGCTTTAGCGCTTGATGGGGTTCACCATTGGTCGTGGCTTATTTGAAGCCCTTTCTCCCTTGCGTTGCCATCCTTGATGGACCGCGAGGGCTCAAGATCTAGTATCTTGAACCTTGGTAAAATTGCAATGGGAATTAAGGATACTGGGTAGAGTAGTGGTCTGCGCAGTGGCCCGGAAAGCCAAAGGTCCCTGGATCGATTCCCGGTCCATGTGAATTTTTTCTCATACAAATTAATGTGAATACCTAATTAATATCTAAACTAATCAGACGTATTTGATGCTTAAAAATTATCAAATACGAAGCAGTAAATGGTAATTAAATTTTATGACATTGTTATAAGATAATATGCCAAACATTAATTATCTAATAAAGACTCTGCCAACTCCGGGGAACTCCAAGACTTCAGCAGGCTTCGCAGCTCTTCTTACATCGTTCACAACTTCGTAGATTCCGAGCAAACACACAAAACACTCAGGAAATTCACGTGGTTCACAGAGTAGACTGCATGGCTTTCATATGATACACCGAATATCATACACTCAAAAAAGAGGTTGGATGAGGCATCCAATTTTATTGGATAAGAAATAGTTGGCCCGAATATCAATTGTAATGGACACGTCAACCAAGATGACTGGATGGACCATCCAAATTTAATTGCATTCTCTCGCAAAGATTCTACTTCCAACTAGATGGAATGGACAGCCGCTGATATTGTTAACCCGTTCTGCAGAGCAGTATTTCCAAAGCGCACTGTTCCGTTTCTATAAACAATGCAACAATAAACACATTTCTGTAAACAGCGCGACTATCATGCAAGATAGTCAAATCTATCGAACAGAATCTCGACGAGTTAGATGTTTTTAATCAAACGCTAAGTGTGGTCTTGTAAATTACCGAAAGATTGGTGAAGATTATCAAACTCTTACGACTATCGAGCCGAATCAGCAAATTTAGCCTAAATGTTTTTGAGTTTTCAAGTCAATTTTTAACTACCAAAAGTTTTAATAATCGGTTACCAAATCGTTCATTAAATAGTATCTACCGCATGGTTATTTTCATTGAATATGTAATAATTTTAATCGAAAATTGTCCAATTAAACATGTTCGGTTTTATCTGGCAAACTATTTTTTTCCGTGATGGTTCTCAGCGGTAATATCGTGAGCATAGCAAACTCTTGCTTCCTATCCCTCCATGTGGAGATATCTACCCTACTTGACGTTGGCCAGCATATCACTCGAAAATCTTCCACATCAACATAATACATATCTCCGGATGATAAGATTTCCAATTTTTTTGTCCCTCAGTATGCATCCTGCAGATAAGTTTGGGGCAGCTCAAATATATACGACGGAGCAGTAATTTCGAGAAATTCATCGAAAGACCTTCGTTTAAACTTCTGACAGCATTGACTATAGGTTTGCTCAGACGCCTGAGATTCTCAATGGCTATATATTCAGCGATACCTAAATTAAAGCACTGTAATTGTGATTATACCCTTTACAAGTTTTATTCTCCATAAAAGTATTTTATGGGCATGATTTTTTTGTATTTTCTTGTTTGATCATCGACGTAAAATTCACAACGAAATCTGACAGTAGTGTCAAAATTTTGTATCTCATTTCAATATTAATATTGCAAGTAAAATTAGCGTAATTAATCTATTATATGAAATTAAATGGGACTCATTATAAGACCATGGCTTGAAATTCAACTCCTCTTAAATAAATTGCAAGATAATATTTACTCTGATGACGTTGAAAATATTTTGCGGACTCCATATTACTATGGTAGACTGGACCATAGTCAGAGGATTGAAGAGGTTGATAGCCAAACTGACAGATTCAAAATGTCCATCTTTCCTCATACAATTAGGGATATGAATAGCTGTAAATATATCCTATGGCATAGATACAAGTGTGCAATGTATACCATAGGTAGTTAGGTATAAGGGCTTTAAGCTTACCCAACTTAAACCATGTTTTTGCATGCTTGCGTTGATATATTTATCTTTTTTTGAATTGTGAAATTTAGAATATAATGCTATTACTAATACTTTTTATGCATGATACGTAATGCATACGCATGTTTTGCGTGAATTAATCCCCTGCCGCACAATTTTATGGTGGCCTTCACGTTGTTATGTAGAATTAGACTTAAAAAAATGAAAGAATATCCACACTGATTTACTTGTTAAAATTTTTGCATTGAGATTTTAAATTAATGACGTAATTAAAATTATAAAAGGTAGTTACGTTTGTTATATATATCCGCAGGTATCATAAAAATTAAATGAACTTAAATTAAATGAACTTAATTAAATTTAAGGAGACTCCACCAAATTATGAAGTAGATGTCATTATTGTGAACATTTCAGGACATCATTTTTTGGCCCTTCTATCGACTCTATTGGATAAAATAATTTGGCCATTCCATAATATATTTGAAGAAAAAAGACGTTGAAAATCAGATATTTTATCGTGGCTAACGGCAAGGCATGGCTCTTGCAGTAAAATTTGCAGATTATAAGGTAAAGAGAAATGTCGTTTTGACGAAAAACTAATATAAGATGCGCAATTTTATGTAGAATTTAGCATTGTAAAAAAGTGCTCGCCTTACCACGCCTGTTAAATTGATATTAATAAATGTTTGCGCGAAAAAAAGCAGAAAAGCCTTAGTTACATGAAAGTGGCGCCACAGTATGTTGTTATCATTGGCAACGGTACTTGTGACGGAACGTGCTTACAAGCTTATTTACCGACTTAATTTTTGAAATATACCTTACCAAGGTACAGCTACTTACAAAAAATGCGTACCACTTCCCTACGCAACCCGCTCAACAGGCTCTTTAATTCCTCGATGTGACAACACTGTCACCGATTCGACTGCCGAACACCTATCGCGTCTGGTTGACGATCTCAGAAGCAGGACCACCCGAATGAAACATGACCTGGCAAAGCAAAGCCCCGTGATACAGGGGGTTGGAAGCTCACCGGCGCACAGTGGTCGGAAACCGGAAATATTTGGACAAAATTCAAAAATCGCTTTTTTTGAGATATGGACTTGAAACTTCGCACATATACTCACAAAAGATTGCTGATTAAGGAATAGTACGTCATTTGCCATGATTCTAAACCGTTAGCTAGATACAGGGGCTCAAAGATGACCAAATTTCCAAAAAACTCCCGACTTCCTTTTTCTCCGAATATCTTCAAAGTTATGTTGATGGTGTCGTTGTGGGAGGAATTTGATCGAATAAAAAATGGTATAATCTATTAACACTATGCTTTGTCTCTACTATGCTTTAGTTTCGAAGATTGTTTATAACATTTGTGTGCTATTACGTTACAAAATGGCGGAAGCTGTTTGTGGACAAAATTTCACATAAAGTAGAGAATATCTAGCATTTTAGGAAGAGACCTGTCAAGTGACTTATATCAGAGCGTCTGTTGAAGACTTTTAAATACGAAACTGAAGAGAAATAAAAAATAAGTTTGCGACGCCGAAAAATACATATGATTTTCCGACCGCGCGTCCGGGGTCCGACTCCGGGCGCCGGGGCTGGAAATGCCGAGACTCGCTTGCATTGCTCACCTGGAATGAACCCTAAAGCTTCGGATTCGCCACGTTTCTGCTGTACACATTGTCACTAACCTCCACAGACTCTCTATGGTCGAAAATGGTGAGACTATTGTATCGAGCGAGCGGATAATTGTACGTGTAGTAGCGTTCAAGTTATTTTTGTTGCGAACGTTCGGGAAACATACTTCGTATTTACGTCCTTTTACCAAAAAAGTGGGTAGTCTTCGTGTGGACCATGCATCCTTCTAGAAAGACACCGCCTGGGATTTTTTTAAATTCCTTTTGCCCCCCTACCCGCACGAACGTGCTAAAAGATGCACCGAAGAGGTCACGGTCCAAGCCCCTGTCCCAAATGGGTCCTGCGAAAAGGGACATTTATGACATTGCGGAACCTCTGACGGTCTTAAGCGGGAATATCCGTAGAAAATTTTCTGTTTGTAATATTTTGATATGTCATTGAGTCAAATTTAGACGCATGTGGTATGACTGCAACTGTCGCGACATTAGAAAAAATATAATCAGATGTAGCACCTCATACTTCCACTACCGGTCAATGAATTGCATACCTAAGAGAATTGGTCTTTTTTAATTCTTTAATAGCATTTCATAACAATGTCATTATAAAATATATCAGTATTACTTTTCCGTTAATCATAGTTAGCAGCAAAGAAAATTTGATGGAGTAGATTCTATTATTGAATGTTTTAGGTCATCAGTTTGTTTTTGAAGATGATTCCTTTCTGCAATTGCTATTTCCCTTGTCTCCTTTACCTGCTGAAGGCGAATCGTCCGTCAAAATCTTGTAGATGAAGGCCGAGATATAGACCACATTATCTCACCTAGAGTTAAAGGAAACGGGGGTTTTTTACCTATGCATTATTTTCAATTCGTCATAAACAACGTTTTGGTGATGGGATAACTAGAGAATCCAGAGTATGTTGCCTGCAGTATCATTTACTAAGCGAAGTGGCACGAAGGAGCTCATGATCAAAAATTCATCAAATGTATTCCTTCGTTGCCGCACTTGTTAGTACTGAGAATGGCCCAAACTGCCATCAAACCCATAGTTGCAAATCAATGAGCAATTTTTTTCCTCTCCCGTTGGTTCAGTTGAGGAAACACGCCAGGATCCGTGATGCAGTGTGATTCAGAAGAGCTTGAAGATATACTTCGCACATTTTCTGTGACTACTATTCCTTCCGGGTATGCTGCGCTTTTAGCTCGTAGTACTCAGTCATAGTTAGGATATAGGTCATGTCCGTGGCTTAAGGCTGTGCTACGCAGAGTTATGTATTGACTCTTGGTCAATTCGGCAGTAGAGGCAGTAGTTTTAAGAATTGGAGCTTTTCTTCTCCTTGTTCTATCACAGGAAGTGTGAGACTCTTTTACCGGTCGTCCTGTTGCGCGTAATAAAGTATTAATAAATTTTTCCAATAGGAAGTTCAAAGTTGCAAAATTGTTTAATTAAACTTTATCAAAAATTTAGTACCAGGAAAGGTTAGCATTTATCCAAAAATAGACGCCAACAGGTGTAGAGGTGCTTGGTAAATAAGTTAGTACAATGTTAGGAAATTTAATGCACTCCTTTAACCATTCATTAATTTGTCTAATGAATATGTCATTATTACGACAGCTCTCCTCCCACCTTTTTACGTATGGTATCAAAAAACGTTTCTGTATGCACCCACTTAGAGAATTCAAAGCGTCTGTATGTTCTGACAAATTTAATCTTCTTGATAGAAATTCGAAGAAATACTCTTTCTTCTCAGTCACTGACTTGTTCTTCGACTCCGAAAGTTCTTCATGGAGCTCAAGGCGTGAGACGAGAAAACCAGACATTAAAAAATGAAATTTCTTAAGTGACCTGTATAAAAGGCAAAAATTATCAAGAAAATGAAGAAAAAAATTCACGTATTCATAACTATTAATTAAATTGATACGGGAGTGCACGCGGTAAAAGATGCCCTGAGAAGGGTATTCTGATGAAAATACTTCAAGTTTTTTTAACGACATTTCAATGAAAAAATATTATAGGAGCGGTTACATGGCTACAAAATTCTACGGAAACAAAAACAATATACAACATACCTTATAAAAGAGTAACCAGATGAATTAATATAAATCACTTCTGATCGAAGAACAGGAAAAGCTACCAAAAGTGTAAGATACTCGACGTAATCACAAGCTTAATCACAAGATTTAGATGCTGCAAATTAATGCCGCACGACCTTCTTTCACCACTGCCATGAGAGGACTGATTTACATAAATGTATTTCTTGAAGCGAAAGCACAGGTTTCACTTGATGTACCCGCTTAAGACCGTCAGAGGTTCCGCAATGTCATAAATGTCCCTTTTCGCAGGACCCATTTGGGACAGGGGCTTGGACCGTGACCTCTTCGGTGCATCTTTTAGCACGTTCGTGCGGGTAGGGGGGCAAAAGGAATTTAAAAAAATCCCAGGCGGTGTCTTTCTAGAAGGATGCATGGTCCACACGAAGACTACCCACTTTTTTGGTAAAAGGACGTAAATACGAAGTATGTTTCCCGAACGTTCGCAACAAAAATAACTTGAACGCTACTACACGTACAATTATCCGCTCGCTCGATACAATAGTCTCACCATTTTCGACCATAGAGAGTCTGTGGAGGTTAGAGACAATGTGTACAGCAGAAACGTGGCGAATCCGAAGCTTTAGGGTTCATTCCAGGTGAGCAATGCAAGCGAGTCTCGGCATTTCCAGCCCCGGCGCCCGGAGTCGGACCCCGGACGCGCGGTCGGAAAATCATATGTATTTTTCGGCGTCGCAAACTTATTTTTTATTTCTCTTCAGTTTCGTATTTAAAAGTCTTCAACAGACGCTCTGATATAAGTCACTTGACAGGTCTCTTCCTAAAATGCTAGATATTCTCTACTTTATGTGAAATTTTGTCCACAAACAGCTTCCGCCATTTTGTAACGTAATAGCACACAAATGTTATAAACAATCTTCGAAACTAAAGCATAGTAGAGACAAAGCATAGTGTTAATAGATTATACCATTTTTTATTCGATCAAATTCCTCCCACAACGACACCATCAACATAACTTTGAAGATATTCGGAGAAAAAGGAAGTCGGGAGTTTTTTGGAAATTTGGTCATTTTTGAGCCCCTGTATCTAGCTAACGGTTTAGAATCATGGCAAATGACGTACTATTCCTTAATCAGCAATCTTTTGTGAGTATATGTGCGAAGTTTCAAGTCCATATCTCAAAAAAAGCGATTTTTGAATTTTGTCCAAAAATATCCGGTTTCCGACCACTGTGCGGCGGCGAGTAAGATTTTCTTTCCCAAAACAACTGACGAATGCCTTTCGCAATGTGGACCACCGTCGTGCCTCTCCATCTCGCTCGCTGACCATGCAAGCACAGAATTTAGGAACCCCAGTTTTCCAAATTACTACTAGTATTACTACTACTAGTAAGAGTTTATATGGCTGAACTGCTTTTCGAGGAACACTCCGTGGACCATCCATTTCCGATTCGGCCTCATCGCACTGTCGTTCGCGGAAGTCGGGAAACCCCGCGGATTAATGTGTCGACTAAACCAAGCCTCATAGATCTACCATGCAAGCCACCGCGAGGGTGCGTGGCAGGAGGTGTTGCTGAGGAGTGGAATCTTACGGGCGAGGGGACGGTTTTTTATTCCTAAGATAAGTTTCCATTGCCTTCCAGCAGTGAAAACTGACATTTTCTCACTTAAGTAATGCTACTTGCCGTTATTGGAAAATTATGCTTTTTAATTAAATACTATTATTAGCTAAAATTCACTTAGTTTGAAGGCGGCGAAGAGTCCTCGAAACAGTTTCAATGAAAGTAATCTCGACACATCAGCGATACTTTTCTATTCTACCTAAATAATATGATTATGTTTTTCAACTTTATGAAAACAAAAATTTTCTATCGAGAATAAAAATATTTTTTTTCTATGGAAGCCACATGCAATGCCACACATCGAGAAATTTATATTCCTAGATGTGAATCATACACATTTCCCTTAAGGAGCTTTCATTGACACTGCCGAGAACATTTATCTTTTTTCAGACACGTAGTAGAGCATGGGCATAACACCATGGAGCTTTTTTCTGGGCTACAACTCACAAATTCCCGAAAGAAAGTGAATGCGTATCATTTTAACTTATTTTTCATTGTTGCATTAGGCAAGGAAGATATTTTTCGAAATCACTTCGTGATGTTAACGAAATGAAAGACGATCAAAAATTAAAAATATAAAATACCAATGAAAACTCAAGAAATGAAAGAAATCCAGGCGTGCAACTTTGTGAGCATTTGTAAGAAATTCCTTCACGCCTTACCCCAAGTCCTACGCATTGCATCCTCCGACGCACGGTCTGTGGACATGTCCGAACACGAACAGCATCCCCAGTCTCTTCGGCAGTCGAAAAAGTATTTTCCCTTCCTTGGTCCACTATGCTCGCGTCTTCCTGAGAGGTGACTTTAGGTTTCCCTGAACCCGCATTTAATTTACCTGCAATCTCCCGAACTGACATATTTGCCGTTAGTATTCCTGCCATTCGGTTTCTCCACCTACCGTCAACCAAAATATTGTGTGCACTCGAGTTTGAAGGGTGTTTACAAAGTTACCTAATAACAGAAAATTTAAAAATATTAATTTTTGTCGTTCAATTCTGCGCTAATGAATGTAAAAATGCATTTCTAAAAAACCCTTCAGATTATTAAACCCAAATGATAACTCCATATAAACAAGAATGTTTTATGCATTTTCTATAAAGTTTAGAATTTTAGCTGAAAAAGAAATGATACTGTAATCATATTTAATCAGAAGGCTTTTCTCCGCTTTAGGTGATCGAAAAAATACAATTTTAATTGCGTCACAATCCTTAGATATCCTAATGTTATAATACATCGATTTTAATAACGTAATTTAATAAACTAATTTTATATCAGTTTAAATTTATGGCTTAGAATGAGACGGTTCAGCGTTTATTTGTTGCTGGGAAAGCCGTGCGACGTTGCTGCAACAAGTAGCCGCAGACTTGTCTCACTCTGGCCCGTACAAATATAAACTGATATAAAATTAGTTGATTAAATTACGTGCTTAACAATGATGTATTATAACATTAGGATATCTAAGGATTGAAACGCAATTCAAATAGCATTTTTTCGACCACCCAGAGCCGAGAAAAACGTTTATGATAAAAATTATTTCAGTATCATTTCCTGATAGATAAAATACTGAAAGTAATAGAAAACGCATAAAACATTCTTGTTTATATGGAAAATTTGTATTAAATAATTTGAACTGTTTTTGAGATATGTATAAGCTTTTATACTCGGTGTAATAGTTGAACACGTAAAAAACCGTCACTTTTTCCAATCAAACTTTAATAAGAAATACAAAAATATAAGAAAGAAAATTAAAGTGCCCAATTAGAATGTAGAATTCAATGACAAAAAATACTATATGATTAAAATTTCTTTATTTATTTTGGTTACTCGTAAACACCCTTCAAACTCGAGTGCACATAATATTTTGGTCGACAGTAGGTGTCAACTGCGGCATTCCTCTAGCGTAACTAGCGCGCACCGTCAATGTGAATTATCGGCTTACTTTTCCTCCCAAAAACACACACTTCGCCGCTAACACCACATGCTGAATTGGGAACGAGATTAATAAATGGCAAGGCAGGTTCTCGCTCAAATCGGAACAGAGCATTTTAAACGCATAGCTACATCATATGCCCAGCTTTTGTTTCGAGGTAAGGAAACCCTCCCGGCTTGAGCTTCCAGTATCGAGTATGACGGGGCTTTGGGTCGCCAGCTCATGTTTCGCTCGGACGCATCTCATACCGAGATCTCCAGTCCGACGTAACTGCGTTCGGCCAACACCCGGCAGTCGAATACAGCGACAGTGTTGTCTCATCGCTGATTTTAAAGGTCTGTTGGCCGGGTTGCCTCGGGAAGTGGTAAGAATTTTTTGTAAGTAGCTGTACTTCTTATATTTTTTATGTAATTTAAATATTTCATTGATTATTTATATGTTGTAATTAATACCAATGCTTCCAAATGGTAGCAGCGTCATTGTTGCCAAACAGTTTTCAAAATTATCAGTATTAATAAAATTCAAAACAAAGTGTTGTATTTCGAAGGGAATAGTTTAAAACGAAGTAATAAAATATTTAAACTATTTTAGCATACATATTAGCGGGATTGAGCATGTATTCTCATTTTGTAAATTAAGCGTGGCAACAACACGTCGTCCATGTTCCGAAGTCAAAATGAGTTAAAAGAGCTTGTAAATAATAGAATGCAACTGCAACGCGCTAATTAATAGCATACTCATACAATAATAATGTATGCGTTATCACACTATAGATGATTTTCCATATAGGTGTTTTCTGGATCGGTATTTATTCATTAAATAACATAGCTCTTTTACGGGAGTTTGAATCGCGGAGTCGCGGTGGAGCCTCCTTAATGATAAAATTTGATAAAAAAGTTCATTAACATTGAGCTTGAATCGGTATTTAAAAAATAAGCTCCATCTTCTGGGAGATTACTTTTGCATTCTATGTGCATGGGCGTGTTCAAATTATTCACCATGGATGGGCCGAGTGTATTCCGCTTTCGGCCGCAGACATTTCAAAGCAATGACCCCATCTCCCGACCTTCCCTTCCCAGAATGCCCCTCGGAGTCTCTTGAGCGAAATCCCTAGTCCCTGCGCAGTCACAACGCATCGCGGACATTCCCAGGATATTTTGGGGATCCAGGGTACGTGCCCGGCATCCCTCAAAACCCTTTAAATTTCACGCGGCTGACTGCAGCGCCTGTACGCTGTACGGGGTGACATGAACGAAGGACACGGCACATGCGTTGTCCTCGCATGCCACGTTAAAGGTTAGCGAGTTTGCAGAGCCAATTCACAATGGAAAGTATCTCTTATTGGATTGCGTTCATGGAAAAGAGGAACATCTTAAATTCCCCTTCCGCCGAGAGGGCAGACGGAGTCAAAAGTTCACGATGTGAGGGAAAAGAAGTGGATTGGAAATTATAGACCAAATTGGAAGCCATAGACCAAGTGCAAATCAATTCAAACAGGTCATCACCATTGGTCAAGAATCCTCCGTTTGGTTTGATGCATCTCTCCACTCAATTCCCAGTCAGCTAATCTATTCAAATTTAAGTATTTCTTCTCCTTCACATCCCTCATCACTTGTTCTGTATATCTCATACCAGTCCTTCCTTTGTCGTTTTTCCCATCCACTTCTCCTTCAACGATTGTCTTCATCATGCCATCGTGTCTCATGATATGGCGATTAAGTTGTTCCGTCTTCTTCTTAGGGTATTCGGAAGACTTCTCTTTTCTCCCACTCTTCTTAGGACTTCCTCAATACTTACTCGGTCGATCCATTTAATCTTCATCGTTCTTCTGTAGCACCACATTTCGAATGTGTGTGAAGATCTCTCGGGTTTCACACCGGGTCAGGTTCTCCATATCTTCCTCCGACGTTTCGATGGGCGAGTCGCCCATCGTCTTCAGGGATCCAGAAATCCAAGTGGAGAATCCTTGGATTCCTGGATCCCTGAAGACTATGGGCGAGTCGCGCATCGAAACGTCAAAGGAAGTTATGGAGAATCTGACCCGGTGTGAAACCCGAGAGATCTTCACACATATTATTCGCCGGGAAAACACCAGATCTTACATCACATTTCGAATGCTTACACCCTTTTCTTCTCCGCTGCTGTAATCGTCCATGCCTCACTTCCGTAAAGAAACACGCTTCAGATGTACCTTCTGATGGATTGCTTCCTTACTCCTAAGCTTGTATTTTCAGCTGTAAGTAGATTCTTCTTTTGATAGAATGCCCTCTCTGCCTGGGCTATTCTACTCACTATTTCTTTCTTGCTTCGGCCATCGACATGAAATACAAATACGTCCTGTTAGGATCCGAATCAAGTATGCTACGAGTATTGAAAAAGTCCTTGGTAACTCGCCTGATTAGACCTCCTTACAATGGGGCCCTATGCTAAAATTTAGAGTTTATTTTTCTTACGGGCGCGGTCGTAAGAGAATTATTAGTACGTCTTTTCACCAAGCCAACCACTGAAGGGAGGAAGGCGACGGCTATGTAACACCAACTCCACCAACCAACTCAATCTACCAACCACAAAATCATTGGTTGATGTCCTCAAGAGGGTTCGTGATTCTGATAGGCGTCTCTAGAAGGACCTGCGTTGGCAGAAATCATTACTGACTCCCTATAAGGTGTCCTGGTTAAAACAACCGGAGGTGCACAGTTCGCCCTCCCTGCTTTTGCCACGGACCCTCAGAAGAGATTGAAGGAAGTGGAGTAATTTTCTCAACAGTGTTAAATCCTTCATTTATTGAATCTTCCTGCTGGGTTTCGGGATTAAATGCGCGGCATAAAATTTTAGTTTCCTTTACCGTAGATTCCTCGCCCATTCTACATCTACATCTACATAATACCCTGCAAGCCACCACAAGGGTGTGTGGCAGGGGGTGATTTATCACCAAACATGCACGACATATCATGCATAAAAAGGAATAGTATTAATATAGTAGGCAGAACTACACCATTTAAAAAAGATAGAAATTGCAAAGCAAACATGCAAAAACATTCTGTTAGTAGGGTTAGCTTTAAGTAATCATACCAACATGCAGCTCCTAATGCTATTCATTGCTACTCTCCGATAGGACATATTTACCGTTATTCGTATCTCTAATTGTTCGAGGGAAAAAGGACATTTTGAATCGGTCAGTTCGGCAATCAATTTCTCTAATTTAATGATTATGGTCCAGTCTGCCATAGTAAGTTGGGGTTTGTAAAATATTTTTAACACCATCACTGAAAATATTGCTTTGGAATTTGTTTAAGAGATTAAGTCTAAATTTCAACCTGCGATCTGACAATGATTCCCATTTCAATTCATTTAATAGACTGGTAACGCTAATATAATTATCGTATCGTCCCTTTACAAATCTTGCCGATCTTTGCTGCACACGTTCAAGTTCATTACTTAGACCGATTTCGTAGGGATCCCATGCACTGGCAGCATATTCCAAATGAGATCTTAGAAGGGAAAAGTAGCTGATTTCTCGTACATGATCGTCACATTTACCCAATACTCTTTTGATGAAACCCAGTTTACGATTAGCTTGACCCATTATTTCACGTATGTGTTTACCCCAGGAAAGATCATGTGTAAGTCTTATTCCAAGAGAAGATTCTAGCTTCACCTTAAAGCAGAAATCTTCTAGGTTATCATCATCATCAGTCAAGAATCCTGAAATTGCTTTGACTCAGCTCTCGACTCAATATTCCTTACAGCCAACCTCTTCATATTTACGTATTTCTTCTCTTTCACATCCTTCATCACTTATTCTATAAATCTCACACAAGGCCTTCCTCTACCTTGTCTTTTCATTCACTTATCCTTCGACGTTTGTCTTCTTCAGGCCATCATACCTCATGCTGTGGCCAATTAAGTTGACCCATCCTCTTCTTAGTGGTCATAAAAGACTTCACTTTTCTCCCACTCTTCTGAGGACTTCCTCGTTACTTACTCGGTCGATCCATTTTATCTTCAATATTCTTCTGTAGCACAACAATTAAATCTTATTGATATCTATAGTATTTTCAAACAAAGCAAAGAATCTATTCACCACGACTTGGTTAAACCCCCAATCACCATGAGTAGGTGATGATTTGTTGGTATTTACTTACCAACCTTTGACATTTCACTCGCACCGTCAGTGGTGATTGCGAAAATGTCTTTTTCTAAAGAAATTTCACATTCTTTCTATTTGTTTTTTATAAGGTCAATACACACGTCTGCGGGCATATTTCTATTAATTCAGACTAACCCCAAGTTCCACATATTTGATTCTCTTTCTGAGAAGTGGACGTTAATATTAATAGATCTTCTGTTGCGTGGCGAATTTCATTCATCGAAAGTTAGACAACATTTTCTGGAATTTAGTCATCTTGTTTAATAATGGCATTCACTGTGTTTTCAACACGCGCACTGTAAGTTCATTTCCGTTTTTCTCATGTATTACAAATGATGACAAATTACTTATTCCAATAAAATGTATCAGTCAGTGAACTCAGACGTCTATGTTAGACGTCTACGTTGCATTTCATGTCCAAGAAAACTTACTTACTAGCGCTGCCTATTAGCAAAAAGGGTTACGTCGATCCCGGAATCCGTACACACTAAATCCCGGGATTTCGGGATTTTTCATTTCATTCGGGATCCCGGGATGTGGGATTGCAATCCTTAAGGGACATGGCCTGAGACAGTGGTGCACCCAGAAATGTTTTATGGTGGGGGCCCGCCAACTCTCCGATCTTTTGAAAAGTGTAACCAAAATCTTATTTTAATCAGTATCTTTTGAATGTTTTAGCAGGCCATATTAGTTATTACATGTATTCATCCTATTAGTGGCCACATCAGATTCACGGACGAAAATAGTCTTAAACTCTTAGGCCTATGCTAAATTACGTGTCACAGCACTGATAAAAGAGACTTTATTTTATCTTTGGTCCAGTCATACTGCAATAAAATGATTTTAAGAGTTTTTTATATTTTTCCGATTCTGCCACCATGTGAATTCATAATTAAAGATTAATGTGGGGTTTTGTAGGAAGCTAAGGGCCCCTTCCCCCCCATCCCGCCAATGGCCACAGTGAAAGGTCGCAATGTCTATAGTTTCGGAGATTTTCCTCTTTCAAGAGATATTGAGTGCCCTAGTCATTGTCTAAAGGTCTGCATACAGCGACGCGGACCGCGAAAGCTGGAAGCTAGAGCGAAATTCGCCAGGGGCGAGAACTTATATGTCCCGCAGACCAGAAAGCGAAACACTCGCGGGACTACAGGGCGCGTCCGGACATCAGTACTTCCGATTTAGTGGACGTTTACAGTGTTGAGACTATGAAATATATCAACTGACAACGAGGAAGCTCTCTCCTTACTCGCAGTGGCAGAATACAAAGACCGTGATAGCTATATGAGCAAGGTGTACTTTCCAATTGAAAGAAATACTAATTGCAATTAATGTTCAAAAGCATGCTTATAAGTCGTGGTCTAGGAAAATAGTTTTATAAAAAATCAAAATTAGTTTTTAGAATCTCAGAATTATCATGATATCGTTTTATGCCTTTTGTGCTTTTTCCGGGGCAAATAAGATTGCGATAAAAGAAATACATAATTACGATCTTTTTACTGTACCTTCCTAGGGCAAAAACTTATAAGTAACAAGTAAGTATCACTAAAAATTTTTCGTGGGGAAGACACATCCGGGAAATATGCGGCCGAGCCAAGAGAAAGCTAGGATTTATAAAAAGAGTACTAGGGAAATGTGATGAGAAGACAAAAGAGCGATGCTACTTTTCACTAGTTAGGCCCCACCTTGAGTATGCAGCCAGTGTATGGGATCCTAATGAATTAGGTTTGATGAGAGAACTAGACAGTGTGCAGCGTATAGCAGCTAGGTTCTTTAAAAGGTGTTACAATAGGTTTGAGTAGTGTATCAGAATTAATACAAGAATTAGGGTGGGAATCATTATCAGAGCGTAGGTTAAAGTACAAATTAAATCTATTGCAGAAATTTCAATCGGATAGCTTTACTGAAGATTATAGGCACATATTAAAAAAAACTAGCGTATTATGCTAGATTCGACCAGATAAATAACATTAGAGAGATAGATTCCCGTACAGATAGATTCAAAATAGCAAAGGGGAGTGGGTAGGTGAAAATAGTATAATAGCTGAAAATAATAGGTGAATAATTTTAGAGTAGTCTGTAGTGCATGATGCATGTATTAATTTCTTAAATAATGTAGTTGCAATAAACTTTATAGTTGCTTGTTTGCATGTCAGTAGTGCATGCTTGGTGGTATTCACCCCCTGCCACACAGCCTCGTGGCGGTTTGCAGGGTATCGTGTAGATGTAGATGATCTTATTTCGATATCCTAGTACTTACAATCAGTCATTGGCAATCTGATCCACAATTTTCACAATTTCAATGGTTTTGTACACTAGGATGGTTGGTAATGTTAGGGAACAAACGCCTTTGTAGACGTCTTCGTGGCCGTCTGCGACCCTTAAGGAGGGAAGATTAAGTCCGTGGAGAGACGCCTAGAGGTGGAGCTTGGGTGAATTTCAAGAGCATTTGAGCGGGAGCAACAGGTGGCTGCGCTGGAATGCTCAGAATTATCCCCGGGCTCTTTCTCTCGGCGGCGAGCTCAGAGACGCGACGCGTCGTGAAAACTTAAATTCTTCCCGGAAGATATTCCTAAAGGCCATTTTACGCGGTCATTGATACTGCGCAGGCTGCTGCGAGAATACTTGCGCAAGAAATATTGCACCGTGTAAAGCGACGACTTGCGAGGACAGGCAGCGCCACTGCGCGAACGCTTGCGAGCAAATTAGAACATCATGTTCCAATATGATACAATGATACATGCGTCCGCGCTTGTTTGAAGATTATTTCCCTCACTAGTTGGTGCAGATGTAGCGGCAAAGAACTGCCAGGGGAATTGTAGCAATTTAAATAGGTTGTTGATGATTGAGTTGGGTGTTTTTCTCCTTTGGTAGTGAATAAAGTGCAATAATGATGAGCTGGGCGATTAATCACGTGGAAGCTTAAATTTCGTGCGTAAAGGAAGAACTCGTTACCTTGACCCAAATCCGTTCATTCGTGGTGCAAATTTTGGGCTACGTATACGGGACTAGAGTCTCCACTATTATGTTTAGACTATGGCCTAAAACATATTTTAAAGTGGTGGTAATTTATCGCATCTTTCACGTGCAATTAAATTCTACTTAACAGATCTTGACGTTATGCGATATATTGACGGTATTACCGCTACCGAATTGACATAATGCACCGACGATTGCACCGTGTAAAGCTGTCAAGCAAGCATCCTCGCAAATTTCTACGTCACGGACTTTAGCAGACGACTGCTCAAACGGAATCAACATTAACTTGCGCAGTTTCAATGACCATGTAAAACGGCCTTAACATGCGACATGAATCCGCACAGTATCCAAACCAAAGCATGTTTACCAGCGGTCCGCGTACAGTGATCAAATCGATCTATCCAATATCCTCGTAATATCTTCAATATGGTATTCCATCTACATCTATGTAATACCCTGCAAGCCACCTCAAAGGTGTGTGGCAGGGGGTGAATTCTCACCAAGCATGCACTACATACCATGCATAAAAGGATTAGTATTAATATAGTAGACATTAGTAGCTGCATGTTGGTATAAGGACTTGAAGCTAACCCAACTAACAGCATGTTTGTTTTGCTATTTTTATCTTTTTTTAAATGGTGTAGTTTATAACAGCATATAAATACTAATCCTTTTTTATGTATGACATGTAGTTCATGTTTGGTGAGAATTCACCCTCTGCCACACACCTTTATGGATGCTTGCAGGGTATTATGTAGATGTAGATATAGATGTTTCGCTTCCACTCCATATCGCCTGAATCTTCACAATTAATGATGTTGTAACGAGCGATTCTGACAACTTAAATAGCAAACCATTCGTGTTTGTAGCTCATGATTCCTTGGTTACCTATTCGAGATAATCCCGACGGCTTCAATCACCCCTCCCCCCCTGGTTGCGCCCACGTCGGCCACAGCAGAAAAGCAACTATCATTTTTCGTCTTTCCCAACAAACCTCGCAATCAAGTTATCTCCACCACAGTCCAACCGCAATTGCAATATTCCCGTGGCTCTAGGGAGCTGCCCACTACTCTCTCCCGATGGATGAATAAATGGATGACTCTCAGGCAGTTCACTCGATGTCCATTATCGCGCGGTCTCACAGTGGGCTGAAATCGAAAAAAGCAGACCAAGATTCAAAAAGTGATTTTTTTCAAGCCAGGAAGCTGGAACTTTGCATTAATATTCTCAAAAGACCTGTGCATCCGACGATGCAAGGAATTTTCCGTAGTACTCAGCAATTAACAACTAGCCCGAGGTCAAATTTGCACGAATTTCGAAAAAATGGTCTGAACTCAGTTTTATCACGAAATCTTCAAAACCAAACCCTTGCTGAACCATTTATGGGTAAAGAATTGGAATAAAACGTGATGTAATTAAACGAAACAGTTTTCCATCTTTTTTTTTCATGTAGCCTACTTACAATTTTGTAATTATTTACCAAAGATATAAAACAAAATGGCGGACCCTCATTTTTGGTCTTTTTTTTTAGTATCCGTAGAGAAAAAGTAAATTGCGTCGCCGTGCATCACAATGTAACGTATATGGGGAAACTCTACGAAGCCTCCATAGAAAGAATCCGATGAGTTATGCTGCGACCTTTTGCGACGCCGAATTTCACATTAGTTTTTTGATTGCGCGGTCGAGTCTGGTCCAACCTGCCTGCAAGTCTGTGGAATTGATTGTTGCCACATCCACTCCGCTATGGAGATTTTCGAGATAAAAACTTTGAAAAGAGCCTCAATGTACTATGACTTGGAGGAATCATGGAAAAAATTACGCATTTAATCACGTGGGATAAATGTCTAGGATGTACTGAAAGGCTGGTCTTTTGAGAATATTTACGCCAAGTTTCGGCTTCCTGGCTTGAAAAAATCACCTTTTGAATGTTGGCAATTTTTTTCGATTTCAGCCCACTGTGCGTCTGTCCCAAGGGGGTATTCGAACTCGAAATTACTCGTCTACAAAAAAACAAATTGAGTCGAAAAGTTTCCAAATGCATCCGCAAATGCGTGGGAAAAAACCCTTTTCTATTTGCACGCGTTAATCCATTCAATTTCCCCGATTTCACTG
Source organism: Platycnemis pennipes (assembly GCA_933228895.1). Classification (NCBI taxonomy): domain Eukaryota; kingdom Metazoa; phylum Arthropoda; class Insecta; order Odonata; family Platycnemididae; genus Platycnemis; species Platycnemis pennipes. The sequence continues at coordinate 16,061,275 of OW121856.1, forward strand.
AGTTTCAAGTGGTGCAATTTTTTTGCTTCGTGTCAAACGGCATTCATAATAAGTTGTTTCAGTCATCGAACTTCATCTGCTCCTGGTATCTCTTGGTATTCCTCTTGGCATTAGATATTCTCCCTTCTTTTGTGCTTACAAATGTTTTAGGATACAATTTGTCATTTATTTTAGTCCCTTGTGGTTTTTCATTCATACAGAGTGTGGGACATTTAGACTTCCGGCTGGATGTGCCAGGGAAATCTGTGAGAGGCATCAATTTGTATGCCCAGCAAAAGCCATAGCAGTCAGATTCGCTGGCTACCTCCTCTTCCTGGGAAGCCATTAGCTCTTGAGGAAAATGGAATGGCTCATTATCCATGCTGTGTGGAATTTTAACGCTATTGGTTGGCAATATTTATGTATAAAAATTCAACCTGCGCATGTTTGTGTTCGCAAAACTCGAAAAGTAGTCAGTCGATTGACTTGAAATTTTGACAAAACGTTTTATTAGAATACACGCATGTTTTTATAGTAATATCTTTTTGGACGCTCCAGGTAGAACTGGAAAAACATTATTAATGTCCTTGATCCCGGCTAAAATTCGTTCAAATGGCCAACAATTGCGTTAAAACTTTTGCTTCCTAAAGCATTGTTGCCACGTTTAATGGAAGGAGAGAGAACAGAGAGCTCTTTAACTGTCACCAAACATGAAATTCATAGAAAACCCTAAATTTAACATTTAAAAATATCAGGAATGGGAAAGGTTCTTCAGGGATGGAAAATCATTGTATGGGATCAGTGTACAATGGCTCACAAGAAGTCATTGCATTAGACCATGCATTGAAAGACTTGCGACACTGTAGAAATTTTATCTGATTTAAACGTACAGAAGTGATCTAAATTGGGCCCGGGTTCAATTCCCGGCAGTGGCGGATTTTTCAGTGGAAAACCGGCCCCCACTTGAGTGGCTAGTGGAGGGCATTTCAAGTTCATTACTCCGTCCGTCGGAAGGGACGTTAAGCCGTGGTCCCCTTGGCGCCTTTCGTTAAGAGTAGGCTAATGCCGACGCCGGGTTTCTCTCCACCCTTTCTCATGTTCCCTGAAAACTCCTACCATTGCCCAATAACCCAAATGTCCTAAATGGTGCAAATTACCTCAGCTGTCTGTAGCCCCCCCCTGAATAACCACCACCACCATCAGCGATCTGAATTTCAGATGCAACATTTTTTTAAGACAGTGTGTGCTGAATTGCAGTACCCTTATCTTGTCTAAAAATAAGGCAGGTGCAGGACTGACAATCAGATCAGGTGGGACTTATTTTAAGATAGGCCCATGCTCAACTTAAGTCAGCCCTGGGGGGGTGTGCTTGAAACGTTCGGGATTAATTCCGGTACGGAATATTCCCGAACGACCATTCCGTACCGAAATCATCTCACTCGGAATTTGGTGTGCTTGAAATTGTCAAGCCGTTGATCGGTTCTGAGTGTTGCTCTCTGTTTCCATCTCGAAAAGTAGACGTGGCAACGTTGGGAATTCGGCGAAATTTTTACAAAACAATTGACGGAGTTGAAGCGCTTATTTAAGATGAAGATAACTAAAGAGCAGAAGGAAATACTTCTTCAATTCGTTGAAGGTATGTGAAATGAGCTAAATAAGGTGGCATGTGTTATATTTATCAATAATTCATATATGTGGTTAATTTTTTAGAGAACGATAACATTAGGAAAGGTATTTTAAAGAATTACTTCACCGCGAAAGACGCGGCCGTACTTTGGGAGGAGGTAACACTAAAGCTGAATTCTTGCTTTGGCTCACAGAGGGCGTGAAAGTGAAGTTGATTCTACCAATTTTAATCGTTCCTAATGCCTATGTTTCTTACAATTATCTTAGAATGTGAAACTTTCTCCCAGAATTGGAAAACTACTTTTACAGCCAATGCAATGTTATGCAATTACATTCATTATGTGAATTAATAATAAACTTTCAGTGACAATAAATATCCTATAGTCATGACATGATATAAAATGCGCTGTAAAGGGCAACGCTGCAGAAATAGCTCCGGATATAGGTATGTCACACTGGCAGTGAACCTCCGGTTGTCTCCGAATTGACTCCATTCCAAAAGCGGGTGACCAGCTTCATCAGAAGAAATGCCATACATGGCCATTAGTATAAAACTGATTTTATTCTAGTGTTCCACGAATTATTCTCTGCTTAGGTTTAGAGGTGGATGCATTATAAAAAGGATAAATTCACTTACAATTTTGAATGAGTACAATGGAGGAGAACCTTTTTAAATGAAATCTTTTCATGTCCACTGAGTTCTTTATTTTTATGCACTTTTATTACATAATTAGATGCTATTACAATAATTACCAGTAATGCAAGACAAAAATGGCATATCATCTACTAGCACACCCACATCGATGCAGTGACTTTTATAAAAATTTACTTGAGGAATATCGATAGATAACACTCCATTCCATGACAAAACCAACGTGCAATATTTAATGCTAAAGAAATATTTTTTGTAATAATTCCCTGAATACTTCACATATTTTGGAGTGCTCACTATATGAAACGTCCATTTATATTGATAAGGTAACTGTGAAAAAAATGTTCACCAGTAATATACTCTTCTAATGTTGCACCAAGTGAGAGATATTTTTCTAGCAATATGCATTGCAAAGACTAGCGACAGCAATCACCATAGGTCCTCAAATCCATGGTCACCCAACGATTAAATAAATGCTCATTTATGGAGTTGGTGACCTCGCTTATTTCCCTACTGACCCTGGATCTTGACATGGCCGTGTTGATATCCTGGGCAATGCAGGATTGATACGATCAGGTGGCATAAAACCGTAGAGCAGCTAGAACCTGAAAATCAATCATGCAAAATACTTGCATTAATAACTCATCGCAGAATTACTGTACCCACAAATGTTTAGTATACAACACCATCGTACTAGGTACTTAACTTAATCACAGTGTAATTGAACTTATTTACGAATATCAGTCATCCGGGTTTGAAACTGAAGGAGGATCGAAAACCATATTTGTCTTAAAAGATGCGTATTTAACTTTAAACAAATTATTTTCTTTCAATCACAGATGATATAACAATATAGCCCCGCCTATATGTAGTAAACAAACTTCAAACTACAATGCGAGCGGATAAACTAAATATAAATAAATCCAGCAGATTCGTGTCCTTTTAATTCATGATATAACAATGATCAATTGTTTAATTAACATATTCAATGGCTAACTCCCTACAAATTTTCAAGCTCCTAATATTAAACCATTGCGTTTTACGAACGATTACTTTATATTATAAACCCCATCACAGCTAAATGTTCAGATTAAAGATTAAACCTTATGACAAGAGCACTTCCATCACACATTGAAAACAATCCATTGGGCCCATATTGACATAGATTCGTACGACATTTGTCACCAACGTTGGAGGCAAATTCAAACTGCTTAATTACTCGACCTTTGTAAATAAAGTACAATTTCTTACGATAGTTTAAATGATAGTGAGATGAAATTCAATACTTGAAACAGCGTTCTTAAAAGATGAAATTAATTCAAATATATTTGACCGTAGGTGAAGGACATTACCAAATAATTATATAAAAAGTTTCTGCACATGAATAAATTAGATTTAAATGCGGTAAAAAGCAGAATACATTACTTACTTTTGTCTCCACACTCAATGATGAAGATCGTCTTCTCTCTGGTATAAAACCGGCGAGGGATTCAATTAATTCCCTCGCCAAAGGTTTCGTTAGACGAAATAGACACTTGAGTTTCTCGTCGCTCATGCGGAATGCGTCTTCTCGTTCCCGAAGAAAACGTATATTTCCCGCTTTTCTCCTCTCTTCTTCCTCCAAAGCTCTGAATAATAAGAGATTTACGATATCTTCCGCCATGTTGTTTATCCAGTTTCCATACGGAATTCCAATCTCATCCAACTCTGACCACACGGCTTCCATTCCGGTACGGAATCAGCGAATCCCGAACGAAATCTCATCTCGAAAGTTTCAAGCACACCAATTTCCCAAAACGAACCGGAATCCTGTAAGTGAGTCCTTGGTTACGTACCGGAATTAATACCGAACGTTTCAAGCACACCCCCCCTGGTCTGGTAATGATGCGGGTTGCCATAGAAATTAAAACCTACTTTGAGGGGATGTCTTATTTTAAGGCAGGTGCAGGACTGAAAATCAGACCAGTTGATACTTATTTTAAGATAGGACAATTAAAGACCAGGGCTATATTAAATTCAGCATGGGTCTATCTTAAAATAAGTTCCACGTAACAATGCGGGTTGCTATTGAAATTAAAGTCTATTTTGAGGGGACATCTAATTATAAACACTGCCTACATATTCAAACACTTCACACGAATACGAACCAAAACCGTAGATTTTCATACTTTTATCCTATGAAACGGGTTTTCTGATTAAATTATTACAATAAATAACTATTTTTATTATGATTACAGTATAACTGTCTAAATAAATGTAAATGTGGATTACATACATCAAATTTTAAAAAAATACTCCAGAACCAAGAAGTTTATACTATTGATCATCATCATCATCAAGGGTCAACAATTCAAGGTTTGACGCAGCCTTCCGCTCGATTCTTCTATCGGCCAACGTCTTCATATTGACGTAGTTCCTCTCTTTCACGTCCTTTACGACCTGTTCCAAATTACTAATCCGAGGCCTTCATTTGGTGTTCTTCCCGTTCACTTTTCCCTCGACGATTGTCTTCATCAGGCCATTGTGTCTTAAGAGATGGCCGATTAAGTTGTCCCGTCTTCTTTTTATAGTTTTCAGCAGACTTCTCTTTTCTCCCAATCTTCTAAGGACTTCTTCATTTGTCACTCGGTTGATCCATTTTATCTTCATCATTCTTCGATAGCACCATGTTTCGAATGCTTCCACCCTTTTCTTCTCCGCTCCTGTCATCGTCCATGCCTCACTGCCGTAAAGAAACATGCTCCAGATATACGTTTTGATGATAGCTGAGGATATCTCGTCGTTAGGAAGCCAAATGACAGGCAAGGTTATTTTCGTCTCTACAGAAAACGATTAACTAATTTACTGATGCAAGGAAGACCAACAATGCGGATGCTACGAAAGTGGCAATCAGCTGTTTCGAAGAAATCTTGACTGCTTTGGATGACTTGCAAGATGGAAGTAAATTTCACAGAGTCAGTTTATCTAGCTTCTGGTCTGAAGAATAAGTTAAACACATTGAATGTTGCAATGGCATTACATGTAGCTTAATCTTCAATAGAGCAAACCTAAGTCATAGAATTTCCATTGAAAAAGGTTTCAGGACTGAAATTGAAACACGTTAACAATGTTTTCATAGATAATATGAAAAATTGTACTTTTATTGGAAACAAAGTAATCTTCGATACCACAGTCTTCGATACCACAGATGTGTGCCAGAATCTACAAACCGAGGCAGGAACTGTCCTTTGACGAGGGCGACTATATTTTAGTTCTTAAAACCCTGCCACGTAGACAAAATAAGGAAGTTTAGTCTCAGGATACGTCACTCAGATACACCTGGCTCCCTTCTGCAAATAAACGAAATATCAACGCTACATTCTCACACCATTAATTCATCGCACGAAACTTATTTCACCTACTTACAATGAAATTTGATTAGACCACCCCCATTTTTCCATCCACACCTTCTGCCTTCTCCTAATTTCACCTATCAAATTTCTTTCCTCTCCTACCAATTTCAGCACTTCATCGTTCGTCTTCCTTTCGACCCACTTTACTTTCTCCATCCTTCTCCACACCCACATCTCAAAAGCCCTAAGTATATTTTCATCTTCTTTTCACAAAGCCCACGTTTCCGCCCCATACAGTGCAACGCTCCATATTAAAATTTTCATCAGTCTTTTCTTCACTTCCCTACTCAACGCCCCTGCCATTAGTTCATGCCTACGAGTAAAAGCTTATTTTGCCAATGAAATTCTCCTTCTCACTTCAATGCTGCTTTGCCCTTTTTCTTCCAACACACTACCTAGATAGCTAAATTGCCCCACCTGTTCTAGCTTGTGACCTCCTACTTTTATCGTTAATCTGGCCCTCTTTGTCCATGAAAATCGCATTACTTTCGTTTTCTTCTAGTTTATCTTCATCCCGTATCTTTCGCACTGTCCCTGCAACGCATCCAGAATTTTTTGTAAGTCACGGACTGACTGGTTGACTAGCGCTCGGTCGTCCGCGAACCTTACTGATTTTATATATTTCCCCCCGACCTTTACTCCAGCCTCAAGCTCATCCCAAGCCTCTCTCACCATTTCCTCCGAGTATATGTTGAAAAGTACCGGTGACAGCCCTGCCTAACTCCCATGCCTATTGTGGCCCTATCAGATTCTCCATCAGTAACTCTCGCTTGCGTCTTCTGTGCGGAAAATACATACTTCCTCCCTATCACACACCTATTCTGAATTGACGAAAATAACCAACCTGTCATTTTCCTTGCAAACGACAAGATTACCTCTGCTATAATCAAATCGTATATCTGGAGCATGTGTCTTTACGGCAGTGAGGCATGGACGATGAGAGCAGCGGAGAAGAAAAGGGTGGAAGCATTCGAAATGTGGTGCTACAGAAGAATGCTGAAGATTAAATGGATCGATCGAGGCTAATTTTAGGGTGACAGGTTGCATTATCAAGGAAAAGTATGACTTTCCTATCTTTCCTCTTCATTTCGGCATTGAAACTTTTCAGCCATTCTTCCATGATTGAAGCCGTGTTCCTTGCTTTTTTATCAAATTTGACTGGTAGCTTCTCAATTTCAACGTGTTTGAAGCATAGGATCGAGCTGATTTCCCGATGACAAGAGGCTTTAGGAGCTCCCCTGCCAGATTTCCACCAGTGAAAATGGTTAAACGCTCCCTTGAGTGCTTCCCTCCTACATAATAAAGAATAAGTGGAAATGTAAAATAATTGCTTCCACTTATGCCCTAATTTCAAGAAACAGAACTGGGAAATGCCTACAAACCCTTGCAGTTTTCTCCTTTTACGCACAATGTTTTAGACGGCAGAGCCCTAAAAACAATCCGGTTTCATCCCCGTTGTAGATATCACATGGTTGATACTTTTTAATTTTATCTTGATCCATGCCTTTCCACTCCTCTACGGTTTCCATACCCACGTCGTTTGACTCGCCAACAACACTGCTCCAAACAACATTGTGTCTTGCTTTTAAGCTCTCCAGCCAACCATTTGAGGCCTTAAAATTAGGGATGGGTCGGTTCCACTTTTTTTCGGTTCCGGTTCCGGTTCGGTTCTTAACTTCGGTTCTCGGTTCCGATTATCGGTTCCGGTTCTTAATTTACCACTTACTTTGCATTGCTCAATGGTAAATAAGGTAATCAATAATCATTTTCAGAGACTGAATTAGAATAATTTGCGACTTTGAAACATCTAAGTACACTATTTCACCAGGTTTTAATGTGAATCCTCCACTTTCGGAGTGTGAGTAGGTTTCAAACTGGTTTTCGCGCCAATTATTTCGGTACCGATTATTTTTGGCCTCGGTTCCGGTTCCGGTTCTTAGCTCAAGAACCGGTGGAACCGAGAACCGAAGAACCGAACCGACCCATCCCTACTTAAAATCTAATTTAAAGAAACTGCAATCTCCTTTGCCTTTTCTTGCACCATTGGACCTGACAATGGAATATTCCTCGATCTTGCTTGCACAAACCATTCCCAAACTAATTCGTTTAATTATTCATATTCGCAGAGAGGAATTTTCCTCTTTGAATGTAACCTTAGGCCTAAAATAATAGACAGAAACGACAATTATTTTATGGTATGTTGGTTTGCTGACTATTGTGGTATGGGATATGAAGAAATACGTTTCTTAGGACCTACCTCTTTCAAAGTGTTTCTTAATTTCGTCCTTCTTCTTAATTGCTTCGTAAACTTGCGTCTTTCCATACTTAAACCTCTCTTGTATCTGCTTCAGGGAAAGTTCTTCTCGTTCAAAGCACTCGATCAAGTCCAGTTTATTTTTCATCGTTAATACGTTTCGTGGCATTGCGGAAATCAATCAGCAGTTCCCCGAAGATCCTTAGCGTTCTCTGGTGCGGTCTTACCCTGTCAGCAGCACGTAAAAGAATGATTCCTTCTTATTCGGTTGCGAGCAAGGCTACACAAAATGTTTATGCGCTTGTAGAGAGAGAGGAGAGGGTTCTACGAGTTGGAGGAGAGGTAAGTGTTCGGCGCAATGGTCAAGGAAGAGAAAGAAGGTGACGGGTGGGAAGAGGGGGGAGTGTTGTTGAGCATTTGGTAAAATGTACGTGAAACGGAACTCACAGCGGGACATTCAGCACTGGGGGAGGGTTAACGCTAGGTTTAGGGAGACTTGGAAGTGTTTAGGTCGATGCCACATTGTCCTGAGTCCCTCCCACGACGTGATGTCTGTCAATAATTGTTAGACCTCATTTGGAATATGCTGCCAGTGTATGGGATCCCTACGAAATCGGTCTAAGTAATGAACTTGAACGTGTGCAGCGAAGATTGGCAAGCTTTGTAAAGGGACGATACGATAATTATATTAGCGTAACCAGTCTATTAAATGAATTGAAATGGGAATCATTGTCAGATCGCAGGTTGAAATTTAGACTTAATCTCTTAAACAAATTCCAAGGCAATATTTTCAGTGATGACGTTAAAAATATTTTACGAACCCCAACTTACTATGGCAGACTGGACCATAATCATAAAGTTAGAGAAATTGATTGCCGAACTGACCGATTCAAAATGTCCTTTTTCCCTCGCACAATTAGAGATACGAATAACGGTAAATATGTCCTATCGGAGAGTAGCATTGGTAGCTGCATGTTGGTATGAGTACTTAAAGATAACCCTACTAACAGAATGTTTTTGCATGTTTTCTTTGCAATCTCTATCTTTTTTAAATAGTGTAGTTCTGACTACTATATTAATACTATTCCTTTTTAATGCATGATATGTAGTGCATGTTTGGTGAGCAATCACCCCCTGTCACACACCCTTGTGGTGGCTTGCAGGGTATTCTGTAGATGTAGATGTAGAATAATGAGGTAGCCCATGGTGTGCGAACGACATCTTTGGTCGGTTGCATTTTAAGTATTGTTTTCTAGGGGAAGGGCTTTACAAAACATTTTAGGATTTTAATTCCTTACGGTAACAATTATGCATGGAATTGTTTTTTGCCATTCCGCTTAACCCAGGTACACGTGCCCGGGAATCGATTCCGTTTCCGCGTTTGACAGTTTCCGTTTAACACAGGGCACCAATGCATGTAAAACCCTTTTACGACCGCCGGGACCAACATTTTGTTCCGGATAAGACAGGTTTCCGCTTAACTCAGGTGCCGCTTAAGGCAGGTTTCACTGTATATAACTTTTAAAATGCCTAACCATATTCAAGTCAAGAATGGGGAATACGCATGAAATTTATAACTCGTATATTAATAATGTAGTTGATGTGAAATATCTCACCAATTTAAATAGATAAACCAATATTTTCTATGGCAACCACAAATATTATTAAATTCCTATTAAAATAGTCCCGAAAATTGACGAAAGTCACGTGACCTGAAACGCCATCTGACGTCACTGCACGGTATAGGTTCTGCATTGCTACGTAAATACACGTTTATTTTATAACAAAACGAAGTGAATATATTGTTTTGAGGACTTTAGCCGCTTCTTCATTGAAACAATGGCTGAAAAGGGATTTAAAAAAGCAGAATCCGAGAATTTGCTTTCAGTTACTCTCTTATGGTGGCATTCTTCTTAAAAAAACAGCGATTGCTTCGTCATAGCAGAGATTATTGGAGTGAAAACAAAGAAGAGACTATAACAATATATCATTTATAGATGATTTGCCCATTACGACCCAGACTAATTATGTAAAATTCGAAATACATTCGTTTATCGCATTAAACAAATGAGATAAGTACAAAAGTTTTCGCCAATAATCCATTAAACAACTTATATCAACGTAAAAGAGATAAACAACGCCCATAGTGATACCGTCCGTGACGTCATGCGACGATGGCGGGTTTTTTTAAGCTGCCGAAAACGTAGAATTTTTAAACAGTAATATCTTGGTAACACAACCGTTTAGCGAAATTTTCGCCAAGCCAATTTTTAGTTAATGTACTTCACAAGAGTCATAAATAGTAATGCATGTTCCCCACTGCTATCTTCATTTAACCAATAATTGTTTTGAAGTATTTTTATAAAGGTCTGGATAGTTTTTTTTATTGATCTGTAAAGCCTTTCATAATTTCCCAACCTGATAAAAGGTGCGAGGTACAGCGAGAGGTTTTTTAAAATGCCATTGGCTCGTTGGTCAGAAAATGTTGTAGAAGTATTAGAATTAGATAGATAGATGGTATTTATTACATCCAACACTAGTACCAAGAAAATATATTTTTTTAACTTGGGATAACATAATTAGATTTTGAGGAAGTCCTACAGCTAAGGTGGTATCGAATCATCTATTCTAACCAACAACTTAATTAAGGGGTAGGTACAACATCCGCGCACAAGTTGGGATTCGGATAATGCTTCAATTGTTTCTATAAATCTTCTAATTTAGCGTGTCGATTTGCATTCGCTGATACTCCGATGACCTATGCAATTCAACAGCAGGACATCTCCGACAACATCGTATTTTAGGTTAATTTTCCAATCTGTCATAACACTCATCAGCTGTGCCAGCTATACAGTCACATCATGAACATGAATAGAAATTCATATGCCGAGTTTGTCGGCAAATACATATGTCCCAGTCGAGCGAATCATATTCAAATCGAACGGTACTAATTTACATGATCAAGATCGCAGTCGTTCAAGGCTGTTCCCGATTGACCAATGACCCACTGACCAAATGTGGGACTCCATTACGACTACGAAATGGAAACTGATAGAATGCGTTGCCAAGATGGGAATAGTGGAAAAAAGACTTAATTTGAATAAACTGAGCTGGCATCGTTTCAATATATGTATTTGATAGAGACTTAATATTGAGTAGCCAAGCTCCCTCGGGAAAGGTATGGTTAATGGTTCAGGAATGTACATTCGCACTTTAATCTGCATCTACATCTACGCGATACCCTGCAAGCCACCACAAGGGTGTGTGGCAGGGGGAGAGTGCATCATGCACTACAGACTACTCTAAAATATTTCCCCTACCTATCCCTTTGCTATGCTGCCTATTCTCTTCTCTTATAGTACGGGGTAAAAATGCCATTTTGAATCTATCAGTACGACAATCTATCTCCCTAATCTTATTTATCTGGTCGAATCTTGCATAATACGCTGGTGTTTTTAATATATGTCTAGTATCTTCAGTAAAGCTATCCGATTGAAATTTCTCTAATAGATTTAATCTGTACTTTAGAGAAATTTCAATCGGATAGCTTTACTGAAGTTGTTAGGCACATATTAAAAACTTGGATTGGATTTAGTTATTAGCAGAAAGGAGATTTACCAGAATTTAAGATGTGAAAAAAACATTGAGTTAACCGGGAGGATATCCAATGAAGGAAGAATTAAAGGGATAGCGAATTATAGTTTTTATGACGTAACATAGCGATGTTACCAAAGATGGAGTTTGTATGGATTGCTAAGAAATTAAAAAGATTTTTGATTCACGGAATGTGATATAGTTAAAGATAGGGATTTTTAGATAATTTTGGATTATAATGTTTTTTTTTGTTAAACCGGGAGCTCTAAATTCACGCATGATTTTTCCGTTAAAGAAAGTCAAAAATAATTTGATAGAAGTTTGTGACCGATAAGCCCAAGCAGATGCCACATATTTTAGAATAGGTTATAGTTTCCTTCATCAAAGATAACAGACTTCATCAATTGCGATTCGTGCCCAACCATGAATGTATTCATTTTACGCAAAATAATTGGATAGAGTAATTTCAGTGTGCATGAGAATTAAATGTTAATTTTAAGTTCATTTGAAAAATTGCAGAAATGGAGAGATGGCGTAACAGGTATGGTATTTTTTCATCAAATCATTCATTTATTCATCAAATAACATTTGCTCTTTCACGGAATTTTGACGCTTGGAGTCGTAGTTCAGCCTCATTACGGTGAATTTTCATTATGAAGGTATCTTGTTAGAAGATGTGATGCTGCTATGGTAATTGGTTTGAGGGAAAACGAATATTTGAATCTGTGTTGCAGGGTGTTTCTCTTATTCTAACCCTGTGATTCTTTCAAGCGCTGTTCTTTTCCGTAACCTGCGTCAGGATTTCAAAGAGTCAACGTTTCCTCACCTATCTATATCTACATAATACCCAGGTAGCCGGCATATAGGTGTGTGGCAGGGGGTGAATTCTCGCCAAACATGCACTACATATCATGAATAGAAAAGGATTATTATTAATATACTATATAAACTTCAATATCTAAATACGATAAAAATAGCAAAGGAAGCATGCAAAAAAATGCTGTTATTTGGGTAAGCTTCAAGTCCTTTTTCCAACATGCAGCTACCTATGCTATCCATTGACATAATCGTATTGGATATATTTACCGTTATTCATATCCCTAATTATACGAGGAAAGAAGGACATTTTGAATCTGTCAGTTTGGCATTAAATTTATTTAATTTAGTGATTATGGTCCAGTCTATCATAGCAATTTGGGGTTCACAAAATATTTTTAACGTCATCACTGAAAATATTATCTTGGAAGTTTTTAAGAAATTAAATCTACTAAGTCCCTTTCCGGAGACGTCGTCGGGACTATTGACCTTTATTGCGCGTAAAATATATACTCTAAAGGGGTGAAATGGAAGGTGGGGGTTGTAGAGCTTTCTTGAAATCGTCCTTCTTTCTGTTTATTACTAGTATCCATGACTTAATGAATCCTTTGTCCATGATGTCCATTGTAGTTGTTCTTGTGCTTTTGCGTAGTTGCTCTCGTCTTGAAATCTTTTTTCCCTGGCGAGGCTGTCGGGTTCGGTGACGCAAATGTCGTGGCCTTGGTCGACATGCTTCGCGACCGCTGATTTCTCGACACGACCCAGTCGAATCGCGGCGCTATGATCCCCTTCCGTATTGTTCTACCTGTCTCTCCCACACACCCTTGGTCACATGTCTGGCAGGTTCAGTAAGGACTGACCGACACATGGTCTTTACTGGAGTAACACCTAATGAGAAATAATGGGTCAAGCTTATCGTAAACTGGAATTCATCAAAAGAGTATTGGGTAAATGTGACGATCATGTACGAGAAATCAGATACCTTCCCCTTGTAAGACCTCATTTGGAATATGCTGCCAGTGTATAGGATCCCTACGAAATCGGCCATAATAATGAACTTAAATGTGTGCAGCGAAGATCGAAAAGATTTGTAAAGGGACGGTACAATAACCTTATTAGCGTAACCAGTCTATTAAATGAATTCAATTGGGAATCATTGTCAGATCGTTGGTTGAAATTTAGACTTAATCTCTTAAATAAATTCCAAGATAATATTTTCACTGATGAGTTTAAAAATATTTTACAACCCCCAACTTACTATGGTAGACTGAACCATAATCACAATATTAGGGAAATGATTGCCGAACTGACAGATTCAAAATGTCCTTTTTTCCTCGTACAATTCGGGATATGAATAGCGGTAAATATATCCAATACGAGTTTATCAATGGATAGCATAGGCAGTTGCATGTTGTTCTAAGGTCTTTAAGCTAACCCAACTAACAGTATGTTTTTGAATGCTTACTTTGCTATTTGTGTATTTTTTTACAATTGTGTGGTTTAGACCAGTGTATTATTATAAACCTATTTTATGCATGATATGTAGTGGATGTTTGGTGTGAATTCACCCCCTGCCATACATCTTGATAGTGGCTTGCAGGGTATTTTGTAGGTGTAGATGTAGACACGATATAACAATTGGACCCTATGGTCCTGCCTACCAATGTATTTTTGAGGCATTAAAATAATTAACCACTGTCGGAGGTGAATTGTTCTGCCATGTACTCATGTAAAAGCCTTATATCTACATCTACGTAGTACCCTGTGTACCACCACGAGGGCGTGTGGCAGGAGACTTTAGCCCGTGTCACACGATACTTGACCCAGCACAAGACCTAGTGTGTTAGCCGCTACTTGATATTGAGGACGGAATCTAGCATGATTGGAACAGTCCTGGGAGGTTTCACATGATCATCGACCTTGTGCATGCTATGAACCGGTTGTTCCATATGATTCCATTATAATAAAAAAAAAGAGATGTTCGCACAGCGTATGTAACGTGAACGTGATTGGTCGATGGAACCTGGGCTACTGGGTCCTACTAGAAATCTAGTACCGCATCAAGTATGAAATCCAGTAGCTCAGCGAGTATGCTAGCTAGCATACTCGCGATACTGGAAAGCTAGTATACTAGACCTTGTGCTGGATCAAGTACCGTGTAAAACGGGCTTTAGTCTGACTTAGGACTGACCTTAGTCTGACTCGCTTAGTCTTGGTTTTTTCAATCTTGCTGAAATAATGGTTTCAACAAGACTCCCGGTTCGTCCAATTAAATAGAGATTCACTGAGAAAGGATATAGATGCAATTCAAGAGTGGTGCGACAAATGGCGGCTAGAACTAAGCCTAAAAAATGTGTAGCTATTAATTTTTGGAGGAGGAACAATTCGATAGAGCGATCGTATAAAATTCGTAACACGAAGATCGAAAACGTTGAAACCATAAGGTATTTAGGTGTCACAATCCTAAAGATTTTTTGTTAGGGAGGTCACATCCGGGAAACATGCGGCCGAGCCAAGAGAAAGATAGGATTTCTCTAAAGGGTTCTAAGGAACTAGGGTGACGATAAAACGAAGGAGCGATGTTACTTTTCATAACTTAGGCCCCACTTAGAATATGCAGCCAGTGTATGGGATCCGAATGAATTAGGTTTGATAAGAGAGCTACATAGTGTGCAGTGTAGAGCAGCTAGATTCGTTAAAAGGTGTTACGATAGGTTTATTAGCGTTTCAGAGTTAATACAAGAATTAGGGTGGGAATCATTGTCAGATCGTAGGTTAATATGCAGATTAAATCTAATGCAGAAAGTCAAAAGGGATAGGTTTACAGAAGATGCAAAACCCTGGCGTAATACACTAGATTCGACCAGGTAAATAAGATTAGAGAGATATATTGCCGTACTATTTGATTTAAAATATTTTCTCGCGTACCATAAGAGAGCGTAATAGGCAGCTTAGCAGGTAGGTGAACTACTGTTAGTGTAGTCTGTAGTGTTGACTGTTATTTGCACGACTAGCATTGCATGTTATCTCTTAGTGTCATGACTTAATAGACTTAGACTCATGACTTAATAGACTTAACTGAAAACGGTGGACGTTTGGTGAAATTCACCCCCTGTCACTCACCCTCGCGGTGGCTTGCTCGGTATTACGTAGATATATACATGGACCTTGATCTCTGCATGGAAAAAATCGTGGCCTGAGGCTGTGACTGAAAGGGACATTGAAGGATTTGGACCTGGACAGGAAGTACTGGTAGAGATTGTGTATCTCGGAAGGTCCATGGGCCTTGGAGTGGATGAGGGAGATATCAAAGAGCTCGCGAAAGCACATTCCGAGGAACTGACGACGGAAGAATTGGCCGAACTACAGACGCAGCAACAATTGGAATTTCTGCAGGAGATAGCAGAGGAGCCAGAAGTGGAGGAGGTTATCTCTTCAAGTGAGATAAAGGAAGTGTTGGCAAGGTGGGAAAAAATTTCGGACTTTGCTGAGAAGATAAAACCCTGAAAAGGTTACAAATGGTCATGAATCAGTGCTATTTAATGACACTTGCCTAACTCATTTGAGAAACATTCTAAAATGGGGAAAGAAGCAGAGCTCCTTGGACAGGTTTCTACTGGAACGCCCCACGGATAAAAGTTTTATATTTTACTATAGCAAGAATTTCCACAGAGAAAAAAATCAGTCGCCTTGACCGGGACTCGAACCCGGACCCCCTGATTTCCGGCCAGGTGCTCTACCAGTTGAGCTACCAAGACTGGCGCCTTGACCGGGACTCGAACCCGGACACCCTGATTTCCGGCCAGGTGCTCTACCAATTGAGCTACCAAGACGTCCTCTTTCTGTGTGGAAATCAACGATCACCTGGCCGGAAATCAGGGGGTCCGGGTTCGAGTCCCGGTCAAGGCGAATGATTTTTTCTCTGTGGAAATTCTTGCTATAGTGCAATTTTCAGCGGGTGACGCCGCTTAAGTTTCCGCGGCCAGATCGCGGTCTTTGAATTTTAATATTTTATTTATTTATTACTGTTTGCTTCTTTACATTGTAAAAAAACAGTTAAATGCGGTTCAAATTGACAAAAGAAAAATGAATGAATAATATACATTTATACTTAAAAACATTAACAAATAAAGTCCTGCTAAGCCTATGGATTGTCAGCAGGTGCTCTTTTTTATCCATCGAATTTTAACATTTAAATTTTTATTCATACATCAACGCAGAAAATACATAAAAACTTATGATGATATAGCTAAAACATTTAACTGCAGGGAAACGTCGCTTCAATAAAATATGAAAAATAAACAGATTTATAAACTTAAATGTAATAAAAATGTTGTACATAAAACATTAAAAACTCATAATTTTAGACAAGAACAATTTTAATAACATTAATATCAAGTCATAAATATTTTAGAGCGATGTTTTATTTTTTTAAATCAAATTCACAACATTTTAATTAATAAAATTCTAGCTTTCCATATAGCCTATAATTCATTTTTGGTTATACAACAACCATTTTTTCACTTATTTCTATGATGAGGACATTTTGTCAGTTTCTAGTACTGGCTGTGGTAATTTATTTAAAATCTTAGGTACAATATACATTAATGATCTTTTACCATGGTTGTTATAATATTTTGGGATAGAATGTTTTTCAATGTAGCGGAGTCCAATATCATGATCAACACTTCTTTGTGTTTTAAACTTGTTTTGAAAAAAATTTCACACATTATGACGTACTGAAAAGTTCTGTTATTGGTAATAAATCTAGTTTAATGTAAATGTTTTGACACTTTGGACTCAGTCACATCCAGACAGGCTACTATTTTATTTTGAATTTTAATTATCTCATACAAAAAAACTTCGGTACGTTTTACCCCCATATTGTTAGTCGGTATCTCATAATAGCTTCGGCTAAACGGGATATGACGAGACGTATTAAAAAGGAAAAAAAACTACTGAAGAAGGGAAAGTGAAGAAAAAGTGAGGAAAAAGAAGAAATGAATAACGTAACATATGCTAATCGATTTTGCCAATATGTTTATTTCTTTAAATTATCTTTTATTATGTTTCATTTTGTTTGCAAACAAGACTAAGGTATTGGTGTGCAGCAAGAAAGAGGAGGCCAAAACCAATGTCAAACTAGGAAAACAAAAACTTGAAGAGGTGAAAGAGCTCTGTTACCTAGGAAGCCGAATAACCAACGATGGACGAAGCAAGGAAGAAGTAGTAGCCCATGCAAAGAGGGCATTCTATCAAAAGAAGAATCTCCTTACAGCTGGAAATACAAGCGTAGAAGTAAGGAAACAGTTCATCAGAACATACATCTGGAGCATGTTTCTTTACGGTAGTGAGGCATGGACGATGAGAGCAGAGGAGAAGAAAAGAGTGGAAGCATTCGAAATGTGGTGCTACAGAAGAATGATGAAGATTAAATGGATCGACCGAGTAAGTAACGAGGAAGTGCTAAGAAGAGTAGGAGAAAAGAGAAGTCTGCTGACAACTCTAAAAAGAAGAAGGGACAACTTAATAGGCCATATCTTGAGACACGATGGCCTGATGATAACTATCGTCGAGGGAAAAGTGAACGGGAAGATTGGAAAAGACAGGCCTCGTATGAGATACATGGAACTGGTTGTGAAGGATGTAAAAGAGAGGAATTACGACACAATGAAAAGGTTGGCCGATATAAGAATGGAGTGGAAAGCTGCGTCAAAGCAATCCTAGGATTGTTGACAAATGGTGATGACAATGTTTGCTCGTTGTAAATATATTTTTTGTGTTGAAAACATTTAAAATAACTTTGGGATGCTTTTTTGGGGTCTGGCACGAATTAATCATATTTCATTTTCAACGGGAAAATTGATTTAGGATACGAGTTCGGTCACGGAACGAATTAAACTCGTATATCTCAAGGTGGGCACCACTGTATCTCCTTATTAGAGTCCTTAGGCTAAGGGGTGTGGCAAAGTGGGAAGGCTTCGGTTGTTTGGACCACCTCAGGAGGGCCTCCCTGGAGGCGGAAGGGGAAACGGGTCACGTGACCCACGGGCCTCATTTCAAATTCGCCCCTAACCCTCTCTCACCTCGTGCATTTCTAATGAGGTCCCCGGCGCTGTTCGCACCAAGGGGAAGTAGCGTGCGCACTGTTTCGTTCGAAAGGCACCTGTCGCTGCCTACTCGATCACAACGGCCTTTGTTCTCCCCCTTCAGCAACCAGTGGCCGCGGATCTATTCAAACCGGTGTATTACATGAACTAAAATGGGAATCATTATCCAATCATACATACAGTCTCAAGCAAATCCGAACCTACACAAAAATATCGCTCCAGCCATCCTAACCTTCGAGTAAAGCTGGAGAGCAGCCGAAGCAACACCCATTATTAAAAGTGGTGATAGGGAGCAGCCATCTAACTACCGACCGATATCCCTCACATCCATTTCATGCAAAGTCCTGGAACATATAACTGTCAGTTCAGTCATGGGGTACTTATATAGCCAAAATTTATTGTCCAATGTTCAGCATGGCTTCCGGAAGAGTAGATCATGTGATACTCAACTTGCTTTCTTTGCCCATGATATTTTAGTTTCCGGCGAAAATAATATTCCAGTGGATGCAATATTTCTCGATTTTAAGAAAGATTTTGACAAGGTGTCTCACAGCAAACTAATTTTGAAACTACAATCTTATGGGTTAGACAGTAATATAATATCATGGATAAATTATTTCCTTCATGATCGGGTACAAAGGGTTGTTCTGGACGGTGTTAACTCCCCGGCATTAAAGTCACTTCGGGTGTCCCACAAGGTAGTGTGATAGGTCCACTCCTATTCCTTTTGTACATAAACGATATCCATAAGGTGGTAAAAAGTAAGCTTCGTCTATTTGCCGATGACGCAGTAGTGTACAGAGAAATTCTATGCCCAAACGATAAAGAATATTTAAATGATGACCTACAAGCAATCAAAAATTGGTGTGGCACATGGCAGTTGAAATTAAAAAAAAAAAATTTGTAGTAATGAATTTTTGGAAAAAGAATAGCTCTCCTCCTAGCACTTACTTAATAAGTAATAATGAATTCACAAACGTGGAATCCATTAAATATCTTGGAATAAGACTGACACATGATCTTTCCTGGGGTAAACACATACGTGAAATAATGGGTCAAGCGAATCGTAAACTGGGATTCATCAACAGAGTACTGGGTAAATGTGACGATCATGTACGGGGAATCAGCTACTTTTCCCTTGTTTGACCTCATTTGGAATATGCTGCCAGTGTATGGGATCCCTACGAAATCGGTCTAAATAACGAACTTGAACGTGTGCAGCGAAGATCGGCAAGATTTGCAAAGGAACGGTACGATAACCTTATTAGCGTAACCGGTTTATTAAATGAATTAAACTTGGAATCATTGTCAGATCACAGGTTGAAATTTAGACTTAATCTCTTAAAAATATTCCAAGATAATATTTTCAGTGATGATGTTAAAAATATTTTGCGAACCCCAACTTACTATGGTAGACTGGACCATAGTCACAAAATTAGAGAAATGGATTGCCGAACTGACCGATTCAATATGTCCTTTTTTCCTCATACAATTAGGGATATAAATAACGTTAAATATATCCAATACGAGTGTAGCCATAGACAACATTGCAGGCTGCATGTTGGTATGAGGACTTGAAGCTAACCCAACTAACAGCATGTTTTTACATGTTTGCTTTGCTATCTTTATCTTTTTTGAATAGTGAAGTTTAGAATAGTATATTAAACTAATCCTAATGCATGTTTGGTGGGAATTCACCCCCTGCCACATAACTTTATGTTGGATTGCAGGGTATTATGTTAATGTAGATGAACTAAAACTGGAATCATTATCAGATCGTGCAATCAGTTTCAACCAAATCTGAACCTACACAAAAATATCGCTCTAGCCGCCATAACCTTCGAGAAAATAATGTAACTTTGGTTTATGCTCAGCAAATTCAATTGCTACTATCGCCCAAAATATTATTTTCACTCGAGTTAGGAAAGTGTTTATAAAGTAGGCAAAAGACGTAAAGAAAATTTATATGCATCATGTATTTTCTCATTTAATTCTACGATAATTGTTGTACTCATAGATTTTTTATCACATTATTGTATTTGGTTTGAAGGATGTAGTTTTGAATGGGGAAAGTAACGATTTTTTTATGACTTTTAAAATTTATTTCTCCAAAAACATGAAGCTGATCTATTTGAAATTATTACAAAATATACAAAAGTATGTATTACACGGTTTAAAAAAATAAATTTCAGAAATTTACTTTTGTCAGAAATGATATTTTAATCATTTTTATCGGAAGCGTTTTTCTCACCCCTGGACTCCTGAGTTATAAAACAAATGCTACCTCAATGTCGTTGTAATACTTAGATATCCATGTTAATCTATCGTCGTTAAGAACACAATTTAAACAATTTTTTTGCATCAATATATATTTGTATGGGTAGGGATAAGGCTGTGCTATATGCTGTTTTGAATATTTAACAACGATATCGTTCTGATATCGCGGAATCACCTATATATTGGTTTCGTAATATAAATAGGAAATATCGTGATATGGACATATCGGGATATCGACATATCGGGATATCGGATATCGACTTATAATATACTAACTTAAGGCAAAGGAGCATATAATTTTAGATAATACAGGTTCTTTTCAATTTTTGATGCGGCCCATATGAGCTGAAATATAACCATTTTTCCGTGGGCGAAGTACGGTGAAAATTTTTTAAATTCCGAATTATGGTTTAAAAACAATAATTTTATGAACAAATTTGAAATTTTCTTGATGAATTCGAGTTTTCAGTGATGAAATCCACCATGGCCATTCCATTCCCTGCATCCAAATTTTACGATAAAAAGTTACCTATAGTTAATAACACCTGAGTTTGATAACAATAACAAATTAGACAATTTAAAATATATGATTAACGAATGAGGAAGTGTAATGCTTTATAAGGAAGAGACCGTTTATAGCACTTCAATCCGATCAACCATTACCGAGAAATTGCGCTAAATAGAGACGTTATTAAGGGTGACAGAAAAAAATACTGGGATCAGGATATTGTCATATCGGGATATCGCCATATCGGGATATCGTCATATCGAGATATCGTCATAACGGGATATCGTCATATCGGGATATATTCATATCAGGATATTGTCGTATCGAGATATCGACATATCAGGATATCGGAAATCGAAATATCGTGATATCGCGTTTCGAAATATCGACCCCCGATATCAAGTGCATATCTAGTATCATCGACGATGATATCGCGTTTCGAAATATCGACCCCCGATATCAAGTGCATATCGAGTATCATCGACGATGTATCGTGGTATCGCACAGCCCTAGGTAGGAATGAGATGGGTCAGCGGCCATTTGTCGCTTGGAAAGCCGTGGGAAGTTTCTGCAGAATTTTGCATCGATGATAATGTGGGTGGAAATATAAGTAAATCTACATATACATGATACGCTGCACGCCACCATAAATGTGAGTGGCAGGGGGTGAAATTACACCACCCATGAATTGAATAACATGCATAAAAAGGATTAGTAATTACATCCTGGTGTACACTTCATAATAAAAAAATAGCAAAGCAAGCATGCAAATACGTGCTCTTAGTTGGGTTAGCTTAAAATCCTTATACACCAACATGCAACCACCTATGCTATCCACTGATGCACTGGTATTTATACTATTGGATACGTTTACAGCTATTCAAATCCCTAATTTCCGGACATGAGGAAAAAAGGACATTTTGAATCTGTCAGTTCGGCAATAAATTTCTCTAATTTTACTGTCATGGGCCAGCTACGATAGTAAGTCGAAGTTTGCAAAGTACATTTCAAAGCAATGCTACACCTCAAAGCACATTTTTCGCGTACCATAAGAGAGTATAATCGTTAATGGGAAATTATTTTTAGGATAGGCAATGGAAATTTTCGGAGGTTTCTACTAGCCTACATAGAAACTGTAAATGTGAAAAGTGTACGTATAATTTTTTAGACATTTTCCTGTAAGTTCGGAATGCATCCACAAATATGTGTGTTATACACAACCCACTTAATGGTATTTTGGCATTATAGGCCGTGATTATAGTCTAAATTAATTAACTTACTATCGACCAAAATATTAAGTTTGAAGGGTTTATGAAGTAGCCAAAAGACCCACAGAAAATTTTATTATATCATATTTTTTCTTTTCATTCGTTAATAAGCACTAGCGAAACATTCCACGTATAACAGAATCAACCAAATTCATCCATAATTTTGTAGACGTACGCTTTCAATCTCACGATTGTGAGAATTCTTCAATACGTTTTCCTGCGTTCTCTTGATTGGTTATTGGGACCTCTTCCATACTTCCAGATAGACCAACTGGCAAAGAACACTCATCACATAACTTCTAGTTCATCACCAGAATATTTTTATCACACAATTCCTCGGATCACTAATTCATCAACCTATCCTTTCTCAAAGGGAATAGAACGAAATAAAATGTTAGCAGTTAAATGGGAAATCAGGTGATCTTCATTTCCGCATGGTCTAACAGTAATGTTTTTATTTATTATTCACTTGCCCGAAAGCAAATAATCTTTGTATCGGGTACATTAACTATTAACAAATACAAAAACAACGTGCCCCGGGAATTAAAGTCCTCTAACTGCGGGATTCGAACCCGAGACCTTGGGGACTGATAGGCGAGGGATTTACCCCGCCGCCACCAGGACAGGCAAATGCGGTGTATCAACTGTGAACTGGGATCAGATATGATCACGGTCAATTTACATTCGAGGACATCTTCATCTACATCTATTGTTAAAAAAATCTACATCTAAATCGTAAAAATCTTCATCTTCATGCTTAAAAAGGATTAGTAGTTATATTCTAGTCGAAATATCAAAATTAAAAGAAGTTAAAAATAGCGAGGCAGGAATACAAAGACACTCTATTAGTTGGGTATTTAAAGTACTTATACCAACATGCAACTTACCTGTGCATCCATTGATACACTCCCATTTATCTTTATTATCTCGCGGTGGCTTGCAGGGTATTGTGTAGATGTAGATGAATATATATAATGAAAAATAACTGAATATTGAAGTATTTTCATAGGAATTTACTATTTTCTGTATCCTTTATAATAGTCCGTATTCAGAAACCGTTGAAGATGCGAAGGAGAATGTTGAAGATTAAATGGACAGATAGAGTGAGGAACGAAGAGGTGTACAGAAGAGCAGATGAAGAGAAGACAATATGGAAAACCCTAAGGCAAAGAAGAACCAGATGGATTGGACATACCTTGAGGCACAATGAATTGGTTAGAAATACAGTAGAAGGGAAAATTGAAGGGAAGACCAAGGGACAAGTATATAGGGCAAATAAAGAAGGAAGTTAAAGAGAAAACATACCAGGGCGTGAGGGAATTAACGATGAATAGGGCAGAATGGAGGGCTGCAGTACATCTACATAATTCCCTGCAAGCCACGATAAAGGTGTGTGGCAGGGGGTGAACTCTCACCAAACACGCACAACATATCATGCATAAAAAAGGATTAGTACTTATAATTTTAAAGAAAAATATAAAAAATAAATTAATAAAGGATTAGTATGCATAGTACATAGTAATCTAATCCTAGGATAGAAAAACTGATGATAGACATTGGGACTTATTTTTTTCAGAGTGAATGAAATAAACTCAATGGTAATTTAAGTTAATTACTGCTAGCGTGAATGTGCTTGAAATTGTGATGCATACTTTGTGTGGTGGTATCAGCACCCGCCATTCACCACTGCAGTGTTTGCTGAGGAGTGTTATGTTTATATGCTTCCCGTTCCTTTACCCTCGAGTCCATCCGGGAATCGCCACGAAGAGGAATGTCGTTCCTTTCCCTTATCTCTCCTCGCTCACTCGTCTCCCTGGCGGGAGGGGAGACTCACTTCCAGATGAGGGCGTTAAATTCTCCTCCAGGAAGCGTGGAAGGAAGAGTTGACGGCTATGCGGCCGCCATCCATTCCAGCGGGTTGCCACCGCGGTTATATTTACCCAGGCAAAAAAATAAAACTCCACACGGATAAGCCTCGGGCATTTCTTTTCCGTTGGATTGGATCATGCTGTGTATAATGCGACGGAAAATTTATTCGGCCTCGCGGCGGAAAAACAAAGGAAGGCGAAGCATAACAATGCGGAGAGGTCTGTCGCGAAGCAATTTGTTTACCCCCCCCCCCTCTTCTTGCCTGACGTTCGAGGCGCCATTTGTCAAAAAGTTAGGTCTGCTTCGTCCTTGCCCTTGATGTTTAATGTGCTCTCTGGCGGATTGAAAGTGAAATTTAACTGCCGCGGGCCATAATTCACACCGAAGTCATATTTTTCTTCAACATCTATATATATATAAAAATGAATGTATGTGTGTGTGTGTGTGTGTGTGTCCTTTATGCATTACTACACCATTGATCGGATCGCCATGAAATTTTGGGAAGTTGTTGAGTACATTCCCGAAAACAGGACTACGAAATCGATATTCCAATATCGATACTTTATCGATATAATATCGCTAAAGTATCGATAAATTGATACATTATTGATACAAAATTGATGTGAAATTATTTAATTTTTTAAAAGGAATATATCGTTGCAATATCGATACTGTATCGAATGTATATAATGTGTTTGTCCTTATGCATTACTACACTATTCATCGGATCGCCATGAAACTTTGGAAAGTTATTGAGTACGCTCCGCGAAGGTTTCTACAAAATCGATAATTCAATGTCGATGCTGTATCGATATAATATCGATAAAATATGGATACATCGATACATTGTTGATACAAAATTGAGGTGAAATTATTTAGGTGTTTTTATCAAAGTTTTATAAAGTATCATTACAATATCGATACTGTATCGATACAATATTGATAACTTCATGCATTACCACAACATTCATCCAATTTCCATGAAGCTTTGGTTAGTTGATTTGTTCACTCCATGAAGGTTTGTACAATATCGAGAATACAATATTACACTGGAGACGGGATGTGCATCTCATTGAACTTGCAATTCATTGAAACACTCACGTGAAACATATTCAAATCATCCGGCATGGGACAAATATTTCAGAAATGCCAACTTATTGCTTGGGATGAATGCACAGTGGTGCACAAAGCATCGCTCGAGGCTCTGGATCGATCATTGCAAGATTTCCGTTGAATCCTGAGACCATTTGAGAACGCATTAATATTGCTTGCACATTTCAGGAAAACATTACCTGTAATTCCTCGATTGACACTAGCGGATGAAATAAATGCTTGCCTGAAATATTCTACTTTGTGACGACATGTAAAGACGTTAAAATTATATACAAATATGCGTGTCCAGCTGCAAAACAATCGATCAGCTGAGATATATTGTATACCCATAAGAATTGTGAAATTAAACATACTATAAACGTGCGCTTTCCATTTAACCAGATTGAGCCACAGCAACGCGTGGCCGGGTCAGCTTGTATGCTTATAAAAATAATGCTGCGATTCTATTCTTCCGACTATTTGTTTTACTCAGAACGTCGGACGACGTAGTCACCTGCGTTTTCTGGGTTTTGTGTGTAATTTATGAGTCGAGAGTCGAGATATATATGTGTGGATATATATGTGCGTGGATATATATGTGTGTGGATATATATGTGTGTGGATATATATGTGTGTGGATATATATGTGTGTGGATATATATGCGTGTAATATATACATACATCCCATCTTAAATAAACCACGTGATTGCCCTTAGGGAAACTGCTTTCACCACACTTGGCAAAAAAAGTCATCATTCGATAGGAAAATGAAGACCCCAAAGCCGTTTTGCAATAAATGCAACAGTTTAAGAGAAATTGCAACGTTGCAAAATTCGAGTTTTGCAAAACGTACTACATATTTTATGGTAAATATTCGAGACGATTAATAGTAACTGAAAAATGAGCAACTTCCACAGAGAAAAACGTTTATTGCAACCGGGTTTCGCTTTTTGCAGCATCTTCAGGCCTGAAGTTACTGTGCATATGATGCTGATCATGTGTGCAGATGATGCTGACGTGCAGGCCTGAAGATGCTGTGAAAAGCGAAACCCGGTAGCAATAAACCTTTTTTGTCTGTGGAAGTTGGTCATTTTTCAGTTACTATTTCTGGTAGTCACGTTTCTACTCAATCACGCCTGAAACCTCAGAATTAGTCCGAGACTATTGAAGCCAATATATGTGCAAAAGGGCTTACTGTAAAGGCCTTGGATTGGACAAATATAATAAGACATTTTATTGTAAAATATAAACAATTTTATGAGGCTTAAATCTTTAAAAAGTAAGCCCTTACGCACATCTGTAGCTTTGATAGTCTGAGAGACCAGTCGCCGGAATAACCGCGAGTATGGCCGCATGTCGGCTCGAGAACCGCGGATCATATAGACTCGTCTTAAAGGGTACAGCTCAGTTCCGTTAAATGTCACGACGGTTCATATCCTGACGGTCGCTTCAGCTTCGCTCGTGTGAAAGGGGCTGTATCGCACTAGCGGTTGCCGGTTGTACTGTCGAGCAATCAGCACCAACCAGCTCTCAACGGTTGGATTATAGGAGTGCGCCTATTTCCAACAGGCCGGTTGCGCAACAATGTGGCCAATAGGAGCTCGTCTCGCGGTCACGTGCTGTTTGTGTTTACATATCGCGATAACTTCATTGTTACCATTCCAACTACGTCCTAAAACTTAAAAATACTCAGAACACAATTTCAACAGCATTTAACTCTCTTGAATCATCTATATTTTTGTGAAGGAATTGTCATAATAGCATACGTTTTATCGGGTGAGATTAAATGTACTTAATTCATTTGTATCTTATATTTGAGGCATAAATCCTGCATTTGAGGCAGCTTAGGAACAAATGTAAACAGAAACAGCACGTGACCGTGAGGCGAGATGTTACTGGCTGCGATTGCACAACCTGTCGGTTATATAAGCGGTCAGTGTGATTGGAACTGTTTACACCAACCGTAACCATCTGGCAACTTCTAGTGTGATACGGCCTTTAGACCCAGTCTGGCATGTTATCTGTACCCTCTTTGTAATTCTATAGCTACTTATCCTTTATATAAGACTGTTCCACCCTCTAATTCTATTTTTGACCGATTCTCCAATCGCGTCTATTTTTCGAGAGAAATCCTTTAATGAAAGTATTTTGAAAAAATACAAGGGAAAACGTTAACAGTTTGAGAAAGGAGTGTAAATATGAAAGGGAATAGTAAGTTAGAGTAAGATTTTGGTATAAATTTTCTATGAATTCCTAATCACACTTTTTCCTTTCTTTTTTTGCAGGTGAGTGTGCTATGAATCTTTCATCCATCCAGTTAACGGCATTTCATATCAAGTATGTATCATAACTATAAGAAAATCTTCATTCGCTGATGTCCTTCAACGTAATCCTCCTTAATCTTAGTAGACTCAAAGCGGTAGTAAATAAATACACGACCATATTATTATTATTATTATTATTATATTCTAAACTCTTTACTTTGGCCTCTGAATATCTACTCTCCATGGTATTATCGTAAATCTACACTAAGTTGCCTATACTCGTGAATGAAAAGTTTCAATGGGGAATATGCATCAAATTTATTTCTCGCGTATTATTGATGTACTTGATGCGAAATTTTGTTACCAATATAAATATGTAAGCCAAAATTTTTCGTGTAAACCACAAACATTATTAAACGATATTAGAATTTTCCCGAAAATTTACGAAAGTCACGTGACCTGAAACGCCTTCTGACGTCACTGCACGGTATAGGTCCGTTATTGCTACGGTATGGCTTTTGGCGTTTGTTGTAGAAGAAAACGAAGCGAATATATTGTTTTGAGGTTTATAGCCGTTCCTTGATCGAATTGATGACTGACAAGGAATTTAAAAAAGCACAATCTAACAAATTGCTTTTGGTTTACTCCTTATAGTGGCAGTCTTCTTTAAAAAAACAGGGATTTATTTGTCATAGCAGAGATCTTTGGTATTATATAATTAATGGACGATTTGATCGATACGATCCATAATACTTATATAAAAAATCGAAATACATTAGTTTATTGCATTGAACAAATGAGATAAATACATACATTTTTGCCAAGTATTCATTAAACACTCACCAGCATTACAACAGATGAACAACGCCCATAGTGATACCGTACAGTGACGTCATACAATGACGTCATGTTTCTAAGCTGCCTAAAACTTAACATTTTTAAAGAGTAATATCTTCTTTGCACAACTCAATTCTTTGGCAAAATTTTCGCCAAGTACATTTTGTCTAATGAAATTCTCATTCAAAGAGTTATAAAAAATTGTGCATGTTCACCATTGTTATTCACTCACCCTTCAGTCACAGTTGTCATTTTTTCATTGCAATTTTATGGTGAACCGTATAAAAAACATCACCAGCACCCAATTCCGACATTTTTGTATTTTTCTGGTTTCGCCGTGAAATCGAATGTTCACAGTCGGCAAATAGATGTCGATAAAACCAGTTCTCCCGTAAGAACTTACTCAATTTAAAAAATGAGTAAATGTGACAAAAGTAAATTTATGTAAATGCTATGACCTCATATCACTAAGTTAATTCCAATTTTTTTGAGAAATCATCACACGAGACACCACGAAAAGACACTGGTTGTTTAAAGATTTCCTATTATTGATTTCTAACACCGATTACGATATGCTACTTGGCAACTATTTCTTCTGGAAGAAGGAATCAGAGGTGTATGCGTAGCTAAAATAGTAACTGCCCATCTTCAAGAAGTGGCCTTAAAATCGAGTGGAAACAGGGGCGTTTATAACTATTTTGTGCGCGAAATCGTAATATATGGAAAAGAAAAATGAATGTTTGTGAAAAAATTAATGTTCTAACCAGAACCATTCACTCACAAATGAAAAAAATTAAAATAAGCAAAAGGTGACGCCCCCCGAACGAGCTGCGTTAAGGATTACTACGTCATCCACCTCCCCTCCTTCACTGTGTTGAGGAAGAACGGGAGGGGAGCGGAGGCGGGGAGGGGAGGTCTGCTTGAAGAAATATAATGTCGCAACCGCTCCCATTGGCAGAATCAGCTGTGTGTCCCCCGTTGTGATAAGGCGAAGGACTTCGAGGTCTAAGTTGTGATTGGACCAAGTATTGATGAATCGAAGAACGGAAAAATACCTGTCTTTTTGCTTCACAAACTCTATCAGATTCGGCAATTAAAAATATGGTGAACTACCCCAGTTATATTGGCATTCCAACTTTGATATCATGTGGAGTGTTCAGCACTCCGTCTGTCGGAGGGGACGTTACGGCAACATTCGTTGAGAGTAGGCTAATTGCAAACACCTGGTTTCTCTCCACTCTTCCAATCCATGCATATTCTAAAGCCTTACTTCCCGATCTGAGACGTCTTAAAGTCCGAGACAGACTTCAATACGATTATGAATGCCTTTGTCTTGAAAGATTTGATATATATTTTTAAAAACATTTCTTAACTTCTGTTCTCTTATAGTAAGGGGGAAAAATGCTATTTCGAATCTATCGGTACGACAATCTTTCTCTCTAATCTTATTTATCTGGTCGAATCTCGCATAATACACTGGTTTTTTTGATATGTGCCTAACATCTTCAGTAATGCTATCCGATTGAAATTTCTATAATTCCTAGATTCAATCTGTACTTTAACCTACGCTCTGATAATGATTCCCACCCTAATTCTTGTATTAATTCTGATACACTACTCAACCTATCGTAACACCTTTTTACGAACCTAGCTGCTCTTCGCTGCACACTGCCTAGTTCTCTGATCAAACCTTATTCAATTCTTTAAGTACTGTATGCGTTGATCAAAACTCTTCAGGAGCTTGCCTCAATTCCTTCAATTTCTAGTTTTGTTGCGAAGTTGTTGCTTCTTATAGGCAAATGATGGCCTCCGTTTCTACTGGTGAGAGTGAATTATTCTGCCTTCCTCAGGTTTATTTCACGCTGCATAAAAACTTGACTCATTGTGCCCTACTTAACATAAAACCACTTGGATACAGAGAGGTTTTTAATGGTGGACGGAGAGTTAAGGCACTGCCGTAAAGCGTAACTGAGTTTAAAGAGATGGAAATCAAATTCCCTCTTTGCAGCAATTGATAACTTCCTCAATTAAATTATAAACTTTCTCCAAACTAACATCATCCTAGTCCCTCCCTTTCGTTGCTAGCCATGTCTTTGCCATTTTTTCCATGTCTTTCGTGTGCCATTGTCTTTCTTGACACATTCACATGACAAGAGGAATGCCATGTTTTCATTCCTCTTTTTTCTAGGGAACCAAGTAACGATTTTATCGGATGAACTTTTCAGTATAACATCTCTGTTTGCTATTCCTGTGTGTACGATCGCGGGGCTTCCTTTCCAGTACAGCCTGCCTTCGTACATTTTTGTGTCCAGTTTTTTAATTGCAACTGACCCGAAAATTTCTATATCTTATTTCAGATTTTACAATCCCTCCTATATCTGAGGCAATATTACGTCTAAAGTCCTATTACTTTTCTATTTATCAAATGTGCTACATGTTTTCTCTCCATCGCATCAATCTAGTTTATTTCCGTCTTTCAACTTCAAGGAATTCCGCAGCTCGAGGAGAGATTATAGGATTGGAGTGGAGGGGATATTAAGACGTTTGGAGACCATAGACCGTTCCTATAGCATTAGTACCGAGAAAATCGAAAGCGTTGAACACATAAGGCATTTAGGTGTTACAATCATTAAAGTGTTAAACAGGAAAACTAAAAATCGAGGAGGTGGAAGAGTTCTGTTACCTGGGAATCCGAGTAACCACTGATGGACGAAGCAAAAGAGAAATTGCCAGTAGAATAGCCCAAGCAAAAAGGGCATTTTACTAGAAGAAGATTCTGCGTACAGCTGCAAATACAAGCTTGGAAGTAAGGAAACATTTCATTAGAACATACATCTGGAGCATTCTACTATATGGCAGCGAAGCCTGGACAATAACAGCACCAAAGAAGTCCAGGCTGGAAGCATTTGAAATGTGGTGAATGATGAAGATTAAATGGCTTGACCGAGTAAGTAATGAGGAAGTCCTAAGAAGAGTGGGAGAAAAGAGAAGTATGTTGAAAACTCTA
Organism: Platycnemis pennipes; assembly: GCA_933228895.1. Classification (NCBI taxonomy): domain Eukaryota; kingdom Metazoa; phylum Arthropoda; class Insecta; order Odonata; family Platycnemididae; genus Platycnemis; species Platycnemis pennipes. Next base: position 16,092,820 of record OW121856.1, read on the forward strand.
AAAAGAAGAAGGGACAACATAATAGGCCACATCTTAAGACACGATGGCCTGAGGAAGACAATCCTCGAGGGAAAAGTGAACGGGAAGAATGGAAAAGGCAGGCCTCGTATGAGGTATATGGAGCAAGTCGTGAAGTATGTAAAAGAGAGGAGCTACGTCAATATGAAGAGGTTGGCCGATGGAAGAATCGAGTGGAGGGCTGCGTCAAACCAATCCTAGGATTGTTGACCGATGATGTTGATGATGAATCATCAAAGATTTATCGTGGGGAAGACGGGCACGAAGGTATCCAGGAAATATGCCGCCGAGCAAAGAGAAAGCTAGAATTTATTAAAAGAGTGTTCGGGAAATGTGACGAGAAGACTAAAAAGCGATGCTACTTTTCACTAGATAGGCCCCCACCTCAGTATGTAGTCGGTGTGTGGGATCCGAATGAATTTGATCAGAGATCTAGACAGTATGCAGGGAAGAGCAGCTAGGTTTGTTAAAAGGTGTTATGATAGGTTTAGTACTGTATCAGAATAAATGCAAGAATTAGGGTGGGAATCATTATCAGAGCGTAGGTTAAAATACAGATTAAATCTATTACAGAAATTTACTACGGATATCTTTCCTGAAGATGTTAGATACCTATGTTAAAACACCAGCGTATTATGCTAGATTTGACCCGATACATAAGATTAGAGAGATAGATGTCATTTCCCCCCATATTTTTAAAGAACGCAATAGGCAGCGTAGCAAAGGAATAGGCAGGTGAAATATGGTAGAGTAGTCTGTAGTGCATGATTCGTGATGTATTAGCAACCAATCCATTTATTACTATGTAGATACTAACCATGTAGCTGCATGTGACCCTATTTTATAACATGCTTCCGTGTAGTAGCCTAGTTGTATGTATGCCAATAGTGCATGTTTGGTGATCTTCACCTCCTGCCAAACACCCTCACGGTGGCCTACAGGGTATGGTGTAGATGTAGATTATCCTTATTCAAATGAAAGACGCCAAAGGGTCCAGAGTTTTACGTTGCATGAACGAAGTACCGAATTTAGTATTTAGTATCCACAATGCATCCAGTTAGAGACACCTCGAACCCAGGCCGTAACGATGAGACGACAATATTGATGCCACGCACTCCGCTATTTCACCACAAAACAAGGAAGTGATCTTTGGTAGGAATGTCTTCATCTAATTTGTGAGATTACTTTGGAGGTGGTCAGCGTGTTGCGCTTAGCTCCGGCGAAGAAAGGATTTTTTTTGCAGTTTTGCGGTTGTCTCGGAATTTAAATTAATACCCATTTTCATAATAACCTTTAGACTTTGGTTCAATTATTTGGGTTTTTAAAAGCCCATCCATCCAAAGGGAAGTTTGTCAAATAGCGCCATCGAGGTGGGTAACGCTTGAGAGTAGGAGTTTTCTTGTTACAAGGCTTAATTGATTTTGGTCAAGGAAATTTCAGGTAGGATTTTCTGGGAGAATGAACCTTGCGCTTGTGAATTGAGTCCTTCGGATCTTTTCCCGCTGCGATGCTAGATAACTCGGTAGGGTTCAAAATTAAAGTCGAGGACAAGAGAGGTCTTGGGTAATTCATTCATCCAATCAAGTCGCGAGTCTTGCAAAACGAAATGAATTAACAATTTCTGAACGAAATGGAGTAGTCTTGAGTTTCACAATACGCTGGTTAATGGAGGAATTCATTAGAAGTCTCGTTGATAATGAGGTGTCGTTGAAGGGAAAGTGTGATGTGGTGAACAAATGCTCTCGGGAAAGCTATTAATCCCACGCAGCAAGGGAATACGAGGGGAGCCGAGCGTCGAATTGAAAGAAGCGAATAAGACTCCCGGAGAGCCTCAGTTGAACAGGTTTGAAAATAACTCATTACAGGCGTTTATTATCAGACAAATGATTCCAATTGAGTTACCCAAGGGTCTGAATCCAGTCATTGTAAATTGCGAGCCTTTGTTAAACGGAAATATCTCTTTAAGATCTCGGTAGCTGAAGCATGTTTTTGTTTATGAAGTTGTCTCCCTTACTACTATGTAATATTTACTTTCTTCCGATTTCCCCATTTACAAACAATATTTTATTTAGGCTTAGGAAAGTAAGGGCACAAGAGAGGCGATATTGGACCTTAGGCTGCTTATAGAGAAGAGAATGGAGAAGAAAAAACCGACCTTCTATGCTATTAGTGGATTTAGAGAAGGTCTTTGACAACGTTGATTGGAATTTAATGCTAGGAATTATGAAAGGAATTGGAGTGTCGTACAATGACCGAAGAATCATCCACAGTTTGTATAAAAATAAAGTAGCCGAGATAAAATCTGGACCCAGCTCTGAAGAAGCAAGGGTAAGGAAAGGAGTGAGACAAGGCTATGCACTGTCTCCCGAAATTTTTAATGTTTACATCGAGAAGGCCATCAATGAAATCAAGGAAAAGTGTTTTGGAGTGACTATCCACGTAGAAACAATCAGTATGCTACGATACGCTGATGCATAGCTCTCATAGCAGAGACAGAGAAGGAGCTGAATAAGATGCTAATCACCATGAAAAGGACAATGGCCAGTTATCATCTGAGGATCAATAAGAAGAAAACTAAGATATTGGTGTGCAGCAAGAGAGAGGAGGCCAAAACCAACGTTATACTAGGAAAACAGAAACTGGAAGAGGTGAAAGAGTTCTGTTACCTGGAAAGCAGTGTAACCAACGATGGACGAAGCAAGAAAGAAATAGTCAGTAGAATAGCCCAGGCAAAGTGGTCATTCTATCCAAGGAAGAATCTACTTACAGCTGGAAATACGAGCTTGGAAGTAAGGAAGCAATTCATCAAAGTGTATATCTGGAGCATGTTTCTTTACGGCAGTGAGGCATGGACGATGACAGCAGCGGAGAAGAAAAGGGTGGAAGCATTCGAAATGTGTGTTGCTATCGAAGAATGATGAAGATAACATGGATCAACCGAGTGAAAAACGAAGAAGTCCTAAGAAGAGTGGGAGAAAAGAGAAGTCTGCTAAAAACTATAAAAAGAAGATGGGACAACTTAATTGGCCACATCTTAAGACACGATGGCCTGATGAAGACAATCGTCGAAGGAGTGAACGGGAAGAATGGAAAAGGCAGACGTCGTATGAGGTATATGGAGCAAGTTGTGAAGGACGTGAAATAGAAGAACTACGTTAATATGAAGAGGTTGGCCGATAGAAGAATCGAGTGGTTGGCTGCGTCAAACCAATCCTAGGAATTTTGACTCTTGATGATGATGATAAAATTAAGATCCAATTTCGTGAAAATTACGAAAATAAAATCGATACATCAGCAGAAGGAAACATATTAACAATGTTTTGCTACAAAACACATTTTACATAAAATGAAAACGAAATCCACAATCACAAAGACTAAAAATTTTTGCATTGCCTCACGAGTTCTTTGGAGCCTCAACAGGCTCATCAGAAGATAGTCTTTCCTTAAATCCTTAAAATACCTTATTGCTGTGTCCATATAGTATGATATAAAAGAAAATACGTTGTATCTCAATTAAATTTGATATCTCATTTCCATCGAATGCTTCTATAGTTTATTTTATCTTCTGTAAATGTTTTTAAACGATGCATTTTCTTCGGTATTTGGATAAACATTTTAGGCATAGTCCCGTTCATTCTGTTTCCTCTTCACTCATTAAAATACTCTGGAACTTCATAATAGTGCAGATTTTTTTACCCCATCATGTTTATATCCTGTTTCAGTTTTTTATATTTATTTGTGAAGTACTAAATTTTATTAGCTATAATAGTTTCAGATGCCCATAAAAAGTAACTGAAAAAGTATGGTGAAACTTTCAATATAATCCAAATAATCAAAATATTTCTTTTTTACACTAGACACACATTAGCGATTAGGATCACACAGAAGGTATGTTTGAGTGGGATGGCTCACTCGCTCCAAACAACATCGGAATTCGAAAAACAGTGAATGACGTGAAGGGATGGTGAAAACATTTTCCCCCTCTGGCTATCATGATTTTGATATGATTACGTCGTGCTGTGGTCTTTCATATTAAAAGAATGAGAGACATAATATGTCAGCATATATTTAATCATTGCCGGTCGGAACCAGATTCAATATAGATCGCATATTTATCCTTATATTTATACGGAATCACGGACTGCCGTGTGTTTTCGCATTCATTTTCACGCAAAGATCGTTCAGATAGCTGATTCTACGATTGTCATTTTTTTTAGGGTTCAACACGACGTTACATGGCCAAAATATACAGCATTTCCTTGTAAGTGACCAGTTATATCGGATGTGTCGTTGTAAAATATTACGATAGGCGTAATGATTCTCCCACAGTACTCGTTTTATATGGTTCGCTGAAACAACTACTGCCCGTTACCACGTCTGCGTTTGAAGAGAATACATGGGCGTGCAGGAAAAGTTGATTTAAAAAATAATAAAATATTAAGTTATTTACGTATGATTCAATGAGTCGAGAAGACACATGTTATTTCATAATAAGTACCATTCAGGTTCTGCTAATCCATTGAGCTTGTCAGCAGGTGTCTTTATTTTTACATATACAATTAATATCTTTTTACATAGATACGATAAATATTAGTATATAAAAGACACGATACATTTATCCTTATATTTGGGATCTCAATTTATGTGTTTTTCGGCAAAAGTCTTATATTGTTTTTTACACTCTGGTATCTGTGGTAACATTGTGTTAAAGTATAGAAACCAGTTACCTGGACATATTCTAATTTGATTGATGGAAATAGTAATTAAGGGAGAGCTTACCTCCTACATTTATCTAAACTAATTTATAAAAAAAATGATTGAAGGTATAAAAACCAAACACCTGGAAGCATCTTAATTTAGTAGAAACTAATTACGGGGAGATATATCCTCACACCAATTTATTTAAACCAATGTAGAGAAAATCGATTGAATACCCAGGTGACGAACTATTTTTATACCAATAAAAATTTTCTTTTAATGAAAACTTGTCATCACGTCTGCGAATATCTCTGTCACTACTCTGTTATCGGAAAAAAGAGCTAAGCACGTCGTTAATTATGATATCGTGTTCATAAATATGAAGAAGGTATTGAAATGGATAATTGACGATACTTCGAAGACACCAATGTGACTTGACCACATCATGCGTAACACCATCCTAAGCGAACTTTGTTATGCAGTGGTTATTTAACATCTCTCCAATACAAACTGCACATAAATTTTTATCCCTTGGTTTGCTTATTTTACTAGCAGCTTTAGTTGACACACGACTATAATATTTGTTGGAAAAAACAATCATAGGATTTAAAAGAAAGGTATATTTAGTATTGTTCAAAATATTTCCAGAAAATGTGGATAGTTAAGTTTCTATGGATTTTTCCATTCTAAGCCGATCATCATCATCATGGGTCAACAATCCTCGGATTGGTTTGACGCAGCCCTCCGCTTAATTCTTCTACATCTACATCTACATCTATACGATACCCTGCAAGCCACCACGAGGGTGTGTGGCAGGGGGTGAAGATCACCAGGCATGCACTACTATCATGCAATCTAGCAACTATATTGTCTCATGCAACTTGATTGTTAGTGTCTAAGGTATTTAAGGGGTAAGACATGCATCATGCACAACATAATACTCTAGAATATTTCCCCTACCTATCCCTTTCCTATGCTGCCTATTCTGTTCTCTTATAGTACGGGGGAAATATGCCATTTTGAATCTATCTGTACGACAATCTATCTCTCTAATCTTATTTATCTGGTCGAATCTAGCATAATACGCTGGTGTTTTTAATATGTGCCTAACATCTTCAGTAAAGCTATCCGATTGAAATTTCTCTAATAGATTTAATCGGAACTTTAACCTACGCTCTGATAATGATTCCCACCCTATTTCTTGTATTAATTCTGATACACTACTCAACCTATCGTAACACCTTTTGGCGAACCTAGCTGCTCTACGCTGCACACTGTCTAGTTCTCTCATCAAACCTAATTCATTAGGATCCCATACACTGGCTGCATACTCAAGGTGGGGCCTAACTAGTGAAAAGTAGCGTCGCTCTTTTGTCTTCTCATCACACTTCCCAAGTACTCTTTTTATAAATCCTAGCTTTCTCTTCGCTCGCTTCTATTTGCCGACCTCTTCATATTGATGTAATCGTTAAACGAATTCTTTAATGATTTTTTCTCTGTGGAATATTTGCTATTGATATAATCTTTCTCTTTCACATCCTTCACAATTTGCTCTATATATCTCATGCGAGGCCTGCCTTTTCCAATCTTCCCGTTCCTTCCAAATCTCCACCAGTAGCTTAACTTCAAATATTTCTGAAGAAAAACGAAATGGGCTTGTTTTTGGAAACTTGGCCATGTTTGGGCATCTGTATCTCAAAAACGGATGAGATCTTTCAACAATGACTTAATGTTCCATAAGCAGCGATCAATTTTCAGCTTTTATGCCAAGTTTCAAGCGTGTACCTCAAAATAAACAATTTTGGACTATTATCTGGATAATTCCGATTGCAGACCACTGTGCGACGCGTTGCATAGGAATGATGGATTGCTATGGCCATAGTATGTGTAACCTGTCGTGTGGTGCGATTGTTGTGGGTAGCGCCATCATCATCATCAGTCAACAATCCTTGGATTGGAGTGACGTAGCCCTCCACTCGATTCTTCTATCGGCCAACCTCTTCATTTTGACGTAGCTCCTCTCTTTTACATCCTTCACGACTTGGTCCATATATCTCATGCGAGGCCTGCCATTTCCATTCTTCCCGTTCACTTTTCCCTCGACGATTGTCCTCATCAGGCCACCGTGTCTTAAGATATGGTAGATTAAATTGCCCTTTTTTTCGACTACTTCTTCCTGAAAAGTGGTGAAATTCGGTTTTTAATTGCTCACAACTCCTTTTCCATATCGTATCTTATTGCAAAACTTGTACCTATATGTTTCTTTGTAAGAAGCTCAGGAATGTTCATTGATGCGACAAAATTCGAAGTTATCCATTCTCTATCGTCGAAATGCCATAGGCTTTCATTTAAGTTATTACTTCTAACAAATTTCAAGCGATTATATTACTGTGAATATTTAAAACATTGGTTTTACTTAATTGAAAATGTATATTTAACGCAATGCAGTCAAATATAAATTTGGTATCACGTAATTTATCTCCCAATATTTACCATCAATTTTGTCTTGACAGACAGTTTCAGTGTCTTATATTTCCCTAACTGATAACTCTCTTCTTAATAAGAAGCCTGGAATTGAGCTCATGTCTCTCTTGAATGTTGAACATTTCGTTTTCTGGAACTTAATTGGCTTCATGTCGCAGAACTTAATTGCTTCCTTACATAGCGAAGCACTTGATTGCACGCTATGAGGGTTGGGGTGAGTTTGCTGAAATATAAGACCCTATAACCGAGGGAGGTGCTGGTTTTCAACAGTACCCCCGGTGAAATGAAATCTTGTGTCTTCCTTCTTTTGAGATCACTAGCCTTACAGCTAATGAAAATCAAGAGGCATCCTTGATAATTCTTCACTTTATTGTCTCCCCATAATAATGTTCATAGCTATGTACCACTTGGGCGACTTGACTGGTGTGCTATTACACATTCCGAATTTTCATACTGATACTGCCTACTTTTTTCACGATCTGCACCACATCAAAGAGTAAAGCCGGGCGGAAGTTGTTGAAATTCGATGGAGTTAGTAAAGCATTTAATGGGAAGATAGCATGATGTGATTTTTCGCGCGACGTGACTGTGTGATGTTTCTGTTAATGTGAGCATTTCCATTTCCAGCAATGGAAATGAAGGGTGCTACTGAGACATGACTATTTTCATATTTTCATTTTTCCAGAATTCGGAGCAAATTTCCCAGGCCCTTATGATGCAAGGATAAAATAGTATGATCACAGGCGTCGATGATCAATTGGGAGCATGCGTTATGTTTTTATTACTCTTTGAATAATAAACTTATAAGCTGAAATTAATTATACGAAATTTTGCTGAAGTATTAAGTTGTGTTAGAAAGAGATCACTCTTTAAATTTATTGAAGTTTTCGGCAGTTTAAAAACACGACGTCATCGCATGACGTCCCGGCACGATATCTCTATGGGCATTGTTTATCTGGGGCCCAATTCTGTAAAGTCGAATTCGAGATTCCAACGTCACAACAATACCCATATATGGAAAAAACGTCATAGATGGTAGTACTAATCGTGCTCCCTTGATGGCGCGACGGTCGCCTCGGCTCAATGCGACGGAGTCGGATCATTTTGCGGATCATTTCGTTCATAATCCGTATATTTTATTAAATATACGGAATTGAAAGATTATAGTCGTGTGTCAACTAAAGCTGCTTGTAAAATAAGCCAAAAAAGGGATAAAAATTTATGTGCAGTTTGTTTTGGAGAGATGTTAAATAACCACTGCATAGCAAAGTTCGCTTAGGATGGTGTTGCGTATGATGTGATAAAGTCCATTGGTGTCTTCGAAGTATCGTCAATGATCCATTTCAATGCCTTCTTCATATTTATGAACACGATGCCATAATTAACGATGTCCTTAGCTCTTTTTTTCGACAGCATTGTAGTGACAGATAAATTCGCAGACGTGATGATAAGTTTTCATTAAAAGAAAATATTTTCTGGCGAGCAGACGCTGCCATCGATTTGGGCACCTAAAGAAGCTGCGATTGTAGCAGACGACTTGTTGATATTTATCGCGCGGGATACAAGGTGAGAATGCATCTAATTCTAGCTAATGATTAAATATTTCATGTCTCCGTTTCCTTGCCGCTTACACAGTTAGAAGTGTATAAAACTATTTGTTTTGTTTTCATATGTCGCCATGCAATGTTTTTGTTTTATGTCGATTAATAAATTGTCAGGTCGACTAGACATGGATAACTTTTTTTATTCGTGTAAAACTTCCACGTAAGATTTTAATGCTACTGCAGGGGCGCACTATATGACTGAGAGGAGATGTTATCATGTTGGAAATCAGATTGTTTGAGCAAATCTCATTATGCTGCCTTGTTTTCCATGAGTACCTCTATTTGTGTGGTTGTGTTCTACCGACAAATTCTGGCATTGTATGGACGTCGTCCCTGGCAAACTCCCCCTGCCACACACCTTTATGGTGGCTTGCAGGATATATGTAGATGTAGACGTCCTTTGGTCTTCGGACGCGTACATTATCGCAGGATATTGAACAGTTGTTGCATATTTGCTATCTGCTACTGTGATATAATCCATTCCAAATCAATGTACTATTTAAATAGAAACATAGGCGGACGGAGGAATATATGCACAAAGATGTAATGATTCACTCTAGAAAAAAATATCATTACAATAGCTGTCGGCACAATCAATTGATAAAACCAAAAAATGTCGTGATTTAATTCCAAAGGTGTAATCACTTTCAATTTTCAGAAGTTTTACTTTCTTAATAAGTCCACCATTTTTCCATACCGCCATATATTGTTACATTTTAAAGTGAATAGATTGATTACAAACATCAACAGTAAGTCATGTTGATTAACTATTGTTAATGACCTCAGCTTGTTCCGTCCATTTTAATAATGGCGCGCTGGATATACAACACGCTGGATAAATAGTTAACTGTTATACGTCATTTCGGCCGTGAACGATGTTCGCGAATCGTTCGTCCCGGTGACCCACGACTCTCCATATGAGCCGACATTCTTTCGACTTTACAGAATAGGCCCCCAGATACGACAAAGAAATCAGTGTTTTTAAAAACGATTACACCATGAGAGAGTTAACCAAAGACAATTTGTTGGATTGTGCTTTTTTAAATCCCTTTTAGGGATTATCGATTAGATCAAGGAATGGGCAGAAACCTCAAAACAATACACTCTCTTCGTTTTCATCTCAAATAAACGTCTGTTACCCAAGCAATATGCAACTTATAACGTGCAGTGACGTCAGAATGCGTATCAGGTCACGTGATTTTCGTCAATTCTCGAGCATATTTGAATAGCGTTGAATCGTAGGCTTCCGCGGCGTTCTGGATAAGTGATAAAGTTCATTTTCGGGTATTCCCCGCGTTCGTTGTCTTGTGATGACGACAGTTTCGCCTTGTATTCCACCAAGCGTCTTCAGGTCGAAGTGTTCTGGTCGTGTTTATATGCTTCCCCCCCTCCCACGCTGCTCTGCGCTGATTGGTTGTTTGCGTTGATGACCCTCTTCCAAGCGTTCGCGAGGTGATATCCGTCTTCTCTATTATAATTGGGAGTTTGTGTATTTCTATTGCCTCCCTTATTAGTCTAGGATAAAATCTTGGTTCTTTCGCAAAGACTTTTGCCTCGTCAAATTTAATGTCGTGTGCAGGTTCGCTCCAAGCGTGCTCGGCGACTGCAGAGATGCTGAAGCTAATTTTATGCATATTCCCCACTGTAAAAGTTAATTTATTGCCGTGGAAAAAAATTCTCCCGTCTCCCGTTCCTGTGTCGCGATTGGCCTAAGGATATTGACTAACTCGAACATGCTTGCGAAGAGTGTTTTTGCTTACACGATAAGGCATTCATTCATAGCTGTTAATAGCCTGTCACACAGACGTAGCCTATCACTGAGTGAGTGATAGGTTACCTATATTTAGGTGGGCGATAGACGTTGATAGATGGGGTAAAGCTCATTCCGTGCCGCGTCGTGTGAAATTCACGCATACTCCGGGTAGGGGGGAGGGGCAAGTTTCTTTCCCTGGGCCACATGCGATTTCCCAACGAAGTTCAGAAAATCGTATCGCGAGGAATTTAGGTAGGGGTATCCAGAGAGGCTTCAACTGGATTTGAACCCGGGGCCCTCCGCCCAAGTGCTATACCCTCTAGGCCGGGGGTGGCGAACCTATGGCACGCGTGCCCAAAGTGGCACGCGGAGCAATTATTCGGCACGCGGAGCTGGGAAGGTGCTCGATTGATGCCTCTAGAGCTGTGCGATACCACGATATATCGTCGACGATACTCGATATTCACTTGATATCGGGGGTCGATATTTCGAAACGCGATATCACGATATGTCGATATCCGATATCCCGATATGTCGATATCCGATATCCCGATATGTCGAGATCCCGATATGACGATATCCCGATATGACGATATGGTGCTCGATCGATGCCTCTAGGGCTGTGCGATACCACGATATATCGTCGACGATACTCGATATTCACTTGATATCGGGGGTCGATATTTCGAAACGCGATATCACGATATCTCGATATCCGATATCCCGATATGTCGATATCCGATATCCCGATATGTCGATATCCCGATATGACGATATCCCGATATGACGATATACCTATATGACGATATCCTGATCCCGGTATTTTTTTCTGTCACCCTTAATAATGTCTCTATTTAGCCCAATTTCTCGGTAATGGTTGATCGGATTGAAGTGCTATAAACGGTTTCATCCTTATAAAATATTACACTTCCTCAATCGTTAATTATATATTTAAAATTGTCTAATTTGTTATTGTTATTAATTATAAGTTTTTATCATAAAATTTGGATGTAGGGAATAGAATGGCCATGGTGCGATTTCATCACTGAAAACTCGAATTCAACAAGAAAAATTCAAATTTGTTTATAAAATCATCGTTTTTAAACCATAATTCGGAATTTAAAATCTTTTCACCGTTCTTCGACCAATGAAAAATGGTTATATTTCAGCTCATATGAGCCGTATAAAAAAATTGAAAAGAATCTCTATTATCTAAAATTATTTGCTCTTTCGCCTTAAGTTATATTATAAGTCGATATCCGATATGTCGATACCCTTTTATGTCGATCTCCCGATATGTCGATATCCCGATATGTCGATATTCCGATATGCCGATATCCCGATGTATAACTGTACGCAAGTTGACATCTTTGATATTTTATATTATTTTTATATAACCTTTATCAGTAAAAACTCCACTTCCTCATTGCAAATAAGCCATTGTTTAACAGCTTTGATGATATAAGTAAATGTATGGTTGAAATTAATAAAAAGGAGTCGGAATGGGAATGATTAACCGTCTGGGGTTAAAATAGCTCCATCTTGGGTTAAAATAGCACCACATGGGGTTAAAATAGCATTCAGTCGTCAATGTTTCTCTGCGAAAGGCCGTACCTTTTCACATAAGACCCGGGGTGATTTTTAGAGAAAAAGTTTTAGAAAAAAGGTTTTACATGCCGTCAAATACGTCATGTCATCACCCGCAATATCACCTGGTTGTAATCAATATAGTCTCTTGGTGTTTCTCCCCGCCGTTTTATTTTCCTTAGCTCTTTCCCTTCTGGATAGTTTGCAAGTCATAAGTAGTAGGAGTAGGATAAGCTGACATGTTTATCTTAAGATCCGATATGAATTAGACGTTCAGTTTGAAATCTATCTTGAGTGGACTGTCGGCTTAGATTCATTGGATATGACGCCCTTCGTTGAGTCTTTAAGGTAGCATATATTCCTCGCCTGTTCTCCTCATAGTTTTTTTATTGTGTCAGCTCAAGGCGGATCCCATCTTGCCTTAGCTAAGCGTGAAGAAAGGAAGTCGTAACAAATCACTCACTCTTCATGACAAACTAATGACGAATAGTTGACCGAGGAAATGCTTTCAGGCGTGAATAGCGTAGTTAATGGGGTCGTTAACCATATTTTTTTATTGCCGAATATGGTAGTTTGTAAAATAAAAAGACCCGTATTTTTCCGTTTTTTAATCCGTTAATTATTTCTCGAGTTATAGGCGTCGAAAAACTGATGTTTTTAACCCTTTCGGAAAAGTGGGTGTGGTGCAACCTCTGACGCATAACGACTTCGTCCAATCAAAACTGAGCCCTCGAAGCTACTTCGCCTCATTGCAAAGGGGGGGACACAGCTGACTCTGCCAATCGGAGCAGTTACGACAGGATCTGTGCGAGCAGACCTTCCGAGAATCCCCCTCCACTCCCTTCCCTTCCTCGAAAAGCAGTCAAGGATGGGAGGAAAATGACGTCAATGTTATCAAAGCAGATTTTTCGGTGGAGGTCACCTTTTGCTTATTTTAATTTTTGATTTATGAGTGAGTGGTTGTGGTTAGAAGATTAATTTTTTCACTAAATTCCTTTTTTCGTTTTCATCTAACAATTTCGTCTTCAAAATTGCGATTTCGGTTCCGAGTAAACGCCCCCATTCCACGAAGAACTTTATTCAGAAGACCTGGGTTTTCACACTATGTGTCAACTACAGGGCCTTTGGAGTTCCTTTCAATTAGTTTTATTTTCCGTGCAAGATATTCATTCTGTCAACTCAAAAATAATTCATTTAAGATCCCTTTGGGTGGACATAAATAGAAATTATTCAAAATTAATATTAAACATGCCGAGAGCTATAGAGATATTATTTAACAAACATTTTGTTCAATAGCAAACATTTTTTATTGTTGCTGAATGCAAGTTTTGTTAGTGATGGAGTGACGCAGAGCAAATACCGAGAGAATTTATTAATGAATATATTTTTACTTCTGTTTACCCCTTTTTCCTTTACGTCCCAGGTATAATTTTTTTCTATTTATAAGGTCCATGGGCACTGATTAGTATTAATTATATTTCATAAATTATCATATTATGTATATATTAAATTGAAATTGAAAATGAAATCGAAATAGGTTGCGAAAAATCAACATCCTGAATGGAAATTGTGACCACATTAATTCTCAAATCTCGCGTTCTTCTATAAATGCGAAAAGTAACCTAACTTCATCAAATTGATGCATGCCATGATTAATGAAGCTAAGTAAATGTATTTATTTTTTATATTGTGAGGGATAGATTGTAATATTAATATCAATTGCAATTTTAAGGTGATTAATCATTCAATTTGTGAATTATAGAAGATTAGGAGTACATATTACTGAATTGAAAAATATAAAAAAAAGTTCAAAAATACAATAGGCGACATCATCAGACCAGAACCGGTCGACTTGGAATAAAAATGTGAAAAAAGTAATATATATTTTTGAATTCATTAGACACAAAGTTAAACCTGAAACAATTGAGTTTAGTACATATTACAATAAAAATGTGTCTTAAAAAAGCTCAATTTTCTATTAATTATTTACCTCCGCCCAAAATCTTGAGATAGTTACTAGCGCAATATTCATTACTGAAAAAACTTGCGTAAAATTCTGTAGTTTGAAACTAATTTGTCAAATGAATCACTACCTATTTAGCTTCTCTTCTATTCTTCTCCCCTTGTGTTTTGAGACTAATTCTTCTTATCACAATTTCAAGTGGAGGCTTTTGAAGTAAGATTGAAAATTAGGACGGGGAACTGGATTGAGGTGGAATTGTGTGCTTTGAATGCTTTAATTTGGATATGTGAGGTCAAGTAAGCGAAATAACAGGCTTTGTATCGAAGACTGCGTAATAATCTATGACAAAAAAATACTCCCATACCAGAAGAGTGGCCTTAGTATAGTTGGGAATATTACTTCCTTGAACTCTTTTGTTTGCCTTGCTAATTGAAAAGTTTGGTTGATAAAGACTCTAGACTCTTATACAGAGAATATATTGTTTTTTCGAACAAGACGCGGGGGAAGCGCTAATCATGCTATCTCACAATTAATTTTTTATGCAATTTACCTACATCTTACCCATTGAGTCATTTAAGAAGCCAAGTATATATATTAGAGCGATGCTACTTTTCACTAGTTAGGCCCCACCTTGAGTATGCAGCCAGTGTATGGGATCCTAATGAATTAGGTTTAATAAGAGAACTAGACAGTGTGCAGCGTAGAGCAGCTAGGTTCGTCAAAAGGTGTTACGATAGGTTGAGTAGTGTATCAGAATTAATTCCAGAATTAGGGTGGGAATCATTATCAGAGCGTAGGTTGAAGTACAGATTAAATCTATTAGAGAAATTTCAATCGGATAGTTTTACTGAAGATGTTAGGTACATATTAAAAACACCAGCGTATTATGCTATTCGACCCAATAAATAAGATGAGAGAGATAGATTGTCGTATAGATAGATTCAAAATGGCATTTTTCCCCCGTACAATAAGAGAACAGAATAGGCAGCATAGGATAGGGATAGGTAGGGGAAATATTTTAGAGTATTCTGTAGTGCATGATGCATGTCGTACCCCTAAAATACTGTAGACACTAACAATCAAGTTGCATGAGACAATGTAGTTGCTAGTTTGCATGTTAGTAGTGCATGCCTGGTGATCTTCACCCCCTGCCACACACTCTCGCGGTGGCTTGCAGGGTATCGTATAGATGTAGATGTAGATGTATTAGTCGTTCTGTCTTAATCCAAGGTCTTATTTTTTTATTATCTCCATCTGCACAACACCCTGCAAGCCACCATAAAGATATGTGGCAGAGGGTGAATTCACTTCAAATATGCATTGCATATTATCCACCAAAAGGATAAGTAATTATATTATAGTCTAAACGGTTCAATTTAAAAAAGATAAAAAATAGCAAAGCAAGTATGTAATATGATGCCGTTTGTTGGGTTTGCTTAAAGTCCTTAAACCAACATGAAACTACCTATGCTACCCAATAATACACTTGTATTTATGCTATTGATATATTTACAGCTATTCGTAACCCTAATTGTACGAGGAAAGAAGGACATTTTGAATCCGTCAGTTCGGCAATCAACCTCTTCAATCCTCTGACTATGGACTGACTGGACGTTTGCTATAGTAAGTTGGAGTTCGCAAAATATCTGAACGTCATCATTGAAAACACTATCTTGTAATTTGTTTAAGAGGTCAAGTCCGGATTTCGACCCACGATCTGACAATGTTGTAGGTATTGGATCTTACCCGTCACATCTTAGTTTGAAAGGAGCAATATTTAATTATTTTCAGATAAAAAGATCAATATTTAGATCCTTTTATCTGCAGGATATTGCCGACTGGACACGACGTTAAGACTGTCCTTGTGGCCTTAATTGCGGAAAATCACTCGGGAAGCCTTTTCTTATATCCTTTCTTAGCCGTGCTCAAACATTCACGGATAATGAGAATGATTTTAAGATTTCCCACCCTATCAAGCTGCAGCATTTGTTAATATGGTGTTAGCGGGACTACTCGTTGCCATAGGGATTCCAGGGGAACCATTTCTATGGATGCTTCGGACGGCATTTTTTGTCGTATCCTGGAAAGCGAATCCGGAACCCCTGTCATGTTACTCCTACCGCGAAGATAATCTCGATAGAAAGGCTTACGAATCTTGCTACTACCTTTAAACAGGCTCCTACCTTTCGACCTATCTGTCATGGGTGACCCTACCAGGAGCAATATTAGTTGCTCCCGCCAGTGCAGCTCTAGGGGTCACGGGAACACGCAAGCCCCAATCCCACCACGATAAGGCGTAGACCATGGGGGAGGGAATGAGGGGGTATAATTATCAGACCGTCCCTTTAAAATTCTTGCTTTAAAATCTACATCTACATCTACACGATACCCTGCAAGCCACCGCGAAGGTGTGTGGCAGGGGGTGAGTATCACCAAGCATGCACTACTAACATGCAAACAAGCAATTATGGGGTCTCATGCAACTAAATCGTTAGATCTATAGTATTTAAGGGATTAATACGTGCACCATGCACTACAGACTACTCTAAAATATTTCCCCTACCTATCCCTTTGCTATGCTGCCTATTCTGCCCTCTTATAGTACGGGGGAAAATGCCATTTTGAATCTATCGGTACGACAATCTATCTCTCTAATCTTGTTTATCTGATCGAATCTATCATAATACGCTGGTGTTTTAAATATGTGCCTAACATCTTCAGTAAAGCTATCCGATAGAAATTTCTCCAATAGACCCAATCTGCACTTTAACCTACGCTCTGATAATGATTCGCACCCTAACTCTTGTATTAATTCTGAAACGCTACTCAACCTATCGTAACACCTTTTAACGAACCTAGCTGCTGTACGCTGCACACCGTCTAGTTCTCTGATCAAACCTATCTCAATCAGATCCCATGTAAGGAGAGATTCACATCTTCCCGCGAGCATTATGTCAGCCAGATTCTACCCGAGGTCAAACCCGCCTTGGTCTTTTCGCTCCGGGATATTTTTCCTCCTTTGCCAAAAATCTAGATGCTTCCAGGTCATCATTCGAAGATTCTCACTCTCCTATCTCTCAGTGGACCACGAAGGAAGCAACGATCCTTCCCCGAAGCATAATGTTGACTTCGATACCGTTAATATCCGTCCCGTTGCCAAGGTGGGAAGTAATCAGGAGACTGAAATGAGGTGGTCACATGGCAAAAACAGGTTATACCTGAAAAAGCGGCGGGCTCAAACCTGGCGCGAAAAAAATGAGAAATAGCCGATAAGGAGACGGAAAATATTCGGAATGTCGGAAGCCCGGATATTTTTTGGCTAAGGAGGAAAAATATCCCGGAGCGAGAAGAGCAAGGCGGGTTTGACCTCTGGTGGCATCTGGCAGAGATAATGCTCGCGAGAAGATGTGAATCTCTGCTTACATGGTATCCGAATGAGTTAGGTTTGATAGGAGAACTAGACGATGTACAGCGTACAGCAGCTAGGTTCGTTAAAAGGCGTTACGATAGTTTTAGTAGTGTATCAAAATTTATGCAAGAATTAGGGTGGGAATCATTACCAGAGCGTAGGTTAAAGTACAGATTGGGTCTATGGGAGAAATTTCAATAGGATAGCTTTACTGAAGATGTTAGGCACGTATTAAAAACACCAGCGTATTAAGCTAAATTCGACCAGATTAATAAGATTAGAGAGATAGATTGTCGTACTGATAGATTCAAAATGGAATTTTTCCCCCGTACTATAAGAGAACAGAATAGGCAACATAGCAAAGGGATAGGTAGGGGAAATATTTTAGAGTAGTCTTTAGTGCATGATGCAGGTATTAATTTCTTAAATTCTATAGATACTAACAATCTAGTTTCATAAGACCGTAGAGCTGCTTGTTTGCATGTCGGTAGTGCATGCTTGGTTATCTTCACCCTCTGCCACAAACCCTTGCGGTGGCTTGCAGGGTATCGTGTAGATGTAGATGTTACATGCTTCCTGGCTTAATAGCATATGGAGGGTCACAAGTACTCCATTACCTCATATCTTTCCAGAATATGAGATCCTTACAAAATAGGCGTAAATAATTAACTGGAGTGTGTGTAGAGAAGAACGGCAAGATTTTTAAAGGGATGGTATGATAATTACATCTACATATACTTAATACCCTGCAAGCCACCACAAGGGTGTGTGGCAGGGGGTGATTTCTCACCAAACATGTACTGCATATCATCCATAAAAAGGAATAGTATTAATATAATAGTCAGAACTACACTATTTAAATTACATTTGCGTAAACAGTATATTAGGTGAACTATAATGGGAATCATTGTCAGATTGTAGGTTAAAATTTATTCTTATCTCTTAAATAAATTCCAAGATAATATTTTATTATCTTTATTTTTTATATTTTGATGGCATTAAAAATAAAAAATCCAACCTCATACGGTAGACTGAAGCATTATCGTAAAATTAGATAAAATGATTGCCGAACTCACACATTCAAAATGTGCCTCTTTCCTTGTACAACCAGGGATATGAATAGCGGTTAATACATCCAATAGCAAAAATACGAGTGTATCAATGGATTGCATAGGTGAATCATTACCTTGATAATGATTGTTAAACAATCGAAGCCTAGGTTGGTGAAAAATAAATTTGTCGAATCTTACCAAGTAATCATTTTATTTACTATCATGCGGTTCCACCAAGTGAAGCCTGAGAATTTCCTCTTTATTTATGTTAGGCACGTATTAAAAACACTAGCGTATTGTATTAGATTCAACCAGATAAATAAAATTAGAGAAATAGATTTTCGTACTGATAGATTCAAAATGGCATTTTCCCCCGTACTTAAAGAGAACAGAATAGGCAGCATAGCGAAGGAATAGGTAGGTAAATATTTTGGAGTAGTCTGTAGTGCATGATGCATGTATTAATCTCTTAAATCCTATAAATACTAACAATCTAGTTGCATGAGATCCGATAGTTGCTTGTTTGCATGACGGTAGTGCATGATTGGTGATCTTCACCCCCTACCACACACCCTCGCGGTGGCTTGCAGGGTATCGTGTACATGTAGATGAAGTGACATAATGTATAGACTTTATTCGACACGTATGCGTTCATCTTCTTTATTCTCGTTTGAAATTTTCGAGTTGATAAGTGGTCCTGTAGGATTTTAGTACGTTGATATTCAAGTTCGAGGGCCGGAAGTGTAAGATATTAACGGCTTTTTTATGATCAAACTTGCTAAGTGCTACACGATAAACCATTATTTTCGGCCGTAAAAATTCCTATTCGCAGTTGTTTTGATGACCCGGTTCCCAACCACTTTTGCGCTTTGGAAGTCAGCTTAGTTATGCTAAATGTGTGCTCTCACCAAAAACTCAACTGCTTGAAATCCTCGTTCGTTTTCCTAAAAGGGCCTTGATGTTTTCTCGGAGAGGAAACTTTCCTTACATTTCCGCTGTTACTTTCCTTTACCTTTCGCCTCTCGACTTTTATCGCGTCGCCTCTATTTATCGTAACTCCTCCACTCCTCGATCACCTTGTAGTGGAACGAAAATATGTGTTCATTTTAAGTACTCGATGCTCTATATCCATCTGTTGCCTGCCCAGTCGGCACAAGGGATACGCGTATCTGTGGAGGATAAGGATATACTAGGGATGGTGTATCTCATATGATATGTATCTCTAATTCTCCCATCGTTTCCGCCATTCTGTGATACGACTTAGTCTTTTGAGTATTAATGTGGCATAAAAGTATCTTTTACTAGACAACAATGCAAAAATAATTATAATACAGATTATTTTACATCAATCTAGGTAATATTCTATTTGTTAAACTTTCGTAAGAATATAAAAGCTTCCAACAGTCAATCAGAGAAGACCTGACTCCGATGGATGTGTATATAAGACGGCCTGAAAATGAATGCATCACGACACTTCGACCTGAAGAAGCCGACTGCAAGGCCGACGAAACTGTTGTCGCAGGAATCATGGACCAATACGAAGGAAAACCCGGAAGACATGTATGTTCACTACAGTCAACCCGTGGAAGCCTACACAAGGATCTTTGCAATATTCCAATCTGTTTATCCCTCGATGACTGTTTCCATGGGACCATCATGTCTCTTTATAGAGAAATTGATTGCCGAACTGACCGATTCAAAATGTCCTTTTTCCCTCGCACAATAAGAGATACGAATAACGGTAAATATGTCCTATCGGAGAGTAGCAATGAATAGCATTGGTAGCTGCATGTTGGTATGAGTACTTAAAGCTAACCCTACTAACAGAATGTTTTTGCATGTTTTCTTTGCAATTTCTATCTTTTTAAATAGTGTAGTTCTGACTACTATATTAATACTATTCCTTTTTTATGCATGATATGTAGTGCATGTTTGGTGAGCAATCACCCCCTGCCACACACCCTTGTGGTGGCTTGCAGGGTATTATGTAGATGTAGATGTTTATATGTGGTCAACTGTGGTACAGTTTTCGTTTCAGGTTTTCTACTGTGTTTTTTTTCCCATTCTGGGAATTTTGTCATCGGTCGCTCAATCCACCCTCTTGATTTTCAGTATTTTCTGTAACACCACTGTACAAATTATTCATTTAGCTATTTTTGCAGATATCATTGCCTATGACTCGTTGCCATTATAAAAGAAAACCCTCGGTATATAATACAGAAATTCATGGTAATTGGTAGCAATTTCTACAATAAGTTCAGCCATAATTTTTTGTTCCTTCAAACTTAATTATCGAAACACCCAACTCATCATGATTTTCCAATCCGTGCAGTAAGTGGCCAAATAATTCCGCTGTCACGAATTTCTGGGCATAAAAAAGTGTAAGTTATTATTTTATTCAACCAGGCTTAACACTACAGTATCCGTTAATTTATTCCGTCTACGTCCCAACAGCACCAAGGCTTTCCACCAGAACATACAAAAAGACACCTCATGAAATTCATCAAAACAAAATTTTTCTCTCAAAATAGAAATTGACGTTGTTATCCAACTTCCCTTGCCCCTGCAGTGGCAGAGAAAATTGCCACTAATTATCTCCCTTTCCTCATTGGTGCAGATTACATCAGCTGTTGTCTTCCTAATATAACCGTAATATCAGAATGAAAATCTCGATACTCAAGAGCCATAGAGAGAGAATATATTTTATTTCATAATCAATACAACATTTTTTAAACAAAATTTGAAACATACTCGGAGGCTACTCAGCCTCATATGAGCATTATATTAAATTAAAGGAGAATATTCGTTCGTATTGCGCATATATTAAAGCATGATTAAAACAAGAAAAAATTTAAATTAAGTGACAAGACAATGCATAAACTAATACAAAAATAAAATGTTTTATAAATATGCCATTTGAACATTGGATTAAGCTACATTTATTATGGTTAGGCCAGATCAGAGGGTGAACTATCTGAACTTTGTTTTTGAAACAGGTAGTTGAAGAGTTTTTGCCTAAATATTCGGCTATTTTTTTGATCTGCGTATTTCACTAGATAAGGCGTTCCATAATTTGCTACCGCTTACTGCGAAAGACCTATTAAAGGCACAAGTCCGGTGGATGGTGATTTGAAGTTTATCGTTTGGCCCTCTATTAACCCGTTCTTGAAAGCTGTCCATGAAAAGAAATCGAGAGTATGAGTAAACTGGTTCCCTACTGTTGAAAATATCGTATAACAGACTGCCCAGGAAATATCTTCTTCTATTTTTAACTGTAAGCCACCGTAGTGTATTTATGCAAGGTGTGATGTGATCGTACTTTCGTGAATCACAAACAAATCTAATACGGGCATTTAGTGCTCTTTGAAGTTTTGTATCCAGTTCTTTTGTTAAATCACCATATACTAATGAGAAGTAATCAATCTGAGATAAGATCAAAGTGGTCACTATCATTTTACGCATGGACATTGGGAGTAGGATTCGACAACGTTTTACTTGGGCCAGTGTGCCAAATATTTTAGCTCTTAATTGCATGATATGATCAGACCAAGATAATGTGCGATTGATCAAAATAAGGAATATTCTTCCATAAGCCATAAGGAATATTCTTCCAGTTTGCTATGTTTGCCATTGGAGTTATACTCACCCCAGGTAACCATGAAAAGTTGATGTCCTGCTATATGGAATATATGTAGATAAATACCATCATAACCAATAATCCTTAATTATCCGTTATGTTGGTATTTTGAATGAACTAAAATGGATAGCTTTACTGAAGATGGTCGATATATATTAAAACACCAGCGCGTCATGCTATGCTCGACCAGATAAATAAGATTAGAGAGATAGATTGCCGTACTGATGGATTCGAAATGCCATTTTTCCCCACATGCTATAAGAGAACACAATGGGTAGTATAGCAAAGGGATAGGTAGGCGAAATATTGTAGTCTGTAGTGCATGGTGCATGTATTAACAACCAATCCCTTTAAAAACTCTGTAGATACTAACATTCTAGCTGCATGTGACCCTATTATGTAGCATGTTTCTATATAGAAGCCTAAGTGCATGTCAATAGTGCATGTTTGGTGATCTTCACCCACCTGCCACAGACCCTCGCTTGGTGGCTTGCAGGGTATTGCGTGGGTGTGGATGAAGATGGAATTTTAATTTATATTTGCGAATGGTTTCGTCGTTAAGAAGACCAGGGTGACGTCGTGGCTAGACTATGAATAATAGTGGTTTAGTATAGTTTTCCATCCAAAGGTCTATGATTCAATAATCTTGACCAATCTGGGAGTCTTTTCAGCGGTATACTGGCCCCATTAAGTACCTGTGAAAAAATTAATTTCAATATACCGTCCGTCGAATGGGACGTTAAACCTTGGACTTCTTCATTTACGCGGTACCCCGCAAGTCATCGCGAGGGTGTGTGGCAGGGGGGTCCCTTAGTGAAATTTGCCAACTACAAACGCCGACCCTAGGTATTCTCTTATGTCTTAGACAATACAACGAAATCACATCGATTCAACATCCTTCGTTTTCTGTAAAATTCATACCCTGCATCTACACAAAATCCTGTGAACCTTCGGAAGGGTGTGTGGTAGTGGGTGAAACTTGGATTGGAATTACTTGGCATGCATAATTAATCAGAGGGAATATTTTTTATAATGCAGGCATAGAAAAAACTACTACTCCGTTTATGTACTTCTGGTACTACTTACATGATTCCAAATGTAAAAATGTTACCTCCCCGAGGAAAATATTCAGTATGTAGTTGAGTCAGGCGAAATTTTGGCCACAAATAGCAATAAATTGTTAGTCAATACAAAGAAATGTAATACCAATGTAATAATAATGACTAGTTTGGAATTTCTACCAAAAAATCAAATTAAATGATGGACCCATATTTCCTAAAGCGTGTGTAAGTTAGCAATGTTAAAACATTTGTACGTTGAAAACAAGGAAATCACTACATTATATTTTTTACATCAAAATATATGCATATTTCATCCAATGACTAGGATTTATAAAAAGAGTACTTGGGAAATGTGATGAGAAGACAAAAGAGCGATGTTACTTTTCACTAGTGAGGCCCCACCTTGAGTATGTAGCCAGTGTATGGGATCCGAATGAATTAGGTTTGATTCGAGAACTAGACAGTGTGCAGCAAGAGCAGCTACGTTCGTTAAAAGGTGTTACGATAGGTTTGGTAGTGTATCAGAATTATTAGAAGAATAAGGGTGGGAATCAATATCAGAGCGTAAGTTAAAGTACAGATTAAATCCATTAGAGAAATTTAAATCGGATAGCTTTACTGAAATCGTTAGGCACATATTAAAAACACCAGCGTATCATGCTAGATTCGACCAGATAAATAAGATTAGAGTGATAGATTGTCGTACTGATAGATTCAAAATGTCATTTTTCCCCCGTACTATAAGAGAACACAATAAACAGCACAGCAAAGAGAGGAGTCTGTAGTGTATGATCCATGTATTAATCCCTTAAATACTATAGATACTAACATTCTAGCTGCATGAGACTCTATAGTTGCTTGTTTGCATATCAATATTGCATGCTTGGTGATCTTTACACCCTGCCACACACCTTCGCGGTGACTTGCAGGGTATCGCGTAGATGCAGATGTCCTGTGAGAGTTGACGGCTTATTGGGTCAAGTGAAGGCTTACAATTTGATTTCGTCCATCACCACCAGAATCGCTGAAGAAGGATAAAATATACTACAGTATAACATTCAGCAATAAGAAAAGGAATAAATACAGAGGAAAGTAGTGATGCTCTTCGATATGATATGGCTGTGGGAACCACATCAAATATTTATAGAAGTCAAAAAAACAGCAATGCACACGATCTGAGAAAGGGCCAAATGAAACCTAATGCGTTTGTAATTTCTTCATCTTCCTCTTCTCATTTCTCTCAGCTTCAGCTGCTGAGTTAGTGGCATTGAAGAAATTTAGCACCTTGTATATTCCTGATTTCATTAACATCTTTAATATGTCCTTTGCTTGACTTGCGAGGAAAACTCTGGGACACATGTATGATCCAAACTCCTCTGCTGTTTTCAATTATCTCTCACGTATGTTAGATTCCAACATATGCATTGGGAACAAAAAGATGGACATTTTTCCCAAACCAGCATCGCGTTAAACACATAGCTTTGGGCGCAACATATCAGGCAATTGTTCGCAGTCATGCCGCTGCAGGGATGTTAGAACTTGATATGGGTTCGCGATTTCATTTTCAGTTGCTTTAACTCTTTCAGGCGCATAAATATTAAGTCCATAACTTACTATTTTTTTGTTGCTAATTACGTTTTGGGGGTTCAACAATGGCATAGAATTCATTTTTTTATTTTTTACAACAATGGTATTGTTGGTATTGTTGTAAACAGGTGGTTAGTGCTAGTGGCCACCGTGTAATAACCACCATACAACAAAAAGTAAAGAAAAAATGTCTTCACAATATAGAGCTTACTTTTGAAACATGTTATGCACATCAAGGGTTCAAAGCAGTGTTTTTGAGAGCAATTATTATTACAAAACTCTTTATTTTAAATCATTTATTTTTGTCCATAGAAGCATAAAATATTATTAAGTGATTTTTTACTACTACTACTATTACAATAATTTAGCCTACATAAAATCACAAGTAGGCTACACATACAAGAACACACGCAAGTACAAAATATAAGTTGTAATCAGTTGATGTCTTGAGGGGTTTTATGCCTCGGCAAAGTAAGAATCCTTAACAAAGAAAGGAAAGGAAACGAAGTGAAAACATCAAAGTAGACCTAGTTAAAACATATAATGAAGGCCTTGACAAACTAGGCATGAAAGTCTTGAAAGCAGGATCTACCTTTCCGCAAGCACAGTGGTACACCGCATGTTTTACACATCCAAACAGTTCGAACCGGTTTTTTCTTCGTGCTAAATTTTGCACAGCGTTTAGATGTTGAGCGTAGTGGTTGATGCTTTGAACTCTCAAGTCGTATTTCAACTGATCATGTACGAGAAATCAGCTACTTTTCCCTTGTTACACCTCATTTGGAATATGCTGCCAGTGTATGGGATTTCTTCGAAATCGGTCTAAATAATGAACTTGAACGTGTGCAGCGAAGATCGGCAAGATTTGTAAAGGGAGGATACGATAACCATACTAGCGTAACCAGTCTATGAAATGATTTAAAATGGGAATCATTGTCAACCCGCAGGTTGAAATTTGGACTTATTCTCTTAAATAAATTCCAAGGCATTATTTTCAGTGATTATGTTAAAAATATTTTGCGAATCCCAACTTACTATGGCAAACTGGACCATAATCATAAAATTAGAGAAATTTATTGCCTAACTGACAGATTCAAAATGTCCTTTTTCCCTCGTACAATTAGTGATACGGATAACGGTAAATAAGTCCAATCGGAGAGTAGCAATGGATAGCATTGGTAGCT
Source organism: Platycnemis pennipes (assembly GCA_933228895.1). Classification (NCBI taxonomy): domain Eukaryota; kingdom Metazoa; phylum Arthropoda; class Insecta; order Odonata; family Platycnemididae; genus Platycnemis; species Platycnemis pennipes. The sequence goes on from OW121856.1 coordinate 16,118,857, forward strand.
GTATGTTGGTATGAGTACTTAAAGCTAACCTATTTACAGAATATTTGTGCATGTTTGCTTTGCAATTTATATCTTTTTTAAATAGTGAAGTTCTGACTAGTATATTAATACTATTCCTTTTTTATGCACGATAGATAGTGCATGTTTGGTGAGAATTAACCCTCTGCCACACACCTTTATGGTGGCTTGTAGGGTATTATGTAGATGTAGATGTAAATGGCGCTGATGACCTTAGCAGTCGATAAAACGGTGTAGAACTGAGTAATTGCGTGCCCATTTGGAACATTACGCATTTCGAATTGTATACATATATTCCAACATGTGATTAATTCCCCTGTAATATCTAATTGCTAATGAATATAGTAATACATGAATACCAGTACTAGTCGCACGTTCATATGGGTGCTTAATGACTTTCCCTCAATCAATCATGTCTGTCTTATTGTTCTTAAACATACGTAGTGAATGTTATACGATTATTCACCCCCTGCCACTCACCCTTGAGATGGCTTAGAGTGTATAGAGTCGAAATAGATGTATACGGTAGTTGGGAACGATTTAAAAAGCAAGGGTTACTAATGGTTGTAACCGTCGGATACCTTGCATGTCAAAGAGACAGGTTTAAACCGGTTTGGTCCGTTATTCCGCGCATACAACTCATATGTGTATGGGAAGGAATCACTTATCGAGTTCTTTCAAGGAGAAGTAATGCCTCTCACGTTACGGCTCAGTAGAATCGATCGCTCATTCAGGACGTTTCATGTCAGCCACCCAGGCATGAATGGAACGAGTGAGAGAGCTGCAGTCTCCGTGGGGATATAAAGAATTGCGGGGTTAGTCCCTGCTTCCATTCGGAAAGCGGCGTGGGAGGGTTCGGGTTTCAGTCCCAATCCCCTGCCGTCTATTTGCGATGTTTCATTCATCGAAATGCGTCCCACATAGAGTCAAAGATGCGGCCAAGGCACCCAGAGAACTAGGACTTATTAGAAGAAAATAAGGGAATATAACTCTTGGCCTCACATCTACTTCCTACATAATACCCTGCAAGTCGCCATTTAGGGGTGTGGCAGGGAGTGAATTGTCACCAAACATGCATTACATATCATGCATAAAAAGTATTAGTTATTATATTGTAGTCTAAACTTAACAATTCAAAAACAGAATGAAATATAAAAATAAGCATGCAAAAATCCTTAGTTGGGTTACATTAAGGTCCTTATAACAACGTGCAACTACCTATGCTATCCGTTGATACACTTGTATTTATACTTTTGGATATATTTACAGTTATTCATATCCATAATTGTACGAGGAGATAAGAACATGTTGAATCTGTCAGTTGGGAAAACTATTTCTCTAATTTTATGATTATGATCCAGTCAACCATAGCAATTTGGAGTTTGTAAATTATTTTTAACGTCATCAGTGAAAATATTATCTTGGTATTTAGTTAGGCGATTAAGTCTAAATTTCAACTACGGTCTGATGACGATTTCCAACTTCATTTCCCAATCTACATTTACATCTACACGATACCCTGCAAGCCACCGCAAGGGTGTGTGGCAGGGGGAGAAGATCACCAAGCATGCACTACCGACATGCAAACAAGCAACTATAGGGACTCATGCAACTAGATTGTAGTATCTATAGTATTTAAGGGATTAATAAATGCATCATGCACTACAGACTACTCTAATATATTTCCCTAACCTATCCCTTTGCTATGCTGCCTATTCTGTTCTCTTATAGTGCGGGGGAAAAATGCCATTTTGAATGCTATTCACATAATAGAATTGTAACGCTAACAAGTTATCATGCCGTCCCTTTACAAATCTTGCCGATCTTCGCTGTACACGCTGAAGTTCATTATTTAAGCCTATTTCCTAATGATCCCTATATACTGACACCGTATTCCAAATAATGTCTAACAAAGGGAAAATAGCTAATTGCTCGTACATGATTAATAAGGAACACAGTCTTCAATACGCGGGTTTTCAAGATATATTATGTGAATCCTCCTGCCTTTTTCTCATATGGTGATGATCATCTGCCAAATACTTGTCTCCGCAAAAATTGTTTGCGAATTCTGATTTATATTCTGCATCCTGCAGGGGATGCAGAATAGGGGATCCAGGGGATGGGAGTGGTTGGACAGTTATGCTGCTGCTTTGGTTTTTCTCAGAACCGAAATAGCAATTTTGTGCACGAAATTGTTAGATGGAAACAAAAAATGAATTTTAGTGAAAAAAATTAATATTCTAACCACAACCATTCACTCATAAATCAGAAATTATAATAAGCAAAAGGTTACACCCAATGATGAAACTGAAACGTATAGTATTAACTACCTCAAACCAAAGTAAATTGCTATAGTTTCTCATTATATGCATGATTATTTTCAAACAAATTGGTATTGACATCTTGTTGGCTCTGTTTGGAATATTGATCAAGGAAGAATAGGCTGGTCTCGGTTATTTCCTGGTCCTTCACACTTTTTGAAATCTATGTGCGAACATTATTCAAAATTTATGGTTAAAAGAATTGTTGTTTATATTCGGCAGTTAAATCAGTCCGTTGAGGAGTAGGACTTCTATGGAGAAAATTCTGATACATTTTGTAAAGACTATGTTGAGAAGCTTGCAACCGGATCCGTTATTCCGATTGTGGATTCGAAAGTTCCAATTAGTCTTACGGAGAAGGATGCGAAACCGATATTTACAAAATATGTTAGTCGCAGTTATAGTGCTTCAGATTATGTTGAAAATAAGGTACCAGCCGTTTTGCCTGTTGGAAATAGTAATGGTTTGGATAATGCTCGAACTATTAGGAAAATAAATCATAAATTGTTGTTTTATCCTGGAAAAAAAAATATTTGAATTGTAAAGAGAATCTTTTGTCTGGCGACACTACCGTGATAACAGCTGAAAGCTGCTGTGATAACATTGACGTCATTTTCCTCCCGTCCTTGACTGCTTGTAATGGAAGGGAAGGGAGTGGAGGGGGATTCTCGGAAGGTCTGCTCACACAGATCCTGCCGCAATCGCTCCCATTGGGAGAGCTAGCTGTGCCCCCCCCCCCCCTTTGCGATAAGGCGAATTAGCTTCCCGGGCTCAGTTGTGATTGGACGAAGTCGACATACGTCTGAGGTTGCCACACACCCACTTTTCCGAAAGGGTTAAAAACATCAGTTTTTCGCCGCTTATAACGCGAGAAATAATTAACGGATCAAAAAACGGAAAAAATACGGGTATTTTTATTTTACAAACTCTGTCATATTCGGCAATGAAAAAAATATGGTAAACGACCCATTTCCAGCCTCGGAAGTAGCTGAGATTTTTCGGAACAAATTGAAATTGGAACAAGTGGAGAACTTCCCCCACCTCGGAAGCACTATAACTCGGGATGGAAGCTCGACGGACATCAAGCGAAGAATAGCACAAGCTAAGGAGGCGTTTATGAAGAAGAGACAACTACGATGTTCAAAGAACCTACGGCTGCAAACAAGGAAACGCTTCATCAAAACATTCGTATGTAACGTGGCACCCTATGGATCAGAGACATGGAACAACGGGAAAAGAGACCAGCTAAGGATTGAAGCCTTCAGAACATGGTGCTGGAGGAGAATTCTGAAGATTAAATGGACAGATAGAGTGAGGAACGAAGAGGTGTACAGAAGAGCAGATGAAGAAGTTTCAGAATTAATAAACGAATTAGGGAGGGAATCATTATCAGAGCGTAGGTTAAAGTACAGATTACAGAAATTTAAATCGGATAGCTTTACTGAAGATACTAGACATATATTAAAACCACCAGCGTATTATGCTAGATTCGACCAGATAAATAAGATTAGAGAGATAGATTGTCGTGCTGATAGATTCAAAATGGCATTTTTCCTCCGTACTATAGGAGAAGAGAATAGGCAGCATAGCAAAGGAATAGGTAGGGGAAATATTTTAGAGTAGTCTGTAGTGCATGATGCATGTATTAATCCCTCAAATACTATAGATACTAACAATCTAGTTGCATGAGACCCTATAGTTGCTTGTCTGCATGTTAGTAGTGCATGCTTGGTGATCTTCACCCCCTGCCACAACCCTTGCGGTGGCTTGCAGGGTATCGTGTAGATGTAGATGTAGAAGAAAAGACAACATGGAAAACCCTACAATGGAGGCACAATGGATTAGTTAGAAATATAATAGAAGGGAAAGTTGAAGGGAAGGTTCCATGAGGGAGAACACGGGACAAGTATGTTGGGAAAGTAAAGAAGGTTGTGAAAGAGAAACCCTATCAGGCCGTGAGGGAATTAACACTGAACAGGGCAGAATGGATGGCTACAGTAAACCAATCCTAGGAATGAAATACTGATGGTGATGGCCCAACCGGGTGTTTAACGCATATGGTAAACGGTGTAAATAGTTACTCCAGCTGTCAGTCGCCTCTATTCGAAATACAAATTCCAAGATCAGAGATGATAAAAATATTTTGCGGACCCCAACTTACTATGGTAGACTGGACCATTATCACAAAATTAGAGAAATTGATTTCCGAACTGACAGATTCAAAATGTCCTTTTTTCCACGTGCTATTAGGGATATGAATAACGGTAAATATATCCAATACGAGTGTAGCAATGGATAACATTGGTAGTTGCATGTTGGTGTAAGGACTTGAAGCTAACCCAAATAACAGCATGTTTTTGCATGCATGCTGTGCTATTTTTATCTTTTTTTAAATAACGTAGTTTTGAACAGTACCTATACAATTACTAATCCTTTTCTTTGCATGATATGTAGTGCATGTTTAGTGAGAGTTCACCCACTGCTACACACCTTTATGGTGCCTTGCAGGGTATTATGTAGATGTAGATTCGAGCGCATGTAACACATACCTCGTCAGAATCGGCGCGGGGGCTGTGTTTCAGCTCTTTTCCGCTCCATCAACCCGAAATATTCCCCTTGAACTCACTCGGCACAAGACAGACCGACATCCGCGAGCCCCTGACCCATTAGGACACTCTTATCCAGATCACTCTCGTTCCTTGAATTATTCATCCACTTTGTCTCCGCTTTCGGTCGAGGTGATTTTTCGCCGGTAGCCTTTTTCCCCCACTTTCCCCCCTTTCACCCTCTGTGTTTCATCCGCTGCCCAGGTTTCACCTCGTACGGCCTCAGGGCATTGTGGTTTTCCGTTTCTGGTTGTGTCAAATGATTTTTAGAATGTGCGGCAGTTTCTCACCCAGTTGGCGAGTGTTTCCCGAGTATTAGGGCTGTGCGATACCGCGATATATCGTCGACGATACTCGATATGCACTTGATATCGGGAGTCGATATTTCGAAACGCGATATGACAATATCCCGATATCCTGATCCCGGTATTTTTTTCTGTCACCCTTAATAATGTCTCTATTTAGCGCAATTTCTCGGTAATGGTTGATCGGATTGAAGTGCTATAAACGGTCTCTTCCCACTATTACAAATATTACACTTCCTCAATCGTTAATTATGTATTTTAAATTGTCTCATTTGTTATTTTTATTAACTATAACTTTTTTATCATAAAATTTGGATCTTGGGAATGGAATGGCCATGGTGCGATTTCATCACTGAAAACTCGAATTCAACAAGAAAAATTCAAATTAGTTTATAAAGTTATTGTTTTTAAACCATTATTCGGAATTTTAAAAATTTTCACCATTCTTCGACCAAGGAAAAATGGCTATATTTCAGCTCATTTCATATATTTCATTTCATTAAAAATTTTCACCATTCTTCGACCAGGGAAAAATGGCTATATTTCAGCTCATATGGGCCGTATTAAAAAATTAAAAAGAATCTATTATCTAAAATTATATGCTCTTTCGCATTAAGTTATTATATTATAAGTCGATATGCGATATTCCAATATGTCGATATCTCGATATGTCCATATCACGATATTTCCTATTTATATCACAAAACCAATATGTCGGTGAATCCGCGATATCAGAATGATATCAACGTGCGATATTCAAAACAGCATATCGCACAGCCATACCGAGTAGTCTTTCGTAGCCCCACAGGAGAGAGAGAATGTGGTTAATCTCGCAAGTTTTCGAACTATTAAAAGCAATTCCAACGAGTTAATAAGTAGTGCTGTTTATGCTTTAGTTTCAGTTTTTACGATAAAATGTTTACAAGGGGGGGTTGTGTTTGAAACCGTCGGGATTATCTCGAATAGGTAACCAAGGAGTCACGCGGTACGAACACGAATGGGTTGCAAATTTTAGTGAGTTTGAATCGCTCGCTACAATACCATTAAAGTTTTCACTTGAGTTTTTCTCATCTGTCTCGACAATTTAGCCCCCGAATGAGATAAAATACAAGGATAAACAATTAATTAGATTATAATAAGCAGTTTTAACACACCAAATTTGCGAACCATTCGTTTTTATACCACGTGACTCCTTGGTTACGTATTCGAGATAATCCCAACCGTTTCCAACACAACCTCCGAAGAATCTATTGGAGAGGAAAAATGATTTATTTTTATCCCAGTTTACGTTTATGACTTTAATTATCGTTTTCCTGGTATAACGAACTGGCATTAGTCTAATGAAGATTCAGGTGATATATATTCTAACTTGTAAACGTGTAAAATTTTCTTTCTTTTGTACTCGATAATATCAATTATAGAAAGTAGAAAGTATTTTGTTTCTGTCATAGTGCAGCTATGCTTTTATCTGGAATTGAGTTTCAACTTCTGAGGAAATCCCGTTCATTAAGCCCATTGTATTGGCTAATATAATGATAACTCGTTTATTTACGGGCAATAATCTTTTCTATGTATCATAATTTACTTTGATTGATATAGTTGAAAATCATCGCCCTCAGAATCTGGTACTACACGAATTGCATTGATGCATGCTTAATGATCACGGTGTAAGCTAATGTATTGCCATGGTAACCAATCTTCCTACAGCCAAAATAAACAAGAAGCATTTTCGGTTTTTCCAGCCGTATATATTAGTTTTAATAAAAAACTTCAAAAGATTATGACTCTTCATCAAGCAATAACATCATTAACGTAAAACGTTTTTATCATTAACTTGTGAATATGTTTCTTAAAAAAAATATATGGCTAAGAATTACAATTCATCTCCTTCAATGGTAACTTAACGTAAATTATTTTTAAAAAATTCACTGGTTTTCTCCTTTTCTCCATTGTGAACTTTGGCAGTTGAAACAGTCACAATATAATCAAGGACCAATCGGTGCTCGCAGTGTGCTTTATTGCATAGCGGCAGTTGTCAGTAGCAACGCCATAGATCGCAGATCACTGCTATTCACAATTCACAGATTTCGCCGGGACGTAATCACAAGTAGTGATTACGTTTACATGATCTTTCCTGGGGTAAACACATGCGTGAAATAATGGTTCAAGCGAATCATAGACTCGGATTCATGAAAAATGTATTGGGTAAATGTGACGATCATGTACGATAAATCAGCTCCCTTTCCCTTATTAGACCTCATTTGGAATACGCTACCAGTGTATGGGATCCCTACGAGATCGGTCTAAATAGTTTGAACGTGTGCAGCAAAGATCGGCAAGATTTGTAAAGGGACGGTACGATAACCATACTAACGTAACCAGTCTATTAGATGAATTAAATTGGGAATCATTGTCAGATCGCAGGTTGAAATTTAGACTTAATCTCTTAAACAAATTTCAAGACAATATTTTCAGTGATGATGTTAAAAATATATTGCGAACCCGAACTTACTATGGTAGACTGGACCATAATCACAAAATTAGAGAAATTGATTGCCGAACTGACAGATTCAAAATGTCCTTTTTCCCTCGTACTATTAGGAACATGAATAACGGTAAATATATCCAATACGAGTGTAGCAATCTACATCTACATCTACATCTACACGATACCCTGCAAGCCACCGCGAGGGTGTGTGGCAGGGGGTGAAGGTCACCAAGCATTCACTACTAGCATGCAAGCAAGCAACTAAAGGGTCTCATGCAACTAGATTGTTAGTATCTATAGTATTTGAGGGGTTAATACATGCATCATGCACTACAGAATACTCTAAAATATTTCCCCTACCTATCCCTTTCCTATGCTGCCTATTCTGTTCTCTTATAGTACGGGGGAAAAATGCCATTTTGAATCTATCTGTACGACAATCTATCTCTCTAATCTTATTTATCTGGTCGAATCTAGCATAATACGCTGGTGTTTTCAATATGTGCCTAACATCTTCAGTAAAGCTATCCGATTGAAATTTCTGCAATAGATTAAATCTGAACTTTAATCTACGCTCTGATAATGATTCCCACCCTAATTCTTGTATTAATTCTGATACACTACTCAACCTATCGTAACACCTTTTGACGAACCTAGCTGCTCTACGCTGCACACTGTCTAGTTCTCTCATCAAACCTAATTCATTAGGATCCCATACACTGGCTGCATACTCAAGGTGGGGCCTAACTAGTGAAAAGTAGCATCGCTCTTTTGTCTTCTCATCACATTTCCCAAGTACTCTTTTTATAAATCCTAGCTTTCTCTTCGCTCGGCCGCATATTTCCCTTATGTGTCTTCCCCACGATAAATCTTTAGTGATTGTTACACCTAAATATCTTACGGTTTCAACGTTTTCGATCTTCGTGTTATTAATTCTATAGGATCGCTCTATCGAATTATTCCTCCTCCAAAAATTGATAGCTACACACTTTTTAAGGTTGAGTTCTAACTGCCATTTGTCGCACCACTCTTCAATTGCATCTAAATCCTTGCTAAGTGATTTCATGTCCTCTTCGTTTGATATACCCCTGTACACCACCGCATCGTCTGCAAAAAGTCTAAGGTTACTACTAACTACGGTACCCAAATCGTTTATGTATAAAAGAAATAGAAGCGGACCTACTACGCTACCCTGGGGAACTCCCGATGTGACTTCGATTGTGTCCGACATGATACCATCTATGACAACCCTCTGCTCTCGCCCACTTAAGAATTCTTTTACCCAACATACAACGTCTTTATTTATACCAAAACTCTCTAACTTCAAGATTAATTTGTCATGAGGAACTTTATCGAAAGCCTTTTTAAAATCTAAAAATATCGCATCAACTTCAGTACTGCTTTCGCCGTGGACTAAAATATCGTGTACGAATAAAGCTAATTGTGTCTCGCAAGATCTACCTTTCCGGAACCCATGCTGGCTGTTTATGAGTAATCCCTGACTATCCAAATGCCCCATGATCGAACTGACTACTATGTGCTCAAATATCTTACAAGAGATTGACGTGAGTGAAATGGGTCTGTAGTTACTAGGTTCTTCCCTATCACCGCTTTTAAATATAGGTGTAATGTTAGCTACTTTCCAATCCTTGGGTACTGTGTGGTTCTTTAGTGTTTTATTGAATATTATTTCTAGATAGGGGGCTATTTCAGAAGCTAATGTTTTATAAACTCTGGAAGGAATTTGATCGGGACCTGGTGCTTTGTTTTTACTTATGCTTTTTAACTGCTGCTCTATTCCGCGACATGAAATTTTTATTTCGGGCATTTGCTCACTGAAAGTGTTCGGCGGTGGTTCCACTGCGTTTTGTGACGATGAGTTGAATACACTTTGGAAGAAGGTGTTTAAAGTGTTGGCTTTTTCTACACTGCTGGTGACTCTGATTCCTTTCTCATTTTTAAGTGTGTGCACTGTGGACTTATTTCCCTGAAGCTCTCTCACATATGACCAAAACGCTTTAGGATTGCTATCTAAATATTCTCCTAACATCTTGCTCTTGAAATGTGATAACGCTTGCCGACATGATTTCCTTGCTAATGCTCTCGATTTTTTATAGTTTTGAACTAGCTCATTTTTTTCCTCTACCGATAGACCCCGTCTGGCATTTTTCATCTTAGCGTGGCATACCCTTTGTCGCTTTAGTGATTTCCTAACCTCCGCGTTATACCACCTTGGCTCTGTATTATCACTAATATATTTACTTGGTATGTATTTATGAACTGCGTTACGGGTGACCTCAAGAAATTCTCTCCACGAATCCTCTGTATTTAATCCTTTGCTTTGTTCGCTGAATACATTAAACGCTTCCCTTAATTCCTCTTTCATACCGTCGTAATTTGCCTTGCCAAATAAGTACACCCTCCTCCTTGGTTTATAATGTCTTTCAACGCCTACAATAAATTTCGCATGCACTATTTTATGGTCACTAATTCCTGTGTCTGTAACTGTATTTAGAACTCTCTCGGGTATATTTGTTGCTAATAAGTCTAGAATGTTGTTACCCCTGGTCGGCTCTGTTACTAGCTGTTGTAGAGAATGTGTCGTAAAGGTGTTCAACAGTGATTCGCAATGTTCCTTATCCTTACCTCCTGCAATGAAACTACACGTATTCCAGTCTATCGAGGGGAGATTGAAATCTCCGCCTACTATTATTCCTCTATCATTCTTCCCAGAAAGTAATGTGCGTATCTCTGACTCTAGCTCTATTATAGAATTGACGTCTGCGTCCGGTGGCCTGTAATATGCACCTACATATATCTTTTTTGCGTTACTACTTTTACTTTTAACGGAACACCAAATACTTTCTACATTTCGCTCTGAAATAAGTTCTCTTCTACTGACATACGGGTCCTTCACAGCTATGAAAACTCCTCCTCCGTTTCTGCTTACTCTATCCTTTCTGTATACTGTAAAACACTTCGGAAATACTTCATGATCTGATATGTCCTTCGAAAGCCAGCTTTCTGTACCTACGATTATATCTGCATTAGTACTCTTAATGAGGTGGTGAAATTCTGCTACTTTATTTCTTATACTACGACAATTCACTACTATCACTGAAATTTTTTCTTCCAATCTGTTTCTCTCTTGGTGCTCCTTTCCAACTAAAATTTTCCTCGATAATTTTTTGACGGACAAACTATTTGGTCTACCTCTTACCTTTGATGAATTATCATGTTCGTTCTCTCCATGTGTTTTTCTCTGACCTTCTAAAACTACTCTGCATGTTCTGTCAAATTCTTGCACGATTTTTCCCCCGCGGATTGACCTGCACTCTGGGCTACCACCTGAGCTAAACCCTACGTGTATGCTCCAGTATCCTACTCGCTACCTTAGACGATGCCTCGTCCGTGTAGTGGACACCCGAGCGATTCAGGGGCACCCGACACGTTTCCAGCTCCGGCCCGAGGTCCAAAAACTCAGCTCCCTCGCTCCCACAGACTTCACGGAGTCTCCGGTTTATGCCTAAAACTCGGCTCCAAACCATCGACCCCCGATCCGTCCTAGGTACCAAGCTACATATAGTCAGCCTCATATCGATACCCAGACCTCCACGAACACGGTGGAACTCGGTGCATAGATCCCTTACGGAATCCATTACATCCTCGGACCCCCGTTTCGCGGCGTCGTTAGTGCCGACATGGGCGACTACGTGCAGCTTGGAGCAGTTAGTGGCACTGACCGTTGCTTTCAACGCCTTCGTCACCTGGGGCACCGTACCTCCTGGTATACACCAGGAACGTACCCGTTCTTCGTCACCTTTCCCTCGGGATTCACCACCTCCTTCCCGACGGGCCCTGGCACGCATCGAGTCCGCTACTCGGCGGACATTGGAGCTACCTATCACTAATACTCCCTCCCTTCCCTCCCGACTCCCAGTCGGCGAAGTCTCCGGAGGCGGAGCGTTCGATGCGCCGACCTCCGCCAGCCCATCGAACCTATTACTAACGGGGAAAGGCTCAGCCTCTGCCTCTGCATTTCCCCGTTTGTGTAGTGTGACCCCACGACTCCTCCTACGGACCACTTCCCACTCTCCCCCGGATTCGGAGGTAGGCTCCGCTAGAGGCTCGGGTGTGCGGGGAACGTCCTCAACCCTCCAACCCACGCCAGTGTAAGGGCTCGCCCCCGCACCAACGCGTGCGGAAGGCCTTGGCCGACCCCCACTCCCCCTCGACCGTTCCAACGTAGTCACCAGCCGTTTCACGAGAGAGCGAAGACTATCCACCGTCTTCTCGAGCTCATCGACTCGAGCCCGCAAGGGCTCGCTATCGGGTGAGTCACGGAAGAGGTTGACAATTGACCTAATGGGAGTCATCCTAATCTAACTCTAACTATCTCTCTCCCTTAGACTCGCAGCGGAGCTATCTGGTAAAAGAATCTACTATTTACTACACACTAATAAATAACTAACAAGGCTCTTGAAGAAACGAGCAAGCAAGCAAATACAGACCACAGATTATCACCAGAAAACAATTAACCCAAAGGGGACAGGGACTAGGAGTAAACTACACAGGTAGAAAAACTACACGGGTGAGTGGTTGCAAGGGTAGCGCTCGGTAGGGAGTCGCGATGGGAAACAGATGTGTTTAAGTAATGGTAGCAATGGTTAACATTGGTAGCTACAAGTTGGTATAAGGACTTGATGCTAGCCCTACTGACAGCATGTTTTTGCATGTTTGCTTTGCTATTTTTATCTTTTTTTAAATAGTGAAGTTTAGATCAGTATATACATACGAGTTCTTTTTTATGCATGATGTGCAGTGCATGTTTGGTGAGAATTCACCCCCTGCCTCACACCTTTGAGGTGGCTTGCAGGGTATTATGTAGATGTAGATGACTGTTACTTAAACACATCTGTGACTTCTTCACAGTTTACGATGCTCGTCGCTGCTAACTACCCTTGCTTTATTCTCGGAAAAATTTCTTCCCTCTGTCCCATGACCCACCTATCGAAATGGTACTTCTGACCCAAGCTTTCGGTCGCCTTCCCGAAATACCTGTTACTGCTCGAGGAAGGAGAAATGGACGGAGGGAGTTCTGGAAGGGAGTGTTCCCTTAAAGGGGAAGTGAAAGCTTGAAGATGAAAGGGCTGCGTGACTGCGGAGGGGAAGGAGGGAAAAGGCAAATGCCGTATTTGTTTCCTCGTCTGATAGGCCGACACATGTACACAATACCCTGCAAGCCACCATAAAGGTGTGTGGCAGGGAATGAATTCTCACCAAGCATGCATTATATGTATATCATGAATAGGAGGGTAATTGGGTAGGGGTGGAAGGTTTACGGAGAAAGGAGGACGTAAGGAGAGAAGGACGACATCATTAGCAGGCTCTCAACGATACTTGCCAAGGGGTCCACGGGTTGACGTTCCATCTGACGGACGGTGTATGGTACTCGATCCTTGATCTACCCAAACGCTGATCCCTGTCTGCTTTCTCCAGTGCAATTTGAATTAAAAATACTTCCAGAAACGAATGCCTGTGAGCAGGTCGGAATAGCCTTCTTCGTTAAACTACAGAGGGTCGTGGTGGCTCAGTAGGTAGAGCGCTAGGAATTGGACTGGAAGGTCCCGGGGTCAAAAATCTGTGTGAAGTCTCTTTGGACACCCCCACATAAAATCCTCGCGGTGACATCCTCATCCAAGCATTATACGCCGGTAAAACACCATCGAGCCTGAAGTTATCGAATCGTTTCTGACGACATCAGAGAAGAGAGGGATTGGACCGTTGTGGAGGCTGAATCTCATCTCAAGTCTTCCATTCCGAGGGACCGAGTTCGAATCACGGGCAGTTTTAAAGATTATTTATTGATATAAACATAGAGTACTCAAAGAATACATATAATATAGAGGGCTCACCGCATATGACAAAACTTTTATATGATTTGGACGTAGTACTGGAAGGTTTCCATAGATGGCAAGGGAAGATTTTTTCGCGTAACGTCACAAACGATACATATCGCTTCCAATATTTTCATTTTTCTAATGGACGTAAGCGGTACATAACATATTATATAGTTGTAGTCTTGTTATTTTATTCTAACCGTGCGATGTGCCTTTACTGATGCCAACAGTTACATGGATAAGTTAAATTTTCTCTCACTCTTAAAGGAAACATATCTTATCACAGGACGGATTCCTTTTTGTTTCATTAAAAACACATAATCCACCGCTGCTATGAGCTGATGGAGCAGACTGCAAGACACTTCTCGATTTTGCCGCTTTAGTCGATTAGAGAAACGTAAGCGATGGGATCGATATATATATATATATGTATCGTTGGTGACGTGACGCGAAAATTCTTCCCTCGCCATCTATTGAAACCTTCCAGTACCACGTTCAAAACGTAAAACAATTTTGCCCTATGGGGTGAGCCCTCTATTTTATACTTACTATATGGTATAACGTTCCTACTCGAGTGGTGAGTGGGATGCATTTCGAGCACATGCCCAGAGATATCTGCTCCATGTGAGGCGCCTGGATTCGATAGATCGATGCGTCGAGAAGAGGTCGAGAGCGCGCCTAGATCGATTCAATCGAGAACTAGCTCGGAGGTGAGTAACCCGCGAACTCCGTTGGTCATCACTCAAGTCTGCTCCTCGAGTTTCATCGCTTCGGAGCAGGCTCCAATCACAAGCGCCATCTGAGGCTAATTAGTTTAACTCCTGTCCCTCCTATGGGGGTAATGTCCCATTCGGGACATACTCCAATTGCGTCTTCAATTATATGTTTCCTTTCCCTTTCCCAATCACGAAAGGTGGAAGAAAAATGACTGGGCGGGTCTTCTTGGAGGTCACCGGTAAATAAACCGACTTGGATTCGCTGGCCCTCACCGAATCCCCAATTAGGTGCGCCCTTCGCTTCTCGGGGTGAATAACGATCAAAGGGTTGGGAAAGGGCATAGGGGAGAGGGTTGGTCATTCAACTCACTTTCTCCACCAGAAATTTAAGAGCGGGGATTTCCCAATTTGTGAATAAATTCTTTTTTCGAAATTGCTGAAGGGCAATTGAAAAAGGGCAATTATTTCACCGTTGCAATCAACATTTACTCAATTACATACGTCAACAATAATACCTTGCAAGCCACCATAAAGCTGTGTGGCATAAGGTGAGTTCACACCAAACATTCATCACATATCATGCATAAACATGGATTCGTGTTTAAGAAATACTTCCCTGGTCTTCATTCAGGTTAGACTCTCCATTTCTGCAGATGCTACGATGACGAGTAGATATGATGATTGCGTCAAGATATTAAGCGAGGTAAGAAAACAAGTAATTAGAAACATGATGTAATTTGGGTTAAGTCCCAATACCAAAATGCAACTGCCTATGCTATTCATTGATGCATTTGTAGTTATACTATTGGAAATGTTTAGATTTACATCTACGTCCACGTAATTCCCTGCGAGCCACCACGAGGGTGTGTGGCAGAGGGTAAAGATCACCAAACATGCACTATTGAAATGCAACTAAGATATTTAACGGGTACATGCTAGATAATAGGATCACATGCAACTAGATTGTTAATATTTACGAAATAAGAAAGGGATTATTGGTAACAATCATTCTCTCTATTTTTGTAAATCTGATCAAACCTAGCATAATACGCAGGGGTTTTTAATATGCATCTAACATCATACGTGAACAGATCGGTTACGAATTTACTTAAAAGGTTTAACCTAAATTTCATCCTGTGTTCTGATAGTAATTCCCATCCTAGTTATTCTATTAAACTCGTAACACTGACACAATTATCATAAAGGCCTTTAACTAATTTAGCGGATCTCCTTTGCAGACGCTCTAATTGTTTTATCATACATTCCTCGTACGGATCCCATATACTAGCGGCATATTGTAGATGATACCTGACTAGTGTGACAAGACTACCTTCTTTCTCGTACTCTCTCATCGCATTTGCCTAGAACCCTTTTTATGAATCCTAATCTACAGTTTGCTACACTTGTTATTTCCCTGATGTGTTTCCCCCATGACATGTATTCAGTGATGGCGACGCCTAAGTATTTAATAGATTCTACGTTAGATATTTTCTTTTCTTTGATGCAATAATTATTCCGGGGAAGCTATTTTTTTCCAAAAGTTTATTATGGCGCATTTCTTCAAATTTAATTCTAGCTGCCAACTATCACACCAATCATCAATCGCATCTAAATCCTTAGCTAAGGACTGACTGTCCTCTTCATTTATAGTTTTCTTATACACAATTGCATCATCGGCAAAAAGACGGAGATTTTTAATTGCTGCATTGAAGTCGTTTACGTATAGAAGAAATAAAACTGGGCCTATCACGCTTCCCTGGGGAACACCCGATGTAACTATCACTTCCCCTGAGCTGACAACATCTAATACCACCCTTTGAACGCGTTCATGTAAGAAGTCTCCTATCCAGCCTACTATATTACTGTCTATCCCGTATGATGCTAAGTTCGCGAGTAGTTTACAGTTGGGAACCTTGCCAAACGCCTTTCTAAAGTCAAGAAACGCTGCGTCTACCTGTACGTTGCCTTCTCCGGAAACTAGAATATCATGAACAAAGAGACCTAATTGAGTTTCGCAAGACCTTCCCTTTCTGAACCCATGCTGGTTTGTTATCAATAAATCCTGGCTATCGTAGTGTCAATACCAGTCGTCCATGCCATGGGCCCAGTCCTTCATATCTATCTGTAATTTTCGGGTCTGTTCCCGAACTTACAGCCTAGTAAGATCTGGAGGAAACATATAAGAATGGGAATTGAAGGAAAGAAGGAAGGGTGGAGAGAAACCCGGCGCACTTGTTGCGTCTGTCACAGTGAAAGTTACTACCTCTTTCCAATGAACCAGCAATCATTAATTGTGCAATTGACCTTGGCTGTAGGTCGTCTCCCCCTTATATTAGCAGGAGGAAAGAAGAATCAAATTATTATCAAAATTTTCCGCTACTGATTTGTGAATTGTGGAAGAAAAAAACTACATTTTATAATGGGGGCGTTTACTCGGAACCGAAATCGCAAATTTGTACACGAAATTGTTAGCTGGGAACGAAAAAAGAATTTTAGTGAAAAATTAATCTTCTAACGACAACCATTCACTCATAAATCAAAAATTAAAACAAGAAAAAGGTGCCGCCCACCGAAAAAGCTGCTGTGATGACATTGACGTCATTTTCCTCACGTCCTTGAAGGCTTTCTGGGAAGGGAAGGGAGTGGAGGGGAGTTATTGGATGGCCTGCTCGCACAGATGCTGTCGCAACTGATCCGATTGGCAGAGTCAGCTGTGTCACCCCCATTGCGATGAGGCGAATAAGCTTCGCGGGCTCAGTTGTGATGGGACGAAGTCGATATACGTCAGAGTTGGCACCACGCCCACTATTCCGAAAGGGTTAAAAACATCAGTTTCTCGCCGCTTATAACTCGATAAATAATTGGCGGATCAGAAAACGGAAAAATACGGGTCTTTTTATTTTACAAACTCTTTCAGATTCGGAAATTTAAAAAAATATGGTAAACGACCCCTTTGTTAAGGGAAAATTAAATTTGTTTCCCGCGTCATATCTGGTTTCGCGTGATTCTGACATTTTGGAGAACGATGTCAAGTTCTCTTCTTCGTTTTGCCAGCCGGACCGGACTATTTCCAAAAGAGTCGACGTCTGCGCGCTCCTTCAAGTCATCTTCCGGGACCACCAGCAAGTCGACTGAGGTGTAATTACGAAGGCCTCCGTCCTACATCCTTCAGGTGTGATTGATGCCTTCCAGGAGTTTATAGTTTCTTATTGCAAGCGAATAAGCGACCGAATCAGGCACGCTTGACCTAAAATCAGCAAGAGCAAATTATACTTTCGGCTCAGTATGTGTCATAAGTATAATTACTAATTTTTTTTGGTGTTGAACCCGGAGGTTGCTTTTTGGTAGGTGAGGGTAGAGCTCACCCCGTAATAAGCCATCGGTGCACGGCGGTGTGGAATTCAAACAATCAGGGAAGGGTGTTAGTTGGGATTTTAGGTGGGGATGTTCAGAAAAGCTCGTGCCCGGGAACTGAACCCGGAACCCTCCGTTCAGTAGCTCAGCACTCTACCCACTTGGCCACCACAACTAATATACTAGAATATAAATACTAATCCTTTTTATTAATGATATTCAATGCATGATTGGCGTGAATTCACCCCCTGCCACACACCTTTATGGTGGCTTGCAGGGTATTATGTAGATGTGATAGATCCAAATTTTAAGATAAAAAGTTATAGTTAATACCGATGACAAATTAGACAATTTAAAATACATAATTTACGATTGAGGAAGTGTAATATTTTATAAGGAAGAGACCGTTTATAGCACTTCAATCCGATCAACCATTACCGAGAAATTGTGAAGTTGTGGATACATTTTATATTTTGCGTAGTGGGAATCCGCTCATTGGTCTGTTACGTTACAATATTCATGTAGAATGCATGCTAGTTTATCATCACCTTGCAATATGTCAGGAATGAATGGATCTATTGAACTCTAATCCTTGCTGTAACCATCATGTAGACAATCATGTAGGAAATTCCAAGCCTGCCGCGTGAACGGCGGTGAAATTCACATTAATTGCCATGCGAAAAAATTCACCTGGTCCAGGAGTCGAACCAAGGACCTTAATTTTCCGGGCCACTGCGCAGACCAATACGTTACCCAGGATGCCTAATTCGCATGGCAATTTTTACCGAGGTTCAAGGTACTAGATGTTATCCAATCATGTAGACAATGTAGACCTTTGCATTCTTCTAGCCTAACCCTCTTCGAATGCCATGCGCTTTGAGATTTCCTCGACAACTTCTCTAGATCACAATGCTTTCCACAGTCGAACATCTAAGATTTTTTTCATGTAGCATTAAATTCTGGCATCTGTGGTGGATTTTACCCAGACTCCTAATTTGGATACGCATGAATATATTCCAGACCTTAAATTGCCAATTTTTGGGAGAAACGACTCGTTTCTCACCCGAAATTCAGCAATTTTTCCATCGCTGTCATTGACATCATCTTACCACGATAGTCGCCATATTCAACCCATTCTAACCATTCTATCATTCTCGCATTGCCATGCGTCGATGCACGTATTCCTCTGGCTCCGCTTCTTTCTCCAAATTGTTGTCGGATTGTGTGCATTTCTTTAGTACCTACTTAACGGAAGACCTTAGACAATCATGAATTCTGAATGCATGTTTTGATTTTTGCGTGGGCAATCCTCTGTATGGTAAGAGTTTATATGAGGTTATGCTGATAAATACACAAAATTGGTTAGAAAAGTTAACTTCGTAGTTCAACATAAATTTACTAATAAACGACCCGGGTTTCGGTGTCCGAGGAGATGATAGCTACAAACTTATGTTTTCATTTCAATCACGAATAGCTTCCACAAAGTTACGCTTGAAACTACCAATGCGCAAAGGTTTATACACCATTGCTTTGGTGTCAAGTATATTAAGCATCATTGGTCAACAATCCTAGCACTGGTTTGACGCAGCCCTCCACTCGATTCTTCTATCGGCCAACCTCTTCATATTAACGTAATTCCTCTCTTTTATATCCTTCACGACCTGTTCCATATATCTCATACGAGCCTTGCCTTTTCCATTCTTCCCGTTCACTTTTCCCTCGACGATTGCCTTCATCAGGCCATCGTGTCTTAAGATATGGCCGATTAGGTTATGGAATGGTTAAGATATGGAATTATTAGACTTCTCTTTTCTCCCACTTTTCTTAGTACTTCCTCGTTACTTACTCGGTCGATCCATTTAACCTTCATCATTCTTCAGTAGCACCACATTTTGAATGATTCCTCCCTTTTCTTCTCCGCTGCTGTCATTGTCCATGCCTCACTGCCGTAAAGAGACATGCTCCAGATATACGTTCTGATGTATTGCTTCCTTACTTCTATGCTTGTATTTCCAGCCGTAACTAGATTCTTCTTTTTTATAGAATGCCCTCTTTACCTGGGATATTCTACTGGAAAAAATCTCTTTTACTTCTCCCATTCTTTCTGTTAACTATTTTACTCCGTCCATTGCTGGTTACTTGGCATCCCAGGTAACAGAACTCTTCCATCTCTTCGATTTTGTTGTTTTCCTAGTTTAAAATTTGTCCTGGCTTCTTTTCTCCTAGTGAATACAAATACCAAGGTTTTCTCTTCATTGATATTTGGCCTATGTCATTTCCATAAATCCTAGTGCCTTCTTTAAATCTCCTTTCGGTTTTCCAGGACGACATATCATTAATGGGAGATACGGAAGGAGATTCAAGGAAGACACTAATAAAATAAAGTATAATAAGAAGGATACACAGGGAGTCTTCAGCTCTTCAGTATTACCCGTGTTTCTTCCTTGGGAAGAGAATATATTCTCATCCGTTCAGGGAATAAACTATATATTTGCATTCGTATTAAGCACATGCGCGAGTGCAAACAGGTAGTACCTAATACCTGTAGCTCCCAAAGTGTTTCCGTATGTGGAGGAAGGGTACGACCAGGGTTGTGCGATATGCTGTTTTGAATATCGCACGTTGATATCAATCTGATATCGCGGATTCGCCGATATTCGGTTTCGCGATATAAATAGGAAATATCGTGATATGGGCATATCGGGATATCGACATATCGGGATATCGATATCTCGGGATATCGGATATCGACTTATAATATATTAACTTAAGGCGAAAGAGCATATAATTTTAGACAGTTTTTTTTTCAATATTTGATACGGCCCATATGAGCTGAAATATAACCATTTTTCCTTGGTCGAAGTACAATGAAAATTTTTTAAATTCCGAATTATGTTTTAAAAACAATAATTTTATAAAAAATTTTTTGCTTAATTCGAGTTTTCAGTGATGAAATCGCACCATGGCCATACCATTCCCTACATCCAAATTTTATGACAAAAAGTTATAATTAATTACAATAACAAATTAGAAAATTTAAAATATATAACTAACGATTGAGGAAGTGTAGTATTTTACAAGGAAGAGACCGTTTATAGCACTTCAATCCGATCAACCATTATCGAGAAATTGCGCTAAATAAAGACGTTATTAAGGGTGACAGAAAAAAATACCGGGACTCAGGACATCGTCATATCGGGATATCGTCATATCGGGATAATTAAAATTAAATTAAATTAAAATTAAATTAAAATTTGATTTTTTAATCGGGATATTGTCATATCGGGATATTATCATATCGGGTTATCGTCATATCGGGATTTCGACATATCGGGATGTCGACATATCGGATACCGTCATATCGGGATATTATCATATCGGGATATCGTCATATCGGGATTTCGAAATATCGGGATATCGACATATCGGAAATGGACATATCGGAAATCGTCATATCGGGATATCGTCATATCGGAATTTCGAAATATTGGGATATCGTCATTTCGGGATATCGTCATATCGGGATATCGTCATATCGGAATTTCGAAATATTGGGATATCGTCATTTCGGGATATCGTCATATCGGGATATCGTCATATCGGGATATTATCATATCGGGATATCGTCATATCGGGGTATTATCATATCGGGATATCGTCATATCGGGATTTCGACATATCGGGATATCGACATATCGGAAATGGACATATCGGAAATCGTCTTATCGGGATATCGTCATATCGGATATCGACATATATTGATATCGCGTTTTGAAATATCGACTCCCGATATCAAGTGCATATCGAGTATCGTCGACGATATATCGTGGTATCGCACAGCCCTAGTTACGACCCTGACTGAACTGGGAGCAGGTGGAGACCCTTGGATCCCACGTCTCTTTCCCACAACTCGAACGGCCTCGCCGATGGCGAATTGATTGTGAGGAGTGCGGTTAAATCCTGACCCGAAAGTATTGGACCGGTAGATTTAAGTTCGGTTGGATTGTGGGAAGGTTGGATGAGACGGAGGAGAGAGAGAGAGAGAGAAGAATTGGTTCGGGAAATCAGGAAGGGCTTGTGGAAGTCTGGGGTGAGAAATTAGAAGAGAGAAACTGCGGACTGTAGGGTCACGCTGTAGTGCCCTGTCCACAACAATGAAAAGGGGTCTAAAAAGGCATACTTTCATTCTGGAGTTGGAATCTTTGGGATTTCAATCCCTCGGATAACCACCGGGGTGGAATCAGATGAAAGGATTGGATGGGCAATATTTCTGTTTACGTTTGCGACAGAGAGTTTACGGTTTGACACCCTTGTGTTTATCTAAATCTACAGAAGACCCTGCAAAGCCACCTTAAGGTGTGTGGCAGGGGGTTAAATCACACCAGATATGCATTTCATATCATGCATAAAAAGGATTAGTGATTGGTCTTTGGGATCTTGTAATCCGTCCTTGGGAACCACATGTCTTAAGAGGGATTTGTCAAATATTGCTTTAAGATACGTATCTAATTTGGGAGATGATTTTTGTGCACGCAAAATGAATTTACATCAGGACCTGAGGACTGGTTCGGGCTTATGTTTTTACTTTTTGTAATGGTTGTTGTACTTTTATGCGTGAGTTGCCTGTCCGCTTCTTCTCCAGCCCGGGCCCACAGATAAATTGAACTCTTTCATTTAAGCTTTCCGTCTACTCCTCATCCTCATCTTGTTGATAAAACACTTGAAACTAATATCCATTTGAATAACTATGATTTATATTGGCACAAATAACAATCACGTATACTTTGGTATTTTCATTTGTGAGGAAAATCCGCTACCATCGTCGATATTGCTATCATTTACATCATTAGTAACTTCATAATTAGTTTTTCATAATAATGTTTATCAGAGTAGATATTAATATAAATATACATCTATATGCACACAATACCCTGCAACTGCCATAAGGGTGTATGGCAGGGGGTGAATGTAAACTAAAACCTGTATTGTATATCATGCATAAAAAGCATTAGTAATTATGTTGTAATCTAAACCTTATATTTAAAAAAAGATAAAATAGCAAAGACAGACGCAAAAAATGCTTTTAATAGTGTTAGCTGAAGGTCCTCCTGCCAACATGCATCTACATCTACAACTACATAATACCGTGCAAGCCACCATAAAGGTGTGTGGCAGGGGGTGAATTCTCACCAAACATGCACTACATATCTTGCAGTTAAAAGGATTAGTATTAATATACTAGTCTAAACATCAATATTTAAAAAAAGATAAAAATAGCAATGTAAGCATGCAAAAACATGCTGTTAGTTGGATTACCTATGCTATGGATTGATTCTCTTGCATTGGACATATTTACCACTATTCATATCCCTAAATGTACGAGGAGAAAGGACATTTTGAATCTGTCAGTTCGGTAATCAGCTTCTCTAATTTTGTAATCATGGTCCAGTCTACCATAGTAAGTTGCGGTTCGCATTAATTTTAACGTCATCACTGAAAATATCCTATGCTATCCATTGATACACTTGCATTTATACTATTGGATATATTTACAGCTATTCATATCCATAATTGTGCTAGGAAAAAGGGGACAATTTGAATCTGTCTGTTTGGCTATCAATTTATCTACTTTTTTCATAATGGTCCAGCCTACCAGTGTAAGTTGGAGTTCACGAAATATTTTTAGCGCCATCAGTAGAAATATTGTCTTGAAATTCAGCTAAGAGATTAAGTCTAAATTTCGACCCCAAGTCTGGAAATGATTCCTATTTTAGTTCATCTAATAGCCTGGTGACGCTAATATAGTTATCGTATCTACCATTACTTTACTTTACTTAAAATCAGAGTGAGTATTAATGCAATATACTTGGCAGCGTGTAGCCCAGTGCGTAAAGCGGTGGGCATGTGGGTATGTGGATATGTAGCCTTGGGTTCGAATCCGGAAGGGGCTTGATGGCATTACCAGCCTAAACCAAGGTCTGCTCTCTATTTACTAACATCTACATCTACATAATACCCTGCAAGCCACCATAAAGGTGTGTGGCAGGGGGTGAGCTCTCACCATACATGCACAACATGCATTCATTTTTGGAAAAAGAATAGCTCTCCTCCTACCACTTACAAAATAAGTAATAATGAATTAACAAACGTGGAATCCATTAAATATCTTGGAATAAGACTGACAAATGATCTTTCCTGGGGTAAACACATTCGTGAAATAATGGGTCAAGCGAATCGCAAACTGGGTTTCATTAAAAGAGTATTGGGTAAATGTGACGATCATGTACGAGAAATCAGCTACTTTTCCCTTGTTAGACCTCATTTGGAATATGCTGCCAGTGTATGGGATCCCTACGAAATTGGTCTAAGTAATGAACTTGAACGTGTGCAGCGAAGATCGGCAAGATTTGTAAAGGGGCGATACGATAATTATATTAGCGTAACCAGTCTATTAAATGAATTGAAATGGGAATCATTGTCAGATCGCAGGTTGAAATTTAGACTTAATCTCTTCCACAAATTCCAAGGCAATATTTTCAGTGATGATGTTAAAAATATTTTACGAACCCCAACTTACTATGGCAGACTGGACCATAATCATAAAGTTAGAGAAATTGATTGCCGAACTGACCGATTCAAAATGTCCTTTTTCCCTCGCACAATAAGAGATACGAATAACGGTAAATATGTCCTATCGGAGAGTAGCAATGAATAGCATTGGTAGCTGCATGTTGGTATGAGTACTTAGAGCTAACCCTACTAACGGAGTGTTTTTGCATGTTTTCTTTGCAATTTCTATCTTTTTAAATAGTGTAGTTCTGACTACTATATTAATGCTATTCCTTTTTTATGCATGATATGTAGTGCATGTTTGGTGAGCAATCACCCCCTGCCACACACCCTTGTGGTGGCTTGCAGGGTATTATGTAGATGTAGATGTACATATCATGCATAAAAAAGGATTTCTACTTGTATAGGTACTGCTCAAAACTACACTATTTAAAAAAAGATAAAAATAGCAAAGCAAACATGAAAAAACATGATGTTAGTTGCGTTAGCTTTAAGTCCTTATACCAACATGCAGCTACCAATGTTATCCATTGCAACTCTCCGATTGGACATATTTACCGTTATTCGTATCTCTAATTGTACGAGGGAAAAAGCACATTTTGAATCTATCAGTTCGGCAATCAATTTCTCTAATTTTATGATTATGGTCCAGTCTGCCATAGTAAGTTGGGGTTCGCCTAATATTTTTAACGTCATCACTGAAAATATTATCTTGGAATTTATTTAGGAGATGGTCTAAATTTCAACCTGCGATCTGACAATGATTCCCAATTTAATTCATTTAATAGAATGGTTTCATGGTTACGCTAATATAGTTATCGTATCGTCCCTTTACAAATGTTGCCGATCTTCGCTGCACACGTTTAAGTTCATTATTTAGACCGATTTCGTAGGGATCCCATACGCTGGCAGCATATTCCAAATTAGGTCTAACAAGGGAAAAGTTGCTGACTTCTCGTACATGATCGTCAAATTTACCCAACCTTCTGATTGGAGTAAATACCATTAAAAGTGAAGTTGAACATAATATTTTTATGACATTTATTTCTCCAAAACCATTCTGAGGCGGCAAAATTTTATCAGTATTGAAATATGCTTGATTACAAAGTAATGAATTTCAAAGCGAATACATTTCTATGCCTAGTCAAAAAGACTAATAAAAAACTAAAATTACTTTTGTTAAATTGCCAGAGCTTGTTGATGCGTGCCAGGGCCCGTCGGGAAGGAGGTGGTGAATCCCGAGGGAAAGGTGACGAAGAACGGGTACGTTCCTGGTGTATACCAGGAGGTACGGTGCCCCAGGTGACGAAGGCGTTGAAAGCAACGGTCAGTGCCACTAACTGCTCCAAGCTGCACGTAGTCGCCCATGTCGGCACTAACGACGCCGCGAAACGGGGGTCCGAGGATGTAATGGATTCCGTAAGGGATCTATGCACCGAGTTCCACCGTGTTCGTGGAGGTCTGGGTATCGATATGAGGCTGACTATATGTAGCTTGGTACCTAGGACGGATCGGGGGTCGATGGTTTGGAGCCGAGTTTTAGGCATAAACCGGAGACTCCGTGAAGTCTGTGGGAGCGAGGGAGCTGAGTTTTTGGACCTCGGGCCGGAGCTGGAAACGTGTCGGGTGCCCCTGAATCGCTCGGGTGTCCACTACACGGAAGAGGCATCGTCTAAGGTAGCGAGTAGGATACTGGAGCATACACGTAGGGTTTAGCTCAGGTGGTAGCCCAGAGTGCAGGTCAATCCGCGGGGGAAAAATCGTGCAAGAATTTGACAGAACATGCAGAGTAGTTTTAGAAGGTCAGAGAAAAACACATAGAGAGAACGAACATGATAATTCATCAAAGGTAAGAGGTAGACCAAATAGTTTGTCCGTCAAAAAATTATCGAGGAAAATTTTAGTTGGAAAGGAGCACCAAGAGAGAAACAGATTGGAAGAAAAAATTTCAGTGATAGTAGTGAATTGTCGTAGTATAAGAAATAAAGTAGCAGAATTTCACCACCTCATTAAGAGTACTAATGCAGATATAATCGTAGGTACAGAAAGCTGGCTTTCGAAGGACATATCAGATCATGAAGTATTTCCGAAGTGTTTTACAGTATACAGAAAGGATAGAGTAAGCAGAAACGGAGGAGGAGTTTTCATAGCTGTGAAGGACCCGTATGTCAGTAGAAGAGAACTTATTTCAGAGCGAAATGTAGAAAGTATTTGGTGTTCCGTTAAAAGTAAAAGTAGTAACGCAAAAAAGATATATGTAGGTGCATATTACAGGCCACCGGACGCAGACGTCAATTCTATAATAGAGCTAGAGTCAGAGATACGCACATTACTTTCTGGGAAGAATGATAGAGGAATAATAGTAGGCGGAGATTTCAATCTCCCCTCGATAGACTGGAATACGTGTAGTTTCATTGCAGGAGGTAAGGATAAGGAACATTGCGAATCACTGTTGAACACCTTTACGACACATTCTTTACAACAGCTAGTAACAGAGCCGACCAGGGGAAACAACATTCTAGACTTATTAGCAACAAATATACCCGAGAGAGTTCTAAATACAGTTACAGACACAGGAATTAGTGACCATAAAATAGTGCATGCGAAATTTATTGTAGGCGTTGAAAGACATTATAAACCAAGGAGGAGGGTGTACTTATTTGGCAAGGCAAATTACGACGGTATGAAAGAGGAATTAAGGGAAGCGTTTAATGTATTCAGCGAACAAAGCAAAGGATTAAATACAGAGGATTCGTGGAGAGAATTTCTTGAGGTCACCCGTAACGCAGTTCATAAATACATACCAAGTAAATATATTAGTGATAATACAGAGCCAAGGTGGTATAACGCGGAGGTTAGGAAATCACTAAAGCGACAAAGGGTATGCCACGCTAAGATGAAAAATGCCAGACGGGGTCTATCGGTAGAGGAAAAAAATGAGCTAGTTCAAAACTATAAAAAATCGAGAGCATTAGCAAGGAAATCATGTCGGCAAGCGTTATCACATTTCAAGAGCAAGATGTTAGGAGAATATTTAGATAGCAATCCTAAAGCGTTTTGGTCATATGTGAGAGAGCTTCAGGGAAATAAGTCCACAGTGCACACACTTAAAAATGAGAAAGGAATCAGAGTCACCAGCAGTGTAGAAAAAGCCAACACTTTAAACACCTTCTTCCAAAGTGTATTCAACTCATCGTCACAAAACGCAGTGGAACCACCGCCGAACACTTTCAGTGAGCAAATGCCCGAAATAAACATTTCATGTCGCGGAATAGAGCAGCAGTTAAAAAGAATAAGTAAAAACAAAGCACCAGGTCCCGATCAAATTCCTTCCAGAGTTTATAAAACATTAGCTTCTGAAATAGCCCCCTATCTAGAAATAATATTCAATAAAACACTAAAGAACCACACAGTACCCAAGGATTGGAAAGTAGCTAACATTACACCTATATTTAAAAGCGGTGATAGGGAAGAACCTAGTAACTACAGACCCATTTCACTCACGTCAATCTCTTGTAAGATATTTGAGCACATAGTAGTCAGTTCGATCATGGGGCATTTGGATAGTCAGGGATAGAGGAAAAAAATGAGCTAGTTCAAAACTATAAAAAATCGAGAGCATTAGCAAGGAAATCATGTCGGCAAGCGTTATCACATTTCAAGAGCAAGATGTTAGGAGAATATTTAGATAGCAATCCTAAAGCGTTTTGGTCATATGTGAGAGAGCTTCAGGGAAATAAGTCCACAGTGCACACACTTAAAAATGATAAAGGAATCAGAGTCACCAGCAGTGTAGAAAAAGCCAACACTTTAAACACCTTCTTCCAAAGTGTATTCAACTCATCGTCACAAAACGCAGTGGAACCACCGCCGAACACTTTCAGTGAGCAAATGCCCGAAATAAAAATTTCATGTCGCGGAATAGAGCAGCAGTTAAAAAGCATAAGTAAAAACAAAGCACCAGGTCCCGATCAAATTCCTTCCAGAGTTTATAAAACATTAGCTTCTGAAATAGCCCCCTATCTAGAAATAATATTCAATAAAACACTAAAGAACCACACAGTACCCAAGGATTGGAAAGTAGCTAACATTACACCTATATTTAAAAGCGGTGATAGGGAAGAACCTAGTAACTACAGACCCATTTCACTCACGTCAATCTCTTGTAAGATATTTGAGCACATAGTAGTCAGTTCGATCATGGGGCATTTGGATAGTCAGGGATTACTCATAAACAGCCAGCATGGGTTCCGGAAAGGTAGATCTTGCGAGACACAATTAGCTTTATTCGTACACGATATTTTAGTCCACGGCGAAAGCAGTACTGAAGTTGATGCGATATTTTTAGATTTTAAAAAGGCTTTCGATAAAGTTCCTCATGACAAATTAATCTTGAAGTTAGAGAGTTTTGGTATAAATAAAGACGTTGTATGTTGGGTAAAAGAATTCTTAAGTGGGCGAGAGCAGAGGGTTGTCATAGATGGTATCATGTCGGACACAATCGAAGTCACATCGGGAGTTCCCCAGGGTAGCGTAGTAGGTCCGCTTCTATTTCTTTTATACATAAACGATTTGGGTACCGTAGTTAGTAGTAACCTTAGACTTTTTGCAGACGATGCGGTGGTGTACAGGGGTATATCAAACGAAGAGGACATGAAATCACTTAGCAAGGATTTAGATGCAATTGAAGAGTGGTGCGACAAATGGCAGTTAGAACTCAACCTTAAAAAGTGTGTAGCTATCAATTTTTGGAGGAGGAATAATTCGATAGAGCGATCCTATAGAATTAATAACACGAAGATCGAAAACGTTGAAACCGTAAGATATTTAGGTGTAACAATCACTAAAGATTTATCGTGGGGAAGACACATAAGGGAAATATGCGGCCGAGCGAAGAGAAAGCTAGGATTTATAAAAAGAGTACTTGGGAAATGTGATGAGAAGACAAAAGAGCGATGCTACTTTTCACTAGTTAGGCCCCACCTTGAGTATGCAGCCAGTGTATGGGATCCTAATGAATTAGGTTTGATGAGAGAACTAGACAGTGTGCAGCGTAGAGCAGCTAGGTTCGTCAAAAGGTGTTACGATAGGTTGAGTAGTGTATCAGAATTAATACAAGAATTAGGGTGGGAATCATTATCAGAGCGTAGATTAAAGTTCAGATTTAATCTATTGCAGAAATTTCAATCGGATAGCTTTACTGAAGATGTTAGGCACATATTGAAAACACCAGCGTATTATGCTAGATTCGACCAGATAAATAAGATTAGAGAGATAGATTGTCGTACAGATAGATTCAAAATGGCATTTTTCCCCCGTACTATAAGAGAACAGAATAGGCAGCATAGGAAAGGGATAGGTAGGGGAAATATTTTAGAGTATTCTGTAGTGCATGATGCATGTATTAACCCCTCAAATACTATAGATACTAACAATCTAGTTGCATGAGACCCTTTAGTTGCTTGCTTGCATGCTAGTAGTGAATGCTTGGTGACCTTCACCCCCTGCCACACACCCTCGCGGTGGCTTGCAGGGTATCGTGTAGATGTAGATGTAGATGGATTACTCATAAACAGCCAGCATGGGTTCCGGAAAGGTAGATCTTGCGAGACACAATTAGCTTTATTCGTACACGATATTTTAGTCCACGGCGAAAGCAGTACTGAAGTTGATGCGATATTTTTAGATTTTAAAAAGGCTTTCGATAAAGTTCCTCATGACAAATTAATCCTGAAGTTAGAGAGTTTTGGTATAAATAAAGACGTTGTATGTTGGGTAAAAGAATTCTTAAGTGGGCGAGAGCAGAGGGTTGTCATAGATGGTATCATGTCGGACACAATCGAAGTCACATCGGGAGTTCCCCAGGGTAGCGTAGTAGGTCCGCTTCTATTTCTTTTATACATAAACGATTTGGGTACCGTAGTTAGTAGTAACCTTAGACTTTTTGCAGACGATGCGGTGGTGTACAGGGGTATATCAAACGAAGAGGACATGAAATCACTTAGCAAGGATTTAGATGCAATTCAAGAGTGGTGCGACAAATGGCAGTTAGAACTCAACCTTAAAAAGTGTGTAGCTATCAATTTTTGGAGGAGGAATAATTCGATAGAGCGATCCTATAGAATTAATAACACGAAGATCGAAAACGTTGAAACCGTAAGATATTTAGGTGTAACAATCACTAAAGATTTATCGTGGGGAAGACACATAAGGGAAATATGCGGCCGAGCGAAGAGAAAGCTAGGATTTATAAAAAGAGTACTAGGAAAATGTGATGAGAAGACAAAAGAGCGATGCTACTTTTCACTAGTTAGGCCCCACCTTGAGTATGCAGCCAGTGTATGGGATCCTAATGAATTAGGTTTGATGAGAGAACTAGACAGTGTGCAGCGTAGAGCAGCTAGGTTCGTCAAAAGGTGTTACGATAGGTTGAGTAGTGTATCAGAATTAATACAAGAATTAGGGTGGGAATCATTATCAGAGCGTAGATTAAAGTTCAGATTTAATCTATTGAAGAAA
Organism: Platycnemis pennipes; assembly: GCA_933228895.1. NCBI lineage: Eukaryota > Metazoa > Arthropoda > Insecta > Odonata > Platycnemididae > Platycnemis > Platycnemis pennipes. The sequence continues at coordinate 16,149,654 of OW121856.1, forward strand.
TTCCAATCGGATAGCTTTACTGAAGATGTTAGGCACATATTGAAAACACCAGCGTATTATGCTAGATTCGACCAGATAAATAAGATTAGAGAGATAGATTGTCGTACAGATAGATTCAAAATGGCATTTTTCCCCCGTACTATAAGAGAACAGAATAGGCAGCATAGGAAAGGGATAGGTAGGGGAAATATTTTAGAGTATTCTGTAGTGCATGATGCATGTATTAACCCCTCAAATACTATAGATACTAACAATCTAGTTGCATGAGACCCTTTAGTTGCTTGCTTGCATGCTAGTAGTGAATGCTTGGTGACCTTCACCCCCTGCCACACACCCTCGCGGTGGCTTGCAGGGTATCGTGTAGATGTAGATAGATGTTTCATCTACCTGCTCATCTCATTTCTTCTACCTGCACTCGCAGAGGAAGGTCGCGTGGTGAGAGCTCCCGTCTTGAGTTGTGACTTTCACTTTTTTACCTGGTCGCCAGTAGCAGCTTTAACGTTGCCTAGCTGGGTCCGTAGTTTTAGCTCTAAAATTGTGTCGTCCTAGGCTATCCCCTATTTCATAGTGTAGTGGTGTATTTAGTAGTGAGTGTTTAGTTAGTTAGTAAGTGAGTGTGTTAGTGTGTGAGTTTTCTGTGCCTGCTGTGGCTGTAGTCCCTGCCATCCCGCGAGCGTCTGCCGAGAGTGTGTGCCGATAGCGATAAGTAGAACTAAACCAGTATCTTTATTACTTTTATATACTGAGATAAATACAAATCTTCCACTATTGTTTAACATCGTTGTGGCTATTCAATAGTTAGCGTATTTACGTTTCTTATTTATATTTTATCATCACCATAGTTTTGTTTTTCTAAGTATTTCTCAGTTATAGAACCGTTCATTATAATCTATTGTTAACAATATATTTCTAGACTTCACTCGGCTTTAATTTAACTTTATTCGTTATAGCTACACTGCATTAGTTATTGTTTCATAATATCCGTGCTTCCGTACCGCTGTTTAATCTCCGTGATATATATAGACTTGTTCTCCTACAAGTGAATTTCTAATTTAATATTATCTTATTGTTATTTATTCATAGTCCTGTGTAGAACCGTATAATCCATCCTAACGTGTAAGGTGTAATTTGCACTTGTGTTATTATTCATATACAGTTTATAGTAACTCTGTAGTTTGCGTAACTTATTTTAACCTAGTAGATTCATATAGTTGATCTTTTTTATCGCTTATTGTTATTGAACTTAGTTGATAATAGTTTTTTTTAGACATATTTATATTTCCTTGACTAGTGCTTAATCTAGTTCGTCTTTCGTTGATTTTTAGTAGTAGATATTTAATACATTTACTTTAGCTTTATACACATAAATTTTATTTATACATATATAGTTTATACTAACTCTGTAGTTTGCGTAACTTATTTTAACCTAGTAGATTCATATAGTTGATTTTTTTATCGCTTATTGTTATTGAAGTTAGTTGGTGATAGTTTTTTTTTAGATATATTTATATTTCCTTGACTAGTGCTTAATCTAGTTCGTCTTTTTCGTTGCTCCTTTAGTAGTAGATATTTAATACATTTACTTTAGCTTTATACACATAAAGTTTTATTTATACATTTATAGTTTATACTATCTCTGCAGTTTGCGTAACTTATTTTTTAACCTAGTAGATTATACAGTTTTTTTTAATCGCTTATTGTCATTGAAATAATTCGGTAATAGTGTTTTTTTTTATAGATATATTTATATTTCCTAGATTAGTGCTTAATTTTGCTCGTCTTTTTCGTTGCTTCTTTTAGTAGTAGATTTTTAATACATTTACTTTAGCTTTACTGTTGACACTTTTTGCTTCATCTCTTCGTAATCGCTGGTCTTGCGCATCCTACAGCCTACATTCCTCTCGTATACATTCCAGAGCTCCCCCCCCCCCTCCCCCCCCGTGGTTCCCTTCCCAAACCTCAGCCTAACCAAGGTCAACCGTGACCCACCTCCCATCCCGACTCCCTACCGAGCGCTACCCTTGCAACCACTCACCCGTGTAGTTTTTCTACCTGTGTAGTTTACTCCTAGTCCCTGTCCCCTTTGGGTTAATTGGCTTCTGGTGATAATCTGTGGTCTGTATTTGCTTGCTTGCTCGTTTCTTCAAGAGCCTTGTTAGTTATTTATTAGTGTGTAGTAAATAGTAGATTCTTTTACCAGATAGCTCCGCTGCGAGTCTAAGGGAGAGAGATAGTTAGAGTTAGATTAGGATGACTCCCATTAGGTCAATTGTCAACCTCTTCCGTGACTCACCCGATAGCGAGCCCTTGCGGGCTCGAGTCGATGAGCTCGAGAAGACGGTGGATAGTCTTCGCTCTCTCGTGAAACGGCTGGTGACTACGTTGGAACGGTCGAGGGGGAGTGGGGGTCGGCCAAGGCCTTCCGCACGCGTTGGTGCGGGGGCGAGCCCTTACACTGGCGTGGGTTGGAGGGTTGAGGACGTTCCCCGCACACCCGAGCCTCTAGCGGAGCCTACCTCCGAATCCGGGGGAGAGTGGGAAGTGGTCCGTAGGAGGAGTCGTGGGGTCACACTACACAAACGGGGAAATGCAGAGGCAGAGGCTGAGCCTTTCCCCGTTAGTAATAGGTTCGATGGGCTGGCGGAGGTCGGCGCATCGAACGCTCCGCCTCAGGAGACTTCGCCGACTGGGAGTCGGGAGGGAAGGGAGGGAGTATTAGTGATAGGTAGCTCCAATGTCCGCCGAGTAGCGGACTCGATGCGTGCCAGGGCCCGTCGGGAAGGAGGTGGTGAATCCCGAGGGAAAGGTGACGAAGAACGGGTACGTTCCTGGTGTATACCAGGAGGTACGGTGCCCCAGGTGACGAAGGCGTTGAAAGCAACGGTCAGTGCCACTAACTGCTCCAAGCTGCACGTAGTCGCCCATGTCGGCACTAACGACGCCGCGAAACGGGGGTCCGAGGATGTAATGGATTCCGTAAGGGATCTATGCACCGAGTTCCACCGTGTTCGTGGAGGTCTGGGTATCGATATGAGGCTGACTATATGTAGCTTGGTACCTAGGACGGATCGGGGGTCGATGGTTTGGAGCCGAGTTTTAGGCATAAACCGGAGACTCCGTGAAGTCTGTGGGAGCGAGGGAGCTGAGTTTTTGGACCTCGGGCCGGAGCTGGAAACGTGTCGGGTGCCCCTGAATCGCTCGGGTGTCCACTACACGGACGAGGCATCGTCTAAGGTAGCGAGTAGGATACTGGAGCATACACGTAGGGTTTAGCTCAGGTGGTAGCCCAGAGTGCAGGTCAATCCGCGGGGGAAAAATCGTGCAAGAATTTGACAGAACATGCAGAGTAGTTTTAGAAGGTCAGAGAAAAACACATGGAGAGAACGAACATGATAATTCATCAAAGGTAAGAGGTAGACCAAATAGTTTGTCCGTCAAAAAATTATCGAGGAAAATTTTAGTTGGAAAGGAGCACCAAGAGAGAAACAGATTGGAAGAAAAAATTTCAGTGATAGTAGTGAATTGTCGTAGTATAAGAAATAAAGTAGCAGAATTTCACCACCTCATTAAGAGTACTAATGCAGATATAATCGTAGGTACAGAAAGCTGGCTTTCGAAGGACATATCAGATCACGAAGTATTTCCGAAGTGTTTTACAGTATACAGAAAGGATAGAGTAAGCAGAAACGGAGGAGGAGTTTTCATAGCTGTGAAGGACCCGTATGTCAGTAGAAGAGAACTTATTTCAGAGCGAAATGTAGAAAGTATTTGGTGTTCCGTTAAAAGTAAAAGTAGTAACGCAAAAAAGATATATGTAGGTGCATATTACAGGCCACCGGACACAGACGTCAATTCTATAATAGAGCTAGAGTCAGAGATACGCACATTACTTTCTGGGAAGAATGATAGAGGAATAATAGTAGGCGGAGATTTCAATCTCCCCTCGATAGACTGGAATACGTGTAGTTTCATTGCAGGAGGTAAGGATAAGGAACATTGCGAATCACTGTTGAACACCTTTACGACACATTCTCTACAACAGCTAGTAACAGAGCCGACCAGGGGTAACAACATTCTAGACTTATTAGCAACAAATATACCCGAGAGAGTTCTAAATACAGTTACAGACACAGGAATTAGTGACCATAAAATAGTGCATGCGAAATTTATTGTAGGCGTTGAAAGACATTATAAACCAAGGAGGAGGGTGTACTTATTTGGCAAGGCAAATTACGACGGTATGAAAGAGGAATTAAGGGAAGCGTTTAATGTATTCAGCGAACAAAGCAAAGGATTAAATACAGAGGATTCGTGGAGAGAATTTCTTGAGGTCACCCGTAACGCAGTTCATAAATACATACCAAGTAAATATATTAGTGATAATACAGAGCCAAGGTGGTATAACGCGGAGGTTAGGAAATCACTAAAGCGACAAAGGGTATGCCACGCTAAGATGAAAAATGCCAGACGGGGTCTATCGGTAGAGGAAAAAAATGAGCTAGTTCAAAACTATAAAAAATCGAGAGCATTAGCAAGGAAATCATGTCGGCAAGCGTTATCACATTTCAAGAGCAAGATGTTAGGAGAATATTTAGATAGCAATCCTAAAGCGTTTTGGTCATATGTGAGAGAGCTTCAGGGAAATAAGTCCACAGTGCACACACTTAAAAATGATAAAGGAATCAGAGTCACCAGCAGTGTAGAAAAAGCCAACACTTTAAACACCTTCTTCCAAAGTGTATTCAACTCATCGTCACAAAACGCAGTGGAACCACCGCCGAACACTTTCAGTGAGCAAATGCCCGAAATAAAAATTTCATGTCGCGGAATAGAGCAGCAGTTAAAAAGCATAAGTAAAAACAAAGCACCAGGTCCCGATCAAATTCCTTCCAGAGTTTATAAAACATTAGCTTCTGAAATAGCCCCCTATCTAGAAATAATATTCAATAAAACACTAAAGAACCACACAGTACCCAAGGATTGGAAAGTAGCTAACATTACACCTATATTTAAAAGCGGTGATAGGGAAGAACCTAGTAACTACAGACCCATTTCACTCACGTCAATCTCTTGTAAGATATTTGAGCACATAGTAGTCAGTTCGATCATGGGGCATTTGGATAGTCAGGGATTACTCATAAACAGCCAGCATGGGTTCCGGAAAGGTAGATCTTGCGAGACACAATTAGCTTTATTCGTACACGATATTTTAGTCCACGGCGAAAGCAGTACTGAAGTTGATGCGATATTTTTAGATTTTAAAAAGGCTTTCGATAAAGTTCCTCATGACAAATTAATCTTGAAGTTAGAGAGTTTTGGTATAAATAAAGACGTTGTATGTTGGGTAAAAGAATTCTTAAGTGGGCGAGAGCAGAGGGTTGTCATAGATGGTATCATGTCGGACACAATCGAAGTCACATCGGGAGTTCCCCAGGGTAGCGTAGTAGGTCCGCTTCTATTTCTTTTATACATAAACGATTTGGGTACCGTAGTTAGTAGTAACCTTAGACTTTTTGCAGACGATGCGGTGGTGTACAGGGGTATATCAAACGAAGAGGACATGAAATCACTTAGCAAGGATTTAGATGCAATTGAAGAGTGGTGCGACAAATGGCAGTTAGAACTCAACCTTAAAAAGTGTGTAGCTATCAATTTTTGGAGGAGGAATAATTCGATAGAGCGATCCTATAGAATTAATAACACGAAGATCGAAAACGTTGAAACCGTAAGATATTTAGGTGTAACAATCACTAAAGATTTATCGTGGGGAAGACACATAAGGGAAATATGCGGCCGAGCGAAGAGAAAGCTAGGATTTATAAAAAGAGTACTTGGGAAATGTGATGAGAAGACAAAAGAGCGATGCTACTTTTCACTAGTTAGGCCCCACCTTGAGTATGCAGCCAGTGTATGGGATCCTAATGAATTAGGTTTGATGAGAGAACTAGACAGTGTGCAGCGTAGAGCAGCTAGGTTCGTCAAAAGGTGTTACGATAGGTTGAGTAGTGTATCAGAATTAATACAAGAATTAGGGTGGGAATCATTATCAGAGCGTAGATTAAAGTTCAGATTTAATCTATTGCAGAAATTTCAATCGGATAGCTTTACTGAAGATGTTAGGCACATATTGAAAACACCAGCGTATTATGCTAGATTCGACCAGATAAATAAGATTAGAGAGATAGATTGTCGTACAGATAGATTCAAAATGGCATTTTTCCCCCGTACTATAAGAGAACAGAATAGGCAGCATAGGAAAGGGATAGGTAGGGGAAATATTTTAGAGTATTCTGTAGTGCATGATGCATGTATTAACCCCTCAAATACTATAGATACTAACAATCTAGTTGCATGAGACCCTTTAGTTGCTTGCTTGCATGCTAGTAGTGAATGCTTGGTGACCTTCACCCCCTGCCACACACCCTCGCGGTGGCTTGCAGGGTATCGTGTAGATGTAGATGTAGATGAGATGTAGATGTAAATTACTAATTAATAAAGTTTTGCGAGGCAAAGTGGCGGACAGTGAATTCAGAATTAAACTTGTGAGAGTCCAAAAACTTGTCTTCGTAGCGGAATTCCACAGAGCAGGAGGGATTGGGGATGACGTAATGCTGACACAAGTCGGAGGTCCGAGATTGTACAAAATTTTCCTTTTAATTGAGTATCTGCCGGTTGGATACGCCCACTTCCAAGCAATATCTGGCAACACCGCTATATTTTAAGGCTAATGAAAAAAAAGGTTAAAGGGAGCGCGAAATGCAATTTTAGACCCTAAGGGCTATAAATCACTGCAAAATAGGCTGTACATTAATGAAGTCAGATTTAAATGGATTAATATAGCACGGACAGTGTAATTAAAAATGCCAAATTATAAAAAGTATTAGTCAACTCCTGCTCAGAAAAGGAGAAGATGAACAGAGCCGAAGGAATCCTGGCGCAGTCAAAATAAATACATGTAATTAATGATTTAGACAAAGCGGTTGGTTAAATAATTATCTTATAAATAGAGAGATTGCATCTAAGGGTCTCAGTTTTCACGTACACGTAGTTGGCCCTTGATTAATATGAATTCAGATTGTGGAAGCTGAATAATGATTCAAACTTCGTTATTAGGTCTAACGATCCATGAGCTTTTTTTTCATACCGAAAAAAGGTTGCTTCTCTCTCTTTCTCATTTTGTAGAACAGTTCCCTAGAAATTTTTCCATCATTTCATTTGTAGTGAATTTTTAAATGGGAAAAATTGACCATAACGAAAGATATACATCTTATTTCATTCATTCTTCCGTATAGCTGTGGATAAACGGTTACTCAATGCATATAAAAATTCATTGTCAAACTCAAATCCATTGAAGTATATTTTTCACCAAAAGTCCCATTAAAATACTTAGGGATTTTTAAACCTTCCATTTAATCAGAAGTTTCTTTCTGGATTGATCAGATGATACGTTTAATCAGAGGTTTGATTCGCAAAATATTTTTAACGTCATCACTGAAAATATTGTATTGGAATTTTTTTAGGATTTTAAGTCTGAATTTCACCTGGGAACTGACAATGATTCTCATTTTAATTCATTTAATAGACTGGTTACGCAAATTAGGTTATCGTGCCGTCCCTTAACAAATCTTGCCGATCTTTGCTGCACACTTTCAAGTTCATTATTTAGACCGATTCCGTAGGGATCCCATACACTGACAGCGTATTCATAATGAGTTCTTACGAGGGAAAAGTTGCTGATTTCTCGTACATGTTCGTCGCATTTACCCAATACTCTTTTGATGAATCCCAGTCTACGATTAGCTTGAACCATTATTTGACGTATGTGTTTACCCCAGGAAAGATCATGCGTCGGTCTTATTCCAAGATATTTAATGGGTTTCACGTTTGTTAATTCATCATTACTTATTTTCTACGTGTTAGGTGGAGAACAATTCTTTTTCCAAAAATTCATTGCTACACATTAAAAAAAATATAATTCTGACTGCCATGTATCACACCAAGAGTGTGTGCTAGAGTGCGTGTAGCGTAGAGCAGTTAAAAGGTAGTGCTATCCATGCGTTGCTAACCATGCAACTAAGACGTACCATTAGCAACTACTGTATAAATATTTCACCTGCTTATCCCTTTGCTATTCTGCCTATTACGCCTTTAAGAAGGGACAATTACATCTTAAATATATTGGTATGACAATCATTCTCTCTAATCTTATTCATCTGACGAAATCTAGCGTAATACGTAGCGGTTCTTAATATATATCTGGTAACTTCAGTCAGGTACGCACACAGACATTTGCAATTCGCTTCGAGGGAAGGGGACTTAGTCTAGTGTATGAAAAAAGTTAGCTTTGTTCATCAGTGCATGGTATTTACTTTGACAGTGTCTATTCCTATCAATTCTCACGGGTAAAGTACACTTGTTACCTAGTTATGAAGCACTTAACTTGACCGACCCCAGATCAGAAGTTCAACGCATGCATCTACATCTACATAATACCCTGAATGCCACCATAAAGGTGTGTGGTAGGGGGTGAATTATCATCAAACACGCACTACATATAATGCATGAAAAGGATTAGCAATAATATACTAACCTAAACTTCACTTTTAATAAATATAAAAATAGCAAAGTAAGCATGCAAATACATGCTTTTAGTTGGGTTACCTTCAAGTCCTTATACCAACACGCAGCTACCTATTCTATGGATTGATTCACTCGGATTGGACATATTTACCCCTTTTCATATCCCTCATTGTACAAGGAAAAAAGGACATTTTGAATCTGTCAGTTCGGCAATCAAATTCTTTATTTTTGTGATTATTGTCCAGTCTACAATAGTAAGTTGCGGTTCGCAAAATATTTTTAACGTCATCAGTGAAAGTATTATCTTGGAATTTATCTAGGAGATAAGTCTAAATTTCAACCTGTGATCTGACATAGATTACCACATGCATATCTTTTGTCTATAATATTCAAATGAAAATCTCTTGTTTTGTTCTATCTACCTAGTGATTTTCTGTATATTTAGTATTCACTTTTCTTGTATCTAGCTTATGTTTATTTATACTTCTTATTCTGTCTTTCTTCCGCCGACCCAAATACAAAATTCTAACACTGCAAACGAAATGTCACGTAGTATTCAAAGTTTTTTGTAATATTCTATTGAACCCTTAATTTTTGTTGTTGTAATATCACACTGTGAGCTCTATTGTAACATTTCTTATTTATTAATGTTCATAGGGGATGTAAATCCTTGAACATAATAAACAATATTATTATTATCAGATTAAAAAGAACAATTTTTAACCACACGCATGCATAAAACTAGTATACACGTTTCAGGACACTTAACACTTGAATTATACGCAGTGTAATCCGGATTATCATTCCCAGTTAAAATCAGAACAACAAATATATTGGGAAAAATTATGGCGGGGGGGGGGGGGGTCTTGGGGGGTGGGGGGGACGAAGCCGCCCCCGCCTGGCTATTTGCCTGACTCCAGTAAACATATCCGTTTTAAATTTCTGCTGGTGGAAATGATGGGAAAGGGTATTAAGCGACATGCACGGAGCGCTTTTGATGTCGATGACCCACATCTCATCCTTCCCGTGAATGTCCAGGTCCGCTCAGAGCGAAATGACCGCTCAGACAGCAGGAGATACCAAGAGGGCAGAAGCGTGGCTTCAGTGGGGGGAGAGGGGGGTGGCCTGGGAAGTTGTCCAGGGAGGGAGTGGAACGAAGCGGGCGTCGAAGACATCAACAAGGAATGAATGGCTCAGTGTAACTTCCGCGAATTTCTCCCGACCCATCAACCTGTTCCGTATCAACCAGTTGGGCCGGCGACCTCTACTGAAGGCCACACCGACGGGGGGGGGAAGGGGAGAGGGGTGGGTGGGGCGACCCTCCCCTCCTTTCCCCACCACGCGTTCCTCTAGGAGCTCTCTTCTCTTCGACAGAAAAACCTCCTCCGATGGGATACCGAGAAAAATATGTTGCTCTTTCAACCTCTCCTTCAGGGAATCGCTCTTTATTTTTTTTATTTTCTCTTCTCTCCCGTTACCTTTTATTCCGTTAATAATTTTAAAATTGAATAGAAGATAGACTAGAATGCTATCGAATAGAAGTAAGAATAGTATCTACATCTACATAATACCCTGCAAGCCACCATAAAGATGTGTGGCAGGGGTGAATTCTCACCAAACATGCACCTCATATCATGCATTTAAAAGGATTAGTATATATATATACTGTTCTAAACTACACTATTTAAAAAAAGATGAAAATAGCAAAGCAAACATGCAAAAACATGTCGTTAGTTGGGTTAGCTAAAAGTTCTTATACCAACATGCAGCTACCGATGTTATCCATTGCTACACTCGTACTGGATATATTTACCGTTATTCATATCCCTAATAGTACGAGGAAAAAAGGACATTTTGAATCTGTCAGTTCGGCAATCTATTTCTCTAATTTTGTGATTATGGTCCAGTCTACCATAGTAAGTTGGGGTTCGCAAAATATTTTTTAACATCATCACTGAAAATATGGTCTTGGAATTTTTTCTATGGCCTCTATGACGTCAGGAGCGGGCGAATTGGTATCCTAAATCCGACCTCTACCTCAAAATCGTCACCTCTACCTCTAAATCCGACCTTATACTTAGAGGTTGGTTTGTAGTAACCTCAAAGCGTAAAGGACTGGGTAAAGGTGACAGTGCGAGCGTGAAATGATGGCTGAATTGATGGATTTTTATGAAATGAACGACTTGGATGAGTTTCTTCATCACTTTGAGGATAATGAGGTCTTTTTATATGTACCACGCATTAGACTTCACGACAGGGATAGCCCTCTAGAATTTTATGCGGCCGATGAAGTTTTCGCTAGGTATAGGTTTCATAAAGCGATAATAACAGACGTATTATTGCTTATGCTACGGCCAGAAAACGTGGACATGCGAGGCCTTCCTGTCCCGAGAATAATAAAGTTATTGGCTGTATTAAGGTTTTACGCCACTGGAAGTTTTCAAGTAAGTGGGATTTTATTGAAAACGACTTATGCAGCGGTTATGTAGAGCTCAATGCTAGTGAATACATTGCATGGTTATAGTTAACGTGCAATTAACGTTTGCACGTTAATTCTAATCATACATAGTTATATATCCATTAACTTCGACAAAAAAGTTTGAAATATTTTATTGCCAATATAAAGCTAATAATTAGCAACGTTGCAACAGTGCAGTTTGGGATAGGGGCAAAGTACTCGCATCACAATGTCAACGTCTGTGGTTCGAGACTCTCCGGCCTTAGTTTTTTTTTCGTCGCAGTTTCGTTGTACGACTATCCCTGGTTTTACATATTTTTCATGTGTTTACCCGGTTTGCATTTTAACTATTTTACGTACTTCTTACGTAATTTGCTAAAATTACGTAATTAGTACGTAAAATAGTCAATTACGTTATTTACCTATATCACGTAATTAGTACGTGGCGGAAATACGTCCGCACGCCGTGTCGTTTTTTGTGTACGAAATTAACGGAAGAGCATGAAGTGTGAATGTGATTTTTAATTTCCGTATCTTTGGCAACGCAGTCCCGACGTACGTACAACATTTGTTCTAATTTGTCTGGTGCCGTGATTTTCCAGCGCTGTGCTTTTTTGGAAAAACTAATCGCAAGAGAAAAAAGAACTTTGAGAAAAAAGAAAAAAGAGACGTTGACGTGATGCGAGTACTTTACCCCTAACCCAAACTGCACTGTTTAAACATTGCTAATTATTAGCTTTATATTGGCAATAAAATATTTCAAACTCGTTTTTTGTCGAAGTTACTCATGGATATATAACCCTATATGTGGGGTGATTCGTAAATAACTAATCAAGCACTACCTGCCTGGCAAATTTCGTCAAAATCCTAGACCCGAAACTCGGACACTCCCCTTGTTAAATAAATACCACACTGTAAAGATAACAACATTATAGCGATTCAAATGAAAAGTTACGTCTGGTTCATAGATTTGAAATGCATTCACAAGTACTCCTATACCTTCCCCTCTTGCTTTAGATTGTCTCCGGCAATTTTCATGGATTGACGCAATCTACAATGTCCAGATTGATAAAGGTATGCGATTGTATTGTTATTCACATAAGTGAAAAAATTGATCCGTCGCGTTTTTACATTTACCACTAATTTGGAACGCAGTATCCGGCAAGCTTTGCAATTTATTTACCTTTCAGAGTATTTAACTCACATACAGATAAAGTCCTCGTCAGAGAGACAAAATTAGTTGACTTTTGAAGGTGCACAGGTGATTTAATGAATAATTATGTGTAATATGCTACAACAGTACAAGGCACAGTACTTCTGCACAAACCGGCAACATACACACAATTTACTGTCAATGTAAGTCATACACGATAGTACTGATAATTTGGGACATATGCTCTTATTAACACACAACCAGCCAGGCAACTGCCAGAAATTGTGAGGATCCCACAGACAGCGAGGCATTTTGCGTGACTTCGAGCGTCTATCTCCACTGCGCATTGCTGTTCAGAATACGCTTCGAAAAAATCACCATAGACTACTACTAGAAGACTGTCAACTACGCAAGCAGAAACTTTCTCATGAAAAATGCGTCACTTCCGCCGGCTCTAACCTCTCCTCCTAGAAGCCGAGAGGGAGGAGACTTTTAACATACGAATAGATAGAGGGACCTCCTTCGCAAGTAAGGTCAGCCTCAAAGTAGGCCAGCCTGTGGCTCTACGTAGAGGGGACTTTTACGATACGGGCCTAAGTCTACATTTCAACCTGCGACCTGACAATGATTCCCAATTTAATTCATTTAATAGACTGGTTACGCTAATAAGGTTATTGTACCGTCCCTTCACAAATCTTGCCGATATTCGCTGCACACGTGCAAGTTCATTATTTAGATTTAGATTTCGTGGGGATCCCATACACTGAAAATAGTATAATCTATTATAAATACTTAGGCGTCACCATCACTGAAGTTATGTCATGAGGGAAACATATCAGGGAAATGAGGGCTGTAAGAAACCGTAGATTAGGATTCGTAAAAAGGGTTCTAGACAAATGTGTTGAGAGAGCACGAGAAAGAAGCTACGTTACACTTGTCAGGCCTCATTTAGAATATGCCGCTAGTATATGGGTATGGGATCCGAACGAGGAAGGTATGATAATGGAATTAGAGCGTGTGCAAAGGAAATCTGCTAGATGTGTTAAAGGCCGTGATGATAAATTTGTAACTGTTACGAGTTTGATAGGAGGACTAGGATCGTTATTATTATTTGAACGCAGTTTATAAATTAGGTTAGACCTTTTAAGTAGATTAGAAACCAATTTGTTCACAGATGATTTAAGACATATATTGAGAACCCCTGCGTCTTTTACTAGGTATGATCAGATTAATACTAGGAGGACGGGAGTTTCGCACTACCTAGAAGGCCGGGAATGGGTCATTTTGACTCATATGACCCTTCACTCATATGAAGAAGAGTTGCTGCCCTCTCCTCCGGGTGATGAGAAGCGTTATTATTGGCGGCCTCCCGTCGCCAAGTCAGGGATCTTCACAGGTTCTTCTCGCGCTAAGTATACTTCTTCTCGCGGCTAAGCTGAAAGCCACCGAGTGCGTCCACCGGGTTGCGGATGGTGGGTCGACCTCTAGATATAGATAAGATATAGCTGCGAGATAAGCGAGTTTACTCGTCGAATAAGCAGTCGTGGACAAATGCGATGGCATTCCCAGGGGGTATTTGTCTATCCCTGGGTAAGGTAGGCCTCTAAATAATACAGAACCTGTGAAGATCCCTGACTTGGCGACGGGAGGCCGCCAATAATTACGCTTCTCATCACCTGGAGGAGAGGACAGAAGCTCTTCTTCACATGAGTGAAGGTGGAGACCACAGTGGTCGGTACAGCGACACTCATTTCACTACAGGCGTGATAACATTTACTTTAACGGCTGCAGTACTGCGATGTGGAAGGGAAGGGGAAACCACCACATTAATATCCCGAGGAGTCGCAGCTACTCCACTCTTTCCTTTATTATCAAGACGTGATGGCACCCTATCGAGTAAAATATTCCGGAGGTATAACAGTCCCCCATTCGGAGATCCCTTGAAACAGCTCCTCCCATCCCTTCCACTCCTATCCTTATACCTTTCCTCCCGGTCTGAAGCGCCTATTAGTGCGGAAACAGACTTGAAAACACCCATGAACCCCATTCGGATCTCCGGGCGGGGACTACCCGAGAGAGTACATCAGTCAAATGTGATACACTTCTTAGGGTAGGAACATGGAACGTGAGATCGCTTCGCACCTGTGGAAGACTGGGAACCTGAAGGTAGAAATGCGAAAAATGGACCTCGACGTATCAGGAATCAGCGAAATGAAGTGGCCCGAAGAAGGAGACTTTTGGAGTGGAAGCTACAGGATTATACAAACGGGATCATTAAATGGTAATGCTGGAGTAGGGATCATGCTCATAAAGAGTGCCGGAATGCGTGTGAAGAGCTTCCTGCAGTACAATGAAAGGATACTAATGGTGAAGATCGAAACAAAACCTGTAGATACCGTTGTGGTGCAGGTTTACATTCCTACGACGGAATATGAAGATGAAGAAATGGAAGACGTCTACGAAGATATCACGGAAGTTATAAAACAGGTAAGAGGAGAATAAAACCTAATTATTTTAGGAGACTGGAACGCTATTGTCGGCGAAGATAAAGATGGACGAATAACTGGAAAATACGGATTGGGAAACCGAAACAAAAGAGGGGAAAGACTGCGGGAGTTCTGCACACAACATAAGTTAGAGGTGTCCAACATATTGTTTAAAAATCACATGCGAAGAAGATACACAATACATGGAAAATGCCAGGAGACAGAATAAGATGTCAAATAGACTACATTTTAGTGAAGCATAGATTTAGAAACCAAGTGAAGGACTGTAAAAGTTACCCTGGGACAAACATGGACAGTGGCCATAATTTAGTGGTGATGAAACGCCATCTAAAGTTCAAGAAATTGAAGAAAAAAAAGAAAAAAAATTGGCAAGTAGAAAAACTAAAGGAGGCTCAACATCAGCTGGCATTTCAAAAAGCAGTGAGAAACAGCATAGGAGAGAACCTGAATGAGAAGTCAGTGGAAGGGTGTTGGGAAAACATTAAATGTGGACTACAGGAAGCCGCAAAAGAAGTTATTGGAAGGTGAAAAGTTGCCAAGAAGAAGCCATGGATCACGGAGGAAGTCTTAGAATTGATTGAATAAAGAAGAAAGTACAAGAATGCGAAAAGTGAAGAAGGGCAGCTTTGCTACAAAAGAATAAGGAACGAAATAATTCGCAAAGCAAGGAAAGCTAGAGAGATAAGGATGAAAAATCTAGGTGAAGATGTACAAAGCAACCTTGCACTTGTAAAACTGCCTACAGGTTAGTGAGGAACCACTTCAAGGAACGGAGCGCAAGATGCAATGCCATAAGGGACAAGAATAGAGAATTCTGATTGAAAACGAGGACAAAGTGAAGAGACGGAAAGAATATCTGGAAGAGATGTACAATGGAAAAAATCTCAGCCCTAAAGCTATTGAAGATGAAAGCGAAGTGGAAAAGAATGATGTGGTGGAATCAATATTAAGATCGGAATACGACACTGCAGTAAGGGAACTTCGGATGAATAAAGCTTCTGGTATTGATGAATTTCCTGCAGAACTAATTAAAAATGCAGGAGAGATGACATTAACTCATCTTTACAAAACCATCTGCGACATGTACTCGACAGGAGATATTCCAAGGGACTTCGAGAAAAACATCATCATTCCTATTTCCAAGAAGAAGAGAGCGGAGAAATGCGAAACTTTTAGGACTATAAGCCTGACGACACATGCATCGAAGATACTGACCAGGATCATCTACCAAAGAATAGAACGAAAAGCAGAGGAGTTCCTGGATGAAGATCAATTCGGATTCAGGAAAAGTAAGGGTACAAGAGAAGCAATATTGGCCCTTAGACTGCTCATTGAGAAGAGAATGGAGAAGAACAAGCCGATGTTCATTGAATTTGTGGAATTAGAGAAGGCTTTTGAAACATGGATTGGGATTCAATGCTTAGAATTCGGAAGGGAATTGGAGTGTTCTACAACGACCGAAGAATTATACACAGTCTGTTCAATAACCAAATAGCTGTGATTGAATCTGGACCCAGTTGTGAAGAGGCAAGAATAAGGGAAGGAGTGAGACAAGGCTGTGCACTGTCTCCCGTAATTTTTAATACGTATATCGAGAGAGCCATCAATGAAATCAAAGAGGAATCTTCTGGAGTGACTATCCACGGAGAAAAAATAAGCATGCTGCGATTCGCTGATGACATACTACTCATAGCAGAGACAGAGAGGGATCTGAACAAGATTCTAGTAACCATGGACACAGAAATGAGCCTAACAAGGGTGCCCCAAAATTGTAAACTCAGTCTAAAGGGTGCCGTCAAAGTATAAGTTTTGGAATCACTATCTTATGGAATTTTCTGTGGTGATATTTAGAATTATTTGATACATTAGCACAAGAAAACAGAAGCTAGGAGGCATATTCACTTTATTAAATCACACCATCAAAAATCGAATAGGTGAAACTTTAATAGACTGCAAGATGATGCTGGTGATATAATGCCTAATGCGTACCTGTCAATATGCTTACGGAGCTTTTGGTCTGCTGCATTTCGAGTGAGAGCACGCTTGTGGATTTGAATAGATAAGACAGGTTTTATAAAAAAACCGGTTTCCCAATGATAAATCTGTCATTACCGGAAATCGAACCCGGGCCCTCGTGATGGCAGGCCAGTACTCTAGCCTCCTCACAAACCAGATCCCCATGGCCGTGAGACTGAACGTAGGAAGAAATAAATAGCAGGTGGGAAATTCGTTGAGGCAACAGGAAAAAGTGTGGCATTAATACGGACGATGCTGCGAAATATATCAACGTTCAAGAGGGGCTGGCCAAAGGAAAGCAGTAATGAGTGTAGCCGAAGATCAGAGCAGACGGAGCCGGTTTCGCCATTACACCTCCCAGGTATGCACATTATAAATGGCTACGCAGTAATTTGGCCGCGGAAACACGGCTCTCTGGGACGCCGGCCAGCATGGTGTAATAAGGAACTGAGCGATGAGGAGCAGCCTCTATCAAGGTCGGTGCCATTAAAAACGACAAACACAGCTAAAGTGTTGGGGGCGGGTACACGTGCCAGATGTCGACTGGAAAACGTTTGACTCTTCGGGAATTGAACCAAGTACTTCTACTTAACCATAACCTCACTACCATCCTACCTTCACCATAACCATTCTAGCGTAACCAGTCTATTAAATGAATTAAAATGGGAATCATTGTCAGATCGCGGGTTGAAATTTAGATTTAATCGCTTAAATAAATTCCAAGATAATATTTTCAGTGATGACGTTAAAAATATTTTGCGGACCCCAACTTACTATGGTAGATTGGACCATAAATACAAAATTAGAGAAATTGATTGCCGAACCGACAGATTCAAAATGTCCTTTTTTCCTGGTACAACTGGGATATGAATAACGGTAAATATATCCAATGGGAGTGTAGCAATGGTTAACATTGGTAGCTGCATTTTGGGATAAAGAATTGAAGTTAATCCAACTAAAATCACGTTTGCTTTGCTATTTTTATCTTTTTTAAATAGTGAAGTTTAGAATAGTAAGTATATAAATACTAATCCTTATTTACGCATGATATGTAGTACATGTTTGTTGAGAATTCACCCCCTGCCTTTTTGCGTGCTGGCTTTGCTATTTTATCTTTTTTTAAATTGTAAGGTTTAGATTACAATATAATTATTAATGATTTTTATGCATGATATGCAATGCATTTTAGTGCTAATTCACCTCACGCCATTCACCTTTATGGCAGTTGCAGGGTATGGTGTATATATAGATGTATATTTATTTGAATATCTACTCTTTATTTCAAGTCAAAAACAGTTGTAGTAACTTTTGGATAAATACCATTCCATATCATATGCTTAGTAATAGCGTGTCCCTTAGGATAGAATGGCAACTCGGATTGGAATTTAATAGCAAAGAAGTCTTTCGCCAAATTCATAAGAATGTTACAGAAGCAGATCATCCCAGCAATTTAGGGGAAATGACGGAATGGAACTTAGGAAGAAAAAGTGAGAATTACTCATATTTCCAGGAACAGAGGGTTATAGATGGAATGGAGCCGATGAAATGGGTGTAACTGTGAAGTAAATGGGAAGAGATGGTTTCGAGAAAATGAGAAGTGGTGCCTCCCAATCGAATGTTGGTGGCATAGAAAACTGAGGCTCAAACTCGCTTTAGTAAGGGAGATAAAGCGAAGAAAATACTTAAAGCTTCTGAAATTTTTACACATGATGGTAAAGTGTTCGTAGTCAATAAGAATGATGTTGAATTATGAACTGTAGGAATGATCTAAACAGTGAGAAAAAATGATTGCTGAATTAAAAACGATTAAGATAATGGAATAGTTTTAGGAATATTTCGAAAAAGTAAACCGTAAGGTGATTACAACTTCTTTCTTAGACGCACAAAAAGAATTTGACATCTACATCTATCCTGCAAGCCACCATAAAGGTGTGTGGCAGGGGGTGAATTCTCACCAAGCATGCACTGCATATCATGCATAAAAACGGATTAGTATGAATATATTAGTCTAAACTTCACTATTTAAAAAGATAAAAATAAGAAAGAAAGCATGAAAAAACGTGCTGTTAGTTGGGTTAACTTCAATTCCTTATACCAACATGCAACTACCAATGCCATGGATTGATTCACTCGTACTGGACATATTTACCGCTCGTCATATCCCTAATATTACGAGGAGAAAAGGACAATTACAATCTGTCAGTTCGGAAATCAATTTCAGTAATATTTTAATTATTATCCAGTCTACCATAGTAAGTTGGGGTTCGCAAAATATTTTTAACGTCATCAGTGAAAATATTATCTTGGAATTTATCTAAGAGGTTAAGTCTAAATTTCAACTTGCGACCAGACAATGATTCCCACTTTAATTCATTTAATAGACTGGTAGGTATTAATGATTTTCAGATGCTGATGTATGGCAGTACTTCGGAAACGAAGGAAAACAATACTGTGGAAGTAGGTATCATGCCCCGCAGTTGCCGAAGGTTTCATGAAATTGGATGAAAATGTGTTTACGATTTGGGATTGCTGGCAACTTTTATCGCTGGCCACGGAAGCTGTCGCAAAGTGGATGTAATTGATTAGGGAACGAGAAGGGGAAAGTTTTAAAGATGGCTGGAGGGAGGAGAGGATGTTGATAAAAGTTTGACTGAGTGAGACAAAAAAAGTGGAAGGACAGCGTAGGGACTGAGAGCGACCAGATGGCTGAAAAGGATGATGAACACGTATTATATTTGGAGAAAGAGGAGTTCTGTTTTGTAGAGACGCATGAAGGATGGAATGAGTTTTTGCATTCTTCCTTTTCTAAGTGTAGGAAATGAGTAAAAAGATCGAGGGTGTCATGTCGAGAAGGTTAGAATTTAGCCTAATGGGTGACAATGAAGCAGGAATGGTGGTGCTTGGGAAAAATGGGGGCGTTTACTCGGAACCGAAATCGCAATTTTGTACACGAAATTGTTAGATGGAAACAAGAAAAGAATTTTAGTGAAAAAATTAATCTTCTAAACACAACCATTCACTCATAAATCAAAAATTAAAATCACCAAAAGGTGACCCGAAAGGCCCACCGAAAAAAGCTGCTGTGATAACATTGACGTCATTTTCCTCCCGTCCTTGACTGATTTTAGGGGAAGGGAAGGGAGTGGAGGGGGGTTCTCGGAAGGTCTGCTCGCACAGATGCTGTCGCAACTGTCCTATTAGCAGAGTAAGCTGTGTCCCCCCATTGCGATGAGGCAAAGTAGCTTCGCGGGCTCAGTTGTGAATGGACGCAGTCGATATACGTTAAGGGTTGCACCACGCCCACTTTTCCGAAAGGGTTAAAAACATCAGTTTTTCGACGCCTATAACTCGAGAAATAATTGACGGATCAAAAAACGGAAAAATACGGGTCCTTTTATTTTACAAACTATCAAATTCGGCAATTAAAAAAATATGGTAAACGACCCCATTAAGCTCCACCTACTCGTTCTATTCCCGCTGTACCCATGACTAGATCTAATTTCAGTTTCTTCTTTCTTTTAACTACTCCACAGCAAATAATACTCTTAAATTATAATACTGTCACCTACTTGTTGTCTAAGTCTAATCTAATCGTGTTGAGTGGACTATATTTAAAAGTACTTACATATTTCTATTTTATCATCACCGTAGTTCTCGAGGCGTTGTTTAAGTTTTTTTCTCAGTTCATAGCACAGTTCCTTTTATATTGTTCCGCCTAGTTATTGGCTCAGCTTTTCTTACTATTCAATATTTTAATCTTGTGAAGTGTTAACGTAAGTGAAAGGAATATATTAATAATTATATATACTTGCTTTTGATTGAAGAACTGCATAAAATTTAACGGTTGTCGCAGTAATTTAAATTGTATAGTTTATTTCTCTTCCATCTCCATTGAGTGAGTTAACTTACATATTTATTCCTCAGAGCTATTTTCTTTAATAAAATTTCCTCTTTGTATATGTAAATATATTGTTATCTAGCACATTTAGAGATCGTTACTTGTTTTGTTACATCCATAATAAGTTGTCTCTTTCACCGTCCTTATTATTCTGTAGTTGGTCTCAGTAGTTTTATGTAGAGATTTTTCTTTATCATTTAGTGATCTCATATTTCGTGTAGAATATATTTATAGTTAGTTATTTGCTGGTTACATTTTTACTAAATAGTTTATTTTAGCGTTTTTTCTTATTATTATTAAGTAGTTTAACCTTTTAAGTATTAACGTAAGTTAAACGTAGTATATTAATAAGTTGTCTCTTTCATCGTACTTCTTAATATTCTATAGTTTCTGTCTCAGTAGTTTTTTATGTAGAGCTTTTATTTTTCATCATTTATTTATCGTCATATTTCGTGTAGAATATATTTAAAGTTTGTTATTTGTTGATTACGTTTATACGGAGTAGTTTATTTTAGCGTTTTTTCTTATTTATAAGTAGTTTAAACTTTTAATTATTTACATAAGTTATACGTAATATATTAATATCCTAACAGTAGTTTTAACTCTAGTCTAAGTGGTAGTTGGGTAGTAGGTATTACTTGCATATTAACCTAACTCTTCTCTCTACTAGAGCCTTACTCCCCGTTGTTTTGTCAGTTAGCTGCTTCTTCCTTCTAGCCTATATTACTCACGTCAACAACACTACATTCCTTCCCTTCCCATCGCTAACCTTGTCAAGGTCCAGACCCCCAGCCGTGAAACAATCCCCTAACCGACTCCCCGTCGAGAGCCCTTCCTGCGCAAACCACTCACCCGTGTAAGTCTTATCCTACCTCCTGTTGTTGCTAGGGCAATTAGTTAAGTGCCTACGTGCTGGTGATTATTGATTTTTAAATCTTATTGCTGAGTCCTTTAAAGTTCTATTGTAGGCATTTCTTAGTGTGTACTGAATTGTGTAAAGAATCTAGGTACTTTCTGTTCCTTGTATTAATATATCTGAAGTTTATTTATAATCGAATAGTACTGCTTCCAACGTAGTTCATCCATAGCTTAGTGGTTGTAATTTATACTATATAGTCTTTACATAGCTTAGTTTTCGGGGAAAAGCGTGATTAGGATGGCTTTGAATCGGTCTTCTGTCGTGACGCTCGATAATTCAGGCGAATGCGCGGCTCTAAGGGCCCGTATCGCCGAGTTGGAGAGAATCGTGTCGGAGCTCCGTTCGAAGGTAGAAGGGAGGGTGTCTGTCTCCGAGAGTGCTGGAGTTTCGGGTGGACTCATTAGTGAGGATCCAACCGTCACTACACCGCTCAGTGAAGAGGTAGCGCCAGCCCCTAAGCCCGATGAGTGGAGGGTAGTTACTCTGAGTAGCGGAGGTGTAAGGCTGCGGCGCGGAGCGGAGTTTGCAGAGGCAACTCCTCTCCCCGTCTCAAATAGGTTTCAGGCGCTTCCTATGGATGTCGCCGAGATTCCTGCAGCCGGCCCCGTCGCTACTCCGAGAGCTCTACCGAGGAGAAGCCGTCAGAGTGGGAAGGGGGGGATGCTAGTGATAGGGAGTAGTAACGTTCGGCGTGTGATGGCTCCTTTGCGGAGAAGGGCAGACCGCGAGGGTGTTAGCCAGGGCTTAACGTCTTGGTGCATCCCCAGTGGCGGTATTCCTCAGGTGACGAAGGCGATGGGAGCGGCAGTTGCGGGCACGAAGTGCTCTAGGCTGCAGGTCGTGGCCCACGTAGGCGTCAACGATGCCACCGACCGCAGACCCGAGGAGATTCTGCATTCCTTTAAGGAATTGAACTCTGAGGTGAAGCGGGTAAGTGAAGTCGCGGGCGTTGAACTGGCGCTTTCGATTTGTAGTCTGGTCCCGAGGATCGATCGTGGACCTCTGATTTGGCGTCGAGTGGTAGACATAAATCAGAGGCTACGCCGTTTCTGTAAGGACATTGGAGCCTCCTTCGTTGACCTTCAGCCGTCGCTTCGGTCGTGTAGACACCCTTTAAACCGCTCTGGAGTTCATTACACTCCGGACGCCGCCAAACGCGTGGCGGATAGGATATTAGATCATTGCAGGCCTTTTTTAGGGTAGATGGTAGGGTAGAGAGTAGGTCATGTAGTGGGGTAAATAACTTCTCGTTGCCAGTCGCTTTATCGGCTAACTTTCATGAAAGCAGAATTGAACCTCAAAATACTTCAGACATGACTACAGCTCTCCCTTGTAACCTTAATAATAGTCGAGGTGAAAATATTTCCGTTGCGGTAGTTAATTGCCGAAGTCTTAAAAATAAGATACCTGAGTTCCATCACCTTATTCATACTACTGATGCAGATGTAATTATAGGAACTGAAAGTTGGCTGACGGATGACATTCCTGACTCAGAAATATTCCCAAAATCTTTTAAAATATATAGAAAAGATAGACATAACAGAGCAGGTGGTGGTGTTTTCATTGCAGTCAAGAACTCAATCATTAGCAAAGCAGTTATATTTCCCGACAACCCCTTAGAATGTGTTTGGTGTTCATTAACATGCCCTAAATCCAGATCAATATCTGTCTGCGCATTCTATAGGCCCCCAAACACTGATGTTGAGTCATTATTAGAACTGGGAAACCAGATAAATACAATAACGTCCCGTAACAGCGAACGTAATATAATAATAGGTGGAGATTTCAATGCACCGTCAATAGACTGGAGAACATACTGCTTCAAACCTGGAGGAAGGGACAAAGACATCTGTGAGACTCTATTAGATGTGTTCTCCAATAACTCCCTGACACAATTAGCTACAGCACCTAATAGAGGGGACAACACTCTTGATTTACTGGCAACCAATATCCCACAACATGTGACAATGATTGACACGGTTGATGGAATCAGTGACCACAGAGTTATAACTGCAAAACTCTCGCTATCTTTAGATAAAAATTTTAAACAAAAAAGAAAGATTTACATTTTTAAAAGAGCAGACTTTGCTAACTTTAAAATTTATTTAAGAGATTCCTTATCGGATTTCAAAAAGTCTTCCATAAAGGTATGTACCAACGATTCATGGAAGTCGTTCATTAATATCATGCGCTCTGGGATCAACAGATTTATCCCTAGTAAATTCAAAAACGAAAGCACTGAACCTAGGTGGTACAATGCCGAAGTGAGAAAATCCCTGAAACGGCAGCGAATATGTCATGCTAAAATGAAAAGAATTAGTAAACATATGCCCACTGATGAGCGTAATGTAATTATTGAAAATTATAAGATTTCAAAATCCACCGCAAAGACAGCCCTTAGTAATGCATTTGCAGAATTCAAAAGAAAAACACTTGGGGAACAATTGAAAGAAAATCCAAAAGTCTTCTGGTCGTACGTAAGGGAAGTGCAAGGCCATAAGTCTGCCGTCAATTCACTTAAAAATGATAGAGGTGAAATGACCACAAACACACTCGACAAAGTTAGCTTGCTAAATTCCTTCTTCCAAACCGTTTTTAACCCACCCTCCGGGGATTCAACTATCGTGTTACCTGACCTCTTTCAGCGGTTGATGAAACCAATTGACATTTCCTGTAATGGTATTGAAAAATTACTTAAAGATATAAGCCCCAACAAATCTCCTGGCCCTGATCAAATTCCCTCCCGCGTATATAGAGAGTTAGCATCCGAAATTTCCCCCTACCTTGAAATAGTATTTAATAAATCCCTGACCGAACACGTCGTACCGATGGACTGGAAAGCAGCCGATGTAACACCCATTTTTAAAAGTGGCGATAGGGAGCAGCCATCTAACTACAGACCTATATCCCTCACATCCATTTCATGCAAGGTCCTAGAACATATAATTGTCAGTTCAGTCATGGGACACCTAGATAGCCAGAATTTATTGTCCAATGTCCAGCATGGCTTCCGAAAGAGCAGATCGTGTGAAACTCAACTTGCTCTCTTTTCCCACGATATTTTAGTTTCTGGCGAAAATAATATTCCAGTGGATGCTATATTTCTCGACTTCAAGAAGGCTTTTGACAAGGTTTCTCACAGCAAACTAATTTTGAAGTTAAAATCTTATGGGTTAGACAGTAACATTATATCATGGATTAATGATTTTCTGCATGATCGGGTTCAAAGGGTTGTTTTGGACGGTGTTTCCTCACCGTCAATTAAAGTCACTTCGGGTGTCCCACAAGGTAGTGTGATAGGTCCACTCCTATTCCTTTTGTATATTAATGATATCCAAAAGGTGGTAAAAAGTAAGCTTCGTCTATTTGCCGATGACGCAGTAGTGTACAGAGAAATTCTATGCCCGAATGATAAAGAATATTTAAATATTGACCTACAAGCAATTGAAACTTGGTGTGATACATGGCAGTTAGAATTAAACTTTAAGAAATGTCTTGTAATGAATTTTTGGAAAAAGAATAGCTCTCCCCCTAGCACTTACAAAATAAGTAATAATGAATTAACAACCGTGGAATCCATTAAATATCTTGGAATAAGACTGACAAATGATCTTTCCTGGGCTAAACACATTCGTGAAATAATGGGTCAAGCGAATCGCAAACTGGGTTTCATTAAAAGAGTATTGGGTAAATGTGACGATCATGTACGAGAAATCAGCTACTTTTCCCTTGTTAGACCTCATTTGGAATATGCTGCCAGTGTATGGGATCCCTACGAAATCGGTCTAAGTAATGAACTTGAACGTGTGCAGCGAAGATCGGCAAGATTTGTAAAGGGACGATACGATAATTATATTAGCGTAACCAGTCTATTAAATGAATTGAAATGGGAATCATTGTCAGATCGCAGGTTGAAATTTAGACTTAATCTCTTAAACAAATTCCAAGGCAATATTTTCAGTGATGATGTTAAAAATATTTTACGAACCCCAACTTACTATGGCAGACTGGACCATAATCATAAAGTTAGAGAAATTGATTGCCGAACTGACCGATTCAAAATGTCCTTTTTCCCTCGCACAATAAGAGATACGAATAACGGTAAATATGTCCTATCGGAGAGTAGCAATGAATAGCATTGGTAGCTGCATGTTGGTATGAGTACTTAAAGCTAACCCTACTAACAGAATGTTTTTGCATGTTTGCTTTGCAATTTCTATCTTTTTTAAATAGTGTAGTTCTGACTACTATATTAATACTATTCCTTTTTTATGCATGATATGTAGTGCATGTTTGGTGAGCAATCACCCCCTGCCACACACCCTTGTGGTGGCTTGCAGGGTATTATGTAGATGTAGATGTAGACTATCAGATCGCAGGTTAAACTTTAGGCTAAACCTTTTAAGAAAATTTGAAATCGATTTTTTCACAGATGACGTTAGATATATATTAAGAACCGCTACGTATTATGTTAGGTTTGATCAGATAAACATGATTAGAGAGGCGGAATGTTAGATAAATTGACCTCTTTCATTTAAACTTTTTCTTATTTTCCCCAGATTGTCATTCAAACACTTGAAATTCACAGGCATTTGAATAATTATGATTTATTTTGGTACAAATAACAATATAATATATTTTGGTATTTTGCCTTTTTAATGAAAATTCGCTACGATCCTCGATTTTGCTATCATTTTCATAATGCGCCCCTGTGAATATAATGCAAATACTGAGAACTTCGAAAAAGTGAAACTATAATTGATTGGGCATCGTAGCAATAAGTCCAAGTGATTAGTTTTTTTTAACAGCGCAGTGTTTTAGAACAGTCTCAACAAAACCTGCCTAGGTAGATATCTACATCTACACGATAGCCTGCAAACCACCGCGAGGGTGTGTGGCAGGGGGTGAAGATCACCAAGTATGCACTACCGACATACAAACAAGCAATCATAAGAGTTTCATGCAACTAAATTGATAGTATCTATAGTATTTAAGGGGTTACAACATGCATCATGCACTACAGACTACTCTAAAATATTTCACCTACCTATCCCTTTCCTATGCTGCCTATTCTGTTCTCTTATAGTACGGGGGAGAAATGCCATGTTGAATCTATTGGTACGATTATCTATCTCTCTAATCTTATTTATCTGGTCGAATCTAGCATAATACGCTGGTTTTTTTAATATGTGCCTAACATCTTCAGTAAAGCTATCCGATTGAAATTTCTCTTATAGATTTAATCTGAACTTTAACCTACGCTCTGATAATGATTCCCACCCTAATTCTTGTATTAATTCTGATACACTACTCAACCTATCGTAACACTTTTTAACGAACCTAGCTGCTCTACGCTGCACACTGTCTAGTTCTCTGATCAAACCTAATTCATTAGGATCCCATACACTGGCTGCATACTCAAGGTGGGGCCTAACTAGTGAAAAGTAACATCGCTCTTTTGTCTTCTCATCACATTTCCCAAGTACTCGTTTTATAAATCCTAGCTTTCTCTTCGCTCGGCCCCATATTTCCCGGATATGTCTTCCCCACGATAAATCTTTAGTGATTGCTACACCTAAATACCTTATGGTTTCAATATATAAGTACTAAGATGGCATGGTTTCGGTCTATAAGTATTAAGAGCCCCTGCTTATTATGCAGGGTTTGATCAGAGAAACAAGATTAGAGAGACAGATGTTTGTAACGATAGATTTAAAATGTCATTTTTCCCGCGTACCATGAGAAAGCACAATAGGCAGCGTAGCAAAAGGATGGGCAGGTAAAATATTATTAGTGTAGTCTGTAGTGAATGATATATTTGTTAACATTACTTACCAATGCATGATAGGTAAAATGCAGGTAAATATATTTTGTGATTCAAATCAGTAATCACTATGCTGACACTAACCATCTAGTTGCACCTTACTCCTATACCTACTTTGTTTCCATGTAATAGTATCATTGTAGCTCTTAATATGATTGCCAGTCATGCATGTTTGGTGATTTTCACCCCTCTGCCACACACTTTCGCGGTGTTTCGCACGGTACTACGTAGGTGTAGCTGTACTGTCCACAAAACATCGAATTTTGTACGAAGACCTGTATGGGAATCGCATGTGGTTATTAAACAATAATAACCATGAAATCGTAACCAAATTTCGTAGTATCGGCATCAGTCACTCTTTTCAAGACCATTCAAATAAGGTATGAATGCATTTTATTAGCCTGAGAGTTTAATTTTTTTGCTGAAACTGGTTCTAATTTCATCATCATCAAGGGTCAACGATCCTAGGATTGGTTTGACGCAGCCCTCCACTCGATTCTTCTATCGGCCAACCTCTTCATACCAACGTAGTTCCTCTCTTTCACGTCCTTTACGACCTGCTCCATGTAACTCATACGAGGCCTGCCTTTTCCATTCTTCCCGTTCACTTTTCCCTCGACGACTGTCTTCATCAGGCCATCGTGTCTTAAGATATGGCCGATTAAGTTGTCCCATCTTCTTTTTATAGTTTTCAGCAGACTTCTCTTTTCTCTCACTCTTTTTAGGACTTCTTCATTTGTCACTCGGTCGATCCGTTTTATCTTCATCATTCTTCGATAGCACCATATTTCTAATGCTTCCACCCTTTTCTTCTCCGCTGCTGTCATCGTCCATGCCTCACTGCCATAAAGGAACATGCTCCAGATATACATTTTAATGAATTGCTTCCTTACTTCCAAGCTTGTATTTCCAGCTGTTAGTAGATTCTGCTTTTGATAGAATGCCCTCTTTGCCTGGGCTATTCTACTCACTATTTCTTTCTTGCTTCGTCCATCGTTGGTTACTCTGCTTCCCAGGTAACAGAACTCTTTCACCTCTTCCAGTTTCTGTTTTCCTAGTTTAACGTTGGTTTTGGCCTTCTCTCTCTTGCTGCACACCAATATCTTAGTTTTCTTCTTATTGATCTTCAGCTGATGTCTGGTCATTGTCCTTTCCATGGTTGTTAGCATTTTAGGTTCTTCAGGTTCATTTCAGGTTAGGTTCTAATTTAACGTATTTAAACTAATTATATGGCATTTGCTTGAGCTTTTGTGCTCTTTCTTCTGTTCCTTTAAAGAATTTTAAATCTGTATTCCATTCTTCATCTCTGATTTTTTCCGCGTGGGAAAACTTAATCCATAAAAGTATCGCGAGTAACATGGCCATAAGTCTAACCTACCAAGATGGCCGTTAGCTTCTCAAATCCGTTGCGATGCCTCTCCCAGTTCATTGTAATGTATGTGTCATATCCCTGCTCTGCAGGCAATAGTCCGGAATAGTTTTGCGAATCATTTCAGTTCACGATATACGATCACATCTATCTACATCTACATAATACCCTGCAAGCCACCACAAGGGTGATTTATCACCAAACATCATTGCTACTCTCCGATAGGACATATTTTTCCGTTATTCGTATCTCTAATTGTACGAGGGAAAAAGGACATTTTGAATCGGTCAGTACGGCAATCAATTTCTCCAATTTTATGATTATGGTCCAGTCTGCCATAGTAAGTTGGGGTTCGTAAAATATTTTTAACATCATCACTGAAAATATTGCCTTGGAATTTGTGGAAGAGATTAAGTCTAAATTTCAACCTGCGATCTGACAATGATTCCCATTTCAATTCATTTAATAGACTGGTTACGCTAATATAATTATAAATTACACGATTACAATGAAGAATTATCCACAGTTTGTAAAAAAACCTAGTAGCTGTGATAAAATCTGGACACAGCTGTGAAGAAGCAGGAATAAAGAAAGGAGTGAGACAAGGCTGCTCACTGTGTCCCGTAATTTTTAATGTTTACATCGAGAGGTCCATCAATGAAGTCAAAGAGGAATCTTCTGGAGTGAACATCCACGGAGAAACAATCAGCATGCTACGATTCGCTGACGACATAGCTCTCATAGCAGAGACAGAGAAGGAGCTGAATAAGATGAATAAGGTGAATAACAACCATGGAAAGGACAATGGTCTGGTACCAACTGAAGATAAATAAGAAGAAGACTAAGATATTGGTGTGGAGCAAGAAAGAAGAGGCCATAACCAATGTCAAACTATAAAAACAAACACTTGAAGAGGTGAAAGAGTTCTGTTACCTAGGAAGCCGAGTAAACAGCGATGGGTGAAATAAGAAAGAAATAGTGAGTAGAATAGCCCAGGCAAAGAGGGCATTCTATCAAAAGAAGAATCTACTTATAGCTGGAAATACAAGCTTGGAAGTAAGGAAGCAATTCATCAAAATGTATATCTGGAGCATGTTTCTCTACGGCAGTGAGGCATGGACATTGACAGCAGCGGAGAAGAAAAGGGTGGAAGCATTCGAAATATGGTGCTACCGAAGAATGATGAAAATAAAATGGATCGACCGAGTGACAATGAAGAAGTCCTAAGAAGAGTGGGAGAGAAGGGAAGTTTGCTGAAAACTATAAAATGAAGACGGGTCAACTTAATCGGCCACATCTTAGGACACGATGGCCTGATGAAGACAGTCGTCGAGGGAAAAGTGAACGGGAAGAATGGAAAAGGTAGGCCTCGTATGAGATACGTGGAACAGGTTGTGAAGGATGTAAAAGAGAAGAATTACGTCACCATGAAAAGGTTGGCCGATAGAAGAATCGAGTGGAAAGCTGAGTCAAACCAATCCTAGGATTGTTGACCAATGATGATCATATAGAAGTTCAAGGGATTACTAAAAATAAGGGAATACTAAATATAATAAAAATGTCAAAATATCGTGAACACACCGAGGTCATTATGCTCCAGACATGGGATAACCTTAAAACAATTGACTGATAAGGCCCAGTATTAACATCAGAGCTCCTCAAATATTTGTTGCTCGTATGAGTTATATAGAACAAGTCGTGAAGGACGTGAAAGAGAGGAACTGCGTTAATATGAAGAGGTTTGCCGATAGAAGAATCGAGTGGAGGGCTTCGTCAAACCAATCCTAGAATTGTTGACCCTTGATGATGATGTTGATGATTACTAGTCTGGAGCAGTAAAAATGCCGACTTTTATGTTTTCTTATAGTACACGGGGAAAGAATACCTTCTTGTCATATTCCATGTACGCTTGGTGTGGGAAAAATGTTGTAATGTTCGAAGCCCCCCGGACTGCTGTAATCCGATACGCCGCAGGGACGAGGGAGTTCATTTGTCTCGGGTTGTTATGAGGCGCTGAAAAGGCTTTCGCTTGGAGGAGAGAGTCAAGTTGCTTTCCTTGAGTGTTGAGTCCGGTCCGGGTGACCTCGGAAGGACGAACGGAAGGGTCACGGCTTGACCGAGGGCATCTTACGCCTTGTATCTCCCGAGAGGCCACTTGAGCCGAGCCCTTTCCTACCAGGTATGAAATGGCCCTCGATTATAGCAGTCACATTTGCACTGAGTGTAATGTATTTTTTCGGCAAGATTTGTAAAGTGATGGTACGATAACCTTATTAGCGTAAACAGTCTCTTGAATGAATTAAATTGGGAGTCATTATCAGATCACGGGTTAAAATTTAGACTTAATCTATTAAACTAATTCCAAGATCATATTTTCAGTAATGATGTTAAAAATATTTTGCGAACCCAAACTTACTATGGTAGACTGGACCATAATTACAAAATTCGAGAAATTGATTGTCGAACTGACAGATTAAAAATGTCCTTTTCTCCTCGTACAATTAGGGATATGAATAACGGTAAATATATCCAATACGAGTGTAGCAATGATAACATTGGTAGCTGCATGTTGGTATAAGGACTTGAAGCTAATCCAACTAACAGCACGTTTTTGCATGCTTGCTTTGTTTTTATCTTTTTTTCGTAGTGAAGTTTAGAGCAGTATATAAATACTAATCCCTTTAAATGCAAAATATGTAGTGCAGGTTTGTTGAGAATTAACCCCCTGCCACAAACCTTTATGGTGGGTTACAGGGTATTATGTAGATGTAATGCGGCCAGCTTGAATTAATTATATCATTTACGTCGGTTGAGCCAGCGGGTGTTTCGATTGCTTCTCTCGAACACCACCGGGGTGACGTCAACTTCTACATCTACATAATACCCTGCAAGCCACCAGAAAGGTGTGTGGCAGGGGTAGGAGAAATCTTAGATGGCGATACTCGAATCCGCAGTGGATACAAATTTTCGTGGGGTTAAAATTACCTACTCCTTGATATACTTTGTTTATTATGACCATTACTGAATTATTGAAAAATATATATTATTATAGTTTTTCAACCAGTTGAGATCCTGGAGAAACCTGGGTCCTACAGCTTTTCAGCCAATTTTCATCTGATACTAGACAATTATGCTGTTTGGTGTGTTCACATCTACATCTGCATAATACCCGGCAAGCCATCATAAAGGTGTATGGCAGGGGGTGAATTCTCACCAAACATGCACGACATATCATGCATAAAAAAGGATTAGTATTTATATACTGTGCTAAACTTCACTATTTAAAGAAAGATAAAAATAGCAAAGCAAACATGCAAAAACATGCTGTAGGTTGGATTAGCTTCAAGACCTTATACCAACATGCAGCAACCAATTTTATTAATTGCTACCCTCGTATTGGATATATTTACCGTTATTCAATCCCTAATTTTACCAGGAAAAAAGGACATTTTTAATCGATTTAATCAATTTCTCTAATTTTGTGATTATGGTCCAGTCTACCATAGTAAGTTGGGGTTCGCAAAATATTTTTAACATCATCACTGAAAATGTGGTGTTGGAATTTGTTTAAGAGATTAAGTCTAAATTTCAACCTGTGGTCCAATAACGATTCCTATTTTAGTTCATCTAATAGACTGGTTACTCTAATATAGTTATCATACTGTCAACATTTCCATTTTTATCATTGACTCTTTTCGATCGGTGCGAGGCTACTATTTTTTTAAAATCTTTATAGTGATTTTCTGTGATTGAATTCACTCGTGTTTGTTATTTTGTCCTTTGTACATGCTTTCCATCCTGGCTTGCTTCTTTGAGGCTTCTCCAAGGGTGATCTCGACTGTCGGATTGGCAAAGGCCATTTGGGAGGTAGGGACGGAAGAGAGGGTGCCACAAACAAAAGACTTCCGAAACACTCCCTGGCACGCGTTTGCACTCGGAACACGCTTCTTCGGGGTTCAGCGGACCCTTGTTCGGGGGCGTGAGTGGGGACACAAAGGGAAGGGGACCTCTATAATGGGAGGGGGGGGGGGGCTGGCGGAAGGCCCAAAGAGCCAAGCACGATGCGGGGGGGTGGGGAGGGGTTATATCCCTTGACCTTGGATCGCCTTTGGGCATCAACATCAAGACAGCAGCCACTAGCCTGCCACGCTCAGGCTGTGGAGTGAAGGGGAGGGAATTCATTCAGCCACTGAGAAACAGTCGCCGTCAAAGAAGTACGAATCTGATGTGTATCTTGTCAGCTTGAATTAGTTTTTCACTTTCAGGATTTACGGATGTGGAATGAATGGATTCGATACATATCAGAGTCAATAAGTGTAATTTTATAAATCCACAAAACTTCACTGACTCTAAATAAACTGTGTTATCTAACATGCTTCCATGCTCTAACATAGGTGCGTCCCAAATGTGTATGTTTAGTGATCTTAACCCTCTGCCCCCTACCCTCTCGGTGGCTTGTATTTTATAAAGATAAAATATCGTGTAGAAAAGAATCAAATCTGCCGCGTGAACGGCGGTGAAATTCACATTGATTGCCATGTGGAAAAATTCACCTAGACCGGTAATTGAACATCGGACCTTTGGTTTTCCGGGCCGCTGCGCAAGCCACTATGCTATCCGGGGGGGGGGATGTGTGTTTGAAATCGTCGGGATTATCTCGAATAGGTAACCAAGGAGTCACGTGACATAAACTCGAATGCTTATTAAATTTAGTGTTAAATCCGCTGATTGCAACCTCATTCTTTGTTGTTACACCTGTGTTATATCTCAGCTGGGGGGCTCTTGAGTTGAAATAGATGAGAAAAACTCAAGTAAAAACAATTAATAATGTTGTAAAGAGCGATTCAGGCACATTAAATTTTGAAACCATCCTTGTTTGTATCTCGTGAGTCCTTGGTTAACTATTAGAGATCATCCCGACGGTTTCAAACACAACCCACCGGGATCCCTAATTCGTAAAATTGCCTTATGAATTACGTATCCTGGATAGCGTAGTTGTCTGCTCAGTGGCCCGGAAAGCCAAAGGTCCGTGGTTGGATTCCCGGTCCGGTGAATGTTTTCACATGGCAATTAATGTGTACAGATTATCGTACCGATAGATCAAAATTTCATTTACCGGCGTACCATTCGTACCATTACAGAGAATAATTTGTAGCATAGCAAAGGGATACGTAGATTAATATCGTTATGAGCAGTCAGCAGTGTATGATGCAAGTATTAAATGCCGCTTCACAAGATACAATTTTTTGTACAATTTCTTGTACAAACGCTTGCATAAACAGAACGAAATTGTATGTTTGTCTCAATGGAATTAGAAAGGTTCTATTTCCCGATCAGTCATTCAGACAATGGCACAAGAGTTCGTACAATTTGCCGCTTTACACGGTACAATTTCCTCACACAAGAGTTTGTACAAGAAATTGTACAGAAAATTGTATCGTGTAAAGCGGCCTTAACATTAGTCACTCATGCTTGATAGGTAAATCGAGCTAATTGTATTTAGATAACATCTACATCTACATAATACCCTGCAAACCACCATAAAGATGTGTGGCAGGGGGTGCATTCTCACCAAACATGCACTAAATACTATGCATAAAAAAGGATTAGTACTTGTATAGGTACTGTTCAAAACTACGCTATTTAAAAAAAGATAAAAATAGCAAAACATACATGCAAAAACATGCCGTTAGCTATAAGTCCTTATACCAACATGCAGCTACCAATGTTATCCATTGCTACACTCGTATTGGATATATTTACCGTTATTTATACCGCTAATAGTGCGAGGAAAAAAGGACATTTGGAATCTGTCAGTTTGGCAATCAATTTCTCTAATTTTGTGATTTTGGTCCAGTCTACCATAGTAAGTTGGGGTTCGCGAAATATTTTTAACCTATCACTGAAAATGTGGTATTGGAATTTGTTTAAGAGATTAAGTTTAAATTTCAACCTGCGATCTGACAATGATTCCCAATTTAATACATTTAGTAGACTGGTTACGCTAATATAGTTATCGTACCGTCCCTTTACAAATCTGGCCGATCTTTGCTGCACACGTTTAAGTTTATTATTTGGACCGATTTCGTAGGGATCCCATGCACTGGCAAGATATTTCAAATGAAGTCTAACAAGGGAAAAGTAGCTGATTTCTCGTACATGATCGACACATTTACTCAGTACTCTTTTGATGAATCCAGTTTACGTACGTGAGCACTGGCCGTACTAACGACATGCAAAGTTTCATTTTCAGCTCTCTACTTACTAATCTATTCTTGTATAATTTTAAATAGGCATAGAAAGACCTATTTCCGGCCTTAATTCGTTCCTGTATGCACCTCCTGAGGTTATTGTCGCTAGTTATAACTGTTCCAAGGTAATTAAAGCTGCTTACACCCTGGAAGGTGTCACCATCATTTGTTAAGTCACGGGGATCTCTTCGGTTCTGTACTGTTGACACCACCATGCACTTAGTTTTATTTATATTAATTTTCAGGCCTATTCTGTTGGATTTCCTTTTCAAAATCACATAATTTTATCTTAAAAGGTTTATCTCAAATTTTAACCTGCGTCCTGATAGTTATTTCCATCCTAGTTCTTCTTTTAAATTTTTAACACTAATAGTATTAGCGTATTAGAATTTGGTAGTGATTAAGCAAGTCCTATAGAGCACAGTTGAACTAAGCATCGAATGCGATGTAGGTCCCAATGATCTACTTACTAAGAAAAGCAATTAGCTGTTTAGCCTAAGTATCCTGGATAAAAGTGCTGCAAAACACTACTATGAAGTGATTTTGTTTAAAACATCAATTATTGCAGCAATGATAAATAAATTATGTGTACAAAAACATTTAGAATTGAACTAATCTCTATAAAACGATCAAATACTTTGATTCAACTCAACTTAAACTTGATCCACAATTTATTAGAATTATATTTATGGCTTTAAAATTAACCAAGGTTGAAAGTACCGGCAAACATAGTGTCCAGGATGTTACGTAGGTTTATGGTGGGTCCTGCCGAGAAATACGATTAACCTGACCAAAGTATAACGTCAAAAGAAAAAAAAATACGAGTCATGAAAGGTGAGTGAAAGAAGAATACCGGTTTTTGATGCAAGTCCTCGATGTTGAGACTTACGGTATCTCTTGGCTGCATTTTATTACCTGTTACTTTAAACGAGCCCTGAAATCAATTAACACGTAACTAAAGATGAGAAACATGTTTCTATTATCTTTGCTTGATTTTTGTGTTTTTGCTTCTGGTCGTCAGGCTAAAATACTCCCTTAAGTGGTCATCGACTTTTATATGGCAAATGAGTCGGATTAGGTCTAAGAGATACATTTGATTAAATGCATTGACTTCGCATTAAATATTTGTTTCAGAATACCAGTTTTTCAACGAATAAGATCGATAAAGGCATACAAATGGGAGGAACAGTGATGAAATGGGAGAGGTAAGCCGATGATTAAGCAATTCTCCACCAGGTAGGCAAAAGATTGCAATCGTTGTTGTACGCTTTACAAATCCAGTGAGATAGATGTAGAAAAGTATTAATTATAGGATTACTAAAATCCTGAGATTAAAGAGGGAAAATAAAGAAAAACTTTTTATGTAAACAGGAGGACATCGGATACTGGACACTGGAGAGGTTTTGCTCCTAGCATAATGGACAAAGATGGGAGGCTAGTGGTTGTAACATAACAATTGAGCCGCCAAATCAACACTGCAATAAGTATGAATTGAGGAAAACATCCGTTTCTAGGTAACGTCGGGGCCAATCGTGAGAGGCGTGGGTAATCAATTAAACAATGAGAGTGGAGAGAGAAAGGGGGAGTTGTGTGAAAGACATGGTGGTGTGTGGAAGCAAAGTGACACGTGAATGTAAAAGTGCATGATTTGAAGGGTGTTTGGTGTGTGTATGTGTGTATCAGCATCAGTGAGTGAAGAGATATTGTTGTTGTGTTGGGTTTTAAAATTATTAAGTGGCTCGAAAAGTGAAAACGGCCTGTTTTGTGCGAGCCTGAAGAGGGGTGACTAATTCTTTGTAGGGTGTTTGGGTTTTTTCGCATTGCAATACGTGTGGGAATTTTATACATTGTTGAATGTTGTTTTGAATTAATTATATTAATATAATGCATAGTAATTATGTCAGGAGAAGAATAGCTTTTATCCATGGTAAAATCTACGTCTACGCAGTCCCCTCAGAGCCACCGCGAAAGCGTGTGGCAGGGGGTGAAAATCGCCATATAAGAACTACTGACGAGCATTTAAGAGCTAAAATGATACTACTTGATTGAAAAAAAGTTAGCTTTGGGAGTTACGTGGAACCAGTAGGTTAGTGACTATTAAGTTACGAAGTGATTACTGGCTAGAAAGATTAATACAATAAATATGTTTATCTATATTCCCCTAGCATTCATGTGTTAGTGATATTAAAACATGTTTCATTTATTGCAAACTACTCCTACAATTTTTTACCTACCTATGTCTTTGCTATGCTGCCTATTGTGTTTTCCCATGGTGGGAAAAATGACATTTGGAATCTGTTGGTGTGACATGCTATCTCTCTAATCTTGTTTATATGATCAAACCTAGCATAAAACGCAGGTGGAATATGTATCTAACGTCATCTGTAAACAAATCAGCTTTGAATTCGCTTAAAAGGCTTAGCCAAAATTTTTACCCGCGTTCTGATAGTAATTCCCATCCTAGTTCTTCTATTAAACTCGTAGCACTAATACAATTATCATAACGGCCTCTAACAAATCTAGCGGATCTCCTTTGCACACGCACTAATTCCTTTATCATACCTTCCTAGTACGGATTCCATATAC
Organism: Platycnemis pennipes; assembly: GCA_933228895.1. Lineage (NCBI taxonomy): Eukaryota > Metazoa > Arthropoda > Insecta > Odonata > Platycnemididae > Platycnemis > Platycnemis pennipes. The sequence continues at coordinate 16,187,215 of OW121856.1, forward strand.
CTGTGGCATATCCTAAATGAGGCCTGACAAAAGTGTAAAATATCTTCTTTCTCGTACTCTCTCATCGCATTTGTCTAGAACCCTTTTTAGGAATCCTAATCTGCGGCTGCTGCACTTGTTTATTCCCTGGACTAACCATAATCATAAATTAAAGAAATTGATTTCTGGAATAACAGATCAAGTGCCTCGTACAAGTAGCTCTATGAATTTAAGTAAATATATCCAATAGAATGAATGCGAGTGAATCAATGGATAGCATAGGTTTGCATGTTGTTATGAGGACTTTAAGCTTACCCAACTAATTGCATGTTTTTGCATGCCTGCTTTGACAATTTTATCTTTTTTAAATCGAGAAGTGTAGGATAGTATAGTATTACTAATCCTTTTTATGCATGATATGGAATGTGTGTGTGATGTGAATTCACTCCCTGCCATTCACCTTTATGGTGGCTTGCAGGGTATTATGTAGATCTGCTAAATTCTTCATATTCACATGATTCTTCTCATTTACATTCAATCTTCCCGTTTACTTTTTCCTTGGCGATTGTCTTCATTAGGCCATGGTGTCTCAAGATATGGCCGATTAAGTTGTCTCTTCTCTTCTTAAAGTTTTCAGCAGAGATCTCTTCTCTCCCAATTTTCTAAGTACTTCTTCGTTACTTACTTAGTCATTCTATTTTACCTTAATCTTTATTCTATCTAGCACCACATTTGGTATTCTGCACTTCATGTATCTAAGCGAATATCTCCATTCATGAGAATCGCTTGATAATCCGTTCAAAATTTCAGACTTAAATTCAATGCCTCATTACCTAACATTTTATTTCTCTATCTGTTAGTTGGAATATAATGTTTGACACTCTCGAGGTTCCTTTACAGCCGTCCTTCTGGTGGCTCCACCGAATTATGAATTAGATGTCATTTTTGTGAAAATTTCAGGAAACATAATTTTTTGGCCCTTCTCTCGATTGGCAATAAACTAATTTGGCCTTTCCATAACATATTTGAAGAAAAAAGATTTAGCATTTAGGGTTGTAATAAAGTGCTCGCCTTACCACACTTGTTTAGTTGATATCAATGAATGTTTGCTCGAAAAAAAGCAGAAAAGCCTTAGTTACATGGAAGTGGCGCTACGGTATGTTGTTATTATTGGCAACGGTATTTGTGACGGAATGTGCTTACAAGCTTATTTACCGACCTAATTTTGGAATATACCTTACCAAGGTCCTTATGTTTTATATGTAATTTAAATATTTCATTGGTTATTGATATGGTGTAATTAATACCAATGCTTCCAAATGGTAGCAGCGTCATTGTTGCCCAAAAATTTTTAAAAATATGAACATTGATAAAATAAAAAACAAAGAGTTATATTTACAAGGGAATAATTTAAAACTAAGTAAGAAAATATTTAATCCATAGTAGAATACGTAATAGCAGGAATAGGTATGTATTCTCATTTTGTAAATAAAACGTGGTAACAACATTTCAGCCATGTGTCGAAGTCAAAATGAGTTAAAGAGCTTGTAAAAAATAGAATGCAACTACAACGCGCTGTAAAATGGCATACCTACTCATACAATTATCGTGCATGCGTTATCAACCTGTAGATGATTTTCCATATAGGTGTTTTTCTGGGTCGGTATTTATTCATTAAATAACATAGCTCTTTTACGGGATTTTGAATCGCGGAGTCACGGTGGAACCTCCTTAAGTCCTTGTTTCTTTTCTTAAGGTTGATTTACCCGCTTAAGGTCCCATAACGTCTACCACCCCGATTCAATCCCACAATGCCTTTCTCTCTCCTCTCCCACCTCGGGGCCTTTTAAATGCAGGCCACACCTGTGTCGCCACCGTGTTTCACGCCTTCGCCCAGATGAAGACGAGTGGCAACGGTTGCCATGAGCGATGCTCCGTTGTTGGGGAAGAACGCTCTCTCTGGGAAAAATTATGTCACCATTTTCACTCTCGGGGTGCTGTTAATGCCACTTCTTAAGTGACGTTGAAGAATGGACTGAATGAATTTATGTGCAGGAATGAGGGCTCCATCATCTACATCAACATCTACATAATACCCTGCAAGCCACCATAAAGGTGTGTGGCAGGGGGTGAACTCTCACCAAACATGCACTACATATCATGCATAAAAAAAGGATCAGTACTTTTATAGGTACTGTTCAAAACTACGCTATTTAAAAAAAAAGATAAAAATAGCAAAACATACATGCAAAAACATGCCGTTAGTTGGGTTAGCTATAAGTCCTTATACCAACATGCACCTACCAATGTTATCCATTGCTACACTCGTACTGGATATATTTACCGTTATTCATATCCCTAATAGTACGAGGAAAAGTGTGCCTTTAGGGATTTTATTTCGAAGATCCGAAACTTTTACTCTCATTTTACTGACAAGAAAAGACTAGGGAAATGTAACAAGTTCCATTTTCTCTTCTAATTCGTTCACGATAGGAAAGCACATCCTACGATCGAAGTTTCTTGACGCGACCTTACAATCGAATGTAAGTCGTAATTTTATCACTTGCATTAAACGCCAGTGCGAAAAGAACTAGTGAAATGAATCCCCAATGGTTTTTTTACAATTTAATACAGTGTGCAGGCTTACTATGAATTAGAGTATTTTAAAATTCTTAAACCGAACCGAAGTGAGTGACTGGAGTTCGCGAATTTTGAGTATATGTTAGAGATATGGGAATTTATAGTCCACCAGTTAAGAGTAAGACACCAGATATTGTTTTATTTACAGATATTATATCGTGGTAATTATACAAACGTGTATAAATAGGACCCCAGGTGTACTATCATTCCATAATTATTAGCATAGTTAATGCCATCTAGTGGGCAACTTATTAAACATTTTTGCGCCAAGGTTTATACCAAGGTCGTTTATACGTAACACAATTCTGTAGATGGTCATTAACTTGGAGAGCACTCCATAGATTAGGACGGAACTTTAATATTTCTTCAGCATGGTGGTTTGAGTGCTAGGAAGCTTGGATCTTCATTTAGATCTAGGGTGTAACATTCCCCGTTATAATATGTTTGTGCAACACAGAGTATGTTACTAACCATTTCTTCTATCTCCGATCCGCTCTGCTACGGGAGATTCTGGGTAGCCCTACTAAATACGAATTAGAACGATCGAGTTTTCTATTTAACGAACTATATATTTATCATTTCCCTGACTCTCAGGCTATTGCACTTTATGTACCCCACAAACAAATATATACACCCTTCACTTCAATCACACACATATTATGTACCCCACAAACAAATATATCTATTTATTTTGCACAACACAGGGCAAGGTAAACTTCCTCCCTTGTTAATCTGCTCTCCAGCATTACGACCTGCGGCATTTGGGGGTTTTTAGACAGAGGCGACGCTTGTTGTGCGCTGGCTTATATCTATAGCGTGAACGTGTGCAGCGAAGATCGGCAAGATTTGTAAAGGGACGCTACGATAACATTATTAGCGTAACCAGTCTATTAAATGAATTCAATTGGGAATCATTGTCAGATCGCAGGTTGGAATTTAGACTTAATCTCTTAACCAATACCAAAACCATATTTTCAGTGATGATGTTAAAAATATTTTGCGAACCCCAACTTACTATGGTAGACTGGACCATAATCACAATCTTTTTTCCACGTACAATTAGGGATATGAACAACGGTAAATATATGCAATACCAGTATAGCTTCTTGTTGGTATAAGGTCTTGAAGCTAACCCAATTAACAGCATGTTTTTGCATGTTTGCTATGTTATTTCTATCTCTTTTAAATAGTGAAGTTTAGAACAGTATAATAATACTAATCCTTTTTTATGCATGATATGTCGTGCATGTTTGGTGGGATTTCACCCCCTGCCACACACCTTTATGGTGGCTTGGAGGGTATTATGTAGATGTAGATGTATAGCGGTTCGCTGAGGCATTGTTTTCTTTCTAGAAGCTTCGCTATTGTCACACTTTCCGTTTATCTAGAATGTTCTAAAATTTAGCGTGGTTCCGGTTCTTACCTATTGTTGTATCTCGCCGCGTGGTGTCCAATATGGAGGAAAGCGCATTATTGCAGAATTTTAAATATAGATAAATGGACGTGAAGTTGAACTATTGGCGTTTTAATTACGAAAAATCAATACACTGGAACAGTCTGCGTCACCTTCTGTATACTTTGGCTGCCGGGGCTTAAAAAATATGCATAAATGTTTTCGTACGATCTTGCCTCATGTGAGTACGTTACAAGGGATTACTAGGGATTTTTTATTCGAGCCAACTTGAGGAGGTGTGGCTGGGTTCCAGGATCTGCACATGGTTCTCTCATGATCATTTCCCCCCGTTGGGCGCTCAACGAAGAACGACTTTCCTGATGCCACAGTCATTCAGGAGCAACTACTACTCCTTTAAATGAATTGACTTAATCTACGCCGTCGCGACGGCGTAGATTAAGTCAATCGCGACGGCGATGGTAACGACGACGCGTCGTTACCATCCGTAAAGATTTCAAAGAAGAACTTCATTATCAAAATAGATTCAAATCCTTAGTTTTTTCTTATGCTTTAATGAACGTTAGATTCACTTTTTGCCGATGGAGTAGTGATAATATCAAGCAAAGAATATCAGACAGGTATGTTAATATTGTTTATTAACCTCGCCAATTTTTGAGCTGACTACACAATTTCCAAAATTTTGTACCTATAGAAATTGCGATGGTTGCGACACAAAGACCATTAGAAGTGTTTGGATTTACTTGATTCCTCCCCTTTATTTTAGAGGACCCTGGTTCGAAGATACTTCAAGAAACACGATAACTTCAGAAATTTTCAACGTTCAATCTCACGCCTGAGAATATTCATGCTCCTGTTGCCATGGCCATCGTGCGACTTTTCTCCAGTGTAATGCGAATCCGTTTTTAAATTGTTTTTCGCGGCCACCGCTTCACCCATTCCGCCTCCGACTTTCATTGACCTTCGGCATTGATCCTCTCCTTTGATTCGTCGGCGCTCTACGGCCACAGATATGATCTGGTGCCGGCGAGACGTGAACGGATAAGGAGTCACGGCTGCCGGAGGAGAAAAAGTTCGGCGAATATCCTATGAGTCTATTTTAAAGCTTACAAGTTTTCTAAAATTATAAGGCACACTAAAAACTACCCCTGCCACACACCCTCAGGGTGGCTTGCAGGGTATCGCGTAGATGCAGATGCATATATATGGATATTTTTTCTGCTTTCCAGCGTTTGTCATCGCGTGATAAAAATTTGAAAGGATATCGAGACGTTTGCATTTTGACGATTTATATATTTATGTATAAAAATTCAAATATATTATTGATATATTTGACTTTTTATATTCCCCATTGAAGTCATTAAAAAAAATCCATGCCACAAAATTCTTTTATTTCCTTTTGATGGACCTTTTATTTTCCTTGCGGACGTGAAATAGAAAAGTGCGCTGTACAACTACAGAGCACCCTACTAAATGCCATGGAGGTTCGCGACAGGGGGACACTACTTACTCATCTACATACACACAATAACCTGCTGAGCTACCATGAGGGTGTGTGGCAGTGGGGGTAAGATCACCAAACGTGCGCTAAAAGTACTAAGCACGCACTACGAACATTTATACTACCAGGGGGAATATAATCAACGTACTTTTTTCTGATCGTGCTGAAAATGAACGTATTATTATATTGCTCATGATATTTCACCTACGTTTTACATTGGTCCTTCAAACTTGCAATAAAATCATTTTTATAGTAAAAGGGCGTTTAGTTATAAGCGTTTTCGATTTACAATTAATGAAATGCCGATTCATGTTCAATGAAATGAATTTTGAGAGTGAAGGCAGAGAAAAGTTCGTAATACGTTGTGGGCGTCATTTTCTGCTTCCGGGGAAAAGCTTTGAAAGGATTAAAAAGTACGCGAGGTTTTAAATACATTCCGATTATAAAATTAATGTCCACAAATCCGGAAACATCCTGATAATTCTGAATTAAGACCCAAATTATCATGAGATTATGTTGTTTTATCATAACACCCTAGTGTTAATCGAGGAAGCAGTTCAAGCCGGAAATTTAATTTCACGCATCAAATGCTTTTTCGTGCCACCGATGATGAGTTAATGCGAAATTGATTGATTACGCATCAATTGATGGCTGTGATCGAATATCGCAAATTTTAAAATTCATATGGAATTTATTGGTGGTTGCTTTAAAAAAATCAGAAACCTTCACGTATTAAATCTCTGTCGACATAAATTCTATTTGTGATGGCTGTTGACGATAATTTGATTACCGCGATCAAATCTTGGGCGGAACAGGAAAATGCCGGATGGAAAAAACCCGATTCTCAGATAAATGAATGTTCAGTTAAGTAGCTTCCGCTATGATTCCTCCCGTCAATTGTCCTTGAAATAGCTATGGTATTTATTGAATATCTAAATGCAGACTAATCATCATCATCATTGGTCAACAATCCTAGGATTGGAGTGACGCAGCCCTCCACTCGATTCTTCTATCGGCCAACCTCTTCATATTAACGAAGTTCCTCTCTTTCACATCCTTCACAACCTGTTCCATGTATCTCATACGAGGCCAATATTCCCGTTCACTTTTCCTTCGACAATAGTCTTCATCAGGCCATCGTGTCTCATGATATGGCCGATTAGGTTGTCCCTTCTTCTTTTCAGAGTTTTCCGCAGACTTCTCTTTTCTCCTACTCTTCTTAGGACTTCCTCGTTACTTACTAGGTCGCTCCATTTAATCTTTAACATTCTTCTGGTACACCACATTTCGAATGCCTCCACCCTTTCCTTCTCCGCTGCTCTCATCGTCCATGCCTCACTGCCGTAAAGAAACATGCTCCAGATATACGTTCTGACGAATTGCTTCCTTACTTCTACGCTTGTATTTCCAGCTGTAAGTAGATTCTTCTTTTGATAGAATGCCCTCTTTGCCTGGGCTATTCTACTCACTATTTCTTTCTTATTTCGCCCATCGCTGTTTACTCGGCTTCCTAGGTAACAGAACTCTTTCACCTCTTCAAGTGTTTGTTTTTATAGTTTGACATTGGTTTTGGCCTCTTCTTTCTTGCTCCACACCAATATCTTAGTCTTCTTCTTATTTATCTTCAGTTGGTACCAGACCATTGTCCTTTCCATGGTTGATATTCATCATTCTTCGGTAGCACCATATTTCGAATGCTTCCACCCTTTTCTTCTCCGCTGCTGTCAATGTCCATGCCTCACTGCCGTAGAGAAACATGCTCCAGATATACATTTGATGAATTGCTTCCTTACTTCCAGGCTTGTATTTCCAGCTGTAAGTAGATTCTTCTTTTGAAAGAATGCCCTCTTTGCCTGGGCTATTCTACTCACTATTTCTTTCTTATTTCGCCCATCGCTGTTTACTCGGCTTCCTAGGTAACAGAACTCTTTCACCTCTTCAAGTTTTTGTTTTTCTAGTTTGACATTGGTTTTGGCCTCATCTTTCTTGCTTCACACCAATATCTTAGTCTTCTTCTTATTTATCTAATTCAGACTCAGAGAAATATTTCTACGGAAATTCCTCTATATTCTGATAACGCATACTCAATAATTGTATGAATATGCTACTTTATAGCAGGTTGTAGTGGCATTTCATTAAAAATTTTTAAACTCTTTTAACTCATTTTGACTTCGAAACATGGCTGACGTGTTGTTGCACAGTTTAATTTCCGACAGTGAGAATACAGGCACATTCCTGCTATTACGTATATCTGATAAACATTGAGTATTTTCTTATTTAGATTGAAACTATTACCCTTGGAAATACCACTCTCTGTTTTGAATTTCATTTATAATAATATTTCGGAAACATTAAAAGCGACAATGACGTTGCTAATTTTGTTACTATTATTGGAAGCACTGCTATTAATAAAACTATGTGAATTATAATGAGAATATTCAAATAACATAAAAATCATAAGAAGATCCTTGGCAATGTATAGTCCTACAATAAGTGAGTAATTAAGTTCGTAAGTACGTTTTATCGTAATTACGTTGTAAGCACGTTGTCAGTACCGCTGCCAATTTTATCAACACACTGCAAGGCCATTTTCTTGTACCTAGTAGTTTTCTGCCTTTTTGAACAAAAGTTTATTGATATAAATTAAAGAAAAAAGGTAAGGTGAAAACATGTCTAAAATTATAATATATACATAATGTTTCGCATCTTATATTAGTTTTTGGTCAAAACGACATTTCTCTTTGCATTATTAATCTGAAATATTTTACCACAACTGAATAGCATCTGCCATATAACAACACGTAAAATTACTTACTTTCAACGTCTATGCTCTTCAAATATATGATAGAAACGCCATATTATTTCATTAGAAATCTCTAGACGGGCCAAAAAATGATGTCACGAAATTTTCACAACAAAGAAATTTACTTCATCATTCGGTGGAGCCTTCTTCAGCGGAAAGAAGCTTAGGAAAAAAATACATAACATTGCTGAGCATACGTAATATCATATGATATTTATTCTATCCAAATATAATGAGTGTGCTGAGACATATAATAGGCAATTCCTCACGATAAAGATTTATCGTGCAGAAGACACATCCGGGAAATATGCGGCCGAGCCAAGAGAAAGCTAAGATTTATTAAAAGAGTAATTGGGAAATACCAATGAGAAGAAAAAAGATCGATGTTACTTTTCACTAGTTAGACCTAACCTTGAATATTCAGCCAGTGTATGGGATCCGAATGAATTAGATTTGATCATAAGGCTAAAGAAAGTGCAGCGAAGAGCGGCTAGGATTGTTAAAAGGTGTTACGATAGGCTTAGTGGCGTTTCAGAATTAATAGGTTGGAAATCATTATCAGATCGTAGGTTAAAGTACAGCTTAAATCTATTGCAGAAATTCAAAGCGAATAGCTTTACTGAAGATGTTAGACATATATTAAAAATGCCATCGTGGTGTGCTAGATTCGACAAGATAAATAAGATTAGGGAGATTTAAAATGTAATTTTTCTCGCGCACAATGAGATACCACAATAGGCAGCGTAGCAAACGGGGAAACATTGATAGAGTAGTCTGTGGAGCATGATGCATGTAATAACAACCAATAACCCCTTTCTTATTATGTAGATACTAGCCATCTAGCTGCATGTGACCCTGTTATCTAGCATTTCTCCATGTAGTAGCCTAGTTGCATGTCAATAGTGCATGTTTGGTGATCTTCACCCCCTGCCACACACCGTCGCGGTGGCTTGCAGGGTGCATCTACATCTACATAATACCCTGAAAGCCACCATAAAGGCGTGTGGAAGGGGGTGAATTCTCACCAAACATGCACAACATATGCATAGAATAGGATTAATATTAATATATTACTCTAGATTTCACTATTTAAAAAGATTAAAATAGCAAAGTGAGCGTGTAAAAACGTGCTGTTAGTTTGGTTACCTTCAAGTCCTTATACCAACATGCAACTACCTATACTTTTGATTGTTTCACTCGTAATGGACATATTTACCGCTATTCATATCCCTAATTTTATGAGGAAAAAAAGGAAATTTTGAATCTGTCAGTTCGGCAATCAATTTCTCTAATTTTGTCGTTATGGTCCAGTAAGTTGGGGTTTGTAAAATATTTTTAATGTCATAACTGAAAATATTATCTTGGAATTTATGTAAGAGATTAAGTCTAAATATCAACCTGCGATAAATCTGACACTGATTCCCATTTTAATTCATTTATTAGATTGGTTACGATAATAAGGTTATCTTATCGTCCCTTTACAAATCTTGCCGATCTTCGTTGCACACATTCGAGTTAGTTATTTAGACCGATTTCGTAGGGATCCCATACATATTCCAAATGAGGTCTAACAAGGGAATGGTAGCTGATTTCTCATACATGTTCGTCACATTTACCCAATACTCTTTTGATGAATCCCAGTCTACGATTAGCTTGACCCATTATTTCACGTGTGCATTTACACCAGGAAAGATCATGTGCCACTCTTATTCCCAGGTATTTAGTGGATTCCACGTTTGTTATTTTATTATTACTTATTTTGTACGTGCTAGAAGGAGAACTATTCTTTTTCAAAAAATTCATTACTACACATTTTTTAAAATTTAATTCTAACTACCATATATGACACAATTATTCAATTTGTTGTAGAACTTCATTTAAATATTTTACCACCTTATTTATATCATTTATGTACAGAAGCCCTTCCCCATGGACTACGCCTTGTCGTGGTGGGATTGGGACTTGCGTGTTCCCGTGACCCCTAGAGCTACACTGGCGGGAGTAACTAATATTGCTCCTGGTAGGGTCACCCATGCCAGACAGGTCGAAGGGTAGGAGCCTGACGAAAGGTAGTCCACGTACCGTACTCGCAGCGTCTGTTCCTCAGTGAGGCGGCTGTGAGAAGGCGTCTGACCCCAGTGGGGCGGTCTAACAAGTGATGGTGTCACGTTAAAAACACTATTGAGGCAGGCAACGGGAAACCACCTCAATTAAACTCTCCCAAGATCACAATGGACTTGAACAATAGAGAATTGAATCCTGGCAACTACGGGGCCCGGGACCAAATTAGTGGAACGGGTGTCGTGCCCGGCAGCAGGGTAAGCAAGGACTCTGCGGTCGTCATCTCACGAAATCCTTGCACGAAAAGAATGACAGCAGCAGCGGCAACAGCAGCGGCGGCGAAGAATAAACCAGAGAAGAGAGCAGCAATGCTAAGGATCGGGACATGGAACGTTAGGACTATGTTAAGGGCAGGAAAACTAGAGAACATTAAGCGTGAAATGGAGAGGGGAAAGATCGATTTGTTGGGACTAAGCGAAGTAAGATGGAGAGACCAGGGGGACTTCTGGAGTGAAAAGTACAGGGTTATATACAGTGGAGGGGAAGAGAGCCAGCGGGGAGTAGCAGTGGTATTGAATGCAACATTAGGAAAAAGGGTGTTGAATGTGGAACAGGTAAGCGATAGAATACTAGCCATCGAAATCAAAGCTAAGCCGGAAAATGTAGTCGTAGTACAGGTTTACATGCCGACAGGGGGGCATAGAGAAGAGGAAGTTGACGAAGTATATGACCAGTTGGAAGAAGTAATGGGGAAAGTAAAGGGCAGGAAGAACCTAATAGTTATGGGAGATTGGAACGCTGTAGTAGGGGAAGGGAGGGACGGAAGTGAAGTAGGGGAGTATGGTCTGGGTGTAAGGAATGACCGGGGCGAGAAAGCAGTGGAGTTCTGTAGGAGGAATAATTTAGTGATTACAAATACGTGGTATAAACACCACCCTAGGCGTAGGTACACGTGGAAAATGCCGGGGGATACTGGAAGGTACCAATTAGACTACATCATGATTAGGCAAAGATTCAGAAATAGTGTAAAGAACTCGCATAGTTTCCCAGGTGCAGATGCCGACTCCGACCATAACTTGGTGGTGATGAAATGTGAGATGAGACTAAAGAGGTTGAAAGTAGGAAGGAAAATAAAAAGGTGGGATGTAGGAGCACTGATTGGAGAGAAGAGGAGGGAATACCAGGAGATTGTGGATAGATGCATGAGGGAAGAGCAGGGAAGAGGAACAATAGATGAAAGATGGGAAATGATAAAGACGGGCATAAAAGAAGCAGCGGAGAAAACAATAGGAACAGTAGACACTAGGAGGATCAAGAAACCATGGGTAACAGAGGAAATGATGGAAAGGATAGACGAAAGAAGGAAATGGAAAAATGTAAATACAGAGCTAGGCAAAAGGCGTTATAAGGAGATTAACAACAGGCTTAGGAGAGATACAAAGAGAGCAAGAGAAAAGTGGTGGAGTCGGCAATGTGAGGAGCTGGAGAGACTCCAGAGAGAAGGAGAAATAGGCAGTCTGTACTCAAAGGTTAGAATGTTATCGGGAAATAAGAAATGGAAAACGGTCCCGTGCATCAAAGACAGAAAGGGAAATTTAGCAATGGAGCCAGAGGATATCCAACGTCGTTGGAGGGAATATGTTGAGGAACTGTATGATAGCGAAAATAGGCCTAGCAACTTGGACATAGAAGAGAAAAAGGACGTAGATCAGGATGACGTGGGCCCCGGAATACTGGATAGTGAGATAGAGAAGGCACTGCGAGAAATGAAGGCAGGAAAAGCGGTGGGGGTTGATAGCATCCCAGCTGAGCTTCTGAAGAACCTAGGAAAAGGAGGAAGGGACAGATTTTATGAACTTGTTCGTAAAATATACGAGGAGGGGGCTTGGCCGGAGGATTTTGTAAAAACCGTGCTGATACCTATACCGAAAAAGAGGGTGACAAAGGAATGTGAAGACTATAGAACGATAAGTTTGATTTCTCATGCGGCAAAGGTAGTGCTTAGAATCATCAATAGGAGAATGGAAAAGAGAGCAAATGAATTCCTAGGCGAGGATCAGTTTGGATTTCGGAAGGGGAGGGCCACTCGGGATGCAATTGCAGTGATGAGAATACTAGTGGAAAGGAATCTAGAATACAATCAGGACGTATTCGCGTGCTTTGTTGAGTTCGAAAAGGCGTTCGACAGAGTGAGGTGGGACAAGTTAATGGAAATATTGCGGAAGATAGGAGTAGACTGGAGAGACAGGAGACTGATTCGGAATTTATATATGGCACAGAAGGCGCAAGTGAGAGTAGCAGATGGAGAATCGGATTGGGCAACAATAGGGAGGGGAGTTAGGCAGGGCTGTCCTTTATCACCGGTACTTTTCAACATATACTCGGAGGAAATGGTGAGAAGGGCTTGGGATGAACTGGAGGCTGGAGTGAAGGTCGGGGGGAAATTGATAAAATCAGTGAGGTTTGCGGATGACCAAGCGCTAGTATGCCAGTCTGCCCGTGGCTTGCAAAAAATGCTGGATGCGTTGCAGGGACAGTGCGAAAGATACGGGATGAAGATAAACCAGAAGAAAACGAAAGTAATGCGGTTTTCAAGAACACAAAGAGCCAGCATAACGATAAAAGTGGGAGGTCAGAAGCTAGAGCAGGTAGAGCAATTTACCTATCTAGGTAGTGTGTTGGAAGAAAAAGGGTATAGCAGCATTGAAGTGAGAAGGAGAATTGCATTGGCAAAAGAAGCTTTTACTCGTAGGCGTGAGCTAATGACAGGGGCCTTGAGTAGGGAAGTGAAGAAAAGACTAGTGAAAAGTTTAATATGGAGCGTTGCACTATATGGGGCGGAAACGTGGGCTTTGCGAAAAGAAGATGAAAATAGACTTAGGGCTTTTGAAATGTGGGTGTGGAGAAGAATGGAGAAAATAAAGTGGGTCGAAAGGAAGACGAACGATGAAGTGCTAGAATTGGTAGGAGAGGAAAGAAATTTGATAGATGAAATTAGGAGAAGGCAGAAGGTGTGGATGGAAAAGGTAATAAAAGGGGATGGTGTTTTGAAGGAAGTGATTGAGGGAAGAGTGTTGGGTAAGCGGGGAAGAGGGAGAAGAAGAACGGGTAGCTTGGATGGAATGATAGGTGGCAGAAGGTATGAGGGGCTGAAGAGGGACATCGTGTGAAATTTAGGGGGTGGGAAGAATTAAATGTCCATTTAAACCTACCTTCACCGGTAGAATACTTATAATATAATAATAATAATAATGTACAGAAGGAACAGGAGTGGACGTATCACACTACCTTGTGGGACACCCGAAGTGACTTAAATTGCCGGGGAGGTAACACTGTCCAGAACAACACTTTGTACCCGATCATCAGGGGAATTTATTATCCATGATATTATATTACTGTCTAACCCATAAGATTTTAGTTTCAAAATTAGTTTGCTATGAGACACCTTATCAAAAGCTTTCTTGAAATCGAGAAATCCACTGGAATGTTATTTTCGTCAGAAACTAAAATATCGTGGGAAAAGAGAGCAAGTTGAGTTTCACATGATCTACTCCTCCGGAAACCATGCTGAACATTGGACAATAAACTCTGGCTATCTAGGTACCCCATGAATTAACTGAAAATTATATGTTCCAGAACATTGCATGAAATGGATGTTAGAGATATTGGTCAGTATTTAGATGGCTGCAAAGATTGGTATGGTAGTGGGTAGATGTAGAGGAATACAGGCATCTCTCTAATTTTGAATCGTCGATTCGGAAAATGTCGGCAGTTATAACTTTGGAGTGATTCTGTCCTCCGCTGATGTTTTTTTTCGCCACTGGATATACAGGGGCGAGTGCCCGTTATGTGGGAATAAAGTCTTCTTCCTTGACACGCCCGGGAAGTTGGGCAGTAACGGGAGGTCGGGACCAGCTCGTTCAGAATGAGTTGATGATTCAACCGCAGCTCTTGGTTCTCGTCGCCACGTGATTGCTTGCGGGTCTCTGGTTCGTATTACGGGAACCGAACTGACCACTGGAGGAAAACCCCCAAACCCCTCCCTCGTCTTTCCTGCTTTCGGCGAACCGGACGAACACTGACCCACTCAAACACAAAAACGAGTTCGCAAGGGTGCGATGGGAAATTTTTGGATTGGATTTTAAATTATAGTTCAAAACTAGCCAAAGGCACGAGAAAAAATACCGACGACATTGTTAGCTAGTATAAGGAAGCCTCGTCTTTTTGCCGATGATGCAGTGGTGTATCTACATCTACACGATACCCTGCAAGCCACCGCGAGGGTGTGCGGCAGGGAGAGAAGATCATCAAGCATGAACTACTAACATGCAAACAAGCAACTATAGTGTCTCTTGCAACTAGATTGTTAGTACTATCTATAGTATTTAAGGGATTAATACATGCATAATGCACTACAGAATACTCTAAAATATTTCCCCTACCTATCCCTTTCCTATACTGCCTATTCTGTCTCTTATAGTACGGGGGAAAAATTCCATTTTGAATCTATCGGTACGACAATTTATCTCTCTAATCTTATTTGGCTGGTCGAATCTAGCATAATACGCTGGTGTTTTTAATGTGTGCCTAACATCTTCAGTAAAGCTATCCGATTGAAATTTCTCTAATAGATTTAATCTGTACTTTAACCTACGCTCTGATAATGATTCCCACCCTAATTCTTGTATTAATTCTGAAACGCTACTCAGTCTATCGTAGCATCTTTTAACGAACCTAGCTGCTCTACGCTGCACACTGTCTAGTTCTCTGATCAAACCTAATTCATTAGGATCCCATACACAGGCTGCATACTCAAGGAGGGGCCTAACTAGTGAAAAGTAATGATCATGTATGTATGATGTATGAATGTATGTATGATGAAAAAAGGAATGAATTGGACAGTCATTCTCTAGCGATAGATTTTTATGCGATTGATGATTGGTGTGTAAGTTGGTAGCTAGCATTAAATTTGAAGAAATGCACGACAATGAACTTTGGGAAAAAGAATAGCTTTCCCCGGAATAATTATTGCATCAGAGAAAATAAAATATCTAACGTAGAATCTATTAAATACTTGGACGGTACCATCACTGAAGTCATTTCATGGGGGAAACTCATCAGGGAAATAACTGCTGTAGCAAACCGTAGATCAGGATTCGTAACAAGGCTAGGCTAATGCGATGAGAGATTAGGAGAAAGAAGCTCTTTTACACTTGTAAGGCCTCATTTGGAATATGCCGCTAGTGTATGGGATCCGTACGAGGAAGGTGTGATAAAAGAATTAGAGCGTGTGGAAAGGAGATCAGAGACATTTGTTAAAGAGTGTTATGAAAATTGTATAAGTGTTACGAGTTTAATAGAAGAACTAGGATGGGAATTACTATAAGAACACAGGTTTTTAGTAAGGGTTTAGCAAAGCGCACCTTTTTTTAACTTAATTCGTTGATGATTTGTTTACATATGACGTTAGGTATATTTTATGAATCTCTACGATTTAAGCAAAGTGTCATGAGGAAAATAAAATTAGAGTGATAGATTGTCGTACCGATAGATTTAAAATATAATTGTTCCCGCGTACCATAAGATAGCGCGGTTGGCAGTATAGCAAAGGGATAGTTAGGTGAACTATTGTTCATTTACATCTACAAGATATCCTGCAAACCACCGCGAGGGTGTGTGGCAGGGGGTGAAGATCACCAAGCATGCACTATTGCCTTGCAAACAAGCTACCTTAGGGTCTCTTGTTAGAGTAGTCTGTAGTGCATGACACATGTATTAACAACCAATCCATTTATTTCCATGCAGATACTAACCAAAAGTATCCTAAAAATAATATATGAACTGAACAAGCAGACATCATCTGTGTTCTGAAGTCTGGTGGCTAGCTTATGAGCGCAGCCCATTTTTTTAGACTATGTAGGCTATTTACACTACTTTATATCTGCAGAAGTTCGAACGTAAAAACCGTCATTAGTCTCTGGATCAACCTGGTATTCCCCATAATCTTAGAGAACCCTAAGAGGTCTTGTTTGAAACCGTTGCGATTATCTTGAATACATCTACGCGATACCCTGCAAGCCACCGTGAGGGTGTGTGGTAGGGGGTTAAGATCACCAAGCATGCACTACTGACATGCAAACAAGGAACTAAAGGGTCTCATGGAACTAGATTGTTATTATCTATAGTATTTAAGGGATTAATACATGCATCATGCGCTACAGAGAACTCTAAATTATTTCCCCTATCTATCCCTTTGCTATTAGCCTATTCTGTTCTCTTATATTTCGGGGAAAAAATGCCATTTTGAATCCATCAGTACGACAATCCATCTCTCTAATCTCTTTTATCTGGTCGAATCTAGCATAATACGCTGGTGTTTTTAATATGTGCCTAACATCTTCAGTAAATCTATCCGATTGAAATTTCTGTAATAGATTTAATCTGTACTTTAACCTACGCTCTGATAATGACTCCCAACCTAGTTCTTGTATTAATTCTGATACACTACTCAGTCTATCGTAACACCTTTTAACGAACCTGGCTGCTCTACGCTGCAAACTGTCTAGTTCTCTGATCAAACCTAATTCATTCGGATCCCATACACTGGCTGCATGCTCAAAGTGGGGCCTAACTAGTGAAAAGTAACATCGCTCTTTTGTCTTCTCATCACATTTCAAGTACTCTTTTTATAAATTCTAACTTTCTCTTCGCTCGGCCGCATATTTCTGGATGTCTCTTCCCCAAGATAAATCTTTAGTGATTGTTACACCTAAATACCTTATGGGTTCAAATTTCGATCTTCGTGTTATTAATTTTATGGGATCGCTCCATCGAATTATTCCTCCTCCAAAAGTTAATAGATACACACTTTTTAAGGTTAAGTACTAACTGCCATTTGTCACACCACTCTTGAATTAAATCTAAATCCTTGCTAAGCGATTTCCTGTGATCTTCTTTAGATATACCCCTATACACTACAGCATCGTCTGCCAAAAATCTAAGCTTTCTACTAACTACGGTACCCATGATAGCTGTATACTGCTATTTTGTTCAGTCCAAGAATCTTTGCTATGACAAAGAAATTGCTGTTTTCCTGAAAGAAGTATGCTCCCATAAGGGACTCAACCAAAAGAAAATTGTTGCGCAGTGCTTATTTTAATCTATTTTCAGTTATCATTTCCATCAAGAACTGGGTAAAAACACCTACACAAAATATATTCCCTTCGTTTTCTCCTACAAAGGGGAACATACACTATTTTTTATAACTCTTTGAATGTGAAGTTTATTAGCTAAAATGTTCTTGGCGAAAATTTTGCTGAAGAATTAAGTTGTGTTACAAAAATATTACCCTTTGAAAATTGTTCCTTTTCGGCAGCTTAAAAACACAACGTCATCGCATGATGTCACGGCCTGGTATCACTTAGGGCGTTGTTAATTGCTTATGCGTGGAGGCAAGTTGTCAAATGAGTACTTGGCGATAACGTATGTATTTATCTCATTTTTTTACTGCAGTAAACGATTGTATTTCGATTTTTTATTTACGTAGTATGGATGGTAACGAGCAAATCGTCCATTAATTATGCGAGTATAATGCCTGTTTAGAGCCCAAGAATTTCTACCACGTCTATGCAATCGCTGGTTTTTTTTAAGAAGAACGCCGCCATAAGAGAGTCAACCAATGGAAATTGTCGGAATGTGCTTTTTTAAGTATTTTTCAGTCATCGTTTCTTTCGAGAAACGGCTAAAAAACCTCAAAACAATATATTCACTTCGTTTTCTGTTAAAAA
The DNA here is from genome assembly GCA_933228895.1 of Platycnemis pennipes. NCBI lineage: Eukaryota > Metazoa > Arthropoda > Insecta > Odonata > Platycnemididae > Platycnemis > Platycnemis pennipes. The sequence goes on from OW121856.1 coordinate 16,205,397, forward strand.
TAAATGTCCATCTCCGTAGCAATAGGAAAACTATACCGTGCAGTGACGTCAGAAGTCGTTTTAGGTCACGTGACTTTCGTCAATTTCTGGGAACATTTTAAATTCATTTAATAATCTTTGTGGTGGGCGTAGAAAAATTTGGTTTATATATTTAAATTGGTGAGAAAATTTCGCATCAAGTACATCATTAATCTTCGAGAAACAAATTTCATGCATATTCCCCATTAAGGTCTGTTTCCGTGCCAATAATATGTATAGTGCAGTGACGTCAAAAAGCGTTTCATGTCACGTGACTTCCGTCATTTTTCCGGGACATTTTAAAAGCTTTTGATGATCTTTGTGGTTGACATATAATACAATATTTTGTTCTACATATTTGAATTTGTGAGAAAATATCGTATCATATACATCATTAATTTAAGAGAACCAAACTTCATGCACGCCACTTTGCTGATGATTCTGAGAACATTTTCTCCATATTTAATTTAAATCATAAATATAAATTTAGCTTTATAAAATTTCTCCTTATCCACCAGAACTCATTCTATCCACCTAGAACTCAATTAGGAATTTGGATATCATTAAGTAGCTTCTAAAAGTACCGGAGTTTGAACCCGGACCCTTATGGTGAGAGTCCAGTGTTCTCATCACCCCCTCAACCCTGTTTCCTCAACTAAACGTGACCATTTTCAAATAGACGATGTCAATTTTATATGTGTCTATACCACCGTATAGACTCGTATAAAAGCGCTGATTTTCAACGTCTTTTTTCTTCAAATATATGTTGGAAAGACCGCATTATTTTAATGCCAATCGATATAAGAGCCAATAAATTGTCCTGAAATTTTAATAAACTAATTGACATTTACTTCATAATTCGGTGGAACCTCCTTCAGCATACCGAGTGTAAAGTCACCCCCTAACATACCCTCGCGTCGCCTTACTGGTCGAAAAATAGAGGTAGGCGGGCTTGCGAGAAGAAAGAATACTCGATCGATAAGACAGAAAATCTCGGGAGATGGAAAGAGTCGCAGCTGGGCCATCAAGAAAACGGATCGTCCAAGTCGACTGGCCGACCTAAAGTGTGGGCAGGACGCTAGACGGAAAGCGGTATTTAATTGCCACTCTGCGCGAGCCGACCGGCAACTGTTTCCCTCGCGCTCTTCTATTTTTCGACCCACCTCCACGTGGCGCTCGCATCGCTCCGGGAGATTTATGCTAATGAGTTTCGCTCGCGGAAGGCTTAAGTGCCGACAGGAGGAGTCAACACGTCCAGGCTGCTTCGGAAGACAAAACAAGATTCCCAGGCCATATCGAGCCCAAATGATCGAGTTGGACAAACGACAAGTTTGATCGTTGTGCCGATGTAGGAACAACATAAATATTGATGAATTATTCTGCCCATGCATTTGTCCCAGTGGGACATAATTTGACGTCAAGCCATGCGTCGTACCTCCTGCATTGTGATTATCTGAGTAAAGGCGCGTTTACACGTAGCAGTTGACTGCTATGATAGTCAACTGCTAGCAACTGTTAAGCCCCACTCGCATGTGTAAATAGCAACTGCGATGCGAGTTCAGGTCGATACTGGACACGTGTCGAACACTATCGATCCTAGTTCGAGCTATTAGCAAAGTTGAAGCCCGTCTACTTTCCAGCGGAAATATATCAAACGCAATGGCAACAATCGCCAACGAAAAGCAATACACGACGGATTTTGGATATAATAACAAGGATATCCCTCCCCGAAGAGGAGATTCTGCTCTTTAAAGAATGGGAATAAAGGTTGGAATTTATTGCTTGAAGAATTTCATGAAAATTTAAGCATCAATCACTATTGAGATAAAACTCTTTTTATTTGTTATGACAACGCGTAAATAGCGGCTTTAAGCTGCATAGAAGTTGGTGCAGGCGCATTATAGCAGTAGCGATATAGATACATCGCGCATCTCGCGACTATCATAGCAGTCAACTGCTACGTGTAAACGCTGCTTGAGACGCGTGTATAAAGGAAAAATGTTCCTTTCCCAATGTATTTCTATTTTAACAAAAAAAGCAAGGTACAGATTAAATCTATTAGAGAAATTTCAATCGGATAGCTTTACTGAAGATGTTAGGCACATATTAAAAACACCAGCGTATTATGCTAGATTCCACTAGATAAACAAGATTAGAGAGATAGATTGTCGTACTGATAGATTCAAAAAGGCATTTTCCCCCGTACTATAAGACAACAGAATAGACAGCATAGCAAGGGATAGGTAAGGGAAATATTTTAGAGTAGTCTGCAGTGCATGATTCATGTATTAACCCCTTAAATACTATAGATACTAACAATCTAGTTGCATGAGACCCTATAGTTGCTTGTTTGTATGTTAGTAGTGCATGCTTTGTGATCTTCACCCCCTGCCACACGCCCTCACGGTGGCTGACAGGGCAACGTGTAGATGTATATGTATATAATTTATGGACGATTTGTTCTTTAAGATCCATTTTATTTCAATAAAAAATCTCAATGCATTGACCCTTTATAGGGCAACATTATGGGAAACTTTTTTAATGGAATTTTTTCACAAATTGTGTTTATTTGGGTCTCAAATAAGCACAAATAAGCAATATCATCTTTCGAAAAAATTTTATAATGTTTATATCATGGTGGTCCCTCCCAGGGACCACTGGCCATTTGGGGACAAACCCATCAATTATTTTCGTCTTTTCTTCAATTTTGTCAAATTATACATATGGCCAATTGGACTTCGAAAATATGTCCTCGCATGTTTAGGTAGTCCTTAGTTCGAATTTTACCTTATCCTTATACGTGTTTACAATGGTTCAGAGGCTTATTAGCAAAATAATGGGATGGAAATGTCTAATTGAGTATTTTGTATATTTTTATGTTCATACCATATAGTAATTATAATTAATAATATTTTTCAGCTAAACCAAATTTCTGGAGCACTGGTTAAAGTTCTATGCATATGGTAATGCTACACTTTCAGGTTGGGCACAGTGCATTTCTTTTTCCCGGGAAGAAGTCGTACTCTACGGGTACAAACCCGACCCGTTCTAGGATCATGGAATATTTTCTCTGAAAAGGGTTTACTGACTTTTTGTGATGTTTATACGTGCGTACTGGTAGTCGAGTCATGGGTTGCGGAAATCCGCCCCCTCCCCCCTCCCACTCCGAAGGTCATTGTCCCACAAATGCGCCGAGAAACACTAACACTAAAGAGAAACAGACTCTCCGCCCACGATAATCTCGCCGACTAGTAGCCGCCCTAGCCAATACAATTAAAGTTTGCCCTGTTTTCACTGTTCCCATCCCAGATCCTCGGCGCATTTTTCCATAACTGTCAGGTTATCAATGAAATTGTACACAATTGGTAGGTACTCATGTGCATAAAATATTTCAAAAATACCCATGAAAATATTTCGGAAAAAATGGAGCAAATATACTTGTAAGAGTGGAAATGAAAAAACAAATATTTCCTTTGAAAACTCTATTTTCCTGTTTTTTCTTCATTCTAGTCTAGTTTTCACTTTATTTTCATATATTTATTCATAATATGATACTTCATTTTTTGCGGGAAGTTTTATTGCTTGAAATATTTCGGAGGTTATATTAGGTTTTAGAAGTTATAAAAATACACTGTTAGAAAATAAAACATAGTAAAGTGTATTTCATAAAATGATTTTGGCAGCCTGATTTTACAAAATGAAGTTTTTATGAAATGGCATTTTTCAAATAAGAGTAATGCACTAAATGGAAATACCTGTAAAAATGTCTCAAAAAACATAGCATATGATGACAAAATACCTCATAAAGTACAAAATCAGCAATATACGAGTATATACATAATTATAATTGTTTTTACAGAATATGGATAATATTTACCGATATTTTCAAGTAACAATTATAACATACAGTATATTGCATCAGTAAAATTGTGTTTATACATATCAGTAAATTATGGCACATTCAGTTTCAGTTACTTTGAGTGGCAACGAGAGAAGCAGTCAAAGCATTAGCCCACATTACCCCGAGAACAACAATAATTTTTCAGCCAAAGCATTTCCTTCTTCACCTTTGACTTGGTGCTACAATGAGCACATCTTTTTTTGTTCCTTTTTTATTACGTTATCTCCGACATTTTTCAGTCTTATAGTATTTTCAACAGTCACGCGGCCTTGCAGGTCATTTCTTTTTCTCGCTCGCCCCTTTCTCCATTCTCTCTTACGCATAATTTATTAGTTCTTACAACTTTGCTCTTTTTCGTTGGGTCGTGCATTGATGAAGCTACATTCACCGTTCTTGTGCCCCTATCCTTCGATTTTACAATGGCTATGACTTTTGACTTGGCATATTCACTCTCTGCTGATCTGAAGTCTTTATTGGATTTTAGTAACTCTCTAGGGAGTCTACTGGTTCTTATTGTTCCACATGAGAAGACATCTTTTTTCAATAGATTTTCCACCAAGCTGACACTGGAAAAAAAACTGTTGAAGTAAGGACTATGTGCTTAGTCAATGGCACGGGGATTGATGACGAGCTTCTTGAAGTATTGTCATCGGCATCTAAAACCCCTTCCACCTCAAAATCCACAGCCACATAATCTGTGACGCCAATCAACATATCCACTACTTCTTGCCGATCGGTGGGGTCGTTCAAATCATACTTTTTCTGATCCATGCTGGAAATATACATTATTTTAGCATAAATGTGAAGGCTTCTCATTGGCATCAGAGAAGAGAGGTTAGAGGATGAACTTACATTACCCATGGAGATGTGCAAGGGGCCCTGTTTTATGGCACTACCTGCCAAGCAGGCTGAAGAAGGGCAAAAATTTGGCCGGAGGAAACCGTGAAAATATTTTTTGGGTCGGCTCAACGGTACAAAAATGCTGGAAAAAATAAAGGAATCAAACATTTAATAAATTTACCATGGGTATGTCTGACGAAAATATTCTTCAGCAAAATTTCATCAGTAACAATAATTCAGACACTCAGGGATTCATACAAAGCATATACACCAAGGACTAAATAAGCTGCATTATGATTAAATATACGCATGAATAAACTTTTTAAGGAAAAAAAATATTCAAATACACGTAATTTGATCAAAAAAAAATAAAAAAACAAGATAAGACACGGAAAACTTTTAAAATAAGCTTGGAAATCTAACATTTCCCGACCATCCAGAGAAATTTCAGATAAATATCACAAAAAAACTAAAGTAACATGTTTTCGATCAAATATTATCACAAATAAATGCCTCTGTACAAAAATGTATTCATTTTTTGTTGTAAACACTCACTTTATGAGAAATGGAATGAGGATCGGACGAAAATAATCCAAAAGTCCTGGAGTGCGATCTCGAGCACGGCTGAATCCACTGTGGTCCGGAACGGGCAGCGGTCCCTCTGAGGGACCACTTCTTCAAAGAAAACGCCACCAACGGAACCCAAGGCCATCAATAACCCCATGGGTATTTTTCTAGGTACTAACGCATGCAGCGGAGAGGGAAGAAACCATTCCCGCGTTTCAGGCGCCAAATTTTGAATGGTGGTCCCTGGGAGGGACCAGTGCCCTATAAAGGTTTAATTTATTCTATTAAACAAATGAGATAAATTCAAACTTTTTCGCCAAGTATGCACTAAGCAACTGACCTCCACTTAAAATAGATAACCCGTGTACACCCGTGTACCGGTGTAAAATTATAGTACAACACGGGTTATAAACTTAGCAATTCGTGGAATTAAAATAATAAAATAAAAAACGATAGAACTCCTCCATTTTATCCAAATTTCGTAGATCCTTCCGTCCAATCAGGAGTAACCTGATTGCTGCGACCGTTTATAGATACGTCTCAACAGCTTTGATGTACTCACTCACCCTGAAGACGATGGACAAGTCGTCCGATGAAACGTTGTTGTTACATACATATTTAACCCGGTGGAAAGCCCGAGAAGACTTTAGCAAAATAATTCGCCGGGATTAAATAATTAAATAATAGTTCATGTTCCTTCAACTCTGCACGAGAGCCAGCGGTTTCGTTTTAATGTTTCAGGATCCCCTCCCCACCTCTCGTCAGATCAAGCGGGATTCTTTGCGGGTGCATGTTAGGACCCTCTCAAACACCAGTTCGGTAACGGGTTGGGGTGGGATGACGGGGGGGGGGGGGGGGGGGGGGGCGGTGGTCGCCCGGACGGTAGTGGGCAGTTGGGCGGAAGTTTATATGGCGGGGGGTGGGAGGGTGGAGGATAGGGTGGAGGGGGAGGCAAAGCATTCCACGTTAAAAGGGCAGCATCGGATTCCTTTTGGCGGAGGCTGTGGCTCCGGAAAAGGGACGCCACCTGTCTCTCCCGGCTGACCGCCCCCCGTTCGGGGAGAATCGGCTCCTCACGAATAAGAGCAATACGGGGACGTTCACTCGGAACCGGAATCGCTATTTTATGCACGAAACCGTTTGATGGAAACGAAAAGTGAATTTTAGTGAAAAATTTATCCTCTAACCAGAGCCATGCACACATAGAGCTAAAATTAGAATAAGCAAGAGGTGACGCCCACCAATCGAACTGCACTAAAGATTTCTACATCATCCACCTCCCGTACTAAACTGTTTTAAGTCCCGGCTTACGAACGGAAAAGTTTTATATATAAGAGAATAAACAAATACTAATGTTACGAAAAATTTTTATATATAAAAGAGAGAAAAATCCAGTCTTTACGATGATAAAAAAAATTAATTAAACAAAACTAAATTTCATTAAAAAGGAAAGGAAATTCTACTTTCCAACGTTGATTTTAAAAGAATATTAATCGTACGAAGCAGTATTTAATCAAAGGATATGAATAATTAACTATGATTTAAAACAGGTAAAACCCAGTAACAACCTATTGTTGAAAACAGATCAATAAATTCTATTTTTTATTTGAAAAAATACAATCCACAAAACAATTTTTTATGTAAATGAGATATAAATCAAACTCTATAACGTCGATTATGAAAAAACCTTATCCTACAAAACAATATTACAACATAATAAAAATTTGCCGACCTCGGTGGCGGCGGGGTTAAGTCCTCGCCTGCCAAATGAAGGTCGCGGGTTCGAGTCCCGGCTGGGTAAAACTTACCTGTCCAGAAGCATGAGTATTTTTAAATATGTTGTCCAAATATAATAAAATGATCGTAATTGGGGGCACCTGTGATCATTAGAAAAATTATTATTATTAAGGGGGATTTGGAGGGGAAGTGGTGATGGGGGAGGGAATGTCTTCCTGCACAGATCCTGTCGCATCCTATAAATAACCAGTACCAACTGAACAGCGAAGTATTTTCGTAATCATTTTGTCGTGACTAAAAGTGTGCTTAAGTTAATGCAACTATCACGAATTGCGATGTGCTCGAATGTGCAAAGGCCATCGAAATATCTCGCGTTGAGTCTAACAGCCAATTCCATTGGCAGAATCTACCCTGTATCCCTTATTGCGATTGGGCGAGGGGGTTGCGTAGTCTCAAATTCGATTGGACGAAGGGGCGATGACGTACGTGTCATTCTCATGCCCACTTTTCCGATAGGGTTAAAAAAAACATTCGTTTTTCACCGCTTACGACTCGCGACATTCATGGCGGATTGAAAAACGGAAAACTACATGTCTATTCATAAAAAAATCTCAATCAGATTCTGCAATAAAAAAAGTATGGTAAATTACCCCATTCACTTCTGTTGTGATAATCAAAGCCAATAGCATGCAATATCGTTCCTAATTTCTCCACAAAAACGTAGAGTTGGGTGGAAAATTAATAACAAAATATGTACGGAATCTCGAAGTCATCTTAATCTCTCGTTGGCAACATTACATAAATTAGGTTGGGGGTCTAAGAGAAACTTACGGAGTGTCGTAGGAATGAGAGTGAACAAGGGCACAATCAAATTTTCGTGAAGAATTGATGCCCCCTCACGACTTGAAAAATTCTCGTTAAGTTTTGATGGCTTATGAATTGTCGATATCCTTAACATATTTCTAAGACATTTCAATGTCCATATTCCGGCTATCTAATAAAGGTATCTCTCAATATATCATGTGTGTTGTCATCATTGTCAACAAAAAGCTGCAATCAAGAATAAAGGAGATACGCTGATTGCGTACCTTTGTTCGCTGTAATGAAATGATTATTACTTATTAGCTAGTTATTTAGGGGAGGCGACCAACAGCTGGGGCATTTACGATAGGTGGGTAATTGGTTGGTGGCAGGAACATTTCAGGGAATGGAGGAAGGGTGGAGAGAAACTCGGCGTCGACATTAGCCTACTGCTAACGACAGGCGCCAAGGGGATCATGGCTTAATGTCCCATCCGACGGACGGAGTACTGAACTTGAAATGCCCTCCACTAGGCACTTAAGTGGGGACCAGTTTTCCACTGAAAAATCCGCCACTGCCGGAAATCGAACCCAGGCCTTCGGGATGGGAGGCCAGTACTCTAGTCACCACACCAACCCGATCCCCCGCTTAATTCGTATGGATCCCATATCAACATCATCATTAGTCAATCCTTAGATTGGTTTGACGCAGCTCTCCACTGAGTTCTTCTATCGGATAATATCTTCATATTTACGTATTTCTTCACTTTCACATCCTTCATCACTTGTTCCATATATCTCACTCGAGGCCTTCCTTTGCCATTCTTCCCGTCCACTTGTCCTTCAACGATTGTCTTCATCAGGCCATCGTGTCTTAAGATATGGCCGATTAAGTTATCCCGTCTTCTTCTTAGAGTTTTCAGCAGGCTTCTCTTTTCTCCCACTCTTCTTAATACTTGTTCATTTGTCACTCGGTCGATCCATTTAATCTTCATCATTCTTCTGTAGCACCATATTTCGAATGCTTCCACCCGTTTCTTCTCCGCTTCTGTCATCGTCCATGCCTCAATGCCGTAAAGATACATGATCCAGATACGTCCTGATGAATTGTTTCCTTACTTATAAGCTTGTATTTCCAGATGTAAGTAGGTTCTTCTTTTGGTAGAATGCCCTCTTTGCCTGAGCTATTTTTCTGATAATTTCTTTCCTGATTCGTCCATCGTTGGTTACTCGGCTCCCTAGGTAGCAGAACTCTTTCACCTCTTCCAGTTTTTCCTTCCCTAGTTTTAATGTTGGTTTTGGTGTCTTCTATTTTGCTGCACAGCAATATGTTAGTTTTATTCTTATTGATCTTAAGATGATATCTGGCCATTGTTCATCCCATGGTTATTAGAGTCTTATTCAGATCCTTCTCTGTCTCTGCTATGAGTGCTATGTCATCAGCGAATCGCAGCATGCTGATTTTTTCTCCGTGGATGGGCTTTCCAGAAGACTTCTTGACTTCATTGATGGCTCTCTTGATGTAAACAATGAAAATTACGACAGGCGCCAAGGGAATCACGGCTTAACGTCCCATCCGACGGACGGAGTACCCGACGACGGATCCCATATACTGTTACCGTATTTCAAATGAGATCTGCGGTATTATTTTGTCCACTGTGAGTCTCATTTGTTTGGGAGGCCAGTACTGTAGCCACCTCACCGATCCCCGATCACTACTTATTCTTTTCAAATCCTTTTTCAGGCTGACTCTAAACATTCCTGATGCCTTTCGTTGTCAAGTGACTTAGTTTTGTGCATTGAACTATATACATGAAAATGAACTTTACTAATACTAGAAGTATAAATAACAAGCATCAACCACATATTTTTGTGATTCAATTCGCTAGTTAGTCACTCTCAAAGAAATCCCAGTGATTTCTGAAAATAAAACAATTATGGCGTCCATATAATGAAGGTGTTAAGATTCACATTAATTGCCATGAGAAAAAAATTCACCTGGACCGGGAATCGAACCACGGAACTTTGGCTTTCCCGATCACTGCGCAGACCAATACCAGACCAGATAGTGAAAATTTGCCGTAGATATTAATTTAACATTTTTCACAATGCAGGTGTAACCAAGTTCTTTCTCAACACCAAAACTTCCACCAGACTGACAACTAATCGAGTTTAATGCAGTATTTTTTATTTTTACATTTTTAATTTTTAATGTGTTTATTGGAAGAACCCAGGCAATTTCCGACGATGTAGGTGAACCATTTTAATGATTTTAGCTGAAAAGCAAGCTATAAAAGTTAAAAGAAGCCAGATTATGCAAAAATAATATTTTTTAGACCTTAAAAGCTCAATATGTTTACTTTTTTGTCCGAGGTGGCAGACTAATTACCTAACCAATATTTTTTCTGCTAACATAACTTAAAAGTACCAACTTTCACATTATTGGCCAACTTTCGACTGAGTATTGAATAAACAACTCCGTCTGGGATCGTATAATCACTACATGAAGTATGCCTCTGTATTTAAAATATTTATCGAAAAATACTTTGTATGCGTCAAACTTTTACGTGAGTTTAACCTGAATTGGCAAATTAGGTCAATTTTAATTTAAAAATATTCAGGGATGCAATGCATTCTTTGATGGAGAGCTTCCTTTACAGAAGTTAGCGAAGCGAATCAAGTCGAACTATACGATCAAATTAGTTAATTTTTTCTCGAACGATGAAAAGTGGGATAATTAAGGCATAAAAAATTACTTGTGCAATTAGGACATATGTGGATTATTTTCCATATTCGAATAAAGGTTTAAAAATATTTACTGGCTATATTCGGATTGAAGTTTGAATGCCTGGAATGTTAAGGGAAAAATACTGCATCGTGATAGCAATGAGTCCGGCACGCCTACGTCATAAAGACATGGGGGAATATATTTGACATTTATTTCTCGTGTATTAACGATGTGATTTATGTGAACATTCTTATCGATTTAAATATATCAATAGTATAAAACAATATATTCCATGCCAACCACGAAGATTATCAAATGCTATTAAAATGTTTATCTTTAGACTCGATAGCCTGATAAAGAAAATCGTCGAGGGAAAACTGAATGGAAAAGGCAGGGCTCGTATGAGTTATATGGAACAGGTTGTGAAGGATGTAAAAGTGAGGAATTACGTTAATATGAAGAGGTTGGCGGAAAGGAGAATCGAGTGCAGGGCTGCGTCAAACCAATGCTAGGATTGTTGACCAATGATGGTGCTTGAAATGTTCGAGAAAATTGACGAAATTCACGTGACCTGAAACGCCTTCTGACGTCACTGCACGGCATAGGTTTCATATTGCTACGGAAACAGACTTTCATTTTAGAAGAAAATTAGCTAAAATATTATTAAAATAATAAATTCTTAAGACTTCTTCACTTGTCACTTGGTCGATCCATTTTATCATCATCATTCTTCGGTAGCACCATATTTCGAATGCTTCCACAATTTTCTTCTCCGCTGCTGTCATCGTCCATGCCTCACTGCCGTAAAGAAACATGCTCCAGGTATACGTTCTAATGAATTGCTTCCTTACTTATAAGCTTGTATTTCCAGCTGTAAGTAGATTCTTCTTTTGATAGAATGCCTTCTTTGCCTGGGCTATTCTACTATTTCTTTCTTGCTTCGTCCATCGCTTGTTACTCTGCTTCCCAGGTAACAGAACTCTTTAACCTCTTCCAGTTTCTGTTTCCTATATAACGCTGGTTTTGGCCTCTTTTTTCTTGCTGCTGGTCTTCTTCTTATTGATCTTCAGCTGATGTATGGCCGTAGTCCTTTCCATGGTTGTTAGCATCTTATTCATCTCCTTCTTTGTCTCTGCTATGAGAGCTATGTCATCAGCGGATCGTAGCATGCTGATTGTGTCTCCGTGGATTTTCACTCCAGAACACTTTTCCTTGATTTCATTGTTGGCTCTCTCGATGTAAACATTAAAAAGTACGGGAGACAGAAGAAAATTAAGCGATTAATTAAATATATATATTAATTATATATATTTTTTGAGGCTTTTTGCCGGTCCTTGATACAAGCAATGACTGGAAAAGTTTTAAAAAGCAAAATCCGGCAATTTTCCTTTGGTTGATTATCCCTATGGTTGTATGCTTCTTAAAAATAACAGCAATTTCTTTCGATTTTGTGGTGACGTTTTTCTAAGCTACCGAAGAAGTACAATTTTTAAAGAGTAATATCTTTGTAACACAACTTATTCATGGGCAAAATTTTCGCCCAGCAGATTTTAGCTAGTGAACTTCGCATTCAAAGAGATATAAAATATTGTTCATGTTTTCCATTACTGATTTTTCAGTTGGGTTGGGTTGGGTTGAATTCTTTGAAAAATCTAACTTTAACACTTTCACAGCTTTTAAGGCCGTTGTACCTGGTTCATTTTTTTGTGCAAGAACTCGTTCAATGCGCAAATTGTATCGTTTACGAGGTGTTCGTACAATTTCTTGTACAAGAAATTCGATCATGCTCTATATTATTGGATGAAGCCGTCAAAGATCCACTCCGTAGCTTCTGCGCATGCCATGTGACTGCTGTGATGCGTTCGTTTAGTATTCGTAAGGTTGTTTTGTGTTTGTAATCACTTGTATTCCTATTAGCTTGGCAAAACTTCCATTTTTGTGGTACATATCGTGATATTCTTTGTTGCTTTCATACTGTGATATTGGTCGGTTGCGTTGGAAGTGTTCTATTCCTCAAAGGATGAGTTGGACACACTGAAAAACATTAAACCTCAATGAAATTAAGACGACGTTTATGAACCAATAAGGGACTAATTGCAACAAGCATAAACATGATGTTTGGAGGATAAATAATGGGTTTCCTTAGCCGATGAAAGAGTGCAAGTAACCAATCGTATAATTTCATTTTATTAATACTAGGATTAATGGTAGCAAATCATCGTAACCCAGTAACTATGGAAGTATTTTAAAAATAATATCGTCATCGGATATCGAAATTCAGCTGTTCGACAAAAACCGATATCTGTGCATGTTATTGGCGCACGAATTGCATGAAAATCTTTGATTTTGTACGACCGTGAACTAACTTCTTGTACAATTTCATGGTCTAATCTCGCCGTTCAATTTATGGTGCAAGATCTTGTACAAGAAATTGTACCGTGTACAACGGCCTTAACAAGTAACTTCATATGCATTACAAATCCAACTCTACAGCATCATGTTTTGGGACCGGCCCATCGCTATGCATGACAGACAGTTTAGGTTAAATATTGCGAAGAATACAAAATAGTGTATTTCCCTCATTGGGTTCACGGTACTGAGGAAGAAGGTACTGTAACATGTTGTTTACAAGCCATGTTTAACTTATAAGTAAACTATATGCATGAAATTCAAGGGGTCCGCCATATTTGATTTTGATCATTGCTTTTCTATAGAGAGATAGGAAAAAATGGCGCCTGCCTCTACAATGGGCGATAATGATAGTTCGCGCGGTGGTCAAGAAAGTAGCGAAAAAACCTAACTCAAGTATGGATTGTGACAAGTTTTGATTGTTAGTCGTCGCGGTTAGAAACGCGAGTTAATTAATTTCGGCCGAACTTTTAACAATGGGCGGAGGTCGCTACATATAGGGGACAGTAGAGCAACTCGGGGAGTCGAATTTTGACAATCGGTCCATGCGGAAGTAAATCCCCGTCGCGAAGTTGTCTGAAATAAGGAAAATCTGCAAAGGGCAGGATTCCGGTATAGCAGCCAAATAGGACACGAGGAGCTGGTCTTCAACCATTGGGCTGAGAAATCTCGTGGTTGCAGACGGAGGACGCTATTTCGACTTCAAGGAGATAGACGAGGAATCATCAGAGAGCCTGCGCGTAATTAAGTGGTCCACTTCTCACTAAAAACCAGTATGTAATAATTTTGAGAGGGTTATTTATTTATATATGAGTGTCAGTGATCAGTGAAGTGGCTCTGAAAGTGATAAAGTAGTCTATGGCCTGCCTGTCCTATTTAAACAAGAGCCTGCAGAAGGAAGAAAATTATTGTCTTTGTATTCTAAGAAGGGTATTATTCTGCTTTGATTTGTTTTGAGTGAGACATATCAGGGAGGAGGTGACGTATTTGAAAAGTGTAATATCTGAAGTGTATTTATTTGAGCTAGTCTGGGATTAAACAATTTTGTTAAATTGAAACGTTTCTAGTTTCCACAACAGCAACCTGCGGTGTCGAAAACAATTAGATATTACAGTACTCATAACAAAGCCATCGAAGGGTGAGAGAGTCTCTCAAGAAACACTGAGAGAGGCGTCTTGTGTGCCTTCTTACATTCCCTTTAAGACCCATACGTCTTACTAAGTCGTTTCAAAACAGCGAATTGAATTCGCTGATGTGCGATGCAAGGCGATGCGCTTCCGCTGACCCAAATTCAAATCATTCCGTCCCAACTTCAGCCGGAGCCTTCTCTTCGGAACATTCCGGGTGGCAGTCATCTCGCGCGGAGAAATACGGGAATAAATTAGTGCGAAATAATCCACGGAGAGCAATCGGCATGCTGTGATTTCCCGACGACATTAGTGATCATGACAGAGGCAGATATTTGAGCAATACAGTGGAAACGCGGTTCACGAACTTCAATTCGTTCCTGCGGGGCGTGTTTGGAACCGTCGGGATTATCTCGAATAGGTAACCAAGGAGTCACGTGGTACAAACACGAATGTTTGCAATTGAAATGTGTCTGAATCGCTCGTTACAATATCTTTCATCGTTTCCACTTGAGCTTAGATTCTAGAGTAGACTAGAGACTTAAGTTCAATTGATGTACGAGAAATCAGATACTTTTCCCCTGTTAGACCTCATTTGGAATATGCTGTCAGTGTATGGGATACCTACGAAATCGGTCTAAATAAATTGAACTTGAACGTGTGCAGCGAAGATCGGCAAGATTTGTGAAGGGAAGGTACGATAACATTATTAGCGTAACCAGTCTACTAAATAAATTAAATTGGGAATCATTGTCAGATCGCAAGTTGAAATTCAGACTTAATCTCTTGAACAAATTCCAAGAACATGTTTTCAGTGTTGATATTAAAAATATTTGCGGACCCCACCTTACTATTGTAGACTGGACCATAATCACAAAATTAGAGAAATTGATACCCGAACTGACAGATTCAAAATGTCCTTTTTTTCCTCGTACTATTAGGGACATGAATAACGGTAAATATATCCAGTACGAGTGTGGCAATGGATAACATTGGTAGCTGCATGTTGGTATAAGGAGCGTAGGCTTTCGCAGCGCGGAGAATATCCAGTTGTCTCTTTCGGGAGCCGCCGCGTGTGGAGCTTTGTCGTCCAAGCTTTCGCGTCCATAGCAGGCCACATCATCAGGGTTAAAACCTGGTTTAATGTTGGTATAAGGACTTGAAGGCAACCCATCTAACAGCATGTTTTTTCATGTTTGCTTTGCTCTTTTTCTTTTTTTTTAATAGTGTAGTTTAGAAAAGTATAAAAATACTAAACCTTTTTTATGCATGATATGTAGTGCATGTTTGGTGAGAATTCACCTCCTGCCACACACCCTCGCGGTGGCTTGCAGGGTATCGTGTAAATGTAAATGTAGATGCGCTATTCTCATCTTTCTCGACCATAGAGTCCCCAGATGAGATAAAATACAAGTGTAAACAATGAATGAGGTTCTAATCAGTGGTTTTAATAAACCAAATTTGCAAACCATTCGTGTTTATACCTGGTGATTCCTTGGTCACCTATTCGAGATTATCCCGACGGTTTCAAACATAACCCCCCGGCGTGAGCATTTGAAACCTTTGGGAAACATCGACCAACCTCTTCACATTTACGTAACTCCTCTCTTTTATATCCCTCACAGCCTGTTCCATATATCTCATACGAAGCCTTCCTTTGGCTTTCTTCCCGTCCACTTTTCCCTCAACGATTGTCTTCATCAGGCCATCGCGTCTTACGACATGGCCGATTAAGTTGTCCCGTCTTCCTTTTATGGTTTTCAGCAGTCTTCTCTTTTCTCCCACTCTTCTTGAGACTCCTTAGTTTGTCACTCGGTCCATGTATTTAATCTTCGTTGTTCTTCTGTAATATATAACACTAGGAAAGTTACCCAAAGACATTTTGCCTAGAAAAATGCAATATGCAAGGATAGGGGTGCTTATGTATTTTTTTATCAACGTAGTTGAGCGCTCTGAGAAGTGGAGGTCATTCAGCCCTCCAGTAATGAAAAAATACAATAGACCACCATTTTTCTCCGAGATTTCCCGTAGGAGGTGACTTACTGGTTCACTCAAGGGTTAAGTTCTCAACTTCTGGTCATAATTCCTGATGATTGAGCTACTTTTTAAGCAATGGAGGTAGCTTAATTCAGGAATGCAAAATTTAGGTTGTATGTGTGGTTAATCTAATTCAATTAATCTGCGTATCTGCGTCGTAGATATTACTATAGCTCTAAAACTTTCTGAAACTGACAGATCCTAGATTATGAGGGTATTTACAATAGGAAATATTACAAATGGATGAATTGAGGCAAAAAATTAGCACAGCACAAAACGGGCCTCCTACGGGTTAGCAATAAAGTCTTCCACTTTTCATATTTATTGTTGTTGGATAACTTCAGCTTTTAAATTTTCTTTTCACAATACAGGATAAAAACGCAATGAATAAAATGTGCTACAAATTTCGAGGCAAGTCTTTTATAATTTTTTTTATCGATGGAATACAGTTAGTGATGAGAGGATTTAACTTAAGTCTTATCCAATCGCATTACTGTAATGGTTTGCAAGATATAGCAAAGAAGTCAACAATGTCATAGAATCGTTAATTTCGTTACACCATAGAATTGATGGATTCAACGTACCGAAGTCGATAGCAGAGAAATCTTTTTCGAGAACCTCACGTCAATTTTTAAGCTGATTTAATTGGATTGCCAAAATCTTCAGGTACTTAAATTTACTCCTCACTAATGCGATTTAATTAGTAAAATGCTTCTCCGAAAAGAAAAAAAAACAAATAAGGTAAAGCATGAAGTTATTTTGACGATTAATACGAGGAAACAACCACAGTTTTTTCCTTAAGAGTGCATTCGACAAATAATTGGCGAAGGAAGAAAAGCCGAGCATGTGGCATTAAGTTTATAACCGTAGACCATGAGTTGTGAGGATAACGGAAACAATTCAAATACGGTGTGAATATAAAATTGGGGGAACGTCTGGACAAACGAAAAGACGCATGGGAAGGCGGAGAAGAGCTATTGGGAGGATCTTTGGATGAGACAGAAGCGGGTGAGATGGCAGACAGGTGCCAATGGAGAGGGGATGATTGATGGGAATCAATGTCAGATCGCAGGTTGGAATTCAGGCTTTATCTCTTAAACCAATTCGAAGACCATATTTTCAGTGATGACGTTAAAAATATTTTGCGGACCCCAACTTACTATGGTAGACCGGACCATAATCACAAAATTAGAGAAATTGATTGCTGAACTGACAGATTCAAAATGTCCTTTTTTCCTCGTACTATTAGGGATATGAATAACGGTAAATATGTCCAATACGAGTGAATCAATGTATAGCATAGGTCGTTTCATGTTGGTATAAGGACTTGAAGGTAACCCAGCTAACAGTTTTTTCATGCTTACTTTACTATTTTTACCTTTTAAATAGTGCCATTTAGACAAATATATTAATACTAACCCTTTTAAATGCATGTTATGTAGTGCATGTTTGGGGACAATTCACCACCTGCCACACACGTTTATGGTGGTTTGCAGGGTATTACGTAGATGTAGATGAGATATCCATAGGCGAGTGGCCACTATGGTGCAAATGCACGCTGTACTTTACCTCATTAATTACTGTATTGGTTATAATGGAACTAAACGCTTCTGGTGTTGTCCGCGTCACTAGTCACCAATCATAAGGGACCGAAAGTAAATTGAGTAAATGGTAAAAAAAACTCTGTATTTCCACATGAAAACTTAGTCATGTGGACATAGGCACCTTTTGATGCCCTAGCGGGTGAAACCGGTCGTGTCGTCATTAAAAAGTTTTCATGTGGAGTTTTTTCTTCTTTGTGAAAGATGAATTTCCACCAAGTTACCGCCGATACTGTCGATTTTATGAGTAAATGGTGCAATAAGGGGTCGGGCCGACGGTTACATTTGTGATAATGACACTTTATGATTTCTTTATTTGTTCAAATAAAAATGAGGATGTAAATGATAATTTTGCTGAACGAATAACATTATTGAGTCATAAAGAAAGGTGATTTTTAGGAATGTCTCTATCATTATTTTGGTTTCTCATTATTATTTTTTTTTGGAATTTCATTATTGAATAGTATATGAGTAAGAATAATAGCTCAGGCAAAGTGGGCATTCTATCAAAAGAAGAAACTATTTACAGTTGCAAATACAAGAGAGGAAGTAAGGAAAATATTAATCATAACCTATATCTGGAGCATGTTTCTTTAAGACAGTGAGGCTTGGACGATGAAAATTGTGGAGAAGAAAAGGGAGTAAGCATTCGAAATGTGGTGCTACAGAGGAATGATGAAGATTAAATGGATCGACCGAGTGACAAACGAACAAGTCTGAAGAAGAGCGGGAAAAAGGAGAAGTCTGTTGAAAACCCTAAAAAGAAGACGGGACAACTTAATCGGCCATATCTTAAGACACGATTGCCTGATGAAGACAATAGTCGAGGGAAAAGTGAACGGGAAGAATGGAAAAGGCAGGCCTCGTGTGAGATATATGGAACAAGTCATGAAGGGTGTAAAAGAGAAGAATTACGTTAACATGAAGAGGTTGGCTGATAGAAGAATCGAGTGGAGGGCTGTGTCAAACCGATCCTAGGATTGTTGACCCTTGATGGTGATATAGAGTCCAGCCGCGTTGAAATGGTCCTGCGCGAAAATTTCCGCGCACCCCCTCTCTGACCTCCCCCCCTGTCCCCCGCTACCCCCACTCCGGGCTCCTTCCTTCCCCTACCGTGCCTCCCCTACCAGTGTCATTTCATTGTAGTTGCCAGCTCTTTTCGTTGTACATTTCGTTGTTTCGTTGACATCCTTGAACAAAAAAGCGAAATTGTTTCAGAACATTGTTCCGAATATTCCACCGAGAAATAGACGAAAGTTTGCGGACATGCGCTGATGGATAAAGAAATAGACAAAATAATTGTCGAACTAACAATAAGTGGTAGTGACACGAGTGGAGACTCCGACACGCCATTCTCATCCTCGGAAGAGTGAATGAAATGTATTACAATCTAAATGCGCGAGCTGTTTTTAACTACAACTTTGTTAATAAAGCAGAAAGAATTTTAGTTGATTGAATATTACGGTAATTTTAGTAGCTATGATTATTAACTTAAATTGATAGCTTTTGAGAGAAAACTATGCCTACGTTTTCCAAAAACTATCACGTGTGTGCCATAGGAAATCAGTAAATCATCGCTTCGTTTCAGTTTATTCATTACTATATTGTAGTCTAGTAAGGTTTGGAGGTAGGTTGCGTATAATTTAATATATTTTATTAACTTTTATTTCCTCACGATGCAACCAATGTAACTTTAATTGTGATCCAGAAATTGAGAACGGAATTATTATCTCATTTTTTTATTCTCCTCATTCTCTATTGGAAGCCTTGTTTGAGCCTCTTTGTTATATGTAATGTTCCACGGCAATTATACCAATAAATAAGGTTATTAACATTTATATGCTAAATTAATTTCCCTCCACCACGGCCAGTTTTGTGCCTTTGTGTTTTCCTAAGCTCGCCGGAGTGAGGAAAACTGGCAACACTGTTTGCCTCTCCTCCAGTGAGTGAGTGAGAGAGTAAAGAAGAGGAGGTAAGGCCGGGAGGTGGGGTAGGTAGTCGTAGCTCCTCCCACCGTTCACCGAGAAGGACCATTTCAACGCGGCTGGACTCTAGGAGCAAATGTAATGAATGAAGTTGCCATACTTTGCCATTTACCTTCATTTGGCATTCTCTCCATTCCTTCCATTTTCATCATTAATTATTCGCTCCTGATTTTTTCACCGTTATGAAAGTAGTAAAGTATGTACATCCGGGTTCTCTATCACTCAGACATACCTCGACGTTCTATTCCGGGGGCTCCCCCGTTTCTTAAAACGTCATTTCTCTTGTGTTTCCGCCTTTCTCGAGTGGGAAGCCGAATGTCTTCGCCCTCTCTCCGCTTATCGTTAAGGTTCTCAGGGTGGCGGAGGTCATTCAATCACCAACGTCACCCCGGGGTGAAATTGACCCCGCGGTATGGCCTCCGGCTTCGATTCTCGCCTCGCCGCATTGGCGCTGGCGGCGCCTAGCTGCTGACAGTGACCAACGACCCATGTGTCTGGCGCGCAATAAACGTAACGTAGGTCAGGAACAAATTGGCCAGACAATGGCTGCCGAGTGGCCCACCTAGGACGTAGATCTCTCTAGGTATTCCTGGAGTAGGTATCTATTGGTCTGTTCCTTCACCGTGCGTAGATGTCACCTCTTCCGTCTCTAACCGATCTCAAATAGAAGAGTCGGTTCGCGCTAGACATGGAAATGTGGGCGTTTACTCGGAATCGAAATAGCAATTTTGTACACGAAATCGTTAGATGGAAACCAAAAAAGAATTTTAGTGAAAAAATTAATCTTCTGACCACAACCATGCACTCATAAATCAAAAATTAAAATAAGCAAATGGTGACGGAAAAGCTGCTGTGATAACATTGACGTCATTTTCCTCCCGTCCTTGACTGCTTTTAGGGGAAGGGGAGGGAGTGGAGGGGGATTCTCGGAAGGTCTGCTCGCACAGATCCTGTCGCAATCTCTCCTATTGGTAGAGTCAGCTGTGTGTCCCCCACTGCGATAAGTCAAAGTAGCTTCGTGGGCTAAGTTGTGATTGGACGAAGTCGTTATACGTCAGAGGTTGCACGACGCCCACTTTTCCGAAAGGGTTAAAAACATTAGTTTTTCGACGCCTATAACTCGAGAAATAATTGACGGATCAAAAAACGGAAAAATAAGTGTCTTTTTATTTTACAAACTCTATCAGATTCGGCAATAAAAAATATGGTAAACGACCCCATTGGCGATATGAAAAATTAATAAAACCGATTAATTAATTAATATGGTGATTTCGACTGTTTAACGTGAGTCATGCTAATCATTCTTGCACACCACCGCTACTCTTTGGAATTTTCCAGAAAGTCTGTTGAACTTTGGAGGTAGTTTCACATTAGATATATCCCACTATCCCTTTTGTCTCACCATCATAGCATGGCATAAATCCTGAGGTTGGTTTCTCATCATCATTGGTCAACAATCCTAGGATTGGTTTGACGCAGACCTCCACTCGATTCTTCTATCGGCCAACCACTTCATATTGACGTAGCTCCTCTCTTTTACATCCTTCACAACTTGCTCCATATACCTCATACGAGGCCTGCCTTTTCCATTCTTCCCGTTCACTTTTCCCTCGACTATTGTCTTCATCATGCCATCGTTTCTCAAGATATGGCCGATTACGCTGTCCCGTCTTTTTTTTATAGTTTTCATTAGACATCTATTCTCTCCCACTCTTCTAAGCACTTCTTCGTTTGTCACTCGATCTATCCATTTTATCATCATCATTCTTCGGTAGCACCACATGCTTCCCTGCCATATGTTACAATGCTCCAGATGTATGTTCTAATGAAATGTTTCCTCACTTCCACGCTTGTATTTGCAGCTGTAAGCAGAATATTCATCTGCTAAAATGCCGTTTTTCCATTGGCTATTCTACTGGCAATTTCTCATTTACTTCGTCCATCGCTGTTTAATCGGCTTCTCAGTTAGCGGAACTCTTTCAACTCCTCGATTTTTTCCTTGGGTTAACATTGGTCCTGGCTTCCTTTCTTCTGCTGCATACCAATACCTTAGTTTTCTTTTATTTGTTATTTAGATGATATCTGGTCATTGTTCCTTCCATATTTCCTAGTGTCTTCTTTAAATCTCCTTCTGGTACTGCCATGATTGCTATGCCATCGGCGAATCGTAGAATGCTGATTTTCTCCCCGGAGACTTTTATCTGACTCCTTGGATGGCTTTCTCTATATAGTCATTGAATAATACGGGAGACAGTGCACATCCTTGCCTCACTCCTCTCGTTATGCTTGCTTCTGTACTGCTGGGTCCTGATTTGATTATGGCCACCTGGTTTTTAAACAAGCTGTGAATAACTCTTCGGTCATTGTATGACTCTCCAATTTCCTTCAGAAACATTAGCATCATATTTCAATCCACGTTGTCAAATGACCCACCGTCCGCAACCCGGTGGACGCAGTCGGTGGCTTTAAGCTCAGCCTCGAGTTCGTTTCACATAGCTTAGATTATTTAAAGGGTACTCAGGAAATGTGACGAGAAGACAAAAGAGCGATGTTACTTATCAACAGCTAGGCCACATCTTGAATATGTAGCCAGTGTATGGGATTCAAATGAATTAGGTTTGATCACAGAACTAGGCAGTATACTGTATAGAGCCGCCGGGTTTGTTAAAAGGTTCCACAGTAGATTTAGTAGTGTATCAGAACAAATAGGTTGGGAATCATTATCAGATCGTAGGTTATAGTACAGCTTAAATCTATTGCAGAAATTCAAAGCGGATAGCTTTACTGAAGATGGTGGATATGTATTATATATGCCAGCGTGGTATGCTAGATTTGACAAGATAAATAAGATTAGGGAGATTTAAAATATAATTTTTCCCGCGCACAATAAGATACCACAATAGGCAGCGTAGCAAAGGGTGGAACATTGTTAGAGTAGTCTACCCCAGCCTAATTAATAGATGAATTAGGCTGGGAATCATTATCAGATCATCGGCTAAAGTAGGTACCTACGCATTAAATCTTCGGCAGAAATTTAAAACGGATAGTAAAGATGTTAGATATATTAAAAACCCCTAAGTATTATGCTAGATTCGACTAGACAAATAAGATTAAAGAGACCAAGAGAGGGAGAGAGTTTAAAGAGAGGTTGTCGTACCGATAGATTTGAATTGCCATTTATCCCGCGTACCATAAGAGAGCAATGCAGATAGACTAACAAAATGTTAGGTAGATGAAATATTGTTAAATTAATCTGTAGTCCATGATGCGTGTATTAACAGTCAATAATGCCTTTATTACTATGTTGTCGCTAACCACCTAGCTGCATGTGGCCCTATTATATAACATGTTTCCATAGAGCAGCCTAAATGCACGTCAATAGTGAATTTATTGTGATCTTCTCCCCATGCCACACCCCCTCGCGGTGACTTGCAGGGTAACGCGGATATGTAGATGCAATAATCGTACGGATATTCAAAAATTTACTATAATTTACCGTAACATAGCGGTGGACTAAAATATCTCGCGGTATTTTCGAACCACGATTCAATGCCAATGAAATAATTGAATGTCGAGTTTCTTGATACGTTTGTGTTAATACGATAATGTTTATAAGTTACCTCATGTGTTGGTACGCTATGCTTGGAGTTAATACGTATAATGAAATAGATATTGGCCAATCATGGTAGAATGTTCTTTGAGGATCCGATGTTTGAGGAACTAAAAAAAAATCCTTCTAGCTAAGTTGGAAAAATATGTTAAAAATAAAATCATTTCTCATTTGCAAAATGTGATCTGTATTATGATCTGTATGGTATGCGATGACTAGAAACAATACAATTTTAAACAAAGGGTGTCATAGTTGAAATGGTGAATATGATTTTAGGCTTCCCTCTCCTTTAAGTTACCGATATATAACCTAATGTAAAGATTTATTTATAGTCAAACTGGAGATTCGAATCCCTGGCCTTTTGAAAAACATGCGAATATCTGGGGTGTTATTTTGTAATCTCACTTTAGTGAGAATACGTCATAAAATGTCACTTTTTCGTAGTTAAACTCCGCCACCCAGACGGCGTGACCATCTTCGGATCTCAAGCGGTGAACTGCCGGTCATGTGCTGGTCTTTTAGACGATTCATCCGCTCTCATCCGTATCTTTCGACTCTTGATCCATTTCATTATCTCCGCCTGCCATTAGCTCCCATTTCATCTTCATTATGAACGTGAAATGGAGCCACCATCGTTTCCACTTGAAGCTTGAGTTGGAAAAAAAGCAAGAGCGAGAATGATACAAACGACTTTAAATTTTATTTTTGGAATTTGCACAAATTGAAGAACTTATAACTTAGAAAAACATTTGAAGAACTTAAGCGTTCTTAAATCACGAATTGTATATTGTCAACAAATGATTTCTAAAAACACTATTAACGTAAAATGTTGCGAGAAACATGCAAATTCCAATATTGGCATAAAGAAAATTATCGGACATGAATTATCTTGACAGGTCATCCGAATAATTAAAATGATATGGACAAACAATTTTTCACTCACCTTCACCGTATTCCTCCATTTTTGAAGAAAGCGGTCGCCGTTGCCAGGCACTCGTTTGCTTATTCAAAGTAGACGAGATCGGCAACAGATAGCGTTACCGAAAAAGCTTCGACAATTCACGAACCGTTCGTGAGCCGATCATTAAGAGAGCGAAACGGATGTCCCGCCTTCACGCAAAGAGTCATTAAAAAGGTGAGATTACAAAATAACCCCCCAGATCTCCTGGTTGTCTAATGCCTTGAAGAACACAAGATAGAGGTGAGGAAGGTCGCGAATCCAGCACGAAAATTAAGCCAGAATTTCGAACATTACCCTATACCCTAGAAAATATGTCCTGCCACGATGTCAGGCCGTATTATATCCGGAGTAATTTCGTACCTCGCCGCATTGCCGCTGGAAAATAGGTAAGTCATCCTTGTTTACCCAGGAGGCGTTGGAAAATGGAGGCCTTTCGTTTACCTTCTCGGCGAGGCGTCGCGCATTCAATTTGGGAGGAAATATGAAGGGAGTGCTTTTCAGCTGAGTGCTCGCGAGGGAGGTAGGCCCTCCCTCTGTCGACTGACCTCCGCAACATCCTCTGACTCTATTTCAACCACCCGTTCACTTCCGTCGCGACCTTTGCTCGTGGCAAAAAATAAACACGGGAGACTCCCTCACGAAAACTCCGCGATGAATATACAATGCCGCTGGTTTAAATGCGCCGCCCGCTTTGCGTTGTTGCCATGGTGATTCCCAAGGTGGTCCCTCCTTCCGTCAGCTAAGCCAGGGAAATCGATCTGACCGTTAGAAGGAAGGGCGATGCCCGGTTCGAATGGATGAACCCCACTGACCTGTTTATTGGGGGAGGGGGTGGGACTACATACCCACCCCTTTAATGTTTAGCCCCTTTTGACGTACGACGCAAGGCAGGGGTAACAAAAAATGCATCGTTCGTAGGGTGGAGGGGAAATTTGAGATAGAAGACCGAAACCAAATCCAAAGTACCTACTCAGAATGAGACAGATTTATGTCTTAACCCTTTCAACACAAAACTCAAAGCTTGTGCCACTAAATACGTCATGATTAAGGATAGGTAAATTACCGTAATTTTCAATTGGGGTAAATTACCGTGGTAATTACGATAATTTTCGAAAATTACCGTAATTTTCCGTTAATTTTAAATTTTGAGCTGCAAATCCTTATCCGAGGAAACGAAATCCTTATCCAAGACGAAATCAAATAGCATTGAGATACAAATGCCGACGCTTATATATATCAAAAATTATAACTCAGTAAAACAATTATAACGAAGTTGGCAGCAACTCGCAATTTGACACTCTTTTGTCACACCATGAGAAATTTTCGTTCCAAAGACATACCTCTGCGCAATGTGGATTTGTTATTTTATTCTGAATTAATCACGGACACAGTGTAAACTATGTAAACAAAATCGTTTTAGCTACTTAATTTATAATATCACCCATTCCAATGGTTTCTTTGTGAGGAAGAAATTTTCTGACAAAGAACTTTTCTGAAAATTACCGTTTATTACCGTAATTTTCAGGGATGTTTGTAATTTACGAAAAATACCGCGGTAATTTACGAAAATTACCCATCTCTACCGAGTTGCCCATCTCTAGTCATAATAAATATCTAGCCAACATTAGTTCTTCAAAATCCAATCATTTTCTTCGATTCTCTATCCGCAAGGACCAGGTTTCTGAGCCATACGAAGTCCACATCTCCTTTTCATATTTATTATTTATTTTCATAGATATGGTCCCCATATCTGTACTTAGAGATATTTTCTGCTCTTCGATTAATTTATTTCTATTTTGCAAAGACTTTCTTAGAACAATTATTTACTTGATAGCAGTACAGTACTAAACTTAAAACCATTTTCATTCTGAATGCTCGCACAATTAATGAACATTACACGTTGCGTTTATTTTCATTTCAGGGTATTACAAAAAGAGTAATGATTCATATCAGCCGAACAAGTTGCATTCCCAGATACTACATTGCAATCCCAATTACTAAGTAATCAAGATTGAACCATAAACTTAAGTTAACCTGAAATTCCTAAGAAAAAAACTCTTCCATCAAATACTCATGCGGTTGAATACTTAAATATGAATAGCATTTAGCATTGCAACACATTTTCAAGCCATGGGCAGAAATTGCGGTTGATGGTCAAAACATCAAACCCGTTAATTAGCCTCCAAAATGGTGTCACCCGCAAATTATATTCCTTGTAGTTTTGTGGGTATTTTTAAGTACGCTGGAGCGGTAGTCATGGGTCTTTTCGTGTGCATTGTAATACTATTTCAATAACGCCGAAAAAATGCTCACATTTATTTTAAGTGCAACTTATCATACGAGTCATTATAGGTATTATCATAGGGTAAGTATAAAATAGGGAGCTCACCGCATGGGGCAAGACTGTTATGCATTTGGACGTAGTACTGGAAGATTTCCATAGATGTCGTGGTAACAATTTTTCGCGTCAGATATTGTCACGTCGTAGCTGGAGATTAACTCATCTAGATGGCGTTCTGAACACTACTCATGTTAATTATTTGGCAATCTAGAGGACTCTGGTTTCGCGTTGCGTCACAAATGATAATTTTCGCATCCATTATTTTTGTTTTTCTAATCGACTTAAGCGGCACATAGCATATGCTACTGTTGTAGTTTTGTAGTAGTATAGTTTTGTGTAGTAGTACATGTTTATTTAGGGCGCGTCGACGACTAGGTCTCTTTCGCCTTAGTTATGATATTTTATTATAATAGTGAGATATGTCTTTACCTATGGTCAACAGTCACATGGATAAGTGAGCATTAATATCACTGTTAAAACAAAGGTATATTGTCAAGGGGGGATTTTTGTTGTTTTATTAAAAACACATAATCCCCCGCTGCAAGGAGCAGACGGAGCAGTGTATAAGACACTTCTCGATTATGCCGCTTAAGTCGATTCGAAAAACGAAAGCTATGGATATATATCGTTTCTGACGTAAGGCGAAAAATTCTTCCCTCGCCATCTATGGAAACCTTCCAGTACTATATCCATAACGAAGATGAAAGGTAAGTTAAAATATGCACATTTTGATTTTCTAGTCGGTGTGACACCGTGAAATTGCTAGTAGCCGTTATAAGAATACAATGTTAATTATTTAACGCTTAGAAGAAAATCCGTTCATGTGTTATCAAATTATAACGAATTTTATCTCATTTACCATATGCTTATATGTTAACAAACGCCATGTGACGATGATGTACGAGAAATTGGCTACTTTTCTCTTGTTATACCTCATTTTGAATGCGTTGCCAGTATATGGGATCATTATGAAGTAGGCTTAAATAATGAACTTGAACGGTTGCAGGGAAGATCGGAAAGATTTGTAAAGGGACGGTATGATAGCTATATTATTATAACAGGTCTATTAGATGATCAAAATTGGGAATCATTGTCAGATCGTCGATTGAAATTTAGGCTTAATCTCTAAAATAAATTCCAAGATAATATTTTCAGTGATGACGTTAAAAATATTTTCTGAACTCCGGCTTACTATGGTAGACTGGACCATAATCATAAAATTAGAGAGATTGATTACCGAACTGTCCAATTCTAAATGTCCTTCTTTCCTCGTACAATTATGGATATGAATACCTGTAAATATTTTCAATGGTACAAAGACAACTGTGTCAAATGATAGCATAGGTAGTTTAATTTTGGTATGATGACTGTAAGAGCTGTAAACTAACCCAACTGACAGCATGTTATTGCATGATACCTTCGCTATTTTGTGTCTTTGTTTTTAAATTGTGGAGTTTAGACTAAAATATTATTACTAATCCTTTATATGCATGATCTTTAATGCATATTTGAGGTGAATTCATCCCCTTCCACTCACCTTTATGGTGGATTTCAGGGCATTGTGTTGATGTAGATATGTTTGGTATTTCATGGAGGAGGCGGATCAATGAAGGCCTCGTCCTGGAGAGGGAAGTCACTCGAAGGATGATCCAATAGCGAGACAAGAAGAGAAAGGTGAAACATTATCCTGCCATTATGGGAATACAATTTACATCCCTCTATTTTATTCAGACTGTTCGAATCAATTTCGTTGCGTTGAAACACCAAACTCCATTCCACACTTTGGGGAGAAGTTTTCCTTTTTCGCGGAGATTTTGACAGGCCTCCGTTCGGCAAATTCTAAATATACACACGAGAAGACCTATTCATCATCAAATGTCTCTGTTCTATTTTACGCCCTGCCTTATTTCTTGTTCTTTCTGTCTGTTCTGAAGAGCGCAGATGGCTAATGAACTCCTTAATGGGCGTATCGAAGGAAGACGTATGCATTCACGAAATTTCATGGACTGAATTCAACCATATGAGGCGTTATGTGGTAGAACATCATTTTATAATTAAAATTAAATTTCAAACGTTGTCCTGCCCACTAATTTACGTAGGCACGCAACATTATTTCAAGGCCTGATCGTCAGCTATCGTCATGTATGCTTCCCGTCGCATCATAACTGATGATGAAGCTCAGGCAATGAAATACGTGTCTTGTGCTCAACAAATTAGTGGGCAGTACAGCGTCTTGAGTTAGATTTTAATTTTCAAAAAGTGATTTACCCAGTAAGATAATTAAGTTCAAAAGAAACGTCAATCCTGTTTGCGAAATGTCTCTTCTATTATAGTTTAGTTCACAGTCTCGGGTTTAACACTGTGGAAGTCTTTCATCTACATAATGCATAAAGGTGTGTGGCAGGCAGTGACCACCATAAAGGTGGGTGAATTCACACCAAACATGCATTACATATCATGCATAAAAGGATTAGTAATAATAACCTAGTCTAAAATTCATAATTTAAAAAAAGATGAAAATAGCAAAGCAAGCATGCAAAAAAATGTTGTTAGCTGGGTCAGTTTAGTCATTAAACCAACATACAGTTCCATGTTGGTTTAATGACACCTATGCTATCCATTGGTACGATAGTATTTTTACTATTGGATGTATATACAGCAATTAATATCCTTAATTTTACGAAAAGAGGGACTCTTTGAATCTGTCAGTTCGGGTATTTTTTTTCTAAATCACCTGCTTCACTGTAAGAATTTATAATAAATGACATTATAATTAATAAGAAGACTGTAGAAGATACTTCAAAATGAAAAATAAAATTCATACTTTTAATTATGCATAGAATGATTCTAAGTCAGGTGACTTAACCCTAATCTTTTTTACACAACAAATGAAGGTGATGTGAATTAATTTTATGCATTTATAAGAATTGACTCTATTGCGAATTGTAATTTAAAATTTTCCACTGCCTTAAGTCGAGTACGGTTATACGGCTCTTGATGAAACTGTTTCTTTAAAACGATACTTACATTTCGTCGCTATCCGTGAAAGCAATCCATCACCGACTCAGGTAATGAAAGAAATTATGAAAGGAAACTAAGGTTTATCAGAACAAAGTAGCATAATATTTGGCATTTTAAAAATAAATCCACGATAATTACTTCCATTATCCCGGAGGTCACTGACTTTTGAAGTGAATGCACATGACAGCATTTGATTCCCTGCGACGACGCATGAGGGAGTCTTAGTGGGTCAACGCAAGCGGTGAATGACGTGCCCACAAAATTACGGGAAAATC
Organism: Platycnemis pennipes; assembly: GCA_933228895.1. Classification (NCBI taxonomy): domain Eukaryota; kingdom Metazoa; phylum Arthropoda; class Insecta; order Odonata; family Platycnemididae; genus Platycnemis; species Platycnemis pennipes. Next base: position 16,235,355 of record OW121856.1, read on the forward strand.
TCGTATTCAAAAAATGATTAAAAAAAAGGATCGTGAGAGATCTTTTCCCTCGTTTTAATGAAATAGTTCGCTCTTGTGCTTAGCTCAGTCCCGACGACATGTGTTAACCTCAATCCCGATGGAGTTTCGGCGGGGACTGCTTTAGCCTGGTCGACGAGATCAATGTATCATGAGTGACGAGGTGAATCAATCCTCTGGAGTAATGGCTGAATTTGCAGTCGAGGTGGAGCAAAACTTCTAATTAATTCTCTCCAATAGGTGAAGTCTGTGCTGGAAAAGTAGTTATTTCATGGCTTGATCCACCTACGTTAATTAGAAGCACTGGCATAATTCCAAACTATGTTTTCAATGAAATGGATTGATGAGTCAGTGCTCAAAAACCAATGGCGTACGCAGGGCTTACTTCTAGGGGGGGGATGGCGGTTCATTAATGTTCGCGGGCATCATCGCAAATTGATATTTATATAATTATGCACTACAACAATAATGTTTTAATTAAAGTGCTAAAAATAATTTAATTAATTTAATGCACTAAAACAATAATAAAAAAATTAATGTTCACGGGCGTCATCACAAATGATATTTAATTTACTATGCACAAAATCAATAATGTTTTAATTAATGCGCTAAATATAATTTCATTAATTTAATGCATAAAAACACTAATAAAAAATTAATGTTTACGGGAATCATCACATTATCGTAGTGAAGTGCAAATTTACCTTTTCAATAATTTGACGACGCCCCTGAGTCCCTATTTATGATTCGTAATCAATTTTAATCTGCGTAGGCCTCATGTCTCTTTTAAGGAAACGCGACCCCCTTAGTAAGGATCCGGGAGGACCGACGCTCTACGCGTCGAAATCGCGTAAAAGAGCTTTGTTATTTAATGAAAAAATACCAATTCAGAAAAGTACCAATATGAAACTTCATCTATAATCTGATATGATGCATAGACAATAATTTTATGGTTATGCTATGATAGAGCACGTTGTAGTATCATTCCATTTTTTGCTCTCAACTCTTTGTTTTGAATTTTATTAATAATAATATTCATTTATCTACATCTACACGATACCCTGCAAGCCACCACGAGGGTGTGCGGCAGGGAGAGAAGATCATCAAGCATGAACTACTAACATGCAAACAAGCAACTATAGTGTCTCTTGCAACTAGATTGTTAGTACTATCTATAGTATTTAAGGGATTAATACAGCATAATGCACTAAAGACTACTAAAATATTTCCCCTACCTATCCCTTTGCTGTTCTACCAATTCTGTCCTCATATAGTACGGGGGAAAAATGCCATTTTGAATCTATCGGTACGACAATTTATCTCTCTAATCTTATTTGGCTGGTCGAATCCAGCATAATACGCTGGTGTTTTTAATATATGCCTAACATCTTCAGTAAAGCTATCCGATCGAACGATCAGTACGACAACCTATCTCTCTATTCTTAGCAAGAAGTTCCACAGAGAAAAAATCATTCGCCTTGACCGGGACTCGAACCTGGACCCCATGATTTCCGGCCAAGTGCTCCACCAGTTGAGCTACCAAGACGTCCTCTTTCTCTGTGGAAGTCAACGAGGCTTAAAGGAACTAGGTGTTAACGGACTGCGGGACATATCATGTCACAATGCAGCCGTAGTCGTGCGCAAGGCGCCACTGACCACGAGGTTAAGCCAAGGTCCGTCTATATCCGTATATAGACGGACCTTGGGTTGAGCCGAATTTGAAACACTAAGGTGCTTACTTAAACGAATTCAAAGACCGCGAACTGGCCGCGGAAACTTTAGCGGCGTCACCCGCTGAAAATTGCGCTATAGCAAGGAGTTCCACAGAGAAAAAATCATTCGCCTTGACCGGGAATCGAAACCGGACCCCCTGTTTATGATGAACCCGGACCCCCTGATGGAAATCAGGGGGTCCGGGTTCGAGTTCCGGTCATGGCGAATGATTTTTTCTCTGTGGAACTTCTTTCTATAGTGCAATTTTCAGCGGGTGACGCCGCTAAAGTTTCCGCAGCCAGTTCGCGGTCTTTTAACTCTCTAATGTTGTTTATCTGGTTTAATCTAGCATAATATGCTGGTGTCTTTAATATGTGCCTAACGATTTCAGTAAAGCCGTCCGATTGAAATTTCTCTAATAGATTTAATCTGTACCTTCACCTACGCTCTGATATTAACTCCCACCCTAATTCTTGTGGTAATTCTGAAACACCAATGGATATTTCGGAAAAATATTTGGCAACCATGAGGCTGCTATTGCTGCTACCATTTAAAATCAGTGTTGGTATTAATAACACCATGTCAATAACCAATAAGGATTTTTAAATTGCATAAAGAAGATATTTAACTTGGCTAGGAATAGTCTTAAAGTGAGTAAATAGACTCGTAAGCAAGTTTCGTCACAAATATCGTTGCCAATATTAACAACAGAGTCCTCTGGATTGCCAAATAATAACTATATAGTGTAGTAGGAGTAATGTTGAGAATACCATCTAGAGGTCTCTGTGTTAGCAAAATACTGTAGCGGAACTTTCATGTAACTATGGGTTTTTTCGTTTCTTTCGAGCAAAAATTTATTAATATCAAATAAACAAGTGCGGTAAGGCCAACACGTTTTTGCAGTGTTAAGGTACACATAAAATAGGAAATATTATATTATTACTTCGTCAAAACGACATTTCTCTTTAAATTATTAATGTACAAATTTTACAGCAAAAGTCATGTTCTGCCGTATGACCACATTTAAAATTGCTGATTTTCAATGTCTTTGTCCTTCAAATATTTGATATATGGGCGCATTATTTTTTGCCAATGGATAGGAGGGCCAAAAATTGATACGTCCTGAAATTTTCACAAAAATTACATTTACTTCATAATTCGGTGGAACCTCCTTAAGGTGCCTGTAGAGGTAATCATGGGTCTTTGAGTGTAAATTGTTGATATTTTTCAAGTTAGTCGAAAAAAATGCCAAGACTATATTTTATTCAAGTGAAAATGAGCTCGTAAGTACATACATAAACATCATGGAAATTATAGAAGAATTGTGTATTGCTTTCATGCCTTAATTGAATCATGTTATAGCGTAGGAAAACAAAGGATGTCATGGTTACCACATATAGCTTTTGGTGCAATATTCGAAATTAAGGTGAAATTTTATTTAAATGTGATTTTTTTGTATCCTTGAGTTGGCGTGAAACCTTGATAGGTATTTGGCAGCAGTCATTATAATAAGACTGAGTTTTGAGACTAAAGATATAATCTGAATAAGACTGACACATGATCTTTCCTGGGGTAAACACATACGCGAAATAATGGGTCAAGCTAATCGTAGACTGGGATTCATCAAAAGAGTATTGGGTAAATGTGACGATCATGTACGAGAAATTAGCTACTTTTCCTTTGTAAGACCTCATTTGGAATACGCTGCTGGTATATGGGATCCATGTGAAATAGGGCTAACATGAATGTGTGCAGCGAAGATCAGCAAGATTTGTAAAGGGACAGTACGAGTACTATATTAGCATAACCAGTCTATTAAATGAATTAAATTGGGAATCATTGTCCGATCGCAGGTTGAAATTTGGACCTAATCTCTTGAACGAATTCCAAGATAATATTTTCAGTGATGACGTTAAAAATATTTTGCTAACCCCAACTTACTATGGTAGACTGGACCATGATTGCAAAATTAGAGAAATTGATTGCCGAACTGACAGATACAAAATGTCCTTTCCTCGTACAGTTTGGTATATGAATAGCCTAAATTACATATCATTATCAGTAGCATAAATACGAGTGTATAAATTGATAGAATAGGTAGTTGCGTGTTGGAATAAAGTATTGAAGGTAACCCAACTAACAGCATGTTTTTCCATGCTTTCTATGCTATTTTTATCTTTTTTAAACAGTGAAGTTTAGACTAACATATTATTCGAATCATTATTATTCATTTTTATGTAGTGCATGTTTGGTGAATAATTCACCCTCTGCCACACATTTTATGGTGGCATGCAGGCTATTATTTGGGTGCATAATAATGTGATATTAATTAATATTAAATTAAATTAAAGGGAAATCGGATCATGTAGGTACTGTGAAATTGTAACAAATGTATCTCATGTGTCATAAGGTTACTTTTTAAAAAACTGTTGAATTACCTATTAATTAAATCAGTAAGGTGCATTATTTTACGCTTTATAGCCAAATTTATCACTAATAAGGACTAACATGAAGCTTCACGCATTCATGCACGTAGACAAAAATCGCTATTGACACCTTAAGCGACCCAATTCCAACGCCACAGAGGAAACCTCCAGACGCCAAAAGCGCGACCTAATTAATCGGTGACCCAATTGAAGACATAACCCCGTCCTGTCCAAGTAAAGCGGAATTTCGGTTAGCTTCTGAGGGCAAGGCTTCCCTCCGAATCACGCCGGCTAGACGAAAAGAAAAAGATTGGGAGACAAGGCGAAGTCTGGTCACGAGGTGTAGATAAGGGTCCTTATTCTCTTTCTGAAACTCTAGTGGTATCCAAGGGATACCATAGGTTTTCGGGACTCGCGTTAACTTTTTGTAAACATTCTAATGAGGAAATCAATGAAACGCAACCTCGGTTTCGTTGCTGGGGAGATAACCGAGGTTGCGTTTCAAACGAGAATACGGGCCAAGGACTCGGAGAAGGCCGTATTGTTGGGATCAAGGGAGGAAGGCAAAATGGGGCGTATACTCGGAACCGAAATCGCAATATTGTGCACGGAATCGTTAGATGGAAACGAAAAAAGAATTGTAGTGAAATAATTAATCTTCTAACCGCAACTATTCATTCATAAATCAAAAATTAAAATAAGCAAAAGGTGACGCCCACCGAAAAAATTGCTTTGATATCATTGACGTCATTTTCCTCCCGTCCTTGACTGCTTTTTTCGGGGAAGGCAAGGGAGTGGAGGAGGGTTCTCGGAAGGCCTGCTAGCACAGATGCTGTCGCAACTGCTCCTATTGGCAGAGTCAGCTGTATCCTCCTCATTGAGATAGGCGAAGTAGCTTCGCGGGCTCAGTTGTGATTGGACGAAGTCGATATACGTCAGAGGTGGCACCACGCCCACTTTTCCGAAAGGGTTAAAAACATCAGTTTTTCACCGCTTATAACTCAAGAAATAATTGACGGATCAAAAAACGGAAAAATACGAGTCTTTCTATTTTAAAAACCTTATCAGGTTCGGCGATTTAAAAAAAATATGGTAAACGACCCCATTGAACGGAGGAACGGTTTACTCCTCGAGATTTGCTGCTTGCTCTTAAAATTTATCTTTCCTCGGCAAATGTGTTCGAATTGGAGCGAGCGAAACAAAAGAACGGCTCCCGTTGTTGCTTACCTCTCTTCGGCGAAAGTTTATTGACGGGCTGCGGTAAGAATACGCTTGCATCGTCTTATCAGCTCCAGGGGCAGTACCCGGGATAGATAATAGATTGTTCACACGAAGTTCACAGGGTTTATCTAATGGCTGGGACGCATTCAACGTGAACGGGTGACGTGACTCGTTCACGCGAAACGTGAGACGGGAACTTTTTCTCTAGCGGACACAATCTACATGCACATAATACCCGCCAAGCCACCATAAATGTGTGTGGCAGGGGGTGAATTCTCACCAAACATGCTTAAAAAGGATTAGTATTCATATACCGTTCTAAACTTCACTATTTAAAAAAAGATATAAATAGCAAGTCCTTATACCAACATGCAGCTACCAATGTTATCCATTGTTACACTGGTAATGAATATATTTACCGTTATTCATGCCCCTAATTGTGCGAGGAAAAAGGGACATTTTGAATCTGTCGGTTCGGCAATCAATTTCTCTAATTTTGTGATTATGATCCAGTATACCATAGTAAGTTGGGGTTCGCAAAATATTTTTAACGTCATCACTGAAAATATGGTCTTGGAATTTGTTAAAGAGATTAACAAGGGGAGTGTCTGATAAACGGGTCGCAGATCTTGATGAAAATTAGTATGCATATAGAACTACGAATGCTGTTCACGAATCACCCTACATATGGGCGTATAGATCCAATAGTTTAAGCAAAAAAGGCGTTTAAACATTTATAGAATGAATAAAGACCGTATTTATCAACATCCGCGTATCAAGGGTGCTGTGGTCCAGTGGTTAGAGTACGCGGCTGTGGTGCGGAGAGACCGTGTTCGTTCCCCGTCGTCGAAAACAATTTTTATGCTTATTTTCTTTTTTTTCCTTCGTGGATTTCGATCTTAAAATCTAATTTTTACTTTTATATTCAAAGTTTTTTTTTAAATGAATGGAAATATTTTTTTTCGCGAATACCATAGGGCTTATTTTTTTTTCTTTCGCGCGAAGTCTACGTAATTTCTTCGTTTCCACATTCTTTCACCATGCAGACTTGATTTGTTCTTTCATTTGCAAGACCTCCTTTTGATGTCATAATTATACAATAGTCAAAATAATTGGTACATCATTATTTATAAGACCCACGATCACAGATCCCCGGTTTCTTGTTTTGTCGTGATTGAAAAAAGAGGGGAAAATGTGATCAGCTTATCTACTAATTTCTGTAATCGAATCACCATGGCTCGATCTAAAGACATACAAATAATTAAATTGTAATAAAGCTCGTCGAGAAAGGCTCGTGTTATAAATGGCGAGAGTGACCACTTGCAGAAAATTTTCACGAGCCAATAATTTAAATTAATTTGTGGTAGCGCAGGAAGGAACCCCTTTCCCAGCGCATCGGTTCGACCATCTAACGGTTGTTTTCCGAAGGCATTTATGGCCCTCTCTTCGACCATTCCTCCAAAAACTCTCGGTAGGGTTAGAAAGAGAGTGCATTTCGTTGCATGTTTAGTTCACCGTCAACATTTGAACCGCAAGGAGCTGTGATTCTCAAGCAGTTTTGCGTCTGCGATTTTTCTTGTCGGATTCGTGAGTCTTCTGTTGCCGACAGGATATTTGGCTTCATAAAATCCTGAATTCAGGTATGCAATTTGAGTTTTAAATCGCAATACATATATCTCAAATTTAAATTATTTTATGATAAATTAAATTAATGAAAAAATTTAATTGGTGTGCATCTGTATAACAAAGTATAATGTAAATTACAGCCTCCTCCTACTTATGGATTCGATACCTGGAACATCTTCCGAAAGAATTAGTTCTACCAGTAATGAAGATGGTCAGGAAAATCTCACCTTGCTTTCTGAAGCCTTCCGTCATTGTGCCTTTCTCCTGCGTGAAGGTGGATATATTTTGGAGTCTGCTAATGGAGAGCCCTCCCCGCGCTCCGGTAGCAGTAGGAGAGGAAATGTTTTCCATAATTTTGGAAATGATGGATGAGATGGATTTTGAAACGGTTGACGAACTAGTGTGAGAAGATGACCCCGATGCTATGGAAGGATATTTGGAATTATCGTCTGCTTCGACGGAGGACGACAATGGGGGAGAGGAGAAGACGTCGTCTTCGAGTGACGTTAACGTCGGACCTTCACCAAAGAAAAGACGCAGGGGCCCCTTGGAAACGAAAATTAAAGCGCTTACTGTGGCTAAACTCAATCCTCGGTGGCCATTGAAGTCACTTCGCTCCCGTGTGACACGACGGTTAAAACGCCTTGAGGAACTAAAATCCTGGGAAAAAAATATCCGTAAGGAAATTTTCTGCAAGTGGTCACTCTCGCCATTTATAACACGAGCCTTTCTCTACGAGCTTTATTACAATGTATTTATTTGTATGTCTTTAGATCGAGAAATGGTGATTCGATTACAGAAATTAGTAGGCTGATCATAATTAATTAGCTGATGCTAATCTAATAAGCTGATCACATTTTCCCCTCTTTTTTCAATCACGACAAAACAAGGAACCGGGGATCTGTGATCGTGGGTCTTATAAATAATGATGTAACAATTATTTAGACTATTGTATAATTATGATTATAGGAGGTCTTGCAAATGAAAGAACAAATCAAGTCTGCATGGTGAAAGAATGTGGAAACGAAGAAATTACGTAGACTTCGCGCGAAAGAAAAAAAAATAAGCCCTATGGTATTCGCGAAAAAAAATATTTCCACTCATTTAAAAAAAACTTTGAATATAAAAGTAAAAATTAGATTTTAAGATCGAAATCCACGAAGGAAAAAAAAGAAAATAAGCATAACATTTTTTTTCGACGACGGGGATCGAACAAGGTCCCTCCGTAACGCAGCCCCGTACGCTGACCACTGGACCACAGCACCCTTGATATGCGGATGTTGATAAATAGGGTTTTTGTTCAACCTATAAATGTTTAAACGTCTTTTTTGCTTAAACTATTGGATATATACGCCCATATGTGGGGTGATTCGTGAACAGCATTCGGAGTTCTATATGCATACGAATTTTCATCAAGATCTGCGACCCGTTTATCGGACACTCCCTTATAAGTCTAAATTTCAACCTGAGATCTGACAATGATTCCCAATTTAATTCATTTAATAGACTGGTTACGCTAATAAGGTTATTGTACCGTCCCTTTACAATTCTAAAACTTTTCGACGCACTTGCTAGCATGGGCGTAACATCGAATCAGACGTAAATCGGTACGACGTAAATCGAGGAATTACTGTATTTCATTTTTTTGTTTCATGAAACTGCCGTGTCTTGGGTTTGAACCTGGGATCCTCACTCCCAGAGCTCTGTGCTTTACCACGCCGTTATCACCTCCTAAATCGATGTAGCGCGACCCTAAGGAAAAAATTGACTCACAAATGCGCAAAATGGAATCCGTAGTGAATGTAAACAAGAGCCAACAATTAATTTTCAAGCCTAAAGAGGTACTTTCGTATTCCATGCCGTTGATGAAGTTACCAGATCGCTTAAGTTAATAATAGTTTACAAGAATTTATTCGTTAAAACCGTATTTAATCTTCCTAACTTAATTATAATATATTCAATATTTTTCATATAATCAATGGCAACGGAAAACCAGTGAAATCTATCCAGGAATTGACGATGAGGAGCCACCTGTGGGAAGTTATAGAAGTTACAGGTGGATGCATACCTCTCCTGAATTAAAATTATTGTCTTCAATACAGTAAAACTTATTTTAGTCTTTGGTTTCAGCATAGAGAATTACCTGACTTTTGTTAAAATGAGGGAATCAGTGACTGGATAGCTATTTGAAGTTATTTTTTTTTGATGAGATTTTAATATGCAATTAATGACCTGAAATAGCTTGTTAGCGATTTTTGGCAATGATTAGACCGTGAGAATTTAGATAGGAAGGATGAAACATACGATACGGCTACAAATATCTCTAAAAACTCTTTAAAAATTCTGTTTTTTCGGCAGCTTAGAAAAACGACGTCATCACTTGACGTCACGGCACGGTATCACTATGGGCCTTGTTTATCTGTTGCACGTGGAGATGAGCTGTTTACGGAATACTTGGAGAAAAAGTATGCATTTATCTCATTTGCTTAATTAAGTAAACTAATGAATTTAAATTTTTTACTTAAGTAGACTGAATCGAAAGAAGAAATTCCTTAAAATTTATAATACCTTAACAAATGTACCTTTTCGGAAGCTTAAAAACACGACGTCACGGCACGGTATCACTATGGACTTTGTTTATCTGTTGCACGTGGAGTTAATTTGCTTGTTGAATACTTGGCGAAAACGTTTGTATGTATTTCGATTTTCTATTTAAGTATCATGGATGGTAGCGAGCAAATCATCCGTAAGTTGTATGACACATGTATATGCCCTGTTTTTATTCATTCCAGTCATCTCTGTAATGACAGAGCAATCGCTGTATTGTTTATCATCTACATCTACATCTACACGATACCCTGCAAGGAACCGCAAGTGTTTTATTATTATTATTATTATCTAGGGTGGTATCTACTAGGAGGTTATTTTAACTTTCGGTCTTCACCTCAATTTATTTAGACTTTCATTTCATTCATTCATTTTTGGTCATCATTTCATTTTCATTTTGCATATGTTTCGCGACCGGGGGTTCCGCCCGTTGGGAGGGTCCGCCGAAGGGGCTGGGTACCGCAACCTTGGACCCCTATCCCTCCGAGCATGTGGAACCCCGTTCTGCATATGCCTTCGCCCCTTTTTTCTTTTTATATAGCCTTTTATATCATATCATTTTCATCTTCGTCTTCGTCGTCGTCATTTCTGTCTACATCCTCGTCTTCTTCTCCCGGTTTCCTTGGCGGAAGGCTTCATTGAGCACATTCAAGGCACACCGCAAGTGTGTGTGGCAGGGGGTGAATATCACCAAGCATGCACAACTAACATAAAAACAAGCATCTAAAGGGTCTCATGCAACTAGATTGTTAGTATCTATTGTATTTAAGTGGTTAATACATGCATCATGCACTACAGACTACTCTAAAATATTTCCCCTACCTATCCCTTTGCTATTCTGCCTATTCTGTTCTCTTATAGTACGGGGGAATATGCCATTTTGAATCTATCGGTACCACAATCTATCTCTCTAATCTTATTTATCTGGTCGAATCTAGCATAATACGCTGGTTTTTTTAATATTTGCGTATTAGGGATGCGGCCATAAGGGAGTCAACCTAAAGCAAATTCTCGGATTGTATTTTTTAAAATCACTTTTCAGCCATCTTTTCTGCCATCAGGAAACGGCTAAACACCTCAAAACAATATATTTAGTTCTTTTTCTTATAAAATAAACGCCTGTTTTCCTGGAATAACCAATTGGAACCTATTCCGTACAGTGACGTCAGAAGGCGTTTCAGGTCACGTGACTTTCGTCGATTTTCTGACGCATTTCAGTAGCACTTAATAATCTTTGTGGATAGCATACAAAATGTTGGCTTATATATTCAAGAAGGTGAGAAAATTTTGTGTCAAGTACGACATCAATACTCGAGAAAGAAATTTAATGCATATTCTCCGTTGTAGAAGGTTTCTTCAATAGTGTTTTAATCATTCCTTCACAATGGCAATCTTTACCACTCATGGACGACATTGACATGGAGGGAAGAAATTATATATAATTTGTTGTGTCGTATAAATAACGACTTGGGTGGTATAAATACTCATTGACTACAGAAAGCCCGGCTATAAACCTGCGAGATCTGCCTAGCAACCGAGTCACAATTTTCATCCGTAACATTCGACTGTGCTGTCACCTAGCGGCATAATCAACAGGTGCGCACACGTTAAACGGCGGAGGTGGAATTAATCCAGCATCACATTACTCTAATTTCCCACGACATGGAGCCATCTCCAGAGAGTATCCTCACTCCGTGATGGAAATTGCAGCGAACAGAACTGCAACCGCGGAAGCACGCGAATATGTAATGAGAGGCTTAACTGATGATTGACCTCAAATCATCTCGGTGAACAATAGATACAGTCGAGTTGAGCATCTATGAGCTGAAAGACGCGCATGAAGTTCTATTCAGGATAAAAAATGGAGTCAAAAGATGCATTGTAATAAATTTCTCCTCAGGAAGAAGCGGGTAACCAGAAAATTCTGACGGTGATCCTAATTTCCTTCAGGTTGGTGATTTCATGAAGAAATATACAACTTTCTCTTACATTTTGCGGCACGAAAATATTTCGAAATAAAATATATTTGTTGATCTTACTTATACACGAAATTCCACATATCAGTTTTTATCTTATAAAAGCTTGTGGCACCATTCAACTAGCGACCGGTCCGGCTTCGACGACCCCGTCCTCGCCGAAACTTCGAGAGAATTCGGGAGAGGTATGGCACCATTCAACTAGCGCCCGGTCTGGCTTCGACGTCTTCGAAACTTCGAGACGAAACTTCGAGAGAATTCGGGAGAGGTGTGGAACCCTCGACGAAGGGTATATAAGCTTTCTCCCGCTATACCAGAGGAGAGAGACCAGAACGAATCTTTGAGTGGAATGTATCGCGAGAGAATAAAAGGAAGTGTTCACGGACCGCTTGTATAATTCTTAGCGCCTTCTCCCACAGTGGTGACCCCGACGTGATCGTCATTATTAATCGAGCGTTAACTCATCGTTATTCCTCACTTCATTCACTGTACTCGCCATGGAGGAGCTTCAGCGGCAGCTTACTCTACTCAAGCAAGAAAACGAAGAGCTGCAGCGGAGAATTCACCTCACAACTCTCGCAGATGCGGGAGAGCGTGATGCACAACATCAGGCTGCGTACACTCCAGGCGTTCACCGCGTGTCCCCGAAACTCCCACCGTTTTGGCCTGATAATCCTGTCGTATGGTTTGCCCAAGTGGAAGCTCAATTCGCTCTGTCGGGCATCACTCAAGACGCCACGCGATATGGATACGTCGCCTCCCATCTCGACGCCAGATGGGCGGCGGAGGTTCAGGATATTCTTATTAATCCTCCCAGTGAAGGTCGGTACCAACGCCTGAAGGAGGAACTTATTCGGCGTCTCTCGCTGTCAGAAGAAAAGCGGGTTAGGCAACTTCTCACCAGGGAAGAGCTAGGCGAGCGGACTCCCTCTCAATACCTGCGTCATCTTCGCTCGTTAGCAGGAACCACCCAAGTCCAGGATAATCTACTTCGGACGCTATGGCTGCAGCGTCTCCCGGCAGCCGTCCAAGCTATTCTTCAAGTCCAACTGAACCTACCGCTGGACGAAGTCGCCAAGCTCGCGGACCGCATCATTGAGGTCTCTCCGCCGAGCGTTCCCGGCGCCATCCACGCCGCTACCAGCACGCCGACCACCGATCCGATTCTTTCGCTCTCCAAACAGTTGCAGGACCTAACTCAGAAGGTAGCCGCTCTTCAAGCGTGCTCTCGCTGCAATCACCGGCGGTCTCGGTCCCGCGACCGTTCCTATCCTACCGCCCCCTCAGGCTCTCCAGCATCTAGCTCCAGCTCAAGCTCCACATCAGACCGTGTCTGTTGGTATCACCGCAAATTCGGAAATCAGGCTCGACGCTGCACGACGCCCTGCTCTTACGAGGCGGAAAACTCCGACGGCAGCCGCTAGTGGCGGAAACCGGTTGCCAACTCACAGGAAGCCGCCTGCTCGTCACAGACCGGGTCAGCAAGCATCGATTCCTCGTCGACACTGGCTCCGACCTCTGCTGTTTCCCGCGGCGACTATTAAATGGCCACTTCTCTCCTACCGGATTGGACCTCAGCGCCGCCAACCAGACGATCATCCGGACCTATGGTTACTTACCACTGCAATTATATCTCGGATTCCGCCGCGATTTTTCGTGGCGTTTTATCATTGCCGACGTAGCCACCCCCATAATTGGAGCAGACTTCCTCGCCCACTACCAGCTACTACCTGACTGCCGCTTCAGGCGCCTGATAGACGGAGAAACTGGACTCGCTGTCTCAGGCGTTCCTGTATCTCCGGGTCCGCTCAGTGTTAAGGTCTTGATGTCACCGTCACCCTATCAGAAGCTCATCGCGAAGTTTCCGGGACTATCTCGCCCACCTGGTATCCCGCGGGAGACTCGCCACAAGACCGTTCATTATATTAAGATTACACCTGGACCACCAGTGTCATGCAGTCCGCGCCGACTGGCTCCAGAGCGTCTAGTCATCGCAAAGGCGGAGTTCGAAGCGATGATCCGGAATGGAACAGCGCGTCGACAATAACTGGCAACCCTTGGCTTTATTTTCTAAGAAGCTCACCACCGGACAGTCGAAGTGGCCAGCGTATTACCGTGAACTTCTGGCAATTTATTTGGCGGTGAGACATTTCCGACACATCCTTGAAGCGCAGCACGCCATAATATTCACGGACCATAAGCCGCTGTGCTTCGCGTTCCAACATCAGGGAGACAAACTTCCTCCTGTCCAACTAAACCATCTCACCTTCATTGCACAATTTACGACCGATATCCGCCACATTAGCGGGTCAGAAAACATCGTCGCAGACGCGCTTTCCCGCACCGACGCCATTACCCCTTCGCCGGTTGACCTAGCCTCTCTTGCACAATCTCAACTGAAGATTCTGAACTTCAAGAAGTACTCGGGGGAAATTCATCATTGCATTTGCAACGCATGCATGTCCCTGGATTAAATAGCGAAATTTACTGCGATACATCCACTGGTCGCCCCAGACCATATGTCCCTGCGTCACACAGGCGACAGGTTTTCGAATCTCTCCACTGCCTTAGTCACCCTGGTCCCAACGCCTCGGCCCGGCTTGTTGCGGAGCGTTTCGTCTGGCCCCTTATTCAACGAGATGCTCGCGCTTGGAGCCGAGCCTGTGTGCCATGCCAACGACCCAAAATTACCCGGCACGTCTCTTCACCACTTGGACACTTCGTACCACCGTCCGCCCGTTTTAAGCATGTTCATCTGGACATCATTGGTCCACTACCATCGGCCAATCATTTCCAGTACTGCCTCACAGCAATAGACCGTTTCTCCCGCTGGCCAGACGTCTTCCCTCTGGAGCGGATCACGGCTGAAGATGTCGCAGACGCATTCACCCGTGGCTGGATATCCAGATTTGGCTGCCCGGAACGCATAATAACTGACCAAGGCCGCCAATTCGAGTCAAAGCTATTACACGCTTTATCAGCATACATAGGCGCACATCGCTCTCGATCATCAGCTTATCACCCCCAAGCAAACGGCATGGTAGAGCGCCTCCATAGGCAATTAAAAGCAGCAATTATGTGCCACCCCGGCTCATCGTGGTACGAAGCCCTGCCAATAGTGCTCCTCGGAATCCGGAACGCCTTCAAGGAGGACATTCAGGCATCGACCGCGGAGATGCTGTACGGCGAACCACTAAGACTCCCTGGGGAATTCATTCAACCAACTCCCCATCTCCGAGCATCCCTTGGACACCACCCTATTCGAGGACCGGCTTCGGCAAATTACAGCTCGGTTGCGACCTGTTCCTGCCTCACGCCATGCCACTCCTGGGATCTTCATTTTTAAGAACCTTGCCACATGCTCGCATGTTCTCTTAAGAGACGACACCGTGCGTGGCGCCTTAAGACCTCCGTACACCGGCCCGTACCGCGTGCTCAGCCGGGACAACAAGAATTTCACGCTGCGTATAAAGGAAAATAAAATTATTGTTTATACTGAACAATGCACACCCGCCTTATCAACACCAGACATGCCGCCTACGGTGACGACGCGATACGGCCGCCGAGTGCTTTTTCCTAATCGCTATCTCCCATAACTGTTAACCTACAACGGACTTCCAGTCTTCGCAGGGGGCTGGTGTGGCACCATTCAACTAGCGCCCGGTCCGGCTTCGACGACCTCGTCCTCGCCGAAACTTCGAGAGAATTCGGGAGAGGTGTGGCACCATTCAACTAGCGCCCGGTCTGGCTTCGACGTCTTGGAAACTTTGAGACGAAACTTCGAGAGCATTCGGGAGAGGTGTGGAACCCTCGACGAAGGGTATATAAGCTTTCTCCCGCTACACCAGAAGAGAGAGACCAGAACGAATCTTTGAGTGGAATGTATCGCGAGAGAATAAAAGGAAGTGTTCACGGACCGCTTGTATAATTCTTAGCGCCTTCTCCGACAAGCTGATAACAAATAAATATTTTTCATAAAAGTATTTCTTTGTTAATAATAGCAATAAATTTCTATTTATATATTTCTTTACTATTGAATATATTTTACAGCTATTCGTTGGTTGGTTGGTTATTTAGGGGAGGCGACCGACAGCTGAGGTCATATGCGCCATATAGGATAGGTGGATAATTGGGTAATGGTAGGAGTTTTCAGGGAACGGAGGAAGGGTGGAGAGAAACCCGGCGTCGGCATTAGCCTACTCTTAACGAAAGGCGCCAAGGGGACCACGGCTTAACGTCCCATCCGACGGACGGAGTACTGTACTTTAAATGCCCTCCACTAGGCACTCAAGTGGGGACCGGTTTTCCACAGAAAAATCCGCCTCTGCCGGGAATCGAACCCGGGCCCTCGGGATGGGAGGCCAGTACTCTAGCCACAACACCAACCCGATCCCCCTAACAGCTATTCGTATCCCAAATTTTACGAGGAAAGAAGGGCTTTTTGAATCCGTCGCTTTGGCAATCAACTTCTCTAATTTTGTGATTGTTGTCTGATGTGTGAACTGTTCCGTATGAATTCTATATACTAGCGTTGTGCAGTAAATAAAGGTTGATGACGGAAAGAAACATTTTACCATAAAATGTTCATCGCATTCAAACTCAAGCCAACTAAGAGCATGTTTTTGCATGCTTACTTTGCTATTGTTGTCTTTTTTAAATAGTGAAGTTTAGACTAGTATATTAAAATTAATATTTTTTTATACATGATATGTAGTGCATGTTTGGGGAGAATTCACCCCCTGCCACACAACTTTATGGTGGCTTGCAGGGTATTATGTTTACTGTATTTTAAATTGAAATAAAATTGCAACATGGTTGTTTCAAATAAAAATTATTTATTACGCGATCTGGGTTTCGTCGGAGATCGATATCTTCAGGTCTGAAGATAGTCAGTCTGAAGAGGCAACCTGAAGACGTCGATACTCAACGTAACCCGGGTCGTGTAATAAGTAATTTTTATGTGAACAACAAGACTAAGATATTGGTGTGCAGCAAGAGAGAAGAGGTCAAAACCAATGTCAAACTAGGAAAACAAAAACTTGAAGAGGTGAAAGAGTTCTGTTACCTAGGAAGCCGAGTAACCAACGATGGACGAAGAAAGAGAGAAATAGTTAGTAGAATAGTCCAAGCATAGAGGGCATTCTATCAAAAGAAGAATCTACGTACAGCAGGAAATACAAGCGTAAAAGTAAGGAAACGGGAAGATTGGAAAAGGCAGGCCTCGTATGAGGTACATGGAACAGGTTGTGAAGGATGTAAAATAGAAGAATTACATCACAATGTAAAGGTTTGTCCGATAGAAGAAAAGAGTGGAAAGCTGCGTCAAACCAATCCTAGGATTGTTGACCCTTGATGATGTGAACAACCAAGTTACGTTTTCATTTCAATTATGAAGCAGTTCCACAAGATACGTCGGATACAGTTAACTACATCTCATTACAGATTAACTTCCTCTATAAGTTTTTACTGGAATGGAAAATCTTTTAGGTACAATTGTGGTTAAATATGACCCGTTTACGTCGATTCTGTCCCAGCCTTAAGAGAGAGAGAGATAAAAGAAGTGGTACTGGTTACTGGTTTTGTTTATCCAGTTATCCGTTACCGATAAAACAACATTAGGTATGTTTTTTAGTCATGGTAAGCTCTTCGCGCCAGGATTCTCGATCGAATGCTTCGTCTGTCGCTTCAAAAGGGTGCGATGTGTGACGTGGGCGTGGGATTTTGCCCTGCACCCTAGAGCGGCAGCCGATCAATGGGGAGGGACGGAGCGAATGACCTAGGAGTCCCCAAGGAGGAGGAAGTCGTCTGAGAAATGCGTCTGGATGCTTGATAAACTCTCGCGCCCCAATGGGCCGGCGATAAACGTATGCTTGGCTTTCTCGTCCCTTCCGAAATTCATTCGGACACATTCTTCGAACACAAATTGAGCGAAGTTATGAGGGTGGAAATTCTTTTGACTCCTAAACGAATTTAATCATTCACGTTATAACTCCTAGAGTTATAATGTAAGTGAATCGTTTCCACCATGTCACGGGCGATAACACCATCTAAACCTTCTAGAGATCGGTTGTCGATCCAAATGTCTGTCGCAGCAGAAGGTTGTTGATCAAGGGTGAAAAATAACGAATGCTTTTTTCGAAAAAAAAGAAATACCCCCGTATTTTGGTTATGCATATTTTATGAACACTACGAACATGTTTCTATCCTACCACATCTAATCATGGCTTAGAACTTAAAATATTGTATTTGAACATAGATAAGCGAGGTAAAGTCCTCGCCAGCTAATCCTCCTGGGGGGGGGGGGGGGGGGTTATTTTGTAATCTCACTTTAGTGAGAATACGTCATAAAATGTCACTTTTTCGTAGTTAAACTCCGACACCTAGGCGGCGTGACCATCTTCGGATCTCAAGCGGTGAACTGCCGGTCATGTGCTGGTCTTTTAGACGATACATCCGCTCTGATCCGTATCTTTCGACTCTTGATCCGTTTCATTATCTCCGCCTGCCGTTAGTTCCCATCTCATCTTCATAAAGAATGTGACATGGAGCCACCATCGCTTCCACTTGAAGATTGTGTTGGAAAAAAAACAAGAGCGAGAAAGATACAAACGATTTTCAATTGTATTTTTGGAATTTGCACAACGTGAAGAACTTCAACACTTTCAACTGCAATATATTGGGCACTTGAATGTATGCTTTGTGTGAAATGCTTATTTTATTATCAGCTTGAATTATCTGTGTATATATTTTGTATCACTATTTCCCAAACAATGTTGCTGACAATTCACGAACCGTTCGTGAGCTGATCATTAAGAGAGCGAAACGGATCTCCCGCCTTCTCGCAAAGAAACATTAAAAAGGTGAGATCACAAAATAACCCCTCTGGTTTCGCGGGTTCGAATCCCACCTGGGTGGGTTTTTCTCCACCCACGGCATGGTTGTTTATCGACCTCTGTTGCTTTGCTCCTGGGAAACCCGATGACATGCTAATGCCCATTGGAATCCCAGGGGTATATGGACCAACAGAGTCGTCAGGAAGTGAAAAAAGCATATTTAATTTATCTTAATCAGTATCATGCATTATGCTTTTATATGCATCATGATTTGGATTCTGGAGTCTATTTAGCCCAGTTGAACGTCCTCATTACGGTAGGGGTTCCCCATGTATGCCTCATTAGCGTTATTAATTTTGTCTAACAAAATAAGGAATTGTAACAATAGCGAGAAAACCACAAACCTAAACTAAAAATGTGACAAAAAATCCGTAAAAGAATTTGGCCGAGCCTACCCCAAATGATATTTTGAACTATAAACACTGAATCGTATTTGAAGCTTTCCTATGATAATTTGAATTGTTCTATGATAATTTATCTTACTCAGTAGAAACGGTTATTAAAAAATTCTATTAATTAGATTTATACATCAGCCTAAGTTTATGCCTAGTGAGGAGTCACCTTTCCAGTGAATTGAAGAATGTTCGTACGAATATGAATTATGCTCTATGCACTTATTATTAAATATATGAATATGAATTTAGCTCTATTACAATATTTTAATTAATAATTATTTATAATAACATTGCATTTAAAAATTTCTACTCTCTATTTCAAATAAATTATTTATCCTGTTGAATAATACTGTGTAGAAAAACGTAGCTTTTTATCTTCTCATCATGCAATTCGCTCACTGGCCGATTGCAGGATATCTGTGCTGATTAGAATCCCAGGTGGGATTTGATCTAGCCGGGCCTTCGCGTCCTACTAATCAGATCACGTGCGAAGCGGTAAACGGGGCGTACACCAAGGATGGCACAGAGGCCTGGATGTGTGTTTGAGTGTGCTGCTCCGTCAATCGGATGTGGAGCAGCAAGCAGGAAGGCTTTTCGCCGCGCGGGACCCTTATTCACACTTGTCTGTTCCACTGGAACACACGGGTCTATTCCCAGCCGAAATTCCTACACCTTTCTTCCACTGAGAACGTCCGCAAATAGCCGAAGAATCCTCTGCATGGCCTACATCTCCTGTCCCAATTCAATACCTTGCTGGGGATGAGTGGAAAATCCTTTGGAAGCCGAACGGTGCCTCGTTTACTCTTCTCTGTTGGGAAAGGGTCTGGCGTTGAATATCTCCCAAGTTGAAAGTAAATCCACCGAGATATCAGTGCTTGATAGAATTTTTTGAAAGACAGTTGACTGCAGGTGATATTTTATAGTCATTTATTTATTCATTCATGATTCACCACAATTGTCATTAAAACAAAATCATAAAAGTTAGATACATTATGTTTAATTTTTTAAAAATTAAACCATTCATCACCATCATCATGGGTCAAAGATCCTTGGAATGTTTTGACGCAGCCCTACACTCAATTTTTCTATTGGCCATACTCTTCATATGAACGCAATTTTTCTCTTTTCCTTCCTTCGCGGCCTGTTCCATATATCTCATACGAGACCTTCCTTTGCCGTTCTTCCCGTTCACTTTTCCCTCGACGATTGACTTCATTTGGCCATCGTGTCTCAAGATATGGCCGATTAGGTTGTGCCGTCTTCTTTTTAGACTTCTCTTTTCTCCTACTCTTCTTAGCACTTTCTCGTTACTTACTCGGTCGATCCATTTAATCTTCATCATTCTTCTGTAGTACCGCATTTCGAATGCTTTCACCCTTTTCTTCACTGCTGCTGTCATCGTCCATACCTCACTGCCGTAAGGAAACATGCTCCAAATGTATGTTTTTATGAATTGTTTCCTTACTTCTACGCTTGTATTTCCAGCTGTAATTAGATTCTACTTTTGGTAGAATGCCCCCTTTTCCTGTGCTATTCTACCGACTATTTATTTCTTGCTTCGTCCGTTGTTGGTTACTCGGCTTCCAAGGTAACAGAACTCTTTCACCTCCTCAATTTGTTGTTTTCCCAATTTAACATTGGTCCTGACTTCTTTTCTTCTTGCCAAAGTACGATTAATTAATGCCATTGATTATGTGGATGATTATTCGGGAGTTTAGGTCCTTTTTTTAATGAAAAATATTTAACTCTTGCCCGTCGTTTCGGAAAATGTAATTTTTCTTTCTTCAGGGAAAAATGGGATGAGCCACCAATAATATGTAACATGATTTGCAGGATGTTTGCAGTGCCAAATGTTTTACAATATAGTTTTTTTATTAATTAAAAACAGTAATTATATTGTACAACATTTGGCACTGTAAACATCCTGTAAATCATTTTACTTATTATTGTTTTGTTATTGGTGTTTCATCCCATTTTTCCGAAACGTCGACCAAAAGTTAAATATTTTTCATTAAATTAAGGACTTAAACTCCCGAAAAATCATCCATATATTTAATAAAAAAGAGGTCTGGAATTCAACTTACCAAATACCATTTATACCATTTAAATTCCGAAAGAATAAATGTAGAAAAGGCTCCACCACTAGCAAAAAACTTGCTAAAACTCTCATATCTGAGGCCGCAGTGAGCTGGTCGCCATAAAAATACCACTTCAGTCAATTATTAAAACATTTCCATAGATAATTTATGCACAGGGAGGGAAAAGGTCTAGGTGGACAGTCTTTGAGAGGGGTCGGCAAATCGTTCCACGGTTTCAGCGTGCATACAAAAACATGCTGTTATTTGGGCTAGCTTAACGTTCTTATACCTACTACCTATGCTATCATTGATACACTCGTATTTATGCTATTGGATTTATTTACAGCTCTTCATATCCCTTATTAGCGAGGAAAGAAGGACATATTGAATCTGTCAGTTCGGCAATCAATTCGTTACCTCCATACCTTTGTTAGATAATCAGCTACTATTTCCCCCATATATAAAAGAATACTATAGTTTGTAGTCAGTATACTTTTCAGTATACCCAGCTAGAATTCTGGTAATTTTAGACATAATTCCCGTATTTCTACCTAAGAGGGATTCAACCAGGATCAGTGTAGTAGTTTTAACTACACTTTTTTCTCCGTGTCTTCCACACGTATCCAATATGTATTTCTCCCCTATTAAACACTTTAGTAGCGTATTTTTGTAAAGAATGTAAAAAAAAGAGGTGACCCTTTTTGTTTGATTCCTGCATTCGAACCAAGAACCAAGCGCCTTATGGACTTATATTTCGGAGCCTTTGCCACAAAGAGTTGAGTCGGAAAGCTTACGAGGACTTCCGTGGTCGATCAAAGAAGACCCATTTTCGACTAGTGTGGTGCAGGATAGCCTTGGATTTATTGCGGCAAGTTGGAGGCAGTCATGTGCGGAGTTGGGACGCGGTGCAAAATCCAGGGTTTTTCTGGCCAATGTGCGGCCTGAATGTGTCGCAACTGCTCGTGTCCCTTCCACAGACCCCGTCCGGAAAGGACGAGTGCCAATGACCCGCCGGGGGCTTCCCAACACACCCTTACACACGCTTACAAACCCTCTGAAGCCCACACTCCCTTTGGGCCTTGTGGCTGCCAGACCTAAACTCAATAACGCCTGGTTCTCCCGAATATCCTAGGATGGTCCGCAAGATGATTCCAATTTCTTGCACTATTCCT
This sequence comes from Platycnemis pennipes, assembly GCA_933228895.1. Taxonomy (NCBI): domain Eukaryota; kingdom Metazoa; phylum Arthropoda; class Insecta; order Odonata; family Platycnemididae; genus Platycnemis; species Platycnemis pennipes. Next base: position 16,257,480 of record OW121856.1, read on the forward strand.
CCGCTTCCCTCCGTATGCTGTCTATTTTTTTGTATACTCTGCGAAATATTTTCCGCTCCCCTATGAATAGCAGCGCTGAATGAAAGCCAGAGGAAAATAATTTCCTGTGGCCAGGAGCGGGCCACAAGCCGTTGGCTCAGGCTATTGAAGCTACCAGATGACATAGCTTCAAAATTTCTTTTCCTTTAAAGAGTATATGCATAGAACAATGAATAGAACGTCTCTACGGATGCATGCAATAAAAAATGAAGAATTAAAATATCCCCAAAGACTTAATCTTAAGGGACGGAGGAATACAAAGGGGGAGAGGGGATAGGAAGGAGTATATACAAAGTAAGGGACCTCTCAATCACTAGTACAAAATCAATCATGCAAAGAAATTTAAATGGAAGTAAATAACACACTCGAACACTCACTCATATTGTTACAAAAAATCGTCACCCTCAAAGTTAAAGGAATCAAGGTAAAAATGAAAAGAAATAGACAATATCTCACTCACTCAGGTTTGTATACAAAATACAGTCACCTTCGTGAGTTCAATCACACACACAAGCATGTTTTACGAGGATTTCTCCAACGTCAGTGACCCGTCATACACACAAAAATAAGTAATAAAAGTGGGGGATAGTAAATTGAATTGAATAAAAAGGAAAACTAAATAACTAGATTAAAGAAAATAAAATTGATAATAGTTTACAAGCACTCATTCGCGTGGGTTTGCATACGATGCGCAGTCACCCTCGTAATTCTCACTCACACATACATGCAGGGTTCAGGAACTTTTTCCTCAATCACGCCCTCGGGTTAGTGCATTCACAGAGTACAATCACCCTCGTGAATCACATTCACACACACGCAATCAGGGTTTACGTGAAATCTCCTTCGCCAGTGACCCGTCACACGCTCAGGGAAAGTATTAAGGATGGGGTGAGGATGCCCAACGTCAAAAACTGACAGCGGGTGTTTCGCCGCACAGGAAGGACTCGTCAGAGGAGAATATTATGCATGGATGAGGTGCTGAAGCATCCCCGTTCCCTAAAAGTCAGTAATATGCCCGCAGTGAATGTCTTCGATTAGTTAGTATTACGAGACTCACCCATTTAAATATCGATTGATGATTGATATTGATTGATTGATTGATTGATGAGTGTGATTTTGCCACAATATGTCCGCTGTTAATTTGGCTTTTACTGCCACTTGAGTATCTATGTAAATCGACACAATATGGCGCAATAACTATTTTTTTCATTTTATAATTCAGTATTTGAGTAATGAGGATCCATTCCTTTCGGGATTTCTTCCGCGTGTGTCCATTCTGGGGTGACAACAGTTTCGCCAACGTTTCAGTTCGCGTCTTCAGACCTGAAGACGCGAACTGAAACCTGAGGGAAACTGAGGTCACTTCAGACCTGAAGACGCGAACTGAAACGTTGGCGAAACTGTTGTCACCCCAGAATGGACACTCACGGAAGAAATCCCGAAAGAAATGGATCCTCAAACCAGACACTCCGCGGAAGCCTCAATAAGGAGTCAGTATTTGAGGTAATTTGGCATGTCTGCTCCTTGGATCGAGTATCATTTCATTGGCTTTAAAAAAATTTAAATTCGATGATAATGTCATTAAAATGACATTATTATCTTATATTGCTTATGTTCACGGATTGCTATCGTATAGCGGTTATTTAATAAATTTCATAGCAAAGCAACTTTAAGACACCAACAAATTTTAAAAGAGAGATAAACTTCCATTCCGTCAAAACAGAACCGTCTACTTTTGAGTACAGAGGTTTATTAATTAACTTTTACTAACTTTTGGTTTTCAACGCGCAATGTACACGAACGTATGAGAAAATGTGGCTAAAATATTTTATTTTATTTACGCTTCAAGAAACTAAAGTCTGGTGGCTAGGTTACTGGCATTCCTTTTTAAGGACTTAGGTTTGATTCCTGGGAGTGACAGATTTTTAGTGGCATAAGGATCTACACTTGAGTCTCATTTGGAGAGCGGTGTATTAGGACGTTGTAAAGCGTAGATCCTTTGGAAATCTTTCACTATAATGACAACACCGGGTTTCCCTCCATCCTTCCGCCGTTCTCTGATATATTCCCACCTCTCCTTACATGCACACAATTCTAAAGTACCGCCAATGATTTTAGTTCTCGATCACCCCGCTGAATAACCACTGGTACTACAACCACTTAATTTATTTTTCCCAATCCGGTGTTGCTTAGCAATAGGATTAAGCTATGAGAAAAATGTGTATCAAAGGTGTCTATAGAAATGTTTGAACTGTAGCTGATTTTTATGTTTTAATTTTAAGAATTTCTGAGGAATAACTTCTTGACCTTGGTATACAATTGATGATTTCCTGTATTCCTCTTTTATTAATTACGGAGTAAACAGGTAGTAAAATTATAATGAAAATTCAGAAATTAATATGGAAAAAGAATAAGGTTAGATTTACATGCTTTCAATATGTTTTTCCTGTACTCACATCGAAAATGATATTTTGGTCACCTTACAAAGGGATGAATGGCGATGATAAAATGACCTTCTCCAAGTAGTTTTAATTTGGGTCATTCCACCTCAATTCAACAAACGTTTGTCCCTTAGGGTCTCAGATTTTGATAAAAATTGGTGTATGGGAACAAAATCAACTCAAACTGAATATCCTCAAACAGTTTTGTGAAAAAAAATGTTTTGAGCGAATTATGCATATTTTTATTTTTTCGCATTTTTAGCAAAAATTCGTGCCTTAAATCATATTATCACTTATATCTCCGCTGGTAATAGTCGTACAGCAATGATTAATAGCTCTTTTTAAAGCTAAATATTTATTGAATTCGAATACATCAATAAAAAATTATTTTCTTCTATACCCTATTGTTGTTAATTACTAATGTTTAAAAATTTGTTAATAAACTTTTCTCAAATAATCCATCTCAGAATCGGCCGAAACTTTTTTTCCGTAATCTAAACATATCTAGCTAACTATTCCAAAAATAAAATTTAGTGGCAATTCATAAATGCGTTTCTTATAAATATTTAAACATTTACAACATTCTGACGCGCGGCCCGTCGGCTCCCCCATTTGGAATACATGCAGCAGACACGCGATGCAAGCCTAAAAATTTCCAAATTGCTCAAGGTCGTGTCTATATGAGATAAAAATATATTATAAACTATAAATGTTAACAACAATTGCTATTCGTTCTTTCACTTTTCGAGCTAAATTTGGAGTTGATCCAAATTCCTCTTGAATTTTTGCCACACTCCTGCTTTTAGGCAGTGTAGACAGGACTTAAATTTTTTCACTGTAGGCATTAGCTTCAGCAAATTTTTCCTTGAGTTGACTTCGCATTTCACACCCTACTAACTCTTATGGGCCGAAGGAAGTTTTTGCTTTTCCCGATACTTTCCCGATTACTCTTCGATAAACTAGTAATTTTATGATTTTTTCTTTAGAGTATTTTCTACTTCTCAATTATTTTCTAATTACTGGTGATGTACCGAAAACGGATAAACTGAGGTTGATTTTTTCTAGCACAGCTTGACGAGGTGAATAAGGTTCACCATTGCTCTCTCCTTGTGAGTCACTGTCATTGCTGGACTTGTTTGTAGGTAGGGATACTTGAGCCTCCGCAAATTGCAAACCAGAAGGCCCCAGTTGTGACAGTACATCTTCTGCAGCCACAAGCTGCTCAGGAACGTCTTCTTGATGACTGATGGGAGACCTTGGAGTGTCACCTTTCGCGACTCCCTTATACAGAAACACTCTGCACTGACGACACAATTTTCTGCCCTCGACCAAAGACTTCCTTCTAGTGCTGAAAATTTTCGATTTGTAATATTGTATATGTTGTAATTGTAATTTAGTAATTGTATATAAATTAACACTACGGGTATTGAAATGCAGCTTAAATGGATTACAACACTGTTTTTGAGGCTTTGAATAGAAAGGAAGAAACGATTTTTCATGGTTAACGCACACGGTTTCCACTTTGACACCTCTTCTATCCTCGATGAGCTGCAGATTTCTTCGATACATTTAAATACGCTGTCTCGCGAACACTTTCCTCCTCGCACTGGATGGAGCAAATTTTGGCACAAAACATTTTTATATGCAGGTATCGATGAAATTTCCGAAATTAGTTTTAAAAAACTATGCAAGAGAAAAAAGAGAAGGCAGACAGCTCTCGAATAAGAAGATGCACACGCGGTGACAGACACAAACAAACTGAGACTTCTTCGGTGAATAAACACGGATGTCAACAAAAACATGTGCAGCTAGGTGCTCTTCCTTCAAGCTTTTAGGCACATACAGCAATGAGCAAAATTAGCCACCAACGGGGTCATAAAATAGGGTTCTGAAAGGAAGTGGAAAGGTTTTTCCCTCAAGCCCTTATCGGTAGGAGCCATAAAATATTTCTTTTTAGAGAGAGCTCCGTTTACGGAAAACGTCTCAGTGCACGAAAAGCCACAGCTGCAGGCTCTCGACTCGAATTGAATATGAAATGTTTTTGCATGGATAAATATTATTTTGACACTAAATTAGGAGTTTGCAGTAAATTTGTCTATAGAGATAAAAAGCGTGAGATAGCAAAAACGATGAAATTTGTCTGCTAGAACAAATGATGCAAAATTTTTATAATTGTAATTTATTTTCATTTAATTTTATCAATGAACTATACTTGATGATTCTTAAAAAGTATTCTCATACTAATTGTCACAGATTTTTAGCTCAAATAAAAGCTAATCCGCCAGGAAACTTAAGTGGGGCTCAATGGTTATTTTTCTTTGCAAACATCCATTTAATAGAACAAATAACAATTGTTGTTAACATTTATAGTTTATAATATATTTTTATCTCATATAGACACGACCTTGAGCAATTTGGAAATTTTTAGGCTTGCATCGCGTGTCTGCTGCATGTATTCCAAATGGGGGAGCCGACGGGCCGCGCGTCAGAATGTTGTAAATGTTTAAATATTTATAAGAAACGCATTTATGAATTGCCACTAAATTTTATTTTTGGAATAGTTAGCTAGATATGTTTAGATTACGGAAAAAAAGTTTCGGCCGATTCTGAGATGGATTATTTGAGAAAAGTTTATTAACAAATTTTTAAACATTAGTAATTAACAACAATAGGGTATAGAAGAAAATAATTTTTTATTGATGTATTCGAATTCAATAAATATTTAGCTTTAAAAAGAGCTATTAATCATTGCTGTACGACTATTACCAGCGGAGATATAAGTGATAATATGATTTAAGGCACGAATTTTTGCTAAAAATGCGAAAAAATAAAAATATGCATAATTCGCTCAAAACATTTTTTTTCACAAAACTGTTTGAGGATATTCAGTTTGAGTTGATTTTGTTCCCATACACCAATTTTTATCAAAATCTGAGACCCTAAGGGACAAACGTTTGTTGAATTGAGGTGGAATGACCCATTTATTAATACTTTTTGCTGCAGCTGCAAATACAAGCTTGTAAGTGAGGAAACATTTCATTAGAACATGCATCTGGAGCATTCTACTATACGGCAGCTAAGCGTGGGCGATAAAATTAGCAGAGAAGTCCGGGCTGGAAGCATTTGAAATGTGTTACTGCCGAAGAATGATGAAGATAAAATGGATCGACCGAGTGAAAAGCGTAGAAATCTTAAGAAGAGTGGGGGAAAAGAGAAGTCTGCTGAAAACTTAAAAATAAGAAGGGAAAACTTAATCGGCCAAATCTTAAGACACAATGGCTTGATGAAGACAGTCTTCGAGGGAAAAGTGAACGGGAAGAATGGAAAAGGCAGGCCTCGCATAAGATATATCGTGAAGGATGTGAAAGAGAAAGATTACATCAATATGAAGAGGTTGGCCGATAGAAGAAGCGAGTGGAGGGCTGCGTCAAACCAATCCTAGGATTATTGATCGATGATGACGATGATGATGAAATAATTTTTCATAATTTAGAATTATCATCATTAGAAAATTGACTCCGAAAACGAGATGAGGATTTAAAATTATATTTTCACAGATTCATACTCATGTTTTTTTCATAATAAACAAATCACTCAGTAATTCAACCCGAAGGTTGGTTATGATAGGTGAGGGTGGAGCTCACCCCGAACTAAGCCACAGGCGTGTGTGAATTTCACACATTCATGGTAGGGGGGCCAGTTCCTTTCTCTGGGCCACCTCGCACTCCGAGAATTTTTCGTTCTGGGGCGTCCAAAGGCTTCATCGAGATTTGAACCCGGGACCCTTAGATCAGTAGCCAAGCGCTCTACCCGCTATGCTACCACGCTCCAATAGGTAATTATATCAGATAGGTGGAAGTTGAGATAATCAGGTAGTGAAATGACTTTTATCAGTGATGATAGAAAGAGGGATTGACATTCAGGAAAAGTTACCTCGATGTTTATTTGAATAATTTGGGCTACAGTTATGGCTTTCTAATGACTGTAGATATGTCACGATATCTCTAGATGTTCACTCGACAAAAGTGTACTTCATCGACTTTTAAAATAATATTGATTATTATTTTTCACTTCCTTTTCTTTCAATTATTTCCCGTTTGCTGCTTACGGAAGGCGGCCAAATAAAATGTGAAAATAATTGAAAATATCATTTGTAATAATGTCATAGACAATCTTTTTCAAAATGTGTTTTTTGTGCAGTCTGAGACGTTATGGAATGTTTCGAGCCAGACACAGGTGAATACCCATAGATAGTATTTCTCAAAAGATCCGATTTTTAGAGATAATCCTGTTTCCCATAGAGACGGCTCATATCGCCTTCCAACTTCAGAACTGAGTCTTTTCCCATAAACCAATGAAAGCGATCTTCTTTCTTGCCCAGGCAAAATGATAACAGCATGTCTGGAGTAGATAGTGACCGTTTCCTAAAACTCGATCCTCTATCTCGTCGTCCAGGCTGGAGTACCGTCTCTGACTGCTGTCATAGACCTTTGGAACTCCATTTTCAATTTTCCTTTTTCCACCAGTAAATATTTTTCCTTAGTAAAAGGAATCCAAAGAGGAAAAAAAAATTTTCTATTTTTTATGTTCTCGAAGGATTTTACCACCAGAGTCACTCACTACGTCATTATATTTCAGTAAATATTTCACGAAAGCTTTCAAATGACACTTTGTTTAAATTATTATGTATTCAGTTTACAAATATTTTATGATGATCTGTGCTATACCATTGTTGATTTAATTCTTTTGGTTGTTTCAGGTGAGCCAGTCAATGAGGGAATTCCCGATGGTTAAATTCATACCACTACGTTGGTAAGTTCCATATTAAATACATTTGACAATGCCGTTCTTGTGTATAATATGGTGAATGCTACCGTAAATTTACCTGCCAATGAAACAAGAGAAAAGTCATTTGGTAAAGGAAGAATGCAATCCATTCTGAGTTTGATGCATCCGTTGAGAAGTAATTCCGGATTATGACTTTCAACTACTTATATATACCGAGAGTTAAATTATAAATCAAGCATTGAAAACGAAGCGCTAAAAACTTAACACGGTTACTAGCTGAAATATACAAGCTAATGTACAAAATAACCTTCAAGGTGAATGTATTTCTCCCCGTGAAATTCTGCTATTATCGTTAAATTAGAGTTTGCAATGCAATGCAATACATTGCCTTCCTCTTTTAAACCGTAAACAACCACGGTGAATATGACCGAATATTAAATTTCTAACCGAATATTAGCGTTTCAATGTGCATGCACAGTTATGACCATGCTCTTCTGGGGATTGTATCTGTAAAACTATGAAGTACATAGGAATTCTATTTGAGTAATTAATATCTTTGCTGCTTATCTCACACCTACGTTTATTTTTTAAAATTTCCATTGAGGTTTCCAGCAAATGTCTTCTTGAAAACCGGAAAATAAAAGTCAAAGAATGACGCCATGATGGAATGCGAAATTTTGCCGTTTATGAATTGAAAGTGTGATACCGAGAGCTCCATTGCTAGCTAAAAATGATCACAACATTTAGCTTCGCCTCTTCCATGATGATTTTCAGAACCATCGCTGCGTTATGCTTACCAACACTTTCTGCTTTGAAGTCTTCTGACAATCATGATGTTCTTTTTCTTCGAATGTTGATCGCCAGCATGCCTTCGAGAATCCTTTAGGTCAAAATCCTCTCCCTCTCAGAGACGTTCTTCTCATAGATATGCAAAAAACTAGGACCCTCCGAGATTCAGCCATAATACCCTTCTGCATGGTATTAGAGCTCACTGCATAGGCACCGCTGTGATACGTTTTGGATGTAGTAGGTACTGTAAGGATTCCATAGATGGCGAGGGAAGAATTTTTCGCAATGCGTCATAAGCGATATATATTGCTTCCATCGCTTTCGTTTTTCTGATCGACTTAAGCGGCACAAGTGCCTTCTAGTATGCTCCTTACAACGGTGGATTATGTGTTCTTAATTAAACAACAAGGAATCCCTCCTATGACAAGATATGTTTGCTGTAATAGTGAGAGAAATGTTAACTTATCCATGTGACTGTTAACGTTAGGGTAAAGGCATATCACAGCACCATAGTAAATTAGCAAAACTACAACAATAGCATATGTTATGTGCCGCTCAATTCGATTGTAAACGAAAGCAATGGAAGTGTTAATATCGATTCTATCGAAGTAAAGCGAAGAATTGATACCACGCCATCTATGGAAACCATCCAGAACTACGTCCAAAACGGATAACAATTTAGCCCCATGCAGTGAGCCCTGGTATTACGTAGGTGTAGATCCTGCAAGAATCTATAAAACTATTGTTGGTTACGGGCCAAACATGCAATGAGATTTTAAAAAACCAATTCCACCCATGCATTATATCCAGATATACAAGCTATTTTGCAAGAAATGGCTACGAACCTTATCTTAATTATCCTCAGGGTAACTACGATTTAATCTGAAATCACCCTACACTGACATTTATTTGACCATGTGTACCATTTTTATTATCTCATTATTATACGATGAGGTAATATATTTCATCTGACATAAGAAACCTAGCATTGCAAACCGAGGTTCTAAATGACGTAACAATGCCTTTGTGTCATATTTCATTCACCATATACATCATATTTCACGCGTTGCCAATGTTTTTCTCGTTTGATTCGATCACAAAGTGTCCGGAGAGAAAAAAATCTCAAAAGTCAAAAGCTTAAGCACCGGCTGTGATAAAAAAAATCCCAACTGTTTTCGCGTTAGCCATCATTTTTAAAAGAGGAAAAAATTAATCCTTTGACCTTCAAAACTCGGGAGGCCTTTCAAACGAGTATACGCATATAAAAGGTGATCACTCGATTCTAGCAACGTATTTCTGTGACATTCGACTAATAGCGCGCTTCTTATTGGTGGAATTTGCTGATCAATATTGACCATTGCGATATTGAACGAATGAAAAGACTTCACCAGTACTCCCAAAAACAGCTGCCATTGGTTAGAGCACAAGTGACATTTCCAGCTATCCGTTATCAAAGAAACGCCCCCTTCTATAGGCGCCGCGCTATATTTTCCTCGGTTTCTGCACCTGGTAGCATAACGAATACAAAGCGCAAAAATATAACAGTAAACCTCTCGAACAGAGAACTAAATCATGTTTAGATCCGATCAGAGGGGATCCAGGAATTAACTTTTGTGATGAATTGCGGGTAATGGGGATTCGCAACAGAACCGAACGGAGTTTTCAAACCTAATCTCAAATTTCGCGTTTGCAATCGGGCTCCCAAGTGCGGAAGCTGGATTATCATAGGATAGTGGAATAGACGCCTCTTCAGAACATCAGGAAAATGGTGCTATTCATCACATCCTCCTTTTAATTAACCCAGAGATTGTGGAGAGAATGCAATTTAATTCGGGTTCAAAATAATTGATAGCATGATTACCCCATTTGTACATTGAGGTTAGAGGCATTTACAAGAGCGTGAATAGAAATATTATAAGCCACATCCGAACTCACACACTAATATGATAACCACGGATCATTTTATCCAGGCAAACAAAAGACAATCATGTTTCCATAATCGCAAGGCATAAGTAAAACCACCCTTTTGCGAATAATGCAGAGCAAACTAGAGGAGGAAATGAGATAGTGAATTCTGAGTGAGCAAAAATTCTGTAATAGACGACTAGATATATGATATATTACCGTGTTGGTAATAATAATCACACGTCCACGATACCACCGAAGGTGTGGGTTAAGTTGAAAATGACAAAAATATTCAAATAATATTATAACTAGGGATTAGTGCAAACGTAACGATATATTGATACACTTGAATTTATATTATGGAACATATTTACATATGTAAGGATATATTCATATCTCTAATAGCAGGGGGTGAATTCTCACCACACATGCACTACACTTCATGTATAAAAAAGGATTAATGTTTATATACTGTTCTAAACTTCACTAATTAAAATAAGATAAAAATAGCATAGAAAAAATGCAAAAACATGCTGTTAGTTGGGTTAGCTTCAAGTCCTTATACCAACATGCAGCTACTCGTATTGGATATTTTACCGTTTTTCATATCCCTAATTGCATGAGGAAAAAGGATAATTACAATCTGTCAGTTCGGCAATCAATTTCTCTAATTTTGTGATCATGGTCCAGTCTACCATAGTAAGTTGGGGTTCGCAAAATATTTTTTACATCATCACTGAAAATATTATCATGGAATTTATTTAGGAAATTAAGTTTAAATTTCAACCTGCGATCTGACAATGATTCCCATTTTAATTCATTTAATAGAGTGGTTACGCTAGTATGGTTATAATAGCGTTCCTTCAAAAATCTTGCCGATATTTGCTGCACACGTTCTAGTTCATTATTTAGACAGATTTCGTAGGGATCCCATATACTGACAGCATATTCCAAATGAGGTCTAACAAGGGAAAAGTAGCTGATTTCTCGTACGTGGTCGTCACATTTACCCAATATTCTTTTGATGAATCCCAGTTTACGATTCGCTCCAACTATTACTTCACGTATGTGTTTACCCCAAGAATAGTTATATGCCAGTCTTATCCCTAGATATTTAATGGATTACACGTTTGCTAATTTAGTATTTTTTATATTGTAAGTAGAAGGAGGAGAATATTCTTATCAGGAAGTAATTGTCATTTAAATATTCATCCAATTGTCCAAAAAACGAATTCAATTTGCCTTACATTTACTTACCTTTTACTGTAAAATCTTATCTCAGAAGATGGTAATCCTTGTGGTTTTATTCAATCTCCTGGTATTCGTGTGTTGCTTTTCGCTGGCGATTGTTACAATTTGCTGGAAATATTTGCACTGGAAAGTATACGGGCTTCAACTTTGTCATTAGGTCGAATGTAGATCGATTGTGTACATGTCCAGTAGCGGCCTGAAATCGCAGTTGCTGTTTATATGTGGTAGTGGGGTTTAGAAGTTGTTAGCAGTTCAATATCGTAGCAGTCAGCAGCCACGTGTAAACGCAACTTTACGTAGAGTGTTCCCCGGTTGTCGTGGTTAGGCCGAGGCCCCTATTGTTGGTTTACATCTACTTCTTTATAGTACCCTGCAGGCCACAATAAAGGTGTATGGCAGGGGGGGAATTCTCACCAAACATGCACTACATATCATGAATAAAAAAGGATTAGTATTTATATATTGTTCTAAACTTCACTATTTAAAAAAAAGATAAAAATCGCAAAGCAAACAACATGCGAAAACAGGCTGTTAGTTGGGTTAGCTTCAAGTCCTCATACCAACATGCAACTACAAATGTTATCCAATGTTACACTCGTATTGGATATATTTACCGTTACTCATATCCCTAATTGTACGAGGAAAAAAGGACATTTTGAATTTGTCAGTTCGGCAATGAATTTCTCTAATTTTGTGATTATGATCCAGTTTCCCATAGTAAGTTGGGGTTCGCAAAATATTTTTAGCATCATCACTGAAAATATGGTCTTGGAATTTGTTTAAGAGATTAAGTCTAAATTTCAATCTGCGATCTGACAATGATTCCCAATTTAAATCATATAATAGACTGGCTACGCTAATAAGTTTATCGTACCGTCCCTTTGAAAATCTTGCCGATCTTCGCTGCACACTTCGATGCACGTTGGTCACGTGCATCAGGACTCCCTCGTCCACTCCCGTTACCCTATTTATTACCGAATGGGGACAGGGTACGGCCAGGATTCGCGCGGACATGGGCAATGCTCCGGATAATGCATGCGTCCAGACATTTGACCCATTTCGGTATTGGGGTCGCTTCACCCATTTCTGTCCAGCTTCGGCGACCCAATTCCTAACTCCCGCTAGGATCCGACGCGGATGAAATTCACGGTGGACAATTAGGGGTTGGGCACCAGGTGCTACCGCCGGGTGACACGAGATAAAAAAAACCTGAAAAAATATTCGCTTGGATGAAATGGAGGGGCTTAAGACCTAGAAGGAAAAAATTTCGTGGTAAATTTCCTGGCTGGCAAACGATCTAATTAGCTGTTAATGTATTTACCTTGTTTTTAACAATTAGCGGTCAATTGTACAACTGCCTTTCCCAATTAACTCAAATGGTAAGCGATAGTAACTTTTATAATTGTAAATTGCATTTTCATTCTCTTATATGTGATTATAAAAGCGGGGAAGATTACATGGAGGAATAATTGTCCATTAAATGTTGAAATTGTGAATATTCACCTCGTATTAGTCCTAGTAGTAGTCCTATTTAATAAGCAAAAGTTTTAATATGAGTAGAAAGATATTGCAATTTTCCACAAGTAAAAATTTATTTCGACTTGTTTCGATGCTACTACATCTATGTCAAGTCCTCGAACACATTGTCAATGATGTAGTAACATTGAAACTAATCGAAATAAATTTTTAGCTTTAAAAATTGCAATAACTTTCGGTTAATATGGAACGCACATCACACCTGAATCTGGTTTGTTTACTTAAAACATTTCAATATACATTTGAGTTTTTGAAAATTTTTCTTCTTGGGTCAAACATCAGTTAAAAAATAAAAGAATTTGGTACCTGTTCCAGATTCGTTTATGTGCATTTGTGTAAAAATTTAAGCACCTGTTATTGAAAACTGTTATACGACGAGATCCAAATGCTCCTTTTGAGGATGTTTAGGCGTAAAATATCTTCGTAGGTAATTATCCTCGTACGGATCCCATATACTAGCGGCATTTAGCTGCATGTGACCATGTTATATATCAGGTTTCCATACAGTAGCCTAGTTGCATGTCAATAGAGCTTGCTCGGTGATCGTCACCCCCCCTCACACACCCTCGTGGTGGCTTGCAGGGTATTGCGTAAAAATAGTAGAGAGATTAAGGTGGAAATAAAGTCCTGTGGAAGAAGCTGGTAGAGTCCTCGAAGCTTACTCCACAAAACGAGGAAAGGTTCTAAATGTGGAGGAAAAGATGGCCGGGTAAGGAGAAGATTTGAGTGGAAAGGAAGTGAAGTAAGGAATGATTTTCTCTACTGGCACGTTCGGGAATTGAATATTATACCATTACTTTTTTAGCACGATGTATTAAATGGCACTATAGTTGGACGTACTGGTTGGCCAAACATAAATGGCAACAATTCCCCAATGCTTGGAAATTAATGAAAAGGTAGACGGCTCTTGAGGCGTAAATGGCGTATATAGGTGTTTAGATTCAAAATGTCCTTTTTTCCTCGTACAATTAGGGATACGAATAGCAATAAAAACGTCCAATACGAGTGATTCAAACCATAGCATAGGTAGTTGCATGTTGCTATAAGGTCTTGACGGCAACCCAACTAACTGCATGTTTTTGCATGCTTACTCTGCTATTTTTATCTTTTTAAATAGTATAGTTTAGACTAATATATTAATATTAATCCTATTTTATGCATTTTATGTAGTGCATGTTTGGTGTGAATTCACCCCCTGCCAATCACCTTTATGGTGGCTTGCCGGGTATTATGTAGATGTAGATGTATGTAATAATCGTTGAAAATTTTGAAAGATGGATTCCGTACCGATATAAAGACGTTTATTTGTTGAAGAAAATATATAAAAATAGAAACATACTAGCCTTAGGCGATCTTTATAAATAGTGGTAATGAATGCATACAATTTTTAAATCAAGTAATTGAAGGAATAGTATAGACATCCCAGTATTCAGCTTTTGGACGCTACCCGTACCGAGAAAGAGTGAACGGAACTGATTTCAAGTCTCGAGGACTTAGAAACGTGGTTCTTCTTCGGATCAGTTCATTTCTGGGGTCGAATTATACCGTGAATTACCTCTCTATTTATGCATGCAGCATACATACTCCTCCTCCGCCACTTGGAGAACGGACTGCGCGAAAGAAGATCTTCGCTTGAATAATTGACAGACTGGAAGAGCTGTCACGCGAGGCAAAATTGAGCTTGCGAAATTTTTGAAATTCTCATTCATGGGAATAAAAAAGAAGAGCCTTGCTGCACGAATAATGTCCTACGATTTGTTTGCGCAATTCGATTTCAGATGTTTATTTCGACCAGGTAAATAAAATGCATCAGAAAATTAACAAAAAACCTTACATATAAATAATGACAACACTGAACGATGGCCCCGTGGAAATTTCCCCTTAAGGTTTTGGATCCCTACGAAATGGGTCTAAATAGCGAACTTGAACGTATTCAGCGAAGATCGGCAAGATTTATAAGGGAACGGTACGATAACTATATTAGCGTAACCAGTCTATTAAATGAATTAAAGTGGAAATCAATGTCAGATCGCAGGTTGAAATTTAGACTTAATCTCTCAAATAAATTCCAAGATAACATTTTCAGTGATGACGTTAAAAATATTTTGCGAACCCCAACTTACTATGGTAGACTGGACGCTAATTACAAAATTAGAGAAATTGATTGCCGAACTGACAAATTCAAAATGCCCTATTTTCCTCTTACAATTAGAGATATGAATGGTGGTAAATATGTCCAATACGAGTGAATCAATCCATTGCATAGGTAGTTGCATGTTGGTAAAAGGACTTGAAGGTAACCCAACTAACAACACGTTTTGGCATGCTTAGTTTGCTATTTTTATCTCTTTAAATCTAGTGCAGTTTAGACTAATATATTAATGATAATCCTTTAAAATGCATGGTACGTAGTGAATGTTTGGTGATAATTCACCCCCTGCCACACCCCTTTGTGGTGACTTGCAGGGTATTATGAAGATGTAGAAGGGATCTGATGTAGTCACTGGATTCACCCTAATTTTTCTATTTGCACCTTGCAGAATGACGTTCGCTCAGGCCTTACGGGCCTTTTACATGTTAAGAATATGGTTGGAAATAGCTGAAAATTCTTCGTAGACTTGGAAAAAATGGATGAAACTGAAAGCAAGAAGACCGAGAATTACCAACTTTAGCTGTTGGGCAGAATATAGGATAATCTAATGGAGCGACAATAGCAGAAATTCCACAGCAAAAAAAAACATTCGCCTTGATCGGGACTCGAACCCGGATCCCTTGATTTCCCACCAGTTGCTTAACCAATTAAGGTATTTTAAACCCTCAAATATATTCATCTACATAATACTCTGCAAGCCTCCGTAAAGGTGTGTGGCAGGGGGTGAATTCACACCAAACATGCAGTACATATCGTGCATAAAGAATGCATGCTAAACGAGGTCTCCGAACCACTTGCTCTCAAATCAGCGTTCATTGGATGTGTGCAACCTCTCCTTGAATACTGCTCACTCATTTGGTCAACTGCCGCCCCTACCACACTAAAAATACTCAACTGCCTTCTCAACTTTTTCTCAGCATTAGTAAGGCATCCTATACCTCACCTCAGACTCTCCTCAAGTGCGGAAAAATTATTCTCATACAGCCTATTATACCTCACCCACCGCCGACGGACATCAGGCCTCAAATTTCTTCACTGCCTTTTGAATGGGTCCTTCTGGTGCATTGATCTTCTCCCTTTCTTTTAGCTCCACATTCCAGCCCTCAACACTTCCAATATTGAACAATTACACAAGCCCAAATGGGGTCTGAACATGGTAAGGAAATAAACTTTTACAATTCCACAAAATGAAGTTCCATTCTACAAGAGTCATTTTGTGGAATTGTACAAAGTTTATTTCCTTAACATGTTCAGTGCAACTAAATTCCACCAAGTATCGCCTGCCTCCATTGATGTTTTTCCAAATGGGGTCGTTTACCATATTTTTTTATTGCCGAATCTAATAGTTTGTAAAATAAAGAGACCCGTATTTTTCCGTTTTTTGATCCGTCAATTATTTCTCGAGTTATAAGCGGCGAAAAACTGATGTTTTTAACTCTTTCGGAAAAGTGAGCGTGGTGCAACCTCTGACGTATATCGACTTCGTCCAATCACAACTGAGCCCGCGAAGCTACTTTGCCTCATCGCATTGGCTGACTCTGCCAGCAAGAGCAGTTTCGAGAGCATCTGTGCGAGCAGACCTTCCGAGAACCCCCTCCACTCCCTCCCCTTCCCATAAGAGCAGTCAAGGACGGGAGGAAAATGACGTCAATGTTATCACAGCAGCTTTTTCGGTGGGCGTCACCTTTTTCTTATTTTAATTTTTGATTTATGAGTGAATGTTTGTGGTTAGAAGATTAATTTTTTTCACTAAACTTCTTTTTTCGTTTCCATCTAACGATTTCGTGTACAAAATTGCGATTTCGGCTCCGAGTAGACGCCCCCATTCCGTCTATCAATTTCCCAACGATTTCCCTAATTCTTCCGTTCACCTGCCCTTTTCTATGCCTTTTCAATCACTGTACCTTCTTCCCTTGACCTCTCCGCTTCACGCAGCAGTTTCAATAACAATTTACAACACCTTTCAAACTCATAACTACCCCTTCTTGTTCAAATAATGTTGTTTTTGCTATTTGCTATTGTTATTATTCATATCACCCATGTAAAGGCCTTCGTGCTGTTTTTAGTTTTAGATAAAATAGATAAGATACCAAAGCATCCTCTTACCCAGTGGCAATTTAAAAATTTCGGTTCTCTTTGACAGAATATGTATAGCAATTCGGATGCATCTTGCTCCTTTAAGACATTTGAAAGGACCTCGGTAGCTTAATTGATGAAAGCATCTGGCCGGAAAATAAGTGATCCGGGTTCGAGTCACGTTCAAGGCGAATGATTTTTTTTCTCTGCAATTTCTGCTATTGTGCGATTTCAGCGGGTTACTCCGTTAACATATTCGCGCCCAGTTTGCTGCATTTCAATTTGTTGTAAAGTAAGCACCTTAATTAATGTTTAAAATTCGGCCTTAGCCTCCTGGAAGGTAGAGCTATGAGCACGACATCGACTGCTTTTTGAATTGATATGTCAGCAGTTCCAGTTGGTACATCTTATTCCTTTAAGGCCTCTAAAATCTCCATATGAGCCTCCATCTCTGTATCGTCAACCAGTCAATTGTAAAACTGTAGCCAATAGTGCTACGGGTTTGCCATCACTCGCTGTTTACGTTTTCATTTTTTCGTTATTTTTATTGTTGCCGTTTTCATTGCTTCCAGGAACCTAAGAATATTAAGAAAACAGTATTTTGCTATACTGTATTACCTATTTTTTGTTAAGAATGTATTATGATAGCATACAATTTATTGAGGTGGCGCTATATTTTTTTAATGAACGAAATGATCCGGCTCAATCGTCGAGAACCGGAACGACCGTTGCGCCATAAATGTAGCACGGATTGTACTACGAACTACGATGCTTATCCCATATATGGGAATTGTAATTGTGACGTTAAATCTGTAATTTACAGAATCGCTCTCCTGAATGACATTGGTTCGGGCCTTTTTTTCGCCTTCATCTGCCCCGAAGGGGGGTACTTTGATAGCGCTGCCATGGGCGTAATCTCCGGTCGCTTCTGTTAATGCTTCAACCAGAGGAGAGATTGACTCTTTGCGTTATTACGTCCCCCTCTTCCCTCCAGGGTTTAATGTTTGGAATGCGATAGGAAACTAAGCGACCGTTTTCGACCCTTTTTCGGCCACAGGGCGACGATTCCGGTCCAGGGCCCTCCTTTCGGGGGAGTCCACAGGATGATTCGATCGCTAATGGTCGCTTCGATCCGGGGCCAATATCCCCCGGGGGGTTTTCCAATATGGGAGCTGTGGACCGGAGGAATGAACTCGGAGTTCCCCCCCCCAATCCATGTACCTGTGTTCTCCTACGTTCCTCCTCCCTTCCTTTGATGAAGAAGAAGAAGTTCATATCTCCTCGCATCGGCTCCGTCCTCACTCCCACACACAAATACTGCGCAGTCCATAACAAATTCGCCCCGGGCAAACCCTTGCCAGTTAGGGGGAAAAGGGTGGACATCGCCATGCGACAGGATATCGAATGTGCTCCATCCTCCCTCATCCTCGTATTCAACGTAAAGAGGTCATAAAGGGCACATATACGGGTACGGAACTTTGTTTTTTTTTAATTACCACCGTTTCGAGGTTACTAAGGAACAGGAGAACCCTTCCCCATGAAAATAGATTTAAATGACTTATTTGACTGAATTTTATTAATTAGCTTCATTTTCCGCTCATATAAAGCACTTTTCAGCATTCATGAAGGAGGTTGATCCGAAAAGTGAAAGTCATTTCATTTTTTTATATTTTCAAAACTTATAGAACTAAAGTTCCTCTATCTAATAAAGTAAAGATAATTATACCAACCGATACTCCTTTTTGCACAAATTGAATTTGAAATTACACACGATTAACAGCGAGAATGGCCATCACATGGGAACATAACGTTTAAAAAATCCATAGAGAAATGTCATTTTTGAAATAAATTGATATTTTATGCGAAATTTCACAGGGAATAAAATGACATGAAAAAAAGGCATCACCCTACCGTATTTTTCGCTAAATCCACCAATTTCTGGGCTTATAGCAGACGAAATGCGTTAGTTGACTTCAAGTTGCACTGCGGTCGCTATAGCCAAAATGGTTGGCGTATGAATAATATCATTACTAATGAGATATTAATGAATATTTCAAAAAGTATTATAACATAACGTTTGATAGTAATATTCTGGTGTTATACATTAGTAAATTCATTGAGTACATGAATTTATTTTTCTAACGTAAATGCGGAATTGACTCCATCGTCGAGCTGATTGAAATTATTATATAAAATAAATCCTTCGACTTTCCATCGTATTTCTTGTGATACTTATGACTTTCAATAGCTTAGGTAATTTTCTTTGTGAAGTAAATATTACTTAGCTGGCATATACCCGTACTAAAATTAATAAGATTCCTTAGACGACTTAACTCAAACAGTCGCGAGCCAACCTCCTTAAAACTCCGTTTTCAGGAGGAACCATTATTAATAGAAGAATTAGGTTGGGAATCATTATCTGCTCGTAGGTTAAAGTACAGATTAAATCTATTACAGAAATTTAAATCGTGTAGCTTTACTGAAGATGTTAGACATGTATTAAAAACAACAGTGTATTATGCTAGATTCAACCAGATAAATAAGATTAAGGAGATAGATTGTCGTACTGATATATTCAAAATGTCATTTTTTCCCCCGTGGTATGAGAATACACAATAGGCAGCATAGCAAAGGGATAGGTAGGGGAAATATTGTAGAGTAGTCTATAGTGCATTATGCATGGATTAAGAACCAATTATCCCTTCATTACTATGTAGACTAACCATCTAGCCGCATGTCACCCCTTCATCTAACATGTTTCCATGTAGTAGCCCAGTTGCATGCCAATGGTGTATGTTTGGTGATCTTCACCCCCTTGCCATGCACCCTCGTGGTGGCTTGCAGGGTATCGCGTACATTTTAGGCTACAAATTCTACCAGTTAGACATTTATGGGTGTAAAAAGTGTTAAGAATTTTCTATGATCGTGGAGGAACAAAAATTAACCTTGTCCTATCTACACAAAGCTGAGAAAAAACCTGAGTATTAAAATTCCGAAACCTAATGTTGAAGCCTGCAAACACTTTTATAATTATATAGCACTAAATGTTTTTAAGCAGCTACCTCAAGAATTATACTTATGTAACAACCAAGTGATGTTTAAAAAGAATCTGAGTAACTGGTTATTTTTACAAAAAGATATAGAAATATATTTCAGAACTTTAGCTTAGGCCTCCTCAATTTAACAATTTAACATGTTCATTGTTCAAGTTTTCATGTGTTTATGTATATTCGATATCGTTATGTAAATGTAGTTTTGTAAATTTGCTCTTTATATGTTGTATTATATTTATTGTAAATATTGTGCTGTGAAATGTGTACTTGAATTAAATACAACACATAAGGGATAAGAAGATTTTGTTACATTTAAGGACAATTTAAGTATTCAAGGACACAATTTGCGTTTAGTTGTATAGCCCTTGATATTTCATTTTCATAATTTCTCTTGTAACTGCCGTAAAACGCCATAATCAAGAAATGGCAACCCCCAACAAACGAAGTTTCCTACAGGGGTGCCTAATTTTACTATCTTTTTGTTTATTTTTTGTATTTATTTTGAGTGAAATAAATGTTTATTATTATTATTATTGATGTAGATATGTATTCATCTGTCGAAGCGTAAAAACGCCGCGGTAATCGGAGCGGCAGTCCATATTCTTTTCCGACCTCTGTTTAATTTTTTCATTTACGATTCATTACGTGTGAACTGCTCATTCTTCCCACGTTAGGGAATCGGTTCATTCACTGCCCTTTTATACGAATGTGGTGCTCACACACCGTTACGAACCATAGGAAAATCGTTTGTGACCTGTTCGGAGGTAAAGGAGATCGTTACGTTAAAGGTGGGACCTGAAGCACGAAAACCTTTAGAATTGCAAATCACAAGTATTTAATGGCCCTTTGAACCTGCTATAACAATTGGAAAACTAGTGCTCCTCAAATTTCAAAAAATACTAAGGAAGTATTGAACAAAGAGCTGCATAGCTAGACCTCACCTAGCATGCATAGTAAGTGTGTGGGATCCCAATGAATTAGGTTTGATCGGAGACCAAGACAAATAGGGTAGTTTCCTATTATTTTTTTATTGTCTTGATCGAAAGTTTATTACCTCTGGAGTACGAGTTTTAAGCCGTTCGATTTTTAAATGACGGAAAGTATTTTTCCTCATTAATTAAAAAATGAAAAAAATCAATGGCGCGAAAACGCGACGGCAAACTATTGCATGCCGGTTACTCCTACGTTTGACGTCAAACTATTTCCTCTACCTGCCACCAGGTGGTGCTGCGGACGCTTCCAAATAGACGCCGCACTCCGTTAAAGCTTATGAACAAGTATTGGAGGCATATTTATTCCGTTAATTAATTATAATTAACTTTTATTTATTTATTTAACATTACTTATGCAGTTGATTCATTTAAAATCAGTTCGTATTCCTTTCACAAGCATATCATGTAGTTCGCCTAACGCCGCACGACCTTCACGCCATGCTTCGTCGTAGCAGAAACTCAGCGAGCAGGACGTCCTTGAGCCTATAAAATGACTAATAATACCATGTTTAACTGAGAATACTTTTCCATCATTGATAGTTTTTAAAGGTTAATACTAATAAATATTCACTAGAGCTGAGGGGCCCTGAAATACAACGGTAAGTTCAGGAGACGAATTTTCCTATGCTTCGCAACGTAAACTACCTACCTGTTACGTCAGCATGAAGGCAGCGCACCCCGCCGTTTCAGAGCCTTTTCAAATGGCCTTAAAATTAATATGTAATTCTCTAGTAAACTGGGATTTCTCAATACAAACTTTTTGCGTAAATTAAATACATTTATGGCAGGGCACAAATCGCAATTAATGAAGTCTGTTTTCTTTGATGAAGGAAACTACCCTATTGCAGCGTAGAGCAGCTAGCTTGCTAAAAGGCGTTACGATAGGTTTGTAGTGTATTAGAATTAATACTAGAATTAGGGTGGGAATAATTATAGTAGGTTAAAGTACAGATTAAATCTATTACAGGAATTTAATTTGGAAAGCTTTACTGAAAATGTTAGGCATACTATATTAAAAACACCAGCGTATTAGCTACATTCGACGAGATAAATAAAACTAGGCAGATAGATTGTCGAACTGATAGACTGATAGAAAATGTCTTTTTCCCCCGTGCTATAAGAGAACAAAATAGTCAGCATAGAAAAGAAATAGGGGGGTGAAATGTTGTGGAGTAGTCTGTAGTGCATGATGCATGTATTCATAACAATCAATACGTTTATTACTATATTAATACTAACCATCTAGCTGTATGTGACTCTCTTATACAGTATGTATCCATGTAGTAGCGTAGTTGCGTGTCAATAGGGCATGTTGGTGATCTTCACCCCCTGCCACACTCCCTCGCGGTGGCTTGCAAGGTATCTCGTCGATGAAGATAGCTAACATCGCCGTTAAGTATCTGTTGTGCATTTCCAAAATATGCATCTCGATTTCCTACAAACCCACCGCGTCAAATTTTGACCACCGCGTGATAAGAGGTTTAGATTATTTTGAACTCAGCCTCTACATCGCCCTCCAAAAATGAACTTGAACCACACCCAAAGCCGTCAACAGGTCGAAACATTACTTCAAAAACTTTTCCTATGTGAATCATCGTTACAAATTTCTTGTATTGAAAATGAACCCGGAGTGATTCGGAAAAAATGTCAGAAGATAACATCACATAGATCATTCTTGCGAAAAAAGCTCAGATTATGCTTCGGTTGCTTGATGAAATACATGTTATTATTTTTTAAAATAATACGAGATCACGAGAAGGTATCTAGTGTATATAAAATATGTATAAAAAATAACATAAATTTTATTGAAAATCAAGGAAGTACTTTCGTCTCTTGAATTTTACTAGATGCGCTTCAATTGTCAGATCGCAGGTTTAAATTTAGACTTAATCACTCAAGACCATATATTTTTTCAAGACCATAATATTTTTAACACAATCTTCAGTGATGATGTTAAAAATATTTTGCGAACCTCAACTCACTATGGTAGCAGGATCATAACCACAAAATTAGGGAAATTGATTCCCGATCTGACAGAGTCAAATGTCCTTTTTTCCCCGTACTATTAGGGATATGAATAACGGTAAATATATCCAGTACGAGTGTAGCAATGGATAACATTGGTAGCTGCATGTTGGTATAAGGACTTATAGCTAACCCAACTAACGGCATGTTTTTGCATGTTTGCTTTTGATATTTTTATCTTTTTTTAAATAGTGAAGTTTATAACAGTATATAAATAATAATCCTTTTTTTATGAATGATGTGTAGTGCATGTTTGGTGAGAATTCACCCCCTGCCACACACCTCTATGGTGGCCCCTTCGGCGGACCCTCCCAACGGGCGGAACCCCCGGACGCGAAACATATGCAAAATGAAAATGAAATGATGACCAAAAATGAATGAATGAAATGAAAGTCTAAGTAAATTGAGGGGAAGACGGAAAGTTAAAATAACCTCCTAGTAGATACCGCCCTAGATAATAATAATAATAAAACCTCTATGGTGGCTTGCAGGGTATTATGTGTTATGTAGAATTACCGGCAGTCAATGCCTTAGGTCTTACATTTAGTTTTGAAATAAATTTAGCAGCATTCGCTTAAATTTTCTCAATATCCAATTAATAATAATAATTTACTGGAATGCACCCTGATTAATGCACCCCATTGGAATAAATTTGTCATGTATAATCGAGGGAGTCTATGTTAAACCCACTCACAGGGAACATATCTAATCTGTTTTAATTTTGGGATTAATTGATTATTTTAAAAAAGCCTCGAAAAAGCCTTTGTGGAGGAATGCTCTGAAGGCACAGGGATCGTACTCTTTTGCATTTTTGGGTCTAAAATAGATTTTCAAATCCATTACCTATAGATTTTTCAAAATGAAACATTCCATCTTCCTAATCAATCCCCAGATGGAGCTAATGAACGTCAAAATGAGCAATTTCATACCCGGCGTGCGAAACAGAGGTCATTTATTGATCGGACAGCAATTATTGGCCTCATCATCACCATACGTCCATCACATGCATTCAACTCCGATTGGCAGCCGTCGATTTTAGCGAACGCTTCACCAAGATGGTTCATTATGTGGTGGGTTAACAAAAATGGGAGCCTTCAAAAGCTTAATGTACGAATTACGCATGTGACACGTGAATTAGGATGAAAAACCCAAGGGATTCCTCTTTAAATTTACAAATATCATACGAACAGTAATATGTTCAACAAAGAACGAAAATTCAATGCATTAAGTGCTTTAATTTGGTGAATTAATTGATGCATTCCTACCCATGAAATCATTTTTAAATTAGTAACACGAGGATCGACAGTACTTGGGAAATATGATTAGAAGGCAAAAGAGCGATGTTGTAATATTCACTAGTTAGGCCCCACCTTGAATATGTAGCCAGTGTATGGAATCGGAATGAATCAGATTTAATCAGAGAGCTAGACAGTGTGCGGCGTAGAGCAGCTAGGTTTGCTAAAAGGAGTTACGATAGATAATAGATAGATATCAGAATGAATACTAGAAATAGGTTAGGAATCATTATAAGATCGAAGTTAAGGTACAGATTAAATATCCTGTAGAAATTTAAAACGGATACTGAATATATTAGATATATATTAAAAGCCCTAGCGTATTATGCTAGATTTGATCGTATCAGAGAGAATTAGAGAGATGGATTGTCGTTACGATAGATTTAAAATGCCATAATGGGGAATATGCATGAAATTTGTTTCTCGAAGATTAATCATGCACTTGATGCGATATGTTCTCACCAATTTAAATATATAAGCCAAATTCTTCTACACCCACCACAAAGATTATTAAATGATATTAAAATGTTCCCGAAAATTGACGAAAGTCACGTGACCTGAAACGCCTTCTGACGTCACTGCACGGTATAGATTCCATATTGCTACGGAGATAGACAAATTCACTTTATATTCAAAAGAAAACGAAGTGAATAATTGTTTTGAGGTTTTTAGCCGTTTCTCAAAAGAAACGATGACTGAAAAAATACTTAAAAAAGCAAATTTCGGCAATTTCCTTTGGTTGAGTCCCTTATGACGGCGTTCTTCTTAAAAAAACCAGCGATTGCATACACTTAGAAGAAATTCTTGGCCACTAAATAGGCATTAGATAATTAATGGACGATTTGCTCGTTACCATCCATACTACGTAAATAAAAATCGAAATACAATCGTTTATTGCAATAAACAAATGAGATAAATACATACTTTACCGCCAAGTATTCATTTAACAACTTACTTCCACGCATAAACAGATAAACAACGCCCATAGTGATACCGTGCCGTGTCTTCATTCGATGACGTCGTGTTTTTAGCTACCGAAAAAGTACAATTTTCAAATAGTAATATCTTTGTAACGCAACTTAATTCTTCAGCAAAATTTTCTCTAAGCACATTTTAGCTAATAAACTTCACATTCAAAGAGTTATAAAAAATAGTGCATGTTCCCCATTCCCGCGTTCCACAAGAGGGCATAATAGGATGGATAGCAAAATGGTCGATGGGTGAAATATTGTTAGAGCAGTCTGTAGTGGTAGCTCTTAGTTGCATGGCTAGAATTGCATGGTATCTCTTAGTTGCATGGCAGTTTCCCCTGCCACACACCCTTGTGGTGGCTTGCAGGGTATTATGTAGATGTAGATGCATGCAAGTAGGTCTTAGTTGCATGCAAATGGTGCACGTTTGGTTTACTTCACCCCCTGCCACACACCCTCGTGGTGGCTCACAGGGTATTATCTAAATGTAGATGGCCCAGGCCGTGTCGGCGCGCACCACGTCCCTTTGGGATGAACCCTTGAGAGGCCTTGGTCTGCCTTTCAATAGGGCTCTCGGGCTATCCGTCGTTGCATCAACAATAATCGCTCCCCCCTCTTCAAATCCCCTCTCAAACACGGGGGAGATGGGATATTAGCGCTACATTTGTGGCCAAGGTTTACGATAAATGAGGCTCCGAAGAAGGTATTATTTACCACGTATATTTTGCCTTTTTTCGATACTCCCACGATAACAACCTAGTTGCATGAGACCCTATAGTCGCAGCAGAAGCAGAAGTGTGCTAGAAAACCTATGATCACCATACCGAGCTTTTGGCTCTTGCTGGTCGTCAGTTTTTGAGGTAAGAATCAATAGCACTTAGGAACATTTCCGGCTCAGCAAGATTTTCAGTTTCAATACATGTTGAATCTTTGAAAGGTAGAAGGATATAAAATTAATGTGATGCAATCAATTAATTAGCGTAAAAAGTAATGGCCACAGATAAGCTACTCCTTGAGCACATGAGGAGAGTGAAAATGAAATCATTTTACTTTTTGCGTTCCTCTTGGGAATGAACTTCGGCGCGGTAAATGTCTTGCAGATAAAAAGAGGTCGGTGGGGTACTTATTCCATCAATGTTCTTTTTAAGAAAAATGTATACTTTAGTATTTTACGTTGAATAGCTTTTACTAATCAATCTCAAATGGCTGTGGAAATAGCGCCGCCATCTGTGGATATTTATACACAATTATTTTAATGGGTCCTAATTCTGACGATAAAATAAATTGATCGCCAAGGTTGACCTTTGATCCAGTTTAAGGCTACCCAAGCATAAAAGATCGTCACGAGATACTGCTTTGAATAGTCCAGTTTGCGGCTTAAAAAATCAAGACACTGAAAAAGCGAAATTTATTTTTGAAAGGCAAGAAAAAAGCACATTTATTAATCAAGTTTTGTTTTTTTATTAATTTGGCCTCAAAACTCTAGTGTTATTCTTATAGGCCCATGTGATACACGGATGCTGTGTAATTATTTGAGTCCCATTTCTCAAATTCTCTTATGATTTAACAAACGGGTGTAATATTGGTTGCTTTCAACCGCATTAATGCAACAGAGGATACTGAATTCCCGCCATGAAAAAAAAACAATTTTTTACTGTTGCTCTTACACATATTCATGTTCATCAAAGTATTTCGCTTTGTTTTTACTGTGCCTTAGCGTGGTTTAGATTGTTATGACATGGTATCATGCTAATATACAATAATGTGAGTGATGGAAATTACATTCGCGGTCCCAAAATGGCTGTGACTGCATTTTGGCGATTTTGAAAAATGATCTTTTTATCCAATAACTGCAAGTGTTTTTATCCAATAACTGCTTAGGGCCATATTCAGAATCTAAAATACATTCTTGCTTCTTCTGCTTACGTCCTAAAATCCCTAAAACGAGTCAAATTGGTGTACAGATTCTACCTGCTAAGGTGGTATTACTTCTCAGAGTGTGCTGACTATATTTGATATTCAGCTTATGACACAGCCATATTAAGAATCTGAACAACAGACTTACTTCTAATCTTTTCGTCATAAAATCACCTGAGTTCTAAAGGATATACGGGATTTAGGAATTAGAGATTGATAAAGGAATAGTGTTTGGTAAAGGAATTAGAGGTGGGCAAAGGAAATCAGCTAGATGTTGCTGCATACTTGCTTAGATTTTTTATCTATATTAAATTTTTAAATTTAAACTAGAATATAATTATTAATCCTTTTCATGCATGATATGCGATACTTGTTTCTTGTTAGTTCATCCTCTACCATACACAATTACGGTGGCTTTCAGAGTATTATGTCGATGAATATCGTAATGTACATGTACATCTACATAATACCCTGCAAGCCACCATAAAGGTCTGTGGCAGGGGGTGAATTATCACCAACCATCAACTACATATCATGTATAAAAAAGAATTAGTATTTATATACTCTTCTAAACTTAACTATTTAAAAAAAGATAAAAATAGCAAAGCAAACATGCAAAAACAGGCTGTTAGTTGGATTAGCTTCAAGTCCTCATACCAACATGCAACTAAAAATGTTATATATTTCTACATTCGTATTGGATATATTTACCGTTACTCATAGCCCTAATTGGACGAGGAATAAAGGACATCTTGAATCTGTCAGTTCGGCAATCAATTTTTCTAATTTTGTGATTATGGTCCAGTCTATCATAGTAAGTTGAGGTTCGCAAAATATTTTTACCATCATCGCTGGAAACATGTAGGATTATTGAGTTAGGCGCTCGATACCGAACACATAATTTTCATTCGCGTTTCGCTGTAAGTTAGACTCTTTTATTCCTCATAGAGCCCGAGGACATAGAGAATGGATAGGAGGCAATTTTATGACCTGGAAAGGTTGGATTACCTCTGAAAGGCGAAGGAAGTGTCCCAAAGCACCTTTCAATAAAATTCGTTAAAGATAAACACTTCAGGGATATAAAACAAAAAGGAAACATCTCTGTTTTTTCTCACACACTCTGATTGCTGCCTTTAGTGGTTTAAAAAAATAGCGTGAAACATCAAAGCAATGATTGCCTCTCATATTAAATTTCTTTTCCTCTTTTGTGTTACGCCTATCTTTCGAGAAGAATCTAAAATCAGTGTTTTCCCCATCCATGAAATTACGTATAGCGTTTTAAGGATACAGATCAATGGAAACAAACATGTACAGATCTTTACCATGCCCTTAGCACATACAAGTTAATACTCTTTGTATTCAATTTAATTTGGCAGTGATATAATTATTTCCATATCTCCGAAAAGAGGGGAGTGGATTGTGGATATACCAATTGTGAAAAATATAGAAAAAGTACCTACGTTTTATTATGACTTTTTATAAAATATTTAAGTTCAAGTAAACCCTAGTTTTGATTACTGCAAAATGAAAGCATAAGTGTGTTACACCTTCAGAAAGTTTTCATTTTGAAATTGTTTCCCCATCCCTTTCCACTGACATGTGTAAATTTTATATAAAAAGAATTTTTTATAAAAAATCAAAACATAAGGCATGACAGTGTGCACATTTCTTCTGAAAAAAAGCTGATAATTACGTAAGTGTTGGTTATAAAATAACCTAAAAGTTCGCAGTTCTGGTCTAAATTGAGTGAGGTGAGGTTTACCGGGATTCAGCAACCCGGTCCACTAAGTTGCCGAGATGCCCGAAAAACCCATCACCGTGCCTGGGTGGGGTGACGTTTAGACAGTTTATCACGTGATGTTAAACTCAGAGGTAGAGCCTCACCACCTCTTGGGGGTACCAAGGATCAATTTACATCGAATTAAACTTGTTTGTTGAATGCCATTGCTCTTGTGTGTGGATGCCTGTCTGAAATCCGGAGAGTGAGAATGGAACCGAGTAGGGTATGGAAAATGCCATCAGAAGAATTGCAACGAGCGGAGGAGAATAGAAAAACTGCCATCGCTGACTTAGGCCATTTAGGTTATGCTAATGTTCGTAAATATAACAGTCAATAAAATTATTAATGATTAAAATCAACAATCACATGTTCACATTTTAATGGAATAACAACGATACACAAAATTAAAGGACCCAAAGAAGTAGAAATTTAAACTACAACATAAAAGTTGTCCTTCCAAGTGAATAAAAAATTAGATACCTCCGAGCCATAAACAAAATAATTTGACTCTTCAAATTCAGATTATCAATTGTTCCATTACAACAGTACAACAATTTCTCCGTCCTCAACAGATTTGCTTTCCTGGCGTGATATTCACTCCTTTTCTTCATGAATTCCATCATCATACGGAGCCTATCAGGTGGTTGTTGTGTGCGTTCCTTCACCGTGGACTCCTGTACTCGATGGTCCTCCGGGTGAGGAACCTCCTTCTAGCCCCGAGCCTTGGGTACTTGTGTCTCGTGTGGTAGTTGGCGGGGTAGGTCCACCTGTGGCTGAGTCACGTCGTTTGCGTGTACCTCCTTGCCCTCCTCCAGTTGCGGTCCCTCGGGTGGTTGTTGTGTGCGTTCCTTCACCGTCGACTCCTGCAATCGATGGTCCTCCGGGTGAGGAACCTCCTTCTAGCCCCGAGCCTTGGGTACTTGAGTCTCGTGTGGTAGTTGGCGGGGTAGGTCCACCTGTGGCTGAATCACGTCGTTTGCGTGTACCTCCTTGCCCTCCTCCAGTTGCGGTCCCTCGGGTGGTTGTTGTGTGCGTTCCTTCACCGTCGACTTCTGTACTGGATGGTCCTCCGGGCGATGAACCACCTTCTAGCCCCAAGCCTTGGGTACTTGTGTCTCGTGTGGTAGTTGTCGGGGTAGGTCCGCCTCCGGCTGTGTCACGTCTATTGCGTGTACCTCCATCCTTTGCTTTGTGTTTCCCATCTTCAGATGAGAGCTCCTTGGTAGTGGTAGTCAAATTTTCCTTATCCTGCTCGCTTTTGCTCAAATTTAAGCCATGATGATTCGTCTGGCCATCAGAATGGGTATTTGTATTTACGGATGTAGCATCTTCTATCTGCTGTCCCTTGCCCGAATCTTCAGCTGGAATGCAATCAAGATCTTAGTCTAATGAATCAGACAGGAATATGAATCACTCCTATTATTTGACCCCTAGTTATTCTTAGCTTCGAATTTTTCAATGTACTCCTTAAATGCCCTCGAAATTATTTGCATGATGAATGAGAAAATACTAATATGCTTATTTTTTTCATGTTCGCCTTAGTGGAATGGAATATAAGTGCAATCTCCATTCTTATAGTTGTATTCCTGCACTTCTCTAATTAAAATCGCACCGCTAAATACCACATTGTACTTAATGCAAACTAATTAATGTTAGGAAAGTTATTAAGATTGACTTACGTGGATGAGCGGTGGACACTCCTGCGTAGAAGAGGATCAGTAGGATGATGCAAGCTCTGCGTGTGATCATTGTCGATACACGGATGTGGGGAACCTCCTAGGGAAGATCTCGACTGTTTGAAGTGGAAGAAATCGGATCGTGCTTTTATAGACCTTATCCATCTTGGGCACCCGGAAATTGTTCTCCGCTTAAGTTTTTTTTTCGATCTTAAATTTTTCTCTTAAGATTGATGAACCCTTTTTGTGATTGTTCACTATTAATCGTCATAGTTTCCGATACTTTGTAAACAGGATTTCCTGCTTTTCGATATAGAGAGTTCACAAAACTTCCTCGTTCTTGTTGTTGTGTTTATTCTTATGCGTGGTAAAAACAAGCCTCTTGTGTTCGTTTAAGTGTTTCCGGTGATAAAAACATATTTGCCACTCGAATTCTCGATTTTTGGTATTAAGTCATATTGATGTGGTGCCACAAGATATTATTCCTCGTCGAAATTATTTTTTTCTAACTGACCTTTCAAATTCATTTTTTTCCGTTCTTTAATACCTTTTTCTAGCCAGGTACCAAATTTTACCTATGTGGTTCGAAAGGAAGTGTCTCAAATTACAGGTCAGAAATGACACACGATCAATGGGGCACTCTGTATATTTTTAAACAAATTAATAACTAACAGTAGCAAAGATCATTCCCGATGTACTAAATTTTAAACATGCAAATGTTACGGCATTTATAATGTAATATATATTGTAATAGTTAACATCCTTACCTAAATAACCGTGAAAACTAAGTGCAACAATAGGACCTAAATTAGATTTCTCCGATGTTATTATTATTATTCAGTGTTTGAAAACGAAAAAATTGAATGCTTATTGAGCAAGGAGGTCCAAAGAATAAATCCTAAATTGTACTTTAAAGATTATGTTTCGGGTGACTGATGAATTTAAAAGGTCAATTAAAAAAAAATAATTTCCACGTGGAATAATATCTTGTTGGACCACATCAATATAACTCAATACCAAAAATCGAGAATTCGAGCGGCAAATATGTTTTTATCACCGGAAACACTTAAACAAACACAAGAGGCTTGTTTTTACCACGCAAGGGAACAAACACAACAACAAGAACGAGGAAGTTTTGTAAACTCTCTATATAGAAAAGCAGGAAATCCTGTTTAGAAAGTATCGCAAACTATGACGATTGATATTGAGCAATCACAAAGAGGGTCATCAATCTTAAGAGAAAAATTTAAGATCGAAAGAAAAACTAAAGCGGTGAACAATTTCCGGGTGCCCAAGATGGATAAGGTCTATGAAAGCACGATCCGATTCCTTCCACTTCAAACAGTCGAGATCTTCCCTAGGAGGTTCCCCACATCCGTGTATCGACAATGATCACACGCAGAGCTTGCATCATCCTACTGATCCTCTTCTACGCAGGAGTGTCCATCGCTCATCCACGTAAGTCAATCTTAATAACTTTCCTAACATTAATTAGTTTGCATTAAGTACAATGTGGTATTTAGCGGTGCGATTTTAATTAGAGAAGTGCAGGAATACAACTATAAGAATGGAGATTACACTTATATTCCATTCCACTAAGCCGAACATGAAAAAAATAAGCGCATTAGTATTTTTTCATTCATCATGCAAAAAATTTCAAAGGCATTTAAGGAGTACATTGAAAAATTCGAAGCTAAGAATAACTAGGGGTCAAATAATAGTAGTGATTCATATTCCTGTCTGATTCATTAGACTAAGATCTTGATTGCATTCCAGCTGAAGATTCGGGCAAGCGACAGCAGATAGAAGATGCTACATCCGTAAATACAAATACCCATTCTGATGGCCAGACGAATCATCATGGCTTAAATTTGAGCAAAAGCGAGCAGGATAAGGAAAATTTGACTACCACTACCAAGGAGCACTCATCTGAAGATGGGAAACACAAAGCAAAGGATGGAGGTACACGCAATAGACGTGACACAGCCGGAGGCGGACCTACCCCGACAACTACCACACGAGACACAAGTACCCAAGGCTTGGGGCTAGAAGGTGGTTCATCGCCCGGAGGACCATCCAGTACAGAAGTCGACGGTGAAGGAACGCACACAACAACCACCCGAGGGACCGCAACTGGAGGAGGGCAAGGAGGTACACGCAAACGACGTGATTCAGCCACAGGTGGACCTACCCCGCCAACTACCACACGAGACTCAAGTACCCAAGGCTCGGGGCTAGAAGGAGGTTCCTCACCCGGAGGACCATCGATTGCAGGAGTCGACGGTGAAGGAACGCACACAACAACCACCCGAGGGACCGCAACTGGAGGAGGGCAAGGAGGTACACGCAAACGACGTGACTCAGCCGGAGGCGTACCTACCCCGACAACTACACACGAGACACAAGTACCCAAGGCTCGGGGCTAGAAGGAGGTTCATCACCCGGAGGACCATCGAGTGCAGGAGTCGACGGTGAAGGAACGCACACAATAACCACCCGAGGGACCTCAACTGGAGGAGGGCAACTAGGTACACGCAAACGACGTGACACAGCCGGAGGCGGACCTACACCGACAACTACCACACGAGACACAAGTACCCAAGGCTCTGGGCTAGAAGGAGGTTCATCACCTGGAGGACCTTCGAGTGCAGGAGTCGACGGTGAAGTAACGCACACAACAACCACCCGAGGGACCCCAACTGGAGGAGGGCTAGGAGGTACACGCAAACGACGTGACTCAGCCGGAGGCACAGCTACCCCGACAACTACCACACGAGACTCAAGTACCCAAGGCTCTGGCCTTGAAGGAGGTTCATCACCTGGAGGACCTTTGAGTGCAGGAGTTGACGGTGAAGGAACGCACACAATAACCACCCGAGGGACCTCAACTGGAGGAGGGCAACTAGGTACACGCAAACGACGTGACACAGCCGGAGGCGCACCTACCCCGACAACTACCACACGAGACTCAAGTACCCAAGGCTCTGGCCTTGAAGGAGGTTCATCACCTGGAGGACCTTCGAGTGCAGGAGTCGACGGTGAAGGAACGCACACAACAACCACCCGAGGGACCCCAACTGGAGGAGGGCTAGGAGGTACACGCAAACGACGTGACTCAGCCGGAGGCACAGCTACCCCGACAACTACCACACGAGACTCAAGTACCCAAGGCTAGGGGCTAGAAGTAGGTTCATCACCTGGATGACCTTCGAGTGCAGGAGTTGACGGTGAAGGAACGCACACAATAACCACCCGAGGGACCTCAACTGGAGGAGGGCAACTAGGTACACGCAAACGACGTGACACAGCCGGAGGCGCACCTACCCCGACAACTACCACACGAGACACAAGTACCCAAGGCTCTGGGCTAGAAGGAGGTTCATCACCTGGAGGACCTTCGAGTGCAGGAGTCGACGGTGAAGTAACGCACACAACAACCACCCGAGGGACCCCAACTGGAGGAGGGCTAGGAGGTACACGCAAACGACGTGACACAGCCGGAGGCACAGCTACCCCGACAACTACCACACGAGACTCAAGTACCCAAGGCTAGGGGCTAGAAGTAGGTTCATCACCTGGATGACCTTCGAGTGCAGGAGTCGACGGTGAAGGAACGCACACAACAACCACCCGAGGGACCCCAACTGGAGGAGGGCAAGGAGGTACACGCAAACGACGTGACTCAGCCGGAGGTGCACCTACCCCGACAACTACCACACGAGACACAAGTACCCAAGGCTCGGGGCTAGAAGGAGCTTCATCACCTGGAGGACCTTCGAGTGCAGGAGTCCACGGTGAAGGAACGCACACAACAACCACCTGATAGGCTCCGTATGATGAAGGAATTCATGAAGAAAATGAGTGAATATCACGCCATGAAAGCAAATCGGTCGAGGACGGAGAAATTGTTGTACTGTTGTAATGGTACAATTGATAATCTGAATTTGTAGAGTCAAATTATTTTGTTTACGGCTCGGAGGTATCTTATTTTTCATTCACTTGGAAGGACTACTTTTATGTTGTAGTTTAAATTTCTAATTCTTTGGGTCCTCTCCTTTAATTTTTTGTATCGTTGTTATTCCATTAAAATGTGAACATGTGATTGTTGATTTTAATCATTAATAATTTTATTGACTCTTAAATTTTCGAACATTAGCATAACCTAAATGGCCTAAGTCAGCGATGGCAGTTTTTCTATCCTCCTCCGCTCGTTGCAATTCTTCCGATAGCATTTTCCGTACCCTTCTAGGATCCATTCTCACTCTCCGGATTTCAGACAGGCAACCACACACAAGAGCAATGGCATTCAACAAACAAATTAAATTCGATAATAATTGATCTTTGGTACCCCCAAGAGGTGGTGAGGCTCTTACTCTGAGTTTATCATTACGTGATAAACTATCTAAACGTCACCCCACCCAGGCCCGGTGGTGGGTTTTTTGGGACCCCTGGGCAACTGATTGGACCGGGTTGCTAAATCCCGGTAAACCTCACCTCACTAAATTTAGACCAGAACTGCGTACTTTTATGTTATTTTATAACCATGACATACGTAATTAGCAGCTTTTTCTTCAAAAGAAATGTGCACACTGTCATGCATTATGTTTTGGTTTACTTTAAAAAATCTTTTTATGTAAAATATACACATGCCAGTGGAAAGGGATGGGGAAACAATTTCAAAATGAAAACTTTTTGAAGGTGTAACACACTTATGCTTTCTTTTTGCAGCAATCAAAAATAGGGTATACTTGAACTTAAATATTTTATAAAAAGTCATAAAAAAACTTAGGTAGTTTTTCATTTTTTTTCACATTTGTTATATCCAAAATTACTCCCCTCTTTTCGCAGATATATATATAATTATATCACTGACAAATTAAATTGAATACAAAGAGTATTAACACGTTTGTACATACGCAGCTCTTACTTAAGGTTTAAAGAAAAAATGAAACTTTTGGAGCGTGTTCGGCAACCTATTTTTACAATTTATTCGAAATTAAGAGGGTTGGTGTGTAATTCTATTTATCTTATTTCAGAAATTCAGACAAATACTCATAAAACAAACATTACTGCCCCTATTTATGGCATCAAAACAAAGATTTTCTTTTATTGACATTAAAAAGATCTGATTGAATTCAAAAGTCTGCGGCCACAAGAAGGACAAATATAAAGAAATTTAGATCCTTCAGGACATTATTGAGGTATTGATTTGAAATTGAAAAGGTTCTTTATTGTTCTGGGACTATAGTTCCCCTGGAACATCGAAAAAATATAGCATGCAAAAAAAAAGATATAGGGAATGTAGTCAAGGCAACAGCCGTACAAATTGCAGAATGGGGCAATATAACACATATAAATTAACAGTAGATAATAAATACGAATTTAATGAATACATAACCATTAATAGGTAAAGGTTTATTGGTTAAACCATTAATTGGTCGAACCAATAATTATATAACCATTACAACCAAAACCACTTTACAAAATTAAAGAAAACACTAAATGGATAAAGAAATTTAAGAAAACCAGCTTAAATAATGATTTAAATGACTTGAAAAATAAGCATAAAATAACAAGGAATATAAATCAATAGGCACAATATCAAGCATTTAAGTTAGATAATACAATAAAACAAGTGTACAGAGGTGAAATTGACATGAGGGTCGCCATAGTTGATGAGGCATTCCTTTGTGGAAGAGACAACGTATGTCAGGGTTTTTGAGTTGGAGTGAAATAATATAACTGAAGAAATGCCTTATATGTCCAATAATAATACCCTAAATCATTGATCAAACTATTCGCAGACTGTAATTTATCCAAAAAGCACTGGGACAATGTTACGATCATTTACGGGATTTTTGGCTGTTTTTCCGTTGCTAGAACTTGGAACATCATTTGGAATATGCTGTCAGTACACGGGATCCTTATGAAATCGGGTCAAACAACGAATTGGAGGGTGCGCAGCGAAGATCTGCAAGATTTGTACACGGATGGTATGATAATTATAATAGCGTAACTAGTCTATCAGATGAATTAAAACGGGATACATTATCAGATCAGATGTTGAACCAGATCAGATCGTATGTTGAAATTTAGAGTTAATTTCTAATATAAATTCCAAGAAAATATATGTATCGATGACGATAAAAATTTTGCGTACACCAGCTTACTATGGTAGACTAGACCTTGAACATAAAATTAGGGAAATTGATTTCCAAAACAACATATTTAAAATGCCTTTCTTTCCTCGTATTATAACGGTATAAATAGTTGTGAATGCATCCAAAATTATGATAGCATATATACAAGTGTATTATTGGATAGCCAAGGTCTTTGTATGTTGGTGTTAGAACTATTAAGCTTACTCAACTAACAGTATGTTTGTGCATGCTTGCTTTTCTCTTAAGTATTTTTTTTTAATTTTTATGCTTCGGCTGTAACCTTTAGCAGCCTAGTTGCATGTAATTGGTGCATGTTTGATGATCTTCACCCCCTGCCACACACCCTCGTGGTGGCCCTCAGGGTATTTCGAAGATTTAGAAGTAGATTTTTTAAAGCGTAATAACGTAAAGATTTGGTTTAAATTCACACCATGACACATAGTTTTCTACTGTCTTGCAGGGTATTCATCTACATCTACATAATACCCTGCAAGCCACCATAAAGCTGTGTGGTAGGGGTGAATTCTCACCAAACATGGACTACATATCATGCATAGAAAAGGATTGGTATTTATATACTGTTCTAAACTTAAATATTTAAAAAAAGAAAAATAGCAAAGAAAACATGAAAAATATATGCTGTTAGTTGGGTTACCTTCAAGTCCTTTCACCAACATGCAGCTACTAATGTTATCAATTGCTAACACTCGTATTGAATACATTTACCGTTATTCATACCACTAATAGTACGAGGAAAAAAGGACATTTTGAATCTGTCAGTTCGGTAATCAATGTCTCTAATCTTGTGATTCTGGTCCAGTCCACCATAGTAAGTTCGCAAAATATATTTAACATCATCACAGAAAATATGGTCTTGGAATTTGTTTAAGAGATTAAATCTTGCTTTCAACCTGCGATACGACAATGATTCCCAATTTAATTCATTTAACAGACCGGTTACATTAATAAGGTTATCGTACCGTCTCTATACAAATGTTGCCGATCTTCGCTGCACACGTTCAAGTTCATTACTTATACCGATTTCGTAGGGATCCCATACACTGGCAGCATATTCCAAATGAGGTCTAACAAGGGAAAAGTAGCTAATTTCTCGTACATGATCGACACATTTACCCAATACTCTGTTGATGAATCCCAGTTTACGATTGGCTTGAATCATTATTTCACGAATTAGTTTACCCAGGAAAGATCATGTGTCAGTCTTATTGCAAGTAATTTAATGGATTCCACGATTGTTAATTCATTATTACTTATTTTGTAAGTGCTGGGAGGAGAGATATTTTTTTCCAATAATTCATTACTACACTTTTTTTAAAAATTTATTCCTAACTGCCATGCATCACACCAATTTTCAATTGCTTGTGGGTCATCATTTAATTATTATTTATCGTTTGGGCATAGAATTTCCCTGTACACTCCTGTGTCATCGGCAAATACACAAAGCTTACTTTTTACCATCGTATTATGTAAATGCAGGTAATTGATTACGGAGAGTGGACCTTTCGGTGACGGAATTTTTGGTCAATTCTTCGGCCGTCCATTTGCGATGAGATTTGATGAAGAGGATCAGTGGAGGAGGGGAGGATGAGGGATGCTTTAGGCTCCCTCGAGCGTGACGGCAGCGTGAGTGATGTGGACCAGAATCGACCGGAGGGATCACTCATACGTCACTCGTGAATCAATCGAATCCAGGCTGCGGATGGTTACGCTTTGATATATGGACGGGCACTTTATTTTAAATCTCTTATTTTTTTACAATTGAATTCGGAATTTTTTCCATCAACACTTCAATCGAGGCATACACGGGAACTTCTAATATCGTATTTCCTTCAAAGGGAATTATCTCTGAAATCTTTGCCTGTATCACCGGTATTACGGTAAATAAAAGGTATCTAAAAGGTATTAGATTGGCAAGCATTCAACAAATGAGACTCGCAGTGCCTATGATTATACCGCAGATTTGGGATACGCTACCAGTATATGGGATCCTTACGAAATAGGCTTAAATAATGAACTTAAACGTGTGCAGCGAAGATTGGTAAGATTTGTAAAGGGACGGAACGATAACCATATTAGCGTAATCCGTCTATTAAATGAATTGAAATGGGAATCATTGTCAGGTCGCAGGTTGAAATTTAGACTTAATAATTAAATAAATTCCAAGATAATATTTTCAG
Organism: Platycnemis pennipes; assembly: GCA_933228895.1. Taxonomy (NCBI): domain Eukaryota; kingdom Metazoa; phylum Arthropoda; class Insecta; order Odonata; family Platycnemididae; genus Platycnemis; species Platycnemis pennipes. The sequence continues at coordinate 16,296,525 of OW121856.1, forward strand.
TGATGATCTTAAAAGTATTTTGCAAACCCCAACTTACCATGATTGACTGGACCATACTCATAAAATTGGGGAAATTGATTGCGGAACGTTCAGATTCGAAATGTCCTTTTTTCCTTGTACAAATAGGGATAGCGGTAAGTATGTCCAATACGACTGAATCAATCCATAGCATCGGTATTTGCATGTTGGTATAACGATTTAAAGGTAACCCAACTAACAGCACGTTTTTGCATACTTTGCTATTTTTATCTTTTTAAATAGTGAAGTTAAGACTAATATATTAATACTAATCCTTTTAAATGCATGATATGTAGTGAATGTTTGGTGAGAATTAACCCCCTGCCATACACCTTTATGGTTTCTTGCAGGGTATTATTCAGGTAGATGTAGATGTAAGTCCATAGTCAGAACGATCACTCTTCTCTTAAAAAAGTGATTTTATGGCTCCGGGTTGGCTCTGTATCTTAGCGTAAGTTATTTTTGCCTTCAATATCTGGTTCATTTCCGTTCTATTAGCGAAAACCACCGAACTTGTACAAATTATATTTTTATATGTTTTATGGAGCCATTCCAGGGGTTGTGATGAATACCAGCCCATCTTTCTTGATATGTTCAGCGCAGTGCGAAATTAATTCGCTTTCCACCGATAGCTTTTGCTACGATGGAATTAAATTGCTCCTATGGGTTGCTGTCTACATCGTGGATAAGACTCATAATGTGCCGACTCAAAATTTGAAATGTCTCTTTCAACTTTTGGTAGAATGAACTTGTTGTATAATCCTCATGGATATTATTTCCATGCATATTATCTCCGGAACAAAAGTAAGGAGCACATTTGGAGTGCTCTCCAAAAACATGTCTCAGACTGCTGGAAATGTCCCATAGGTGGAATTCAATTATTACTCGAGACTAACAGATTCAGTTCTTCTTTGCTGTACTATTTTGGTGATTCCCTATCGTAATCGCAGAATATTTTTTCCCAAATGATTCTACAATATAACTGTGCTTTTTTCGCCAATCTTACAACTGGTTTTGGCGACTTCTTTTAACAAAGATTTCTCAATAAGTGATTCCTATATTCTATTTCATGCACAATTAAATTCATATATGGCATGAATCCAAAATTGTTTTGCGCACATTACTATCCCCATCCGCGATTAGATAGGCGCTGTGAACGTCATAGAGTTAGTTCCTCGCTATTCTGAAAGCCTTCCATAACAACAGTGGCTTCCATGATGGAAGAGCTTTGCCTGTCGTCCCAATTTTTGAAGCAGGTATGCTGTATGGCTCCAAAAGGTGATGAAAGAGAAGAAATACGTAAATACGTAAGGATTAGTTTATAGGAAGTTCTAGAGGAGAGGAGCGTGAAACCAATCAAAGGGGTGCTGACTGATGATGGTGATGGTGAAGAAAGCTTATGATTCTGAGTTTTTTTCCCAGAGTACGTCATGTAATATCTTCTATTACAGTGTCTCATTTGGTAAACCTGTCTCAGGTTGACTGCCAGGTGAATGTATTTGCTGCCAAAGTGTTGGTATGTGACCCAGCCACGGTTTTCCAGCAATTTGAGAAAGAATAATGCCATTAAAATGTGGATATATTAGTATTAATACTGACGTGAAAATAGGAATCATACAGTTGATTACTCTTCAGTATACAGCTTTCCCACACTCCCCCATGCTGAACATTTTATACCTTGCAACACAAAATTCGTGTTTCTTTCAGTAAATATTGGGCATAACTTATGTTCGGATAATGAAGACAAAATTACTGAACTTGACGTTTGTTTTTCTACATAAAATTCAATTTCAGTCTTTTTAAAATAATCTTGTTGTTTTTATGCCATTTATTTAGTTTTTTCGACAGAATGAGATCAATTCTCGATAAGCTGATGAAAATTCCGCTCAAGTCTGATAATATCTAGTTATGTGAGTATATATCGTTCGAAAAAGTTACTGTGCCTCGAAAACATATTCACCCGCTGTATTTACTGAAGGTTATTTTGGCAAAGTTTCAAAATCTGCAATACCAAAAAAAATGTCTTTACTTTGTAAAATGTTAGATTTATTTCTAGGGACATGAAAGGTTCGGTCAATTCAATGGATTACAAACAGACTTGGGTTGAATATTTCAATTGATTGCATGACTTGACCAATTAGCGTGTCGAATGATCCCTAGAAATTATTTCGTTAAATAATATATACATGTAGTTAGACCCGTGGAATATTTTTGGAAAATAATAAATTTGTCAAGAGCGCGCTGGCACTCGATACGAATTCGAAGTGTAACAAAATTACATATTTGCTTTATGTACCTTTAAAATCGGATTACTTTCCCACTCTCGCTTGATTCGCTTGATGAACGAAAGATAAAATTTAATAAATTCTTCGATGCATATTTTGTCCAAATGCTGTATAATTATGACGTACGATATAATGGTCGAGTAACACAGTAAAATCGAGGATTTTTTTGATCGGTGCTTCTCTTTTTCTATTCTCCTTGTACTTCCAAAGAGGCGAGTGCCACAGTGCATACAGCTGGGGTCCAGGGGCAGCAAATCGTAGTAAGCAGTAAGTTTAGACTTTTTGCAGACGTGGTAGTGCACAGGAGTATATCAAAAGAATATGATAGGCTATAACTGAGTAAGGATTTAGACGCAATTCAAAAGTGGTGCGACAAATGGCAGTTGGAACTTAAACTCAAAAGGTGTGTAACTATTACTTTTTGGAAGGGTACTAATTCGATAGATCGATCCCATAAAATTAGTAACACGAAGATCAAAAGTAATTGGGAAATGTGATGAGAAGGCAAAAGAGCGATCTTACTTTTCACAGGTAAGGCCCCACCATGAATACGCAGCCAGCGCCTGGGATCCTAATGAATCACATTTGATCATAGAGCTAGGCAGTGTGCAGCGTAGAGCAGTTAGGTTTTCTAAAAGGAGTTAGGATAGGTTTAGCAGTGTATCAGAATTATTGGAAGAAATAGGTTTGGAATCATTATTATATCATAGGTTAAGGTACAGATTAAAAATCCTGCAGATATTTGAAACGGATACTGAAAATATTAGAAATATATATAAAAAGCCCTAGCGTATAATCCTAGATTTGATCCTATTAGAGAATTAGAGAGATAGATTGTCGTAAAGATAAATTTAAAATGCCATATTTTCCGCGTACCACAAGGGAGCAAAATAGGAAAGATAGCAAAGGGGTCGATAGGTGAAATATTGTTAGAGTAGTCTGTAGTGGTAGCTCTTAGTTGCATGATATCTCTTAGTTGCATGATATCTCTTAGTTGCATGGCAGTTGCATGCAAGTAGGTCTTAGTTGCATGCAATTGGTGCATGTTTGGTGATCTTCACCTCCTGCCACGCACCCTCGTGTTGGCTCACAGGGTATTATGTAAATGTAGATGGCCCAGGCCGTGTCAGCGCGCACCACGCCCCTTTGGGATGAACCCTTGAGAGCCCTTGGTCTGTCTTTCAATAGGGCTCTCGGGCTATCCGTCGTTGCATCAACAATAACCGCTCCCCCTTCTTCAAATCCCTTCTCAAACACGGGAGAGATGGGATATTAGCGCTACATTTGTGGCCATGGTTTACGATAAATGAGGTTCCGAAGAAGGTATTCTTTACCACATGCATTTTGCCTTTTTTCGATATTCCCACGATAGCGACGCTAAAGTAATTCAAATGTTGGATTTGCAGAATTTTAGGGCATGCTAATTCCCTAAATCTGTTGAGTGCACATTGAAAACTGCAAAACATTAAAAATTATGAAATCAGAGAACTAGTTGGAATTATTTAAAATTAGGATCACACCACCATCATCACAGCTTACAGTAGATTTAAGTGGTGAGCATAGATAATTTAGCTGGGAATGAAGTAATAAGGTTTATTTGTTAATCTGAATATGGCCCAGCCATATTCAGAATCACGCCTCAGTTTTCTACATCTACATCTATGCGATACCCTGCTAGCTTCCGCGAAGGCGTGTGGAAGGGGGTGAAGATCACTAATCATGCACTATTGACATGCAAACAAGCTACTAAATGGAAACATGCTACGTAATAGGATCTCATGCAACTAGATAGTTAGTGTCTATATAGTAATTAAGGGATTGGTTGTTAATACATGCATCATGCAGTATAGACTACTCTTAAATATTTCCTCTACCCCTCCCTTTGCTATGCTCCCTATTCTCGTCTCTTAAAGTACGGGGAAAAAGGACATTGTGAATCTATCAGTACGAAAATATATCTCTCTAATGTTATTCATCTGGTCGAATCTAACATAATACGCTGGTGTTTTTAATATATACCTGACATCTTCAGTAATGCTATCCGATTGAAATTTCTCTAATAGATTTAATCTGTACCTTAACCTGCCCTCTGATAATGACTCCCACCCTAATTCTTGCATTAATTCTGAAAAACTACTCAACCTATCGTAACACCTTTTAACGCACCTAGCTGCTCTACGCTGCACACTGTCTAGTTCTCTGATCAAACCTAAATCATTTGGATCCCATATAGACTGACTACATATTCAAGGCGTGTCCTAACTAGTGAAAAGTAGCATCGCTCTTTTGTCTACTCATCATATTTCCCAAGTACCATTTTTATGCATCCTAGCTTTCTCGAATTAAGTAGATTCCATACACCAATTTCACTTGCCGTATGGATTTTTGGACGTAAGCGGTAGAAGTGAGATTGTAGTTGAGATTCTAGAAATGGTTTTGAGGATACGTCCTTTATGACATCGAGACATTTTTAAAGATTTGAGAACAAGCCTACGTCCAAAGCTCTACTTAGAGCTAAAGCACTAATTCCTGGCTAACACCAGCGAGGGATATCGTATTTGTAGCAACCGTTGTTTATTATATCGCTAGCTCCGTATTTTAGACCAAGCGCTGACGGACTAAAGCGAAATAATATAATGATTCCTCAAAAAAAGCCTCTCTCATCAAGGCTGATGCGTTTTGAAATAATCAACAGGTTTTAGTGCATTATAAAAAAATATATTTTGCTGCATGAAATATAATACCGAACTGACAGATTCAAACTGCCCTTTTTTCCTCGTACAAGTAGGAATATGAGTAGCGGTTAATATGTCCAATACGAGTCAATCAATCCACGACACAGGTAGTTGCATGTTCGTATAAGGAGTTGAAGGTAACCCAACTAACAGCACGTTTTTGCATGCTATTTTGCTAGTTTGCTATTTTTATCTTTTTAAATACTATTAATACTAATCCTTTTAAGTACATCACTGTGCATGATATGTAATGCATGTTTGGTGAGAATGCACCCCCTACCACACACCTTTATGGTGGCTTGCAGGGTATTATGTAGATTAGATGTAGATAATCGAGGCATGATATGTATCTTATGAAAGCCTTAAAACCAGATCATTTGAAAAAATCAACCAACTTGTCTATATTTTTTCTGACTTACATTTTACTATGGTTCAAATATTTTAATAAACATTAGGAATCACCAAAATATTTGTGAGTGCATTTACGCCGACCTCGAAATAAAATCTGCATTTTCACCCAGGGTTCAGCGTGACGTTGCTCGTCTCTACTTCTTGGAAAGAAATCACGCTGCAACTTTTTGTCATAGAATTTTTTGTTGCCTGGACATTTGGCGTACCGGCAGTGAAGCGTGAATTACTGTAAATCGTTTGTACTGCAAAAATACTGTAAATTGCTCCTAGCTAGGGGTAGCTATGACACACACGGCTATACCAATCAATTTTTGTCTGTTAATCTGAGGGATATTTTCATTAGTGTCTATTATTATAAAATTGACTGTCGTGACGATAATTATAGAGCGGAAGTCTAACATTTATTATCATTGGCGTTTGGTTCAAATTGGAGGTTGGCGTCAAATACTTATTTCATCTGCATCTACATAATACCCTGCAAGCCACCATAAAGATGTGTGGCAGGGGGTGAACTCTCACCAAACATGCACTAATACATAAAATAAAGGATCAGTACTTTTATAGGTACTGTTCAAAACTACGCTATTTAAAAAAAAAGATAAAAATAGCAAAACATACATGCAAAAACATGCCGTTAGTTGGGTTAGCTATAAGTCCTTATACCAACATGCAGCTACCAATGTTATCCATTGCTACACTCGTACTGGATATATTTATCGTTATTCATATCCCTAATATTTGAATAAACATATATTTGTATATTTCAAATATATCTCTATATTTGAAGTTATACACTCAATAATTCACACAATACTCCATGGGTATAAAAATGTGTGAAATGACTTGTGACTAATTATCGATGGTAAACAGATGTGGTGGAAGAAACGAAAAAAGATAATAAATTTGAATGCAGTGAAAGCTACCCAAAGAATGGTGGGTCATTCCACGTCAATTCGACCAGAAAATCGACAAAAATGACTCTTAGGGTCACCTATTTTGACCAAACTTGGCAAAACGTCTCCATTAAAGCGGGAAATAAAAACCCCAAAGCCGTTTTGCAAAAAACGCAATCGTTTACGGGAATTTGCAACGTTGAGAAATTCGAATTTCGTAAAAATTAACTACACATTTTAAGTCATATCTTCGAGACTAGTAAAGATAAATATTTGAAAAATGGCTTATTTTTAAGGTCTTGAATCGAAAAAAAATATAATAAAGGACTATATTATAAAATTAAACAATTTTATAAATTTTATAACATTTTGAAATTTTCAAATTGATTTTTGACCATTTGATTACTCCCTCGATTTTTATGTGTGTTGTAGATACAAACCTCCACTACTAATTAAAAAAGTTTGCCAAAGTAATATTTCATTTTAGAAAGTAAAAAAATTGAATGTTGGCGGTACGCCCAAATAATACCCACGAATACTCGAATAACTCGAATATTAGAAAGTATTCGATATTGGAGACTTCGGTTAGTTATGCGAAAAAAATAGATATCCGAGATATCGAATATTATGCTAATTACGGTATATTTGGCCTGCTGATGAACTACGTCATATTAATTAAAAAAAGGGCAGTACATGGTGTTTTAACACTCTCAGCTCACTTATTAAGGCTTATGAAAGTTTGTACATTCAACAGTCCACAATTGGTAGAAAAAATATTATACAATATTATTAACTTGACATTTTAAAACAAGAATTATTTTTTTTAAATTTTATCCAAATGTGAATGCTTTACTTCAACAATAATCGAATTAATTTTCCAAATAACATTTAGCACGTCAGTTGAAATTCTAGTATTAGAGGCATTCGAAATTCGAGTCATGATTTAATATTCAGATTCGAGAAATTATACGACTTATTATAGAAAATAATCGACTTATCTCTAAGTGCATACGAAACATCTTCGGACTTTAAACTCGTTCCATCGAACAATGAGCTCTGCTTAACGAACAACAAAAAAGCAATTTAAGGGGATAACTAAAGCATAAGTTTTAACCATAATGTTTTGAATTCAGATAACTATGATTCTTGGTTCTTAATTTCTTAAATACCGGTTTGATTGGTCTTAATTCATATTCTTATAGAGTGTATCGGTTGGATGTTCCCTTGGCCTTTAAAGAGACTACCTTGTAGTCTCTTTAAAGGCTCATTTAAACAGTGTACACTTAAACATTTTGCCATCAGCAATGAGCCTCTTCTGCTCAGTGGGGCTTCGTTTTATCTTTGATTTATAAACCTCAATCTGATATCCATTACATTCTCAATCATTGTGTCATAAAGGCTCAATCAGGGCCATTGATTCGCGTTCTGGGTGTAATTTCCTCCCGTTTTATTAATGTGATGGCGTGCATAGTAGTAATTTGTGAGAAGTATGAATAATGAAGCGAGATTTGCTCCCGTGGTCAGGAATAACTGCTCCAGATGATGCTTATAGCCCCGGGCGTTGACGAATTTTGAATTCGATACGTCGAAATGTTTTGCCTCGCAGAAATTAGTCGATGATTACGGCCGAGAGATTTTTTTAACTGTGCCGAGGGAATTTTTCCTGTGGGACGACTTGCTTTAAGCATCGGCCATTAATTCGACAAAACTCTCGAATGCCAGGTTACTTGGTTTTTTGAGCGTCAATTAGTCTAATGGGGGACGAGTTTAACGCAAGTTACAACGGATATGATCTAGTTTAGAACGCAAAAATAATAGGCTAGTTCCATTCGTCAAAGAAAACTGGAATCATTAATTGCGGTTCATGTCCCATGCCATAAATATATTCATTTTACGTAAAACATTTGGATTGAGAAATCCCAGTTTACCAGAGAAAAAAAAAAGTTATTTTTAAGACCATTTGAAAAGACCAGAAATGGCGGAATGCGCTGCCTTGTTGCTGTCGTAACATTTACATATATGTATGTTACGTTGCGTGGCAAAGGAAATATTCGTCACCTGAACTTACCATTGTATTTCAGAGCTTCTCAGCTCTATTGAATATGCATTAAAATGAAAAGTCTATGACAACTATCAAACTTCTAAACAGGCACGTAGCCAGGGGCGGCGGAGGGCTTCTGGTGCTTCAGCCCCCACCTCAAATGTTGTTCCCAATAATTCTGTTGCTCTGATTTTAGCCATGAACTTTACCAGTGAGGAGAGATAAGTATGGGCAGTGTAAAAGTAAATACCAAGCACTAAAACTTGAGGGAAGAGATTTGTACCATGTCGGCAACGAATGGGCAAGGCTGATTTGTTTCAAGTTACGCATGACTTAGTCACCCCCGAAGAAAATGTGATTGCTTCTAAAAGTCTCCTCCGTTGAACATGGTTAATTAATAGTCGTTATATTATAGGTTCCACAGGGCATCCTGCTCGTGGAGTACTCTGCTACTTAGAAGCATGGCGTTAAGTTGGCGCGACTATGGGCCAACTTCACGGTGCGTTTAGTAAAATGAATTCTAACTGTTTTCAAGTGAATAAACTGGATAAATAAATTTAAATAAATAAATAAAAGTTAGTCATTAATAATTAACTGGATAAAAATACCTCCGATATCCAGTTAATAAGCTTTAACGGAGTCCACCGTGTGCTTGGAAGTGTCCGCAGCACCACCTGGTGGCAGGTAGAGGAATGAGTGTCACGTCTCATCAATAATTTACCTCCACGCAATAGTATGCCGTTATGTTTTCGCGCCGCTGAATTTTTTCACTTCCCAAATAAAGAGAAAAAATCTAACGCCATTTTAAAATCTAGCGGCTCAAAATATGCAATCAAGGGATTTTAAGCTTTTGACCAAGGAATAACAAAAATAATAATGGGAAACTACGCATTCGTCGCTGTTAGCTCTATAAAAGGAAAGCCATGGAGAATTTTAATGTAAGGTATTCGTACTGTTTACATATATTTTAAGTGGCCACTAATACATGCTTACTTAAATCTCTAATACATATTTGCTTTGAGACACCGTGATTCCATTCCGTCAAGGGCATTATTGAACACTCATTAAAAATCAGTTTTTTCCTGCAGTCATTAAGTTTCACGTGCGTTGTATATGCAGTTCTAACACCAGCTTATCTTGATTTATAGTGACCTTTGTTTTCGCTGTAGTACTACAGCGGTGTGGAAGTCAAGGGGAAACCACCACATTATTATCCCGAGGAGTCGCAGCTACTCCACTATTTTCTTTCTTATCAGTGGAGAGCTGCGAGAAACCAGCATCAGGATTGCTGACTGATGATTATGATATCATAAGTAAAAAAGGTGTTATGGTCGTGCAAAACCCTTTTTCTTTTCCTCGCACAATACAAATGCATTATTTTTTGTCTTGATTTGCTACCAATGACGCATTCGTCTTCCATATCAAATGGGGCAATAATAAAATGTGGCTGATATTCTTATGGCGCCGAGGAGTGGTTCTTAGCGTGGGTAGGGTAACGGTAAATCTTCGGAGACGGTCGCGAAGGCATACGCACAGTCATTTTACCTTTCTGTTTACTCGTGGAGCGCCCACCGACACTGATTCCATCTACCTGACTCACGGCAGTCGCCTGGGGAATCAGGATAGGAGCCCCTTCCTTCATTTGCATACGGCAGGTGAAGCCTGCAGTAGGAAGATGAAGTGTTTAACCAGGGAGTAGTGGTATGAGGACGAACTCCTCTTTTCCTCCCGTTGAGTGGATCACTTGAATCGATGTGGTCGGAGGGAGTTTCTTGCTCTGGGAACGATTTGCATCCGAAAACCACCTCACTGAAGGGAATCCCAAGAGAGGTCCATTGATTCCTCGACTGCTTTCACGTCGCCGAAGCCATTCTGGCTGCATTCCTGCTCGAGAAAGCTCAGTGAAATCCTTAAGTTGCGTAAAGATACCTTTCTAGATCCGTTTTATACGAGCAAATGTCCCCCTGCAATGGGGAATATGCATGAAATTTGTTTCTCGAAGATCAATAATATACTTGAAGCGAAATTCTCTCACCAATTTAAATATATAAGCCAAATTCTTCTACGCCCACCACAAAGATTATTAAATGACATTAAAATGTTCCCGGAAATTGACGAAAGTCACATGACCTGAAACGCCTTCTGACGTCACTGCACGGTATAGATTCCATATTGCTACGGAGATAGACATTTATTTTTAAAAGAAAACGAAGTGAATATATTGTTTTGAGCTTTTTAGCCGTTTCTCAAAAGAAACGACGACTGAAAAAATACTTAAAAAAGCACATTCCGACAATTTCCTTTGGTTTACTCACTTATGGCGTCGTTCTTCTAAAACAAACCAGCGATTGCATAGACGTAGTAGAAATTCGTGGGTACTAAACAGGCATTATATAATTAATGGACGATTTGCTCGTTACAATCCATACAACGTAAATAAAAAAATCGAAATACCATCGTTTATTGCATTAAACAAATGAGATAAATACATACGTTATCGCTAAGAATTCATTTAACAACTTATCTCCACGCATAAACAGATAAACAACGCCCATAGTGATACCGTGCCGTGACGTCTTGCGATGACGTTGTGTTTTTAAGCTGCCGAAAAGGTACAATTTTCAAAGAGTAATATCTTTGTAACGGAACTAAATTCTTCAGCATAATTTTCGCCAAGCACATTTTAGCTAATAAACTTCACATTCAAAGAGTTATAAAAAATAGTGCATGTTCCCCATTGTTATGAGAATATGGAATTTCTGTTATATGCGTTTAGATTAGTAATCATTTTGTCAAATAACCATTGGTTTCATAAAAAACACATGACGCCCAAAACACATAGATAACGTTCATGTCGATATGCAAGTATAAGTATTTTAGGCCTTACAATATCATATGCTAATTGATATTTTGGAATAAAGAACAATAGATATAGAATTATTCTAAACTCAAGGGACCATTAAAAAATCAAATAAAACTTTGTTCAGCTCCACAAAATATAATGAAATACTGTTCGACCGGTTTCGACCTTTCCAGGTCATTTACAAGAGCTGACAAGCTCTTGTAAATGACCTGGAACGTCGAGCAATATTTAATTATATTTTGTGGGATAGAACAAGGTTTATTTTATTTATATACTGTCGAAATTCCATCAAGTTAACTTACATGCCAATTCTATGGATATCATGTCCATTAAAAATTCGAATTATCTCAAGTTGAAATTTCAAAAAATTTGAAAAGTTACTCTTGCATCCAGATTTAACAAAAAACTATGTTTTTCAGATATCATTATTGTTTACCTTATAATTTACTAGTTAATCTTTTACACTATGGCTATATATTTTATAAGAAGTCACGTTAACTGATTGCAGAAAAAGATTTTTAGCTTGCATCCTTGATTTAGTTTCCTCACTCATAATATCATCATCATGGGTCAATCCTAGGATTGGGTTCACGCAGCCTTCCACTCATTTCTCCATCGGCCAACCTCGTCATATTAACGTAGTTCCTCTCTTTCACGTCCTTTACGACCTGTTCTATATATCTCATACGAGGCCTGCCGTTTCCATTCTTCACGTTCACTTTTCCTTCACGATATTCGTCATCAGGCCATCGCGTCTTAAGATTTGGCCGATTAGGTTGCCCCGTCTTCTTTTTAGAGTTTTCAGCAGACGTCTCTTTTCTCCCACTCTTCTTAAGACTTCCTCGTTTGTACTCGGTCGATCCCTTATATCTTCATCTTTCTTCGGTAGCACCACATTTAGAATGCTTCCACCCTTTTCTTCTCCGCTGCTCTCAAGGTCCATGCCTCACTGCCCTTTAAGTAATATGCTCCAGATGTATGTTCCAATGAAATGTTTCCTAACTACCACGCTTGTAGATTCATAACATATGAATCTAAATGATTTAGTGGCAGAGAGATAGGCAACTAAAGCACAACTTCATTCACAGTCTAGTCGATACTTTCTCTGATTTTAAACACGAACTATGCTTTCAAAAACTGTTCTTATTAACTGTTCTTATCACTCCTTGCTTACACTTTTTGCAGGGTTCAGAATGTCGAACTCGATTCTAAGAGCGTCACCGTTTATTGGGAGAATGTTCTCGATCAAAATCCCCTGTATTGATTTTGGAGATTTTTTTTATCATATCCTGGTTCAGGGACTATAAAAGGGATCCTCATTGTGTAGAAAATCCAAGCTTCGAATTCTAATACTATGCATGCAGCACAGCGTTGACGTAAATTGTTCGAATCAACCAACAATATTGAACAATTTTTTAACGTTCACTTACAAAATGCTAGAAAGCGAACAGAATATTCGAGATAAAGGCAATTACGAATTATAGTTAGAAGTTCTAATTATCCCAGTACCACTGGATAATATTAACCTTTTTTCGCTAATCCATACTAACGCTTTTTGACAACCCACCATTGGGTGGCAAGGTGTATGAGGTATTACTCATAAATACAAATTGATTGTCATAAAAAAACAATGATTAAACAGGAAAAATTGGATAAAACGTAAGGCTTTCTTAAAATTTTTATGGCATAATTGGAGCAAAACACTGTTTTGGTTATCTGTCATAGGGATCTTGTAGTTATCGTAGTTCAATTCCATTCAATTTAAATTACACGTGCTGAGTTTAATTAAGGAAACTTGCCCTGCTCTGTGACCCATTCTCCTTCTTGGCAGAAAATTCTTTACTAATTTTTTTTGCCGTCCTAAACTTCCTTGCTTAATAAATGAGGGCCGTGTCTTACAGCGACAAGAATTTTTTACTTCTGAGACTACGCAGCGCGCATATAACCTCCGTAGTACGAACAACAGTACAAAGAAGTCGTAATTTTTCCAGTCCCTGGGAATTTGTTATTGGGAGGTTTCACCTCATGTAGTTCCAGCGACCTGTTGGAAAAATTTGAACTAAGAGAAATGAGACGCCCGGAACTAGGGTAAAGGGGGGTGAATCGGACCAGCGGGTGAATAGGAACGCTTTTCAAAAAGTGCGCTCAGACCCGAAACGGTATCACTTGAGACTGACTACGTTTTAGGAATTGCTTCTTTGTAATCTTGTCCTTCTAGTAGAGTGAAAACGAGAACTGGACGACTGAATTTAAGCAAATGATACTCTGTCGAATGGAAGCCTACCATACGAGAGAGGTGTGAAATTGGGTATTTAGAAAACCTCGTATAGGTTCAAAGTAAGGTGACATTGTAGCGCTTACTCAGATTTCAAGTTTTTCTTTCCTGAAAGGAAATCTAATACCATAACTGCCACATTAGGTTACTTTTTTGAGCCTTGTATGAATATCGGAGTTACCAAACATGATACAAAATCATATTACTTAGTCGGGTGAAAATGACCAGCACGCGCAGGAGTTCAGTTCCAAGCCGCTGGTCGAGGGTGAAGCATTGAACCAGTTATACTCAACTGACACTTGGAAAAATTCCTTCTGCTACTGAAAAGTAAGTAGATATACAACTAATATTGATAAATTGCTTACTTACACTTAATGTTTTACATTAAAAACATCAAATGTTTATAAGAATGTTTGAGCGAAAGTGGCTAAAAATTTGTTTTTAGGCCATACTCTTTTATTTAAGTATTATAAGAAGTTTAATGGAATAAACCTATTTTAATGCTATTCTATATCACGTTATAGATATTTACTACGTATAACGAGGAGGAGGAAAGAGATTTTCCCCGTCATAGAGGTGAATTATTACGGCGACGAGCACGATTTACAGGCTGAGCGAGAGGTAAGCTACCTTCGTTTGATGTAACATACGTTGTGTACTGTTCCATATATATTAACCAATTATTCGCTGAAACAATATCATAAAACATACGCATTTCGTGATGGAAATTTATTGTTCATAATTCACATTGAGTTCCATACCTATACATTCTACATTACTCAGTGGTCTATATTTTCCAATCTGAAAGAAAAGGAGGTGATATAATGTACGTGATAGAGGGATTGCCAGAGTATTAAATATTATATATGGCAACAGAATTAGTTGTGGAACGCCTTACAACCTCCTTTTGATAGCGTAACATTAGCAAAATTTCATTTAAAACGTATTTATGAAAGTGATAATTTTCGCTTACCGTTAATGTTTTTCCTTTTGGATTAAGATGGGGAAGTACCGGCGAAAAACGGAACAGACATGGACAGAGGAGGATATGAGAATGGCGCTGAAAGCTTTCAGAGAGGGAAGAAGCATGAGGCATTCTGCCGAACTTTTCAATGTTCCCCGTACTTGCCTCTATCGTAGGATAGTAGCGGATACGGAAAAATTGAAGACAAGAGGGGGGCAAAATGTCTTCTCAGTGGAAGAAGAGGAAGCATTAATTAGAATAATTCTTAGGTTATGTGAAATTGGGTTCGGATTGACAAGAGATGATGCCATGAAGGTGGCATATGAATTTTCCATTGAAAACAACATAAAAAAAAATTTATGTGCGTTAAAAAAACGAGCAGGCAAGGATTGGTTCTTGAATTTTATATCTAGACATCCTTTAAGTCTTCGAAAACCCGAAGGTTTGTCAGTGGCTCGAGCTGAGGGTTTAAATAAGGAAGATGTAGACGATTTTTTTTCAAAGTTAACTATTTCGATGGCTGAGGCTGGAGTTATGGATAGGCCCCACCTTATATACAACGTTGACGAAACGAGATGTGTATTCAATAATCGCCAAACCCAAAAGAATGTTGCAAGAACAGGATCTAAGGTAGTCATAAAACAGACGTCAGTGGAAAAGGGGGAATTGGTGACAGTTGTTGCGTGCTGCAATGCAAGTGGACATTAAATACCACCTTTTGTAATTTTTAAGGGGAAAAAGTTCCATAAGGAATGGGAGGATGGATTTCCGTTGGGATCTAAAATTTTTATGTCCGATTCAGGGTGGATAAATGAGGATCTTTTTTTGGAGTGGCTAAAGCACTTTCAAGCAAACAGGATTCCTGGCCGATGCATTTTAGTCCTCGATGGCCACGCATCACACAAGACTCTTCCTGTTCTACTGTTCTGTGAAAGGAATGAGATCACTCTCTTATCACTGCCCAGCCACACTACACAAAGGTTGCAACCTCTGGACAGGTCTTTTTATAAACCATTAAAGACATACTACGATATTGAAACAAATGCGTATATGACAGTTTGTAAGGGGGATAGAGAGATAACTAAATTTAATTTTGGTCGGCTTTTTCGAAATGCATGGAGCAAAGCCGCAACAATCGGCAACGCTGAAAATGGATTCCGATCAACAGGAATATTCCCTCTGAATCCGGGTATCCTGACGGAGTTATATCTTCATCCTTCTAATCTCGGAAGCTCACACGCCCCAGAAGAAGCATCAACTCCTTTTTCGACAAATTCATCTTCCGATCAAAAATTAACTGCCAGTCCCTATGAAGAAAGCCAATCCTCGACATCAACATCTGAGGAATCGTCAAATACTTTGGGTAGGTCTTTCCATAATTTACTACCTACACCAGAAAAAAGAATGAAAGTCAATGTGAAAAGGTCAAGAAAGCAAATTGCTCAAATACTTACTTCTCCAGCTGTAATAGAAGAAACAAAGCAACGACTGAAGAAACAAAATATTAGGAACGCGAAGGGAACTTGCAGAAACTTATATGAATCATCTTCAGATAGGGACGGCAATACTGAGAATGGGGAAAACTCAGCTGATGATACGCTTTGTGGCTTCTGCTCCAAGTCTTATAATTGTGCGAATTCGTCAAAGTTTAGAGACTGGATTAAGTGCATGAAGTGTAATTGTTGGTACCATGAGCTGTGTGTAGGTGCTAAGGGGCGAGATAAATTTACTTGTGGTAAATGTGCTTAATTGTTTTGGTAAATTTGTTCTATTTTGTTCTATATGTTCAGATTTGGTGATGTATGTCTATTTGTAAAGTTATGTTTGACTCTAAGAAGGTGTCGTCGAAATATCTCCAGACTGCACTACATTGTTAAAAGCAATGATGCAAAATTTCAAAATTTTCTGGAATAAAACTTAAGAAAACTAAAATTTATAACGTTATTTTACTGGTCCGATTCAGCCTCTAATCTGGTCCGATTCGCCCTCCAAGTCGTCGGGCGAATAGGACCATGCAGTCTCTTGAAGAAATTGCTCCAGGACCGTTCTATTCAGAGCAACCACGCTGAAAATTGCGTTTTAAACTGGAAAAACATCAAGTCCTTTGCTGATAATGCTTTCAGAATGTAACTGTTTACACAAACGAGGAAATCGACGATTTTCCTTTTTGTGGCCCGATTCACCCCCCTTTACCTTATTCATTCCACCAAGGCTTGTCAACGAACTACAAGTTTGCTTTCAGCAATTTAAGTGAACTCATCACTTGCGTTTCCTGAAATGTCGGCAAGCTAATCCAAAGAAGCATTTTAAGTCCATGGAGTAGGTGGCAGACATTGTGAGTTTCAGTTCAAAGTGAATGGCTCACTGTCTGAGGCCGTGAATAGTTCTATATTCACTGAAGTGAATAGTTCGTTCGTGAACTACCCATCTCTAATGTTAAAGCATTACTAACACATGCATGATAGGGAAATGGCAATTA
Organism: Platycnemis pennipes; assembly: GCA_933228895.1. NCBI lineage: Eukaryota > Metazoa > Arthropoda > Insecta > Odonata > Platycnemididae > Platycnemis > Platycnemis pennipes. The sequence goes on from OW121856.1 coordinate 16,313,489, forward strand.
ATGGATTTAGGAAAATGTTTTTCTAACCAATAATCATTGGCATTTCAATTTGTTAGTAGCAACATATAAATGAACATTGATGTGTTGTTACTAACCACCTAGTTGCATGAGATCCTTGTATCTAACGTGTGTGCATGAAGTTCTAGCACTACATCTCATAGTTTCATGTAAGTAGTGAATGCTTATTGATCTTCACCTCCTGCCATACACCCTCGCGGTGGCTCGTAGGGTATTAATTAGGCGTATGCGTAGGGAATTGGTTGGTCTGGTTAAATAACTATAGGTGTCAACACCTTATATAAACCCACCACTACTACCTAATATTTGAAAACACGTCTTCGGTAATGAAATGGGGGCGTTTACTCGGAACCGAAATCGCAATTTTGTCCCCGAAATCGTTAGATGGAAACGAAAAAATAATTTTAGTGAAAAAATTAATCTTCTAACCACAACCGTTCACTCATAAATCCAAAATTAAAATAAGGAAAAGGTGACGCCCACCGAAAAAGCTGCTGTGAAAACATTTACGTCATTTTCCTCCCGTCCTTGACTGCTCTTATGGGAAGAGAAGGGAGTGGAGGGGGATTCTCAGTAGGTCTACTCGCACAGATCCTGTCGCAATCGCTCCCATTGGGAGAGCCAACTTTGTCCCCCCCTCTGCGATTAGGCGAAGTAGCTTCGCGGGCTCAGTTGTGATTGGACGAAGTCGTTATACGTCAGTGGTTGCACCACGCCCACTTTTCCGAAAGGGTTAAAAAGATCAGTTTTTCGCCACTTATAACTCGGGAAATAATTGACGGATCAAAAAAAGGAAAAATACCTGTCTTTTTATTCTACAAACTCTATCAGATTCAGCAATAAAAAATTATGGTAAACGACCCCATTCTTATCCTTATGAACACGGAGATGTATTCTGTTTCATCCCCAACGCAATCCAGATATACGGTAGTCTGGACTTACTTCAACTTTTGTTCCCCAGCGCTAAACGCAGAAGCAACATTTTCCACGGTTATCTCATCGTGCGGAACTTGGAAACCAACTCTCGACAAGTTACTTGTGTTTCGAAGTTGATGAACCACACGAGAATTTATCTTCATCTCCGCTTATTCTCATCATTCCGCTTCCTTTTGTTTCGATTCCCAAAAGTCATGAGTTTTGCACTGGATAAGCTTAATATTAAGAAAACAGTCGTTTTGCGGTTGGAGGAAGGTTGAATGAAACGCCTCGAATAAATCATTTTTGGTGGCGGAAGACACCGCCCTGTTTCCTACCAGCATGTACATTGTTTTCTCGACATCCTCTCTTGAAGTAAAAGTTTTGAATTAATTGTTGTCAACTGCTGGCCTGTTGTTTCACCGGTCTTGTTTATAAGCGGATAGGGATTAGGGGGTTAAGAGACGAATTCTATCCTATTTGGTTGCTCATACTTCGCTTGCTGTAATTATAATGGAATACTTCCTCTCGAAATGCCAATAATTCAGCAATTAAAGGGGAACAGTATGGAAAACTGTATCATACAAATATTTTCGTGGCTAATCGTAGGATAACGGATATTTCGGGTTTTTCCACGCCTTGTCTCTATTTTAGGATTGTTGACCTGATGATGCTTTTAACACTTTCAGTGCGGCATGACGTCAATTGACGTCATAGCATGTTAGGTCCAGTGGCGGCATGACGTCAATTGAAGTCATGCGTACCTTTCTTTTCGAGACGGCTTTTCTCCGCCTCAGCGCCTCGGACGAACTCAGTGTGTGCTTCCCGTCATTCATTTGACTCAAATCTGCTTTGGAACAAGTTTAGTTTCTGAATCATAATTATTTTATTTATGATAAAATCTTCGTTGTTAGCCTTACACACGGCAATGTAAAAGGTAGGTATGAGATTGTAAGTATGTATTTTATTTGTTATTTCTGTTCTAATATCTTTTTAAGTTCTTAATACATCGCTTAGTAATGTCTCTTCATATACATCTACATAATACCCTGCAAGCCACCATATAGGTGTGTGGCAGGGGGTGAACTCTCACCAAACATTCACTACATATCATGCATAAAATTTGTAATTAAAAATTAAAATAGCAAAGCATACATGCAAAAACATGCAGTTAGTTGGGTTAGCTTTAAGTCCTTATACCAACATGCAGCTACCCTTGGTGTCTTTTGGGGTATTCAAAGGGAAGGAAAATGTGTTGGGGGTTTTCCGATGTGAGGAATTTATAACGGTTTCGCACATCCTGCGACCCCTCTGGAAGGGCTTCTTCAAGCGTTTCCTCAGTTGTACACGAACCACTGGTAGAGGAAGACTAGTTTGCGCCCTTTCGGTATTGTCGGAGTTCAGTTGGCTGCTTAAGTTTTCATTTGTGGTACGTCATTCAAGTAGTATTTTTACTCTTACTTTTTACCCATTTACCCATTCTTACCCTTACGGTGGAAGAGACAAATAAATGTTCCGACGAGCTGCTTGAGGCTAATGTATCCCCGAAAGCAAGGATCATAAAATGGAAACCGTTAGCCAAGGAGGAGTACCTAGTTTTTCTTGGGCTTCTCCTTCACATGGGAGCAATACTCTTGAGAAGGCTGGCTAACTTTTGGAGCAGGGATTTTCTTTTTGATGTTCTTTGCTTTCGGGGTTGCATGAGCCGGGATCGGCTCATGGGCATTCTTCAATGCTTGCATTTTGCAAAAAGCCGTGAACCAAATCAATCAGCTGACAGACTCCACAAAATAAGACCTGTGATTGACATTTTCAATAAGACTATGGGCAAACTAGTGACTCCGGAGCAGAGACTCTGCATTGACGAGTCAATGGTACTCTGGAGAGGCAGACTGATTTTTAGAATTTTTTTGAAGGGGATGAAGCACAAGTATGGTATAAAATTGTATATGCTGACTAAACCTTCCGGATTAGTCCTGAGAGTTCTCGTGTACACTGGTCTTCTGATGCTGATGTAGGAGGTAGAGGTCATGTTGACAATGTTGTTCATAAACTAATGGAGGGAAGGCTTGATGTCGGCCATTCATTGTTTATGGACAATTATTACAACAGTGTCAATCTGGCCCACCAACTACTGCAACGGAAGACGTATTGTACCAGCACTCTCAGGAGTAACCGAAAGGCTAACCCCCCTACTATCACCAAGTGCAAACTAAAGAAAGGAGGGATTGTGGATGCCTTCACTGATGATGGCATTTGCGTCTTGAAGTGGAAAGACAGAAGGGATGTACTGATGATCAGCTCCGAGTATGGAAGTCGCCCTATTGATGTTCCCCGCCGCAGAGGGCGAGGAACAGTCTCCATGCCGGAGGCGGTGGCCAGGTACAACGAGGCAATGGGAGGCATTGATCGAGCTGATCAAATGATGGCATATTACCCAATTGAACGCAAGACGCTAAAATTGTATAAGAAGTTGGGCATCCACATCTTTCATATTCTTCTACTCAATAGCCATTTTCTTTACAATAGAATCCACCCGAAATTATCCCTTTTCGATTTTCGTACTGCAGTAATAAGATCTCTCCTCCTACCCGCCTTTACCCCACCCCCAGCTTCTGTCCCCTCCAGAGTACAAACTTTGTCAGACCACTTCCCAACGTTACATATAATAGACGATCCCTGAAAACAAAAACGACGACCACAAAAGAGGTGCCGGGAGTGTTATGAAAGCGGGGTTCGCAAGGACACAATTTACTTTTGTCCAGCATGTGAGGGGACACCTCCTCTTTGCTTGAGCCCGTGTTTCCAAAAATATCACAGGGCAAAGTCAAAATAATTTTTTGTACCTGAAAATTTTATATATATGTATATTTTCAATTTGTTATATATTTAATTAGTATATTTTCAATTAGTATATTTTCAAGTTTTGTATTTTTAATTTGTATATTTTCAATTAGTAAATTCTATTGTTTTATATATATCAAATAAATAAATAATGTTCACATGTAGTTTGAAAACTTTTTTACTTAACCTAAAGCCTAGAATGTGTTTTGATGCATAACTTAACGTAAAATTCGGAAAAGAAAATATGATACAATTTTACAATAGTTTTAAAGGAAATTAAATGTGTTCCTTTTTCATGTTGTTTCTGTTATCGGGGCTATTAAAAGACACTATTTGTTTCCTCTTATATGGTTTTTAGTGCCGTGTCACAGTATTCTCTTTCTCCATAAATGTAATGGTTAATAATTCTAAAGAGTTGTGGGTGTCAAAGGTTTGGAGGGTGAGTTTGGAAACGGTTATATCTTCATTACACCCCGCCAGCCACCCAACGGGCTTGTGGCACGATGTTTTAGCCTTGAGAAATATGCCACATTTACGGCTATCTGTCTCTCTATTTGCCGTGTATATCCTGTGGTGGCGATCGTCACTCGGTGCATTGGGAGTGGTATGGGGTAAGATAATATAAAAAGAGGTTTCTGAATTGTTATCTGCAACAACAAAAGCAGCATATGCCGAACATTGCAAAGGAAGAGTTAACGAAATTGATTTAGTATTGAATTGAATTGAGTAATGAGGGCGATTGAAGTTTGAGTGGGTTTTCAGTAATATAATATCTTTAGCTCAGTATATATAATTGCTTTCACATTAAAAAAATATTATTGTTACTTTTATTTAACTATTAAATAAATGCATTATAGAATTACGTATATATTATAAGGGCCTTCCATGTAAAATAATGGTGGGTCAGAGCTAATACTGATGAATAATACCACAAAGGTGTGTATGAAGAAAATTCAACTAAAGTGGGGGACATACATTTGTTTCCGTTTTTAGCAATTTTTTTATTAAACGTCAAAAAACTTCGTATGAGAGAACACAAGCAAAGTAAACGACCTCGTTCATTCCATTACAGGAAAAGTTGAGGAGAAAAAATGAGACACATGGGTAAGACATATGGGAGAGTCTTTGTTGAACAACAAGGGCGATATTATAATAGCAAAAACAAAATAAAAATTGAACGAGTTGAATTGCTTATTTATAAGTCATCTATGGTTTTGACAAACTATATCAAAGAATGAGAAACAAAACGCAATGGAACGAAGATTGAACGAAAAAAAAACTTAAGCAATTTACGGGGTGGCTATGCAACCCGCAATATTTATTAAAGGTTCTATTCCGTGGCGGATGACGTCAATTGACGTCATGATTTAAAAATTTTTTGTAATAAATTTAAAAACAAAAAAACAAAAAAGATTATTGAATCTCACATTTACATACATTTCTACAAACGAATAATGAAAAAAAAATATTCAGCCACTAGCAACAATTTACAAATTATATAAGCCGCACTGAAAGTGTTAAGGTCGTCACACAAACAACCATTTAAATGTCAGAATTAATTTAATAATACAAAATCAAGAATATTTAAAAATTCTGATACGAGTATAAATTAGGCTAGTTTTTGATGGCCTTATCGGGAAAATAATAAGAAGTTATTTTTAAAGGAAAATGGAAAACCAAGGAAAAGCTTTCGACCTAAAAATTGTTGAATTCAAGTGGAATTATTTTAATTTTATTTCCTTTAAGCTCTATACCCTATGTTAAATTCAAGTACTCTATATAACTAATAATGAAAATATGCCATGCCTATCGGCTAGAAGTAATTGATAGAGAAAAATATCTAGAAGTGTCTATAGAATACATGTCTAGAACGGGATCATAAAATATTGTACAATTCCTCGGCAACATTCTAACTTTTACTTCGATACTCATTAGAAGAATATATTGTTTTTAACTCGCGGCTGAGCTTAAAGCCACCGAGTGCGTCCACCGGGTTGCGGATGGTGGGTCGACCTCTAGATATAGAGGTTAGCTGCGAGATAAGCGAGTTTACTCGTCGAATAAGCAGTCGTGGACAAAAAGCGACGGCATTCCGAGGGGGTATTGGTCTATGTCTGGGTAAGATAGGCCTCTAAATAATACAGAACCTGTGAAGATGCCGTGACTTGGCGACGGGAGGCCGCCAAAAATTACGCTTCTCATCACCCGGAGGAGAGGGCAGCAGCTCTTCTTCACATGAGTGAAGGTGGAGACCACAGTGGTCGGTACAGCGACACTCATTTCACTACAGGCGTGGTAACATTTACTTTAACGGCTGTAGTACTGCGATGTGGAAGGGAAGGGGAAACCACCACATTAATATCCCGAGGAGGTGCAGCTACTCCACTCTTTCCTTTATTATCAAGACGTGATGGCACCCTCTCGAGTAAAATATTCCGGAGGTAAAATAGTCCCCCATTCGGATCTCCGGGCGGGGACTACCCGAGAGAGTACATCAGTCAAATGTGATACACTTTTTAGGGTAGGAACATGGAACGTGAGATCGCTTCGGACCTGTGGAAGACTGGAGAACCTGAAGGTAGAAATGCGAAGAATGGACCTCGACGTATTAGGAATCAGCGAAATGAAGTGGCCCGAAGAAGGAGACTTTTGGAGTGGAAGCTACAGGATTATACATACAGGATCATTAAATGGTAATGCTGGAGTAGGGATCTTGCTCAGAAAGAGCGCCGGAATGCGTGTGAAGAGCTTCCTGCAGTACAATGAAAGGATAATAATGGTGAAGATCGAGAGCAAACCTGTAGATACCGTGGTGGTGCAGGTTTACATGCCTACGACTGACTATGAAGATGAAGAAGTGGAAGACGTGTACGAAGATATCACGGAAGTTATGAAACAGGTAAGAGGAGAAGAAAACCTAATTATTTTAGGAGACTGGAACGCTATCGTCGGCGAAGGTCAAGATGGAAGAATAACTGGGAAATACGGATTGGGAAACCGAAACAAAAGAGGAGAAAGGCTGCTGGAGTTCTGCACTCAACATAAGTTAGTGGTTGCCAACACATTGTTTAAAAATCACAACCGCAGAAGATACACATGGAAAATGCCAGGAGACAGAAGAAGATGCCAAATAGACTACATTTTAGTGAAGCAGAGATTTAGAAACCAAGTGAAGGACTGCAAAAGCTACCCTGGGGCAGACATCGACAGTGACCATAATTTAGTGATGATGAAATGTCATCTAAAATTCAAGAAATTGAAGAAAACAAAGAAGAATATATGGCAAGTAGAAAAACTAAAGGAGGCTCAACATCAGCTGGCATTTCAAAAAGCAGTGGGAAACAACATAGGAGAGAACCTGAATGAGAAATCAGTGGAAGAGCGTTGGGAAAACATTAAATGTGGACTACAGGAAGCCGCAAATGAAGTTCTTGGAAGAAGAAAAGTTGCCAAGAAGAAGCCATGGATCACGGAGGAAGTCTTAGAATTGATTGAAGAAAGAAGAAAGTACATGAATGCGAAAACTGAATAAGGGCAGCTCTGCTACAAAAGAATAAGGAACGAAATAAGTCGCAAAGCAAGGAAAGCTAGAGAGCTGTGGTTGAAAAATCTTTGCGAAGATGTACAAAGCAACCTTGCACTTGGAAAGGTGGAAGCGGCCTACAGCATAGTGAGGAACCACTTCAAGGAACGGAGCGCAAGATGCAATGCCATAAGGTACAAGAATGGAGGAATTTTGATTGAAAACGAGGACAAAGTGAAGAGATGGAAAGAATATCTGGAAGAGCTATACAATGGAAAAAATCTCAGCACAAAAGCTATTGAAGAGGAAAGCGAAGTGGAAACAGATGATATGGGGGCATCAATATTAAGATCGGAATTCGACGCTGCAGTGAGGGATCTTCGGATGAATAAGGCCTCAGGTATTGATGATGTCCCTGCAGAACTAATTAAAAATGCAGGAGAGAAGACATTAATTCATCTCTACAAAACCATCTGCGACATGTATTCAACAGGGGAAATTCCAAGGGACTTCGAGAAAAACATCATCATTCCTATTCCCAAGAAGAAGAGAGCGGAGAAATGCGAAAATTTTAGGACTATAAGCCTGACGACACATGCATCGAAGATACTGACCAGGATCATCTACAGAAGAATAGAACGAAAAGCAGAGGAGTTCCTGGATGAAGATCAATTCGGATTCAGGAAAAGTAAGGGTACAAGGGAAGCAATACTGGCCCTTAGGCTACTTATAGAGAAGAGAATGGAGAAGAACAAACCGACGTTCATTGCATTTGTGGATTTAGAGAAGGCCTTTGACAGCGTGGATTGGGATTCAATGCTTGGAATTCTGAAGGGAATTGGAGTGTCCTACAATGACCGAAGAATTATACACAGTCTGTACAAAAACCAAGTTGCTGTGATTAAATCTGGACCCAGATGTGAAGAGGCAAGAATAAGGAAAGGAGTGAGACAAGGCTGCGCAGTGTCTCCTGTATTTTTAATGTTTACATCGAGAGAGCCATAAATGAAGTCAAGGAGAAATGTTCTGGAGTGAAAATCCACGGAGAAACAATCAGAATGCTACGATTCGCTGATGACATAGCTTTCATAGCAGAGACAGAGAAGGAGCTGAATAAGATGCTAACAACCATGGAAAGGACTATGGCCAGATATCAGCTGAAGATCAATAAGAAGAAGACTAAGATATTGGTGTGCAGCAAGAGAGAAGAGGCCAAAACGAACGTTAAACTAGGAAAACAGAAACTGGAAGAGGTGAAAGAGTTCTGATACCTGGGAAGCAGAGTAACCAACGATGGACGAAGCAAGAAAGAAAGAGTTAGTAGAATAGCCCAGGCAAAGAGGGCATTCTTTCAAAAGAAGAATCTACTTACAGCAGGAAATACAAGCATAGAAGTAAGGAAACAGTTCATCAGAACATACATCTGGAGCATTTTTCTTTACGGCAGTGAATCATGGACGATGACAGCAGCGGAGAAGAAAAGGGTAGAAGCATTTGAAATGTGGTGTTACAGAAGAATGCTGAAGATTAAATGGATCGACCGAGTAAGTAACGAGGAAGTGCTAAGAAGAGTAGGAGAAAAGAGAAGCCTGCTGGCAACTCTAAAAAGAAGAAGGGAAAACTTAATCGGCCATATCTTGAGACACGACGGCCTGATGAAGACTATCGTCGAGGGAAAAGTGAACGGGAAGATTGGAAAAGGCAGGCCTCGTATGAGATATATGGAACAAGTTGTGAAGAGTGTAAAAGAGAAGAATTACGTCACAACGAAAAGGTTGGCCGATAGAAGAATCGAGTGGAAAGCTGCGTCAAACCAATCCTAGGATTGTTGACCAATGATGATGATTGTTTTTAAGTGTGTGAAGAGAATCGCTTTTCACATCTTGGTAACAAATCGCTTGGCAGTTAGAGAATCAAGCATCAAATGCAACTCCGGTAATAAACGCCTGAGATCAACCAGAATTTACACTATAATCAACTACATATATAATAATTGAATTATTTACTTCATTTTCTATTTAAGGTTTTGATTTAATGTGGAGGTAAGAGTATCCTATCACTTCGAGGGTTTGAAGCCTGGTTTTGAAGATATTTTCATAGTTGCATTTTTTTCCCTTTCTCTGATTTCAAGGCAGAATTCTCATTCTTAATAATGACTCTGGGGGCTTAAAAGTGATTCGTAAAGAAGCGTTATTTTTGCATTATGCAGCGCCTGGTATTGCGTCAAAAAATCTGTGTCCTTAACAGTTTTCTACATCTACAGGATAACCTGCAAGCCACCACGAGGGTGTGTGGCAGGAGGTGAAGATCACCAGCATGCACTACCGTCATTCAACCAAGCAACTATAAGGTCTCATGCAACTAGATTGTTAATATTTATAGTATTTAAGGGATTAATACATGCATCATGGACTACAGACTACTATAAAATATTTCCCCTTTGCTATGCTGCCTGTTCTGTTCTCTTATAGTACGGGGAAAAATGCCATTTTGAATCTATCAATACGACAATCTACCTCTCTAATCTTATTTGTCTGGTCGAATCTAGCATAATACGCTGGTGTTTTTAATATGTGCCTAAAATCTTCTGTAAAGCTCTCCGATTTAAACTCATCGCGGAGATAGAAAGTGATATTGAAAGAAAATAACTAAAGGATGTTAAGGATCTTGGCGTATTAACTGATAATAAACTGAAATTTTCTGGTCATATCCAGGCAGTTAAAAGGAAAGCTCTGTCCCTATTAGGCATCCTCTACCGCTTCACGGAAATCCGAGATCCCCGAGCACTGCAATCGTACTTCTCATCAATTGTCCTCCCTCTTATCTCTTATTGCTCCCACAAATGGTCCATGTCCGCTCCGTCTAATCTCAAAGCTATTAACAGTGTAACCAATTTCTTCGGTAGAATTGTGAAGCATAGAGTCCCACTCTTCCGCAATATGTCCACGGATGCCATTTTCTCTGCCCTTTCCATCTGCACTCCACACAATAACAGGCTTAAAACAGGCTTAAAATTAATTTACAACATTTTGAACTCCATTACTGATACCCCTGAAATCCTATCTATCATCAACTTCAGAGTTCCACCTCGACCTTCCCGTACTCATGCCTTACTCCATTTACCCGTTCCTAGACTAGGAACATCAAAGAGCCTTGTCACATAAGGACACGGGGAAATCAGCCGTAGCGGAGCACGCCTTTTCCGAGGAGGGACACCATATTTTAATTGACGAGACGCGGGTGTTATCCCAAGAAAGATATTATCACCAACGACTGATCCGCGAGGCTATTGAAATTGAGAAATGCCCCTTTAATTTCAACCGGGACGATGGCATTAGACTGAGTCCGACTTGCACAAGACTTTTCAGAAGCAAAGATACGCCTGGATGGTTCCGGAAGAAGACAAACAACGATACACCCGTTGGCACTGTGAGGGGGAGGGAAAGTTCACCGACTCCCCAAGGACAGGGCTAAGTGGCGGCCACCTACATACGTCATTCACCGCCCACCTCTCTACAGTAAAAAAGGGAGGAGGGATGGAGATATATAGACATCAACCTTTCCAATATATTTTATTAGTGCCTGATGATACGTCCTGCAATGGCCGCCAAAGCTCGCACACCGACAACGCGTAAAATGCAGCTGCACCCGAAAGCCTCTGACGACGATCGACGACTGCGAAAACCTACGTTCCCTATCTCATCTCTCTCAAAAATAACTGGTACCTTCCTTCCTGTCATTAAATTGCTACTCCCTTTTGTTACTTTCCTTTGTACTTTATTTATTGATATTATTCTTACCCTTGCTCTTGTGGATATTTACATGTATACCTCTCTTCATTTTGTGTTCTTGTTATATACGTCACTGTAAAATGGCATCACTGCTGTATGTGAACGATTTTCTTTAAAATAAAGAAAATAAAGCAACAGTATTATTCTGAATTACGAGCACGAGGACATAAACTGTTGACAGAAGAATAACTGTATCGATATCACCTTCATCATCATCGGTCACCAACCCTAGGATTGGTTTGACGCAGCCCCCAACTCGATTCTTCTATCGGCTAATCTCTTCAGATTTTCATATTTCTTCTCTTTCACATCCTTCATCACTTGCTCTATATGACTCAAACGGGGCTTTCCTTTGCCATTATTCCCGTTAACTTATCCATCCCATTATTTTTATTAAAATATATACTTTGTAAGAGGTTGTGGTGCATTTCAAGCACATTTGGAGACGATCAAGTTCTGGCTCACTAAGTTAAAATAGCTTTATGTGAGTGTATCTTTGGCATTGCCTTGTAAGCGGATTAATTTACGAAGTATTATAAATTAATCATCAGTATTATTAAATTTTATGGCAAATTTACTAGTCTGACGATGTGTATTTTGTACTCTTTTTTATCAGCGGTTCTTTCAGTTAACATGGATTTCATTTATTTCCGTTCGTTTTATCAAAATTTGAGGCAGTAGTTCGGCTTCGGTAGCAGTAAATGACTTTCCATGTACCCGAAAAACTTCAGGCATTTTGAAATTCTTGTTCGTTAATGTTATAATCCAGGAATCCCTCAAGAAGAAAATTTTTCAGTTCATGGGGATCTTAATTTACTCATGTATATCTTCAAGATATTCTGCAAGGGCTCGCAAGAATGTGTGGTGTGTGGCGGGGGCTGATTCCACATCAGCACACACTGCCTTTCTCGAGAGCATCGCTTAGAAAATATTCGTGTCATATATTGTTCACCTTTTTGTATTTTGATGAACATGTTGGAGAACTTCATTTGCAAAGAGAAAATTGGAGAAATTTACTCATATGCAGCGATGAAGTAGGGATGATAATTGGTAATCTGCCGTGATAATATTATCCTTCTCTGGCTTCTCTGTGGAAGGGAGGTTACTAACTAACAGTTCATAGACGCGTCGGACCCATAGCTAGAGATCTGGTTTGAGAAAATTCCTTATTATTTTTTTGTGACTTTTTCTTGCGTGATAGAGCTTCATTATGGAAACAAATTGCTCCAAATATCACACTGGTGAGAGGGAAACAGATTTCCTCTACGTGGGAGAGTGAACGTGCTCTCCAAGGAGTATATTGTCATTCACTGAGCTTCACATTACACTCCTGTTCGCCTCGGAGAGTTCGGGAGAAGTGATCCTTGAGGCATTTAATTTAGCCCGTGAAGGCATTTCGAGGGCGGGGTGCTTGGCGGAAAGTTGAACCTTGGTACGAAAAATGAGCGCTAGGCAACGGCCCTTGTCTTCTGAAGAGGGAACAGGGTGGAGGTGCCTAACTTTATAAGGGTTACGAAAAGAAGCACGCGGATCGAGTGGTAGAAAAAAATCGAGAGAAGCAAATCTGGAGTTGTGATGGGATTTATTTTTTCCCTGAGAGGGAAAGGGGCGGAGTGGATTTGGATTGGTGTAGAACAAGCCGGAAGTGAACAAATACTGGGATCCAATCGTGTGCGAGAGTTTCAGGGGATCGTTTTAATGAAAAAGTCTGGCTTTGAGATGACTCAGGAGAAGGAGGAGAATTAAAGCTATCCGTTTCAGGCTCAGATGCCAAAGCTATGAATTACAAGTTGGATCCAAGTGTTCGTGCCTTGACGTTCTGGCTGAAGGTCCCCATTTCGAGTCTGGGAGAGGTTTCTGGGACACATCCAACTATATCCAAGTTTACTTTGATTTATTACTCACCATATATTTCTTCCTCACTCTATTCTTATCATTCGGATAACCGTTCCATGCACCCGCGTCCAAATTGTTTCGATTCTTGACTTTTCTACCTAAATGTTTCTAAGAGACATGTTCCGAAATCAAGTATTAATGCTGTATCTTCACTCCCATGCTTATATGTATTATACTTTTTATGTATTATAATATTTTTTTATAAGACAAGATGGCCTGATGAAGACAATCGTCGAAGGAAAAGTGAACGGGAAGAATGGAAAAGGCAGGCCTCGTACGAGTTACATGGAACATGTCGTAAAGGAGGTGAAAGAGAGGAACTACGTTAATATGAAGAGGTTGGCCGATAGAAGAATCGAGTGGAGGGCTGCATCAAACCAATCCTAGGTTTGTTGACCCTTGATGATGAATATTTTTTAATAAATAATATTAAAATGCTGCATCGGTTCTACTCCTGGTGGAATTTCCTCTTCATCTGGGTCGTTGTACTGAATATTTCTTTCTAGATTCGCCCATCGCTTGTCATAATGGTTTTCAATACCTATTCCTTCTCGTGTTTAAAGTTCTAATCACTCGAGTTAAAGGCCAAGGACCGGACAGATTGCTTCTGAAAGAAGTTATGAGATATATTATCTGTGTGTTCGACCCTTTTTTGTCCATCACATAAGTGGAAATATGTTAATGTGAACCCTTTGCCACCTAGACTTTATGGACTACCTAAAACTCATAAGGTCGTTGTACCTAGGTCGGAACAAAATATTTATTTGCATTATACGATTTTTTCTTTTGACGTGCACAATTCCAAATTCCACAAAGTTTCGTCTGAGACCGTTACGTTTATTAAATATGGATCTTACCCTCTGATATTTCACTGCTTAAAATAACATTTTTTTGCTTATATTTACTTGCTGATTGATAATTACACAATGTAAATAAAGGGTAATGATTAATGTATGAGACCTGAATGTAGGACTTCAGGAAAAAAGGACGTCTATGGAATAGTGGATTGATTTTTTTAATTTGGCACAGGTGGCACTAAGTCCTCGGTATGATACCGGTCTTCGCTATTAATTTTCCTTTCAACGTTTCGGTCTTCCATTTTTCAAATCCTGGTCATGATTGGACTGCGTCATTTTTGGCTTTCCTCCCATGACTGGGGCAAGGGTTTTTTTCCAGGGGTGCTTTGGCTCGGATCCTCCCATTAATTGTGCGGCCATTCCAAGTGGGTGATGGGTCTTCCTCTCGCCTGCATGCACGAGGACCGCTCTTTCTCCGGCACCGGGTGCGGTAATTATTTTCACGACACCCGTTTCCTTAATCAACACGGCTGGGAAAGCTGCATCGCCCCTTAAAGCGTTCAGCCTCTACGCGATCGAGGAGAAAGAGACTGTCAGCCATGAAGGCGGAATGGGGGAGGATTAAATTTTATGCAGTGCTTCTTTTCTTCCGGTAATTAAGGATTTATATCATAGCGAAGTAAAGTTGAAATCATGTTGCAGCCCACACCCATCGTTCAAGCATCGAGTCGCGAGGTTATCTAATGCCGAGCACTAATTCCCTGATCTTCCTTATAAAATTTCCAACTGACCATTAACGGTTGATGGTCTGCTTTTTACACTACGAATGAAGGCTATTTCATAAGTGTTGAATTTCGCTAAGGAAGGGTTCGGAAGATCAATAAAAAGAAAACTAAGGTATGCAGTAGGAGAAAGGAAGCCAGGACCAATGTTAAACAAGGAAAACAAAAAATCGAGGAGGTGGAAGAGTTCTGCTACCTGGAAAGCTGAGTAACCAGCGATGGACGAAGTAAAAGAGAAATTGCCAGTAGAATTGCCCAAGCAAAAAGGGAATTTTACCAGAAGAGGATTATGCTTGCAGCTGCAAATAAAAGCGTGGAAGTGAGGAAACATTTCATTAGAACATACATCTGGAGCGTTCTACTATATGGCAGTGAAACATGGACAATAACAGCAGCAGAGAAGTCCAGGCTGGAAGCATTTGAAATATGGTGCTACCGAAGAATGATGAAGATACAATGGATCGATCGAGTGACAAACGAAGAAGTGTTAAGAAGATTGGGAGAGAAGAGATGTATACTGAAAACATTGAAAAGAAGACGGGACAAATTAATGGGCGACATCTTGAGACACGATGAAGACAATCGTCGAGGGAAAAGTGAACGGGAAGAATGGAAAAGGCAGGCCTCGTATGAGATATATGGAGCAAGTTGTGAAGGATGTAAAAGAGAGGAGCTACGTCAATATGAAGAGGTTGGCCTATAGAAAAATCGAGTGGAGGGCTGCGTCAAACCTATCCTAGAATGTTTGACCGATGATGATGATGAGGGTTTGGCACATTTTTGAGGTAGAAGAGCCAAAAAATATCCCTCGCGAAGGTTTAAAATGTATTCAAGGGTCATAAATATGTTTTTATAGACAAGGAAAATTTGAATATGCACCATTATATCATTCATCATCATCATTATTGGTCAATAATCCTAGTATCGGTTTGACGCAGCCCTCCACTCGATTCTTCAATCCGCCAACCTCTTCAAATTAATAAAAATAAAGTCTACAGGCTTCACTTGGTGGAACCGAATGATAGTAGGAAATATAAAAATCACTTTGTAAGATTCCACAAAATTTTATTGTAACAGTTTCAATTGTATACCAATCATCTTCAAGGTAAGCGCGGAGAGTCAGCGAGCTCCATATATACCTGCAAAGGTGTTCACGTGATCCATGGGTTGGGGCAACAATTTTATCCTTTAAGCTAGTACGGCAACTAAGGCTAGTTCCGGAAACTCTCCATCAAATTCCGGATCGCAAGTCTCAACATCCTTTTTCAAAACAGTTGTCTAAAAAGAGGACTAATCCCAAGATACTTCTCTCTTTACTCCAAGACAACATCTCCTGCAGCTACCACTGCAGTGAAAATGGCGAAGAAGTTTTGGACCCAATTGGAACTGAAAAAGTTTTTTGCAATCGGTGATTCCCTCTCTCATTACCTCTATTTTTTGCAAATGGACCTCGTTTTCTCTCTGAACTGGATCGAACGGTGTTACATAGAAGACAAAGTGAAGTCCTGTGTCAGTGCGATAGCCTTTAAGAAATCAAACACTATTCATAGGAAGCTAAATCAACTGTGTGCCACCCAAAAAGGAATCACACCCCAGTGTCGTCCGTACCCTAAAGAAAGTGTCTTGTGTGATAGGGATATTGATTTGAACGCCACCCCTCTGTCTCTTAGAGTTGTAAACCTATCGAACCATCAGTTTTCCGAATCAGAATTACTTCTACTTCAAAAAGGCTTCAAATTCTCCCCACCATACCCTTGCATCGCAAGATTAATCTTGCGGGTGATTGTGATTCTGCTCTTCGTAAAGAGACATTGCTGTCTGCGCCGAAATATTGTAGACTCGAGTTTAAACCTAAATAACTCCGAAACCGTTCATCGAATTTTCACTTTATTTACATAGTAATTTAGATAATGTTGACCCCTCAACTCTGCGTGAGATGAGATGAGATTTGGATAAATTTGGCCCCATTATGAGGGAGGAGTTCTGAAACGTTAGGAGAACGTTATCGGCGATACGAAGTGCCATTCATACGTCTGTTCGTTGAACTACGTATTTTCTTCATAACATCTACATAATACCCTGCAATCCACCATAAAGGTATGTGGTAGAGGGTGAATTCTCACCAAATATGTACTACATATCATGCACAAAAAAGGATTAGTATTTATATACTGCTCTAAACTTTACTATTTAAAAAAATATAAAAATAGCAAAACATACATGCTGTTAGTTGGGTTAGCTTTAAGTGCTCATACCAACATGCAGCTCCCAATGGTATCCATTGCTACACTCGAATTGGATATATTTACCATTATTCATATCCCTAATTGTCGAGGAAAAAAGGACGTTTTGAATCTGTCAGTTCGGCAATCAATATCTCTAATTTTCTGATTATGGTCCAGTCCACCATAGTAAGTTAGGGTTCGCAAAATATTGTTAACGTCATCACTGAAAATATGGTCTTGGAATATGTTTATAAGATTTAGTCTAAATTTTAACCTGCGATCTCACAATGATTCCCGATTTAATTCATTTTGTAGACTGGTTACGCTAATAAGGTTATCGTATCATCCCTTTACAAATCTTACCGATCTTCGCTGCACACGTTCAAGTTCATTATTTACACTCTTTAAATGAAACTCATTGACGTTGATAACGATGATAGGTAACGTTGATACTAAGATATTTAAAGCAGCTTAGTGCGTGAGTGATTATTAATTTTGAATGTATCCATTCCATGGACCTTGAAGCAAACCTTTTTCCATGCCTAACTGTGCTTTTCTGCACACCATAAAAAATCCTTCTTCAACAGGTTCACTTCTGTGGATCTATACTAGCGTAATGATCTCGGTTTGACCCTAAGTGAAATGCAACAATGATCAATCCCAATCTCAACATACTTCCCTATTATCCTTTGTTTAAATTCGAGGTTAACTGACACCATTCCTTTTGTAATTCTTGGTTGGATAAAAAGAGGTTTAAACAATTCAATTTGTAAAGACACTGGCGCTGGGGATGCAGATAAGTTGCCTGCTTTCCTTGGAGCAATTCTCACGGAGTCAGGAGTGAGAGAAGCATTGTAGAGTTGAAAAATTTGCCTTGCCAGTGCAATAGATCGTCTTATGTGCATGATTGGGATTTGGTAGACTTTTTCTTTTTTTCCCGTCGTTACATTTTAAAGGTGTGGTGGTTCTTTTGAGTTGTCCATTTTTGTTTGTTGCGTCATTGTTCCTGGTGTGGATGCCCCCCCTGCCACACACCCTCGAGGTGGCTTGCAGGGTATGTCGTACATATAGATATGTCCACGCACCAAATCCGGCTACAATTTTCCCATCAAATACTGGTTTTTATCCTTTTATCTGCCACTACGAAATCGGGAATAAGGGAAAGAAGTGACAAGAAAGATGGGTTTGTAATTCAAAGAGTTTTAGGAAGTTGGTCTTATCTTTCTTACCGACTCTGATGGCGAACCAGGGCTTTATGTCTTTGTTTCCAAGATTATCATAAAGATCTGTGAATGTTGTATCAATTACCATGCATAAAATAAAATTTAGGCACGTAATTTGTATAATGGGGATCGTGCAATATTCGTCATAACTCTTTGAATGTCCTAAAATGTGCATGGCAAATATTTTGCAGAAAAATTAAGTTGTGTTATAAAAATATTACTCCTTAAAAATCATACGTTTTCGGCAGCAACATGACGTCACGGTATCACTATAGGCGTCGTTTATCTGTTCTACGTGGAGGAAAGTTGTTTAATGAATACTTGGCTAAAGCGTTTGAATTCATCTTATTTGTTTAATGAAACAAACGTATGTATTTCGATTTTCTGTTGTTTTTAAGCAGAGTGGACCGTAAGGAGCGAATAGTTCATAAATTACATAATAGCTGCATAGCGCCCATAGTGTTTGTTTACACTCCGCGAATCTCTGCTATAAAAATGCAATCGTATTAAATTTAGACAAATTTAGTGTTAGACTTAATGTCTTAAATAAAATACAAGATAATATTTTCAATGATGACGTTAAAAATATTTTTTAAACTCTATCCATTCCCTATGTCCTCGGGCTCTATGAGGAATAAAAGAGTCAAACTTACAGCGAAGCACGAATGAAAATTATGTGTTCGGCATCGAGCGCCTAACTCAATAATCCTACATGTTTTCAGCGATGATGCTAAAAATATTTTGCGAACCTCAACTTACTATGGTACACTGGACCATGATTACAAAATTAGAGAAATTGATTGCCGAACTGACAGATTCAAAATGTCCTTTATTTCTCGTACAATTAGGGATATGAATAGCGGTAAATATCTCCAATACGAGTGTATCAATGAATAACATTGGTAGCTGCATGTTGGTATAAGGACGTAAAGTTAACCCAATTAACAGCATGCTTTTGCATGCTTACTTGCTATTTTTATCTTTTTAAATAGTGAAGTTCAGACTAATATATTAATATTAATCCTATTTTATGCATGATATGTAGTGTATGCTTGATGGGAATTTACCCCCTGCCACACACCTTTATGGTGGCTACAGGGTATTATGTAGATGAATCACTGTTGACTGATACATGACTTTCGTCCTTTTTCCGGTACATTTCAATAGAATTTAATAATCTATTTGGTTGGCGCAGAAAATTTTGGCTTATATTTTTCAATTTGTGAGATGATTTTGCATGAAGTTCAGCATTAATGCCCAAGAAGAAGATTTCATGCATGTTCCTTATTCACGTAATTCGAGTGGATTTCTTGTGGTGACTCGCGAGTGGATGACTTGTGGTGAAATGCGTAATTTTTTAAGTTATTTTTTGTAAAAAATTGAATAATAAACATTTATACACTTTACAGTATTCACTTATAATATGTTACTTTCTACCGAATAAGTAATTTTCTTCATGTTGCTGAACTTTTCCTTTTATTCTGGATGCTGAGATTTGATTTTGAGCTTTTGGAACCTATGAAATATTAATACACAGCATTACTTCACCTTTACAATGTACCCATATTTCTGCATTTTATGCAGTTCAAATTCTTATTTCGTTTCCTACGGTTGAATTAAGGAGCGTTGAATTAATTTTTGTTAAGTTGAATTAAGGAGGAGTTGAATTAATTTTCTGAATCATATTTTATGCTTATTTTGAGTAGTGCAGCAGTATGCAAATTTACATCGGAGTAAAATCCTCCCTGACTGATGCCCGCGGCCAAACACCGTGATAAAACAAATGTAAAGTTCAAACATACGTTGATATATGAGAAGTTGTTTTCCATGCAGCAAATGCACCAATAATATTTTCCACTGCTAGCATTTTAGGTATTCGTAATTTAGAATTCTTTTTGATTCCATTTCAATAAAAATGTGTTTAATGTCATAAAAATTAGCATATAGCAGGTTGTAAAATTGTAATTACAAGCTGATTTGTTACAACAGTAGCAGATATTTGAAAATGGAATCTGCGCACAAGAGAAAGTCGTAAGTCAAAATGGAAATATTCAAAAATTTACTTACCTACGGAAAATTAATGCATGCATATATGAACCTATTGATAATAAATACTTATTCAATTCATATTTAGCGAGGTATATGCATAAAATTCCAATGCCCATAATATCAAAAACATTACATTTTCATGAAAAGGTTTTGAATAATTAAATGGCGAGAGATTGAGAAATGGGGGTTGGATAAGAACGGATTGCAACACATTCATGAAAGGTAAATAAGAAAATTTTGATAAAAAGAAGAAAAAATAGTTTATGCCCAAAATATAAACATTGCTCTTCTCTAAAAATAGAGAATCAGAAACGATAACGCGAAACATTGAGTCACTGGGAGAGATATTTTCATAAAAACACGCATTGGATGGGCACTGAAAAATCTTCGTCTCCAGGGGGCTGTGTTTGAAACCGTCGGGATTATCTCGGATAGCTAACCAAGAAGTCACGTGGTATAAACACGAATGGTTCACTAATTTGGTATTTTAAAACTGCTGATTACAACCTCATTCATAGCTTTTTCTTTAGTATT
Organism: Platycnemis pennipes; assembly: GCA_933228895.1. Taxonomy (NCBI): domain Eukaryota; kingdom Metazoa; phylum Arthropoda; class Insecta; order Odonata; family Platycnemididae; genus Platycnemis; species Platycnemis pennipes. The sequence continues at coordinate 16,334,086 of OW121856.1, forward strand.
ATCTCACCTGGGGGCTCTATAGTCGAGGCGGTCGAGAGAGATGAGAAAAGCTCAAATGCAGACAATTAATGATATTGTAATGAGCGATACAAACACCATAAATTTGCGAACTATTCGTGTTTATACCACGTGACTCCTTGGTTACCTATTCGAGATAATGCCGAAGGTTTAAAACACAACCTTCTAGGACACGAATCGTCGATGGACCACCGTTGCCCCGGTATGCTACTCTTTTAACCAAAAATATATGTACTTATTTGCATGATATTAGTGTACAACCCTTCATTGTGATGATCTTTAGAAAAAGGAAGATTTTTTGTGTGGGAAGCTGCTGAGGAAGAATGACTATGAAGGTTTGGCTAAGTCTCTATTCTCCTTTCATCCAGATGAAATAAAAATGACTTAGTATATTCCATACCTTATAGTGTTCCAATAAAACATTTAGTATAGTGTTTTATTGGAACAAACGACCGCAGTTTCGGCGACTAAAGCGTCATTCTCAAGGAAAACCAAATAGTGAATAGGGTTCACTCTTTGGTATTCCTTGAGAATGACGATTTAGTCGTCGAAACCGTGGTATTTTGTTACAATAAAAAGTGTGGAATATACTAGGTAATTTTTATTTTCATCATTAAAAAATTCCACAAAGTAACGCCTAAGGGTATTTCGTCGATCCGTTTTGAATGAATTCTATCTCTTACTCCTGATGTGTATACACATATTTTTATTTCCGAGTATTTTTTTCTTCTAAACGCATAAACGGATAGATTTTTTTCATCTGATTCGTCGAGTCTGGTAAGGAACGACACGCTCAGAAACCTACCACCCCCCGCATAATGTTTTCGTATTGTTTTATCTTTTCCCATTTCCTCCTTCATCGCTGGAATGGCCTTCTTAATTTCCCACTGCGAAGGATAAGTGAGCAACGCAGTTAGATTACGTCTAATTTCCCCTTTACATCCATCCCCCAAATAGCTCTGTAATTCTCTCCAATCCGTAGTTCTCCGAAAGTCGGAAACCCTCGTCTCTTCTTTTCGGATACTCTCCGTTATTCGAGCAGAAGGGGGAATCCCGGGAGTTTTCTCGGTAGAGTCGAGATTGGAACGTCATAATTGGGTAATGAACGTTATTTTCCGAGGCTCGGGTGGGTTTAACGTCTCGAGAAAATGCTTTTTCGCTTTCCCAGATTTAGGTGCGCGGCTGGTAGCGATTGGTTCATTATCTTATGCTAGAACGGAATCGTTCATTATCGGCAGCTAATCCTTGGAGTGTCTTTCAACCAATGAATTTCACACTCATGTGGCAACTAAGTGGATTTCTTTTGTTGTTTCTCAATCTTTTTCGTGCATCAAAGAAATAGATTGACTACAAGTTAGTTAGTCAGTTATTCAGGGGAGGCGACCAACAGCAGACGTCATTTACGCCATTTAGGATAGGTGGACAATTGATTAATGGTAGGATCGTTTCAGGCAATGGAGGAAGGGTGGAGAGAAACCCGGCGTCGGCATTCGCGTACTGCTAACGACAGACGCCAAGGGGACCACGGCTTTAACGTCCCATCCGACGGACGGAGTACTGAACTGCTCTCCAATAGGCACTCAAGTAGGGACCGGTTTCAAAATATCCGTCAATGGCGGGAATCAAACCAGGGCCCTCGGGATGGGAGGCCAGTATTCCTAGCCACCGTACCACCCCGGTTGGCAATAAAATTTCTTGGTTTATCATTTAAGGACCTTCTTATAGGCTTCTGTTATAGCTATCCGCATTGAAATTTTAAAATTTGACCCCAGAAAACTGCAAGCCGATTAGTAATGGCAAAAGATTATTCTGGGTAAAATGTCAAATAAAATATTAATGACTCTTCTGGAAAACTTTGAATTGCCATCGAGTAAGGGGACATATTGTTTTGAAGTTTAGTTGCTTTGTACTCCAGTAATGGCTTATGGTGATTAAAATTTCTGTTAGCTGCTTTCACTTAAAGGAGGGGAATACCGTTGCTCAAATCACATTTTTACAGCCATTTTCATTTCTTCGCATGGGCAATGATAGCAGCGGAGAAGAAAAGGGTGGAAGCATTCTAAATGTGGTGCTACAGAAGAATGCTGAAGATTAAATGGATAGACCGAGTAAGTAACGAGGATGTCCTGAGAAGAGTAGGGGAAAAGAGAAGTCTGCTGACAACTCGAAAAGGAAAAAGGGACAACTTTATCAGCCGTATCTTGAGACACGATGGCCTGATGAAGACTATTGTCGAGGGAAAAGTGAACGGGAAAATAGGAAAATGCAGGCCTCGTATGAGATATATGGAACAGGTTGTAAACGATGTAAAAGAGAAAAATTACGTCACAATGAAAAGGTTGGCCGATAGAAGAATCAAGTGGAAAGCTGCGTCAAACCAATCCTAGGATTGTTGACCAGTGATGATGATATATTTCCTCATCTACTTCTACGCAATACCCTGGAAACCAACGTGAGGGTATGTGGCAGGGGGTGAAGATCACCAAACATACACCATTGACATGCAAGACATGCAATACATGCCTACAACTCCTTGACTTACCTCTGGATAAATCAGGGTGCCAAGCATTGTGCAAAGAAGAGAAGATTGGAGGATTTTCTCGCATGTTTTCATTGGTGTTATTTACTGATGTTCAAAGGACGCCGAACACTTTCGAATTATTTCCGAACTATTTTTCGTATTAAAGGCCATTCTGCTTCACTTTTTGGGTCAAAAAATGGATGCCCACGGATTCCTTACCTTGAGACTGAACCGGAATAATGAATGGCGTACCTGGCGTGAAGTCAAAGGAAATTGAAACTTCCTTTTCCACTCTAATGTCTCACGGAAGACTGTAATTATGGCAAATTGAAGACATTATATTTTTAAGGTGGCTGGCTCGGTAATCGTGAGTCGTTGAGAACTAGTGCTCATATAATTTAAATTACACTAAAAAATTGCTTGGACATGATTAAATTACTCAATATTTTAACCGGATGCCTCAAATTCTCAAATCATATTGAAAAATTTCCCTTTTGAATTTAAATATTTACATGGAACATAACATGAAACTTGACTTGATTCTGTTTCTAGGCAGAACGTTGTCACTCTGTGCATATCCTTTGACCTTGGAGATGTTGGTTGTAATATATTGATTAATAAAGTATGTAATTTTGTGCTATGGGTATAATAATATTTTTTAGTGACGACATAATTGTGATTAAACGCTTAAACATTTTAAACATTTGTTGAAACCATTTATTTAATCTCTCGTTTTCACTCGGCAACAACCCACATCCTGAAATTCGGCACTGCTGTTGTGTAGGCAATTGTTTCTGTGTTTCAGCGGTCGTAACGGCAGGTATCGTATTCGTCTGTTCTCAAGAACTTTGTCAAGGGGACTACATTGTAATATTGTGGACTTTCTGGTGTGATTTGTTGTGGTTTCTCGCGCGTTCGCTTTCCCTTGTCTGATTCGACGTTGCCAAATGCGTTGCCTCAAAACTTCGCGCGAGATATTTGAAAATTTGAGGAATATTTTATTTCTTTCGTATATACGGAGAAAATAAGTCGATAACACTGGTTGATTTTCTCGGAATAAAAATTTTTGACTTAATATCTACATCATTTCAGTTTTTGTGAAAATCTGTATGGTAGAAACGTAAATAATACACAATTAACCCTTTCGAAGCGGGGTTCGCCATAAGGCCCCATGTTAACAAAACACTTAAATATCTCAAACACTACATTGAAATCACCAAAAAATTTTCCCGTAGAATTTTACGCCATAATTAAAGGAACAAATATTAAAATTATTAAGAAAATGTATACACTGGTAAATTTCGAGCCAGCCACCTTAAAAAGAGTACAGGAAGATTCATTTAAAAACGTGAAAGGTGTAAGGAAAAGAGTTTTTTGGTATTTTAAGGAATAATATTTTTGACTCAAGTAAATGTTTTATTACAAGTAAATGAGTATGAGTTGAAGCAAGGTTCTTTGCGTGAGCAAATTATATGGTGAAACCTATTAGTCAATTTTCAATAAATAAACCAAATATCTAGTTTTCATATGGGTAGTAGAATATGAGTGTCTATTTAAGGACAGCGTGAAAGCTGACAAATACGAACAATAAATACAGGAAATTTAACGCAAAACCCCGGTTCATACATGGTAAATGAGTTTGCTTTTATCGAATCTGCCTAATGCTCTAAGGAAATATGTTGGGCCACTGAAGGAAACATTTGTGCCAATAATGCTATTAAGGTGTCATTTTTCTATTTTTCTCAAGATGTTTAAAGCCCTTTTAAACTTAAGTGTGCTATAGACGGTGGGCTAATGGGGGCGTTTACTCGGAACCGAAATCGCAAATTTGTACACGAAATCGTTAGGTGGAAAAAAAAGGAATTTTAGTGAAAAAATTAATCTTCTAACCACAACCATTCACTCATAAATCAAAAATTAAAATAAGGAAAAGGTGACGCCCACCGAAAAAGCTGCTCTGATAACATTGACGTCATTGTCCTCCCGTCCTTGACTGCTTTTCGTGGAAGGGAAGGGAGTGGAGGGGGGTTCTCGGAAGGTCTGCTCGCACAGATCCTGTTGTAATCGCTCCTATTGGCAGAGTCAACTGTGTCCCCCCCATTGCGATAAGGCGAAGTAGCTTCGCGGGCTGTTGTGATTGGACGAAGTCGATATACGTCAGAGGATGCACCACGCCCACTTTTCCGAAAGGGTTAAAAAGTACAGTTTTTCGACGCCTATAACTCGAGAAATAATTGACGGATCAAAAAACGGAAAAATATGGGTCTTTTTATTTTACGAACTCTATCAGATTCGGCAATAAAAAAATATGGTAAACGATCCCATTGTGAAGTTTAAACTCTGAAATTTCCCCCTCTCCGGTTTAACTACTACTTTTCCAGCATTCCCTCCCCCAAACCCTCCTCTGGGAGTCAAAAAATAAGTGAAACTTACCTACACTCTCCACTTCATGATAAAATTATTGGAAAAAAACATATGTGGAATTAAATTATTATTCTGATGAAAAATAATTATATTTTGACGGTATAAAGTTTTAAGAGATCACAAATATAGGGAGGTGCATAGGAAGACAGAAAGGTCAAAAAGTATTCAGTCGATCAAAAAGGTATGTATATACAATAAAAGCTGTGATAGAAGTCATTTGTGAGTTATGATCAAGTTGTAGAGGGTATAATCAATCATATTCAGAAGAATCACGCGAACATGAAGAGGTTGACGGATAGAAGAATCGAGTGAAGGGCTACTTCAAACCAATCCTAGGATAGCTTAATGACGATGATAATCAATGTGGTTGTTTACCATATTTTTTATTGCCGAATATGATAGAGTTTGTAAAATAAAAAGACGCGTATTTTTCCGTTTTTTGATCCGTAAATTATTTCTCGAGTTATAAGCGGCGAAAATCTGATGTTTTTTAAACCCTTTCGGAAAAGTGCTACCTCTGACGTATATCGACTTCGTCCAATCACAATGGAGCCCGCGATGCTACTTCGCCTTATCGTAAAGGGGGGACACGTAGCTGGCTCTCCCAATGGGAGCGATGGCGACAGGATCTGTGCAGGCAGACCTTCCGAGAACCCCTTTTCACTCCCTTCCTTTCTCCGGAAAGCAGTCAAGGACGGGAGGAAAATAAATTCAATGTTATCACAGCAGCTTTTTCGGTGGGCGTCACCTTTTGCTTATTTTAATTTTTGATTTATGAGTGAATGGTTGTGGTTAGAAGATTAATTTTTTCGCTAAAATTCTTTATTCGTTACATTCTAACAATTTCGTGCAAAAAATTTCGATTTCTGTTCCGAGTAAACGCCCCCATTAGTAGAGATTGTGTAGAGTATGGACTTTTTTTATTCCAGTAACGAGACTAAGAACGTGCAACACGTAATTGTAATTATGTAAATGTCAAAAAGTATTTAGCGTGCTAGTAGTGCATGCTTGGTGATCTTCACCCCCTGCCACACACCCTCGCGGTGGTTTGCAGGGTATCGTATAGATGTAGATGTAGTAATTCAACTGGGGATCTCGCCTAGCATTCAAACTTAGGGCCGTATTCACAACCTCGTATGGAGTGAAGCTTCTACTCCTTATGACGTAAATCAACACTACATGGTATTCAGAATCTCTATGGAGTGGCGGTCTCACTGCGGTTGTAGTAACAGCTGGCCTAAAGTGGTAGGGTACCCATACCCACCCTTAAATCACCACTACATAGAATATCAACATGGCCGACGGCGTATAATGGTCGACGCTTCGCAAATATAAACGCTGTTTTCATGCGATTTAAGGTTATTAAGCGTCATTGTTACGTTTTGTAATATCAAGCAACATAGCAAGAGTACACTGATATCAACTTGTGTGCGATCAATGAGACTGTTTGGCAGGAATATCTTGATTACGGATTCTGGGTAATTAACCAAAATTTGTAGAAAACACAATTGAAAGGCAGTTTGGGTTAGGGGTTAGGTGCTTGCTTCACAGTGTCGACGGCCCTGGGTCGTAATTCTCCACCTCCAATTTTTTTTCGTCACAGTTTCGTTGTACGACTGTCCCTGGTTTTACATATTTTTAATCTGTTTACCCGGGATGCATTTTAATTATTTCACGTACTAATTACGTAATTTGCTAAAATTGCGTAATTATTACGTAAAATAGTTAATTACGTTATTTACCTAAATCACGTAAGTAATTAGCACGTGGCGGAAATACGTCCGCACGCCCTGTCGTTTTTTGTGTACGAAATTAACGGAAGAGCATGAAGTGTGATCGTGATTTTTAATTTCCGTATCTCTGGCCACGCAGTCCCGACGCACGTACAACATTTGTTCTAATTTACCTGGTGCCGTGATTTTCCAGCGCTGTGCTTTTTTGGAAAAACTAATCGCAAGAGAAAAAAGAACCTAAGCTCTGCAATCATATAATTGTAAGTATCTACCGAAATGTTCGGGTGATCGGGCGAAATGTTCTGGTGGGAGAGAGTTTCGAACCAGGGACGTCGCTTGGAAACTGATAAAATACCAGCGGTAACAAATAATTTTGAAGAATTAATGTTTTGCACATTTACAGGAGCATGTTAGAATTCATGTGATTAAATATCATAGTAATGTGGAGTGTATGTACGTAAGAGTATGGATTGTTAATAAAAACCAATGTTACCTATTCAATATTATAACTGTGTGAAAAATGTGCCATCCTTATTTTTATTGCATATATTTTGTACTGAGAATAGCTATTTTACGAATAAGAGACTGATATTCTAATAATATTTAAATTATTGATCATGTATATCAGAATAATATTTATAAAATCCCATGGAGACCATGGGATTGATGTTCAAAACTCCCTCTATTTTACACCTTGTTCCGTATATAACCGTAACCAGGATTACGTAAATGTCGCTGCTTACACTTGAGTCGAGTTGGCAACATAGCGACCATCAACACTCCAGAAGAAGGAGTGGAAGTAGGGGTGCTGAATGCCAATTTGCAGGAGAAGGAGCACTAATCTTCATGGAGTGAAGCTGCGACTAGGCGATGTAGTGGAGACATCTGAATGCGGCCCTTAGGTGCTTTCAATGTCGCGAAATTAAACTTGGCATTATTTCACTATCTTGCAGAACGTCGAAATTCACAATGACCTTCGTATTAATTCATATTATTGCATTTCTATAAACATTTTTGAGATGATCGAAAAAATTTCACTAGTTGCTATTAACCGTGATGCATTCTGAAGTACGAAAAAAAATGGTGACAAACATCATTGAATGAAGTACTTCTGCCAAGAGATAAAATAGTGGAAGTGGAACGCCTTTCGATAAGGACATATGAATTTCGAAACTATATTGGCAAACTTTAAAAAATGCTTTTTATTAAGAACATTTATTCTGTTTTATCACCTTTGAAGTGTTGAGTGATTTCATTTTAGTGACATTTTAGTGATGTTTTGGATCTATCCTTTTGTTTCCTTGAAATTTTCATTATTTACTTTCCGGATTCATGAAAGAGAGTACCTAAGCCTTTTGAAATTCTCAAAGTGAATCCAATATGAATAATAATAAGGTTGACTTAACTTGAATGAGAATGCGGGCAGCACAAGGAAAGAAGCGTTTCCAATTTAGCGGATCTTTTAGAGACATTTCAATTGGATAGCTTTAATGAAGATGTTAGGCACATATTAAAAACACCAGCGTATTATGCCAGATTCGACCAAATAAATAAGATTAGAGAGATAGATTTTCGTACTGATAGATTCAAAATGGCATTTTTCCCCCGTACTATAAGAGAACAGAATAGGCAGCATAGGAAAGGGATAGGTAGGGGAAATATTTTAGAGTATTCTGTAGTGCATGATGCATGTATTAATCCTAGGGATGGGTCGGTTCGGTTCTTCGGTTCTCGGTTCCACCGGTTCTTAAGCTTGGAACCGGAACCGAGGCCAAAAATAATCGGTACCGAAATAATTGGCGCGAAAACCAGTTTGAAACCTACTCACACTCCGAAAGTGGAGGCTTCACATTAAAACCTGGTGAAATAGTTTCCTTAGATGCTTCAAAGTCGCGAATTATTGTAATTCAGTCTCGGAAATGATTATTTATTACCTTATCTTACCATTGAGCAATGCGAAGTAAGTGGTAAATTAAGAACCGGAACCGAGAATCGGAACCGAGAACCGAAGTTAAGAACCGAACCGGAACCGGAACCGAAAAATAGTGGAACCGACCCATCCCTAATTAATCCCTTGCTATGGATACTAACAATCTAGTTGCATGAGACCCTATAGTTGCTTGTTTGCATGTTAATAGTTCATGCTTGGTGATCTTTACCCCCTGCCACACATCCTTGCGGTGGTTTTCAGGGTATTGTGTAGATGTACATGTAGATGTAGGTATCAGCCGCTTAAAGTCTAGGAAATTCCTGAGCTCGGAGATTACCGATTAATTCAATTATTGAATCGAAGATGCCTAACCATATTCAATATCTCTCACCCTCAAGTGTGATCATCGATGATCGGAATCCAAGTACTTCCTAGCAGCGGCGTCGGATGTGGGGGGTAGGGGGGGCATTCGCCCCCCCCCCCCCCCAGAATTTTCCCCGGGCCCTTGAGAAACGAGTGTTCATTAAGAAAAATTAAATTTCACTGGTTTCTAGCTTGCCTTTTCCCTTCGGACGCATATTCTACCACCTTCTTATGCACTTTTAGCGGAATTCTAGTCTCTACCCCATCCTATCCGCGAAAAAAATGCGGGCCCTTATCATATGAGCCGGGCCCTTTTCTTAAGAGCCCTTTTCAAGGTTGGCTCCTCCCAGCGAAAATAGTTCGGACGCCCCTGATTCCTAGGTAACTAGGCAAGCTCACTACAGGAATAAGTTACTTAATTGGAATGCTACATATTTTCTTTACGGGTCATAACTATTCCAATATATCTTACCTACCCTATGGTAGCAAGATAATTGAATCGACAGGCATAATGTAATTTGCTTTTGAGCATTTTAACGTCTTTAGCACTTTCCGTCGGTTTCCATCGAAGTGATGAATAATTCTCATTCTTTTCTCTTCTCCCATATTTAATATTATTCCATAATATACTTATTGGAGTCCTAGAATAAAATAGAAGAATAAAATGTTCACAGTCTAATATATTTCTAGGACCTTTTTATATAATTATATCTATTTAAAACTATTACTATAGTAAAGCATATTGGGCAGTATAGCAAAGATATGGGTAGATGGGATATTTTTAGAGTATTCTGTAGTGCATGTTGCATGATTTAACATTACCAACCCATGCATGGTACGAAAATACACATAAAAATATTTATTTAAATGCCAATTTATCTAAACGGCCAGATAGTTTGCAGCGTAGAGCAGCTAGGTTTGTTAAAAGGCTCTACAATAGACCTAGTAGTTTATCAGAATTAATAGAAGACTTAAATTGGGAATCATTATCAGATCTTAGGTTAAAGTACTGATTAAGTCTATTTCAGAAATTTAAATTGGATAGCTTTACTGAAGATATAAAGTATATATTAAATACACTAGCGTATTATGCTAGACTCTCCCAGATCAATAAGATTAGATTGATAGAATGTCGTATTGATAGATTCAAAATGGCATATTTCTCCCGCACAATAAGAAAACGTAATAGGCAGCATAGCAAAGGGATAGGTAGGAGAAATATTGTAAGTCTGTAGTTCATGAAGCATGTATTAATAACCTACTCTTATTACTATTTTGATACAAGCCATCAAGCTTTATGTGAACCTATTATTTAAAATGTTTTCTGTAGTAGTCTAGTTGAATGTCAATAGTTCATATTTGGTAATCTTCACCCCCTGCCACACACCCTCGCAGTGGGTATTGCCTGGATGTAGATCTCTGAAGCTCAAGTAAAATTAGTATTTGCGTAATATTCTGTGTCTATTGAGGTATAAAATGTATTAATTATTGTATCTAAAAGAATAATTAGGTCTTGTAATTGTTTTGTGGCTTGCATAACGAGGTGAGAACACACTCCCAATATCCCCATCAATAGCAGTTTAAGTCCATTTTAAAGGACCAGTCATCCTTTCTGAATCTAGTTGCGGCATGCTTTACCGTTAAGGCCGTTTTACACGGTCATCTATACTGCGCAGGCTGTTGCGAGAACACTTGCACAGGAAATATTCCACCGTGTAAAACGATGACTTGCGAGGACAGGCAGCGCCACAGCGCGAACGCTTGCAAGCACCATTCCTTCGCCTGCGCTCAGAGTGAACGGACGGGTGGTCACTGAGCTCCGGAATTCTTGCCTTTCACTTTTTCCGTCGCCAGCAGCAGCTTTTTAAGTTGCCTAGCTGGGCCTGTATCGTAGTGTAGTAGTGTATTAAGTAGTGAGTGTTTAGTAGTAAGTGCTTCTGCGCCTGCCTTAATATATTATTACGGTAGTGTGAGTGCTTGCGTGGGTTTTTGGTGTTGTGGGTGCTTGGTCCCGCCGTGGTGCCGTCCCGGCTGGTCTTTGGTGTGTGGTTTACGCTGTGTCCAAGTGTGTTCGCTGATAGTGCTAAGTAGATCTAATTTCAGTTTCTTCTTTCTTTTAACTACTCCGCAGCAAATAATACTCTTAAATTATAATACTGTCACCTACTTGTTGTCTAAGTCTAATCTAATCGTGTTGAGTGGACTATTTTTAAAAGTACTTACATATTTCTATTTTATCATCACCGTAGTTCTCGAGGCGTTGTTTAAGTTTTTTTTCTCAGTTCATAGCACAGTTCCTTTTATATTGTTCCACCTAGTTATTGGCTCAGCTTTTCTTACTATTCAATATTTTAATCTTGTGAAGTGTTAACGTAAGTGAAAGGAATATATTAATAATTATATATACTTGCTTTTGATCGAAGAACTGCATAAAATTTAACGGTTGTCGCGGTAATTTAAATTGTATAGTTTATTTCTCTTTCATCTCCATTGAGTGAGTTAACTTACATATTTATTCCTCAGAGCTATTTTCTTTAATAAAATTTCCTCTTAGTATATGTAAATATATTGTTATCTAGCACATTTAGAGATCGTTACTTGTTTTGTTACATCCATAATAAGTTGTCTCTTTCACCGTCCTTCTTATTATTCTGTAGTTGGTCTCAGTAGTTTTATGTAGAGCTTTTTCTTTATCATTTAGTGATCTTATATTTCGTGTAGAATATATTTATAGTTAGTTATTTGCTGGTTACATTTTTACTAAATAGTTTATTTTAGCGTTTTTTCTTATTATTATTAAGTAGTTTAACCTTTTAAGTATTAACGTAAGTTAAACGTAGTATATTAATAAGTTGTCTCTTTCATCGTACTTCTTAATATTCTATAGTCTCTGTCTCAGTAGTTTTTTATGTAGAGCTTTTATTTTTCATCATTTAGTTATCGTCATATTTCGTGTAGAATATATTTAAAGTTTGTTATTTGTTGGTTACGTTTATACGGAGTAGTTTATTTTAGCGTTTTTTCTTATTTATAAGTAGTTTAAACTTTTAATTATTTACATAAGTTATACGTAATATATTAATATCCTAACAGTAGTTTTAACTCTAATCTAAGTGGTAGTTGGGTAGTAGGTATTACTTGCATATTAACCTAACTCTTCTCTCTACTAGAGCCTTACTCTCCGTTGTTTTGTCAGTTAGCTGCTTCTTCCTTCTAGCCTATATTACTCACGTCAACAACACTACATTCCTTCCCTTCCCATCGCTAACCTTGTCAAGGTCCAGACCCCCAGCCGTGAAACAATCCCCTAACCGACTCCCCGTCGAGAGCCCTTCCTGTGCAAACCACTCACCCGTGTAAGTCTTATCCTACCTCCTGTTGCTGCTAGGGCAATTAGTTAAGTGCCTACGTGCTGGTGATTATTGATTTTTAAATCTTTTTGCTGAGTCCTTTAGAGTTCTATTGTAGGCATTTCTTAGTGTGTACTGAATTGTGTAAAGAATCTAGGTACTTTCTGTTCCTTGTATTAATATATCTGAAGTTTATTTATAATCGAATAGTACTGCTTCCAACGTAGTTCATCCATAGCTTAGTGGTTGTAATTTATACTATATAGTCTTTACATAGCTTAGTTTTCGGGGAAAAGCGTGATTAGGATGGCTTTGAATCGGTCTTCTGTCGTGACGCTCGATAATTCAGGCGAATGCGCGGCTCTAAGGGCCCGTATCGCCGAGTTGGAGAGAATCGTGTCGGAGCTCCGTTCGAAGGTAGAAGGGAGGGTGTCTGTCTCCGAGAGTGCTGGAGTTTCGGGTGGACTCATTAGTGAGGATCCAACCGTCACTACACCGCTCAGTGAAGAGGTAGCGCCAGCCCCTAAGCCCGATGAGTGGAGGGTAGTTACTCTGAGTAGCGGAGGTGTAAGGCTGCGGCGCGGAGCGGAGTTTGCAGAGGCAACTCCTCTCCCCGTCTCAAATAGGTTTCAGGCGCTTCCTATGGATGTCGCCGAGATTCCTGCAGCCGGCCCCGTCGCTACTCCGAGAGCTCTACCGAGGAGAAGCCGTCAGAGTGGGAAGGGGGGGATGCTAGTGATAGGGAGTAGTAACGTTCGGCGTGTGATGGCTCCTTTGCGGAGAAGGGCAGACCGCGAGGGTGTTAGCCAGGGCTTAACGTCTTGGTGCATCCCCAGTGGCGGTATTCCTCAGGTGACGAAGGCGATGGGAGCGGCAGTTGCGGGCACGAAGTGCTCTAGGCTGCAGGTCGTGGCCCACGTAGGCGTCAACGATGCCACCGACCGCAGACCCGAGGAGATTCTGCATTCCTTTAAGGAATTGAACTCTGAGGTGAAGCGGGTAAGTGAAGTCGCGGGCGTTGAACTGGCGCTTTCGATTTGTAGTCTGGTCCCGAGGATCGATCGTGGTCTTCTGATTTGGCGTCGAGTGGTAGACATAAATCAGAGGCTACGCCGTTTCTGTAAGGACATTGGAGCCTCCTTCGTTGACCTTCAGCCGTCGCTTCGGTCGTGTAGACACCCTTTAAACCGCTCTGGAGTTCATTACACTCCGGACGCCGCCAAACGCGTGGCGGATAGGATATTAGATCATTGCAGGCCTTTTTTAGGGTAGATGGTAGGGTAGAGAGTAGGTCATGTAGTGGGGTAAATAACTTCTCGTTGCCAGTCGCTTTATCGGCTAACTTTCATGAAAGCAGAATTGAACCTCAAAATACTTCAGACATGACTACAGCTCTCCCTTGTAGCCTTAATAATAGTCGAGGTGAAAATATTTCCGTTGCGGTAGTTAATTGCCGAAGTCTTAAAAACAAGATACCTGAGTTCCATCACCTTATTCATACTACTGATGCAGATGTAATTATAGGAACTGAAAGTTGGCTGACGGATGACATTCCTGACTCAGAAATATTCCCAAAATCTTTTAAAATATATAGAAAAGATAGACATAACAGAGCAGGTGGTGGTGTTTTCATTGCAGTCAAGAACTCAATCATTAGCAAAGCAGTTATATTTCCCGACAACCCCTTAGAATGTGTTTGGTGTTCATTAACATGCCCTAAATCCAGATCAATATCTGTCTGCGCATTCTATAGGCCCCCAAACACTGATGTTGAGTCATTATTAGAACTGGGAAACCAGATAAATACAATAACGTCCCGTAACAGCGAACGTAATATAATAATAGGTGGAGATTTCAATGCACCATCAATAGACTGGAGAACATACTGCTTCAAAGCTGGAGGAAGGGACAAAGACATCTGTGAGACTCTATTAGATGTGTTCTCCAATAACTCCCTGACACAATTAGCTACAGCACCTAATAGAGGGGACAACACTCTTGATTTACTGGCAACCAATATCCCACAACATGTGACAATGATTGACACGGTTGATGGAATCAGTGACCACAGAGTTATAACTGCAAAACTCTCGCTATCTTTAGATAAAAATTTTAAACAAAAAAGAAAGATTTACATTTTTAAAAGAGCAGACTTTGCTAACTTTAAAATTTATTTAAGAGATTCCTTATCGGATTTCAAAAAGTCTTCCATAAAGGTATGTACCAACGATTCATGGAAGTCATTCATTAATATCATGCGCTCTGGGATCAACAGATTTATCCCTAGTAAATTCAAAAACGAAAGCACTGAACCTAGGTGGTACAATGCCGAAGTGAGAAAATCCCTGAGACGGCAGCGAATATGTCATGCTAAAATGAAAAGAATTAGTAAACATATGCCCACTGATGAGCGTAATGTAATTATTGAAAATTATAAAATTTCAAAATCCACTGCAAAGACAGCCCTTAGTAATGCATTTGCAGAATTCAAAAGAAAAACACTTGGGGAACAATTGAAAGAAAATCCAAAAGTCTTCTGGTCGTACGTAAGGGAAGTGCAAGGCCATAAGTCTGCCGTCCATTCACTTAAAAATGATAGAGGTGAAATGACCACAAACACACTCGACAAAGTTTGCTTGCTAAATTCCTTCTTCCAAACCGTTTTTAACCCACCTTCCGGGGATTCAACTATCGTGTTACCTGACCTCTTTCAGCGGTTGATGAAACCAATTGACATTTCCTGTAATGGTATTGAAAAATTACTTAAAGATATAAGCCCCAACAAATCTCCTGGCCCTGATCAAATTCCCTCCCGCGTATATAGAGAGTTAGCATCCGAAATTTCCCCCTACCTTGAAATAGTATTTAATAAATCCCTGACCGAACACGTCGTACCGATGGACTGGAAAGCAGCCGATGTAACACCCATTTTTAAAAGTGGCGATAGGGAGCAGCCATCTAACTACAGACCTATATCCCTCACATCCATTTCATGCAAGGTCCTAGAACATATAATTGTCAGTTCAGTCATGGGACACCTAGATAGCCAGAATTTATTGTCCAATGTCCAGCATGGCTTCCGAAAGAGCAGATCGTGTGAAACTCAACTTGCTCTCTTTTCCCACGATATTTTAGTT
This sequence comes from Platycnemis pennipes, assembly GCA_933228895.1. Taxonomy (NCBI): domain Eukaryota; kingdom Metazoa; phylum Arthropoda; class Insecta; order Odonata; family Platycnemididae; genus Platycnemis; species Platycnemis pennipes. Next base: position 16,349,562 of record OW121856.1, read on the forward strand.
TCTGGCGAAAATAATATTCCAGTGGATGCTATATTTCTCGACTTCAAGAAGGCTTTTGACAAGGTTTCTCACAGCAAACTAATTTTGAAGTTAAAATCTTATGGGTTAGACCGTAACATTATATCATGGATTAATGATTTTCTGCATGATCGGGTTCAAAGGGTTGTTTTGGACGGTGTTTCCTCACCGGCAATTAAAGTCACTTCGGGTGTCCCACAAGGTAGTGTGATAGGTCCACTCCTATTCCTTTTGTATATTAATGATATCCAAAAGGTGGTAAAAAGTAAGCTTCGTCTATTTGCCGATGACGCAGTAGTGTACAGGGAAATTCTATGCCCGAATGATAAAGAATATTTAAATATTGACCTACAAGCAATTGAAACTTGGTGTGATACATGGCAGTTAGAATTAAACTTTAAGAAATGTCTTGTAATGAATTTTTGGAAAAAGAATAGCTCTCCCCCTAGCACGTACAAAATAAGTAATAATGAAATAACAAACGTGGAATCCATTTAATATCTTGGAATAAGACTGACAAATGATCTTTCCTGGGGTAAACACATTCGTGAAATAATGGGTCAAGCGAATCGCAAACTGGGTTTCATTAAAAGAGTATTGGGTAAATGTGACGATCATGTACGAGAAATCAGCTACTTTTCCCTTGTTAGACCTCATTTGGAATATGCTGCCAGTGTATGGGATCCCTACGAAATCGGTCTAAGTAATGAACTTGAACGTGTGCAGCGAAGATCGGAAAGATTTGTAAAGGGACGATACGATAATTATATTAGCGTAACCAGTCTATTAAATGAATTGAAATGGGAATCATTGTCAGATCGCAGGTTGAAATTTAGACTTAATCTCTTCCACAAATTCCAAGGCAATATTTTCAGTGATGATGTTAAAAATATTTTACGAACCCCAACTTACTATGGCAGACTGGACCATAATCATAAAGTTAGAGAAATTGATTGCCGAACTGACCGATTCAAAATGTCCTTTTTCCCTCGCACAATAAGAGATACGAATAACGGTAAATATGTCCTATCGGAGAGTAGCAATGAATAGCATTGGTAGCTGCATGTTGGTATGAGTACTTAAAGCTAACCCTACTAACAGAATGTTTTTGCATGTTTGCTTTTTTAAATAATTTTATCTTTTTTAAATAGTGTAGTTCTGACTACTATATTAATACTATTCCTTTTTTATGCATGATATGTAGTGCATGTTTGGTGAGCAATCACCCCCTGCCACACACCCTTGTGGTGTCTTGCAGGGTATTATGTAGATGTAGATGTAGAAGCAAATTAGAACATGTTCTAATCTGATACATGCGTTCGCGCAAATTTGAACTTTATTTCTCTCACTAGATGGTGCAGATGTAGTGACAACGAACTGCCTGGGGAATTATAGCGATTAAATAGGTTGTGTGACGATTGAGTTGGGTGTTTTTGTTTGCACTCAACTCCTTAGGTAGTGAATAAAGTGCAACAATGGTGAGCTGGGCGATTAATCACGTTGTAGCTTAAATTTTGTACGCAAAGGAAGAACCTGTTACCTTGGCCCACATCCGTTCGTTCGTGGTGCAAAATTTGGGCTAAGTATACGGGGCTAGGGTCTCCACTATTATGTTTAGACTATGGCCTAAAAAATATTTTAAAGTTATGGTAATTTATCGCATCTTTCACGTCCAATTAATTGCTACTTAACAGATCTTGACGTTCTGCGATATATTGACGGCATTACCGCTACTGAATGGTATATTGCCACTGACATAATGAACCGACGATTGCATCGTGTAAAGCTGTCAGGCAAGCGTCCTCGCAATTTTCTACGTCACGGAATTTCGCAGACGACTGCTCAAACAGAATCAACATCAAATTGCGCAGTTTCAATGACCGCGTAAAACGGCCTTAGGAATGGGTAACAGTATGTTGCATCCGCAGTGTTGACTTCATTACATATACATATTATATAATAGTTATTCCGAGACAAAATCGCATCAGGAAGGCCACACATTATAAATATTTACGAAGTATCTACATCTACATCTACATAATACCCTGCAAGCCACCACAAGGGTGTGGCAGGGGGTGATTGCTCACCAAACATGCACTACATATCATGCATAAAAAAGGAATAGTATTAATATAGTAGTCAGAACTACACTATTTAAAAAAGATAGTAATTGGAAAGCAAACATACAAAAACATTCTGTTAGTAGGGTTAGCTTTAAGTACTCATACCAACACGCAGCTACCAATGCTATTCATTGCTACTCTCCGATAGGACATATTTACCGTTATTCGTATCTCTTATTGTACGATGGAAAAAGGACATTTTGAATCGGTCAGCTCGGCAATCAATTTCTCTAACTTTATGATTATGGTCCAGTCTGCCATAGTAAGTTGGGGTTCGTAAGATATTTTTAACATCATCACTGAAAATATTGCCTTGGAATTTGTGTAAAAGATTAAGTCTAAATTTCAACCTGCGATCTGACAATGATTCCCATCTCAATTCATTTAATAGACTGGATACGCTAATATGGTTATCGTATCGTCCCTTTACAAATCTTGTCGATCTTCGCTGCACACGTTCAAGTTCATTACTTAGACCGATTTCGTAGGGATCCCATACACTGGCAGCATATTCCAAATGAGGTCTAACAAGGGAAAAGTAGCTGATTTCTCGTACATGATGGTCACATTTACCCAATACTCTTTTGATGAAACCCAGTTTACGATTAGCTTGACCAATTATTTCACGTATATGTTTACCCCAGGAAAGATCATTTGTCAGTCTTATTCCAAGATATTAAATGGATTCCACGTTTGTTATTTCATTATTACTTATTTTGTATGTGCTAGGAGGAGAGCTATTCTTTTTCCAAAAATTCATTACTACACATTTCTTAAAGTTTAATTCTAACTGCCATGTATCGCACCAATTTTCGATTGCTTGTAGGTCGTATATTTCATCCTAACACGCAACGGCCGGTTCGTAAAGAGGGTTGATTAATAAGACAGCAGTCTTGCTCCTCGATTGACGTCTGGGAAGGAACTGATTGCGTGCATCTCGTGGCGCATTGGATGCTCGGTCACTGTCACGAAGGGTGAAGCCAAGAAAGCGTTCTCCTTGACCTCTGTCCCTACCTTTTTCGCAGGGGTCGGAAGTCTCGCGGGGGTTCTGTTAGCCATAAAATCTTCTCTTCCTTTGTTTCGTGGTCCCGACCTAGAGACTCAATTATTTGTTTCGAAATACGATTTAAGCGCAGTGTTGCAATGACAATCCCCATAGTGACAACAAACTCCTCATTGGCCGCTTTTGTCGTCCCTCTGGTAGCAACGTTTTTGTTTTGAAGCCATTCCTGCATCTATACGATACCCTGCAAGCCACCGCGAGGGTGTGTGGCAGGGGGTGAAGATCACCAAGCATGCACTACCGACATGCAAACAAGCAACTATAGGGTCTCATGCAACTAGATTGTTAGTGTCTTTAGCATTTAGGGGATTAATACATGAATCATGCACTACAGACTACCTACTCAAAAATATTTCCCCTACCTATCCCTTTGCTATGCTGCCTATTATGTTCTCTTATAGCACGGGGGGAAAATGCCATTTTGGAAAAATATCAGTACGACACACTCGCGCTCTAGCAATATGTGCTTTAGCTCTGCTCATGGACGATATTATTACCTTTGCCCTCCCTAACTCCTGCGAGATTCTTCTTTTCGCTGACGACTGAAAATTTTTCAAAAGAATTAATGCCACAGACGATTCTCAATCACTCCAATCTGCCCTCTGCTCACTTGAAGATTGGTGCTCTAGAAATAAACTTAATATTAATCCTCTAAAGTCAACCTTCATGTCATTTTCTTTAAAATAAAAACCTTCACGCAACCGGTATCACTTATCTGGCAAAACAGTCCCTGTCACCAGCATGCATAAGGATCTCGGCGTTTTCTTTGACAGCAAACTTACCTTTGCCCTTCGTCTCCGAGAAATTAAATCGAAAGCCAAGTCCGTTGTAAGAATTCTCTACCGATTAACTGAAATAACAGACCCTCTAGCGCTAAACACCATCTTTACTGGTTGCATTCTTCTCATAGTGGAATCATCATCAAGGGTCAACAATCCTAGGATTGGTTTGACGCAGCCCTCCACTCGATTCGTCTATCGGCCAACCTCTTCATATTAACGTAGTTCCTCTCGTTCACGTCCTTTACGACCTGTTCTATGTAACTCATACGAGGCCTGCCTTTTCCATTCTTTCCGTTCACTTTTCCCTCGGGTATTGTCTTCATCAGGCCATCGTGTCTCAAGATGTGGCCCATTAAGTTGTCCCGTCTTCTTTTTAATGTTTTCAGTAAACATCTCTTCTCTCCCACTTTTCTCAACACTTCTTCATTTTTCACTCGATCGATCTATTTTATCTTCACAGTAGTGGACTACTGCTCATTAATTTGGGCAACTGCCTGTCCCAGCAATCTAAAACTTGTGGAGCGCCCCCTTAAATGTTTCACCTCTATTGTCCGCCACCGTGTTCCCCACCTGCGTAACTCATTCCATAACGACATTATGTCCTCACTTGGAATATCCGTTGGTGTACTACTTGGGAAATGCGATGAGAAGACAAAAGTGCGATGTTACTTTTCACTTGTTAGGCCTCACCTTGAATATGCAGCCAGTGTATAGGATCCGAATGTTGAGTAGCGTTTCAGAATTAATAAAAGAATTAGGGTGGAAATCACTATCAGAGCGTAGGTTAAAGTACAGATTAAATCTATCAGAGAAATTTCAGTCGGATAGCTTCACTGAAGATGTTATGCACATATTAAAAACACCAGCATATTATGCTAGATTCGACCAGATAAATAAGATTAGAGAGATAGATTGTCGTACTGATAGATTCAAAATGGCATTCCCCCCCATACTATAAGAGAACAGAATAGGCAGCATAGCAAAGGGATAGGTAGGGGAAATATTTTAGAGTACGTAGTCTCTAGTGCATGATGCATGTATTAACCCCTTAAATACTATAGATACTTACAATCTAGTTGCACGAGACCCAATAGTTGCTTGTTTGCATGTTAGTAGTGCTTGCTTGGTGATCTTCATCCCCTGCCACACACCTTCGCTGTGGCTTTATGGGTATCGTGTAGATGTAGATGTAGATCCCCTTTGTCAACCCGTCTAACAATCCAAGATTTAAATTTCCTCAATTCGGCCATTAACGTCAGTTTCCGACCTAATGACCTTCTCCCTCTTTTCTCCTTCCAAATTCCGGGCCGCAAAACCCGTAGCCGTGACCTTCTACACCTGCCGAAATTCCGTCTTTCACTCTCCCAGCGATCTCTTTTCTACCGACTCCCGAAACTTTTCAACTCTCTCTCTCTCTCTATCTCTTCCACCCACCCCTCACTTGACCTCTCCGCCTCTCATCTCTCCTATACCAGACAGGGGCGTCGGAACTATTTTCGCTGGTAGGGGCCAACCTTGAAAAGGGCCCGCTCTTAAGAAAAGGGCCCGGCTCCTATGACAAGGGCCAGCATTTTTTTGCGGGTAGGAGGGGGTAGACACTATTATGTCGCTAAAAGTGCATATGAAGGTGGTAGAATATGCGTCAGAAGGGAATAGGCAAGCTGGATACAAGTGAAATATAATTTTATTTAATGAAGACTCATTTCTCAAGGGCCCGGGGCAAATTCTCGGTGGGCGGGGGCCGAATGCCCCCCCTGCCACCCACTTCCGACGCCACTGATAGCAGACGTATAGACAACATCTAGTTGCATGAGACTCTATAGTTGCTTGTTTGCATGTCGGTAGTGCATGCTTCCTGCTTGCTTCACCCCCTTATCCTTAAAAAAACAGTGATTTCTTTGTCGTAGTTGAGAATATCGGATTGAAAAAAACGAGGAACTAATCTGATATTATTCAATTTATCGACGATTCATTCTTTACTATATGTAATACTTAGATGCATTTAAATCTAATGCATTCGTTCATTACATTAAACAAATGAAATGAATACTTGGGTTTTCCCCAAGTATCCATCAAAATAACTTATCTCCACGTGGAACAGATAAACAACGCCCATAGTGATACCTTGCCCTGAAGTCATGAGATGATGTCGTGTTTTTAAGATATCGAAAACGCAAGATTTTTTAAGAGTAATATCTTTGCCGGAAGTAATTGAAGAGGATAATTAAGTCGATAGGGATGAATTGGGAGCCCCAATCTTGAGATCAGAATTTGATGCAGCTGTAAGGGATCTGAAGATAAATAAGGCTTCGGGAATAGATGGTATTCCTGCTGAACTAATAAAAAACGCCGGAGAGAATACATTTACTCAGTTGTACAAAACCTTATGCGATATGTACTCAACAGGAGAGATACCCACGGACTTTGAGAAGAACATCAACATTCCTATTGCCAAAAGGAACCTGCTGCCTGCTGCCTGGAGGAAGGCTGCCACACACCCTCGCGGTGGCTTGCAAGGTATCATGTAGATGTAGATGTAGATGAAGGAAGAGAACTGAGAACTGTGAACATTTTAGGACCATAAGCCTGACGACACATGCCTCGATGATATTGACCAGAATCATCAATAGAAGAATAGAGCGAAAAGTGGAGGAGTTCCTGGATGAGGACTTATTCGGGTTCAGAAGAATCAATGACGACGGTTGTTGCATTTGTAGATTTGGAGAAGGCATTTGACAACGTGGATTGGAATATGATGCTAAAGGTTCTGAAAGAAATTGGAGTATCATACAATGACCGAAGAGTAATCGACAGCTTGTATAAAAACCAGTTGGCCATAATCAAATCAGGACCCAGCAGTACAGAAGCAAGCATAAAGAAAGGAGTGAGGCAAGGATGTGCACTGTCTCCCGTATTATTGAATGTCTACATCGAGAAATCAATCGAAGAAGTCAAAGAAAAGTCTCCGGGAGTGAATATTCACGGGGAGAAGATCAGCATGCTACGATTCGCCGATGACATAAGCAGTCATGGCAGAAACAGAAGGAGATTTAAAGAAGACAAGAGGAAATATGGAAAGAACAATGACCAGATATCATCTGAAGATCAATAAAAAGAAAACTTGAGGTATTGGTATGCAGTAGGAGAAAGGAAGCCAGGACCAATTTCTCAGTAAATGGGATTTAAATGATCCGATGTTGGCCTTTAGATTTATTTTACAGTTTCGCAGGTTTCAGCCAAGACAGAGTTTTGATGATCACCCAGATCCCAACCCAACACCAGATCTTACAGAGTTTTGATGTTTGCGTGAAAAGCCTTCCTTTAAAGCATGCATTCATATTTTAGTAAATATGTACCAAGTAAACGTAAAAGGGAGAACACGAAACCAAGGTTTGGGCAAACCACGCGATGTTATAAAATATAAAGATAAGATTTTTATGCATCCAAAATATTTATTTCCACTGGTGCTGTTTGGATAAGATTAGCGTGACTCCCTCAAGTGCTTTGTTCCGGCGTTACCATGGAGACCGCTTCAAGTGTTTAGAATTGGACGGGGGAGAATTTTCTTGGGATTTCCGGTGAAAACACTTGTCGGAATTCCAAGTGGGTGGCTGTGGTGGTGGAATAGTACCTACTTAGGGCTCTCTCTTCCAAAACGCTTGAGGAGAAGAATTCTATCAAGTGTACAAATACACTTGTGTTACCGTCGCTAAGCGAATAAATTGCTTTAAGGTTTGACTAAATTTCTGAAATTTTGAAACCATAATTTATTTTTCAAATATATAGTTGGAAGTAGATGAGCTTCAATATATAAATAGATATTATATTGAAAATTTGACATTTAGATACTGTACACCAAAATGAAGATAATACCAATATTTATGGCCTGTCTTACGGGTACACTATGAGGCGAAAATGAAGAAACTTTCGACAGGAGATAGGGCTATTACGAGGCTTGGAAAATTCCCCGAAAGATGATGTCTTCCTAATGATATTGAAACTGAATCTCTATTGCGACATTATTTGCTATTATAACTGAATATCTATTGCGAGTTGCAATAACACTTTTTCGCGATAAAAGTTTTCAGTTTCTCATAAAAATAAGTTTTTTTAAATTACTGAAAAAATTGTGCAACAAGATTAAAATAACCTAATTATATAATTAGATTCACTAGAGTGAGTAAAGAAAAATATTTTCAAAAATATATTTATTTCAAGGAGATTACGATTGTCCAGACTTTATAATTTTATTGCTTATCCTGTTGCACCTTAATTTTTTTTTTGATAACTGCCAATAAAATTAATTTTTATGCCCCCGTACTAAAACCATTGGCGTCAAATTTCATCTCCAAATGCCTCGAGTTTTATTGAACCGACATTCAATGATGAAATATAAACTTAAAAAAATGTCATAAATGTAGGATAAATATTTCCCTCCGCCATGGGAAACTAAAGGTGCCCTTGTTTCGGCAGGTTTTTCGCAATGAGGATTTTTGGAGCTTTATTTTTTTTAATAGTGGATATTCACACTTTCATCATCATCATCATCATCATCATCTTCATATCATCATCAAGGCTCATCAATCCTAGGAATGGTTTGTCGCAGCTTTCTTCGATAGCACCATATTTCGAATGCTTCCACACTTTTCTTCTCCACTGCTGTCATCGTCCATGCCTCTTTGCCGTTAAGAGCTTTTCACACTTTAGGACACTTCCTATTCACACTTTAGGACACTGATAACTGCTCATAATGCCGCACAATTTTTTTCCACTGCGGCAATCAGAAAAAAAGTTTTGAAAAAAAAGAGATAGCGGAATATATTATGGGCGATAGGGGTTGAATGCAAAGGTTTACGATTCCCCATCATATCTCATTGTTTATAGCGGGGTGTATAGTGTATGGAGCCTATGCCTTAATCTTTTTTTCTTATAAAATTATTGCGTTCGTTTCTTAAATGTCAACATCTTCGGTTACAACCCCTTTCCTTCACTATTGTCTCCCATAGTTTTATATTCTCGCCCTCCATATCGGCTGACCTGCTGTGCTCTCTCTATCTCTCTCTTTCCTGGGCAGGGGCGGTGATCGTTGACGACCTCGGACGAAGGTCAGGGGCGTGTCATCTATTCTAACCGGGGCGGACCAACGTGAAATTCGTTTCTTGAAAATCATCGACTTTCGATAAACTTCAGTGAGCGCTTGAGTCGGAACAATAGGATTATGATGAACAAAATACGGCGATGAAGTTCAATGTAGCGAAAGCGCTCCAGACGTGTATGTATATCACATCTTGCGGAGAATGTAGTGAGACAGTTTAATTCATTTCGACTTATAATTTCCGTTTCATCTCAATGAATTTGTGAAACAGCAGTTAAGCGCTTATAATACTTTTATAAAAGATGAGATCGCGGATTTTATTAAAACAAAAGAGCAGCAGGAACAGTTTTTTCGGGAATGTCGGCATAAATTAATTAGACTATTTTTCTGGCAATATTAGGATAGTCAACAGTGTATGCCTGCGCCCCCACAAGTGAGAATAGTATTTGGAACTTTATCATTTCTCTGTAGGGTTATTACCTAATCAGTAAAATTTTGTACTGTCAACTATTTAAAGAAATGTGGAGTGGGATTAAGCCGTGATATGCGTGCTTAGAGCACTGGTTTCCCATAATATGGCAATCTGTAAGACTTCCACGCCATGGTGGGCATGAAGGGCTCTGGTTCGAATCCAAGCAGTGGCAGAGGTTTAGTAGACAGAATAGTCCGATGAATATCCTATCTACCTCAATGTGTAAGATTTAAATTCAGAAGGGCTAGAGATTGAAATTAACCTCTATGGCATTTACGGCAATCTGCGTCAGTTTCGCAACCTTTGATTAGCTATATCAACTGTGCACTATTTCAAAAACAATAGCTTGTGATATTAATTGATTACCACAATTATATCAAACACATTATTGAAATCTATGCTATTTCTCCATTGCAAATGAAAATATTGCCAAGATAATAAAAACTTATGAATACAAGTTTATACTGAAAATTCGGTAAAAGCCTCGACGCAATGATAGAATACATGTACATAAAATAATATTTTCAGCACAGTTCAAAGAAAGGAAGGTAAAAAAAACAATATTATTGGGTAACATAAATTACACTATAAAATTTAATTTAGTCTTAAATATTATCAAAATTCACTTCTAAATGATTTGAAGGATTTGGGCAAGGGCTCAATGAGTTCATCAGTCAGATGGTACTAATCATAAATACAATTAAATAAACACGAGCTCTTTGCCGCGTTAATGTTTTGTTCCTTGAGTGTTATTTTACATGGGTGTTCATTCCTATTTACATAATTTGGCCTATATGTGGCTCCATTTATTTCTTCCCAGCCCTTGACTCCTCTATATTGTAGAAAGCCTGTTGATTTCCCTGCTCGTTTCCAGAGAGTCCCATCCCATATCGTAAATGAGTTTGGTTCCCATTTTAAACAAATATTGCACTTATCAAAATTCAGTATTATTTAACTCAATTTCTCGTATTAGGATGCATTCAAGACTCTCTATCTTTAGCATTGTAAGAAACAGAGTACATCGACGTCAAACTACGTACTTTGAATCCAAAGTTTCTTTCATAGGTGAGGGCTGTATAGCTGGGTCCAGTGCTCTGTTAAGGGGACAGAAGAAGCTTTACTGTGAAGTAGCATTCGGTACCTTTGGTCGTGGACCTAATCACCACGCAATCATTCCGCTCCGTTCTTTGACATATCACTGCTTTTATTCAATTAGTAACCTATATAAGTAACACTTATTAGCTCATATTTCTGTTGCTTATCTATATTGCTGCTCTAATATTATTCAGTCTTTTTTGAGATCAAAAGGATTTCAAAACAAAATCTAATAAAATAGAAAAAAATATTGAATTTTCATTGTATTGTTGAATTTCCTTACTCACAATCGTCCATAAATGTAAGTCGTCGCTCTCACTTAATTCGCCTACGAATGTGACCTAAAAAGAATTGATGAGTGGCTGTTTGTGGCAACTAAAATCGCTCCGTGTGAATTTTCAGATTAGTCAAAGACGTATGATTTCTATGTGTTAGATCATCAAGGGTCAACAATCCTAGGATTGGTTTGACGCAGCCCTCCACTCGATTCGTCTATCGGCCAACCTCTTCATATTAACGTAGTTCCTCTCTTTCACGTCCTTTACGACCTGTTCTATATAACTCATACGAGGCCTGCCTTTTCCATTCTTCCCGTTCACTTTTCCTTCAGCAATTGTCTTCATCAGGCCATCATGTCTCAAGATATGGCCGATTAAGTTTTCCCTTCTTCTTTTTATAGTTTTCAGCAGACTTCTCTTTTCTCCCACTCTTCTTAGGACTTCCTCGTTACTTACTCGGTCGATCTATTTAATCTTCAGCATTCTTCTGTAGCACCACATTTCGAATGCTTCCACCCTTTTCTTCTCCGCTGCCCCCATCGTCCATGCCTCACTGCCGTAAAGAATCATGCTCCAGATGTATGTTCTGATGAACTCTCCTTACTTCCAAGCTTGTATTTCCAACTGTAAGTAGATTCTTCTTTTGATAGAATGCCCTCCTATTCTATGCTATGTGTATATTAATTGTAATTGCTGCATGCTAGTTAATAACGGAAAAATGAAGGAAAAATAGCATTTTGGCAAAATATCGGACCCGGAATGAAATTTAGCTTGCTAGACCAATGTAAAATCACTAAATGGACTAGTATACCTGAACCTGAAGGTAAAACTTTAAAATGTATGTGAAAACGTACTGCCTATATATCTATGGCTATAATGACTATAATCGCACCAATAGACACTTCAGACCGGGAGGAAATATACAAGGGGTGGAGAGAAACCTGACGTCGGCATTAGCCTGCTCTTAATGTACATCTATATCTACGCAATACCCTCCAAGCCACCTGAGGGTATGTGGCAGGGGTTGAAGATCGCCAAACATTCACTATTGGCATACAACATACCTACATGGAATACAACATACATGGATATGGTTAGTATCTTCATAGTAATCAAAGGATTGGTTGTTAATACATACATCATTAACTACCGACTACTCTACAATATTACACCTACCTATTCCTTTGCTATGCCTTGTATTATTTCACCATATAGCGTGATATATGACATAATATCGCGTTGCCTGCCGTTTTCGTATAGAGTTGTGATATTGCGAAGGCCGGAGGCTATGCATACAAATATTATTATTTCATTTATTTCTGTAACCTGTTGGCTCAGAGGTATTTACTGTAAATTTACATTAATCAACTCAAGAATTGAGAAAAATAATTAAACAAAATAATTTCACACATAAGGACAAGAAAATCACATACTGCATATCGCGGACGAAATATTGATTTATTGTACCGCCTCATGCTAAGGGTTGTTTTTTTTTTTGAGAAAGCTGACTGGGTGGAAAAGAGATTTCCCATTCGTCTTGGAAAAGAAAAGGTTTACGTAGCTTGAAGGAAAAAGAATCTCTCTGGCCGTTCTGAGACTGGGGAGGGTGGAAGGGTATTTGGGGAGGGCCTGGTCACCGCTAGTAGACCCTTCAGAAACACGTTTCTTCTTTTCTCTCTCCCTGTCCATTCTCTGCTTTGGTTTCCATGGAAAGACTTGCTTATCTGGGCTTGAGGCGTGAAAGCCTGCAATTTTGACCATTGCTTTTGCCGAGGTGGACTGAGAGCATTATCTGACCATGAATTCAAATGCAGGACTTAGGAGAAGATAATTCCTTAGCAGTCTAGAACAGCGACGCAGCTAAATGATTTGAGCATGCTAAAATTACTTTCTACAAATTTTTGCCAGAAGTAGGAGTTTTTACTAGTTGAGAGGGAACATACTTTTGTAATTTCATGTTAACTTTAAATTTTTATTTAATTTTTTCCCCATTGAAATCAAAGTTTAACTGCTTGTTATTATGAATAATATTTTGCTTATACAAAAAATAAATACGCTTCAAAACAGGGCATGATTTTAAAAGCAGAATGATTGATTTTGAAAACAAATCATTTATAAAATTCCTTTATGAAATAGGTATTGCCTTGCTTGTTTAGCTTGTACCTAGTGTGATTTTGAAAATGCTATATATCCACTTCAATTAATTTGTGTTGTTATTTCCCATTAAATTCACCAAAAAAATTATTCATTTTGATTTTGGGAATTGAAATTAAAAGTATGACATTCAAAATTTGATAAATGGATTCCCTCACCCTCTCGGGTAGCAATCAATCGAAAAATATGTATTGGACTCAGTTTTCTCCCTCTCGGGGTGAATTGCCCACCACTGCTGCATGAGTCTTGGCCGGACGAAGAAGAATGTAATCGAAGAATTTGATCAGTGAAGCGTTTTTCTCAAAGAAAGTCATCATGCATATTTCAGTATTCACTCTCATCAATTTTACCTGTGGTTACGTCCTGCGTTATTCCACGTCAGATCGACCAGGTGATTGCACTTAGGGTCACCGATTTTTACCAAATTTGGCATAACGGCTCCATTTCATAAAAAAATGATAACCTCAAAGTTGTTTTGCAAAAAACACAGCCGTTTCCGAAATTTTGCAACGTTGCAAAATTCGAATTTTGCAAAAGTCACTACACATTTAACGGTATATTTCCGAGACTATTTAAGCTACAGACGTGTTTAAAGGCATATTTTAAAGGTCTTGAATTGGAAAAAATATAATAAGGGATTATATTGTGAAATATAAACATCTTTATAACGTTTATACACTTTTAAAATTGATTTTTTTAAATTTTTTTAAAGTTTCAAATTGATTTTTGACGATGCACCTTTATCTTCGATTGTGCTCATTTTTTATATATTGTATACAAAATCCTCCTCCAGAAATTAAAAAAGTTTGTCAGAGGTTATATTTCATTTAAGAAAGAAAAATATTCTTGGGTGAAGGCGTGACGCCCGCCGGTAACGGCGGCGCCAGCCTACCGGCCGACGTTATGGTACTCTGGAGTCTTCAGATCTCAGTAACTTTCTCATTCATCTTCTTTCCAATTTTCAACTGTATAAGCTCTTCAACTCTTTGCCCGTGCATATCGCTATTTGCTTCGCCCAGTTGTGACCAATGCCTTAGAATCTACGAAGAACTGCACCTGGCTTTATAGCGGTTGGCCTCGGAGAACAATAGGAAAACCTTGTCTCATCTCCGGCTTCCAATGCTACTGATTGTTTACAACTTTACGACTCAGTTTAAGTTTCTAAAAATCTTCTGCGGGGTGTTCCCTGAGTATATTATTTGAGTACGACGGCATGAGTATATTGCTCGTGTGCAAATTGTATATTACTTGGAAGCAGAGACAACCTGAAATCATGTGAAGTTCTTCCTAAACTTCTCTTTTATCCCACTCTTCTTACGACTTTCTCGTTACTTACTCAGCCGATTCATTTTATCTTCACATTCTTCTGTAGAACTACATTTCGAATGCTTCCACCCTTTCCTTTTGCGCAGCTGTCATCGTCCGTGCCTCGCTGCCGTAAAGAAACGTATTTTAGATGTATTTTCAGATGAATAGGTTCCTTACTTCTACGTTTTTATTTCCAGCTGTAACTAGATTCTTCGTTTGATAGGATTCCCTCTTTGCCTGAGCTATTCTACTGACCGTTTTATTCTTGCTTTTTCCATCGGTGGCAACTCGGATTCCAAGGTAGCAGAACTCTTTTACCTCTTCCAGTTTTGTTTGCGTGCTGTTGAATTGGAAAAAGCATATTTTTATTCGGGGATTGACGACTTACTTCATGCCCAACAAGCTAATTTACTACTTATTTTAGTACTTCATTTTTACTACTACTTTTTGCCGGTGAATGTATGTCACAACAGAGTTTGTCAACTAGGGGGAGGGGGGGTCAGTCGGAATACTCTCTCACCGGGGTGATAATTTTGCCTTATGCCGGCCCTGCTATTGATTAATCACAGTGCCTCTCCAATGTTGGATTCTGATCGCCTAAGCCATGTCATTACTTTTTTAAAGGAAACTAACCTCATTAGTAAAATGTAACATATTTTCATATTGATAATGTAAATAAATTCACTTAGTAAAATTCCACAGATTTATTTAAAACGACCTAGGTTTCGACTTACACAGTCATTATCAAGATATAAATATGGAATTATAATTTTTTTTATCCCAAAAAAATCTAATTATGTGTGCTGAATGATATGCTCCCTTCCCAATCTCCTCTCCTAAACTTACCTATCCCCCCCTCCCCCTCCCGTAATACAATTCCTAACAACGCTCGCTCAAATGCCCCCGCTTCCCCACTCCCACCTTAGACCAAGCATACACTTCCCGCACGTTGACTACCTCCCTCTCCCCTGCCACCTTCCACCCCCCCTCACTCAATTCTGTATATAAAGGGCTCGTAATGTACAAGTGAAATTATTTACATTATCAATATGTGGTTCCACGAAGTCAAGCCTAGCAATTTGTTATATATTTTCATATATTTACACCTTTTATACTGCCATTATTTTTTACTCTATATTTACATTTATGAATATTTATTGACATAAATTAAATTGTGCGTGGTGCAAAATGACCATAATTCTCGACGTACCCTATTAATCGAAAACTAGCAACCTCGAATTTTGGATAGAATCTGAAGCACATCCGTGTCACGATCAGTAAAAGTTTCTGTATTTAGATAAATTAACAATTCTAGGTTCTATACAATATTCCCATGTTATATACTAGTTAAAATGGAGAAAAAAATTAGTCTGATACAATTAAAAATGTAAATTAAATGCAGAGCTACTTTTCACTTTAAACAAATAAAACACACCTATTCAATCAGTGGCGTTTAAGGTAATAATCCTTTCACTCATTTTCCGGTTAAATGTTTTTTAGACAGTCCCAAGTTGTCACGCTAGAAGACTATGGCTCCAAAAGCAATGATAGCTGTCTCTGGAAAAGATGAGGGCAGTTGGAGGCCCTCTGGAGCGGGGAATCCTGAATTAACCGGCATCGCTGCTACGTAGGCTGTTTATCGCTCACCGGCGACTGGGGTGTATTAAATGAAGGTGCCATTTCCACACCCAAAGGATCTTTCTCCTCCCTTTCTCCTATCTCTGTTGCCGAGAGGAGTCATTCATTTCCTCTACCCTACTGCTGGCCACGGCTCGGCGTCAATTCCCGTGAATCTCGGTGACGCAAACACCATGCGGCTACCTCCATAAACTGTTTCATTATTCACTCCCACCCCAGCATTCTCTAGGATCTCTTTTGCACCTCTTATCGCCTCTTCAAAGGGCCGTCCTTTAAATATTTTTGAGACCAGTGCGAAGCGTGGCTCGTGGTACACTCATGGTGTTCTAAAAATGGGCAGCTTGAGCATTTACTTCCCACTACATAGTAAACATCATCGGTCAACAATCCTAGGACTGGTTTGACGCAGCTTTCCACTCGATTCTTCTATCGGCCAACCTTTTCATTGTGACGTAATTCTTCTCTTTTACATCCTCCACAACCTGTTCCATGTATCTCATACGAGGCCTGCCTTTTCCAATCTTCCCGTTCACTCTTCTCTCGACGATAGTCTTCATCCGGCCATCGTGTCTCAAGATATGACCGACTAAGTTGTCCCTTCTTCTTTTTAGAGTTGCCAGCAGACTTCTCTTTTCTCCTATTCTTCTCAGGACTTCCTCGTTACTTACTCGGTCGATCCATTTAATCTTCAGCATTCTCCTCTAGCACCGCATTTCGAATTCTTACCCCTTTTCTTCTCCGCTGCTGTCATCGTCCATGCCTCACTGCCGTGAAGAAACATGGTCCAAATGTATGTTCGAATAAACTGTTTCCCCACTTATACGCTTGTATTTCCTGCTGTAAGTAGATTCTTCTTTTGATAGAATGTCCTCTTTGCCTGGGCTATTCTACTATTTCTTTCTTGCTTCGTCCATCGTTGGTTACTCGGCTTCCTAGGTAACAGAACTCTTTCACCTCTTCAAGTTTTAGTTTTACTAGTTTGACATTAGTTTTGACCTCTTCATTCTTGCTGCACAACAATATGTTAGTTTTCTTCTTATTGAACTTCAGTTGATATCTGGCCATTGTCCTTTCCATGGTTACTAGAATCTTGTTCAGTTTCCTCTCTTGATCAGCTATGAGTGCTATGTCATCAGCGAGTCTCAGCATGCTTATTTTTTCTCCGTGGATAGTCACTCCAGAAGACTTCTCTTTGATTTCATTGATGGCTCTTTCAATGTAAACATTA
Source organism: Platycnemis pennipes (assembly GCA_933228895.1). Taxonomy (NCBI): domain Eukaryota; kingdom Metazoa; phylum Arthropoda; class Insecta; order Odonata; family Platycnemididae; genus Platycnemis; species Platycnemis pennipes. The sequence goes on from OW121856.1 coordinate 16,366,816, forward strand.
AAAATTACGGGAGACAGTGCACAGCCTTGTCTCACTCCTTTCCTTATTCTTGCCTCTTCAAAGCTGGGTGCAATTTAATCACAGCTACTTGGTTTTTGTACAGACTGAGTATAATTCTTCGGTCATTGTAGGACACTCCAATTTCCTTCAGAATTCCAAGCATTGAATCCCAATCCACGTTGTCAAAAGCCTTCTCTAAATCCACAAATGCAAAGATCGTCGGCTGGTTATTCTCCATTCTCTTCTCTATACCTTATACAATTCAGTTATATCTCTAATTAAAGTCCGTATGACAATCATTATTAGCTTGAGCCCCTATTCATATGTTATGACGTTAAATCGAAGACCTCTTTGCACCTTTTGTTTGGAACAGGATACTACCGGTGCTGGATTTCTATCCACCCTGACTCCGTTCACCTCTACTTTCATATAGCCTTTCCATTTCGGTCGCAGTTCCGACCATTGGTCGTGGCTTCTTTGAAGGCTTTTCTTTTTGCGTTGCTATCCTTGATATACCGCGAAATCTCAAAATCTAATACCTTAAACCTCGGTAAAATTGACTTGTGAATTACTGATCTTGGATAGCAGAGTGGTCTGCGCAAATCACACGGCAGCTTTGAAATATCCTGCACTTTAAGAGCGAGACTGATTTGAAGCCTCCTGTGGTTTTACAACTGGTACCACAGCATAAGCTGAGTTTAGATACTCTTCAATATTTTGTTAAGTGGCAAGAGTATGGGTTCTTGTCAGTGGAACTTTCTGGAAGTTTAGGCTTCCTGCATACGAATCACGAGGGAGAATTGGATGGCTTTCGTATATAAAAATTCGTGTATCGTGTTTCGTGTGTTTTTCAACAAAATATCTTGTAACTTCAGAGACCTTAATAAAAATAGAGAACTTTGTAATTTTCCGCACTTTTTAATTCTTCACTCAACTGGTTCCAGCGTATATATCGTCATTTTCAAGAGCTGTTTTGGCAAAAAATACGTTGGAACCGGTTGGATGAGGAATAAAATAGTGTGGAAATTACAAAATTCTCTCTTTTTATTAACATGAATTTCCAAACGTGAACTCGTCTACCATTGATCTTATTCAGAGAAGTTGCTGATGATGGGGTGGTTAATCGAGAAATAAGTAAAAAAATCAGAATATGAAAGTCTCACAGCTGATAAATTACTTGTATCAATTCTAGGTGTCAAGATTGGGGCCTGCTAGAAATAAATAAAAAAAATGAACTCTAATAAAATTCTGACTGAAAAATTTAAAAAAAACCTCAACGTTTTACTGTGAGTGGAGTAGACATAACTGTGGAAAATGAGTTTCAATGAGTGGGAATCACTCTTACTTGACATATATTCTAATGATACATAAAATATTTGTGTAACAATGTGGAATAGACTGGAATTTGTCAAATAAATAGTGGGAAATTGCTCAAATGGGAAAGAAAAGAAAAATGTCATTCTTACTTTGAGACCTCAACTGGAGTTCGCATTAAGGATTTCTAATCAAACGAATGAAGAATTACGGAAGGAACACAAACGGACTATTCGTAAGAAAGATTGGTATCACTCTGCCGTGGCTGAGCACACACGTTTAGGTCACAGTATTGACATCAAGAGGGCGAAAGTTTTATGTTAAGAAATTAGCTATTATCCACGGATCATCAGGGAAGCTATTGAAGCAGAAAAAGACCTAACAACCTAAACAGAGAAGATGGCTACAAACTTTCTTATACGTGAAAAAGATTTTTGAAAAACTAAAGTATTAATTAATCATACTGTGCATAGTAACCGTTTAAATTTGTTTATTTATTTTTCATTGTTGATTAAGAATGCCTGACGAAGTCGGCAGAATAGTACGGCGAAACTGTTGCTAAAAAGTTTAGTTTAATCGCTGAAAACCAAAAGAAACTTACCGAATAAGGAATTAATTCGGGAAATGAATTGGACACACAGAAAATCCGTGTACCTTATAGTAAATTAATGTAAATGTTCTGAAAGTATATTCTGGCTGATGGAAGACTTTGGTTGGGGAAATCCTGTGGAGTAGAAGGTTGCTTGCAAGTCTAAAGTTGTTTGAACAATTCGAATCATATGAATTTGAATCAGTCACTGCGGTCATATTTCTTTCTACGCGCTCCATCAGCTGGACAGAATGAAATGAAAAGGAAAGATAAATAAATTATGAAACCGAGCGATACAAAAATTCGTTGATTGATAGCACAATACTCGATTACAACGAAAACAAAGTACAGTCATTCTACTTTAAATCGACAAATTTTTCGGAAATGTCTTGGCCACCGTAAGATCGCAACGAAAATTGGTGCATAGATAGTACCATTCTTCGTGAGCCAAAATCTATTCCCTGTTTTAGCAGCAAAACAAATCGCCCCTGGAATATAGGCAGACTTCCATTTGTCGGATGAAATAATGAGAGCTTCTAATTTGGCTTAATTGAAAATGTCCGTGTTGGATATATGTGTTGAATATATGTACATTAAATGTTGTACTAGAATGGTTCCAGTGCGCATGCGCCCACACGCAAGTCACGTGAGCCTTGGTAGGTGAGAGCTGACGAGCAGCCTCACTCGCTCACTCTCCGAGAAGATGTAATACCGTGTACATGTATGTCTTGTGCAATAATAATCTAAGTTATTGAAAAGAAGGACTGGACGTTTGATTTATATCCAAATCGCAACAGTGCGAAGACTAGAAAATCCAAATGCCAAATTATCAAACGATGGAGATATCGTTTTGCATAAATAATTTGGCATTTGGATTTTCTAGTCTTCGGTCATTTTCCATTGGTCGAACCCCCGAAAAACGTCTTTTTACACTATTTTTCTACAAGCTGCAGCACACTGGCTTAACGTGATATAGTCTTGTAAAAGGTGTCATTAGAAAGCAAATAAAGTGTAAATGATACATAAGTACCTACTTTTAAATTGGATCATTTACAAGAATAAGTGATTTTTGCCACTGTAAAAGTAATTTCCAAAATTCATTTTTTCACAAGTTTAGACTAAAATCACACCAAGAATGAATTTAATAAACGTGCCTCAATAAGGTGAGGTTTAACGCCTCGATAATAGCGTTTAATACTATTACATGCAGAAAGAGAGCCAAGGAAACTCCTTTACTTTCACAACGCGATTGTGCTTACAGAGAAATCTTTTCCGACCCTACACGATACATGCTCGTCAACTTTCTATGGTCAACACCACTGCCACGCAGTGACCGTGGAGATAATGTAGGAATAGAGCGAGGAATAATAGAAAAGGGTGAAAGTAAAGGTAAGAGCCGAAGGGTGTTAGAAAGTAGTGTGGATTGGAACATGGCCTTAATATTTTTCATCTAAATCTACACGATACCCTCCTAGCCACCGCAAGGATGTGTGGCAGGGGGTAAAGATCACCAAGCATGCACTACCAGCATGCAAACAAGCAACTATATGGTCTCATGCAACTAGGTTGTTAGTATCTATAATATGTAAGGGGTTAATACACGCATCATGCACTACAGGCTACTCTAAAATATTTCACCTACCTATCCCTTTGCTATGCTGCCTATTCTGTTCTCTTATAGTACGGAGGAAACATGCCATTTTGAATCTATCAGTACGACAATCTATCTCTCTAATCATATTTATCTGGTTGAATCTAGCATAATGCACTGGTTTTTTTTTTAAATATATGCCTAACATCTTCAGTAAGGTTATCCGATTGAAAATTATCGAATAGATTTAATCTGTACTTGAACCTACGCTCTGATAATGATTCCCACCCTAATTATTTAATTAATTCTGAAACGCTACTCAACCTATCGTAACACCTTTTAACGAACCTAGCTGCTCTTCGCTGAACATGGTCTAGTTCTCCGATCAAACCTAATTAATTCGGATTCCATACACTGGCTGCATACTCAAGATGGGGCCTAACAAGTGAAAAGTAGCATCGCTCTTTTGTCTTCTCATCACATTTCCCAAGTACTCTTTTTATAAATCCTAGCTTTCTCTTTGCTCGGCCGCATATTTCCCGCATGTATCTTCGCCACGATAAATCCTTAGTGATTGTTGCACCTAACTATCTTATTGTTTCAACGTTTTCGATCTTCGTGTTACTAATTTTATCGGATCGCTGTATCAAATTATTCCTCTTCCAAAAATTGGTAGCCAGAGACTTTTTAAGGTTAAGTTCTAACTGCCATTTGTCGCAGCACTCTTGAATTGCATCTTAATCCTTACTAAGCGATTTACTGTCTTCTTCTGTTGATATACCCGTATACACTACCGCATCGTCTGTAAAAAGTATAAGCTTATTACTAACTACTGTACCAAAATTGTTATGTATAAACGAAATAGAAGTGGACCTACTACGCTATCCTGGGGAACGTCCGATGTGACTTTGATTGTGTCCGACATGATACTATCTATGACAACCCATCTGCTCTCGCCCACTTAATAATTATTTTACCCAACACACAACGTCTTTATTTATACCAAAACCCTCTAACTTCAAGATTAATTTATCATGAGGAACTTTATCGAATTCCTTTTTAAAATCTAAATATATCGTATCAACTTCAGTACTGTTTTCGCCGTAGACTAAAATATCGTGTACGAATAAAGCTAATTGTGTCTCGCAAGATTTGCCGTTCCGGAACCCATGTGGCTGTTCATGAGTAATCCCTGACTATCCAAATGCCTCATGATCGAACTGACTACAATGTGCTCAAATATCTTACAAGAGATTGATGTGAGTGAAATGGGTCTGTAGTTACTAGGTTTCTACCTATCACCGCTTTTAAAAATAGGTGCAATTTTAAGATTTAGTAAGATTTTTAGGGCAGCAGTTGAAATTGTAATAATCAAAATATCGCGAGATGTAAACAAAACAGCACGTGACCACGAAGCGAGCTCCTATTGGCTATACGGTTGCATAACAGGCCGGTTGTAAATGGATTTGCTCCTATCCCTCCTATCCTGCAAACCGCTGAGAGCTGGTTTGCGCTGATTGGTTGACTGTACGACCGCAACCAGTGACGGCTAACTTGATGCGGCATTAAGAGATGGGGTTGGGCGCGAGGGAGGGCCGCCGGAAAGCAATGCTATTATGGCGGCAAGCAGCTTATGCAAATGAGGCCGTCGTCATGGAGAAGTGTTGGGGGAAGATAATGTTGGTTAGGAGTGGAAGTATACCACGTATCAATGAGATCGTCTTAGGTTGTAATTGCCGGTTTTAAAATGAAGGGAGGAGAATGGTATTTGGACACATAACGAAATACGTAAAATTCTTGGTTTTGAATACTTGCGAGCTGAGACTCACGGGAACAAAAGACTGTCTATGTTGTGTGACTGACTGCGAGATTAGTTAGTAATTTATTTTAAAAAATTATTAAGTTATTTCATCTACTCTTAGTTGATGAAGGACAAAAATAGATTACATTGTAATTTCCGTGATTATAATAAGGATAAATTTTCTTGAATGTCTATTTGAGAATTTAGTTTTAAAAGCACAAATATCTTTTATCATGTTGTTGAAATGTCGTGTCATGAAACTATTTATTTGCATGTTTGCCTCATTGCACACAAAATATTTTCACAAAATGTGCACAGAATCGGCTCAGTAAAGTATTATTTTTGAGTGATGAGGTTGTATTTCATGTAAAGCCACTGTGACTCATAGACAAAATAGTTTTTAGCATTGAAAATGGCTGTGCAATGACTAAAAATATGACCGTTTACGCGTCACCAATATTTGGAGTCACCCCCTGCCACATCCCCTTGTGGCGACTTTCTGGGCACAATTTAGATGCTTGAGATTACAAATGAGATGTAGATGTAGATGAGTTAGGGAGAAAGTTCAAGAGTCAAAGTAAAACAGCACGTGACCACCCTGAGCGTTAAATTCCAAAAATAGCTGCTTAAATATATGATGAAGTTGTGGAATGAACAGTAATGAAGAGGGAGACCCGAGGAGTTAACTAACTCTACTTCTGCATACTTCTCTTCAAGCCGCCATAAAAGTTTATGGCAGGGAGTGAATTCTCACCAAACATGCACTACATATCACGCATAAAATGGGATAAGTGTTAATATATTAGTCTAAACTTCACTATTTAAAAAGATAAAAATAGCAAAGTAAGCATGCAAAAACATGCTGTTAGTCGGGTTACATTCAAGTCCTTATGCCAACAGGCAGCTACCTATGCTATTGATTGATTCACTCGTATTGGGTATATTTGCCGCTATTCATATCCCTAATTGTACGTGGAAAAAAGTACATTTTGAATATGTCAGTAAGGCAACCAATTTCTCTAATTTTATAATCATGATCCAGTCTACCATAGTAAGTTGGGGTTCGCAAAATATTTTTAACATCATCACAGAAAATATGGTCTAAATTTCAACCTGCGATTTGACAATGATTCCCAGTTTAATTCATTTAATAGACTGGTTACGCTAATATAGTTGTCGTTTAACATCATCACTGAAAATATTATCTTGGAATTTATTTAAGAGATCTATCTATTTTTAAAATTTTAAAAATATCTGCTTAAATATATGGTGAAGTTGTGAGATGAGCAGTAATGAAGAGAGAGACCCGAGGAGTTAACTGCATCTACATAATTCTCTTCAAGCCGCCATAAAGGTGTGTGGCAGGGGTTGAATTCACTCCAAACATGCATTACATACATTGCATAGAAAGGGTTAGTATTCATATTCTACTCTAGACTTCACAGTAAGGTAATCTATTGGAAATGACTTCAGGCTCTACTATGTGGAACCTCTCCATGATGAACTTGAGAATAACAAAAAACTATTAAAAATTATTAAATTATATAGTGGACCATTACAAAGTGTAATATTTTTTTTCTTCTCAATTTCAAAGATTAACTAGCTGATACACATACCTTTACTTCCGTGTTGTGATAGTTCAGATGCAACTATGTAAAGGGTTGGCTCGAGGCCTTTTAAAAGCACTTTTCCAGCCTAGGGTCAACTAATGCATTTCCACTCCAAGGAGCAGTGTTCTTTGCGTGAGAGTTTTGGCACGTCTACGGAAGCTATATGCTGGCCCGAGAGTGCTCTCTCACCTTTCGCGACTATGAATTGGGAGTTGTTTGCCTCGGGAACACGCGGACTCCAATAGCCCGGGATCAATTACGCCCCTGAAGGTCCCACAGGGTTTAAAGGAAATGGTGTATGCCCCTTCACTGCTCTGACTGACCCTAAGGGTCCTCGGCCTCCTGCCCGCGCCGCAGCCGCCTCGAGAAAACCCCTTTTCGCCTCACCCTAGAGCAAATACCCTTTTCAGTGGGATTTTTTCATCGAATGTTTCCTTTCAACCTCTTCCATCGCTGTTTACACTGTCGCTAAAATAACAAAATACTACCACTCTTCCATATTTTGTTTCCTAGTTTAGGGAATAGGTAATATTCTCTGCTATTTTCCTTACGTCTCCATCCAATCTACAGTACTAGCGTATGAAATAGGTAGTCAATGCATGTAAAGGCATAAAAAAAAACAGTTGTGCACGCATTCTACTGCTAATAACACTATTGCTGCACACACTGTCAAGTTGGTAAATAATCTTTTCCTATAAATAGCCTTTTTTTTTCAAAGTATCAAAATGGGGAAAGATAACAGTTGTAACAAAATACAAATTTAGGGGTTATGCGCCATACAATATGAGGAAATCTCGGAAAAATTATGCTTAGTTATTTCATATTAAATTTATCTTCATGTGTGCTATGAAGTTATCTTTATTATTAATTATTTCCCAGTCGTTTTTGACGCTATGTGTTGTTGTTTCCACAGAACGAAAGATATTACCTTTCAGTCTATTTTACAAATAAAATTGTAAAAGTATAAGCATGTAACCCACCATATTGTCTTAGTTTTTTTAAAGTCTATAGAAAATCTTGATTTCTTCAAGTAGTGATTTCACCAAGAATCTTCTTCACTGGATAAACCGTCAGGTGACGTAGAATCTGGTGAAAATTATCTCTGCTGGACTGGGGACACTGCTGTGATTACTAATCAAATTTAGTTTCCTAGATTTGAAAGGTGAGGGTAGAGCTCACCACTTACTAAGTCATTAGATTGTAAAATTCACACATATACAAGCTAGTTCCTTTCCCTGGGACTCTTGCGATTTCCTACGAATTACTGACACGGAGAAAACCGTGTCGCGAGGATTTTACCTAGGGGTGTCAAGAAAGGCTCTTGTAGTATATTTCTAACCAGCCGCGTGAAAGGTGGTGGAATTCACATTAATTGCCATGCGTAAAAATTCACCTTGACCGGGAATCGAACCACGGACCTTTGGCTTTCCGGGCCACTGCGCAGACCGCTACGCCATCCAGTTACCGAGGCAGGCAGTTTTACCGAGGTTCAAGGTACTACATTTTTAGCCCTCACGGTCCATCATCAATGATGGCATTGCGTTGCCATCAAGCATGACAACACAAGAGACAAAGGACTTCAAAAAAGACTCGACCAATGGTGAACCACATTCCAGCGCTGAAGTAGCGCTTGGCGGTAAATGTAGGATATTTCAAAACTGCCGCGCGAACGGCGATGAAATTCACATTAATTGCCATGTGGAAAAAAATTTTATTATTTTGGTAAATCAGGTGCAGAATCATAAAAAAAATATTTAAAAAAATCAGGTCCATGTTAGTTTTTTCAAATGAAAATTAATACAGAAAGCTATGCAATGAAGCGGCCGAGCGAAGAGAAAGCCAGGATTTATAAAAAGAGTACTTGGAAAATGTGATGAGAAGACAAAAGAGCGATGTTACTTTTCACTAGATAGGCCCCACCTTGAGTATGCAGCCAGTGTATGGGATCCGAATGAATTAGGTTTGATCAGAGTACTAGACTGTGCAGCGTAGAGCAGCTAGGTTCGTTAAAAGGTGTTACGATAGTATGAGTAACGTTTCAGAAATAATTAAAGAATTAGGGTGGGAATTATTATCACAGCGTATGTTAAGGTACAGATTAAATATATTAGAGAAATTTCAATCGGATAGCTTTACTGAAGATGTTAGGCACATATTAAAAACACAAGCGTATTATGCTAGATTCGACCAGATAATTAAGATTTGAGAGATAGATTGTCGTACTGATAGATTCAAAATGGCATTCCCCCCCATACTACAAGAGAACAGAATAGGCAGCATAGCAAAGGGATAGGTAGGGGAAATATTTTAGAGTACCTAGTCTCTAGTGCATGATGCATGTATTAACCCCTTAAATACTATAGGCACTAACAATCTAGTTGCGCGTGACCCTATAGTTGCTTGTTTGTATGTTAGTAGTGCATGCTTGGTGATCTTCACCCCCTGTCACACATCCACGCGGTGGCTTGCAGGGTATCGTGTAGATGAAAGGTTCTTGCACGGGATTTGAAACTGGAACTCAGTAGCTCAACACTATACCCTCTAGTTCACTTTTAACCCCAGATAATATGGTAGGTAACGTACAATATTTTAACGATAACCAATTGGAATATTTCGGTCGGGGTGGTTGGCAATGCAATGTAGTCGAATTCCCTCGGAGAATGAGGCCATATTTCGTCCTTTTGGCATAAATTAGAATTACAGTGCTTAATATTGAATTTTATTTCAACATACCCTGATTCGATAAGGCTAGGGCTGTGCGATATGCTGTTTTGAATAGCGCACGACGATATGATTCTGATAGCGCGGATTCTACGATATATCGGTTTCGCGATATAAATAGGAAATATCGGGATATCGACACATTGGGATATTGGATATCGACTTATAATATAATAACTTAAGGCAAAAGAGCATATCATTTTAGATAATAGAGGTTCTTTGCAATTTTTGATCCGGCGGATATGAGCTGAAATATTACCATTTTTCCTTGGTCGAAGATGGTGAAAATTTTTTTGATTCCGAATTATGGTTTAAAAACGATAATTTTATAAACAAATTTTAACCTTTCTTGTTGAATTCGTGTTATCAGTGATGAAATCACACCATGGCCATATCCAAAATTTTATGATAAAAAGTTATAGTTGATAACGATAACAAATTAGGCAATTTAAAATAGATAATTAACGATTGAGGAAGTGTAATATTTTATAAGGAAGATACCGTTTATAGCACTTCAATTCGATCAACCATTACCGAGAAATTGCGCTAAATTGAGACATTATTAAGGGTGACAGAAAAAAAACATCTGCATCAGGATATCGTCATATCGGGATATCGACATATCGGGATATCGTCATATCGGGATATCGTCATATGGGGATATCGTTATAGTTAAAGCGTCATATCGGGATATCGTTATACCGGGATATCGACATCGGGGTATCGGATATCGACATATCGGGATTATGACGTATCGTGATATTGTGTTTCGAAATATCGACTCCCGAAATCAAGTGCATATCGAGTATCGTCGACGATATATCGTGGTATCGCACAGCCCTAGGTAAGGCTCATTTGAATACCACCTGGCTCTCCCTTCACGGAATCAGGAGTTCTTCCACACTCCCTATTCCACTCTTTAGAGTCGCTCTCCATTAGCTCTGGATCCAGTTTCGACCCTTTCTTGTTTTCAACAGCTACGGCATTCGCTCATCCGTTTTAATGTCCTCGCCATTCCAACCGCATCGTAAATTTCCATAAAGATTGAAGGCCGCTTGATCGCTATTAATAAAGGTGAGGTACTTCGGACGGCCTGCCATTCCGGCAGAAGACTGACGTTTACCCCCCTCTGGATTCATTTATCCAAATAAAAAGGCCCTCCGACCCTGCCCTTACCCGATCCGTCGCCTAGCAACCCCCTCAACGAATCCTGTGGTCTCTTGTCCAACAGACGCGGGTCCCTTTTATGATATCAACAATTTTTCGGTGGCATTGTTACCATAGCAACGAATACACTCTTCCAAAAACAAAGGATAACCTTGAAAGCCACATTCATGGTCGAATATGCATTACAGGAAGTAGATAATGAGCGGAAACGCACAACTTCAATGAACTGTACATTAAATGTAATTTAAACTTGGACATTACAGATATTTCTTTAATTCTAGTGCAATTTTTGTCGTATAATAATTTTGTGCAAATAGACATCTACATCTGTCTAAATCTAAATAAAAACCCTGCAAGCCACCATAAAGGTGTGTGGCGGGTGGTGAATTCCCACCAACCATGCACTACATATCATGCATAAAATAGGATTAGTATTTATGTACTGGTCTAAACTTCACTATATTAAAAAAATATAAAAATAGCAAAGCAAATATGCAAAAACATGCTGTTAGTTGGGCTACCTTCAAATCCTTACACCAACATGCAGCTATCAATGTTATCCGTTGCTACACTCGATATGGATATATTTACCGTTATTCATATCCCTATTTGTACGAGAAAAAATGGTAATTTTGAATCTGTCAGTTCGGCAATCAATTTCTCTAATTTTGTGATTATGGTCCAGTCTACCATAGTAAGTTTGGGTTCGCAAAATATTTTTAACATCATTACTGAAAATATGATCTTGGAATTAGTTTAATAGATTAAGTCTAAATTTCAACCTGCGACCTGACAATGATTCCCAATTTAATTCATTTCATAGACCGGTTACGCTAATAAGGTTATCGTACCGTCCCTTTTCAAATCTTGCCGATCTTTGCTGGAACCGTTCAAGTTCATTATTTGAGCCTACTTCATAATGATCCCATATACTGGCAACGCATTCAAAATGAGGTATAACAAGGGAAGAGTAGTCAATTTCTCGTACATCATCGTCACATTTACCCAATAGTCTTTTGATGAATCCCAGTTTACGATTAGCTTGACCCATTACTTCACGTATGTGTTTACCCCAGGAAAGATATAGACACGTAGCACTTCACGTGAAGCTATTGAACATATATTTCATATATATGGTTTATACCTCGCGGCTGAGCTTAAAGCCACCGAGTGCGTCCACCGGGTTGCGGATGGTGGGTCGACCTCTAGATATAGAGGTTAGCTGCGAGATAAGCGAGTTTACTCGTCGAATAAGCAGTCGTGGACAAAAAGCGACGGCATTCCGAGGGGGTATTGGTCTATCCCTGGGTAAGATAGGCGTCTAAATAATACAGAACCTGTGAAGATGCCGTGACTTGGCGACGGGAGGCCGCCAATAATTACGCTTCTCATCACCTGGAGGAGAGGGCAGCAGCTCTTCTTCACATGAGTGAAGGTGGAGACCACAGTGGTCGGTACAGCGACACTCATTTCACTACAGGCGTGATAACATTTACTTTAACGGCTGTAGTACTGCGATGTGGAAGGGAAGGGGAAACCACCACATTAATATCCCGAGGAGTCGCAGCTACTCCACTCTTTCCTTTATTATCAAGACGTGATGGCACCCTCTCGAGTAAAATATTCCGGAGGTAAAATAGTCCCCCATTCGGATCTCCGGGCGGGGACTACCCGAGAGAGTACATCAGTCAAATGTGATACACTTTTTAGGGTAGGAACATGGAACGTGAGATCGCTTCGGACCTGTGGAAGACTGGAGAACCTGAAGGTAGAAATGCGAAGAATGGACCTCGACGTATTAGGAATCAGCGAAATGAAGTGGCCCGAAGAAGGAGACTTTTGGAGTGGAAGCTACAGGATTATACATACAGGATCATTAAATGGTAATGCTGGAGTAGGGATCATGCTCAGAAAGAGCGCCGGAATGCGTGTGAAGAGCTTCCTGCAGTACAATGAAAGGATAATAATGGTGAAGATCGAGACCAAACCTGTAGATACCGTGGTGGTGCAGGTTTACATGCCTACGACTGACTATGAAGATGAAGAAGTGGAAGACGTCTACGAAGATATCACGGAAGTTATAAAACAGGTAAGAGGAGAAGAAAACCTAATTATTTTAGGGGACTGGAACACTATCGTCGGCGAAGGTCAAGATGGAAGAATAACTGGAAAATACGGATTGGGAAACCGAAACAAAATAGGAGAAAGGCTGCTGGAGTTCTGCACTCAACATAAGTTAGTGGTTGCCAACACATTGTTTAAAAATCACAACCGCAGAAGATACACATGGAAAATGCCAGGAGACAGAAGAAGATGCCAAATAGACTACATTTTAGTGAAGCAGAGATTTAGAAACCAAGTGAAGGACTGCAAAAGCTACCCTGGGGCAGACATCGACAGTGACCATAATTTAGTGATGATGAAATGCCATCTAAAATTCAAGAAATTGAAGAAAACAAAGAAGAATATATGGCAAGTAGAAAAACTAAAGGAGGCTCAACATCAGCTGGCATTTCAAAAAGCAGTGGGAAACAACATAGGAGAGAACCTGAATGAGAAATCAGTGGAAGAGCGTTGGGAAAACATTAAATGTGGACTACAGGAAGCCGCAAAAGAAGTTCTTGGAAGAAGAAAAGTTGCCAAGAAGAAGCCATGGATCACGGAGGAAGTCTTAGAATTGATCGAAGAAAGAAGAAAGTACAAGAATGCGAAAACTGAAGAAGGGCAGCTCTGCTACAAAAGAATAAGGAACGAAATAAGTCGCAAAGCAAGGAAAGCTAGAGAGCTGTGGTTGAAAAATCTTTGCGAAGATGTACAAAGCAACCTTGCACTTGGAAAGGTGGAAGCGGCCTACAGCATAGTGAGGAACCACTTCAAGGAACGGAGCGCAAGAGGCAATGCCATAAGGGACAAGAATGGAGGAATTTTGACTGAAAACGAGGAAAAAGTGAAGAGATGGAAAGAATATCTGGAAGAGCTATACAGTGGAAAAAATCTCAGCACAAAAGCTATTGAAGAGGAAAGCGAAGTGGAAATAGATGATATGGGGGCATCAATATTAAGATCGGAATTCGACGCTGCAGTAAGGGATCTTCGGATGAATAAGGCCTCAGGTATTGATGATGTCCCTGCAGAACTAATTAAAAATGCAGGAGAGAAGACATTAATTCATCTCTACAAAACCATCTGCGACATGTATTCAACGGGGGAAATTCCAAGGGACTTCAAGAAAAACATCATCATTCCTATTCCCAAGAAGAAGAGAGCGGATAAATGCGAAAATATTAGGACTATAAGCCTGACGACACATGCATCGAAGATACTGACCAGGATCATCTACAGAAGAATAGAACGAAAAGCAGAGGAGTTCCTGGATGAAGATCAATTCGGATTCAGGAAAAGTAAGGGTACAAGGGAAGCAATATTGGCCCTTAGGCTACTCATAGAGAAGAGAATGGAGAAGAACAAACCGACGTTCATTGCATTTGTGGATTTAGAGAAGGCCTTTGACAACGTGGATTGGGATTCAATGCTTGGAATTCTGAAGGGAATTGGAGTGTCCTACAATGACCGAAGAATTATACACAGTCTGTACAAAAACCAAGTTGCTGTGATTAAATCTGGACCCAGCTGTGAAGAGGCAAGAAAAAGGAAAGGAGTGAGACAAGGCTGCGCACTGTCTCCCGTAGTTTTTAATGCTTACATCGAGAGAGCCATAAATGAAGTCAAGGAGAAGTGTTCTGGAGTGAAAATCCACGGAGAAACAATCAGTATGCTACGATTCGCTGATGACATAGCTCTCATAGCAGAGACAGAGAAGGAGCTGAATAAGATGCTAACAACCCTGGAAAGGACTATGGCCAGATATCAGCTGAAGATCAATAAGAAGAAGACTAAGATATTGGTGTGCAGCAAAAGAGAAGAGGCCAAAACCAACGTGAAACTAGGAAAACAAAAACTGGAAGAGGTGAAAGAGTTCTGTTTCCTGGGAAGCAGAGTAACCAACGATGGACGAAGCAAGAAAGAAATAGTGAGTAGAATAGCCCAGGCAAAGAGGGCATTCTTTCAGAAGAAAAATCTACTTACAGCAGGAAATACAAGCATAAAAGTAAGGAAACAGTTCATCAGGACATACATCTGGAGCATGTTTCTTTACGGCAGTGAATCATGGACGATGACAGCAGCGGAGTAGAAAAGGGTAGAAGCATTTGAAATGTGGTGTTACAGAAGAATGCTGAAGATGAAATGGATCGACCGAGTAAGTAACGAGGAAGTGCTAAGAAGAGTAGGAGAAAAGAGAAGTCTGCTGACAACTCTAAAAAGAAGAAGGGAAAACTTAATCGGCCATATCTTGAGACACGACGGCCTGATGAAGACTATCGCCGAGGGAAAAGTGAACGGGAAGAATGGAAAAGGCAGGCCTCGTATGAGATACATGGAACAGGTCGTGAAGAATGTAAAAGAGAAGAATTACGCCACAATGAAAAGGTTGGCCGATAGAAGAATCGAGTGGAAAGCTGCGTCAAACCAATCCTAGGATTGTTGACCAATGATGATGATGATGGTTTATACATATTTCATATGCGATGAATAAATTTAATTTAGCAACTAAACCGGTATTGTTACAACTGAAAATAGAAACATGTACAAAACCGTATTACACGCCTTTGACTTCTCATTAAGAAGTTACAGCTGGAGGATTAACATTTCGTCAAGTGCGCATGTAATGCGAGGTTCCAACTTAAAAAAGCAAAAGATGAAAAAAATGAATTTCAATTGTTTGCTCTTTCAAGAACAGTCAATATTAACAACCCTACCTATGCTGAGGCATACCCTGTAAAATTAAATCAGTATCGTCACAAGAAAACTATATACGGTCTTTTACCTGAAACTATCCCCTTCGATATGACTCGCCGTTTACAAGATCATTTCCCATTGGTGAGTTAAGGACTTATATTGATCCGCAAATTTTTCACTCACCCGGTTACTTATCTGGTACATATACATTCAACAAGATTTTAATGCTCTTTTGTAATGTCAAACTTCATTGTAATTCATATTTGATTTTGGCGCTGGAAAGAATTCGCTCCTAGCCACAAGGCATATCTTTAAGTTAAAATGCAAACTGGATTGTATGGATCGAAGATCGGCAAGTTTTGTAAAGGGATGGTATGATAACTATATTAGCGTAGCCATTCTGTGCAGACTTAATTAAATAGGAATTCAGGCCGTAGGTTTAAATGTAGACTTAACCTCATAACAAAATTCCAAGACAATATTTTCACTGATGACTTTAAAACTAATCTGCGAACTCCAACCTACTATGGTAGACTGGACAATAATCATAAGGTTGAATAAATTGGTTGCCGATTCGATAGAGTCAAAATGTCCTTCTTACCTCAGACACTCAGCGATATGATAGCTGTAGTAAAATATCCATTAGTATAAACACAATTGTATCAGTGGATAGCATAAGTAGTTGCATGTTTGTATAAGAGTTTTAAGCTAACCCAACGAACAGCATGTAGGAATCTCGTGCCTGAACCTCGGTAAATTGCTATGCGATCCTGGGTAACGTAGTGGTCTGCGCAGTGGCCCGGAAAGTAATGGGCCGCGTTACGATTCCTGGTCCAGGTGAATTTTTTTGCATGGCATTTAATGCCAAATACAGCATTTTTCTTCGTTTGCTGTGTATTTTTATCTTTTTTAAACGTGGAGTTTGGGTTACTATAGGGTTAACAATTTATTTTAAGAATAATAGGGCTAAATCTTTAAAGCATTCTTACAAGAATGAATGTTTTGTATGGTTTCACCCCTGCCACACACCTTTTTGGTGGTTTGCTGGGCAACATATAAAAGAAGTATCAATCAATCTATCCTTTGTCGTAACTCTCTCCTCTGGACGATATAATGTCTTTTTACAGTATCATAATTTAGATAAGGTAAGAACTTTATTTTAATTGAACGTGAACATTCGTGTGTCAGTAGAAGTGATAAGGGATCTTGCATTGCAGGCATAAGGTCTTGCATTCAGTGTTCAGTTAGAGGTTATTCCCAAGGTTTCCTTATTTATTTCATTTTTTTTGCCGAAATACCTTTAGATAATGGAAATAATTTCATTTTATTTATCGATTGATTGGAAACCGAGCAACCAACGATGGACGAAGCAAGAAAGAAATAAAGAAAAGAATAGCCCTGATGAGGGGGGAATTCTACCAAAAAAAAAAGATTCAACTGACAGATGGAAATTCAAGCGTAAAAGTAAGGACACAATTCGTCAGAACGTACATTTTTAGCGTGCTTCTTTATGGCAATAAAACATGGACGATGACACCAGCGGAGAAGAAAAGAGTTGAAGCATTCGAAATGTGGTGGTACAGAAGAATGATGAAGGTTAAATGGGTCGACCGAGTGACAAATGAAGAAGTATTAAAAATAGTGGGATAAAAGAGAAGTCTTATGATAACCCAAAGAAGACTAGGCAACTTAATCGGCCATATCATAAGGTATGAAGGCCTAATGAAGACAATTGATGAAGGGTGTGAAAGAGAAGAAATATGTAAACATGAAGAGATTAGCCAATAAAATAATTCAGAGGAGAGCTGCGTTAAAGCAATCCCAGGATTGATGAGTGATGATGAGTCGATTGATCGAGAAGTAACACATTGAAAACCGTAGAGAATCGATCTATGTCGCATCGAATCTGTTTCAATCGTTACTTCTGATAGATTTCTCACCTTTTCTTTTGTAAGAGGATTTTTTTTTCGCAAAGACATGTTGGATGGTGAATTTGTGAAAGTGACGTGCCAGGTTATTCGTCACTACTAAGTCTGATTGATGAGTATAGAGCTGCGAAAGAGGCTTCATCCGTCGAAGGAAAAGAACGTCAACTACCGGGCGGAAAGGACTTGCCGGGACGAATGAAACCTTCTCCATCGTTCGAGTGGAAGAAACGAAGATAAGAAATCCTTGACATTCTCACAGAGAAGCGGTTTCGTCCATGGGAAGCTTGTTCTAGACTCAGAGCTGTAAAAAGAGCACAGTTCATGGAAATCGTACTTTATGCCAAAGTAATAAATTGGACATTCATTAATACAGTTAAACTCGGATATAACGAGATCCAAGGGACCAAATGCTTTTACTCGTAATATCCGTTACTCGTTATATCCGGTACTCGTTATATCCGTTACTCGAAATATCCGTTACTCATATATCCGTTACGAGTAGCAACATGTACTGTCACTCACTGTATTTCCCTCTCTCACGCACACACGCGCGCTCACACACATACCATTCTAATACAGAGGTGATAAAATAACAAAGATTAATATAAGATGATTAAAATTACGAAATGAACAATTTATTCAGTAAACTATCCACATACATGCTAAATTTACAAGAAAAAGTCCTTGGTACGACAGTACAGCCACTGCTTGTTCATTTGGACTAAATATTTGTTTGTTATAACCATAAGGCTCTCTAATAAAGTTTCGTCTTAACCTTTATATATTGCTCATAGAATGCATTATTTCCAAACAACCCATCTCTCTTTCCTCGCAATAGAATAAGTCTCGTTTTAACCGTGCTCGTTATAAATGAGTTTGACTGTACTTATTCTAATATCTAAATGGATGTATCGAATGAAAAAGGAGCTAGTTCCAAGTAGAGCACGAGTAATGAAAAGTCGAGAAAAACTTTTGAAAGCAGACTGGACAACCCAATCGGTCATATCTTGAGAGATGAGGATAGTATATAGGCCGTCTTTGTAGATCAAGTGAACGGGAAGAATGCTGTAAGAAGGTTTCTTATCTCCTCTCTTCACTACCTGCTCCATAATGTCTTACAAGGCTTTGCTTTTCTTACAGATCACTTTACCCTCAACGACTACATGAATCATTTTATGTGTCTTGGTGGATTCGGTTGCCACGCCTTCTCTAAAAGTTTTCGTCTCACTTTCATTTTATCCCTTCTAAGGACTGCATCGTTTGTTTTTCAACCGATACATTTGATCTTCATCAATCTCCTGTAGCACCACATTTCGAATGCCTTCAGCCTCGACTTTTCTGCGGATATTATTTCTAAAAGGAAATTTTTGGAAAACAGTGTTTATTATAGATGCCTCATGTGTCAAAATGAATTAAATATATAACACATATATTTTCGATTTGATTTAGCTTATCAAATATCTTGGAATAATAACAAATGATAACATCACCTGGAGATTACATGTCAACAAACTAAAATCGGAACTTTTATCTATTTTAAGGAACTTCTTTATTTTACGACATCTATGTCCATTAGCAGTTGTTCGTTTGGTCTATTGCGCTCTGGTCGATTAAAGATTGATATATGGTATTCCTTGTTGGGGAGGATCCTATATTACCAATATAAAGCCTCTGCATATTACCCAAAAGAAGCTTGTAAGAATGATATTCAGACCGTCAAATACTAAGCACTCGCAACCTTTACAAAAAAATATTGATGTTCTACCACTAAGGTATTTCTATTTTTTAGGGTTCTCAAGATATTTTACATTGGTGGTGGAAGCAGAAAAAAGCCGATTGAATACTCAAGTACATTGAAGTCAAAAAAAGATATTTTGTTGTTAGGATTAGGCACTGTAATACCTAAGCCCAGTAATGAAGCCTTTAAACAAACATATGCGTATCTTGCGCCAAAGATGTTCTGCTTCCTCCCTGTTACACATTTTGGAAACAAACTCCGAGGCTATATTTATGGGCAATGACTTTCATTCAAGGATATCGTTGAAGTAGAAAAACTATTTAAAGTAGCTGTGTGATCTCGGTGGTTTAGAATGCGTACTTTCTTTTGCCTTTGGATTGTTAAATTTTACTACTGCCTGCACTGCTGGCCGTTTCAGGAGTACTAAGGCGCAATGTACACCTTCAAGTTCAAGATCCATCAATACATTTCATATTCCCATTGCTCCCATTGCCCATAAATTAGCCAGTTTCAACAGCATGATCCACCGACTAATCAATATTCCCCTGTCAACTTCAAACTTTGAAAGGGAACTGAAGACCATAGAATACATAGCCCTGAAGAACGGTTACAGTTTGGACACCATCGACAAATTACTCCGTAATAAACGGAAAAAACAGGCAGTGAATTTAAACACCTCCCTCCTACTAGGTCCCAGCGCTTCAGACAAAGTGGTGCAAAATCTTAGGTCTAACAAGGGAAAAGTAGCTGATTTCTCGTACATGATCGTCACATTTACCCAACACTCTTTTGATGAATCCCAGTTAACGATTAGCTTGACCCATTATTTCACGCATGTGTTTACCCCAAGAAATATCATGTAATAATCTTATTCCAAGGTTAACGGCGTTTGAGATGAGTCAGTTAGTATGAGAGGTAATGTTGAAGAACTATAAATTTCTCCTTGGATCTCCGGGCGATTTGGGTCCTTTATCTTTCAAAAATAAATATGAATCAGGTCATTGCTATGATTTACGCATGATGTGAATCATTTAGTCCTTGTCACAAGTGGTGAACCACGAAAGAATAGGTAACCTGTGATATTTTTCCACGCACTTTTCATTCAAAGCCTCTAGGTCTTAGAGATGTATGGATATTCAAGCTTCATTTATCTTTTCCATGATAAATGGAGAATATTATTTACTTCTATGATGTGTACATGGTGATAAAGCAATCGAAAGAAAAGTGGCTTAAAATTACATGAAATTCATTACATTTAGTTAGTATGAAGGTGAAAAATGTTCACCAATTTGGAAAAAATCGTTAAATTTAAAAAGAAAAGATCTTTTAGTTATATGTGGCCCTTAAGGAGGTTGGTCCGAAAAGTGAAAGTCATGTCATTTTTTTTATATTTTCAGCACTTATAGAACGTAAGTTCCTGTATCTAATAAAGTAAAGATAATTATACCAACCCATACTCCTTTTCGCACAAATTGCATTTGAAATTACATACGATTAACGGCGAGAATGGCCGTCACAAGGGAATATAACGTTTAAAAATACCATAGTGTCATGTCATTTTTGCAAAAAACTGATATTTTATGCGTAATTTCACAAGAAATAAAATGACACGAAAATAAAGGCTTCAACCCATCGTATTTTTCACTAAATCCACCAATTTCTGCGCTTATAGCAGACGAAATGCGTTAGTTGTCTTCATGTGGCGCTGCGGTCGCTATATGTAAAATGTATGGCGTATGAATAATATCATTAGAAATAAGATATTAAAGCATATTTCAGAAAAATATTATAACATAATGTTTGATAGTAATATTCTAGTGTTTTAAATTAGTAAATTCATTGAGTACATGAATTTATTTCTTTAAAGTAAATGCTGAATTGACTCCATAGTCGAACTGATTAAAATTATCATAGAAAAGAAATCCTTCGACTTTACATCGTATTTCTTGTGATACTTATGACTTTCAATAGCTTAGGTAATTTTTTTTGTGAAGTAAGAATCACTTAGCAGGCATATACTCGTACTTAAATTAATAAGATTCCTCAGACAACTTGACTCACGCAGTCGCGAGCCAACCTCCTTAAGAATACGTAAATCGAACGGAACGCAAGGGTACGAGAACGAAAGCGGGTGAGTGAAAATTATAGATTTATAGTTCGCGAACTAGCCGCGAATATTTTAGTGGCGTCTCCCGCTTAAATTGCACAATAGCTGATATTCCACAGAGTAAAAATTATTCGCCTTGTCCGGGACTCAAATCCTGACCCCGTGACTTCCGACCAGGGGCTCTACCAGTTGAGCTAACATAAAGTCCTGATTCTCCGTGGAAATTATAGTCTTTAAAAGAACCAGATACTGCCGGACTGCTGGACATATCATGTCTCAAAGCAGCCAAAGTTTAAGGCCGACACTGGTACAATACAGGTGAATACTAATCTGAGGATCCGGGTTTGAGTCCCGGTGAGGGTGAATGATTTTATTCTTTGTGGAATATCTGCTTTCTTAAATAAAATTGTCCATGGAGGGCGTACCCTGACGGTGGATGGTATGAAGGAGTGCGCCCTGCACACGGGATTAAAACACATTGTCCTGCGATCCATTATTTCCAACAAAGGATTTTCCTTGTTGGGCCTCGACAATGCAGTATATGTGTGGCATTTGTTTTACGGGTATTGATGATGGAGTTGATTCAGAATTTTCTCAGAAATTTAGATGCATATGCCAACCACAAATATTATTAAGTGCTATTAAAACGTTCCCAAAAATTGACGAAAGTCACGTGACCTGAAACGCCTTCTGACGTCACTGCACGGTATTAAGTTGCATATTGATACGGAAACAGGCGTTGACTTTAGAAGAAAACGAAGCGAATATATTGTTTTTTTGCCGTTACTTGTTCGGATTTTATAGAAACAAAAAAAATCATGGGAAAAAATGAGAGGGTGACCAAGAAATTTGTAGTCATAAGTTATGGCGACGTAAATGGGATGCAGCTCGTATGCTGAAATGAAGAGAATTGCTGAAGACAGGGACGGTTGGAGGTCGTGGATGCAGAGAATCTATGCATAACAAATGATGATTAGTATCCCCAAATCCGTAACCATTAGGCGGCAAAAGAATAAAAGAGGGGGGGGGGGGAGAGAGAGGGGGAAGATAGGAGTATATACAAAGCAAGGGAGCTCTCAATCACAAGTACAAAGTCAAGCATACGGAGAAACTTAAGTGGCAGTAAATGATACATTCGCACACTCACCCATACGTTACAAACAACCGTCACACTCAAAATTAAGGGAATCAAGGTAAAAATAAAAACGAACAGTGACTCACACAATCACTTAGGTTTGTATACAAAATACAGTCACCTTCGTGAGTTCAATCACACACACAAGCAGGGTTTATGAGGATTGCTCCAACGCCAGTGATCCGTTATAAGAAAAAATAATAAAAGTGGGGAATAGTAAATAACTAAAGTAAATAAATAAAATTGATAATAACTTTCAAGCACTCATTCACGTGGGTCTGAATACGATACACAGTCACCCTCTTGATTCTCATTCACACGCACACATTCATGCAGGGTTCAGGGACTTTTCCTCAATCACGCACTCGGGTTTGTACATTCACAAAGTGCAGTCAGCCTCGTGAATCACATTCGCATACACAATCAGGGTTTACGGGGAATATCCTTCGCCAGTGACCCGTCACACTCACAAGGAAAGGAGTAAGGATGGGGAAAGGATGCCAAATGTCAAAAACTGACAGCGGGTGTTTCGCCCGCCAAGCAGGCCTCGTCAAGGAGGAGAATATCAATCTGGGAGAGGAATAGGAAATACGCAGAGTCAAGAGGGGAAGTTAGGAGGAGGGGGTAGTATGCTGTGATTGGTTGGGTGATCAGGGGTCAGATGACAGAGGTATGGGCTTACGGCTTTGGGGATACTATTCTTCATTTGTTATTTATTACAGCCGTAGATAGGTTCTTTTCATTGTTCTATGAAGACTCCATGTCTTTAAATAAAAATAAATGATCAGGAATGAAGAGGGAAGTCGCCCTTGTTCATAATTTCAAACCAAGTTTCCAATTTGTTTCCTACAGCAATTATAATAATTTTAAATGTACGGATAGCATTGAATGTATCTGAGATTTAGTTCAGAACACAAATCGAATCATTGTTTACGTTTCCAATGTTAATGGCATGAAAAATGTTGGCATTCAGTACTTTTGAATAATGATACGCAAGTGCGACAAACTATTTCATTTTACTAATAAAAATGTCCTTGGACTTAGAACCAAGGTAGATTTTCAATATAATTCTATTAAAAACAAGACGTTTCCAATGTTAATGGCATGAAAAATGTTGGCATTCAGTACTTTTGAATTATGATACGCAAGTGCGACAAACTATTTCATTTTACTAATAAAAATGTCCTTGGACTTAGAACCAAGGTAGATTTTCAATATAATTCTATTAAAAACAAGACATTCTACTTAAATGAATACTTAAAAATGGTCAGTTCTTTAAGTAACAGGTGCAAAGAAGGCTAAAATTCGAAGTAGTTTATTGTATAGTATTTTATCAAAATACCTTCCAATGCAGTATAGTATTGATTAAGTTCTTTATGTGATTCTCGCTTCTTTTATTTCTAGGTAAGGGGCAAAAGGGAAGGAATTTCCAGCTTGAGTTACGTTGGAAAGAAAAAATTACGAGTGTGCCGCAAAATACCACAAAAAAAGGTAACAATATCAATATTTTTTCACTGTAAAATTACGTCCATTTTATTTAAAGATATTAGTTCAATGTTGAATATCTGGATGCATTGCGGAAGAAAATTCTTCCTCTTTGCACCCTCAGTATGCAGACCTCTATTAACGCCAAGAAATTTTGAGAAAGTAGTAGTAATGTGCGGAGTATAATGAATTTTGATATTGTAGCACCATTGTTTATGTATAGGTACTTATTGAATTTATCAACAACTTTAGTATTATAGATTGATTTATTGTTCAAATAAATGATTCATAATAATTCTTTGATGTAAAATCATGTTTTGTTAGTGAAAGCCATTTTTATTCACCTTGTCAATCCGTGGGTAACTATTTGCAAATAGTTGTGGTAGACAAATCGTAAACAAATTTAGCATATTAAATGGTTTTAGTAATGAACGCTCCTTTGTTACCAGCGTCGGCGACTCGAAGATTCGTGCCCTTGTGCGTAAGTAAGAATTTTAAGTAAAATATTTGTACAGGGATCAAATTCTAGATTATACGTATAGGGATACGAAGAGATTCAAATCAGACCGTTATACATTTGAAAAATATGTTTGTGGACAGCGTTGACGAGTAAAGTTCCTCGTAACATTAATCAATATTGATTTTGAATGTAGAGGGCTCCCGGAATAGGGCATAATTATTTTACGTTTTGGAAGTAGGACTGGAAGGTTTCCATAGATGGCGAGAGAAGATTTTTTTTGCGTTTTGTCACAAACGATATATATCGCTTCCATCGCTTTCGTTTTTCTAATCGACTTAAGCGGCACAATCGAGAAGTGTCTTGTAGTCTGCTCCTTGCATCGGTGCATTATGTGTTGTTTATGAAACTACAAGTAATTCCTCCTGTGACAAGATATGCTAATGACAGAAATGTTAACTTATGCATGTGAATGTTGACGTTAGGTAAAGGTATATCGCACCATTGCAATAAAATAACAAATCTACAAAAATAACATGTTAATTGACGCTAAATTCGATTCGAAAAACGAAAGTAATGGAAGCGAAATATATCGTTTGTGATGTTACGCGAAAAATTCTTCCCTCGCCATCTATGGAAACCTTCCAGTACTACTTCCAAAAAGGAAAACAGTTTTGCTCTATGCGGTGAGCCCTCTATGTTATACCTACTGTAATCTATGATTTTATTCATATAGTATTAGCTATTATATAGTTTATGTTAATACCCCACACTGAAGGCCATATATTTCCCATATATGGGACATATATGGGAAATATATGTCCCATTATATAGGCTTCAGTGTAGGAATATTTCTGTGAACTCCCCCCATGTACCCTATTAATGATTTAAAAATCTGTTCTGACTCGTATTTTCACTTTGGATATGATATTCATGAGGTTGAAGAAAAATTATATATACGCATTTAAAACAATGAGATGTATCCATCTTCAAGCTCACTTCCCGTTTTAAATCCCTCATTCTTTTAATACGGATGCCCATAAATATACATACCGTCATTCCCGCTTCTTCTGAATCTACAACGAGAATCCAATCTCTATATTCATGGACTTCCTTAGTTACGCTTGCGCCAGCAAATGGAAAAAATAACTTTGTCGGAGTTTGGTGTGAAGTCAACTCCATCAAACTATGGCCCAAGTAAAATCGAAAGTTTAATCCCGAAGCGTTCGCCTCTGCTGTATCATCTTATGTTTGTTTTCGGCGGAAGCTGTTAATTTTTTAATACGAGAGGCCCTAGTCTGACTTTTAATTGTTGTTTATCTTCCACGCCTTCCTTCGTTGGGGATATTTTATCCTCAGTTTTAAATCCCCAACTCTGCCTCGGTCGGATATCATTGCCGTTATTTTTTTTCCCAATTTCTTTCCCTTCCCCCTTGCACCTAACTTCGTTTTATAACCAGCCCAAACTTTGGTCCGTCGCCATAGCAACGGAGGCGGAAAGGGAAAGGAAGCTCGTGGGAGGGGGGAAGGGGGAGTAAGGGAAGCGATGGTCATTTCCGCCTTATGACCCTCCGACCATTTCTGCGAGCCACGTCCAGCGGCCGGCGATGGGTCAGCCCTGCCCAAACGTGACCTCAGCCGCTCTCTCCACCCAACTGCCGTTCACTGTGCAGCCACCATTTCATGGTGCTCGTCCCGTTTATTTCTAAATGATCTTTTTTCGCCTCCCAGGAGGAGATAAAAAGAGTGATTCGACGCTGGAAGCTTCCCTTCCAATGCCTTTCATTTTTGCCGACATAAAAATCTCTCTCTCTCTTTTTTCTCTCACTAACAACATCGTTGCCGAGCAACCCCTGATGTCCTTTATACGCATAACGGAAGGCACCTCTCCAAATAATCGCTCTACCTCCATTAGTTTGTCCATCACCTGCTGAGTTTTAGAAGTGCTTTGCTGAATTACTTAATGAATAGGCAATGAGCATGAGTTAAAGAGTATATGAAACGCTCCAAGGGGATTTTTAACCCATAGCCGTGACAATTTTCAGCAATCAGAGCCACTTTTTCAAGCGAATAGTAATACTAGTTCTTCATATTCATGTTTACATTCCTATGAACTTTTATTAGCACCCAAACCAGAGGGTGGAAAAATGACGCAGTGACACGGTAGAAAAGAAAACAGCAGTACTTTTCCAAAATGTTTGTAGGTGGATCATAAGCTCAGTTTTTTTCTTCTCCAGTATGGCTGTAACGTACTTCCACGAAGTGATTTGTGAAGCTGCAAAGTTTGCTTACATCACAAAGCCTCAGACATCAATTTAACGACTTAATTGTGCTTTAGTGAAATAATTGTGATGCGTTGATTGCATGAAATTGTTTTTGACCGTCATGTGTAACATAAGGATTGTGTGATAGCTTCCTTTTCAATGATTTTGTGTTGGCCTCATCCACATAAGCCTTTTCTGTCAAATGAGTCGTAGTGGTCAGTTCAAATATCTTCAGTAAGGAATGTACAACTACATTCTTCTACATATCTTTTGTGTTAGTCGTTTAAAAATTGATATATCATTGTCCGATTCATCACCCAAAGTAGTTTTTCAATATCAATGACTAAATAATGTAAATAAAGTATTAATTAATGTTTTAATCTTCTGCTTCGGAATTTAACTTATTGGTCTCGTATTTTCTTAGAATTCACTTTTGGAGACGAGTTGAAAAGGAAGAAATATTCAGAACGCGTAGAACGTAATACAAGCCTCCAGGTGATCAGGTGTGCTGTTGACTCGGATTTCTCCGATGGACTTCATTCCCATAATTTCCATTTAAAAATATATTTGTCAATCAAATCAAATAGAAGTTTTTCAAGTGAATACTCACGGAGAAAACATTAGTATGCTGCTATTCACCGATGACACAATACTCATAGCAGAGACAAAGAGGGATCTTATTAAGAGTCTAATAACCATGGAAAGGACAATATCCAGATATCGGCTGAAGATATATAAGTAGAAGACTACGATAATGGTGTGCAGGAAGAAAAGAGGCCAAAGCCAACCTTAAACTTGGGAAACAAAAGCTGGAAGAGGTCAAAGAGTTCTGTTACCTGGCAAATCAAGTTAACAACGATGGACGAAGCATGAAAGAAGTATTCAGTAGAATACCCCAGGCAAAGAGAGCATTCTACCAAAAGAAGAACCTACTTACATCTGGAAATACAAGCGTAGAAGTAAGGAAACAATTCACAAGAACGTACATCTGGAGCATGTTTCTTTACGACAATGAGGCATGGAAAATGACAGCAGCGGAGAAGAAAAGGGTGGAAGCATTCGAAATAAGAACGGAAAGAATGGAAAAGGCAGACCTCGTATGAAATATATGAAATACGTTGTGAAGGATGTAAAAGAGAGGAGTTACGTTAATATAAGAGGTTGGTCGATAGAAGAATCGAGTGGAGGTCTGTTTCAAACCAATTTTAGGATTTTTGACCCTTGATGATTATGACATATATTTGCGGTTCGTTCTCAAATATTTGTCTACCATTCCATTCAACCAACAGTGTCTATTATTCTCCACTTCCAAGTAGCAATAGTGTTTCGCTGGTAGGACAACTGACGCTATTACGCAAATCTTTTCATCTTCTTCTCCGCTAATCTTTTCAGTTCGTCTCCTGTGTTCTCCGCCATTATCTCATCCCTTACTATGCCGCGGTCACCATCTTTGCTTTAATTGACCAAGGTCATTTGACTCAAAGGTGTTATGATCATTTTTATCGTGAGTTGGACGAATTGCAGTAGTCAAAATGCGACGCATTGGAAACATAAAACGGAACTCACCGACGTAAAGGACGAAATGAAATATTTTGTTTTTAAAATGGAAACGAAATGGTCTTTGCTTGACTTTTATTTTTTTTGGAAATGCATTGGGTTACAAACTGGGATTTTTCTTTTTTTGGAAGACATATTGGCATCCTGTACTCGCAAAATATACGTATATATACTTGTATTAATGGGTCATTTATTATACCTATTCTCCCCGATTTTAAACCACCCTATGGGCGGCTACCGTATTTTTATATGAATGTTTGGAATGAATTTATGATATCGAGAACATTTATATCGTTAAGGATATCTTTCTCTTTTTTTCAGAGGGGATATTGTTAAGGTCAGCAGAAACATTTCGGTGGAATATCTCTCTTGTTTAATGGCCGCCTGAGGTTAAATTGGAATTGATATACCGGCTGAAGTAATGTATCAAGCGTACGTTCGCATCCTACCAGAAAAATCGGCCAACGAGTTAACCCGTGGCGGTCAAAGACAACAATTTACTCCCTTAATAAGGTCCCCACCCCGGCACTAAATATGGTATGAGCTGTGGAGAATAGATTCCATTGGCCCGAGGGCTCCATTCATCGACGGTTGGTTTAAAGACTTAAAACTTTCGAGGAAATTAGGATCCGCAATTTGATGTGATCCAATCCTAAAAGGACTACCTATTTCCAATAATAATAATGTGTTGGAATTATATATAATTCTATGAATTTTTGTTCATTCACCTATTACCAACAATAAGCTCAATGGTATACTTTCCGGGTAATGGCATAACATTTTCCCAACTTAACATTTGCCCAACAAAATAATTACTGGGTAAATAAGACAAAACAAAATACAAAACGCATTGGAATCAATTGAATTTCGCAAAAGTTCGAAACATATCAAGAAACTTTATCATTTATCAATTTACAAAAGAGACTTCTTTGTTGACATAAATAAATTTTTTCACAATACATGTTAAAAGATCGGCAAATTCTATTCAGTGGTGAGTTTTCACAGTAACTTGACTTTGCCATGATCAACTTAAATTTCCTTTTTAACCTTACATTTTTACTAGGAACTAAAAAATTAATTTTGCTAATTAAGTCACTATTTTCTCCAGTATTAAGTAAATTATATAATGTGACGGTCTGGCCGTCTTATCTTTGTTTTTCAACTGACATGTGTTAATTAGCTGTAGAGTGCCTCCTTCGTGTTCATTTTTATGCTCATTTCGATGAATAAATGTTCTTTGTGTTAAATGTAGAAAAGGCAGAGGTTCATTCTTACGCTTCGCGTAATATCTCTCCCGTGCTCGCGTCCTACGGCGCTCCCTGTTTTACTGTCCGCCCTGGCTTAAAATCCCCCCAACCCTTGAACATTTTGGATCGTCCTTGCTTTGCCGGCTGAGCTGGTTCTATGCTGCGGTTTTGAGGTGGCGCCCTTCTCAAACACGCGACAAAGGTCGCGATATCCCTTTTTCTCAAAACCATTTCCCACCCGGGAAAGTCCGGAGTAGACGAGGTGTCGAGGCAAAGGTAAGGGGTCCATTTCTCGAAGGCGTAAGGACTGCGGCGAGTCAACGGGCAAAGGAGAATCAAGCCCGTTCCGTCACAATAAGTAAGATAGATCACACATCCATGAGTATCCATGGTTACTCTGGACACCGCATCCTACCTCATCTACGTCTACATAATACCCCGCGAGCCACCGTAAAGGTGTGTGGCAGGGGTTGAATTCACACCAAACATGTGAATTCAACCCCTAAGACATAGCATGCATTAAGAGGATTAGTATATTATGTATTAAATTCTAGCAGGGATGTGACCGGAAAAGGCACTTTACGTTTCGTGCCGTAGTCTCGGCGTTGAAGGAGACCCAACCCTTCACCAAGGGTGGTTTATAGCACCAACTGACCAGTCACACTATAGTTTATAACTTCTTAAATTTAAGCATAAATCACAAAGCTATGTTCGTCTTTGTGTTGCACTAGTCACGCTGATGAAAATGGGTTTTTATCGCAGTCATACGATAGATATTAACCAATTTACATGCTTTAGTAATTTAATGTACTTTAAACTGGCTTGGTTTACTAATGCACGTAAAATGGTTAATATATAACGTATAACTGTGCTTAAAAACCCATTTTCATCAACGTGAATAGTGCAACACAAAGATGAACATAATTGTGCATTTTTTGCTTAAATTTGAGAAGTTATAAACTATAGTGTGACTGGTCAGTTGGTGCTATAAACCATCCGCGGTGAAGGGTTTGGTCTTATTCAAAGCCGAGGCTCGGACTCCGAGTACAGAAGCTTCCCAGGTACCGCACAAAACGTAACTTGCCTTTCCGGGTCATATCCCTGAATTCTACTTTAACTTCACAATTTAAAAAAGATAAAAATAGGAAAGCAAGCATGCAAAAACATTCTGTGAAGTGGTTTAGCTTAAAGTCTTTATTGAAAATTTGTATTTACACTATTGGATATATATACAGATATTCATATCCCTAATTTACGAGGAAAGAAGGACATTGTGAATCTTTCAGTTCGGGAATCAATCTCTAATATTATGATGTTGGCCCAGTGTACCATATTAAGTTGGTGAAGTGGAGTAAATCAACCTGGGAGTTCACGTAGGGTAGTCTTCTTGTTACTGATCAAATGTAGTTTAAACAGTGGATAGGTTTTGAAACCTGAAGTAAAATCGAGTAACTATTATTTTAGTCATCTATGATTTAAAAATCTATCCCAGCACAAAAAGGCTGTTCAGACCAGGGGGATAGATTCAAGGATGGAGATGGAAGGATAAAGGGGAATTGTAGAGGGAAACCCGACGTAAGAATTAGCCTCTTGTTAACGAAAGGCGCTACGGGGACAAAAGTTTTTACGTCCCATCGTGGACTGTAAGGAGATAAGCAACAATGACAAGTCGGAAGACTCCCAGAAGCCTTCCTGAGCCTTCAGAACGACACGAAAATCTTCACCAGAAAGTTAGCAATACCTTGCAATCATCCAATCTTTTTAAAATATTCATTAATATATTATGCGTACATCTTTCAGTATAGTTTACTATATTTTAATGTTCAATTGTGTTCAACCCGAAGGTTGGTTTACATTAGGTAAGGGTAGAGCTCACCCTGTACTAAGTTTAAATATAGTTTACTATATTTTAATGTTTAATTGTGTTCAACCCGAAGGTTGGTTTACATCGTTTACATTAGGTAAGGGTAGAGCTCACCCTGTACTAAGCCATTGGCGCGTGAAATTCACACGTTCAGGATAGGGAGGCCAGTTCCTTTCCCTGGGCCACCTTACAAAATTCTGACACGCAAAAAATCGAATCGCGAGGATTTTAGAGGGGGTGTCCAGAAAGATTTCTGCCTGGGATTTGAAACCGGGACCCACCGGTGGCTACAAGGTTACCATAACCCCCTTTTTCTGGCATATGGTTTAATTAAAAAAATTACCAGCATATGTTTTAAGTAAAAAATATTTAGCACCATTCAAAAAAGCCATTTTTGTAATTTCATTGACAATTTCAATTTTCGTAAGGAAAAATTAAATTCATGTGCAATTTCATATGCACATTATTTATTATATAACCAAATGGTTTTAATATATCCTTAATATATTTTAATATATCCTTTATCTAACTCATTAGTTACACAAAAACATGCTCAACATAAGAAATTGCCTTCAAGAAATGCACTTAAAAATTGATCAAACGCAAACAAACAAAATACACTTCTCTTTAGGCTCGCACTTAACAGGCCATACACTTTTACACATTCTTCTCTTTCGAGCCACTTCTAAAATCAAATCGGACACAACACAACAACACCAATAATATCTCTTCCCTCACTAATACTTATTCACCCACACAGACACCAACTAGCTCACAAATAATGCCCTTTCTCAATCACGCGTCACTTTTGCGTCTCCACACCACCGCGTCTAACACACAACTTCCCGATTCTCGCTCTTTCCTATTGTTTCCTTAATTACCAACGCTTCTGGCTATTGTCTCCGGCGTCACCTAGAAACATATGTTTACTTCCATTTTAACACAATGCATTATTGATCTTGACGGCTGAATTGTTACGTTACATGGTGATACCTTTAAAATTTATATTAATCTAATATACCATCATGATAGTGTAACCCTGCCCCCTCTTTGCCTTGGTTACCTTACCTTTTTAAAATCTTCCGGCTAGCTTAGTTGTCTTACCTTCCACACACACTCTTATGCAGGTACATATATTACACATACATATATATCAATACCCTTTAATTTACTGGTCAGTTAGGGAAATTAAACAAAAACCATTTATGTTGCTCATGCACAAATATTTACATATTCAATTCCTTTTAGTTAAGATTGGGCCCAATTTACAAATTCATGCTAATATTTATTCTAATTAATAGTCTTAAAGAAATCTTTATATTTAATTAGGCAGTGGGCTGTTTCTCTAAGTAAATCGTGACAATGGT
The DNA here is from genome assembly GCA_933228895.1 of Platycnemis pennipes. Taxonomy (NCBI): domain Eukaryota; kingdom Metazoa; phylum Arthropoda; class Insecta; order Odonata; family Platycnemididae; genus Platycnemis; species Platycnemis pennipes. The sequence continues at coordinate 16,399,555 of OW121856.1, forward strand.
CAATTAACTTCCACTTATCGTGGCTACTCGTTTCGCTGAGCCGCTGGACCGCGACGTTGGGCTGGCGTACACCTTCCCGTAGGGTTTCCACACGACAAGCCCTCGTTCCTGCTCTTTCCTCCGCTGTCGTCCCTTTCTCCGGCGTCCGCCGTATAATCGTCCTATGCCGCCGATATGTTCTTTTCAAAGGTCCCCGGGCCTGCTCTGCTGATGCGCACGTCTCGTACACCTTATCTCTCGATCCTCTCCGCGTCCTTTTTCTCACGTTTTTTCCTTTCTCGCGTCTTCCTGACTCTCGCTGTCCTCTCTCGCGGCCGCGTAACTACTGATGCTGTTTACCTCTATTATTGCCCCCTCCTTACGTTCGCTTTCTCACCTATTGTTTTCCGCCGGGCGTAATGCCAAACTCCCGGTGTTTGACTGATAATCTATTGTTATTCGCGCCGCGGGTGCGGCCAACCCGTGGCGTTTAACCCGTAGGTTTGCAATAGATATTCTCTATAACAAGCGTTTTGATGGCATACAGTTGTTTTAATCCCTAGGTACCGCTGGATAAAGCATATTTCGTAATCAGCTGTGCTACCATGATTCTGTCTACCAGCGATCCCCTTCCCCTCTTCCTCAGTCCTTTCTAAGAAATCACTCTGCCTTCCGTCACTGTCTTCAACAGCAGGGTCCCTATAAGACCCCCATTCTATCCATCGTATGCCATCCTATTTTCCCCTCCAGCTTGCCCCTTTCATCTGCAGGCAGAGCAAATAGTGAGCCGTTTGTCTTTCTGTATGTTCATCGCATTCTCCAAGTTTTAACGCTGGAATTTAAGAGCCTTCAACGGAAATCCATTATTAATGTCATCATCGGCCAGCAATCCTACGATTGGTTTGACGCAGACCTTCACTCGATTATTCAAGCAACCAGGCTCTTCATATTAACGTAATTCTACTCTTTTACATCCTTCACAACCTGTTCCATGTATCTCATACGAGGCCTGCCTTTCCCACTCTTCCCGTTAACTTTTCCCTCCAGACATACTTTCTGATAAACTGTTTCCTTATTTCTACGCTTGTATTTCCAGCTGAGTAGGTTATTCATATGATAGAATGTCCTCTTTGCCTGGGCTATTCTACTAACTATTTCTTTCTTGCTTCGTCCATCGTTGCTTACTTGGCTTTCTAGGTAACAGAACTCTTTCACCTCTTCCATTTTTGTTTTCCTAGTTTGACATTTGTTTTGGCCTATTCTCTCTTGCTGCACACCAATATCTTAATCTTCTTCTTATTTATTTTCAGCTTATATTTGGCCATTGTCCCTTCCATGGTTACTACGATGTTCTTTAGATCCCTCTCTGTTTCTGCTATGAGTGCTATATCATCAGCGAATCGCAGCATGCTTATTTTTTCTCCGAGGATAGACACTCCAGAAGACTTCTCTTTGATTTAATTGATGGCTCTCTCGATGTAAACATTAAAAATTTCTGGAGACAGTGCACAGCCTTGTGTCACTCCTTTCCTTATCCTTGCCTCATCACAGCTGGGTCCAGATTTAATCACAGATACTTGTTTTTTTTCAGACTGTGGATAATTCTTCGGTCATTTTAGGACACTTCAATTCCCTTCAGAATTCTAAGCATTGAATCCCAATCCACGTAGTCAAAAGCCTTCTCAAATTACTATACTCCACCATATTGACTCATGGAGGGTTTAGGTCACATTGTGTATTAAGAATAGCAAGGAATTTTATTTTTTTAACTTCATGTGATTCATAGATCATTTTTAAAATTGAAAAATGAAATATACAGGTTCTTATTATAGAGTTAGGCCACTTTATGAGTCCGTTTTCAACCTACCCATAAATATATTTCTCTCATAATTTAAGGGGATATATTTGAATGAAAAGCTTCATTTCTAGAAGCAATATTGCATTTTCGATGGGATGAGGAGGGGTTGAGACAAATGGGACAAATGTCAACGAAGAGGGATGGGAGCAAAAACTACAGAAAACGATATCAATGCATAATTATGCATAGATATCGTTGTCTATATCTTTATTTGGCGCGCTTGAGTCTTATGCCACGAGAAATAGAGAACGAGCTTAATCAACCTAATGAGTTGCTGCGAGTTGATTAGAGTCCTAATATTTGTGAAGCATTACTAAATGCAACCAAATTATTCACTCCTCTAAACGGTGATTGATTTTTTAATCTTGAAATACGGACCGTTTCATTCCAAAATATATTTTAATTTTCATCTGTGACCATTTGACTGCAGCATTAAAATCTACAGCACCCTATCCCTTTTATCTGATTCACGAACTACGTGCAGGAGACGAAATCCGTCATATTAACAGAAGGAACGGAAAAAAAACCTTTCTTATGAATGGCTAATTGAAATGAATTACCCTGTCTATAAGGTACCGTAGAGTGTGAAAAATTATTTATCAATGGCGAATTTCCCATTGAATATTCTACAGATGAAGAGAGAGAAAGAGGAAGTGAGTGGGGACGGATACAGGAAAAAAGAAACTCTCTTTTTTGTAGCGCGTTTGTCAACCCCGTTATTAATGGCGGTAAAAACGGATAAAAAATATTCAGTCATCCCCGTCTCGCTAATGGAGTATTTGCTGTGCTTTGAATTTCGAATTAGCTCTTTCCTTTCATCTGCCCGGCTAAGTGGTGCTTTTTATTTTCCCATAAACACTGTGTAGAGAAAGAATGATATAAAATCTCTTGAAGTGCTTTGTTGACGTTTTTTGGAAAACAGTTCAAATGAGAAATTTCTCAGTTGTAAAACACCTTAATTTATTGAAGATGTCCTCTTCCAGTTTAATCGAGTAAATTATGCTAATCATCCCTCCTCGCTCACCTAGCTAGTGACGCTGGTCTAGCGACCCAGTGCCTACCACGTGGAGGTGGCTGCACCTCTACCCAACCAACCAACCATAGTAATGCAGACCAGTTTATCCAACCTGAATTGTCAACGTCCGGAAATATTGTCAAAAATTGAGATTTCGATAGAAATTTTCTGCATTGCACACTCTACAATATTATTAACTTTGCGCTCCAAAACCCTGAGAAAACCAATGACAGTATTAGACAATTGGCCTCTGAAAACTTTATTCCAGTACCAGTGTGGGCATTAATCCACAGCCGTATAAATATCTAGCTAGAAATTTTGGTTGAAATGAAGCTGAACTGGGATATTGAATCAAATTTGTTCTTCGTGCATTAATGGTGTATTTGATGCGAAATACTTCCTCACAAATTTAAACAAGTGGGCCAGGCTTTTCTATACAGACCGCAAAGGTTAAATGCTATTAAAATGTTCCCGAAAATGGACTAAGGTCACGTGACGTGAAACGCCTTTTGACTTCACTGCGCGGTGTAGGTTCTACATAGATATGGAAACAGACGTTTATTTTAGAAGACGACGAAGAAAATATATTGTTTTGAGGTTTTTAGTAGTTTCTTGATCGAAACCTAGACTAAAATGGATTTAAAATAACACAATCCGACTATTTGCCGTTGGTTAATTATCTTACGGAAGCATACTTATTCAAAAACAGAGGTTACATTATAATAAATTCAAAGTTCACGAACTGGTCGTGAAAACTTTAGCGGCCACTGAAACTGCACAATAGCAGAATGAGGTCCTTAACCATGTTATTTTATTTCTGATAGAGTTCGTAAAAAATAATAAGACCCGTATTTTTCCGTTCTTCGATCCGTCTATTAGTTCTCGAGTTATACGGTGACACACCACGCAAATGCAGAAAACGAATGATTACACGCTGGTCATGTAACGAAAGCGTCGCCATTTTAAGTATCCAAAACAGTTCTAATTCTCGCGGCTACCACTGGAAGTTCTGTCTGTCATACAGTGCAGCTATTTCTGTCACGCATTGACAAAGAATTCCCTCTTATTTTAAAACAAACCGCATGTTTCTATCTATTTTCAGTCCGGAGAAAAAAAAATTGGAGGCCTTACAACTTGAATGCACCTCGTAAGTTGCAAAAAACTGGTGTTTTTAACCCTTTCGGAAAAGTGGGCGTCATCCACTTCGTCCAATCGCAACTGAGCCCGCGAAGCTACTTCGCCTTATCGCAATGCCGAAGACTAGGCTGACTCTAACGGAACCAACGGACAAACGAAAGCAGTTGCGACAGGATCTGTGCGAGCGGACCATCCAAGAACCCCCTCCACTCCCTTCCCTTCCTATAAAAGCAGTCAAGGACGGGAGGTAAATGGCGAAAGCAGTTGCGACAGGATCTGTGCGAGCGGACCATCCAAGAACCCCCTCCACTCCCTTCCCTTCCTATAAAAGCAGTCAAGGACGGGAGGTAAATGGCGTCAACGGTCTCAAAGCAGCCTCTTCGGTGGGTGTCATCTTTTGCTTCTTTTAATTTTTTATGTATGATTGAGTGGCTCTGGTTAGTAGATTAATTTTTTCACCGAAATTCATTTTTCGTTTCCGTCTAACGATTTCGTGTACAAAATTGCGATTTCGGTTCCGAGTAAACATTCCACAAAGAAAAGAATCATTTGCCCTGACCAGGGCTCGAACCCGGAACCCCTGATTCCCCGTCAAAGCGAACCAGTCGAAACGGGAGCGTTCGGCGGAGAGTCCTGGAAGTGTTGCGGGAGTGTGCTGGGAGCGTTGAGCAGAATGCGGACGTTCCACGACAGCTCCACGAGCACTCCGCGACTGTTGAAACTTCGGCTTACCGTACGCTCCCTTGACACTCCCGGGTTGAAACTCTCCTTAATCGCTCGCGGAACGCTCTTCGAACACTGCATTTGGAGCAAACCAAACGCTCTCCGACACCTCAGCGGTTCCTAGGATCCCGTGGCTCGTCCGACGACTGCCACGTTGCTGAGGAAAGTTTTATTTATCTTTCCTGGACTTGAACGAATATTAGTTATGTATATTCATAATGGTCATGTTTATGTTTGTCCACAAAATGGTAACTGGGGAATTGTTTTAAGGGCGCAAAATACCCCAGTGTCAATATTTTAGTAAATTAATTATCACTAATGAATTAATACCAGTCAACAGTTGTATATATAAGGCCTCCCAACCTCCGACGGCTAACGAAAAAGCGAGAAACAGTCGTTATTGAAAGACTGAGATTGGCAGATTGACTAATGCTGGCGAATAGGAATTGTAGGGCCAGGTTGTAGCTTTGTATTGTATATGTGCGAACGAGAAATATGGCTTGAGTGAGCATAAATCAACGTGATCATTTTATTTTGCAATTTTGGTTCAAGGTGCACCCATGCAAGTTGAGTTCATTTTTTTGTTGATATCAGCCTTTATTGTGATAGCTAATTCGTTACTCTACATGGGTACAGCTCCGCTAAATGGTCTAGTCAATGTATTCGTGAACGGCTCGTGAATGCTTCTCGGCGCTCTCTGGAGCGCGTCGGACGTTCCCAGGCAGTTCGCCGACCGCTCCTCAGCGGACCAGCGTCGACGCTCCCCTAACGCTTCCGAAACGCTCCCGAAAACGCTCCCTGTGGGCCATAATCTGCTCCTCGGACACTACCGCGACACTTCCTAAATGCCACAACATTCCACAACACTCGGCCGCTACTTCCAGAACACTCCGCACTGACGCTCCCCCAACACTTTATCGTCGCTCCCGTTTCGACTGGGGAATGATTTTTTTCTGTGGAATTCTGCTATTGTGCTCATTTCAGCGGGTAACGTCGCTAAAGGTTTCACAGCCAGTTTATGGACTTTGAATTAGTTATACGTGAGCACCTTAGTGTTTCAATGCCGGTTTTAACCTCTCGGACGGTGGCGCCATTCGCACGACTTCGGCTGCTTTGTGACATTGATATGTCTAGCAGTCCGGTAGCATATTGTTCCTTTAAAGTCTTTATAGTTTCCACTGAAAATCAGGACGTATTGGTAGCTCAACTGATGGAGCACCTAGCCGGAAATCAGGGGGTCGGGGTTCGTCTCCCGGTGAAGGCGGATGATTTTTTCTCTGTAAAATGCTGGTATTGAGCGATTACTGTGCCATATCAGAGATTTTTGGAGAAATAAAATGACACTATGCAGGTACTGTACATTTTTGGATGATTTGCCCGTTACCATCCATGCTGCTTAAATATAAAAATAAGAAATACATTCATGTATTGCATTAAAACAAATGAGATAAAAACAAACATTTTCTCGAAGTGTTCATTAAACAAATTGCCTCTACTCACAAGCGACAAACAACGCCCATAGTGATACCGTGCCATGACGATGACGTCATGTTTTCAAGCTGTTGACAACGTACAATTTTTAAAGAGTAATGTCTTTGTAACACAACTGACTTCTTCAACAAAATTTTCACAATTTTTTAGTCTATAAACTTCACACTCATTAGGTCAGAATGTGTTTCAGGTCACGTGAATTTCGCCAATTTTCGGGAACCTTTCAGTAGCGTTTAACTATCTTTGTGGTTGTCATACAATCATCGTATTATGTATATTACCAATGCACGAGGAATAAATTTCATGCATATTCATCAATGTGGAAAGAAGAATCGTGTTCTGAGACATGCTCGGGGACAGAGAGAGAAGTGGCAGGAGACGAGGGGTTGCAGGATGCATGGTTCTTATTCATACGGATATTCTGGGGATTGGTGCACTGTCCAATGTGAAAAGCGGGGAAAAAATTAAATTTCAGGTGATAAATGGCATTGCTGGAGTTACAAGTGGGAGACGGAGAGTTAGGGAGAAAGCTAAGAAGATGAGCAAGAGATGTGGGTGGTTTAGTGAAGATCGGACAGCGTATACATTTCGCACGATTTCAAGGAGTTAAGATGGGGCTTTGATTGTGTGTGAGGATTTGAGAAGAGGTTGATTGGTTTTATAAATGACACCTAGGTTACCGGGACAAACACTCAACCTCTCCTCAAACGGAAGGAGGGGAAGCCAGGAAGGAATTTAAAAAAAACATTCAGGATTAGTATTATAAAGGGAGAATTTGAAAGAGAAATAGGAGGACATCAAAAGGAGAGGAAGTGAATGTGAATTGAGAATGGGATCTAGGTATATATGAAGAATTTTATTTTTTAAATTTATTTTCCACTACCACCGAAAACAGCACATGCGGCATTTACATCGAGGTATTAACAATGTAACAAAGGACGAGCACACACAGCCATGTCCTGAGTGGTGAAAAAACCCACTCAGTCGGGACTCAAACTCGCGACCTCGAAGGTTAGCAGGCGAGGAATTAACCACGCCACCACCGGGACTGACAATGAAAACGGGGTTAGGATTTTATGGAGGGGTGAATGGATTGGGAACAGATTATCACTATTTGGGATTACACTATTAGGGATATTCACAATCGCCCAATAAAAACAGATTTTAGTCTATTTTAAACCTTATTTAACCCTTGATTCAATGTCATTGGAATGACACGTTTTACAAAGTTGTTGTAAGAATACACAAGTATCGTCGTTGTTGGTAAAACACCGTCTATGTCTCTTAGCCCCCTCAGGTATTATTCTGCCGCCTTACCCAATGAATGGAGCGTCAAGTGCACTGCATTTCAACATGTATGCTCCACAAGTTTACGACCCTCCCTTTCTCACTGCACTGTATTTCAAACATTTTACTGGTTTTCCCTCTTACTAATTTCTCCTTGTTCCCCCCTTTGATCCTGTCTATTATTTTCCATTGTTGTCCACGGAAAAAATATATTCCTAACTTTTGCATTAATATTTGACTTCTAATTTAGGAGATTAAACAGAATACATTATTTTTACTTGCGCACATATCCTAACTGTAAGGCTAGTGTTACCATAATTTCCGCATCGGCTTTGAACGCATTGAGAATTTTGTTTTGCCTTCATCCTCGAGTTATTTTCGAAAGAGATAACCGATGAAGTTTGATTTGCTATTCCTGTGAACATTTTCCCTTTATCTCCAGTGGACGGGTGATTTCATCGCCAAAAGGGACGCAGAAAGGCCTTCTTTTTTAATTCCAACGAATATTTTCATGGAAATGTGATCTCCGCAGGATTTGCTCGGATTGCTTTTTGAAAAATCATTCAGAAAATATGGACTTCAATGGGCAAAGGAGGCAATAGGCATCGTGTGCAAAGTGCGAATCTTTGCGTGTGGCACCATGTTACGTTTTTAATTTTGCTGCCACAAAAATTAATTTGCAAGGAGATAAAATTACTATAGAAGATACAAACATCATTTCATAGTTATTTCCTATTTACCAGCGCATTTAAGCCTTTGTTTTTTTAGTTGCTTACTCACCCTTACTTATTTCAAGTTATTTTTGAGCTACTATAATTTCTTAACATTACTAAAATCTATAAAAACGTTACTCAAATAAAGATTTTAGCATTTATTATATACTAAAAGTTAAAAAGGATGAACCGAAGCCTCTAATTAACAAGTTCATTTCTATTTGCGCGAAAGGCAATGAAATACTTTAGTAAATTGGGTATTAAGTGTTCTGATGATGGCTGAGAAATGATAACACTGTTTAATTACATTAAAATGGCTCATATTGAAACGTCTAGAATCTGAAATAACAGGATCTCTTATAAGGCGTTGATGCTCATAACATCAAAGCATTCTCCCGTCAAAGAAAAGTGACGTTAGTGTTGATCATCCAAAGCGCATCGTATAGATTCGCAATTGACATCGCCGATTCATTATTCTATAATAGTGTTTCTATAGATTTGTCCATTCCCTGAGCTTCCTTTCTCTACCTCTTACTGTAGGTATATGTCATACGCGTCAGTGTTGAAGGTAACCTCTTTAAGGATTCGACCAATTTGAGGCAGGCAGGTTGAAATCGCGTGCCAAAGGGACATTTAGGAGTGGTTAACCGTCCGAAGTGATGCCTTTCTCATTCCTGCTTCCTTCATTAGCTTTCTTTCTGCGGAGCACAGTGAATAATATATGATAAAACCACCACTGGCAAATACAAAGTTGGCAAAATATACAAAAAAATTTGACTCGTAAATGGAAGCATACTTTGGTTTTTCGGTCTTTCAAAGACCATCTAAAGAGAGAATGCTTGGTTGAGAATTTGCCTTTTGGTTTTGGGAATCTGACGAAATTTTAATGGGATGCGGTGTAAAAGAATCAGTTAACTGCCTGAAAAGATACTGCATCATGTATGGAGGCATTTGTGCCCTAAAATAGAATAGAAGACTTAGAGAATAGAATAGAACATTTATTTATTCTGCTCCGAGTATCACCCATAGAGCACATACATAATTTTACAAAGTGAACGGACATACGTAACATTGATATATTTCATATATAGCTAACTGATTACAAAACTATTTACAAGAATAACAACAAAAAATAATAATAGGGCCTTGGTTTATGAAGGTATAACACAACCAGAACGTTACATAGATATATAATAGGCATTGAGGTATTACCAGGATCAGTTGTTAAGCAGGGTCTGATACATTTTTATATTTGAATGTGTGTGAGGACCCCAATCTTTTAAGATGTAGGGGCAGGGAATTCCAGTATTTAGACGCACTAATTAGGAAAGAATTAAAATTCACATCAGTTCGGGGTGTGGTATGATGTAAAAAATTGTAGTCCGAGCGGGATTTCCTGCATGTGATATCTGACCTAACCTAACCTTAAACATTTCCAGAAGGCATTCCGGCGTTTTTTCTTGGAAGAGAGAGAAAAGAAAAGCCCCCAATTTCCTTTTGTCTTTAGGTTTGAACCAGCCTAAGTTAAATAAATGCCCCGACACGTGGGCATCTTTGCTAAGATCCAGGACAAATCTGACGCAAGTATTAAGTAATTAAGTTAGTTAACTTTATTAAGTCAATTAAATTAATTAAGCTAAGAATCGTAAGTGAAAGAAGCATCTGCTTTCCCTTGAGAATGACACGAAAGCGTTGTTACCGGCTGGAGTATTAAAAAGCAGAGCGGAATGCAACAAAGTTTATTTCATGATTTTTCCTTTCACACGATCCAAAATTTACTTTCATTTTTTGTAATATTTGTACATATAACCGTACTGAGCACTGCATAAGCCACCCTGAGAGTGTGTGGCAGGGGGTGTATCAACACTAATATAGTGTTATCACACTACGTAGTTTAAATGAAAAGTCAAAATACTTTTTAGTAAATTAACCCTATTAGCTGCGCATATACCGGACATGTGAACCTAAACGATTAGCATCAACGTAGGGACATAGCTTTTATTCGTGGTTACGTCTTAATTCATATTAGCTTTCAATATCAATCAGGAATTCAAAACAGATGGCTCAAAATTAGACGAGCTAGAAAGCGGGTTATGAACTACACTTTCTACATTACATCCACCTATTGGGTAACTATATTTCCTATTATGATCGTCTGTGATTCGCGGGAAGTTATACATCTTGAGCATATCCATGCGGAATTCAATTTTCTCTGTTTCTTCCTTAAGTTTTTCGTCAGTTCTCTTTTGTCAGCAAATTTCAGATATTCCTTTACGGCTTCATTTATCACATATAAGTTTGACTATCGTAAAGTATCGTCACCACTCGAAGGAAATAGCACACGCCACTTTATCGTGGCAAAGGGATTTTTCGTGTTCCTGTCAATCATGTCTTCATTAAATGGCTGCCGAGCGGGTTCAGGAGTGGTTTCGCAACCCGCGTTCCTCAGGCGGGCGAGCCACAGTGTCTCGACGGATCGTCGAGGTTGTCGCTACCGTCGGACCCAAAATTACAAATGGTCGGATTCGATCGAGGAATCGACTATCCAGAGGACGAATCTCTCATTTTTGTTTTCTTTCCTCTATACGCTAGCCTTTCAAGCACACTATGTGCACTTTGTTGCAAATACAATAATAATAGGTTTATTGCTCCAGCAAGTTATAAACAACACTAGACCTTAAACCTTTCTTCCCGGTGTGCAGCGCCTATTAGTGCGGAAACAGACTTGAAAACACCCATGGAAGGCGTTTGTCTGTTGCTGGGATCACCTTCAAAATACACCAACAGCAATACTGGCGCACATTCTTTTAAAATAAATGTCTCTAGTTGAACATAGAAAAACATTGTCACAAGAAATTACATATGGATTTATAGAACAGTTTATGGACAATACAGTTACAGTTATAGAATAGTTATAGGCATTGCAGAAACATTATGTGTATATAGTAAAGTAAAACAAGGAAAATATTGTGAGCAACCTCTATATTAGCCCCATACGTATTCTTTCTCTGGTGAACAGTCAGATTTTCACTTGTTTCAAAGAAGTTCTGAAGTGTTTGCTATTGTGGTAAGCTATTGAAAATTCTAGGCCCCAAGTAAAGAAAGCTTGTTTTGAATTAGGATGTATTTGGTTTGGGTTCAACGTAAGAAATGTTAGTCCTCAGGTTATAAGAGTGAGGCTTAGCCAAGAAAATAAAAAAAAATTATGAGTTCTCAGAATATTTTGAATGTCAATGTCGAATTCCAAAATTATAAAAATAAGACATATTTAAACCTGGTTTATGCCTATTTTTGGCAGTGAAGCATGGACAATAACAGCAGCAGAGAAGTCAAAACTATAAGAATTCTAAATGTACTGCATAGAACGATTAAGAGAAAGTAGATCGAACGAGTGACAATCGAAAATCCTTAGGAAGAGTAGGAGAAAAGAGATGTCTGCAAAACACTTTTAACAGAAACGGAAAAACTTAATAGGCCATATCTTGTGATGGGGGTCGTGGTGGCCTAGCGGGTAGAGCACTGAGCTACTGACCGGAGGTTCCCGGGTTCAAATCCCGGGACTTTCTGGACACCCCATCTAAAATCCTTGCGATTCAATTTCCTGCCTGTCAGAATTTCGTAGTAAATCGCAGGTGGCCCAGGGGAAGGGCCCCCCTACTCTGAATGTGTGAATTTTACACACCACTTAGTACGGGGTGACTACCTAGAAAAGACTAAAAGACCTAGAAAAGACTAACCTTCGGGTTGAATCACTGAGTGAGTGATCGTGTGATACGATGGCTAGATGAAGACAATTGTCGAGGGAAATTGAACGGGGAGAATGAAAAAGGCAGGCCTCATATGACATGTAATGGAACATAAAAGAGAGGAATTACGTCAATATAAGGAGATTGGCCGATATATAAATCAAATGTAGGGTTGCGTCAAACCGATCTTAGGATTGTTGGCCCCTGATGATGATAAAAAATTTTAGTTTCATATTTTAGTGTCATCAAATTTTGGTTTTCAATCAATAAAACGAAAAATAAGGAATTGGTATACTGCAGGAGTAAAGAAGCCAGGACCTATGTCAAACTAGGATTACAAAGATTTGAGGAGGTTGGAGATTTCTGTTATTTGGGAAGCAGAGTAATCAATAGAAACGGAAGAAGTAAAAGAGACAGTTCTGTTCGAAGCTGTAAATGCAAGCGTAGAAGTGAGGAAATATTTAATCAGAACGTACACTTGGAGCATGTTTCTTTACGGCAGTGAGGCATGGACGATAACAGCAGCGGAGAAGAAAAGGGTGGAAGCATTCGAAATGTGGTGCTACCGATGAATGATGAGGATAAAATGGATCATCCGAGTGACATACGAAGAATTCTTAAAAATAGCAGGAGAAAAGATAAGTCTGCTGATAACTCTAAAAAGAAGACGGGTCAAATTAATCGGACATACCTTAAGACACGACGGCCTGATGAAGCCAATCGTCGAGGGGGAAGTGAACGGGAAGATTGGAAAAGGCAGACCTCGTATGAGATACATGGGACAGGTTGTGAAGGATGTAAAAGAGAAGAATTACGTCACAATGAAAAGGTTGGCCGATAGAAGAGTCGAGTAGAGGGCTGCGTCAAACCAATCCCATGATGATGATGAAAAACTTAAGTTTCATATTTTGCGACCATCACATTTTGTTTTTTAATGAATATTATAATCCCAATTTTGTTTTCCTTTGACTTCACATTTTCTCGCCTGTTGTATGAAGTTTAGGATTAAATAATTACGTGAATTCGTGTCTGACATAATTAAATTACATATCCACTGCTAATTATCACCATAACATTGTGGTTATGATGAAATTATGTTCGTTATTAATTGCTTAAGCTTTTGGTATTGATAAATTTAGGTAGTATCTATGGCACTTCTCTTTTATCAGTAAAACAACGTTAATTCATTGAATTCCTCATTGTGAGCCTGATGGAAATGCTTCTTTATTATTATGGTCAAAGGCATGTTATTTTAGATGCTCGAAATTTGACTCTCGGCATAATATCATTCCCCTTTTTGTCATCAGTCGTATCATCTTCCTGAAATTAGTTCCCTGCGATCCTCCAATCTCTTTATTCATTCGCCGAAAGAGATATTCAGATTTTTGCTTCCTTTTCCCCTTGATCTTATCAGCTCCTCTTTCTACCTTTTGCCCTCCACGCAGGAACTTCTTTCCGATTTTTCTCTGGGAGATTCCCTGTCTCCCTCTTAATCCCAATGGCTTTAATACCTGCACCATAATTTTAATTCCTTGATTTTACTTTAACCTCACTCTGAAGATTAGTACTGAGCCTAGTGGTTGAGTGAAACTGGAGGCCTTCGATTGAATGCTTGAATGCATAAACGTGAGATATAATATCACCAGAGAGTATGGCAGGGAGCCAGTTTTCCTCTAGCAATTCCCCTGCATTTTTTCCCCAATTCTTTTGTTCCCCCCTATTTTCCCCTAATATAATTTTCCCCCAAACAATTTTCCCCTACAGCACTTTTTTTTAGATTTATCTAAATCGACTGTGCCATCCCTCCGAGATGTTAAATGTGGGTTGGGTTAACTTGATAATTTCGTCCGGAAGAGGAAGATGTCACCTAATATTGACACACAACTTTATTTGTTTTTCTAGCAACTTATTAACCTATATTTAATTCCAAAAGTGAATAAAAAGTTAACTGTATTAAATAAAAAATATCTAGAGGAAAACTTAGGGAAAAAATTAATGGACCAGGGGAAAATTAGTTAGGGTAAAACTGTTACAGGAAAACTGGCCCCAAACTGAGAGTATACATGGAATTATGCAAGGATTCACTTCGTTAATATCCCTGGGAGATACAACGCGACGTATATTAACTTACGACAGTCGCAATTTCCAAATAAGAGTAATATTTGAAAGCTTTCAGGTAAATAAAAAACTAAGGGAATTTAGTGGTGAAATTAAACGGCAATTTGAAAGTAGATTCAAGTTAGACGTTTGGTATTATGTTCTACTAGTCATTTTGCCTCTTGGCAAAGAACCTACCAAAGAAATTACTGAGGAAGATTGCCGTTGAAAGATAATAAACATATGGTAAGCATTAATTAATTCATTAAAAATATTCTGCGTATTTCCTATTCCTCTCCCAGATTGACATTCTCCTCTCACGAGGCCTGCTTGGCGGGCGAAACACCCGGTGTCAGTTTTTTAACGTTGGCCATCCTTCTCCCTGTGTGTATGACGGGTCACTGGCGAAGGAGTTTCCTCGTAAACCCTGATTGTGCGTGTGAATAAGAATCACGAAGATGGCTGTGTATTGTATGCAAACCCACGTGAATGAGCGCTTGAAAGTTTTTATCAATTTTATTTTATTTACTTTGGTTATTTGTTTTCCTCTTTCCCCACTTTTATTTTTATTCTTATCTTGTGTGCGTGAAGGGTCACTGGCATTGGAGAAATCCTCGTAAACCCTGCTTGTGTGTGTGATTGAACTCACGAAGGTGTCTGTATTTTGTACACAAAACTGAGTGAGTGATTGTGTGAGTCACTGTTCGTTTTTAATTTTTACCTTGATTCCCTTAATTTTGAGTGTGACGGTTGTTTGTAGCATATGAGTGAGTGTGCGGATGTATCATTTACTGCCACTTAAGTTTCTCCGTATGCTTGATTTTGTACGTGTGGCTGAGAGCTCCCTTACTTTGTATACACTCCTTCCTTCCCCCCCTCCCCCCTTTTTTATTCCTTTGCCCCCTAATGGTTACGGCTTTGGGGATTTTAATTTTAATTTGTTACATGGTAAGCATTTTTTATTTTGAATTCAAGCGTAAATATTGATTCGAGAATAAGTATTATAGCAATCACTACACCTAATCGGTATCCGGATGTATGTTAAAAGAACCATCGCCCCGCAATGATTATTCTTACCCTTTGAAATTTATAGTCTCTCTACTCGTGATTCGAATCACTCCAGCTCAGATCTTTCAAATCAGTCTCCCCGAGAAACCCTGCCATTGCGACGTTGAATTTAGATCCCCTATGCCTTAAACTATTTTCAGCTCACTCATGATGCTCATCACGCACTCGGTTGGGAAACCTGGATTAATCAATTTGAAGAGTTGTACCCGTCAGTTCTACTGGTCGGGAGTTTTCGCTAATGAGTGAGGGGGTCTACGGGGGCCTTCATCGTGGGGGGGCCCGGAGAAGTCGATTCCTGGGTCCCCCGTCTTCCCACTTGCAGTGGTGGTCCTCCTTGATAGGTGCCACGCCCCCTTCACCCACTTTTAACCTTGGGCGGAATCTCTGGGATATCTCCGGCTGGCAATCAAAAGTCAGCACAGAATTTCGGTGGGAACTCGTCAGAGCCTCATTTCGCCAGGAGAAATGGTTAATTGGGATTCAGGCGATGCGGCGATTAGTCAAGGGGGTGGCTGCTACCCCCCTCTCTCTCCCACTCACTCAACAATCACTCCTCCCTCCAACCCCTTCAGTCCTCGTTATTCCCTCCCACTATTCTTTCCACTTCTCGTCACTGCTGTCGCCACATCTTCGTCCAATATTGTCTTTAAATTAGAGCCTTTAAGTTGGCTCCACCGAATTACGAAGTAGATGTCATAATTGTGAAAATTTCAGATCTTATCATTTTTGGTCCTTCTATCGATTGGTAATAAAATAAATTGGCCTTTCCATGATATATTTGAACAAAAAATACGTTGAAAATCAGATATTTTATACGTGGCTATACGGCAGAGCATGGCTCTTGCAGTAAAATTTGCAGATTAATAATGTAAAGAGAAATGTCGTTTTGACGAAAAACTAATATAAGATGCGCAATTTTATGTAGAATTTTGAAGCAAAGTAAATTTGTTAAATAATAATCGCGGATCAAATTAAAATAAATGTTTTGTTTTTCCATGGTTGTCATGGGGGAAATAGTTTGTTGATAACGAGGATTCGGGGCATAACGATATTGAACACGAAAGAGAATGGTTGTATCATTGATTTGAATAAAAACTTAATCCAACAATTTGGTAGCAGAGCGTGGTTATAAGATACACGAGTGAAATTTCCAGGAGGTCAAGAAAAGTGACAAGGGAAAATGTCAGACTTTGGAGTTTCAAGAATCGAGCCTCTAACAAACAAGAATTATGGACTTTGGAGCATGAGATTGGTTGCAGTTCTTAAGGCGAAAGGATTGTATCAAGATATCATTTTCGGTGATGAACCAGAGAAGAATGATGCTGATGCAGCGGCTGTGGCGAAGTGGGAAGCCTGGTCAAAGAAGAACGACGAGGCCAACATGCTGATCATTATGACACTTTCGGCGGAGCAGGCGTTAGCATGTCAAGGTATTTCCAATGCAAAAGAGTTGTGGCTTTTGTTAAAGAAACGTCACGACGGTGTTGAGAAACATAGAAAGACTCAGTTAATGATTGAATTGGCTAAATTAGAAAAATTAGAGAAAGAAAGCATTGACGGTTATTTAACTAGAGCTCAAACATTAGAGACTCAACTTAAGGAAATGGGTAATAATATTGAAGATTATGAATTAATTATGTACGTAATCGAGGGTCTACCAAAGAGTTTCAGTGAAGTTGCAACAGCGATTTCTTCCAATCCAACGGTGAATTTCGAATTCATGAGAGGAGCACTTTTGCGATATGAGGAGAAAAACAAGAAATCAGCCAATGAAGGAGAGGTCAAGGCTTTTAAGGCGAAGGTGCAGACTAAGAAAAAATGTTTCTGTTGTGGAAAAATTGGACATTTTGCTCGTGATTGCTGGCACAAGGACAAGGAGAATTCAATTGAGACTAAAGAAAATTCAAAGGATTTTTACAAGAATAAGAGCAAATTCAAGGGAATTTTCAAAGGAGGCAAGAATCAACATGCATTTGAAGTGAGGGAGCATCACAAGATAAATGCAGAAAATGGAGTCACTTGGATGCTTGATTCGGCGTGCACATCTCACATGACTCATCAAGAGGAGTTATTGATTAAAAAGAGGAAAGACAATGTGGAGATCGTGACGGCTGAAGCAGGCAGAAAGATTCACGCTGAATTTCGAGGAGAAATTGAAGGAACCAGCTATCTTGACGATGGTGAGGTAGCATTAACTATAAAAGACGTACTTTATGTTCCAGATTTAAACAGCAACTTGATGTCAGTTCCAAGTCTGGTCAAGATGGGCAAGAAAATAGTTATTGATGAAGATGGATTTGGAATTTATGACAAGAAAACAGGAGAATTAGTTGCACAGGGGATCTTTGAAGCAGATGCTTTTATGTTTCGAATGAGCACGGACAGCGATGAACGAGAGCTGAAGAAAGAAGTTTGCTTTAGCACAAGCGAAATAAATAGTAATTTATGGCACCAGAGGCTTGGTCACATTAACAATAATTATCTTTCTAGATTGGCGAAAGAGAATCTTGTCAGAGGACTCGAAAATGTGTCGATCAAGGACGACAACTGCGAGGATTGCATTCAAGGGAAACTGACGAGAGCACCATTCAAAGAAGTCGAAATCGAAGGTGCACAGCAGATCTTGGAAAGACTGCACGCGGATTTGTGTGGTCCAATGCAACAAGAATCAATTGGAGGGAGTAGGTACATGCTGACTATTGTGGACGAGTACAGCAGAAGATATTTCGTCGATTTTTTGAAGAGTAAAAGTGAAACTGCCGATAAACTGATCGAGTTTATTGAGAGAAAAGAGAACGAGACAGGACAAAAGGTCAAGAATTTTCGCTCAGACAATGGTACAGAATTTATCAACGACACATTGCAAGAATATTTCAAGAAGAAAGGCATCAAGCACGAGAGAACGACGATCTATTCTCCACAGAGCAACGGAATTGCTGAGAGAGCCAATCGAACGTTGGTGGAAATGGCTCGAACGTTACTCATTGTAGCTGGATTAACACTGATGTTTTGGGCAGAAGCCGTGTGGACTGCGAGCTACTTGCATGATCTTTCACCTACGAAGAAGAGGGATCAAGTTCCACTTGAGATTTGGAAAAACAAGAAACCATCGGTCAGACATCTCAGAGTTTTTGGCTGCAAGGTCTTCTACAGGAATGAAGATGTTCAAAAAAAGAAGCTTGACGTGAGATCAAAGGAAGCTGTGTTCGTGGGATACTCGAAGAACAGGAGAGCCTACCGAGTATTTGACTTGAGTGACAGGAAGATTCACGAGAGTCGAGACGTAAAGTTCATTGAAGAAAAAATGGGTTTTCAGAAGAAGGAAGAAGACGTTGGTTATGACGAGACTAACTACGTTTTTATCCCAATTGAGAGGCAAGAGAATCGAGACGAACGACACGAGGAAGAAAACAATTCAGGAATTATCCATGACGTTGTTGAAGATATTCAAGGACAATTCGACAGTGATGATGATTCATCTCATAAAAATCCGTTGGTAATTGTTCAAGCTGGAGAGAGAAGAAGAGGGAGAAAAAAAGGTGACACGAACGATGTCCTGAAACAGAGACATCAAGAAGAATTAAAAGGAATAGAAGATGAATTAAGACAACAAGGAGTAAGAAGGTCAACGAGAGAGAAGAAGGAGCCCGATTGCATTGCCAATATGGTGCAAGAAATCAATCCAAGGAACTACAAAGAAGCAATCGAGTCCAAGGACAAGATCAAATGGATTGAAGCAATGAACAAGGAATTGAAAAATATGAAAAATTATCGGACTTGGGAAATTGTTAACAAGCCAAAGGAGGTAAAATTAATTCAAAGCAAATGGGTTTTCAAGAAAAAGGGAACCAAAGATGCAGAAGTATACAAGGCAAGACTGGTAGCTGATGGTTCACGACAGCGAATGGGAGTGGATTACAAAAGCTCTTACAGTCCAGTGATGAAGCAAGAGTCATTGAAGACACTGTTGGCAATTGCAGCGAAGAAAAATTACAAAGTGGAGTTCATTGACGTCGAAGCAGCGTATTTGAACGCAAAATTGGACAGGCATGTGTACATGAACCCACCAAAAGGAGTAAACATTGAAGAAGGGAAGATATTTAGACTAAAGAAGAGTTTATATGGACTTCCAGAAGCAGGAAGATGTTGGTTTAAGAAATTATCTGGAATTTTGAAGGAATTGGGATTGAAACCATGTAAAGCAGATCCATGTGTATTTGTCGAAGAGTCAAAGAAGGGATTTTTGGCAATTGGATGCTACGTGGATGACTGTATAATTGTTGGTGACAGTCAAAAGAAGATTGATCAACTGGTGGAAAAACTGAAAAAGCAATTGAAGATTAAGGTGTCAAAGGAGGATGAAGTGAAGTTCCTAGGAATAAAAATCAAAGAAGAAAAAGAAGGATTTATCATGGAACAATCAAGCTACATCGAAGAAGTTATTGAGAGATTCGGAATGGAGAATTGCAATGGAGTGAAGACACCAGCAGCAAGTGGAGTCAAACTTGACGATTACGAAGATTCGGAGAAAGCAAACAAGGATTAGTACCAAGAAATACTTGGATGTATTGGATATTTGGTGAGAGGGACGAGGCCGGACTTGGCATACACCTACAGCAAACTATCGCAGTACTCAAAAGATCCAAGGATGATTCATTACGAGGCGTTGAAGAGAGTTTTGAGATATTTGAAGGGGACCAAAGGGTATCGTTTGAAGATTGGCAGAGAAGTTGGAAGACTGGAGATTAGTTCAGATGCCAGTTGGTGTACCACTTTGGACTCGAAATCATTTGGCGGATATTCAGTGAAGATTGGAGACGCATTGATCAGTTGGAGAAGCGGAAAGCAGAAGATGGTAGCTTTATCAACTATGGAATCGGAGTTGGTGGCATTATGTGATGGAGTTTGTGAGGGCATCTGGTTGACAGAGTTGTTAGAAGAGCTGGGACAATTTGAAGTTGTTGAACGACCAATAAAAGTTCGAACTGACAGTCAATCAGCATTGAATTGGAATAACAATGAGAAGATCAACAAAGAAAACAAGCACATCAGGAGAATGTATCATTTTGTCAAGGATGAAATCAAAAATGGTGAGATGGTCCTTCATCACGTGGGTTCAGCAGACTTGGAAACTGATGTTTTGACCAAGGACGTCAGCGAAGCATTAATGAAGAAGCACATTCCAAACTTGAGCTTAATTATTTAAAATTTGTCACGCGAAAGGAGGAATTTGAAGCAAAGTAAATTTGTTAAATAATAATCGCGGATCAAATTAAAATAAATGTTTTGTTTTTCCATGGTTGTCATGGGGGAAATAGTTTGTTGATAACGAGGATTCGGGGCATAACGGTATTGAACACGAAAGAGAATGGTTGTATCATTGATTTGAATAAAAACTTAATCCAACAAATTTAGCATGGTAAAAAAGTGCTCACCTTACCACACTTTAAATATTAAATTAATGTTAATAAATGTTTGCTCGAAAAAAAACGGAAAAGCCTTAGTTTCATGAAAGTGGCGCTACACTATGTTGTTATCATTGACAACGGTACGTCTGACGGAATGTGCTTACAAGCGTATTTACCGACTTAATATTTAGGAATATACCTTACATTTGAAAGTCCTTCCTATATTTTTTATGTAATTTTAATATTTCATCTGTTATTGATATTATGTAATTAATACCAATGCTTCCAAATAGTAGCAGCGTCATTGTTGCCAAACAATTTTCAAAAATACGAATATTGATAACATTCAAAACAAAGAGTTTTATTGGAAAGGAATAGTTTAAAACTAATTAAGAAAATATTTAACCTATTTTAATATACGTATTACCGGGATTGAGCATGTACTCTCACTTTGTAAATTAAACGTGGCAACAACACTTCAGCCATGTTTCGGAGTCAAAATGAGTTAAAAAAGCTTGTAAAAAATGGAATGCAACTACAACGCGCTATACAATAGCATACTCATACAATTAATGTGTATGCGTTATCACCTTATAGATGATTTTCCATATAGGTGTTTTTCTGGGTCGGTATTTATTCATTAAATATCATTTTCTTTTACGGGATATTGAATTGCGGAGTCACGGTGGAACCTCCTTAACAGCCGGCGTGAAAGTGGTGACTTTAAAGATAGGTAAGATTGGGTTTGATTATTAAAGAGACTATATCTATTGGTCTGGGTTAGAACAATGGAACGTTCGTCTCAATTGTGGGGTCTATGTAGGGTCAATGTGATGGTCTAATGAATGCATTTGTGAGTGTCAAAATAGCTGAGGAAGTTCTAAGGTGTGAACAAGGTGTGAAAGGCATAAAAGATAAAAGCATAACTATGAATCGATAAGGTTAAAATTCATAAAAGAATTGTGTGGTAAGCTACGTCAAACTAAGGCCGACGTCTGGTGGTAGTGACCATCTCTAGGCTGGCGTTATATCCTTGTAGAAAACTGCTATAATTTTTTCCTTCCACTACGATCGGCTATAAGAGTGCCTCCATAATAGTAGGGAATATGCATTAAATTTGTTTTTGTGTATTAATGATGCACTTGATGAAAACCTTTCTCATCATCATGATGATTGGTCAACAATCCTAGGATTGGTTTGACGCAGCTTTCCACTCGATTCTTCTATCGGCCAACCTTTTCATTGTGACGTAATTCTTCATTTTTACATCCCTCACAACCTGTTCCATGTATCTCATACGAGGCCTGCCTTTTCCAATCTTCCCGTTCACTTACCACTCGACGATATTCTTCGCCAGTCCATCATGTCTCAAGATATGGCCGATTAAGTTGTCCATCTTTCTTTTTAGAGTTATCATCAGGCTTCTCTCTTCTCTCACTCTTCTTAGGACTTCCTCGTAACTCACTCGTTCGATCCAATCTTCAGCAATCTACTGTGGCGCCTTTCTTTCTGTAGCACCTTTCTCAAAAATTTAAATATATAAGCTAAAATTTTCTGTGTGAACCCCAAAGGTTATTACAATCTATTAAAGTGCAACGGAAAATTGATGAAATTTACGTGATCTGGTAACGTCTGCTGACCTCACTGCTCGACATACGTTCCATATTGCTACGGAATCACGTTTATTTTAGAAGGAAACGAGGCGAATATATTGTTTTGAGGTATTTATTCGTTTCTTGACCGAAACGATGACTGGAAAGGGATTTACATAGAAAGCTCGATCCGACAATATGCCTTTGGTAGACTGGACCATTATCATAAAATTAGAGAAATTGATTGCCGAACTGACAGATTCAAGATGTCCTTTTTTCCTCGTACAAATAGGGATATGAATTTCCGTAAATAAATCTAATAGTAAAAATACAAGTGTTCCATTTGAAAGCATGGGTAGTTGCATGTTGGTATACGGACTTTAAATTAACACAAGTAGCTAACAGTATGTTTTTGCATGGTTGCTGAGCTATTTATATATTTTGTTTAAAAATTGTCAAGTTTAGACTACAGTATAATTATCCACAAATCCTTTTTCTGCAATATATTAAATGCATGTTTTATGTGAATTAAACCCCTGCCACACGGTGGCAGGGGTTTAATTCATACAAATACATCTACATATTAACCTGCAAGCCATATGGTGGCTTGCAGGTTATTATGTAGATGTATTTGTAACTGCCAACGTTTCCCTCATCGGATCGAAAGACTTTCTCCCAAGCAAGTGCAATATTTTAACGAAATTTTAAGGATGGAGGTGCTTTTTGCCCAAAAGTTAATAAATTGAGCGCCTACCTCAAACTCACTTGCGCGCCGGAGCGGCAAACGCTTCTGCATCAGCGGTTTCCTTCCATTTCCCGTGAGCAGCGATCCGTTTCACAATGTGCTAATAACCTCTTCAACCATCGAAGTCTCACGTCACTCTTGAACTATTTCAAACTATTTCCATTTTCCGCTGAAATCCTCTCTCTTCTGTCGAATCCCTGATATGAGAACGCCTTGATCATTCCCTTCTTAGGCAAAAAAAGGAAACGCTAAAAAAAACCCTATTTCACCCAGTCTAATCTATCTATTCTAATAATTTATCCTCTCACCACTAATCAAACTTCCTTCCTCAGTCTTATAATTTGGTTCCATTTTCAAACAAAAAAGATGCCACGGATACGCTTTTTGTGAGGTGTGTGCCTTATTAATATGTTGAAATAAGTTATTTCATGTATCCAAATTCAAACGTTCAAAGTATGAAGGCTATATCCTTTTCAATTCCATGTTCGATCATTTTCTCCGTGAAAGTGCTCCTGCAATACATATGTGTATTGTGCATTGAATTATAAATGATTTGGTAAGTAATGGGGAACAAGCATATCATTTTATCACTGTTTGAACTTATTAATTCAGTTTATTTGGTAAAATGTGCTTGAAGAAATTTTTCTTGAAGAATTAAGAAGTGTTACAAAAATTAAAAATGGTACATTTTCGGAATCGTAAAAACACCTGTCAGCGTATGACGTCACGGCACGGTATCCCTGTGGGTTTTGTTCATCTGTTTTGCGTGGAGGAAAGTTGTTTCTTGAATACTTAGTGAAAACGTACGTATTTAACTCTTTCGTTTAATGAAATAAACTAATGTATTTTGATTTCCTTATATATATTTGCTTCTTTTTCCGCTGAACTGAACGTTTGTTTCCGTAGCAATATGGAATCTGTATCGTGCAGTGACGTCAGAAGGCGTTTCAGATCACGTGACTTTCGTCAAGTTTTTTGGAACATTTTAATAGCTCTGTGGTCTTCAGCATTTGCATATCATTTGTGCATCTTTGTGGTTAGCATAGAAAATTTTGGCTTACATATTTAAAGTTGTGAGAAAATTCCGTATCAAATACATCATCGAAACATGAGAAATGATACTGCCTCTGCATTAGTTGTGTCAAATTAAAATGACCCATTCGTTTTCCGTAAAGATGGCGCCAAGTCTACATTTAATTATTTCACATCTTAAAACGTTACTAATCATCGGATAATTACAAGCCCAAAGGCCATTTAAAATAGCCCTAAAGCCTCTTGGGATTCGTATTTAGAGCAGACACTAAGAATCGGAACTCTTGTATCCAGGTTTACATGCATAAATCAATACATAAGATCCAATAATGTATATATTCGACATTTATCTCTGTACAGTAACCTGAGCATTTTTGAGCCAAAAGATTTCATTTTTATGTTGTCCCAAAATCCTTTCGCTAATGCATGAGGTAATATTTTCTAACGTTTAACGTATTGTCAATTCATTTGCCAATCACTGATAAAGATGTGATGATAGATACGACACCCGATGAATAGCTCAGTTTCGGAGAATGGGGGCGTTTACTCAGAACCGAGTTCTCTATTTTGAAATCGTTAGCTAGAAACAAAAATGAGATTTAGTAATAAAATTATCAATTTATATTTTAACCTTAATTTAAAGACTAAAATTTAATATATAGTATATACCTATATAAATTATTATATTATAACCCCAACCAGAGAAAACTTAAATTAAAATCAAATTAAATTAACATTTAAAAAATCAAAAACCGACGCCACCAGAACGAGCTGCATTAAGGATATCTGCGTCATCCACGTCCCATCATCCTTGACTCTTTAGAGGGAGACTGGAGGGGGAAGGGAGGGGAGTGGAGGTGGGGAAGAAAGGTCTCCTCGCGCAGATCCTGTCGCATCCTGTAAATAATCCAAAAACAACTGAAAAACAAAATACTTTCGTTGATATTTTGGCGCGACTAAAAGCTTGCTGAAGTTTATTTACTTGAGTTGTGTTGTCTTGGTCTGCAGAATTTTGCATTCTCGGTCGTAATTGGACGAAGTAGATAACGTACAAGTTCTCTGAGTGCCAAATTTTCCGAAGGGGTTAAAAATATCAATTTGTTGCCGCTTATAACCCAAGAACGACTCGGCGGATCGAAGAACGGGACAATACGGGTCTTTTTATATCACAAACTCTATTAGTGTTATGTATGAGTAATGTTCTCTGACAACTCCTCTTTCTTCACAAAGGACTTCACAAGAAGTTCTTCACAAATTCTATGAGTAGGAGTAGAGTCTAGAATTAATACAAGATGTAGAGTTGGAATCATTATCAGAGCGTAGGTTAAGGTACAGATTAAATCTATTAGAGAAATTTCAATCGGATGTCTTTACTGAAGATGTTAGGAATATATTAAAAACACCAGCGTATTATTCTAGATTCGACCAGATAAGATTAGAGAGATAGATTGTCGTACAGATAGATTCAAAAGGGCATTTTTCCCCCGTACTATAAGATATCAGAATAGGCAGCATAGCAAACAGATAGGTAAGGGAAATATTTGAAAGTATTCTGTAGAGAATGATGCATGTATTAATCCCTTAAATACTGTTGATACTAACAACCTAGTTGCATGAGACCCTATAGTTGCTTGATTGCATGTCGGTAGTGCATGCTTGGTGATCTTCACCCCCTGCCACACACCCTCGCTGTGGCTTCCAGTGTATCGTGTAGATGTAGATTACATGCGGCAATAAAAAATATGAAAAACGACCCCATTATTGATACCAGCCTGTTCTAAGGCAAGGCGCAGTAGTGACTACAATGATAGCACGCAATAGATGGCAGACGATCCAATATGATTCCCTTGCGTCTGATCTGGAATGAACCACCGTTTTCCCATCCACGTAGTTTCTCCTTACCTGAGTGGGGACAGCCTATTACGCATTTCTCCTTCCCTCCCAGAATTCCGTTCTGCCTCCGTCTGTCCCTTTCGAGGACATATTCGCTGTCGTATTCGCGTCCCTGCGAATGGGGAGAGGGTTTTTTTTTGCGGGACCGTCGCATCTGCGTCGTACCCTTCTCCACCCGTCTCTGTCGATCGAACTTTATCTCGTGAGTGATGGATGTTACTGGAGGAGCGCGTTCGGATCCAGCGAGTGGAAAGACTGGAAGGGGTGAGGGGGGGGGGGAATAGGGTGCCGGGGCCCGAATGGAGGCCGCGGGGCGGCGGCCGAAGCGAGTTGGGCACAGAAAGGGAGTTCCCAACCCCATCGAAAACCCCTGAGAGTCGTCCAAGAAAAAAACTTATATGAATTACCCTTCGTAACTTCGAGCAGCCACTGGTCATGAAGAGTATTCTACATCTACATATGCCGGCCTCAGTGGTGGCGGGGTTAAGTCCTCGCCTGCCATTCCGAAGGTCGCGGGTTCGAGTCCCGCCTGGGTAAAACTCAACTGTTCCGGGCATAGGTGTTTTTAAATGTGTTGTCCATATATATAACAATGATCGTAATTGGGGGCACCTGTGATCATTACAGAAATTATTATTATTATTATACCCTGCAAGCCACCACAAGGGTGTATGGCAGGGGGTGATTTCTCACCAAACATGCACTAAATATCATGCATAAAAAAGAAATAGTATTAATATCGTAGTCAGAACTACACTATTTAAAAAAGATAGAAAATGCAAAGCAAACATGCAAAAACATTCTGTTAGTAGGGTTAGCTTTAAGTACTCATACCAACATGCAGCTACCAATGCTATTCATTGCTACTCTCCGATAGGACATATTTACCGTTATTCGTATCTCTTATTGTGCGAGGGAAAAAGGACATTTTGAATCGGTCAGTTCGGCAATCAATTTCTCTAGTTTTATGATTATGGTCCAGTCTGCCATAGTAAGTTGGGGTTCGTAAAATATTTTCAACATCATAACCGAAAATATTTCCTTGGAATTTGTGGAAGAGATTAAGTCTGAATTTCAACCTGCGATCTGGCATTGATTCCCATTTCAATTCATTTAATAGACTGGTTACGCTAATATGGTTATCGTATCGTCCCTTTACAAATCTTGTCGATGTTCGCTGCACACGTTCAAGTTCATTACTTAGACCGATTTCGTAGGGATCCCGTACACTGGCAGCATATTCCAAATGAGGTCTAACAAGGGAAAAGTAGCTGATTTCTCGTACATAGTATTACTGATGCTTAGTGTATGCCAATATAATTCTTTGGCAAAAACATACCTTAATGGGGAATGTGCATGAATTTTTTAATCGTGTAAAAATGGTGTACTTGATGAGAAATTTTCTCACATATTTAAATATATAAGCCAAAATTTTCTATGCCAACCTAAAAGGTTAATATGTGCTATTAAAATGCTTTCAAAAATTGCCGAAAGTCGCCTGACTTGAAACGCCTTTTGACGTCATTACACAGCCGTTTATTTTAGAAGAAAACGAAGGGAATATATTTTATCAGGAATTTAGCTTTTTTTCGATCGAAACAATGACTGAATATGGATTTAAAAAAGCATATTCCGACAGTTTGCCTTTGGTTGACTCCCTTATGGTGTCATCCTTCTTAAAAAAAAACGGATTACTTGGTCATGGAAGAGTTTGAAAACAAACATGGTAGTATACAGGTATTGTGCCTACATTTGTGGGTGAATTTCTTATTACAATCCATACTGTTTCAATAAAAAATCGAAATTCAATCGTTTAATACATTAAGCAAATGAGATAAATACATACGTTTTCGCCAAGTATTTATTGAATAACTTACCTCCACGTACAACGGATAATGAACACTCATAGCGATACCGTGCCGTGACGTCATGCGATGACGTAGTGTTTTTAAGCTGCCGAAAAGGTGCAATTTTTAAAGAGCAATATCTTTTTAACGGAACTTAATTCTTCTGTAAAATTTTCGCGAAGCGCATTTTAGCGTTTAAACCTCACATTAAAAGAGTTATAAAAAATAGTGCATACTCCCCATTAAGGAGGCTCCACCGAACTATGAACTAGATGTAATTTTTGTGAAAATGTCAGGACGCATCATGTTTTGGCCCTTCTATCGATTGACAACAGAATAATGAGGCCTTTAAGTAATATATTTGAAAAAAAACGACGTTGAAAATCAGGTACTTTATACGAGGCTATACGGCAGAGCATGGTTCTTGCGGTAAAATTTGTAGATTAATAATGTAAAGAGAGATGTCGTTTTAACGAAAAACTAATATAAGATGCGCAATTTTATGCATAATTTAGCATTGCGAAATAAGTGCTCACCTTAACACACTTGCTTACTTGATGATAATAAATGCTTGCTCGAATAAAATCAGGTCTTAGTTGCATGAAAGTGGCGCTACAGTATGTTGTTATCATTGGCGACGGTATTTGTGACGGATAGTGCTTACAAGCCTATTTACTATAACTTAGTTTAAGAATATACCTTAACAAGGTCCTTCCTATATTTTTATGTGATTTAAATATTTCATTGGTTATTGAAATAGTGTAATTAATACCAATGATTGCAAATGGGAGCAGCGTCATTGTTGCCAAAGAATTTTCAAAAATATGAATATTAATTATATTCAAAACAAAGAGTTGCATTTGCAAGGGAATAGTTTAAAGCTAAGTAAGAAGATATTTAACCTATTTTAGAATATGTATTAGCGGGATTGAGCATGTATTCTCACTTTGTAAATTAAACGTGGCAACAACATGTCAGTCATGTTCCGAAGTCAAAATGAGATAAAAGAGCTTGTAAAAAATAAAATGCAACTACAACACGATATATAATATCATACTTATAGAATTATTGTGTATGCGTTATCACCCTATAGATGATTTTCCATATAGGAGAGTTTCTGGATTCGTATTTATTCATTAAATAACATAGCTCTTTTACGCTATTATGAATTGCGTAGTCACGGTGGAACTTCCTTAATGAGTGTTTACAATGTCATTTGTAATCTTTGGCACCAGATGGCGAAGCATTGATTTAAGTGCTTCGTGTAGAAAGGAAGGTGGCTCAACGTTCAGGCTGATCCAAGTACGCTGAGCGCAGGATGCTACACGCTAGGATGAGCGGCCCGGATCAGCCGACATAACGGCTGATCACACCGTGTAGAGGCGCCAACATTGTTCAGCCGATGGGGAGGCTCAGCAAACTTCGGAACCCCAACTTAAGTAATACGCTTTGTTTTTGTTTGGACTCGTGTGGCGCAAAAACGCGGTTGCTATGTAAAACTTGGATAAATAAGATTCTCAATCCAATGGAAGGAAACGGGGAAAAAGTTCCGGAAAGTACCGAAGGTAATAGAAAGTGATAATATACCAGTAGAATTATCTCATTCTCTCAATAGCTTTCTATGCCAGTCTAGTTGAGTGTTTACAATGTCATTTTTAATCTTTGGCACCAGATGGCGAAGCGTCGATTTAAGTGCTTCGTGTAGAAAGGAAGGTGGCTCAACGTTCAGGCTGAGCCAAATACGCTGAGCGCAGGCGGACCTGTAGAAGAGACATAAGTCATTCTTATCGACCACTTTATTTATGTAGATAGGAATGTTTTTATGGAGTTGTTTGATCATATTTTTGAATAACACCAAATTTGTGCCAATTTTTCGCCTCTTTATTTAGGCTAATTAAAAATCCTACTGCATGTACTAATAATGAATTAGATATACAGAAATTAAGCAAAACATACTATAATATCATTGCGTCCACAACGTAAATGTATCTAACTGAACACAACCATTAACATGTAAATTAATACACATTTAATATTCACTTTTGTTAAAAATATTGTATTAATAAGTATTTTATGTAATAATTTAAGTTTTGGTTGTTTCATTTTTGTACAAAAAGGTTGGTTGATGAATTTTTGTATATAAGAAGGTCCTTAATTGTTGTTGGTGTTTTTTAAAAATTTTTTCACCAGAGCTATGTGAAAATAAATTAATATTGATGTGTATTAATGCAATTGTAATTGTAAACTTGCAATATGTACTTTAATAGCCCTGAAGAAGCCTAAATAAAGAGGCTAAAGTTGCTCTAATTTGGTGTTTATCAAAAATACGACCAAAGAACTCCATAAAAAACTTTTTTATCTCTACAAAGTAATTTAAGATATTGCACCCTTCCCCAATACAAATTACATTTGTATGCTATTTTGACAACACTAAATCATATTTCTTATTTTGGTAACATGATAGTTTTCCATTTAATCTTTTGCTAATGGATCTCAAATAGTTTGTGGCCCCATGTGTCTCTTTGGTAAGTGTACAATATGAACATAATTTGATACCATGTTTATGGGTGCATGTTGCTGATGTCCTGAAAAAAATAACCTTTCGAATCCTCGTGTATCTGAGGTAAGGGAAGTCGGAAATTGAGAATATGTGGAAAATCCAAAAAGTATCCGATGCATTCAAGTAGAGAGAATTTTATCAGCTTGAAGGATAGGTTTTGATGCACTTCTTAGCTTAACAATGATTCCTCAAGCAACTGTTTACTCCCCTTTCTATTTATTCAGTCGATTTCATATTTATGTCTCGTCATTTAATAATCCAAATTATTTTTTCATTTTAGCACCTTTTGCTTGCTTTCCTGGTATTCTAAATTCAGTCGCAGATTTCGGGGTCTTGTTAAATGCCAGCTTTTTATTTTTCTATCCTCCTACTTCATCTCATCTTTGGGCAAC
The DNA here is from genome assembly GCA_933228895.1 of Platycnemis pennipes. Classification (NCBI taxonomy): domain Eukaryota; kingdom Metazoa; phylum Arthropoda; class Insecta; order Odonata; family Platycnemididae; genus Platycnemis; species Platycnemis pennipes. Next base: position 16,430,138 of record OW121856.1, read on the forward strand.
ACTCCTCCGTTTATCCTACTTCCTGTCCATTGCACTTTTTCCATTATCCTTCACATCTTAAAGTCTCCACTGTAATCTTTCCATGTCTTTCCTAAATCCAGGTTTCGGAATAAGAAAAATCTCCAGACCCACGCCTTATATTAAGATATTCAGCAACCATTTCTGTACACATTTTCCCAAGATTTTTGTTAGCTGCTCTCTTTTGTTGGTAAATGCTTACAACGCCAATGCAATCCTCATAGGATATGACATGCCGAAGGAACCTGGTTGTCGGCTCCAGCCTCATAAAAACAGTTGATTAGAAATACATCTACATCTATATAATATCCTGCAATCCACTATAAAGGTGTGTGGCAGGGGGTGAATTCTCGCCAAACGTGCACTAGATATCATGCATAAAAAAGTATTAGTACTAATATACTAGTCTAGACTTTAATTTATTTAAAAAAGACAAAAATAGCAAAGCAAGCATGCGATATAATTCTGTTAGTTGGGTTAGCTTATATCCTTATACCTACACGCAACTACCTAAGTTAGAAATAAGATAATTGATACACTCGTATTGGACATATTTACCGCTATTCATATACTTAATTGCACGAGGAAAGAAGGACATATAGAATCTGTCAGTTCGGCAATGAATCTCTATAATTTTGTGATTATGGTCTAGTCTACCTTAGTAAGATAGGGTTCGCAAAGTATTTTTAACGTCATCACTGAAAATATTATCTCGGAATTTATTTAAGAGATTGAGTCTAAAATTCAACCTGCGATTCGACAATGATTCCCATTATAATTCATTCAATGGACTGGATCTAGGAACCAAGAAATTCCACGCAGTCGTGAGTGGTGAAGGCGTTTTTCAAGGTATTCAAATTTGGTACAGAAGTACACCCGTGCTTTGACAGTTCTTCTATAGCAATCAGATTCTGTTTCGAGATTCTTTGAATGTCTCCTGGAAAGCACGTGGTATAGAGTGTGCCAAATTGTCATTTAAAATTTACTTCGTTTGAATCTGAATTATATATTAATCGATCACGAAAAAATATTGGATTATTGTATGGATTTAAAATGCCTAACCACGAACTCATACGACCAGGATAGGGTTACAAAATAAAGATAACAATAAAAGTAGATAGATACTAGGCATACGCTTTTTCGAGAATTTTCCGTTGCTCCGTTTTCTTTATGCTGCGGGCTGGATTTTCCTCGAGTGACATTTATAAGAAGTTCATCTATTTAAATAGAATGATAAGTTGGACAGGAGTGGTGTGTATATGCTAAAGTGCTTAGACTGTGACAAGATACATTGGTCAAACTGGTAGAAAGGTTTCTACTCGCATCAAGGAACATAAACAGTGTTTTATTAATCATGACGACAAATCTGGGTTGTCAAAGCATTTATGTGAAATGGGCCATTTTAGTGATTTTAAACCCGAGATTTTACATATGTGTAACAAAGGGCTGAAATTGAACTTTTTGGAACGATTTGAGATTGTGAATAGCCCGGATAAAGAAAGATTATGCAATGACAATATGTTCCCTACCCACTCACCACTCCTTAAAATCTCCCTTCCTAGCAGATTCATACCCATACTACTCTCTTTCAGCTAAGGTCACTTTCTTCCCCCCCCTCCCCCCCCCCCCCCCCCCCCCAACGACCTGGTGGATATATATGGATGTAACTCGGACACAAATTCACCTTGAGAATGACAAAAAATTTTGTTGAAACCTAGGTCGGATACATAAAAAAGTGTGGAATTGACTAAAAGTCTTATATTAATCGTTACCATGAATATTGTGAAAGTCCACAAAGTGACGCCTTCAGTGTTATCTGATATATTAAATAGAAGTTTTGAGATATCCGTAAACATGCATTTAGTTGTTTTTCAAAACTTTAATATTTGGTTATAAGACCTTTATTGGCTTTATGTGTTCCTTTAAGCTCATTTGAGACTATTCTGGACATATTATAAAGCGTGGAAAATGTCTTACGGTTTCTTATGTCTGTTAAAGAGGTTCCGCAATGACCCCGCGCATCAAAATCGTATAAAAGAGCTATGTTATTCAATGAATAAAAACCGATCCATAAAAATACATATATGTTAATTCATCTGTATTGTGATAACTCATACACAATAATTGTATGAGTATGCCATAATATAGCACTTTGTAGTAGCATTCCAATATTTACAAGCTCTTTTAACTCATTTTGACTTCGGAACATGGCTGACGTGTTGTTTCCACGTTTAATTTCCAATGTGAGAGTGCATACTCATTCCTGCTATTGCGTATTCTAAATTAGTATAAATATTTTATACCTAGTTTTAAACTATTGCCTTGCAAATACAACATTTTGTTTTGAATTTTATTAATATTGGTATTTTTGAAAACTCTTTGGCAACAATGTCGCTGCTACCACTTGCTGCATAAAAATATAAGAAGGTCCTTGGCAAGGTATAGTCCCAAATTAAGTTAGCACAAAGGGTCATAAGCACTTTCCGTCACAAGTACCGTATCCAATGTTAACAACATGCTGTAGTGCCACTTTCATGTAACTAAGGGTTTTCTGCTTTTTTTAGAGCGAAAGTTTGTTAATTAATATCAATTAAATAAGTATAGGAAAGCCAGTACTTTTATGCAAAGCTAAATGCTACATGAAATTGTGGTTCTTATATTAGTTTTTCGTCAACATGACATTAAATTTTACATTATTAATCAGCAAATTTTACTGCTGCAGCCATGCTCTGCCATATAACGTATAAAATTGCTGAATTTCATCATCTTTGTTTTTCAAATATATGGTGGTGTGTCCTGAAATTTTCACAAAAATGACATCTACTTAATAATTCGGTGGAGCCTTCTTAATGAGCGTGCATGCATTGTTGGGTAAAGTTAAGAACGGGGACGCACCTTAAGAGAGTAAGATAGGTATAGCAGGAAAGAAATCTTGCGCTTGCACGTTTGACTCGATTGCTTGCAGTAAAGTCTCCCTCCTTTAACCCGTGGATTTCACGTACAAATGTTGCGACTTCAGAGACCCATACACCCCTAGGTGCATGAGGTAGAGCACTTCAGTTCAGTCAACGACCTAAACTAGAGATTCATCTACATCTAAGCGATACTCTGCAAACCACCGCGAGGTGTGTGGAAGGGGGTGAAGATCACCAAGCATGCACTATTGACAAGCAAACAAGCTACTATAGGGTCTCATGCAACTAGATTGTTAGTATGTATAGAGTAATTAAGGAATTGGATGTTAATACATGCATAATGCACTACAGATTATTCTAAAATATTTCCCCAACCTATCCATTTGCTATGCTGCCTATTCTGTTCTCTTATAGTACGGGGGAAAAATGCCATTTTGAATCTATCAGTACGACAATCCATCTCTCTGATCTTATTTATTTGGTCGAATCTAGCATAATACGCTGGTGTTTTTATAAATATTTTTAACATCATCACTGAAAATATGGTCTTGGAATTTGTTTAAGAGATTAAGTCTAAATTTCAACCTGCGATCGGACAATGATTCCCAATTTAATTCATTTAATAGACTGGTTACGCTAATAAGGTTATCGTACCGTCCCTTTAAAAATCGTGTCGATCTTAAAAGAATCTTGCCGAGTATGCAGCCAGTGTATGGGATCCTAATGATTTAGGTTTGATCAGAGAACTAGACAGTGTGCAGCGTAGAGCAGCTAGGTTTCTTAAAAGGTGTTACGATAGCCTTGCAGTGTTTCAGAATTAATAAAAGAATTAGGGTGGGAATCATTATCAGAGAGTAGGTTAAAGTACAGATTGAATCTATTAGCAAAATTTATATCGGATAGCTTTACCGAAGATGTTGGCACATACTAAAAACAACCAGCGTATTATGCTAGATTCGACCAGATAAACAAGATTAGAGAGATAGATTGTCGTACCGATAGATTCAAAATGGCATTTTTCCCCCGTACTATGAGAAAACAGAATAGGCAGCATAGAAAAGGGATAGGTGGGGGAAATATTTTAGAGTAGTCTGTAGTGCATGATGCATGTATTAATCCCTTAAATAATATAGACATTAACAATCTAGTTGCATGACACCCTATAGTTGCTTGTTTGCATGTCGGTAGAGCATGCTTGGTGATCTTCACCCCCTGCCACACACCATCGCGGTGGCTTGCAGGGTATCCTGTAGATGCAGTTGTAGACAGTTCAAAAGACAGCCATCGAACGCTAGTGTCTCACATGCCACATTTTTGGGGGGAGGAAAATTTCGCTCCGTGCATTGGCTTTGGGCAACCAATTAGCGGACGGGTTCGCCTAGGACTTCATGCCCTCGTTCGTGTATTCCTATTGGCTGAGCGAAATCTCATGAGTGGAAACGTTGAGCAACTTTGTAGCTCCTATCTATTGATGCTTCGATGGATATCTTTGGGCTCCGCGTACTGGCATCTGGTTTGCTGCACGCAAAAGTTTCCAGCCCGGTTTAATCAAAAGCTGCTTCCCTTTCATATGTAGAACCCCTTCATGCCCTTTTGTGCCCCTTAATATTCTCTCTCTTATCCATCCATCAACCAAACCATCGACCTCAGCGGGCAATTTTATTCCTACGCGCTTCTTCCATCCGTGATTTGCATGTGATGCGTGAAGTTCCGAATCTTTGAAATGAAAAACCTATAGCTTTATGCGTTTGAAACTGTGCGTGGACGAATGAAAGAGAATTCTCTTTTCAGATGTGTATAGGATATAAAAATGTTCTTCAATTACCGTAGTTTACGAGAAGAACTAGGATAGGAATTACCTTGGGAACGTAGGTTAAAACTATGGTTAAACCTTTTAAGTAAATTCGAAACGGATCTTTTCACAGATGACGTTATATATATTAAAAACCCCTGCGTATTATTCTAGGTTTGATTAACAAGATTAGAAAGATAGATTGTCGTGCCGATGGATTTAAAATGTCATTTTTCCCGCGTACCACAATAGACAGCGTAGCAAAGGGGTAAGTAGGTGAAATATAGTCAGATTAGTCTGTAGTGCATGATGCATGTTATAACAACCAATAATCCCTTTCTTATTATGTAGATACTTACCATTTAGCGGCTTGTGACCCTATTTTCTAGCATGTGTCTTTTAAGTAACCTAATTGCATGTCAATAGTGCATTTTTGGTGATATTCACCCCTTGCCACACACCCTCGTGTTGGCTCGCAGGTTATTACGTAGATGTAGATATATATAGATGTAGTTGCTGGAGAAATAGGAATTTCGTTGCGATGCAGTTGTTAATCGTTTATTTTCCAGCCGTCCACAAAAATATCACGATTAATCTTGTTTTACCTCCGTGGGTGAAGTACTTCGTGGAATTTAAGATCACCATACCTTGTTCACAAACTGCAATTCTTGAGTTTCCTCACTCACTGCAGAATAAATTTTTTTATTGGCGAAATATGATAATAGTAAAACTGGACAACAAATAGTCTAACTCATTGATGGTAACTTAAATCAGTGGTCAGCTCCGAAATGCAAATCGAAAAGATGCTACATTCGATTTTTGAGAAAGTGACGTCTCAATATAAAACGTTGAGTCTATATTTATAACGAAAAACGGGGGCCAGGTTGCTGCAGTGGTTAGAGCATTTTAGTTTGGTGGTATCCTGAATTCAATAGTAATTCTATTTCCCTATTTGACTATAGCAGCTGGGGAGTAATGCAGGATCTAATTCGTTTGCAGCAATTAGAGCAATAGATATCAGCCCATGCCTGGACTTCGAGTTCCACCTAGGATATCGATAGTGGATTGGTTTTATGATGAACTTAAATAAAAGTTTGGACCGTAAAATATTTTCATAGCAGTTGGAACCCCTTAATACTTTATCATGCAATTCTGATTCAGTTGAACTCGTATGGTTCATGCCATATTTATTTTGAGCATATATAATTGAAAAACTTCTTCCTTTATATAACACTCAAAAGTCAGATAAAGAGCTCAAGATGTTTCTTGAACCGTCTCAATTCTAACGTGTTGTTAGATTATTGTACTGCCACGTACTGTCTTTGCTTTCTTCACCAGAGTAATGCAAGATTTAAAGATTTAATGAATACTTTACCTGAGGTAATGCATTTAAATTTTGTTTTGAATCATAGTGAAATGCTACTATGCTTTCAGAATAGGTATTCACTAGGTGTCACCTGCAGAAAATAGAATTTATTAACGATCATCTTATGATTATGAAATTAAATTCTTTTCAATGTGAATATAAAGTTTCCTGTTGCACCGTAAGAAAAAAGGCTTGATTCTACTTCTCATCGTCTCTTTGTATCAGCACAGTCGCGAACATAGTTGATGGTATAAAAAATATTTTCCTACCTATCTGGATTTTAAGCTAGGGACATTCCGTACCCTTACAAAGCCCTATTGCCCCTTATCATCTGTGTGATAATTAGACCACTCCTCGTTGCTGAATGTAATGGCTGCTTTTAAGGTCTGTGTTTGCCCCATTTTTTATTTTCTTGAAGTATTCGAGATAGCCTTTTGGTGTATAGTGACCAGATATGACTCGTAGTAGTGTTATTCATCTGAACAATATTAAAAATAAAACACTGGAAACACTTAAAAAAATTTCTTCAGTATTACAGTCTTAGAATGACCAAACTGTTTTTATCATCACTCACAGTGATGTCATAGAACTATACATTTTGGTGTATCTTATGATCATAAATAGAATAAAGAATGGAAATATATCAGGGAAGATAACTTCTATCGGGTTTTTACTTTGTTGTTGTGGAAATTAGGTGTTGTCGCCGTCTTAAATTGGGTGTTTTCGTCATTCCACCTGCCACCCTCCGCGTTTGGACGCCTATACTCCCGTGTCATTACCATCAGGTCCCCTGTAGCGATGCCTCGAAATGCCCGCCCTGTGTCACATGTCGCCTGCAGGCTCGGCTTCAAGAGAGGGACGCCCACGCCTATCCTCGCCCGTTCCTTTCCGATAAGCGGAGCCCTGCGCTCCCTTGAAGCCAAGAGAAGAGAAGGATGCTTCTCACCGACCCTTTTGGCACATCTAAACCCCCGCCATGCCCCTTCTTGGGCACATACTTATTCACCTTTTCATCTACATCTACGTAATACCCTGCAAGCCACCATCAAGGTGTGTGGCAGGGGGTGAATTCTCACCAAACATGCACTACATATCATGCATAAAAAAGGATTAGTATTTATATTCTGTTCTAAAATACAATAATTAAAAAAAGATAAAATAGCAAATCAAACATGAAAACATGCTGATAGTTGGGTTAGCTTCAAATCCTTATGCCAACATGCAGCTACCAATGTCATCCATTGCTACACTTGTAATGGATATATTTACCGTTATTCATATCCCTAATTGTACGAGGAAAAAAGGACATTTTGAATCTGTCAATTTGGAAATCTATTTCTCTAATTTTGTGATTATGGTGCAGTCTACTGCAGTAAGTTGGGGTTCGCAAAATATTTTTAACATCATCACTGAAAATATGGTCTTGGAATTTGTTTAAGAGATTAAGTTTAAATTTCAACCTGCGATCGGACAATGATTCCCAATTTAATACATTTAATAGACAGGTGACGCTAATAAGGTTATCGTACCGTCCCTTTACATCTACATCTACACGATACCCTGCAAGCCACCGCGAGGGTTGTGGCAGGGGAAAAAGATCACCAAGCATGCACTACTAACATGCAGACAAGCAACTATATGCTTTCATGCAACTAGATTGTTAGTATCTATAGTATTTAAGGGGTTAATAAATGCATCATGCACTAAAGACTAATCTAAAATAGTTCTCCTACATATCCCTTTGCTATGCTACCTATTCTCTTCTCTTATAGTACGGGGGAAAATACCATTTGAATCCATTTGTACGACAATCTATCTCTCTAATCTTACTTATCTGGTCGAATCTAGCATAATACGCTGACGTTTTTAATATGTGCATAACATCTTAAGTAAAGCTATCCGATTTAAATTTCTCTAATAGATTTAATCTGTACTTTGACCTACGCTCTGATAATGATTCCCACCCTAATTCGTTTATTAAGTCTGATACACTACTCAACCTATCGTAACACCTTTTAACGACCCTAGCTGCTCTACGCTGAACACTGCCTACTTCTCTGATCAAACGAAATTGACTAGGATCCCATACACTGACTGTATACTAAAGGTGGGGCCTAACTAGTGAAAAGTAACATCGCTCTTTTGTCTTCTCATCATATTTCCCAAGTGCTCTTTTTATAAATTCTAGCTTTCTCTTCGCTCGGCCACATATTTCCCGGATGTGTCTTCGCCACGATAAATCTTTAGTGATTGTTACACCTAAATATCTTATGGTTTCAACGTTTTCGATCTTCGTTTTACTAATTTTATAGGTACGCTGTATCGAATGATTCCTCCTCCAAAAATTGATAGCTACACACTTTTCAAGGTTTAGTTCTAACTGCCATATGTCGCACCACTCTTGAATTGCATCTAAATATTTGCTAAGCGATTTCCTGTCCTCTTCTTTTGATATACCCCTGTACATTACCGCATCGTCTGCAACAAATCTAATCTTACTACTAACTACGGTACCCAAATCGTTTATGTATTAAAGAAATAGAAGTGGACCTACTACGCTACCCTGGGGAACTCCCGATGTTTCTTTGATTGTGTCCGACATTATACCATCCATGACCACCCTATGCTCTCGCCCACTTAAGAATTCTTTTACCCAACATACAACGTCTTTATTTATACCAAAACTCTCTAACTTCAAGATTAATTTATCATGACGAACTTTATCGAATTCCGTTTTAAAATCTGAAAATATCGCACCAACTTCAGTACTGCTTTCGCCATAGACTAAAATATCGTGGATGAATAAAGCTAATTGTGTCCCACAAGATCTATCTTTCCTGAACCCATGTTGCGTGTTTATGAGTAATTCCTGACTATCCAAATGCTCCTTGATCGAACTGACTACAATATGCTCAAATATTTTACAAGAGATTGACGTGAGTGAAATGGGTCTGTAGTGACTAGGTTCTTCTCTATCACCGCTTTCAAAAATAGGTGCAATGTTAGCTTCTTTCTAATCCTTGGGTACTGTGTAGTTCTTTAGTGTTTAATTGAATATTATTTCTAGATAGGGGCTATTTCAGAAGCTAATGTTTTATATACTCTGGAAAGAATTTGATGCTGACCTGGTAATATGTTTTTGCTAATGATTATTAACTGCTGCTCTGTTCCGCGACATGAAATTTTTATTTCGGGCATTTGCTCACTGAAAGTGTTCGGCGGTGGTTCCACTGCGTTGTGTGACGATGAGTTGAATACGCTTTGGAAGAAGGTGTTTAAAGTATTGGCTTTTTCTACGCAGCTGGTGACTCTAATTCCTTTATGGTTTTTAAGTGTGTGCACTGTGGACATATTTCCCTGAAGCTCTCTCACATATGACCAAAACGCTTTAGGACTGTTATCTAAATATTCTCCTAACATCTTGCTCTTGAAATGTGATAACATGCCGACATGATTTCCTTGCTAATGCTCTTGATATTTTATAGTTTTGAACTAACTCATTTTTTTCCTCTACCGATAGACCCTGTCCTTCATTTTTCATCTCAGCGTGGCATACCCTTCGTCGCTTTAGTGATTTCCTAACCTCCGCGTCATACCACCTATGCTCTGTATTATCAATTTACTTGGTATATATTTATTAACTGCTTTACGGGTGACCTCAAGAATTTCTCTCCACGAATCCTCTGTATCTAATCCTTTGTTTTGTTCGCTAAATACATTCAACGATTCCCGTAATTCCTCTTTCATACGGTCGTAATTAGCCTTGCCAAATAAGTATACCCTCCTATGTTTATAATGTCTTTCAAGGCCTACAATCAATTTTGCATGCACTATTTTATGATCACTAATTCCTTTGTCTGTAACTGTATTTAGAAATCTATCGGGTATATTTGTTACTAATAAGTCTAGAATGTTGTTTCCCCTGGTCGGTTCTGTTACTAGCTGTTGTAAAGAATGTGACGTGAAGGTGTTCAACAGTGAATCGCAGAGATCCTTATCCTTACCTCCTGTTATAAAACTACACGTATTCCAGTCTATGGAAGGGAGATTGAAATCTCCGCCTACTATTATTCCTCTATCATTGTTCCCAATCTTGCCGATCTTCGCTGCACACGTTCAAGTTCATTATTTAGACCGATTTTGACCTTTTCGAGGTATTCAAAAAGAATTCTAGTAGAGTGGGTAAAATTGCGTGCCCGAATAGACATAAGCTTGTCAGGGAATACACAGGGTCTCTAATTTTCCATCCTCCTTCACTTCTACATTCCGTCCTTCGTTCCGTTTTGAAAGAATCGTATGGACTATTTTTTGGGACCGAATGCACCATTCCTTTCATGCCTATTATTTCTATCCTGTGCAGATAAAAGGGAAGAGATACATAGGGAGTTATCAATGAAAACCCTTATTTTGTTATCGCATCTCTTTTGCTAAAGCTCAGGGAGAGGGTTGACGCCCATCCCCAATTTTATTTCAAAGGCCGTTTTACGCGAAGCAATAAGTTGGTTGGTTATTAAGGGGAGGCGACCGACAGCTGAGGTCATTTGCGCCATTTAGGATAGGTGGATAATTGTGTATTGGTAGGAGTTTTCAAGGAATGGAGGAAGGGTGGAGAGAAACCCGGCGTCGGCATTTGCCTACTCTTAACGAAAGCCGCCAAGGGGACTACGGCTTAACGTACCATCCGACGGACGGAGTACTGGACTTGAAATGCCGTCCACTAGGCACTCAAGTGGGGACCAGTTTTCCACTGAAAAATCCACCACTGCCGGTAATTGAACCCGGGCCATCGGGATGGGAGGTACCAGTACTCTAGCAACCTCACCACCCCGATCCCCACGAAGCAATAATTTCCACAACTTGAAGGAGAGCGAATTCGTGGAGCATGCGTGGATATTTTTTTTGTTTACATGAATTTCCACTTTACAGCAATTTCCCTCCCCATACACCGCAAGTCCATCTCTCGACCTCAAGAGCCCTTAATATTAACACAACAAGTCCATCACACAAGCCCTGCCCTCCATCTGTCTCTATCCAATACGAATTCCATGTATTTTATTCACTTTCATCCGAAAGCTCCTCTAAAATGCGAGTGTGATGCGTTGAAATGTAACATTGGGTATTTTCTGTGTAGACGCTCATGCATATGGGAAGGTTTCTATTCAACACGATATGATTTTCACTGAACTTCCCCCCTTCCTCCCCCCCCCCCCCCCCCCTGGGGATGAGGTTCGGTTCAGTTCAGGGGGCAGTGGTGCCAGATTTTTCGACCCTCAACCCGCCACTAGATCGCCCTAAACCCGCCGTAAACCCTCCCTAAACCCACCCTAAACCCGCCCAATCCCTCTCTTTTCTCGCCGCAAGCCAAGATTTAAACAAAATGTAATGTATAACGACCAGGTGGTTTAATTTCAATATGAAAATAGACATATAATATGGTAAAATGTCCAATTCGTATTTATTTTGTCGGATCAAAGGAACAAAAGGCCGGCCTCGGTGGCGGCGGGGTTAAGTCAATTCACTGTCTGCCCGGCCCGGGTTCAATTACCGGGTCATAGATGAAGTCCTCGACTGCCATTTCGAAGGTTGCGGGTTCGAATCCCGCCTGGGTAAAGCTCACCTGTCCAGGGCATGGGTGTATTTAAAGGTGTTGTCCATATAAATAAAACGATTAAAATGGTCGTAATTGGGGGCACCTGTGATTATTAGAGAAATCTAAACCTGATGCTAGCCGGAGACTCGGAGGTGGAAGTTAATACTTATTAGATAAATTATTATTATTATTCAATATTAAATTATTTGCTACTTTTGTAACATCCACCTCCGAGTCTCCGGCTAGCATCAGGTTTCGTTGCCGTCATAATTGCCGGGGACTCGAGAGGGGTCGTGCCTAGGGGTAGCCACGTTCGCCACCGGTGGATAGGTGGCTACCCGGCATTAGGGTCATGCGTACGAAGCAGGCGGAGAGACCCGAGAAGGACAGCCTTCTCGTGTCCGTCACGTTTGCCCCAAAGATGAGGCGACGGTACACGAGGGTGTTGATGACACCATCCTGGCACGCAAGCACGAATCCCTCGGTCTCGGACTTCAGACCTGCGGAGCGCAGGAAGGCGAACGTGAGCTCCTTCGATAGCCCATGCGTTTCCAAGTTTCGATAGAAACTTCCATGCATGGGCTTCTCGGTATGCTTGCGGAGCAGGATCTTTTGCTCCGCATTCTTTATTTCGAGCTTTAACACGTCCGCCTCCAGCGACAAGATTGATTTTTCGCACGCTTCTCCGCTGGAAGTAAGGTCCAAGTCCAAACCGAGGCCATCTGCTGCCCTTTTCGCCGCCTGGAATAGGAACGCCCCTTTGCCGACACTCTCGTGTTTCTTCACGAGCAGCATAAGGGGGTCCGTGCTGTGGAACACGCGGCAAGCCGTATTCAGGACTACTCTGTCATGAAGGCACTCCAGGCTTATCAGCCCTCTACCACCTAGCCTTCTCGGGAGATACAATCTGGCGACGGAAGACTTCGGATGAAGACTGCGGTATATGGTCATCATTTTCCTCGTTCCCCTGTCGAGGTTTTGCAGCTCGTCGACATTCCATTTGATGCAACCGAAGGTGTAGAGCAGTGTTGGAACCGCGAAGGTGTTGGTCGCAAGAACTTTGTTCTTGCCTGACAGGTCAGAGCTCCAGATTCGCCTGAGAGTCTGCCTGTATTTCGCTGCAAGCCTTTCCTTCACTGCTCTCACCTCCTGCAACCGGCGCTGGGGGACGCCAAGATATTCATACGCTTCGTCTTCATCAAGAAGACGAATAGCGTTTCCGTCAACGAGCTGCACGTCTTCCTGGTCTTCCGAAATCTTTCCTTTCGCCAGATGGATGGTCGCGCACTTGTCCAATCCGAATTCCATCCCTATATCCTCACTGTATCTGCGTACGGTGTCCAACGCCAGGCGCAGGTCTTTCGCGCTTGAAGCATAAAGCTTCAGGTCATCCATATAGAAAAGATGGGTGACCTTATGCTCCCTTTTTGACGGGACACCGCACATATATTCCCTACCTCGTCTCAACTGAACGGACAGTGGGAGGAGAGATAAACAGAACAGGAGGGGACTGAGGCTATCGCCTTGAAAAACGCCACGGTGGTATGTTACCAAATCCGTGTAGACGGTCTTCTTGCCAGATGGTATGGCGAACCGCGTCTTCCATAGTGGTAACAGGCGTTCGATGCAGGACACAACCTCTGGGTGGACTTTCATGTACCTCAGCATGGCTATAATCAGCTCATGAGAGGTGGTATCAAAAGCCTTCTTGTAGTCCACCCAGCCCATTGACAGGTTACGCTTGTATTGACAAGCGTCCTGGCTCACACACCTATCAATGAGCAGGTTGTCCTTGCATCCCGCGATGCCTTTCTTGGAGCCCCTCTGCTCGTACACTTCCTCCCATACCGGTTGGACGTGGCGGAGGATAAGGTCGTTCAAGATGGAAGTGAACGCCTTGTATACAGTGTTGAGACAGGTTATAGGGCGGTAATTCTTCGGATCGGACAAGTCTCCCTTTTTCGGTATTAGGACCGTTCGCCCCTCAGTCAGCCAGGACGGAATTGGCTCCGTCCCTGACAGGAAGGATGTGAAGATTCTGGCCAGGTGTTTGTGCGTGGAAGAGAACTTTTTCCACCAGAAGTTATTCACTGCGTCCATTCCTGGAGCAGTGAAGTTCTTCTTGCCAGAGAAGGCCTTCTTCACATCACTTTCCGTGACTGAGATGGGACGATCCATATCGTCTAGGTGGCGGTCACAAAACTCTTTAAAGTGGGCAATAGCTGGAGTACCTTCGTTGAATGGTTTCCTAGTCTCGTAGATGTCCTTCCAGAAACGTTCCACCTCCGGGACAGATGGTGGTGTTTGGACAACAGGTGGAGGGGGTCGGAAGAGGCGGGACGGCTGAAAGGAGAAGGTGGAGTTCTCTTTTCTGGCCTTGGTCCTTTTGACCAACTTCTTCCTCGCCGTTGTAAGTGCCCGCACTCTATCCACCTCGTGCTGCTTAAGGATAAGCAGTACTCTTTTGTTCAGTGTGTGGTGGTCTCTCCGGATTGCACGCGCAATGCGCTTGACCTTCGGCGTAAAGGCCCGACTGGAGGAAAGGTAATCCATCACACACTGAAATATCGACACCTGTTGTCTTGCCAGCGTGATTTTGGCATTAAGCTGTTTAAGCCTGTTTGCTGCTTTAGTCTCCCAAGTGGCAGGCACTCGGGGAGACGCCAATAGTGTGGTGGCAGCATATACCACGCAGTCTATTTCCCAGAGGCTACTCGTTTCGGTCAGGATCATATCTACGATGCCATTCAACTGGGACAGCTGTTTGTCCCGCAGAGAAATTTTATGATGAATATTTCTCTGCCTGGTAGTCGTCTCATCGTAGCTTATCGTGTTTTCCAACCGCTGAAGCAGATCAGAATCGGCCTTCAGCTCGTCTCCCTTCGCCGAAAGTTCGGCGGGAGCACCGGCAGTAGGAGGTACATCTGCCTTGGTAGGAGATAGAGCCTTGGCCGGTGGTATGCTACTCTGATCTTGCGGTTGGGGTGTCGTTTTCTTGCGCAGGTGATTGGCGTAGTCGCGCAGATTCTGCTGCGACAGATGGTTATGTTCAGGATGCATCTCACACCACAAAGAGTGCATCCTCGCCATATATCCCCTGCGACTTGGCTCACTGGCAGCATGGCAAGCGAGAAGGTCTCCCCTCAGGGTCTCCGTCCACTCCATGCGAGCTCCCTTTTTTGATGGCATAGGTTTGCCACACCCAACTTTGCTAGGGCCCTCATCCGAGAAGGGCCGGTTGTGGGTGGCGTCACTGGATTTCTTAGGAACCCAATATTTCCGCGAGTGGGGAGGTTAACCCCACAAGCAGACGGCCACCATTAGCCGGCCGAAGCCGTTACCGGGGACGCCACGAGGAGGCTGGTGGTCCGTTTTTGACCCCTTCAATATTAAATATTATTATTAAACTTGTATTCAATATTAAATATTATTATTAAACTTGTATTGTACACATTAATATAAAATCTGATTACACAATTTACCATGTTGTAGTGTAAAATTTACATAATTTGGTTAATGAGTACCTATCTAGTGACAAAAGTTTATAAATTTGATGCTATTGTTATAAGCTAAATGTGTGTATTAACATTGATGCATCATATATCATGTACGTATAATAATTTTTAAAGATCTTTTTACCAATAAATACACTACCTAGACTCATAACTATTAAAAAAATAGTAACAAAGTAACATTTATGAAACACTAAGAGCAAAAATTAAACAAAATATTAACTAATGCAAGAGGTCATTAGTGCTTTGAAAATGAATTATTCGTATTTTTAATGATTTCTAAGCATGCGACATGTTTATGGTGAAATAATTCACTTGAATACCTACTTTAACCTCATTGAATTAACCTTTTTGAATGCGGAGTAACTTCATTGTATGTTCTAATGTTGCAATACTCAATTCGAAATTTTTTTTTCATTGAAAATTGTTGATTTTTTACAGGAAATGATGAGAATTCTATTAATACTAAACATATTTTGTAGGTGCTTAAATTAATGCTTAAATAATTTTTTTTCTAATTCTCAAAAAATTACAAATATTCCTAACTGCTCGATCATTTTGGTAGGGTTTCAGTTCAGGATTCTAGTCAGTGATACCTTGCTGTTGCTGGATCAAGCTCATTGACAGTGTTAATAATCATTCCAAAGAAACAGAAAACATTTTTCGAGTAGTTCAAAATTTGAAATGGAGTGTGTAAAGCTTTCCTTGGAACAATCTATCTCTTCAAATGTGATGCACCCAGTATACTCGTTATCTTCACTTTTTTTATTTCCCTTCTTTAAATAATGTTTGAAATACTAGTAGTTCTCGTTGACATTTATTTCTGATTTATTTATTTCTCTCTGCAACTCCAGCCTACCCACTAGCGATATTTTTCGCAGAAATCTGCCGACCGTGGGACCGATTGCACTCAGACTATCACCCAATCAGTTAAGGAATAATAGCCTGTGTGCTTGCTCTTAAATTGACTTAACATCTACATCTACATAATACCCTGCGAGCCACCTCTAGAGTGTTTCGCACGGGGAAAAGGTCGTACTATTATTAACGGTCGAATTATTTTTTATTCTAACGTTTTCGTGAGTTCTACGGTATCTATCGGTATAAAATAGGGAAGTTAGGGTCCAGAGTCCCCGTACCTCCACCTCCAGAGCCTAATAGTTGTTGGTTGGTTGGTTATTTCGGTGAGGCGACCAACAGCTGAAGTCATTTGCGCCATATAGGATAGGTGGATAATTGGGTAATGATAGGAGTTTTCAGGAAACGGAGGAAGGGTGAAGAGAAACCCGGCGTCGGCATTACCCCACTCTTGACGAAAGGCGCCAAGGGGACCACGGCTTAACGTCCCATCCGACGGACGGAGTACTGAACTTGAAATACCCTCCACTAGGTACTCAAGTGCGGACCGGTTTTCCACTGAAAAATCCGCCACCGGATGGAACCCGGGCCCTCGGGATGGGAGGCCAGTACTCTTGCCACCACACCAACCCGATCCTTCGTAGTTGTTGGTTACTTCTGGATTGTTCTTCCTTTCCTTCCCCCTACCTCCTTATTGTTGTTTTTGGAAAAACTTCCCCCCCTCCATACTCTTCGGATATATATCACTTCCCTCTCTCTCTGTGATTATTCCTGAGGATGACCTGTAAAGGTTGGAACCGGTAGAGTCGAAATAAATTGTTGAATCAACCAAGTATTTTACCTTTACTATACATAAACTCCAAGAAGTAAACTCGCCGACCATCGATTTTATTCTAAAAGACGCATTGGTTATTATTTCAAGAATGCCAATTTTTGTGCCTTACGTTAGTTCAAGAAAAATAGGCCGATCCTAATATACTGAGTGGAGTGAACCTTTGTCATTCATCCGTAATGACAATTCTTCTTTCTCTAGCAACCGTTACAGTTGCAATTAAACATAACACAAAGTTCAAAATGATTCTAAATTTATGGAATCTAATCATTCGCTTTTCTATTGAACTAGAGTAATCATTTAGTTAACATTTCTTTATCACTAAGACTATGTGTATGATAACTTTTTGAAATATGGCAAGAGTGGATATAAAATACCTGTAACGAAAATAAATAGCTCAGGAATGGGTCTGTCTATAAAGCAATTGGAATAGTTTCTAACTTTAAGCTTGAAAAAAAGTTTCTGAATGTTTATATGAAATATTATAAGTAGGTACTCTGTTGATTTAACCATATTTTCTTTGAGAAAATTGGACTAACAGTTAGATTTAACTAGAACAAGACTTTAAGAATTAATTAGATAGGTATGTTCACGTGAAAGTCTACATGCTGAGAAAAAAGGTAGAAACTGATTTCAATAAATTTCAACAATTAATTTTATCCATTTTTAGGATTTTGATAAATGGTACGGATACCTAGCCTCAAGTTTCGCACAACCAGCATTTAATTAAAATTAATAACCAAGAGCGATAATATTAAATTGTGTAATTTAAACTCATATATTCAGTAGGCATATACATGACGTGGTGCATCTCTTCATGTGGTGCTACAGAAGAATGATGAAGGTTAAATGGATCGACCGAGTTAGTAATGAAAAAGTCCTAAGAAGAGTGAGAAAATAGAGAAGTCTTCTAAATACCCTAAGAAGAAGACGGGATAACCTAATCGTCACGTCATGAGAAATGATGGCCTGATGAAGACAATCGTCGAGGGAAAAGTGAACGGTAAGAATGGAAAAGGCAGGCCTCGTATGAGTTAAATAGAACAGGTTGTGAAGGATGCAAAGGAGAAGAATTACGTTAGTATGAAGTGGTTGGCCGATAGAAGAATAGAGTGGAAAGCTGCGGCAAGCCAATCTTCGGATTGTTCACCAATGATGATGATAAACAAGATTTAAACCGCATGGAAGGCTTCAACGGTATGGTTTTGGGGGATACCAATGAAAATTGTTGGCCGCAAAGAAAGCTCCTTTTCCGTTTGCAAACTGAAAGAGAAATTTAAAGCAAGAAATACTTATATTTTTTTCACTTCTAGTTGGTGTATAAGTTGATTAGTTATTTCGTCACAGGTTTATTTACAGCTTTACCAAAATATCATCTGTTTCCTGATCGGATAAACAGTTCAGAGATCTCATTTGATGACACATGAATTGAAGAACCGCCATATCGGTGCAGTTGCGATTGCGTTCATCAAAATGCTGATCGGTGTGGGTTACGAGGGAAATGAGTCGAAAAACATTAAGGGCTTTGGAACTGAATATGCCTCCTTATAAACTGCTAAGCAACGGAAAACTGAGCTGTTGGTGGAAGCGCTGACACCGCAACGTCGCAATCAGTCAAGGCCTGAGCTCGGGAGATGGGAAGAGCTCTTTTGAGTGGGAAAGTCTCTCGAGCCGGATTCGGTTGGGTGGTGTCTCATTTTCGCGGTCGACAGGGAGCGATGGTTGCGGGGGATGAAGAGGCCGAACGAGGGTGCAGAAGGGGTTGACTTTGATGCTCGGAGCAGAACTTAGCTCGAACAGAATTTAATACGACGACACGGGGCGCATCATCGAAGAAAAGGGAGCCAAAGCACGGGAGAAACCACTACTCGACGTAAACGGCTCAATATGTCGTGCCTCTGTGATTTGACACTTAATATCGGGTGACATGACACTTGACGTTTGACACTTGATGTCGGAAGCTGCGAAATTACTCCCGTTGTAAGTGAAGAGCAATGGTTGTGCTTGTAATGACAGTTAGAACTTAGCCTTAAAAAGTGTGTAGCTATTAATTTTTGAAAAGGAAATACTTCAGTAGAGCGATCCTACAGCATTAGTGACTCGACAAGTGAAAGCGTTGAAACCATTAGATACTCAGGTTTAACAATCACTAAAGATTTATCATCCAAGAAAACATATCCGGGAAATATTTGGCAGAGCCAAGAGAAAGCTAGGATTAATTAAAATGTTACACGGTAAATGTGATGAGAAGACAAAAGAGCGATGTCACTTTTCACCAGTTAGGCCCCACATTGAATATGCAGCCAGTTTATGGGATCCCAATTAATTACATTTGATCAAGGAAGTAGACAGTGTGCAGCGTAGAGCAGCTAGGTTCGTTAAAAGGTGTTACGATAGGTTTAGTAGCGCATCAGAATTAATAGGAGAATCTAGATTGGGAATCATTATCAGAGCGTAGGTTAAAGTACAGAATATCTCTATTGCAGAAATTTCAATCGGATAGGTTTAATGAAGATGTTAGATATATTTTGAAATACCCAGCGTATTATGATAAATTTGACCAGATAAATAAGATTAGAGAGAGATAGATTGTCGTACCGATAGATACAATGTCATTTCTCCTGCGTACAATGAGAGAACACAATTAGCAGCATAGCAAAGGGATAGGTTGGTGAATTATTATTGGAATAGTCTGTAGTACATGATCTAAGTATCAACAACCAATCCCTTAATCACTACGTAGATTACTAACCATCTACCTGCATTTGACCGTATTATGTAGCATGTTTCCATGTAGTAGCCTAGTTTCATGTCAATAGTGCATGTTTCGTAATTTTCACTTCCTGCCACACACCCACGTGGTGGCTTTCAGGGTATTGCGTAGATGTAGATGTAATCTGACCTTGTAGCGCCCGTTTTCCAGCACAAGGCCGATTATACGTTAGCATAGAAAAATCACTTAACTAATAGAATAAAGAATTAAGTGTGAGAAAATATGAAGAAATTACGTGCATAAATTCCATATGAAATGAGTGATAGGAGACCGGAAAGTTACGTTTACGGGGAGAATGATGTCAATGAGAGATGAGGGAACTTCATTGGGAAAGGATGACAATATGAAGAGTTTGGGAGCGTAGTTCCAGATACTTGAAGTGTTAGATGACAGGTATGGCCAAGTGGGGTCTAGAGCAAACAACAACTGAGGTCATTTTACCCATAATGGATAGGTGGGCAATTGGGCGATGGTAGGAGTTTTCAG
The DNA here is from genome assembly GCA_933228895.1 of Platycnemis pennipes. Lineage (NCBI taxonomy): Eukaryota > Metazoa > Arthropoda > Insecta > Odonata > Platycnemididae > Platycnemis > Platycnemis pennipes. The sequence goes on from OW121856.1 coordinate 16,450,280, forward strand.
GGAAAGGAGGAAGAGTGAAGAGAACCCGGAGTCGGCATTACCCTGGCCTTAACGGAAGGAGCCAGGAGGAACACGGCTTAACGTCCCATCCGACGGACGGAGTAATGGTCTCGAAGTCCTCTCCACAAGCCATTCAAGTAAGGACCAGTATAACAGCAAAATATTATCTTTGACTGGGATTGGGAAAGCAAAAAATCGAGAAGGCCGAAGAGTTCTGTTACCTTGGAAGTCGTGTAACCAGAGTTGGACGAAGCAGAAGAGAAATTGTCGTCAGAATAGCCCAGGAGAAAAGGGCATTTTACCAGAGTAAGATTCTGCTTACAGCTGCAAATACAAGCGTGGAAGTGAGGAAACATTTCATTAGAACATACATCTGGAGCGTTCTACTACAATGGCAGCAAAGTATGGACGATAACAGCAGCGGAGAAGTCGTGGCTGGAAGTACTTGAAATGTGGTGCTGCCGAAGAATGGTGAAGATCAAATTGGATCGACTGAGTGACAAACGAAGAATTCTTAAGTAGAGTGGGAGAAAAAAGAAGTCTGCTGAAAAAGGTGAAAAGGTTACGGGACTGCTTAATCAGCCATATCTTAAGACCCAATGGCCTGATAAAGACAGTTGTCGACGGAAAAGTGAACGGGAAGAATGGAAAAGGCAGGCCTCGTATGAGATATATGGAACAAGTGTGAAGGATATATAAGAGAAGAATTACGTTACTATGAAGAGATTGGCCTTTAGTAGAATCTAATGGTGGCTGCGTCAAAAGATCCTAGGATTGCTGGCCGATGATGATGATGGCGGGGATTTGAACTCGGACCCTCAGGACGGGAGGCCAGTACTGTAGCCACAATGTCAACCCGATTTCCAGGATTGGAACTTAATGTTAATTGTAGAACACGGTGGGCTTCGATCAACTTTGCACCGATGGGATCTTTCCAATTTTTTTCTGCGATGCCTCACGAATATTTTAAGCCCCGAAAGAAAATAACCGGTAGAGGAATTTTCGAGAAAAAACGATCTATGTAACTTATACGGCATCTTATTATTAACATTTTTCAGTAATAAGAATTCCAATTTCGGAACATGTTCAATTACAGCAATGTGATCAAGTATTTGTTATTAAATTGACCTGAAATAGTAATGCGAAATCAACTTGATTAATTTTTCTTGAGCTACGAGGCTGAGCTACGTTATTAAGTCGCATATTGCATGGTATTCGAATCTTGCCTATGCTACTATTGTTGGGCGAGATTAAACAGCTTTACTATGAAATACATGATTGTTTTAGGAAAAATAAAAAAATAAATTTAAATGAATCAAAATCACTTCAGTAATAATCAAATTACCATTTATTCTAACTACGGCACTGGTAAAGTAAGTATCCATTGAATAGAGTGCATACTTTTATATTCATAAATAACAAATTTAAGTCACAATGAGGATATTTTCAGTTAATATACATAAAACGCAGAAATCGATTTTTTTCGCGGATCCCTCAACGGATTATTTTACTGTGGGACTTAAAATATTTGTGAGACGTCGTATTTGTAAATATAACTTCGGTGCAAGCACTTTTGCATTAAGCTGATGGAAACCCACTGTGAGAACACTAGCTGATTACGACATTGATCATTAGAAACGCTAACAGGTAAAGCATTTTTCTACTCTTTGACCTTTGGCTCTGAAAATTTATTCCAATTAGAATACAGAAGACTATGTACTAACGAGTGTACAAGGGAAAAATTAGGCAATATCGCTTAAAATTAATTGCCCGAAAACATGCTGGTTCGTCTTCAGTCGTTATATTTGCTAGTCTATAAAACAGTACAAATTTTCTGGATGATTGTATAGAGATTTCTTGACAAGGTTATCTTTTTCTTTAACTTTGGAGCAATAAATCGCTAAAGATTTGTATTTTAAAAAGGATGATAAAGGAGAAAAAAATAGTGGAAAATGTTAAAATTGCATTCGATCATACGTATTTTATCTCGTTCAGATTTTCCTCTCATTTCTCGCTCCCTCTCTCGTAATCCCCCGCAAAAGCTTCTATATCTCCTCTTATCACATATTTTTTCCTTTCTTTATGATTTTTTATCAGTTTTATCAGGTATATTTTACCAGCGGTGAAAGCGGAACCTTGTATCCCCCGGCACAGTTTGGCATAAAAATATATGCGCGGGCATTCTTTCATTGAAACGCAGGCGGGCAGGGTAGTGGGCAGGCTAGGGGGGAGGGGGATGTTGCGTGGGAGTAAGCGCGTGGGAGTCGTTGAAGGGTTACTGAGAGGAGGGGTTGTGTATTCAAAGGGAGGAGCGAGGTGAATTATGGGAAGAGGGGGGGAGGTCTACCGTGAGAAGATGTGGGTAGAAAAGAAAGGCCGGATTATTGACGGATTGATCAGCCACTTCATTAAGGCGGTGCGAGATTAAGGAACCCTTGATAGAAGTCAAAGGGTCTAGATTGTTTTTTTTATAGCCGGGGGATAAATTTAATGAAGAAAAAAGGACAAAAATTCCAAATGAGCAAAGTGACGACATATTATGCGCTGAAAAATTCTTCAAACCTTCAAAGGTAACAGTTAAGGAATTTTAACACCGTATATATACCGTCATGTATGTCATATTTATTACTCTTCACTTTGCTATAGTGATATTATTTTTTTCTGGAGTTGTGGTTGGGCGTTGGGTTATATGCGCATACAAGAGTGTAAATATTTGGGGAATGAGTATTTTAACAAGTTGATGGTTTTGTCTACGGAATTTTGTTGGGTTGCTGTTGTTATCAGGGGAGGCAATAAACAAATGATGCCGTTTGCACCATTTAGGATGAGTGGTTGTATAAGAGAGCGATTTTAATTCTGATTAAACGCCCCCATTGCAATCTTATGTTTCGAATTTATATTTTTGGATATTTATATAATTTGAATTAGTTAGAAATGTAATAGAAGGGAGAATTGAAGGAAAAGTTCCACGGGGAAGACCAAGGTACAAGTGTATAGGACAAATAAAGAAGGACGCGAAAGAGAAGACACACCTGGGCGAGAGGAAGTTAACACTGCATAGGGCAGAATGGAGGGCTGCAGTAAACCAATCCTTGGATTGAAATACTGATGATGATATATAATTTAATATCCCACCTCAAGCCAAAATCATCCGGGATAGATGAAGCACGATACTTCACATAGGTAGGTACTCTTCACATCTAGTCTGCAAGCCACCGAAAAGGTGTGTGGCAAGGGGTGAATTCACATGAAGCATCCATCATTTCACATGGATAACAAATAATAATAATAATAAAAGGTCTTTATTGTTGCGAGATTGAGTCAAAACTGTCTCCTCTGCCATCTAACCCCTCGTAAAAATAAATATATAAATCATGTAGTGGTCAATACCTAAAACAATTACAATCTGAGGCTAAAAAAAATCTGTAAAGAATACAGTTATATGAATTAAAGACTGATAAATTAATACAAAAGAAATGTATACACACAATATATCAATATTATATATCAAATGGTGTGTAAAAGAATTAGCAATGTGGGAAAAACGTGAGGATTATTATGCTTACATCCTTTACGCAAAAACACACTGCGGGAAAACACCCACACAAGAAGGGGGGTGTGAAAAACCTGCGAAATCCTACTGACAGTAAAGCTAGTGTTCAAGAATAACTTACATATAATAGTATGCACATAGGAAAATTACTAGATAAAATACAAAATTCAAGAAAAGAAAAATTACAAAAGGCAAGGAGAAAAAAAGGAAGAAAAAAATAGTTAAAAGGGAATTAAGGAAAAATTGCAAAACAAAAACAAACATCATACGATGCATCAACATGGCGTTAAATGTGCGCAGTTTATCTTGCCATCCGTGTTCTAATCTATCATATGCATTGAGAGAGTGCCCGTGACTTGTGATGCTCATGTGTCCATCTGTTGAACTTTGAGAAGTGTTTTATGTAGCTCCCTTTTAAAGGATGGAAGTGATGGAGAGTTTCTTAAGGATAAGGGAAGTTTATTCCATTCACGACATGCAGTGACAATGAATGATTTATTGAAGATAGTAGTCCGGTGGAAAGGTATTACCAGCTTATGATTTCCTCGCGTATTGGATTCATGGACGAAAAGAGTAGTAGGTATGTTCTAGTTGACACAATTCCTGACAAAATACTTTTGGTACTTATTTTCAATCATACATACATATCAGGAGAGGTATAAGTAATTGTGCTTGTGTACTGTGCATTTCGATAGGTCGATTGATGCCGGTGATATAACGAACTGTTGCTCTAGTCCTCTCTTCTTAGACCTCATTTGGAATATGCTGCCAGTGTATGGCAGACCCCCAACTTACTATGGCAGACTGGACAATAATCATAAAGTTAGAGAAATTGATTGCCGAACTGACCGATTCAAAATGTCCTTTTTCCCTCGCACAATTAGAGATACGAATAACGGTAAATATGTCCTATCGGAGAGTAGCAATGAATAGCATTGGTAGCTGCATGTTGGTATGAGTACTTAAAGCTAACCCTACTAACAGAATGTTTTTGTATGTTTGCTTTCCAATTACTATCTTTTTTAAATAGTGTAGTTCTGACTACGATATTAATACTATTTCTTTTTTATGCATGATATGTAGTGCATGTTTGGTGAGAAATCACCCCCTGCCACACACCCTTGTGGTGGCTTGCAGGGTACTATGTAGATGTAGAATGGAACAGTCCAGAATAGAAACGTTTCCAACGACGAACTCTGGCGATCCTCGTTCATTTTTACGGGTCCTCAAGACTCGTAAAAGTTAATATTTATTATCTCCGGGGACGACTTTCGGTCCATGAGGCATTCCCGGGTCATCCCAAACCGCTGCAAAAAGAGGCGAGACGGGATGATTTCTTTCCGGGATGTAGTGTGCTTGGTCGTGCGCGGCGATTGGCCGTTCGCTCGAAGCCGAAGACTTCCGCTGCCGTGTAAGACGGAGGAAGACCGAAGGGGCGAAGGAGAACGCCTCCTTGCCTGGCGCGCCCTTGAGTCTCCAAGACGTCCATCTTCCATCCCCTCTCTCTAACATTTCATCCCTTCCTTTTGATCTTCTTGTGAAGCTCCTCTCCTCGGGAGCCCCGCATAAAGTTGCCTTGGTGATGATTCCGGTCGAAAGAGAGTCTATAGGCATGGAGAGAAGAGATTTTCTGCGACCATGCATTTGGACATATGGAGCAGTCGTTTTGTTTGCTGACTGGCCCGAATAAACTTGGGTCAACTCGCTCTTTTCTATCTGGAATAACTTCGATGACATCAACATAAATCGTATGCGTCATGAATTAACCATCAACTTTTCCCACAACTCTGTCCTTTGTGATTCATTCTAGGGTAAACAACAGAATTCATACACCTGATTTAAGATACAAGATAACTTTTATTTCTAGTTCCCTTTAAACTTTGAAAGCGATGCTGGCATATCAGATACAAGAGGGTAGGCTGAAAAGTAATGTAAAGATGCTTGTAGGAGACAAACAAATACAAATAGAAAGATTGGGCAAAAAGTGAATTGAAATACAATTATTAAGCTTCAAAGACTGTTTATATCTTCAAAGTCATATATTTATTTTGCAACGTAGTCAACATTAAGCCTAGCAAATTTCTTCAAAGTTGTAGTAAGTTTTTTCATTCCGTCATTGAAAAATTCTTCCGACTTTCCTCGAATTAAGGATAATCACCCTTAAGGTATCTCTTGAGCCAAGGAAAAAAATAAAAATCACCAGGGGGGTTGTGGTTGAAACTGCCGGGATTATCTCGAATAGGTAACTATTTAGTAATTCGAATCCTATGCTAAGTATGCCTCCCAGTTCAACATTCCTTAGGCTTAACATTTCTCTTTCACCTCTTTCTCAGGCAAACCTATTTAACCCCTCAAGCGTGACTTTAAATGGAGGCATTTAATCCCTCAGCGTGTGCGACGCACCGTCTGCGTCCGCTAGAATCCATGTCTCAAGCGTGTGCGGCGCACCGCTTGCGTCCAGGATTTTCATTGGGAATTCTTATCGCTCAGGCTCAAATATATGGTTTTTTCAGCGAGTATATATGTGGTCCAATGCCTCCTGCCTTCGTCCTGGTCCTTCTACGTATCTGTGTTAATGTTTATGCATCAAAAAAAATTTTTTTTCAAATGATGCCTGGGAAAGGGAAGGCTCTCTCGCAGCCCAGCGTCTGGTGTCTCCATACGAACGTATTTTTTCCCTCTCACGATCTCCTTTATGAGCTTCCAGAGAGATGATACGGACGTCCTGATGCTGAATGCTTTCGTCTGTGGTTCCTTGTTATCTGTTTTTCTGTGTCAACATTTCCTTTCTCTTTCATCGTGGTAATAATTACGAAGCCACGGTCCTTCCAGGCATGGTCACTCCATGCTTCTAGGAACTTCGAAGACCTGTCAGCTCCGGTATCTTATTTACGATGTTTGAAGATAAGGGTCGAGTTACCCTGACGCCTATGGTTGAGTCGGGGGCTTAGTTTTTTTTCTTCGTTGGGACCGTCCCGTCGCTGACCCCTCTTTAGTTGACCATGGCTTCTAGCTCGCGTGAGTTGTCCGATGAGCAAGTGCTTGACGTTCTGGAAGATGAGAGTGCAGAATGTTCAGATACAATTTCTGAGGATTCAATTGGCTACTCTCTGGATTCTAGTTCCGAGGAGGAAGAACCTCCTCAATTGTCTGTGAATACCCTAGATAATAATTGGGAAGAGATCGACAGTGCTAATCCTCCTGTGCCTTTTGCGTGTGATTTGCTTGGGAAACAAATAGTGTCTGTTCAGTGTGCTGCAAATCCCCTGGATTATTTTGAGTTATTTTTCGACGATGATCTAATTACAATAATAGTGACTGAAACAAACCGCTATGCAGAACAGTTTCTTGCCCGTGAGAAAGAAAAAATCTTGGCCCAAAAAAAATCGCGCTTTCAAAAATGGGTTCCTACAACTCCGAGAGAAATAAGAGTATTCCTAGGTTTGGTTATGTTGATGGGAATAATTCAGAAACCAAGCCTCAGAATGTATTTTAGTAGACAACATATATTAGAAACTCCATTTTTTCCTAATGTAATGAGCGAGGAAAGATTTTCATTACTGAATAAATTTCTCCATTTTGTGGATAACACCAATGAGGAATTAGTAAAAAGGGATCCAAAACTGTATAAAATTTTACCAATTAGTGAATATTTAAAAAATAAATTCCAAAAAGTGTATGTGCCGGGAAAGGAAGTCAGTGTTGATGAATCACTGTTATTGTGGAAAGGTAGACTTTCTTGGAAACAATATATTCCCATGAAAGCTTCTCGGTTTGGGATAAAAATGTTCGAACTTTGTGACTCCGTAGGGTATTTATGGAATTTTATTATTTACAGTGGCTCAGGGACCAAGTTAGGTTGTGAAATTACAAATGACAAAGACCTTTTTTCAACAAAAGTTGTTCTAAGTCTATGCGAGAAACTTTTAGACTCGGGCAGATGTATTTATATGGACAATTACTACAGTAGTCCTGATCTGTTTTTGAGATTAGTTCAGAGGACAACAGATGCTGTAGGAACAGTGAAAATTACACGCAAAGGCATACCAGCAAATTTTAAAAGGAAGCTAAAGAAAGGAGAAGTGGTTAGCGCAAAGTGTGGGAAATTAGTTGCATTGAAGTGGAAGGATAAGCGCGATGTGACAATGCTAACTACTAAACATTCAGACCAAATGCATCCCGTTATTCGGAAGGGTGGTTTAGAATTTGTGAACAAACCTGCGTGTGTAATAGATTACAATAAATATATGGGAGGCGTAGACTTGAAAGACCAACTTTTAGAATCATTCTTGCTAGAAAGGAAAAGGACAAAAGTGTGGTACAAGAAATTATTCAACCATTTCGTAAATATAGCTGTCTTAAATTCTTACATTCTATACTGCAAGGCTGGTAACAAAAAAGATCATCTCTTGTTCCGAGTAGAGTTAGTCAATAAAATCATAGTCAAGTATCATGGACAGAACATCGAGAAACGCAAAGGGCGGCCCTCAGATATGGATACGGAATGTACACGCTTGACAGGCCAGCATTTCATTGAAGAAAACCCAAGAACAGAATCATTGAAGGTTGGAAGAAGAAAGTGCGTGGTGTGTACGAAAAACGGAAAGAGGAAAGATACAAGATACAGGTGTAAAAACTGCCCAGGGGCCCCGTCACTCTGCCTAGACCCCTGTTTCGAGAAATACCACACTCAGGTCCACTACTAAATGCCGGATATGGAGTGCAAGAAAAAATTAATGACACGGAAAAATGTAAGTATCCATTTATAATAATGTAGAGAAAACAATTTTGTATGGACTGTAATTTTTTTAAATTTTTTTGAAGAGCAACTACTGTGTTAAAAATATTTATGCTAACGTCTGCACAAATGGTCGGCACTGCCCAGAAAAAAGCACCCTGAGCGAATTAAATACCTCCGATTAAAGTCACGCTAGAGGCATGGGATTTAGCGGACGCAACTGCTGCGTCGCACACGCTGGAGGGGTTAAAAAGCGGTGGAGGGAATTGCCTTCTGCAGGTGATTTGATCGAATTGCAATAGATGGCGCTAAGCGTTGCAATACTATATGCCAACAGAATTATGTGTTTGAATTTGGGGGCAAATAAATTACACAACTCAAATAAGAATTTGTGTACGGAAAATAGAAATTCACCTCACATATATATTGCAATGAAAGTTGTTAATATTCCAAATAGTGAAAAAATAATACCATGCAAAATAATACGCCTCAGGTATTTATATAGATACAGTGGGAAATAATGCATCTTACACCAGCTTAAACTCATGTGCCCAAAGACTTGAAAATCAAAATGCCAAATTAATTATGGAAAACGCTATCCCCGAAACCGGTTTTTCGATTGTCAAGGCAATCATCAATGGGGAGAGCAAGGCAAAACAGGTCTGAACCTGTCGGGAGCCAAGCGGAGAATGAGTGTGGAACGCGATTGTCATTCGTCGGTCGGTGACGTCACGCGCTAGAGGGGTCGTGTGTATTGGAGGAAGTTGAGGACGCTGACGTCAGAGTCCTCGTGAGAATGAGTGTTCCTGGGTAATGAGTCACTGCGACTGACCGGGAGCGGAAAATTCCCAATAATTGGTGGTTTGTGCTTAATGCTACATGTTTCGTGAAGTTTATCAACTGTGTGAAAGAGTCTTGCTGCTTATGATGAGGCATGGACGATGACAGCAGGGGAGAAGAAAAGGGTGGAAGCATTAGAAATATAGTGCTAGTGAAAAATAATGAAGATACAATGGATCGACCGAAGGACAAACGCAGAAGTCTTAAGAAGTGGGAGAAAAGAGAAGTCTGCTGAAAACTATAAAAAGAAGGCGGGGCAACCTAATCGGCCATATCTTAAGAAGCGGTGATCTGATGAACACAAACGTTGAAGGAAAAGGAGGGAGCAGCCAAATTAGGGAGCAGCCATCTAACTACAGAACTATATTTACAAACACTCTTGACAAAGTTAACTTGTTGAATTTCTTCTTCCAAACCGTTTTTAACCCACCTTCAACTGTCGTCTTACCTGACCTCTATCAGCGGCTGATGCAACCAATAGAAATTTCCTGTAATGGTAAAAAGTTACTTAAAGATATAAGCCCCAACAAATCTCCTGGTCTTGATCAAATTCCCTCCCGCGAAAATAGAGAGCCTCGGAAATTTCCCCCTACCTTGAAATAGTATTTAATAAATCCCTGACCGAACAGGTCGTACCAATGGACTGGAAAGCAGCCGATGTAACACCCATTTTTAAAAGTGGTGATAGGGAGCAGCCATCTAATTACCGACCTATCGTATATCCCTCACATCCATTTCATGCAAGGTCCTAGGACATATAATTGTCAGTTCAGTCATGGTACACCTAGATAACCAGAATTTATTGTCCAATGATCAGCATGACTTCCGAAAGAGCAGATCGTGTGAGACTCGACTTGATCTCTTTTCCCACGATATTTTAGTTTCTGGCGAAAATAATATTCCAGTGGATGCTATATTTCTCGACTTCAAGAAGGCTTTTGACAAGGTTTCTCATAGCAAACTAATTTTGAAGTTAAAATCTTATGGGTTAGACAGTAACATTATATCATGGATTAATGATTTTCTGCATGATCGGGTTCAAAGGGTTGTTTTGGACGGTGTTTCCTCACCGGCAATTAAAGTCACTTCGGGTGTCCCGCAAGGTAGTGTGATAGGTCCACTCCTATTCCTTTTGTATATTAATGATATCCAAAAGGTGGTAAAAAGTAAGCTTCGTCTATTTGCCGATGACGCAGTAGTGTACAGGGAAATTCTATGCCCAAACGATAAAGAATTTTTAAATATTGACCTACATGCAATTGAAACTTGGTGTGATACATGGCAGTTACGATTAAACTTTAACAAATGTCTTGTAATGAATTTTTGGAAAAAGAATAGAACTTTAAGTCCTTATGCAGCTTACGCTAATAAGTTTTTCGTGCCGTCCCTTTACAAATCTTGCCGATCTTCGCTGCACACCTTCAAGTTGTTTATTGAGACCGATTTCGTAGGGATCCCATGCACTGGCAGCATATTCCAAATAAGGTCTTACGAGGGAAAATTAGCTGATTTCTCGTACATGATCACATTTACCCAGTACTCTTTTGACGAATCCCAATTTACGATTCGCTTGACCCATTATTTCACGTATGTGTTTATCCCAGGAAAGATCATGTGTCAGTCTTATTCCAAGATATTTAATGGCTTCTACGTTTGTTAATTCATTATTACTAATTTTGCAAGTGCTAGGAGGAGAGCTATTCTTTTTCCAAAAATTCATTACAAGACATTTTTTAAAGTTTAATTCTAACTGCCATGTATCACACCAAGTTTCAATTGCATGTAGGTCAATATTTAAAAATTCTTTATCGTTTGGGCATAGAATTTCCCTATATACTACTGCGTCATCGGCAAATAGACGAAGCTTACTTTTTACCACCTTATGGATATCTTTTATGTACAAAAGGAATAGGAGTGGACCTATCACACTACCTTGTGGGACACCCGAAAAAGCCGTTACATTTTATAAGCCGTACATTTTATAAGGAAGAAAACGTTTATAGAACTTCAATCCGATCAAACATACCGAGGAATTGCGCTAAATATAGACATTATGAAGGGTGACAGAAAAAACACAGGGATCATGATATTGTCATATCGGGATATCGGGATATCGTCATATCGGGATGTTGGATATCGGGATATCGGATATCGACATATCGTGATATCGCGTTTCGAAATATCGACTCCCAATATTAAGTGCATATCGAGTATCGTCGACGATATATCGTCGTATCGCACAGTCCTAGCTGTTAGTTTCCCTTGCACGTGAACCCTCGCTAACAGGATGCAACGCAAACCTTAATCCATCAAGCGCTCTATTGCTGAGTTAGGCTACTGCGCTCACCGGTACAGTTCTCTGTCGCGCCTACCGGCGAGGTGAGTTATGACGTCGGCCCTAGCACATACCCTTGCGGTGACTCGATAGAGAGTAGCCGTATCCGAAAATCAAGTATGCTTCGGCAAAGCATTCTTGGTGATGACATATTGCTGACGTACAATAAAGCATGCTTGGGAGAGAATACTTCATATTCGGAAGGTCTACGGTAAGGAGCGACGTTAAGCAGTAGTGGCAACATATGAAACCACTAGGTAGTGTGAAACACGATAGAGGGCAACATCTATCAAATGTTTAGATCGGAAGAAAAAGAGCGATTAAATGTATATAAATCTTATTATTAATATGTATATTAATTATTACGCAAATGTAACATTCTAAGTTAAAAAATAGATATTACTCATTTATAAGTAGCCAACGGCTCCGTCATATTTTGTTATTCTCGTCAACAATGCTTCGAAGCCAACATGGAAGCGTGCTCTGTGCTTTGGCTTCGTAGAAGGCTTCCCCCTGAGTGCTTCGCGTTCGGACACACTTCGGGTATTTCCGACAGTACCTCCCTCCCCTTCCAAGCAAGCATTGTAGTATGCTTAGCGCTAGAAGCACACGTTTCGGACAGGGCTAGCACGTGGATGTAGTTGAAAAATCAGGTGATTCTATACATTTCAGGTTTTTTAAATCTTAGGTGATATATTTCTCGCGATTTTCGTCCATCTTAGACCCGATTTTCTTCGGACCTGTCCGTCTTGCCCTCGCAGTTCTCTCTCCCTACCCTTTTAACCTTTTGCCCCATCGTCCCATCCAACCCGACCGCCCGCAGCTGTGACACCACGCGCCGACTTAAGCCCCCCAGCTCGGATTGCCAGACCTCTGCTCTGCATGTGTTGGCAGGCGGAGGGTTATTGAATAGGCCGGTTATAAAGCCACCTTCCCCTTCCTGCTGTGGACCCTGCCGGCAGGGTGTGAGCAACCCCCGCCCCCCGCACGAGTCCTTGCAAAGCGGAAAACTTGCAAGCACTACGAAAGGATTCTCCTTGATTCGGCGACGCAAAACCACCATAAGGAAATGTCCTGACTGCATAAAACCTACAATGGAATTCAGATCGGAGATAACGCGCGGTTTGAATGCACTTATATATGATTTTTAACCTTATCAATGGACGTAAAAAAACAACCAACGAACGATTAATTGTGATGTGCTAGTATCCTTAAGGGTTACTACGAACGAATCAATGAATGGTTGTAACCTGGTATAAGAATTTTTCCTTGATTTTACTTGGGTAATGGACAATAACATGGAGTAAGCATAGTGTAGAGGGCTAACGGCATAGGTCTTAACTGTTACGCTTATTGGACGTAGTACTGGAAGGTTTCCATAGATGGCTTGGTAAGATTTTTTCGCGTTTCGTCACAAACAATATATATTACTTCCGTTACTTCCGTTTCTCTAATCGACTTAAGTGGCTCCTAACATATACTACTGTAGAGGTTTGTTCATTTTATTATAATGGTGCGATATGCCTTTCCCTAACGCCAACAGTCAAATGGATAAGTTAACATTTCCCTTATTAATGAACCATTCATATCTTGTCACAGGAGAAATACATTGTTGTTTTATTAAAAGCACATAATCCACCGCTGCAAGGAGCAGAATACAAGACACTTCTCGATTGTGCTGCTTAAGTCGATTGGAAAGACGACAACGGTGGAAGCGATGTATATCGTTTGTGACTTAACACGAAAAATTCTGCCCATGCCTCCTATGGAAACCTTCCACTACTATGTCCAAAACATATAACAGTTTTGCTCTATACGGTGAGCCTTTATTATATGGCAAAATTCTACCTATGGATCATAGTTTTACACCTTAGGGATCTAGGAAACTAAATCTTTCCACCAGTTCTGTGGATAGTGTTCGGTTAGTGTAAACGAGGGGGAATAAAGACAGAATAAGTCACATGACATATGACTACATTATATGTCGTTGCGAGATAAGAAAAACTGGCGTTAGTCGGGTGTGTAACAGCGGAAGGCAGCTAAATGATCGGAAAATGAAAGGAATATTTAAGAAATAGATTTAACGGTTTTGCGTATTAAGCACAGAATATTTTTTTAAGGCACATAGGACTGAAGTTTTCATGCCTTACTAGCGTTTAGAACTTCTTAAAATGAACTTCAAGGAAGGATAACCACCTTACACCCTCATATTCGGTTATAAATGTGCTTTTTTATGTGGTGCTGGTAGTGGAGGAGAGATATTTCAAATCTCTCCTTAGTAGTAGAGCTAAATTGTAAGCTAATTTTAATGAGCTTCAACTACAAACTCTCACCATCTAACTCTACATCCATGGCCAAGGCGAATTCGAGATGGAATCCTCAGTGAACAACTCACACTTAAGAAATTGGGAGATAGATTTTTTTTAACGTTTGCTTGAAAGATATAGTCTAAATATATACCTGCAGTCTGTTGCAGATTTATACATCAGTTTATCTCTCAAGTCTTCATTTTCAAGTTCATTGTTTAGCTAAAGACGTTTATGTTACACTTTTTGATCCAGGGGGGTTGAGTTTGAAAGAATCGGGATTAACTCGAATATGTAACCAAGGAGTCACGCAGTGTAAACGCGAATGGTTCGCAAACTCGGCTTGTTAAAACCGCTGATTACAGCCCCATTCATTGTTTTACACTTGTGTTCTTTCTCATATGGGGGTTATATAGTCGAGACATATGAGAAAAACCCAAGTAAAAACATGTAGCCCTCTCACCCTACTCTCTTTTTCTTCCGCCGGTTATCTCAACTCTCCTTATCTCACACACACACTTACAATACATGAACATAAAATACAGGTAACAAGATTTTCAATTGATTAAAGAATACCACTCATATTACTCATGCACTCAATTGATACATTTAATCCCTTTGAAATCAAGAATCGGGTCCAATTTACATATTTGATACAAAACACATTTATATTAACCAATTAGCAATTTCTCAACAATCTTATGAAATGGGCGTAAGCTCTTTGAATGAAATATTAATTGTTCCGATCCCTTTTGCACTTATCGTGATTGGTGGGTCTGGACCTCCCTCTGTGAGATCGGGCCGGAGTGCCGTGTCAAACTCCCGCCGACACCTTCCCCGTGATATTGCGCCTGCACCTTTCCGTCGATCACCTTTCCTCGCCTCTGCTCCTTAATCTTCCCGATGTGTCCTACTCTCGAGCGTCCCGTCTTATTAGTCCCGATCTTATACGCCGACGCGCCCTTCTTTCTCGTGGGTTCTCGGGCCTACCGCTCCCCGACGCGTCTGTCTCGCTCGCGTGCTTGCTCTTAACTCCCTTGTTTATTTACAGCATTGTTAATCCGCCGACGCGAGCTCACATGGGAGCCTAATTGTTACGTTACAAACAATTAATGATATTGTGTTGATAGCGAGCGATTCATACTCACTAAATTTGCGAACCATTCATGTTAGTACCACGTGACTCTTTGGTTACCTATTCGAGATAACCCCCAGTGTTTCCCTCCAGGAAAGAAAAATAGAATTTTAATGTTCATTTTATGAACGTGAACATAAAATGGACGATTACTAAAGCATTTCACTGCCAAATAAATGTTTGAAAAAATAGAACCAAGGAAGAAGTAAGGAAGAGAACAGGTTTGAAGCTTCAAAAGAGGCGAAGGTTGTGTGTCGAATTTTAATAGCCAGTGGAATACGCCTCTTAGACATGTTTAAGAAAGCTTGAGGATAGTTTAATACCCAAATTTATATTTCCACTGGAGATTTTCCCACAAATTTATATCCCCACTATTCGTGGGACTGGGACCACAGCGAGATGCAGGACGAAGTCACTATGATTATGGTGATTTATCAAGAAAATATTTCCCCAAGTAACAGTGGAGATTGTTTACTTTAAACAATTA
Organism: Platycnemis pennipes; assembly: GCA_933228895.1. NCBI lineage: Eukaryota > Metazoa > Arthropoda > Insecta > Odonata > Platycnemididae > Platycnemis > Platycnemis pennipes. The sequence goes on from OW121856.1 coordinate 16,465,674, forward strand.
GTCGTGAGCGACTCGCCTATGAGCTCTTTTCTTTAGTAATGATTCTCTTTGTCTCCACAACAAAGGACAGTGCATCCCAATTCAGTAAACAAGTAAATAATCAAGTTAATCAACAATTAATAAGCATCATTCAAATAAATTGTTTCTTTCCCTTTTTCTTTGGATATACGAGAGTAAATGAATCATTCATGAATCTCTTTTATCGCCATGGCCCATTATTATATCATGGAGTGCCAGATCTGCATTGGAAAGACATGGGTAGTGATGTTTTTGAGCATGGGAACAAAAATATATTCTTGTAGTAGATTATTTCTCGAGTTATAGGGATCTAGTTCAAGGGATTCCTAAAAATAGCTGTCAAAATATCGTCATCACACTGAAGTCAATATTCACCAGTCATGGCATACCCTTAAAACTATTGACTGAAAATGGCCCAGCATTAACATCAGAGCACTTCAAATAATGTGTAAAACAGTGGGACAGTAATACATAGCCGAAATCACAAACCATATTCACACTAATTACATCAAAACACTCCCATTTTTTCCTATGAATCATCCACATACTTTTAAGTCCTCTAAAAATCATTTGACGCATAATAATGCTTTGGATTGTTAGAATAACGGCTTTCTAGCATGCCACTCAACTCCAGATGCGGAAGCTTCTTGTCACTAGAACTTTTTTGGAAAGCACAGGTGACATATGGGAAGTATTGACATCCAAATTGAATTTTACTCAACGTTTGACTGCCTTGTGAGATCAGCCTTCTCAGGCCAGACTGATCTCCAAGATTAACACTCTGTTGTTAACTTTTACCTGCTATAAATTATTTTGAAACTGCATAAATTAGCATAGTTCTGTTAGCTAATATGCAATGGGGCCGTTTACTCGGAACCGAAATCGCAATTTTGTACACCAAATCGTTAGACGGAAACAAAAAAACGAATTTTACTGAAAAAATAAATCTTCTAACCACAACCATTCTCTAATAAATCAAAAATTGAAATAAGGAAAAGGTGACGCCCACCGAAGAAGCTGCTTTGATATCATTGACGTCATTTTCCTCCCGTCCTTGACTGCTTTTAGGGGAAGGGAAGGGAGTGGAGGGGGATTCTCGAAAGGTCTGCTCGCACAGATCCTGTCGCAATCGCTCCTATTGGCAGAGTCAGCTGTGTCCCCCCCATTGCGATAAGGCGAAGTAGCTTCGCGGGCTCAGTTGTGATCGGACGAAGTCAGAGGTTGCACCACGCCCACTTTTCCGAAAGGGTCAAAAACATCAGGTTTTCGCCGCTTATAACATGATAAATAATTGACGGATCAAACGTGTCTTTTTATTTTACAAACTCTAACAGGTACGGAAATAAAAAAATATGGTTAACGACCCCATTTGATTGAGGCTACCATCACAGAAATGATAAGTATCGGGAGGAATAAACTGAATAAACCATTTGGCTAAGAGTCAGACAAGCAACTAACACTTTATTGGTTTCTAATCGGGTCTCATAAAAAACAAAATCACATCGTTTGGTGAACTTCACCCAGATGTTGCCAACACAACAAAATATTAAAACGAAACTAATTTGGGTACTTTACACCCTACAAAGTTCACTCTGATGATGTATCTGACTGGTGGTTGTTGGACCTAACCCAAGAATAAACCTTCTCTCTATTCCTCTTTCTAATCTACATTTCAACCATCTCCTTACTACATTCGTCATCCATTCTCACGGAATTGGAAGTTGATACATTTTACTAATCTCTTTCACAGAAAGTTTTTATATCTGCAAAAATAAAAATTTCGCTAAGAAGTTTGGCAGGCCTTTAGCAAATTCTGTACTTTTTAATCCATCCTTTTTACAAAAAAATGATCAAACAATTACTTTACCAGATGCAAAGAAAATCGATGAAAGCGCAATGTCGTGTCCATGTTTATCGTCTTTTAGAATATAAAAATGCAACCAGCAACCTCAATAATCCAAAACCTTTTAAGCACTTTCAAATGTCTTGATAGTTGTCATGAACATGGTCAAGTGCATACATTTAAATCACTTTTAAGAGTACGGAGTTTTTTTTAGCAGGCTAAGGCATAGGATTCAATTTGAATGAATTTGAACTACTGGCTATTACTCGCGCCTTTTCCACTATTTCGAGAACTCGCCAAGTGTAAATAGAATTCGAAAATTTCACCCTCTATTTTGAATTTCCGCCTGACTTGAGTCGTGATTTTTCCCTCCGGGGTTGCGTTGAAAATGAAAATGGAGAAGCCTTGTCGATTTCCGTCTGTCAAATCCCGGTTTCGCGATTAAATACATTGAAATTGGTGGGGTTGCCCGAATGAGGGCCTTAGCGCTCATGTGGTCGTGGAGGAAAAAGAAGTCTTTCAATCGGCGCGTCATATCCGGTTTCAATGCCATGGCGACGAGGGCTGTTAAATTTTAAGGCGCCGTTCGCCGCGCGAAATATTTCTTCTCTTGTATTTCTCTCCTCTTGCATCGATTTGAGTCCTCCCTCGCTTTGATAATACTCGCTGTAAACTCTATCGGCCGTATTCATAGATTCGTTAGTCTACGACTAAAATAGGTTTAAGGAAGTTCATCCGGCGATTTCGTTAAACCCGTGTTCATAGAGCCGTTTTAGCACTGACCGACCTTAATCCAGGCAGATTTAGTCCAGAGAAAGTTAAACCTATGGCATCATGGTTTAACAATGAGTTTAAGTGCATCGAGCAGCTATTTTCTCATCAGCTTTTGTGGAGTGTTGATTTACGAAGGTGTTCTCTGAAGTATTTCGATTTATCTCCTCTTAACAGGTAGTCTACAGTTGAAATATGTTCGCGTTTCTTAAAAGAAGGAAATTTCGAGAGGTGGGGTAAAAATAATACAGTAAAAGAAGAACAAATTGGTGGAGAGAACCGTTGCGAAATACTGCTTCTATTAGACTAACTCATTTTTACAGGGTGAGAACATCTCGTTGCATCAAAATAATAAACAAAACAAATGAGCAACAAAATAAAGTAGGCAAAAGCCGACAGGCAGACAGTTGCCTTATAATTCGACGTACATTTTTTTTTCTTCCTCCAACACCCACGTGAAAGTATTATTAGTTAGTTGTATCTGTAGTATCATGCCAGATATAATTAGCTTAAGAGTTTAGATTTACATTCATATATTATTATGAATGTAAATCTAAACTCTTATAAGTATATGCAGTAAGTCAATAAGTATTAAACTTATTGATTTACTGCAGTAGATTAATAAAGTAGTTTTGTTCTCATGTTAGGTAATTAGTTAATCTTGTTTTTTGTTATTTTCATTTGCGAGAGCAAGTTAATAAGCAGGCGCTATACTTAAATGTTTAGATTTTTTGAATCAGTTATTATAGTTCACTTTCATTCTCTTTTTGATCACTTATGAAGGTCTAAATATTAGCAAGTATACTTACTTGTTTACGGCATGATCTAACAAGGGGAGACTACTAATCTTGCTACGCATTTTTGAATGATATATTTTTTATGATGTTCGGAATGCCAAAGGCTGCTAGGAACACGTCGTAGTTTGGTTGAATTGGCTTTAGTTTGGCTGTAATAAATTAATTAAAATTCATTATTTTCAGCGCGCTAATCATAAGCTTAAGGCAACGCGCACTCTACAACGAGGCAAATTGGCCAAGTGGTTACGATCGCCGGCTCCCGTGTTGGATGTGGTTGGATCGAGTCGTGTGGTCGGAAGTATTGTTTCGTCTCGATTTCATTAATTTTCATTTTTTCTATTATTTTCTATTGCAGCAGGTCTCACCGGACGAAGGAACATTTTTAACCCTTATCTTCGACACATTTTATTGACGTCTTATTCCGAACGCGGAAGCATGACATATAGTAGCAACCCTGGGGTTCGCTCACTAATTTACGTGTCCATCGATGATAGTGATCAACTTCCTAATCACCATGGAACACAACGATTTCATATGGGTGCATTCACATTAATGCTTGCGGTCTTAAGGCAATGAACACCAGCATGCGTAAATTAGAATAAAGAAGAACGCGTAAAGAATAATAATTACCTTTGATCAACCGCTCTCATTATAATATAACTGAAAAAGAAATAAAATTACTTGGTATGTAAGTAGTAATATAAATGTAAATCGTTGTGTTCCAGGCCTGATGATGTCGATCCTCGACGAAACACGGGTCGTTCATTAAAACATATGTGTAGGACAACTAAGTTACGCTTTTTTATTTCAATATGAAGCAGTTCCACAAAGTTACCTCAGATACAGTTTACTATGAGCCAAACTACTTAAAGCCACAATTCCTGCTTCCTTTCTGTGGTCCTACTATCACACGACTTGCTTTCAATTATTCCCACTCTCTCACTGACTAGCTCCAGAAGTGTTTCTTTCCCCTCCTTCGTCCAGTTTCCGGGGCGAATTCTTTTAGATTCCATGTTTTACGTGAACAAAAGACCTAAACAAGCAAACAAACCAATTCAATAAACTCGGTATGTACCCTGGTTACGTAGCGTATAGCGGTGTTGCCAGACGTTCCATCCTCGTGCAGCATGCAAGACTCGGACTCCGTTAGTCCCCGAGGCGATCTCCCTCGACCGAAGCTATGAATTTAAACTTTTATTTCCGTTCAAAACCACACTTAGACTTGACTAAGATAAACCTCCACAACACAGGTTTAACGCGAAATCTATGAATACCGCTGTATGCATTTAAGCATATCTTCCAACATAAGGGTGATGATATCTGGAATACGGGTTATATCCGGAATCTTGTGTTTTCCCCATTACTACCAATTTCAGATCAAACTTCTCTATCCTCCGAGTGATTCAACTTTAAATCGACTAATTTTTCAGAAATATCCTGCTTCTCCGCATCAGATTTCAACAAATATTGGTGCATAGGTACTGTCAACCTTCCTGAGCTGAGAGCCGTCCCCTGTTTTAGCAGAAAAAATATTGCCGCTGAATCCCGGCATGAATTGCGTTAATGCCTGAAAATCGTTTTTTACACTATTTATCTACAGACTGGTTTTACGTGACATACATGTGTAAAAGGAATCAATTGAAAGAATGTGAAGTCTACATGATATCAAAGGAGTTTAAAATGGACTTTTTGCAAGAATAATTGTCTTTTTGTCGCTGTAAATGCAACTTCCAAAAATTCATTTTTTTCACAAGTTTAGCCTAAAATTACACCAAGAAATAACTTTGTAAACGGGCTAGTTCTTCTCACCACAGCAGTCATCCATAATTAGTGTATGAATATATTAATATACATGGAATGAGAGCATTTATCACTGAGAAAAGATCACTTGGATTTGAGAAATTTGGAAGAAATTATTTTTTTGGAGCTAAAAAGGTCCACGTGTGACAGGGTTTAAAAATTATAATAGGTTTAGGAAGTCGTTCTTGATTTAGGTACAAAAAGAGGTTTTTTTGTGTTTTTTTTAGGGGTTTGAGAGATATGGTCGGTGTAAAAACAGTGCTCAACTCCCACGCGCATGGCTCAAAACAGACTCTCATTCCAACAATACTATACTTTAACCATCATTAATCCTCTTGGAAGTGGGTTTAAAAATTAGAAAAGCATTTATTTAAAAAGTCTTAATATTTTTCTTTTAGGCACAAAAAGAAATGTTTATTATACAATAATGAGGGGTTTGGGAGATATAGTCGATGTAAAAACAGTGTTCAATTCCCACAGGCAACGGGCCTACACAGACAATCTAGTCTCCATCTAGACAGAGTATCTAGTGACCGTGGAATATCTTATGATACCGATGGTATCGGACGCATACTAACATCCCCAATACATTTTCCCTGATATGTAGTCGTAGGGATAAAAAGAGGGATCTGATGACCGTTCCATCGACATTGGCACCTATTGAAACCTATGATTCGATACGTTTTTTTGGTAATTTCCCCTTTTTTCTATCTTTGACCTTTGACCCCTGAGTAAAGCTTGAAGGTCAAGAGATGAAATGAGCTATCTGAAGACCTTAAAATCGACCTTGGCATCTTTTTAAACCTATGATTCAACATTTTTGTAGCCTCATTTCAATTTTTGTCACCCTTGTGACCTTTGACCCCTTAGTAACCCTTGAAGGTCAAGGGGTGAATAGAGGGATCTGAAGACCTTAAAATCGACCTTGGCATCTTTTGAAAAACCTATGATTCGATACGTTTTTAGCATAATTTCACGTTTTGTCACTCTTTGACCTTTGACCCCTGAGTAACCCTTGAAGGTCAAGGGATGAAAAGAGGGATCTGAAGGCCTTAAAATCGACCTTGGCATCTTTTTAAACCTATGATTCGACATTTTTGTAGCATCATTTCACCTTTTGTAACCACTGTGACCTTTGACCCCTGAGTAACCCTTGAAGGTCAAGGAATGAAATGAGAGATCCGAAGACCAGAAAATCAACCTTAGCACCTTTTTAAACCTATGATTCGACAGGTTTGAAGCGGTGATTCATTTTTGTAGCCCCTGTGACCTTGACTGTGACCTTTCAGGGGTCACGGTTGCAATTTTCGACCTCAATAGTTTTTCCATCGTGTTTTTCGTTTCCAAAAACCTATTATTCGAAAGTTTCGCTAAATAATTATGTCTTTTTTGTACTTCGAATATTTTAACATTGAAAGCCCATAAGGCAAAATTTGGATTTTTGGTTGGACCCTATTTCTGGGGTCAAAAGGTCATATTTTTAATATTTTGTTTATACTCAACAAAACTTACATCCTTATTCTAGCCAGGTACCAAATTTCATCTATGTGGCTCGAAAGGAAGTGTCTAAAATTACAGGTCAGAAATGACACACGATCAATGGGACACTCTGTATATTAGGTTGGCAACTAAGTTCCCGCCGTTTTTTTACATTGTTACATTTACATTCATTGTAACGGCGGGGACATAGTTGCCAACCCAATAGAAGCATCGATGTCCGTTGCACCATTGTTGGGCCGATTTGAATCTTTTCCGGGAGACGCTAGAATACCATCCGCGCTTAGTAATAGGTTCCGCTATAAATCCTCGATTAAAAATTCCGTAAAAGAGCTTTGTTATTTAATGAATAAATACCCATACTGAAAAATTACTATGTGGAAATTCATCTGTAGTCTGATAACGCATACACAATATTAGTATGAGTATGCCAAGAAGAGCTGCGAGTGTCTTCAAGCAAAAGTGTAACATATTTTTATTTTTTTTGTGTTGCAGTTTTACCAATGTGTGTATTAAGTTTTATAAGAGAGAGTTTTTCTTCTAAACTAAATTGAAATGATTTTGAATGGTTCTTATTAACAGCCAAAATCCAGTGAGGTAAAAAATATTTTGCGAAGGATTTTCAAGGATTGATGAATGGTTCTGATTAACAGCCATGGAGGGTGAGATAAAAAAAACCCCAACTTACTATGGTAGACCGGGCCATAATCACAAAATTAGAGAAATTGATTGCCGAAGCGGCAGATTCAAAATACCCTTTTTTCCTCGTACAATTAGGGATATGAGAAGCAATAAATATATCCAATACGAGTGTATCAATTGATAGTATAGGTAGCTGCATGTTGGCATGACTCGAAACTTACCCAAATAACTGCATGTTTTTGCATGCTTGCTTTTTTTTATCTTATTTTAAATGTTGAAGTTTAGAGTGGTATGTTATTACCAATCCTTTTTTATGCATTTTTAGTGCATTTTTGGTGACAATTCACCCCCTGCCACACCCCTTAATGGTGGCTTGTAGGGTATAATGTAGATGTTGATCTCACTCTCCGGCTATCCAACAGAGGAGGAAATTAAAGATGGTTTGAACGTCGACTGCCTCATACATCCTCATACGGTGCAGTTTCACCGAGGGTGACCGTAAACTTCATATCCGTGTAATGAATTCCCTCTACCCGCGGCGAGAGTGAGTGACCAGGCTGTCACGTAAGCAAGGGGAAGATAGGGTCAGGCTCTCTCTCGAAAAAAAAATAAGATTGCGCCGGCGCCATAACCCTTTAATAGCGCCCATATCCCTTTTATGCCCTTTTTCCCTCGGCCCTCCCATCCTTCCTCTTTCATATTCAAGCTCCGCTCTTCGTCCTAGGGTCGTTTCCATGGTGATTGGATGCACGTCGGCGCATTCTGTTTTCGTAAACATTTTCGTCGTCAGGTGTGACGTCCTCACTCCACTACGCCATCCATCTATGCTCCGTCGCTCTGAGACTCTTTTCTCTTCGTATGTGTGTGCAGAGGCAAAGTAAACGAAATAGATTTATAGATCACGGATACAAAGCTGTAAGGAACTTGAAAGAAAGTGATATTTAATATGCTATTTTTTACGCCTACGACTTTGCGTTCAGCAACGCGTGTGCAAATATTTGAAGTAATTTTACAATCATGCAAAGTCTGAAATGTGTAAATTCAGTCACTAAAATACATATGAATAGGTAAAACCCTACATAACTTATTCTTTATAAATTTGATCTGATCTATTGCACTTATTTATTGCGCGAAAAAATAACATTATAAACCTTTTACGTTTTCATTTACCTTTATAAATTTATATTTATGATATAATCTACATCATTACGATAGAGGTTTTAATTTAACATCTTCAGACAACGTTTCCGTCTTATACCCCATTACGAGAGTTAATTTAATTCTCGTAGATTAACACTCTGTTTTTAACATTGACCTGTTTCAAATTATTTTGCAATTCTGCAAAAATAGCATAGTTTTGTTAGCTGAGATGCAATTTGACTAAGGGGTACTATCACAGAAATGATAAGCATCGGAAGGAATAAACTAACTAAACCATCCGGCTAAGAGTCAGACAAGCAACTAACACTTTATTGGTTTCTAATGCTTTAAATACATTTTTAATTAATTCACAGCCTTATTTTGCGGCTGGATGAGTGGTTTAATGTATGAAAAATTGTTTTAGTCATATTATTGCAAGCATGGAACAAAAGTAATATGCGTTGAACAGTGATAAATATAAAATACATTTGAAATACTTTTTGACAGAAATAAGTTGAAAATCAGAAGCTGTAAAATAAGTGAATCTGTCGTGCTTACAATTCTCAATTAGTACACGTAGCAAAATGGAATCATCCATATATTCACTTGACACTGCTTTCCCTTCTTTTTTATCCCCGTTTCTCTCTATCAATGCTCTGTAACAAACTCGGAGGCCACTTTTAAATTACATAGCACTAACAATGAACGCCCTTCTATTTTCTTAGGTAATATTATGTATATCCTCGTTAATTTTGGTCAAGATCAGCTTCTAATGCCAAACTACCATTTCATTAATGCGGGAGATGCAATACACAAACGCTTTAAGGGGGCAATGGTTCCGATAAATTTGAGGTCACATTTTTTTAATTTCACTGAAAAATATTCAATGCCTGTTCCTAAGAATTTCATTATTATTTTCTTATAAAGTTAAATAACGCCAACAGGTAACACGCAGCAGCAGCAGAGAAGTCCAGGCTGGACGCATTTGAAATGCGCTCCTACCGAAGAGTGATGAAGATAAAATGTATTGATCGAGTGACAAATGAAGTAGTCTTAAGAATAGTGGGAGAGAAGAGATGTCTACTGTAAACCTTTAAAAGAAGACTGGAGAACTTAATAGGCCACATTTTAAGACATGATGGCCTGATGAAGGCAATCGTCGAGGGAAAAGTGAACGGGAAGAATGGAAAAGGCAGACCTCGTATGAGGTACATGGAACAGGTCGTAAAGAACGTGAAAGAGAGGAACTACGTTAATATGAAGAGGTTGGTCGATAGAAGAATCGAGTGAAGGGCTGCGTACACCAATCCTAGGTTTGCTGACCGATGATGATGATGATGATGAGGTAACACTGATAAAAAAAAAGGCTTCATAGCTGTTAATTTATAGGATAAGCATGATACAGAATAAATGACATTGACCATATATTCACCACAGCAGTTAGACTCCTTTAACTAAGGCATCTTACTTTAGCCAATGCGCATTTTTTTCTGAGTCATCATTCAGCCCCTTTGATTTCCTTACAGCACGCAACAGTCCTTTCAGATTTTAAACTCTAGGACCTCACAGTTTACACGACAGTTGTGTAAGTGGCAGGACAGTGACCTCAAAGCCTTGAACGCTATCGATTCTAAATCCTGTCTCTCCTCATTCACAGTTATTTTGCTTACAATTCTTGCTAGTGTTTGCGAATATTTCCTCGTTGCATGGCACGTAGCCGGAAATTTGTTTCGGGGGGTGGGCTAAGTTACTGTGCCCACATGGTATAATTACTATAGAATTTATTGAAGGCGAGGATGAATGTTTTGTATCTCACCTGGTTAATGGAACATCAGGTATGAAGGGTTATCCGGTCATTATTTTCTATCTCCTCTGTTCAGATGGGCAAGTCAAAGCCCTAGATCGGTACTTCATGATCATAATTGAAACAATAAGAAAAACATATAACACCAGAATGGGTGTCGCTAATGGCATCTTCAAGATCAATTCTAGAAGTGAAATCAGCGGAAAAATAAATAAACCAGCATTAGCTTGCACTTAGATGAATTTCTGTGGGCGTCAGGCAAGTAGCCAGAAATTTGCATCGAGGGAGGGGGGGGGGGAGGAGAACTAGTTTTTAAAATGGAGCGTAACTGGAAAGAAATCAGCCTTGCCCGTTCGGTGCCGACATATTACAAATCTCTTCCCTTCATTTTCTGTGCTTGGTATTTACTTTCACAGTTCCCATTCCTACCTTTTCTCACTGGTAAAGTTTTCTGCTTACCTTGTTATGAAGAGGTTTATTTGACCGGCTCCAGAAGTTCAACGCATGCACGCATATCAGAGTGAAAGGAATAGTTATTAACCACGCAAATGCATCCAACTAGTGATTACGTTTCAAGAAACTTACCACTTGCTGTGTAATCCGGATTCTCATGCCCAGTTTAAATCAGAACAACGAAATTACCAAGAAAAATTTCTGCGGCATAGTGTTTTATTAGATACACATAGGTAATACTGCATTTTCTGACATTTGGGTGTCTTAATGCGTAAGCACTTGTTTGCATCTCACCTTGTTAATGGAACGTCAGGAATGAAGGGTTCCCCGGTCATTATTTTCTATCTCCTCTGTTCAGATGGGCAAGTCGGTTGCTGTGGATTGAGTGGGGTGGCAAAATAAGTCAGACAGCGTTTATCTTAACTCGACTGTATTAACTAGATTTCACGATACATTCGCTCACGTGCCAGGGATGCGTCCGACATCCCGGAAGGTTTAATGCCAACTGACGCCGGACTCGGGGTTCCCAAGGATGACACCAAAAACAAGAGAGTGCTGAGACTCGCATTGGCAGACAATGCGATAAGGCACATAATAACAACTAAACTAATACATGACAACTCCTCCCCCTTAATATGAAAACACATACATTGGCAAAATCACTCAGCCATAGTTTTACTTAAACCACCAACTAACTCAATCACTTAAAACAATATAAGGTTTGAAATAACTAAATAAATTAACGCTAATTAACACTCAAAGTCTCTGAGGTGACGTGGCTGTACCCTCAATCGAGATCACACTCGTCTTGCCGCAGCTTCCTGGTGTGCGGGTGCAGCTGTTTCCCCTCCCCCTCAGATGCACGAGGGGTTATAACAGAAGTGTTGTCACCCTCCTCACTCTCGTACAGAGGGTGATAATGGTCATCATCTAACTGCTGATGATCAGCCTGCTGCGCGGGCCTAACCCTCTCTCTCCTGATTTTCAGCTGGTCAATGTGCCGTTTTTCCACTTGCCTCCATTTGTGGGCAAGTACCGAGGGCTGCGTAATCTTGAAATGTTTACTACCTCTCTTTATTCCTCCTGCTATTTTTCCTGTTCGTAGGCTTCTTCAGAGTTACAGACCAAGTCATACTTCTCCGCTGAGTAGGAGAGTTCTGTGGGTTCTTGGAAATATTGGACTGCCGAGCTCTTCTTGGGAGAAAGACTTCAGAAAGAGGCAAATCCACGCATGATGAGTGGTCATTTTACCTCATAAGAATGATACCGGTACCATTTTCTGTTAGGGGAAGGTAGATTAAAACGTAGGAGGACAGATTTAGAGATGCAGATTTACACGAACCAGGGAAATGCAGGGTTGGTCAGGTTAAAAAAGGGATTTAAGTAATTTCGGGACTTCTGAAATCAACGATCGAGTTGGAAATCAATAGTTAGAGGGCAAGAAGGGGAAAACGAATAAAGATACTGGACAGTAAGAGAGATTATGGAATTATTGAAATGATTATTAAATTATTATTAATGGAATGGATTATTATCAGTCCTGAGTGTCATGTCATTGTCAATGGCCTGACAACACGAATGTTGTGAAACTTCAATAGTTGCAGGCACTACTTTGTGGAACATCGTCATGATGGGAGAAATAATTCACTTTGTACTTATTCCACGAATTTATTTTAACCCAGCCGGTATCGACTTTAGGGAGATTGTACCCCTGATGATGACGTGCTAACGTCGAAATCGGTTGGGTTTAAATAAATTCGTGGAATAATTACAAAGTGAATTATTTCTCCCATTACGAATGTTGTGGGCTATAATCATTCGTCGGGCATGGGTGTTGCGTTCGTTCTAGGCTGTGTCAGACAATTCAATATCCTCTTAATTGTTAGATCACTATAAGACCTAATTCTACAAGAGTACTATTGTGTGAGTAAATGAGTGGAAGGAACTATAAGTAGAAGTACATGGATTCCATAGAAAAAATATAATTTTTACATAAATCACGACTCCTTTTGGCTAACTGAATCATCAGAGGTTACAAACTTTGATTTTCAGTTATTCAATTATTTGTTGAGGCAGGAGATAGTTAAATGAAGCATAGGGATAGCGGCATTAGTATTGCAAATTACTGGGATGAACATAGCCTGGCACGCGGTATAATTCTCTCTCGATTATTCATTTTGTCTCAAGTAGTTTATAGTTTGTATTTAAAGAAATCCCAGATTTAAAGTGGTGAGGATGTGCATTTAAGAATAATTATTGAGAAGTTTTGGCAAAGCTTGAAAGAACTTCCGTTCCGTTACGTTCCGTCTTCGGTTTTGAGCAATATTTTTACGGTTGGGTTTCCTTGGCAACTGGCCGCATTTATCCATTGTTATGAATAGCACTGAGGTGGCTTGGCACAAAGAAAAGGGTGGAAACTTAGGAAAGTAAGGAACAGCGCCCCCTTGCCCGAAAGGGAAATAAAGAACAAGTTGTTAGCGCTCCAACATTTTCCAGCCCCTGGCTGCAACTTCCCTCATGCAGACGCACGACCCCCGGAAGTAATTTTCGCCATCACCATACATCCATAACTTCAAACACATTTCCTTCCTCATTTCTTTTGACGTCTCCTTCCCCTCAATTCTTCCATTATGTCAGATTCGTAAATAAATGTCACCTTCTTTCCTCGTTCTGTCGGATTCAGAAACCATGCAAACCCGCAGCGATCGACAAACTGGAGACGTCGTGTTCCTCAAATTCCTCTCCTTTCCTTCGACGGAGAGAAGAAGAAGTCTGGGAAGAGAATCTCGAGGTCTTTGTGTTGTGTCTTTCTGACTCAGGGCGAGAGTGAGATGAGCCAAGGCATTCGGAAACTCGAGGGTGAGGAGACAAGCATCTCCACAAGGAGGGCTCTCTTTTCCTCCGTGAGGAAAGTAGGTCATGCTCGTAAATGGGACATGAAATATGGATTCGTGACCTCATTTCACGGTAAGAATCTCGAAGAAACAATGGGCACAGCGATGTCAACTCACGGCCTGCAGACAAGTCTTATTTTACTTAAATATCAGGCATTTGAACAGCACCGTGCTTCGTGAATGATGATGCCTGAATTCTTTCATTGGTGCAGTGGAAATTCATTGGATTAGTTTAAAGTTTCACTGTGGATTCATATCACGCAGTGTCCTACTTGCTAATTATTGTAACGTGATAATAATTTCCAAACAGAAAATCGATAGTATCTTGTTCTCGTTTGCCGCAGTGAATTGAACAAGTGATCGAAGAAGGTTTGTTTTTCAGAATTTTATATAATTTTTTTGCTTCCTGATACCTGCTCCAACTGATGATACAAAGCACAATTATAATGTATTTTTTTTCTCTTAATATTAGGCATTTGCTTCACGATTAACTTTAAATAATTATAATGATAGAAGAAAATAAAGAATAACATTTTATTTAATAGCTTGACTTCCTAACCGTGTCACACCAAACATGATACTCTGCCCTCGCAGACCAACCGTCGCCATTTGTACAATAATTAACTCAATTCAGGTTTAATTTTTTTCCTAATGTGTAATTTAGTAGAAAACTCTGGGAATTACTTATGATTTGGTGGAGTGTATACCATACGGAATTAGCACCTTACGATACTGATCCTCTTGCAAATAAATTTTTAAGTGGCCTAACCTTCACACTCTAATGGGGGAGTTTACTCGGAACCGAAATCGTAATTTTGTGCACGAAATTGTTAGATGGAAAAGAAAAATGAATTTTAGTGAAAAATTAATCTTTTAACCACAACCATTCACTCATAAAACAAAAATTAAAATAAGCAAAAGGTGACGCCCACCGAAGAAGCTGCAGTGATAACAATGACGTCATTTTCCTCACGTCCTTGACTGTCTTTAGGAGAAGGGAAGGGAGTGGAGGGGGGTTCTCGGAAGATGTGCTCGCACAAATGCTGTCACAACTGCTCGTATTGGCAGAGTAAGCTGTGTCCCCCCCCATTGCTATAAGATAAAGAAGCTTCGCGGGCTCAGTTGTGATTGGACGAAGTTGACATACGTCAGAGGTTGCACCACGCCCACTTAGGGTTAAAAACATCAGTTTTTCGCCGCTTATAACTCGAGAAATAATTGACGGATAAAAAAGGGAAAAATACGGGACTTTTTATTTTACAAACTCTATCAGTTCGTCAATAAAAAAATATGGTAAACGACCCCATTGCTGCATACAGGCTGAAAGTCGCAACAATATTATTCCTCGGGTACCTATCCTTCCTTTTTCGAAGTGGATTAGGTTCCAATTGCTAGTAATTGGTGTTCTTAACTGTAATCAGTAATTTAGATGTAAGGTGATACGGCATGGAATTCGACGTAAAGGATGCATTCCACCATTTCAGTTTTAAGAACGAATTCCCGTTATGTCGTTTTCCTATATTAAGCTTTACTTAGAGATATACGACTTTATTTTCATTCACCAACGTTACGTTTTTTGCCATTATTTTTCCGATCTCCAGCTGAAAAAACTATTGAATTGTTATTGTTTCCAAATGAGGTGACCCCGGACAGTCCGACATTTGCAAAAAAACTTCGAGTGATGATTTATGTCATAAATATCCTATAACTGTACTCTGCGCTATAACTATAGCATCTTACACTATTAAACGAGCTTTACGTAATTTTTATTTCGAGAATGGCTCTAACGAGATTTTCAAAACTTCAAATATTATTGCTTAAGTGCTCCGAATGGCATCCATAAGAAATAGAGAACTTTCTTTATCCTTTCGTTTGAACTTTCCAGGAGAGTTCTCTTTTCTCTCCTATTATTATTTATTATTATAAGTATTCTACCGGTGACGGTAGGTTTAAATGGAAACAAAATTGAATTAGAATTAATGTTCCCATGAGGTTAAACCAAGTACCGTAGCAAAAATGTGTAAAGATTCTGTTCACAAAAGGATGATTTTTTCGATTTAAAATTACTAGAAACTTTTTAAAATACAAGAACTTTTTGTAAATATTAATAATAGGTAGCAATTTATTTTTGGGAGAGGAATAGCTCAATAGAGCGACCCAATAGCACCAGTAACACGAAAAACGAAAGTGTTGGAACCCCAAGGTACTTAGGCGTATTTATTTAAAGATTTATAGTAGGGAAGACACATCCGGCAAATATGCGGCCGAGCGAAGAGAAAGCTAGGGTTTTTTAAAGGAATACTCGGACATATGAGGAGGAGACAAAAGAACGATGCTACTTTTCACTAGTTAGGCCCCACCTTTAAATGCTGTCAGGATTCAATCTCGACATTTTTCCCACAGGCCCAACTTGCCATGCGTTCAACGCTCACTCATATTTTTTGTTTTAATGACCAGAAGAAGGTTTTAAAATGTGAGCAACATGATGAGCCTAACATGTCATGATCAAATGTCTCTTGTCTATGAATTTAATGCCGCCGACCCATTACCAAACTACATAACCTTCCGGGACTTTCGACAAAGCTTTCGACCGTGAAAAATTCCTTGTCAATTTGAACAACAGAGATTGGGACGCTATAATTATGGCACAGTCTACGGACGACAAAGTAGAAATATTTAACTACCATATAATGGAAACTTTCGACCTCAATGCTCCAATTCGAACGACTCGGGTATAACACCCACCAACTCCTTGGTTATCTGCCAAAATAAGGGAAACTATTAAGCGACGAAATATAACCCGTGCAATGCATAGAAAGTATAAAGATGCTTCTGTTTTTTCCAAATATAAAACATTGAGGAAAGCAGTGAAAAGAATGATACGTGAAGCAAAGAATAGCTACTATTACACTCTATTTTCGAAACCTTGCGGATCCAAAGATATGTGGAGAAACCTTCGGAACATTGGAATAGTTACAAAATCTGAGGGTGAAGGTATAAATATTCATCCAGATATCATTAACAACTATTTCAGTAAAAAAAGTTCGACAACTTGACCCAAACTATTGCCAGTGTTAATGCTGATATTGCTCGCATAAATACATGGGCTGAGATAAATGGGCTACAACTAAATGAAAACAAAACTAAAGCAATTATAATAGGGAGCAGGAATATGACAAGCAAAGTAATCTTACATCAAATTCCCGCGATTATTGTCAAAAATAAGGTCATCCCTTATGAGAATCAAGTAAAAAATCTTGGAGTAACGATCGACAGAAACTTAAACTGGAAAACTCACTGTCTAAACATTCGGAGTAAGTGCTTTAACACTCTTCACCAACTGTATAAATCTAAAAATCAGTTGCCCGTAAATATCCGTAAATCAATAGTTAGTTCCATTATTTTCCCACATTTTGATTACTGTTGCGGGATTTTAAATAATATAGACGAAGAAACAAATAATAAATTACTGGTGGCGATGAACGCATCTGTGAGATTTGTTTATGATCTGAAACGATGGGACCACGTCACTGGTGCATACAAACAGCTGAAGTGGCTGAAAGTCAAAGAAAGACGGCTTTATATGTCTCTTATCGTAGCCTTCAAAATTCTTAAGACAGTTTGTCCTTCGTATATATACAGGTCCTTTGTTTTTAAAAAAGGTATCCACAGTCACTCAACTAGGTCTCGTAATTTAGACCTACAGATCCGGAAGCATAAAACCGAAATGTACCATAAATCGTTTATAGCCACCATATCCAGAAGTTGGAATTTACTCCCTGAGTCAATAAAAAATGCCAGTCAATAAGTACCTATAAATCAAAATTACGCAGATTATTACTATGAAAGACGACTCACATATATTGTATTCACTATCTTATATTATTATTCTTCATCTTTCACTTTTCATTTAACTAATTAATTTTGTTTGCTAATTTCAAATTTCAATGGAAACTGAATATTTATGTATTCGATGTGCTGGATTTATGTATATTAATTAGATAATTTTTCCTGTGGTAAATCGCAATGTAATCCTTGCTATCATTGTATATCGGGAATAATTATGAAGTTGTCATAACAAAGTATCTTTTCAGAATTTATTAAGTACATGTTATTTTATTGAATGTTAGTATTTATATACATTTGAAATGAAATCCTTGTATATTAATGCGCTTGAAACAGAATGTTATTAACAATGTTAATTTGTCTATTCACAAACCAATATGATTATCCCTATGACATGATTATCCCTATTCCCTACTGTTATTGCTATTATTAAGAGCTGAAAAAGTATATTTATATATATGGAGCATTATACTTTAAGTTCAGTTCCACAAGTTCACAAGATTACCTTTGTTTTAAATTGATAGCATGAAAATTCGTGAACTTGAAGCAGAGTGCTATAATTGCTTTATTATGATGATATCGATAACTATCATCATTGATTGTATTGTAACTATAGCATAATCTTGAATTGAAATTGAATATTAATCGCAGCTTACACTGTACCTACTGGTTATCTAAAAGGCCAATATTGGTCTGCGACTTTAAACTTATTATTATTATTTAATATGCAGCCAGTGTATGGAATCCAATTCAATTAGGTATGATCAGAAAGACGTCATAAACAGTGTGCAGCAGTGCAATTTAAAACAGATAGCTTTACTGAAGATGTGAGATATAACTTTTAAAAACCCTCCGTATTATGCTAGATTCGACGAGATAAACAAGATTAGATTTTCGTACCTATAGATTCAAATTTTTTTTCCTGCCTACTATAAGGGAACACAAGAGGCAGAATAGCGAAGTTTTATATATTGTTAGAGTAGTCTGTAGTACTTGATGCATATATTTACAACCAATATCCCCTCATTACTATGTAGGTACTAACCATCTAGCCGCATGTCACCCCATTATTCAACATGATACCATGTAGTAGCCCAGTTGCATGTCAATAGCGCATGTTTAATGATCTTCAGCTCCTGCCCACACATCCTTGCGGTGGCTGGTAATATATCGCATAGATTTAGAAAAGTAAGCCTATAATAAGTATTCTAAAAGAAAAATATGATTTCCATATTACCTTCTGAAAAATTTTATTTTTTTAATACATTTTTATTTCCCTCTTCTTTAGAGAGTATAGTTTAGCATTTTGAATGCCTTTTTTCTCTTATCTCTTAGAAATCTTAGAATGAAACACGTCCCCCAGCAAAGAGTAGTCCCCCAGGGTAGTATACATTAAGGAGGTACCACCGTGACTTCGCGATTCAAAATACCGTAATATTAATTAATGAATAAATATCGATCCAGAAAAACAGCTATATGGAACATCATCTATAGGGCGATAACGCATTCAAAATAATTATATGAGTATGCTATTATATAGCGCGTTGTAGTTGCATTCCATTTCCTACGAGTTCTTTCAACTCATTTTGACTTCGGAACATGACTGAAGTGTTGTTGCCACGTTTAATTTATAAAGTGAGAAAATATGCTCAAATCCGCTGAAGCGTATTCTAAAATAGGCTAAATATTTTCTTACTTACAATTAGTTTTAAACTATTCCCTTGCAAATACAACTCTTTGTTTTGAAAATTATCAACATTGATATTTTAAAAACTGTTTGGCAACAATGACGCCGCTATCATTTGGAAGCATTTGTATTAATTACACCATGAAATATTTAACTTTCATGGTGTAATTAATACCAATTGAAATACTTAAATTACATAAAAATATAAGAAGGACCATGGTAAGGTATATTCCTTAATAAAGTTAGCAAATAAGGTTGTAAGCACGTTCCGTCACACGTAGACAAGCAGAAAAACCGTTGCCAATGATAAAAACATACTGAAGCGCCACTTTCATGTAACTAAGGGTATTCTGCTTTTTTTTTGGAGGAAACATTTATCAATGTCAATTTAAAAATGTGGTAAGGCGAGCACTTTTTTACAATGCTAAAATATACATAAAATTGTGCATCTTACATTAGTTTTTCGTCAAAACGACATTTCTCTTTACCTTATTAAGCTGCAAATTTTAGAGCCATGCTCTGCCGTATAACCACACATAAAATAGTTGATTTTCAACGTTTCTTTTTCTTCAAATATAGGACGGAAAGGCCTCATTATTTTATTGCCAATCGATAGAAGGGCCAAAAAATTTTGTGCCCTGAAATTTTCACAAAAATGACATCTGCCTCATAATTCGGTGGAGCCTCCTTAATTATATATTCTATATGTGCTATAATTTCCGTTATATCTCTACTTCACCTTGACTGAGTTGACTCTTTAACTATTAGCCAAATTCACGCATTTGGCGCGTGAATACTTTTCTTCCTTCGGTCTCCTTTCCCTGTGGCTCGCATCCAATATCTGGTAGCGCTCCTTAACATTCCGAATCCACCTCTTCTCTCTCCTTGCAGCAGCATAATCTCATCTCCATCTTCCACCATCTCTCCTCTTTCGCCCAACTGTCGTCTCCCGAGGCCGTCCATCTTCCCGTACATCCATTCCCCTCCCACCTCCATCCCCCTCCCTGCGTCCCAACCCTTCATCCCCCTCTCCCCACCCGCCCCTCCCTCCGCCGACTTATGGAGGCTGTCTAAGACCCACGCCCATTCCGTTCCCTGCCAAGAACTCCCATCTGGAGACTCCAGGAAGGCCTTAGGGAGGGCGCATTTGGTCGAAACCCACCCCATTCTCGCCCTGCCTTAAAACCAACCATCTCATATCCACTCACTCACCCCTCTCGAGGCGCCTCCTTTAGCGCCGGTGTCTCCCTCCCTCATTGAGGCCCCTGGAAATAAAGAAAACCCGACTTGGGCAGGGAGAGATGGAATTGCAGCCCTTATTCCGCTCACATCACCTATTGGTATATATGGCAATATAAAATTACAGTAGCTAGTATTTATACTCCGGAATAATTTGAGAATTAGAGCTTTTACTTCTTTAAAATGCTCTGAACAGTCTTAAAATTTTATTGCTCTACGAGAAAAATGGAAAGGTTTCAGTTAAACAAAATGCACCCTTTTCTTTAGTCTAAGGATGCTTCCTTTAAGAAATTTGTATTGTTACAAGCCAGTAAAAATATTTTATGTTCGAAGCGGAAATGCGCCAAAAGTTATGGACACTCTTAAGATGTTCATTCTTCGTAGAGGCCACTCGGTCCCTACGCCTAAAGTATATTTAAAATATCCTTTTTAGACATGGGACCGAAATTATATAATCTAATCAAATAAAAGTAAAGAGGTAACAAATTGTAAACTTTTCCTTGGCTTCTTAAAGAAATGGTTAATGTATTGTGACCATATAAAATTGTGCTTCGTTGCAATAAATTGTCTTTATTTCTGTAGTGTCTTTTTTTGCTAAAAATCTTTTTATCATTATTCAGAGCAATGCATGTGAAACTGAATTGACTAAAGACAAGCCTATTGATATGTAGGGTGCCTAACTTACTAATTTACTCAATGTTTAAGTAACGTATCATGTAAATTGTATTGGAAGAATAAATTATTAGTATCAATATACGGTGAATTGTTATGAAAAACCAAAAAGGAATGGGAAATTATCAATAATTATGTCCTATCATAATCTGGAAATATTTCTCTTATCTTGAAAAATATCGGTTTAAGAAAGAGCTGATATGAAGAAAATTTTGCAATTATTAGCCGTGATAGCCAACTGTATAACCTGCATTACCCGAATTGGTATCAGAAATTCCTTCTGTATTTTAATGGAAATTAGGAAAGCCTAAGGGGCTGTGAAAATTGAGTCACGAATTTCCTGTCTTTTTCCCGTGCTTTGGGATTACTCCGTCTTTCCTAGCATTCATTGGGTGATTCAAATGACTGATAGCAAGTATTCTTGCTCGAAATGAGGAATTTCAATTGTCTCGGCTCCATGGAGTGAAGTGAATTCCATGAGGAATCCAATTCACTCCATTATTCCGCTGCTGGATAGCACAAGATAGCTTTTCTTACCTCGAGTGCTTCAAGAAGAGTTATTTTCTGCTGTTATCCTCTAGAAATCCTTCTTAGTCTTGCATTTTTTCTGCAGAATTTCGCATTCAAAACGATAAAAATCTCAGAGAACTGCTATTTCGCGGCAAAGTTTTTCATCACAAGGCAGAGTTGGGAATTACGGCTGATGTTACTGGTTATTTAATGAGCTTCAAGAATATGGATTTAAAACTGTGCCCAAAAAAAGTTTATTAACGTCTAAATGTTTCCTGTAAAATGGCAATGAAAATAAAATATAAAATTGGTGGGTAATAAGTGATTCATGGCTATGGTGTGATTTTAAAATTGATGATGGTGGAAGTTTACGGTGCAAAAAGATCTCCTGAGAGGAAAGGTATCGCCCTATAAATGAAAGATATTAAGACTTACATTGCTTGCGGTGATATTTTAGGTTTATCGCAGCGGTGCTTTAAGATTAACGTAAACATTTTAGATAGAAGTACCTTACACACCGTGAATGATAAGGTATGCAAGCAGGTATGTTAATGATGATATAATATTTTTTTCTACTTCGTGCATGTACCCATGAGGCCATGATTTGCCCATGTACATTAAACATTTCCTCAATTAAATTTGTTTCTGCAATATAAAACTTTTAAGG
Source organism: Platycnemis pennipes (assembly GCA_933228895.1). Taxonomy (NCBI): domain Eukaryota; kingdom Metazoa; phylum Arthropoda; class Insecta; order Odonata; family Platycnemididae; genus Platycnemis; species Platycnemis pennipes. The sequence continues at coordinate 16,487,954 of OW121856.1, forward strand.
GAAGTATTGCATCTATGAGTACCCAATGTTACTCATGAGACTCCCCCAAAATATGTTAAGAAATTTCTATATGTTCGCCTAATATGGTAGTTTGATATAGTTTTCCTTTACTTTTAAAATTGATCTAAATCACTGCTTAATATGAAGTAAATGTATGTTCGTTTGGGAACAGAAAATTAATTCACTGGTGCTGACATTCAAGCTGGCGTCAATGGGTTATATCATCTTCTTCTTCCTCCTCTTCATGTTGCGGTCCCTTCCTTAGAAGCTGACCGATTCGTCGTTTATATCTCTTATTAAGCTTCCCAAATGATTTTAAAACCATTGTGGACTGAGTTTCAAGATATAAAGTAGTAAGTTCCTTCAAGGCTACCTAAAGCTACAAAATAGAAAGTCTACCTTACTCATAGATAGTAACATCAATAGTTGAAAAATGTATTATTTTGTTGTTGAGTTTATTTATATACTATTTATGTAAGCAAATGCCGTTTCAATGAATTGCATCAACGTCTACAACGTTATAATATCTGGACAGTTTTCATAGCAAAACGTTAAGCAATTAATAAACTTGTATATTTGTATACATGTAGTCCATTATTCACAAAATAAAAAATTTCATCAACCTCAAGGGGCCATTTTTTTAACAAAAACTATAAGCGGTAACACTTTCTTCTGGTACTAACTTCTAAGTCTAGGTCTTCCATAATTTCTTTTCGTCACTTTATCCTCAGTATTCTTTGGCAACCTGTCAGTATATGCTCATATCTTAATGATCATTGCAAATTTTACACTTGGAAAAAGCCTTTATCATCCGTAAAAAACTCATGAACGAGCAAGAGAACAGTGGTCTTCTCTGAATGCCTCTTCTCTTGAGTCACAAATTAAAAACATAATTATATGTTTATTAAGCCCTACTGTTTGCTGAACTATTAAATTAGTGTTAGATCCAGAGGTTGGTTTTAAAAAGGTAAAGTTAAATGTCACCTTTCTAAGCCATTGGTTTGTCAATTTCACACATTCAGGGAAGGGGGGGCCAGTTCCTTTCCATGCAAAGTTCTGAGGCGCAGAATATCAATTGGCAAGGATTATAAATGGGGGCTTCCAGGGGCATGGTTTTTTCCCGGGATTCCCGGGAACCGTCCGATCGGTAGCTCACCTCTCTACCAACTAGGCCAAATGGTGTAATATGCAGTCATCACGGAGATTTATATCCCAGGTGCATGGAAACCCTATCTGAGGTCGGTTATTTAAATCCTTAATACTTTGAAATCGCTTCAATGGGATATGAAGATTAGGCCTCGATCCTCTCTAGCTAAAAAGAGGACCGCGTTTTTGATGTAATTCACAACCCTCTAATTCACAGGAAGTACTATCCTCCGTCCACCAACCCCACAGATGCAATTCTCAATAATAATTTCGAGCAACTTCACAAAACGACCTTCTAAGGTTTAAGGTGGGAAAACGGACTATATAGTCTCAATCACGTCCCAAATGAAGACACATTTTTAATATTATTATGGCTGCAAAGCAAGGGCTAACGGTATAATACCTTGAGGGAGGTGAGGATAAAAGTTGGGTGGTGGTTATCATGTAGCCAGGTTAAAGACTTAATCAATGAGGCGAAATAGGGATATTCAAATCTTAATCATTATCCTTTTTTTGCATATTTGAGTGTATGAAAGTAGGTGTCAATTGGAATGAAATGCATGAACTTAGTGATTACGTGGTTGTGATTAGTGGATCAGGTGATCCACCAACGAGGAGCTAATTAATACTAGCCGCTAAATAAATCTCTTATATAAATTCCATGATAATGTTTACACTGATGACGTTAAAATTATTTAGCGAACTCCAGTTTTCTATGCAAGACTGGACCATAATCACAAAATTAGAGAAATTGATTGCCGAACTGATAGATTCAAAAAGTCCTTTTTTCCTCGTAAAATGATGGATGTGAATAGCTCTAAATATATCCAATAGTAAATTTGTAATTTATATCAGTGGATAGCATGGTTTGTTGCATATTGGTTTAAGAAGTTTAAGTTAACCCAACTAAAATCATGATATTGCATGCTTGCTTTGCTTTTTTTATCTTTTTTAAATTGTGAACTGTAGAGTATAATATAATTACTAATCTTTCTATTGATGTTATGTGATGCATGTTTTGTCTGAATCCACCCCCTGCCACACATCTTTATGATGGATTTCGAGGGCATTATGTAGATGTATCGGGATGTCCATCATGTACCGGAGGAGACACGGAAATAAGAAACGGCATGGGAGATGGTTTGATGGTCTTTAAGAATTGACTAACTAAGATATGCAATCGATCGCTGTGCCTTTTACTTTGATTACTTTAATCAGTTAAAGTTATTTCGTAGCTTAACGAATTTTAGCCTTCCAATTAATTTTGAGATTTGAATCTACAATCGAACGTAAATTTTATCTCTCATTTATGTCTACACCTTTTCTCAGAATTTTCTGCAATAAGGTTAAGGAGGTTGGCTCGCGACTGCGTGAGTCAAGTTGTCTGAGGAATCTTATTAATTTAAGTACGAGTATATGCCTGCTAAGTGATACTTACTTCACAAAGAAAATTACCTAAGCTATTGAAAGTCATAAGTGTCACAAGAAATACGATGTAAAGTCGAAGGATTTCTTTTTTATGATAATTTTAATGAGCTTGACGATGGAGTCAATTCAGCATTTACTTTAAAGGAATAAATTCATGTACTCAATGAATTTACTAATTTATAACACCAGAATATTACTATCAAACATTATGTTATGATATTTTTGTGAAATATGCTTTAATATCTCATTAGTAATGATATTATTAATACGCCATACATTTTACACATAGCGACCGCAGCGCCACTTGAAGAGAACTAACGCATTTTGTCTGCTATAAGGGCAGAAATTGGTGGATTTAGCGAAAAATATCAAAAATGACATGACACTATGGTATTTTTAAACTTTATATTCCCATGTGACGGCCATTCTCGCCGTTAATCGTATGCAATTTGTGCAAAAAGGAGTATGGGTTGGTATAATTATCTTTACTTTATTAGATAGAGGAACTTACGTTCTATAAGTGCTGAAAATATAAAAAAAATGACATGACTTTCACATTTCGGACCAACCTCCTTAAGGTTACATAAAGTTAAATAGCCTCATAGTGCTTGTCAACTTCATTGTTACCCTTAAAATTGTTTGGTTGTGTTATTGGAATTTCTTTTCACTATGATCATTCTTCTAGTTTAAACATCAGGCAGTATTTCAGTTGTTTCCACCTCTCTCTTTGAAATCCTTTTCTCCCACAATGCACTTCACTCCAATTTCCTCTATTATGATCCTAATGCATAACAATGGCTCGTCTCTGTGACTTGAAATATCGACTGGTCCTTTGTTGTGCTCCGCTTTGATTAAAATGGACACTCTCTCACTTCCTTTCTCCTTCATTCCTCTCCATTTCATGTTCAGTAATTCGTCCATTCAATTTCCGAAACCCAATCCCAACTGCCAGGGTCCGAAGGTTTTTCCTTTCTTCTCGGTCACCTTTTTTCGATGGCCGAAGACCTACAACGGGAGGCGATGATGTTTATCTCAATCTGAACCATTTTCCCGGAACAAAATCACCTGGGATATGGAAGCCTTCCATGAATAAATTGGATCTCCACCCACAGCGTCTCTCTCCTATTGGCCGAGAGACTGGGCAAAGGCTGGACAGAGAGGTAGGTATTGTTAAAAGGTACGACTTCCGCGAAAGGAATAGGGAACTAATAAAAACATCCTGGAAATAATTTTTTTTAAATAGATATTTTCCTTCATAGAGGTTTCGTCTAAATTTATGCAATGCGCAATATGAAAGTTTCCTTCATCTTAAAATAGCTGAAATAAAAAAAAATTGCGAATCGTTCCCCAGCAATAAATGTATTAATTACACGCAAATATTTGGATTCAGAAATACTAGTTTACTAGAAAAAGGGGTTGTTTACGCATTTCTTTATTGCCAAATGCGATAGAATTTAAAAATTAAGAGACCCATATTTTCCGTTAATCGATCCGTCAATTAGTTCATCCACATCTACGCGATTCCCTGCAAGCCACCGCGAGGGTGTGTGGCAGAGGGTGAAGATCACCAAGCATGCACTATAGACATGGAAAAATGCTACATAATAGGCTCTCATGCAACTAGATTGTCAGTATCTGCATAGTAATTAAGGGATTGGTTGTTAATACATGCACCATGCACTACAGATTACTCTTTAATCTTTTCCCTACCTATCCCTTTGCTATGCTGCCTATTGCGTTCTCTTAAAGCACGGGGGAAAAATGACATTTTCAATCTATCAGTACGACAATCTATCTCGTTAAACTTGCTTATCTGGTCGAATCAAGCATAATACGCTGGTGTTTTTAATATATGCCTAACATCTTCAGTAAAGCTTTCTCATTTGGAATATGCTGCCAGTGTATGGGATCCCTACGAAATCGGTCTAAATAACGAACTTGAACGTGTGCAGCGAAGATCGGCAAGATTTGTAAAGGGACGGTATGATAACCTTATTCGCATAACCAGTCTATAAAATGAATTAAATTGGGAATCATTGTCAGATCGCAGGTTGTACTTTAGACATAATCTCTTAAACAAATTCCAAGACCATATTTTCAGTGATGATGTTAAAAATAATTTGCGAACACCAACTTACTATGGTAGATTGGATCATAATTACAACATTAGAGAAATTGATGGCTTCACGGCCATTAGTGTTGCAGTTCTGTGCCTTTTTCCTGACATAAATTGAGCTAGTTTGTGAGGTTATTGTGGTAAAAAGTAGTTTTTAATCTAGTTCTTGTGTTTTAATTACCGATTTCAGCGGTGAACATGATCAGTCTTAGGCATTGGTTGTTCCTTAAGCGTTTATCGTCTTTGGTAGATATTACAACGGTTATCCTATGCCACATAAAATAACAGAATAATCATTATTTTTGGGGAAGAATTAAGTTTTAAAAAGGTATTTTGTAGGTAAAGGAAATAGAACAACATTGGTGAAATATTTTTGGGACATCGAAATCATATAGAGATTCAATTCCAAGACACGACTGTTGATGGAAATTGGATAACTGATAATATGACCATTCATGAGTTACACTCACCCATGTGGGTTAACACAGGATTCAGTTTCTTGCACAGTGCTGCATGTCGTTCTCTGAAAATAAATTCAACTTCAATTTCAGCTCCATTTCCTTCGGAAAGTGAGATACACGAAACACAACTTTAACCAGCAACAATAAGTCAATTTGTAACTAGAATAGACTTCTGAAATAGGATTAAATCATGTCACTCTCTTATTTCCTTTGAGGTTATTTCTTTACGAGACCACGAGAATAACGCTCTCATTTGGGCAACTCCATAAGACTTCCAGCTTGACCATTTAAGCGTGAGAGCGTATACCGCGTGGAAAAAAGCTGGAGTCAGGGAAAATATCCGGGGATTTAACGTCGAACAGGAGACTTTGGGGGATATTTGTGAAAGTAAAGGAACAGATAGCTTTTAAAGGGTGAAAAGATACCGAGGTGAGCAGAAATGATGGAAGGGTAGCAAGGAAAATCCATTCGATAACGTCTCTTGGGAACAATCCCATAAAGATCACTCTTCGACTCAATCCAAGCGGCCGTGAGGACAATCAGTTTTGTGAGCTCTGATCTCCACTGATTGAACAGAAAGGAGTGTGGCATGTCCCCGGCCTCGGTGGCGGCGGGGTTAAGTCCTCGCCTGCCATTCCGAAGGTCGCGGGTTCGAGTCCCGCCTGGGTAAAAACTCAACTGTCCAGGGCATGGGTGTTTTTAAATGTGTTGTCCATATATATTACAATGATCTTAATTGGGGTCACCTGTGATTATTACAGAAATTATTATTATTATATGTGAGTATGCCGCTGCTTAAACTAGCACTCGTAACCTAAACGACTCAGGATTCTTGGCTCAATATGCTAAATCAAATTTTCGTAATTCATTTCAGAGCGTACTTTTAAAGTGCTTTTAATCCTACCATTCAACATTATCATCCAGTAATAAATATTTCATTACCTTCCTTCTCACTAGTTTTTAGAATTTTTCATATCAGCCTGTATTATTTGAAACCCTTTTCATTTGGGCTAATCTATATCAAATAATAAGCTGCAAGCCACCATAAAGATGTGAGGCAGGGGGTGAATTCTCACCAGACATGCACTAGATATCATGCATTTAAAAGGATTAGTATTTATATAATGCTCTAAAATACACTATTTAAAAAAAAGATAAAAATAGCAAAGGAAACATGCAAAACATGCTGTTAGTTGGGTTAGCTTCAAGTCCTTATACCAACATGCAGCTAACAATGTTATATATCTATTGCTACACTCGTATTGGATATATTTACCGTTATTCATATCCCTAATTTTACGAGGTAAAAAGGACATTTTGAATCTGTCACTTCGGCAATCAATTTCTCTAATATTGTGATTATGGTCCAGTCAACCATGGTAAGTTGGGGTCCGCAAAATATTTTTAAAATCATCACTGAAAATATGGTCTTGGAATTTGTTTAAGATATTAAGTCTAAATTTCAACCTGCGATCTGACAATGATTCCCAATTTAATTCATTTAATAGACTGGTTTCGCTAATAAGGTTATCGTACCGTCCCTTTACAAGTCTTGCCGATTTTCGCTGCACACGTTCAAGTTCATTATTTAGACCGATATCGCAGGGATCCCTAACACTGGCAGCATATTCCAAATGAGGTGTTACAAGGGAAAAGTAGCTTATTTCTCGTACATGATCACATTTACCCAGTGCTCTTTTGACGAATCCCAGTTTACGATTCGCTTGACCCATTATTTCACGTTTCTGTTTGCCCCAGGAAATATCATGTGTCGGTCTTATTCCAAGATATTTAATGGATTCTACGTTTGTTAATTCATTATTACTTATTTTGTAAGTGCTAGGAGGAGAGCTCTTGTTTTTTCCAAAATTCATTACCAGACATTAAAAAAAATTTAATTCTAACTGCCATGTATCACACCAATTTTCAATTGGTTGTAGTTCATAATTAAAATATTCTTTATCGTTTTGGAATAGAATTTCCCTGTAAACTACTGAGTCGTCGGCTATTGCGATCAACAAACGTTGTTCTAAAAATTAGTTACTTATCAGTCCTTATTTGACATAATTCTTCGCGTATGTTTTCGTATGTTTTCGTGATTATGACCTCTGTTCATCTTATTTCAGCTCCCGTAATATCTGTTTCCAAAAGAAATCAACCAACATTAAGGTGAAAATATGGCCTTCTAACGGCTATGGCATTTTGGCTTGAAAAATGTGTTTCTGAGTATTTAAGAGCAAAAATTGTTTTAATAAAGCTTGTATAATAATATTATGTTTAGATAGAGCTGATTCAATGCGTCGTTATAAGCCTACAGTAAAAATCACACCAATAGTCACACCAATACCGAATCTGAATCCTCAATCTACCGGGATTCAGATACATTTCAGCCAGTAATAGCCATACCGATCATATTTATTTTTTAAGATTGCCAGGTATAATAACTCTTCCTATCTTTTTCTCACTTGAGTTTCTGGAGTGTAACACTAACCTTAGCCTTTGCTTTCATGCGTATTACTATTTGCTAACGCCTTTTAGTAAGCACATTAGCATTTGCCTAAGGACTGATTAAAACTCCAAACATGACATTATTTCTATATTAACCCTGCATAACTTAAGATTAGTGAATAAATCTGACAATATCTTCACCTTCGTATTCAATGAGTCGATGATTATGGTTGAGAGATTTTATCAGTAATACCCTATACTGTACTTAATAGTAAACTTAGACTTTTTGCAGACGATGTGGTTGTGTACCTACAGGAGTAGAGTAGCATATTAAAAGAATAAGACAGGAAATCGTTTAGCAAGGATTTAGATGCAAATCAAGAGTGGTGCGACAAATGGCAGCTAGAACTTAACCTTAAAAAGTGTGTAGCTATTAATTTTTATAACAAGAATAATTCGATAGAGCGATCCGATAAAAGTAGTAACACGAAAATCGAAAGCGTTGAAACCATAAGGTATTTAGGTGTAAGAATCACTAAAGATTTATCGTGGGGAAGACACATCCGGGAAATATGCGGCTGAGCCAAGAGAAAGCTAGGTTTTACTAAGAGAGTACTTGGGAAATGTGATAAGAAGACAAAAGAGGGATGTTAATATTCACTAGTTAGGCCCCACCTTGAGTAAGTAGCCAGGGTATGGGATCAGAATGTATTAGGTTTGATCAGAGAGATAGAAAGTGTGCTGCGTAGAGCAGCTAGGATCGTTAAAAGGTCTACATCTACACGATACCCTGCAAGCCACCGCTAGGGTGTGTGGCAGGGGGTGAAGGTCACCAAGCATGCACTACTAAAATGCAAGCAAGCAACTAAAGGGTCTCATGCAGCTAGATTGTTAGTATCTATAGTATTTGTGGGGTTAATACATGCATCATGCACTACAGAATACTCTAAAATATTTCCCCTACCTATCCCTTTGCTATGCTGCCTATTCTGTTCTCTTATAGTACGGGGGAAAAATGCCATTTTGAATCTATCTGTACGACAATCTATCTCTCTAATCTTATTTATCTGGTCGAATCTAGCATAATACGCTGGTGTTTTTAATATGTGCCTAACATCTTCAGTAAAGCTATCCGATTGAAATTTCTGCAATAGATTTAATCTGGACTTTAACCTACGCTCTGATAATGATTCCCAACCTAATTCTTGTATTAATTCTGATACACTACTCAACCTATCGTAACACCTTTTGACGAACCTAGCTGCTCTACGCTGCACACTGTCTAGTTCTCTCATCAAACCTAATTCATTAGGATCCCATACACTGGCTGCATACTCAAGGTGGGGCCTAACTAGTGAAAAGTAGCATCGCTCTTTTGTCTTCTCATCACATTTCCCAAGTACTCTTTTTATAAATCCTAGCTTTCTCTTCGCTCGGCCGCATATTTCCCGGATGTGTCTACCCCACGATAAATCTTTAGTGATTGTTACACCTAAATATCCTACGGTTTCAACGTTTTCGATCTTCGTGTTATTAATTCTATAGGATCGCTCTATCGAATTATTCCTCCTCCAAAAATTGATAGCTACACACTTTTTAAGGTTGAGTTCTAACTGCCATTTGTCGCACCACTCTTGAATTGCATCTAAATCCTTGCTAAGTGATTTCGTGTCCTCTTCATTTGATATGCCCCTGTACACCACCGCATCGTCTGCAAAAAGTCTAAGGTTTCTACTAACTACGGTACCCAAATCGTTTATGTATAAAAGAAATAGAAGCGGACCTACTACGCTACCCTGGGGAACTCCCGATGTGACTTCGATTGTGTCCGACATGATACTATCTATGACAACTCTCTGCTCCCGCCCACTTAAGAATTCTTTTACCCAACATACAACGTCTTTATTTATACCAAAACTCTCTAACTTCAAGATTAATTTGTCATGAGGAACTTTATCGAAAGCCTTTTTAAAATCTAAAAATATCGCATCAACTTCAGTACTGCTTTCGCCGTGGGCTAAAATATCGTGTACAAATAAGGCTAATTGTGTCTCGCAAGATCTACCTTTCCGGAACCCATGCTGGCTGTTTATGAGTAATCCTTGACTATCCAAATGCCCCATGATCGAACTCACTACTATGTGCTCAAATATCTTACAAGAGATTGACGTGAGTGAAATGGGTCTGTAGTTACTAGGTTCTTCCCTATCACCGCTTTTAAATATAGGTGTAATGTTAGCTACTTTCCAATCCTTGGGTACTGTGTGGTTCTTTAGTGTTTTATTGAATATTATTTCTAGATAGGGGGCTATTTCAGAAGCTAATGTTTTATATACCCGGGAAGGAATTTGATCGGGACCTGGTGATTTGTTTTTACTTATGCTTTTTAACTGCTGCTCTATTCCGCGACATGAAATGTTTATTTCGGGCATTGGCTCACTGAAAGTGTTCGGCGGTGGTTCCACTGCGTTTTGTGACGATGAGTTGAATACACTTTGGAAGAAGGTGTTTAAAGTATTGGCTTTTTCTACACTGCTGGTGACTCTGATTCCTTTATCATTTTTATGTGTGTGCACTGTGGACTTATTTCCCTGAAGCTCTCTCACATATGACCAAAACGCTTTAGGATTGCTATGTAAATATTCTCCTAACATCTTGCTCTTGAAATGTGATAACGCTTGCCGACATGATTTTCTTGCTAATGCTCTCGATTTTTTATAGTTTTGAACTAGCTCATTTTTTTCCTCTACCGATAGACCCCGTCTGGCATTTTTTATCTTAGCGTGGCATACCCTTTATCGCTTTAGTGATTTCCTAACCTCCCCGTTATACCACCTTGGCTCTGTATTATCACTAATATATTTACTTGGTATGTATTTATGAACAGCGTTACGGGTGACCTCAAGAAATTCTCTCCACGAATCCTCTGTATTTAATCCTTTGCTTTGTTCGCTGAATACATTAAACGCTTCCCTTAATTCCTCTTTCATACCGTCGTAATTTGCCTTGCCAAATAAGTATACCCTCCTCCTTGGTTTATTATGTCTTTCAACGCCTACAATAAATTTCGCATGCACTATTTTATGGCCACTAATTCCTGTGTCTGTAACTGTATTTAGAACTCTCTCTCGGGTATATTTGTTGCTAATAAGTCTAGAATGTTGTTTCCCCTGGTCGGCTCTGTTACTAGCTGTTGTAAAGAATGGGTCGTAAAGGTGTTCAACAGTGAATCGCAATGTTCCTTATCCTTACCTCCTGCAATGAAACTACACGTATTCCAGTCTATCGAGGGGAAATTGAAATCTCCGCCTACTATTATTCCTCTATCATTCTTCCCAGAAAGTAATGTACGTATCTCTGACTCTAGCTCTATTATAGAATTGACGTCTGCGTCCGGTGGCCTGTAATATGCACCTACATATATCTTTTTTGCGGTACTACTTTTACTTTTAACGGAACACCAAATACTTTCTACATTTCGCTCTGAAATAAGTTCTCTTCTACTGACATGCGGGTCCTTCACAGCTATGAAAACTCCTCCTCCGTTTCTGCTTACTCTATCCTTTCTGTATACTGTAAAACACTTCGGAAATACTTCATGATCTGATTTTATTTCATGATCTCATGAAGGTGTTACGATAGGTTGAGTAGTTTTTCAGAATTAATAGAAAAAATTATCAATCGCAGAAATTTAAAACGGATAGTTTTACTGAATATGTATATTAGGTATGATTTATAGACCCCCGAGTATTATGCTAGATTCCAGAAGATATATAAGATTAGAGAGATAGATTGTCGTACCGATAGATTGAAAATTCCATTTTCTCATCGTGAAATCGCATCCTCAATTTGGAATTGGCAGGATTTTTTAAGGAAATATCCAATTATAAAGCATACTAAGAAATTAACTGCATCTTACCGGTTTATCTTCCGGCATAATTTTAAAAGTGTTTACCAGCTTACCTATGCATCCTTGGCTTGGCAAGATTTGTAAAGAGACAGTATGATTATTATTTAGCGTTAACGTTGTATTGGAATAACTAAAATTGGTATCATTACAAGACTAGGCGGAAGTTGAGACTTAAATCTCTTAACGAAATTCCATCACTGTATTTTCCCTGGTGACGTTAAAAATATTTTATGAACACCACCATGATCATAAAACTAAAGAAATTGATTGCCCAAAAAACAGATTCAAATTTCCTTCAGTCCTCGAGCAATTGGGGGTATGAGAATATTTATATCCAATAGTGTAAATATAAGTGAATCTGAATGGATAGCATAGGTAGTTGTGTGTTCGTATAAGGAGTTCAAGCTAACCCAACTGACAGCATGTTTTTGAATGCTTGCTTTGCTATTTTTATCTTTTTTTAAACTTCGCATTGCAGACTGGAGTGTATTTACTAATCCATTTTATGGATAGTGTGCAATGCATGCCTTGGCAGTACTATAACTTGGGATGGAAGAAGCAAGACGGTCATCAAGCGACGAATCGTACAAGAAATGGAGGCCTTTATGAAGAAGAGACAGTAGGTAACAATGCTCAAAGAACCTACGGCTGCAAACAAGGAATAAGTTCATAAAAACATTCGTACTCTATGGATCAGAGACATGGAATATCGGGAAAGCAGACTGACGAAGAATTGAAGACATCGAAACATGGTGCTGGAGGAGAATGCTGAAGACTAAATGGACAAATAGAGTGAGGAAAGAAGAGGTGTACAGAAGAGCAGATGAAGAAAGGACAATATGGAAAACCTTACGGCAAAGAAGAACCAGATGGATTGGGCATGCCTTGAGGCACAATGAATTAGTTAGAAATATAATAGAAGGGAAGACTGAAAAGAAGGCCTCGAGGAAGATCAAGGGACAAGTATTCAGAGCAAATAAAGAAGGACGGGATAGAAAAACCATGCCAGGGCGTGAGGGAATAGGGCAGAATGGATGGCTGCAGTAAACCAATCCCAGGATCGAAATACTGATGGTGATGATAATGTAATTCATGTTCGGTGTGAGTTCACACCCTGCCATAAGCCTTTATGACGATCAGGATGTTATGTAGATGTAGATAAATGAGTTTTGTGCATCCTCCACGTGAAATAGGGTCGTTTACCATATTTTTTAAATGCTGAATCTGATAGAGTTTGTAAAATAAAAAGACCTGTATTTTTCCGTTTTTTGATCCGTAAATTATTTCTCGAGTTATAAGCGGCGAAAAACTGATGTTTTTAACCCTTTCGGAAAAGTGGGCGTGGTGCAACCTCTGACGCATATCGACTTCGTCCAATCACAACTTAGCCCTCATCGCTCACAGTTGACTCTCCCAATAGGAGCAGTTGCGACAGCATCAGTGCGAGCAGACCTACCGAGAACCCCCCTCCACTCCCTTCCCTTCCCCTAAAATCAGTCAAGGACGGGAGGAAATTGACGTCAATGATATCAAAGCGGCTTATTCGGTGGGCGTCACCTCTTGCTTATTTTAATTTTCGATACATGAGCGAATGGTTGTGGTTAGAAGATTAATTTTTTCACTGAAATTCTTTTCTCGTTTCCATCTAACAATTTCGTGCACAACATTTTGATTTCGGTCCGGAGTAAACGCCCCCATTGCTAAGAATTTTTAAGGGAATATCCAATGAAAAAAAATGCGAAGAGATTCATCTGCACCTTTACGGTCTATCTTCCGGCTGAATTTTAAGAGAGCACATACCAGCGTACATATGTATCCGATATGTATGTACAGGAGCGCCATACTTCGGGGTGATTAAGACCTTAACTTTGAACGCCATCGAGCGGAAAGGCGACGAAAGACAATGATATATATTTCCCTTTCACTATCTCCACGTGGCGTATTTCTACGTTGTGCGATCGGAGTTGGCTATTAATCTTCCCTTTAGTGTGTGTGTGCGAGAGATAATGACCTTTACACTTCGCCGAGTCTTTTATCTCGCTGGTGCGGGTACGAATTATGGGAAGTGACGAACACCTCCCGGGGACGCTATGTAGACTGGGGGTGGAAGAGGTAGTCGCTTGAAAAAGTTTTCGAGTCATTTTCCGTATTGAGGGTGACCGTAATTCGATTCGGTCCAGCTGGGGGAGTTCTTTTTGGTGCAGGGGTTATTTTTTTTCGTCTGCTGGTGACGATCCGACGATATGTCCTCCGGTGGTCCCTGCGTCCTGTGGTCAGCGGTCCGTGGAATCAGAATTTTCCGGCAAAAATGTCAAAGGCGGGTGAAAGTAGAAATAATTCTCGCCATTCATAAACTCTTTATGACCCCCAAACTTAACTTATGGCCTTAAAATATTTGAGATTTGACGGGGATTAAAAAAAAACGATTCGGGAATTTTCTTCCTGTGATTTTTTCGAGCCAGTGATTGCAAAATGTGTTGGGATTCAATTATCATTGTGATATGTTTTATATTTAATTGTTATTTTTCCATACTTTTGTGATGTATACACTTTCTACTATTTTTAAATTACGTGATTTGATTGAATTCGATGAAGACGAGAGTTTGAATAAGCATAAACTACATTTACCTCGTATATTATGAATACAAAAATTAAGGTTGGGAATCATTTTCAAATCGTAGGTTAAAGTCCAGATTAAACCTATCGCAGCAATTTAAAACGGATAGCTTTACTGAAGATGTTACATATATATGATAAACACCAGCGTATTATGCTAGGTTCGACCAAATAAATAAGATTAGGGAGATAGATTGTCGTACTGATAATTTCAAAATGTCGTTTTTTTCCCGTACTAGTCTACAGACTACATATTACTGGAGTAGTTGTAGTGCATTATGCGTTTAATTATTACGACCAATCCCTTTACCAATCCCTTTATTATTATGTAGATAGTGACCATCTAAATCATGTGACCCTATTATTTAGCATATATCCATGTAGTAGCATAGTTGCATGTTAATATTGCATGTCTGGTGATCTTCAACCCCGGCCACACACCCTCGCGGTGGCTCGCTGGATATCGCATGGGTGTAGATGAATAAAAAATTCGTGTGAAATGTTACATCTCAGCTCAGATTCTACCAGTCGCAACGTGATATGCTTTATGTTTGCCTTGAAATGAGAGCAACAGTAATATCTTCTGACTACCATTCTTTCCATCTGGAGGGAGCAGGGCCGGAGAAATAATTTAGGATACCTAGGACTGTAATTAATGCCGCGGTCGGCGCATTGATATTGAAATACTTAAACCCTCATTCATCACGCTTGGGTGGTGGATTATGCTTTAACAATATTTCATTTAATGCCATGCTATTAATATAAATAGATTTTAAATCATTGGTGCGTGCTTTTCCGAAGCACCAGAATGGGAAAAAGTTTTTTTGAAAAGAAAAGTTGTATTGTTGTCAAAAAAGAGTTGAGAGTATTTTTAAAAAAGTCAGCTAATGTAATTAATAAACAATTGTTACGGCAAAA
This sequence comes from Platycnemis pennipes, assembly GCA_933228895.1. Lineage (NCBI taxonomy): Eukaryota > Metazoa > Arthropoda > Insecta > Odonata > Platycnemididae > Platycnemis > Platycnemis pennipes. The sequence goes on from OW121856.1 coordinate 16,502,997, forward strand.
GACATATTGGATAGAGGGATCGAAAGACGAAAAAAGGAAATATAGCACCAAGACAAAGCAGCATTAAAATTGTAAGTTCTCCGACGAAATCTATCCTCGTTTTTCGACTGTTTTGTTTTCCCTGGTAGATCGTCTCTTAATTTCGTTTATTTTTCAGTCTATATTTTTATTCGTTTAACCTCTTTTAAAATCTGCCTACCTTCGTATTCAACCCACGTTTTCAACATTAAACCCCTCTTTCAACCTTCATATCTTCTTCTGTCTATCTTTATGCCATTCAGAATGTCCTCTTCTCTCCTTCCGCATCTGCCCTCAGGTTACATTCTATTTGCTCTCATTCTCTCATTCCCTACGGCATTCCATTCATTATGTTCACTCTTCTTTCCGTTTTTGAATCCGTCAATTTTCCTCTCTTATCTTCTCCAACATTCTTTCTGCATCGTTCCCCTCATCATCCTGCTAATTTTATTCCATACCATTGAGATATATGTTCCTAGGGATCAGAGACAGCAATGTAAGGAAAATCACTTAATATGAGCATTTTTTGTTGATTTTTACGAGTATTTTTATGTTGGAATACGTTTAGGATATTTATATAAATATTTAAAATCCAAATAAAATATTTAATTTAACTAGATACACATATTTTTGGATAATGTAGCAATCTATTTTAATCTTCAACATCAATTTCATTTAATTAAAGTCAAGATTCCCTGTGAAATAACTGGAAAGTTTCAGACCGTGGTTATATCCCCGTGCATGATACATGATGTCTTACAAGGAACATTTTTACGTAACTAGAATTATTAACATTTTTGATTTTTTTCAAATTTGATTAATTATACAGTTAAAATAAAAAAATAAGTTTGGAAACAAATTATTACATGCACGACTAAGAACATGTAGAGCATTTCACAATGACTGCTTTTCATCTGAGTTGGATAACCAGAATAAAAGAAATGCAATTGCCTTTTGTCGGGAGCGTCGGGAGTCACTGTATCCAAAAAATTAAATTGCGTGATACGCTACGTTAACCACTTAAATGGGTGAAAACATTCACGATTAACTTTGATATTAAGCATGAATCACTGCTTCACTTAACAATCACTTTTTCAGCCGCTCGTAACGAAATTAGTCGGGTAATTTTTTTTTAAATTTTATGGATTGTTTATCCTCATTTTTAAATTCGTACGCCACCAATACGAGATAATTACCCGAGTACACCCAATACATCAACATATAATATACCGTATCTAGACATGCATTTATGATTGTTATGTATCATGGAAAAAATGAAATCGCTTAAAGCTCCTTTTTTCAAGGTTGTTATCACACTGGTATTAAAAAATCTAGCTGTAAAAAGCTTTTATGCCAACACTAAGGATATAAGGCAAGGGATAAAACACATTCTGGTACTTTATTGCAAATGGTTAGTGGAATTAGACTGTATAACCTGTTGTCGCTAAAATTCCCATTTCCATTTACGCTCACTTCACGCTAGTTATGGATAAACGGAAAAATCGTATTCCGGTTGGAAGTAGTTGTAGCTTGATTGTTATCTTGTGACTAATCAGTATATCAGTGATCGTCAGGTCACTCAAAGGTACCAGTTAAAATTAATCCGTTGATAAATTGCGTAAAATATGATTTTGGCGTCCATAAACTCAGCAGTTGGATTTGTTAAAACTTCGTTGATGCTTTCATCTACAATTTCTAGATTCACATTAATGAGAAAAAGTCGTGGATTTGATAATCCTTGTACAGTCAATGGCTATTGAGTTAGTAGCCGTATCCGAAAACCAAGTATGCTTCGGCAAAGCATTCTTGGTGATGACGTATTGCTGACGTACAATGAAGAATGCTTGGGAAAGAATACTTCATATTCGGACAGTCTACGGTTAGGAGCGACGTTAAGCAGTAGTGGCAACAAAAATAACCACTAGGTATAGTGAAACGCGATAGAGGGCAACATCTATCAAATGTTTAGTTCGGAAGAAAAAGACCGATTATATGTATATTAATCTTATCATTGACATGCACATTAATAATTATGCAAATGTAATATACTAAGTTAAAAATAGATACTACACATATTTTTTAGATAGCCAACGGCTCCGCCATATTTTGTTATTCTCGTCAACAATGCTTCGAAGCCTACATGGGGTGCTTTCCAATCATCGACGCAAGTCGACACAAGTCAACTTGTGTCGCTTGTAGAGCTTTCCAAGCAGTGTGTGTCGCTAGTGTGTCAAACGCGAGTCGACACACGGTGACACGCCGGTAATGGTGAGTTACTGAAAAAAGAAAGAAGGACGGCGCAAGCTCTAAATCACAATACGTCTGCAAAAGGCATATTGAAAATAACCCATAATTCAGAATAAATGTTTAAGTTAGGTATTTTCGTAATTAATCATCCTACAACTCATTTTTCTGTTCATTAATAACGATCTTGCTATAGCAATATTTGCACTGCTAACAATAAGTCAAATAGAAGGAAGCTCTTGATTTCCTTCCCACAAAAACGCACCAATCACGAGTCCCCGTGAAAGTCCTTAGCGCATCAGCTACTGCGCATCTGAAACTTGTTTCCATTCGTGAAGACACAAGTCGACTTGAGTTTCCGCGAGTTAACTCAAAACGACGCATGAGTCGCTTGAATGGAAAGCACCCATGGAAGCGTGCTTCTGTGCTTTGGCTTCGTAGCATGCTTCCCCCAGAGTGCTTCGCGTTCGGACGCACTTCGGGTGTGTCCGACGGTACCTCCCTCCACCTGGAAGCAAGCATTGTAGTATGCTTAGCGCTAGAAGCACACGTTTCGGACAGGGCTAGTGTCCCTCTCGGTATCATCTCGTTGTAACCTGCTTTTAAAAATGATTGTCCTTGTCATTTTTGTGGATTAATTGCATCATGCAGTATCCCTAAGTCTCGACTAACAGGCCTGCCGCCTGCTTTCCAGGCACTTTTCGTAAGTACTTCGTATGTGGAGATAAGGAAATGGCCATTTTATAAATAGAGAAATGTATCCCACTCTAATCACCCTGTATGTTTTTGTACTTTTTTCTACACAATATACCACAAACTGCTAAAAATCCAAAACTACTTCCAAATCATACAGACAGAGAATCCACCCTCAACGCACCAAACCTCACTCTTTTACCTCAAAACTTGGGAGAGAGCAAAACAAAATGGATCCGGAATGACTGACTGACTGAAATGCTAAAAAATTAATATATATTCGAATTAACCTACCGATTTAGCAAGAAAGATTAATGAATAATAAACGTTTTATACCCTTCTTTCAAATATTAGAAAAGTACTTCAAAACGCCTAGCTTTGAAATTCACATTTCATACACAAGATCGGGGCTGGTAGGTAAAAATTGTTTAATTTCCCTTTCTGCACATCGAAAACGTCAATTAATATTTTTATACTTACAAAATTGATTCATGAAACTAATTCCACTTTCTTCAACTCCTTCAATCCAATTTTTGCCCCTTTACCAAAAACGTAAACACATTTACTTAGCAACGAAAACAAATTTGCCCAGAAACTGATTTCCCATGCAAAAAGATAGGGAAAAACCATTTCTCTCATGCATTTTTCTCTGAACCGCAAACTGCTAAAAATCCAAAACTACTACCAAATCGTACAGACAGAGATCCCACACTCAAGACATCAAACCTCACTCTTTTAGCTCAAAAATTGAGAGAGAACGAAACAAAACGGATACAGATTGACGGACTGACTGACACGTTACCAAAAAAATATATGTGGATATGTTGTACTAATAACAAGCTAAAACTGACTAGGCCTTTTGTGCCTGATTTTATGCGTGAATAATTTTTGTGCCTGAATTAATGAATATTTCCTCATAATTTTAGTACGAAACTTATTTTAAATGTTTTCCATTAAAAATAAAAATTTATTAATCTTGTAAAAAACCAGTGTTCAACCCGAAACTAGGTTTTTGATAGTTGAGGGTAGAGCTCACCCCGTACTAAGCCAACGGCGTGTGAAATTCACACATTCAGGATAGGGGGCCAGTTCCTTTCCCTGGGCCTCCTGCGATTTCCTAAGAAGTTCTTACACTCAGATAAGCGAATCGCGAGGATTTTAGATGGGGGTGTCCAGAAAGGCTCTTGCCCGGGATAAGAATCCGGGACCCAACTCCACCCACTGGGCCACCACGATGTATAGTGACTAAATTTTTAGTTTTTTAATGCTCGATGGAGTAAAGTATCACAATTTATTCAGATTTATAGTGTGGTAAATAATATATTCCTAATCTCAATGTACTTTAGTGTAAATATCGACGGTGAAGTCATACGCATATATTGCTCGTACTGTTCATAAATTGCCCTGTAAAAATCATATGCAAGGGCACTCTCCCTGATCTCTTTCCTTTGCTTGTTCCATGAAGCCTTGCATCTCGTTTTTTTTGTTTCAGTAAGAGGATTAGGTGTCATGAATACTTCTGATAGTAGGCTTATTTCTATCTTAATATTGAGTTATGTAAGGAGGATTAAGTTTTTTCGCTGAAATCCGGTATTACACGAGAACTTGGCGTATCAAGGGAGGAATATATCGACAAAACACCCAATAAATGGTGGTTTCGATTCATTACTTATTTGGACATAGATCCATAAGATGGCTTTTATGTCCCTTGCTTCCTCAAAATTCTCTCGATGCGAAATTAAAGCACATGTTGCATTAAGCCAAGTGCGATGTCCCAGAAGAGTAACCCTCCTTCTTTCATTCGCATTACCATTCAATACAGTCCAGTGAATATGTATAGAACCGGCGACCCGTGGCTCAGTGATCGCTCCTGGTTTAGGTTCGACCGCAATGGTTCATACTCCGCCGCTCAAGCTTTTCAAAAGCTTCTGTTACATACGGGATTATTAAAGATTTTATTCAAACCATAGAATTTTAGAGGACCATGATGGCGAACCCGCATTGAATTTTTACGAATTGAACTTGTTTAACTTGAAGGGGAAGTATTCCAAAGAAGTTAAATCAAGAGAAATCTACACATACATCTACATACCTCACACTGCAAGCCACACACCAAGTGCGTGGCAGTGGGTGACATCACACCAGTATGCATTCATATGATGAAAGAAAAGGATTAGAAATAACATACTAGCCTAAACTTCACAACTAAAAAAGAATAAAAATAGCAAAGCAATCATGCTAAAAGATGCTTATGTTGGGTTAGCTAAAAACCCTTATATCATGATGCAACTAACTATTATATGGAATTTTGAAGCACTGGTATTTTCGCTATTGGTTATATTTATAGCTATTAATATCACAAATTTTACGAGGAAAGAAGAACATTTTGAAAATGTTGTATAGGCAAAACATTTCTGTAATTTTATGATTATTGTCTAGTCTACCATAATAAGTTGGAGTTCGCAAAATATTTTTGACGTCATCAGCAAAAATATTATATTGGAGCTTGGAGATCAAGTCTAATTTTCAATTTACGATCTGAAAATGATTCCCATTTTAGGTAATTTAATAGTCAGGACTAGTATTTCCTATTCATCCACGTAATAGACTGGTCACGCTAATGTAGTTATCATACCGTCCATTGGCAAATCTTGCCAACGGAAGATAGGTAAATGCATACTACAATGTTGCTGATTAAATGATCTTGCATATAGAAGTGCATGAATGTCGTTAAATTGATTATGTACACGTAAGTAGTGTTATCTATAGATAGCATTTAAAAAGGGATGCTTGCAGAAATCACGCCTTTGTTATATGAGGATTATCCAGTTATATGAGGATTCAATTGGGTGGAGAAATAGAATCAATTCCTTTCTGCGAACGTAGTAATAAGTGGTGTAATTATCAGCTTTATGGCATAAGTGCATCACAAATAAAAGGAATGTTCTAGTGAGGACTCAATTGAAGTTCTACCTTAAAATAGGGGATTGCATTGGGATTAGTGCGAGAGGAAGCTTTTAGGAACTAATGCCATAAATCAATGAATTGTTTGACATCATCATCATCACTGTTCCTTACCTAATACCACATAACTAAGATTTGCTCAATCCAGATATTCACTCTATTAAGCAATCGGCTAATATTCAATGAGAGCAAGGTAACCTTCCAATAAATTTTACTAAAATACAATAGAGAGAATAAATACAGAGAATACAAACTGCATCCGAGTTCACTTAAATATGACATGATGAGCCAGGTGTTGCCCTGAGGTGAAGTTGAAAAAAGTGTGTCATCATCATCATCATCGGTCAACAATCCTAGGATTGTTGTGACGCAGTCTAGTTTTCAATACATATTCATTGAGCCAATCAGTTTTAAATTTCTGGCGGAGACTTTATTTTTATTTTTAACCTACATTCTGATAACTAAGCCCAACCTAATTCTTCTATTAATTTAGATACATTTCTAAACCTATCATAACATATATTTTTTTTAATCTAGCACCTCAACGCTGTGCATTGATCATCCATTATTAATTCGTATCCCATGCATTGGTTGGATGCTCTACTTGAAGCATAACAAGAGAAAATAATATCGCTCTTTTGCCTTCTCTTCACATTTTCCTAGTAATATGACCTGGAGCATTGGTTATAAACTTTATCGGAACTGAAACATTTTCTTTTTCACACCCCCTCCTTCACCCTTTGCAGCATTTTTCGAAGTTTCAAAATGCATTTTCACATCCCCTCGCCTTAATATTGACTTGTTATTTAATACGTAGAAAGAAATTGGAATCTTGCGGAATGAAAATGTAAATGTAACTTACTCAATACTCAATCAATGATTTCTGCCGTTAATTATATCATCAACATCATCGGTCAACAATCCTAGGATTGGTTTGACGCAGCTTTCCACTCGATTCCTGTATCGGCTAATTTCTTCAAACTGACGTAATTATTCTCTTTTACATCCCTCACAACCTGTTCCATGTATCTCATACGAGGCGTTCCTTTTCCAATCTTCCCGTTCACTTTTACCTTGACGACTGGCTTCATCAGGCCATATGGTTTCGCGATGTGGCCGATTAGGTTGTCCCGTCTTCTTTTTATAGTTTTCAGCGGACTTATCTTTTCTCCCACTCTGCTTAAGACTTTCTACGTTCGTCACTCGGTCGATCCATTTTATCTTTAACACTCTTCTGCAGCATCACATTTCGAATTTTTCCACCCTTGTCTTATCTACATCTACATCTACACGATACCCTGCAAGCCACCGCTAGGGACTATATCTATAGGAACTATAAGCCTATGGGACGCCTTGGTAGCGCAACTGGTAGAGCACCTGGCCGGAAATCAGGGGGTCCGGGTTCGAGTCCCGGTCAAGGCGAATGATTTTTTCTCTGTGGAATATCTTGCATTCGTGCATCTCAGCGGGTAACTCCGTTAAAGTTTTCGCGGCTAGCTCGCGAGCTTTGAATTTGTTAATCTAAAATGTTGGTTAAGACATACATGATGTAATTCCTCAAGTTTTAGCAAACTAATTTTGAAGTTAAAATCTTATGGGTTAGACAGTAACATTATATCATGGATTAATGATTTTCTGCATGATCGGGTTCAAAGGGTTGTTTTGGACGGTGTTTCCTCACCGGCAATTAAAGTCACTTCGGGTGTCCCACAAGGTAGTGTGATAGGTCCACTCCTATTCCTTTTGTATATTAATGATATCCAAAAGGTGGTAAAAAGTAAGCTTCGTCTATTTGCCGATGACGCAGTAGTGTACAGGGAAATTCTATGCCCGAATGATAAAGAATATTTAAATATTGTCCTACAAGCAATTGAAACTTGGTGTGATACATGGCAGTTAGAATTAAACTTTAAGAAATGTCTTGTAATGAATTTTTGGAAAAAGAATAGCTCTCCCCCTAGCACTTACAAAATAAGTAATAATGAATTAACAAACGTGGAAAACATTAAATATCTTGGAATAAGACTGACAAATGATCTTTCCTGGGGTAAACACATTCGTGAAATAATGGGTCAAGCGAATCGCAAACTGGGTTTCATTAAAAGAGTATTGGGTAAATGTGACGATCATGTACGAGAAATCAGCTACTTTTCCCTTGTTAGACCTCATTTGGAATATGCTGCCAGTGTATGGGATCCCTACGAAATCGGTCTAAGTAATGAACTTGAACGTGTGCAGCGAAGATCGGCAAGATTTGTAAAGGGACGATACGATAATTATATTAGCGTAACCAGTCTATTAAATGAATTGAAATGGGAATCATTGTCAGATCGCAGGTTGAAATTTAGACTTAATCTCTTCCACAAATTCCAAGGCAATATTTTCAGTGATGATGTTAAAAATATTTTACGAACCCCAACTTACTATGGCAGACTGGACCATAATCATAAAGTTAGAGAAATTGATTGCCGAACTGACCGATTCAAAATGTCCTTTTTCCCTCGCACAATAAGAGATACGAATAACGGTAAATATGTCCTATCGGAGAGTAGCAATGAATAGCATTGGTAGCTGCATGTTGGTATGAGTACTTAAAGCTAACCCTACTAACAGAATGTTTTTGCATGTTTGCTTTGCAATTTCTATCTTTTTTAAATAGTGTAGTTCTGACTACTATATTAATACTATTCCTTTTTTATGCATGACATGTAGTGCATGTTTGGTGAGCAATCACCCCCTGCCACACACCCTTGTGGTGGCTTGCAGGGTATTATGTAGATGTAGATGTAGGGTGTGTGGCAGGGGGTGAAGGTCACCAAGCATGCACTACTAACATGCAAGCAAGCAACTAAAGGGTCTCATGCAACTAGATTGTTGGTATCTATAGTATTTGAGGGGTTAATACATGCATCTACATCTACATCTACATAATACCCTGTAAGCCACCACAAGGGTGTGTGGCAGGGGGTGATTGCTCACCAAACATGCACTACATATCATGCATAAAAAAGGAATAGTATTAATATAGTAGTCAGAACTACACTATTTAAAAAAGATAGAAATTGCAAAGCAAACATGCAAAAACATTCTGTTAGTAGGGTTAGCTTTAAGTACTCATACCAACATGCAGCTACCAATGCTATTCATTGCTACTCTCCGATAGGACATATTTACCGTTATTCGTATCTCTTATTGTGCGAGGGAAAAAGGACATTTTGAATCGGTCAGTTCGGCAATCAATTTCTCTAACTTTATGTTTATGGTCCAGTCTGCCATAGTAAGTTGGGGTTCGTAAAATATTTTTAACATCATCACTGAAAATATTGCTTTGGAATTTGTGGAAGAGATTAAGTCTAAATTTCAACCTGCGATCTGACAATGATTCCCATTTCAATTCATTTAATAGACTGGTTACGCTAATATAATTATCGTATCGTCCCTTTACAAATCTTGCCGATCTTCGCTGCACACGTTCAAGTTCATTACTTAGACCGATTTCGTAGGGATCCCATACACTGGCAGCATATTCCAAATGAGGTCTAACAAGGGAAAAGTAGCTGATTTCTCGTACATGATCGTCACATTTACCCAATACTATTTTAATGAAACCCAGTTTGCGATTCGCTTGACCCATTATTTCACGAATGTGTTTACCCCAGGAAAGATCATTTGTCAGTCTTATTCCAAGATATTTAATGTTTTCCACGTTTGTTAATTCATTATTACTTATTTTGTAAGTGCTAGGGGGAGAGGTATTCTTTTTCCAAAAATTCATTACAAGACATTTCTTAAAGTTTAATTCTAACTGCCATGTATCACACCAAGTTTCAATTGCTTGTAGGTCAATATTTAAATATTCTGTATCATTCGGGCATAGAATTTCCCTGGACACTACTGCGTCATCGGCAAATAGACGAAGCTTACTTTTTACCACCTTTTGGATGTCATTAGTATACAAAAGGAATAGGAGTGGACCTATCACACTACCTTGTGGGACACCCGAAGTGACTTTAATTGCCGGTGAGGAAACACCGTCCAAAACAACCCTTTGAACCCGATCATGCAGAAAATCATTAATCCATGATATAATGTTACTGTCTAACCCATAAGATTTTAACTTCAAAATTAGTTTGCTGTGAGAAACCTTGTCAAAAGCCTTCTTGAAGTCGAGAAATATAGCATCCACTGGAATATTATTTTCGCCAGAAACTAAAATATCGTGGGAAAAGAGAGCAAGTTGGGTTTCACACGATCTGCTCTTTCGGAAGCCATGCTGGACATTGGACAATAAATTCTGGCTATCTAGGTGTCCCATGACTGAACTGACAATTATATGTTCTAGGACCTTGCATGAAATGGATGTGAGGGATATAGGTCTGTAGTTAGATGGCTGCTCCCTATCGCCACTTTTAAAAATGGGTGTTACATCGGCTGCTTTACAGTCCATCGGTACGACGTGTTCGGTCAGGGATTTATTAAATACTATTTCAAGGTAGGGGGAAATTTCGGATGCTAACTCTCTATATACGCGGGAGGGAATTTGATCAGGGCCAGGAGATTTGTTGGGGCTTATATCTTTAAGTAATTTTTCAATATCATTACAGGAAATGTCAATTGGTTTCATCAACCGCTGAAAGAGGTCAGGTAACACGATAGTTGAATCCCCGGAAGGTGGGTTAAAAACGGTTTGGAAGAAGGAATTTAGCAAGCTAACTTTGTCGAGTGTGTTTGTGGTCATTTCACCTCTATCATTTTTAAGTGAATGGACGGCAGACTTATGGCCTTGCACTTCCCTTACGTACGACCAGAAGACTTTTGGATTTTCTTTCAATTGTTCCCCAAGTGTTTTTCTTTTGAATGCTGCAAATGCATTACTAAGGGCTGTCTTTGCAGTGGATTTTGAAATTTTATAATTTTCAATAATTACATTACGCTCATCAGTGGGCATATGTTTACTAATTCTTTTCATTTTAGCATGACATATTCGCTGCCGTCTCAGGGATTTTCTCACTTCGGCATTGTACCACCTAGGTTCAGTGCTTTCGTTTTTGAATTTACTAGGGATAAATCTGTTGATCCCAGAGCGCATGATATTAATGAACGACTTCCATGAATCGTTGGTACATACCTTTATGGAAGACTTTTTGAAATCCGATAAGGAATCTCTTAAATAAATTTTAAAGTTAGCAAAGTCTGCTCTTTTAAAAATGTAAATCTTTCTTTTTTGTTTAAAATTTTTATCTAAAGATAGCGAGAGTTTTGCAGTTATAACTCTGTGGTCACTGATTCCATCAACCGTGTCAATCATTGTCACATGTTGTGGGATATTGGTTGCCAGTAAATCAAGAGTGTTGTCCCCTCCATTAGGTGCTGTAGCTAATTGTGTCAGGGAGTTATTGGAGAACACATCTAATAGCATCATGCATCATGCACTACAAAATAGGGTCCGTGCATGAATTTTTTATTTCAAAGTTAATACTCAATTTTCGTACATAAATGATCATAGATTTCGGATTCGATGTTTATTACATTGAAAAATGAGCAAACATTCATTATTTTAAACTTTAAAAATGAGATTCCACGCTCTCTTCCGAAAATCATGAGGAATCGATATATATCGAATCGGTAACTGCGTGACGTCAGAGTTCTGGTACCTGTTTGCTTCGAGTGCTTCGAGTCTAATCTGAATAAGTCTCTATGGCCTCAACGGTGCAATTTTGGTTTAATCATTGCGATTTTTTTTTACATTAACCATCCCTGGACCTGTATTTCGGTCTTAAGACGTGTTATTTTGGTGCGTTCCTCGAATTTATTTGTTCTTTGGCTTAGTAGGCGTGTTTTTCGCATTGATTTTGATCCTTGCCATCGACTCTTCGAAATTTGGATGGGTGATTTTGGCGTGTTATTTGCATTTTGAAATTTGCAAACATACTCAGGGAGTGAAGATTTTCGGTAGTGAAACAGGAGGTGACTTTATTAATACAGGGTAAAGAACATGACGGACGAAGGCTTCGTCAAGGCGCAGTCTGATGATTTGCCAGCTGTTGACGCCACCAGAAGAGTTCAGGGAAAAGTTTCCTTGCTTTTCACCCTGTGACTCTTTAGGACCAGTATCACAATCCTGCAAAAAAAATACAGTAAACAACATGGGCTCTTTATAGTTTCTGGCATAATGAATGAAGACTATGTAGTGATTTAGCATAGCAGAGAGCATTTACAGATGGGTATTTTTAAATCAATAGAAAATTTTTAAAACAAAGTGATACATATGATCCTCCTGGTACCTTGAAAAAGGTTGATGTTTAAGTTTTTATCATGTCAAATGTAGGAATGGACTAACATATGCATGAGAAGTAAAGTTGTTTGCTCTTAGATACATAGGCTTTAATAAATGCTCATGTAGGAGCCCATGTTGCTGCATATGAGCGTGGGGAATCTCCTATTTGGATGATGTATAGGCCTACACTTTTCTGCCTTCATGAACATATTTAGGTGCCAGCAAGGTTCAACGAGTGCACGTATTGCCCCACCTCACTTCGAAAAGGACTTGAGTTACATGGGTAACCTTGAGTCTAGTGTCACATGCATCAAAAATACTTACGCGAATAATAAAACGAAGGATGGAAAGGAAAATTGAAGATAACCTCTCAGAAAACCAATTTGGATTTAGGGAGAACAGAGGAAACAGGGAAGCGATACTCTGCCTGAGGGTCATAGTACAGAAATCAATGCATGTGAACCACAGACTTAGAATAATAATAGAATAATAGATGTGAACAAACCACTATATGTGGCGTTCGTGGACTTAGAGAAAGCCTTCGACAATGTTGAGTGGAACAAGATGAAGAATATAATTGGAAAGCATTGTATACCATATTAGCAATATTAAATTCTTTAAGAATGAGTAGGTAAAACAATAATATTACGGAAATACACTTCATTACTCCGGTACTTTAAAAGGTAACATTTCTTGAACATAACATAGAATAAATCACATAAATCAAGCACTACATACGGCATGAGCTTTTTAAGAAGGTATCTAAGTTTACCTACTATGTTTTGTTATCTCACCACATCACTTGTGTGAAAACAGCCATGTTCAGTCATACGTTATTAAAAATCATTCAATGAATAGAAACCGCTCAAGTGTAATACATTTGAGTAATGTGAACTTACTTTTAAATGATCCTCTCGCAACAGAAGCTGCTCACAGATTTACCGGAGAGTGGCTTCCCTCTTCTTGCTGCTAAGCACCATTTCCTTCACATTCCAGGACCTTTGGGCACATTAAAAAAAACTTTTTCTGGTGTTCTAAATACAGTATTAGTACATTTCGGCACGAAGCAAAATTTATACCGTTTACCCTTTCTAGGCTTACTTCCCTCCATCTTTCCGATCTTTCCTGGCGTCCCAACACAAGAGTTCTGTGCATTCCAGGCGAAGTACCAGAACACTGACGTCACAGCTCGTTGTCTATCGATATGGCGGCAAATGTTAGGAATTTAAAACGTGCTATTTTTCGGCCGGAATATTATATAACTAATCGGAACCGGAGAATTATGAAAATATAATTTTTATGAATAGTTTTAATCGTGTATTCAGGCAAACCAATAAAAAATTCTCATGCACGGACCCTATACTCTAAAATATTTCCCCTACCAACCCTTTTCCTATGCTGCCTATTCTGTTCTCTTATCTGAAGCAGTCATTGCCCATGCCTCACTGCCGTAAAGAAACATAGTCTAGATGTTGCTGGTGAATTATTTCCTTACTTCTAAGCTAGAACTTCCGGCAGTAAGCAGATTCATCTTTTGAAAGAATGTCCTCTTTGCTTCTGCTGTTCTACTGAATATTCTCTCTTGCATCGTCCATTGTTGGTTACTCGACTTCCAAGGTATCAGAACTCTTTCGCCCCATTGAGTTTTTGTTTTCCTAGTTTGACGTTGGTTTTGTCCCCTTCTCTCTTGCTGTACATCAGTATCTTAGTCTTCTTCTTATTTATGTTTTCCTGATATCTGGCCATTGTCATTTCCATGATTCTCATTTCCATGAGATCTGAATAAGATTCCATTAGAATCTTATTCAGATCTCTCTCTGTCTCTGCTATGACTGCAATATCACAGAAACGCTCTGTCTCTGTTATGAGTATTTTTTCATTGAATAGCGAGTTCTCTTTTTTGATCACTTTTTGCGGAAATGTACCACGCCTTCTCACTTAATGGATATTCCCTCCTTCAAAAACCTTCTCCTGATGTAATTAAGCAATTAAGCATCCTCTTATATATCGTCGTAAATAATTATTCTCTTTCACTAATTTCTCTGCGTATCTCAATTTCGCCGGTCCTTTCCCATTCCTAATATTCGCTTTTCCCTTAAAGATTATCTTTATGAGACGGCCATCTCTAAAAATGTGTTTGATTAAGTAGCCCCATCTTCTCATCATATTTCTTATTTATCGCATTTTTCATTGAGAATTTCATTACTGACTTGAGTAATCCATTACTCTTTCACTACTCATTTTTAACTCCAATTTTCAAAAGCAATGTTCCATTCTTTCTACTCATGTTGGTTTCTACAAGTAGGCTCTGAGTTAGATTTCTTACTTAGCAAAAAAAAGAATAATGTAGAATTTTTTTACATTTTACCAAGTCTATGTTTGGTTATGCAGCTCTGTTAAATGCAATGGCCTTCCACTATTTTACAGTAATTTTTCTCAACTTGAATATGGTCTTAGTCCCACCTCCTTTACTGCATTACATAGTTTATGTTTTCCCCGTAATAATATTCGTTTTATGTCTTCTGTATATCTTTTTGAAATTAATCGGAGCCATTTTCAGGTTTTTTATTGACTCTGGCATAAAAGCTATGCTGTTGTCAAGTTGTAATATGCTGTTCTTTCTCTGTTGTCATTAAATCCTGAAACCTCTGATTGACATCATTCAACACTTTCTTAAATCAGAAATAAAAAAATCAACCTCTATTGAAGTCTCATCTTCTTCATTAACGGCTGAGAGTTTAGTAATTGAGGACATTCAGTTACCACGCTCTGTTATAAATCAAATCTAGCTCATCTATGCTTTCATCCTGTACTATGCAAATATAAGTCACCCTGTCGACTCTCCTAATCACGACTGGTACGTCTTGTTATTCGAAACTATATTACTTCTCACGCGAAATATATGGTCTAAAATAATCCTTAGAGATCTAAAATGTTCTAATAGTATTTATCAGAATGTATTATTTTTTGTCAATCAGTTGTTCTATAGTGATTTATACTTTGAATTGATTGGTGAAAATCAACCCTCAAGAAATACGTAAATCTTCAGCTACTGTTGTCTTCACAACCAGCGAGTAAAGAAAACCTTTATGGTCATCCGTGAATACTATAATCGTGGTTGGAGTAGTTTATTCGCAGTTTAGACCAGTGTATTTTGCTGAGTGTACCAATGCAATTCCTGTAAAATTATTTAATGTATTACAAAGTTTTAATGTAACAGGTTGAGTCTGACATTGATTTCCTTTTCATTCCAGGTAAGCTGCATTACGTGGAGGTTACACGAGATACGGAATGTAAGTAAGCCTTTGGTTCACGAAAATTAGAGGTTCCAGTGACCGCCTTCAGTAGTCGCAGAAATACCTACTTCATTGTCTTAGTGGAGTGAACATTTGGGCGTCATTGCTTATTTACACCTTCGCTTTCATGTATTACGGTTGACGGATGGCAGTATATACCTTAATATGCCAGACTGAAATGGAAAAAGCACTCCATATGAGGTATATGATAGTAGTGGTATAAGAATTGCTGTTTTCATTCGTCATGTGTAGGACCTTTGAAATGTGGTGAATTAATACATAAGTGCTCTGACAGTTTTTTTATGCTTAGCTCAAGTATTAATATTCTGTGGTTATTCAACATCAACTTCACGGTTTTGTTAATATTAACAGAAAATTTATTGTGAAAAAATCTCCCGCACAATCATTATTTTCGTGGATTAGCAGTTGCCTGATATTTTTGAGAAGTACTAAATCAAAGTCACAAAACGTTTAGCTGGGGTTTTGGCTAAAATATAACCTTATTGTTTCAGTATAAGGTCGGGGATATAACAAATTTTACAACATGCTTATCAACAAATTAGGGATGGAAGTCCCAGTAAATCTAGAAGGAAGATCGAGTATTGCCTTTTTTGGCGCTTTTGAATCTAAATAGGTGGTCAAACTCAGTCCTGATCATATACTCTGAGGTATATCAGCATCCCTCGTAAATTTATTAGCACCAGAACTTTGGACATGATAATAAATGTTCAGTCCCTCATAAAAAGCATAGGAAAGGGATAGGTAGGTGAAATATTTTAGAGTATTCTGTAGTGCATGATGCATGTATTAACCCCTCAAATACTATAGATGCTAACAATCTAGTTGCATGAGACCCTTTAGTTGCTTGCTTGCATGCTAGTAGTGTATGCTTGGTGACCTTCACCCCCTGCCACACACCCTCGCGGTGGCTTGCAGGGTATCGTGTAGATGTAGATGAAAATTATTGCTTTGATTTTAACCCATCTCCACCAATTTAGGTAAAATAATTCATTTAGACAGTTTTCCTCTAAAAATAGGTATTTTAACAATTATATACAGCGTTATGCCTCCATAATACTGGGATACCGCCAGTGTATGGGATCCTAATGAATTAGGTTTGATGAGAGAACTAGACAGTGTGCAGCGTAGAGCAGCTAGGTTCGTCAAAAGGTGTTACGATAGGTTGAGTAGTGTATCAGAATTAATACAAGAATTAGGGTGGGAATCATTATCAGAGCGTAGGTTAACGTTCAGATTAAATCTATTGAAGAAATTTCAATCGGATAGCTTTACTGAAGATGTTAGGCACATATTAAAAACACCAGCGTATTATGCTAGATTCGACCAGATAAATAAGATTAGAGAGATAGATTGTCGTACAGATAGATTCAAAATGGCATTTTTCCCCCGTACTATAAGAGAACAGAATAGGCAGCATTGGAAAGGGATAGGTAGGGGAAATATTTTAGAGTATTCGGTAGTGCATGATGCTTGTATTAACCCCACAAATACTATAGATACTAACAATCTGGTTGCATGAGACCCTTTAGTTGCTTGCTTGCATGTTAGTAGTGCATGCTTGGTGATCTTCACCCCCTGCCACACACCCTCGCGGTGGCTTGCAGGGTATCGTGTAGATGTAATACTGTATAAAATTATTCTGCGGACATCTGTAAATTCTCCTAAAATATGCTGACTTATAAAGCGAGGCTCTGGATGAATGGTACTTGCATTCTGAATAAGACATCAAAACGTTCTCATTGAAAAATTTCCTTCTTTTATGAAAACTTCCCAATTTGCATGACTGCATCGTTGCGTCATAAGAAAATAAAATTCATTTCATATTTTTTGAGTCAAGGTTACAGGGAAGCTAGCTCATAGCTTGAAGTAATGCTAAAACAATGAAAGAATGGAGCTTAAATTTCCTTTAATGAAGGAATACCAAAAGAACGTTATTAAGGCAGCTTACAATCTCGAAAGAAATAAAATGGGGTAATTTGAGACCTCTTGTGTCTTGGGAGAATAGTTTGCCGAAGGAAATGAGTGTCAAAGGCAGCTTAGATTCTTCGTTTTCTTTCACGAGCGGCAACCAAGATTTTTAACTTGATATCTTTAGACGTTGATAAATACACATCAAGCGTTAATTTTTTTAAATCCCTTCCTCGAAATATTAATTTCTGTTTTTCTCGCCATCACCTTCATCTGCGGAGCATTAAAGCATTTTTTTCTTATCCATTATCTGCTGGTACATGACACTCTTTTTCAAGGCTGCATTGTTTCGAACTATTTTGCCAACGAATGAAGTAATCCTCATTGGGGACAGTCATTAGCAAATTTTCTGCGCACCGGTGAATTTTGAAAGAGGGAAAAGTGCACATCGAGAATAATGTCTTAGGGGAATTAGATTGGGACCCAATGTTTAATCTTAGATTGAAGTTCAGACTGTAGTAAACTCCCGATTATCCGTCCTAATGACTGGTAAAGGGTGCACGGATACATCTACATAATACCCTGCAAGCCACCATTAAGGTGTGTGGTAGGGAGTGAACTCTCACCAAACATGCACTACATATCATGCATAAAAAAGATTTGAACTTGTATAGGTACTGTTCAAAACTACGCTATTTAAAAAAAGATAAAACACACTGTAATTGGAACACACGGATAATCCGCTGTTTGGTTCTTTATGGATTGATTTCTCTACGATTTTCCGCCGAAATAAGTAACACCAACCTAAGAAAATAGCACAATTTGCCAGTGAAAATATTCTCGCTGCATATAATAGCATTTTATGACAAAATTTTTACCAGTACAGCTGCTCCGGTCGCAATTAAGGAGGTTAATCCGAAAAGTGAAAGTCATGTCATTTTTTTATACTTTCAGCACTTATAGAACTAAAGTTTCTATACCCAATAAAGTAAAGATAATTATACCAACCCATACTCCTTTTTGCACAAATAGCATTTGAAAATACATAGGATTAACGGCGAGAATGGCCGTCGAAAGGGTATATAACGTTTTAAAATACCATAGCAACATTTAATTTTTGCAATAAACTGATATTTTATGCGTAATTTCACAAGGAATAAAATGGCATGAAAAAAATAGCATCAACCTACCTTATTTTTCGCTAAATCCACTGATTTCTGTGCTTATAGCAGACGAAATGCGTTAGTACACTTCAAGTGGCGCTGCGGTCGCTGTTTCCACAATGGTTGGCGTATGAATAATATCATCACTAATGAGATATTAAAGAATATTTCAAGAAATATTATAACATAACGTTTGATGGTAATATTCTGGTGAATACATTAGTGAATTCATTTAGTAGATGAATGTATTATTGTAACCTAAATGCTGAATTGACTCCATCTTCAAGCTGATTAAAATTGTCATAAAAAATAAATTCTTTGACTTTCCGTCGTAATTCTTCTGATACTTAAGACTTTCAGTAGCATAGGTAATTTTCTTTGTGATGTAAGGATCACTTAGCAGGCATATACTCGTACTTAAATTAATAAGATTCTTTAGACAACTTGACTCAAGCAGTCGCGAGCCAACCTCCTTAAATGTTCGTAAGCCTCGGGTGGCGTCACGGAGCCTGGCGTAAGACCATCAGACCAGTCGGTAGGACCGCCGTAGTGAATGTCGCGATAGGAGGAAAATTACGGAAGTTTATTCACGTTTGAGACACATGTCGACACATTGATTGGCGATTCACGGATAATTCGCAGCCGGGTAACGCGCGCTCGGATAAAAGGGAGTTTACTATACATGCTCTTGAGAAATTAATGGCTGATACTTATTTTGTTGTTGTAAAAGGTTTTCTAGCTACCCCATTGTTCTTAGGTTGGTTAGATTATCAAGTAAAAATTAGGGATATGTATAGTAGGAAGAAGAGGTATAAAATATTTATTTTGTTATTTTTTATCAGAATCATATATTCATTTTTAGAATGGGTGCCCGCATTTATTAGTAAATATTTAGTCTGCACTTTAATTAACGGTTAAACATTGAGTCCCAATCTGATTCCTCTAATAATACGGATTCCTTGTCCTATCATGCCACCCATGTTAGTAATAAGTCTGAGCTCGATCGCAAACCATAAGTGCAAAGAGCACGCCACGTGTGATATAGGGTATCTCATATTCTGTGATAGGAGATGAACAAAAGAAAATTTAATTATTTGATTTTCCATGATCTGCTTCACTATCTCTAATGAATTTGCGACTTTCACACTTTTAGTAAAAAACATTTAGTACCCATATGCAGCGAGTTTCCGTCTAAAAACACGATTTTCACAGATTTATTTACCATTATTCAGTCCTTTTATCAACATAATAGCTATAACCGCACACGTTTTACATATCTGTTGATGAGACAATTTCAATGACGCATCACTCAACCTTCTATCACAATGAAGTCCAGAGGTATGCCAATTTTGGCGAGCGCCGTATAAAGCACAAAAAGTGTCTTCCATCTCCCAAATTGGGTGAGTGGGAAGAAAAATTCTCTTCCCACTCACGCCGTAATTTTTAAGAGGCAATAGTCTACTTATGTTGTGAAATCTTTCTATGTTAATGCTTATGTTGTGCAGTTCCTTTGTCTGTCAAACGGTGTATTATGTAACGGTGTATGTTTTGTCATTTAGAAGATATTGCAATTTCATACGTTGCGTGAAAACTTAATTAACGCTTAACGATTTTTATGCTATTAAATTGATCTGAAACAGGAATTCGAAATAAAATTGATTAATTTTTCTTGAGCTACGAGGCTAACCTACGTTTTTAAGTCACTTACTGCATGGAATTCGGATCTTACATTTGCTACCGTTGTTGGGGAAGATGAACAGCTTTACTATAAAATGCATGTTTCTTTTTTAGAACACATTAAAATAATGAGTTTACATGAATAAAAATTCACTTACGTAATAATTAAACTATCATTTATTCTAACATCATTATTGATAAAAATAGCCATTAAAATAGTGCATGCTATTATATTCATAAATAACACAATAATGTCACAATTAGAGTATATTCAGATAACCTGCATAAACACAGAAAATAGATTTTGTT
This sequence comes from Platycnemis pennipes, assembly GCA_933228895.1. Taxonomy (NCBI): domain Eukaryota; kingdom Metazoa; phylum Arthropoda; class Insecta; order Odonata; family Platycnemididae; genus Platycnemis; species Platycnemis pennipes. The sequence goes on from OW121856.1 coordinate 16,523,567, forward strand.
CGCGAATCACTCTACCAATGTTTTTCTTTCGAGACTTAAAATATTTGTGAGGCATCGTAGAAATTGTATTGAAAAAGGTGACTTCGATAAAGGCACCTTTGATTTAAAGTTGGTCGACACCCACTGTGAATAATATCAAGTCTTTAAAAGTATATTTTAAATATCTTATCTACCACAAAAAATTCAATATTAAGTCTAAGTTTAAAAGAAAGTGAAGTGCACTTGAGGTCTCTCTCGTTAAAGGTAAATGGTTAAGCTGTTATGCGTTCAAATTAGCTTCAACTCAAGCATGTGCGTCATCCAAATTCACATTTCGCGTGCTTTGAAGTCGAGGCAATCAAAAAGAAATGATCTATTGGTATATATTTTGATGTGATATATGAGAGTGTAGTGGAAAACATACGCCCAATTCTGCAAGACCATGGTGCGGGCAACAGCGTCATGTAGAGAATGAGGAAGGCATTAAGGACCTTTCTTCCTTTGAGCACATTCAGGTAATGCAAACGACAATCAAATTTATTTCGGCATTCATGTGCAGCGGCACGCATAACTATGTCCCCTGAACGTGACCGGCGCTAATGGAGAGGCAAATAATGACTTCGGCCTCTGGCACACACGTGGTTATGCAAGAATGCTAATTTGATGTCTTGATCCCCGAACACTGGTGTTTCAGTGCTAATGATAATGTAATTAGGGAAAAATTCCTTCTACCAACGTGTAACAAAAAAATCTCAAAATTAAAAAAACCTTTTTATAGAGAGATTATATTAATTTTAATTATCTGGATTAAAATATTTCGTCACTTAAAAGTTTTGGGTTCCACTGTGCGTTTCCAATCTCAAGCTATTATCTTGGTTAAGTCCCTCATCACCGTCTACATCGTATGATTGATTTGACTCTGCCCTCCATTCCTCTATCGAATTACATCCTCCTAGTTACTCAATTTAACTCAAGACTTTTTTTACGCTTAGTACTTTTTATATTTAATCCAAAATGTTCCACTATAGTTCTTTAAATTTATTTCCTTATACAAATGACGTTAGTTAGGCATTCAAATTCAAATACGATTATGATCTAAAGACCTTTTTGGACATTTTTTAAACGAAAGTGAGTATAATTAATTCATCTCAATTTTTTATCTCTTTTTTGTACTTACAAGTTTCTCGCTTGGTCATTCAATTTGCCTTCCATTATTTTTCTGCAATGTTACATTGCTTATACTTCAAATTCACATCATGTCATATTTCCTGCGCATTTCCATTGAAGAAATTTCTGCTTGTGAGAAAGGCCTTTTGCCTTCAGGTAAATACCCTCTTCGCTCTATGCCTATGTCTGTTCAACCGGTTTTTGATTGGTGAAGGTAGAGCTCACCACGTATTAAGCCATTGGCGAGTGGAATTCGAACATTTAGGCGGGCAGCTCATTTTCCTGGGCCACCTGCGATTCCCTACGAAGTTCTGACACGCAGAAAATCGAATCGCTCTTGCCCGGGATTCGAACTCGGGACCCTCCGGTCAGTAGGCACTAGGCCACTACTAGACCCAGTTCGCTTTCTACTTAGCGTATTATAATCTACCAATTAAAAATGCTTACCCTATTGCAGTTAAGTGCTCTTTTCACCAAAGAGGGATTTATCTAGTGTGAGAAAATAAAATTGTGTGTTTCAAATAAAACGAAAATGGTTAGGTTATACGATGCAATTTTTGCATTGGCATGAAATAAGGGAGGAAAATAACGTTCAAACATCTCTACTAAGTACGTCGCTTAATCGCTTGGTTAAAAATAGTTTTTATGGAAGTTCTAGTAAATTTCTGTTCGGGTTCATTGCATGTATTGCACTTGGTTTCGACAGGGTGTATTCAAACTCATTTGCAAATTTTCCTCTTGGGTGAACTATTTTCCTTGCAATGGAAGAAATCACCAAAGGCTACAAGTCTACAACTGCATTTTAATGCTTTGCTCACATTGAATTCAGATTGAAAATAAACATTTTTCATTCATAGTTTCAGAGTGTTATTTAGAGAGCATTGGAATTTATTGGGACATTTGGGACATCCTCTCCTCTATATTCTTTCCCATAGTGTGAACAGTTGAAATTTTGGGCATGTTATTGAGATCATAATGTTGAATGCACTTGGAATAATATTTACGGGATAGGAACTTTTGCCAAACTAATCTATTAAAAATTGTAGGAACATCATTTGGAGCATTCGAGTTTAACCTTTCAACACATTAAAGCATTGGCATGAAATTGTATTCTTGAAATTTTAATCACTTTGCTGCTTCAAATGTTCTAATTCGTTACCTCTTCGGTTGTTACTATTTGAATGCTCTAGGGACAATATGAAATTAGATTTCAACCGCTCCATTTAACATTCGATTTTTTTCACTGAAATTATTGTTGCTATTCATTATGAATGATAGGATAAACTTTATAACTCCACAATTATTTATTTCAAACTACTACTGAAATGGTATCGATGGTTAATCATCATCAGGTTAACATCATTATCAGGACCTGATGATGACATTAACCGTCGAAACCATAAATAAATAAAAATAAATAATTGAATTAAATAATTGTGGAATCACAAATTTTATCCTATTATTCATAAAGATTCAAGCAAATTCCATTAAATTACGCCTGAAACCGTCAAACCTGATGACTTTTGCTGTTTTTTCTCGAAACTTTATTTTTCACAAACATGTGTAATTCTTGTATCGTGGTGTTCGTCATCGGTTAGCATCCGTTGTTTTTGAACGTATGCGGTTTCGTATAAGTTTTCATTTCAGCCGCGTTCTCCGTGGGATGATCTGTATGGGGAACTCCCCTTCATGAAAGAAAAAGCGAGGTAGCTTGCCAGATTCGCAGTCGGGATTGGCCATTAATCATCTCCCATTGCAGGCTTTGGTCCTTTGCCTGGAGAGGGACCCCTTTGTCGTTGAACACCATTCATTAGAGGAACACTGTCAGACCCATACCTCCATTACGTCGCCACTGCTGGTTCTCTCTTAGAGTGACTAGCAGGCAGAGACGGCGACTTAGGCGTATGGAGGGTGTTGTCCAGTCACATAGCTGCTTTATGACCACACGGGACAATACCTACTTCGAACCAAGACTTTTTCCTGCTTTAAACCCTCGGGCAATACGCAAACGAATAAAATATTGCTCTTTGCTGCTTTTTTATGTAACCTAGAATCAGCATACATTCGAATCCAAACGATAGAGATCCCTTCATGTTAGGATAATACTACTCTATTTCATTAAAGCATTATAAAATATATACCGTGAAAACCAGGTACAAGTTATGACAATGGAGAGTAGTAGATTTAGTTTTTTTAAGGTGCTTTAACAACGGAGGTCATTTCGTACCTATATCAACCCTATTGACGTGGATGGACTATTAATTACATTTTTTCAATTGTATTGCGATATCTATTTAAAGATTACTGTTAACGGATAACGTTTGAAATAAAAAAAAGCCATGTTATTTTTATAGCAATGGATAATTTGCAGAATAAACACCAGTAGGGAAAGATGTCAGACAGCGAATTTAGCTGAGTTCACTTCTCTTCGGCATTGTCTTGGACAAAATTATAAAGAAATTAAAAACACTAATAGGGTGTAAAATCCTAAGTGGAAAGTTCACTTCTTTGCTGATGATGCAGTGTTGGCGTTTGAGAATGAAGATGGTCTCAGGTCTCCTGAGACTGCTGCATTAATTCCACTGCACAGCTAAGAAGTCAGGCAATATAAATTTGCTTTGTGTGTCTGTTTTCCAAGTGAACTGCGTGAACATATAACAAAAATCCCAAACGATATTTGGTTGGTGATGAGAAGATAACACAACAGGAAAAACAATTGCATATTATTAATATACAAGTCTTGATACGGAGATGATGAACATGGAGTTGGACTGCAAACTAAAACATATAAATGTCTTAGTGGTATAGAATGAAAAAAAATAGAAAGTTCTAGCTCAAATCGAGGATACACTAAACTGAACTAAGGTCAATAATGACATATACCGCCAAGATCTATCACAGAAAATACATGAAATATACTGGAAACACAACATATTAGAATATTACGAGGAATAATTTGGAAACCTTTGGTGGCCAGAGAAAGAAATAAGAATATTTGACCTCTTGCAAACTGAATGACATTAACGCGAGGGCGCTTAGTATAAATAGAATGGAATGTGCGCAACAATTGAATGGAAGACTACATAATTGTGAAAACAGTGAAAGACAAATGATTGCTTCGGTTGAGAAGCGTCGGAAGATCACGAAAGGTGATGGAGGAATATTTTCCTGAGAGATATAGGTTACAAAGAAGAAACAGAGTACACATCTTGACACAAGTAAGAAGAAGATCGTCTGCAATTACGAGAATATTTATGAAGTACACGAAAAATGTGTAAGATGTTTTGTCCCATAATCCCTTGACGACCAACGCGAATGTTGAAGTTGAGCTCAAGTTTAACCCGTAGATATGAATTCCATGTAAAACAAATGGTAAAGGGATTGTTGTTCAAATTAAAATTAATTTCGTACTTTACAAAGAATATTGGTCGCAATATTTACATCCAAGTTCAAAAATTAAGTCAACGATTATGGGTTTACATTTACATCTGACACTGTAAGCCCCTGCATTAACTTCCACTATGACACAATAAATGTATTTTAGTTTGCAAGGAAAAAGTAACTTTCTAGACATTATTAAATTAAGCTTTAAGTAGAAAGGTATTGTAGATTAAGTAAATGCACTTCTAAGCGTTGTTAAACTCGAAGGGCAACCATTTCAAGTTTAATATTAAAATTATTTCTAGGATTCCGTTCAGTATAGGAGGTTGGGGAAATTCAATGGCCAGTGTCTTAGACTAGTTGGTTTGGCACGCGTTTACAACTTCTGTTCTTGACGTGTCGTATATTATGTCGTCTATATGATTATATCATTGACATGTCCCACCTCTAATATTGCACGATTTTTCTATCTAGATGAAGTATGCTTTTATGGCCATTGGCTTTCGTTTCACTACCATCAATAACACATCCACTCTCGTCGCTATTTTATTTCCAAGTATCACTTTCATTTCTATTATTTCTGATGAGGTGTACCATAAAAGTCAATGTGACCTAGTGGGCGACCTTGAGGAATACCTATTGAAGTGCTCCATAAGTGTCACAATGTTACTTCCCAGAGCAGTAGGGTGAACTTGAACATGCATTTTGTAGGTAGTGAGCGGAAAACCGAGTTTTGCTTGAGAATTTTATCTCATCTCTCCACCATAACAGACCTCCATAAATGTGTTTGCGGTTCATTCTTAGGACGCGAGCGAGACTCCTTACGAAGCCATCTTATCTTCCGCCGAGGACCTCATATTGATTCGTACCGCGCGCCGTTCTTCAGATGTCTGCGTCTTCGGCGAATGCTACTGTGTGAAGTGCCGTCGCAGGCGCTTTCTCTCGTGAAAAATCCCTTCCCCCCCCCTCCCCCCTGTTCCCACCACCGTATGGCTTGAGATATTGCTGAAAACGTGAGAATTTTGGGGGGCAGGAGTTCCGAGATATGTGGGTCGTTTTTCAAGCCTCTTAATCTCTATTGGAATCCAAAACGCATTATTCGACAATAGCTCTGCCCTGAAAGTGCTACTCGAATGAGACCAGTAGGTTAAGACCCCTATCATGAATATGTATTTTCGTGGATTACTGAACGCTGCACTTTCATAAATTACTGGGAACATTTGGGATGGATTAATACCTCGTTGGCTTTATTACCCGACTAATCATAAGTTTCCTAGCATTAGAATTTGTCAGTGAAATTTAAATTGCTGTTTCAGCGTCATTGAATGACGTTGATTTATGGCGTAGGAAAAGATATTTAAAAGTATATATTCAATTTAAATGTCACTGAAAATTTAAAACAATATGTAGATAAATCTATAATTACAAAACGTGCTGATAGTGGATTGGAAAGTATGCTTTTTTTACCTTCTCCATTATCCTAACGAGCTTCTCTCATTATTTGTAAAATGAAATTTGTTTTAATAATCAACTGCATTCCTTTTGTTAATAACGTATATTTTTTGTGCATTGATAAGAATTTGAATAGATTTGACTCAATATTTATATATTTTATTGGTGGGTTTCTAGGGGCGTACCCAAGGACGTATTTAAGACCTTTGAGGCCTCCGGTGGAACCTAGAATGAGATCCCCAATGTTATAGTCATGCAACGTGGCATTTTGCTTTCAAAGACAATACATAATGAGTACAAATATCTATCATTATTAATACTCTTATAGTTGGCACCAGCTCACCTACAACTACATTCACATTTTCTCACTCGCGAGGCCCCTGGCGGCCACCGGGTACGCCATATGGTAAAGACGGCCCTGGGCTTACCAAAATACGTTAAATTCTCAATCAGCGAGGTCTACAAAATCCATTTAATTAATTATGCTGAACAGTGCTAATATATCCCGGAGAATACAAATAACAATGAAAATTCACATCCTGGGAGCCGAAAATAAAATTTAGGAATTTTTTTGCCACTAAAAATGAGTCAAGCGAAGAGAATAACCTGAACTTAATGTTTCAATGGTTCTAGCTAGCCATAGTACGTAGAAATTGAACCACCACAACTCATTATGGCTTTAATGGTAGGGGGTCATACCATTAAGCTAAAAAATCCATGAAACTGATAAAAGACTACAATTCTGCAATACACGAATTATACTCCATGGTGCTGAAAAATGGAAGAAGCGAGGAAAGTGTATGCAGATTGAGAATGACATTAAAATCCGATGAGGATGGTTAAGACTTCAGAAATTCTTGGAGCTATTTAATACTTGACTGACGAACGTATACTTTAAAAATTCATATATAAACTTCGCATTAAGCATTTGAAATGAAGTTAAACGGTTTAGCAAAAAAAAAACTAAATTATAAGGAGCGCAGAATCATCACAATCATTTTATTTTAAAAATTTTGATTCTGAACCAACAATCTGTTTTGCAACCTACTGCTGGATGATGGAATGATAATGGTATTCTCTTCTTTTAGATCTCATTATGTAGTTGGTGAAAGGTGTTAGATGCGAAAAATAATTTTCTCTCCATTATTAATGAGGATGCAATAATTTTGCGTTCAGCAATGAAAATTGATGAATTTACCGGTTCCTCACAGTTGTTTTTAAATCACTTGAATTAGGATGTTTGCGGTGTTTAATACATTAGCATTTAATGCCTGTTATTTGAATGTATCTGATATTCACGCCAATTACAATTACGTGTTCCATTACCGAGGAAAGTTGGGAGTTTAGATTAAAACTACATTTGTGTCTTCTCATATTGAATATTTATACTTGTACATGAATTTTTAATGAAAAACCTTAGGAGTAACTTCAAAGTAAATACATGAATAATAGAACTTATGGAGGGAAGATGGTCATTTTAAAACGAAAGGGATGAAATTGCTATGGCGATCATTAATTGACGGATCTACGAGTACTATTGTTGTCACGGAAGATGCATACTGTGGAACTTGGAATTCCAATGTATTTTGTATCAGGGAACAAATAAGGAATGAAAATGAAGGGACTTGTCGGGTAGCTCGAAAAATATACCTCTCAGTAATTCCACTCTAAAAATACTCTATCTTTTATTCTATTATTCTATATCTTCACTTATAATAGAAAGGGAACCAATGGAACAACACATTTATGATAATATGATTCATTTAAAACTGGTTTTCATGCTTGATCTGCAGTAAACAACATCAGTCGCATGTGCTCAGTCTCTTATCGATGTGCTCCAAATATGTCCCGTGGAATGGAAAAAGAGGCTTAATGATTTGCTCATCGTCATAAGACCGACATGCAGTGAAGGAAGGCCATTGGTGACATTTAGTGACCGAAAAAACCAGCGCTAGAGTAGTAGTGCATTTCTAACTATTCAGTTTATTGGGTAGTTTTTTGTTGGGTACTGGAATCGGCAAGTGTATTATTTGAGCATTTGATTCGGCAAAAAAAAGTTAGTGTATTTCTCAAATGTGAATAACTTTTAGAGAGGAAGGAATCGCATCTACACAATACCCTGCATGATACCCTAAGGTGTGTGGCAGGGGGTGAATTCACACCGAACATACATTAGGCATCATACATAAAAAGGATTAGTAATTATATTCCAGTCTAAATTTAGAATTTAAAAAATGATAAACATAGCAAAGCAAGGATTGCGAACTCCAACTTACTATGATACACTGGACAATAATCATAAAGTACGAAAAATTGATTGCCGAGACGACAGATTCAAAATGTCCTACTTTCCTCGTACAAGTAGGGATATGAATAACTGTAAATTCTTCCAATTGTATAAATACAAGTGTATCAATGGATAGCATAGATAATTGAATGTTAGTATAAGGTCTTTAAGCTAATGTAGCGTGTGGCATGTTTTTGCTGTTTTTTTTAAATGGTGAAATTAGTTAGTTATTCAGGGGTGGCGACCGACAGCTGAGATTATTTGCGTCAGTTAGGATAGATGGGTAATGGGGTCGTTTACCATATTTATTTTATTGCCGAATCTGATAGAGTTTGTAAAATAAAAAGACCCGTATTTTTCCGTTTTCTGATCCGACAATTATTTCCCGAGTTATAAGCGGCGAAAAACTGATGTTTTTAACCCTTTCGGAAAAGTGGGTGTGGTGCAACCTCTGACGTATATCGACTTCGTCCAATCACAACTGAGCCCGCGAAGCTACTTTACCTTATCGCAATGGGGGGACACAGCTGACTCGGCCAATGGGAGCGATTTCGACAGCATCTGTGCGAGCAGACCTTCCGAGAACCCCCCTCCACTTCCTTCCCCCTCCCCTGAAAGCAGTCAAGGACGGGAGGAAAATGACGTCAATGTTATCACAGCAGCATTTTCGGTGGGCGTCACCTTTTGCTTATTTTCATTTTTGATTTATGAGTGAATGGTTGTGGTTAGAAGATTAATTTTTTCACTAAAATTCGTTTTTCGTTTCCATCTAACGATTTCGTGTACAAAATTGCGATTTTGGTTCCGAGTAAACGCCCCCATTGGGTAATGGTAGGAGTTTTCAGGGAAGCTTGAAGCTAACCAAACTAACAGCATGTTTTTGCTTATTTGCTTTGGCTTTTTATCTTTTTTTTTAAATAGTGAAGTTTAGAACAGTATATAAGTACTAATCTTTTTTCATGCATGATATGTAGTTCATGTTTGGCGAGATTTCACCCCCTGCCACACACCTTTATGGTGACTTGCAGGTTTTTATGTTGATGTAGATGTAGGCACTGAAGTGAGGAACGGTTTGCCACTGAAAAATTCATCACTGTCGGGAATTGAACCCAGGCCCTCGGGATGGGAGGCCAGTACTCTTACTACGGTCTGACTTACTACAGATGGGACGCCAGAACTGCAGCCACTGCACAAAACCAATCCCCCATGGTAAAGTTAGACTAGAATATAGTTACTAATTCCTTTTATGCATTATATGTAATGCATGTTTGATGTGAATAAACCCCTGCCATACACCTTTATTGTGGCTTGCAGGGTATTATGTAGATAAAGATGTAGATCATATGAAGAAGAAAGAACGTACTCTATGAGTTCCCACCCTAGGTTAGCGAATTCCGATTTTCCATGAAAAGGGAAAGCATGGGACAAACGATACATATGACTTTCGCACTTTCGGGATGGGGCCCAAAGCGTTTTACTCACTGCCGCCAGAGGGATACTAATCGCGGTCACGTGATGGAAGTGTCTTGTCGTGGTCAATGGAGGCATCGTGTTCGCAGCTCCTCGTGAATGGACGACTACGGACGAATGGCCGCGCGATGTTCTTGTCTGTCTTTACAACGACCCCTCTCCCAAAACTGGGGTGTTATTTTGTAATCTCACTTAAGTGAGAATACGTCATAAAATGTCACTTTTTCGTAGTTAAACTCCGCCACCCAGGCGTCGTGACCATCTTCGGATCTCAAGCGGTGAACTGCTGGTCTTTTAGACGATTTATCCGCTCTGATCCGTATCTTTCGACTCTTGATCCGTTTCATTATCTCCGCCTGCCATTAGTTCCCATCTCATCTTCATAAAGAACGTGAAATGGAGCCACCATCGTTTCCACTTGAAGCTTGAGTTGGAAAAAAAGCAAGAGCGAGAAAGATACAAACGATTTTAAATTGTATTTTTGGAATTTGCACAAGGTTTATTTATTCAAAGTAGACGAGATCGGCAACAGATAGCGCTACCGACAGAAGCTTCGACAGTTCACGAACCGTTCGTGAGTCGATCATTAAGAGAGCGAACGGATATCCCTCCTTCCCTCAAAGAGTCATTAAAAAGGTGAGATTACAAAATAACCCCCCAGGGGGGGTGTGCTTGAAACGTTCGGGATTAATTCCGGTACGGAATATTCCCGAACGACCATTCCGTACCGAAATCATCTCACTCGGAATTTGGTGTGCTTGAAATTGTCAAGCCGTTGATCGGTTCTGAGTGTTGCTCTCTGTTTCCATCTCGAAAAGTAGACGTGGCAACGTTGGGAATTCGGCGAAATTTTTACAAAACAATTGACGGAGTTGAAGCGCTTATTTAAGATGAAGATAACTAAAGAGCAGAAGGAAATACTTCTTCAATTCGTTGAAGGTATGTGAAATGAGCTAAATAAGGTGGCATGTGTTATATTTATCAATAATTCATATATGTGGTTAATTTTTTAGAGAACGATAACATTAGGAAAGGTATTTTAAAGAATTACTTCACCGCGAAAGACGCGGCCGTACTTTGGGAGGAGGTAACACTAAAGCTTCTTGCTTTGGCTCACAGAGGGCGTGAAAGTGAAGTTGATTCTACCAATTTTAATCGTTCCTAATGCCTATGTTTCTTACAATTATCTTAGAATGTGAAACTTTCTCCCAGAATTGGAAAACTACTTTTACAGCCAATGCAATGTTATGCAATTACATTCATTATGTGAATTAATAATAAACTTTCAATGACAATAAATATCCTATAGTCATGACATGATATAAAATGCGCTGTAAAGGGCAACGCTGCAGAAATAGCTCCGGATATAGGTATGTCACACTGGCAGTGAACCTCCGGTTGTCTCCGAATTGACTCCATTCCAAAAGCGGGTGACCAGCTTCATCAGAAGAAATGCCATACATGGCCATTAGTATAAAACTGATTTTATTCTAGTGTTCCACGAATTATTCTCTGCTTAGGTTTAGAGGTGGATGCATTATAAAAAGGATAAATTCACTCACAATTTTGAATGAGTACATTGGAGGAGAACTTTTTTAAATGAAATCTTTTCATGTCCACTGAGTTCTTTATTTTTATGCACTTTTATTACATAATTAGATGCTATTATAATAATTACCAGTAATGCAAGACAAAAATGGCATATCATCTACCAGCACACCCACATCGATGCAGTGACTTTTATAAAAATTTACTTGAGGAATATCGATAGATAACACTCCATTCCATGACAAAACCAACGTGCAATATTTAATGCTAAAGAAATATTTTTTGTAATAATTCCCTGAATACTTCACATATTTTGGAATGCTCACTATATTAAACGTCCATTTATATTGATAAGGTAACTGTGAAAAAAATGTTCACCAGTAATATACTCTTCTAATGTTGCACCAAGTGAGAGATATTTTTCTAGCAATATGCATTGCAAAGACTAGCGACAGCAATCACCATAGGTCCTCAAATCCATGGTCACCCAACGATTAAATAAATGCTCATTTATGGAGTTGGTGACCTCGCTTATTTCCCTACTGACCCTGGATCTTGACATGGCCGTGTTGATATCCTGGGCAATGCAGGATTGATACGATCAGGTGGCATAAAACCGTAGTGCAGCTAGAACCTGAAAATCAATCATGCAAAATACTTGCATTAATAACTCATCGCAGAATTACTGTACCCACAAATGTTTAGTATACAACACCATCGTACTAGGTACTTAACTTAATCACAGTGTAATTGAACTTATTTACGAATAGCAGTCATCCGAGTTTGAAACTGAAGGAGGATCGAAAACCATATTTGTCTTAAAAGATGCGTATTTAACTTTAAACAAATTATTTTCTTTCAATCACAGATGATATAACAATATAGCCCCGCCTATATGTAGTAAACAAACTTCAAACTACAATGCAAGCGGATAAACTAAATATAAATAAATCCAGCAGATTCGTGTCCTTTTAATTCATGATATAACAATGATCAATTGTTTAATTAACATATTCAATGGCTAACTCCCTACAAATTTTCAAGCTCCTAATATTAAACCATTGCGTTTTACGAACGATTACTTTATATTATAAACCCCATCACAGCTAAATGTTCAGATTAAAGATTAAACCTTATGACAAGAGCACTTCCATCACACATTGAAAACAATCCATTGGGCCCATATTGACATAGATTCGTACGACATTTGTCACCGACGTTGGAGGCAAATTCAAACTGCTTAATTACTCGACCTTTGTAAATAAAGTACAATTTCTTACGAATCATAAGCTCCGTCATGCACTTAAGAGACGCTTCAATAGAGATAGTTTAAATGATAGTGAGATGAAATTCAATACTTGAAACAGCGTTCTTAAAAGATGAAATTAATTCAAATATATTTGACCGTAGGTGAAGGACATTACCAAATAATTATATAAAAAGTTTCTGCACATGAATAAATTAGATTTAAATGCGGTAAAAAGCAGAATACATTACTTACTTTTGTCTCCGCACTCAATGATGAAGATCGTCTTCTCTCTGGTATAAAACCGGCGAGGGATTCAATTAAATCCCTCGCCAAAGGTTTCGTTAGACGAAATAGACACTTGAGTTTCTCGTCGCTCATGCGGAATGCGTCTTCTCGTTCCCGAAGAAAACGTATATTTCCCGCTTTTCTCTTCTCTTCTTCCTCCAAAGCTCTGAATAATAAGAGATTTACGATATCTTCCGCCATGTTGTTTATCCAGTTTCCATACGGAATTCCAATCTCATCCAACTCTGACCACACGGCTTCCATTCCGGTTGGGAATCAGCGAATCCCGAACGAAATCTCATCTCGAAAGTTTCAAGCACACCAATTTCCCAAAACGAACCGGAATCCTGTGAGTGAGTCCTTGGTTACGTACCGGAATTAATACCGAACGTTTCAAGCACACCCCCCCAGGATTATGGACGCCTTCGGTTCTTTGCTAAAGCGACTGGATACGCTGAAAACTAAACTCATATTGGAAGATATAAGATCGATGTCAGCTTTATGCTACGGATAAGTATTTTTATGTCACCAAAGGATTTCCATATTGATTGTATTACAATTACGCAATGAAATATCGTCATCGTCAATACTCATCAATACCACAGTTGAATTGAAATAGTCTTCCCTACAATTTTTCCTTGAGATTACCTCTTTATACAATATGATTCCTACATTTAACTACATGCTCGATTTAAAAAAATTAAAGATCTCATTAGAAACTTACGATTTACATCCTAGATGGCATCATCATCTCTCCAAATTTCTCCAATGAGATTGTCCCGTAAATTTCTAAAAGTTTTCATGGTTCCCTGTTTTCTCTCTCAGTATTTTTAGAAAGTACCCTTGCGTGGGAAAATTGCATTTCGTCATTGTATTGCAAGTTAAAAAGTTGTCAACAGGTTTTGGCTCTCGCTTCACTTTATACTACGTTCAGTAAGTGAATTATAGGTATATGTCTTGAGAATTATCTCCTTCAATTAAAATGGACAGCATATCCCAAAGTCCCGAAATACTGGTGGAACACGAAATTCGATTGTTTACCATATATCTTTATTGACGAATCTGATAGAGTTGGTAAAATAAAAAAGACCCTTATTATTACGTTCTTCGTTCCGACAGTCAGGGTTTTCACACATACCGGCAAACCGGTGCCCGGCATTATTGTCGTCGCCGTCAACGGCAATGGGGTCGTTTACCAAATTTTTTTATTGCCGAATATAATAGAGTTTGTAAAATAAAAAGACCCGTATTTTTCCGTTTTTTGATCCGTCAAATATTTCTCGAGTTATAGGCGTCGAAAAACTAATGTTTTTAACCCTTTCGGAAAAGTGGGTGTGGTGCAACCTCTGACGTATGTCCACTTCGTCCAATCACAACTGAGCCCGCGAAGCTACTTCGCCTTATCGCAAAGGGGGGGACACAGCTGACTCTGCCAATCGGAGCACTTACGACAGCATCTGTGCGAGCAGAGCTTCCGAGAATCCCCCTCCACTCCCTCTCCTTCCCATACGAGCGGTCAAGGACGGGAGGAAAGTGACGTCAATGTTATCACAGCAGCATTTTCGGTGGGCGTCACCTTTTGCTTATTTTAATATTTGATTTATGAGTGAATGGTTATGGTTAGAAGATTAATTTTTTCACTAAATTCCTTTTTTCGTTTCCATCTAACAATTTCGTGTACAAAATTGCGATTTCGGTTCCGAGTAAACGCCCCCATTACGACAGCATCTGTGCGAGCAGACTTTCCGAGAACCCCCCTCCACTCCCTCCCCTTCCCATAAGAGCAGTCAAGGACGGGAGGAAAATGACGTCAATGTTATCACAGCAGCTTTTTCGGAGGACGTCACCTTTTTCTTATTTTAATTTTTGATTTATGATTGAATGGTTGTGGTTAGAAGATTAATTTTTTCACTGAATTACTTGTTTCGTTTTCATCTAACAATTTCGTGCAGAAATTTGCGATTTTGGTTCCGAGTAAACGCCCCCATTGTTGCCGGAGATGAACTCGACAAATTTGAAGCCTGAGTCGGCACCTTCTGTCGGTTTCTATGTTTTTAAATGTGCACTTTCACACACATACCAATTTTGCTGGCGCCGCGCCGGTGAGGAGATAGGTTCAAAATTCTGTCTACTTGTTATTTCAATACCGTACGTTCCACAAGGAAATCAAATGTATGATTGTTCATACGAAATTAATTAAAAAACTTGGATTCCTCCTTTCTTGTTTTATCATAAGTAGTGTAGAAACTTCCTTCTTAATATCTGACTCTTAAAAGTGGATGAACCTCTCGTTCATCCACTTTTCTCAGGAATTCTCGTCTCCTGTATTTCCACCTAAGGTACAACAGCACAAGCAGGCAACGTCTTTAGACTACGCGTACGTAATACCCTGCGAGCCACTACAAGGATGTGTGGCAGGGGGTGAAGATCACCAAACATGCACAAATGACATGCTACTAGGATATTGATTGGATACATGCTAGATAATAGGGTCACATGGAACCAGATGGTTAGTATTTACATAATAAGAAAGGGATTATTATTTGTTATTGCATGCATCATGCACTACAGACTAATCTAACTATATTTCACCTACCTATCCCTTTGCTACGCTGCCTATTGTTATCTCTTAAGGGAAAAATGACATTTTTAATCAATCGGTACGACAATACAGTGTCTACAAAGTTACGAAGTGATAACTAGTTGGAAAAACATTCAACAAATTATTTATCTATCTGTATTTCTCCATGAGTACATTAGTAGTATCAAAATTTGCTTCATGGACTACAGGGTACTCCAACAATTTTCTCCTACCTATCCCTTTGCTATGCTACCTACTGTAATATATTAGCATATATGCTACTGTATTATGGTGTGCGGGAAAAATGGCATTCTAAATCTATCAGTACGACATTCTATCTCTGTAATGTCGTTTATCTGATCAAACCTAACATAATACACGGGTTCTAAATACATATCTAGCGTCATCTGTGAACAAATCGGTTTCGAATTTATTAAAAAGGTTTAACCTAAATTTTAACCTGCGTTCTGGCAGTAATTTCCATCCTAGTTCCTGTATTAAACTCGTAACACTTAAGCAATTATCATAACGGTCTCTAACAAATCTAGTGAATCTCCTTTGCTCACGCTCTAATTGTTTTATCATACCTTCCTCGCACGGATCCCATATACTAGCGGCATATTCTAAATGAGGCCTGGCAAGTGTAAAATAGCTTCTTTCTCGTACTCTCTCATCGCATATGCCTAGAGCCCTTTTTATGAATTCTAATCTATGGTTTGCTACACTAGTTATTTCCCTGATTAGTTTCCCCCATGACATCTCTTCAGTGATAGTGACGCCTAAGAATTTAATTGATTCTACGTTAGATATATTTCCCTTATTTGATGCAATAATTATTCCGGAGAAAGCTATTCTTTTTCTAAAAGTTAATTATCGCGCATTTCTTCAAATTTAGTTGTAGCTGCCCACTATCACACCAATCATCAATCGCATATAAATCCTTAGCTAAAGACTGACTGTCCACTTCATTTCTCATTTTCTTATATATTACTGCATCATCGGCAAAAAGACGGAGATTGCTATTTTTAACTAGGTACTGTATGCATGTCATTTACGTAGAGGTGAAATAAAATTGAGCCTATCACACTTTCCTGGGGAACACCCGATGTAACTTTTGCTTCGCCTGAGCTGACACCATCTAATACCATCTTTTGAAAGCGTTAATATAAGAAGTCTCCTATCCAGCCTACTATACTACTGTCTATCCAGTATGATGCTAACTTCGCGAGTGGTTTACAGTGGGGAACCTTGCCAAACGCTTTTCTATAGTCAAGAAACGCTGAGTCTACCTGTACGTTACCTTCTCCGTAGCAAAATTATCACAAACAAAAAGATCAAATAGACTTTCGCAAGACCGTCCCTTTCTGAACTCATGCTGGTTTGTTATCAATAAATCCTGGCTATCGAGGTGTCCCATCATTGATGTAACTATTACATGCTCTATGATTTTACATGATAGTGACGTTAATGGTACTGGTCTACAATTACATGGCTGCTTCCTATCACCGCCTTTAAAAATTGGGGTCACGTTTGCTATCTTCCAGTTTTTGGGAACCACGTGTTCTTCGAGGGATTTGTTAAATAATACTTTAAGATACGGAGCCTTTTCGAGAGCTAATTCTTTATACACACGCTCTGAAAAAAATAACTCAACAAATTAGCCTTCTCTAAACTGAAAGTTGCTATTTCGCCCCTATCGTTTTTCAAGAAATTAACCGTTGACTTTTTAGTTCCCTGTACTTCCCTAACATGACCAAAGTGCTTTCGGTTTTCTCTCTAGTTGTTCTCCGAGCACTTTTCTCTTGAATTCACAAAACCCTTATCTAAGGGCTGCTTTTGCTGCTGCTTTACAAATTTCATAGTGTTCGATAATACATTTTTAGATCGCTATTAGGTAAATTTGTCTTCAATTTTCTTAGTTTCCGTGGCTAACTCGTTAGCGTTTTAAACATTTTCCAACCTCCACGTTTTATCACCTTGCTTCCCTAGTCTCACTCTCATATTTATGAGGTATAATATCTGTTTAAAAGTGACCATGTGATCTGGTGGAACTCTTTCCAGGTATTGTCTCTATCACTATTTTTTTCTGATACTCTCGAATTTTTCAAAATAAGTCTGTAAGCCACGCCTAAATCCGTTAAAATCTGCTTTACTAAACAGATAAATCTTTCTTTTTAAATTAAATTTTTTTTTCAGTTTTCAGGGAAAATTTAACGTGTACCTACTTCCTTGTGGTCACCTATTCCATCGACATTTTCAACTTTAATAACTTTTTCAGGGAAGGTTTTTGGCTAGTATTCCGAGAACGCCTAGCTCCGGCTCCGACACCGGTTTTACCGGCATAATTAAAGTTATAGGCGGCAAAAAACCGAGATTTTTCTCCCTTCCGGAAAAGTGGGCGGTACTTAAGACTCGCACGTCATCCACTTCGCCCAATCGCAATGGTGGTGCATGTTGGAAAAAGGAATTTAAGCTACCCCAACTAACAGCATGTTTGTGCACGCTTGTAGCTTCCTTACATTTAAATATTTTTTAAACACAGCTGATTCTGCCAATGGAAGTGGTCGTTAAGACTTCTCGCTCTATATTTCGAAAGGCAATGCATAATCGACTGCATCGTAATTTGTGAAGAAGTAAATGAACTTCGGCACACTTTTACTCACGCCAAAAGGCTTACGAAAATATTACGTTGTTCAGTATTTTTGGGTTTCTTACAGGATACGAAGGAACCGTGCCGTCAGACCTTTCGTCCCCTCCCCCACTTCCCCTCCCTTTCCCTCAAAACAGTCAAGTAGGGGAAGTGAATGACGCAGTAATCCTTAACGCAGCATGTTCGGTGGGATTCACCTTTTGCTTTTTTAAATTTTTTTATTTATGCGTGATTGGATCCTGTTAGAACATTGATTTTTTCAATAAAATTCACTTTCCGTTTTCATCTAATAACTTAGTGTTTAAATTACGCATTAAAGTTCCGCTTAAATATCCCCATTGTCCCCCTTGAGTATTTTGTCTAACACAAGAGAACACATTTATTAGAAAATACTTTCGGTTTTGGGCGCAACTCCATTTGTAAATGCTCGCATATTTTTCACGCATGTAAAGGCATATGAATGGAACAAGTTGGTCAGATGATTAGAGTACTGGCTTCCCATCCCAATTACCTGGGTTTGAATCCAGGGAGAGATTTTTATGAGTGCTTTTCTCCCCACGTTAGTACTATGTGATGAGCACCTCAAGTTCAGTGCTCCTTCTATCTGATGCTGTCCCTAGGCTTCTGTCGTTAAATAGAAGGAATGTAAGTCGACACCAAGAAGGTGAGAATGAACTTGTAGGCATGCTAGCCCATGACGCCAGAATGGGGGTGTTTAGGCAGGAATTGGCACCACAATCTTGGCACAAATCGCTGTATTATATACAGTCTTATTATACCCTGTATTTACGCATCTAAATCTGCACAACATCCTGCAAACTACCAGAAAGGTGTGTGGCAGGGGGTTAATTCACACCAAACATAAATCATATATCATCCGAAGAAAGTATTAGTAATTATATTCTAGTCCTTACTTCACAATTTAAAAAAATATAAAAATATCATAGCAAGCACACAATGCTTAAATTTAATTTTTTTTAAATAAAACCCTCATGCCAACATGCACCTATCCATTGATTCAATTGTATTTATACTATTGAAAATATTTTTACAACTATTCTTATCCCATAGGGGTTAGATGGAAGAGGGGACTTTTAGTCTCAATCTTTCTCCAATAAAGACGCTTATCTATCCCTAACTGTGCAAGGAAATAAGGACATTTAGAACCTGTCAGTTTTACCATCATTTTCTCTAGTTTAATGATCCTCTTCCAGTCCACCATAGCCAGTTGGAGTTCGCAAAATAGTTTTAACGCCATAATTGAAAATATTATCTTGGAACGTATTTGAGAGATTGAATCTAAATTTCAACCTGCGATCACAATGATTCCCATTTTAATTTATTTAATAGACTGGTTACGCTAATATGGTTATCGTACCGTCCCTTTACAAATATTGCCTATCTTCGCTGCACACGTAAGTTCATTATTTAGACCGATTCCATAGGGATCCCATATACTGGCAGCATATTCCAATGAGGTATAACAAGGGAATAGTAGCTGATTTCTAGTACATGATCGTCACATGTGCCCAGTGCCCTTTTAATGAATCACAGTTTACGATGAACTCACCCATTGTTTCACATATGTGTTTTACCCAAGAAAGATCATGTGTCAGTCACATTCCAAAGATATTTAATGGATTCCACCTTTGTCAATTTATTATTTCATGTGTAGTAATTGCTAGGAGGAGAACTATTCTTTTTTAAAATTCATTGCTCCACATTTTTTCAAATTTAATTCCAACTGCTATGCATCACACCAGTTTTTGAATTGCCTCTAGGTCAGCGTTCAAAAATTCTTTATCGCTTGGGCAATGCATTTCTCTGTACACTGTTGTTGCTTCATTGGCACATAGACGAGCTTACTTTTTACCAGCTTACTGAAATCGTTCATACAAAGAAGGAAGAAGTCTGAACCTATTACACTACCCTGTGGCACACCCGAAGTGTCTTTAGTTGCCGGGGAGATAAGACCGTCCAATACCTCACTGCACGTGATCATGTAGAAAATCATTTTTCCATCATATAATGTTATCCATGGGATTTTTATTTCACAATTAGTTTTCTCTGAGATACTTTGTTGAAAGCTTTCTTGAAATCGAGAAATATAGCATTCACTGGAATTTTATGTGCACCAGAAGCTAAAATATCGCGAGAAAAGAGTACAAGTTAAGTTTAACATGATCTGATCTTCCTTTAGCCACGCTGAATATCGTTAATAAATCCTGGTTATCTAGGTGTCCCATTAAATTTAAGCTACATATTTGACGCTGCTAGCGTGTTTTCACAATTTCCTTGTGCCTATGAGGAATTAAAAAAATGCAGTCTGCTACTGACTGTTCCAAGTTCTATCGCGTTGAAAACAACTTCGTCCTTACGAGTACAAAGGGCAGAAGCCCGTGCAATCGTCCCTGCCAAGATGGCCGCTTACTTCTCAAATCAGATTCGATGCCTCCTCCAGTGCATTGTAATCTCCGTGGTTGACGCCAGTTTTCCCCCCACCCTTCCTCCGATCCCTGAGAAATCATTATCTCACAACCCACCAATCCTCAACGACCTCAGCTATCGGTCGCGTTTCCAGAATAACTACGAAATGCGCATTAAAACCATTAGGCTTGTCAGTCCTGGACGCAGGCACGTAGCCAGAGGGGGGGGGGGGGCTTCTGGTGCTTCAGTCCCCCCCGCCCCCCCCCGAAATTTTTTCCCGATCATTTTGTTGTTCTGATTATAGCAGTGAATTTTACCAGTGAGAAGAGATGAGTATGGGCACTGTAAAAGTAAATACCAAGCACTGAAAATTATGGGAAGAGATTTGTAACATAGTCGGCACCGAATGTGCAGGACTTGTTTGTTTCGAGTTACGAAAGCCTCCCCCCGAAGCAAATTTCTGGTTATGTGTCTGCCTGGACGTATCATTTATTTCATCATACCGTTTACCTTGCTATTCTTTTCCTTTCGCTTCTGCAAATAACGCCACTTGTCTCGCAAGAATTTGCATATTTCCTTCTTGAATGAAGTCGAGCCCTCCATTTCGAGAAGAAGTTATGGCTTTCCTTATATTCTTCCTCCTTCTTTCCTCAGGGGAATCTTGCTGGATGTCTCCGAAACTTCCTCCTCTCTCTTCCCCGACATGGAATTCACTTCAGCTGTTGACACTGTACGAGGGTTTGCTCTGGAGTGTGTCTTCCCCTTGGAAGGAGAGGGTGGGGGCGATTTTCCCGATGACATAACGGTCGGAAAACGTACCGCGAAGCCTTTATCCCTTCCCCACTTGATTCGGCCAACCCCTTTCTTGATTTACGAACTGCGGTTTACGACCCTGAAAACTTTGGCCGCTCGAGGAGATATAGATATGAGGAGGGAGTCCAAAGGGGAGGTCGGATTCGTTCTCGACCTTTCAGGGGACGCGATGGAGCGGAAAAAATTGTCGTCGTCGAGAGAAAGATGGCTTCACGACTTCGACGCGGGGCAATATCAATCCGGAAGCCATTTGTTTAACGGATTTCGAAACGGTTCAGACAGAGATGATGTAGCTACCCTAAACAGTTTTACCAACTTGTCGCAAAAGTTTCCGGTCGGCCGTCCCTCACAAGTTTGTCCTCGAGTTTCGGCCTCAAGTGCTCTGGCCGCAATCAATAAACGCCCTTCAGTTGTTTCCTAAAGTTTTGGGCCCATCGAAAATCGGTCACTTAATAAATTCCTAGTGTTTGCCACTCCGGGAATTGCCGTGCCTCGAGTAACAGTCAGTTGATCCTCCTTTATTTAAAGTAGCCTATAACTTCTATTAATGTAACAAGCTGACCCGGCCACGCGTTGGCTTAATCTGGTTAAATGGAAAGCGCACGTTTATAGTATGTTTAATTTCACAATTCTTATGGGTATACAATATTTTTTGTTGTTCCATTGTCTGTGCAGATATAGACATTGTCTGGTTTGCCGACTCTAGAACACGCAACATACACGTACAGCACGCAACACACAAGCAACAAAATACACGTACATGTGAGAAGCAATCCGTGTCTAGATCTAAACCGCATAGTTCTATAGATTGGCCCTGAGCTTTGTTGATGGTGAATGCAAATACCAATCGAATTAGGAATAAAATCACTTAAATTGAAATGGCATATCTGTTGGATACATAGGAATGCGAGGAATGAGGACATCTTCGCCTTTGAAAGTTCCTGTCCAGATTGTGGATTCTACGACGTTGCTCATTAATTTATTTACTGAAACCCGCGTGCCGTTGCAAAGCTTTGGCTGGTTGATATTTAGCAACATGATAATTGGCACGCCATTATCAATTTCAGTAGGTGCGGTGGCATCCCTGGCAGATCGAGTAAATTCAAAAATTCCGTTCGATAACCAATTGACTCATCTGCTTCCACAACATCGTCGACGGTCTTGTACATATGTGCCTGCGTCGTTTAGAGTGTTAGACTGAATAATATTGTTTAGTTCGCAGAAGTCTTTGTTCTTGGCCGCAAGAATAGCTCGTTCACTTAGCCAATTGTGATCCTTATAATTGATTTGAATATTGGGAAATACTTTTTCAACCATTTCTTCGTTTGACGTTACTAAATTGCGAAATTTATGAGGCAATGAATTTTACCTGAGGTCAGATCAACCGGCACCTTTCCGTTCCCAATTTCTAGCAATTTATGTGAGTGTATCTCAGCTGATCGATTGTTTTGCAGCTGGACACGCATATTTGTATATAATTTTAACGTCTTTACATGTCGTTACAAAGTAGAATATTTCAGGCAAGCATTTATTTCATCCGCTAGTGTCAATCGAGGAATTGCAGGTAATGTTTGCATGAAATGTCGTGCAAGCAATATTAATGCGTTCTCAAATGGTCTCAGGATTCCACGGAAATCTTGCAATGATCGATCCAGAGCCTCGAGCGATGCTTTGTGCACCATTGTGCATTCATCCCAAGCAATAAGTATGGCATTTCTGAAATGTTTGTCCCATGCCGGATGATTTGAATATATTGCACGTGAGTGTTTCAATGAATTGCAAGTTCAATGGGATGCACATCCCGTCTCCAGTGTCGATATTGTATTCTCGATATTGTACAAACCTTCATGGAGTGAACAAAACAACTAACCAAAGCTTCATGGAAATTGGATGAATGTCGTTGTAATGCATGAAGTTATCAATATTGTATCAATACAGTATCGATATATGTAATGATACTTTATAAAACTTTGAAAAAAAACACCTAAATAATTTCACCTCAATTTTGTATCAATAATGTATTGATGTATCCATATTTATCGATATTATATCGAAACAGTATCGATATTGGATTATCGATTTTATAAAAACCTTCTCGGAGCGTACTCAACTTTCCAAAGTTTCATGGCGATCCGATGAATGGTGTATTAATGCATAAAGGGCAAACACATTATATACATTCGATACAGTATCGGTATTGTAACGATACATTCCTTTTGAAAAATTAAATAATTTAACCTCAATTTTGTATCAATAATGTATCGATTTATCGATACTTTAGGGATATTATATCGATAAAGTATCGATATTGAAATATCAATTTCGTAGTCCTCTTTTCGGGAATGTACTCAACAACTTCCCAAAGTTTCATGGCGATCCGATGAATGGTGTAGTTATGCATAAAGGACACACACACACACATACATTCATTTATATATATATATAGATGTTTATAATATATTTATAAAAATATATTGTTGGTCTTCTATATATATATAGAAGGCCAATGTACAATTGTCATCATTCTTCTTTCTTCAAATGAAAACGGTGAGCTCTTACGGCTAAAAGTATTAATTATAATCAATTAATGCTTTTAGCCGTAATTAAAATTAAGTAATTAAAAGTATAATTAAAATAAATTGTCTCCAAAAGCCGTAATAGGTTATCTTTTAAAAAGAAACAGAGCACTGATGCACTCACACAAAAAAATCAGTGTTTAACAATTAAACAGTCAATAACATCAGTGTTCTTTTATGTGAGTTCATCAGTGTCCTGGGTCGAAACACAAGAAGAGTTGTGTTTAATGACTAGACCTTCTCCAGGCTTGAAGCTTGTTGCTGACCAGAAGACCTTTCTCAGGCCAGAAGAAGCACTACTGGTGCTACTTTCTAATTGGACCCTTTTCCCTTGCGCCACGAAGGAAAGGATTACCTTTTACGGCTTGTGGAGGCAATTTATTTCAACAGATTCTTCTCTCTGACAGTTCTTAATTTTAAGGAGGTAGATAAGCTGTATATAGAGCATACAATTTTCATGATCCATGCCACAATTTACGGATTTTGTGTGTTCATATGAATCACTTGCTAAACAACTAATTTATGGGGCCCATAACACAACCAAAGTAATTGTTTAAATGGATTCGCTCTTTGAACAAATATGGAAATGAATGGCATCGTTTACCATGTTTTTTTATTGCCGAATCTGATAGAGTTTGTAAAATAAAAAGACCAATATTTTTCCGTTTTTTGATCCGTCACTTATTTCTCGAGGTATGGGTGGCGAAAAACTGATTTTTTAAACCCTTTCGGAAAAGTGGGCGTGGTGAAACCTGCGTGAAGAAAAAGAGGATAATACATCTGGGGATCCAAATTAAGAGGAAAAATCTATACCACTTCCGGAATTCGAACATCATTTTATTCGGATGGCTAGCCAGGAACCAACTCTATCTACCAGGGCATTAATCCCCATTGCAATTTGTATCATTCAATTTTATCCTCCTTTTCCGATATTTTGAACTGGTCCATTGGTTCCCCTTAGTTGGCCTGCAGGATTCCACCATCTTGGTTAGACTAATCCCCAAATCTTCCTTTCCACTGAGTCTTTTCGAGGGGTTATACGTTGGAGGAATGAGGTAGATGCATGTGAAGTTAGCTAGGAGTCGCCAGGGTCGCAGAACTCCCTCGTTTACCGATAAAGACGGAGGAGTTCCACCCACGTCATTCTCGTCCTCCTCTTGTGGGATAACCCCGCGGTCTGAGGGGAACAGCTGAAGGGATACAGTGCGTATAGAGAGAGGGCGCCCGAGACGTCCTCTCACTGTATGCACACATCGCGACGTCTATAGGACGACCGACGCCCGGAACACTTCCAAGCACATCATCTACATCTACATAATACCCTGCAAGTCACCATAAAGGTGTGTGGTAGGGGGTGAATTCTCACCAAACATGCACTACATATCATGCATAAAAAAGGATTAGTATTTATATACTGTTCTAAACTTTACTATTTAAAAAAAGATAAAAATGGCAAAACAAACATGCTGTTAGTTGGGTTAGCTTTAAGTGCTTATACCAACATGCAGCTTCCTATGTTATCCATTGCTACACTCGTACTGCATATATTTACCGTTATTTATATCCTTAATAGTATGAGGAAAAAAGGACATTTTGAATCTGTCAGTTCGGCAATCAATTTCTCTAATTTTATGATTATGGTCCAGTCTACCATAGTAAGTTGGGGTCCGCAAAATATTTTTAAAATCATGACTGAAAATATTGTCTTGGAATTTTTTTAAGAGATTAAGTTTAAATTTCAACCTGGCATCTGACAATGATTCCCAATTTAATTCATTTAATAGACTGACTACGCTAATAAGGTTATCGTACCGTCCCTTTACAAATCTTGCTGATCTTCGCTGCACACGTTCAAGTTCGTTATTTAGACCGATTTCGTAGGGATCCCATGCACTGGCACTATATTCCAAATGAGGTCTTACAAGGGAAAAGTAGCTGATTTCTCGTGCATGATCGTCACATTTACCCAGTACTCTTTTGACGAATCCCAGTTTACGATTCGCTTGACCCATTGTTTAACGTATGTGTTTACTCCAGGAAAGATCATTTGTCAGTCTTATTCCAAGATATTTAATGGATTCGACGTTTGTTAATTCATTATTACTTATTTTGTAAGTGCTGGGAGGAAAGATATTCTTATTCCAAAAATTAAGGGGCCGTGGTACATGATTATTTTTTCGCTTTCGAGTGCTGAGATGATGGAGATAGTTTTTCCGTCGACCGGTAGAGTTACCAGAGTCGGCGCCTACCCAACCAGCCATATTTTTGTTCAGTGTCTCCTCTACGCTTTAATTCTTTGCGCAGAGGTGATGAGGCAATAACGACCCTTCCCTCTCATCCCCTCCGCCCGCGGAGTTTTCGTACCATTGTTGACCATTAGACGCAATGTTGCCATTTCAACACACGATTGGGCCAAACTGTATGGCAGACTCCACATTATACCATGTGGCAACGTTGAATTCGCGGAAATGCGCTCGCTACGATTTTCTAAGAACCGAGCCGGTCTGGCCAGCCTGGCCCTAGTGGGGATCGTAGCTGCAGGAGAACGCGTCCGCGGTCCAAGTCATGAATGGACTTCAGTTTTCGGGGTAGCCGCGTTGATTGGTTGTTGTGACAACAGTTTAGCCGTAAGAACTGCAACAAATAGGAGGTGGTCTCAGCTGGTAGCTTGGCTTGCACGTGTTAATGTCTAAATGTGGTAATTTGAAAGTAATATACGTTTGTGCCTACTACAGACCACCCCTTTTCGATGTACACTCAGTATTAGAACTCGAGAAACAGATCAGGCACATTAATTCTCATACCAACGAACGACAGATTATTGAAAGGTGGAGATTTCAATACAACATCGATAGATTGGAAAACATGTAGTCATTAGTCTGGAGGTAGGGACAAAGAAATCTGCTCGTCATTTTTTAACCTGTTCGCATAATACGCAGTACATCAAATAGTAAATTTGCATAATAGAAGGGAGAATGTTCTCGATTTACTTGCCTCAAACATCCATGAAAAAGTTATTAAAGCTAAAAATGTCGATGGAATAAGTGACCACAAGGTAGTACACGTTAAATTATCCCTCAATGCTGACAAAAATGTAAAATTAAAAAGAAATATTTGCCTTTCAAGTAAAGCAGATTTTAACGGATTTAGGCGTGACTTACAGACTTCTTTTGAAAAATTCTAAACATCAGAAAAAATAGTGATACAGACATGGAAAGAGTTCCTCCAAATTACACGGTGAGTGAGTATAAGAGTGAGAATAGGGAACCAAGGTGGTACAACGCGGAGGTTAAAAAAATGTTTAAAACGACAACGAGTTATCCACGCGAAACTAAGAAAAATGTAGCTAATAGCGATCTAATAAAATTATCGAACGTTACATATAAAGCAGCCGCAAAAACAGGCCTTGGAAAAGCGTAAAGTGATTTCAAGAGAAAAGAACTTGGAGAACAACTAGAGGGGAATCCGAAAGCATTTTGATCATATGTTAGGGAAGTACAGGGAACTAAAATTTCAACGGTTAATTCCTTGAAAGGGTATAGGGGCGAAATATTTAGATAAGGCTAATTTGTTGAATTATTTTTCCAGAGCGTTTTTAATCAATCTAAGCGTAGTTTGCTCGAAACCATACCAGACCGATTTCAGCAAATAATGCCCCCGATCGATAAATGTATCTTATAGCGGAGTCGTATCCTTACTAAAAAAACGTTAGCCCGAACAAGTCCTCAGGTCCTGGTGAAATTCCTGCTCGTGTGTATAAAGAAATAGCTCTCGAAATGGCACCGTATCTTAAAGTAATATTTAACAAATCCCTCGAAGAACACGCGGTTCCCAAAGACTGGAAGATAGCAAACGTGATCCCAATTTTTAGAAATGGCGATAGGGAACATCCATCGAATTATAAACCAATATCAATAACGTCACTGTCGTGCAAAATTATACAGCATATGATAGTTACATCAATAAGGGAACACCTCGATAGCCAGAATTTATTGATAACAAATAAGCATGGGTCCAGAAAGCGACGATCTTGCGAAAATCAAATAGGTCTTTTTGTTCATGATATTTTAGTTTCCGGAGAAGGTAACGTACAGGTAGACGCAGGGTTTTTAAATTTAGAAAAGCGTTTGACAAGGTTCCCCACTGTAATTTACTCGCGAAGTTAGCATCATACGGGAGACAGTAATATGGTAGGCTGGATAGGAGATTTCCTACATGAACGCGTTCAAAGGGTGGTATTAGATGGTGTCACCTCAGGCGAAGTAAAAGTTACATCGGGTGTTCCCCAGCGTGATAGGCCCAATTTTATTTCTTCTCTCCGTAAATGACTTGAATACCGTAGCTAAAAATAGCAAGCTCCGTCTTTTTGCCGATGATGCAGCAGTCATCATTGGTCATCAATCCTCAGATCGGTTTGACGCAGCTCTCCACTGAGTCCTGTCGGCTAATCTCTTCATATTGACGTATTTCTTCTGATGCAGTAGTGTATAAGGAAATAAGAAATTAAGAGGATAGTCATTCTTTAGCTAAGGATTTATATGCGATTGATGATTGGTGTGCTAGTTGGCAGCTAGAATTAAATTTGAAGATATGCACGATAAAGAACTTTGGGAAAAAGAATAACTTTCCCCAGAAAAATTATTGCATCAAAGAAAAGAAAATATCTAACGTTGAATTTATTAAATACTTAGGCGTCACCAACATTAAAGACATGCTGTGGGGGAAACACATCAGGGAAATAACTAGTGTAGCAAACCATATATCAGGATTCGTAAAAAGAGTTCTAGGCAAATGCGATGAGAGAGTACTAGAAGCTATTTTACACTTGTCAGGCCTCATTTAGAATATGCCGCTAGTATATGGGATCCGTACGAGGAAGATATGATAAAAGAATTAGAGGGTGTGCAAAGGAGATCCACTAGATTTGCCAAAGGCCGCTATGATAATGGTATAAGTGTTACGAGTTTAATAGAAGAACTAGGCTGGGAATTACTATCAGAACGCAGGTTGAAATTTAGGTTAAACCTTTTCAGTAAATTAGAAACCGATTTGTCGAATATTTTAAGTCGATAATTCTTCTTCCCGTTACTCCACCGGATATGCCTTCGTTTTTCCCTTCTTCGGCAATTGCCATATCGTCATGCAAAGTTTCATCAGCTACTGAATCGTGAATATTGGACGGGATTTCTTCAATAGCGCAAGAAGTTCCTCATACGTGCGACTCTGTTCCCATTATTTTGAGACGCCTGTTTCGGACAATAGAAATTTGCATACTTACACATGAATATATCATTACATTAAGATAGTGTTTTCACAAAAAATGATAATATTTACCTTTTTTCTTCCCTCCGCTTGGCCAAAAATTCACCCTTTCTTTTTTTCCTCGCCATCGAAAATGTCAAGCGACTGCCTACTTTAATTTTCCGATATCGGTACGCTTCCGATGACATTTCGAGACTTGACAATTAGTCAGTTTCACTATTACTAGATACCCCGAGAGCGACAACCTAAACAGAGACTCAAGAAACAACCCGTCAGTAAATCAGACACTCCGTCTCACTCGCCTCTGCTTCCCGCCCGCCTTCACTTTCCCTTCCACCAAGCTCCAACACCTCAAGGTTACTGTTTTAGGATATAGGGTAGAGGGACCGTG
Source organism: Platycnemis pennipes (assembly GCA_933228895.1). Classification (NCBI taxonomy): domain Eukaryota; kingdom Metazoa; phylum Arthropoda; class Insecta; order Odonata; family Platycnemididae; genus Platycnemis; species Platycnemis pennipes. The sequence goes on from OW121856.1 coordinate 16,553,085, forward strand.
CCACTTTTTGAGTAGCGCAGTAGGCGGAGAATGTGTGAACTGTTTAGTGATTTGCACGATGCTCGAGACGTATCACTGGGCTGAAGTCGGCGAAAAACATACATTACTTTCAGAATATCTCAACAGCGTGTCTTTGAATTAAAATTAATAATTTTCAAGGATCCAACAGACTAAGCTTGAATCTTGTACTCTATAATAACGAAAGTTAAAAAGATAGCCCCTCTGTCTCCCAATATTTGCAAAAAAAGGTCTATTTTTACATCGAGATATATTTTTAACAAGGCTTATTACGTAAAATCTAGGATTATAAAGTAATAGTTTGATACTTTTTCTTTTAACTCCTGAAAACCGCAGTCCGATATCTAGCTTCCTGTTGGAGCAATCTTCCTTGAAAAATAGGTCTGAAAAACAGCAATGTCCCACAGCCCCTTAAAGGCTAATTCTAACTTCCATGTATCACACCAAGTTTCAATTGCTTGTATAGGTCATCATTTAAATATTCTCTATGATTTGGGTTATATTATTTCCCTGTATACTACTGTGTCATCAACAAAAAGACGAAGCTTACTTTTTACCACCTTATGGATATCATTTCACATCAAAGCATGTTTCGAGGATGTCAATTAATAAGTACGCTTAGTCACTTACACAGAATTTTATTCCGCAATCGACCGGTTTCTGCAGTTACGCCATATTCAGGTAACAATAGTTAGATCAATAGTTAACAATAGGTATGAATATATGATCTTGTTCTTTCTCGGCGAATGATATTTAAAAAACATTCTCTGGTTTCTAGCCGAGTAAGATGTTTTGTTGCTAACGTTTCGATGGAATACTCCTCCATCGTCCTCAGAGCAATAAAGCTTGCAGGGCATTCCGCCCGCGCTTATATAGCCGTCTCATCCGGGGGGCATTGTTGTCTCCGTTTTTCCGTTATTTTTCGAATTGACGGTTTCCATTCTTTGCTGATGATGTACCCAGAATCACGATTTAACGTGTTGTCTTCCAGCCTGATTTCTACGGCCTCTTTAAGGAGATCCCAATACCCATTTGTTTTGGACACCAAGCGAGCCTATGTATGAGCCTATTTCTATCGAAACGTTAGCAACAAAACATTTTACTCGGCTAGAAACCCGAGAATGTTTTTTAAATAGGTATGAATAGTTTGATCTAACTATTGTCAGCTGAAGATGGCGTAACTGCCGAAACCTCTCGATTGCGGAATAAAAGCTGTGGAAGTGACTAAGAGTACTCATTAAGGAGGCTCCACCAAAATATGATGTAGATGTCATTTTTGTGAAAATTTCAGGACACATTATTTTTTGGCCCTTCTATCGATTGTCAATAAAATAATGAGGCCTTTCCATCACATATTTGAATAAAAAAGACGCTGAAAATCAGCTATTTTATACGTGGTTATACGAAAGATTAATAATGAAGAGAGAAATGTCGTTTTGACGAAAAAACTAACATAAGTTGCGAAATTTTATGCAGAATTTAGCATTTTAAAAAAGTGCTCGCCTTGCCTCACTTGTTTAGATATTAATAAATGTTCTCGTAAAAAAAAACAGAAAAGCCTTAGCTACATGAAAGTGGCGCTATAGTATGTTGATATCATTGGAAACGGTACTTGTGACGGAACGTGCTCACAAGTCTATTTACCAACTTAATTTATAAATATACCCTACCAAGTCCCTTCTTATATTTTTTAAGTAATTAATATATTTCATTGGTTATTAAACGGTGTAATCAATACCAATGCTTTCAAATCATAGCAGACTCATAGTTGCCGAACAATTTTCAAAAATACTAACATTGATAAAATTCAAAACAAAGAGTTGTATTTGCAAGGGAATAATTTAATGCTGAGTATGAAAATATTAAACCTATTTTAACATTAGTATTAGCAGGATTGAGCATGTATTCTCACTTTGTAAATTAAACGTCACGCAGCCGCGAGGTTAATTATATATGATGAAATACTCTCGACAAATTACGCAACGAACAATCGTTTATCAGTTGGTTGCTGCGACTATCATCATCATCAACATTGTTCAACAGTCCTAGGATTGGTTTGACACAGCTTTCTACTCGATTCTTCTATCGGCCAACCTTTTCATTATGACGATTCTCTTTTACATCCTTCACAACCAGTTCCATGTATCTCATACGAGGTCTTCCTTTTCCGATTTCTCGTTCAATTTTCCCTCGACGATAGTCTTTATTAGGCCATCGTGTCTCAAGATATGGCCGATTAAGTTGTCCCTTCATCTTTTTAGAGTTTTCAGCAGACTTCTCTATTCTCCTACTCCTCTTAGGACTTACTCGGTCGATCCATTTTATTCCCCGCTACTATGTGATACTCAATTTAGTTTATGGGTAAAATCTCGTAGTCCATGAAGAAATCTTTGCTCCCCAAAGGATGTTGCACATCCGTGGAGTGTGAACCACTGTGCGGACACTTAAAAAAAGAAGATTAAAATTTTGACAAAAAATTCTGACTTTCTTTCTGATGGTTTTCACATTTGAACCTAATAGGCAAATTTATAATTTGCTTAGAACCTTCATTCTGGGATTATAATATTAAAATTTTTAAAATTATGTTTACAATTGACAAAACACGTGACCATTTTCTATCATTGTACTAAATTTCATTAACGTGTTAATACAAAAAGAGTCTAAAATTCAAGGTCAAAAATGACACACAAACAATGGAACAGTCTGTATTGAAGCATCGAGTTGACCCATTATTTTTCTTCTTCCGTAATTAAAATAGAGGCCATGCACTGAGCAAGTATTAGCTATTAGTCAGGTGTAAGACTGTGATGGACTGCGTTTTCTCTTCAGTAACAAACAAATCCTAATTTTTAGTGAAACACTCATCGCACTAAACTGTCGTGGTTAGTGGTAAGATGAAGGCATTGCGTAGGATGTGTTTCCGGTTGCGTTACGTTGACTTGAAGCCCCATCTACACATGATACATTGTACTGCCGATCTATATCTCTATATCCGTGGTCAGGACGTTGACCAGATGTCAATACCCTTTAAGGAGTAGGTATAGTATGTGAATTCATGATACTACCTTCTCTATACTGCTGGAGCACAAGGAACGCGGCCTCGACGATCCAAATCCCCTATCACCGATCATCCAGGATGACGGGATCCTTTGCTGTTACATTTCCACGGGTGTACAACGCCCTGCCAAAAGAGTTAACATCGGATTACTCGAGAAAGATGCTTCATAAGCTACTACTCAAAACGTACAACTCGTGAAAATCCACCTATATCGTTTTGATTTTTCATCAATTATTATTTTATATTTTAATTACTATTATTTTTTTTGCATGCATATATTTTTTTAAATTTAAATATGTTAATTTTTTCATTTCTAAGTTTTATTGTGTTTATTTATGATAATTTCAGGTTTTATTTACGATAAATCACATCGTTTTTTTCTCCACTGGTTGTCATACTGCCTTTATGCCTTTTTTTATTTTCATTCAGGTTTAATAAGGATTTCTGTTATTTTTGGGCTCACTTCATAGGGCTATATACTTGTAATATTTTAATAGAGTCAATTTTGTACTTAAGGGTAGATGCGCTTTTCACAAATATACTTTTTTTTAAATAATATTCTTTTTATTCACATGTGCAACTCAACGAATCCCGCATGTAATATCTTTGATTTATATAAGGTAAAATGTTTTATACTTTTTCCTTAGTAGATTTTACAATGCCATAACTCTAAATTTGTACTTTGTGATTGACCTAAAAATGTAATACGACACATACATGTATCTATTATGCCCTGGGCGGGGGGTGGAGAGGACGATAACGTCCTATCCCGCCCACGTAAAATAAAACTCAAGTCAAGTCAAATCTCTTAGGGGTATGTGACAGGGGTATGAATCATATTAGGCCTAGACTTGCACTCGTACGCCTAAATGATTGGGAAATTAATTTCAATTAATGGGGTTCGGGTGGTTTGTGAGGGTTTTACGGGGTAAGGGGTTTGTCGTCGGGGAGCCGGTAAGGACGCCACAACCGACGTCCCTTTTCCTTCCGAGGCACGTCCTGTCTCCTAGGGCTATTCTTGCCCCTTATCTCCACCAGGGACCGATGGATTTAATGCCGAGATTAATCCGAAGGGGATGATGCAAGGGTAGCAGAATTTAAGGATGCTTCGGGATTCGCAATTTAATGCTTCGTGGTGTTTATTTGGGCCACCAACAGCAGCACCCATGAGGCATAAAAAGAGGAAAATCATTATATTTTCCAAGTTAAAAAATGTCGAATATAATTGGGTAATAAAGTACATGTTTTACTAATAACGCTTTGTCAGCGTTTTCCAAATATTGATGTGGCTCTAACCATCCTGCCTCTATTTCCAACAAATGATACTATGAAAAGCTCATCAGAAAAGCTAACTTACGACGGTTTCCTTAGAAATATTTGACCAGGGATCAGAAACATTGGCGCTATCATACCTTAGTTATTTGAGGGAAGACTGTTTTCTTGAGATAAAACGAGTAATGGTGGAGAGAAACTCGAAATTAGTTTAAGTTCGCTCCAAATGAAAGACACAACGAGATCCACGGTTAAACATATCACCCTACGAATAGGGTAGGTACCTATCTTGAAGTTATTTCCTTAAATAGTTAGTGCTTAATGTTGAATTGGAATATCAATGAAAATCCTTTGCTACTGTCTGGATGCAGACCCAAGCCCTCGCGATGGATCACTGCTCTACCAAAACACACCAACCTGATCGCCATCATCCTAAATTAGTGATTGTCACGATAAAATGAAAATTGAGTTAATGCGATAATAATTATAATTTTAACGCACTTCGTGTTGGTCCGGAGATCGATTGCGAAAGAACGGCGACAAAAAAATACGTGAACGTCCTCGCTGCAGACATAAAAAGTGTATGAAAGAAATTCATATGACAGAAGATAAAAATTTAAATTAATGGATGCAATTATGGCATTAGGATTATGGTATATCGACTGCTGTCGAAGTTGAAGACTAGAAGGTGTAATGAGTGAGAAAAGGAAAAAAATATGGGCAAATGAATATTTGTTTAAAAAACGAGGTGAGGAATACTAAAAAATTGAGAAGTAGAGCAGAAATTACGCATTGAAATATTTTTCTGACCGGAAATTTACTTGGAATTTATGAGTGTGTTGAAATTTATGAAACATTCTAATTAACTCCGTAAATTTATCAAAAAATTACATGCGCGCTGAGAAGGGAGTGATGGTATCATTTAAGCATCCGCCCGTGATATGTTGCGCATTAAAATCAAATATTATTCTAACAACATCCTTATATTGTTATATTCCGCCTTCTTACATTTATTGTTATTATTATTAGGAAGTATTTTCAATAGTATTGGGATGTAATACTGGTGAAGACTTCACGGATTTGGGATAAAATGCCTTAAAAAATGGCGCTGAAGAGGATCGGGTAGGAGCGGCGGTTACTAAACTGGTTGCTACACCAAAAATATCAATTAAAAGCGATTCATATTTCAATGGCCTACTCTAAAATATTAAAAGTGAATTTACGCTTAAACCATCCTCAACAAATTAAGTAGTCATCCATCTTTATTTCATTTCTTCCTCATGGTAAAACATGCAGTTAAAGCCCACGACTTCCGGATTCATAAAAAAGAGAACTGATTGAAAAAATATCATGGAAAACCCAGACCAGGTGTTTTTCAAATTGATGTGTGCTAAAAAGAGGAAAAGTTTTATTTTTTATGAAGTTGTCATATTTTGCGTAAATGATACAAATGGTTAATTTGGAGTTTTGAAAATGGCGGTGGTTACTAAACTGGTTGCTACACCAAAAGTATCCATTAAATGTGATTCATATTTCAATGGCCTACTCTAAAAGGTTAAAAGTGAATTTACGCTTAAACCATCCTCAACAATTTCAGTAGTCATTCAGGGTGATGGGAAGATATTTATTTAACTCCAGCTCATTTTATTACCTAGATGAGAATGCTACCAGTTGAATGCTTTGATTTATTTCATTACTTCCTCATGCAGTTAAAATTCGCGACTTCCAAATTGATAAAAAAGGGATCTTGTAAAAAAATATCATGGAAAACCCAGTTTTTCAAATTGATGTGTACTAAAAAGAGAAAGCGTTATATTTTTTATGAATTTATCATATTTTGCGTAAATGAAACCAATTGTTAAGTTTGAAGTTAAAAAAATGTATCCAGAATACTGGATAAAGAGAAAAAATTTGAATCCTATAGTTGTGGCCTAACGACGGACTTAGGGCCTAACTTACTGTTCTAATGTGAATTAGAATCAACTATTTCATTTTAATTGAGACTGGGCAAAGTAATCTATCTGAAGACACGATGGCATGATGAAGATAATCGTCGATGGATAAATGAACGGGAAGAATGGAAAAGACAGGCCCAATATGAGATATATGGAACAGGTCGTAAAGGACGTGAAAGAGAGGAGCTACGTCAATATGAAGAGGGTGGCCGATTGAAGAATCCAGTGGAGGGCCAATCAATCAAGGGAGGGTCAAACCAATCTTAGGATTTTTGACTGATGATGATGATGAATTGACAAATATTTTTTCCTAACTACAGTTGAAATCGGAAAAATGTTACGCCAGAAAAAGTTTAATTTGAGTTTTCAAAAGTATTACTTCTCATGCTGAGACCGTTAAAACTTACGGCTATTTATAGCAATATAAGTTTCCTTGCACCCCGCTTCAGTCACCAAAGCAATTCAGTGGAACTGGCTATTACCTGAGCAGATTTTTGTAAGCTACTATACGTAGCCAATTATGCGAGGAAAAAATTTGTAATTTCATATCCCCAGAACGAGCGAAGATTCATTTTCAGAAAAAAAGGTTTTTTTGCACTGCACAAAGGCTTATGTTTTTCCAAAGTTTCTCATGCCATTGTTACTTCCGTTTCGATTATGGTCTATATCGAAGGAACATGCGTCTAAAGCATTTTTCTTACGCATCTTGCCATAAGAATAGGATAACACGCAATCGCTTTTCTTTCGTGAAAACGTTTGCACTCACCCGAGTCACGGAATCACTGGTGAAAGGTAAGCAATCTGGTGGATAAATTTTTACATATGTTGTTGCAGCTTTGAGGGCTCTGCTAGCAATTTTTCGTTCGACTTCCAATTCAGAGACCCTCTTGAACCCACGTAGACTCAAAATAATTTTCTGTGTCACCGAAATTCGTATCATTTAAACCTATTTTTCTTAGAGTAGGTAGAGATGAGCCCGAAAACGCCCCTAAATACCTGGAACTACTTCTCCAGTCTTGTGAATAGAGAGTATTGTATCTGGGGGCTGCATAGTCGATCAAAGCATTCAATGATAAGAATAAATTCTCGAAGGAGCGAAGGAATTCTTTGTATGTACATCAATTCATGCACCTCATGACTTCAAATGCATCCGTAACATTGTCGGAACAAATATTTTAGCAGCTGTATCTCCTGAGTGGATACTGATAAAATTTGTTACGCCTTGAAGCTAAAGTTAACACTCATTTCTTGCCTCAATTTGAATATTCCCTCCGAGGAACTTTTCACATTCCTCTCTTATCTCAGACAGTGGCTTCGCAGCCACGTATTTAGCATATAATCTATTTCGGTCCGAAAATTTTCAACTCTTTTATCTCCGCTTTCCTTCGTTACGTATTTCCGATCGCTAGCAATACACTTTTCTATTTCGTGAGTGAAGGTATTCACAATAGCAGATATTCCACAGAGAGAAAAAAAACATTTGCCTTGACCGGTTCTCGAACCTGGGCCCCTTTATAAACGGTCAGGTGCTATATCGTTTGAGCTACCAACACGTCTACATTTCTCTATGTAATTCATAGAGGATTTAAAGGAACAATATATGTTACCAAACTGCTGGACATATTATATCACAAAGCAGCCGCAATCGTGCGCATGGCGCCACCGTCCACGAGGTTAAAGCCGACATTAAAACACTAAAGGAACACTAACGCTAATATAACAAATTAAAAGATTGCGAACTAGCCGCGAAAATTTTAACGGAGTTACACGCTGTAATTTCGCAAATGCAGATATACCACAGAGAAAAAAGTAATTCGGAAATCAAGAAGGTCCGGGTTCGAGTCCCGGCCAATGCGAATCAAGGAAGGAGGAATCTCATTCGTGGAATATTGGAAAATGATCAATGAATAGTTTTATGATGAGATAAATCACAGCCACTTTTTACTCGGTAAAAGTTGAATTATAGTTTGCTAAATTAAAGGGTCATATAATGGGGCTTGTTATGTATGCTATAAAAGAACCCTAAATGAATGAAATGTTTTGGAGAAGATGGAGAAAAAATGTGTCTTCTGAGAAAGCTAATTATGCGTTTTTATTAGCAAGCGATTAGTAAATCATTTGCATCGATTTCGCCATTTCATCCTCCTGATCTATTTATTAAAGATTATTGGCAAAAACTAATGCCACCAGCGTTTCATATTATCATCCGATGTTCTCTCCAAAATGTTAGTCTTGAACTGATAAAATTCGTACATGTTGAACAGAAATTGAAATAATGAGAAATCACACTTGTAAATTCCAATTACATCCAAATGCGTTGGATTCATACACAGATAATATTGTTTCTGGATAAAAATATTTTTCGTTCGATTATTTACTTATTTACTATTGCTACACATTTGTTAAAAAATTGCTTTATGTGAAAATTTCAATTATGATCACTCTGCATTAAATTGGAGAGTCAAATTCCAAGAATAGACGAAGGGAAACATTCTGAGCTTCTGTTTAAGGTAGAATCTTGAAATATAAATTCACTTTTGATGGATTATTTTCACCTTCCCGTTAGCACTGTAGTTAAAAAAGTGCTCATTGGAATATGAAATTTACAAATTTGTTTGGTAGTGTGCACAATCTATGGAGTGTGATTCACGAGGAACTATGTTAGGCCCCGAGTTTACCTTTCAAATCGGTTGGAACTTCCTTGTTGTTGCAAGCATGCTTTCGTGTAAAACAGGCGAGGAAGAAGTCATTCATAATTTTTTTGTGGCAAATACCAAGAAAGAAATTGTTCTGGTGAGCGGTTTGCCAAGGAAGAGTCGTAAATGGAGACTAGGCTATTCATTCCACTTTGCGTTCGATGACGCGCAACTGTTATTCAACGTGGGTAAATAAGGAAGAGGAAATCATCATTCAAGTTTAGAATGTGCTCATCTCAGAATGTGTGAAAGGTTCCCAATTTTGGGTTGAGTGTCAGTTGAGGCCTGACATAGTGTCAGTCCTGTGGTTGGTCACTGCCGAGGAGACGTTTTTTCGAGAGAACGTTTCCTAAAATTCTCATTTTTAACGTAGTTTCCATTCTTTAAAAACTTGTGAGCGAATTACTGAGGAAATTTCAATCGCTTATTCACTCCGATTTCCATGCCTGTGATATTGGGGTGAAGGTATATATTTCCTATTCAGCCACTTGAGTTTTTTCTTACGGTTACTTTCCAATTTCTCGTAATAAATGTACATATAATATTCGCCTTCTCTGCCGTGACTGTCATACTCGTTAGGTCGTTACATTTTCTAGGGATTTTTGGGTAAAATGGCCTCGAAGCTCCAAAAATCCAAATGTTAAATATTTGCCGAGGGCTTCAGCATTCCTCCTCATACCAATATATTTATTTAATGCCCTCAAGTCGTATTTGGCAGTGACCAATCCACCTGGTCCTTCCTTGCCATAGTATGATCAACTTAGACCGTATACCCCCTACTTTCTCATGGGATCCTTTCTAATTTGATCTTTCTTATGTTGAGCATCCATTTCCCTATCCAGATCACAGTCCTCCATCACCCCGGCTCATCTTTCCAGCATAGAGTTTCGTTGCTGAATAATTATTGCCACCATTCATCAATTAAAAGTACAGAAATTGATACATGTCATCGTCACGCTATTGGATATTCTGTATAACATGTCTAAAATCTAAATGCAGAGGAACCTACTGACCAATTTCTTAAGTGAGATATTGTATCAGAATTGGAATAACTTAACAGTGAAACAATAGGCCAAATATCCCAAAAAGACTTTAATATTTAATATCATTGCTTATGCACAAAACTGTAGGCAGTATTTATTGTTGTAACACGGTGTCATCATTATCGTCCCACTTTAGCTATAATAAATAGGAAATTAAAATGCCATTAAACTTTTAACTAAATTATGGTATTATTAATTTGCGAATATAAGTTAATTATTCATCAATGTATGTGCTAAGTTATCATTGAGTACCTACCTTGCCTTGGACATATATTATTGGACCACTAAACAATTGGTATCATTAACCACGGCACGTGAGCTGAAATGAAATATCTATTGAGTAGTTCCTAAATTTCCTCGATAATAGGTTTTATTATTAGGTATTAATTAATATTTACTCGTGGTGTTAGGTTTTAATTTATAATATCTCCTCATTACAAGGTGAATTTTGTATCATGGAATATTAATGAACTATTTGGTTACATATATATTTCAAATATCAAGTTTCAAACTAACGGTTGATAATGCGCCAGTTAAATCAGCTTTCCGCTTCCACCCGATCAAAGCGCATGGTCAATTTTCCAAAAAACGTCCATATCATCAGAGTGAATGGTTCATGATTCTTACTTTTTCTGAAATTGATGACAGATGTTACCTGATATCATTCCATAGCTCCATAATATCATTGATTATTAGATTGGGTGAGGCCTAAAAGGTCAGATAATATCCCGTTAGTATTGTCTGTGTCCATACAAAACATGATCCACCAGCCGATTGTTTCCTACGAAGGTTGGTTACTATATTAAAACGGTGAAAATCTTCCACGGTGACGTCAGCCATCTACGTGTTGAATTCAAGGATAGCGAATTAGCTAGAGGGATCAGGGATTTCCGGGTTCGAGCCTCAGTCAAGGAAAATCATTTTCTTCCCCCTGTAAATAGTGCTATCATGTACGTTCTGCTTCCGATGAAGAAGTTAGGAACGTTTTTATTTTAAAATGTCTTGGAAATTGTGCATTATCATTTCTCAGGAATCCATAATATTAATAATGAAGTAAGTTATCTACCACTTTATTTATGTAGAAATGGAAAAGTTGTATGGAGTTGTTTGGTCGTTTATGATGAACACCAATTTCCGCCAACGTTTCGCCTCTTTATTGCGGCATCATCTTTAGTGCACACTGTAAGTTTTTACATTTTCATTAATTTTTTACAGGCATAGATCAGAACAGAAAGAGAGAAAAAAAGGTTTACAGAGCAATCTTGTTACATACCTTTGGTGACATTTTTTTTAAATAAACAACGACAACAATGTTAAGCTTCTTTTCTTTGTCACCAAAGGTACGTAACAAGATTGCTCTGTAAACCTTTTTTTCTCTCTCTTTCTGTTCTGATCTATGTCTGTAAGAAATTAATGAAAATCTATAAACTTACATTGTGCACTAAATAGCCCTGATGAGGCCGCAATAATGAGGCGAAACGTTGGCGAAAATTGGTGTTCATCATAAACGACAAAACAACTCCATTCAACTTTTCCATATCTACATAATATTAATTTATGGAGGCTTTGCATTAACTTTTAGAGTTGCAACCACACAGATCAGCACCTTATGAAACCATAAGGTATTTAGGAGTAACAATCACTAAAGATTTATCGCGGGGAAGACACATCCGGGAAATATTAGTGGCCGAGCGAAGAGACAGCTAAGATTTAGTAAAAGAGTGCTAAGTAAATATGGCGAGAAGACAAAGCAGCGATGTTATTTTTCACTACTTAGGCCCCACCTTGAATAGTCTAGTGTATGGGATCTGAATGAATTGGGTATTATCAGAGAGCTAAACGGTATACAGCATAGAGCAGCTAGGTTTGGTTAAAAGGTGTTACGATAGGTCTAGTAGGGTATCAGAATTAGCACAAGAATTTGGTTATGAATCATTATCAGAGCGTAGGTTATAGTACATATTAAATCTATAACAGAAATTTAAATCGAATAGTATTACTGAAGATGTTAGACACATAGTAAAAGAACCAACGTATTATGCAAGATTGGACCAGATGAATAAGATTAGAGGGATAGATTGTCGTACTGATAGATTTAAAATGTCCTTTTTCCCCCGTACTATAGCAGAACAGAATAGGCAGTATAGTATAGAGTAGACAGTAGTATGATGTTAACGCCAATCTGTCTACTACTATGTAGGTACTAACCATCTAGCTGCATGAGACTATTATCTAGAATGGTTCCAAGTAGTAGCCTAGTTGCATGTCAATGGTGCATCTTTGGTGAGCTTCACCCCCTGCCACGCACCCGCGCGGTGGCTTGCAGGTTATCACGTGAATATAAATGAAGATAGATATGTTTCTCTCCGATGTTCCATCCAAAATGCCCAGTTTTGTAAAAATGTCTTATTTCCTGTTCGGCCTTACTATTCAAATTGAGGAAGTGAAGAATGCGTTTACTCGGAACCGAAATCGAAATTTTGTACACGAAATCGTTAGATGGAAACAAAAAAAGAATTTTAGTGAAAAAATTAATCTTCTAACCACAACCATTAACTCATAAATCAAAAATCAAAATAAGCAAAAGGTGACGCCCACCGAAAAAGCTGCTGTGATAACATTGACGTCATTTTCCTCCCGTCCTTGACTGCTCTTACGGGAAGGGGTGGGAGTGGAGGGGGTTCTCGGGAGGTCTGCTCGCACAGATACTGTAGTATCTGGCAAAGTCAGCTGTGTCCCCCCCCCCCATTGCGATTAGGCGAAGTAGCTCCGCGGGCTCAGTTGTGATTGGACGAAGTCGATATACGTCAGAGGTTGCACCACACCCACTTTTCCGAAAGGGTTAAAAACATCAGTTTTTCGCCTCTTATAACTCGAGAAATAATTGACGGATCAAAAAACGGAAAAATACGTGTCATTTTATTTTACATACTCTATCATATTCGGCAATTAAAAAATTTGGTAAACGACCCCATTCTCTCTCATAATTTTGTCTCGTATACATTTTTCTAGATATTTACATTACATTGCGGTATCGAATTACTCTGTTTCGGTCAACCATTGAGAGGTAGAGGCATCCTTTTAAAGAAAGTGGGAAGCAGAAGAGGAATTTAAAACACAAGTTGCTGGCAGTGATATTAGCAACGATCGGAAAAGCAAACATCGCAATCTGTAACCTATGAAGATTTACTGTTTACCCTGTTTACCCTGGACTTTATCCAGGGTAAACAGTGAAAGCGATCCAAGCGGATTTGACAGGGGAAGAGTTATTTGCAGAGGAACTTTTTTTTTGTTCTCCCCTGTTTTGCCACAAAATTTCCTTATCACGAGTATGCGAGTGGAATGAAATGCTTCTAGCCCTTCATGCAGCATAGGGCGCTACTGTCGCGGGAGCTTCTCCGTGCAGACGAAGTGGGAAGGGGTTTTATTTCCGGGTCACCGCGCAGATAAAACGTCACGCCTTTGAAAAAAGGACCCTTTCTCGGATTAAATCGACCTTGAGGTTCCGGGGGTAACGTTGGAGGATTCTTTTGCTTCCCAGTTGGAGCACTTTTGTGTAACCTCCCGGGGAAAAAAAACGAGCAGTGGGTCCGGGAGAGCGTTTAAGTTGCGAGAAAAAAGGCAAGTGGCTGAGGCCCAACATACAGAGGTTTGCTTTTCCGAGTCGAGAGAGGGTCCAAGGGTTTGAAATTCTCGTCGAGCGAAAGGAGAGGGTAAAAAGGATAAATAAGAAAAAAAAAGAAGTCGGCCTTTCGATTCTCAGTTTCACTGAAAGTGAGCCAGACGCTGCTGCTACCGCCAGTTCCATGGTGCGGGGTAGGGGGAAACGTTTTATTTCGAATTTCTGACCATTCATCGGGAATTAATCTCTGGGTGACCTTTTCCCAAAAATACTTTCTATTTTCACTAATTGCAATATTCTTTTCGATTTCAGGAAGCGCTCTCATTAAAATGGCAACAATTCATTTTTTGCTGAATGTGGCCTATATATTTAAGATTACTTTTTCTTAAGTTACTTTTTCAAAATTTCACTCATTCGCGCAACGATACATTTTGCTCTCCCACTCGCAATTTTCTGGTCCTTGGATTTGTTTAAGTGGATTAATTTGTTTTCATGATAATTAGGAATTGTCATCGAAAAATATTGAGATTCAGTACACTTTTAGTAAATATCTGTGCGCCTAGTCGAGGAAGCCACTGTGGAATAGAGCATATACGTTTATTTGCTGGACGAAATACAATGGAGAAATCTTGAGTAATTCAGTTTGATGATCCTCTTTTTTCATCCCTTTCTCACTTTCTTATAGCATAGAAAGTTACAGGATTAGGCTTGCCACTGGTAACTCGGATTTTGGGATGATAAAAAAACATAATCTTTTGGACTCATCAATTTCATGAGTTTACCTATCAGCATTAGATTCGCTTTCCCTGCCACTAATTACTGGCGTGAATGAACTCCGTTATTGTCTGGAATGTGCTAAATCACCGAATATCCCTCAAATGTGTCTATGCTTCCCATTGGTGGATTTCCTTTTGGTAAAAAAAGGGTCAAGAACCTCACTGCGATTTTCAAATTTAACTAATTGTAAGATGCTTACAATTGTGTAAAGCTTACAAGATAAGAAAGGTAGCTGAAATTATCTACTAAGAATTCGTGTACAATTTATTTAATGGAACAAATCTAATCAGTGAAAGTAATTCTCTGCTTTATACAATCATTTTATTCTATCTTAGTACTAATAACCGTCTCTCATTTTAATTACAATGCATTTTTTATTCGGTTGCATTCTCAGATTCCAGCTAGTGTGATTGAAATTCATAGGGATCTCATGGAATTTATTTTCTGGGGAAGTTTTTAAGGAATATATTTTAATGTACTCCTTCAAAGATATTTTTATTATCGGTTCTCGATCTTCCAACAACAAAATAATGTAATGCACTTCTCCTCCACTGTTTTTTCTTTGCTATCGATCTAATCTTCATAAAGTTAATAAGCCCCAATTTGTGTGATGTGCGGAGACCAATTTCTGTAATACCGTCTGTCGTATGGAATGTGAAACCTTGGTCTACTTGACCCTTTCGCTAACAGCAGGCTTAAGTGGACGCCGGTATTCTCTCCACCTTCCCCCGTAACCAAAACTATTCCAATATCTTCAAAAATACCCCTTTCGTTCATGGGGCAAATTTAACTTTTCTAAAGGTCGTCTGCCCTGATTAAAACTAATGGCGATTATGAACTAAGTATTGATATGACCGGTGATTTCCTAAATTATAGCATTACAAATGTAAACAAAAGACTTTTGAGAAGATATATTGTGGAGTTCAATATCATATTTGATCGAAGGTTTCCGCGGCGTGGGTTAGATGCTCTCTGCATACTTTCGGGTGATCGTCCGCGTCCGTTGGTTGGTAGACAACAGTTTCTTATTTATTATTCTTATAACAGACAACAGTGCTTATTTTGACCACGCGTAGCATACACAGTGTAAAAATATAATCAATTACTCTGCTTCATTTGAATTAAATTCATCATTACCATCAATATTTTAATTTGAGGGTTTACTGCAGCACTACATTCTGCCCTATTCGGTGTTAACTCCCTCACGCCCTGATACGTTTTCGCTTTCACGTCCTTCTTCATTTGCCCTATATACTTCTCCCTAACGAAAGTCTTGGTCTTATATTGGTCTTCCTAACGGAATATTCCCTTCTATTATATTTCTAACTAATTCATTGTATCTCAAGGTATGCCCAATACATCTGGTTCTTCTTTGCCGTAAGGTTTTCCATATTTTCCTTTCTTCATCTGCTCTTCTGTACACTTCTTCGTTCCTCAATCTATTTGTCCATTTTATCTTCAACATTCTCCTCCAGCACCATTTTTCGAAGGCTTTTGAAGGTCTGCTTTCCCAATGTTCCATTTCTCTGATCCATAGTATGCCACGCTCCATACGAATGTTTACATGAAGTTCTTCCTTACTTGCAGCCGTTGGTTCCTTAAGCATAGCACTTCTTCATAAACGTCTCCTTATCTTGTGCTATTCTTCTCTTGATGTTTTCTCGAGCTTCCAAATAAATGTATAGTGCTGCCAAGGTAGGTGAGGTTCTCCACTTACTCATACTTCATGAAGCGTTTTAATGTGATTTTATCCCAATATATGGGAAGCATGTTCAAGGAAAGCTGTTCAAAATGAAGATTTTTCTGTACCTTTTGCCTGGTCATATTTCTCTGAAATATAAAGCACTTCGCGTACGAATACTTTTTAGTTCTAGGAAATTGTATGTTTTTTTGTCATCAGTTATCTTAGACATATTTAAATATAACATATTTATAACACATAATATAAAGTTCAAACATTTACTTTAACAATAAACTAATGTAGTTTTATAAACATCTAATATGCTAGGGCTAAAAATTAAAAATTAGAAAAATGAAAAAAAAATATTTTTATGCATGCTTTTATAATTTCTAAAAATAAAAATCTAAGAAAACAAATATCTTCACATCGTACCAAAAAAGAAAAAAATTATATTTTCCCAAGTGAATAAAAGTTTTGCTTAGTACTGGAAATAAGTAAATGCAATTAAAGGAAATTATCCATACAATGAATTATTTATGAACATTAATAGGATGTAATTTTGGTTTTAACAGTATAACATATTTAAAGTTGTCTATTAATGCAAGGCCACAACGAAAATCATGGAGCGCTCTCATCCATATTTCGCTCCTTAACTTTAGTTCATTTAAAGATTTTCTAGAAATTGCAAATTAAAGTTCTATATTCCACTGCATACCATTCATTATCTTTACATTTAGTTAATTTATATTGATATCG
This sequence comes from Platycnemis pennipes, assembly GCA_933228895.1. Taxonomy (NCBI): domain Eukaryota; kingdom Metazoa; phylum Arthropoda; class Insecta; order Odonata; family Platycnemididae; genus Platycnemis; species Platycnemis pennipes. The sequence goes on from OW121856.1 coordinate 16,569,963, forward strand.
GATATGAAAGAGCGCCCCATGATTTTCGTTGTGCACTTGCATAAATATACAACTTTAAGTATGTTACACTGTTCAAGCCAAAATTACTTCATATTAATGTTCATAAATAATTCATTGTGTGGATAATTTCCTGAAATTGCATTTAATTGTTTACAGTTCTAGGCTAAAATTTAATTTACTTAGGTAAATATTATTTTTTTTGTACGATGTGAAGATATTTTTTTTTTTAGATTTTTTTATTTTTAGAAAAGCATTCTTTAAAATATTTTTGTTTATTTTTTACCGATGCTGGCGCTATATTCTTGGAATATTTGGTCCACAGTGTTCAGGGAAGCATGCAAATACTCTCGACTTTCACTCCACTTGAATTCACTTGCACCGTCAAAAAAATACGAGTTATCTTTAGGTTTCTCTTGGAATATGTTTACTGTTGTTTTTAATGTATTTAACTTCTACTTTGGGCAGTTAATAGCACTAATTACTTGAAGTGAAAAACAGGCTAATGACTACGACGTCACATTTATTGCGGTAACTAAAACAAAAGGTAACAAAACGTCGAATCAGTACTACCAACTTGAAGGATACATTTCAAATATCTTAAACACTGTTACCAACATTTACGAGCAAAACACCGTCGTCTGCAACTGCCTCTGTTCGTAGAGTAACTCAGACGCTATTTTCTGAGTGGAATAGCGCTTCAACCGTGTCTGCAAACGTGTCAGGAAATATGTCCATACCATATTTGAGGCTCTGTGCTTTCGTCCGCCGTTTACTCCTAAGATCCTTTCCCTTTGAGTCGCTATCCCATTCCGAGGCCTCCCTCACTTTCTCCCACCGGGGGTGACCTTTGTTGAGAGATGGATTACCTTAATCTCGCCATCCAATTAAATTCGCCCTCCTGCAGTTACCTTAACCCTTCTCCACCTAGCGCTCCTTAAGCGTCATAACAAACCGAGATCAGTGTCTTGTAATGAATGCTCCATCTTACCCTTAGCCTAAACCTCTTTGTCCCCGAAATCATCCACCCCGTCTGTGCATATACATAATACACTGCGAGCCACCATAAAGGTGTGTGGCAGGGAGCGAATTCACACCAAACATACATCATATATCATGATTTAAAAGGATTAGCAGCCATATTCTGGTGTAAAAACTTCACAATTTTAAAAAAAGACTAAAATAGTAAAGCAAGCATGGTCAAACTTGCTGTTAGTAGCGTTAGCTTAAAGTCGTTATACTAACATGCAACTACCTATCCTATCCATTAATACACTAGTATTTATGCAATTAGATACATTTTCAGCTATTTATATCCCTAATAGTACGAGGAAAATAGGACAATTTGAATCTGTCGGTTCAGCAATCAATTTGTATAATTTTATGATTATGGTCCAGCCTATACTATAAAACGTTCGAGTTCGTAAAGTATTTTTAGCGTCATCAGTGAAAATATTGCCTTTGAATTAGTTAAGGGTTTGAGTCCAAATTTGAACCTACGGTCTGCTGATGAGGTTAAGGAAACAATGCACTTCCACAAAATATATTTATTTACTCACGACCATGGTTTCGATGCATAGCATCATCTTCAGATGATGCCATGCATCGAAACCATGGTCTATTTCAGTCTTTTTTTTAAATTGTGAAGTTTTTACACCAGAATATGGCTGCTTGAAGATGATGCTATGCATCGAAACCATGGTCGTGAGTAAATAAATATATTCTGTGGAAGTGCATTGTTTCCTTAACCGCATCATGAAGGAGTTCCACGTAGTCAATCCAGACACCGTCAACTTCTACGCTCCGTTAATGATTCCCTATTTTTAGTTCATCCAATGGACTAGTTCCGCTAATATAGTTCTCAAATTCTCAAAAAAAAGTTCTCCCTTTACAAATCTTGCCGGTCTTCTGCTGCACACGATTCAGTTCGTCAATTGAGTCTATTTCGTAAGGATCCCATAAGCTGGCAACGTACTCCAAAATAGGTTTCTTGCGGCATTAACTATCTTCTGAGCAGTAAGTGGAGCGAATTTGTAGCCATCTCAGAAATGTTGTGGGAAATCTGAACTTCATCTCCTTCACCTCTCTACTTCAAAAGACCGGATTTGAGGGACAGTGGCAATCGGTTAGATGAATTTCAGTATTCGTTTCGCTTCACGAAAGCGTCAGGGCCGCAGAAAGAGATTCATATACGCGTATCTAATACCCTGCATGCTACCGAAGTATTATGACTTTAGGTTTAAATTAAAAACGCCTGTATATTGTGCTAGGCTTGATTATAGATTGCCGGGCCGATAGATTTAAAACGTCGTTTCTCCCGCGTTCCATAAAAGAACACAATAGGCAGGATAGGGAAGGGATAGGTAGGTGAAATATTGTTGGTATTGGGATTCTGTAGTGCTGGGAGCATGTTTTTAATATTGAAATCTATGCATGATAGGGAAATGTAGATAAATATATTTGATGGAAATCTTTCCAACCGGTTCGCTACTATGTAAGTACTAGCCATTTGGTTGCACATAACTTTTATATCTAACATGTTTTCATGATATAAGGGCATTGTAGCTCTTAGTTACGTGTCAGTAATGTATGATTTTCACCCCCTGCCGCACACTCTCGCGGTGTCTCGTAGGCTATTGTGTAGATGTAGATGAAATGGTGTGTAGAAGGAGTGAAATATATACATGCACTACTTGTAGGCATCTAAGATAAACAATGCCTCTACATGCTGAAAACATTTTAGATAAGCATTCAAGAGTCCCTTGCAACTAAATGGTAAGTATCAACATAATAATGAAGTGTTTATACATTAGTCAAGTATTTATACATATATTTCCCTAGCATACATGACTTGATAACTTTTAAAATGCTTCATGCACTACAGACTGCTTTGTTAATATTGGGCCCACCAATCCCTTGCCTAATATGTTCTGTTGAGGCACTCGAAAAAAATGCGATCAAAATATGTAGATATCACTCTAATGTTGTTTTTCTGATAAAATATACTTGTGATACACGGGAAATAACACATACATTTGTAACATCATCGGAAAATATCTCAGTTCATAATTTATATGAGAAGTTAGGTTTTTATTTTAGTTTACGTACTGACAGTAATTCTCATTCTTTAGAGGAGAAATTGGTGAAAATAAGAATTGAATCTACCGATCCTTGAACACTCGGACGAAATTGACATTACTCGCTTTAGTGCCTGGTTTGTTGTAATTGACTTTGTAATGAGTCCTGAAATTCAAATAAATTTTAATATAATTTAATGGCATTGCACATAACTAAATTGAGCCGTTTCATAGTGGAATAGTAAAGGAAAATATCATCTTAAAAAAATAAAAGAAAACCTTAATATATTCCACGCAGTTATCATTGCCGACCGCTCGACCGATTTTTGACCTCTTCAGGTCATTTACTAAGTGTAGAATCTTTAAGTGGATTTTGTTATCGTTAAGGACCTGAAGAGGCAAAAAAAGCTGGTCTACCGGTCTGCAATTATAATTTTGCGGAATAAAACTGTTATATTCTATGTTGTGTGATGATGACTTTTCAAAGTCGACATTTCTGCTCATCATCATCATCGGTCAACAATCCTAGGATTGGTTTGACGCAGCCCTCCACTCGATTCTTCTATCTGCCAACCTCTTCATATTGACGTAACTCCTCTCTTTTACATCCTTCACAACTTGCCCCGTATATCTCATGCGAGGACTGCCTTTTCCATTCTTCCCATTCAATTTTCCCTCGACGATTGTCTTCATCAGGCCGTCTTATTTAGGATGTGGCCTATTAAGTTGTCCCGTCTTCTTTCTATGGTTTTCAGTAGACATCTCTTTTCTCCCATCTCTTCTTAAGACTTCTTCGTTTGTCACTCGATCGATCCATTATATCTTCATCATTCTTCGGTTGCACCGCGTTTCAAATGCTTCCAGCCTTGTCTTCTCTCCTGCTGAATTCGTTCATGCTTCGCTGCCATAGAGTACCTACAATGCTCCAGATGTATGTTCTAATGAAATGTTTCCTCACTTTCACGCTTGTATTTGCAGTTGTAAGAAGAATCTTCTTCTGGAAAAATGCCCTTTTCACTTGGACAATTCCACTGGCAATTTTTCTTTTACTTCATCCATCGCTGGTTACTCGGCTTCCCAGGTAACAGAACTCATCCACCTAACTGATTTTTTGTTTTCGTAGTTTAACATTGGTCCTGGCTTCCTTCTCCTAATGCATACCTATACCTTAGGTTACTTTTTATTGATCTTCAGATTATATCTGAACATTGTTATTTCCATATTTCCTAGTGTCTTCATTAAATCTCCTTCTATTTCTGTCATGACTGCTATGTCATCGGCGAATCGTAGCATGCTGATTTTCTCCGCGTGGATAATCACTCTTGGAGACTTTTCTCTGACTTTTTGGATGGCTTTCTCGATGTAGGCATTGAATAATGCGGGACACAGTGCACAGCCTTGCCTCACTCCTATCTTTATGCTTGCTTCTGTACAGCTGGTTCCTGATTTGATTATGGACACCTGTTTTTTATACAAGTGCTTCTAAAATAAATTATTTTTTCCGCAAAAGATATATTTTCGCGAACTTATTATATTTTGATGAAATATTATCAGATGAGTAGATGATTGAAAAATTGCGTACATACAAGTTAAATTTGTGGAAGTAGGGGAAAAATTACGCCGTGTTAAACAATGCATTGAAATTAACAGTTTTTTCCTTCACTATTTTACGACTGGATTCACTGTGGATCCGAGTTAAATCTTCCTTAACCTGTACTGCAGTTTACTTCCAATTTACCATTGCAGGTATATTATTTCTCTACCAAAACTCTATTCGAATACTGTTCGTTCTTCTGGTTCCCTACTCATTTATTTGTCATTATTTCGCTTTATTTGGTTAACTCAAATGCCTACTTCGTCAAATTATTAATTTCTGCAATTTTATTGTCATTGGGGGGAAATATTATCTTCATTTCTACGAAAGGAAAGTGGAATAGCAAATACTAGCGTGGTAATGACCCGAAGACTGCGCGGAATGAACGGATGTATGGTTCTCTGGGTATCGGATTAGGTTTTTCACACCCCCTTCTCGTGTGAGTGCTTTCCTGCAGTGTTTTTTTTCGTAAAGGAAGTAAATATAATTATCCTCACGGTTATTCCACAGTTGTAAATATTTTCACACACAATAATATATTGTTATATATTGATATATCGTGTAAACAATTATTTTTGGTTTTTATCATTATTTAAATTCTTGAATTATATCCTTCAAGGTTTTCTGTCATTTTTAACTTCCGATTATAATTGTTTAAGCCATGACATCCATGTATTTTACGTTAATATTTTAACAAGGGGTTAAATCATATGCTGCCAGTGTATGGGATCCCTACAAAATCGGCCTAAATAACGAACTTGAACGTGTTCAGCGAAGATCGGCAAGATTTGTAAAGGTAAAGTACGATAACTTTATTAACGTAACCAGTCTATTAAATGAATTAAAATGGGAATCATTGTCAGATCGCAGGTTGAAATTTAGACTTAATCTCCTAAACAAATTCCAAGATAATATTTTCAGTGATGACGTTAAAAATATTTTGTGAATCGCAACTTACTATGGTAGACTGGACCATAATCACCAATTTAGAGAAATTGATTGCCGAACTGACAGATTCAAAATGTCCTTTTTTCCTCGTACAATTAGGGATATGAATAGCGATAAATATGTTCAATACGAGTGTATTAATCCATAGCATGTTTGTATAAGGACAAGCTAACCAACTAACAGCGTTATATTGAATGCTTACTTTGCTATTCTTATCTTTTTAAAATGTGAAGTTTAGACTGATATGTTAATACTAATCCTTTTAAATGCAAGATATAGTGTATGTTTGGTGAGAATTCACCCCCTGCCACGCACCTTTATGGTGAATTGCAGGGTATTATGTAGATGTAGATGTAAATGGCGGACGGAACAGTTTTGTCTCAATATCATCCCACTAAAAACCATTTATCATCACTACTATTATTAAGGGATCAAGTCCCAATCTGTCATTTTCATGGTTAGAAATATCTGGGGGAAACATTCTATAATTAAGGAATATAATTTTTTCCATAAAAATCGGCACCGTGACGATAAGATCCTGGGCCTTTTCGCAACCTAGTTTTGACATTTAGAAAGATTATTTCTGCCGGGGGTTTCTCTATAACGCTGTTTCTACTCTTCTACATTCTGTATATCTCTATGAAAAAGAAGCAAAGGGCAAAAAATGGATTATGGATATCAAAAAATGATCCCCTTACCAAGAACGCTCCCAGAATAAAATCTGAGAGGGATCCCAACCCACGCCTCTTCCAATCCATATCTGAACGATGACCCCTTCTGAAAAATTGAGTTCCCAGGGTTTCTTAGCGTGAGCGAGCGTTACAGTTTTATTGCCGAGTAACTTCGGGCAGGAGGGGAATTTTTTATCTCGGTTGCGATGAAGCGAGGGAAACGTCTGGATCGAATTGGCCGCCTCCAACGAGGCCATAGGATTCTATAGGGGAGGCTAAGAGTTCTAGATCTGAGAGGGCAGGAAGGGATATAATGGGGATAGATTGATATATACCTCAGCGTTAATAGGAATTAGAGCGTTAAACGCGAGCTTCGAGTGCGGTTGCTTGGCAAGCGCAATGGGGATCTTACCTTGAGGATGTCTGATGCCTTACAAACATGCTCTGAATCCCCACGTAATTGGTGGCTCGTTTGCTAAGGGCCGCGTCTTATACCGAAATGAAGATTGCCAGTCATCCGCAGTGCATTTTCCTTCACCGTTCCTACGACTGGATTCATTGTGGATCCGAGTTAAATCTTCCTTAACCTATTTTACGGCAGTATGATTCCAATTTACTACAATGAAAAATTTTATCTGATTTTCAGTGCGATCTGAATTTAAACGCCATCTGATTTTACGGTTGTGGTCTAAATTTAAGACTCAACATGCGTGAAAATCAGGCACACCTCCGTCTTATTTTAAGAACTTAACGACTATAGGTATATTGAAAATAAGATGTTTGTGATCTGAAATTCAGATCACCCGGGCTGAAAATAAGCACGCTTTAGTTGGCTCCGCAATTGGAGCTAACCAGCCAATATCAGAGACTGATGGGTGGAGCGTGACCAAGGAGATGGAATTCAACAAGGATTATGAATCGTAAAGAAGTCAAATTCGTAGTCTAGTCAAATTTCATTGCAAGTAGGTGAAATAAGTTTCGTGCGATGAATTAATGGTGTGAGAACGTGAAGTTGTTACTTCATTTGTTTGCAGAAGGGAGCTAGTTGTATCCGATTGACGTATCCTGAGAATAAACTTCTTATTTTGTCTACGTGGCAGGGTTGTAAGAACTAAAAAATAGTTGCCCTCATCAAGTGATAGCTTCTGCGTCCATTTATACTTATTTATATCTTAGGTCCTGGCACATATCTTTGGTATCGAAGACTTTGTATGGATTACTTTGTTTCTAATAAAAGTACAAATTTTCGTATTATCTTTGAAGTTATTGCTAATGTGTTCCCATTTCAGTCCTGAAATCTTTTTCAATGGAAATTCTATGACTTACGTTTGCTCTATCTAAGAATTTAGTCAGTAAAACACTATCATCGAGTAAAATTATAAAACGTTTGGGTTTTGCTTTGTGTTCGTGTAAAGTGTTTAATTATGTAGTATTTATAATTATACATCTCCTAAAAATAGGCTTTAATTTCAATAGCAACCCACATTATTACGCGGGACTTATTTTAAGATAGGCCCATTCTGAATTTAAGACAGCCCTGGTTTTGAATTTAGCATGGGCCTATCTTAAAATAAGTCCTACCTGATCTGATTTTCAGTCCTTCACCTGCCTTATTTTTAGACAAGATATTATTGCTGAAATTCAACATACACTGGCTTGAAAATGTTGCATCTGAAATTGAGATTGATTTTGTTCCTTAAATTTAGCTAAACTTTTTACAGTGAATTATTAAGTGAATTATTTCCTTACCAATACTCTCTTCTCGAATACTTCTTGTTCACCTGGTTCCCTGCTTAATTTTTTGGCATTATTTACGCTATCTATTTGGTTAATTCAATTTCCTACTTCCTGTAGTACTCTTAATTCAGCTATTTTTCTATTTACCTTTTTCTTGCACAATACTGATAGCATGTATTTCGCGTTGCCAAAGTGAATTGTTTTTTAATTATTTCCCACTCTTGCTATGTCTTCTCAAGACATGCGTTCTTAGCATGCTAAGGATTTATTTGTACCTCATCATACCTTTAACCTTACCTTTTATCATTTGGACCTCATCATATCCTTACCGCATTCCAAATCGCTGCTTTAATCCACGGGAAATATTGCGTGTAAACTTGATGGAGGCTCATAGATATCCTGAGGTAATTTATTTTTGTAAATTAAAAAAATATATGACTCGATTCATTCTATATAATTTATTCCATATTTGCCCCTGTGATACGATCGGTAGATAAGTCTTGATGTATTCATGGAATATTTCTTGAATTACTGTCACGGGATAAACATTGATGACACGACTAGTCATCATCATCGTCAGGTGACTAGTTATGTCCACAATCCTAGGATTGGTTTGTCACAGCCCTCCACTCGATTCTTAATTCGGCCAACCTCTTCATATTAACAAAATTCCTCTCTTCTTAAGTCTCCACGACCTGATCCATATATCTAGTACGAGGCCTGACTTTTCCATTCTTCTAGTTTGCTTTTCCCTCGATGATTGTCTCCATCAGGCCATCTGTCTTAAGGTGTGGACTATTAAGTTTAGGAAAAGAGTGAGACAAGGCTGTTAACTGTCTCTAGTAACTTTTAATGTTTACATGGAGAGAGCCATCAATGAAATCAAAGGGAAGTTTCTGGGGTGAATATCCATGTATAAAAAATCAGCATGCTACGATTCACTGATAACATAGCACTCATAGCAGAGACAGAGAAGGATCTGAACAAAACTCTAGTTACCATGGAAAGGACAATGGCCAGATGTCAGCTGAAGTTATATAAGAAGACTAAGATATTGGTGTGCAGCAAGAAAGAAGAGGCCAAAACCAATGTCAAAATAGTCAAATAAAACAAAATATTGAATAGGTGAAAGAGTTCTCTTACCTAGGGAGCCGAGTAACCAACGATGGACGGAGCAAGAAAGGAATAATTAGTAGAATAGCACAGGAAAAGAGGGAATTCTATCAAAATAAGAATCTACTTACAGCTAGAAATACAAGAGCAGAAGTAAGGAAACAGTTTATCAGAACATACATCTGGAGCGTGTTTCTTTGCGTCAGAAGAAAATTGTCGTTAGAATAGCCCAGGAGAAAAGGGCATTTTACCAAAAGAAGATTCTGCTTACAGCTGCAAATACAAGCGTGGAAGTGAGGAAACATTTCATTAGAACATACATCTGGAGCGTTCTTCTACAACGGTAGGAAAGCATGGACGATGAGAGCAGCGGAGAAGAATAGGGTAGAAATATTCGAAATGTGGTGCTACAGAAGAATGCTGAAGATGAAATGGATCGACCGAGTAATTAACTAGGAAGTCCTAATATGAGTGGGAGAAAAGAGAAGTCTGCTGAAAACCCTAAATAGAAGACTTAATAAGGCCACAATTTAATAGGCCTAATAAACTTAATAGGCCACATATTAACACACGATGGCCCGATGAAGACAATAGTCGAGGGAAAAGTGAACGGGAAGAATGGAAGAGGCCTCGTATGAGAGATATCGAGAAAGTTGTGAAGGATGTAAAAGATAGGAGCTACGTCAATATGAAGAGGTTGGCTGATAGAAGAATCGAGAGGACAGCTGTTTCAAACAATCGTAGGATTGTAGACCAATGATGATTATGATACAATATGTTGGCTGTTATATTTCAATTGGCGAGAAAAGGTCGCATACAGTGCATCATTAATGCACGAGAAACCAATTTGATGCTTATTCTCAATTGTTTCGCTTTCTATGTCAATACTAAGGATAAAAGTCGAAGTAGCTATCACTGAATAGTGGTTATCATTGAATTTTATCCAACGCCACCAACACTGAACATGAAATTCTAAGGTTTATTTCTTGTACCTGCCCACTCTTATTTGTCTTCACCTTTCACATTTTAATTAATTCTTATTTTTTAAGTCCTGTATTACCTTTTCTATATCTCCTTCACAGAGATTTATTTTGCCATTAATCGCTACTCATCTTCCTTCTGACAATTTATTCATCAAATCATCGATTTAATTCGCACAGGAGAAAAAACAAATACCTCATTTGAGATCTTAATTGACAAAAAGCTGAATTAATTTCGATCCGAAACTGGCAGTAAAGAAATAATATACATCATATCAAGTTTTGGTCATAGACTTTAAGAATTGACATTTACACTTTATTTTATACAAATTTAACGCTTCTTTTGTCAAAACTTGGCGGTTTCTTTTAATTATATGCCTTTTAGTAGAGCTGCAATACCAATGAAGAATGCGTAAAATTATCACGCGTTTCCCACTAAGCTGCCAATATTTCCGTGGCTGATTTGTATTCGTCCTCAGAACTTTGGATGTCATCATCTAGGTTAGCTTGGATTCATTTATAAGTTCCCATCATTTAGTCGTCGGTATTTACATCTAATGTTGAGATTGGTGTCAACCATTAACACCGGATTTGGCACCGCACATATGGAATCCTGTTCTACCTCTACTATAGGAGGGAAGAAATTCACAGACGTATCAGCTGTCGCCGGTTATTTAAAATAGAAATTGAAAAGATACATTTTTCAGGCTTAGTATTCTTGTTTGCCTTGATATCTACCAAAGTATATTTTTCTTAAGTCACGTCTTTTATTCAGATTAAGCCATTGTACCATGCATTTTCACTTATACTCCACAGAAGTCAATTAGAATACACATCGCCTTATTTGGATGGACCACTACCCAGTAATACAGTCCACTTATCCCCAAACACATTTAAAATTTATTACATACCTACCTATAAATGCATGTGATGAGTTGAGACCCCCGACGGATGCTATGAAAAAAATTTAAATGGCATGAAATGAGAAATAGATCTGCATCTATATCTACATAACACTCTGCAATCCGCAATAAAGATGTATGGCATGGGGTTTATGCACATCAAGCATGCACTATGCATAGAAAGGATTAGCAACTAAATTACAGTCTAACTTCCCCATGGAGGATCGGGTTAGTGTAGTGGCTAGAGTACTCCTGAAAACTCCTACGATTACCCAATTATCCACCCATCCTAAATGGCACAAATGACTCAGCTGTTGGCCTCCTCCCCTGAATAACCTACGAACCATGAAGTGAAATGGAATTTAGATACATAGGCACCCTCGGGGAAAAAAATTCCCTTATAAAAAATTAGGGAGACTACTTTCCTTCATCCTCATTTCCACTGTCTGCGGTTTGAATTCAGGAACTCTAATCAGAGATTATTATTCTTCCTTTTAAATGTATATGGCATGCAAAGTCATTTTAAAAATTTTCTCGCACCGAAATGATTTTAGTTGTATTACACTCTCATAATTCATGGGCACGTGGTTTTATATGCACATGACTTGCCCTTACCTTTTCAAGTCATTACTTTCCTTTTTGCATTACATTAAGAAACAATAACCGTGCTATCAAAAATTCCTCACAATTGTTTTTAAAATATATTTTTTTCTTTAATTTACAGGTCAGTACCATTGTAGCCGAGCATTTCAGTCCGAGAAAATGGAAAATATTCCCAGGGAACGATAAAACTGCTTCAATTATCAGGTAACTTTTATTCGAAGAAGCAGAAATAGCATCCAAAGTGTTGAGTTAAGTTTTCTCAAGCATGAATGGACTCCGGATCTAGTTAGACTTCTCAAATTCATTATATTCTTTCTCTTTTTCTTTTAATTCATCCATCTCAGTTGAATATTTGAGATAATTTATCATTTTGCACGAATAATTAAGTTTTCATTCGGATGTGATGAAGACCTTCATTTATTTCGTGAAGTTGAATTAAGTCCATTATAAATTTTTGAGCATTGAGGTGAACAATTAAATTGTCTCATTTATTAATATATTATTTTAGTTTTATAACTTCCACCTTAGGTATATCTTTCTCGTATCCTTACATTTACCCTCTTATACTTAAAGATCTTAATTTTATGCCTTTACATTTGAAATCCACCTACATTTTTGCTACATATTCGTCTATATTCACTGTGAAATTCTTCTTTTACACAATTATTATTACAATAGCTCTGGGTTGAATTCTCTTTCAATATAATTGAAATTTGAAAATTATAAAATTTTTCCAAATTCTCATAAGCCTAAAGATAAGCTGACATTATCTTGATGTCAGTCGTACCTTACAGTAGGTAGCATCTTACAGCATTTCCTCGGAGTAAATGCTGCAAAAAATACTATCCTGAAATCCACTGCTAATTATATTCAATCATCGTACTGCTAGAATATATTGTTAGTAGAATTTCTGTAAAATGGTATGCTAAATAATACTACTTATGTTCTAAATATATTGTTTTTAAGGGATACAATTTTAATATTTTTAACGCATGCCATATACATTTAAAAGGAAGAATAATAATCTCTGATTAGAGTTCCTGAATTCAAACCGCAGACAGTGGTTAGTTAAATCCAAGAAATATGTCTTTTGATATAAGATTTTTGTGGAAAATAAGGGAGGCGGGGTGTTTGGATTGGTCCAAGGAGGACAAAAAAATACTAGGCAGTAGGAAGTGGAAAGCGTTGGTAGAGTTTTGCGATAACAGGTGGGACATTGTTCATCTACGTCTACGCATTACCCTGCATGCCACCGCGAAGGTGTGTGGCAGGGAGTGAAGATATCCAAACATGCACTACTGGCTTGCAAACAAGCTACTACTGCGTGGAACATATTAGACTTTGGGTTACTTGCAGAGTTGTTTAAAGAGTCATGGGTTCGAAAAAGACTCTAGAAGGAAGGAAGGAGAAAGCGATGGTAGGAAAAAAGTAAGAGTACTAGTGGGTAAACATAGCATACATTTAGTTACAGCGCCTTCATCATCATCAGTCAACAATCCTAAAGGCCGTTTTACACGGTCATTGAATCTGCGCAAGTTGATGTTGATTCCGTTTGAGCAGTCGTCTGCGAAAGTCCGTGACGTATAAAATTGCGAGAACCCTTGCTCGACGGCTTTACATGATGCGATCGTCGGTGCATTATGTAAGTGACAATATACCATTCAGTAGCGGTAATGCCTTCAATATATCGCATAACGTCAAGATCTGTTAAGTAGCAATTAATTGGACGTGAGAGATGAGATAAATTACCACCACTTTAAAATATGTTTTAAGCCATAGTCTAGTGGAGACCCTAGTACCGTATACTTAGTCCAAAATTTGCACCACGAACTAACAGCTATGGGCCAAGGTAACGAGTTCTTCCTTTACGAACGAAATTAAAGCTTCCACGTGATTAATCACCCAGCTAATCGTTATTGCACTTTATTCACTACCTAAGGATTTGAGTGCAAACAAAAACACCCAACTCAATCGTCAATAACCTATTTAATGGATAGAATTCCCCTGGTAGTTCGTTGCCGCTACATCTGCACCATCTATCGAGAGAAATTAACTTCAAACTTGCGCGAACGCATGTATCAGATTAGAACATGTTCTAATTTGCTCCCAGTCGTTCACGCAGTGGCGCTATCTCTCCTCGCAAGTCGTCGCTTTACACGGTGCAATATTTCTTGCGCAAGTGTTCTCGCAACACCCTGCGCATTATCATTGACCGTGTAAAACGGCCTTAAGTTTGGTTTGACTCAGCTACCGTCTCTATTCTTCCATCAGCTAATCTTTTCATATTCACGTAGGTATTTATTGGTTTTTACACCCTTCGCTAGGACGCGTCTTAGCAGCAGATAACAAACAGAAGACTGTAGTCCTTTTAATGGCGGAGAGGAGTAACGACAGAGCGTTTACCAGCACGCCACCGACGGATACGTCACGCTCCCTTCTATGCACCGCTACTTTGACGTACCAATAGTTTTGCTTCACCTTCTCCTACTTGACCAACTTTCAGATTTGAACACTTTTTGGCGACCAATGCTTTTCCGGTTTCAGGTTTAACTATCTGAACTGTTTCTTCATATAGGTAATGCTAAAAAATATTCACTTTGTACGGTCCGCTAGAGAAATTTATTCCACATCTACATAATGTCCTGCAAGCCACCATAAAGGTGAGTTGCAGGTGGTGAATTCTCACCAAACATGCACTACATATCATGCATTTAATAGGATTAATATTTATATACTGTTCTGAACCTCATTGTTTAAAAAAAATAAAAATAGCAAAGCCAACATGCAAAAACATGCTGTTAGTTGGGTTAGATTCAAGTCCTTGTACCAACATGCAGCTACCAAGTTATCCATTTCTAAGTTGAGTTTATTGAGTACCAGGGCTACGTTGCATCATAACAGTGAGCAGGTAGCACTGACTAATTTCAATCGGTATATATATATTCAAAAGAACAGAAGGATGGGGATCAGAGGGGGAGGGAACAAAAGAAAGGGCCAGGCGCTGTAGGGTAAGGGCAAGGGAGGGAAGAGGACAGGGTTAGGCTGGACAGGGATTTTTCGGAGTTGATTGCTCTAAGGGCAGCGAGGGATGTGGCGAGTGAGTTGAAAATTGAGTAGAGAGGAAGAAAAAGAAGGATAAGCTGTCAGACACATTATGTAAACAAAATAACGATGTTACTTTTCTCTAGTTACCTCGAGATAGTTACCTTGCAGCCAGTGTATGGGCTCTGAATGAATAAGGTTTGATCAGAGAACTAGACAGTGTGCAGCGTAGAGCAGCTAGGTTCGTTAAAAGGTGATACGTTAGGTTCAGTAGTGTATCAGAATTTATGCAAGAATTAGGGTGGGAATCATTGTCAGAGCGTAGGTTAAAGTACAGATTAAATCTATGAGAGACATTTCAATCGAATAGCTTTACTGAAGATTTTAGGCACATATTAAAAAAAACAACAGCGTATTATGCTAGATTTGACCAGATAAATAAGATTAGAGCTATAATAAAGTATTAGATATACCTAATACGGTATAGAGTAATAATAAGCGTATTATGCTAGATTCGACCAGATAAATAAGATTAGAGATTGTCGTAGTAATAGTTCAAAATGGCATTTTTCCCCCGTACTATAACAGAAAAGAATAGGCATTATAGCAAAGGGATAGGTAGGTGAATTATGTTGGAGTAGTTTGTAGTGCATGATACGTGTATTAACCCCTTAAATACTATAGATACTAACAATCTAGTTGCATGAGACCCCATAGTTGCTTGTTTGCATGACAGTACCTAGTGAGTGGTTGGTGAACTTCACCCCCTGCCACACACCTTTATGGTGGCTTGCAGGGTATTATGTAGCTGTAGATGTAGAATAAATTTCTCTAGTGGACCGTACTAAGTGAATATTTTTTAGCATTACCAATTTGGAGCCACCGCGAGCGTGTGTGGCAGGGGGTGAAGATCTCCAAGCATGCACAACCGACATGCAAACAAGCAACTGTACACTGTAAAAAGTTGATCTGATTTTCAGTGCGATCTGAATTTAAGCGCTGTCTGGTTGTAAGGCAGGAATACGGATTTAAGGTACGGAAGAGGCAGGAACATGGATGGTTGGTACAGGAGCAGTTAAGCAGGAAGCAGAGGAAGCAGGATTCTGGATGGTCTGATTTTCAGCCGTTCACCTGCCTTATTTTTAGACAAGATATTACTGCTGAAATTCAACATACCCTGTCTTAAAATTGTTGCATCTGAAATTCAGATCGCTTTTGTACCTTAAAATGAGATCTACTTTTTACAGTGTAGGATCTCATGCAACTATATTGTTAGTACTTTTGTATTTAAATGATTAATACATGCATCATGCACTACAGACTAATCTAAAATATTTCTCCTACGAATTCCTTTTCTATGCTGCCTATTCTGTTCTCTTATAGTACTGGAGAAAATTGCCTTTTGAATCTATCAGTACGACAATGTATCTCTCCAATCTTATTCATCTGGTCGAATCTAGCATAATACGTCGGTATTTTTAATATCTGCCTAAAATCTTCCGTAAAGCTATCCGATTGAAATTTCTCTGATAGATTTAATCTGTACCTTAACCTACGCTCTGATAATGATTCCCACCCTAATTCTTTTGTTTATTCTGAAAAACTACTCAACCTATCGTTACACCTTTTATGGAACCTAGTGTTTTATAGGAAGCCCAATTACTTGTGTTCCTGCAATGTTTCTTTGTGAATAAATTGATCATAAAGTGTAGGGCAATAAATACTCCAATTTTTGTAATTGTTTTTGCACTAACCGACGGTTGAAGGGCAATAAGCAAATGAAAAATATGAAATTTTACCCGGATGGCCTACCTGTATTGATTTACGGGAAGATTTACCTTCACTCTGATTTCCTCTTTGTAATTGGGATAGTTGATCTCTACGGTCACTATTGCTAAAGGTAGTGAACAGTCAAATGGGCGTACCAGATTTGTCACCATAAGGGAGAGAAAAGGCAAAAAAAATTTGAATTTAACAATTATAAAATTAAACCCGGAACCCACACACAGGCATAAGTTCAGGCACAAAGAAAAATAAGATTAAAAATAGACTCGGAGAGATTGTGTGATAGATTGATTGCTTGCGTAATTGCTTTGAGATTGTCCCTGACATGGAATATTATTCCCGTGAACAGTCTCAGAAATTGTGAGAGATTTCCATTTTTGGGTTCATCTAAATCTACATAATACCCTGCAAGCCACCTCAAAGGTGTGTGGCAGGTGGTGAATTCTCACCGAACATGCACTACATATCATGAATTGAAAGGATTTGTATTAATATATTAGTCTAAACTGCATTATTTCAAAAGATAAAAATAGCAAACTAAGCATGCAAAAACGTGCTGTGAGTTGGGTTACCTTCCATTCTTTACTCCAACATAAGAGTGTGCTCAACATAAGGGTTGAGTGTATCAATCCTGTGGTTGGCCACAGGCGAGGAATTAACCTTCAGGCAAACCACCACAGGTAGGCCATACGGATTTAATTTCATACTTTTCATTAGTCTCTACCTTTTCTCCGCCATGAGGTGCAGAAACTATGACGACCATTGCAGTATTCATTGCCTTACATATTAGTGAGCTCAATAATCCCCGTTTTGATCATAAGGTGAAAGTAGTTATGTGGTTATGAACAGCAGGATTATTAGTGATGCATATTTGGTATTGCTCTGAGATTGTCACTGGCATGGAATAATATTCCCGTGAACAATCGCAGTAAGTGTGAGAGGTTCCCATTTTTGGGTTCATCTACATCTACATTTATATAATACCCTTAAAGCCACCTCAAAGGTGTATGGCAGGGGGAGAAATTATCACCAACGTGCACTACATATCATGCATTTAAAAGGACTATCCCAAGTTTAATCGGGGATCGGGTTGGTGTGGTGCCCTGTGGAACCCGAGCCCTCCCATCCCGAGGGCTCGGGTTCGATTCCCGGCAGTGGCGGATTTTTCAGTGGAAAACCGGTCCCCACTTGAGTGCCTAGTGGAGGGCATTTCAAGTTCAGTGCTCCGTCCGTCGGATGGGACGTTAAGCCATGGTCCCCTTGGCGCCTTTCGTTAAGAGTAGGCTAATGCCGACGCCGGGTTTCTCTCTACCCTTCCTCCGTTCCTTGAACACTCCTACCATTACCCGATTACCCACCTGTCCTAAATGGCGCAAAGGACCTCAGCTGTCGATCGCCTCCCCTGAATAACCAACCAACCCTGTTTAATCCCATCCCATTTAAAAGTCATCCCCAGTCATCAGATCAGATTAAATTTTGGGTATAGTATACGAACCCCATGTGAGGATTTGACTCTATCTAAGTCACAATTTGCCTACCTCGCTTCTCGATTCAATCCAGCGATTCTCCGAAGCGAAGAAACTCCTCAGAAGGCGTTGACAGTCTCTCACTTCACGTCAACCTAAAGTCCTTTCCGAATTCTACTCTCGTACGAATCTCGTCGTTGGATCCGCGGTCGCCTCTCTGGTATCAAAAAGATCTCATTCTTGGTTGGCTTTGATCTCTGCCAAACGCGTATGGGTTGATGGGTGATGACGGGACCCTCACCTCTGGGGGCGGAAGGATTTGGATGACACGCCGAGACTTTCGGTCGACTTCTTCGGGAACGTGTCACGGGAGAGCCACACCCTCAAGAGGGGTACCCATTAGGGAAACCTTCCCTCCACCGGATTATTTGCCTCCCTCCAAAGCCTTGCTTCGTCGCAAGGTGTACAGAACCCTTAGATCTCCGATCGCCTTTTGCTACTGACCTAGGGGGTTGTGTTCTTCGATGACATCAACATATATCGTATGTGTCCTGAATTAACCATCAACTCCTCATTTGAATCCACACGATACCCTGCAATCCACCGAGAGGGTGCGTGGCAGAGGGTGAAG
Organism: Platycnemis pennipes; assembly: GCA_933228895.1. Classification (NCBI taxonomy): domain Eukaryota; kingdom Metazoa; phylum Arthropoda; class Insecta; order Odonata; family Platycnemididae; genus Platycnemis; species Platycnemis pennipes. The sequence continues at coordinate 16,588,509 of OW121856.1, forward strand.
ATCAAAAAGCATACACTACTAACATGCAAACAAGCAACTATAGGGTCTCATGCAACTAGATTATTAGTATCTATAGTATTTAAGGGGTTAATACATACACCATGCACTGCAGACTGCTCTAAAATATTTTCCCTACCTATCCCTTTGCTATAATGCCTATTCTGTTCTGTTATAGTACGGGGAAAAATTTAATTTTGAATCTATCGGTACAACAATCTATCTCTCTAGTCTTATTTATCTGGTTGAATCTAGCATAATACGCTGGTGTTTTTAATATGTGCCTAACATCTTCAGTAAAGCTATCCGATTGAAATTTCTCTAATAGATTTAATCTGTACTTTAACCTACGCTCTGATAATGATTCCCACCGTAATTCTTGTATTAATTCTGAAACGCTACTCAACCTATCGTAAGACCCTTTAACGAACCTAGCTGCTCTACGCTGCACACTGTCTAGTTCTCTGATCAAACCTAATCCATTAGGATCCCATACACTGGCTGCATATTCAAGGTGGGGCCTAACTAGTGAAAAGTAACATCGCTCTTTTGTCTTCTAATCACATTTACCAAGTACTCTTTTTATGAATCCTAGCTTTCTCTTCGCTCGGCCGCATATTTCCCCGATATCTCTTCCCCACGAAAAATCCTTGGTGATTGTTGCACCTAAAGTTTTCCCACTAATCTGTCCTTTGTGATTCATTCTAGGGCAAACAATAGGGCATACACCTGATTTAAGATACAAGATAACTTTTAATTCTAGTTCCCCTTAAACTTTGAAAATGAAGCTGGCATATCAGATATACGAGGGTAGGTTAAAAAGTAATGCAAACATGCTTGTAGGAAACGAACAATACAAATAAAAATATTGGGTAAAAAGTGAATTGAAATACAATTCTTAAGCTTCAAAGTCTGTTCATATCTTAAAAGTCATATACTTATTTTCTAACATAGTCAACGTTAAGCCTAGCATATTTATTCAAAGGTGTAGCAAGTTTTTTCATTCCGTCATTGAAAAATCCTTCCGACTTTCCTCGAATCAAGGACTGGATAACTGCCTTCACCTCATTTCCCTGATCAAATTCCCTCCCGCGTATATAGAGAGTTAGCATCCGAAATTTCCCCCTACCTTGAAATAGTATTTAATAAATCCCTGACCGAACACGTCGTACCGATGGACTGGAAAGCAGCCGATGTAACACCCATTTTTAAAAGTGGCGATAGGGAGCAGCCATCTAACTACAGACCTATATCCCTCACATCCATTTCATGCAAGGTCCTAGAACATATAATTGTCAGTTCAGTCATGGGACACCTAGATAGCCAGAATTTATTGTCCAATGTCCAGCATGGCTTCCGAAAGAGCAGATCGTGTGAAACTCAACTTGCTCTCTTTTCCCACGATATTTTAGTTTCTGGCGAAAATAATATTCCAGTGGATGCTATATTTCTCGACTTCAAGAAGGCTTTTGACAAGGTTTCTCACAGCAAACTAATTTTGAAATTAAAATCTTATGGGTTAGACAGTAACATTATATCATGGATTAATGATTTTCTGCATGATCGGGTTCAAAGGGTTGTTTTGGACGGTGTTTCCTCACCGGCAATTAAAGTCACTTCGGGTGTCCCACAAGGTAGTGTGATAGGTCCACTCCTATTCCTTTTGTATATTAATGATATCCAAAAGGTGGTAAAAAGTAAGCTTCGTCTATTTGCCGATGACGCAGTAGTGTACAGGGAAATTCTATGTCCGAATGATAAAGAATATTTAAATATTGACCTACAAGCAATTGAAACTTGGTGTGATACATGGCAGTTAGAATTAAACTTTAAGAAATGTCTTGTAATGAATTTTTGGAAAAAGAATAGCTCTCCCCCTAGCACTTACAAAATAAGTAATAATGAATTAACAAACGTGGAATCCATTAAATATCTTGGAATAAGACTGACAAATGATCTTTCCTGGGGTAAACACATTCGTGAAATAATGGGTCAAGCTAATCGTAGGCTGGGATTCATCAAAAGAGTATTGGTAAATATGACGAACATGTACGAGAAATCAGCTACTTTTCCCTTGTTAGACCTCATTTGGAATATGCTGCCAGTGTATGGGATCCCTACGAAATCGGTCTAAGTAATGAACTTGAACGTGTGCAGCGAAGATCGGCAAGATTTGTAAAGGGACGATACGATAATTATATTAGCGTAACCAGTCTATTAAATGAATTGAAATGGGAATCATTGTCAGATCGCAGGTTGAAATTTAGACTTAATCTCTTCCACAAATTCCAAGGCAATATTTTCAGTGATGATGTTAAAAATATTTTACGAACCCCAACTTACTATGGCAGACTGGACCATAATCATAAAGTTAGAGAAATTGATTGCCGAACTGACCGATTCAAAATGTCCTTTTTCCCTCGCACAATAAGAGATACGAATAACGGTAAATATGTCATATCGGAGAGTAGCAATGAATAGCATTGGTAGCTGCATGTTGGTATGAGTACTTAAAGCTAACCCTACTAACAGAATGTTTTTGCATGTTTGCTTTGCAATTTCTATCTTTTTTAAATAGTGTAGTTCTGACTACTATATTAATACTATTCCTTTTTTATGCATGATATGTAGTGCATGTTTGGTGAGCAATCACCCCCTGCCACACACCCTTGTGGTGGCTTGCAGGGTATTAGGTAGATGTAGATGTAGATGTCCGATGTGCAACAATTACCCTTAAGGTATCACTTGAGCAGAGGAAAAAATAAAAATCACCAAGGTGGTTGTGTTTGAACCCGCCGAGATTATCTCTCATAGGTAACCAAGGAGTCACGATATACAAGCACGAATTGTCTCAAAATTTAATGTGTCTGAGTCGCTCTTTATAACGTAATTTATTATTTGCAGTTGAGTTTTTCTCATCTATTCCAGCTAAAGAGCCCCCAGTTGAGATATAACAAAAGTGTAAACAAAGAATGAGGTTGCTATCACCGGTTTAAACACACCAAATTTTCGAAGCATTCGTGTTTATACCACGTGATACCTTGGTTACCCATTCGAGATAATCCTGACGGTTTCAAACACAGCCCTCCTGGTGAAGTTTGAGGAGGAATGATAAATTCGATGCAATTAGTGCGTCTCTCTACCTGAAATACTGCGTTGGATAACGTTAATATGAAGAGGTTGGCCGAGAGAAGAGCCGACTGCTTGGCTGCGTCAAACCTATCCTAGGATTCATATGATCTGTTTTCTCTACCTTTTTTTAAAATATGTGTTTAATAATTTTAAAGAAAGGAGTTTAGGTCAGTTAGATTTAAAAGGCCAAAACTTTTTCCAACGTTTCAGATATTTATGTATCCATCTTCAGGCCTATAATGATGTGGATAATGATGACAGACTGTTTACAGCACGGTTTAAATATACAACAAACATCAACAGTGAGGGATAGTAAATTGAATAGAAATTCTATATTGACTATGTTAAATTGAATAGAAATACTATTCAGTTTACTATCCCCCACTTTTATTTTCATCTTGCGTGTATGACGAGTCACTGGCGATGGAGAAATCCTCGTAAACCCTGCTTGTGTGTGATTGATCTCACGAAGGTGACTGTATTTAGTATACAAACCTGTATGAGTGAGTGATTGTGTGGGTCACTGTTCGTTTTTATTTTTACCTTGATTCCCTCTATTTTGAGTGTGACGATTGTTTGTAACAACACGAGTATTTGTGCGAATGTGTCATTTACTGTCACTTAAGTTTCTCCGTATCCTTGATTTTGTACGTATGATTGAGAGCTCCCTTACTTTGTATATACTCCTTCCTTCCCCCTCTCCCCCTTTTTTATTCCTTTGCCCCCTTATGATTACGGCTTTGGGGATATTTCATTCTTTTGTTATTGCATACACCCGTAGTAGATGTTCTTTTCATTGTTAGATAAATGTGTTCATTATTCGCAAATAATTTGGATTAGGAAACACTAGTTTACTATAAAATTATATTCTAATTTAAAGCCCGTTTGAGAAAGCTCGTAATGGCTGTACTGCGTAGCCTTGACGTACCAGGTGCATAGTGCCCGTTGCGAGGCATAGGAAATATTCGTCTCCTGAACTTACCATTGTATTTCAGAGCCCCTCAGCTCTGGTGAATATGTCTTTATAAGGAGGTTCCACCGTGACTCCGCGATTCAATATACCGTAAAAGAGCTATCCTATTTAATGGATAAATACCGACCCAGAAAAACACCTATATGGAAAATCATCTATAGGGTGATAACGCATACACAATAATTGTATGAGTATGCTATTGTATAGCCCATTGTAATTGCATTCTATTTTTTATATGCTCTTTTATCTCATTTTGACTACGAAATATAACTGAAGTGTTGTTGCCACGTTTAATTTACAAAGTGAGAATAGATGCTCAATCCCGCTAATACGTTTTTTAAAATAGGTTAAATATTTTCTTACTTAGTTTTAAACTATTCCCTTGCAAATACCACTCTTTGTTTTGAATTTTATCAATATTCGTATTTTTGAAAATTGTTTGGCAATAATGACGGCTACCATTTGGAAGCATTAGTATTAATTACACCAAGTCAATAACCAATAGAATATTTAAATTACATAAAAAATATAAGAAAGACCTTGGTAAGGTATATTCCTAATTTAAGTTAGTAAATATGCTTGCAAGCACGCTCCGACACAAGTACCGTTTGCAATTATAACAAGATACTGTAGTGCCACTTTCATGTAACTAAGGCTTTTCTGCTTTTTTTCGAGAAAACATTTATTAATATCAATTTAGCAAGTGTTGTACGGTGAGCACTTTTTTACAATGCTGAATTCCATGTAAAATTGCGCATCTTATATTAGTTTTTCGTCCAAACGACATTTCTCTTTACATTATTAATCTGCAAATTTTACTGCAAGAGCCACGCTCTGCCGTATAGCCACGTGTAAAATATCTGATTTTAAGCGTCTTTTTTCTTAAAATATATTACGGAAGGGTAAAATTATTTTATTGCCAATCGATAGAAGAGCCAAAAAATCGTAAGTCCTTAAAAATTTACAGAACTGACATCTACTTCATAATTCGGTGGAGCCACCGTAATATTAGCCTATGAAAACTATTAAAGCTCGGAAAGTCTCCTCCGTTGAACATGGTATTAAAAGTCGTTTTTATAGGACACCCTGGTCGTAGTGTCGTCTGGTACTGCGAAGCATATGGCGTTGAAGGACGTGCGACTATAGGCCAACTTCACGGTGTGCTTAGTGTAACGAATATTAACCTTTTTTTTTTTAATGAATTGACTTGAATTGACTGAACAAATCATTTCAAATAAATAAATAAAAGTAAATCATGATAAATTAACTAAATACATATAAGCAGATAAGTCGTAGTGGACACTGCGAAGCATGGCGTTGAAGGACGCGCGACTATGGGCCAACTTAACGGTGCGCTTGGTAAAACGAATATTTATCTTTTTTTAAAAAGGATGTGACTGAGCAAATAATTTCAAATAAATAAATAAAAGTAAATCATGATAAATTAAGGGGGGTCGGGTCGGTGTGGTGGATAGAGTACTGGCCCGGGTTCGATTCCCGGCAGTGGCGGATTTTTCACCGGAAAACCGGTCCCCACTTGAGTGCCTAGTGGAGGGCATATCAGTACTCCGTCCGTCGGATGGGACGTTAAGCCGTGGTCCCCTTGGCGCCTTTCGTTAAGAGTAGGCTAATGCCGACGCCGGGTTTCTCTCCAGCCTTCCTCCGTTTCCTGAAAACTCCTACCATTACCCAATTATCCCCACCTATCCTATATGGCGCAAATGACCACTGCTGTCGGTCGCCTCCCCTAAATAACCAACCAACCAACATGATAAATTAACTTAATACACATACTCAGATACTTGTTAATAACCTTTAACGGAGTGTACCGTCTGCTTGGAAGCGTTAGCAGCACTACCTAGAGGCAGGGAGAGGAAATACCTTTGACGTCACACGTATAATTTACCGGCATGCATCGCGTTTTCGCGCCGTTGAATTTTTCCCCTTTGTAATCAAAGATGAAAAATTCCTAACTTCAAAATGGGACGGTCTAAAATAAGTACTCATAAAGGTTATAATGCTTTGATAAAGACCAAAAAAGAACAATAGGAATCTATTATATTCGGGAGTGGATTGAGTCAAAGTAAACATTCGAATGAATCCTGTATTTCCGTTTTTCGCATCAGTTGACTTTTCGCACCGCGGTTCGTGCCAGAAGAGATCCAAGTGTTCTCCCGTGGACACAGGACTCGAGGGTCGTCGTATTTTGCGAGGATTTCCATCCGGAAAGTGAGTGAGGGGGAAGTTCGACGTGAAAAGCGTCACGCTCTCTGCCCGAGTTCGTCGCGGGGTGGCGATGGACGGTGAGTGTCCAGAAAGGTCTCTCTCTCTCTCTCTCCCCTTTGAATCTCGCCACTACACGGATTGACCACGCCCCCCTCCCATCAATGCTTTAGCAACCAGGTGGCCCTCAAAGGAGCGAGATGAATGCTTCGAAGCGAGGGAATGGACCCTACGGGGGCCCCGAGACCTTTCAAGGGGTGGGCTCAATATCCAAGGCCCCCATCCAATCCATTCCAATATTATATCCTACGCAGTAAAGGCCGTTTCACACGGTGAATGATCATGCGAATGGATTCATTCGCGAATGAATTTAATTTATGACCTGAAATTGCTTCCGCTTAGGATTTTTTTGCACGGTGAATGATCATTCGAATTAATTCCTTGAATGTTATGTGCAGAAAGGATGCGCAGTGGTGGGCCTATCGATAGTACATTCATCGATTAACGGGAGATTTCCGACCTACGCAGCTGTATCGATGTTCGAAACTGGTCGGATTGGTTTGTTTACGTCGTCTGCGTCGTCGGATATACGTGATTGATGAAATAAAGTATGGTGTATATTTGGTAATTATAATATTCATTAGACGAAGCTTTCTAGATGCTGACGTTTAAGTTGATCTGAAGTAAAGTAGAGCTCTAAATGATGGATCGTTATTAATTAATTTTCGTAACTACTGCTACAAGTGCCCATTACAATGGTGGCGGCCACAATTTTGCCTGAGAAAGCTAAAAGGAAATAGGAGAAATAGAGGTAAAGGTATGCTAGGCCTGATTCAAAATGAACTGTTATTATAGGATTGTGAGGCCTTTTGTAATTTATTGAGACAGACGCTGGAGCAATTTCATACTATATTAAATCTCACCAGGCTTGATTATGAAAGATCGGACACGACGACGTGAAAAGCAATTACTGTGACAAGAGATCATTATTCAACCTTTGATATACATGTTTATAATTATATTGACATTTTGCAATACTTTACCAGCTGGCTGCACGCTAAGATTTTTTAGCGACGGGCGAATCGTATCCATGACCGTATACGGTTATAACGTTCCCTGATTACTCATCAAGAATTCATGAGGGTAAAATAAGTTTAATCATTCATTATGTGTGTAGGAGTATCTATCGGAATAGATAATGTACTATTTAAAGATTAGATACGTGCTATTTATTGTACTTTAACCCAGTTCGTGGTAGCTGTGATAACAGTTACAACAGGTGACATCCTCATGCATGGCATGAGAGAAAACGGAAAAGTCCGATAAAGATATTTATATGTATTATTTTCAGTTATCATTTTCACGTTCTGTCCTTATACTGTATTGCTCTATATTTTCTTGTCACATAAATTATCAAAATCTTAGAATACCTGCAAAATACATTATTTTCAACTCAACCTTCGCCCAAAACACGATTAATTGAACTTCACCACGTGAATGCCTATATAAATTACCTATAAGAATTACATAAGATTATATATACTCTCCCAGGGAAAGGAACTTGCCTCCCTACCCTGAATGTGTGAATTTCACTCGCCATTCGCTTAGTATGGGGTGAGCTCTGCTCTAACCTATCAAAGATCAACTTTCGGGTTGAATCATTCAGTGTCATCATCAAGTCATGATATATGCTCCACGGGCACGCAAATTAATTGTACAAGTACGAAAATCTCCAAAAACCAATTAGAATTGCATTTAGTCCTGCACTTGTTTAATTTGAATCCTCTTCTACCGTCTCATAAAACAAAGACGGACGTCGTGCGCCCGTATCACGTGATCATTCAAGGATTCATGCAATCAAAATTAGAACATGTTCTAATTTTGATCGCATGATCATGCGAATGAATTTCAATCGAGGAGATTTCCCTATTACACGACGCATGAACTTCATTCGCATGATTTCATTCGCATGATCATTCATCGTGTAAAACGGCCTTAAGTCACCAACGTCGAGCGAAAGGATTTCAAACTGGAACTACTTTTTTGCCATAGTGTGGGCAAGTTAACCTTGTGAACGTTGACACTACTCAAAAATAAAATATATTATGCTTCATTCCGCACGATTTTTATCATTCACTCAACCGATTTCAACCTGTCCTATCAAATTCTACTCTTCCACTCTATCTACTCTTTTTTCTTCTTTTCTTTACGAATATCCAACCAGAAGAGACTGAAATCGCCTGAGTAAATAATAAAATAATGTGGATTACTATAAAGGTTATTTTATTTTTTAGTTCTGATTTGCTAGTTACAGATAACTCTAGAACTCGAATTTTTAATTAATAATCTAAAAATACTTGACGACACATTACATTTGAACGGCTTAAAATACTCGTCACTGCGTGAAAATAAGTTCTGTACTACGGGAAAAAACGGGAAAAGACGTCCGTTCTTCGTAAAAATCCAACCATGTTCATATATACGGGTATATTCCATGTCTATTCGACCAGGTGATTGCCCTAAGGGTAACCGATTTTGACCAAACTTGTTACGTCGTCGTCACTTGATAGGAAAATTATGACCCCAAAGTTGTTTGACAAAACACGCAGCCGTTTACGAGATACTACAACGTTGCAAAATTCGAATTTTGCAAAATTACTACACATTTTTAAGTATATCTTAGAGACTATTAAAGCTATGTGGGGGGGGGGGGGAAGTATCTCTGAAGTCACGTGAGTACTTTTCTCAGCACTTAGCCCCTAAGGTCTTCCTCGCCACGGACTGGTTCTATTGTGCTATGCATGCTCATCTGAGTGAACTCTCCCGGAGTAACCATATATTGGGAAAGCCGCTTCCTCATCATAATGAAGGTAGAAGATACTAAGACTTTAACAGGAATTAATTCTTTGTCATCAGTGGCGTGAAGTGGAATGACTGCGCAGCAAAGGGGGAGTGGATCAGTCAGGAACCACCTTAGTCCCTCCAGTTACTCCTATAACACATAATAATGACGATTTATTGTTTCGCATTACGTGCGGCTTTTTTTTTCCTTCGTGCGGTGACGGAAAATTATCAAGTGCGTCATAACAAATGACTCTCACCGCGCGTCCGCCTTATTGCCTGCCCCTTTCCTCCGGGAGATGGAAAAAGTTTTCGCACCCCAGAGGGGTTGGGCGTGCCGGACCGGGGCAACGGCCCCTTAAAGGCGATATACCCTCGCGAAGGACGCAATGTACACTTTATATAGGCCCCTCTCTTTCATCCCTGATCATCAAATGTTAAAAGCGTGGCACGTTATGGGGTTGAATGGGATATGGATACTCTATTTTATTTCGCCATTTCCCCAATTTAACACAGCCTTACCTATACACTTTATTTCTTATCTTATTTTTCAGAGCCACAACCTATCCATTTTGTAGACGATTTTATTCTATCGTGCCCATGATCGAGAAGACCCCTTACAGAATACTATTTTCCGCCCCATTTCACGTTTAGAACGTTGTTATTAGTAGCAGATATTCCACGGAGAAAAAATTATTTTCGTGGACTGGGATTTGAACCCGGACTCCAATGTGTCCCGAACTTGTATTCTACCACTAGAGCTACCAAGATGTCCTCTTTCACTTATAGGGGATTTAAAAATACAGCCGAATAGACAGAAACAGAAGAAAAACAGCCGAAGTCACTGCCCACGAGGGTAAAGCCGACATTAAAAGACAAAGGTGCTTACTTGTAACAAGTTCAAAGCTCGCGAATTAGCCGCGAGAACCTTAATGGCGTTACCCGTAGACCTGGGCGATATATCGATACATCGTAAAATATCGCGATATATTAATATATCGCGAATCCGATATTGAGTTTTTAAAATTGACGATATATCGTTGCTCGATAAATATCGTCTTATCGTGTCCCGATATTTTATTGGGGTGCGATATTTTATCGGGGCGCGATAATTTATCGGGGCCCGATATTTTATCGGCGCACGATAAATATCATGATATCGCGTCCCGATAAAATATCACGATATCGCGCCCCGATAAAATATCACGACATATTATCACGATAAATATCACGATAAAAGATCGTGATATCGGAAAAAGACAGCCGCTGAGTTGGCCTTCGCTTAAGCTGGAGCAAGTACGTTTGATAACTTACTGTTCTGCTATCTGCTAATGCAAATTCTCAGCAGTTCTCTCTCACTCTCTCTTTCAATTCCAAAATTACCAAAAGTAACTTTCAGTAACATGCATTGTTTTGATTGCTTTACACGTAGTAATGCCACAATATGCTGTTAACAATTTTTCGGTTAAAATTATAATCAGTCCAATTAATTTAACAGAAATTACCCTTCCACCGGCCTCGGTGAAGTTTCACGGTTGATCAACGGTATTTACGGAATACGACGCAAACAGAACTGGTACGTGATGTCTGTCCCGTATGGCCCGAACCAACTCTGTGCGACTTGCTTCGTAGCAGCCTGACCGGAACAGGTTGGTGATCAGACTAGCCACATTGCTTGTGCAGGCGAATTTTAAATGGCAGAGAGACGCACAGCATCTTGATTTCGATCGCAGCTCATGCAAAAGTCGGCCGTGCCGCAGACATGCGCCCGCAAACTAAACGCAGGCCAGCCTCACACACGCACAATATCGATGGTGAGCCAGACTCACATTGGGTGCAGATCATCATCACATCTCACATTGATCATTTCGACTGCACACTATCTGCGGGCGGTCGCCCTCGGCAATTCAGACCTGCAGGCAGCCATACGCAGACGAAATGTATATGTTATTTCCTAAAGAGAAAGAACTTTTTTTCGTGAGCTGATGAAACTAATGTATTTACTTAATTTTGTCTCAAACTGCTGACTACTACTGAAATCTTTCCCGAGAAATAAGATTTGGATTAAAAGACGTAAGGAATGAAATTAATATTTTCATAAATCCTCCGGAAGATGGAAATGAAACAGAGGATGACTATGAGGAATTCACTTCGGAATGTAATGACCCTGATTGTCTTAATGACCGACAGCTGAGGTGGTGACGTCAGCATTGGCGATGTAGATCAAATGGACAATAATATATTTAGGCATACAATATATTTGGGCATTAGGTACTACGTGTACAGCAATCAGAACAATGCATGTTACTGAAAGTTACTTTTGGTAATCATCTAAAGTAAGATCACATCATTCTCGCAAGTAGAATAGTTTGCTTGATGAGTTTGTTTCGATATATTTAGATCAGCGGACAACTCATACACTAATTTACAAACAGGCATTTTCAGTTCCTTCCAAAATTTGCACATAACGTCACCTATAAACTACCAGACCACTGGAATTGAAAGATAGAGTGAGAGAGAAATGTTGAGAATTTGAATTAGTAGCAAGCAGAATAGTAAGTTTTCAAACGTACTTGCTCCAGCTTAAGCGAAGGCCAACTCAACGGCTGCCTTTTTCCGATATCACGATCTTTTATCGTGATATTTATTGTGATAATGTATTGTGATATTTTATCAGGGCGCGATATCATGATATTTATCGTGCCCCGATATATTGGTTTATCGTGCGTTAATGATGCACCTGCTTTGTGCGAAATTTTCTCACAAATTTATATACATAAGCTAACATTTTCTTCCAAACCAGCCACAAAAATTATTAAATGTAATTAAATTGTTTGCGAAAATTGACGATGTCATGTGACCTGGAAAGCCTTCTGACGTCATTGCACGCTATAGGTTCCGTATTGCTACGGAATTAGACGTTTATTATGGAAGAAAACGAAGCGAAAATATATTTTTTTAAGGATTCAAGCCGTTCCTTGATCGAAACGTTGACTAAAAAGGGATTTAAAAAAGTAGATTCCAACAAATTTCCTTTGGTTGACTCCCTTATGTTGGCATTCCTCTTAAGGAAACAGGGATTGCTTGTCATAGCAAAGATTCTTGGAGTGAAAACAGATAAGGCACTATGCAGGTATTATGTAATTTACGAACGATTTACTCGTTGCGATCCATATTACTTGAATAGAATGATTGAAATACATTCGTTAATTGCATTAAACAAATGAAATAAATACAATCGGTTTCACCAAGTCTACATTAAATAACTTACCTCCACCTACAGCAGATAATCAACGCCCATAGTGATACGCTGCCGTGACGTCATGCGATGACGTCTTGTTTTAAAGCTGCCGAAGATGTATAATTTTAGAAAGAGTAACTAATATATTTGCAACAAAACTTAATTCTTCAGCAAAATTTCCAAGCTCTTTTTAGCAAATAAACTTCACATCCACAAAGTTATAAAAAATAGTGCATGTTACCATTTATGAAGATGATAAAAAGTACAGTCCATTGACTCTGGTGCATTCCTTTCGCCGTACAATTTTCTCCCTCTTTTCCATTCCACCCATAACCTCACTCTTCCCCGGCGTCGGACTGTGTTTTTAAGCAAATTCCAGCCAGGGTCCAAGTTGTGATTACGTGTTGAAATTAAAATCATACTTCATAAACGCCATTAAAATCATGCTTCATAAATCCACCTATCCAGTGCTTTACAAAACTAGTTTCCCCAAAATTCTCTTCCAGCTACCTTTGGATTAATTAACTCTAGTCACGCCCTATTGACTTTCATTGGCTCATGGCTAGCAAATCAAAATCTACCGGTTCGAGAAATGATACTTGTTTACCATCGTTGAGTCCCTAGCAACACTTAAACACACAGCAGGAAATTGCACGCGTGCTCTTTAAAGAGGTTCCATCCACCCTGACTCCGCGATTCAAACTCCCGTAAAAGAGCTATGTCATTTAATGAATCAATACCGATCCAGAAAAACACCTATATGGAAAATCATCTGTAGGGTGATAACCCATACACTATAATTGTATGAGTATGCTATTATATAGCGTGTTGTAGTTGCATTCTTTTTTTACCAGCTCTCTTAACTCATTTTGGCTTCGGAACATGACTGTCGTGTTGTTGCCACGTTTTATTCACAAAATGAGAATACATGCTCATTCCTGCTAATACGTGTTCTAAATTAGGTTAACTATTTTCTGTTTTTAACCATTCCCTTGCAGATACAACTCTTTGTTTTGAATTTTATTAATATTCATATTTTTTAAATTTGTTTGGCAACAATGAAGCTGCTAACATTTGGATGCATTGGTATTAATTACGCCATGTCAATAACCAATGAAATATTTAAAATACATAATAAATATAATAAGGAACTTGGTAATGTTAAATAAAGAGGTAAGGTAAAGTTAAAAGGTCCTAAATTAAGTTAGTAAATAGGCTTGTAAGCACGTTCCGTCACAAGTACAGTTGTCGATTATAACAACATATCTACTGTAGCGCCACTTCCATTTAAAAAAGTCCTTTCTGCTTTTTTTCGAGCATATATTTATTAATGGTAAGGCCAGCACTTTTAACAATGCTAAATTATACATAAAATTGCGCATCTTATATTATTTTTTCGTCAAAACATTTATTTTTACATTATTAATCTGCAAATATTACTTCAAGAGCCATGCTCTGCCGTATAACCACAGTTAAAATAGCTGATTTTCAACGTGTTTTTTCTTCAAATATGTGTAGGAAAGGGCTCATTATTTTTTTGCTAATCGATAGAAGGGCCAAAAATTAGGTGTCCTGATATTTTCACAAAAATGACATCTACTTCGCAATTCGGTGGAGCCTCCTTAACATAACGATTTTTAAGGCTTTTGGGAAACGTGTTATTAATTAAGTTCAAATACAAGCGAATATGAGCCACTAAATTATCTCTGATTGATATCGAAAGTGATGGGTAAGGATAAAAACTGCGGTCTTACCCTCAGTCCTAATTTCATATGCGTCAACTTTTATTATTTATTCGTAACGCAAAACTCGTTTCCATTTGAAATGTTTATCATAAAGAATGGCAAATATCTTTTCATGTATTTGAAATAAGCACAGTTAATGCATAGAATTAACTCTTACTTAAATTTCCGCCAGAAAAAATACAGGACATAAAAAGAAAATGCGACTAAGTGCTTAGCAGTACACAGCATAATTATTGCCCAGTTTACTACAGTGCAACAATAGAAATATATATGGGTCATTCCATGTCAATTCAACCAGGCGATTGACCTTAGGGAGACCGATTTTGGCGAGTAATGGCAAAACGTCAGTATTTGATAGGAAAATGAAAACACCAAAACAGTTTTGCTAAACATGCAGCCGTTTACGAGAAATTGCACCGTTGCAAAATTCAAATTGGGCAACAGTGACTACACATTTTAAGATATATCTCCGATAAGACAACAGCTTTATATGTGCAAAGGAGCTTATTTTAAAGGTTTTGAATTGAAATAAAATAATAAAGGAATAATATAATAAAATATTAACAATTGTATTAAGTTTATAACAATGTTTCATTTTTCAAATCGATTTTTGACGATGTAATTTTGCCCTCGATTTTGCTCAATTTTTATATGTTGTAGATACAACCCTCCACTACGAATTGAAAAACTTTGGTAAAGGTTTATTTCATTTAAGAAAGACAATATTTTTGAGTAGGCATAACGTACGCCAGTGGCCGCGGCGTCACGCTCACGGTCGACCGTACGGTACTCTGGTGTTTTTAGATCTCAGCACACTGTCTCTTTCGTCTTCTTCTCACCAATTTCAACCCTTTTCAAATTTTGATGAAAAAATGCGTTAATACGTGTATTCTCAAGCTGATGACCCTGGGTTAAAGACATTCATTTGCTTGTGAAAAACTACTCGCATTTAATGGGGAAGGCGAACTCCACCTATTCAAAAGGTAATAGAGGTGTACTATGACTTATCATTAATGCTTTCCGCCTACTTTAAAGCTATGGGAGTCCAGTTAAATGTGATCTAAGCAATGAAAATTAGCACTTAAAAAGATTTACATTCTTATTCAGGCATTGCCATCTATTATCGCAGACTATGGTACTTCGTCACGTCATATAATAATTCTGCAAAATGAATGAATGGGAAAACAATTAACTGAAGCCTTATTCATCACTACAGGATTTGCATTTGTTGAGAAATAGTGATATAAGAAATAAGGTGGTGAGTCTCCTTGACGAATAACGTGTTTAAATGTAAGAGATAGCTAGTAGCAGTGGCGTTTGGGTAGGTACGTTTTCAGAACACCGGTGATGTGTTCGAAAGGAAGCGTAATTTCATTAAATGGCACCAGAATGAAGATGAGAATGAAAATAGACGAGGAAGATTTGGAGATGGAATGAGAGAAGAAGGAGATGATTGTCGAAGTGAGAATGAAGCAGAGTGAATGAATGAAACTAGTTATAAGAAACCATGGTTCTTTGAAGGTGGTGGTAGGCGGAAGAATGGTATAGAAAACGGGGCAGGATATGTTAAGAAATTATTAAGAAAACGAAGGAGGTGAGTTGATAGTTGGGATGGAATGAAGATAGGTAGGAAACGTGATATGTTTCCATGTAGCACCCTACTGTCAGCGCAGAAATTATGTGCACTCGAGTTTGAATACAAATAACACATTTATATCGAAGCCCACAGAAAAACAAATCACCCTTAATTTTCCTTATTTCATTCTGCGTTATTGGCTAGCTGACCTAATTTTTTTTTGTTCGGGGAGAAAGCGAGCTCCCTCGTCAAGCGACCGGCGTGGTTTAAGCCATGAAGTGTTGCCTTTACGAGGGAGCTGGCTTTTTCCAGTATAAATACCATTCGATTTAAATTATACACATGTGTTGAAATATTAGACAATTACATATTGGATACGTTCAAGACATGTGGATTATAACGCGACCAAGAACTAAATTCTACGACACCCCAGTTTTGAAATGCTAACTTTTTATAAAATTGATAATAGCTTTTTGCTATTAAAGTTTTACCCTGGAAACGTACAGAGTGCATGGAAAACATATATATCTGTCATTGTTAAAACTTTGGCTGCAATTGAACGCCTTATTATTGATTTACGATTCATCAAAGTCAGCGCTTCGCTCGAACACCGTCAAAAACCAGCAATTTTTACTTTACAACTGAGGTAAAAAATATGAAAATGCGTTTTAAAAATTTAGATCTGCTACCCAATAACGTAGAATTTAATAAGAAAAATTAAGTTAATTTTGTTTTTCCGTAAGCTTAAATATTAATTTGTTATTTGTATTTAAACTCGTGTGCACATAATTTCTGCACCAACTGTAGTTGCGTGTCAGTAATGCATGTTTGAAGATCTTCACCTCCTGCCACACACCCTCATTGTGGCTTGCAGGGTATTGTGCATATGTAGATACCAAAATGTTCCAAAGGGACTGAAATTTAACATCCACTCCTTTGGAAAGAGCAATGAATTTGATCATTCCGAGATTCGAACCAGAGACCTCCGTGCAAGTATCCTATTCACCCTATAAGCGGCATATCACCATTTTTGCGGGCCCGGGTCACTTTTGGCGGCTCGTGAAGACGTCCGGGACGACATCTCCGTCCCCGATAGATCATCAGCGTGCTCGGGCACTCGATCAACTTTTGCTCGAAGATCGAATCCCGGGTTAACAAAGTTGTGGGGATGGGCAGGGGGATGGAAAGGGATTTCGGGAGAGTAGTCGAAAAAAATAAAATGAGGAAGCCAGTTTCGGTGTGGAGGATTAGAAGGGGGCTCTGTTGGGGATGAGGGGTAGGGGGATGACGGGGTTCTTGGGGGGGAGGGCGGGTGGGGACAAGGGACCCGAACACCGGCGGGGAGGCGGCCGTATCATGTGGTGAAGGTCGCAGGGGTTGCGGGAAAAAGTTTAGTTTGAGAGATTTAGGGGACGAATGGGGGAAGACTAGGGTTGGGATGTAGAGCCTGAGAAAGTCCTCTTTAGATTGAGGGAGCGAGTTATGGCTGATATATAATTGGGTTTTGCCGAGTTGGGATTCTGTTGAACCCGTGATATATCCCCCATTACACTCGGAGATCAACTAAGTTGGTCCAAATCAAAGACGTTTGATTTCTCTTGAAAACTTGGAAGTCAAGAAAGTTAACGCCACACTCCATCCCTTCGGTGGCTCTGATTGTATTAATTTGCTGTCAGGTAATCTAAAGAGGCAACATTTATCTTCTGGAGTGAGTTCATCAAGGTGATCAGAGGTCGGTCACAAGAGCATAGGTTGACACATCTCTTTAACCCTGGGTTCAAATCCCGTCAAATATTTCAATTACTTGGAATTGATGTTGAATAGGAATGGATTGTTCGCATGATTTGGGGAGAACCTTGGACGTCCCGGGAAGGCTTTCGCGGATTCTTGGAGTTGGAGGCTGTGCCAGCAGGCTTCTTCAGGTCCGCTACTTGAAGACGCTAGCTGGTCGTGGGCGAAAAAAACGTCCAGGAAGAAGGATAGACGCTAAAGGAAGACTGCGGAATTTAAGTCGCTTCAGAGCCTTTGAGGTTTGAGGGGGGGGTGTGCTTGAATCGTTCGAGATTGATTCCGGTACGGAATAATCCCGAACACAATGTAAAAACATACGAGTGAGTCCTTAGTTACGTACCGGAATCAATACCAAGCGATTCAAGCACACCCCCAAACCCCAGGACACAGTCAACGTAAACGGCTGACGAGAAACGTTTACTTGAAACGTGACGCGGGAACTTTTTCTCTAGCGTACACAATCAACGAACGCAACTCGCGAGTCCGGAACAATTGACTGACGAAATCTGACGCAAAGGAAATCCGTAGCGAATGTAAAAAGAAGCAAACAATTAATTTACATGACTGCAGATGTACTTACGAATTCAATGCAGTTGTCGAAGTTACCATATCGCTTAAGTTTCTTATCATTCACAGAAATTAATTCGTGAAATCCATGTGTAAATCTTCCAAACGGAATGTTCACCATCTCCAATGTCAACAATGGCAAACAAGATTCTTCATGTCGTTAGTTCCCAATATCTCACTAAAACACAGGAATTTCAAACAACTATTCATTCATTCATTACCTCATTAGAAAAAAGTCAGGGAATTCTCTATGATAAATAAAAGACAGAAATAAATTTTACAATATTTGTGGCTAAAATTTATTTCAGAAGAGGCATGCACTTGTAACTTCAATAATTCCCCACAGATGGCTCCTTATCGCCAAATCCTGGGACAGTTTTCATTGCCATCCAAATATTCTCCGTAGAACTGCAAGAATTGCATAGCTTAGAATAATATTTTAAAAGAATATTTAAGATATTGTTGTAAATAATTAATGTAAATGAGTTATGAATAAACTGTTAGTAAGTAGCTTTTAAGGTACGCACTTACATTGTTAAGAGATTGTCATGGTATCACTACACGAAATATAAGTCTTTAAATAAAGCATAATGTTTGATTGGTTATTGATAATTATTTGATGGTAGCCTTAAACAGGTTTTCCTTCAAGGCCACCTAAAATTACTCTACATTTGCTATTGAAATGTAATTTGTGTATGGAGTAATAAACTTATTATTATTATCCTTATTACAAAAGACCAATCGTATAATCGTTCTGGAAATTAAGATAATGTGGTTGCTAGAATAACGGCTTCTCTCTCTATCTATCTATCAATCAAAACATTGCATCATCATTAGTGCCCGGCAATTCACCTAGAGGGTGTGTGTCAGGGGGTAAATAATCACAGAAGAGGTACTGCGGTGGGTGGGTCAAATATTGTGAGGGTAGTCTGTAGAGCATGATGCATGTAATAATAACCAATCCCTTTATTACTAAGTAAATACTAACCATCTAGCTGCATTTTATCCTATTATCTAGTATTCTTCCATGTAGTAGATTGTTTGCAAGACAATAGTGCAACTTTCGTGATCTTCACCCTCCGCCACACACCCTCGCGGTAGTTTTCAGGTTATTGCTTAGATGTAGTATCAAGAAGCAGTAGAAAGAGGAAGGAGTGTAGGTTGGTACCTTTGACGTCACAAGTATAATTGACCGGTATGTAACATTTTGCCATCGCGTATTTGTGTCGTAGAAATATTTCGTTGCTTAGTAAATAAAGAAGAGTACCTAACGTCATTTTCAAATCAAACGGCTTTAAAAACATACTTCAGGGGTAATAAAATTTCAATTAAGATACGAAAAAAAAGGAAATTAGCCCTTTTTCGACTAGGGTATTTCAGTGTCGTTCATGGAGAGTAATTGATTTGCATTTGGAATGGAGAAAGTTCCAAAACGTTGCCAGAAAGGGTGGAAATCATTATGAGCTCATCGAAGAGGAGTTTCACATAAAGTTCAGACATCTTAATTGGTATCACATATGCCAGTTCTCTAAAATGAAGTCGAAATAAGGCAGCTCCGACAGAGCCATTGCGTAAAAGCTATCTTGCTGGAGTAGACCGCAAACTCGGAGATACAGAAAAAAGGCCAAAGCATAAGTGAATACATTTACAATTCATCGAATGAGACAGAAAACGAGAATGAAGCGTTGTTAAGCAATTTAAATCCACTTTCAAGAATGATATCTCAACAATTCTTTCTTTTTATTAGGATGGTAAAATGCTATAGGCATATATTAAATGTCAGGGATCAAAAAGAAGAAAGACTACCTGTGGCCGTTATGATTGGGGAGCTAATAGGTGTTCCAAAATCACAGGACACTTCTGGGAAGGAGCATACGAAAGCTCTTTGGAATGCGCTAACGTAACTGGGGCACGGAAGGAAACGTACGAATTCTTTGCTGCGACGTGACTGTCTCAAAAACCAGCCACTTTAATAGGACATACGTGTGTTACTTTAGCAGAACCTTGACATTGAGTTATTGCTTTTCCCTTGCCGTAATCATATCTGGGAGCTAATTTCGCGTTATGTATCTGAATGTAAAGCAAGGGGTGTAGCTAGCAGTTTTGACGACTCTCTTTTCAAATACTTGAGGAACGATTGGGGAGGATAAAAAATAATCTACATCTGCACAATACCCTGTAAGCCACTAAAAATAAATGGCAGGGGGTGAATTCGCACCTATTATGCATTAAATTTCATGAATAAAAAGGATTGGTAAATATATTCTAGTCTACACTGCACAATTTAAAAGAAATAAAAATAGCAAAGAAAGCAGACAAAAATATGCTGTTAGTTAGGTTAGCTTAAAGTTCTTAGACTAACATGTAACTAGCTATGCTATCCATTGGTATACTTGTATTTAAACCATTGCATATATTTACAGCTATTCATACCACTAATTGTACGAGGAAAAAAAAATGTTAAATTTGTCAGTTCCCCAATTAATTTCTCTAAAATTGTGATTATGGCCCAGTCTACATAGTAAGTTGTAGTTCGCAAAATATTTTTAACCTCTTCAGTGATAATTTTATATTGGAATTTATTTCAGAGATTAAGTGTAAATTTTAACCTACGATCTAAAAATGATTCTCATTTTAGTTCATTTAATAGACTGGTTACGCTAATATAGTTATCGTACCGTCCCTTTAAAAATCAAGCCGATCTATGCTGCACATGTTTAAGTTCATTATTTAGACCAATTTCGTAAGGACCCCATATACTGGCAGCGTATTCCAATTGAGGTCCAACAAGGGAAAAGTTGCTAATTTCTTGTACTTGATCGTCAAGTTTTCCCCCACTCTTTTACCGTATCCCAGTTTAGGATTAGTTTGACCCATTATTTCCCGCATGCATTTTCTGAAAGAAAAATCATATGTCAGTCTTATTCCAAGATATTTAATACATTTCTCGTTTATTAATTTATTAACTCTTGATCTGACAAGTCCCAAGCAAGAAAATTCAATTCAGCCAATTCATCAGGATTCTTAGAAGTTTACTTTGGGTGGGGAGTGGAAATTGAAATTACAGTCATCTTTACAATTTTTTTCATGTTTCACCATCATTAAAGTAAATTTCATACCATAGACTTTCCCCGTCTAGTTTTATAGCATATCATCAGATTTATTGATTCGGTTGCTCGTTGGTTCCAGCTAATTTCGTAAGATTAAGAAATTTTTCAGTCAAAATTATGCTCCATGAATGAAATTCCAAAGTTGAAATTGATCCTATAGGTTGGTTTTTAATTTGAGATATAAAATGACTCCTTATATTCATTTGCTGGGAGGGAAAAATGTTCTGGAAATTTAGCCTGCAAAATTACAATTTTGATGTTCATACTTGCATTATTTGGGGAGGTAACATTAATTTAAAGAACGAAATGAAAAAAGATGATTACGTATCCGTTATTGAAGCAGACAGAGAATGAAATGAGGAAAATCTCTCGAGGATGTCTTAGCGTCTTAGGAGGCGTTCCTACAGGTGTATGGTATTCCTGTATGGTGTCCTTGTGCTCGTTCTTTCCTATTCTATCATGATGACAAGGAGTTGTATCAAGGATGTATTACTTCAATCGATCCTATTTCTTAAAAATTTACATTCCCCTTTTATTTTTTTTATTCTTACATTACTTGTTTCTAAAATTATATCTTTCTCTTCCATTCCCGTATTTTATTGATATCACTTTCACATTTCTGCCTATTAAATGTTACTTGCGAGCAAAACGCAAGATTCATTATTTTAGCGCATTCGAAAGAAATTCGACTCCTATGGAGTGCTGTAGTTCACTGGGGAGAACGACTCGCGACCCATCGTTCAACGCCCCGGAGACATGGCAGGATTGATCATTAGCTAGAATCAGATGCGTTCTCACCTTGTATTCCGCGCGAGGAAGATGAACACGTCGTCTGCTACTATCGAAGCTTTGACAGCCGTCCACCACGACCACAGCGCCTATTCGTCACCAAATATGAACTAAATGATCCGCAAAATGATTAGAATCCGTCGCCGTGACCCGGCATCCCGTCCGTCGCGCCACCAAGGGAGCATGGGTTGTATTACGAGCTATGACTTTTATTCTGATAATATATCATTCATAGCAAAAACAGCAGGATCTGAATAAGATTATATCAGCAATGGAAAGGACAATAGCCAGATATCAGCTGAAAATAAATAAGGAGAAGACTAAATTATTGGTTTTCAGCAGGAGAGAATAGGCCAAAACCAACATTAAACTAGGAAAACAAAAACTTGAAGAGTTGTGAAAGAGTTCTGTTACCAGGGAAGCCAAGTAATCCGCGATGGACAAGAAAAAAAATAGTCAGCAGAAAAGAAGAATCTACTTACTGCTGGAAATACAAGCGTAGAAGTAAGGAAACAATTCATTAGAACGTATAAAAATCTGGAGCATGTTTATTTACGGCAGTGAGGCAAGGACGATGACAAAAGCGGAGAAGAAAAGGGTGGAAGCATTCTAAATACGGTGCTACAGAAGAGTGAAGAATATTAAATGGATCGACCGAGTAAGTAACGAGGAAGTCCTAAGAAGAGTGGGAGAAAAGTATTCTGAATATGCTAAGAAAAAGACGGGACAACTCAATCGGCCATATCTTGAGACACGATGGCCTGATGATGACAATCGTCGAGGGAAAAGTGAACGGGAAGATTGGAAAAGGCTGGCCTCGTATGAGATATATGGAGGAAGTGGTGAAGGGTGTTAAAGTTATGAATTGCGCTCATACGAAGAGGATGCGTTCATTTGAGAGAAGAATCGAGTGGAGGGTTGTGTCAAACCAATCTTAGGTTTGTTGACCGATGATAATGAAGATGACAGAATTCGATCAACTTCACCGCTAGGCACCATCTGGCTTATCATGCCTTATTTAAGTGAAGGCGGATGCAGTGTGTATTCTCTGCGATTTCAGTGGTCTAAATTTAGTGGAAGAATATAAGATCATGCTGTCAAAAGAAAGATCTACTTACAGCTGAAAATACAAGCGTAGAATTATGGAAGCAATTTATGAGAACATCACGTTACTTTACGGCAGTGAGTCATGGACGATGACAGAAGCGGAGAAGAAAAGAGTTGAATCATTCGAAATGTGGTGCTACAGAAGAATGATGATGCTGAAACGGATCGATTGACTACAATGGACGAAGTACTTAAAGAATATAATATGAGCATCAAAAAGAAGAAAACTAAAATCCTAGTGTGCGGAAGAGAGAAGCTTAGGTCAAATATCACAATTCAAAGAGAGAAGTTGGAACAAGTGGAGAACTTCACCTACCTCGGCAGCACTATAACTTGGGATGGTAGAACCACAACGGACATCAAGCGAAGAATAGCACAAGCTAAGAAGGCGTTTATGAAGAAGAGACAACTGCTATGCTCAAAGAACATAGGGCTACAAACAAGAAAGCAGTTCATCAAAGCATTCGTATGGTGCGTGACACTCTATGGATCAGAGACATGGAACATCGGGAAAGCAGACTAACAAAGAATTGAAGCCTTTGAAACATGGTGCTGGAGGAGAACGCTGAATATGAAGTGAACAGATGAAGTGAGGAAAGAAGAGGTGTACAGAAGAGCAGATGAAGAAAGCCTACAATATGGAAAACCCTACGGCATAGAAGAACCAGATTGATTGGACATATTTTGAGGCACATTGAATTAGTTAGAAATATAATAGAAGGGAAGACTGAAGGGAAGGTCCCATGAGGAAAACCAAGGGACAAATAAGTAGGACGTGGAAGAGGAAACACACCAGGGCGTGAGGAAATTAACACTGAATAGGGCAGAATGGATGACTGCAGTAAACCGATCCAAGGATTGAAATACTGATGATGATGAAATGGATCGACCGAGTGACAAAGAAGAAGTCTTAAGGAGAGTGGAAGAAAAGAGGAGTCTGTTGAACACTCTAAAAAGAAGACGGAACAACTTAATCGGCCATATATTAGGGCACTATGGCCTGATGAAGACAATCGCCGAGGGAAAAGGGAACGGGAAGAATGGAAAAGTCAGGCCTCGTATGAGATACATGGAATAGGTTGTGAAAGATGTAAAGGAGTGGAATTACGTTAACGTGAAGGACTGGCCAATAGAAGAATTGAGTGGAGGGGCGCGTAAAACCAATCCTAGGAATGTTGACTGTTGATAATGATGACGTTTATCCCATATATAGGTATAGTCGTGACGTTGCAATCTTGTAGTCGGCTCTAAAGAGTCACCCTTGCCTGACCCTTTTCCTTTCGCCTTGTGTCCACCCGCAGGTTCCTCTCCTGTATCCTGCCTGTGACCTTCCTTGAGCTCAAGGTCCGCCTTCACCTCCTTGCGTCATCCCCTTGGCGACGAGGCAATTCTTCCTTGCGAGTGACGAGCTCCTCCCTCCCCCTTACCTTCCATCCCTTTCCATCCCTCCCTAATCTCTTCACCCCCTGCTCCCCCGTCCGCACCCTAACTTCCACCATCCCAGTTCTCATAGCCCTTCTCCATCTTCCCCATTACCCTTTCCGCCCCTCTTCCACACCCTTTTTTTATCTCATTTCTCTCAAAACCGTTTGTGGCTTCACTTAAATTTCCCCCGGCAGTCCTTATATTTTTTTCTCTCCCTCCTTTCACTGCCAAGTTGGCTCACGTTGGAATCCCCGTTTCGTACTTTCATCATCTTCTTCCTCAATCTCCATCACGGTCTTTACTTTACTCTCCTCCTTTCCATTTCTTCACGGTTTTTTTATTATCCATGGATAGAAACGTGGGTAACTTTTTTGTGTCACTCATTATTTCAGCGTAACCCTTTAAGGGTGGTCTTTTTTTTAGATAGAATTTCATAGTAGTGACCTCTTCATTTGTGCATTTACAGAGATTCTTACGAGGCAACTAGAAGATCTATGGCAGAGAATGAGTTATCATCATCTCATCAAGCTGATTTTAATCATTCGGGAGTGGATTTCAAGTACGTCGTTCTGTAGTAGAAATAAAGCTTTGAATTTAATTAGCTCACCTCTTTCCTGAACCCGTTGCCTAACTGAGCCCTTGATCATCTTCCCAACCCACCCACCTACTCAACCCCTATTATTCCTTGACTGCGAAAAATACGTAAGTCACCCCCTTTATTCTATTTCTCCTACATTCGACCACCCTGAAAACTCTGTATAAAATCCAATGTATGCATTTTTACCGCGTATCTTCAGTAAACCCTCATTAATCCTTTAAAGACCTTTAGCAGACTAAATGGGAACTTTAGTTCCCACCCAAAACTGGGTTCTGCTGGCCTAAAGTAAATTACTATTCACCGTAACGCGTATGCGTATTAAACACTTAATATTGGATAAAGTTGTTAATGTTTTTGTATCACGAAGTATCATTCTTTTGTTCCCATAGACTACGGAATCCTTTATCATTATTTTTATCACCGAATATGATAGTTTTTGGGATCAAAAGGCCCGGTTTTTTCGTTTTTCAATCCGTCGAGTCGTTTTCGAGGTATTCGTGGTAAAAAATGTTTTTTTTTTAACCCTTTCGATTGAGTGTGAAAGCGACTATCTCCTACGTCATCCACTTCGTCCAATCACAACGGGGACTGCGCGGCTCCTTAGCCCGATCGCACCACACACAAGTGATTCTGCCAAGGAAGTGTTTGTTAGACTTCGAAAAGGCATGCATATTCGACTACATTGTAAGTTGTGAATAAGTATATATAATAATAAGAATGAATAAACTTGATTTTTCCACAAATTTTATTACTTTCCACTACCCAGGTTTCGACGGTTAAGTCATCATCAGGTGAATAACAAAGAAACAGTTTTTCCACCAAGTATATATACAAACAGTGAAGAGGGGCGGGTTTAGGTTTGCTAGGAAGGATGGTGAGGGTAAGAAGGGTCAAAGGGGGGCGGGGGTAAGGAAAGTCAAAGGGACAGGGAGAGTGGGGGTGGTAGTTTGAGGGAAAGGTTTAGCGTTGAGAGACACATTAGCCGTATCCGAAAACCAAGCATGCTTCGGCGAAGCATGCTTGGTGATGACGTATTGCTGACGTACAATGAAGCATGCTTGGGAAAGAATGCTTAATATTCGGACGGTCTCCGGTAAGGAGCGACGTTATGAAATTGCGGCCATGCTAAGAACCACAAGGTAAAGTGAAACGCGATAAATAAAAAGATTTTTCAATTGTTTTCATTGGTTTTGATCGCCAAATCGAACGCTGGTATAACCTTTGTTATACATTTAAAGAGAAATTGATAAATGGTATGGACGTGGAACGTGCAGCCGTGTATCTTTTGCAGGGGTGGGACATGCATCGACGCAGATTATTAACGTTGTTGTTATTATTGAGAAGACAACGAGAGCGGAACATGGTAAATAACAGGCCTTTACATGTTGTCTTACCTCTCTGTTATTGATGATACAAAACTTCTTTCCAAACATTTTTTACAAAATGCATAATATGAAGGCATCACGTTTACTTTCAGCATCGAGGTGTTTATTGCAACACAATTTTGAAGCAATTCCTGTTGCAGTTTATCAGAAATCCAGATGTTAATTTCAAAAAGCATTTTAGGTTGGTTACACCACAGAAATCTATTCAATGAAGTTATGCCTTAGCCAATTTATTTTTTCAAATATTCGATCAATTTATTTTTTCAAATATTCTCTTTCAAGAATATCAAGGAACGCATTCCAGAGGTTGTGTCAACTGTGCACGGAGAACACCGATTCGGGTTGGTCAATCGAAGTGGAAATGACTTTGTTTTTATGCTGGCTGAGTTCTGCCGTCTCTGTAAGGGTAGTGGCGTTGACATTTGGGATCCCCAAGTCAACGGTGCATGACACTGTGTACCGTATTCTAAACAGAATTGTGGCCCTTCTCCCCGCAGTGGTACGTTATCCAGACGATCAGGAGTTGAAGCGAAATGGTGCAAAATTTGCTGCGTTAAGCGGTAATAATGCATTTCGTCGGGTTGCCGGGTGTATCGATGGGTGCCACATACGTGTGGTGGTTCCCAGGGCCGTGGAAAGGGATTATTTTAACAGAAAACTATTTCATTCTTAACATTTGCAAGGCGTATGTGACCCCAACGGTAAATTTATAAATGTATTCTGTGGCTACGCCGGGTCAGTACACGACTCACGAATCCTCCGAAACAGCCCAATGTTCTTAAATGGGGTATTCCCTCCTGTGGGATACTGTTTGCTGGGCGATTCTGGATACCTCTGCATTGACAATCCAATTAAAATTGTCACTCCGTACCGGAATCCAGGCAGGGAACAAAGCGTGTTCAATGACGCCTTAAGCAAATCCAGAGGAACATGCCTTTGGCATGATGAAGGTGAGATGGAGAACCATTTTCCTCAAGGCCCTGGAGGTGAAACTTACTACAGCAGTGAAAGTGATAGTAGCATGTGCCGTTATGCATAATGTGTGCATTTCAGAAAGAGAGGCACAAAATGGAGACATGATGGAGGTGAACGAAGATTTGCCAGATGTGGAGGGTGGAGATGTGGACTTTCGAAATTTAATGTTTTTAAAGTTCTTGCAGTGAACACTGTAAGAGACATTATTCACAGTGATTCTGGAAGACAATGGAAAAATATTTTACAGAGCTCTTATGGCTTGTTTATGCAGTTCAAAGCTATGCTATTTTAGCTCCACCCCAAAAACATAAATTTTGAGTAAGAATAACTTTGTAAAAACTTGCAAGCTATTTTCAACAAGTTAATTAGATGTTAGATGACATAGCTAAGTGTATTATTTTCTGGAAATAAAAGCTCAAGTTTTATACTGTTCCTTATGTTAATTAAATAGAAATCTTTTTTTATTCGCTTAACCAACAAGTTCCTCACCGAGTTACCATTATACCTTTTCTTCTGGAAAGTGGTGAAATAAGCTTTGCAACTTATTAAGAAAGACATCCATTTTCTACTCAAATGAATCACCGTAGAAAACTTCTCTGCACTTCTTATTTGTTAGCACGCAACAAAAATCTATCACAAAAAGTAACTGCAGGAGATGATCTGATTTAGCATTACGTTAAAGCCGTTACACATTCTGCTTTAAATATCCAATGTGTTGAATTTAAATTTGAATGATATTTAATACTGCCTTCACATTGTAACATGGGAAAGGATATGAATCAAATGAATCACTGAAATAGTTTTCAGAACCATTTATTTTTTTTTGATATGGTGCAGAAATGGGTCGTTATGGTGGGTCGGTGTCCCTGAACAGTGAGAGGTCTAGGAGGGGTGAACGGGAGGCATATAACAAATCATTGAGTATTTCACACTTCGACCCAACGGTTTTCAATATCTCTAGCTGTTCTAGAGCGTCCAGGCGGAGGCCTTTCTTTTCCACATGGAGAATTTTAGGAAGTTTACATTTTCACCCAGAAGATGATGGCGGACTACGCCATCGAAATATCGGTGACCACCAAAACCTTCACCCATATGGAAACCCTTGTAAACCTCAACAACAGCATTTACCCGGAAAACCTACTGATTTTCAAGTACATCCTCCTTTTTTCCCTCCTTTTTTCAATCGGTCTAAGTAATGATCTTGAACGTGTGCAGCGAAGATCAGCAAGATTTGTAAAGGGACGATACGATTATTATATTAGCGTAACCAGTCTATTAAATGAATTAAATTGGGAATCATTGTCAGATCGCAGGATGAAATTTAGACTTAATCTCCTAAACAAATTCCAAGGCAATATTTTCAGTGATGATGTTAAAAATATTTTACGAACCCCAACCTTCTATGGCACACTGGACCATAATCATAAAATTAGAGAAATTGATTTACGAACTGACCGATTCAAGATGTCCTTTTTCCCTCGAACAATTAGAGATACGAATAACGGTAAATATGTCCTATCGGAGAGTAGCAATGAATAGCATTGGTAGCAGCATGATGGTATGAGTACTTAAAGCTAACCCTACTAACAGAATGTTTTTGCATGATTGCTTTGCAATTTCTATCTTTTTTAAATAGTGTAGTTCTGACTACTATATTAATACTATTCCTTTTTATGCTCGCGGCTGAGCTTAAAGCCACCGAGTGCGTCCACCGGGTTGCGGATGGTGGGTCGAACTCTAGATATAGAGGTTAGCTGCGAGATAAGCGAGTTTACTCGTCGAATAAGCAGTCGTGGACAAATAGCGACGGCATTCCGAGGGGGTATTGGTCTATCCCTGGGTAAGATAGGCCTCTAAATAATACAGAACCTGTGAAGATGCCGTGACTTGGCGACGGGAGGCCGCCAATAATTACGCTTCTCATCACCCGGAGGAGAGGGCAGCAGCTCTTCTTCACATGAGTGAAGGTGGAGACCACAGTGGTCGGTACAGCGACACTCATTTCACTACAGGCGTGGTAACATTTACTTTAACGGCTGTAGTACTGCGATGTGGAAGGCAAGGGGAAACCACCACATTAATATCCCGAGGAGTCGCAGCTACTCCACTCTTTCCTTTATTATCAAGACGTGATGGCACCCTCTCGAGTAAAATATTCCGGAGGTAAAATAGTCCCCCATTCGGATCTCCGGGCGGGGACTACCCGAGAGAGTACATCAGTCAAATGTGATACACTTTTTAGGGTAGGAACATGGAACGTGAGATCGCTTCGGACCTGTGGAAGACTGGAGAACCTGAAGGTAGAAATGCGAAGAATGGACCTTGACGTATTAGGAATCAGCGAAATAAAGTGGCCCGAAGAAGGAGACTTTTGGAGTGGAAGCTACAGGATTATACATACAGGATCATTAAATGGTAATGCTGGAGTAGGGATCATGCTCAGAAAGAGTGCCGGAATGCGTGTGAAGAGCTTCCTGCAGTACAATGAAAGGATAATAATGGTGAAGGTCGAGACCAAACCTGTAGATACCGTGGTGGTGCAGGTTTACATACCTACGACTGACTATGAAGATGAAGAAGTGGAAGACGTCTACGAAGATATCACGGAAGTTATAAAACAGGTAAGAGGAGAAGAAAACCTAATTATTTTAGGAGACTGGAACGCTATCGTCGGCGAAGGTCAAGATGGAAGAATAACTGGAAAATACGGATTGGGAAACCGAAACGAAAGAGGAGAAAGGCTGCTGGAGTTCTGCACTCAACATAAGTTAGTGGTTGCCAACACATTGTTTAAAAATCACAACCGCAGAAGATACACATGGAAAATGCCAGGAGACAGAAGAAGATGCCAAATAGACTACATTTTAGTGAAGCAGAGATTTAGAAACCAAGTGAAGGACTGCAAAAGCTACCCTGGGGCAGACATCGACAGTGACCATAATTTAGTGATGATGAAATGTCATCTAAAATTCAAGAAATTGAAGAAAACAAAGAAGAATATATGGCAAGTAGAAAAACTAAAGGAGGCTCAACATCAGCTGGCATTTCAAAAAGCAGTGGGAAACAACATAGGAGAGAACCTGAATGAGAAATCAGTGGAAGAGCGTTGGGAAAACATTAAATGTGGACTACAGGAAGCCGCAAAAGAAGTTCTTGGAAGAAGAAAAGTTGCCAAGAAGAAGCCATGGATCACGGAGGAAGTCTTAGAATTGATTGAAGAAAGAAGAAAGTACAAGAATGCGAAAACTGAAGAAGGGCAGCTCTGCTACAAAAGAATAAGGAACGAAATAAGTCGCAAAGCAAGGAAAGCTAGAGAGCTGTGGTTGAAAAATCTTTGCGAAGATGTACAAAGCAACCTTGCACTTGGAAAGGTGGAAGCGGCCTACAGCATAGTGAGGAACCACTTCAAGGAACGGAGCGCAAGATGCAATGCCATAAGGGACAAGAATGGAGAAATTCTGATTGAAAACGAGGACAAAGTGAAGAGATGGAAAGAATATCTGGAAGAGCTATACAATGGAAAAAATCTCAGCAGAAAAGCTATTGAAGAGGAAAGCGAAGTGGAAATAGATGATATGGGGGCATCAATATTAAGATCGGAATTCGACGCTGCAGTAAGGGATCTTCGGATGAATAAGGCCTCAGGTATTGATGATGTCCCTGCAGAACTAATTAAAAATGCAGGAGAGAAGACATTAATTCATCTCTACAAAACCATCTGCGACATGTATTCAACAGGGGAAATTCCAAGGGACTTCGAGAAAAACATCATCATTCCTATTCCCAAGAAGAAGAGAGCGGAGAAATGCGAAAATTTTAGGACTATAAGCCTGACGGCACATGCATCGAAGATACTGACCAGGATCATCTACAGAAGAATAGAACGAAAAGCAGAGGAGTTCCTGGATGAAGATCAATTCGGATTCAGGAAAAGTAAGGGTACAAGGGAAGCAATATTGGCCCTTAGGCTACTTATAGAGAAGAGAATGGAGAAGAACAAACCGACGTTCATTGCATTTGTGGATTTAGAGAAGGCCTTTGACAACGTGGATTGGGATTCAATGCTTGGAATTCTGAAGGGAATTGGAGTGTCCTACAATGACCGAAGAATTATACACAGTCTGTACAAAAACCAAGTTGCTGTGATTAAAGCCTGTGACTGTGACCCAGCTGTGAAGAGGCAAGAATAAGGAAAGGAGTGAGACAAGGCTGCGCACTGTCTCCCGTAATTTTTAATGTTTACATCGAGAGAGCCATAAATGAAGTCAAGGAGAAGTGTTCTGGAGTGAAAATCCACGGAGAAACGATCAGTATGCTACGATTCGCTGATGACATAGCTCTCATAGCAGAGACAGAGAAGGAGCTGAATAAGATGCTAACAACCATGGAAAGGACTATGGCCAGATATCAGCTGAAGATCAATAAGAAGAAGACTAAGATATTGGTGTGCAGCAAAAGAGAAGAGGCCAAAACCAACGTTAAACTAGGAAAACAGAAACTGGAAGAGGTGAAAGAGTTCTGTTACCTGGGAAGCAGAGTAACCAACGATGGACGAAGCAAGAAAGAAATAGTGAGTAGAATAGCCCAGGCAAAGAGGGCATTCTATCAAAAGAAGAATCTACTAACAGCTGGAAATACAAGCTTGGAAGTAAGGAAGCAATTCATCAGAACATACATCTGGAGCATTTTTCTTTACGGCAGTGAATCATGGACGATGACAGCAGCGGAGAAGAAAAGGGTAGAAGCATTTGAAATGTGGTGTTACAGAAGAATGCTGAAGATTAAATGGATCGACCGTGTGAGTAACGAGGAAGTGCTAAGAAGAGTAGGAGAAAAGAGAAGTCTGCTGACAACTCTAAAAAGAAGAAGGGAAAATTTAATCGGTCATATCTTGAGACACGATGGCCTGATGAAGACTATCGTCGAGGGAAAAGTGAACGGGAAGATTGGAAAAGGCAGGCCTCGTATGAGATACATGGAACAGGTTATGAAGAATGTAAAAGAGAAGAATTACGTCACAATGAAAAGGTTGGCCGATAAAAGAATCGAGTGGAAAGCTGCGTCAAACCAATCCTAGGATTGTTGACCAATGATGATCCTTTTTCTGCATGATATGTAGTGCATGTTTGGTGAGCAATCACCCCCTGCCACACACCCTTGTGGTGGCTTGCGGGGTATTATGTAGATGTAGATGTGTATATAAACTTAAGCACACTTTTATTCACGCAAAAATTTGTATGAAATGAACGTAGCGAATTTCGTTGTTAAGTTATTTTGGGCTACTCACAGGATGCGCCAGGAGCTGTATAGGCAAGCCTCTCCTTCTCCACCTCCTGTTTCCCTTCAGTTATCCCGCAAAGACAGTAAAGGAGGGGAAATAGATGATGTAAAACTCTTTAGAGCAGCTCGTTCGATTGACGTCACCTTTAGATCATTTTAATTTTCAGTAATGGCTTTGGTTAATTGATTATTGTTTTCACAAAATTTCATTTTTCGTTTCCATCTAACAATTTAGTGAATAAAATAATGATTTCGGCTTCGTGTAAACGTCCCCATTTTGGTCGCATTCCTTACTTCCTCAAATATGCCGGTATGTCTCACTCCAAAGTTAAAAGTACAATCCGTATTTTCGTCTTCTTTTTCACAAATTTTTTCGTCCCTATCCTCACCTTATATATCCGTTATTGGCTAGGTTCGTTAAAAGGTGTTACGATAGGTTGAGTAGTGTTTCAGAATTAATACAAGAACTAGGGTGGGAATCATTATCAGAGATTAAGTTAAAACACAATTTAATCTATTACAGAAATTTAAGTCAGATAGCTTTACTGAAGGTGTAAGGCATATATTAAAAACACCAGCGTATTATGCTAGATTCGACTAGATGAATAATATTGGAGAGATAGATTATTCTGATAAATTCAAAACGTCATTTTTCCCCCAAACTATGTATAAGAGAACACAATAGTTAGTATAGCAAAGGGATAGGGAGGTGAAATATTGTTGTATGTAGTAGCCTTTAGTGTATGATGTATGTATAAACAACGAATGCATTTATTAATATGTAGATACTAACCATCTAGCTGCACGTGACCCTATTATCTAGCATTTCTCTATGTAGTAGCCAAGTTGCATGTCAATAGTGCTTGTTTGGTGACCTTACCCCCCTGCCACACACCCTCGCGGTGGCTTTTAGGGTATCGCGTAGATGTAGATATTTTGGTTTTCGTAGTGCATAATGCGTGTTTAATGATTACTAACATGTGCATTATAGGGAATTCCCTCTTAATGATTTTTCTAACCAGTAATCAATTAATTAATCCGTAGTTATTGACCACGTGATCCATATATCTAACGTGCGCATGAAGTAGTAGCACTGGATGTCATAGTTGCATGCAAGTAGTGCATGCTTGGTGAGCTTCACCCCCTTCCACTCACCCCACGTTGGCTCGCAGGGTTATACGTGGACGTAGTTATCACGTCTCTTGCAGCAGGAAAAACTCTTGAACATTGACATGAGACCCATACACCAGCTTAAAGTTTTTTGGTGAATTAAACCTTACTTTCTGCCTCGGGAATGCAGCGATTTTAATCTATGTCTAGAACATGAAAACTGATGAACAACCAGGTATTGTTGCTCTTTGTTAATAACATCGATACAAACCGTTTAAAATGGCATATCTCAACAAAACTTTATGACTGGTGAGGATATTCTATACCCCTTTGGGAAAGGAGGCTTCAGAGCTTCAGAGCTCCAGATTTTTCATATTTTTCTCACTAATAAATAAGTACAGTGCCACAAGAAAATCATAATTAATTCTCAGGTGATCACCAGTGAGTTCTAGTGTATCTGGAGTACACGGGTGAACAGCAGAAAAGGAACATGACTTTATCAACAAAGCTTGGTAAAAATGTGTTCATTGCCCTGGCATATTCATTTTCGCGTGCCACTAAAAAATTGAAACGGAAAAAGCAGAACTCTTATTAAAACGTTCAGCCTGTCGTTGGCTCTCGTGTCAGTGAATACATTATTTCTCTCTCCTTCCTTCGATAAGAATTGTTGTCACTTCAAGCTTAAAACTAAATGGAAACCTTTTTTTAAATACTAGTTATGCAAAGAAAAGAATTTCTCATACACTTGGAGTGAAAAGGCCAGATAAAACCACAATTTTCCCTCAGCTATCTGAGGCGTGATCGCTCGTCAGAAATGAGAGAAAAATATCCTTGAAAAACTGAGTCATTTGACAAAGGTCAGCTCAACGAGGCGTCTTACTTAGCTGTGTTTTATAAAGGTGCTTTTATGGATCTAGATGTTCAACTGAGTGTAATATTGCAGAGGTTGCTATGGGAACCGCACCACCATCCATATCTCAGCTTTAGCTTCGAACACCGAGGAGCGTATTTTGTGATAAATTGAAGACGGAGCGTAAATGCTCCGTTAGCGGTAGTTATCCGCTTAAGATGTCAACAGAAAATATCATTTCCTTAGGTATTATGCTCTAAAGTTTCTCTGAAATTGTATTTTTGAGCAAGACAATTATTCTTTGCCTTAGGGTGACTTCTATTATCTCTGGAGCAGTTGAAAATCCCTCATAATGTTTATCGGTGGTTAATAACGGTCACTCAATCGTCGATAATTTTGTCGGCAACGAATAGGTTTGAAAAAATGAGCGAAGATCAAAACGCAAGACAAAGTGGAATAGGTGGCACGCAGATTACTCTCGGCCTGGGACATGGGCGGTTCATGAGATAAGTTTCCGAGAATATTTAATTCAGAATTATGAGATTCAGTTATTGCGAAGGCAGAAAAAGGAATAAGTAGCGTGTGGAAGGAGCAGGAGGAATGATGTTTCCTCGGTATCACAGGGGAGAGGTGGAAATCTTGTCTGGAATTCTGAGAAAGACGGAAAGAGTCCATGGAAGCGATATTAAGAGATACATTTATTGGCTACTGAAGAATCCGAAAGATTCGCAGTTAATGGGCGATAACAAAGGAACCTAATATATATTAGATAGTTCACTTAATAGTAAAATCTTAGAGCAATCTTTGAGCGTTACACTTGCTGAAAAATTCCCAAATTTTAATTTATCTAAATCAACGTAATACCCTGCGAGCCACCAAGAGGATTGTGGCTGGGGATGAATATGCCTATACATGCACTGTTGATATACAACTAGGATATTTAATGGAGACATGATACATGATACTGCCTCAAGCAACTAGATGGTTAGTATCTATATAATAAGGGATAAGTTGTTGCTATTACATACATCATGCACTACAGACTACTCTGACTATATTTCACCTTCCTGTCCCTTTACTACGCTGCCTATTGTGCTCTCTTATGGTATGCGGGAAAAATGACATTTTAAATCTATCGGTACGACAATCTGTCTCTCTAATCTTGTTGATCTGATTAAACCTAGCATAATACGCAGGGGTTCTTAAAATATATCTAACATCATCTGTGAACAAATCGGTTTCGAATCTACCTAAAAGCTTTAATCTATGTTTTAACCTGCGTTACAATAGTAATTCCCATCCTAGTTCTTCTATTAAACTCGTAACACATGTACTAGTATCATAACGGTCCTTAACAAATCTAGTGGATCTCCTTTGCACACCCTCTAGTTCCTTTATCATACCTTGTTCTTAATTAGGTACTTTTGGAATGTTATAACATTTTCTTTCTCAAGACGAGATCAAATGACTTCTGTTTATCAGATATTTAAATGGTTTACTTATGATATTCAAGTCTACTCCTAGGCGTAGGAAAAGAAATGTAGGGAGCGGATTATATTCAGCTTCATCTACATCTACTTCACCTACATCTACGCAATAACCTGCAAGCCAGCACGAGTGTGTGTGGCAGGGAGTGAAGTTCACCAAACATGCAATATTGACATGCAACTAGGCTTTAGTCCAAAAAGGCATCTCAATGAAATTAATAATATGTATTATTATGCATTATATTGCATTATATGCATTATATGCATAGTTATTATCTTAAACAGTGTGCATGTTAAAAACTTTGTATCGATGAAAAATAGTTGATGAAATGAAAGGAAGGAAAAGGCTATAATCATATGGAAAAGGGTGCCATGAAGAATCTAAAGATTTCGAACCTGGAACCTCGGGGCAGAAAGCAAGTACTATAGCCTTCACACCAACACGAACCCTGGCACTGTCGTCCTATCCTCTCTTTCACCAAGTATCATCATGTCTAAGTCCAAATACAACCCCCTCTTGCATGTCCTTGTTCTCTTATGCCTATTTTTCTGGATATGTTTTCCCCTACGACATGTCATTGGTACTCGTAACAGCTAACCATGCCAGGAACTTGATGCTCGAGTTGAAAGTTGAAATCGATGCAATATTTTCAAATGACTTTTCTATGGCTTGAAGCATTTAAATTATGCATTTAGGTTTTTTCCTAAGGGTTGTCTTGGTGTTTTATAACTCAAGCATGAAGGAAAATCTTGTTTAGTAAAAGAAAAGCAAATATATTGTAATGGATCCGAGCCATTTCCCGTCTCGATTGGATCGGTAGTTCGACTGTTTTGTGGCATAATATATCCAGCAGTTCGAGAAAATCTAGTTCCTTTAAGGCCTCTGACATTCCACAGGGAAAAATGACGCCTCGGTAGCTTAACTGGTTGAAGCACCTGGCCGGAAATCAGGGGATTCGGGTTCGAATCCCGGTCAGGGTGAATTGTTATTTTTCTCTGTGGAGTTTCTGCTACTGTTCAATTTAAGCGGGTAACTCCCTTAAGGTTCTCGCGGCCAGTTCACGGTCCTTTAATTTGAAGAGGTTCTAAAAAGAGTGGGGGAAGAGATAAATCTTACGGAAACTAAAAAGGAGATGGGACAACCTAGTCTTGCATAACTTGAGGCCTAAAGGTTTAATGAAGACAGATATTGATGGAGACCTGAAGGGAAACAAAAGCAACTGAATATCTATGGAGCAACCGTGAAGCATTCAATTAAAGGAGAATTTTTACCGTAGTTTAACTCAGAATTCAGCTAGAAGACTCCACATGTAAGGAAATTTGGTAAAGTTTGACGTAAAAGCGTTTAATAATGGGTGCCTTTCATTTAGATACGGCGATAGCCGATTATCGAACGCAGGAGCAGTCGATCGCCAGGATGCAAATGAAATGAAACACAGCTGGCACCGGCTTTTCGCGTTTTCGCAGTCATTTTAGTGAATTTGAGGGTAAATAAGAAAGTAGAAACGAAGGTTTATCGTCCGGTAAAGTTCGAATCAGCCAACCAATTCACCAATTTTGGTCACTAAAAGAGACTGTGATTAATTTTTGTAATTATTTTCGTATGTTAGTGGAATGCCATAACAGTATTTTTGGGGTTCTGATTTATAAATGCCGTAGAATACCTTTCCTGTGCCTGAGTGTCAACAAAAAATATTGTTGATACTTTGTTGTTACATTGGTTACGTGCCGTCATATTACGCCAATAGCTTTTCATCTGTTCGGCTCTCCTCAGAGCAGAGAGTCACCGGCAGCCGACGACGGACTGCGATCCGGCTACATATCGAAAGCACCGAAGCATGACGATTGCCGTCTATCGCCGGCTCTAGCCGCAAATCGAAAGCACCCAATAATAATAACGATAATAATAATAATATATTGTTACTCGATGAAATGTAATGAAATTCGATGATGTCATAAACATAATAAACGTTTATTTCACTCAAAATAGATACAAAAAATAAATAAACATAAAAAGAGAGTGAAATTAGGCACCCCTGTAGGAAACTTCCTTTGTTGTAGTTGCCATTCCTTGATTATGGTGTTTTGCGGCAGTTACAAGAGAAATTGAGAAAATGAAATGTTAAGGGCTATGCAACTAAACAGAAATTGTGTCCTTGAATATTTAGATTGTCCTTAAATGTAAAAAAAAATCTTCTTATCCCTAATGTGTTACATTTTATTCAGGTACATATTTCACAGTACATTCCAAATTCAATAAATATAAAACAACATATACAGAGCAAATTTACTAAACTACATTTGCATAACTATAGCAAATATACATAAATACATGGAAACTTTGAGCAATGAGCATGTCTTTTTGTGAAAATAACCAGTTACTCAGATTCTTTTTAATCTATATATCTAATAGATCTACAATATTAGCATTGGTTTGACGCTGCCCTCCACTCGATACTTCTATCGGCCAACCCCTTCATATCGACGCAACAAGCGAGTTAATTTATTTAAATTCTTAACGCCGCCAGATAGCGGTTATCTTTCACTTGTTTAGACTTGGAAACTGCAGAATTCCAACCAATAGGTATCTCTTTGGCTGTCCAAAAGCACCCTTGGTAGTGCATTAATTTCGTCATCAGTGTCACTTAAGGAGAAATATCTGCAAGATTGGTTAGGATACGAAGATTTTTGGCCATCCTTTAAGACCGCTTCACTTACTTGCTTACAGTTGATTGAACTCACCGGTGGGTGATTTTGTGGAGGTGTTGGTGCTATGAAAATTTTCACACGCTCCGACTATCATTTTCGAAGGTGAACGCGTCACGGACCCACATAAGGAAAAAAAAACGAGAAAGAACTGACGAGTGCCTCATTGTTGATGAGATGCGTCGTGTTGCCTCGCAACAAAAAAACAGCGGGAGAGCCTTAATGAACGCGGCAACGCGGGAGTGAGGGTGGAATTTAAAAATGAATGTGAGGCGCGGAGGGTCAGGGCCGGCAGGGGTGGCGGATGGAGGACATCCTGTGGCCCTGTTCATTGGGGGAGCCGGGCCTTGCGACAAAAAATATCCCCCAAAGTAGAGAAAGAGAGGGGGGATCAAGGGAAGGTTTATGCGGAGAGGAGATTTCATCTTCATATGCCCTGAAGCAACAGCAACGTATATGGCAGGGGTAGCGACTCCAACAGATATACATCTACCTACGTCTACATAATACCCTGCAAGCCACCATAAAGGTGTGTGGCAGAGGGTGAATTCTCACCAAACATGCACTACATATCATGCATAAAAAAGGATTAGTATTTATGTACTGTTCTAAACTACACTATTTAAAAAAAGATAAAAATGGCAAAGCAAACATGCAAAAATATGGTGTTATTTGGGTTAGCTTCAAGTCCTTATACCCACATGCAGCTACCAATATTATCCATTGCTACACTCGTATTGGATATATTTACTGTTATTCATATCCCTAATAGTAAGAGGAAAAAAGAACATTTTGAATCTGTCAGTTCGGCAATCAATTTCTCAAATTTTTTTATCATGGTCCAGTCTACTATAGTAAGTTGGGGTTTGCAAAATATTTTGAACATCATCACTGAAGATATGGTCTTGGAATTTGTACAGTCACGGTACGACGTGTTAGGTCAGGGATTTATTAAATACTATTTCAAGGTAAGGGGAAATTAAATCTACATTTACAACTTGTTGAGAGCTCCTAGTTAATGAGTTGCTGGAAAAACGAGAAGGTAGTTCAACTGTTTGTTGGGGATCAATGTAATTGCTACATTCAGGATTAAATAATGATAGAAATTGCTCTTTCAAATTCAACTTGATTAAGGTCGTTTGAAATGCTGTGACCAAGGCTTTAGTTTTCCTATCTTGAATCTTTTTCGACAACTCACCTACGTTACCTGCAAAACAGATAGGTATCCTCTTTCTTACTTTTATTCAAGTGTATTCAAACAGCACTGCCTCCTGTTCATATATTTCAATAAGTTAAACATTGTAAATGAAACAACTTTGTACTTTCCACTAGTTGGCCCCCCTTACTACTAGTTTCCACCCTTGAAAATGTAGCTGAGTCGTCGAAATCGATCGGGGAACATATAAAGCTGAAAGTGGAAATGCAAAGTTGTTTCATTTACAATGTTTAACGTTCGCAACTTCCACAAAGTATCGCCTTCTTCCATTACTTTCAATAAGTTTCGCCACTTTATATTTACACCATCCAAAACAAACACTAGCACTGCTCTAGCTAGCACTAGTACTCCATCACAAAACAAACACTAGCACTGACACAGCACTGAAAATACCACAACCGCAAACAAGAGAGCACGTTTGAGGTTAGAGTTTAGGGTTTGGAACAGCCAGTATAGGCTGTACTGCGCATGCGCATGTTCCGGTGACATGCTGCAGTTCGTTTCGATTGTCCGCGGCACAAGCTGCCACGTGACACTCCAATCCATGCGCATTACCTTCACGTAATCATGGTGTTGGTAACTATATTGCTGCACTTGTTATTGAGTCGACAAAATTCACAATGGGAAACGTAAAAATAATACGTTTACGTTGAGAAAATAGATTCTCCGGTTGGTAGACCTCATCTACCTTCATTATCTTCTTAAATATTTCCCTAAATACTTCTTTATTTTCATACCTCCTAAAGATAACAGACTTTAAAATGTTGTTTTTTTATCTTTTGAATACTACACTACACAATAGAAGCGGTTAAAAGACGACATTTTCACAGGCAACGACAAGGTTTTCCCTTCTTCAGAGAGTGAGACCACCACTAATTTAAGGTTAAACGAAATTGAAGGTATTAATTTAACCTTCGAATAATATAAAACTACCATCTGTTATACATATAAAGGATCTTATATCCTTGCCGAATGCCTTTTTTTTCAAATGACATTATTCTGATGGAATAACATTAACCATCATTCGTCATTGATCTCTTCACAACATCTTCTGGTTAGAATAACATGTCCCAGATATCTTAACTGGGAACGATTTGAAAATCCAACATTTTAACTCTGGGTATTTTAATATTTACAAGAAGTATGCATATATGGTGGCATTTTTCTGCTGCGTTAGAACTTCGTTTTTTGCCAAATTAATTTTGTGAGTGGATATTTATTTTGATAAAATATGCACTTGATTAAGACGACGCATCATTTCTTTGCACATATGACACTAACGGTTGGGAAATCAGCGACTTTCATATCAGAAAACACTGCATTGACCAGCATACGTGTATTGAAATTACTAAAGGCCGCTTTACACAATACAATTTTTTGCACAATTTCTTGTGCAAACTCTTGTATAAACTGAACGAAATTGTATGTTTGTCTGAATGGGATAAAAATAGGTACTCTTTCCCGATCAGTCATAATTGCTCAAGCATTCATACAATTTGCCTCTTTACACGGTACAATTTCCTCACACAAGAGTTTGTACGAGAAATTGTACAAAAAATAGCATCCTGTAAAGCGGCCTTAATCCATGCATGATAAGTAAAGACAGATAAACATGTGTAGATAAACGCCATTATAATCAATACTCCCCTCATTACTATGTTGATACTAACCATCTAAAAGAATGCTGATCTATTATCTAACATGTTTCCATGCAGTAGACTAGTTGCATGTCAGTAGTGCATATTTGGTGATCTTCATCCCCTGTCACACACCCTGGCGGTGGGTTCCACGGTATTGCCTAGATGTGTAATGTGTGTATCAATATTGCTGGCTTTCACTATTCAGTGGGAAGTTGCGTGGCTGCTATTTAAACATTCATCCCAGTCATCAATCACTGCCTCTGGGTACCACTCTGCCTTTGAGTTCCCGGCCCCACCCAGTTCATTAGCGGCTCGTCCGTGGTTCCTACGGCCGCCTGCGAAAATGAAAATAAAAAATAAACACTCTGCATCCTCTGCATGACACGGAGACTCTTTTTGGACCAACGAAAGCATCTGCCCTTTCGTTTCACCTCTATATTTCTTCGTGATTACACTTTAAATCTCGTGTACCTACCCTTTAAGAGTTACTGCAAAGCATGGTACTCAGGTAAGGCCAGCCAATTAAGGATTACTTTTGTTAAGGTGGCTGTAGCGATAATCTTTGAGTCATTGTAATAATTTTCCAAGTACGTCGAACAAATACTAGAAACAACATTTCAGTCAAGTACAACTATTTATACTTTGCCATGAAATTATGGAAATTAATATTGTATCTCACCCTTAATTAAACCATACTATGGCTTAGCAAAGCATGGTTTAATTAAGCATGGTAAGCGTGGCAAAAATGCCATGGTTACTATTGATTGGTAACGGGGTGGTATCAAAATTTAGGTGAAATTCATTGGTAAGTTGAATTACAGACCTCTTTTTTTTAAAAATAAATGGATGATTTTTCGGGAATTTAGGTCCCTTTTGTTGAAAATTAAAAAAATTTAAACTTTCTGCCGACGTTTCTGAAAATATATTTTTTCCTTCTTCAGGGCTTGAGTTCTATAAGGTGAATTTGTTTTATTCAAAAAAACAAATAGACAATTTCACCTTACAGAACTTAAGCCCTGAGGAAGGAAAAAATATATTTTCAGAAACGTCGGCAGAAAGTAAAATGCATAATTTATTGAAAATTTCAAAATATTCAGTGAAAGTAAAATAATGGAAAGATATGGTATAATACGTTAAAAATTCGTTTTTTTTATACAGTTACGTATATTAAAGTAATTGTAAACCCTACTTACGACTAAAATACTAATTTGTCCAATGAAAGTTGCTTCTTGCATATTGCTTTCTTAGAACTAGTAGCTTTTCCAAAAAAATCAGTCTTCTGTCATTGCCTGATTGAGCAAATTTTTATTTATTTAAATTATTATTTGGAAGCCATTCATGTCCAGAGCACAAAATACGCCTGATCAACTGATTTTCTGGTAATATCTCACTTTCGCAACCCCTATCTCTCTTTGCATTCCCCTTTCTCCCATTCATTACGCTTGGCCAACGCTTTGATGCTCATTTCTTTGTACTGTCTTGCACCAGCTGAGGCAACAAATAGCTTGGATTCTATTTGGTGCTACGTTACCGCATCCAATAAATTTGCAAGTATCCACACTAATTGACCCACTTTTTTGTCACATTATGATCTACTAAATTACCCAAACAAAAAAAATCAGTAAAGCGTGCTTTAATGAAGAACGTGCATTTCGGAGTACTGTATTATTATGATAAATATATTTTACTGTAATGATTCAATTTAGGCTTAATTATGCCTCTTGTATTTCAAAATATATATTTAAACAATCCATTGGATAAAATATCATAGAACATGAATTGAACAAAACTATTATGTACCATATGAAAATTAAATATTGCATTGATTCCAGCCTCCATTGTTATTTCGTCATAATTTGATATCAAGTTTTATTGATTGAACTGAATAAAAGAAATAATTATTTTCATGCTTAAAACATTTAATAATGTACCTTAAATATTTAGTTTTGTAGTATATTGCATACTTATATTGCCATAAGGGCATAGCATTTCAACGGGAATCATTTTCAAATCCATAAATCTTCGTTGAAAGGTCGAGACATAGCAATTCGGTAGGAAAATTGGTGAACGTAAAGTGATACATGTGAAAATCAGGGTAGGTTATCGGGCTTACCTAAAATGACGGTTTCTCCTTAAGATCATTTTAAAATAATCATACTCTTGGGTTACATTAAGTGAAAAATATTAACATACGA
The DNA here is from genome assembly GCA_933228895.1 of Platycnemis pennipes. Classification (NCBI taxonomy): domain Eukaryota; kingdom Metazoa; phylum Arthropoda; class Insecta; order Odonata; family Platycnemididae; genus Platycnemis; species Platycnemis pennipes. Next base: position 16,632,468 of record OW121856.1, read on the forward strand.
GGGCAAACTTAAAAATCAGGTCTCCAATTTATTTTTTCATAGAAAATGAAATTTATTCATATTGTTGGATACATCGTTGGAAAGGTCATGGCTTCAGCTATTTTTCGATGTAGTCAACCTGGCGGTCGATAACTTTTCTCATCCACAAGATGAACTTTTGCATCCCGTCGTCATACCAGCTTCCGTCCGCGTTGCGAATATAGGCGTTGACCTCCTCTTGCACCTCGTCGTCCGTCGCGAACTTCATCCCTCCTAGGTGTTTCTTCTGGGCAAGGAACATGTGAAAATCACTGGGTGCGAGGTCGTGGCTGTACGCAGGGTGCCCGATCACTTTCCACCCAAACTTCGAGATCAGTTCCTGCGTCTGATTAGCCGTATGAGGGCACGCGTTTTCATGATGAAATGAGATCCTCTTCGTCAGCATTCCTGGACGTTTGTTCTTGATGGCGCGCCGAAGATTTTGTATTGTGTGGCAGTATCTTTCCTGATTGATAGTGGTTCCCCGGGGCATCCAACTCCTCTTCCAACTCCTTCACCGTTACCCGGCGGTTTTTCAGCATTTCCGCCTCCACTGCTTGCACTGTCTCATCTGAGTGCGATGGTCTGCCACTTCTTTCCTCGTCATGGACGTTTGCGCGGCCGGAAAGGAACTCGCGGCACCACTTACGAACGTTTTTAACATCCATACATTTTTCACCGTAAATTTCAACCAATTGGCGATGAATGTCTATAGGTGCCACCTTTTTCGCGGTCAAAAATCGTATGACAGACTGAATTTCACACCTGGACGGAGACGCGAGTGGAAGCTCCATCGCGGACTGCTACTATGCCAAGACTGAGCTGTTGACAATGGTTTGTGGCAGCAGAGTGGTAGTGGGGAAACCAAGGAACACGCCGGTGTTACCGGATTGCACCTAGCTCTTCATGCGGCGACGCAATGACATAGGAGACCTTATTTTTAAGTTTGCCCTCGTATATATATTTTTATACTCGGTGTTTAAGGTCAATAAGAATTAAAATTCCAAAACTTTTTCCAACGTTTTGGATATTTATTTATCCATCTTCAGGGCTTTATATTAGCTGTGGATTGCCTTGAGTCACTATGTAAGTTGTGATGTTCCGTATTCTTTCCCTCGTAGTTGACGTAGTCTTTCTTGTTGAACCCGGCATCCGTGTTGTCTATATTATCTAGTGGTTAAAATGTTCTTGATGGATTCCTTGTTAGTTGCTTTCCCTCCTTGTTCGAGAATACAGACATATGAATCATTACACATTAACTCCTGACTATGAAAAATATAGATTATTATAAAAGAGGTTGAAAAAACAATTTATATAAAATGATTAATAAAACCCGTTATTTTTTAACTTCATAGTCGTTATCATGGTGCTTTATAAAATGTGAAAAATGTAACTAGTAGAAGAAATGGTTGGTGAGTTTACGTTGTGGGAGTTATTTTTCATTATAAGAAAGAAAAAACTTAGTTCTTTTACAGCTTATATATGTGGAGAGGTCAGTTAAAAGAGGGGGGGGGGGGGGGGGGGTAAGGGAGGTGAGTGGTTATTCATGGATTCTTTCACACTGTGTTATTCATTTTTTTTTCACACTGTAATCTTGAGAAGGGCCTGAGAAGGTCGAAACCGGTAGATTTGTTTTAAATATATTTTTGGAAAAGAACTAAGTTTTTTTCTTTCTTATAATGAATGTAACTAGTCTAGGCTTTTGAGTAGAAATGAGTTGTAAATAGATGAAATGCTCTAAACATTTAGAGTTTTGATGAGATATAACCTATATAAGTAAAGAAAGGATAAAATCTTAAGAGCTTCAATTTGTTAAGCAGTGAGTAAACTCACATAATGTAGTTTTTTTACTGCGCATTATTTATCACTCACTAAACTCATGCTCGTAAAGTCATTTTTTTTTAACATAAACAAAATTTTTTTCCGAGCGGTCGATTCAAGCTAAGGGTAAAGCATTTTCTCTTGGGTGATCGAGGGAGAGAAGTAAATGCTTTCCTTCCCACCTAGGGAACACTGGAACACCTTGCAAACAAATCCAATGGGCCATATTTCAAAGGGGTGCCTACCGTGTCGCTAGATATATCTTTAAGAAAATAACCTTCCTTGAGTGGAAAGCATTTTTAATATCCGGGGTTCCCTTGATCTCGAGAGACTAGCTATTTACCGTCTATGATAGATTACGCCCTTGTCGGGTGTGTTACCTCTTTCTGCACCCTAATCAAACTCAATTCGCGCAAGACGTCGCCCTCCTGGGAAGCTAATCTCATGCCTTTCCGATTTCTTCTTGGACAGCAGAGGTGACGGAGGTCATGTACCCTTAAATTGGCACCCGAAAGGTAAATTTTACCAAAGTTACGCGGTAAAAATCAGCCAAGGAGCTGATCGCTAACGTTCCAGAAAGTCTTCCCTAAATTCCTCAACTTAGTCCTCAACCCTACTATTTCCTGCATTCCTAAATATCTCTAGGTCTTAAAAATGTTCATCGCTTGTTCCTTGTTTGTCCTTTTGTGTATTTTTGTCCATATTTCATGATTTTTAAGGAAAACGGTCTAAGTATATTTGGCCTTTATTTCAACAAAAGTCATGGACACGGTGTCTATATTATACTTACCTACTCTATGGTAAAACGTATTTGGAACCAAAGAATGACGTCAGAGTTAGAAGGAAAGCTATAGGTTTATTTTTCTTCTTGGTAGGATTTGGATTCGTTTTTGGCTTTTTCAAACTTTGGAACACAATCCTTTTTTCTTGATTTTTCCATTGAAGGGTTAATATCAGTGCAGGGGTTACTCACCTATGTTGTATAGAACGTCCGTGAGACCATATATTATTTCAAGAGTCTGTTTCTCTTTTCTTCCAGGTAAGCAGAAAGGATGGGAGGTTACCGTGCATGCTTTCTTGGATATGACTGTGGGTAAGTGTTCTTATGAAACTGTTAATATCTATAATTCCATACTTCGTCTTTTGTTTCTCGTACCGCTTGTCATCCGTATGAGACACACCATGCTCAATGGAAAATGTTTAGCGTTGTCTCCAAAGCCTCTGGTAGCTAGGAAGTAGCTATAAAAGGCAACCATTTTAGAACATGACTATGAGCATATATATTTTTTCAGAATGAAGTTGAACTACTGAATACGTTTCAATTGTCGTACAATAAATATACTCACTTGTAAATACGCTTTTATATTTTTGGACATAGTTGATTGTTTTCTTTTCTAAATACTTTATTGCCAAAACATACTTGACCACGAATTCGAAAGATTGCAAACCATCCGCGAAGAACCTTATATGAGTAACCTACTTTGCATAATAGTAAGATTTTCACCAAGGAAATTCACGTTACTTCAATTTTGGCCTATCACTCTATCCAATTGTGCTAAAAAGCGTCATCGGCGTTTCAAATGTCTATGGCTCTTTCCAGGAAATTGAGAGGATTAGGGCTCGAATCCTGCTGACGATGGATGATAACTTTATTTATTTGTCTCTCTTGGTAACGGTATAGTTCCGTCAGGCCTGTTGACGGGACATGTATTTAAAAAATTCTTCAGTGCCAGGACATTCCACACAAACCTTTTTTTGATTCAAAACTCAGGCTTATCAGTTACAATGAAAAACATAAAAAGGCGCTATTATCACCAACATGAAGTGTTAAATGGATAAACATTCACAATTTGAACGAGTCCCGAGTAACAAACAAAATATAATAAAATAATAGAAATAAATTTAGATTTAGTTCTACGTATCCTCATGATTTTTTCGTTGGTTAAAGCTTTTAACGCATTCTGACTTAAAGGCGTGCCATCAAAAAAATATTTCATAGCAATTTAATAGATTTGGATGAATATGAACCATTTTTCCATATTTATTATTAAAATTAAATACATTGAGTGTGGCGGGGGAGTTCTGGAGCCCCCATGGCATTTAGACCTCTTTTTATATTCATTGTGCCAACTCTCATTTAACCTGCTCGCCACTTGCAGACAGGGGACAAGAGTTTCGTGGTACAGGTTTGGAGGGGGGAACCCTACCCATCCAACCTCTGTAAATCATAAATGTAAATTTATTGCTATTATTTAATATTTTTTGCTTTTGACTAGGTACTCATTTAAAATGTGCATTTTTATTCATTTAACACTTCATGGTTGTGATTATCGCGCCTTTTTCTTGTTGTCCTTTGTATTCAATGGGCTTAGCTTGCTTAAGTTCGATGACCTAACAGGAACCTGTGTGTCAACGTGGCTAGGTCCTTGTCCAATATTTGTCACTAACTCTAGGCACTACATAAAATATCCTTTTCACATTATGATTTGTATCTCTGGACTGTCTGAAATGTATAGTTTCTTCTTTCTCTTCTTCATCTAACCGTCATACAGCCTTCTGTCGGCTTTGGCCTCTGCTACAATAGTGTGCAGTAAATACAGTAATGACTTTTTGGAAAAAGAATAGCTCTCCTCCTTGCACTTACAAAATAGGTAATAATGAATTAACAAACGTGGAATCCTTTAAATATCTTGGAATAAGACTGACACATGATCTTTCCGGGGGTAAACACATACGTTAAATAATTGGTCAATTTAATCGTAAACTGAAATTCATCAAAAGAGTAGGAACTGGGTAAATGTGACGATCATGTACGAGAAATCAGCTACCTTTCCCTTGTTAGACCTCATTTGGAATATGCTGCCAGTATATGGGATCCCTACGAAATCGGTCTAAATAACGAACTTGAACGTGTGCAGCGAAGATCGGCAATATTTTTAAAGGGACGGTACGATAACTTTATTAGCGTAATCATTATATTAAATGAATTAAATATGGAATCATTGTCAGATTGTAGGTTGAAATTTAGACTTAATCTCTTAAATAAATTTCAAGACCATATTTTCTGTTATAATGTTGAAAATATTTTGCGAACCCCAACTTACTATGGTAGACTGGACCATAATCACAAAAATCGGGAAATTGATTGCCGAACTGACAGATTCAAAATGTCCTTTTTTCTTCGTGCAATTAGGGATATGAAATACGGTAAATATATCCAATACGAGTGTAGCAATGGATAACATTGGTAACAGCATGTTGGTATAAGGATTTGAAGCTGACCTAACAAACAGCATTTTTTTGCATGTTTGCTTTGCTATTTTTATCTTTTTTTACGTGGTGAAGTTTATTAATTAGTCTATTAATACTAATCCTTTTTATGCATGATATACAGTGCATGTTTTGTGAGAATTCACCCCGTGCCACACATCTTTGTGGTGGCTTGCAGGGTATTATGTAGATGTAGATGTTAGTTGGAGACTCTAATTTATCCATCGACTGCAGGTCTCACGACGATGGTGTTCCTTAATGCACACTGGAAGAATTTTTCCTAGAGCACTTCATCAAAGGTTTAGGCTTTTACAGTGTATTTTCAGACCAACGAGAAATTTGGCAACATTGGACCTTGCTCTCGCCTCGCACTCGATTCAAAATTTGTCCTCCGTTAGAAACATATTCCATTCCGACCATGAATCCGTTGAGTTCCAACTTTAACCCTCCCCCCTTCTGACCTAGTGATGGAAAAATGTCGGTCAAAATCGATTTTTCGAGCAATCGATTTTTAATCGAAATGAAAAGCTTGACTTTTCAGCAAAAATCGAAAGTTGAACCAAAAGATCGATTAATCGAAAAAATCTACGGTTCATTTTTGAAAAAAATGCTGTTGGTACAAAAACATGTTTATTATTCATTTGAAAAACGCTCATAATACATATTTGAATAATATAAAAATCTCCTAAAATGTACTTGGAAAACATTCTTGAATTATTAGTCGTAAAAATTTACAATTAACTTTAATGTGGATTACCGCTTGGAACCATTCCGCTTCACTAAAATTTTTAAGAAAGATCAACTGATGGAGATGATTTCTTGATGATCTAGGGCGTGCCTTTCCAATTTTACCGGCCCTAGAGAAAAGTCTTTCAAATGGGACGGATGACGTTATCATACTCAGCACTCTGATCGCGAAACGGTACGTGTTGCGGTATTCACCGTTTATCTCCTCCCAGACTTTCAGAGGATTGGGGTTGACTTTCCTATCGACGGGTGGCCTGTTGAGGTATTGCCTAACTTCTACTGGCATCTACAGTGGGCATCTACTTCTAACAAGAAGTGACCTCAGTGGCAGTTCATCGAGGACCTCTACTGACAACTACGCGCTGCAGAGATCAAACGAAATAGTCAAGATCGAAGTTAAAAAATCGAGTTTGGATCGAAACTCGAAGATGATGGCTCGATCTCGATTTCCTCGATCTTTGACTATTAAAACTCGATTTTCGATTTTAATCGAAATCGATTTTTTCCATCACTATTCTGTCCTCCCAGGCTGCCCATTCCTCCCAGAACTGTTCGTGCGTGGAACAGACTGGGATGCCATTAACCGCGTACTTTCCCTTCTGCCCTGGGACCTCCTAGAGTGTGGGTAGGGCTGTGAAATATGCTGTTTTGAATACCGCACTACGATATCATTCTGATATCGCGGATTCGCCCATATATCGGGTTCGCGATATAAATAGGAAATGTCGTGATATGGACATAGGGATATCGACATATCGGGATATCGTCAATCGGGATATCAACATATCGGGATATCGACATATCGGCATAGAGTGATGTCGGGATATCGACATATCGGGATATCGGATATTGACTTATAACATAATAGCTTAAGGCGAAAGGGCTTATAATTTTAGATAATAGAGGCTCTTTTCAATTTTTGATACGGTCCGTCTGAACTGAAATATAGCCATTTTTCCTTGGTCGAAGAACGGTGAAAATTTTTAAATTCCGAATTGTGGTTTAAAGACAATAATTTTATAAACAAGTTTTGAATTTTTCTTCTTGAATACGAGTCTTCAGTGTTGAAATCGTACCATGGCCATTCCATTCCCTACATGCAAATTTTATGATAAAAAGTTATAGTTAATAACAATAACAAATTAGACAATTTAAAATATAGAATTAACCAATGAGGAAGTGTAATATTTTGTAAGGAAGAGACCGTTTATATCACTTGTATAAGATCAACCATTACCGTGAAATTGAGCTAAATACAGACATTATTAACGGTGACAAACAAAAAAAACACAGGATCAGGGTATCGTCATATCGGGATTCGTCACATTGGGATATGGTCATATCGGGGTATCGGATATCGACATATCGACATATCGGGATATCGACATATCTTGATATCGCGTTTCGAAATATCGACTCCGGATATCAAGTTCATGTCGAGTATCGTCGACGATATATCGTAGTATCGCACAGCTATAAGTGTGGGTATCAGGATACGTCACGGTATCAGGATATCGTCACATCGGGATATCGTCATATCGGGATATGGTCATATCGGGGTATCGGATTCGACATATCGGGATATCGACATATCGTGATATCGCGTTTCGAAATATCGACTCCCGATATCAAGTGAATGTCGAGTATCGTCGACGATATATCGTGGTATCGCACAGCCCTAAGTGTGGGTCAGTGGTGGATTCACTCGGTCTCTTTTACGACTTCCTCCACAGTGCCATAAACGATTTCGTCCCTTCCCGCAAAATCTAAAAGACCCATGTGGATGTCTGTAGAAGCCGCCTTCACTCTCCGCTCCAAGGAAGCAGCTTGGTGACTTCGGAAATCGCACCCCAGCCCCCACACGTACGCGGGATTCTCCAAGCTCCGTAAGCATGCCAGGAATCTCCGACGTCGTGACTACACCAATCACGTAAGAGCAATCACTGAAGACTCACGGATAAACCCTAAAAAAATTTGGACACTTATAAACTCTAGAAGAAAGTCCACAAGGATTCCTAGTTATTTCGTTTGGGATCAAAGACGTTCTTCGGTGGTGAACGGTCGCTTGCCTTCAACAACTTTTTCTCCGAAAACTTCGCTCAGCCGTCTCAGATCCATCAGTTTCAACCCATCCCTCCTCTTTGCTCCCACTCATTAATTGTTATCTTCTCTTCACCAAATGAAATCCTCAATCGTCTTTCCTCATTACCTGTAAACAAGGCTACCGGTCATGATCGGGTCTCTGTTTCTTAAATGCACTGCCAATAACTTAGACATCGCGTAAATCGGAAATAATTATAGAGGTAATATTCAGAGTAGGTCGATAGTATTTGATTATTCCCTGCATGTTCAAATCAATGTGTTACTCGCACGCATTGCTCTTAGCATTCCAGGGATTTAATTTTTTTTGCATGCATGAGTATCTATTAAATTGGTTCCGGATTTCAAGTCATGTATGGTGTTCATGGGTGTGTCCAGCATGATTGGGATTTGGTAGTTGTTTCCTAATTACATTTAAAGGTGTAGTGTTTGCTTTGTGTTGTTCATTTTTGTTTGTTGCTTCATTGTTCCTGGTGTGGATTCACCCCCTGCCACACACCCTCAAGATGCCTTGCAGGGTATGTCGTAGATATAGATATATACGTTCCCATCTCAAAGATTTTCAACAGAGCCTTTTCATCCGGTACTTTTCCAAATCAGTGGAAAATGGTCAATATGACTCCGATATTAAAATCAAAATGCAATAATTCCATTGATAATTACCGACCGATTTCCATTTTACCAGTCCTATATATTCTCTACGAAAGAGTCATTCACAACCGCCTCCTTTCATTCACACTCCCCTTCTTGTCTCCTCAACAGCACGGGTTTCTTCCAGGTGGATCATGCCTTAGCAATCTCACAGTCATAAACAATCATTTGACTGAAGCCTTTGAGCAATCTTCCCAACTTGATTTCTGCTACATAGATTTCTCCAGAGCCTTCGATACAGTTGACCACACCATCCTAACATTTAAGCTTAAAAAACTTCTTCAACATTCACGGCACCTTTCTTCGTCTTCTCGTGGACTTCTTATCCAACAGGTCTCAGAGAATAATTCTTGACGGTATCTCCTCTCCATCCCACAAAGTAACCTCCGGTTTCCCCCAAGGCAGTGTTCTTGGTCCTCTTCTTTTCGCCCTTTTATATTGATGACATCACCCAATCAGTTTCTTCACGAGACTGTGGCATTCTTCTGTATGCTGACGACTGCAAGGTTTTTAGAAGAGTTGACAGCCACGCCGATAGCTCTGTCCTGCAGGATTCCCTTACTTCCGTTTCATAATAGATTTATACCTGGAAGCTTAAGGTAAATCCCTTCAAATCCAAAACCACATTAACCATATTAAACATATCTCTTCCAAAGGCTCTAGATGGACTCCTCTACAGATTTACGGAAATACAAAGTCCTCTGGCTCTGAAGTCCATCTTTTCCGGATGTGTTCTTCCAATAATAGATTATTGTTCACCAATATGGTCCTCTGATTGTCCTACCAATCTCAAAGCTCTCAATAGGCCTCTTAACTTCATCATCAGTATCGTCAAAATCGCAACCCCTCTCTTCGGAATCTTTCGGCTTATGCACTGCTCTCGGACCTTGATATTGTTCCTTTGCAATGTCGGCGCACACTTAGTGAGCTCAAGTTTTTCCACGGAATCATGAATGGCCGTTTCAGGTCTAAAGACCTTCTCCCATTGTTTTCTCTCCGTGTCCCTTCACGTAAAACCCGGAATTCATCTTTATTTCATCTACCTCACCACCGTTTATCTGTGACTCAGAGATCCCTAACCTACAGGCTGCCTCTTACCTACAACTCCCTCAATATCTCTTCTATTGACATAACATCATCCATTTCATCACTCACAACCGCTATCAACAAACTTCCTTCCTAACTCCAACTTCCTATCTTCCTCCCTCCCTAAATTACCATAGTGAATGTAGATTCAGTGTACATATATTATTCGGTGTTTAATTTTGAAAATTATTAATTTGATTCTTCTTGTTTTATTTTTTGTCCTACGTCTTAAAACTGTGTTATTTATCCTTCGTTAAAAACATCCCATGCAAAGGTCTCGTTGGCTGTTTTTGGATTTTATGTTAAATAAATAAAATAAAAATACCTCAGCTGTTGATAATTTCCATAATTCACATCCATATTGACAGCAGGTCTGATTTAACTTTCGTATATTTTTAGCGTTTTAAAATCTATAGTTTAGTGATGTTTACTGAGAAGACTAAAGTGTAGTAAAAACTTGGGTGACAAATTAAAGCTCTTATAATACATCTGTTAATGATAAAACATTAGTGGATATCTTGGTGATTTGGCTACTTCAAAATATAATGCCATAAAGTACGTAGTATTATAGTTATAATTGTGAACAACATTAATCCTAACGGGGAATCTAATTTCCGGAATTATAAGTGGCAGTCTAAAACGTTGCGTACGCTCACATTGGCAATCATGTCAATTTATAACGTAGCTCTATCCAATGATATGGAGACCTGTAAATCATCTAAAAAGACGTGACGCTGATGATATATTAGAAAGACTGTCCGGACGATTTTTTTCGGCGGAAATTAAAAAAAAGTGTCTTATTTCACACTATCATCAGGATTTATATTCCTTTTGGGTCAAGGTTTGGGAAGCCAGCGGCCATCTTAGTATGCACCGACATAAGGGCTTACTGATGCCGATACTCATTTGGATGAGGTGTATTTGCACGAGGTAAAACTTATGAGTGCTATGATGATGCAATGCATTTTTAAAATCGCAAAATAAACATAGAGAACGTCGTAAATACTAAAAGGTGCTAAATATGTAAAATATAAATATCAAATTCAAATTACATTTAGTTATAAAATTAATTCTAGAGAAATCAAATGCGTAAGTGCTAAATATATAAATATATAGAGAATAAATTCGAACCACATTTAGTAATAAAATTAATCGGAGGGAAATCAAATGCGTAAGTGCTAAATATATAAATATATAGAGAATAAATTCGAACCACATTTAGTAATAAAATTAATCGGAGGGAAATCAAATGCATTACTTTTTCTTCTTAATTCGTTTTTATGCATGGTATTTGGTGCATGCTTGGTGTGAATTCACCCCCTGCCACACCCTTTTATGGTTGCTTGTGTGGTATTATGTACTTATGTGTGGATGAAGATAAACTGACGCCGCTGTGATGATATTTGGGTTCTGATTCATGGTTATGAATATTTTAATGCCGTTGGAGTCTTTACAAGAAACGAATATAATCTCTTTATGAAACGCAATGTTTTGTGCAAAGTAGGCGGTGCCGATTCCTTCCCAATCACCCCCATTCTGCCTTCATTGTCACCCGTAAGCTAGCATGACAATACCTATTCTGGCACATTTCCAACCACCCTATGTGTAAACCGAATTGCCCTCTATACGGAAATCAATCGTAGAAATTCCAATCGGATTAGACGCCCGGGGATACCGCTAAACCACTGAAAGGCTCTTCCCAGAGCTCCTGATTGAAGGATACCGTTGATATTGCTGTTTAAATGGGGTAGGATTTGAGGTGTACCAAGGTTTCGTCCCTTTTCACCGTTAGGGAATGACATTCCTGACCCACCGCGAAAGGCAATTCGGCCTCCTTTATCTCGAGCTGCATACCTCCTTTCTTGCAGGAAATACAATTCGTTCCCTTTTAAATGGTGTTACGTTCGTCTTTCACCAACTATTCCGCAAACAAAATTTTTCAGTTTATCGGATTTTGGTAAACGTTCACCTGGTATCCACGACAATGGTTATTAACTCATCTGTAATTTCAATCCTGTGCCCGCACTTATTCCCTTGCCCCCTACTTTGAAATAGTACATAATATTTCCCTCACCGAACACGTCGTACCGTTGGAATGGAAAGCAGCCGATGTAACACGCATTTCTAAAACTCGTGATAGGGAGCAGCCATCTAACTATCTACCTATATCCCTCACAGCCATTTAATGCAATGTCCTGGGACATATAATTGTCAGTTCAGTACCTAGAAAGCCTTAATTTATTTTCCAATGTTCAGCATGGTTTCCGGAAGAGTAGATCATGTGAAGCTCAACTTGCTTACTTTTCCCACGATATTTTAGTTTCCGGCGAAAATAATCTTCCAGTGGATACAATATTTCCCAATTTCAAGAAAGCTTTTGACAAGGTGTCTCTTAGAAAACTAACTTTGGAACTATAATCTTATGGGTTAGGCAGTAATATAATATCATGGATAATTGATTTCCTTCATGATCAGGTACAAAGGGTTGTTCTGGACGGTGTAACCTCCCCGGCAATTGAGGTCACTTCAGGAGTCCCACAAGGTAGTGTGATAGGCCCACTCCTGTTCCTTCTGTACATAAATGATATAAATAAGGTGGTGAAAGTAAGCTTCGTCTATTTGCCGATGCGCAGTAGTGTACAGGGAAATTCTATGCCGAAGTGATAAAGAATATTTAAATGATGACCTGCAAGCAATTGATAAATGGTGCCAGACATGGCACTTAGAATTAAATACTAAAAAATGTGTAGTAATGAATATTCGGAAAAAGAATTGTTCTCCTAGCACTTACAAAATAAGTAGGTAATAATAAAATAACAAACGTGGAATCCATTAAATATCTTGGAATAAGACTGACACATGATCTTTCCTGGGGTAAACACAAACGTGAAACAATGGGTCAAGCTAATCGTAGGCTGGGATTCATCAAAAGAGTATTGGGTAAATGTGACGAACATGTACGAGAAATCAGCTACTTTTCCCTTGTTAGACTTCATTTGGAATATGCTGCCAGTGTATGGGATCCGTACGAAATCGGTCTAAATAACGAACTTCAACGTGTGCATCGAAGATCGGCAAGATTTGTAAAAGAACGGTACGATAACTATATTAGCGTAACCAGTCTATTAAACGGATTAAAATAGGAATAATTTTCAGTTCTTAGGTTGATATATAAACTTAATCTCCTAAATAAATTCCAAGATAATATTTTCAGTGATGACGTTAAAAATATTTTGCGAACCTCAACGTGGTAGACTGGACCATAATAACAAAATTAGAGAAATTGATTGCCGAACTGACAGGTTCAAAATGTCCTTTTTTCCACGTAAAAGTTGGGATATAAGTAGCGGTAAATATGTCCAATACGAGTGATTCAATCTATAGCATAGACAGCTGCATGTTGGTATAAGGACTTGAAGCTAACCCAACTAACAGCCTGTTTTTGCATGTATGCTTTGCTATTTTTATCTTTTTTTAAATAGCGTAGTTTTGAACAGCACCTATACAAGTATTAATCATTTTTATGCATGATATGTAGTGCATGTTTGGTGAGAGTTCACCCCCTGCCACACACCTTTATAGTGGCTTGCAGGGTATTATGTAGATGTAGATGCACAATCGTCCCCCAATCCTCTCTGTTAATGGTCCTCTTTCCCCACCCTCTTGCACCCCTAGCAGCCAGGTCTGCCTCCACTCCTTCCTTCCATCTCAGGCGTGGGCGTCTTCTTCTTCGTACATTGAAAAACTAGTATGCTATCCATTGATCCATTGCTAGCCATTGATACACTCGTTTTTTTTTTCTATTGGATATATTTACATCTATTCATATCTTTATTCGCACGAGCAAAGAAGGCAATTTTGAATGCATTAGTTCGGCGTCGATTTCTCTAATTTTATCATCTGGTCCATTCCACCATAGTAACTAACTAGGAGCTCGAAAGATAGTTTCAAGATCATCAGTGAAAACATTGTCTCGGAATTCAGGCAAGAGATGGGTACGTAGAAGCCTCAACCTTTTGCAATTGAAAGTCGATAGGTTCAACTCGTCAGAGTCGTTAGTTCTGCCCTAAGAGAAGGAGCAGTAAGAGCAACTTCATCGTTGAGAATAAGAAAAACTTTGTAATTTTCCACATAAATTTTAATAAAACAACCGCTGCAACACATTTGTGTCATCATCAGGGACTCGTCATCCTTGCTTGAGTCAACCGGTTCAGCCTGGGAAACTAATGCGAATATAAAAATATAATCAGAGGAAATTTTACTCGTGAAAGATATGACTGGTGAGACATCCGAGTGTTACTTCATGAACTGTCACCAAACGAATTACCTTATTCATCTTTAACCTAAGATTTATCCTTTGTGGCCGAGAAAATGCCTTGTGGTACTCTTCTTCCTCTCTGTGTACGAGATTTCCCCACCTCCGTCTTTCCTCCTCCCTTTAAGATTATGGCTTTGGGAAATTCTTCATCCATTTCTCTTTAAAAGGTCATCATGAAGTCATTAAATTCTAGATTGCGAAGAAAAGCGAATGGATGTAACGAATTGTACTAAGCAGAGAGGAAGGGGTTGTGTGGATTAGGGCTTTGGTTACGTCAAAACCATAGCGCCTTACCCGCCCTTTCTCCGGCAAAGGCGGGATATTTTTTTCTCTGCCGTAATATTGCTGTGCTACATATCAGCTACTAACCTCGGGAATATTTTCAGAGGATAGCTAGCTTTCCTTCAATACACCAAAGGAAATGTGAATGTGTGTTACTAAAGGGAAAGTGGAAAACAGCGGATGGAAAACAAGATACATAAGGTCAAATTTGTTGCTCATTTGGGGGGGATAGTAGCATTTCGGTGGTTATAGTTTGTAAAATGGGTAAGATCCTCTCTTTGAAGGTTTGCCTTTACGTTTTCTATTACATTACTGACACCTTCAACTTCTCAAGAGAGTTTACGTACTGTGCCAACTTGGCACAATTACTATAGAATGCATTGAAGGCGAGGATGGATTTTTTTATTTCTTCGGTTGTAATGGAACCTAAAAGCGTTACGGCTGCAGTAGGGAGTTATAGTATCATCTAAATCTACATCTACGCGATAATCTGCAAGCCACCGCGAGGGTGTGTGGCAGGGGGTGAAAATCACTAAGCATGCATTATTGGCATGCAAACAAGCAACTATAGGGTCTCAGGCAACTAGATTGTTAGTATCGACATAGTAATTAAGGGATTGGTTGTTAATACATGCATCATGTATAAACAAACTACTCTAAAATATTTCCCCTACCTATCCCTATGCTATGATGCCTATTATTTTCTCTTATAGTACGGGGAAAAATGACGTTTTGAATTTATCAGTACGACACACACACTCTCTCTAACAATATGTGCTCCCGTCATTATTCCATATCCCCTCAGTTAAAATGGACGAGTTGAAGTCCTTGATCGGTACTTCAGGATCATTATTGAAAGAATAAGAAAAATATGTATTCCCAGTAAGATTGTTTCTAATAACCTCTTCAACATCAATTCTAGAAGAGAAATCAGCCGGAAAGTAAAGAGTAACCAGTATTGCTTGCATTTAGCTGAATTCCCGCTGGTGATAGGTATATTTCATATTTTCCTTGACTGGGCAACGCAATATGATTCAAAAGACGTAATAAAATTTTATGTTTCGCTCATCCGCGCAGAAATGCATGATTTACCGTAGCATACGGTATATGAGCAAAAGAAAAAAATCCGAAAATTCCAGATGAGCCACTCCGGACATAAAATCCGCATATAAGGTTTATGAAAAAACAGAGCAGCTAAGACACGTAGTAAAAAGAGGCTACATGCATAGCTTTTAGATTCATATTTCCTAGTTTCTCAGCAAGGAAAACATGGCGATATAAAGGTACAAAAAACTTTTACTTCACATATCTTTTATCTTCTAGTGCAATAGATACCCTAAGTTTATGATAGATTGAATTTCCTCAAAATCATTTATAACCATGCAAATTGAATGCAGTAGTAATTTTTTGACGGAACAGTAGGTATTTTGTGGTAAATAGAGAATATTAATCGAAAGAAGTGCATTAATGTCGCAAATACTACATTACATTTGGTTGAATTGTTAATTTTTATTATTTAAGTTTCATTTCTTCCCCAATGATGAAAATATTTGAAATGAGGTCTAGCCTAGGAAAGCACAATCTAGGCATAGCAAAGCACTCTCAAATTTTATATGTTTTTTCATGAGTCCTAGCTAGTGGACTACCAAACTTGCTCTTTCCTGGGCTGAAAGATAGAAAATTGTCCATAATTTTAACTTTACAAGAGTATTAACCATTTCTGAAGGTAAATAATGTAATGCTGTGTATTTTTATTATTATAAAAACAAGGAAGGTTATGTTATATGTATTTTAAATTATATTAACGATGAGCCTCGCCATTAGAATGGACTCTGGGACAATGGAAATCATTAAATTGGATAAATGGTGAATGTTTAAAGTGTACAAATAATGTTGGAGTTGACGAAGTACATATCAAACAATACGCGCTCATTTTATATTAACGATGAGCCTCGCCATTAGAATGGACTCTGGGACAATGGAAATCATTAAATTGGATTAATGGTGAATGTTTAAAGTGTACAAATAATGTTGGAGTTGACGAAGTACATATCAAACAATACGCGCTCAAGATGACTGCGTATGAGGGCAAGAGTCTCCATTCAGGGGTCAACTACATTTGAATTTGTTCCGTGAATAGCCTTATATCTTCCTTTCTTTCTCTGTCGATCAGAAATATATAGTATCTCTGACACATGTTTATATTAAATTCTAGTCAAGTTTAAACACCTGAATAACGGCTCGGGATACTATGTTAAAACTGTGCATATGTTTCCAAGTTATGTTGGTAAAGAAAGCGCTCAAAAGTAGAAGCATTATTCTAATCTAATCAACCATAAGCGTCCAGAAACATGGTTGACCCAGTACTCCATTGTAATAATTGAGGTAAACGTATATTTGGGTATCCTGTGCAGGAAGAAGAGAATCCCTAGGGTCAGAAGAAAGTTATAAAATACACAAAACAAATACATCACTCACTCAGTGATTCAACCCGAAGGTTGGTTTTGATAGGTGAGAGTAGAGCTCACCCCGTACTAAGCCAATGGCGTGTAAAATTCGCACATTCAGGGTAGGGGGGCCAGTTCCTTTCTCTGGGCCACCTGCGATTTCCTACGAAGTTCTGGCACTCAGAAAATCGAATCGTGAGAATTTTTTCAGATGGGGTTATCCAGATAGGCTTGAACCAGAAAGGCAGAAATATTTGAGCCCGGGATCCTCCGGTTAGTAGTTCAGTGCTCTATCCACTAGGCCAATACGACCCCCTAAACAAATACATTCTATAAACAATAAATACAAGTAAAAAAATTGTTACACATTGTTTTTAAATACACTTTCAATATTGCACTAAGTGAATAGCCCCAATTCCACCGTGCAAAGGAGTTTAGGGAAAATTATTCTCCATCATTTTATTTTCTGGAAAAACATTGAATATCTTAGGCCCTATGTACTAATAATGATATTTTATATACTTTAAGCTATTGACCTTTCCTATTATCTGCGTCGTTCTTTGTACATCGACCGTGACTCGATGTGCCTCCGTCGATGGATGTGGCCCCACGTCGACCACTCGATGACCTCGCCACCGACCTATCGATCCCTGTCGATCTTTTGCCGAGCCGTTAAGGTGCGTTTACACGTAGCAGTTGACTGCTATGACAGCCAACTGCTGACAACTATTATGCTCCACTCGCATGTGTAAAAAGCAACTGCGATGCGAGTTGGTCGGTACTGGACATGTGTCGAACACTATCAATCCTAGTTCGAGCTATTAGCAAAGTTGAAGCCCGTCTACTTTTCAGCGGAAATGTATCCAACACAATCGCCAACGAAAAGCAATACGCGACGTCTGATACCGGGAATTTGGATGTAATAACAAGGATATACCTTCCCAAAGTGAAGATTCTGCTCTTTAAAGAATGGGAACAAAAGATAATCGTCAATGGAATTTATTGCTTGAAGAATTTCATGAAAATTTAAGCATCAATCACTGTTGAAATAAAACACTTTTTATTTGTTATGACAACGCCTAAATAGCGGCTTTAAGCTGCACAAAAGTTAGTGCAGACGCATCATAGCGGTAGCGACATAGATATATCTCGCGACTGTCATAGCAGTCAACTGCTACGTGTAAACGCTGCTTTAAGAGAGGCTGTGTCGAAACCACTTATCTATCGCATGCACTCTCCCACCTCTCTCAACACCCGAATTTTCATACTCTACATACTCATTTTCATACTCTTGACTGTTGAAGGAGAACTTCCACGACGCTGGATCCTTTCCTTTCCTTATTTCTCGAAGATGGATAAGAACAAACAGCGTCCTATCGAATCAGTGACACGATCAGGATTACGCAACCGATACCGCTATTCGAGAAGCTCGACTGACATCAACCGAAGAATAGCACTAGCTAAGGAGACGTTCATGAAGAGGACACAACTGCTATGCTCAAAGAACCTACGGCTGCAAGCAAGGAAAAACACCACCACAGCATTCGAATGGAGCGTGACACTCAATGGATGAGGGACATGGAACATCGGGAAAGCCGACGAGTGAAGAATTGAAGCCTTCAAAACATGGTGTTGGAGGAGAATGCCGAAAATTAACTGGCCCAATTAAGTGAAGAACTAAGAGGTGTACAGAAGGGCAGAAGAAGAAATCACAATATAAATAAGCCCTACGGCAAAGGAGATCTAGCTGGATTGGGCATACTTTGAGGCACAATTAATTGATAAGAAATATAGTAGAAGGGAAAATTGAAGGGAAGACCCCGTGAGGAAGACGGAAGAGGAAGTGAGGGAAAAGTATATAGGGCTAATAAAGAAGGATGTGAAAGAAAAAGCATATCAGGGTGTAAAGGAATTAACACTGATTAAGGCAGAATGGAGGGCTGCAGTAAACTAAACCTAGGATTGAAAAACTGATGATGACCGTTATTCTTATATAACCTGTTTATGTACCTAAAACTTGTATCCATTTTGTATCGAATACCCCATTACATTGTTATTTCGTATGTGCCGTATGCGTTGCTAAAGAGTGAAGTTTCAGCACTTTGCGTCATGCCTTTATCCTGATCCTCGGTTACTGGGGAAACCAATATTTCACCGACCATTCCTCGAGGTGATGCGTATAAAGAAAATATATCTTCCACATCAAAGTATAGTGATTTGCATAGGCTACATCAAATTCTATGCCAACCTCTTCCCATGCACAACCTTTGCAGGATTGTTTGCAGGATTTATAGATATCGTGTGTTCGTAGAGGCTTAGCTTTCATCATGTAGGGTTAGCTTCATGGGTTTTCCTCGTACTATTAGAGATATGAATAACGTTAAATATATCCAATACGAGTGTATCAATGGGTAACATTGGTAGCGGCATGTTGGTATAAGGACTTAAAGCTAACCCAACCAACAGTATGTTTTTGCATGTATGCTTTGCTATTTTTATCTTTTTTTTATAAATAGTATAGTTTTGAACAGTACCTATATAAATACTAACTAAATGCTTACTTTGCTATTTTTGAAATAGTGCTGTTTGGACTAATATATTAATACTAATCCTTTTAAATGCATGATATGTAGTGCATTTTTGGTCAGAATTCACCCCCGCCACACACCTTTATGGTGACTTACAGGGTTTTATGTAGATGTAGATGTATTGAAGTACGAAACCCAAGCACTCTACGAACCCCAACTTATTATGGTAGACTGGACCATAATTACAAAATTAGAGAAATTGATTGCCGAACTGACAGATTCAAAATGTCCTTTTCCTCATGCAATAAGGATATTAATAGCGGAAAATATGTCCAACACGAGCGATTAAATCCATAGCATGTTGGCGTAGGGACTTGAAGGTAACCCAACTAACAGCATGCTTTTGCATGCTTAGTTTGCTATTTTTATATTTTTCAATATTACAGTTTAGACTAATATATTAATACTAATCCTTTTAAATGCATGATATGTAGTGCATTTTTGGTGATAATTCACCCCCTCTCACACACCTTTATGGTGGCTTGCAGGGTATTATGTAGATGTATCGTGAAAGGATAGATTCCCCAAAAGCCTCAATATCTCCGTCTTTCTATACACGGAGCAAGCATCAAACCATGTCTTGAAAAGGCTTTCTTCTCCTGTTGTCCGGTTACCGGCGGAACTAATATATTTCGCTCGAGGGTTACTCCCAGGGACGCCGTTATTAAATGCGGGTCTCGTTCCTTCCATTTTCCCCATTCCTCTCTCCCTATTTCTTCTCCTTGCTCAACCCCTCCCCACCCATAACTACCATCTCCACGGCAACCAAAGACCGCGTCCTTGTCCAGCGTCCTACTTCTTTGTGTAAGAAGGAGAAGTTCATCGAGGTCATCGTCCACCGCGCCCGGGTGTGAGCCGCACCTGCGCTCGTGGTGGGGAGTCCCACTCCCGTGCTGCTCCGATATTGCGGGGAAAGAGTGTGAACGTGATTCATTTTAGTGTTCGATGCGGGCTCTGGGGGAACTTAGGCAACCATAACCAATCGAGGGCATTCAATCCCTCCATTTTTGCGGTGGTGGAGCGTACCATGGAAGTATTCGGGAGTAAAAACGGACCCCTCAGGTAAGAAACAAATAGTTTTTTGGATAGGATTTTCCAACATTAGGGTACGTTTACACGTAGCAGTTGACTGCTATGTAGGTCAACTGCTAAAAACTATTAAGATTGTTCGTTTTTGTTACATTAAAAGGTGTTACGATAGGTTTAGTAGTGTTTCAGAATTAATACAAGAATTAGTGTGGGAATCATTATCAGGGCTGTGAGGTACAGATTAAATTGATTACAAAAATTTCAATCGGATAGCTTTACTGAAGATGTTAGGCTCATATTAAAAACACCAGCGTATTATGTTAGATTCGACCAGATACATGGATAGATAGACCAGTGAGATAGATTGTCGTACTGATAGATTCAAAATGGCATTTTTCGCCTGTACTATAAGAGAACAGAGTAGGCAGCATAGAAAGGGAAAATATTATATTTTAGAATAGTCTGTAGTGCATGATGCATGTATTAACCCCTTAGATACTATAGATACTAAAAATCTATTTGCATGAGACCCTATAGTTCCTTGTTTGCATGTTGGTAGTGCATGATTAGTGATCTTCACCCCCTGCCACACACTCTCGCGGTGGCTTGCGCGGTGGGTATCGTGTTGATGTAGATGTAGATGTAAGACCCACTCGCATGTATAAATAGCAACTGCAATGCGAGTTCAGGTCGATACTGGACATCTGTCGAACACTATCGATCCTATTTCTAGCTATTAGCAAAGTTGAAGCCCGTCTACTTTCCAGCGGAAATGTATCCAGCACAATCGCAACAATCGCCAACGGAAAGAAACACACGACTTCTGATACCGGTAATTTGGGTATAATAACAAGGATATCCCTTCCCAAAGAGAAGATTCTGCTCTTCAAAGAATGGAAACAAAAGATAATCGTCATTGGAATTTATTGCTTGAAGAATTTCATGAAAATTTTAGAGATAAAACTCTTTTTATTTGTTATGGCAACGCCTAATTAGCGGCTTTTAGCTGAATAGAAGTTGGTGCAGACGCATCATAGCAGTAGCGATATCGATGTATCTCGCATCTCGCGACTGTCATAGTAGTCAACTGCTACGTGTAAACGCTGTTTTAGGGCGGATCGGAAAAATCGATTTTTCGCGGGGAAACTTGGCCCTCTGGAAAAAGTTGTCAAAATGACGCAAAATAAGGCCAGAAAAATTTGGGACCTCTAGGTCAACCAGAGAACCTCGCGCCGTTGCCATTTATAAGGGGGGGGGGGGGGGGTAGGGTGCTAAAAATGGAAAAAGTCAAAAATAGTTCATCAGTTCTTTGACAGGTGGTAACGTCGATGCATTTAAAATCGATGAGACACCAAAAAAGGTTATGATGTATAGTGCATAGGATATAGAAGTGCTATGTTAATTTCAAATAATTCCTCCGAAATTGTTATTCCCTGGAAATTGTTTAATTATCTAATATTAGTTAGACCAACGACGTAAAACGAACCAATGATAAGTTTTACTGCGTCCGAGGCGAGCCGGCAGGACGCGCTAGCGGCCTTCTGACCGTTGCGCCGCGACGCTGCGTGGGCGGTGCATAATTACGCGCGGCCGCGCACTCAAAATAGACAATTTGTGGCTTAACTGCTGCAGATACGTCCAAATGAACGAAATGTTTGACTTCACTGATCGCAACTCGGTAAAATCCATGGGGAACCGCTATGATAACATGACTTGTTCCAATAGCAAATATTCCACAGAGAAAAAAATCATTCGCCTTGACCGGGACTCGAACCCGTGCCCCCTGATATCCGGCCTGGTGCTCTACCAGTTGAGCTACCAATGAGTCCTTTGATTACTTTGTTTTGGTGAATTCCCTTAATAATTAGTATTCACCTTTGGAATGTAAAAGGTCCTTTTTTACCAGCTGTTAACATTAGCAACTATGATTTCTATTTCTTTCAATAACGCAATATAAGCTCCTTCATTGATGACATAATGAAAAAATAAACATTAATATTAAGTTTAAATTAAAACTTAATATGGTGGTGGACTAAAATAATTTCCCATTATCCAAAATATGATAGAAAAGCTCTTTAAATCTCGCAACTCGTATTTTACTGAGAGATATTTGCTGATGTTATTATCATTCTTTTATATCAAACTATATATATCATTTTTTTACAATCAGGTAGACAGGTATTTGGTATCGCATGTATAGTAAGGAGATTTATAGAATACTAATGTTTATTTGGATTGGTACGGGTATGTCTTTTGAATCAAACAACTATCACAAAAAATCATTTGACTACCTCCGAGCTTATTTTATTTCTATTAATCCAATTATATGGAAACAGAGACAGGCTGTTTATATTTTTCATTAAGACATACATGGTTGTTATGTATGTTGTTATGTTGTAATCAAGATGATGGGTAAAGCAAAGGTCACATGGCTGCGCAAAGCCCCGATATGAGAGTATTATACTCAATACAGTAACGTGACCTTCACGGAAGTAATCATGCTTTAGTCCTCGGAATGGGAAGAATCCAGCCAATTTAACTGATTAACTTCCTGCCTGGGGTGTGATGAAAATTGAATCTAGCAAAGAGCGGCGAAGTGACCTTCACTGGGTTGACTTTTATGCCTTTGAACACCGTACGGCAGCTGAGGATTATCACTCAGGATATCTCCTCCAACCGAAAGTTTTCGGTCCTGAGTGCAATTTCAATGCCTCTCGCTTTTAGCTATCTATCTTAGCCAAGCATTAAAATTACTCGCGATTCTTATCTCTTTGGTAGTTGACCTCTGACCTGGCATTTATAAGGACTTCCTTCATTAGCCCGCACTTTGCCTAATATCCATCGGGCATCTGTTAACATTTCAATTATTCTTTCTTGATGCTCCTATACATTCTCCCTCTTCCTTTGGGATTTAGTCGTGTATGAATTTTAGTTAAATTTACATTCACGCTATAGAAACTCAAATGTCACCACACCTAAGGTGCTGGTCGCTACCATCGGTAGCAAAAATATTATTTGAAACGTAATTATTGATGAAGCACACAGTATTTAACTGCAAGAGAATTAAGCCTCACATTGTGAAACCAGGTATTTATGAAATCAAAAGCTTTCGTTTCGTTTGCAGTTGTAATTGGTCGACCATGGTTTCAGCAAATAATTACCATTATCATGACACTGAGAATAACATCGCGATCATGTACGAGAAATTACCTACTTTTCCCTTGTTATACCTCATTTAGAGTACGCTTCCAGTATCTATATGGGATCCATACGAAAGAGGCCTAAATAATGAACTTGAACGTGTGCAGCGAAGATCGGCAAGATTTGTAAAGGGACGGTATGATAACTTTATTAACGTAACCCGTCTATTAAATGAAATTAAATGGGAATCATTGTCAGATCGCAGGTTAAAATTTGGACTCAATCTCTTAAATAAATTCCAAGATAATATTTTCAGTGGTGACGTAAAAAAATATTTTGCAAACCCCAACTTACTATGGTAGACTGGACCATAATCACAAAATTAGAGAAATTGATTGCCGAATTGACAGATTCAAAATTTCCTTTTTTCATTGTATAATTTGGGGTATGAATAACTGTATATATGTCCAATAGCATAAATACGAGTGTATGATTGGATAGCTTAGGTAAGTTGCATTTAGTATAAGGACTTTCCATTAATCTACTAACAGCATGTTTTTTCATGCTCGATTTGCTATTTTTATCTTTTATAAAAATTTAAGTTTCTACTGGTTTAATATTTTTACCTACAAATTCTTTTTAATTCATGACATGTAATGCATGTTTAGTGCGAATTTACCCCCTGCCACTCGCCTTTATGGTGGCTTGCAGGGTATTATGTATATGTGGATGTAAATCAACTCGACCTAAATGAAAGGGATGATGGTCGTTTGAAAAAAATTGGAAGGAGCCTTGTTGACTTTTTGCTACCTGGCGGTGAGTCATTCTTAATTTCCGTGGGTAGTTATTTACAGCACCGGAGAGTAGGAATGCGGTGGATGGTCGCTGAATGTAACTGTTTTGTGCAAAGTAAAGTTTTTATTTATTGTTCATCATTTTTACCTTAGCATAACAATTTTGAACTGGATTTCACTTAACGTTGGAATTTTTTTTGTTTTTATTAGAGCACAGGGTGGATAACAATGCTTTGGTGCCAAATTATTCATTCAACTATTTTTTCCCAGTGCAGGTGTAAAAAAGTCTGCCTGCTAACCAACTTGCTTGTTGACAGAAGTAGGCCGGTGAATGGAGGCCATTCTTACTGAGGGAATCCCAAAATTTTGGGGTAAAACAGGATAGTATTTTTTCGCAATGTTCGGAAAATAGACTGCGTCACAGATCGATACTTTTGAAAGAATTCGAAAAAATTAACGGAAACACGAAAATGTATTGCCCTATATTTACAGAACTTACTGGGGAAGGAAACAGAGGCAAGGGCAAGTACGTTTATGACTTAAATTAAAGACCCTAGTTCTCTAGCTAAAAACTTCAATAAATACTCCATTAGCGTTTTTGAAGAGGCTAAAAGTAAACATATTCAGCAAAAACATTAGATAACCCCTTTATTAATTAAATAAGATTGGCAATTTTCCACAAAGAAATCTTTACTTCGACTGGTTTCGATGTGATACATCATCATCAGGACCTGATGATGAATCATATCAGGACCTGATGATGATGTATCACATCGAAACCGCTCTTTGTGGAAAATTGCCAATCATAATTTAATTATGTTATTCCACCATATAACGCCTGAAACGACTCTTTTTATTAGATAACCCCTGTTTTGAAAAATCTATACTCGAATATTTGTACTCACAATTAGAACCAGTTATGCCAAGAGAAATTATAAATTTAGTCAATTCATTACCTACTGGTAAAGCACCTGGAATTGATGGGATCAATAGTACCACGCTAAAAAAAGTTGTAGAAAGTATAGCTCTTGTGCTCATTCACACATCTAATTTAAGATTATCTTTTGGCGAATTCCCAAACTGTCTTAAAAATCTGTGGTTATACCCTTATTTAAAAAAATTGATAAATCCCAAGTAACAAATGAAAGACCTATCTCGTTATTGTCAGTCTTTTCAAGGTACTAGAAAATTATTCAAAAGAAGATGAATGAAATTTCTAGATAAAAATCAGATCCTAAGTTCATGCCAGTTTGGATTCCAGTTTGGAATGGGGACGGAAAATGCTTTAGGCAGCCACTTATCCAATATGTACAAAGCTGCCAACTTAAGTGCCCGTAATGTAGGTTTATATGTCGATATAAAAAAGACGTTTCACACTCTTGATCACGGTATACTTATGGAAAAAATGCATCAGATAGGAATTCGCGGGATTCCTTTGAGATGGCTTAAAAGCTATCTTTCTTTACGGTTTCAATGTGTCAAGGTTGAAAATAGCCATAGTGAATGTAAACTAATTGAAACTGGTTTACCACAGGGTTCTTTCCTGGGGCCAATATTGTTTCTCTTATGTAACCACCAATTAAAAGGTCATGTAACAGCTTTTGCTGGCGACATTGCATTATATTGCAATGGGCATGAGTGGACGACCATCTGTGAAAATACACAGGAAGATTTAGCTTTTCTTAAGTAAATAGTTCTCATATAATGGACTTGAGTTAAGTAATAAAACTAAGTATATTGTGTTCAATCTTGGTAATCGTCCCGATCCAGGTGATTTGAAACTGGTCTATCATCACTTAAGTTGTAAACATATTTCATGCTGTTGCATGCAAATTATTAGAGTTAGTAATTTAAAATATTTGGGAGTCATCCTTGACAAGTCGCTGAAATGGGACCACCAAATTACTTTTTTTCCGCAGCCTTGAGAAACTGTCTATCTAAATTTTACTTTGTTCGAAAAAAAATGTACACTATCTTTGAAAAAAGTTATTTACTTTGCTCTTGTATAATCAAAGTTCAATTATGGATTAGATTTTCGGGGTGGCGAATTCAATAAAAAATTAAAGCCTGCTGTAATCCTTCAAAAAAGAATTATAATAAGTATGATATTAAAAAAAGGGTTGGACATTGGTATCCCTTGATTCTAATATTACTTCCATTACAGCATTATTATGCATGTAAGGTATTGAAATTATTTTATGTTATGAGTGGTAATATTCCAACTATATCAGGCAGCATGTACAAGTTTAATTTGAGAAAGGGAAACGTCCCATTATTTAAGCCAAATTTAAATATTTTCAAACGATCCTTTGTATACATGGGTTCAAAAGTTTACAATTTGTTGCCCGAGAAAATAAAAAATGTAAAAAATTGTAAAAAAAAAATTATTTTAGCCAAGTCATGGATACTAGCTAATGATAATGTAAGATTCTCTTGATGTCATCAGATTTTGATTTTCGCCTTGTAAAAAAAATTACTCGCTATTTGTGCCTCGCTATTAGTAATTATTCAGATGTTAATGGAATTTATTGTTTATTTTAACTACTTTCACTTTCGTGTGAAAAAATAGAAGAGTAATAGATGCATATACAATCATGAAGGTTGCTGCAGCACAGTTTCTCCCTTAAGGCAACCCAGCTTTCTTATTCTTTTGCTGTAATAAATTCAGTATTTTGTATTGTTTTGTTGAAAACAATAAATTTACTTTACTTTTCAAGCTCTACTACCTAGTTTACTACCTAGTACCTTATAGCTCGTACTCAAGTAAGTTTCATAAAAATAGTTCTTACGCAGTTATGAAGGCAAAGAAAATTGCTTTCAAAGCAAGGTGGTACCCATTTAGGCGTTTTCATTATTTCAAATTTCATTTATTATTTTTGTATAATTTTTGAGCCGATGGACATTCTGAGATTTTATTGCAAAAACAACTGTCTTGCGATGATATACTCATTGTAACGAATTTACTTATTATGTGAGAAAGCACATCTGTGGTGTGGCATAATTATTTTAAACTGCTGGATGGAAATATATCGGAGGATGCTGCTTCAGTTTCGCCACTGGCATCCACCATTGTACATCCGGAAATAAATAACTCGTTTATTGGCTGAAGCATAGTATTTCTGTCATATTAAATGCAAATTGATGTTAACTAGTTGCCCTGAGGAAATTTTGAATCACATTCCATTCAGTAATGGGAAGGGTTTTCGAGCATTTATATATTTCATATGGATCAGAGGGAATATATTCTTCTGAATAACTCAATAACGAATTTTAGATCGGCAAGATTTGTAAAGGGACGATACGATAATTATATTAGAGTATAAGGACTTATAGCTAACCCAACTAACGGCATGTTTTTGCATGTATGTTTTGCTATTTTTATCTTTTTTTTAAATAGCGTAGTTTTGAACAGTACCTATACAAGTACTAATCCCTTTTTTATGCATGATATGTAGTGCATGTTTGGTGAGAGTTCACCCCCTGCCACACACCTTTATGGTGGCTTGCAGGGTATTATGTAGATGTAGATAACTGAATCTCATAATTCTGAAATAAATATTCTCGGAAACTTATCTCATGAACGGCCCATGTCCCTGGTCGAGAGTTATCTGCTTGCCTTCTATACTGGGATTCATCATAAGGGTACTGGGTAAATGTGACGATCAAGGACGAGAAATCAGCTACTCTTCCCTAGTTAGACGTCATTTGGAATACGCTGCCAGTGTATGGGATCTCTACGAAATCGGTCTAGATAATGAACTTGAACGTGTACAGCAAAGATCGGCAAGATTTGTAAAGGGACTGAACAATAACTTTATTAGCGTAACCAGTCTATGAAATGAATTAAAATGGGAATCATTGACAGATCGCAGGTTGAAATTTAGACGTAATCTCCTGACTAATAAGACAATATTTTCAGTGATGATGTTAAAAATATTTTGCGAACCCCAACTTACTATGGCAGACTGGGCCATAATCATAAAATTAGAGAAATTGATTGCCGAACTGATAAATGCAAAATGTCCTTTTTCCCTCGTACAATTAGAGATACGAATAACGGTAAATATGTCCAATCGGAGAGTAGCAATGGATAGCATTGGTAGCTGCATGTTGGTATGAGTACTTAAAGCTAGCCCTACTAACAGAATGTTTTTGCATGTTTGCTTTGCAATTTCTATCTTTTTTAAATAGTGAAGTTCTGACTAGTATATTAATATCATCCCTTTTTTATGCATGGTATATAGTGCATGTTTGGTGAGAAATCACCCCTGCCAAATACCCTTGTGGTGGCATGCAGGTTATTATGTAGATGTAGATGAATGCATTGGTTCTCCAGCAGCCACAGTGGCAATTGGCGTGTGGCAGTCTCTCCAATTTTTCAAAATCATCTTGTTCTATTTGATACGGTAAAATTAACCGTATCAAATAGTTTGGTTAGTAATTTAATCAAATAAGTTGGTAAAATAATGTAAAATGAGCCCAATTGTATCGGTTTCATCGCCATCGCAAATGGATGAATCTTGGGAATCAATTTTATTAGAAGGAAGGTCAAGGATGAGGAAAACGGACTCGGATAAGGGCTTCTTTCAAAGATTTGTAAATATTGATGAAGAAACGGTCAAATATTTGCAGGGAGCCTCATGTACAAAAATAACCTAAGCCCACAAGAGACCAGTATCTACACAGCGTAACAAGATCATACAGTTATGGAAACCCAAGATCCAAAGCAGCTCAGTTAAGATGGGAGTTATCATTGAGCCATGGTAGTGAACATTGAAGCATTGAGACGTTTTTGTCGCAAATTCACTTCGTGGAAAAATTAGTTTCCCAGATACAACCGAGCGTTTTGATAGGACTCTTTTCTGTTAAAATCATTACATTTTCAATGGAAATAACCATGTGATGGATAACATTTTTTGAGCGATTTGGTATCAGATTTTTAAAAATTTCGGTAGTTAAGAATTGGCTTGAAAACACGAATCACGAACAAGTTGCTGAATCGGCTCGGTAGTCGTAAGAGTTTGATAATCTTCACCAAGCTTTCG
Organism: Platycnemis pennipes; assembly: GCA_933228895.1. NCBI lineage: Eukaryota > Metazoa > Arthropoda > Insecta > Odonata > Platycnemididae > Platycnemis > Platycnemis pennipes. Next base: position 16,661,805 of record OW121856.1, read on the forward strand.
GTAAATTCCAAGACCCGACAAAGCGTTTGATTAAAAGCATCTGACTCGTCGAGATTCTGTTCGATAGATTTTACGATCATTCATGATAGTCACGCTGTTTACAGAAATGCGTCTATTGTTGCATTGTTTATAGAAAAGGAGCCGTGCGCTTCGAAAATACTGCTCTGCAGAACGGGTTAACAATATCAGTGGCTGTCCAATTCATTTAGTTGAAACTACACTCTTTGCGAGAGCATGAAATTAAATTGGTATCGTATCCGTTACAATTGATATTCGGCCAACTATTTCTTATCTAATTAAAAATGGATGCCTCAACCTCCAACCTCTTGATATTCGTGTACGATATTCGATGTATCAGATGCAAGCCTTAAAGTCTACTCTGTGAACCACGTGAATTTCTTGCATGTGTTGTGTGTTTGCTCGGAATCTGCGAAGTTGTGAACGATGGAAGAAGAGCTGCGAAGCCTGCTGAAGTCCTAGGGTTCTCTGGACTTGGCGGAGTATTTCTTAGGTTATTATTGCTTGTTATCTTATTTTATAATAATGTCGTAAAATTTAATTGCCATTCACTGCTTCAAATTTTGTAATTTGTGAACATTAAATGTGCTTAGATGAAATAATGCGAGCTTCTAATTTGGCTTGAATGAAAATGTCCGAAGACTGCTCTCCCTTGCTCTCCCCGTTGATGATTGCCTTGACAATCGAAAAACTGGTTTCGGAGTCATCCTTTTTTCTATAATTAATTTGGCAATTGGATTTCCCAGTCTTTGGACATTTTCATTAAATATGTTTGATTAGTTCATACATTAATAAGGTGTGATAAATCACGATGACTATTCTGTTCTATAAATTTAACCATATCAAATAGGTTGGTTAGTAATTTAATCAAATAATTTGGTAAAATAAACGGAAAATGCTAAATTTTGTTCGATAAATCTAGCCATACCCTCCAGAATACGGAACAAGTTTGGTAAAATTAACCGAAGAAGGATAGTTTTTCTTGATAAAATTTATCGTACTTTTGATTTAATTTTACTTATCTCTCACCAAATTTTTTAACCAAACAGTCTTGATAGCAATAACTGTGCAATTTAATGTTCCATAGGAACTGAACTTTTTGATATAATTTCTCAAAATATGAGCAATTCAATCAATATTTTTTCAGTTTGGCAAGACATTTTAGATAGCTTTTTTCACAGCACTGCATGCATCTACATGTACCTAAAGCCTGCAATCCACCACATAGGTTTGTGGACAATTCTCACCAAACATGCACTAAATATCATGCATAAAATAGGATAAGTAACTATGTACTAGTCTAAACTTCAATATTTAAAAAAGATAAAAATAGCAAAGCAAGCATGCAAAAACATGCTGCTATTTGGGTTAGCTTTAAGTCCTTATACCAGCATGCTATGACAAAAGTATACTTCCTGGGTTCACCTCCACCCCATTAAGGCGGAAAAAAATCCTCTCCGCATCTGTCTCTATAATCATGGACTCTAAACCATTAGCGTTCACCTCCAAGTCCTCACTATGCAGTTACCTATGCTATCCATTGATACATTCGTATTGGACATATTTACCATTATTCAAGTCCCTAATAGGAACAATGATGAATTTTAGAGGAAAAATCTATGGCAAAAATATACTTCCTGGGTTCACCTCCACCCCATTAAGCCGGAAAAAAATCCTCTCTACATCTATCTCTATAATCATGGAATCTAATCATTAGCGATCACCTCCAAGTCCTCACCATATTCTTTCTTGTTATTCTTACCTCTCTTATTCTTATTATTATTTAAGAGCGTCCATCCTTCTTCAATCTCTTAATTTTCTTTCTTTTCCATCTTCTACGCTGACTTCATCGTGTGGACCAAATATACTGTTTTGCTGAGTAATTTACCACTCTCGCGGAAGGATTAAGGGCGTTTTGCGTTTCATTCCCAAAACGCCAGCATTTTATACTTCAGTTTTTACTATTCAATAAACTACACTGTCACTAATGAATTCAATTGTTAAATAGTATTTCCACCATTTCTTCCACGTTAAATAAGTGATGAACTATTTTTTACTTTTCCATTTTCAGCTCCCCTCTCCATAAATGGCCACGGCGAACATGAGTATTTGCACTCAAAAACCGGTCAAAAGTCAAAATCACCAAGTAAAGTTAAAATCTTTTCAAACGTATTAATCTTCATTATCGATAACCGGACCGTCTATTAGCAGTCAGTTCCATCCCCTCCGCACACGCCTATTGTTGCACAGTCAAGTCGGAACCAAGACAATGGGAAATGCAAAGTGCTTGTTCGTGTGCTTTCATGTGTGCAATTAATTTCTCACGCTATTGTGGAGATGAAAAACACTTATTGATTACATAGGTCTACAAAAAATGATTTTTATTGCCGAAAACGTTTAAACTGATTTTAACTATATTTGGGCGCTGAATCTAAATATGAAATCAGTTTTTTTCTCTCAGCTCTACTTTTGTACATATAGCATTTTCATCCCTCAATCATTTTGATTTTATAGATATTTAGAATTAATCTTTAAAACCTTTATCTTAGTTAAGCAACAATTCAATGGTATCTTATTTATTTCTTTTAAGCACATGAAGGTGATTTCTATTCTTAAACCTCCTCATTTTTCTCATTAAGGCCACCTTCTCTCCATGCAAACGGGTATTATTTTTAAATTCTGCTTTTGAAACCCGGTATTTTTTTTTTAAATTTTTAACATCCCACAAGATCCTTTCATTAAGCTCACTAATTAAGAATCATTTTGTCAAAAACTTCATTTCTCTCTAGTCAACGTCTGGCCTTGTTTTCGTTCATAATACCTCTTTCATCCAATTCAAATTTTTTTAGACCTTTACCTGCGAAAAAAAGATGGAGTGTATCCCTTGCCATGGCAGAAGCATTTCAAGTTGATTTCAAGTCGCTTAGCTGCGTAATCCTTCTCTTAATCCATAAGGGAAAGGAATTTCAGGTGTCATACCATATCTTTTACCGACGTCATGAGTTGAAAATATGTTTTGAATCCAGTTATTAATGCTTACTCTAGATAAAATAAAAGCTATGTTTTAGGATACCAGGACCAGAGTCATAATTATTAAAGGCATTCATGGTGTCAAAGTGTTAAATACGTTCATAGGAATCATTCGCTATTTTCCATCGGTTCCGCCCAAAACTAAATCCCTAATATTTGACCCAATATTCTTCAACAGTGTATTTTTCCTTATCTTCTCTTTTTATGTGAACATCAAATTCTTGCAACTCAAAATTGACCCAGAAAGAAAGAAGAATGTGGCAAATTATTTTGATATTTAGTACCATCACAATTTTTTACTATTCCAGTGCTTCTTAAAAGAATATTTTTTGTCTTCTTAGAGTTGTAAAAATTAGTGAAATTAAATTTTTAAACATTTAGAATAAAAGAAGAGAATATGATTATTTTTTTATATTATTGCCTTCAAAATGTTTTACTATTCTGCCAATTCTTTAAAGAATATTTTTTTTCATCTTATTGGAGTGAACGGTAGTGAAATTCAGTCGTAAACAACTACACTGTCGAGTTTACATTGGTACCATCCCCTTATGGAATTTATCATAAATATATAGCTATATGGATGTGGAAGAAACTCCCATTCTCCCCAACCACCCCCGCGTGTCCCTCACCGCATTAAGCGCCCCTCATCCCTCCGCAGGCCGCAACCCCCACGGCACCACCGCCTCTCCCTTCACCCCTTCCCTTAGCGGTTCATAGGGCCATGGGTTTTGCAGACAAAGTGCTGTTAAGTTTAAAATAACGCTCCTCTGGGGCTGCGGAGGGAAATAAGTGATGAGGCAGTGGCTGCTTCCCTTTCCCTTCAAAGGATATTCAACTCACATCCATACTTGGTACAACAATGGTGAGGGATTATTGGCTCTAAAAATTTCCGTAAAATTCACCAACAAGTTGTTAGCAGAAATTGAACATTTCCTTATTGTTATAATTAAATAAAACATCAAACAGCAATATGTTACATTGCAGAATTAAGAATTCATTAAAATAGTCGTTATTGTTCATAACAGAAGTCATCATTTTAAATGTGTTTGTTTTCATATTGTTCAACGTTGCTTTCACCCTAAAAAAATATGAAAATTATTCTCGAGGCAATGAAAATTAACCTCGAGCCATAATTTCCATAAGGAAATACATCAATTTTATCCTCTCTGTTTACAATTTATTTTTGCTTGAGGTGTTTTGACAAATACCGATGAGTTTGAAGCAAATGGTTTAATTTCTAGTAGAGATGGGATTTACACGCTCTACAAATGATATGTCATTTTGTTGGCGGTAACATACATCATGCTACTCTAAAAATTAAATATTAATTGAATGAAATGTTGACGAAAGTAGAAATCAATGTGGATAAGGTGTATCTAATGTTCAATTTTGGAAAATTATTCATAGAAGTAGTTTAAATAAATCAATGCGCTAGAATAATTAGGCACGTTGGGTCATGAAATCGAATTCGTTTCACCTATAATAAGAAAGTATACTACCTAAGTAAAAGAATATCAATGAGCAGGGAACGATTATTGATAGGCATAAGTCTTAATGGACAAGAGTAATTAGCATTGCTACATCCAGAGATTCATAAAAACAGATGCGAAAGTCCTAAGTAGCCATAGTAATAACTATTTAGTTACGGATTCAACAACGCATACTACAACGACCAAAATTGTAGAATTACCCATTAAGGTTTTTTTATCGAGCATGGTTATATCACTCTGTGTAACAAAAACTTACGTCTACACCTACTAAGAATGCTGCGAGCCACCACGAGGGTGTGTGGCAGGGGGTGAGGATTCAACATGCAACTAAGGGTGTATACTACGATGCTAATACTGTATGAAAAAGTGTTAGGTGTAAGAGACGCGAGTAAATATATGGCTAGTATATACATAGTAAGGAAGTATTTACTGGTTAGAAAGGCCTTCTGTAAATATATTTATAGTAAACTAAAAACTGAAGCATCTTAAGACTTAGTCGTAAGACTTTTTCTTAAATATTAGCGTTGCTGGCTGCTTAACTGGCACATATCAACATCGACTTAGGTATGCTATTGATACTATTGATAGAATTTTTATTCCTCTTGGATGCAAGTAATTGATTTTCATACTTTAATAGATTTAATGTCATAAGTATCTGTATTTACATAGTTGTTAAGGGATTAGTTGTTAATACATGCATAATGCACTACGGACTATAAAATATTTCCCCTACCTATCCCTTTACTAGGCTGCCTATTGTGTTTTCTTATAGTACGGGGGGAAATAACATTTTGAATCTATCAGTACGACAATCTATCTCTCTAATCTCATCTATCTGGTCGAATCTAGTATAATACGCTGGTGTTTTTAATATATTACTAATATCTTCAGTAAAGCTATCCGATTTAATTTTCTATACGATATTTATCTGTTATTTAACCTACGCTCTGATAATGACTCCCACCCTAATTTTTGTATAATTCTGATACACTCCTGAACCTATCGTAACATCTTTTAACGAACCTAGCTGCTCTACGCTGCATACTGACTAGTTATCTGATCAAACCTAATTCATTGGGATCCCATACACTGGCTACACACCTGTTCAAGGTGGGGCCTAACTAGTGAAAAATAAAATCGCTCTTTTGTGTTCTCATCACATTTTCCAAGTCCTCTTCTTATAAATCCTAGTTTTCTCTTCACTAGGCCGCATATTCCCCGGATATGTCATCCCCACGATAAATGTTTAGTGATTGTTACACCTAAATAAATGATGCCAGTAGTCATAATATTGATTGGAACGAGAACTCATTCATCTCATAAATTACAAACGTGATACTGAATTTCTGGGCTTGAAAGCACCAATTTCATACACTAAAATTTTTCTTTTAGATTCCGTTTTCCAGAAGTCAATATGACGGCCACAAATAAATTGAACTATATTTCTTCTATTTATCTATTGCTAGTGTTGCATTTTTTCTGTCCATCTAATATCCAGAATATTAATAATGAAGATAGTATGGGGGATCAGGTTGGTGTGGTGGCTAGAGTAGGTACTAGCCTCCCATCCCGAGGGCCCGGGTTCAATTCCCGGCAGTGGTGGATTTTTCAGTGGTAAAGTGGTCCCCACTTGAGTGCTTAGCGGGGGGCATTTCAAGTTCAGTACTCCGCCCGTCGGATGGGACGCTAAGCCGTGGTCTCCTTGGCGCCTTTCGTTAAGAGTAGGGTAATGCCGACACCGGGTTTCACTCCACACTTCCTCAGTTCCTGAATCATCCTACCGTTACCCAATTACCTACCTACACTAAATGGCGCAAATGACCTCAGCTGTCGGTCGCCTCCCCTGAATAACCAACTTAAGATAATGCTTCATTGATATTCATGCAATGATCAATATTTTTCTATGTCAGATAACAAGTACACAGATATATGGGCTATAATTGAAATGAAAAAAATATTAATTAAAATGTTAATCGACATATAATTTCAGTAGTACCATATATTCTCAAAAGTGGTGAGAAACATTTTTTTCATTGTCAAGGTATTTTTCAAGACCAAACAGAATATTCATTCCATTCCAATACGATCCGAGTTTCTCACTTTCTCGTCGAAATTCCTTCAGTTGAGGGTTGAAGGGAACAGACCCCTAATCCCCATATCAAATCCCCATAATCATACGCGGCCTTCATCCCTCCCAATGGCCGGACGGGAACAGCTTTCGAATTTGGCGTGCAGCAATTTTCACCCCCTGCCCGAAGAGAAGCTAGGAAGCTTGGGAAGTGTTCGGGGAAGGATAAAGACCTTGGCGTAAAATTAAGCCTCCGCTCATCTCTTCCACTCGAGAGCCTTCTTCCTTTTTTTCCGCTCCTCGGCGTAACACCGATCAGACGTTCCCCTTTCCACAATGGGGAACGTGCGCTATTTTTTGTAGCACTTTGAATGTGAAGTTAAAAGCTAAAATGTGCTCGGCGAAATGTTTTCTGAAGATATAATTTTTGTTGCAAAGATATATTATTCTTAAAAAAAATGTTTTTTGCAGCTTAAAAACACGACGCCATTGCATGAAGTCACGGTACGGTATCACTATGGACGTTGTTTTCTGTTGTTAAGTGGAGGTAAGTTGTATAATGAATACTTAGTGAAAACGTATGCATTTATCTCATTTCTTTAATATTTCTTTCGATTTTTCATTTCAGTAGCTTGCATCGTAATGAGAAAATCGTCCATAAATGTTAAAATACATGATAAAGGTGCCTCGTTCGTTTTCGCTTCGAGAATCTCTGCCACGCAAAGCATTTGCTATTTTTTTAAGAATAATTCCACCATAAAGGAGTCAACCAAAGACAAACTGTCCGATTCTGTTTTTTCAAATCAGTTTTCATTCATTATTTCGATAAAAAAACGGCTTAAAACCTCAAAACAATATATTCCCTTCGTTTCCTTCGAAAATAAACATCTATTGCCGTGGTAATCTGGAATCCATCCAGTGACGTCAGAAGGCATTTCAGGTCACGTAACTTTCGTATATTTCCTGGAACATTTAAATGGCTTTTAATAATATTTGTGGTTGATGCAGAAAATTTTGGCTTACATATTTGAATTTGCGAGAAAATTTCGTACCAAATGCATCCCCGATACACGAGAAACCAACTACTTTAATATTCCACATTCCCAATCTTCTCTTCTCCTCTCGCCGGAAAGACACGACTCCGAATTCACTTTGAACTCTGTCATGGTGGAGAGATCCATCCGTGTCTCCAGCGTAAAATCAACTTCACCACCCCTGCTCACTTCATCTCAGAAAAATTTGGCCCAGCGGCCGGACTTTTTCTGATCTAGTGTTTCAGAGCTCTTTTGGAATCTATTGTAGGGAAAAACACAAATATACACTTTTCAAACTCTTGGTTTCCTGATGAAAATGGGAATAAATGGTAATGGTACACTAATGGGAATTATTTTTACGACCTGGTCTTAGTGCACTTAATGACATCATCAGGCACATTAATCATATTTGCAACTGTATGTATACAGATCCATATGTTCAAGGGTTATAAGGGGAAGCAAGGGGGAAGGTACAGCAGTTGGAGTGTAGTGTTAAGGGTAGGAGACAGAACGGGAGGAGAGGAGACAGGACAGGGTTGGGAAGGGTAGGGATTTCCGGCGTTGATGGGTCTCCGGGAAACGGAGGGTTGTAGCAAGTGAGGAGAAAAAAGGGAAGGATTAGCATGTACTTACACATAGTCATATTTTCTGATAAATTTCATGCACAATTTGCAGATGATGCCCATGCTATTGATGAAGGTTCAGGTCGTTAGGAGGGACTTTTTTCGAGCCCGAAGTCATTACTTTTATCTTGGTTTCTTCTTGATATCTTCCATCTTGAGCACATTGAATTTGACATCATATAGTTTGGTGAGATATTTAGTCACAACAGATACGTATAATGTTATTAGTTGGTGTGTCACACTGGTGACTATATATACACCAACATGTACTTAATACCCTGCGAGCCACCGCGAGGGTGTGTGTTGGGGGATGAAAATCAACAAACATTCACTATTTACATATGAATGGGAAGACTCAAACCGTCATATTCATTTCAGGTTTAAAATCTAAATGGGCTCATGCACAGTTTAATTCAGATTTTGACTAAAGACTCAATAAGTAAGGCCTAAATATTTATATTTAGAAATAAGGAATTAGAATTAAGACGTTACTCATGATCTATTTTTCAATGCATATGAATCATTGAAGCGTCAACAATGAAACCTAGGTAGTCAGGAGTTTTATTTTTTCTTAGGTCATGGGAGTACATCGTATTTCTTAGTCATCTTTAAATTCCACACGACGTTAATAGCATCTATTGCCTGATGCAATTGGTATGCCGTTTATTTTAATACTCTAGCTACCATTTCTCCATTCATTTATACCTCTTAAGTAGCCAGCAATTCCTACAATTGAACTGTTTATAGCTCCTTATATGTTCTGCCTAACTTCCTGCCACCCGGAGCACCTTTCCCTTACTCTTCTTTGCTATAACATTCTCTCCTCTGGCATCTCCCTATTGGGTTGACTCCTCAACATTTCCTTGACTCCCAAAACACCCTCCATTTTCTGGTTGCCTACTAAGTTTTTCAACCTCTCCTGACTTTTAATTTCTCTCCTAGCATATTTATATCATTACTTAATGCTGTATCAGCAGAGTAAACCTCATTAAAATCTGTACTAGGTTTAAGTTGTTGACCATTACCTCCAGGTATAATGCTCAATGTAATGTAATGAGCGAAAACAAGTAAATAGATATTTTAGGACTCTTTGAAAACAATTATTATTTTACGCCTACTAATTTTGAAATTAAATGCAACTTTCCTACAACTAAAGGTATTTAAGAGGGAGAATGATGTATTAAAGAAAGAATTTTGTATGGGAGCCTTTTATGGGCAGGGTAATGTTGAATAGATACAATATTACTAAAATGATGGCACGTAACTAGGGCCAATGGATATTTCTTTTCCTTGCGCTGTTTGCATATTCTATAACAATGTCAACCCTTTGAAAAAAGTAGAAACTTCGTCTTACGTAACAAGATTTTCTCACATTAAAATTTAGATGTCTTCCTTCAAAGGAATCCTGATGATGTTAAGCATGAATTGTTTATCGCTTCAAGGATATACTTCCCCAGTAATTTATTGCTAAAATAATTTAGGTAACCTATATCTGTAAGTTGCTGTATCATCATTTCATTATTAATATTGAGCGTTAGGCAACACATGGTAAAAAGATTTTTAGTGGACGTCCCTGAGTCTTTTCATCAAATAAAATTGGGCATTTATGCTTTGAAATATGCGCATTAATATGCATTCCCATGCTTTCAGCGCCCGCTTTTGCTTTATTCCTCCTGGGTAGTGTTCCCTAGGCATTAATAAATTTATGATTATTCATTTGGTTATTTATTCCATGCTAAGTAACTTTTCCTTTGTGGCACTGTAATTACAGCTCTTTGACGTGGGCTGACATTACTGTGACCATATGGAGAATGAAATAAAACATTATTTATATTTTCGGTGATGCTTGAATTTAATTTTAGCTGCGTGTGGGTATGAGTTCAGTTTGTGTCCACGCTAACCTACTACCTAACTAATTAAATACATTTCTAGCATTAAACCTTGCCTCTCTCCCCTCAATCATCGAAGATCGGGAAAAAAGTTAGGAAGAAGTAGACGTAATAATTTACTGGTATTAATTTTCTTAAATGAAACCAATAGTACATACGGATGAGCATTAAGATGCTATGATAAATACTATGTAGGTACTAACAATCTAGCTGAATGTTTCCATTTAGTATTGGTTTGAATGTCAATGGTGCATGCTTGGTGATCTTCACCCTCTACCACACACCCTCGTGGTGGCTTTCCGGGTATCACGTGGATGTAGATGCAAGATATTAGATGCAGTTTTGATGGTCGTTTCTGAGGAGGTAAAAGTTTAAAATGCATTTTGTGGCAATAATGTAGTGTATTTTTTCATCAATTCATTTTTTTCAAGAACTCCAATAATAACCAATGCGCAACCTGCTATTTTTCAGCCGCTATCATTCATTAGGAGATAGAAAGAGCTAACGTCAGGTAGAAATAGCTGCTACACTGTATTTGTTTCCCCTCTTTGACCCCTTGTAAAAGCTGAAAGTCTTATTCCACAAGGCACTCTACTTGGTGCACTTCTAACAATTGCTATCAAGAGACATGCATGCGTCGAGAAGCAGCTAATTTAACAGTTGATTTCAGCAAGAGAACATCTACATCTACATAATACCCTGCAAGCCACCATAAAGGTGTGTGGCAGGGGGTTAACTCTCACCAAACATGCACTACATATCATGCATAAAAAAAGGATCAGTACTTTTATAGGTACGGTTCAAAACTACGCCATTTAAAAAAAGATAAAAATAGCAAAACATACATGCAAAAACATGCCGTTAGTTGGGTTAGCTATAAGTCCTTATACCAACATGCAGCTACCAATGTTACCCATTGCTACACTCGTACTGGATATTTACCGTTATTAATATCCCTAATAGTACGAGGAAAAAAGGGCATTTTGAATCTGTCAGTTCGGCATTCAATTTCTCTAATTTTGTGATTATGGTCCAGTCTACCATAGTAGGTTGGGGTTCGCAAAAAAATTTTAACGTCATCACTGAAAATATTATCTTGTATTTTTTTAGGAGATTAAGTCTAAATTTCAACCTGTGATCTGACAATGTTCCACAGTTTAATTAATTTAATAGATTGGTTACGCTGATGAGGTTATCGAACCGTCCCTTACAAATCTTGCCGATCCTCGCTGCACACGTTCAAGTTCGTTATTTCGACCGGTTTCGTAGGGATTCCATACACTGGCAGCATATTCCAAATGAGGTCAAACATGGGAAAAGTGGCTGATTTCTCGTACATCTTCTTCACATTTACACAATACACTTTTGATAAATCCCAGTTTACGATTCGCTTGACCCATTATTTAACGTATGTGTTTACCCCCGGAAAGATCATGTGTCAGTCTTATTCCAAGATATTTAATGGATTCCACGTTTGTTAATCCATTATTACTTATATTCTACGTTAATATACGATACGTGATCTGTACTATTTCCCTGATATTCAACGAGCTATTATTATCAACTATCCTTATGATTTTTTTCTTATTTCTCTGCAGCTATACATCTCGATCATCTCACTTTTATCTAAGTTGAGTGTCATCATCATCAGTCAACAATCCTAGATTGGTTTGACGCAGCCATCCACTCGATTCTTCTATCGGCCAACCTCTTCATATTGACGTAGCTCCTCTCTTTTACATCCTTCACAACTTGCTCCATATATACCTCATACGAGGCCTGCCTTTTCCATTCTTCCCGTTCACTTTTCCCTCGACGATAATCTTCATCAGGCCATCGTGTCTTAATATGTGGCCGATTAAGTTGTCCCGTCTTCTTTTATAGTTTTAAGCAGACTTCTCTTCTTAACACTTCTTCGGTTGTCACTTGGTCGATTAATTTTATCTTTATCAGTCTCTGGTAGTACCACAGTTAAAATGCTTCCAGTCTGGACTTCTCTGCTGCTGTTTTTGTCCATGCTTTGTTGCCATATGGTAGAATGCTCCAGATGTATGTTCTAATGAAATCTCACTTCAACGCTTGAATATTCAGCAAGTTGAGTACCATATTCAAATTCATCTCCAGAGTTTCCACCTCCATAAAAAGACGCTTATCTTCTAACTCCTTCAAATTCCTATGCTAGGAGATGAGAAATTCCTTGACTTTGAAGTGAGAGCATTCACTCTGCGTATCGTCTTCGAGTACTCGAGTATTAAGCGAAGGGAATAAAGTGGCGAAGAACTTCATGCATATCTTCGGGAAATCCCTCTCCTTTCTCCGTAGAATTTCCTTCCTCCTTCGATCTTGCCTTTCACTTTCTCTCCGCCTCTATTACTCCCCGCAAGGAGTACAGCCAACCCTCCCTTAATTCCCCACCACAACCTCAAGAGAGCCCCGGCCGCAGTCCCTACTTAATCCTCTCACCACCGGACCCTCCCCTCTCTGAACAAAACCCCTTAGACAACCCACGCCTTACTTTCACCTTCAACCAACTTCTTCCGTGTTCCCTTCCCATTGTTAGCTTCGAATAGCTTTCTGGACTCGCTTGACGCCTCTTAATCCGGATAATTTCCGAGTTTAAACGCATGCCTGCCGGCAAGCAAATTCGAATGGTCTTCCGCACTTTGTGGCTAGATAGATAGGTATCACCAGGATAGATGTCACTAAGCACATTTCTCAAATCAATAATCACGATTTCCACTCCAAATTTGTCAAATTATTGGTAGAATAATCTACTAAATTACTCAAACTTCTCACCAAAACTGGAAAAAAGAGTGTCTTCCAGCACTCATTTTATGCATCTACATCAACATCTACATAATATCCTGCAAGCCACCACAAAGGTGTGTGGCAGGGGGTGATTTCTCACCAAACATGCACTACATTTCATGTATAAAAAAGGAATAGTAGTAATATACTAGTCAGAACTTCACTATTTAAAAAGTAGAGAAATTGCAAAGCAAACATGCAAAAACATTCTGTTAGTTGGGTTAGCTTTAAGTACTCATACCAACCTGCAGCTACCCAATGATATCCATTGCTACTCTCCGATTGGAAATATTTACCGTTATTCGTATCTCTAATTGTACGAGGGAAAAAGGACATTTTAAATCTATCAGTTCGGCAACCAATTTCTCTAATTTTATGACTATGGTCCAGTGCCATAGTAAGTTGGGGTTCGCAAAATATTTTTAACATCATCACTTATTTTTATTTTTTAACATAATCACTTACGGTTTCACGTTATCATGCAACGTGAAACCGTACGCGTTGCATTTTATGTACATTGGTAAATTTGTTGATGCCATAGAGTACTGGTCTCTCAATATGAGAGACCGGGTTCCAGTCCCGTAAAAGTGAAAATAATTATTTGTGAATTGGCCCATAACTATAATTCTTCATGATGAACATTAGAGTACAGTGCTCAGTCCGTCGGAGAGGACGTTAAGACTGGGTCCATTTGGCGTCTTTCGTGAAGAGGAGGCTAAACCAGGCCCCAGGGTTCTCTCCATCCTTCCTTCTTTCTAGGGCTGTGCAAATTCACGATATATCGTCGACGATACCCGATATGCACCTGACATCGGGAATCGATATTTCGAAACGCGATATCACGATATGTCGATATTCGATATGTCAATATCTCGATATGTCGATATGCCGATATACCGCTATGACGATATCCTGATCCCGTGTTTTTTTCTGTCACCCTTTATAATAGGTATCTCTATTTAGCTCAATTTATCGGTAAAGGTTGATCGGATTGAAGTGCCATAAACGGTCATTTCCTTATAAAATATTAAACTTTCTCAACCGTTAATTAAATATTTTAAATTGTCTAATTTGTTATTGTTATTAATTATAACTTTTTATCATAAAATTATGACGTAGGGAATGGAATGGCCATGGTGCGATTTGATCACTGAAAACTCGAATTCAACAAGAAAAGTTCAAATTTTTTAATAAAATTTTTGTCTTTAAACCATAATTCGAAATTTTTAAAAAATTCACCGTTTTTCGACCAAGGACAAATGGTTATATATTTTAGCTCATATCGTATCAAAACATTGAAAAGAGCTTCTATTATCTAAAATTATATGCTCTTTCGCCTTAAGTTATTATATTATAAGTCGATATCCTATATCCCGATGTCGATATCCCGATATGTCGATTTCGCGATATGTCGATATCCCGATGTGTCGATATCCCGATTGTCGAAATCCCGATATTTCCTATTTATATCGCCAAATCGATATATCGGCGAATCCGCGATATCAGAATGATATCGTCGTGCGATATTCAAAACAGCATATCGCACAGCCCTACTCCTTTTCCTTCCATTCCCATCCTTTCTGTACCCAGTCTGAAGCTCCTATTAGTGCGGACAAAGATTAAAACCACAGAATAGTTCCTATTAGAGTTAATAAACCTTGTTAGGTTGGGGTTAATGTACTTGCTTTTTTTTGTAATTACCACATTAAACGTACTAGTTATTGTATGTACATTTTTAGTAATTAGAGCTTTATCACCCAAAAGAACAGATTATCTTTCATTTCCAACAAAAATGAAAATTTCATTGTTAAATTTCATATTGTTCGCGTTTACATTTCACCGCTAGATGTATCTCTGAATGATATTCAATAATTTTTTCGATCCAATGTCATTTTAAACGGCAGGCACAGCAAAATGCCATAGTTAGTTGCAGACTGGAGTGAAACCTGCAATAATAGCATAAATCTAACCTTCATTGCCAATGATGCAGATAGGTAAATCACATAAAATGGATCTGGATGAGATTAAAGTTTCTTGCGAATAGGTAATGGCTGTGGGGAATCATTAAGAAAATTCGCTTCAGTAAACTTTTATACCAATAAAATATCACTTGAGAAATATTGCAGGATTTTATTTGCGTGAAATCCGTAAAGTACTTCGAAAACATATAATATCGCCCCTAAGTAAGAAAGTGAAGGGGTTACATAACGAAGACAAACAGCTACCTTAAACGGATGAGTCTATGCATATTTGTAAAGAGACGGTATGATAACAATATTAGCGTAACCAGTCTATAAGATGAACTAAAGTGGGAATAATTGTCAGACCGTAGGTTGAAATTTAGACTTCACCAATTAAATACGCTAAAATATTTACGAACTCCAACTTACTATGATGGAATCGACCATGATCTTAAAATTAGAGAAATTGATTGCCGAACCGACGGATTCAAAATGTCTTTTTTTCTTCGTACAACTAGAGATAAGAATAGCTGTGAATATATCCAACGGTATAAATATAATTAGGTTTGCGCGATGAGTCGATTAAAAGAGGTCATCGACGATGATTTCAGTCATCGAGGTGCGAGGAGATACCTCTGTATTCTTGCCACTTTAACGTCGTCAGAGCGGTTCTTCAGCGATGCAGGGAACGTTATGTTGAACGACCGCCATCCACTCACCGATGAAAATGCGGAAATGAGAATTGTATTACACCACAACAAAGAGTTGTTGCTTAGTTTGTAACCTGGTGCTTGTTTCGCTCTTTAATAAATAGGTCTTTTCCTTCTCAAATAAGATTGACCCAATTCAATCTTCACTTAACAGCCACACCAAACTGCCAACCGAGACATCCGCACCGATCATCGATAGTCTTCGATCATCGTAATTCATCGATCATGGACAGTCATCGATCATCGACATTCATCGATAGTCATCGATCATCGTTTACACTCTATTCGATGATCGATGACTGTCATCGTGATTGAAGCATTTCGATGAAATTTTTCCATCGAAAATCGATGACCAAAATCAGTCATCGCACAAGCCTAAATATAAGTATATGAATGAATAGCATAGTTAACTGCATTTTGGTATAATTAATTTAAACTTACCCAATTATCAGCATGTTTTTGCATGCTTTTTTGCTATTTTTACCATTTTTAGTGAAATTTAGACTAGAATATAGCTACTCAGCCTACAATTACTAATTCACACAAAACAATGTATGTTTTTTTGTGTGAATTCACTCCCTGCCAACAACCTGTATGGTGGGTTATGTAGATTATATAGATGTGTCCAGTGATAAAAGAACTTCTGATTGATACACAAGCGTGGAGAAGCAGAGCTGAGTAAGTATCTTTTGAGCAGCCCGATGGAATAACCGCATCGTAAAGTACCTCTTTTGTGCAGGCAAACTTTTTCTAGCCATCATCGTGGAGGGCTACAAATTCAAGCGAGGCCTTCCAAACGACTCTGAGCATTCCCGGAATGGCCGCGGTAACACCTGCCATAAATCAGGGAAAGTTTAAGGGTTCCCGCCTCTGCCCTCATCACCATCACCTCCTCACCCTTTTCCTCTGATTTCCCCCAAAGTGGCCAATCCAACGTTTCAATCGCGCGCTCCGGAGGCATTTTCTCTTTTACGCCAACTGAGACTCCCCTGAGACTCCAGCAGTTTCTCTCGGGGCACTTATCATCCCTCTGACAAATGGCAAACGCTTTTCTTTCTCTCTCTCTCTGAGCTGAAAGTGTTCCACCCTGATCACTTCCCTTCCTATTATCCTTTCCCTCGTGGAAGTTGAACGAGACTCGTCCTAAGATTCCCCGCAGATCCACTATCGCAAACCGCTTGAGGGTTTGAGGATCCATTCGTTTCAGGATTTCTTCCGCGTGTGTCCATTCTGGAGTGACAACAGTTTCGCCAACGTTTCAGTTAGCGTCTTCAGGTCTGAAGTGTTTCATAGCAGATTTTTACCGTCTTATATACCATTTACTTCTGCGCTCTGATGTTTAAGTGGGCGCATTTTCATTGGCCGTTTGACTAGTTTTTTCAGTTACATGATTCCCAAGTATGGGAGAGCTTATAGCTATCCTCTCTGTTAATATTGTTGGGGTTTTTGGCCGTTTCGATCGCCTGGCGTATGAGCCTTGGAAATAGCTTTTTTCAGTTTTGATCAGCTTGACTCCGTCAAAATTGATGTTATGTGCCGGGCCTTCTCAAAAGCCGTACGCGATGGCTGAAATGGCGCGATTGTCATTTTTTTGTCGCTCTCCTGTGTTCTTGAATACGAGTAAATGGTATATAAGACGGTAAAAATCTGCTATGAAACACTTCAGACCTGATGACGCAAGCTGAAACGTTGGCGAAACTGTTGTCACCCCAGAATAGACACACGTGGAAGAAACCCCGAAACGAATGGATAATCAAACCAGACACTCCGCGGAAGCCTCAATAAGGAGCTTGAGGTTTTTTTTTCTAACCGCTCCGTTTCCCACCCAATTGTGGGAACATTTTTCCGCTTTTAACGGTGGCAATCACGACGAACGCCTCCACCAACCGTTTTACAGTTGATTTTGTTGTAATCGGCCAATGCCTCTCGGTGCATGAATGCATAGGCAAAGGAAGCATGGTGCGACTCATAGATATGTGGTACCCAACATAGTGTACCGCGGCACGTTATGGTGGCGGGAAAAAGCAGCTAGGGTTGCCTCGAGATTATTGCAGGAAATCTGAATCCTCATCCACATCTACGTAACACCTTGTGAGCCACCTCAAGGGTGTTTGGGACGAGGTGAATATCACCAAGCATGCACCATTTACATGCAGCTAAGAGCTAAGGTGCTAAGGCTTTTCTACCTTTGTTGTGGAAATAACTCTGAAGTCTTGGATAAGCCTCCCTCTTATAACCTGAGGACTAACATTTCTTACGTTGTACCCAAACCAAATACATATCAATTCAAAAGATGCTTTCTTTACTTGGGACCAAACATTTTCAATAGCTTGCCACAGAGTATCCGAGATACCATACACTTCAAAACTTTTTTGAAGCAAGTGAAAATCTGGCTATTCACGAGAGTTAGCATAAGTATAGAGGTAATTTAGTGGTTGTTCAAAATATTTATCCTTTGTTCTACTTTACTATGTATATATTATTTCTATAATGCCTTAAAGTAACCTATAACTGTAACTGTATTATCCATATAATGTTCCATAACACCATAAGTAATTTCTTGTGACAGTATTATTCTATGTTCAATTGGTGACGTTTTTTTTATGAGAATGTAAGCCAGTATTGCTGTGTGTGTAATTTGAGAATGAACCCAACAACAGGCAAAAGCCTTACGGTTCAACTAAAATTACAAAATTCTTATTATAATATATTTTGTAGTATTTATAACTTGCTGGAGCAATAACTATTATGTATATATTATTATTACATCTCTAATCTTATTTATCTGGTAAAATCTAGCATAAAACGCAGGGGTTCTCAACATATAACATCTTAAGTAAAGCGTAAACGTTCTTGACTTTCTGATTGAGATTTCATCTGTATTTTATCCTATCGTAACTAAACCACTAAACCTATCGTAACACCTTTTGACAAACCTAGCTACTCTTCGCGGAACACTGTCTAGCTCTCTGATCAAACGTTATTCATTTGATTCCCAAAATAACGAAAACTATTTAGCAGGAACGACTCCTAAATTGTTTATTCTCACTCTCGGGAAGTGGTGGAAATAATCAAAGCACTTCTTCCAACCCAAGGACTAATTACTTCTAAGCGCCGTTATTCCTTTCTTATGGAGAGGGAAGCCAAATGGATGAATGAAAACATCTAAGGATGCCCCAATATTATCTCCTCAGTATTTAAGGCTGCCATCAGCGTAAAGGTTTGGAATTCAATGCGCTGGAAGGTTGCACGGTTCATTTGAGTTCTTAAGCTCATATTATCTCTGAGTTTTTTATAGTTTTCTAAAGAGATTTTCTTTCCGTGAGAGTAGTATTTTACATAGGCCTTTGTGTGCAGAGCTTTGCCATTGGTTGGTGGGTGATTAAGTGAATTTTATAATGTCACTGGTGATGGAACTTGGTGCTTCAACTGTTGTTAGAAAACTGTATTCATTGATTACCATAGTGTAAAACGGCTAAAATAATAATGCTTTGGGAATAATTGCAAAGTAACTTGGTTTTCATTAGAAAAAGTATTGAATAGCTATGAATGTGATTGTCGGTTTCTTTCAATTATAACTTGAATTATTTATCACTAATTCATGTATTTGGCTTTCATTATGTGTTCAACCATGTTTACTTGGTGAACAATTGATCCATGAAAGGTTTCCAAGGTTGAAATCAAACTCAACTGCACCATGTGCTGAATCATTATGATATAGTACTTGATTTACTTCCTGGTTACAAATTGTCAAATTATTTCTAAGAATATTGCAATTAAGGATGGGTCGATTCCAATTTCTTCGATTCCAGTCAGAAACCCGGAAGTCCTATGCTATCGATTCATGATAGTCGAAGCCGGAACTGGAAAACCCAGCATGAGTTAAGGATGAGAGAAATTAGAAGAACTCATATAATTTAAATTCCTTGCTTTAAGGTGATAATATTATGAATTTGCTGTTATTAATTCCTTCGGAATTTAACGCGGAATGTATGCTATTTTAATGGTATCACATTCAGTTAAACTGATTTGTTTGCCTGGTACAAAAGCGCACGTAAAAAAATTTAAAACACAAGCCTAAGAAAGATCCATTGAAGAAGCATTTGAATGTTAGACAAATATCTTTAAATATCTTTCTGACAGCGAAAACCTGTTTTAGTTTAGCAGTAATAGATTAATGTGTCAATTTGGGATAACAACTTATTTTTATGTGTTTTACTTTCAGTGTATTGCGAGAAACGTTTATTCTTTATAGGAGCAAGTGAAAGGTGAGGTTTCTGTGCATGCATGGTTAAGTATTAGTCTTCACTAACCCGAACAGACGTAGAATCAAGCAAAAGCAAATCATACTCTTGAGAAAATTGAAAAAAAAAACACTTATAGTCATGGGTTTTAATGTTCAACTTTTTCAGTGCTATAGTAGTTTTCTCAGCATATTTGTGAAATGCAAGAGCATATTCGGGTGATTGAGTGATTATGCTCCCAGAACATCTTAGGTGTCTCTCAAAAAATATTACGTTTCCTAAAAGCTTTTCCTTTCCTATTTTATCTCGACACTGGAGTGGAAGACAGAGGACTCAACCACGCCCACTTCGACTCTTTCTGGCAAGCATTCCCCTCTAACGTTTACTCTTCACCACAAACACCTCCCACAAATTTACCAGCCACTCCCAGCTGTCTTTTCATAAACCTTCTTCCACTTTTCACCCTGAATCTTTATTTTTTAAATGTGTTGACAACTCCACAAAAACAAACAACCACCACCTCAGTCAAGCTTGGTAAGTCACCCTTCATCATCATCATCATCGGTCACCAAACCTAGGATTGGTTTGGCGCAGCCCTTCACTCGATTCTTTTGTCGGTCAACCTCTTCATTTTGACGTAATTCTTCTCTTTCACATCCTTCACAACTTATTCAATACCTATATCTCATACGAGGCCTGCCTTTTCCGTTCTTCTCGTTCACTTTTCCCTCGACGATTGTCTTCATCAGGCCATCATTTCTCAATATATGGCCGACTAAGATGTCCCTTCTTCTTCCTAAGGTATTCTGAAGACTTCTCTTTCCTCCCACTCTTCTTAGTACTTCCTCCTTACTTACTCGGTCGATCTAAATCTTCATCATTCTCCTGTAGCACCACATCTCGAATGCTTCCGCATTTTCTTCTCCACTGCCATCGTCCATGTCTCACTACCGTAAAGAAGCATGCTCCTTATAATCCACCCTTATTATTCAATAAAATAATGTATCTTCAGCTTTTTTTGGAAAATTGGAATTGAATCTTCAATTTTCCTTTCAAAATTTGCCAATTACAAAAAAGTTAATTGTGAGTTCGGAAAAGAACGAACTTAATTAGTAGTTGTATATGATTTTGTTGCTCCTTGAATTATATGATTGATATATATGCTGAGGATATTCCACACCATCTAATTTACGTTAATCTTTAGAAAAACGCACCACTAATGACCTAGGTGGGATTCAAACCCATGAATTTGTCATCATCATGGGTCAACAATCCTAGGATTGGTTTGACGCAGCCCTCCACTCGATTCTTCTCTCGGCCAACCTCTTCATACCAACGTAGTTCCTCTCTTTCACGTCCTTTACGACCTGCTCCATGTAACTCATACGAGGCCTGCCTCTTCCATTTTTCCCGTTCACTTTTCCCTCGACGATTGTCTTGATCAGGCCATCGTGTCTTAAGATATGGCCGATTAGGTTGTCCCGTCTTCTATTTATAGTTTTCAGTAGACTTCTCTTTTCTCCCACTCTTCTTAGGACTTCTTCATTTGTCACTCGGTCGATCCATTTTATCTTCATCATTCGTCGATAGCACCATATTTCGAATGCTTCCACCCTTTTCTTCTCCGCTGCTGTCATCGTCCATGCCTCACTGCCATAAAGGAACATGCTCCAGATATACGTTTTAATGAATTGCTTCCTTACTTCCAAGCTTGTATTTCCAGCTGTTAGTAGATTCTTCTTTTGATAGAATGCCCTCTTTGCCTGGGCTATTCTACTCACTATTTCTTTCTTGCTTCGTCCATCGTTGGTTACTCTGCTTCCCAGGTAACAGAAGTCTTTCACCTCTTCCAGTTTCTGTTTTCTTAGTTTAACGTTGGTTTTGGCCTCTTCTCTTTTGCTGCACACCAATATCTTAGTTTTCTTCTTATTGATCTTCAGCTGATGTCTGGTCATTGTCCTTTCCATGGTTGTTAGCATCTTATTCAGCTCCTTCTCTGTCTCTGCTATGAGAGCTATGTCATCAGCGAATCGTAGCATGCTGATTGTTTCTCCGTGGATGTTCACTCCAGAACACTTCTCCTTGACTTCATTTATGGCTCTCTCAATGTAAACATTAAAAATTACGGGAGACAGTGCACAGCCTTGTCTCACTCCTTTCCTTATTCTTGCTTCTTCACAGCTGGGTCCAGCTTACTCACAGCTACTTGATTTTTATACAAACTGTGGATAATTCTTCGATCATTGTAGGAAACTCCAATTCCTTTCAGAATATCAAGCATTGAATTCCAGTCCACGTTGTCGAAAGCCTTCTCTAAATCCACAAGTGCAATGAAGGTCGGTTTGTTCTTCTCCATTCTCTTCTCTATAAGCAGCCTAAGGGCCAATATTGCTTCTCTTGTACCCTTACTTTTCCTGAATCCGAATTGATCTTCATCCAGGAACTCCTCTGCTTTTCGTTCTATTCTTCTGTAGATGATCCTTGTCAATATCTTCGATGCATGTGTCGTCAGGCTTATAGTCCCAAAATTTTCGCATTTCTCTGCTCTCTTCTTTTTGGGAATAGGAATGATGATGTTTTTCTCGAAGTCCCTGGGTATTTCTCCTGTTGAGTACATGTCGCAGATGACATTATAAAGTTGGGCCAATGTCCTCTCTCCCGCATTCCTTATCAGTTCTGCGGGTATATCATCAATTCCAGAAGCCTTATTCATCCGAAGGTCCCTTACTGCTGCGTCGAATTCCGATCTCAATATTGATGCTCCCATATCATCCTTTCCCACTTCGCTTTCCTCTTCAATAGCTTTTAGGCTGAGATTTTTTCCGTTGTATAACTCTTCGAGATATTCTTTCCATCTCTTCACTTTGTCTTCATTTTCAATCAAAAGTTCTCCATTCTTGTCCCTTATAGCATTGCATCTTGCGCTCCGTTCCTTGAAGTGGTTCCTCACTATCCTATAGGCAGCTTCCACCTTTCCAATGGTAAGGTTGTTTTGTACATCTTCGCACAGATTGTTCATCCACATTTCTCTAGCTTTCCTGGCTTTGCGACTTACTTCGTTCCTTATTCTTTTATAGCAAAGCTGCCCTTCTTCAGTTTTCGCATTCTTGTACTTTCTTCTTTCTTCAATCAGCACTAAGACTTCTTCCGTGATCCATGGTTTCTTCTTAACAACTTTTCTTCTTCCAAGAACTTCTTTTGCGGCTTTTTGTAGTCCACATTTAATGTTTTCCCAACGCTCTTCTACTGGTTTCTCAGTCAGGTCCTCTCCTATGTTGTTTTCTACTGCTTTTTGAAATTCCAGCTGATTTTGAGTCTCCTTTAGTTTTTCTACTTGCCAAATGTTCTTTACTGTTTTCTTCAATCTCTTGAATTTTAGATAGCATTTCATCATCACTAAATTATGGTCGCTGTCGATGTCTGCACCCGGGTAGCTTTTGTAGTCCTTCACCTGATTCCTGAACCTCTGCTTCACTAAAATGTAGTCTATTTGAAATCTTCCTCTGTCTCCTGGCATCTTCCATGTGTATTTTCTTCGGTTGTGATTATTAAACAATGTGTTAGTAACCACTAACTTATGTTTTGCGCAGAACTCCAGCAGTCTTTCTCCTCTTTCGTTTCGGTTTCCCAGTCCATATTTTCCAGTTATTCTTCCATCTTGTCCTTCGCCGACGACAGCGTTCCAGTCTCCTAAAATAATTAGGTTTTCTTCTCCTCTTACCTGTTTTATTACTTCAGTGATATCTTCGTAGACGTCTTCCACTTCTTCATCTTCGTAGTCCGACGTAGGCATGTAAACTTGCACCACAATGGTATCTGTAGGCTTAGTTTCTATTTTAACCATTACAATCCTTTCACTGTATTGCAGGAAGCTCTTTACACGCAGTCCTGCACTCTTCTTGAGCATTATGCGTACTCCAGCGTTACCATTCAGTGATCCGGTGTGAATAATTCTATAACTTCCACTCCAAAAGTCTCCTTCTTCGGGCCATCTCATTTCACTAATTCCCAATACATCGAGGTCCATTCTCCGCATTTCCACCTTCAGGTTCTCCAGTCTTCCGCAGTTCCGAAGTGATCGCACGTTCCACGTTCCTACCCTAAAATGAGTATCACATTTGACTGATGTACTCTCTCGGGTAGTCCCCGCCCGGAGATCCGAATAGGGGACTATTTTACCTCCGGAATATTTTACTCGAGAGGGTGCCATCACGTCTTGATAATAAAGGAAAGAGTGGAGTAGCTGCGACTCCTCGGGATAATAATGTGGTGGTTTCCCCTTGCCTTCCACATCGCAGCACTACAGCCGTTAAAGTAAATGTTACCACGCCTGTAGTGAAATGAGTGTCGCTGTACCGACCACTGTGGTCTCCACCTTCACTCATGTGAAGAAGAGCTGCTGCCCTCTCCTCCAGGTGATGGGAAGCGTAATTGTTGGCGGCCTCCATCGCCAAGTCACGGCATCTTCACAGGTTCTGTATTATTTAAGGGCTACCTTACCCAAGGATAGACCAATACGCCCTCGGAATGCCGTCGCTTTTTGTCCACGACTGCTTATTCGACGAGTAAACTCGCTTATCTCGCAGCTAACCTCTATATCTAGAGGTCGACCCACCATCCGCAACCCAGTGGACGCACTCGGTGGCTTTAAGCTCAGCCGCGAGCATGAATTTGTAGGCCGGTATATTACCGACCTGGCTACTGTGGTCGGCATGATTTAAGTTAGGGAGACTACTGTAACTGGTGCTTTCAGGAGTAACTTTATGGAACCTATTCATGATTGAAATGAAAACTTAACTTTATAGTTCCGTCCGGTGATGATGATGTTGATGATGACGTTGGACGTTGAAACCTGGGTCGTTCGTTAGCAAATTTTTGCGGAACAACATAGTTAAGATTACATTTCAATCAGAGAGCCTTGCTCTCTAATTTAACTAATTAATTGATAATAATTAATTGATTTTTTATTGATATTCTTTGGTAGGTTTTGGGATATTTTTTGGCATGAATTGAATTAATATATTTCTATTATTTCTTAATTTTTCACTCAAAAATTTGAAGGCGTAAAATCCTCTATCATCTCATATAAATGACCTATCACACAAACATGCTCGTAGTCGTCCTCAAGGGACGATACCCAACCAAGGAATTTAGTAGAAAAATCTGTTGATAGACTTTGAACCTATGAGCTATGAAATTGACGAACAACCTGTCATTCAGTCTAAACTATTGTACTTTTATCTAACCTAAAATATTCTGCAGAAAAAGTGTAGGTAATCTAGTGTAGGCTATATTTTTGAAACGGAATTCTCTTATCTAGGCAGCCTCTCAGCTCTTTTCCAGTGGCTTCAAAATTCAAAAGTGATACTTACGCCTCGTAAGAATGCTTTCTCGTTAACGATAGAGATAATTTTCGGGAAACTTGAGATGTTAGAATAAACCCTAGGGAACAATTTGAAGTGAACTCATGGGACTTGAAAATTAATGCAATTTCTTGGAAGTGGATAAAAGCAAAAGAAGTCTCGAGCGAACAGTATAGCGGATATAACTCCGCAGAGAATTGGACGGGCCGGCCCAATATTGTGTTTTCCTTTCGGAGAAACCGCAGTGTATAAACGAGGCTTCAGCTATCTCGTTCCCTTCCTAAACTCTTCTAGAATTTTGCAGCCCTAAAAATGAAAAAATAGCATTAGAAGAAAGAAATGTGCAGAAATTATTGATTTGGTTAAGAGGGAGAGAGTATTTGTGGATTAACTTAAAGGAGGAAGAAGGGATTGAAGGAATTAGAATGAGATGAAACACAGGAAGTTTGGAGAGAAATGAGGATTATAATTTATGGGAGAGGAATTCATATAATCTTGTTCCATATAGTTATCTACTATATTATATGGTCCAATAATCGGAAGAGCTTTACAAAAAATTGATTTTATTTTAGAGAGAAAATTTATCATAATTAACGCAGTTGTCTTGAAAACAGTTTCAAGCAAAAATACGACTTTCTTAGGTACTTTTTATATTCCTATTTCTGAGTCTCCCTTACAGCTAAATTATGAACGTGTAAAATAGCTACGTCTCAAGTCTATCATTAAGAAACTAAACCAAAGAAATATTTCGCCGACTCACACTGTTATGGGTTTTAAAGATGCTTTTAATAGATTTTCTCACTTTTGTGCATAGAAATTCATGTATAAATATGTACCTTAATCTTTTTTTTGCAAGAAAAAAAAGTTTAGACATTTTATCGAGCGTAAGAAATGGATTTGCGTGAAAACAAGATGAAATCTTGCATAAAATATTTGCTGGCAAAAATATTTATATTTATCAGAAATGCCTTTAAAGCAAAACTTCATTTTCCTCAGCTAATTCTTATGAATTTAGCACTACAATAAGTATGGGTCTTTGGAAATCCATGCTCTTTAATGCTTAGCCAAATATGTGGTTATTTAGTTACTTTATATGAATTTTACATTAAATATTTTCAAAACGTATGCACCCTATTTGCTTAGTTTAGTACACGTTTGAATATAAAGAATCAATCTATATATAACACCAGTCATTCGGGTAATATAATGGGTCAAAAATGGATGTAACGATCTGCAATAAATGCATTGCCACGAAGGATTCACCGTGACAAAAAATCGTGTAACACTCAGGTTCTCAGCATAAAATTATTGCCTAATATTCTTGTGCGTAAATGCCATAGGGTGAAGTAGTCTTCTTTTGACACCCAGGGTATTACAAATATATGTATTGTATATTTGTGGATTACTTGAAATGGGAGGAAGGGCGGGGATAAACTTGCCGTCGACACCTGCCCAGCGCTTAACGAAAGGCGTCAAGAAGACCACAACTTATCGTCACATCCGACGGACGGAGTACTGAACTCGAAGTGCTATCCGCTCAACACTGCAGTTGGGGCCGATTTACATAATGAAAAATAAAACTTTATTCATTCATGGAGCCTTTTCAAATGGATCTCTGGGTATATTTTTCTGTTTATAATTTAGAAACTCGAGTTCATAATATGTATTAGGTGATTTATGAACTTTTGATATGGAAAATAGGGAAGCTGTTTCACCATATAAAGACAAACGTATTTATCTCTCTTTACCTTTTTCATCAAGCACACACGAGGGTATTTAGTTTGAGGCAAAAATTAAATAGCTGAGTAGATGCATGAGCGCGCTATATCTGACTTACAATGGGAAAGTTGAACGAAACGATAATGCATTATTTTGCCATCTGGTCTTCTTTGAGCTTATTGGTCCGGCAATCAATGATCCCAAGTTGGGTGCGAGAAATTATATAATATTGGTCACTGAGCGCTTCAAAAAAATGATAGGCATAACGAGTTATTGCTAAATTTTTTATTTAGCCATTCTAAGAATTCCAGGCATAAGAAGAATCTATAAATGATGTGAATAATAAGTAAGCTTCCTCTCTTTGCCTATGATGCAGTAGTGGATCGGGAAATTCTTAGCCCAAAACGAAAAAGAGTATTTGAATGATTACCTTGAAGCAATTAAAAATTGGTTCGATACATGGCAGTTGGATTTAATTTGAAAAAAAATGAGGAGTAATGAATTTTAAAAAAATGAAATGTTTTCCTTATAGAATATAATACACATATAATAATAAATTAGCGAACGTGGAATCGGTTAAATATCTTGGAATAAGACTGACACAAGATCTTTTTTGGGGTAAATACATACGTGAAATAATGGGTAGAACTAATCGAAAACTCGATTCTTCAGAAGAAAACTGGGTAAACGTGACAATCATGTACGAATAATTAGCTACTTTTCCCTTGTTAGATTTCAATTGGAATACGCTGCCAGTATATAGGATTTTTATGATGTACGCCTTAATATTGAACTGAAAAGTGTGCAGCGAAGATCGGCAAGATTTGTAAAGGGACGGTATGGTAACTGTAATAGGGTACCCAGTCTCTTAGATGAACTAAAATGGGAATCATTATCAGACCGTACGTTGAAATTTAAACCCAAAATCTTCACCATATTCCAAAATAATATTTTCACTGATGACGGGACAAATATGTTGCAATCTGGTCTCCGATCAGAATAAAAGCAATGCAATTGGTGAGGTTCCACTTAAAATCTGTGAACACGTGGAAAATTACAAAGTGCAATGTTTTTATTTTAACTATGCTGCTGTTCCACAAAGGCAGTCAGTCCTCGATTACCCTGATTACTGTGTGAGACTGGAGCACAATCATAAAATGAGAGAATTTGAATGCCGAACCGACAGATCCCAAATGTCCCTCTTTCTTCGTATATTTAGGGTTATAAATAGCTGTAAATTTATCCAATAGCATCAATGCTATTGTTTCAATGAATAGCTTACGTAGTTGTATGTTTTTATAAGGTCTTTAAGTTAGCCAAACAAACAGCATTACTTTCTTTGCTTGATTTTCTATTTTTATCTTTTTTATATTGTGAAATTTAAACTAGAATATAATACCCATTCTTTTCATACATGATATGTAATGCATGTTGTGGTGTGAATAACCCCTGCCACACACCGTAATGGTGGATTGCAGGGTATTATGTAGATGTAGAAGGAGAATTACTTTCGTTGATTTCATTAACTCAGGGTCTCATTTTGCTCTTCCATTTTTCCCTATCATCTCATAGAATGCCGTTGTGGAAGATTTCTTCACATTGGTATCTGCTTCGCGTTGTCCTTATAGAGGCAACAGCAAGAAACAATGTCACCCACCTTTACTCTCTCCCTCAGTCTAGCGAATCCTTTAAGGAGAGAGAACGATAGGGCCTAGAGAATTCAGGGTGGCCACGGTTTATTGGGCTTCGTTGACGATAGCCCTTGTGGAAATCGATCGTGGGTGGGATGTAAGGTGGAGAAGTAGTTAGAAAGGGTCTCTCGAAATAGGGGCTGAAGGTAAGCTCGTGCTCCCTTTTTCTGGCCCCCCTGAGTTGAGCGAGGGTATATAGAGGGGGAGTGAGGCGGTAATTTGAAGATAATAAATAGCGGAGGAGAGAGAAAGGGGCTACGAAAACGTTAAAGGACGGAAATAGAGAGGAGGGCACGAGAACGTTTATTTTCTGGAATATCGGGGAGGGAGCGTGCAATGGGCAAACAACTTCATTTCGGCCGAATTGGATCCATCAGTCCGACCCTTAATCCTAATTTGATTATCCTCCATTCAAACGGACTCCTTTTCTCTCGGGAGATGGGTCCGCTGCAAAAAACAACCGGAGATATTTCAACACTGATGGTAGATTTTGTTGGAATCTATCCGCAGCTGGAGGAAAAGTCCGTGAGTGAACTCACGCTTTATTCTTCTAAACCGACAAAAAAATACCCTTAAAAGTATTTTGAATGTTAAAGGAAGCATAAAAAATGAACTAAGAAGTTGAAAAATGTCCAGCCTAAGAAATTTAATAAAAACAAAATTTTACAGTAATACTACATACATTTTCAACATTCCTTTCACAACCCAGGTTTCGACCATAGTATCGTCAGGTAAGATCGTAAGAGCTAGGTCTGAAGTAGACCTGATGATGACGATAATTCGGTGAAAACCCTGTAGTGTTGTAAATTTTTTATGGTATTCTTGTAAAAGTTTGTTTTTATTAAATTTCGTGACAATGGAATGCCACCAGGTTACAGAAGATAGAGTTTTATTTATTTAATGTCCATCATCATCATGGTTCAACAATCCTAGGATTGGTTTGACGCAGCCCTCCACTTGATTCTTCTATCGGCCAACCTCTTCATATTGACGTAGTTCCTCTCTTTTACATCCTTCACAACTTGCTCCATGTACCTCATTTTCCAGGCCTGCCTTTTCCATTCTTCCAGTTCACTTTTCCCTCGACGATTGTCTTCATCAGGCCATCGTGTCTTAAGATATGGCCCATTAAGATGTCTCGTCTTCTTTTTAAGGTTTTCAGTAGACATCTCTTATCTCCCACTCTTCTTAAGACTTCTTCGTTTGTCACTCGATCGTTCCATTTCATCTACATTTAATATCCTTCACATTTAAAAAATCATTTTCCCCAGCATAATGCGCAGCCTGTTATTTTTATTGCAATCTACTTCTTTGTCTTATGCATAAATGAGCTTAAATATTTTATCGACTGATACATACTATCAGCTTTCGTGGCAGAAATAAACCCAGGATATTTCAATTGCAGTAATTGACATATTCATGGATCAATATTGGGTAACTGTAATTAATTAAGGAAAGCAAATAGAGCCACCTTAATTTTGGCTTGGTTAATAAGTAAACAAATATGTCTGAAAAAGGTTTCAGATAGCTAGCTCAAAAGTGGCAGCAAATAAACCAAGGGTCTTTCAATGATAGTTATTCAAACATTTTTGGATGAATTTGTGGTTACTGTAATTAATTAAGAGAAGCAATTAGAGTCAAATTAATTTTTTTTGGTTAATACCTAAATCTATCTAAAAATGTTTCCGATAGCTCAGAAATATTAGCCATGGTAAGCATGTTTACGTTGAACTTTTAGACTTAAAAGCTCTTTAATTATGGTCATGGAATTATTAATTGAAGGAATGTAGATGAAATAAATGCTTTTGGTAGTGAGAATAAATGCCTGAGGACTCCCTGAAATAGAGCTTTCATCAGGAATATTAGAAGTTTCTAGTGTTCAGGATGGACTTTGATATTCTGCTTACCTTATTTTCACTCTGCTCTTTTTCCCTTACAGAATTTAATTTTTCAGGCAATTTACATGACGTATCTCATCTTGATCAAATTAAAATGTGTATTCTTTTCACCAACATAGAAACCATTCCTTTTATTATCCTCTTTCACCTTGTCACATACGCCGTTTCCTGTGATTATCTATCCTATTCACATTCCCCGCGTAAAAATGCCTCGCCTTTCCCAACAGGCTTCATATTCATTCATCATCGTCCCATTTTACATCCATTAATATCTTTTTAACTTTTTCTCATAATACTTATCAAATGATACAATTATTTTTCCGTAATTTATTTCCAGGTTACAGTTTTCTAGTCTGTACATAGCCACGCTCTACTCAAAGCTTGAGACTTATCTTGTACCGACTTCTCCGAGTTTTGTCATAACACTTTAAAATGTTGAGTTCTCGTCTTTTCTAGTTTCGTATGAGTTTTCGTTGAACTCTACCGCTTCAGGATACTTTGAATGTTATTGTTTTTGAATTGAATATTAATTTTGAATACTATCGTCGCGTTATTTAGGTTATGGTACTAAGAAACTTTTTGTTGAACTTTATTTGATTAGGGAATACTAAAAATTTTTTCACTCAAAGGTGTAATATAGTAAGGAAATATTGATGTAAAATTTTAGCAGGAAAATTAATATATATAATGAATATTAACGTGAAATAATATACTTACTGAATATTAACGTGATAACGCTCTAATAAAGGGCTTTCAACGCTCTAAAAAAGAATTACTTGACCAAAATAAACAATTACACCCCATAAAGATATGGGTTATTACCATGGTTATTACCGATGAATCCCAAAATTTCTTATCAATTTTCAAAAGCTATATAGTCGGCAATAGCTATAATTTGAATTTTAAGAAAAAATGTTGTGCAAAGAAGTGATGATTTAGGAGATTAGGAGGAGGATTTATAAGTGATGACACCTCATTATTGGTGGACAGAGGAGGATGTAAGCAGTTACAATGTCGTTCTGAATTCCTAATGCATAGGTGCTGGAAGAGTTCTCTCATGGCAACAAAGTCAAAATATCTCATGAAGTTTATCAGGAGAAGTTTTTAATATTTTTGCATACATAGTTATAATATTTCAACTAATGCAAGTAATCCCAAAAAAGCTTTTTTATAACTTACTGCAGATTAATAGAAATAATGGAATAACACCCAACTGCTAGTGTCATCAGCATTGCCTAAAAAAACTGCCATTTTCCTTCATAACTTCGTATATACGTACTGCCTCTTCATTCATTGCAATTCTACCTTGATGCTCTGCAAAAACAGAGCATCTCTTAATCATTAACGAAATATTTTTCCGCAAAACATTTGACCTACATTACCGGCGATTGGAATATAATTTTTAGGAGGGATGCTACCATTTAAAGGCGGTTCGCAAACAACGAAAGAGTGGATATGAAGTGTGCAAGAGAACAGTGTTTGCTCTGGCGGAGGGGCAAAAGGAGGCATTTTCTTCGAGAACACTTTGAGAGGGAAAGGTTCGTGAGGTCGCGATATGGACGTCGGGTTGAAGAGGATGCTGGGTAGTGTTGGTCCAGGAGGGGAGGGAGCGCCCCCGGGGGATGGGGGGGGGGGATGAAGGGTGGGCGGAGTTTTGCAGTGAATGAATGAACTGGTTTTTCAGAAAGACCTGAACCATGATCCGAGGAAGTGACTTATGAGCAAACCAGAGGCATTAGAGCCGTAGGAGGGGGTGAGTATAAGGAAAAACATTTAAGACTTCAATTTCAGCAAGAGAATTCCTATCGAGTTCTTTAATTAAATTCAGGCAGCCTTAGAGGAAGTATCCAAGACAGAAAACAATCCCTTTCCTTCTTCGTGAGTGCACGGAAGCAGTAGATAAGAGGAGGAAAAAATCCAGAAGTAGTCTGTCTAAGCCTTCTGTGGTAGAAATGAATAATTGTTATATTTAACTATGTGTCGCTGAAATATTTTCGCACTTAACTTGACTAAATTTTGTAGTTTCAAGATATGCAAATTCCAGGGTTATTCTGTAATACATCTTAAACGAACATCTTTCTAGTTGGATAATTTCTGCAAATGAAATAAGCTACATAGCTTACATGTAGATAAAATGAACTGAGGAGCTATCATTTTTTTTAACAAGAAAAAGCATTGAAATGAAGATCGACTTTAAAATACAAGGAAAGAAGCTCGTTTTCTAAAGAACGCATATGACCGTATGAAAAGCCCCAAACAGCTCTTAGAGGGCTTGATGGGAATATCTGAAAACTCATTGATTAGGCTTCAGATTTATGCTGCAAACAATTTCCGAAATTTCAAAAAATTCCAAATCGATTGAATCTAGGATTGATATTTATTGACATTTCAACGATACATTGGATGGAAATGACAATATTGGAGAGATAGACTTCCGAACGAATAAATTTATGAAATATTTTTTTCCCGCAGACAGTGGGGCATGCGTTCTTTAGAAAGTCCTGAAGTAGTCTGTCTAGCCGTCACGTTAGAAACGGCTAAAAACCTCAAAACAATATATTCAATTCGTTTTCCTAAAAATATAAATGTTTATCTCCGTATCTGTTCTATCTGCAAAAGTGCAGGAAATTTGTTTATCATATATTAACTTGAAACTTATGCATTAAAACTTATGTTCTTGGTGCGAAATTATTTAGATATGTAAGCAAATATTTTCTATGAAAACCACATAGATTATTAAACTATTAAGATGATCCCGAATATTAACGAAAGTAACGTGACCGGAAACGCTTTCTGACGTCAAGGCACGGTATAGGTTCTGTGTTGCTACGGAAACAGACGTTTATTTCAGAAGAAAACAAAGCGAAAATATTGTTTTAAGCTTTTTAGCCGTTCCTTGATGACAAAAATGACTGAGAAGAGATGTAAAGAAGCGCAATACGACACTATTAGTGTTTCCTACTTCCTCGAATCCTGGCCTATGTCCTTTATTCCCTTACCCATTGGATGGTGACCTACTACCTCCTGTCACACTCCCTATGGTGGTTCGCGAGGCATTTTGTAGATGTCGATAGACAAAATAAACGCACTGTAAAGAGATATATTGATATGATGGTATTAACAACTAAAACATCTTCGTTATATGCTATGGAATTATTGGACCTCAATATCCAAGTATATTAATTGAGAAAGAATATTAATATTACCGTTAATATTCAATGTATTCTCCGGCCTCTGATTCAGGAAGTATGTTAAACCTTATTTACTTATTCGTTTATTTATTCCTCTCGAAGCGTTTATATTTTACTAACTCTATACGCAATCAGGTTATACGCTATCTATTATGTCTTTCGACAAAGCCGTACTGTTAAAGACAATATCTGCATGCATTCAAATGAAATTTAAAAAGCGCACATGCCGTAAGAATCGTGGATGTGTTTGTATTAGGGATGCCACATCGGCTAAAAAACATCGAGTGGTCAATGCTTCGATGTTTATAAAAGTACTCACCACTCACTCATTATTCATCGGCAAAAAACATCGATGTTTCGATGTATCGAGTTTTTATGCCTTCATATCCGAGGTTAGGTATTATCATAGAGGTATTATGTATTAGGTATTATGCATCAGATCACTGTTTTATAATGAAATAAAGATAAATAAACATACTAGAATAAAAAACAAATAACAAAATAAAGTGGGTGTATCTGTTCCCTAAAAATATTCTAAGCTTGGTAGTATAAAAAATCAAATTGAAAAACAGTGGGTTTAAAACGTTTAAACCTCCCAGTATCGGTAAGGATTACTCTTTGCTTAATATGCAGCGACCCCAACATACTCCTGTTATCTTGTACCACCAAGTTGAGAGCTGATACAATCCTCTCAGAAGGTACTGATGTAGGCATGGCGGATCATGTTCTTGGAAGGCAACACTGGGATGAAAACATGAACGATTTTATACCTTCACTTGTTTCCCTACACGCGAAAGATAGATGACGTAATCATGGAAGGTTCGTTCGTATTCCTAAAAGGCTTATGATAATCAGAAAAATGAATTATTAGTCAACCAAAAACATTTATTATACCGCTCGTTTCCTAAAACATAGCTGCGATGTTGAGTGTTTTGAAAACATTGAGTCGATGTTCAATCGATTGTCTTACCACTCGATGTTTTCGATGTATCGGCAAAAAAACATCGAGTAGTCCGATACATCGATGTCGATGTGACATCCCTAGTTTGTATTACGTTGGTGGCATGAAACAAGTTTTTACTTCATTGCTTCCCCTCTGTTGTGATCGAACAAATGTCCCTGCTAATAGTTGCTATAGCGCTTCAATATTATGGTTGTTTATAAAGAGAATGGAGGAATGTTAAAAAAAAATGGCCAATTCTATGCTAAACATGTGCAGTTTGGATGGAACGACTAGAATTCGGATATACGCTGAGCTATAGGAGAACTTTACGTGGCAGAGGCGACGATTCTGGTACATGAGATAATTTTGAGGATTTCCCATTCAAATATTTCCAAGGACGTTGATTATATTCATACAAATATTCTTAAAAACTTATACTTTGTGACAAAAGTTTAGTAATCTAACCTTATTTACCATGAAGGCCTGAAAAAGTCACATATCAATTATCATTTTCTCCAGTTTGAGCTCTAATTCGTTTGAATTTTTGGTCTTACCTTGCACATTTCATAATAGGTCTGGTTAACGCAAATCGTTATTTCATGTTAAATTAAGGTGCTTTCCATGTAAATCTAAATAACACACTGTACGCCACCACAATGGTGTATGGTAGGGGTGAATTCAGACCGAATATGCATAGCAAAAAATGCATAAAAAAGGTACAGTAATTTTATTCTAGTCTAAACCGTCTAAACCTCAGATAAAAAAGTTGAAATGTCAAAGTAAGCATGCGATAACACGCTGTTGGTTGCGTTAGCTTTAAGTCATTATACCATTTTCAAGTCATTTTATACACCAAGTCATTTTATACACTAGAATCTATCTATTGGTATTATTTACAGCTTCTCATATCCCTAGTTGTACAAGGTAAGAAAATTGTTTTCAATCTATCCGTTCGGCGATTAATTTCTCTAACTTTAGGCAATTATTGTTGTCTAATCCACCATAACAAGATGGATTTTACAAAATATTTTTAATGACACCAGTAAAAATAGTACCTCGGAATTTAACAAAGAATTTAAATAAAAACTTCAACCTATGGTCTGGCAATGATTCCCGTTTTAGTTCATTTAATATGCTGGTTATGCCAATATAGTTATCATATCGTCCCTTTGCAAATCTTACTCGATCATCGCTGTACACACTCCACATCATTACTTAAGACTGTTTCATAAGGATTACTTCAACCGTTGTCGAACCTTTCATTTGAAAAATAATTCGCTGGAAGAACGATTAGTTTATAAGAAAATTGACTGTATTTACAACCGTGCTGTTCGAAACTCAAAAAATGTTTGACCTAAATTATGAGGGATCAGGGATTAGGAAATTAGGTGGTGCCTATTTAATCCGGTATTTGATAGAATCCGTCGTCAATTGGGAATATGCACTGTTTTTTATAACTCTTTGAATTTGAAGTTTATTAGCTAAAATGTGCTTGGCGAAAATTTTGCTGAAGAATTAAGTTGCGTTACAAAGATATTACTCTTTGAAGATTGTACTTTTTCGGTAGCTTAAAACACGACGTCATCGCATGACGTCACGGCACGGTATCACTATGGGCGTTGTTTATCTGTTTATGCGTGGAAGTAAGTTGTTAAATGAATACTTGGCGATAAAGTATGTATTTATCTCATTTGTTTATTGCAATAAACGATTGTATTTCGATTTTTATTTACGTAGTATGGATGGTAACGAGCAAATCGTCCATTAATTATCTAATGCCTGTTTAGTGCCCAAGAATTTCTTCTACGTGTATGCAATCGCTGGTTTTTTTTAAGAAGAACGCCGTCATAAGTGAGTAAACCAAAGGAAATTGTCGGAATGTGCTTTATTAAGTATTTTTTCAGTCATCGTTTCTTTTGAGAAACGGCTAAAAACCTCAAAACCATATATTCAATCGTTTTCTCTTAAATATAAATGTCTATCTCCGTAGCAATATGGAACCTATACCGTGCAGTGACGTCTGAAGGCGTTTCAGGTCACGTGACTTTCGTCGATTTTCGGGAACATATTAATATCATTCAATAATCTTTGTGGTGGGCGTAGAAAAGTTTGGCTTACATATTTAAATTGGTGAGAACATTTTGCATCATTAATCTTCGAGAAACAAATTTCATGCATATTCCCCATTCTCGCTCGCACCTGTCTCTATTGCACTCATTCCCAGAGGCGACAACGCCCTCTCAGAAATCGGATCGCGCTTGCCATCGAATCATAGCCCTCTCTGCATTCCCTGTGTAGGAAACGCATCCATCCCTACCCTCGAAAACTTTCCTGTTGCCCCTTTTATTTTTAGCAGGAAAACGCGCACGCGTTTCGCAATTGTTTCCTCGCGCGCAATTGCGCTCGGGAGCCCACTTTGATTTGGGTGGAGAGAGAGCGTTTGGATTGCGTCGTAGACCGCGTAGAATTGCAGAGTGAGGGAAAGAGGAACGCTTAACTGCATGAGTTGATAGCGCGTCTCGCGATATTTCAGGAAATGCAATACGGCTCTTCGTTCCAATGGGATGGCAATAATGCTTTAGTGCCGTCATTCAGCGAGTGCTCACTGCTCGGGCAGAAAATGCACACTCGGGCGGTGCTTTTAACGGAATGATTTATAAAAAACATCAACTAATTCTCATAAAGTTCATGCTATACACGGAAAATGTACAGTAAAAACTTGGAGACCTGTTATCCCTATCTATATATAGATAATAGGTCTCCAAGACTAATTTAACACCTAATAAGACACCTGATCATCTCTACTGTTTGTAAGGGAAATAAAAATTGCAAAAAACTCAGGAAGAAAATATCCTTAATTTAAAAGAGAATATTCGCACATGGCACAAAATATTAATCGAAAATATTGAGTTTTCAGTTTAATAGATATGCAATGCAGTCTTGAAAAAACGTTTATCTACATGTGTTGAGACTCAATTATACGTATTATTAAACTCCATGTCTGTAAGGTAAATATTTCAACGTGTGTTTCTACGAAGAGAGCGTTTAAATATTACTTGCATCTCCACGTTATACGTATCTACGACATACCCTGCAAGCCACCTGGAGGGTGTGTGGCAGGAGGTGCACTCACACCATGAACAGTGACACAAGAAACAAAAATGAACTACACAAAAATAACACCACAGATTTAAAAGTAATTGGTTGATAATCATTTATTGACATATGCCGATCATGATTGACTAGCACAAGTTTTCTTCGCCGATAAACACAACTTTCGGATATATTTGACGAATGGAGATTTGATAATATACAGGTAAATCCGATTGATATCCGGCAAGCCACCGCAAGGTGGTGTGGCAGGGTGAGAATTATCACCTACCAAGCATGCATTTGGAGTCGGAGAGAACTTAATTTACACTTACCATCATGCAAGTATACAAAAATACTAGTCCACGCATGCACTAGTTACATACAACTGAGAGGTACAGTGCTATCGCTTTGTGGAAAATATATGCATTCATGAGGTACGTGAACTTTTAGCTATAAATGACACTGACGGGAACTGATAATGCACACTCTGGCTCCACACAAGATCTGCAGCTACACATTCTCAAATTGGCTTGCAGGGTAGTTAATGGATGGATATACATCTACGCAATACCCTGCAAGCCACCATAAATATGTGTATGTTTAAATATAAGACATGTACTACCGTCTCGTTCACATTAATGCTGTTTATAGTTATATTACCAGTGGAACGGTTGAATTCAAGAAATTGCATTTTTTCGAATTTGCCTATGATCAAAGCCCTTTGTAGCAAGGAAGGAATTTTAAAAAGAACATCTATTTCTCAAGAGTGCGAAATATTAAAAGACAAAAATTACATTTACTTAAAATATACTCACTACCTATTCTTGATAGTTGGAAGATATATTGTTTACCTCATCCTCTACACCGTTCAAATGTCTTCCTCACAACGTGTTCTATAGAATACGTATTATCTTTATTGGAATTTGAAAAGTATTTTCAATTTATACGACAACTAATTTATATAGTGTACCTATTCCTTAATTAAAATGCCTAGACTGCTGTTATACATTGCTTCTCCCACATTTTGCAGAAATACCTACCTGCAGTCCTCAAATTTTAACTTACGTTTATTTCCACCTGTGACTATTAATTGGAAGAGGTGAATTGTATAACATTTGCACAGTTGTTTAATAATAGAATGCATTCATTTACTTTTATCATTACTTACATATCGACACCTGATTGTCTCTACTGTTTGTAAGGGAAATAAAAATCGCAAAAAACTTAGGAAGAAAATATCCTTAAATTTCAAGGGAATATTCGCACATGGCACAAAATATTAATCGAAAATATCGAGTTTTCAGTTTAATAGATTTGCAATGCAGTCTTGAAAAAACGTTTATCTACATGTGTTGAGACTCAATTATACGTATTATTAAACTCCATGTCTGTAAGGTAAATATTTCAACGTGTGTTTCTACGAAGAGAGCGTTTAAATATTACTTGCATCTCCACGTTATATAAAAGATAAACATTGATTTATACATACGCGAAAAATAATACGAACGGTACACGAGTTGTCTTTCATTACCAGTCGTGGTCTTTGAGCGCGGAGGTCGTTGTAGAAGGCAATAAAACATAGACAACTTTTTAATTATGGCTGAGTAGGTCTTCAATTAAAATACGGAATCATTGGGGAAACAAACTCATTAAATAAGAGATAAACGATGGAAAGTATTTATTTTACCATTCTAAATGTCTATTAACACATAAAAAATATTATGAAATGCTTAAAGTTTATCTTTTGAGAGACAGCAGTAGCACGTAATGCGAATATTTAGATTTCTTTTATGGATCTATACTACCTTCATCGACCGAGGGACAAGCGAAGAAGTATTAAGAAGAGAAAGAGAAAAGAGATACCAGCTGATAGCTCTAAAAAGAATACAGGAAAACTTAATGGGCCATATCTTAAGACACGATGGCCTGATGAAGACAATCGTCGAGGGAAAAGTGAGCGGGAAGAATGGAAAAGGCAGGCCTCGTATGATATACATGGAGCAAGTTGTGAAGGATGTAAAAGAGAGGAGATACGTCAATATGAAGAAGTTGGCCGATAGAAGAATCGAGTGGAGGACTGCGTCAAACCGATCCTAAGATTGTTAACCGATGATGATGACTGCCTTCATGTTATCACAAGATATTTTCTAGAAACGTGCAGAAGATATTTTGAGAAAATATTAGGGATTTATTATTTGTCAATAATGCGTTGAATTAAGTTCTTTCATAACAATTGTAGTTCAGTATATGCTCTGTACATATTGAGTGTAAAGCATTTTCACATACATGGTTAAATTTTGATTTTGTTAATTTCTTTTCACTGGCATAGATGTCCACAAATCATATGGGATAACTGTGAATGAAGCATATTTTTGGAATATCCTCGTGAGACTATAGCAATGTCAATGAATTGCACCTGTGGGAAAAACAGTTATGAACACATAAATGCTACACAATCACTAATCTATAAGATTCGTAATTTCAGCTTTAAGCATTATTTGAGTTATGCAAATTATAATACCCACATAGTCTCCCAACATGAGACATGTGACTTTTTATCCTTACAAAATTTTAAAATTGATCTGCAAATGAGCCAAATTCAAACTACAGACAACATTTAGAATAATGTTAAGTAAAGATCTTTCTGAGGGTCGGTCTTTCGGTGAGAGTGGAGCTCACGAAATACTGATTGAGATGAACGGCATGTGACATTCATACGTCAGGGGGAGAATGGACTGTTACTTTTCCTGTTACGCCAGTGGTTTCCATGATAATAACCACACCTCGAAACATGCCCAAATGTCACTCCAGGAATTCAAACCCCGAACCTCCGGTTAGCAGCCAAACACTTTACTCTGTACCGATCCTCAAGTATATCACGAAGAAAAATTTGAAAGTGGTATCGGATGTAGGCTTCAGACAATGCTGTAGCCCAAGGTGACTACAACAGGCTATGCCTAG
The DNA here is from genome assembly GCA_933228895.1 of Platycnemis pennipes. Taxonomy (NCBI): domain Eukaryota; kingdom Metazoa; phylum Arthropoda; class Insecta; order Odonata; family Platycnemididae; genus Platycnemis; species Platycnemis pennipes. Next base: position 16,702,539 of record OW121856.1, read on the forward strand.
GGTGCTTTCGATTTGCGGCTACAGCCGGCGATAGACGGCGATAGACGGCGATCCAGCTAAATCGAAAGCGCCGCGGCATGGCGGCATGCCGGTGACTCTCTGCTTTAGGAGAGCTGAACAGATGAAAAGCTATTGGCGTATTATGACGTCACGTCAACCAATGTAACAACAAAGTATCAACAATATTTTTTTGTAAACACGCAGACACAGGAAATGTATTCTACGGCATTTATCAATCAGAACCCCAAAAATCCTGTTATGGCATTCCACTAACATACGAAAATAATTAATAAAATTAATCACAGTACCTTTTACCGAGCAAAATTGGTGAATTGGTTGGCTGATTCAAACTTTACCGGACGATTCCCTTCGTTGCTACTTTCCCCTCAAATTCCCTAAACTGACTGCGCAAGCGCGAAAAGCCGGTGCCAGCTGTGTATCATTTCATTTGCATCCTGGCGATCAACTGCTCCTGCGTTCGATAATCGGCTATCGCCGTGCCTAAATGAAAATCACCCTTATTATAGTCACCTTGGCTGTAGTTAGCATTCTTAAGGTCGTCATGGTGGCCAAAAGTTGGCAACTAGTAGGGTTTAATGAAAATGTAAACCTTTATCTATTAAGTCACTATTTCTCTGCCACAGCTCACGTTTATGGTTTAACAGTAAAGGAAATTGCCGCGGATAATTAATGAATGTCTTGCGCTATGTGGGATAGATGTGTTTTAAGGGAAAGGCCGTTGTCCCGTCCGGACTTCCTCGTCGAGCGCGGTCAGTGGTTGCGAGCCATAGTAGGCGAGAATGAAGCATCGTTTCTCTTCCACGACGAATCTCTTCACTCGTTCTTCTTGTGGTTTTTCATAGCCATCGCGGTGGCTGATTATGTGTAATGGACGCTGGAGAGATGGGAGAGGGGGATGGCGACAGGACTGTGTGATCGATGGCTGAGACACCGCTGTATCTCAGGTCCACTTTACTCAAAATAAGACCCTCAAGCCTCAGGACGTATCCAATTCGCCGTCCGATGAAAAATGAAGGAATGATGGCTTAAGACGGACGTGAAGGAAAGACTAGAGTAAGAAAAGCAGCTATTGAAAGCGGAGAGTACAGCAAAGATCCTAATTCAAGTTGTTCTAAGTTTGACAACTTCCTAAATTCAATGTGCTGAAAAAGAATGAGAATGTAATCTTTCAAACTATTGCATATTATATGGCTAATAAATCCACAATGGGCATGGTAATGAAAGTAATGTACAAAATAACGTCTACATAAACATCATCAATATCAGATACAACAAATAGGAACCAATTGGCATATTTATAGACGATGAAAAAGTAACTAATTTTAGCAAAATTTAAAAATTATTTTCTGTTAAACTGCCCGATAAGATGTTTTTAACCGATGCCAGCTATTAATCTATGACACGTCCACAAACTGAGCTTAGTGTATCGTCTATGCCCTACTTTTGTTAAATACTACCACCCAACTGATAAGCCAATTGACATAAGGCACTAAAATTGTTTGCGTTTTTTCTCTAACCAAACAATCGACAAAAAATCAAATATTGGCTGGTATTAGTAATAAAAGTCACCATTATTCTATACTTAAACAATCATGTAAACAAATAAAAGAGTGCAGTAAAACAGAAAATATTTTAACTTTTGCAATATTCGATTCACAATTGAAAAAAAACGATGCCTACGAAATCCCTCGAACTTCCTCTATCAATCACACAGGCCTTTATTTACGTTCTATATGTCACCTGTAATTTGCGCCATCATAGGAGAGATAATACCAACATCTGATTATATTTTTAAACTCTATGGCTTTAGCGCTTTGTCATTTTATAGTATATGTGATAAAAGAACAGCTGTAAGAAGTAATTGAGAAATTGAAGGGAAGGAAAAATCTAACAGTCATGGGAGATTGGAATACGGTAGTCGAAGATATAAATGTCAAAATTGGGGTAGGCGTGAGTAATAACTGGGGACAAGAAATGACCGAGACGAGAAAGAATGTTGATTTATGCCAGAAGACAAATTTAATAATCACTCACACGTGGTAGTGTTCAGCAACAGAGAAGTATGCTCATAAAGAAAATGCAGGCGGGTACAGGGAGACGCGTAATATATTATATGACGGCTAGAAAAATTATTAGAAACTCGCGCAATTTTCTGTTCGCATATGCAAACTTAGACCATACCTTAGTGGTGATGAAATTGGCTTGAAATGGTTAAAAAGAGGAGGGAAAATAAAGAAGTGGGACAGAACAGAATGGAGGGAATATTAGAAGTTGGTAAGCAGATGCATAAAGGAAGAGGAGGAAATAGGAACAGGAAGGCTGAGAATTAACAAAGATAAGCAGAGCAGCTGAGGAAAAAAATTCAACAAAAGACGATAGAAGGATAAATAAATGGGGCAACAGAAAAAATTATGGAGAAAATGGAGCAGAAAAATATATGTAAAGAGGTTAAAACATAGCAAGGTGGAAGAATATGCGAGGAAATAAACAATACATTTAGGAGATAAAAAAGTGGAGTGAGAAAGAAGTGGAAAAATAGTCAAGTCAATAACAAGTGAATGATTCCTCAAGTCAAACAAATGATTCCTCTTTTAGTCATTGTCCAAGTCCGCAGCCTATACAGAAAGTTTGGAATAAGCTGTAGGAGTGATGTAAGTATGTAGAAGATAAGGCTTTCAGACAGCCGCGTAGGTGCTTAAGGAAGGTTGATGAGGTGAGAAATGGAAGCTGTGGGATATTAGGAGGAGATAGAATAGGCGGGCATTAAAGGAGATGGTTTACTTGAACCGTTAAAGAGGGTAAAATATTTGGAAAGAGAGGGATATCAATAGCGTTTTGATATCCTTGGCAGAACAGGCTTAAAAACAAGTAAAAAAGCGTCGGAAAATAAGGATTCCCAAGTGTTCATAGAGATTAAGGGTGGCCCTTGAAAACCTTGATCGGAAGATTCCTGAAAATTCTAATGTCTCCATAATGGGGGTGTTTACTCGGAACCGAAATCTTGTGCACGAAATTGTTAGATGGAAACAAAAAAGAATAGTGAAAAAATTAATCTTCTAACCACAACCATTCACTCATAAATCAAAAATTTTAATAAGCAAAAGGTGACGCCCACCGAAAAAGCTACTTTGATAACATTAACGTCATTTTCATCCCGTCCTTGATTGCTCTTATGGGAAGGGGAGGGAACGCAGGGGGATTCTCGGAAGGTCTGCTCGCACAGATCCTGTCGCAATCGCTCCCATAAGGGGAGCCAGATGTGTCCCCCCCTTAGCGATAAGGCAAAGTAGCTTCGCGGGCTCAGTTGTGATTGGACGAAGTCAATATACGTCAGAGGTTGCACCACACCCACTTTTCCGAAAGGGTTAAAAACATCAGTTTTTCGCCGCCTATAACTCGAGAAATAATTGACGGATCAAAAAACGGAAAAATATTCGTCTTTTCATTTTACAAACTCAATCAGATCCGGCAATAAAAAATCATGGTAAACGACCCCATTGTCTCAATTTAATAGCTCTCTTCAAGAAAATAATTAAGGAAATAAGGAAACAAATGTTTGTGATGGCAGAAAGAGATTTCAAAAATTCTAGTTGCCATGGAAAATATATTGAATATCTTCCGGTTATCAAGATAATGATGATACGATAAAACTAATATAAATGTAAATTATGATAAGATTAGTCAAGGGATCAGAACAATATTAAGTTTTAGAAAATAATGCCAGGGTGAGCGTACCAAGTATGTTTCAATGAAGCAGATGTATCAGCAGTGATCTCAGGAAGAAAGGAGTTATGTATAGAAGAGCGATGAGAAAGAGACCATTCTTCCAAATTAAGAATCTACCGATAGCTGAAGATACAAGCTTCAGAGAAAGGAAGTATTTTTTTCAAACGGATTTGCATCTGGGTCAATATCCTTCAAGGCAATGAATCATATAGCCATATATCATAAAAAATGTCTATATAATCAATTAAACAAACTTTAAAAAATAAATATTAATATCGTATTTCTACATGTGTAGCAAATATTTTGGCTCATAAGACTTGCGTAAGAATTTGTCCTAGTTAGATTGGTAAGGGAGTGGAGGGGGATTAGATAGATAGACATCGATAAGGCGATTGAAATTTAATCCTAGTTTAATAGTAGTAAGAGTTTAATAGTATTAGTTTAATAGTAATAAGAAATGCAAAATCAGAATCAATTTAAAATTTTTATTTCTTATCAAGAATCGAAAGAAAATCCTTAGAAAAATTTCCCTTCCCTTAATCCTACTTTGGGTTGTGCAAATAGCCCCCTCCAGAATCATTAAGCTTCTGCACAGAAAACCCTAGCTAATATTCAACACTGGGACACTAAAAATAAGTTCGGAACATCCCCATGCTTCCCTTCCAATGAGGAATTTTATGGTTTTTCGTAAAAAACTTGGAAATTTGGCGTTTGTATGGGTGAATATCGATTTGCACAAGCTGATCAAGGAAAAGTGTGTTTGAGAATATATTTGCATATTTTTCCCCTAGTAATGGAGCTCCACTCAGGATCACCCATGACGGTAAAATCAAAAGGCTTTCATTTATTCTGGCTTGAATAAAAAAATATTCAAAAAACAATGAGACACAGTAGGAAATGTTTTTTATCAAATATTACCGCGGTTCATTCAAGAATAATGTTGAATATTGTTTCTAATTAACAGATTTAATTTCAAGGAATGATTGATTTGGGAAGAAAATTTTGTTGGGACTTTTATGAATTAAAACCTCGCATTTTAGTTTCAATTTGTTTGTTGCTAAATATATGATTGCTTTTAGTGTTATTCACGCTTGGGTAACTTACATATCCATGTTTCTAACGGTAAGTGGAACTATGGCGCATTAGGCATTGAATAGGAATGGCGTATAAAGTATCATCACTCGGTAGCATTGGAGAGAAAATTATTCATTTCGTTGTTCAATTAATTCCACATTTAAAAAAAAATTTTATAATTATAAGAAATAGTGGTTTTGTGTACTAACATCTGCTATTTATTTTCTGCTGCTCAGACAACTTGAGTCAAATTAAATATTTCGTTTTGTGTAGAGCAAAATGTAACACGGATGTAACTAAGCACAGTGGCACCGAGGTATTCTACGAGAAATTCAATTCTCCAGAACTACTTAACTCTTATCACTTTTTTGAATGCTGAAACGTCGTGGCTTTCAACACGCATTTCCAGTGTAGGATTTTAGTCGGACGGTAAGCTCATTTTTCGCGATCGCCGCATATTTCTTAACTAGTTCCTAAAAGAGAAAGACTTAAGTACTTCCTGTGATGAAAAATGCTCAGTTGCTTTTAGCAATTTTAAAAGTAGTTAAAAGCAAATATTTCATAACCTATATTATCAATTTCCTTTTATTTAAATAACAAAACCCTTAAAAATTCGGGTCTCACTACACTGTAAAAAGTTTATCAGATTTTAAGGTACAAATACGATCTGAATTTCAGATGCAAAATTTTTAAGACAGTTTATATCGAATTTCAGCACTATATCTTGTCTAAAAATAAGGCAGGTGAAGGACTGAAAATCAGATCAGGTGGGACATATTTTAAGTTATGCCTATACGGAATTTGAGACAGCCCTAGTCTGGTAACAATGCGGGTTGTTACTGAAATTCAAGCAGGGGCTGTCTTATTTTAAGGCAGCCCCTTAAGTCATAAAATTTCCATTTAAAAAGATTTGAGGAATGAAATAGGAACACATTAATAATAACTTCAAAGATAATTTGAAAATTAGTACTTTTATTGGAAACAAAGTCATCCATACGTCTTCGATACCAATGATGTGTACCAGTATCTAAAAACCGAAGCATGAGCTGTCACTTGATGAGGGCGACTATTTTTTAGTTCTTACAACCCTGCCACGTAGAGAAAATAAGGAAGTTTAGTGTCAGGAATTGTCACTCAGATTCACCTCCCTTCTGCAAACAAATCAAGTATCAGCGCCACATTCTCACGTCATTAATTCACCGCACGAAACATATTTCACCTACTCACAATAAAATTTGATTAGACTTCGAATTTTACTTCTTTACGCTTCGTAATTCTTGTTGAATTCCATCTTCCTGGTTACGTTCCGCCAATCAATCTCTGCTATTGGCAGGTTAGCCGCAATTGCGGAGCCAACCAAGGCTTGCTTATTTTCAGCCCGGGTGATCTCAATTTCAGATTACAGTAATCTTATTTTCAATTTGTAGTTGTGAAGTTCTTAAAGTAAGACGGAGGGGTGTATGATTTTAACACATGCTGAAACTTAATTTAGACCACTTCCGTAAAATCAGACAGCGTTTAAATTCAGATCTCACTGAAAATCAGGTAAAGTTTTTACAGTGTAGTACTAAGTGCATTATTTTTTTTCTGACATGAGCACATCAACGCATCTGATTCAGTTGGTTTAATTATTTATTTCCAACCACTAGTGAGACACTAAATAAATTTCACCTTGTCTTCCTGCTTTGCCACCATGTTTGACTTATTAAGCGTATTTAGCCTTTATTGGTGCTTTATGGCAGTGAGCACATATTTTACTAATGCTATTTTTTAGCGTTGTTAATGTGCCACCAAAGACCTGTATCATTCCATTATCCAATTTTAAGTATAAAATTTGACTTTTCCAGCAGCTAAAACTCGTTAAAGCTCTCTAAAGAGGAGGATATTTCAATGAAACTGCTTTGGCAGAAGAAAGGCAAGCGATGCCCTATCGAGTAGGGAGCTTTGAGGGATGGAATGAACCTCTTCTCCCATGAGAGAGAGAGACTTGGGAAAAAGAGGAATTGATCCCTTCGGGGAAATGGACGCTGTCAGTTGGGGAAATTCCATCGCCAGCTCGGAGAAATTCGTTTCTTTTTTATCCTGGCAAGTGGCCGCGAACCTTTCATGCTTAGCCAGTGATACTTCAGCCGTGGGAAACGAACAGGATTGACCTGACCTGAGCATCTACCCTGTTTTTTTTTAACTTTCTATTTTTTGTCCATTTAACGAAGTATATACTCCTATTTGTTCATCTAATATATTGAAAGGCAAGTACATTGTATCATTACAATATATATGTTTGCCTTTAAATGAAATTTTTTTTCAATGCCATAAATTTTTAACGGAGTTTGTATTGTTAACGATCAATTTTTCTGTGTATTGTGGGTTTGGTTATTAGCTACAATATTTTTCAGCCGGATCACAGAAATCATCACTCTTGTGTCATTTCTGGGAACTATTTGTAGCAGTAAGCATATATTTAAGGTGCTGTAATACCTATATTGTATTGTCTCTCGCAAATAAAATCGCAACATTCATCTCCGAGGACGTATTCAAACCTGAGATATTTTTCTAGCCATTGTGAGGAATTTTCAAATAATTTATTTATGATGTTCAAGGTATTTAAAATGCAGATTAGGTCAATGAGTATGAATACGTAAGCTTGGTTTTATCAAAGGAATATTTTACTTTCTTATCATATGCCTTTTTCCAAGTAAAGTAAATGTTATTAACTCTGTAATCTGCACATTAGATGCTATGAGCCACAGAGGTGAATTCAGAAATTTCAGTGAATTAGTTGGTTTGCGAGTGTTATGTTAAAATTAGTTCTAGACATCCAGGACAGTATACAGTATCGGAGTACCGTTTGAAGTTGGTTATCACGTATTTTTACCCTGCATGCCTAATTCGATGCACCTTCTTTTTTTCGCAAAATACAATGAAATTCTAATTTTAAAGAGTTACTGGGCTGCTATTTTATTTATTATTTTATTTTAAAGCAGTAACTGGGCTGTTATTTAAACATGTGATTATAATATCAGTATGGGTAACGGATCGTGTTTAACGTAGATTAAACCCATTTTCTACGTTTAATGGGGTACGTCTATCTAGTTCATATAAGTAGTAATGGACATGTTATAGAATTTTACGCTGTATCACTGTCATGTCCCCACCTTCAGTTACAAAACACTACACTTCTACACAAATAGTTATGCTGAAAAAAACATCCGTATCAGGCTTCACATTGTGGAATTTTTCCATAGCTGATATCATAAGAACAAACTTAATTGCATGAATAATTTCATAAAAATAAATAATTTATTGCATGACATGGGATTTGACACTTTTCATCTTGAAATGCGTAGGTTTCGCAACCCAAGTCACACTATTTCCATTAGAATTCACAAACGGAACTAGTTTTTTTTTCACAACATCACACAAAATTACTGTTTTGGCTATTACTTATAGTAACACATATTGAAAACAATTTCCTTTGGATAACATTTGATGAATAGTAAGGGCCATTAAGCTAAACCTGGATTAATAAATGAATTAATGGAACTGAAAACTCTATTCGAAGGACCTATCTTGTCATAGTGTCCGTTAGAACGCATACTTTTTTCTAAAATTTAATCCCTATTGTTTAGCATATTATTTAATTTGAATGCAAATTGACTGTTTTTTGCTATTTCTGGAATTGACTGAAATCACTCCAGAGATATAGCTTAGACATAACAACCCTGAGTTGCTGATGAGGAAGAAAGAACTGCTCCTTCACTCGAGTTTATGCTGAATCCCGGATTGCTAATAGCTAGACTGAAGTTTGAGAGTTAATGAAGTGAAATGTAGTGATGAGTTTAAAATTTAATTCCGTTTCAATGAAAACTGGGTCAGAGAGAGATGAGAGCCGAGTTGAAGGGTAAAGTCAAAAACCTTTCCTGTCCATTCTAGAACTATAGCGCGAAGCAAATAATTCAAAATGTCTAAACAATCCACTTGCTACTGTGGTTTTTCTAGGGCTGTTTTTATAATGCTTGGTTAAATATTTTTAAGGCTTCTAAAAAACATAAGACTGACGCACTTATGCACTTCATGTCTAATAATCTGTTACATAATCTATTTTTAGCTAGCATACATTTTGCAACAAAGAAAGTAACTGAATCTCTTCATAAACTGATGTTAAACGCTAAAATGACCTCATCACTCATCTTTGTGGTAGAAATATTGCTTTGCGGAAATATTTGGAAATATTATTCACAGTTAAAGCAATAATGATTTCTGTATTTTTTCTTAAAAGTGAATTGCTCCTATAAATACATTTTTTGTTAAAGAGCTGAAATATTAAATACATGCTTATTTTTTCCACTCGATCTGAACCAAATAATTTAGGTACCTATGTGAATTACGCCTACGTTTATAATTCAAAATCCAACATTTAAATGTCTGACAGATGATATATAATCAAATATGTGCTCCGTATCTGTGGCCTATTTTGTTTTCACTAAAACACCCTTCGACATGAAAAACGGTTGTAAAGGCTTCGCCAAGATTTTGAAATTCTTTGGTTTGCAATTGAAATCGCACCGGATCAAAAAGGTTGCCACATTCCACTGGTAAGCCAATGGATTGCAAAGTGAGGGATTGAAGTGAAAGTTTACGGAACTACGTCAAGAACCAGACAAACATTGGTGCCACGCCCGAAAGGAATTGTAAGCCGTAATACTCTGACAGGTGATTGGCTCGTTAACCACATCATTGGATCTCAAATACAAGCAAATATGAAAAGTTTAAGGTATTTGGGCCAATCCGTATGGTTCCTTACCCAATTATTTCCTCTAATTTCACCCTAAATTGAGTCGAAACCATCGGAAAGGGAAATTTGCATTTAGTCAGGCATGTCTCGGCACATGTAATGTGTAAATGATTTGTAGCTTCAAAGTAATAGCATTTGTAAGGATTCGTGAAGCACTAGCTTGATTTCACTATGGCTTTTTCATTAAACGATTATACCTGCATGACATCGAAAGTTTACGAACTTTTTTTCCTTAAGAACTTGTGTATGAAAAATAGGTGCTAGGAGTTTTTTCTACTGACTAGACTGTAAGTCACCTCGTAGATGTCAGGCACGGGAATAAAATTTGAATTAATTTTTCAACCATTATCTTGATTTTACTACGGCTTTTCCTATATTGGACAAAAGACGATTATATCAGTGTGGCCGCGAAAGTTTACGAAATTTTTTCCGAAGAATTAAATACCTGGGAAAAGAAAAACGTGACGTTCCGTACATGGAAGATTATTGAAACACTATAAGAACGTTTTTTGATGAAAATGAGTCGGGACATGAGGTTTAGGTCCATCTTAATATACTATAACCCAGTCCATCGTAAACGTAGCATTTAAAAGTCAGGCTGCTTGAATTGTATTTGTTTACATTTAAGAATGCTGACCGTGAGAGTGGATAGGTTTAAAAGTCGCTATACCTCTATCCTCATCACAGAGAATATTGCTCCTAAGAAGGGGAATTTCCTCTCCTGGCTCTCTCTATCCCACTACCGAGGGACCGCTATCACTCAACTTGTCAAAATTCTGAAGGCTGCATCATCACTCCACACACACACATATATCAGCTTTCCGATATATCGAATGTACCGAGTGGCCGAGAGAACCGAAAAGCATCGACCTCCAGCAATTTCTGACGGTTTAAGCTAGAAATATGGCAATCATCAAGTTAATCATCAATCCATTAATGCCGGAGCTGGAGAGCTGCGAGATCTTCAGGCTATGAAGGACAAAGAAGGATTGGTGTCGAAACTTTCGGGTGACCGAAAGGTAGCTCTCGTTCATAACCGACTTAAGATAGCTGATACATATTTTACCATCGGCAGTTTCCTCGCAAAATTTTAGATTCCCGTCTCAGATTACTGAATCTGATTTATAGCCTGTCATTTTCATAACTTATTTATCGTTTATATTGGATAAGATTCTATGCAATATTTTTCATGTTTTGGGAACCATTTCTCACATCAAAGTAGACACGGATATTAGACGTTAAATACGCAAGTACCTCAAGTCCTTGCCTTTTTTATTATAAATTGTTAATTGTTAAATTATAAATTGTTGAAACTCCCCAGAAAATCAATACATTTTATATGGTAAAGCGTGCAATTGCTAGTTTGTTCTATGTTGTGATCAAGTTTTCAACCTCGTAATGCCTCAATCATTAAATAGTGGTTTTGCTACACCATTTTTATTTCGTATGGTAAATAGGATCATATTTTATTCATAGATTTAAAAATCTTCTTTAAATTTATTTTTTTCTTCGCTGTTCCAATATTTCAAGGGTCAATTTTTATTGGACATCGGGAGGGATTTGATGAGAGTTATGACCTTGACCTTGCTGTGTAGCAGGGATTATGATACTAAACCATAGCAGAGTAATTAGAGCATTTGCAAAAGAGATCAGGTAGATTTTTTAAAGGCCTTATGATAATTTTATTATTGTTGTGAGTTTCATAGAATAACTACGATTGGAATTACTATCAGAATTAGGTTAAAATTCAGGCTAAACTTAGGAAAAATTGGAAGCAGATTTGTTTGCAGATGAGGTAAGATATTTATTAAAAACCCCAAGGATTGTGCAGGGACTGTATGATAACTATATAAGAGTAACCAGTCTATTAGATGAACTAAAATGGGAATAAATATCAGATCGTAGGTTGAAAATCAGACTTAATATCTTAAATAAATTCCAAGATAGTATTTTCACGAATGAAATTAGAAATATTATGCGAACTCCAACTTATTATGGTATACTGGATCATAATCATAATATTATTTAAATTGATTCCCGAACTGAAATATTCAAATGTCCTTCTTTCCTCGTTAATTAGGGATATGAATAGCTATAAATATATATAATAGTATAAATACAAGTGCGTAAATGGATAGCATAGTAGTTTCATGTTGGTATAAGGACATTAAGCTAACCTAACTAACAGCATGTTTTGCACGCTTGCTTTGATACTTTTATCTTATTTTATATTGTGAAGTTTAGACTAGAATATAGTTTGGACTAATCCTTTTTACGCATGATATACAATGCATGGTTTGTCACCTTCTGTCACACACATACACATGTCTGTAATTTGTAGGTTTGTAGAATATTTTGTAGATGTGAATGTAGTTCTCTGTACTCTTGTAAGGGATCTTAGAGTTTTCTTCATGGGTACCGCGGCTTTAGCTTCCAAAAGAACGTTAGAAAGGGATTTCATGCGCATGTTTTCGACCTTTGTGGAGAAGGGCCGTATCGGGTGGTGTAAAGAGGGTGACAGAAAGGTCGACATCTCGGTCTTCAAACGGTCTTGCAGGTATATCAGATATGACTGAAGACGTCACTGTGTGGAATTTAGTTAGGCTATTAATGTTAACGAATAAAAATTAAACTCTTAGTCTATTCCACACAACTTTTTTAATAACCGACCTAGGTTTCGACAAATTTTTGTCATTCTCAAGGTACCTTGTATCTGAGCAACAGCCTTATATATCCACCAGGTCGTGGAGGGGAAGGAAAGAAAGTTGGGGGGGTAAGTAGGGATTGGGGAAATGACGGTTAAGAAGGGAAGGGGGGAGGAGGTTAGGTGAATGAGAAAGGGGAGGGGTTGAAGGGGGGGGAAGGAATAAAGTGACCTCTGCTGAAAGTGAGTTGCATGGGTATGAATCAGCTGGAAGGGGGATTTTAAGGTGAGGTGAGTGGGTAGGGAACATATAGTCATTGCATAATCGTTCTTTATCCGGGTTGATCTCGCAATCTCAAATTGTTCCAAAAAGTTCAATATCAGCACTTTGTTACACACTCGAAAAATTTTGGGTTTAAAATCACTAAAATGGCCCATTTCACATAAGTTTTTGGCGACCCAGATTTGTCGTCATGATTAATAAAGCACTGTTTATGTTCCTTGATGCGAATTGAAACCTTTCTACCTGTTTGACCAATGTTTATCTTGTCACAGTCTAAGCACTTTAGCCTATACACACCACTACTGTCCAACTCATCAGTTCGATATTTTGATTTAAACAAAATTTTACCGATGGTCGTTGGATTGCAAACAGAGTATCTCAAAGTGTCTTTAGGAATTATATTACATATCCTGTATGTTATTTTATTTACAAACGGGAGCACGCACAATCTCTTAGGTCTAGTTACGATAGCAGAAAGGTTTGTTAAAGTATTGATAGCGGTCTTTTCCTGTGCTCTGTCACGGAGTTTTAAAATAAAAGAATCGTGGAAACCATTTCGGTTAGCTAAAGGTTTGTTGATGCCAAGCTCTTTATTAAAATTATGTTTTGTCATGGGGATGTTGAGCATTCTATAAATCCACGATCTAAAAGCTGTGATTTTGAGCGTGAAGTGATGAAATGAGTCCCTAGGAATAGTGACCTCTGTGAAAGATGGTTTCCGATAAATTGCAAAGTCATGTTTACCATTTTTTATTTGGATGGTCAAGTCCAAGAAATTTATTTTGTCACCCCCAATTTCTATGGTGAAATTAATGGCATTATGAAGGGAATTAAGGAATAGAGCGAAACTATCGAGCTGCCAATAGGTACCGATCCACGCCCACAAAATATCTTTAACTTAACGACACCAATAAACAAAATTACTCAAAATTGGGTTATTAGATTTAAAAAGCCTACATTCTAAATCGTCCATAAACATGTCCGCTAAAATAGGGTATAAAGGTGATCCCATTGCGAGGCCTGTCGTTTATTTACATAAAATAGGGTAAAATATAAAATAATCCCCCCTTCCTTTTCCTCCCTCTCCACGACCTGGATAAGGCTGTTGCTCAGATACAAGGTACCTTGAAAATGACAAAAATTTGTTGAAACCTAGGTCGGTTATTAAAAAGGTTGTGTGGAATAGTCGCATAGTTTTTATTTTTATTCGTTACCATGAATGGTCTTGCAGGCACCTGATGGTGGCCTAGCAGCATTAAACGCGTCGTACGTGTATTATACCTGTGGATTGTTGTTATACTATTTCTTGTAATTAAAATAATCTCAATTCAAAATTGAATATATGCGGAAATTCATTCATCAACACCACGAAAACGAGATGAAACATGTTTCGGTCAAAATAACTGCCGCCGGCGCTTTTGATGAAGGGGAAAATACGGCACTTGTAATGTTAAAGCCTTTAGAGAATATCGAAAACTTATGAATTAATATTTGGGAACTTCAAAAGGGTTGGCCTTGTTAATAAGGAGTCGATACACGTAAACAAGTGGTTATTCTGCACAGCAGAATTGATGTATTTAAGTGTGTATCGATGAGAATGTTTATTTTAATTAATAACTACGAGGGGTGCGCGATACAAATATGAAAAGAGATTCCTGTTCTCTTTGTGGCGTTCTTTCTTTTCCTATCGTCTTCTCATCTACTTTGCCCACTCGCGACGATGAAAGTAAACATTTCATGACGATAGGGGTCTCCAGGGTAATCATGAGATGGAATCAGGAAAAACAAATTTTATCACCCACTAGGCGAACTCGGTATTATTCTGCAAGCTTGAGCAACATTCCGATAAACACCGGAAGCTCATTCTGGGCGTTATACTAGTCGTGTCCCGACACGAAAGAACGTCAAATAATTCATCTCTGGTGTAACCATATGATGATGAATTGATGACCACCGCGAAAAGGAAAACTATTATTTTCTCTGTACGTGGATGTGCTTTGAGTAAGAGAAAGTTAACGAAGTGATGCACTCAAGTTCGATACTTCATATTGAGGAACGATCTCTAAGTATGTGGGTGTGCATCTATCATAATTCCTTATCATTATCACCGTTCCAGTAATAATGCTCACTTGGAAAGTTTCTGAATGATATTTTCTGACCCCTCTGAACTCTCTCTAGCCTTCTCAAAACCATTATCTGTGAGACATTCCACATTTTCCGGCATGAACATTTTACAAATTCCTTACACATGCATTATTCACATCTATTCTTTTTGGTACTAATTAATTACCATTCGAAAAAAGGTTATTTATACCTTTTGTTTTTACTGTTTAATTTGAAGGTTCATTTTCCCATATTTTTTTGTTAAAAACTACTTTATTCTATTGTTATATTTTATTTAACTATCAGTGTGATGCATTCTCTTTCGAATGGATAACTTTGTTCCACAATGCCTTATTTTGTTTAACTGTTGTTCTATATTTTTATTCAAAAGAAAAAAAATCATACCAAATCTTCCAATAGACTCCCACCCAAAGTAGGTACCTCCTTCTGTCTATTCCCGGCAAAAGCAAGTTTCCAATATAAGCATATTCCGAGCGTAAAATTTGCCAAAAAAAGGAGTTTTATGAGAGCGATTTACCTAAGAAATGTTTTTGGTTTAGGAAAAATATAATATGTGATTTCTTCATCACAAGTATTTAAAACATGATTGTATTTATCGACAATAAAATGATGCAGTTGTAGAAATAATTAGGAATCTGTAATTAGATGGCACCACGGTATATATGAACTATTCCAGAAATATCCAGATCTTGTTTTCTTTTCCGTGTAAATCAGTGTGATATATAAAGGTTGTTTTTCTTATCAATCTATTTCTTTCTTTTCTGACTCAGTCGGCTAATATTTAGGGATACATATGTAAATTTATCGGCATATATGCCACATTCACTTTTTTTTAACTTCTTCTTGAAGGTGAGTGAATACACTTATAGTATAGAGAGAATGTATTACTAGTGCTACTGTAAATGTAATAAATAAACGTAAAAATTCCGTTTTTGGGTTGAGTGCTTCATCCTGCTTCATTCGGTCACTGGTGTGGAATTTACCTTCTCCCAAACTACATTAACTAGGTAAACCGGGTCTTGTTTAATTTTCCTTTCGTTGTGTTTTGGCTTGACTTATCTCTGTTGAGTGAGTTTTCACCCGTAATTTTGCCTGTGTTGTGTAACAGTGTGAGTGGTGGTGTAGTATGGTTGCTCTGCGATGGTAGATGTGTAGAATATCATTTCCGTAGGCAATCACAGAAAGTAGTTCACAGTATCAGGCGTCACGTACTGGAATTTAGACATATTGGATGAGTAAAAAAAAACTATAGCACTTTTCCACAATGTATTTTAATTTATTAGTTTAAAATACATTGTGAAAAGTGCTATAGTTTTTTACTCATCCAATCACAGAAAGAGTGATAGTTCCCTTTTCTGTATTGAATGTCTGTATCCTGTGCGTGGTCAGTGGTGAAAAATTAACATTCCCACATACCGCCACAGGTAGGTTAACCGAGTATAATTTTTGATTGTAACTTTTTTAAATTTTTTATTGTTGTTTTTTCTAACGTGGGGTGAAAAAACGTTTGCATCCACTGAAGTTTTTTTTACTAGTTTTAATCTTTTTAGGATTTGTCAATGGTTCCCAAATTACACTCTTGCCAAAATAATTAATTGATATCATCGATATTTACCCGTGCTTGTAATGGTCGAGTACAATCAGAAATAATTATACAATACAATAGTTTGGAATATGCATGCCATTTTTTCTCGCGCAGCAATGATGTACTCGATGCGAAATTTTTTTCTCACAAATTCAAATACATAAACCAACACTATGCTAACCACAAGGAGTATTTAATGCTAAATATTTGTTTCCGTAAATAGGGGAGAATCACGTGACCTGAAAAGCCTTCTGACGTCACTGCTAGGTATGGGTTCTACATTGCTCCGGAAACAGACGTTTATTTTAGCAGTAAACGAAGCTAATATATTGTTTTGAGGCTTATTGCCGTTATTCTTGATCGAAGTCATGACTGATAAAGGATTTTAATAAAGCGCAATCTGACAGTTTTCCTTTAGTCGACTCCGTTTATGGCGGAGTCTTTCTAAAGAAAATAGCGATTACTTTGTATTGGCAGAGATCCTTGGAGTGAAAACTAAAAGGGAACTATACGGGTATTTTAAAATTTATGAACAATTCGCTCGTTTAGATACATATTCATCTACATCTACATAATACTCTGCAAGCCACCATAAAGGTGTATGGCAGAGGGTGAATTCTCACCAAGCATGCACTACATACTATGCATAAAATAGGATTAGTATTTACATACTGTTCTAAACTTCACTATTTAAAAAAACAGAAAAATATCAAAGCAAACATGCAAAAACATACTGTTAATTGGGTTAGCTTCATGTGTATATACCAACGTGCAGCTACCAATGTTATCCATTGCTACACTGGTATTGGATATATTTACCGTTATTCATATCTCTAATTGTACGAGGAAAAAAGGACATTTTGAATCTGTCAGTTCGGCAATCAATTTCTCTAATTTTGTGGTTATGGTCCAGTCTACCATAGAAAGTTGGGGTTCGCCAAATATTTTTAACATCATCACTGAAGATATGGTCTTGGAATTTGTTTAAAAGATTAAGTCTAAATTTCAACCATACCGTCCCTTTACAAATCTTGCCGATTTTCAATCTTATATTGTTTAAATGAAAATCGAAATACATTCTTTTATTGCATTGAGCAAATGAGATGAATACTAAGGTTTTCGCCAAGTATTCATTTTACAACTTACCCCCACGCACGTAGAACAGATAAAATAACGCACATAGTGATAGCGTGCCGTGATGTCATGCAGTGACGTCGTATTTAAGTTGCCTCACACGTTCGATTTTTAAATAATAATATCTTTGTTACACAACTTTATTCTTGAGAAAAATTTTGGCTCTGAGTATTTTAACTAATAAACTTCACATTCAAAGAGTTATATAAAATTGTACATGTTATCTACTAGGTACTTCTGCCTTCATTTCAAATTAATCCCTCGCGACTCGCTCTTCATACTCCATTCCTCATTTCACAATCGCGTTATTAATTACCAATCTAAGCAGTCTGCAACGTAGGTTAGGGATAATCCGTCCAATCCTGTGACCAGTCCGTGTTCAATTAACGCTACTTACGCGTCCACTCCGCAAAAATAGATTGTTGACTGTTTACATGGCCGCTGCAGTAATGAGATGGGATGTTGACCACTGTCCTTTCATTATGAGCTCGAGGCGTTTAATGGGAGATTACTTCACTATTGCGAAACAAGTTGAACTTGAATGTGTGCAGCAAGATTTGTAAAGGGACGGTACGATAACTATTTAGCTTAACCAGTCTATTAAATTAATTAAAATGGGTATCAATGTCAGATCGTTATTTGAAATTTTGACTCAATATCCTAAATAAATACCAAGATAATATTATCAGTGATGACGTTAAAAATATTTTGCAAACCCCAACTTACTATGGCAGACTGGACCATAATCACAAAATTAGAGAAATTTATTGCCGAACTGGCAGATTCAAAAATTCCTTTTTTCCTCGTACAATTAGGGACATGAATAACAGTAAATATATCCAATATGAGTGAATCAATCCATAGCATAGGTAGTTGCATGTTGGTATAAGGACTTGAAGCTAACCCAACTAACAGCAGGTTTTTGCATGCGTAGTTTGCTATTTCTATCTTTTTAAACGGTGATGATTAGAATAATATATTAACACTAATCCTTTTAAATGCAATATGCAGGGCATGTTTTGTGAGAATTCACCCCCTGCCACACACCTTTGAGGTGGCTTGAAGGGTATTATGTAGATGTAGATGTAGAAGTAGCATTTTGATTGATGTTTCAGTCCCCAGTGAAGTCCTTGAACTGGTGGAGTCCTTTAGAGAAAAGAAACATCTGGTACCGCTTGTAGAGGAAATATCTACGGCCAGAATCCTTTATGTTTTAAAGAGTGAGAGAAAAAAAATCACTCTGTTCAACTTGGAAATTTCTTTGACAATAAGAAATTGATGAAGGAATCGATGTAAATTTTAATTATGGAACAAGGATTTGATCATTTCAGAAGTTATGCTTAGGCACTTGCCTCTCTCTGGATCTGACGGAACGGAGCGAAAATCTTTACATTCTTGTGTATCTACTTGCACTCCTATGGGATCTGAAAATGATTCACAGGCCCAAAAATGGTATTGATACAAAACGAAGTAAATTAAAAAAAAGTTTTGGTAAAACGCTGCTCTGATGAGCGGTCCTCGAGAAATAAGTGAGTGAGAAAGTGAAAGAAGGAGGCCACGAAAGAAACATGCGGATTAACAATTAATTTTTCTAATGTTACACTTTGTAATGATTTACTTTGGAAGCAATTAAATGTATTATTATTATTATTAATTGTCAATAGAATAAAAGGAAAGACTCCTGTAAAAATTAAGATATTTACCGATAGACTTTCTTTGTGGAGAGCCACACAAAAGCCGATCTTAGGATTGATATTTGCTTAAGATGATGGAGAAATAAAAATTTAAAATAATTTTATATTAAGTATTAGTTTTCATTATTTCTATAATGGAATTTGACAAATGGCTCCAGTTGGATTTAATTAATGTTAGCCATAACCTTGTATTTCCTATAAATTTTCAGTATGACTGTCTTGTGATTATTTATTTTTAATTTAGTAATTTAGCCATTGTCATAAGGTAGTAATTGTCAATTTTTTCAGTTTACGATTCCAATCATCAAGTGGTGAAATATTTGTTTGAATGAAATAATAAAGTAATATTTCTTTTTTTCCCGGCCTGCAGAACAAAGAAAAAATTCCCGCTAGACCTAAAAAAACCCGAGAATAATTATTTTAAACTAAAATAGTTTAAACTACAAATTACTACGTGTGATTTGTTTGAACGAAACGATGATAGAAGTTTTTCCACTTTCAATTTCACTGGAAAGCTAGAAGCACATACAAAAATATCCGTAGCTTGCCCACTGCTTCTACAACAAGAGAATTTAGCTCTCACCACTAAGTCATTAGATTATCATTGAGAAATTCTCTAGAGCTGTTGAAACGTTAGTAGTACTTGAACATGGAAATTATTGAGGTTGTTGTTTGGTTTTATCCTACTTGGAACCTTATATAACAGCCCAAGAACTCCTACTTCAGGGTAACTTCTACAATAATGGTATGTTGCCTCGCCCTTAACATTTAATCCAATGACGCGTCATATACTCTGTTCTCCCTTAATGGAGTGTAAGAGGCGGCCTTGTCCTTCCAAACCATTTCCCTTCACTGCACCCGACCACCCACATTCTCCGCTCCCCCTCTACATCTCCGTGTCCATATCACGAGAATGGACTGCAATGGACTCACAGAATGGAAAGAGGTATAAAGAAAAAAAAAATAAAAAGTTTTAGGGATGAAAATCACGGGAACAAATCGCTGTTAAGTTTGCTCCTCTGGTATCGTCTGCGCCGGCGGCGTAAACATGAGAGTGAAAAATAGCTGTCTAGCAGCAACAGTATATCGCCTTATCCCTCAATTCCCTCTCCAGACGAATCGATCAGACACCCTCCCGATACGAAGTAGTCGGATTCCAGGAATGGGGTTACTGAGTAATATACAGTAGAGTGACGTTGATTCATGCTGAGAGTACGTTGATAACGTGGGCATTTGCACAGCTTCAAACAGTCGCAAAATCATGAAATAGCGGGCAAGTTGCAATTCCACTTGGTGGAATTTCGACACTATATAAATAAAATAAAGCTTTGTCATATTCCATATAAATATAATTATATACCTTCTGCTCGCCTGGTTTCCACTATTTCAGTTCAATTATAACTATAAGAGATGAGCTTTTGTCATTTACAAGAACTCAGACCTTGTATGAATGTACGTATATGACCTGAAAAGTTCAAAACTGGTCAAGTAGTAATTGATTATATTTCCGTGGAATATAACAAAGCTTAATTTTAATTATGATAGTCACTACCTTTTTATAATTACTAGCTACGGCATTAACAGTGTGTCCAGCGCTCTGGAAAACCGGGAAGACCGGGAAATCTCAGGGAATTTTATTTTCACTGGAAATATCAGGGAAATCTCAGGGAAATATGTAACCCACTCTGGAATTTTCGGTGGTGTCAATATGTAAAACAGCGACGGAAATAATGTGCCATTTCCGGCAATTGCATAGTGAAATTTCCCCTGTGTTGTCGCATTTAGCATTTCTGCAATTACCGAGAGTGCAATGATTTCTCCATATACTGTGTACGATAGTGCCGTCCCGTGAATATATAATCTTTGTTCTTAGTGGCCATGTCATTTCTCGACGAAGCGCCCGAGTGCTTTCGACCCCTTTCAAAGGCTTTCAACAATAACAACAAAAGCAAAGTAGTTGTTCATGACCTCTATATTTCGAACGAAACCCTAAATGGAACATGTAGAGAGTTGCCAGCAATTTATTGTGGGTTTTGATGAAAGCCTCAATAAGATTGCTAATAAATAGCAAATGGATCTTAGTAAGTCGAAATTTACGTAAGCCGAAAATTAAGTCCGTTCTTCAAAACTAAATCCGTTTTCCGGAGATTTCAATTGATGCGGAGAAATGTGGGGACTTTTCGGACAATTTCCTTCAGTTATTTCCTGCGAAATTTAATAATTCTTATTTTTATCTTTAATTTATTTGCATAAGTAAACGATAATGTCGCCTGGAAGTTGCACCCAAAAATTGCGTAATATTGTTAGTCCGAATTGGCCAATTGCACGGATTTGCGAAAGCACGGTATCCTAAGGTTAATTCAATATAATGACGACTAATATTAATTTTTTATGTTATCATGCCATTGAAGGAGCCATTTAGTATTGTATAATTTACTAGCCTCTAATAATTACTGTATCTTTTGCCTTTTAAGTTGAGTTGACTAATGGCTCTGGTGGTTTCATTGTCACAGTTTATTCTCATAAGAGGAGGGCAGAGGATTAGGTCACTGCGACGTCCACATTAACGCTTTACAATCACGCCAAAATACATACTTCATCCTGCACGCACGCAGATATTTTATTTCTCTCACTGCGAGGTCGAACGCTGCACTGTGGCGTCGTCCTCTGCGTCAGCTGTTGATGAGGTTGATGGTGATGTGGCTTCAACTTTTTCGTGTAGTAACTGTACAGAGAGGTTTGTATAGGGGCCTTCTTTTCTTCATGATAAATTTCCTCATAGCAAGACATGGCACCTTGTGCCATTCCAAGTGCCCTGATGGCCTTAGCGAACCTGCTGATGTTACAATCCGTTTGCTCAAGTTTTTCCACCACCGAATTAATATATACGAAGACCTCCAACAATCCTTGAGTTGTAAAGCATTTTTTTTTTACCACACACGTCCTTTTGATGTCTTCCATCATCATCTCCATCCCCTACTTCTGCCTAGCGTCACTCCATCTCTATCATTTCTTCGTTTGTAAACTCCTTGATCGAATATGACCGTGAATCGTGGTTACTTCTTCCCAGGATGATGCTATGTTTTTTATTACATGGTGCATATTTGTAGCCGTTCCAAAACTCACTACGTGTCTTTCCACCGTCCCCATCTTTGGCAGCAATAACATCAGCAAATGTCTTGTGCAAGTTATAAGCTTTGAAGGACGCAAAGACTCCCTGATCATTGGGTTGTAGAAGTGCCGTTGTATTTGGAGGCCGAAGAATGCAGTCATTTAAATCCTCCCAATTGTGTGTTGGGTGACCGGGTGCATTATCAAGCAACAGCAAGATTTTAAATGGAATTTTTTCCTTAAGGCAGTACTACTTGAACTCTGGTATAAAATAGATGTAGTACCAGTCCTCAAATAAGGCAGATGTAACCCGAGAGTTTGCGTTTGATTTCCATATGACCGGAATAAAGGATTTATAAATATTTTTTAATGCTCGTGGATTTTCCGAATAGTAAATTAGATGAGGTCTCAATTTGCAATCTATGATCGTGTTACATCCTAGCAAGAGAGTCGCGATCTTTTGCTGCCTTAAAGCCAGGAGCAGACTTTTCTTCTTTTTAAATATGCGTACGGCGAGTCATTATTTTCCAGAAAAGCCCGCTTCTTCAACATTAAAAACCTGTTCTGCTAAATAACCACCCTCCTCAATTATTTTTTCTATTATTCTTGGAAAATTCTTTGCTGCCTCACCACTTAATCAATTTTTAGTGTGGTGGGGGACCGGGTTCATTATCGAACAACAGAAAGATTTTAAATGGAATTTTTTTCTTAAGACAGTACTCCTTGATCTCTGGTACAAAATAGTTGCAGTACCAGTCCTCAAATAAGGCATATGTAACTCAAGCTTTTGAGTTTGATTTCCAGATGACCGGAAGAAAGGATTTATCAATATTTTAATGCTTGCTTTTTTTGCTACTATATGCATCATTTTTCTTGCAATGCAAATTCAAACAATTTTTAAATCGATTGACCCACCCATTACTTGCTTCACCAATTTGTAGAAACTTGTTGAATTGTCAGAAGACTAAGCGGTTCTCATTGAAAGGCAGTTTAAGAGTTGAGGACGATGTAGACGTTCGTGGTTGGAGAATGTACGAGTCCATTCCTTCTCAATAAGTCACATTCCAATACACCGTGATACAACCGACTGCCGCTTTCATGGTACTTAATATTTAAGAGGTAAATTATTAAATTGGATCGTTAATTTCACTTTCTTTACGTAGAACTGGCGTCCTTGGATTTCGTGTTGGCATCTCAATCCAGCGGTTTGCGGATTACAGCAGCTATCAGTTACAATTCATCAAGTCCTGAAATAAACATTTACGGTACTAACCAAGTGTTTTCTGCAACATCATTTCTGTTCCAACTTTTTTTTTCTTTTATATCAACATGGCTTTTGGCTGCAATTTAAAAACTGACGACAATCGGGGCCAGTGTATTTACGTAGCTTCGTACTACGTAGTAAGCCGTATCGTAATGGAGTGAGCGCAATAATTTGATGCAGTCGTAGCGATATCGCTATGACTATATGAACTGTTACGAAGATTGGTCAGTTGCGTAGAAGATAAGCTGTTTTTTACGCGACTTTGCGACAAAAATTAATTAATATCAATGAAAATACTGTAGATGGACGATAAAAATGGACCAATTTCTTCTGTGTACCTCTTTAAAACCTCGACAGCTATTCGATATTTTCTCCGCCTGCAAGTATAAAAACGAACATTTTACTTTTTGGTACTCGCGTTCTTAAATCTACGGCATCCCTTTATATAAATTTTTCACTTATGTCAGTACGGAGTTTTAGGTAAGTCGAGACGTACGTAACTCGGGGACTGCCTGTAGTTAGGTGTTTAGACAATGAAAATATTGCGTTCTCTGAGCCCTCGATATTCTTCAACACTTGCCAAATTATGTCAAGAGCTTTCAGGTTGAAGAGAAAAGCGATCATTAAGTGCAAGAAATGTAAGCCTATGTATCACAGTTTCAGATTAATAAAGTTCATCATCCAGGACAAAATGTTGCGTCCTAAACTGGCTTCCTTTGCCACAGCTGCAGCGGAGCTGGAACAATTTTTCTTGGAATTTCAATCCAGCCAACCTATGGTTCGGTTTCCGTTTTCGGCAATTACTAAATTGTTTAAAACTGTGATGACTAGATAGGTAAAGCCGGAGGTTCTGGCATCTGAAATCGTGAAGCATATTGGCTTGGGTAAAGCTGTAAATCTGATCCCCACAAAAGATCTTAATGTAGGATATGCAACCGAGATAGCCTAAAGAGATTATAGTCACAAAGATAAATTAGGATATTCTTCTCTTCAATAATGGATGGATTACTAACCTAAAGAAATTGGTGGGGAAACTCACTGAAAGAAGACCCTTGGCCTTCCATGTGAAGAAGGGAATTTCATGCCTGGATCCTGAAAGTGCAAGTTATTGATCATTTTGTAGGTATCAGTGATATTCATATTCAGCGAAGTCTGGTTGTATGTAACCTTGTTCCCGAGCGCCAGCATAATAATGTTTATCTCTAAGAAGGTGATGTAATTTCTCACGAACTAAATGAAAGTGTTATATGATGTTGGATTTTTTGTTTATTTTCCTGCAAATACGTAGGATTTGGTTTATTTTCCCCAAAATACAAGATTAGCTATAATACTTACTTTTATTCACACAAAGAACATACCCAACGTTCTCTTATACTTAACGAGAAAAAATATATATTTCCTCTGGAAAAATAAATCTTATGTCTGGAAAACCTGGAAATCTCAGGGAATTATCAAATGCCCCGCTGCTGGACACCCTGATTAAGTATTTAGATTTAATTATAAAACCAGGAATTATATGAACTAAAAGGGCATTAAAATTTGATGATTGACAAGATCATCGCCTGCATGAATTGACTCTCTTCTAGAACGTGGTCTCTGTCTTCTCTGCCGTTAATGTCCACATCCCGGCTTTAGACATACTCTTTTGAGAGTTCTCAAACCCCGACGGGACCGTTGTGGCCAATCATTTCAAATAGAAATATTCCCAGACCATGTTAATATGAACTATTGAGTGCAAGAAAGTATTACAAAAACATATATCTGACTATGGCTTCCTCTCTTCGATTTCGTACGGAAGTTGTTCATTTTATTTTGGAGGATTAATATATAAGTGTTCTTTGCACCCCAAGAACATTCAAGCTAATTTCAAAGAACCTCCAAATTAAGTCCTCAAAAAAATTGAGCTTTCTTCTTACGTTTGCTTTTATTTGATGTTTGATGGAAGTAACCAAGTTTAATTACCATTTCAAACGAATTTTTGCATGCATGACCCGATAATTTCCCGGCCAATATGATGGGTAAAAATATCTCGGGATTTTTCATCATCTCTGCTGATGATGGGCGAGTCGCTCATCGAAACGTTGTTGGAGAACGTGGATACTCTAACCCGGTGAAATTCGGTGAAGTCTTCACCCAGCTGAATAGTGAATTATCCTATCCATTAAGAATATAATAATAATCCTCTGCAAAATATATTATACGAACGTGATAATGGTATTTATTTTAGTCACAGTACCAGAGTAAATGAGCAAGTTATTATATGATAACCTAAAGGGATTAGCAAATTAATCTCACATTTGAATACTTGCGCGTATTTTATAGTTTTAATTAAGCAGTCAGCAGCAAACACATGACATTATTATGCATTCTGTATACATGTTTGAAATTTACTACAACA
Source organism: Platycnemis pennipes (assembly GCA_933228895.1). Taxonomy (NCBI): domain Eukaryota; kingdom Metazoa; phylum Arthropoda; class Insecta; order Odonata; family Platycnemididae; genus Platycnemis; species Platycnemis pennipes. The sequence goes on from OW121856.1 coordinate 16,728,392, forward strand.
TTAAAATGTGACGTTTATAGTAATTATGTTTCTAAGTGGTAGGTATTGTTTCAGATGAGAAGTAAATAATTTTGTATGATGGGTCAATATAATGCGGTTCTCTTTATCCTCATTAATTAAATTGTTAAGTTCAGTTATGTGGGTGTGTGAATGAATATTCATGTGGGGTAACACCTGTCTAAAGGCTTGTGGGAAAAGTAAGCTGCTTATCTTCACTTGGCATTATTTCTGCATTGTAAGTTTTGAGATAGAGCCGGAGATAGTGTCTTAAAGAATTTGTTTATGGACATGAAAATTCAAAACTTTCTTACTCTATAGATTATGCTACATTTCATTTTAAGCACATGAAACTATAAACAATCTCTCACTATTTTAAGTCATTTTATTTTATCTGCATTATCGCATGCATTGACTTTGCATCTTTGAAATTTACATGTTAGAATTTGATTGAGGCAATACCTTAAGGGTTACATTATTACTTGCTAAAATGTGGCATCTGGCGTAGTATCAAATTAAAATTAAAATGCTTCGCTTCAAGAGCCTCTATTATATAAATTATTATTATATTAATATCATACTCTTTAAAAGCTGTTAAATATACTTTTGTGTTTTTTCATATTGCATAATTGCATATCAATACGATATCCAACATAATGATGTGAATAATGAGTAATATGTAATATTGTTATGATCATTTTGTGTACATTATAACATGTATTATAAGAATTATTTTTATATATTTTTGTTTTTTTTTTAATATTATGTAAGTTTCATTTATTTCCTTAAAAGTCTGAAAGACCTTGATAGGTCGATGACAATAAAAGTTTTGTTATTAAAAAAAAATAAATTCACATAAAGTTCGAAAACATGATTATATCAATGAGTTCATTAATTACTGTATCATATGTTTAATGGCTTCATAAGGCCAGGCAGAAAAAAACTAAAAAGTATTAGAGTTATGTTATTTGGATATTATTTTTGAAGGTGAACCAAGTAAACCTATCATACGGAGGAAAATTTTGTTGGGGAAAGAAGCTTTACCTATTTAGAAAAAAATTATGACTTAATACTTCTGACTATGATATTATGAAAAATTTAGGATGGAGTAATTATAATATGTGACGTTGTATACTTGCGAAAGATTGGACGTTGGAGGAGAGGGATTGAAGGAGTTCTGCATCTGAAATTACCTCCACTAGGCACTCGAGTAGGGACCGGATTGCCGTGGAAAAATCCACCTTTGCCGGGAATCGAAATCGGGCCCTCGGACCCATACTAGTCACTACACCAACCCGATCCCCAACAGTTAGACTCAGAGGAGAATCTATTCACTACCGACTTTCACTCTTCCAGCTATGAAGGAAGACTTTCTGACCCCATCAAAATCCATTCAACGCAGTTAACTATGAAAGTGATATTTTATACACTTTGCTAAGAAAGGGGAACAAGGCAGGCAACTATTTCTAATCCATCGCAAGGAAAGGTGGACTTACATGAGAAATAATCAAAGGAAAGTAGCAAAAACCATGATAGTGAAAGGAGTGAACTGAGGGTTTTCTGAATCTCAAAGCAGTAGAAAATAACATGGACAGACACGTTCATTTGAGTGTTAAATCGATTGATCAAAATTTTTAAAAGTAATATAATAAAATGGGCCTCGATCTTCGATCTTCATAAGGCGTGCGCTAGCGTTATCGATATTTTTTTATTAACTTATGCCAGAGAGAAAGCAATCTCCATTCTTCATTGCTCGCACAGAACTTCGAATTGCTTATCACTTTCTCAAGGTTCACTTGGTGGTATTCCATCATACGAAGAAGAAAAGGCAAAATTTTACTTATGCCACTAGATTTATTAAAAACTCCACCCGAGTTTCGATGTGGTTTCACATCATCTTCAGGTAATCATCATAAGATGATGTGAAACCACATCGAAACCCGGGTCGAGTTTGTTAATAAATCTAGTGGTATAAGTAAAAGTTGGCCTTTCTTCCTGGTCATATTTCTTATCACAATCAGTGGAGCGACTTTTATAGACGTTTATTGTTAACCCTGCACTACTTTAGAGGTATGCGTTATCGATACAGATTGCGATAACGAGAAAGATGTATATGTGATTCCACACCTGGACAAAATAAAACAAAAGCAAAAATAGTAGATTTAAAGAAGTAATGGAAATTATGAGTGCTTTTCATCTATTACTCCCTGGTTTGGATCCCGGAAGTTTATTGATTGGAATCCCAATGAAGGGCAAAGTATTCCCACTGTCCAGTTTTTGCTCTCCTGGATATTTACCCGATTTTCATTCCTTATAGTCCCGTCCTTAAATGCCTTTTTATTAATTTCCATAGAGAATCGTCCTGTTCTTCTGGCCTGAGGCGGCCTTAGTTTCAGAACAGAGTTGTAAGTAGTGAAAATCAATCGTGATTTTTGACGAAAAGACTTTTAACGTCCTTTGATAACGAAAATTCGACTGCTGTCCGTTAGGTGCTGGGTGACGTGAGTGCCATAGTATGACAGAAGGTGGTGTAGCCAGTTACCAGTCTATTAGATGAACTAAGATGTGAATCATTATCAGACTGTTGGTTGAAATGTAATCTTAATCTCTTAATTAAATTCCAAGGCAATATTTTCACTGATGACATTTAAAAAAACTGCTGCTATCAACTTACTATGGTAGAATGGAACATGATCATAAAATTAGTGAAATTTATTGCAAAACCGACAGCTTTTAAGTGTCTTTTGTTCCTCGTACATCGCAATATATTCAATAGCATGCGTGTACCAGTTTAACGGTAGCTAGCATAGGTAGTTGCATGTTGGTAAAAAGCTTGTGAGCTAATATTACTAACAGCATGCTTTTGCATGCTTGTTCTGCTATTTTTATCTTTTGATTAAATTATGAAGTTTCGACAAGAATATAGCTAATAAATCCTTTTTTTTGCATGATATTTAAAGAATGCTTGGTATGAATTAAACTTTAAAAAATGTTTTGTAATGAATTTTTGGAAAAAGGATAGCTGTCCTCCTAGCACTTACAAAATAAGCAATAATGAATTAAAGATGGAATCCATTAACTATCTTGGAATAAGACTGACACATAATCTTTCCTGGGGTAAACACATTTTTACCTTGTTAGACCTCATTTGGAATATGCTGCCAGTGTATGGGATCCCTACGAAATCGGTCTAAATAATGAACTTGAACGTGTGCAGCGAAGATCGGCAAGATTTGTAAAGGGACGGTACGAATACATTATTCGCGTAACCAGTATATTAAATGAATTAAATTGGGAATCATTGTCAGATCGCTGGTTGAAATTTAGACTTAATCTCTGAAACAAATTCCAAGACCATAATTTCAGTGATGATGTTAAAAATATATTACGAACACCAACTTACTATGGTAGACTGGACCATAATCACAAAATTAGAGAAATTGTTTGCCGAACTGACAGATTCAAAATGTCTTTCTTTCCTCGTGCAGTTAGGGATATGAAGAACGGTATATATATCCAGTACGAGAGTTGCAATGGATAACATTGGTAGCTGCATGTTGGTATAAGGACTTGAAGCTAACCCCACTAACAGCATGTTTTTGCATGTTTGCTTTGCTATTTTTATCTTTTTTAAATAGTGAAATTTAGAACAGTATATAAATACTAATCCTTTTTTATACATGATATGTAGTGTATGTTTAGTGAGAATTCACCCTCTGCCACACACCTTTATGGTGGATTTCAGGGTATTATATACACGTAGATGTATGAATTCACCCTCTACCGCACACTCTTATGGAGGCTTAGGTTATTATGTATAAATAGATGTAGCCATGGTCTACTTGAGTTAGATATTCCGCGAAGGAAATTCCTTAAAGTTGATGGATCAGATGTCGGTTAGAAAGGGGCCTTTCCCTCGCTACTCGCCCGTCGGAGTCCGAAGAAGGAGATTGGGGTCGTGTCTCTTGGGCCACAGGCCCGAAGTGGTGGGCGAGGGTTGAAAAAAACGAGGCCCTACGAAAGGAATCTGCAGCAGACGTGTCATGGGAAATCGGCGCATCAATGGACGTGGATACTGTCACACACACCAGCATCACCATATCAACCTCACGTTGGATATTGCCTTTACTTTCACTTTCACATTTGCAGGCCATCTTCTTCTTTCCCATACTCTTTCCACAGCCTTCATAAAATTTTACTTCTTCGCACTTCTCATATTTACTCTCATCTCCACCCTTTGTTTCTCTTTCCTACAAAGATACCTTCACGACCCCTCATTTGTTCATACTTGTCTCAGCATCTTGGTTCTTGGTTTTTTGGAGTTTTGTGGAGCGTAGGTTTTCGCAGCGTGGAGAATTTCCAGTTGTCTCTTTCTGAAGTCGCCGCGTATGGAGATTTGTTGCTGAAGCTTTCGCGTCCATTGCAGGCCACATCATTAGGGTAAATAACTTAAGAAGAATCAGCGTCTTCGCTATTTATTGGGAAGACATGCCCCATCGAATTGAGATTACCGAGGTCATCTTTATACGAAGACTTTTTTGCTTTGGGAGCTTTCAAATTATGGAACTTTCTTGGAAATAAAAGGGTCTCCTTTAGAAAATGCCACCCTGAAGTAAGAGAAGACTGTATTCTTCATTCGGCTCCTCCTAATTTGAGCAAAAGTGTTTTGGTAGGGTCAAAAAATTATAGAAATAGAGACAATGAATCGAGATAGAGCCAGGAAAAGGGTGAAATGCATGGACCAGTCGAGATGTATCCAATAAAATATGTCTGATATCAGTGCAAAGGACTTCGAGCAAAGAGCAAAATGCCGCGGGTAGGATGGTGCGGCTTAAAGCTACTATTTGCTATTATCTCCTGAACTGAAATGCATCATATACGAAAAATATGTTGGATGCTTACAGATCTAATTAGATATGGTGGGACTTCTTAAAGGAAAAGTGGTGAGAAATGGCGAATAGGAGACACATGTTGTGGGAGTTTACGTTTGCCTATAAAGTTAATTCGGCCTTAGTGGAGGGGCAGCGTGGCCAGAGCGGGATGGCGGGGATTCCCGCCCGGGCCCGGGCTATGGCTCAGGCTCCGGGCCCCGGCTCCCGGGCCACGCACTAGGTTTCGGGTCCGAAGTACCTAGCGGGCCGGGCCCCGAACTTTGAACAGTCAGCAGACCAAACATCTCTGAGTGAAATACAATTTTCCATACTGTGCATAAATACCTATGTATATTATTTTAAACTTTTTGGTTTTTAACGCACAATTTTTTTAGAATGGGGGAGGGGAGAGATCATAAAAACTGGTCCCCTCAGGAAGTGCAGCCCAGACAGTGAACAGTTATATAATGTAGATATAGACTATCTATAAAACGCTAAGCTCAGAGAAACCTAGAAGGATTTACATTTAGCTATTTTAGCTATCGGGTTGGTTTGGTGGCTAGAGTACTGGCCTCCCATCCCAAGGGCCCGCGTTCGATTCCTGCTAGTGGCGGATTTTTCAGAGGAAAACCGGTCCCCACTTGAGTGTCTAGTGGAGGGCATTTGAAGTTCAATACTCCGTCCGTCAGATGGGACGTTAAGTCGTGGTCCCCTTGGCGCCTTTCGTTAAGAGTAGGGTAATTCCGTCTCCGGGTTTCTCTTTACCCTTCCTCCGTTCCCTGAAAATTCCTACTATTACACAATTACCCACCTATCCTAAATGCGCAAATGACCTCAGCTCTTGGTCGCCTCCACTGAATAACCAAACCATCCATCATTATTTTTCTCGGGGAATTTTCTTTAGATCACAATTCGTTAGCAGGGCATAAATATCATCACGTAAAACTTGAACAGACATTTTATTTCTCTTTTAATATTTACTTTTTTCTTCTTGGATTTTTTAAAATTCTTCGACCTTTCACTGTGAGAAGGTCATTGCATAATACAATTTAGGTAGTAATTGTAAGTAAGTAACAATTTAATCAGTAAAATGCATGATAAAAAGCAAAAAGCGAAGTCTATGTTGATTTTTAAACAAATACTCAGCATATTCTTCTCTCCCTGCATTTCACGAGACATTTAATGTTTTCTCCAACGTATTTGTTCAAGTATAACCTTTTTCCTGAAGGACGGAACCATGGTTCGCTAATAGTAAACTATAAATTCTCTTTTCGTTAAGAAAATAACGAATCATATCTTAGTCAATATGTTGTGTAGCATACTTTTCAATTCGTACTGCTGCTGTGCAATATATTGTTCTAGTAATCCCGACTTTCTGGCCAAAATACCAATTTATACGAGCATTCCAATTTATGCTAAAATATCAATTCTCAGCTTATATCCGCTCTTTATCAACCTTTTATTGGGAAGGTGGGATATGATATGTGTACTCATTAGAAGTCCTGTCAGTTCGCGCCAAAAATAGCTTTTATGTCTGAAATTTGTTTTAGGGAAGAAAATTTGTTAGTACACTCCGCCAACTTATTTATGAACCCTTGCCATGGAAATCGCGAGGTACTGTTTAAGTCAGAGCATTAATCAGCAATTACTATACTTAGGCAAGAGCTGGGAAACCACTGATACTAGGTAGGTTTTTTCATTTTCCAAACCAACTTTACTTGAGTCATCACAATCCCTGGTTCTCCTCCAGGAACTAGAAACCATCTAAATCACACTAAAAAATCTTTTCCTCTGTTCTAGCATATATACTCAAAGAATTCTTGCACATAACTGCGTGACGTATGTGAAAGTGATTTACTTTTTCCCTTAGGACTCCAATTCAGCTTCTTGCCGTATAAAATAAACAATGCATAAGCAAAGACAATTAGATTTTCGATCAATTGGTCGTGTGGTACCAGATTTTTAGGTTTCTGCTTCATCTGCATGAAAAATAGGAATTAGAAGTATGTCTATGTGTTTGTGTTAGCAATCATAAACACTCTAAAGGTGAACAAAAATGAGAAAATTCAAACTTCCATAGGGAAAATATTAACGAAAATTGGTTTAGCATAAACATATCTGTTCTCATAACATACAAGGGAAATGAAGTAAAGTTGAGTGGAAACCGTAAAATGGAGTCTCTATTTCATCATCATCAAGGGTCAGCAATCCTAGGATTGGTTTTAAGCAGCTCGCCACTCGATTCTTCTATCGGCCAACCACTTCACATGAACGTAGTTCCTCTCTTTCACGTCCTTTAAGACCTGTTCTATGTAACTCATACGAGGCCTGCCTTTTCCATTCTTCCCATTAACTTTTCCTTCGACGATTGTCTTCATCAGGCCATCGTGTCTTAAGATGAGGTGGATTAAGTTGTCCCTTCTTCTTTTTATAGTTTTCAGTGCACTTCTCTTTTCTCCCACTCTTCTTAGGAATTCTTCATTTGTCACTCGGTCGATCCATTTTATCTTCATCATTCTTCGATAGCACCACATTTCGAATGCTTCCTCCCTTATCTTCTCCGCTGCTTTCATCGTCCATGCCTCACTGCCGTAAAAAAGCATGCTCCAGATATACGTTTTGATGAATTGCTTCCTTAATTTCAAGCTTGTATTTCCGGTCTCTATTTGTATGGCTTAAATAACCTGTCCCTTTGAGGAGAGGATTTGCGACATTTCGGAGAATTTGGTGACGAGTAAACTGCAAAAAGTACAGTTGACTTTTGAAGAGTTGTGAAATATGTTAGGATGGGTAAATATTTGTTACAAAAATGGAGTTTGGTAAAAATAGGTAAAAAGAGGATATTTTTAAAAAGGTAAACGAATGGTGAAGTAAATAGTGATCAGAATTTAAGATAGGCGTGGAGGAATGGCATGGGAAGGTAATAACAGGCAGGGACTATCCAAAAATGTTGGCAAATGTTGGCAAAGTACTTCCCTTGGCCCTTAACTTCCAACTCCCTTCCCCTCTATGAAGATGACACCTTTCCAGCGCTATCCCGTCACTCTTGCATGCGTGAAGCAAATTTAATTCCAACTAGAATCTGCGTCAGAATGCCACTGGGGATTGTGGTTAAGTGAGAAGATTGAGGAAGACAGTAAAATAAAATGAGGCTTCCTTTGCCCGTCTTGTTTCAGCGTGAAACCTTCCGCATTATCTGCCTATTCATTGTCATGGACGGCATTTTGTAAAACCAGCAGTTCCCTTGCCCCTCCGTCCTACGAATTATTTCTTGGATCTTAAAAGACCCTCGTTTTGTATTTCTTAAGGATCTAAAGAGACGTGAAATCCATTCTCATTGTCTGTTGTTTCGAGTTCACTTTATCCAAGCCACATGCCTCATATTTTAATGCAGTTCCCGTACTTTGTATTGTGATTTTTCTTTTAAATGGGTGATAGCATTCGTAAATTATTTACCGATGGTGTGATATCTTCAAATAATGTGAAGTGAGAAATAGGGCCTTGAAGATAATGAGGAAATTTGAACTGAAAGTAATTTGTTTTGATTTAATACCAGCACGAACGATGAGATATAACCTTTAAGCGGTTTTATTTAAGCAAAGAACAAGTTTATTTTAAAGATTTTGGAAAATATGTATTCTATGATGGAATAGCTACAATCCAGGTCTATCAAAAGTGATTAAAATGGATATTTTTCTTAAGAAATAGGGGATGCATGCAGGGATTTCAAGAGGCACTAAGGGCCGATTCAGTTTAAAAAATTAAATTAATATGAGGCTAGGGAGTTTCCTTTTTAATCAGCGAGCAGCTGAAATTCTGAAAGCATTTAACAAATTCCTGTTCCGGGAATCGAATTTTGGCCGGAAATGCCAGCCACTATATAATACCGGAGGGACAGTAAGATAAAAGTACAGAAGGAAGTTAACGAGCAAACAGGCGCATTACGTCACCTTAAGGATTAACATAATTGAAACAATATTTCGTTCACATTTTTGTCTTTGCTTCACCGCATACCAATTGTTACCGTCTTTGAATTGCGTGAGCGAAAGGCTTTCCTTGTAATGATAAAATCTCATAGCTTCAAATGCTTTTACATCATGCTATATTAAACTCTATCCGGAAATATATTCATTGCTCCGCAAGGTATTGTTTGAAATGAACTATTTTGCGTTATTTTCCGTACATGCAATACATATAGGTATTGTATTATTTTGGCCAGAAAAACCTTATTGTAGAAGTGTCACAAAGCACTAAAAGCTTTCATTCTTACCCAACGGAGAACGCTTTTATTTCCTTGGTAATTGTAAATTAAAAAGATATTGTTGCTTTTATTAACGAATTAAAATCAAAAATTTAAGATTATTGAATTATTTTTTTTTTACTTTGCTGAAACATGGAGATAATTCATATTTGATTGGTCTTGAAGATGGCTTGAATGGAAATTTCCGTCTTGCATAGCTTTCCGCAAAGCCGTGTTCTCTTTATGATTAAGTATCTTTAAGAATAGGTACCTACTAAATTAGGTACCTTCAAGAATAATAAATGCAGGGAAATTAATGTATCTGTTAAGCTGATGTCAATAATATTTATGTGTATTCATTATTTAAACTACTGAAGAAGTGATCCTATATACCCCGGAAAGAGATTATATCCAGTGGCAGAAAAACATGTGCAGTCGGATCAGGCATTCGTACGCATGTATGCCTGCGCACAGAAATGCAATTGTGACATTTTAAATGCCTATTCACAAGGATGAGAATTTTTTTTCACTCCAATTGGTTATTAAGTCCCCCGTTACAAAATGTAACTTCTTAAAATATGGCAAGAGTATGGACGAAGAGTTAAAGAGAACGGATAAAAGCACAGAAAAGTTATGGATAAATTACTTATAAATTGCATTACACATTAATCTTGAACGTTTAATCCCAACACAATTCAATGCACCAAAAATATCTTGGCCTAGTGGGCGATAAAATTTTAAAACAGGAGCTTTTCCTTATAATCCCATCACCTTTGATATGACCCACATCGCTACTTCTTCATAAACGATTCCTCGTGTTTTGCCCTCACTGCCACTGCTTTGACGTCGAGTTATGTGTTCATAATGTGTTATTGTTCCATCAAAAGAGTATTGTGTAACGAACATGTACGAAAAAACAGCTACTTTTCCCTTTTTAGACCTAATTTGGAATATGCTACCAGTGTATCCTAGTAGTGATCCCTACGAAATCGGTCAAAATAATGAACTTTAACGTGTGCAGCGAAGATCAGCAAGATATGTTAAGGGGCGGTACGATAACTGTATTGGCGTAACCAGTCTATTAAATGAATTAAAATGGGAATCATTGTCAGATCGCAGGTTTTAATTTAGACTTCATCTCTTAAACAAATTCTTAGACCATATTTTTAGTGATGATGTTAAAAATATTTTGCAAACCCCAACTTACTATGGTAGACGGCCATAATAACAAAATTAGAGAAATTGATTGCCGAACTTACAGATTCAAAATATCCTTTTTCCCTCGTACAATTAGGGATATGAATAGCGGTAAATATGTCAAATACGAGTGAATCAATCCATAGCATAGTTAGTTACATTGATGTAAGGACTTGAAGGTAACCCAACCAACAGCATGTTTTTGCATGCGTAGTTTACTATTTTTATCTTTTTAAATATTGCAGTCTAGACAGATATATTAATATTAATCCTTTTAAATGCATGATATGTAGTGCGGGTTTGTGGAGAATTCACCCCCTGCCACACAGGCAGGGCGTTATGTAGATGTAGATGTATGTGCACCCACATGCCATGATCACTTTCGAAGGCAGGTTGATTAATGGATAGCGCTTAAAGAGGCCGGATCCAGAGAGGTATGACAAGTGCTTCGTTAAGTGCCGTTGCTAGGAGATACATATGTGAGCTAGCGAGTCATATTTGAGTGCATATATTGCCCACAAGAGACGTAAGGAATGTGGTTGGGGAGCCAAATCCCTAAAAAAAAGTAAAGGTGTATTAAGTTCCCCAGTTTTCTGTTATTGGATAATTTTCTTTGCTCGCTTCACCAGAAAGTATGCAAAAAACTGAAATTGATTCATGTATTCTAATACTATCTTTCGCTCAGAAAATATGTCTGATCTGATGTAAAACATAGGGTGCGTAACATTCTTCTTAGACCCACGCTAGAAATATTCTTTAACTCATATCCCATTAGTAAGAAGAATAAATAAGAAATAAGGAAGAAGCTTTGAATAGTTAAACTGCGGGCGTTAAACTAGTTATACGGGCGTGTCCTGGAAGGAATGAATTATCTCATTGAGGCTTAACTCCTTCGGCAATAGATATAGCAAAAATAGATAATAGCAAAGAAAAATAACCTAACTCTGGTGAATTTTAGCTTTAATCCGAGCAGTTATATTCCAGGGGGCTTTTTGCGCATTTCGTGCAAGAGATATTTAGGGATGGAGAATGTGAAAGCCCGGTGGGGAAGTTTGAAAGAAAGAGTAAAGTTGGAGCATAAAGTCTTTAATTTGGTAAATGCGTGGGATACACAAACTTTTCACCGACAAGGAATGTGGGAAACACGCTCGGGAGAGAAAATTTCTCGGTAAGTAAAACATATTGTGCTCTAACTTAGTGTGTAAAGTATTTGATTTATTCCTAAATTTGAAGCATGTTATCTATTGTTTTGTACCTTGCTTTTTGTTCATATTTATCCTAGAAATTAATAATGAATTGTTATATGTACTTCTTGTTCTTAAAAATTCCTATTTTCTGGCACCTCTTTCAGGTACATAGTATCTCTAGGATGGATTTAGGTGGAGATTGGCGTTAGATCCAATAGTTTGTACATATTCTAGCTCTTGATAATGAATCTGATATTTTCTGTCTCTTTGCGTGAGTCTTTTATATTCTTGGTAAACATATGTTTCCAACATTTCACTTTCCTTGTAAAACTTGAAGAAGAGGCCGTTATTTGCGGCGGGTAAACATTCACTGATGCAAAAGCCAGAGGTTATGAAGACAGTCAAGCAGGAGATAGAGGCGTGGAGATACTTTTGGGATTTGTACATCTACATCCACGCGATACTCTTGCAACGTTTCCCGAAAGAGAAATAGATTCACGAGAAACGCTTGTCCAGGGCACGAAAAATCTTTCCAAACACGGGTGAGCAAGATGAGGTCAAATATAGAACAAAAAACAAAAGTATGAGAATCTAACTAATCAAACATTGTATTGCAACAGCAAAAGACAAAGCAAGTACAAACAACAAAATTGAAATACTCTTCCCAATTCAGGGAAACCCTAATAACTTTCACCAACAATCCATGGCCCTAAGGAGACTCGAGAATCACGAAGTCTCCGACGACGTAGCCAAGAAGTGAACTCGTTGCCATCTCGACTCAAACAGAGGGCGTGAGAGGGCAGGCATTCTCTGGCATACGGAGGGGGTATTTTCGGCAAGGACAAAGTGGAATGGGGTTTAACGTGGAAATCGTCGGTAGGTACAATTTGAGGGGAGGGAAAGTGGTAAGAGTGAAAAGGGCGAGGTGGAAGTTTATCATTGGAGCATCAGGAACCCTTTTTTGACTCCGGCGAAACAACACCAACATAACGTTTGGCTAAGGCCTAACTTCTTGTCTTCCTCCGCACTCTGGGTGCTATATAAGTGAGAGCGGATGTGGTGAGGGAAAGGAGCGGCTGAAAGGAGCTGCTGAAATGAGCTGCTGAAACGAGCGGACGAAACAATGCACACGAAATCGATGCATTTTGGAACCGTAGGCATTGTTGGCGTCGTTGCCTCCGCCTGTCGTTAGCTACGCCTGTCGTGTCATGCAAGTCCTTCAGCTAAGTCCGGAGGGTGAATAGTCCACCGGGGGGTTATGTCCATAGAGGGGAGAGGGGGGGGGGGGATACCAAAAATTCCACACTCTGCAGGCCACCGTGAGTGTGTGTGGCAAGTTGTGAAGATCACAAAACGTGCACTATTGACATGCAACTATGCTATTGCATGGAAACATAATAGGTGATAGGGTCACCCGAGTTTAGATGGTTAGTATCTTAATTACAATAAAAAGATATTACGCGAATCAAGCACTGCAGATTACTTTAGCAATGTTTCACCTACCTATCACTTTAATATGCTGCATATTGTGTTCTCTTATAGTATAGTATATTCCTTCGTTAGTATTACGTATTCGTTAGGGTTTTATAGGTTCCCGGGCATCCTACTAGTAGAGTCTTCTGCTACTGAGAAGCATGGCATGAGGTTCGTGCGACTATGGACTAAATTCACGGTGCGCTTAGTAAAATGAATACTAACGGTTTTTAAATGAATCAACAAAATAAATAATTTTGTAATAAATACATAAAAGCTAATAATTATAAATTAACTGAATAAGTATACTTATTTATTTATTTATTTATTCTGGACTAGATGAGGCCATATGGACCTCTCTGCCCCTAGCCCAAGATTCATTAAGATACAGAGTTCAATAATTAAACAGTTAACAAACAAGAATTAAACTTTTTGTAGAGCCGTATACATATTTTTTTACAATCGTTTAAATCATCTTGATATAATTTATGCCCCTACAAAGGAAAAAGTAAGTGACACGAAATTGAAAAAAAATGAATTAGAAGGACAATTGTTATATATTGTCAAATTGTCATTAGAGGCCCATCCCCAGGCTTTAAACTCTGTGGCGTCAGCATGCGGCGAAATAATCTTTTTCGAAAGCCTATATAATTGTGTATCTTTTTGAATTCTGCCGGGAGGTTGTTGTATAGACGCATGAAGCTGGCGGCGAATGAAGTATTAATGCGTTCAGTTCGATGAGGCGGATAACGGAAGTTAGAGGAAGCACCCCTAGTGGATCTTCCGTGAACTTCGTCGAAAGTCTTTAGACGGTCGTTTATGTGCTTTGGAAGTCCGGTGGCAAGGCATTGACATCCCAAGGTGAGGCATCTGAAGTCTTTTCTATCTTTAATCTTTAATTTTTGGGCTCTGTTGCAATATGGTTGTACCTCAGATCCTAGTTAATAATCTTTAACTAGGATAAACGTTAATCATATTAAATTAACTGAATAAATATACCTAAGATACTCGTTTACAAGCAGTAACGGAGGGCACCGTCTGCTTGGAGTCGTCCACAGCACCGCCTATTGGCAGGTAGATGAAGGAGTGTCACGTCACATGTATGATTTACCGGCATGCAATAGTTTGCCGCCACAGTTGAAATTTTTTCATTTTTAATTTACGAGAAAAAAATAATTAACGCCATTTTTAAGTCGAACGTCTTAAAATACGTACTTCAGAGGGTATGAACTTTCGATCAAGATATTAAAAAAAAATAATAGGAAACTAGCGTGTTGTGCAAAATGTGGAATAATTCGAATTTTCTTTCATCTGCATTCTCGATCGCACTCCAGGGGAGCTGACCCCTGGAGTTCGAATTGAGTTCCCCGGTCGCTGCCCGCCTATTTTTTCCCAATTGTCGTCTTTGGGTCGGCCCCTGGGAAAACATGAACCCCTTCTGTTTCTCCAACGCTTAAAGCGCCGCCATATTCCGTCCAGGGCGAAGAGAAGGGGGGGCTCAGGGGAGGGGTGGAGACAGGGTTTTTATGTCGACGAAGGAGAGGGAGGTGGCAAAAGAAAAGGGTCGGTTGATGAAGGCCTGGGCGAGGATTTATCGCGGAAGGGTGGGGGGAGTCCCTCAAATAAGAAGGGAAAGGGATAAGGTGCGTGCTTCCCCGGGTCACAGGGTTTAAGGGAATAAGGCAGGGAAGCCGGGTATATGGGGGAGTGCGAGAACGGGTAGGATCCATCGAAAAAGTATGAGTCGGGAATAGAAAAGAGGCGCGAAGAACATTTATTTCGGGGAAGACGGAAGCGGAGGATGTGGCACAAAAACGGCTTCACTTAAGCGAAATTGGAAAGTTCTGGTTCACAAGTTCCTCTCGAAAATTTAGGGTTACTTTCCCTTGTCAGGTTTTCGTTCAAATGGTATCCAACAAAACTTTGAGATGTGCCAGATTGCTTTCAAAGTCTTCAGCGTTAACATTTATTTACTTATTACTCATTACATTACATTGGGAATTATGCCTGGTGGTAGTTGTCAAAATTTCAATTTAGTAAAGAATTGAGATTCTATTCAATGAAACTTACGATATACGTTGAAAAAACTGCATTACAAAATGAAAAATATAAGATTCCTGCTAAATTTTCCAATTTGTGGGACAAAGTCTCTTTGAAATCCTTCTAACTTTTTGGGAAAAGGTTTAAGATTTCCGCAGGTTAAGCATTCCACTCCTATAGCATTCTGTGTGCTACATTGTGAAAAGATAAGTGAAAATGTATTTTTCAGTATGCATTTACTTCTTGGTTTTATCATTGTATTTAAATACTACACTGGACGAGGCAAAATAATAAAGTGCATAAAGAGTTACGCCAATAATGTGTATACACAAAAATACGATATTAATATTCTGTAAAGGCCGTTGTACAAGGTACAATTTCTTGTACTAGAACTTGTACAATAAATTCAACGGCGAGATTGGACCAAGATATTGTACAAGAAATTGTTGCACGGTCGTACACGATCAAAGATTTTCATGCAATTTGTGCGCCAATAACATGCGCAGATATCCTTTTCTGTCCAATAGCTGAATCGCGATATCCGATTATGATAGTATTTTGAAAATACTGCCATGGGTTACAATGAATTTGCTACCATTAATCCTAGCATTAATAAAATGAAATTTTACGATTGGTTACTTGCACTCTTTCATCGGCTCATGAAACCCATCATTTATCATCCAAACAGCATGTTTTTGCTCGTTGCATATATTTATTTTTGGTTCAATAACGTCATCTTAATTTCATTGAGGTTTAATGTTTTCCAGTGTGTCCAACTCATCTTTTGAGAAGTAGAACACTTCCAACGCGACCGACGAATATCACAATAAGGAAGCAACAAAGAAATATAATATGGAAGAGACAAAGAATAGCACGATATGTACAACAAAAATGGAAGTTTCGCCATGCTTATAGGAATAAAATTGATCGCACACACAGAACACCAACATTACGAATACTAAACGAACGCATCACTACCGTCACATGTCATGCGCAGAAGTTACGGAGTGGATCTTGGACGGTTTCATCCAATAATATAGAGCATGATCTAATTTCTTGTACAAGAAATTGTACGAACCCTTCGTACACGATAAAATTTGCTCATTGTACAAGTTCTTGTACAAGAAATTGTAGCGTGTACAACGGCCTTAAAGTGACGTTTACACTATATCACAATAATAACTTGAGTATATTTCTCATCGTTTTATTACACGTATACTGAAGCGGTTTTGAACTTTTCTGTTCATTGTAGTGAAACAGTATGACTTTACGCACATTTTTATGATATCATGTCAAGGAATAACAAAGGAAATCACCGACCATTATTTTATTCGTAAATTTAATTCACCAATGCTTACTCTTTTGGCTAATTACTTAGCATTGATTGAATTACTTAGAATGGAAGGAAATAGGTAGGAAAATATTCTAATTCGAAACAAGATATATAATAAGAAGCACATTTATTGACTTTCTTCTCCAAAAGTCGAATGTACTAAAAGTAAAACGAATAGCAAGACCGTATTATCTTGAAACCTCGACGATTTTACCGGAATGCTTTGGCCATTCTTTCATTTTCAACGGCAGTAAATAAATTTTTATTTTCAAGAGAGGTGGGCTGGATTTTGGTGGCCTGGGCTTTGGATGAATAGAGTTAGAAAGTATGCTCGTAGATACTTCTACCTGTCATTATAAGTTCTTTGGCTTCAAAAATCACCCCAGGTTACAGATGTTTTCGAAGATTATAAAATGCTTGAATATTTCACTGGCAACGAAAGAGATGAGGCAGCCAACATAACATATAGTTTACAGTTTAGCTGGTATGAGAATGCATGGGAGAGCTGTATCCAACGAGAAATATGGGGGATGACGTGTGAGAGTTAATCCTTAATATGGTGCTTGATTACTGATGTTGAATTGATGACGGTATTTTTACCTCAAGTCACAATTTAGGAGGTATGGCATTTTTTTACTTCCATTAAGAATGATAAATTTCCTGGGAACCCAAATTAATTTATTTGGATGCCTGCCAAGGAATATGAAGGAAATAAACAGCGTTCTCCACAAAAGTGGAGATTTCTAAGATTTTGCTTAAAATTGAAATGAATTATCAGTAACGAAGGGCCGATAGTAAAAAATTTACTTCTTCGTATCATTCTTCGCCGAAAACAAAGTTTATTACTTCTCTATTTGTTCTTATTGGCAATCAATAAACTGCCTAATGCAGCTTAGAAAATTACACAGGTCATTCCACATGAATTCGACCTGGCAATCGGCAAAAATGACTTGGGAGATTCCAATTTGACCATACCCCAAAGCCGTTTTCTAATGCATACCACTTCCGAGAAATTGCAACGCTGTAAAAATCGAATTTTACGAAATGAACTACACGGTATATCTCCGATACTATCAAAGCTACAGTTGTACGAAATAGCTTATTTTAGTGGCCTTGGATTGAGTAAATGCAATGAGGGATTATGTCACAAAATATAAGCAAATGTATAAATTTTATAGCTATTTAAATTTTTTCAAATAGATTTTTGGCAATGAACCTATGTTCTTGATCGCGCTAGCTTTGTAATTTATAAATTAAATACAACTCTCCTCTGCTAAATATAAAATATTGGCAGAGATAACATTTCGTTTAAGAAATAAAAATATTTTTGAGTGAATGCGTAATTCTGGCCAGCGGCAGCAGTGTCCCCCAGGCTTATACGGTTAAGATACCGTACGATACTCTGGTGCCTCCCAGATCTAAGTAAACTATCTCTTTCATCTTCTTATCACCATTTTTAATCGTATGCCTACTATTAAATTCCCTTGCCCATGCCATTCACTATTTATTTCGCGCAGATATTACTACCGACTAAGAAACCTTGAGGATCGGCACCAGGTCTTCAGGCGGGTGGTCTCGGAAAACAATTGACAAACCCCTTTTCCTGTTCGGCCGGTTCTGTTTTAGTTCTCGAGGAAAGCGGCAAAAAACTGACGTTCTTAACCCTTTCGGTAAAATGGGCGTGTATGTGACCTCTGATGTATATCGACTTCGTCCAATCACAACTGAGCCGGCGACACTCCTTCGCCTTATCGCATTGGGGGACACACAGCTGACTCTACCAATGGAAGCGGTTGCGACAGGATCTGTGCCAGCAAACCTTCCGAGAACCCCTCTCCACTCCCTTCCCTTCCCCTAAAAGCAGTCAAGGACGGGAGGAAAATGACGTCAATGATCTCAGAGCAGTTTCTTCAGTGGGCGTCACCTTTTGTTTATCTTAATGTTTGGTTTATGAGTGACTGGCTCTTGTTAGATGATTTTCCATATTTTTTCGTTTCCATCTAACGATTTTCTGTACAAAATTGCGGTTTCGGTTCCAAGTAAACCGAATTACATTGTATATAAATTTAATTTTCTGATTTCCGTAGTCCGAGTAATAAAAGGTAACACATAAAAACATTTCTTTTAAAGCCGCCTGATCAACATCTTGAGACAAAATACTGCTCCAATGTTTAGCTCTAAAACATCATGGTAGTTTCTTTGAGAATAATTGGGCACCCCAAAGGTCCTTTTGCAAGCAGCTTGTTGGTAGTGAGGCAGCGAGAACCAATTTGAGGTAGCGCGTCTAAAATGCATTTGGAAGGTCTATAGTTGGACCTTCGAGATCTCAAAATGATCACTCGGAATTGAGAGAAAAGAACTTGTTACTGAGGAAATCATTCCGGAGCGCTGTGTGAGTAACCTTTTTAAAGAGGAAGGTTTCGAGGGTCACTAAAAATAAGGGTAAAGGAGCTCGGGTAAAGATTGGAAGTGGGTTAGGGCTGTAGGGACAGAAACGTTTGGCTGGTGAGCGAAAACTCCTCATCGGAGGATTGAGAATAATCGATAAGGACAGGGAAGCTGGGAAGGCACCGCGTGGAGGAATAAACCGTAGGTTGAAATTTAGACTTATTTTGTTAACTAAATTCCAAGACAATGTTTTACACGTGACGTTAAAAATATTTTTCGAACTCCAATTTTCTATGTTATACTGGACCGTAATCACAAAATAAGAGAAATTGATTACCGACCTGACAGATTCAAAATGTACTTATTTCCTCGTAAAACTAGGGCTAGACATAGGGCACGTTCTTGAAAGGGATTTAAGCTAATCCAACTAACAGCATCTTTTTGAATGCTTGCTATGTTTTTTTTAAATTTTGAAGTTTGGACTAGAATATAATTACTCATTCTTTTCATGCATATTATGTAATCTGTTTGGTGTAAATTCACCCCCTGACAACCACATTTATGGTGGCTTGCCGGGTATTATGTAGATGTAGATGTGTGCATCCCTCTTAAACCTCATCCTCTCTCTCGTTAGTCATTTACTCAAATATTTCCTATCCCCTCTGTTCATTGCGCTCTGTCCTCTGATGTTAATTATATCAGCTCATTTGAGGGAAGTGGTCGTTGGTCACTCGTGCCATTTAGGGCAGTTAGGAAGTTAGATGTGGAAAGGAAGTTTTCAAGGAACATATGGGAGCCAATTACAAGCCAATTTAAAGTTTAAAATAAGTACTAAACTTCCGTGGCTATTATTGTACGCCGTCGTTTCCTTAATATCAACAAATTTTCACCATTTTTCCCTACATTCGCCTTCTTTCATAAATATTCATCCCCCTGCTGAAATACTCATTGCTTAACTTATTGTATTTTGGCTCTGTCGGGTTATATTCCACTGCTTCTTCTAATGTTAATTGTATCGGCTCATTTGAAGGAAGTGGTCGTTGGTCACTCGTGCCATTTACGCCAGTAAGGAAGTTAGGTATGGAAAGGATGTTTTCAAGGAACAAATGGGAGAGTGTGAATGAATTCGGGGTAAGCATTAGCCTACTAAAAGGATAAAATTGATATTTTTATCCATTTCTTGCTAAAAATTGAGGTTCTATTTACTGACGTGCATATGGCTCATAATGAATTGTATAGTCACAAGCCAATTTAAAGTTTCAAGTAAATACTAAACTTTTTTGCCTTGGCTATTATAGTACGCCGTCGTTTCTTTAATATCAACAAATTTTCACCATATTTCCCTACATTCGCCTTCTTTCATAAATGTTCATCCCCCTGCTGAAATACTCATTGCTTAACTTATTGTATTTTGGCTCTGTCGGGTAATATTCCACTGCTTCCTCTAATGTTAATTGTATCAGCTCATTTGAAGGAAGTGTGGTCGTTGGTCACTCGTGCCATTTACGCCAGTTAGGAAGTTAGATATGGAATGGATGTTTTCAAGGAACAAATGGGAGAGTGTGAATGAATTCGGGGTAAGCATTAGCCTACTAAAAGGATAAAATTGATATTTTTATCCATTTCTTGCTAAAAATTGAGGTTCTATTTACTTGCGTGCACATGGCTCATAATTAATTGTATAGTCACAAGCCAATGTAAATTTTGAAGTAAGTACTTACCTTTTTTCCTTGGCTATTATAGTACGCCGTCGTTTCTTTAATATCAACTAATTTTCACCACATTTCCCTACATTCGCCTTCATTCATAAATATTCATCCCCCTGCTGAAACACTCATTCTTTAACTTATTGCATTCTGGCTCTGTCGGGTAATATTCCACTGCTTTTACCTCTATCTTAAGTATCTTATCTTATCTCATCACTTCACTGTGTACATCTCAAAATTCATAAACATCTACTTCCTACAGACACCAGAAAGAAACTTATTTCCTCGTTGATATTTCCACATCTCGATTACTGCTGCTTAGTTTATCATGACATTACTGAAGAGATAAACTTAAAACTCCAACGGCTAATGAACTCATGTGCCAGATTAATTTATAAAAAAATAAAATCTGAACACATCAGTCCCCACCTACGAGAACTTGGGTGGCAATCAGTCACTCTTAGGAGAAAATATTTCCTGAGATTGTTTATTTTTAGATCATTCCGTAATCATAAGCCAACATACGTGCTTGATATGTTTTTTAAAAGATATATGTTAGAAGAAGTATGTTCCTTACAAATTAGACCACAAACTTATTTTTACTACCCACCACACAAGAGAAATTGTAATTGTTCGTTGAAGCTTTCGCGGCTCATGATGAATACGTATGCTGTTCGGGTGTGCCGCGTAATTTTTAGGTATTGCCCCGACGTTTCGTGACCTATGCTGGTCACTTTTTCAGAGGGATATGAGGTCCTCGTTGCCGGTGAGGGTATTATATATCTCAGGTGGGTGGGTCAAGGGGGGGAGAGGGATGGGGGATGGACGGAGATGTCATTGAAAAATATTTGTGAAGTGTGGGCCTCCACGTGTGGCTTATTTGGAGGCCACCATCTCTATTAAAATTTTCTCTGTTCTTTATTATTTCAATTCCTTCACGGTATAGCCTGGGTTTGAATCTGTTGACCTTCGCGATTACTTCAGTTTTTTCGAAGTCAATCTCATGCCCCAGAGCTGCATGTTCTGCCACTGCCGACTTCGATGTCTGTCCCAGTCGAGTGGCTCGTCGGTGTTCTTCCAGCCGGGTTTTGACGCTGCGTCCTGTCTCCCCGATGTATTTCTTCACACATGTTCCACAGGGAATTTCATAGACTCCCTCAATTCGCAGCGGAGTCCTATCTTTCACATTTCTCAAAAAGGATTTTATCTGTCGGTACGGCCGGAAAGTGGTCTTGATGTCATATCTTCTGAGAACATTCCCTATTCTATCCGTCACACCCTTTATGTAGGGAAGACAGGCTCTCTTCGGGGTGGTAGTGTCGTCATTTCTCGTCGGTAACGATTCGTTTCGATTGGCCTTGTCCTTGATTTTTCGGAAAGTTCGGGAGATAGCTCCTTCGTCATATCCATTGAGGAGTAAAACGGCTTTTGAATTTCGTTTCTCATTTGGAAAATTTCTCTTGTCGCTTATCCGCATGGATCGTTGTATTAGACTGTGCATTACACCATTTATCCTGGCCAGATGATGGTGTGATGTGGCATGGAGGTAACGATTTGTTGATGACGGTTTCTTGTATACAATGGGTCCGAGGGTTCCGTCTTCTTTATTCTCGGTTAACACATCGAGAAAAGGTAGTTTTCCTTCCTTCCCTACTTCCATGGTCAATTTAATATTGTCGTTAATGCCGTTTAAGTAACGATAAAATTCGTCAAGCTTCTTACGGCCATGTTTCCATATGATAAAAGTATCGTCAATGTATCTGAGCCATAATTTGGGCTTATTCTTCGCGTTTTAAAGCGCTGTCGTCTCTAGGTTTTCCATGTAAATAAAGGCCACCGCTGGCGAAATGGGGGATCCCATTGCTGCTCCGGAAGTCTGCTGACAGTAACTATCCCTCCACCGAAAAAGGTTTTGTTAAGACAAATTTCAGTCACAATAGCCATGTTTTTATCGAACTTCTTTTCGATTACTTTGACTGCCTCATCACACGGTATGTTTGTGAAAAGAGAGGTCACGTCGAAACTGACGAGGATGTCATCTCGATTGACTTCTACGTCTCGAATAATCTGTAAGAAAAGTTCCACGTTTCTTACGCAAGAAGTCGCTTCCTCCACCGTCAGCTGCAATATTCTCGCTAGATATTTCGCCATTTTGTATGTTGGGGCATCTATACCGTTAACGATGGGCCTCAGTGGTACGTCTCTTTTGTGAATTTTCGGCAACTCGTAGATGCATGGTGTTTTTGGGTCTTGTGGTGTCAGGCGTTTCCTTTCTTCCTGGTCTGCGATGTGTTTCTTCAAGTTTTCAGTTACTATTCTCTTATAGCAGAAGGTTGGGTCGCGTTTTAGTTTTTGGTAGGGGCCTTCTTTTATCATTTCTTCCATCTTCCTCTCGTATTCATCCGAGTCCATAACAACGGTCGCGTTCCCCTTGTCAGCTGGAAGGATGATTGCTTTTGTTGTTAATGCCATAAAATTATCGAATTCCCTACCCACGAGCCTAACCTGTACGCAATCCATACTTTCTTTTAAAGAAAAATACTGGGAATATCTATTTAAAATTTTGTATAATTAAGTCTTTTCCACCTTTGTATATTATTGTAAAATATAATATGTAATATGGAAAATTTTCACTAATGCATATATAATACTTTATGAAATTGCTTATTGTATTGTTAAATGTCGAACGGTGTACAAGTTTAATTTGTATCGTTTTCTTAAGGTAGCAATGCCACTGGAAATACATAAAATGTATTATTTATATCCCGCTTAAACCTTATCTACCGCTCTCTCCCAAGTCATTTACTCAAATACTCCCAATCTACTTTCATTTGCCTCTGTCCAAAACGATGTTACTGGCATCAGCTATTCGAGGGAGGTGGCCGAAGGTCACTCGGGCCAATTAGAACTGCTGTGAAGTTATATTTGGAAAGAAAGTTTTCAAGTAACGAATGGGAGAATGAGTCGGTTACCCTACTCTAACTGGAAGCCACTTAGAGGCCCAAGGTTTGATATCCCTTCCGACAGACGAAACATTGAAATTAAATGGTAAGACCTCTTTATTATTAAATATACGGATGATTTTTCGGGATTTTAGGTCCTTTTTTAAAAATGAAAAATATTTCACGTTTGGCCGACGTTTCGGAAATTGTATTTTTCCTTCTTCAGGGCTTAATTTATATAAGGTCAATTTGTTTTCAACAAATATAATTTAAAAAATTTAACAAATTATTAAACAAATTAACCTTACAGAAGATGCACCTGAAGAAGGAAAAATACAATTTCCGAAGCGTCGGCCAAAAGTTAAATATTTTTCATTTTTAAAAAAGGACATAAACTCCCGAAAAATCATCCATGTATTGAAATTATAGTTGAGGACCAATAGAGTAGCTCAAAATCTCTACCACTGCCGAAATTCGAGTCTGAGCTTTCAGGATATAATGCTAGTACTCTAGCCTCCACGTCGTTCGGTCTTGTTATGAAATCAGACTTTGCTGCTCTAAACATTTCTCAAACGGCTAAATGGTCCTTTTCAATTTGAATTAAATGTGAAAATAAAGGACAAAAAATCACTATAAACCACCCTTAGTCGTAGAGATAGCTCGAACTGTGATTTGGAGATAGCTCGAGACAGCGTTACCTGGGTGATTGATCGCTGTGGTACAAACGTATCTGAAACTCGATTCGTAGGGCCGAAATCACGTGAATAGCTGCCTCAGATCAAGCCTCGATTGTAAACGAACAATATCGATGAAATTACCAAAACAACCGTTGATGAATACATGAAAAAAAAGATGTTTTTTGTATAAAACATTGCATTGTGAGCACTAGAATGATTAGATAAGTGAATTTTTAGTTAGGCACACTGAAAAACACAAATGCTTCCCTGATAAACACCCTGGGTTTTTACATTACCATTTATCACTCTATACATTACGATTTAATTTGCTTATATATCCTATAAAACCGCCTTCTTTGACGCTTATAATTCAGCTACCCTATTTATCAGTTCAGGAAATCGAAACCTAATTTCCTATTTTCTAGTTTAATATATTCCTAATGATTTCCTTCAGTGACTTTCAAAGTTACTGCATTTTAGCGGAGTCTCCCGCTATAATGGATTTTTTCTTGTGGAAGTCATCTATTGTTCAAGTAAACTTGATAATATGTACGTTCACTTCACATCAATGTTTCTTCGATTTCATGGATGTTAGTTTGCATTACTTGGTAGTTGTTATCTCTGCTTAATCATTGGAATGCCTTGAAAAATCATTTCGTGGATTGTTAGCGTACGTAATGCGTATTTATGTCCATGTTCCATGATTATTCAAGTTAGAGTCGTTTGTATATGAAAAATATAGATTCTTGAATTTAACTGATGCTTGAATCTATTTCAGAGCTCAAAGTTTAAGCAGTAAAATTATTCCCCTCGCGTCATGGATTGAAATAAACTATACATTTGATAAATACCCCTTATTGGAGAACCGGATAGTTTTATTTGGAAATTTGAACAATTATTGATTTTCTTGTCAGTCAGAACATTTTATTCAAAGCAGACACTATTAACATGTGTTAATCATGTCGCTGAAATAAATTTTAATGTAACGAAGAATATGACTCACAACTAAAGTTAATGGATTATATATTTACCATTTCGAAATATAAGTAATTTTAATGAATAATGAACCAAAAATGAATTAAATTGCCTAAAAAGTAGTTGTTTATCCAGATGCTCAAAAAAGTAATTATTAAATATGGGTAATGCATTGAAATTTTAGCCTGATGAATTTTAATCAAATCCAATTTTGAAGTGTACGATAAGCATTTTCTAGCGCTTTCTAGGGTGTTAAACGAGGTATTATTTTTACTATCTAACGTGCAAAAATCAAGAAATTGGTGAATTGGTGATAAGTCTTTTCCTACTGGTATACCAAATGAATATTAGTAACATCAGGAATAGGAAATAGATATTTTGGACCAATTAGATAAGATTGCGTAATTTGAGCAAGGTTCACTAAGGTAGATATAAATATAAGCTAGATAATATTTTACCTTCAGCAACGATATTATGATTGGTTGACCCCTGTTACGACCCAGAACTCACTTTTAGTCCTTTCTCACAGTCGATTATTATCGCCATTTACAGAGACAACTCTATAATTAAATATCACCACGTTCATTTCTTGACCATATCTTTATTGGAAATATATGGTCAAGAAAAGGTCACTTATCACTTATAAAGACGCTTCTTTCCCATTTGATAACGTTTGATGTTCATCCAGATTCATTGTGATTGAGTTTCATGCATGGAAAACTATCGGAAAAGAAGGTAAACGGTGATTTACTGAAAGGAAGAGAGGGTGGAATGAATGCCATATAGGCACAGGGGAGAGAAAGAAGGCCTCCACTGATCTTTTCAATTTCGGGACCCTTTTCACGGTCAATAGAACGAACTGGAGCCTTATTTTTCGGCCACTGGCCATGAATCTCCAGAGGGACGCGGGAGGACGGGCATCACCCGGTGACGAGGACAGTGGGTGGGAGGAGCGAGCCCCCCGAATTATCGGGTCGTGGGGATCTCCTGTTCACGCCGTCTCTTTGCCATCTCACTGCCTTTCACTGAGAACCAGCAGCTGCTGCCTATTTCCGGGCCTTTTTAAAAGTAATAAGTCTTTCACCGAGTGAAGTCGGGCATTTAATCTCCGCTGCTATCTTCGCCTTTGCTTCCTATGTCCTCCGTGTGTTCCTTCTTTTCCAATATCATAAGATGGATTTTTATTTTTCTGTATTGAGACGGCTACGTGAAATGAAATAATCGTCCCAGTGCATCAGTGGAATGCGTCAGCGAAGATCATCTTAAGATGCTTAAGACTGGAATGTCGCTTTTCCATTTGATGATAATTTCACGTATTGATAAATTACTTTTAATTTTCTTGGCAGACGGCTGCACACGTTCAAGTTCATTATTTAGACCGATTTTGTAGGGATCCCATACACTGGCAGCATATTCTAAATGAGGTCTAACAAGGGAAAAGTACATCTACATCCACATAATACCCTGCAAGCCACCATAAAGGTGTCTAGCAGGGGGTGAACTCTGACCAAACATGCACTACATATCATGCTTAAAAAAGGATTAGACCTTGTATAGGTACTGTTGAAAACTAAGCTATTTAAAAAAAGATAAAAATAGCAAAGCATACATGCAAAAACATGCTGTTAGTTGGAAGTTAGCTTAAAGCGAATGAAAAATCAATAAATAGCATTTAATCACCAACGTATTTTTCTGGTTATGTTTCATCCATGTTCGTAGGATTCTGGCTTGGTCAGCTATGTATCCCTTTGTCAACTTGCCGTAAGCAAGCCAGCGTATTAAATATCCATAGTATATCCATCCACTTCATTCCATAATGATAAAGTTATCTCACCTTTTTCATGAATCGTCATCAACTTCTGCCATTTGTCCTAAAATTTGTTTGATGCCGCTCTTCACTCGATTCTTCTAAAGGCTGAATTTCAGTATATTTAACTACATATTATTTTCATATTTTTATATTTAAAATCATGTCTCATCGTCGAGGGAAAAGTAAACGGGAAGATTGGAAAAGGCAGGCCTCGTATGTGACACATGGAACAGGTTGTGAAGGATGTAAAAGAGAAGAATTACGTCACAATGAAA
Source organism: Platycnemis pennipes (assembly GCA_933228895.1). Lineage (NCBI taxonomy): Eukaryota > Metazoa > Arthropoda > Insecta > Odonata > Platycnemididae > Platycnemis > Platycnemis pennipes. The sequence goes on from OW121856.1 coordinate 16,755,503, forward strand.
AGGTTGGCCGATAGAAGAATCGAGTGGAAAGCTGCGTCAAAGCAATCCTAGGATTGTTGACCAATGATGATGATATTTAAAATCATGTCTCCTTCCAGCCAAGAGATTTCAGCAATTATATATATATATCATGATTTTACTGGCTGCGTCTTCCTTGACATACAGAATTCCTTGACAAATCTGCATATGTTGGACTCCTGCTCTATCCTACATTAGTCTCCAATGTTTTTTCTTGCTGTATATCTGGTTATCGCGTTTAAGTCTCATAACCATTTCTTGTTCATTTTTTTCCAATACATCTCCTCTCGACATAGTCCTAGCATCCCATGCATTTATTTTCACTGACTCCAGAAATTTCTCATCTTAATTTCTGCTCTTCATATCATAATTTCGGCAACCTATTTAGTTTACCACTGAATTTCAACTAAAACTAAGCAAAGTCAAGAAAGAGGACTTGACACCTACTTCTCAATCGTCGTCTCCTAACTTTGGTAACTTATTCATATTTTACAAATGGTTATCGTTACTCTTCGACCATCAAAAGATAACTCTAGAATAATTGTGCTGTGGGAATGTCTGGAACATAATTGAATGATTGGCAGGTCATATGTGTGGCAGAGTCTTGTAAATTATACCATCTGCTCAGTATTTAGAGCTATAACCAACACTGAAGCCTCGACTCTCCCGCTACTGGTTGTGACCTCTTGCATCACTATATTGGCATCCTCTTATAGGGTCACTTTGTAGCCGCTACTCTGAGGAACAGATGCTGGCCTATTGCCTGGCTTCTGCCCTTTAACCCATGGGTGAGCCCAGCTAGGAGCAACTTTGATTGTTCCCGCAAGTGCTGTGCTAATTGTTTGATGAACACCACCCCTAATGTCCTACACACTAGTTCAGTGGGGGTGCCAAAGTGATTCAAGTCCAATAATCACCAGAAATATGCTTTCCTTTTAGAACTAAGTTCTTGTAAGCCTATGGACTTTAATTGAAGTCCTATTTCACACACTTGAAATAATTCGTGACAAACTGATCGTTAAACCTTTTTGCTGGTATATCCATTGAGTCCTTTAATTCTATCTCGATTTACGAAGTAGTTCTTTGTTAAGTAATAGGTATTTTAATTCAATATTTACAACCCAAGTTTCTAGTCCGCCCCACACTTTAAGGTGCTTTAGAATGTGATGAAAGGTTACAACAATAGTCCATAAAGTGTAAAAGAAGAATGGGCAGAGAAAAACACAGCGTCGGAATTAACCTGCTCTAAACGAAAGGTGGCAAGAAGACCGCATATCAACGTCCCATCTGACGGACGGAGCACTGAACTCAAATGCTTTCCACGTAGAACTGTTTTACCAATGATATATATCTATCATATCCGGGATTCGAACTCATGGTAATGAGGCCAGTTTTCTAGCCATTACACCAACTTGACACACTAATTCAGCATTTTCTTTCATGTTTTGCCATTTGCTGTCATATTTCCCCAGTTTTGGAGGAGACATGAACTGCCATTAACAAGCAATTAGGATTCCCATCATTTAGGGCAGACTGCCTATTTTCTGACTCGCTGAACTATCTGACCGTTTTCCTAATAATTTAATCTAAATAACTCTCTAACAATTAGATTCATATTAATAACAGTTGGAAATTATAAAACTTCATTAATTTCAGTAATTTATAAAAATCTGTCACACTTTTGGCTTTACAGTCAATAATTTATACCCTAGACATTTCCTCTTCAATATTATTCTAGAGCTAATCTTTGATGGCCGAAGTTTATCTATGACCATTTGCAAACCATGAATAAGTTGCCAAAGTTAGAAGACGACACTTGATAAGTAGGCATCAATTCCTCTTTCTTGATTCTTCTAAGCTTTCGCTAAAAAATTAGTGGCAATCTTATTAATTTTCACTGAAAATAGAATTACTAATACGCCTAAATTAAAAGAATCTAATGGGAAATTTAAAATTACTAAAATAACCTTCTCTAGCATAACGCAGTATACGCCCGTAAATTTTGACGCATTCCTTGGCATTTTATTCGCCTTGAAAGGAAAAAAAAATATCTTTTCAAGGCCACTCAAAGGTTCATCTTTGTTCCGTATAGAAAAGAAGGTCTCGCAAAATTATGGACGGATTAGGAGATGTATTCATTTTTAAAATATTCTTTGGACGGAAGGCTTTTGTGATGCGACAAAGCGATTCAAAATTTTCACTTGAGCGGAGGTTTGGAAGACGAGCCGCTGGCAGGTTCAAGCGAGAGGGATCTGTGGAGGAAATAAGGAGAGCGGACAGATTAAAGACAAGGCTATGGAGAGATGAAAGGACAAAGGAACGGAGAGGAGAGTGCAGAGGCAGAGCTACCGAGAGCGAGAAAAACTGGGGAGAGGACAAGGTTTAGAATGGAAGTCGAACGAACAGGTCTATCAAGGAGTTAGTGGAACCATACAGAAAGCAACATATTTAACATAGGACGCCCAGAATGCAAATGTTATAAAATACAGAATTGTGCATCTTCCTTAACATTTTACTGGGCCCGATACAAAAAACAATATTTGGAAGCATTGACGGGAAGAAGAGGCTCTAAAAAAAGAAAAATAAAGAGGTTTCAGGAACTAAGATACAGATAATCTATCTATATGTATTAATTTTGTAGCGTGTCAGTCAGTCCGTCATTCTGTACCCGTTTTCTTTCATTCTCTCTTAATTTTTGGGGTAAAAGAGTGAGGTTTGGTGCGTTGAGTGTGGATTCTCTGTCTGCATGATTTTGTAGTAGGTTTGGATTTTTTTGTAGTTTGTGGTGTAGAGAAAAATGTAAGAGAAAAATGGTTTTTTCCCTATCTTTTAACATGGGAAATCAGTTGCTATGCAAATTTGTCTTCGTTGCTAGGTATGTTTGTTTACGTTTTTGGTAAAGAGACAAAACTTGGACTGAAGAAGTTGAAGAGAGTGTAATTAGTTTCATCAATCAATTTTGTAAGTAGGGAAATATTAATTGACGTTTTCGATGTGCAGATAGTGAAATAAAACAATTTTAGCCTACCGTCCCAAATATTGTGTATGAATTGTGAATTTCAAAGCCAGGCGCTTTGAAATACTTATTATGTATTAATGTTTATTACTAAATCAGCAGATTAATTCGAAAATACACCCACCATTTTAAAATTATCAATGGCTGTTCTACACCCAAACCATTCCGTTTTTTATCAATTTAAAATAAAACATTCACTTATATCTCCACCTAGAAGATATACCTATGTAAGTATCTTAAGGTCCTGTGACTACTTAGTTCATTCTGCACCTTTAATAAACCTGACTAAAAGAAAGTGTTAGAAAAACAATACTTGGTAAGTATTTGGATTACTTAAAAATAGTATAAACTATGAGTGGACACGATATGCTGAACTCTGTATCGGTCATATGGCAAAAGAGTTGCATTTAGAGCTGTTGGGCATATTACAATGCGTCTTAAATTTTGGGTAGTAAATTCACTTCATGAATAAATTTCAGAACGCAATCGATACGTTTGAAATTGCCACCCAATACCTTGCTCAGATCCCCGAATATTTTGTGGTGTTTGCGTTCCATCCTATATTTTACACCGTCGACAAACAGCTGTTTCACATAAAATATTTCCAAAACTTCAAAAACCAAGTCTAATATAAATCTACCGAGACGATTCCAGAAATATATTACACCAACATTTACATCGCTTTGGATATAATATTTACCAAATATTACGTCAAAACCATTCGATCGACTGTATTAAAAGCTCCTAGGACATTCCTAAATCCTCCTAGAACTTCCAACAGACCGAGACTGCCTGCAAAGCTGGCAGCAGGTGTGCTAGTCAATTATTAACTCTTAAATAAAACAGGGTTATATAAATTAAAAACATAGTAAATTTACAAAAAATAAAGAAGCCTAAGTTCACAATATATAAATTGATATTGTGAAAAAAATTAAATACTTCCCTCAGCATTAGGAAGCTGGTCACTATCGGTATTATCGGTGAAGTCGTATACTAACTTTATCATGTTCTTTTTCTTAATAGCAATCGGATGAGGAATAGACAGCCGAAGTAAAAAGAGAATGGATGGTATTTTGGTAACAAGAATAAATTTGAAGTTTTAGAGGAAGTGCTAACGGAAATTTGGCATAAACTTACTTATAACGAAAGGCACTCAGGAGTCCACAGTTTATCGTCCCAACACGGGCACAGCACTAAGCTCAAAGAGCTCTCCGGAGAACACACACGAAGGGACCGGTATGAAAATTCTGCCGCTTACTCCACTAAGTGTTTTGCATGAATGCCTTCCTGGTATGAAACGCATTTATCGATGCATACTGCGTTATATTTTCCATACATTTTGAAAATCAGTCTTATTATTTAATTTTTGGATAATATCCAGTATTTTGGAAAACGTAAATGATTATCTGCTGTTAGATAGTGAAATTATTTTTCAAAATAATATGGCTATGATTCTAAAAAAATATAAAAATATAATTTTTCCATTTTGATTACCAGAAAAGGGATTAAATTCATTTTATGATATTGTTCTCCCTACTTTAGCCTTGTATAAAGTCTTAGAGCGTAGTAATCAGCGCGGATAAGTATATCGGAGAGGTGGAGTTAAAGGCTATCAGTTAATGCTTACTTTACTTTGGTTGTTTGCCAGTCAAATATCGGTTTCTGTCTGTTAATGAGCACTTAAGTTGTCTCATCAGAACTTTTCTTATGGCTGCTCATCCGTCGTTCCTTGCACTTGACTATTTTCTCTCAAATTTCTTCCTTCGTTGTTTTGTTTCAGATTATCTCAAGATCCTTTCTCGGGAGATGAAAAATTGCGAGCACCGTATGAAATTGTCAGTGTACTACAAACACAAGTTACTTCCCTCCACCGCTTGATTCATAAACTTCTGCAGTCAGGTTTTTCAAAGGCTCCACACTAAGCCCTAGACCCTGACCAAATCCAATGGCATTTTGTCCCATCACACATTTATATCTGTTATTTATCACACGTCCTTAGCATCTAAAGTTTGAATTTGCGTATTAAAACAACATTATTAGGTGAGATTTTTAGAATTTTATGAATAGGTTTATCCTTTTTGTAAATATTCTATGTGCATCTACGAGAGAAAAAGATCTTGGTTTCCAAAATAAGTATTGTTTTAGTCCCAGCACGTTATTTTAAAAGCTGGTTGATTTTGTTGAAATTTTGAAAGCATATTTTTCCAGGAATTGAAATAATATAAGCATAAAGAACAATCGTTGCATTGCAATTATCACCGCATTATTCCCGTTAGAGTTACAACTACTTGTTTGAAATATCCCCGCATTCGGCGTTAACTCAAACAGCACATTCGAAAATACCTTGATAATATGTTAAGAGTTGGGTAATCTGAAGCTTGGAGCCTAATATTTGGCAAAAAGCGCTGGAATCTTAATGGCATAAAAGCTGTACTACAAGGAAGAGAAAAATATTGATCCCTCTAAATGTAATGTGGCACTTATCTTTCACCTTATTAGGGAGTAAAGTTGCGAAAATTTAGCCTTTTGGCTCATTTTTATCAATCGTTTTGTTTATTGAAGTTTTTAGCGTTCTAAAAATATCAGAAGAAAGTATGTTGCAACGGTGAATGTACACAGGAATGGGAATCTATTTTGGTTTGAGTTAATCATTCTTATATTTTTGTTTTGAAAATCTCTCCTGAACCTTTCAGATTACTTTCTTTTGAAGGAAATCCATCCTAATCCCCTCCGGGTAATCCAATTTATCCCCATTCTCCTACCGTAATGGACCGATATCCGACGGAATCGCTTCAAATCTACGTCTCCAATTGACTTGTGGGAAACTCAAATTGAATCTCAGATAAAACAACAGAATGCGTTACCTAGAAACGTTAGGTCACGCAAGAGATTGTTTTGCCAAAACAAATGAATGTCAAAGTTCGCCACTGACCACTGGCGTTCCTAATGCGAAATGATTCGAGTTCTGCCGGAAGCGATTCGCGCATTGATGCTGTGCTTACATTCTTGATTGAGATTGAAAACGTATGTTCTCAGGATACTACGGGGAGTAATCACTCAAAGCGTGCATAGCATTCTCCACAAAGAAGCCGAATTATGCGTCTCAGATGCATGCAAGTAGTTCATTCACGGAATTGTAATTTTTCATTACCTGCGTATTTGAAGAAGTAACTTTAAATATCGAAAAGAAGACGAAATTTACAATTTACTACAGATTGAAAAACTTTATTCCGACCCGGGTTTCGTTGATACTGAAACATCCTCAGCCCGAGAGATGTACGAGTACTTGAATCTATCTGAGGTACTCTGTCTTATCTTACTTTTGTAGTCCTGTCTATCAATAGACTTAGTTAATTATTCAGGAGAAGTGACCGACAGCTGAGATCATTAGAATTCAGGCAATGGAGAAAGGGTGGAGTAAAACCCGACTTCATCGTACGTCTTCCTTTTATAGCCTTGGAATATAGCTATTGGGGGTTAAAACCATGATATAGAAAGGTTCTTTACCTTCAATTACGTGTAACGCGATCAAAAGCAAAATGGTGGAACCTATTAACATGCACTATTTTTATAACTCTTGTAATGTGAAGTCTATTAGCTAAAACTTGCTTGGCGAAAATTTTGTTAAGAATTACGTTGTGTTACAAAAACATAACTCTTTAAAAATTTCACTGTTTTTGGCTGCTTAAAAACACGACGTCATTGCAATACGTCACGGCCTGGTATCACTATGGGAATTGTTTACATTTTTTACATGGTGGTAAGTTGTTTAATGAATACATGGCGAAAACTATGTAATCATCCCATTAGTCAAATGCAATAAGCTAATGTATTTCAATTTTCCATATAAGTGGTATATATCGTAACGAGAAAATCGTCCATAAAATATATAATATCAGTATAGTGTCCGCTCTTTCACTTCGCAATTCTCTTCTATGAAAATCCGATTACTAAGTATTAAGAAGCGTGTCACCATAAAGTGGATGACATGGAAGACAAATTGTCGGATTGTGCTTTTTTAAATCTCTTTTCAGTCATCGTTTCAATCAATAAATGGCTATAAACCTCTAAATAATATTATTTTTATTAGTTTTCTACCGGCGAAGGTAGGTTTAAATGGACATTTAATTCTTCCCACCCCCTAAATCTCACACAATGTCCCTCTTCAGCCCCTCATACCTCATGCCTCCCATCATTCTATCCAAGTTCTTCTCCTCCCTCTTCCCCGCCTACCCAACGCTCTTCCCTCAATTACATCCTTCAAAACACCATCCTCTTTTATTACCTTTTCCATCCTCTTATTACCTTTTCCATCCACTCCTTCTACCTTCTCCTAATTTCATCTATCAAATTTATTTCTTCTCCTACTAATTCTAGCACTTCATCGTGCGTCTTCCTTACGACACACTTTACTATATTTGATTCGTTTTCTTCTTAAATAAACGTATGTTTTCAAACGTTTATTATAGAATAATATGCATCTTCTAAATTAAAAAAATATATTATGGCTGAGCTCTTGGAAGTTATGGTTGAATATATACCTGAAAAAACGAGTTTTGCATGTACGGGCAGTTTCAATTAATGAGACGAATTTCTTAAATTTTGAGAATTGCTACTGCAGGCTTGAAACTCCACTATATTTGTCTTCATCATACTGAGGATGTAGGGCATCAACAAGATGCATCTTCCGAAGAGTGTGTTTTTCCTCAGTGCAATATTTCCAGCTACTCGTAAATAAATTAATAGGAAGCACTAAATGTTAATAACTACAAACATAACGGTCTCTTTCTCTTTCTTCAGTTAAAAGTTGGATACATTTATGATTATTATGAGAATTACAATGCTATAGCATCATGATAATTAGCAATGTTTTTCATAATACAAAATGTACCTTGGAAAAAGAAATTTTCCTGTGACCCTATTAAAAGTAAAATAAAACTTATGTTTTAACAAAACAATTTCATCATCAAATTGCATGAACTATCCGTAAAATAACGGTGCTATATATAAATGTAACCGGGAGGAAGTAGAAAGATTTAAAAATAGATACAGGATGGGATATTGACGTTAAAATTCAACATACTTGAGAAAATGTACGTTTTACTTATTCTTTTTATTGACTTTTTTTTCTCTCAGATATCAAGACGCCGTTTCATTCCTTTCAGTTGAAGGATATTTAACTTAAAAGTCCGTGTGGTTGGGATTCGTCTATCAAACGCTTGGCTGAATAGGATTTTAAGTCTATATTTCGTAACAAATGCATTCGTTCACTAGTTATTAAGGGAGTAGAGGAGTTGTGAGGAGTAACTTGACGCCTTACCAAAAGACTGCCAAATGGTCCACTATTTTTCTTCTCATATGGCACTCAGATTACTACTCTCAAGTACCCTCCACCCAGGACCTCAATTTGAACCCAGATGCCTACGAAGAAGTTAATACGAGGCTTGTCCGGAAAGTAAGTACCGTTTGGGAAAAAACTCTCAAAAACATTTTTTTTTCAGGGCAAGATTTATTTTTACATGAAAGAGTTTATCTTTCTATATTTTTCTACATAGTTGCCACCATTGTTTAGACATTTGTTATAACGGGACATCAACTTTTTTATGCCCTCTTCATCGAGAGATGTCGCCAGGGAAGACAGCCATTGCTGAACACCGTTCTTTGCGTCGTCATCGTTGTCAAAGCGCCTTTCTCCAAAATCACGCTTCAATTTCAAGAATAAGTGATAGTCACAACACTGTTTGAGAAGTTGCCTCCCTCAAAACTGCATCGGGTAAAAAATGTCAATGCCCTTCCAAATCGCTTCGTTTTGTGGTCATCCGTAAGCATTTCCGGAACCCAACGGGAACACAGTTTGTGATAATTGAAGTAATTTGTGACAATCTCATGCAAAAAAAGTTGAAATTTATTGAATCTTCAGGAAGCATTCTTATCGTAAACCGTCTGTTTTCAAGAATTTTCTCAATCACTTTTTCAACGAAATCATCACTGACAACAGAAGGCCGCCCACTCCGTGCTTCGTCGTGAAAACTAGTTCATCCACCATTGAATTTTCTAACCCACTTTCTCACCATCCCATCAGTCATTACACTTTCACCATGAATCTCTACAAGTTGACGATGAATTTCAGCTGGTTTAACATTCTTTGCGTTCAAAAACCGTATTACAGAACTCACTTCACAGTCGGCGGGATCGGATATTACTTTAAACATTTTAAACGATCACTAACAAATGTAAATACAACACAATCTGGCTGTAATGGCGTCAGCCGAAAGACAATGAACCATAAAGACGAGTACACATGCGCGGAACTGCGAAACTAGCGTTGTGGTGGCGGTAGAACGAAACGGTACTTTTTTCCGGACATGCCTCGTACTTCCTATATTTATGCCTGGATCCTTAGAATCACAAACCAGTGCTTCATTCTCCACATGGACCCTATCACTTTCATATTATTGTTTTAATATTTGCTAGGTGTTGGCATCCCAATGGCTTACCTGATGACGTTACATTGGAGAACTTCTCCAATCACTTTCTCAAGGACGAAATGTATTCCTTATCCCGACACCCTCAGCTCCTGCTACTGAAGGGGGGGTTGATTGGCCTATTGTGGATGCTCTAGGGGGTGGTAATTCTCCTCCACCTTTGCTTCTGTCAATTTATTGACATCCCAAGGTCCACCTGAGTAGAGGGGACGATTTTGGAGTCGGCGCCCGGTCGTAACATGAGTCCAAAGGGGAGACTGCAGGCGCCATTAATCAAAAGGGCTCACGGCGACGTCCAAGAAACCCTCGGATGTGACCGCAAGGGACGTGAGGAAAGGGTCTATGGTTGGGACCGTTGTGAACATTCACGCTATATCCTCCACTCTCTATGAGCCCTTTATGTTTTTGAGTCGTGGTGGTCGTGGCACCCTTCAATATGTCCCCAGAGTAAAGGGAATCGTATCTAGTCATAGTTGTTGGAGTTGAGACAGTCAGGCAGGAAATGACAATATGAATCACTCGTATTTTTTGCGAATTTGGCACCGAAATGAATAGATTAACTCATATGGATTTCAATTCAGTGAAAGATTTTTCTGAAATTTAAAAAAAACCTTAGGTACTTATTTAAATTGTAAAGCTTGGATGAGAATATGATTATTAATCCTTTTCATGCATGAAAAGTGATGCATGGTAGGAGTAAGTTCACCCCCTGCAACACATCTTTATGGTGGCTTGGAGAGAATTATGAAGATTTAGATGCTATTACAAGTGATAATATGTTATCTCTCTGCCTCTTAAATTGGAATCTTTTATGTCATTTATGATTATAAATGAATCATTCACAAATGCCCATTGTATTGATTCACTTACGCTATCTTTTGAAAGGGTTAATGGAGTGATCGCTTTAATAGCTTCTTATCCCGACAGTGGAATCTCTTCTATCTTGGGGTGATAATTGAGATCTTCACGGCATTTGCTTTTTGTGGAGGACGAAACAGTGTTATCTGTGACGGTACTTGCTTAGAGTAGGTCAGTGGTAAAGGGTGCAAAGTTTCTTTTCACTACCACTTGAAATCAGTCATAGATGCCTTCACCCACCATATATTTACAGTTTATGATTCCCATTAGGAAAGTGACCTCTCACTTTCCTAATGGGAATCATAAATGAATTCATTTTTGTTATTTCATAGGACAATTAATATAGCCTTTCAATGATACTTGTTTTATTTGGTTGCAATTTGTCGGTGGTTACGTTTTCTAAATAAATAAGCATTTGCCAGTGTATGAATTAACGTAGGGTTCTTTTGGTGTTATTTGCTGTTTGGTATTATCACCAACTACTACTCGCTCACGAGGTTGCTTTCAGGGCTATACGTGGATTACTACAGATATATTCTGGACGAATATATCTGTACTTATGAAGCTAGTCATGCCACCTGTTATTAATAATATACGACTTCCCCTTGTTCTTATACCATTCACCGATTTCTCTCTGATATAAAGCATCCGAAAAACTTTTCGAATTGCTTGACAATTTCTTTTCATTTAAAACATTTATTACGAACTTTTACAAACCACAATAAAATTACAAACTCACGACCCAGGTTTCGGAGCCATCATCAGGTGATGGTGCTTAAGCGCCGAAACCTGGGTCGTGAGTTTGTAATTTTATTGTGGTTTGTAAAAGTTCGTAACAAATCATTTGTCATGATGAATTTCCACAAAGTTACAAGTGAACTTATTTCATTCTTTTCATTTAGTCAAAGGGACATATCGGATTACTGACACGCATTATTTTTAATATTAAAAAAAATATTAATGCATAAACAAATTTCCAGATATATATACTCTCCTAGATTAAATAAAACGTAAAATTCATTCACACTCAAAACGTTGTAATGACGTGAGTGCATAGATCTAAGCTATGTGAAAATCAGAGTCTGTCTTGAGAGAAATTGAATGTTGGTAAACTGCCATGCGTGCATGCATTTCCCGGAGCAATCGTAATTCTGTGCACAGCACCACCGAAGATGAGGCTCAGTTTTCAAAATCAGTGAGTGCCTCCGGTTTGAGGTTTATTTACTCTAAATTAGTGTCCATTGATATTTTCGGAAAGTTTTAGTTCTGATGAGGATCTCTCGAATTGGTGTTGACTTAAATGACAGGGAAAGTGGCATTCACTGGCGAGATTCGAAATTCTTTTTGTTTTGTCCTAGGATTTTGAATTCAAATCATAAATATTTAATATGATTGTGTAAGTGTAAATAAATCAACCAGTAAAGTAATTAAGTGGAGTTTTCACATGTATTTCCCTTGGTGTAATAGCAAGCGAGCCACAGTACGTATGTGTGGCAGGGGGTGAATAAAACAAAAAATGCACGACATACATGCAAATAAGCGCTACAATATTACTACTACATGGGAACATATTAGATATGAGAGTAATATAAGTATGTTTCTCTTGCTTGACGAGGCCTGCTTGGCGGATGAAACACCCGGTGTGAGTTTTTGACGTTGGAAAACCTTTCCCTGTGTGTGTGACGGATCACTGGCGAAGGAATTTCCTCGTAAATCCTGATTGCGTGTGTTTGAATGTGATTCACGAGGGTGGCTGTACTCTGTGAATGAACAAAACCGAGTGCGTTATTGAGGAAAAAGTCCCGGAACCCCTGCATGAATGTGTTTGTGTGAATGATAGTAACGAGGGCGACTGTGTATCGTACTCAAACCCACGTGCATGAGTGATTGAAATTTATTATCACTTTATTTTATTTAGTTTTTCTTTTTAATCTATTGAATTTGCTATCCCCCACTTTTATTTTTATCTTGCGTGTATGACAGGTCACCGGCGTTGGAGAAATCCTTGTAAACCTTGATTGTGTGTATGTTTGAACTCACGAACGTAACTGTATTTAGTTTACAAACCTGAGTGTGTGAGTGATTGTGTGCAACTGTTCGTTTTTATTTTTTTTACCTTCATTCCCTTAATTTTGTTTGTGACGATTTTGTGTAACAATATGAATGAGTGTACGAGTGTGTCTCTGCAATGCCTCTGGTATTTTCTGCCATTTAAATTACTTTGTATGCTTAGTTTTGTACGAGTAATTGAGTAATTTACAACAACTTTTAATACATGTGGAGTTAGAGGCTTATATTGATTGCAATGGCTTTGTCTGTGCTTACATGAAATTTGACGTGAGCTATCGTGATAAAATGTAGTTGTCAACATTCATAGACTATTAAACGCGATAAAATAAAATGTTCTAATAATCAAAGTGTTTTGCCGAGACTATAAAATAAAACGAGTTTATTTCAAGTGTATTCCTTGCGATCTCAGTTTACGCTAAATTATGAGTTTTGTGAATTTTTTCATTAATGTACTTTTGAGGTTTTTCCACTGGAAAAAATTACACTTTAGAGATACTTCAGAAAATTTTCAAATGTTAAATTAAGTTTGACTCATTAACGTAAGACTATTTTAATATAATTTACATGCTGAGTTTACATGGCAACTACCCTACTCCATCATAGAATGGATTAGTAGTGAGAATTGTTATTTCCATTAGTTAAATTAATGACTCTTTTGTGTTTTGTAATGCTTGCTGTGTTTTGAAGTAGCTACTCACTGAAGTAATGATTGTAAAATTGAAAGTTTTTCTTCTTTGACGTCGTTTACTTTGTAAGTAAAAATGTTAATATACATGTATAAAGTGCTGCTCTTATTGACCTCTATTGTAAATCCATCCAATTATCGAGTATAGGTAAATTCTTATTATTTTGTAGCCCTGAACATGGAAGTATTAAACTCCGAAACGTCGGCAAAGAATGATATTTTTATTCACCATTGACCTATGCTCGATAATTGGATTAATATACATGCATATTACCTGATCGCCCTTTCTTTGTGCCTTATTCACCCAGTGCAGTTGGTCTTATTCTACGTGGACACTTTTGCATATTGAGAGCAAAAAAATTAAATTCTACCGATACTCATGTATTATGAAACGTATTCCATGATCCATATAAAAAATTATTAAAATTATATTCTCTTGATTATTCTAGAGAGTAGTAGAATACTCAAGAGTTGTTTCACAGAGTAGTAGAATATTCAAGAACTGTGAAATGTCTATTATTCTACTACGCGGGCTACTCTGTGAAACTGGTAGCCCTCATCGTGGGCGCGCATGGTGGTGTCAAGTGCTCACTGGTTGAAAATCTCAAGTGCATCCCAGTGTGCAGGGCGCGAGCGGATGCGCTTGCAAGTGCAATGAAGAAGGCTGTCCTTCTCCGGTCTATCCGCCTGCTTCGTGCGCATGACCCTAATGCCGGGTAGCCACCTATCCACCGCGCCGGTGGCGGACGTGGCTATCCTTAGGCGCGACCCCTCTCGAGTCTCCGGCAATTATGACGGCAACGAAACGTGATGCTAGCCGGAGACTCGGAGGTGGATGTTACTTTACTGTAACAAATAATAATAATCTCTTGAAATACGGAGCTCCAAAATGATTGTGCTTAGAAAATGTGTTGCGTAAATTCACTCCGGGTCATATTACCAAAACAAAATGATGTTAATATTGTAAACAAAGTTTGTAATAATTTCTACCAAATGAATGACTTGTTCCATGGGGTAAGACGTTCATATTTATTGTGATGAATTTTGTTCTATTTACAGATCATCATATATAAGCAATATCGTGCTTAATATCTATTGATGCCAAAAATGTGATGCTTAATGAAATATGAGAAAATGGAACATTCTAAGAATTAAATGTTTTCCTTGACTTATGTGGCTACATGTCGAAGGCATTTCTTGTGAATTCAATATAGGTAGATTGCATTATTGGTTATCAGTTTCATGTTATTTCTGAATTTTTCTTCAAAATACGACAGAATAATGAAAGGTACTAGAGAAATTGTACGGATTTAAAGTTTATTTTGATTCACTAACACGATATAAATTCAGTATAATCTAATTTACATGTTGAGTTTATGTAGCAAATAATCTGCTCTACTCTAGGTACCATTATAACTGCTTATGAGTGCACAAATTGATGGAGTTTTTTTCTTGCTTGACATTTCGTGGCACTAAGTTTTTGCTGATGTACTTATATTGCTCTTTCTTCCTGCCACCTTCTGCAGCTGGTCATATTCCACGTGGACAAAGGGCCCTTCTACGAAGACTTCTACCAGTGCGTCACGTACGGCTTCTACACTTCGCCGTGGCAGGAGCAGCTCTACACCACCTTCAGCCTCGTCTGCATGTTCGTGCTGCCCCTCGTCATCCTCGTCTCCACCTACGTCAGCACCATCATCACCATCGCACGTGAGTACCAACCGCCATTGGTGACAAATTACCTTTGTGTGAGTTTAATTAAGCCCCAGTCTTTAGTATCAATGGGTTTTCTTTTAGAAATTGCTTCATTTGACCGTTAAAAATGTCTGAATGTAGGTATATCTACATCTACATAATATCCTGCAAGCCACCTCAAAGGTGTGTGGCAGGGGGTGAATTCTCACCAAATCTGCACTACATATCATGCATTTAAAAGGATTAGTATTACTATATTACGTCGGGATGGGCGGCCATTTCTCTAGCCACCACTACAACCCAATCGCTTTCCCAAACAATTAAATCTTTCGGTTTACCTGGTGTTACCAAACTCTTCGTGGGACACACCTTGGAGTATAATGGATTCCTATGAAGTGAAGGTGCTTGGTCTCGAAATTAGTGTTCAACTAAGGGAAGTTTGGTTAAAAAAAAACTGCTACAATAGCTACGGCGTAGATTAGAAATTATTGGAAGAATAAGGGTGGGAGTCAATGTGATCTTAGTTCAAAATATTGGCTCATTCCTCTATGAAATTATAAGAAGAACTTATTTTGTTAACATGCTAAATATGACAAAAAAACCTGTGCATTGTGGTAGCTGACATTACTCATATAGAATTTCAGTGATATGTATGAAATTGTTTGGAAAACACGAAATTGGCCAAGGTTTTGAATAACAGAATTGTTTAAAGTTCTGTTTGGTTTAATTCAGTTCTCGTTTTTATTAATATCTTATGTTATTCTCATAATATCACTTTCCTTCATTCAAAAATTAATATCTAGTGTATGAAAATATCTCAGAGGCTTCCGCATCGGATATTTCCTTCCTTTTTTGATTGTATTTAGCTTGAAATAAAATAGTGTCCTTTGAAGTTTTGACGGTTTAGAACTCTCTTTTCACAGTTGAATATAATGGACTAGTCCTGAAAATGCTTGCGTTCCCATTTGAGCCCAGTGGTTATCTGTGTGTAGCACTGGCATGCGTGAAGACCCATGTAATGAATAGAATTTGGTGTAAAAAGTTTGTTAACACATGACCAAAACAATCAGAGAAGCAGCGTAGAGCAAACAATGAAGGAATGACGATCACAAAGCGATGGATGCATCAGTTTCCAAAATTCTAACGCTTGACAGACTAGTCAACCCCAAACACTTCAGGGTAGAAAATGATTTCGGCTTTGCTTTTCAGTCCGTTTGCTATGGATAAATGCTATACATGGCAACTCAATTTAATATCTGTTGAAAACAATTTGTGAAATTTTATTTCTACACTCATTTTCTACGGAATATAGTAGGCTTTTCTGCATATTCATTTGAGGCGTCTTTGAAATTTTTTTGGAAATAAACTTTTCCGTTTTGAAAATCGCATTACAGTGTATGGAAGCAGTGACATGTTTCTTAAGGAATATGCGTATTTCGTTTATTTTTTACGGATTGTTACTTCAGGGCCTGAAAAATCATTTTAAAAGAAGCTACCTTGGAAAATGGAAGAATGGTGATCTACATCTATATCTACACGATACCCTGCAAGCCATCGCGAGGGTATGTGGCAGGGGGTGAAGATCACCAAAACCACTACTAACATGCAAACGAGCAACTATAATGCAACTTGATTGTTAGTACCTATAGTATTTAAGGGGTTAATACATGCTATGCTGCCTATTCTGTTCTCTTATAGTACGGGGGAAAATGCCATTTTGAATCTATCGGTACGACAATCTATCTCTCTAATCTTTTTTATCTGGTCGAATCAGGCAATCATGGTGAAGCAAGCGCTAGTATACGCTCGATATGTGAATCTACTGTCATTTACAATGTTTGAATTGGGTTTTTTAAACATTTCTCCATCGCCTCGTTTTCATCACATGGAAGCATAATGCTGGGACATTACGTTTATCTACATCGACGCAATACCGTTCAAGCCAACACGAGGGTGTATGGCAGGATGTGAAGATCACCAAACATGCAAAGTGGTATGCAAACAAGCTACTACGTGAAAACATGATAGATAGTAGGGTCACATGCAGCAGATTGTTAGTATCTACGTAGTAGGATCATTTAATAATATATTCATCATGCGCGGACAGGCTAATTTTCACCTACATATCCCTTTCCTATGCTGACTATTGTGTTATCGTATAGTACGTGGGTAAAATGACATTTGGAATCTATCTATCTCTCTTATTTTTCTGGACGAATCTAGTTTTGTACGCAGGGGTTTTTAAAACTATCTAACATCTATCGGTATAGATACCCATTTTGAATTTCTGCTTTGAATGAGCTTTGAGTTTGATTTAATCTTAACTCTGATTATTCTAACACATTTTAACAAACCTAGCTTCTCTACTCTGCAAATTGTCTTGCTCTCTGATGAAACTTAATTCACTCGGGTCTCATACACAAGATGCATATTCAAGGTGGGGGTAAACTAGGAGAAAGTTCTGGGACATGCGTACACTTTCTTTTACAAATGCCACTAACAACTTGATATCCACATGAGATCATGGGGCAGATATTGTCTCATATCATTTAACTTAAGTATGACAGCATACAGAAGCACTCTAATCAATTAGTAGCCAGTTCTGTAGAATTACAGTTAATAATTTTCTATGGTGATATATTTAGCTAAGCTACAATGCTTGACTCGCACCAGATCAGAAAAAATATGGCATAAACACCATGGATTCAGAAATAAGATTTTTATGTCATTTCTGAAGCGGAATAGGGCTGGCTCTATTAAACAAAAACACACATTTAAGAATTGAGCCTGGGTAATTTAACTTTTGTGTTTTGATGACTATTCTGTAGATTTTTTTCAGAGCTTAAAACACTTTATTGAGAGTTTATGTCGCGATTCATGCTTTCTTGAAAAGTGAATTAATTAGGACCCTGAGAATTCCTGATAATATTAAAAAACCTGGTATTGAGATGCCTAGTATTGGGACTTTTTACAAGAATCCATTACTTTCCCATCATGCGGTGTATCTTGCGACAAATTCCTGCCTTTTTCTTGTCTATTAATTTCTTGAAATTCAAAGTATTTAATTTTTGGCTGAGAAATAAGTGTCCTTAGATTTTCATCTTGAGGATCCCTTTTTTTCTCCTTTTCCGAATTCCTTTCTTATAATGTCATTATCACATACGCTCTCGTAATATCAATATGCCACGTAATTTTTCCCATGTAGTGCCATATTCTTCATTCCAGCCATTTATTTCGGGAAATTACTGGGAATGGAGTCTTTTGAAAGAATCAGGGAATGTGTGGGTATTAGATCGTGTTCATGTGATCAATACTATAAAGTGGAATTAAAACAACGACAAAAAGGTTTAAAAATATGTTACGCTTATTTAGAATTATTAAAGTATTAAATAGCCAAACACTTAGGCTCCATCAAAAAGTTTACTCTAAATTGTCATTTAAATAGATTTATTGACAGTTAATATTGAATCGTGAATTAACATTTGTGGTTCTGTTTTATTAATAATTTCAGAGAACTTTGTTTTTTCTTCGGACAATTATTTTTAACGATGCGAAGCTATACATACTGAACAGCTTGATAATTTCTAACGCCGGAGGCAATAATATCTTTGTTATAAAGGCTATGAAATAATATTTTTCAATTTTATATTTTACCTGAATTATGGTACGATCAAGCCTGGGAACATTTTAAATGATATTGCTGAGAATAAGAATTGCTGGCCTTACATAAATGCCTTGGATAAGAAATAGGGTTAATAGAGAAGAACTTAGTGCAGAACTTAGTGGTGTAGAAGTAATGGAATGAGAAAAAAATGGCTAGACAAACAGGAAAATATAGTGCAAGAGGAAGAAGATTTCAGTGATGTCCTCGATAGGGATAAGAGCATCAGAATGGATGAAAGCCGTTACAGACTTGATGCTCAATGCTTGATGGAGACGTAAAATCATAATTGGGAGATTAATAGAATCTATTTCTTATATACTTAAAGGCGTTCTGTACCTTAAAAACCGTTATAACGTCAGTGTAAAATATAAAACACGTTCACAAATGGGAATTATATTAGATATTTTCATAAAGATACATGAAAATAGGTAGATAGTGTCGTTTCAGAGACAAAAAAATCTCTATGCAAGTGACAGCACTTTAAACATGAAAATTTGCGAATAATAAATACATTCCTGGTGTTCAGTGCTTTAGAAATTCTGCCGGTTTGAGTTATCGTTCTGATATATTTATTTCTGTTCACACCTTACTATACTTTGTTGTCATCACATATTTTAAATAATATAACGCATAAAATATTAATAATAAATACTAATAATGCTTATTATTCCAAGAGAGAATTCTTACTACATAAAATATTTGGATTAGTCGGGGTGGTCGGGGTGTAACTTTACGTAGCCATGAAGGTAAGCCTGAATTATGGCTACCATAGTTTTCCAGAATGAGTTGTGCACACATATATAAAATAAAGTGTTTTGAATTTACAGTAAATTTATCTAATAATATTACAGTTGCAATAAAATATCCTTATGACTTTCTTTGGTAAACAACCAAATATTCGATGCATTCTTCAAATAAAGTTGATCTCAGTAGAGACAGAAATGTGGAGTGTGGAGTGTAAAATATGGAGTTGTTTGGTCGTTTTTGATAAACACCAATTCGTGCCAACGTTTCGCCTCTTTATTTCGGCTTCTTCAGGGATATTTAGTACACAATATAAGTTTTTAAGTTTCAATTACTTTTGAACAGACTAGAGATAAATCATTACAAATGCAGAGTTAATTGATGCCTCTTGATGTGACAGTTGTATTCTGAAATAAGTCGTTTTACAAATTAATCTTTTACTACTAGAGGCAGCGATGAACTTGCTCAAATAGGTATTTGTGGATATTATTGATCAAAGATACCCTTTTGCATTCTAACCCAAGATATTTACGTTTAAGAAATAATTATATTTATGAATTCTATAAACGTTATTACTGATGTACGACGTGGTTGAACCTTGCCATAAATTGTTTTGCTGAAATAGGATATCCGAATAGATGACTGATACAATAGCGAACTTAATTAATAAATTACTGGAGCTTGTCATAAAAGTACATTTCCATTGAAAAATTCACCATGAAAATAATCAAGCGCCATATTTGATTAAACAAACGTAAAATTCAGTGGCGCAAAAGCATGGACAATTTGGGTATTTAGAGTCTACGAGATGGCTGCCCCACAATACTCCGCTCTGTCAGCTCATGCAACTTATGATCTAATTTCCAAGCTCGGCTTACAAGAGTAGGTACGAAGCGCTTGGTTACCGCTGAGTTTGTGCTTTTCGTCGTAGACGACGAAGGCAAAGATCATGCCTGGCTGACTTGCTTCCGTCTCAACCACTCGGCGTCTCGGTTACTATTGGTGTTCCCCAAGCAGCTGCCGCTTCCTGTGGTCTTGGATCCGGTTGCTGAGGGCTTTGTCCATCGGGAGTGTGGTTGTCGTAGGGAAGTTTTCCTCGCTGGTCGCTGAAGTTTGGTCAGATTTGCTCTTCTCAAAATGGTCGTCATCCAGCGCACATATGGAGTAAACTCACATAGCAAGCAACTATCCCAGCAGATCCAGGAAGTCCATTGTCCGTGAAGGGCTTTGCATGAAGGAACATGAATGAGCTTTTCGGGTTTTAGAGCAGGAAGAAAAGGCGAGCCTGGATAATCACGTAACCAAATCCTTTACTGCTATCGCCAACGCCGGAAAATCGCTATCCTGAACGGAGTGACCGAGAAGTAGTATATGTTTGTAAATTAAGAAGTAGGTATATTTTTCGCTAATTAGATAAACGACATTATTTTCTTTATAGAAATATACCATGGTGACAGTTGTGTAATTTAAATTAACCTTTGAAAAATGGACTAAATCCCAGAAACTATATTTCATTCTCTCTAGTAAATTGGAATACCTATGCTCTACCATAAAACGTGAAATATAATTGATTAAAATTTGAATATTTAGATTTGTTTACCCGATTTTCTCATTTTTTCGTACCATATGACAGATTGTGATATAAATACTGAAAGCTGATACTTTCATATGAATTAATTTCCTTGTGCCGTATATTTTGATTGCATACAGGAATAGTTATTCTCTTAAAAATATATTACTATCTGAATATTAGTAAAAACTCCGCTTTTACGGCATATTTCAGTTCAGAGGACCCTCATAAAGTATGAAATATACTTATATGCATATCGTTAACTAACACAAATATTGAAAGAATTTTCTTATTCATCGATGAGAGTGATATTTTTTAAAATATCAATGACACCTTTGAATATAATTAACTACATCAAAATTCTTTTCACCAATGTTTATGAATGTATGAGGCATTTAGAGAACCCCTATATATATTTAATTCTGTATTTGGCTACATATTAGCTTCATGCACGCAAGCCAACAGCGACAATGGCGAGAGAGAGAGAAGGTTATTCTAATACTAATTCTGTAATAATCAAAGGTTTGAGCTCTACTTCATGTTGGTGTCATGATTCCTTCGCATAAAAAAGGACTAATTTTTGAAATATATTTTAGACGTAACCAACAGAGAAGGAATAACAATAGGCCTTTCGAAAACTTTCAGAATAACTACGGAAATAAGTGACTTGCGTTGGTAAAGCTACATCTCAACAATTTACGGGTGGCTGACCGCGCAACCGGATTCGGCGAAGGTAAAGTTGGAGGAGAGGAAGAAGTTGAATCGGATTCCTTTCCTCGAGATGAGGGCTCTCGGCATATTGCGAACTTTTCCTCCGCTCGTCCACCCACGCATTCATGCGGGTGGACTAGCGGAGTGATTCACTGTGGATTCACAAAGCCACGCCAGGGCCGCCTACACTCCAAACGGGAGGGTAACGGTCAAAGAACGATTTGGTGCGAAATAAGGGTGTTTACTCGGAACCGAAAATTTACGCTGGACACGAAAAATGAGGTTATTTTATATATTTATTTATTTTAAATAAAAGTGTTCACATACAGCAGTGTTGCCATTTTACAGTGACGCATATAACAAGACACATAATGAGATACGTATACATGTAAATATCCAAAAGAGCAAGGTAAGAATATATCAACAAATAAAGTACAAAGGAAAGTAACAAAAAAGAGTAGCAAAATAATGACAGGAAGGAAGGTGCCAGTTATTTTTGAGAGAGATGAGATAGGGCTAGGTTAGTAAATGCGGTTGAAGATAATAAGAACGGATCGATGTTTTCGGGAAGTGAATTCAATAGGGAGGAGAGCCGGAAGAGGAGCGAACGTTTGGTTAGTGATAGTCTAGGAACGGAGTAAGGCATGAATACGGGTAGGTCGAGATGGAACTCTGAATTTAATGAGAGATAGTAGTTCAGGGCTGTCAGTAATGGAGTTCAAAATGTTGTAAATTAATTTTAAGTAGGTTTTAAGCCTGTTATTATGTAGAGTGCAGTTGGAAAGGGAAGAGAGAATGGCATCCGTGGGCATATTGCGGAGGAGTGGGACCCTATGCTTCAAAATAAATGAGAGAATAGAGCGAATTCACTTGAAGTTGAACTTGAAATGAGTGAATTGTTGAATTCACTTAAAAGAGAGAATTCATCTTCTGATACACTCAAAAATCAAAAATTAAAATAAGGGAAATGTGACGCCCACCGAACGACCTGGGTTAAGGATATCTTCGTTTATCTACTTCCCCTCCTTGACTGTTTTGCGGGGAAGGGGAGGGGAGTGGAGGTGGGGGCGGAAGGTCTGCTCGCACAGATCCTGTCTCATGCTGTATATAATTCGAAACAGCTGAACAACAGCATTTTTGCTTGAATTTTTGTGGTGCTTTAAAATACATTATTGATTAAGTTATGGTGCATTATTCCAATGCAAACATCCACTCTGCTTTCGCACCTTCGCAAATTCCTTCACATTGCTTTCCTCTTTCAATACTATGTTCATTTTAGCTTTCATGTGGCAGCTAAGGTTTCCAAATGCATTTTTCAATTTTTCTCGCTTTTCTCAATAATATGATGGTCAGAAAATATGGTGTAACTATTAATAAATTCAGAAGAAGTTTTCTTTGCTTTAACCTTACAAAAAATAAACCTTACGTATTCAATAGTGCCTTTGAAATGTATCCTCTAAAGCTTAAATATTTACAATATATATGCTCCTTATGACTTACAGCTTACCTATATTTAAATAATTCAGCAGAAATTAGATATATCTTATATAATTGCTTCAAAATAAAAACGCTGATGAAAAAATAAAAATAACGATGAAATTATGGTGGTAAAAGTTAGTTTCACTCCAGCTAATTCATTCCATTATATCTTGAAGCTTTATTCTTAAATCTAAGAATAACAGCGACTTAAAAACGGTAAACAAAT
The DNA here is from genome assembly GCA_933228895.1 of Platycnemis pennipes. Lineage (NCBI taxonomy): Eukaryota > Metazoa > Arthropoda > Insecta > Odonata > Platycnemididae > Platycnemis > Platycnemis pennipes. The sequence goes on from OW121856.1 coordinate 16,778,724, forward strand.
CCTAACTAGAACTCCGTGAATACATAAAAAACGATAAAAATGAAGTGTACAGTTCATAAAACCTTATTAAGAATTCAAGCTACAGAGTTTGGAAAAAAATTGCGCGTGGATACTGTTCAATTAAGTTCAGTATTAAAAATTGAGTGACAATTAAGGTACAGTACGGTACGATAGCAGAAGTTACACAGAGAAGAAAATGGATTTTCAATGAAGAAAGTGAGGAATTATTTTCAATGAAGAAATTATTCCCTGAAACCGGGAATCGAACCCAGGATCCCCTGATTTCCGGCTAGGCGATTTAAGCTACCGAGGCGTCAACTTTTCATTTGAAATTTCAAGAGTCCTTAATTAAGCATCATAGTGTTTAAAATTCAACCTTGTCCTCTTGGACGGTGATGTCATGCGCATGACATTGTCTTCTTTGTGACAAGTCTAACAGTTCAAGTACATATAGCTCATATAAGCTATTAACTCCCACAAGGCAACATGACGTCTCGGTAGCGTAGTTGGCTAAATCACCTGGGCGAAAATTAATGGGGTCCGGGTTTGAGTCCCGGTCAAGGCGAATGATTTTTTTGTCTGTGAAACTTCAACCATTGTGCAATTTCAACGGGTAGCTCCGTGAAATTTCACGCGGCCAATTCGCTGGCCTTCAATTTGTACCGTAATGTGTTTGATACCGCAGTGCAAAATAGCAGGATCATAATATAACGGAGTTGCAAAACGGGAAATGAAATATTTTGCCTCTCCGTGTTTACCGCCCTTATGGAATGTGCGCGAAGTTCTCGAGTCTTCTCCATTTGCGTGGGTGCGATTGAAAATTCCCACAATCTCGGGTCTGAAGCCGAATATTTTCTCTTCTCTGCTTCGGAAAGAGCAACAAGATGGGTCCACGGAACCAATTGGGTGTTCAGGAGCACGTCCACCATCTCAAATGCTAAGGAGAGTCAAGGGGAAGAAGAAAAGGTTGGGGGCGTTCCTCCTTATATCGCCAAAGGAAATGTATTTTCGGCAGGAAAACTAATATGCGGATTCCTCTGTGAGAGCAAAAAGGCCCATTCCAAATATAGAATTCCAATGTAAAATTCCTGCTGCTTAGTGTCCCAGGTGGGTGCGTAATAACAAATAACATTCAAAGATATGAATGAATTAATCCATCTGTTTGTGCCATAGTTTGAATGTGGCAGTCTCATCAGTGCGATCGCCTGTTTGGGGCAATGGTGAAAATACGAGAATTCATTTGCCTTTGTCAGATCTTGCTCGGACAGCATATTTCTTTCAGGCATTATGTTTGTGGAAGCTAATACGTTTTCTGACAAGTTGAATACCGTTCACGGCTTTGTGTCAATACCTATTGATACTTTTTATCTGGACCTACGTTTCCATTGTTAAAATTTTGGCAACATTGCGGAAGCATAATCATGTTAGTGAGTTCATCGTTGCAATCCTTAACGTGTAACAATGGTGAAATTATCTTCGGACAAATTCATCTATCAGAAATAAGAGGTCATAAGATAGTTCCTGAAAAGGTGCTTTAAAAATTTGCAACAAATTGCAAACAGGCGACCGTACTGCACTGTAAAAAGTACATCTGATTTTAAGGTACAAAAGCGATCTGAATTTCAGATGCAACAATTTTAAGACAGGGTATGTTGAATTTCAGCAGTAATATCTTGTCTAAAAATAAGGCAGGTGAACGACTGAAAATCAGACAATCCAGAATCCTGCTTCCTCTGCTTCCTGCTTAACTTCTCCTGTACCAACCATCCATGTTCCTGCCTCTTCCGCACCTTGCATCCGTGTTCCTGCCTTAAACCAGACAGCGCTTAAATTCAGATCGCACTGAAAATCAGATCAACTTTTTACACTGTGATGAGACTGCCACATTCAAACTATGGCACCAAAAGATGGATTCATTCATTCCTATCTTTGATTTTATTTGTTGGATTACGCACCCACCTGGGACACTCAGCAGCAGGCATTTTACATTGGAATTCTCTTGATGTCTTTCAAGGGGGAGTCACAACTGATACTGTGTATAATAAAAAAGGCAAGTGGAAAACACAAGACTGCCGGAAGTAGTATTACCATCACTAAGTCTTGATATGGCTATTCTTCTGCTCTTTAAATGATATTCGTCTAAGTAATACCGTGCGAGCCACCGCGAGGATGTGTGGCAGGTGGTGAATATCACCAAACATACACTACTTACATGCAACTATGGGATGCATTACTGCAACTTCATGGACACATGTTGGATTCAAGGGTCACGTGCTACTAGATGGCTAGTAACACATCAATGGATCGATTACTTCTTAAAAAAACATTTTCGTGAATATTTGTATCGGTATTTTGCTATCATGACTGTATTAGCGATACTTAAGCATGGATCATGAACTTCAGACTACTCTAACCATTTTTTACCTACTTAACCCATTGCTATTTTGCGTATTGCGCTCTCTCAAAGTACGTGGGAAAAATACATTTTAAATCTTTCGGTACGGCAATTAATCTCCTAAACTTGTTTATCTGATCTAATCTAACATTCTGCAGGGGTCCTTAATATATATATCTTACGTCATCTGTGAAGAAATCAGCTTCGAATTTACTTAAAGGGTTTCGTCTAAATTTTAACCTGCGCTCTAATAGTAATTCCCATCATAGTTATTTTATCCTTGTTAGTTGTCATAGATAGGATCTTAAATAGAATGGAAGGTCACTTTTCTTCATTGATAGGGAATTTTCAATGACATAGGTTTATCTTTCTCATTTTGCTCACTTCTTTTTAGGTGATAGTGAGAGGGATAGTAATCAATCTGCCTAGTCAATCTCAAATTTGCACTATTCGTGTTAATGCAGAAATTAAAATTTGGAGGCCAACATTTTTGTATTAAGATTCTCTGCCTTGAGTCCTTCCAACGACCGAGTGACATTCTGTACCCTAAGATGAGCATTTGAGCAAAATTGCACCATTAGAGTAAATTTACAACTTAATTAGCATGTAGCAGTATCACTTTTGATGTTTTATCCCCACTAATACACGCGAAAGAATAATAAAACTACAAACTTCAGAAAGTAGATACAAAAGCCTAACTTTAAAGTGTCTAGTATATTTCTCATGCTTAGAATTCTGAAGGGAATTGGAGTATCCTACAATGACCGAAGAATTATACGCAGTATGTGCAATAACCAAGTAGCTGTGATTTAATCTGGAGCCAGCTTTGAAAAGGCAAGAATAACGAAAGGAGTGAGACAAGGTTGTGCACTGTCTCCCGTAAATTTAACTGTTTATATCGAGAGAGCCATCAATGAAATCAAATAGAAGTCTTCTGGAGCAACTATTCACGGAGAAAAAATAATCATGCAGCGATTCTCTGATGACATAGCATTCATAGCAGAGACAGAGAGGGACCTGAAAAAGATACTAATAACATGGAAAGGACAATGGCCAGATATCAGCTGAAGATAAATAAGAAGAAATGTAAGATATTGGTGTGCAGCAAGAAAGAAGAGGCCAAAACCATTGTCAAACTAAGAAATCTGAAACTTGAAGAGGTAAAAGAGTTCTGTTACCTTGGAAGCTGAGGTCCTAACGATGGACGAAGCAAGAAAGAAATAGTAAGTAGAAAAGCCCAGGCAAAGAGGGCATTCTATTAAAAGAAGAATTTTAACTACAGCTGGAGATACAAGCGTAGAAGTAAGAGAAAAATTCATCAGAAAATACATCCGAAGCATTTTTCTTGATGAAGATTAAATGGATCGACCGAGTTGGTAACGAGGAAGTCCTAAGTATAGTGAGAGAAAAGAGAAGTCTGCTGACAACTCTAAAAGAAATGGGACAACCTAATCGGCCATATCTTGAAGCACGATGGCCTGATGAAGATTATCGTCGAGGGAAAAGTGAGAACATCTAGTTCCTTTAAGGCCTCTAATATTCCGCAGGGAAAATGACCCCTCGGTAGCTTAACTGGATAAAGCACATGGCCGAATGGCAAATTATTTTTTCTCTGTGGATTTTCTGCTAAACTGAATCTCGACGAGTCAGATATTTTTAAGCAATCGCTAAGACGGGTGTTGCAATTTACCGATAGCTTGGTGAAGATTATCAAACTCATACGACTTTAGAGCCGATTCAGCCGAAATGATACGTGTTTTTAAGCCAATTCCTAACTACCGAAATTTTTATTAATCGGGTACCAAGTTGTTAAATAAATATTATCGATCGCATGGTATCGCATTTCTATTAAAAATATTGCATTTAAATTGCATTGCATTGAAAATGCAATAATTTTAATCGAACAGTGCCCTATCAAACATGTTCGGTTGTATCTGGCAAACTATTTTTTTCCGTGTAATGTGTCTAATAATTAATGTTTATTGAACGGTTTCCAGTATCAGATTGATATTAATGTAGGGTATTGTATTATATAATATCTATTGAAAAACATTGAGTCATATGCTGAGTGGCGTGAACAAGATTTAACTCTTCGGAAGGGGTGAATTTCTAGCAGCAGTTAGAGCCAATAACCTACAATTTTTGATTGAAATATTTATAACTTAGAACCGATATTTTAAACCATCTGAACCGCATACTTTCTTCTTTTAATATTTTGTCAACAAGCACTGTCTCAAGGTAACGGTAAATAGTGGGCAACGTGCGATTTACTAAAATATCTACCGTTCTAAAAGCATTCACTTTTCAATAATCATTTGCAGAATTTAGTCAAAAACATTATCTTCCGCTCATCACCCCAGCTATATTAAAATTTTTAACCATAGTTTAAATGATAAAAGTTTGAAATCGATATGATTAAAGGTTGACAAATCTTCACGAGAGTTAACTACGCATTGGCGTTCGGTCCCTGTGAGGTGGCTATTAGAATGATGTTGACACGGTTGAAAACACTGTCAGGGTAGACAGCGGGAATCAAGCTAATCCAATATCCTCTCAACCATTCGAATAAGTCAAGTGAGATAATCAATCCGGGGCTTGGAGTTGATTAGGGTCGGAGGGTGGGGTGTCGTACCCGGCAGCGAGAAAACTCATCGCGAAGAGGAGAGAATGGTCGCTGATTGGAGGATAGGCGGTGAGTGGGATTTGAATTCCTAGCGACGTGACGAAACGTTAAAGGTGCGAAAGTGAATGAAGAAGGAATGTGGCACCATTGAGACATCGGCTGAGTGGCGTGAATAAGTTTTAACTCTTAGGAAGGGGTGAATTACTAGCAGCAGCTAGAACCAAGAACCAACAATTTTTTGTTGAAATGTTTATAACGTAGAACCAATATTTTAAACCTACTGAATCGCATACTTTCTTCTTTTAATATTTTGTCAACAAACACTATCTCAAGGTAACAGTAAATAGAGTTCAAGGTGTGATCTACTAATATATTTACCGCGCTGAAAGCATTCAGTTTTCAATAACCATTTGCAGAATTTAGTCAAAAACATTATCTTCCGCTCATCACCCTAGCATATGAAATTATATTAAAATTTTTAACCACAGTTTAAATGATAATTAATTGTAATTATATCATTATCGGTCAGCAGTCCTAAATAATAAGCAATAGTTGGTTTGTAGTAACCCTCCACCCGATTATTCTATCGGGCAACCATTTCATGTTAACGTAATTCCTCTCCTTTACATGCTTCAAAAATCTTGATGAAAAGAAGAGTGGAGTAGCTGTAACTCCTCAGGATAATAATGTGGTGGTTTACCCTTGCCTTCCACATCGCTGTAGTACTACAGTCGTTAAATTAAATGTTACCACAGTCTCCTCCGGGCAATGGGAAGCGTAATTGTCGGCGGCCTCCGTCGCCAAGTCACGGCATCTTCACAGGTTTCTGTATTATTTAGAGGCCTACATTACCCAGGGATAGACCAATACCCCCTCGGAATGCCGTCGCTTTTGTTCACGACTGCAAATTCGACGAGTAAACTCGTCATAGAGGTTACCAGTGAACCTCTATGTCTACACCATCTGTAACCCGGTGGACGCACTCGTTGGCTTTAAACTCAACCGCGAACTGGCATTATAATGAAAATTAATCCTGAGATTGGAATTGCTTTGCTGTTAACTCGATACTTTAATGTTCTAAAAGCTTCATTTTAGCACATTCCATTTCAGGCTAAATTTAGTGATCGAGACATAGTGCGAGCTCATTATTCAGTAACTGATATTAATATATACTGGGATGAAGAGTGTCATCAGCATGCAAACTTTTCACCGAAATTGATAATATCATCGAATTTGATAATATACTATCGATGTTATTTACTTATTCAATATAAAGCAGCTTTTACACGTAGCAGTTGGCTGCTATGGCAGTTGCAGATTCACGACATTTCTATATCGCTACTGCTATGATTCGTCTGCAACAACTTCTATGCAGCTTAAAGCCGATATTCAGGCGTTGTCATGACAAGTAAAAAGCGTTTTATTTCAATGTTTGATGCTTAACTTTTTATGAAATTCTTCAAGCAATAAATTCCATTGACGAACACCTTTTTTTTCAATTCTTTAAAGAGTGGAATCTCCCCTTTTGGGAGGGATATCCTTGCTATTATGTCCAAATTCCGTCGTGTATTGCTTTCCGTTGGCGATTGTTTCGATTGTGTTGGATGCACTTCCGCTGGAAAGTAGACGGGCTTCAACTTTGCTAATAGCTCGAACTAGAATCGATAGTGTCGACATGTGTCCAGTATCGACCTGAACTCGCAACGCAGTTGCTATTTACACATGCGAGTGGGGCTTAATAGTTGTTAGCAGTTGACTGTCATAGCAGTCAACTGCTATGTGTAAACGCACCTTAAACCTTATATCATTCCTTGATCTACGTTTGCGTTGACTCCATGCTCTGTGCTATCGTTCTATATTATTTTTATTAGTAAAAAGCGTTTGGTAGATTCGTAGTACCTACCAATCGAACACGTATAGAGGATATTTTTGGGAATGTGTGGTTCCGAGAAAAAAAACCCAAATCCTGTGGGAAGCGTAGTGAGGATCGTTTTGTGGTCGAAGCTGTCTTCGACCCGTAAACTTAACCATGTTACGAATTCGCCCTCCCTTCGAACACAATGGAAGTCAATATGGAAATGCCAGTAACGAGGAGTGTGTCCAGGATTTCATTAAAGTGCAAACAAGCGTGATAAGCGACCTCCCTGTTGCGAGTATTTCCACCTCCACCTTCCGCTGGACCTTAGTGTGACATCCCTCTTGTATATAGCACTATATAGAGAGAATTAGGCGTTCAGAGGCTGAGGATCACCTTTCTGTTTTGTTACTTCAGAAAGTATTGTCGGTGGAATCATCGTGTTTGAAGTTGTAGTCAGATGGTTTAGGCTATTTGGTCTTGAACTTTACTACCACATGCTTTCTCGTAGCACAGTTTAGATATTCATGGGGGTCATGTGCTGCAAGATGGACGTTAAATGACTTTATATTTTTTTTTAATGTAATACATAAGGACTTATTCAATTATGCTATTATGTAAAATTATTGTATATTTTTGCCTTCACTTTATTGATACCAGGCATATATATTTTATTAAACTACCACTGATTCGAATTGCATTATTTCTCTGTGGACAATGAAACTTATAACTTAAAACCACACAAATAGTTTTGGGGCGGGGTAAGAATGAAAAGTATTTCTATTTTTGATCTTTATATATCATGATAGATATTCGAGATCACAATCAACTTGACATAGTTGATGCTGTGAATCAATGTAAAGGAATTATTTTACCATACCATAATCTGCAATAGCATGTTTCTAACATAAAATATGTGTAGTAAGTCATAAAGATAATAAGTATTAATTCTTGGTTGAAACTATCGGAAATGAATCGCGAGAATTTCGGGAATGGTATCCCTTTGAAGTGACCAGCAACGGCCACGAAACATCAGGTATCACACCTGGTAATAGTACACGGGGTACACCCTAAAAACAAATATATACATAATAAGTATTCACCATCAAAATCAACTAGACTTTGTTAATGCTCTGAATTGATGTAAAGGAAGAATTATACCATATCATAATCTACCATACCATACTTCTACCATAAAGTATGTCTGGTTAGTTGGTGGTAGGTTCAATTTCTTTGCCAAAGATATGAATTTGTAAGAAAATATTGAGAAAAAAGGATGAAAGCTAGCATGTGTGTATCACCTATCGTTATCAGCCGTTTTATCTAAGCGTGGCCTTTGAACTGATACCAATATGTATGGATACCGCCCGGCTGCCGTCACTTTTCCAAAATTCTCCGTCGTTTCAGATTCAGACAGTAAAATCAAGCGCCTCTTTCAACTGCCAAGTTACCCAAAGCCCGGATTTCGATGCCGCCGTTCCCCGACCGTAACCGGCCCACTCAACCCTCCTTCCATCCCTATCCCCTTCCCGGGTTCCCCAATACAAATTCAATCTCCGCCAATCAGCGCACAGCGGCCCACTCCATTCCTTCTTCTCCTCGACCAAACTCTCTCTCTCGGCAACCCTCTGGACCACTGCCATCCATCGGTTTTCATTGTGACCACGAGCGGGACCATCCGAGAGAACAAGGGAGTCATCTCGCATACCATTCATCCCGATCCAAACAGGATCGTGCCTTTTAAACCGTCTCTCGTAAGAGACGGACTGAGTCTGACGTCACGTGACGTGTAGTAATGTTTCCCTTTCGCCGAAGATCTATATGGCCTCAGACTACCTGTTCAATGCATTAATTTTTCAATTTTGAATTACCCACACTTCTAGTTGTCACTTTCGGTGGCTGCTGCGTCACAGGCATTGTCGTTCTCCAAGCTTTCATACCCGTTGCAGGGCACGTCATCAGGGAAATAATTATCGAGAAGCAAATATGCTGCTATTTATGTCACCCAAATACAACCGGACGAAACCGAAAGGATATGCTATGATTCCCTACGTTGCCGGATCTTCCGAACGCATTTCCCGCATACTTGGGAAAGCGGGCATAGAGACGTGGTTCGGCACGTTGACAAGAACCAAAGACATATTACCATCCGCGAAGGACCGGCTTCACTCTCTTCACACAGAAGGAGTTTACGAAATACCGTGCACTTGCGGTAAAGTGTACATAGGGCAAAGCGGAAGGTCGGTGGCGTGCCGATTAAAGGAACATCGGAGAGCGATCCTGCGCGGCAACAGAAAAGAATCGGCGGTTGCAGACCACGCCCTTTCGGGAGAGGACCACCGGATCTTGACCGAGGAGACGAAGGTCATCTTGAGGGAAAAATCATACTTTCCTCGTTTAATTTGCCGTCGAAATTGAGAAGAGGCCGCAAAACTTCAACAGAGACGACGGCATTCGACTCAACGCGGTCTGGAAGAAACTCTTTCTAGGTGAACGACCCGCACCACTCACTGACGTCAGCAGCGGGGGGGGGGCGGTTAAAGAGAACGGCAACCAGCCAAGGCCAAGAGACAGAGGGAGGGGGGACACGGCACCCCCCATAAATAGCAGTATCTTTGCTTCTCGATAATTATTTCCCTGCAGCGGGTATGAAAGCTTGGAGAACGACAATGCCTGTGACGCAGCAGCCACCGAAAGTGACAACTGGACATCATCCACGCTGCGAAAACCTACGATCAGCTATTACCTACACTTCTACTTTCTCGTTTGCAGAACTGGTGTTGTGTCGTTTCCATGGCAACCGCTTATTCTCTAAAGGCCGTTTTACACGGTCATTGATACTGCGCAGGCTGTTGCGAGAACACTTGCACAAGAAATATTGCACCGTGTATAGTGACGACTTGCGAGGACAGGCAGCGCCACAGCGCGAACGCTTGCGAGCAAATTAGAACATGTTCTAATCTGATACATGTGTTCGCGAAAGTTTGAAGTTAATTTTTCTCACTAGATGGTGCAGATGTAGCGGCAACGAACTGCCTGGGGAATTACAGCAATTAAATAGGTTGTTGACGATTGAGTTGGGTGTTTTTGTTTGCACTCAACTCCTTTGGTAGTGAATAAAGTTCTGTAATGACGAGCTGGGCGATTAATTTCGTGGAAGCTTAAATTTCGTTCGTAAAGGAAGAACTCGTTACCTTGGCTCACAGCCGTTCGTATGTGGTGCAAATTTTGGGCAAGGGTCTCCACTGGAACTATGGATTTAAAACATATTTTAAAGTGGTGATAATTCATCGCATCTTTCACGTCTAATTAATTACTACTTAACAGAACTTAACGTTATGCGATATATTGACGGTATTACCGCTACTGAATGGTATATTGCCACTGGCATAATGCACAGACGATTGCACCGTGTAAAGCTGTCAAGCAAGCGTCCTCGCAATTCTCTACGTCACGGGCTATCGCAGGTGACTGCCCAAACGAAATGAAAATCAACTTGTGCAGTTTCAATTACCGTGTAAAACGGCCGTAAAACAATGCATCATAATTCTCTAAAGGGGATGCCTTGTCGTTGAAGCCATATCTCCCCTCTCTTCATTGCTTTTTTCTTCATATTTCTATATGACTGCAGGTCCAATTTCGTGAATATCATTTTAAAGTAAGAAGTTCTTGGACGCCCTCTTGGTTTTCCTCCCAAGTACTCTTCCCTCAAAATAATTGGTCAAAAACTGTTGTGCCTTAATATATGTCCCAATCGCTTCGCTCTCCTTTCCTTAATTTTATTTAAGAGTAACCTCTTCTCTTTCATTAAAGCAACCACTTTGTCATTAGGTTTTCTCTCTATCCAGCTCGTCATTCTACATCTCCTCCTTGTCCACATTTTTTGCTTCTGGTTTCTTATACTTCACTTTTCCGATTGTCCATGTCTCACACCCCTAAGTTAATACACTCGGTACAAGTGCTTTAGCAAAATTTACTCTTGCTTCTATACTTAGGTTAGTTATGGAAAAATGTCGGTCAAAATCGATTTTTCGAGCAATCGATTTTTAATCGAAATGAAAAGCTCGACTTTTCAGCAAAAATCGAAATTTGAACCAAAATATCGATTAATCGAAAAAATCTTCGGTTCATTTTTGAAAAAAATGCAGTTGGTACAAAAATATGTTTATTATTCATTTGAAAACGCTCATAATACATATTTGAATAATATAAAAAATCCCTAAAAATGTACTTCGAAAACATTCTTGAATTATTAGTTGTAAAAATTTACAATTTACTTTAGTGTGGGTCACCGCTTGGAACCATTCGGCTTCACTAAAATTTTTAAGAAAAATAAACTGATCGAGATGCTATCTTGATGATCTAGGGCGTGCCTTTCCAATTTACCGGCCTTAGAGAAAAGTGTTTCACATGGGACGGGTGGCCTGTTGGGGGATTGCCTAACTTCTACTGGCATCTACTTCTAACAAGAAGTGACCTCAGTGGCTGTTCATTGAGGACCTCTACTGACTACTACGCGCTGCTGAGATCAAACGAAATGGTCAAGATTGAAGTTGAAAAATCGAGTTTGGATCGGAACTCGAAGATCATGGCTCGATCTCGATTTCCTCGATCTTTGACTATTAAAACTCGATTTTCGATTTTAATCGAAATCGATTTTTCCATCACTAACTTAGGTGCCCTTGTACAACTGTCAAATATATCTACGAGGTATCTTAGAATTGTTCTGGCTCAATAACGACCAGGTACGCTGAAATGACAAACGGTGATGAATTATTGGTGGAAAACTAAAATTTAAGCATAAGAGTGAATGGAGTAGAATTCTATTGATCGTCTGCCAGCAACTTATAGTTCTAAATTCTTCTTAAATTCATATTGCAAATGACGCTAGTCCAAGCCATTGCTAAGTCCAAGTCATATACATGTAATTGTTATTGCTTGCAATAATATTTCCTGACACATAGGTTGCTTTTTGAGCCTGGATAAACCCAGACGCCGGAATTAAATGATTGTATCAGCCAATTAGAAGTCCAGACGTCGCAGAAGCGTAAATAAAGAAATGTATACACATTTTTGAATGCCATGGCTCTGTATTACCTCTATGTTTAGGGCTGATTTTCTATTGTACTCTATCATTGATGGATTATAAAATAAATGATGACAATAAAATAATATTTTTTGTTTTGGATTTCTAGGGTTAGGGCACCTTCTTATTCAGTCCGTGAAAGTAAAGGTCAACTCGTTTCAACACCTTAATGTGTCCTCTAATTCGCTTTGAGGGCAAGTGATGCATTATCAGATGAATAGCCTCATAATCCCCACAAACCCCTGTGAACAACATATTTGGAAACGATTAAACATGTTTGAGCATACTTATTTGGATTACGAATCCATTAAGATGTTTGGGAATATTCTTTATGGTGCAAGACGATGGCATATTAAGGCCAAATGATCGAAAAAAGTATGCAGCGATTAAATATCTGTTCATGAATTCTATGATTGTTTAATTGATCTTCTTAGTAAAATGGGTTCGTTTACCATGTTTTTCATTACCGAATCTGATAGAGTTTGTAAAAAAAAGTCCAGTATTTTCCGTTTTCTGATCCGTCCATTATTTATCGAATTATAAGTGGTGAAAAACTGATGTTTTTAACCCTTTCGAAAAAGTGGGCGTTGTGCAACCTCAGACGTGTTCGACTTCGTTCAATCACAACTGAGCCCGCGAAACTACTTTGCCTTATCACAGTGGGGGGGGGGTTACAGATGACTCTGCCAATAGGAGCAGTTACGACAGCATCTGTGCGAGCAGAGCTTCCGAGAACCCTCCTCCATTCACTTCCCTTCCCCTAAAAACAGTCAAGGATGGGAGGAAAATGACGTCAATGATATCAAAACAGCTCCTTCGGAGGGCGTCACCTTTTATTTATGAGTGAATGGTTGTGGTTAGAAGATTTATTTCTTTTTTCGTTTCCAGCTAACGATTTCGTACACAAAATAACAATTTCGGTTCCGTGTAAACACCCCCATTATCTTCTGGAAAATAGAGTTTGCGTGAAATATTGATTCATTTGAAACTTATTGATTAATTGAGTAGGTGGTTGGGAAATGAGAGCGAAATAATACGCGATGTAAGAAATTAGAGTTTTTTATCGGACAAAGGTACCGTTGAACTACCTATGTTTTTTAATGATTTAAAATAGGTAGTGTTCGAGTGGATAAATACTGTTGGTACAAATTTACAAACACTTTAACTTCGTATATTTTCTCCGTCTATAATCAAAGTGTAGACGGTGATAGGCAATGCTACTTTAAATTACTGATAGTGGAAGAGAAAAAAAAAAGGAATTTGGATGTGACCTCAGGGAGGCGGATAAAAGCCCTTTTAAAGTTGGCCGGCAACCCTCGTCTCCGAACTTTTATGGAGTGCGGCGATTGTCGCCGCTCCTTTCCTCTGCATCCAGCCTGCCCCTGCTCCCCGCACGCAGGCAATTGAAATGGAAATGAGGGTCCCTTTTTGCCGCTCCTGAGGAATGACTCGGGATACTGGAATCAGCACCCAAAACAACTCTATGTTCGGGTGGAACTCCGCCAGCCCGAACGTTGGCATGACTACGGAAGCAGCATTTGCTCAATCTTAAAGAGCCTACCTATCTATTCACCAAATTTTCGGATTCAGCCTAACCTGCTCAATATATTTTTCCCCATTAATGTCTCTCATCTGGGATAATTTCAGTAATCATTGACCCGGGAAGAGATTAATTAATTTTAAAATAATTTAATTGTAGGTTGCAGTATCTACTGACAAACGGCATCCGGGAACAAATATGATTTTTAATCTATAGATTATCTGTTTAAGCAAAGAATATCACATGGACTGACTTAACAGTGACATTCACGCTTGAAAATTCATCTACATGTACACAATTTCCTGCAAGTACCATAAAGGTATTTGGCAGACGGTGAATTCACACCAAATATGCATTACATATCATGCATTCTTTTTTACACATTTTACATTTTTTTTGCATATTTTACGTATCATGCAAAAAGGATTAGTAATTGCATTCTATTCCACTCCACACCATTTAAAACACAGTTTAAAATAGCAGAGCAAGCATGCAATAACATGCTGTTAGTTTGGTTATCCCAAAGTTCTTATAACAATTATTGATACACCAGTAACATTAATACAGCAGTATCTATGCTATTGGATATATTTACAGCTATTCATATCCCTAATTGTACGAGGAAAGAAGGACATTTTGAGTATGTCAGTTCAGCCATCAATATCACTAAATTTATGATTATAAGTTGGAGTTCGAAAAGTGTTTTCAACGTCATCAGTGAAAATGTTATTTTGGAATTTTTCTTAAGAAATGAAGTTTAAATTTCAACCTACGGTCTGATATTGATTCCGAATTTAGTTTATCTAACAGACTAGTTACGCAAATATAGTTATCTTAACTTCCCCTTATAAATCTTGTCGATCTTCGCAGTACACACTCCAGCTCATTATTTAATATTTCCTATTTCGCCTATTTCGTAAGGATCCCATATTCCAGCAGCGTATTGCAAATGACGTATAACAAGTGAAAAGTAGCTAATTTCTCGTACATGATCGACATATTTGCCCCGTACTCTTTTGATGAATCTCAGTTTACGTTTAAATAATTTCTTTTCAAATGAAGAACACGTTTTAAATCTCTGTTTGAATAGAAATACGTACTGATAGCAAAATATTTTAGATGCACAATTAAGCGTTCCATTCCATCAATTATGTGCTTAAATAAAATTTGAATGCCCAAAACTTATCAGCTCTTTATTAATGTTAGATCTCATGTCTGAGACAGATAATGGCATTTTTTGAATGTATATCAGCTGATGATTAACGCAATAAAACATTGTAAAACTTCATGTATTTCAGCTGATAGTAAATACTAATCAAATACAATTCGTCATTGCAAGTATGTACATACATACAAAGTAGAAATGTAGAAATTGCAGTTTTTCATTTTGACGTAATTCTTCTCTTTTACATTCTTCACAACCTGTTCCATGTATCTCATACGAGGCCTGCCTTTCACAATCTTCCCGTTCACTTTTGCCTCGACGATAATCTTCATCAGGCCATTATGTCTCAAGATATGGCCGATTAAGTTGTCCGTTCTTTTTTTTAGAGTTTTCAGCAGACTTCTATTTTATCCTACTTTTCTAAGGACTTCCTCGTTACTTATTCGGTAGATCCATTTAATCATCAGCATTCTTCTGTAGCAACACCTTTCGAATGCTTCCACCCTTTTCTTCTCCGCTGCTGTCATCGTCCATGCCTCACTGCCGTTAAGAAACATGCTCCAGATATACGTTTTGATGAATTTCTTCCTTACTTCCAAGCATGTATTTCCAGCTGTAAGTAGATTTAGGAGTGCGCCAAATGTATTCACTCATAGGTATTTGAGTACCCAAATGAATACATGAGTACCCGATGAGTACATGAGTACCTGAATGAGTACATGAATACCTCGATGAGTAGATGAGTACCCGAACGAGTACATGAATACCTCGACGACTGGATGAGTACCCGAGTACAAGGACGACTACCTTAGCGAATACTTGAATACCTAGTTGAATAGCCCTGACTACGAGCACCCGAATGAATACCCCGGCGAGTATCCGAGTACCCACCTCCATCAGAATACCGCTGTTTACATTCGACCGCTAAGTTTTCGGGATAACTATTTGACCACCTTGATTGAAGTGGGGAAGACGATCCCAAGAGGCACGAAAAGCCGAAATTTCATTTCTTCCGTGCCCTCCGTGAGGTTTGCAAGACGTAGAGTTTGCAAGAGATTTCATGAGTAGATGCTTATATCGCTTCCGTTTCTCAGTAGCCTAGAGTAACAAGAGAAATCTGGAATGATAATAACAATTCATAATCTACATATACACTCTTTGAAACCTATGATTCGATATGTTTGCCTAATTTCACTTTTTGTCACCACTTTGATCTTTGACCCCCTGAGTAACCCTTAAAGGTCAAGGGATGAAAAGAGGGATCTAATGACCTTTCCATCGACATTGGCACCTTTTTAAACCTATGATTCGACACGTTTGTAGCCTGGGTTCTCTTTTTCCATCCCTGTGACCTTTGACCTCTGAGTTACCCTTGATGGTCAAGAGATGAAAAGAGGGATCTGAAGACCTTAAAACCCACCTTGTCATCTTTTTAAACCTATGATTCGAAAGTTTTTTTTGCATCATTTCACCTTTTGTAATCACTGTGACCTTTGACCCCAGAGATAACCTAGAAGGTCAAGGGATGAAAAGAGGAATCTTATGACCTTTCCATCGACATTGACACCTTTTTAAACCTATGATTCAACACGTTTGTAGCCTGGATTCATTTTTCCCATCCCTGTGACCTTTGACCTCTTAGTTACCCTTGAAGGTCAAGAGATGAAAAGAGGGATATGAAGACCCTAAAATCGACCTTGGAACCTTTTTAAACCTATGATTCGACAGGTTTTTAGCGGTGATTCATTTTTTATAGCCCCTGTGACCTTGACTGTGACCTTTCAGGGGTCACAGTTGCAATTTCTGACCTCAATAGTTCTTCCATCGTGTTCTTCGTGTCCAAAAACCTATTAGTCGAAAGTTTCGCTAAATAATTCCATCTTTTTTGTACTTCGATTATTTTAACATTGAAAGCCCATAAGGCAAAATTTGGATTTTAGGTTGGACCCTATTTCTGGGGTCAAAAGGTCATATTTCTCATATTTTGCTTAGACTCAACAAAACTTACATCCTTTTTCTAGCCAGGCACCAAATTTCATCCTTGTGACTCGAAAGGAAGTGTCTAAAATTACAGGTCAGAAATGACACACGATCAATGGGACACTCTGTATACTTAGGGTGCACTTTTGGCAATAGAGATTCCAAATGAGGAAACACTTTTACTTGCTATGTGCCTTGTGTTGCCTTCGATAAAAAATGTATTATGTTGACTCCTAATTTTTCAATCGATGGAGTATAATCAAGATTTAGAATTGGTTTACATTGGTACACATATCAAAGAGCGATATTAAAGCCTTGGAACGGTAAAAAAACACGAGATAGATAATTAGGTACACTAGGTGGTCATTGACACCTCCCAAAAGTTTCATGCATGAGATGCAACACACATTTGCTACAATTAACTGACAATTATTTTTATTCCAATGGGCAGAAAGCCAGCTAAGATATTCTGGGATCACAGAATAGGCATTTCACGTTACCTTACTTAAGTAACACACACGCAACTGTGGCAAAAGTAGGCAGTAGTTTCGATTTTTACGTAATTTTGATTTGCGTACCTAGCTGGTTCTACAGTTTTTTATGATGGGGTGTTAGGAAGAGAATGTTGTCCCAAGTTTCTCAATAAGTTGTAACGTAGAGTGCGTCGGTGTTACCAGATTTAATGTATCATAGG
Organism: Platycnemis pennipes; assembly: GCA_933228895.1. NCBI lineage: Eukaryota > Metazoa > Arthropoda > Insecta > Odonata > Platycnemididae > Platycnemis > Platycnemis pennipes. Next base: position 16,796,062 of record OW121856.1, read on the forward strand.
GTGGAACTCCGGTAATCCATCACCAAAAAAGGTCGGATTATCAGAGGAACGCATTTATTTACACAAAAACGTGATAACACTGTAGTTTAAACAGGAAATATTGCTATGTCCGTTTTTACAGATGTAATATCACTGGAAACCATAGTTAAAAATATACTGCGATTTAAATACGTACAGTTAGTGAAGAGAAAAATAAATCGCAGAGCCATGAAACACCATAAAACACAATAAACACTGATCGTTTCACTAAGGTACACTATGAACGTCACGAGCCTCCAGGTAGAAGAAAGCACTGTCTAGAACGGGGGTGGCGAACCTATGGCACGCGTGCCCAAAGTGGCACTCGAAGTAATTATTTCGGCACGCGGAGCTGGGAGGGCGCTTAAGGCAATTTCACGGTGCGTTTAGATTACAGTGTCCAAATAACAACTAAAATTGATCTTACTAAGTTGCAGATAGGAAGACAAAGAAGAGCGCCGTATACGTTTTTTTAATTATAAGGAGTACTTGTCTATGAAACAACTTCGGCCTTTACTTGGTGGAATTTTTCCATACTTGAAAATGAGAATAACTTTGTAATTTCACACGATTTTAATTAACTAAATGGTTTCAACACAATGGTGTCATCATCAGGGACTCAATCATCAGGGAGTCCCTGATAATGACGAGAAGAAAAATCTAAAGTCATCTTCAACTACAGGTTAACTCGTGCTCACATAGTAGATAACGAAAAATGCGTTTGGGCTATTGAGTCATATTTTTCGAGTATTCTACTATCCCGTTGCTGTCACACCTGAAACATGTGAACAACTTGTAATTGCTGCACAATATACTGAGGAATGGCTATTTAAAGCACCAATCAGCGGCCACCGTACCCGAGCGCAAGTACCCGATGTAAAGACCGCAAGTGTTGTTTTCGGGTCAATGATAAATAATTAAATGAAATAAGTATAGATCCACCGGCGAGTATGGTATGCCAAAGTAGATGTAGTGTATCTACTTGATAAAAATAAAATCCAGTCAGGTGTTTTAACTAAATTTCTATCGACAAATTCCAATCTAGTTTCAGCTAATTTTAAAATATCAAATATTATCGCCCAACATGGAAAACCATTCAGTGATGGAGATTATATTAAAGAAGCATTAATAGAATCCGCTCCTTTCCTGTTTGACGTTTTTTTAGAAAAAGAAAAAAAAGTATTCAAAGGGTTAGGGTTTTGCCTCTGAGCAGCAATGCAGTGAAAGATAGGATATTGAAAATGACAACTGTATCAGAACAGCTAACAAAAGATATTGCATTGTGTAATTACTTGTCAAATTGTGTTGATGAGAGTACGGATAGGACATTATCAGCTAAGCCATTATTATTAGGTTTTCTCTTCGTGATGAGATACGCGAGGAATCGATTAAATTCGTAACCTTACCTGAAAGAACTACAGGCTCCGAAATATGTAAGGCTGTTGTGAATGAGTTATAAAATGTTAAAAATTTTGTTTTTTCAAAAGTGGTTTCTGTGACAACGGATGGTGCACCAAATAAGGTTGGTAAGGAAACAGATTTTGTATCTTTGCTTACAAAACATGCTGGCCGCCAGTTCTGGAGTTTCATTGCATTAAACATCAGGATACTTTGTGCGAAAAATCCGGGCTTCAAGAAGAACTCAAAGAAGTTGTGAAAACTGTAACTAAAGTGGTTAATTTTATTTCAGCGCGTCCATTGAAAAAAAATAAAATTCCAAAATCTACTGAGTGAGGTATTTCAGTATACAAAGGATTACTCATGTCCCACAATATTTGCTGGCTTAGCAGAGGTTACGTTCTTCAAAGATTTGTTGAGTCTTTTAAGGAAATTCGAATGTTCGTGATGGATAAGAAACTGTCATTTCAAGAATTATATGAAGTCTTGTGGACTTGCAGATTAATGTTTTTACAGATTTTCCCAGCAGTTAAATGATTTAAATATAAAATTAAAAGGATTTGGAAAAACGATTGATATTATGTTTTATCTCATATGAGCTTTTGAAATCAAATTAGGAGTATTTTAACATGATATCAACACTGGCAAATTTAAATATTTTCCCAATCTCCAAAAATACCGAACTAATCTTGGAGATCAAATACCAGATGTTCACAGATTCCAGATACCTACAATTCTTATCAGTTATTGATTCAACCCTAGAACAGTTCTATTTAAGATTTACTCGGTTCAGGTCATTCGAAGAAACAGGAAAATTCATAAAATATGCAGACAAGGTAAAACTAAACGAAGTGAATTTAGATATGTTTGAATGGATTAATTTGTATGATTTTGATATGCAGCTGATTGACTTACAGAATAGCTGTATTTGGAGGTAAAACTTTATCGATTTGAGACATGAATTAGAAAGTATTGAGAGATACGTCAGCTGGGTCAACGCTGAACAATGCAGGAACTGAAGTTCAGAAAACATGGAATTCCTTGCCTGAAAATTGTCAGTGTCTGAAAAATGTAGCAGTGGTAATATATTTTCCTCTACTTACTCATGTGAATCATTATTTTCAATTATGAACCTAGTCCAGTCCATTTTAGGAGAAATTTAACTGATGCCTCAAGTGCAGCTTGTGTAATGTTAAAAACAACAAAATATAAACATGATGTGATTCCTCTGTCTTCTTCTGCACAGGAACAGAAATCACACTAACAATGATAGAGGATTCTTTAATTTTCATGGGTACTCCATGCATTTGACGACTAAAGTTTGATTATTATAATTTAATTCTGTCACGTTTTTTTTACTTTTGGCTTCATATCAATTATATTTTATTAAAATATCATGTTATTCTCCACCTAATAAAAATTTAATAAATGACTGATAGAGATTTTCATGGTATTTAATTTATATAACCTTTTTTATGAACTATAATAAATGATTTAAACTTCAAAACAAATAATTTTGAATACCATTTAAAATATTATTGTTTTTTGTTATAAAAACAGCCTATGCCTTTTATAGACATAAAAATAATCGATACCTCTATCTCACCACTCGATTGGTTGGCACGCAAGTCGAGCGAGTATACTCTTATTTCATAAACTTAGGCACTCCATCGCCAAATGGTTCGCCATCGCCATCCTTGGTCTAGAATCCCACATTTTGGTTCCATCAAAGTTTTTCGATTTTTCAATCTTTTCTCATCATCAATCGTCATTGAATGACTTTCGGGATGTTTTCTGTTCTTTCACCAGTCCTTAATTACTGTTATGCCAACCCCTAGTTCACTTGCAACGTTTTGTACGGACTCGCCTTTGCCTAACCCTTGGAGTATACTTAGTTTCTCCGGTAGAGACAGCGTGACGTGTTTGCGTTTTTTAGTTGACGTAATGCAACTGAACACAATAATAAAATCACATACAGTAGATAGTAACACACGCGGTTTGAACTGTATTTAAAGAAAACTCACAACCGCATAACTCTATCAACTGTCACCGGTCTACTGATTCAAATCGTTAATGATGAGTCATCGACTGGAGTAGACTTGAACGGAGCGATGCACCGGGTTCATAAACAAACATCGATAAGCGACGGCACGGTCGGACTAAGCGAGGAGTCGGACCATCCGAGGTCGGATTAAAAGAGTCGTTCTGTATTTCAATTGAAACAAATTTTTTCTGATATTTACCAGCTCTCACATAGTGTAGTTTTCAAGAGCATTTCATTTTCTTGAATAAGTTACTTTATTTCTGAAATTACATTGAATTCATTCATATGTTGGTGAAAGAAATTTAAAGCCAGTTCAAGAGATCCTAAAACCGTACATTGAAATATGTCCTCTCTTCCATAATATTATTGGTTTATCGTTCCATACGGTTCTTAGATTTTAAACAACCAGTCTTATTCGTAAAAAATATAACTCGTATCCAAATCGCCCAAAGAGAGAGGAACAAGGGACAATTGAAGTAATGTCGATGGGAAATGAAATTCATTGAATCACCCTACTATAGATGTTGACAAATCTTCGTAAAATTATGGAAGAAATGTGTGATTAAGAATGGTGACGGGGTTAGGTATAATATTATGGTTTTCAGGCTCACAAACAACCAGTTCACGATCTCATTGGCTTGATATACCCTACTTCTTTGACGAAGGAACGTTACATCTACGCGATACCCTGCAAGCCAACGGGAGGGTGTGTGGCAGGGGGTGAAGATCATCAAACGTGCACTGTAGACATGCAAACAAGCTACCACATTGAAAAATGCTTCAGAATAGGGTCACATGCAACTAGGAGGATAGTATCTACATAGTAATAAAGGGATTAGTTGCTAATACATGCATCATGCACTGCAGACTACTCTACAAAATTTCTCCTACCTATCCTTTTGAATGGTGCAAATTGTGTTGTCTTATAGTTTGGTATAAAAATGAAATTTTGAATCTATCAGTACGACAATTTTACTCTCTAATCTGATTTATCTTGCCGAATCTAACATGATACGCCGGTGTTTCTAATGTATACGTTAAATCTTCAGAAAATTAAAGAAGATTGGCAATTTTCCACAGAATAAACTTTAAACCGACCGGTTTCGATGTACTGTTTCATCATCAGGTCTACATTCTAGTCTACATTGTGCATGTAGTGCACCGAAACCGGTCGGTTTAAAGTTTATTCTCTGGAAAATTGTTAATCTTCCTTAATTATGTTTTTCATATCATCCTTTTCCACTTCGCTTTCATCTTCAAAAGATTTTGTGCTGAGATTGTATCCGTTGTATAACTCTTCCAGATATTCTTTTCATCTCTTCATTTTGTCTTCATTTTTAATCAAAATTTCTCAATTCTTGTCCCATATTTCATCTTGCGCTCCTTTCTTTGAAGTGTTTCCTCGCCATCCTAAAGGCAGCTTCCACCTTTCCAAGTGCAAGATTGCATTGTATATCTTCGCATAGATTCATCATCCTAATCTCTCTAGCTTTCCTGGCTTTGCGGCTTATTTCGTTCATTATTCTTTTGTAGCAAAGCTGCCCTCCTTCAGTTTTCTTGTTCTTTCAGTTCTTCTTGTATTTTCTTCTTTCGTCAATCAAGTCTAAGCTCAATCAAGTCAAGTCAATCAAGCTCCGTGATCCAGCAAGTTCTTTAATCCAGCAAAGTGATTTTAGCAACTTTTCCTCTTCCAAGTACTCTTTCGCGGCTTTCTGTAGTCCACATTTAATGTTTTCGCAACGGTCTTCCCCTGATTTCTCATTTAGGTCCTCTCCTATGTTGTTTCCCACTGCTTTTTGAAATGCCAGCTGATGTTGAGCCTCCTTTATTTTTTATTCTTACCATATATTCTTCTTTGTTTTCTACTATTTCTTGAATTTTAGATGGCATTTCATCATCACCAAATTATGGTCGCAGTCGATGTCTACCACCGTGTAGTTTTTTCAATCCTTCACTTGGTTCCTGTATCTCTGCTTCACTAAAATGTATTTTATTTGAAATCTTCTTCTGTCCCCTGGCATTTTCCACGTATATATTCTTCGGTTGCGATTTTTAAACAAATTGTTGGTGCAGTACTCTAAGAAATGAAATTAAGGATGCATTGTAGCTCTAAAAAAGGAACGGGAGTTTTAGTAGCATTTTTTGTCCGGTTTTGAGTATCTTACGAAGCAGAAAGTACATTTAATTTAATTTACACGCAATTTAGTAAGTAGAATCTCATCTTCATCTACACGATTCCCTGCAAGCCACCGCGAGGGTGTGTGGCAGGGGATGAAGATCACCTAGAACGAACTATAAACATGCAAACATGCTACTATAGGGTCTCAGTATGCGGAGGTGATGTTTTGATACTTCATTTCTTAATTTATGACAATTGACTACAAGGTATCCCTGAAATTCCTTCACCTAATCTGTTTCTCTCTTGGTATTTTTTTCCAAATAAAATTTACCTCAATAATTCTTTAACATGCCCACTATTTGATCTACCTATTACCTTTGATGGTTTAGCACGTTCGTCCTTTTTATGTGTTTTTCTCTGACCATCTAAAACTACTCTGAATGTTCTGTCAATTTCTTCCGAGATAGCTCCCCCGGGGATTGACCTGACCTCTAGGCTACCACCATAGCTAAACCCTACGTGTATGCTCCAGTATCCACAAAGCTACCCATGACGATGCCTCGTAGGTGAAGTGGACACCCGAACGATTCGTGTTTTTCACAGATGGCGAGTGACGAATTTTATCGCATCCATCACTTTCGTTTTTGTAATAGACGTTAGTGGCAGTGTCGAGAAGAGTCTTGTAGTCTGCTCCGTATGCTCCTTGCAACGGTGTAATTTTATTCAAACAACTAGAAATCCCTCCTTTGACAAGGTACGCTTGCTCTAATAGTGAGATAAATGTTAACTTTTCCGTACGACTGTTGACGTTACGTAAAGGAATATCGTACCATCATAATAATTAAATGACAAAATTACAATAATAGCATACGCTATGAGCCACATAATTCGATTCGAAAAATGAAAGCATTGGAAGCAATATTTACCGTATGTGACGTAACGCGAAAAATTCTTCCCTCGCCATCTATGGTAACCTTCCAGTACTACGCCCAAAACACATAATAGTTTCGCGGTGAGCCCTCTATATATGGTAAGGCGTGGATAATTTGCTCGGGCAAGTGGGGTGCAGGGGCACATTTGAATGTTCAGCTTGTTCGCTGAGTTCGTGCACTCAACTGCTCGTGTTTTGTTAGTGATAAGGCTGCCCTTGGTAACATTGCTGCATTGCCCACTTTCACTCAGCAGCATTCTTGCCCTCCAAATGTGGGCGCTCCCCGTAGAGCGCTAATCAGCGCGGGCAGCGTCCGTGTTGGAAAACTTCTCTCGTTGTCGTGGGACTAAGGGGGCGGGCGGGGGTGGGCGCCCCTCGTCAGGAAACGCCTTCGAAGTTCAGGGACTTCTTTGTAGAAGCTCCTTCTGGCTGAGATTAGTGCGTGGCGTCATTGTTTGCGTCCAGAACAAGTGTTCTCATCAATTCCTGCCTTTGAAATTCCCTCACATCAGAGTTTTTCCCCACAGTTTATTTTAGAGTCGATATAATCAGACTATTCTTTCAGCACCGCAGTTAAGACAATATACTTTTTTTTTATCTCTGCATCTGCAGCGTGCCTTGAAAGCCACTGTAAAATAAAAGGAGGGCTAAAAGATGCTATGCTACGGTGACCAAGAGATTTAAAAGGTATTGGATTAAAGAGCTAGGTATATTCGATCGAATAGTGAGGAAGTGTGCGAATATTCTCTCTGTGGCTTCGACTCCCATTTTAAGCCTGGAGAATATTCCTGCCGGCTATGTTATCATCATCTGCCGAGTCACATTTCCTGCAATATAACTAGATTCTATGTGACAGGGTTATGCATATTAAAATTATTGCATTACTTGTAACAATAACCAGGATGCATATTTTTAAAAAAAGATAATGAAACAGTAATGTATAGGAATAACTTTTAATTAATCGATAAGTTAATAATAATGTAATAAGTCCGTTTTTTCGTTAAAAGTATGTATTCACAAAATTATAGCATACAGTGGGCCTGCGAGTTCCATTGACGTATGTTAGTACCATTAAAATATTTCCAGTTGTATAGCAACCAACCAGGGCTGTTTACCAACCCTGCTATTTTATTGTTTATTAAGGTCACTTATTGTTCACGGATGTATATTTTAAATGCATGTTATATCTAATATTAATATACCACGAATGGAATAATGAAAATGGCATCTTCACCATATTGACAAAACATGTTGATTGAATTTATCATATTTTGATAAATTTGATTGAATTTATCATACTTTGATAACTTTTATTGAATTTATCACATTTTGAAACATTTTATTAAAATGTTCAGTTCATATGGAACATTTAATTGCACAGTTATTTCTATCAAGAGTGTTCGATAAAAAATTTGGTGAAAATTCTTCGTTGAGGCTTTCGCGGTTCATAATGGTGATTAAAGTAACTTCTTCGGGTATTACCGCGTACTCAGGTTAGCCTGACGTTTCGCGACCCCTGCTGGTCGCTTCTTCTGAGGGAATGGTAATGCATGCCGGTGTGGGTTGGTATATATACACTTCGGGTCATTGGGTTGGTAGGGAGAAGAGGAGAGGAGGGAGAAGTTGAAGTAGAAAGATTATTTAGCACGGGCATCCACGTGTGATTCATTTGAAGGCCACCATATCTATTGAAGTTGGCTTTCTGTTTTCTTATTTCGATGGCCTCTCCATGAAGCCGAGGTTTGAATTTCTTGACCCTGGCGAGAACTTTAGTTTTTTCGGAGTAGATTTGATGATCAAGGGCCGCGTGCTCTGCCACCGCCGACTTTGAAGGCTGTCCGAGTCCGAGTAGAGCTGATGCTCTTCTACCCTCGTTTTAATGCTCCGTCCAGTTTCCCAAAGTACTTCTTCCCGCATATTGTGCAGGGAATCTCGTAAACTCCTATTTGCAGGGGCGTCCTATCTTTTACGTTTCTCAGTAACGATTTAACTTGTAGGTGAGGTTTGAAGATGGTCTTGATTTTATATTTTTTAGCATATTTCCTATCTTATCATTCATGCCTTTTATACCAGTTGTGCCTGATCCAACGATCAATACGAATCAGTGACAAGGCCACTATCCAGCCGAAAAACCAAATCTAGAAGCCATTTTACACCACAATGGATACAACGTCGGAGCTATCTCCCGAGCTTTTAGAAGAATTTCGGATCGCGAAGAAAGCCTGTCTCCCGTACATAAAAGGCACGACTAATAAGATATTATATGTACGTATGTTACGTGCATCTTCTTTGATTTCGTCCTTTTATGCTTTACCTATTCATTTTCCTTGTTTCAACCTTGGTATATTTGTATTTGCCTCACAGAGTGTTTTCATGAAGGATTGTATACATTTAATATTAACTTATTTTAAATTTATCTTAGTGACTATCACTAAGGCATCATTTTAGCCATCAAGTCTCAGGTAGTGCATAGTGTTCCCTAAGAAATTCTTACCAATACATATCAAAGTTACTATGCAAGGGCCGAAATAATTTAAACTTTGCTCAATAGGTGACTCCCGAAACATATCAAATAGAATAATATAATGTATTCTAAATTCCTAATGCAATGAGTTAGTCCTTTCAATTAATGTAATTTGTTTCAGTCTTTGTACTTCACCCTCTTTCATTGTGTTCACCCATGATGGCAACAGTTTTGTGCAAGTTTATCACTGCTTTAAGGCAGACAAGAGGGAATGAATCCGAACGCTAGGAAAAGGCCTGAGCAAGTAACCTCCTTCTGAATTTTCTTTGGCCATGAAACGGACTTGAGGTGAAAGAAACTTTGGAGACGGATGGAGCGAGGGAAAGTGACGAGATGTCTTTTTTTCTGAAAGTTGAGTATGAGAAATCATCTCCTTTGATGAAAGCCATAAAATGACAAAAAACGAAGTGCTAAGCAGTATTACTCTGAGGCGATATGTTAAGTTAAGATATTTTGTATGTTATGATATTTGAGTATGTTCTATAATTCCAGACAACATATCGAGTTAGAAAACGTGATTAAAGGTCATTTAAAGTAATTAAATAGGTGCAACTCAATGAGTCAGATGAACAATTTGGAGTCTATTCAATAATTTCAAGTCTCTTTGCGATATCCCTTGAATTACGATAACATTTACCTTAATTTTTTCCTGAATCTATGTGATAGGTAAGTAAATTGACTAACTAATATGCTTACTTAAAATTTACGTTTAGATAAAGAGAAAATTATTCTAATTTCAAATTATGTTACTGCGGGACAGTCTGCATTCAGCTGACGATAATTTGTTTCCATTGAAGGCTACATGCTGGTAATTTTGTAAAAGAAAAGAAAATATCACAGTGTGACATTCAAAGACCCAGGTTGCACAGCCCTAGTAATAGAATTTCGAGGTGTTTCGACAAAAAAAAGGTGTTGTCTGGTAGACCATCTTGTATGGTTCCTCAACCTTGGTGATCGGGGAAGATGAGTTCCTTTCTTTCTCCCTCATTCTGACTCCATTTCCTTTAATACCTCCTTTGATGTGAGCGCAAGCCCTGTAGTAAACTCCTTCTGAATGACTTTTTTCCACTCCCACGTTGAAGGTTTTCCTGAAAATGATGGACGAAAGAGTTATCACTTTCATCACGTTTATCACTTTCCTCCAAAGCCAATCTTGTTATTTGTGGTGCGTTTAGCTGAACGATGGACACTCATGAAATCCAACTCATGTCGCAGTTGAAGTTCAAGCACCACGTTTCTTTTTGGGCGGCTCTGTTACAATCGATGGCATATTTATTGAAATCACAGTTGAATGCAGATTTAGTTTTCATAATATTTTTGTTTTTCATGTATTTAGGCAATACCCAGTGGATTGTAATGCTCAACAATAACCTTTGCCTTAGGGGCTGTGTTTGAAACCATCGGCATTATCTCGAATGGGTAACCAAGGAGTCACGTGGTATTAGCAAGAATCGTTTGTGAATTTCGTGTATCTGAATTGTTCGTTACTATAAAATTTATTGTTTTCTCATTAGTTTTTTTCTCTTCTGACTTGTCTATAGAGCCCCAAGATGAGATAAAACACAAGTATAAACAATGAATGAATTTGTAATCAGCAGTTTTAACACACCAAATTTAGAAACCATTCGTGCTTATATCACGTGACTCCTTGGTTACATATTCGGGATTATTCCGACAGTTTCAAACGTAACACCCTGGAAACGTTAGGGCTATTAAAAATAGCATAAGCTGACTTTGCAGTTAAATGACAATCAAGCTTATTCAAGAATGAAGTAAAGTATTATAACGACGTCTCATCATTATTCCACGGCGTAATTTTGTGTTTCAGGATGCATTTTACCCCTAATCAAATTTAATCTCGAAACATCTTATAATCTTAATAGATGCAAAGTCATTCAAAATAATAGCAGATGATTAGGGGAGATGAAAAAGCAGCAGAACGATGTTGAAGTGTGTGTGTTAGTACTTGAGTGCTAAGTATAAATTACCTATGACTTAACCAGTTCATGGAGTAATCATGCTTTGTAAAGTAAATACTTTGCTCTGTCGCAATGGGGTCGTTTACCATATTTTTACTGCCGAATCTGATGGAGTTTGTAAAATAAAAAGACACGCATTTTTCCATTTTTTGATCCGTCAATTATTTCTCGAGTTATAAGCGGCGAAAAACGGATGTTTTTAACCCTTTCGGAAAAGTGGGCGTGGTGCAACCTCTGACGCATTCGACTTGTTGCAATCACAACAGAGCCCGAGAAACTACTTCGCCTTATCGCAATGGGGGGTGGGGTATACAGCTGACTCTTCCAGCCGGAGCAATTGTTTCTGCCAATGGAAGCGGTTGCGACAGGATCTGTGCGAGCACACCTTCCGAGAAACCCCCTTCACTCCCTTCCCTTCCCCTAAAAGTAGTCAAGGACGGGAGGAAAATGACGTCATTGATATCAAAGGAGATTCTTCGGTGGGTGTCACCTTTCGCTTATTTTAATTTTTGATTTGTGAGTGAATGGTTGTGGTTAGAAGAATAATTTTTTTCACTAATATTCATTTTTCGTTTCTATCTAACGATTTCGCGTGCAAAATTGCAATTTCGGTTCCGAGCAAACGGCCCCTTTCTAACCCCCTATACTTTTCATGGCTTTGCTCTATTATATAAGCGTCTTTTAAAAACACATTTTCAGATTTTTGCGGTACTATTGTCACCATAAACAAACTGCTCTGGCATTTTCAGCGGGAGAGTGTTTTTTAAAATATTCCTTTATCGATTATATTATTGAAGTGGTAAAGTGTAAAACACTGAACATTATAATTTAGAAATCTCTTTTAACCATTTGAACTGAACATTAACGTTCTCTCTCTTTTCAAGAGAAAATAAAAGAGATTTTATTTTCAAAAGCACTGTACATACCCGGCATGTAAGACGTGTTTTTTACCCGAGAAATCCTCGGGAAATCAACATGCGCCTTATGTGGTCTTGTATGGATTCTGTTTGATCTACTATACGGTGAAAACTAGGGTTTGCCTTACATGGCAGTGAGTCTTATGAGACTGTAAAGACGATATGTTGCCAGAGGGATGTTGCGTAAAAATTGTGTGCTTCCAGTTCCTAGCCATGTCCAGATCCATATATTTCCCCAATCTGATAATTCTCTACGCAGTTTTGGTCCCGCTGAAATATGAATTTGAATGTACATTATCAAATTTTAATAGCATTCTGCGTGAAAAACTGGTGTGCTCCAGAAATGGAGAAAAAAATGCAATATGAAAGTCCCTCACAACATATTATGTTTTTCGTTATTAACGTCTGCACCTATAAGAATTGATTCAGATACATATATTGATTTGTCTATTGGCCATCAAGTCATTGATACAAACTTTTAATACTCATAAATATTTTCGAGGTATAACAGATTTAATCATCACACTGGACTAATGTACTCTCTGGGGTAGTCCCCGCCCGGAGATCCGAATGAAGGACTATTTTACCTCCGGAATATTTTACTCAAGAGGGTTCCATCGCGTCTTGATTGAAAGAAAAAGCGGAGCAGCTGCGACTCTTCGGGATAATACTGTGGTGGTTTCCACTTGCCTTGGCCAAATCATGAGACATGATGACCTGATGAAGACAATCGTCGAGGGACAAGTGGAAGGGAAGAATGGCAAAGGAAGGCGTAGTGCAAGATATATGGAACAAGTGATAAAGGATCTGAAAGAGAAGAATTAAGTAAGTATGAAGGGATTAGCCGATAGAAGAACTCAGTGGAGAGCTGCGTCAAAAAATCTGAGGATTGATGACTTATGATGATGATGATCAGAATTAATAGCCCATTTTTCAAGAAAACTGTGTGATAGACGTATTTGGTCTGAATTGATTTAGATACATCAATTGTTCTTAGGCCATCAGGTGAGTGATGCAAACTTATTATATGCATTTATATTTTTGAAGTTTATCATATTTTATTTCTGCCTATTAAAAAAAGAATGTGTTATTGATGTATTTTTTCGTAATATATCTTTTTAAACCACTGGATTCGGGTGATGTAAAGTGACGTCCAATTAGTTTTCGCTGTTTTATTTAATGTAGTGGTTCTAAAAAATAATGACATAGTGATTTTAATAGAGCAGATTCATGGCAACCTTTTTTGTGAAAAGTTCACTGTAAATGAGAAAAAAAGTTTCCAATTAATTTTACTCAGCACAAATCGTGCCCTGAGGCTAATATTCAAGGTATTTTATAGTTCTCTAGAGGAAAATTACATTATATCTGGGGCCTGGTTATTCTCGTCTACGTCATACCCGAGATGGTGACCTAGATTGGCTACATGCAAAAAAATGAGGAATTGGTGGTAAGGCCAAGTCTGTTCGTGTGAAACCACTCATATCCAAAGGCATGCCGCTGCATTAAAACCCTCGGGTCAATTAGTTTAGATCGCCGCATGATAGACTAATAGACTGGCTATTCTGGCTTTTCCGGATCTAATTATCCCAGGCGTTGGGTTTTGTATTCTTGATCTGCTATACCCTAGATAGCATTCTGCTACAATTACGATCCACCAAGCTAATGCAATGCACTTAAGGAGTTAAAAGGTAATCACAAGACTATAGTTTCTCCATGGGGGCGTTTACACGGAATCGAAATCGCAATTTGTACACGAAATCGTTAGATGGAAACAAAAAATGAATTTTAGTGAAAAAAATAATCTTTTAACCACAACCATTCACTCACAAATCAAAAATTAAAATAAGCAAAAGGTGATGCCCACCGAAAATGCTGCTTTGATTTATATTGTAAAGAGAATTGTCATTTTGACGAATAACTAATGTAAGATGCACATTCTTATGTAGAATTTGGCATTGTAAAAAAGTGCTCGGTTTGGTTTAATTAATACCAATACTTTCAAATGGTAGCAGTGTCATTGTTGCCAAACAGTATTAAAAATACGAATATTAAAACAATTCAAAACAGAGTTGTATTTGCAAGGGAATTGTTTTAAACTAAGTAAGAAAATATTTAACCTATTTTATAATACGTATTAGGGAGATTGAGCAAGTATTCTCACTTTTTAAATTAAACGTGGCAATAACACGTAAGTCATGTTCGAAGTCAAAATGAGATAAAAGAGCTGGTAAAAAATAGAATGCAACTACAACGCGCTATATAATAGCATACTCATACAATTATTGTGTATGCGCTATCACATTATAGGTTATTCTCCATGTAGGTGTTTTTCTGGAGTGGTAATTTAATCCGTTAATTTATTATAATTAACTTTTATTTAATTATTTAATTTTACATTTGCATTTGATTCATTTAAAATCATTTAGTATTCCTTTCACAAGCATACCGTGAAGTTCGCCCATAGCCGCACGACCTTCACGCCATGATTCGCCGTAGCAGAAGACTAAACCAGCAGGATGCCCTGGAACCTATAAAATGACTAATAATACCATCATTAACAGAGAAGACTTTTGGAACTTTGATAGTTTTCACAGACTAATACTAATACATATTCACTACAGCTGATGGGCTCTGATTAACACAGTGGTTAGTTCAGAAGAAGAATTTTCCTATGCCTCTCAACGTAAACTACATACCTGTTATGTCAGCAAGAAGGCAGCGCACCCCACCATTTCAGAGCCTTTTCAAATGATCTTAAAATTAACATTTAATTCTCTTGTAAACTGGAGTTTCTAATTCCAAGCGTAAATTTTTAGTATAATAAATACATTTATGGCAGGGCACGAATTGTAAGTAACAAAATCTGTTTTATTTGATGAAGGAAACTACCCTATTCCAAAAAAGGACTACATAGACTGTTCCAAAACACTTTTAAATCAATTTCAGCTCTATATTGATTCAAGGGGAAACTATTTTAAATAAAAATAGGGATTTTTACAACATAATACATGAATTTTATATTTCTTAGCCACAGTCCTTAAGGAACTGCGACACACTGTGTATATCGCGGAGCAAGCGCTCAGTCTCATTGCTCGCTACCTCAGAGGTATTTCTATCTTTAAGTCCGCTCGCTGATATTGCCGGTCAGATGAACTGACCATCCATAAACCCCCAGGAGAAGTAGTGGACAGGGAAAGAAACGAGGTCGACACGGTTCTAAAAAAGGCCCTCGCCCCCGAAACCCAACATAATACGAATAAAGAACGCACGGACTCTCAGGAAGCACTCCTTTAACTCGTCAATCACGGTGGGCAACGGGTTGCCTTACGTCCTTATGACCTCTGAAGATTGCCGCCGCGAAGTGCCTGGGAGAATTCAAGACTTGCTTTACTTAAATCATCCGTACTATGCCGTAACAGGAAATACTATCGCCATTCTCAAGAGATCAAGTTCCTCCACGAGAGTGAAAAGTCAGAGGTCATGAGGTCCATCTTCCTCTCTTTTGTCTTCATCGTATATTCCCTTTATTTTTTGAGGAATTAAGCTCCTTTGGGAATGGACTTTTCTGCATCTTGCCAGGGGGTGAATTCTCACCAAACATGCACTACATATTATGCATTTAAAAGGATTAGCACTAATAAATTAGTATAAACTGGACTATTTAAACAGATAAAAATAGCAAACTAAGCATGCCAAAACGTGCTGTTAGTTAGGTTACCTTCAGGTCCTAATACCAACATGTTCTGCTATGGATTGACTCACTCATATTGGACATATTTACCGTTAATCATATCCCTAATTGTACGAGGATAAAAGGACATTTTGAATCTGTCAGTTCGGCAATCAATTTCTCTAATTTTGTAATCATGGTCCAGTCTACCATAGTAAGTTGGGTTTGCAAAATATTTTTAACGTCATCACTGAAAATATTTTCTTGGAATTTATTTAAGAGATTAAGTCTAAATTTCAGCCTGGCATCTGACAATGATTCCCATATTAATTCATGATTCCCATTTTAATTCAATTTTGGACGTCTCTAAAGAATTAATTTCCAATGGCAAAAGATCTCTCTTGTATTTTTTCGGAATTCGTGAGCCGTCAGGAAATTCATACAGAGTGGAATAAAGGGGAAACAACACACTTTAGGTAAGATGTCTTGAAAAGAACGTAGTGGTTGTTTTCTTCATTTATGATGCGCCGACGACTAAGGTCATTCTATAAATATACTAGTATATTTATACATTTTATGAAAGTATGCTCTGTATAAATACTGATAAAAGATAAAAATTAAAACCAACATATTGTCACATTATTTCCCTTTCCTACGCTTAGAATTCTCAAATCCACCCGTCTCTTTAAGGCCAGAATAGGGGTGGAACATTTCACGTAATGGAGAAGAATGGCAATCAGAGAAACCACTATAAATATTTTAATGGAAAAATTTGATTATATTGCCCATGAATAGTCGATATACATTTATATATATTCAAATGCAATTTTAATATGCTAAAAGAGTGAGGTTATTAACAAAAAATAGAATTCATTTGATGTAAATTTTCATACTTACAGCAGAAATGTGATTCGGTTGATTTGCTTTTATGGAAAACATGGATTTATATATATAATATAAATCCATGTAATAGAGAAACCACGCCTTGATTTGCTTTTATGGAAAACATGGATTTGTATACATTATATAAATCCATGTTTTCCATGAAAATAAATCAGCCGAATCACATTTATGTTGTAGTATGAAAATTTATATCTTATGAATTCTCTTTTTTGTTCATAATCTCACCCTTTTAGCGCATTAAAATTTGTTTGGTGGAGTAATTTCGGAATGATTCTATTACACCACATCTAATATATTTCAAGGACTTCCTGCCTTTAATACAAATACAGTGTTTAAACGATTATTTTTCAGCTTTAATCTACATCTACGTAATATCCAACGAGACACTACAAGGGGTGAGGGAAATATAACCAGCAATTGTATGCAACTTTGACCTAGTTACAAACTTCATGAAGACATTCTCGATATTATGGCCACGTGCAACTAGATATTTTCTATCGCTTCTAAATCCTTTGCTAACGACTGCCTGTCATCCGGAATACCAACCTCCCCATACACCTCTTCATCTCCGGCAAAAAGACGGAGATTACTTTAAACCACTGAAGTATTAAAACCTGCATCCTGCGGATTGCATGGGTTCTGGTTATATAATTTAAATTACCACTGTTTGCAGCAGGGAGAACTAAGTAAAGTGAAATAATTCAAGGATAAAGTACAATACATTGCACATGCTTTGAAATATTGAAAAGAAAACATCGCTTAAATATGCAGGATAAATAGCGAAAACTGCTTGGTGGATGCACTTGAATGTTGAGAGGTGTTTTCCTCGTTAGGCTACAGCTTAATACAAATTTCCACTCCTTTCCGGTATTTAATGGTTATTTATTTATTTTTTATTATATTTAGTTTTTTTTCCTTCTACTACTCGCAAGGAGTGAGAAGGTTTGTCACCTGCTTCCTTCCAAACTGATGCAGCAAATAAAACGGCGCGCCGTGGTACATTGAGGTTGACGGATGCACGGAATTAGTGGAATGGTGATGTTACACAATGACTGTATCCTGTTAGAATAACAGTGCTCAACCTGAAGTTCATTTTTGATAGGTTAGGGCTAAGCTCACAATTGGCGTATGGAATTCATTCAGGGTAGTGGGGGGGAGTCTTTTTTCCTGGACCACCTGCAATTTCCTACGAAATTTTGACACAAAGAAAATAGAATCATCAGGATGGATTTTAGGTGGAGGTGTCAAGAACAGCTGCTTCCGCATGGGAACTAAATCTGCAACCCTCAGATATGTAGCCCAGGAATCTATTTTTAGCCCAACACAACCCACTCTTTCGAATAATAATCTTTATTTAACACAAAATATCTAATGTTCCGTCCAAAAATTACTGTATTTAGTTTGCAGGGTTATAGATGATTTTAATAGAGCAGAGAACGCAATATTTCTCAATCAACAATGACATGCCACATATAGAAGTTGTAGATCAATTGCACAAAAGGAAGAATGATATTTGAAGTAAAATCTATTTAGATACTTTTGTATCATCATGTTTTCGTTGTTGAGAAACTAGGAAATATGATTCTTAAAGCGACGCGTGCAATTTCTTGCCCCATACTGTATCCTGTGTCCTATTGAAAATGGAGGCTTGATTGATTTTTTTCCGGCATCATTATGTATACTATTCCACTCTTTTTTTACTTTATTGGTACTAGTATTTAAATAAATTGGTATTGTTCATGTCAGTGGTAATAATAGTTAAGACACCAAACTCTTTTGACTTTCGATGAACTCATGAAATTGACTTTTGTATATGATATCTCAATGATTAACAATGAGGACGAAAAGGAAAGACAAAAAAAGAAACAATTATTCTTTAGACACACATTTTTCATTTAATTGTACGACCTTGAGGTAGTGGAATGGGCTTGTATATGTCAATGAGTCCTAGACCTGCACAAGTGGGAGCGATGAAAATTAATCCAATGTGAAGTCACCTATGTGGGAGGGAAAAGTAAAGGAGACAGAGGCCGAGTTATTTCTTAGAGAGACGGACGAAAATACAAAGGGCCAAGGTGTCAACAAGTATGAGCAAACGGACACAAACATGATTATTACAGAAAACAATCATATTTCCTGCTGTAGAGAAAGAAGTTCAGTCCCTTTTAAATCATTATGTTCAAAGCAATGATCAGGGAATGTAATCTATCGTAAACTTAAGGTATCAATTGTACAAGTAGATGAATGGTAATTGACGTAGAATATTTTAAGTTTGTACCTTTATATCTCCATGATCTCCATGATCCATCTCCAAATATGATTATTAGAGATAACAATGAGATTTCCTTCTGTAGAGAAAGAAGTTCAGTCCCTTTTAAATCATTATGTTCAAAGCAATGAGCAGGGAATGCAATCTATTGTAAACTTAGGGTATCAATTGTACTAGTGGATGAATGGTAATTGACGTAGAATATTTTAAATTTGTACCTTTGTATCTCCATGTTTTCTTTGCTCAGAAGCTACGAAATATGAATATTAAAGCTACGCGTGCAGCCTCTTACACCCTACTGTATCCTGTGTCATATTGAAAGTAGAGGTTTGATGGAATTTTTCCCGGCATCTTTATGTAAATTATTCCACTTTTTTATATTTGCAGGTATTGTCCATGTTACTTTCTAGTTATGATAATAGTTCAGACACCAAACGATCTTTCGACGTGTTAGTAGAGTCCACACTAACAATGTTCGCACACTGTTGTTCCCAGGGAGCGAGAAGGTGTTCAAGGCCGAGAGTGGCGCGGAGGAGGCGGGTGTTCGCGGTGCGGCGGAGAAGCGGGCGGGTGCGGTGCCGGGTGCGGCATCCAGGGCCGGGCGCCGCTCGCAGCCCACGGACGTCAACCGCTGCCGCCTGATGCGGCGGGCCAAGATCAAGTCGCTGCGCATCTCAGTGGTGATCGTGGTGGCCTTCGTGGTCTGGTGGACGCCCTACTACACCATGATGATCATCTTCATCTTCCTCAACCCCGACAAGCACGTAAGGCACTGCACCTACCACATGCGACTTTCTCAGGATCCATTCCTCACACGCTTCACTTTCAGAATCGTGTTCATAGGTTTTGTTACCACTAGGCTCACTTTTCAATCATCATCGTTGGTGAACAATCCTAGGATTGGTTTGACGCGGCTTTCCACTCGATTCTTCTATCGGCCAATCTTTTCATTGTGACGTAATTCCTCTCTTTTACATTCTTCACAACCTGTTCCATGTATCTCATACGAGGCCCGCCTTTTCCAATCTTCCCGTTCACTTTTCCCTCGACGATAGTCTTCATCAGGCCATCGTGTCTCAAGATATGGCCGATTAAGTTTTCCCTTCTTCTTTTTAGAGTTGTCAGCAGAATTCTCTTTTCTCCTACTCTTCTTAGCACTTCCTCGTTACTTACTCGGTCGATCCATTTAATCTTCAGCATTCTTCTGTAGCACCACATTTCAAATGTTTCTACCCTTTTCTTCTCCGCTGCTGTCATCGTCCATGATTCACAGCCGTAAAGAAAAATGCTCCAGATGTATGTTCTGATGAACTGTTTCCTTACTTCTATGCTTGAAATTCCTGCTGTAAGTAGATTCTTCTTTTGAAAGAATGCCCTTTTTGCCTGGGCTATTCTACTCACTATTTCTTTCTTGCTTCGTCCATCGCTGGTTACTCTGCTTCCCAGGTAACAGAACTCTTTTACCTCTTCCAGTTTCTGTTTTCCTAGTTTAACGTTGGTTTTGGCCTCTTCTCTTTTGCTGCACACCAATATCTTAGTCTTCTTCTTATTTTCAATGTAGTAGAATAAAATAATGGAATGAGATATTGTTTCTGGAAATCAGCAATTCGATTTTAATTCATAATTAACAACTTAAATATAACTCTATATTTTTAATTTGAATACTTTGTGCCTTCATTCTTCCCTCGAATATAAATATTAATGTATATAGCATAATGTTGAAAAATTCCATTGGACGTAACAATAAAAAATTCACAGAGCAGACAGATGAGGCGACACAAAAAGAAAACACACAAAAGTAAACATACTTGTTAAATATTCGGTGGTATGGACCTCCTTCCTCAGAAGATTAGAACGAAGATTTTTTTAAATTTTATTATTTTTTATTAATATATATATCCATGTTACTTATTTTTAATTATTAATGTATATAGTCATATCTGTATCTTCAGCTACAACATCCAGTTACTTTAGCCCCTTATCTTGCATTCCTATTCACCTTCTTTTAGCAGCTTAGTCGGTACTTATTTCACACTATATAATGATCCACCACTACTTCTATTATCCCTTGTACTGGTTGTACCATTTTAAGGAAACAAATTCTTCATATAATGATATTTCCTGATTATCTTTGGACGCGCGTCAGTGCCTTTAGTTTCCTGATCAAACAAGTACTAAATAAAACATCCCTTGTGCTAGGTGGTATTATTTTATCCTCATTTACAGTATGTAGCTGTGTCTTCAGCTACAGCATCCAGTTCCTTTAGCCCCTTATCTTGCTTCCCTTTTCACCTTCCTTTAGTAGATTAGTCCGTCCTTATTTTGCACTATATTATTAGCTACGACCTCTCCTATTGTCGCGGTCATGCTCTCCCTTGTACACCTTAAATAAAGTAGTACGTCTTACACATTCGCCCGCCTCTACTTCCTTAGGCCTCACTTTCAGATGCATGTTGATAGTTATCACTTATCACTAGACAATAATTACTCGGAAATTAGGAATTCAATTTTTATACGAATTCCAAATTTAAAAGTTTTCTCTTTTTTTCATTAATAACGTTTTTATTCATTTGTTCCACAAATACTTAATCTGTTATACCCTTGCAACTTAGCTTGCCTATTCTGAAGAAGAGCATGAAAAAAATTCATGCTTAGTGTAGTAATACTCACGTTGTTCCTTTTTAGGGTATATCGAGTCCTTATTAACGGGTTTGAGGAGGAAATATTCTCTCATCTCATGGTGTTGGTGGAAGCTATTCGAGCACTTCATTGGGTCACACTCAGCACTTTTACCAACGTTTCTATCATCAATATATAGTCTTCAGGGTTCACTGAAGATGATGGGTGACACACCGATTGAAACTTTGCCGAAATCTTTTGTTTTCCTCAAGTTTCCTTGCCTCCAAATTTCATCATTTAGTATTTTTCCTCCGTGTAGTTGAGTATCGATCACAAACACCTGCCAACTCCAACTAACCATTTATTCGATAGAGAACTTTCTTACATATCCAAGGCTTCGATACAATTTCAGTCAAAGGCACTTGTTATTCCACCGTTGAACGCGACTGTTGTCAAGAGCGTGCAAACTGATGCTGGAATTTTAAGATGTGATCACATTCTAGCCTCTCTTTTTCAATAAATAGGGAGTTTTAGATTTCAATCCGGAAGTATATGTAGTATTGAAGACATAAGCAGACATTTATTTGTCTGCTTCTGTTTGCTGATGAGCTTCGTGCAGTCTTCGATTAACCTTCGAGAGTTCTAAGCTTTTTATTTCAGAGATGAATGAGTTATTCGCAATCGTCCTGTATCGTAATTCGCATTCGTAGGTAGCTTATATATTTTTTATTCTTGAGGGCCACCACTTCCAATTGAGTTATTGATGGAAAATATGTTAGTGAGCTAACAAAAATATTGGGCAAAATTAAAAATCTAGGTAAAAACCATTTGTGGAAATAACCCGAAAAATTCGCCCAATTATTTTCTTTCAAAGTTATATTATTAACAGTTGCCAAACGTATGACCCCTGGCAGTTTTTAATTTGAAACCTAATGGAAAATTTGATTAAAATAATAAATTAAATTTAAAGTTTCCAACAAAATAAGGTAGTCGTCGACATTCAACTTTTTTTTGATTGGCTCTCTTTCACGTTAATGGTTCCAATATTTTCGTAATTTAAATGTTTTTATTCGTTGATGAGCAACTGCGATTCCATCCATTCGTTTACTCGTAGTTGCATTTCAAAATTGAATAAATTTCATTTTATTTCGAACTTTATAGGTTTAAACACTTCCATAAAATAAAAAGAAGAAATGTTCTGATTCTTAAAAGAGCTGTTTTTACTATAATCACCTTAACTGTGGCATCTTCCTTCAATGGTGCATTTTACATTTTGTTTGATATATTTCCTACTTGAATGGGAGTTCCCCCGTCTCCAAGAAAGTATACTGTATTTACACACCCTATTCACATACCGACTTCAGGACCACACACATCTCATTTCCTTCGGCTGTATTTTCCCGCTTAATATTTTTGTTTATTTTTCGCACTACCTATATTCCTATGTTGTATAAGAAGTCTTATCTTCGTGTTCTTTTTGTCGTCTTGTTAATACTCTGTTATCAAAATCTTCAGTAGCCTCAAATATTATCTTTCTTGAGTTCATGTTACTGAACATTAAAACGCCCCATTTTGATCAAAAAAATGTCTTTATCTATATCTATACATATCTACGGCATACTCTGAAAGCCACCTCAAGGGCAGCGGGTGCATCCAAACCAGGAACAATGACACAACAAACAAAAATGAACAACACTGAACAAACACCACACCTTTAAGAGTAATTAAGTAACATATAAACTACCGAATCCCAATCATGCAGGACACACCCACGAATGCCATGCATGACTTGAAATCCGACACCAATTTAACAGACATTCGTGCATGCAAAAAAAAGCATGCATGCATAAATGCATGCATGTGAGTAACACAATTATTTGAACATGCAGGAAATAAAAAATACTATCGACCTACTCTGAACATTACCTCTATAATTATTACCGATTTACGCGATGTCTAACGTTCTGATTTCGAATCGTGCGTGGAAAAAAATGACATTTTAAACCTGTCCGTCTATCTATCTCCTTAATTTTATTAGAATTATCAAGCTTATCATGATAAGTCGGAGCCAGCAATATACGATTAACGTCATTAATGAAATGTCCCTCCTTAAATTTTCCCAGAAGATTATTTCAGGGAAGATTCAGCCTACGTTGTGACAGTGATTCCCATCCCAATTCGGCTAACATACCAGACTCACTGCTTTCCCTATCGTAACACCTTTTTCCATACTTGTTGCTCTTCGTTGTGTTAGATCTAATTCGTGAATTAAGCTTGCTTCATAGGGGTCCCATATACTCGCAGCATATTCTAAGTGTGGCCTAACAATTGAAAAATAGCAACGTTCCTTTACCCGCTCCTCACTTTTCCCTAATATTCTTTTAATAAACCCCAACACTCTTTTTATTTGACCGAATATTTCCCTGATATGTTTCCCCCATGATAGATCCTGAGTAAGTACTTAACTGATCCTACGTTTACTAATTCCGTACCTTGAATCATATAGTTTCTTTCTATCTAGTTTTTCCTTTACCAAAATTAACTGTCACGCACTTTTTTATGTTTATTTCTAGTTTCCATTTATCGCATCACGCCTGAATTGCTACGAGGTCTTTTTCTAACGATGTCTTACCTCCCGAACTGCTAATTTCTCTATAAACTACTGCATCATCTGCGAAAAGCCGAATTTTACTGTTTAATACAACACTGCCGAGGTCATTGATATATAAAAGAAATAAAAGTGGGTTTTCATACTTCCCTGGGGAACACCTGATGTGACACTAAGTATATTGGACATGATACCGTCTATAGTAACTCTCTGTTCACGGCCAACTAAGAATTGATTAATCCAGCATACTATGTGTTTATCTATACCGTGACTTTCTTGCTCTTATTGTACTTATAAAATATGACAAAATCGTATTGAAGCAATCGGCGACTTCAAATGTGAACCTTTGGCTTTCTTTTGTGTTTCAGTTGAGTGAAGAACTGCAGTCGGGCATCTTCTTCTTCGGGATGTCTAACAGCCTCGTCAACCCTCTCATATACGGCGCATTTCACCTCTGGAGACCGGGTGGCCACAAGAGCAGCTACAGGTCGGCGCAGTTCAAGTGCGTGTCATATGAGTATTAATCAATAACTATTATTGGAGCATTACTAGCGTGAATTGATCCAAATCAATTTTATTACAGTAAAATCATATAGATTTAAGTTTATTCCACTCATCAATTTAATTTTAGCCAAAGCTCAAATTATTTTTCTTAGTTTAACTACCTTATATGTGTTTTTTCTGAGTGCTTGTGTGTGTGCTTGCGTTCATAACCCAGGCATCCTGACTAGGGTCCCATCAGCCCTGTGAATGATCCCAATTGGGTTGAGTGTGTGTGTCTGTGGTTGTGTCATTAACGAGGAAGTAACATTCCCGTAAACAACCACATGAGGGTTTTCTGGTTGACAGGTTGTAGTTGGTCACTGCTGTGGAATTGACCACAAACCAACACAGCAATTTGTCCTTGACGAGGGTTGCCAATTTTATGGCCATTGGAGAATTTTATTTTTAATTTTATTTTACACCCAACATGTGAACTAAAATAGCATATATTGGAAAGGGTTTATTAATAAGTTCATTACAAAATATCTTTGGGGTCCTTTCCCCACATAGTATCACAACTCAATCAGTTCAGAACAAACGATGTTGGAAATTTTGACTCAGTGCGATCCGTGCTCGAGTGTTTCCCAAGGCCGTAGTACTTATAGATCGAATCGGAATCTGTCGAGTGCTTGCTGGAGTGTTCATGTATATATCTCGGCAACTTGGTGAACTCCAGCCGCAGTCTGAATCAGGTTTTAATTTATCTTTGACCAACTTGTTATTACTTGACAAAATATTACTATCATACAAAATATTATATTAAAAAAACTCGAATCCTTGAAGATGAATACATAAATATCCGAAAAGTTAGCAAATGTTTTGGCATTTTAATTCTAATAAACTTAAACCCCTGACTATATAAACATATATTTATTAAAATAAGAGGTCGAGGGAAAATAAGAGCAACGTCACAAGGGATGGCATCCTTAACTGGCAGGATTCGGCAAATAGCATTCTCTTTAAGGTTGTTTGTCTTTGTTCTGAAGGAAATTATATATATAAAATTGGTACCTTAGAAGTGTAATGCTCGGTAGAGACTTTTTGGAAAAAGTATTTCTTTTCGACCCCAACGGTCGTGAGTCTCATGAGAGCATGATAAAGAGTGCTCAGTGTTTTTTTCTCTCGTCAGTTCGGTGAACTTCAGCCGAGAGGGTTCGACGCGTCGCAGCACGGCTACCAACGTGAGCTTCATGAACCGGGCGGCGTCAAGGAAGAGACCGGCAGGGTGTCCCCCAAGGTTCCTGGGCGAGGAGGACTCGGCCCTGGTTACTGCCCCACCTGACGGCACCCCCCTCCAACACCTCGACGCCCCCCGCCCCAGGCTCCATCGCCACCATCACCACCACTCCAAGGGGCGCTCGGGAAGGCACCGCAGCGCCTCTGGGAGCGACGGCAAGGTACTGATAGTGTCCTCACACCGGAGGAAAAGCAGGACCACCAACGGAGTGAACGGGAACCAAATACAACGGGACGACGGCAAGCTGAACTGTGATATCACGATCGACTGTTCGTAGTTTCCACTGAAAGACTGTTTGATTTGTGAATGTTCTGTGTTCATGATGTGTAGAGACGAAGCGCATATTATTTGCTCACACGATGTGCATTGATACTGTGAATTTTTTTATCTTGTATCAAGAGTACATTTATACATTGAGTTGTTTGAAGCCAAGAAAAAGTAGACTATTTTTTTTTTATTTCATCGACTGAATGTTATGGTATTATAGTGAGTGTCTTAGTATTAAATTCCTCCATTCCCTGGGAATCCATTTCCTTTGACTGCACAGAGGTACATTCCATGTAAAAACCAAATGTTTATTGTCAATGCAATCATATAGGAATAGGATATAGGGATTTATAAAAACAACGTCAGATAAGCGATTGATATTTCAGAAAAATCGGTGTTAAAATGTGATATATTTGATGAAATCTTTGTACGTCTATTTGTATTCCTCATTCCGAACGTATAGTGTAGTAATCTCCTCTTGATATTTCTTCGTTCAAATGAGAATACATGTATTGTCCTGCTATATTCCCATCTCGTAATACATATTTTCATTGAGTCATGTGATTCACCGTTAATCTATAACTTGGTAGTTGAGATAAAATCTATTAATCTCTTTATGGAGTTTTGTGATGATAAATAATTGTCATTTCGAATTTTCTGTGAAGTATATGGATAGCTGAAACAAAAATGATAGGATGATATACTGTATTTTATGAGAACGGGCTATATCCTTAATGTGAAAAAAGAAATTTTCATCATCACATTTGGGCTGACAAATTTCACTGAACTACCAAATTGAGATTTCTAGCAGATGATATGTAAATGTATTACATTATCGGTAATGCTCCATTAATGCGGCTCATTAAATGTATTTTGGCATTTTGTCTTATAATTTTAAAAATTATTTATTATTTCACGGGAATAATCTGTAATAACGTTTATACATCATTTATAAGGTTCATATAAGGTCTATAAAAATAAATTAAGTTTAAATTAGGAGATTGAAATACTCGATGAACTTATGAAGTGATTTGGAGTGGAGGTATAAATTGATTTTTTTATAAAACGCAATAGAAGAACTGCGATGCAAATATAAATCAACAAAAGATTTCTTTCATAGATGTACGAATACAAAAGTGATTTTTATACACAAATAAAATCAGGTTAATTTATTTCACGGTTAGCTACGAATATGCGGTATTTATCCTAATACAAATCATTATTATTTCGAAGATTGTTTGAATTGTACTGAAATACACTCTTTTACTAAATAAAAAACCATTTTTATGGCACTATATCTTTTTCAGTCTCTTTATAATTTGCATTCACAAGTCTGATTTTGACATCTGTTGGACCCGATATATTCAGTTGTAAGGGAATTTAAGATAAGGACTAATTTCTAGTGACGCCCTACACAAAACTATGACCACGATAATTCAACTTTTTTCACTCTAGTACCATACTGTAAAGGAAAATAGCCCACTAAGGACCCTGAGTACACT
Source organism: Platycnemis pennipes (assembly GCA_933228895.1). NCBI lineage: Eukaryota > Metazoa > Arthropoda > Insecta > Odonata > Platycnemididae > Platycnemis > Platycnemis pennipes. The sequence continues at coordinate 16,823,610 of OW121856.1, forward strand.
AAGTACATATTGTAATTTGAAGTATGATTCTAGCCACGAAAATTATCGGGAAGTAATCCGCAATCATTTCAGTATAGCTAAGAACATCGAGCATAGAATTCCCATTCCAACTATTGGATGTCGTTAAAGTTAAAAAAATGATAGTAATATCCATCAAGCTTAACATGCTGGATTTAATCAAAGGTTAATCAAAGACTGGTCATCTCTGATCATAATACTCTTTCATTAACAAGAAAAGTCATAAACGTGTTATGCACTAATTGTCTATCGAATTCCTAAACACGTTTGGTTGAAAGGAAATTAAGAAACTTATTTGTGAAATCAATTGAGAAACCTCAGCAAAGGATTGAATTATATTGAAGCTAAAAATTCAGCCTTGTTTTACGCCATTTGTGGAAAAACTTAAACTATGCGTCTAATAGAATGTCGTAACTCGCATAGTGCTTTTCCCGAGGATATTAGAAGGTGCTAAATGAGGCACTGCGGCTAATTCGTGACGCTAGATCGGCCATTTCATTCAACGATCGTACCTACGTGCTTACTACTGACTTGCTACTCTTGGATCAAGTTGGTTTGCATCCAGTAAACCTAGGAACATTTAAAGAAAGGCTTTCGAGGGGTTCAAATTTTGAATCTTTTTCGCATTTCTTTCCGCACTTGTCCAGTAGAACCAAACATGGATAAGAGGAAGAGAGCTGAAACGTTTGCGAACTTGTCGTCAATTGATATGGTCAATGGTGATGAGGAACCTGAACGTAGTCTGACAAAAATGAGAGTGTAAGTCTAAAAATAAAATATATAATGCATATAACATAAGACATCTTCGTATGCCAGATCACAATGGAAAAAATTGTTACCTGTACTTGTATTGAACCACGGACCTCCATATTACTGGTTGAGTATGCTCACCATTACACCGCCGAGGCGAATTATCTATTTCATGAAATCGGCGGGGTTTTATGCCATCTAATGCCCATATGTGGCCGCCAGGAGATGGCGCGCAAGTGCTTATTCATTCGCCTCCAGAAGAAGTGTCAAACACAAGGAGATAGGGCGGACGCCGTGCTTCGCGCGATTGGGGTGGATTGGCGTGATGGCAGGTGGGTGGTGGAACGCCTCGCGCGGTGGTTTAATTTGACGCCCCAGCCATTGCGGCATTATATTGTCTGTACTAGTACAAGCGCCAGTCGCATTAACCAGCGAGTTGAGGGGGCGAGTGGACGAGCTACGACGAAGGCAGTCGGCTGGTGAAGGAGAGGCGATCCCGCGGGAAGACCAACGCATGGGTGGAAAGACATCCAGTACAGCGAGAAACACCGTGGCGGAAGAAGAATTTCCCCGTTGTCTCCAATGCGGACGAAGAAGGACCGGTGTCGACGCCTTCTCACCCCAGGGCCGGGAAAACCACGCGTCTCCGGGCATGCTCCAAGCTCCACTTCAGCAGGGTAAGTAGAGACCACAATCCACCCCCCGTGACAATCTAGATCTACATCTACACGATACCCTGCAAGCCACCGCGAGGGTGTGTGGCAGGGGGTGAAGATCACCAAGCATGCACTACCGACATGCAAACAAGCAACTAAAGGGGTCTCATGCAACTAGATTGTTAGTGTCTATAGTATTTAAGGGATTAATACATGCATCTTGCACTACAGACTACTCTAAAATATTTCCCCTACACATCCCTTTCCTATGCTGCCTATTCTGTTCTCTTATAGCACGGGGGAAAAATGCCATTTTGAATCTATCAGTACGACAATCTATCTCTCTAATCCTGTTTAACTGATTGAATCTAGCATAATACGCTGGTGTTTTTAATACGTGCCTAACATCTTCAGTAAAGCTACCGGAAAGATTTAATCTGCAGTTTAACCTACGCACTGATAATGATTCCCACCCTAATTCTTGTATTAATTCTGAAACACATCTCAACGAATTGTAACACCTTTTAACGAACCTAGCTGCTCTACGCTGCACACTGTCTAGTTCTCTGATCAAATCTAATTCATTCGGATACCATACACTGGCTGCATACTCAAGGTGGGGCCTAACTAGTGAAAAGTGACATCGCTCTAGAATATTGATTAAAGAGCATATTAAGGTTTGAGAATGTGTGTCAGAAAGTACCCGATTCGACTGAAAGTGCCCGGGGCAAATTCTGGGGTTGGGGGCTTTCGGTCTATCCTGCCCACCACTCCCGACGCCGCTACCATCCATCTTTCATTAGCATGTAAGAGGGTATTTTCCTTGCACTATTGACATAAATATTCGTTTATTTTTGTAAGGGCGAGTTGCTTTTAGTCCCTGAATGTGGTGAACCGCCTCCACTTAATTTTCAGGTCCACTCAACGTCACCCTCAGATGGTACAGTATCAGTTCCGCAAAGGCCTCACCCGAGAAAAGTATCGTAGTCTACTCGACCAGCTGGTTGGCTTTACCGTGGTTTTTGTGGCACCCCTGTCTTTCCGCGCAAGGGGCGAGATTTTCTTTCTATTCTCCAGATAGGCATTTGTCCTTTTTCAATCGCAGCTGACGAAGGGCAGGAGGAGAGGGATCAGGGAACGGGGGGGGGGGGGGGGGTCAAGCCCGGCGGTAAGTTCCGTGCAAGGACGAACTAGGCGGCGATTTGGAGAATCGCCCAGCCACTTCTCCCATCACATATAAAATGGCGCATACCTAAAGGGGCAGAAAAAAATATCGTCCGACATTTCAGGCCGATAAGTTGGCCAATTCGCCCTCCAAAAGTAGAAAGACGAAGGAAGGAATTTTTTTTCCTTCCTAGCATGATAGGATTAGTTTTGCGGTACTTGCTGTAGATTCTTTCTTGTATTTTTTTTCCAGAATCTGTGTTAAGTTAGGCTTCGCGTAATAAGGTCGGTAATTACGAGCGTAAGTTGTGTTTTTTGCGAACTTCTGACGACGGTTAACAAATCCTGTTTGGCTATAGTTCCATTTCAGTGCTCATTTGACGTTGTTCCGGGTGTAATGAATCCTGCGATGACGGACGCGGAGGATAAGGTGACAGATTTTCGGCAATTTCGGGAGGAAAAGAGTGACGAGGACGACTGCGGTGAGCGCAGTGTTCATTCGGAAGTCAACGGATTAACGTTAGGAACAAACGGAAATGGTGTTAGATGCCCCTGAAAAGAAACAGGTTGAATCCCCGGTCGCCCAGGCGAGCTAACTTGGTAGTCGCGACGTCAGTCAAACTTGAGTCCCGTAAATATTTACTTGATACCCTCCTGTCCTTGATGCATTCTATGAGTCGGGCCAATGCGACGCAATCAACGGCTGACGTGAGATGTTTACTTGAAACGTGACGCGGGAACTTTTATCCCTAGGGGACACAATCAACGAACGTTACTCGCGAGTCCGGGACAATTGACTGACGAAATCTTTACGCAAAGGAAATCCGTAGCGAATGTAAAAAGGAGCTAACAATTAATGTACAAGACTGTAAAGGTACTTACGTAAACCATGCCACTGATGGAGTTACCAAATCGCTGAAGTTTCTTATAATTCACAACAGTTAATTCGTGCGAAATCGTGTGTAATCCTTCCTAACGAAATGCTCACCATCTACAATGTCAGAAATGGCAAACAAGCTTCTTCATGTCATTAGTTCCCATATAAAATCTCCCTAAACATAAGAATTATTCATTCATTCATTACCTCATTAGCAAAAAGGTTAGGGAATTCTCTAGGCTAAAATGAAAGACAGAAATAAGTTTTACAATATTGGAATACAATAAATGGAATATCTCGCTGGATTATCTTCTACAGTAAAAAATGCTCTGGTCACTAAGTCGTCACCGAAACAGACTGTCAGATATCCAGAATCGGCGGTGTTTCTTATGGAGGTGACTTTTTCATCAAAATGTTGATCACACAGATGAAGCAAAGTCTTCTTCGGTGCAATTCTCTTCAAATGTGAAAAAATCCCACTAGATCTCAAAGCTCTATATAGTAATGTGGATTAGTGTAAGAAAATGTTGATGTATTTTTCACTCTTTTTATTGAGTAAAACACTACCGGTTTCGACATTTTCGTGTCATTTTCAAGGGTACTCAGATACAATGACACGAAAATGTTGAAACCAGTAGGGTTTTACTCAATAAAAAGTGTGAAAAATACATCGTCAAGTCTTTATTGCACCATGTCACTTTTTCACAAAGCATCGCCTAATTCCATTCAATTGTTGTGGACTAATCATAAATTTTGCTAGTTAAGGGCAAATGTGGCCACAAGAATAAACAACTAAGAACAATCTTCCAATACCAAAGCCAGAAATAGTTCTAAAACATTACCCTGAATTTGTGAGTTATAAGGGGTGTGAGTATCCTTAAGGCAGAAATTTAGCGAACGATTTATTACTGCGGAAAAAAACTAAGGAAGCCTGTATCGGCCAAATAAGTAAACTGACCAATTCCAATACAGAGGAATACCGAATATGTTGCTCTAGAACACTTCTGCTCGGGGTATTTGTTTCCAAAGGGTGTCCGCGAGATTTGGCTCAAATGTGAAAATTGAAGTTAATGAGACTGTTTTCAAAATTTTTGTTACTCGTTCATAGTCGGGGAAGCTATTAAGCAATACACATGAGCTGTATTTTGACCTAGAGCTTATCCTGTGCGCAAACAACAATAATTTCCTTTTGGTCATCAATTCTTGGGCTGGACAAACCAATATTTCTCTTTTTAATGAAGGATTCATGGATGATTTCAGCCAACCAACATACAAATTACCACACTCCAGTAATACCACCGAAATCACTCCAATTTTTCAGCCGTAGGACATTTACTTTTATAAGTCTGTCAAAATATTACTTTCCTCAATCCAAAATTCTTCATAATTTATACATAACAAACGAGATTTTACCAATAGCAATGATATAATTTAAATCTATACCATACTTTATCAACAGCGTTTGGCCACAGTGTTCAGCCAATATACACGTGGTTTCCCTCTGGACTCTAGAGTGAAAGACAAGTTTTGTGATGTAGAGCAAGTTGTATGTCCTGCCGGCTCAATGAAAACCAAATGTAAAAGTGGTACAAAGGGCTTCGCCAAGCTGAAGTGAAGCTGTTGCCATTATTGGTGTATTGAAAATAAGTTTTCATTTGCATTTACTAATGAAAAATCATTGAGGTGCTCTGTTAACTGTCTTAGATTATGTTACATACCTCGCTAAATCATTCCATGTTTCGAAGCAGTTATTAGCGGCAGCTCTCAACATAATTACTAAATAATATAAACTCCTTCACTTTTTCAAACTAGGGAAAGAAAGCGAAGAGGCGAACACCGGGTGAATCCCTGGACCTTGCCATAGTGCGAGGAAGAAGCGAAGTTCGGCGAAAAGGCTCGGCGTTCGGAGGAAAGTTCGGCGAGTACGAGATGGTTAAATAGAGCGTTTAAAATGCATTTGAGGAATAATATGCGTCCGTTCTGGACGCCGTCGCGTTTACAGCTCGGGGCAGGCAAGATTTCGGTCTTCCGTCACATACTCCATACTCCATCACCCTACCGTGTTTGAACTTCCCTCGTGGTGGCCGAGACCAAAGAATATTTTACCGTCAGAAAGGAATGCGGTTTTCTCTCAGAGCGATAGTGGTGACGCTCCATTTGTTGGGAAACTTTTTTCTCCCACAGACCATCTCTCACGTACACGTCTCACGTTACGCGATGATTGTGTCTTTTGTTTCCGTTCTCCCACCCATGCGCCATCTCTTCATGTTTTACGGTACACGTTTCACGTCACCCGTTTACTTTGATTGTGCCCCGACCTTATGTCCCGTTTACACTACTAGCTTTTTACGATGGTAAGGCTTACCATGGTTGAAAATTGGCCGTGTGAACGCAAGTTGCCGCTGACCCTGGTAAACTTTTCTACCACGATTAAGTTTCTACGGTTGGCGGTAGTTACTGGTGTTTTAAGGGCGTGTGAACGCAAGTAATGGTAGAAAGAAGGTTTGTTTTGAAAATGGAAGTGGACGAAGAGTGTCTGAAGACGAAGGGACCGGATCGCACTATATGGATCGGAAATTATTGTAATTAACAACGATACTTACTTAATCACACTGTAATATATTTTAGTAGTTTTATGACCACGTTCCACTGATTCGGTTGTTCAACAATGGTTTTAAGTAGTTTGCTTTACCCCTGAATCCTGAGTACGTACGCTTATATATTTACTAGCGGAAGCTACCCGTTGAAATTCAACGGGTGTGAAAAACATTGAACTTACTTTGTAAGAAAACCACTGTCTGAAGAATACCGTTAGCGCGGTCATTTGAGGAGTTGGTGACCTATGTTGTACATAGTGGTCATTGTAGTAGACACGCTGACCGTTTTCCAGGTGCACGGAGAGATGAGTGACTGTTGACCCTCTTTCATGCACGGAAAATCCAAAAATGGCCCACGAAAACTCATCACCGCGTAAGATAGACGGCCATCTCGTATTTTCCGTTCTCTTAGCCGTATCTTGAGTGAACTAACAGCTTGATCGCCTTCAAAAAAGACGATTGCCGAGTCGGGAATCGAAACGTCGGCGGATATGGACGAATTAACCCGGTGGAGGACCCAAGAAACCCTCACACATTCGCATGAAATTCGACTGGTGGTATTTTTTACGTATTCGCTCCTTAGGATGGTGTTAAAAGTATTTTCAGCATTATTCCCTTAAATAGCTCCTTTCACAAACAGCAGAATATGGTAAACTTGGAATATTGGATTTAAAATTATTGAATTTTGAGAAGAGCAACAAATTCATTATGTATACTTGTACGTATTCTATTTGAATGCATGAACTTGCCTACGAAATGGGTTAACATGAGCGATAACTTATTGAGAGGTTAACAATTAATCATTTCATAGCATCGCGTTCCATGGTTGACATCATTTCTTGGTGCGTGATGCCCGTGTATAAGCTAAACGAATAAAAATACATGCAAGAAAACGTTAATAATTTTAAAGTGTAAAGGTATTAGTTGAAATATGCGAGCAAAAAGAGGTAACGGTTGAATATCTAAAATATCTGGAAATTAAAGTCATGGAGGGCGTTCATCGTTGTACAAACTTTACATATTTTTTAACGTAGGTATTACTTTGGGAATATTCAAAGCAAATGGCAATCGCATTAAATTTTATATTTAAAATTGAAGTTAGCAAAGTAAATAACACGGAATCCATATAGTATCTCGGAGATACGACGCGATAAGAATATTTTGGCTGATTTATAAAAAGGGATCTAGGAAACTGCATTGACAAAGTTCGATAAAATAACTGCATCTAATTTGCACATAAGTAAAAATACGCTTCCAATCTTTGGAATCTTTGCAACACAAAGTCCTTTCACTACCCTACCCTCCATTGTTATTTTGACTTAATTTTACTCTCCGATAGATGTCACTAGTCTTTACGATGGTTCAGGGCAAGGAGGCTACATAGGCTAGTGTAATATTCGTGGTTAAGGGTAGGCCGTGTGAACGCAGATTAGTTTTAGCCGCCATATTAACTATCATTCTACCCTAGTAATGTAAACGGGGCTTTAACGTTTCGTTGCGACAGGAAATAAAAGCCGATAATCATCCGTTACGCATGGAAATCCGTCTAAATAACGAAAAGATGCAAGCAGAATTGATAAGCTGGAATGAGAGTTTTTCTCAAGAGGTTCCGCAAATGAAGAAAAAACCTAGCGATGTCCAAACACGGTGAGTAGACGGAGTAGAGAAGATGGCAAGGGACGTTCGTGAGGAGTGCAAAAAAATGGTTAGTTTAGAGTGTGGGAGTGTTCAGGATTCGTTAAAAAAAGCTTATGTTGAAGTAGTCGCGACGCAGAGATACGAAAAAGATCGCTGTGAAGTACTGAAGTACGTAAGGAGAGGGTGGAATCACTCGAATCCAAAGTATCCACCTTAACGGATTAGGGGCACGACCACGCAAGCAGCGGCAATGTCGACGTACTCTTTGACGAAACCGATTTTTTCTGCCTTTAGCAACAAACACTCTATTGCCTTCCTAAGGGAAGTCAATTTCTTTTCAATAGTAGCTATTCCGGAGACTTCACAGCAGCAAGTGTTTTTCCAGATGTTAGACGGTGACGCAATGACGTGGGGAAACTCATCTACATCTACATAACACCCTGCAAGCCACCATAAAGGTATGTGGCAGGGGGTGGATTCTCACCAAACTTGCACTACATATCATGCATAAAAAAGGATTAGCATTTACATAGGTACTATTCAAAACAACACTATTTTAAAATAAATAAATAGCAAAGCACACATGCAAAAACATGCTGTTAGTTGGGTTAGCTTCAAGTCCTTATACCAACATGCAGCTACCAATGTTATCAATTGCTACACTCGTACTGGATATATTTACCGTTATTCATATCCCTAATAGTACGAGGAAAAAGGGGCATCTGTCAGTTCGGCAATCAATTTCTCTAATTTTGTCATTATGGTCTACTCTACCATAGTAAGTTGGGGTACGCCAAATATTTTTAACATCAGCACTGAAAATATGGTCTTGGATAACTTCAAATGTTGCCGGCTCTACTTTGTGGAATGACGGCATGATGGGAGAAATGATTCACTTTGTACTAATTCCACGAATTTATTTTAACCCAACCGGTTATGACGTTAGCACGTCATATTCAGGGGTACAATCTCCCCTTTGATTGTACCCCTGAAGATGACGTGCTAACGTCGAAACCGGTAGGGTTAACAACAAATTCGTAGAATAAGTACAAAGTGAATCATTTCTCCCATGGTCTTGGAATTTGTTTAAAAGATTAAGTCTAAATTTCAACCTGCGATCTGACAATGATTCCCAATATAATTCATTTAATAGACTGGTTACGCTAATGAGGTTATCACACCGTCCCTTTACAAATCTTCGATCCTCGCTGCACACGTTCAGACTCGTTATGCCCGGTCCCGTCACCACTCGGGGATTTTAAAGAATGATTAATAGCAAATTTTTGGGACGCAAACACCCAATATAAATTCCGCATGCAAGTAATAGCAGGGAGATATGTTCCGAAAAAAAATTGAATGAATTTATCATATTTGATCAATTTTATCAAAAAGTTAAGTTCATATGGAACACTGAATCAAGAATGTTAGGTAAAAAATTTGGTGAAAATTATCAAAAGTACGATAAAATATATCAAGAAAATCTAGCCTTCACGGTTAATTTGACCAAACCTGTTCGGTAATCTGAAGGGTATGATTAAATTTATCGAAAAAATTAGCCTTTATCGTTTATTTTGCCAAATTATTTGATAGTCAATAAATGTGACACGGTTTAATTTATCGAACAGAATAATCATCGTAATTTATCACACCTAATTAACATCTAAACTAATCAAACATTTAATGTTCACACATTATCAAATTTGAAGGAGTGAATGGCAGTTAAATTTTTTACATTGTTATAATAAAAGACACCAAACATTAATAACCTAAAAAATACTCCGCCAAGTCCGGGGAACTCCAGGACTTCAGCAGACTTCGCAGCTCTTCTTCCATCGTTCACAACTTCGCTGACTCCGAAAAAAACACATAACATTTGCTGGAAATTCACGTGGTTCACAAATTAGACTGCAAGGCATGCATTTGATGCGTCGAATATTATAAACTCAAAAAATAGGTTGGATGAGGCATCTAATTTTAAAAGGATAAGAAATAGTTGGCCCGAATATCAATTGCAATGAATGAATTATCAATTTCATTTCATTCTCTCGCTAAGAGTCTTGTTCCAACTAGATGGATTGGACCGTAACCACCGAGAGGTAAAGGACGGCGCGATGAGTCGTGAGGTCATCCCGTGTGGTGCTGGGTACTATGGCCATACGTTCAGTCGTAACCACCGAAGGAAAATTCCACCCGGCTCTGTCAGCACGTATACTTTACTTAGCTCGTATACACAGCCGTACGTATGACCGATTGGTAACTTTAAGCCATTAATACTGATATTGATAAAGGTCTATCTTTGAAAATCGTAAACTTATTCATCATCAAGTGTCAAACCAATCCTGCAGCCCTACACTCGATTCTTCTATCGGCCAACCTCTTCATATTAACGCTATTCCTCTCTTTTACATCCTTTACAACTTGCTCCATACACCTCATACGAGGCCTGCCTTTTCCATTCTTCCCGTTCACTTTTCCCTCGACGATTGTCTTCATCAGGTCATCGTGTCTTAAGATATGGCCGATTAAGTTGTCCCGTCTTCTTTTTATAGTTTTCAGCAGACTTCTCTTTTCTCCACTTCTTCTTAAGACTTCTTCATTTGTCACTCAGTCGATCCATTTTATCTTCATCATTTCTCGGTAGCACCACATTTTATATGCTTCCACCCTTTTCTTCTCCACTGTTGTCATCGTCCATGCTTCACTGACGTAAAGGAACATGCTCTAGACATACGTTTTGAAGAATTGCTTCCTTACTTCCAAGCTTGTATTTCCAGCTGTTAGTAGATACTTATTTTGATAGAAAGCTTTCTTTGCCTGCGCTATTCTACTCACTATTTCTTGCGTCTTATTTCTCTAGTCCATCGTTGGTTACTCTGCTTCCCAGGTAACAGAACTCTTTCACCTATTTCAGTTTCTTTTTGCCTAGTATAACGTTGGTTTTAGCCTCTTCTCTTTTGCTGCACACCAATATCTTAGTTTTCTTCTTATTGATCTTCAGATGATAACTGCCTATTGCCTATTCTTATTTATCTTCAGTTGGTATCTTACCATTTTCCTTTCCATGGTTGTTAGCATCTTATTCAGATTCTTATCTCTCTCTGCTATGATGGATATGTCATCAGCGAATCGTAGCAATGCTGATTGTTTCTCCGTGGATGTTCACTCCAGAACACTCCTCCTTGACTTCATTGATGGCTTTTTCAATGTAAACGTTGAATATTACTGGAGACAGTGCACGGCCTTGTCTCACTCCGTTCCTTATCCTTGCTTCTTCACCACTGGGTCCAGATTTTATTCCAGCTACTTGGTTTTTATAGAAACTGTGGATAATTCTTCGGTCATTGTAGGACACTCCAATTCCTTTCAGAATATCAAGCATTGAATTCCAATCCACGTTGTCAAAAGCCTTTTCTAAATCCACAAATGCAATGAAGGTCGGTTTGTTTTTCTCCATTCTCTTCTCTAGGAGCAGCATAAGGGCCAATATTGCTTCCCTTGTACCCTTACTTTTCCTAAATCCGAATTGACCTTCATCCAGGAACTCCTCTGCTTTTCGTTCTATTCTTCTGTAGTTGATCCTGTTCAGTATATTGGATGCATGTGTCGTCAGGCTTATAGTCCTAAAATTTTCGCATTTCTCTGCTCTCTTCTTTTTGGGAATAGGAATTATGATGTTTTCTCAAAGTACCTGGGTATTTCTCCTGTTGAGTACATGTCGCAGATGACCTTGTAAAGATGGGCCAATGTCCTCTCTCCCGCATTTCTTATCAGTTCTGCGGGTATATCATCAATTTCAGAAGCCTTATTTATACGAAGGTCCCTTACTGCTGCGTCGAATTCCGATCTCAATATTGATGCTCCCATATTATCCTTCTCGACTTCACGTTCCTCTTCGATCACTTTCGTGCTGAGATTGTTCCCGTTGTATAACTCTTCCAGATATTCTTTCCATCTCTTCACTTTGTCTTCATTTTTAATCCAAAGTTCTCCATTCTTGTCCCATATAGCATTGCATCTTGTGCTACGTTCCTTGATGTGGTCCCTCACTATCCTATAGGCAGCTTCCACCTTTCCAAGGGTAAGGTTAAATTATACATATTCGCTCAGATTGTTCATCCACATTTCTCTAGCTTTCCTTGCTTTGCGACTTACTTCGTTCCTTATTCTTTTGTAGCAAAGCTGCCCTTCTTCAGTTTTCGCATTCTTGTACTTTCTTCTTTCTTCAATCAGCACTAAGACTTCTTCCGTGATCCATGGCTTTTTCTTGGCAACTTTTCTTCTTCCAAGAACTTCTCTTGCGGCTTCCTGTAGTCCACATTTAATGTTTTTCCAACGCTTTTCTACTGGTTTCTCAGTCAGATTCTCTCCTATGTTGTTTTCTACTGCTTTCTGAAATGCCAGCTGATGTTGAATCTCCTTCAGTTTTTCTACTTGCCAAATTCTCTTTACTGTTTTCTTCGTCCACTTGAATTTTAGATGGCATTTCATCATCACTAAATTATGGTCACTGTCGATGTCTGCCTCAGGGTAGCTTTTGCAGTTCTTCACTTGGTTTATAAATCTCTGCTTCACTAAAATGTAGTCTATTTGGCATCTACTTCTGTCTCCTGGCATTTTCCATGTGTATCTTCTTCCGTTGTGATTTTTAAACAATGTGTTGGCAAACACTAACTTATGTTGAGTGTAGAACTCCAGCAGTCTTTCTCCTCTTTCGTTTCGGTTTCTCATTCCATATTTTCTAGTCATTCTTCCATCTTGTCCTTTGCCGACGACAGCGTTCCAGTCTCCTGAAATAATTAGGTTTTCTTCTCCTCTTACCTGTTTTATTACTTCAGTGATATCTTCGCAGACGTCTTCCACTTCTTCATCTTCGTAGTCCGACGTAGGCATGTAAACTTGCACCACAATGGTATCTGCAGCTTTAGTTTCAGTTTTAACCATTATAATTCTTTCACTGTACTGCAGGAAGCTCTTCACACGCAGTCCTGCACTCTTCTTGAGCATTATGCGTAGTCCAGCGTTACCATTCAGTGATCCGGTGTGAATAATTCTATAACTTCCACTCCAAAAGTCTCCTTCTTCGGGCCATCTCATTTCACGGATTCCTAATACATCGAGGTCCATTCTCCGCATTTCCACCTTCAGGTTCTCCAGTCTTCCGCAGGTCCAAAGTGATCGCACGTTCCACGTTCCTACCCTAAAATGACTATCACACTTGACTGATGTACTCTCTCGGGTAGTCCCCGCCCGGAGATCCGAACGGGGGGCTATTTTACCTCCGGAGTATTTTACTCGAGAGGGTGCCATCACGTCTTGATAATAAAGGAAAGAGTGGAGTAGCTGCGACTCCTCGGGATAATAATGTGGTGGTTTCCCCTTGCATTCCGCATCGCAGTACTACAGCCATTAAGGTAAATTTTACCACGCCTGTAGTGAAATGAGTGTCGCTGGACCGACCACTGTGGTCTCCACCTTCACTCATGTGAAGAAGACCTGCTGCCCTCTCCTCCGGGTGATGGGAGGCGTAATTGTTGGCGGCCTCCGTCGCGAAGTCACGGCATCTTCACAGGTTCTGTATTACTTAGAGGCCTACCTTACCCAGGTATAGACCAATACCCCCTCGGAATGCCGTCGCTTTTTGTCCACGACTGCTTACTCGACGAGTAAACTCGCTTATCTCGCAGGTAACCTCTATATCTAGAGGTCGACCCACCATCCGTAACCCAGTGGACGCACTCGGTGGCTTTAAGCTCAGCCACAAGGTAAGCTTATTGCCTCTTAAAATTAAAGTCAACGGAGAATCGATTCTAGGATAAACGAAACTACCACGTTATGCCACGGAAGTTATGGGAAATACGAAAATCAATATTTACTTGCTGAACGATCTAATGACTTGCTACAATTAGGCTTCACAATAAATCAGCAATCTGAGGCTTTTTAACATAGCATTTTAAAGAGTTCACAAAGAGAAAAAGAGATATGAAATCCAAAATTTTGAATTAAGTAGATGGATACGGAAATATGAAAGGCATGAGAAAAAATTGATCTACTCAATGCTTAGCTGAGTTTAGTTGACAAAGGCAACTTACATAATCCTAAGCATAAGTACTTTTAGTAAATAGGAACAAAATATTTAATTTCGCACTCATGCCTACTCTGTTTTAAGCACATCTCAGCCAACATCCAAGCAGATATCATGTGCCTACTTAAGCTATTTAAGGTCTATGTTAATAGAAAAGAGATATTCGAAACATTTTAAAGCAAACAATTTTATTACAACAAATATGTCACAAGAATATATACAACATTTTTTGTAAATATTCAAACATCTTGCCGTCATTGTCTTTTTTTCAGCCACAAAATCTTTTTTTTTCCAATAATTATTCAAAAAATATTAGTAGATGCCCACAACAGCATTTTAGCTATATCTATTGATCCAAGTTGACCGTCTAGTATTCTCATCTACATCTACACGATACCCTGCAAGCCACCGCGAGGGTGTGTGGCAGGGGGTGAAGATCACCAAGCCTGCACTACTAACATGCAAACTAGCAACTATATTGTCTCATACTACTTGATTGTTAGTATCTATAGTATTTAAGGGGTTAATACGTGCATCATGCACTACAGAATACTCTAAAATATTTTCCCTACCTATCCCTTTGCTATGCTGCCTATTCTGTTCTCTTATAGTACGGGGGAAAATGCCATTTTGAATCTATCGGTACGACAATCTATCTCTCTAATCTTATTTATCTGGTCGAATCTAGCATAATACGCTGGTTTTTTTAATACGCGCTTAACATCTTCAGTAAAGCCATCCGGTTGAAATATCTCTTATAGATTTAATCTGTACTTTAACCTGCGCTCTGATAATGATTCCCACCCTAATTCTTTTATTAATTCTGAAACGCTATTCAACCTATCGTAACACCTTTTAACGAACCTAGCAGCTCTAGCTGCACACTGTCTAGTTCTCTGATCAACCCTAATTCATTCGGATCCCATAAACTGGCTGCATACTCAAGGTGGGGCCTAACTAGTGAAAAATAGCATCGCTCTTTTGTCTTCTCATCACATTTCCCAAGTACTCTTTTTATAAATCCTAGCGTGTACTTTAACCTGCGCTCTGATAATGATTCCCACCCTAATTCTTTTATTAATTCTGAAACGCTACTCAACCTATCGTAACACCTTTTAACGAACCTAGCCTCTTTAGGATCCCATGCACTGGCTGCATATTCAAGGTGGGGCCTAACTAGTGAAAAGTAACATCGCTCTTTTGTCTTCTCATCACATTTCCCTAGTACTCTTTTTATAAATCCTAGCTTTCTCTTCGCTCGGCCGCATATTTCCCTTATGTGTCTTCCCCACGATAAATCTTTAGTGATTGTTACACCTAAATATATTATGGTTTCAGCGTTTTCGATCTTCGTGTTACTAATTTTATAGGTGCGCTCTTTCAAATTATTCCGCCTCCAAAAATTGATAGCTACGAACTTTTTAAGGTTAAGTTTTGTCATTTGTCGCACCACTCTTGAATTGCATCTAAATCCTTGCTAAGTGATTTCCTGTCCTCTTGTTTTGATACACCCCTGTACACTACCGCATCGTCTGCAAAAAGTCTAAACTTACTACTAACTACGGTACCCAAATCGTTTATGTATAAAAGAAATGGAAGCGGACCTACTACGCTACTCCCGATGTGACTTTGATTGTGATCGACACGATACCATCTATGACAACGCTCTACTCTTGCCCACCTAAGAATTCTTTTACCCAACATACAACGTCCTTATTTATACCAAAACTCTCTAACTTCAAGATTAATTTATCATGAGGAACTTTATCGAAAACCTTTTCAAAATCTAAAAATATCGCATCAACTTCAGTACTGCTTTCGCCGTGGACTAAAATATCGTGTAAGAATAACGCTAATTGTGTCTAGCAAGATCTACCTTTCCGGAACCCATGTTGGCTGTTTATGAGTAATTCCTGACTATCCAAATGCCCCATGATCGAACTGACTACTATGTGCTCAAATATCTTACAAGAGATTGACGTGAGTGAAATGGGTCTGTAGTTACTAGGTTCTTCCCTATCACCGCTTTTAAATATAGGTGTAATGTTAGCTACTTTCCAATCCTTGGGTACTGTGTGGTTCTTTGGTGTTTTATTGAATATTATTTCTAGATAGGGGGCTATTTCAGAAGCTAATGTTTTATATACTCTGGAAGGAATTTGATCGGGATCTGGTGATTTGTTTTTACTAATGCTTTTTAACTGCTACTCTATTCCGTGACATGAAATTTTTATTTCGGGCATTTGCTCACTGAAAGTGTTCGGCGGTGGTTCCACTGCGTTTTGTGACGATGAGGTGAATATGCTTTGGAAGAAGGTGTTTAAAGTATTGGCTTTTTCTACACTGCTGGTGACTCTGATTTCTTTATCGTTTTTTGGTGTGTGCACTGTGGACTTATTTCCCCGGAGCTCTCTAACATATGACCAAAACGCTTTAGGATTGCTATCTAAATATTCTCCTAACATCTTGCTCTTGAAATGTGATAACGCTTTCCGACATGATTTCTTTGCTAATGCTCTCGATTTTTTATAGTTTTGAACTAGCTCATTTTTTTCCTCTGCCGATAGACCCCGTCCTGCATTTTTCATCCTAGCGTGGCATACCCTTTTCCGCTTAGTGATTTCCTAACCTCCGCGTTTTACCACCTTGGCTCTGTATTATCACTAATATATTTACTTGGTATGTATTTATTAACTGCGTTACGGGTGACCTCATGAAATTCTCTCCATGAATCTTCTGTATTTAATCCTTTGCTTTGTTCGCTAAATAAATCAAACGCTTCCCTTAATTACTCTTTCATACCGTCGTAATTATCCTTGCCAAATAAGTATACCCTCCTCCTTGGTTTATAATGTCTTTCAACGCCTACAGTAAATTTCGCATGCACTATTTTATGATCACTGATTCCTGTGTCTGTAACTGTATTTAGAACTCTTTCGGATATATTTGTTGCTTATAAGTCTAGAATGTTGTTTCCCCTGGTCGGTTCTGTTACTAGCTGTTGTAAAGAATGTGACGTAAAGGTGTTCAACAGTGATTCGCAGAGTTCCTTATCCTTACCTCCTGTAATGAAACTACACGTATTCTAGTCTATCGAAGGGAGATTGAAACCTCCGCCTACTATTTTCCCTCTATCGTTGTTCCGAGAAAGTAATGTACCTATCTCTGACTCTAGTTCCATATAGAATTGACGTCTGCGTCCCGTGGCCTGTAATATGCATCTCCATATATCTTTTTTGCGTTTCTACTTTTACTTTTAACGGAACACCAAATACTTTCTACATTTTGCTCTGAAATATGTTCTCTTCTACTGACATACGGGTCCTTCACAGCTATAAATACTCCTCCTCCGTTTCTGCTTACTATATCCTTTCTGTATACGGTAAAACACTTCGGGAATACTTTATAATCTGATATGTCCTTCGAAAGCCAGCTTTCTGTACCTACGATTATATCTGAATCAGTACTTTTTATGTGGTGGTGAAATTCAGCTACTACGACAATTCACTACTATCACTGAAATTCTTTCTCCCAATCAGTTTCTCTCTTGGTGCTCTTTTCCGGCTAAAATTTTCCTCGATAATTTTTTAACGGACCTTCTATTTGATCTACCTATTACCTTTGATGATTTATCATGTTCGTCCTTTTTATCTGTTTTTCTCTGACCTTCTAAAACTATTCTGCATGTTCTGTCAAATTCTTCCACGATTTTCCCCCGCTGATTGACCTGCACTCTGGGCTACCACCTGAGCTAAACCCTACGTGTATGCTCCAGTATCCTACGCGCTATTATAAACGATGCCTCGTCCGTGTAGTGAAAACCCGAGCGATTCAGGGGCACCCGACACGTTTCCAGCTCCGGCCCCAGGTCCAAAAACTCAGCTCCCTCGCTCCCACAGACTTCACGGAGTCTCCGGTTTATGCCTAAAACTCGGCTCCAAACCATCGACCCCCGATCCGTCCTAGGTACCAAGCTGCATTCAGTCAGCCTCATATCGATACCCAGACCTCCACGAACGCGGTGGAACTTGGAGCATAGATCCCTTACGGAATCCATTACATCCTCGGAACCCCGTTTCGCGGCGTCGTTACTGCCGACATGGGTGACTACGTGCAGCTTGGAGCAGTTAGTGGCTCTGACCGTTTCTTTCAACGCCTTCGTCACCTGGGGCACCGTACTCTCCAGGGATAATATAGGACATGCCTAGTTCTTCACTTTAGTATGGCGCTATTTCTACAATGGCATACATTGGGCAGTTGGGGGACAGGAATGGGACAGTTCTTGGTCTCAGCCTTGGCCCAGTGGAGAACTCAGTATTTTTCCTGTCTTCTCGTCGTAATCCAACACTTCCTTCCGTCGTATTAAGACACGATGGCCAGATGAGAACAATCATTGAAGGACAAATGGTTTGGAAGAATGGCAAAGGAAAGCCTCGAGTGAGATATGTGTAACAAGTAATGAAAGATGTGAAAGGGAAAATATATGTAAATATGAAGAGATTAGCCGATAGAAAAACTCGGTGGAGAGCTGAGTCAAACAAATCTGAGGATTGATGACCAATGATGATGATGATATCGTAATGAATACACACCTAGTAACATTTCCAAAGGACTTTTAATAAGCCCTTTTTTTTAAAGCTACAGGTTTAGTAAAAGAACTGTGAGGAGTACAACACATGATTTCATTTCTGTGCCTCATCGTTTCACAATGTATCGCCCAACTCCATCTTCTTCATCCACATCTTTTTTAAAATTCATTCAAAACTAATTTATCCAAAAACATCATATTTTACCCACAAGAAATGGGAATACCAAAAAATTCCTATTTCTATAATGTGATTTCATGAATTGAAGGTTTCTTTTTCAAAACACGTGCGTTTAAATGTAGCAGACCACTATTTAGCAAAATTTCGTGATTTTGAGAATTATTCTCGTTGACGGCCATTAGAGTTCACCCATATAAGAATGCATCCAAGCAGATATTCTATAGAGAAAAAAATCATTCGCTTTGACCGGGACTCGAACCCGGACCCCTTGATATCTGGCCAGGTTCGAGCTACCAAGACGTCCTCTTTCTCGGTGGAAATTATAGAGACTTTAAAGGAACAAGATATTCACAGACGTGCAAAACGACTTATTTTAAAGACCTTAAAATACGCAATTATAATTTGCGAAAATTTTTAAAATATAAACAATTTAAAACATGTATAACAATTTTAAGCTTTCAAATCGATTTTTGACGGTGCAAATTTGCCTTCGGTTTTACTCATTTTTACATATGTTGCACTGAAAAAACACTTTGGATATGAGAATCGTAGGTTTGGATGTCACACCCAAACCTGAGGTGAAGGAAAGGACTTGTCCATACATTTGGATGTGTCATCCAAACGGAATGGGTGATTAGGAGTTGGATGTGCCACCTACTTCTTTGGTTGCTGCATCCAAAGAAGATGGACGAGTACTTTGGGTGTGAGAACCAAAGTGTTGGGTAGCTCATCAGAGCAACGTTTGGTTACCGAATGAAAACTTTAGATGACCAACCCTAAGGCATGTGCATGTGCCCCTACCCTCCCTCCTTTTAAACCCCTCTACCCTATAATATTTTTCTTTTCCAACCCCTTTTGAAATAGAGCAGTAGGACAGTGCAACTAGAAAAATGAGAAAACTTGGCTCTGTGGTTGTTATATTATCACATAATTCGTCAACATATTACAAAAATGCGCAAAACATAAAAAAATTAACACTGTTATCAAATTTTATGCCAATAACATAAAAATATTATTGAAATACAATCATGAGATAATACAAAATATGATCAGGAAATACAAGAAATATATAAAAATACTGAATTTTCCTTACAGTGTGTCTCAGAGATACATAGGAACGTGAGACAACTTAACCTCAATAACAGAAAGAAAGTTCAATGCTAATAAGCACAGCAGCACTGTGGACAAAATATGATCTGAGGGTTTGAACTTTGTTTGTAATAAGCACATAGAGATAACGATGGGAATCTGCAAAAGAACTCACAAGCAAAGGCTGGTAGTGTAGGCATGAGAATTAACACAAAATGGCCGCGCAATTTCAGTGCAACTTACCAGCAAACACCTGGATATAGGCTCCAAGTCCAGCCTTCAACAGGAAATTCTTCGTCCCCTCGTCCATAATCTCTTCGAGCAGCAGGAACAGTGAAGCAGACGCGGCAGAGGAGTCATAATAAAGTTTGCCTGATTTGCACAGAACAAGTCCACACGTGTCGACGGCTTGCACGGCTGAACACGGAATTGCGGGTGCTATAGAGCTTCCTGAGAGCGCCACCAGGGCGAGTTACTATACATTTAGATTTCGCAACTAAACCAGCAGAGTGCACCAACTACAACTTTGGGTCTCCCATCCAAAGGACGTTGACTAGACGTGTTTGGTGTAACACTCTTTGCCTGTGGTTCTCACATCCAAATAATTAGTTCTGACATCGTATCATTCTTGATGGTGCATCCATACCTCCCCGCCCAAAAGAGTTTAGGGTGTAGCATCCAAACCTGTTCTCTCAGTGTGCAGATACAACTCTCCTCTACAAATTAAAAAGGTTTGCCAGAGGTAATAAATCATTTAAGAAAGAAAAATATTTTTAAGTGGATGCGTAACACCACAATCTGGTCGCAACAGCGTTCGGCTAGCGCGCAGGCCGTACAGCACACTGGTGTCTCCAAAGCTCAGCACACGGTTTCTTTCATATTCTTCTCACAAATTTTAACCGTCTTAAAAGTATTCCCTTTGTTCGTGCCATTCGCCATTTGCTTCCTGCAGATGTGACCACCACCTTGATCCACGTCGAGCGGCTCCAGTGGGGTCGTTTGCCATAGTTTTTTTATTGCCGAATCTGATAGAATTTGTAAAATAAAAAGACCCGTATTTTTCCGGTTTTTGATCCGTCAATTATTTCTCGAGTTATAAGAGGCGAAAAACTGATGTTTTTAGCCCTTTCGGAAAAGTGGGCGTGGTGTAACTAGGGATTGTAAAATTGATTTCGATTTTAATCGAAAATCGAAAATCACACTCCGATTTTCGATTTAATCTAAGTCGACTTTTTGTTTTGAAAAATCGATCAAAATCGTTTATAGCCGATCGATTTATGATTTTAAGCTTGCTACAGCATTTGAATTTTGCCGACTTGCTTTGCTCCGCGCCGTGCTATTTCACTCTGCATCGCAGTTGGAGGAACCTTGGAGGAGCGACAAAGTGCTTTGGACTCTTCTGCAGGTTGGAGTTGCCAACTGTAGGGCTGCGGATTTTTATTACAATTCTAGTCTTTCCGGCGGGTACTCGCGTTAGAAAGTAATACATTGTAGACCAAGAGACGAAGAATCGAAATGATAATATGTGTTGACATTATGCCTTTTTTGTAAACGTTTTCCCAATAAATCGCTTCAGAGGACTCGCCTTCTTCAAAATAGATCCGTCCATTCCGAATATGGTCTTCTGCGCTTGGGCCACGAAGTTTCAATCGCACTGTACTGTAGACTGCGTGCGTTGGCCAGTATGCGTTTTGTTTGATCACCGTATCACCGTGCTACTTGTATTGCGTTCGTGTCGTGCCGATCGGAGAGCTGTTTGCCGCCCTTTGCATCAGCCATGGCTCCTCCAAGTGCTGTTTGGCAGTATTTTAGCAAGCAAACAATAAATAATAAAGCCTTCGCTAAGTGTTCAAAGTGTCAACAGAGCTTGACTTACTGTGGCTCGACTAGTACTTTGATCAGTCATCTGAAGAAGGTGCACAAGATTGAGTTTATGTTAGTGCGCCAAAAAGAAAGAGAACGGCAAACAGTGAATATCATAATAAGTCTGAGGACGAAATGGACCTGGCTAGTGATTCTGATGCAGCAACAGCAGCCTTTCCCTTACCTCCGCCATCACTAAAGGCCAACAGGTCCCCTATGCGGATTTCCCTTATCTCCCTAGGTTCCAAAAATGGAGAACCCAGGTACCTATTTCGAGTCCTCATCACAGCAGGGCACTCGCATAATATGTGGGATGTAGTTTCATCCCATTCTTCGCACCACCTGCATCTAGGTGAATCTACAATTCCCAAGAGGTGCAGGTGCCTCATCACCTGGTAGTGCTCCGTGAGAAGTCCCACTACCGTTCGTAATTGACCCCTGTTCAGTGACAGAAGTCTTTTGGCAAGCCCAGGCCTAGGTTCTCCTATGTGTAGTTTGGCCTGTCTAAGACTTGGTGTAGTTCGCCAGATCTCAGAATGCCGAGCTAAGCCCCTCATTCTAATTCATTCTAATTTCCTTTCCACTATCTTTTCTAGTGTCTTCAGTAGAAAAGACACGAGACTGATTCCTCGAAAGGAGTCTACTCTTGTGTAGTCCGTCTTACCTGGTTTAGGTATGAAAACCACCTTGGTGACCCTCCAGGCTTTTGGAACATATCCATAAGCCAGGCAGGAGCGAAATATTCTTACCATTGGAAGGAGGAGCAGATCCTGCGCTTCCTGAAGGTGTGCAGGAAATACCCCATCCTCCTCAGCAGCCTTAAAGGGGCTAAAACTCATGATTGCCCATTTTGTAACGGAGTACTTCACGATGCTGGAGGAAAGTCTCCATTCCATCCGAGCCGGACGGATGGGATTCCTCCCATGATGCATCTCCCTCAACTCCCTGGAGCCTGGAAAGTGGGTCTCCAGCATTAGCTTTCGCGCTTCCTTGTCGGAAGACGTAAGGTCTCCTGAGGGAAGCAGCAGAGAACCCACCTCCGCTTCCGAGTCATTCGATAGGATCTTATGAAGTCTTGCCATCTGTGGAACAGTCTTTACGCTATCACAGAAGCCCCTCCATGAGTCCCTTTTACAGCACATGATTGCTTCTTTGTACCTCCGTTGGGCAACCTTAAAGTTTTCCCAATACCGAGGCATTCTTGTCCTCTTTGCTTTATTAAAGAGTTTCCTAGTCTCTCTACGGTGACCGTACGGACACCCAGGGTTATTTACACCCTTCCTTCCTGGTCCTTAGGGGGCAGCTGTTTTCGTAGGATGTGATGATGCTTCTCTGTAGATAATCCACAGCAGCATGTACCTCATCCACATTTCTAAACTTACACTGAGGTGCCCCCTCTAGAGCAGTTGCCAGCCTTTCTCAATATAGTCCCCAGTTGGTAGTTCTGGGGTTCCTATTTGTTACTTCCCTGTGATTGGATTCTAAAAGAGTGAAGAGTATGTGGCTGTGGTCAGACAAAGTTAACTCCCCTGACACTCTCCACCCATCAATCCTGTCCAGCAGAGAACTGGCGCACAGTGTAATATCTATCACCTTCTTCCTAATGCTGTTTGCAAAGATAGGTTGTGATCCTTTATTGAGTATTTGTAACTCCGTAGACATAAGATACTCCAACAGTGCTTCTCCCCTTCCGTTGGTTCTTCCAATCCTCCACACAATGTGGTGCGAGTTAGCATCACAACCGATCGGAAGATCTCACTTGTTGGCCTTACAGTGACTCACCAGCCTCTCCATCTCATTCGATGGTGAAGGAGCCGGTGGCAGGTAGGAGGAGCAGATGACCACTCTCCTCCTGTTTTCACTTTCCCCCAGGGTCAGCAGAACTGCTGTCTGATGCCTAGTGGTAAATTCCGATAGATTCAAAGCACTTATCCCATTCACATAGATACAAGATCTAGGCCTATCAACAGTGTTACAGTAATATATTTTCCCCCTGTCATGCTCAGGTCCCTGACTCTTCTCTGGAAAGCCCAGGGTTCCTGAATCAGAGCTATTTTGACCATACCTTCAGAGGGTATCCTTTGCAGAACCCCTGAGGCAGCCTTACTGTGTTGTAGGTTGTCCTGAAGCACGGCAATGCCAGCCATGGTTCGGCCCCGCCCACATCTTCTTCCTCCCTTGTCTCCTTCTCTTCGAGGGGATATGGAGCCTTCCCTCAGTCCACTACCCACAGGGGCTTCCGAGTCAGACTCTTCTCCCATGGGGGAGACCAGGCTCGGTGCATTCTCGAAGGTGGGCCCAGAGAGGTGGAAAATGATGTCGTTTTCCTCTCCCCACGAAGGGTGAGAGGCGCAACTGGGATGTGCGAGTCTCCCAAAAGGAACCCCCACAGGCAGGGTTAAGGTAGTAGAGGGTGCGTCCCGACTGGGATTCCCATCGGGGCTCTCCACCGGTATTGAATCCCCCAAGGAAGAAGACGGACTACAAGAGTCCCTGTGAAGAGTGCGCCTCTAAGCGCCCTCCATAGTTTTGTTAGAGGGTTCCAAGTTAAACCACGAGTAGCTAGGGAAATATGGTGTCCACCCATGCAGAGCCCCGTATGCATGGGTAAGGCTAAATAAAACCGGAGGTCGCCCAGTATCCGGAGTCTCTCTGTTAGTGACTTCTTACCCTCCGCCCCGCAGATGCGGTCACCCTTAGCACAGAGACGCACCGTGGTGATGGGAGCTGTTTATTGACCGCCAGGTCTAGATCCGTCATGTTCAGCGATAACAGGGGCACCTCGAGGAGGATGTGGCTCTTCACCACGCATGACGGTCTTGGTGGTCCATAGGCATGTTCTGCCCTTGTCCCACCCTGGAGTCACTGACCCCTTACCCCCAAAGTCGGTGTAATTGTTGAACACAAAAAAACCGTAACTTTTTCCATTAAACTCTAGTAAAAATACAACAATATGATTCAAAAATGTTATGTGTAAAACAATTAATGTATTATCAAAAGAGAAAAATTATAATGGTACTATATTTTCCGTAGATCTTTAGGTTATTTCATAAATGCCTATCAAACTCGAGTGCACATAATATTTCGGTCAACAGTAGTGACTTGTTTCTTGTAAATTTTAGCCATTAGCGGCTTGCGGGCAGCACTGAAGCTACGCTGTAATTCAAGAGTAGTCTGAACGCGCGTAGGAAATTACGCGTGTAAGGCCCATCGTAGTCTGAACAAGGCATAGGGCTGTGCGATACCACGATATATCATCGACGATACTCGATATGCACTTGATATCGGGAGTCGATATTTCGAAACGCGATATCACGATATGTCGACATCCCGATATGTCGATTTCCGATATGTCGATATCCCGATATGACGATATCCTGATCCCGGTGTTTTATTCTGTCACCCTTAATAATGACTAATGTCCCACACTTAGGGCTGTGTGATACCACGATATATCGTCGACGATACTCGACATGCACTTGATATCGGGAGTCGATATTTCGAAACGCGATATCACGATATGTCGATATCCCGATATGTCGATTTCCGATATGTCGATATCCCGATATGACGATAAGCCGGATATGACGATATCCTGATATCGTGTTTTATTCTGTCACCCTTAATAATGTCTCTATTTAGCTCAATTTATCGGTAATAGTTGATCGGATTGAAAAGTTATAAACGGTCTCTTCCTTATAAAATCTTACATTTCCTCAATCTTAAATCATATATTTTAAATTGCCTAATTTCTCTTGTTATTAACTATAACTTTTTTTTTAATTTTTATGTAGGGAATGGAATGGCCATGGTGCGATTTTATCACTTAAAACTCGAATTCAACAAGAAAAATTCAAATTTGTTTATAAAATTATAGTTTTTCACAATAATTAGATATTTAAAAAATTTTTCACAGTTCTTTGACCAAGGAAAAATGGTTACATTTCAGCTCATATGGGCCGTATCAAAAAATTGTAAGGTTAATGGTAGTTTAGTGGGGCCGTCGTTCAGGTAGCTAGTGGGACGGAGGTCAGGACCGAGGATCCACCCTCGGTCTCCTCGAAAATCGACCCTCGCCCATCCCGAGAGCTCAGCGGAGGTAGACCTTTCCCAGCGGGTGGGGTACTCGGGGAAATTGACCACAGGACATGGTTTATCGAAGTTATAAACTTTGGAACGTATCAACAATTTATCTTCTTCATTGTATCGTTCATTCCAAGACGTCGAAAAACGTTTTTTGATCGATGCTCTACGATGAAAATTAAGGATTTTCCTATTTTTCGCGTAAAAAGCGGATGGGATGTGGCAACGTTGCTACCTGAGAGGGCGAGTTTGGAAAAAGAGAGCGGGAAAAGACAGCCCGTGCGAGTCTTATTCTGGGATCTCAATGTTCGATGCTCCATGTCTCTGATCCATAGAGTGCCTCGCTCCTTTCTTTTTGTCGATTCTCATATTAATTTCCTAAATTACTAGTCCAAAGCCAAAAGATTCTTTATATGTGTATATTATAGACCGCCTGATAGCGACGGCAGTTCAGTATCAGGCCTGGAGAGCAAGAGCAGTAAACTAAATTCGCTACCTAGTAACCTAGTAACCTAGTAAAGAACCTAGTAACTACAGACCCATTTCACTCACGTCAATCTCTTGTAAGATATTTGAGCACATTGTAGTCAGTTCGATCATGGGGCATTTGGAAAGTCAGGAATTACTCATAATCAGCCAACATGGGTTCCGGAAAGTTTGATCTTGCGAGACACAATTAGCTTTATTTGTACACCATATATTAGTCTACGTCGAAAACAGTACTGAAGTTGATGCGATATTTTTAGATTTTAAAAAGGCATTCGATAAAGTTCCTCATGATAAATTAATCTTGAAGTTAGAGAGTTTTGGTATAAATAAAGACGTATGTTGGGTAAAAGAATTATTAAGTGGGCGAGAGCAGAGGGTTGTCATATATGGTATCATGTCGGACACAATCAAAGTCACATGGGGAGCCTCAAATTTCCACTGGAATTGCTCTTGAATACAAATAACGCCCTACGATATGCTTTAATTGCTATGGAGTTTAGTTTATAATTTTGAATAATCTCTTTCCCTCGTCAATGGATGGATTGGTTAGAGAACTTTTTAATCCAGATTGACTCTGCCTTTGTCATTTCAATGACTTCCACACTTATGCTTAGTATATACTATCTAGGTTCTGCGTTTCCCCGTTTTATTTTATTAGGTACGTATTTATTAACTGCTGAGCGGGTATGCTACAAAACTTTACTATTTTGGCTTAAAATAACTTTCTTAACTTTATTAAACGACTTCAGTAACTCCTGTTCATGTCCTCGTATTTAAATCTACAAATGCTTCTCTCAATGCCAACCTTGCTAGACATGTGCTTGAGCTTGGACGCCAAATCCGAATAGCACGAGTGACGAACTGAAGGGACTCCAGGACACAGCAGGAGACCGTTGGGGGAGGATTGGGGGGAAAGTGAAAGTTCGTCGCGGGGCGACCACGCTATTGAACGCGTATGCCGAAAAGAAGTGCATGGTTTCTTCGTACCTTTGTTCTCATCTCCAGGCCACGAGGGTCGCGTCCACTCCCATTCTAAAAACTCCCAATATTTGTTTTGCTTGGTTTTAAACGGAAGCGGAAAGGGATAGGTAGGGGAAATATTTTAGAGTATTCTGTAGTGCATGATGCATGTATTACCCCTTAAATACTGTAGATACTAACAATCAAGTTGCATGAGACAATATAGTTGCTAGTTTGCATGTTAGTAGTGCATGCTTGGTGATCTTCACCCCCTGCCACACACCCTCGCGGTGGCTTGCAGGGTATCGTGTAGATGTAGATGTAAACGTAAGGGTCATGCATATAGATATTCGTAGCAGACTAGGAACAAAATCGCCAAGTCCAAAGGAACATCTATGGACAGGAGTGAGCTTTTGCAAATGTACATGATACCTTTAAAAATCTCCTCAAGGGGGTGTGGCAGGGGGCATGCATTAATAAGGAAACACTACCCAATCTAATAAATAAGTAATAATAATCAACAAGATATATCCGTTATGCAATGTAACTGGATGAATCTTTCACAACCTAACTTTGCATGGTCATTTATAACGTCCATAAATAGGTTTTGAAGTAGTTATATCCCGATACGTTGATATTTTTTTAATCCCATGTTCGAAAATATTTCTGCGTTGAATTCAATTGGGATATCAGTTTTTTTCGGAGAGAGGGTTCCGATTTTTACTCATTGCAATGCCTAAATGTTGTAATTAAAAATTCACCATTTAGAGGCTTAAACTTAGAAGATTCTTATTCTGCTCGAAAAAAGTACTAAATTGCCGTAAATTTTAGCATTTCTTAATTGAAGAAAAAATGTGAGCCTAAAATGTTGATTTTTAGGTCTGATTACTTCAGTAACCGAAGAGCACTGCTATCGAAGTGAAGTCAGTTTCGAATGTGCTATTACAATACCCTACCTCGTATGACAATTGAACGCGGGTGCCCGCGACGGAAAATCCTGTCTTATATGATGAAAGCCACAATTTTGATTGTAACCTGCAAAGGGAAAGGGCGAAATAATGCAGAAGACACATTCTGCATGATTATTAATGGGATTTCCAGTTAATGTTTTATGCGATGAAAACTATAATTAGAACTGGAATGCCTATTGAAACTTAGTGGAAAGTTGTCCAAGCCGGGCAAATATCCCATACATAGGCATGTATTTTTCCAATTATTAATATGTTATTGACGTCTTAGGAGAAGTTATCTGTGTCAAACTTACGCATGAGGTTCAGCCTTTTCATCAACCTACTGCTAGATAGCGATTCCTATCCCAGTTCCTCTAATAACTTGGAGACAATGCTGAATTTATCTAAACATATTTTTACAAACCTACCTGACTTTGTCTGTACGCGATCCCATATACTAGCAGCATACTCGATGTGCGGTCCTACTAGTGAGAAATAACAGTGTTCTTTTACCATTCATCACTTTACAATGTACTCTGAATGTATATATTAATTGATGAGTGTGTAATATCTAGGAAAGTAAACCAAAACCACCCATAATCTTGGCTAATGCTGACTTCTTGAAATTTATTAAATGAGTTGAGCAGTTCCTGTTTCATACCACCATAATAAGCCTTACCCAGCAGCGGCGTCGGAAGTGGGGGGAAGAAGGGGCAATCGCCCCCCCCTCCCCCAGAATTTGCCCCGTGCCCTTGAGAAATGAGTCTTCATCAATAAAAAATAAATTTCACTTGTATCCAGCTTGCCTATTCCCTTCTGACGTATATTCTACCACCTTCATATGCACTTTTAGCGGAATTCTAATCTCTACCCCCTCCTATCCGCAAAAAAATGCGGGCCCTTTTCATAGGAGCCGGGCCCTTTTCAAGGTTGGCCCCTCCCAGCGACAATAGTTCCGACGCCCCTGATACCGAGCAAATAAATGTTTCCTTTCGGCTCGTGAGATTGTTAGCTCTCAGAAAAAATTGAGCCGTGACTACTTTATGGCCTCAAATGCTTTTCTCGGCTACTACTTTTACAACATGTTCTGGTACATTTGCCGCTAATAAATAGAAGGTATTATTTCCTCTGGTGGATGCTGTTACCAATTGATGCATTGAGTGTGTTGTGAAGGTACACAATAGTGACTCGCAGAGCTCCTTGTCTTTTACTCCGGTGATAAACCTATTCGTGTCCCAGTCTATGGACGGAAGTATGAAATCTCCACCTATTATTATGTTTCGATCATTTCCGCGCGAATTGAGTTTACTGCTCTTGCTCTCCAGGCCTGAGACTGAACTGCCGTCGCTATCAGGCAGTCTATAATATACACATATAAAGAATCTTTTGGTTTTAGGCTGTCGAAGTGAACACCATACGCTCTTTAACATACTCTCAGATTAGAACTCACATTTATTGGTGTAGTAATCCTTAGCTGCAATAAAGAAGAACATATAGGAGTCACTAAGAGGAACGTAGCTTTCTTGTCACGTGCATCGAAAACACTTACTAAAATAATCAGCCGAAGAATGGAAGGAAAGATTGGAGGAAACCTCTCGGATAACCTATAAATGGTAAATGATTTTGGAATATATTCATTATCTGCGATTTCGTTTGATAACCAACTTTCTGTCCCTATAATTACATCCGCATCGGTGCCTTTAATGATATGGTAGCATTAAACTACTTTATTTTTATACTACGGCAGTTTAGTATCACCAAATATATATTTCACCATTTAGCAACTTCTCTGGTCGTTGATAGTAACCTCCATTAGCCATCTTAGGAAAACTAATTGCCAATAATTTGTCATCACTGAATAATTACTTCTGAAATTCCCCATCTTTCCCGTGACTCATGTAAAAGCCGCCATCAACTAGCCATTTCACAACATGGAATGGAATAAGATGTTCAAGATACTGAAAGCAGTTGAGATGGACTAAAACGACAAATAAATACTCGCCTCCGCAAGAATCAGGTCACAACAGTACGAATGAATGATGGAAGGAAAATAGAAGCCAAAACAAATGAGGAGTTAGACAAAGATAGAGCCTCTCGCCATTATCATTTAATATAATATATAACTAAAAGAATCAAAACGAGAAGCAGAAGAAATTGGTATAAAAGTAATCAAGGTTAATGTTGAAGAAATAAACATGCCTCCGGTTCGCAGATGGCTATCGCAGTTCTAACAGAAAGGCAAGTGGACCTGTAAACATCTTGGAATATTACGGACCTAGTAATTTAGGAAATTAATATGAGAATCAACAAAAAGAAAGGAGCGAGGCACTCTATGGATCAGAGACATGGAGCATCGAACATTGAGATCCCAGAATAAGACTCGCACGGGCTGTCTTTTCCCGCTCTCTTTTTCCAAACTCGCCCTCTCCGGTAGAGCAACGTTGCCATATCCCATCCGCTTTTTACGCGAAAAATAGGAAAATCCTTAATTTTCATCGTAGAGCAGCAATCAAAAAACGTTTTTCGACGTCTTGGAATGAACGATACAATGAAGAAGATAAATTGTTGATACGTTCCAAAGTTTATAACTTCGATAAACCATGTCTAGTGGTCAATTTCCCCGGGGACCCCACCCGCTGGGAAAGGTCTACCTCGGCTGAGCTCTCGGGATGGGCGAGGGTCGATTTTCGAGGAGACCGAGGGTGGACCCTCGGTCCTGACCTCCGTCCCACTAGCTACCTGAACGACGGCCCCGCTAAACTAACATTAACCAATTGTAAAGAACCTCTATTATATAAAATTACATGCTCTTTCGCCTTATGTTATTATGTTATAAGTCGATATGTCGATATCCCAATATGTCTATATCCCGACATATCGATATCCCGATATGTCGATATCCCGTTATGTGCTTATCACGATATTTCCTATTTATATCACGGAACCGATATATCGCCGAATCCGCGACATCAGAATGATATCGTCGTGCGATATTCATTACAGCATATCGCACAGCCCTAGCCGCAAACCAACATTCACATCATAATCTCAGAGAAAACAACGGGAAAGGCAGAGCGCCACCCATAAAAACTCAGTAAAAATGTTGTCTATTTACGGAAATAATAGTCTTTTAGGTCTTATTAGCACCCTGTCATCCACTAATATTCCACAAGTATATTTCGTTTAAACGGGATTCCTCTTTTTAACACCAATAATTTGAATCATCATCACTCACCAATCCTAGGATTGGTTTGCCGCAACCCCTCCACTCGATTCTTTTATCGGGCAATATCTCTCTTCATAGTAACGTAGTTCATCTACATCTACAAAATACCCTTCAAGCCACCGTGAGGGTGTGTGGCAGGGGGTGAATAGGTATCACCAAGCATGAACTATCGACATGCAAACAAGCAACTATGGGGTCTCTTGAAACTAGATTGTTACTATATATAGTATTTAAGGGATTTACACATGCATCATGCACTACAGATTAGTCTAAAATATTTCCCCTGCCTATCCCTTCGCTATGCTCCCTATTCTCTTCTCTTATAGTACGGGGAAAAATGCCATTTTGAATCTATCAGTGCGACAATCTATCTCTCTAATCTTATTTATCTGATCGAATCTACCATAGTACGCTGGTGATTTTAATATGTGCCTAACATCTTCAGTCAAGCTATCCGGTTGAAATTTCTCTTCTGGATTTAATCTGTACCTTAACCTCGGCTCTGATAATGATTCCCACCCTAAATCACGAATTAATTCTGATACACTACTCAACATATCGTAACTCCTTTTAACGAACCTAGCTGCTCTATGCTGTATACAGTATAGTTCTCTGATCAAACCTAATTCATTCGGATCCCATAAACTGGCTGCATACCCAAGGTGGGGCCTAACTAGTGAACAGTAACATCACTCTTTTGTCTTCTCATCGCATTTCCCAAGTATTCATTTTTAAAAATCCTATCGCTCCTATTCGCACGGCCGCATATTTCCCGGATGTGTCTACCCCACGATAAATCTTTAGTGATCGTGACCCCTAAATAACTTACGGTATCCACGCTTTCCATCTTCGTGTTATTAATTTTATAGGATCGCTCAATCGAATTATTCATTCTCCAAAAATTGATAGCCAAACACATTTTAAGGTTAATTTCTAACTGCCATTTTTCGCACCACTTTTGAATTGCATCTAAATCCTTGCTAAATTTCTTCTTCGCTAAATTTCTTCTCGCGATTTCTTATCTTCTTCTTTTGATATACAGTTCCTCTCTTTCACGTCCTTTACGATCCGTTTTAGATGACTCATAAGAGGCGTACCTTTTCCTATCTTTGCGTTCACTTTTCCATGGTCTATTGTCTTCATCAGGCCATCGTGTCTTAAGATATGGCCGATTATGTTGTCCCGTCTTCTTTTTATAGTTTTCAGCAGACTTCTCTTTTCTCCACTTCTTCTTAAGACTTCTTCATTTGTCACTCAGTCGATCCATTTTATCTTCATCATTTCTCGGTAGCACCACATTTTACCGTATTTACTCGTGTAAGCCGCGCCCTCGTGTATACCGCGCATCCCTATTTTCGGGAAGGCTTGTGAGGAAAAAAATTATTTGTCAGAAAATTATTTTTTTTGCTCTTGAATCTGCATCATTTTGTCATAACATGAATGCACGTTCTTTAAGAGAAATGCTGTGCCTATATTACATGTACGTCTTTCTCATTAATTGATTTAATTACGTGTTAATATCGTCACGATCGTCATCGCGTCGTGCATCGATGCACGGCCTCTTTTACTATGCATCTTTTTCTCGTAGCATCTTACAGTAATCACAGTTACATACGACACATCATCCAACTATAAAAATGGCATCTTTTCAAAATAACATCTAACTGGAATAATTGCAGAAATATGTACAATTTCAACCCGTGATTACTTTATTAAAACGGAAATCCGTTGGCATATCAACAAATAAAAGCAGAACGCCATCCGTAACCTAGCGGTGGTCTCGTCTGCTCTCTGCGCAGTAGCTGTGGACTTGGACGATTTAACAACACCGGAAAGTCTTGGGAACACACGGAAACAATTAAGCTCAATTTAATAACAATTATAATTCTTATAAAACTAAAGAAAAACATATTCGCGGAAATAGAATCGTAAATCACTATAAATGAATATTCATATCATAATAGTTCCCATTTTTAGTTTTCGTCACTGGTAGATTCAGATACACCATATTTCCTTCCTGCAGCTCGATTTTCTACTTTCTCGGCATCGCTTATAATATGTTGTTTTGTACTCACGGGAAACGATCGCAATTTCACATCAGAATTCATTTTTAGGGTGATAATTGCAAATTATTTTAAAATGCTAAATGATCGATTCGAACTCGTTCAGCATTAGAGATTGACTGTCGTAAGGTAATCCTTACGTCTTGAGAGCTGTCTTACGTCCTCTGTAGAATGGGTTTAAATGTTTTCTCAAAGTTAATTATTTAGCATTATGATAAACTATGAAATGGTTAGAAAATTACATTCTTGAAGTTTAACTAATTCGTAAAAGAAGAAATTCAAGTATTTTGATGTATATTGTCAGGTGTCATCATTTTTTTTGGAAATTTTAATATATACCTTATGTAATTACTTATTGTCCTTTTCACTATGGAATGCGACATGTGCCATCGTTCTGTGCGGTTATACGTCGTATTTCATCTACAAAGACATTTTTTTATAAAATCGAAAAATATAACTGCAAAAGATTAGGTACGGTAGGAATGGTTCAAATAAGATATTTCGTTTGAATATGATGAAACAGAGTTATTTAAATTCAGATAGAGTGTTCACATCCGTGGATAGGGCCTTAAATAAATGAGGTATCGAACATAAAACGAATGAGGTAATTGTCTCATATGAGAAAATCGGAACCACGAATTACGCTGATGTGCGAAGAATTGTTGGAGGACATTATAATGTAGAATTACTTAGGCAAGCTTTTGATTTCAGGGAATTGCATTTTATTCTCTGAATAAATGTACACCACATAGTCAATCAAAAATGTACTTAAACAATTCATGTCTCTTTGAAAATACCAAAATGTATATTTTTTTCCGAGAGTTGATAATGATGGGCACACTGAGAAAAACATTAATACAAAATGTATTTTTATATATTTTTTATAGAAATATATTTTTTAAAGAAATGGAATGTTTGACGTGTGAAAAAAGGTCTTCTCTTGCGAAAAACATTTTGGGAATTTCATTTCGATGAAAGCACCACTGACGCTAAAGAAAAATTATTGGAAAATATTTCAGTGATAAGAATCCTTAGACACAAGGACAAATAAAATTAATTCGAATAAACAGTCACTTTATTAAAACATCCATCACAGGTCGACATTGAAATATTTTAACAGTGGAAACATGATACCATCTTCCGCATCATGCTTATTCATGACAAAGTAAGTCCAAAAAAAGGGTGAAATATTTGTAGAACATTTATGATGACTTGAATAAAGAGGTGAAGTGAATTTGGGCATAGGATACATACTATTCAGAATACAGCAGGGAGCCGAATACATAAACATTCACCCCTTTTGCTTCTCCCTATACAAGTAAATGACATAAAGAGAGATTCAGTACATTTGTCCACAATGAACTCCACTTCAACATTAACGAAAAAATTAACTCTTGATGCAAGAAATATGTTTCAATAATTTGATGCCCACGACACAGGCAAAAAAGACACCGCTGTTTTCATCCACACTCATCGCTCACGAATTGAACCACGACCTCCTCAACTTTAGTTTAACTCAAGTTTAGGCTCTATTCGGAGGAGTGCTTACGAGCAGTCGATCGTGATATCACAGTTCAGCTTGCCGTCGTCCCGTTGTATTTGGTTCCCGTTCACTCCGTTGGTGGTCCTGCTTTTCCTCCGGTGCGAGGACACTATCAGTACCTTGCCGTCGCTCCCAGAGGCGCTGCGGTGCCTTCCCGAGCGCCCCTTGGAGTGGTGGTGGTGATGGTGGCGATGGAGCCTGGGGCGGGGGGCGTCGAGGTGTTGGAGGGGGGTGCCGTCAGGGGGGGCAGACACCAGGGCCGAGTCCTCCTCGCCCAGGATCCTTGGGGGACACCCTGCCGGTCTCTTCCTTGACACTGCTCGGTTCATGAAGCTCACGTTGGTAGCCGTGCTGCGGCGTGTCGAACCCTCTCGGCTGAAGTTCACCGAACTGACGAGAGAGAA
Source organism: Platycnemis pennipes (assembly GCA_933228895.1). Lineage (NCBI taxonomy): Eukaryota > Metazoa > Arthropoda > Insecta > Odonata > Platycnemididae > Platycnemis > Platycnemis pennipes. Next base: position 16,858,828 of record OW121856.1, read on the forward strand.
AAACACAAACAGTTCTTTATCTTTAACAGTTCTTTAACAGGGGAGTATTGTATTTACACCGGCATCGGTGGCGGTGGGGTAAAGTCCTCGTCTGCCAAACCGAAGGTCGTGGGTTCGTGTCCCGATTGGGTTAAAATACCCTATCCAGGGCATGGGTGTTTTTAAATGTGTAACGTCCACATGTAAATTGCTTGTAATTGGGGGAACCTGTGAGCAACTAGAATAGACTAGAAATATAATATAGACTTAGACTAGAATATAATTATTAATCCTTTTTATATGATGATATGCAAAAATGTTTGGGGTGAATTCACCAAATATATATGGGTCATTCCACCTCAATTCAACAAACGTTTGTCACTTAGGGTCTCAGATTTTGATAAAAATTGGTGTATGGGAACAAAATAAACTCAAACTGAATAGCCTCAAACAGTTTTGTGAAAAAAAATTTTTTGAGCGAATTATGCATGTTTTAATTTTTTCGCATTTTTAGCACAAAACCGAGCCTTAAATCATATTATCACTTATATCTCCGCTTATAATTGTCATACAACAATGATTAATAGCTCTTTTTAAAGCTAACTCTTTATTAAATGCAAATATGTCAATAAAAAATTATTTTCTTCTAAACCCTATTGTTGTTCATTACAAATGTTTAAAAAAGTTTTAATAAACTTTTATCAAATACTGCATCTCAGAATCGGCCGAAACTTTTTTCCATAATCTTAACATACCCAGCTAACTATTCCAAAAATAAAATTTAGTGGCAATACACAAATGCGTTTTTTATAAATATTTAAACATTTACAACTTTCTCTCCCGCGGCCCGTCGGCTCCCCCATTTGGAATACATGCAGCAGACACGCGATCCAAGCCTAAAAATGTCCTAATTGCTCAAGGTCTTAGCTATATGAGATAAAAATATATTATAAACTATAAATGTTAACAACAATTGTTATTGGTCTTTCACTTTTCGAGCTAAATATTGAGTTGATCCAAATTTCTCTTGAATTTTTGCCACACTCCAGGTTTTAGGCAGTGTAGACAGGACTAAAATTTTTTCACTATAGGAAATAGCTTCACCAAATTTTACCTTGAGTTAACTTAGCATTTCACACCCTACTAACTCTTATGGGCCGAAGGAAGTTCTTGCTTTTCCCCATACTTTCCCAATTTCTCTTCGATAAACAGAAGTAAATTTATGAATTTTGTACTTCTCAATTTTTTTTATTTACTAGTGATGTACCGATTTTGGATAAACTCAGGTTGATTTTCTCTAGCACAGATTAACGAGGTGAATAAGGTGCACCATCGCTCTCTCCTTGTGAGTCACTGTCATTGCTGGAGTTGCTTGTAGGTAACGATACATGAGCCTCCGCAAATTGCAAACCAGTAGGCCCCGGTTGTGACAGTACTGCTTCTGCAGCCACAAGCTGCTCAGGAACGTCTTCTTGGTGACTGATGGGAGACCTTGGTGTGTCACCTTTCGCGACTCCCTTATTCAGAAACACTCTGCACTGACGACACAATTTTCTGCCCTCGACCAAAGACATCGCTCTAGTGCTGAAAATTTTCGATTTGTAATATTTGGCAGTAATTGTATATAAATTAGCACTACGGATAATTCAATGCAGTGGCAGTGGATGACAATACAGTTTTGACGCTTTGAATAGAAAGCAAGAAACGATTTTTCATTTTAATGCACACTGTTTCCACTTTGACACCACTTCTATCCTCGATGAGCTGCAGAACTCTTCGATACATTTAAAGACACTGTCCCGCGAACACTTTCCTCCACTCACTGCGCCAATGGAGCAAATTTTGACACAATTTTGACAATTAATTTAAAAAACTATGTACGAGAAAAAAGAGAATGCATATAGCTCTTGAATAAGGAGATGCACACGCGGTGACAGACCAAAACAAACTGAGACTTCTTCAGTGAATAAACGCGGCTGTCAACAAAAACATGTGGAGCTAGATGGTCTTCCTTCAAGCTTTTAGGCACATGCCGCAATGGGCAGAATTTGCCACCAACTAGGGTCATAATAATAGGGTTCTGAAAGGAAGTGGAAAGGTTTGTACCCTCTTGCTATCCGTCGGTGCCATAAAATATTTCTTTTTAGAGAGCTACGTTTACGGAATACGTCTCAATGCACGAAAAGCCACAGCTGCAGGCTCTCGACTCGAATTGAAAATGAAATGGACATTTATTTGGACACTAAAATCGGAGTTTTCAGAAAATTTGTCTATAAAGATAAAAAGAGTGAGATAGCAAAAACGAAGACATTTTTCTACTAGAACAAATGATGAAAAAATTCCATAACTGTAATTTATTTTCATTTCATTTCATCAATGAATTATACTTGAAGATTCTTAAAAAGTTTTTTCATATAAATAGTCACAGATTTTTAGCTCAAATAAATGTTAATCCGCCTGAAAACTTAAGTGGGGCTCAATGGTAAATTTCTCTGCAAACCTCCATTTAACAGAACAAAACAATTGTTGTTAACATTTATAGTTTATAATATATTTTTAACTCATATAGCCACGAACTTGAGCAATTAGGAAATTTTTAGGCTTGCATCGCGTGTCTGCTGCATGTATTCCAAATGGGGGAGCCGACGGGCCGCGGGAGAGAAAATAGCAAATGTTTAAATATTTATAAAAAACGCATTTGTGAATTGCTACTAAATTTTATTTTTGGAATAGTTAGCTGGGTATGTTAAGATTGTGAAAAAAGGTTTCGGCCGATTCTGAGGTGGATTATTTGATAAAAGTTTATTAACAAGTTTTTAAACATTAGTAATGAACAACAACAGGATTTAGAAGAAAATAGTTTTTTCATTGATATACTTGCATTTAATAAAGATTTAGCTTTAAAAAGAGCTATTAATCATTGTTGTATGACAATTACAAGCGGAGATATAAGTGATAATATGATTTAAGGCTCGGTTTTGTGCTAAAAAGGCGAAAAAATTAAAACATGCATAATTCGCTCAAAACATTTTTTTTCACAAAACTGTTTGAGGCTATTCAGTTTGAGTTTATTTTGTTCCCATACACCAATTTTTATCAAAATCTGAGACCCTAAGGGACAAACGTTTGTGGAATTGAGGTGGAATGACCCATATGTTTATTTATTTATTTATTTATATCATAAATCGCATGCACATCTAAATCTTTACAACACCCACCCACCATGTGTGTGGCATTAGGTGAATTCACCCCAAACATTAATGCTTATCATCATATAAAAAAGAATTAATAATTATATTGTTGTCTAACTAGTAAAAAAGATAAAAATAGCAAAGCACGCATGCAAAAACATGCTGTTTATTGGCTTAGCAGCCCTTACACCAACACACAACTAAAAATAATAAGTTTATTACTCCATATACAAATTACATTTCAATAGCAAATGTAGAGTAATTTTAGGTGGCCTTGAAGCAGAACCTGTTTACGGCCACCATCAAATAATAATACATTATGCTTTACTTAAAGATACATACTCGTGTATTGATACCATACAATCTCTTAACAATGTAAGTAGCTTAAAAGCTACTTAATAACATTTTATTTATAACTCATTTACATTAATTATTTACAACAATATTTGCTCTACACTTTCTTTGGTGAGAAGCGAAGAATGTACATTTTGAAAAAAAAATTTCATAGACTCAGAAATAGTGCATGACTGGGGTAATAGATTGTATACCTTTGGTCCTACATAAAAAAAACATCTTTTAAACAACGTCAAATTTGGTTTTGGTAAGGGTATACTTTTTTTTACGCAGGGTAAAGGGAGAAGGCAGACACAGAAATATTTCAGAGTTACCACTTCTAGTATAAAAACACCGTAGAACCTTATAAACATATAGATGCCTCAATGGAAGCAAGCGTAAATGAAGAAAAAGTGGAAAGGATCTCTCAAATCTGTTCTTTTTTCCTCGTGCCAATGCTATCCATTGATACTCTTGTATTTACTAACTATTGGACTTATTTACAAGTTTTCATGTCACTTATTGTACGAGGAAAGAAGGACATTTTGAATCTGTCAGTTCGGCAATCAATTTATTTGATGATATGATTTATGCCCAGCCTACCATAGTAAGTTGGAGTTTGCAAAATATTAATAACGTCACCAGGGAAAAAAACTATATTGGAATTTATCTCGTGAGACTTACGGCCATTAGGGTCAAAAAAATTAATTTCCGAAAGGGTTTTACGAATTAGATTTCTGGAAAATATTTCAGAAAAATGAATCCCTTGACACCAGGACATATGCGATTTATTCTAATAAACTGTCACTTTTTAAAAAAAATCATCATAGATCAACATTAAAATATTTTAAAAATGCAAAACTCTGTGAGTTTTTAACCCCTGTAAAATGTTCATGCATGGGAAAGTAGGTACGAAGGAAGGAGGGAAATTTTTTGTAGACCTGTAGACAATCTCATTGATCGTGTGTTTTTCTCCTCAAATTTTATTTCGTCAGTACTATGTTCGAGGAATTTGGCAACAAGATAGGAAGAGGTTGCATATTTGGTCTAGTGGAAATTACATTTTAGAAAATTGACGTCTTAACCTCAGAATCTGGGTCCAAACTCCAGTACAAATTTCGCACTATGGGATTTCGATATAAAAAATTGGAAATACAAAAATGCTTTCAAAAGAGTTTTTTTTCAAATCAGGGTTTTTGATCATTAGAAACACGATGAAGCCAATTTTGTTTTCGAAAACAACTGTGACCCCTGAAATGGCACAATCAAGGACATATGTGTGATACAAAGCGAAACAAGGCAACTAACCTGTCCGATCATAGTTTTAAATGGTCAAAAGTAAGGTCTCCAGATCTCTCTTGTCATATCTTGACCTTAAAGGGTTACGTGAGGGTCAGAGTAACGAGGTGTAAGCATGCAAATCAGCGAAAAAATGTGTTAATTAACAAATTTAAGGACCACGAACTGGCCGCGAGAACCTTAACGGCGTTACCCGCTGAAATCGTACAATAGAAGAAATTCCATAGAAAAGTTCTGCGCATGTGCGCATGCTGGTCGTGAATTCGTTATAAGTAAGCATCTTTGTGTTTCAATGTCGGCTTTAACCTCAAGGATAGTTGCACCAGCGCACGACTTCGGCTGCTTAGTGGAATAATAAGTCCAGAAGTCTGTGAACATCTTGTTCCTTTAAAGCCTCTATAATTTCCACAGAGATAGAGTACTTCTTGGTAGCTCAACTGGGAGAGTATCTGTCCAGATTATCAAGGAGTCCGGGTTCGAGGCCCGGTGAAGGCGAATGTTTTTTTCTCTGTGGAATATCTGCTAATACGAATTCTTATATGGGTGAAATTTATTGGCCGTCAACGAGGATAATTCTCAAAATCACGAAATTTTGCGAAATAGCTGTCTGCTGCATTTAAACTTTCATGTTTTGAAAAAGAAAAACTATAATTCATTAAATCATATTATAGAAATGGGAATTTTTTGGTATTCCCATTTCTTGTGGGTAAAATATGATGTTTTTGGATAAATTAGTTTTGAATGAGTTTTGAAAAAGAAGTGGATGAAGAAGATGGAGTTTGGCGATACATTGTAAAACCAATGTAGACCATTGATTGCTCCAAACTTAATTGCCTCCTACCCGTCAAATATCAGGGAGTAGAAAAACACAAGAAAAGTGTCCTAGCTTTACTCCACCTCACTGATAAAGATATTCTACAATATGATCAGCTAGATGAGAAAAAATACTATCGTAACAGTTGAATATGAATCATGGTACCTTATGTCATATTTTATCAAACGAAGATTCTGCTAACAGCTGCAAATACAAGCATGGAAGTGAGGGAGAATTTCATTATAACATACATCTGGAGCATTTTACCACATGGCTGTGAGGCATGGACGGCAACAGAGAAGTCAAGGCTGAAAGTATTTTAAATGTGGTACCACCAGAGAATGATTAAGATAAAATGTATCGACCGGATGACAAACGAAGAAGTCTTAAGAAGAGTGGAAGAAAAGAGAAGTCTGCTGAAACCCCAAAAAAAGACGGGACAATGAAGCCTAATGAAGACAATCGTTGAGGGAAAATGGAAATAGAAGAATGGTAAATGCTAATGTGTGAGACACAAGGAGCAAGTTGTGAAGAACGTAAAAGAGAAGAATTTCGTTGATATGAAGAGGTGGGAGAATTGTGTAGAGAGCTGCGTCAAAGAAATCCTAGGATTGGTGACCAATGATGGTGATGACCTTATGCCGCATGGAATTCATTGTTTTCTAGGATGAACTTCAATGAAATGTGGCGTTTATTTGCCGTTACAAAAACGGAATAAGGAAACACAACATTCGTTCTGGAACAAAAAAATACGGATCCTAACACATGAAGGATTGCTGGAAATCCTGTAGAGTTGTGGAAGTATGTAATTTGGAGAACCTGTGAATGAAGTCATCAAGGAACACGAAAGGCCAGAAAGGAATAGAAATGCTTTCCAGGAGCACACAATATGTTACAACATAAATCCTTCACGTTTCCTAATATTCTTTCAGTTCCTTTTGATAAAATAGATAGCAGCTATAAATAGCGGAAAATAATAATTGATAGGACTTAAATTTCAGGGTAAATGACAGGGTAATTTTCGCTATCGGTATAAAAATTGTTTGAAGGGACGTACTTGCAGCCGGTTGACCTGTAGCTGCTCTTGTGGCCACCGGGTCTCCAGAGGTGAAATGCGCCGTATATGAGAGGGTTGACGAGGCTGTTAGACATCCCGAAGAAGAAGATGCCCGACTGCAGTTCTTCACTCAACTGAAAAGTACGAAATGTAACAGAGGATTTAATAGTAGGTTCGGAGTATTTTTGACAACCTTCGGATTATGTTCTACTAAATTAATTTCATTTTACTAATAAAAAGGAAGTCTTCAGGCTTCACTTGGTGGAACCGCATCACAGTAGCAAATTAAAAAATCATTTTGTTAAATTGTTCAACGCGTTAAAACCAAATTATCCCTCCGCTTCATTTCAGATTTATATGCCCCCCAACATGAGGTTTCTTCAAAACTTTGGTGCATAATCCCATTTCTTGGTAAGGTTTTGCGATTGTGTAACTAACCACATCCCGAAAGACAAACTCAGAATATCCTTCTATAACCCCTATACCTTAGATAAGCTAATTGTCAATTACAAGTTTAACTATGATGTCTCAAACAAAAATGGTGTTTACATGCTTCAATGTGATAACTGTGATGCCTCTTACACTGGTCAAACCGGACGAGCTATTCACACCCGTGTGAAAGAACACAAAAACTGTCAAAGAGAAGGGGATTATAGCTCCCAATTCGCCAAACACCTCATTGAAGAAGATCACACCAGTAACTTCATCCCCAAAGTGCTCCACACCCATTGTAAAGGCCACAAGTTGAACTTCCTCGAACAGTTGGAGATAACGTCTGCTACCAAAAACAACGTGCATCTGTTAAATGAATATATGTTCCCTTCCAACTCTCCTTTCCTGACCTTACCTTTTCTCTCCTCCCTAACTTGACCCATCTTCTTAACCCTCCCTCCTCCGGCCTAGTCACAACTAGTTATTGTCCTCCCTCCTCCTGTCCCCCCCCCCCCCCCTATTTCCCATTGTTGCCCCAACCCATGGATCACGTGAACACCTTTGCGGGTATATAAGGACCTCGCTGACTCTCCGCGCTTACCTTGAAGATGATTGGTATACATCAAAACCTAGGTTACAATAAAATTTTATGAATCTTACAAACTGATTTTTTTCTATTTGATTCATTTTTCAATGTATCATTTTATTTTCCGAGACTGATGACTATTGACTGCATCATTAAAATATGAAATTTAAACGGCTAAGAAATACTATTAATCTGTTGTTAATCACAAATGTTTTTTCCCAATTTTCGCCATCATACGACCAAAGGGTGAGGCAAAAAGTACATTTAAAAGGAAATACGACTTAATGGACGCTGAGCAGTAAGGGATACGGTTGGAGAAATGAGACTTAGCCTCAGATGATGCTGAGAGTTCCACAGTAAGCATGGATAACATTTGCAGAAGGGCATTATTATTCAAATACTCAAAATCATAAGAGTTATAAAACGTTTTGGAAGGTGTGTAGTATTTCCTTTGGCATAGCCGCGTAATAATAACCCTAAAACTCCAAAGCACCCACAGACATGTATAAATATGTATCCATAGCTTTACATCATCTTGCAGAAATGTTTTTTCCCTTGCTCGAGAGGTTGCAAACGTGCATTAAAAAGGTATGAATTCAGTAAAACATGTACAGGAGTGAGAAAAGCATAATGGAAATCCGCCATAGTTTAGCAAGGGACATTAAAAATAGGGCCTGCCATCCAAAACTATTATCCCCGGAGCAGTGGCTAGAGTACTACCTTCCCATCCCTAGGATCCAGGTTCGATTCCCGGCAGTGGTGGATTTTTCAGTGTATACTGAAGTACGGTCGCTACTTGAGTGCCTAGTGGAGGGCATTTCAGGTGCAGTACTCCGTCCGTCGGATGAGACGTTAAGCCGTGGTCCCCTTGGCGCCTTTCGTTAAGAGTAGGCTAATGCCGACGCCGGGTTTCTCTCCACCCTTCCTCCGTTCCCTGAACACTTCTACCATTACCCAATTGCCCACCTATCCTAAATGGCTCACCTGTCGGTCGCCTCCCCTGAAATAGCTAACTAAAGCCCGTTTCACACGATCATCGACCTCTTGCTTGCTATGTATGTACCTGTTGTTCCATATGATTCCATAATAATTAAAAAAGGGAATATCGCACAGCGTCTGTAACGTTATATGATTGGTCGACGTCCACTGGATCGTAATGCGAGCTACTGTCCGCGCCAAAATCTTGTATGCTCGAGTTTAAAGCTAAATAACTCCGAAATTGTTCATCGCAGCGCAGAAAAAGCGCAGCGTTGCCGGCGGAGTGTCCTGCTCTGGGCTCGCGCGTTTTTTTCAGGAAACATAAAATTCAATATAAAATAAGGTGCTAAGTTCAGCTAATTGATAATATGTGACTCACTCTGGAAATTTTAAGAGGAAAATGACAGTTTTAGTCTCGTGGCGTCATGATACATAGTTGCCGAGAAAAAGTGCGGTTATAAATGGAATAGAATACCAATAAGTACTAAAGTTAAAACCTTGAAACTTCGCGGACGTAATAATAATGGTATATTTTACCTTGTATTAAAAATTCGTTTTAGTCAAACGCTTTGCTTGGAGGTTATTAGACGTCAAATTGACGCATGGCGCCGTAGGTCTAAAAAATGGGCCATTTTTTTACTCTAACGCGAGAACCAAGTCCAAAATATGTTTTTAAAAGCTATTCGAACAATGTAATCAGTCAAAAACAAATTTATCTAAATTAATATGTAAATAATGTGAAAATCCGATGAACGGTTTCGGAGTTATTTAGGTTGAAACTCAAGTCTACAAGTTTTTGCTCGATCTAGTAATAGCAATCAAGTACCGCATCAAGTAGGAAATCCAGTAGCTCAGCGAGTATGCTAGCTAGTTTCCTATTGGCGAAGGTTTATTAATTCTCCGGTTCTGAGTGGACGATGAAATTCAAGAAAAGTAATGCACATTGTGAAGACTGAGACTTCAGATGGACCTTTAATAGGTAAACATAAAAGAGAATTAACTTGCATTTGGAGATAAAATCCAAAATACTCGCGTTTTAACTGTTTATAAGGCCTCATAAAAAAAATCGGAAGACAGATTACAATGAGGATGATGTAAATAAGGATGAAATAATACCACACAACAAAAGGGATAAGTTTTATTTAGTACCTGTTTGATCAGTAAACTAAAGGCACTAAGGTGCGTCCAAAGATAATCAGGAAATATCATTATATGAAGAATTTGTTTCCTTAAAATGACACAAGCAGAACAAGGGATTATATACCCTCGACAATAGGAGTAGTCGGGGCTAATAATATAGTGTGAAATAAGTACCGACTAAGCTACTAAAAGCAGGTGAAAAGGTAAGCAAGATCAAGGAGCTAAAGGAACAGGATGGTATAGTTGAATTGATTTGTTTGTAGTTTTCATTGATTTATAGTTTGAATTAGATTGAAGATCACTCACTCACTCAGTGATTCAGTTTTGATAGTTGAGGTTAGAGCTCACCCCGGACTAAGCCACAGGCGTGTGCATTTCACACAATCAGGGTAGGGGTAGGGGGTCCAGTTCCTTTCCCTGGGCCACCTCGCACTTCGAGGATTTTTCGTTCGGGGGCGTCCAAAGGATTCATCCAGATTTGAACCCGGGACCCTTTGATCAGTAGCCAAGCGCTCTACCCACTAGGCTGTGGTAGCCTTCTACCACAGCCTAGTGGGTACTCACGATACTGGAAATATTGAATAACTTGCGAGTATCCTCGACCTTGACCGTGATCCTCTGGATCAAAAATCGTGTGAAACGGCTTAACTAACTATTAGCCCTGTTAAGAGGAACAGGCCCAACCTCTGGCAAGGACTGGTTTCGCAGAAAAGGCTTTTTAAAAATATCTATTATATTTTCACAATTTCCATAGTTCAGTCCATAATTGAAGATATAGATAAGAATATTCATTCATTTCTTTCATTTATTATTTTTTATATTTTATTGTTTTGAACAAAATGTTTGAATATATAAAGGTTTTATTAGCCGCTAGGTTTAATGCTTGTATAGATTAGCACCAGCCTCTGCTTTCACTTGTTGATGATGGTAACCCCAACACAGATAATCCTCTGGGGTACCTATATTCCCCTCTAAATTTATGTGTTTGTATTATTTGTATGTATTATTTTCTTAGAGGTGGAATAAAAATTATTATTAAATATGCATTAATATTGATGTCAGTATTCGAGGGAAGAATTAAGAAAATAATTATTCAATTGAAAAATACAGAGTTATTTTAAGTTGTTGATTATGAATAAAAATTGAAATGCTGATTTCCAGAAACAATATCTCACTCCATTATTTTATTCCACTATATTGAAAAGTGAGCCTAGTGGTAACAAAACCTATGAAGTCGATTCTAAAATTGAAGCGTGTGAGGACTGGATCCTGAGAAAGTCGAATGTGGTAGGTGCAGTGCCTTACGTGCTTGTCGGGGTTGAGGAAGATGAAGATGATCATCATGGTGTAGTAGGGCGTCCACCAGACCACGAAGGCCACCACGATCACCACTGAGATGCGCAGCGACTTGATCTTGGCCCGCCGCATCAGGCGGCAGCGGTTGACGTCCGTGGGCTGCGAGCGGCGCCCGGCCCTGGACGCCGCACCCGGCACCGCTCCCGCCCGCTTCTCCGCCGCACCGCGAACACCCGCCTCCTCCGCGCCACTCTCGGCCTTGAACACCTTCTCGCTCCCTGGGAACAACAGTGTGCGAACATTGTCAGTGCGGACTCTACTAACACGTCGAAAGATCGTTTGGTGTCTGAACTATTATCATAACTAGAAAGTTACATCAATACCTGCAAATATAAAAAAGTGGAATAATTTACATAAAGATGCCGGATAAAATTCCACCATCCCTTTACTTTCAATATGACACAGGATACAGTATGGTGTAGTAAGAGGCTGCACGGGTAGCTTTAATATTCATATTTCGTAGCTTCTCAGCAAAGAAAACATGGAGATACAAAGGTACAAACTTAAAATATTGTACGTCACTTACCATTCCTCTGCTAGTACCATTGATACCCTAAGATTTCGATAGATTGCATTCCCTGCTCTCCTTGCTTTGGACAGAATGATTTAAAAGAGATGAACTTCTTTCTCTTCTGCAGGAAATCTCATTGTTTTCTGTAACAATCATATTTGTGTCGGTTTGCTCATACTCTGGTCACGAGTGAGTGCTTCTTGACACCTTGGCCCTTCATATTTTCGACCGTCTCTCTAAGAAATAACTCGGCCTCTGCCTGCTTTACTTTTCCCTCCCACACGGGTGACTTCACATTGGATTATTGTGCAGGTCTAGGACTCATTGACATGTAAAAGCCCATTCCACTACCTCAAGGTCTTACTAGTACTGAACATGTGAAGGAAATTAACATTGTACAATTCCACAAAATGATTTATTATTCCGATCGATTTCGACGTCTGAGCGTCATTGTCAAGGTACAGGTCTTACTAGTAAATGCAAAATGAGTGTCTAAAGAATAATTGGTTTTTTTGTCTTTCCTTTTCACCCTCATTTTAATTCATTGGGATATCACATCCAAAAGTCAATTTGATGAATTAATCTAATTTCATTATATTAGAATTTCACATTGCGTGTTTTTCGCGGCCGATGACCGAAGTAGCGTATTCAAATATAGTACAATCAAAATATTGAATGTAGATGAAAATTTAATAAGGAATTCGAAAGTGCTTTATTTGCTGCGGTGTTAAGCGCAGAAGTGAAAAGGCATCGACAGCTGCAAGATTGGAACAATCCATTAGCGTTTTATGTTGATGGAGCAGTAATAATAACTAGGGACCGGAAAAAATAGCATCTTTATTTAGCAAAATTAGTTTCTGTTTTTTACGAAATTAGCATTTATTTTCCTGAAATTAGCATCTATTTTTTATCATCGAATAACCTAGAATTAAATATCAATTATTAAGCTTGTTTGCACAACATGCAAATTTACTTCAATCAATAAGTTTGTTTAAATCCATGCAAATATTTTTATGACAAATTAATTTGACACTAACAATTTTTTCTTACATGAGAATATGAGGTAAAAACTGTCACGAAGTATTTAGCTAATTTATTTAAGAAAAATATGATTATTTAAGAAAATGTGACCTAGTTACGGATGATTTATTTCAGAATTCAATACGACTTCATGCTAACACCTACTGATCATATCAAAGATTGTTTCCAGCTTCATGTACCTACATACTAGGCAAGCTAGTCATGGGGAAGGGGACCTGTTTTAACCACTTGCACTTGAAATATTGGACGTCGTCAAGTCCATAATTCCCAAACTTATAAACTGTGTAATGCCTCTTCTCTTATGATGAAGCCATTCACGGCGATATTTGACGATCTAAAACTTAAAAACCACTTTTCAAGTTGGCATTCCTTCATACCAAGATGTCGATATATTTTTTTTTATAATGCGTAAAAAATCGCCCACCGTCAACATTATTAGTACGTGTATGTCTAGCTTGTTTCTGAACCACATCGCGATTTTTCATAATAGTATCTATAGTAGAAATCGGTAATTCGATGTTGCCCAATATAAGTGCGAGTTGCTTCATGAGAATCTACAAATTTTATTTATGCCTTAATTGAAAATATTTTAGTAGCTGTGAAGGCTTTCGCGGTGATTGGAAGATGACATGAGGGTTTCCGATTTAGGTTTGGCCGCGTTGGTTCATCCTACTGGACGAGTTTCGCCGGCATTCCAGACGGCATCTTCAGGTTCGAAAAATAGAAAATTAGATATAGGAAGTATATAGCACAAAGATATAGGAAATATATAGAAAGAAGACAAAGGAAATTTGATGGGACGCGATCTTCGGACCTGAAGATGGCGTCTGGAATGCGGACGAAACTCGCGTCCAGAGGGATGAATGAACGCAGACGAAACCCGAAAACCCTCTAGTCATCTGTAAATTTTGTATTTTTTATCCCCAATAAAATAAAATTTATGTTCCGGTGTAATTGAAGATAACATAAAAAACATGACAATCTTGAGCTGCTTCGCTGGCCGATCAGCGCAAGCAGTTATCCAACTGCAAACATTTCTCAACAAAAATTTTTTTTATTCAATGCGGTTTTCACGCGATAAAACAAGTTTCAATATATTTTGTAGTAAGTGTAAGAAAACTGTAGAACTAATTCAGCGCGATGGTCTGACGAATGATTCCCTGTTATCGTCCAGTCCACCAGTTTAGTTAATGCATTTTCAACATTTTATAAGGTTTGGTCAAAAATTCATTTTCATTCTTCACAATATGAACTTCGGTACATTTTAAATATATTCCCAAAGGTGTTCCTACACTATAAATTGCGTTCTGCTCGCATTCATTCATAGTGCAAAGCGTTTCCTGGCAAACTCATCGCGGGTGTAAACATTTCTACTTTCCGTCACTAGTGGCGCTGTGTACTGCCACGCTATGCCGCCAAGTTCAATTTTTTTCTGTAAAACGGAGCACATTACTGCTCTCTCTCTCATGTTTTCGAAGTGTATATGCACGAAACGGAGTATAAAAGTGTTTGATATTCACTAGTATGTATGGCTTACTGTCATAGAAGGGAATTTTGTATAGTTTGAATTTTATCGCATTATAACCCGCATTTAACGCCAACAGCGGGAAAACGGAAAATGCCATGGTTAAATACAGGGTTGTACATAGGCTGGAAATACAATAAATGGGATAAGACCCGATAAAAACGTTGTAAATTGCGGGAAAACGTAAGTTTCCGTAACGCAAGTGTATCGCATTTGTCGATAATTGGGATAACTCAGTTGAACCTAAGTATTAAAGCCTGAATCCTCGTACCGTCTCGCATTTACACTGCTTCACACGAGTGATGCACCATGTGAATGAAAGTGCGGGCCCAAACACTTTTGTTTACTGACAAAGGTGACACAAAATGCGCAACAACGCTCCTCTACTCATTGCGCGGTATTATCATTTCACATACGTGTGTTTTATTACGTTTAAGTTGAAAATATGCTAATTTAATACGTTCATCTGATAATAAATGCTCTCTCTGGATCAGAAGCATGGAACATCGGAAAAGTAGATCAGAAAAGACTAGAAGCTTTCGAAACCTGGTTGCTGGAGGAGGCTGATGAAGATCAAATGGATGGATAAAATAAGAAATAAAGAAGTATACAGATGAGGACAGGACCAGATAGAACACTATAGAGAAAAGAAGAACCAGATGAATGGGTCATATCCTCAGACACAATGGATTCGTGAAGAATATAATTGAAGGAAAATTCCCAAGAGGAGGGCCAAGGGATAAATACATAGGACAAATAAAGAATAGCATACATATGAAGAACTACCAGGAAGTAAGCCAACTAGCATTAGATAGGGTAGGATGGAGGTCTGTAGACAACCAATCTTAGGGTTGAACGACCAATGATGATAATAATCATAGTTTTAATGGTTAGAAAAGGGATATTTCATAAGGTAAAACATGTAAACATATTTTTATTCCCATTACCTACTAGTTTTTTTGTATTCATAACCACATTCCGCATATTTTCGCATATTTGCGAAATTCGCAGATATTTCGCTTTTATCCTGAATTTTCGCAGAAAATTCGCGTTTATCGCAACATGCGATTTTTTCCGGACCCTAGTAATGACTCAATTCTCTCCCGGCGAATTATTCGTGTGAAGTCTTATCGGTTTTTCCACCGGGTTAGATATTGATATAACACCTTTAGCGTTTCCACGAACGACTCGTTCATCGGTTTCAGGGTGAGTGAGTTAATGGTTAATAGCGAGTGAAAGGTGCTATAGAAATATTTAACCCGGTGGAAATCCCGAGAAGACCTCACCAGAATATTAATTAGAATGGAAAAAGGATTACTTCGGCTACATCCACATAGGGAAGGTAACGATTGACGGGATATAAAATAGGGGTTGTTTTGAATCGTGAGAAGGATGATGAATAAATATTTGATATTATCTGACGGGTTCGGAATAGTACAGAGACTAAAAAGTGTATTTAAAATGGGAAAAATAAGATATTGAAAAATTGAAACCTACTAATCCGACGAATCATTGAGCGTGGTGGGGGACGAAGGTAAATACTTGACACGAAATTAGGAAGTAAAATTGGTGAATGGACGGATATAAGGGACTATAATATAAGGACTGCCATAAGGTAATACTGAGGTGTGCTGTCGAAGGTAGAATACGTTTTTAGCGAAGTGGAGGAAGAGAAGAGAAGGAAGTTTTATACACATTGAAGAGATTTACAAAATATAGAAAAAAATCGTGCTCTTCTTTGGAGAGGAATAGTTCGGGAAAGGTGTTGTTTGGAAATTTTATGGTCAGCTAAGCAAGGGTTTTCAATAAAACTTTTTCTAACTGAAATAGAAGTTGTGAGCTGTTTAATTTTGAATTCAAATTACAAATATGCTATGAAATATATTTTCTTAGTAAGAAGTGAGCACGATGCAGTTACGGACTACTTATAGTGCTTAGATTATTAGATTAGTAAATAGCCTATTAGCTGTAAACATCAAACTAAGTAATTGATTTTATCGTGTTTTCAAAATATTGAAGGCTAAATTTAATGTTCAGGCATCCAATTTGCACGAGACTAAACAATTTTAGCATTTTGTATAAGTGTGAATTAATTTTACTGCACATATATTTTTAGTGGACATCATCGTACACAAATCATCTTGAAGGAATTCAGAAGAAATTAGATTATTCATGCACATTCTCCAGAATTCTCAAGCCCATATCGTCGTATAAAATAGGGTTTCATAGAGAGTTTGTTTAAAAATAGTATCAATTATTAAATAACTCTGAACCCAACTCACTGAGACTATCTTGGTAAAATTTCTGACACTGTTTTATAACACTTACGCTACCGTGGCGATAGCATGTTGGCATGATAGGTGATAGGACTATAGCTCGCCACACGTTTTGTTACCAATCGATTGGGCTCCTACACCAAGGGCTAAATCTATTTTCTTTGACGTCACAAGACCTTGGCAACCTTACCGATTGGTTTTCCTGCAGGGCCGTCTCAAGAGCAGTCATTTAAAACCAGAACAACAAGTCATGAACAAGTGGTTGGAAAACCACAACTCTTTTTACGGCCAGAAGAAGCAGTGATCGCTCTTTTACCCATGACACGTGTGCTCTCTTTCCATGCGGAGTAAAAAATGTATGTTCATATTTCACATCATTTACAATCATAACACATGTACATGTCAAAACAAAATGTTATTTTTTTAAGTTCTTGGAATGTAGCATTGGAACATAATAGAGTGGAGCGAAGTAATAAAATGTTTTAAATGCTTAAATACTTTATTCCATATTATCCCAAATCTTTGAGATTTTCTTAGCTTACCACAATCTAGCCGTAAAACAAAGTATCCAGCATAGAATAACAAAGATTTTCTGCCTAATATCATTACGTAAATATTTATTATTAGCAGTTAATTTACGACCAGAAAAGGGAAGCGTAACGTAAATGGACATTGAATTATTCCCACACCCTTACATTTCACACGATGACCTTTGTCAATACTGCATACATCCTACCTTTCATAATTTCTTCATAGAGGCGTTATTTTTCCCAAATTTATATTTTCCCATAATTTATTTTTTACGCAAATTTATATTTTACACTAAGAAAATTTACCCAATAGTTTTCTTTTATTCCCCTCCCTCTAACCCCCTTACCCAACATTCTTTCTTTATTCACGTTTCTCAAACATACTGGCGTCCTACTATTAGTTCTATCTTCTTTTCGCAGTCCACATCA
Source organism: Platycnemis pennipes (assembly GCA_933228895.1). Lineage (NCBI taxonomy): Eukaryota > Metazoa > Arthropoda > Insecta > Odonata > Platycnemididae > Platycnemis > Platycnemis pennipes. The sequence continues at coordinate 16,876,305 of OW121856.1, forward strand.
ACTAACATAAGTCAAACATTGCCAATATTACCCTCATCATATTAAAAATTCTAGATATTATCCTTTATTTCCAGCACCGATCCTTAATTTTTCGTAATATCATTCTTTAATAATTACAAAAGATAAAAATCTACCAAAATTTCAAATAGAATTGAGACGAAACAGGTAATTTAATAAGCCTCAGGAGTCAAACAGAGGCTTGTGGTTTCTTTACAGGTTTGAAACTTCGCAATATATAACGTTTTACGGTTGATAAAGGACACTAATCTGAAGTTTTAGACGTCCCCTGAACTATGGCAGCCAAACCACAGGAATGACCTCCTCATATTCGTCAAAAGGTTATTCAGGGTCAAGTCAATCGAGCTTTCGCAACACGAGCGCCCCGAGGAAGGACCAAAATTGTTCGCCTGCGTTTAATTGCCTCCCGTGTTATATGCCTTACAAACACGAACAGCGGAGATTCAGAACCTTGGGTAGGTGATGTAAAAACTCCATAACACAATCATAAATATTTAGAAGAGATGAATGGCGTGTTAAAATAAGGTTGAAATTGAAAAATATGATCGAGTGGTAGAGGGCTCGTCGACACAGGGAGTTATCGAAGGCAATCAAATAGACGAGGGGATCGATCATATACCTTCATAGCGAGACCGATTGCTTATCAATTTCACCAAGGTAAGCAATGATGTGACTCCAAGTCTTCAAATTTTTATTTTTTACTTCAGATCGCAAATTTCTATTGGTAAAGTAAGTCATTCGGGTGGGTGATGCCATCATTGTGCTTCTAAATGAGTTTATGTCACTGATTACGGAAACACGGAATAGGGTTCCAAGGTGCCTTCCAATTTATAATTACAGCTGCATAAATTATATTTTGAGTTATTGATTCAGATACCATTTCCTAAATAGACTAAAAAGTGTGGTTTATTTGCCCATTAATAGGAAATTATCTATCAGCTATGTTGTAATCAGTGAATCAAACAATGTTTGACAAAGCGAAAAGTTAAATTTTAATTTGTACATTCCTTTCATTGAGTAGGCAATCAAACTAAGGGAAAATGCATAAAATACATCAGTATTTCGTACAATAGGACACAATGAAGGTAAAAATAAAATGAGAAGAGTAGTAGAACTTCTTCCCTCTTAGAGTAGTAGAGAGTAGTAACAGCTTCTTCTCTCTTAGAGTAGTAGAGAGTAGTAACAGCGTATTCGTTCTAGGACCTGGAATTGAATCCTGGTAATATAAAGGTAGGTTTTTTTGTTGACATAAAATCTTCTCATGCTATGTGAAAAGAACTTTTAATGAAGCACTTCATGGATATCCTAAGGCGTCAAATCGTGAAACTCTTTCGTAGAGAGCTCTTTCCGATGCCAATTTTCCACACATCACACTCTCAAAAATTTCATACTCGCATTCAATTGCCTACCTGCCTTAAATTGCGCAAATAACCGTGCTGTCGGTCACCTCCTCCAAGCAACTATTACTACTGATAACAATGGAATGTACAGTGGTCATATATCAGCTGTAGATCAATACGAAGAAGACTATAATATTGGTATGAAAGCAGGAAAGAAGAGGCCAATAGCAACAATAAACTAGGGAATAAAAACTCTAATAGGTGTAAGAGTTTTATTGCCTGGGAAGCCAGGTAACCAACGATGGACGGAGAACTAAAGATTTCTTGCTTCGTCCAGTAGAATAGCCCAGACAAAGTGGGAATTCTACCAAAAGAAGAACCTAATGACAGCTAGAAATATAAGTATAAGTAAGGAAACTATTCATCAGAACGTGAATCTGGAGCATGCTTCTTGTCAACAGTGAGGCATGGACGGTGACAACAGCGGAGAAGGCGAGGGTAAAATAATTCACAATGTGGTGCTAAAGAAGACTGATGAAGATTAAATGGATCAACGCAGTACGTAACGAGGAAGGTCTAAGAAGTGTAGGATAAAATGGGAGTCTTACGAAAACCCTAAGAAGGCGAGACAACTTAGTCTACCACATCATGAGAAATGATTTCCTGACGAATACATTCGTTGATGTGGACAGGAAGAACGGCCTACGAAGGCACAAACATTTTTACGAATATGAGAAACATAGAACAAGCGATGAAGGATGTGAAAGAGGAGAAATACTTAAATATCAAGATTTTAGCTGATAGGAGAACTGCGTCAAACCAATCTCATGGCTGCTGACTGATGATCATGAATAAAAATTTAACTTCCGCCAATCTATTATTTTCCTTCATTGGCAATAAAACATGCGTCGGGAATTACTAGATTAGTTTTTTCTCCGTGATTCGCAAAAAAAGTCGGCTCCATATGAATGAAACTATATTAGAAATGTAGTCTGTACCACTTCACGCACATTATAATGTTCACCGAACGTTAGGTGGTGTGGTGTCCATTTCACTTTCATGCGAGGCCTCGTGGCAATTTCAGTGTGGCCACCCTCGCGTGGTGTAGAAGCGTTTTCGCCTCCCATATTGTGGGATAATCTCTCGGGAGATTATATTCACGTCGTAAGACGTGCGTGATCAGGGCCGGGAGGTATCAAGCAGAGGCGGTGTCATTTTACGAGGGTTAACGCTATCGGAACGGACGAGGGGCCCTTTCTCAAAAATAAGGAGCCCCGGGGCCTGCCCCCCACACCCTAGAAGAGTGTCCGGAGTGATAAGGGATCCCTCGATGGGGTAATGTGACCCCTGCTTTCCCTTGCAAGGTTTTCGCCTTCGATGAGGGCGCCTGGCACTGATCTGAGGGAACTTCATTCCCGGGCGGCGAATGGAGAAGATAATGACGGAACAGAGGGCGGGAAAGACGTTTGAAGGGCAACGTATAGGAGGGATGTCTTGGTTCCCATGGATATTTGATACGGAAAAAACACCGGCCTCTTTCATCACTAAAGAAACTAGATAATTATTCCTATTATAACCAGTTTTCTACTCACAAGGGTAATGATAAAGTATTTAGGTATTCTTATTGACCACTTTTATTTAATTAGAGATAGATTTTTTTGAATGAAGTTATTGTTTTTTTAAATTTTGTCACAAGAGGTATGTAAAAAGAAATTAATATATATGTGGATTAATGTAATTTAAATTGTAAAAGTTACATTATGTATTTCAATAGCCCCGAGAAAGCCTAAATAAACGAGACGAAACGTTGGCTTAAATTGGTGTTAATCAAATATACGACCAAACTTACTCAGTGATTCAACCCGGAGGTTGCTTTTGATAGGTGAGGGTAGATCTCACCCCAGACTAAGCCACAGGCGTGTGAATTTCACACATTCAGGGTAGGGGGGCCAGTTCCTTTCCCTGGGCTGCCACGCACTCCGAGGATTTTTTAACGAAAAATAAACGACCAAACAACTCCATAAAAACAGTTCTTTCTCTAAGTAATAATAAAGTGAAGTATCTATTCTCCAACTGTCAGTAGAATTACAAAACTGCTCAATCTCTTCCTCATTTCTTTCTTCAGATAAGCAAACCGCAACACTCTCTTCACATAATTGAAGTTTTTTTTTCGATATTTCCATATAACCAGCTTCAGCCTTTCGGTCTATCAATCTTTAAAACAACTTTGTTGCATAAAGCGATTACGTAAACTAATAATATTCTTCACTACTCTTTTATTTCAATTCAGCTAGATTCTAGTGTGTGACCCATCCTATTCCAACATTTGTGTTTCCATATTAATCCCTCCTAAATTTATCAACATATCACCATGGTAATATCTCTAAAAAAGAAAATAAACATGAAAGAAAAAGAAAAGGTGGATGTAATTAAAAAAATTAATATATTTGATAACTAAACTAAGAAATACACAAAATAAGATTTCGGTTATCCCTCCAGTTCACCTTAAGTGATAGGTGACATGATGCAATAAGACTATAAGACACGGTAGTATTATAAGAGGGGCAGAGTTTAAGAGAACGAGGTATCTCAGTGATTATAACATATCAGAAGTAAGCATTAAAAACATGTCCAAAGTGCCTTAATCAGACTAGAACAAAAGAACCATTTTTTAATTTTAAATTCCATTTTAAATGGACAAAATTATCACAAATATCTTCCTTCATCATATCAGATTTCAATGATATTAGGTGCAAATGTCTTCTAAACATTTCTGAGCCAAAAGCCGTTCTCTGTTTTAGCACAAATAGTTGCTCCTGAATTATAGGCAGACACGTTTTTCCTTTTTTTTGCAACTTCCAAAATTCATTATTTTCACAAGTTAAGCCTAAAATACAGCAAGCAATAATTTAAAAACGGGCCACAACGTCTCACTCATGCGTAACTTCTTCACGAACATACAAACAGGTATGGTATAATTGCATTTCTCACAGAGAAATAAATCACTTGAATTTGAGAAATTTGTAAAAAGGGTTTTTTTTGGACCAAGATAAGTCCATGTGGGACAGGGTTTGAAAATTACGACTATAATAGCATTGATTTAGAAAGTCTTAATATTGCTATTTTAAAAAAAAAAAGAATTTTTTTGTTTATTAGGGGTTTAGGAGATAGAGTTGGAGTAAAAACAGTGTTCGAATCCCACAGGCAATGGACCTCAACAGAAACATGCATTCCAACAATACCATTTTTTAATCTTAATTATCTCTGAACATGCTAAGAAAAATAACTTTGCACAATCCCACAATTTGACATCTGATCATTATGTAACATTTTTTTGTAACATTCATCATTATGGGCCAACAATCCTAGGATTGGTTTGACGCAGCCCTCCACTCGATTATTCAATCGGCCAATCTCTTCATATTAACGTAGTTCCTCTCTTTCACGTCCTTTACGACCTGTTCTATATAACTCATACGAGGCCTGCTTTTTCCATTCTTCCCGTTCACTCGACGATTATCTTCTTCAGGCCTACGCGTCTTAAGATATGGCCGATTAGGTTTTCCCGTCTTCGTTTTATAGTTTTTAGTAGACTTCTCTGTTCTCCCACTCTTCTTAAGACTTATTCATTTGTCACTCGGTCGATCCATTTTATCTTCATCATTCTTAGGTAGCACCATATTTCGAATGCTTCCACCCCTTTCTTCTCCGCTGCTGTCATCGTCCATGCCTAACTGCCGTAAAGACATGCTCCAGATATACGTTCTAATGATTTGCTTCCTTCCTTCTAAGCTTGTATTTTAAGCTGTAAGTAGATTCTTCTTTTGATAAAATGCCCTCTTTTCCTGGGCTATTATACTAAATATTTCTTTCTTGCTTCGTCCATCGTTGGTTACTCGGCTTCCTAGGTAACAGAACTCTCTCACCTCTTCCCTAGTATAACGTTGGTTTTGGACTCTTTTTTTTTTGCTATATCTTAGTCTTCTTAGTGTTCTTCTTATTGATCTTCAGCTGATGTCTGGCCATTGTTCTTTCCATGGTTGCTAGCATCTATTTCAGACCCTTTCCTGTCTCTTCTATGAGAGCTATGTCATCAGCGAATCGTAGCATGCTGATTGTTTCTACGTGGATGTTCACTCCAGAGCACTTCTAAATGATCTTTTATTTACCAACGACTGCAGAAGCAAAGTTAGATGTGAAATATGTTTGAATGAGGCTGTCTAAATGAATTAAAAATTTGTAATTGAACAGAGAATACAAAGAAACTTTATTTTGACCTGGGTTTCATGGACACACGATTCCTGGGTCTAAAATAAGTTGTTTTTCATCTGTGGTAAATGATAAACTTTTTTTCATATCGATATGTTCAAATACCACTCAAAATCTCCGGAAACTACTGAATTTATTATTGAGACTAATACACTCATAGGTTGCCGGAATTTTATCTATATTTATCTTGTTTATCTTGAATTTGTTATTAATTGTTTAGATATTCCAATAATGAATTATTTTTCACTGGTCCTCAGTATTCTTATACCAGCAAGTGAACAAAATATAAAAGCTAAATCAACTTGACATTACTTGCTGAAGATTATTATGCATAGTGTGCGTACACACATACATTTCCGACTTCAGTTATGAGGCGCAGTCATTATGACTATTTCAATGAGTGGCTGCCACCCAAGGCACTTTGTTCGCTTGAAGTGTTTGCTCGAATAGGAAATGAACACCGAATGAATATCGTGTGTTCCGCCGCATAAAACCATAAGGAATAGTGGAAAAATATGTATCAAATGAAAAATAGCAATAAAAGTCTGAAGAAAGTGTGCGAATGCCGTAATTTTATCCAATTATTTTTAAAGACTAAAATAAATCAACGAAAAATAAATGTTTAAAAACAAAAATATACATGTTACTATTTGTTATCATACTCATTGATAATGAGATTAAACCAAGTCGAAATAATAAATACTTTTTTTGTTAGAAACAACTTTTTTTCATAAATGAAATAATTGAGGTAGTATTCACGTTATAAAAATGCTAAAAGGAAATTTGTAATCTTCAAGAGAAATATAGCAAAAATCATTGATGGGTTTTTTACATGCAGTAAATAGTTTATTGACAAATCGATTTTGAATGCATCGAGTTGTGACACATGAAAATTGTTGGAAAACATTTTGGGAAACATGAAAATAATAATAATTGAAAAGAAAATCGGCAAACGCACACTTTCTTCAGACTTTTATTGTTACTTTTCATTTGATACATATTTTTCCTCTATTCCTTATACATTTAGCTTTCAAATTAAAAAAAATTATGCTGATATCTCAATTCATTCAAAAGTTCTACGATTTTGAAAGTGAGCGCTACCTCTGTACCCCATAGTGCGCCGTTGCTTATTTTCATGAACCCGACGACGCTAAGATGAAGTTGAATTTGCAAACGAATTCCTCTCTTCGATAAAATATTCAATTTCTGTCCATCGAGCGATCGAAATACTATCGAATCGCAAGCTAAAAATTGGAGTTCTTCTTTACCGTGAGCATCGTCTGAAGGTCATTGGGGTCTAAATAGCGCGCGTGGGAGATTGATGAATTGAAAGGAGAGAATGGCAGTGACTCATCGGACGTGGTTTCCACAAATGACAATGAGACCTATTTCTGGAAACTCGTCAATAGTTTTGAAAACACGTACCAGAAGGCGCTACCATATGCTATCCTTTTTTACCTTTAGTTACGTCTGAGTAAGCAGAATCTTATTGGGAGAGTTATTCGGAACCAAAATCACTATTTGGTACCGCCAATCGTTAGACGGAAACGAAACATTAAAACATTTTTACGCAAAAGGTGACGCCCACCGAACGAGCTACGTTAAGGATATCTACGTTATCTACCTCTCGTCCTTGACTGTTTTGAGGAAGAACGGGAAGGGAGCGGAGCTGGGGAGGGGAGGTCTGCTTTCATAGATCCTTTCGCAACCACTTCCATTGGCAGAGTCAGCTAGCTGTGTGTCCCCATTGCGATAAGATGATGGAGCTTCGGGGTCTCAGTTGTGATTGGACGAAGTGGATGACGTACGAGTCCTTCGCCCACTTTTCCGAAAGGGTTAAACACATCAGTTTATCACCGCTTATTCCTCGACAACTAACTGATGGTTTAAAAATGAAAAAATGGGTCTTTTTTCTTTAATAACTCTATCAAATTCGGCAGTAAAGAAATATGGTAAATGTCCAATCCTATTAGGCCATTTCAAAAATGCCATTTGTTATTTAAATGACAGTAACAATTCTAAAAGTGGAGATGTTTTTCCACCGCGAAAAAATGAACTTTAATACTCAGCATTTGATCCTTTGATATGCTTGAGGTTCCTGTGAGGATTATTTTGCCACGTTAACTGATTATGCATCATGTTCTACAATGAAATTGGGAGCTTGGCTATGTCAAAGGCTCGAGCAGCCAAAAAAACGGGTGTATAGACGGAAGAAGAAGCAAAAGTGTATTTTCTACAACAGTCTGATACATTAATCTCAGTTTATTACTAGTAGCTTCAGTTCATGTTTAGGTTTAGGTCGAATCTTGTTTCCAAGTAACTAAGCGACATTCATGAGCATAATAATAGCACAGAAAAAATGGTGCACTAAAAGTGAAGAAGATTTCCCTATTTTGGAACGTTAATTATCCCAGAGATGTTATTTAGGAACTTACATCCTACGGAAGAATGAGTACAGCTGTAGAAAATCGAGAGAAATTAATGAATGCTGGTATCGTGGCCAAGAACAAAATCATACAGATGTGGCCAATGTGTTGCTTTTGTGCATATGCTATCCAAGCGCGAAAATGGAATGCTTTAAGATCATGTTAATGTTTCCAAAGGCTGTAAAGATCAACAATTCATTCACGTTTTATAAGCTCTTGATTTTTGTTGAAATCACGGAAAAACACGCCCACAAAGTCACCTAGAGCATCAACTGTTTGGCGTCGATTGCTCCCAACATTTATCAGAGAACACGCCAGTATTGATTTCAAATTCCATTCCATTGTAATACCTACACATCTGATTTTGCGACAAACTTCAAATGGGGATGATGAAAATTAAATGGATCGACCGAGTGACAAATGAATAAGTCCTAAGAAGAGTGGGAGAAAAGAGAAGCCTGCTGAAAAATATAAAAAGAAGACGGGACAACATAATCGGCCAAATCTTTAGACACGATGGCCTGATGAAGACAATCGTCGAATAAAAAGTGAACAGGAAGAATGGAAAAGGCAAACCTCGAGTGAGTCACATAGAACAGGTCGTAAAGGACGTGAAAGAGAGGAACTAAGTTAATATGAAGAGGATGGCCAATAGACGAATGGAGTGGAGGGCTGCGTCAAACCAATCCTAGTATGTTGACCCTTGATGATACGATTAGATGGTGCACCAGTGGAATGAATGAATCGTTGAATACGTTCGGAGAAAATATTTGGGCGGAAAAGTAGCAAATTTATTTATTTCGGGAAAATGTCAGGTACGAAAATATGCTGGTCTGTATAAACTCTCCCTGAAAGATGGAGTGGCAATATAAAGTCAAGCAAGTTAAAAAAGATTTAATTAACTAAAATTACGGTTCCCGCTTGCATCTGTTGTAAATGTATCTTGTGCACCAAAAAGCTAGGGAAGGCCGCTGAAATGGTTAATTATAGTTCACCCTGCAGCACTAGCATCTGTCAAGGGAAAATAGACACTCTCACAGAACTCACTGAGCTCTTTTTGATGCATGCTACTAACACGGTACACGACTGTAGACTATGAATAACTATGAAAAGTCTAACTTACTATGTGAGTGAGAAAAAAGGCAGAAGGCAGAGAAAAAAATAATATTTTCTCCATATACCTTTATTACTTAAACTAATAATTTGAACTAAAAAAAAGATGCATTAAAAATTTAACATTAAACACGTGAACACATTGAAAAATGATGACAATATTCTTTCGTACAAAAATTTTAAATATCACTTTCTTATGCCTGTTACGTATGGGAAAATATTCGATAAAATGTTTAATTAAATTAATTGATTATTTAAAAATGAGCTTACTCACTAATTATCAAGATTTTACCTATAAAGCAGATAAGAACAACTGATAAAGAGGTTCAGTTAATACCGCACGCGTAAAAATCCCGTAAAATATCTATTAAATTAAATAATGTCGATTCATGAAAATAAACATATATAAATTCATCTATAGCTGCTATCACATACACAATCATTGCTTGAGTATGCTCTTATTTAACACGTTTCTGCCACATTCCGTATTTTACAAGCTCTTATAACTAATTTTGACTTTGGAACATGAACACTTGTAACTAATTTTGACTTCTGAACTGCGTTGTGACTAATAAATTTTCACGGTAAGAACAACGGGTCATTCCTGATATTCCGCTATTTAATTCTGAAAATATTTTCTTATTTAGTTTTAAATTATCTGATCGTAAATACTACTCTTTGTTATAAGTTCTATAGTTTTCATTTGAACCAGTAAATAATTTTTGCGTACGATTCATACAATGTTTTTCAAAAAAATATTTATATTTTTTCGAGAAAATTCTACAGAGAAAAAAATGTATTTAAGTTATTTATAAAAACTCAGTTTAAAATTATGAAATTAGTTCACATTCCCTTGAGCAGTTGACAAATGATAAAACATCTTTCTAGTGTGCCAATTGTATCCAACAAAAATATAATTTTTATCGCAAAACAGTTAATCAATTTTCACCTCTTCAAATAATTGGCTTGAGTTAAAACTGGTGTTATTGTCGCATTTAGTAGTGATATATTATCATTCATACATTATACTGCAATTAAAGTAAGCATGAAAAACTGTTCTAATACCGAAGCATGAATTATGATTGTTTTCGCCTAAAAGTCTCGTTGGATGGCAGTAAATATTAATAAACCAACCAAATGCTTAAAAATCGTAAATTCTTTATTGAAAAGAATCAAGTTGGCAACAAAATATACTTGAGATGGTCTTTTTAGAGTGAAATAAATTATTTTAACACTTACATCAATGCACCCAATAAACAATACTCAAGCAAAAATCACCCATTTCATTACTTATTAATATTGAATAAGTAAGGAAATATAATAGATGATGAAATCACATAGGAGTGACGCGATATTCTTGGGGTGAAATTTTAATCAATTATTTTTGTTTTTCTTTCTAGCGCCAATGCACTTGCAACAATCAATGCACTTGATCTATGCACTTGATACAATCACACGTGAATGATATTTTCCATTCAGATTGGGAATTAAATTCAGGAAAATATCACACATGAACGGAGATCGATGGTTACAGCAAACCATTCACTTATTTTGACAAAAACGAAATGAATGCACTGTTCAAAGTTCGATCAACCACAGTTTGTGATACAATAGGGAAAAAAAGTAGAGAAGGGCAAAAATGGAGAATATATCCTTCCACTGGCAAATTATCAATCGTGTATTAAAACACATGTTTTGAAGGAGAAATGGTCATAAAAACGAAATCGCTATGCTTTCCTTGCCTATCATCTGTTATGTCACGGCATTCCAGAACTCTGTAAACAAATTTCTAACTGACGTATATCCGTCAATTAATACAAGCAATTTAAAGGATGTTTATTTTTTTAAGTTTTAACGTTGATCTCCTTAGTGAAAAAACAACAAATCATAGACCAACCCTTTAAATAATTCATCCGCAATGCATAGAAAAATCTTCGTTTCATTCATACCACTTGTTCTTCAGCGACCTAGATAACAATGAACTAAATGAAGTAAAAGACTATGCAAACGCAACGATATCCATGCAATACTAATGCACTCACTAAGTAAGCAGAAATAGATTGTTTTTTTCATATTGTTTTCATATAGTAAATAGAAAAAAGTATATATATTCGGATGTTTAAACTATCTTTCCATACTTAAACTTACCGGTTTAAAAGGAGAAATGAATGAATATGCTCCTGGATGTGGGATTTAATAACATCCCACTAATTTTTCTTACATTATGTTTAGCTATGTTATGGACTATACAGAATTCTTAGTTTGAAAAAAACATGAAAATAAGAGGGATTATACAGCTTTGTAATTTTTTGTTTAAATATTTAACATAAGAGAGATCAATGACAAAGCATATTCTGTAGGAAAACCGAGTTCGACTAAGTCTTTGGCGAAGCGTTGAGCGGCATTACGAGTTATATATTCTAGATCTCCGGTTACTTTCGCCTCTGCTCACAGGTGGCAGGTAAATATCATTATTTACTAAGTTAAATATTCAGTACATATTTTGCAAAACAACACTGGTATTTATAATTGAATATCCCACCTCCGGAGTATATTTGTATGCCAAGACGAACAAAAAACGGTAAGAATTCCTTCGTCTAACCGTAAACGAACACGCTTTTTTGTTCGTAAGGCTGGCCGCAAACCGAAGGAGCACACTGCCTGAAGCAAGTGTCGAGAGTCATTTTGTTTCTACAGTTTTGCCGGACACCTACTTCTGCATGTATTTCAACGGACCGACGTACACTGAGGGAACGCGTGATTCGAGGCGCCTCGCGACGTTGCGAGGCGCTTGAAACAGTGTCGGACGCCTAGTGGAAATTTTATGTCTCGCGACAACCGTCGGAAGCTAAAGAGTCCGCGCATGCGCACGACGGCTTTTCTAACTTCATTTCGAGCATTGTGCGGCCGGCGTACGTTTGTTTGTGTTGCTTTATGACATGTGTTCTTGTCTGGGAAACACTTCAGTTCAGATATGAATGATTTTATATCCATCTTTTCGTTAATGGGGTGAACCCAATGCTTCCTTTCTGGAGACATATCCAACATTTGGACAAACTGCCATAAGCACATGGCAACATTAAGATCTTCTTCTGCACTCGTCTTCTTAACAGGGTGAGCGGGCAACTAGCTATTTTTCTCAACTCGAGTCAAAATGTATCTTTGTCCAAGCTACCGCCCACTGGAGGAGCAAACTGTCAAAATGCTTCCAACAAATGACTCGTGACACTTGCTTCAGACTGTTTGCTCCTTCGGTGTGCGGCCGGCCTTACGCAAACGGAGGAATACATTCGTAGAAAACATTCGTTAGCAACGAATGACTAGTGCTCGTGAGTTAGTGAATAACTTGGACGAATGACGTCATCTTAGCGACGAATTTCAATTGTTAACAGCGCAGGGAAAGATTCAAGACTCGGCCCACTGGAATCCTTTTAATGTTACGGGTGGTATCCCCTGCGACGAGTTAAAGTGGCGCAAGAAGGAAACGCAAAAATGTGGAGGGGGTCAGGGGGTGGACTTTCAAGACCGCTTCCCAATTCGTCAGGCGGGGGTGAAAATGGAGTGCTGAATGGCGCGGCTAGCGGTGGAAAGGGTGTTGCTCCCTCATTTGCATTTCAATTCGCGAGGGCTGCGTTCAGCAGGGGCAGGAGGCCCCTCTCACAGGAAATGGAGAAGTACCCTACTTTCAAAGGTTCCCCCGACTCTCACTGCTGCCGACCTTTAGGAGAAATTTTCCTTTCCTCTTGCGACCCCAGTTCACCCGTCGAAGCGGTTGTCGAAAAAGAATGACGTATTGCTTCTACAGGTCTCCGACGCGTAACCTTGACAACCTAGACTTGGCAAATACTCCACTTGTTCTCACAGACAGTCATCTAAAACCTGCTTCTTTTGTTACTACTCTCCATGACAGTGTGTAGCAGGGGGTGAATACACACCTGTTATGAATGCTCTATGGAGAAAGCAATAATGTTGTCAGTGAATATGCCACTGATTTTACATCTGGTAACTAAACACGGTGACTTGCTACTTTGGTAATAAAATTTCCGAAACCTGCTCAATGATCAACTACACAAGCATTCTCCAAGAGAATAAAATAATTTCTCGAAGGAAAACTTAATTGTTCTCATGAAAATTATGATATCTTAATTCTAGTTCCTCCAAAAGAGAGTTGTTTAGCCGTATATCTGTTTCGCGAGATCCCAATTATTATGCAAATTATTGGCAGTTATCTTAACTGATAGTTCATAACCCTTACATTTTTCTGATACGGGCAAACCATATAAACACATATCAAATATGAACAATATTGTATATAGGTACCCATGAAGCCCTTACTAGTAGTATCAGTATACCTTTTACCAAGCCCGAAGCCAGCAGTAGCGTAAACAGCAATAAGATATGTAGATAATTCCTTCCTCTTTTTATTAATAGTATTTTTTTCTTTATTTGGCTAAAATAACATAAGACTAAGACGATAATAATTTTAAATTTGCCATTAAGAAGCTTTCAAATAAATATCGAAATACTGCCTATTCCTCTTCGGACTGGCTTGAGATTTCGATGTCAATACAGTATTTACAACGCCGTACTCTCTACATTTTATACCCCTTTTACATTCCAGTCCAATGAGCATTTCTTCTCTTATATCAATTAACGATAACACTGAATTACACGAAGTACAAGTAATCTGCTTAGCCAAAACATTTACTTCCACGATTCGATATCCATCAATAAATGCACTCAAAGAGTTTATTTGAATAATACTTTCAGCAATATTCCGTCCCTTTAGATTTTACAAACTATTAGCCTTATATTTAGACATAAATTTGCCTTTAAAACGAACTTATGAAGCCATTAACCTATCCCTCAAATGGAATTAGCGATTCAAAAGGGCAAATTGCACTGCCCAAGAGAGCTCAGTTATAAACGCTATCGCACTATAAAGTAATAGAGCAAGTGTAATTTGTAACTACAACACAAAATACCGTATTGTGAAACTGAAGTTAAATACTCGAAAACTAATAGCAGAAGGCAACGAATCTCAATGAGGTAGCGCCGGCGAACTAGGGTGTCCAATCGGTGTGAAAAATTGGTTTCTATGTCAATGGAAACTTAGGCCCGTATTCATAGTCGTTACCTGGGTGTCCTCCGTTCGCTGGATGACCCCTTAGCTCAGAAAGTGTATTCATAGTCACAATGAAGGCGACAAATGTCACCCATCCCTCCCCTAGGCTACCGATTTCTTGGGTGCGGCTTCAGGCTCACCCAGAGCTCCCCTAACGTAATTTCAAGATGTCCGCCGCTATCACCTTAGGTATTATAAATGAAATATCTCTTATGAAACGACTTACACGCATGAATTTTAGTTATAGTAATGCTAGTTTTTAATGAGCGGACGGGAATGATTGAAAATGTGACGTAAATTTTCTTTATAATGCAAATTACATTATCCTCTAAACTTCCCGTATTATGTTGTGCAGCACAACCTATTTTCAAGAAATAATTGTGAGTATTGAATTAAAAGTTTAGTTGATTACGGAATATAACGCCCTTATTTCTCTATTATAAGAATATAATACGGATTAATGCATTATATTGGCTTAATTACAATAAATTTTACTCTTTTAACTCTCTGATTCAGAATGTTGAGGCGTTCAATGTATGAAGAATGTTATAAAAAGCAGAATGGTCGTAATAATTCTCCCGCGTCATGATTTAAATCAAACAATCACTAATCTGTAAAGAATTTCGATCGGAAAAGTACAACATTCGTTGCTGTCAACAAACAAGGCGGAGCGGCTCGAGGAGAAGCAACAAATTAACTAAAATGTGTTTCGTAAATACTGCGAGGCTTTCAAGAATATGGACGATTACGGTGTGCACGACAATACGGCAGTTAATATGACGCTATCCCCGAGTGGACGTTTACGTGTGGGTATTATAATGTGGAATTTCAATGTTCCTCGTAATGTGCATGACACGTAGCTGATATCAATATGAGTGAACGCGATCTTTGCAACGATATACGGCAACTGCAACGATAACACGTATCAAGTTCATATGTGATAGTAAACAGTTTCCCTTATCGTCATGAAGTTCGGCAAAAGGGAGAGATCGTTCTAACTCACCATGAGTTTCAAGAAACGAACGTCATCTGGGAAGCAGAGAGTGTTCTTCAAAGTATAAGCGACTATCCTGCATTACGGTGTATATAGCCATACATAAGTGATATTGAATTCCCGCCACTAATTTATCCCAGTACTTTCCGAGTTGATGTTAGTGAACCAAATCTGGATTACAATTGCAAATGCTCCACATCCTCTCTTCATAGAGATGATGGATGGGTTTCTATGTGAAATTCAAAATTGACTGTGAAAGAAAATTGTATCATCTCTTGTTATGAAAGCATAAACTGTGGCCAGTGGACTATCACATTCTAAGTTGCATTTGTGAGAGTGAGAGAATTGCTACCCGATGTTTACATGTCTGTTGTGGTGTACTGTAAATTAAAATATTATTCAGTAAGCTGTTTTTTCCATTCAATGGATTAGGGATTGTTATGAGGCATAAAAAAACAGTTCTTATAAAAACAAGTGTGTGAAATAACGTCAAGAAGGTTGTAATAACAGCTGATTTTTTGAATATGACTGCTGTAGAGGCCTTTAAAACGTAGCATTCCCGAGTGAAATTCTATTTTGATGAATATCTATCATTCCCCTAAATTGTAGTTTCGGATAGAATTCTTGCAATAACAAGCTATCGTTAATACATCAGTCACGACGGTACTCCGGTCCACCGCAATTTATATATTCAAGTAATGCCTCACGTATGCCCAACTATGCCATATCTGTCGCGGTTGTATGTATCATCGGTTCTTTAATTTTCTACTAAATATTTTATTACTTAATGTGTGACTCAATTAAGTAACGCAAGTAACACAAGCGATCCAGTCCTATTTGCTTCATCTCTGTTCGCATTATACGCCTGACTAATATCTTCTCATGCCTTCTTCTTCTCCGAATTGGAGGTTACATCGGTTCGCCTATTTTCAATTTTGTCTTTATACTGCAAGACCAAATCACACAGTATATTTTTTCGGTGATTGTAAATGCAACATTTCTGCCGTTGGAGGCTGCCATGTTTATTTACATAGTTCACCGCGGTTACCTGTTACAATTTATCTTGACAATAGAGCATCGAAAAACGTGCGGAACCGTTCACGACCGGGTTGACCCGATCTTTTCCTTGAATCACTTCCCCTGCTCAGATCATACCTAGGTGTGGTTTATGAATCGCGTAGTGAAGGTGACACCCAGGTGTCCTCCGGCCAGGGGAGACCCATGTCTCCCCTGCGAAAACCACTATGAATACGGGCCTTAATTGTCCAGTTCGTCGTCAGCAAATATGTCTAATAAATTTTTTTAAATTAAGTTTCTATGAAAAGATCAAAAGCGATTTTTAGGCCTGTTATTTTATATCATATCTTATTTTATTATTATGAAATTTTATTGTTGCTCCTGAGAAAGTTTTTAAAGTGCCTCTGACACATGCCGTCAATATAAAAGCCTTTCTTTATGCCACCAAATTACTTTAGTTTGAAGATGACTCATGTTTCGTATGGCCATGTTCAATAGTTGAGAATCGTTTTAAATTATTATTAACAACATTTTGATCAATTTTATGTTGTTTCGGCATGCTATGCCTTATCTTGTCTTATGAAAGTAGTACTTCGAAGCGCTGGTTCTACCTTAAGATAGGTAGAAAAGTTATGGATTAAAGAAATATATCCATCAAACGACAAGAAGGTGTAAGCTCGTGAAATACGACGAAATGCTTCAGTGTTGGCGTACGTGGAAGTTGCAGCTTGTGTAATCAATATTCTAGGGTGAATTCGATTTTGATCGTTTGGGACCTAAAAGACGATTAGGGTGGAGGGAGGAAACATTTCCCCGGTCGAGCCCTTGACGCACCCCGAGCGCGATTTGGACCACGTGAACGGTGGGCCATAGGGGATGATATGTGCACCTTCGGAAGACAGCGGCTGCTCCTGTCATTCTGAGGCCATCAATTATGAGAGAACTTCGGACAGAGAGAGAGTCCGTATAAAAGCATCGAATATTAGAAGAGGGGCACAAAAAAATCCGGGCGTTCCCACGGTGCATTCCCTGCTGAAGTTCTTCCGCTGCGCTGATTTCCATTCCTGACTTCCGCGGAGTGTGGGGAGAAAAAATTTACAATACGTGACTATGCAACCCGTACCAGCCTCCTCTGATTGTACAGCGGGGTACAGGATATAACCACGGATAATGAAAGTTACAAGACGCAATGCCTCATATTTCGATAATATGTTTGCAGTTGATATTTATAGAGTTCTTTCGAGACTTTTAAGGAAGTAGTCAAAAAACTTAAAAATAGCAGTCTAGCAATAGGATGGCTTGAATTTTTTAAAATATGAAATTGTTTTTAAATTGTGCTTAAATTTTTAAAATACTTAACTTTGTGCAATGAGAAATAAGATTTTATAAATAAAATTAAGATAAGATTAAGGAATACTGAAAAAAATATAAACACTAAGATTAAGAATACCGAAGAACCCAACTTTAATTAACGCAGCTTATAACTTTCACAAACAATATCTGGAAAAGGACTTTTTTAATGAAGGTATAAGTAAAATTAAAAATGTACATGTGCGGGAGAAAATTGACCTTGCCCATTTAAAATCCCTGGAAATTCCATATCATAACAAGTTTCTACTAACTCTTAAATGCGATTTATGAAGCGTGATTTTTAATAATAGTTTTTATTGTATATGGTACAATTATTACACCATTTCTTAAGGTAGACTTGTTATAATATTTCCTCTCTTTAACGATTTTTATTCAGAGCACACCTCATTCTTTCCACTTCCTAAAATAAAATAGATGAAAAATATTGAATCATAGAATACACTCCTATCTCATCCAATCACAGAAGCTATTTTTGATAGGAGACTGTATTATCTCGTGAGGATATTGCTCGCAAGATCCGAAGTTCATTGGTTACGCTTCGTCTGCAAAGGACGCCGGAGGAAAAAAAATACGTGTTCGGCTACGGGCCCAACTCCCACATTCCCGGACAAACTGAAATACTCTTTCATTCATGACAAAAGAAAAAAGTAAGGCTGGCGGGAGATTGGTATGAGTGTCCAATCGCGCCCACACGCACGGCCGACCAAAGGTTCGCGTTCCGCCCACGCTGTCAGCGCCAGAGGCATGAATACGATCCAAGGACCACGGCAACTGTGCCTCTGCGTAGGCGACTCTCCGGGAAAGGCATGCCATCCCCTCTTGAGTGGAGAATCCTTGAAAGGGTTCAAGGGCAATCCCACAATTCTTTCCTCTCTTTGATCCTTAGCTTACTTTCCCTTCGTCAATAGCTCAATGAATAATTAATGTTATGGTCAAGTAAGGTCTATGATACTAATTTCCTCTCAGTAGCGAGGCGTATAAGGGGACAGCAAGTAATCGCCATGTCTGGAGTCATGGAGGATAAGACAGTAAGGAGTAGTATAATAGTAGGATAGTACAGTTGTAGGAGAAGGATAGTAAGTCCATAAAAATGGTGCTTCCTTTACCTTCATCAACAGATCAATGAAAAATAATGCTATGGTCAAGTAAACTCTCTGATACTAACTCTCTCTTCATTGGCGGCGTATGAAGGTAACTGCAAATAATAGGTCTTGCACCGAGAGGTATTAAGGATAAGAACGTAAGGAGTACTATAATAGTACGATAGTATAGTAGTAGGATAAGGAAAGGGAAGAACTAGAAATATTGCTTCCTTTTCCTTCGCCAGTAGCTCAATGAATATACTATTAGATTGCCAAGTAAGCTCAATCAATGATATTAACAGAAAGGCTTCAATGGGACCAGGATTCATTATACCATTTAAAAGACGGAGTGAATAAAGCGGTATTATGTTCACGTTTCACTCAAATTCAGGTGCAATCGGAATATAGGTGAAAAAATTGGCATTGTTAGGATTCGATCCCGAGCTTTCGGAATGGTAGAATACCAGAATTTCATCTGTCTTGCTTAATTTTGTTAGAAAAGTTTATAAATGGGCCTACAGTATTATTTTAATTTAATATTCACTTACTGAGTCCAAAAATGTTTTTCCCCACGACCGAACACTCAAAAAAATAAGATAAACAAGAATTATAATACCCGATTACAGCGACCCTGGAGTGGCCTAATTTAAGAACTTTCTCCTTTTTCAGACCTTTTGCGTGTTGATGCATAAAACACAGGATGTAAATGTGTTTTACCTTAATCTTTTCCTTGAAAAAGCTTTCGTCCCGGCACTAACCTCCACGCGAGATTGAAACACGTAAAAGCATGGCAAGGCCAACGAAAGCAAAAGAAGAAATACGAAAATATACCCATGAGTACATGTTACATACATGACAAATGCATGCTGAAATGGTCACCAAAATAGGCAGGCACTGCTAAGCAACGGAGATAGGATTGATTGGGGCTGCTAGAGTATTTAAAGTCACTGGGTTCTTCCACCTCGCTTTGTATAAAATAATAATAATTTTTATTCCACCTCTGATAAAAAATAAAACATACAAATACAAAGAATACAAAAAAACATCAATTTAGAGGGGAATATAGGTACCCCAGAGGATACCTATATTCCCCTATTATATATATTACAACTGGTGGTAATGAGTATAAATTATCAACCTAGTAGCTAATAAGCACTTCATATTTTCCAACATTGTGCTCTAAACAATGAAATATAAAAAATAATGAATGAATGAAATGAATGAAACATAAAAATATAACAGTACTCACAATATAAAAATTGAAAAAATTAACATTCTAAAGACAAAAGAAAGTACATATTCTAAACTACCGAGATCATACAGCCACTTTAAATAGTTTTTCCAGTTCATCACTCTCCTAGGATAACAACCTTGTTTTAACTAGCCCAGAAATATAGCCGTGGAGTTTTGTTTCCGCAGTTCGACCGGAAGGAAGCAGAACAACTTTGGTGCAAGATATGCATATGTTTGTTAAAAAGCTTCATTACTGGGCTTACGTATTAAAGTACCTAAGCCCAGCCCAACATCGAAATATCTTTTTTTTTACCTCAATTTACCAGAGTATTCAATTGGCTTTGTTCTGTTTCCACCACGAATTAAAAATATCTTGTGCACCTTAAAAACAAATAGATACCTTAGTGGTAGCACATCAAAAGTTTTAAATAGAGGTAACGAGTGCTCAATGTACTCAATATTTATGGTACTGGGTAAATGGGGCGATCAAGTACGAGAAATTAGCTAGATTTCCCTTGTTAGACCTCATTTGGCATACGCTGCCTGTGTATGGAATCCATACAAAATAGGCCTAAATAATGAACTTGAACGTGTGCAGTGAAGATCTATTGGATTTTGAAAGGATGGTATGATAACTATATTTGCGTAAACAGTCTATTAAATGAATTAAAATAGGAATTATTGTCAGATCGCAGGTTGAAATTTGGATTTAATCTCTTAAATAAAAATCAAGATAATATTTTCATTGATGACGTTAAAAATATTTTGCGAACCCCAACTTACTATGGTATACTGGACCACAATCACAAAATTAGAGAAATTAATCTCCAAAATAGCATAAATACGAGTGTATCAATGGATAGCATAGGTAGTTGCATGTTGGTATTAGGAATTTAAGCTAACCCTACAAACAGCATGATATCGCATACTTGATTTGCTATTTTTATCTTTTTTAAAAATTGAAAATTAGACTAGTGTATTGTTACTAATCCTTCTCAATGCTTGGTATGTAATGCAGGTTTGGTGGGAATTCACTCCCTGCCACACACCTTAATGGTGATTTCCAGGGTATTATGTAGATGCAGATGAATATCATAGAGATAATTATAAACTGACGCTCTGTCCGTTTCCACTAATGGATTTTTCCAAATGCGCAATCTTCAACACTTAAGCCTCCTCGCCTTTATGTACGCACCTTTAAAAACTTTATATCATTTAAATAATTTCTTGGTGTTTCATCTCTCCCTTAAACCTAAAACCCTTCAGCTTTGTCCAATCTCCTTTCAAGTAGTGTACTACGAGCACTGCTTGAAAGCATGCTCTTTTGCCTGGGAGAGGTCCACCAATTTGGGAGCCCATTGTTGTGTATGTGTAGGCGTCAGTGCCTTTCAAGATATAAATTAGCCCACCTGGTTAACGTATAAAAGCTCTTGAAGACGGCCGGACTCTGCTCTGTCAAAGCCTACCGACAAAGACACTCCTCAAATCCGCTCCCTAAATGGAAAGGTTTGTTTGCAAGAGTAATGAAGACCCTGAGAAACCCCACCCACCATTCAAGACAGAGTGACTTAAAGCTTAAGTTCCCGTGTCCCTCGTGTATTTGGGGCAAAACTTTACGTTGTTGAACAAAGCTATCCACTGTCAAACTTAGAACGCAGTGCTTGAACTATGCACGAGGGGATGATGACAACGACAGCGGAAAGGGAAGGACATCTCTGCCAAAATGCCATCTTACAGGATGCCTCTCATTGTGCAGCCTTATATATAGAGTTATGCACCATGGTGTTTCCTTTATCTTCCATGAATATCTACGAAACCGAACAAAGAAGAGAAAAATGCATAACGTTTTCACGCAATCATTGATACAATTTATTGATCAATGATTGATTGATTGAATGATATTTCCAGAAACTAAAGCCGATTCAAGTTAGCACAGAAAGTTTATTTCTGTGCTATCAGTTTCGCTTCCACTCCATATCGCCTGAAACTTCAGAATTACCTGGTTCAAGTTGTCTAACTCAACTCTTCGAGTAAAACAGCCTTAATAATTCTGTCAGTAGCATTAGATAATCCTGAGTCAAAACGAGGTTCGTTTTAAAACTACAGAATCGAAGCACAATTAAATATGTCACTTCTGATCCTATGTGTGATGCTTAAGAGGTTGAATTCTGTAGTTTGATTAAACATATTAATCGCTTGATTTTATGAAAATATAGTGATAAAAAACATGTCTCTTTGTTTCCATAAATATTTAAATATGAAAAACATTAGACTTTACAAAAAACAGAACGGTATTAAATTTTTTTTGCGGCTAATAACCTTGATTGATATTTTGGTTCGAAGCGGCTACCTTCAATAATTTTTATTGAAGAAAGTGTCTTTATGCGTTAAATCATGAAAACATAATGTCAAATTGAGGATTCTGTTCTTCTATTTTTCAGTCCTCACACTGTACGAATCTGAATTTCAGAATTTCCTCAATCTAATATTTTCAAACCACGATAAAATGGCATTCATCCACTTTAATACTGCAATGAAGTTAACTCTATTCTTAAGCACGCAATGCACCAGACAATTGGTTGTTTGCTTTTCATTGACGATTAAAAAGGACGGATTCAATATCTGTGATGGCGGTTTCCGATTTCGTGGTCTTCAAATAAACCCCACCCATCATTCAAGACAGTTCAAGTTAGGGGATTGAAAATTCTTCCATTTATTCCAGTGAATGCTACCTAAAGCTTGAAATCATTAAATGATGAGCGGCACTGTAATTAAAACCTCAGTTGAAGCGAAAATAAGAAAAAAAATCATTCGGTATGAGTGGGAAATAACAACGGATTCCCGACTATCCAAATGCCATCCCAGCAAAAAAAAAACCATCACCGGGAAAAGAAAATTAAGGGATGTCAACAGCATGCTCCCAAGGTAATTCGTTTCTCTTTGTTCGTTTAATAAGTCTCGTCTGAATCAACCCCGTTTCTCTTGTATTTGGAGTGAAATGGAATAAATAAAGGCCCGCCCGTGAAAAAAAACATGTCCGTTTGCCCCCACGTCAGGTGCCAGAGTCGTATGATTTCCCATCCGATGAGAAACAGATGAACTACGGCCACAACTTCCCCTGATGCGTGTGGAGAGGTGACATATGTGACGCCAAATTACGCGCTTCGGTATAAATATCAGGATTGCTGCATACATGTGGGAAAATTCGGCGAAATCCTCCGCGAAGGTCATCACACGACCTTAAAGCGTTTTGAAATCCTTCATAATATTAATAAAGTAGTATTTCATCCATGCTAAAATATATTGTTTAGGTGTAAATGTTGTGATAAAAAAGTAACGGGAATAACTTCTCACTGTTTTCTTCGATTTCGATAGCATAGTGCGTCATGAGTTCCTGATATAAGGTACTACGATCAGTAACGACTAAAAGCCGGAGTTTATCCGTCGTTTACGTAAAGCAATTCGACAAATACGCCCAGAATTGTTGGAAAACAACTAGTGGAAATTTCAACATGATAATGCTCCCTCTGATACTTCACTGCTTGCTTGCTTGAATTTTTGGTATAAAAATAAACCGTTATTTTGTTTGCCACTCTATTCGCCAGACATGCCCCCCTGTAATTTTCTTTTATTCACGAGGCTGAAGAAAACCATGAAAGGACGAAGTTTTGCTACCATTGATGAGATAAAAACAGAAACACCTGTAACCTAAGTCAGAGTTCAAATCGACACGGACCTACCTCAGACAATCATGTGTGCAACAAGAGTATAAAAAAAAAACAGATCACCAGCACACAAATTCAAATTATAGCATATAATCTCTTATCCATGCAACAACATATAGTTACAATTTAACATACGTTCCCGTTGGCGGAAACAAGGTAAAATATCATCAAGATATCTAAAACTATCCACGTCTGATCCACATTATCAACTAAAATACCACACATTCCGCCACAGCACCGATCGGTCCAAACAGTCACGCCTTCCCGCTCTTGCCAGTCAATGCACTCCTCACTTCTAAAACTCCTTCCTTCACTCAACACAACAGCTAAAAAACCACACCAATCTCCGCCTCACTCGTGGGCAACGTCTCCCTCTCGATCCTCGCGCTCGACCCCCTTTCACCCCCTCCTCATTGTTTATTCTCCCTCGCGACCGCGAGCAAACATGGCGGCCTTGCGTTATGTTACACACCGAAGGAGCTAAAGTCCATGCCGAAAAGTGAGTTCTAGAAGTGCTTATAAGATTGGAAAACACGCTGGCACAAGTGTATTATATCTGAGGGGGAAAAATAGTGCTAATTAATAAATAAATATTTTTTAAGAAAAACAATAATTCCCGCTCTTTTTTTTTATCACACCATGTAAACAAGAAGAATTAACATATCCCTCCATTGCTAATGGAATTTCTTTAAGTCCTTAAAACTTCAATAGGCCTTAAATAGGCGAGTTGAAACACTATAAATGATTTGTTACTACTTTCATCGCGGTGCAAGATAGCCACTGCATCTTACGTGTTCATCAAACACATTCAAACGACTTTCGTACAGTAGTAGACAATTTAAGGAAGAGCTTATATCATTTCGACTATGATTAGATATTTCCTCTGAGTGCTCACTAAGTAAATAAATATTCAAAATGTTTAAACCACATGTGTATTATTTCTTGCAATGAATCCCAATTTCTCTACTTCCTACTGTAATTATCGTTTAAGGCTGACTTTGTGCAAAATTATCCTGTTGATATAAACATAAATTCAACAGCAACAAAAACACCAATTAGAGCCTTTCGTGTTTTTTGTAAAATTATTTTAACTGAAATTCTGTTAATCCCGAAACTCCGGTTCGATCTCTTTGAGTTGTTTTCGGAAGATTTCTATCGTTTGCTCATGACGCTAATTTCTGCAATAAAAATAGGAAACTTCCCCCCTTGCTGCATCTATCCTATTAATTAAATATGCCGTGCATTTCTATCCATATCTCATAAGTTCTGATAAATAATCCATTACAATTTGCTACAATTTGCATTATGAGTGATTCACTAGGAATTATTAACAATGTTATTAAAAGTTTCGATAAGAATAAATTAATGTAATCATTTGCATTTTTGAGACTTTTCTCACAAATAACTACCGATTGCATTTTATTCTTGTTCATGCTCCGATCCGAGAATCAGGCTCTTCCTCATCACAATTTCGTTAATACTTCTATCCTGCATAATCTTCGCTAGCACATTTTTTCAGTGAATGAATAAGCTATAATGGAACAATGCAATTAATAATAGAAATAATTAGACCATGATTTCTCAACTAGTTCACATTTTCTCTCACTGGGAAAAGGTAATGCTCTTTCTTGAGAAAGTTAGAGACTTTCTTGAGAGATTTCTTAGGAGTGGAAATTTTTTCGTGAATGTTCCGAGTTGCGGTAATAGCCTCCAGATGTGGTACATAAGTGGTGCCTCAATTAAGGAAGTTTTAAAAATGGTAATAAATGGATATTAAACAGGGAATTCACTCAAGGGAAAGTTAAACTTTGATGAATGTAAGCGTCGAGGTTAGGAAGGAAAGACAATATTTTATGACTATCTTCTGAACTATGATAGATTAATTGAAAGAGAAAATTACTGACGGTAAAGAGATTCATACCATCACAAAAAATACAATGAGTATGATTGAGTCATTTTTGGGTAAGTACGAAAAGGAACGATAGAAATACTTGATGAATCGTATCGTCGTTAATACCTACTTCAAATATGTAATAATTGTATGTCGTTAATACTTCAAATATGCCAGCTGAAATAAAAGAGATAATAGGACATAACTTTTCATATAAGGCTTAGCAGATAGTTTACGTATTCAGAAAACACATTCAAACAATATTCATACAGTGGTACACATTTTAAGAAGAAGACAGACACCTTAGAACATTTCCGCTTGTAATTATAAACTTTCTCTGAGTACTCACCAAGTAAATAAATGTTCCCAATGTTTACAGCACAGATGTATTATTTCCTGCGTTGAGTATCTATCTCTCCACTGGATACTGTAGTTATCGTTTGAGACTGAACTTATTTGTGCAAAATTATCCTGATGATATAAACATAAATTCAACAGCAACAACAAATAAATTAACAATATAGCCTTTTGTGTCGTTTAAAAAATTATTTTATTCGAATTTCTGTAAAGCCCGCACTTCGGTTTTAACATTTTTAGTTGTTTTCGGGAGATTTCTATTGTTTGAACCTGAAGCAGAAAGTTTGATTTATTAATATCATCGCAAAAAGCTCTTTATCCATAGTGCAGGGACGCCAAACGACTTGAATTATAGCTGTCGAAAGAACAGGAGAGCCGGTGTAAGACAATGATAAAGTTGTCACCGATGGCGGTTGGTACTCACGTGCGATGGTGATAATGGTGCTGACGTATGTAGAGACGAGGATGACGAGGGGCAGCACGAACATGCAGACGAGGCTGAAGGTGGTATAGAGCTGCTCTTGCCACGGCGAAGTGTAGAAGCCGTACGTGACGCATTGGTAGAAGTCCTCGTAGAAGGGCCCTTTGTCCACGTGGAATATGACCAGCTGCAGAAGGTGGCAGGAAGAAAGAGCAATATAAGTACATCAGCAAAGCCTTAGCTGCCACGAAATGACAAGAGATAAAAAAATTTAATTTCACAATCTGGACACTCATTATAAATACTAATCGTACCTAGAGCAGAGCAAAGTAGTTGCTAATCATAAACTCAACATGTAACTTATATTATACTTAAATTCTCTCACGTAAGCGAATCAAGTACAGTTTCTCAAGTATTTTTTATATTTATGCTGCATACTGAATAAAAATTCAGAGATAACATGAAACTTATGACTCATAATGCATTCTAAATTGAAATCGCAAGAAATATAACCGAAATAACTTTATACATATCGTCATATAAGTCCGAAAAAAATTCCAGTTCCGAGAGTGTTATATTTTATCACGTTTAATTAAGTATCTCATTAATGGGTTGTATGTTAAGTCCAATATTGATTAAATTTTATGATCTGGAAATCGGAAAAAAATCAATGCAATAGATATTCTTACCCTTACCTCAAATCTATTGTCATTTGGTAGATATTACCTATCCATATGTAAGACCTTTTTTTCAAATTTAAATTATTTTTTATGGTAAAATGACCAGATAAAAATAAATTTTACGTAGCATATTGTCTTTGTACAACCATTTTAGATTTCTGTATTTGATGGCTATATATATATTTTTAGCACTCCATATTTCCTAATATATGAATACCGGTAGAATTAATTTTTCGGCTCTCAATATAATATAGAAATAAGTACACGTGAAATATGACTAGCGGGACAGGAAGAAAAGCAGGAAGAACGAATAATATAATTGATGACCATAAAGATTTTCTCCATAGAAAAGCGGACATAAATAAGTCACACGATACTTTAAGTTGATAAAATTTAATTTTAAAACATAAGGCATCGATGAATTTTGCTTTGTACTTGGCTCCCATTGTAGGCCATCTTTAACATTTTATTAGAATCAACATTACATTTACCCTCTCCTCTAAGGATTTACATCTTAAATCTCCCATCATTAGGCCTGCTCCATATTTCATGGCTAATTTTTTTAGCGTTACATTTTTCCTAAAGCATGAATATCAGTAAGAATTTAATCGTTTGACTGTCAATATTGTAACCCCTCGCTCCGGCTGACCCTGAAGGGGCCACAGTAAAGGACCGAGGGAGAAAAGAAATGGGAGAAGGGGAGGAGTTGAGGGGAGGAAGAAAATATTTTTAGCCGGGAGACGCAAGGCAATATTGGGCACCAGTTGAATCGTCCACCAGGGTGGTCGACGCGACAAAAGAAGATCGCACGATACCCGCGTTCCGGAGCTATGAGGTGGGGAGATGGGGGTGAGAGGAGGAAGGGTGCTAGCTTAGTCGACGGAGTTTAACGAGACTCTTCGGGTGGGGGTGGATTCCCTGGATGACGGACACGGGACCGACGGTTGAGAGCGTTGGAAGAGAAAAAGGCACGAGCTCGCGTTCTGCCTTTCGATCCTATCGCGGCGACGTAGGGATGGCAGCACGAAGCGAGGAAAGATCGTTCTGACAACCAGGCTTAATAGTTTAACAATTTATTTGTGCCTGAATGGCATGGGCATTTGGAGAGGATGAAAAACAATGCAAGTAAAACACACCCGAAAACAAAATCCTAATTCTACCTTACAAACTAATACATGGAAATCAGTTTAATCGCCAGTGAACGAAAGAAACCCGTTTTAGCAATGTCGCCTAGGACAATTGAGTGCAGATTCATGAGACGCGACAATTAGAAAATTAGATAATACGAAAATTCTCTCTCATTGGTAAAATATACTAAACTTTAATTTATTAATCACCTTTAAATGATTACTTCATAGTGGTGAGAACTTCAAAAATACATCAATAAAAATGCTGGAGAACTTATAATTGAGTATAAATTGAGATCGTTACTAATATACCAGAAATAATCTCATTTTAAGGTTTAATCCAGGGAAAAAATTTTGTTTATGTAGAATATTTTTACATTATCGCGTTTAATAGAGTCTCTTATTGTTGATAGATATATTTTTCCATTATTTTTACAACAAATTACCAGCAAAACCAGAAAATTCTATTACGATCGATATAAACCTCTTACTCCACTTCTATTGCAATTTTGTAGAAAGTATCCACATTTAAAATCATTTTCTCCCATTATTTTGTTTTCAAAGTACTTTTATTTCATTAGTACTTAAAAATAAATTTCCCCTATTTTATACTGTGCGCTTAAACGAAAACCAGTCCCTATATGCTGATTAACAGGTGTGTTTAAACTATAGTCAAAGATTGATTATTGGCCTGAAGTTTTGTACAGTGCATGAATGTTTGGGATATCATCTGTGAATGAAAAAAGTCTCCATAAGCCGTAGAAATATTTTAGCAGTCAGGAAGATGGGTTGAGTTTTTTTAAGGATTAGCCCCCACAAGGGCAAGTAAATACAACGCGCAACAGCAATGCAGCAATCACTCTCATTCACAGTTAAAAATGTGTGCCTACACGAGCTACCGACTAGTGATTCTCTATCTTGTAGTTTAAACCCAATTAATAAGATAGCAACACTATCCGGTCACACTCAGCTGAGTGAACACTTAATCTTGCTTGAGAGTATTCTTCATCTGATCTTCTGAAGGATTGAGACATTCCATTGCCAATTATGTTAATACGTTGATTTTATATTTCTGTGGGTTGATCTCTACGAATATTTCACCATTTTCTACGAATTGTAAAATAGTTTACGGCGTGAGAGATTTTCTTATATTTATTAACTAAGGGCTCTCTAATTTCTACTCAGTCATCTGTGATGATACAAAATGAATGAAAACGTTTGATAACATAAAATCTGAAAATTTATTATATATTTTCTAATGAGTGCAGCTTACAAATTAATTTATCGATGACAAGGGGGAAAATAACTTTTGATTAGTATGGCTGTTGAATTCTAAAATAAATGACATTTGAAGAGGGCTTCAGGGTCCTAAAATCGTACCCTTAGGATGAATCCCAAGCCCAACGTTACCTCACCATCAGATGAAAGAAACCATAGAAATATATGAATGAATATTGAATGTGATATCTTTATAAAAAAATAAAGATATCGCATTCAATCAAATGTGCTGAACAAAACTGAGCAGAGAGGTCGATCGATGTTGTTAATCTCCACAACTTCTCTATGAAAATAAATTTACAAATTCATAATACACTTACGTAACTTACCGAAAAAAACAAAAAAACATTAGGTTACCCGGGGCCAAGGTGACTGAATCGCATTTATAATTATTAGAACACATCTAATATCTATCCTTGAATATTTATCCGATGGAAAAAAATTCTTTCTCCTCTGCTCTATATTTTTCTATTAAACCCTTATTCATATCATCACCACCAATCGGTCCTTAGAATGGTTAGACCTAGGTCTAGTAAAATAGAGATAGGTATACGAAGAGAATAATCAGTATATAAGGATTCTCCACTTAATTATTTTATCGTCTTATCTGTTTATACTTACACAATTATATTAATTATTTATGATTTGAATTCAGAATCCAAGAAAAAAACGAAAAGAATTTCGATTATTTCCAATGAATGATAATGCCACTTTTCCTGTCAGTGTAACAAACACCAGAGAGAATCTCATCAGAACTAAAAATTTCCTACTAAACAAAAATAAATACCAATGGACCATAAACTTGTGTGAATAGACTTTAAGTCGGAGTCACCTGCTGATTTTGAACATATTTTGCCTCATCAAGGGAGGGGCTGTGCACAGAATTACGGTTGCTACGCGAAATACAAAATACGTTAATCAACATTGATTTCTCTGAAGACAGACTCACTTCCACATCGTTTGGATCTATGCTTTTGCGTTATTTCAAATTGTATGAGAGTAAGTGAGTTGCGTTTTGCTAAACTTAGTCGAGTATATCCATCGAAAAATTTGCTTATGCATTCTCATTAGTTTATCTCTCAAAAAATATACACATCAATAATCCGATAATTTCCTTCGACTAAATGAAAAAAATTTCAAGCAAAGCGAGAAGTTCATAGATGCTTTATATCAGAGAGAACTCGGTGAATGGTATAAGTACAGGGAAGTTGTGTATTATTACTCAAAGATGGCATGATTAGCTTCATAATACTAAAGATTCATTCGTACAGATTATCCTAATCTGCGTATAACACTGAAAGGAACTTCACGGGCGTGTAGTAGTTAGTTATTTAACCCCAAAAGAGCTATGCGTAATTTTACACTTAAGCAATTTTGATTGTAAAGAAAACGTCATGGTTGCGTAGCCACCTGAACATAGTAACAAAATAAAACCAGTATCTTCAGAAGAGTATAAAAACTGCTGAGAAATTAACAATATTTCTTTTAAATTAACAATTTTTCATTTATGATTCCCATTAAGAAAGTGAGTGATCGTTCCAGCAATTTGTTTCGCATTTGCATTTGTTTAAATCTTAAAAATCAGCCAACAAGAACTGAGATTTGCAATGAAAAGAAATTAATAATAAAAATAATTTTTCTGCATTGGTGCGATCGCTTGGTGGAGGCTAGAAGCAGCTGCTTCAATGCACCGTAAGATTCATTAATCTGTTTAGGGTAACCTTTCTAAGGTTTTCTTCTCTTGATTTACTTGTACCTGTTTTTTCGATTTCCTTTTATCCATTACAGAAGGATATGTGAAGGGATCTATACCGTATTTAAAGTTAGATTTATTTTTAATAACATCTACATCTATGTAATACCCCGCAAGCCACCATAAAGGTGTGTAGCTGGGGGTGAAATCACACCAAACATGCATCATATATCAGGTATGAAAAGGTTGAGTAATTATATTCTATTATAAAAATGCTATTCTAAAAAAATATAATTATAATCTATTCACCATTATATTTTCTCATTATTGTAAAAATAAAATTTACATTTTAAATAAATATAAAAATAGTAAAGCAAGTATGCAAAAATAAATTGCTGTTATTTTGTTTCCTTAAATTCCTTATATGAACTATCAACTACCCATGCTAACCATTGGTACACTTGTATTTATATTAATGGGTGTATTTACAGTTATTCATATCCCTAATTGTACTAGGAAAGAAGGATATTTAGAATCTGTCAGTTCGGCAACCGATTTCTCTAATTTTATGGTCATGGTCCAGTGTTGCAGTTCGCAAAATATTTTTAACATCATCATTGAAAAAATTAATTTGGAATTTGTTAAAGAGATTGAGCCTATAGTCCAATCTGTCGTTGACGATACCTATTTTAGACCATAAAATAGGCTGGTTGGGCTGATATTGTATCATAACCTGCCTCTACAAATCTTGCCAATCTTCGTTGTACGCGCTCTTGCTAATTATTTATAGAGTTTTCGCAATGATCCCGTTTTGTGCGATTTCAGCCGAACACGCCGTTACGGTTTTTGTGGCTAGTTAACGAGCTTAGAAAAGATATACAGTGCACAGATTTTCATCAGATTCATTTGAAGACGATGAGTTTAGAGGTATGTTAGCGTTATCATCAGGTTTCTGACGAAGGAAGTACATTTCAAGTAAGTTGTTCTTCACGCGCTATACCGCGTTGTATACTCATCAGAAGTATGTGTCTGTTACCTCGTTGTAACCTTTTGAAATTTGGATAGAGTCAGTGGTAAACGCCATGCAAAAGCGTTGTAATCCCATTGTGTATCTGTTTTGTGCCTGGAAGGGATCATGTTGTAACCGTGTTGTAATCGCGTTGTATGTATGCAAAAAATCCCATTGAAAGTGCGTTATAACCGCGTTGCCATCATCGTTTGTGTGTGTTGCGGGTACGTTGTAACCCCGTTTCTGTGTTCGAAGAATCGCGTTGCAAGCGCGTTACAAGTACGTTACAGCCGCGTTCCTATTATCGTGTATGCCTTGTTGTGGGCTCATATACATGCGGAACTCTATCTATGTAGCCAATAGAATGGTTAATACAAAATACTCTTAGAATACCTGGCAAGAGTGCATCTAGCACCAAAATTAAAAAAAAAATATTGCAAATAATGAGTGATAAATTTTACTTACATAAGAAAACTACATTGCACTAGTCAGATTTATTCAGAAACTGTTTATTCAGAAACAACTGCCTATACTACATTCCTAACTTAGCATTCACCAATTTCATACGAACTATTTCCCGTCAAATGAATAACGCTCTTGGATAACAATGGCTGGTCGGGAGGCCAACAGCTGCTGGCTGGCATTCATTTTATTGTGATTATTAACTTACTAAAAGATAGCCACTGGTGTACTTTGCGCTCTTAAACCATTTCCCAAATTACCATTTTGTGGATAAAGTTTTGCATGACCTATGTGAATATACATAACTGATGTTATTTCAACTCCAGGAGAGAAAATTAATAATTTCTTCAATAACGTGGCAGTTGATAAAAACAAACTTTACAACGACCTTTTCCCATCTTACGAATTCATAGCGGACTGCGCGAGAAAGTACGTAGCAAGTACGTTTTCTCCACGGACCTACAACGCGCGCAAGGAGGTTGATCCGAAAAGTGAAAGTCATGTCAATTTTTTTATATTTTCAGTACTTGTAGAACTAAAGTTCTTCTATCTAATAAAGTAAACATAATTATAACAACCCATACTTTTTTTACGCAAATTGCATTTGAAATTACATACGATTAACGGCGAGAATGGCCATCACATGGGAATATAACATTTAAAAATACCATTGTGGCATGTCATTTTTGCAAAAAACTAATATTTTATGCATAATGTCACAAGGAATAAATTGACACGAAAAAAAGGCATCAACCTCCGTATTTTTTGCTAAATCCACCAATTTCTGCGCTTATAGCAGACGAAATGCGTTAGTTGTCTTCAAGTGGCGCTGCTGTCGCTCTAACCAAAATGCATGGTGTATGAATAATATCATTACTAATGAGATATTAAAGCATATCTCAGAAAAATATTATAACCTGATGTTTGATAGTAATATTCTGGTGTTATACATTAGTAAATTCATTGAGTTCATAAATTTATTTCTGTAACGTAAATGCCGAATTGACTCCATCGTCGAGCTGATTAAAATTATCATAAAAAATAAATGCTTCGACTTTCCATCGTATTTATTTCGATACTTATAACTTTCAATACCTTAAGTAATTATCTTTGTGAAGTAAGGATCACTTAGCAGGCATATACTCGTACTTAAATTAATAAGATTCCTCAGACAACTTGACTCAAGCAGTCGCGAGCCAACCTCCTTAACTGCGTTGGCTTCTGGCGCTTGACTGGTTGGTTGATGGTGGACGGAAGCCCGTTTTAATCTCGTTGTAAGCATGCTGTTCTTACAACATGCTTACAACGCGCTTTACCACGTTGCAAATGCGGTAAAACTAGGTTGGAAGTAAGTTGTAAAGGAAGTGCGTTGTAACAGCGTTGTAAACTTGTTGGAAGTCTATTACAACACGTTTACAACTTACTTACAACGGACTTACAACGCGATATGTTGTGCGGCTGCTTTGTCAGGGTTAAAAAAATGTTTCCTTTTAATTAATTGAATGAAAGTATTATGCCATTTGTAGAAGTAAATATTTAGGTGCGTCGGTGGCTATAGTCCTGCTATTACCTAGATAATACCTATCTTCAAAATACTGAGCGAAAAAAATATAAAAACATCAGAAAGATTAAAGGGGCAAAAATATTCTACAACAAATAGCATTTTTTGGCTGTTTGACGTTGCTCTGTGAACCAAACCTTTTTTGAATCTTGCTCACGATTCATTAGTGTAAATACATTCATTGTCGACGATTGAAAGGGATGAATAATCGCGTTCTTATCTGAATGTATGTTTTAGCACGCGATCAGCACTTAATTATCTACCTATAACGTATATAGCTATATAACCCATAACCTACCTGTAAACCACATACTACCTAAAATAAGGTAGGCATAAAAAAAGAATCGCACCGTCTAGTAAGAATAGATAAAAGGTATGTATGTAAGGTTTAATTCATTTTTTTATCGATTAATATAGTGTCCAGGGGGGGCTATGTTTGAAACCGTCGGCATTACCTCGAGTATGTAACCAAAGAGTCACGTGGTATAAACACGAATAGTTCGCAAATTTGGTGTGCTAAGACCGCTGAAGACAACCTTAATCATTGTTTACACTTATGCATTATCTCGTCTGGGGGCACTATAGACGATGCAGATGAGAAAAACTCAAGTGAAGACAATTAAAGATATTTTAATTAGTGATTCAGTCACACAAAATTTGAAAACCATTCGTGATTATACCACGTGACTCCTTAGATACCTATTCAAGATATTCACAACGGTTTTAAACACAGCCCCCCCTGATCAAAAAATGAATGCTCTTCATGTTGGGAAATGGGAGAGGGAAGAAAAGTGCATTTGACTGAAGAATGAAAGGAGGAAGAATATGGATAGGGAGGATAAAAATTACCAATATTATTAATTATTTATTGATAGTTACATCACCTCAATGACATTACTAATATAATAGATACCAACTTAGCGAAAGTGTTTAACTTGGCTAGGCTGGAGAAAGATTGCTAATATGATTAATTATAATATTATATTAATAATATAATGACATCATGGGTTCTAATTTGGGTTGATCTCTTTGATCTCATTAATTCTTAATGATCAGCCCCCTCTGAGCATTAAACTTAGGAAAGAGCGTAATAACCTTTGGTATATAGGTTAGCCGTATTCGGTATGTTAAATATTTAGACCAATATATGTGCCAGCAATTAGAGTGGAATGCTTCATTTTTGAGTGAACTTATGCAGAGAGGTCAGTTTATTAATAGATCGACGAGCGTGGTGAAGGGAACATATGAAATAATGTAGGTTTTTTGACCAAATCCTATGATATAAATGTAAGTCTGAATTACGGAAAATACACCAAATCGTACGATAGAAACTATAGATCAATTATAAACTATATTAATTAAAAAAGAATGGTTTTAATGAAACAAACGAGTGTGGACGAGTGCTCTGAATTAGATTCCATTTGAAACTCTTCCAGGTTTTACCGTATTTAAAATGTAGCACATAAGATCTTGTTACGAAGTTTTTTATGGAGCTTCTTTTGTTTCAAAATAACGTTCATCATTATATTTATCACATGAAGTCTTTGTTGATTCATCACAATTAGAAGTTTTAATAGAAATTCCAGACTCAATCGCTTGAGTAGTTTCTATTTTATTTCTTTGTAACACGGGCTTTGTAATCTTTCGGGGAGCTGATAACATGGTACCCAAGACGTTTTTTATTCCCGAGGATAATCCTTTAAAATAAATCCCCATGAGTCTTTTGTAGATTCTTTGCGAATAACGGCGGATTAACGAGATATATATAAAATTTTGTTCGAGAAAAAATGTCTGAGGAAGAATTGGAAAAAAAACAGCATGGAAAATAAATTCAAGGGATAAATGATCCCTTGGGGTTGATCGCTATTCCAATTTTTTTCCACCGATCGAACGAACTCTTTTTTTTTCATATTTCAGTCCGAGGTGATCAATCTTTCAAAACTGAGCCAAGTGTGGAGAGAAATATAATGAAAAGGGCTAATATTTGATCCCATACTGCTTGTGCCATCACTCTCTCGATTATGTGCGTACCGCTCTTTTTTTGTTTCTAATGTTTTTCAGAGAAATTTTCGATACATACCCTCCGAAGCACGTAATTTAATTTTCCGTCGTGGAGACTATATTTCGTTTTTGGAGACCTAAAAAGGATAAAGTACTATTCTTTGCTTAAACACTCTAATTCTTAGTACAGTCTTTATAACTCACACACACTAATAAAAAGGACATTAATAAGTTTGACTACCTTAAGTCGTAATTTTAGAATGCCTTCCGAAAGCAACTCTTATTAAGTCCTCTTGGGCCTTGAGTATTCAACGCTGGAGAAAGTTTTCTATTATGCCATTCTCTTACTTGAAGCGCCTGGAGTATTCCAGGTCTTTTTGGAAGGGCAAGAATAGAATGAAAAAGTGGACTTTAGTCGCATTTTAGATGAGAATTGTGTACTTGTTCCCTTATGACTTATGAACGCTGTGCAAATTTCATAAGGAAAACTAATGCAGTACTTAATTCCTCGAGAAGACAGAGATGCAATGTAAAGGGGAGTATAGCTCCCCAACAAAACCTACGTTAACCGATAAAAGTTCAATATCAATCAATATGGAATGGAGCTCTCTGACAATGAAAACTATCATTATGTATTATTACATTAAAAATGCTACTATGGCACACGTCTTCTCGTCATATATTGTATGTATCCATTTATCTCATATGCTAGCATAGGGTTCAGCATCGACAGATTTAGGTAACAACAGAGGTTGTGTATAATAAATAATAATAATAATAATAAATAAATAAATTTAATTGCTTCCAAAGTAAATCATTACAAATGTGTAACATTAGAAAAAAAGTGAAGCATGATAGCCCCTAAGGTGCACCTGTTGTAGGGCTACCATCTGTTCGACCATGTAACAGTTGTACAGAGTATATACAATTATAAACAATATTAATAAATACATATTCGTATGAAAAACATTTTCACGCCTTTTTTACATATACATACATATACATACATATTGCATCTCATATGCATAATACAATGCAATACATCCTTTAATTTATAAAATTATTTATCATCATATTGGTAATCATTTTTTCAATCAAAATACGTAAACATGTATGTAGTATAGGCATTGAAACAAGGTCAAAATTTTACGCGATAATATTTTTATTTCATGCATGGTCTTCAATAATGATAGATGAAGTAAAGAGAGCTTATAATTGCCTTAATTGTAAATGTCCGAAGACTAGAAATTCCAAATGCCAAATTAATTGTGGCAAACGATATCCTGGAAACCGGTTTTTCTATTGTCAATGCAATCATCAACGGGGAGAGCAAGGCAAAACAGGTCAGAACCTGTCGAGAGCTGTTGGCTCTCTACAGGCTCCGAAAAACCGGTTACGGAGATATCGTTTTCCACAATTAATTTGGCATTTGGAATTTCTAGTCTTCGGACATTTTCTTCCATAATGATAGGTTGTCCAAAATATCCCGTATTACAACCATACGTCTTTCCTTGTAGGTACAGATATCTAAAACTAGAGGTAAGCCTTGTATAACCAAGAACACGTTTGAATGCTGTTTATGATGGTAATGGCGTGATGAATACACTTTCATTCCTTACGTTTAATTAGGCCAAATGAATTTCAATTAACCTGAAGAGTGCCTGAGAGAGTTTTGCTTGTTGGGTTAGAAATTCCGTTTGACTAACCACGCGGAAAGATATGTAGCTGAAATAAAACGAAACATCTCACGTGCTTTCTCGGCTTTTGAGTTGGAAAGGTGAGAATTCCTCATTTTATGTCGCTTCAGGAGGAAATTTTAGAAAACAAAATTCCCGCCCTCGGAGTGTTTATGTGCGGAGGTGGCTTCTAACTTTGGCATCCCGTTGACTTGGGGTATTCCTTGCTGCCATAAATAAAGAGACGCCCCTGCGGTATTCCCTGAGGGTGCTTCCCGCAATCCAACCCGGAATTTCTTTTTTGTTTGTGGATTGAATGGACTGCCTCGGGGAGGGATTCATTCTGGAGAATTCCTCCGACGTGTGTCATTGTGCGCTGGAAGCCACGGTTTTTTACTCCGGGGGCTGTTGTGAAGGAAGGTGAAGTGCTAAGAGCGTGGAAAAACGTTTTATTACAGTGATGGAAGGAAGGGAATATTTTCTCGAGGAAAGATTCTGTGGAAGACAAAGTCATGAGTAGAGGAATGGACGAGGGAAGTGTGTAGGAAGGGTCTCAAGTTCAAATTCTACATTTCGGAGAAAAGGTGGCACCGAGAGAGAGTCAAGGCTAAGTATACGCTGCGTTTTTTTCCCTTGGCCTAGTTGAGACCCGTAAAGAGTCTCAACTAGGAACTGAGGAACGCTCCTGACTGAGGAACGCTCCTTGATCCCCGAAGTTCGAAATTATTTTGTTCCTCCACCAAAATCAATATCAATCTCTTAGCAACGGTGGGAAAAACTCCAACATTGTTCAAGTTTGTTAATGTTCTTAGCCGATGACATCAATTGTAATGGGAGGAAACTTTGAGCTTGGTTACCAGTAACTTGCTTATATTTGCAAAACAATGTTTGACTATTCACCAAAACCTTTCTCTAATCTAACGATGCTACAGCGATAAAGTATACCTACGTATCGTAATGAAACTTAAAAAAAATAACCTTAAAGAATTCAAATGAAGATGGCATAAATTTTAAACCAACCCGGGTCGTGAGTAAATCATCTCAGTGAACTTCGCAAAGATTGTTCTTTCTTTCCATCGTGGAAAACGTTCACAAAATTATCCCTGAATCCGTTCGTTTTGCTAAAAATATGTGTATAACATATTTTAAGACTCATTATGACATGCAAAAGCTTTGTTCCTGAAGTTCAATGTTATGCATTTCAGAAAAATTTAGTTATTCAGGTAAAATTTTAAATAATCTTATACCTTACTTTAAAATTATCTTATTAAATTATAAATTATTTTATTCAATTTTATATTGTCTAATAACTTTAAATTAAGTTGAAATGGTATGTTTCAAAAATAAAATTAAGGAATTTATTATCAAGGATTCAAATTCTCATCCTCGATTATATTAATGTGGAGAATATTACCAAGGAACGCCTTTTCTGATTTTTCTCTGCATTCCATCAAGCAATTAGCTGTCCCTTTTTGTATCACATAATCTCAACTTCCATCGCACGAGGAGAACCGAGCCAAAACTACTATTCCCCAGCGAAAGAGCTAAATTTTGGTCTGAAATATTTTTTCGTAATTCTGTAACAAGAAATTACATAAAAATCATAATTTGGTGGCTTTTCAGGCTTCTCGTTATTGGAATTTTTTCGAATCAAATCAACTTATTTATATTAATAGATATGCGTACATACTAATAAAAACAAAGATATGGAATAATTTCATGCAAGCACTTTTAAAAATACGTTCCTTTTAAGTCATACTGAGCCTAAACTAATTACCATTTCCCTTATACGCCTGACAACGTAAACCACTGTTGGATCTATAAACATGTGATGCAGCAAAACTTTGTATTAATTGTAAAAGTTTTTCTTTCAATTTTCAGAGTGTTTCACGTTCATACGTCACTCCACGAAAACTGTGCAAAGTAATTAAATCCTTCAGTATTTTATAATATTATTGCTTTAATTTGTTTCTTGTGGTCTACCCTGGAAGTATTTAAGTCACCGCTCGTGAATAGACGAGGAAGTAAGAGCTATGCTTAAGTGATTGCTTGCGAAAATATATTAAAATTCGCTACTGCAACTTCGATGTTTTTTCGTCCTTTGGATTTGCCCCACGAAACTTTGTTCAAACCAACATTTTTGAAATTTCATAATGCAAGTCCCTGATTACTTAAAATTATTGACCATTATTGATGAGTGGAATTTTCAAATTTTATGCACCGGTAGTACACCTTGTTGAAGACCGCAACAGTTCAGTGGATATTGTGGGCAACTCTTTCATCACCCAAGTGCGCTGTCAGTCACAAACAATTCACCCAGAGTCTTATAAAACTCTGGGTGAATTGTTTGTGCTTTGGCGAAGAGCATTCATCTTACCCATTAAATCAAAACCCTAAAGCCCGACTAATTAAAACTTTTCCTATCTTTGGATGCCTCTCCCATCATACCCTGCGGCGAACCCTCCTCCTCAACCCTTCTTCAGCTAAAACCTCGCCTTTCCTTGTTCCGACCTAACGATTGAGAGTTGAAGAGGCGCCAGCACCTGGAGCTGAAAGCGGCGCTTGTTTCCTCATCCACACAATCCTACGTTCTTCGGTGACCTCCAACATTTTATCACCTCCACCACTTTCTACTGCAAGCATCTTGTACTTGTACAATTGCTCCAGT
Source organism: Platycnemis pennipes (assembly GCA_933228895.1). NCBI lineage: Eukaryota > Metazoa > Arthropoda > Insecta > Odonata > Platycnemididae > Platycnemis > Platycnemis pennipes. The sequence continues at coordinate 16,916,842 of OW121856.1, forward strand.
TGCCTTGGCCCGTGTGTTTTCATGGGAAATCAATGTAACTGAAATTGAAAGCAGTTTTTATTGCTCTGGGGGCTCCAAGTTCCCTGGAACTTTGAAAAACAATTACATGCCACAAAAAACAAAAAATGATAATAGCAAAAAAAAATAGAGTACAAGATAACCGTAATAATCAATGGATTATGAAGCAACACGAATAAACCAGCAGTAGATAATGAATACTTTGATACTTAGCAATATCAATAAGAGAGACTATGCACATATTTAAGGTCACACAAGTTCAGATTGAGAAGTTGAAACAGGCAAATTAATTCTCATTACTTGCACATTATGCATTAATCATTACGGAATATAAGTTAATAGAATAAAATCAATTAAAGTATGATGATAGAGTGGTGCATGGCAAATTACCTTTAACATTAAAGTACAATGCAGTCCCGAAATAGGTATATTTGCAGATATTCGAGAATTTATGAACCCATGTGTTTTCTGGTCCTGATTTGAGGACAATAATTTCTCGCTTTGGAATATAATTGATGCCTTCTCATTTGAGTTAATATCTATCGATGTGAATTACTGGATTCTCTGAAATTTTGATTAGAGGACCCTCTGAAGAACATTTTGGTCACGTAGAGGACGCACAGTTTGATGCGATATTGCATTGAAAATGATGTGATATTATGGAATAACCACGCACTTTTAACTTTTTATTGTTTTGATGGATTCCCAAACTCCAAATTATTGCAGCAGTTATAATTTGTGGCATGATTGCCATAAGACCTATTGGTATGATACTTAGATATCCATATAACAAACCAGTGGTGACATTTATGCTACAGATAGTTAATTCACAAATGTATTATTCATCTATGAGTGTTCTATTGCGTACACCGTTGCACCCTACCCTAATTTGGGAAGAATTTTTAGTCATGGTCTTCTAGCTACCTACTCAAATGAGCAGTTATGATGCTATCTTTAAAGTTCCCAGTCTGTTGCAATTTTGCGGAAGTTTAATGCACATACGTCAATTCTTTGCTTTAAAAGATTTACAAACTTTACCACAGTTTCCATTCATAACAAATGCGATTCAGCCATGCTCGATGATACTCTTTATACGTCACATCATCTCTTCAGATGTTCACATGCACTTTTATTGCACTTTTTCCATCACTTATAACATCTATAAATATTGTGTCCGAACAAACTTTTATTAAGCATTGGTATCCTCTTGTTACTTTTTGGTTGGGTTATTTTGATGGAGAGTTACCACTCTTTTTTATTGCATTTGGCAATACTGTATTCCTCTTCTCATATATTTCCATCGGTAGTGGATATTTACCTCCTACTCTTTTCCAGCAGCAATAATTAAGTGCATTATCGGAAATGATTATTAATATAATAATGCTAGAGAGAATATTTAAGAGCTGATTTGAGTGTACAAAGCAAGGACGGTATATCGCCCAAACTTACTTTTTAAATACAACGATTGGTTTTAGTTTCAGCCCCTACTATTTTACGGAATACGCTAATATGCGCTGACAAATATTGTGGTAGCTACTTCATTTTGATGGTATATGCATTTAATTTTATGTTGTAATATGGAGTAATATTACAATCAAACAACGAGTCACCACTATACTTTTGAATTAAATACGCATTCAAATACAAGCACGTCTTATTTTACTTGAATTACTACTTACAAGGGTTTATTTAATCTTGCTTATGACGTGTATTATCAGGGTTGGTGCTTAAACAAGGCCACTGGTTGCATATCGGAAGGGCTGATTTATTTTTTTGTGCAGAGATTAGAAAATCCTCTACACTTTAACACAAGTTAGACATTACTGCCGTCTTAATTATCCCTTCCGTACTTTAAAAGTTATTCCTTTTCGCTACGTCTTATGACCGAGGTTCTTAAATCTTGCTCTCTTGAAAAGGAGTACCTCGCCCACTTAAAAGCCCGATTCCGCTCTCTCTCTCTCTCCGAGGACGTCACCCCCTTGGCATCCATTTCCTCTCCAACCCTCTTCCACCGCCGCTCCCAGCACTCACCCTCGCTTCCGCTCGCGAAAGCACTTCCCAAGGACCCCAGCGCAACTTTCATTTCCACTCTCTCGCGGTACTCTGCCTTCGCATAAACTTACAGATTAATTCACGTCCGTACAATTTTACTCCTTGCCTAAACCATGACAGTGCAAGCCTTGATACTCTATTTCTCGAGCATGTAAAGACGATTACAGAAGCTTACCAGATTGATTTTGGGGTGTAGGTAAGTTTTTTTAGTGGTAAGATGAATGGCCTTTCACCCTGGGAGCTTGGGTTTGAATCTCGGCAGAGGCAGTGGCTCTTAGCAGCCTTTTGCGAAAGCACTTCCAGCTTTACCGAAAGGCCCCAGCGAAACTTTCATTTCCTCTCTCCAACGGAACTCTGTCTACACATAAACTTGCAGACTGAGTCATGTCGGTCCAATTTTATTTCTTGCCTTAACCGTGACAGCGGAAGTCACTTTGTCATTTTAAAATAATACAGGCAATAACAGATTGCGTAAAGCAAAGATTACCACAGTGATTCGGGGGTGTGGGCAATTTTTTCAAGTGTTCAGAGCAATGGCCTCTCACCCTGGCGGCTTGGGTTGGAATCCCGGTTGCGGTATCCTCACCAACTCTTTAGTAGAGACAAAACCTTTAATGGGAATGAAGGTTGTGCGAAGGTATGCATGGCGGCAAAATTCGCTGAGGAAATAAAGGACTGCAAGGTTTGAGCGGCACAAATGTGGCGGTTAGAGGTCTCAAATTCTGGGAACCCGCTTTCCCCGGAATAAATAACTTTTTAAATTACTTTTATATTAAAACATAATTTTTTTAAATATAAAAATATGGGGGTCATGGTGGCCTTGTGGGTAGAGCGCTGAGCTACCGATCGGAGGGTCGGCAAAATCCTCGCGAATCGATTTTCTGCTTGTCAGAACTTCGTAGGAAATCGCAGGTGGCCCAGGGAAAGGAACTGGCCCCCCTACGCTGAATGTGTGAATTTCACACGTCAATTGCTTAGTACGGGCTGAGCTCTATCCTCACCTACCAAAAACTTCAGGTTGAAAACACCATAAAAATAATATTTATTTCATCTGTAATTTTATTACCATCCAATTTCATTGCCACTCTTGAGAAATTTTTAAAGTTCCCGAGAGGCATGGCGTCAATATTTGAATCCTTTCTTCATATCACTAAATTGCTTCATTTGGAAAAAACTCATGATTCACATAGCCATGTTAAGTAGTAAAAAATTATTTTTAAATATTATTAATAACATATTGAGCATTTTTATCTTGTTCCGGCATAATTTATTTGTCTTATGAAAGTAGTACTTCGGTGCACTGTATCTACCATAAGATCAGGCTAATGCCGAATGCCAACTCCATTCTTCCTCCTATTTCATTTCCATCTTTGCAACATTCCTCTTGGTATGAACCGCCTTCACGTTCAGATGCTGATTTCAAATCTAATTATGAGTGCGTATGTCATTTACTCACATATGACGATCAACAAAACCATTTCAGCGGCTAAAGTTTATGCTATTACACATTTTTACGACAAATTTTTAAAACATCCAGCACCTCAAAAAAATTATAGAACCTTTATGCAGAATAACTATCATGTCGCCATGTATTATGTTTACCATGTATTATGTTTCATTCAGCGAAGTGTCCAGTAATACGAAAGTATCAATCGAACATTGAAATGCGGTTGTCAATTAAAGTAAAATTTTATTATAAAACGTATTTTCTAACACATATGGCATTTATATTCACGCACTTTTACAGAGGAGTTGAAATTGAGTTGAGTTATTGCAAGGTATTGCGAGGCAAGGTATTTACCGACGAAAGTTTTTTTAAAATCTGATCGGAAGGAGGGGATTTTCACAGATTGCTTTACTCCTCCCTTCAGCATCATAACTCCCCGAAACATTCCTATTTGTAAGCTTTAATAAGGTATCGCTGCTAAAAAAAACCTTGCGAGAATGATAAAAATCATTAAAAAATAAGTTACTCTTTTCTCTATCCTATCATCTATTCATTATCATTAACTGACTGAATTACTTGACCTCATTACCTACATTTTATTGAACTCATTACATTATATTACTTGGCATGAAATGACTGAATTTTCACTAGTTAGGCTCCACCTAGAGTATGTAGCCAGTGTATGGGATCCGAGTGAATTAGGTTTAAGTAGAGAGACAGTGTTCAGTGTAGAGCAGCTAGGTTCTTTAAAAGGTGTTACGATAAGTTGAGTAGAGGATCAGAATTAATACAAGAATTAGGGTGAGAATATTTATCAGAGCGTAAGTTAAAGCACAGATTAAATCTATTATAGAAATTTTAATCCGATGTCTCTCATTTCGCACAATGAATAATCGGCATGAAAACTTTCGGTTTACTTCTAATACGACGCCTTGAGGGGATTTGTTTGAAACAGTCGGGATTATTTCGGACAGGTAACATGGTGTACACACGAATTTTGTGTGCTAAAACCGCTGAGTGCAACCTCATTCATTGCTTACACTTGCGTTTTATCTTATCGGTGAGCTCTATAGTAAAGGCATATGAGAAAAACTCAAGTAAAAGCCATTAATGATACTGTAATGAGCGATTAAAAAACACTAAATATGCGAACCATTTGTGTTTATTTCACGTGACTCCTTGGTTACCTTTTCGAGATAATCCCGACGGGTTCAAACACACATCCCCATTGGTTCCACAGATAAATGTATAACAAAAGCATCGAGTAATACTGAAGTATTGGAATAGCAAGTTATAAATAAGCACAAGGATTTGAAAAAAGAACAGTCTACAAATTATTTCCATATTGTACCACCGCTTAAGTTATGTGAGGCTTTCAAATACAAAACATCAATAAAATATAATAAGTATATGATTTTTAGCCTGAGGAACAGGAAGAGATCCTTTCAAAGTTCAAACATGTTAATAGTAAGTTATCTTACCCGGTGAATGCAAATCTACATTAAAAAAAAAACAAAAAAAAATTTCCGGAGAGGAAATAGCAAGGTAAAGTGTAACAAGCAAATTGTAACTACTCTTAGTCACTTTCTTCGTTTGTATAAGACCATCTGACTAATAAATCCAGTGATTTATCACCGAGTACTCCATATTTTGCATTCTCAAACGAGAACAGCCGTGGAAGTCAGAACAGTAAAGCGCTTGTATGGCAATGCGAAGAAAGTGGCTTCTAATACCGCCTTGGGTCTGCTGCTTTAGTCTTAGATATAAGCTTAGAATTAAGGTGTGACAGATTGTAAAATAGTATCTCAAAAGTCGTAGACATTTCAACTTAAATATTCTACTCCTGAAGTTGGCAGAATCTACGCGAGATAAACTGAGCCCCTTAAATTTACTGACCTGAGAGTAGGTGTGAAAAGAGAAAGGTATATGACCATTTTGAAGATAAAAGATTGATAAATTTGATGGAACGTGGATATTCCTTATTCTTGGAAAAACAAGCAAAAGTACACATTTGTATATTTTAATGTATTAATTTTTGCTTTTAAGCAAAATTCCATTAATTAATTTAATTAATTTTAACCAGAAATGTTGCTTGAATGCGAAACATTCAGGTTTCAAAACTTTTATGCTGTTAAGACCATTCAGCATTCGGCTCGTTCAAAATTTTCTGGTAATGGCAAAAAAGGAATTTAATTTTTATAAATGTATATTTACATGCATGTATAGCTTTATTTTTAGTGGTTAAGTCATAGGTGATAAAATTTGAATAATGGAGTAATGATTCTGAAAGAGAATGTATGTAACCATTACCTCTCTTCTAGTTGATCCATATTTTGTGCATCTGAAAACATCTCGGCTGGCGTGAGTGTTGAAGAAACCGAATCAAATACTATGGGCAGGAGATAAAAGAGCTAGTGAAGATTTCTAAATGTAATAATTGAACACCAGCATGACAAAACTACTTCTATGGAGTGGCTTTTCCCTCTCGGGAAGGAATGAAAGTTTTAGTGAAAACTACGGGAATGATTCAGCTTTTTTCCTTTATATTAAGAATGCTTCGTCTTCTTCTTATTTCTTCTTTCCAGGTTCAGGCAATTTGCCTGTTCCGGATTCACCATCGTAATCTCAGATTCGAAACACTTCTTCTCCCTAAAGACTTTACTCTATGACCTTTCTGAGAATCCTTTCTATAGGCATGTGCTCAACATGTATTTTCCACATGTTTTAAAAACTTGTTGCTACTTCTGTTACTGGTTGTACCTGATTCTAATTCCTACCTAATGTTTTCATTTTTCATGTGGTTCAGATATGCACAGCCTTTCAATGATCTAAGGAATTGCATTTCTGACGATTCAATCTCTTTGAAGTCTCTTGTCCAAGCTTATGATCCGTATAGTAATGTAGGTACTACCATTATTTAGAAAAAAATTACATTTAAATTTATTTTGGAGCGTTCCCATTCAGTGCTCTACTTATAGTCCCACATTTTCTTTGGCAATTGGTCGTTTTAAAGGTATCACACTCTAAATAACACACTTTAAAAATAATTTTACTTAAAATGCCTTTGCCCTCTTCATAGATTATATCGCATCCCAAATATTTAACGTGTGATATCTGATCTGCTATATTATTTGCAAATTTTATTTTAGCTCGAATTTGGTACTTTCCTATAAATGCTATTGTCTTGGTTTTTTGTACAGGCAACTCAAGTGGTAGTCACCAGATATCAGATATAATTTATGAACGAACAATCTAAATAGTCTTCATTATCTTGAATTATGACCTGGTCATCTGCGAGTAGCAGATAATTCGTTTTCTTTTATTTGAATTCCTGGTGGTATAACTTTCTTCCGTTCCCGTAGACTGTCATTTACGTATATACTAAATAGAGTAGGCGATAAAGTGGAGCCTTGTCTAACATTAAGAGTGCTCCTACGATTAAATATAAAATATCTTCAATTTTGTTTTCTTGAGAAACCATCCATGAGCCTAAAGACTTCCACTGGAGAGGAGGATAATCAAATAAAGATTAAGAGGGCACCTGATGGCTCCAATTCCACCAAAATTAAGCCGTTTGCTTACCCCTTGCTCTCTTTCCAATACGTCCGAATAAAATCGTTCTTAAAGTCCTCCCCGTTTTACGACTCCGACCTTCCCATTTTCCTCGGCTCTCCTTCTTCGCCCTGAAATCCCAACCCTTATACCTTGGACTCCTTTCCGCCCACCACCCCACCCTAATTTCAGGGGCCTAATTTCTTACCTCCCCCCCGTTCGGACTACTCTTCCGCGATAAATCCTTAAATGGTCCTGCCCCCAAATCCTCTCTCAACCACCCCATTTCTTCGGCCTAACTTCCAGCACATTTCTCCATCCTGCGTATTTCTCCTCCTTCGAATGTGGGCGAAGACGGGGAGTGGATCTTCTGCCGATTGAAGGAGACAGTCCAAGAACAATAGTAGGGGGGAAAACTCCAGTTGACGGATAAATGTGGCGAGGACTAAACCTCTAAGTCAGACTCGTGGTGTGAACGGGAGAACTCAAGTATACATGCACATCTACATAATATCCCGCAAGTCACCATAAATGTGTGTGGCAGAGGTTAATTCACACCAAAAATCCATTACATATCATGCATAAAAAGGATTAGTAATAATATTCTAGTCTAAACTTTACCATTTAAAAGAGATAAAATTAGCAAACCAAGTATGTAAAAACATGCTGTTAGTTAGGTTAGCTTAAAGTCCTCATACCGACATGCATGTCACCTATGCTATCCACTGACACATTCGCATTTATGCTATTGTATATATTTACAGCTATTCATATCCCTAATTGTACGGAGAAAAAGGGACATTTTGAATCTGTGTTAGGCAATGAATTTCACTAATTTTATGATTAAAGTCCAGTCTACCAAAGTAAGTTGAAGTTCGCAATACCACATTAGTGAAACTTTTACTTTGGAGTTTATATACGAGATTAAGACTAAGTTCCTACCTACGGGCTGATAAAAATTTCCATTTTAGTCCATTTAATAGAATGGTTACGCTAATATATCTATCATGCTGTTCGATTAAAAAATCTTGCCGGTCTTTGCTGCACGCGATCAAATTCATCATTAAGGCCTATTTAGTATGAATTCCATATACTGGCAGCATGTTCCAAATGAAGTTTAAGAAGGAAAAAGAGGCTAATTTCTCGTACAAGGTCATCAAATTTACCCAGTACTCTTTCGATCTTAAGTATACGTAATAAGATTAAAAAATAAAGTAGAAAAATTGTTTTTCTTTATTAAATTATCGTCATCAATTTTGTCCCATTCGAAGTAATCCCCCGGGGATAAAATACACTTGTGGCAGCGTTTTTTTCCAACCTTGGAAGCATTTCTGGAACTCGCCTTTCAGTAAGTATCGCTCCATCAGTAATTCTGTTTTTATCTCACCAACGGTGTAAAAACGTCTTCAGCCTCGAGAATAGAAAGAAATCACAAGGGGCCGACGGATACGGTGGTTGAGACAAAATAATATTTTCTTATTTTTACCAAAGAATCATGAACAAGCAGCGAGGTGTGAGCGGGAGCATTATCGTGGTGTGCAATTTCACCGATTTTTGTTGTGCCACAATTCTGGGCGTTTTCGTCAGATTGCTTCACGCAAACGGCGCATAAGTTTCAGGTAGTATTCCTTATAGACCATTAGACCATATGACAGGACCTCATGATGCTCTACGCCATTGAAATGGAATACAATAGTGAGATGTTATTTTCATTATTTTTTATCGCACCACCTATTCTTCTTCTACACAGGCAACAATACGAAGGGTCATTCTATTTCTGTTCACGTTTTAATAATAAATATTGATAGGTTAATAGGTAAAATTGATAGGTAACTCACCAAGGTTGGGCCTCAAGAACTAAACAAATAATTCCGCTCCTACAGCAGCTTCAAATTTGGATTTTGATTTTGCGCCAAAAACGCGTTCATCAGCGGAAGCATTGTTGATGACGCGGTATGTATATGATTTTGCTCTTCCTTGCCTAGGATATGAATTTGTGGTGTTGGTTTCCAGAGTAATATTTGGTTTTAAGTGATTAATGTGAGTAGCGTGCCCGTCTTTCTTAAATTTATTGCTGTAAAAACATAGGTGTAATGTTGTTTTCTCGTTTTTAAATATGCATCACATAAAATATTTTATGGAGCACTTATTTAGGGAGAGCCGGGAAATTCCTGCAATTCACCAAAAATCATCGTGAAACACCAAAATCACCGTGTGTCTCATCTATAATTATTTTACTCACGTTGTGTAGTTTTATCTGACTTTGCCTCGTTCAGCGATCATTCTGCCTTTCTTACGTCAAAGTGGAGCCAGCCAATAGAAATACGTTTCACTAAGTGGGTGTGGTTAGCGCTCTGCAACAAATTATAAGGTTGTGTTTCTCGCTTAAAAATGGATAGATAACTCTGAATTTTGGAGGGAGCGTGTTTTATACATTTTTATCGTTTTAAAAGCTTTAAATCAAATTCATAAATTTGAGTGACCCCTCAAATTGATCAAAGACTCTTCATCCAATACAAATGCTCCGTAAGCTCATTGATAAAGCTGACGCGTTGAACGAACAAAAATGCGTGTGATGATAGCGAAGTTGAATAATTTATTAAGAGAAACGTATCATTGTTTTACAAAGAGACATTTATATAGGGATTAAAACACCTTTTCCAGTGCTGTCAACCCCATCCATATGAGGTGTGCAATTAATACTAATTCAGATACATTCTCAAAAGGATTAGTGATCACTGCGCTGTAGTTGAGACGGATTTGTTGAGGGGGATAAAAGGCTTCTCAACCTCTTGGCTCCTGCAAATGATGCGCTCCGGTAAGTGGCTCGGTTCACACACGGTAGAACACTCAACTCGGCCCTGTTGCTCACCTTTGATCTTTCCTCGCAGACGTCGGAATTCCGCTGCAAGGCACTCGGGTTTCCACAGCTAATTAAGCGCGCTCCAAATGATAATCTTTATTTCCGCGAAAGGAAAACATTTTTGTCTCACCTTCCTCCTCATAACAGGCAATTTTGCATGCGAATCCAAGGATTAAGCTGCTAGTTAGAAGAAAAAGTGTGCTCCGCGCACATTGAGATGCCAACATATTGGACCCTCAGTTCCTATGGCAATATCTCGGTAAACATACGCTAACGCACCAAGTAACTCTAATATTAGCCTCAGACGTTCGATAAACTCAACACCTATCCCCTTGGTGTCATTCATACCAGCTGTTTTTACGATGCAATACACGTCATTAAACTGCGATTGATATTTTTCAAGCATATAACTAAGAGGACGTAGGTCTAGTGCATGAAATAGCCAATTAAAGGACGATTTCATGCTAAAATTTTGAAGCAAACACGAAGGAGTGGATATTTTTTAATTAGTTAGCTGATTTCCCGTCCTCTTTTTAAATATGTAAATGTTTTTTTCTGGAGTTAAGGGCCGTATGAAAATTATGAGATTATTTAGCCGACGTTTTGGAAAATTATGAACTATTTAACCGACGTTTTGGAAATTATATTTTTTCCTTCATCAGGGCTAAAATGAAATACCAATAAACATAGGTAAATTGACTTACAGAATATTTTCAGAAAAAAAAGTTACACCATTTAATTTTATTACAACGTTTAACGCAAAAAATACGCGAAATCGATTTTACATACCTTTAAGCTCTTTTCAGGTGAATTGTTTACAATTTGGTTGCCAGGAGTATATGTTATAATTTTTAGTTTTGATGCATTAAATTATGATATATTTTACTTAAATTAAAAATTTCGTTCTTTTATTACATGAATTTTGATCTTTAAAGATATGATACATTTCTTTAAATAACCTTTTTTGCAAATTTTCTTCCGAATCTAAAATTTTTGTTTGGTCAAAATGAAAAGCATGGATGTTTTCATGAAATAATTTCCGAATGTTCATAAATATAATTTCCGAAACGTCGGCCAAAGAGTTCTATCTCACCATTTTCATAAGCATCTAAACTCCTGAAAAAAACCTATATTTTTTTATAACCGATAAGCAGAATAAACAGCAGTGGACGTAACAAGAAAGAACTGTTCAATGGAATATGTAAATCAGAAAGGGCTTTCTATAAGAATAAAAGTCGTAGGCTTATGAGAAAACACAAAAGGTGAGGATGAAGTTCACTTAATTCCAAAATGAATAATGATCATTTTCGGATCATTTTAAGAAGTAATCCATAAATGAATGCAGGTGCAGGAAAGTCTAAGCCGGAAACATCTGAAATTCGTCGCAAGATACAAAATACAGAGATAAAAAGAAAGGAGCAAATGAATAAAGAAAATAATCGTGAAAGAGTAGGAGTAAAATGCCAAAGTACCTCTAAATCTAGAAGTACAATTTCATTCAACGGAATTAAAATGAGTGATAATTAAACAGCCCTCTTTCTGGTTTTTCAATTGTGTGTGACCTAAACATAGACAATACTGCAGGGCTTATATGTATTCTCAAAATATGCATGCGTTCCACAACATTTAAAGTATTTTATATCCTACACATTAAGAAAAACTTCCTGTGCACGACAAAACTCTTCTTAGGTATACATATTTTCTCTCATTCGACATTCAAAACCAAGGAACAAACAAAGAAGAGTAGGAGAAAAGATAAGTGTGTTGAAAACTTTAAAAGGAAGAAAGGGACAACTTAATTGGCCATGTCTTAAGACACAATGGCCTGATGAAAACATTTGTCGAGGAAAAAGTAAATGCTAATTATTGAAAAGGCAGGTATGAGATGTATGGAACAGGTTGTGAATGATGGTAAAGAGAAGAATTTCGTCAATGTGAAGAGACTAGCTGATAGGAGACTCTAGTGGAGAGCTGCGTCAGACCAATTCCAAGATTACGATTGAAGGTTTTACATGCGAACTAGCTGTAGAAAATCTTCTTGGAACTTCCCTTCCGAAACGTCGGCCATGGACAACCTGACCCGGTGGAAAACCCGTGTAGATTTTCTATAATCTCAGGATCGTTGAGGAATAATCTTAGGATAATGATAATTAGACATTTACCAAAACCTGTCCATCATGAATCGAAGTGAGCACCTTTCGTGTACTTTAATATACACTGCGAAACAAAGTTTAGCCTCGTACGAAATTTTACTTTCAATTCACAATTCTCCACCTCAGTGAAAAAACAATGCTATGCCTGTTATAGGAGGAAAGGGTATCTTGATTTTTACTACAGACTTGTTATTATTGATTTTAAACATTTTAAGTGACATGATTTTTATTTAGTAGGACCCATCTAATTTCAAAGTCGCCCATGTTCAGCTCGATATACTCTCTACCTCTCACAATTCCTTGTAAACTATCCGGCCCTCATCCTGATGCCCGATATTTTTCCCTCCATCCCGGTCTTCGAAACATCCTCCTCCCAAATTCCTTGTCCTCTTTATCACCTTATCACCCATTCCATCCACTCCTTCTCATAATTTCTTCTAGCAACTTCATCCCTGCCATACCATTCTCAACACTTCCACGTCTGCCTTTCTTTCAACCCACCTGACCTTTTTCTCATCCAGTCTCTGTCTCTTATTATCCTCTCTCCTTCGAGTCTACATATACACACCGCGGTATTTTATCCACCCTTTCAGACTTTTCACAAATGTGTTCCTAAGTTCCCTATATAATCACCCTATCATTAACACTCCTCCTATCATAAACTTTTCTCTTTCCTCTATGAGCTTCTCTTTCGGAAAATCCAGCCGCTATAAATGGCCATATTTTTTTCTTCAAAGATAATAATTTTGTCCACTAACTCGCATACTCTAACCAGTGTCCTCGTCCTTTTAAATTAAATTTGGTACCACTGCTCCGGATATTATACTTTCCTATTATGGCTAATCCCTTCACTCATATCAGCTCAAGACCCTAAAATCCTCTCTCAACATCCGCTCTCTACTTTGATGTAATAGGACTCGCTCCATTGTAAACACAGTCTTAAAAAAGTGCCGTTGAGTAAATACAAAAAACAAATACAAGGCGGCACGACCCGAGGAGTACAACGTTGTCCTGAACACCGTGGAAACAAACTCCAGAAAAAAATTCACCCTAAGTCAACTTCCCTTTCAACCCACCCGGACTGTGAAGCATAAGAGCAAACAATGTCGCTTGCCACATGGGACAAGCAGAATGGAATAAGCAGATAGCAGAGCGGAGTACGAAGGCCCATGTTAATTCACGTGGACTCTACTGCCTTCTCAGTTGAATTTACGAATAAGACCTCCTCTCAACTTCCACCTGGGGTCATGTCCACTTGTCCCTCTTAACGCGCTCTCAACCAATCTCCCGGGATGATTAAGCGATTAATGTGAAACACTTCCTTAAGTACCTCTCATGTTCATGAGCTCGCATTTTCGTGGGAAGGACAAAACACCAAGGGGACATATCCCTTAGTGTAACCTAAATCCCGAGCCCGCAAGTACACAGTGGTGAGATATCCATTTCATAAGCCGAAATCCCGCCTAAGCATTACTGAACATAAATACACAAACTTTACTATAAACATAATGATCTAAAGCTGCACATCATTATTCTATTAATGATGTAAATGCAATTAGCAGATTGAATGTATCTCTGACAGTCAAAATGGGGGAAAATATTTAGTTTACCAATGAAGTATGTAGAGTAGGGTTAAACACTGCCCCTATGCATAAATAGGATGCGTATGCATATAGCTGCCATGCGATAATATGGCCATATCCTATTTCCTCCAAAATAATAACCAATTAGCTAAGTTGTTCCACTAACTTGTTGGCATGATCCACCTTGTGTTCTTGTAATTTTTAATTGAATTCGGCCTTACTGTTATGGATAATGCATACATCTATTACTACGTTCCATTTCGCTCATACTAGATCACGATCCTGCAATCATTTTCCCCTATATGTATATAAACAAAACATGCATATGTTCCGCCGAGAATATTTTGCAATGCTAGGTGTAGAGCAAGAGTAAAAAAAGACATTGATATGGCCATGAAAAATGCCACTATTTGGTGGCATTTTTCATCACGAACATGTGATGCTGGTGAAAGAATACATTCCATCTGCGCAAATAAAGACAAATTATGTGATGGTATTACAAATAGCCAAAGAAAGTATAAATCAGCATTTTAATATTTTGCATATACCAAAAATAAATGGAACCACAGGATCATCTCAACATAATTACGTAGGTAATTAAATACCAAAAAAAAATATTTTTAGGTAATAATAAAAATTAATGCTGGACTTTATTCGAACGGATGCAGCCAAATTCCTCGAATGACGACAATGCATGATATAATGCCATTTTTATAAATTTATAGTCATGAGACCTCTTCTCCAATATTTTACAAATTTGTTATTTGCTAAGATCGCGGAATATTTAGGCAATATTTTTTATAGTTAGTTTCATCAAGAATATGGTGAATGCTAAAAATACAATTACCTAAGCTTCGGTCGTTTAATTCTTTCGGTGATCTAAACTAAAATATTGTTTCTTGTGAATACCTGACAATTGTAAGATAGTGAGTATTAAGGGATCATTATCTTCAATTCGATTTATGAGAAGCTATGATTACGTATTACCTAAATTAACCTCGGGAGTAAAGGTGCCAATAGAAAAATCATACGTTAAAACACGAACATTTAAGCTTCACATGCTGTCGAGATTACTTTTATCGATTTTAAGAATTAACGATCTAGAGACTTTTTTGTTCACGAAAATCATTACGTTTCAATAAAATAAATAGTATTTAAAATAACTGCAAAACATTGAAAAAATTATGATTTTATAGAATTTCATAAGGCGTATTAGTATGATATGAAAACGTGTTTTAGGCCCAGTGAACCATGAGAAACAGTAACCGTTGAACCACATGATTTAAATGCAATTAATAAGTTACGAAATAAATAAATAATATATGCAATACCTTCAGGCTGTGAGCTTCATTAATTTCACATAAAATCACCCCTTTAACGTCGGTCAAATATAACGGGAGAACACTAATTTCAAAAAGGAAAACTCTTCTTATCAAAGTCTCCTAGATTCTTCCTCACCACACAATCAACAACCAATCAACAACCCAAAAATCCCCCCGCTCCACTCCCCCAGCAATCCACCAACATCTCCCAAACAAACAAAACAAATATCAGACTTTACATCCCCATGTGAATATGTGGTCGCAGTGATCTATGAAACATGGAAAATACAATGGAAAAATTTGGGTTCCATGAAATTCATGCGTTGAACTTCAATTAAGCCAACTTCTAACTAGTGCTAACTTCTCTCCTGTCCCAACAATTCCTAGTGCCAACTTAAGAGGGTCATACATATTCCTTTGCTCTGCGCGGTATGGCTCCTTATTCATCACTTGTTCTGCAGCGTATTGTACTAGACATGATATGTTGGAAAACAAAGGGAAACGGAGAGAGTTAGTTTGTTGATTCCCTTCCGTTTCCCATTTTTCAACCCGTTCTATCCGAACAAGAAGTGAAAGAAACGAGAAATGGAAGGCCGGTGTATTAAGTGAACGAAAATTGGAATCATTGTCAGATGGTAGGTTGAAATTTAGACTTAAAAATAATATAAATGTAGACTTCGTAGTAAAATTAATTCCAAGATAACATTTTCACTGATGACGTTAAAAATATTTTGCAAACTCGAACTCACTATGGTAGACCGGACCATTAACGCAAAGTTAGAAAAAATGATTGCTAAACTCACAGACTCAATATGTCCCTTTTTCCTCGTACAATTAGGGATATGAGTAACTGTTGATATATCCAATAAGATAAGTACGAGTGAACAAATGGATAGTTTGTCAGTTGCCTTTTGGTATGGACTTTAAGCTAACCCAACTAATAGCATGTTTTTGCATGCTTTCTTTGCTATTTGTATCTTATTTTAAACAGAGAAGTTTAAACTAGTATGTTATTACTAATCTTTTTCATGCATGATATGTAATCTACGCGATAGCTTGAAAGCCACCGCGAAGGTTTGTGGCAGGGGGTGAAGATCACCAAGCATTCCCTATTGACATGCAAACATCTACGCGAGTCTCTTACAAACTAGATTGTAGTATCTACATAGTAATTAAGGGATTGGTCGTTAATACATGCATCCTGCTATACAGGCTACTCTATATTATTTCACCTACCTATCTATTTTCTATGTTGCATATTTTGTTCTCTTATAGTATGGGGGAAAATGACATTTTGAATCTATCAGTACGATAATCTATCCGTCTAATCTTATTTATCTGGTCAAATCTATCATAATACGCTGGTGTTTTGAATATATGCTTAACATCTTCAGTAAAGCTATCCGATTTAAATTTCTTTAATAGGTTCAATCTGTACTTTTAACCCACACTCTGATAATAATTCCCATCCTAATTCTTGTATTAATTCTGATACACTACAAAACCTATCAAAACACCTTTTAACGAATCTAGCTGCTCTACGCTGCACACTGTCTAGTTTTCTGATCAAACATAATTCATTCGGATCCAATACACCGGCTACATACTGAAAGCAATACATGTTTGGTGTGAATTGTTGGAGAAAAGTGTTTGCTGTGGTGAACATGTTTGTTCACGCCCTTTATCTTTATGGTGGCTTGCAGGGTGTTATGTAGATGTAGGTACGTATTTTTACACAGGAAATTACAGCTTCTTCTTCTCCGAGACGATGATGATATTTTGCATTGAACTCACGCTCATGAATGCGTTGAAGAAGCTTGGGGAATTTTCCGATACATGCCTAGGAAATATTTCCATGGAAAGGACCGCCGTAAAAGGTGGCGAAAATAAGGAACGCGAAGGCCTCGATGTATTCTTGCCTGCAGTCCCTTGCGATTGGTGGCGTTCCATTCATCCTCCCCGTCCGTTCCCTCCCTCACCTCCATAAAGCCCTCGCAACCCCTAACCCCCGCCAAAGAAGAGAGAGCTCAACAAAGCCAGGC
Source organism: Platycnemis pennipes (assembly GCA_933228895.1). Lineage (NCBI taxonomy): Eukaryota > Metazoa > Arthropoda > Insecta > Odonata > Platycnemididae > Platycnemis > Platycnemis pennipes. The sequence goes on from OW121856.1 coordinate 16,933,874, forward strand.
CCCCGTCATCCTTTTTGCAATGCTGCCAACACTTCCGACACGCCCCCGTACCCACTTTCATTTCTCCTTCAAGGGGGACTACGTGGCCCTACCACCGGAATATTTTTACGTTGGCGTCATTGTTTTCTTATCCCAGCCCCCTTATCGTTCTCGCTTATTTCACTCCTTCTCCGGATAAACTCGAATGGGTTGAAGAATGAGAAACGGAAGGTAACCAACAAATAAACTCCGTTCCCCTTTGTTTTTCAGCATCTCATGTCCTGAACAATACGCTGCAAAGATCGGGACGAATAAGGAGCTATACTGCGCAGAGGTAAGAATAACAAATGAAGGCCAACGGAGAACACATTCAACGATATAATTCAACGATACATCATCTATTCTAATTGATGCAAGGGCAGTCCCAAAAATTTAGAGGAAATGCAAATTTTCCCATCTATATATCTACACTTATTTTGCAGCCACATCAACGCAGAGAGTGTAAACTCACGAAATATAAATACTTATATTAATTCATTACATCATTAATAGGGAATTTCCTATAATGAACTTGCTAGTATTCATTAAACAATCATTACGAAAAAGGAAATATCTAATTATCATCATCATCATTCCTCAACAATCATAGGATGGACTTGACGCAGCTTTCCACTCCATTTTTCTATCGGCCAACCTTTTCATTGTGACGTCATTCTTCTCTTATACATCCTACACAATCTGTACCATGTATCTCATACGAGGCCTGCCTTTTCCAATCTTCCCTTTCACTTTTCTCTCGACGACAGTCTTCATCAGACCATCGTGTTTCAATATATGGAAGTTATTACTACTCGATTAAAATGGAGATACTCATTATGTTACGCCGGATAGACGCTAGAAAGTTTTCTATTTTTTCAACAACATGCACGTCACTATATCCATGAAAAACTGCAACCATGCATTGCATATTTAATTCATTATTCAAGTGCACATAAAAACAACAATTTGCCATTCAAGCTGTCCTAATACCTTCGCTGGTACCTTCGGCTGAATCTATTATTGGCCCTTAAAATGACATTTTAATCTCATCTGCCCCTCTATCCGTCTATTTTAATCTTTATAGCCTATTCTACCATAGTACAGCAAATCTGTTAGTTTTAGCATTTAATAATTGTGTAACAGACAATGGAAAGAATTTATTTAAGCGATAAAACAAGATTCGCAATAAAGCGTAGTATCAACTTACTCGTAAATGGAGTGCTAATTCATCAATGGCTAATAATTGTAAAATATATTTGGCGAATATATAAATATAATTATAACACATTAATAACTATGGTGACATATTTTACGGAGGTGGCTAAGTTTGATATTTTTTTACGATTTTTAATATTCAAACACAAAATACCAAATACTAGTGAGGAACGAAGAGGTGCTCAGAAGAGCAAATGAAGAAAGGACAATATGGAGAACCCTACAAAAAAGAAGAACCAGATAGATTTGACATGATTTGAGACACAATGAATTAGTAAGAAATATAAAAGAAGGAAAAATTGAAGGGAAGGTCGTACGAGGAAGACTAAGGAAGACATAGTATACGGCAAATGAAAAAGGACGTAAAAGACAAAACCTATCAGGGAGTGAGGGAATTAACACTATTATTACAACGCAGAATGGTGGGCTGCAGTAAACAGATCCTAGGAATGAAATACTGACGATGAAGATGATGAAACACTATTTATGCTGAAATTAAAAGTAACATATCGGTGCGAGAATATTTATGGGGGAAATAAAATGCTTCCTATGAGTTAAGAAACAAATCTTAAGTCAGCAAGAGTTAGTCATTGGAATCGAACGACACCTTATGTCAATTTGCACTATTTAGGATAGGTTAGTAGTTAGGTAGAGGTAGAAATATTTCATGGGTGGAGGAAAGCTTGCGTTTACATTAGCTTGCTATTGGCGTAAGTCGCCAATAGATCCACGGGCTTAACGTCCGTCCGTTTGTCCGTTTGTCGGACACGAGTACCTACTGCACTCCAAGTGCGCTCCACAAAGAACTGAAGTAGGGGCCAGTGGATCAATGGAAATTCTGCCTCTGTATGGATTTATTAAATCCATGCAGAGACAGGATCCATGCCCGAATAGGAGGCCACTGCACCATGCCTCTTTTAAAACACATAAATTTAAAATAAATTAATCCAATACACATGGTATTGAATTAATTTTTCCACAATATATCACCAGATTTCAGCATCACAAATTCACACATAATTCTTCTGGTCAAATAATTTGGTCCGATGCATCACAATTTAAAGAAATTTTCAAGCAGGGTGAATTTATTTTCTAAAAATCTGTTTGTCCTTACAACTATAAGAAATACAAGGTATCCTAATTCGGTACGTTTTAGTTTTTACCTGTTCTTTTGCCTCTCTACCCAGACCGGTATTTCATGTATTTATTTTGGGGTAAAATTTCTTTTAAACAGCTTTAGAGTTTAGAGTCTAGAGAGAGAATGCATTCTGTTTCATCAATTTTTATTTAAATACTTCATCATCATCATCATTGGTCAACAATCCTAGGATTGGTTTGACGCAGCTTTCCACTTCATTCTTCTATCGGCCAACCTTTTCATTGTGACAAAAATACCTTATTTAGATTTTTTTTAAATCATGCATTTATCATGCCTATGGATCATTTTGTACTTAATGCTGAACAAGTATGGTTGTGACAAAAGATTTTGATGATTCGTTTTCTCAACTAAACTCGAAGAATTTCTTATTCGTTCACACACCAAAATCTCTATATTTTATCATGAACCGCACGTTCTGCACCTGAGAAACGAACACGGCAAAAACGTATTGAATATTTTTCGTGCAACTAATTTCTCGTAGATCGTTTTTGTGGTACATAGTCGGTTACGATATTTATTCGTTCCCTTACGGTAAAAATATCAATTTCAACTTTCATTGCAAGGTCATGGTACAATAATTTGTTCGGCGAAGAAGTAGAAAAACCATAGTTTATCGTCCTGAACTGCCACACATGTAACAAATTTATACAATTGGCTATCATGCTGTATTTTTCCTTCATCATTCTCCCAGTGACAATAATGCTATTAACTGCCGAAAGGTTGGAAGGAAAGCTCGCCGTTCTCCCTTACGTCTCCTGTCGCTACTTGGTCGTAGGGGGAGTAATTGGAAGTTAACACAGCTCTGCGGGCTTAAAACCACCGCACATTACTTGGAACCTCCCACTCCTATTACCTCGAATCCATTTTCTCCCCCATTTACAGCCAGGATAGCACCGCCGTTTTCCAATACTTGCACCACCCGAACGACTCCCCTTCCTTAATTGTGGAGGAAGACAGGAAAAGTAATTCTAATCGAACCAACGAAGAGTTTTTTAAACCACAGAGCTAATTCAAGGAGGCGATTCATTTAAAATGTGTTTAAACAGTTATATAGCAGTGAGCGAATAAAAAGCTCGAAAAACACATGATAATTTATTAAGCCGATTTGAAAACCTGCTTATTGCACATTCTCATGAAGTAGCTATTTTAATTTGGTACCTATAGTGATGTGGACTCTAATAAACATGGAAATGACAATGGTCAGATAACATCTGAAGATATTGGTGAGCAGCAAAAGAAAAAAAGACGTTAAAATAGGAAAGTAAAAACTGGAGGAAGTGAATGAGTTCTGCAACCTGGGAAGCCGAGTAACCAACGATGGACGAGGTAAGACAGAAATAGTCAGTAAAAAAGCTCGGGAAAAGAAGAAATTCTACCAAAAGAAGAACCTACTTACATATGGAAATACAAGCGTAGAAGTGAGGAAACAATTCATTAGGACTTACAATTGGAGCAATTTTCTTTATGGCAATGAGGCATGGACGATGACTGAAGTGGAGAAGAAAAGGGTGGAAGCATTCGAAATGTGGTGCTACAGAAGAATGATGAAAATAAAATGGATAGACCGAGTGTCAAACGAAGAAGAATTAAGAAGAGTGGGAGAAATGACTGGAGAGAGGGGAGAAGGGAACAGAAGAAGAAGAAAGGGAGAGAAGACAGGGCAACTTATTCGGCCATATCTTAAGACACGATGGCCTGATGAAGACAATCGTTGAAGGACTAGTGGTTCGGAAGATTGGCAAAGGAAGGCCTCGAGTGAGATATTTAGAACAAGTGATGAAGAATGTGAAATACGTAAATATGAAGAGATTAGCCGATAGAAGAACTCAGTGGAGAGCTGCATCAAACGAATCTGAAAATTGATGACTAATGATGATGATAGTGACGTATGTTACATATGGTCTCAATTAAATTCATCATCCGAAAGATTTTCAATTTTGTGCACGAAACACTCTGCAGTAAGTTACAAAACTAATTTAATACTCTGCACTCAAAACGAAGATTCAAGTTACACGATAACTTTACCCGTATCTTTGTCATAGGAAGCAAATTTCATGGTATTTTATCATTCTTATTAAGTAATGAAATGATAAAAATATGGAGGGATATATGAAAAAATTATTTGGCTGGATGGCCTGAAAAATTCCAGGAAGATATTCAAGTTCCACCGACTTTAAGAAGCAAATATTGAAAATACAATACAGCACAAACACCTGTGGATCAGCTGATATTCCAAAAGGGTTGAAAACAATATTAAAATATTTTTTCAACACGAAGGTTGGTGATTGATAGGGAGTTGAGCACACCCCGTACTAAGCCAAATGCGAGTAAAATTCACACATTGAGGATAGGGGGGCCAGCTCCTTTCTCAGGACCACCTGCGATTTCCCATGAGATTCTGACGAACATAAAATTAAATCTTCGGAACTTTAGGTGAGAGTGCCAGAAAAGCTTCTGCCCGGGAATTGAACATTCAGCCGTCCGATCTGTAGGTCACCACAACCCGCTCTTTTCACTTAGATGTTCTGACGGAAAAACTACGAAGTTCTGACACGCAGAAAATTGTATCAATATACTTTATAGTATGGGTATCCAGAAATATGCCTGCCCGGGATTTGAAATAGGTATTCTGACTACCTTTCGATCAGCTTAGAAAGCAGCACAATACAAGTATTCACGAGGATAATCTATCAATTACCAAGGAATAAATGCGATGAAGATATTGACTATATGTGTTTTGAACTAAAAGGTCAGTCACATTGTTTACCAGCGTCAAAGATACCGAATGAGGAATTTAATGAGAATACGTAATACCACGGATCGCAGAAAAAAGATCTGACATCATACGTTCAAGTTGTAACATATAATCAAAAGATGATATATACATTGTTCGTTTAGCATTCATTCTTGTTAGTAATTGAAGAAATTTAGGTTAAAATACTTCTAGGGAATAAAACGATGATAAAAAATTATATGTTGTTCCACCTGACATCATATCATGTTCAATAAAAATATCAATTACAAGAAGAAATCAGTGCATACTTCAATACATCTGATGATTGGATATCCTTAGACTACAGCAGGTGATAGTTGTCCAGTCTTCCCCTTCAGTCTTCCCCTGTCTACCCTTTCAGCTCTCATTTTTCCTAGATTCTTAATGTATAGCAAAGAATAGTCCTTTCACGTTTTCTCATTTATCCGCATTGTAAACCTTCTCTTCTTTCATGCGTACACTTCAAGTCACTAGGCATTCCGTCAACTGATCCTCCATAACTGTTAACCTTCTGCTCCCATGGACTATCAGCTCCCAACACGTCCTCCTTTCATTTCTTGACGAGTCTGCCTCTTTCTATAAGCCAATTCATACGCCAAGAATGTCGAGACGCGCCTTTATCCGTCGCTAAAAATAACGTTCAAAGTGGAAACATCTCCTACTAGGGTGAAAACTTTGCAATCAACCTTGATAACACCCCATGATTTTTTTGAGTATTATTGAAAGCGATGGAAATATTTATTTCTTTATCCAAGTGATAACGCATTATCAAGACTTATTGTTTGATAATTTCATTAAAAATATATACAATCCCGATTGTTTCGGTAAAAAATTTCCCTCCTCCCTACATAAAACAAATCCCTCGCTACAAATATTTTAATGATATTTTAAGAGAGACAGAGTCAGCCGATACTGATCCATTGCCACTAAAATAGAGACCCGTTTCTTACGCGTCTATTGGTGATAACGTTGAAAAAAGAAACAATTTTATTTACCAGAGAAAATATATTTCCTCTTTTAGACTAGTTTTCGTAAGTAAAACTGGAAAGCTAATACTAGCTGGGATTAAAATACGACCAAAAAGGAGAGTTGAAATTATGCTTGAGTAAATTATTCATGATTTCAACAATGGTTTTACATGTCCCACTGCATAAAAGTAACCGAAAGCACAAATCATTTAGCAAATTAAAGTTGATGTTCAACAAATAATGTAGTTCTAAAACTTAAAATTTCGAAACCTTGGTGCAAAAACACGAGACACTCTAAAACCTATGATTCTACAGTTTCGCTTTCAAATGAGAAACTTGCTCTACTATTTTTCATAACTCTTCGAATGAGAATTTAATTATCTAAAATATACTTGGCGAAAATTTTGTTGAAGAATTAAGTTGTATTACAAAGATATTACTCTTTAAAAATTGTACGTTTTCGGAATTATACTTGGTGAATTTTATACTTGAATAATTCGCGAAAATATTTCTATGTATCCCATTTGTAATATGAAATAAATTACTGTAGGTATTTTGATATTTCAATTCATGTCTAAACTCCTCAAAATAATATATTCATCTTGTTTTCTTCTAAAATTAACACGTTTCTGTATCGATTTGGAACCTATACCATGCAGTGACGTCGAAAGTCGTTTCCGGTCACGTGAATTTGGTCAATGCTCAGGAATATTTTAAGAGCATTTAATAATAACCTTTGTGGTTGGCATAGAAAAATATGCCTTACATATTTGAATTTCTGAGAAAATATCGCATCAACTACATCATCAATACAGGAGAAGCGAATTCCATGCATATTTCCTATTCAAGTGCTGAGTTTAAATTATTGAAATATTTAAATATGACCAAAAATATAAAAGACCATAAGTTTAATCATGAGATTTTTGGCCAAATTTGATTAGTTAGTTCGTAAAATGGACCATTTGCTTTATGATCGAAACACGTATTCAAGACCCGAAGGTAGACTAGGTACTCTAGTCTACCTTCGGGTCTTGAATACGTGTCTTAGTAATTTATTCGGATTACCTCTATCCACCATCTTAGCCCACGCTTTTTAAACCAATATCCACTAATACTGTTCTCCTTCATTCTCCTCAGTTCAGCCGTGAAAGGTAACGGCCACTGCATCCCCAAAAATAGAATTCTCTCCCGAAATAGCTATTAAATGAGCTTTTTTTCACTTAAGCAGAAATATCCACGCGGACTACTTTCTACTCTTTGTTACTTTGTAAATTTGGATGCAAAACCACGACCAAATTTGGAGCCCCATTAAAAACAGACCGTTCTAAGAATTTTCATTCCTATTAACACTCTTCTCCTATTCAATGGACACGCGAATTATTCAATTCAGCGTTATCGTGAATAATAAACAGATATAAAATATATTTTGAATATTATTGCCATATTCTTATGCTGAAGACGCGCCCTAGTTTTGGCGTAGTTTTCTTATAATCGCAAACACAGAAAATGACGGGACCTGAATACGAGTTTTGGTCACAATCATCGATAATAAGGACAAGCTGAAGTCCTTTCGAGAGAAATATTAATATTTTGGCGTTGTTTTCCCTACGAGCAAACCATTAACGGCCATTACGTTAAGCATTTATACACATTTGTGAAATAATTTATTCAAATATATTTCAATAGTCTTTAAAAAAAGACTTATAGTAGATGCAATTAAAAAGATTTTGATTCTACGTCTTGTATGGCACCGAATTTATTTAATAATTAATATTTTTCCGGATCGTGACGTATTTTATATGAAAACACCAAGTGTGTTTACAAAAATTAAATATTTTGGCAGAATCGTAATGAAACAACAACGCACCATGGAATCGTAAGTAAACGACGAATAAGAAAGAATTAGCGTCGGCAGAAGACGTTTATTGTTTTAAACATGTAAATGAATAACTGACAAGAAGCATTGCAAGTAATCGAATACGTTCACGTTAATAAATTATCTTTACCACTTGCTGTACACATTCCAATTAGATTTCAAAACCCTAAAAAAAGAGTAAATTTTTAATATAAACAATATACTAAGGGGGGTAGGAGTTGAATATGCGAAAGTTCACAAACGCTTACTGACTCAAAGATACCTTTAAAAACAAGTAATGGTCCGAGATTTGTTTCAATAAAAATATTTAACTTATGGTTGTAAATGTTTAACGGCCCTTATCAAAGGAATATAAAATAACTTTCAAAAAACAACTAAATACAGAGAATTAGTAACAATTGATAATTATATATTAGTACTGTTTCGAAAAGCTTTGAACTGCATCATCGCTCGAAATTAGAGTAGTTACAAGTTCCTCGCTCTGGTAAAAAATTTTGCTTCCCGGTAAATATATAGAACATATGCATTATATTGGACAAAAGTCGAAAAGATAAAGGAAGAACGAGCTACGAGGGAATAGAATCAGCAAAGATAAATAAAATATGTTAGGTATAGTTTTATAGCTAAGATAAGAAAAAGTGATAATATGAACTATAAAAAGGAAGTAATTTTGCGGTAGGCATCCCATAAGATAAGGAATTGATCTCCAGGGATTAAAACCCCGTGGAAGCATATATCCTGGAATTTAAATTTCAAAAAATCACCTTTGCTTGGTGAACACAGTAAGTTTCATAAACAAGCATTGATGTAGAGTATGGATATAAATTGAGAATGGTTTTTATTTAACACATACTCAAAATCAGTATGGATTTAATTAAATATGTTAATCTTCAAATAATTGATAAATTATTTTGACTAAAAAGGATTCGGATCGTTCTAGATAGCATTCCACAGTTGAAAGAAATTTCACGAGAGTATTTTTATACCAATAAGGCAGGCAGCTGATTAAAGTGCAAAGGTGAGGTTTTTTTTTAACTAATCGATATAAAAATTTCCCTCGATTCTCCACGAAGGGACTGGGGAAGATACGGGTTGGGCTGACAATGCTAAGTTGCAGCCTGTGCAAATGCGAAACGCTTTAAGAGCAGAGGAGGCAAATTAGAAAGGAAAGATGGAAAGGGTGGAGGAGGAGGAGGAAAACGGAAAATGAAGGGGTAGAGGGGAAGGGGGAGGAAGGGGCGAGCGGTGAAAGATGGAGCACGGAAAATTTGAAATGATAAAATGATTGGAGGGCAAAAAAAAGAAAGAAATATTAAATCCCAAACTGAAAGAAAGTGGTATTTCGGAGGAGAGAGGGCCTAGATTAGTGTCATATGGGTTTCAGGAGGGATCCTTCGTCTCGCAAATGTCCATGGGAGCCTTTCTTTGGAAGAGAAAGGGTTTCTGACTGCAGATTTAATTTTCTGTCCCTAAGGGAATCGTAGAAAATATGGGCGTTGGATTGAATTTCAGCGTCAATCTGTTCCTTCAAACTTCACGTACGTAACGTACGGACCGATTAGAGATGGTAAAGAATTTGTATTGGAGCTTTTTATTCCGCTGGTAATAATCGTGTTGAATCGTGTTGAACAATACAGGATATCACCGAGGTCTGATAGTCGTCTAGGTCACCAGATCATGCTGAGCGTATCACTGCAAGGAAGCGGGCACGAACTATTTATCTCTGGGAATCTCATGCACAGTTTGCCGCATATGTCCCTGATGATAAAATGAAGTCGGGCAAAAAGTATGGATTATAGACGGGTATACGGGTATAACAACAGGTTTAATTTAGTTAAGAGTGAAAATTAAACAAAATAATTGTGGTGATTTTCGAGAAACATTTTATAAACCTTATGTTCAATGTTTACCATATTTGAGTTTATTAACTTTTCTCAGGGCCCTTGGCTGCATTCTTTCATAGGGCACAAACTTTTGTATCAACTGCTTTTAATGAAGTGGTCTTTTACTTTAATGTTCAGCGTTTAGGAAAATTGTATCACCAATTCTGGAGAGAAATTCTTAAACACTTTTGTAATGTTTTCTTTCGTGCTATAAATACATGTAGATCTTTTTTTATGCCCTGCTAATTTTTAATAAAGCTTCATCAGCAGACAAAAGTGTTTGGAAATAAATACGATGGAATTGTTCAACGTATATTTTTAGTTAATTCTAAGGTATTTAGTGTCCATATTTTCTATTCACGAAGAAACTTTCTGAAGATATATCTACTATCCGCGCCAAAATCTTGTAGACTCGTGTTTAAACCTAAATAACTCCGAAATTGTTCATCGGATTTTCATGTTATTTACTTAGCAATTTAGATAATGTTGTTGTTGACTGACTACATTGTAAGAATAATTTTTAAAAAGAAATTTTGGGCCTGTTTCTTACGTAAGAGTAAAATAAGGGCCCATTTTTTTAGCGCTAATACGCCATGCGTCACTTTGACGTCTAATAACTTCCAAGCAAAGCGTTTTACTTGAACAAATGTTTAATATAAGGTGAATTATATCTTAATTATTACCTCAGAGAAGTTTCAAGGCTTTAACTTTGGTATTTATTGGTATGCTCTCCCATTTATAAGCGCACTTTTTCTTGGCAACTATGCATCATGGCGCCACTAGACTAAAACTGTCATCTTCCTCTTTAAATTTACAGAGTGAATCAGATAATATAATTTAGCTGAAATTAGCACCTTATTTTATATCGAATTTCCTTATCGAACTACTCAAAAAACGCGCGAGCCCAGATCAGGACACTCCGCCGGTAACGCTGCGTTATTTCTGCGCATTTCCATTCCCTGTAAAATATTTCTGTGATTTTAAGGTACAAAAGCGATCTGAATTCCAGATGCAACATTTCTAAGACAGTTTATGCTGAATTTCAGCACTAATATCTTGTTTAAAAGTAAGGCAGGTGCGGGACTGAAAATCAGACCAATTGAGACTTATTTTATGATAGGCACATGCTGAATTAAAGACCGGGGCTGTCTTTGCGTCACTTTGATTTGATATTTCTATAGCAATCCGCATTGTTCAACGTAACAATGCGGTTTGCTATTAAAATAAAAACCTACTTTTAGGGGATGTCTAATTATAAATACTGCATATTTAAAAACTTTACACAAGCAAAGAAAACCCTAACGTTTCATATTTTTACTCAATGATACAGTTCTACTGAAGAAATTCATCGATTGAGCAAATATAGGTCACAATTTCCATTCAAAAGGTTTCAGGACTTAAATGGGAACATATTAACAATAACTTCAAAGATCATATGAAAATTTGTACTTTTACTGGAAACAAGTAATCCATACAAAGTCATCGAAACCACAGATCTGTGCCAGTATCTACAAACCGAGGCAGGAACTGTCATATGACGAGGGCGACTATTTTTTAGTTCTTACAACGCTGCCACGTAGACAAAATATGGAATATTAGTTAGTCTCAGGATACGTCACTCAGATATACGTGGCTCCCTTCTGTAAACAAACTAAGTATCAACACCACATTCTCACATCATTATTTCTCGAAACTTATTTCACTTACAATGAAATTTGACTAGAGTTCGAAATTGACTTGTTTACTCTTCGCATTCCTTGTTGACATCCTGCTCCCTGGTTACGCTTCAACCATCAATCTTTGCTATTGGCTGGTTAGCTTCAATTGCGGAGCCAACCAAGGCGAACTTATTTTCAGCCCGGGTGATCTGAATTACAGATCAGAGCCATTTTATTTTCAATATGCAGTTCTTAAAATAAGACGGAGGTGTATCTAATTTTCACGCATGTTGAGACTTAAATCAAGACCACTACCGTAAAATCAGGCTGCGTTCAAATTTAGATCGCACTGAAAATCAGATAAACTTTTTACAGTATTGAATGCAAACCAATAAGAATATTTTTAAAGAATCTTAGAAACTTCCATAACCATTTTTTTAAATCAAGTTTTTACATATTTTGGTTAATTAAATACAAGTCTTTTTTGGGCCAATTTTCATCGGGTGGCATAGGGAATTTTTCTTTTATTTTTATTTAAAAAAATAGGCAAAACTATCTACCCCATTTCAATTTGTAGACCTAAGATTGATGCATATTAACGATTAATTTAAACAGTTTTTTAAAAATTGCTTATAACATGAAAATAATGTTACCTTTCGCGGAGAAGTTTAATGTTTTAGTATGTTCACGTACTGTCCTTACCATTCCTGCTTTTAACTTGGACTTTTCTGAGTAATTGGGAGTAATTTTTTCTACCTTAATGCAGTTAACTGGGAGTTTATAGATATATCATTCAGTGCTTGCAATCACCTTGCTGATTGGCCCTGAAGTTTTGAAAGTAATGCAACATTTTCTGGCAAGTTGCCATCAGTGATGCAAGTTGGGGCGGGTTCCCGCCAACTTGGGCTGGTTGGGCCATTCTCCCCGAAAATTGGGCGGGTACACAAAAATATTCTTAACTTCCCTTTTTTATACCGATAGATACCGTAGTACTTACGAAAACGTTAGAATAAACAATATTTCGACGGTTAACAATAGTACGACCGTTTCCCCTTGCGAAACACCCTTGAGGTGGCTCGCAGGGCATTATGTAGATGTAGATCTTTTGTCAGATTGAAGTTTAAGCACACAGGCTTAACTAATTGGGTAGTAGTTTGAGTGTAATCGGTCCCACAGTTGGCAGCATTCCGAGAAAAATATCGCTAGTTGGTAGGCTAGAGTTAGCAGAGAGCAATCAATAAATCAGAAATAAATAAGTGTTAATGGCTTCTACTAGTATTTCATACATTGTTTAATAGATGCATTTCTATTCAAGAGATAGATTGTGTCAAGGAAAGCTTTTCACACACCATTTCAAATTTTGGCCTACTCGTAAAATATTTTCTGTTTCTTTGGAATGATTATTAATACTATCAATGAGTTTGAGCCAGCAAAAGCAAAGTATCACTGACTATAGCCCTGAGGCGAGCCCCTACGAAAATGATAGCAAATATGTAAATTGTTGAGAATTGGAAAAATAAATTATTTAAGGATTAATTTAAGCACTTATAAATTATGTTTTGTCTTAATAGAATGCTCTTCATGTCCTGTATAAAAAACAACAGCTTTCAATTAAAAAAATATTTTTCTGATGGAGCACTGCAACACTAGAACTTACAATGAAGTTATTTCTTATTTAAAAAAGAAAATTCAATAGGTAAAAGTCGGTAGTAAAATAAAGTATTTAACCATAAGCATGTCGCATGTTTAGAAATCCGTAAAAATACGAGTAATTGTTTTTCAAAACAGTAAATGAACGGCCTCTTTCAATACCTAATATTTTGTTCACTTTTGCTCTTAGTGTTTCATCAATGTTACCTTATTACTATTTGTTCCTTTTCGCGTATTTGATCCGAAAAAAATAATACGAATTGAACATCTTACCATATTGTTTATTTTCATATCTAAATTAAACTACCTGATCTTTATTCATAAAATTTTGTTTAAATCTTGGGATTGGGCGGGTTTGGTGGGTTAAGTGCGATCTGGTGACGGGTTGAGGGTCGAAAAATCTGGCACCAATGGTTGCCACAGGAGCTTTCACCTTTTAGTTCATCCTACAACAGCCGCAACCCGTGGCTCTATTATGCATTGCGTGAAGTGTGTCATAAAATCTTGGAGAATGTTTTAGCATCACGCGCAGCAAGCAGATGCTCTGTTTTTAAATTGCTTTCACTAATTATATTTCAAAAGTAACAATAACTCATTTTTATGGAATCAACGCTCTGATGATAACTATCATCATATCTGGGAATAAAAACGATGGCGATAATTTTATTAAGCTAAGAAATCACTGCTCAGCACGAAGGTCGTTCTGGCGGTAGAAGCTGGTAGAACTCATCAAGTATTATGTCCTACGATGCGAATGATTCACGATTCAAGAAAGCAGGCATTTTCTTTTTCTTAAGCCACCTGCGGTTTTCCAGAGATATACGGTGTTAAGAAAATCACAAAGCAACAGCTTACCTAGATGTATCCAAAAAGGAAATCTTAAGGAAATCTCTCAGATCAGTAAACCTTCAATATACTTGTCTACAAAATCGTCTAATTTAAAATGAAAAATGAACAAATTGTAAGAGAGCGAGATCCTTCTTCGTTCCTTCGCCACGCACTTAACCTGCAAACAACTATAGTTGCAACTTTCCACCCACTCCCTCCCACCTGCCACATTCCTCCCGTTTCCGGTCGACTCGCTTCTCGTTCTCTCCCCGTGTCAGCAGTGAACTATGTACCATAGTCCGACTGCCAGGACGACATTTACCGACCAATGGGATGATCCTACGGAGTCACGAGGGGACGCCAACGAGGCGCAACTGAAAGAGTGAGGTGTTGGCTTGGTGTCAGTCGGCCACGAGATGTAACGGAGCAGCATATAATAAATCACGGAGTCTGGTCTTTACCAAGTTTAACATCATTTCTGTTCCCTGTTCTCCCTCTGACGGACCTCATTCCAATCGGAATCTAACAAAATATAATCACTATATAACTTACTTTTACTCCATTATTAATCGCAAGTACTTGTAAAATTGTTGTGGTTGGAAAAGCAAAGAATGGAGAAAAGGTAATTGTAGTTTTTTACCGCCTTGTAATTAAAATAATGGAAACCGAGAATACGGAATCTTAAATGTTAAGATGCTGTCCTAGTTAACGTAAAATGATATGCCACTGGTTTAATCTGGTAAGGCTTAATTACCCTTTACGAATGAATATGAATGGAATCAATAACATGATTTCTGCAATACTTAACTACGATTTTATATCAACATCACCATTGGTCAACAATCCTAGGATTGGTTTGACGCAGCTTTCCACTAGATTCTTCTATCGACCAACCTTTTCATTGTGACGTAATTCTTCTCTTTTACATCCTTCACAACCTGTTCCATGTACCTCATTCGAGGCCTGCCTTTTCCAATCTTCCCGTTCACTTTTCCCTTGACGATAGTACGTTTTTATATAAGGAATCTAATTTTATTTATTCACGTATTCATTCATACAATAGACAGGGTTTTCAAGAATTTCCTTTTATTAAGTAAATTTATACTACATGCTGCTTGCCATATTGAAGCCGATGTTTCCATTTGCAACTCAAATTTAACCGTTCACCAAAATAGCCATCTTGCAGACACGTGAGGACATTGACGTTCACGGAGCCAATCCCAGAAGGATCCGAATGATGCCATCTGCTCATAGAGCATAGAACGACTGCCTCTCACTTTTCCGGAGCATTGTGCGTTTCGGTCTACGACGTTTCGGTCGCAGGGATCTTCCGCAGCTTTCTAAAGATTCCGAGGGCGTTTCTTTTCGACGCCAGGGAGGAATCCGTCGCGGAGATTGTGATAGGCGATTGAATGGAAGGAGAGTCTCCCGGGCGGTTGCGTGGGTGGTAGGTAAGGGAAGGGGGGGGGGAGCTTAGTTCCGATCCGGGGTTCCCGGGCCAGAGCATTCTCCCACCGCTCGGCGAAAATTGCTTCCCGCGAAAGGATGAGAATGAGACGTCGCTCTCGAGGGGAGGAAAGGATATATATATATTGGGTCAACAATTTTGGCAGAACGGCTCCATTTGATAAGAAACTGTAAAACCCAAAGCCGTTTTGCAAAAACCGCTACCGTTTTCGAAATATTGCAACGTTGTAAAATTAGAATTTTGCAAAAGTTAATACACATTTTACAGTATATCTCCTAGACTTTTTTTTAGCTACAGACGTGCTAAAGTTCTAATTTTAAAGGTATGGCATTGAACAAATACCACAATGGATTATAATGTGAACTAAAAACACTTTTATAAAGTTTAATACAATTTTAAATGTTCAAATCTATTTTTGACGATGTACATATGCTTTCGATTTTGCTCATTTTTTTATCTTTTGTGGACACAACTCTCCTCTACAAAATAAAAAAGTTTCCCAAAGGTAACATTTCATTTAAGATACAAAAAAATTTCAGTGAAGGCGTGACACCCGCAGGTCACCGCGGCGCCCGCCTACCGGCCGACGTTATGGTACTCTTGTGTCTTCAGATCTCAGTTACATTCTCATTCATCTTCTTCTCACCAATTTTAACCGTATACCTACTCTTTGCACTTGCATATCGTAATTTGCTTCGCCCAGGTGTGACCATAGCTTTAGAATATATGAAGAGCAGCACCTGGTCTTACAGTGGCCGGCCTCGGAGAACAATAGGAAAACCTTGACTCGTCTTCGGCTTCCAATGCTACTAATTGTTTTTGCGTTTTTTAAATTGATATTTATTAGATCTTTAGATTTTATTAGAAACAATAGAAGTTTATTCCAACGGTTCCAAAGCTTCGTTCATACTGCATAAAGATTTTTTTCCTAGGCGTACCGACTCACAGTTTTCTTCTCAAGATTTCATTAGTCCCGCTTTGTTTTGCGGCACTAATACATGCCTCTGACTGAGACCCTTAGTATTTATTTCCTAAAGTAGCACCGTATGAAAGTTCAGCTGCGCTATAAGTGGTCCTCTGGTACGTGTCCTCGAAGGTATACACTGATAATTATAAGCTCATACACTATTACTGACCTGTTACCTAAGCCATCTTTTTCGAGTTTATCAATTTTCCCACACCTACTTTACACGATGAAAAAGGTTTCAAACGATGAACTCTGGAAAATTTCTGTACCTTAACAACTCAGAGTAAGTTTCTAAAGATGATCTGCGGGGTTTTCCCTGAGAATATTATGTGAGTACGACGGCATCAGTATATTGCTCGTATGCAAATTGTATATTTATTGGAAGTCAAAGACAACCTGAAAGTATGTAAAGTGGTCTTTGTGGTCGATTTTTCCGAGTTATCTATGCATATGCATACATACTCTCATAAAAATATGTAAATCGCCAACGAGTGGATTCAAACATCCTGAGGGTAGTAATGAAGGCATGTACCATATTTTTTATTGCCGAATCTGATAGACTTATTAAAATAAAAAGACCCGTGTATTTCCATTTTCCATTAGTTCTCGAGTTATAAGCGGCGTAAAACTGATGTTTTTAACCCTTACGGAAAAGTGAGCGTACATGCGACCTCTTACGTAATCCACTTCGCCCGATCTTAACTGAGCCCGTGAAGTTACTTCGCCTTATCGCAATGGGGGACACAGAGCTGACTATGCCAATGGGAGCGGTTGCGACAGTATCTCTTCAAACATACCTCCCTTCCCCACCTCCACCCGTTCTTCCTCTAAACAGTCAAGGAGGGGAGGTGGATGACGTAGTAATCCAGAAACGCAGATAGTTTGGTGGGCGTCAACTTAGATTATTTTAAATGTTGCTTTATCAGTGAATGGCTCCTGTTAGAATGATTTTTTTCATTAAATTCATTAATCGTTTCCATCCCGTGTGCAAAATAGCAATTTCGGCTTCGAGAAAAAAACCGCCATTGGAAAGGGATAGGTGAGTTCATTTGTCCAACAAATGAACTCACGTTTGGTAAGGAAGATGAAAATTAGCCAGATGTTACCGAAAAAAATCGCTTTAATCAAACTGGGTTTTGGCTATTCTTATTATATATTCGAATAAATTGCATTTCATACAACCGTTTACGAGAAATTGCAATGATGCAAAATTTGAATTTTGCAAAAGTCACTACACATTTTACGATGTAACTGCAATACTATTCAAGCAAAGATATGTCAAAGGGCTTATTGATTTGACATTGTAAAAACAAAATATGGATTTATGTTATGAAATAAAAATAATAAGTATGTATAATGAATATGGAAATTTTAAATTTTCATATAGATTTTTGACGATTAACCTTTGTTCTTGATTGAACTCATTTTTTAAACGTTGTACATATACACTTCTTCTAAAAATTAAAATAGTTTGGTAGAGGTAATTTGTAATTTACGAAAGAAAAATATTTTTGAGTGTAGCCGGAACGACCGTCAATGCGCCGCGACATGGAACACTGGTAACGGCTTTCGGGCGTTCCTCCGCGTAGTGATTTGTCAAGGTGGCTACAGTTTCTCCAGCCATCCTGCTGGCATCTTCAGGTCAGAAGTGTCGATGCATCAAAATTGGCCGTCTTATATAGGGGATTGGGTGTCGTAGATCTCTGATTGGTCCTGTTATTCTTGTGGTCACAAGTGAGCTCTGATTGGTCGTCGATTTTGAAAACTGTCGCCACCTTGACAAAAATTTGAATTTTGCAACGTTGCAATTTCTTGTTAACGGTTGAATAATTTAAAAAACGGCTTTGGGTTTTTCATTCTCGTACCAAATGAAGTTGCTATGTCAAGTTTGGTCAAAATTGGTTGCCCTGGCCGATCATTGTTGTCGATTTCCTGGTTGTATTGTCGTGAAATGACCCATATATATATTTGATATTATAGCCTTATGGCCGGTATTTTAATATTTAGTACGTCGAGTATCATGCAGGGATGAAAAATTTACATTTGCAAAAACGAACGATAACTTTTTGGGCAGGTAACGGTAAATGAGTAGCGTTGAAAATATCATCTAGAGGACTCTGTATCAGTCAAGCACTTAACTCCCTCCAACGAGCTTCGCGATATCTAAGTAGCTCTTTTTAAACGAATATATGCCGCTTGAAGATATGTTTACAAAATTATCTATATTTATACATAACTTTAAGTCCTTCGTTCACCTTCTTTCCTATATCTACAAAATACCTTGCAAGCCACCGCACTGGTGTGTGGCGGGGGGTAACCTATCACCAGAGATGCTATTAAAATTAAAAGACGATTATAATTGCAAGAACTCTCACGCAGGAATGCTAATATATTAGTCCATCATGCACTACCTAAATGGAGTTACGTTAAGCATCCAAAAAAGTAACTCCATTTTACCTCTGCACCATTGCTTAAGGCAATTAATACTTTGTATTTTCTTCTTCTACCTACTTTTACTACTTTCGTACTACCTACTCATGCTTGGGAAATTCAGATAAATATATTAAGAGAAAACCTTTATAACTTGTCATCACTTAGGGTATATGTCAACAGTATCGAGAGAGTTCATGAAATAGGTCATGCAAGCAAGGTTATGTACTGCAAAACATATATTTTTCTTTTAACATCGGTACAACTCTCCACGAATTTTTGATGATGCCCTTCATGTGATATTGCCATTAATTATCGTCAATCCTTCGTATGATTTAATCTTTGGGCAAATATAATGTTTCAATGTGTTTTGCAAAAAAAATCAATTACTGCATATATTTATACTAGGGATGGGTCGGTTTCATTTTTTTCGGTTCCGGTTCCGGTTCGGTTCTTAACTTCGGTTCTCGGTTCCGGTTCTTAATTTACCACTTACTTTGAATCGCTCAATGGTAAGATAAGGTAATCAATAATCATTTTCAGAGACTGAATTAGAATAATTTACGACTTTCAAGCATCTAAGTACACTATTTCACCAGGTTTTAATGTGAAGCCTCCACTTTCGGAGTGTGAGTAGGTTTCAAACTGGTTTTCGCGCCAATTATTTCGGTACCGATTATTTTTGGCCTCGGTTCCGGTTCCGGTTCTAAGCTCAAGAACCGATGGAACCGAGAACCGAAGAACCGAACCGACCCATCCTTCATTTATACATTTTATTACATCTATATTCAAGATTTGTTAAAAGGCATTATGATAATTGCATCAATGTAAAGTGTTAAATAGATTAGCGAAGATAGGAAATGCTATCAAAACCTACGTTAAACTTTAGGTTTAACCTTCTTAATAAATTAAAAGTTGATTTTTTCACACGTGACATGATATATATATTAAGAAGGTCTGCCTTCTATTCTAGGTTTCATCAGATTAACAAGATTAGGTAGATAGATTTAAAATGTAAGTTTCCCCCGTACTATAAGATTACAATAGCCAGAATAGGAAAAGGACAGGTAGGTGAAAAATTGTTAGAGTAATCTATAGTGCATGATGCATGTTGTAATTTTACTTATTTAATGCATGCTACGGAAATACAGATACATTTTTAGTGAAATTCAAGAAAATTAGTAAAATTCTAGTTTCATGTGGCTCTCATATCTAACATTTTTTCATGATATCAGAGCGTTGTAGCTCTTGCTACCTGTCAGTCAGGTTTGTGTCGTTCAAAGTGGTTAGAATATATAGATGTAGCCAAGACATCAGTCCATGGAATGCCCAATATAAAAAACCTGTTTCGGCTTTAAAAGCTAGCAAAGATCTTGAATTGAATCCTAAAGAAATCTCTGCTTAAAATTGACCTTTAATGTACATTAATAAATTGGCGACTTAGAGATAAAAAAATTTAGTAATTTCGAAGTAATAAGGTTAAAGGATATAAAATTTTAACCAGAACATTGCATATTTTAAGGCCTTATAATATCCATGGAAACGATACGACAATTTAGCACGTTGATCATAAAATCGTCCAATTGTCTAAGAACTCCAAAGTGGCCTACTGTCGGCGCCAAATTCTTGTATACTCGAGCTTAAACCTAAATAACTCGTAAACCGTTCATAGGACTTTCATGTTATTTACAAATTAATTTAGATAATTTTGTTGTTGACTGAATACATTGTTAGAACAATTTGTAAAAACAAATTTTGGACCTGTTTCTTACGTAAGAATAAAAAAGGGCCCATTTTTTAGCGCTACGGCGCCATAAGTCACTTTGACGTCTAATAACTGCCATACAAAGCGTTTGACTAAAACACAATTTTAATACAAGATGAATACTTATCTTTAATATTAGGTCTACGAATTATCAAGGCTTTAACTTTAGTACTTATTGGTATGCTATTCCATTTATAACCGCACCTTTTCTCGGCAACTATGCATCATGGCGCCACGACACTAAAACTGTCATCTTCCTCTTTAAATTTCCAGAGCGAATCAGATATTATCATTCAGATGAAATAACGCAGAAGCTGCGCGGCGTCCCAGCGGAGTGTCCTGCTCGCGTTATTTCAGGAAACATAAAATTCGACAAAAAAATAAGGTGCTAACTTCAGGTAAATGAGCTGGCTCGGGCGACTCGTCTTTTAGCAGAAGTCGCGGACAAGGCAGTTCGCACTGGCTCTTCAATTGAGAAAGGGCGAAAAGGACAAAAATCTCTCGAGTGAAGGGTACCTCCCAGTACAAGGCAAGAGCCAGAGCCCTGGGCATGTAAAATCTCCGCACCATGGAACAGTATAACTGATAACTTCAGGCTTAACTATGTGATACCTTTCCATCATGGAAAATAAAAGAATGAAACTTTGTTAGGTTCACTTTATATTTAAATAGGCATGACCCGGGTTTCATAACGTAGTTACATCTTCAGGTCTGTAGATGTAACCTGAAGATGTTATTGCGTTCTGAAACCCGGGTCGTGCATTTTTAAATATAAAGTGAACCTGACAAAGTTTCATTCTTTTATTTTCCACCATGGAAGAGTGTTGTCAAGTCTCCTTCTACTCGAGCATCGGCCTCCGATGTGGTAATTTTTATGTGGACGGGTTTAGCTTTTACGAAGTTCAAATTCATGAAATCGCAGACAAATTTAAGGCACGCAATATAATAGCATTTATTGGCTGAAGAAAAAAGGGTAATGAATTATATATTTACGCAGATTCCTAAGCTAATACGAATATTGTTGAATGTTTATAAAGAAGAACAGTCACAAGAGGTGACCTAGGCATATGTTCCATCCTAGTGCAATGCTGCCAAACTTTATAATAAAAGAGTGTCGCCTATTGTGGTCAAATGCATGTATATTACTAGAGATGGTGTCAGCGGGAGTAATGATTGAGTGTTGTTTAAAGATGATACTCGATCCCAGCAGTAGTCTCATATTGAATCTTGACACAGGACAGAGAAATAAAAAAAATAAAACCTGAATCAGAGACGGAGGTTAAAATCATATCTATTTAAGGAATATTTAAAATGATTTCTCTAAAAGGAGTGCTTATAGACAGAGTATGTATTTCGGGGACAAGTTACATGCTAGTAACACCTATTATCTGTTCAAATTGCGACTTAAAGAGCGTTGTGAACGAGACACAGTATCTCAGCAGGGTTCTTATGCGAGACAAAAGGTGGAGCAGTGTCAGGAGATATATCGCGCGCATAGCTGGGGCGCGTGTTCCCCGAATGGCCTCATAATAAGGGTGAAAGGGAATAAGGGATGAAGAGAGGAGCGGTAACGTTAGCGCAGTGAGGAAGGCAAACGAGAGGAGGAAATGGAGAGGAGTGAGGAAGGAATGTAAATGCTACGCTTTCCGCGTCAACGATCCTTCCTCCCACATGACAACGCGCCCTCGACAATCGAGAGGGCCCCGGGCCCCAATTTGGCGCTACACCCTCCCGTAAGCCACTCAAACGACCTCACCCCGACGCTATTCTCATCGGGTTCTCATCCTTTTCCTTTGCTTCCCTTGGCGAGAGCAATGCGGTCCAAATGGCCCAACCCTATGCAAGGCCACTCCCACAGCCAACACGGGTCACCTGGCCGAGGTTGAGTGGGCATAGGAAAAAGAACCAGCGCACAGACCTAGAAGATTTGCCAAGTAGGATACTGTCCTTAAGCAGCGTTAACACGTAGCAGTTGACTGCTATGACAGTCGCGAGATGCGCGATGTATGTATATCGCTACTGTTATGATGCGTCTGCATTAGCCATGGTGGTGGCGTGGTTAATTCCTCATCAGTCAAATAAAGGGTCACGGGTAAGGCCCCCATACGCACTCGGGGAATAGATGCATGCTAGTACTTAGTAGCTTTATTTCAATTTCGGGCCATTAGATCATAAGAACTTGCGTGCGCGCGCTAAATGTTATATGATAAGCCATACTTACGGATGTAGCAGTTCGAAAAGGGTACACGACATTATTGCGTACCAGGCGGTCAAAACTATCCTCATTTATTACTGCATACACTAATTCCCGGGTATGACTGGTTTTACTGCTGATTTCAGAAGGCACTGATAAAAAAAAACTTTTTGGTGCCAAGGTTACAGCAATGATGACATACTTGCATTAGTGGTGGACGAGCAATCTAAATTTATTATTCAATAGACCAGGTGATGCCCATGGATTAGCTCGCAGGCGTGGGTGGACACAATATTAACGCCTGTTCGTAAATGCAAATAGTTGGAGTTAAAACCATGTGGTTAAAGTAAAAAAAATGCATTTGGTGACTTGTACGAATAGGAATAGCCAGGAATATTCTGAAATTATAAGTAGACCTTGAAAGACGTAATTTTCCTCGCTTATTCGTTGCCGTACGGAGAAGAGACGCTGAAGCACATTTTCGGTCCAATTTATGACATCAGTTAGATTCTCATCTTAAAGATCTGGCAGCGAAAATACGAGGATTAAGAGATGACTATGGGATAACCAAAATTTAATGCACACACATGGCATAATATAAGAGCTGTCAATAAAAAGTTTACAGCTCGATCAAATGAGCGATTACATGCTTGAATTCGGGAGAGGCGTGACTGATAAATAATTTTATATATTAGTGTTTAAATAGATAAAATTTCAGCGCACGTGTTCTGGAAGATTTTAGCCATTAAAAATCAATTTTTAGCACTTTAACACTGTTTTAATTGCCAACCTGACCGGCTTTCATGTCCATGTCATAACATCACCATAGTAGTCCTATTTGAATAAGAGAAATAAGAGTTTCATAACTCTAATAATATCTTTTATATGCACTTCATGATAAGTGCATGATACACTTCAATTATAAGGGCAACAATACTTTCAAATTATGGTAAATAGTAGCAGTTCGGGGAGGCAGCCAACAACTAAGGTCAATTGTGCCTTAAGGATAGGTAGGTATTTGAATGGAAGAAGTAATTTAACAGGGAAAGGAAGACGAATAGAAAGAAACTACTCTACTCACTACTCTAAACGAAAACACGTTAGTATTCACTGTTATACATTCCCTGCGACGGACATTGTACTAAACAGAGTGATGAATCATGTGAAAAGCAACGATGAGTGACATCTTACAGCACAAAAGTGGCGGTTGATTTACCAATGAAAAATATGTTTCAATGCCGGTATTTGGGTCACACGGCCGATCCGATCCCAGCTACTTGTTAATGCGAAGGGTTACAGGCAAAATAAATTTCGTGCAATAAACAGATGCAGAAAATCTTCGCATCAAAATTATAGTTGAGCTGATAAACAAGCGCGAAAAACATAATATAAGTTCTTCAGTCGAGAAACACAAGCACTTGAAATTTCGGATACTTAGTAGTCTGAATCTAAAGTCAGATCTCATTTCATCAATAAATCTACCTGAGCTGAGGCAGAGAAAAGGCAAGGAGGTTTTTACGGCTTTATTGGCTGAAAAACTAGAATAGTTTTGTACTTTCAAGGTGCCTGCCATAAAGGCCAATGATGCTGAATGAAGTTACATTACAGGCATAGTAGAAAATAGTGACGTTACTGAGTAAAAAGAGTCGTTTCGGTCGTGATGTGATGAAATAACATAATTAAATAAGACTGGCAATTTTCCACAAAAAAATACAAAAACAGACTTAATGATGATGTACCTTGCTATTTAAAAAACAAACAACTTATAACATCGAAACCGGTCGGAGTAAAGAATTTTTTTGTGGAAAATTGCCAATCTTATTTAATACCGTTACTGGGTTAAAAAAGAACGTATAGACGACGTGAACAAATACTTACCTATCCAATTCATAAGGAAGTGAATTAATGCGTTCTTTTCATAGTGATGCTAGGCACCCAACATATCATATGGAGAGGTACAGGCGTTGACGTACCATCAGGCACTTCATTTTTCCCTTGAATCAAGCTACAATTTTGAGGAAACAATATTGAAAATGCTTTGAGATTATATCATAGAAATTATGTAAAATACGATTTTTTTAACCACTTGAGCTTTTGAACGTTACACATTCCGAAAAGATTCCTTGCTATTTAAAAAACAAACAAATGTTTCTTTTTCCATTTATAATTGCCTGTCACCCTTATTTAATTAAAAGTACATTCCTCTTTCACGTAACTTGTTCATTCAAAACAGCTTCCGAAGTATCAAGACGATGAGATAGACACTTAGAACAAGAAATATAATTTTTCTTTGAAAGATGAACTTTTTCATGGCCACTGACAGTGATTGATGTCTCTCTCTACAAGACCACGCGTGTATAGAACATGTTACTCAAACGATTAACGGTAAATTATTTCAAAATATAAAATTAAACTTGGTAACTAATAAGTATCACGGAAGGCGATCTACAGCTGAGGTTACACGCGCCATTATGACTGGGTAGGTATTAGAGGAACAATCCGCCGGCAACGCTGCGCTTTTTCTGCCCTGCGTTTTTTCAGGAAACATAAAATTCGGTATAAAATAAGGTGCTAACTTTAGCTAAATGAAAATATCGGATTCGTTCTGGAAATTTAAAGAGGAAGATGACAGCTTTAGTCTCGTGGCGCCATGATGCATAGTTACAGATAAAAAGTGCGGTTATAAATGGAATAGCATACCAATAAGTAATAAAGTTAAAATCTTGAAACTTAGGAGACGTAATAAAAAATATAATTCATCTAGTATTAAAAAGTTGTTTTAGCCGAACGCTATGCTTGGAATTTATTACGCGTCAAAGTGGCGCATGGCGCCGTAGAGCTAAACAAAATGGGCCCTTTTTTTACTCTAACGTAAGAAACAGGTAAAATTTGTTTGACAAAAATTATTCTCACTATGTAGGTATTCAGTTAACAACAAATTATCTAAACTACTATTTGAATAACGAGAAATTTCGATGAATGGTTTCGGAGTTATTTAGGTTTAAACTCGAGGTTACAAGATTCTGGTAAGGGCATTAGTCTTCATTTCACGAAAGGTGGCAAGTAGTTCACGGTTAAACACCGCCTCGGACGGACGGTATGCTGTACATGAAATGGATTTCAAGTATAATGTTATTCAGGCAAGGAATATTTGATTCTCAAAGTTTTCTGCCACAAACAGGTTTTGTATTTGGACGCACTGGACGTAAGGCCAATACTCAAACTGAGATCCTCAAAAACAACTAATTCAAGTCCTCTCTTGATATCCTGTTTTTTTAGGCCATGCGCAGAGCTACTGTGGAAATATAACCCATATACAACTGATTTCATTTACGCACTTGGCTTCAGGTAGTGATAATTAGGGCTGTGCGATATGCTGTATTGAATATCACACGACGATATCATTCTGACATCGCGAATTCGCGGATATATCGGTTTCGCGATATAAAAAGGAAATATCGTGATATGGGCATATCGGGTTATCGACATATCGGCATATCGACATATCGGGATATCGTATATGGACTAATCATATAATAACTTAAGGCGAAAGAGTATATAATTTTAGATAATAGAAGTTCTTTTCAATTTTTCGATGCGACCCATATGAGCTGAAATATAACCATTTTCCCTTGGTCGAAGAACGGTGAAAATTTTAAAAATTCCGAATTAGGGTTTAAAAGCAGTAATTTTATAAACAAATTTGAACTTTTCTTGTTGAATTCGAGTTTTCAGAGATGAAATCGCACCATGGCTATTCCATTCCCTACATCCAAATTTTGTGATAAAAAAGTTATAGTTAATAACAATAAAAAATTAGACAATTTAAAATATATAATTAAAGATTGAGGAAGTGTATTTTATAAGGAAGAGACCGTTTATAGCACTTCAATTGGATCAACCATTACCGAGAAATTGCGCTAAATAGAGACAGTATTAAGGGTGACAGAAAAAAATTCCGAGATCAGGATATCGTAATATCGGGATATCGACAAGTCGGGATATCGACAAATCAACATATCGGGATATCGACATATCGTGATATCGCGTTTTGGAATATCGACTCCCGATATCAAGCGCATGCCGAGTATCGTCGACGATATATCGTCGTATCGCACAGTCCTTGTGATAATTCAAGGTCTAATGAGTAATTACTCCCAGATGCTGGGAATTTCAGGAGCGACAATAATGAATGTCTGAGGAAGTCACGCTTGACGTTTAGCCACAGATACCTTCGCAAGCGAGTTCATTTCCATTTCCTTGATACAAGGCTGCAATGTTCACTTTCACTCACCGCCTGGAATTCCTCGCCTGTAGCGCGCCAGTCCGTCAACACGTCTTACCAAGTTCAGGGTCGCGCTCAAAGGGCAAAATTACGAGTTTCCGCCCCTACTCGAACCCTTTCACTCGGGCTGTCACCGAGGATACCGCCCCCATCCTAACTGACCCCCTGTACCCTTCGCATGAACTTTTCCTCCAATAACTTCCGTGGTCGCATCCCTTTCCAGTTTCATTCATGCGTGGAATACGTATCGCGCGTGGGTGGGTGCGATTGCCCCAGGAAAATTGTTTCCGTCCAGAGGTTTTCCTGAAGTGTAGCAGGGGAAAAGAGTTTATACATATATCCTAGCCGTCTATTTGCCGCTGACTACGCGATGAACGTCAGAGGAAAGAGATAAAGTACAGGAAAAAATATCAACCACCTATTGACAAGCAACAACTCAAAATGCGACTTGTAAAATAATATGTACCTAGGTCTTAATTATCATCCAACTATAATCATCAAATAAATTTGATACATCAAATGTATTTGATAATTATAGTTATCATAATATATATTATTTCTAAATCATATATTAAATAATTGATATATAATATATTATAATGTATAATGTAAAAGATGATAAATAATATATTATATATAATACATTATTTATCAAATATATAACATAATTATTCAAATTTTAGAGACTAGATCGATTGCTTTGTAAAGCGATTAGTACATATCTTAATAAAAGACCTAGAGAAAACTATATATTGAAAACTTGTGCAATGATTCATTGATTTGTTTAATAATACTTATCTGAACCACATTATTTAAGCCTCATATGGTCGCAGGAAGGCAAAAAATACTTCACGTTAAATGCCTCAACATAATATACGACAAGGAGGAAGTCACGCTTCACGTGAAATTGCTTCGTAATTTTGTAATTTACGTAACTTTTCTAGCTGACTTCGTAGCTACGTTAGTGCAAATTAATTTCATTTTAATTCTTCCTTGAAGCTGTAATCTTATTATTTTCCTCAGTATCTCATTTTTTCACTCTCCGGACGAAACTCCATATTATTTAAGCTGAGATAACAAAACCCTTTTCAGTCTATTTATTGCGGTTACTCATCCCATAATTTACATCCAAGAACTTTTCTCTCACTTGCACTTTCAAGTTATCATAGTTAAACACATATTAGCTTCTATCTAAACGCTCCGTCATCGCTAGCTACTTGAAGCATTGCAATGAATTTATAGCTATAATGTATACCAAAATCCAAAGTATAAATTATCTGATCAATATCAATGATGGTGTAATCCTTATATCATATCCTCATCATCATGATCGTCATCCGGTATCAATCCTACGAATATTTTGACTCAGCCCTCCACTCGATTCTTCTATCGGCCAACCTCTTAATATAAACCTAATTCCTCTCTTTCACATCCATCACAACTTGTTTCACACATCTCATACGACGCCTGCCTTTTCCATCTTCCCGTTCACTTCTCCCTCGACATTTGTCTTCACCCATAATAATATAGACATATTTTTTTCCTTTCCCTTTTAATGCATTAAAAACTGACTCATGATTTTAGCTCCTACTGAAATGGTTTCCTTCTGGCTTCACTGCCTAGAGCTATTCATCATTTCTGTATGAAAATTACAAGCGGAGATATAAGTGATAATATGATTTAAGGCTCGGTTTTTTGCTAAAAATGCGAAAAAATTAAAACATGCATAATTTGCTCAAAAATTTTTTTTTCACAAAACTGTTAGAGGATATTCAGTTTGAGTTGATTGTGTTCCCATACACAAATTTTACCAAAATCTGAGACCCTAAGGGACAAACCTTTGTTGAATTGAGGTGGAATGACCCATATAATTTTAATACGCGCGATAATATAAATTTAAAGACATAATTTTGAAATGTTGTGCAGTAATATTTGTTGAATAATGACTGCAAAGTGTTTTTCGTTCATAAATATTCAAAAAACCAGTCGTATTTGAATGTTGAAAGTTTCACCGAAGTATCTCTAACAGTACGCTGAGAAGCATATTTATAGCACATTAATACGTGCTTGCACAAAAACTGCGCTTGCTTTGTCAATGCAGAGATTCTTGGAGTGAAAACAAGCAGGACAATTTGCTCGTTTCGATCCATAACACATTAATAAAAATTTCGAAATACAGTAGTTTATATCATTAAAAAGGGATAAGTACGCAAGTTTTCTTTAATAAACAACTTACCTCCACGTACAAGAGATGAACAACGCCCGTAGTGATGCCGTGCTAAGTAAGACGTGATGCGATCACGTCTTGTTTTTATGCTGCCGAAAACATATGTACAATTTTTAAACAGCTTGTTACACATCTTCATTCTTCGGCGAAATTTTCGTCGAGTTTATTTTAGCTACTTAACATCTCATTTAAAGATTTTTACAAAATAGTGCATCTTCCCCACTGCGTTCTTGAGGCTAAATTTAAATCGAAATTTCGCTCTTGGAACACTAGGCTATAGGAGCGATGAAATAATTTGTCTCTAAAGGCTGAAACTCACAAGTGACCTATTTACCTATCAATGATTATTAAAGAAACTAGAACAAAAGTAGAGAGATCCTATTGTTGCATGTGTAGACCGAAGGAATAATTGGTGGGACCAAAAAATAATGGGAATAACTTCTCAGTGTTT
Organism: Platycnemis pennipes; assembly: GCA_933228895.1. NCBI lineage: Eukaryota > Metazoa > Arthropoda > Insecta > Odonata > Platycnemididae > Platycnemis > Platycnemis pennipes. The sequence continues at coordinate 16,963,689 of OW121856.1, forward strand.
TCTTCCATTTCAATGGCGTAGTGCATCTTGAGTTTCTGCCATATGGTCGTACGGTCAATAAGGAATACTACCTGGGAGTTATACGCTGTTTGCGTGAAGGAATCTGACGAAAACGCCCAGAATTGTGTCAAAACATCTCGTGGAAATGGCACCACGATAATGCTGTCACTTACACCTCACTACTTATTCGTAATTTTTTGGTAAAAATACAAAATCATTATTTTGTCTCAGCCACCGTATTTGTAGGATATGGCTCCTTGTGACTTTTTTCTATCCCCGAGGCTGAAGACGTTTTTCCAAAATTGATGACATAAAAACAGAATTGCTGGACTCTTTACTGAAAGGTGAGTTCCAGAAATGCTTCCAAGATTGGAAAAGAAACGCAGCCACAAGTGTATTTTATTAAAGGGGAATTACTTTGAATGGGGCAAAATTGATGACGGATAATAAATAAAGAAAAACGAATTTTCTACTTTATTTTTTGATCTTACTTCGTACACTTAAGTTCAAAAGAGTAGTGGGTAAATGTGATGATCTTGTACGAAAAAATTGCTTCTTTTTTTTTGTTAAACTTCATTTGGAATATGCTGCCAGTATATGGAATTCACACGAAATAGGCCTAAATAGTGAACATGAATGACGGACGCAGCGAAGACGGGAAGATTTATAAAGGGACGGTGGGATAGATATATTAGCTCAACTAATCTATTAAGTGCACTAAAATGGAAATATTTATCAGCTTGTAGGTTGAAATTCAGACAATATCGTAAATAAAATCCAAATTGGAATTTTAACTAATGAAGTTATAAATATTTTTTTAACTCCAACTTACTTTGGTAGACTGGACTTCAATCATAAAATCAGAGAAATTGAATGCCGAACTGACAGATTCAAAATGTCCTTCTTTTCTCGTGCAATAATTTATATGAATAACTGTAAACATATCCAATATCTCAATTTGCCTTTGGTTGGCTCCATTATGGTGGCATACTTCTTACAAAAAAAACAGCGTTTGTTTTGTTGTGGTAGATGTCTTGGAGTCAGAACAATCAGAGCACTATACAGTTATTGTACAATTTATGGACGATTTTCTACTTAAGATCCATGCTTCTTAAATAAAAAAATTGAAACGCAATAACTATTATGCATTAAACAAATGACATAAATACATACCTTTTCGTTACATCTAGGTTAATCTGGTAGACAACGCCGACAGTGATAGCATGCAATGACTTCATGCAATGACGTCGTGTTTTTAAGCTGCCGAAAACGTAAAACTTTTAAAGAGTAATATCTTTGCAACAGAACTGGATTTTTCAGTGAAATTTTCGCCAATTACATTTCAGATGATAAAATTCAAATTCAAAGGGTTATAATCATGAGTGCATGTCCCCCGTTGAGCCAAATAATACGTCTACTGATATTTAATTTTGCAATGTTTCAAGTGGTAAAGTTATATTGCAACGTCTGGAACAAGATCTAAATTTGAAGCTAATCCGATTGGTACGTAATGGGGTCGTTCATCACATTTTTTATGGACGAATATGATAGAGTTTGTAAAATAAGAAGACCCGTATTTTTCCGTTTTTTGATCCGCCAATTATTTCTCGAGTTACAAGCGGCGAAAAACTGATGTTTTTAGCCCTTTCAGAAAAGTGGGCGTGATGTAACCTCTGACGTATAACGCATTAGTCCAATCACAACTGAGCCCGCGAATCTACTTTGCCTTATCGCAATGGGGGGACACAGCTCTGACTGCCAATAGGATCAGTTGCGACAGCATCTGTGCGAGCAGATCTTGAAAACCCCTCTCCACTCCCTTCCCTTCCCCTAAAAGCAGTCAAGGACGGGAGGAAAATGATGTCAATGATACCAATGCAGCTTTTTCGGTGGGCGTCACCTTTTCGTTTCCATATAACGATTTCGTGTAATAATGTTAATTACGAAATATGCAGCGTGTTGATTAACCGCATATTATTGTTTCATAACTGTACAGAATTTGGTGTATAAACATTTTATGTTCACTAATTATAGTTTATAAAATTTTAATATATTCAACAGCTCGTAATTAGTAGAAAATATTTTATTATATATTTGACATTGAAAACCAGAATTAATTTTTCGAGTTTCATCCAATTTTAGATTTTTTACTTCGAGAAGCAACATTTTAATTTTTTGAATAACATTTAGAATATCAATTGCAATTCTAGTATTCTAGGTATTCGAAAATCGAGATATTCGAGTCATGATTTAAAGCAGCGTTTTCACGTAGCAGTTGACTGCTATGACAGTCAACGGCCAACAACTATTAAGCCCCATCGCACATGTGAACAGCAACTACGATGAGAGTTCAAGTCGATACTGGACATATGTCGAACAATATTGATCCCCATTCAAGCTATTGGCAATTGGCAAACAATGTATCATCAAATGAAGATTTATTAGGCATCTCTGTTCAGATCCCAGATTAATATTTTTTGTAAACTCGCAGACACAGGGAAGGTATTCTACGGCATTTATCAATCAGCACCCCAAAAATACTGACATGGTATTCCACTAACATTCGGAAAAAAAATTGGGTGTGCTTAGGTCCACACGGGAGAATTATAAACCTATTTGACCGATTTATATTCCCAAATAAATCTGAATAATAATTCAGCCACGCTTTAATCACTCTTTTGTTCACTACGCCGTGCAGAAAGCTAGACTTGTGTATTTATTTTCTCCTTATGTGAACGTATACACAGTGATCATCATCGACATTTCGCGGTAATTTACTCACCATTGTATTAACCTCAACTGAAACATTAATTACTTGACCAAAAATCACAAACTGACCGTGGATATGTCGCAGTCGCCTTATTTGCAGGAAAGGAATTAGGGTGATATTAATCTTTCAGTCACCAAATCTAATGGAAAATTTTTCAAACTATCTGGAAATGGGGGATATTTGAAACCATTATATACTAATAGTTGTGGGATATTATTTTTGTGAATGCTTGTGATACAGGTTGCACATATCTGAAATTCCGATTTCTGAACCGGAACAATTTTCCTGATTAATATTATGCTTTTTGTACTGTCAATATTGGTAAATCATTTTAAATCATTTTGAAACCAAAGTCTATCACAAACATCGCAAGCATGTCCAAATTCATTGTTGATAAAGTGCTTTATAAACTCTTTATGTTCCGACAAATGTGTTGAGAATGAGCTGTACATTATTTGCTCTTGTGGTTGTGATTGTATTAGAGGTTCGTTAATATAATTTTCGTTTGACATGTGTTACTCTATCCACCGTTGAACGAAATCGTGCACAACATAATCAACATTTGAATTGGACTCGCCCCGATCCTCTCCTCCTTCAATCAGCATAGCCGGAATATGAAGATCTGGAGATGGTCCACCACTTCCAGAATTAGGATAGCTTAAGTCTTTCCGCGGTATAAATGGCACCTCTCTCGTAGAGGGACCTGCTATCTGCGAACAATGAATTATACGATCTCTTTTGGGAATGAATGATAGTTTATTGGAGGGCCCCGCTATTTGGCACTCCACTCAGACATTTCGATAGTTTGTAGGAAATCATTGGTCCCTTGTCTCTCCCTGTAATTTTTAGAACGATTTTAATCTAGGCTCTTTCTATGAGCAGCATCTTCATTTCCCACACAATCTTTATTCCCGACATCAGCTTTTTTCTTATCACGATAATTTCTGGCATATTCCGCTTCTTTTATCTTGTTTTCCGCTTCCTGTGCACTCTGATGCATGGTACTAATACATGAGGTAGGCCATTGCGCATGTCGGTCATATATCGATACCTCTCAGTTTCGATTGTGTGACGTAGTGTGGAGGACAGACCGGGTGAATTCCGTGTGTAGATCATTGTTTACTTTGAATGGTGAGTCGCTTTTTGGAGGTATTTTTACTCTCTGGGGACATATACACTGTAAAAAGTAGATCTGATTTTAAGGTACAAAAGTGATCTGAATTTCAGATGCAACAATTTTAAGACTGGGTATGTTGAATTACAGCAGTAATATCTTGTCTAAAAATAAGGCAGGTGAACGACTGAAAATCAGACCAGGTGGACTTATTTTCAGATAGGCCTATGCTGAATTTAAGACAGCCCTGGTCTGGTAATAATGCGGGTTGCTATTGAAATTCAAGCCTACTCTGAGGGGATGTCTTATTTTAAGGCAGGTGCAGGACTGAAAATCACACCAGGTGGGACTTATTTTAAGATAGTCCCATGCTGAATTTAAGACCAGGGCTGTCTTATATTCAGCATGGGCCTATCTGAAAATAAGTACCACGTAACAATGCGGGTTGCTATTGAAATCAAAGCCTACTTTTATGCGATGTCTAATTATAAATACTAGATATTTAAACACTTCACACGAACACAAACCAAAACCCTAACGTTTCATATTTTTATTCGATGATACTGTTTCACTGACTAAATTCTTCAATAGAGCAAACGTAAGTCATAGAATTTCCATTGAAAAAGATTCGAGGACTGAAATGGAAACATATGGACAATAATTTCAAAGATAATATGAAAATGTGTACTTTTATTGGAAACAAAGTAATCCATACAAAGTCTTCGATACCACAGATGTGTGCCGGTATCTTCAAACCGACGCAGGAACTGTCACTTGATGAGGGCGACTATTTTTTAGTTCTTACAACCCTGCTGCGTAGACAAAATAAGGAAGTTTACTCTCAGGATACGTCACTCAAACACAACTGGCTCCCTTCTGCAAATAAACTAAGTATCATTGCCACATTCTCACACCATTAATTCATTGCACGAAACTTATTTCACCTACTTACAATGAAATTAGCTAGACTTCGAATTTTACTTCCTTACGCTTCGTAATTCTTGTTGACATCCTGCTCCCTGAGGTTGAATGGAAAACACTGCGTTTTGTTTACCCTGCTCCCTGGTTACGCTCCGCCCATCAGTCCAATTGCGGAGCCAACCAAGGCGTGCTTATTTTCAGCCCGGGTGATCTGAATTTCAGATCACAACCATCTTATTTCTAACATGCAGTGGTTATGGTCTTAAAATAAGACGGAGGTGTGTCTGATTTTCACGCATCATGAGTCTTAAATTCAGACCACTACCTTAAAATCAGACAGCACTTAAATTCAGATCGCACTGAAAATCAGATCAACTTTTTACAGTGTACCATCGGAGAAGATGTCTTCCTGTACTGTATTTGGCTGCAACAATAGCCGCCGAAATTGTGAGGGAAAATTGAAGTTTTTTCGTTTCCCTAATGACAGTGAAATGAAAATGAAGTGGGTTCGAGCATGCCGGCGAAAGGACGATTTTAATGTTAAAACAGGTCGGTGAAATCCAGTATCAGTGAATTCTGAATTTAAAAATATTTTGGTGCCTACTATGACAGCTGTGTTTACATACCTTTTAATTTCGGTGTTGAGTAGAAGTGCTTTAAATGAAAGGTACAATATGTAGCTGCTCGTGAATGGTGATACGTGTTTAAAGTTCCTTCATCTTAAGAAATCAATTTTCCAGGTTTTACCAAGAACTTATAAGAGAAACTCTTTATGCTGGTTATTTATCTTGAAGAATGAGTAGTGTGTCCCGAACACTTGAGTGGAATCAAAAATATTAGATTTCATCATGTTGTGCTGGCTGAAATTATTTGTAACAAGGAACTTTTATTGTTACTGGAGGGTAAGTCATTTGTCCATTGATTGTGTGCAACTTTAAATTCATGGTGTTAGGTTGTTTGATTAACATCTTAAAAATGTTACAGGTTTTACCAAGAACATATCAGAGAAACTCTTTATGCTGGTTATTAATCTCGAAGAATGAGTAGTGTGTCCCGAATACTTGAGTGGAATCAAAAATATTAGATTTCATAATGTTGTGGTAGCTGAAATTATTTGTAACAAGGAACTTTTATTGTTACTGGAGGGTAAGTCATTTGTCCATTGATTGTGTGCAACTTTAAATTCATGGTGTAATATGGTTTGATTAAGCCGATAAAATAACTCGGTGGATAACTGCATCAAACCAATCTGAGGATTGATGACTAATAATGATGAAGGTTTTTCGATATTCACACTTTTAAAATTTTCCAGGTGCTTTTGCAGGTGGTGCTATGTTATTGGATTCTTAGTTGATGGCACAGGTCTTGCCAAGGTCAGTATCTTACCAAGATTCATAAGGAGAGACAATGTTAATCCTGGTTATTGATGCTGAATAATTAGTAGTGTATGCAGAATGCTTGAGTGGAATAAATCTTATTTCATTTCTTCATTTTGTTGGAGCGAAATGTTATCTGTTATAAGGAGCTCTCATATTTTTTGTCCACTAATTGTGAGAATCTTAACATTCTATGTATAGGCTTGTTTGATATGCACACTTTTCAAAATTTCCCAGGTTTTATCAAGATTCGTACGCTGAGAAACTATTGATGCTGGTTGTGGATGTTGGATTTTGAAGTATGAGAAATGAGTATTGGTTGTGAAATTGACCTCAGTTCTTATTTTACTAAGCCATGTATGATGAAAAACATAAAATCATTGATGCTGATCTTTTGTACAGCAGTCTATGATGAAGGATTTGTGTACTGTTACCTCTGTGGCAAAACATTTTATTTTCTTTGAGTTATCTGATATTTATATGTTATGTTTGTATTTATTTTATTATGTCCCCAGACATTATTGGCATTTCTATGTGTTCACAATAAATCTAGGTAATTATTATATCATGGATTATGCCGATACTACATATTACTTTCTTCTGTGAAAAATGGATTGTAGTAAGTTTTTTAATTAGAGAATTGAATTCTGTGAAGTTTTTCAATTTTTATTTATCTTATTTGAGGTAATTTTTTCAGGTTTCCGTTGACCTTTTAATCCTGTGGTATTGGAAACAAATTTGGATTTTGTGTTGTGCTTTTTGTTATTGAGAGTGTCACAATCTGGCCATTATTCTGTTGCTTTCCCTTTATTTTCTACTTGAAAGAAGGGAAAGAAAGTGGTTTCATCGTGGTAAAAGTTTGTCATATGTTGAGGTGTTTCAATAATCTATTACAACCATTTTTGCTAGGGTAAATTTCCAAAAATAGTACTTATCGATTAGGAAATATGTTGAATTTTTATTTACTAGTACTTGAACTTGTCACCCAGCCTTTCTTTTTTCATTTATTCCGGATAGACTTGCAAGTTTGCTGGACCTTTTATTAAGCATTTTCTGGGAACCATTTGTTATTTACTTTCCTGTAATCAACAATAAGTATAGTGGCAGTTTCTGACTGGAATAGTTGTGACTTGCTATTGTGTTATGTTGCTTGTAGATCGGTTTTCCATTTTTGACCTCACTCATTCATTGTGTATATTTACATTCAATGTTGATTAGCCAAAGAAGTTAAATCTTGTACTTGAAAAATCTGACTATTGTGTTGTGAATTTTGTTTTTTTTCCTTTAATATATATTTGTTTGATTTTTTTTCCTTGACAAACAAAATGTTATGGCCTTTTTGTAAATTTAGCAGCATGAATCTTTTCGAGTTCACTGGAGTACAAACGTGCATAACGAGAGGTAACACGGCTCTTTTCCAGGTGCTTTGATAGTGAAAATAGAATAATATAAGTAGAAAATATGCTCTTCAGGTAATTCGGTATTATATCATTGATTGAAAAATTATTTTATCTGGAAATTTGGTCAGTATTTATATCGTACAGTAGAGATCATTAACGAGTTGAATGCTGACAATTTGCATTCACGCGCTGACTAAAATGCCGTTTCTGCATTCTTTTGAAACATATATTTCGAAACCAACCATAAAACGGGCATTCACTCAGTTTATTGTGAGTACTATAAGTTCGCGATAGCCTCAACCACCGTACTAATTCTTGAACTCAACCTTCGTTTTCGTGCACTGAGATTTTTTTTCCGGCACGAATTTCGCCAACACGCACGAAAATATCATAGCACAATTCTCAGCATTATCTAAGAGATGCGCAATATCATAATGTCAAATACATTTTTACTATCAACAGTATTAAGGCCGCTTTGCACGACACAATTTCTTGTACAAACGCTTGTATGAGGAAATTGTACCGTGTAGAGCGGCAAATTGTGTGGACGCTTGTGCGAATGCCTGCTTGGCTGTACGGAAAATAGAACCTGTTCTAATCCCATTCAGACAAACATACAATTTCTTTCAGTTTATACAAGCGTTTGTGCAAGAATGTATAACAAATTGTATCGTGCAAAGCGGTCTTTAGGCTCCATTTTAAACGCCCGCCGCCGCTTGTCCTCCACACTACGTCACAGCGAAGCTGCGCTGAACGGACGCGTTTTCGTCCTCGGGAGCGACCTACCTAATGTATTAGTACCATGCTCTGATGAATACATTCTTTCGTTCTTGCGCATATCCTGGCGAATTTCTGGCATATTCAGCATATTTTCTCTTCCGATCCATGTTAGTTTTTCCCAATTCGGGTCAGGGTCAATTCTCTCTCTGTCCTTCCGCTAAAGTATTCAATTGTAAAATTCCACCCATTTCGTCTGTTGTTTCAATACCCTTTTGATCTTCTTGCCGCTCTCTTCAACTTTCTGCATTTTCTAACATTGCGGATTAAACACAAGTTGCGTTGCCTTCATGACGTTCGTCCATGTTTCCGTGCCTACAAAAGAATTCCACATTTCTCGATATAGCAGATCAGGTGCGTAGGTCAAGTTTCCGAAAAAAATTCTCATAAACACCCATTTTTTATGAAAAACCATTTTTCCCCCATAAATTTGTCGAAAAAAAACTTTTTGACTTGACCAGAAGAAAATCTTTACATCTACATCTACACGATACCCTGCAAGCCACCTCTAGGGTGTGTGGCAGGGGGTGAAGGTCACCAAGCGTGCACTACTAACATGCAAGCATGCAAGGGTCTCATGCAACTAGATTGTTGGTATCTATAGTATTTGAGGGGTTAATACATGCATCATGCACTACAGAATACTATAAAATATTTCCCCTACCTATCCCTTTCCTATGCTGCCTATTCTGTTATGCTGCCTATTCTGTGGTACGGGGGAAAAATGCCATTTTGAATCTATCTGTACGACAATCTATCTCTCTAATCTTATTTATCTGGTCGAATCTAGCATAATACGCTTTAAGAAATTGTCAAAAATGGGGGAGTTTACTCGGAACCGAAATCGCAATTTTGTACACGAAATTGTTAGATGGAAACGAAAAAAGAAATTTAGTGAAAAAATTAATCATCTAACCACAACCATTCGCTCGTAAATCAAAAATTAAAATAAGCAAAAGGTGACGCCCACCGAAAATGCTGCTGTGATAACTTTGACGTCACTCTCCTCCCGTCTTTGACTGCTCGTATCGTAAGGGGAGGGAGTGGGGGGGGGGGATTCTTGGAAGGTCTGCTCGCACAGATTTTGTCGTAACTGCTCCGATTGGCAGAGTCAGCTGTGTCCCCCCATTGCGATAAGGCGAAGTAGCTTCGCGGGCTCAGTTGTGATTGGACGAAGTCGTTATACGTCAGAGGTTGCAGCACGTCCATTTTTCTGCAAGGGTTAAAAACATCAGTTTTTAGCCGCTCGTAACCCGAATGGCTGGTTCGAATTTAACCGGACGATTCCCTTCGTTAATACTTTCTTATTTACCCTCCAATTCACCAAACTGATGGCGCAAGCAGGTGCCAGCTGTGTTTCATTTCATTAGCATCCTGGCAATCGACGGCTCCTGGGTTCGATAATCGGCTATCGCCGAACCTAAATGACAAGTACCCTATGACAGGCGCTATATATCGATATCGCATTTACAAGGATGCGTCTGCACCAACTTCTATGAGGATTAGAGACACTAGTAAGGCGCTGTCCCAGCAAAGAGAAAGCGAGTTATAAAATGAGGTGATGGCGTCAATTTTAGGTAAAAAATCAGCTGTTTAAAAAAATTTAGTTGGAAGAATTACATTTACGAGCGAACCCCTCTAAGTAGGATTTATTAATTTCACCCTGAAATCTTGCATTATTTTCGTTGAACGGATAATAATGAGGCGATGGCGTCTATTATAGGTAAAAAATGAGCTAGTTAAAAAAATTTAGTTGGAAGAATTTCATTTTAGAGCGAACGCCTCTAAGTAGGATTTATTTTTTTCACCGTGATATTTAGCATTATTTTTGGTGAACTGTTAAAAAATGAGACGATGGCGTCAATTATAGGTTAAAAATGAGCTGTATATAAAAATTTAGTTGGAAGAATTTCATTTTTGAGCAAACGCCTCTAAACAGGATTTATTTATTTCACCCTGAAATTTAGCATTATTTCGGTGAACTGTTATAAATTGAGGCGATGGCGTCAATTTTAGATAAAAAATCAGCTATATACAAAAATTTAGTTGGAACAATTTCATTTTTCAGCGAATGCCACAAAGTAGGTTTTATTAATTTCACCCTGAAATTTTGCATTATTTCGTGAACTTTTATAAAATGAGGCGATGGCGTCAATTTTGGTAAAAAATCAGCGGTATAAAAAAATTTAGTTGGAAGATTTTCATTTTTGAGCAAACGCCTCTAAACAGGATTTATTTATTTCACCCTGAAATTTTGCATTATTTCGGTGAACTCTTATAAAATGTACCGATGGCGTCAATTACAAGTAAAAAACAGATGTTTAAAAAAAATTAGTTGGAAGAATTTCATTCTTGAGCGAACGCCTCTAAACAGGATTTATTTATTTCACCCTGAAATTTTGCATTATTTCGGTGAACTGTTATAAAATGAGGCGATGGCGTCAATTTTAGGTAAAAAATCAGCGGTATAAAATTTTTTCTTGGAAGAATTTCATTTTCGAGCGAACGCCGCTGAGTAGGATTTATTAAATTAACCCTGAAATTATGCATTTTTTTAAGTGAACTGATAATAATGAGACGATGGCGTCTATTATAGGTAAAAAATCACCTGGTTAAAAAAATTTAGTTGGAAGAGTTTCATTTTTGAGCGAACGATTCTAAGTAGGATTTATTAATTTCACCCTGAAATGTTGCATTTTTCGGTAAACTGTTATAAAATGAGGCGATTGCGTCAAAACTTGGGTAAAAAATCAGCTGAATAATAAAATTTAGTTGGAAGAATTTCATGTGTATTTCCATCACATATCACAAATAATATTCAATGTACAGTTCTTTTGTTGGATCGCCCACATCCGTTCGTCAAAGAAGTTGAGCGTTCACTTTTACGATTCAAAAAGAAGGTTCTTAACATCGAATTGAAAATTTGTATATGGGATATAAGAGAATGTGAGAAGATTCTCAAAGATGAAAAGGGTCATCTTCAAAAAATTGTTCCTTATGAACTCTATACTTCATTTTTAGATAGGCAAGATGAATTTTATAATCGCCACTTTGAAGAAATAAAACAACGGCACATGTCAAAACTAAATACGCTCTTACCCAAACACACAATTCCGGGACATCATGAATGGGTTAAAAATCTCACATCCATAAATATTCCAAGCGATATAACTAATTTCATTAGCTTAGGTCCTAAATATAGCATCCCTTATACAAACAGGGATCTACCGATTACTCAACTACTAGCAGATGTTGATAACATTATTTCTGAGATCAATGGCCGAACTAAGCAAGAAAAAATACGAGCACAATGCACTAACATTATCACCAATTATATTCATAAACAAAAACAAACAGCTAAAAAAACAGATCCCATTAACAGATTACTACTGAAAACACAACAATTTCTTAAATTGCATCCTGAAGTTATAGTCTTAAAAACAGACAAAACGAACAAAACAGCTATAATGTACAAAAAAGATTATGATACAAAAATAAAAGATCTATTGAAGGACGATCGAATTTACAAGCCAATTAAGAAAAATCCTACCTCTTCTCTGCAGACAGAAATAAATACCTTCGTGAAACAGCTTTTTCAGCACAATAAAATAGATTTTACCATAAAAAATAAGTTAACAAAATATAATGGGACAGCGCCACAGCTATATGGTTTACTAAAAGACCATAAACCGAACAATCCACTGAGACCTGTTGTTAGTTTTGTGAATAGCCCGTCCTATGAGTGTGCAAAATATCTTTGCGAATTGTTGAGTTACATAGCATCCAATAAATATAATGTTAAAGATTCATTTGATTTTTTCAAGAAAATAAAATTTATTAATATTCCACAAGGATACATATTTATATCTTTAGACGTTAAATCCCTGTTTACAAATATCCCTTTGACACTGGTAGAAAACATAATCACATCAAAATGGGATACAATTACCAATCATACCACTCTCGAAAAGAATGACTTCATGAAATTATTTTACTTATGTGTGAAAAATGGCTATTTACAATATAATGATGAATTTTATGAAATTATTGATGGAGTCCCAATGGGTTCCCTAGCTGCTCCATTAGGTTTTGTTGTTGTTTATAAAAAATTGTCACCAAAAGGTATGTACAAGATTTTCTCTGTAATCATTTTTTTTTCCTCTCTTTACATTTTGATCCTATACTGTAAAAATAATTGAAAATGTAGAAACTTCAATTATGTATTAAATAGCCCTGATGATGCCGCAATAAAGAGGCGAAACGTCGGCTAAATTGGTGTTTTCTCATATATCGACCAAACTACTCCGGAAACCAATTCTACATAAAAATATAGTGGTCAAAAATATACATCTTTATAATAAAAAAATTTAGTTGGAAGGATATCATTTTTGATGGAACACCTCTAAGTACGATTTATTTACTTCACCCTGAAATTTTTCATCACATTCGGTAAACCGTTATAAAATGTGGGGTTGGCGTCAATTTTAGGTCAAAAATAAGCTGAATAAAAAATTAAGTTGGAAGAACGTCATTTTTGAGCGAACGCCTTTAAGAATGATTTATTTATTTCACCCTGAAGTTATGCATTATTTCGGTGCACAGTTATAAAGAAGGGCGATGGCGTCAAATATAGGTAAAAAAACAGCTGTATAAAAAAATTTAGTTTGAAGAATTTCATTTTTGAGCGAACGCCATTAAATAGGATTTATTTATTTCACCTTGAAATGTTGCATTCCTTCGATAAAATTATAAAATGAGGCGATGGCGTTATTTATAGGTAAAAAAACAGGTGTATGAAAAAATTAATTGGAAGAATTTCATTTTTGAGGAAACGCCTCTAAACAGGATTTATTTATTTCACCCTGAAATTTTGCATTATTTCGGTGAACTGTTATAAAATGTACCGATGGAGTCAATTACATGTAAAAAAAAACAGCTGTTTAAAAAAAATTAGTTGGAAGAATTTCATTCTTGAGCGAACGCCTCTAAACCGGATTTATTTATATCACCCTGAAATTTGCATTTTTATCGTTGAACTGTTATAAAATGAGGCAATTGCGTCAATTTTAGGTAAAAAATCAGCTGTATAAATAAATTTAGTTGAAAGAATTACATTTACGAGCGAACGCCTCTAAGTAGGATTTATTAATTTCACCCTGAAATCTTGCATTATTTTCGTTGAACTGATAATAATGAGACGATGGTGTCTATTATAGGTAAAAATTCACCTGGTTAAAAAAATTTAGCTTGAAGAATTTCATTTTTGAGGGATCGCCTCTAAGTAGAATTTATCTTTTTCACCGTGATATTTAGCATTATTTTTGGTGAACTGTTGAAAAATGAGACGATGGCGTAAATAATACGTTAAAAATGAGCTGTATATAAAAATTTAGTTGGAAGAATTTTATTTTTGAGCAAACGCCTCTAAACAGGATTTATTTATTTCACCCTGAAATTTTGCATTATTTCGGTGAACTGTTATAAAATGTACCGATGGCGTCAATTACAAGTAAAAAACAGATGTTTAAAAAAAATTAGTTGGAAGAATTTCATTCTTGAGCGAACGCCTCTTAACAGGATTTATTTATTTCACCCTGAAATTTTGCATTATTTCGGTGACCTGTTATAAAATGAGGCGATGGCGTCAATTTTAGGTAAAAAATCAGCGGAATAAAATTTTTTCTTGGAAGAATTTCATTTTCCAGCGAAGGCCGCTGAGTAGGATTTATTAAATTAACAATGAAATTATGCATTTTTTTAAGTGAACTGATAATAATGAGACGATGGCGTCTATTATAGGTAAAAAATCACCTGGTTAAAAAAATTTAACTGGAAGAATTTCATTTCTGAGGGATCGCCTCTAAGTAGGATTTATTTTTTTCACCGTGATATTTAGCATTATTTTTGGTGAACTGTTAAAAAATGAGACGATGGCGTCAATAATACGTTAAAAATGAGCTGTATATAAAAATTTAGTTGGAAGAATTTTATTTTTGAGCAAACGCCTCTAAACAGGATTTATTTATTTCACCCTGAAATTTTGCATTATTTCGGTGAACTCTTATAAAATGTACCGATGGCGTCAATTACAAGTAAAAAACAGATGTTTAAAAAAAATTAGTTGGAAGAATTTCATTCTTGAGCGAACGCCTCTAAACAGGATTTATTTATTTCACCCTGAAATTTTGCATTATTTCGGTGAACTGTTATAAAATGAGGCGATGGCGTCAATTTTAGGTAAAAAATCAGCGGTATAAAATTTTTTCTTGGAAGAATTTCATTTTCGAGCGAACGCCGCTGAGTAGGATTTATTAAATTAACCCTGAAATTATGCATTTTTTTAAGTGAACTGATAATAATGAGACGATGGCGTCTATTATAGGTAAAAAATCACCTGGTTAAAAAAATTTAGTTGGAAGAGTTTCATTTTTGAGCGAACGATTCTAAGTAGGATTTATTAATTTCACCCTGAAATGTTGCATTTTTCGGTAAACTGTTATAAAATGAGGCGATTGCGTCAAAACTTGGGTAAAAAATCAGCTGAATAATAAAATTTAGTTGGAAGAATTTCATGTGTATTTCCATCACATATCACAAATAATATTCAATGTACAGTTCTTTTGTTGGATCGCCCACATCCGTTCGTCAAAGAAGTTGAGCGTTCACTTTTACGATTCAAAAAGAAGGTTCTTAACATCGAATTGAAAATTTGTATATGGGATATAAGAGAATGTGAGAAGATTCTCAAAGATGAAAAGGGTCATCTTCAAAAAATTGTTCCTTATGAACACTATACTTCATTTTTAGATAGGCAAGATGAATTTTATAATCGCCACTTTGAAGAAATAAAACAACGGCACATGTCAAAACTAAATACGCTCTTACCCAAACACACAATTCCGGGACATCATGAATGGGTTAAAAATCTCACATCCATAAATATTCCAAGCGATATAACTAATTTCATTAGCTTAAGTCCTAAATATAGCATCCCTTATACAAACAAAGATCTACCGGTTACTCAACTACCAGCAGATGTTGATAACATTATTTCTGAGATCAATGGCCGAACTAAGCAAGAAAAAATACGAGCACAATGCACTAACATTATCACCAATTATATTCATAAACAAAAACAAACAGCTAAAAAAACAGATCCCATTAACAGATTACTACTGAAAACACAACAATTTCTTAAATTGCATCCTGAAGTTATAGTCTTAAAAACAGACAAAACGAACAAAACAGCTATAATGTACAAAAAAGATTATGATACAAAAATAAAAGATCTATTGAAGGACGATCGAATTTACAAGCCAATTAAGAAAAATCCTACCTCTTCTCTGCAGACAAAAATAAATACCTTCGTGAAACAGCTTTTTCAGCACAATAAAATAGATTTTACCATAAAAAATAAGTTAACAAAATATAATGGGACAGCGCCACAGCACACAGCGCCACAGCGCCACAGCTATATGGTTTACTAAAAGACCATAAACCGAACAATCCACTGAGACCTGTTGTTAGTTTTGTGAATAGCCCGTCCTATGAGTGTGCAAAATATCTTTGCGAATTGTTGAGTTACATAGCATCCAATAAATATAATGTTAAAGATTCATTTGATTTTTTCAAGAAAATAAAATTTATTAATATTCCACAAGGATACATATTTATATCTTTAGACGTTAAATCCCTGTTTACAAATATCCCTTTGACACTGGTAGAAAACATAATCACATCAAAATGGGATACGATTACTAATCATACCACTCTCGAAAAGAATGACTTCATGAAATTATTTTACTTATGTGTGAAAAATGGCTATTTACAATATAATGATGAATTTTATGAAATTATTGATGGAGTCGCAATGGGTTCCCTAGCTGCTCCATTAGGTTTTGTTGTTGTTTATAAAAAATTGTCACCAAAAGGTATGTACAAGATTTTCTCTGTAATCATTTTTTTTCCTCTCTAAATTTTGATCCTATACTGTAAAAACTAATGAAAATGTAGAAACTTCAATTATGTATTAAATAGCCCTGATGATGCCGCAATAAAGAGGCGAAACGTCGGCTAAATTGGTGTTTTCTCATATATCGAACAAAGTACTCCAGAAACCAATTCTACATAAAAATATAGTGGTCAAAAATATACATCTTTATAATAAAAAAATTTAGTTGGAAGGATATCATTTTTGATGGAACACCTCTAAGTACGATTTATTTACTTCACCCTGAAGTTTTTCATCACATTCGGTGAACTGTTATAAAATGTGGGGTTGGCGTCAATTTTAGGTCAAAAATAAGCTGAATAAAAAATTAAGTTGGAAGAACGTCATTTTTGAGCGAACGCCTTTAAGAAGGATTTATTTATTTCACCCTGAAGTTATGCATTATTTCGGTGCACAGTTATAAAGAAGGGCGATGGCGTCAAATATAGGTAAAAAAACAGCTGTATAAAAAAATTTAGTTTGAAGAAATTCATTTTTGAGCGAACGCCTTTAAATAGGATTTATTTATTTCACCTTGAAATTTTGCATTATTTCGGTAAAATTATAAAATGAGGCGATGGCGTTATTTATAGGTAAAAAAACAGGTGTATGAAAAAATTTAAGAATTTCATTTTTGAGGAAACGCCTCTAAACAGGATTTATTTATTTCACCCTGAAATTTTGCATTATTTCGGTGAACTGTTATAAAATGAGGCGATGGCGTCAAATATAGGTAAAAAAAACAGCGGTATTTAAAAATTTGTTGGAAGAATTTCATTTTTGAGCGAACGCCTCTAAATAGGATTTATTTATTTCACCCTGCAATTTTGCATTATTTCGGTGCTGTTATAAATGAGGCAATGGCGTGAATTATAGGTAAAAAAACATATGTATAAAAAAATTTAGGTCGATGAATTTCATTTTTGAACTAACGTCTCTAAAAAGAAATTATTTATTTCACCCTGACATTTTGCATTATTTTCGGTGAACTTTATAAAATGGGGCGAGGACGTCAATTTTAGGTATTATAGATCAAAAAACAGATGTTTAAAAAAATTCTGTTGGAAGAATTTCATTTTTGAGCGAACGTGCTTAAATAGGATTTATTTATTTCACCCTGAAATTTTGCATTATTTTCGTTGAACGGTTATAAAATGAAGCGATGGCGTCAATTATAAGTAAAAAACATCTGTATAAAAAAATTCTGGTGGGAGAATTTCATTTTAGAGCGAACGCCTCTAATTGGGATTTATTTATTTCAACATGAAATTTTGCATTATTTCGGTGAACTGTTATAAAATGAAGCGATGGCGTCAATTATACTTAAAAATCAGCTGTATAAAAAAATTTTGTTGCGATAATTTCATTTTTGAGCAAACACATTGTGGTAGGATTTATTTATTTCACCCTGAAGTTTTGCATTATTTCGGCGAACTGTTATAAAATGAGGCGATGACGTCTATTATAGGTAAAAAAACAGCTGTATAAAAAAATTTAGATGGAAGAATATCAATTTTTTACCCACGATTCTAATAGTCTATATTTATTTCACCCTGAAATTTTGCATTATTTCAGTGAACTGTTATAAAATGAGTCGTAGGCGTCATTTATAGGTAAAAAAGCATCGGTATAAAAAAATTTATTCGGAAGAATTACATTTTTGAGCGAACATCTCGGAGTAGGATTCATTTATTTTACCCTAAATTTTGTAATATTTCTATGACTGTTGTAAATAAGGTGACGACGTCAATGATAGGTAAAAACAGCGGTATTAAAAATTTATTTAGAAGAATTTCATTTTTGAGCAAACGCCTTTAACTACGATTTAATTATTTCCTCTTGAAATTTTGCTTTATTTTGGTGAAGTGTTATAAAATGAGGCGATTTCGACAATTATAGGTAAAAAAATCAGCTGTGTAAAGAATTTAGTTGTAAGAATTTCAATTTTGAGCTAACGCCTCTAAATATGATTTATTTATTTCACCTTGAAATTTTGTATTATTTCGATGAACTGTTATATAATGAGGCGATGGCGTCCATTTTAGGTAACAAAAACCGCGGTATAAAAAAAATTTGTTGGAAGAATTTCATTTTTGAGGAAACACTCGAAAAAAGATTTATTTATTTCACCCTGAAATTTTGCATTATTTTCGTTGCACTGTTATAAAATGACGCAATGGCGTGAATTATAGGTAAACAAGCAGATGTAAAAAAAAATTTAGTTGGAAGAATTTCATTTTTTAACGAACGCCTCTAAATAGGATTTATTTTTTTCACCCTGAAATTTTGCAGTATTTCGGTGTACTGTTATAAAATAAGGCGATGCCTTCAATTATAGGTAGAAAAACAGCTGTATAAAAAAATTTAGTTGTAAGAATTTCAGTTTTTAGCGAACGCCTATAAATGGGATTTATTTATTTCAACCTGAAATTTTGCATTATTTCGGTGAACTGTTACAAAATGAGGCGATGCAGTATACTATAGGTAAAAAAACAGCTGTTTAAAAAAATTTAGTTTGAAGAACTTCATTTTTGAGCGAAAGTCTCTAAATAGGATTTATTTATTTCACTTTGAAATTTTGAATTATTACCGTGATGTGTTATATAATGAGGCGATGGCGTCAATTATAGATTTAAAAAACTATATAAAATTATTAAGTTGGAAGAACTTCATTTTTGAGCGAACGCATCTAAATGAGATTTATTTTTTTCACCCTGCAATTTTGCATTATTTCGGTGTCATGTTATAAAATGAGTCGATGGCGTCAATTAAAGGTAAAAAGCAGCTGTGTAAAAAAATTTAGTTGTAAGAATTTCATTTTTGAGCGAACGCCTCTAATTAGGGTTTATTTATTTCACCCTGAAATTTTGCATTATTTCGGTGAACTGTTATAAAATGAGGCGATGGCGTCAATTATAGGTAAAAAAAACAGCGGTATAAAAAAAATTTGTTGGAAGAATTTAATTTTTGAGCGAACGCCTCTAAATATGATTTATTTATTTAAACCTGAAATTTTGCATTATTTCGGTGACCTGTTACAAAATGAGGCGATGCAGTATACTATAGGTAAAAAAACATTTGTTTAAAAAAATTTAGTTGAAAGAATTTCATTTTTGTGCGAACGCCTTTAAGAAGGATTTATTTATTTCACCCTGAAATTTTGAATTATTACCGTGATGTGTTATATAATGAGGCGATGGCGTCAATTATAGATTTAAAAAACTATATAAAATAATTAAGTAGGAAGAACTTCATTTTTGAACGAACGCCTCTAAATGGGATTTATTTTTTTCACCCTGCAATTTTGCGTTATTTCGGTGTCATGTTATAAAATGAGGCAATGGCGTGAATTATAGGTAAAAAAACATATGTATAAAAAAATTTAGTTCGATGAATTTCATTTTTGAACTAACGTCTCTAAAAAGAAATTATTTATTTCACCCTGACATTTTGCATTATTTTCGGTGAACTTTATAAAATGGGGCGGGGACGTCAATTTTAGGTATTATAGGTCAAAAAACAGATGTTTAAAAAAATTTGTTGGATGAATTTCAATTTTGAGGGAACGTGCTTAAATAGGATTTATTTATTTTACCCTGAAATTTTGCATTATTTTCGTTGAACGGTTTTAAAATGAAGCGATGGCGTCAATTATAAGTAAAAAACATCTGTATAAAAAAATTCTAGTGGGAGAATTTCATTTTAGAGCGAACGCTTCTAAATGGGATTTATTTATTTCAACATGAAATTTTGCTTTATTTCGGTGAACTGTTATAAATTGAAGCGACGGCGTCAATTATACTTAAAAATCAACTGTATAAAAAATTTTCTTGGGAGAATTTCATTTTTGAGCGAACACATTGTGGTAGGATTTATTTATTTCACCCTGAAGTTTTGCATTATTTCGGCGACTTTTATAAAATGAGGCGATGACGTCTGTTATAGGTAAAAAACAGCTGTATAAAAAAATTTAGATGGAAGAATATCAATTTTTAACCCACGCCTCTAATAGTATTTATTTATTTCACCCTGAAATTTTGCATTATTTCGGTGAACTGTTATAAACTGAGGCGATGGTGTAAATTATAGGTAAAAAATAGCCGTATAAAAAAATGTAGTTGGAAGAATTTAATTTTTTAACGAACGCCTCTAAACACGATGTATTTATTTCACCCCCTAATTTTGCATTATTTCGGTGAACTGTTATAAAATGAGGCGATGGCTTGAATTCAATGAAAAAAAACATATGTATAAAAAAATTTAGTTGGAAGAATTTCATTTTTCAGCAAACGTCTTTAAAGAGAAATTATTTATTTCACCGCGAAATTTTGCATCATTTTCGGTGAACTGTTATAAAATGAGGATATGGCGTCAATTTCAGGTAAAAAATCAGCTGTATAAAGAAATTTAGCTGTAAGAATTTCATTTTAGAGAGAACGCCTCTAAGGAGGATTTATTAATTTCACTAGAAATTTTGCATATTTATCAGTGAATTGTTATAAAATGATGTGATGGCGTCAATTTTACGTAAAAAATCAGCTGTATAAAAAAATTTAGTAGGATGAATTTCATTTTTTAGCGAACATCTCTAAATAGGATTTATTTATTTCACCTTGAAAATATGCATTTTTTTCGCTGAACTGTTATAAAATGATGTGATGGCTTCAATTTTAGGTAAAAAATCAGCTGTGTAAAATAATTTAGTTGGAAAAATTTCATTTTTGAGCGAACGCCTCTAAGTAGTACTTAGTAGTTTCACCCTGAAACTTAGCATTTTTTTCGGTGAACTGTTATAAAATGAGGCGATGGCGTCAATTCTAGGTAAAAAAACTGTTTCTTAATAAAATTTAAATGGATGAATTTCATTTTAGCGCGAACGCCTTTAAATAGAATTTATTTATTTCACCATGAAATTTAGCACTTTTTTCGGTGAACTGTTATAAAATGAGGCGATGGCGTTAATTCTAGGTAAAAAATCTGCTTTTTAAAAAAATTTAAATGGATGAATTTCATTTTTGCGCGAACGCCTTTAAATAGAATTTATTTATTTCACCATGAAATTTAGCACTTTTTTCGGTGAACTGTTATAAAATGAGGCGATGGCGCCAATTCTAGGTAAAAAATCTTTTTTTTAAAAAAAATTAAATGGATGAATTTCATTTTTGCGTGAACGCCTCTAAAAAGAAATTATTTATTTCACCCTGAAATTTTGCATTATATTCGGTGAACTGTTAAAATGAGGCGATGTCCTCAACTATAAGTAATAAACAACTGTTGAAAAAAATTTTGTTGGAAGAATTTCATTTTTGAACGAACGCCTTGTGGTAGGATTTATTTATTTCACCCTGAAGTTTTGCGTTATTTCGGTGAACTGTTATAAAATGAGGCCATGACGTCTATTATAGGTAAAAAAACAGCTGTATAAAAAAATTCAGGTGGAAGAATTTAATTTTTGAGCGAACCCCTCAAAAAAGGATTTATTTACTTCACCCTGAAAGTTTGCATTATTTCGGTGAACTGTTATAAATAAAGGCGTTGGCGTCAATTATAGGTAAAAAAAATTGTTGTATAAAAAATTTTAGTTTGAAGAATTCCATTTTTGAGCGAACGCCTTGTGGTAGGATTTATTTATTTCACCCTGAAATTTTGCATTATATCGATGAACTGTTATAAAATAAGGCGATGGCCACCATTGTAGGTAAAAAAACAGCTGTATAAAAACATTTAGTTGGAAGAATTTTATTTTTTAGCGAACGCCTGTAAATGGGATTTATTTATTTCACCCTTTAATTTTGCATTATATCGGTGAACTGTTATAAATAAAGGCGATGGCGTCTATTATAGGTAAAAAAACAGCTGTATAAAAAAATATAGTTTGAAGAATTTCATTTTTGAGCGAAAGTCTCTAAATAGTATTTATTTATTTCACCCTGAAATTTTGAATTATTACAGTGAAGGTATCAATTATAGATTTAAAAAACTATATAAAATAATTAAGTAGGAAGAACATCATTTTTGAGCGAACGCCTCAAAATGGGATTTATTTATTTCACCCTGAAGTTTTGCATTATATCTGTGAACTGTAATAAAATAGGGCGATGGCGTCAAATATAGGTAAAAAAACAGCTGTATAAAAAAATATAGTTTGAAGAATTTCATTTTTGAGCTAAAGTCTCTAAATAGTATTTATTTATTTCACCCTGAAATTTTTCATTATTTCGGTGAACTATTATAAAATGAGGCGTTTGCGTAAATTATTGGTGAAAAGAGCTGTATAAAAAAATTTAGTTGGAAGAATTTTATTTTTTAACGAACGTCTCTAAACACGATGTATTTATTTCACCCTGAAATTTTGCATTACTTCGATGATCTGTTATATAATGAGGTGATGGCGTCAATTATTGATAAAAAAACAGCTGTATAAAAAAATTTTGTTGGAAGAATTTAATTTTTGAGCGAACACCTAAAAAAAAGATTTATTTATTTCACCCTGAATGTTTGTATTATTTCGGTGAACTGTAATAAACTGAGGCGATGGTGTAAATTATAGGTAAAAAATAGCCGTATAAAACATTTAGTTGGAAAAATTTAATTTTTTAACGAACGCCTCTAAACACGATGTATTTATTTCACCCTGTAATTTTGCAATATTTCAGTGAACTGTTATAAAATGAGACGATGGCGTCAATTATAGGTAAAAAAACAGCGGTATAAAAAAAATTGTTGGAGGAATTTCATTTTTCAGCAAACGTCTTTAAAGAGAAATTATTTATTTCACCGCGAAATTTTGCATCTTTTTCGGTGAACTGTTATAAAATGAGGATATGGCGTCAATTTCAGGTAAAAAATCAGCTGTATAAAGAAATTTAGCTGTAAGAATTTCATTTTAGAGAGAACGCCTCTAAGGAGGATTTATTAATTTCACTAGAAATTTTGCATATTTATCAGTGAATTGTTTTTAAATGAGGTGATGGCGTCAATTTTACGTAAAAAATCAGCTGTATAAAAAAATTTAGTAGGATGAATTTCATTTTCTAGCGAACATCTCTAAATAGGATTTATTTATTTCACCTTGAAAATATGCATTTTTTTCGCTGAACTGTTATAAAATGATGTGATGGCTTCAATTTTAGGTAAAAAATCAGCTGTATAAAATAATTTAGTTGGAAGAATTTCATTTATGAGCGAACGCCTCTAAGTAGTACTTAGTAGTTTCACCCTGAAACTTAGCATTTTTTTTCGGTGAACTGTTATAAAATGAGGCGATGGCGTCAATTCTAGGTAAAAAATCTGTTTTTTAATAAAATTTAAATGGATGAATTTCATTTTTGCGCGAACGCCTTTAAATAGAATTTATTTATTTCAACATGAAATTTAGCACTTTTTTCGGTGAACTGTTATAAAATGAGGCGATGGCGTCAATTCTAGGTAAAAAATCTGTTTTTTAAAAAAATTTTAATGGATGAATTTCATTTTTGCGTGACCGCCTCTAAAAAGAAATTATTTATTTCACCCTGAAATTTTGCATAATATTCGGTGAACTGTTAAAATGAGGCGAGGACGTCAATTATAGGTATTATAGGTCAAAAAACAGATGTATAAATAAATTCTGTTGGTAGAATTTCATTTTTAGGCGACCGCGCTTAAATAGGATTTATTTATTTCACCCAGAAATTTTGTATTATTTTCGTTTAACTGTTATAAAATGCGGCGATGTCCTCAATTATAAGTAATAAACAACTGTTGAAAAAAATTTTGCTGGAAGAATTTCATTTTTGAACGAACGCCTTGTGGTAGGATTTATTTATTTCACCCTGAAGTTTTGCGTTATTTCGGTGAACTGTTATAAAATGAGGCGATGACGTCTATTATAGGTAAAAAAACAGCTGTATAAAAAATTCAGTTGGAAGAATTTAATTTTTGAGCGAACCCCTCAATAAAGGATTTATTTACTTTACTCTGAAAGTTTGCATTATTTCGGTGCACTGTTATAAATAAAGGCGATGGCGTCAATTATAGGTAAAAAAAATTGCTGTATAAAAAATTTTAGTTTGAAGAATTCCATTTTTGAGCGAACGCCTTGTGGTAGGATTTATTTATTTCACCCTGAAATTTTGCATTATATCGGTGAACTGTTATAAAATAAGGCGATGGCGTCCATTGTAGGTAAAAAAACAGGTGTATAAAAAAATTTAGTTGGAATAATTTCATTTTTTAGCGAACGCCTGTACATGGGATTTATTTATTTCACCCTGAAATTTTGCATTATATCGGTGAGCTGTTATAAATAAAGGCGATGGCGTCTATTATAGGTAAAAAAAACAGCTGTATAAAAAAATATAGTTTGAAGAATTTCATTTTTGAGCGAAGATCTCTAAATAGTATTTATTTATTTCACCCTGAAATTTTGAATTATTTTCGTTGAACGGTTATATAATGAAGCGATGGCGTCAATTATAAGTAAAAAACATCTGTATAAAAAAATTCTGGTGGGAGAATTTCATTTTAGACCGGACGCCTCTAATTGGGATTTAATTACTTCAACATGAAATTTTGCATTATTTCGGTGAACTGTTATAAAATGAAGCGATGGCGTCAATTATACTTAAAAATCAGCCGTATAAAAAAATTTTGTTGGGATAATTTCATTTTTGAGCGAACACATTGTGGTAGGATTTAGTTATTTCACCCTGAATTTTGCATTATGTCGGCGAACTGTTATAAAATGAGGCGATGACGTCTATTATAGGTAAATAAACAGCTGTATAAAAAAATTTAGATGGAAGAATATCAATTTTTAACCCACGCCTCTAATAGTCTTTATTTATTTCCCCCTGAAATTTTGCATTATTTCGGTGAACTTTTATAAAATGAGGCGATGGCGTTAATTCTAGGTAAAAAAACAGCGGTATAAAAAAAATTTGTTGGAAGAATTTCATTTTTGAGCGAACGCCTCTAAGAAGGATTTTTTTATTTCACCCTGCAATTTTGAATTATTTCAGTGAACTGTTACAAAATGAGGCAATGGAGTATACTATAGGTAAAAAAACAGCTGTTTAAAAAAATTTAGTTGAAAGAATTTCTTTTTTGAGCGAACGCCTTTAAGAAGGATTTATTTATTTCACCCTGAAATTATTCATTATTTCGGTGCCCTGTTATAAAATGAGGCGATGGCGTTAATTATAGGTCAAAAAAAGATGTTTAAAAAAATTTTGTTGGAAGAATATCATTTTTGAGGGAATGCGCTTAAATAGGATTTATTTATTTCACCCTGAAATTTTGCATTATTTTCGTTGAACTGTTATAAAATGAAGCGATGGCGTCAATTATAAGTAAAAAACATCTGTATCAAAAATTCTGTTGGGAGAATTTCATTTTTGAGCGAACGCCCTGTGGTAGGATTTATTTATTTCACCCTGAAGATTTGCATTATTTCGGTGTGATGTTATAAAATGAGTCGATGGCGTCAATTAAAGGTAAAAAGCAGCTGTGTAAAAAAATTTAGTTGTAAGAATTTCATTTTTGAGCGAACGCCTTTAAATAGGATTTATTTATTTCACCCTGCAATTTTGCATTATTTTCGGTGAACTGTTATAAAATGAGGCGATGGCGTCCAATTTAGGTAACAAAAACAGCGGTATAAAAAAAATTTGTTGGAGGAATTTCATTTTTGAGGGAACACTCGAAAAAAGATTTATTTATTTCACCCTGCAATTTTGCATTATTATCGTTGAACTGTTATAAAATGAGGCGATGGCGTGAATTTTAGGTTGCATTATTTCGGTGAACTGTTACAAAATGAGGCGATGGAGTATACTATAGGTAAAAAAACAGCTGTTTAAAAAAATTTAGTTGAAAGAATTTCATTTTTGAGCGAACGCCTTTAAGAAGGATTTATTTATTTCACCCTGAAATTATGCATTATTTCGATGCCCTGTTATAAAATGAGGCGATGGCGTTAATTATAGGTCAAAAAAAGATGTTTAAAAAAATTTTGTTGGAAGAATATCATTTTTGAGGGAATGCGCTTAAATAGGATTTATTTATTTCACCCTGAAATTTTGCATTATTTTCGTTGAACTGTTATAAAATGAAGCGATGGCGTCAATTATAAGTAAAAAACATCTGTATCAAAAATTCTGTTGGGAGAATTTCATTTTTGAGCGAACGCCCTGTGGTAGGATTTATTTATTTCACCCTGAAGTTTTGCATTATTTCGGTGTGATGTTATAAAATGAGTCGATGGCGTCAATTAAAGGTAAAAAGCAGCTGTGTAAAAAAATTTAGTTGTAAGAATTTCATTTTTGAGCGAACGCCTTTAAATAGGATTTATTTATTTCACCTTGAAATTTTGCATTATTTCGGTAAAATTATAAAATGAGGCGATGGCGTTATTTATAGGTAAAAAAACAGGTGTATGAAAAAATTTAGTTGGAAGAATTTAATTTTTGAGCGAACGCCTCTAATTAGGATTTATTTATTTCACCCTGAAATTTTGCATTATTTCGGTGCTGTTATAAAATGAGGCAATGGCGTGAATTATAGGTAAAAAACATATGTATAAAAAAATTTAGTTCGATGAATTTCATTTTTGAACTAACGTCTCTAAAAAGAAATTATTTATTTCACCATGACATTTTGCATTATTTTCGGTGAACTTTATACAATGGGGCGAGGACGTCAATTTTAGGTATTATAGGTCAAAAAACAGATGTTTAAAAAAATTCTGTTGGAAGAATTTCATTTTTGAGCGAACGTGCTAAAATAGGATTTATTTATTTCACCCTGAAATTTTGCGTTATTTTCGTTGAACGGTTATAAAATGAAGCGATGGCGTCAATTTTAGGTAATAAATCAGCGGTATAAAATTTTTTCTTGGAAGAATTTCATTTTCGAGCGAAGGCCGCTGAGTAGGATTTATTAAATTAACCCTGAAATTATGCATTTTTTTAAGTGAACTGATAATAATGAGACGATGGCGTCTATTATAGGTAAAAAATCACCTGGTTAAAAAAATTTAGTTGGAAGAGTTTCATTTTTGAGCGAACGATTCTAAGTAGGATTTATTAATTTCACCCTGAAATGTTGCATTTTTCGGTAAACTGTTATAAAATGAGGCGATTGCGTCAAAACTTGGCTAAAAAATCAGCTGAAGAAAAAAATTTAGTTGGAAGAATTTCATGTGTATTTCCATCACATATCACAAATAATATTCAATGTACAGTTCTTTTGTTAGATCGCCCACTTCCGTTCGTCAAAGAAGTTGAGCGTTCACTTTTACGATTCAAAAAGAAGGTTCTTAATATCGAATTGAAAATTTGTATATGGGATATAAGAGAATGTGAGAAGATTCTCAAAGATGAAAAGGGTCATCTTCAAAAAATTGTTCCTTATGAACTCTATACTTCATTTTTAGATAGGCAAGATGAATTTTATAATCGCCACTTTGAAGAAATAAAACAACGGCACATGTCAAAACTAAATACGCTCTTACCCAAACACACAATTCCGGGACATCATGAATGGGTTAAAAATCACACATCCATAAATATGCCAAGCGATATAACTAATTTCATTAGCTTAAGTCCTAAATATAGCATCTCTTATACAAACAAAGATCTACCGGTTACTCAACTACTAGCAGATGTTGATAACATTATTTCTGAGATCAATGGCCGAACTAAGCAAGAAAAAATACGAGCACAATGCACTAACATTATCACCAATTATATTCATAAACAAAAACAAACAGCTAAAAAAACAGATCCCATTAACAGATTACTACTGAAAACACAACAATTTCTTAAATTGCATCCTGAAGTTATAGTCTTAAAAATAGACAAAACGAACAAAACAGCTTTAATGTACAAAAAAGATTATGATACAAAAAAAATAGAAGATCTATTGAAGGACGATCGAATTTACAAGCCAGTTAAGAAAAATCCTACCTCTTCTCTGCAGACAAAAATTCACCTTCGTGAAACAGCTTTTTCAGCACAATAAAATAGATTTTACCATAAAAAATAAGTTAACAAAATATAATGGGACAGCGCCACAGCACACAGCGCCACAGCGCCACAGCTATATGGTTTACTAAAAGACCATAAACCGAACAATCCACTGAGACCTGTTGTTAGTTTTGTGAATAGCCCGTCCTATGAGTGTGCAAAATATCTTTGCGAATTGTTGGGTTACATAGCATCCAATAAATATAATGTTAAAGATTCATTTGATTTTTTCAAGAAAATAAAATTTATTAATATTCCACAAGGATACATATTTATATCTTTAGACGTTAAATCCCTGTTTACAAATATCCCTTTGACACTGGTAGAAAACATAATCACATCAAAATGGGATACGATTACTAATCATACCACTCTCGAAAAGAATGACTTCATGAAATTATTTTACTTATGTGTGAAAAATGGCTATTTACAATATAATGATGAATTTTATGAAATTATTGATGGAGTCCCAATGGGTTCCCTAGCTGCTCCATTAGGTTTTGTTGTTGTTTATAAAAAATTGTCACCAAAAGGTATGTACAAGATTTTCTCTGTAATCATTTTTTTTCCTCTCTAAATTTTGATCCTAGACTGTAAAAATTAATGAAAATGTAGAAACTTCAATTATGTATTAAATAGCCCTGATGATGCCGCAATAAAGAGGCGAAACGTCGGCTAAATTGGTGTTTTATCATATATCGACCAAACTACTCCAGAAACCAATTCTACATAAAAATATAGTGGTCAAAAATAAACATCTTTATAATAAAAAAATTTAGTTGGAAGGATATCATTTTTGTGGAACACCTCTAAGTACGATTTATTTACTTCACCCTGAAGTTTTTCATCACATTCGGTGAACTGTTATAAAATGTGGGGTTGGCGTCAATTTTAGGTCAAAAATAAGCTGAATAAAAAATTAAGTTGGAAGAACGTCATTTTTGAGCGAACGCCTTTAAGAAGGATTTATTTATTTCACCCTGAAGTTATGCATTATTTCGGTGCACTGTTATAAATAAAGGAGATGGCGTCAAATATAGGTAAAAAAACAGCTGTATAAAAAAATTTAGTTTGAAGAATTTCATTTTTGTTCGAAAGTCTCTAAA
Source organism: Platycnemis pennipes (assembly GCA_933228895.1). NCBI lineage: Eukaryota > Metazoa > Arthropoda > Insecta > Odonata > Platycnemididae > Platycnemis > Platycnemis pennipes. The sequence goes on from OW121856.1 coordinate 16,993,151, forward strand.
TAGGATTTATTTATTTCACCCTGCAATTTTGCATTATTTTCGGTGAACTGTTATAAAATGAGGCGATGGCGTCCAATTTAGGTAACAAAAACAGCGGTATAAAAAAAATTTGTTGGAGGAATTTCATTTTTGAGGGAACACTCGAAAAAAGATTTATTTATTTCACCCTGCAATTTTGCATTATTATCGTTGAACTGTTATAAAATGAGGCGATGGCGTGAATTTTAGGTTGCATTATTTCGGTGAACTGTTACAAAATGAGGCGATGGAGTATACTATAGGTAAAAAAACAGCTGTTTAAAAAAATTTAGTTGAAAGAATTTCATTTTTGAGCGAACGCCTTTAAGAAGGATTTATTTATTTCACCCTGAAATTATGCATTATTTCGGTGCCCTGTTATAAAATGAGGCGATGGCGTTAATTATAGGTCAAAAAAAGATGTTTAAAAAAATTTTGTTGGAAGAATATCATTTTTGAGGGAATGCGCTTAAATAGGATTTATTTATTTCACCCTGAAATTTTGCATTATTTTCGTTGAACTGTTATAAAATGAAGCGATGGCGTCAATTATAAGTAAAAAACATCTGTATCAAAAATTCTGTTGGGAGAATTTCATTTTTGAGCGAACGCCCAGTGGTAGGATTTATTTATTTCACCCTGAAGTTTTGCATTATTTCGGTGTGATGTTATAAAATGAGTCGATGGCGTCAATTAAAGGTAAAAAGCAGCTGTGTAAAAAAATTTAGTTGTAAGAATTTCATTTTTGAGCGAACGCCTTTAAATAGGATTTATTTATTTCACCCTGCAATTTTGCATTATTTCGGTGCTGTTATAAAATGAGGCAATGGCGTCCAATTTAGGTAACAAAAACAGCGGTATAAAAAAAATTTGTTGGAGGAATTTCATTTTTGAGGGAACACTCGAAAAAAGATTTATTTATTTCACCCTGCAATTTTGCATTATTATCGTTGAACTGTTATAAAATGAGGCGATGGCGTGAATTTTAGGTTGCATTATTTCGGTGAACTGTTATAAAATGAGGCGATGGCGTCCAATTTAGGTAACAAAAACAGCGGTATAAAAAAAATTTGTTGGAGGAATTTCATTTTTGAGGGAACACTCGAAAAAAGATTTATTTATTTCACCCTGCAATTTTGCATTATTATCGTTGAACTGTTATAAAATGAGGCGATGGCGTGAATTTTAGGTTGCATTATTTCGGTGAACTGTTACAAAATGAGGCGATGGAGTATACTATAGGTAAAAAAACAGCTGTTTAAAAAAATTTAGTTGAAAGAATTTCATTTTTGAGCGAACGCCTTTAAGAAGGATTTATTTATTTCACCCTGAAATCATGCATTATTTCGGTGCCCTGTTATAAAATGAGGCGATGGCGTTAATTATAGGTCAAAAAAAGATGTTTAAAAAAATTTTGTTGGAAGAATATCATTTTTGAGGGAATGCGCTTAAATAGGATTTATTTATTTCACCCTGAAATTTTGCATTATTTTCGTTGAACTGTTATAAAATGAAGCGAGGGCGTCAATTTTAAGTAAAAAACATCTGTATCAAAAATTCTGTTGGGATAATTTCATTTTTGAGCGAACGCCCAGTGGTAGGATTTATTTATTTCACCCTGAAGTTTTGCATTATTTCGGTGTGATGTTATAAAATGAGTTGATGGCGTCAATTAAAGGTAAAAAGCAGCTGTGTAAAAAAATTTAGTTGTAAGAATTTCATTTTTGAGCGAACGCCTTTAAATAGGATTTATTTATTTCACCCTGCAATTTTGCATTATTTCGGTGAACTATTATAAAGTGAGGCGATGGCGTCAAATATAGGTAAAAAAAAACAGCGGTATAAAAAAAATTTGTTGGAAGAATTTCATTTTTGAGCGAACGCCTCTAAATAGGATTTATTTATTTCACCCTACAATTTTGCATTATTTCGGTACTGTTATAAAATGAGGCAATGGCGTGAATTATAGGTAAAAAAACATATGTATAAAAAAATTTAGTTCGATGAATTTCATTTTTGAACTAACGTCTCTAAAAATAAATTATTTATTTCACCCTGACATTTTGCATTATTTTCGGTGAACTTTATAAAATGGGGCGAGGACGTCAATTTTAGGTATTATAGGTCAAAAAACAGATGTTTAAAAAAATTCTGTTGGAAGAATTTCATTTTTGAGTGAACGTGCTTAAATAGGATTTATTTATTTCACCTTGAAATTTTGCATTATTTTCGTTGAACGGTTATAAAATGAAGCGATGGCGTCAATTATAAGTAAAAAACATCTGTATAAAAAAATTCTGGTGGGGGAATTTCATTTTAGAGCGAACGCCTCTAAATGGGATTTATTTATTTCAACATGAAATTTTGCATTATTGCGGTGAACTGTTATAAATTGAAGCGATGGCGTCAATTATACTTAAAAATCAGGTGTATAAAAAAATTTTGTTGGGAGAATTTCATTTTTGAGCGAACACACTGTGGTAGGATTTATTTATTTCACCCTGAAGTTTTGCATTATTTCGGCGACTTTTATAAAATGAGGCGATGACTTCTATTATATATCAATTTTTAACCCACGCCTCTAATAGTCTTTATTTATTTCACCCTGAAATTTTGCATTATTTCGGTGAACTGTTATAAAATGAGGCGATGGCGTTAATTATAGGTAAAAAACAGCGGTATAAAAAAATGTAGTTCGAAGAATTTAATTTTTGAGCGAACAACTCTAAATAGGATTTATTTATTAAACCTTGAAATTTTGCACAATTTCGGTGAACTGTTATAAAATGAGGCGATGGCGTCCATTATAGGTAACAAAAAGAGCGGTATAAAAAAAATTTGTTGGAAGAATTTCATTTTTAAGGGAACCCCTCGAAAAAAGATTTATTTATTTTACCCTGCAATTTTGCATTATTTCGGTGAACTGTCATAAAATGAGGCGATGGCGTGATTATAGGTAAAAAAAACTGATTTTAAAAAAAATTTATTTGGAAGAAATTCATTTCTCAGCAAACGTCTCTAACTAGAATTTATTTATTTCACCCTGAAATTTTGCATTATTTTCGGTGAACTGTTATAAAATGAAGCGATGGCGTCAATTATAAGTAAAAATCATCTGTATAAAAAAATTTTGTTGGCAGAATTTCATTTTTGATCGAACGCCTTTAAGTAGGATTTATTTATTTCACCCTAAAGTTTTTCATTATTTCGGTGAACTATTATAAAATGAGGCGTTGGCGTAAATTATTGGTCAAAAGAGCTGTATAAAAAAATTTAGTTGGAAGAATTTTATTTTTTAACGAACGTCTCTAAACACGATGTATTTATTTCACCCTGAAATTTTGCATTACTTCTATGATCTGTTATATAATGAGGTTATGGCGTCAATTATTGATAAAAATACAGCTGTGTAAAAAAATTTTGTTGGAAGAATTTAATTTTCGAGCGAACCCCTAAAAAAAGATTTATTTATTTCACCCTTCATGTTTGCATTATTTCGGTGAACTGTAATAAACTGAGGCGATGGTGTAAATTATAGGTAAAAAATAGCCGTATAAAAACATTTAGTTGGAAGAATTTAATTTTTTAACGAACGCCTCTAAACACGATGTATTTATTTCACCCTGAAATTTTGCATTATTTCAGTGAACTGTTATAAAATGAGACGATGGCGTCAATTATAGGTAAAAAAACAGCGGTATAAAAAAAATTGTTGGAAGAATTTCATTTTTGAGCAAACGACTCTAAAGAGAATTTATTTATTTCACCCTGCAATTTTGCATTATTTCAGTGAACTGTTATAAAATGAGACGATGGCGTCAATTATAGGTAAAAAAACAGCGGTATAAAAAAAATTGTTGGAAGAATTTCATTTTTGAGCAAACGACTCTAAAGAGAATTTATTTATTTCACCCTGCAATTTTGCATTATTTCGGTGAACTCTTATAAAATGAGGCGATGGCTTGAATTCAAGGAAAAAAAACAGATTTATAAAAAAAATTAGTTGGAAGAATTTCAATTTTCAGCAAACGTCTTTAAAGAGAAATGATTTATTTCACCGCGAAGTTATGCATCATTTTCTTTGAACTGTCGATGGCGTCCATTGTAGGTAAAAAAACAGGTGTATAAAAAAATTTAGTTGGAAGAATTTCATTTTTTAGCGAACGCCTGTAAATGGGATTTATTTATTTAACCCTGAAATTTTGCATTATATCGGTGAACTGTTATAAAATAAGGCGATGGCGTCCATTGTAGGTAAAAAAACAGGTGTATAAAAAATTTAGTTGGAAGAATTTAATTTTCTAGCGAACGCCTGTAAATGGGATTCATTTATTTCACCTTGAAATTTTGCATTATATCGGTGAACTGTTATAAATAAAGGCCATGGCGTCAATTATAGGTAAAAAAACAGCTGTATAAAAAAATGTAGTTTGAAGAATTTCATTTTTGAGCGAACGCCTTTAAATAGGATTTAATTATTTCACCTTGAAATTTTGCATTATTTCCGTGAAATTATAAAATGAGGCGATGGCGTTATTTATTGGTAAAAAAACAGGTGTATGAAAAAATTTAGTTGGAAGAATTTAATTTTTGAGCGAACGCCTCTAATTAGGATTTATTTATTTCACCCTGTAATTTTGCTTTAATTCGGTGAACTGTTATAAAATGAGGCGATGGCGTCAATTATAGATAAAAAAAAGCGGTATAAAAAAAATTTGTTGGAAGAATTTCATTTTTGAGCGAACGCCTCTAAATAGGATTTATTTATTTCAACCTGAAATTTTGCATTATTTCGGTGAACTGTTACAAAATGAGGTGATGGAGTACACTATAGGTAAAAAAACAGCTGTTTAAAAAAATTTAGTTGAAAGAATTTCATTTTTGTGCGAACGCCTTTAAGAAGGATTTATTTATTTCACCCTTAAATTATGCATTATTTTGGTGCACTGTTATAAGTAAAGGCGATGGCGTCAATTATAGGTAAAAAAACAGCTGTATAATAAAATTTATTTTGAAGAATTTAATTTTTGAGCGAACGCCTCTAATTAGGATTTATTTATTTCACCCTGAAATTTTGCATTATTTCGGTGAACTGTTATAAAATGAGGCGATGGCGTCAAATATAGGTAAAACAAAGAGCGGTATAAATAAAATTTGTTGAAAGAATTTCATTTTTGAGCGAACGCCTCTAAATAGGATTTATTTATTCCACCCTGCAATTTTGCATTATTTCGGTGCTGTTATAAAATGAGGCAATGGCGTGAATTATAGGTAAAAAAACATATGTATAAAAAAATTTAGTTCGATGAATTTCATTTTTGAACTAACGTCTCTAAAAAGAAATTATTTATTTCACCCTGACATTTTGCATTATTTTCGGTGAACTTTATAAAATGGGGCGAGGACGTCAATTTTAGGTATTATAGGTCAAAAAACAGATGTTTAAAAAAATTCTTTTGGAAGAAATTCATTTTTGAGCGAACGTGCTTAAATAGGATTTATTTATTTCACCCTGAAATTTTGCATTATTTTCGTTGAACGGTTATAATATGAAGCGATGGCGTCAATTATAAGTAAAAAACATCTGTATAAAAAAATTCTGGTGGGAGAATTTCATTTTAGAGCGAACGCCTCTAAATGGGATTTAATTATTTCAACATGAAATTTTGCATTATTTCGGTGAACTGTTATAATTTGAAGCGATGGCGTCAATTATACTTAAAAATCAGCGGTATAAAAAAATTTTGTTGGGAGAATTTCATTTTTGAGCGGACACATTGTGGTAGGATTTAATTATTTCACCCTGAAGTTTTGCATTACTTCGGCGAATTTTATAAAATGAGGCGATGACGTCTATTATAGGTAAAAAAACAGCTGTATAAATAAATTTAGAAGGAAGAATATCAATTTTTAACCCACGCCTCTAATAGTCTTTATTTATTTCACCCTGAAATTTTGCATTATTTCGGTGAACTGTTATAAAATGAGGCGGTGGCGTTAATTATAGGTAAAAAACAGCGGTATAAAAAAATGTAGTTGGAAGAATTTAATTTTTGAGCGAACAACTCTAAATAGGATTTATTTATTACACCTTGAAATTTTGCACAATTTCGGTGAACTGTTATAAAATGAAGCGATGGCGTCCATTATAGGTAACAAAAAGAGCGGTATAAAAAAAATTTGTTGGAAGAATTTCATTTTTGAGGGTACCCCTCGAAAAAAGATTTATTTATTTCACCCTGCAATTTTGCATTATTTCGGTGAACTGTTATAAAATGAGGCGATGGCGTGAATTATAGGTAAAAAAAAACTGATTTTAAAAAAAATTTATTTGGAAGAAATTTATTTCTCAGCAAACGTCTCTAACTAGAAATTATTTATTTCACCGTGAAATTTTGCATTATTTTTGGTGAACTGTTATCAAATGAAGCGATGGCGTCAATTATAAGTAAAAAACATCTGTATAAAAAAATTTTGTTGGCAGAATTTCATTTTTGATCGAACGCCTTTAAGTAGGATTTATTTATTTCACCCTAAAGTTTTTCATTATTTCGGTGAACTATTATAAAATGAGGCGTTGGCGTAAATTATTGGTGAAAAGAGCTGTATAAAAAAATTTAGTTGGAAGAATTTTATTTCTTAACGAACGTCTCTAAACACGATGTATTTATTTCACCCTGATATTTTGCATTACTTCGATGATCTGTTATATAATGAGGTGATGGCGTCAATTATTGATAAAAAAACAGCGGTATGAAAAAATTTTGTTGGAAGAATTTAATTTTTGAGCGAACACCTAAAAAAAAGGTTTATTTATTTCACCCTAAATGTTTGCATTATTTCGGTGAACTGTACCAGAAGTTTTGCATTATTTCGGCGAATTTTATAAAATGAGGCGATGACGTCTATTATAGGTAAAAAAACAGCTGTATAAATAAATTTAGAAGGAAGAATATCAATTTTTAACCCACGCCTCTAATAGTCTTTATTTATTTCACCCTGAAATTTTGCATTATTTCGGTGAACTGTTATAAAATGAGGCGGTGGCGTTAATTATAGGTAAAAAACAGCGGTATAAAAAAATGTAGTTGGAAGAATTTAATTTTTGAGCGAACAACTCTAAATAGGATTTATTTATTCCACCTTGAAATTTTGCACAATTTCGGTAAATTGTTATAAAATGAGGCGATGGCGTCCATTATAGGTAACAAAAAGAGCGGTATAAAAAAAATTTGTTGGAAGAATTTCATTTTTGAGGGTACCCCTCGAAAAAAGATTTATTTTTTTCACCCTGCAATTTTGCATTATTTCGGTGAACTGTTATAAAATGAGGCGATGGCGTGAATTATAGGTAAAAAAAAAAACTGATTTTTAAAAAAATTTATTTGGAAGAAATTTATTTCTCAGCAAACGTCTCTAACTAGAAATAATATATTTCACCGTGAAATTTTGCATTATTTTTGGTGAACTGTTATCAATTGAAGCGATGGCGTCAATTATAAGTAAAAAACATCTGTATAAAAAAATTTTGTTGGCAGAATTTCATTTTTGATCGAACGCCTTTAAGTAGGATTTATTTATTTCACCCTAAAGTTTTTCATTATTTCGGTGAACTATTATAAAATGAGGCGTTGGCGTAAATTATTGGTGAAAAGAGCTGTATAAAAAAATTTAGTTGGAAGAATTTTATTTCTTAACGAACGTCTCTAAACACGATGTATTTATTTCACCCTGATATTTTGCATTACTTCGATGATCTGTTATATAATGAGGTGATGGCGTCAATTATTGATAAAAAAACAGCGGTATGAAAAAATTTTGTTGGAAGAATTTAATTTTTGAGCGAACACCTAAAAAAAAGGTTTATTTATTTCACCCTAAATGTTTGCATTATTTCGGTGAACTGTACCAGAAGTTTTGCATTATTTCGGCGAATTTTATAAAATGAGGCGATGACGTCTATTATAGGTAAAAAAACAGCTGTATAAATAAATTTAGAAGGAAGAATATCAATTTTTAACCCACGCCTCTAATAGTCTTTATTTATTTCACCCTGAAATTTTGCATTATTTCGGTGAACTGTTATAAAATGAGGCGGTGGCGTTAATTATAGGTAAAAAACAGCGGTATAAAAAAATGTAGTTGGAAGAATTTAATTTTTGAGCGAACAACTCTAAATAGGATTTATTTATTACACCTTGAAATTTTGCACAATTTCGGTAAACTGTTATAAAATGAAGCGATGGCGTCCAATATAGGTAACAAAAAGAGCGGTATAAAAAAAATTTGTTGGAAGAATTTCATTTTTGAGGGTACCCCTCGAAAAAAGATTTATTTTTTTCACCCTGCAATTTTGCATTATTTCGGTGAACTGTTATAAAATGAGGCGATGGCGTGAATTATAGGTAAAAAAAAAAACTGATTTTTAAAAAAATTTATTTGGAAGAAATTTATTTCTCAGCAAACGTCTCTAACTAGAAATAATATATTTCACCGTGAAATTTTGCATTATTTTTGGTGAACTGTTATCAATTGAAGCGATGGCGTCAATTATAAGTAAAAAACATCTGTATAAAAAAATTTTGTTGGCAGAATTTCATTTTTGATCGAACGCCTTTAAGTAGGATTTATTTATTTCACCCTAAAGTTTTTCATTATTTCGGTGAACTATTATAAAATGAGGCGTTGGCGTAAATTATTGGTGAAAAGAGCTGTATAAAAAAATTTAGTTGGAAGAATTTTATTTCTTAACGAACGTCTCTAAACACGATGTATTTATTTCACCCTGATATTTTGCATTACTTCGATGATCTGTTATATAATGAGGTGATGGCGTCAATTATTGATAAAAAAACAGCGGTATGAAAAAATTTTGTTGGAAGAATTTAATTTTTGAGCGAACACCTAAAAAAAAGGTTTATTTATTTCACCCTGAATGTTTGCATTATTTCGGTGAACTGTAATAAACTGAGGCGATGGTGTAAATAATAGGTAAAAAATAGCCGTATAAAACATTTAGTTGGAAGAATTTAATTTTTTAACGAACGCCTGTAAACACGATGTATTTATTTCACCCTGAAATTTTGCATTATTTCAGTGAACTGTTATAAAATGAGACGATGGCGTCAATTAAAGGTAAAAAAATAACAGTATAAAAAAAATTGTTGGAGGAATTTCATTTTTGAGTGAACGACTCTAAATAGGATTTATTTATTTCACCCTGCAATTTTGCATTATTTCGGTGAACTGTTATAAAATGAGGATATGGCGTCAATTTCAGGTAAAAAATCAACTGTATAAAGAAATTTAGTTGGAAGAATTTCATTTTTCAGCAAACGTCTTTAAAGAGAAATTATTTATTTCACCGCGAAATTTTGCATCATTTTCAGTGAACTGTTATAAAATGAGGATATGGCGTCAATTTCAGGTAAAAAATCAACTGTATAAAGAAATTTAGCTGTAAGAATTTCATTTTAGAGAGAACGCCTATAAGTAGGATTTATTAATTTCACTAGAAATTTTGCATATTTATCAGTGAATTGTTATAAAATGAGGTGATGGCGTCAATTTTACGTAAAAAATCAGCTGTATAAAAAAATTTAGTAGGATGAATTTCATTTTTTAGCGAACATCTCTAAATAGGATTTATGTATTTCACCTTGAAAATATGCATTTTTTTCGTTGAACTGTTAGAAAATGATGTGATGGCTTCAATTTTAGGTAAAAATCAGCTGTATAAAATAATTTAGTTGGAATAATTTCATTTATGAGCGAACGCCTCTAAGTAGTACTCAGTAGTTTCACCCTGAAATTTATAATTTTTTTCGGAGAATTGTTATAAAATGAGGCGATGGCGTCAATTCTAGGTAAAAAATCTGCTTTTTAAAAAAATTTAAATGGATGAATTTCATTTTTGCTCGAACGCCTTTAAATAGAATTTATTTATTTCACCCTGAAATTTAGCACTTTTTTCGGTGAACTGTTATAAAATGAGGCGATGGTGTCAATTCTAGGTAAAAAATCTGTTTTTTAAAAACATTTAAATGGATGAATTTCAATTTTGCGTGAACGCCTCTAAAAAGAAATTATTTATTTCACCCTGAAATTTTGCATTATATTCGGTGAACTGTTCTAAAATGAGGCGAGGACGTCAATTTTAGGTTTTTATAGGTCAAAAAACAGATGTATAAAAAAATTTAGTTGGAAAAATTTAATTTTTGAGCGAACCCCTCAAAAAACGATTTATTTACTTCATCCTGAAAGTTTGCATTATTTCGGTGCACTGTTATAAATAAAGGCGATGGCGTTAATTATAGGTAAAAAATTGCTGTAGAAAAAATTTTAGTTTGAAGATTTCCATTTTTGAGCGAACGCCTTGTTGTAGGATTTATCTATTTCACCCTGAAATTTTGCATTATATCGGTGAACTGTTATAAAATAAGGCGATGGCGTCCATTGTAGGTAAAAAAACAGGTGTATAAAAACATTTAGTTGGAAGAATTTCATTTTTTAGCGAACGCCTGTAAATGGGATTTATTTATTTCACCCTGAAATTTTGCATTATATCGGTAAACTGTTATAAAATAAGGTGATGGCGTCCATTGTAGGTAAAAAACAGGTGTATAAAAAAATTAAGGTTGGAAGAATTTCATTTTTTAGCGAACGCCTGTAAATGGGATTTATTTATTTCACCTTGAAATTTTGCATCATATCGGTGGACTGTTATACATAAAGGCGATGGCGTCAATTATAATTGAAAAAAAACAGCTGTATAAAAAAATTTAGTTTGAAGAATTTCATTTTTGAGCGAAAGTCTCTAAATAGTATTTATTTATTTCACCCTGAAATTATGAATTATTACCGTGAAGTGTTATATAATGAGGTGATGGTGTCAATTATAGATTTAAAAAACTATATAAAATAATTAAGTAGGAAGAACTACATTTATGAGCGAACGCCTCTAAATGGGATTTTTTATTTCACCCTGCAGTTTTCCATTATATCGGTGAACTGTTATAAAATAAGGCGATGGGTCCATTGTAGGTAAAAAAACAGGTGTATAAAAACATTTAGTTGGAAGAATTTCATTTTTTAGCGAACGCCTGTAAATGGGATTTATTTATTTCACCCTGAAATTTTGCATTATATCGGTGAACTGTTATAAAATAAGGCGATGGCGTCCATTGTAGGTAAAAAACAGGTGTATAAAAAAATTAAGTTGGAAGAATTTCATTTTTTAGCGAACGCCTGTAAATAGGATTTATTTATTTCACCTTGAAATTTTGCATTATATCGGTGGACTGTTATAAATAAAGGCGATGGCGTCAATTATAATTGAAAAAAACAGCTATGGAGTATACTATAGGTAAAAAAACAGCTGTTTAAAAATATTTAGTTGAAAGAATTTCATTTTTGAGCGAACGCCTTTAAGAAGGATTTATTTATTTCACCCTGAAATTTTGCAATATTTCGGTGTCATGTTATAAAATGAGTCGATGGCGTCAATTAAAGGTAAAAAGAAGCGGTGTAAAAAAATTTAGTGGTAAGAATTTCATTTTTGAGCGAACGCCTTTAAATAGGATTTAATTATTTCACCTTGAAATTTTGCATTATTTCGGTGAAATTATAAAATGAGGCGATGGCGTTATTTATTGGTAAAAAAACAGGTGTATGAAAAAATTTAGTTGGAAGAATTTAATTTTTGAGCGAAAGCCTCTAATTAGGATTTATTTATTTCACGCTGAAATTTTGCATTATTTCGGTGAACTATTATAAAGTGAGGCGATGGCGTCAAATATAGGTAAAAAAAAACAGCGGTATAAAAAAAATTTGTTGGAAGAATTTCATTTTTGAGCGAACGCCTCTAAATAGGATTTATTTATTTCACCCTACAATTTTGCATTATTTCGGTACTGTTATAAAATGAGGCAATGGCGTGAATTATAGGTAAAAAAACATATGTATAAAAAAATTTAGTTCGATGAATTTCATTTTTGAACTAACGTCTCTAAAAAGAAATTATTTATTTCACCCTGACATTTTGCATTATTTTCGGGAACTTTATGAAATGGGGCGAGGACGTCAATTTTAGGTATTATAGGTCAAAAAACAGATGTTTAAAAAAATTCTTTTGGAATAATTTCATTTTTGAGCGAACGTGCTTAAATAGGATTTATTTATTTCACCCTGAAATTTAGCATTATTTTCGTTAAACGGTTATAAAATGAAGCGATGGCGTCAATTATAAGTAAAAAACATCTGTATAAAAAAATTCTGGTGGGAGAATTTCATTTTAGAGCGAACGCCTCTAAATGGGATTTAATTATTTCAACATGAAATTTTGCATTATTTCGGTGAACTGTTATAAATTGAAGCGATGGCGTCAATTATACTTAAAAATCAGCTGTATAAAAAAATTTTGTTGGGAGAATTTCATTTTTGAGCGGACACATTGTGGTAGGATTTATTTATTTCACCCTAATGTTTTGCATAATTTCGGTGACTTTTATAAAATGAGGCAATGACGTCTATTATGGGTAAAAAAACAGCTGTATAAAAAAATTTTGATGGAAGAATATCAATTTTTAACCCACGCCTCTAATAGTCTTTATTTATTTCACCCTGAAATTTTGCATTATCTCGGTGAACTGTTATAAAATGAGGCGATGGCGTTAATTATAGGTAAAAAACAGCGGCATAAAAAAATGTAGTTGGAAGAATTTAATTTTTGAGCGAACAACTCTAAATAGGATTTATTTATTACACCTTGAAATTTTGTACAATTTTGGTGAACTGTTATAAAATGAAGCGATGGCGTCAATTATAGGTAACAAAAAGAGCGGTATAAAAAAAATTTGTTGGAAGAATTTCATTTTTGAGGGTACCCCTCGAAAAAAGATTTATTTATTTCACCCTGAAATTTTGCATTATTTTCGGTGTACTGTTATAAAAAGAGGCGATGGCGTGAATTATAGGTAAAAAACATCTGTATAAAAAAAATTTGTTGGCAGAATTTCATTTTTGATCGAACGCCTTTAAGTAGGATTTATTTATTTCACCCTAAAGTTTTTCATTATTTCGGTGAACTATTATAAAATGAGGCGTTGGCGTAAATTATTGGTGAAAAGAGCTGTATAAAAAAATTTGGTTGGAAGAGTTTTATTTTTTAACGAACGTCTCTAAACACGTTGTATTTATTTCACCCTGAAATTTTGCATTACTTCGATGATCTGTTATTTAATGAGGTGATGGCGTCAATTATTGATAAAAGAACAGCTGTGTAAAAAAATTTTGTTGGAAGAATTTAATTTTTGAGCGAACCCCTAAAAAAAGATTTATTTATTTCACCCTGAATGTTTGCATTATTTCGGTGAACTAATAAACTGAGGCGATGGTGTATTTTATAGGTAAAAAATAGCCGTATAAAAACTTTTAGTTGGAAGAATATAATTTTTAAACGAACGCCTCTAAACACGATGTATTTATTTCACCCTGAGATTTTGCATTATTTCGGTGAACTGTTATAAAATGAGGCGATGGCTTGAATTCAAGGAAAAAAAACATATGTATAAAAAAATTTAGTTGGAAGAATTTCATTTTTCAGCAAACGTCTTTAAAGAGAAATTATTTATTTCACCGCGAAATTTTGCATCATTTTCGGTGAACTGTTATAAAATGAGGATATGGCGTCAATTTCAGGTAAAAAATCAGCTGTATAAAAAAATTTAGCTGTAAGAATTTCATTTTAGAAGGACGGCCTCTAAGTAGGATTTATTAATTTCACTAGAAATTTTGCATATTTATCAGTGAATTGTAATAAAATGAGGTGATGGCGTCAATTCTAGGTAAAAAATCTGTTTTTTAAAAACATTTAAATGGATGAATTTCAATTTTGCGTGAACTCCTCTAAAAAGAAATTATTTATTTCACCCTGAATTTTTGCATTATATTCGGTGAACTGTTCTAAAATGAGGCGAGGACGTTAATTTTAGGTATTATAGGTCAAAAAACAGATGTATAAATAAATTCTGTTGGAAGAATTTCATTTTTAAGCAACCGCGCTTAAATAGGATTTATTTATTTCACCCTGAAATTTTGTATTATTTTCGTTTAACTGTTATAAAATGAAGCGATGTCCTCAATTATAAGAAATAAACAACTGTTGAAAAAAATTTTGTTGGACAAAATTTCATTTTTGAACGAAAGCCTTGTGGTAGGATTTATTTATTTCACCCTGAAGTTTTGCATTATTTTGGTGAACTGTTATAAAATGAGGCGATGACGTCTATTATAGGTAAAAAAACAGCTGTATAAAAAAATTTAGTTGGAAGAATTTAATTTTTGAGCGAACCCCTCAAAAAACGATTTATTTACTTCATCCTGAAAGTTTGCATTATTTCGGTGCACTGTTATAAATAAAGGCGATGGCGTCAATTGTAGGTAAAAAATTGCTGTATAAAAAATTTTAGTTTGAAGAATTCCATTTTTGAGCGAACGCCTTGTTGTAGGATTTATCTATTTCACCCTGAAATTTTGCATTATATCGGTGAACTGTTATAAAATAAGGCGATAGCGTACATTGTAGGTAAAAAAACAGGTGTATAAAAACATTTAGTTGGAAGAATTTCATTCTTTAGCGAACGCCTGTAAATGGGATTTATTTATTTCATCCTGAAATTTTGCATTATATCGGTGAACTATTATAAAATAAGGCGATGGCGTCCATTGTAGGTAAAAAACAGGTGTATAAAAAAATTAAGGTTGGAAGAATTTCATTTTTTAGCGAACGCCTGTAAATGGGATTTATTTATTTCACCTTGAAATTTTGCATCATATCGGTGGACTGTTATAAATAAAGGCGATGGCGTCAATTATAATTGAAAAAAACAGCTGTATAAAAAAATTTAGTTTGAAGAATTTCATTTTTGAGCGAAAGTCTCTAAATAGTATTTATTTATTTCACCCTGAAATTATGAATTATTACCGTGAAGTGTTATATAATGAGGTGATGGTGTCAATTATAGATTTAAAAAACTATATAAAATAATTAAGTAGGAAGAACTACATTTATGAGCGAACGCCTCTAAATGGGATTTTTTATTTCACCCTGCAGTTTTCCATTATATCGGTGAACTGTTATAAAATAAGATGATGGCGTCAATTATAGGTAAAAAAACAGCTGTATAAAAAAATTCAGTTGGAAGAATTTCATTTGTTAGCAAACGCCTGTAAATGGGATTTATTTATTTCAACCTGAAATTTTGCATCATTTCGGTGAACTGTTACAAAATGAGGCGATGGAGTACACTATAGGTAAAAAAACAGCTGTTTAATAAAATTTAGTTGAAAGAATTTCATTTTTGTGCGAACGCCTTTAAGAAGGATTTATTTATTTCACCCTTAAATTATGCATTATTATGGTGCAATGTTAAAAGTAAAGGCGATGGCGTCAATTATAGGTAAAAAAACAGCTGTATAACAAAATTTATTTTGAAGAATTTCATTTTTGAGCGAAAGTCTCTAAATAGGATTTATTTTTTTCACCCTGAAATTTTGAATTATTACCGTGAAGTGTAATATAATGAGGCGATGGCGTCAATTATAGATTTAAAAAACTATATAAAATAATTAAATAGGAAGAACTTCATTTTTGAGCGAACGCCTTTAAATAGGATTTATTTATTTCACCTTAAAATTTTGCATTATTTCGGTGAAATTATAAAATGAGGCGATGGCGTTATTTATTCGTAAAGAAACAGGTGTATGAAAAAATTTAGTTGGAAGAATTTAATTTTTGAGCAAAAGCCTCTAATTAGGATTTATTTATTTCACGCTGAAATTTTGCATTATTTCGGTGAACTATTATAAAATGAGGCGATGGCGTCAAATATAGGTAAAAAAAAACAGCGGTATAAAAAAAATTTGTTGGAATAATTTCATTTTTGAGCGAACGTGCTTAAATAGGATTTATTTATTTCACCCTGAAATTTTGCATTATTTTCGTTGAACGGTTATAAAATGAAGCGATGGCGTCAATTATAAGTAAAAAACATCTGTATAAAAAAATTCTGGTGGGAGAATTTCATTTTAGAGCGAACGCCTCTAAATGGGATTTAATTATTTCAACATGAAATTTTGCATTATTTCGGTGAACTGTTATAAATTGAAGCGATGGCGTCAATTATACTTAAAAATCAGCTGTATAAAAAAATTTTGTTGGGAGAATTTCATTTTTGAGCGGACACATTGTGGTAGGATTTATTTATTTCACCCTAATGTTTTGCATAATTTCGGTGACTTTTATAAAATGAGGCAATTACGTCTATTATGGGTAAAAAAACAGCTGTATAAAAAAATTTTGATGGAAGAATATCAATTTTTAACCCACGCCTCTAATAGTCTTTATTTATTTCACCCTGAAATTTTGCATTATCTCGGTGAACTGTTATAAAATGAGGCTATGGCGTTAATTATAGGTAAAAAACAGCGGTATAAAAAAATGTAGTTGGAAGAATTTAATTTTTGAGCGAACAACTCTAAATAGGATTTATTTATTACACCTTGAAATTTTGTACAATTTTGGTGAACTGTTATAAAATGAAGCGATGGCGTCAATTATAGGTAACAAAAAGAGCGGTATAAAAAAAATTTGTTGGAAGAATTTCATTTTTGAGGGTACCCCTCGAAAAAAGATTTATTTATTTCACCCTGAAATTTTGCATTATTTTCGGTGTACTGTTATAAAAAGAGGCGATGGCGTGAATTATAGGTAAAAAACATCTGTATAAAAAAATTTTGTTGGCAGAATTTCATTTTTGATCGAACGCCTTTAAGTAGGATTTATTTATTTCACCCTAAAGTTTTTCATTATTTCGGTGAACTATTATAAAATGAGGCGTTGGCGTAAATTATTGGTGAAAAGAGCTGTATAAAAAAATTTAGTTGGAAGAGTTTTATTTTTTAACGAACGTCTCTAAACACGTTGTATTTATTTCACCCTGAAATTTTGCATTACTTCGATGATCTGTTATATAATGAGGTGATGGCGTCAATTATTGATAAAAGAACAGCTGTGTAAAAAAATTTTGTTGGAAGGATTTAATTCTTGAGCGATCCCCTAAAAAAAGATTTATTTATTTCACCCTGAATGTTTGCATTATTTCGGTGAACTAATAAACTGAGGCGATGGTGTAAATTATAGGTAAAAAATAGCCGTATAAAAACTTTTAGTTGGAAGAATATAATTTTTAAACGAACGCCTCTAAACACGATGTATTTATTTCACCCTGAGATTTTGCATTATTTCAGTGAACTGTTATAAAATGAGACGATGGCGTCAATTATAGGAAAAAAAAAAGCGGTATAAAAAAAATTGTTGGAAGAATTTCATTTTTGAGCGAACGACTCTAAATAGGATTTATTTATTTCACCCTGCAATTTTGCATTATTTCGGTGAACTGTTATAAAATGAGGCGATGGCTTGAATTCAAGGAAAAAAAACATATGTATAAAAAAATTTAGTTGGAAGAATTTCATTTTTCAGCAAACGTCTTTAAAGAGAAATTATTTATTTCACCGCGAAATTTTGCATCATTTTCGGTGAACTGTTATAAAATGAGGATATGGCGTCAATTTCAGGTAAAAAATCAGCTGTATAAAAAAATTTAGCTGTAAGAATTTCATTTTAAAGGACGGCCTCTAAGTAGGATTTATTAATTTCACTAGAAATTTTGCATATTTATCAGTGAATTGTAATAAAATGAGGTGATGGCGTCAATTTTACGTAAAAAATCAGCTGTATAAAAAAATTTAGTAGGATGAATTTCATTTTTTAGCGAACATCTCTAAATAGGATTTATTTATTTCACCTTCAAAATATGCATTTTTTTCGTTGAACTGTTAGAAAATGATGTGATGGCTTCAATTTTAGGTAAAAAATCAGCTGTATAAAATAATTTAGTTGGGATAATTTCTTTTTTGAGCGAACGCCTCTAAGTAGTACTCAGTAGTTTCACCCTGAAATTTATAATTTTTTTCGGAGAACTGTTATAAAATGAGCCGATGGCGTCAATTCTAGGTAAAAAATCTGCTTTTTAAAAAAATTTAAATGGATGAATTTCATTTTTGCGCAAAAGCCTTTAAATAGAATTTATTTATTTCACCCTGAAATTTAGCACTTTTTTCGGTGAACTGTTATAAAATGAGGCGATGGCGTCAATTCTAGGTAAAAAATCTGTTTTTTAAAAACATTTAAATGGATGAATTTCAATTTTGCGTGAACGCCTCTAAAAAGAAATTATTTATTTCACCCTGAAATTTTGCATTATATTCGGTGAACTGTTCTAAAATGAGGCGAGGACGTCAAATTTAGGTATTATAGGTCAAAAAACAGATGTATAAATAAATTCTGTTGGAAGAATTTCATTTTTAAGCGACCGCGCTTAAATAGGATTTATTTATTTCACCCTGAAATTTTGTATTATTTTCGTTTAACTGTTAAAACATGAGGCGTTGGCGTAAATTATTGGTGAAAAGAGCTGTATAAAAAAATTTGGTTGGAAGAATTTCATTTTTGAACGAACGCCTTGTGGTAGGATTTATTTATTTCACCCTGAAGTTTTGCATTATTTTGGTGAACTGTTACAAAATGAGGCGTTGGCGTAAATTATTGGTGAAAAGAGCTGTATAAAAAAATTTAGTTGGAAGAATTTTATTATTTAACGAACGTCTCTAAACACGAAGTATTTATTTCACCCTGAAATTTTGCATTACTTCGATGATCTGTTATATAATGAGGTGATGGCGTCAATTATTGATAAAAAAACAGCGGTATAAAAAAATTTTGTTGGAAGAATTTAATTTTTGAGCGAACACCTAAAAAAAAGATTTATTTATTTCACCCTGAATGTTTGCATTATTTCGGTAAACTGTCATAAACTGAGGCGATGGTGTAAATTATAGGTAAAAAATAGCCGTATAAAACATTTAGTTGGAAGAATTTAATTTTTTAACGAACGCCTCTAAACACGATGTATTTATTTCACCCTGAAATTTTGCATTATTTCAGTGAACTGTTATAAAATGAGACGATGGCGTCAATTAGAGGTAAAAAAACAGCAGTATAAAAAAAATTGTTGGAGGAATTTCATTTTTGAGCGAACGACTCTAAATAGGATTTATTTATTTCACCCTGCAATTTTGCATTATTTCGGTGAACTGTTATAAAATGAGGATATGGCGTCAATTTCAGGTAAAAAATCAACTGTATAAAGAAATTTAGCTGTAAGAATTTCATTTTAGAGAGAACGCCTATAAGTAGGATTTATTAATTTCACTAGAAATTTTGCATATTTATCAGTGAATTGTTATAAAATGAGGTGATGGCGTCAATTTTACGTAAAAAATCAGTTGTATAAAAAAATTTAGTAGGATGAATTTCATTTTTTAGCGAACATCTCTAAATAGGATTTATTTATTTCACCTTGAAAATATGCATTTTTTTCGTTGAACTGTTAGAAAATGATGTGATGGCTTCAATTTTAGGTAAAAAATCAGCTGTATAAAATAATTTAGTTGGAATAATTTCATTTATGAGCGTCTAAGTAGTACTCAGTAGTTTTACCCTGAAATTTATAATTTTTTTCGGAGAACTGTTATAAAATGAGGCGATGGCGTCAATTCTAGGTAAAAAATCTGCTTTTTAAAAAAATTTAAATGGATGAATTTCATTTTTGCGCGAACGCCTTTAAATAGTATTTATTTATTTCACCCTGAAATTTAGCACTTTTTTCGGTGAACTGTTATAAAATGAGGCGATGGCGTCAATTCTAGGTAAAAAATCTGTTTTTTAAAAACATTTAAATGGATGAATTTCAATTTTGCGTGAACGCCTCTAAAAAGAAATTATTTATTTCACCCTGAATTTTTGCATTATATTCGGTGAACTGTTCTAAAATGAGGCGAGGACGTTAATTTTAGGTATTATAGGTCAAAAAACAGATGTATAAATAAATTCTGTTGGAAGAATTTCATTTTTAAGCGACCGCGCTTAAATAGGATTTATTTATTTCACCCTGAAATTTTGTATTATTTTCGTTTAACTGTTATAAAATGAAGCGATGTCCTCAATTATAAGAAATAAACAACTGTTGAAAAAAATTTTGTTGGAAGAATTTCATTTTTGAACGAAAGCCTTGTGGTAGGATTTATTTATTTCACCCTGAAGTTTTGCATTATTTTGGTGAACTGTTATAAAATGAGGCGATGACGTCTATTATAGGTAAAAAAACAGCTGTATAAAAAAATTTAGTTGGAAGAATTTAATTTTTGAGCGAACCCCTCAAAAAACGATTTATTTACTTCATCCTGAAAGTTTGCATTATTTCGGTGCACTGTTATAAATAAAGGCGATGGCGTCAATTATAGGTAAAAAATTGCTGTATAAAAAATTTTAGTTTGAAGAATTCCATTTTTGAGCGAACGCCTTGTTGTAGGATTTATCTATTTCACCCTGAAATTTTGCATTATATCGGTGAACTGTTATAAAATAAGGCGATAGCGTCCATTGTAGGTAAAAAAACAGGTGTATAAAAACATTAAGTTGGAAGAATTTCATTCTTTAGCGAACGCCTGTAAATGGGATTTATTTATTTCATCCTGAAATTTTGCATTATATCGGTGAACTGTTATAAAATAAGGCGATGGCGTCCATTGTAGGTAAAAAACAGGTGTATAAAAAAATTAAGGTTGGAAGAATTTCATTTTTTAGCGAACGCCTGTGAATGGGATTTATTTATTTCACCTTGAAATTTTGCATCATATCGGTGGACTGTTATAAATAAAGGCGATGGCGTCAATTATAATTGAAAAAAACAGCTGTATAAAAAAACTTAGTTTGAAGAATTTCATTTTTGAGCGAAAGTCTCTAAATAGTATTTATTTATTTCACCTTGAAATTATGAATTATTACCGTGAAGTGTTATATAATGAGGTGATGGTGTCAATTATAGATTTAAAAAACTATATAAAATAATTAAGTAGGAAGAACTACATTTATGAGCGAACGCCTCTAAATGGGATTTTTTATTTCACCCTGCAGTTTTCCATTATATCGGTGAACTGTTATAAAATAAGGCGATGGCGTCAATTATAGGTAAAAAAACAGCTGTATAAAAAAATTCAGTTGGAAGAATTTCATTTGTTAGCGAACGCCTGTAAATGGGATTTATTTATTTCAACCTGAAATTTTGCATTATTTCGGTGAACTGTTACAAAATGAGGCGATGGAGTATACTATAGGTAAAAAAACAGCTCTACGCCTCTAAGTAGTACTTAGTAGTTTCACCCTGAAACTTAGCATTTTTTTTCGGTGAACTGTTATAAAATGAGGCGATGGCGTCAATTCTAGGTAAAAAATCTGCTTTTTAAAAAAATTTAAATGGATGAATTTCATTTTTGCGCGAACGCCTTTAAATAGAATTAATTATTTCACCCTGAAATTTAGCACTTTTTTCGGTGAACTGTTATAAAATGAGGCGATGGCGTCAATTCTAGGTAAAAAATCTGCTTTTTAAAAAAATTTAAATGGATGAATTTCATTTTTACGTGACGCCTCTAAAAAGAAATTATTTATTTCACCCTGAAATTTTGCATTATATTCGGTGAACTATGATAAAATGTGGCTAGGACGTCAATTTTAGGTATTATGGGTCAAAAAACAGATGTATAAATAAATTCTGTTGGAAGAATTTCATTTTTAAGCGACCGCGCTTAAATAGGGTTTATTTATTTCACCCTGAAATTTTGTATTATTTTCGTTTAACTGTTATAAAATGAAGCGATGTCCTCAATTATAAGTAATAAACAACTGTTGAAAAAAATTTTGTTGGAAGAATTTAATTTTTGAACGAACGCCTTGTGGTAGGATTTATTTATTTCACCCTGAAAGTTTGCATTATTTCGGTGCACTGTTATAAAAAAAGGCGATGGCGTCAAATATAGGTAAAAAAATTGCTGTATAAAAAATTATAGTTTGAAGAATTCCGTTTTTGAGCGAACGCCTTGTGGTAGGATTTATTTATTTCACCCTGAAATTTTGCATTATATCGGTGAACTGTTATAAAATAAGGCGATGGCGTCCATTGTAGGTAAAAAAAACAGATGTATAAAAAAATTTACTTGGAAGAATTTCATTTTTTAACCGAACGCCTGTAAATGGGATTTATTAATTTCACCCTGAAATTTTGCATTATATCGGTGAACTGTTATAAAAAAAGGCGATGGCGTCAATTATAGGTAAAAAAACAGCTGTATAAAAAAATTTAGGTTGAAGAATTTCATTTTTGAGCCAAAGTCTCTTAATAGTATTTATTTATTTCACCCTGAAATTTTGAATTATTACCGTGAAGTGTTATATAATGAGGTGATGGTGTCAATTATAGATTTAAAAAACTATTTAAAATAATTAAGTAGGAAAAACTTCATTTTTGAGCGAACGACTCTGAATGGGATTTTTTATTTCACTCTGAAGTTTTGCATTATATCGGTGAACTGTTATGAAATAAGGCGATGGTGTCAATTATAGGTATAAAAAACAGCTGCATAAAAAAATTCAGTTGCCTGTAAATGGGATTTATTTATTTCACCCTGAAATTATGCATTATTTTCGTTCAACTGTTATAAAATGAAGCACTGGCATCAATTATATGTAAAAAACATATGTATAAAAAAATCTGTTGGGAGAATTTCATTTTTGGGCGAACGCCCTGTGGTAGGATTTATTTATTTCACCCTGAAGTATTGCATTATATCGCAGAACTCTTATAAAATGAGGCGATGGCGTCAATTATAGGTAAAAAAACAGCTGTATAAAAAAATTAGTTGGAAGAATTTCAGTTTTTAGCGAACGCCTATAAATGGGATTTATTTATTTCAACCTGAAATTTTGCATTATTTCGGTGCACTGTTATAAATAAAGGCGATGGCGTCAATTATAGGTAAAAAAACAGCTGTATAAAAAAATTTAGTTTGAAGAATTTCATTTTTGAGCGAAAGTCTCTAAATAGGATTTATTTATTTCACCCTGATTTTGAATTACTACGGTGAAGTGTTATATAATGAGGCGATGGCGTCAATTATAGATTTAAAAAACTATATAAAATAATTAAGTAAGAAGAACTTCATTTTTGAGCGAACGACTCTAAATGGGATTTATTTTTTTCACCCTCAATTTTGCATTATTTCGGTGTCATGTTATAAAATGAGTGGATGGCGTCAATTAAAGGTAAAAAACAGCTGTGTAAAAAAATTTAGTTGTAAGAATTTCATTTTTGAGTGAACGCCTCTAATTAGGATTTATTTATTTCACCATGATATTTAACAATATTTCGGTGAACTGTTATAAAATGAGGCAATGGCGTGAATTATAGGTAAAAAAACATATGTATAAAAAAAATTTACTTCGATGAATTTTATTTTTGAACTAACGTTTCTAAAAAGAAATTATTTATTTCACCCTGACATTTTGCTTTATTTTCGGTGAACTTTATAAAATGGGGCGAGGACGTCAATTTTAGGTATTATAGGTCAAAAACGGATGTTTAAAAAAATTCTGTTGGAAGAATTTCATTTTTGAGCGAACGTGCTTAAATAGGATTCATTTATTTCACCCTGAAATTATGCATTATTTTCGTTGAACGTTTATAAAATGAAGCGATGGCGTCAATTATAAGTAAAAAACATCTGTATAAAAAAATTCTGGTGGGAGAATTTCATTTTAGAGCGAACACCTCTAAATGGGATTTATTTATTTCAACATGAAATTTTGCATTATTTCGGTGAACTGTTATATAATAAAGCGATGGCGTCAATTATACTTAAAAATCAGCTCTATAAAAAAATTTTGTTGGGAGAATTTCATTTTTGAGCGAAAGTTTTGTGGCAGGATTTATTTATTTCACACTGAAGTTTTGCAGTATTTCGGTGTACTGTTATAAAATGAGTCGTAGGCGTCAATTATAGGTAAAAAAACATCGGTGTAAAAAAATTTATTTTGAAGAATTACATTTTTGAGCGAACATCTCGGAGTAGGATTCATTTATTTAACCTAAATTTTGTTATATTTCTGTGACTGTTGTAAATAAGGTGACGACGTCAATGATAGGTAAAAAACAGCGGTATAAAAAAATTTACTTAGAAGAATTTCATTTTTGAGCAAAGGCCTTTAAGTACGATTTTATTATTTTATCTTGAAATATTGCTTTATTTTGGTGAAGTGTTATAAAATGAGGCGATAGCAACAATTATAGGTAAAAAATCAGATGTGTAAAAAAATTAAGTTGTAAGAATTTCATTTTTGAGCTAACCCCGCTAAAGATTATTTATTTATTTCACCTTGAAATTTTGCATTATTTCGATGAACTGTTATATAATGAGGCGATGGCGTCAATTATAGGTAAAAAAACAGCTGTATAAAAAAATGTATTTGGAAGAATTTAATTTTTGAACGAACGCCTCTAAATAGGATTTATTTATTACACCCTGAAATTTTGCACAATTTCGGTGAACTGTTATAAAATGAGGCGATGGCGTCAATTATAGGTAACAAAAACAGCGATATAAAAAAAATTTGTTGGAAGAATTTCATTTCTGAGGGAAAACTCGAAAAAAGATTTATTTATTTCACCGCGCAATTTTGCATTATTTCGGTGAACTGTTATAAAATGAGGCGATGGCGTGAATGTTAGGTAAAAAAAACAGATTTATAAAAAAATTTAGTTGGAAGAATATCATTTCTCAGAAAACGTCTCTAACTAGAAATTATTTATTTCACCCTGAAATTTTGCATTACTTCGATGAACTGTTATATAATGAGGTGATGGCGTCAATTATTGATAAAAAACAGCTGTATAAAAAATTTTTGTTGGAAGAATTTAATTTTTGAGCGAACCCCTAAAAAAAGATTTATTTATTTCACCCTGAATGTTTGTATTATTTCGGTAAACTGTAATAAACTGAGGTGATGGTGTAAATTATAGGTAAAAAATAGCCGTATAAAAAAATTTAGTAGGAAGAAATTCATTTTTTAACGAACGCCTCTAAACACGATGTATTTATTTCACCCTGAAATGTTGCATTATTTCGGTGAACTGTTATAAAATGAGACGATGGCGTCAATTATAGGTAAAAAAACAGCGGTATAAAAAAAAATTGTTGGATGAATTTCATTTTTGTGCGAACGACTCTAAATAGGATTTATTTATTTCACCCTGCAATTTTGCATTATTTCGGTGAACTGTTATAAAATGAGGCGATGGTGTGAATTCAAGGAAAAAAACATATGTATAAAAAAATTTAGTTGGAAGAATTTCATTTTTCAGCAAACGTCTTTAAAGAGAAATTATTTATTTCACCGCGAAATTTTGCATTATTTTCGGTGAACTGTTATAAAATGAGGATATGGCGTCAATTTGAGGTAAAACATCAGCTGTATAAAAAAATTTAGTTGGAAGAATTTCATTTTAGAGATAACGCCTTTAAGTAGGAATTATTAATTTCACTAGAAATTTTGCATATTTATCGGTGAATTGTTATAAAATGAGGCGATGGCGTCAATTATACGTAAAAAATCAGCTGTATAAAAAAATTTAGTAGGATGAATTTCATTATTTTGCGAACATCTCATAAATAGGATTTATTTATTTCACCTTGAAAATATGCATTTTTTTCGTTGAACTGTTATAAAATGATGTGATGGCTTCAATTTAAGGTAAAAAATTAGCTGTTTAAAATAATTTAGTTGGAAGAATTTCATTTATGAGCGAACGCCTCTAAGTAGTACTTATTAGTTTTACCCTGAAATTTATCATTTTTTTCGGTGAACTGTTTAAAATGAGGCGAGGACGTCAATTATAGGTATTATAGGTCAAGAAACAGATGTATAAAAAAATTCTATTGGAAGAATTTCATTTTTAAGCGACCGCGCTTAAATAGGATTTTTTTTTTCACCCTGAAATTTTGTATTATTTTCGTTTAACTGTTATAAAATGAAGCGATGGCTTCAATTATAAGTAATAAACATCTGTTGAAAAAAATTTAGTTGGAAGAATTTAATTTTTGAGCGAGCCCCTCAAAAAAGGATTTATTTACTTAAACCTGAAAGTTTGCATTATTTCGGTGCACTGTTTAAATAAAGGCGAATTCGTAAATTATAGGTAAAAAAATAGCTGTATAAAAAATTTTAGTTTGAAGAATTCCATTTTTGAGCGAACGCCTAGTGGTAGGATTTATTTATTTCACCTTAAATTTTGCATTATATCGGTGAACTGTTATAAAATAAGGTGATGGCGTCAATTGTAGGTAAAAAAAACAGGTGTATAAAAAAATTTATTTGGAAGAATTTCATTTTTTAGCGAACGCCTGTAAATGGGATTTATTTATTTCTACGTGAAATTTTGCATTTATTCGGTGAACTGTTACAAAATGAGGCGATGGAGTATATTTTAGGTAAAGAAACACCTGTTTAAAAAAATTTAGTTGAAAGAATTTCATTTTTGAGCGAACGCCTTTAAAAAGGATTTATTTATTTCACCCTGAAGTTATGCATTATTTCGGTGCACTGTTATAAATAAAGGCGATGGCATCAATTATAGGTAAATTAACAGCTGTATAAAAAAATTTTGTTTGAAGAATTTCATTTTTGAGGAAAAGTCTCTAAAGAGGATTTATTTATTACACCCTGAAATTTTGAATTATTACCGTTAAATGTTATATAATGAGGTGATGGTTTCAATTATCGATATAAAAAATTATGTAAAATAATTAAGTAGGAAGAACTTTATTTTTGAGCGAACGCCTCTAAATGGGATTTATTTATTTCACCCTGAAGTTTTGCATTATATCGGTGAACTGTTATAAAATAAGGCGATGGCGTCAATTATAGGTAAAAAAACAGCTGTATAAAAAAATTTAGTTGGAAGAATTTCATTTTTTAGCGAACGCCTGTAAATGGGATTTATTTATTTCAACCTGAAATTTTCCATTATTTCGGTGAACTGTTACCAAATGAGGCGATGGAGTATACTATAGGTAAAAAAACAGCTGTTTAAAAAAATTTAGTTGTAAGAATTTCATTTTTGAGCAAACGCCTTTAAATAGGATTTATTTTTTTCACCCTGTTTTTTGCATTATTTCGGTGGACTGTTATAAAATGAGGCGATGGCATGAATTATACGTAAACAAACAGATGTATAAAAAAATTTAGTTGGAAGAATTTCATTTTTTAACGAACGCCTCTAAATAGGATTTATTTTTTTCACACTGAAATTTTGCAGTATTTCGGTGTACTGTTATAAAATGAGTCGTAGGCGTCAATTATAGGTAAAAAAACATGGTATAAAAAAATTTATGAGCGAACTTGTGAGCGAATATTTTTGAGCGAACATCTCGGAGTAGGATTCATTTATTTAACCTAAATTTTGTAATATTTCTGTGACTGTTGTAAATAAGGTGACGACGTCAATGATAGGTAACAAAACAGCGGTTTAAACAATTTACTTAAAAGAATTTCGTTTTTGAGCGAACGCCTCTAAATAGGATTTATTTATTTCACCTTGAAATTTTGCATTATTTCGATGAACAGTTATATAATGAGGCGATGGCGTCAATTATAGGTAAAAAAACAGCTGCATAAAAAAATGTAGTTGGAATAATTTAATTTTTGAACGAACGCCTCTAAATAGGATTTATTTATTACACCCTGAAATTTTGCACAATTTCGGTGAACTGTTATGAAATGAGGCGATGGCGTCAATTATAGGTAGCAAAAACAGCGGTATAAAAAAAATTTGTTGGAAGAATTTGATTTTTGAGCGAAAGTCTCTAAATAGGATTTATTTATTACACCCTGAAATTTTGCATTATTTTCGTTGAACTGTTATAAAATGATGTGATGGCGACAATTATAAGTAAAAATTACTGTATAAAAAAATTCTATTGGGAGAATTTCATTTTCTGCGAACGCCTTTTGGTACGATTTATTTATTTTACCCTAAAGTTTTTCATTATTTCGGTGAACTGTTATAAAATGAGGCGTAGGCGTAAATTATTGATGAAAAAGAGCTGTATAAAAAAATTTAGTTAGAAGAATTTCATTTTTGAGCAAACGCCACTAAGTAGGATTTATTTATTTCACCCTGTAATTTTGCAATATTTCAGTGATCCGGTAAAAAATGCCGCAATGGCGTCAATTATAGTAAAAAAAAACAGCTTTATAAAATAATTTAGTTTGAAGAATTTCATTTTTGTTCGAACGCCTCTAAATATGATTTATTTATTTCACCCCGACATTTTGCATTATTTTGGTAAACTTTTATAATATAAAGGGATGGCGTCAATTATACGTAAAAATCAGCTGTAAAAAAAATGTAGTTGGAAGAATTTCATTTTTGAGCAAACGCCTCTAAATAGGATTTATTTATTTCACCCTGAAATTTTGCAATATTTGGGTGAACTGTTATAAAATGAGGCGTTGGCGTAAATTATTGGTGAAAAAGAGCGGTATAAAAAAACTTACTTGGAAGAATTTCATTTTTGTTCGAATGCCTCTAAATTTGATTTATTTATTTCACCCTGAAAGTTTGCATTATTTTGGTTACCTGTTATAAAATGAAGTGATGGCGTCAATTATATTTTAAAATCAGCTGAATAAAAAAAAAATTTTGTTGAGAAAGAATTTGTTAGAAAGAAATTTAAAGAATTTCATTTTTTACCGAACGCCTTGTGGTAGGATTTATTTATTTCAACCTGAGGTTTTGCATTATTTCGGTGAACTGTTTGAAAATGAGTCAATGACGTCTATTATACGTAAAAAAACAGCTGTATAAAAAAATTTAGTTGGAAGAATTTAATTTTTGAGCGAACGCCTCTAAATAATATTTATTTCTTTCACCCTGAAATTTTGCATTATTTCGGTGAACTCTTATAGAATGAGGCGATGGCGTGAATTATTGGTAAAAAAACAGATGTATAAAAAAATTTGGTTGGAAGGATTTCATTTTTTAACGAACGCCTCTAAATAGGATTTATCTTTTTCACCCTGAA
Source organism: Platycnemis pennipes (assembly GCA_933228895.1). Classification (NCBI taxonomy): domain Eukaryota; kingdom Metazoa; phylum Arthropoda; class Insecta; order Odonata; family Platycnemididae; genus Platycnemis; species Platycnemis pennipes. The sequence goes on from OW121856.1 coordinate 17,022,266, forward strand.
ATTTTGCAGTCTTTCGGTGAACTTTTATAAAATGAGGCAATGGCGTGAATTCATGGAAAAAAAACATATGTATAAAAAAATTTAGTTCGAAGAATTTCATTTTTCAGCAAACGTCTTTAAGGAGATTTTATTTATTTCACCGCGAAATTTTGCATTATTTATCGGTGAATTGTTATAAAATGAGGCGATGGCGTCAATTTTACGTAAAAAATCAGCTGTATAAAAAAATTTAGTAGGATGAATTTCATTTCTTTGCGAACATCTCATAAATAGGATTTATTGATTTCACCTTGAAAATATGCATTTTTTTCGTTGAACTGTTATAAAATGATGTGATGGCTTAAATTTTAGGTAAAAAATCAGCTGTATAAAATAATTTAGTTGGAAGAATTTCATTTATGAGCGAACGCTTCTAAGTAGTACTTATTAGTTTTACCCTGAAATTTAGCATTTTTTTCGGTGAACTGTTTTAAAATGAGGCGAGGACGTCAATTTTAGGTATTATAGGTCAAGAAACAGATGTATAAAAAAATTCTGTTGGAAGAATTTCATTTTTAAGCGACCGCGCTTAAATAGGATTTATTTATTTCACCCTGAAATTTACTATTATTTCGTTTAACTGTTATAAAATGAAGTGATGGCCTCAATTATAAGTAATAAACATCTGTTGAAAAAAATTTTGTTGGTAGAATTTCATTTTTGAGCGAACGCCTTGTGAAAGGATTTATTTATTTCACCCTGAAGTTTTGCATTATTTCGGTGAACTCTCATAAAATGAGGCGATGACGTCTATTATAGGTAAAAAAACAGCTGTATAAAAAAATGTAGATGGAAGAATATCATTTTTTAACCCACGCCTCTAATAGTCGTTATTTATATCACCCTTGAAATTTTGCATTATTTCGGTGAACTGTTATGAATTGAGGCGATGACGTCTATTATACGTAAAAAAACAGCTGTATAAAAAAATTTAGTTGGAAGAATTTAATTTTTGAGCGAGCCCCTCAAAAAAGTATTTATTTACTTCACCCTGAAAGTTTGCATTATTTCGGTGCACTGTTATAAATAAAGGCGAATGCCTCAATTATAGGTAAAAAAATAGCTGTATAAACAATTTTAGTTTGAAGAATTCCATTTTTGAGCGAACGCCTTCTGGTAGGATTTATTTATTTCACCCTGAAATTTTGCATTATTTTGGTGAACTGTTATAAAATGAGGCGATGGCGTTATTTATAGGTAAAAAAACAGCGGTATAAAAAAATTTGTTGGAAGAATTTCATTTTTGAGCGATGGCCTCTAAAAAGGATTTATTTATTTCACCCTGTTTTTTGCATTATTTCGGTGAACTTTATAAAATGAGGCGATGGCATGAATTATAGGTAAACAAACAGATGTATAAAAAAATTAGTTGGAAGAATTTCATTTTTTAACGAACGCCTCTGAATAGGATTTATTTTTTTCACTCTGAAATTTTGCAGTATTTCGGTGTACTGTTATAAAATGAGGTGTAGGCGTCAATTATAGGTAAAAAAACATCGGTTTTAAAAAAATGTAGTTGGAAGAATTACATTTTTGAGCGAAAATCTCGGAGTAGGATTCATTTATTTAACCTAAATTTTGTAATATTTCTGAGACTGTTGTAAATAAGGTGACCACGTCAATGATAGGTAAAAAACTGCGGTATAAAAAAATTTATTTAGAAGAATTTCATTTTTGAGCAAACGCTTTTAAGTACGATTTAATTATTTCATCTTGAAATTTTGCTTTATTTTGGTGAAGTGTTATAAAATGAGGCGATAGCGACAATTATAGGTAAAAAATGAGCTGTGTAAAAAAATTTAGTTGTATGAATTTCATTTTTGAGCTAACGCCTCTAAATAGGATTTATTTATTTCACCTTGAAATTTTGCATTATTTCGATGAACTTATATAATGAGGCGATGGCATCATTATAGGTAAAAAAACAGCTGTATAAAAAAATGTAGTTGGAAGAATTTAATTTTTGAACGAACGCCTCTAAATAGGATTTATTTATTACACCCTGAAATTTTGCACAATTTCGGTGAACTTTTATAAAATGAGGCGATGGCGTCAATTATAGGTAACAAAAACAGCGGTATAAAAAAAATTTGTTGGATGAATTTCATTTTTGAGGGAACCCCTCGAAAAAAGATTTATTTATTTCACCCTGCAATTTTGCATTATTTCGGTGAACTGTTATAAAATGAGGCGATGGCATGAATGTTAGTTAAAAAAAACAGATTTATAAAAAAATTTAGTTGGAAGAATATCATTTCTCAGAAAACGTCTCTAACTAGAATTTATTTATTTCACCCTGAAATTTTCCATTATTTTCGGTGAACTGTTATAAAAGGAAGCGATGGCGTCAATTATAAGTAAAAAACATCTGTTTAAAAAAATTTTGTTGGCAGAATTTCATTTTGAGCGAACGCCTATAAGTAGGATTTATTTATTTCACCCTGAAGTTTTTCATTATTTCGGTGAACTATTATAAAAAGAGGCGTTGGCGTAAATTATTGGTGAAAAGAGCTGTACAAAAAAATTTAGGTTGAAGAATTTCATTTTTTAACGAACGCCTCTAAACACGATGTATTGATTTCACCCTGAAATTTTGCATTACTTCGATGAACTGTTATAAAATGTGGCGATGGCATGAATTATAGGTAAACAAACAGATGTATAAAAAAATTTAGTTGGAAGAATTTCATTTTTCAACGAACGCCTCTAAATAGGATTTATTTTTTTCACTCTGAAATTTTGCAGTATTTTGGTGTACTGTTATAAAATGAGGTGTAGGCGTCAATTATAGGTAAAAAAACATCGGTATAAAAAAATTTAGTTGGAAGAATTACATTTTTGAGCGAAAATCTCGGAGTAGGATTCATTTATTTGACCTAAATTTGGTAATATTTCTGAGACTGTTGTAAATAAGGTGACCACGTCAATGATAGGTAAAAAACAGCGGTATAAAAAAATTTACTTAGAAGAATTTCATTTTTGAGCAAACGCCTTTAAGTACGATTTAATTATTTCATCTTAAAATTTTGCTTTATTTTGGTGAAAGTTATAAAATGAGGCGATAGCGACAATTATAGGTAAAAAATCAGCTGTGTAAAAAAATTTAGTTGTAAGAATTTCATTTTTGAGCTAACGCCTCTAAATAGGATTTATTTATTTCACCTTGAAATTTTGCATTATATCGATGAACTTATACAATGAGGCGATGGCGTCAATTATAGGTAAAAAAACAGCTGTATAAAAAAATGTAGTTGGAAGAATTTAATTTTTGAACGAACGCCTCTAAATAGGATTTATTTATTACACCCTGAAATTTTGCACAATTTCGGTGAACTGTTATAAAATGAGGCGATGGCGTCAATTATAGGTAACAAAAACAGCGGTATAAAAAAAAATGTTGGAAGAATTTCATTTTTGAGCGAACGACTCTGAATAGGATTTATTTATTTCACCCTGCAATTTTGCATTATTTCGGTGAACTGTTATAAAATGAGGCGATGGCGTGAATTCAATGAAAAAAAACATATGTATAAAAAAATATATTTGGAATAATTTCATTTTTCAGCAAACGTCATTAAAGAGAAATTATTTATTTCACCGCGAAATTTTGCATTATTTTCGGTGAACTGTTATAAAATGAGGATATGGCGTCAATTTCAGGTAAAAAATCAGCTGTATAAAAAAATTTAGCTGTAAGAATTTCTTTTTAGAGAGACCGCCTCTAAGTAAGATTTATTTATTTCACCTTGAAAATAAGCATTTTTTTCGTTGAACTGTTATAAAATGATGTGATGGCTTCAATTTTAGGTAAAAAATCAGCTGTATAAAATAATTTAGTTGGAAGAATTTCATTTATGAGCGAACGCCTCTAAGTAGTACTTATTAGTTTCACCCTGAAATTTAGCATTTTTTTCGGTGAACTGTTACACAATGAGGCGATGGCGTCAATTCTAGGTAAAAAATCTGCTTTTTAAAAAAATTTAAATGGATGAATTTCATTTTTGCGCGAACGCCTTTAAATAGGATTTATTTATTTCACCCCGCAATTTTGCATTATTCCGGTGAACTGTTATAAAATGAGGCAATGGCGTTAATTATAGGTAAAAAAAACAGATGATAAAAAAAATTTAGTTCGAAGAATTTCATTTTTGAGCAAATGTCTCTAAAATGAAATTATTTATTTCACCCTGAAATTTGGCATTATATTCGGTGAATTGTTATAAAATGAGGCGAGGACGTCAATTTTAGATATTATAAGGTCAAAAAACAGATGTATAAAAAATTCTTTTGGAAGAATTTCATTTTTTAGCGACTGCGCTTAAATAGGATTTATTTATTTCACCCAAATATTTTGCATTATTTCGGTGAACTGTGATAAAATGAAGCGATGGCCTCAATTATAAGTAATAAACATCTGTTGAAAAAAATTTTGTTGGAAGAATTTCATTTTTGAGCGAACGCCTTGTGGTAGGATTTATTTATTTCACCCTGAATTTTTGCATTATTTTAGTGAACTGTTATAAAATGAGGCGATGACGTCTATTATAGGTAAAAAAACAGCTGTTATAAAAAAATTTATATGGATGAATATCAATTTTTAACCCACGCCTCTAATAGTCTTTATTTATTTCACCCTGAAATTTTGCATTATTTTGGTGAACTGTTATAAAATGAGGCGATGGCGTTATTTATAGGGAAAAAAACAGCGGTATAAAAAAAATTTGTTGGAAGAATTTCATTTTTTAACCCACGCCTCTAATAGTCTTTATTTATATTACCCTGAAATTTTGAATTATTTCGGTGAACTGTTATGAAATGAGGCGATGGCGTCAATTATAGGTAAAAAATCAGCAGTATAAAAATAATTTGTTGGAAGAATTTCATTTTTTAGCGTACGCCTCTAAAACGGATTTATTTATTTCACCCTGCAATTGTGCATTATTTCGGTGAACTGTTATGAATTGAGGCGATGACATCTTTTATACGTAAAAAAACAGCTGTATTTAAAAATATAGTTGGAAGAATTTAATTTTTGAGCGAGCCCCTCAAAAAAATGATTTATTTACTTCACCCTGAAAGTTTGCATTATTTCGGTGCACTGTTATAAATAAAGGCGAATGCGTCAATTATAGGTAAAAAAATAGCTGTATAAAAAATTTTAGTTTGAAGAATTTAATTTTTGAGCGAACGCCTTGTGGTAGGATTTATTTATTTCACCCTGAAATTTTGCATTATATCTGTGAACTGTTATAAAATAAGGCGATGGCGTCAATTGTAGGTAAAAAAACAGATGTATAAAAAAATTTAGTTGGAAGAATTTCATTTTTTAGCGAACGCCTGTAAATGGGATTTATTTGCTTCTACCTGAAATTTGGCATTTATTCGGTGTACTGTTACAAAATGAGGCGATGGAGTATACTTTAGGTAAAGAACACCTATTTAAAAAAATTTAGTTGAAAGAATTTTATTTTTGAGCGAACGCCTTTAAGAAGGATTTATTTATTTCACCCTGAAATTATGCATTATTTCGGTGCACTGTTATAAAATGAGGCGATGCCGTTAATTATAGGTCAAAAAAAAGATGTTTAAAAAAATTTTGTTGGAAGAATATCATTGTGGAGCGAATGCGCTTAAATAGGATTTATTTATTTCACCCTTAAAGTATGCGTTATTTTGGTGCACTGTTATAAATAAAGGCGTTGGCGTCAATTATAGGTAAAAAAACAGTTGTATAAAAGAATTTAGTTTGAAGAATTTCATTTTTGAGCGAAAGTCTCTTAATAGGATTTATTTATTTCACCCTGAAATTTTGAATAATTACCGTGAAGTGTTAAACAATGAGGCGATGGCGTCAATTATAGATTTTAAAAACTATATAAAATAATTAAGTAGTAAGAACTTCATTTTTGATCGAACGCCTCTAAATGGGATTTATTTATTTCACCCTGCAATTTTGCATTATTTCGGTGCTGTTATAAAATGAGGCAATGGCGTAAATTATAGGTAAAAAAACATATTTATAAAAAAATTTAGTTCGATGAATTTCATTTTTGAACTAACGTCTCTAAAAAGAAATTATTTATTTCACCCTGACATTTTGCATTATTTTCGGTGAACTTTATAAAATAAAGCGATGGCGTCAATTTTAAGTAAAAAACATCTGTATAAAAAAATTCTGGTGGGAGAATTTCATTTTAGAGCGAACGCCTCTAAATGGGATTTATTTATTTCAACATGAAATTTTGCATTATATCGGTGAACTGTTATAAAATGAAGCGATTTCGTCAATTATACTTAAAAATCAGCTGTATAAAATATTTTGTTGGGAGAATTTCATTTTTGAGCGAACGCCTTGTGGTAGAATATATTTATATTATCGTGAAGTTTTGCATTATTTCGGTGAACTTTTATAAAATGAGGCGATGACGTCTATTATAGGTAAAAAAACAGCTGTTATAAAAAAATTTATATGGATGAATATCAATTTTTAACCCACTCCTCTAATGGTCTTTATTTATTTCATCCTGAAATTTTGCATTATTTCGGTGAACTGTTATAAAATGAGGCGATGGCGTCAATTATAGGTAAATAAAAGCTGTATAAATAAATTTAGTTGGAAGAATTTCAGTTTTTAGCGAACGCCTATAAATGGGATTCATTTATTTCAGCCTGAAATTTTGCATTATTTCGGTGAACTGTTACAAAATGAAACGATGGAGTATACTATAGGTAAAAAAACAGCTGTTTAAAAAAATTTAGTTGAAAGAATTTCATTTTTGAGTGAACGCCTTTAAGAAGGATTTATTTATTTCACCCTTAAAGTATGCGTTATTTTGGTGCACTGTTATAAATAAAGGCGTTGGCTTCAATTATAGGTAAAAAAACAGTTGTATAAAAAAATTTAGTTTGAAGAATTTCATTTTTGAGCGAAAGTCTCTTAATAGGATTTATTTATTTCACCCTGAAATTTTGAATAATTACCGTGAAGTGTTAAACAATGAGGCGATGGCGTCAATTATAGATTTAAAAAACTATATAAAATAATTAAGTAGTAAGAACTTCATTTTTGATCGAACGCCTCTAAATGGGATTTATATTTTTCACACCTTAATTTTGCGTTATTTCGGTGTCATGTTATACAATGAGTCGATGGCATCAATTAAAGGTAAAAAGCAGCTGTTTAAAAAAATTTAGTTGTATAAATTTCATTTTTGAGCATACACCTTTAAATAGGATTTATTTATTTCACCTTGAAATTTTGCATTATTTCGGTGAACTTATAAAGTGAGGAGATGGCGTTATTTATAGGTAAAAAAACAGGTGTATGAAAAAATTTAGTTGGATGAATTTAATTTTTGAGCGAACGCCTCTAATTAGGATTTATTTATTTAACCCAAATATTTTCCATTATTTCGGTGAACTGTTATAAAATGAGGTAATGGCGTAAATTATAGGTAAAAAAAACAGCGGTATAAAAAAAATTTGTTGGAAGTATTTCATTTTTGAGCGAACGCCTCTAAATAGGATTTATTTATTTCTCCCTGCAATTTTGCATTATTTCGGTGCTGTTATAAAATGAGGCAATGGCGTGAATTATAGGTAAAAAAACATATGTATAAAAAAATTTAGTTCGATGAATTTCATTTTTGAACTAACGTCTCTAAAAAGAAATTATTTATTTCACCCTGACATTTTGCATTATTTTCGGTGAACTTTATAAAATAAAGCGATGGCGTCAATTTTAAGTAAAAAACATCTGTATAAAAAAATTCTGGTGGGAGAATTTCATTTTAGAGCGAACGCCTCTAAATGGGATTTATTTATTTCAACATGAAATTTTGCATTATTTTGGTGAACTGTTATAAAATGAAGCGATTTCGTCAATTATACTTAAAAATCAGCTGTATAAAAAATTTTGTTGGGAGAATTTCATTTTTGAGCGAACGCCTTGTGGTAGGATATATTTATTTCATCGTGAAGTTTTGCATTATTTCGGTGAACTTTTATAAAATGAGGCGATGACGTCTATTATAGGTAAAAAAAGAGCTGTTATAAAAAAATTTATATGGATGAATATCAATTTTTAACCCACGCCTCTAATGGTCTTTATTTATTTCACCCTGAAATTTTGCATTATTTCGGTGAACTGTTATAAATTGAGGCGATGGCGTCAATTATAGGTAAAAAATCAGCAGTATAAAAATAATTTGTTGGAAGAATTTCATTTTTGAGCTTACGCCTCTATAAAGGATTTATTTATTTCACCCTGCAATTTTGCATTATTTCGGTGAACTGTTATGAATTGAGGCGATGACATCTTTTATGCGTAAAAAAACAGCTGTATAAAAAATTTAGTTGGAAGAATTTAATTTTTGAGCGAGCCCCTCAAAAAAGGATTTATTTACTTCACCCTGAAAGTTTGCATTATTTCAGTGCACTGTTATAAATAAAGGCGAATGCGTCACTTATAGGTAAAAAAATAGCTGTATAAAAAATTTTAGTTTGAAGAATTTAATTTTTGAGCGAACGACTTGTGGTAGGATTTATTTATTTCACCCTGAAATTTTGCATTATATCGGTGAACTGTTATAAAATAAGGCGATGGCGTCAATTGTAGGTAAAAAAAACAGATGTATAAAAAAATTTAGTTGGAAGAATTTCATTTTTTAGCGAACGCCTGTAAATGGGATTTATTTGTTTCTACCTGGAATTTGGCATTTATTCGGTGTACTGTTACAAAATGAGGCGATGGAGTATACTTTAGGTAAAGAACACCTATTTAAAAAAATTTAGTTGAAAGAATTTCATTTTTGAGCGAACGCCTTTAAGAAGGATTTATTTATTTCACCCTAAAATTATGCATTATTTCTGTGCAATGTTATAAATAAAAGCGATGGCATCAATTATAGGTAAAAAAACAGCTGTATAAAAAAATTCAGTTTGAAGAATTTCATTTTTGAGCAAAAGTCTCTAAATAGGATTTATTTATTTCACCCTGAAATTTTGAATAATTACCGTGAAGTGTTATATAATGAGGTGATGGTGTCAATTATAGATTTAAAAAATTATATAAAATAATTAAGTAGGAAAAACTTCATTTTTGAGCGAACGCCTCTAAATGGGATTTATATATCTCACCGTGAAGTTTTGCATTATATCGGTGAACTGTTATAAAATAAGGCGATGGCGTCAATTATAGGTAAAAAAACAGCTGTATAAAAAAATTTAGTGGAAGAATTTCATTTTTTAGCGAACGCCTGTAAATGGGATTTATTTATTTCAACCTGAAATTTTGCATTATTTCTGTGAACTGTTACAAAATGAGGCGATGGAGTATACTATAGGTAAAAAAACAGCTGTTTAAAAAAATTTAGTTGAAAGAATTTCATTTTTGAGCGAACGCCTTTAAGAAGGATTTATTTATTTCACCCTGAAATTATGCATTATTTCGGTGCACTGTTATAAAATGAGGCGATGCCGTTAATTATAGGTCAAAAAAAAGATGTTTAAAAACATTTTGTTGGAAGAATATCATTGTGGAGCGAATGCGCTTAAATAGGATTTATTTATATTACCCTGAAATTTTGCATTATTTTCGTTGAACTGTTATAAAATGAAACAATGGCGTCAATTATAAGTAAAAAACATCTGTATAAAAAAATTCTGTTGGGAGAATTTCATTTTTGAGCGACGGCCGATGGTAGGATTTCTTTATTTCACCCTGATGTTTTGCATCATATCGGTGAACTGTTATAAAATGAGGCGATGGCGTCAATTATAGGTAAAAAAAAGCTGTATAAATAAATTTAGTTGGAAAAATTTCAGTTTTTAGCGAACGCCTATAAATGGGATTCATTTATTTCAACCTGAAATTTTGCATTATTTCGGTGAACTGTTACAAAATGAAACGATGGAGTATACTATAGGTAAAAAAACAGCTGTTTAAAAAAATTTAGTTGAAAGAATTTCATTTTTGAGTGAACGCCTTTAAGAAGGATTTATTTATTTCACCCTTAAAGTATGCGTTATTTTGGTGCACTGTTATAAATAAAGGCGTTGGCGTCAATTATAGGTAAAAAAACAGTTGTATAAAAAAATTTAGTTTGAAGGAATTCATTTTTGAGCGAAAGTCTCTTAATAGGATTTATTTATTTCACCCTTGAAATTTTGAATAATTACCGTGAAGTGTTAAACAATGAGGCGATGGCGTCAATTATAGATTTTAAAAACTATATAAAATAATTAAGTAGGAAGAACTTCATTTTTGATCGAACGCCTCTAAATGGGATTTATATTTTTCACACCTTAATTTTGCGTTATTTCGGTGTCATGTTATACAATGAGTCGATGGCATCAATTAAAGGTAAAAAGCAGCTGTTTAAAAAAATTTAGTTGTAAGAATTTCATTTTTGAGCAAACACCTTTAAATAGAATTTATTTATTTCACCTTGAAATTTTGCATTATTTCGGTGAACTGTTATAAAATGAGGCAATGGCGTAAATTATAGGTAAAAAAAACAGCGGTATAAAAAAAATTTGTTGGAAGAATTTCATTTTTGAGCGAACGCCCCTAATTAGGATTTATTTATTTCACCCTGCAATTTTGAATTATTTCGGTGCTGTTATAAAATGAGGCAATGGCGTAAATTATAGGTAAAAAAACATATTTATAAAAAAATTTAGTTCGATGAATTTCATTTTTGAACTAACGTCTCTAAAAAGAAATTATTTATTTCACCCTGACATTTTGCATTATTTTCGGTGAACTTTATAAAATAAAGCGATGGCGTCAATTTTAAGTAAAAAACATCTGTATAAAAAAATTCTGGTGGGAGAATTTCATTTTACAGCGAACGCCTCTAAATGGGATTTGTTTATTTCAACATGAAATTTTGCATTATTTCGATGAACTGTTATAAAATGAAGCGATTTCGTCAATTATACTTAAAAATCAGCTGTATAAAAAAATTTTGTTCGGAGAATTTCATTTTTGAGCGAACGCCTTGTGGTAGGATATATTTATTTCATCGTGAAGTTTTGCATTATTTCGGTGTACTTTTATAAAATGAGGCGATGACGTCTATTATAGGTAAAAAAACAGCTGTATAAAAAAATTTAGATGGAGGAATATGAATTTTTAACACCTCTAAGTAGTACTTATTAGTTTCACCCTGAAATTTAGCATTTTTTTCGGTGAACTGTTACACAATGAGGCGATGGCGTCAATTCTAGGTAAAAAATCTGCTTCTTAAAAAAATTAAAATGGATGAATTTCATTTTTGCGCGAACGCCTTTAAATAGGATTTATTTATTCCACCCCGCAATTTAACATTATTCCGGTGAACTGTTATAAAATGAGTCAATGGCGTTAATTATAGGTAAAAAAAACAGATGATAAAAAAAATTTAGTTCGAAGAATTTCATTTTTGAGCAAATGTCTCTAAAATGAAATTATTTATTTCACACTCAAATTTGGCATTATATTCGGTGAATTGTTATAAAATGAGGCGAGGACGTCAATTATAGATATTATAAGGTCAAAAAACCAATGTATAAAAAATTCTGTTGGAAGAATTTCATTTTTAAGCGACCGCGCTTAAATAGGATTTATTTATTTCACCCTGAAATTTTGTATTATTTTCGTTTAACTGTTATAAAATGAAGCGATGGCCTCAATTATAAGTAATAAACATCTGTTGAAAAAAATTTTGTTGGAAGAATTTCATTTTTGAGCGAACGCCTTGTGGTAGGATTTATTTATTTCACCCTGAATTTTTGCATTATTTTGGTGAACTGTTATAAAATGAGGTGATGACGTCTATTATAGGTAAAAAAAACCGCTGCATAAAAAAATTTATATGGAAGAATATCATTTTTTAGCCCACGCCTGTAATAGTTTTTATTTATTTCACCCTGAAATTTTGCATTATTTCGGTGAACTGTTATAAAATGAGGCGATGGCGTCAATTATAGGTAAAAAAACAGCGGTATAAAAAAAATTTGTTGGAAGAATTTCATTTTTGAGCGAACGCCTCTGAAAAGGATTTATTTTTTTCACCCTGCAATTTTGCATTATTTCGGTGAACTGTTATAAAATGAGGCGATGGCGTCAATTATAGGTAAACGAACAGATGCATAAAAAAATATAGTTGGAAGAATTTCATTTTTTAACGAACGCCTCTAAATAGGATTTATTTTTTTTACCCTGGAATTTTGCAGTATTTCGGTGTACTGTTATAAAATAATAATGCGATGGCGTCAATTATAGGTAAAAAAAACAGCTGTATAAAAAAATTTAGTTAAAAGAATTTCAGTTTTTAGCGAACGCCTATAAATGGGATTTAATTATTTTAACTAGAAATTTAGCTTTATTTTGGTGAAGTGTTATAAAATGAGGCGATAGCGACAATTTTAGGTAAAAAATCAGCTGTGTAAAAAAATTTAGTTGTAAGAATTTCATTTTTTAACTAACGCCTCTAAATAGGATTTATTTATTTCACCTTGAAATTTTGCATTATTTCGATAAACTTATATAATGAGGCGATGGCGTCAATTATAGGTAAAAAAAACAGCTGTATAAAAAAATGTAGTTGGAAGAATTTAATTTTTGAACGAACGCCTCTAAATAGGATTTATTTATTACACCTTGAAATTTTGCACAATTTCGGTGAACTGTTATAAAATGAGGCGATGGCGTCAATTATAGGTAACAAAAACAGCGGTATAAAAAAAATTTGTTGGAAGAATTTCATTTTTGAGGGAACCCCTCGAAAAAAGATTTATTTATTTCACCCTGCAATTTTGCATTATTTCGGTGAACTGTTATAAAATGAGGCGATGACGTCAATTATAAGTAAAAAACATCTGTATAAAAAAATTTTGTTGGCAGAATTTCGTTTTGAGCGAACGCCTTTAAGTAGGATTTATTTATTTCACCCTGAAGTTTTTCATTATTTCGGTGAACTATTATAAAATGAGGCGTTGGCGTAAATTATTGGTAAAAAAACAGCTGTATAAAAAAATTTAGATGGATGAATATCAATTTTTAACCCACGCCTCTAATAGTCTTTATTTATTTCACCCTGAAATTTTGCATTATTTTGGTGAACTCGTATAAAATGAGGCGATGGCGTTATTTATAGGTAAAATAACAGCGGTATGAAAAAAATTTGTTGGAAGAATTTCATTCTTGAGCGAACGCCTCTAAAAAGGATTTATTTATTTCACCCTATTTTTTGCATTATTTCGGTGAACTGTTATAAAATGAGGCGATGGCATGAATTATAAGTAAACAAACAGATGTATAAAAAAATGTAGTTGTAAGAATTTCATTTTTTAACGAACGCCTCTAAATAGGATTCTTTTTTTTTCACTCTGAAATTTTGCAGTATTTCGGTGTACAGTTATAAAATGAGGTGTAGGCGTCAATTATAGGTAAAAAAACATCGGTATAAAAAATTTAGTTGGAAGAATTTCATTTTTGAGCGAAAATCTCGGAGTAGGATTCATTTATTTAACCTAAATTTTGTAATATTTCTGAGACTGTTGTAAATAAGGTTACCACGTCAATGATAGGTAAAAAACAGCGGTATAAAAAAATTTACTTAGAAGAATTTCATTTTTGAGCAAACGCCTTTAAGTACGATTTAATTATTTCATCTTGAAATTTTGCTTTATTTTGGTGAAGTGTTATAAAATGAGGCGATAGCGACAATTATAGGTAAAAAATCAGCTGTGTAAAAAAATTTAGTTGTAAGAATTTCATTTTTGAGCTAACGCCTCTAAATAGGATTAATTTATTTCACCTTGAAATTTTGCATTATTTCGATGAACTTATATAATGAGGCGATGGCGTCAATTATAGGTAAAAAAACAGCTGTATAAAAAAATGTAGTTGGAAGAATTTAATTTTTGAACGAACGCCTCTAAATAGGATTTATTTATTACACCCTGAAATTTTGCACAATTTCGGTGAACTGTTATAAAATGAGGCGATGGCGTCAATTATAGGTAACAAAAACAGCGGTATAAAAAAAATTTGTTGGAAGAATTTCATTTTTGAGGGAACCCCTCGAAAAAAGATTTATTTATTTCACCCTGCAATTTTGCATTATTTCGGTGAACTGTTATAAAATGAGGCGATGGCATGAATGTTAGGTAAAAAAAACAGATTTATAAAAAAATTTAGTTGGAAGAATTTCATTTCTCAGAAAACGTCTCTAACCTAAAATTATTTATTTCACCCTGAAATTTTGCATTATTTTCAGTGAACTGTTATAAAATGAAGCGATAGCGTCAATTATAAGTAAAAAACATATGTTTAAAAAAATTTTGTTGGCAGAATTTCTTTTTGAGCGAACGCCTTTAAGTAGGATTTATTTATTTCACCCTGAAGTTTTTTATTATTTCGGTGAACTATTATAAAATGAGGCGTTGGCGTAAATTATTGGTGAAAAGAGCTGTATAAAAAAATTTAGTTTGAAGAATTTCATTTTTTAACGAACGCCTCTAAACACGATGTATTGATTTCACCCTGAAATTTTGCATTACTTCGATGAACTGTTATATAATGAGGTGATGGCGTAAATTTTTGATAAAAAAACAGCTGTATAAAAAATTTTGTTGGAAGAATTTAATTTTTGAGCGAACCCCTAAAAAAAAGATTTATTTATTTCACCCTGAATGTTTGCATAATTTCGGTGAACTGTAATAAACTGAGGCGATGGTGTAATATATACGTAAAAATTAGCCGTATACAAAAATTTAGTTGGAAGGTTTTCATTTTTAACGAACGCCTCTAAACACGATGTATTTATTTCACCCTGAAATTTTGCATTGTTTCGGTGAACTGTTATAAAATGAAGCGATTTCGTCAATTATACTTAAAAATCAGCTGTATAAAAAATTTTGTTGGGAGAATTTCATTTTTGAGCGAACGCCTTGTGGTAGGATATATTTATTTCATCGTGAAGTTTTGTATTATTTCGGTGAACTTTTATAAAATGAGGCGATGACGTCTATTATAGGTAAAAAAACAGCTGTTATAAAAAAATTTATATGGATGAATATCAATTTTTAACCCACGCCTCTAATGGTCTTTATTTATTTCACCCTGAAATTTTGCATTATTTCGGTGAACTGTTATAAATTGAGGTGATGGCGTCAATTATAGGTAAAAAATCAGCAGTATAAAAATAATTTGTTGGAAGAATTTCATTTTTGAGCGTACGCCTCTAAAAAGGATTTATTTATTTCACCCTGCAATTTTGCATTATTTCGGTGAACTGTTATGAATTGAGGCGATGACATCTTTTATGCGTAAAAAAACAGCTGTATAAAAAAATTTAGTTGGAAGAATTTAATTTTTGAGCGAGCCCCTCAAAAAAGGATTTATTTACTTCACCCTGAAAGTTTGCATTATTTCAGTGCACTGTTATAAATAAAGGCGAATGCGTCACATATAGGTAAAAAAATAGCTGTATAAAAAATTTTAGTTTGAAGAATTTAATTTTTGAGCGAACGACTTGTGGTAGGATTTATTTATTTCACCCTGAAATTTTGCATTATATCGGTGAACTGTTATAAAATAAGGCGATGGCGTCAATTGTAGGTAAAAAAAACAGATGTATAAAAAAATTTTGTTGGAAGAATTTCATTTTTTAGCGAACGCCTGTAAATGGGATTTATTTATTTCAACCTGAAATTTTGCATTATTTCTGTGAACTGATACAAAATTAGGCGATGGAGTATACTATAGGTAAAAAAACAACTGTTTAAAAAAATTTAGTTGAAAGAATTTCATTTTTGAGCGAACGCCTTTAAGAAGGATTTATTTATTTCACCCTGAAATTATGCATTATTTCGGTGCACTGTTATAAAATGAGGCGATGCCGTTAATTATAGGTCAAAAAAAAGATGTTTAAAAAAATTTTGTTGGAAGAATATCATTGTGGAGCGAATGCGCTTAAATAGGATTTATTTATATTACCCTGAAATTTTGCATTATTTTCGTTGAACTGTTATAAAATGAAACAATGGCGTCAATTATAAGTAAAAAACATCTGTATAAAAAAATTCTGTTGGGAGAATTTCATTTTTGATCGAACGCCTCTAAATGGGATTTATATTTTTCACCCTGCAATTTTGCGTTATTTCGGTGTCATGTTATACAATGAGTCGATGGCATCAATTAAAGGTAAAAAGCAGCTGTTTAAAAAAATTTAGTTGTAAGAATTTCATTTTTGAGCAAACACCTTTAAATAGAATTTATTTATTTCACCTTGAAATTTTGCATTATTTCGGTGAACTGTTATAAAATGAGGCAATGGCGTAAATTATAGGTAAAAAAAACAGCGGTATAAAAAAAATTTGTTGGAAGAATTTCATTTTTGAGCGAACGCCTTGTGGTAGGATATATTTATTTCATCGTGAAGTTTTGCATTATTTCGGTGTACTTTTATAAAATGAGGCGATGACGTCTATTATAGGTAAAAAAACAGCTGTATAAAAAAATTTAGATGGAGGAATATGAATTTTTAACACCTCTAAGTAGTACTTATTAGTTTCACCCTGAAATTTAGCATTTTTTTCGGTGAACTGTTACACAATGAGGCGATGGCGTCAATTCTAGGTAAAAAATCTGCTTCTTAAAAAAATTAAAATGGATGAATTTCATTTTTGCGCGAACGCCTTTAAATAGGATTTATTTATTCCACCCCGCAATTTAACATTATTCCGGTGAACTGTTATAAAATGAGTCAATGGCGTTAATTATAGGTAAAAAAAACAGATGATAAAAAAAATTTAGTTCGAAGAATTTCATTTTTGAGCAAATGTCTCTAAAATGAAATTATTTATTTCACACTCAAATTTGGCATTATATTCGGTGAATTGTTATAAAATGAGGCGAGGACGTCAATTATAGATATTATAAGGTCAAAAAACCAATGTATAAAAAATTCTGTTGGAAGAATTTCATTTTTAAGCGACCGCGCTTAAATAGGATTTATTTATTTCACCCTGAAATTTTGTATTATTTTCGTTTAACTGTTATAAAATGAAGCGATGGCCTCAATTATAAGTAATAAACATCTGTTGAAAAAAATTTTGTTGGAAGAATTTCATTTTTGAGCGAACGCCTTGTGGTAGGATTTATTTATTTCACCCTGAATTTTTGCATTATTTTGGTGAACTGTTATAAAATGAGGTGATGACGTCTATTATAGGTAAAAAAAACCGCTGCATAAAAAAATTTATATGGAAGAATATCATTTTTTAGCCCACGCCTGTAATAGTTTTTATTTATTTCACCCTGAAATTTTGCATTATTTCGGTGAACTGTTATAAAATGAGGCGATGGCGTCAATTATAGGTAAAAAAACAGCGGTATAAAAAAAATTTGTTGGAAGAATTTCATTTTTGAGCGAACGCCTCTGAAAAGGATTTATTTTTTTCACCCTGCAATTTTGCATTATTTCGGTGAACTGTTATAAAATGAGGCGATGGCGTCAATTATAGGTAAACGAACAGATGCATAAAAAAATATAGTTGGAAGAATTTCATTTTTTAACGAACGCCTCTAAATAGGATTTATTTTTTTTACCCTGGAATTTTGCAGTATTTCGGTGTACTGTTATAAAATAATAATGCGATGGCGTCAATTATAGGTAAAAAAAACAGCTGTATAAAAAAATTTAGTTAAAAGAATTTCAGTTTAAAGCGAACGCCTATAAATGGGATTTAATTATTTTAACTTGAAATTTTGCTTTATTTTGGTGAAGTGTTATAAAATGAGGCGATAGCGACAATTTTAGGTAAAAAATCAGCTGTGTAAAAAAATTTAGTTGTAAGAATTTCATTTTTTAACTAACGCCTCTAAATAGGATTTATTTATTTCACCTTGAAATTTTGCATTATTTCGATAAACTTATATAATGAGGCGATGGCGTCAATTATAGGTAAAAAAAACAGCTGTATAAAAAAATGTAGTTGGAAGAATTTAATTTTTGAACGAACGCCTCTAAATAGGATTTATTTATTACACCTAGAAATTTTGCACAATTTCGGTGAACTGTTATAAAATGAGGCGATGGCGTCAATTATAGGTAACAAAAACAGCGGTATAAAAAAAATTTTGTTGGCAGAATTTCGTTTTGAGCGAACGCCTTTAAGTAGGATTTATTTATTTCACCCTGAAGTTTTTCATTATTTCGGTGAACTATTATAAAATGAGGCGTTGGCGTAAATTATTGGTAAAAAAACAGCTGTATAAAAAAATTTAGATGGATGAATATCAATTTTTAACCCACGCCTCTAATAGTCTTTATTTATTTCACCCTGAAATTTTGCATTATTTTGGTGAACTCTTATAAAATGAGGCGATGGCGTTATTTATAGGTAAAATAACAGCGGTATGAAAAAAATTTGTTGGAAGAATTTCATTCTTGAGCGAACGCCTCTAAAAAGGATTTATTTATTTCACCCTATTTTTTGCATTATTTCGGTGAACTGTTATAAAATGAGGCGATGGCATGAATTATAGGTAAACAAACAGATGTATAAAAAAATGTAGTTGTAAGAATTTCATTTTTTAACGAACGCCTCTAAATAGGATTCATTTTTTTCACTCTGAAATTTTGCAGTATTTCGGTGTACTGTTATAAAATGAGGTGTAGGCGTCAATTATAGGTAAAAAAACATCGGTATAAAAAATTTAGTTGGAAGAATTTCATTTTTGAGCGAAAATCTCGGAGTAGGATTCATTTATTTAACCTAAATTTTGTAATATTTCTGAGACTGTTGTAAATAAGGTTACCACGTCAATGATAGGTAAAAAACAGCGGTATAAAAAAATTTACTTAGAAGAATTTCATTTTTGAGCAAACGCCTTTAAGTACGATTTAATTATTTCATCTTGAAATTTTGCTTTATTTTGGTGAAGTGTTATAAAATGAGGCGATAGCGACAATTATAGGTAAAAAATCAGCTGTGTAAAAAAATTTAGTTGTAAGAATTTCATTTTTGAGCTAACGCCTCTAAATAGGATTAATTTATTTCACCTTGAAATTTTGCATTATTTCGATGAACTTATATAATGAGGCGATGGCGTCAATTATAGGTAAAAAAACAGCTGTATAAAAAAATGTAGTTGGAAGAATTTAATTTTTGAACGAACGCCTCTAAATAGGATTTATTTATTACACCCTGAAATTTTGCACAATTTCGGTGAACTGTTATAAAATGAGGCGATGGCGTCAATTATAGGTAACAAAAACAGCGGTATAAAAAAAATTTGTTGGAAGAATTTCGTTTTGAGCGAACGCCTTTAAGTAGGATTTATTTATTTCACCCTGAAGTTTTTCATTATTTCGGTGAACTATTATAAAATGAGGCGTTGGCGTAAATTATTGGTAAAAAAACAGCTGTATAAAAAAATTTAGATGGATGAATATCAATTTTTAACCCACGCCTCTAATAGTCTTTATTTATTTCACCCTGAAATTTTGCATTATTTTGGTGAACTCTTATAAAATGAGGCGATGGCGTTATTTATAGGTAAAATAACAGCGGTATGAAAAAAATTTGTTGGAAGAATTTCATTCTTGAGCGAACGCCTCTAAAAAGGATTTATTTATTTCACCCTATTTTTTGCATTATTTCGGTGAACTGTTATAAAATGAGGCGATGGCATGAATTATAGGTAAACAAACAGATGTATAAAAAAATGTAGTTGTAAGAATTTCATTTTTTAACGAACGCCTCTAAATAGGATTCATTTTTTTCACTCTGAAATTTTGCAGTATTTCGGTGTACTGTTATAAAATGAGGTGTAGGCGTCAATTATAGGTAAAAAAACATCGGTATAAAAAATTTAGTTGGAAGAATTTCATTTTTGAGCGAAAATCTCGGAGTAGGATTCATTTATTTAACCTAAATTTTGTAATATTTCTGAGACTGTTGTAAATAAGGTTACCACGTCAATGATAGGTAAAAAACAGCGGTATAAAAAAATTTACTTAGAAGAATTTCATTTTTGAGCAAACGCCTTTAAGTACGATTTAATTATTTCATCTTGAAATTTTGCTTTATTTTGGTGAAGTGTTATAAAATGAGGCGATAGCGACAATTATAGGTAAAAAATCAGCTGTGTAAAAAAATTTAGTTGTAAGAATTTCATTTTTGAGCTAACGCCTCTAAATAGGATTAATTTATTTCACCTTGAAATTTTGCATTATTTCGATGAACTTATATAATGAGGCGATGGCGTCAATTATAGGTAAAAAAACAGCTGTATAAAAAAATGTAGTTGGAAGAATTTAATTTTTGAACGAACGCCTCTAAATAGGATTTATTTATTACACCCTGAAATTTTGCACAATTTCGGTGAACTGTTATAAAATGAGGCGATGGCGTCAATTATAGGTAACAAAAACAGCGGTATAAAAAAAATTTGTTGGAAGAATTTCATTTTTGAGGGAACCCCTCGAAAAAAGATTTATTTATTTCACCCTGCAATTTTGCATTATTTCGGTGAACTGTTATAAAATGAGGCGATGGCATGAATGTTAGGTAAAAAAAACAGATTTATAAAAAAATTTAGTTGGAAGAATTTCATTTCTCAGAAAACGTCTCTAACCTAAAATTATTTATTTCACCCTGAAATTTTGCATTATTTTCAGTGAACTGTTATAAAATGAAGCGATAGCGTCAATTATAAGTAAAAAACATATGTTTAAAAAAATTTTGTTGGCAGAATTTCTTTTTGAGCGAACGCCTTTAAGTAGGATTTATTTATTTCACCCTGAAGTTTTTTATTATTTCGGTGAACTATTATAAAATGAGGCGTTGGCGTAAATTATTGGTGAAAAGAGCTGTATAAAAAAATTTAGTTTGAAGAATTTCATTTTTTAACGAACGCCTCTAAACACGATGTATTGATTTCACCCTGAAATTTTGCATTACTTCGATGAACTGTTATATAATGAGGTGATGGCGTCAATTATTGATAAAAAAACAGCTGTATAAAAAATTTTGTTGGAAGAATTTAATTTTTGAGCGAACCCCTAAAAAAAAGATTTATTTATTTCACCCTGAATGTTTGCATAATTTCGGTGAACTGTAATAAACTGAGGCGATGGTGTAATATATACGTAAAAATTAGCCGTATACAAAAATTTAGTTGGAAGGTTTTCATTTTTAACGAACGCCTCTAAACACGATGTATTTATTTCACCCTGAAATTTTGCATTGTTTCGGTGAACTGTTATAAAATGAAGCGATTTCGTCAATTATACTTAAAAATCAGCTGTATAAAAAATTTTGTTGGGAGAATTTCATTTTTGAGCGAACGCCTTGTGGTAGGATATATTTATTTCATCGTGAAGTTTTGTATTATTTCGGTGAACTTTTATAAAATGAGGCGATGACGTCTATTATAGGTAAAAAAACAGCTGTTATAAAAAAATTTATATGGATGAATATCAATTTTTAACCCACGCCTCTAATGGTCTTTATTTATTTCACCCTGAAATTTTGCATTATTTCGGTGAACTGTGAGAATGAACATAAAATGAGACGATGGCGTAAATTATAGGTAAAAAAACAGCGGTATAAAAAAAATTGTTGGAAGAATTTCATTTTTGAGCGAACGACTCTTAATAGGATTTATTTATTTTACCCTGCAATTTTGCATTATTTCGGTGAACTGTTATAAAATGAGGCGATGGCGTGAATTCAATGAAAAAAATTTAGTTGAAAGAATTTCATTTTTGAGTGAACGCCTTTAAGAAGGATTTATTTATTTCACCCTTAAAGTATGCGTTTTTTTGGTGCACTGTTATAAATAAAGGCGTTGGCGTCAATTATAGGTAAAAAAACAGTTGTGTAAAAAAATTTAGTTTGAAGAATTTCATTTTTGAGCGAAAGTCTCTTAATAGGATTTATTTATTTCACCCTGAAATTTTGAATAATTACCGTGAAGTGTTAAACAATGAGGCGATGGCGTCAATTATAGATTTTAAAAACTATATAAAATAATTAAGTAGTAAGAACTTCATTTTTGATCGAACGCCTCTAAATGAGATTTATATTTTTCACACCTTAATTTTGCGTTATTTCGGTGTCATGTTATACAATGAGTCGATGGCATCAATTAAAGGTAAAAAGCAGCTGTTTAAAAAAATTTAGTTGTAAGAATTTCATTTTTGAGCATACACCTTTAAATAGGATTTATTTATATTACCCTGAAATTTTGCATTATTTTCGTTGAACTGTTATAAAATGAAACAATGGCGTCAATTATAAGTAAAAAACATGTATAAAAAAATTTAGTTGGAAGAATTTAATTTTTGAGCGAACGCCTCTAATTAGGATTTATTTATTTCACCCAAATATTTTGCATTATTTCGGTGAACTGTTATAAAATGAGGCAATGGCGTGAATTATAGGTAAAAAAACATATGCATAAAAAAATTTAGTTCGATGAATTTCATTTTTGAACTAACGTCTCTAAAAAGAAATTATTTATTTCACCCTGACATTTTGCATTATTTTCGGTGAACTTTGTAAAATAAAGCGATGGCGTCAATTTTAAGTAAAAAACATCTGTATAAAAAAATTCTGGTGGGAGAATTTCATTTTAGAGCGAACGCCTCTAAATGGGATTTATTTATTTCAACATGAAATTTTGCATTATTTCGGTGAACTGTTATAAAATGAAGCGATTTCGTCAATTATACTTAAAAATCAGCTGTATAAAAAATTTTGTTGGGAGAATTTCATTTTTGAGCGAACGCCTTGTGGTAGGATATATTTATTTCATCGTGAAGTTTTGTATTATTTCGGTGAACTTTTATAAAATGAGGCGATGACGTCTATTATAGGTAAAAAAACAGCTGTTATAAAAAAATTTATATGGATGAATATCAATTTTTAACCCACGCCTCTAATGGTCTTTATTTATTTCACCCTGAAATTTTGCATTATTTCGGTGAACTGTTATAAATTGAGGTGATGGCGTCAATTATAGGTAAAAAATCAGCAGTATAAAAATAATTTGTTGGAAGAATTTCATTTTTGAGCGTACGCCTCTAAAAAGGATTTATTTATTTCACCCTGCAATTTTGCATTATTTCGGTGAACTGTTATGAATTGAGGCGATGACATCTTTTATGCGTAAAAAAACAGCTGTATAAAAAAATTTAGTTGGAAGAATTTAATTTTTGAGCGAGCCCCTCAAAAAAGGATTTATTTACTTCACCCTGAAAGTTTGCATTATTTCAGTGCACTGTTATAAATAAAGGCGAATGCGTCACATATAGGTAAAAAAATAGCTGTATAAAAAATTTTAGTTTGAAGAATTTAATTTTTGAGCGAACGACTTGTGGTAGGATTTATTTATTTCACCCTGAAATTTTGCATTATATCGGTGAACTGTTATAAAATAAGGCGATGGCGTCAATTGTAGGTAAAAAAAACAGATGTATAAAAAAATTTTGTTGGAAGAATTTCATTTTTTAGCGAACGCCTGTAAATGGGATTTATTTATTTCAACCTGAAATTTTGCATTATTTCTGTGAACTGATACAAAATTAGGCGATGGAGTATACTATAGGTAAAAAAACAACTGTTTAAAAAAATTTAGTTGAAAGAATTTCATTTTTGAGCGAACGCCTTTAAGAAGGATTTATTTATTTCACCCTGAAATTATGCATTATTTCGGTGCACTGTTATAAAATGAGGCGATGCCGTTAATTATAGGTCAAAAAAAAGATGTTTAAAAAAATTTTGTTGGAAGAATATCATTGTGGAGCGAATGCGCTTAAATAGGATTTATTTATATTACCCTGAAATTTTGCATTATTTTCGTTGAACTGTTATAAAATGAAACAATGGCGTCAATTATAAGTAAAAAACATCTGTATAAAAAAATTCTGTTGGGAGAATTTCATTTTTGATCGAACGCCTCTAAATGGGATTTATATTTTTCACCCTGCAATTTTGCGTTATTTCGGTGTCATGTTATACAATGAGTCGATGGCATCAATTAAAGGTAAAAAGCAGCTGTTTAAAAAAATTTAGTTGTAAGAATTTCATTTTTGAGCAAACACCTTTAAATAGAATTTATTTATTTCACCTTGAAATTTTGCATTATTTCGGTGAACTGTTATAAAATGAGGCAATGGCGTAAATTATAGGTAAAAAAAACAGCGGTATAAAAAAAATTTGTTGGAAGAATTTCATTTTTGAGCGAACGCCCCTAATTAGGATTTATTTATTTCACCCTGCAATTTTGCATTATTTCGGTGCTGTTATAAAATGAGGCAATGGCGTAAATTATAGGTAAAAAAACATATTTATAAAAAAATTTAGTTCGATGAATTTCATTTTTGAACTAACGTCTCTAAAAAGAAATTATTTATTTCACCCTGACATTTTGCATTATTTTCGGTGAACTTTATAAAATAAAGCGATGGCGTCAATTTTAAGTAAAAAACATCTGTATAAAAAAATTCTGGTGGGAGAATTTCATTTTACAGCGAACGCCTCTAAATGGGATTTGTTTATTTCAACATGAAATTTTGCATTATTTCGATGAACTGTTATAAAATGAAGCGATTTCGTCAATTATACTTAAAAATCAGCTGTATAAAAA
The DNA here is from genome assembly GCA_933228895.1 of Platycnemis pennipes. Lineage (NCBI taxonomy): Eukaryota > Metazoa > Arthropoda > Insecta > Odonata > Platycnemididae > Platycnemis > Platycnemis pennipes. Next base: position 17,046,957 of record OW121856.1, read on the forward strand.
AATTTTGTTGGGAGAATTTCATTTTTGAGCGAACGCCTTGTGGTAGGATATATTTATTTCATCGTGAAGTTTTGCATTATTTCGGTGTACTTTTATAAAATGAGGCGATGACGTCTATTATAGGTAAAAAAACAGCTGTATAAAAAAATTTAGATGGAGGAATATGAATTTTTAACACCTCTAAGTAGTACTTATTAGTTTCACCCTGAAATTTAGCATTTTTTTCGGTGAACTGTTACACAATGAGGCGATGGCGTCAATTCTAGGTAAAAAATCTGCTTCTTAAAAAAATTAAAATGGATGAATTTCATTTTTGCGCGAACGCCTTTAAATAGGATTTATTTATTCCACCCCGCAATTTAACATTATTCCGGTGAACTGTTATAAAATGAGTCAATGGCGTTAATTATAGGTAAAAAAAACAGATGATAAAAAAAATTTAGTTCGAAGAATTTCATTTTTGAGCAAATGTCTCTAAAATGAAATTATTTATTTCACACTCAAATTTGGCATTATATTCGGTGAATTGTTATAAAATGAGGCGAGGACGTCAATTATAGATATTATAAGGTCAAAAAACCAATGTATAAAAAATTCTGTTGGAAGAATTTCATTTTTAAGCGACCGCGCTTAAATAGGATTTATTTATTTCACCCTGAAATTTTGTATTATTTTCGTTTAACTGTTATAAAATGAAGCGATGGCCTCAATTATAAGTAATAAACATCTGTTGAAAAAAATTTTGTTGGAAGAATTTCATTTTTGAGCGAACGCCTTGTGGTAGGATTTATTTATTTCACCCTGAATTTTTGCATTATTTTGGTGAACTGTTATAAAATGAGGTGATGACGTCTATTATAGGTAAAAAAAACCGCTGCATAAAAAAATTTATATGGAAGAATATCATTTTTTAGCCCACGCCTGTAATAGTTTTTATTTATTTCACCCTGAAATTTTGCATTATTTCGGTGAACTGTTATAAAATGAGGCGATGGCGTCAATTATAGGTAAAAAAACAGCGGTATAAAAAAAATTTGTTGGAAGAATTTCATTTTTGAGCGAACGCCTCTGAAAAGGATTTATTTTTTTCACCCTGCAATTTTGCATTATTTCGGTGAACTGTTATAAAATGAGGCGATGGCGTGAATTATAGGTAAACGAACAGATGCATAAAAAAATATAGTTGGAAGAATTTCATTTTTGAGCGAACGCCTCTGAAAAGGATTTATTTTTTTCACCCTGCAATTTTGCATTATTTCGGTGAACTGTTATAAAATGAGGCGATGGCGTCAATTATAGGTAAACGAACAGATGCATAAAAAAATATAGTTGGAAGAATTTCATTTTTTAACGAACGCCTCTAAATAGGATTTATTTTTTTTACCCTGGAATTTTGCAGTATTTCGGTGTACTGTTATAAAATAATAATGCGATGGCGTCAATTATAGGTAAAAAAAACAGCTGTATAAAAAAATTTAGTTAAAAGAATTTCAGTTTTTAGCGAACGCCTATAAATGGGATTTAATTATTTTAACTTGAAATTTTGCTTTATTTTGGTGAAGTGTTATAAAATGAGGCGATAGCGACAATTTTAGGTAAAAAATCAGCTGTGTAAAAAAATTTAGTTGTAAGAATTTCATTTTTTAACTAACGCCTCTAAATAGGATTTATTTATTTCACCTTGAAATTTTGCATTATTTCGATAAACTTATATAATGAGGCGATGGCGTCAATTATAGGTAAAAAAAACAGCTGTATAAAAAAATGTAGTTGGAAGAATTTAATTTTTGAACGAACGCCTCTAAATAGGATTTATTTATTACACCTAGAAATTTTGCACAATTTCGGTGAACTGTTATAAAATGAGGCGATGGCGTCAATTATAGGTAACAAAAACAGCGGTATAAAAAAAATTTGTTGGAAGAATTTCATTTTTGAGGGAACCCCTCGAAAAAAGATTTATTTATTTCACCCTGCAATTTTGCATTATTTCGGTGAACTGTTATAAAATGAGGCGATGGCATGAATGTTAGGTAAAAAAAACAGATTTATAAAAAAATTTAGTTGGAAGAATTTCATTTCTCAGAAAACGTCTCTAACCTAAAATTATTTATTTCACCCTGAAATTTTGCATTATTTTCGGTGAACTGTTATAAAATGAAGCGATGACGTCAATTATAAGTAAAAAACATCTGTATAAAAAAATTTTGTTGGCAGAATTTCGTTTTGAGCGAACGCCTTTAAGTAGGATTTATTTATTTCACCCTGAAGTTTTTCATTATTTCGGTGAACTATTATAAAATGAGGCGTTGGCGTAAATTATTGGTAAAAAAACAGCTGTATAAAAAAATTTAGATGGATGAATATCAATTTTTAACCCACGCCTCTAATAGTCTTTATTTATTTCACCCTGAAATTTTGCATTATTTTGGTGAACTCTTATAAAATGAGGCGATGGCGTTATTTATAGGTAAAATAACAGCGGTATGAAAAAAATTTGTTGGAAGAATTTCATTCTTGAGCGAACGCCTCTAAAAAGGATTTATTTATTTCACCCTATTTTTTGCATTATTTCGGTGAACTGTTATAAAATGAGGCGATGGCATGAATTATAGGTAAACAAACAGATGTATAAAAAAATGTAGTTGTAAGAATTTCATTTTTTAACGAACGCCTCTAAATAGGATTCATTTTTTTCACTCTGAAATTTTGCAGTATTTCGGTGTACTGTTATAAAATGAGGTGTAGGCGTCAATTATAGGTAAAAAAACATCGGTATAAAAAATTTAGTTGGAAGAATTTCATTTTTGAGCGAAAATCTCGGAGTAGGATTCATTTATTTAACCTAAATTTTGTAATATTTCTGAGACTGTTGTAAATAAGGTTACCACGTCAATGATAGGTAAAAAACAGCGGTATAAAAAAATTTACTTAGAAGAATTTCATTTTTGAGCAAACGCCTTTAAGTACGATTTAATTATTTCATCTTGAAATTTTGCTTTATTTTGGTGAAGTGTTATAAAATGAGGCGATAGCGACAATTATAGGTAAAAAATCAGCTGTGTAAAAAAATTTAGTTGTAAGAATTTCATTTTTGAGCTAACGCCTCTAAATAGGATTAATTTATTTCACCTTGAAATTTTGCATTATTTCGATGAACTTATATAATGAGGCGATGGCGTCAATTATAGGTAAAAAAACAGCTGTATAAAAAAATGTAGTTGGAAGAATTTAATTTTTGAACGAACGCCTCTAAATAGGATTTATTTATTACACCCTGAAATTTTGCACAATTTCGGTGAACTGTTATAAAATGAGGCGATGGCGTCAATTATAGGTAACAAAAACAGCGGTATAAAAAAAATTTGTTGGAAGAATTTCATTTTTGAGGGAACCCCTCGAAAAAAGATTTATTTATTTCACCCTGCAATTTTGCATTATTTCGGTGAACTGTTATAAAATGAGGCGATGGCATGAATGTTAGGTAAAAAAAACAGATTTATAAAAAAATTTAGTTGGAAGAATTTCATTTCTCAGAAAACGTCTCTAACCTAAAATTATTTATTTCACCCTGAAATTTTGCATTATTTTCAGTGAACTGTTATAAAATGAAGCGATAGCGTCAATTATAAGTAAAAAACATATGTTTAAAAAAATTTTGTTGGCAGAATTTCTTTTTGAGCGAACGCCTTTAAGTAGGATTTATTTATTTCACCCTGAAGTTTTTTATTATTTCGGTGAACTATTATAAAATGAGGCGTTGGCGTAAATTATTGGTGAAAAGAGCTGTATAAAAAAATTTAGTTTGAAGAATTTCATTTTTTAACGAACGCCTCTAAACACGATGTATTGATTTCACCCTGAAATTTTGCATTACTTCGATGAACTGTTATATAATGAGGTGATGGCGTCAATTATTGATAAAAAAACAGCTGTATAAAAAATTTTGTTGGAAGAATTTAATTTTTGAGCGAACCCCTAAAAAAAAGATTTATTTATTTCACCCTGAATGTTTGCATAATTTCGGTGAACTGTAATAAACTGAGGCGATGGTGTAATATATACGTAAAAATTAGCCGTATACAAAAATTTAGTTGGAAGGTTTTCATTTTTAACGAACGCCTCTAAACACGATGTATTTATTTCACCCTGAAATTTTGCATTGTTTCGGTGAACTGTTATAAAATGAAGCGATTTCGTCAATTATACTTAAAAATCAGCTGTATAAAAAATTTTGTTGGGAGAATTTCATTTTTGAGCGAACGCCTTGTGGTAGGATATATTTATTTCATCGTGAAGTTTTGTATTATTTCGGTGAACTTTTATAAAATGAGGCGATGACGTCTATTATAGGTAAAAAAACAGCTGTTATAAAAAAATTTATATGGATGAATATCAATTTTTAACCCACGCCTCTAATGGTCTTTATTTATTTCACCCTGAAATTTTGCATTATTTCGGTGAACTGTGAGAATGAACATAAAATGAGACGATGGCGTAAATTATAGGTAAAAAAACAGCGGTATAAAAAAAATTGTTGGAAGAATTTCATTTTTGAGCGAACGACTCTTAATAGGATTTATTTATTTTACCCTGCAATTTTGCATTATTTCGGTGAACTGTTATAAAATGAGGCGATGGCGTGAATTCAATGAAAAAAATTTAGTTGAAAGAATTTCATTTTTGAGTGAACGCCTTTAAGAAGGATTTATTTATTTCACCCTTAAAGTATGCGTTTTTTTGGTGCACTGTTATAAATAAAGGCGTTGGCGTCAATTATAGGTAAAAAAACAGTTGTGTAAAAAAATTTAGTTCGAAGAATTTCATTTTTGAGCGAAAGTCTCTTAATAGGATTTATTTATTTCACCCTGAAATTTTGAATAATTACCGTGAAGTGTTAAACAATGAGGCGATGGCGTCAATTATAGATTTTAAAAACTATATAAAATAATTAAGTAGTAAGAACTTCATTTTTGATCGAACGCCTCTAAATGGGATTTATATTTTTCACACCTTAATTTTGCGTTATTTCGGTGTCATGTTATACAATGAGTCGATGGCATCAATTAAAGGTAAAAAGCAGCTGTTTAAAAAAATTTAGTTGTAAGAATTTCATTTTTGAGCATACACCTTTAAATAGGATTTATTTATATTACCCTGAAATTTTGCATTATTTTCGTTGAACTGTTATAAAATGAAACAATGGCGTCAATTATAAGTAAAAAACATGTATAAAAAAATTTAGTTGGAAGAATTTAATTTTTGAGCGAACGCCTCTAATTAGGATTTATTTATTTCACCCAAATATTTTGCATTATTTCGGTGAACTGTTATAAAATGAGGCAATGGCGTAAATTATAGGTAAAAAAAACAGCGGTATAAAAAAAATTTGTTGGAAGAATTTCATTTTTGAGCGAACGCCTCTAAATAGGATTTATTTATTTCACCCTGCAATTTTGCATTATTTCGTTGCTGTTATAAAATGAGGCAATGGCGTGAATTATAGGTAAAAAAACATATGTATAAAAAAATTTAGTTCGATGAATTTCATTTTTGAACTAACGTCTCTAAAAAGAAATTATTTATTTCACCCTGACATTTTGCATTATTTTCGGTGAACTTTATAAAATAAAGCGATGGCGTCAATTTTAAGTAAAAAACATCTGTATAAAAAAATTCTGGTGGGAGAATTTCATTTTAGAGCGAACGCCTCTAAATGGGATTTATTTATTTCAACATGAAATTTTGCATTATTTCGGTGAACTGTTATAAAATGAAGCGATTTCGTCAATTATACTTAAAAATCAGCTGTATAAAAAATTTTGTTGGGAGAATTTCATTTTTGAGCGAACGCCTTGTGGTAGGATATATTTATTTCATCGTGAAGTTTTGTATTATTTCGGTGAACTTTTATAAAATGAGGCGATGACGTCTATTATAGGTAAAAAAACAGCTGTTATAAAAAAATTTATATGGATGAATATCAATTTTTAACCCACGCCTCTAATGGTCTTTATTTATTTCACCCTGAAATTTTGCATTATTTCGGTGAACTGTTATAAATTGAGGTGATGGCGTCAATTATAGGTAAAAAATCAGCAGTATAAAAATAATTTGTTGGAAGAATTTCATTTTTGAGCGTACGCCTCTAAAAAGGATTTATTTATTTCACCCTGCAATTTTGCATTATTTCGGTGAACTGTTATGAATTGAGGCGATGACATCTTTTATGCGTAAAAAAACAGCTGTATAAAAAAATTTAGTTGGAAGAATTTAATTTTTGAGCGAGCCCCTCAAAAAAGGATTTATTTACTTCACCCTGAAAGTTTGCATTATTTCAGTGCACTGTTATAAATAAAGGCGAATGCGTCACATATAGGTAAAAAAATAGCTGTATAAAAAATTTTAGTTTGAAGAATTTAATTTTTGAGCGAACGACTTGTGGTAGGATTTATTTATTTCACCCTGAAATTTTGCATTATATCGGTGAACTGTTATAAAATAAGGCGATGGCGTCAATTGTAGGTAAAAAAAACAGATGTATAAAAAAATTTTGTTGGAAGAATTTCATTTTTTAGCGAACGCCTGTAAATGGGATTTATTTATTTCAACCTGAAATTTTGCATTATTTCTGTGAACTGATACAAAATTAGGCGATGGAGTATACTATAGGTAAAAAAACAACTGTTTAAAAAAATTTAGTTGAAAGAATTTCATTTTTGAGCGAACGCCTTTAAGAAGGATTTATTTATTTCACCCTGAAATTATGCATTATTTCGGTGCACTGTTATAAAATGAGGCGATGCCGTTAATTATAGGTCAAAAAAAAGATGTTTAAAAAAATTTTGTTGGAAGAATATCATTGTGGAGCGAATGCGCTTAAATAGGATTTATTTATATTACCCTGAAATTTTGCATTATTTTCGTTGAACTGTTATAAAATGAAACAATGGCGTCAATTATAAGTAAAAAACATCTGTAAAAAAAAATTCTGTTGGGAGAATTTCATTTTTGAGCGAACGCCCTGTGGTAGGATTTCTTTATTTCACCCTGATGTTTTGCATTATATCGGTGAACTGTTATAAAATGAGGCGATGGCGTCAATTATAGGTAAAAAAAAGCTGTATAAATAAATTTAGTTGGAAGAATTTCAGTTTTTTGCGAACGCCTATAAATGGGATTCATTTATTTCAGCCTGAAATTTTGCATTATTTCGGTGAACTGTTACAAAATGAAACGATGGAGTATACTATAGGTAAAAAAACAGCTGTTTAAAAAAATTTAGTTGAAAGAATTTCATTTTTGAGTGAACGCCTTTAAGAAGGATTTATTTATTTCACCCTTAAAGTATGCGTTATTTTGGTGCACTGTTATAAATAAAGGCGTTGGCGTCAATTATAGGTAAAAAAACAGTTGTATAAAAAAATTTAGTTTGAAGGAATTCATTTTTGAGCGAAAGTCTCTTAATAGGATTTATTTATTTCACCCTGAAATTTTGAATAATTACCGTGAAGTGTTAAACAATGAGGCGATGGCGTCAATTATAGATTTTAAAAACTATATAAAATAATTAAGTAGTAAGAACTTCATTTTTGATCGAACGCCTCTAAATGGGATTTATATTTTTCACCATGCAATTTTGCATTATTTCGGTGAACTGTTATAAAATGAGGCAATGGCGTAAATTATAGGTAAAAAAAACAGCGGTATAAAAAAAATTTGTTGGAAGAATTTCATTTTTGAGCGAACGCCTCTAATTAGGATTTATTTATTTCACCCTGCAATTTTGCATTATTTCGGTGCTGTTATAAAATGAGGCATTGGCGTGGATTATAGGTAAAAAAACATATTTATAAAAAAATTTAGTTCGATGAATTTCATTTTTGAACTAACGTCTCTAAAAAGAAATTATTTATTTCACCCTGACATTTTGCATTATTTTCGGTGAACTTTATAAAATAAAGCGATGGCGTCAATTTTAAGTAAAAAACATCTGTATAAAAAAAGTCTGGTTAGGAGAATTTCATTTTACAGCGAACGCCTCTAAATGGGATTTATTTATTTCAACATAAAATTTTGCATTATTTCGGTGAACTGTTATAAAATGAAGCGATTTCGTCAATTATACTTAAAAATCAGCTGTATAAAAAAATTTTGTTGGGAGAATTTCATTTTTGAGCGAACGCCTTGTGGTAGGATATATTTATTTCATCGTGAAGTTTTGCATTATTTCGGTGAACTTTTATAAAATGAGGCGATGATGTCTATTATAGGTAAAAAAACAGCTGTATAAAAAAATTTAGATGGATGAATATCAATTTTTAACCCACGCCTCTAATAGTCTTTATTTATTTCACCCTGAAATTTTGCATTATTTTGGTGAACTGTTATAAAATGAGGGGATGGCGTTATTTATAGGTAAAATAACAGCGGTATAAAAAAAATTTGTTGGAAGAATTTCGTTCTTGAGCGAACGCCTCTAAAAAGGATTTATTTATTTCACCCTATTTTTTGCATTATTTCGGTGAACTGTTATAAAATGAGGCGATGGCATGAATTATAGTTAACAAACAGATGTATAAAAAAATTTAGTTGGATGAATTTCATTTTTTCGCGATCGCCTCTAAATAGGATTTATTTTTTTCACTCTGAAATTTTGCAGTATTCCGGTGTACTGTTATAAAATGAGGTGTAGGCGTCAATTATAGGTAAAAAAACATCGGTATAAAAAAATTTAGTTGGAAGAATTACATTTTTGAGCGAAAATCTCGGAGTAGGATTCATTTATTTAACCTAAATTTTGTAATATTTCTGAGACTGTTGTAAATAAGGTGACCACGTCAATGATAGGTAAAAAACAGCGGTATAAAAAAATTTACTTAGAAGAATTTCATTTTTGAGCAAACGCCTTTAAGTACGATTTAATTATTTCATCTTGAAATTTTGCTTTATTTTGGTGAAGTGTTATAAAATGAGGCGATAGCGAAAATTATAGGTAAAAAATCAGCTGTGTAAAAAAATTTAGTTGGAAGAATTTAATTTTTGAACGAACGCCTCCAAATAGGATTTATTTATTACACCCTGAAATTTTGCACAATTTCGGTGAACTGTTATAAAATGAGGCGATGGCGTCAATTATAGGTAACAAAAACAGCGGTAAAAATTAAATTTGTTGGAAGAATTTCATTTTTGAGGGAACCCCTCGAAAAAAGATTTATTTATTTCACCCTGCAATTTTGCATCATTTCGGTGAACTGTTATTAAATGAGGCGATGGCATGAATGTTAGGTAAAAAAAACAGATTTATAAAAAAAATTTAGTTGGAAGAATATCATTTCTCAGAAAACGTCTCTAACCTAAAATTATTTATTTCACCCTGAAATTTTGCATTATTTTCGGTGAACTGGTATAAAATTAAGCGATGGCGTCAATTATAAGTAAAAAACATCTGTATTAAAAAATTTTGTTGGCAGAATTTCTTTTTGAGCGAACGCCTTGTAGGATTTATTTATTTCACCCTGACGTTTTTCATTATTTCGGTGAACTATTATAAAATGAGGCGTTGGCGTAAATTATTGGTGAAAAGAGCTGTATAAAAAAATTTAGTTGGAAGAATTTCATTTTTGTGCGAACGACTCTAAACACGATGTATTGATTTCACCGTGAAATTTTACATTACTTCGATGAACTGTTATAAAATGAGGCGATGGCGTCAATTATAGGTAAAAAAACAGCGGTATAAAAAAAATTATTGGAAGAATTTCATTTTTGAGCGAACGACTCTTAATAGGAATTATTTATTCCACCCTGCAATTTTGCATTATTTCGGTGAACTGTTATAAAATGAGGCGATGGCGTGAATTCAATGAAAAAAAACATATGTATGAAAAAATATATTTGGAATAATTTCATTTTTCAGCAAACGTCATTAAAGAGAAATTATTTATTTCAACGCGAAATTTTGCATTATTTTCGGTGAACTGTTATAAAATGAGGATATGGCGTCAATTTCAGGTAAAAAATCAGCTGTATAAAAAAATTTAGCTGTAAGAATTTCATTTTAGAGAGCGCCTCTAAGTAAGATTTATTAATTTCACTAGAAATTTTGCATATTTCTCGGTGAACTGTTATAAAATGAGGCATTGGCGTGAATTATAGGTAAAAAAACATATTTATAAAAAAATTTAGTTCGATGAATTTCATTTTTGAACTAACGTCTCTAAAAAGAAATTATTTATTTCACCCTGAAATTTTGCATTATTTTCGGTGAACTGTTATAAAATGAAGCGATGGCGTCAATTATAAGTAAAAAACATCTGTATAAAAAAATTTTGTTGGCAGAATTTCTTTTTGAGCGAACGCCGTTAAGTAGGATTTACTTATTTCACCCTGAAGTTTTTCATTATTTCGGTGAACTATTATAAAATGAGACGTTGGCGTAAATTATTGGTAAAAAAACAGCTGTATAAAAAAATTTAGATGGATGAATATCAATTTTTAACCCACGCCTCTAATAGTCTTTATTTATTTCACCCTGAAATTTTGCATTATTTTGGTGAACTGTTATAAAATGAGGCGATGGCGTTATTTATAGGTAAAATAACAGCGGTATAAAAAAAATTTGTTGGAAGAATTTCATTCTTGAGCGAACGCCTCTAAAAAGGCTTTATTTATTTCACCCTATTTTTTGCATTATTTCGGTGAACTGTTATAAAATGAGGCGATGGCATGAATTATAGGTAAACAAACAGATGTATAAAAAAATTTAGTTGGAAGAATTTCATTTTTTAACGAACGCCTCTAAATAGGATTTATTTTTTTCACTCTGAAATTTTGCAGTATTTCGGTGTACTGTTATAAAATGAGGTGTAGGTGTCAATTATAGGTAAAAAAACATCGGTATAAAAAATTTAGTTGGAAGAATTACATTTTTGAGCGAAAATCTCGGAGTAGGATTCATTTATTTAACCTAAATTTTGTAATATTTCTGAGACTGTTGTAAATAAGGTGACCACGTACTTGATAGGTAAAAAATAGCGGTATAAAAAAATTTACTTAGAAGAATTTCATTTTTGAGCAAACGCCTTTAAGTACTATTTTATTATTTCATCTTGAAATTTTGCTTTATTTTGGTGGTGTTATAAAATGAGGCGATAGCGACAATTATAGGTAAAAAATCAGCTGTGTAAAAAAATTTAGTTGTAAGAATTTCATTTTTGAGCTAACGCCTCTAAATAGGATTTATTTATTTCACCTTGAAATTTTGCATTATTTCGATGAACTTATATAATGAGGCGATGGCGTCAATTATAGGTAAAAAAAACAGCTGTATAAAAAAATGTAGTTGGAAGAATTTAATTTTTGACCGAACGCCTCTAAATAGGATTTATTTATTACACCCTGAAATTTTGCACAATTTCGGTGAACTGTTATAAAATGAGGCGATGGCGTCAATTATAGGTAACAAAAACAGCGGTATAAAAAAAATTTGTTGGAAGAATTTCATTTTTGAGGGAACCCCTCGAAAAAAGATTTATTTATTTCACCCTGCAATTTTGCATTATTTCGGTGAACTGTTATTAAATGAGGCGATGGCATGAATGTTAGGTAAAAAAAACAGATTTATAAAAAAATTTAGTTGGAAGAATATCATTTCTCAGAAAACGTCTCTAACCTAAAATTATTTATTTCACCCTGAAATTTTGCATTATTTTCGGTGAACTGTTATAAAATGAAGCGATGGCGTCAATTATAAGTAAAAAACATCTGTATTAAAAAATTTTGTTGGCAGAATTTCTTTTTGAGCGAACGCCTTGTAGGATTTATTTATTTCACCCTGAAGTTTTTCATTATTTCGGTGAACTATTATAAAATGAGGCGTTGGCGTAAATTATTGGTGAAAAGAGCTGTATAAAAAATTTAGTTGGAAGAATTTCATTTTTTAACGAACGACTCTAAACACGATGTATTGATTTCACCGTGAAATTTTACATTACTTCGATGAACTGTTATAAAATGAGGCGATGGCGTCAATTATAGGTAAAAAAACAGCGGTATAAAAAAAATTATTGGAAGAATTTCATTTTTGAGCGAACGACTCTTAATAGGATTTATTTATTCCACCCTGCAATTTTGCATTATTTCGGTGAACTGTTATAAAATGAGGCGATGGCGTGAATTCAATGAAAAAAAACATATGTATAAAAAAATATATTTGGAATAATTTCATTTTTCAGCAAACGTCATTAAAGAGAAATTATTTATTTCACCGCGAAATTTTGCATTATTTTCGGTGAACTGTTATAAAATGAGGATATGGCGTCAATTTCAGGTAAAAAATCAGCTGTATAAAAAAATTTAGCTGTAAGAATTTCATTTTAGAGAGCGCCTCTAAGTAAGATTTATTAATTTCACTAGAAATTTTGCATATTTCTCGGTGAACTGTTATAAAATGAGGCGATGGCGTCAATTTTACGTAAAAAATCAGCTGGATAAAAAAATTTAGTAAAATGAATTTCATTTTTTAGCGAACATCTCTAAATAGGATTTATTTTTTCACCTTGAAAATATGCATTTTTTTCGTTGAACTGTTATAAAATGAGGCGATGGCATGAATGTTAGGTAAAAAAAACAGATTTATAAAAAAAATTTAGTTGGAAGAATATCATTTCTCAGAAAACGTCTCTAACCTAAAATTATTTATTTCACCCTGAAATTTTGCATTATTTTCGGTGAACTGGTATAAAATTAAGCGATGGCGTCAATTATAAGTAAAAAACATCTGTATTAAAAAATTTTGTTGGCAGAATTTCTTTTTGAGCGAACGCCTTGTAGGATTTATTTATTTCACCCTGACGTTTTTCATTATTTCGGTGAACTATTATAAAATGAGGCGTTGGCGTAAATTATTGGTGAAAAGAGCTGTATAAAAAAATTTAGTTGGAAGAATTTCATTTTTGTGCGAACGACTCTAAACACGATGTATTGATTTCACCGTGAAATTTTACATTACTTCGATGAACTGTTATAAAATGAGGCGATGGCGTCAATTATAGGTAAAAAAACAGCGGTATAAAAAAAATTATTGGAAGAATTTCATTTTTGAGCGAACGACTCTTAATAGGATTTATTTATTCCACCCTGCAATTTTGCATTATTTCGGTGAACTGTTATAAAATGAGGCGATGGCGTGAATTCAATGAAAAAAAACATATGTATGAAAAAATATATTTGGAATAATTTCATTTTTCAGCAAACGTCATTAAAGAGAAATTATTTATTTCAACGCGAAATTTTGCATTATTTTCGGTGAACTGTTATAAAATGAGGATATGGCGTCAATTTCAGGTAAAAAATCAGCTGTATAAAAAAATTTAGCTGTAAGAATTTCATTTTAGAGAGCGCCTCTAAGTAAGATTTATTAATTTCACTAGAAATTTTGCATATTTCTCGGTGAACTGTTATAAAATGAGGCATTGGCGTGAATTATAGGTAAAAAAACATATTTATAAAAAAATTTAGTTCGATGAATTTCATTTTTGAACTAACGTCTCTAAAAAGAAATTATTTATTTCACCCTGAAATTTTGCATTATTTTCGGTGAACTGTTATAAAATGAAGCGATGGCGTCAATTATAAGTAAAAAACATCTGTATAAAAAAATTTTGTTGGCAGAATTTCTTTTTGAGCGAACGCCGTTAAGTAGGATTTACTTATTTCACCCTGAAGTTTTTCATTATTTCGGTGAACTATTATAAAATGAGACGTTGGCGTAAATTATTGGTAAAAAAACAGCTGTATAAAAAAATTTAGATGGATGAATATCAATTTTTAACCCACGCCTCTAATAGTCTTTATTTATTTCACCCTGAAATTTTGCATTATTTTGGTGAACTGTTATAAAATGAGGCGATGGCGTTATTTATAGGTAAAATAACAGCGGTATAAAAAAAATTTGTTGGAAGAATTTCATTCTTGAGCGAACGCCTCTAAAAAGGCTTTATTTATTTCACCCTATTTTTTGCATTATTTCGGTGAACTGTTATAAAATGAGGCGATGGCATGAATTATAGGTAAACAAACAGATGTATAAAAAAATTTAGTTGGAAGAATTTCATTTTTTAACGAACGCCTCTAAATAGGATTTATTTTTTTCACTCTGAAATTTTGCAGTATTTCGGTGTACTGTTATAAAATGAGGTGTAGGTGTCAATTATAGGTAAAAAAACATCGGTATAAAAAATTTAGTTGGAAGAATTACATTTTTGAGCGAAAATCTCGGAGTAGGATTCATTTATTTAACCTAAATATTGTAATATTTCTGAGACTGTTGTAAATAAGGTGACCACGTACTTGATAGGTAAAAAATAGCGGTATAAAAAAATTTACTTAGAAGAATTTCATTTTTGAGCAAACGCCTTTAAGTACTATTTTATTATTTCATCTTGAAATTTTGCTTTATTTTGGTGGTGTTATAAAATGAGGCGATAGCGACAATTATAGGTAAAAAATCAGCTGTGTAAAAAAATTTAGTTGTAAGAATTTCAGTTTTTAGCGAACGCCTATAAATGGGATTTATTTATTTCAACTTCAAATTTTGCTTTATTTTGGTGAAGTGTTATAAAATGAGGCAATAGCGACAATTATAGGTAAAAAATCAGCTGTGTAAAAAAATTTAGTTGTAAGAATTTCATTTTTGAGCTAACGCCTCTAAATAGGATTTATTTATTTCACCTTGAAATTTTGCATTATTTCGATGAACTGTTATAAAATGAGGCGATGGCGTCAATTATAGGTAAAAAAAACAGCTGTATAAAAAAATGTAGTTGAAAGAATTTAATTTTTGAACGAACGCCTCTAAATAGGATTTATTTATTACACTCTGAAATTTTGCAAAATTTCGGTGAACTGTTATGAATTGAGGCGATCACGTCTATTATACGTAAAAAAACAGCTGTATAAAAAAATTTAGTTGGAAGAATTTAATTTTTGAGCGAGCCCCTCAAAAAAGGATTTATTTACTTCACCCTGAAAGTTTGCATTATTTCGGTGCACTGTTATAAATAAAGGCGAATGCGTCAATTATAGGTAAAAAAATATCTGTATAAAAAATTTTAGTTTGAAGAATTCCATTTTTGAGCGAAGTCCTTGTGGTAGGATTTATTTATTTCACCCTGAAATTTTGCATTATATCGGTGAACTGTTATAAAATTAGGCGATGGCATTAATGTTAGGTAAAAAAAACAGATTTATAAAAAAATTTAGTTGGAAGAATATCATTTCTCAGAAAACGTCTCTAACCTAAAATTATTTATTTCACCCTGAAATTTTGCATTATTTTCGGTGAACTGTTATAAAATGAAGCGATGGCGTCAATTATAAGTAAAAAACATCTGTATAAAAAAATTTTGCAGAATTTCTTTTTGAGCGAACGCCTATAAGTAGGATTTATTTATTTCACCCTGAAATTTTACATTACTTCGATGAACTGTTATATAATGAGGTGATGGCGTCAATTATTGATAAAAAAACAGCTGTATAAAAAAATTTTGTTGGAAGAATTTAATTTTTGAGCGAACCCCTAAAAAAAAGTTATATAAAATGAAGCGATGGCCTCAATTTTAAGTAATAAACATCTGTTGAAAAAAATATTGTTGGAAGAATTTCATTTTTGAGCGAAGGCCTTGTGGTAGGATTTATTTATTTCACCCTGAAATTTTGCATTATTTCGGTGAACTGTTATAAAATGAGGCGATGGCGTGAATTATAGGTAAACGAACAGATGTATAAAAAAATGTAGTTGGAAGAATTTAATTTTTGAACGAACGCCTCTAAATAGGATTTATTTATTACACCCTGAAATTTTGCACAATTTCGGTGAACTGTTATAAAATGAGGCGATGGGGTCAATTATAGGTAACAAAAACAGCGGTATAAAAAAAATTTTTTGGAATAATTTCATTTTTGAGGGAACCCCTCGAAAAAAGATTTATTTATTTCACCCTGCAATTTTGCATTATTTCGGTGAACTGTTATAAAATGAAGCGATGGCATGAATGTTAGGTAAAAAAAACAGATTTATAAAAAAATTTAGTTGGAAGAATATCATTTCTCAGAAAACGTCTCTAACCTAAAATTATTTATTTCACCCTGAAATTTTGCATTATTTTCGGTGAACTGTTATAAAATGAAGCGATGGCGTCAATTATAAGTAAAAAACATCTGTATAAAAAAATTTTGTTGGCAGAATTTCTTTTTGAGCGAACGCCTTTAAGTAGGATTAATTTATTTCACCCTGACGTTTTTCATTACTTCGGTGAACGATTATAAAATGAGGCGTTGGCGTAAATTTTTGGTGAAAAGAGCTGTATAAAAAAATTTAGTTGGAAGAATTTCATTTTTTAACGAACGCCTCTAAACACGATGTATTGATTTCACCCTGAAATTTTACATTACTTCGATGAACTGTTATAAAATGAGGCGATGGCGTCAATTATAGGTAACAAAAACAGCGGTATAAAAAAAATTTGTTGGAAGAATTTCATTTTTGAGGGAACCCCTCGAAAAAAGATTTATTTATTTCACCCTGCAATTTTGCATTATTTCGGTGAACTGTTATAAAATGAGGCGATGGCATGAATGTAAGGTAAAAAAAACCGATTTATAAAAAAATTTAGTTGGAGGAATATCATTTCTCAGATAACGTCTCTAACTAGAAATTATCAATTTCACCCTGAAATTTTGCATTATTTTCGGTGAACTGTTATAAAATGAAGCGATGGCGTCAATTATAAGTAAAAAACATCTGTTAAAAAAAATTTTGTTGGCAGAATTTCTTTTTGAGCGAACGCCTTTAAGTAGGATTTATTTATTTCACCCTGAAGTTTTTCATTATTTCGGTGAACTGCTATATAATGAGGTGATGGCGTCAATTATTGATAAAAAAACAGCTGTATAAAAAAATTTTGTTGGAAGAATTTAATTTTTGAGCGAACCCCTAAAAAAAACATTTATTTATTTCACCCTGAATGTTTGCATAATTTCGGTGAACTGTAATAAACTGAGGCGATGGTGTAAATTATACGTAAAAAATAGCCGTATAAAAAAATTTAGTTGGAAGGTTTTCATTTTTAACGAACGCCTCTAAACACGATGTATTTATTTCACCCTGAAATTTTGTATTGTTTCGGTGAACTGTTATAAAATGAGATGATGGTGTAAATTATAGGTAAAAAAACAGCGGTATAAAAAAAATTGTTGGAAGAATTTCATTTTTGAGCGAACGACTCTTAATAGGATTTATTTATTTCACCCTGCAATTTTGCATTATTTCGGTGAACTGTTATAAAATGAGGCGATGGCGTTAATTATAGGTAAAAAAAACAGATGTTAAAAAAAATTTAGTTCGAAGAATTTCATTTTTGAGCAAATGTCTCTAAAAAGAAATTATTTATTTCACCCTGAAATTTGGCATTATATTCGGTGAATTGTTATAAAATGAGGCGAGGACGTCAATTATAGATATTATAAGGTCAAAAAACAGATGTATAAAAAATTCTGTTGGAAGAATTTCATTTTTAAGCGACCGCGCTTAAATAGGATTTATTTATTTCACCCTGAAATTTTGTATTATTTTCGTTTAACTGTTGAACATAAAATGAAGCGATGGCCTCAATTATAAGTATTAAACATCTGTTGAAAAAAATTTTGTTGGAAGAATTTTATTTTTGAGCGAACGCCTTGTGGTAGGATTTATTTATTTCACCCTGAATTTTTGCATTATTTTGGTGAACTGTTATAAAATGAGGCGATGACGTCTATTATAGGTAAAAAAAACCGCTGTATAAAAAAATTTATATGGAAGAATATCATTTTTAACCCACACCTCTAATAGTCTTTATTTATTTCACCCTGAAATTTTGCATTATTTCGGTGAACTGTTATAAAATGTGGCGATGTCGTCAATTATAGGTAAAAAAACAGCGGTATAAAAAAAATTTGTTGGAAGAATTTCATTTTTGAGCGAACGCCTATGAAGAGGATTTATTTTTTTCACCCTGCAATTTTGCATTATTTCGGTGAACTGTTATAAAATGAGGCAATGGCGTCAATTATAGGTAAACGAACAGATGTATAAAAAAATTTAGTTGGAAGAATTTCATTTTTTAACGAACGCCTCTAAACACGATGTTTTGATTTCACCCTGAAATTTTACATTACTTCGATGAACTGTTATATAATGAGGTGATGGCGTCAATTATTGATAAAAAAACAGCTGTATAAAAAAATTTTGTTGGAAGAATTTAATTTTTGAGCGAACCCCTAAAAAAATGATTTATTTATTTCACCCTGAAATTTTGCATTATTTCGGTGAACTGTAATAAACGGAGGCGATGGTGTAAATTATACGTAAAAAATAGCCGCATAAAAAAATTTAGTTGGAAGAATTTCATTTTTTAAACGAACGCCTCTAAACACGATGTATTTATTTCACCCTGAAATTTTGCATTGTTTCGGTGAACTGTTATAAAATGAGACGATGGCGTAAATGATAGGTAAAAAAACAGCGGTATAAAAAAAATTGTTGGAAGAATTCCATTTTTGAGCGAACGACTCTTAATAGGATTTATTTATTTCTCCCTGCAATTTTGCATTATTTCGGTGAACTGTTATAGAATGAGGCGATGGCGTGAATTCAAGGAAAAAAAACATGTATAAAAAAATATATTTGGAATAATTTCATTTTTCAGCGAACGTTATTAAAGAGAAATTATTTATTTCAACGCGAAATTTTGCATTATTTTCGGTGAACTGTTATAAAATGAGGATATGGCGTCAATTTCAGGTAAAAAATCAGCAGTATAAAAAAATTTAGCTATAAGAATTTCATTTTTTAGCAAACATCTCTAAATAGGATTAATTTATTTCACCTTGAAAATATGCATTTTTTTCGATGAACTGTTATAAAATGATGTGATGGCTTCAATTTTAGGTAAAAAATCAGCCATGTAAAATAATTTAGTTGGAAGAATTTCATTTATCAGCGAACGCCTCTAAGTAGTACTTATTAGTTTCACCCTGAAATTTAGCATTTTTTTCGGTGAACTGTTACACAATGAGGCGATGGCGTCAATTCTAGGTAAAAAATCTGCTTTAAAAAAAAATTTATTTTGGATGAATTTCATTTTTGCGCGAACGCCTTTAAACAGGATTTATTATTTTCACCCCGCAATTTTGCATTTTTCCGGTGAACTGTTATAAAATGAGGCAATGGCGTTAATTATAGGTAAAAAAAAGAGATGTTAAAAAAAATTTAGTTCGAAGAATTACATTTTTGAGCAAATGTCTCTAAAAAGAAATTATTTATTTCACCCTGAAATTTGGCATTATATTCGGTGAGTTGTTATAAAATGAGGCGGGGACGTCAATTATAGATATTATAAGGTCAAAAAACAGATGTATAAAAAATTCTGTTGGAAGAATTTCATTTTTAAGCGACCGCGCTTAAATAGGATTTATTTATTTCACCCTGAAATTTTGTATTATTTTCGTTTAACTGTTATAAAATGAAGCGATGGCCTCAATTATAAGTAATAAACATCTGTTGAAAAAAATTTTGTTGGAAGAATTTCATTTTTGAGCGAACGCCTATAAATGGGATTTATTTATTTCAACTTGAAATTTTGCTTTATTTTGGTGAAGTGTTATAAAATGAGGCAATAGCGACAATTATAGGTAAAAAATCAGCTGTGTAAAAAAATTTAGTTGTAAGAATTTCATTTTTGAGCTAACGCCTCTAAATAGGATTTATTTATTTCACCTTGAAATTTTGCATTATTTCGATGAACTGTTATAAAATGAGGCGATGGCGTCAATTATAGGTAAAAAAAACAGCTGTATAAAAAAATGTAGTTGAAAGAATTTAATTTTTGAACGAACGCCTCTAAATAGGATTTATTTATTACACCCTGAAATTTTGCAAAATTTCGGTGAACTGTTATAAAATGAGGCGATGGCGTCAATTATAGGTAAAAAAAAAACAGCGGTATAAAAAAAATTTGTTGGAAGAATTTCATTTTTGAGGGAACCCCTCGAAAAAAGATTTATTTATTTCACCCTGCAATTTTGCATTATTTTCGGTGAACTGTTATAAAATGAAGCGATGGCGTCAATTATAAGTAAAAAACATCTGTATAAAAAAATTTTGTTGGCAGAATTTCTTTTTGAGCGAACGCCTTTAAGTAGGATTTATTTATTTCACCCTGAAGTTTTTCATTATTTCGGTGAACTATTATAAAATGAGGCGTTGGCGTAAATTATTGGTGAAAAAAGCTGTATAAAAAAATTTAGTTCGAAGAATTTCATTTTTCAGCAAACGTCTTTAAAGAGAAATTATTTATTTCACCGCGAAATTTTGCATTATTTATCGGTGAATTGTTATAAAATGAGGCGATGGCGTCAATTTTACGTAAAAAATCAGCGGTATAAAACAATTTAGTAGGATGAATTTCATTTCTTTGCGAACATCTCATAAATAGGATTTATTGATTTCACCTTGAAAATATGCATTTTTTTCGTTGAACTGTTATAAAATGATGTGATGGATTTCAATTTTAGGTAAAAAACCAGCTGTATAAAATAATATAGTTGGAAGAATTTCATTTATGAGCGAACGCCTCTAAGTAGTTCTTATTAATTTTACCCTGAAATTTAGCATTTTTTTCGGTGAACTGTTTTAAAATGAGGCGAGGACGTCAATTATTGGTATTATAGGTCAAGAAACAGATGTATAAAAAAATTCTGTTGGAAGAATTTCATTTTTAAGCTACCGCGCTTAAATAGGATTTATTTATTTCACCCTGAAATTTTGTATTATTTTCGTTTAACTGTTATAAAATGAAGCGATGGCCTCAATTATAAGTAATAAACATTTGTTGAAAAAAATTTTGTTGGAAGAATTTCATTTTTGAGCGAACGCCTTGTGGCAGGATTTATTTATTTCACCCTGAAGTTTTGCATTATTTCGGTGAACTGTTATAAAATGAGGCGATGACGTCTATTATAGGTAAAAAAACAGCTGTATAAAAAAATGTATATGGAAGAATATCATTTTTTTAACCCACGCCTCTAATAGTCTTTATTTATATTACCCTGAAATTTTGCATTATTTCGGTGAACTGTTATAAAATGAGGCGATGGCGTCAATTATAGGTAAAAAAACAGCGGTATAAAAATAATTTGTTGGAAGAATTTCATTTTTGAGCGAACGCCTCTAAAAAGGATTTATTTTTTTATACCCTGCAATTTTGCATTATTTCGGTGAACTGTTATGAATTGAGGCGATGACGTCTATTATACGTAAAAAAACAGCTGTATAAAAAAATTTAGTTGGAAGAATTTAATTTTTGAGCGAGCCCCTCAAAAAAGGATTTATTTACTTCACCCTGAAAGTTTGCATTATTTCGGTTCACTGTTATAAATAAAGGCGAATGCGTCAATTATAGGTAAAAAAATATCTGTATAAAAAATTTTAGTTTGAAGAATTCCATTTTTGAGCGAAGTCCTTGTGGTAGGATTTATTTATTTCACCCTGAAATTTTGCATTATATCGGTGAACTGTTATAAAATTAGGCGATGGCATTAATGTTAGGTAAAAAAAACAGATTTATAAAAAAATTTAGTTGGAAGAATATCATTTCTCAGAAAACGTCTCTAACCTAAAATAATTTATTTCACCCTGAAATTTTGCATTATTTTCGGTGAACTGTTATAAAATGAAGCGATGGCGTCAATTATAAGTAAAAAACATCTGTATAAAAAAATTTTGTTGGCAGAATTTCTTTTTGAGCGAACGCCTTTAAGTAGGATTTATTTATTTCACCCTGAAGTTTTTCATTATTTCGGTGAACTATTATAAAATGAGGCGTTGGCGTAAATTATTGGTGAAAAAAGCTGTATAAAAAAATTTAGTTGGAAGAATTTCATTTTTTAACGAACGCCTCTAAACACGATGTTTTGATTTCACCCTGAAATTTTACATTACTTCGATGAACTGTTATATAATGAGGTGATGGCGTCAATTATTGATAAAAAAACAGCTGTATAAAAAAATTTTGTTGGAAGAATTTAATTTTTGAGCGAACCCCTAAAAAAAAGATATATAAAATGAAGCGATGGCCTCAATTTTAAGTAATAAACATCTGTTGAAAAAAATATTGTTGGAAGAATTTCATTTTTGAGCGAACGCCTTGTGGTAGGATTTATTTATTTCACCCTGAATTTTTGCATTATTTTGGTGAACTGTTATAAAATGAGGCGATGACGTCTATTATAGGTAAAAAAAACGGCTGTATAAAAAAATTTATATGGAAGAATATCATTTTTTAACCCACGCCTCTAATAGTCTTTATTTTTTTCACCCTGCAATTTTGCATTATTTCGGTGAACTGTTATAAAATGAGGCGATGGCGTGAATTATAGGTAAACGAACAGATGTATAAAAAAATTTAGTTGGAAGAATTTCATTTTTTAACGAACGCCTCTAAATAGGATTTATTTTTTTCACCCTGGAATTTTGCAGTATTTCGGTGTACTGTTATAAAATAATGCGATGGCGTCAATTATAGGTAAAAAAACAGCTGTATAAAAAAATTTAGTTGTAAGAATTTCAGTTTTTAGCGAACGCCTATAAATGGGATTTATTTATTTCAACTTGAAATTTTGCTTTATTTTGGTGGTGTTATAAAATGAGGCAATAGCGACAATTATAGGTAAAAAATCAGCTGTTTAAAAAAATTTAGTTGTAAGAATTTCATTTTTGAGCTAACGCCTCTAAACAGGATTTATTTATTTCACCTTGAAATTTTGCATTATATTAGGTGAGTTGTTATAAAATGAGGCGAGGACGTCAATTATAGATATTATAAGGTCAAAAAACATATGTATAAAAAATTCTGTTGGAAGATATTCATTATTAAGCGACCGCGCTTAAATAGGATTTATTTATTTCACCCTGAAATTTTGTATTATTTTCGTTTAACTGTTATAAAGTGAAGCGATGGCCTCAATTATAAGTAATAAACATCTGTTGAAAAAAATTTTGTTGGAAGAATTTCATTTTTGAGCGAACGCCTTGTGGTAGGATTTATTTATTTCACCCTGAAATTTTGCATTATATCGGTGAACTGTTATAAAATTAGGCGATGGCATTAATGTTAGGTAAAAAAAACAGATTTATAAAAAAATTTAGTTGGAAGAATATCATTTCTCAGAAAACGTCTCTAACCTAAAATAATTTATTTCACCCTGAAATTTTGCATTATTTTCGGTGAACTGTTATAAAATGAAGCGATGGCGTCAATTATAAGTAAAAAACATCTGTATAAAAAAATTTTGTTGGCAGAATTTCTTTTTGAGCGAACGCCTTTAAGTAGGATTTATTTATTTCACCCTGAAGTTTTTCATTATTTCGGTGAACTATTATAAAATGAGGCGTTGGCGTAAATTATTGGTGAAAAAAGCTGTATAAAAAAATTTAGTTGGAAGAATTTCATTTTTTAACGAACGCCTCTAAACACGATGTTTTGATTTCACCCTGAAATTTTACATTACTTCGATGAACTGTTATATAATGAGGTGATGGCGTCAATTATTGATAAAAAAACAGCTGTATAAAAAAATTTTGTTGGAAGAATTTAATTTTTGAGCGAACCCCTAAAAAAAAGATATATAAAATGAAGCGATGGCCTCAATTTTAAGTAATAAACATCTGTTGAAAAAAATATTGTTGGAAGAATTTCATTTTTGAGCGAACGCCTTGTGGTAGGATTTATTTATTTCACCCTGAATTTTTGCATTATTTTGGTGAACTGTTATAAAATGAGGCGATGACGTCTATTATAGGTAAAAAAAACGGCTGTATAAAAAAATTTATATGGAAGAATATCATTTTTTAACCCACGCCTCTAATAGTCTTTATTTTTTTCACCCTGCAATTTTGCATTATTTCGGTGAACTGTTATAAAATGAGGCGATGGCGTGAATTATAGGTAAACGAACAGATGTATAAAAAAATTTAGTTGGAAGAATTTCATTTTTTAACGAACGCCTCTAAATAGGATTTATTTTTTTCACCCTGGAATTTTGCAGTATTTCGGTGTACTGTTATAAAATAATGCGATGGCGTCAATTATAGGTAAAAAAACAGCTGTATAAAAAAATTTAGTTGTAAGAATTTCAGTTTTTAGCGAACGCCTATAAATGGGATTTATTTATTTCAACTTGAAATTTTGCTTTATTTTGGTGGTGTTATAAAATGAGGCAATAGCGACAATTATAGGTAAAAAATCAGCTGTTTAAAAAAATTTAGTTGTAAGAATTTCATTTTTGAGCTAACGCCTCTAAACAGGATTTATTTATTTCACCTTGAAATTTTGCATTATATTAGGTGAGTTGTTATAAAATGAGGCGAGGACGTCAATTATAGATATTATAAGGTCAAAAAACATATGTATAAAAAATTCTGTTGGAAGATATTCATTATTAAGCGACCGCGCTTAAATAGGATTTATTTATTTCACCCTGAAATTTTGTATTATTTTCGTTTAACTGTTATAAAGTGAAGCGATGGCCTCAATTATAAGTAATAAACATCTGTTGAAAAAAATTTTGTTGGAAGAATTTCATTTTTGAGCGAACGCCTTGTGGTAGGATTTATTTATTTCACCCTGAATTTTTGCATTATTTTGGTGAACTGTTATAAAATGAGGCGATGGCGTGAATTATAGATAAACGAACAGATGTATAAAAAAATTTAGTTGGAAGAATTTCATTTTTTACGAACGCCTCTAAATAGGATTAATTTTTTTCGTCCTGGAATTTTGCAGTATTTCGGTGTACTGTTATAAAATAATGCGATGGCGTCAATTATAGGTAAAAAAACCGCTGTATAAAAAATTTATATGGAAGAATATCATTTTTTAACCCACGCCTCTAATAGTCTTTATTTATTTCACCCTGAAATTTTGCATTATTTCGGTGAACTGTTATAAAATGAGGCGATGGCGTCAATTATAGGTAAACGAACAGATGTATAAAAAAATTTAGTTGGAAGAATTTCATTTTTTAACGAACGCCTCTAAATAGGATTTATTTTTTTCACCCTGGAATTTTGCAGTATTTCGGTGTACTGTTATAAAATAATGCGATGGCGTCAATTATAGGAAAAAAACAGCTGTATAAAAAAATTTAGTTGTAAGAATTTCAGTTTTTAGCGAACGCCTATAAATGGGATTTATTTATTTCAACTTGAAATTTTGCTTTATTTTGGTGAAGTGTTATAAAATGAGGCAATAGCGACAATTATAGGTAAAAATCAGCTGTGTAAAAAAATTTATTTGTAAGAATTTCATTTTTGAGCTAACGCCTCTAAATAGGATTTAATTATTTCACCTTGAAATTTTGCATTATTTCGATGAACTGTTATAAAATGAGGCGATGGCGTCAATTATAGGTAAAAAAAACAGCTGTATAAAAAAAATTTGTTGGAAGAATTTCATTTTTGAGGGAACCCCTCGAAAAAAGATTTATTATTTCACCCTGCAATTTTGCATTATTTCGGTGAACTGTTATATAATGAGGCGATGGCATGAATGTTAGGTAAAAAAAACAGATTTATAAAAAAATTTAGTTGGAAGAATATCATTTCTCAGAAAACGCCTCTAACCTAAAATTATTTATTTCACCCGGAAATTTTGCATTATTTTCGGTGTACTGTTATAAAATGAAGCGATGGCGTCAATTATAAGTAAAAAACATCTGTATAAAAAAATGTTGTTGGCAGAATTTCTTTTTGAGCGAACGCCTTTAAGTAGGATTAATTTATTTCACCCTGAAGTTTTTCATTATTTCGGTGAACTATTATAAAATGAGGCATTGGCGTAAATTATTAGTGAAAAAAGCTGTATAAAAAAATTTAGTTGGAAGAATTTCATTTTTTAACGAACGCCTCTAAACATGATGTTTTGATTTCATGGCGTCAATTATAGGTAAAAAAACAGCTGTATAAAAAAATTTAGTTGTAAGAATTTCAGTTTTTAGCGAACGCCTATAAATGGGATTTATTTATTTCATCTTGAAATTTTGCTTTATTTTGGTGAAGTGTTATAAAATGAAGCAATAGCGACAATTATAGGTAAAAAATCAGCTGTGTAAAAAAATTTAGTTGTAAGAATTTCATTTTTGAGCTAACGCCTCTAAACAGGATTTATTTATTTCACCTTGAAATTTTGCATTATTTCGATGAACTTATATAATGAGGCGATGGCGTCAATTATAGGTAAAAAAAAAGCTGTATAAAAAAATGTAGTTGGAAGAATATCATTTCTCAGAAAACGCCTAAACGCCTATAAATGGGATTTATTTATTTCAACTTGAAATTTTGCTTTATTTTGGTGAAGTGTTATAAAATGAGGCAATAGCGACAATTATTGATAAAAAACAGCTGTATAAAAAAATTTTGTTGGAAGAATTTAATTTTTGAGCGAACCCCTAAAAAAAAGATTTATTTATTTCACCCTGAAATTTTGCATTATTTCGGTGAACTGTAATAAACTGATGCGATGGTGTAAATTATGCGTAAAAAATAGCCGTATAAAAAAATTTAGTTGGAAGAATTTCATTTTTTAACGAACGCCTCTAAACACGATGTATTTATTTCACCCTGAAATTTTGCATTGTTTCGGTGAACTGTTATAAAATTAGACGATGGCGTAAATGATAGGTAAAAAAACATCGGTATAAAAAAAATTGTTGGAAGAATTCCATTTTTGAGCGAACGACTCTTAATAGGATTTATTTATTTCTCCCTGCAATTTTGCATTATTTCGGTGAACTGTTATAGAATGAGGCGATGGCGTGAATTCAAGGAAAAAAAACATGTATAAAAAAATATATTTGGAATAATTTCATTTTTCAGCAAACGTCATTAAAGAGAAATTATTTATTTCAACGCGAAATTTTGCATTATTTTCGGTGAACTGTTATAAAATGAGGATATGGCGTGAATTTCAGGTAAAAAATCAGCTGTATAAAAAAATTTAGCTATAAGAATTTCATTTTTTAGCGAACATCTCTAAATAGGATTTATTTATTTCACCTTGAAAATATGCATTTTTTTCGATGAACTGTTATAAAATGATGTGATGGCTTCAATTTAAGGAAAAAAATCAGCCATGTAAAATAATTTAGTTGGAAGAATTTCATTTATGAGCGAACGCCTCTAAGTAGTACTTATTAGTTTCACCCTGAAATTTAGCATTTTTGTCGGTGAACCGTTACACAATGAGGCGATGGCGTCAATTCTAGGTAAAAAATCTGCTTTTAAAAAAAATTTAAATGGATGAATTTCTCTTTTGAGCTAACGCCTCTAAACAGGATTTATTTATTTCACCTTGAAATTTTGCATTATTTCGTTGAACTTATATAAAGAGGCGATGGCGTCAATTATAGGTAAAAAAAACAGCTGTATAAAAAAATGTAGTTGGAAGAATTTAATTTTTGAACGAACGCCTCTAAATAGGATTTATTTATTACACCCTAAAATTTTGCACAATTTCGGAGAACTGTTATAAAATGAGGCGATGGCGTCAATTATAGGTAACAAAAACAGCGGTATAAAAAAAATTTGTTGGAAGAATTTCATTTTTGAGGGAACCCCTCGAAAAAAGATTTATTTATTTCACCCTGCAATTTTGCATTATTTCGGTGAACTGTTATAAAATGAGGCGATGGCATGAATGTTAGGTAAAAAAAACAGATTTATAAAAAAATTTAGTTGGAAGAATATCATTTCTCAGAAAACGCCTAAACGCCTATAAATGGGATTTATTTATTTCAACTTGAAATTTTGCTTTATTTTGGTGAAGTGTTATAAAATGAGGCAATAGCGACAATTATTGATAAAAAAACAGCTGTATAAAAAAATTTTGTTGGAAGAATTTAATTTTTGAGCCAACCCCTAAAAAAAAGATATATTTATTTCACCCTGAAATTTTGCATTATTTCGGTGAACTGTAATAAACTGATGCGATGGTGTAAATTATGCGTAAAAAATAGCCGTATAAAAAAATTTAGGTGGAAGAATTTCATTTTTTAACGAACGCCTCTAAACACGATGTATTTATTTCACCCTGAAATTTTGCATTGTTTCGGTGAACTGTTATAAAATTAGACGATGGCGTAAATGATAGGTAAAAAAACATCGGTATAAAAAAAATTGTTGGAAGAATTCCATTTTTGAGCGAACGACTCTTAATAGGATTTATTTATTTCACCTTGAAATTTTGCATTATTTCGTTGAACTTATATAAAGAGGCGATGGCGTCAATTATAGGTAAAAAAAACAGCTGTATAAAAAAATGTAGTTGGAAGAATTTAATTTTTGAACGAACGCCTCTAAATAGGATTTATTTATTACACCCTAAAATTTTGCACAATTTCGGAGAACTGTTATAAAATGAGGCGATGGCGTCAATTATAGGTAACAAAAACAGCGGTATAAAAAAAATTTGTTGGAAGAATTTCATTTTTGAGGGAACCCCTCGAAAAAAGATTTATTTATTTCACCCTGCAATTTTGCATTATTTCATTGAACTGTTACAAAATGAGGCGATGGCATGAAAATTAGGCAAAAAAAACAGATTTATAAAAAAATTTAGTTGGAAGAATATCATTTCTCAGAAAACGCCTAAACGCCTATAAATGGGATTTATTTATTTCAACTTGAAATTTTGCTTTATTTTGGTGAAGTGTTATAAAATGAGGCAATAGCGACAATTATTGATAAAAAAACAGCTGTATAAAAAATTTTTGTTGGAAGAATTTAATTTTTGAGCCAACCCCTAAAAAAAAGATATATTTATTTCACCCTGAAATTTTGCATTATTTCGGTGAACTGTAATAAACTGATGCGATGGTGTAAATTATGCGTAAAAAATAGCCGTATAAAAAAATTTAGGTGGAAGAATTTCATTTTTTAACGAACGCCTCTAAACACGATGTATTTATTTCACCCTGAAATTTTGCATTGTTTCGGTGAACTGTTATAAAATTAGACGATGGCGTAAATGATAGGTAAAAAAACATCGGTATAAAAAAAATTGTTGGAAGAATTCCATTTTTGAGCGAACGACTCTTAATAGGATTTATTTATTTCTCCCTGCAATTTTGCATTATTTCGGTGAACTGTTATAGAATGAGGCGATGGCGTGAATTCAAGGAAAAAAAACATGTATAAAAAAATATATTTGGAATAATTTCATTTTTCAGCAAACGTCATTAAAGAGAAATTATTTATTTCAACGCGAAATTTTGCATTATTTTCGGTGAACTGTTATAAAATGAGGATATGGCGTCAATTTCAGGTAAAAAATCAGCTGTATAAAAAAATTTAGCTATAAGAATTTCATTTTTTAGCGAACATCTCTAAATAGGATTTATTTATTTCACCTTGAAAATATGCATTTTTTTCGATGAACTGTTATAAAATGATGTGATGGCTTCAATTTAAGGAAAAAAATCAGCCATGTAAAATAATTTAGTTGGAAGAATTTCATTTATGAGCGAACGCCTCTAAGTAGTACTTATTAGTTTCACCCTGAAATTTAGCATTTTTGTCGGTGAACCGTTACACAATGAGGCGATGGCGTCAATTCTAGGTAAAAAATCTGCTTTTAAAAAAATTTAAATGGATGAATTTCATTTTTGAGCTAACGCCTCTAAACAGGATTTATTTATTTCACCTTGAAATTTTGCATTATTTCGTTGAACTTATATAAAGAGGCGATGGCGTCAATTATAGGTAAAAAAAACAGCCTTATAAAAAAATGTAGTTGGAAGAATTTAATTTTTGAACGAACGCCTCTAAATAGGATTTATTTATTACACCCTAAAATTTTGCACAATTTCGGAGAACTGTTATAAAATGAGGCGATGGCGTCAATTATAGGTAACAAAAACAGCGGTATAAAAAAAATTTGTTGGAAGAATTTCATTTTTGAGGGAACCCCTCGAAAAAAGATTTATTTATTTCACCCTGCAATTTTGCATTATTTTATTGAACTGTTACAAAATGAGGCGATGGCATGAATGTTAGGCAAAAAAAACAGATTTATAAAAAAATTTAGTTGGAAGAATATCATTTCTCAGAAAACGCCTAAACGCCTATAAATGGGATTTATTTATTTCAACTTGAAATTTTGCTTTATTTTGGTGAAGTGTTATAAAATGAGGCAATAGCGACAATTATTGATAAAAAAACAGCTGTATAAAAAAATTTTGTTGGAAGAATTTAATTTTTGAGCCAACCCCTAAAAAAAAGATATATTTATTTCACCCTGAAATTTTGCATTATTTCGGTGAACTGTAATAAACTGATGCGATGGTGTAAATTATGCGTAAAAAATAGCCGTATAAAAAAATTTAGGTGGAAGAATTTCATTTTTTAACGAACGCCTCTAAACACGATGTATTTATTTCACCCTGAAATTTTGCATTGTTTCGGTGAACTGTTATAAAATTAGACGATGGCGTAAATGATAGGTAAAAAAACATCGGTATAAAAAAAATTGTTGGAAGAATTCCATTTTTGAGCGAACGACTCTTAATAGGATTTATTTATTTCTCCCTGCAATTTTGCATTATTTCGGTGAACTGTTATAGAATGAGGCGATGGCGTGAATTCAAGGAAAAAAAACATGTATAAAAAAATATATTTGGAATAATTTCATTTTTCAGCAAACGTCATTAAAGAGAAATTATTTATTTCAACGCGAAATTTTGCATTATTTTCGGTGAACTGTTATAAAATGAGGATATGGCGTGAATTTCAGGTAAAAAATCAGCTGTATAAAAAAATTTAGCTATAAGAATTTCATTTTTTAGCGAACATCTCTAAATAGGATTTATTTATTTCACCTTGAAAATATGCATTTTTTTCGATGAACTGTTATAAAATGATGTGATGGCTTCAATTTTAGGTAAAAAATCAGCCATGTAAAATAATTTAGTTGGAAGAATTTCATTTATCAGCGAACGCCTCTAAGTAGTACTTATTAGTTTAACCCTGAAATTTAGCATTTTTTTCGGTGAACTGTTACACAATGAGGCGATGGCGTCAATTCTAGGTAAAAAATCTGCTTTTTAAAAAAATTTAAATGGATGAATTTCATTTTTGCGCGAACGCCTTTAAACAGGATTTATTATTTTCACCCCGCAATTTTGCATTATTCCGATGAACTGTTATAAAATGAGGCAATGGCGTTAATTATAGGTAAAAAAAACAGATGTTAAAAAAAATTTAGTTCGAAGAATTACATTTTTGAGCAAATGTCTCTAAAAAGAAATTATTTATTTCACCCTGAAATTTGGCATTATATTCGGTGAGTTGATATAAAATGAGGCGAGGACGTCAATTATAGATATTATAAGGTCAAAAAACAGATGTATAAAAAATTCTGTTGGAAGAATTTCATTTTTAAGCGACCGCGCTTAAATAGGATTTATTTATTTCACCCTGAAATTTTGTATTATTTTCGTTTAACTGTTATAAAATGAAGCGATGGCCTCAATTTTAAGTAATAAACATCTGTTGAAAAAAATATTGTTGGAAGAATTTCATTTTTGAGCGAACGCCTTGTGGTAGGATTTATTTATTTCACCCTGAATTTTTGCATTATTTTGGTGAACTGTTATAAAATGAGGCGATGACGTCTATTATAGGTAAAAAAAACGGCTGTATAAAAAACTTTATATGGAAGAATATCATTTTTTAACCCACGCCTCTAATAGTCGTTATTTTTTTCACCCTGCAATTTTGCATTATTTCGGTGAACTGTTATAAAATGAGGCGATGGCGTGAATTATAGGTAAACGAACAGATGTATAAAAAAATTTAGTTGGAAGAATTTCATTTTTTAACGAACGCCTCTAAATAGGATTAATTTTTTTCACCCTGGAATTTTGCAGTATTTCGGTGTACTGTTATAATATAATGCGATGGCGTCAATTATAGGTAAAAAAACAGCTGTTTAAAAAATTTAGTTGTAAGAATTTCAGTTTTTAGCGAACGCCTATAAATGGGATTTATTTATTTCAAATTGAAATTTTGCATTTTTTCGGTGAACTGTTACAAAATGAGGAGATGGAGTATACTATAGGTAAAAAAACAGCTGTTTAAAAAAATTTAGTTCGAAGAATTTCATTTTTCAGCAAACGTCTTTAAAGAGAAATTATTTATTTCACCGCGAACTTTTGCATTATTTATCGGTGAATTGTTATAAAATGAGGCGATGGCGTCAATTTTACGTAAAAAATCAGCGGTATAAAACAATTTAGTAGGATGAATTTCATTTCTTTGCGAACATCTCATAAATAGGATTTATTGATTTCACCTTGAAAATATGCATTTTTTTCGTTGAACTGTTATAAAATGATGTGATGGATTTCAATTTTAGGTAAAAAATCAGCTGTATAAAATAATATAGTTGGAAGAATTTCATTTATGAGCGAACGCCTCTAAGTAGTTCTTATTAATTTTACCCTGAAATTTAGCATTTTTTTCGGTGAACTGTTTTAAAATGAGGCGAGGACGTCAATTATTGGTATTATAGGTCAAGAAACAGATGTATAAAAAAATTCTGTTGGAAGAATTTCATTTTTAAGCTACCGCGCTTAAATAGGATTTATTTATTTCACCCTGAAATTTTGTATTATTTTCGTTTAACTGTTATAAAATGAAGCGATGGCCTCAATTATAAGTAATAAACATCTGTTGAAAAAAATTTTGTTGGAAGAATTTCATTTTTGAGCGAACGCCTTGTGGTAGGATTTATTTATTTCACCCTGAAGTTTTGCATTATTTCGGTGAACTGTTATAAAATGAGGCGATTACGTCTATTATAGGTAAAAAAACAGCTGTATAAAAAAATGTAGATGGAAGAATATCATTTTTTAACCCACGCCTCTAATAGTCTTTATTTATATTACCCTGAAATTTTGCATTATTTCGGTGAACTGTTATAAAATGAGGCGATGGCGTCAATTATACGTAAAAAAACAGCTGTATAAAAAAATTTAGTTGGAAGAATTTAATTTTTGAGCGAGCCCCTCAAAAAAGGATTTATTTACTTCACCCTGAAAGTTTGCATTATTTCGGTGCACTGTTATAAATAAAGGCGAATGCGTCAATTATAGGTAAAAAAATATCTGTATAAAAAATTTTAGTTTGAAGAATTCCATTTTTGAGCGAAGTCCTTGTGGTAGGATTTATTTATTTCACCCTAAAATTTTGCATTATATCGGTGAACTGTTATAAAATTAGGCGACGGCGTCAATTGTAGGTAAAAAAACAGATGTATAAAAAAATTTAGTTGGAAGAATTTCATTTTTTAGCGAACGCCTGTAAATGGGATTTATTTGTTTCTACCTGAAATTTGGCATTTATTCGGTGAACTGTTACAAAATGAGGCGATGGAGTATACTTTAGGTAAAGAAACACCTATTTAAAAAAATTTAGTTGAAAGAATTTCATTTTTGAGCGAACGCCTTTAAGAAGGATTTATTTATTTCACCCTGAAGTTATGCATTATTTCGGTGCAGTGTTATAAATAAAAGCGATGGCATCAATTATAGGAAAAAAAACAGCTGTATAAAATAATTTAGTTTGAAGAATTTCATTTTTGAGCAAAAGTCTCTAAATAGGATTTATTTATTTCACCCTGAAATTTTGAATAATTACCGTGAAGTGTTATATAATGAGATGGTGGTGTCAATTATAGATTTAAAAAATTATATAAAATAATTAAGTAGGAAGAACTTCATTTTTGAGCGAACGGCTCTAAATGGGATTTATATATTTCATCCTGAAGTTTTGTATTATATCGGTGAACTGTTATAAAATAAGGCGATGGCGTCAATTATAGGTAAAAAAACAGCTGTATAAAAAAATTTAGTTGGAAGAATTTCATTTTTTAGCGAACGCCTGTAAATGGGATTTATTTATTTCAACCTGAAATTTTGCATTATTTCGGTGAACTGTTACAAAATGAGGCGATGGAGTATACTATAGGTAAAAAAAAAGATGTTTAAAAAAATTTTGTTGGATGAATATCATTGTGGAGCGAATGCGCTTAAATAGGATTTATTTATTTCACCCTGAAATTTTGCATTTTTTTCGTTGAACTGTTCTAAAATGAAGCAATGGCGTCAGTTATAAGTAAAAAACATCAGTATACGAAAATTCTGTTGGGAGAATTTCATTTTTGAGCGAACGCCCTGTGGTAGGATTTATTTATTTCACCCTGATGTTTTGCATTATATCGGTGAACTGTTATAAAATGAGGCGATGGCGTCAATTATAGGTAAAAAAACAGCTGTATAAAAAAATTTAGTTGGAACAATTTCATTTTTGAGCGAAAGTCTCTAAATAGGATTTATTTATTTCACCATGAAATTTTGAATTATTACCGTGAAGTGTTATACAATGAGGCGATGGCGTCAATTGTAGATTTAAAAAACTATATAAAATAATTAAGTAGGAAGAACTTCATTTTTGATCGAACGCCTCTAAATGGGATTTATATTTTTCACCCTGCAATTTTGCATTATTTCGGTGTCATGTTATACAATGAGTCGATGGCGTCAATTAAAGGTAAAAAGCAGCTGTTTAAAAAAATTTAGTTATAAGAATTTCATTTTTGAGCAAACGCCTTTAAATAGGATTTATTTATTTCACCTTGAAATTTTGCATTATTTCGGTGAACTTATAAAGTGAGGATGGCGTTATTTATAGGTAAAAAAACAGGTGTATGAAAAAATTTAGTTGGAAGAATTTAATTTTTGAGCGAACGCCTCTAATTAGGATTTATTTATTTCACCCTAATATTTCGCATTATTTCGGTGAACTGTTATAAAATGAGGCGATGGCGTCAATTATAGGTAAAAAAAACAGCGGTATAAAAAAAAATTGTTGGAAGAATTTCATTTTTGAGCAAACGCCTCTAAATAAGATTTATTTATTTCACCCTGCAATTTTGCATTATTTCGATGCTGTTATAAAATGAGGCAATGGCGTGAATTATAGGTAAAAATACATATGTATAAAAAAATTTAGTTCGATGAATTTCATTTTTTAACTAAAGTCTCTAAAAAGAAATTATTTTTTTCACCCTGACATTTTGCATTATTTTCGGTGAACTTTATAAAATGGGGCGAGGACGTCAATTTTAGGTATTATAGGCCAAAAAACAGATGTTTAAAAAAATTCTGTGAGAAGAATTTCATTTTTGAGCGAACGTGCTTAAATAGGATTTATTTATTTCACCCTGAAATTTTGCATTATTTTCGTTGAACTGTTATAAAATAAAGCGATGGCGTCAATTTTAAGTAAAAAACATCTGTATAAAAAAATTTTGTTGGGAGAATTTCATTTTTAAGCGAACGCCTTGTGGTAGAATATATTTATTTCACCCTGAAGTTTTACATTATTTCGGTGAACTGTTATAAAATGAGGCGATGACGTCTATTATAGGTAAAAAAACAGCTGTATAAAAAAATTTTGATGGATGAATATCAATATTTAACCCACGCCTCTCATAGTGTCTATTTATTTCACCCTGAAATTTTGCATTATTTTGGTGAACTGTTATAAAATGAGGCGATGGCGTTAATTATAGGTAAAAAAACAGCTGTATAAAAAAAATTTGTTGGAAGAATTTCATTTTTGAGCGAACGCCTCTAAGAAGGATTTATTTATTTCACCCGGTTTTTTGCATTATTTCGGTGAACTGTTATAAAATGAGGCGATGGCATGAATTATAGGTAAACAAACAGATGTATAAAAAAAAATTTAGTTGGAAGAATTTCATTTTTTAACGAACGCCTCTAAATAGGATTTATTTTTTTCACTCTGAAATTTTGCAGTTTTTCGGTGTACTGTTATAAAATGAGTCGTAGGCGTCAATAATAGGTAGAAAAACATCTGTATAAAAAAGTTTATTTGGAAGAATTACATTTTTGAGCGAACAACTCGGAGTAGAATTCATTTATTTTACCCTAAATTTTGTAATATTTCTGTGACTGTGTTAAATATGGTGACGACGTCACGCGAACGCCTCTAAGAAGGATTTATTTATTTCACCCGGTTTTTTGCATTATTTCGGTGAACTGTTATACAATGAGTGGATGGCGTCAATTATAGGTTACAAAAACAGCGGTATAAAAAAAATTTGTTGGAAGAATTTCATTTTTGAGGGAACCCCTTGAAAAAAGAATTATTTATTTCACCCTACAATTTTGCATTATTTCGGTGAACTGTAATAAAATGAGGCGATGGCGTGAATTATAGGTAAAAAAACTGATTTATAAAAAAATTTAGTCGGAAGACTTTCAATTCTCAGCAATCGTCTCTAACTAGAAATTATTTATTTCACCCTGAAATTTTGCATTATTTTCGGTGAACTGTTATAAAATGAGGCGAGGACGTCAAGTATAGGTATAACAGGTCAAAAAACAGATGTATAAAAAAATTTTTTGGAAGAATATCATTTTTGAGCGAATGCGCTTAAATAGGATTTATTTATTTAACCCTGAAATTTTGCATTATTTTCGTTGAACTGTTATAAAATGAAGCGATGGCGTCAATTATAAGTAAAAAACATCTGTATTAAAAAGTTCTGGTGGGAGAATTTCATTTTTGAGCGAACAACTTTAAGTAGGAAGTTATTTCACCCTAAAGTTTTACATTATTTCGGTGAACTGTTATAAAATGAGGCGTTGGCGTAAATTATTGGTGAAAAAGAGCTGTATAAAAAAATTTAGTTGGAAGAATTTCATTTTTGAGCGAACGCCTTTAAATATGGTTTATTTATTTCACCGTGTAATTTTCCATTATTTTGGTTAACTGTTATAAAATGAAGCGATGGCGTCAATTATACGTAAAATTCAGCTGTAAAAAAACGTAGTTGGAAGAATTTCATTTTTGAGCGAACGCCTTGTGGTAGGATTTATTTATTTAACCCTGAAGTTTTGCATTATATCCGGGAACTCTTATAAAATGAGGCGAATTCGTGAAATTTAGGTAAAAAAACAGCTGTATAAAAAAATGTAGTTGGAAGAATTTCATTTTAGAACGAATACCATTGAGTAGGATTTAATTATTTCACCATGAAATTTTGCATTACTTCGATGAACTGTTACATAATGAGGCGATGGCGTCAACTATAGGTATAAAAAACTGTGTAATCATTTTAGTTGGGAGAATTTGATTTTTGAGCGAAAGCCTTTAAGTAGGATTTATTTGTTTCACCCAGAATTTTTGCATTATTTCTGTGAACTGTTATAAAATGAAGTGGCGTCAATTATTGGATAAAATAGAACTGTATAATAATATTTAGGTGGAAGAATTTAATTTTTGAGCGAATCCCTCAAAAAAGGAGTTATTTATTTCACACTGAAAGTTTGCATTATTTCGGCGAACTGTTATAAACTGAGGCGATGGCGTAAATTATAGATAAAAAACAGCTGTATAAAAAAATTTGTTGGAATAATTTCATTTTTTATCGAACACCTCTAAACAGGATTTATTTATTTCACCCTGAAATTTTGCATTATTTCGGTGATCTCTTATAAAATAAGGCGATGGCGTCAATTCTAGGTAAAAAACAGCTGTATAAAAAATTTAGTGGGAAGAATTCCATTTCTTAGCGAACGCCTCTAAATGGGATTTATTTATTTCAACCTGAAATTTTGCATCATTTCGGTGAACTATTACAAAATAAGGCAATGGAGTATACTATAGTAAAAAAACAGCTGTTTAAAAAAATCTAGTTGAAAGAATTTCATTTTTGAGGTAACGCCTTTTAGAAGGATATACTTATTTCACCCTGAAATTATGCATTATTTCGTTGCACTGTTATAAATAATGGCGATGGCGTAAATTACAGGTAAAAAAACAGGTGTATAAAAAATTTTAGCTTGAAGAATTTGATTTTTGAGCGAGTCTCTAAAAAGGATTTATTTATTTCACCCTGAAATTTTGCATTATTTTCGTTGAACTGTTATAAAATGATGTGATGGCTACAATTATAAGTAAAAATATCTGTATAAAAAAATTCTATCGGGAGAATTTCATTTTTGAGCGAACGCCTTTAAGTAGGAACTATTTATTTCACCCTAAAGTTTTTCATTATTTCGGTGAACTGTTATAAAATGAGGCGTAGGCGTAAATTATTGATGAAAAAGAGCTGTATAAAAAAATTTAATTGGAAGAATTTCATTTTTGGGCAAACGCCACTAAGTAGGATTGATTTATTTCACCCTGTAATTTTGCAATATTTCAGTGATCCGGTAAAAAATGTCGCGATGGCGTCAATTATAGTAAAAAACACAGCTTTATAAAAAAATTTAGTTAGAAGAATTTCATTTTTGTTCGAACGCCTCTAAATATGATTTATTTATTTCACCCTAAATTTTGCATTATTTTGGTAAACTTTTATAAAATAAAGGGATGGCGTCAATTATACGTAACAATCAGCTGTAAAAAAAATGTAGTTGGAAGAATTTCATTTTTGAGCAAACGTCTCTAAGTAGGATTTATTAATTTCACCCAGAAATTTGTCATTATTTTCAGTGAACTTATAAAATGAGGTGATGGCGTCAATTTTACGTAAAAAATCAGCTGTATAAAAAAATTAAGTAGGATGAATTAAATTTATGAGCGAACGCTTCTAAGTAGGATTTATTAGTTTCACCCTGAAATTTAGCATTTTTTTCGGTGAACTGTTATAAAATGAGGCAATGGCGTCAATTTTAGGAAAAAAATGTGCTTTTAAAAAAAATTGAAATGGAAGTATTTCATTTTTGCACGTACGACTCTAAGTAGGATTTATTTTTTTCACCCTGAAATTTCGCATTATTTATGTGCACTGTTATAAAAAGAGTCGATGGCGTATTACAGGTAAAAACAACAGCGGTATAAAAAAATGTGTTGGATGAATTTCATTTTTGAGCGAACGCCTCTAATTAGGATTTTTTTATTTCACCCTGCAATTTTGCATTATTTCGGTAAACTGTTATAAAATGAGGGGATGGCGTGAATTTTAGGTAAAAATAACAGATGTATAAAAAAATTTAGTTCGAAGAATTTCATTTTTGAGCAAATGTCTCTTAAAAGAAATTATTTATTTCACCCTGAAATTTTCCATTATTTTCGGTGAACTGTTATAAAATAAGGCGTGGACGACAATTATAGGTATTATAGGTCAAAAAACAGATGTATAAAAAAATTCTGTTGGAAGAATTTCATTTTTGAGCGAACGCCTCTAAATAGGATTTATTTATTTCACCCTGAAATTTTGCAATATTTAGATGAACTGTTATAAAATGAGGCGTTGGCGTAAATTATTGGTGAAAAAGAGCTGTATAAAAAAACTTACTTGCAAGAATTTCATT
This sequence comes from Platycnemis pennipes, assembly GCA_933228895.1. Lineage (NCBI taxonomy): Eukaryota > Metazoa > Arthropoda > Insecta > Odonata > Platycnemididae > Platycnemis > Platycnemis pennipes. The sequence goes on from OW121856.1 coordinate 17,086,461, forward strand.
TTTGTTCGAATGCCTCTAAATTTGATTTATTTATTTCACCCTGAAAGTAAGCATTAATTTGGTTACCTGTTATAAAATGAAGCGATGGCGTCAATTATATTTTAAAATCAGCTGAATAAAAAAATTTTTTTGAGAGAATTTCATTTTTTAACGAACGCCTTGTGGTAGGATTTATTTATTTCAACCTTAGGTTTTGCATTATTTCGGTGAACCGTTTTAAAATGAGTCAATAACGTCTATTATAGGTAAAAAAACAGCTGTATAAAAAAATTTAGATGGAAGAATATCATTTTTTAACCCACGCCTCTAATAGTCTTTATTTATTTCACCCTGAAATTTTGCATTATTTGGGTGAACTGTTATAAAATGAGGCGATGGCGTCAATTATTGGTAAAAAAACAGATGTATAAAAAAAATTTGGTTGGAAGAATTTCATTTTTTAACGAACGCCTCTAAATAGGATTTATCTTTTTCACCCTGAAATTTCACATTATTTCGGTGAACTGTTATAAAATGAGGCGATGGCGTCAATTATAGGTAAAAAAACATCGGTATCCAAAAATTTATTTAGAAGAATTAAATTTTTGAGCGAACATCTCCGAGTAGGGTTTATTTGTTTACCCTAAATTTTGTATAATTTCTGACTGTTGTAAATATGGCGACGACGTCAATGATAGGTAAAAAACAGCGGTATAAATAAATTTAATTGGAAGAATTTAATTTTTGAGTGAACGCCTTTAAGTACGATTTAATAATTTCATGTTGAAATTCATAATGAAACGCCTCTAAATAGGATTTATCTTTTTCACCCTGAAATTACACATTATTTCGGTGAACTTTTATAAAATGAGTCGTAGGCGTCAATTATAGGTAAAAAAAACATCGGTATCCAAAAATTTATTTAGAAGAATTAAATTTTTGAGCGAACATCTCCGAGTAGGGTTTATTTGTTTACCCTAAATTTTGTATTATTTCTGACTGTTGTAAATAAGGCGACGACGTCAATGATAGGTAAAAAACAGCGGTATAAATAAATTTAATTGGAAGAATTTAATTTTTGAGTGAACGCCTTTAAGTACGATTTAATTATTTCATGTTGAAATTTACTTTATTTTGGTGGTGTTATAAAATGAGGCGATAGCGAACATTAGAGGTATGAAACCAGCTGTGTAAAAAAATTTAGTTTTAAGAATTTCATTTTTGAGCTAACGCCTTTAAATGGGATTTATTTATTTCACCTTGAAATTTTGCATTATGTCGGGTACCTATTATAAAATGAGGCGATTGCGTCAATTATCGGTAAAAAAACAGCGGTATAAAAAAATTTGTAGGAAGAATTTCATTTTTGAGCGAACGCCTCTAAATAGGATTTATTTATTTCAAACCTGCAATTTTGCATTATTTCGGTGAACTGTTATAAAATGGGGCGATGGTGGGAATTATAAGTAAAAAAACAATGTATAAAAAAATTAATTAGGAAGAATTTCATTTTTCAGCAAACGTCTCTAAATAGAAATTATTTATTTTACCCCAAAAATTTGCATTACTTCGATGAACTGTTATATAATGAGGTGATGGCGTCAATTATAGGTAAAAAAAACAGCGGTATTAAAAAATTTGTTGGAAGAATTTCATTTTTGAGCGAACGCGCTTAATAGGATTTATTTATTTCACCCTAAAATTTTGCATTACTTCGATGAACTGTTAGATAATGAGGTGATGGCGTCAATAATTGATAAAAAAAGAGCTGTATAAAAAAATTTTGTTGGGAGTATTTAATTTTTGAGCGAACGCCTTCTGGTAGGATATATTTATTTCACCCTGAAGTTTTGCATGATTTCGGTGAACTGTTACAAAATGAGGCGATGACGTCTATTATAGGTAAAAAAACAGCTGTATTAAAAAAAAATTAGATGGATGAGTATCAATTTTTAACCCACGCCTCTAATAGTGTTTATTTATTTCACCCTGAAATTTTGCAGTATTACGGTGTACTGTTATAAAATGAGTCGTAGGTGTCAATTATAGGTAAAAAAACATCGGTATAAAAAAATTTATTTGGAACAATTACATTTTTGAGCGAACATCTCGGAGTAGGATTCATTTATTTAACCTAAATTTTGTAATATTTCTGTGACTGTTATAAATAAGGTGACGACGTCAATGACAGGTAAAAAACAGCGGTATAAAAAAATTTACTTAGAAGAATTTCATTTTTGGTCAAACGCCTTTAACTACGATTTAATTATTTCATCTTGAAATTCTTTAATGAAATGCTTTATTTTGGTGAAGTGTTATAAAATGAGGCGATAGCGACAATTTTAGGTAAAAAATCAGCTGTGTAAAAAAATTTAGTTGTAAGAATTTCATTTTTGAGCTAAAGCCTCTAAATAGGATTTATTTATTTCACCTTGAAATTTTGCAAAATTTCGGTGAACTGTTATAAAATGAGGCGATGGCGTCAATTATAGGTAAAAAAACAGCTGTATAAAAAAATGTAGTTGGAAGACTTTAATTTTTGAACGAACGCCTCTAAATAGGATTTATTTATTACACCCTAAAATTTTACACAATTTCGGTGAAATGTTATAAAATGAGGCGATGGCGTCAATTATAGGTAACAAAAACAACGGTATAAAAAAAATTTTTGGAAGAATTTCATTTTTGAGGGAACCCCTCGAAAAAAGATTTATTTATTTCACCCTGCAATTTTGCATTATTTCGGTGAACTGTTATAAAATGAGGCGATGGCGTGAATTTTAGGTAAAAAAAACAGATTTATTAAAAAATTTAGTTGGAAGTATATAATATCTCAGAAAACGTCTCTAACTAGAAATTATTTATTTCACCCTGAAATTTTGCATTATTTTCGGTGAACTGTTATAAAATGAGGCGAGGACGTCAATTATAGGTATTATAGGTCAAAAAACAAATGTATAAAAAAATTCTGTTGGAAGAATTTCATTTTTCAGCGAACGCCTCTAAATAGGATTTATTTATTTCACCCTGAAGTTTTTCATTATTTCGGTGAACTATTATAAAATGAAGCGTTGGCGTACATTATTGGAGAAAAGACCTGTATAAAAAAATTTAGTTGGAAGAATTTCATTTTTTAACGAACGCCTCTAGACGCAATGTATTGATTTCACCCTGAAATTTTGCATTACTTCGATGAACTGTTATACAATGAGGTGATGGCGTCAATTATTGATAAAAAACAGCAGTATAAATAAATTTTGTTGGAAGAATTTAATTTTTGAGCGAACCCCTAAAAAAAAGATTTATAAATTTCACCATGAAGGTTTGCATTATTTCGGTGTACTGTAATAAACTGAGGGGATGGTGTAAATTATACGTAAAAAATAGCCGTATAAAAAAATTTAGTTGGAAGAATTTCATTTTTTAACGAACGCCTCTAAACACGATGTATTTATCTCACCCTGAAATTTTGCATTATTTCGGTGAATTGTTATAAAATGAGACGATGGCGTAAATTATAGGTAAAAAAACAGCGGTATTAGAAAAATTGTTGAAAGAATTTCATTTTTCAGCGAACGACTCTAAATAGGATTTATTTATTTCACCCTGCAATTTTGCATCATTTCGGTGAACTGTTATAAAATGAGGCGATGGCGTAAATTCAAGGAAAAAAACACATGTATAAAAAAAAATTAGTTGGAAGAATTTCATTTTTCAGCAAAGGTCATTAAAGAGAAATTATTTATTTCACCGCGAAATTTTGCATTATTTTCGGTGAACTGTTATAAAATTAGGCGATGGCGTCAATTTTACGTAAAAAATCAGCTGTATAAAAAAATTTAGTAAAATGAATTACATTTTTTAGCGAACATCTCTGAATAGGATTTATTTATTTCACCTTGAAAATATGCATTTTTTTCGTTGAACTGTTATAAAATGTGATGGCTTCAATTTTAGGTAAAAAATCAGCTGTATAAAATAATTTAGTTGGAAGAATTTCATTTATGAGCGAACGCTTCTAAGTAGTACTTATTAGATTCACCCTGAAATTTATAATTTTTTTCGGAGAACTGTTATAAAATGAGGCGATGGCGTCAATTCTAGGTAAAAAATCTGCTTTTTAAAAAAATTTAAAGGGATGAATTTCATGTTTGCGCGAACGCCTCTAAATAGGATTTATTTATTTCACCCTGCAATTTTGCATTATTCCGGTGAACTGTTATAAAATGAGGCGATGGCGTTAATTATAGGTAAAAAAAAACAATGTTAAAAAAAATTTAATTCGAAGAATTTCATTTTTGAGCAAATGTCTCTAAAAAGAAATTATTTATTTCACCCTGAAATTTTGCATTAAATTCGGTGAACTGTTAAAGAATGAGGCGAGGACGTCAACTATAGGTATTATAAGGTCAAAACACAGATGTATAAAAAAATTCTGTTGGAAGAATTTCATTTTTAAGCGACCGCGCTTAAAAAGGTATTATTTATTTCACCCTGAAATTTTGTATTATTTTCGTTTAACTGTTATAAAATGAAGCGATGGCCTCAATTATAAGTAATAAACATCTGTTGAAAAAAATTTTGTTGGAAGAATTTCATTTTTGAGCGAACGCCTTGTGGTAGGATTTTTTTATTTCACTCTGAAATTTTGCATTATTTCGGTGAACTGTTATAAAATGAGGTGATGACGTCTATTATTGGTAAAAAAACTGCTGTATAATAAAATTTAGATGGAAGAATACCATTTTTTATCCCACGCCTCCAATAGTCTTCATTTATTTCACCCTGAAATTTTGCATTTCTTCGGTGAACTGTTATAAAATGAGACGATGGCGTCAATTATAGGTAAAAAAGCAGCGGTATAAAAAAAATTTGTTGGAAGAATTTCATTTTTTAACGAACGCCTCTGAATAGGATTTATTTTTTCACACTGGAATTTTGCAGTATTTCGGTGTACTGTTATAAAATGAGTCCTAGGCGTCAATTATAGGTAGAAAAACATCTGTATAAAAATTTTATTTGGAAGAATTACATTTTTGAGCGAACAACTCGGAGTAGGATTCATTTATTTTACCCTAAATTTTGTAATATTTCTGTGACTGTTTTAAATATGGTGACGACGTCAATGATGGGTAAAAAACAGCGGTATAAAAAAATTTACATAGAAGAATTTCATTTTTGAGCAAACTCCTTTAAGTACGATTTAATTATTTCATCTTGAAATGTTGCTTTATTTTGGTGAAGTGTTATAAAATGAGGCGATAGCGACAATTATAGGTAAAAAATCAGCTGTGTAAAAAAATTTAGTTGTAAGAATTTCATTTTTGAGCTAACGCCTCTAAATAGGATTTATTTATTTCACCCTGAAATTTTGCAATATTTCGGTGAACTGTTATAAAATGAGGCGTTGGCGTAAATAATTGGTGAAAAAGAGCTGTATAAAAAAACTTACTTGGAAGAATTTCATTTTTATTCGAGTGCCTCTAAATTTGATTTATGTATTTCACCGTGAAAGTTTGCATTATTTTGGTTACCTGTTATAAAATGAAGCGATGGCGTCAATTATATTTTAAAATCAGCTGAATAAAAAAATTTTGTTGGGAGAATTTCATTTTTTAACGAATGCCTTGTGGTAGGATTTATTTATTTCAACCTGTGGTTTTGCATTATTTCGGTGAACTGTTATAAAATGAGTCAATGACGTCTATTGTAGGTAAAAAAATACAGCTGTATAAAAAAATTTAGTTGGAACAATTTAATTTTTGAGCGAACGCCTCTAAATAGGATTTATTTATTTCACCCTGAAATTTTGCATTATTTTGGTAAACTGTTATAAAATAAAGGGATGGCGTCAATTATACGTAAAAATCAGCTGAAAAAAAATGTAGTTGGAAGAATTTCATTTTTGAGCAAACGTCTCTAAGTAGGATTTATTAATTTCACCCAAAAATTTGTCATTATTTTCGGTGAACTTATAAAATGAGGTGATGGCTCCAATTTTGTGTAAAAAATCAGCTGTATAAAAATATTTAGTAGGATGAATTTCATTTTTTAGCAAACATCTCTAAATAGGATTTATTTCTTTCACACTGAAAATATGCATTTTTTTCGTTGAACTGTTATAAAATGAGGTGATAGCTTCAATTTTAGGTAAAAAATAACTGTATAAAATAATTTAGTTGGAAGAATTTTATTTATGGGCGAACGCCTCTAAGTAGGATTTATTAGTTTCACCCTGAAATTTAGCATTTTTTTCGGTGAACTGTTATAAACTGAGGCGATGGCGTCTATTTTAGGTAAAAAATCTGCTTTTTAAAAAAATTTAAATGGAAGAATTTCATTTTTGCACGTACGACTCTAAGTAGGATTTATTTTTTTCACCCTGAAATTTCGCATTATTTATGTGTACTGTTATAAAATGACGCGATGGCGTATTACAGGTAAAAACAACAGCGGTATTAAAAAAATGTGTTGGATAAATTTCATTTTTGAGCGAACGCCTCTAAGTAGGATTTATTTATTTCACCCTGCAATTTTGCAGTATTTCGGTGAACTGTTATAAAATGAGGCGATGGCGTGAATTATAGGTAAAAAAACAGATGTATAAAAAAATTTAGTTCGAAGAATTTCATTTTTGAGCAAATGTCTCTTAAAAGAAATTATTTATTTCACCCTGAAATTTTGCATTATTTTCGGTGAACTGTTATAAATTGAGGCGAGGACGTCCATTATAGGTATTATAGGTCAAAAAACAGATGTATAAAAAAATTCTGTTGGAAGAATTTCATTTTTGAGCGAACGCCTCTAAATAGGATTTATTTATTTCACCCTGAAATTTTGCAGTATTTCGGTGAACTGTTATAAAATGAGGCGATGGCGTGAATTATAGGTAAAAAAACAGATGTATAAAAAAATTTAGTTCGAAGAATTTCATTTTTGAGCAAATGTCTCTTAAAAGAAATTATTTATTTCACCCTGAAATTTTGCATTATTTTCGGTGAACTGTTATAAATTGAGGCGAGGACGTCCATTATAGGTATTATAGGTCAAAAAACAGATGTATAAAAAAATTCTGTTGGAAGAATTTCATTTTTGAGCGAACGCCTCTAAATAGGATTTATTTATTTCACCCTGAAATTTTGCAATATTTCGGTGAACTATTATAAAATGAGGCGATGGCGTGAATTATAGGTAAAAGAACAGATGTATAAAAAAATTTAGTTCGAAGAATTTCATTTTTGAGCAAATGTCTCTTAAAAGAAATTATTAATTTCACCCTGAAATTTTTCATTATTTTCGGTGAACTGTTATAAAATAAGGCGAGGACGACCATTATAGGTATTATAGGTCGAAAAAGAGCTGTATAAAATAACTTACTTGGAAGAATTTCATTTTTGTTCGAACGCATCTAAATATGATTTTTTTATTTCACCCTGAAATTTTGCATTATTTTGGTAAACTGTTATAAAATAAAGGGATGGCGTCAATTATACGTAAAAATCAGCTGTTAAAAAATGTAGTTGGAAGAATTTCATTTTTGAGCAACCGTCTCTAAGTAGGATTTATCAATGTCACCCTCAAATTTGTCATTTTTTTCGGTGAACTAATAAAATGAGGTGATGGCGTCAATTTTACGTAAAAAATCTGCTGTATAAAAAAATTTAGTAGGATGAATTTCATTTTTTAGCGAACATCTCTAAATAGGATTTATTTATTTCACACTGACTATATGCATTTTTTTCGTTGAACTGTTATAAAATGAGGCGATGGCTTCAATTTTAGGTAAAAAAAAGCTGTATAAAATAATTTAGTTGGAAGAAATTTATTTATGAGCGAACGCCTCTAAAGAGGATTTATTAGTTTCAGCCTGAAATTTAGCATTTTTTTCGGTGAACTGTTATAAAATGAGGCAATGGCGTCAATTTTAGGTAAAAAATCTGCTTTTAAAAGAAATTTAAATGGAAGAATTTCATTTTTGCACGTACGACTCTAAGTAGGATTTATTTTTTTCACCTTGAAGTTTCGCATTATTTATGTGTACCGTTATAAAATGAGGCGATTGCGTATTACAGGTAAAAACAACAGCGGTATAAAAAAAATGTGTTGGATGAATGTCATTTTTGAGCGAACGCCTCTAAGTAGGATTTATTTATTTCACCCTGCAAATTTGCATTATTTCGGTAACCTGTTATAAAATGAGGGGATGGCGTGAATTATAGGTACAAAAACAGATGTATAAAAAAATTTGTTCGAAGAATTTCATTTCTGAGCAAATGTATCTTAAAAGAAATTATTTATTTCACCCTGAAATTTTGCATTATTTTCGGTGAACTGTTATAAAATAAGGCGAGGACGACAATTATAGGTATTATAGGTCAAAAAACAGATGTATAAAAAAATTCTGTTGGAAGAATTTCATTTTTGAGCGAACGCCTCTAAATAGGATTTATTTATTTCACCCTGAAATTTTGCAATATTTCGGTGAACTATTATAAAATGAGGCGATGGCGTGAATTATAGGTAAAAGAACAGATGTATAAAAAAATTTAGTTCGAAGAATTTCATTTTTGAGCAAATGTCTCTTAAAAGAAATTATTAATTTCACCCTGAAATTTTTCATTATTTTCGGTGAACTGTTATAAAATAAGGCGAGGACGACCATTATAGGTATTATAGGTCGAAAAAGAGCTGTATAAAATAACTTACTTGGAAGAATTTCATTTTTGTTCGAACGCATCTAAATATGATTTTTTTATTTCACCCTGAAATTTTGCATTATTTTGGTAAACTGTTATAAAATAAAGGGATGGCGTCAATTATACGTAAAAATCAGCTGTTAAAAAATGTAGTTGGAAGAATTTCATTTTTGAGCAACCGTCTCTAAGTAGGATTTATCAATGTCACCCTCAAATTTGTCATTTTTTTCGGTGAACTAATAAAATGAGGTGATGGCGTCAATTTTACGTAAAAAATCTGCTGTATAAAAAAATTTAGTAGGATGAATTTCATTTTTTAGCGAACATCTCTAAATAGGATTTATTTATTTCACACTGACTATATGCATTTTTTTCGTTGAACTGTTATAAAATGAGGCGATGGCTTCAATTTTAGGTAAAAAAAAGCTGTATAAAATAATTTAGTTGGAAGAAATTTATTTATGAGCGAACGCCTCTAAAGAGGATTTATTAGTTTCAGCCTGAAATTTAGCATTTTTTTCGGTGAACTGTTATAAAATGAGGCAATGGCGTCAATTTTAGGTAAAAAATCTGCTTTTAAAAGAAATTTAAATGGAAGAATTTCATTTTTGCACGTACGACTCTAAGTAGGATTTATTTTTTTCACCTTGAAGTTTCGCATTATTTATGTGTACCGTTATAAAATGAGGCGATTGCGTATTACAGGTAAAAACAACAGCGGTATAAAAAAAATGTGTTGGATGAATGTCATTTTTGAGCGAACGCCTCTAAATAGGATTTATTTATTTCACCCTGAAATTTTGCAATATTTCGGTGAACTGTTATAAAATGAGGCGTTGGCGTAAATTATTGGTGAAAAAGCTGTATAAAAAAACTTACTTGGAAGAATTTCATTTTTGTTCGAATGCCTCTAAATTTGATTTATTTATTTAACCCTGAAAGTTTGCATTATTTTGGTTGCCTGTTATAAAATGAAGCGATGGCGTCAATTATATTTTAAAATCAGCTGAATAAAAAAATTAAGTTGGGAGAATTTCATTTTTTAACGAACGCCTTGTGGTAGGATTTATTTATTTCAACCTGTGGTTTCGCATTATTTTGGTGAACTGTTATAAAATGAGTCAATGACGTCTATTATAGGTAAAAAAAAACAGCTGTATAAAAAAATTTAGTTGGAAGAATTTAATTTTTGAGCGAACGCCTCTAAATAGGATTTATTTATTTCACCTTGATATTTTGCATTATTTCGGTGAACTTTTATAAAATGAGGCGATGGCGTCAATTATAGGTTAAAAAAACAGCAGTATAAAAAAAATTTGTTGGAAGAATTTCATTTTTTTACGAACGCCTCTAAATAGGATTTATTTATTTCACCCTGAAATTTTGCACTATTTCGGTGAACTTTTATAAAATGAGGCGATGGTGTGAATTATTGGTAAAAAACAGATTTATAAAAAAATTTGGTTGGAAGAATTTCATTTTTTAACGAACGCCTCTAAATAGGATTTATCTTTTTCACGCTGAAATTTTGCATTATTTCGGTGTACTGTTATAAAATGAGTCGTAGGCGTCAATTTTAGGTAAAAAAACATCAATATAAAAAAATTTATTTAGAAGAATTAAATTTATGAGCGAACATCTCCGAGTCTGGTTTATTTGTTTACCCTAAATTTTGTATAATTTCTGACTGTTGTAAATAAGGCGACGACGTTAATGATAGGTAAAAAACAGCGGTATAAATAAATTAAATTGGAAGAATTTAATTTTTGAGTGAACGCCTTTAAGTACGATTTAATTATTTCATGTTGAAATTTACTTTATTTTGGTGGTGTTATATAATGTGGCGATAGCGAACATTAGAGGTAAAAAATCAGCTGTGTAAAAAAATTTAGTTGTAAGAATTTCATTTTTGAGCTAACGCCTCTAAATAGGATTTATTTATTTCACCTTGAAATTTTGCATTATGTCGGGTAACTATTATAAAATGAGGCGATTGCGTCAATTATCGGTAAAAAAAACAGCGGTATAAAAAAAATTTGTTGGAAGAATTTCATTTTTGAGCGAACGCCTCTAAACAGGACTTTATTTATTTCACCCTGAAATTTTGCATTATTTCGGTGAACTGTTATAAAATGAGGCGATGGCGTCTATTATAGGTAAAAAAAACAGCGGTATAAAAAAAATTTGTTGGAAGAGTTTCATTTTTGAGCGAACGCCTCTTAATAGGATTTATTTATTTCACCCTGAAATTTTGCATTATTTCGGTGAACTGTTATAAAATGAGGCGATGGCGTCTATTATAGGTAAAAAAACCAGCGGTATAAAAAAAATTTGTTGGAAGAGTTTCATTTTTGAGCGAACGCCTCTTAATAGGATTTATTTATTTCACCCTGAAATTTTGCATTATTTCGGTGAACTGTTATAAAATGAGGCGATGGCGTTAATTATAGGTCAAAAAAAGATGTATAAAAAAATTTTGTTTGAAGAATATCATTTTTGAGCGAATGCGCTGAAAAAGGATTTATTTTTTTCACCCTGAAATTTTGCATTATTTTCGTTGAATTGTTATAAAATGAAGCGATGGCGTCCACTATAAATGAAAAACGTCTGTATAAAAAAATTTTCTTGGAAGAATTTCATTTTCGAGCGAATGCCATTAAGTAGCATTGATTTAATTCACCCTGAAATTTTGCATTATTTCGGTGATCCGGTAAAAAATGTCGAGATGGCGTCAATTATAGTTATAATAACAGCCGTATAAAAAATTTAGTTAAAAAAATTTCATTTTTGTTCGAACGCTTCGAAATATGATTTATTTATTTCACCCTGAAATTTTGCATTATTTTGTTAAACTGTTATAAAATAAAGGGATGGCGTCAATTAATCGTAAAAATCAGCTGTAAAAAAATTGTAGTTGGAAGAATTTCATTTTTGAGCAAACGTCTCTATGTAGGATTTATTAATTTCACCCAGAAATTTGTCATTATTTTCGGTGAACTTATAAAATGAGGTGATGGCGTCAAATTTACGTAAAAAATCAGCTGTAATAAAAAATTTGGTAGGATGAATTTCATTTTTTAGCGAACATCTCTAAATAGCATTTATTTTTTTCACACTGAAAATATGCATTTTTTTCGTTGAACTGTTATAAAATGAGGCGATGGCTTCAATTTTAGGTAAAAAAAAGCTGTATAAAATAATTTAGTTGGAAGAATTTTATTTATGAGCGAACGCCTCTAAGTAGGATTTATTAGTTTCACCCAAAAATATAGCATTTTTTTCGGTGAACTGTTATAAAATGAGGCGATGGCGTGAATTATTGGTAAAATATCTGCTTTAAAAAAAATTGAAATGGAAGAATTTCATTTTTGCACGTACGACTCTTAAGTACGATTCTTTTTTTTCACCCTGAAATTTCGCGTTATTAATGTGTACTGTTATAAAATGAGGCGATGGCGTATTACAGGTAAAAACAACAGCGGTTTTAAAAAAAATGTGTTTGATGAATTTCATTTTTGAGCGAACGCCTCTAAGTAGGATTTATTTATTTCACCCTGAAATTTTGCAATATTTCGGTGAACTGTTATAAAATGAGGAGATGGCGTGTATTATAGGTAAAAGAACAGATGTATAAAAAAGTTTAGTTCGAAGAATTTCATTTTTGAGCAAATGTCTCTTAAAAGAAATTATTTATTTCACCCTGAAATTTGGCATTATTTTCGGTGAACTGTTATAAAATAAGGCGATGGCGTCAATTATAGGTAAAAAAACAGCGGTATAAAAAAATTTGTTGAAAGAATTTCATTTTTGAGCGAGTGCCTATTAATAGGATTTATTTATTTCACCCTGAAATTTTGCAATATTTCGGTGAACTGTTATAAAATGAGGCGTTGGCGTACATTATTGGTGAAAAAGAGCTGTATAAAAAAACTTACTTGGAAGAATTTCATTTTTGTTCGAACGCCTCTATATATGATTTATTTATTTCACCCTGAAATTTTGCATTATTTTGGTAAACTGTTATAAAATAAAGTGATGGCGTCAATTATACGTAAAAATTAGCTGTAAAAAAAATGTAGTTGGAAGAATTTCATTTTTGAGCAAACGTCTCTAAGTAGGATTTATTAATTTCACCCTGAAATTTGTCATTATTTTCGGTGAACTTATAAAATGAGGTGATGGCGTCAAGTTTACGTAAAAAATCAGCTGTATAAAAAAAAATTTAGTAGGATGAATTTCATTTTTTAGCGAACATCTCTAAATAGGATTTATTTATTTCACACCGAAAATATGCATTTTTTTCGTTGAACTTTTATAAAATGAGGCGATGGCTTCAATTATAGGTAAAAAAATAGCTGTATAAAATATTTTAGTTTGAGGAATTCCATTTTTGAGCGAACGCCTTGTGGTAGGATTTATTTATTTCACCCTGAAGTTTTGCATTATTTCAGTGAACTGTGATAAAATGAGGCGATGGCGTCAATTATAGGTAAAAAAAAAACAGCGGTATTTAAAAAATTTGTTGGAAGAATTTCAATTTTGAGCGAATGCGCTTAAATAGGATTTATGTATTTCACCCTGCAACTTTGCGTTATTTCGGTGAACTGTTATAAAATGAGGCGATGGCGTTAATTATAGGTCAAAAAAAGATGTATAAAAAAATTTTGTTGGAAGAATATCATTTTTGAGCGAATGCGCTGAAAAAGGATTTATTTTTTTCACCCTGAAATTTTGCATTATTTTCGTTGAATGTTATAAAATGAAGCGATGGCGTCCACTATAAATATAAAACATCTGTATAAAAAAATTTTCTTGGAGGAATTTCATTTTCGAGCAAAAGCCATTAAGTAGCATTGATTTAATTCACCCTGAAATTTTGCATTATTTCGGTGATCCGGTAAAAAATGTCGAGATGGCGTCAATTATAGTTATAATAACAGCCCTTTTAAAAAATTTAGTTAAAAAAATTTCATTTTTGTTCGAACGCCTCGAAATATGATTTATTTATTTCACCCTGAAATTTTGCATTATTTTGTTAAACTGTTATAAAATAAAGGGATGGCGTCAATTAATCGTAAAAATCAGCTGTAAAAAAAATGTAGTTCGAAGAATTTCATTTTTGAGCAAAAGTCTCTATATAGGATTTATTAATTTCACCCAGAAATTTGTCATTATTTTCGGTGAACTTATAAAATGAGGTGTTGGCGTCAATTTTACGTAAAAAATCAGCTGTATAAAAAAATTTAGTAGGATGAATTTCATTTTTTAGCGAACATCTCTAAATAGGATTTATTTTTTTCACACTGAAAATATGCATTTTTTTCGTTGAACTGTTATAAAATGAGGCGATGGCGTGAAATATTGGTAAAAAATCTGCTTTTAAAAAAAATTGAAATGGAAGAATTTCATTTTTGCACGTACGACTCTAAGTACGATTCTTTTTTTTCACCCTGAAATTTCGCGTTATTAATGTGTACTGTTATAAAATGAGGCGATGGCGTATTATAGGTAAAAACAACTGCGGTTTTAAAAAAAATGTGTTTGATGAATTTCATTTTTGAGCGAACGCCTCTAAGTAGGATTTCTTTATTTCACCCTGCAATTTTGCATTATTTCGGTGAACTGTTATAAAATGAGGCGATGGCGTGAATTATAGGTAAAAAAACAGATGTATAAAAAAATTTTGTTCGAAGAATTTCATTTTTCAGCAGATGTCTCTTAAAAGAAATTATTTATTTCACCCTTAAATTTTGCATTATTTTCGGTGAGCTGTTATAAAATAAGGCGAGGACGACAATTATAGGTATTATAGGTCAAAAAACAGATGTATAAAAAATTCTGTTGGAAGTATTTCATTTTGGAGCGAACGCCTCTAAATAGGATTTATTTATTTCACCCTGAAATTTTGCAATATTTCGGTGAACTGTTATAAAATGAGGCGTTGGCGTACATTATTGGTGAAAAAGAGCTGTATAAAAAAACTTACTTGGAAGAATTTCATTTTTGTTCGAACGCCTCTATATATGATTTATTTATTTCACCCTGAAATTTTGCATTATTTTGGTAAACTGTTATAAAATAAAGGGATGGCGTCAATTATACGTAAAAATTAGCTGTAAAAAAAATGTACTTGGAATGATTTCATTTTTGAGCAAACGTCTCTAAGTAGGATTTATTAATTTCACCCTGAAATTTGTCATTATTTTCGGTGAACTTATAAAATGAGGTGATGGCGTCAAGTTTACGTAAAAAATCAGCTGTATAAAAAAAAATTTAGTAGGATGAATTTCATTTTTTAGCGAACATCTCTAAATAGGATTTATTTATTTCACACTGAAAATATGCATTTTTTTCGTTGAACTTTTATAAAATGAGGCGATGGCTTCAATTTTAGGTAAAAAAAAAACTGTATAAAATAATTTAGTTGGAAGAATTTTATTTATGAGCGAACGTCTCTAAGACGGATTTATTAGTTTCACCCTGAAATTTAGCATTTTTTTCGGTGAATTGTTATAAAATGAGGCGATGGCGTGACTTATAGGTAAAAGAACAGATGAATAAAAAAATTTAGTTCGAAGAATTTCATTTTTGAGCAAATGTCTCTTAAAAGATTTTTATTTCACCCTGAAATTTTGCATTATTTTCGGTGAACTGTTATAAAATAAGGCGAGGACGACAATTATAGGTATTATAGGTCAAAAAACAGATGTATAAAAAAATTCTGTTGAAGAATTTCGTTTTTGAGCGATCGCCTCTAAATAGGATTTATTTATTTCACCCTGAAATTTTGCAATATTTCGGTGAACTGTTATAAAATGAGGCGTTGGCGTAAATTATTGGTGAAAAAGAGCTGTAAAAAAAAACTTACTTGGAAGAATTTATTTTTGTTCGAACGCCTCTAAATTTGATTTTTTTATTTCACCCTGAAGTTTTGCATTATTTCGGTGAACTGTTATAAAATGAGTCAATGACGTCAATTATAGGTAAAAAAAAACAGCGGTATAAAAAAATTTGTTGGAAGATTTTCATTTTTGAGCGAACGCGCTTAATAGGATTTATTTATTTCACGCTGAAATTTTGCATTACTTCAATGAACTGTTAGATAATGAGGTGATGGCGTCAATTATTGATAAAAAAAGAGCTGTATAATAAAATTTAGATGGAAGAATATCATTTTTTAACTCAGCCTCTAATAGTCATTATTTATTTCACCCTGAAATTTTGCATTATTTCGGTGAACTGTGATAAAATGAGGCGAAGACGTCAATGACAGGTAAAAAACAGCGGTATAAATAAATTTAATTGGAAGACTTTAATTTTTGAGTGAACGCCTTTAAGTACGATTTAATTACTTCATGTTGAAATTTACTTTATTATGGTGAAGTGTTATAAAATGAGGCGATAGCGAACATTAAAGGTAAAAAATCAGCTGTGTAAAAAAATTTAGTTGTAAGAATTTCATTTTTGAGCTAACGCCTCTAAATAGGATTTATTTATTTCACCATGAAATTTTGCAAAATTTCGGTGAACTGTTATAAAATCAGGCGATGGTGTGAATTATAGGTAAAAAAAACAGCTGTATAAAAAAATTTAGATGCAAGAATTTCATTTTTGGGCGAACGCCTCTAAAAAGGTTTATTTATTTCACCCTGAAATTTTGCATTATTTCAGTGAACTGTTATAAAATGAGGCGATGGCGTGAATTATTGGTAAAAAAACAGTTGTATAAAAAAATTTGGTTGGAAGAATTTCATTTTTTAACGAACGCCTCTAAATAGGATTTAAATTTTTCACCCTGAAATTTTGCATTATTTCGGTGTACTGTTATAAAATGAGTCGTAGGCGTCAATTATAGGTAAAAAAACATCGGTATATAAAAAAATTTATTTAGAAGAATTAAATTTTTGAGTGAACATCTCGGAGTAGGATTTATTTGTTTACCCTGATTTTGTATAATTTCTGACTGTTGTAAATAAGGCGACGACGTCAATGATAGGTAAAAAACAGCGGTATAAAAAAAATTAATTGTAAGAATTTAATTTTTGAGTGAAAGCCTTGAAGTACGATTTAATTATTTCATGTTGAAATTTTGCTTTATTTTGGTGAAGTGTTATAAAATGAGGCGACAGCGACAAGTAGAGGTAAAAAATCAGCTGTGTAAAAAAATTTAGTTGTAAGAATTTCATTTTAGAGCTAATGCCTCTAAATAGGATTTATTTATTTCACCTTGAAATTTTGCATTATGTCGGGTAACTATTATAAAATGAGGCGATTGCGTCAATTATCGGTAAAAAAAACAGCGGTATAAAAAAAATTTGTTGGAAGAATTTCATTTTTGAGCGAACGCCTCTAAATAAGATTTATTTATTTCACCCTGCAATTTTGCATTACTTCGGTGAACTGTTATAAAATGAGTTGATGGCGTGAATTATAGTTAAAAAAAACAATGTATAAAAAATCTAGTTGGAAGAATTTCATTTTTAGCAAACTTCTCTAAATAGAAATTTTTTATTTCACCCTGAAATTTTGCATTATTTCGGTGAACTGGTATAAAATGAGGCGATGGCGTTAATTATAGGTAAAAAACAGTGGTATAAAAAAAATTTGTCGGAAGAATTTCATTTTCGAGCGAACGCCTTTAAGTACGATATAATTATTTCATCTTGAAATTTTGCTTTATTTTGGTGGTGTTATAAAATGAGGCGATAGCGACAATTAGAGGTAAAAAATCAGCTGTGTAAAAAAATTTAGTTGTAAGAATTTCATTTCTGAGCTAACGCCTCTAAATAGGATTTATTTATTTCACCCTGAAATTTTGCATTATGTCGGGTAACTATTATAAAATGAGGCGATTGCGTCAATTATCGGTAAAAAAAACAGCGGTATAAAAAAAATTTGTTGGAAGAATTTCATTTTTGAGCGAACGCCTCTAAATAAGATTTATTTATTTCACCCTGCAATTTTGCATTACTTCGGTGAACTGTTATAAAATGAGTCGATGGCGTGAATTATAGTTAAAAAAAACAATGTATAAAAAATCTAGTTGGAAGAATTTCATTTTTCAGCAAACTTCTCTAAATAGAATTTAATTATTTCACCCTGAAATTTTGCATTATTTCGGTGAACTGTTATAAAATGAGGCGATGGCGTTAATTATAGGTAAAAAACAGCGGTATAAAAAAAATTTGTCGGAAGAATTTCATTTTTGAGTGAACGCCTTTAAGTACGATATAATTATTTCATCTTGAAATTTTGCTTTATTTTGGTGGTGTTATAAAATGAGGCGATAGCGACAATTAGAGGTAAAAAATCAGCTGTGTAAAAAAATTTAGTTGTAAGAATTTCATTTTTGAGCTAATGCTTCTAAATAGGATTTATTTATTTCACCTTGAAATTTTGCATTATGTCGGGTAACTATTATATAATGAGGCGATTGCGTCAATTATCGGTAAAAAAAAACAGCGGTATAAAAAAAATTTGTTGGAAGAATTTCATTTTTGAGCGAACGCCTCTAAATAAGATTTATTTATTTCACCCTGAAATTTTGCAATATTTCGGTGAACTGTTATAAAATGAGGCGATGGCGTGAATTATAGTTAAAAAACCAATGTATAAAAAAATCTAGTTGGAAGAATTTCATTTTTCAGCAAACTTCTCTAAATAGAAATTATTTATTTCACCCTGATATTTTGCATTATTTCGATGAACTGTTATATAATGAGGTGATGGCGTCAATTATAGGTAAAAAAAAACAGCGGTATAAAAAAATTTGTTGGAAGATTTTCATTTTGAGCGAACGCGCTTAATAGGATTTATTTATTTCACCCTGAAATTTTGCATTACGTCGATGAACTGTTAGATAATGAGGTGATGGCGTCAATTATTGATAAAAAAAGGGCGGTATAATAAAATTTAAATGGAAAAATATCATTTTTTAACTCACGCCTCTAATAGTCTTCATTTATTTCACCCTGAAATTTTGCATTATTTCGGTGAACTGTTATAAAATGAGGCGACGACGTCAATGACAGGTAAAAAACAGCGGTATAAATAAATTTAATTGAAAGAATTTAATTTTTGAGTGAACGCCTTTAGGTAAGATTTAATTATTTCATGTTGAAATTTACTTTATTATGGTGATGTGTTATAAAATGAGGCGATAGTGAACATTAGAGGTAAAAAATCAGCTGTGTAAAAAAATTTAGTTGAAAGAATTTCATTTTTGAGCTAACGCCTCTAAATAGGATTTATTTATTTCACCCTGAAATTTTGCAAAATTTAGGTGAACTGTTATAAAATGAGGCGATGGCGTGAATTATAGGTAAAAAAAACAGCTGTATAAAAAAATTTAGATGCAAGAATTTCATTTTTGGGCGAACGCCTCTAAAAAGGTTTATTTATTTCACCCTGAAATTTTGCATTATTTCAGTGAACTGTTATAAAATGAGGCGATGGCGTGAATTATTGGTAAAAAAACAGATGTATAAAAAAATTTGGTTGGAAGAATTTCATTTTTTAACGAACGCCTCTAAATAGGATTTAACTTTTTCACCCTGAAATTTTGCATTATTTCGGTGTACTGTTATAAAATGAGTCGTAGGCGTCAATTATAGGTAAAAAAAAATCTGTATAAAAAAATTTATTTAGAAGAATTAAATTTTTGAGCGAACATCTCGGAGTAGGATTTATTTGTTTACCCTGATTTTGTATAATTTCTGACTGTTGTAAATAAGGCGACGACGTTATGATAGGTAAAAAACAGCGGTATAAAAAAATTTACTTAGAAGAATTTCATTTTTGAGCAAACGCCTTTAAGTACGATTTAATTATTTCACGTTGAAATTTTGCTTTATTTTGGTGAAGTGTTATAAAATGAGGCGACAGCGACAATTAGAGTTAAAAAATCAGCTGTGTAAAAAAATTTAATTGTAAGAATTTCATTTTTGAGCTAACGCCTCTAAATAGGATTTATTTATTTCACCTTGAATTTTTGCATTATTTCGATGAACTGTTATACAATGAGCGGATGGCGTCAATTATAGGTAACAAAATCAGCGGTATAAAAAAAATTTTTTGGAAGAATTTCATTTTTGAGGGAACCCCTTGAAAAAAGAATTATTTATTTCACCCTACAATTTTGCATTATTTCTGTGAACTGTTATAAAATGAGGCGATGGCGTGAATTATAGGTAAAAAAACAGATTTATAAAAAAATTTAGTCGGAAGACTTTCATTTCTCAGCAATCGTCTCTAACTAGAAATTATTTATTTCACCCTGAAATTTTGCATTACTTCGATGAACTGTTATATAATGAGGTGATGGCGTCAATTATAGGTAAAAAAAAACAATGGTATAAAAAAATTTGTTGGAAGATTTTCATTTTTGAGCGAACGCGCTTAATAGGATTTATTTATTTCACCCTGAAATTTTGCATTACTTCGATGAACTGTTAGATAATGAGGCGATGGCGTCAATTATTGAAAAAAAAGGAGCTGTATAATAAAATTTAATTGTAAGAATTTAATTTTTGAGTGAAAGCTTTTAAGTACGATTTAATTATTTCATGTTGAAATTTTGCTTTATTTTGGTGAAGTGTTATAAAATGAGGCGACAGCGACAATTAGAGGTAAAAAATCAGCTGTGTAAAAAAATTTAGTTGTAAGAATTTCATTTCTGAGCTAACGCCTCTAAATAGGATTTATTTATTTCACCCTGAAATTTTGCATTATGTCGGGTAACTATTATAAAATGAGGCGATTGCGTCAATTATCGGTAAAAAAAACAGCGGTATAAAAAAAATTTGTTGGAAGAATTTCATTTTTGAGCGAACGCCTCTGAATAAGATTTATTTATTTCACCCTGCAATTTTGCATTATTTCGGTGAACTGTTATATAATGAGGTGATGGCGTCAATTATAGGTAAAAAAAAACAGCGGTATAAAAAAATTTGTTGGAAGATTTTCATTTTGAGCGAACGCGCTTAATAGGATTTATTTATTTCACCCTGAAATTTTGCATTACGTCGATGAACTGTTAGATAATGAGGTGATGGCGTCAATTATTGATAAAAAAAGGGCGGTATAATAAAATTTAAATGGAAAAATATCATTTTTTAACTCACGCCTCTAATAGTCTTCATTTATTTCACCCTGAAATTTTGCATTATTTCGGTGAACTGTTATAAAATGAGGCGACGACGTCAATGACAGGTAAAAAACAGCGGTATAAATAAATTTAATTGAAAGAATTTAATTTTTGAGTGAACGCCTTTAGGTAAGATTTAATTATTTCATGTTGAAATTTACTTTATTATGGTGATGTGTTATAAAATGAGGCGATAGTGAACATTAGAGGTAAAAAATCAGCTGTGTAAAAAAATTTAGTTGAAAGAATTTCATTTTTGAGCTAACGCCTCTAAATAGGATTTATTTATTTCACCCTGAAATTTTGCAAAATTTAGGTGAACTGTTATAAAATGAGGCGATGGCGTGAATTATAGGTAAAAAAAACAGCTGTATAAAAAAATTTAGATGCAAGAATTTCATTTTTGGGCGAACGCCTCTAAAAAGGTTTATTTATTTCACCCTGAAATTTTGCATTATTTCAGTGAACTGTTATAAAATGAGGCGATGGCGTGAATTATTGGTAAAAAAACAGATGTATAAAAAAATTTGGTTGGAAGAATTTCATTTTTTAACGAACGCCTCTAAATAGGATTTAACTTTTTCACCCTGAAATTTTGCATTATTTCGGTGTACTGTTATAAAATGAGTCGTAGGCGTCAATTATAGGTAAAAAAAATCTGTATAAAAAAATTTATTTAGAAGAATTAAATTTTTGAGCGAACATCTCGGAGTAGGATTTATTTGTTTACCCTGATTTTGTATAATTTCTGACTGTTGTAAATAAGGTGGCGACGTTATGATAGGTAAAAAACAGCGGTATAAAAAAATTTACTTAGAAGAATTTCATTTTTGAGCAAACGCCTTTAAGTACGATTTAATTATTTCACGTTGAAATTTTGCTTTATTTTGGTGAAGTGTTATAAAATGAGGCGACAGCGACAATTAGAGGTAAAAAATCAGCTGTGTAAAAAAATTTAATTGTAAGAATTTCATTTTTGAGCTAACGCCTCTAAATAGGATTTATTTATTTCACCTTGAATTTTTGCATTATTTCGATGAACTGTTGTACAATGAGCGGATGGCGTCAATTATAGGTAACTAAATCAGCGGTATAAAAAAAATTTTTTGGAAGAATTTCATTTTTGAGGGAACCCCTTGAAAAAAGAATTATTTATTTCACCCTACAATTTTGCATTATTTCTGTGAACTGTTATAAAATGAGGCGATGGCGTGAATTATAGGTAAAAAAACAGATTTATAAAAAAATTTAGTCGGAAGACTTTCATTTCTCAGCAATCGTCTCTAACTAGAAATTATTTATTTCACCCTGAAATTTTGCATTACTTCGATGAACTGTTATATAATGAGGTGATGGCGTCAATTATAGGTAAAAAAAAACAATGGTATAAAAAAATTTGTTGGAAGATTTTCATTTTTGAGCGAACGCGCTTAATAGGATTTATTTATTTCACCCTGAAATTTTGCATTACTTCGATGAACTGTTAGATAATGAGGCGATGGCGTCAATTATTGATAAAAAAAGAGCTGTATAATAAAATTTAATTGTAAGAATTTAATTTTTGAGTGAAAGCCTTTAAGTACGATTTAATTATTTCATGTTGAAATTTTGCTTTATTTTGGTGAAGTGTTATAAAATGAGGCGACAGCGACAATTAGAGGTAAAAAATCAGCTGTGTAAAAAAATTTAGTTGTAAGAATTTCATTTTTGAGCTAATGCCTCTAAATAGGATTTATTTATTTCACCTTGAAATTTTGCATTATGTCGGGTAACTATTATAAATGAGGCGATTGCGTCAATTATCGGTAAAAAAAACAGCGGTATAAAAAAAATTTGTTGGAAGAATTTCATTTTTGAGCGAACGCCTCTAAATAAGATTTATTTATTTCACCCTGCAATTTTGCATTACTTCGGTGAACTGTTATAAAATGAGTCGATGGCGTGAATTATAGTTAAAAAAAAACAATGTATAAAAAATCTAGTTGGAAGAATTTCATTTTTCAGCAAACTTCTCTAAATAGAAATTATTTATTTCACCCTGAAATTTTGCATTATTTCGGTGAACTGTTATAAAATGAGGCGATGGCGTTAATTATAGGTAAAAAAACAGCGGTATAAAAAAAATTTGTCGGAAGAATTTCATTTTCGAGCGAACGCCTTTAAGTACGATTTAATTATTTCCTCATGAAATTTTGCTTTATTTTGGTGAAGTGTTATAAAATGAGGCGATAGCGACAATTACAGGTAAAAAATCAGCTGTGTAAAAAAATTTGGTTGTAAGAATTTCATTTTTCAGCAAACTTCTCTAAATAGAAATTATTTATTTCACCCTGAAATTTTGCATTATTTCGGTGAACTGTTATAAAATGAGGCGATGGCGTTAATTATAGGTAAAAAAACAGCGGTATAAAAAAAATTTGTCGGAAGAATTTCATTTTCGAGCGAACGCCTTTAAGTACGATTTAATTATTTCCTCTTGAAATTTTTCTTTATTTTGGTGAAGTGTTATAAAATGAGGCGATAGCGACAATTACAGGTAAAAAATCAGCTGTGTAAAAAAATTTGGTTGTAAGAATTTCATTTTTGAGCTAACGCCTCTAAATAGGATTTATTTATTTCACCCTGAAATTTTGCATTATGTCGGGTAACTATTATAAAATGAGGCGATTGCGTCAATTATCGGTAAAAAAAACAGCGGTATAAAAAATATTTGTTGGAAGAATTTCATTTTTGAGCGGACGCCTCTAAATAGGATTTATTTATTTCACCCTGAAATTTTGCATTACTTCAATGAACTGTTAGATAATAAGGAGATCGTGTCAATTATTGATAAAAAAAGAGCTGTATAATAAAATTTAGATGGAAGAATATCATTTTTTAACTCATGCCTCTAATAGTCTTCATTTATTTCACCCTGAAATTTTGCATTATTTCGGTGAACTGTTATAAAATGAGGCGACGACGTCAATGACAGGTAAAAAACAGCGGTATAAAAAAATTTAATTGGAAGAATTTAATTTTTTAGTGAACGCCTTTAAGTACGATTTAATTATTTCATGTTGAAATTTACTTTATTATGGTGAAGTGCTATAAAATGAGGCGATAGCGAACATTAGAGGTAAAAAATCAGCTGTGTAAAAAAATTTAGTTCAAAGAATTTCATTTTTGAGCAAATGTCTCTTAAAAGAAATTATTTATTTCACCCTGAAATTTTGCATTACTTCGATGAACTGTATTATAATGAGGTGATTGCATCAATTATAGGTAAAAAAAAAACAGCGGTATAAAAAATTTTGGAAGAATTTCATTTTTGAGCGAACGCGCTTAATAGGATTTATTTATTTCACCCTGAAATTTTGCATTACTTCGATGAACTGTTATACAATGAGGCGATGGTGTCAATTATTGATAAAAAAAGAGCTGTATAATAAAATTTTGTTGGAAGAATTTAATTTTTGAGAGAACCCCTCAAAAAAAGATTTATTTATTTCACTCCGAAAGTTTGCATTATTTCGGTGAATTGTAATAATCTGAGGCGATGGCGTAAATTGTAGGTAAAAAACAGCTGTATAAAAAAATGTAGTTGGAGGAATTTCATTTTTTAACGAACGCCTCTAAACAGGACTTTATTTATTTCACCCTGAAATTTTGCATTATTTCGGTGAACTGTTATTAAATTAGGCGATGGCGTCAATTATAGGTAAAAAAACAGCTGTATAAAAAAAATGTGTTGGAAGAATTTCATTTTTGAGCGAACGCCTCTAAATAGGATTTATTTATTTCACCCTGCAATTTTTCATTATTTCGGTGAACTGTTATAAAATGAGGCGATGGCGTCAATTATAGGTATAAACAGCGGTATAAAAAAATTTGTTAAAAGAATTTCATTTTTCAGCGAACGCCTCTTAATAGGATTTATTTATTTCACCCTGCAATTTTGCATATTTCGGTGAACTGTTATAAAATGAGGCAATGGCGTTGATTATATGTCAAAAAAATGATGTATAAAAAAATTTTGTTGGAAGAATATCATTTTTGAGCGAATGCGCTTAAATAGGATTTATTTATTTCACCCTGAAATTTTGCATTATTTTCGTTGAACTGATAAAAAATGAAGCAATGGCGTCAATTATAAGTAAAAAACATCTGTATAAAAAAATTCTGTTGGAAGAATTTCATTTTTGAGCGAACGCCATTAATTAGGATTGATTTAATTCACCCTTAAATTTTTCATTATTTCGGTGATCCGGTAAAAAATGTCGAGATGGCGTCAATTATAGTTAAAAAAACAGCTGTATAAAAAATTTAATTAGAATAATTTCATTTTTGTTCTAACGCCTCTAAATATGATTTATTTATTTCACCCTGAAATTTTGCATTAGTGTGGTTTAATGTTATAAAATGCAGCGATGGCGTCAATTATAAGTAAAAATCAGCTGTTAAAAAACTGTATTTGGAAGAATTTTATTTCTGAGCGAACGCCTTGTGGTAGGATTTATTTTTTTCACCCTGAAGTTTTGCATTATATCGGTGAACTGGTATAAAATAAGGCGATGGCGTCAATTATAGGTAAAAAAAAAGCTGTATAAAAAAATTTAGTTGTAAGAATTTCATTTTTGAGCGAACGCCTCTAAGTAGGATTTATTTATTTCACCCTGCAAATTTGCATTATTTCGGTAACCTGTTATAAAATGAGGGGATGGCGTGAATTATAGGTACAAAAACAGATGTATAAAAAAATTTGTTCGAAGAATTTCATTTCTGAGCAAATGTATCTTAAAAGAAATTATTTATTTCACCCTGAAATTTTGCATTATTTTCGGTGAACTGTTATAAAATAAGGCGAGGACGACAATTATAGGTATTATAGGTCAAAAAACAGATGTATAAAAAAATTCTGTTGGAAGAATTTCATTTTTGAGCGAACGCCTCTAAATAGGATTTATTTATTTCACCCTGAAATTCTGCAATATTTCGGTGAACTGTTATAAAATGAGGCGTTGGCGTAAATTATTGGTGAAAAAGAGCTGTATAAAAAAACTTACTTGGAAGAATTTCATTTTTGTTCGAATGCCTCTAAATTTGATTTATTTATTTAACCCTGAAAGTTTGCATTATTTTGGTTACCTGTTATAAAATGAAGCGATGGCGTCAATTATATTTTAAAATCAGCTGAATAAAAAAATTAAGTTGGGAGAATTTCATTTTTTAACGAACGCCTTGTGGTAGGATTTATTTATTTCAACCTGTGGTTTTGCATTATTTCGGTGAACTGTTATAAAATGAGTCAATGAAGTCTATTATAGGTAAAAAAAAACAGCTGTATAAAAAAATTTAGTTGGAAGAATTTAATTTTTGAGCGAACGCCTCTAAATAGGATTTATTTATTTCACCTTGATATTTTGCATTATTTCGGTGAACTGTTATAAAATGAGGCGATGGCGTCAATTATAGGTAAAAAAAACAGCAGTATAAAAAAAATTTGTTGGAAGAATTTCATTTTTGATGGAACGCCTCTAAATAGGATTTATTTATTTCATCCTGAAAATTTGCATTATATCGGTGAACTGTTATAAAATGAGGCGATAGCGTGAATTATTGGTAAAAAAACAGATGTATAAAAAAATTTGGTTGGAAGAATTTCATTTTTTAACCAACGCGTTTAAATAGTATTTAACTTTTTCACCCTGAAATTTTGTATTATTTCGGTGTACTGTTATAAAATGAGGCGATGGCGTGATTTATAGTTAAAAAAACAATGTATAAAAAAATCTAGTTGGAAGAATTTCATTTTTCAGCAAACTTCTCTAAATAGAAATTATTTATTTCACCCTGAAATTTTCCATTACTTCGATGAACTGTTAGATAATGAGGTAATGGCGTCAATTCATGTTAAAAAAGAGCTGTATAATAAAATTTAGATGGTAGAATATCATTTTTTAACTCACGCCTCTAATAGTCTTTATTTATTTCACCCTGAAATTTTGCATTATTTCGGTGAACTGTTATAAAATGAGGCGATGGCGTTAATTATAGGTAAAAAAACAGCGGTATAAAAAAATTTTGTTGGAAGAATTTAATTTTTGAGCTAACGCCTCTAAATAGGATTTATTTATTTCACCCTGAAATTTTGCAATATTTCGGTGAACTGTTATAAAATGAGGAGATGGCGTGTATTATAGGTAAAAGAACAGATGTATAAAAAAGTTTAGTTCGAAGAATTTCATTTTTGAGCAAATGTCTCTTAAAAGAAATTATTTATTTCACCCTGAAATTTGGCATTATTTTCGGTGAACTGTTATAAAATAAGGCGATGGCGTCAATTATAGGTAAAAAAACAGCGGTATAAAAAAATTTGTTGAAAAAATTTCATTTTTGAGCGAGTGCCTATTAATAGGATTTATTTATTTCACCCTGCAATTTTGCATTACTTCGATGAACTGATATATAATGAGGTGATGACGTCAATTATATGTAAAAAAAACAGCGGTATAAAAAAATTTGTTGGAAAAATTTAATTTTTGAGCGAACCCCTCAAAAAAAGATTTATTTATTTCACTCTGAAAGTTTGCATTATTTCGGTGAACTGTAATAAACTGAGGCGATGGCGTAAATTGTAGGTAAAAAACAGCTGTATAAAAAAATGTAGTTGGAGGAATTTCATTTTTTTACGAACGCCTCTAAACAGGACTTTATTTATTTCACCCTGAAATTTTGCATTATTTCGGTGAACTGTTATAAAATGAGGCGATGGCGTTAATTATATGTCAAAAAAAAGATGTATAAGAAAATTTTGTTGGAAGAATATCATTTTTGAGCGAATGCGCTGAAATAGGATTTATTTATTTCACCCTAATATTTTGCATTATTTTCGTGGAACTGTTAAAACATGAAGCGATGGCGTCAATTATAAGTAAAAAACATCTGTATAAAAAATTCTGTTGGGAGACTTTCATTTTTGAGCGAACGCCATTAAGTAGGATTGATTTAATTCACCCTGAAATTTTGCATTATTTCGGTGATCCGGTAAAAAATGTCGAGATGGCGTCAATTATAGTTAAAAAAACAGCTGTATAAAAAATTAAGTTAGAATAATTTCATTTTTGTTCTAACGCCTCCAAATATGATTTATTTACTTCACGTTGAAATTTTGCATTATTGTCGTTTAATGTTATAAAATGAAGGGATGGCGTCAATTATAAGTAAAAATCAGCTGTTAAAAAAATGTAGTTGGAAGAATTTCATTTCTGAGCGAACGCTTTGTGGTAGGATTTATTTTTTTCACCCTGAAGTTTTGCATTATATCGGTGAACTGTTATAAATAAGGCGATGGCGTCAATTATAGGTAAAGAAAAGCTGTATAAAAAAATTTAGTTGGAAGAATTTCATTTTTTAGCGAATGCCTGTAAATGGGATTTATTTATTTCAACCTAAAATTTTGCATTATTTCGGTGAACTGTTACAAAATGAGGCGATGGAGTGTACTATAGGTAAAAAAAACAGCTTTTTAAAAAAATTTAGTTGAAAGAATTTCATTTTTGACCGAACGCCTTTAAGAAGGATTTATTTATTTCACCCTGAAATTATGCATTATTTCGGTGCACTGTTATAAATAAAGGCGATGGCGTCAATTATAGGTAAAAAAACAGCTGCATAAAAAAATTTAGTTTGAAGAATTTCATTTTTGAGCGAAATTTCTAAATAGGATTTATTTTTTTCACCCTGAAATTTTGAATTATTACCGTGAAGTGTTATATAATGAGGCGATGGCGTCAATTATAGATTAAACTAACTATATAAAATAATTAAGTAGGAAGAACTTCATTTTTGAGCGAAGGCCTCTAAATGGAATTTATTTTTTTCACCCTGCAATTTTGCATTATTTCGGTGTCATGTTATTAAATGAATCGATGGCGTCAATTATAGGTAAAAAACTGGTGTATAAAAAAATTTGTCGGAAGAATTTTATTTTTGAGTGAACGTCTTTAAGTACGATTTAATTATTTCATATTAAAAATTTGCATTATTTTGGTGAACTGTTTTAAAATGAGGCGATAGCGCCAATTATAGGTAAAAAGCAGCTGTGTAAAAAAATTTAGTTGTAAGAATTTCATTTTTGAGCGAACGCCTTTAAATAGGATTTATTTATTTCACCCTGGAATTTTCCATTATTTCGGTGAACTGTTATTAAATGAGGCGATGGCGTCAATTATAGGTAAAAAAAACAGCGGTATAAAAAAAATTTGTTGGAAGTTTTTCATTTTTGAGCGAACGCCTCTAAATAGGATTCATTTATTTCAACCTGCAATTTTGCATTATATGTGTGCTGTTATTAAATGAGGCAATGGCGTGAATTATAGGTAAAAAACGTATGTATAAAAAATTTAGTTCGAAGAATTTCATTTTTGTTCGAACGCCCTTAAATATGATTTATTAATTTCACCCTGAAATTTTGCCTTATTTTGGTTAAATGTTATAATGTGAAGCAATGGCTTCAATTATACGTAAAACACAGATGTATAAAAAAATTTAGTTGGGAAAATTTCATTTTTAGCGAACGCCTTGTGGTAGTAATTATTTATTTCACCCTGAAGCTTTGCAATATTTCGGTGAACTGTTATAAAATGAGGCGATGACGTCAATTATAGGTAAAAAAACAGGTGTATAAAAAAATGTAGTTGGAAGCATTTCATTTTAGCGCGAACCCCTTTAAGTAGAATTTAATTATTTCACCCTGGAATTTTGCATTACTTTGATGAACTTTTATATAATGAGGTGATGGCGTAAATTATTGATAAAAAAATAGCTGTTTAAAAAAATTTATTTGGAAGAATCTAATTTTTGAGCGAAACCCTCAATAAAGGATTTATTTATTTCACCCTGAATGTTTGCATTATTTCGGTGAAGTGTAATAAACTGAGGCGATGGCGTAAATTATAGGTAAAAAACAGCTGTATAAAATTATTTAGTTGGATGAATTTCACTTTTTTACGAACGCTGCTGAAGAGGATTTAATTATTTCACCCTGAAATTTTGCATTATTTCGGTGAACTGTTATAAAATGACGCGATGGTGTCAATTATAAGTAAAAAACAGCTGTTTAAAAAAATTTAGTTGAAAGAATTTCATTTTTGAGCGAACGCCTGCAAATGGGATTTTTTTATTTCAACCTGAAATTTTGCATTATTTCGGTGAACTGTTATAAAATTAAGCGATGGCCTCAATGTTAAGTAAAAAACATCTGTATAAAAAAATTTTGTTGGAAGAATTTCATTTTCGAGCAAACGCCTCTAAATGGGATTTATTTATTTCAACCTGAAATTTTGTATTATTTCGGTGAACTGTTATAAAATGTGGCGTTGGTGCAAATTTTTGGTGAAAAAGAGCTGTATAAAAAAATGAAGTTGGAAGAATTTCATTTTTGAGCGAACGCCATGAAGTAGAATTGATTTATTTCACCCTGAAATTTTGCATAAATTTGGTGATCTGGTAAAAAATGTCGCGATGGCGTAAATGATAGTTAAAAAAACAGCAGTATAAAAAAATTGAGTTGGGAGAATTTAATTTTTGAGCGAATGCCTTGTGGTAGGATTTATTTATTTCACCCTGAAATTTTGCATTATTTCGGTGAACTATTATAAAATGAGGCGATGGCGTCCATTATAAGTAAAAAACAGCTGCTTAAAAAAATTTAGTTGAAAGAATTTCAATTTGAGCGAACGCCTGCAAATGGGATTTATTTATTTCAACCTGAAATTTTGCATTATTTCGGTGCACTGTTATAAATAAAGGCGATGGCGTTTATTTTAGATAATAAAACAGCTGTATAAAAAAATTTAGTTTGAAGAATTTCATTTTTGAGGGAACGTCTCTAAATAGGATTTATTTATTTCACCCTGAAATTTTGAATTATTACCGTGAACTGTTATATAATGAGGCGATGGCGTCATTTATAGATATAAAAAAAACTGTATAAAATAATTATGTTGGAAGTACTTCAGTTTTGAGCGAACGCCTCTAAATAGGATTCACTTATTTTCCCTGAAATTTTGCATTATTTTCGGTGAACTGTTATAAAATTAGGCGATGTCGTCAATTTTAGGTAAAAAATCAGCTTTATAAAAAAATTTAGTTGGAAAAATTTCATTTTTGAGACAACGCCTTTAAGTAGGATTTATTAATATCACCCAGAATTTTTGCATTAATTTCGGTGAGCTGTTATAAAATGAGGTGATGGCGTCAATGTTAGGTAAAAAATCCGCTATATAAAGAATTAAGTTGGAAGAATTTCATTTTTGAGCGAACGCCTGTAAATGGGATTTTTTTATTTCAACCTGAAATTTTGCATTATTTTGGTGAACTGTTTTAAATGAGGCGATGGAGTATATTATAGGTAAAAAACAGCTGTTTAAAAAATTTTAGTTGATAGAATTTCATTTTTTAACGAACGCCTCTAAACAGGATTTATTTATTTCACCCTGAAATTATGCATTATTTCGGTGCAATTTTATAAATAAAGGCGATGGCGACAATTTTAGATAAAAAAACAGCTGTATAAAAAAATTTAGTTTGAAGAATTTCATTTTTGAGTGAATGTCCCTAAATAGGATTTACTTATTTCACCCTGAAATTTTGAATTTTTACCGTGAACTGTTATATAATGAGGCGATGGCGTCATTTATAGATATAAAAAAACTGTATAAAATAATTAAGTTGGAAGAACTTCTTTTTTGGGCGAACGCCTCTAAATAGGATTCATTTATTTTTCCCTGAAATTTTGCATTATTTTCGGTGAACTGTTATAAAATTAGGCGATGTCGTCAATTTTAGGTAAAAAATCAGCTATATAAAAAAATTTAGTTGGAAATATTTCATTTTTGAGATCACGCCTTTAAGTAGGATTTATTAATTTCACCCAGAATTTTTGCATTCATGTCGGTGAGCTGTTATAAAATGAGTTGATGGCGTCAATTTTAGGTAAAAAAACAGATGTATAAAAAAATTTAGTTCGAAGAATTTCATTTTTGAGCAAACGTCTCTAAAAAGAAATTATATATTTCACCCTGAAATTTTGCATTATTTTCGGGGAACTGTTATAAAATGAGGCTGGGACGTCAATGTTAGGTTATGTTGGTCAAAAAACAGATTTAGAAAAGATCAGAGAAAAAATTTAGTTAGAAGAATTTCATTTTTGTTCGAATGCCTCTAAATATGATTTATATATTTCACCCTGAAATTTTGCATTATTTTGGTAAACTGTTATAAAATGAGGGGATGGGGTTAATTATAGATATAAAAAAAACTGTATAATCATTTTAGTTGGGAGAATTTGATTTTTGAGCTAAAGCCTTTAAGTAGGATATATTTATTCCACCCTGAAATTTTGCATTATTTCGGTGAAGTGTAATAAAATGAGGCGATGGTGTAAATTATAGGTAAAAAACAGCTGTATAAAAAAATTTAGTTGGAAGAATTTCATTTTTTAACGAACGCCTCTAAACAGGATTTATTTATTTCACCCTGAAATTTTGCATTATTTCGGTGAACTAGTATAAAATGAGGCGATGGCGTCAATTATAAGTAAACTGATGTATTGAAACTGGGAAACCAAATCCCTCAACCTCTACTAACGAATCCGACTGGACAACCATCAGTCGCAGAAAATCCCCTCCCAAAAAACCAAACTTTTCCGTTCCCACTAACAAAGATCCACGAACACCGAACACCAAAAAGACCTCAGGAATCCCGGCCATTCGCCTTTATGACTTTAAATTATATGCCAAGCTTTATGACAACATAAAGAAATAAATAAACTACCCCATGGGAACCACTATCACAAACCAATGCATCATCATCAATGCAAGATGCCTTGAGGATTTCAGAAAAATTAAAGAAATCCTACAACACGCCAAAGCACAATTTTCAACAAATGCCCTACCGTGGAGCAGCGACGTATCTATGTCATCAAAGGCCTAACAAAAGAACTACCAAAGGAATTCCTTAAACAGGAACTGACTGACCAAGGATTTGAAATCGACCTATTCGAAATACTGACAACCACCAGACCATTGAAGGATACTACGGAGGAGACGGCACCTAGGTCAACAAACCTCTACAAAATACTACTCACTAGTAAGAACCAGGAAGCAGAATTACTGAAAATAACCACCATTAGAGGCATACCAATCACCATAGAGGAATACCGCAGATCCACAGGGCCAGCGCAATGCACCAAATGTTGCCGCATAGGCCATACAAAAAATTACTGCGAGCTTGACCCGAACTGTGCTCGCTGTGCGAAATCTCACCATACTGGGGATTGCACGTTACCGCTTGGTCATCCAACAAAATGCTTCAATTGCGGCGGTCACCATACAGCAACGTTCAAAAAATGTCCGAAATTTGTGAGAAAAGTTGCTGACATGCAACGCAATGCAACAAAGGCCACCCCAACCACAACCCATCCTACCAAAAACCTTAAACCTGCACCCATTCCTACAAGTAACCCATGGCAATCCCGAAATCCTCAATCCCTAAAAACTCCTGTTGTTGCTAGAGAACTTTTCCCTACCGAAAATACCTTCCAAGTGCTGGAAATTGATCAAGATGACGCTGAGCATCACACCACATCCGGCGATGAAGCATGCGCAGAAATACCTTATCCACACACAAAACCACACACACCAAACACTTACAAAAGGAATCCCCTTAGACATTATGAAGAGCCAAAACCTCAGAGACAAGCACCCAAAGAAAAAATCATTGCACCACAGAACCTCAATAGGACGACCTTCCCACCAGCTCCAATCCTACCGCCAATTAGTGGTGTGTCAACAACCTCGGAATCGACTGTTAGACCGTCATCACCGCAACCACCTGAAATTCCCGCATCCGTTCCCAGCAATCCTATTCCCACATCCACAGCACCCCAATCACTTTCCACTGTTCCACTTGCAACATCCGCAACTTATTCACTCAGATCACCAGATGGCTCCCTGAATTGGGCTGCAATAATTCAATGGGGACTGAGCAAAATCCCGTCTTACCTTTGTATCCACTCCTTCTCCGACGCCATCCCTATCCTTCTAAAGCACGCCCTTGAACTCTTTACCCTTCTTTATGGAGCACAACAGTAAACAAAAACACATAGTCAATCTCCGAGTTCTGCAATGGAACTGCTGCCATCTTCCACCACGCATGGAGGAACTCAAGCTCATGATTGAAAATCACAAACCGGACCTAATCACACTTTCTGAAACATGCCTCAAAGCATCTCAACATATTCGCATCCCAGGCTACACATTCTACAGACAAGACAGACATACAACCTCCAAAACATCTTTCGGCGGCGTCGCCATCGGCCTCAAAACATCATTACAACACAAACAAATACATTACACCAACATCAGTAACATAGAAATAACAGGTATACAATTAACCACAAAATCAGGAGAAATCAATATAATTTCAGCTTACATATCTCCAAAGAAACCATTCTTGATAGAAGAGTTGGACATCCTCTTTCCAGCCAAAATATCCACTCTCCTATTTGGAGACATAAACAGCAAACACAAAGCTTGGGGCTGCAAAGTCACAAATGCAAAAGGACGATTGCTGCAAAAATACGTTTTACAAAATTCAATAAAGGTCATAGCGCCTAATGAACCAACTCACTCGCACAACACACAATCTACAGACATATTAGATATTGGCTTAATCAAAAACATCTATACAGTCCACCACAATCAAGTACTGCATGAAGGATCGTCAGATCATTTCCCGGTACTCACGGATTTCGACTTGAATCCTATCCTTGCTCCTAGCAAACCTTCCACCAGTAGAAATTGGGATTTATACACAGAAATACTAGAAAATAATCTCACATACA
The DNA here is from genome assembly GCA_933228895.1 of Platycnemis pennipes. Classification (NCBI taxonomy): domain Eukaryota; kingdom Metazoa; phylum Arthropoda; class Insecta; order Odonata; family Platycnemididae; genus Platycnemis; species Platycnemis pennipes. The sequence continues at coordinate 17,121,169 of OW121856.1, forward strand.
ACACTATTAACACATACATAGAAAACACAAAAACATCCATTGATCAAACAATTAACCTAATAAACACCTGCATCACTAATGCCTTAAGCAGATCACTGTTATAAAATGAGGCGATGGATTATATTTAATTGGTAAAAAAACAGCTGTATAAAAAAATTTAGTTGTAAGAATAACATTTTAGAGCGAACGCCTTTAAGAAGGATTTATTTATTTCACCCTGAAATTATGCATTATTTCGGTGCACTGTTATAAAAAAAGGCTTTGGCGTATATTTTAGATAAAAACACAGCTGTATAAAAAAATTTAGTTTGAAGAATTTCATTTTTGAGTGAACGCCTTTAAGTACGATTTAATTATTTCATGTTGAAATTTACTTTATTATGGTGAAGTGTTATAAAATGAGGCGATAGCGAACATTAGAGGTAAAAAATCAGCTGTGTAAAAAAATTTAGTTGTAAGAATTTCATTTTTGAGCTAACGCCCCTAAATAGGATTTATTTATTTCACCCTGAAATTTTGCAAAGTTTCGGTGAACTGTTATAAAATGAGGCGATGGCGTGAATTATAGGTAAGAGAACAGATGTATAAAAAAATTTAGTTCGAAGAATTTCATTTTTGAGCAAACGCCTTTAAGTACGATATAATTATTTCATCTTGAAATTTTGCTTTATTTTGGTGAAGTGTTATAAAATGAGGCGATAGCGACAATTATAGGTAAAAAATCAGCTGTGTAAAAAAATTAAATGTAAGAATTTCATTTTTGAGCTAACGCCGCTAAATAGGATTTATTTATTTCACCTTGAATTTTTGCATTATTTCGATGAACTGTTATACAATGAGCGGATGGCGTCAATTATAGGTAACAAAATCAGCGGTATAAAAAAAATTTTTTGGAAGAATTTCATTTTTGATGGAACCCCTTGAAAAAAGAATTATTTATTTCACCCTGAAATTTTGCATTATGTCGGGTAACTATTATAAAATGAGGCGATTGCGTCAATTATCGGTAAAAAAAACAATGTATAAAAAAATTTAGTTGGAAGAATTTCATTTTCAGCAAACATCTCTAAATAGAAATTTTTTATTTCACCCTGAAATTTTGCATTACTTCGATGAACTGCTATATAATGAGGTGATGGCATCAATTATAGGTAAAAAAAAACAGCGGTATAAAAAAATTTGTTGGAAGATTTTTTATTTTTGAGCGAACGCGCTTAATAGGATTTCTTTATTTCACCCTGAAATTTTGCATTACTTCAATGAACTGTTAGATAATAAGGAGAAGGCGTCAATTATTGATAAAAAAAGAGCTGTATAATAAAATTTAGATGGAAGAATATCATTTTTTAACTCACGCCTCTAATAGTCTTCATTTATTTCACCCTGAAATTTTGCATTATTTCGGTGAACTGTTATAAAATGAGGCGACGACGTCAATGACAGGTAAAAAACAGCGGTATAAAAAAATTTAATTGGAAGAATTTAATTTTTTAGTGAACGCCTTTAAGTACGATTTAATTATTTCATGTTGAAATTTACTTTATTATGGTGAAGTGTTATAAAATGAGGCGATAGCGAACATTAGAGGTAAAAAATCAGCTGTGTAAAAAAATTTAGTTGTAAGAATTTCATTTTTGAGCTAACGCCTCTAAATAGGATTTATTTATTTCACCCTGAGATTTTGCAAAATTTCGGTGAACTGTTATAAAATGAGGCGATGGCGTGAATTATAGGTAAGAGAACAGATGTATAAAAAAATTTAGTTCGAAGAATTTCATTTTTGAGCAAATGTCTCTTAAAAGAAATTATTTATTTCACCCTGAAATTTGCATTACTTCGATGAACTGTTATATAATGAGGTGATGGCATCAATTATAGGTAAAAAAAACAGCGGTATAAAAAATTTGTTGGAAGAATTTCATTTTTGAGCGAACGCGCTTAATAGGATTTATTTATTTCACCCTGAAATTTTGCATTACTTCGATGAACTGTTATATAATGAGGCGATGGCGTCAATTATTGATAAAAAAAGAGCTGTATAATAAAATTTTGTTGGAACAATTTAATTTATGAGCGTACCCCTCAAAAAAAGATTTATTTATTTCACTCCGAAAGTTTGCATTATTTCGGTGAATTGTAATAATCTGAGGCGATGGCGTAAATTGTAGGTAAAAAACAGCTGTATAAAAAAATGCAGTTGGAGGAATTTCATTTTTTAACGAACGCCTCTAAACAGGACTTTATTTATTTCACCCTGAAATTTTGCATTATTTCGGTGAACTGTTATAAAATTAGGCGATGGCGTCAATTATAGGTAAAAAACAGCGGTATAAAAAAATTTGTTGAAAGAATTTCATTTTTCAGCGAACGCCTCTTAATAGGATTTATTTATTTCACCCTGCAATTTTGCATTATTTCGGTGAACTGTTATAAAATGAGACGATGGCGTTGATTATATGTCAAAAAAATAATGTATAAAAAAACTTACTTGGAAGAATTTCATTTTTAATCGAACGCCTCTAAATTTGATTTATTTATTTCACCCTGAAAGTTTGCATTATTATGGTTACCTGTTATAAAATGAAGCGATGGCGTCAATTATACTTAAAAATCAGCTGAATAAAAAAATTTTGTTGGTAGAATTTCATTTTTTAACGAACGCCTTGTGCTAGGATTTATTTATTTCAACCTGTGGTTTTTCATTATTTCGGTGAACTGTTATAAAATGAGTCAATGACGTCTATTATAGGTAAAAAAAAACAGTTGTATAAAAAAATTTAGTTGGAAGAATTTAATTTTTGAGCGAACGCCTCTAAATAGGATTTATTTATTTCACCTTGATATTTTGCATTATTTCGGTGAACTGTTATAAAAGGAGGCGATGGCGTCAATTATAGGTAAAAAAAACAGCAGTATAAAAAAAATTTGTTGGAAGAATTTCATTTTTGATCGAACGCCTCTAAATAGGATTTATTTATTTCATCCTGAAATTTTGCATTATTTCGGTGAACTGTTATAAAATGAGGCGATAGCGTGAATTATTGGTAAAAAAACAGATGTATAAAAAAATTTGGTTGGAAGAATTTCATTTTTTAACCAACGCGTTTAAATAGTATTTAACTTTTTCACCCTGAAATTTTGTATTATTTCGGTGTACTGTTATAAAATGAGGCGATGGCGTGAATTATAGTTAAAAAAACAATGTATAAAAAAATCTAGTTGGAAGAATTTCATTTTTCAGCAAACTTCTCTAAATAGAAATTATTTATTTCACCCTGAAATTTTCCATTACTTCGATGAACTATTAGATAATGAGGTGATGGCGTCAATTATTGATAAAAAAAGAGCTGTATAATAAAATTTAGATGGAAGAATATCATTTTTTAACTCACGCCTCTAATAGTCTTTACTTATTTCACCCTGAAATTTTGCATTATTTCGATGAACTGATATATAATGAGGTGATGACGTCAATTATAGGTAAAAAAAACAGCGGTATAAAAAAATTTGTTGGAAGAATTTAATTTTTGAGCGAACCCCTCAAAAAAAGATTTATTTATTTCACTCTGAAAGTTTGCATTATTTCGGTGAACTGTAATAAACTGAGGCGATGGCGTAAATTGTAGGTAAAAAACAGCTGTATAAAAAAATGTAGTTGGAGGAATTTCATTTTTTTACGAACGCCTCTAAACAGGACTTTATTTATTTCACCCTGAAATTTTGCATTATTTCGATGAACTGATATATAATGAGGTGATGACGTCAATTATAGGTAAAAAAAACAGCGGTATTAAAAAAATGTGTTGGAAGAATTTCATTTTTGAGCGAACGCCTCTAAATAGGATTTATTTATTTCACCCTGAAATTTGACATTATTTTCGGTGAACTGTTATAAAATAAGGCGATGGCGTCAGTAAAGGGAAAAAAACAGCGGTATAAAAAAATTTGTTGAAAGAATTTCATTTTTGAGCGAACGCCTCTAAGTAGGATTTATTTATTTCACCCTGCAATTTTGCATTATTTCGGTGAACTGTTAAAAAATGAAGCGATGGCGTCAATTATAAGTAAAAAACATCTGTATAAAAAATTCTGTTGGGAGACTTTCATTTTTGAGCGAACGCCATTAAGTAGGATTGATTTAATTCACCCTGAAATTTTGCATTATTTCGGTGATCCGGTAAAACATGTCGAGATGGCGTCAATTATAGTTAAAAAAACAGCTGTATAAAAAATTAAGTTAGAATAATTTCATTTTTGTTCTAACGCCTCTAAATATGATTTATTTATTTCACGTTGAAATTTTGCATTATTGTGGTTTAATGTTATAAAATGAAGGGATGGCGTCAATTATAAGTAAAAATCAGCTGTTAAAAAAATGTAGTTGGAAGAATTTCATTTCTGAGCGAACGCTTTGTGGTAGGATTTATTTTTTCACCCTGAAGTTTTGCATTATATCGGTGAACTGTTATAAATAAGGCGATGGCGTCAATTATAGGTAAAGAAAAGCTGTATAAAAAAATTTAGTTGGAAGAATTTCATTTTTTAGCGAATGCCTGTAAATGGGATTTATTTATTTCAACCTGAAATTTTGCATTATTTCGGTGAACTGTTACAAAATGAGGCGATGGAGTGTACTATAGGTAAAAAAAACAGCTTTTTAAAAAAATTTAGTTGAAAGAATTTCATTTTTGACCGAACGCCTTTAAGAAGGATTTATTTATTTCACCCTGAAATTATGCATTATTTCGGTGCACTGTTATAAATAAAGGCGATGGCGTCAATTATAGGTAAAAAAACAGCTGTATAAAAAAATTTAGTTTGAAGAATTTCATTTTTGAGCGAAATTTCTAAATAGGATTTATTTTTTTCACCCTGAAATTTTGAATTATTACCGTGAAGTGTTATATAATGAGGCGATGGCGTCAATTATAGATTAAACTAACTATATAAAATAATTAAGTAGGAAGAACTTCATTTTTGAGCGAAGGCCTCTAAATGGAATTTATTTTTTTCACCCTGCAATTTTGCATTATTTCGGTGTCATGTTATTAAATGAATCGATGGCGTCAATTATAGGTAAAAAACTGGTGTATAAAAAAATTTGTCGGAAGAATTTTATTTTTGAGTGAGCGTCTTTAAGTACGATTTAATTATTTCATATTAAAAATTTGCATTATTTTGGTGAACTGTTTTAAAATGAGGCGATAGCGCCAATTATAGGTAAAAAGCAGCTGTGTAAAAAAATTTAGTTGTAAGAATTTCATTTTTGAGCGAACGCCTTTAAATAGGATTTATTTATTTCACCCTGGAATTTTCCATTATTTCGGTGAACTGTTATTAAATGAGGCGATGGCGTCAATTATAGGTAAAAAAAACAGCGGTATAAAAAAAATTTGTTGGAAGTTTTTCATTTTTGAGCGAACGCCTCTAAATAGGATTCATTTATTTCAACCTGCAATTTTGCATTATATGTGTGCTGTTATTAAATGAGGCAATGGCGTGAATTATAGGTAAAAAACGTATGTATAAAAAATTTAGTTCGAAGAATTTCATTTTTGTTCGAACGCCCTTAAATATGATTTATTAATTTCACCCTGAAATTTTGCCTTATTTTGGTTAAATGTTATAATGTGAAGCAATGGCTTCAATTATACGTAAAACACAGATGTATAAAAAAATTTAGTTGGGAAAATTTCATTTTTAGCGAACGCCTTGTGGTAGTAATTATTTATTTCACCCTGAAGCTTTGCAATATTTCGGTGAACTGTTATAAAATGAGGCGATGACGTCAATTATAGGTAAAAAAACAGGTGTATAAAAAAATGTAGTTGGAAGCATTTCATTTTAGCGCGAACCCCTTTAAGTAGAATTTAATTATTTCACCCTGGAATTTTGCATTACTTTGATGAACTTTTATATAATGAGGTGATGGCGTAAATTATTGATAAAAAAATAGCTGTTTAAAAAAATTTATTTGGAAGAATCTAATTTTTGAGCGAACCCCTCAAAAAAGGATTTATTTATTTCACCCTGAATGTTTGCATTATTTCGGTGAAGTGTAATAAACTGAGGCGATGGCGTAAATTATAGGTAAAAAACAGCTGTATAAAATTATTTAGTTGGATGAATTTCACTTTTTTACGAACGCTGCTGAAGAGGATTTAATTATTTCACCCTGAAATTTTGCATTATTTCGGTGAACTGTTATAAAATGACGCGATGGCGTCAATTATAAGTAAAAACCAGCTGTTTAAAAAAATTTAGTTGAAAGAATTTCATTTTTGAACGAACGCCTGCAAATGGGATTTTTTTATTTCAACCTGAAATTTTGCATTATTTCGGTGAACTGTTATAAAATTAAGCGATGGCCTCAATGTTAAGTAAAAAACATCTGTATAAAAAAATTTTGTTGGAAGAATTTCATTTTCGAGCAAACGCCTCTAAATGGGATTTATTTATTTCAACCTGAAATTTTGTATTATTTCGGTGAACTGTTATAAAATGTGGCGTTGGTGCAAATTTTTGGTGAAAAAGAGCTGTATAAAAAAATGAAGTTGGAAGAATTTCATTTTTGAGCGAACGCCATGAAGTAGAATTGATTTATTTCACCCTGAAATTTTGCATAAATTTGGTGATCTGGTAAAAAATGTCCCGATGGCGTAAATGATAGTTAAAAAAACAGCAGTATAAAAAAATTGAGTTGGGAGAATTTAATTTTTGAGCGAATGCCTTGTGGTAGGATTTATTTATTTCACCCTGAAATTTTGCATTATTTCGGTGAACTATTATAAAATGAGGCGATGGCGTCCATTATAAGTAAAAAACAGCTGCTTAAAAAAATTTAGTTGAAAGAATTTCAATTTGAGCGAACGCCTGCAAATGGGATTTATTTATTTCAACCTGAAATTTTGCATTATTTCGGTGCACTGTTATAAATAAAGGCGATGGCGTTTATTTTAGATAATAAAACAGCTGTATAAAAAAATTTAGTTTGAAGAATTTCATTTTTGAGGGAACGTCTCTAAATAGGATTTATTTATTTCACCCTGAAATTTTGAATTATTACCGTGAACTGTTATATAATGAGGCGATGGCGTCATTTATAGATATAAAAAAAAACTGTATAAAATAATTATGTTGGAAGTACTTCAGTTTTGAGCGAACGCCTCTAAATAGGATTCACTTATTTTCCCTGAAATTTTGCATTATTTTCGGTGAACTGTTATAAAATTAGGCGATATCGTCAATTTTAGGTAAAAAATCAGCTTTATAAAAAAATTTAGTTGGAAAAATTTCATTTTTGAGACAACGCCTTTAAGTAGGATTTATTAATATCACCCAGAATTTTTGCATTAATTTCGGTGAGCTGTTATAAAATGAGGTGATGGCGTCAATGTTAGGTAAAAAATCCGCTATATAAAGAATTAAGTTGGAAGAATTTCATTTTTGAGCGAACGCCTGTAAATGGGATTTTTTTATTTCAACCTGAAATTTTGCATTATTTTGGTGAACTGTTTTAAATGAGGCGATGGAGTATATTATAGGTAAAAAACAGCTGTTTAAAAAATTTTAGTTGATAGAATTTCATTTTTTAACGAACGCCTCTAAACAGGATTTATTTATTTCACCCTGAAATTATGCATTATTTCGGTGCAATTTTATAAATAAAGGCGATGGCGACATTTTTGGTAAAAAAACAGCTGTATAAAAAAATTTAGTTTGAAGAATTTCATTTTTGAGTGAATGTCCCTAAATAGGATTTATTTATTTCACCCTGAAATTTTGAATTTTTACCGTGCACTGTTATATAATGAGGCGATGGCGTCATTTATAGATATAAAAAAACTTTATAAAATAATTAAGTTGGAAGAACTTCTTTTTTGGGCGAACGCCTCTAAATAGGATTCATTTATTTTACCCTGAAATTTTGCATTATTTTCGGTGAACTGTTATAATATTAGGCGATGTCGTCAATTTTAGGTAAAAAATCAGCTATATAAAAAAATTTAGTTGGAAATATTTCATTTTTGAGATCACGCCTTTAAGTAGGATTTATTAATTTCACCCAGAATTTTTGCATTCATGTCGGTGAGCTGTTATAAAATGAGTTGATGGCGTCAATTTTAGGTAAAAAAACAGATGTATAAAAAAATTTAGTTCGAAGAATTTCATTTTTGAGCAAACGTCTCTAAAAAGAAATTATATATTTCACCCTGAAATTTTGCATTATTTTTGGGGAACTGTTATAAAATGAGGCTAGGACGTCAATGTTAGGTTATGTAGGTCAAAAAACAGATTTAGAAAAGATCAGAGAAAAAATTTAGTTAGAAGAATTTCATTTTTGTTCGAATGCCTCTAAATATGATTTATATATTTCACCCTGAAATTTTGCATTATTTTGGTAAACTGTTATAAAATGAGGGGATGGGGTTAATTATAGATATAAAAAAAACTGTATAATCATTTTAGTTGGGAGAATTTGATTTTTGAGCTAAAGCCTTTAAGTAGGATATATTTATTCCACCCTGAAATTTTGCATTATTTCGGTGAAGTGTAATAAAATGATGGTGTAAATTATAGGTAAAAAACAGCTGTATAAAAAAATTTAGTTGGAAGAATTTCATTTTTTAACGAACGCCTCTAAACAGGATTTATTTATTTCACCCTGAAATTTTGCATTATTTCGGTGAACTAGTATAAAATGAGGCGATGGCGTCAATTATAAGTAAACTGATGTATTGTAACTGGGAAACCAAATCCCTCAACCTCTACTAACGAATCCGACTGGACAACCATCAGTCGCAGAAAATCCCCTCCCAAAAAACCAAACTTTTCCGTTCCCACTAACAAAGATCCACGAACACCGAACACCAAAAAGACCTCAGGAATCCCGGCCATTCGCCTTTATGACTTTAAATTATATGCCAAGCTTTATGACAACATAAAGAAATAAATAAACTACCCCATGGGAACCACTATCACAAACCAATGCATCATCATCAATGCAAGATGCCTTGAGGATTTCAGAAAAATTAAAGAAATCCTACAACACGCCAAAGCACAATTTTCAACAAATGCCCTACCGTGGAGCAGCGACGTATCTATGTCATCAAAGGCCTAACAAAAGAACTACCAAAGGAATTCCTTAAACAGGAACTGACTGACCAAGGATTTGAAATCGACCTATTCGAAATACTGACAACCACCAGACCATTGAAGGATACTACGGAGGAGACGGCACCTAGGTCAACAAACCTCTACAAAATACTACTCACTAGTAAGAACCAGGAAGCAGAATTACTGAAAATAACCACCATTAGAGGCATACCAATCACCATAGAGGAATACCGCAGATCCACAGGGCCAGCGCAATGCACCAAATGTTGCCGCATAGGCCATACAAAAAATTACTGCGAGCTTGACCCGAACTGTGCTCGCTGTGCGAAATCTCACCATACTGGGGATTGCACGTTACCGCTTGGTCATCCAACAAAATGCTTCAATTGCGGCGGTCACCATACAGCAACGTTCAAAAAATGTCCGAAATTTGTGAGAAAAGTTGCTGACATGCAACGCAATGCAACAAAGGCCACCCCAACCACAACCCATCCTACCAAAAACCTTAAACCTGCACCCATTCCTACAAGTAACCCATGGCAATCCCGAAATCCTCAATCCCTAAAAACTCCTGTTGTTGCTAGAGAACTTTTCCCTACCGAAAATACCTTCCAAGTGCTGGAAATTGATCAAGATGACGCTGAGCATCACACCACATCCGGCGATGAAGCATGCGCAGAAATACCTTATCCACACACAAAACCACACACACCAAACACTTACAAAAGGAATCCCCTTAGACATTATGAAGAGCCAAAACCTCAGAGACAAGCACCCAAAGAAAAAATCATTGCACCACAGAACCTCAATAGGACGACCTTCCCACCAGCTCCAATCCTACCGCCAATTAGTGGTGTGTCAACAACCTCGGAATCGACTGTTAGACCGTCATCACCGCAACCACCTGAAATTCCCGCATCCGTTCCCAGCAATCCTATTCCCACATCCACAGCACCCCAATCACTTTCCACTGTTCCACTTGCAACATCCGCAACTTATTCACTCAGATCACCAGATGGCTCCCTGAATTGGGCTGCAATAATTCAATGGGGACTGAGCAAAATCCCGTCTTACCTTTGTATCCACTCCTTCTCCGACGCCATCCCTATCCTTCTAAAGCACGCCCTTGAACTCTTTACCCTTCTTTATGGAGCACAACAGTAAACAAAAACACATAGTCAATCTCCGAGTTCTGCAATGGAACTGCTGCCATCTTCCACCACGCATGGAGGAACTCAAGCTCATGATTGAAAATCACAAACCGGACCTAATCACACTTTCTGAAACATGCCTCAAAGCATCTCAACATATTCGCATCCCAGGCTACACATTCTACAGACAAGACAGACATACAACCTCCAAAACATCTTTCGGCGGCGTCGCCATCGGCCTCAAAACATCATTACAACACAAACAAATACATTACACCAACATCAGTAACATAGAAATAACAGGTATACAATTAACCACAAAATCAGGAGAAATCAATATAATTTCAGCTTACATATCTCCAAAGAAACCATTCTTGATAGAAGAGTTGGACATCCTCTTTCCAGCCAAAATATCCACTCTCCTATTTGGAGACATAAACAGCAAACACAAAGCTTGGGGCTGCAAAGTCACAAATGCAAAAGGACGATTGCTGCAAAAATACGTTTTACAAAATTCAATAAAGGTCATAGCGCCTAATGAACCAACTCACTCGCACAACACACAATCTACAGACATATTAGATATTGGCTTAATCAAAAACATCTATACAGTCCACCACAATCAAGTACTGCATGAAGGATCGTCAGATCATTTCCCGGTACTCACGGATTTCGACTTGAATCCTATCCTTGCTCCTAGCAAACCTTCCACCAGTAGAAATTGGGATTTATACACAGAAATACTAGAAAATAATCTCACATACAACACTATTAACACATACATAGAAAACACAAAAACATCCATTGATCAAACAATTAACCTAATAAACACCTGCATCACTAATGCCTTAAGCAGATCACTGTTATAAAATGAGGCGATGGATTATATTTAATTGGTAAAAAAACAGCTGTATAAAAAAATTTAGTTGTAAGAATAACATTTTAGAGCGAACGCCTTTAAGAAGGATTTATTTATTTCACCCTGAAATTATGCATTATTTCGGTGCACTGTTATAAATAAAGGCTTTGGCGTATATTTTAGATAAAAACACAGCTGTATAAAAAAATTTAGTTTGAAGAATTTCATTTTTGAGTGAACGCCTTTAAGTACGATTTAATTATTTCATGTTGAAATTTACTTTATTATGGTGAAGTGTTATAAAATAAGGCGATAGCGAACATTAGAGGTAAAAAATCAGCTGTGTAAAAAAATTTAGTTGTAAGAATTTCATTTTTGAGCTAACGCCCCTAAATAGGATTTATTTATTTCACCCTGAAATTTTGCAAAATTTCGGTGAACTGTTATAAAATGAGGCGATGGCGTGAATTATAGGTAAGAGAACAGATGTATAAAAAAATTTAGTTCGAAGAATTTCATTTTTGAGCAAATGTCTCTTAAAAGAAATTATTTATTTCACCCTGAAATTTTGCATTACTTCGATGAACTGTTATATAATGAGGTGATGGCATCAATTATAGGTAAAAAAAACGGCGGTATAAAAAAATTTGTTGGAAGAATTTCATTTTTGAGCGAACGCGCTTAATAGGAATTATTTATTTCACCCTGAAATTTTGCATTACTTCGATGAACTGTTAGATAATGAGGCGATGGCGTCAATTATTGATAAAAAAAGAGCTGTATAATAAAATTTTTGTTGGAAGAATTTAATTTTTGAGCGAACCCCTAAAAAAAAAATTTATTTATTTCACTCCGAAAGTTTGCATTATTTCGGTGAACTGTAATAAACTGAGGCGATGGCGTAAATTTTAGGTAAAAAACAGCTGTATAAAAAAATGCAGTTGGAGGAATTTCATTTTTTAACGAACGCCTCTAAACAGGACTTTATTTATTTCACCCTGAAATTTTGCATTATGTCGGGTAACTATTATAAAATGAGGCGATTGCGTCAATTATCGGTAAAAAAAAACAGCGGTATAAAAAAAATTTGTTGGAAGAATTTATTTTTGAGCGAACGCCTCTAAATAGGATTTAATTATTTCACCCTGAAATTTTGCAATATTTTCGGTGAACTGTTTTAAAATTAGGCGAAGTCGTCAATTTTAGGTAAAAAATCCGCTATATAAAGAATTAAGTTGGAAGAATTTCATATTTGAGCGAACGCTTCTAAGTAAGATTTACTTATTTCACCTTGAAATTCTGCATTTTTTCGGTGAACTGTCGTAAAATGAGGCGATAGCGTCAAATATTGGTAAAAAACAGCGGTAAAAAAAATTTGGAAGAATTTCATTTTTGAGCGAACGCCACTAAATAGGATTAATTCTTTTCACCCTGCAATTTTGCATTATTTCAGTGAACTGTTATAAAATGAGGCGATGGCGTGAATTATAGGTAAAAAAACAGATGTATGATAAAATTTGTTTCGAAGAATTTCATTTTTGAGCAAACGTATCTAACAAGAAATTATTTATTTCACCCTGAAATTTTGCATTATTTCGGTGACGTGTAATAAAATGAGGCGATGGCGTTAAGTATAAGTAAAAAAAGCTGTATAAAAAAATTTAGTTGATAGTATGTCATTTTTTAACGAACACCTCTAAACAGGATTTATTTATTTCACCCTGAAATTAAGCATTATCTCGGTGCACTTTTATAAATAAAGGCAATGGCGTCAATTTTTGATAAATAAACAGCTGTATAAAAAAATTTAGTTTGAAGAATTTCGTTTTTGAGGGAATGTCTCTAAATAGGATTTATTTATTTCACCCTGAAATTTTGAATTTTTACCGTGAACTGTTATATAATGAGGCGATGGCGTCATTTATCGATATAAAAAAAACTGTATAAAATAATTAAGTTGGAAGAACTTCATTTTAGGCCTATAAATATGATTCATTTATTTTACCCTGAAATTTTGCATTATTTTGGTTTAGTGTTATAAAATGAGATGATGGCGTCATTATAGGTAAAAAAAACTGATGCATAAAAAAGTTTAGTTGGAAGAATTTCATTTTTGAGCGAATGCCTCGAAGTAGGATTATTTTATGTTACCTTGAAATTTTTCATTATTTCGGTGAACTGTTATAAAATGAGGCGAGGACGTCAATTATAGGTATTATAGTTCAAAACACAGATGTATAAAAAAATTCTGTTGGAAGAATTTGATTTTTGAGCGAACTCGCTTAAATAAGATTTATTTAATTCACCCTGAAATTTTGCATTATTTTCGTTGAACTGTTATAAAATGAAGCGATGGCCTCAATTATAAGTAAAAAACATTGTATAAAAAAATTTTATTGGAAGAATTTCATTTTTGAGCGAACGCCTCTAAATGGGATTTATTTATTTCAACCTGAAATTTTACATTATTTCGGTTAACTTATAAAATGAGACGTTGGCGAAAAAGAGCTGTATAAAAAAATTTATTTGGAAGAATTTCATTTTTGAGCGAACGCCATCAAGTAGGATTGATTTAATTCACCCTGAAATTTTGCATTATTTTGGTAATATGTTAACAATGTCGCAATGGCGTTAATTATAGTAAAAATAAAACGCAGTATAAAAAAATTTAGTTGGAAGAATTTCATTTTTGTTCGACGCCTCTACATATGATTTATTTATTTTACGCTTAAATTTTGCGTTACTTTTTGTTAACAGTTATAAAATGAAGCAATGGCGTCAATTATGCGTCAAAAACAGCTGTATAAAAAAATTTAGTTGGGAGAATTTTATTTTTGAGCGACCGACTTGTGGTAGCATTTATTTAATTCACCCTGAAGTTTTGCATTATTTCGGTGAACTGTTATAAAATGAGGCGATGGCGTCAATTATAGGTAAAAAAAACAGCTGTATAAAAAAATGTAGTTGGAAGCATTTCATTTTAGAGCGAACGCCTTTAAGTTGAATTTAATTATTTCACCCTGAAATTTTGCATTACTTCGATGAACTGTTATATAATGAGGCGATGGCGTCAATTATAGATATAAAAAAAATGTATAATCATTTTAGTTGGGAGAATTTGATTTTTGAGCGAAAGCCTTTAAGTAGGATTTATTTTTTTCACCCTGAAATTTTGCATAATTTTGGGGACGTGTAATAAAATGAGGAGATGGCGTAAATTATAGGTAAAAAACAGCTGTATAAAAAAATTTAGTTCGAAGAATTTCATTTTTTAACGAACGCCTCTAAACAGGATTTGTTAATTTCACCATGAAATTTTACATTATTTCGGTGAACTAGTATCAAATGAGGCGTAGTCGTCAATTTTTGGTAAAAAATCAGCTATATAAATAAATTTAGTAGGAAAAATTTCATTTTTGAGACAACGCCTTTAAGTAGGATTTATTAATTTCACCCAGAATATTTGGATTAATGTCGGTGAGTTTTATTAAATGAGGTGATGGCGTCACTTTTAGGTAAAAATCCGCTATATAAAGAATTAAATTGGAAGAATTTCATATTTGGGCGAACGCCTCTAAGTGTGATTTATTTATTTCACCCTGAAATTTTGCATTTTTTCGGTGAACTGCTGTAAAATGAGGCGATAACTTCAAATATAGGTAAAAAACAGCTGTAAAAAAAATTTGGTTGAAGAATTTCATTTTTGAGCGAACGCGCTTAAATAGAATTATTTATTTCACCCTGAAATTTTGCATTATTTCGGTAAACTGTTAAAAAATGAGGCGATGGCGTCAATTATAGGTAAAAAAAGAGCGGTATAAAAAAAAATTTGGAAGAATTTCATTTTTGAGCGAACGCCTGTAAATGGGATTTATTTATTTCACCCTGCAATTTTGCATTATTTCAGTGATCTGTTATAAAATGAGGCGCTGGCGTGAATTATAGGTAAAAAAACAGATGTATAAAAAATTTAGTTGGTAGAATTACATTTTTGAGCAAACGTCTGTAAAAAGAAATTATTTATTTCACCCGGAAATTTTGCATTATTTCGGTTTACTGTTATAAAATGAGTAGATGGCGTCAATTATAGGTAAAAAAAACTGATGCATAAAAAAGTTTAGTTGGAAGAATTTCATTTTTGAGCGATCGTCTCTAAATAGGATTTATTTATTTCAACCTGAAATTTTGCATTATTTCGGTGAACTGTTATAAAATGAGGCGATGGAGTATATTATAGGTAAAAAAACAGCTGTATAAAAAAATTTAGTTGAAAGAATAACATTTTTGAGCGAACGCCTTTAAGAAGGATTTATTTATTTCACCCTGAAATTATGCATTATTTCGGTGCACTTTTATAAATAAAGGCAATGGCGTCAATTTTAGATAAAAAAACAGCTGCATAAAAAAATTTAGTTGGAAGAATTTCATTTTAGAGCGAACGCCTGTAAATGGGATTTATTTATTTCAACCTGAAATTTTGCATTATTTCGATGAATTGTTATATAATGAGGCGATGGCGTCAATTATAGGTAAAAAAAACAGCTGTTTAAAAAAATTTAAGTGGGAGAATTTCATTTTTGAGCGAACGCCTGTAAATGGGATTTATTTATTTCACCCTGAAATTTTAAATTATTACCGTGAACTGTTATATAAAGAGGCGATGGCGTCATTTATAATTATAAAAAAAATGTATAAAATAATTAAGTTGGAAGAACTTCATTTTTGAGCGAACGCCTCTAAATAGGATTCATTTATTTTACCCTGAAATTTTGCATTATTTTCGGTGAACTGTTATAAAATTAGGCGTAGTCGTCAATTTTAGGTAAAAAATCAGCTATAAAAATAAATTTAGTTGGAAAAATTTCATTTTTGAGCGAACGCCTGTAAATAGGATTTATTTATTTCAACCTGAAATTTTGCATTATTCCGGTGAACTGTTATAAAATGAGGCGATGGAGTATTGTATAGGTAAAAAAACAGCTGTATAAAAAAATTTAGTTGAAAGAATAACATTTTTGAGCGAACGCCTTTAAGAAGGATTTATTTATTTCACCCTGAAATTATGCATTATTTCGGTGCACTTTTATAAATAAAGGCAATGGCGTCAATTTTAGATAAAAAAACAGCTGCATAAAAACATTTAGTTGGAAGAATTTCACTTTAGAGCGAACGCCTGTAAATGGGATTTATTTATTTGAACCTGAAATTTTGCATTATTTCGATGAATTGTTATATAATGAGGCGATGGCGTCAATTATAGGTAAAAAAAACAGCTGTTTAAAAAAATTTAGTTGGAAGAATTTCATTTTTGAGCGAACGCCTGTAAATGGGATTTATTTATTTCACCCTGAAATTTTAAATTATTACCGTGAACTGTTATATAAAGAGGCGATGGCGTCATTTATAATTATAAAAAAAATGTATAAAATAATTAAGTTGGAAGAACTTCATTTTTGAGCGAACGCCTCTAAATAGGATTCATTTATTTTACCCTGAAATTTTGCATTATTTTCGGTGAACTGTTATAAAATTAGGCGTAGTCGTCAATTTTAGGTAAAAAATCAGCTATATAAATAAATTTAGTTGGAAAAATTTCATTTTTGAGACAACGCCTTTAAGTAGGATTTATTAATTTCACCCAGAATTTTTGCATTAATGTCAGTGAGCTTTATTAAATGAGGTGATGGCGTCAATTTTAGGTAAAAAATCCGCTATATAAAGAATTAAGTTGGAAGAATTTCATATTTGGGCGAACGCCTCTAAGTGTGATTTATTTATTTCACCCTGAAATTTTGCATTTTTTCGGCGAACTGCTGTAAAATGAGGCGATAACGTCAAATATAGGTAAAAAACAGCTGTAAAAAAAAATTAAGTTCGTAGAATTACATTTTTGAGCAAACGTCTGTAAAAAGAAATTATTTATTTCCCCCTGAAATTTTGCATTATTTCGGTTTAATGTTATAAAATGAGTAGATTCCGTGAATTATAGGTAAAAAAAACTGATGCGTAAAAAAGTTTAGTTGGAAGAATTTCATTTTTGAGCGAATGCCTCGGAGTAGGATTTCTTTATTTTACCTTGAAATTTTGCATTATTTCGGTGAACTGTTATAAAATGAGGCGAGGACGTCAATTATTGGTATTATAGTTCAAAAAACAGATGTATAAAAAAATTCTGTTGGAAGAATTTCATTTTTGAGCAAACGCGCTTAAATAGGATTTATTTATTTCACCCTGAAATTTTGCATTATTTCGGTAAACTGTTATAAAATGACGCGATGGCGTCAATTATAGGTAAAAAAAGAGCGGTATAAAAAAAAAATTGGAAGAATTTCATTTTTGAGCGAACGCCTCTAAATAGGATTTATTTTTTTCACCCTGCAATTTTGCATTATTTCGGTGAACTGTTATAAAATGAGGCGCTGGCGTGAATTATAGGTAAAAAAAACAGATGTATAAAAAAATTTAGTTCGTATAATTACATTTTTGAGCAAACGTCTGTAAACGAAATTATTTATTTCACCCTGAAATTTTTCATTATTTTAGTTGAACTGTTATAAAATGAAGCGATGGCGTCAATTATAAGTAAAAACATCTGTATAAAAAAATTTTGTTGAGAGAATTTCATTTTTGAGCGAACGCCTTTAAGTAGGATTTATTTATTTTACCCTGAAGTTTTTCATTACTTCGGTGAACTGTTATAAAATGAGGCAAAGACGTCAATTATAGGTATTATAGGCCAAAAAACAGATGTATAAAAAACTTTAGTTGGAAGAATTTCATTTTTGAGCGAACGCGCTTAAATAGGATTTATTTATTTCACCCTGAAATTTTGCATTATTTTCGTTGAACTGATATAAAATGAATCGATGGCGTCAATTATAAGTACAAAACATCTGTATAAAAAATTTTTGTTATAAAATGAGGTGATGGCGTCAATTATAGGTAAAAAACAGCTGTCATCATCATTGGTCAACAATCCTAGGATTGGTTTGACGCAGCTTTCGACTCGATTCTTCTATCGGCCAACCTTTTCGTTGTGACGTAATTCTTCTTTTTTACACTCTTCACAACTTGTTCCATATATCTCATACGAGGCCTGCCTTTTCCAAACTTCCCATTCACTTTTCCCTCGACGATAGTCTTCCTCAGGCCGTCCTGTCTCTAGATATGGCCGATTAAGTTTTCCCTTCTTCTTTTTAGAGTTGTCAGCAGACTTCTCTTTTCTCCTACTCTTCTTAGCACTTCCTCGTTACTTACTCGGGTGATCCATTTAATCTTCAGCATTCTTCTGTAACACCACATTTCAAATGCTTCTACCCTCTTCTTCTCCGCTGCTGTCATCGTCCATGATTCACTGCCGTAAAGAAAAATTCTTCAGATGTATGTTCTGATGAACTGTTTCCTTACTTCTATGCTTGTATTTCCTGCTGTAAGTAGATTCTTCTTTTGAAAGAATGCCCTCTTTGCCTGGGCTATTCTACTCACTATTTCTTTCTTGCTTCGTCCATCGTTGGTTACTCTGCTTCCCAGGTAACAGAACTCTTTCACCTCTTCCAGTTTCTGTTTTCCTAGTTTAACGTTGGTTTTCGACTCTTCTCTTTTGCTGCACACCAATATCTTAGTCTTCTTCTCATTGATCTTCAGCTGATATCTGGCCATAGTCCTTTCCATGGTTATTAGCATCTTATTCAGCTCCTTCTCTGTCTCTGCTATGAGAACTATGTCATCAGCGAATCGTAGCATACTGATTGTTTCTCCGTGGATTTTCACTCCAGACCACTTCTCCTTGACTTCATTGATGGCTCTCTCGATGTAAACATTAAAAATTACGGGAGACAGTGCGCAGCCTTGTCTCACTCCTTTCCTTATTCTTGCCTCTTCACAGCTGGGTGCAGATTTAATCACAGCAACTTGGTTTTTGTACAGACTGTGTATAATTCTTCGGTCATTGTAGGACAATCCAATTCCCTTCAGAATTCCAAGCATTGAATCCCAATCCACGTCGTCAAAGGCCTTCTCTAAATCCACAAATGCAATGAACGTCGGTTCTTTCTTCTCCATTCTCTTCTCTATAAGTAGCCTAAGGGCCAGTATTGCTTCCCTTGTACCCTTACTTTTCCTGAATCCGAATTGATCTTCATCCAGGAACTCCTCTGCTTTTCGTTCTATTCTTCTGTAGATGATCCTGGTCAGTACCTTCGATGCATGTGTCGTCAGGCTTATAGTCCTAAAATTTTCGCATTTCTCCGCTCTCTTCTACTTGGGAATAGGAATGATGATGTTTTTCTCGAAGTCCCTTGGAATTTCCCCTGTTGAATACATGTCGCAGATGGTTTTGTAGAGATGAATTAATGTCTTCTCTCCTGCATTTTTAATTAGTTCTGTAGGGACATCATCAATACCTGAGGCCTTATTCATCCGAAGATCCCTTACTGCAGCGTCGAATTCCGATCTTAATATTGATGCCCCCATATCATCTATTTCCACTACGCTTTCCTCTTCAATAGCTTTTGTGCTGAGATTTTTTCCATTGTGTAGCTCTTCCAGATATTCTTTCCATCTCTTCACTTTGTCCTCGTTTTCAATCAAAATTCCTCCATTCTTGTCCCTTATGGCATTGCATCTTGCCCTCCGTTCCTTGAAGTGGTTCCTCACTATGCTGTAGGCCGCTTCCACCTTTCCAAGTGGAAGGTTGTTTTGTACATCTTCGCAAAGATTTTTCAACCACAGCTCTCTAGCTTTCCTTGCTTTGCGACTTATTTCGTTCCTTATTCTTTTGTAGTAGAGCTGCCCTTCTTCAGTTTTCGCATTCTTGTACTTTCTTCTTTCTTCAATCAATTCTAAGACTTCCTCCGTGATCCATGGATTCTTCTTGGCAACTTTTCTTCTTCCAAGAACTTCTTTTGCGGCTTCCTGTAGTCCACATTTAATGTTTTCCCAACGCTCTTCCACTGATTTCTCATTCAAGTTCTCTCCTATGTTGTTTCCCACTGCTTTTTGAAATGCCAGCTGATGTTGAGCCTCCTTTACTTTTTCTACTTGCCATATATTCTTCTTTGTTTTCTTCAATTTCTTGAATTTTAGATGACATTTCATCATCAGTAAATTATGGTCACTGTCGATGTCTGCCCCAGGGTAGCTTTTGCAGTCCTTCACTTGGTTTTTAAATCTCTGCTTCTCTAAAATGTAGTCTATTTGGCATCTTCTTCTGTCTCCTGGCATTTTCCATGTGTATCTTCTGCGGTTGTGATTTTTAAACAATGTGTTTGCCACCACTAACTTATGTTGAGTGCAGAACTCCAGCAGCCTTTCTCCTCTTCCGTTTCGGTTTCCCAATCCGTATTTTCCAGTTATTCTTCCATCTTGACCTTCGCCGACGATAGCGTTCCAGTCTCCTAAAATAATTAGGTTTTCTTCTCCTCTTACCTGTTTTATAACTTCCGTGATATCTTCGTAGACGTCTTCCACTTCTTCATCTTCATAGTCAGTCGTAGGCATGTAAACCTGCACCAACACGGTATCTACAGGTTTGGTCTTGATCTTCACCATTATTATCCTTTCATTGTACTGCAGGAAGCTCTTCACACGCATTCCGGCGCTCTTTCTGAGCATGATCCCTACTCCAGCATTACCATTTAATGATCCTGTATGTATAATCCTGTAGCTTCCACTCCAAAAGTCTCCTTCTTCGGGCCACTTCATTTCGCTGATTCCTAATACGTCGAGGTCCATTCTTCGCATTTCTACCTTCAGGTTCTCCAGTCTTCCACATGTCCGAAGCGATCTCACGTTCCACGTTCCTACCCTAAAAAGTGTATCACATTTGACTGATGTACACTCTCGGGTAGTTCCCGCCCGGAGATCCGAATGGGGGACTATTTTACCTCCGGAATATTTTACTCAAGAGGGTGCCATCACGTCTTGATAATAAAGGAAAGAGTGGAGTAGCTGCGACTCCTCGGGATATTAATGTGGTGGTTTCCCCTTGCCTTCCACATCGCAGTACTACAGCCGTTAAAGTAAATGTTACCACGCCTGTAGTGAATTGAGTGTCGCTGTACCGACCACTGTGGTCTCCACCTTCACTCATGTGAAGAAAGGCTGCTGCCCTCTTCCAGGGCCAGGGACCTTACCCAGGGATCTTAGCCAGGGATAGACCAATACCCCCTCGGAATGCCGTCGCTTTTTGTCCACGACCGCTTATTCGACGAGTAAACTCGCTTATCTCGCAGCTAACCTCTATATCTAGAGGTCGACCCACCATCCGCAACACGGTGGATGCACTCGGTGGCTTTAAGCTCAGCCGCGAGAAAACAGCTGCATAAAAAAATTTAGTTGGATGAATTTCATATTTGAGCGAATGCCTTTAAGTAGGATTAATTTATTTCACCCTGAAATATATTGCATTATTTCGATGAACTGTTACAAAATGAGGCATTGGTGTCAATTATAGGTAAAAAAAATAGCGGTATAAAAAAAATTATTTGGAAGAATTTCATTTTTGAGTGAACTCCTCGAAGTAGGATTAATTTATTTTACCCTCAATTTCGCAATATTTCTGTGACTGTTGTAATTAAGGCGATGGCGTCAAATATATGTAAAAAAACAGCTGTATAAAAAAATTTTGCTAGAAGAATTACATTTTTGAGCGAACGCCTTTAAGTAGGATTTAATTATTTCATCTTGAAATTTTGCAACATTTTGGTGAAGTGGTATATTATGAGGCATTTGCGCCAATAACAGGTAAAAAATCAGCTGTGTAAAACAATTTAGTTGTAAGAATTTCATTTTTGAGCTAACGCTTCTAATAGGATTTATTTAATTCACCCTGAAATATATTGCATTATTTCGATGAACTGTTACAAAATGAGGCATTGGTGTCAATTATAGGTAAAAAAAATAGCGGTATAAAAAAAATTATTTGGAAGAATTTCATTTTTGAGTGAACTCCTCGAAGTAGGATTAATTTATTTTACCCTCAATTTCGCAATATTTCTGTGACTGTTGTAATTAAGGCGATGGCGTCAAATATAGGTAAAAACTGGCTGTATAAAAAATTTTTGTTGGAAGAATTTCATTTTTGAGCGAACGCCTTTAAGTAGGATTAAACTATTTCATCTTGAAATTTTGCAATATTTTGGTGAAGTGTTATATTATGAGGCGTTAGCGCCAATTATAGGTAAAAAATCAGCTGTGTAAAACACTTGAGTTGTAAGAATTTCATTTTTGAGCTAACGCCTCTAAATAGGATTTATTTAATTCACCCTGAAATATATTGCATTATTTCGATGAACTGTTACAAAATGAGGCATTGGTGTCAATTATAGGTAAAAAAAATAGCGGTATAAAAAAAATTATTTGGAAGAATTTCATTTTTGAGTGAACTCCTCGAAGTAGGATTAATTTATTTTACCCTCAATTTCGCAATATTTCTGTGACTGTTGTAATTAAGGCGATGGCGTAAAATATAGGTAAAAACTGGCTGTATAAAAAATTTTTGTTGGAAGAATTTCATTTTTGAGCGAACGCCTTTAAGTAGGATTAAACTATTTCATCTTGAAATTTTGCAATATTTTGGTGAAGTGTTATATTATGAGGCGTTAGCGCCAATTATAGGTAAAAAATCAGCTGTGTAAAACACTTTAGTTGTAAGAATTTCATTTTTGAGCTAACGCCTCTAAATAGGATTTATTTAATTCACCCTGAAATATATTGCATTATTTCGATGAACTGTTACAAAATGAGGCATTGGTGTCAATTATAGGTAAAAAAAATAGCGGTATAAAAAAAATTATTTGGAAGAATTTCATTTTTGAGTGAACTCCTCGAAGTAGGATTAATTTATTTTACCCTCAATTTCGCAATATTTCTGTGACTGTTGTAATTAAGGCGATGGCGTCAAATATATGTAAAAAAACAGCTGTATAAAAAAATTTTGCTAGAAGAATTACATTTTTGAGCGAACGCCTTTAAGTAGGATTTAATTATTTCATCTTGAAATTTTGCAACATTTTGGTGAAGTGGTATATTATGAGGCATTTGCGCCAATAACAGGTAAAAAATCAGCTGTGTAAAACAATTTAGTTGTAAGAATTTCATTTTTGAGCTAACGCTTCTAATAGGATTTATTTATTTCACCCTGAAATTTTGCATTATTTAGTTGAACTGTTTTAAAATGAGGCGATGGCGTCAATTATAGGTAAAAAAATAGCGGTATAAAAACAATTATTTGGAAGAATTTCATTTTTGAGCGAACGCCTCGAAGTAAGATTTATTTTTTTCACCGTGAAATTTTGCATTATTTTCGGTGAACTGTTGTAAAATAAGGTGATAGCGTCAATTATATGGAAAAAACCGCTGTATAAAAATATTTAGTTGGAAGAATTTCATTTTTTAGCGAACGCCTCTAAGTAGGATTTATTTTTTTCACCCTGAAATTTTGCATTATTTCGGTGAACTGTTATAAAATGAGACGATGGCGTCAATTACCAGTAAAAAACAGCTGTATAAAAAAATTTAGTTAGAAGAATTTCATTTTTGTTCGAACGCCTCTAAATATTATTTATTTATTTCACCCTGAAATTTTGCATTATTTTGGTTAACTGTTATAAAATGAAGCGATGGCGTCAATTATACGTAAAAATCAGCTGCATAAAAACATTTGGTTAGGAGAATTTCATTTTTGAGCGAACGCCTTTAAGTACGATTTGTTTATTTCCCACTTAAGTTATGAATTATTTCGGTGAACTGTTAAAAAATGAGGCGATGACGTCAATATAGGTAAAAAACAGCTGTATAAAAAAATGTAGTTGGAAGAATTTCATTTTTGAGCGAACGCCTTTAAGTAGGATTTATTTATTTCACCCTGAAAATTTGGTATTTTTTCCGTGACCTATTGAAAAATGAGGCAATAACGTCAAATCCAATTAAAAAAACAGGTGTATAAAAAAAATTAGTTGAAAGAATTTCATTTTTGAGCTAACGTCTCTAAATAGGATTTATTTATTTCACCTTGAAATTTTGCATTATTTCGGTGAACTGTAATAAAATGAGGCGATGGCGTCTATTATAGGTAAAAAACAGCTGTATAAAAAAAATTAGTTGAAAGAATTTCATTTTTGAGCTAACGTCTCTAAATAGGATTTATTTATTTCACCTTGAAATTTTGCATTATATCGGTGAACTGTTATAAAATGAGGCGATGGCGTCAATTACAAGCAAAAAACAGCTGTATAAAAAAATTTAGTTAGAAGAATTTCATTTTTGTTCCAACGCCTCTAAATATTATTTATTTATTTCACCCTGAAATTTTGCATTATTTTGGTTAACTGTTATAAAATGAAGCGATGGCGTCAATTATACGTAAAAATCAGCTGTATAAAAACATTTGGTCAGGAGAATTTCATTTTTGAGCGAACGCCTTTAAGTACGATTTGTTTTTTTCCCCCTTAAGTTTTGAATTATTTCGGTGAACTGTAATAAAACGAGGCGATGGCGTCAATATAGGTAAAAAACAGCTGTATAAAAAAATGTAGTTGGAAGAATTTCATTTTTGAGCGAACGCTTTTAAGTAGGATTTATTTATTTCACCCTGAAAATTTGGTATTTTTTCGGTGAACTGTTGTAAAATAAGGTGATAGCGTCAATTATATGGAAAAGACCGCTGTATAAAAATATTTAGTTGGAAGAATTTCATTTTTGAGCGAACGCTTTTAAGTAGGATTTATTTATTTCACCCTGAAAATTTTGCATTATTTTCGGTGAACTGTTGTAAAATAAGGTGATAGCGTCAATTATATGGAAAAAACCGCTGTATAAAAATATTTAGTTGGAAGAATTTCATTTTTGAGCGAACGCCTCTAAGTAGGATTTATTTTTTTCACCCTGAAATTTTGCATTATTTCTGTGAACAGCTATAAAATGAGGCGGAGGCGTCAATTTTAAGTGAAAAAACAGCTGTATTTATAAATTAAGTTGGAAGAATTTCATTTTTGAGCGAACGCCTCTAAGTAGGATTTATTTATTTCACCCTGAAATTTTGCATTATTTCGGTGAACTGTTATAAAATGAGGCGATGGCGTCAATTACCAGTAAAAAACAGCTGTATAAAAAAATTTAGTTAGAAGAATTTCATTTTTGTTCGAACGCCTCTAAATATTATTTATTTATTTCACCCTGAAATTTTGCATTATTTTGGTTAACTGTTATAAAATGAAGCGATGGCGTCAATTATACGTAAAAATCAGCTGCATAAAAACATTTGGTTAGGAGAATTTCATTTTTGAGCGAACGCCTTTAAGTACAATTTGTTTATTTCCCCCTTAAGTTATGAATTATTTCGGTGAACTGTTAAAAAATGAGGCGATGACGTCAATATAGGTAAAAAAAACAGCTGTATAAAAAAGTGTAGTTGGAAGAATTTCATTTTTGAGCGAACGCCTTTAAGTAGGATTTATTTATTTCACCCTGAAAATTTGGTATTTTTTCCGTGACCTATTGAAAAATGAGGCAATAACGTCAAATCCAATTAAAAAAACAGGTGTATAAAAAAAATTAGTTGAAAGAATTTCATTTTTGAGCTAACGTCTCTAAATAGGATTTATTTATTTCACCTTGAAATTTTGCATTATATCGGTGAACTGTTATAAAATGAGGCGATGGCGTCAATTACAAGTAAAAAACAGCTGTATAAAAAAATTTGGTCAGGAGAATTTCATTTTTGAGCGAACGCCTTTAAGTACGATTTGTTTTTTTCCCCCTTAAGTTTTGAATTATTTCGGTGAACTGTAATAAAACGAGGCGATGGCGTCAATATAGGTAAACAACAGCTGTATAAAAAAATGTAGTTGGAAGAATTTCATTTTTGAGCGAACGCTTTTAAGTAGGATTTATTTATTTCACCCTGAAAATTTGGTATTTTTTCGGTGAACTGTTGTAAAATAAGGTGATAGCGTCAATTATATGGAAAAAACCGCTGTATAAAAATATTTAGTTGGAAGAATTTCATTTTTGAGCGAACGCCTCTAAGTAGGATTTATTTTTTTCACCCTGAAATTTTGCATTATTTCTGTGAACAGCTATAAAATGAGGCGGAGGCGTCAATTTTAAGTGAAAAAACAGCTGTATATATAAATTTAGTTGGAAGAATTTCATTTTTGAGCGAACGCCTCTAAGTAGGATTTATTTATTTCACCCTGAAATTTTGCATTATTTCGGTGAACTGTTATAAAATGAACGATGGCGTCAATTATGCGTAAAAATCAGCTGCATAAAAACATTTGGTTAGGAGAATTTCATTTTTGAGCGAACGCCTTTAAGTACGATTTGTTTATTTCCCCCTTAAGTTATGAATTATTTCGGTGAACTGTTAAAAAATGAGGCGATGACGTCAATATAGGTAAAAAACAGCTGTATAAAAAAATGTAGTTGGAAGAATTTCATTTTTGAGCGAACGCCTTTAAGTAGGATTTATTTATTTCACCCTGAAAATTTGGTATTTTTTCCGTGACCTATTGAAAAATGAGGCAATAACGTCAAATCCAATTAAAAAAACAGCTGTATAAAAAAAAATTAGTTGAAAGAATTTCATTTTTGAGCTAACGTCTCTAAATAGGATTTATTTATTTCACCTTGAACTTTTGCATTATTTCGGTGAACTGTAATAAAATGAGGTGATGGCGTCTATTATAGGTAAAAAACAGCTGTATAAAAAAAATTAGTTGAAAGAATTTCATTTTTGAGCTAACGTCTCTAAATAGGATTTATTTATTTCACCTTGAAATTTCGCATTATATCGGTGAACTGTTATAAAATGAGGCGATGGCGTCAATTACAAGTAAAAAACAGCTGTATAAAAAAATTTGGTCAGGAGAATTTCATTTTTGAGCGAACGCCTTTAAGTACGATTTGTTTTTTTCCCCCTTAAGTTTTGTATTATTTCGGTGAACTGTAATAAAACGAGGCGATGGCGTCAATTATATGGAAAAAACCGCTGTATAAAAATATTTAGTTGGATGAATTTCATTTTTGAGCGAACGCTTTTAAGTAGGATTTATTTATTTCACCATGAAAATTTTGCATTATTTTCGGTGAACTGTCGTAAAATAAGGTAATAGCGTCAATTATATGGAAAAAACCGCTGTATAAAAATATTTAGTTGGATGAATTTCATTTTTGAGCGAACGCCTCTAAGTAGGATTTATTTTTTTCACCATGAAATTTTGCATTATTTCTGTGAACAGCTATAAAATGAGGCGGAGGCGTCAATTTTAAGTGAAAAAACAGCTGTATATATAAATTTAGTTGGAAGAATTTCATTTTTGAGCGAACGCCTTTAAGTAGGATTTATTTATTTCACCCTGAAAATTTGGTATTTTTTCCGTGACCTATTGAAAAATGAGGCAATAACGTCAAATCCAATTAAAAAAACAGCTGTATAAAAAAAAATTAGTTGAAAGAATTTCATTTTTGAGCTATCGTCTCTAAATAGGATTTATTTATTTCACCTTGAACTTTTGCATTATTTCGGTGAACTGTCATAAAATGAGGCGATGGCGTCTATTATAGGTAAAAAACAGCTGTATAAAAAAAATTAGTTGAAAGAATTTCATTTTTGAGCTAACGTCTCTAAATAGGATTTATTTATTTCACCTTGAAATTTTGCATTATATCGGTGAACTGTTATAAAATGAGGCGATGGCGTCAATTACAAGTAAAAAACAGCTGTATAAAAAAATTTAGTTAGAAGAATTTCATTTTTGTTCCAACGCCTCTAAATATTATTTATTTATTTCACCCTGAAATTTTGCATTATTATTTTTGTTAACTGTTATAAAATGAAGCGATGGCATCAATTATACGTAAAAATCAGCTGCATAAAAACATTTGGTCAGGAGAATTTCATTTTTGAGCGAACGCCTTTAAGTACGATTTGTTTTTTTCCCCCTTAAGTTTTGAATTATTTCGGTGAACTGTAATAAAACGAGGCGATGGCGTCAATATAGGTAAAAAACAGCTGTATAAAAAAATGTAGTTGGAAGAATTTCATTTTTGAGCGAACGCTTTTAAGTAGGATTTATTTATTTCACCCTGAAAATTTGGTATTTTTTCGGTGACCTATTGAAAAATGAGCCAATACCGTCAAATACAATTAAAAACACAGCTGTATAAAAAAATTTAGTTGGAAGAATTTCATTTTTGTGCGAACGCCTCTAAGTAGGATTTATTTTTTTTTACCCTGAAATTTTGCATTATTTCTGTGAACAGCTATAAAATGAGGCGGAGGCGTCAATTTTAAGTGAAAAAACAGCTGTATATATAAATTTAGTTGGAAGAATTTCATTTTTGAGCGAACGCCTCTAAGTAGGATTTATTTATTTCACCCTGAAATTTTGCATTATTTAGGTGAACTGTTTTAAGATGAGGCGATGGCGTCAATTATAGGTAAAAAACAGCTGCATAAAAAAATTTGATTGGAATAATTTCATTTTTGAGCAAACGCCTTAAAAAAAGGATCTATTTTTTTACCCTGAAATTTTGCATTATTTCGGTGAACTGTTATAAATGAGTCGATGACGTCAATTATATGTAAAAAAAACTTTGTATAAAACATTAAGTTTGAAGAATTTCATTTTTGAGCGAACGCCTCGAAGTAAGATTTATTCATTTTGCCCTAAATTTTGCATTATTTTTTTGAACTTTTGTAATAAGGCGATGGCGTCAATTATGGGTAAAAAACTGCCTAATAAAAAAATTCAGTTGGAAGAATTTCATTATTGAGCGAACGCCTTTAAGTAGGATTTATTTATTTCACCTTGAAATTTTGCATTATTTCGGTGAACTGTTAAAAAATGAGGTGATGACGTCAATATAGGTAAAAAACAGCTGTATAAAAAAATGTAGTTGGAAGAATTTCATTTTTGAGCGAACGCCTTTAAGTAGGATTTATTTATTTCACCCTGAAAATTTGGTATTTTTTCCGTGACCTATTGAAAAATGAGGCAATAACGTCAAATCCAATTAAAAAAACAGCTGTATAAAAAAAAATTAGTTGAAAGAATTTCATTTTTGAGCTATCGTCTCTAAATAGGATTTATTTATTTCACCTTGAACTTTTGCATTATTTCGGTGAACTGTCATAAAATGAGGCGATGGCGTCTATTATAGGTAAAAAACAGCTGTATAAAAAAAATTAGTTGAAAGAATTTCATTTTTGAGCTAACGTCTCTAAATAGGATTTATTTATTTCACCTTGAAATTTTGCATTATATCGGTGAACTGTTATAAAATGAGGCGATGGCGTCAATTACAAGTAAAAAACAGCTGTATAAAAAAATTTAGTTAGAAGAATTTCATTTTTGTTCCAACGCCTCTAAATATTATTTATTTATTTCACCCTGAAATTTTGCATTATTATTTTTGTTAACTGTTATAAAATGAAGCGATGGCATCAATTATACGTAAAAATCAGCTGCATAAAAACATTTGGTCAGGAGAATTTCATTTTTGAGCGAACGCCTTTAAGTACGATTTGTTTTTTTCCCCCTTAAGTTTTGAATTATTTCGGTGAACTGTAATAAAACGAGGCGATGGCGTCAATATAGGTAAAAAACAGCTGTATAAAAAAATGTAGTTGGAAGAATTTCATTTTTGAGCGAACGCTTTTAAGTAGGATTTATTTATTTCACCCTGAAAATTTGGTATTTTTTCGGTGACCTATTGAAAAATGAGCCAATACCGTCAAATACAATTAAAAACACAGCTGTATAAAAAAATTTAGTTGGAAGAATTTCATTTTTGTGCGAACGCCTCTAAGTAGGATTTATTTTTTTTTACCCTGAAATTTTGCATTATTTCTGTGAACAGCTATAAAATGAGGCGGAGGCGTCAATTTTAAGTGAAAAAACAGCTGTATATATAAATTTAGTTGGAAGAATTTCATTTTTGAGCGAACGCCTCTAAGTAGGATTTATTTATTTCACCCTGAAATTTTGCATTATTTAGGTGAACTGTTTTAAGATGAGGCGATGGCGTCAATTATAGGTAAAAAACAGCTGCATAAAAAAATTTGATTGGAATAATTTCATTTTTGAGCAAACGCCTTAAAAAAAGGATCTATTTTTTTACCCTGAAATTTTGCATTATTTCGGTGAACTGTTATAAATGAGTCGATGACGTCAATTATATGTAAAAAAAACTTTGTATAAAACATTAAGTTTGAAGGATTTCATTTTTGAGCGAACGCCTCGAAGTAAGATTTATTCATTTTGCCCTAAATTTTGCATTATTTTTTTGAACTTTTGTAATAAGGCGATGGCGTCAATTATGGGTAAAAAACTGCCTAATAAAAAAATTCAGTTGGAAGAATTTCATTATTGAGCGAACGCCTTTAAGTAGGATTTATTTATTTCACCTTGAAATTTTGCATTATTTCGGTGAACTGTAATAAAATGAGGCAATGGCGTCTATTATAGGTAAAAAACAGCTGTATAAAAAAAATTAGTTGGAAGAATTTCATTTTTGAGCTAACGTCTCTAAATAGGATTTATTTATTTCACCCTGAAATTTTGCATTATTTCGGTGAACTGTTATAAAATGAGGCGATGGCGTCAATTACCAGTAAAAAACAGCTGTATAAAAAAATTTAGTTAGAAGAATTTCATTTTTGTTCGAACGCCTCTAAATATTATTTATTTATTTCACCCTGAAATTTTGCATTATTTTGGTTAACTGTTATAAAATGAAGCGATGGCGTCAATTATACGTAAAAATCAGCTGCATAAAAACATTTGGTTAGGAGAATTTCATTTTTGAGCGAACGCCTTTAAGTACGATTTGTTTATTTCCCCCTTAAGTTATGAATTATGTCGGTGAACTGTTATAAAATGAGGCGATGTCGTCAATATAGGTAAAAAACAGCTGTATAAAAAAATGTAGTTGGAAGAATTTCATTTTTGAGCGAACGCCTTTAAGTAGGATTTATTTATTTCACCCTGAAAATTTGGTATTTTTTCGGTGACCTATTGAAAAATGAGGCAATAACGTCAAATCCAATTAAAAAAACAGCTGTATAAAAAAATTTATTTGGAAGAATTTCATTTTTGTGCGAACTCCTCTAAGTAGGATATTTTTTTTAACCCTGAAATTTTGCATTATTTCTGTGAGCAGCTATAAAATGAGGCGGAGGCGTCAATTTTAAGTGAAAAAACAGCTGTATATATAAATTTAGTTGAAGAATTTCATTTTTGAGCGAACGTCTCTAAAAAGGATTCATTTATTTCACTTTGAAATTTTGCATTATTTCGGTTAACTGTTATAAAGTGAAGCGATGGCGTCAATTATACGTAAAAATCAGTTGTATAAAAAAATTTAGTTGGGAGAATTTCATTTTTGAGCGTACGGCTTTAAGTAGGATTTATTTATTTCAACCTGAAATTTTGTATTATTGCGGTGAACTGTTATAAAATGAGGCGATGGAGTATATTATAGGTAAATAAACAGCTGTATAAAAAAATTTAGTTGAAAGAATTTCATTTTTGAGAGAACGCCTCTAAATATGATTTATTTTTTTACACCTGAAATTTTGCATTATTTCGGTGACCTTGTATAAAATGAGGCGTTGGCGAAAATTATTGGTGAAAAATAGCAGCATAAAAAAATTAAGTTGGAAGAATTTCATTCTTGAGCGAACGCCTTTAACTATGTTTGATTTAATTTACCCTGAAATTTTGCATTATTTCGGTGATCTGTTAAAAAATGTCGCGATGGCTTCAATTATAGTTCAAAAAAACAGCTGTGTAAAAAAATTTATGTGGGAGAATTTAATTTTTGATCAAATGCTTTAAGTTGGATTTATTTATTTTACCCTTGAAATTTTGCATTTTTTCGGTGAACTGTTATAAAATGAGGCGATGGCGTCAATTTAAGGTAAAAACACGTGTATAAAAAAATTTGGTTGGAAGAATTTCATTTTTGAGCGAACGCTTTGAAGTAGGATTTATTTATTTTACCCTAAATTTTACAATATTTCTGTGACTGTTGTAAATAAGGAGATGGCGTGAATTATAGGTAAAAAAACAGATGATAAAAAAAATTAGTTGGAGGAATTTCATTGTTGAGCAAACGTCTCTAACAAGGAGGCATCGCGAGAGTGATGTTCGGGATCCGAATGCCGATGTTATTTTCTGAAACTATAAAGGAAATGTAGAAAAAGTGTCACGGCTTTCTTCCCCATAGGCCCGGGTTCGAGAGATATAAGCAAGTAAAGATTTGGCGCGGGATGAGTACCTTGAATGAGGGTGCGTCTCCAACAACCGCCGTGGCCGAGTGCGTTGAAGTGCTAGGCATATAGATTTTGCCCCGAGCGATCTGGGTTCGAGTCCCGGTGAAGTCAATTTTCTTTTCTTTCTTATAATTTAAGGAATCAATGTTACAACCAATCCCCATTCATTTAAGTCAGTTACGTTAGTATTTTTTTGTATTTTCAACTCATTTTATGGATTTTCAATGGACCGAGGACTTGCGACGCGAATTAGGGGATTTTATTTTCCCATTTCAGGCTCACATGCTGCCCGACGCATTAGGTTTGAATTTCGAAGATCCGTGAATACTTCTATGAATACCAAGGGCTTAAATTGTTCGCTGGACTACCTCAAGACCGTAAAGAATGAACTAAATGCTTATTACACTGCGATGGTTGCCCTCGTAAATTCCTCGGAACTGCCCTAGAATTTTCATTTTTATCACTTTATTTTTCCTTAAATAGTGAGCATGATATCGGCAGAAAATAGAAGGGCATGTGAAACACATTTAAAACAATTTTCTCAAGGTACAACGTGTTTTATTGAAGTGAACCCTTATCGTGGGCGACGGGAAGATTTTGAATTCCTACACAAATAAATATGATATAGGGATAAAAATATTTTTCTTCCCACCTCATGTTTTCTTTCGGTTCAATGAATGAATTTAAATTTTCATTCGTGGCATGTAATTGCCCATTATTTGATTATAGGCTTTGATAAAACTTTTGAAGTAAGGTATATTCCTTCATCTCGGGAATCGTTGTTACATACCCAATCCCATACAATTAAGTCAGTTACAATAGTATTTTTCTATCTTCAGCGTATTTTTATTGATTTTCAATGGACCTCCGAATGATGACTTCACACGCGAATGTGGGGACGTATATAACGACACGTGAAATTCCAGGTAATGCGTTCTTCTACGCCCCAGCCATTGCACCCTCAACCCATTCATATATTTTTTATCTCAACTCTTTCTTGTCACCAAATAAACACAACTGGCTATCCTCAAATTCAGTTACTAACCCTAGCCAGCTTCCCCCTTTTACCCTTTAGGGGGCCGTCAAGTGCAATGACCCTGGGTTCCAGTAGTCTCCTCAAAGCGGTCTCGAAGTCTTCTTTGTCTATCTTTCGCATCCATCTTCACACGGTTGGGCTTCGGTGCGTCATTGAGAGATAAGCGAGGGTCAGCTGTGGAGGAAGGGTTGCTGGGGTCGGAACTCTTTGAAGGGCGCAAGAAGGCATGTCATAAAGGAGACAGGGTGGATGGAAGGACATTCTGTAGTAAGGAGGGAGAATTTGTTGGAAAGACAGTGGGTGGGCTGTGGAGAAATTCTAATGGAGGGAAAAGCCGGTGGAAATGCTAATATGAATAAAAGAATGTAGGAGTCGGAAAATTGCTGTTTGAGACAACGTTTTTAGTGCTGGGAAGGGGTGTTCTCTACATACAGCAACGCGTGGCAGCTGTATTGGGCCGTCTATTTCACCAGTTTCAATCCAGCTCTTGATCAGTGAAGGTAAAGTGAAGCGTAGCTCAAGTTTCCTGCAGTAAGTCTTGTGCATTATTTAGTTTTCACCTATCTGCGGCGTTGTGTCGGGAGTTCTCGGAAGCTTAATGAAGAGTGTTCGAGAAATCTGTCCGTCGTCCAGTGACGGCTCCTCATTGTCAGACAATGATAATGACACTTCTCCATCGGTGTTGTCATCATCCCAAGAAGACAACACTGGTGCTGTGCGTTGCTTTGAAGGTGTGTAAAGTAGTGATTTTGATAATAAGCAGTGTAATAAGCATTTAGTTCATTCTTTACGGTCTTGAGGTAGTCCAGCGAACAATTTAAGCCCTTGGTATTCATAGAAGTATTCACGGATCTTCGAAATTCAAACCTAATGCGTCGGGCAGCATGTGAGCCTGAAATGGGAAAATAAAATCCCCTAATTCGCGTCGCAAGTCCTCGGTCCATTGAAAATCCATAAAATGAGTTGAAAATACAAAAAAATACTAACGTAACTGACTTAAATGAATGGGGATTGGTTGTAACATTGATTCCTTAAATTATAAGAAAGAAAAGAAAATTGACTTCACCGGGACTCGAACCCAGATCGCTCGGGGCAAAATCTATATGCCTAGCACTTCAACACACTCGGCCACGGCTGTTGTTGGAGACGCACCCTCATTCAAGGTACTCATCCCGCGCCAAATCTTTACTTGCTTTTATCTCTCGAACCCGGGCCTATGGGGAAGAAAGCCATGACACTTTTTCTACATTTCCTTTATAGTTTCAGAAAATAACATCGGCATTCGGATCCCGAACATCACTCTCGCGATGCCTCCTTGTAAGTAGAAATTATTTAATTAACCCTGAAGTTTTGCATTATTTTCGGTGAACAGTTATAAAATGAGGAGAGGACGTCAACTATAGGTATTATAGGTCAAAAAATAGATGTATAAAAAAATTTTGTTGGAAGAATTTCATTTTTGAGGGAACGCGCTTAAAGAGGATTTATTTATTTCACCGTGAAATTTTGCATTATTTTCTTTGAACTGATATAAAATGACGCGATGGCGTCAATTATTAGTAAAAAGCATCTGTATAAAAAAATTTTGTTATAAAATGAGTCCATGGGGTCAATTATAGGTAAAAAAAAACAGCGGTAGAAGAAATTTAGTTGGAAAAATTTCATTTTTGAGCGATGGACTCTAAATAGGATTTATTTATTTCACCCTGAAATTTTGCATTATTTCGGTGAATTGTTATAAAATGAGGCGATGGCGTCAGTTTTAGGTATTATAGGTCAAAAAACAATTGATTAAAAGAATTTAGTTCTAAGAATTTCATTTTTGAGCGAACGCGCTTAAGTAGGATTCATTTATTTCATTCTGAAATTTTGCATTATTTTCGTTAAACTGTTATAAAATGAAGCGATGGCGTCAATTATAGGTAAAAAATCAACTGTATTATAAATTTAGTTGGAAGGATTTATTTTTGAGCGAAAGCTTCTAAGTAGGATTTATTTATTTCAACCTGAAATTTTGCATTATTTTCTGTGAACTGTTATAGAATGAGGCGATGGCATCAATTTTAGGTAAAAAATCAGCTGTATAAAAAATTTAGTTGGAAGAATTTCATTTTTGAGCGAACGCCTCTAAGTAAGATTTATTTATTTCACCCTGAAGTTTTGCATTATTTCGGTGAACTGTTATAAAATGAGGCGACGGCATCAATATAGGTAAAAAAAAAGGCTTTAAAAAAATTGATATGGTAGAATTTCATTTTTGTTCAAATACCTTTAAGCAGCATTTATTTATTTCACCTTTGAAGTTTTGCATTATTTCGGTGAACTGTTATAAAATGAGGCGATGGCGTCAATTATAGGTTAAAAAAAAGGGTGTATAAATAAGTGTAGTTGGAAGAATTTCATTTTTGAGCGTAACCCCATAAATAGGATTTATTTTTTTCAACCTAAAATTTGGCATTTTTTCGGTTACCTGTTGTAAAATGAGGCGATAGCGTCAAATATAGGTAAAAAAACAGCTGTATAAAAAAATTTAGTTGAAAGAATTTCATTTTTGAGCGAACGCCTCTGAGTAGGATTAACTATTTCACCCAGAAATTTTACATTATTTCGGTGAACTGCTATAAAATGAGGAGGAGGCGTCAATTTTAGGTGAAAAAACAGCTGTGTAGTTAAACTAAGATGGAAGAATTTCATTTTTGAGCGAACGCCTCTAAAAAGGATGTATTTATTTCACCTTGAAATTTTGCATTATTTCGGTGAACTGTTATAAAATGAGGCGATGGCGTAAATTATAGGTAAAAAACAGCTGTATTAAAAAAATTTATTTGGTAGAATTTAATTTTTGAGCGAACGCCTTTAAGTAGGATTTATTTATTTCATCCTGAAATTTTTCATTATTTCGGTGAACTCTTGTAAAATGAGGCGATAGCGTCAAATATAGGTAAAAAAACAGCGGTATAAGAAATTTAGTTGGAAGAATTTCATTTTTGAGCGAACACCTCTAAGTAGGATTTATTCATTTCACCCTGCGATTTTGCATTATTTTCTGAGAGCTGTTATATAATGAGGCGATGGCTTCAATTTTTGGTAAAAAATCAGCCGTATTACAAATTTAGTCGGATGAATTTCAATTTTGAATTAACGCCTCTAAGTAAGATTTATTTATTTCACCCTGAAATTTTGCATTATTTCGGTGAACTGTTGTAAAATGAGGCGAGAGCGTCAAATATAGGTAAAAAACAGCTGTATAAAAAAATTTGGTTGGAAGAATTGCATTTTTGAATTAACGCATCTAAGTAGGATTTATTTATTCCACTCTGAAATTTTGCATTATTTCGGTGAACTGCTATAAAATGAGGCGGAGTCCTCAATTTTAGGTGAAAAAACAGCTGTATATATAAATTTAGTAGGAAGATTTTCATTTTTGAACGAACGCCTCTAAAAAGGATTTATTTATTTCACCTTGAAATTTTGCATTATTTCGGTTAACTTTTATAAAATGAGGCGATGGCATAAATTATAGGTAAAAAACAGCTGTATAAAAAAATTTATTTGGATGAATTTCATTTTTGAGCGAACGCCTTTGAGTAGGATTTATTTATTTCACCCTGAAATGTTTCATTATTTCGGTGTACTGTTGTAAAATGAGGCGATAGCGTCAAATATAGGTAAAAGAACAGCTCTATAAAAAAAGTTTGGTGGAAGAAATGTCATTTTTGAGCGAACGCCTCTAAGTAGGATTTATTTATTTCAACTTGAAATTTTGCATTATTTCGGTGAACTGCTAAAAAATGAGGCGGAGGCGTCAATTTTAGGTGAAAAAACAGCTGTATGCATAAATTTTGATGGAAGAATTTCATTTTTGAGCGAACGCGCTTAAATAGGATTTATTTATTTATTACACCCTGAAATTTTGCATTATTTTCGTTGAACTGATATAAAATGATGCAATGGCGTCAATTTTGAGTAAAAATACTCTGTATAAAAAATTTTTCTAATAAAATGAGGTGATCGGGTCAATTTTAGGTACAAAAAGCAGCTGTCTAAAAAAATTTAGTTGGAAGAATTTCATTTTTGAACGAACGCCTCTAAATAGGATTTATTTATTTCACCCTCAAATTTTGCATTACTTCGGTGAACAGTTACAAAATGAGTCGATGGTGTCAATTATAGGTAAAAAAACAGCGGTGTAAGAAATTTAGTTGGAAGAATTTCATTTTTGAGCGAACGACTCTAAGTAGGATTCATTTATTTCACTCTGAAATTTTGCATTATTTTCGTTGAATTGTTATAAAATGAAGCGATGGCGTCTATTATATGTAAAAAATATCTGTATAAAAAAATTAGCTTGAAGAGTTTCATTTTTAAGCGAACGGCTCTAAACAGGATTTATTTCTTTCATCCTGAAATTTTGCATTATTTTAGGAGGACTGTTATAAAATGAGGCGATGGCGTCAATTTTAGGTAAAAAATCATCTGTATTAAAAATGTAGAGTGAAGGATTTCATTTTTTAGCGAAAGCCTCTAAGTAGGATTTATTTATGTCACCATGAAATTTTGCATTATTTTCTGCGAGCTGTTATATAATGAGGCGATGGCTTCAATTTTAGGGAAAAAACAAGCTGTATTAAAAATTTAGTTGTAAAAATTTCATTTTTGAGCGAACGCCTCTAAGTAAGATTTATTTATTTCACCCTTGAAATTTTGCATTATTTCGGTGATCTGATAAAAAATGTCGCGATGGCGTTAATTTTAGTTAAAAAAAACAAGGGGATGAAAACATTTAGTTAGAAGAATTTCATTTTTGTTCGAACGCCTCTAAATATGATTTATTTAATTCACCATGAAATTTTGCAATTTTCGGTTACCTGTGGTAAAATGAGGCCATAGCGTCAAATATAGGCAAAAAACAGCTGTATAAAAAAATTTAGTTGGAAGAATTTCATTTTTGAGCGAACGCCTCTAAGTAGGATTTATTTATTTCACCCTGAAATTTTGCATTACTTTGGTGAACTGTTGTAAAATGAGTCGATGGTGTCAATTATAGGTAAAAAAAACAGCGGTATAAAAAAATTTTGTTGGATGAATTTCATTTTTGAGCGAACGCCTCTAAGTAGGATTTATTTATTTCATCCCTAAATTTTCCATTATTTCGGTGAACTGCAATAAAATGAGGCGGAGGCGTCAATTTT
The DNA here is from genome assembly GCA_933228895.1 of Platycnemis pennipes. NCBI lineage: Eukaryota > Metazoa > Arthropoda > Insecta > Odonata > Platycnemididae > Platycnemis > Platycnemis pennipes. Next base: position 17,159,804 of record OW121856.1, read on the forward strand.
ACGTTAAAAAACAGCTGGATATATAAATTAAGTTGGAGGAATTTCATTTTTGAGACAACGCCTTTAAGTAGTATTTATTTATTTCACCCTGAAAATTTTGCATTTATTTCGCTAAGCTGTTAAAAAATGTCGCGATGGCCTCAATTATAGTTAAAAAAACAGCTGTATAAAAAAATTTATTTAGAAGAATTTCATTTTTGAGCGAACGCCTCTAAGTAGGATTTAATTATTTCACCCTGAAATTTTGCATTATTTTGGTTTACTGTTATAAAATGAAGCGATGGCGTCAATTATACGTAAAAATCGGCAGTATAAAATAATTTAGTTGGCAGAATTTGATTTTTGAGCGAACGCCTTTAAATAGGATTTATTTATTTCACCATGAAATTTTGCATTTTTTCGGTTACCTGTTGTAAAATGAGGCGATAGCGTCAAATATAGGTAAAAAAAACAGCTGTATAAAAAATTTTAGTTTTAAGAATTTCATTTTAGAGCGAACGCCTTTAAGTAGGATTTATTTATTTCACCCCGAAATTATGCATTATTTCGGTGCACTGCTATAAATTAAGGCGATGGCCTCAATTATAGGTAAAAAAACAGCTGTATAAAAAAATTTAGTTTGAAGAATTTTATTCATGAGCGAACGTCTCTAAATAGGATTTATTTATTTCACCCTGAAATTTTGAATTATTACCGTGAACTGTTATATAATGAGGCGATGGTGTCAATTATAGATAAAAAAAAACTATAAAATAATTAACTTGGAAGAACCTTATTTTTGGGCGAACGCCTCTAAATAGGATTTATTTATTTCACCCTGAAAGTTTGCATTATTTTCGGTGAACTGTTATAAAATGAGGCGTGTCGTCAATTTCAGGTAAAAACTCGGCAATATAAAAAAATTTAGTTGAAAGAATTTCATTATTAAAAGAACGCCTCTAAATATGATTTATTTTTTTAGCCTTTAAATTTTGCATTATTTCGGTGAACTTTTATAAAATGAGGCGTTGGCGTAAATTATTGGTGAAAAACAGCTGCATAAAAAATTTAGTTGGAAGTAATTAATTGTAGAGCGAACGTTTTTATGTAGGATCGATTTAATTCACCCTGAAATTTTTCATTATTTCGGTGATCTCTTAAAAAATGTCGCGATGGGCTCAATTATAGTTAAAAAAACAGCTGTATAAAAAAATTTATTTAGAAGAATTTCATTTTTGAGCGAACGCCTTTAAGTAGGATTTATTTATTTCACCCTGAAATTTTGCATTTTTTCGGTGACCTGTTGTAAAATGAGGCGATAGCGTCAAATACAGGTAAAAAAACCGCTGCATAAAAAAAATTAATTGGAAGAATTTCATTTTTGAGCGAACGCCTCTAAGTAGGATTTATTTTTTTCACCCTGAAATTTTGCATTATTTCGGTAAACTGCTATAAAATGAGGTGATGGCTTCAATTTTAGGTAAAAAATCAGCTATGTAAAAAAATTTAGTTGGAAGAATTTTATTTTTGAGACAACGCCTTTAAGTAGGATTTATTTATTTTACCCTGAAATTATGCATTATTTCGGTGCACTGTTATAAATTAAGGCGATGGCGTCAATTATAGGTAAAAAAACAGCTGTATAAAAAAATTTTGTTGGAAGAATTTCAATTTGGAGCGAACCCCTCTAAGTAGGATTTACCCTAAACCGTAGGTTTACCCTATTTTACCTCAAACCGTATGTGTATTTTGGTAATGACGATTTAAGGAAAAATCACACAAACGATCGAGGATCTACTTCAATCCATGGTTGCTAAATTTTCACCAGATCCCGCATCTCCGATGCACATGAATCACGTCCTCACTGTTCCCGGAGCGGCACGGGAGTGGGACTCAGCAGGTGCGGCTCCACACCCGTGTTCGGTGGACAACGACCTCAATGCTCTTCTTCTCCTCAAGCCTCCGTCCGAGCGCGAAGGTGCGCATATCGAGGCGCAGATGTCACTTGAGGGACGCGTCAACAACTTTGCGCCTTGGTTGCCGTGGAGACAAAATTCAGGGGAGTAGAGGGGAGGGAGAGGGAATGAATGATGAGAAAGAGAAAGGGAGAGAGAGAGAGCGAAGAGATAACAGAAGAGCAGAGAAAAGGAAAGGAGCTAATAATGGCACAACTCGGAGCAACCCTCGAGTGATATATATTTGTTCCGCCGATAAACGAGCAACAGGAAAAGGGAGCCATTGGAGGATGTAGTTTCACTGCTGTGGGATAGACAGAAATATTAAGGCATTCGGGGAATTCATCTTCCCGCGACTTTTGATGCATACCAAGCCTCCGTACGATGCACACGATATCTGCAGATACCAAAAATACGGAGTGCATGTGAGCCCGGCACGAAATGTGAGCGGATCCAAATCCTATGCAAATTCCTGCACTTCAAAATGGATGGAAGACTTTCTTTGTGCGCGTTACCTCGGTGTGTCTCCAATAACTGAGGAATAGGATAAAGCATGTCAAAGAATGGGGAGGCATTGGAGCTTCTCTCTCCTGCAGAAATGACGGATACATTCTGAGTACAACAGTATGATACAATGTCATGTACAATAGAATATTTTTTTGTCCATTTTAATGGCAATCCAACATGAATTTTAAGAAGGTACTTGTTGTTTCACCTGTTATTCAACAGATCCCATGGGTTCTCTAAAGCAACATCTTAAATATGGAATTAAAGTCTCCAAATTACGTAAGAATCAATACATATCAATAACTTAATACGGCTTTCAGTTCCATTAATTAGCTAAAAGCTTTCTTGGCCTTAAACGCTTCACAAAACCATTCACGTCACGTATTTATTCAGCAGTCACTCAATGAAGTTATATCCTTATGTCACTTTCAGTTTCTGAACATTAATTTTAATTGCGGTAAAAGTTTAACTCCGATTTAGCTATCATCTATCAGGAGAAATGAGATATAAGTATATTGCATACTATACAGCACATACAGAATTAAAAAGAAGGAATAACTTATTATAACGGAAATAATGGATTCTCAAATATTGAATATTTACTTGGACACCTTTTGACCATTTAAAACAAAGTCAAATTTTTCATTGTTTCGCATGCGAAGGCTTTTAAAAGTCGAGATGAATAATTTTTAATTTATCCACCAGGAGATGAAGGGAAAGAAGTTATAAGTTTCGTGCGTTATAAAACATTTTAATAACGCAAATTTAAAATAACGTAATTAGGCATCTTGGAAAAATATTTCCTAACTTTTAAATGAAATTCAAATGCATGAACTCATTGAAAAATGATTTTTTTTGCTACTACGCACATTTGCGCTGAAAAAATTGTCGCAAGGTTAACGAGTTATATTTCAAATTATTAGTAAAAATAATATTTCAATGATACTTTTTTCAAAATTAAAATATCACAATAGCAATAGTCCCTAAACATATAATTCGCCCTCATTAGGCAATAAAAAATGATATTCAAATCTGTTCCAATTCTTCACAATCAATGACATAATATTACCTTTTTTCAATCTCTCAATTGATCCTCATTGCCTTTTTATTTTTATTTATTTTTATTTTATTAATTTCCCACTACCCCCGAAAATAGCACCTATGGCCTTTTACATCGGGGGATTTAACAGTCAACAACGGACAATCACACACATCCATGTCCTGAGTGGTGAAAAAACCCGCTCAGGCGGGATTCGAACCCGCGACCCTCAGGTTAGCAGGCGAGGACTTAACCACGCCGCCACCGGGGCCAACAATTTCGCATTTCACTCCTTACTACATCTTTTCCTGCTTAAATTAATATTCAAAACAGTAATACACACAATCAAAAGTCATTAGTGTGCATTAACTATCGCAATTAATCCCAGACTGAAGCGTTTGGGATACCAAGATTAGAAAAAATGATTAACTGTGGAATTAGGTTAAAACGAGGTTCAACACGTGCCACGCGCGTTGAAACTCTACGTGCCCTCGAAATTGCCTGGGAGGTTTTAGCACAGTCAATCGAATGGTTTGGGTGCAATATTTCGTAAATATTGCACCAAAACCGATGCAAAGGTTGGTGTAAAGTTTTCTGGAATCGTCTGGCTGGTTTAATTTAAACAGAATTCAACCTTTGAGTTTTTAAAAATATTTAAGTTGGAGATAAAAGATAATGTCTTATATGAATTGATAAAAAACGGAATGGTTTTGGTGTAGGTTAGCTAATTTTATAATAGCGGGTTGTTTTAAAATTTATAAGCTGATTTAGCAACAAACATTTTGACAGCCGAAAATAAATTAATATTGTAATAGTTAACAATAAAAACATTAATTGTTGAAGACACGATAATTTTTTTAATTTTATTTTTCATACCTTTTTTCTAGCGTAAAGCTCGTTAAAGCAAAGAAACGACTGCCGTATCCCAAAACGTATCCTATGAGTGCCATTCAAATTAGTTTAGAAAGTATTGAAAATTTTCCCTGATCCGAAGTTGATAAAATATTGAAAATTCAAACGAGCTTTCTCGAGATCCAGTGTCTTTCCCAAGAGTAACAATGAAGCCGGAAATCGGTCATGGGAACTTGAAAGGAAAGGCGTTGTTACTCCACTTCCTCAATTTTCCCGGTCCTTGGATTCCCTACGGGTCAGACCCTACTTGCCTCTTAATTAAGGCTCTGGCCTTTTTTCTTACTTCCTTCCTCGTCCTCCAAACACCCCCCCCCCCCCCCCCCCCCCACCCTTCAGTCCATCGGGGTTGACGTCCCATCATTTCAAAACCAAAACGGCGCACTGCTTCCCCTTGACCGACCACGGGTGGTCTCGAGATTTACTCTTCTTCCGGGAAAGAAAATGCCAATCTTCTCCCTTTCCCTACATTAACTTGTTGACGTAGGAAAATTGATGCCCGATTTCTTCCCAAAAAATATCCTAAATGATGAGGATCAAAGGTTTACCACAGTGGTGTGCTATTCCTCCATTCGGAGAGATCAGGTTCGAATCGCGAACGATGATGTGAGGTTTCTCTCAGTCCTGCCTACATCCCTTGAAAAAATAATAGCCATACCTACAATGTACACTAACATCATTGACCACCTAAACAACCTTTGTTTGCTTTCATCCCTCCACCGGTGGTCTCCAATGGGGTCCTTTACGCAGAATCAAAAAATTTCATGCATGAAATCGTTAGATGTGAACGAAAAATGAATTTTGGTGAAAAAATTAACCTTCTAAACAGAGTCGTCCACACATCATCACCACAGGTCAACAATCATAGGATTGATTTCACGCAACCCTCCACTCGATTCCTTCTATCGGCCAACCTCTTCATGTCAGTGTTGTGCCTCTCTTTTACATCCTTTGAGGCCTGTTACTGCTTTCTTCATCATCGGTTAACAATCTTAGGATTGGTTTGACGCAGCTTTCCACTCGATTGACATCGGCCAACCTCTTCATATTTACGTACTTTTTCTCTTTTACATCCTTCACAACCTGTTCCACACATCTAATACGAGGCCTGCTTTTCCCGTTCACTTTTCCCTCGACGATAGTCTTCATCATGCTATCGTGTCTCAAGATATGGCCGATTAAGGTTTCTCGTATTCTTCTTCGGGTATTCAGAAGACTTCACTTTTCTCCCACTCTTCTTAAAACTTCTTCATTTGTAACTCGGTCGATCCATTTAATTTTCATCATTTTTGGTAACACCACATTTAGAATCCTTCCACCCATTTCTTCTCCGATGCTGTCATCGTCCATGCCCCAATGCCGTCAAGAAACATGTTCCAGATGTCCGTTCTGATGAATATTTTCTTTACTTCTACGCTTGTATTTCCAGTTGTAAGTAGATTCTTCTTTTGGTAGATTGCCCTCTTTTCCTGGACTATTCTACTGATTATTTCCTTCTAGCTTCGTACACCACTGGTTACTCGGCTTCCTAGGTAGCAGAACTCTTTCACTCTTTCAGTTTTTGTTTTCCTAGGTTGGCCGTTCACCTTGATTTTTTATGTCTTTGCCAAAATAATTAAATGACAAATATCGTGATGATTATGCATTTAGTCATATACGTCTATAAAGATATGCATATCTAATCTTATTGAAGACTTACAATCACTTCCACCTCTCCTACTTGAACCCCCTAATTGATGGTACGAATCATCCATCTGTAAGCTCATGATAACGTGTTTTCTCCCCTGGTGGTGGTCCATATTTTTACATCGGATAGAAAATTTGAGAGCATTTTAATGTTCCCTTTAACGTTACTTGATGATAGGTTCAGTCGATGTTTGTCGACTGATGTTTCTCTGGCTTTCTCAATCGGGCTTGTTTCATATGGTAGGATTATATGCATATTTGCACTGGAAAATCACCTCGTAAAATTACTCAAAAATTAAAATGCACAAAAGCTGACGCACACCGAAAGAGCTGCACTAAAGACTTCTGCGGCATTCACCTCCCCTCCTTGACTGTGTTGAGGACAAATTGGAGGGGAAGTCGAGGTGCCGAGGGAGGTCTGACTGCGCAGATCCTGTGGCATCCTGTAAATAACCTTAATGACTGAACAATAAAATTGCAGCATAAATAAATGTATTCTGAAGTTTATATACATTATCACAAATCACGATGTAGTTGAATATTCAAAGCCTTTCGAACTCTAAAAACAACTTCCATTGAGAGAACCATGATCTTAGAATACAGAATCATCTATGTGTCTTCTAATGACCAACTACAAAGAAGCTGTGCAGTCTCAATCGTCATTGGAGAAAGGGATGACGTACAAATCTTCCACACGGCCACTCAACGGAAAGGGTTATAAAAATTTCGGTTTTTCGCTGATTATAACTCGAGAACTACGTGACAGGTTTAAGAATTGAAAAATACGGATTTTTTATACTACATGATCTCTATCAGATTCGGCAGTATAAAATATGATTGAAGACCCCGATAAAAAACATTTTTAAATATCTATCATACAGGAGCTTTCATGTTCAGAGTGCTGGGCTCAGACCGTAATGAGTGCATCCCACGACCATTTTCCGTGCACGGGTTATGGGGCCAATACCTTTACTGTTCCTCAGAGATGGAGATCATGGAGCTAAATGTATCACTTTTCCACAACCACTTTTTTGTTATTTTTCTCCTGAGAATTTATAGTCAAAACAATGTCAAGGTATGGACCACTTGGAGAAGACTTTACAAAGTCTTTGACTGCTATTGTCACCATTCTAATTTTTCGCAAAAGGAGATGTAATGAACAAAATTTACGTAATGAACAATAGGTAATTTATTTCTCACAAATATCGATACATTATCAATAATTATTCGACTCATGTGGCATCTTATTTTGTTTTTGCTACGTGGCGCGCTTTGATTGGCTGCATTAAAGTTTCTTGTACGACTCCAGGAAAGGAATAATGGCTAGCCCAAATGACTGAAGAAAGGATAGTTATCTATCTCTATTAGTGGTGTTTTTAAGTCTGTACTCGCAATCACAGTAGCTTCACACTGGGAGGAAAGGTTGAAGTATGGGGATTGAAGGGAAAGGAGGAAGGGTGGAGAGAAACCCAGCGTCGGTATTAGACTGCTCCGAACGAAACGGGCAGTCAAGGGGACCACTGTTTTACGTCCCATCCGACGGACGGAGTACTGAACTTTTACGGTCGGTTTACCAAGAAATCAAAATCATGGATTCAAATCATGTGTGTTATAGATGACAAACCTTTATTTGAACCCCAGCACCAAACCGAAACCCGCCAAGTTAAGATAAAGATAAATTGATTTTATCACTTTAAAAGAGAAGACATTGATAAATTTAGCAATGCGTTAGTGGGTCTTAAGGTATTTTCAATGGCTTACACAGGTAGGAAAGCTGCCAACCATAATATATGCATTCGAAAAATATCAGTAAAAAAATAGGGCAAGTTTTTATTGCATGAGCAAAAATATTTAAGAAGCATAAGAATTAATAATATGGCAACAAAATAAGAGCACTAGGAGAAACAATAATTTTATTACAATTAATAAGAAATTTTAGATATTAGCAATGGCTATTAAAATTCCTAAAAATAGAAATTATTGTAGATTGCCATTATTTTCAAGCTAAAATTATTTTCTATCCTGAAAACATAAAAAAGATAAAAATAATTATAAATATTCAGGCGAATGATGAAGATAAAATGGATGGACCGAATAAGTAACGTGGAAGTCCTGTGAAAGTGGGAGAAAAGATAAGTAAAGATCATAAAAAGAAGACGGGGCAACTAATCGTTCCATCATGAGGCATGATGACCTGATGAAGACAATCCTTGAAGAACAAGTGCACGGGAGGAATGGCAAAGGAAGGCCTCGTATGATACATATGATGGCGATACATGAAGGATACATATGACGGCGATGAAGGATGTGAAAGAGAAGAAATACGTAAATATGAAGAGAATAGCTGGGAGAAGAATTCAATGGAGAGCTGCGTCAAACCAATCTGAGGATTGATGACTAATGGTGATGATGATGAAATATTCAGGCGGAATATAAATGTTTTAAAATAATATTCGAATTATTTTTCATCACTACGAAGATGTCATAATATTAATGCTGACAATTAATGGCAAATCACGAAAAAATAGGTGCCTACGCCCTCGTTTGACAGAGAGCTGCGTCAAACAAATCTGAGGATTGTTGACTAATGATGATGATGATGAAATATTCAGGCGGCATATGAATGTTTTAAAATAATATTCGGGTTATTATTCATCACTACCAAGAAGCCTTCAATGCTGAATATTAATGGCAAACACGAAAAAAAGGTGCCAACGCCTTCCTTCGACAGATTTGTTCGGTCCGTACGTTCTCATCACTCAATGGTAACTGGGGCATCGATTTCTCACATCTGTTCCAACTTCACAATGAAACCAAATAAGTTATCTCCATCGTTCTGGTCCCCTGACCTATTTAGAGGTTTTTATGATTGAAACAGACTTTGGATATCTCCAGGGTTCTCTTTTCCGGCAACCGTTTCGTAAAATTATTTTCATATCCCACTTTTATGACAAATAAAAATTTTCATGCTCCCGGTTTCCTTTGGAAATTCGGAAAAGAAAGGTCTCTTTTGTATTTTGGCAGAGGCAATAAATGAAATAATGTCTGTATTCATAAAGGGATTTATATCGAAAAAAGGCGTCGATTTTTTTTAAGTGTATTCGTAGATCACGACTATCCTTCACAGACAAACCAGTCCTATGAAAGATTCCTTTTTGGGTTCACTGCATCCGTTCTAGTCTGGAAATCGGAAATTGGTAAACATAAAGGTTATTTCCATAGAATTTGAGAAGAGCCTTTTTTTGTGTGATAGTGTTTCTCAGGGCAACGCAGTGTGTCTGATCAGTCGGCTAGTGAGGGTGGAAGTCAAAAAATTAAAGTGCAATGTCGAGTTAATGCACACCTTAAGATTGACGGCCCATGAGGAGGAACCTTACCACTTCAATTAGGTGAGGTACGAATCGGAAAAATTTCAAATTGAAACTATTTCTAGCATGAATAAGGTTTGGATTCATAGGGAACGGAATGAATTCAACTTTAATGCAACATTTCTTTACAATATTTTTTTTAATACGAAACCTTTGTCACATTTCTGTGGAGTTAATTGTCTCACATGTTAAAAAGAACTTGTGATGATGCAGAAGGCTTTGGAGTGGAAGGATTTGGAGTGCATGCTTGGAGAAGGAGCTAGGGGATATTTCCAGAGGAACTTCACCATCTACCGTCGAATATCAGTGCTTGAAAGTAAGTTCGCATGACTACAAAAATTTAGATTTTTTTTAGTTGTATTAGGGTACTACGCTGCACCAACTGGCCAGATTTTTGTGCGTACCGTGTTATCTAACTTTCATTATATACTTAGCTTTCAAACCCGGGGGTGGGGTTTTTGAACCCGTGAAATCTAAAATGGGCAGAGAAGCGTGTTAAAGATATGGCCATTGAGCAGGGAATAATGAGGTTTATAGGAAAACTAGTAAGGCAAAAAAATTTATTTATTTCAACTAGGGATGGGTCGGTTCCACTTTTTTTCGGTTCCGGTTCGGTTCTTAACTTCGGTTCTCGGTTCCGATTCTCGGTTCCGTTTCTTAATTTATCACTTACTTTGCATTGCTTTGTGGTAAGATAAGATAATCCATAATTATTTTCCGAGACATACTGCTTGAAAAAGATTACCTACTTCATTATATTTTAGTGTTATATTTACTATATTATGATATACCTAATTTACAAAAATGATATGAGGACTCATACCCCCAAAGGACGTGGACGTAACATACACAAATCAATCAGAATATCCTTATTACGGCGGTATTTCATCACTTACTAGAATTGGATGCGATAAAATAAATAACATAGGCATTTTAACAACTGAATTAGAATAATTCGCGGCAACTTCGAAGCATGTAAGTACACTATTTCACCAGGTTTAAATGTGAAGCCTCCAGTATCAGAGTGTGAGCATGTTTCAAACTGGTTTTCGCGCAAATTATTTCGGTACCGATTATTTTTGGCCTCGGTTCCGGTTCTAAGCTCAAGAACCGGTGGAACCGAGAACCGAAGAACCGAACCGACCCATCCCTAATTTCAACTTACTTTCACCTGGAACCCCAAGTTTTCCAATTGGTCCCCCCAAAGGCCGAAAGCTGGATGTCTGGGAGCAACGAGAGATTGGCCTCCATTGCAAGGGCCCTGAATTGTTGAACGATATAACCTTTTTTAATCTCCCACCATCTATTAGTTGTTTCACCCACGGAAAACCCACCACCTATTCAACCTGCCCCTAATCCCTTTCCCATAATTCACCCTCACATTCCTTCCCACTCCCCTTCCCTGGCTGTTCCCTGACTGTATATAAAGGCACTCGACGAAAAATATTCGATTATGTACCTGATGATGGTCTAACGGCTGAAAACGGTAGTACCAACAATAAACCAGTGGAATTCACAACTTTCTATCTCTTTACTACTCTCTTCAATTGATAAGCCAAAAGACAGTTTATGGAGATAGGGGCATTATATTTGTCTGGTAAAATAAGAAATGCACTTCACTGCCTCGGTGTCACTGACGCCATTGACACCGCCACTATGTGGATATGTACAGAACTACAACTTATGGGGTGAACAGCGTACATCTCCCAGCAAGAATAATTAATCTACACGATATATTATAATGAGATGAATAAAAGAAAGAAAACAAATCTTAAAGCAATGAGACACAAAAATTTATCAGCTTTGACCAACGAAGTCGTCATCGTCATCAAACAAGACATTTACAACCAAAGTACTTCCTTTTGAAAATACTCCTAAAGAAATATTTTAAAACATTTTTGTTAATCAAATGTCTTAAGCATCTATAAAGGAGTGATATTTATGAAAAAATATGGCATAATTCTATTTAGAAATCAATAGGCACATTGCCATAAATAGTTGTTGGAACGTAGGAAGACCACAGTCATCTTGCATGAACGCATACTACTATACCCCACAATATAGAAACCACTGAATAATCAGACTTGAGCCTCAGTAAAAAATAACTATTTACAGGTTACCGATAATTAATGTCTATAACGAAATTAATTAGGTGATATTCATTTCAAATGAGTTAAAGAAATAAGTATAATCTTATTTTTCCTTCAGCCGTTAGTCATTCAGATTCATTTAGTTTCCCTAATTATTGCAGCCACACTACTTCATATTTAATTCCGGGACCATGTCTCTCAAAAATTTTTAATATATTTTTTTAATATGCTCCAGGTGATAAAATTAACATAAGATACCAAATGTATTTTTCAACATATTTATTTAACTTCTACGAATGAAGCTTATGGACATGAGATTTTCACCAAAAGTAATATTATGTTATTTTTCCGCCTTAAATGGTTGTCAGATGCTATGGAAAAAAGATTATTTTTTTGTTTTATTGGGAAGGTGCTCGTAAGCAAAATTGATTTCCACTAATTGGAATAGATGAGTGATCGAGCATTGTCATTTTTTTCAAAGAACGGAAAAAGGTTAGGGAGATACCCAGCGTTACTATTAGCCTACTCATTCTGAAAGTCACCCACGGTTTCATTGCTAAACGCCCCATCTTACGGGCGCACTACTAAACTCCATCGAGCATTCAAGTGACGTTTCGCTGCATCGCGATCGTCTGGATTTGAGATGAAACTGAATAGCATTAGTCAATGTGGAAAAAGTTGACAAACACCAATATGGCATTCTCACTTGTCTAAGTACTCACCAATTGACTTCTGTCATTCACCATTGCATTGGGATGAAGAATTTGAGCGCTACACCATCTTACTGCTTACCTAGGAAGAAAAAAAAGTAGCCATTAACAAATAGAGGGAACCGATTTGGATGCGACACCCTAAAGTCAATTAGGAGGGGAGGATTGGATGTGCAATCAATGAGAATCAATCAGAACTTATATTTTGAATGTAAATACGAAATGAGTATCACACCAAATACAGCCAGTCATCGCACTTAAGGTGGGAGAACCAAAATCTTTAGGTGCTACACTTAACCGATTCTGAAATCCAAAGCTATGGCTGCGTTATCCAGAAGCTCCATTTCGCTGGTATTTTGCACAACCAATGCGTGACCAATGTTCGCTTTGATTCGCAGGCCACAGCTATGCACTATCAGCTGATGCGTCTTTTAAAATCCAGTCATACGTAGTTTCAGTTAGTGTAGGAATCGGATTAGTGTAGTAGCTAGAGTACCGGCCTCCCACCCGAGGGCCCAGGATCGATTCCCTACAGAGCGAATTTTTCAGTGGTAAATCGGCCTCTACTTGTTTGTCTATTGGAGGGCATTTCAAGGCCAGTAACTTGTCCGTCGGATAGGACGTTAAGCCGTGGTGCCCTTGGCGCCCATCGTTTAAAGAAGGCTAATGCCGACGCCGGGTTTCTCTCCCCCCTTCCTTCATTACCTGAAATTTTCATACCATTAACAAATTACCCATCTACCCTAAATGGCGCAAATGACATTAAGTGTCGGTCGCCTGCCCTGAATAACTAACAGTGTATCACGACCCTGCTTTTGTTTTCCAGGATCTGTGGTAGAGCCTATCTAGAACAAGTGAGGGTAAAACTTCACTTTCGACAGGAAAGCTATACGACTATTTGTGACTGTGAGTTGCGGGAGTTTGGTTTAAGAGAGCCTAGGCGACGGATCAAGAGATATCTCTCCATGCACCTTAATTAGAGAAGGTATTTTGAAATACTGTTTTCTTGCTCATGTAGATTGAAGCGTCTTGGTAGTTTACATATTGATCTTTTCTCCTTTACCTCCGTTATGTTTCAGACATTGAAGACACTGCAGTTTCTGCAGTCGGAACTGAGCGGACGGGACAAAATTAGGTAATGATGGGGTGAGAAAGGGATTGCATAGAGTTTGAACTAAACCCTCTGTATATACAGTCAATTGCAATGGTTCCTTCAATCCTCCAGTAGAGATATTGTCAGTCATAGAAATGGCAATTGACGAGAGTTCAGCGAACCGTTAATGGGTTTTGAAACTATTTCAAGGATTCTTAAATTATTTGAATAGCATATGTTTAATACTATTAGCAAGGGAATGTTTTATGATTTCCCACTTGAGACTCAATGACACTTGGGCCTCAAAGATTTTGGTTTAAAGTTCCTGCCACTTACGCTTAAACCCATTTTCGACCTGGATGGAGCCTATTTTGATAAAATGCAGCTAAAAGAAGGTTTTTTTGTAAAAAGGCTTTCTCTTTTGTGACTTAACTCAAACCACTGGTCTCTTCAATCTAACCATCCCAAACCCAACTTTAATCTACCTCCATTGTTTCAGGCGTAACTTTATGGAATTTGTTTAGCATATTGAATGAGAAGCGGTAACTTTGTAATTCCACATGTATTTAATGGAAACACATGTATTTATTCGACGTAGCACGTCATCTTCAGGTGATCAGGTGATGACATCAACCTGATGATGACGTGCTATGTCGAAACCTATGTCGTTTCCAATAAATACATGTGGAAGTACAAAGTTACCGCTTCTCATTCAATATTCAATCTACCTGTTTTTTTCAATTCTCACCGCTTTTCCTTCTTCTTTGTGTCGTATTGAAGTTCCAGGAATAATAAAAGGAAGAGATTTAGACTAAACGGGGGCAGGGTGATTTAGATTCTCTTAAAAACCACTGCAACGAGCCTTTTCTTGTGTATGTGCATTTCACAAGAGTCTTGACGCTCTTAACACTTCAGCATTTCGGTAATCGTGCCAACCTGGTGGAAATACTGAGTGCACTTTAAAGGGAAAGCAAATGGATCGTCAAAAGGAAATGGAAGAGAGCAGAGGATAGTGCTGTGAAATTGACTGACAACTTGTCGGTACCATTTGGACGTTTTCATTAAATGATGCCACCTCTTCAGAGCAAGGTCATCAAGGGAATCGGGGGAATCAATGAGTGAATTGGATCATGAGATGAAACGGATGATGTTCCAATCGATGGGCAAATTACAGATCAAAGGGACGGAAGGTGGCACGAAAAGGTAAATTGAGACCAGACGAAATCAGAGAATGAGATAAAACATGTCCCCATTCATCTAGGTGGCTGCATAGAGAAATAATATGTTTACGATACTCATCTCATTCTTAGCAGGAAATATTGATATAGAATGCAAGAATTAGCGCAGTAGAAGTTAATCTGTAACTATTATCTTCAACATTTTTTCCAATTTGTCATTTTTAAAATAAAGACTTTATAGAGAGCCAGAAAGACATGAGCTGACACTTTTTGGAAAAAATTGGCAGGAAATTTGAAGTTTATGAACTCAGATCTGTCTGCAATACAGATTTGTCTCTAATAATGGGAATTATTAACTTGATATTTCTCTGCTGGGACATATCTTAATAATTCATAGAACTATATCGAAAATAGAATTGTATCTTTTTTCCATTTGTATCTTTACAAACTCATATATTTTTAGTATTTTCCAAATATATATCGATAAGAGGTAAAAAATCAGGACCGCGTTAAGCAATAGCTTCAGTGATTTTTTTTGGCTTAGATGTTAATTTTCTCTAGAGGATGAACTCATTGCATATGGCAATAACTGTGAAAAATAATGCATAAAACCGAATTTACAAAGTCAATGAGACGAATATTTTATGATCTAGTATACTAGTATTAGATATATTGTAAATCATTCAACAAAAAAAGACGAAATTAGAAAAAAACTGGCTGAAGTTAGCCAAACGCAGCCAATGTCTGATATGAACACATACAAGACTAAAATATACAAAAATACATCTTTCAATGCCAGGAGTGGACAAACTAATACCTTCGATACCTCGTCGCACATTTTATTGGCTTAAATGGCTAAAGTAACAAATGCAAAGCTCGCGAGCTAGCCGCGAAAACTTTAACGGAGTCACCCGCTGAGGTGCACGAATGCAAGATATTCCACAGAGAAAAAAATCATTCGCCTTGACCGGGACTCGAACCCGGACCCCCTGATTCCCGGCCAAGTGCTCTACCAGTTGAGCTACCAAGGGGTTCAAATTTTTTTTATTGCGGTGGATTTCTTTCGTGTCCAGAGGACATACAAGTACATATCTTCAAAAAAATTAACACACTCAAAAATTAGTCTACAGTGACAAAGTAAGAACAAACAGAAGGTGAAATCTTAATGAAAAAGGGAGAAAAAACATGAGAGTGACTTGGTAGACGTCTCAAAAAGAGGGGAGGTGGCGGGCCGGACACCTCGTCTCCTTGCCGCACCCGACCCGTGTCATTCTGTTGGCGACCAGTGCACAGTGTCTTTCACGCTGATGCTGCTCAGTCCCCGAAGCTGGCCCTGAGGTGCTCACGCACCTGCCTCTTCACCTCCTCGGGCACTTCCCGGAGCACTGGAGAGTGTAAGCATCGCAGGAGAAGATGGTGACTAGAATAGGGGAGTCGGTTTAGTCGGGCGTGAACCAGGGAGGACACTAGTACGGCCAATGTGACCGCTTTAAAAAAGGGGAAAAGCCGGAAGTTAAGGGTAATTAAATTTTGCAGTGAAATTACACAATTGCCAAAGATATCAAACATTTTGTAGATTTTCTTTAGCACCTCCCATTCGAGTAAACGCTCATCGCAGCCCACTACGTAATGAACCAATGAGTCCACCCGCCGGCAAAGAGGACAGCGGGGAGAGTCGGAGAGTCTCATTTTGAATTTATTCTCGAGGGTGGGCAGCAGGTTGCCAATAACCGCGTACATCGTACTCCGCAACTGAGCATCCTTACAAGACGCATTCCAGTTGCGGAACGAAGGCGCCGATCCTGTGCCCGCCGCTACTACATGAGGACGAACCATCCGCCGGTACATCACCCTCGAGACGAAGGCTTCTCCAGGCATCAGGGCGTCCACGGCTCGCAACATAAAGGTTTCAGCCTGCCTGAAGGGCGGACTGTGATGTGCGAAGTCTAGAGCATCTTTCGCCATCTCCCTCCACGCCGGCCGATCGTCACCTAGAGCGCCGGCGTGGAGTTTCGCGTACATAGTGTGAGCCTTGACTAGAATATGAGTGAGGCCTAGTCCGCCCTGTACTGGGGGACTGTAAAGCTGCACCCTCGAGATTTTCTTTACGTGATTTTTCCAAATAAACCTATTCGTAGCTATAATCAACTCAGCGTGCACCCGGGGGGATAACGGCCAGATGTGGGCCACGTGCCAGATCCTGGGCCGTATGAACTGCTCCAGGAGACGAACCCGGGCCGTGAGCGGGATGTTCGGTGACGAATACACTGCCGCCGTCCACTTCACTTGCCGGGCCGCCTCCCCCCAGTTACGATCCAAGGCTACCTGCAGGGAAGGATCCCAATGGTGGCCAAGGATCTTGATGGGGGGCGTGGCAAGCCGCCAGTTGTACGCGGATGGACTCTGGAGCCTTCCCGCGAAGGGGAGATAACATGATTTGTCGTTGTTCACGAAGAGGCCACCGGGCTCGTACTCGGACAAGACTTCTCTTATCACGCGAAACTGATCCCGGTGACCTACAAACAGAGTCAAATCATCCGCATACAACACCCCGGTGTGCAATGCACCACGAAGTTCCACCCCCACCCCCCGCCCGGCCAAAGCCCGGATCACAGGATCCATGGCGAAGCTAAACAGGAGCATGGAGAGCGGACACCCCTGACGCACCGAGTTGGATATAGCGAATGGTTGGGAAATTTCCCCCTGGAATCTAATTCGAGACGTGACGTTAGAATACAAAATTTTGAGTACGCGAATGAAACTTTCCGGGAAAGCCATCTTTCGAAGGATCAATATGATGAATTCAAAGCGGACGAAGTCAAATGCTTTTGTCAGGTCAACCGCAAGCAAAGAAACCGGAACCGAGTGCTTTTGTGCAGCGAAAGTGACGTTTTGGATATACAAAGCCGCGTCCAAAATATTCCGGGACGGGGAGACCGCATGTTGGAGATCAGAGAGGACGAATTTGGAGACCGAATAGAGGCGCGCACGGAGAACATGCGTGAATATTTTGTAATCCGAGTTAAGAAGGGAAATCGGCCGGTAGTCGTGAAGCGATGCCGGGCGTCCCTTCTTCGGGATCAACGAGATCAGCTCGTCTCGTTGACTTTCAGTCAGAGAGCCGCGCGAAATAATCGCGTTAAACAAGCGAGCCAAAAGGGGGCGTAGAGAGTCCCAATATGCGGTGTAGAACTCGAACGGAAGGCCATCCCAGCCGGGCGCTTTTCCTGTCGGGAAGGAGCTAGAAACGGCATCCAACTCCGATTCCTGAATTTCCTTCGTCAGGTCATTAATCGCGTCAGAGGGTAAGGTAGGGAGGTTTGGGAGGGAAGGGCAGTCCTCCTCCCTCCACGCCCCGTATCGGTTGAAAGTCGCTTGATAATAACCAGCGGCGGAAGACAAAACGTCTCCCTCCGCGGCAGCGTCTTGTGGCATGGAGCCGGGATCGCTCATGCGGAGAGACCGCTTGAGTTCTGCCAGCGTAAGAGGACCCCAGATATCCGGGTCCATCTCCCTCTGCCAACGTTGCGGAGCGTGCCTTTTCAACTCGAACTGCAGCAGTCCACACTTGAGACGATGCAATTGCTCATAGTATCTCGGTGGACGAGGGTCCAACTCGAGAAACTCAGAGAGAGCAGAACGGATAAAGGCCACGGTGTTCGAAAGGCTAATTTGCCACTGCCTCGTCGCCCAGCGGAGGGACCGTGCGATCTCACGTTTGAAGACGCGGTCCCACCAATCGACGAGGTCAGATGATCCCGAAGGCGCGGTGGCGAGAAGCTCGCCGATTCTCGCGCCAATGCTCTCTCTGTGAGCTTCCTCCAAGAGGAAGTTACAATTCAGACGCCAAAGCTTACCGATGCGAGGCGTATACGAGGGGGGTTGAGGCGGCAGGGAGAAGCGGGCAAGGATAAAATGGTGGTCGGATAGGGAATGGGGAGAGGTTTGGGTATTTTGGAAAGAGGGTGTAAGGGATTTGGATAGGAAGAGGTAATCAATTCTCGTCCACGAGGAACGGCTGACTCTGGTGTAAGGAATCACGGGTGCAGGAAATAAAACTGCAGCGTCCGTCGCGCGAATCGCGTCGAGCAAATGCTCGAGCGCCCGGCTGGGACGGTAGGTCAGGCGGTCGCGATTTGAAATACTGTCCTCCCGTCGATAAATTGCATTAAAATCTCCTCCGAGGATGGCTTTCCCGGAGAAACAGTGCAAATAATTCAAGAGCGAGACCGAGAAGAGAGACTCCCTCTCCGCTCGACGTCCCTCACCAGCGGGGGCATATATGTTGATGAAATGAATACCCGCTGCAACAAGCGCTATAATCCGGCCGTCAGGGTGGCGCCGCACCGCGCGCACAGGAATTGTGCGACGCACAAGTGTGGTGACGCCACCCCTTGGACCGTAGAAATTGCTGAATTCATCGTAGACGGCGTCACGCCAAACGACGCCGTCTACCGTTTCCTGAAGTAGGATAACGTCTGCCTGAAGGGCCAAGAAACAGGATTTAATGACGTTAATTTTCGGCGGCGAGGAAACCCCCGCCGTGTTGAAAGTGATGACACAAAGACTCATAATGGAGGGAACTAAGCGTAAGCTACTTAGAACCCTTGTTCACACCCGACCCACGTGGCCGGCAGCGCCTCGTCCTGTCCCGGGTCCGTGGTGTCCTCTGCGAGTCGGTCGTGGACGCGTCCGACTCGGCAATCGTGGCGTTCCCCATCTCCACGGACCCCGCAGCAGACAAAGGAGGCGACGGAGACGGCGCGCAGGTAGACGGGGATGGAATGGAAACTGTTAGGGGCTGATATAGCGGGAAGGAGAGTGCTAATGGGGCCATGGGGTCCAGCTCCTGGCTCCGACCTGCCGCAGACTCCACCGAGGACCCGCCCTCGCCCACCTGGGTACATATCAAAACAGATCCAGTACTAAGGGGGCCAAAGGCCGCTTGTTCTCCGGCGGGGATTATCTCATCTGGGAGATCGGGTGCCAAGGGGAGCACGGCTTCGGCCGTCCCCTGATCCGACGGGATGTAGGAAGCGGCGCTCGCGCTGGCCGTCGTCTCCGGGTCCTCCGTTTCCCTCCCGGCTGTGTCGGCTCTCAAGCGCTGTCCGGGTGGAGCTCCGTCATCTTCTCCACTGCTGCTGGCCCGAGAGTGCTTACCAACAAGAGGCTGGGCCGTTTCCAGACTGGGCCGTAAGCAGGTGGGCGCACTCGGTCTCAAAACGTCAGCCGGCGACTTTGTCACCGGAACAACTGCTCGTGTAACGGGCATCAGTAACGATTCCGTGGAACCGATCAGCTGTGCACGCGCGGAGGTAAGTTCAGTTGTTGTCACGACCCGGGTGGGGGCAGGCAGGGCGGAGGTCTCCTCACCTCGTGGTTCACCTCCCCTCCCCGCCGTTTTACGATGCGCGCGCCGTTGCGGCTGAGGCACGGTGGGCGGGGAAAGAGGGGCGGGTTCCCCTCCGACATGCTTCGATGAGGATTGAGTGACCGGCCTCTCCTCCCCACGTGGGGCGTGGGCGGGGGGCGATCGGGAGTCGAACGGCGCCCCCGCTCCTTCCGGTAGCTCAGGGCTCGGCACGTGGTGCGGCGTTGTAAGTTTCGGCGCTTCCGGAGGCCCGGCCGCGATCAGAATCTCCTTAGGTGTTACGCCGTTCGGGACGGTGACAGGGTCAGGGGGCGGGGGAGCCGTTGATGCCGGTGGCGTCGGGGGAGGGGGAGCCTCGAGGTCGGCGATAGCGCGTGCTCGCCGTTCCCGTTCCTCCTCGTCTTCTGGTGACTCAGGAATCGGCTGGGCTGCGTCGGCGTAACGACGCGGTTGGTTGTTCCTGGGACATTCCTTCCGTTCATGTCCCGTCATCCCGCAACGGGCACAGGTCCTTTTCTGCCCGTGGTAGACCACAAGTGCTGTCTGACCCATTATCTGTACATACGAAGGTATGTCTCGTTCGATCACCATTTTCACTACTCTTGTTCCAGTTCGTATGGGCATCAGCCGATCGCCGTGCCACGTGCTGTGCGTGAGGTTCAATGTACGGCCATAGTTTCTCATGGTGTCGAGGATTGCCATGTCCGGTACCTCCTCAGGGAGACACTGGACCCGAACATTCACTGGGGACCCCCCAAGAGCTCTTCCCAGGGTTACGGTGGTGCGTGGGTTTTCCGCGGACGGGAACGGCATACTGGGCGATAGCTTCGCCATTGCCCGGTTGAAAGTGTCGTCATTCAAAAATTTCACATAAACTTGAGCACGGTTGTTACCAAACATTAAACTACTGAGGTCATCGTATCGTAGGCCCAACGTGTCTTGGCAAAAGACGTGTGCCTCGTACGGTGTCGCGTATTTCACTCCATGGTTCGTTTCTATGCACAACGATCGGGTTCTCATGTCAGGTATGACCTGCGTCATCTCAAAAAGTGGTAGAACTATATCCACTATCACTAGAAGCACAGCACTGAAGCAGGCCGCCGAGACGGCCTGCGCGAGGGCGATTAAAAGGTAGCCTCTCGGAGGGCGGTCTGCACAATGTCACAGGTAAAGTCACAGAAATCAGCGGAAATCGCAGGAAGTCACATGATAGTAACTATAGCAGTACACTATGCAGGTAGCGGCAACACCGCACAAAGTCACTGGTGGGGGCCTCCCCCCTCCACCGGCGGCGGTTTGGAGGAGCTCCACGAAAACACGTCCGTTCACCAAGGCGTCCACTTTCTCTGTGGAAATTCTAGAGGCTTTCAAGGAGCTAGAGCGGGTGACTCCGTTAAAGTTTTCGCGGCTAGCTCGCGAGCTTTGAATTTGTTAAAAAGTAAGCACCTTAGTGTTAAAGTCGGCTTTAACCTCGTGGACGGTGGCGCAATGCGCACCACTTCGGCTGCTTGTGGCATAATATGTCCAGCAGTCAGGCAACATCTAGCTCCTTTAAAGCCTCTAGAATTTCCACAGAGAAAGAGGACGCCTTGGTAGCTCAACTAGTAGAGCACCTGGCCGGAAATCAGGGGGTCCGGGTTCGAGTCCCGATCATGGCGAATGATTTTTTCTCTGTGGAATATCTTGCATGGCTAAAGTAGTAAATACATTCTCTTAGGAAAAATGAACCATGAGTAGCGTAAATATTATGAACTACAATCAGTCAGTGTAAAGATTCCTTCGCATCCATAGGACAGGGAGTGTGATGGCATTACGACTCTCATCATTAGTTATGTTAAGCTGAGTCTGAAAATGAAGAAAAAATTTGGAATATTTGAGATTCAATTAAAATCTTTCTCATGCGCCCCAGAAGCCAGAGACAAGGTTTTGGATGGATTTTTGCAACAAAATTAGAGAAAAAAAAACAAAAAATCTTTTTTGAATACTATTTCATTTAGGTTTCTGTAACATAATTTTTGTTGGAATACACCTCGAGTTTTGCTGAAAATATTCGAAGAGAGTCTAAGATCTCTTTGACAGGTTAAAACCTACTCTCCTTCCAGTCGATAGTTGCCTAGGTCAATCGAAAAACCTGTTTCGGAGATATAATTTCCCTACTTAAATTGGCAATCGGATATTCCTGTCTTCGGAGATTTTCAATTTAGCCAATTTTAAGTGCACCCTAATTCATCAAGTTTTGCTCCCACTGAGGAAAAGTGGTCGTCGATCATGGATCTTCATAAGGCGTGCGCTTGCGTTATCGTTATTTTTGATTTAACTTATGTCTGAGAGAACGTGATCTCCGTTCTTCATTTTTTGCACAGCACTCCAAATCGCTTATCAAAATGAGTGGAGCGAAGTTTATAGACGGTTATTTTTAACCCTGCGCTAATCAATGGGTAAGCGTTAACGATAAAGACTGCGATAGCGCGAAAAATGCATCCGTGATTCCACACCTGGTAATTTGTTTGTGGCCAACTCATCGTAGTAATCAGTCGGGCGAGGTGACTGACAATAAGAGTAATTTGCGTCATTTAGGATAAGTGGGTATTTGGATATGTCTGGAATTTTTTCTAGAATAGGAGATGGGGTAGAATGAAATCAGGCGTTGAAGTTAGCTTACTCTAAACGAAATTTTCCAAGGGGGCCTACAGTATAACGTACCATTTGACTCACAAGTGCAATCCACAAAACACTCATGTAGGCACCAGGACACCAATGAAAAGTTTGCTCCAGAACGGATTCAAACCGAAGCCCTCTATATAGAAGGGAAGTACCTACTCTAGTTACCAACCAAACCTGACATAAGCATAACGTATATGGCATATGTTCCTATGCCCGAGCATAAAATATGACAGCATGTTGTGTTTAATTTTGCAGACTTAGCCAGCGAAATTAACGTCAGATCCCTACTTTATTTTTGTTTTATATCATTCATGAAGAGAACAATCGCATTATATCCCGATTTATTGCACTCACTGTATTATGCACCCATTTTATGCATAGTAATGACTGAATTTATCGAATCGCTGGAATCACAACCTAGATAATTACGTTGCGTGAGAACACGAAATCGTAGCCTTACAACGGTCCAAGTACGTACGCAAATACATCTATTTTTAACATGGATCTATATGACTATGTTTTCTGCTAGTGAAACAAATCCACCCATAGCACACGGCAGACTCACGTGTATTACTTCTTCACATTTCAACTATGATATTTTTTTAAATTTCATTGGGGAAGTCATAATCATCGGCCAATAATCCTACGATTGGTTTGACGAAGCCCTCCACTTGATTCTTCTATTGGCCAACCTCTTCGTATACAAGTAATTCCCCTCTTTTACATCCTTCTCAACCTGTTCCATATATCTAATACGAGGCCTGCCTTTTCCAACCTTCCCTTTCACTTTTCCCTTGACGATTATTTTCATCAGGCCATCGTGTCTTAAGATGTGACCGATTAAGTTGTCCTGTCTTCTTTTCGGAGTTCTTAGAAGACTTCTCTTTTCTCCCACTTTTCTAATGACTTCTTCGTTTGTCACTCGGTCCATACATTTAATCTTCATTATTCTTCTGTAGCACCAAATATTGAATGCTTCCGCTCTTTTATTAAGCGCAGCTATCATCGTCCATGCCTCACTGCTGTAAAAAAATCTGCTCCAGATGTATGTTGTGATAAACTGTTTCCTTACTTCTAAGCTTGTATTTCCAGCTGTAAGTAGATTCTTATTTTGATGAAAATACCCTCTTTGCCTGAGCTATTCCACTGACTATTTCTTTCTCGCTTAGATCGTTGGTTACCATCGTTGGTTACTCGGTTACTCGATTGGTTACCTTCCCAGGTGACAGATATCTTTCTCCTACTCCAGTTTTTGTTTTCCTAGTTTAACGTTAGTTTGGGCTTCTTCTTTCTCGCAGCACACAAATATCATAGTTTTCTTCTTACTTATCTTCAGGCAATATCTGGCCATTGTCCTTCGATGGTTATTAGAATCTTATTCAGGTCCCTCTCTGTCTGTGCTATGAGTGCTTTGTAATCAGCGAGTCGCAGCATACTAATTGTTTTCCTGGTATTAATAATTAGTGAAGAATCTGACGGATTGTGACCTGTTCAAATTTAGGAGAGAGGGTGTCATTCAGCGTGACGCTGGAAAGAGAATATTGCAGTTTGGATTCATGAAAGTCAGTGGAATCCATTCTCTCTACGACTCGCAAGAGACTTCACAGGGATTGCGTCAAATTCTCACGAGTGGAAAATTCGACGTTCGATATTCCAGAAAGGCGAAAATCCTCTTTTTTTCTGTTCCCTTTTACAAGGGATTGCGTGAAGGGCACAAACAAACAGGGATCTCGTCGCGTCCAATAGGTGCCGAGATACAGAGGTCTTCCATTCAACCCATCCTAGGGAGGATCCCTAAAACCCTTCTCAGCACTTACAGTTTTAATTCCGTTCTCTCTTGTAGTCATGAGAGATTCTCGATGACGCTTATGCACTCTGTTCTTCTCATATCTGCAAAAATCAACAACAACACGTGAGCACTGCTAGGAAAATTGTTTCCTACTTCTTTTCATGTATTCTTTTTGCGCGAATAAAAGAGCAATTTTACGCTACACCACGTAAAAATAATAAATGCGACAAATTTCATCGAAAAGATAATTAATGTGGTTGTTCTTGATATTCATTCGCATCCACGGGACGTCATGTGGAATATTCAAATAAAATAAGTGCAGCAATAAGATGGTGTGAAATTTACAGGGAAATTTACAAATGTTTTTGCGCGAATGAAAGAGTAATTTTACGGTACCACAGAAAAATAATAGATGCGATAGATTTCATCGAAAAGATAATTCATAATGTTCTTCATATTCATTCTCATCCATGGAACGTTATGTGGAATATTGAAATAAAATAAGTGTAGCAATACGATGGTGTGAAATTTACAGGTGCTATACAGTTAGAATAAGGGCCGTGGTGGTCTGGTGGGTAAAGCTACCGACCGCAAGGTCCCAGTTTCAAACCCCGGGCAGAAACCTTTCTGGACACACCCACCTGAAATCCTCGAGTATCAGTTTGCGGTGCGTCAGAACTTTGTAGGGAATCGCAGGTGACCCAGGAAAAGGCCCCCTGGGTCAGGCCCCCTACCCTGAATGCGTGAATTTCAATCTCCAATGACTTACTACGGGGTGAGCTCTACCCTCACCTATCAAAAACTAGCCTTCCGGTTGAACACTATTTTTTTTTAATTGAAGTTTTGTTGAAGACGATGCATCCGAAGCGTAGCAGTTAAATTTACTATGCTGGACAATACCATGACATTTTTTGAAGAGCGGAAAACGACTATGGACTGTGTGCCATTATTCTAACCTATCCTTCAAACATTTCTCTGGGTTTTTAAGCCTGAACTATCGGGATGAACTTCATGGTACCTTCTTTGCTTCCGGTTTCCAACATTAGAGTACTATTTGCGATTGAGCGTAATGACACAGAAGAACTATTTACCTGGGATCTTCATTAGTATTTGCTTTGATAGCAAACTTTGTAGGCATCGCAAAGGTCAGTGACGTGTCCTGATGGCCAAAGTTACGTGGTTATGCTGGAAATCTTGAACAACCTCTGCATTTTAGTCAGTGGAACTCATGGTGATTGCTCTCTCTTGAAACACTCCAAGTACCCCATGGGAATATGCATGGGCCGGGTTTGTGGAGTGGTTAGAGTACTCGCCTCTGAAATTAGAGAGCCCGGATTCAAATCCCGACTAAAGAACATATTTTTCATCGGTGAATCTTATCCCCCCTTAAGTCTTTGCAGAGGGTTTAGTACTCCGTCTGTCTGGTTTGACGTAAAGCCGTTCCCTTGGCACCTTTCGTTAAGAGCCACTGACGCCGACGTCGGGTTTATCCCCCTCTGTTTTTTTAGCCTTCCATTTCCATTCAAGCACCTTTCCCCACGATAGAGAGTACCTGGTCTGTTAGGAAATCCTGGCTAAGCTTTTGCTGTTTATCGATTTTCGTAGTTCCAATTAACTAGCCGCAAAACTTCAACGTGCATTTCAAACGCATATGTTTCTCTGCGTACGTTGAGGAGCTTAATTATACACCACAACTCGTATTATTCGTTTAGATTTTAATTCGAGGCTGGCATCCGAACGCCTTGGTCATTGACAGTAAGATATTATAGCAATGCGGAATTAAGAAAGAAAGTTTTCTCTTTACCGAGGGCATTCTTTGGATCGGAGAGTGAACATATCCAGCTAGAGCCAGGTTTTTGCAATACCATGCATCAAATAGAGGCGATTGAACCTCTCAGGTCTTTTGAAGAGTTATCCTAGCAAAAAAAGTTAATGTTTCTAGAATAGCAGACTGCTGGACTATAACGAATGAGACAGGAATGTATTTGGAATTGCACAAAAATGAATAGCATTTACAGCGGTGTTCTCCTCTGGCAGAAAATTGCGAAAAACTAGCACAAAGCCCCAAGGTAGGGGCTTTGTATTTTTATTGTATTGTTCTACAGAGGGAAGCTAATGGCGATGGGGAATAAGATAAAGGATAGATGCTTAAGGAATACATGTATAGTTGGGGACGAGAGTGCATATAATGGAGGAACGTATGACATGGAAAGGAGTCCTGAACTTAGGGGGGAATGATGGGTTACGATGAAAGCAGGGCGCTCGGGATGCAAAAGGAGTGAATGGGGAACCGTGGATGTTGAAAAACTTGTTGGGAGGGCGGGACAGGGGAGGATCCAATGATAATGGCGGAGAGAGTGGAGGTGGCGGAGAGTGATAAAGGGCGTTGGGGGAATTGGAGGGGAAAAGAGAGAGGGAAAAAGGGAGAGGGAGGAGGGATTATTGACCGAAAGGAGAGTTTAGTGGATGAAAGTGAGGGAGATTTAAAGAGGCAGGAGGAGGACTCTGGAAATGGATGTCTATCGCCGATCCGACTCTCCAAAGAATATCTCCAATCCAACATAACTTCACGCAACAAGCTCGTACCTTGTCCTAAAATCATAATCAATGAACCCCAATATCATTTTTCATTTCAATCTTCTACATCTGGATCTGCAGACCTACGCCGACATCTTGACAATACCCTTCGAACATCATAAAGGTGTGTGGCAGCGGGTGAATTCACACCAAACATGCATCATATTTAATGCATAAAACGGATCAATAAGTATATTCTAGTCTCTTCACAACTAAAAAATGATAAAATTGGTAAAGCAAGTATGCAAAAACATTTTGTCAGCTGGGTTCTTAAAGTCCTTATACCATATGCAACTTCCTATGCTATACATTGACACACCTGTATTTATACTGTTGGATATATTTACATTTTTTTGTAATTTCATATTCCTAACTGAGCGAGGAAAGAAGGACATTTTGAATGCGCCAGTTCGGCAATCAATTTATCTAATTTTGTGATAACGGTTATACCTATGTCCTACATCAGTACGAATATAATTCTATATTTCTTCCACATTAATAAACTATCCCGAGGTTGTGCGGCAGGGATGAACACTAAACTAATATGCATTCCATCGAATGTTTAATAATGCAGTAAATGCAGTGTACTATTAATAATAAAACTCAACTCGAGAATACTCATACGCCTCGAAGGAGTCAGTCTCTACAGAGTATCAGTACTTTCTTCACTACATGGAAGGACATGCAAAAAAATCACACGCGTTCAGTATTACGAGTTTAGGTCTAATATGCAAAAAAAAATCGGAAGTTGACAAAATTTATCATATATTTTTTCTCCAGGAACTTTCATTTAATCTATTACTCTCCCTTATTATACAATGCAATTATTTAATCTATTACCCTTATCCTATACTTAATCCCCAAGTCATTTTCAAAATAAATTTCCACCTCTTCAATCGGTCAACTGGGTAGCATAGGAGACAGGAAGGTGAACCATTAACAGCATGTTTGACTCTTAAGAGACTCTTAGAGGCCTCAAAGGACAATTCCGGCTAAAATAAGCAGAGTAATTTTCGGAGTGCAAGATTATAACTGGAAACCTCATGTAACACTGCCCCTTTCTTAATAAATCAATTTCACACAGTCTTGGGTTAAGCATATCGATTGGTCCACTATTTATAATCAGAAAATTCTTCGGATTGAATAATCTAGTATTTATGTCAACCATTGGCAATGCATTGAATCGCAGAGAATGTGAATACCGGGGATAACCCCCCAAATCTTCGCACAAATCCCAATGATGTGAATTAGAGCAAAAAATGACAACCCTAAAAATTAAAATTCAATGCCTGATATAAAAAGTATAAATTTAGTTCTTGATTTTTAATTTTTTTCACAAGGATTACCGCATCTGCAATATTAATCCTATGTGGTTACAAAGCCCACCACAGGGGGAACATTAAATAGATTTGTGGATCAGTATGAAAATCAATGCTATAACTCCGGACAAAACTCAAAATTTTACGGATTCTATTTTTAAAACGAAGGCTCGTGGGATATCCTTGAAGGCAATAACAGGATATATTTTCGTAAAACTCACCAATTCACCGGGCAACATCTTGGCAATCAGACTGAGTGCAGTGAAAATCTAAGGCTTGGATTGTCAAAAAATGAGTTAAATACACATAATGTGATTGTATTTTTAATAATTTTAAGTTTCTTCGTACACATATAATCAATTGGGCACTCAAGGTAAATACGAATGTAAACTAAAATTTCACAAATTCTCAGGAGGGTAAATGCGGTTTGATATATTTAATTCATACATCTTTTGAAGGGAAATCTCATTTCACACTAAATTTTACTTTATTTTTATTTTCCATAGTAATATGTTATTTATCGAAATAAGAATAGAAGAATAGTTTCTGCATAAAGAAAAACTTGGAATCAGGTAAGGCAGAGTATAACAGAAGTAATTTTGGCCATCATGTTGCACATGGAGAATAGAATGCGGAAAAGCAAATCATAGGTTACTGCGTGGGTGACTAGGAGGATAAATTGATTTGGACAACGTAAGACTGTTTATTTAATTCTTGAACGTCTAAAAGGAATCAAAGTGTCACACAGTCATGTCACTGTCACTGTCACAAAATGTCACTGACAAATCATACAGTATATATAAAAACCAGGTAGATGCGATTTATTTCCAAAGCCAGCTGCGGAAAAGCAAGCATTAAGAAAAGAAAGGAAAAGGATGTCCACTAAGTTCTATATTTTTTTAGTTTTCTTCGAAAAAGCCTTTGATAAAATGGATGAGAAAGCCTCAGAAGTGAATATCAACGTATCAAAATTAGCATACTGCGTTTATTCGATTTCATAGCGGTCACGGTGGAGACACGGCATAGAAACTCCAAAAAAGGATCGAAGAAAACTAGTTAGCAGGTAAAAGACGCTGGCTAGGTATCCCCTGAAGTTAGAAAAAAAGAAAAAAAAGGTAATTGTATGTAGTAGAAGAGAAGAGTCTAAGACCAATGCTAACGTCAGGAGGCAAAGGAAAGAGTTGGTAAGTGTGTTGTTACCCGAGAAGGCGAGTAACTAGCAATAAACCAAGAAAGAAAGAAACAGTAGGTAGAATGGGGAATATGCATGAAATTTGTTTCTCGAAGATTAATGATGTACTTGATGAGAAATTTTCTCACCAATTTAAATATATAAGCCAAATGTGTCTATGCCCACCACAAAGATTATTAAATGAATTTAAAATGTTCCCTTCATTTGGCGAAAGACACGTGACCTAAAACGCCTTCTGACGTCACTGCACGGTATAGGTTCCATATTGCTACGGAGATAGACATTTATTTTTAACGGAAAACGAAGTGACTATATTGTTTTGAGGTTTTCAGCCGCTTCTCGAACGAAACGATGACTGAAAAAAATACTTAAAAAAACACATTCCGACAATTTCCTTTGGTTGACTCCCTTATGGCGGTGTTCTTCTTAAAAAAACCAGCGATTGCATAGGCGTAGTAGAAATTCTTGGGTACTAATCAGGCATTATATAATTAATGGACGATTTGCTCGTTACAATCCATACTACGTAAATAAAAATTCTAAATACAATCGTTTATTACATTAAACAAATGAGATAAATACATACGTTATCGCCAAGTATTTATTTAACAACGTACCTCCACGCATAAACAGATAAACAACGCCCATAGTGATACCGTTCCGTGACGTCATGCAATGACGTCGTGTTTTTAAGCTGCCGAAAAGGTTCAATTTTCAAAATCTTTTTAACACAACTTAATTCTTCAGCAAAATTTTCGGCAATCACATTTCGGCTAATAAACTTCACATTCAAAGAGTTATAAAAAAAGTGCATGTTCCCCATTGCGCAGGTAAAGAGAGCATTCAGCCATAAACAGAATCTATACATTGACGAAATCATAGAAGTAAGAAAAAAAAACATTAAAAAAATATGTCTGGAGCATGTATCTTTACGGTAGTGAGAAACGGGTGATAATAGGAGAAGAGTTACTACTGGAAGCATTCGAAATGTGTAGCGACAGAAGAACGATGAAGATAAATGGATCAATCAAGTGATCAACGAAGAGGTTCTAAGAAGAGTGGGAGAAAAGAAAAAACATCTGTAAAACTTAAAAATTAGACGGACCAACTTAATTGGAAATACCTTAAATCCATGATGGCCTCATGAAGACAATCGCCGAGTGAACGTAAAGAGAGAAAAACGGAAGTCTGGAAAAAACATACGAAGAAAATAGTGAAATGTGTGAAAGAGAAGAAATATACAAATATGAAGAGGCAAGCTGAATGGAGAACCGGGTAGGGAGCAAGACCAATCCAATTATGGGACCCATGAGTGGTGATAATTATGTGATGAAGACAAAAAGAGAATCAGCTTTTTCCACCTAGGAAATACCAAAGTACTTCGAAGCGAGGACAAGAGATGCATATCATTAGAAATACTAAAGAAAGAAGTTCTTGAACTAATTTCGTCGCCAAATTAACTTCCCTCCCACTTCCACGCTTGAGAATGCCAAAGGTGAGACGACATTTTCCACATCCTCCTCTTATAAAAGAAATTTGTAATGCCATCTGAGTTCAAATGCGGGTGAACAACTGCCTAAAATCTTTGTTAGGCTTACCTCTGGATTTACACGTCCAAATTTATTTTTAATCCTGATGGCAAAAGAATAAAACACGATCACAAGGGTCATGGCACCCTTTAAAAAGGAGAATAAGTCGCTTTTCGCAGTTCAATCGGCTGCTATTAGCTTAAAAAAAAGTGGGACCTCAAATAGGAAAAGTCGTTAACATGCATGGTCTATAACTTTTGGTAAACTTTTTTTTATTGTGATTTTCATGATAAAATAAGCTTCCATTTTACTAAATCAGCACCAACATAGGATATCTACGCTCTTTCAACTTCTGAATATGTGCTATACTTTGTTGATACTGATATATTAAAATATAAGCCGATTTTAATGTCATAATCAAAACAAAAGATGTTTATCGAGGTAACCGGCCATGATTTTCTTTCTTTTTGATATCCCACCATTCATAGAAGCCGACTGAATTCCAGAAGGAAATAGGGTCACTGAGCAATTCAGTATGAATCGATTTTCATAAGCACATAATAAGCTTTCGTACGCCACTACGATCAACTTATAATTAGTGATAAAGGTAAAACTGATTGTGACGCTATCTCATTTCGGCTACTAGGAGCAGCTCGGATTAACTGAAATTAAACGAAGCCACCCCGATTCCATTATCAGCATTAAAATCATTACAGAGCGTAATAAAGCACTGAATTAGGCTTATGAATCATATTATCAAAACCGAGTTATTCTCTGTTTGTCACGCATTATACAGAATTGTATGAATAATTCGAGCACTATAAAGTCAAGATTTAACTCGTTCTTATGAATCTGAATCAACACCAAAGTTATCAATGGAGGAGCTGATCCTATTTTGGCAATAATAATTTGAAGAACTTAAGAATTTGTCCTTGGTATTACTTTGTTTTTTTCACAACCGTAAACAAAGGCAGAACATTTATGATTCGATATCTAAAGCAGCGTTTACACGTAGCAGTTGACTGCTATGACAGTTGCGAGATGCGCGATGTATCTATATCGCTTCTGCTATGATGCGTCTGCGTAAACTTCTATGCATCTTAAAGCGCTATTTAGGCGTTGCCACAACAAATAAAAAGTTTTATTTCAATAGTGATTGGTGCAAAAATTTTCATGAAATTCTTCAAGAAATAAATTCCATTGACGATTATCTCTTTTTCCCATTCTTTAAAGAGTAGAATCTCCCCTTTTAGGGAGGAACATCCTTGTTATTATATCCGAATTCCGTCGAGTATTGCTATACGTTTGCGATTGTTGCGATTGTGTTGGATACATTCCGCTGGACAGTAGACGGGCTTCAAATTTGCCAATATCTCGAACTAGGAACGATAGTGTTCAACATGTGTCCAGTATCGACCTGAACTCGCATCGCAGTTGCTATTTACACATGCGATTGGCGCTTAATAGTAGTTAGCAGTTGACTGTCATAGCAGTAAACTGCTACGTGTAAACAAACCTTAAAACCTACGGAGGAATCGGTTGAACGATACAAAAATGATGTAATAATATAACTATATCATGGCTAAATCATCTGAAAATATTTAAAAAGATGATGAAGATAATGTGTATCCAATTCCACATGAGTTTAAACTTTATCTAAGTAACTTTATTCATGATTATCATTGAGTTATTGTTTCATTGTGAACCCCACAGGTGAAATTCAAATTTTTCCTTGCCCGTCCATTATTCATTCGATGTAATTGAATGTAGCTGAAAACTGATGGGGAAGAAAAAGGCAACGGCGAACGCCCATAAATAACTTTGCTGCAGTGAAGGAGATAAACGCGTCTGCTGATGCAGGAGTCGGAGGAATGGATGCTGACGGAGAGTTTTCTGGGCTTCCACCCGAATCTGATTTCGGCCAACGAGCCACACCGAATGCCCGATAAGGCGAGATAAATATTTTCCCGAAACGAAAATTTTGCTGGAGTGAGGTTTTTGATTAAATTACTTTGCAAAGCTCTGAATTAAGCATTATGATTAAATAACGGTTTACAGTAAACGTAGGTAATAGATATGTACATTTTTAACATAGAACAAAGAAAACCGGATACAAAATAGGGCTCCGTAACTCATTCTTTCGATTAGGAGGCCACTTATTTACAGATTGTTTCATGTAAAACTTTAAAATATTTATCATTATCACAATTGAAAAAAGTACATTTTCCAGTATCCTCAAAAAAATACCACTAGAAAATACATGAATTACGTAATGAATGCTACCGCACCTACCTAAGTATCCACGTAAACTTTTATCTTTATTAACATTGCTTCTGTAACTTCTTTTGGAAAACAGGGTTCTGTCAACTTAAACCAACTTAACATTGTTAATAGGTTGCATAATCTTCAAAGCTTCAAATTTTTTGAGGCAGGGATGAAGAAATACGGGATGATAATGAATTTAGGAAAGACATACGTGAGGCCAGTAAACTGTGAAAATTATGTGAGTGAGAAAATAAATGAGTCATAATATAAAAAGTGAAAAGCTACAGGTACCTAGGAACTATAGTAACAGGAAGTGTTACAGAAATAAAAGGTAAGATAGCAATGGCGAAGGAGACCTTTAGCCAGAATAAATACATACTGTTCATTAAAAGATTGTATCTGTAATTGAGAAAGAGGCTAGCTAAGTGTTGCAAATGAAGTGTTTGCATCTATTGATGTGAA
Organism: Platycnemis pennipes; assembly: GCA_933228895.1. Classification (NCBI taxonomy): domain Eukaryota; kingdom Metazoa; phylum Arthropoda; class Insecta; order Odonata; family Platycnemididae; genus Platycnemis; species Platycnemis pennipes. The sequence goes on from OW121856.1 coordinate 17,193,486, forward strand.
TCATGGACAGGCGGGAAGGAGGAATGAAATAGAAAAGAGGCTTTTGAAATGTAGATGTGGGGGAAGATGGAAAAACTAAGATGGGTTGATATGTAGGGAATTGAGGAGGCTTTAAATAAAGCGGAGGAGGAAAAATCGCTAATAAAGGAAATAAGAAAAAGGAAAGGTAACAGGATGGGCAATGTGACTAGAGGAAGAAACATACCTACTAACAGTGGCATCAAAAGTTTCAGTTGAGGGAGAGAAAAGAGAGTAATAAGAGTAATGTATGTATGAAGAAAAGAAAGGGTAGATGAGGTTAAGATCAGCAACTTAAAACGTGACTAAATAGAAAGTTCGGGACAGAAGCAGATGGAGATAGCAGCGGTTGTCACTGTCTGCCAGCAGCCAGAACATCAGATGATGATGATGAATGTGGTGAGTAATAATTTCATACATCTGGTGAATAAGAAAAAAGAAAGAAAAGTTTATTATTGGGAAATTATATACAATAGCTTAGCTTTACGACATAAATACATGTTTTCAGGTGAAAGTACAACATAAATCTGAAAAGTCGGTTTGAACCCTGTACAAATTTTCACTCGCCGATTGGTCAAAAAACTTTTTTTGGGTATAACAGCAGAGTTTGTGGAACGGGAGTCATTCTTTCATTTTCTCGTTAGAGTAAGGATTTATATCCATTCTTTCGCATCGAAGCGAAATCCAATGCGTGTATTCATGAGCACGTAATGAACTGAACTGATCGGCATGATATCCCTTTTATCCTGGTAGAAAACCTCTTTTAAAGGGAAGAGGAAATCAGATGTTGAGTCAAAACTCAATAAATCAGGGCAAAAAGGGAGGAGCTTGGTCAAAGTGGAGGCGGTAAATTAAAAGCGAATGGGAGATGAAGGTGACAAAGTTAGAAGGAGGAGGCGGAAAAATCAATCGTCACTGGACATGAAAGCGGGTTAATCCTTCGTCAAAGGAGTTAAAATGCCAAAATGCCAGCTTTAGCAAATATAATAAAAGGAAAGTGAGAAACAGGTAGCTCCATTGTCTCATGTTACCCAGCATTATTTAGGTAATACACTAACGTATTATGGATGAAACACACTCTTGATCTGATAAACGATGAAATGATACGGCATTTTTTGCATTTCGAATGTTTCCTAAAAAATTACATTAAAATGTGGAAGACTATAACAACTATATTTCTCAAAGTTTTTGACAGCCAATATGGGCAAGAATTTTATAAATTTAAATTTTTGATACAAAGTTTCACTGGAATTATACAATTTAATCAGTATCATACAAAGCTTTCTTTCACAATCAATTATTTGAGGCATTCAATAAGACCTTTGTTTCAATCTGAATTTGACACGTTCGTGACGTAGGCTTTTCTGTGACCATCCCCAGGGACGTAGGTTAATGTTCACTAATTACCTAGTACCTACATTATATTCAGTACCTACAAGCCTTTTCAAGAGGCTTTTTTCAGCAATCTATTTCAGCCAGTTTCAGTATATCTCCAAAGATGAAAATTTTGATGTAAATTGAGATACGACTTCTCTCAAATTTTTCATCGAATTGCGTTACCACTATCTTTAATGTTCTTTGTGTTATAGTGTGAAGTCATTTACAACAGTTGTAAATTATTTATCGATATTTTTAAACGATTACCCTATTAGCTATGCAGCCACCAATCTCTACCAGCAACACTTTCTGCTATCCAACTCAAGTAAATATAAGTAAATTGTGGATAAATAATATAAATATATTAGTAACCGATAGTTCCTCGTAGTTCCAAGGGATTATTGACCGATGATGGTGATGATGGCAACGTTTGTGATTGAAGTTCATTAGGAAAAATTTTGTGTGTATTACATCTCCAACGGAAATAGGGTGTGCAATGCAGATAACTGCATCGACAACGACTATATGAAAAAAGGGAGACGGGACAGGAAAGAAATATTTCAGTTTCGATTTGAATTTCACATTTATACACCACTGGTGGTTCCCCGAATAATTATCCATTCATTACTATACTGAAATGAGCAATAGAAACGATAACCTACCTTAATAATTAATGGTAGAACAGTTTGTATCATACATTACCTGTATGCATGGGGTTATGTAGTATTCAAGGATGCGCAGCCAAGCACGTCAATGAATATTATCCTTTGGGAATCGATTCTCGGGATATTCCACATGGTGAAGGAATTGGATCAAACAGGATGTTTTGTGCTTTCAAAGGCTTACCTCACCCTGCATGTCCATATTTCTATACTCAGTACCGCCAACAAAAAGGATTGGATCTGAAAATTCCTAGGATTTCGTAACCGGCAAAGCTCACCTCGGTAAAGGCTAGATTTATCTCCGGGGCCCAACGATAAATCGACCCGGTGCAGGTGTGTGCAGTCAAGGTTGTCAACCCCTGCGATTAGATATGCATCCCACACGCTCACCGCGGCAAACTGCAAGCGCCGCTAAGTAAATGGAGCAGCCTCAGGACTCCAGTCCGGAATTCCCGACCCGCGCGTCAGAGTCGATTTCAGGCATAGAGGAGAGGTGAAGGGATTTAGGAATGACAGAGTGGATAGCAAATTTCAAGGAATGGAGCTCAGGAGTTTCCGTCAACGCTACCGATGCGAGAGACCATAGTAGTAAATTCAACAAAGGTTACATTTGAAATTGGGCAATGCAGCGAAAACCCTGATAGCTTTATTATTATCCCATTCAATAAAAATAAAATTAACTAGGAATTATATAAGTGTGCCATACACTATGCTAGACAAAATCAATCTTTCCGGTGTCATCATCATCTGCATTATTCAATATTAAGATTCAATATTCCATCTATTGTTGGTTCTCCAACAGCCAACACAATGATACATATTTACATATTTCATCTCAATTGCCTTCTTCACTTTTTGTTCAATTGGTAGGTCTTACTTCAGCATCCCTACCATTCACTTTCCGTCATTGTTTATTAAGAAATCGAGCCTATAAACGTGTTCTGAAACATTCCATTTTCCTTCTGCCATTTTAAAGGTACCTTATTTCTTTTCCTATTAACTATAAGCCCCTTCCTACACTTACTTGGTCAATTAATTTTACCTGCGTCAACTCTCTTTGTACATCATTCAGTAAAATTTTTCCATTGTTGTTTTTTTCTGCTACAGGTATGCAGGCTGTAATTCCCTAAAGCATGGAATAATTTAAGCTATTTTTTTCGTTCAAAGTTACCAAATATATTTATAAAAAGCATATACTTAATTTGTATCATGCTTTCAAACACCTTTGCATTTATATGATTTGAAATCAATAAATTTCATTAATTACAATGAAACTACAGGGCGTTGCTATTTACAGTTTACTGCATAATTCCTCAACTCCTATGAAAAAATATATTTTGTGAAATCCATTTTGAATAGGTTTAAAAAAATTAAAACTAATTGATTTGATGAATTCAGGAAAATATCACTGCAAGAAAGCTAAGCCATCTCAAGCCACGAAATTCCTAAGTTCCCCGTAAAAAAAGTAGCTCTCAGAAGAACATTTACATTTAGACTAATTTTCCTGTGTTAGAAAAAAACGAGCTGAAAGCAAACGCATACGCAGTTAATAATTTCCCACATGACACCTGTGTATTAATTTTAATTCATCAATGGAGAATGAATGCGATTATTTTTTTGATTTTAACGTAGTTTAAACCTCAATTTTTTTTGCTTTACACTTATGAGGATCGTATGATTAAATTTATTCGCCACTCCAAGGGTTAGCTTTAAAGTTCTGACATTATTCACCAAGAAGAGGCCTACGTGAGGGAGTTAAAAAGATAGGTAGTATAATCTATTCCGACTAAAAAAAATCCTCTAAGGTTATCACCCATTAAACTTCCACCGGAGAGAAGGCTTTGGGTGGTACGTTTAACTTTGACCTCTTTCAAGTAAGCGGTGCAAAAACCAAGCGGCAGAATTAGGCAATTTATATTTTTCCTTTCCATTATCCTTCACCTCTGCCCCCTCCATCATTCTACCTTTGACCCCTCTTAACCAGCTTCACTACTTCACACCCTCTCCATTAGCCATGCTCACTGCAAATCTGTAGTCTAATTTTGAGACCAACTCAATTAAAACAACCGTCCATCACAAAAGTATCTTTTTTCCCTTTTTAACCGAGATCAGGAAGGCATAAAGTTTGGAGCTACAGGTTACTGAGTCCAAGGACTAAACTAATATTAAAACCGAGTATTGCTCTTCCTTTACCGTCGAGTTCAGAAGTCACTTTTCATGCATTACGTCTAAAAGCATCATCCTGCATGCACGGAAAGGCACAATTACAAGTGACTTATGAATAACAATTAGTCGAAAGGTTATCTGATTGATTTCAGAAACAACTTGATCGAACATTTTTCTCATGGTTGAAATTTTACAGCGATGGGGATAAAGAAAAAAAGTGAAACCTGGATGCATGTGTGGCAGAGGAAAGGGAAAGCAGGTAACATAAATAGAAGTCTTGGAGAAGTAAAAGGCGAATATTTAAGAGGAAAACTTGTTTCTACTGACATCTGGAAATAGCATGTTACTTTACGGCAGTGAGGCATTGACGATGACAGCAGTGGAAAAGAAAAGGGTGGAAGCATTCGAAATGTGGTGCTACAGAAGAATGATGGAGATTAAATGGATCGACCGAGTAAGTAACGAAGAAGTCTTAAGCAGAGTGGGAGGAAAGAGAAGCCTGCTGTAAACTCTAAGACGAAGACGGGATAACTTAATTTGCCATATCTTAAGACACGATGGTCAGATGAAGACAATCGTTGAAGGACATGTGGATGGGAAGAATGGTAAAGGAAGGCCTCGAGTGAGATATATGGAACAAGTGATGAAGGATATAAAAGAGAATAATTTGTAAATATGAAGAAATTAGCCGATAGAAGAACTAAGTGGAGAGCTGCGTGAAACGAATCTGAGGATTAATGACTAATAACGATGATGACTGCATGGAATAGAGATTTCACCACTTGTGACATTGATATTTGAAATCGAATGATTTTCATTTCTGTAGTAATATCTAGAGTGATATTATTTAGACACTGCAAATACAATGCATTTTTTGCACTATTGATATTTTCCACGAGATGCAGTCACCTATTTTCTTATTTAGCCTCTTTTTTTGTCACCATGCTTACCAATCAAGATGAATAATGTTCATATTGAATTCACTTCAACATAATGCAATCGACCTTTTTACTCCATCTAATAAATTCTCACGTGGTTGATGAGAATCCCAGAAAAGAAAAAAAAAAAGACTTTTTAAAAAAGGAGATTTCGCTTTAGCGCACGGAACGAGCCCGGACGTAAGCGGGCGTTTGAAGGATCATGGGAGTCATATAAGAGAGGCCAAAGTTTTTTTGCCAACTGTTTTTAGAGCACAGAAATAACAAGTCCCGATCAACCTCTTGAAAGTAATGAGATAGATAGGGTCATTCAAACTCTGCGAAACCCAATATACACCGGGTTTAAATGCTTTCCCAACGTAGGGAATACTTTCTTCAGCCGTAGCTCCCCACCCTCTTTGTCTTCTTCTTCCTTTCCCTCGAACTTAACTTTTTCACACATTCCCTTGAGGCAGACACCGCATTATTCAGAGGACGGAGTTCGGGCAGAGGAATTCCACTTACCCTGCCCTCCTGCCCCCTCCTAATACTCCACCGACGTGATCCCCCCGCTCTCAATTCCTGTTTTCGCAACCTCCTTCCCAGATACCCTCATCTTCAGCGTATCCCCATAACTTTGCCGACCCCAGATCTGATTTTCATGCAGAAGTTGATCGAGTGGCCGCCATTACGATGGCAGCGAATCCGCGCTGATTAAAGACGTGAGACATTCGAACGCTTCCCCAACTTGTTAAAGCATTCACTCGGTCATTGAATCTATTTCTCGCACTACAATAACGTTCTGTACACTTGGCCACTTGTATGTCATTTCTTTTACCACTGCCATTTTGGTTTCAATCAATATAGAGGTAAGGCAGGGGATCCGGGTTGCTATGGTATCTTAAGTACTGACTTCCTATCTCGTGGATTCGGGTTTGAGCCCTAGGGGGGATGTGTCTGAAACCATCGGAATTATCTCGAACAGGTAACCAAGCAATCACCTGGTGCAAACACGAATGGTTTGCAAACAAAAGTGTGTATAAATCGCTCGTTACAATATAATTAATTATTTTTGCTTGAGTTATTGACATCTGTCTCCACCAATGAGCTCCCAGATGAGATAAAACAAAAGTGTAACCAATGAAAGAGGTTGTAATCAGCTGTTTTCACACTTAAAATTTGCGAAAAAATCGTGCTTATACCACGTGACTCCTTGGTTACCCATTATTCCGACGATTTCAAACACAAACGGAATTAACAGAGATTTTTATTGGAAAATCAGTCATCACGATATTACAGAGAATACAATTGTGAATTCCACTGGTTTATTGCTGGTACAACCGATTTCCGTTCTTGGGCCGTGTATGTATCTGATGATGGTCCAATGGCTGAAACCGGTTATAAAAGTAATAAAACAGTGGAATTCACAAGTCTATTCTCTGTATCACAATGGAACAATTCCACAAAATAAGCACCTAGTCACAACGTTTTATCAGTCATCAACTTAATGCTCTGTACGGAGCCATGAAGTTTAATACTCCATTATTTTGGAGGGACGTTATATAGTGGGTTCCTTGGCATATTTAACTAAGAAATAGCTAGGTAATGTATTTCACCGTTTTCGAATAAATTCCTACTCAAATCCGATAACCCACTCCTCGTAAGTAAAGCAAATTACTACACTCACCTCCCCAAGTAACAGTTACTCCTTCATGCTTACCGCTTCATATTTCCACAAGGGTGAATAAACAATCAATACATATGTGTTTTCTCGGAGCCCAAAGAAGGAATATTCCTTATGAGAAATCTCTAGAATCTTGGCCAGGAATAGAAAATAAAAACTCGAGTGGTTAATTTGGCTCCGCGGTGTGACGTGAATGCTCGTCTTTCACCTCTATGCGCAATATATTCGTTGCAAGAGGGAGGGAAAACCATGACAAATAAATAGATAATCAAGATGAAATTGAGAGTTAAAATTCGTTCATTATTAATATACCTCTTATTAATATCCATTTTAATTCCGTTTGAATAATTTTTCCGATTAAATACCTCTTTACAGCGTTTATACTTTGGGTTTATCCCTCATTCTCTTGGTGCAATGAAATTGAATATGCAACGATGGAAAATTATTCGCCTTAAAAATACAATCCAAATAATACCTTTGATGTATTAAGGAGAACTTAACAAATTAATCAGGCTTGAATTACGGTCACATTGCAAATTCTTCCAGAGGAATTCACGTAACATTGGGCCATCATTTGTTGGCCACATATGAGAAAGGGAATGAAATCTGGCTGAAACGAAGTGTTTAATACTTGATGAAGAGTACGAAATTCAAGGCAATTAGATTAATTACGAATTGTTTCACTACTTTCAGAAAATTGCTAATGGGGAAAATATAGATTGCTTTTCTAATGAATATAATCTTTTCGATGGATTGAGATCTGAAGATCATCAGTGACATTAAGGTGCATCAAAATGAATAAATTACATTTATAATTAAATATTTTCCGTGCATATCGCTTAATTCGTTTAAAATTAATTAAATTGGAGCAAATTTATATTTTATTTATTACCTGAAATAAAAAAGAGTTGCACTTACCGGAAAGTGGGTGGGCCTATAAGAGTACCTACTTAACTTATTCATGAGTAGGCCTATTGTTGCCTAGATAAATAATAATAACAATTGATCAGCTGATTGTAGTGTAAGTGTGAAAGTTGAATTGTGGATCGTGAAGTTATATTATGTAAAGGGGATTAGGGGAACAAAAATCTACTTAGATAAATACAGAGAGGCATAAAAAAGTCACAGAGAGGCCAAAAATACAGCGTGTTGGTAAAAAGGAGAGTTTTTTCAGTCTACAGAATTAAGATAATCCATAAAAAATAATTAAGAATGTAAGAGCTTAAGTATTATTCACCCTTCGTAGTATTTTGGGGTAAGTTTTCTCAAATATAAAACAAATGGCAATGAGGTAAGATTCGATGTTCTCAGAATCCATAATTTAATATCACCATTTCATAGTACATGTAAACACAATAGGCAACCATGATAATTAAACTATAAAACGCATGGTGAATTTTTCAACTGATTTATTATACCGTTTTAAATGAATGGTATTTGTATCTTTCACGAACGTATGTAACGGTTTTTGGTCGGTTTTGGTTTTTTATTTTACTTTGCAAGCTTGAAAAAACGGAGAAGAATTTGAAAAGATGAGTGCACATCGGACCAACTCCATTAAAAATTTGACCTTGCGATGACTGAAGATATTTGCGTGAAATTTTCTGCCAAAAAGTAATTGTTTAATAGAACAAAAATGCAACGGGAATTTAAACTAATAAATTCACTTTACTCTTGAGCCAACTAGACCACTAGTTCACCTATTTAAGTAGAAAGTGGAATACAAAAGACGCCACACATCCATAATTTTTTTATTGCGTTCAGCAAACTGCTCTACGAGAAAATAAAACGATTTTAGATTTTAGAGCAGATATAGTTGACGGTAAGTGATGTCCTCCAAGTAAGAAAAGTTTGATCACGAGATTTTTTCACTCAACTGTACAAATACGCTATCACATGTACATAACTGTGTGCACAGAATATTTTATTACATCTGCGTACCATACCTAACTGGAATCGTTCAACTAATAATAAAGCAGAAGATGATCTTTGTGCGTGCAGCGGAAATATGTTCACCAGATGGAATATTTTGCAGCGGAAACACATTGGTAAAAAAAAAAAGGAAGTTCCGTGCAAATACTGGCGTTTGAAATTGAGGCCGCCTTTTTCCGGCTCTGAGCTCCTGGTTCGAAGTATAAAGGCGGCAGTGAGGGAATGAGTTCAATAGAGGAAAGACGGTGGTGTAAGTCGGAAGTTGTTCGGATCGGAGGAGTCTCCCGGACCTGAAACTCCTCTCCGTTTCTCAGACGCCTCCGGTGGTTCAAGGAAGATGCTCCACTCACAAGGCGAGCATTCCGAACCTCACTGCTCTCCTCGGAACGAGACACCACCTCTGAATTCTCGAGGCGACGGCCGTGATTACTCGCAAAGGTGGGAAATAAGAAGAAGAGGCGCTAACGAGATAAAGCTCGCTATGATGATCTCACGGAGGAAGATTTCCCGTCTCAAAGACCAGACGCCTTAGGCCGAGTATGGTTCTCTTTGCTTCAGAGAAAATGTTCTGAATTCTAAAATTATAATCAGGGCAATAACCTGACATACACGAAGCTATCACGGACTACTGTCCCGAGGAAAACTTTAAAGAATCAACCAGTATTCTATTCATATCAAAGAACATTTTGAAGGATACTAGGGTACACTAAACGAAACTAGTGTGTGCTAAACGGAAGGAAATAATTTCACGACAGTCTCGCAAGAATTCGTAATATCAGTTATTATATGTTATTGAATGGCTGTACTATGTCCGCTATCAATACATCGTTCAATAACTGAATTTTTTTAAATTAAAATTTTGCGTAGTTTCCGTAATACATTAGAGCACATATGTAGCGGAGGAAAATATGCAATCTAGAACAGGGAAAATTTATTGTGATGTTGCCAGGGCTTAAGTCGCTTATTTCCTTTCGCAATCACTTCCTTTCTGACCTAAAAACTCGGATTTTCTTTCTTTGCGTGATTGAAGGAGCTCTTATGAATATATTCCCATGAAATTAAATTTCAGAATTATAAAATGATTAGCAGAGCAATAACCTGGCATACATGTAGCTATCAACTACTGTCCAGAGGCAAAAGTTAAATGAGTCAATCAGATTGTATTTGCTTTATATCAAAGAACATTTTGAAGGACATTAGCGTGCTAAACGAAAAACTCGGCATTAAAAATGAGATTAATATTTTGTTGAAGAGCTTGGAGTAGAATTTTTTTACAAATGGATTAATACAAGAAATTGTTTCGGACCACACATGTTTTATTATATAGTAGAAGTTCAAATTTACGTGAAAAATGATACATTACTAGTTCAAATAAATTGCCTTCGAAGATTAAATTCTTTATTTTGCGAGAGTTTTAAAGTATATCTGTCAATGTCAATTTTTTTAGCATTCCCGTTGAAAATTTTCTATTATCTATCTATTGAAATTATATAAATGGCGTTTTTATAATGATGCATTTCAAAACACTTCTCTGACGTTAAGTGGCCACACTCGGCTGAAGACATCAAGTCCTTGAATCATCTTCCGGGAAAGGCCAACTGCTAAGATGCACTATTGCTTTAGATTGGAGGGTCCACATTTCCTACATTTGGGGAAAAAATTCACTCCTAGTTGAAAGTAAATAATGATGATAAAAATAGTGGTTAGTGATTTAATAGTTGATAGCTAAAATAAATAATAAAGCATTTTAAAGAATTTCAGTCTTATAATCCACAAAATGATACAGTTCATCTACATCTAGCGTTCGTAATTCAGTCTTAGAGAATGTTACGGAGCGTACTAAGGGGTAAAAAGGGGTTAAAGAAGGGAAAAATCAACGTTGTGTACTAAACGGATAAAATACATGGGTGTATTTATGAATACGCATAATATTAGGTTGCTTTTGCTGAACTTCCAACATAAATATCAAGGTTATTTTTAAAACGTGTATGATTTGTAATAATAAAATTGAGACGAGCCGAAAATATAGATCCCCTGGAGAATTGGTATTGTGAATAGAAACTACTTCCGTGACACTCGTCGGAAACCTCTGCCGAGATCATTTTAATTCTTAGGACGAGTGACACTATTGCGATAGCTCCTTACATGCAGTGAATGAAATCAATGAATTGCTCACTTCTCCAGCGTGAAGGAGCTCACAAGCACCTGTATTAGTAATAAAATATTCCCTTAACATAAATGGTCACTGAAATAGCGTAGCAATTTAATATGAGTTTGTAGGATTGTGACAATATGTTATTCACTTTAAAAAAAGTGGCCAATAAGCGGAAGACGATCAGTTGACATGCAAGGCAACAATGGTAGTTCTCAGCAAAGAAGTATATACATTATTTTGAAAATATTGCATTAGTCATTAGCATGTACAGTTACTAATATAATTACGGGTCAAAAGGCATGAATGCCGCTTATATTTAACACGGTAAATGCAATACAATCTGAAAAAGCGTCAGGAATAGATAGATTCAACATTCACATGCTGAAATCCGTCATTTAAATAGTAGCTCCAGTATTTTTACATGCATGTAATTTAATCTTCTTAAATGGCAGATTACCAGAATTTTAGAAGTGAGTAGAAGTTATATCTCTTCATAAAAGAGGTGACAGGAGTTGTATAGAAAGCTAAAAACCATTTTTATTACTGCCCATATTGTCTAAGGCTACGGAATATCTTGTAAAAACTAGATTATTGAAATATCTTCATTAAATGAAAAACTTCAGTGGAAATCAATCTAACTTCCTCAGTGGTAAAATGGGTCTATTTTCATTGACATCATGAAAGCTTCTGACTGCCTTGATCACGAAAGCTGGTTGAGAAAGTTAGAGAGAGCAGGTATAAGTGTCATTGCTAATAAATGGTTTCGAAGACCCTCATGTAGTCACACTCAGTGTGTGAGAATAAGAAGTTCCTTCAGTAGATTCAAAAAAATAAGCTCCGGGGTACCCCAAGGCTCCGTATTAGGCCCTATTTTATTTTTGATCTATATTAATGACTTATGCAGTTATGAGTTTAACGGCAATGAAACGGCTTTTGCCGATGATGTGGCCCTAACAAATGTTTGTGATTCTTGGGATGCAGGAAACAGCGACATGAAATGTGACCTTAAAATAATAATAAATTTAATTGCTTCCAAAGCTTCCGAAATGAGGCATTTTGATATCCCCTAAGGTGCGCCTGTTGTGGGGCTACCATATTTTAGAGCATTTTACATCAGTAGGTAAATTATAAACAATATTAATAAATAAATATTCATAGGAAAACAGTAACTGTAACAAGAGAAAGGAGAAAAAAGAGAAAACAATTAATAGCAACCGGCTTAAACTTCGGCAGTGGTTTGACTATAATGGTTTGAAGCTAAATTAAAAGAAAACAAAATATGTGCTATGGCATCTGTAATTACGTTGATTATAGTCTGTTGTAACATACCACAGATTGTGTAGAAAAAAATTGCAACTGCTCTGAAATTGAGCAGACAAAACAGTTAAAGTATTTAGGAGTAATTTTGGATTATCGCCTAAGGTGGGATCAGCAAATTTCCAATGTGTGTGCGACTCTGAGGTGTAGTTTGGCAAAATTTTATTTTCTCCGAAATAAGTTTCCACCTCATATCCGCAAGCTTATTTATTTTTCCCTAGTTCAGTCAAAGTTAGATGACGGATTTATTTGTTGGGGAGGAACTTACTATCATACTATAGGGGCTGCTATAATTTTACAAAATGAGATAATCAGATTTATGCTCTTAAAAAATCAGTGGGAGCATACTACCCCCCTTTTCTTTGGTCTAAGGTTGCTCCCTTTAGGAAATATGTATTTGTTACAAGGTACTCAAATTATTCTATGTAAGAAGCGGCAATGTGCCAAAAGTTATGGACAGTCATAAGATGTTTAACGTTCGTAGAGGCCAAAGGGTCCCTACACCTAAAGAATGCTTAAACTATATTCAAAAGATCCTTTTTGTACATGCGACCGAAATTGTATAATAAATGATCAAACAAAATTGAAAAGAAAACAAGCAGTAAGCTTCTCCATAGATCTGTAAAAAATTTGTTTTTGCCTTGTGATGACATAAAATTGTACTTAGCTAACATAATTTGTTTTTTTTTTGTTGAAGCGCCTTTGTTGTCAAAATCTCTTTATATCATCATCATCGTCATCATTTCCGAGCAATGCATGTGTAACAACTGTATTGTCTTATAGGGTGCCTAACTTCTAAATTTTCTAATTAAAAAAAGAAATTTTATTGTGTAATTGTATTGGAAGAATAAATTAGTATTATTATATTAAATATTGAGAAGATAATATTAATTCGCTTTGCCTAAAAAATGGAAACATGGTACATTCTCCACATTTCCTAATTGCATTCATGTTTAAGGTAGTTATGGCAGCATTTCCACCGCTTGAAATTTTCCGATACTCCTGGCTCCTAAAGGCTCTAACCAAGGCTCCAGAAGTCAAGAAAAAATTCAGCTGAATTATTGAGCCATTAACATAAATGTTTATTTTTCAGGTATAAGAAAACCGAGAAAATAGTTACTCTGGTAGAAATAAGGAATCACATTTTTAAAAATTCGTATTCATGTTTAAAAAATAGAATGCAATGGAGAAATATTATAATAAGGTATAGGTCTCGAGCTGGTGAAATTTTTAGAGTACTGGCCTCTCAACGGGATGGTACGGGTTCGAAAATGACAGGGAAAGACATTTTTCACCGGTAACCTGATCCCTACTTGAGTTTTTTGCGTAGAACATTTGAGTACAGTGCTCCGTCCGTCGGATGGGACGTTAAGCCGTGATCCCCTTGGCGCCTTTTCGTCAATAGCAGGCTAATGCCGACGCCGGGTTTCTCTCCCCCATTACTCCTTTTCCTTCCATTCCCATCCTTGTACCCTTCCTCCCTGTCTCAAGCGCCTGTTAGTGCGGAAATACTTATAAACACATGAGAAAAAAAATCAAATAGTAACGCAAAACCAAAATACAGTTTCCTTTTGCAGTCAGTACGATGAGGAAATATTGACTAAAGTGTCACGTTCTTCAGGTGACAACTCAATCTACATTTCGCGTTCATAATATGTGAGGGTAGGAGTAAATTGTATGAATGCATACTAAAATCCGAACATCTTAGAATATATGCATGAAAACCATACAGTGCCATTTTGAGGTCACAAGGGGTAATAAATGCTACCTCCAGACTCGAATGTGCTTGTCCTAGAAATAGAGAAGATGATGGTAGGAAAATGTTTAGGGAGCAACGGGCATTGGGGAATTGTAGAGGAAATTTAACGATGAGATATATTCTCCAATAAATTAGGTTATAACACCACCGGTGGGGAAGTAAGATACGAATCATTTCGACAATAAGAAGCAGGAATGAAACTGATACCGGGGAGATGCTGAGAGGGAAGTAACGCAACGAAAGGTTAAAATGTCACAAGTTGTACGGAGGCAGTGAACTTCCTTTGGCTTTACCTTGGGGGCAAAAAGTGCTTCCTTTAAATTAAGCGTGAAGGGAAGAATCATTTCTTTCTCTCTCAATGTATTTCTTTCTCAGACTGGCTGGAATTGCTTTCTTTAGGCGCGCTTCCAGCGTTGTTAGCAAATATCCCACACATCCCATTTTTTAGCAGTTAGAGAGCAATGGGGTCGTTTACCATGATTTTTTTAATATTCCGAATCTGATATAGTTTGTAAAATAAAAAGACCCGTATTTTTTCAGTTTCTGATTCGTCACTTATTTATCGAGTTATGAGTGGCGAAAAACTGATGTCTTTAACCCTTTCGGAAAAGTGGGCGTGGTGCAACCTCTGACGTATAACGATATCGTCCAATCACAACTGAGCCCGCGAAGCTACTTCATCTTATCTCAATAAGGGGGGGGTGGGGGGGGGGGGGAGACACAGCTGACTCTGCCAACAGGAGAAGTTACTGTGCGAGCAGACCTTCCGAGAACCCCCCTCCACTCCCTTCGCTTCCACGAAAAGCAGTCATGGACGGGAGGAAAATGACGTCAATGTTATCACAGCAGCTTTTTCGGTGGGCGTCACCTTTTGCTTATTTTAATTTTAGATTTATGAGTGAATGGTTGTGGTTAGATGATTAATTCTTTCACTAAAATTCTTTTTTTGTTTCCATCTAACGATTTCGTGTGCAAAATTGCGATTTTGGTTCCGAGGAAGCACCCCCATTGTAACAATAATGTGAACAAAAAACCTTCTTTAGAATGTGAACCTTTTCCTGTTCTCTAGTTATCTCATTCTTAGTGCAAACATCTAGTTCATGATATAAATGAATTTGTTGAATCATTTTAACTTCTGCTTCTTTTTGAGTAACGTAATGAAACACATAAAAGAATTAAGAACGTAAAGAATAATTCCCTGAATCCAACTAAAGCTCGTTATATACTATAAGTGCTATAAGCCCATTGCAATAGCAATTACATCTACAACTACATAATATCCTGTAAACCACCATAAATGTGTTTGGCAGGGGGTGAATTCAGACTAAAAATGCATTAAAACCCATGCATAAAAATGGATTAGTAATAATACTCTATGCTTCACAAATTAAAAAAATAGCAAAGCAATAATGCAATATGAGAAACTTAGTTGCCTAAAGTCCTTTTACCAACATACAACTTCTATGGTATCAATTGATACACTCGTATGGAATATTTTATAGTTATTTATATCCCTAATTGTACGAGGAAAAAAATAACACTTTGAATCTGTCAGCTCGGCAATCAATTTCTCTAATTATGTGATTATGGTCCAGTCTACCACAGTAAATTGGAGTTGAAAAGATTTAAGAAGTATATTGGAGTTCAATTTTAGCCATTATAATCCTCTCAATGTACTGCAGGTAGCTCTTCACACGCAGTCCTGCAATTTTCCTGAACATTATGCCTAGTCCAGCATTTAGTGATCCGGTGTGAATAATTCTGTAACTTCCAATCCAAAAGTCTCCTTCTTCGGGCCATCTCATTTCACTGATTCCTAATGCATCGTGATCCATCCTCCGCATTAAGGTTCTCCAATCTCCCGCAAGTCCGAAGGGAACGCACGTTCCACGTTACTACCCTAAAATGTTTATCACATTTGACTGATTGACTCTCTTGGGTAGTCCCCGCCTGGAGATCCGAATGGGGGACTATTTTACCTCCGGAATATTTTACTCGAGAGGGTGCCATCACGTCTGATAATAAAGGCAAGAATGGAGTAGCTGCGACTCCTAGGGATAATAATGTGGTGTTTCCCATTGCCTTCCACATCGCAGTACTACGGCCGTTAAAGCACATGTTACCACGCCTGTAGTGAAATGAGTGTCGCTGTACCGACCACTGTGGTCTCCACCTTCACTCATGTGAAGAAGAGCTGCTGCCCTCTCCTCCGGGTGCTAGGAAGCATAGTTGGCGGCCTCCCGTCAAGTCACGGCATCCTCACAGGTACTGTATTATTTAGTGGCCTACCTTACCCAGGGGTTGACCAAATACCCCCTCGGAATGTCGTCGTTTTTTGTCAACGACTGCTTATTCGACAATTAAACCCGCTTATCTCGCAGCTAACCTCTATATCTAGAGGTCGACTCACCGTCCGCAACCCGGTGAACGCACTCGGTGGCTTTAAGCATAGCCCCTAGATATTTATGTTAAGCTATTATTTTAACGCTATGAATTCTCATGGATTTCTCTTAACATTCTGGTTGTGCTAACAAGAATTGGCGTCGTCCGTTACAGAACGGATAGCGTCACTCACATAATGAGTGCTTGAACCTCTGTTTAGTAGGTATATACATCGTGTGGTGGATAATATTGATTTAATGTTTGTTTTCCAAAAATATGCACGTTTCGGTGAAATTCAATTAAAACATGCTGCTGTATTTGAACTTTCACCTGCTCCAAGGTGTTATACAAACAACTGAATATGCAATATATATCAAAGGCTATTCGTGGCTCCATTCATGATTTATTTCGGGTGAAGTAGCGGCATTGGATCATCATAAAGTGGTGACTCAACGATATATCAGAGGTAAAAGAGATCAAGGCTCCTTGGACAGATACATACTACTGCCAACTAGGAAATTAGGACGGCCTTTCCCACCCAAGGATAGGGGTTAATGTCCCAAGGGTCATCAACACATTCCAGGTTAACCCACATTGATATCTACTGACTGGCCGACAAGACACCTCGAGGGTGTGTGACAGGTGGTGAGTTATCACCAAATATGCAAAAAAGTAAACTTATATTACGAAATTAAGGATAGATATCTATATATTAATATGTGCCTAGCATCTTTAGTAAAGATATCCGATTGAAATTTCTCTAATAGTTTTAATCTGTACCTTAAGCTACGCTTTGATAATGATTCCCATTCTAATTCTCCCATTTCTTCCCATTAATATTGATACACTACTCAACCTATCGTAACCCCTTTTAACAAACCTAGCTGGTCTACGCTGCACACTGTCTACTTCTCTGACCAAAAGTAATTTATTCGGATCCCATACACTGGCTACATACTCGGATTGGTGCCTAACTAGTGAGCAGTAGCATCGCTCGTTTTTCTTCCCATCTCATTTCCCGTATCCGCCTTAATCCAGCTTAGTCCCAATCTGATGAATAATGAAGAAGATAAAAAAAAATTGCACGGCACCAGACAGTGTGCAGAGGTCGTACAAGAACCTTATTTTACGAAAAATAACAATTATCCTGAAAAAAACACATATCTAATTCCAGGGGCCTCAACGGGATTCAAAAGTGGTCATTATCGGTCAACAATTCTAAGATTGGTTTGGCGAAGCCCTCCACTATATTCTTCTATTAACCAACCTCTTCATATCAACGTAATTATTTTCTTAAAATTCCTTAACAGCTTGTTCCAAATATCTCATACGTGGCCTGCGTTTTTCATTCTTCCTATTCATTTTTCCCTCGCCGATTGTCTTCATCATTTACTTATTATTACCATATTTACCATATTATTAACTTCACGCCCTGTATTACAGTAAAAATATTAGTTGGGAATGCTGTCTTCGTGTACTCCCACCCCATTGTGTAAGGTAACGATGTTACACTTACCCAATTATCATAATAATTGTTCACAAATGAAGCTGATCTCCTAATGTTATCAAATTCTTCTATTAATTCCTTTTCCACGGGTCCAAAATACTGGAAATCCACATCACCAAATATTGAAAATGCTTTAGAAGCATGGATGATTGGTCTGGGTATGAAAGAGTTTGTGGGGTTCATGAAGAATTTTAACCGAAAACCCTGAGTCTGTTTGAACTAGAATACCTCTGACCTTCCACCTTGAGGGTCGGGATTTGAATCTTGGAAGTAATTTATTTTTATATGGTGTTTCAATCTCTACTTTACTATTGCAAGGAGAGCGGTCATAAGTCCATTACTCTGACCTTCGAATGGGAGACTAACCTGTGGGATACTCGATGCCCTTCATTTGGAGTAGGATAATACCCACGTAGGTTTACTCTACATCCTACCTTCGTTTCCTAAAAATTACCTAATGATCGAATTACCCGCTATCAAAAATGACACATAACCGAAACTATTAGTCGCCAGTCATTAATAACTTCTACTACTTGAGTGAATACAGAAATAGGTAGATTAAAGTTATCAGATATATTATTTAATGTTCATCAATAGAGTTCTTTGAAATCCACCCATTCCCAAAGAGCCACCAAGGTATTAGGGACATACATTTTCATGGTATCCGGGGGTAAAAAAATAGCAAGAAATTAAATAGTAAAATATGCGTGTTTTCGGTGTGCTATTGATTTAGATAATGTTTTGAACAATGAGGTATTAATCTGATCGTACAATTAGTATGAGATACAATACAATGAGATAGTATCGAACATGATATTAGATGCAAGTGGTGAAAAGATGCACCAAATTAATATTCTATAAGAAAAGGAAAGTAATGACGTATTACTGATGAAAGAGTGATACAATACAAATAACCACCTACAGTGCATTGTAGACAAAAGATTTTTCCGGTAAGGACTTCGAAACAAAATGGCAAGTCACCGGTGACATTAAGGATGTGATTGCATGGGTGAAAACTGCGTTTATTCATTGGAGAGAAAATGTAAGGGTTGGTGAGTAGGGATATTAGGGATGTAGCGGATGTAAGAAAAAAGAAAACTGCTGGATACTCCGGTTTGGAGCGGGGTTTGTAACGCGCCGGAAAGTGGTACTTCAGGAAATGAGGGTGAGTATAGGATGTTGAGAAGTGGGAGTGGAGAAGGAGGCAAGGTGGGTGGAATGAAGGCGGAAGAGGACAAGCCGGAAGTGGCATTTCAGTGGAAATTGGCTGGAGGCACTTACTGTCGACCGAAATATCATATGAACTCGAGTTTTAGGAGTGTTTATTAAGTAAACTAAAGAACCACCGAAAATGTAATCAAGTAATTTCCCTTAATTCTACGTCACTTGTATGCACTCAAATATCTTTAACCATATTATTGTATCGATGAAACAACTTCGGCCGTCACATTGGGGAATTTTTCCATGATTTAAAATAAAAATCAACTTTGTAATTTTCCACACATTATTCTACTTTTTATGAAAGTGTTAATGCAAAAATTGACTGTTTTTAACGTGCTCAAAAATGAACTCCAATTTATATTACTCAATTTATTTGTATTATTAATTTCAACTATATTATATTTACTCAAGTATATTTCTCAAAAATGTTTCAGCTAATCTAATCAAAATTTTAACAGAATATACAAAAGAATATTTTACGTTTTCTACATATTTCGAATTTTTTTCAGCCCAAGAAATGATATTGCAATCATTTTTCTCAGAAGAATTTTTCTCGGTTTCCGGTGGTAGAAGAAATGCTACCTTAGTTCCGTTGAAATACTTATAAATCCTTATTTTATAATACAGTGTAGTTGAGAATGAAATTTAATCTACAAATTTTATATCAGTTGGCATGTACGGGCTGGAATGGGTCTGACAGCGACTATTTATTCTTGGAAAGGCCGTGCGAAGACGCAACAAATACCCGCAGAACAGTCTCACTCCAACCTATGCAAATGAGTATATTGTCTTTAAATTTGGATAGAATGGCAGAATATATTTTAAGAAACAAATTATTTTACGTCGGCGTAATGGTTGAACACGTAAAAAACAGTAACCCTGCGCATTTAAACTTTAATACAAAATACAAATATAATTAAAAAAAAAAGAAGTGCTTAGCAAGTAACGATGAATAAACGGAACAAATTATAAATAATTTAATTTTTGGTAGCTCTTTTGCTTATTTCAAAGGCGTACCGCAAGTTCGATCTCACTTGATATTTTGGTCAATAGTGAGAGGGGGCATAAAGCGTGAAAATGAACACTGTAAAAATTTTATCTGATTTTCAGTGCGATCTGAATTTAAACGCTGTCCGATTTTACAGTGGTGGTCTAAATTTAAGACTCAACATGAGTGAAAATCAGACACACCTCTGTCTTAATTTAAGAACTTACCAACTGCATATTGAAAACAAGATGGTTGTGATCTGGAATTCAGATCAACCGGGCTGAAAATAAGCAAGCCTTGGTTGGCTCTGTAATTGGAGCTAACCTGCCAATAGCAGAGACATGCGCGGAGCGTAACCAAGGAGATGGAATTCAACAAGGATTACGAAGCGTGAGGAAGTAAAATTCGAAATCTTGTCATATTTTACTGTACATAGGTGAAATATGTTTCGTGCGATGAATTAATGGTATGAGAGTGTGGCGTTGATACTTCGTTTGTTTGCAGAAGGGAGCCAGTTGTATCTGAGTGACGTTTCATGAGACTAAACTTCTATTTTGTCTACGTATGATGGTTGTAAGAACTAAAAAATAGTCGCCCTCTTCAAGTGACAGCTCCTGCCTCGGTTTGTAGATACTGGCACACATCTGTGGTATCGAAGACTTTGCATGGATTACTGTGTTTCAAATAAAAGTACAAATTTTCAAATTATAATTGAAGTTATTGTTAATGTGTTCCCATTTTAATCCTGAAATCTTTTTCAATGGAAATTCTATGACTTCCGTTTGCTCTATCGAAGAATTTATCCAGTAAAGCAGTATCATCGAGTAAAAATATGAAATTTTAGGGTTTTGGTTTGTGTTCGCGTGAAGTGTTTAAATATGCAGTATTTATAATTAGACATCTCCTTAATGTAGGCTTTAATTTCAATAGCAACCCGCATTATTACGTGAGCCTTATTTTAAGATAGGGCCATGCTGAATTTAAGACAGCCCTCGTCTTAAATTCAGCATGGACCTATCTTAAAATAATTCCCCCTGGTCTGATTTTCAGTCTTGCACCTGACTTAAAATATGCCATCCACTCAATGTAGGCTTCAATTTTATCATCGACCCGCATTATTACCAGACCAGGGCTGACTTAAATCCAGCTTGGGCCTATCTTAAAATAAGTCCAACCTGGTCTAATTTTCAGTCCTGCACCTGCCTTAAAATAAGAACTTCCCCTCAAAGTAGGCTTCGCTTTCAGTAGCAGCCCGCGTTATTACCAGACTAGAGCCTTCTTAAATTCAGCATAGGCCTAACTTAAATTAAGTCTCTCCTGATCTGATTTTAAGTCCTTCACCTGCCTCATTTTTAGACAAGATATTAGTGCTGAAATGCAACATACGCTGTCTTTAAAATTTTGCATATGAAATTCGGATCGCTTTTGTACCTTAAAATCAGATAAACTTTTTAGAATGAAAGGGTGCTAAGAACCTTCAAATGCTTTAATGTTGTTCCCATAATGATGAAACAATTTACTTCTTGTAATCGAAATTAATTAAACGATATCCATAGTAAAATGCATTTCGTACCTTTCCACAAGTTCATTGACTATATGATGGGTTTCACCACCTTGCGGAATCGTCAGGTACATACATGACCTGACGGTGCCGCACGCGCGTCGTACAGTGAACTCCTCGTTATCCGTGCGCGCATTATACGGGCTGAATATTATCCGTGCAGCGACAATCTATTTAGTGTGTCGGCAGTGATCTCAAATGTAAATAATATTATTTTCCTCCAATCGTGACTTTCATCGCGGCCCTACAGACTGGTCAGATGACTTACGCCAGCCTTCGTGCCTTCACCCGAGGCACTGGCAGATTTTGTTGCTTTCTTAGGATGGTGTTATTTATTTCAGCGGCGATACGTATAGAAATGCATCCCGAAAGAACCAAAGAGCGGATGATCCGTGTCCCCCGATCATCAGTGCACCCTTTACCAGTCATCAGGACGGAAAATCAGGCGTTCAATGTACCGTCAATAATTATGGATATATTAGTAGCTCCAAGAAGCCAAAGAAAAGTCTCCGGGAGTGAATATCCACGGGGAGAAAATCAGCATGCTACGATTCGCCGATGACATAGCAGTCATGGAAGAAACAGAAGGAGATTTAAAGAAGACACTAGGGAATATGGAAAGAACAATGACCAGATCTCGCGGCTGAGCTTAAAGCCACCGAGTGCGTCCACTGGGTTGCGGATGGTGGGTCGACCTCTAGATATAGAGGTTAGCTGCAAGATAAGCGAGTTTACTCGTCGAATAAGCAGTCGTGGACAAAAAGCGACGGCATTCTGAGGGCGTATTGGTCTATCCTTGGGTAAGGTAGGCCTTAAATAATACAGAACCTGTGAAGATGCCGGGACTTGGCGATGGAGGCCGCCAACAATTACGCTTCCCATCACCCGGAGGAGAGGGCAGCAGCTCTTCTTCACTTGAGTGAAGGTGGAGACCACAGTGGTCGGTACAGCGACACTCATTTCACTACAGGCGTGGTAACATTTACTTTAACGGCTGTAGTACTGCGATGTGGAAGGCAAGGGGAAACCACCACATTATTATCCCGAAGAGTCGCAGCTACTCCACTCTTTCCTTTATTATCAAGACGTGATGGCACCCTCTCGAGTAAAATATTCCGGAGGTAAAATAGTCCCCCATTCGGATCTCCGGGCGGGGACTACCCGAGAGAGTACATCAGTCAAGTGTGATATTCATTTTAGGGTAGGAACGTGGAACGTGCGATCACTTCAGACCTGCGGAAGACTGGAGAACCTGAAGGTGGAAATGCGGAGAATGGACCTCGATGTATTGGGAATCAGTGAAATGAGATGGCCCGAAGAAGGAGACTTTTGGAGTGGATGTTATAGAATTATTCACACCGGATCACTGAATGGTAACGCTGGAGTAGGCATAATGCTCAGGAAGAGTGCGGAACTGCGTGTGAAGAGCTTCCTGCAATACAGTGAAAGGATTATAATGGTTAAAATTGAAACTAAGCCTACAGATACCATTGTGGTGCAAGTTTACATGCCTACGTCAGACTACGAAGATGAAGAAGTGGAAGACGTCTACGAAGATATCACTGAAGTAATAAAACAGGTAAGAGGAGAAGAAAACCTAATTATTTTAGGAGACTGGAACGCTGTCGTCGGTGAAGGACAAGATGGAAGAATAACCGGAAAATATGGATTGGGAAACCGAAACGAAAGAGGAGAAAGACTGCTGGAGTTCTGCGCACAACATAAGTTAGTGGTTACTAACACATTGTTTAAAAATCACAACCGAAGAAAATACACATGGAAGATGCCAGGAGACAGAGGAAGATTTCAAATAGACTACATTTTAGTGAAGCAGAGGTTCAGGAATCAGGTGAAGGACTGCAAAAGCTGCCCGGGTGCAGACATCGACAGCGACCATAATTTAGTGATGATGAAATGCCATCTAAAATTCAAGAGATTGAAGAAAACAGTAAAGAACATTTGGCAAGTAGAAAAACTAAAGGAGACTCAAAATCAGCTGGAATTTCAAAAAGCAGTAGAAAACAACATAGGAGAGGACCTGACTGAGAAACCAGTAGAAGAGCGTTGGGAAAACATTAAATGTGGACTACAAAAAGCCGCAAAAGAAGTTCTTGGAAGAAGAAAGGTTGTTAAGAAGAAACCATGGATCACGGAAGAAGTCTTAGTGCTGATTGAAGAAAGAAGAAAGTACAAGAATGCGAAAACTGAAGAAGGGCAGCTTTGCTACAAAAGAATAAGGAACGAAGTAAGTCGCAAAGCCAGGAAAGCTAGAGAAATGTGGATGAACAATCTGTGCGAAGATGTACAAAACAACCTTACCATTGGAAAGGTGGAAGCTGCCTATAGGATAGTGAGGAACCACTTCAAGGAACGGAGGGCAAGATGCAATGCTATAAGGGACAAGAATGGAGACCTTTTGATTGAAAATGAAGACAAAGTGAAGAGATGGAAAGAATATCTCGAGGAGTTATACAACGGGAACGACCTCAGCACGAAAGTGATTGAAGAGGAAAGCCAAGTCGAGAAGGATGATATGGGAGCTTCAATATTGAGATCGGAATTCGACGCAGCAGTAAGGGACCTTCGGATGAATAAGGCTTCTGGAATTGATGATATACCCGCAGAACTGATAAGGAATGCGGGAGAGAGGACATTGGCCCAACTTTATAATGTCATCTGCGACATGTACTCAACAGGAGAAATACCCAGGGACTTCGAGAAAAACATCATCATTCCTATTCCCAAAAAGAAGAGAGCAGAGAAATGCGAAAATTTTAGGAGTATAAGCCTGACGACACATGCATCGAAGATATTGACAAGGATCATCTACAGAAGAATAGAACGAAAAGCAGAGGAGTTCCTGGATGAAGATCAATTCGGATTCAGGAAAGGTAAGGGTACAAGAGAAGCAATATTGGCCCTTAGGCTGCTTATAGAGAAGAGAATGGAGAAGAACAAACCGACCTTCATTGAATTTGTGGATTTAGAGAAGGCTTTCGACAACGTGGACTGGAATTCAATGCTTGATATTCTGAAAGGAATTGGAGTTTCCTACAATGATCGAAGAACTATCCACAGTTTGTATAAAAACCAAGTAGCTGTGATTAAATCTGGATCAAGCTGTGAAGAAGCAAGAATAAGGAAAGGAGTGAGACAAGGCTGTGCACTGTCTCCCGTAATTTCTAATGTTTACATTGAGAGAGCCATCAATGAAGTCAAGGAGAAGTATTCTGGAGTGAACATCCACGGAGAAACAATCAGCATGCTACTATTCGCTGATGACATAGCTCTCATAGCAGAGACAGAGAAGGAGCTGAATAAGATGCTAACAACCATGGAAAGGACAATGACCAGACATCAGCTGAAGATCAATAAGAAGAAAACTAAGATATTGGTGTGCAGCAAAAGAGAAGAGGCCAAAAGCAACGTTAAACTGGGAAAACAGAAACTGGAAGAGGTGAAAGAGTTCTGTTACCTGGGAAGCAAAGTAACCAACGATGGACGAAGCAAGAAAGAAATAGTGAGTAGAATAGCCCAGGCAAAGAGGGCATTCTATCAAAAGAAGAATCTACTAACAGCTGGAAATACAAGCTTGGAAGTAAGGAAGCAATTCATTAAAACGTATGTCTGGAGCATGTTCCTTTATGGCAGTGAGGCATGGACGATGACAGCAGCGGAGAAGAAAAGGGTAGAAGCATTCGAAATATGGTGCTATCGACGAATGATGAAGATAAAATGGATCGACCGAGTGACAAATGAAGAAGTCCTAAGAAGAGTGGGAGAAAAGAGAAGTCTACTGAAAACTATAAAAAGAAGACGGGACAACCTAACCGGCCATATCTTAAGTCACGATGGCCTGATGAAGACAATCGTCGAGGGAAAAGTGAACGGGAGAAATGGAAGAGGCAGGCCTCGTATGAGTTACATGGAGAAGGTCGTAAAGGACGTGAAAGAGAGGAACTACGTTGGTGTGAAGAGGTTGGCCGATAGAAGAATCGAGTGGAGGGCTACGTCAAACCAATCTTAGGATTGTTGACCCTTGATGATGATGAATGACCAGATATCATCTGAACGTCAATAGAAAGAAAACTAAGGGATTGGTGAGCAGTAGGTGGAAGAGATTCTGTGTGGAGTTGGAAGAGTTCTGCTACCTGAGAAGCTGAGTAACCAGCGATGGAAGAAGTAAAAGAGAAATTGCCAGTAGAATTGACCAAGCGAAAGGGCATTTTACCAGAAGAAGATTCTGCTTGAAGCTGCAAATACAAGCGTTGAAGTGAGGAAACATTCCATTAGAACATACATCTGGAGCATTCTAATATATGGCAGCGAAGCATGGACAATAACAGCAGCAGAGAAGTCCAGGCTGGAAGCATCTGAAATGTGGTGCTACCGAAGAATGATGAAGATAAAATGGATCGATCTAGTGACAAACGAAGAACTGTTAAGAGAGTGGGAGAGAAGAGATGTCTACTGAAAATAGTAAAAAAGAAGACGGGACAACTTTATGGGCCACATCTTGAGACATGGTGGCCTGATGAACACTATCGTCGAGGGAAAAGTGAACGGGAAGATTGAAAAAGGCAGGCCTCGTATGAGGCAAGGATGGCGTATATGGAGCAAGTTGTGAAGGATGTAAAAGAGAGGAGCTACGTCAATATGAAGAGGTTTGCCGATAGAAGAATCGAGTGGAGGGCTGCGTCAAACCAACCCTAGGATTGTAGACCGATGATGATGATTAGTAACTTTCACGAAGTGAAGCCTCAAACAGTCAGTTGCATTAATTAAATGAATTACTGAAACTTATAAATCTGAAAAATTATATACTTCCTATCAAATTTTTTTTTCAACAAAAAAGCGTAATGCTAAAAATGTACGAGAAGATGATGATAAAAGGAATGTCGGCTGTGGACAATTAGATAGTAATGAGAATGATGGAGAAGGTGAGGTGTTAGTAGCCAATAAAACTGTGCCAATACCCCTCATAAAATGTGCTACTGATTTATTTTACTAGTAATTCTCACTTGCAATACTTGGAGCCTAATCCTGTGAATCCTAAAGTAGGACGTTTTGAAAGGAGAGTAACAAGAGAGTGCTTGGGGATGGTGTAGGACGAAATGAGAGCGATTGAGGAAATAAGAAGGCAAAGGAGTGAAGTGGATAAAGCAGGTATCTAGGAGTGAGGGTGATTATTGGTGCGGATGCGGTTGGGAGAAGAATGTGGAGTAAACGGGGTAAATTGAGGAGAATATTTGGCAGTTTGATAAGAATATTTCCAGTTAGGAATCGTGTGAAACTGATAAAAGATATAATATGAAATGCAGGGGTCGTGAAAAGAATTCACTATCCATCTGAACCTCCCATTTCCAATTGAATCTAATTATAATATTTGCTAATGCCTAGGAAAATTATATAAAAATTACACACACCAACTCCACCAGCTAACTATAATAAAGAAACGTGAACACTCACATTAGTAAGGATTACACGTACACGGTAGATATTTTACCAAGTAAGTACCTACCATCTATCAAAGGAAATACCAAACGAGCAATGTATTTCAGAGAGTTTAGAACCAGCGCATCGGGATTAAGGGTACGCTTAGATACAATACTCGTGGATCTCTCGCGGTTTCCACAGAAAGCGTTGCGTTTAACGCCCCAATTAATATTAAGGCCGCAGTAATTTAATCTCCTCCCGCTACACACCGTTTAGTCGAGCTCTACAGCTCACTTGCAGTATATCAAGTGCTCTTTGGAAGTGAGAAGCAATTAAAACAACTCTTCTCCTCATTTCAAATCTTCTCTCTCTCTCCTTTCATTCCTCGAGGTTAACTCATAGCTCTCTCAATGCAGCCATACCAAGCGCAGAACTAAAATATGTGACTCAATTCCACGACTGCTGAGCACCCCTTAAACTGTTACAATTTGCTTTGAGGAGGCTTAGAAACAAATAAAATTGTTTAAAGGAATATTTAGACATATTTTCCCCTACTTTCTTAACTTACACAGTACGTTTTATTGAAACGAGCACGAAAAAGTTTAGTCTGACTCTGAAAAGTTTAAAAAGCGAAAAGGTTAGTCTGAGTGATGTGGTTTTTTTGGGTGGGTTTATCGGCGATTGCGTAGTTTTCCACCAACGTTTACCACATTACCCTGAAGAAGCCTCCAACAGCGGAGGGGAAACGTTGGTGGACAACCACGTAATCACGGAGAAACCCTCCCCCCCCCCTCTTCCCCCCCAAAAAAAAAACACATCACAAAGCCAAACTAGCACACTATTTTTATACTCGTTAACAGCTGGTAAAGGTGCAAAGATGACCCTAACATTAATATCTATAAGTCTTCTAAATACCCTAATAAGAAGATGGGCCTCAATCGACCAAACAAAAACAAACCCTTATCTATGCTTGAAATAATGTTTATTTGTCGTAAGAAAGATACCCTCATAATATTAAGTCATTCCGGTAGTAAGAAGTCGTTTCAGGCGTAACCTTGTGGAAGTTTTTAATATGCATAATAAAACTCAATGCTAATACTCCACACTAAATTATTGTGGAGTATTACCATTGAGTTTTATTGTGCATCATTCCGATAGGCTTAAAATGGGATCTACCAATACGTATTAAGCAAAATGTGACCATTTCACCGTGAAAAAGTTGGGCAACTATTTAACAATCCCTACAAGAGTAGAAAATAAAATTCAATTTTTTAAAATACGCTTTTGTCCCGTCAGTGCTCTATGACCTACTGTTGACCAAAATATTATGTGCACTCGAGTTTGAGGGATGTTTATGAAGTAGCCAAAAGAAATGCAGAAAATTTCATCACATCAAATTATTTTCCGTTACGTTCTACGTTAATTGAAATACTCATAAATTTGTAAAATTATATTGCTGTGTTTTAGTGCAGTTTGACCAGAAAAAGTGATGTTTTTTTAACGTGTTAGCAATAATGCCGAATTTGGAAATTTATTTCTTGAACACCCATCTGTTGATCTAATACAAGTTAAAACATAATATAAACAATATGCCTTACGAGTTTTTAAAAAATTCCAGAAACTTATCTGTGCAAGAAATGATATTTTAATCATTTTTATGGGAAGAAAAATTTTTCTCGGCTCTGGTTGATCTTGATTGCGCGCCTATTGCTGGATAATGCATTTTTTATTATGCATAGTTGTTAATAACGCTATTTAATTGAATAATTTTATATCAGTTTATATATATGGGCTATGCTGAGTCGGGTCAGTGGTTAACTGTTGCTGGAAAGCTATGCTATGTTGCAGCAACATATACCCGTAGATCCGTATAGCTCTGCTCCATAGAAATTTTAAAATTTGAATCAGATCGGCTGAAGGGTTTTAGAGAAATAAATTTTTAAAGTGTGCGTAATTGTTGAACGAGTAAAAAACAGTCACATTTTGCATTCCAACTTTAAAAATAAAAAAATATATAAGGAAAAAAATTAGTGCAACAACAATCAACGAAAAATAAAACGAAAATAAATGACATGATTAAATGTTCTCTTGCTCTTTTTCCTCACTTCGTAAACTACCTTCAATCTCGAGTACACATTACATTTTGGATATTAGATGGCAGGTTACACCCCACTTCATCCATTGTAATCGTAGCTACACTTTCTCACCTGTCACATAATGAGAATTCGTAAAGAGCACGTCTAAGGGATTTAACTAAACATCTTGGACGTCTTTTTTCTGTGCAGCAGAGATTTTGTGAGGCACTTTCACGCGAGTTACTTGCTTTTGGACTGCTCGCAGAAGGGGATGTTCGAGGGTGGGGGGGAGAACAACCCCAGGGACACGGGACTTTTTGGCTGAGGGGTTGGGGGGGGCTATAAAGAGGTTCCGATCCCGGTTTATCTTGAAATCAAGGCAAAGCTCAGGCGGAGGGGAGGGGTTGAAGGAGTCGAAATTTAATTGGATGGGGAGCTTAAGGAGATTCATCATTCCCCCAAAGCCCGCCCTTCCCCGGCAAGAAAGGAACGGACGAGAATGAGATAACGGGGGAAAGGAGAGAATTCTCGGGTAAGTGACCGAAAACACCGAAGAGGGCCAAGCGTGCCTCTAAATCAAATCCAAATACTTCCTTCCAATATATGCCAGCAGGATGGTGCAAACAGATTTCTCACCAAAGAAATCTATTGACTCCACACTCCACAAAAACACTTTGCTTCATATGAAATGCAACTACACCTACATAATACCATGAAAGCCACCATAAGGCAGGGGGTGAATTCTCACCAAACATGCACTACATATCATGCATAAAAAAGGATTAGCAATAGTATACTAGTCTAAACTACATTATTTAAAAAATATGAAAATATCAAAGGAAGCATGCAAACACATGCTGTTGATCGGGTTAGCTTAAAGTCCTTATACCAACATGCCATAACCCATGATAACCACTTATACACTCGTATTGGATACATTTACCGCTATTCATATCTTTAATCATACGAGGAAAAAGGACATTCTGAATCCGTCGTTTCGACTGTTAATTTCTCTAATTTTGTGATTATGGTCCAGTCTACCACAGTAGGTAAGTTGGAGTCCACAAAATATTTTTAATGTCATCAGTGGAAATTCTGTCTTGGAATTTATTTAAGAGATTAAGTCTAAATTTAAACCTACGATCTGACAATTATTCCCATGTTAAATCATTTAAGAGACCGGTTACGCTAATATGGTTATCGTGCCGTCCCTTTATAAATCTTGCTAATCTTTGCTGAACACGTTCGAGTTCATTTAGACATATTTCATATGGACCCCATATACTGGCAG
Organism: Platycnemis pennipes; assembly: GCA_933228895.1. Taxonomy (NCBI): domain Eukaryota; kingdom Metazoa; phylum Arthropoda; class Insecta; order Odonata; family Platycnemididae; genus Platycnemis; species Platycnemis pennipes. Next base: position 17,223,934 of record OW121856.1, read on the forward strand.
CGTATTCCAAATTAGGTCTAAAAACATAAAAATAAAAGTGATATTTTTGTTTTAAAATATTTGTTTGTACAACGAAGCATGCATTTCACCAACTTATTTTTTTCTGCGAAATAAAAAAAATACAATCAATAAAAAGGAAGTCCTTAGGCTTTACCTGGCGGAATCGTACGTTGGTAAAATAGGGAATAACCACTTAGTAAGATTCCTTAAAAGTTTGTTCAGACATCGAACTATGTTTAGATTGCAGTCCAATGAATTTTAAGGAGATTCGTATTAGGTGATTGCTTTAAGGTGACTTTACTGCAATCAAAACCTAGGTAAGTGTCTGAATAAAGTTTTGTGGAATATTACTAAATGATTTTTCTCCTTGGTGCCAAATTCAATCAGTATAAATTGACAATATATCGAACAAATTTGCCATAATTTCTTCTTTCGATATTTAAAACTACCTGAGCAAATAAGAAATGTAGTCATTTATCTTCCAATACTGTTATGAAGTACAGAATTTTCTATAACCTCAGTTTCCTATCCGTAGTCTCAACTTCAATGCATTGATGACAAAGTTCAATGTTTTCTTAATCATATCATCATTGTATTTGAAAGGTGAATGAATTATCAATTGGAAAAATAGCTCAACTTTTCAGCCACAAATCGCCATCTCCACAGACGCAAGCTAAATCCTTTCCTACTGCTCTCTTGAGAAGTCCATCGACTCACAGGCAACCCCTGGACGTTCCTCCTTGGATTTCGCTGATATTCCCCCCTATATTATTGAAAACTCCTAAAAGGCTCCGTACCCTATCATGAAATAGTCATCTAACAAGGGCGATTTTCGTATTTTCTTCAGCGAAGGGACCCAGTTCCGCCCACTTCCTCGTCTTACGGGCAAGCGCGCAAACTCAAGTTGATCCTTTTTCCTATACGGAGCTTGGCCGCACTATTCGGGCTCCATTCGCTTAACTGCCTCCCACGCCTCAGCGAAAATGTGAGACCGGGAGAATAAGGGAGCGAAATGGCTCCTCCTTAGTATCTACTGTATGAGTTCAAGATAAGAGTTTCAAACATAATCCCATTCAGTTACCTGTATCACTCTATAAAGACGAGTCGAAAGACTGACAACATAATCCATGGGCAGTACAGACATTCATTTGGACACCGAGAGAGAAATGTACCCCATCTGATTACAAGAACATGGATTTCTATTCAACTGACGCCTTAAACTTAAGTTTAATTAAGTTAACTTAAGTTTAATGCTGAATTTCAAAGTAAATGTTAAGGCAATATGTATTATTATATCCCTAAAGTAATTAGAGAATTTTCACGCATAACGACGGCTTCAAGATTAAAGACGTCTGGTGTATTTTGAGACTCATTCAGAGTCATTCAGAGAACACTTGGAAATCATAATATGCAATGTATAGAACTAATATGTTGGCTAGTTTGTGTTGCGTAGGCACTTTTAAGAAACTTACTCTCCTTACCCATGTGGGTTGACAACCTCAGTGAGAAAATAGTGTTGTCAGTAAAAAAAATGCTTAATCCATCGAGAGATATAAAATTGCTATTTCATAAATACTGATATTTAAACTGCAATTATATGGTGCGTTTCTAACTAACGCGTTCTTTTTATGCAGAAATATATTTTTGCTCCATGCTCATTGCTGTAGTTTGATTTTGAACGCGCACCTACCACATACTCTTGAGTTGCTAAGCAGGAAGAGATGTAGGGCCAAGTACACTTAGATGGCCAACGGTATTATTTTTCACAGATAAAGGGAAATGGGCCTTGGAAGTGAAATCATACGTCCCTTGCTGTTGTTTTCACCATATCCATGCACTCTAAAAACCTTGGATATAGGCCTCTTATGCCCTTAGTACTCTCTCCTAACTTATCCTTCCTGAAATGTAAATTTCCACTTGTGAACGGAGGACTTCAATTATTTCTCGACTTTTTGTCGCCAAATATGTTTTGGTTAGTTTCTAAGCACTTCCTTGTTGCTTTTTCCACCGTTCCGTTGCCAAGACGACATGGTGAGTTCTTGGCTGCCTCATTTTCTTTTATTTTCAAACTTCTTTCCGCTCCACCAGATACACACATGCACTCCACTTCACAAAACCATTAATACTTACAATTTTTTCGTCAAGTTTTCCTTCAACATTCGACGGCCATCATCAATAATCCTTTTCTTCATCTGGTACTGCCGACTTGAACTGCCAATGGTTATTTTCGGATCTCATCTGACACATTATATTGAGTTCCCTTGTTCATCAGACCAATCAGTGAAAAGCTCAGCAAATGTTGACAATATTTTAAGTGTCTGAGAGTAATCGGCGCACTGTAAAAATTTATCAGCTAAACCATTATTCAAAAATGCATTCGTACTGACATATTTACTTTCCACTAGCGAAATAATATTCTCAAGCAAAATGATATTGAGTTCCGCGACGGAAGATAGATCATTCACCGACTTACAGTGATTAGTGTTGCCCATCGACCCAAGTGGAATATTGAGGGCACATTTCAAGATAAATGATCTTTGGGAAATATTCCTTACATTTTCAAGGAGTTTTATCATTGTTGATGAACTCTTGATGGAATAATAAAACTTTCTGTTTTGTATGCACAAGCCAATGATTCTCAAATCTTAAAAAGTAATTTGCGTTGTTTAAAAGGTCTATAACTTACCGGACACTACAAAAAATACTATAACCTTGCAAAAAACATCAGAATTACTGTTTATATATCATGTGGTTGTTTATTTTGATGTAATTTTAACCTTAAAGCTGCAAGGAAGACAACCAAGTGGATATAAATTGTGGTTGGCTTTAGTCTAAGATACTATCAGAGGAAAACAGACTCAATGTGTTCTTTTAGGATCGGAGTGAACCTATCTCGTAATGATCTCTTCCAAGAGAGAATAAAAGAGATTCAATTCAAAATGGCTCTAAAAAGATTCAAATGCGTTTATTAAACTATATTATGGACATGATCACGGCTCATAATGACTCTATTAATCTGTTTTTTTATAATTTATTCATTTACAACCTTTTTTTTGCATAAGAGAACCAAAACGGACATCAGATGTGGATTTTAGACAAAGCTAGCGTTCACGAAAAAGCATTTCAACGCAGTGTGTGCCGGTCTATGCTTTGAACTCCTAGCTTGTAAATAGAATTTAAATTTTCTAATCTTACATCCTAAATGGAAGCACGTTCCCGTTTAGCCAAGTTCCCAACTTTGCATTATAATTGCAATTGCAATTATAATTGCATAAAAATATAAACCTTTGAAAAGCAACGCTCTCCTCGCGTATTTTGCAGCATCATCATCATCATTAGAGATTTTTCAACAGCACTAGGTACTTGGAAATATTTTGCTTGATCTACTCTCCTCAGACAGACTCCATCAATGCTCCATACTCCTCATATTTTCCAACTCTCATCATGACGTTCAAAATTTCTGAATAATCGTTTTCCGCTTTTAATTCCCAGCCATCATCCACTTTTCAACCATATTATCCTGAAGAACACTGGCTTTCAGTAACTCCTCCATCCACTTCATACGCATGCTCCAAATGTTCGCCGACAACTTCCTTTCTTCGCCCATAATACACATAACTTCCTCTTCTTTCGTCATATTCTCAGATTAGCCCTCCATCTCTCGATTGTTGCCGATCTTACGTCCCGAAGGACTGATGGAGTACTTCACATGAGGAGCTCTCTAAGATTCAAGTAGGGTCCAGAATTCTTCGGAAAATCCACTTTGTAGGAATTTTCTGGGATGGGTAGCCACAGACAAAAAATTTTAGTCTCCGCCTAAGGTAGGTATATACAAAATTGTTGGAGTAGTCTGTGGTGCATGATGCATGTGTTAATATTACTAATATTTAGGTATATGGTAGAGAAACACAGATAAATATATTTGGTGAACATCTTTTTAACCATCAATCACCTCGTTGCTGTGTAAACACTAATTATACAGTTGCATGTAAATCCTATTCCTAACTTGTTTCCATCCACATCTAATGTCGGCGCAGAAATTATGTGCACTCGAGTTTTAATACAATTAACAAATTAATAGTGAGGCCTACAGAAAAACTAATCAAACCGTTATATGACTAATCATATCATAATTGGTGCTCGTTTACTAAGCCTTAATATTTTTATAAGTTCAGAGGCAGATTTTTTGCCGTTTTTTCCTGGAAAATATGTTTAAAAGTGCAGATGAAATATTTTCGTGTTCCGCTATGAGATTACTTACCTTTCCTGATAAGGACCGTCATAGCAGCGGGAATACGCATACAAATTCACTGAAACAGTTCATTGTACGATCAGTCAATAAAAAAATGTTCTTGGCTTGTAACCATCGTTGCTTTCCTATCTAGGCTGAAATTTGAGCATGTTTTCATGCACCATCCAGCTTATAGTTTCAACTACAAAATATAGTATATGGATTGCTGTTAATATTCTCAATTCAACCAAGATGGATAAATGATTAAATTATCACTTGGAAAACAAAAGGAAAAAATCACAGGCACCAACTTTTACACGACAACTTGTATCATAGTAAACAAGGAGACGCTTTTTATATTGTGAATATAAAATAACCAAAAATAATAGGGAAAATCCAGTTAACGCAACAAAAATCAGGCACCGAAGTGAGAATAATTTCTGATAGCAGCGAAGAAGGGATTTATTGCTTTATTTTTATTGAGAAAATGCCAACATTCCAATTAAAACATTTGTTGGCGCTCTGTGCTTCGGTGCGACGGGTTGGTTTCGGCTGTTCGTGGAAGGCACGAGCCAGCCCGAAGTTGGGTAGCTGGACGCCAGCAGCCGAGCATGCGAGTGTTATTGGAGACGTATATGCACGTCGGAACACGGGAGAACGCGTACAAAGTGATGTGGGCAATTCACTTGCCGTCTTAACATCAGCGAATGAACACCAACTCTTGTAATCCAACAGAAAATAAACTCATTTTTGTATCCAACATGACGAAATCAACGAGTGAGAATTCCAATACGATATTTTGTTCCGAAACCACAAATCTACACTGTTGATTACTTACAGAATGATGATGCATAACATTAAATATATGCGCCATTTAGCAATAAGGATGTACTTATTACTGTGAATAAGCTTGATTGATTTTTTTCAAAACGTGCTAGCGGGAGAGAATTGATGAGAGAAAATTGCAAAATGAAAGCAAATTCTCCATGAAAATAATTTAACTCTTTGAGTGCCACACGACGATATATTGTCGTCTGTGAGGAGACCTGTTGAAAAAATGTTTTTCTCATTCTTTAGCTCTTGTAAATTGTACATAATACAAGTAAGATTTTTTTATAACTACGTGGAACAATAATTTCGATTTTTAATTGAAATGTTCAACAGCTTTAGTAATTAAAATAACTATATGTCGGATTGAATTTTCCGAGCGCACCATTTGGTTCTTACGAAACTGCTTCTGGTGCGACACTATGGAACTACATTGTTCGTTAGCGTAAAACCAATTGACTTTCTTCCAATATATTCAACTTTATATTTATGTCGGAGATATTATATTTGGCACGTTCTTATTCTTTTTAAATGCTTTGAAACATTTTGTTGCCAAACCAAGTTGCTGTGATTAAATCTGGACCCAGCTGTGAAGAGGCAAGAATAAGGAAAGGAGTGAGACAAGGCTGCGCACTGTCTCCCGTAATTTTTAATGTTTACATCGAGAGAGCCATAAATGAAGTCAAGGAGAAGTGTTCTGGAGTTAACATCCACGGAGAAACAATCAGTATGCTACGATTCGCTGATGACATAGCTCTCATAGCAGAGACAGAGAAGGAGCTGAATAAGATGTTAACAACCATGGAAAGGACTATGGCCAGATATCAGCTGGAGATAAATAAGAAGAAGACTAAGATATTGGTGTGCAGCAAAAGAGAAGAGGCCAAAACCAACGTTAAACTAGGAAAACAGAAACTGGAAGAGGTGAAAGAGTTCTGTTACCTGGGAAGCAGAGTAACCAACGATGGACGAAGCAAGAAAGAAATAGTGAGTAGAATAGCCCAGGCAAAGAGGGCATTCTTTCAAAAGAAGAATCTACTTACAGCAGGAAATACAAGCATAGAAGTAAGGAAACAGTTCATCAGAACATACATCTGGAGCATTTTTCTTTACGGCAGTGAATCATGGACGATGACAGCAGCGGAGAAGAAAAGGTTAGAAGCATTTGAAATGTGGTGCTACAGAAGAATGCTGAAGATTAAATGGATCGACCGAGTTAGTAACTAGGAAGTGCTAAGAAGAGTAGGAGAAAAGAGAAGTCTGCTGACAACTCTAAAAAGAAGAAGGGAAAACTTAATCGGCCATATCTTGAGACACGATGGCCTGATGAAGACTATCGTCGAGGGAAAAGTGAACGGGAAGATTGGAAAAGGCAGGCCTCGTATGAGATATATGGAACAAGTTGTGAAGAGTGTAAAAGAGAAGAATTACGTCACAATGAAAAGGTTGGCCGATAGAAGAATCGAGTGGAAAGCTGCGTCAAACCAATCCTAGGATTGTTGACCAATGATGATGATGAAACATTTTATTCTCTGCGAAGTACATCACATTCTCGTTTGTTCTGCGAACGATTCATGAGATAAAAATACGTTAGGCTTCAAAACATCTCTGATATGTCGCTTCTGATGTGATAATTTGTTGCTGACTGACCCACTGCGATCGAGTCATTGGTTTTCAGCTACGAAAGCAGACGAAAAGATACTACGAAACTGCTATCATGCTATCTCTCGCAGCTGGTGCGTTGAGTCAGCTGGAGTGTTGAGTCAGCAATGTGGTTCCGATTGTCAGCCTCGTTATCATAGTAGTTACGGTAGTAGTTATTGAAAGATGATGCTGGGTATACAAAATACAATGTGTGCCATCCCTTGTTGTTTTTTACACAATGAAATTTCACGTCATGAAATGTCAAATAAAACTTTAGTGTGAGAAAGAAAAAGTATTTAAGAAGTGACGAGCTTCTTATTCTAGGATTACGAGAAAAGAAATCACAAAAAAGCCCGTTTTATTACTGTCCTCCAATACGATAGGCAAAAGCAATTCAGTCATTCGCAAGGGTCAAGAATTTCCAAAGGGAAGTCCACAAATCATTGAGCAGTACAATTGTTACATGGGAGGCATTTATTCTTCGGATATTATGTTGTATGTGTATTTACATGAGAGAAGATTAATTGAAATACTGGAAGAAAATGGTTTTCAATGTTACTTCTAGAATGGTGCTAAATGCTTATGCATTACTTATATTACTTACAAATGAAACAATCCTGAAAAAATATATCAAGAGTACAGTTTATGTCAGAAATAATAGATAGCAATGTGAGTGAATGGTTACTTAGATGGAATAATCCCAGTCAGTCAACTCCCAGGACAGTATCGCCAGGAATTTATGGGATAAGGAAACTTTCGGGGCGGAGGGAAAAAATGTGTGCTGTATGCAATAGGAAAGGCGGTGGCCCTGTCCATAGATCTAGAACTACGTGAAACGTGAATAAGGTCTACATGGATTTTGTGTGTCTCATCATATTTGTGAATAATATGTAAATTAGTTATTTACTTACCGCAAATTACTTGGATATTATATACTCATTTCCTATAAAAATAATAATCTTTTATATTTGCCAATGGTTTGTTTCCTTAAAGTTCATGTTATTTCTCGATTTACCGGTCAAAATTGAGAAATAAAATTATTCAATCCTCCAAATTCCAAAGTAAACTATGACAATTGCGTGCCATTGAGAAAATCAGCAGATTTTTTTCATATTAAATTGGAATGAAGTATTCACTTTCAAATGCAGAAAAAATCATGTAAAATAGCAAAAATAAACAAATGATGATTTTTAGAATAAGGCCAACAAAATAAGCAAAATACCGATGGCATTTCTAGGAGTACACACCTAAAAATCGGTGGCACTCAAAGGGTTAAAAATGAGATAAACCAATATTTATACAAATGGCTCTGCTTTTGTCACTCTGTCGAATTCGACCTGGGGGGTTGTTTGAAACTGTCGGGATTATCTTGAATAGGTAACCAAGGTGTCGCGTAGTGTAAACCCCAATGGTTCGTCAATTTGGTGCGTAAAACTACTGATTACAACCTCATTCATTGTTTACACTTGTGTTTAATCTGATCTTGGGGATCTATTCTCAAGACAGATGAGAAAAATGGTAATGAAAACTATTACTTACACTGTAACGAGCGATTCAGGCACAGATAATTTACAAACCATTCGTGTTTATAACACGTGACCCTTGGTCACCTATTTGAGATAATCCCAAGGATTTGAAATGCATCCCTTCTCTAGGGTTGTGTTTAAACCCTTCGGGATTATCTCGAATAGGAAACCAAGGAGTCACGTGGTATAAACATGAATGGTTCGCAAATTTGATCAGTTGAAAACACTGATTATAGCCTTATTCATTGCTTATACTCCTGTTTGATTTCATTGGGGGATTCTATGGTCGAGAAAAATATAATCATTGATTTATCTCCATCCCTATAGTCGAGAGAAATGAAAAATACCCCAATTGAAAACAATAATGATATTGTAACGAGCGACTCAGACACATTAAATTTGCAAATAATTCTTTTTCATACCACGTGGCTCCTTGGTTATCTATTCGAGATAGTTACGATGAAGCAAACAAAACCCCCTGGAGACGCCAGCTGGAATGCCGGCGAAACCATTGTCAACTGAAGGCCACAAAAATGAAAATTCGAGAGTCATGCAGAGTCGTTCAATTCCACGCCGTGGAAATCACCGAAAGAGCACAACTTAATCGTTAATTACAATTATCTAGATTAATTAAAACTTTGTGCTAGAAAATAAGAATACGTTTCAACATTAAGTGTGATAGTATTGATCATATCCTTCTAGAAATAATTTTTGCGATACATTCAAGTGCCTACATCAGCGAAGCTACAATTTGCTATCGAGCATATTGCGGGTATTTTACTGAAAAATCACTGACTAGCATATTTAACCCAATAATACATTAGAGGAATGATAAAATTTTTAAAACTTCTCTTGCTAATTTTCCTTTCAGTTTTTATTCCCTAATTAATTATCATGAATAATAATAATGATGTTTCCTTTCAAAGAATTGGCATAAGAAAAAATACCATCTTCTGCTAAATGGTTTTGTCTCAAAGGGATTTTTTCATTGTCCACTCTTTTTTACAACTTCCCATATTCATTAAATGGAAAGCGGGTTTTTTTTGCCTTTCGTTCCTCTTAGGGGATCAAAATGGAGAAGCATTTCACCCTATCTGGAGTGGGCACCTCTTTCTTTACTCTTGCAACTAAAAATTTATCACGAAGGCAGCAGACCTTTCCCTGTCTGACGCTCCAATTGTAAAGCAAACCAACTGTGCCATTTTCCTCCATCGAGTTCAAAGTTCAGCTTTGTCCTCAAGAGTTCTTATTCTTTAGCAAGCGTCACTCTTCCTGGGAGGAAATCTGGCGAAGAGATTCAATCTATGCAGCGATCCACCGTGTTTCCTTCCACCCCACATATCGAGAGATTTGGAGTAATTTCTATTGTTCCCATTATGAGGAAGATATTGAGATTTCCTACCCTTCTACCCCGAGTAATCTCCCATTATCATGATGATCGGAGTCTCTTTTTCTCAATTGAGTCTCGCAAAAGGCCGCCTAGTACCTCAGATCGGTGAACTAAGAGTACATTTTAGATTACGAAAATTGCAGAATCGGATGTTACCAAGCATGTATCAATCGTTGTGGAACCGCATATACGCTGAAATGCACCGCAAGCAGTTTAATCTCGGATGAACGTACCTGTGAGAAGTTGGGAACTTATTTCCATGTGTGGTAGAATGAAAAATACTAGGTTGACAGATGCATTTTTACTACTTTATTTCAGGTTAAGTGTCCTTGTTAAAATAAAATTAAATGAAATTTCTGCACACCATGAGGGTTCGTGGTGGACTGCTGGGTAGAGCGCTGAGCTACCGACCGGAGTCCCGGGTTCCTATATCCCGGGCAAGACCTTTCTGGGCACCCCCGCCTAAAAACCTCGTGATTCGATTTTTTGTGTCAGACCTTCGCAGGAAATCGCAGGTAACCCAAAGAAAGGAACTTGCCCCCCTACCCTGAATATGGGAATACCACACGCCAATGGATTAGTTAGGGGTAAGCTCTACCATTGTCTATCAAAAACCAACCTTCGATTTCAGCACAATTTTATTGCTTCCACATTAACAACATGATCACATGAGAGGGACTATACGATTACATTTTCCGTCATTCGATCAGCCAACTCATTTAATTTTGTGTTTACCAATTGTAGGGAGCCGCAAATATGTTGAAATTCACCGCAAACTGTTTAATCTCAGATGAATCACCAGTGAGAATTTGACAACTCATTTCCATGCTTGGTGGAATGAAAGATTACCAGGAGGTAGCCGTTGACAGATGCATTTTTATTATTTTCATCCAGATTAAGGGTCCTTGTGTAAAGAAAATAAATGGAAGCACTGCGCGTCACTGCGTACTGCTTGATGAAATTTTGGAGTGCTCAGCATAAATGTTTTCCGAGTCTGAGTGAAAAATAATAATGGCGTCGCGGAAGCAATTCATTGGAATTTTAGAAACGAGCGGGATGCATTCCTCTTCGCCTATGAAACTCATTTGAGTGTGTGCGTACGAGTGCACATCGATGGAACCATTTAAAAATAGAGAGAGAATGCCCGAACCAAAGCTGGCGGAAAACTCGACAAACGTGCTTTAAAGCCATTCCCATCGTTGCTTCTCACACAGTCAGGTAAGCTGCTTACAACCAGCGTACTACTAGGAAGTCTACATTCTACATTAACCGCCTAGCGCGGCTTTAGCGCTGGATGGGGTTCACCATTGGTCGTGACTTCTTTGAATCCCTTTCTCCCTAGCGTTGCCATCCTTAATGGACCGCGAGGGCCCAAAATCATAGTACCTTGAACCTCGGTAAAATTTCCACGGGAATTAAGGATCCTAGGTAGCGTAGTGATCTGCGCAGTGGCCCGGAAAGCAAAGGTACATGGTTCGATTTCCGGTCCAGGTGAATTTTTACTCATGGTAATTCATGCGAATTTCACCGCCGGTCAGGCGGCTGGCTTGAAATATCCTAAATGCGTTATACCATTAAAAAAATGCTACGTGTTTCCTTGAAAAACTCTTTCTGGATATTTTTCCTTGTAGTTAAAGGTGTATACCTGAAAATGATTTATATTGAAACCTTTAATATTATTTTGCTAACGTAAACCTTAATTTTCGGGAACATTTTCAATTTATTTTGAAAATTGTTGGATATCACAAGAATCGTACAATTAATTTTACTAAGGCAAGTCCGATGATCGTTGATCCAATTGCGGAACCCTAGCCGCAGGAGCAATAAAATCAACGAGGTATCCTAAGACGACAGCGGCGACCCACAGCATTTTTTCTCCTTCGGTTCCCTCTCCCATCTTCCCCCAACGCCACCAACCGACACCAGGGGTTTTCCAAATTTTGAATAAACTGACCTGTCTCTCTCAGCCACGCTTCAACATGATCCCTCCTTGTTCCCTGTTCCTTTTCTCTCTCTCCACCCCCACCCCCCGCTGCCCTCCCCTACGACACTTGTTTTCAAATAGAAAGCTTCACTTGGCAATGATGCAGTAGCATCGGATCTAGTCGAAATTAGTTTTTACTTGTGGAAAATTGTAATATCTTTCCATTAATATGGAACGTTTCCACCACATCACGCCTGAATCTGGTTTGTTTATTCGGACAGTATTTCCATAAAAAGTTGGGCCGAGTTATAGTATTCTTCATATTTTATTGTGATTAATTGGACTCTAATCTTACTAACGGTTTTTCCGGGAGTTTAGGTGATTACAAAAATGATGAGATGGAAATATTTGCCCGACGTTTCGGAAAATATAAATAAATTCCTTCAACAGGGCTAAAATGGGATAAACCACCAATAAACATTGGTAGATTTAGTTACAGAGTATTTTCAATTCAAAAATGTTTTACAATACCTATATTTCTTTACAAAGTTAAACGCCAATAATACAGAAAATCGCTTTTTTAGACCTGATGAAGGAAATTATATATAATTCCCGAAACGTCGGCCAAGTAGTTCAATCTCATCATCTTCATAAAGACCTGAACTCCCGAAAAAAAACACTTGTATGTTTAACAAGATGTCTGTAAATCAGCCTTCTAACCGTACTGTCATCATCTGTATTCTTAAGGGACGAAAGCAAATTCTATTTTCTTGCAAATACAAGTTAAAAAGACCGTCCTCGTAACAGCATATACAGTCTTTCGGCTTAAAAATCTCTAAAATACAAGGCAGATTCGTAAAAACCCATAAACGCAGCAACACAAATCAAGGGGAAAGAAACATTATCGATGTAGGCAGCAAGAACATCAATAGTTTCTGACTACAGAATTAAGTAGCATTTTCCAGGGTCTTACGCTGTGTTTAAATCCCTGCGAACACATTCGAATAGTTCCGCTTGAAAATCCCTTTAATACCTGCAACGACTGCACATGTGCCCAAGCAATTTTGATCCAATGGAATCTTTTGGGAAAACCTAAAAAGAAAGTAATTGCACTCTGCATCTGCAATGGCCACAATCTTTCTTCTTCATTCCTACTAAACTTTTAAAACGACAAGAATTTCCCTCTGCCTTTGTTTACTCCTACTCATTATCTTTCCATCGTAAAGTACGATGCTGCAGAAGCGCTTAGAACGGGGGTCACTGATGAAGATTACACTTAATATGCCCGGACCGTAGATAGAGAATGGCTCAATGTTTCAGAGTGAATCGTTTCCGAACTCCATTATCTCTTGCAAGCGTTCTTTTAAATCGGGTCACTTGTGTCCAACAGTAGCAGTAAAGCTGGTTTTCTATTTTCGTGTTCCGCATTACAAACGCCTTGAGTGCTTTCTTCCCTAATGACTGGTACACACCTGCTCTCTAGTATCCGCAGGAGAACAATTATTCAGAAATTAATTCTGAGGCAAGGTGCTGCAAGCTAAATTAAGATAAAAAGGAAATGAAAACAGAAATAAACTGAGGTGAAAAACACTAATTTCTCTGCGAAAGTCGTGTATTTAACGTAAAACCCAGCATTTTGGATGCATTCAATGATTGCGAACAGGGCAATAACTTTACGGAGTCACCTGCTGCTATTCACAATTGCATAATTTCCACAGAGAAAACACATCATCATCACCTTGTTGGAAATTTTCCCACAAGAATTGCCTAGGATGTAGGGAAAAGCAAAGTAAAAATCAAATTTCCTTAAAAAATTGTTTCATTAAGGAATTCCCTTATATTCTAGCGAATTTTTTCCCTAGAATTTTTCCTTTGAAAATTAAAGATGTGGGGCATTATTTCCATAGAAAAACGCTGTTCCAGCGAGAATTCCGTCTCAGGTAAATTTAAGGAGAAATTTCCGAAATATTATTTACAATAATTCGCTTTCAAATAATCAATTTAGTTAAGTGTGCTCATTTTAGCATACTTGGCTAACCAATATAACTAAGGATAAATAACACTAGAAGTGGAGTAATTCTCGAGTGAATGACCATGAGTGGGAAAATAATTAAAATATCGATTAACACAAAACTTCATTCTGCATCATTTCAGTCAAACCTCCCTACAACGAATTCGCAGGGACTGGAAAAATGACAACTTCGTTGTACGGAGATTTGTAATTCGCAGGTTATATTCGGGTTGCGTAGTCTCAGGAGAAGCCAAGAATCTACATCTACGCTGTACCCCGCAAGCCACCGCGAGGGTGTGTGGCAGGGGGTGAAGATCACCAAATACGCACTATTGTCATGCAACTAGGTTACTACATGGACACATTAAAATAATAGGGTCCACATGCAGCTACATGGTTAGTATTCGTGTTGCTGTAAGACGCGACCCTTATTAATTTTGCAAGCAAGTTTAAGAGGCCAAAAAATCATTTTAACATACCACATAACCACCACAGTAATTGACGGTAAAGCATGATTGGATAACTGAAAGTCATGACTAGTCACTTAATGTTTATTTTCAATGATGTCCCTGGTTTCAAGACCACAGTTTTACCCAGCCTGCTGCACATTTTTTTGAAGTTGCCGCATTCATATAATTCGTGTCAATAGATCAAAAGGAGAGAGGAATTCGAAGCCAAGACCGATCTATTACTGGGGAAAAACTCGAGGAATACTTTAAAATAGAAATAATGAAAAGTTGAGGCAAAACTTCAGCAATCGGATGTTAGACTCCACCGCAGCTATGCGTTTCATTTTGGCCTAGTTTCACTCACCTGCCGTCCCAGACGAAGAAGACTAGGAGAACTTCGACCTCTTCGGGGTAAAAGGCGAACATCCTAACCTAGTTGGCCTATTGACGCCACCACCGATTTTGGAAAATTGTATTGCCGTCTTTGAATTCCCGATATCTAGCCGATTCTTTCAAATGCAGTAAAAACTTGATTGTTCACCCATAGTTTGAAGAAGTAATTAAAGACAGTTAATCGACAGAAGTAGTTTCAAAAATCAATATGTCTGAACACTCCGTATTCCTATTGAGGTTATCTGGAGAAAAATTCGAAGGAAAAAACGTACTGTGTTGCGTTTTCCACACGCGAATCATTTCGCTCTCCTGATATGTTCAGTATTGTGCAACATTGTTAACCTTTCTACTTCAATTTAAATCAGCCGTTGGAATGAACAAGTCAACAAGTAACGGTAGATCCACCCGGTTAAAATGTAATCAAATTTTTTCCTGGCTAATAAAATTTGATCAAACTAACGTAAATATACAGATTAGGAGGGAAAAAATGTCTACGCTCGTAAACAAATTTATAAACAAGCGTTCTATCAGACGTTATTTAGTTATAAAAATCGATTCAACTCTCCAGAAAATATACACTCCTTAACTCAAGGGACTCGACTTTTTAATGAACGCTGAAAGCCTTGAAAGGAAAATTCCCTTCTAATTGTTACAGGATTCCTTGTCTCCATCTTAAAGAACTAGTCATCACGTGCGATGTGTTCCACGTATTGCCTTTTTATTGTCCCCATTCATGCCTATTTATTGGCCATAGTCTAAATAAATATGCATGTTTTCGCAGCTATTTCTCCAACAGAAAGTAAGAATGTAAGGGACCGGTGGTATCCTGAAGGAGAGCGACCCGCTTGGCATTAATGCCAATATGGCGGAACGAAATGGGAAAACTGCCTGTACGGCGCGGCGGGGGTAGGAGATAAGCACTGTACTCTGGTGTACATACATATGCATTCCAAATGCCTTTTCCTGCATTAAAATTTCAGAAAAAGTCGTTTAAGATAGTAAAATAAAGAAGGGAATTACCCTGTCGGCCTTGGTGGCGACGGGGTAATTCCCTCGTCTGTCAACCCCAGGGTCGCGGGTTCGAATCCCGCCCGGGGAGGATTTTCACTTTCCGGGGCATGGATGTTTGTAATGTTCAATCTGTTAATTGGAAGAGAGGACTATGTGTCCTGAAATTTGCAGACTAAAATAAGACAAAATAAATAAAGACATAAAATTTCTTTAAAGAAGACAATGGATTCTTAACAAACACTTTATACGTTTATAAGGAATCCTGTTTCCATACTCAAGATGAAGATAATAACACTTGCAGCGCTTTCACTTTAATTACGGTTAGATCGCAAACCATACTTGCCACACACAAGTATATTTATCAAGATATTCTGTATCATTTCGACACTGTGTCTCACAACAATGAACGGTTTGTCGGTTTTAAACACACGTATGGAATTGTTACGTGTTTTATTTTATCTATATAAATACTTAATTTTCACAGTAACTCCTAATAAAATTCCCCTAATTAAAACTCCTAATAACCTTTTACACATATCGCGCTCTCAATGGCAATATTTCAAATACAATTGTTCACAAATTAAAATACTAAAATAAGAATGGCAATGAGGTGAGTCGAAGACATATTCCTCCATTTGTTCATGCAAAAGCTTTTCTTACTCACTCACTGTGACTCTCGCTTGTCACTCAGTGCTAAAAGTTTTAATAAGAAATAATTTATTAAAATATGAAATATTTTATCTCTAAAATAGGAATTTAAGGAGCCACATAGGAGGTAGTGAGACACTGGAAACTCATAAAAATCCTTTGATTGCTAGTATCATAGATACCTGTGTGTATACATTGGCCATATCATGTCAAATTGATCTGGTGATTTCCCTTAGTGTAACTAATAGTGTAACCAAATGTGGTAAAAGATCATAATGTCAAAGGAAAATGAAAGTCCCAAAGAAGTTTTCCAGTACATGCAACCGTTTACTAGAAATTGCAACGTTGCAAAAGTAGCATTCTGCAAAAGTGATTACCCATTTGACGAATCGATCCCTTGCGTCACATCACAGCAATTGTATTTACGTAGGGATAAGAGAGGAAACTCCTAGGTACCATTACACCGGTTCCTGGAAAGAATTATCGGATTATGGGCGAATAGGGCGCTAACGAGATAATTAACTCACCGCAATGTAGGGATGTTTTAAGTCCTTTCATTTGTCAACCATATTCAAACAAGGCAATTAATATGTAATGGACTTTCATCGCTCATATACTTTTTTAGTTATTTTACAAATTATTTTATAAAGTTAATTGAAATCGCACAATTATTCTACCCAATATAGAAAATGCAGCATTGAGTCGTCTGTCACAGATTGCCATAAATCGTAATGGCATGTATATTCTTCCGGTCCATAAGAAAGATGTTTTCGAACGTATACCATTGCCTCTACCATTTAATTATATGCCTTAAAATTACAAATAACATGAATTTAAATTAATTTAAATGGTTATAAATAAATAGGCTATTGAGATGTTCCATTTGTAGTTGAATATTGGCAGCCCTTCACGGAATATACTATAAAAGTAGTAAAAATGGAGTCTATGATACACGGTTACATACTGAGCAGAATACAATGAAAGAAGCTATGATGTTATCACCATTAAGACTGATGCTAAGACTGTTATATACCGAACTGATGGAGTTAAATTTAGGGCCGAAACAAAATTTCTCGAAGTGATTCTCACGGATGTGTGAATCACTTTGAGGACTTAATATACAGAATCACTGAAATTTACCGATTTATCGAAATATTATTTCTATTTTCTCAATAATAAAGACAAATCAGTAATAAGGGAGGTCACTGAGGATTATTTGAACCCATTTGTTAGAACTTTTTGCTTCTAAAAGAAAATGGCTGCGAGAAAAATACTTACTTGTTAGGAAAACTGATAACTAAGTTTTGTCGTAGAAATGTATAATGTATTTCATGAGCTTACAAATAAACTTCTCAGGTAAGGCTGTTACGATGTTTACTTTTTTCATTTGTCTTTACTATGTCATTACAGCAAATCTAACCTAAAAAACTCACCTCCAAGCGCAATAAAAATCACTGATAAAAAAATAGTAGATTTCATGCGGTAAAGGGGATCCATTGCTAATTTGACATCTCCAGGTACATTACGGGGTGACTGAAGTTATTACGCCAGTACAGCTTCTACCTTAATAAATCTAATTGTGAAATTTACAGTTATTTTTTAATTTTTGTGATTTACATTACACAAGGCTGTCTAAAGATATCGAATGCTGAATAATTGATGATAAAACACAAAGTGACGTCGTGGGGGCATTGACTTGGAAAGGAAATCACTTTTTCATGCACAAAAAGGTTAAACAGACGCAAAAATTTAACCTTAATGAAAAAATATTCTTCTAGCCAGAGCCATTCACTCATAAAATAAAAATAAAAATACTCAAAAGCTAACGCCCACCAAATGAGCAACACTAAAGACTTCTACGTCATCCATCTCCCTCCCTTGACTGTTTGGGAAAGAAGTTCTGCCTACACAACTCTTGGTGCATCCTGTGAAAAATCCAAAATAATTTGAACTCGAAATTCGTACTAAGTACACGTTCGTACCTCACTTCGTACTTTTCGTATCCATATTTATATTCTTTTACGCAAATTTGGACGCAGTCAAATATATAATGCATTTCCAAATACTACAACAGAGTTTCAAAACCACTTCCGTTTGCAGAATCAGCTTTGTATCCCCTATTGTGATTGGGTGAATCAACCGCGTATCTTATTGTTAGTTGTGAGTGGACGAAGCAATGACGTAAGAGCCTTCCGTACGCCCACTCTACCGAAAGGTATAAAAACATTAATTTCTCATAACACGAGAAATAAGTTATGGACTGAATAACGGAAAAATACGATCTGATTTGATACGAGAAAAATTGATTTGTAAGCAAAAAAAATATGGCAATGGATTATTAAGTACTGCATTACTCAGATAAAAGTAAATGAATGACAGTAATGTTATGGAAATTTTTCATTCGTATTCAAATAATTACTAAGCAGTGAGCAACCAGGTAGCGAAAAAGTTTAACTGAATTTGTGAAGTTACAGAATGTTTCCACCCACGGTGAATATCTCAAAAGTGAATGTAAAGTTGAAAAAAATACGTCTCACAATTTTTCCTCATTAAAAGAGGTGATCTTTGAAATTTTACTTCAGCTTCAAATTTGAGTTTCACAAAAAAACTACCTCCATCTCATTGGATAATCCAGAAAGAAATAATGATGGCATTATGGACGGGAAATTGAATCAAAATCTCATTAAACGTCGCAATGGGCCCAATACTCCACCCTGTATTCCGGATCCGTCTCCCCTCTCTCCCAATTAGTCGATTTGCTTATCAAGATGATTGCTCTCCAAATCCCGTTCCGCCTACGGACGGGAGATAAAATTAACCATTAGGGGAAAGAAGGGGCCAAAATATTGCCCAACGATTTCGAAGCATATTTGATGCGAAAAGAGATTCCAGACTTTAACCTCATAACCTAATTGCTAGATCGGAAACTCTCATTACTATAAGACTCAAGCACAGTTGCACGTGGAAAACTGATTAAAGGTCTAACCGAATCAGTAAAACCTTCTGTATTTTAGGTCACTAATTTTCGTTTTAGATTGCGAGAAAATTTATAAGAATGGGAATGAAATGGAAAGGAAGAAGGGTGGAGAGATACCCATAGGCGTCAGCATTAGCCTGCTCAACGAAAAGGCACCAAGAAGACCACGGCCTAACGTCCCATCCGACGGACGGAGTACTGCACTCGAATACTCTCCAGGAAACATTGAAGTAGGGGACGGATTAGAAATAAAAAATGCATTCCACCTCATAAATTCGAACCCTGGCCCTCAAGTTAGGTGGCTAGTCCTCAAAACCACTACTCTACCCCAGAGTGAAAGTGCTCATAGCTGGAAATGTTATCTTCAGGAGATGAGGACCTTTCGCGGCAGGTAAGATAGATCTACCAATTTCGCAATTTCCTCTGCACAATTTATAAACTTCCCATATTTCTGAAAGGTATATTTTTTCTCAAAATCTTTTTACTTAGTGGCAGTAGTGGTATATACCATCAGCTTGCTTAACGCCAGAAGGTACACGATAGAGAACCGCAGGAGGCGTGCTCTAGTGAGAATTGGATTGAGAAGCAAAGCGCGTGTATTGCAGGAGACTTCCTTGTTTCACGCTCCGATCCTTGCGCATAGAATTGCCGGGGCTTCTCCAGTGAGAGAAAGGGTGGGTGCATGTAATATCTGAAGCCAGGAGCAAGCTTTTTATTGCAAAAAGAGTGCTTCGTAAAGTTCAGCTGAGGTCGTTGACTGCTTCCACTTAATTCACAAGTGATTTCTGCCAGACATTCCGATTTGACAGCGAGAACTGTAGAACTAAGTAATCGGTTTATGAATCGTATATGAGGGAGTTGGTTAATTTCATGATATAAAGGACGACAAAAAATTAAGAAGAATTTAAACCAAAAAAACATAGTCCTAAGAACACTATAATTGTCTCAACAAGTAAACTGATGAATTACACATCAAAATATATTTTCGTGACCTTTAGTCATCAATGACTATTTATTATTTGATGAATAATTTGCACAATGCTAAAATTTGAGCCTAAAACTGAATAGATTTTGGCAAATGACATTACCCAAGGCGAAATAGTCTTCATATGACAATAGGGACAAAGAAGTTTCAAAGATAAATAGATACCTAGTAAGTATACTGGCATTCATATAATTATTTTCATTGCATCTTCATCTACGCAATACCTTGCCAGCCACCGCGATGATATGTGGCAGGGGGTGAAGATCACCCATACAGGACTATTGACATGCAACAGGCCTACTAAATGAAAAAAACTACGTATTATGCTATGTTTCAGCAGATAAATAAGATCAATGAGATTCTAAATGTCATTTTTTCCCCGTACTATAAGAGAACACCATAGGCAGTATAGCAAAGGGGAAATAGGCGTGTTTACTCGGAACATCAATCGCAATTTTCTACACGAAATCGTTAGATGGCCGTTTAAATTACATAAAAAATATAGGAAGAACCTTGGTAAGGAATATCCCTTAATTAAGTTAGTAAATAGGCTTGTAAGCATGTTCCGTTAGAAGGTCCGTACGGACCTTGCTGATAACAACATACTGTAGCGCCACTTTCATGTAACTAAGGCTTTTCTACTTTTTTCGAGCAAACATTTATTAATATCAATTAAATAAGTGAGGTAAGACAAGTACTTTTTTGCAATGCTAAACTCTAAAATAAATTGCGCATCTTATATTAGCTTTTCATAAAAACGACATTTATCTTTACATTATTAATTTGCAAATTTTACGGCAAGAGCCATGCTCTGCCGTATAACCACGTATAAAATAGCTGGTTTTCAACGTCTTTTTTCTTCAAATATATGATTCAAAGGCCTCATTGTTTTATTGCCAATCGATAGAAGAGCCAAACAATTGTGTGTTCTGAAATTTTCACAAAAACGACATCTACTTCATAATTCGGTGGAGCCTCCGTAAGTAGCATTTCTCTTACCTAGTGGGTGCTTAGTGGTCATGGACTCCCTACCATTAATATTAAGAGTGATTTGCAGGGCATCGGTAAAAGTTTATGAAATGAACCTTTCGGCAATACCTCCCTCTGCAATACACAGTCGAAAAGTTCCCTGATCTTGGACCATCGCCTCGACATTAATTAAGGCGCGTCTCTTGGTCACCCAGGGGTGGGGGGACGACTTTCTCCTCTTTCTCAATCTTCGCCTTCCCCTCGCCAAGTCGTAGACCGTGTTCTCCTCATCTCACAGGGCTGTCTCGCTGGAAGAAGACGCGAACGGATCGGGGCTTCGCTCGTCGTTAACGGTAAATGAGGGCACTCCGCGACCATAGCGATCTCCCCCCCTCCCAACCCTACGCCCTTTAACTTACACCACTTCTCTCAACGTCTTCACCCGCGGTAACTTTAAGAAACTGAACATTTGGGGATTTCCCACGGACACGGATTGCGGGAGCCCTTGGTTTGGTTAAAAGGAATATCAGCTGGGACGGAAAAGAAAGGAGAGTTGTGGAAAGATAGATATTGGGACAAAACAAAAGTTGTTGATGCAGGAAACCTTTCTACGATTCTTGGACTTCAGAGATCGAATCATAGAGTAAACTTTTAGGAAGAAACGTTTCTGGAAAAATATATTATAATCCCATACCCGAGAGCGGGATTTCTACAAATGAAAAAAATCAAGTCCCGGTCAATGTGTTCTTTTTTTCTTTTTAGAAATCTTGCTAAAGTGCATTTCAGCCGGTAACAAGCTATTCGCAGATAGTTTGCAATCCTTGAATTCAATATTGAGTGTAAAAAAATGGAAAACGGTAAACTCCCGATCTTGACATGAATTTTGTGTGATCACTTCTATCTCAGTACTCCGTCCGTCGCTAAACTGCAGAGCCCTTGGTGCATTTCGTTAACCCTTTGAGTGCCACCGATTTTTAGGTGGGTATTCCCAGAATTGACAGGGTATTTTGCTAATTTTGTAGGCCTTTATTCAAAAAATCATTATTTGTTTATTTGTTGCTATACGCAATTGTTATGGTTTAATTTGGAATTTACAGATTTGAATTATTTCATTTCTCAATTTTGACCAATAAATCGAGATATAATATCAACTTTAAAGAAATAAGCCATCGATAAATATAAAAGATTATTATTTTTCTAGGAATTGATCATATAATATCCAAGGAATTTGCACGAATTTTCAATATATATTCGATTGAGTAACACAATGCAAATTGCATAAAATTCAGGGGAAATTATCAAAATGATTGGAGGTATATAATGTGAATATTTTCGCAGACAAGAGAATATTTGGATGTGAAAACGTTACGAAACATGGTATCTGAATAATAATAACAAGAATTTAAGTCTGTTATTGCTTAAAAAATGATAACAATTGCTTTACAAATTATTGAAAATATATACTCATACATACTTAGAAAACGATGACAACATTACAAACCCTATTCCAAATCAAATAACTAATTTTCATATTATTCATACATGTGATGAGAGACACAAATTCCACGTAGACCTTATTTACATTTCATGCAGTTCTAGATCTGTGGACAGGACCACGGCCTTTCCTACTGCATACAGCACACACTTTTTCCCTCTGCCCTGAAAGTTTCCTTATCCCAATATTCATGGCGATACTGTCCTAGGAGTTGACTCACTGGGATTATTCCATCTAAGTAATCATTCACTCAATGCTATATATTATTTCTGAAAAAAACTGCACTCTTGATATTTTTTTCAGGATTGTTTGATTTGTAAGTATTATAAGCATGTTTAGCACCATTTTAGAAATTACATTGCAGACCATTTTCTTCCAGTATATCAAATAATCTTCTCTAATCTAAATACACGTACAACATAATATCCGAAGAATAAATGCCTCCCATGTATCATTGTACTCATCGTACTGCTCAATGATTTGTGGACTTTCCTTTGGAAATTCTTGACCCCTGCGAATTATTGAATTGCTTTTGGCTATCGAGTTGGTGGAAAGTAATAAAACTGGATTTTTTTGTGATTTCTTTTCTCGATACCCAAGAATAAGAAGCTCTTCACTTCTAAAACATTTTTCTTACCAACACTAAAGTTTTATTTGAGAGGTTGAGGTACCATGGTCCAGAATGCGTTGGTAAAAAGAGGTTGAAGTACAGGATTGGAGAAGATTTTGGTGGCGGAAGATGTTTGGGACCAGGAGTTTCCAGGACTTCAAAATGTGGAGGAGGGAGTGAATCACAATTGTCCTAAACCTCAATGAATTCTGCAGAATGATCACGGCTTCCACTTTCACGTTCATCAGAACTGACGCTATCATTGCTATACCCAATAATTGCCGGTCTCTTCTTAGGAAGGATTATCACGCTTTCATCTGAGTCTGATCACTTCCCCTTCACTAGTGTCTCGACGAAAATGGGCGCTGTCTTCCCTTTCTACAGATTCGTCGTCATTACTTAGTGTATTTATGTATTCAACTAATCTGTCATCGTCAACTCCAGGTGAAAATTCATTTCTAGAAGTTGACGCCATTTATTAGGTAAAAGATTTCACATTCAAAAAGCCACTAGTGAAATTTCAATGTGTAAACAACAACAAGAGATGCACACATTGAAATTTTTATGGACAGCATCATCTTTCTATTACAACTGCCGCATCTACTATGATAACGAGGTTGACAATCGGAGCCACATTGCTGACTCAACACCCCAGCTGACTCAACGCGAGAGATAGCATGATAGGAGTTACGTAATATCTTTTCGTCTGCCTTTCATAGCTAAAAATCAACGACTTGATCGCAGTGAAACAGCAACAAATTATCTCATCAGAAGCGACATAGCAGAGATGTTTGAAGCCTAAAGTCTTTTTGCTATGTCGTGAATCGTTCGCAAAACGAACGAGAATGCGATGTACTTCGCAGAGGATAAAATGTTTCTAAGCATATAAAAAAAATGAGAGCACGTCAAAAATAATATCTCCGACATAAATACAAAGTTCAAAATATTAGAAGAAAGTCAGTTGGTTTTAGGCTAACAAACAATGTAGTTTCCAAAGTGTCGCGCCAGAAGCAGTTTCGTAAGAACCAAATGTGGCGCTCGGAAAATTCAATCCGACATACAGTTATTTAAATTACCAAAGCTGTTGATCATTTCCATTAACAATCAAAATTAATGTTCCACGTAGTTATTAAAAGATCATTCTTGTATTATATACAATTTACAAGAGCTAAAGATTGAGAAAAACATTGTTTTAACAGGTCTCCTCATAGACGACGATATATCGCCGTTGGCACTTCTGGCACATTCTGCAAACGACGATATATCGTCGTGTGGCACTCAAAGGGTTAAGAGTAGGATCATGACTCCTCTCCATTTCAACTCCCTCCCCTGAAAAGTGACCTAACCAATTATCCTCCTATCCTCATTTATGCTATTGAACTTAGCGATCGGTCTCTTTCCAGTTTAGCTCTGAGCTACTGGAAACTTTAATCGCATTTTTGTACACAATATTGTTAGATGAAAATAAAAAATGAAGTTTAGTGCAAAAATAAAACTTATAGCCACAGCCTTTCGAACATAAATCAAATATTAAAATAAGCAAAAGGCGACGCCCACCTAACGGGCTGAGTTAAGTATTACTACGTCATCCACCTCCCGTCCTTGACTGTGTTGAGAGAGAACGAGAGGGGAGAGGAGGTGGGCAGGGGAGGACTGCCTGAAGAGATCCTGTCGCATCCTGCACATAACCAAGAACAATTGAACAACAAAATATTTTCGCATCCATTTTGGTGTAGCTAAAATTGTGATGAAGTTTATTCGCTTATTCACAAATTACGATGCAGGTAAAAATGCAATACCTTTCCAAATAATCTTAATTGAGTCTAACAAATACTTCTTTGGCAGAGTCAGGTGTCCAGAAATGGGGTGGTTTACCATATTTTTTTAATTGCCGAATCTGATAGAGTTTGTAAAATAAAAAGGCCCCCATATTTTTCCGTTTTGTAATCCGTCAATTATTTCCCTAGTTATTAGCGGCGAAAAAACGATGTTTTTAACCCTTTCGGAAAAGTGGGCGTGGTGCAATCCCTGACGTGTATGGACTTCGTCCAACCACAACTGAGCCCGCGAAGCTACTTTGCCTTATCGCAATGGGGGGACACAGCTGACTCGGCCAATGAGAGCGATTACGACAGCATCTGTGCGAGCAGACCTTCCGAGAATCCCCCTCCACTCCCTTCCCCTCCCCTTAAAGCAGTCAAGGATGGGAAGAAAATGATGTCAACGTTATCACAGCAGCATTTTCGGTGGGCGTCACCTTTTGCTTATTTAACATTTTGATTTATTAGTGAATGGTTTGGGTTAGAAAATTATTTTTTTTTACTAAAATTCTTTTTTCGTTTCCATCTAACGATTTCGTGTACAAAATTGCGATTTTGGTTCCGCGTAAACGCCCCCATTGTGAATGAGCGAAGGAGCTGCGCAGTGACAGTTGTAATTGGACGAAGTGGATGACGAACGAGTCCTTTTCACGCCCGCTTTTCCGAAAAGGTTATACATAATAGTTTCTCACTGATTATAACTCGGGAACGACTCGAAGTTCGAAGAACGGAAATAATGGGTATGTACTTTTATTTTACAAACTCTATTAGATTCGATAATAAAAAATATGTTAAACGACCCTATTTGGTCAACAGCTACCTTGTATCTAGCCAAACCGTGTTGTACACGATTTTAATCCAAAATGATTGCACATTTCTATTTCTCTAGCCAACTGAAAGAAGAAATAATTGTCACGCAATGAAGGTGAGTCTTCTATTAAATATTTATTATGTTAAGGCAAATAACTAGAAAGGGTTCTTATTCCTTCAATTAAGGAATGATATTTTACAGCTCTTGATGACAATTGATTAACTCATGAGAATACGTACCTACTTATATATTTTCTAATTTCGGGGATCGGGTTGGTGTGGTGGCTAGAGGTGGCTAGGGCCCAGGTTCGATTCCGGCAGTGGCAGATTTTTCAGAGGAAAAAACCGGTCCCCACTTGAGTGCATAGTGGAGGTCATTTCAAGTTCAGTACTCCGTCCGTCGTATGGGACGTTAAGCCGTGGTCCCCTTGACGCCTTTTGTTAGGAGTAGGCTAACGCCGACGCCGGGTTTCCCTCCACCCCTCCTCCTTTCCCTGAAAACTCCTACCATTGCCCAATTACCCACCTATCCTAAAATGGCGCAAATTACCTCAGCTGTCGGTCGCCTCCCCTTAATAACTAACTAACTAAATTTTCTAATTGCCCATTTTGCGTGCAGATATTTCGTACACTCTAAGAATGGTATAAAATTATAATTACTATAATCTTACTTGACCTGTAACCTTTTTGTTACAGGAAAAAATACATGATGGATAATGTTGCATCTTGCAAAGGTAAGTATCGCACGCGCCTCCTATTGGGTATTGTGGGTGAATAAAATTGGCTACCAATTTCACCGTGGCGGGGAAATTTCTTTTGTAGAGCGCTGCCAGGGAGTTCTAAATCAACTATTTACATGGTTCACAATATGGCGGGACAAAAACAGCCTCCAATCGACGCAAGAAAGGGACATATTTTTTTGCCTCGTGCTCACGTTTCTCGCCGTGAGAGACTGCTTCCTGTTGGACCCAGTCCCACAATGCATCATTCTCTCCCTTCCGCGCGATGTCGTTGGAGAGAATGGCCCACGTCACCGCATATCCAATTTTTTCCCGCGAGATCTTTCCGTATTTTCTAGAGCTATTTCTATTTCCGTATCTAACTAGAGCGCTAGACCCAAAGTTCAATTCCCTCCACATCTATTTGCGAACACCATTGAAGAATAGGATTTACTAAATTGATTGAATAGCGAGAAATATAAAAGTTGTATCACATAGGCCTATTGGTCTCCCAAAATTAAAATACATAGTAAACAAAAAAAATAACAACTAAAATTTGCGAATTCTTTTAAGAGTAAGTACTATTGATGTGAGACACTTCTCAGGCACTTCTTTTTAGAACTGTTAGGTTGTATGGCAATGAAAAATACAAAAACTTGCAATTCTATGTACATTTTATTTAAGTGATCGGTTTTGTAATATTTCCGAATATGTAACTTAGAGAAGAAATCGGTCATAAAAGATTTTTATTAAATGTCATAGTTTTATCTTTTCATTGTGCATTTTAAAAGCAGTTATGAAAATTCGATCATGTAGAGGAAAGCATCTCACGGAACAGTTGGAAAATTATACTATTTTATTAAACATATAGCTACGATGAAAATAAGTAGTGCGATGTTTAGTACGGTACCGTGCTTTATTTACTTAACACACGCATTTAAATTACAAAATGTAACAAGATCAAGCTACCTGGAAATATTCAATAAAGAGGACATGTCGGGGGCAAGTAAAATTATACTCATTGACATTTTAACGATAAATAAATATGTGAACTAAAATAAAATATTGTCTTTTGCCGTTTGGATTTTTAAATATGATGCACATCTGGTAAAATAAGGCCATGCGTGAATAAAAACAAGAATTATGTAGTGCTGTTCACAAATTGGTGTAATATCGACCATGATTTCTACAAATAAATGCCATTTTCGAGGTTTATTTTCTGAAATCATGGCCGGTGTATAATTATTGGGTAAAAAGTGCTATGATATCGTTGTTTTTATTTTAAATAAGGTAGATCTACAAGGATAGGAAAGAACTAATGTCTTAGAAGTCATGAGCCATGCGTTTCCGAAATGCTTTATACAAACTCATTTCAGTATTACTGAAATTTCTGAACGCAAAATGAATGCTGTACACTTTCGGCAGGTATTATAACGAAAATCGTTAGAAATGGAATGGGTGTCAATGGTACCTAATAAATATTTGCCACATTTAGTCATATTACTCCAGTATACCCGTGGTGCAACTAAATAAGCTTATTTATCCATGCAATATTGTATTATATACTTTCCGAAAAATGGAGCCTATTGAACAATTCTGTAAAATAAATGTAAACCTCTTTAAAACTTCACTACAGGTGTTTGTCGAGCAAAACTGGAGAATACAGGGTTTGAAATTCTTGGCCACGCATGCCCTTCCGACAATCAACTTTTTCTTCCACATTTCGGAGCGCTCTGAATGAGGGTTTCTACGTCGCCTCTCTCAACGAATGGCGACTTACTTCGGCGTTCCCTATCAAAGTCGATTTCCTCCCAAGAATAAATAAAAAGTCACGCTGCGACACGCACATCTGGCTGCTCCACGCCTTCCCCCCCGATGCGTCCTGGAACGCATCCATCGGAAACGGACAAAAGAACATCAGAGGCAAGAAAAAAGAATTCGTAAGAGGAGAGGACTCCCAAGCAATTGTGCCATTCCAACGACCCGTTCTGCATAAGGAGGCAAAGGCGCCTCAATACAAGCAGCAGTTCGGCGGAACTGTTCGGGTGCGATAAGGAACTCCCGCACTTCTTCCGCGGGAAATGAACATCTGTATCTTATATGCCATTCACATCTCTTCAGCGGAGAAGCCCCTTTCTATCCCGTTGCTTCCAAAAGTAGAATGATGCGCTGGGTGCTGTTGAACGAACGATCCCATAGTAAAACGGAAAGAATGGAGAGTAGCATATTATACGAGGGGTAAGGGGACCAAAAATAAAACCGGTACTCCTCATTTGTACCCACTTTATTTAGTTTTTCGCGATACTAATATTAGTCACGTTCAAGATACTTAGTTGAGTACACGCACTTGGCCAACCTATTATTCCAGTTTTCATAACATTTATTAAAAGTCGTCTTCTCCAATGTCTTTTCACGGCCTCCATCATTTTTTGTTTCACCATGTAAATATGAATGTGTAACTAAAGAATGATGAAGAATTAATGAATCAATCGAGTGACAAACGAAGAAGTCTCAAAAAGAGTGGGATAGGGTAGAATTCTGCTGAAAACTGTAAAAAGAAGACCTTAAAAACTTAATTGACCATATCTTAAGACACGATGGCCTGATGAAGAAAATCGTCGAGGGAAAAGTGGACGGGAATATTGGAAAAGGCAGGCCTCGTATGAGATATATATGGAACAGGCCGTGAAGGACTTGAAAGAGAGGAATTATGTTAATAGGAAGAGGTTTGCCGATAGAAGAATCGAGTGAAGGACTGTGACAAACCAATCCTAACATTGTTGACTCATAATGATGATGATGACACGTCAATATCAGAAAAATATTGTCCTTCCAAGTTCCCCATCCAATCAGGTGAGTAAAAAGGGTGGGGCAATGGAGTCAGGCTTATTCACTTCACGTCAGGTTCCCAAGCAAATCTCCTTTCGCTTCGAAGTAAGCAAGCGCGGCCGCCACTTGTCTCGTTTTTAACTAAGGCTAAATTCGTTAAAATGAGCTCTTTGACGTCCCAGACAACTCACTAGTTCACAATGGTCGGCCGTCAATGTTTGTGCACAATCTCGTTAACTTTTCCGAGATTTTCATCTCTCCGTGAGGTTAATAGATGCCCGGCGCTACGAAGATCGTCAATTGGCATTTTTTCCTATTTTGAAACCAATAAACCACTCATACACTTGGATTTGTCCTAATGCATTCTCCTTTTAATCCGCTTTTAGCATTCAAACAGTTTCCAAAGATTTTTTTAGAGTAAAATAGAATATAATTTATTTTACTTGTATGTACAGATATACACAATTTTTTCTAAACAAAACTGGACTGAAATAAGTGACCCCAGAAGAAATACTTTCTTGATTTATGGTTGCGATTCCTGGAATAAATTGACTTCTGTTCAGCACCTACAAATGTAATTATAAAATAATTGCTGACTTTTATATAGCATAAATATGTTGTTATAAAATAATTTGGGATTGATATTAGCATCAAAGTACTAGATTCACGCAATAAAATATAATAAACATGCCATACAAGAACCACTCCATTGATTTTCCGAGCAGGAAGCAAAATTGCACGACTGTAAATTGTTCACATGAATCCTTCATGCCAAAAAGAAAAACGCGACGTGCACAGAACAGCTCTTACTAATGAATAAACAGGCACTACGCAAGACCTCTTTCAATGATGCCACATGCATTAAATACTGCAGAAAGGTTCGAGTGATAAGAAACTAAGTGTGAATTACAATTGGACCGCTCTCTGCAAAACAATTCCGGTTTTTTTCGTGACCCCCATCGTACAATTTCATTTATTGGATAAGAACGGTACGTAAGCCCTAAGGGTACACCGATTAGTACTCTAAGGGTACAACGCTACGCGGCGGTACCCTTAGAGGTTGTAAGCACGCAGCGCGTGTTAAAACACGTTTTTTTCCGATAACCTACCTTAACTTTGGTAATCTGACGGGACCCGGTGTTTCAACGTGATTAGACCTTTACCCAGAGATTTTGATAAGTATACCTGCTTTTACTTAAGTGCAGTGTGCAGAACACTTCATATTTAGTAATATGCCCGTCGAGTAGGACGATAAACCGCGGATAATGTTCCCTTAAAATATCCTTCCTCCTCTCCAAATTACCATGGTAGTCTGGACCAATATCACAATAAAATGAAGAAATTGATTGCCGAACTAAAAGATTCAAAATATCCTTTTTGCCTCGTGCAATTAGGGATAGGAATAGCAGTAAATATATCCCATAACATTAATACTTGTGTATCAATGGATAGCATACGTACTTGCTGGTTTGTATAATGACTTTAGACTAACTTTACTAAAAGCATGTTTTTGCATATTTGCTTTGCTATTTTTATCTTTTTTTAAAAGTGAAGTTTAGACTTGAATATTACAACTAATTATTTTTATGCATGATATGTAATACATGTTTGGTTTGGAATCACCACCTGCCACACACCTTTTTGGCGGCTTGCAGGGTATTGTGTAGATGTAGAACCGATCACCCACCAAGTGGCGCAGATGACCTCGTGGTTTCCTCCCATGAATAACTACTACATCGTTTACTGTTGAAGAGCTTACTTCGACAATTTCTTTCTCTTCGAATCTGAAGTAAAAAATCTGAAGAGCTCAAAAATCTGAAGAGCTCAAAAATCTGAAGGGCTCAAAAATCTGAAGAGCTCAAAAATCTGAAGGGCTCAAAAATCTGGAGAGGTAAAAAATCTGAAGAGCTCAAAAATCTGAAGACCTCAAACCAATCCCTTTTCCGAACGATGAAATCATTATTTTTCCAAAAGCCCCGAGGATCGTTCCATAGAGAAGCTATCTCCATACGAAATGGCCCACTTGAATCTCTGCTCTCCCATTTTCTGGAGAGTGAAGGGCCCCGAGGCCCTTGTTCACTGCCGATCAAGACGAGTCCTTGACGGAATGGCACGCCCCCTCACCGTAGCAACGAAGCGAAAGACCACGTGGGCCGGACAGCCGCGCAATAATGAGCGACGATGGGCGAGTGAAAGTTTTTTTTTCTACTACCAGATGCCGGGTTCAGTAGAGAGGGAAGGGAGTTGGATAGCCATTTCTCCGTGCTGCGTATGCAGCGAACACGACGTCGTTCTAGGAGAGGACCCGCCCTGCCGCAAAAATGAGTTTCGCTAAAAAAATAAGAACCTTCAGCCACCTGATTTATCGGAGGCTGTATAAAAGACATAAGAAGAGTGGATTTAGCGAGGCTACGTGGCATTTACGCTCCCGAAATTACTTTTACAAAAAAACAAAACATGAAATATCACGTGGTTTTAATATATTTGTTAAATTCAACCAATAACGTACGTGTGTGTATTGATAAGTCTGTAGAAAAAAGGTGGGCCGTTTCGGTGTTCATAATTACTTGGTTTTTCACGCTTATATTTGTCTTTTCTGGATGACAAAAGGGAGAACGCTAAGCCATTTTTCAGCCATTAAAAAGCCATAAATTTAACTATTAGAAGTCCAATAGATTCTAAATATCTCCTAATGTTATATTTTGGTTGTCAAAGCATATAACATGATTGTTGTTTTTACCTCAGGATCGAAGAGTAAGGAAATAAGAGGTCACGTTTAAACCATAAATTTTTTGATTTACATAAAATAAATTGGTTGGAAAAAGCCCCAGCTCTGGGGCGGTTAATCACACAGCTGAGGCGAAGCAATATCTGAGACGGTGAGGTTGGAAAGAAAATACTGGCCTACTCTTATTTCCTTCTGGAAAATTTCAAAAGATTTTTAATAATTGCAGCCTTCTTTTGTACTGAGCCCAAATACGAAGTTTGAAGCTGGTAGTTTGAAAAAACTTAGCGCAATTGGAACTGTATTTTTAGTTATAGCTACTTACTGGAACATGAAACTTAATGGATCTAATTTAATAGTACTCCTACTGCATTTGTTATGAGCATCGAAAATATTTCCTAAGTATGTCATAGTTTCCACCTGAATCCTAACTCCTTGCTTAATATTTTGCTCATGGTGGCATTGCATTGCTCAATTTGATTTCATGTAGTTATTGTATAAACGGAGGTTCACTTCTTTTACATGCCTGCAAGGTAGCAAGTGCTATCTCTGACTAAAAATGCATGCCTTGTGATGGTCACCCACTGACACACACTGGCCTGCAGGGTGTGTAGATTTAGATTTTCAGATTCGCCATTTTAGCTAAGACGTATTTTAGAATTAGAACCTATGAATAAATCGATAGTATTTGTCATCAAAGGGAACGAAATTTAGAGTATTCAGCTATGACAACGAGAATTGATTATTTTCTTCAGCCATTACTTCCTCATGGGTGGAGGACGCTTTTGCATATCGGAATCTCATTGAAAGATCCAATTGCGAATTGTGAATTGGAATCTACACTGTGAGAATCGAACGAATTTCCCTCTCCGTCGTCGGATGGGGGAGTTGGAAGAAAAACAGTGCGGGAGGCTGTTTTTCCAACTCGATAGGTCCAGCGTTCACAGTGATGTAAAACGATGCAGTAGGATCCTTTCGCGCGGATAAATAAGTGCTCGAAGCGGAAGAAAACCCAATTCATCCAATATACCCCTCCCGAAGGCAGGGACGGCTAAACAAAAAGTGTTCTGCAATGGGGTTGCCAAGGACAGAATTGGTCCCGGTCTCCTTGCTTGAGAGCGTACGAGGGTAAGGTAGCAATTTCAAGTTCTTTAAAAGCAAGCCAAAGGATGTAAAGAGACTTCTCCCGCTGCAAGTGTTTAATACTCTCGCACGCGAAAGATTCGCGTCACATCGTCGTCACAGCTTCGGATTTTCGAGTTTGCAAAGCGATGCCCTTTCTGAAATGGGACACAGGAGGACAATGCCCCGCCGTAAGGGAGTTTAAGAAACGCAACGCCCATCTGGGACACGGGAAACCCTTTTCGCTCACGGCCCTTTTCCTCTGAACCGCTTTGAGACGAAAATTGCTTCACAATGCTTAATTTCACAGGTTATATATTTTTAAGTAAGAATAGAAAAATTATAGTCTTCACGAGGGGAGAATTTGATATTAAAAAGGCCGAGATCCAAATGATGAAATACTGAGTCAGTGATTAGTTTAAAAAGTGGCAAATGTAGTCATCATCTACAAATATATAATTATAATGTATATTATTAGGCGTTATTAAACGTATGCATCATATTTCACCACAAGCGAGCTTAGTTACGCCAATTTGATTTCATTGTACTTGAAAATTCTGGTTTTAATTGAAAAAATGTACTATAATCTCTCAATACCTCTTTTAACCATCTTTAACGACTAAGCTTATCTCCATGTCTACCTATTCTTACTTTTGCAAGATTAAATACCTGTGAAAATAGAAGAAATTTAAAGGTTGTTTATATTTATGATAAACAACCTTTAATATAAGATTAATTAATTAATTAAGACAAACAACGTTTAATATTGTAAAGTTGACATGTTATTTATGAGAATTTGACTTAAAAAACACTATTTCTATATTAAGTCACACGTTGTAGAGTATTCCACATTATTAAATTCAACATACATTGGGTGTCGAAATTTCCCGCTCTTGAATATAAAAAGTCAGGAACGTATTCATGAAAAATAAGGGTACTAAGTACTTGAAGACTATTATATAGAGAATATAATGAACAATTTAGAGCTCTGATCAATGCTTGGTATGAGCGCTTCTTCCACTCCATGACTCTCCTGATAGCCCATCCTATGTTTATCCTTTTCACATCTAGAATGACAACGGTATTAAAAAGCCATTTAAAGTAGATATGCCTCAACGCGTCACCATCCCCTAAAAGAGCTAAGTTATTTCATGATTAAATGCCGAATCAGAAAAATAACAATTTGGAACTTCATCCATAGCCTGATAACGTATACACATTAATTGTACGAGTATGCTATTGTACAGCACATAGTTGTAGCAGCATACCTTTTTTCACAGGCTCTCTTAACTTATTTTGACTTCGGAACATGACAGACGTTTTATTTTCACGTTAAATTTCGCATAGTGAGTATGCATATTCATTACTGCTATGACGCATTCTCAATTAAAAATTCTTATTTAATTTTAAACTATATCGTTGTAAATACTACATACTCTTTTTTTTAATTTTATTAATAATAATATATCGGATTAATATTCGGCAACACTGACGCTCCTACTGCTGCATCCTGATGCATGTTATGCATTGATATTGAAAACACCATGTCAATAACCAAGGACGATATTTAAATTACTTAAAAAGATAAGGACCTTGGTCAGGTATAGTTCTAAATTAAGTGAGTAGGCAAATAGGCTCTTAAGCACGTTCCGTCCATGGTCATTTAATGTGACCGTGGTTCCGTCGCTAGTACCGTTTCCCCGTGTGAACAGCATACTGTAGCGCCGCTTTCATGCACCTAAAGCCCGTTTCATACGATACTTGATCCAGTACAAGGTCTAGTATGCTAGCTTTCCAGTATCGTGTGAACAGAACCAGTATACTGGCTGGCAAGCATGCTAGCTAGTATACTCGCTGAGCTACTGGATTTCATACTAGATGCGGTACTAGATTTCTAGTAGCTCCCAGTAGGACCCACTAACCATCGACCAATCAAGTCACGTTACAGACGCTGTGCGAACTTCTCTTTTTTTAATTAGTATGGAATCATATGGAATAACCGCTTCATAGCAAGCACAAGGTCAACGATCGTATGAAACCTCCTAGCAAGGTTCCAATCATGCTAGATTCCGTCCTCAATATCAAGTAGCGGCTAGCACACTAGGTCTTGTGCTGGATCAAGTATCGTGTGAAACGGGCTTAAGACTTTTCTCCTTTTCTCGAGCAAAAATTTATTGATTTTAATTAAACAAGTGGAGCAAGACTAAAACTTTTCAGACTGATAAACTGTAACTAAAGTTCTTGCAAAGCATCTTGTATTGTTTTTCGTCAAAACAGCATTTCCTCTTTACCGTATTTACCTGCAAATTCTGCTGCAACAGCTATACTCTACCATATTAATGCGTAGAAAATTACAGATTTTTAACGTCCTTTTTCTTCAAATACATGAAGGAAAGCTCACATTATTCTATTGCCAAACGATAGAAATGCCAAAAAAGATATATCCTGAAATTATCACAAAATGACATTAACTTCATTATTCAGTGGAACTTCCTTAAGGTCTTTAAGGCTTAAAGTGTCGTAAATTAGGAGAGAATTTAGTTTAAAAGAACTCTTCCATAGATCCACGGCAGATTCGAGCGGAAAACGTCAACCATGGACATATCATTCAGCTTCATCCAATGATACAATGGAAGAGATGCATAAACACGGGGAATATTGAACACATTCTGGCCTGATCATGAAAGACTATTGATATCTTATTATACAATGGAATTTTTCTATCAAGCTAAAACGCAATTTTCAGGCCTTTTTTACACAATTCGCTAATGGAATAATTCTAAAGCTGTCATCCAACACAGTTCGTCAACGAGATACAAATTCGAGTTTCGTGCATGAATCAAACATCTGAATTTGAATGACAAATTAAGACGAATATAAATAACGAGCAAAGTTCTGAGTAAAATGATATCTCCCCTTCATTTTCCATCAACAAAATTGGGTAAAATAATTTAAGCCTCTCCGCATATTATATGAAGAACGTTCAGGGAAGCCAAAAATATCCACCATTGAAGAAACCGTCCTCATATTTTTGGGAAAGACAGGAGAAGTCGATCTCTTGAATTCAGAAAGCCTTCAAAAGCCCTGAAGATGATGACGAAGTTGATTTTCGAAACGTCGGGCGGCAATGGAGACGCTAAACCAGTAGAAGCCCCGAGAGGAACGCATTGAATTGATCGCTTGTCTGCTACATAGAATTGGGACCATTAAGTCTTTCGCTCCTCCAGAGATTTGCTGCTTCGCTATGAATTGAAAAACAACTCCTTAGACACGATGTTTACCATAATTCATGACAATACAATAAAAATTCTCCGATTCCAAAGGACAGAATGTCTTGGGAGCGTTCTGGCACTAGAGGGAGATCTTTACGATGGCCAAATCCTCGGGTGAGTTTTTTCATCACATGCGCCATGGTAACTATTTTGTCTCCATTCCCTGTAAGCAGATTTTAAATTCCATTCTCCATTTTCTAGTCCGTATTGAAATACGCTGGCAGATAGGAATCACTGAATATCAAAGACTTTTTCTTTATACTCATAAAGTAAATTTTACCGCTTAAACGGAAAAAGAAATCTTCATAATTCTGTTTACACCGAACTTTTTTCAAAGTAACTGAAAATTCTACTTGATAGCCGAAACAGGTAGGTCCTGTAAGAAACTGCGGAAATTATAAAGTTTCTTTATGGCAATTATGGAACCCTTCCACCACATCATAGCTTCAAATTTCGATTTTATGTCATAGTTCCCGTCATATATAATTTCAGAAGAAGCCATTGTCCAGAAGAAAACACACTTTCCAGCGATATGTGAAATGGATAAAAATTGTGTTTATATTTATTACAGATTGGCCTGTTTATAAGAGTGACAAAATATTTTAAAGAAATGAAAACTTCACTAGGATTGGCAGACTCGGTACGATGATGAAGAAAAAGAAGTCATAAACTAGTATTTAAATTCCATTAATTACTTTATAAATCAATGAATAATGATTTTCTTCTCGTTTTAAGAGATGAATTTTCACTTGCCAATGATTTACTCCTTTTTTCACACAAAATGGTGCATTTTAATGTCAACCAATGTCTTTTAAATCATCAAGAATATAGAGTTAAATATAATTTTTTTAGTGTTGCAGCACGCCAGCTTTCTTGATATTGCAAGGAATATATCATTGGTTAATCAATTTTCTAATTTAATCCATCTTATAAACATTTTAAGCATATGTGTCGTGCACCCTCGCCAATCCTTGTTTTATCTGGGCGTGATCGTGAACACTATGAACTCTACCCTTCGGCTAACACCAGCTGCCTTCTTGCGACTGCACTCAGCAATCGCAATTATCCCGCGCCTCCGAAAATTAGACATTCCAAAGGTGGCAGGATATGTTGCGTGGATCTGCTACATCCTGGGCCTCCCATATTTCCTAATTAATGATACGTATCAGCGAAAGACAAAGTGGCTGCATACCGTCTACAACGAGGGCATCTTCCAGCGCACCAGGCAATGTTCCTTGTTCACCGTGCAATACGATGCCCACTGTGATGCCACCGCGTTCCAGTGGGATGTCGTTTGCCCTGCGCTACAGCTTACTCGCACGGAAAGGTTTCCGGAGCAGCAACCAATTTACTTCGCCGAGGCTTACGCGGCACGTAAGGGTACGCCCTCCGCCGCGGCACGGGACTTATGTTTTCCTATGATGAATATTGCACAATGTATTTACGTATAATAAAGGATTTGACACATTCTGTGTCCTGGAGGTACATCCCTACCGCAGCCAACCTTGCCGACCGTCCATCGCGGACCGTACTCCCGTAGCTTTTATGCCAAGGCCGGCCATCTTGGCCGCGCCAAGGTATATAAGCGCGGGTGTGCGGGACCGACGCGGTTGAGTTGAAGGAGGGCTGCGATAGGGGCGTGCGCCCAGTCTCTCTAAGCCGCGTAAGCTGCAGGTAGTGTGCATTCATAGCTAAGATAGCGCCAATTTATACCAATAAATTTAACCTTACCCTAAAATTGAAATACTCTTTCAATGATGACCAGGTAATCTTTGAGACTGATACTAAAAATACAACTCCAACGGAAAAAAATAGTTTGCCAGCTACAAGAGAACTTGTTTAATAGGGATCTTTTCGATTAAAATTATTACATTTTCAATGAGAATAACGATGCGCTAGATAATAATACTCGCGGCTGAGCTTAAAGCCACCGAGTGCGTCCACTGGGTTGCGGATGGTGGGTCGACCTCTAGATATAGAGGTTAGCTGCGAGATAAGCGAGTTTACTCGTCGAATAAGCAGTCGTGGACAAAAAGCGACGGCATTCCGAGGGCGTATTGGTCTATCCTTGGGTAAGGTAGGCCTTAAATAATACAGAACCTGTGAAGATGCCGTGACTTGGCGATGGAGGCCGCCAACAATTACGCATCCCATCACCCGGAGGAGAGGGCAGCAGCTCTTCTTCACATGAGTGAAGGTGGAGACCACAGTGGTCGGTACAGCGACACTCATTTCACTACAGGCGTGGTAACATTTACTTTAACGGCTGTAGTACTGCGATGTGGAAGGCAAGGGGAAACCACCACATTACCATCCCGAGGAGTCGCAGCCACTCCACTCTTTCCTTTATTATCAAGACGTGATGGCACTCTCTCGAGTAAAATATTCCGGAGGTAAAATATTCCCCCATTCGGATCTCCGGGCGGGGACTACCCGAGAGAGTACATCAGTCAAGTGTGATACTCATTTTAGGGTAGGAACGTGGAACGTGCGATCACTTCGGACCTGCGGAAGACTGGAGAACCTGAAGGTGGAAATGCGGAGAATGGACCTCGATGTATTGGGAATTAGTGAAATGAGATGGCCCGAAGAAGGAGACTTTTGGAGTGGAAGTTATAGAATTATTCACACCGGATCACTGAATGGTAACGCTGGAGTAGGCATAATGCTCAGGAAGAGTGCGGGACTGCGTGTGAAGAGCTTCCTGCAATACAGTGAAAGGATTGTGAAGGTTAAAATTGAAACTAAGCCTAGAGATACCATTGTGGTGCAAGTTTACATGCCTACGTCGGACTACGAAGATGAAGAAGTGGAAGACGTCTACGAAGATATCACTGAAGTAATAAAACAGGTGAGAGGAGAAGAAAACCTAATTATTTTAGGAGACTGGAACGCTGTCGTCGGCGAAGGACAAGATGGAAGAATAACTGGAAAATATGGATTGGGAAAACGAAACGAAAGAGGAGAAAGACTGCTGAAGTTCTGCGCACAACATAAGTTAGTGGTTACTAATACATTGTTTAAAAATCACAACCGAAGAAAATACACATGGAAGATGCCAGGAGACAGAGGAAGATTTCAAATAGACTACATTTTAGTGAAGCAGAGGTTCAGGAATCAGGTGAAGGACTGCAAAAGCTACCCGGGTGCAGACATCGACAGCGACCATAATTTAGTGATGATGAAATGCCATCTAAAATTCAAGAGATTGAAGAAATCAGTAAAAAACATTTGGCAAGTAGAAAAACTAAAGGAGACTCAAAATCAGCTGGAATTTCAAAAAGCAGTATAAAACTACATAGGAGAGGACCTGACTGAGAAACCAGTAGAAGAGCGTTGGGAAAACTTTAAATGTGGACTACAAAAAGCCGCAAAAGAAGTTCTTGGAAGAAGAAAAGTTGTTAAGAAGAAACCATGGATCACGGAAGAAGTCTTATTGCTGATTGAAGAAAGAAGAAAGTACAAGAATGCGAAAACTGAAGAAGGACAGCTTTGCTACAAAACAATAAGGAACGAAGTAAGTCGCAAAGCCAGGAAAGCTAGAGAAATGTGGATAAACAATCTGTGCGAAGATGTACAAAACAACCTTACCATTGGAAAGGTGGAAGCTGCCTATAGGATAGTGAGGAACCACTTCAAGGAACGGAGCGCAAGATGCAATGCTATAAGGGACAAAAATGGACAACTTTTGATTGAAAATGAAGACAAAGTGAAGAGATGGAAAGAATATCTCGAAGAGTTATACAACGGGAACGACCTCAGCACGAAAGTGATTGAAGAGGAAAGCGAAGTCGAGAAGGATGATATGGGAGCATCAATATTGAGATCGGAATTCGACGCAGCAGTAAGGGACCTTCGGATGAACAAGGCTTCTGGAATTGATGATATACCCGCAGAGCTGATAAGGAATGCGGGAGAGAGGACACTGGCCCAACTTTATAATGTCATCTGCGACATGTACTCAACAGGAGAAATACCCAGGGACTTCGAGAAAAACATCATCATTCCTATTCCCAAAAAGAAGAGAGCAGAGAAATGCGAAAATTTTAGGACTATAAGCCTGACGACACATGCATCGAAGATATTGACAAGGATCATCTACAGAAGAATAGAACGAAAAGCAGAGGAGTTCCTGGATGAAGATCAATTCGGATTCAGGAAATGTAAGGGTACAAGAGAAGCAATATTAGCCCTTAGGCTGCTTATAGAGAAGAGAATGGAGAAGAACAAACCGACCTTCATTGCATTTGTGGATTTAGAGAAGGCTTTCGACAACGTGGATTGGAATTCAATGCTTGATATTCTGAAAGGAATTGGAGTTTCCTACAATGATCGAAGAATTATCCACAGTCTGTATAAAAACCAAGTAGCTGTGATTAAATCTGGACCCAGCTGTGAAGAAGCAAGAATAAGGAAAGGTGTGAGACAAGGCTGTGCACTGTCTCCCGTAATTTTTAATGTTTACATTGAGAGAGCCATCAATGAAGTCAAGGAGAAGTGTTCTGGAGTGAACATCCACGGAGAAACAATCAGCATGCTACGATTCGCTGATGACATAGCTCTCATAGCAGAGACAGAGAAGGAGCTGAATAAGATGCTAACAACCATGGAGAGGGCAATGACCAGACATCAGTTGAAGATCAATAAGAAGAAAACTAAGATATTGGTGTGCAGCAAAAGAGAAGAGGCCAAAACCAACGTTAAACTAGGAAAACAGAAACTGGAAGAGGTGAAAGAGTTCTGTTACCTGGGAAGCAGAGTAACCTGATCGAGAGTAGATGGACGAAGCAAGAAAGAAATAGTGAGTAGAATAGCCCAGGCAAAGAGGGCATTCTATCAAAAGAAGAATCTACTAACAGCTGGAAATACAAGCTTGGAAGTAAGGAAGCAATTCATTAAAACGTATATCTGGAGCATGTTCCTTTATGGCAGTGAGGCATGGACGATGACAGCAGCGGAGAAGAAAAGGGTGGAAGCATTCGAAATATGGTGCTATCGACGAATGATGAAGATAAAATGGATCGACCGAGTGACAAATGAAGAAGTCCTAAGAAGAGTGGGAGAAAAGAGAAGTCTACTGAAAACTATAAAAAGA
Organism: Platycnemis pennipes; assembly: GCA_933228895.1. Taxonomy (NCBI): domain Eukaryota; kingdom Metazoa; phylum Arthropoda; class Insecta; order Odonata; family Platycnemididae; genus Platycnemis; species Platycnemis pennipes. Next base: position 17,265,417 of record OW121856.1, read on the forward strand.
AGACGGGACAACCTAATCGGCCATATCTTAAGACACGATGGCCTGATGAAGACAATCGTCGAGGGAAAAGTGAACGGGAAAAATGGAAGAGGCAGGCCTCGTATGAGTTACATGGAGCAGGTCGTAAAGGACGTGAAAGAGAGGAACTACGTTGGTATGAAGAGGTTGGCCGATAGAAGAATCGAGTGGAGGGCTGCGTCAAACCAATCCTAGGATTGTTGACCCTTGATGATGATGAGATAATAATATGTATTTAACGATTCGGTACCTGATTATTAAAAATTTCTGTAGTTAAGAATTTACTTGAAAACACGAAACATTTTGGATAAAGTTACTGAATCGGCTTAATAGTCGTAAGAGTTTGATAATCTTCACCAAGCTTTCAGTAAATTGCAAGGCCCGACTTGGCATTTGATTAAAAACATCTGACTCGTCGAGGTTCTGTTAGATAGAATTTACTATCTTGCTAGATAGTCGTGCTGTTTACAGAAATTTGTCCTTGTTTGCATTGTTTGTAGAAACGGAGCCTTGAGCTTCGGAAATACTGCTCTGCATTACGGGATTACAATATCGGTGGCTGTCCAATCCATCAAGTTCGAACTACACTCTTTGCGAGAGCATGAAATTAAATTGGTATCGTATACATTTCAATTGATATTCGAGCCAACTATTTGTTATCCAATTTAAATCGGTTGCCTCATCAAACCTCGTTTTTGAGTGTATGATATTCGTAGTATCAGATACAAGCCTTGCAGTCTACTCTGTGAACCACGTGAATTTCTTGAATGTGTTGTGTGTTTGTTCGGAGTCTGCGAAGTTGTGAACGATGGAAGGAGAGCTGCGAAGTCTGCTGAAGTCCTGGAGTTCCCCGGACTTGGCAGAGTCTTTCTAAGGTTATTATTGTTTGGAATCTTATATTATAATAATGTCATTAAATTGAATTGCCATTCACTGTTACAAATTTGATAGAGTGTGAACATTAAATATGTTTGACTAGTTTAGACATTAAATAGGTGTGGGGAATCACGATGATTATTCTGTTCGATAAATTGAACCGTATCATCATTCTTGACTATCAAATATTTTGGTAAATAAACGAAAAATGCTAAATTTTGTTCAATAAATTTAATCGTACCCTCTAGAATACTGAACAAGTTTGGTAAAATTTACCGGAGAAGACTAGTTTTTCTTGTTAAATTTTATTGTACTTTTGATAAATTTCAGAAAATTTTTTACCGAACAGTCTTGATAAAAATGGCTGAGAAATTCAATGTACCATATGAACTGACCTTTTCGATAAAATTTCTCAAAATATAATAAATTCAATCAAATTTTTTTCAGTCGTAAACCAAACACGTTCATGAAATTCTCTATTGTCTACATTTTTAGAAGCATAACTTTTCCATTAGTATCCAGTATATTACGTCGATAATAATATAAAGTAAACATAGTAAGGCTGTTCTATACCAAACCAATATCTCTTGAGTAACCGCCACGGGGGTTAGTTCCGAGAGCCGCCGCTTCAGTTTCAGTGGGATGGGTAACTTTACTGGGAGGAGGGGGTCATATTTGAGGGGTGTTTGGGGAGTGGCTTATTTATTCAGTCACCAATGAGTGACCACCGGTCCAGATGTTCCTTATCGCTTATTGCGTCACACGTCATCACTCGACCCCTTGGACGAAGGCCGAGGGAATCTTTGTTTACGAGTGATTCATTCGTCTTCCTCATCTTAGCTATCCGCTTATCTTTGCTACTCACCTAACACGAACGTAACTTGTCTATAAGTGGGATTTGATTTAGTCCACTCTCGCTACCAGGTAAAATATTCGGGGCTATTTATTTTCAGTACAGAATTAAAATGCTTCTCGTGACTTTGACCTAATTCCTTTATTGCAAGATTTTTCCAATGCGAGTGTAACTCCGTCTAAAGTTTGTCCAGAAATTAAATGGGATCGAGAAAAAACTAAAACACAACGTCATTGTAAGTGTGAACTGGAGCAAAACTTTTTATGGACTACGGTAAATTATATTTATTCGATAGATGAAAAGTCCAAAGAGAGAATCTTAAAAAAGAAAATTGAGCATCAGTAATTCAATGAAATAAAACTGACTGACTGATGGCTCGTCACCCTAGGGTGACTTTATTTCATAGTATGCCAAAAACTGGCTTATTATATGAGTCATTTTAATCCCGGAACCGACTAGGATCTTTAATTATTCATTAAAATATCATTCGGTCTATGGAAACTGTCAATTGGATTGTTTTTATTTAAGGCTGCACATTCCATAGCTGTGTTTCCACTGTTTTCTATCGTTTTGTAGTATTTCGTACTTTGATTTGTTATTATTTTTTCTAGTGGGTCAATTGTAGCTTTTTCGTATATTGTGTCATTTGCGGTCCATTATTTAATTCCATGCATGTTTCTTAGCATCCTTCTGTCCATCGCCTTAATATTGTCTATCTTGTTTCTGTGGAGTTTGCTTCCTTAGCTATTTCTCTCCACCTCTTACAGCAATTTCGCGGCAAGTGATTGGTGCAATCTATTTTAATGACAGGGAGATCAACGCCGTAGGGAAGAAGTTCGTCCAATTTCTTGGTAGCACTGCTGTCGCCATCCCCTACGAATTAAATGGAAATTTTATCGTATTTGCGTGAAGAAAGATAAAACTAATTACACAACACCCATTTATAAGATTCATGACAAGCACATCATATTATATCGCCTATAAGCCGGTGGTACTTCAAATTGTGCATCTCTACTCTTCTTTTAAATCCCTCGACAATTATGTCGGCTTCCATTTCCGTCGAGGACTTGTTCCAATTCTTGAAGCACATATGCTGTTTGGCCTGTGTTTTCATAGTTCTGCATTTCGCACATATACTGCAGTATTTGCAGCTAAATGGTGCATTATTTCCCAGAGCTAACAGAGAAGTGAAACGGTGTCTTATATCAAACATTTTTCTTCTAGAAGGCTCATAAGCTGTCTCCTTCCTTTGTCTCTTCAGTGGTATCACTTGAAGTCAAGCAGGAATTTACGTTTGTAAATTGGCCTTTCAAAAGTTATTGAACCGCAGTGCCGCAGTTTCAGAGGGATGAAATGTCTCCGATATTTTTTTGAAATATACGAGAAAAACTAAACTGCAGTTCTACGAAAATCTTGATTATATTCGTAAGATTCGGTTTTTTTTCCAATTCGGGCGTAAACGTAAAATACGCTTCCATTTAGCATTGCATACATAAACGAGATTGGTGCTTGAAGGAGTCAACCCCCTGTACTTTTATCCAATATGTGTTGGAAGCAATTTTTTCCGATCCTAAATAGTACAATAGTTTGCACGAGTAATCCAGTTACTGTAGATCCATTCTAATGCATTAAAAAGGAAATATTAAATTTCACGGTAAATGGCTACTCGGTCGGACCAGGTGACCATTATTCTGCGTTTTACTGTCAGCTTATTGAACACAAGCTCCCCATTTTAACTATTTTACCTCAATTCACTTTTCTCAATTTACTTTCGAGAACACGGCCTGGGGCCCCGAATTTCCCAGGCGATACGGAGGGGGACCCGAAACTTTTTCCAAGAAATTTTATCGTTCTGATTTTAACTGGGCATGATAATCCGTATTAAACTGCTTATATTTCATGTGCTAAGTGAAAAGTGACATCGCTATTTTGTCTTCTCGTCACATTTCCCAAGTACTCTTTTTATAAATCCTAGCTTTCTCTTCACTCGGCCGTATATTTCCCGGATGCGTCTTCTCCACGATAAATCTTTAGTGATTGTTTCACCTAAATACCTTATGGTTTCAACGCTTTCGACCTTCGTGTTATTAATTTTATAGGATCGCTCTATAGAATTATTCCTCCTCCATTTCTTGAATTATATCGAAATCCTTGCTTCCTGTCTTCTTCTGATATACCCCTGCGCACTACAGTATTGTCTGCAAAAAGTCTAAGCGTAAAACCAACTACGCTACCCTGGGGAACTCCCGATGTGACTTTGATTGTGTCTGACATGATACCATCTATGACAACCCTCTGCTCTCGCCCACTTAAGAATTCTTTTATCCAACACACAACGTCATTATTTAAACCAAAACTCTCTAATTTCAAGATTAATTTATCATGTGGAACTTTATCGAATGCATTTTTAAAATCTTAAATCTATCGCATGAACTTCAGTACTGTTTTCGCCGTTGACTAAAATATCGTGTACAAATAAAGCTTATTGTGTCTCGCAGGATCTACCTTTCCGGAACCCACGTTGTCTGTTTATGAGCAATCCCTGATATCCAAATGCCCCATGATTGTACTGACTACAATGTGCTCAAATACCTTGCAAGAGATTAACGTGAGTGAAATGGGTCTGTAGTTACTAGGTTCTTTCCTATCACCGCTTCCAAAAATAGGTGTAATGTTAGCTACTTTACAATCCTTGCGTACAGTGCGGTTCTTTAGTGTTTTATTGAATATTATTTCTAGATAGGGGGCTATTTCATAAGCTAATGTTTTATATACCCGGGAAGGAATTTGATCGGGACCTGGTGATTTGTTTTTACTAATGTTTTTTAACTGCTGCTCTATTCCGCGACATGAAATTTTTAATTCGGGCATTTGCTCACTGAATGTTTTCGGCGGAGGTTCCACTGCGATGTGTGACGATGAGTTGAATACGCTTTGGAAGAAGGCTTTTAAAGTATTGGCATTTTCTAAACCCTCAGGTGACTCTAATTCCTTTATCACTTTTAAGTGTGTGTACCTACTGTGGACCTATTTCCCTGAAGTTCTCTCTCTCACATATGACCAAAACACTTTAGGATTGCTATCTAAATATTCTCCTAACATCTTGCTCTTGAAATGTGATAACGCTTGCCGACATGATTTCCTTGCTAATGCTCTCGATTTTTTATAGTTTTGAACTAACTCATTTTTTTCCTCTACCGATAGACCCTGTCCTTCATTTTTCATCTCAGCGTGGCATACCCTTCGTCGCTTTAGTGATTTCCTAACCTCCGCGTCATACCACCTATGCTCTGTATTATCAATTTACTTGGTATATATTTATTAACTGCTTTACGGGTGACCTCAAGAATTTCTCTCCCCGAATCCTCTATATCTAATCCTTTGCTTTGTTCGCTAAATACATTAAACGATTCCCTTAATTCCTCTTTCATACCGTCGTTAATTAGCCTTGCCAAATAAGTATACCCTCCTCCTTGGTTTATAATGTTTTTCAACGCCTACATTAAATATCGCATGCACTATTTTATGATCACTAATTCCTGTCTGTAGCTACATTTAGAACTTATTCGGGTATATTTGTTGCGAATAAGTCTAGTATGTTGTCTCCCCTGGTCGGTTCTTTTACTAGTTGTTTTAAAGTTTCGTCGTACCGATGGACTGAAAAGCAGCCGATGTAACACCCATTTTTAAAAGTGGTGATAGGGAGCAGCCATCTAACTACAGACCTATATCCCTCACATCCATTTCATGCAAGGTCCTGGAACATATAATTATTAGTTCAGTCATGGGACAACTATATAGCCAGAATTTATTGTCCGATGTTCAGCATGGGTTCCGGAAGAGCAAATCATGTGAAACTCAACTTGCTCTCTTTTCTCACAATATTTTAGTTTCTGGCGAAAATTATATTCCAGTGGATGCTATATTTCTCGATTTCAAAAAAGCTTTCGAGAAGGTGTCTCATAGCAAACTAATCTTGAAATTAAAATATTATGGCATAGACAGTAACATTAAATCATGGATAAATGATTTCCTGCATGATCGGGTGCAAAGGGTTGTTTTGGACGGTGTTACCTCACCGGCAATTAAAGTCACTTCGGGTGTCCCATCAGGTAGTGTGATAGGTCCACTCCTGTTCCTCCTGTACATAAATGATATCAATAAGGTTGTCATAAGTAAGCTTCGTCTATTTGCCGATGACACTGTAGTGTACAGGGAAATTCTATGCCCAAACGATAAAGAATATTTAAATGATGACCTACAAGCAATTGAAGATTGGTGTGATACATGGCACTTAGAATTAAAATTTAATAATTGTCTCTTGATGAATTTTTGGAAAATGAATAGCTCTCCTCTTAGCACTTGAATTGAAGAAGATCGTAGCAGATTGAAATTTAGACATAATCTCTTAAACAAATTCCAAGACCATATTTTCAGTGATGATGTTAAAAATATTTTGTGAACCCCAACTTACTATGGTAGACTGGACCATACTCACGAAATTAGAGAAAATGATTGCCAAACTGACAGATTCAAAATGCCCTTTTTTCTACGTACATTGAGGGATATGAATAACGGTAAATATATCCAGTACCAGTGTAGCAATGGATAACATTGGTACCTGCATGTTGGTATAAGGACTTATAGCTAACCCAAATAACGGCATGTTTTTGCATGTATGCTTCGCTATTTTTATCTTTTTTTAAATAGCGTAGTTTTGAACAGTACCTATACGAGTACTATTCCTTTTTTTATGCATGATATGTAGTGCATGTTTGGTAAGAATTCACCACTTACCACACACCTTTATGTTGGCTTGCAGAGTATTATGTAGAAGTAGATGTAAAAAATGTGACGTAAAGGTGTTCAACAGTGATTCGCAGAGTTACTTATCCTTACCTCCTGTTATAAAACTACACGTATTCCAGTCTATCGAAGGGAGATTGAAGTCTCCGCCTACTATTATTCCTCTGTATTTGTTCCGAGAAATCAATGTTCCTATCTCTGACTCTAGTTCCATTATAGAATTGAAGTCTGCATCCGGTGGCCTGTAATATGCACCTACATATATCTTTTTTTGCGTCACTACTTTTACTTTTAACGGAACACCAAATACTTACTACATTTCGCTCTGAAATAAGTTTTCTTCTACTAACATACGGGTCCTTCACAGCTATAAATAATACTCCTCCGTTTCTGCTTACTCTATCCTTTCTGTATACGGTAAAACACTTAGGGAATACTTCATATCTGATATGTCCTTCGAAACCCATCTTTCTGTGCGTACGATTATATCAGCATCAGTACTTTTTATGAGGTGGTGAAATTCGGCTACTTTATTTCTTAAACTACGACAATTCACTACTATCACTGAAATTATTTCTCCCAATCTATTTCTCTCCTGGTGCTCTTTTTCAGCTAGAATTTTCCCCGTAAATTATTTTACCGACCCACTATTTAATCTACCAATCTGATATGTATGTATCTGTAGTAATCTGATATGTATGCATGATTTGAACTTCTGTTCTGGGGCCGGTTAAATTAACTGCTTCATGACAGGATAAACAGTGAGCTTAACCAGAGAAAACAGATAGGAATGGGCACTGTGAAAGCAAATACCGAGCACTGAAAATGAAGGAAGACATTTGTTTCATGTCGGTACCGACGGGCAAGGCTGAATCGAAGTTAGGCTAAACGTGCTAAACTTAGCCCCCCCCCCGAAGCAAATTTCTGGCTACGTGCCTGCCTGCTACTGAAAAAAATATCCCTTGCTGAGCTCGCTCGGTCTGAGGGCTCTGGCTTTCGACAAGGGGCCGGAGGGAGGCGAAGTGGCTCGGACGTTGGCCTTGGAATGGTTCGAGAGAGAGAGAGAGATAAGGAGCCAGGAGGTGGAGGGTGACGTTAGCGGGAGTGGGGGGGGGGACTAAGAGCAGCGCCACGGAACGAAAGATTTTTAGCACGTAAAATAGTGAAAACATGGTTCGGAAAATAATAAATTGCAACTTTAGTATGCACCTAAGGTCTTTGAGTTTGATATAATACTAGAAGAGATGGATGAATCCCAGCGGAGAGTGGAACACATGTTTCCATTACGATTTCAATGTCAAAGGAAAAAAGGCTGATATCGGGCTATTTTTACGATTTTCTGTGCCTGAAGCTCTTTAATGAGTACTGCTGATGAACATATTGTTCCAGTAACCGCACATATTGATCCTTAATCTAACGATCAATGAAAACCGATCAGCTCTGCGACTTATATTAAACTCGTTATCTTCGATTTCGCAAGGGTCTGCAGAGCCGGTTTCTGCAGTGGTATAGAACACCCTTAAGGATAATTCGTGTTCTGGCGCAGCGGTCAGAAAATAATCTATTTCAAGTTTTCGTTTGTGGCGTAAATTCAAATGCTTTGTTAATGCTGCGTCAGAAAAATATGAAACTTGACTTTTCCCTAGACATAAGTGTAATATGATTTTGACATATGAGTCAAAGCTTCAGTCATTAAAATACACAGAACCCTTTTGAAATTTCGCGAAGATCATAATTGTAATGCAGGAAAAACGGCGACGGCTAAAATGAATACAATCAATAAGCCCTAAAGTCATCTATACGTGTAGCACGACGGGGCTTCCAGAAAATATGCGGTGTGAAAAATATACTTCTTATGCGGATGTGATGTGAGAAATAAAAATACGTTACATTTTCACGATCAGAAAACCAGTACCACTGAAAGACTCGGGAAAATCCCATTAGCCCATTTAGAACCTACTCGTTGGTTACTTGTGGGCTGTGTCTTGAATCCTCCGTTACCAATAACAAATAAAATGTGTAGAAATGATGGCGTAATTCGTTTCAATTTATTTCTTTATCCGCAAACGCGAGGCCGAAAAAAGTTCGTTGCTAACGAATGGCTATCAACGAATGTTTTCTTTTGTTTGCACAAGAAACAATGGGTGCTTTCCAATCATCGACGCAAGTCGACACAAGTCAACTTGTTCGCGTGTAGTGCTTTCCAATCAGTGTGTGTCGCTAGTGTGTCAAACGCGAGTCGACACACGGTGACACGCCGGTAATGGTGAGTTACTGAAAAAAGAAAGAAGGACGGCGCAAGCTCTAAATCACAATACGTCTGCAAGAGGCATATTGAAAATAACCGATAAATCAGAACAAATGTTTAAGTTAAGTATTTTCTTAATTAATCATCCTATCACTCATTTTTCTGTTCGATCTTGCTATATCAAGATTTGCACTGCTAACAATAAGTCAAACAGAAGGAAGCTTCCCACAAAACGCACCAATCACGAGTCCCCGTGAAAGTCCTTAGCGCAACAGCTACTGCGCATCTGAAACTTGCTTTCCATTCGTGAAGACACAAGTCGACTTGAGTTTCCGCGAGTTAACTCAAGACGACGCATGAGTCGCTTGAATGGAAAGCACCGAATAAACAGCTTTTGTTTACACCTCAACGAAGGAATTCATATCATTTTGGTTGGTTTTGACGGACGATGATGGTAGCCTTAAGAAGTTTTCTTTTGTTAAAAGGAGCATTTGGAGAGGAAGAAATGCTAAGAACTCTATTAGATGCACAGTAAGGTGGTCCAAAATCGCAAGAAAAAAATAAAAGTTAAAAATGTTCATCTCCACATTGATGCCCTTGTTCCACTAGGAAAACTGAAATACCATGCCAAATTTGGATCGATAAGATGATGTTTAGGGGTCCCTATGATTTGAACGTTTTGAAGAAATAAGCATTGTTTTAGTAATCGCTTCTAAAGTTTGCCATTTACAGGTTCCTGTTAGAAAATTACTGGACTATTCCAATGTACTGTAAATAGACAAGAAGTTTTACTTTGTTATATCATTTCTCAATAGATAATAGCATGTTCCAGTGTTTACTGAGAAAATATTTCCATAGAACAAAACTAGAAAGCAATAGCAGTAGAGAACCTATAGTATTACCTAGGTATTCTTGCCAAACTGACAGGCGGCCATTGTGTACCAGCTGTCAGTGTCATTGTCATACTTTGTAAATCTCTATTCTAATACAACACAAGGTATATGTAAGTAATAATACCTAGATTTTAGAATGAATCACACTATATAAAGGCAGAGTAATAAATATTTAAGTTGACGTATCGAGTATCTACCAGACCTACCTAATTTTTGGAGCGCATGTTTGCTAAGGTTAATATGGTAGATCTTATATCTACCATATTAAATCTCTTGGTTGCAGGCAGATGTGGCTCAATGGAAAGCCTACTGAGTCACTGCCCAAATCTAGACTTTCAAAACGAAACATGTTACAACGACTTGTTTTCCACCACATTAACCAAAATTTGGGCTTAAAAAAAGGAATAAGAGCCATTGTTGAGGATGCACTGAAAATTAGGGGTATGGCAAGAATTCCTACTCAAAGAATAAATGCGATTGAAAGAAAACTTAATAAATTGTACTCAGACAAAATGTGCGGGCTCTAGTATTTGACGCAACAGCTGCCAATACAGGCCTGAAGAGTGGAGCATGCACTATTCTCGAGGAGAGTTTAGGAACTAGTCTTGTGTGGATTCAATGCAGGCACCATGTACTTTAAATCATGTTGTCTTCTTTTTTACCACAGCATTTGGAGTTAGTGGGGGTCCAGATGTCGCAGTATTTAAGAATTTCCAGAAACAATGGCCTCGTATCGAGAAGCTAATATATTCTCAAGGCAGAAATGATCTGTATGATTCCAATGAAATAAAAATGTTAAGAGGAGAAATTATGGGATATTATGCTGCTATTTTAGAAGACCCAATTAAGTAAAAGTAGCCTAGGGATGATTACCTCGAGCTTTTAAAGTTGTGTTATACCTTTCTTGGTGATCAAAGTCCTAATTGATCCAAGGAGAAATTCCGAGCGCCAGGTGGTTTGCACAATGCATGTTGGATGGCAAAGGCTATTTATTCCCTTAAAATTTACTTACTTAGAGATCAGTTCACCCTTACAGCTGGAGAAAAAAAAGGAATCACTGAAGTAAGCTTGTATGTAGCTCTCATCTACGGTCGACATTGGAATGAGGCTGAGGAGGAAAGCTGAGAAAGCTGTCATGAATGACGCGATTCTTTTAAAACAAATTGAAACTTATCCCAACTGCAATGTTAAGAAGGCTGCTTTGGTAGCTTTTCACCGCCATCTGTGGTTCTTTTCAGGGCATTTGGTTGGACTTCCCCTCTTTGATTCCCGTGTCTGTGACTCTACCAAAGTTAAAATGGTTACCAACCTACAGCGCCCACCAAAAGCCAAGGCTCTTAAGAGAGTTGAGAGTAAAACATTTAAACATGACACTCTTCTGGAAACATATGTGACACAGCGAACTGCAGAACTCTTTGACATTCTCCATAAAGATGGGAATGAAAAGGCTGCTTCATTTCTTTGCAAAGAACCTAACATGTGGGATTTGGATCCCGATTACATACAACTCAAACAGGCTGTTCACAAGATGAAAGTAGTTAATGACTGTGCTGAAAGGGGCATTTCCCTGATACCAACATTCAATATGTGTATAACCAAGAATGAAGGCAAGTTTCACTATCTTCTTCGGCTTGTTAAATCACACCGAACTTCAACTTGTAAGAAGTAATCAACAAGTAATCAACTTGTAAGAAGGCATTACTCATGGCTGACGATGATGATGGTAAAGGGGCTTAGTGAAAAAAACATATTATAATCTTGTATTGAACATACCTTTTACCTTTTCAGAGACTTATTTATGGTCACAGTAAATGCATCATGATGCTTTAGCATTATTTATGTATTCAGTTATGTCACCAGTAAATTATTTCATTAAAATACTATTGTTTTAGTTAAAAATCTGCATTCATCCAAAAAGTGCTCAATCATAGGGACCTCTAAATATTAAACAAATTGCCTGAAAATTTTTTCATAGCTTTCTAACACCAATTGAAACAGGGGCAAACATGTGGAGCGGGTGTTAAAAAAAAATTTTTTTGGACCACCCTAATGCACAGAATATACAAATATAATGCAAGGAAAATAAATAGGATGTTATTCAATCCCAATAGATATCCAGCGGCTTATTTATTTATTTTTCCTTTTCAACAAGTAACTTTAAATGTGGAATGATAATTCAAACATCATAATTAGCTTAGCATTAGCTTAGTCATTTGTTTTATTTTGGTTTCCGTCACGGAGGTAACTGGAGAAGAAGCGGTACGAACGACCGAAGATTTTTCGGTGCTTTGTTGACGAATAATTTAAAGACTCGCTCTATGATTCGTTGAGATCGACATTCGTTGCGCGGCTAACAAAGTTATCCTTGATAACGTAAAGGCCAATCTTTATTCGTTGCATAATGAAATATTCAAGATTGGCCTGTAAAATGCCTAGTCGATACTTAACATTTTTATGCAGCACACCTTTGAAGTTCTTCCCCTCTTGCTTTCTCTACAGGTATAAATGTCCGTTTCTCACGGTCACGAGGAAAAATATACAGAAAAAACTTTTAAATGAAATGTTTCGTTATTTTCTAACTTATCGTTCTGCTCCCCGAAAAGCGATTTTTTTCTTTCACTTGAAAATTGGTTTTACAATCGGTATTTCCGTTGTGCCAATGTTTAGTTCATTAAAATCTTTTAAGATGCATTTTCAATTGATTTTCAACCTTTGTTCTCAATCAGACATTTAATTATTTCACATACGTTTTGTTTGATTGTCTGAGTTTAAAAGGTTGATGATTTTGCCGTTAGAGATTAGCTAGATGCGGATGGTTAAGGAAGGTTAATGGGGTGATTAACAATCTCTGCGGCCCGCAATTAGACGTTAGGTAGCAAGCAGTATGCAGCATCTTCACCCCACAAAAGAGAGTAATCATCTGTTGGTTAAAATCCAGTTTTGAACTCACCCCCGCATCAGAAGAGACCAACTTAAAAATGCAGTAATTCTGCCCAAGTAGCTGTGTATCAGAAGCATCGCTTTCCCTGCATTTGCAATATACTACAGCATTAAGAGATTTATACCATCACGTACTATACACAATTCATCGTGGCCTTGTCATAAAAGAGGTTATTCTCCTTGTGTACATTTACTCTCTAGGAGTAATTTAATTTTGCAGGAAGACCTTGATTATATTAAAAGAGCAAGAGAAGGTAACATTAAGATAAGAGAGAGAGTTCATTTTCAGGAAATTTATCCCATTATTTAGGGGAGGACAGAATACAAAGCATTCCTGTGGTATAGCAATAATATTAAAATTCACATGCACACAGCCTTTCCGAGTTAGATTATTCAGCGTGTTTGCACGGTAGCAATGCAGTTAGGCATTAAGCTCAGACAATTATGCAAATGTCATTTATGACCGTGTTAATATTATGAGCCGTGACTCATGAAGGAAAATAGAAAAAGATTACAGTTATCATAAATAAAATAATAAGTTTTAAAGCATTTTGTTAAGCGGAAATATGCAATTCATTCATATGAGCCAACTGCATTAGGCTCGAGGAAAAACTTTCTTTTGAAAAAGGGTAAAAATGAACTCGATGAGTTTATACTATGAGCTTTGAGTAAAAATTAAAAATAGATTAGTTCTATCAAGATGATATATTCCTTCTACGCACCTACGTAATAACATCATCTGCAAAAACGTTTTAATAAAAAATGAGCAGGAAATATATTACAACGGAGAAAATCCAGGACAAGGTCTTCCAATATTAGTTGCTTAGTAATGTCTTGTTAGACAAGGGGCAACTATGCAGGTTGAATGACATTTATAATTAAACGAATTACGTCTATATTCCATTTCTCTAAACCATTAAGACGTTTTTAACGGTTCAAAAGTATTAATTACCTGGAAAATTACAAGCAATGCATTTTATTTATCCGATCTAAATATTATGTTTTATACTGTGCCAAAAAGATCACCCCTGAAAGTTTATAAGATGCCAATATTAGATTGGCCAGCCCAATTATGTAATACGGAGATAGGAATAATAGATGATAGCAAAAATAAGCAATGAAACGTGCAAATGGTAGTTTACTTACTTAATGGTCGTCACGAGAAATATCCCCTTACCTGAAAGGAAAAAAAGTAATTTAAACTTGCATTTAAATTGAAATAACGAGGAAAACTCTGAGAAAATTCTAAAGCCTGAATCACACGATCACTTTTTACGTCCCTTTTCAGGGATAGCTTAAATGATAGCTCAAATGATAACTTAAAAATGATCGTCTGACTTGATCACTTCACGGATAGCGGCAATGATAGGGATCGCTATCCCTTTTTTCGTCATTTGAGCACGTCCTTTTTTCCGTCCTCGGGCCTGTCATTTAGCCAATCAGAGTGCACGTTCTGAAAGAAACGTTTGGCTGCAGCCAAAAGCTGTCGACGACGATGTAAATAATCCATAGTTACGAAGTTGTTTACCGTATCTCGCGAACAGAAATGATACGAGAAGGGACGGTAAAAATGATCGTGTGTGCGGCGAAATGATAGCTTGAGCTATCATTTTTGCGGTCCCTGAAAGCTATAGCTTAAATGATCCCTTTAAAGGGACGAGAAAAATGATCGTGTGATTCGGGCTTAAGTAAAAATTTTTTAATAATAATTGCTTTGTAACATAACAGCCAAATAATCAGAATCAACACATTATTAAGAAGTAATTATTGATAAAGATAATAGATTTCACTAAAATTTCACTAACGCTAGATGCAAATTATTGATAGGGCAATAGATGGAAAGTAATCAATGCTATCGAAATGAAGAAAATATATTTTCAACTGGTTTTCCAGGACTCCCACAAATACCAAAGCCACCAAGTCGGGTACATACATTTAAGATATTTAAAAAGAGCTAGAAAAGAACGGTTCTTGTTTTGTACACAGCCCTTGTACATGCCCCTTTACTGGCATGTCATAACTAGAAATTCCTATAAATAACTATTTGCAATAGCATGGACGGATGATTCATATTGTTGCGATTTCAAATCTCTCAAAATAGCATTACTTATCGCTGGCATCCTACACCATAATTACTAGTTTTTCCATTAGCTCTGTGGTAGATAACATGTACAGAAAATCGTATAATGGGAGGACAACTTTATCTTTTTTTCAGTGTCTGAACCGGACATCTTAAAGATTCATTTCCAGCACTAACTACGACTATGGCCTCAAGCAATGGGGAACATGCTCTTTTTTTATAACTCCTTGCATGTGGAGTTAATTGGCTAAAATGTATTCGGCGAAAATTTTGTTGAGGAATTAAGTTATGTAAGAATTAAGTAAAGCAGCTTATTGCATGACGTCACGGAAGGGTATCCCTATAGGCGTTGCGTGTCTCTTGAAAGTTGACGTGAGTCATTTAATGAATACCTGGTGAAAACGTTTGTTTTCATCTCATTTGTTTAATGCAATAAACAAATTTATTTCCATTTTTACTTAAGTAGTACGGATCATAAGAAGAATATCGTCCATAACTTGTATAATACAAACTTGTTGCCTGTTTGTTTTCACTCCACGAATCTCTGGCTACTACACAGCAATAACTTTTATTTTAAGAAGGGTTCCACCATAGGGGAGTGAATCACAGGCAAATTGTGGAATTATATGCACTTTTTTAAATCCTTTATAGCCATGGTATCGATCATGAAACGGCTAAGATTCTCAAAACAATATATTCGCTTCGTTTTCTTATAAAAATAAAGGTCTTTTTGCGAATCAATATGAAACCTTTACCGTGCAGTGACGTGAGAAGGCGTTTTATGTCACATGACGTCAATTTTATGGAGAACCCCATTAGCACTTCATAATCTTTGCAGTTGGCAAATAATATTTTGGCTTAAATATTTAAATTTGTGAGCAAATTTCGTATCCAGTAGATACATCATTAACACAAGAGAAACAAATTTCTTGCATATTCAAGATGGAGCTTTCTTTCACCATAGGATACAAAGAATTTAAGGCCCTTACTTTTTCCATCAGATCAGGCTTACGCAAAGAAGATATAGAAACAAACTTTGAAAAGGCCGGAATATATTTTAAAATGCGCTGTATGACTCGGTCTTAATTATTTGGGCTACTTAATTCCAGTAAAGTTTGTGCGAAGGTGTCAGTAATAAAAAGGCGGCTAAATAGCACACCATCATTGAATTACTAGAAAATTTAAAATGACACGGTCTAGCGGCGAATTAGTCTCCGAAAGTGAGAAAGTAGCTAACTAACAAAAAATAATTTGCTAAAAGCTACACATCATATTAAGAAATAACGCATTGTCTCAAAACAGATTCATCCTACCAGGAATAAAATTCCCTCAATTATTTATTTTAAAACATAAAAGTAATTTCTGAACGAAAATATATGCTAAGGTATTAATAATGCTGTTATAAAATCAATATTCAATTTTCATAACAGCATTGCAGTGAGATTATTTATTTATTATCTGAAAAACTAAGAAATTCATTTGCATAAATATTTTTCTTGGAGAAATTTTTGTCATAAGTTTGTTAAAAATATTAAAATCAAGTTAGAAATGATATCAGCATAACTTTCAAAGTACTCCACCAAACAATAATGTAAGAACATTAGATATAAAAGAATGATCATGGCATTAGAAATAGGTAGGAACCATTTTTTCATATCATTCTGACAATGAAAACAGGATATTTTGCAACAATTAAATAATAGCATTCAAACTGTGCCATATATAAAGTCACATATTTAGAATAAAGTCTTAACTTAAAAATAATAGGTTTTTCAGGGCCTACTATTACACGAAAATATTAATGTTTAATCGGACGAGTAAGTAGATATAATTATAACATATATGAGGAACGTCCTTCACGGCGGTCACCCGTCGCTTTACCAGTTGTTAAAGCGACGGGTGACCAGTTGTTAAAGCAACACCATTTATTACCAGATGTTCACGTCTTCTCCAACAGGACAAAATGTTTCACACTCAAGCATCGATTTTATGATAACATCTGCAAATTGTTATCAATAGTTTCCGATGTTTGGTCCAACGCATCCATAGTTGCTGTAGAGTTCTGAAAAATATCCAAATCTGGATCCAGTTTCAATTTCAATTCTTTACTCAACATATTTGCTTTTTTTATTTCCCAAGATCAAAATTGCATGAAATTCCTCAAGCTCGTTGAAATTACAGCTAATGCAAAGTGGCAATTGAAGCAATGCATGTTACTGGCGCTGAATAATGAGTAAATACTTTTTTTAATTCCTATTCCGAAAATTAATGAGTGGACCCTACTTAAGACATCCATTTCTGCGATTTATGATGAAAAATAGAGAGAAGGCTAGAGAAGTGGAATTATCCATTTTACATCCCAGATTTCCCATATGCCTCGTACATCTTCAGAGCAGAAATTTAGAACCAAAGGCTTTCAATTCAGGGAGAACTTCCGTCATTCTCTCACAGTGTCGTAATTTCTAACCGAACACATTCCAATATGAATGGTCGCATTCATCATTTGCTTCGTCAACAATTTGACTTTCATCGCCTGCTGATCGCGCGACGTTAAAGCAGAACTAAGATTGAGAATTACTGAAGTTCGACTCGAAGATTTTCCAGGAAGTGACGTGTTGAGTTAGTATTTCATTTATTCCGCCCTGAGGTTATCCAGCAAGCTCCTTCCACTTCATCATCTGCGCGCGGAATTTAGTAATCCAATATGGAAAAAGAAAGCTAAAGTTGCCAGCATTTAGTCTATCAGAATGAGTAAGATGAACTCAGTAACAGAGACAAGCGCCCTTTCATTCACATGAACACTGGGGATGGAAATTTGAGAAATTTCTTTAAGGGAAGGTAAAGGGAAAATGCTAAATTTGTAACTCTCGCGCCATGATATCTCAAAGTGAGCTGTTAATCGATGCGTGAGGTTAGGACTCCTTGGGTACTTTTAACATGCTCTCACGTACCGGAGGTGCACAAAGAAATATGTAACGATAGTGAGAAACAACTGCCATCGATTGATCTCGGAGCAATAAAAAAAACATCTTTTGGCATCCAGAAATACATTTATAGAATATTCAATGAAGAAACTTGGCTAAAAGAGCGAGTCTCCTAGAAATACTAACCAAACCGATAAAAGTAAAAATCAAAACTAGCGTAATTGAGATAGTAGATACAATATCCATGCTTTTCCATCATCACGTTAACTTTTCCTCAGTGATAGTCGTGGTCCTACCGCCATGTCTCAGAGTGCAAGCGGTGAAATTGTTTGTATCCCAAACTCTCTTTAGAAAATCTTCACTAGTGACTTAGTGTATCCACTTTATAATAATAATTCAGCAATATTAAATTAAATTAAACTTTTACCAAAAGCTAAGTATTATAGCTGAGTAGATTCTTGCATATACACCAGTAGATAAATGTATCATTTTTATTTCAGAATTTAATTTAACGTGTTTTCTCTAAAATCCCTAGAATTGTGTTTCGGGAGTTTTCCGACAATTTCAATGCTTTGTAAAGCGTTACTTTAATCTACGAAATTTGTTAACGCACTGTTGAGTGCCGCAAACATTGTTTATCCCACGTGAACGCTAGGGACATCTTCTGTTTAGCTGGTTAATCACTAAACTACGACTGTTGACTACTCGTGCATTGACTAGTTTAGATGATGTAACAGAGAATAAAAGATAACATTATCACTAGCGGATACTAAAGCTATTATTATTATGGAGGAAATTTAAGGTCGAGTGATTTTAGTTAGAACCTTAGAGCACCACAAAAATAGATACAATCCCTCGATTTGCCAGTATTTGTTTAAACCGGCATTACATAGTTCATAAGTAGTGCGCAATTAGTAGGCTTAGCTTTGAAATAGTGGAATTCAACTGACTGCAATAAAATAATAAGATATAATTATAGGCATTCGAGTATGAAATTCCCACTTGCGTATCGTGGGTGTGAGCAACCTACACCAAAATTGTCCCTTTGAAGTTTGTAAATGCTATTTGATATCAGCTCACGCATGCCTTAACCCTCGCTACACTCTGAATAACTCTTCTGTAGCATTTTAAATTAATAAATATTAAACCTTCACCACATTTCAATGAATTCAAAGCTTCTAACTTCATCTAGGAGAACATTTTTCGTAAAGATAAATGGTAACCTCGCACAGCCACAGGAGTTAATTAACTTTCCTTCTCTATTCTCAGCTAACTGCCGCTCACATAAATTTAATCCTCCAGTTTTATCTCGCTCAAAGAGAATATACGAATGTAAAACGAAATATATTGCATCTAAAAAAAAGAAAGGGTAAGATATGGGTAAGGGTAAGTACGAAATTGCCATTGTCACATCCAACACAAAGGAGAATGAAACGGTAAACATATTTCAGGGGATCGCTCTTCCCAGAAAATTAATTATAGTATAGAAAAAACCGGCACACCTTAGATTCCGGTGTGGAGATGAATGTTATACGCTAAGAGAAAGAAGGCGATGATGCAAAATTCAAGCCCCAGCAAAATTTGCTTTGTATTTACTTTACGGGGAGTTAAAATAACATGAAAAATTAATACTGATAAGCTATCCAAAGAGACAGGAATTTCAGAATAAGAAAACAGTACCGGATATCAATAAAATCATTTTACTGACAAATCCTGCGCAAAAGTATCAAGGTATAACAAAAAATTCGGAAGGAATGGGAATATTTATTCGGAACCGAAATCGCTAATTTGTACACAAAATCGTTAGATAGAGGCGAGAAATGAATTTTAGTGAAAAATTAATCTTCTAATCAGAGCCATTCGCTCAGAAATCAAAAATGAAAATAAGCAAAAGGTGACACCCACCAAACGAGCTGCGTTAAGGACTACTACGTCATCCACCTGCCGTCCTTGACTGTGTTGAGGAAAAACGGGAGAGGAGCGGAGGTGGGGAGAGGAGGACTGCTTGAAGAAATATAATGTCGCAACCGCTCCCATTGGCAGAGTCAGCTGTGTCCCCCCCATTGTGATAAAGCGAATAGCTTCGCGGTCTCAGTTGTGATTCGACGAAGTGGATGACGTACTAGTCCTTTGCACGCCCACTTTTCCAAAAGGATTAAACATGCCACTATTTCGCCGCTTCGAGAACTAATTGTAGGATAGAAGAATGGAAAAATACGGATCTATTTATTTTATAAACTCTATCAGATTCAAGGACAACAGGAGGACCTCCGAAGATACAGACATCATTAGCCAAAAGAAAGCCTTCCTCCCCTACGTTAAAGGAACCACAGATAAGATCGGCAATATCCTTCGGAAGTTTGACATAAAGGTCATTTTTAAACCCCATATTCAAGTACGTCACTTCTTGGGAAATGTGAAGGACAGGACACCACTCCAAATCGAAGGAGTCTACGAAATACCCTGCCGAACTTGCGATAAGAAATACATCGGGGAAACTGGACGCACAGTCAAAACTCGATTAAAAGAACATAAACGGGCCATTCGACTGGGGTACTCGACGAAGTCGGCCGTAGCGGAGCACGAAGCCACGGGACACACGATCGATTTTGAAAAATCTAAAGTCATCGCCAAGGTAAAACACTTTAAACCAAGACTCATCCGTGAAGCCATCGAAATAAAGAAAAACAAGAACAATTTTAACAGAGACACCGGATTGAGAATCAGCAGTACATGGAACCCAGTCATCCACAGCATTTCCTCATCTTCCCCCTCCAGTCCTTACTCCTCACCCCCTCCGCCCACCTCTCCTACTTGAAATTAATAAAAAGCCAGCAGCGCCAAACACTACCATCATTCCCTTGAAAAAGTGACCAGCAGTCTGTCACGAAACGTCGGGGCAAAATCCGATATACGACGCGGCATACACCCGTATGTCCAATTATTTATCATAGTGAGCCGCGAAAGCTTCAATGCAGAGATCTATCAGATTCGGCAATAAAATAATATAGTAAAGGACCCCATTCTTAATAACGGTTACCAATATTATTTCCCTTAAACTCACGGAATGCCGCAAAAATTGGGGCGGTGTGTGCTAAAAGAAGAGCGAAAAAAACGTATGAGTACTTTGTGTTCCTAGTGGTAAATCTGCCCTGCACAAAGCACCCGATAAATATTTCATTTAGAAACAGCTGGTAATTCCTGGAATAGGCATAAATATCACCGTGAAATACCAAAATCAACGTGTTTCTTAGCCATAATTTATTTTCTTACGTTCAGCAGACTTCTCAGGACCGTACATTCTGCCTACTCCTGCGATGCTCATGCATCTCCCTCGTCACAATGGAGCCAGCCATTTAAAATACGTTTCACGGAGGGGTCGTGGTTATGGCTCCATGTCGAATGTCGAAGTCGAATTCTATACATTTCCCAAAAAAATGGATAAAAAACTTTGAAACTTGGAGAGTGTATTTTAAAGGTATTGTTTTAAAGGGTTCAAATTATTATTTTTATTATTTTTAGGATGTATCCACGTTGTGCCCCAGTTTCATGTCAATAGTGTATGTTTTAGTAATCTTCCCAACCTGCAATACACCATCGCGGGGGCTTGCAGGGTATCGCGTGGATGTAGATGAAATTAGGTATGGAAAATATAGCTCTTTTAGATGAGCTGACTCATGACTCACCACTCACTTCAGCGAACCAGCTCGCTAGGAGTGGCTCACTTTGGAGTCATTTAGATTGGGAGGGTATTTCGGGGGAGGAAATAATAGAGAGGGAGGGGAGGAAAGGAAATAGGGACTGGAGGTAACAATGAAACTAGATTTTTAGTGGTAAGATGATCTACAAACATTTTTTGAGGAGTGATAGCACAAAATATATAGAAATTTTAAATATTTTTAAAAATTAGCACTTTTTAAAAGTCTGCGACACTCTTCTCCCTGCCAGTTTATTTCTCCTATCAGCAGAAATTTATCCTGCTTTAAATTTCATTAGCCATTCATTTTGAATACCGCCCCAGCATCAAATTCCCAGTAGAGCTCAGGGAATTATTTCAAATTAATCGCAAAGGACTCTCTTTATTCGCACCACAGCCATATTTGCACCATAGCTCCATGAGATAAAGCCTCTTTACAGTGGCGAAGGCGGAGGGAGTCGTGACTCACTTAATACGACTCAGATGACTCACAGCTTAATTTACAGAGGCGCTCTTTTGAACTGACTCGCTCACACATTGCCCATCACTAGTTCAAATCCCATTTATAAATTTGAGTAATATCTCTTACTGATTAATAAAATGTATATAAATTACACAATGAAATCGTCAGCAGCCTACAACGTTGCTACGTATTGTTTACATCAGGAGTTGAATTACTAGCCACCCGTGGCGCTGCATACCACATTGCTTCCGTGCACTCTGATTGGCTAACTGTCGAATTAATGTATGTTCTTAAGGCCTGGTTACACGATACATTAACCCATACGAGTTAATGTGTAAATGCATGAACGCGAGAATGAACGGGAAAATGCACCGTGTAACCACACCAAAATGTACAAACGAATGAATGCGTGAACAGAAAATAGAACCTGTTCTATTTGGTTCATGAATTCGCACAAGTTGAGCAGAAACCATTCACGCAAATGTACATGAACCTGTACGTGTTAATGTATCGTGTAACCAGGCCTTCAGGAACGTAAAAAACAGGATCTGCTGAGGTAATAAAACAATTGATGGGTGTCCCTATGATATGAGCGATTCCTTAAAACTAAACATCCATTTGTATTTTTCTTATTTTTCAGCTCTCATGTGATCTATCGTTATCTACCACGTTCCCTAAACTTATCCGTGAAAAATTGTCGTATGTGAATCAGGCTTTAGGATTCATGAATGATGTAACTTCATGTGATAAGAGTAACTTCAATGTTCCCCGCATAGCTACGCGGTGCTTACTATGCTTGTGGTACCTACGTTTCCCTGCATTTGTTTCCCCTAGGGCTTTGCGATGACTTTCAAGTGGAATGAAAAAGCGTTTTAGGGTACGACATTTGCACGGGAGAGAGTGTGGTGAGGTTGGGAAACGCGAATTACTCGAGCAGAATAGAGAACGGAGGGCGGATACAAGTCTGCACGGTGGAATGCAAACAGACCGATCGTCTATTCAAACTCTTAGTGCCCCCACCACCCCTACCGTCGGTAACCTAGCACCCGGGAAGGAAGGAGGGATGGGGAGGGGTGGGTTGAGACCACCCCTCAATGCCCAAGTCTTCACACTTTCCAGCAGGGAAAATGGATGCGAAGATAAGAGAAAGTTTACCGCAAGGTAGGGTAAAATTGGGACTTAAACTAGTAAATTAGAGAATTTTTCATCAGGAAATCGTGTTTGGGATGAGAAATTTTTCCTAGAGTTTATTACCTTTTTACGTTGTAAAATTATTATCAACATACAAGCAACACTTTATGAACCACCACGTGGGTGTGTGGCAGGGGGTAAAAATCACCAAGCATGCACTATTGACATGCAAACTATATCTATTGTATGGAAATATGGTAGATAATAGGGTCACATGCAGCTAGATGGTTATTATCTGCATATTAATAAAGGGATTTGTGGTAAAAATGTTCATATTGAATGTTTGGAATCATCTACAACTATGCTGGGCAACTACGATCTGTTTGAATATCATTATCATTGCTCAACAACCCTACGATTGGTTTGACGCAGCCCTGCACTCGATTCTTATATCGACCAGCCTCCTCACATCAAAGTAACTTTGCCGTCACTCGTAAACAAACGTAAACATCTCAATGTTTCCCATCACCCAGAGGAGAGGGCAGAAGCTCTTCTTCTTATGAGTGAATGTGGGAGCTATAGAGGTCAGTACAGCGGCACTCATTTCACCACAGGTGTGGTAACATTTACTTTGATGGATGTAGTACTGCGATGTGGAAGGCAATGGGAAACCACCACATTATTATCCCGAAGGGTTGCAACTAATCTACTCTTTTCTTTCCTAAATAAGTTTGAATTTATGCTACTTTTATTCATTTTTAAAATTCCTCCTGCCCCAATGGAGGCATCAGTCAAATACTAGAGCATTTGCACACGGATGAAAAGAATATTAGAAACAGTAGATTTAATGTAAAAGTCATTATGGTTGAATATAAAATGAATAGAGGAAATCCTTTCCAGCGTAACTTGCTAAAATGTTCAAATATTCATGTTGAAATAATCACTTGGCATCAATCAACTCTTGTTTAATGAAAACTGACCCAGGTTTTGGCCAATTTCAAACCATTAAAATGGCACTGACTTACCAAAACCTGGTTCAAATTACATTAAAAAAGTGAGGATTAATACCCGAGTGATTATTTCAATATGAATATAAAATTAATTTAATTATATTCCACTGCATATCTGCATGCATACAGAGTTAAATAAGTTATTACAGAATTTGAAACATTTTTGACATGAGTTTTCCACCACATTGTATCATACTTAGATGGAGAAAGAAATAGGAGTCGTCCAAACCCATGTCATTGTAATTCAGAGCTTGCACATTCCGAGGACTGTCTAGGAGAAAGGGACGCCAGCACCATGAGAGCGGTTGTGGCAAATATGAATGTCCCTCATGAGTTCGGTGACTGAGAGGAATGTAATTCGCCCAAATACACCATCTCGAGGGCCTGCGAAGAGCCTCCAAATGGGAAATAGGTGGGTATGAGAAGGTTTGGCGTCTTAGACAAACTTAGTGGACGAAGAGGGGGAGAGAGGGAGGAGGAGGGGGAAGGAAGGGTTGGACTTGGAGAGATGCTCGGTAAGATAGACAGCCCCGGATGAGTAGGGGCGAGGAGAAGCAGAGGCGAGAAATATATTGAGCATGAAGCATAAGTTATGCATGTTCAGTTCCCGAAGTTCATGGTTCCAGCGCATTGAATCCGCAATCGAGTATGCCATGAGCGAATCGCTGTGAGCTCTCCGTTGAAGGAGATACGAATGAAATTCAACTATTTTTGGCATTGGAACTTACTTCACAATGTTTTGGTTTTATAGCCTAAAAACCAATGTTCATTAAAAAAGTGATATGCTTGATACGTCCAATTTAACTACAATTCTGTAATTTTCTTCACACCATATCCTCTTGGGGAACCACAGGTGGCAGAGTACACGAAACTTGCAATCAACTCCACTCAGAGAATATCACGTTTTTTACCTTGGCTAGCTCATTATTCACCATCCAGACTGGCATCCGATTGGAACCTCGCGTTTGTATACGACCTGTGTGCGTAGATAATAAAAATAAATCATTATCAAAATATTAAAAAAAATGACTTTATAGTAATCTATCATTTCGAGAGAGGAACCTAAAAAAGGCGGATTCTAGAAATTAACCATTTCATTCCCTTTCTGGCACTGCGTTTTGAAATTATGGAGAAAATTCAAAGTTCCAATCCACATGTGTAAACCTTATTAGTCAATAAGTGCGTAACACCCATTCGGAAATAAGTATTTTAATATCTTGGTATAAATCAAAAAGCGAGAGTAGCATTAGTTCTCAATATTACTAATGCATGGCTTTTAATTGCCAGGAAAACTGATTCCGAATCAATGCTCAAGCAAATAATTATATTTATGAAGAATATTATTCCTTCTAATGAATAAGCTACAAACCCTACTACAAGCCCTGTTACCTACTTTTTCATCTGAGTTACAGAGTATTATTAATTTGTATTTTCACCAGGGGTGCATACTCTTTTGAATGCTAGCATCTTTGAGATATCTGTTGATGTGTGTGTGAACGAAACGGCTGTGCCCAATTAATTAGCATAACACACTAGATATTGGGGGAATTATTTACCAAAGTTATATTGCTGCATAGAAATAGTCGCACACTTAGGCTTTTAGCGACTGACTCAGAAAGGAGCAATTCCTATTCATTACTCTTGGCTGATAACTGAAGTAGAAGAACTGCGATATTCCGCGGGGAACCAGAGGTGCCATATATCTCGGAGATGAGAACTAGCAGTGAAGATTGCAAAACGGGTGGACTCTGAAAATGAGACCTCACGAAAAAAAACATTGGTGATAAGACAGGAAAGGCACCAGGAGTTTGCAAAGTTTACATCCGTAAAATTTGAGGCTTGAAGTATTGGAATTCGAATCAACAGGTCATCAAACCTGAGATCCTAACAAAGAATTGTCAGGATTCAATCCTAGGGCTCAGGGCATTACTCCAATAATCTTATTGACTGCTCTGCACCTCCTGAATATCTTAGTTTGAGGAAGAAAAAAAGTACGATTCCATGAAGAAGAAATTCCTGTCGGTTAATCAAGTTCGTGAGCTGCCAATAATAAGAGTAGAGCATATGCAAATTAATGGACGATGATTTCGAAGTTATTAAAGTCCTAGAGGTCTTAAAGGGATTTAAACGAGAATTAATTCATTCTTCCAAGTGAGAATGCTCCATCACACAATAATCGATGCATAAAAATGTCTCTTAACCCGTGAGTGACGGCTACCTCTGTATTCTTCTCGTATATATTTCTCTGGGCATAACATTTTTCGTGTTTTAACCGGCGATCATCCTCAAGTAGGAAGTTTTGGAATTTGTTCCGGGCATACAAAGCGACGGTGAGCGACAGCAACTCCCAGAGACTTCTGCGTATTCCTCGGGATGGGAAGCGGGCTAACCCCCAATCCTCCCTCCCCCATTTGCGTCCCCGACCCCATTTACACCCTCCCGCTGTTGTCAGAGATGGGATTCCGTCGCGAGAGGAGAATCATCCCCCTGCGTCACTTTCCAGCGTTCACGCCAGGGCTTCTTCTTTTGTTCTCTGCCTCGCCATCGGCGGTAAAACAAGAGACAAATGATTTGCGGGTGCTTTGACTTCGCGACATAAGCCTGAATACATTTCCACTTTCACCTTTCTTCCTCTCTCTCTGGAAGAGGAGCTTTTTATCGGTGGCTGACGCCAAAACGGATTTTGAATGGAATCATAATACTTCCTTTTAAAGGAGGCAAAATGTCTTCCGAATGAGGCCTTTCTTCAAACTGAAACTATATGCATACATTGTCTGTTAGCTTATTGAGAATGTGTCTTGACTGTTGCTACAAGGACTTTGAGATGTTTTATTATTTGTCGGCAAATACTATTACACTATTTGTGGGAAAATAATAAAATATCTCAAATAATCTCTTCAAGGTTTCAATTGTAACTTTGTGGAGCTAAATATCTTTCAATACCATAGGTAAATAACCCTATGATTGATTTTACGCAACCCAGCACTCGATTCATCTATCGGCCAACCCCTTCATATCGTCGAAATTTCTCTTTTAGATCCTTCACAACTTGCTCCTCATATCTCATATATATATCGCATCATTTTCACCCGACGATTGTCTTCATCAGGCCATCGTGTCTTAAGATATGGCCGGCTAAGTTGTCCCGTCTTCCTTTTTAGTTTTTTCAGCAGACTACTCTTTTCACCCACACTTGTTAAGACTTATTCGTTTGCCACTCGGTTGATTCATTTTATCTTCATCATGAAACTGCATAGTAAACATAATCCACACTTGTGCTTATTTTTTTCCCACCCGGGATTTAAGGATAAATATCTTTAAATCCCAAAGGCCTTGTCAGAAGAAGGATATAAGAAAGAAAGAAAATAATTATAATATTTGTCTGCGCCATAGTACCTAATATTCCGACATGGGCGTAATTCCAACACCCGGGTTTATTACTAAAAGTATTGAAATTGGCTGGCAGGAGTCATTAAATACCGGAAGGGCGTCTATCAACGAGGAGACACAAAAAGTTATATTGTCCTACGTGTGGCGCTGTCTGTGTTAAAGCACATGTTGTGTTTTTGTGCATAAGGCGTGTGTCTTGAGGTTTCATTTGAATCAAATTTCGTTAAAGCTTATTTATTGCTATATAGTGCATCACGTACTGCTAAGGGAAATAATTGATACACAGGGAGAATTTGAAGAATGAGTTAGAAAGATCGTGGGGTGACAATTCCGACAGGTGTCAAAATAAGGACTAGCTTCTCTTTGTTTTCGTTTAACTCGCACGTAACAAAACCGTAGGTCGTTGAATTATGCGTCACTTATATACACAGCTATTGCGGTTTATTAGATGCTATATTTTGAGGAATTTTCTTTTGTCCTGTATGTGATGACTAGTAAATTTTTTCAAGCATTGTCATAATGTGAAAAACACATTATTTTGAAATTATTGCCTTCTTTTGCGTAAATAAAACTTATTTCATTTCGGTTTCGTACTCATTATTTTGCTTTTTAGCTCTTAAACTAAGAACTACACACTGTTAGAATTAGAGGCATTGCTGTGTGGAAATTTGGGCCATGGAGCCCAAATTCCGACATTTTCACAACTTTTATTCAAACTGTTGTTACTGTGAAAATAGTGCAGATATTATCAAGCAAAAGTTTTAAGTATTTTCCATATCACAGGCAAAGTTTCGTATAATTTTGGACTTTGTACTACCAACAGTTTTTTTAAAATAATAATGATGAAACCTTGGCGTGTCGGGATGCGGACCTGTTACCTTATATACATAGCACAGAACGTTATCTCTTGGTCCATAGTCAACCTGTAGTTACGAATTGAAAGCAACTCTAGAACAAGCGTATGTATGTTCCTCAGAGCTCCCTAATATCCGTCGTGGAACAGGTTGAAATCCAAACGCTGCCTGCATTTGAACTATTTTTTTATGTTCAAAGTTCGTTATAAAAAGTATTAATGCACTGCAGTGGCTAAAAAAAGAATATACATAATAACAAATGTTCAGAGAGACAAAGTTACAAATTAGTGCCGAAAAATATTCTCTGTTGATAATTATCGCTCTTTAATTTAAGCTATAATTTCTGCCAATATTTTATTGATTCAAAGTAGTTATGTGCAATTAGATAGCATGAATTTTTGGTTCGTACTCCAATCTAAGGCATTCATATAAATAATAATTCTGATAATTTTATCCCTTCACAACAAAATTTCTAATGATTCATTCTGCCCAATAATCAAATTCATTCAATGGAATATTACGTTTTGCGTCCAACATTCGCCACGACTACGCTTCAAAGTTAAAATTAGGGTCACATTCCTCTGTGAACGGGATCATTTTCGTTAAAACTTTCGCGGTTCATGATATCCGGCGTCGGAGTGTAAAAATGACCGACCGTTTTGTCCCCGCTGCTGGAGACTTCCTTAGGGTAATGACATTGCTTGGTTTGCTCGTTGATTTATATCCTCACGGTGGAGGTTGGGGAGTGGATGAGGTAGGAGGTGGGGGTTTTCTCGATTTTTCCTTTGGTTCTCGAAATAACTTGAAGCCAGGATGAGCTTACCATTTGTCCTCGGTCTCTATTGAAATTTGCTTGAATACTTCCTAATTTCGAGGGCCTCTCTTATTAACCTCGTCTTCAAATGTTTTTTTTTCTCGTGCTATGACTTCTGCGTTGGTCACGTCGATTTCGTGTCCTTGGGCGGCGTGTTCTGCGACCGCTGATTTTTCGAAGTGGCCCAGTCGAATAGAAATCGAGAAAACCCGCACCTCCACCCTCATCCCCTCCCCCACCTTCACCTCCGTGAGAATATAAATCAACGCGCAAACCAAGCAATGACATTACCCTGAGAAGTCTCCAGCAGCGGAGACAAAACGGTCGGTCATTTTTACACTGTGACGCGGGTTTGCCCAAGAAACAACGACGCGGGATAATTTTGATGAAAGATCCCAAAGATGTCATAGTAAGATCACTTTTCCTGTAGAGATTATTAATTACGAAAATACTAGTATTTATTGGACTTTTTGCTGCCGCAGTAGAATTTTTAAAATAAGAATTTCAAATTCCTAAGAGTCACATAACTACTTTCGATAGCGTTATGCGAGTAACTTTTGATGAGCAGGAGTGACAAAAGCGATCGGTAGCTTCATTTAGAGCCACACGATAAATGTCTTGGAGAAGAAACGGATGGAGGAAAGAAGAAAACGGCGGAGCAGACAAGAAAAAAAAACATTAACTGTCATAAATGCTGAAGGAGAAGGGATATTGAAGATTAAATTCTGATGAGATGGATGGCATATTAGGGAAACTTGAGGGATGGGAAAGATGACAAAAGTTAGAGAAGTCAAGGTAGAAAGGAGCTGGCATTTAATTTTCGGAAGGGAAACATTTAATTTGAAACTTATGAAAGTAACATGATGCCATGAAAAAGAAGCTATTTACGCGCATTATGCTAATGATGCATTCAGCATTATGTACCCAACTGTCAGTCAGTTACTTCAAATCCTCACTCATTCAGGGTACGGGATACGACAGTTTTCGACAGCTTTCATGCCTTAACGTGGTCTGAGGATGGCAGAAAAAGGAAGATGATGAATTTTGGTATGAGATAAAGCCGTTGTTCCGAATCCAAATTGATCACCATACATGCACTACTGACTTTCAACTTAGAGCAACAATGATAAGACTACTTGGAAACAAGTTAGGTATATGAGTGACGTGTAACTGAATGGTTATTGTCTACGGAGTCTACAAAGTTACGAAGTGATTACTGGTTAGAAAGATTTTCACTTAATACATTTGTAGGTATTTCCCTAGCATATATAAGGAATATTAAAACATACTCCATGCACCACTGACAACACCAACAATTTTTTAATCTACCTAAAACTCTACTATTCTGCCTATTGTGCTCTGTTATGACATTTTAAATCTATCGTTACAACAATCTATCTCTCTGATGCACAACAGATTGGGATAATTACAGTAATTATCCAAATCTTGGCGAAAGATTGGGATAATTACTGTAATAATTATCCCAATCTTTTGTCAAGATCTCTCAATGCCATGAACGAAGTGATATATTATTTATACTCTTCATTTGAACATACATCTTCTATGAGAAATACAGAAAAAGTTTTGCAACATGACAATTTTGGTCAGATTTTTCATATTTGAAACACAACAAGTTTGCCAGGATTCCCTACCACATTTTCAGGTCGGAATCAAATCAGGAAATAACGGTTTTCGCAGATTTTATTTAAGATTTTATATATTGTTGCTCCACTGTGATTGGTTACTTTCTCAAGAATTTCATTAATGGCTTTCAATGTGTGTGACCTTATTCACAGTTCAAATACTGTTTTTTTTCATCTACATCTACGTTATACCCTGCGAGACACCGAGAGGTTGTGTGGCAGGTTTTGGGTTCATCGATGTGTAGAGAGTTAAAACTGAAGCGCATCGAGAAATACCCCATCCTTGGGGGTTGAGTTTGGAACCGTCGGGAAAAACTCGAGTAGGTAACCAAAGTAAAGTCACGTGGTATAAACACTTATGGTTCGCAAATTTGGTGTGCTAAAATCGCTGATTACAACATCATTCGTTGTTTTCACTTGTGTTTTCTCTCATCTGGGTCTCAATATTCGAGATATACGAGAAAAGCTGAAGTGAAAACAATTAATGATGTTGTAACGAGCGATTTAGACACACAACATTCGCAAATCATTCGTGCTTGTATCACGTGATTCCTTGGTTACCTACTCGAGTTAATCCCGACGGTTCCGAACACACCCCTCCTGGTATTAAAACTGCATCTACGTTGTACCCTGCGAGCCACCACGAGGGTGTGTGGCAGGGGGGTTAAAATCACCACATACGCACTACTGACTTGCAACTAACTAAGAGCAACAATGATACGAATACTTGGAAACAAGTTAGGTACATGAGTGACGTGAAACTGAATGGTTATTGTCTACAGTGTCTACAAAGTTACTAAGTGATTACTTGTTCGAAATATTTTCACTAAATATATTTGTATCTAATTCCCTAGAATATATAAAGAATATTAAAACATGCTTAATGCACCAGTGACTACTCTTAACAATTTTTAACCTACCTAATACTTTACTATTCTGCCTATTGTGCTCTGTTATGGCATTTAAATCTATCGTTACCTCAATCTATCTCTTTCTTCTCGTTTATCTGACTAATCCTAGCATTATACGCAGGGGTACTTAATACATATCTATCTAACATCATCAATACGCAAATGAGCTGTGAATTTGCTCAAAAAGATTTTTATCCTGAATATTAACCTGCGTTCTGTTGATAATTTCCATCCTAGTTCTTCTGTTGCACTATTATCATAACGGCCTTAAACAATTTATTCCTTAGCACACGCTCTAATTCCTTTATCATATCTTCCTCACCCACATCCCATGTACTAACTGTTATCCTGAATGATTTTTATTTCAATCGATTTTCTAATGAGCCTTGGGTAATCGCAAGCACAAGAGAAAAATTAAGAATAAATCCATTCTAAATACAATTAGTTTTTTTCAACACACGTACTCACTGAGATGTCCCAATTTCCATACCCACCTATTTGATGACACCGATATTACCTCAGCTAGCCTTTCTAGAAGGTGGATTCATTTTCCGTCTTCCTTAGTTCTCTAAAAGATTTTGAAGCATATCCTTGTCTTCTTTATCCTCTCTTTTCCACCATACCTTTCCATCCATTTTCTCTTACACGGCCCTGACCAAAACACTAACACCAAATGCAACAGAAAAAGCGAGTAGTGATTCCTCCAGGGTATTAGGCTGTAGCGCCCCTTGGGCCAATTCGAGGTTCTCCCAATTTGAGCTAGAGGCCGCAAAAGGGAGTCGGCTTTCAAGAATCTGGTAGTGAGAAGATGTGAACATAATAAGGAACGAGAATTCTTCGTATAAAATAGATATACATCTACATCTACGCAATACTCTGCAAGTCACCGAGAAGGTGTGTGGCAGGGTGTGAAGATCACCCATGCATGCACTATTGACATGCAACTTGGCTAATGCATGGAAAAATGTTAGACAAAATGTCACATGCAGCTAGATGATTAGTATTTAAATTGTAATAATGGGATTGTTGTTTATAATTGCATTGAACTAAATATTTATATCTGTATTCAACTATCAATGCAGGTTTGGTGAATTATCACCAAACATGCACTTCATATCATGCATAAAATAGGATTAATATTAATATATTAGTCTAAACTTCACTATTAAAAAAGATAAAAATAGCAAAGTAAGCATGCAAAAATATGCTGTTAGTTGGGTTACCTACAAGTACTTATACCAACATGCAACTACATATGCTATGGATTGATGTTGGACATATTTACCGCAATTCATATCTCTAATTGTACGAGGAAAAAAGGACATTTTGAATATGTCAGTTCGGCATTCAATTTATTGATTTTGTAATCATGGTCCAGTCTACCATAATAAGTTGGGGTTTGCAAAATATTTTTAACGTCATCACTGAAAATATTATTTTGGAATTTATTTAATATTTTAAGCGTAAATTTCAACCTGCGATCTGAAAATGATTCCCATATTAATTCATTTGATAGACTGGTTACGCTAGTACGGTTATCGTACCGTCCCGTTACAAATCTTGTTGATCTTCGCTGCACACGTTCAAGTTCATTATTTAGGCCGATTTCGTAGGGATCCCATATACTGGCAGCTAATTCCAAATGAGGTCTAACAAGGGAAAACTAGCTGATTTCTCGTACATGATCGTCACACTTACCCATTACTCTTGTGATGAAAACCAGTTTACGATTACATTGTCCCATTATTTCGCGTATGTGTTTACCCCAAGAAATATCATGTGTCAGTCTTATTCCAAGATATTTAATGGATTCAACGCTTGTTAATTCATTTTTACTTCTTTTGTACGTGCTAGGAGGAGAACAATTCTTTTTCCAAAAATTCATTACCACATATTTTTATAAATTTAATTCTAACTGCCATGTATGAACATTTGGTCAGTGTGGGAACCGAACCCGCATCGAAAGCACTGTAAAGAAGCCTTAACCCACTCCGCCACGGCTGTAATACATGGAGCAAGTTGTGAAGGATGTAAAAGAGAGGAGCTACGTCAATATGAATAGGTTGGCCCATAGAAGAATCGAGTGCATCTACATCTACATAATACCCTGCAAGCCACCATAAAGGTGTATGGTAGGGGGTGAATTCTCACCAAACATGCACTACATATCATGCATAAAAAAGGATTAGTGTTTATATATTAGTCTAAACTGCACTATTTAAAAAAATAGCAAAATAAACATTTAGTTAGTATTTATATAGGTACTGTTCATAACTAGACTATTTAAAAAAAAGATAAAAATAGCAAAGCATACATGCTAAAACATGCTGTTGGTTGGGTTAGCTTTAAGTCCTTGTATGTACCAACAGGGCACTCAGCTATTTTTCCCTTGTTAGACCTCATTTGGAATTAGCTCCCAGAGTGCAGGGTTGCGTTAAACCAAACCTAGGATTGTTGACCGATAATGGCGATGATTGTGAGATGTGAGGGGATACGTATGGAGAGGTATGTGTTTGAAATTCCCTATAAGCATTGGCAAAATTAGTCGGAGGGATAGAGACCCGCAAATGTTGTTGACCGTGAAAACGAGAGGTGCGCATGCGCATTCGGAAGACTATCAAGATGTCGCCATCCACTCCGGACGCGAATCTTATATCCATGCCATCTGAACACGCACACGGACACAGATAAGTGTGCCTTTACTGACGCTTCGTATTCGCGGGGAGAGAGAAGAACCAGAATTTCCCACAGGACGACTTAGGCCCCGGGATAATGTTTTCGGGCTGATTGAGCTGACGTGCATCTTATCACCGATAGAAACGACTTGAAGGAGCGACCCTGCCTGAATAAGAATGAGTCGAGTGGAGTTTCAGGTGGGTTAGAAGCAAGTGGAAGGGTAAGACGGAATAGGGGCATAAAAAAAAGGGTTATGGTGCATTTTTCCTCGGGACAACACCCTAGACGGTATGACCTTTCATTCCGCTTGTTTGCGCAATGGGCTGGACACTTTCTCCCAGTCCGTGGAGGAGGGTCATTTCGCGCGGCCGTGACAAACTTTACGGTCAACGATCGTGAGCCAGAAATAACCCAGCCGAGGCATTCCGCATCCAAGCACCGTTCAGTTGGGAGCGGTTTGATGAAGGAATTAGCATTTTATGGTCCCAGGACCATAAATTTCGGGAATTAATTCCAAGATAAATTTTTTAAGACATGGAGATTGTAGGTCCATGGTGGTTATCGTAAGAAATGTGCAGCGAACACCTGGGTTATTTCCTAATCGTTGCACAATAACTTCATGTAGCATTTGGGGCATATGATCTGACGACATGAATTAAAATTCACTAGTCCTCTGACTAACTCATTTACATCTACATAATATCCAGACAGGGGGTGTGGCAGGAGGTGAACTTACACCAAACAAGCATTACCTATCATGCATAAAAAAGAGTATAATTGATATTATATTCTATATTTCACCATTTAAAAAAGATAAAAATAACAATGCAAGCATGCACAAATATGCTGTTAGTTGAGTTAACTTATAGTTCTTATACCAACATGCATCCTTTTTTATGCATGATATGTAGTGCATGTTTGGTGAGCAATCACCCCCTGCCACACACCCTTGTGGTGGCTTGCAGGGTATTATGTAGATGTAGATGTAGATGCAATTAGCTATGCTATTCAGTGATAAACTCATATTTACGCTATTGGATATATTTACAGCTATTCATATCCCTAATTGTGCGAGGAAAAAAAGACATTTTGAATCGGTCAGTTTCGTAATCAATTTCTCTAGTTTTAAGATTACAGTCCAGTGTATTATAGTAAGTTACAGTGCTCCAAATACTTTTAACGTCATCGGTGAAACTATTAACTTAGAATTAATTTAAGAGACTAAGTCTAAATTTCAACGTGCGATTTGACAATGATTACCATTTTATTTCATAATCTAATAGTGACGCTAATATAGTTATCATACCTTCCCTTTAAAAAACTTGCCGATCTTCGCAGCACACGTTCAAATTCATTATATAATAAGCATATTTTGTGAAGATCCCACATCCTGGCAGCGTATTCCAAATGGAGTTTAACAAGGGAAAGTAGCTAATTTCTCGTACATGATCGTCACAATTACCCAGTACTCTTTTGATGAATCTCAGTTTACGATTAGATTGACCCATTATTTCACGAATGTTTTTACCCGAAGATAATATCATGTGCCAGTCTTATTCCAAGAAAATTAAAAAACTGAACCGTAATTCAACATATTTGCAATAATTGGTGATTTGGTATGCCAGAAGAAACAGAAATGTGTGCAAAGAGATCAGATTGGCTCATTTTTTTGAGCAACCGGCATTACGTCCCCACATTTCTACCCACCGTACATCTATTATATTTCTTTCAATGCTATCAGTGGGATTTCACAGGTTTTTCACACTCACCATCTTGTGTGGGTGTTTTATTGCAGTGGTTATTTTCGTAAAGGATTTAAGCATCTGTAGGCAAAAAGTGAGGGTTTTTGTCTCATCAATTCACTTCACGTCACTTTCACTATAGAGTACGTATAATATGAGTTGGCTCAGCGCACAGGGCTAAAATGTTACACGTTTCGGATGTAGTACTGGAAGGTTTCCATAGATGGCGAGGGAAGAATTTTTTTCGTTACGTCACAAACGATATACATATATCGCTTCCATCGCTTTTATTTTTCTAATCGACTTAAGCGGCACAATCGAGAAGTGTCTTGTTTTATGCTCCGTCTACTCCTTGCAGCGGTAGATTGTATTTTTTATGAAACAATAGGGAATCCATCCTGTGACCAGAAATGTTTGCTTTAATAACAAGGAAAATGTTAACTTATCCATGTGACTCGACGTTAGGTAAAGGCATGTCGCACCAATATAATAAAATAACAAAACTACAACAATAGAATTTATGTCATGTGCCACTTAAGTCGATTAGAAAAACTTAAGCAATGGAAGAGAAGGTGTGAGCTATGTTAATATCTTATGCCATCATAATATAACAGAAGCAATTTTTTTAACGAGTGAATTGCAAAAGCAAGATGATTGCTCACCGAATGGGAACAAAAGAGGGTGTTCCGACCGTAAAAATGACGGAGGAGATGAGGATACTAGATTGAAAGGGAAGGTATTGGTGAACGGATGGAGAAATATATTTCCTTGAGGGTGGGGCGGGAATAAGACTCAAGTGCTCAAGTCGCTGTGAACGAGATGTTTCCGGCATGTGGAGAACGAAAGGAGAGTTACAGAAAGGAAAGAAGGACGCCCTTATCTGCGGGTCTTCGTTCACTTCGCTGCACATAGCTCTTCAACCTCGACTCCTGGCTGACCGGAATGGAAATAATTCACTCTTTTCCTCATCTCTGGACACGTCTTATCACGTCTGCGCGGGTGCACTCCAACTTAGAACTCTGACTTTTCCCCCTGCCACACACCCTTGTGGTGTCCTGCAGGGCATTGCGTAGATGTAGATGTAGAGACACTAAAGAGAATATCGAGGCAGTCCAGTGGGTAGAATATCGGGCAGTTGACCGAAGGTACCGGGTTCATATTCCGGGCTAAGGGTTATGTCCATCTAAATTAAGCTGTGTCATTTACTTGGGTTCCAGGGGGATTGTGTTTGAAACAAGCGGATTATATTGAATAGGTAACCAAGGAATCATGTGGTTCAAACACGAATGGATTGCAAATGTAGCGTGCCTGAATCACTCGTTGCAATATCATTGATTGTTTTATATTGTTTTCCTCATCCGTATCGAATATAGAGCCTCCAGATAAGTTAAAACACAAGTGTCAACAGTGGATGAGTTTGTAATCAGAGGTTTCAATACACCGAATTTGCGAACCATTCGTGTTTATACCACGTGACTCATTGGTTACCAATTCGAGATATTCCCGATTTTTTCAAACACAACCCCCCAGGTCTTTCTGAGAAACTGCTGGTGACAGAGAGGAACTGACCCTCCCTCATACTCTGGTGCACGATCTTAGGATTCTAAGATCGTGCCCTGGCGTGAATTTCACACCCTGTTGTGTTAATTATTTGGTGATTACTACCTTCATCATTTAAAAAAATTAAAAATTAAACTGACTTGCACAACGGCTTAAAGTACTTCGCAGAAGGGTCGGGCGAGGAATTTGCCTTCAACAATGCACTCGTCTATGAAGAGAACCTGATCATCATATACAAAGCAGTGTTGAGGAAAAGGCAATGAAGGCCATTACGTTCTGCGGAGAGTGCGTTCTTGGCAAAACAAAGAAGAAGAATGAAGAGGAGAAACATTCGCATTGCCGTCTCAGTAAATACCCCGAGGACCGTACCGACATATGAAGATACCAAGACAAGGTTACTTATTTTTCTTAATACTCTGCTGGAGTGGATCGAAAATAATAAGATTATTTTTAATTAGATAATTACTAAATTAAATCAAGAAGACCCTGGCTTTTTGGCGGAACCATCGAGATATATCGGCGAAAAGGAGATATATAGGTTTCTATACTC
The DNA here is from genome assembly GCA_933228895.1 of Platycnemis pennipes. NCBI lineage: Eukaryota > Metazoa > Arthropoda > Insecta > Odonata > Platycnemididae > Platycnemis > Platycnemis pennipes. Next base: position 17,303,496 of record OW121856.1, read on the forward strand.
GATTTTAATAGTATATTAAATATACATGCATTCGAAGACCAAATAACGCATTTTCAGTAACGCGTTCATAACTGGAAGGTGCGATCAATTTACACCTTGCAGCTTGTCATAAGTAATTTTATTATTGTTTTATTCAATAAATCGAACAACCTAAAATTTACCTGTAAGTGCTCCATTAAGATCTTAATAAATTCTTTAATAATGAAAAGTAACAATTAGTAACAAAAAAATCATAAATGTCACCGGGCAACACGTAAATAGAAACAAAAAATCTCAAACTGTCGAAAGCAAATTATCTTTCGTGTGTTTTAAATTGAGAAAAATGAAGAGGTATTAACAATATAGGTTAGCTCGCGCAATATTACTCAAACATATTAGATAACAGAGAAACTAAACTCTCTAAACTCTCTGGTTTCTTTTAAACTTCATATGGTGGTCATAGGATAAGATTCAAGGGGGAAATCGTTCCCGGGTAATATCTTGGTTTGCACTCACAGAAAGAGGGATGGAGGAACGTCAGTTTGAGGTTGAAGTTTAAATTTCGAGAGAGAAGCAGAGGGCAAGATTACCGGATCGATTGAAGCGAGATTCAAGGGAAAGGGAATGACTCAAATCGCACAAGACCAGAGTGACAGCATTCCCGGCTCAAACGTTTCAGGGAAACGTGGAACTAAGCAAGTAAGTTAAAGCACGAGGAAGTGAGAGGTTGAGGAAGTGGAGCCGATATAATTTTCCAGTCAACAAAAGAAGATGGAGCATCGAAGAAGATGGAATGTGGAAGATCAAACTAGCATTTCTTAGAGCAGGGGTGTGCCGAGGAAGAAAAGCTCTCACCCCAGGGAGCGTATTCTCGAAGGGGCGCGTGTTTAGTCAGGATGGCGCGGGGCCAGAGGGTGGGATGCCGGGTGAGATTGCTCGCACGAGGCTTAAAGGAAGCTGAGGAAACTCGGATGTTACCGCTGGGAGAGAGAAGATACTTTCAAACATAGTGGGATTGATGTCAAAACCACTTTCGCAACGTGATTCCTGGTGCTTTCAGGAGGTCCCTAGGATTAGGTGAAAGTAAAGAACTCAAGTCAAAAGGACTAAAGTAACTCGATAAAATAAGTGAAATATTAGAGTTTCGATATGCTATCATACGCACTAGTATAATTTAGAAGAATCGGTGGATGTTCTCAATGGTTATAGGCTCAAAGATTTTATGCCTTGACTGGCCCGGAAACAGGAAGGATAGGATTGATGTCATCTACATCTACACGATACCCTGCAAGCCGCCCCCATGTACTGGGTAAATGAGACCATCATGCACGAGATATTAACTCCTTTTCCCTTGCTAGTGTGCAGTGAAGATAGGCAAGATTTGTAATTGAAAAATTGACGGCACGATAACTATATTCACGTAACCAGTCTATTAAATGAATAAAAATAGGGATCATTGTCAGATCGCAGGTGGAAATTTTGACTTAATCACTTAAATAAATTCCAAGATAATATTTTTGCTGATGACGATAAACATATTTTGCTAGCTCCAATATGGATTTATACTATGGGAAACTGGACCATAATCACAAAATTAGAGAAATAAATTGCCGAACTGACAGACTCAAAATGTCCATTTTTCCTCGTACAAATAAGGATATGAATAGCTGTAAATATGTGCAATATCATAAATACCAGTGTATCAATGGATAGCATAAGGAAATGCATGTTGGTATAAGGACTTTAAGTTAACCCAACTAACACCATGTTTTTGTATGAACTTTGCTATTTTTATCTTTTTCAAATCGTGAAGTTTAGACTAGAATATAAAATTAATATTTTTTATGTAAGGTATGTAATGCATGATTGGTGTGAATTCACCCCCTGCCCTACAGCTTTATGGTGGCTTGCAGGGTATCACGTAGATATAGATGATGGTGTGCGGCAAGGGATGAAGATCACCAAGCATGCACTATTAACACGGTAGCTTATTAGAATATACGGATGGAAGCTTATTAGATAATAGGGTCACATGTAGCTAAATGATAAGTAACTTCATAATAATGTCTGGATAATTGGTTATAATGACATTAATCCAAATATATTTATCTGCAATTACATATCACGCATGGGTTAGTAATGTAAATACTGCATTATGCACTGCAGACTACTCTATAACGATATATCACCTACCGCTGCCTATTTTGTTCTCTTATAGTACGGGGGAGAATGACATTTTGAATCCGTCGGCACGAAAATCTGTCCATCTATCTCTTTAATCTTGTTTGTCTGGTCAAATCCAGCGTAACACGCTGGGTTTGTAATATATATCTAACATCTTCTTTTAAGCTTCAATCAAGGGGAACTTGGAGAGCTTTGTTTTTGTTTGGGATAAGGTTAACCATAGTGGGAACCAGAATACCTAAAATCACACCAAAATGTGAAAAAATATAAAAGCGTTTTTAAAGGGAAAACAGTGAATATTAGATTTGATTACGCTCTCGAGAAAGTTTTCAAGCACAGCATGCGTGGGTCGAAAAATATTATGATTTCCTTGTAGGTAAGGTCGTTTCATGAAAAAAAGAAGCAAGAGTGGAGTCTGGAAATAAAAAAGATATTCTTCTGTAGATAGCGAGAGAAAATCCCGGAAAACCTGTGGGTTAGGTAAAAGGTCAAGAACTTCATTTGATGTCAAATTTCGTCCCCTGGGACATTGGATTATTTATAGATTCTCTGCACTCGCAGTAGTTATTGGGTGCATGCAGCAGTAATTAATCATTTCAATAAAATAATGTGCGTTGATCAACACTAAATGATATGGAAATGTCTGATACCCGTTACATTATAAGCGATAATTTCAACTATCATATCCATTAAATAACATGCTCAATGACTTCATTTCAAGTTAACAAAAATAAAAATCGTCATGTACTTATACTACTTCAGCAAACACATTATGAAGAGTAAACAAGGAGTGTGCGGACATACAATGGAAATACACATGACATATTCATGAAAAGATATCAACATCGAATCATGATTCTCTCTCATACTATATAATCAAGTGTTTTCATGATGGCTGTGAAGGAATGGAGATGTTTAAAGCAAAATGATATGAGAGATGTTCCAAACTCTAAAATCAATTGTTGCACCACATCTGAAGAGAGGGTGATTAAAAAAGGAGGCCTTTACAAAGGGAGACTACTCCTCAATGGTGCTAACAATTTTACTAGGGAGTGTAATACCACGCTATTGAAAAGGGAAAAAAATCTCGATTAAAACAAGTAAAGGAAAAATCGCTACACAAAATGAGCAAGTGCAAAAGATTTTCAGAAGAACTCAATGGACTGAAAACCTGGAGAACCAGAAAAAAATGAGCGTACTTTATTAAATTAGTAGTTGAAACCAGTAGCATAGTAGTTGAAAGGCAATTTAGTTTTGGGGTAATTAAGAATTTTATTTCTCAAGTAGAACTGTTTATTCACGTAGCATTCTTCAACAAACTTCATCAGCAGAGAAACAATAATAGCAATCTAAGGAATAATACCTAGGATGTCCTTTTTTCCTCGTACGATTAGGGATATGAATAGAGGTAAATATATCCAATACGAGTGCATCAGTGTAGTAGTATAGGTATAGTATATACTATAGTATGTTGGTATAAGGACTTTAAGCTAACCCAACTGATAGCATGATATTTCATGATTGCTATGCTCTTTTCAATTTCTTATATCAAAGTTTAGACTAGTACATTATTACTAATACTTTTTAGGCGTGATATGTAACGCTTGTTTGGTGTGAGTTCACCCCCTGCCACACACTTTTATTGTGGCTAGCAGGGTATTATGTAGACGTAGATGAATGCAGCCCTCATAACGTGAGGGACTAAAAAACATCACACAGTTAATAGTTTAAAAATTGTGCTTTTTCCACTAGGGAATGCTTTATATTTCTCTGCGCAGTTATTTTGCGCGATGGAGGAAATTAAATCATATTTCTTTGACGGTATTGTGCCACAATATTTCCCTGCGCTTTCTTTATTTGTTTCAGTCTACTAACACAATGATTGATCCGAAAGTTGTCTGGCTACATCTGCATAATGCCCCGCGAGCTGCTGCAAAGGTGATAAATATCGCCAAAAATGCACTATTTACGTGCAAATGAGAGCTAACATGACGCTACTACATTGAAATATGTTATTATAAGAGTCACGCGTACCTAAATGGTTAGTATCTAAAATGGTAATGAAGTGATTGATGACTATAAAGGCATTTTCTAAATGATTTTATCCTTATTTCATCTACATCTACATAATACTCTGCGAGCCACCATAAAGGTGTCAGGGGGTGAATTCTCAACAACCATGCACCACTTATTATGCTTAAAAAAGTATTACTAATAATATCAGTACTTCAAAATTTAAAAAAGATAAAAAGAGCAAAGCAAGCATGAAATATCATGCTGTTAGTTGTGTTAGCTTGAGTAAATCCTTATACCAGCATGCAACTATCTATGCTATCGATTGATACACTCGTATTCATGATATTGGATATTTTTACAACTATTCATATCCATAACTATACGAAGAAAAAAGTACATTTTGAATCTGTCAGTTCGGCAATCAATTCCTCTAATTTTATGATAATCATCCAGTCTACCATAGTAAGTTGGGGTTCACAAATTATTTTTAACTTCATTAGTGAAAATATTATCTTATTATTTATTTATGAGATTAAATCGAAATTTCAACTGACGACTTGACAATGACTCCCATTTTAATTTATTTAATAGACTTGTTACACTAATAAGGTTATCGTACCACCCCTTTACAAATCTTGCCGATCTTCGCTGCACACGTTCAAGCTCATTATTTTGACCGATTTCGCAGGGATCCCATACGCTGGCAGCATATTCCAAATGAGGTCTAACAAGGGAAAAGTAGCTAATTTCTCGTATATTATCGTCACATTTACCCTGTAGGTGCTCTTTTGGTGAATCCCAGTTTACGATTAGCTTGACCCATTATTTGAAGTATGTGTTTACCCCAAGAAAGCTCATGTCTTATTCTTATTCCAGTCTTATTCCAAGATATTTAATGGATTCCGCGTTTGTTAATTTATTATTACTTACTTGGTAAGTACTACGAGGAGAGCTATTCTTTTTCCAAAAATTCACCGCTGCATATTTTTTAAAGTTTTAGCCTTCTACACTGGTAACGGCTTTCGGGCGTTCCTCCGCGTCGTGTGTTGTCAGGGTGACGACAGTTTCTCCAGCCATCCTGCTGGCGTCTTCAGGTCAGAAGTGTCGATGCTTCGAAATTGGCCGTCTTATATAGGGGCTTGGGTGTCGTAGGTCGTCTCTGATTGGTTCTGAGTTCTTGTGGTCTCAAGTGGGCTCTGATTGGTCGTCGATTTTGAAAACTCTTTTCCAAGAGTTTGCCAGCGTGTAGCCGTCTTCCCTGTTGTAATTTTCCGGCTGTTTCGTGATTTCTATAGCCTCTCGGATTAGCCTGGGGTAATAGCGGCTTTCATTGCAGATCACCTTAGCTTTTCCGAAGTCCACCGTGTGGCCGGGTTCGGACCACACGTGCTCTGAGACAGCGGAAAGGCGGAACTGCTTCTTCTCAGTGGCGCGTTCATGTTCTCTTACTCTAGTTTTGATAGATCGTCCCGTTTGTCCTGTGTAAGATTTTCCGCAGGAGCATTGGAGCTGGTATACTCCCTCGTGAAGTAAACGGGAGATCTTGTCCTTCGGTCTAGGCAGATGGTCGCCTGTTTTTCCACAGCAAGTGAACCTTGTCTTCACATTGTGTTTTGCGAGGATTCGGGCGATTCTCTCTGTGGTTCCCGCTACATAAGGGACGGCTGCGTATGCTGTGGGTTTCTCTCGTGGAGAGTCTTCAGCGGTTCTCCTTTCCTTGGAGTCATTCCAAAAGGCCCTTTTTAGGACCATCTCCTTTCTGTAGCCGTTCTTGTGTAGCGCCTCGACAAGATGTTCTTTTTCCTTTTGGAGGGAACCGTGGTCGGAGATAGTTTTTGCGCGGTGAATCAGGGTTCTTAGCAGACCAACTTTCTGAGAGGGGTGGTGGTGGGAGGAGGCATGTAAATATCGGTCAGTGTGGGTCTTCTTCCGGTAGACCGAGTGCCCCAGGCTTCCGTCTCTCTTCTTTTCCACCATGACATCTAGGAAGGGAATCCGCCCATTTTCTTCTATCTCCATGGTGAATTGGATGCTGGGATGTTGAGCATTAAGGTGCTCAAGGAAGTCGTCTAAATCCGGTCGGCTGTGTGGCCAAATGACGAACGTATCGTCCACGTATCTCAGCCACAGAGAGGGTTTCTTCACAGCGTTGCTGACAGCTTTTCGTTCAAACTCCTCCATGAATATGTTCGCCACGACCGGAGAGAGCGGGGAGCCCATTGCTGATCCCTCGGTCTGCTCGTAAAACTTCCCATTCCAAAGGAAGTACGAATTCTGGAGACAGAATTCCGTTAGGTCGGCGAAGTCCTTAGGTAAGTCCTCACCGGTGAGTTTCCTTATGATTTCCATCGCTTCCTTGATGGGAATGTTGGTGAAGAGAGATACTACGTCAAAACTGACAAGGAGATTATCTCTTGCCACCTTGGTAGATTTCAGTATCTCCGTGAAGTGGGCGGAATTCCTCACGTGGGAATCAGTGCATCCGGAGAAGGGAAGCAGCGTCTTGGCAAGGTATTGAGCCAACCTGTATGTAGGGGCGCCGGTTGTGCTTACAATCGGCCGTAGTGGTATCCCATGCTTGTGGATTTTCGGTAGTCCGTATAGCCTCGGAGCTATTGCAGCTGATGGGAGAAGTCTCCGCTTTTCTTCCTGTGGAATGGAAGATCGCTTGATGAGCTCTCTTGTCTGCCGCTCAATACTAGATGTCGGGTCGGACTTCAGTGGCCTATACGTCTTCTCATTTTGCTGCATCCAGAGAAAACCAGATTGGAAAGTTCGAGCGCCTCTCATGGAAACAGCACCCAGAGAATGGCCCTAATAAGGACCATCCACAGCTGGGTTTTCCTAATGGCCAATCGACAACCCATAACACAGATGACGGAGCCCCTTGCGGCCGCAAGAATATTCACAACATTGTCAACTTGACTGAGCACCGACTGAGCGATACAGCGGTCTCCATACTTTCCAAGGGTCTGAACTTCGCCATTGCCCCTTCCATCATCCCGAAGGAGAAAATCGTGGCGGCAGTTGAGACTGCCGCAAGAAATCTGCCTAAAGTGAACGCGGATGAGGTGAGAGAGGAGGTGGCACGTGTCCTACGCCATGCTAAGCCGCCGAAACCTAACACCACAGCGGCAGAGAGACGGGCTCTTAAGGAGCTTCGGGAGAATGACCAGGTGATAATTTTGCCAGCTGACAAGGGCAACGCCACAGTCTTGATGCCCGCAGAAGATTACATGGCAAAAATCATCACACTTCTCGATGAGAAGACGTATAGGCCACTGAAGTCCGACCCGACATCTAGTATTGAGCGGCAGACAAGAGAGCTCATCAAGCGATCTTCCATTCCACAGGAAGAAAAGCGGAGACTTCTCCCATCAGCTGCAATAGCTCCGAGGCTATACGGACTACCGAAAATCCACAAGCATGGGATACCACTACGGCCGATTGTAAGCACAACCGGCGCCCCTACATACAGGTTGGCTCAATACCTTGCCAAGACGCTGCTTCCCTTCTCCGGATGCACTGATTCCCACGTGAGGAATTCCGCCCACTTCACGGAGATACTGAAATCTACCAAGGTGGCAAGAGATAATCTCCTTGTCAGTTTTGACGTAGTATCTCTCTTCACCAACATTCCCATCAAGGAAGCGATGGAAATCATAAGGAAACTCACCGGTGAGGACTTACCTAAGGACTTCGCCGACCTAACGGAATTCTGTCTCCAGAATTCGTACTTCCTTTGGAATGGGAAGTTTTACGAGCAGACCGAGGGATCAGCAATGGGCTCCCCGCTCTCTCCGGTCGTGGCGAACATATTCATGGAGGAGTTTGAACGAAAAGCGGTCAGCAACGCTGTGAAGAAACCCTCTCTGTGGCTGAGATACGTGGACGATACGTTCGTCATTTGGCCACACAGCCGACCGGATTTAGACGACTTCCTTGAGCACCTTAATGCTCAACATCCCAGCATCCAATTCACCATGGAGATAGAAGAAAATGGGCGGATTCCCTTCCTAGATGTCATGGTGGAAAAGAAGAGAGACGGAAGCCTGGGGCACTCGGTCTACCGGAAGAAGACCCACACTGACCGATATTTACATGCCTCCTCCCACCACCACCCCTCTCAGAAAGTTGGTCTGCTAAAAACCCTGATTCACCGCGCAAAAACTATCTCCGACCACGGTTCCCTCCAAAAGGAAAAAGAACATCTTGTCGAGGCGCTACACAAGAACGGCTACAGAAAGGAGATGGTCCTAAAAAGGGCCTTTTGGAATGACTCCAAGGAAAGGAGAACCGCTGAAGACTCTCCACGAGAGAAACCCACAGCATACGCAGCCGTCCCTTATGTAGCGGGAACCACAGAGAGAATCGCCCGAATCCTCGCAAAACACAATGTGAAGACAAGGTTCACTTGCTGTGGAAAAACAGGCGACCATCTGCCTAGACCGAAGGACAAGATCTCCCGTTTACTTCACGAGGGAGTATACCAGCTCCAATGCTCCTGCGGAAAATCTTACACAGGACAAACGGGACGATCTATCAAAACTAGAGTAAGAGAACATGAACGCGCCACTGAGAAGAAGCAGTTCCGCCTTTCCGCTGTCTCAGAGCACGTGTGGTCCGAACCCGGCCACACGGTGGACTTCGGAAAAGCTAAGGTGATCTGCAATGAAAGCCGCTATTACCCCAGGCTAATCCGAGAGGCTATAGAAATCACGAAACAGCCGGAAAATTACAACAGGGAAGACGGCTACACGCTGGCAAACTCTTGGAAAAGAGTTTTCAAAATCGACGACCAATCAGAGCCCACTTGAGACCACAAGAACTCAGAACCAATCAGAGACGACCTACGACACCCAAGCCCCTATATAAGACGGCCAATTTCGAAGCATCGACACTTCTGACCTGAAGACGCCAGCAGGATGGCTGGAGAAACTGTCGTCACCCTGACAACACACGACGCGGAGGAACGCCCGAAAGCCGTTACCAGTGTTGAGAAACGCCGCGGAAACCTCAGAACCAATTTTAGCCTTCTAGTTCCGAATTTACTGGGAGGTTGCATTTCAGCAACTGGTCGCATTTTGTAACTAGGTCCTAAAGTGTTTTCGGGTTCGGTTACGGGTGATTCTTCCCGTCCGCAGCGACGAGCAGCTCGTTCGTGGTTTTCTTCCTCTCGTCCTCAGGACTTCAGGGCAACAGGAAGAGTGACGCATGCGTGTGAATTAATAGAAGACCCATGAAGACGATAAACGAGTTTCTATTCGAAACGTAGGCGGTGGAAATCCCCGCCCGTTGGCAAATCCGAGAAGGCTTCAGCCAAATTATCCACCTGGAAAGCCCAAGGCTCTTCATTTCCCAGGATCTTTAGTGGAGAAGAAAACAATAAATTGGCAAATGCAATAAATATCATATTGAGTCACCTAATGTCTTATCATGATCGATTCCTATCATTCATTCCAGTATTCAGATCTCAAACAGACTTTCTTTTAACTCCGTTTTCTCTCGATGACTGACTCTATCGGAGCATCTTTTCCCAGGATAACACTAAATGGATTGTCTCGTCTTCCCCTTGAATTTTCCATCAGAATTTCCAATTACTTCACTCTCTTTTGACTTATACCTTGGTTACTCAATGAGCTCATTTTATCTTATTGTATTTGCCTTCTACAACAAAACTGCCATTTCTAATAGTACCGGGAATATATCATATCAGCCACTATTCCCTTAGCACCATTATAAGAGTACGAAACATTTTAATGGGAGTGATTTGCAGACTCTTAGGCTGGGGATAAATCAAATATCCTATCGCTATAGACAACAAACCTTTGTAGATACGTCTCTCCTATAAAACCATAGGATCTCTAGTTGAAATTCAAATGGGATATCCAAGGAGGTGCTCGTTCAATTTTTCATGATCTTTCTAGAGAGGTGAAGCGAGGCACTCTAATCTGATGCGTAAAATCTACCTATTGGGGAAGTGAAGGTCAAGCGTTGCAAATATATTCCCGTAAGGGCATGTGTTCGTTTACTAAAGGCAAAATAATAATAAGTTTCACTGTCTTGTCTAACATATTGTAATGGGGGCGTTCACTCGGGACCAAAATCGCAACTTTGTACACGAAATCGTTAGATGGAAACAAAAAAAGAATTTTAGTGAAAAAATTAATCTTCTAACCACAACCATTCACTCATAAATCCAAAATTAAAATAAGCAAAAGGTGACGCCCACCGAAAAAGCTGCTGTTATAACATTGACGTCATTTTCCTCCCGTCCTTGACTGCTTTTCGAGAAAGGGAAGGGAGTGGAGGGGGGTTCTCGGAAGGTCTGATCGCACAGATGCTGTCGCAACTGTCCTATTGGCAGAGTCAGCTGTGTCCCCCCCATTACGATAAGGCAAAGTAGCTTCGCGGGCTCAGTTGTGATTGGACGAAGTCGTTATACGTCAGAGGTTGCACCACGCCCACTTTAATGAAAGGGATAAAAACATCAGTTTTTCGCCGCTTATAACTCGATAAATAATTGACGGATCAAAAAACGGAAAAATACGGGTCTTTTTATTTTACAAACTATCAGATTCGGCAATAAAAAATATGGTAAACGATCCCATTCTAATATTGGCTGTCAGTGTCACGACGAAATGTCTACTCGATAATCCATGACTGAAATGCGCCCTACAAGTGAAAATAATCTTCGGCAGTTAACTGAAAGCACAAGCTCACATTTTAATCTAATTTATTTGCAAAATATTCGTGTCTTCTGGCATTCTCGCTTCTTTCACTATCTCTGAAACCATTATTTTTTCATAATGACCTCCTTCATTTCCCCTTCTCTTCTTCCACCTTGTCTCCTTTGCCATTCCAAACACTACTTCCCTTGCATTACTTTCTCCTCATCATGTTTTTTCCGTCTTTGTCGCTTCAAAAGAATCTCCACCCCGCTAGCCTCCACGAAAATCATTATCTTTTTTTTTCTCTCTTAAATTTGGACTCAAAAATGTGCGGCGTTAACTCGTGGGGTCTTTTGAAGTGGGAGAAGACATTTCAGGGAGACGAGGACGCTTGTCCCTTAGGGGTACGAGCCCTTGGAGGAGAAAGTTCTGAAGGGATCCCGAATAAAACAAGGACAGGAGGGACAAGGATGAGGACGGGCGGTAGAGAATAGGTCGGAATGTAAAAGTTTGGCTTTTGGAGAGAGGAATTTGCGAGGCGGAAGTGTAGTGCGGTGCCGTAATCATCTCTGGAGAGGCTGGCGGAATGATTGCGGTATCGTCGCGCAGATGGGAGAGGTGAACGGGATGAGGGGGAGGGTACGTGAGGAACAATAATATTCCTCGTACGGTTAGTAAAGGGAAATAAAGTGACTGAGTGAGAGAAAGAAGGCAGACAAAGATGCCCCAGATTACATAGGGAAAGTATTTTAAATGCAAGATATTAAAAACAAAGCGATAGAGGTGCTTACCGGATGAAAAAAATTCAGTAATCAAAAAACCATAGAATTAAGGAAACAATTCATCAGAACATACATCTACGCGATACCCTGAAAGCCACCGTGAGGGTGTGTGGCAGGTGGTTAAGATCACCAAAACATATGTATGTCTCGTGCTGAAATTTGAAAAAGCTTTTGGAATGAAAAACATTCACACATTTAATGGGAAACCATTATCGATTTTCATTAAGTGTGTGAAGTATATCCAGTATTTTTCATTCCAAATGAATATATTCATTAATGACTTGCATGATTTTGTCGCAATTACACTGTGAGCCAAGGATACCCCAAAGGTAATCAGTGTAATACATATTTGTGGATTTAAAGAATTCGTGATTAACGCTGTGGTGCAAAATTTATGATCAGAAGGTTCACATCTATTTTTAAATTCGAAATCTCAATCTTGGATATCGACAACTGCTGTCCAAGCATAGTGCATCAATAATTTTCATGACTCCACTATATTTCACCATTTCTGACTCTACAAATTTAAATTTAATGCAGAAGTTACTCTTTCACATTTTCTCAAAACTTAGCAAGTGATTTGAAAGAAGCTGGCATTTCAGTACATTATAACGGCCGTACGAGCTTCAAAATAATTTTTCAAAGAAATGAAATTCTTTCTTTGTTCCACATTCTTGCTACGGAGACGCACTTATTATAAGTAGTAATTACTCCCAACTCAGAAAAGTACATCTGGCAAAGCATTAAATATTTGGTTACATTGAAGCTAAATTTTTGTTCCTGCAACTCCTGCATATAGATTTTGAGGTAAAAATATGTAAACACACTTTTTCAATATGTAATGGTTTAAAATATTCATAACAGTGATTGTGACTATGATATGGTGAAAATACTTGAAACATTTGTAATGATTTTTTTGCAGAAAAGCATTTTTACCAAATTTATATCTTAAGTTTTGGTGTGTATAATATTCTTTATCCTGTATTCACTAATAATTATGAATAGTTCGTAAAAATGGTGCTTTAGTCAAGAGTCCGTGAAATAATATATGCTACACTCCAAAACTTTATTTGAAAGTAATGTTCAGTTTCAAGACTTAAATATTTGAAACGAGAAAATTTGCTTTTCTTTGACCCGTTCGGAGGAAGGAAATTAGAGTAGAATGAAGTTCTCCTGCACGTTTAGTATTTATCTCGTCTCATGTAATTAAAAATCGCCTACCCCTCGAGCCTTTTAATGTACTGTTTATGGAGGAAATATAAGCCTGCAATCTTCCATTGCCGCCGAGAGGTTACATGTCGTGGTGGAGAATTGATTATCGCTGGGTCTCCACCCGGTAATCAAAAAATCGGTAATCAATCTGCCAGTAATCACTTCTTTCATCCTGCACCCTCCCTCATCCCCCCTCTCTCGACACATCTCTCTCTCTGCCACCCCCTACCCCCTCCACGCTCCGCTCCCATTAACGGCTTGTCGTCTCTGTCAATGAGGAGAGACCCACCCCCACCCTTTCAATTCAACGTCAAACCAAGCCCGAAGCCACGCACTAATGTGTTCGCCGGTGATGAAAAGTTGTGAGGGAAAAGCAAAGAGAGAAATGTGGCCAAAGTATGTAGTTACTTCCCCAGCGAATTGAAGGAACTGCGGATCCGACGCAAGACATACTTAAAGGGAATAAAATGGAGAAGTAACACCGTCAACAATGTTTCCATTTTTTACAAATGCAAACAAGGGAAGAATCAAAACCAAAGGACTGTCCTGCCAAGAAATATTGTCGAAAAAATGAAATATAAGAATAATTTTTTTCCCAGGGGATGATAAATTACAAATATCAATCTTTATCTGAAATATGTAAGAAGTTTTTACTTATATTAAATTTTCTCGAGTCAAATAATGAATACAAATATAAATTAGTGTCGTCCAGAAAAGAGTAGTCCAGAACATGCCAAGCAGGTGAAACCCTCATTTAAGGGAAAAAAAATATCAAGCAACAGACAAAATCTTCACTCTTTTTTATTATAAATAAGAATTTCAACGTGTTTACTAAAGGGATCACCGTAACAAGCTAAACTTCGCAGGAAGGATTTAACGAAAGAAAAGCTTCATTAAGAGCTGCCATTGACTCAGTGGTATTCCTTATTAAACCAAGGTTTTGCTCTTTTCTTTGACGATACCTTTATTTTGCAATACCGAACCCAATTTGCGTCGCTTGAACATCTGCGCAAAAACCACTTCCTTCCGCGTTCACCCTCGCTTTGTTATCCGCCTCCCGTTCCCTGTCACGTGCCAAACTAAGGCGCCATCCGAAACACCCCCCACCCCCCTTGCTCGAATAATTTAACCCCCAGAGAGACAGCGCCGCCGGCGGAGAAAGGATAGACCCTTGCATCTCAAGAATATATTTTATTAATTTATAATTAAATATATTTTATTCGAGTAGAGATATGGTGGGACGCAAACTGCACAATCCGCACGGTAATTAATATGAAGTAAGACATCAGATCATTAATGACAATCACTTCTGACACGGAATTGGGGCTTTTATCCAATTCTTGGATGAGTTTGAATTATTCAAGTCTTAAACTGGTAGGTTTACAGTTGAATGGGCTACATACAATGCTTGTAAGCAAACGTAATGTAAACAATTATTATGTATTAAAATCATCCGAATGAATTTAAAATATTCACAAATAGTTGCACTGAAAAATGTTATTATTTTATTTATTAATTTATTCACGCATGAAACGACCCGGGTTAATTAATAAATATTATTGGTGGGTGGCCATATCAGGGTGTTCGCTGAGGATATCCTATATTTACCTTCCTGGCGACTTCACCCTAATGAGGTACCTCATGTTCAGATGGAGAGAACAGCAATGATATTGCCTAACAGTATATTTTCTCTTCGTTACGAGAATAAAAATCAATAAGGGTAGTGCTTCTTAATGCTCGTCTACCCAAAAGATTTTGGACAACTCTATCAAAATCATTAATTTCCAACGAATCGTAAGTTGAAAGCGAAGAAGAAAAATATTTCCTTTTGCACTTAAATATAATCCTCTTGGTATATACCTATTTCTGGCCAAACACACAGTCCAGCATTGACTCAATACAAGAAAAATATCCGGTAAATTGACAATTCAGGGGAAAAATTTATAATACTTGATAGCGCATTACACCAACTAAAAATTATGAGAGATTTGGGCAAACTAAGTCAGAATGTCATTTATTATAATTAGGGATGGGTCGGTTCGGTTCTTCGGTTCTCGGTTCCACCGGTTCTTGAGCTTAGAACCGGAACCGGAACCGAGGCCAAAAATAATCGGTACCGAAATAATTGGCGCGAAAACCAGTTTGAAACCTACTCACACTCCGAAAGTGGAGGCTTCACATTAAACCTGGTGAAATAGTGTACTTAGATGCTCAAAGTCGCGAATTATTCTAATTCAGTCTCTGAAAATGATTATTGATTACCTTATCTTACCATTGAGCAATGCAAAGTAAGTGGAAAATTAAGAACCGGAACCGAGAATCGGAACCGAGAACCGAAGTTAAGAACCGAACCGGAACCGGAACCGAAAAAAAGTTTAACCGACCCATCCCTAATTATAATATATGGCTTATTCTGGCTTAGTATGACCAATCATTGACCCGAGCTCTTGCAGATGACATATGAGGTGATTTCTCTAGGGTTTTCGGGTTTCTCCCGCGTTGATTCATCCTGCCGTTATCGTGAACGGAGAACCGGAAGAAATAATCCTTGAATAATGTAGTACTAGGTAGGCAGTAAAAATAGGTATCAATATCTCCAGCAGCTGAGAGAAAATCTTTGTTTTTTGAGCTACGGCGACTATTTCAGATCTCTTGCAATAAACTCGAAAAAAATGGGATAAAACTAACCGAGAACAGTATCGATGAGGACAAAGGAAAGGATTTGTAGGTAACTACAAGGAGAGTGTGACAGAGATATCTTGTTTATCCTTGCCCGCTAATGTAAGGTACCTATGTCGTTAGAATAGAACTGGAGGAGGCATGACAGCTGGTTTGAGAAGTCCGCAGCCATCTTAGTGGGTTATTCGTGATATTTGTACGGTTGAAGTTGTTCCGGTACGCGGTAAAACTTAGAATAGTATGTTTAATAATGGGCTGGAATTTTAAAATTCGTCATTAAAAACAGAAAAAAATGCGCAAACACGGAAATTGACACTAAATATGAAATTGAAGTAGGTCAAATTCAATGGTAATAAAATCAACTTCCAGGTAAATCATACGCATTAATACACCCCTTTATTTACATATTAATAATACACCGTTAGGAAGATTTGCTGACGATGCTCCAATAAAATTTGGCTACGATTTCGTTGTAATTTATCTTTCGATGCAGTGGCAGTCTTTATAAGATGCAGTATGAACAACAAGGTTTATATGGAGTATATGGGGCCCGATCCTTCCCAAGAATCCCCATTCTGGCTTCATTGTCACCCTTAGGCTAACATGCCGATGTCTGCAATAGTACATTCTAACCTCCTGGTAAGCTACGGTTAGAGATATTTCCACCTTTGCTACCGTTTACGTTAAGTTTGAGCGTTGAAAAATACAATGAGCACTTGACGAAAATATATGGACCTTTCTATTGGCATGGCATTTATTTAACCAACACTGTCCATCAATGAGACTCTTGGCATTACAAAGGAATTAATACAATTCAGCGCATAATCAAGTTAGCAGACGATAGAGCAAGCCTCAATCGCATTAGAGCTTGTCAGGTGGTACTCTATTTTTATCACCTTCAACTGACCTTTAAACCGTCTGTTTGCGGAGTGAGATTTATAAGAAAGACGCCGAAGTAAAGTGCATGCACCCAAAGGACCATGCGATATGCTTTTGCTTTAAACAAAATTTTCTCCCACATTCACAGTTTGAGATGAGCGTAGGAGAGATAGGGTGATAGGATGGGGATAGGGTTTCCAATATCGCATCAACGGATGAAACGGGATGGAAATGATCCACTCTTCTGCATCTACGTAACACCCTGCTAGCACCCACGAGAGTGTGCGGCGGGGGATGGAGATCACCAAACATGCACTATTAACATACAACTAGGCTGAATTGGATACTGTTCGGCGTAACTTGGTGGAAATTCATGATGTATCAACAAGTAATAACTTCGTGTATTTCCACAAAGAGGCACCTAAGAAAAAAATCCTTTTCTTAGGTGTCTCTTCTTTAAAAGGCCCTAAGACTCTCCCAAAAAAGTCCTCTAGACTTTCATTTTACAACAATAGAAGGGTGGGAAATTTATTAAACAACCACACAGATATAACGGATCTTCAGCAGGATTCAGGAGTTTACGCATTGAAATTCAATGACTGTAATATCAGGTATGTTGGCCAAACTGGTCGTAATTTCAAGCAAAGATCGAAAAAATATATTCGGGCCTTCAATCAGGGTCAACCGAAAAAACCTCATTTTGCAAAGCACCTCATCGACACTTGACACTGGAGCAATTTCAATCCCATACCTCTCCACGTTGCAATAGGGTGGTCCATATCCACAAAGTGGGTAAAAATTTGAGGGGCGGACTCGTCAAAAGTTTCGTTTTTACATACAGATCTCAAATCCAAAACCGTAAGTCCGTGCCATAATTTTTACTGGTCGCGCAGGGCGCGGGAAGTTTTAAATACTGAATTTGCCCAAAATGGCAACTTTTTGCACTTCAGAGCTCTGTTATTGATCGTACAAGAAATTTATTGGACGAAAGTGACATCGTTTGATGTCAATTGTCAACCGGAACCATTCTGGAACACGCAGTCGAACTTTCAGAACATCCGGTTGCCTACCTTCCAGGAAAAGTTCTTTTTTTTCGTATTTTTAAGTGTTAATCACTTGTAATCTGGGTGTTTAGGAATGAAAGGCACAAATTTAAGAAAAATATATCGGCTTTGTTATTCTTGTTTCACTGCTTTCACCATCATCATCATCATCATCAATGGTCAACAGTCCTAGGATTGGTTTGACGCAGCTTTCCACTCGATTCTTCTATCGGCCAACTTTTTCATTGTCACGTAATTCTTCTCTTTTACATTCTTCACTACCTGTCCCATCTATCTCATACGACGCCTGCCTTTTCCAATATTCCCGTTCACTTTTCCCTCGACGATTGTCTTCATCAGGCTATCGTGTCTCAAGATATGGCCGATTAAGTTGTCCCTTCTTTTTTTTGTTATTTTCAGAAGACATCTCTTCTCTCCCACTCTTCTTAGCACTTCTTCGTTTGTCACTCCTAGATCGATCCATTTCATCTTCATCATTCTTCGGTAGCACCACATTTCAAATGCTTCCAGCCTTGACTTCACTGCTGCTGTTATTGGAAGATTTTATATGCATGATATGTAAGATTACTTTAGGAGAGGAGTAGTAAGACGCTACATTCATAAAAAAGGGTTAAAAACCATTTGTGGTAATGATATAATTTACAAGTAGTCAACAATTTTAACGATGTCTTTATTTATTGACGACTCAAGAAGCGAGTCCTATCTCGCTTGCCGTGCAGGAGGAGGCGTAAGCGTATGACGACGCAGACTACTCTTTTCTCCCACTCTTATTAGGACTTCCTCGTTACTTACTTTGTCGATCCATTCTTAATCTTAAGCATTCTTCTGTAGCACCACATTTCAAATGCTTCTACCCTTTTCTTCTCCGCTGCTTTCGTCGTCCATGCCTCACTGCCGTAACGAAACATGTTCCAGATGTATGTTCGGATGAACTGTTTCCTTACTTCTACGCTTGCATTTCTAGCTGTAAGTAGATTATTCTTTTGATAGAATGCCCTCTTTGCCTGGGCTACTCTGCTGACTGTTTTTCTTTTTAGTTTCGTCCATCGTTGGTTACTCGGCTTCCTAGGTAACAGAACTCTTCCACCTCTTCAAGTTTTTGTTTTCCTAGTTCGACATTGGTTTTGGTCTCTTCTTTCCTGCTGCACAACAATATCCCAGTCTTCTTCTTATTTATCCTCAGCTGATATCTGGCCATTCTCCTTTCCATGATTACTAGAATCTTGTTCAGATCCCTCTCTGTCTCTGCTATGAGTGCTATGCCAACTGCTTTCCTATCATTAGCAACTACATACAAAACCTGTTTTTTCTCTTCATCCTTCGTTAGTACATTATTAAAAAGTTTTGGCTAAAGCGACGCCTCTTTCGGCAGCATCATTTTTCGATTGCATATCATTTACATAGAACTTGAGTCCCAAACAAACTACGATTGCTCTCCCAGGCTTTAACTTCTACGTACATGGGCCAACATCCAGCAGCAGCCCCTGGCACACATTTGCAGCTATTGAAAACGTTTCAGCTTGAGATCAACCGCCTCAAGAAGAAAAATGCCAGGGGGAAACTCTGGAGGACTGGGGGCTGTAAATCTCTGGGACACCTCTGGTATTTGTCTCCTGGGCTTGTGTGCCTTGCTCTGTTTGATCCCAATGTGGCTTTAGAGGGAAAAAAATGCTATAGTTTATGCTATCAAATCAAACCCCATCGATGATGCGAAGCGTACAAAGCTCATGTCAACAAATTAGACAACTCCATTCATGGATTGCAGCTGTCTGATTATGCCAATCATGGTTCACTGTGTTTTTTCTCGATACTCAGTGTGAAGCCCCAATTTCTCGAAATAAGAGCTAAAGGCTGGGTGAGCAATCGTAGTTTGTTTGAAACTGAAGCTTTATGTAAATAATACGCCATCCACGAATGATTCTGCCGAAAGAGGCGCTGCTTTAGCCAGACATTTTAATGATGTAGGGTAGACCGGGGCACGTTGGCCCACTTTTTTTCTTTGATTTTTTACATTTTAGCTTTTAATGTTTTATTTCGTTTTTCTGTGGGAAAAGTTTGGTGAAACCATATACAATCAAGAACTTCAATATTAAAAGCTCATATTTGTTTTCGAATATTTTTACAATTTTTTTTTCTAACTAATGTTACTTGGGCCAATGTGCCCCGTGCTCGGGGTAAGTTGGCCCATGGTTTGGGGCAGGTTGGCCCACAGAACAATTTATAGCTGAAATGATGCATGAAAGGTGAATAGAGCGAAAACAATTATGTATATATCAATGGACGGTGTTTATTTTATAAAGAATTCAAGTAAAGAGCTTTCATGTAGATTACAGATTAATCACAGTCTTCAACTAAAGGGAAAAAAGGATCATCACAGTGCAAACATTCATAAAATAGGCCCTTGACTTCTTTTTCTACACAAGTCATATGTGCCCACCGCTGGCAGCTTGAACACTGAATCCACTCGGCACCTGGAAGGCTGTTTGAGAAGGGTTTGAGGCATCTAAGACACTAAGGCATCTCTTCCTCATCTCATCGTTTTCACTGGGCCAACCTGCCCCATCGCCACATTTAGAGTATAAATGATTTTCTTCTTAACCCGTCAGCAGATACTGTGTATCATTATATACTTGAATAATCCTTAGACAATAAGCTTCAAACTTGGTACTTACCTATAGCAGTACTGTCGAAAATTAGTGTACACAAACACATCAAACAAACCGTTCAAAATTTACTCTAACTTATCCAAAATCGATAGATACGCGCCACACCAACAACTATGCTAAGACATGAGTAATACTTCTGTGGAAGGCGGGGGAAGGTGCTGCTAACCTTCTCCTTGATTCCTAGCGCATTCAAACGCCTAGTCTGTGAACTAACTCGAGTGGGCCAACCTGCCCCTATGGCCAACGTGCCCCGGTCTACCCTACTAACAAATGATGGAGAGAAAAACATGTTTTGTATGTTGTAGTTGCTAAACGATGAAGAGAAAAAACGTTTTCTATGTTGTAGTTGCTAAAGGATGCAGTGAAAAACAGGTTTTGTATGTTTTAGTTGCTAATGATAGGAAAGCAGTGAAACAAGAATAACAAAGCCGATACATTTTTCTTAAATTTGTGCCTTTCATTCCTAAACACCCAGATTACAAGCGATTAACACTTAAAAATACGAAAAAAAAGGAGTTTTCCTGGAAGGTAGGCAACTGGATGTTCTGAAAGTGCGACTGAGTAGTTCCGAATGGTTCCGGGTGACAACTGACATCAAACGATGTCACTTTCGTCCAATAATTTTTTTTACGGTCAATAAGAGAGCTATGAAGTGCAAAAAGTTGCCATTTTGGGCAAATTCAGTATTTCAAACTTCCCGCGCCCTGCGCGACCAATAAAAATTATGGCACGGACTTCCGGTTTTGGATTTGAGATCTGTATGTAAAAACGAAACTTTTGACGAGTCCGCCCCTCACATTTTTACCCACTTTGTGGATATGGTCCACCCTAACGTTGCAAGTAGGGGCAGAAAAATAGATGCATTGGAGCTATTGGATATTCTTCTCCATCAAGAGACACATCGTAACTTAGCTAACTACATCCTTTTTCCCTTTCCTCACCCATCTTGGATGTCCCACTACAGTTTTGCCTTCCCCCACTTCCTCTCACACCCCAAGCCACAACTTTAACTAACACCAGAGACGAATCACCACCATTTCCACTGCTTATTCCATCTCTGTGACCTTCGTGCTTCCGTCCGTTTTCTCCCCTCCCACTTGAATTTTCAATCCCCCCTATACATGGAGGTAAAAATCTTATTTTACCCGATGATACCCTAAGTGGGTGAAACCGGTCGTGGTTTAATAATTTTTTGCTGAAATACAATAATAATAATAAATTTAATACTCCAAATTTCTTAAATGTACAACTTTAGAAACAAGAATGAAGGAGCTTTAGGTAGCTTCAATGGTTAAACAACAGTGTAGAAGCTACCATCCTTGAATTTAATGCAATGCTAGTCACACCAAAATATCAATTTTAGGTGTATTATAAATATATATCATTAAGTATGACACGTGGCATACTCTGCACTCATAAGGTAAATTAGAGTTCCCTCGCATTGCAAAACATTGTTTTAATCCGTTCTCTCATACCGGAAAAGAAGGTCGAGAAATGGTGCATAGGGCTGAATTATAATTTCTGTTTTAATGAAAGAACATATACATTTTTCTCTTTTCTCTTTCCTTATCTATTTTATAGAACTATACTCTAGTAATGACAATGGCAAAGTCGTGATAAATACCAATTTAAACAGCTATTATAAAAGAGGTGGAATTCGCAAATGTAAAGCACTTGAGGTAAGCGAGAAGAAATATTTTCTTTTTTCGGCTCGGGGAAGCGTTCTCCCGCCGAAAGCCTTCCCTAGGTTGTCAAAACGGAGCCTGCCGGAGACGGATCGCTCCAAGGTGGAAGAAGGCGGTAGAAGGGGAGGGGGACGGGCGGAAGAAATGTACTTAAAGAATCCGATTCCGAATCAGTGGAGCGAACACTGAACGTAGAAATCTTCTCTCGAATGCTCGTCACACTTTAGGTTTGAAATTTTGCCTTCAGCCTCGTCCCCTTGGCCGATTTATCATACGTCTCAGTGGTTACTCGAAGGGGGTTTGAATATAACTCGCTAAGTGACTAAAAGAGTACTGAAAAATGGCGATAACCAGTTAAAGTCAGATATATTGCTATGAGTTAGTTATTGAGTGGATTGAATGGATGCGTGATGCTTCATTTAAAACTAAAATTTCGTGGTGTAAAAAAACATGGATTTGATTTAAAATCTTGGTTTATTTAGTAGTACACCAGATAGGTACTCTAATGTGACACTCATTGCTTTATAGTACGTTTAAATTTTACTAACTCCCTGTGCTGCCGTACAAAACATGTGAGCACCTTTTATTTTTCTTTAAGTGCAAAAAAAAAACAATTTTGAATAATTATAACATTAATGTTGCTATTAGGATAGCATCTACCTATTAATATCGAAATATTGGAAAATATTCCATGATTCAAGGCATCATCAAAAGAAACTGATTGCAAAATTTTTCAGAATAGAAAATAGGTTAACTTAAAAATCTATTATTTTCCATTTTTGTTTCTTAAAATTTTTGGAGCGATTAAAAATCATGAACTTACTTGGACATCGATTTCTTAACACACCCACTCTAGTAAAATTGGATTCAGCAAGTACCTGTAGATTGTTGATGCAAACTGTAAGTCTCAAACTGTTCGAAGATAAAGGCAGTATTTGGGTCAACGTGCTTGTTTCATTTTAAGATTAAAATTTAGTGGCATGAAAAATCTTGGAGTTCATTCAAAAGCTTTATTTATTTAACAGTTCACCAGAAACTCTAATGATACACTTTTGAATTATATTAGATTCATATGCTACGAACTCAGCCACAGATATTGATGTAGTCCATAAATTACGTAACGCCAAAAGGAGGGGGGGTTGCCGTTATAAGGAACTGCCGAAGTACCGACTGCCGCGCCGGGGGTCAAGTTCAAAGTTACTTTAGGAGATAACTACAATATATTATTCGCTATTTAGTTAAATTATAACAATGATACACAAGATGATTAGTGAATGAGCAGAAGTATAGTGAATGTGGTATAAAGAAGGTATTAATAAAGAAATCTGTTTTCTTCTTCATAAAAAGAAAAAGGTTTATCGACTGCATTACGTATTAATTTAAGGTGAGTACTGGAGAATGGTACGGAGAATATCCAGTTGTCTCTTTCGGGAGCTGCCGCGTGTGGATCTTTGTCGTCCAAGCTTTCGCGTCTATTGCAGGCCGCATCAATGGACGCGAAAGCTTGGACGACAAAGCTCCACACGCGGCGGCTCCCGAAAGAGACAACTGGATATTCTCCACGCTGCGAAATCCTACGCTCCAATAGTACGGAGAGTTACAGTGGTGGGGGGGGGGGGGATTGTGTGGAAAAGCAGCGTTAAGTAACATATTGATTATTTTATCTCTTCGTCCATACATGTTTTACACCAGAAGAGACAGCCGTCTATAATATCCCGCCACAGAGCCCTCAATGACTATGTTGATGTTTTGGAATATTCATGAAGTCGATTTATTTAATTAATTCAGTCGATGTTTGTCACATTCATTGAAAAAGGGGATGTCTTTATACCAAATATTATTTAGATTTGTTTTAAATATAGTTATGCAGGTTTGGTTGCTTTGCTCAATGTAAGTGATTATAAGATCTCTTCTTGTACGACTCTATCATCTTTCTGCAACAAAAACTAAGGATACACTTGCTTGTGACTAAATAACTCATTATTGGGATCAGTCGTTTGCTTACAGGTACTAATACTGCTCGGAATCGCAATCCCTTTCCTCATGGGCCTATACCCACACATATGCTACCTACCATCGTCACAAATGATGCAACTCAAGTACGCAGTCGGTTCTTCCTCTAAATAGTTGCCATTGCTCTTATCCTCAAATTAATAATAAGAAACGCAATCTCAAAATGATTGTTATCCTTCGAAGTTATGCCTTGATACATAAGGCAGGTTAGATCACAAGAATAAAAATACTACACTATGTAGATATAGATAAGTTGCCATTATGAGATAAATGGGATGACTAGTTTGAAAAAGTGCTCCTCACACCTTTCATTTATTTAAGCGTCTTTCTACTGACTCAAATCCTCTCTGCTCCATCCTTCATTAAATTCAATATAGTTTCTTTTCTGGTGGTGATTGCCACCTTATCCCAGTTCTTTTCCAAACTGTGCATAACTGTGAGTAGTTAGATGATGATGATAAAATTAGAGCGATACTATTCACTGAATTAGCTAAGCTTCTATCCTTTTGCCATAACACCGTAAGGGGACATCGTAGCCAAAGAACTGCCTCAGCAAATCAAATGAAATAACCTTCAGCCTCAGAGCTAAAATCTCGCTTTTTTCATAATACTTTCGACAGTTTATTAAAAAATATTTGTATGACAGGCATGAAATTTTCTGTTTCGATGCTAAGTAAGCTAACTTCAAACTCACATGGCGTAAATCCGAGGGGAATATTTTTTAAAAATATTTACTTGCTTACAGAGTTTATGAATCACAATAAATAAACGGCTAAGGAATGAAAACTGATCAGTATACTTTAATATTTTAGTTTTATTTATACGCTGAAATGTAATCAACAGCAGAAAACTACTCGCACTGACATCTGTAGAATTTAAAAATAAAATTTGGGCTTTCGCTTCTAATTTACTGATGAAATAAAGAAAAAACAGATGAATAGAGATTTATATAAAAAAGAATTTATATAAAGAAAGTGGTCATATATCATTTCCTAAATTGGCACATCAAAACCGTAATAAAAGAAAGCATCAAATATTTATCGCAGTTACCCTTTGTGCTGCACTCAAAATGAATTAAGGGTAGAGTCGTAAAAAGGCAATAAATTTTCATTACAGTATTCCCGATTGACGTATGGGAATCGATTCTGATATAAATATCACAGGATATAAGGAAATATGTTTTCAGGCCTAGATAAAATTAGGCATACAGTTTAAAATAGTTTAGTTTAAAATTACAATTTTTTCACTGCAATAATGACAGATCTCCTGGTCTAATTGTAATACCAATTATAAGTTTATAAAATACCTAAACAAAATAACTCGACAAAATATTATCATCCAGGAATTTTTTTCAAACTACTCGAAATTCTAAGCTAGACAAAGTGTGTAGGTGGTTGAGAATGCTGAAAATGTGTGTCTCAAGTTCTTTCTAAGTAAGTAAGTAAGTTCTACAGGGGAGGTGACCAACAGCTGAGGTAATTTGCGCCATTTAGGATAGGTGGGTAATTTGGTAATGGTAGGAACATTTCCGGTAATGGAGGAAGGGTGGAGAGAAACCCGGCGTCGGCATTAGGCTTAACGACAGGCGCCAAGGAGACCACGGCTTAACGTCCCATCCGACGGACGGAGTAGTGAACTTGAAATGCCCTCCACTAAGCACTCAGGTAGGGTCTAGTTTGCCTCGGAAAAGTCCGCCACTGTCGGGAATCGAACCCGAGTCCTCGGGATGGTAGGCCAGTACTCCACTTTCCACACTAACACGATCCCCTTAAGTCCTTTCTCAACGGGATTTTTTTTTTTTTTTAATTTGAAAAAGTCCCCAAAAACGGCACTAAGGCTAATTACATTGGTGGACACATAAAAACAAATAAAAATAAACAACAAATACATAGGAATATTACAATAGAAAGTACCAGATTAGTCATATAAACAAAACGTACAACATGGAGAGTATCTTAGCGGGGTGTAGACAGAGAAGAGGGGGTGTTTGCGACCAATAGATTAGTAATTACGGATTTGAACACGGAGGGCGAGGAGCATAGGTCCAGTGAGGGTGAATGCGAGGCTAAGGAGTTGAAAATTCTCGGGATCCGGTGGAATAGAGAACGCTGGGATATTGAGAGACGAAATTTGGGGATTTTAAGGGGACAACTATTGCGAGTAGAACGAGGAGGAACATGAAGTGGGAAGAGAGGAAGAAGGTCATTGGTACGGAGAGTACCACTCCAAACACTGTGGAGTAACTTCATGTCGCAAAGAGCATGGCGGAGGGAGAGGTGGGGGATAGCGAGGGAGGAAAGGATAGATTCTCACGTAGAATCTCTGGGGGAAGGGATGCGATGACGGGCAATGGCAAGGAAGAAATTAACAGGCCGATTAAGCTGTTTCAAGGTTGTGGGGCAGGCGGTAGACCAAATTGGCGCACAGTATTCTAATATAGGGAGGACACATCCAAAAAATATCGTACGTAGAGCAAACGGGTCATGTATGTCAGTATGACGGTAAAGAATGCCGACAACTGCCATTGCCTTACCAATAATCTTTTTAATGTGCTCATGAAAGCAGAGTTTAGGGTCAAATATTACCCCTAGGTCACAATGGGAATTGACATGAGGAATAAGGTTTAGTGATAGGGTATAGGAATGAAAAAGGGTGGAGCGCTTCAATGAGAAGGTCATAACAGCTGACTTAGAGGGGTTAATATGAAGCTGCCAAGTAGAGCACCAGGAGAGAACCGAGGAGAGAGCCAATTGGAGGGAATTGGAGTCAGAAGAGGTATCAATCCTCCTGAAAATTTTGCAATCATCAGCATAAAGTAAAATGTTACATCCCGATGGGTAAACACAGTCCACAATGTCATCAACAAAAAGCGAGAACAGAAGGGGGCCAAGGACGCTACCCTGAGGAACCCCAGAGGAAACTGGAAGGTGATTGGAGGAGATACCGTCGACAAGCACACGTTGATACCGAGAGTTAAGGAAACTATGGATTAAGGATAGGAAAGTGCCATGTATGTTGTACCTGTGTTGAAGTTTATGGATCAAAAGGGTGTGGTTAACTGAGTCAAAAGCTTTAGAGAAATCCAGGTAGCACACATCAAGTTGAGAGTTGAGTTCGAAGGCATTTATGATATGATGGTGTAAAACGGCGAGGTTGGTGAGACAGGAGGCACCTGGGAGAAAACCATGTTGATTGGGAGAGATGTAGGGGAGAATGAAGTGCAGAAGACGATCATGTATGATGCGTTCAAAAATTATTGATAAAACAGGTAGAATGGAAATAGGACGGTAGTTTTCAACTAGGCCTTTAGAGCCGGATTTCCAAATTGGGGTGACGTTAGAGTACTTCCACTGCGAAGGGAAGCAGCCAGTGGAGAAAAGTCTGTTAAACAGGATGGAGATAGGTATATATAGTGAGGTAGCAGTGCGGTTGAGAAAGAGTGATCCCACATTATCCGACCCGGTAGACTTCGAACAGGGGAGCATGATTAAGTATTTAAAAACTTCCTGAGGGGTGGTTGAAATGTAGGAGAGGGAATGTGGGCAAACGGATGGAATCTGGGGGAGAGGAAGGGTGGGAGACGCATGGTTGAAGTTGGAGCAGAAGTAATCATTAAAAGCAGAAGGGCGATCGACACTAAGGAGATTCACAGCATTATAAGATAGGGAGGCAGGAATACGGTGGGATTTCCTCCTTGCGTTAAGAAGTGACCAAAATCTTTTAGGGTTCACCCGAATTTCCTCGGAAATGCCAGTGATATAGTTTTTGTAATCACGCCGAAGGAGAAAGCATGAATGGCGTCTTAGTTCCACAAAGGTGGCACGGGTGTGAGGGTTTGGGTGACGCTTCCAAAGTTTCCAGGCCCTGAGTTTATTTCTTAGAGCATATATCGTCTCTGCGGAATGCCAGATGGGTCTCTTCTTGGAAACTCGTCGCGAGGGGACGAAGTCCGCGATGGCACCATGAACGACGTCATAAAAGACCTCCAGGCCACTCTCAGGGGAGCCGCACTCCAGGAGGGCCCAAGGGATGAGGGAAAGAGCATGGTTAATTGCAGGCCAGTCTGCTTTCTTCCAGGCTCTCAACGTCCTTGGAGGGGGAGGTGACTGCGGAAGAAGAGGGATAGGAAGTACGAGGGGGCACTCGAGTGACTCGTGGTCGGATTGATCCAAAGGACTATTTTTATGTTGAAAAAAGCTTGGTGAGGACAAATAATTAATTTTAATGAATAAATCTCATATTTTCAAAGAGACAAAGATCTCATCAGGAATAGGAATGATATCAGAAAATAAAATCCACGTGGAAATTATTTTAAGGTCATAAGATAAATAAACTTCCTCACTGGGAATAAATCTTAACTTAAAAAAGACAAATGATCAAGAATACTTCCGTCTTATATTCATACCATTTTCTTACAACCTCCATTATTACTAAATTTGTTATTTATCTAACGATTGAAGCAATTTGAAGCAATTTAAGAGATTTAATATCAGTTAAATATCACATCTCTTTCTAATGCACAATAAATAAGTAAATAGAAAAAAAAGAAGCATTCGAAATGTGTTGCCACAGGAGAATGATGACGATTAAATGGATCGACCGAGTAAGTAACGAAGAAGTTTTATGAAGAGTAGGAGAAAAGAGAAGTATTCTGAATTCCTTAAGAAAAAGACGGGACTTAATCGGCCACATCATGAGACATATTGGCCTGATAAAGACAATCGATGAAGGACAAGCGGACGGGAAGAAAAGCAAAGAAAGGCCTTGTGCGAGATACATGGAACAAGTGATGAAGGATGTGAAAGAGAAGAAATACGTAAGTATGAAGAGATTAGCCGAAGAAGACCTCAGTGGACAGCTGCGTCAAACCAATGTGAGAATAATCTGAGGATGAGAATGATTAATGATGATGAGATAAATAGGTAATTAGGTAAATAGATAAACAGATAAGTAGATGAATAGATGAATTAGTGAATGGATAAATTGATGAATACATAAATAGGCAATAGATAAAAAATAAACAGATAGATAAATGGATAAATAGATAATTAGAAAGATAGATGAATAGAAAAATAGATAAATAATTAATGAATAAATATATTTTAATGAATTTGTGCAAAATTAGAAATTCTTATCGTATTAATGTTGAAGAACTGACACATTAACAACAATGAGCTCAGGTTATGGTGCTCAATAATTACTAGTCTTCGACTTAGTAATCGTGCAACTGCAGGCTGAATCTCAAGTTTAGGTGGGAAAACGACAGCGTTTTCTAGGTCAAACGTGAGGACTCGTTCTCTGGGAGGAAATGGAAAAACAAAGATGAATTAATGCACTTATTGAAAAATACAAAGAAATACTGCCTGCATACGTACACAATCTATTTCACTGCATAAGGAGTGTTTTATCATAACATCCAAATATGATTTAAAAACTTATGATCAAACCAGCATAGCTTTCGCTATCGGGTACAGTTATTCCAGACCATTATATCATTTCTAAACTATCTTTCGCCAGTATTAGTCCTACTAAAAGGTACCATCAAAAGAAAATACTGAGTTCCAGTCAAAAGCCGGAAATTTATTCGGAATGACCTCAATGTTCTACACAGACGTATTTAATCGTACAAAGCCATTTACGGTAGGTCCTGGAATGGAGAAGTGTTAAGTATTACTTCGCAGTCATAGGCAAAAAGAATAGGGTAGTTTCCTATTATTTTTTTATTGTCTTGATCGAAAGTTTATAACCTCTGGAGTACGTGTTTTAAGCCGTTCGATTTTTAAATGACGTTAAGTATTTTTCCTCATTAATTAAAAAGTGAAAAAATTCAATGGCGCGAAAACGCGACGGCAAACTATTGCATGCCGGTTAATCCTACGTGTGACGTCAAATTATTTCCTCTACCTGCCACCAGCTGGTGCTGCGGACGCTTCCAAATAGACGCCGCACTCCGTTAAAGCTTATGAACCAGTATTGGAGGCATATTTATTCCGTTAATTAATTATAATTAACTTTTATTTATTTATTTAACATTAATTATGCAGTTGATTCATTTAAAATCAGTTAGTATTCCTTTCACAAGCATATCATGTAGTTCGCCTATCGCCGCACGACCTTCACGCCATGCTTCGTCGTAGCAGAAGACACAGCGAGCAGGACGTCCTTGAACCTACAAAATGACTAATAATACCATGTTTAACTGAGAATTCTTTTCCAACATTGATAGTTTTTACAGGTTAATACTAATAAATATTCACTAGAGCTGAGGGGCCCTGAAATACAACGGTAAGTTCAGGAGACGAATTTTCCTATGCTTCGCAACGTAAACTACCTACCTGTTACGTCAGCATGAAGGCAGCGCACCCCGCCATTTCAGAGCCTTTTCAAATGGCCTTAAAATTAACATTTAATTCTCTAGTAAACTGGGATTTCTCAAAACAAACTTTTTGCGTAAATTAAATACATTTATGGTAGGGCACAAATCGCAATTAATGAAGTCTGTTTTCTTTGATGAAGGAAACTACCCTATTGAAAGAAAAATAAGTCCTAATGATGGACCTTTATCATACAGAACGATTCAAAATGATCTTTTTGATGAGAAATTTCTCCTATACAGAAAAGAATTTTGATGATATAATACCGACCAGAAGGGCAAATGGTGAAAACAAAATTTATCTTTGAACCCAAAACTTGGGTAAGGAATAATCTATTAAGGAATAAGAATAACCAAGTGATGATTAAGGAGAAATAAAATAGCCATAAAAAGAGCCCAATTGAAGAAGGAAACACCTTATTATATCGTATATTGTATCCGAAGAATTTTTATATAAAATTCTTGAATGTAAATTTCCAATTTAAAATATCAAATGCGAAATGAATGAATATATCGGGTAACTAACGAAAATTTCAAGAAGATTGGAAAAAATAGGAGTCTGACAAAAATTCTGAGGAAATGAATGAATTTAGAACAATGTTGGGCACGCCACGAGACACGAAGTGAAATAGATAGTTGTCGAGGGAAAATTAATGAAAAAATGGTAAAATTATGCTTCAAATAAGTTACATAGGTCAAGAAGGGAACTGTGTAAAATATTTTAGAAAAAGGTAAGATGGATAAGAAGTCGAATTCAGAGTTTTAACAAAGCAATGTTAGAATTGATGACCAGTGCTTTTGACGGTTTTAAATAATTCACTTTTCGAGTTGTCCCTCGCTGTAGTCAGAGAAAATCTCCCAATCTTGGAGGAAGTGTACACTCCTATCCAATTCAGCCAAATTTTGAATAAACCCTTCGTTTTCATCACCTTGAGTCCATTGAAGGCGAAATGATCTGTTTCTGACACGCAGAGACAAAGGTGCTATATTCTTACGAGCTGTCAAATCCAACGCTTGATGGAGGAGTGAAAGGCATTGAAGAATCGATCAATTGAATCGATCGGTAATCTTGAGATAAACTGTCGTCCCACTCAACAACGGCCAAATCCATTTCCCACTATTTTGACCTCCAGTCATGACTGAAGTGTTCGCTTCCTTCCACGCTTGCATTAGAAGCTGTAGTCTTCCTTAGTAGAATACCCTCTTGGTTGGTTGGTTATTTAGGGGAGGCGACCGACAGCTGAGGTCATTTGCGCCATATAGGATAGGTGGGTAATTGGGTAGGGATTTTTAGGGAACGGAGGAAGGGTGGAGGGAAACCCGGCGTCGGCATTAGCCTACTCTTAACGAAAGGCGCCAAGGGGACCACGGCTTAACGTCCCATCCGACGGACGGAGTACTGTACTTGAAATGCTCTCCACTAGGCACTCAAGTGGGGACCGGTTTTCCACTGAAAAATCCGCCACTGCCGGGAATCGAACCCGGGCCCTCGGGATGGGAGGCCAGTACTCTAGCCACCACACCAACCCACTCCCCCAGAATACCCTCTTCGTCTGGGTTACCCTACTGACCATTACTTTCTTGCTTCGTCCTTTGTTGGCTATTTGGCAACCCAGAAGAAAATTCACTCTCAGCATCTTTTACCTTTTTTAAACCGAAAAATTATCATCTCCTTTGTTGAACATAGTATTTCTATGCAGTTGCCGTAGAGAAGCATGAAACTAAAGTTGCAGAGTGATGAACAAATATATTTGGCGGCAGCTCAAGCCACCAAACTCCTGAGGAGAAACTTCGGGGTTTATTTTTAATGAAGTGGTATATTTAACTTGAGTAAAAGAGTCACATATAGAAATGAGATATAAAACTTACATATTGCTACATTATTAACTTATTTTTTTTCCAAAAAATGCCTAAAAAGAGGAAGATAATCTGTTATCGCCTGTTCATCGTGAAATTTATCTTCTTAATTCGTAATACATTTATCCTCACTCAACTATACGTATATTGAAGAGTGGTTTATGGGTTGTGCGGGTTAGAAAACCACATCATCTATACGAAATAATTAGTAAGCCTATACGCAGCTCGGCCGGTGGGCGTCACCTTTTGCTTATTTTAATTTTTGATTTATGAGTGAATGGCTGTGAATAGAATATTAATTTTTCACTAAAATTCATTTTTCGCTTCCATAGATAATTATTTAGAGTGATGCGAGCTGTCTCGTGTCAAAGGTGCTATATTCTTACCATATTTTGGAGGAGGGAAAATTACAAGTTGACTTATTTTTATTCATACAGCATAGCAGCAGTATTTCACTAGGATATTTGTTCCTAGTAAACGATTGAATTGAAATATTGAATTCTGCCCACTCAGTTTTTCATAAAAATATGTTTCCCATTGTCCCGCCCTGAAGGTTTTCACCTGAAGCTCAATTAGCCTGGAAAACATTTTGGTTCTTTTTTTTCGGTACCCAAAGGCACATATTGGAAATGTTTATTTATAATTTCTTCTCCAAATAGCTATCGGCCCTTCATATTTTCCAGAAACAGGTTTGCTTTTCCTCCCTACTCTTTACAGTTTGATCTTATACCCGCAATTTTTGAATAGCGATGGAAAGTTGACCTTCAACGTTTTAACGGAAATTCTGAAGGTATGCACAATGCAAGAGACACGGCTTTCTTGGTATTCATTAGATCAGCAAATTCAATTATGGAACAGTTAACACCTTTTTCAGTAACACTTTCTTGATCCCAGTATTTCCATCCTCTCAATCTCTTCCCTTAGCAGTAAATCCACATACATATCTCGCTCTCTTTATGCTATTATTTCACATTTTCCCCACACCCTCAACGTCATCATAAATGGTAGAGTGTTAGTTAGTCGTTGACTTAAACGAGGGATGAATTGGTTTCATTTTTTTCTGCTTTTCTGAATTGATTATAGAAGTTTGAAGTATTATTCATCAAAAAGGGGCTAGGATGAGTAGTGATTCACCTATTTGCTTTTGGAAAGCATATTTTTGCACCATGCTCTTGACGAAGCTTTTTTTTAAGCTGTCAAGGGCCTAAATTACACCGTGTTCATAAAGGCAAAGGGTAGCCATACGACCGCAAGCACACGATTTGCAGCGAATTCGGCGTTTCCTGAATGGCCTCTTCCCCCATATCGACGGTAAAACTGAACCCTGACCGTTGTATTTCCCTGCCTTTAATTGACCAGCCACTCGTTTGGGGAGCCACGAAATCACCGTCGTTCGTGCACAGAAATCACGAAGTAGCACCACAGGAGTGTGAATCAGTGCCTCAAAACTCATTACCACGCCCAATGCCATGCTGAGCACTTTCATTCGATATATTTTCAAATATATTCAATAGAATATAGAAACAAGTGTATCAATGGATAGAATACGTAGCTTCATGTTGGTATAAGGACTTCAAGCTAACCCAACTAAGAGCATGGTTTTGCATGCTTGCTTTGCTATTTTTATCCTTTTTTAGGTTGTGAACTATAGACTAAAATTAGTAATAAAGCAGTTATAAATTTTACTTCATAAATGCATCCTTATTTAGTAACAATTATTAGCCAAACACATGTTTGCTAATAAACACCAAGGATTAACGACCCTAGCATTAGTTAGACGCAGATCTGAAATTTCCACCAGCAAACCGTTTCATATTTGCATAGTTCTCTGCTTATTTATTTTGGGCCAATATCGAGCCAGTATCTTTTCCAAGTCAGACAGATTCTTCTTTGAATGTTTTTCTTTCTCCGCCATGCAGCGGTCATGGAAGAGAAAGAAAATTGAATAAAAAAATAAGTCACCTTTCAATTCTATATCACAGTTTTATCTCCTCAACGGACTCAATTCTCTTAGCTGTGTAAAGTAAATAATATATATATTTTAAACTAGCGAAGTCGTTTCCTTTATTGCTAACTTGAGGTTTTAAATTATATATTCCCAATATAACTTCACAGTATTGCATCCGCAGATATGGATATTGGTTATATTGAATTGGGTGAAGAATACAGGATGGTGATCAAAGTGATCCCTCCGAATCGGAAACTACATAAACCATTCCATATTACCACAATGAAGGAAAAAATGTGAGATTGTAACGAACGATTCAAACACACCAACATTTCCGACCATTCTTGTTTGTATCACGTGACTCATTGGTCACCTATTTGAGTTAATCCCGACGGTTTCAAACACTGACCCCTGGAGCCTATAGAAACGATTATTGATACCATGTTTAACGGGAGATACTTTCCAAACATTGATAATTTTCATAGGCTATTATTGATACATATTCACTACAGCTGATAGTAGGGCTCAAAAATACAACGCTTAGATCAGGAGACGAATATTTCCTATGCCTCGCTACGAAAATAATATATCTGTTACGACAGCAACAAGCCAGCACATACTGTCATTTCTGAGCGTTTTCAAATGGCTTTAAAATTAACATTTAATTCTCTAGTCCTCTAGTCAACTGGGTAAATTTATCGCGATAAATGAATTATGTTTTCTTTTATGAAGGAAACTACAGTATTCTATTTTTTCGCAGCCCATTTCTTGTACCCTGCTTATTGAAGGTCGATCTAAAGCCCACTTTCCCTTTCACCGCGAATTTCTCTCCAGATTTAATGCTTCCCTCCAACTCGTTGTCGCCGTCTTTCACGCTCTCCGTCACGTGACTCGACAAGGTGTTTCCGCTAAAGAAGCGCGGAGTTGCGGGAACTCCAGCGTGTCGCATCTGCGAGATACATGTCGCGTATCTCCGCCCGCCTTCCAACTCTCTCTCTCTCTCTTGATCGAACTTTATCACCCGGGTAATGGTTGTTAAGGGGGAGATTGGATTTGGATCCAGCAGCTGGGGAGACTAGATTGGGGTGAAATAGAGCGCAGGCAATCGACGCTAGCTGCGGAGAGGGAATTGAACAAGCGCCAAAGTAGTGAATAGGATACGAACCCACAAACAGTACTGGAAGTCGCCAAATAAAAATACCCATATAAATATGTTAGATGCAAAACCTGTCCGATTTTCACACACCCTGCACATCCAGCAATGTGGTCTACCGGATACAATGTGAACACCGCCCAGTATTTCACATAGAAAATATTCTAACCCTCATAACATCTGAATCAACGACCATCGCTCCTCTTGCAACGACTCCCATCACCCATTTTTAATATGGTGATAGGGAGCAGCCATCTAACAACCGACCTATATCAACACCACCTAGATTAGGTACTGTTGCCTATATCCCTCACATCCATCTTGCTCTCTTTTCCCAGGATATTTTAGTTTCTGGCGAAAATAATATTCCAGTGGATGCAATATTTCTCGATTTAAAGAAAGCTTTTGCCAAGATGTTTCACAGAAAACTAATTTTGAAATTAAAATCTTATGGGTTAGACAGTAATATTATAGCGTGGATAAATGATTCCCTATATATTCGGGTACAAAGGGTTGTTTTGGACGGAATTGCCTCCCCGGCAATTGAAGCCACTTCAAGTTTGCCGCAAGTTAGTGTGAGAGGCCCACTCCTGTTCCTTCAGTACATAAATGATACAAATAAGGTGGTACAAGGTAAGCTTCGCCTATTTGCCGATGACGCAGTAGTGTAGAGGGAAATTCTATGCCGAAATGATAAAGAATATTTAAATGATGACCTACAAGCAATTGAAACATGGTGTCATACATGCAGTTAGAATTAAATTTAAAACAATGTGTAGTTATGGATTTTTGGAAAAGGAATTTTTCTCCTCTTAGCACGTACAAAATAACTAATAATGGATTAACAAATGTGCAATCAATTAAATATCTTGGGATAAGATTGACACATGATCTTTCCTGGGGTAAAAACATACGTGAAATAATAGGTCAAGATAACCGTAGACTGGGATTCATCAAAAGAGTACTGGGTAAATGTGACGATCATGTACGAGAAATCAGCTACTTTTCCCTTGTTAGACCTCATTTGGAATACGCCGCCAGTGTATGGGATCCCTACGAATTCGGTCTAAATAACGAACCTGAACGTGTGCAGCGAATATCGGCAAGATTTGTAAAGGGACGGTACGATAACTATACTAGTGAAACCAGTCTATTAAATGAATCAAAATGGGAATCATTGCCAGATCGCAGGTTGAACTTTACAGTTAATCTCCAAAATAAATTCCAAGATAATATTTTCAGTGATGAAGTTAAAAATATTTTGCGAGTAACTTACTATGGTAGACTGGACCATAATTACAAAATTAGAGAAATTGATTGCCTAACTGACAGATTCAAACATCCATTTTTCCTCGTACAATTAGCGATATGAATAGCGGTAATTTTCTCCATTACGAGTGAATGAATCCATAGCATAGGTAGTTGATGGTATAAGGACTTGAAGATAACCCAACTAACAGTAACTTATTGCATTCTTAGTTTACAATTTTATCTTTTTAAAGAGTGCAGTTTAGACTAATATATTAATACTAATCATTTTAAATGCATATTTAGTGCATGCTTGGTGAGAATTCCCCCCCTGCCACACACCTTTATGGTGGCTTGCAGGGTATTATGTAGATGTAGATTCCTCTCAGTCATTCTCTCTTTCCGTGGCACAACAGCCCTTCAGCCATGAGAAATCTTTTAATACTAATTTTTTTATGCGTCCGCTTTGGCTTCCCTCCCCCGACATCCTCTACACTTAACTATAATGGAATACAATAGTAATACTACTCACTTGATTTTTAACAATAACTCACCCGGGTTTAGGCAACTCAGTGCCATTTTCTAGGTCAAGATGCATGCATGAAGATCTTAGCATGCATGCATGCAAGAAGAGCATCCAATAAAATGGCACTGAATTGCCGAAACCCGGGTCGGTTATAATTCAAAATTAAGTGTGGAGTATTACCTTTGTATTTCATGATGAATAACACAAACTTCCACATAGTCTCGCCTGAAATGACTTCTTATATTCTACGCTTAAACTTAATTCCTTTGAGCTAACTGCTACGACATTTGTCTACTGAAAGCCTACATCCCACCGCGTCTAGGAGTCAATTTGGAGAGGAATCTAACGGAGCGAAATTCTGCGAAATACCATTAGGGATACCATTTTAAATGTTATTTTTCCCACGTGCCATAAGAGAGCACAATAGACAGTATAATAGCAAAGGGATAGGTAGTTGAAATAATCTGAGAATAGTCCGTGATGCGTGATGCATGTTTTAAAACCAATCCCTTTATTGCAATGTAGGCACTAAACATCTAGCTGCATGTGACCCTATTATCTAGCATGTTTCCATGTAGTAGCCTAGTAACATGTCAATAGTGCATGTTTGGTGATCTTACTCCACTGCCACACACCCTCGTGATGGCTCGGAGGGTATTACATGGATGTAGATGAAGATTTAAGGAGCCAATTAAGCTTGAGCTTTGCAAAATGCCGCAAAATCATTGCGTACGAAATGTATATTCGTAATAAGAAAAGATGATTTTAGCGCAGGACGAGTTGAAGTGGAAAAACCGGATAGGGGCGGTCTTGCTCTAGGCAGGCATAAATATTTTCTAGTCATATCGAATATCACTCCTTAGAATTTATTTCTAAATAATTCTTCTTTGACGGCCACTATTTAATTTTTTCTTTGCAAAACGCTCTCAAAATCTTCTTGTGCTTATATTTTTTCTAGCCTCCATCGCATTTACCATTAATTAACCCGACGTAAGAATTGTCTCTCTGGCAACATGGTTTACATAAGAATATAAATAAAACGGAAAATATCTAAAAGTGATAAAAATACCTGGTTTAAAACCATGGCTGTTTTAAAATTCAAGCTTACTGCACGGAAAAATATATTATTTCCAGATACAACCGGACATGTTTGATAGGCCATTTTTCGAATACAATATTACGTTTTCAATAAAAATAACCATGCCATAGATAAAATTTATTGAGCGATTTGGTAACGATCATTAAAAGTTCCGGTAGTTAAGTTTGCAAACACGAATCATTTCGGTTGACGTTACCGAACCGGCTCGATAGTCGTAAGAGTTGATAATCTTCGTAAATTCCAAGACCCAACTTAGCGTTTGCTTAAAAATATCCGACTCTTCGAGATTCTCTTCGATAGATTGTCTTGCATGATACTCGCGCTGTTTACAGAAATGTCTAATTTTGTGTTGTTTATAGAAAGGGAGCCGTGAGCCTCGGAGATACTGCTCTGCATTACGGGGTAAAAATATCAGTGGCTGTCCAATCCATCTAGTTGGAACTAGATTCTTTGCGAGAGCATGAAATCAAATTGAATGGTCCATTCAGTCATCTTGGTTGACGTATCCATTACAGTTGACTTTAGGGCCAACTATTTTGTATCTAATTAAGAGGTTGGAAGCCCCATCCAACCTCTTTTTTGAGTGTATGATAATCGA
The DNA here is from genome assembly GCA_933228895.1 of Platycnemis pennipes. Lineage (NCBI taxonomy): Eukaryota > Metazoa > Arthropoda > Insecta > Odonata > Platycnemididae > Platycnemis > Platycnemis pennipes. Next base: position 17,342,128 of record OW121856.1, read on the forward strand.
CGTATCAGATGCAAGCCTGCATCAGATACGATGCAGTAGACTGCAAGTCTACTCTGTGAACCACTTGATTTTCCTGCATGTGCTGTTTGTTTGTTCGGAGTCAGCGAAGTTGTGAACGATGGAAGAAGAGCTGCGAAGTTTGTTGAAGTCCTGGAGTTGGCGGAGTCTTTATTCGGTTATTAATGTTAGGTATCTTAATAAATGTCATAACATTTAATTGCCATTCCCTTCTTCAAATTTGATACTTTGTAAACATTAAATATCATTGACTAGTCGTGATTCATGATACCTACATTGAGTAGGTATCATGAATCACGAATACCATTCTCTTAAAAAGTTGAACCACATCACCTTAATTAAGTAGGTGATTCATGACACCTACATGAAGTAGGTATCATGAATCACGATTACCATTCTGTTTGAAAAGTTGAACCGTATTGTCTTTCGTGAGTATCAAAAATTTTCATAAAAATGAATGAAAAAGGCTAATTTTTACTCGATAGCTTTAATCATTCCCTCCAGAATACCGAACAAGTTTGGTAAAATTCACTGATAAGGCGTTTTTCTACTTAAATTTTATCGTACACTTCGGTCTTTTTCAGCAACTTTTTACCAAACAGTCTTGACAGAAATAATTGCGCAATAGGGCGGATCGGACAAATCGATTTTTCTCTGGTAAACTTGGCCCTCTGGAAAAAGTTGTCAAAGGGACTCAAAATAAGGCCAGAAAAATTTGGGACCTCTAGGTCAACCCTAGACTCTCGCGCCGTGGACATTTATGAAGGTGGGGACTGAAGATGGAAATTCATGTTTTTACAGTGGTTCCCCATGGATTTTGCCGAGTTGCGACATACAAGGACCAAAATTTCGGCCGTTTGGACGTATCTGCTTGTCTATTTTGAGTGCGCGGCCGCGCGTAATTATGCACCGCCCACGCAGAGTTGCGACGCAATGGTCAGCAATCCGCTCGCGGGTCCTGCCCACTCGCTTTGAACCCAGTAAAACTCATCATTGATGCGTCTTCCGTCATTGGCCTAACTAATTTCAGATAATTAAACAATTTCCAGGGAATAACTATTACGGAGGAATTATTTGAAATTAGTATAACAAGCTTCTATACACTATACATAATAACCTCTTTTGGTGTCTCGTCGGCATAAAATGAATCCACGTTACCACCTGTTAAAGAAGTGATGAACTATTTTTGACTTTTTCCATTTGAAGCCCCCTTCCCATAAATGGCCACGGCGCGAGGGTCTATGGTTGACCTAGAGGTCCCAAATTTTTCTGGCCACATTTTGAGTCACATTGACAACTTTTTCCAGAGGGCCAAGTTTCCCCGTGAAAAATCAATTTTTCCGATCTGCCCTACTGTGTGATTATATGAATGTGAAATACGAAATGAACTTTTTGATAAGTTTATCAAAATGTGATAAATTCAATCAAATTTTTTTCAGTGCTCGGTTTACTGATGGTATAAATCACACATTGTAAGCATCAATTCATATTAATTAATGCAATTTCAAACAACATTTGCCAGAATAATTGCGCTAATGAGAGACATTGCTATAAATATAAAAAATCTATTATTTTGTCCTTTCTCGGCGAATGATATTTATAAATAATTCTCGGGTTTCCAGCCGAGTAAGATTTTGTGTTGCTGATGTTTCGATGCCTCCTCCATCGTCCTCAGAGCAATAAATAAGGATGGAGGAGAATTCCGTCGAAACGTCAGAAACGCAAAATCTTAGAATTTTCGATCAATAACTCAATAGGGATCTAAATTCTTCAGCTGGCAATTAAAAAGACTCTATGGAAGGCACTTGCGGTCTCCAGGTTTCTAAGTTAGGTTAAATTTAACGTCTATTTTGATTCACCCCTTATAAATGGAATTTAGAATATGCTTTGCTTTGACGTTCTCAATAATCTCAGAGGTCCCCAGCATCGTGATATTAACAGCAAACTGCACCCAATATTTATCGATCACGTGAAGGAATTTGTGCGTGGGAGGCCAGCAGGTAAAGGTCACCTAACTGCGATTACCAGTCGGGCGAACGATTCAGAAGTTCAATGCCCGTCGTAAGTACTCCAACTGGGAACTCCACATGATGACTCTATGATAGATCAAGAGAACTACATTCTGGGCAGGTTTAATTGATAGCTTCCAAGAATAGCAAAATTCCATGGAAATCCTCATAAAATGTGAATTTCATAATGTCAAGGACTGTGTAGTTTTCAAGAACTAGATTAGCGGAATATCTCCATCAACTGAGAATGTAACTAACTAATGAACAATTAGAAATATCACTTTTTTGAGGCACCGATTACGTAGCATAAAAATGTTACATTGGTAAATATACTTATTACGGGTGTTAATCCTAAAGTTATCCTGAAAAACAGCAAAAATAATGACATTTTTTGCGTGCAATAATTGTTGGGAATTATCAACTCTTAGCAAGTCAGTCGTAAGTATAATAATATCAACAAAACATTACGGTGATAAATCTGTAAAACGGGAAAATAATAAACGTAAAGAGAGACTTCGGGACCAAATAAGTTATTTTCTAATGTCTCGTGCGCCAGTCTGCGAACGGGCCGTTGAAAAAAACTACATGCTAAAACTATGCGTCTTAAGTGTCAGGAAATACTATTCCGATAGCAAAAATAATTTCACAAAAAACACCTTAACTAGGAAAAAAAAATTCCAAGTTTAGGTATTGAATCATCGAAGCACGGAACCTATGTAACATTATTAACACATGGCATCCCTATCTGACAGGAGTAGCATTACGGCAAACAGAGCTTCCAGAGATATAAATCAGGATATTTGTAACGGTTGATACACAGTTTTAAAGTAGTTTCTGCTTTACAGCAGAAATTACTGCCGAACGTAAATAACAGCTTACTCTAATACGCAAGAAATCCAGCTTGAATCCGGATTAAAACAATTTTACCCGAGCCTAGCCATAATTTCACAATTCTTGGGCTAGAGTTTACATTAAGTACACAAAAGTTAATCGAAATTGATATTCACTTACTGCAGAATAGATTTTATAAAACGCTTATGACGAAGTGACAGAACGAACTGAGAGAATATGGCAGGAATATTCGACGTCACCAGGGCAGAACTCTTGCGAGGAAAAAGAATTCCCCTCGGGAAATTTCACGCCTTTCTATCGGAGCCATTACCTCTCCATTGATTCGCTCAGGGGTGCGGTTCTGAAGCCGAGGGAGGGGGATGTGATTCGAGGAGGGGAAAGGGCGATTCTGTAGGGACGTGGCTAACTCCGACCAGGGGCGGTTGCGGGAAACGGAGCGCAGAGCACATCGCCAGAGACATTATGGAAGGGTAGGTACATAGAGAGGTTTAACGAACACCAGGAAGAAAAGTTTTCTTTTTATTTTGGTATAGCGAACCAATCGCAGAGTGACGGCATCTGCCTTCGTCTCCTATACAGTAAATTCGAAAAAAAAAGATGAAAGAAAACAATAGCTGACACTAGTGACGAAAGAGTAGGCGAGGCGAGGGTCAATCCAATATCAGAATAAGGGGATGCGGTTGAATCGTTCGAGATTGATTCCAATATGGAATAATCCCGAATAAAATTAAATAACATACGAGTGAGCCCTTAGTTACGTACCATAATTAATCTCGATCGATTCGAGCACACCCCCCTGCCCCAGGGGGGCTGTAATCGGAAGCTCTAGGATTATCTCGAATAGGTAACCAGGGAGTCACGTAGTGTGATGGTGGGTGAAAACCGGTGATTACAACCTCATTCATTTCTTATACTCGTATTATCCCATCTGTGGGCTCCATAGTTGAGACAGATGAGAGAAACTCATTTGAAAACCATTTATGATATGGTAATGAGTGATTCAGACACTGTAAATTTGAAAACCATTCGTCACTCTAACACGTGACTCCTTGGTTACGTATTCGAGTTAATCCCGTTGGATTCAAACACACCCCCTCAGGACAGTGAAGCGGGAATTTGGATTGCTCACGTTCGTTGGAGAGGAATTTAGAGATGTCCATTTAAACGGGAGGAGGGGACAGTCGTAAAAAGGAAGAGAATGTCATGTCACAAGACGTAAATAGCCACCCACCCTGGCCTGTCCAACAATTGGAATGCCCGTCGACGGTTGTTTTCATGTCGACGGAACAGACGCAGGTTACCTACCGTTTCGGTGGGTTATTAGAGTGAGATGGGGTTGCACGAATGTGAGAAAGGCATTTTAAAAAATATTGTGTTACGGGACGATGTAAATATAACCATTTGGTAAAGTATAGCTCCCTTTGCAATCCATCATTGGTCAACAATCCTAGGATTGGTTTGACGTAGCCCTCCACTCGACTCTTCTATCGGCCAACCTCTTCATATTAACGTAGCTCCTCTCTTTCATATCCTTCACAACTTGCTCCATATACCTCATACGAGGCCTGCCTTTTCCATTTTTTCCGTTCACTTTTCCCTCGACGATTGTCTTCATTAGGCCATCGCGTCTTAAGATATGGCCGATTAAATTGTTCCGTCTTCTAATTAGTTAGCTATTCAGCGGAGGCGACCGACAGCAGAGGTCATTTTCACCATAGAGGATAGGTGGATGATTTGTTAATACTAGTTAACGGAAGGAGGGTGGAGAGATACCCGGCGTCGACATTAGCCTACTCTTAACGACAGTCGCCAAGGAGACCATGGCTTAACGTCTCATCCGACAGACGGAGTACTGCGCCTTAAATTCCCTCCGCTAGGCAATCGAGTAGGCACCAGTTTGCCACGAAAAAATCCGCCATTACCGGTAATCGAACCCGGGCCCTAGGGATTTGAGTACTCTAACCACCACACTGAAATAAATTAACTAAAAGTCAATGAAAATTGAGACACAAAAATATTATATTATGCATAAAAATATTATAAATATATGTATTTATTATAAGTGTTATAGAATAAGGACGAGGAGTTAACCCCCAGGGATCCTAGGGATTCACGAATAAACTACCTCTCCTTTCAGATGCTACCATTCAATGCAAAAAAATTTCTGCATTATGCCTAATTTAAAGCACCATGCTTCCTGAACCATCTTATTGGTGATGGTAACGGAAGCATGCCGCAGAGACCTATGAGTTACGGAGGTTGGCTCGCGACTGCGTGAGTCAAGTTATCTGAGGAATCTTATTAATTTAAGTACGAGTATATGCCTACTAAGTGATCCTTACTTCACAAAGAAAATTACCTAAGCTATTGAAAGTCATAAGTATCACAAGAAATACGATGTAAAGTCGAAGGATTTCTTTTTTATGATAATTTTAATCAGCTCGACTATGGAGTCAATTCAGCATTTACTTTAAAGAAATAAATTCATGTACTCAATGAATTTACTAATTTATAACACCAGAATATTACTATCAAACATTATGTTATAATATTTTTCTGAAATATGCTTTAATACCTCATTAGTAATGATATTATTCATACGCCATACATTTTACATAGAGAGACCGCAGCGCCACTTGAAGACAACTAACCCATTTCGTCTACTATAAGCGCAGAAATTGGTGGATTTAGCGAAAAATACGGTGGGTTGATGCATTTATTTCCGTGTCATTTTATTTCTTGTGAAATTATGCATAAAATAACAGTTTTTTGCAAAAATGACATGACACTATGGTATTTTTAAACGTTATATTCCCATGTGACGGCCATTCTCGCCGTTAAACGTATGTAATTTCAAATGCAATTTGTGCAAAAAGGAGTATGGGTTGGTATAATTATCTTTACTTTATTAGATAGAGGAACTTACGTTCTATAAGTGCTGAAAATATAAAAAAAATGACATGACTTTCACTTTTCGGACCAACCTCCTTAAACGGTAACAAATGACCTGTGAGGAATGCTTTCACAAAAAACATGTGAAAAATTAAACTCAAATTCGGAATTAATCACCAGTTATTATCCAAAATCCTAAAATAATGAGCAATTAATGAATCTTCTCATAAACTAAAAACTTTCTATGTTGTTCCAAAAAACCAACGATAAGTTAGGTTGCTTGAATATGCGTTGTCACAAAACAAATACCCTAGAGACTCTATTGCTTATGACCCTATTATTTAGCATGTCTCCATGTGGCAGCCTAGTTGCATGTAAATAGTGCATGTTTGGTGATATCCACCCCCTGCCACACACCCTCTTGGCGGCTCTCAGGGTATTACGTAGATGTAGATGAAATACTAAACCAGATATCAACGATAACACAGCATTGTACTTTTAATTTCTTATCTTTAGTAGAGAAACGGTCTGAAAATGATTGTTTTAAATAATAAAATTTGAACTCTGTTCTTATATCAATTAAGGTAAGTAAATAGATTTGAAAAATATCGCTGTCCCCTTATCAAACTATCGGGAGGGAAATAAATGCAGAAACTTAAGACGAACAATAAGTTTGTTGACACATGACTCGAATATACTTGGAAGGATCACCGATGAGTAGATGGATAAGCAATAAAGTAATTGTGAGAATAGACAAATAGACGACGACAAATGTTAAACTCGGGAAAATAGGTTAGAAGGCTCAAAAGTATGATTATCTGGAAATATGTGTCTAATAAAATTTAAGAAATTTAAGAAAAGATTTTTAAGTCTAATAAAATTTTTAATAGGAAGTCGGAATTACATATATGGCTCGATTTGGAGACATGATGGGCTGATAAAGACAAATGTCAAGGGAAAAGGGAATGGAAAGAAATATAGGCATAAAAAAGTGATGGATTTTAATAAGAATATTTATATAAGTGTGAAGAGATTAGCCGATAAAAGAAACGGGTGGAGAGCCGTTCGACACAAATCTTCGTTTTTACGACTAGTTATGAAAAGTTATGATTTCGATCCCAAAAGTAATACGTGTTATGAGTGTCGATTTGGAAATTAACGTTCTATAGTCCGACTGCTTGCAAACATTAAAATACTGTACGTAAAAAAATGAGAAAAAATCGACTTTTGCTTCCCACAGATTCCAGTTTAAAGTTGACTTCTTTCATCTTTTTTCAAAGATTTTCTACCGCCACATCTCGCCTGATACTATTATATTCATACTCAAGTACGCAATTGTAATATAAAATTGGAATTTGCCTTTGACTGAAAAAAATATATCAAAATCAATGGTGGAGCGATTCCAGGGCCTAAAATAAGAAATTAATGCCGAGGCCTCATCACAATGGAAGAGTGTTTTCTAAGGAGAAATCTTTGTTACGAGTCATCACCAATATACCAATATACACTGCTTCGGCCAGTCAGAACGTGACTGTCTATCACCTAGCTCACTTCATCTAAATTTTTACGCCCACCGGACGGAAAACAAGCATGTTTGTGATATTATGCTATGTCTACTATGTATGCATATTTACAACAAAAAATACTATTAAAATGGACAGAGCTATATAAAAATTCAAGCCGTTTTCCTAAATGGTTTCTCCATTGTACGATAGTGCATGTTTGGTAATGTTCACCCCCTGCCATACACCCTCGCGGTGACTTGCATTGTATTGCATAGGCGTAAATAAACAACATATTGGCTATTATATTCATACTCACTGAGCTGAAGTACGCAATTGTAATATAAAATGGGAATTTGCCTTTGACGGGAAAAAAATATATTAAAATCAATGGTGGAGTGACTCCAGGGCCTAAAACAACAAATTAATGACGAGGCCTCATGCCTCAAAAGATTCACATTGATTTCCGTGAGAAAAAATTCACCTGGACCGGGAATCGAACCACGGGTCTTTGGATTGCCAGGCCACTACGCTACCCAGGATACTTAATTTCCATGGCAATTTTACCGAGGTTTAAGGTACTAGATTTAGACACAAAAGATTGTTCTGAGCAATATCACCCGGTGGAGCGAAATAATCAATCACATTTAAAAGGCAGGTACCAAGTTCATCGATGGGTATCATAGCTGAGAAAATTACCAAAAGAGTTAACGGAATAAAGTTAAAGTTAATCTCTATAAAAAGTAACTAGTTAAAGTTAAAACTTGCTTTTCCGAAAAATTAACTGAATAAAGTTTAAAAAAAGTAACTTTTACGTTAAAATCTACTTTTTCAGTTACTTTGGCAAATTGGATGCCGTGGTAATAGAGGCCTTGATGGTTTTTTGTTTTTCCAAATAAAGCAAACACTGAAAACTGTCATTGAGGTTTCTTCCACCCGTATCCAATTGTTTAAATTCATTTGAAGTGGGGATTTTCGTTGTAATTCCATTTAGTGTCATGAGCACGTTTAATAGCGTCAGCAGAAAGGATTCGTCGATTTTTCCGAGGTGGGGCTCCGATACCGGGAATTATAAGTTACAGTAAATGTAAGACTTTATGACCAACCATGGTGCGTCTGTAATTTGCCGTAAAAGATTGTTCTGAGCGGTAGAAAGTGCTTTAAGGTTAGTTAGTTTCTGGTATCGATCCCCACATTGCGAGGTGTAGCATCCCTTCACAATTGTAAGTGGACAGAGAACAGTGGACAAATTGTAGCGTAAATGGCTGAGTTATATAGATTTACAGTAGATGATGAGGGTGTGCCTGCGCACCTTTTCTCGCGATTCACTGGGGGCTGATGTATTGACGACACAAAGTTGCCGAGTAAGAAATACGAAGACTGACGAATTGTGAGAGGCATGTTAGTTTGAATTAACTCCTCCGCCTCGTTATCCGTCATAGGTTTTTAGGCGACCCTTCTTTCTCGGTTTCAACTATGATGTATTGACGACATGATGACCGAGCAAAGCATACGAGCCTTCCAGGACATCGTCTTCGCGTGGTTTCGTGTTTTCTCGTCCGAGGGTGGGTTCCTAAACTTTGGCGGTCACTCCCCTCAGCCCCGCTTTTGTTTGGATGTATTTGTGTGGGCCTATTCATTGCATTCTTGCACAACTACCCGTGCATTTTTAGATACCGTTTTATTTTCCCATTTTTCTGTTGGGCGAACTTTGCGCCCACATTCGGGCAGGTCGATTTCACCAAAAATTAACGAAAAAAATTAACTGAAGTCAGTTTTGTATCAGTTAATGCATAACTTTAGCGATTAAAAGTTAAACGTCAACGCTCCTAAAAAGTAACGATTAAATTAAATAGTTAACCACATGCTTAACGATTAATTTCAATCAATAATTTTTTTAAACGTTAATCCCTGCTATGATGCTAATTGATTTCAACTCACAGAATACAAAATCAATCACCGAAGGTGCAGAGTAGCGGAATGTTCTTTCGTCCGTCTTTCGTGGTCCCCGCCATTGCTGTCGAGGATGACGAGGTCATCTCTGCCCTTACCTAAAAATAAAGAAAAGGACTGTTATAATAAAGACACCTTTCGGACCAATCCGGACTTTTATTAGGTTTCATGGTAATTTTTAGGTAATGCACTTTCAACAAATTCCGTGTAAAAATTATGGCATCAATTGATGATCAACCAACCGTTAGGACCAGTTATCAAAATTTAAAAACAGATATTTTGAGTTATTGATCATTATAAATGTAATCTTTGCATATTGCATAATTTTGATGGCCAATTCCAGAAATAGTTATAATATTATAATGAAAGGGGAAAATGCTGGAAGGTTTAATTATGCATGGCTGCAGAATGGCTAATTGCATTACTCATTCGGCTCCTATCGTGTTGTAAAAAAATATCTTCGGAATAAAAAATCCAAACATCAGAGGAAAAATACCAATTTTTTAAAAAACATCTAAAACCTGCTAAGTCATTAAATTACATTCCACTTTTATCCAAGCAAATGGAAGAAAGACCACTTTGGGAGCTTATTAACATAGCAAATAATAATAATAATAATAATTTATTCCTCATATAAATAAATACATGAATATACATTAATGGTAGCTCTTTTAATTGAGGAATATTTAACTTTTGTTACAATTTTTGTATACAATGTTTTGTTACAATGTTACATTGTTTAACAATGTTAACTTTATACTCCTAATAGTTTCAGAGAAACAGATATTTTAAATTTGGCTTTCCATGTCCCTTCCAGACTCAGGCATTTTTGGTACGACAGAATGCGGCCAGTCTCAGCGGCAGCGGGGTATATTTTGCTGCCCGTCAAACTCGGGGACACGGTTTTAAGTCCAACCTAGGGAAGGCGTTCACTTTCTGAGGCTTTGGAGTTTGTGTACTTTATTACAGTCAATTGTCCTTAATATTCCTAAATTAGCTGTACGAATGAGGCATTTCATTTCAATTTTTTTCAAACTTTGGCTGTAAATCGATCGAAAGCAGTTTAAGGGAATTGGATTTCTTGTTGTATTTCGTCTAATGTTTCATTCTTTGATGTGATTTCAGGTTGAACCTCAGCACTCCAGGCAAAGATATAACAGCCTTGGTACTTCCTGGTGCTTGGCCTTGGTGCTTAAATAGCTTTTGAATCGTAAGACATCTCTGAAAAATGTGATGTTATGATTGATAGATATTTTCTGAATGATGAAGATCAAATGGATCGACCGAGTAAGTAATGAGGAAACCCTAAAAAGAATGGGAGAAAAGAGAAGTATTCTAAATGTCTTAAAAAGAAGGAACAACTTAATCGGCCATATCTTGAGACATGGTGGCCTGATGAAGACAATCGTCGAGGGAAAAGTGAACATGAAGATTGGAAAAGTTTATGGTCGCGTATGAGATACATTTAAAAGGTATAGTCTGTATTTTATATCTTGGCAGTACGTCACGCTGCTGATTTGTCAGATTGTTTTGGATCCTCTCTACTTCGTTTTCTCTCGCACAGTTTGATGAACAATTGACCAACGATTTCCGGTGTAAAATCAAAGTTTTTCTTTAATTATTTATTCTACCAGCATATTTTTTTGGAAGTGAAGTTATTTTCCGTTAGTTTCCCGGGAATTCTTTGTCAGGAATTCAAGGCGTCCTCAATCTCTTATTTATTAGAGCGTATTCGCCACGAGTTGTGCAAGTGATCTCTCATGGGACATCGAAGTCAGCATACCTCACTAAAAAGTTTAATTTTAGTGAATCAAACAAAAAAGTGCCATGCATTTAAGTTATTAGGGTTGAGTGAGTTATACCAAGGAACTTAGTAACCTCGGCGGTGTCATTGATGGCGAAATTTGTACAAAAATTGCTAAATGTGAGCTCTGCTCTCGTGTGGTGTTTGATTTCCTTTTCAAGAAGTTTTCTGTGGAGCTAAGCATTTACGAGCAGAAATTGGAGTTTTTTCGTCATTATTACTTCCCCCGCTGACTAACTCATGAATGTTAGTGATTTTATAATTAGAATTTTCCGATTTCCATGTGTAAAGCAGACGCATGGGCTCGTGACGTACTCTCATATTTTGTCCTCTGACTGAGGCCTCGAAAATTACAAGTATTGTGTAATAATTATTTTTGATGTTGATTTAATGTTGGATAAATGGTAGGAAGTGGATTTGTTGGAATTTAGCTTGAAGATCAGTAAAATTGTTTCAGTGACGTATGAATTCATGCTCGGCATATCTTTTTTATTAAAAAGTAGAGCTGATGCAGCCAAAGTTACAAAGACAGTGTTATAAGACGTCGTGAATTGAATTATAAGGTGAAAAAGGATAAACATTGGTGTTTTCCGTGAAATAAGTACTTTTGAAAAAACATTGTGTCAATCAAATCCACATTGTAGTTATGATGTACCTAAATGTTTTGGTGATTTTGAGGAATTGGATTTATTTTCGAAATAAAATGATAGCTAGTGTCATTTGGTAAATTTTTAAGCAATGTGATAAGAAATGAGTAGTTCCTATGTGGTCGATGCCCATGATGAATATAGAATACATTGGCTATGAACGTAATTTTCTGGGGAATAACTGTGTTAATAGAGTGGATGCGATGACTTTAGTTCAGCGTACAATTTTTGAGCAAATAAATTTGAAATTTATAAGAATCAGCTTGGTGAGTGAGGGAATCATTACAAGATGCTGATACTAATGCAAACTAAAGAGAATGATGTAGGTGCACGAAGATTTATCGTTATGGTTTAACACATTTCTTTCGGTATATTTGACGATTTTTAATGTCTTGGGCAAGTTATCAGATTCACAGGGATCAGAGTTTGAACCCAGTAGTAGTGTGTTTTTCAGTGTTCACTTCCTCAAGCCAGTTTTTCAATTCCAATAAATTTATCATAGGGAGTCTCGTAGGATAAGAGCCTTGATCTACTTGCTTACCTCAGTATGCTTGCTGTCGCTTTTGCACATGCATAACCATTTGTAAGGAGAGACAGCGGCTTTATTCATATATCAAGAGGGAATAGTCAGGGAGAGGGTTGAGGTTGTTTTAATAAGAGTACGTAGTTGAGTATTTGGTGAGAATTCCTTCAAGATGTGGGACAATTACATTATTGTCTACCGTTATCGTTAAAATCATGTGTTCTAAACCATGAATAATGCATTACCGTGCCATGGAAAATAATTCCCTTTCAAACGACTTGAAGTTCCCGCAGGGTAATTCTCTGTAGCGACAGAAAATTGTTCTGTACCTCATAAGTTGGCAAAAAAAACTTGGCAACGTGCGTGATTTTTAGCTTCTCTCATTGGGGGAAAATCGATGTGTCCTCATCAATTTCGATGGCGTCACTGCCATCTAAGGCCGCACAGACTATAGTGAGGGAAGTAACAGAGAAGAGTTACGTCACAATAAAAAGGTTGGCCGTGAGAAGAATCGAGTGGAGGGCTGCGTCAACCAATCCTAGGATTGTTGACCATTGATGATGATGGAATATTTTCTCATTATCAAATAAAATGTTCACGAATAAGAAGACATGAGACATATTTTGAGTATTTTTTCAATGAACTATTCGCAAATATCTTTACGTTGTGCAAGAGTCGATAAATATCAATAAAAGAATTATGAAGAGAACAGCGTCCAATTGACACTGCGACCGCACATAATGCCTGGATTTGGCGTTTTGCGTGGTGGAATTCTCGCGAAACCGATTCAGCCTCGTGCTAAGCGCAGAGAAGAAGATCGTGGGATCCCACAGAATGTTCGATTTTAGGAGTGTGCTCGGGGCGTGGACTGCAGATGTCGGGGAACAATGCAACAACCCCTGCTGACAGTCATTCTGCGTCGGGACCCACCACTTTCACTCGAAAGCTCACGTCGCCTTCCTTGAGCGCAATCAACAGACTCGCTCTGCCAACCCCGACGGCAATTTCAGAAGGGACCTCTGCTTCACTCCCATGGAAATGTAACAGCTGCGATTTGATCCAAGCCCTCTTCCTTCCCCTTCCACTCAAACATCTCCCTCTACATGTGTGAAAGTCGTCTCTTGAATGCGCACCAGACGCAAGGACAACGGCAGGCGAAAGGAAATTATTCCGGTGTATTCCGGAAACTATCGTCGATAATGTCAGGGATAATGAGCTAATTATATTCACCCACTCGGGAACAATGCATGATTTATGCAAAAAAAAACGTTTTCTCACATACAGTTTGAGTTTAATGCTAGGCATAATTGACCCTTGATAGGGTAGTATGCGATGGTGATGCTCAAGAAAATTAATAAAAATCAATGCATACTTACTTGCATAAAGATAAAATACAATTGAACCACACTGGCGAATTTATCACCACTATTAGAGTTTAGAGGGCTTTCATTAAAGATCGGCAAGATTTGTAAAGGGACAGTTCGATAACCATATTAGCATAACCAGGCAATTAGATGAACTAAAGATTGGAATCATAGTTAGATAGCAGGTTGAAATTTAAGACTTAATTTCTCAAATAAATCCAAGATAATATTTTCACTGATGGCGTTGAAAATATTTTGCGAACTCCAACTTACTACGGTAGACTGGACCATAATAAAAAAATTAGATAAATTGATTCCGAACTGGCAAATTTTAAAAGCTCCTTTCTTCCTCGCACAAGTAGGGATATGAATAGCGGTAACTGTGTCTAATACGAGTGTATCAATGGACTGCATAGGGGGTTGCATGTTGGCATACGGATTTGAAGCTAACCCAATTGACAGCATGTTTTTGCATGCTTACATTGCTATTTTTATCTTTTTTAAATAGTGAAGTTTAGACTAGTATATTAATACTAATCATTTTTTATGCATGATGTGTAGTACATGTTTAGTGAGGATTCAACCCCTGCCACACACCTTTATGGTGGCTTGCAGGTTATTATGTAGATGTACTATGGGAGAAATAAGTTTCCCAACAAATGGAGAGTCGCCACTATCGCTCTGATAGAAAATCGGATTCCTTTCTGACGGTTCAATATTCTTTGGTCTCGGCCACGACGAGGGAAGTTCAAACACGGGGAGGTGATTCGACTCATCGCTCGAGTGTGTGATGGAATACCGGCGGCCGCTTGCTTGCCCCGAGCTGTAAACGCGCTGGCGTCCAGAACGGAGGCATATTATTCATTGAATGCATTTTAAACACTCTATTTAACTATCTCGTTCTCGCCGAACTTCACTCCGCATTCTCCGTCTTTCGTACCGTTATCTTTTAGGCCTCGTTCCTTGTCTCGCACTCAGGCAAGGTCCTGGGATCCACTCGGTGTCCGTCTCTTCGCTCTCTTTCTCCCGTATGAAAAGGTTAACAAACGACGAGCTTGAATATTTTCCGCGTCCATATAAACCATATAAACCTCCGTCAATATCAGTAGGGAGTGGTCGAGCTGTAATGTAACCCACTGGTAATACGAAGTTTTCAAGTCGAGACCTGAAGATGGCGAATGTTTTTCGTTCACCACTTTGTTATTTTACGTAACCACTAGATACATGTTTTTATCCAAGTCACGTTGAAGGAATATCATACTATTTTTTACCCTCGACCCCCTTCTCTTTTGCCATGGAAACCTATGTTTTGCCTTTTAAGCGAATTTTCAACTGATCTCATGATTGGTGGATGGTTATACCTTCTACTGCTGCAATCACTTTCCGTATTTCGCTGCTTTAAGGGAAATTCTCCGGGAGAGTAGGTAAAGAAACCGTTTTTATGTCCAGCTCTTTGTCCTCTCGCCTAAAGGCTTCCCGAAAAATTTCCTCCCTCCCTGGACTGGATTTGAGCAAGAATATTATTTCACTTAACTTGCCTGGGATTATTGTCATGTCTTTCTATTTTGCTTACCGAATACCGCCAGCTATCTAGGTATCTACGTGTTGGGGTCGTAAAATATTGATTAGGAAGATCATCATTCGTTCATTCATCCACATTGGCCGTGAAATGTGCAATATTCAGGCCGCATTATGACTCTTTGAGGCCTACAACGTTATGATAATGGGTTTCCAACTTTCTTTTCGTTTTCCAGAGTTGTGCATTTTTGATAATTTGAAAATACATCGCTCGAGAAAATTTTAACTCCTCTTGAATTATTATATTCATTGTTTTCTTAATGCATCTAATCAGCTCAAACATTTTTAAGATAATGTTTAAGGATAATGTTTCAATGATTTTCATCGTCTATGTTGATCTAATTACTCATTATGGAATATCTCGCTGGATCATCTTCTACAGTAAAAAATTCTCTGGTCACTAAGTCGTCACAGAAACAGACTCAGATATCCAGAATCGACGGAGGTTCTTATGGAGGTGACTTTTTCATCAGGCAACGATGATCACACAGTCGAAGCAAAGTTCTGTACAATTCTCTCCGAAGGTGAAAAAATCCCACTAGATCCCAAAGTTATATAATAGTATTGTGGACTAGGGTAAGAAAATGTTGATGATGTGTTTTTCACACTTTTTATTGAGTAAAACCCAACCGGTTTCGACACTGTCGTGTCATTGCCAAGGGTACTCAGATACAATGACACGAAAACGTCGAAACCGGTAGGGTTTTACTCAATAAAAAGTGTGAAAAATACATCATCAAGTCTTTCTTACACCATGTCACTTTTTCACAAAGTATCGCCTGATTACATTCAATTCTTGTGGACTAATCATAAATTTTGCGAGTTAAGGGAAAATGTGACCACAAGAATAAACAACTAAGAACATTTTTCCAATACCAAAGCCAGAAATAGTTCTACAACATTACCTTGAAAATGTTACCTATAAGGGGTGTGAGTATCTACAAAGCAGAAATTTAGCGAACGATTTCTTACTGCGGAGAAAAAAATAAGAAAGTGTGTATTGGCCAAATAAGTAAAATGACCAGTTACTGAATATGTTGCTCTAGAACGCTTCTGTTCGGGGTATTTTTTTTACGAAGGCTGTCCATGAGATTTGGCTTAAAAGTGAAAAATAGAAGTTATAGAGACTTTTCAAAATTTTTGTGACTCGCCCATAGTCGGGGAAGTTATTAAACAATGCAAATGAGTTGTATTTTGACCAAGAGCGTGCGTATATCCTGTTATCCTGTGCGTAAACAACAATAATTTCCTTCTGTTCATTAATGCTTGGGCTGGGCAAACCAATATTTCTCTTTTGGATGAAGGATTCATGGGTGATTTCAGCCAACCAACGTACACATTACCTCCAGAGTACACTCAAGTAATACCACCGAAATAAACTCCAATTTCTCAGCCGTAGGACATTTACTTTTATAAGTCAGTCAAAATATTACTTTCCTAGATCCAAAATTCTTCATACTTTATACATAAGAAACGAGATTTTACCAATAGAAATGATAATATTTTTTTTCTATACCCTACTTCATCAACAGCGTTTGGCCCGTGTTCAGCCCATATACGGGTGGTTTCCCTCAGGACTCTACAGTGAAAGACAAGTTTTGTAATGTAAAGCAAGTTGTATGTCCTGTCGGCTCAATGAAAACCAAATGTAACAGTGGAACAAAGGGCTCCGCCAAGCTGAAGTGAAGCTGTCGCCATGATTGGTGTATTGAACATAAGTTGGTATTTACATTTACTTACGGAAAATCACTGAGGTTCTCTGTTAACTGTCTTAAATTATGTTAAATATTTCGCTAAATCATTCCATTTGTTCAAAGCAGTAGTTAGCGGCAGCTCTCAATATAATCACTAAATAACATAAACTTCTTTACTTTTTCAAACTAGAGAAAGAAAGCGAAGAGGCAAACACCGAGTGAATACCGGGACCTTGCCAGAGTGCGAGGAAGAAGCGAAGTTCGGCGGAAAGGCTCGGCGTTCGGAGGAAAGTTCGGCGAGAACGAGACAGTTAAATAGAGCGTTTAAAATGCATTTAAGGAATATGCCTCCGTTCTGGACGCCATTGCGTTTAGAGCTCGGGGCAGGCAAGCTTTCGGTCCTCCGTCACATACTCGGGTGATGAGTCCATCACCTTACCGTGTTTGAACTTCCCTCGTGGTGGCCGAGACCAATGAATATTGTACCGTCAGAAAGGAATCCCATTTTCTCTCAGAGCGATAGTGGCGACTCTCCATTTGTTGGGAAACTTTTTTCTACCATAGTACATAATTGAACTTGGTAATTTTCCATTCCGGGCTGAAACCATCGCATCCATCATTGCCTACAGCCTCTCAGGGTAGTGTTATTTCGAGTTTTGCGTTAAAGATGGCATTAATATTATAATCCTTGTACAGGTCATTGCCACCCGCGAAAAACCTTAATTGTGCTCAGCACTAGTAGGCACGATTACAAATTCCTCAGAGAAAAATTCAACGCGCAATAATCACGTAATATTTTTGAAACCTCCCTGCCTTCGAAAAAATATAAAAACATTAACAAAGTATTAACATGATACAACGAGAAAAGATTAAACAGGGGAAGGTACGTGAATGATTGAAAGAGCTGGAGAGAAAGTTGTACCATGTTTATATGCACCTGTGCGCTCCAGTTAGATTTGTCTGCCGTCCGCCAGGGTGCCAGAGACGGGGCAAAGGGCACGTCACGGGAATCCGCGAAACACATTGTGTATGCGAGACCCTGTCTCCCAGTTTGGTGGACCGTGTGAAAGTTGCCCGGGTAACAGGGCCGTTCGTGGGTTCGCATCTTCCCCGAGAGGAAGTGCAGCGAAGGAGGTTATCGATCACGCCAGGGGCGCAGATGAGGCGGTCTAGGGCCGCGTCAGGAAACAGGGATTCGTACGCGGTCGGAAAAGCAAGAGCCCCTCGCTAAAGGAGTTATTCCTCAGGGAAGGAGGAATAAGCGCCCTTTATATTACACTTGACGTCTTGGGATGAGACCAGGATATATACCATCAGGGTTTATTACGTCTGTGGCACTCTCCAGGAATACATTTTTTCACACCCCTAATTTCAACTACGAAACTGATGATTATCCGGGCAGAAGAGATCATAAAATGTATCATCCTCCTCAAAACATTATCCTATAGATTTTCCTGCGTTGCGCCAGAAAGGTCTCCACCTCCAATATTTAATATAGGTACCTCCACTGAGCATTAAGTCAGCCCAAATAAGGAAAAAATATGAGGCAAGATCTTCTGTGAAAAACAATTTCCCGAATCCCATTTTCGGTGAACTGCTGAAAAAAAACTGTTCCAAAGGGAAGGGTACTCGAGTTAGGGGAGTTTGCAAGGAATTGAAAGGGAGTAGGGTCAGCCAGGGGTTCAGGAAATCGTGTAAGGGTTTAGAAAGAACCAAGACAAGGGAAAAAGAGAAGTTTAAGGGATCAAAAGCAGCGATCGTGACACTGTAAGGGTCTTAACTTAAGTAAGGGGAAGAAAATCTGAAACAAAAAAGCCTGACGATGCACGCTACATTAAAATGGAGAGCCACTGTGGATAACCTTTCAGGAAGAAAGGTAATTCAAAACATGAAAATACTGCATCCTATGGTCTAATAAGGCCTTTACAAGAGGATTTTAAAAGTATTTCTCAAGTATCAAACAGGAACCACTAAGAATATGCATACTAGTGTGTTATTTTATAAAAGTAACATTTCTTTACTTTTTTGACTTTATTATTAATTGAGCTAACGAGGCACCCCTTTATTACTTTTAAATGCACTGGAAAATAGTGTACTCCGCAAAATATTTCGTAGTATTCAAATTTATACATATATAATAAAGGGGAATCAATGCGAAGTAGAATTTTCGAATAGGTTTATGCGCATAGAAATGGAGAGATAAAACTTTTTGGCTAAAACATATTAATTATTAGTCAACAACCCTAAGATTGATTACATCTGCATTTATCTACATTCACGCGATACCCTGCAAGCCAACGCGAGGGTGTGTGGCAGGGGGTGAAGATGACCATGCACTATTGACACGCAAACAAGTTACTAAATGGAAACATGCTACATAATAGGGTCTCATGCAACTAGATGGTTAGTAACTACATATCAATAAAGGAATTGGTTGTTAATACATGCATCATGCACTACAGACTACTCTAAAATATTTCCACCACTGCTATGCTGCCTATTGTGTTCTCTTATATTACGGGGGAAAAATTACATTTTGAATCTATCAGTACGACAATATATCTCTCTAATCTTATTTATCTGGTCGAATCTAGAATAATATGCTGGTTTTTTTAAACATATGCCTTACATCCTCTGTAAAGCTATCCGATTGAAATTTTTTAAATATATTTAATCTGTACTTTAACCTACGCTCTTATAATGATTCCCACCCTAATTCTTGTCTTATTTCTCAATTTGACGCAGCTCTTCGCTCGATTATTCTATCGGATTACCTCTCCATATTCAAGTAATTGTTTTTTTTTTACATCCTTCACGACCTGTTCCATATAACTCATACGAGGTCTGTATTTTTCATTCTTCCCGTCCACTTTTTTTTCGACGATTTCCTTCATCAGGTGTTGGTGTCTTAAGAAATGGCCGATAAAGTCCCGTCTTCTCTTTAGGGTTATCAGCAGACATCTCTTTTCTCCCACTCCTCTCATTTGTTTGTCACTCGGTCGATCCGTTTAACTTCATCATTCTTCATCAGTGCAAATCATCCAAATGTGGTGGTACCACATTTCAATTATTTCATTCTTTGATTCCATCGTTTGTTTTATGGATGCTTCACTGCCATTAAGATGCAAAGTTCAATTACATGTTCTAATGAAAATTGATAAAGAAAATATAAAAATAAGAAACGTGAAAAAAATTGCCTAGGTATTATAAGGTAAAATACTTCAAAAACGAATCCACTTACGTAAAGATCACATTTTACTTTGCTCTAAGGAATATTTCAAATAGTAATAATTTAATACGTTTATTCATATTCTATCGGTAACCAAATAATTACCATTTCCATCCAAAAATATTAACATGTTATCGCTACCATCAATATCCAATACAATACTTTATGATAGGATAGCCGCTCCTCAGGATGCAAAGAAACCCACATCCTACGCCAAAGTATCTTATGCTGTAGGAACTGCAAAAGCGTTTACCGTATACTCAGGAAAAGAGGCAATGCGTAGCAATTTGGGGCCCTCACGGAAATGAGAGTCATCATTCCAACCAGCTTTAAGGCCGTCAGTAATGCACATTACACGCTTGAGACATATTCAACTAACTGCACTAACTAACAAGGTATAAATATGGCCATCCCAATGTTTGCAATATATTTTCCAAGAAAGGTTAAAGTACAATAGCAGAAATTCCACAGAGAAAAAATCATTCGCCTTGACCGGGATTTTTTTTTCTCTGTGGAATTTCTGCTATTGTGCATTTTCAGCGGGTAACGCCGTTAAGGTCCTCGCGGCTAGTTTGCGAACCTTCAAAAGGTTAAAGTATTTGACCTTCATATTTTACATTTATAAGGGAAAATAATTTTTAAGTACACACACCGCATGCCTCTCGATATATATGACTTGCGTTTCATCACAAAACATACTTTATCTCTTGACAAATCATTAGAGTGTTTACCATATATATATTATTTCGCGTCCACCGAGGTGCTTTTTGCAAGTCCTCGGGCAGAATATGGGCCTCTGTCGGCATAAAAATAAGATAATTCTCCAAGAGTGTGTAAATACGTGGAGAAGGGGGCGCTTGGGATGCTGTGGAATAAATACGGTAGGGAAGAGCGAGAGTTGAATTATACAAGGGTGCGTATTCCGTAAACGCTTCGCGCAATCGCAAAGCTAACAGCTACATGTGCGTACCATCGAGGGGTTTTTGGACAAATTTCGCAAAAACAAAATTCCATTATTACGATGGGAATTCACACAGTATACCAGAGCTACTCTGAGATCTAAGATATATTGCACTCAAAAGAATATCAAGAAAAATGAGCTTCATAAATATTTTATATCATTCTCATTATTCAATTCAAAGTCCAAAAGCGTAAATTCTAGCCATTAAATACCATCATTAACCAAGCTATGGAAAAAATAACTGTGCGTACAGGTATTACACTACTATGAAGATCAATACGGGATTTTATCATTATTTTATTTATTTCCTTTTATTGGAAGTGTACCCTTGTCATATAGGGCACAATGCACGGTTTTGTGCATATTCATACCTACGGAAGATAATAATATCATTCACCTTCACCGGGAATCGAACTCGTACCCCCTTATTTCTGGCCAAATGCTCTACTTCTTGAGATACCAAGACGTCCTCTTTCACTGGGTAAATTATTGAGGATAATGTGGAATTTCAGCGGGTAACGCCGTTAAGGAGATTGATCCGAAAAGTGAAAGTCATTTCATTTCTTTTATATTTTCAGCACTTATAGAAATAAATTTCCTCTATCTGATACAGTAAAGATAATTACACCAACCCATAGTCCTTTTTCCACAAATTGAATTTGAAATTACATACGATTAACGGCGAGAATGGCCATCACAAGGGAATATAACGTTTTAAAATACCATTGTGACATGTGAAATTACGCATAAAATATCATTTTTTTTTCAAAAATGACAAAAATAAAATGAAACGAAAAAAAAGGCATCAACCCCCTGTATTTTTCGCTAAATCCACCATTTCTGCGCTTATAGCCGACGAAATGCGTTAGTTGACTTCAAGTGGTGCTGCGGTCAGTGTAGCCAAAATGGTTGGCGTATGAATAATATCATTACTAATGAGATATCAAAGAATATTTCAATAAATATTATAACGTAACGTTTGATAGTAATATTCTGGTATTATTCATTAGCAAATTCATTGAGTACATGAATTTATTTCTGTAAAGTAAATGCTGAATTGACTCCATCGTCAAGCTGATTAAAATTATCATAAAAAATAAATCCTTCGACTTTACATCGTATTTCTTGTGATACTTGTGGCTTTCAATAGCTTAGGTAATTTATTTTTGTGAAGTAAGGATCACTTATCAGGTATATACTCGTACTTTAATTAATAAGTTTAGCGTGGCAAGTTCGCGAGCTTTACACGCGTTACATAGGATAAAGTAAATTATCTTTGGTATGTTTTCATTTACCAGATATTGTGATGACCATTAATGAAGGTTATGAGGATAATGGCCACTGAAGAAGGAAATACTATTTTTCCCGTTTTGGGAATTGGGCGCTTAGAGGGGATCAATCATTTCTATTCGATCAATCTTGGATCAGAACTTGTGAGAAGTACAAATTGTTCCCGGAATTTGGCTAAACTTAGTTTCTTATGAGGAAACATTTTGGCCTCCTTTTCACAGCCATTAAGCGTGAAGTGTGAAGAATCAGTGAAATGAAAGTAGAAAAGATGTATAAAACGTTTACTTTTTTCAATCATTAAATCATTGCTCATTTAATCAAATATAGTGGAAGTTACAGAATAATATTACATCTGATACCATATGCATGCTAAAACCTTAAACATTGCCAATATAATGAATTTATTTTTTTAATAAATTCCAATGTAAACGAATGGGATTTATTTTACATGCAAAATTGATCATAAGAAAGAGAGTTTATCAACTTTATACAAAGTATTCAAAGTTGCAAGATAATATTGCGCCACTTTACTCTTTCGGCCAGGTGGGATATTTATATTGAAGTGAATTATAAATATAATATTGTACTTGCGCCGTTTTAACTACCAAGGGAGAATACAGCGAGAAAACAATCAAATTCTACATACAATCATATGAAATAATTGAAAACTTGAAGATACGGCTAACACCTAACCTTATGACAGGACACTTGATTGCTCACCATTGTTTTGGGTGGACAAAACAGTTGTGATGACCGCTGTTGCCATCAAATATATTTGAAAATGCCGAAGACGAACAGCTATAGGAGAGAGGAAAACTTAGGGTTGACAAGTTATAAGTGGAATGTTGTAACAATGAAAACGTAAGTTGCAGGTTACATACAATGCAGTGAGCTATTTGTGAGAAAACATTATTTTGAGATTGCAACAGCTTGGAAGAAATTGAAGGATCGCAAACTGGCCGCGAGAACCTAAACGTCGTTACCCGCTGAAATTGCACAGTAACAGAATTCCACGGGAAAAAAATCCATTAACAAATTAAGATACCATGCGTCATACCTTGCGGCACCGAGGCCGGTCTCGGCAGTCCTCGCCTGCCATTCCGAAGGTCGCGGGTTCGAGTCCCGCCTGAGTAAAAGTCAATTGTCCAGGGCATGGGTGTTTTTAAATGTGTTGTCCATATATATTTTAAAATGATCGTAATTGGGGTCACCTGTGATCATTATAGAAATTATTATTATTATATTTCCCTGGGGATGATTAAAGCACCCGGCAGAAATTCAGGGGATCCGGGTTCGAGTCCCGGTCAAGACGAGTGACTTTTTTTCTCTGTGGAATTCTGCTATTGTGCAACAGCTTAGTTTGAGTGAGTTCTTTAAGATGAAAATATTACCATGCGGTTCCCGGATAGAGAAGAAGTTTTTGTTTACAGGGCAAGGAATGCCGGTAGCCGGGGAGCAAAGATGGTTGCTAGGCAACGGAAGGTGGTTGAGGGAGAGAGTGGTGGATGGAAATGCCTTTAATTGAGATAAATGAATTCGGATGAGATAAACGTCAACCTAGGTTGGAATCCACTGGCATTAAAGTGCTCTTCATTATTAATAACGATCAAGCAACCTTCCATCTTTATGGGAATTTACGATTCCGCCGGACGGCGGATAGGACTGTGAAGTATCATAACGGATGAATTCGTACGTATGTCACCAAGATTGAAAACGAGAAAGGATGCGAAAAATGTTGAAGTCTGAATTCAGTCGAAATCCGTTTGAACGTCGAAAACAAACGTGGTGAATTTTGGCTGGGAATGAAAATAGCCGATTAGAAGACGAGGGTGATGAGCATTTAATGGAGGCTCCACCGTAAAACCGGGTTTTAACTGCCGCAATTCGCATGGGTAGTAGCTTAAAATGTCGTGGTACGGAGCTGAATACACCAGCGAGAATAAAAGCACAAAAAAATAAACACGGCACATCTAATGCTCACCGTCTCACGCTTGAAGCGAAATTCAGGCCATGGTGACGATTCAAGATTGATATCAAGAAACTCGGGAACAACAAACCACTCCATCGTTATTAATCGTTACTTCTCCCCTAGAAGGTGGCAGTCAAACTCGCTGAAGACGTTTTAGTTTTAGTTTTCTTAAAGCATAGTGACAAGTACTCAGAAAATGGGGGCCGTTAGTATCCTGAAAGAGAGCGGAACTGATGAAACCAAGAGAAGAAAGCCGGGAGTCAATACTGCCAGGAAAAAAGCAGTTTGAATGAAACCTTGAAATCGTAGGAATTAAACACCTGCTATCGCTAAAAAAAATACCATAAATCAAGTAAATATCAGTTTAAAAACCTGAAATCAGGCTGTAGCAATGGAAGACGAAGACGGGACAAGGCCTGTCCATTGTTCTCCAAGAGCAACCGCTGTGAGGCCGCCGCTCCTCATGCATTCTATGATGGTGGTATTCTGACTTTAAAATCAGTCCTCATGAACATCTGTATCTTTAAGAGTTTCGGAGATATGCGTTAAAATGTGTAGTTACTTTTGCAAAATTCGTATTTTTCAGCGCTTCAATCTCTCAAAAACGGCTGCATCTATTGCAAAATGGCTTGGAGGTTTTCTATTTGCCTCCAAATAATGACGCTTTGCCAAATTTGGTCAAAATTGGTTACCCTAAGGGTCACCTTTGTCGAATTTTTGGTCAAATTGACGTGGAATGACCCATATATTTATGGGTGCGGTAGGCAAAACGATACTGGTATTTATATTTTTCGATTGTATTGACAACCGTTTCACCAAAAAAAAACATGGTAAATCATGGAAAACTTTCGCTTAATCTTTAAAGCAGTAACTCTCCAGCCTTCAAGTAAATCTTCTTTCCAGGCAAAAGTTGACAGAAAGGCCTCCACCTCCACTTTCTTGCCCCTCCAGCGCGAGTAGCACAATCCTGCACGCCGCCCAAATGTCCCATCTCGGAGGAAAAGTAGGATGCGAAGAGACGAGAAACCTCTCTTCAGAAATAACTGAGCGTTCTCGAAGCTCATCAATAACAAGAATGTAGGGTCAAAATGTCAACGAAATCCTATACTCTGCACAGCAGAGACTACGCCGTCTGAATCCTTTAGCTGCCCTTTCTACACCATGTCAATCCCTTCCTGAATAATGCCTCAAAGAAAACGAAAAGTGCACAAGATAAGCTGTGGTTGAGCGAGCATACATCCAACCCACGCAAAACGTTGCTTAGTGTGATGTTCTGTGATTTCACGCACTGCGACGTCAATTGACTTGTGCGTGTTTAAATGGTAGCGGTGATGAACACAAATCTTCTCATTAAATGCGTCTCACCTGTGTTTTTTAAGTCATACCCGCGTTTATAGACGCTTTAGACATGGAGGAAAGGTAAAAGGATGGTAAAGGAGGAAGGGTTGAGGGAAACCCGGTGTCAGCATTAGCTTCCTCTTAACGAAAGGTACCAAGGAGACCTCGGCTTGACGTCCCATCTGACGGACGGAATAATGAACTTGAACGATCTCTATCATGTGCTCAAGAAGGGGTCGGATTGCCAATGAAAAATATTTTCCACTGTCGGTATTCGAACTCGGGTCCTATGGGTGAAATACTAGTACTCTAACCACTATTTCATACTTTACTAAACCATTTCCTCAGATCATGATAGTCACGAGCGAACTGGGTTCATGCCCTTATCACATGACGTTGGGACATTCCTTCTCCCTCACCCAAGGCTAGCACAACCCCAACCTTTCTTACCCTCCCTCTCCTTCTCCCCCACTCACATCGACCTCCCGCAAAATTTTTGTGCCTATAGGTAATTTATTCGTCTTCTCTTGACATTGTCTCTAATGATGACGGGTTCCCTTGAAACCTATATCTAGATCTACACAATACAAATACAAACTACGGTATCCTTGGCACCTTTTGTTTAGGGCAATAGACAAATGCCGATTCCGGGTTTTTCTCCACCTTTCATTTCCCTTCCAATTCCCGAAGACGCAACGGTAAGAAAACCGTAGGTTTCGGTAGGAAACGCAAGAGTTCATGAGAGGTATTACTTGGAATTAGTTAGGTCAAAAGTGGAATGAGCCTCTAGTATTTGGAGAACCATGAGAAAAGAAAATAATAAAGGAATTGCATAAAATTCAGAGGAGATCCGCTGGGTTTTGGAGCAAATGTTATTATAAGGGGGTAAGTGTAACTTTGTTGTTCAAGAGACAATGGGATTGGATTACCTTCAAACGCAAAGACAGCAAGGCATACTACTCCTTTAACCAAAGTACAAGGGAGACGAGTTCACCTCCGACACCTCTCAAAAACGGCTGCATCTATTGCGAAATGGCTTGGAGGTTTTCTATTTACATTCAAATGATGACGTTTTGTAAAATTTGGTCAAAATTGGTTACCCTAAGGGTCACTTTTGTCGAATTCCTGGGCAAATTTACGTGGAATGACCCACGTATGTATGGGTGCGGTAGGCAAAACGATACGGGTATTTATATTTTTCGATAAGAGCCCAACACTAAATTTTGTGCAGAACCACAAGAATAAGATAAGATTAATATAGTGCACAACAGATGGATTCAAATACTCGTTATTTTATAAATAAATACATTTATTGATCCCTGGACGTTATTGACATTTGTAGGACATGTTATAAAATATAAACACACAATCTGTACAATTTCATATGTAAGTACGTTAAGAGATTAAAAATTCATTCACGGAATAGAAGGCATTTGAAATCAAATACTTCTTTAATTTTGCCTTACACCTCGGGAGGCTTTGATCACTTTTAATATTGGCAGGCAATAGTTCGAAAAACTTGCATCCTGCATAGGATGTACCTTTAGCATACTAGGAAAGATTATGTATCACTGTATTTAAGTCATTATTTCTCCTGGTGCCATGCGTATGCACATTGTTACTCGTGGTCAAACCTAAGGATGAGTGCTGCTCTTTCACATGCATTATTGCATACTAAATGTAAATACAAGGAAGAGTCAAATTCTGAGTTCGTTGAAAAACAGTCTATAACTGGTATATTTGTTGCTACCTGTTAAAATACTGATTGCCCATTTTTGGAGTCTAAATAGCCTTTTACAAACAATCAGCGACTATGACATTATCAAGATCTCTTTCACCATCTCTCTTTCACCATGCTGGCGTCATTAAATAAATTTACCTTAATGTAAAAATGAAATTGCACACATGAGAATAATAGGAATTATTGAAACTAAAAGAATTAAATTAAAATGTAGGTTTTTCAAATAATTACTATATTTTAAACACGCCTGCATGAAATGCTAATATGCATGTTTGTAGTACTTCTCAAATATTTATTGCATGTTCGATGAAAAGTTGAACTTGCAATGTGTCCTGCGAGGTATTCATTGAAATATCTCCTTAGGTAAGTAGTACAAGTAAATTTCAGTGCACGTATGTAGTATATATTTGGTGGCAACTGTTACACACCTTCAACGTGTCTTGCAGATATGCCAATTGATATAGATATTCTAACATCTATCCTCATCCCATCCCAGGCCCAAGACATCTTTGAGAGTGGAAGTTGTTTCATTACGACGAAAAGAGATCCTTCATATTTGCATCTCTTTCGAGTGAGCCCTAATTGCACTCTCTTGCTAATGCACTCACTTCCATCATTCCTTTAATTTTCACCGTGAAATATTAACCTAGTTAACAACCTTCCGTGACGCAAGCACGTCAATTTGTAGGCCTACGAGACATTTCTTCTGATACAGGCACTCAAGGGACCTCGAAGAGAAAATGAATGTGTAGATGGTGAGGAGGCCGGGAAAAGTGGAATCTGCCCGAGGATCCTGTTAAGTGGGAAGATCCCTCAGCCGGATTCAGGATGCTCAGAGCCTGACAGCCAGGGAGGGATGGGGGTTAAGTGTGCGCCGAAACAGAAGACTGCGGGGATGAGGGTGGAAGCCTCGAACCCAGGAAAACTTAAAGCAACTGCCGATAGTGAAGTCCTTCTACATATGTTTTCTCGAACCTAACCTCACACTCTAGCACTCATACCTACCTCATTCACAGAAAACACTTAACAAGGCTTCTCACACATAATATCTTCATAAAATTAATTTTCCTTGACATGAAATTGCACATATAAGATTAATACGTATTATTGAAACAAACTGAGATAAAATAAAAATGCTAGTTTTTTTCATTCAAGGATTTAAAGATACATGCATGAACTACTATTATGTGTGATGCATGACTGAGAACTAGTTAAATGTTTCTTTTTTTATGTTGGACTAGCAGACTTTTCATGTGCATTTCGTATGCAGAGAGACGGAAATGGCTATTTTATAAATAGAGAAATGTGTCCCACTTTAATTGCCCTATATGTTTTCGTACCTATTTTTACACAATATTTTCATTATATGTTGCCTCTCACTCTCAAAAACCATGTTTTTTGCATTTTTCTCTGCACCACAAACTGCTAAAAATCCAAAACTACAACGAAATCATGCACATAATGCACACTCAACGCACCAAACCCCACTCTTTTAGCTCAAAACTTGGGATAGAGAAAAAAACAAAACGGATACAGAATGACTGACTGACACGCTGCAAAACATATATATATTCGAATTAACATGCTGATTTACACTGTAAAAAGTAGATCTGATTTTAAGGTACAAAAGCGATCTGAATTTCAGATGCAACAATTTTAAGACAGGGTATGTTGAATTTCAGCAGTAATATCTTGTCTAAAAATAAGGCAGGTGAACGACTGAAAATCAGACCATCCAGAATCCTGCTCCCTCTGCTTCCTGCTTAACTGCTCCTGTACCAACCATCCATGTTCCTGCCTCTTCCGTACCTTAAATCCGTGTTCCTGCCTTACAACCAGACAGCGCTTAAATTCAGATCGCACTGAAAATCAGATCAACTTTTTACAGTGTAGCAACAAACATTAATACATAATAAACGTGTTATACCTTCTTTCAGCTATTAGAATAGTTCTTCAAAACACCTAGCTTTGGAATTCACAATTCATACACAAGATCGGTGCCGGTAGGCAAACATTGGTTTATTTCACTATCTGCACTTCGAAAACGTCTATTTTCATACTTACAGAATTGATTGATGAAACTAATTCCACTTTCTTCAAATTCTTCAATCCAATTTTTGCCCCTTTACCAAAAACGTAAACACATTTACTTAGCAACGAAAACAAATTTGTATAGAAACTGATTTCCCATGTTGAAAGATAGGAAAAAAAACATGTTTCTCTTGAACATTTCTCTACACCACAAACTTCTAAAAATCCAAAACAACTACCAAGTCATGCATACAGAGAATCCACACTCAATGCACCAAACTTCACTCATTTAGCTCAAAACTGAAGAGAGAATGAAACAAAACTGATACAGAATGACGGGCTGACCAGCCCCCTGCAACTTCCCAAAAAAACTGGACCCCTTAATGTCCGTTTACTTCCAGTACTGGCCGTCGAGCGCTAGTGGTACTCTCGTCCTACTCCTACAAGGGACCTTATGGGAAGGTCTCCTATTTATGTGCCGAGAAACGTATTGAGTATGATTTATGTTTTAATTCCTGCTAGCATCGAAGGAAAACCATAATTGCTGAAACAAACACATGAATATTTACCGAATTTAGGAATCTTTTTTCCTGTCAGTGCTACTTACCAACATAACTTTACACAAATCAAGTACAATTTCTTTCCATCAAACATGTTAAATACGATCTGGTTCTATTCCACAATTGTAAAAGTGTGGAATTTAATAAAGTTCCTCATTCAAAATGCATAAAGCTATAGTATTCCACACCGTGCCGCAAGTGAAATTCTCAATTATTTTTCCAATATGAGACCGAAAGGGAAATACCAACCTCATGATACGCATAATCAACTATCGGCAACGTAACTTTGTGATGCACACTAATCGCGATGATAAAATTTGCGTAGTAATTTTCTACTTCTCTTCGATATCGCTTTCTTAAGTCTAATGTTTTGGAATCTTGACTACCTCTTACAATGATATTGTAACCCGTCAGGTCAGCAACATGAATAAAATAATTAAATAACAAAGTGTTTTTCCCCTCGTAACCTCTTTATTACGATTTTGGCTCAGAAAAACCACATTCAGAGAGCACCTTAAAGTTTCTTTATGGATTTCCTCTTCAGGGCTGAATATTGGGTAGCAGAATTGAATAAATAAATATTAGTAAATCAAGCAGTTTGTGCATTGTTTCTCACAAAAATTTACGTCATAGAAAATTTGGACAGTTTTTTCTTCATTGAATATTCTATGTAAGCCTCAGAATTACGTGTTTGCAAATTTCCTCATTCGCATGCTAACATAATAATGGATTGTGAAGGCCATAACATCTTAACAATGTTTTGATCCAGAAAAAAACAAGATATTTTTGGAGGATATCACTTATAGCAAGTTCAAAAACATTTGCTTTCATATAATGTAAAATTAAAACGTGTTCCGCAGAACGTACGAAACGAAATAAATTTAAATGTTGGTGCAAAAAAGCGCCTTTAGTTTTTAGCTCAACTAATTTACCCACTGGTGCACCGAATTTGCCAGTGGCTTTAGAAATTCTGAGCGGGAAACTGCACAACTTGAATACTTAAACATTTGCTTTGAAACATAATTTGCGTGATAAATTATACATTGAACGACTTCAGGGAGCGCTTAGTTAATGATATCAATAAGGTGGTAAAAAGTAAGTTCGTCTATTTTCCGATGACGCAGTAGTGTACAGGGAAGTTCTATGCTCAAACGATAAAGAATATTTAAATGATGACCTACAAGCAATAGAAAAATTGTGTGATATATGGGTTATAATTAATTTTTTAAAAATGTGTAGTAATGAATTTTTGAATAAAGAATTGTTCTCCTCCTAGCATATACAAAATAAGTATTAATGAATTGACAAACGAGGAATCCATTAAATATCTTGGAATAAGACTAAAAATGATCTTTCCTGGGGTAAACACATACGTGAAATAATGGGTCAAACGAATAGTAAGCTGGGATTCGTCAAAAGAGTACTGGGTAAATGTGACGATCATGTACGAGAAATCAGTTACATTTCTCTTGTTAAACATCATTTAGAATATGCTGCCAATGTATGGATTTCTACGAAATCGGTCTAAATAATGAACTTGAACGTGTGCAGCGAAGATCGGCAAGATTGTAAAGGGAGGGTACGATAACCTTATTAGCGTAACCAGTCTATTAAATGAATTAAATTTGGAATCATTGTCAGATCGCAGGTTGAAATTTAGACATAATCTCTTAAACAAATTCCAAGACCATATTTTTAGTGATAATGTTAAAAATATTTTGCGAACCCCAATTTACTATGGTAGATTGGACCATAATCACAAAATTAGAGAAATTGATTGCCAAACTGACAGATTCAAAATGTCCTTTTTTTCCTCGTACTATTAGGGATATAAATAACGGTAAATATATCCAGTACGAGTGTAGCAATAGATAGCGTTGGTAGCTGCATGTTGGTATAAGGACTTGAAGCTTACGCAACTAACAGCATGTTTTTGCATGTTAGCTTACCTATTTTTATCTTTTTTTAAATAGTGTAGTTTAGAACAGTAGGTAAGTATATAAATACTAATCCTTTTTTATGCATGATATGTAGTGCATGTTTGGTGAGAATTCACCCCCTGCCATACACCTTTATGTTGGCTTGCAGGGTATTATGTAGATGTAGTCATGATCAATGATGACTTCTTCCACATCTCTTAACCCGTTTCTAGCCACAGCCCTCAGTTTTTCCTTGAGAGATTTCCTCAAGTCTTCTTTGTTTTTATATATTTCTTTGATTTCATGCAGTGTAATCAAGAGATCCAAAAGCTTATCCTGAAGTATATATATATATACTTCAGGATAGGCCCTATACTACTATAATATCGAAGAGAAGTTGATAATTACTACGCAAATATTATCATCGCGATTAGTGTGCACCACAAAGTTACGTTGCCGATAGTTGATTATACGTATCATGAGGTTGGTATTTCCCTTTCGGTCTCATATTGGAAAAATAATTGAGAATTTCACTTGCGGCACGGTGTGGAATACTATAGCTTTATACATTTTGAATGAGGAACTTTATTAAATTCCACACTTTTACAATTGTGGAATAGAACCAGATCGTATTTAACATGTTTGATGGAAAGAAATTGTACTTGATTTGTGTAAAGTTATGTTGGTAAGTAGCACTGACAGGAAAAAAGATTCCTAAATTCGGTAAATATTCATGTGTTTGTTTCAGCAATTATGATTTTCCTTCGATGCTAGAAGGAATTAAAACATAAATCACACTCAATACGTTTCTCGGCACATAAATAGGAGACCTTCCCATAAGGTCCCTTGTAGGAGTAGGACGAGAGTACCACTAGCGCTCGACGGCCAGTACTGGAAGTAAACGGACATTAAGGGGCCAAATATTTTCTATTGACGGCATAGGAAGATGCAGGGGGCTGGGGCTGACTGACGCTACAAACTGCACGCTACACGATAGAACTGGTGAAATGAAATCCATATGATATTAATAGAAATCTCTCTGTAGGTACGCAGAATGAGTAAACTTTTGTCCATATTATGTACATCTACATCTACTTAATGCCCTGCAAGCCACCGCGAGGGTGTGTGGCAGGGGGTGAAAATCACCAAACATACACAATTGACTGGCAACTAGGCTACAACATGGAAACACGTTAGATAAAAGGGTCACATGCTACTAGATAGTTAGCATCTTCACTTACCCTGACCGACTGGGTAGCTCAATTAGCAGAGTGCCTGCCTGAATAACAGGTGGTCCAGGTTCGAGTCCTGATCAATACGAATGATTTTTTCTCTGTGTCGTAAATCCCCGCACCAGAATAAATACCTCAGGTCCCCATTCCTCATACTTCCTTTTCCAAATACTGCCTTTTTTCATCAATCTTCCTCAGTTTAACTTAACTCACATTTTCATTGCATCTAGAGAACATGAAACGCCAGAGGTAGGTACGGCCATCCATCTAATTTCGGCACCAATTACGGAGCCACAAAATGCAGCAATCAACGTCTCTGGACTTCACACTAATTGCCATGTGAAAAAAATGAACGTCTCCGGATGGCTGAAAATGCCGGGTACGTGTTCGAGTCCCGGTCAAGGTGAATGACGTTTTCTCTGGGGATATGCTGCTTTTGTGCAATTTCAGCGACTAACACCGTTGAAATTTTTGCGAATAGTTCGTGATCTTTGAATTTGTTATAAGTAAGCCCCTTAGTGTTTAAAAGTTGGCTTTAACTTCGTGCACGTTGACGCATTGCACACGACTATGGCTGCTTTGTGATATGATATGTCCAGCAGTTGGGCAACATCTTGTTCCTTTAAAGTCTCTTATAATTTTAACCTGTGAAGAGGCAAGAATACGGAAAGGAGTGAGACAAGGCTGCGCACTGTCCCCCGTAATTTTTAATGTTTACATCGAGAGAGCCATAAAAGAAGTCAAGGAGAAGTGTTCTGGAGTGAACATCTACGGAGAAACAATCAGTATGCTACGATTCGCTGATGACATAGCTCTCATAGCAGAGACAGAGAAGGAGCTGAATATGATGCTAACAACCATGGAAAGGACTATGGCCAGATATCAGCTGAAGATAAATAAGAAGAAGACTAAGATATTGGTGTGCAGCAAAAGAGAAGAGGCCAAAAACAACGTTAAACTAGGAAAACAGAAACTGGAAGAGGTGAAAGAGTTCTTTTACCTGGGAAGCAGAGTAACCAACGATGGACGAAGCAAGAAGGACATAGTGAGTAGAATAGTCCAGGCAAAGAGGGCATTCTATCAAAAGAAGTATCTACTTACAGCAGGAAATACAAGCATAGAAGTAAAGAAACAGTTCATCAGAACATACATCTGGAGCATGTTTCTTTACGGCAGTGAATCATGGACGATGACAGCAGCGGAGAAAAAAAGGGTAGAAGCATTTGAAATGTGGTGCTACAGAAGAATGCTGAAGATTAAATGGATCGACCGAGTAAGTAACGAGGAAGTCCTAAGAACAGTAGGAGAAAAGAGAAGTCTGCTGACAACTCTAAAAAGAATAAGGGAAAACTTAATCGGCCATATCTTGAGACACGATGGCCTGATGAAGACTATCGTCGAGGGAAAAGTGAACGGGAAGATTGGAAAAGACAGGACTCGTATGAGATACATGGAGAAGGTTGTGAAGAATGTAAAAGAGAAAAATTACGTCACAATGAAAAGGTTGGCCGATAGAAGAATCGAGTGGAAAGCTGCGTCAAACCAATCCTAGAATTGTTGACCAATGATGATGATAATTTTTACAATGAAAGGGGAAGTCCTGGTATCTCAAGTGATGGAACACCTTGCCGGAAATCAGCAAGTCCGGTACCGGTAAGGGAATTCGAGTCCCGGTCAAGTGGAATGATTTTTTCTCTCTGTAAAACTTCCCGCTACTCACATAGTAACTAAATATTTTAGTAAAACATTACCGAGATACACCATAAAATTCTCCAAAATCATTCCTATACCAAGAGAGTTCTCTGATAACCGATTCCCTAAAGGTCTGACAGTAATGACCGCCGTTTTCTGTTCACTTGAAACTCATAAATTCCTGAGTAAAGCGGTCTCATCGTATTAAGGAGGTTGGCTTGCGATTGCTTGAGTCAAGTTGTCCAAGGAATTTTATTAATTTAAGTACGAGTCTGCTTAGTGATCCTTACTTCACAAAAAAAAATAACCTAAGCTATTGAAAGCCACAAGTATCACAAGAAATACGATTTAAAGTCGAAGGATTTATTTTTTATGATAATTTTAATCAGCTTGACGATGGAGTCAATTCAGCATTTACTTTACAGAAATAAATTCAGGTACTCAATGAATTTACTAATGTATAATACCAGAATATTACTATAAAACGTTATGTTATAATATTTATTGAAATATTCTTTAATATCTCATAAGTAATGATATTATTCATACGCCAACCATTTTGGCTACAGTGACCGCAGCACCACTTGAAGTCAACTAACGCATTTCGTGTGCTATAAGCGCAGAAATGGTGGATTTAGCGAAAAATACGGTGGATTGATGCCTTTTTTTCGTGGCATTTTATTACTTGTGAAATTACGCATGAAATATCAGTTTTTTTGCAAAAATGACATTTCACAATGGTATTTTTAAACATTATTCCCATGTGATGGCCATTCTCGCCGTTAATCGTATGTAATTTCAAATGCAATTTGTACAAAAAGGAGTATAGTTTGGTATAATTATCTTTACTTTATTAGATAGAGGAACTTTAGTTCTATAAGTGCTGAAAATATAAACAAAAATGACATGACTTTCACTTTTCGGATCAACCTCCTTAAAGGGGTCTTGTCAGATTCATCGCCAGCATGGCTTCGTGAGCAGCCTCGCAGTGGGATTGAGAGATTCGCCCCCCTCCACACCCTCTTCGTCGGAGAGGAAAGGGGAGGAAGAGATAATTGCAATTCTCCGGAAGATTAAAAACCGAGATTGGAACGGATTTATGATCAAGGAGTGGAGAGTGGCAATATAGCCCTTGTGATCGAGAAACGACTGAAAAAAACAACCCATTTTGCATGGCAAAAGGGACAGGTGCTCCCTCACCAGGACAGAGCCACAAATGAGAGCGAGATTCCAGCGGTGTTCACATTTCTCCACTCCTCGTTTTGAAAACTGCATTTTTTGCTGTTCACAAATATCCACTTTCATGGTCCGTGGCGCCAAATATACCCAAATTATGGCAGATGTCGTAAATAACTAACCCCAGAAAAAGGAGCATTAATCTGGGAAAATATAACTCTTGGCTTGTTCGAAGTGACCTTCGAATTTTAATTTTAAGCAAAGAGATATCAAATCAACCGTTCAGGAAGATGTAGTCTTTGGTATGCACAGCAACTCAACGACAACTCTTCTGTAATCTGTACCTGAGGATGACGTTAATAGTCGAAACCAAGGTAGTAGTGAAGTGAGAGAATAAATTGCGGAAATACAAAGGTTATTTTGTCATTCATAATGAATGCAAGTAAATTCCATAAAGTGACGCCAGAAACCATCAATTTTATGTAAAGCAACAGCAAATATTTAGCATTTCATAATTCAATCTCAGATATTTATTCACAAAATGAATCCTTTAACTTGGGATAACTATTTAAGAAAACTATAACTATAATAAACCAATTGATCTTTTCCAATCTAATACATCTTGTTTGAAAAAAGAAATATTTTTCCACGCTTTGACTATGCTTTTGAAGCGATAGTAACAATTGAGAGTAAGTGTTGGGAAGAATCCAATAAGACAACAAACACAAATCCAAGAGTGAAAACAATTTTTTTCACACCCCGATCACCAAAGATAGCGTGGATGTAAACTCAATGTGGATTATTTAGAGAGAAAAATATTGATAAATACATGCACTGCTAACTTGTGGGAATATCTCCTAAAATGACTATGTTGTGGCATGCAATCTCACTAAGTGAGCCAGCTGCCCGAAGGAAATACATTTACATGCTTCACGAAGTGGTTTAAGCCGACTACGACAGCCATGCCTATAACGTGCCAGCCTGACAACCCCAGGGTCGTGGATTTGAATCCCACCTCGGGCTTGAATTTAGTGTTTGCATTAAGCTTCAAAATTTAGACGGTGAAAATTAACGTAAACCATTGGAACGTTTTGATAGGTGAATTTAGTTCCGACTACATTCTTAACCACGAGATTTCCCACGAGGTTCTGAAATTCAGAAAAACGCATCGCGATGGGAGCTGGGGGGTAAACAGAAAGGTTTCGCCCGGATTTGAACCTGGCACCCTCTGGTCCGTCGCTCAGCACTCTATCCACTAGCTCACCACTACCCATAATTATAGAACTGCAAAACGAATCTATGGATGAGAAACTATTGATCATGGCTGCAAGGCTCGAGTTTAGTGGTAAATATTGATATGATATTTAGTGGACTAAATTGACCCCAGATATCCAATTTCACAGCACTTTGCATAGAAATATAGGATAAATAGGGTATTTCTTACTACTCGTTGTTTTTGGTGGCCATTTCCATTATAAAACGTTCTGGAGTTTCAGGAAATAAATTTCTCTGTCAATAACACCAATTTTTTTGTAGAAATAGAATGAGATTAAAAATAACATTGAAAATCGTGGAAACTTAGCAGACAGGGTTTATTTATCCCTCAAGCGGTAACAATATGGCGTACACTCGTTATCCCCTTCCATATCAAATCATCATATCAGATATAAATATAGCTGTTAGATCTAAATAGTTATGCCTATCTATCTCTTCTTTTACAACTGTATCGGATCATTCAACATATGGCTACACCGATACAATGTTTTCCATTGTTCAGTGATTCTGCCCTAAACTATTTTAAATTCGATGACACGGTCAATGAATGTTTATGGAAATCAAAGACAGATTATAGTTATCAAAAGAAGTACACACGGTATGACCATCGGTTGCATATTGTGAAATAAATGTAATGCCACCTACATTAATTACCTACCTTGGCATTTGCCTATGACTAAATTTTTAAATGGTAGTTGTGTTTAAATTTTGCGTTATTGACTTGAAAAAAAATCTTCCTCGAGGATTAGCAAAGAAGTTAGAAATGATAATCTTTGCCAAACGGGTGATAACGTCATGATAACCCAGCATGATGAATAAATACTAATGAAATAAATACTTAAATTCCACCCAGGGAGGAATTGTTAGTACTTTTTAAATAGTATAAAGTAGAAGTAGCCGAAGTTATGCTTAGCATTTTTACCTTAACTTTCATTCCAATAGAATATCTATTTTGAGAACGATGTATTGCGAAGCTAGAAAGAAGCCGAAAAAATTCCGGGTGTTCTAGTTGGAATCTGACGAGAAATATCTTTCGTTTGCGTAATTTAATACTCGATACGGTAACGCTGCTGCTATTCTGGAATGACGTTATAACTAATTGTTATGTATATCAGCTCAATATCTTTTTCAAAATATATATATATATATATATATATATATATATATATATATATATATTAGTGGAAATAAGAAAAATCAATATCAATAAAAGGTGTTCGTTGCCATTCCTCCAAATCCTAAAACCCTAATTTAAATGAAGGTGTCATTATTCACGTAGTTACTTAATCACGTCAATGCCAATGTCTGCAAAAAATCAAATGAATACACGGAGGTAGTTTGTTGTCACACAATAAAGCAGTTTGATCTAGCTCCAAGACATGATAATAGAATTGAATTAAGTAATTTTTTACGCACAGATGCCAATAAGAAATGGTTAATACATTCCAATAAATGGTATATTTTCCAAACAAATTA
The DNA here is from genome assembly GCA_933228895.1 of Platycnemis pennipes. NCBI lineage: Eukaryota > Metazoa > Arthropoda > Insecta > Odonata > Platycnemididae > Platycnemis > Platycnemis pennipes. The sequence goes on from OW121856.1 coordinate 17,380,853, forward strand.
CGTGTGATTGTCAATACACTAAACAAAGTTTTTATTCAAGGACATCTGCTAGAAATTGTGTAACCTTCACCGATAAAAGTGACGTATTGTTTAAAAAAAGCGCAAATACCCTAAATAATGGAATGTTTACTGTTATTTCAGAAGTATTGTTTGCAATCGTTTTTTTTCCAAAGGGTAAAAGGTGAAAGGTTTCCAAAACGAATAAATCAGAGTAAAAAATATACATTCTCAAAAAATACAACACGGAGGCATTTTAACAACTCTAGGCGGGGGGGTTGAAACCGGCTCTTTCCACCTTGATTAGTTTTCGTTTATTTGACAAACTTTGGCGTTGATACGGCCTTTAACCAAGCGTAAACTGTTAGCGATACAAATGACAACAATTTATATTCATCATGAGACAAAAAATACTACCCTCCGATGGTTCCAGGAAAGAATTTATGTTTGCTGTTTTCCCAGAAGGAAAGGACTCGAGTAGACAAGCCGATTATCTTTATGAGTCTGTTTTGTGTGAGCAGGCAGAGGTTGTTCCATCACAGACAATAGAACTCCTAGGAACTTTTGACAGTACAAAAAGTAAACGAAGGAGAGTATTAAATGATACAATCGGAGAGGCAGGCTCTTTTTTTTTTATTCAGCTATAAGCCCAAGAGTAAAGTGGAGGAAACAAAAGCTGCTCGTATCACTGAACCCTGAGAGATTTGCGCAAAACAGAGGGCATTCTGGTAAGGGTCAAGCGAGTGGCAAGCGAGGAATGCGTGCGTGCAGTGAAACAATTGGAAACGCATGAATCTTCTCAATCATGCAGGTATGCAAGACGTCTCTCCTTATATAAGTATCATTGAAAGTACTTTCGTGTGGAAGAAGACAGATCAGGGTTTTTTGCCCCGTTTAAACTACTAGCTTTTTACGATGGTAAGGTACCATGGTTGGAAATGGGCAGTGTGAACGCCAAGTTGCCGCTAATCCAGGTGCACTTTTCTTTCACAATTGAGTTATTATGCATGGCGCTAGTTACTGGCATTTTAATTGCGTGTAAACGCAATTTAGTTGAAAGAAGGTTTGTTCTGAAAATGGAAGTGGAAATCAACGAAGATTGTTTGAAGACGAAGAGACCGGATAACACTATATGGATCGGAAATGATTCGTAATTACAACGATATTTATTTAATCACACTGTAATATATTATTGTAATTTTTTGACCACGTTCCACTGATTCGGTTGTTTGATAATGGTACTAAGTAGTCTGCTTTACCTCTAAATCCTGAGTACTTACGCTTATGTATTTATTGTATGTTTTTATCTTGCCGTGCAGAAAATTTACATACCGAAATTAAGTAATTAAGAAGTTGCAAACCTTTGCAGGAAATTCGACTCGCGTTATGTTTTACGCATTCGCTCCTTAGGACGGCGTTTAAAAGTGTTTTCAGTATCATACCTTTAAATAGCTCCTTCTACAAACAGCATAAAATGGTAAACCTTGGATAACCGGATTTAAAAATACTATATTTTGAGAACAACATGAAATTCATTATGCATACTTGTATATTTTATTTGGACGCATGAACTTGTCTATGAAATGGGCTAATATGAGCGATTACTAAATGAGAGGTGGGCAATTGATCATGATTGACTGCATTTCTTGGTTCTATATCTCAATGATTAAGTTAAACAAAAAAACAAATAGGCAAAGAAACGTTAATACTTTTAAAGTGTAAAGATATTGGTTGAAATATGGGAGGAAACAGGTAAAGGTTGAATGTGCTAAATATCTGTAAATAAGAGGAAGTCACGGATGGCGTTCATCGCTGTACCGACTTAATGTATTTTTTCACGTATTACTTGGAGCGATTCTAAGCAAATGGACCTAGCATTCGATTTTTAATTAAAATTAAAGTTCATCGAAGTAACTAACACAGAATCCATTGAGTATCTCGGAGATAAGATCCACAGTCAATCATGAGGAAATAATTTAAGAAGAATATTGTTGGTTGGGATCGTTGGTATTTATCAAAAGGGATCTAGGAAACTGCATCGATAACGTTAACTACATATATTTTGCACGTAAGTTAAAATACGCTGCCAATTTTTGGAATCATTGCAAGACAAAGTCCTTTCGCTACCCTACCCTCCATTCTTATTTTGGCTTAATTTTACTCTCCAATAGATGTCACTACTGATGGTTCTGGGTACGCCGTGTAAACTCAAGTGAGTTTTAGCCGCCATATTAACTATCATTCTACCCTAGTAATTTAAACGGGGCATTAAGCCCGTTTCACAAGATAATTGATCCAGCACAAGACCTAGTGTGCTAGCCGCTACTTGATATTGAGGACGGAATCTAGTGTGATTGGAACAGTCCTGGGAGGTTTCACACAATCATCGACCTTGTGCTTGCTATGAATCGGTCATTCCATATAATTCCATATTAATTTAAAAAAAGAGAGGTTCGCACAGCGTCAATAACGTGACTTGATTGGTCGATGGCTACTGAACTACTAGGTCCTACTAGAAATCTAGTTCCGCATCAAGTATGAAATCCAGTAGCTCAGCGAGTATACTAGCTAGCATGCTTGCCAGCCAGTATACTGGTTCTGTTCACACGATACTGAAAAGCTAGCATGCTAGCGAGTATACTAGACCTTGTACTGGATCAAGTATCGTGTGAAACGGGCTTTAGATGAAGAGACTTGCAACGTTCACAATTCGTGTTACCGTGTGCCCTGATAGTTCTACCGGGTTATCCCTATCAACCCTATCTACAATGGTAACGCTATCCATGCTTTTTTTAAAGGTCATCATGCAGTTTTCTGCGGGTGTTACAAAATACACATTGTGAAAATAATCGCCCTTCTCGAAATTGAGGCAGGCATATGACGTGAATTTAGAAATAGAGGCATTGAAATATGCGAGACAAGCAAATATCAAGGACTACACTTACGGATATAATTACGAGAAGTCAGTAGGATGATGATAATAGTTAAAAAAAAAGGCATCGATTGCTTTCATCAAGCCTTCAGATATCGACTACTACACAGCATTCTGTATAATAGTTAACTTATGCTACAGATCGTAATTGCTTCTGTTGTTGGCTTGTATACGATATAATTATAAAAATAACCCTGTGAATTTAATTAAATGAAATCTAGTTAAAATGAAGGGGGATTGAAAATCTGTCCGTATTTAGGTGGTGTTCGATATTTAGAGGCAATTATTATGGGAGGTATGACTGTGATTCTCAGGGATTCCTTAAAAATATAACTAAGTCAGAAGCATCCTGTCTTACATTCCATCATCCGACACAAATGGAAGAAACAAGGCATGTTCGGAAGCTCTCTGTCTTCAAGAAGGAAAGCAAGCTGAGTTTCTTTCTCCCGAAGGGAGGAAACGTTGCACGTGAGAGGAGCCGGTTCAGGGGTTGCGGGGGAGGGGATGGGGGTTCAGGGATTGCGGGGGAGGGGGTGGGGGTTCATGGGCGGGAGCCTGCAGAAAGGGGTTGGAGACAGGAAAGGGACGAAATCTTTTTTCTTTACTTGGGTCGGACGAGTGCGCAATTTGCGGCCGCAAGAAAGCCAGGGTGTCGAGAAAGCGAGAGGAAGAATGGACAGATCTCAGTACATGATGAGGGGAAAGAGGCGAAGAAGGCCTTGGCTGGAAAAGAAAGGGAAACGAAACCACAGCGTTAACAAATTGTAAGTCGATAAAGGCAAAAATAAGCGGAGAACAGTGGAGAATTGATATCCTGTTTCCATTAAAGCTTCATTTGGTTGTGATTCACGTAAAACACGCAGGGTAAATTGACCATTAAGATTTCTTTGTCATTATTAAACATAGAGACATGGAGAAATATCCTGTTGTTTTTTGGACGCATTAAACTCATAAGCAGAGCAAATAATTGCATGATTGCCCAATGTTACACTAAAAAAATTAGAAAAATCAATATCACCGGTCAACAATCCTATGATTGGTTTGACGCAGCCCTGCATTCGATTCTTTTATCGGCCAACCTCTTCATATGAACGTAATTTTTCTCTTTTACATTCTTCAAAACTTGACTTGTTCACTTTTCCCTCGACGATAGTTTTCATTAGGCCGTCGAGCCCTAAGAAATGGCCGACGGTTGTTGTTCCGTCTTCTTTTTAGGGTATTCATTAGATATCTTTTTTATTCCACTTTTCTTAAGACTTCTTCCTTTGTCACTCTATCGATACTTCTGATCTTTATCATTCTTTGGTAACACTACATTTCAAATGCTTCCTGCATAGACTTCTCTCTTGCTCTTATTGTCCATGCATATAGTAAAATACTCCAGATGTATGTTCTAATAAAAGGACTCCTCACTTCCACGCATGTATTAGCAGCTGTCAAAAGAATCCTCTCTTTGTGAAATGCCCTTTTCGCCTGAGCAATTCTACTGGCAATTTCTCTTTTACTTCGTCCATCGCTGGTTACTCGGCTTCCCAGGTAACAGAACCTTCTCGACTTTTTTGCTTTCCTAGTTTAACATTGGTCCTGGCTTCTTTTCTTCTACTGCATACCAATACCTTAGTTTTCTTTTTATTGATCTTCAGGTGATACCTAGCCATTATCTTTTCCATATTTCATAGTGTCTTCTTTATATATCCTTCCGTTTCAGCCATGACTGATATGTTTTCGGTGAATCGTAGCATGCTGATTTATGAGAAAAATAAAAATAAAAGTATATATAATCGTGAATGGGTATAGGTCAAAATAATTTCTTGCTATTGTACGTAGCATTGTTTCACTCAGATCATGTACAGACATTAATTTCAGCCTGACACTCTTCTTTGTGGAATCACCTCATTGTGAAGCAACGATGAATAAAAAATGCTGTTTTTTCTCGAATACGCAAACGGTTTCACAGTATTGTTGCGAATGTGAACGTTTACAATATAGAAGCGTGGATAGTGAAATTTTGATTAATAGAAAGGAAAGGAACGTTTACAATTTGGTCCAAGAACTGTTGCTCTTCATTCAACGACGGCATGTTGTACCTTGTGCCTTAAATACCGTCACAGCAAAGGTTTTCTTATAGGAAATTGATGTTGAAATTAGAGAATAGTTGTAATAGTGTTTTTAATCTTGAATAAGGTTTAGAAATCGGGGTATATGAAGCATTAGGGGTCATGGTTTGAGCTTATACGGTTTTAATGAATGTTGCTGACCGCTGCGAAGGTCTTTTGTTTTCTCTAAGACAACTATGAATTGCGTGATTTGAACTCGATATCCATTTTGATTTTACAGTTCCTATTTTTTTGTAAATTTCCTGTCATCTCCAAACAAAAATATTGATTTCATCAAGGCCGTACTCTAGGTTGAGTTTCCCTCGCATATTCAGCTTAGGCAGGAATAGTGTTTCCCCACTAATTACGTCACATTCTTGAACATGGATAGATAATTTTCATTCTCCCTTCATCATATTGAATTTCGAAAGATTTTTCAGGAAGTTAGGGCAAATCCCGAGATTTCTGAGTGGCCAATGTGAGAGAACAACGCATGAACAATGGAAGCATAAATTGAGGTTATTAAAGCTAATCAGCGCTGAGGGTGTAATTTACTAATCCATCTCCAGAAAAAATTAAGACGTCTCTTTTATGAATGAGGGAGGAAGCAGTGGAAGATAAGAAAGGGTTAATTATGAAGGAAGAATGGGCGCGGATCGTAACGCCCCACGCTATACGGCAGACACTCGAAAAGTTTGTAACCCCAAAAGACTGAAAGAAAAGGAATTAATTTCCCTTATCCCGCAGGGTATCAGGAAAGTGACGGGATTGGAATTGTTGAACTCCATAGTTTTATAGATGACGAGATCGTTAAAGATATACTTATCGAAGTGCGTTGAGTACGATAAGAAGACTTGTGAGTTAAAAAAACAAATCCTACCTTAAAAGAGCAAGTGCGTTCTACTACGGCATAACTTTGGGAATAATTGTGTTTAGAATGTAGAGTCGTAAAAAATAATCTAGTAAAATGACATTCAATTACCGACTCAGCTTTCTCTCAGGCGACAAAAAGCGCTTGCTAATGGATTCCTTTTATTTAACATTTAGAGCTCTAATAATAATAATTTTGTCTTGATAAAGAAAACACGAAGGCGTGCTCACATTTAAGGATAGTTATGTAGCACACAGCCAGTTTAAAAATAAAAGTATGCATGATATGATCGTTCTATTTAAAATCAGAAAATTTTTAGTAAAATCATTAATAATTTCAAATAATCTATTTTTAGTACTCCCTACAGCTATTAATATTGAAGGCTGAAAATGATAAGAGGGAAAAATGACGCACGTCTTACGGAATTGAATAAAATTTAAAGGGAAAAGCGAAACAAAAGAAAATAAATTAATATTTTCCGTAAACTTCTTTACTAAACCCATGATGATCAATATATGCATGCAATAATCCCATGGGCTTTATATTCAACTAAGTCGCAACATGTACTCGATACGAAGAAACCGTTCTATCCCGTCCCGCTTTTCAGATAAATGCCTTTAAAACTACAAATAAGCTATGCCAGCCTTTATGGACCGATGTTTGAAATGCTTCTTCCCCCTAATTAATCGGAATAGTCGAGGAAAAAATAAATTGATGGAGCACTATTAGTTCATATATTTAATCGACATTCAAAATAATTACGGTAAAATGCTCTTGCATATCATGAGTGACATTGTGCTATATTCTACAAAATCTTAGCTTTAAATTATAAACACCATTAACGACTTGAATACTATTTTGGCTACCCTCATCATGTTCTCGTCCGTTAAAAATTTGCTTTGACCTTTGACCTTGAAACACAAATCTTCAAAAGCAGCCACTAATTCCCCTATTTCATTATCTCCTTGACACTGCAGACCTAAGCGCTATTTTTCATATCATTCTCCACTTCATTTCCTCCACATTCATTTTTTCTTCTATAATTGTACCGGAAATTACAGTTTCCAAACAAAACAAGAAAAAAATTAAGGAAATGAGTTTTCCTCTTCCGGACATTGCGGAAGATCGCGCACACACAAGCAATGCAAAGTATGTTGCCACTTGAACAATTAATCTAATCCACCATCAACGTTGAACTGCCTTGCTAGAGGGTTCACTGACAAAACCGAGTGAAGTTCTGGTTTAAAATAGTTCTGAAGTGGTGACAGATAAAGTTGAGTGGAGCTTGCAGCAGGTAGAAAGAGTGGGGAGGTTTCCTGCTTATTAATAATTATTATATGCATTACAGAGCGAGATAGATGAAACGGAGGGGTGACGCCAGTTCAAGGGTAGGGAAGAGTTTCTCTATCTATGATTTAGCCACACTTTAATCATTACTTAATAAGAAATACGTAAGTAAATAGTAGTAATATAAAGGCTAAATAATTGAGGCTATACTGTTAGACCTCATCAAAAAAAGTAAAAACAAAATATATAGGTAACCACTAATCCTGCCATTTAAAGTTGATGTCGCATTAAATATTTTATGAAAATATCATGACTTCCATGTCGGAAAGCATAGGTGGTTGCCTACTATATATTTTAGGCTACTTCATTAGCAATATTATATTGCGCTAATCAGATACTGTGAACAACGACTATCTATTGACTACCCTGCTAAATACTGCGAAATGAAATGTAGTAAATGAGAAATTTGGAATAATTGGAAAACAAATAGCGACAAGAAGTACGAACATATACGCCCAGCGGCAAAGACTGCAACTCATGACTTGGCAAAAGAAACTGAAAAATCAAGTGGATGCATCACCGTATATGAATAAATTTGTTAAAAAAAAGGAAGGAGTAAGGGTACCTAGGGTGGAGAGAAATCAGGCGACAGCATAAGCCTGTTCTAAATGAAAGACGATAAGGGAACCACAGTTGTTTAGCATCCAATGGATGTAGCACTAAACTAGCATGTTCTCCACATGCGAACTGGAGTCGGGTTTTAACGACTTATACTTCAGGTTTCGTGGCCGGGCCCGACGGGTGAGAAATATATATCTACCCGCCCCTTTATCGCGAGATTCTGTAGAGGCATAGACGAGACCCATGATAGTATAAACGAAATTAAACAGCCAGTGATTGGATTAAATCTCCATTATTCACGGCGCTAAATTAGACTTTTTCCATCCACATAATTTTTCTTTAAGCTGAGAGCAGAAAATAACCAAAGAAGTGCTTTAAATCTGATGGAAAAGAATACTGGAAAGGGTATTCCAAAGAATGCTGCATATACACTGTGGGACATAGGATTAAATGAGTTTTGAAGTTAGCGCTGAAACGTAGACTAATAACTTAAGTCGAAAAGAAAGAATAATAATCAAATTTTATGCGTCCAAAGGGACAATAAAATATGAGATGGTACCAAGCAATAAATAGTAAAACTAAAGGTTCTATAAAACTGAATTGGGTCGCTTACCATACTTTTTTATTTCTGAATCTGATAAAGTTGTAAAATAAAAAGATTCGTATTATTCCATAATTCGATTCGTCAATTAGTTCTCGAGTTATATACGGAGAAAAACTGATTTTTTTAACCCTTTCTGAAATGTGATCGTGCAAAGGACTCGTACGTCATCCACTTCGTCCAATCACAACCGAGACTTGCGAAGGTTCTTCACCCAATCACTATGGGGGACACATAACTAACTCGACCAATGGAAATTGTTGTTAGACATCATGTGGATTATTTCGAAAAGCTTTGCATATTCGAATACATCGTCATTTTTGAATAAGTAAATTCCTTAACGTCAGGACATTTATAGCCTCGACAAAATGTATGCGAAATTATTTTGTTGTTCAGTTGTTTTGAATGTTTCACAGGATGCAACAGGATCTCTTCAGTCAGACCTCCCGCCCCCACCTCCATTCCCCCTACCTTTCCCTCAAAACAGTCAGGAGGGGAGGTTGATGACGTAGATATCCTTCCCGTAGCTCGTTCGGGGGGCGTCATCTTATGATTATTTTAAATTTTGATTTATGGGTTAATAGCTCTGGATAAAGACTATTTTTTTCGCTAGAATTCATTTTTTTGTTTTTATCAAACGATTACGTTTACGAAATAGAGATTTCCTTTCCGAGTGAAAGCCCCCATTATCGCTTCTTCCACTATATTTACGGAATATATAGGTCGGTTCTCAAACACCTACTCTCACTTGGTTAAACATGATCGATGGATAAGTGATGCACATGCATGAAAGAATTCATTCAGAGAAGGCTCGAGAAACTACCTTGTAAGATGCAGACTCAAGGGTGAATGAAAACGGAAGCCATTTATTTGACACCAGTCTTAGAAGACAGTGATGTAGGGCAATATTCTTTAATATTACCGTCATAAATCTTTTCCTTGATACTTCCTTAGGTTTGCGCTGCCCAAAAAAAGTAAGGGAAGAGCGAACAATGGAATAAAAACATAGGAATACTTCCTCTCAGATTTATATTTCAAGGGACCTTTCTGTTTTCAAGCTGCGATTTTGTTTTTTTCCATAAGTTATCTAATAAGACTCGACTTCGGCTCCGTCCTCCAAGAGACACCATCGCTTCCTTATCCCCTCCCATTCAACCCCCTTCCTACAAGCCAGCCTTTTTCTCCTTGAGCAATCAACGATGATATCCAGCCCCTCGGAGATCGTTTGGAGTGGTTGGCTGAATAATAGCTTTACACCCCAAGGGTTTGTGTTTGAATCCTAGATTTGTCATCAGCATAAAAGTCACTGCATGAGTGAAACTGTGATAAATCTTAATGCAGCTACCCTCTGGCTTTACGGCAGCTCATCAGTAGTATCTGACATCTTTAAAGCCTCTCAGAAGTTAACGGAAAAAAAGGATGATAGATTAGGTAACCTTCTACCGGTTAGGGTAAGTTTCAATACCTAATTCATGCATTTATTATTCATAACATTGCATTAGGTATTATGCCTCATAGTGATGGTAACACTTTAGTTAAGAAGTAGAAATTTTCTCTATTCAATCTTACGACACACTGGAAAACTAACTCAAAAAATAAAAATATGATTCCAACACAGTTTACAATTTGTAAGACGAAGTATTTTTTTGACATTCTTACGACCTTTTTGGGAATGGTTTAAGACTACTGAAGGTAAGGCATTCTACTCCTCTATCGTTCTTTTTACGAAGGAATACTCTCCTGTGTCTGTTCTTTGTAGCTGAACCCTTGTTTTAAACATATAGTCTCTTTACTCTATTCAGTATGGCTCGAGTAGCCCTTTCGGTAGCGCATGACAGCTATTCTTCGCATTCTATCCTTATTCTAATCCTTCCTCACGCTACTTCGCTCCTATTGACTATTACGCAATACTCTTTTAAATAACCTTGTATAATGCCTTACCTTTATCTCCCTCTTCCTCGCAAACCACACTAATTTCTACCTAATATGTGATAGCAATATTCCCCTTCCAAACCATGGACAGAACCTCTCTATTTTCGTCTACTTTTCTGTCTATCGAACTCTCTCCATTCTCCTCCACATTTCTAAATGTCCCTAACATTTCTCGTTTTAGATTTTATCTTTTATCCATGCAAAGCCAACCTCAATAATAAGCTCTTCATTAACTTCGTCTTTATAGCCATGCTGAAAGATTAAAAACCTACGTATGTAACTAAAAGTAGGTCTGAAATAGGAAAATGAACGAGGAACTACCGGCCCTGGCATCAGAAGGAAGAGTTAGGGTGAATAAATATGAATTAGCTACCGCAAACAAAAGGGATTTAGTGTTTGATGGTTCACCCTACGACTGAAAAAAGTCTTGTTCAATGCCACAACAAACCCATTCACAGCTTACAAAGAAACATTTGTAAACAAAGGCATTTCAATAAAAAAACAGCATTAAATGAATATTTTAAATCTCATTACGAGTGAGGAGGTTTTAAATGAACGTGATAGACCTTTTCAGCACCATGTTCTTCCCCTAATTTATAAAAAAAATGAAAACGGACGATTATTCAAATATGAGATTAAGAGTGAATAATTAGGAGCTACGCACCAAAGAAAGTAACCACTTTTTTGTGAATTGTGGCACACACCGTGACTGAAAAACGATTGCTTATTGTTCCATATCAATACCAACTCTTTCACGGTGTACAAAAATGTATACGCGAACAAAAACTTTGAAGCGGCTTTTTGATTTCTCATTGCGAGAGATGAAGCCACGAATTTAGGGAATATGGCTTTTTAAAAACCTCACGCAGCGCAGCATAGCTCTCAGACTGAGAAAACCGTCTTTTTGACGATAAAAACACTCCCTCTTCCCACCAGAAAAGTGGAGACATTATACATACCGCATTTTTCGAAACTTCCTATTCACGCCTGCGTAATTGAGGTCGGTGGACTCTAGGGCGGCGAGCGAATAATTACGAATGCAACTCGGCTACTCGCATTAGATTATGCATGAACCTGTTAACCGTACAGTTGGCTCTTGTTTGCAACGCGCAACATGAGGGCGTTGGAGTCAACGATACGAGGTTGGAAACAAGAAGAACGTCATAAAAAATTAGTTACAAAAAATTAGTTCTGGGGAATTTTCATGTCGACGGAAGTAGCGGAAGGCTTTGAAAAGGAAATTAATAAGACAATAAATTCTCAAGTCAATTTACTAACAATATTAATATAATTTCTTAAATAGATAGTGAGTACGCTTAAAGATTCATTAATAATTGGGAAATTAGGAATGGAGATGACAGGCAGTCGTTAGCTAAAGACTTATGAGTGATTGATGATTGATGTCTTATCTGGATGCTTGACTTAAAATTGAAGATATGCGCGGTTCTGAACTTTTAGAAGTAGAAGAGATTCCGTCGAAATACTAATTGCATTAAGCTAAATATTATGTCTAGAGTAAAATTTATTAAATATATAAGAGTCTGCATAAATGAAGACATGATATGGGGGAAATAATCCGGAAAAAAAATTTGTTTAGCAAGCCGTAGATTAGGGTTCGTTAAAAGAGTTCTAGAGCAATGCAATTAGAGCATGAGAATGATGCTACTTTACAACTGTCAGGCCTGATTTATAATATGCAGCTTGTAAACGGCATACGTACGAGGAAGTTCTGAAAAAGGAAATAGAGCGTACGAAAAGGAGATACGCTGGATTCGTTAAAGGCCGGTACGATAATTGTATTAGAATCACGAGTTTAACAGAAGAACTAACGCATGTTAAAATGTAGGCTAAACCTTTTGAGTAAAATCAAAGATATGTTTGCAGATGACGCAAAAAATTTATTAAGAACGCATGCGTGTAATGCTGAGTTTTATCTGATAAACAAGATTAGAGAGATCAGTTGTCGTATCAATAGATTAAAAATTCATTGGTCCCACGCACCATAATAGAACATAATAGGCAGCATAACAACGGGATAGATAGGTGAAAAATTGTTAGAGTAGCATTTAGCGCATGACGCATATTAAAGCCTGACTAAGCCATTCATGCTGGGGAAATACAGATAAACATATTTAAAGAAGTTTCTTTCTAATCAGTAACAAGTTCATCACTGCGTATATATTAACCAACTAGTTGCACATATCTCTTATGAGTACCCAATATGTTTCCATGAAGTAACAGCGAAAAACTTAATCTGCCACATCATGAGACATGATGGCCTGATGAAGACAATCGTTGAAAGACAAGTGAACAGGAAGAATGGAAGACCTCGTGTGAGATATAAAGAACAAGAGATGAAGGATGTGAAAGAAAAGAAGTACATACATATGAAGAGATTAGCCGATAGAAGAACTCAGTGGAAAGCTACGTCTAAGGATTACTGACCAATGATGATGATAACTTCAGATTTGCTTGAAGAGAAATTGGAAACATCCAAGGGAACCTGATGTAGGACGATGGTCAACTACGATTTTAAGTTAAAAGATCGGGTAGGAAAGGGTGGCTTTCATCTACATAATACCCTGAAAGTCACCATAAAGGTGTGTGGCAGAGGGTGAATTATCACCAAACATGCACTACAATTCAGGCATAAAATAGGATTTGTATTAATATAATAGTATAAACTTCACTATTGAAATGAAACTTCATTATTTATTTACACTTCAATATTTAAAAAGATAAAAAAAGCAAAGTAAGCATGCAAAAACATGATGTTAGTTGGGTTACCTTCAAGTCTTTATACCAATATGCAGCTGCCTATGCTACACATTGATTCACTCGTATTGGACATATTTACCGCTATTCATATCCCTAATTGTACGAGGCTTTGATGTGACGGAGGGAGCAGACTGTGAAGTTGAATATAGGAGAGTCATCCGGGAACAAAATTGGCAACGCTAGGGTGAGGTAGAGTGGAAGTGGGGAGGTCCGGATGTTGGAATTAAAGGATGACTCCAGTGGACCAATATGTGAATCGACTGCACCCATATCGCGATTCCCGTGAGGGACTTTGTGCCGCGATCGATACCACTATTTTCATTTCATTGGACGATTTTATCGACGGTGTGCTGGAGATGGAACTGGAAATGCCCCATACTTACTCAACAGAGAGAGGAAATTGTTACGGGGTTCGATGCCCCACGCGGTTTTGAACTCTGACCCCGAAATGGTGGTACGAAAGACTCACATATATCTATCTACATCTACATAATACCCTGCAAGCCAACATAAAGGTGTGTGGCAGGGGGTGAATTCTCACCACACAGACACTATATATCATGCATTTAAAAGGATTAGTATTAATATACTGTTCTAAACTACACTATTTAAAAAAAATTGCAAAGCAAACATGCAAAACATGCTGTTAGTTGGGTTAGCTTTAAGTTCTCATACCAATATGCAGCTACCAATGATATCCAATTGCTACACTCATAATGGATATATTTACCGTTATTCATATCCCTAATAGTACGAGGAAAAAAGGACATTTTGAATCTGTCAGTTCGGCAATCAATTTCTCTAATTTTGTGATGTAATTTTCTGGAGCAACACATTTGGAATGCTTCCACCCTTTTCTTTTCCGCTCTTGTCATTGTCCATGCCTCACTGCCATAAAGAAACATACTCCAAATGTATGCTCTGATGAATTGTTCCTTACTTCTACGCTTTTATTTCCAGAGGTAAGTAAATTCTTCTTTTGATAGAATAGCCCTCTTTGCCTGGGCTATTCTGCTGACTTTAAACATTGTAAATTAACAACTTTGTACTTTCCACTCTCAGCTTTATATGTTCCCCGATCGATTTCGACGACTCAGCGTCATTTTCAAGGGGGGCCAACTAAACTGAGCTATTCTGCTGACTATTTTATTCTGAAGAAAAAAAAGCGTATCCGCAAATGTGAGTAGATTTTTTACGTCTGTAGAAGGCTATTAAACAGCTTTTAATACAAAGGTCTGCGAATACTTGTAGATACCACTCGTCGCTTACACTGTGCAGTGGTAAGTTAAAAATGTACGCATCTCGATGAGAGAAGCCGTTTCCTTCCTTACGTCTTTTAAGGATTCCAGGAAGGTTTATTACCCATAAAACCTTTTCTCCATCCATCACACTTCCTTAATTCATATTAAGTTTTGTAACTCGGTCGGACGTCTCCAATCTTTGCTAACCCTTTCTCCAAGTATTTCTTTTCCAAAACAGTACCAATATTCAAATTTCAGCACAAATCACAGCAATATTCAAAATTCTTTTTTGCATCTTTCGTTTACATCTTGGCGCAAAATATTGCCGAAAAAAATGAAAATTAATTATGCTCCCTCTATTAAATACTGAAAAACTCCAAGTTTCTTTCTTCAGCTTTATAGCCTTAACTCAAAGAATTCGAGAAACGTCCAAGTTTGAGAGCTACACGTATTTAAAAAATCAGTGTACACGAGTTAAACAAAATACAAATGAAACTAGTATTGAATAAACCTACATTATGCAACAAAAACCTTGAAGTAATCATTGTTTTTGAATGTGGTGAAGGGGAGAATATGGCCTTGCTCGGAATTAATACGTTACACGTTATACTCCGGGAAGTATCTTCTTCCAAGTTAAAAATAAGTTTTCATAACTGGTTTTCAAAGCTTCATGCAAAACTAATATCATGTCTAGTCTAAAATCATGGTATTGATTCAATATTGCATATCGACTTCACATCTTTTATGTGAAGAAGGATTTGACTCTAAACCGAATATATTTGGCAAATAAGTTAATCCAATATCTCGGTGGGGGTGATCTCCTTTCAACGGAATACTCCAGAGCACAGATAAATCTGTGCTGTTATTCACACCTTTTGCTATCAAACTACTTTCCCTTTGTGATTGCTTAACTTAGTGATAATTGAGTTTTGACAAGTGTGGAAAGTTATATATTACTGAGCACTACTCGGAGTATGGCAGTGTGCTGGGGGTTAATTGTTCTACAATTCAATCGATTTCATATTGTTTTAAATTTCAAAGCTTATATTACGATTGCAATGATGATACTATGATAATATGAAAGAAAACAATTTCTTCCATGATAGTAAATTTAGAGTCGAAGACTTTGATTTATGTCAGCGGTATATCCGGAGATCGTCTGCATTATTTTGTTTGCATATTTGTTTGTCTTCTTTAATGATCATCTGCATTAATTTGAGCAGCATTGCCAATTATTTTTATTTATATTATTTTTTATTTTAAAGAAAATGGTACACATACAGCAATGTTGCCATTTTTAAGTGCACTAATATTATTATAATATTTTAAAACTCTTTTTAAGCGATAAATCTCATAAGTTTTTGAAAAAATAAGGATTTGAATTTCTCTTTTACTTTCCATCACATAGACGCAGAGAGAATGCTACTTGTTAAAGGAGGCATTTACAATGAATGAATATGACCAGCAAACCCCATTAAAGCGCCTATCAGCTAATGAGCAAACAATTGCCATGCAACATGTGAATGGCCTTGCTGAGAGGCCGTGCTTACGGCGTAGGTTTTATTGTCGTTTCTTTGGAAATCATAACAAAACTATGGTTTATATCGCAAAGTACTCATTTAAACTGCACAATACGGCTTCATGTAACTCTCTAGATACATCCACAGAATAATGTACTTAATGAGATGCAAGGGTATATAATTATATATTGTATATAAGTCCATATGTATATACAGTGTATATAAGTCCATATTTGTCCATTGCTAGTATCATGGATAAACTTTCGCGATAAATCACACGTATTGGGGCGAAAACAATTACGGTTAACAAATGCAACATTTTGAAAACTAGACAGACGCGTTTCCATCGTCATCATCATCAGTTCCGACATTTGCTTGACAGCTCTTCAATCAATTCCTCAATCAGCTAATCTCTTCATATTTACGTACCTATCTGGAATATTTTACTCGAGAGGGTTCCATAACGCCTTGATAAAAGGAAAAGGTTGGAGTAGCTGCGAAACTGGAAATTAATGTGGTGGTTTACGCTTGCCTTCCACATCCACCTTGATTTCATCATGCTCAGGCCGCAAAATATTCAGACTAAGCAAGTTTCGCAAACCGTTATACGGATACAACACAGGGCAAGAACAAAGTAAATAAATGGTCAATTAGTACGAATAGAGCTAACTATTTTGTTGGTTGTGTGAGAATTTCTTGTACCATATTTCAAAATAGTATTGAAAAGACGTGACGAAGAAAGAGATAAGGTATTACGCGCAGCATGCAGAGGGGTGAGTAATTTGATGACTCGAAGAAAAAATACCTTCGGGAGAGAGCCGATAATTAAATGTAATGCGAAGAATAATAGGAAAATCAAATGCATCAAAACATAACCTGGTTGGTAGAAAGCTATCAATCAATAAATGCATAATATAATTAAAACAATTTAACGCTAAAATCAAGAAAGAATTGATCGTTAAAGGTTAATGATAAGGGGTAAAAACATACGTGAAATAATGGACCAAACTAACAGTCAACTGGGATTCATCAAAAGAGTCCTGGGAAAATGTGACGATCAAGTACGAGAAATTAGCCCCTTTGCTAGACTAAATTTGGAATACGCTGCCATTATATGGGATCCTTACAACATAGGCTTATATAACTAACTGGAATGTGTTCCGCGAGGATAGGCAAGATTTTTAAAGGAACAGTACGATTATTAGCGTAAACACGCTATGAAATGGCATAAAATGGGAATCATTGTCAGATCCCAGGTTGAATTAAGACTCGATCTCTTAAATAAATTCAAAGATAATATTCTCACGACGTTTAATATATTTTACAAACTCCAACTTATTATGGTAAACTGGACCATAATCATACAATTAGAGAAATCGATTGCCAAACTGACATATTCAAGATGTCTTTCTTACCTTGTGCAATTAGAGATATGAATAGCCACGAATTTATCCAATAGTACAAGGACTTTAAGACACCCCAACTAACTGGTTGTTTTTACATGCTTGCTTCGCTATTTTTATCTTTTTTAAACTGAGATATTTAGACTGGAACATTATTACTAATCCTTTTTATGCATAGTATAAAATGATTGCTCGGTTTGAATTCACTCCTGCCACACATCTTCATGGTGGTCTGCTGAGTATTATGTAGATGCGGATGCATGATAAAATTGACCGCTGCACATACTTAAAGTTTAATTAATAATTTAAAACTACAACACAATCGTTGCATCAAAAAAGCTTCAAGTGAGACAAGAAGCGGAAAACACATATAACAAACACAAAGCTCCACAAATATTCCCTTGTGTCAAGGAGACATTAATTTTCTCCGTCACACTGGCATTTAATATAGGATTCCCAATCATTTTGTCCACGCCTGCGCGTGCAGGATAGGAGAAACACAGAGTACGGTACTCGTGTATTCTCCGCCATCTCCTCGAAGGTATTTGCGACGCAACCTTCAATTTACAGCCTCTTCCATTAGTTCTGGAAGGTATTTCCGACGGAAGGAATCCGTTCAGGATACTCTTTGGGAGGGATCAAATTTGAGCTCCTTATTTTTACGTCTTGGTCTCGGGAGGCAAGGCAACTGCTCGTTTGTCTGTTGTCCGGAATTCCTATTTCCAGTGAGACGAGACGGCACTTCGGTGAGGACACAATTGGAGACCTTAAGAGCCAACGTCACATCCACGTGTTATATCTTTTCTATCAACCTCCCTGAATCGGTGGTAAAAGGGAGAAGGGGTGGAAGGAGGAAAATCTCGAGGAATCCCAAGGGCTAAATACTAAGGACAAAAAGCAAGGATGGTAGATAGAAAATAAATCATTAAGTAGGAGAATGTGGGGTGCATATGAGGTGAGAGAGAGGTTGGAGATAAGGAAATATGGAATAAACGCACGGATGGCAATATTTGCAATGAGGATAGAGAAGAAATTAAGATTTTCTACTATCATGTTAAGGAAGACTCCAACGAATTATGAAGTAGATGTCATTTTTGTGAAAATTTCAGGACACATTATTTTTTGGCCCTTCTATCGATTGCCAATAAAATAATTTGGCCTTTACATAATATATTTGAAGAAAAAAGATGTTGGAACTCAGATATTTTATACGTGGCTATACGGCAGAGCTTGGCTCTTGCAGTAAAATTTGCAGATTAATAATGTAAAGAGAAATGTCGTTTTGACGAAAAACTAACATTAGATGCGCAATTTTATGTAGAATTTAGCATTGTAAAAAAGTGCTCGCCTTACCACACTTGTTTAATTGATATTAATAAATGTTTGCTCGAAAAAAAGCAGAAAACCCATAGTTACATGAAAGTGGCGCTACTGTATGTTGTTATCATTGGTAACGGTACAAGTGACGGAACATGCCTACAAACCTATTTACTAACTTAATTTAGATGTATACATTACGAAGTTCCTTCTTATATTTTTTATGTAATTTAAATACTTCATTGGCTATTGATATGGTATGTGGATATTATTATTTTGGAAATAAATGTAACGATATCTATTCAATAGGGATCAATAAATAGAGAGAAATAGAAAACTGCAGTTGGATAGCATTAGCTCAGAAAAAAATCATTCGCCTTCACCGGGACTCAAACCCAAACCCCCTGATTTCCGGCCAAATGCTCTACCAGTTGAGCTACCAAGACGTCACCTTTCTCTGTGGAAATTATAGAGGTTTAAAAGGAACAAGATGTTGCCGGACTGCTGGACATATTATGTCACAAAGCAGCCGAAGAGGTGCACCACCATCCTGGAGGTCAAAGTCGATTTTGAAACACTAAGTTGCCTACTTAAAGCAAATTTAAAGCTCACGAGCAATCCGTGAAAACGATAACGACGTTACTCACTGAAATTGCACAACTGCAGCAATTCCATAGAGAAAATGTCATTGAAAAACTATCACCGTTTTTTTTTGCTATTTTATACAGTTTTCGCGGCTAGCTCGCAAGCTTTGAATTAGCACTGAAAAATAACAAAATAAAAGTGGCTGATAGGAAATGAATAGACATTTACTTAGTAATGGAATCAAATATTCTTTTTTTCCTCGTAAGACTAACAATATTGTCCGAGAATGTACACAAGCAAAACACAACTTACTGAGCTGAAGACTTGCTGGCGCTGTAGGGTTTTACTGTTACGTTACCGCTACATACAACAGGACTGGACCGCGACCATCCAATAGGAATAAAAAGTGCTAAAGCGTCGGATCAATAATAAATTATGCTCCGATCCACTGCCTAATAACCTTGGCGTTTTAACACGAAGCACAAGAGAATTCAACCCTCATCCTCAGC
Source organism: Platycnemis pennipes (assembly GCA_933228895.1). Taxonomy (NCBI): domain Eukaryota; kingdom Metazoa; phylum Arthropoda; class Insecta; order Odonata; family Platycnemididae; genus Platycnemis; species Platycnemis pennipes. The sequence continues at coordinate 17,400,543 of OW121856.1, forward strand.
TACACTACTTCATCAACTGGACATCAGAAAATTGCCGATATAATGTTACATAGAAAAAATATATGTAAAACATCGTTAGAACGACCAAAGACTGGTATACACAACCTGTATAGTCTGTATTGCATGATGCATGTATTAACAACCAATCCCTATATTACTATGCATATACTAACAACCTAGTTGCATGAGACCCTATTGTGTAACATGTTTCCATTTAGTAGCTTGTTTGTATGTTCTTAGTGCATGCTTGGTGTTCTTCACCCCCTGCCACAAACCCTCGCGGTGGCTTGCACAATAATGCGTAGATGTAGATGTATTAGTGTTAAACGTTTTAGTGCAGAGTTGATACATTGTTTGATTTCTTTTTACAACTTACTACACTGTAAAAAGTTTATCTGATTTTCACTGCGATCTGAATTTAAACGCAGTCTGATTTTACGGTAGTGGACTAAATTTAAGATTAAACATGCGTGAAAATTAGATACACCTAACTATATATTAATAATAATTAGATACACCTAAATTAGATACACCTAGAAGGACCTAACTACTGCATATTGACGGCAGTGATCTGAAATTCAGACTTCCTGGGCTGAACATAAGCACGGCTTGGTTGGCTCCACAATTGGAGCTATCCAGCCAATAGCAAAGATTGATGGTTGAAGCGTAACCAGGGAGCAGGATGTCAACAAGGATTACGAAGCGTAAAAAAGTCAAATTCGAAGTCTAGTGAAATTTCATTGTAAGTAGGTGAAATAAGTTTCGTGCGATGATTTAATGGTGTATGTGGCGTTGATACTTAGTTTGTTTTCAGAAGGGAGCCACGTGTATCTGAGTGACGTATCCTGAGACTAAACTTCCTTATTTTGTCTACGTGGCAGCGTTGTAAGAACTAAAAAATAGTCGCTCTCGTCAAATGACAGTTCCTGCCTCAATTTGTAGATACTGACACACATACGTGGTATCGAAGACTTTGAATGGATTAATTTGTTTCCAATAGAAGTACAAATTTCATATTATCTTTGAAGTTATTGTTAATGTGTTCCCATTTCAACCTGAAATCTTTTTCAATGCAAATTCTCTGACTTATGCTTGCTCTATTGAAGAATTTAGTCAGTAAAACACAATATTCGAGTAAAAATATGTAAAGTTAGGGTTTTGGTTCGTATTCGTGTGAAGTGTTTAAATATGTTGTTTTTATAATTAAACAACTCCTTAATGTAGGCTTTAATTTCAATAGCAACCCCTATTGTTACGTGGGATTTATTTTAAGATAGGCCCATGATGAATTTAAGACAGCCCTGGTCTTAAATTCAGCAGGAGTCTATCTTAAAAAAGTCCCATCTGGTCTGATTTTCAGTCATTCGCCTACCTTATTTTTAAACAAGATATTGGTTCTAAAATTCAACATACACTGTCTTAAAAATGTTGCATCTGAAATTCAGTTCACCTTTGTACCTTAAAATCAGATAAACCTATTACAGTGCATAAATAATATTTGTCAACTTGAAATATGTGTGGTTTTTCGCAAACATATAGCCAATTTACATTTTCAGCAGCGGCGCGTTACCAGAGGTCTTTATTGATATTATCGTGGACTTTATTGATAAAAAACAGCATTAGGAACTGAACAATCGATCCTCTGCAGAGAAAATTGCAGAGATGAAATAGAAATGACATTGACCCCTGCCGATACGGCTAGCTGTGGAGAATAATTGTTGACTTCGGGAGCATAAGGCGGTGTCCGACACTCGGTGACCACCGTTGTAAAACGGTACCACCGCTTAAGGCAGGAGGGAAAACCGAAGAGGAGAAGCAGGAGAGTTGGAAGGAGGGCGCTTTGCTTTATTCATTCGTCTTCAGAATGGAGCAATGCACGTTTTCCCTCTCAAATGTAAAGCGCTGCCGTTAGCGTCGGCCAAAGAGCGTTCCCACCCATCTATGATGCATGAGCACTCGATTTGCTGTCTTAAGGAGGAGTGCTCAGTGAGCGAGAGGATGGACCGCTCGAAGCAGCGGACGGGGAACTTGAGGCTAGATTAAAGTAAGATTAAGATGATGGCAACCCAAGACCCTTTCTACTATCCCAGACCCCCTCTTCAACAATTTTTATTTTGTTGCTAAAATGTATTTGATTTTAAAGGCCAATACTACGTGGAACTCCATGTTTGGGTTGTTGTAGTGCGTAATGTTGGTAAAATCCTAAATATATATCACCATTTTAGGGCTGCTGCCGCGTAAATAGATACACAATCAATACATATGAAAATTGGAATTAAGAAAACGATTTACCCAATCTCAGCAAGAGACTTCAATTTTCACCCTAGTTTCCATTTATAAATTTTCTATGCACCTAGGTTGATGTCCATTTTCTGTGATGTCCCTCAGTAATTGTTGAAGCAGGTTCTATGAAAAAAACCTAAATTCTTTATTACAACCTAACCCATATTTCCTATAAACCCCTGCTCCGTCTCTGTCGCAGGAATTATTTTCTGTGGGGGGTTTATCTGTTCTTCGGGGTATATCCATAGCTGGGATAGTTAATCAAAAAATTAACTTCGTTAATGCATTAAAAGCTACTCAAAATGTTAACTTCGTTAATCGTTATCTTGATGAAAATTTAACGCGAGTTAAAGTTATCCGTTAAAGTTAAAAATCTATATGAAGTTGTAGGCAATTTTTAATCATATACCACTTAACATTTACGTATTTTTAATGCCAATGAATATAATAAGGTTTCGCGGTCAAAAATACTTCATAAACAGTATAGCTTAGGTAATGTAGACTTATACACATGAGGTATGCAGTTTCATAGTAATATACCGTTTCCGTCAGTAAAGTTGGACCTGACGCTGTTTGTATTTGATCGTGGAAATAGAAACCTTGTGATGCACCGCTACCGGTAGCTGCGATACCAAAAGATTCACCAATATTTTGCTGGCGTAGTTTTGTGCCATTAGATGGTGAAAAAACTATTGCCAGTCCTATTGACATAATAAGATTCTACAGCTCTTGAAGAAGCCTTAGGTTTTCGTTTTCCCGCGAGTTGATCCTGCCTTTACTTTTTCTTCAAATTGAACGTATTTAGATGCATACGTCTCTTCATGTCTTGTTTATTGTTTTGGGTGGAAACGTGAGCCTTGACTGTGTAAATTGTGTCTGTAAAAGTTACCTAAAAGTCTGATTGCAGTACAAACGCTGAGTTCTCTAGATTGAATTCTCAAAACAACTCCTTCAAAAAGTTATTACATGGCAATCCAGATGGCTCTGAACAAAAGTAACGCATTTAAATTAACGGAATTAAAAGTTAACGGAAGTTAATAACACCGTTAATAGTTTTTGGATTTAACTTAAAAGTTAAATCGTTAAGCAATATGATAACTTCGTTAATTAACGATTAACGGATTAACGCTTTTCTGCCCAGCTATGGGTATATCTGTTCATCATCATCAGTCATCTTTCCTCAGATTGGTTTTACGCAGCTCTCCACTCAATTCTCCTATCAGCTAATCTCTTCATATTTACGTATTTCTTCTTTATCACATCCTTCATCATTTGTTCTGTATATCTCATACGGGACCTTCGCTTGTCATTGTTCCCGTTGACTTGTCCTTCGACAATAATCTTCATCAGGCCATCATGTCTCGTGACTTGGCCGATTACGTGGGACGACTTCTTCTTAGGGTTTTCAAACGACTTTTATGCCACACTTCATAAGTGTGCACTGTTTCTCACTATCTATTTAATCTTCATCATATTAACACTACAAAAATGTATTAAACTTTTTATCATCATTGATCAGCAATTTTGAGCTTGGTTTCACGCATCTTGCCCACGAAGGTCTTCAATTAGCTAATCTCTTCATATTTTCGTATTTCCACTCTTTCGCACCCTTCATCACATGCTATACACGGCTTTTGCTTCCACTTTGAGATTAACGCCAAAGGGTTGAAACCAGTTGGAATCGTTATGTACAGCGTGGAATAATACAACGTGCATTTGATTTCATACTGTCTTCCAAACTCCATAAATTGCCCTCTGGACTCTTTCAGGTTTAGTGGGTATGTTATATTTGTAGAAATGAGATCGTCAATAGTTCTAGATATTCAGAAGAGTAATCAAGGGCAGGACAATGATATTACTGAATGCCAGTAGATAGAAGGAAAAAGGAATGGTAGCTGGAGGCTAGGTAACGTCCTCGCCTGCTTATCCTGGTGTCGCGGGTTCGAGTCCCGCCTGGGTGGGTTTTTCTCCACCCCGGGCATGGATGTGTGTCAAGTTTTATTGGTCCAGTCCCAGGGAAACATGATGATAGGCCTATGCTTATTGGGAGCCCAGTGGTATATGGACCAACAGAAATGTTTTAACCCTATGGCCAATGGTGCCAAAAGAGTTTTTTAAAAAATCCGCATGAAACAGATAAATGCATAAGACTAACGAAGAATATCACGTTGCCAACATCTTTACATGGAAAGGTTCTGAAATACTGAATTCAAATTAAAACAAAATAATAACATTGCAAATATCCAACGGTCTAGGATTTATATTAAATTCCAAAGCCTTAAGTTACAACCTACACAAACTGTATTACGACCCATATATCTCCTGACATATGTATGTCCCACTTCAAGATGCATTGAAAAATTTAAAACTTTTATTTAGGTTCCTTACCTGGTAAACACTTTCACCCTCACGAGAAACCATCACTCCCAAATCAGAGGTATAATAAGCTTTAATTCGAAGGATTTTGACACAACCTTAGTGCCGAGTTCCCGCTAAGTCACAAGCACATAAGACACTGTTTAGAGGGTGCCGCCTACTTATTCATGCGGTCACTTATTCAACCTTAGGTACAGCTCCACCCAATGCGGGAGCGGTGAAGAAATGCATACCAAATGAAAGATTATCAATGCACGGAATAATGCGGGACCCGAGAGGATTGACCCGAAAGGTGATGTTTCCCCAGTCTAAGGCCTCATTTCCTAGAGGCCAGTGCCGTTGGCTGCTTCACGGCATGGGAAGTAATCTATATCTACACGATACCCTGTAAGTCACCGCGAGGGTGTGTGGCAGGGGGTGAAGATCTCCAAGCATGCACTACCGATATGCAAACAAGCAACTATAGAGTCTCATGCAACTAGACTGTTAGCATCTATAGTAGATAAGACAATCTATCTCTCTAATCTTATTTATCTGATCGAATCTAGAATTATACGCTGGTGTTTTTAATATGTGCCTAACATCTTTAGTAAAGCTATCCGATTTCAATTTCTCTAATAGATATAATCTGTACTTTAACCTACGCTCTGATAATGATTCCCACCCTAATTCTTGTATTAATTCTGATATACTACTCAACCTATCGTAACACCTATTAACTAACCTAGCTGCTACACGCTGCACACCGTCTAGTTCTCTGATCAAATCTGATTAATTCGGATCCTATGCACTGGCTGCATACTCAAGGTGGGGCCTAACTAGTGAAAAGTAACACCGCTCTTTTGTCTTCTCATCACAAATTCCCAAGTACTCTTTTTATAAATCCTAGGTTTCTCTTACCCCGGTCCGCTTATTTCCCGGATGTGTATTTCCCACGTGATGTTCGGTAAACAAACAAATAAATATAATCATTAGAAAAATATACCCTAAAATGCAACACATAACAGAAAAATACGTAGGGCAGAAAGCTTGGGATTGGGATTTTATGGACAAGGAGATGATATAAAGGGATTCAACTGGGCGATACATTATCTGAAGACTGATTTGAAAAAGGGGGCGGGTAGAGAAGAGGTCAAGGGTGGGTTACTGCGAGGCTGGGGGGTTGAAAGATTTTGGGAAGCGGTAGAATAGGGGACGCCTGGATATTGAGTCTGAATTTGGGAATGTCAAAAAGGGAGGTATGTAATTAAAGGAACTGTGGCAGTACACACCATTTTGGACTCGGTCCATAAAAGTTACATTCACACTTACACCAGACCTCTATTCTTAAAACTGCACCACTATCCGCTAACTTGTATTAAAATCTGCTTACTTGCAATTTTTCATAATTTACTATTAAACGCCATCGCATACACCTTATTTGAGACTAATAACATAGAATTCACTCCTCTATACACTACATAAACACACTTTGTAGCCCCTTATTGAACAAAACATTCCCTACAAGGCATAAAACATCGCTGCACCTCACTTATCCTGTCTAATCCTTCCACTTATTTCGTTCTCCCTCCATAAAGGTGAAAGAATCTCGTTACGTTATTGATAAAAAAATATGCTCTCATTAATAAGCATGTACATATTTTTATTCGTCTCATGATTTACCGATGCTAACAAGTTTCTTTTTGTAAAGCTATGGTCCCAAAATAAGAATGTCATCCTCACGATGACATGAAAAGAAAAAATGTTTCGCTTCCACTCCATATCGCTGGAAGCTACAAAATTAACGTCTTCCTAGTTTATATTTCCTCACCTGCTACGTGCTTGGCTTCTTTTTAAAGTCGTGAAAACAAGTAGGTATATTTATTAATTTTTAACTTTATTTTCATCGAATGGAATCCCGGAATTATCTTTATTTCTTCGTTTCACCACTACTGCAAGGCCCAAGAGAGGTATTTATTACTATGAATACCATCCTATATTTTCTCATTTTAACAACTTCCATTCCGTTCTTGTGTATCTTCGCGGATTTTAAAAGTCCTCCATTTTCTTCGCTCATGAAAGCATCTAATCTTTCAATTATGCAAGATATTAACGTGAACATATTTTATCACTACTAAATCATGCATGCTCTTGGAAAGAAGAGTTGATAAATTAATCCATGCATACAAATCATCGATTGAACCATAAGTATTAAATTATTTTGTGCAAACAAATAATTAAGTTCATTTATAGTTAACATTTCACCTGTCTCGTGATTGAATACATAATATTCTTCACGGGATTATGACACTGTGCCTCTCAGGTGCATGCAAGAATTGTATACGCGGAGTAGTATTTTTCATGGCATAATGGTAGTAAGGATAGACTTAAATGGATAAAATGAAGCTTTGTTCCCTTTATGCCTCTTAAACTGAGAAATATTTCATTATATTTATGCGGAATTGAGCAAAGATTAATTTCATTTATATAATATCGCACTCCACCAAGCTAACATGCAAGCTATTTCTATGATAAGAGTCAAGTTATTCACCTCCTACCCCACACCTTTGCAGTGGCTATCAGGGTATTATGTAGGTGTAGACAATTGCTCCGCATGTCTTCCTACTCTTATGTCCGTATCCACCTTATTGATTTCCGTTTCATCTCTTGCAATAAGTATTCTTTTATCGTGGCAACCGTTTTCTCTTTTCCTGCCGTTCATACATCCGCAAAAGGCACCGTGGTCATTTGCATTATCCTACAACCTCACCCCTCTCCTCTTTTTTTCTTCACATCGACTACGATCTATAGATAGTATCAGAGATAATGGTATGTACGGATAGCATGAGGTAGACTTTGACTATTGTTTTATTTAGGGCTAGATGAGGCCGGATGGCCCCCTCTACTCCTAGCCCATGGCTCATAAGAGTACATCGTAAGCGGTTAGGTATTTGGTTCGCAAGCCCCTAATATTTTCGTGAAATACATTTTTGCCATAAGAATAGGTGTGTAATTAAAATAGTGGTGGCTGTACTGAAGCAAAATCTTGGTATTTAGAATTTTTTACAGTGAGTTTTTGTGCAGTGGAAACTGTTGCAATCGGTTGGTCTGTTTTGGTGGGGACTACTGCTACCCGCTATTAATCGCCCGCTGATCTTTTGCTAAAGATAAAATCTAGTTTTACCCTGAAATATATCAGTAGCATTAGATATGAAGTTTAAAAATGCAAGATTACGAATAAATAGATGACTGTAGCAAAAAATAAAATTTTATAAGAAAAAACTTTACGACTACTATGCATTAGCCAGATTTAAAAAAAATGATAATACACAGAGAAAAACAAAACACTGTAAAAAGTTGATCTGATTTTCAGTGCGATCTGAATTTAAGCGCTGTCTGGTTGTAAGGCAGGAACACGGATTTAAGGTACGGAAGAGGCAGGAACATGGATGGTTGGTACAGGAGCAGTTAAGCAGGAAGCAGAGGAAGCAGGATTCTGGATGGTCTGATTTTCAGTCGTTCACCTGCCTTATTTTTAGACAAGATATTACTGCTGAAATTCAACATACCCTGTCTTAAAATTGTTGCATCTGAAATTCAGACCGCTTTTGTACCTTAAAATCAGATCTACTTTTTACAGTGAAAGAGAAGTCCGATAAATGAAATAAGAAACACTTGAAGGATAAAGAATAAAGAATGATAGTAATAGGATTAGATGATAAAATAGAAAGAAAATGCTAACCAAATCCACAAAAATAATAAACTTTACTACAACCCGGGTTTCACTGTATTACAGCATAATCAGGCGACCTCCGTCCACTCTATTACAGCATAATTAGGTCATCTGATGATGCTGTAATACAGTGAAACCCGGGTCGCAGTAAAGTTTATTATTTTTGTGGATTTGGATCGTGTTTCCTTTCTATTTTATCATGTTTCGCTTCCACTCCATATCGCCAGCATCTTCAGAATTAGGATGAGGTGACTTATCAGAAGGAATTTCTACATGGATATTTGAATCTGTACATGGGGAAAGAGAAAATGGGGAGCGTGTAGAGGAAGATCAACGGATCATATTCGGTAGGTCCCTAGAAAGTGTTTAATAAGTCTATTTTTATTTAGGTTTGATTTTACTTCGGATGGCAATGATTTGAACTCCAGGTTGTGTAAAAATAACCAGCCATTCTTGACAAACGGTGACATGGGATCACAAATAATTGGCTGGCTGGCACAGAGGAATCTCCCTCTGAAGTAGATCAGATACTACCCTAGGACACCAGCAGGGACTCGGATCTACAGTACATTACTAACCCGTGCCCATAATCATTTTCCTCTGCATATGTTTTCCACGCAATCCATTTCCCACCCTGCCCAACATGCATTCAAGCCGGCCTCATCTACATCTATATAATACTCTGTAAACCACCGTAAGGGCGTATGGTAGGGGGTGAACCATCAACAGGCATGCATTATCAGAAATATCACTTGCATCTAAATATACGCAATACCCTGCAAGCCACCGCGAGGGTGTGTGGCAGAGGTTTTTATTATTGTTTCAATATATTTTTTCATAGACCCGAAAACAGACCAGCTGGCCTCTCATATCGCGAATTTATAGCCAACTCATAGAACCATGCCCTGGGTGGCTAAAATCCAATTCAGGCGGGACTCGAACCTGCGACTCTGGGAATAGCGGATTAGGACTTAATCCCATCGCTTCTGAGGCTACTTTCCCATACTACTTAACAAAAACATGACGATAGTGCATGCTTGGTGATCTTCACCCCCTGCCACACACCTTTGCGGGGATTTCAGGGTATCGTATAGATGTAGATGTAGAGGAACAAAAAAATACTACCCCGCTGAGGAAACTACTCACTTGAAACCATCCCCTGTAGGATTAGAGGTTCATTCATCAACGACAGGGGAAGGACTTGACAAACCTAATTTTAAACGTACTTTATAACCACAAAATATTTTCCACGCAGGTTTATTCCTAATATTTCATGTCCATTTCAGGTCCATTAAATATTTTCCTGAAGGATCATTTTTCGATGTGTCATCCCATGCTTGTACCAAATTCCTACTTAGTCCATGTAAGTTCATAGTTCCCATACATATAATTTCATAATTTAATTTAGTTACAGAAATTATTTCCTAATTAAAATAGGTCACTCACCACAATCCCTTCCATCCTTATCCTTATACCTTTCCTCCCGGTCTGAAGCGCCTATTAGTGCGGAAACAGACTTGAAAACACCCATGAAATTAAAATATTGGACGGTGAGAGATCCTCAATGCCTTCCATTCCTATCCTCTTACCTGTCCTACCGGTCTGAAGCGCCTATTAGTGGGCAAACAGACTTGAAAACACCCATGACAAATTAAAATATTTTGTATTAATTTGAATTATCTAACAATTTATGGTAATGTATAGCACACATTTCACCATGTCTCATACCAGTATTATTCAAATTTTCCTTGGGGTGGTAGCATGTTATCCTTGGTTCAATGTAAGTAGTGTATAAACGGAGCACTATCTTTTTGCCTGCCTTCTTCTACGTCTACATCTACATGCACGTCATACCTTGCGAGCCACCGTTGGGTGTTCGAAAGGTGAAGATCATCAAGCAAGCACAATTTACATGCAACTATGCCATAACGAGGCCTACATGCATGCATATGCCTTGCACACATGAAACCCATGCAATGCTAACCATGCAACTAAGAGCTACCAACTATGAGCTACCACTTCAGACAACCCTAAAAATATTTCACCTACCTAACCCTTTGCTATGCTGCCTATTATTCTCTCTAATGGTACGCGAGAAAAATGACATTTTAAATGTATTGGTACGAAAATCTATCGCTTTAATCTTATTTATCTGGTCAAATCTAGCATAATACCCAGGGAGTTTTACGTACAAACATACCTATCATCTTCAGTGAGCCACTCCGTTTTAAATTTCTGCAAGATTTTTAATTATAATTTAACCTATAAACATAATTACTACCATTCTGACTCTTCTATTATTTCTGATACATTGCTAAACCTATCGTGACGCCTTTTAACAAATTAGCTGCTCTACGCTGCACACTGTCTAGTTCTCTGATCAAACCTAATTCATTCGGATCCCATACACTTGCTGTATATTCTACGTTGGCCCTAACTAATGAAAATTAGCATTACGTTTTTGCCTTCTCCTCACATTTCTCTAGCACCCTTTTGATAAATCCTAGCTTTCTCTTCGCTTGGCCGCATATTTCCCGGATGTGTCTTCCCCACCATAAATCTTTAGTAATTGTATCACCTTAGTACCTAATGGATTCCAAGATTTCAATAACCGTTTCACTTATAGTATACGATCGCTCTAACGAATTGTACCTCTTCCAATGGTTAATAGTAACACACTTTTTTATTTTCAGTTCTGCATGGTAGCCTTCATGGCAGTAAATGGATTCCTAGCTTTCAATAGTCGTTTCACTTATAGTACACGATCGCTCTAACGAATTGTACCTCTTCCAATGATTTATAGTACGAGGGCAGTTTGATAAGTAAGTGACTTTTTGAATTTCACGCGCAGTAACTTTAAATGCAACGCTGCTCCCGTCAACTGTTATCTATTAATAGCCTACTGTCAAATTTTGAGCAAGCTGTGCCATTTAGTTTGTGTTTGACAGCCACTGAAAGCAGACAACCTCGTAAATTTTAACAAAAATGGAAAAAGTGAATTTAGTGTGCTGATTAAGCATTAATTTTTGCGTAAAAAAACATCACCGAAACCAAGCAAAGGCTTGATAAATACTATGGGGACTCTTCACCATCAAATTCAATGGTTAAGAAGATGTTTACTGAGTTCCTTTGTGGTCGTACCAGCACAAGTGACGCCGAACGTTCAGGTCACTCAAAAGAGGTCGTCACGCCATAAATCGTCGATAAAATCCATGGAATGATATTGGACGATCAGAGAATGGAAGTGCGTAAGGCAGCTGAGGCTGTATTAATTTCAATTGAGCGGGTAAATCACATTTTACATGAATATTTGGGCATGAAGAAGCTTTCCACGCGATGGGTGCCGCGATTTCTCACCCTCGACCATAAGATCAACCGTATGACAATTTCAAAGGAGTGTTTGGCGATGTCCAGCCGCAATCAGAAGGAGTTTTTTTGCCGTTTCGTTAACGCAGACGAAACCACACCAAAAAGACACCACACCAAAAACCAAGAAACAATCAAAGAAGTGGGTTTCTTCGGGTGAACGTGCACCAAAGAAGGCCAAGTTGGGTCGGTCGGCCAACAAGTTCATGGCCACAATTTTTTGGTATGCACGCGGTATCATTAAAATTGATTAGCTTTAAAAGGGTAAAACATCACCGGCGATTATTATTCAGAGCTTTTGGACAGATTCTACATTGATTTGAAGCAGAAACTACCGCATTTGGCAAGGACAAAAGTGCTGTTCCTTCAAGACAATACAAGGGTGCACACGTGTGTAGTCACCATGGCCAAAATCCATAAATTGGACTACGAACTGCTACCCCATCCAGCATATTCTCCAGATTTAGCCCTCTGCGACTATTTCCCGTTTCTAAATCTGAACAAATGGCAGGTGATAAGAGATTTAAGTTGAAGAAGTTATCACTGAAACAAACGCCTATTTTGAGGGCCTTGAGAAAACCTATTATTTGGAAGAAATAAAAAAGTGGAAAAACGCTGGACGATGTATAGAGCTAAAAGGAGACAATGTTGAGAAATAAAGTCCTTATTTTCCGAAAAAATATTTTTTATTCAAAAAGTCACTGACTTATCAAAATACCCTCGTCACACACTTTTATATTTTCAGTTCTACGAGGTAGCCTTCATGGTAGTAAGTGTTCTCTCTGAATCATAATGCATGCCTGGTGATGTTTCACCCCCTGCCACACACCCCACACCCTTGCGTCGGCTTGCAGTATATTATGTAGACGTGATTCCCCACCGTGCATTTCCTCCGTGTCGCACGCTAGACTCCCAACGGGAGTTGGGAAGTGGGTCGCCGGCGAGCAATAATGGGGAAGAGCGACCTCTATCCTGAAATGGGTCAAACGTCTGGGCGCATAAATTATTCTGAGTATTATGTCTGAGCGACCTCCTGGCTACACCCTGGCTACAGGGTGACCGAGGATAAAATTGTAAGCTGGAGGGGACAATGGAGTCCTCACGCACGTGACCAACGAAGGGACGGCGGTCACGCCATCGCCGTTAGGACACGTTGGCCCTGCCACATAAACAAGGGCCGGCACTGATGCCAGGAAAGAGCGATTGTCATTTGCGATTGCTGAGGTTGCTGGGATCGCTGATTTTAGACTTGGCTCTTCACAATACAGTTATTGACCACAACCGCACATCGCCACATGATGAAGTTAGTGCCTTCTAACTTAATTGGAGGATATGTTGTGGAAATCAACCCGCAAATATACACCCAACAAGTTTAGCTTCCTTCGTTTACCTCATTGTTTTCGATTCGCAAAACTTGGTTTTCTCTAAGTACGCAAATTGGAGGCACGCAACTTACATCATCGCCTTCCTTTAAAAATTTCTATCGCGATTCAAATAGCATTTTAATGCTGAGCATACCACAATATTTTATAGAGCAATTTAAAAATTTTGAAAACGGGTTGGAAGCAAAGGTGGCCTAACCAGTGCTTTGATTGTGCGGCATTTCATTGTCTTGTATTGGCATCTTGTATAAACATGTGACATAAATCATGAGAAAATTACGACTCATTTTATACAGAAATAAGTTCAACCAAATTTACCGAAGTGACGTTTCTCTCCACAACTCTCGAAAAATGACGCCATTTTACATCGTTACTAAAATAAGAAACCTCTACACAATTATTAAAAATTATTTGCTACCTTAGAAAATCGATCGACCGAGTGATAAATGAAGAAGTTCTAAGAAGAGTAGGAGAAAAGAGAAGTCTGCTGAAAACTATAAAAAGAAGACGGGACAACCTAATCGGCCATATCTTAAGATACGATGGGCGGATGGAGACAAACGTCCTCGATGGAATATCACGCTCTTCCTTCGAACTGCTGTTCAAAGCGTGACGTGTGCAATTCGAACGAGTTATGAAAGAGCGTTGGTCGCGTGCTCGAAGGTCGTTTTGGATCAGTCATCAAATGCCTCGCCGCTTGGTAAACCGTGTCGGAATGGTCAGAGAGATCGGAATTGACCTGAAGGAGGTGGTCCTTTTGGCAAACAATTCATATGCATTAATTAAGAGTTTTGGCCGTGTGTGTATTCTTTCACTAATGTTTCCACGACCACAATCTATAAATAGTATGGTTGAAAGATATTCCTCATATTGAGCTTTATTCCTACTTGTGAGGAGTGACTGGAAAACCCAGTTTCAATGTTTTGATTCCAGGAGAAAGTTTTTAATCTGTTCTAGGCAGAATATTCCACATTTTCAGTGCGAAATGTTTCTAATGCATAAAAAACGAAATTATTGCGTATTTTTCCCATTATGTGCACTCCACTGTAAATTCTCCAGTAAGCATAATACTTAGAGCGTATATCTGGAGCATGTTTCTTTACGGTACACAGGCATGGACGATGACAGCAACGGAGAAAAAAAGGTAGCATTCGAAATATGGTGCTAGCGAAGAATGATGAAGATAAAATGGATCGACCGAGTGACAAATGAAGAAGTCCTAAGAAGAGTGGGAGAAAAGAGAAGTCTGCTGAAAACTATAAAAAGAAGACGGGACAACCTAATCGGCCATATCTTAAGACACGATGTCCTGATGGAGACGATCGTCGAAGGAAAATCTAATGGGAAGAATGGAAAAGGCAGGCCTCGTATGTATTATATAGAACAAGTCGTAAAGGACGTGAAAGAGAGGAGTTATGTTAATATGAAAAGGTTTGCCGATAGAAGAATCGAGTGGAGGGCTGCGTCAAACTAATCCAAGGATTGTTTTGACCCATGATGATGATGATGAAGCATAATACCATACATAAACGATTTCCGTACGCTTCTTCCAAACTTCTTTTGTTTTCTCACATATTACCTTGTGGAAGTTTTTAATATGCATAATAAAACGCAATGGTAATACTCCACACTAATTTAATGAGTCGAATATCCTAGACCTTGAAAATGGCACTGAGTTGCCGAAACCCGTGTCGACTATCATTAAATTAGTGTGGAGTATTGCATTTTATTATGCAGATACGTATATTCGTCTACCTTCTACCAACCTCTAGCCAGTAAATGTAATACTTACTCTAGCCATGCCAACTTTTAAGAATAGCAGTAGCGTAAGAACTATTTTGTATGAAAACGCAAGGGTAAAACTTAGCTTAAAAAATGCGGTAAAAAGGAGAGCAACACGTTGGGATAGCAACTCAAATGCTGCAAGTCCGACGCTCTCTCTCCTAGTGGTCTCCTGGGTCCATTGGGGGCTGAGGCGGCTTCGGGGGATGGCTTTCGTCCGGGGTGGAACATCAATTTAACCCTCATAAAAACTCTACTGTTCCCGATCATTGAATACGCCTTACTCCCCTGCAGCGACATCAAAGCGACCCAGATGAACCGTTTGCAGGTGGCTCAGAATGCCTTCATCCGCTACGCTCTCAACCCGAGATTTCAAGAACATGTGACCACTTGTACCGGAAGGAGAAAATCGGTCAAGGAAAGGAAGACTCTTGGCATCCTCCTTGCCGGCCACAACGTTCTGAGTAGGGCTGTGCGATACCACGATATATCGTCGACGATACTCGATATGCACTTGATATCGGGATTCAATATTTCGAAATGCCATATCACGATATCCCGATATGTCGATATCCCGATATATCGATATTTCGATATCCCGATATGACGATATCCTGATACCGGTATTTTTTATGTCGTCCTTATAATGAATCTATTTAGCACAATTTATCGGTAATGGTTGATCGGATTGAAGTGCTATAAACGGTCTCTTCCTTATAAAATATTACACTTTCTCAATCGTTAATTATATATTTTAAATTGTCTAATTTGTTACTGTTATTAACTATAACTTTTTTATCATAAAATTTGGATGTAACCCCATGGTGCGATTTCATCACTGAAAACTCGAAATCAACAAGAAAAGTTCTAATTTGTTCATAAAATTATTGTTTTTAAACCATAATTCGGAATTTTAAAAAATTTTTACCGTACTTCGACCAAGGGAAATATTATATTTCAGCTCATATGGGCCTTTTTAAAAATTGAAAAGAAGCTCTATTTTCTAAAAATATATACTCCTTGGCCTTAAGTTACCATATTATGAGTCGATATCCGATATTCCGATATGTCGATAACCCGATATGTCGATATCCCGATATATCCATATCACGATATTTCCCATTTATATCGCGAAACCGATATATCGCCGAATCCGCGATATCAGAATGATATCGTCGTGCGATATTCAAAACAGCATATCGCACATCCCTAGTTCTGAGGAACCGGATTCCCTCGTACTCACTGCGGAGACTGACGAGGATGGCCGAGGTGCATTCCCTAGGGACCAGGGGTGCGGAGATGGCCATGTTCATCTCACGGTACCGTTCGGCGCGCATGGCAGGGTCCTTCGCAGCATCCTTCGCCCGGGATTACAACAACCATCCGACAGGGCTGAACTAAAATATGTCCAGGGCTCTGGTTGTCAACTACCTTTTAGAGAGATATATTTGATTATCGGGGATCGGGTTGGTGTGGTGGCTAGAGTAGGTACTGGCCCCCCATCCCGAGGGTCCGGGTTCGATTCCCGGCACTGGTGGATTTTTCAGTGGAAAACCGGTCCCCACTTGGAGGTCATTTCAAGTTCAGTACTCCGTCCGTCGGATGGGACGTAAAGTCGTGGTCCCCTTGGAGACCATTTCGTTCAGAGGGGGCTAATGCCGACGCCAGGTTTCTCTCCACCCTTCCTCCGTACTCTAAAAACTCTTACTATTACCCAATTACCCACCTGTCCTTAATGGCGCAAATGACCTCAGCTGTCGGTCGCCTCCCCTGAATAACCAACCAACTATATTTGATTAGCTCTCTTAAACAATTTATTTAACATCCATTTATGGACTTTCACTTATTTATTGATTCAATCAGCCCTTTTGAAATCTTTGCCATTATTATTCTGCCTTTTTCTACTCCCATGTTTTCATTTATGTTTGCACTGCATCAGTGCAGCTCACCTCAAACGATGTTTTAAATGGCAATGTTTTAAATCCGTCTGCTCTTTTGTAATATTGCTTTTAATATGCTTTTATCTGACCCTTTTTTCAATTTATATTCCAATTATTCATGCCCTGGAATTCATTCCTACAGCACTCTGGTTTTTATGCTATTTTTTTAATTTCATGTTAATGCAAAAGGGCTAGTTTTTAAAAACTTTTGTTCCTTTTTCTTTTGATATGATGCTTTATACTATTGTATTTTATATAAGATTTTCTGTTGTGACATTTCTGCACCTTTACTGTGCGGCACCTCTTTTTTAATAAGCCATGTGCTAAATGTTTGTGACAACTCTTGACTGAACTTGCAATTTACCTGAAAGAGCCCTGGGCGGGGTAGAGAGGTCGACACCGTTCTTACCCGCCCAGGTAAAATATACAAAATGTCAAAGAACTCTCCTTCTACATATGATTTATATTTATCTTTTGGATAAGGAATACAATGATTGGACGTTGCGATTTTACCTTAGTAGGTGGATCAACGTTAAACCTAACTCTACCTCTACAAAGAATTACCATATGCTCCTAGCTATCACCCACTTCGTTTGCATAACGCTGATTAAAAATAAGATATTCCCACCGTGTGCTACTAAACAACTATTAAAAATGGATCGACCGAGTGTGCAACACGGAATTCCTCAGAAGAGTGGAAGAAAAGACATATTTTCAATACTCTTAGAAGAACACAAATTAATCGGCCACATCTTAAGACACGTTGACCTGATGAAGACAATCGTGTAGGGAAAAGTGAACGAGAAGAATGGAAAAGGCAAGACCCGCATGAGAGATAAGGAGCAAGTTGTGAAGGATGTAAAAGAGAGAAATTTCGTAGATATGAAGAATCGAGTATAGGGTTGCGTCAAATCAACCTAAGGGTTGTTGACCTATGGTGTTGATGATATTTAGTTCCACACAGTGTGAAATATGTGAAAATGAAGAAGATAGAAGAACCGAGTGAAGAGCTGCGTCAAACCAATCTCAGGGTAGCTGAAAGATGATGGTGAAAATTTTAAATACCTTTTCTGATATAATGAAGATTAATGGATAGACCGAGTGAGTAAGGAGGAATTCCTCTGAAGTGTGGGAGAAACGTCTTTTGAAAACCGTAAGAAGAAGACAGGACAACTCATTTGGCCACAATAGACACGATGGTCTGATGAAGATAATCGTCGAATCATGAGTCAATGGGATATATGGCAAAGGCGGCCTTAACTAGGCTAGAACAATTAAGGAACGATGCGAAAAAGAAGAAACACGAAAATAAAAAGAGAATAGCTTATAAGAGAATTAATTGGAGAGCTGCGTCACACCACTCTTAGCATTGTCAACTGGTGATGTAAAATTTAAATACCTTTTTCCATATATGTAGGGATTTTCATGCGGTTGGCGTAGGGTATATCCTGTAGTGAGCGACCCTGGGTGGTAGGCTAGGTGGAGGAGTTCTCGAGCCGTATTTGTGTTGACATTCCCGTCACGTGGTCCGGCCTAGAAGGGTCGAACGGCGAATCCACCTGCCCTGAGTGATTTAGCTCCGTCACTCCTTCCGAGGAACTATTGTCGGTAACCTCTTCAGAAGTTCCGCCCGCGTTCTCGGCGACCTCGCGAAAGGCAGGGTTCGCTAACGATCAGCATTCAGGGGAGGAGTGTGCCGAACCCTTATATTCCATTGCAATCACCCCGTCCGTCCCCTGACTCTACCATGCCTCCCGGGCAATACTTTCCGTCGAATGAATGGGACTGAGAGCATAGGGCGGATATTGCAAAGGACCAAATTCTGCGTGAGATGACCGTATGAGGATGATATTGGATATCGAGCACAAGAAATAAAGGTGAATCCCGGTCTGTCTGTGGTCCCCAAGTCTCTGATAGCAATTATAGGCGCTGTAGATATCATTATGGAATTAGGACGTGCACTGGGAAGATTGGCAAGATTTTGGAAAGGTCTTCTTGCGATTTTGATAAGGCCAACTTATTTGAAGATTCGGATAAGAATTTCTTTCAGAGCTTAGAACTTCGGTTGATTATTTTAAAACTATCAATGAAAAAACTTGTTTTTTTTTCCTCAACATCATATTAATCACTGGTTTCGAACTACTTGGTCTTCTTCAGGTGTAAACACCGAGGAGTCACTTTAGTTCCTAACAGGTACTTCAGACCGGAAGGAAAGGTACAAAAATGGAAGGGTGGAGAGAAACCCTGTGTCTGCTTTAGCCTGCCCTCAACGCCAAGGGAAACTTGGCTTAACGCCCCATCGGAAGGAGTGCTGGACTTGAATGCTCTCCCCAAAGCACTCAAGCAGGGTCCGGTTAACCGGGTTTACCAATGAAAATATCTAGAACCCGGATGCAAAGGCCCGGGTTCGAATCCCGGTACTTCAAATAATTGCATGTAAGTTCACAATGTTCGATATATGTTTTATATTTCAATTACGGTGGCATTGGATGTTAGTGAAATGAACAATGTAACCTGTAAACAATATAATTAGCAAGCATATATCTATGCAATCCGTCAACGCAATGTCAACAATCTCACGATTGTGTGGTGTTTTCATCATAAATTATTTGCCAACACATGTTTACCATACGTTACCGCAGGGCCCTCTGTATGGATATTTTAAAAATATGCCACTACCTCTTATCTTACCCCTTCCTTCGCCTCCTTTGGTATTTCCACTATATGAAACGCATACCAGGTCTTTGTTCTTTGTATTTCAAAGAGTAGATACACGAATTTCCAACACCCGTCACTCCTATTGTAATTTTCCCTCATATTCACCGAAATATTCCACACGAAAATACCATGAAACCCACAACTAGATATTTAACTGGTTCTTAGGATGAAAAATATTCTTTTTCAATTTCTTAACCTGTTTCAGAGCATGCATAGGCACCAAGGCATATCTTAATTTGTTGCTTTAACGCATATGTGTTGAGTCGGCACAATACACAATTGCAAAATGTTCAAAACACGATAAATGTGCGTTGAAGGTTTTCTGATTTCACCTCTCTCTCAGAACAAAAATATAAGGGTGTTAAACGAATTTCATGTCGTCATGAGCATAATTAATTTAAAGATAAAATTATATCTCTGATCCTTGGTAAAGTGATATTGTATTCGCCGTAATCCGAGACCAAGATTAGGTAAAATAAAAGAGAACGCTAAAGCGGAAAGATCTTTTAAATAAATTATGTTCCATATATTTGAACAATGCAAAATGCATCTTTAACTGTAACTTTACCAGTAACATTTTTTAGTTAACCGATTTGGCCACGGTAGTGACATATAAGGTGACTTTCTTCTACATGTACATTTACGCAATACGCTGCAAGCCACGGCGATGGTGTTTGACAGGGGGTGAAGATCACCAATTATACAAACAAACCACTACATGAAACATGCTAGATAATAAGGTCACATGCAGCTAGATTGCTAGTATATATAGTAATAAAGGGATTGGTTATTAATAAATGCGTCATGCACTACAGACTACGCCAACACTATCTACCCACTCTAACCCACCTATCCCTTGGCTATGATGCCTATAAGTGCACTTACGATACGGCAGAAAAATGATATTTTTAATCAATCGGTAAGACAATCTATCCCTCTATCTTGGTAATCTGATCAAACCTAGCATAATGCGCAGGAGTTCATAATATACGAGATAAAAAAGAGATCTGAAGGCAAGTACTTTCAATTGAATATACAATTATTAACAACTAATGTGTAAAACATTAACAAAAATAATTATTAATTACTATAAATACATAAATAAAAATTTTAATATGCTCTCATTCTTATCTTTTCGCCCTCATAAAAAAATCATTGCAGCCTTAATATATTTAGCGAGTTGAGACAATTTTTCTGCATCTCATAGCCACGTCCATTATACTGGAGTCAATGTAGGCCGGACGGGTTCTCAGCTTTTCGACCCTTTTGAACGGTAGGTGAAGCGATCACAAATTAGCAAAAGGAAGAAGCGCCCAAATAAATGGGCGGGACGGTATTTGATGAATGATTTGAAAAGAGAGGAGTTGTCCGCGCGGAACAGCAAGCTCTATGTTTGGAATTAATCGAACGGGACGAGCAAGTTTATGAGTTTAACGCCCCGTCCCCCATTAAAAGCACGTGTCGGTAGCCTCCTTCCTCCCCCCCCCCCTCTCTTACATCTCCGCGGAGCCGACCCCGAGAATATATAAGCTCGCTCGAGTAGTTGCAGATACGTATGCTAATGTTATTTGCTCTCAAAAGCAGAGGCCGAGGTAGGATCAAGAAATCAGGATGGGGAGGAGAAATTCGTGCACAGGTAATCCAAAGCAAAACATCCATCCGAGCTCCTTTGATTAAACATTATGATACACATTATACATTGTGATACACAACATCATCATCGATAAGCAATCCTACTTTCCGTGCAAAAATCTTGTAGACTCGAGTTTTAACCTAAATAACTCAATAAACGTTCATCGTATTTTCATGTTATTTACATAGTAATTTAATAAATTTTTTTGTTGACTGACTACATTGTTAGAATATTTTTTAAAACAAATTTTGGACCTCTTTCTTAAGTTAGAGTAAAAAAAGGACCCATTTTTTTAGCGCTACGGCGCCATGCGTCAATTTGACGTCCAATAACTTCCAAGCAAAGCGTTTGGCTAAAACAATTTTTTAATACCAGGTGAACTATATCTTTATTATTGCATCTGCGATGTTTTAAGGTTTCAACTTTAGAACTTATTTGGTATGCTATTCCATTTACAACCGTAATTTTTCTCGGCAACTATGCATCATGGCGCCATGAGACTAAAACTGTCATATTCCTCTTTACATTTCCAGAGCGAATCAGATATTATCATTTAGCTGAAGTTAACACCTTATTTTATATCGAATTTTATGTTTCCTGAAAAAATGCAGTGCAGAAAAAGCGCAGCATTGCCGGCAGAGTGTCCTGTTCTGGGCTAGTAAGGGCCACGTTCTGGATTTTAACTACTGTCACGCTTCCATTGCTACCGTCGTCAAATACCTGCAAAGAGTCAAGTTGGTGTCCAGATTCTACCAGCAACGGTGGTAATTACCTCTGTGTAACCCTGAGTAAAGCTGAACTGAGTTGAGATATAGGAATATGGGACTAAGACCTGTTTGACGCAGCTCTCCACTCAATTCTTCTACCGGCTAATCTCTTCATATTGGTATAATTCTTCTCTCATTCATTACGACCTGTTCCACATGTATCATCTGTTGCCTGATTTTTCTACAATTCCCGTTCACTTTTCCTTTGAGAATTGTCTTTATCAGGGGATCGTACCTTATAGTATGGCCAATTTAGCTGCCTCATCATCTTTTGAAGTTTTCGGCGCACTTCTTTTTTCATTCACTCAAATCTACATAATACCCTGCAAGCCACCGCAAAGGTGTGCGGAAAGAGGTGAAGCATCACCACGCATACATTATCGGTCATGGAGAACACTTACTTAAATTCAATATTTAAAAAAAGTATTTCCCATTTCAAACACTACTTATATAGAGCAAAGAGTCACAATGTCACCCCCCAAGGAAAATATTACTTAAGCAAGCAGCCAAAAATACGCTAAATATTATCCAAAAATAGTTGATACAAGACAGTATAATCATTGTTACATTTAAATTAGGTAAACTATGAACTCATATTCATTGAGAGTACATGAGTTAGTAGTTTTATAAGCTTCACACATTATTTTTTATAATCGTAACATTCTTATTTATATGCCAAAATCTACAATACCTCCTCTCATTTCCCAATATGCCTTCAATTTATTCCAGTAAATGATCGTAGAACGTGAACATAACGGTCATCATCAGTATTTCAATCCTAAGATTGGTTTATTGTAGTCCTTCATGTTCTGCCCTGTTTTTTCAGTGTTAAATCCCTCACGTCCTGATAGGTTTTCTCTTTCTTAATTTTTTCGATGGCCACAACGGTAAAAGTACTCAAAACACCAGTGTTGTGTTTCACTATCTAATCCTTGACGTCATTGGAAACTGTCAAAATATACAGTTAACGCCAATGGATAATCATTCAATGATTTTTTAAGATGCCTACCTTCCGAGCATTCTACCGCGTTTCTACATTTGTTCAGAGAACAAACTGTAGTCTGAAGAAATTGACAAACACGGAGGAACACCTGGAAAACAAGCATCTTCAAGCTAATATCGCTGCAAAAAGCCTTCACATGAAACTTCCAAAACATTATCGCCTCTCACTGGAATGTTTTTGATACTTGTGTGTTGGTTCCTATTCCATTCCATTATAGTGAACCTCTTGTCTCCACACTCAAAATTTACCTCGCAAAAATACACTCACAACCTTTCCCCCACAATGTCTATCTGGCTTCACAAGATGTATTTTGACGGTTATACTGCTTTGATAATGGCAGTCAATGCAAAATTTTAGGTTTGAGGTCATTAAGTAGGTTGGAACACAGTTACAAATTCTAGTAGCCCCTAAGTACTTTTATCTCAAGACTTGATTTTCCAGCTCCTTATTTCATAACGACAAAAGCTTTCCGCAACGTGTATCACCTCATCCGGATAATTAATGCTTGCCCACATGCAGTTCCAATTCCCTTACGACACCCACAATAAACCTCTTTCTTAATGGATGATATTGAAGCACACATTACATAGGCCCCTGGGGTGGCGTGGATAGTACCGGGCAAACGTGGTATGAAAATTCTCTGCAACGACAGTTCCAAGGTTAACTCCTCCAGACAAGATAAATTATGAACATTCGAAACAGGTTTTTCCCTTAATTTTCTGCTTCTCAAAACTCAAAAGGATACGGCGTTCACATAAATTTTGGACGGAATTTCATAGTGGGCTAAGGATATTTCGGGGTGAATGACCACATTCACCGCAAAATTCTGGTTAGCTTAGTTTCGATAGTGATATTGTGAAATAATTCACGCTCATGGAATAACATTATTATGATCCTCAATCTACGACAAAAAAGTTTTTGATGAAGAGATTATTCCCCTGTTATTTTCAGTAGATGCTAGAGTAAACAACCAATATTTGCATGCCATAAGAATTAGGGACAAAGTGGCTATTTGCGCCTAAGAGTTGCTCCACTAGTATCATTAGAGAGAACACGATCATTAGTGAGTAAACGTGGCTCAATCGCTTTCCAACCATTTTCTCCTTGAACCCACACGTGACACGATTAAAGGCGTCGAAACGAGGAATACATTCTCCAGAAAACAATTCGGAGAGGCTGGAAAGTATTTTGTCAGACCAGCGACGACAAAGATAGCAAAACTAGCAAGTATATCAATATAAAACACTTCCAAAAATCTAATGACTTAAATTGCTCCTGATCTAAATAAATTTACCATATAAACACAATAAAACGTAAGTAATGCGATTTTCAAGAACGAAAAAGGCCATTTAACTAAAAAGTAGGAGGTCAGAAGCTTGAGCAGGTGGAGCAATTTAGCTACATAGGTAGTGTGTTAGAGGAAAAGTCTTCTAGACTTTTGTGAATTACTACTACAACTACTGCTGGCAAACTATTGCCCAGTAACCAAATTAAAAATCATTGATTTAGCCATAATTATCTTGTGATAATGGGTAACTAATTTCCCTTTAATGAATGCTTTTCCGGCTCGAATTTTAATTTTAACTGTCTATTATCCTCACACCCTATCAGTGGAATACGACGTACTCGTGTTTTAAAACGTATTTTCATGTCATTACCATTAGATGAACTATAATGGGGATCATTATCAGAGCGTAGGTAGAATTAAAACTTAATCCCTTAAATAAACAAGTATGTTTTTACCAAGACAGTATTTTCGCTGATGACTTTAAAAATATTTTTCGAACTCAAACTTACTATGGTAGACTGGACCATAATCATAAAATTAGAAAAATTGATTGCCGAACTGATAGATACAAAATGTCCTTTTTTCCTGGAACAATTATGTATATGAATAGATGTACATTTATCCATTTGTATAAATACAAGTGTATCAATGGATAGCATAGGTAGTTGCATGTTGGTATAATGACCTTAAGCTAACCCAACTAACAGCATGTTTTTGCATGCTTGCTTTGCTATTTTTATCTTGTTTTAAATTGAGAGGCTTAGACTATGTTATAATCACCTGCTAATCTTTTTTATGCGTGATATGTAATGCACGTGTTATATGAATTTGCCCTCTGCCACACATCTTTAAGGTGGCTTGCAGGGTATTATGTAGACATAGATGTTACCTGTCAAATCTTCTCTGCGGGAAACGATGTAGGTAGTAAATTGTCCCTAACACATATGAAAACTCAATACAGGAACCAATATCTGTTGGAATATAGACTGAGAATATTAAAATAATGTTATTTTTGGGGAAGTAGGAAACATTAAGAAGTTCATGGTGATGGAAGAAATGGTTATATACTACTAATTTTAAGCTTCTTAATTTCATCGAAAAATTACGATGTCATCACTATCTTAATAATGTTTCTTGTTAACACCATGACTGGATTTCGTAAAGTAGTCACTGAAAACGGTAGGTACTAAATTGTTTTTAACAGCGTGCACACAACAGATTTTCACAATAATACACCTGATAAAATTCCGCATAGAATAGTATGTATGAAATGGAAAGGGCAGAGAAAGATGCTCGAATAAAACCAGGACAACATGCAGTATAACAACATATAGGATACTCTACCTCGCTAACAACTTAAAATGTATCATATTTTCGTCACTTTTAGCAAATGCACTACTCCATTCCCCCATTCCTGAAGCTTATATTCATTTTTCATAAATCTCAATTGTATTCTCTTAGAGGTTACTATATTACCAAATATGAATGATTTATCCATCTCATCTGACTGGTTTGTTGAAGCTTACTTCATTCCTTACGTCACACATCACGCTTCCTATCGAAAAAATTTATTTTCTCAACAACCTTGCTAAAACCCCTCATGTAAAGTGGCTACTCTATTTCACAATGAAATAATCTACTTAAGTTATTACTAATGTGCCCTAATGGTAAACATCTCAATACACATTGTACTTGCCAACCAACATTGAGGTGTGTAGTATGGTGTGAATTCACATTAAATTTGCATTACGTAACATAATTAAAAAGATTACAACTATATTATAGTCAAAACATGAGAACTAAAATAAAAGATTTAAATAATAAAGATAGCATGCAAAAGCATGCTGCTAGTTGGGTTATCTCAAAGTCTTTACACCAACAAGCAACTACCCATGATATCCATTGATAAACTTGTGTTTATAATGTCGAATGTATTTACAACTTTTCACAACTATAATTGCACTAAGAGAGAAAGACATTTTAAATCTGTCCGTTCGGAAATTCTCTAATTTTGTGTTCATGGTCCATTCTAACACAGTCAGTTGCACTTTAGAAACTATTTTTAATTTTATCAGTGAAAATATTATCTTGTAGTTTAGTTAAGAGAGAAAGTCTTTATGTCCACCTGCGGGCTGAAAGTGACTCCCATTTTAATTCATCTAATGGACTAGTTGCGGTGATATAATTATCATACCATAATTGTAGGATATGAAAGACAAGGAACCTCTTCATATTTCCATGCCTATACGAAAACGCCCGATTAGTTCTTCTTTACCTCCCATAAATTACATTTCGTCCCATCCAAAATGACTATTTCCTCTACCCGCACTATCTATCACCATGGTTTCCAAAGCTTCATAACCCCCAGAATCACTTCACATAGAACCCCATATTTATGACTATCGTTTAAGGCCTTCACAGTAAAAGTGTCTGGATGTTTCATAATATGTCTCAAGTGGAGGAATGACATAGGTGCATCATTTTTTCATCGCTTAACTTCTTTCAATGAAAGAGACTATGATAATTATCATGATTTAAGAACGAAATTAACAATATTATACGCTGACGATTTATTTTTATCAATAACAATACATTTTCCCTAACCTATCTCTTGAATGTCATACTGGAGAGAAATCGGGGCTATACGATGGTAAAAACGTACTTATTAGAGAGAACAGATGCTCCCATCGAAAGAACATTGTTCGTAGCATTCTGAGCCATTCAACTTCAACAGCATCTGGTTTTCCCAGATTACGCGGTAGGCGTGATTCGCATTAATGTTCCCTTCGTGGCGGGAGGGGAGTAGGGGGGGAGAAGGTGGAAAGCAAGGAGGAAATGGAGTCTGAGGACTGCTAATTAACGATAAAATTCAAGGTCATTCACATTCAAAGCTATTTATTCACTTAATGCTCTCTCTAATCTACGCGAAAAGCGGTGGAACTTCACGACGTACCTTTGTAATGCATAGGTACTCAGAAATTCCCGAAAAGAATAGAAGCTTTAGAATGTTGGTTGTAATTCAATGCGTATTAAAAAACACTAGCGACTTTTTGGCACTATATTAGACTCTTTTGCTTTGCATTCCTCAGGAGAAATGCAGTTGGCTATTCCCACCACGATTATTCTATTCACGACTATAGACGCAATCATAAACTTTCAGTCATTGTCGATAGTCGCATTTGAATCAAGTGTCACAAAGCACTCCGTTACGCTATAAAATGTTCATTTGCATTTCAAAATCTTTCATTTTCTTCCTAATACTTAAACGTTTCCTCTACTAAATGAAATACCCATCTAAGATTGTTACCTTCTTTTTTGATTACGGCTCACTAGAATTAATCACGTATCACTCATCTACCAAAAAATTACCACAAATTATTTGCATTAACAAATCCTTCCGGCGACATAATACTTATTTTCCTTACATTAAACAATGGGGTCGTTTACCATATGTTTTAGTTGCCGAATCTGATAGCGTTTGTAAAATAAAAAGACCCATATTTTTTCCGTTTTTTGATCCGTCAATTATTTCCCGAGTTATAGGCGTCGAAAAACTGATGTTTTTAACCCTTTCGGAAAAGTGGGCGTGGTGCAACCTCTGACGTACATCGACTTCGTCAAATCACAACTGAGCCCGCGAAGCTACTTTGCCTTATCGCAATGGGGAGGACACAGCTGACTCTGCCAATAGGAGCGATTGCGACAGCATCTGCGCGAGCAGACCTTCCGAGAATCCCCCTCCACTCCCTTCCCCTCTCCTAAAAGCAGACAAGGACGGGAGGAAAATGATGTCAATGTTATCACAGCAGCATTTTCGGTGGGCGTCACCTTTTGCTTATTTAAATTTTTGATTTACGAGTGAATGGTTGCGGTTAGAGGATTAATTTTTTCACTAAAATTATTTTTTCGTTTCCATCAAACGATTTCGTGTACAAAATTGCGATTTCGGTTGCGAGTAAACGCCCCCATTTTAATTTATTTTTCTACTGCTGATAGTATTTCTTTCGGTTAAATATGTACAAGCGAAAATTTGCAGCTAATCAATTCTCTCATATAACTGGAACTATGTTTCTGAACCATAAAATGTCCCCATTTAAGTAAAGGAAACAATTTCAAATGTCTTTAGCCAAGTATCTGCCATCCATTCTCTCACGATGACAAGCGCCCTCTGAGTATATCTACTCCCTCCCTCTACAATTTTAAATATTTCGAAAAAAAATTAAAAAATGCACAAGACCTGATTGCTATAAAGATTAATTAACTGTTTACCATCTGCGCCTCTGATTGACTCGTTTCCAATTTCTGGCAAAAATCAATCCCCATGGCTCTCGCCAAATCCTTATTAAGTTATCTCTGAGCTCAATCACAGGCAAGCCCGAGGCTTGATCAATGCCCATTGACCTCAGGCAAAACAACCAAAATGCCGTACGTCGATAACTCACCCTCTGGGTTCGCCTACTAACGTTTATATTGTGGCATAATGTATCATTTTACAACATTACACAAGCTATAAGGCATGTATTTCCCCTCCCCTTCTTCACCATTCTGGGGGCGTTTAACAACACGGCTATTGGAGATATACCTCTGTTGTTAATATTCGCAGTTAATATTTCACAAACGCTGACAACTACCTCAATGTTAACGTTAGGAAAGTAGTGGATTTCAATATGTGGTATCGTATTCAACTAGAAAAAAAATTGAAGAAGAGAAAGACTAAGATTGAACTATAAAACTTAATAGGAGTAAAGGTATCAACACAGCAGTTTCCACATAGACGTTCATTAGGCATGACCACAGTTTCGCGGTAATATATACTTGATAAACGTCTATGTAGAAACTGTGTTAATTAGGGATATGAATATTGGTAAATATATCCAATACGAGTGTATCAATCGATAACATAGGTAGTTGCATGTTGATATAAGGACTTTAAGCTAACCAATTTAACAACATTATATTGCAATTTTTATCATTCTTATAAAAATAAAGATTAGACTATTATATTATTACTATTTTTTTATGCATGATATGTAGTGCATGTTTGGTGAGAATTTACCCCCTGCCACACACATTCTTGGTGGCTTGCATGATATTATATATTTTAGATGTAGTATTCCTACTATGAATAACTTAAGTTATGCTGAAGACTGTGTCGTAGACCTACAAAACTAAGTTAGAAAAATATTGTTTTTTAGTTAACACGCCAATTATTTCGTACTGTATGTATCATTTATATCGTTGAATTGAATTTGTTATTTAATCATTTGTAACGTGTTTTTTTAAATAAAGCTCAACATAAAATTGAATGGAGACTTATTAGAAATCAACTCAAAAGATTCAGCCTAAGTATTAGCCTACAGTCTAGTGTAGATGCCTAATCCAACTTTTAGAAAATATTGAACTTTTGACACACTCGAAAAACTAATTATCATAATGACCTTTCCCAAATCTCGCCGATCTTCTTAGTACGCGGTCTACAATCGCGTAATCAAGCGTATCTTTAACACCCACCTTCAAAAAGTAAAGTAAGTTCAAGCAAGTGTAGGAAGCAGGAGAGGGGAGGAATTCCTTGCCCCCCTCCCCACCAAATCCCCTCCTTACCCTGCGGCAGGGTACCTCCCAACCGACCGATGGGCCCCATACGACCCACCCTCGGACGTGACACGAGTGCCGATGAGTTTGCCGGTCGGCAAGTCCAGCTTATCTCCCGTTCTAAGAGACCCTGCTGAAGGCATTCGAGAGGCAAAATATTTACGCAGTAAAGAGGCAGGAGTGAATTCTGAGTACCTACCAGGGAAAAGGTAATCAAAATAAATACAATCACATTTTCATCAAAAGAATAGCAACATGGTTGAGGCAATCTCCGTAGCCTATTTCAGCTCCATACGGCTTCGAGAATTTTGTCAGAACAGAGAGGTGGTTGTAATCTGAAATCACTATGGGCGTATATGAATGCAACACAAAACTCTCTAATCAGCGTTGCTTATCTCATGCCTAATCAGCAGCGGAATTATTTACCATGGTAACGTGCATTGTAACCATAAAAGATAAAAAGGATACTTTTACAGTGGACCCCTCGATATTCATCTAGAATAGTTTTTATCTCAAGGATGCAAAGGGTTTTATGTGGTGGATGAAGTACTGCCTCTACTCCTGTCCTTCTGTCCTACTCTACTCAAAGTGCTGTCCAGACAGTACTTATTCCGGTATACCAATTAAAAATCTATTCCGATGACAGAATTTGAAACGAGACCCTCGTCAGGAGGCCAGTCACCTATCCTGCAAGCCAACTTAATGTAGAGGCTTTAAATATCTTGTAACTTTATAATGTCTTGCGATTAAAATAAGTGCATTGAATTAAGCTGTTTAGGGAGGGAGGGAGGTTTAGCACACACAAAAACTCCACTGCTTCCAATTGCGCATATACTATATCTGGGTATTTATGATGTAGTGAATATGGTATCCTTCTCCTAAATAAACGGCGAACATGATTTCAGCTCCGCAATAGTTCCTATTAGCATGATCTTTAGTGCGCTGTGGCGAAACTAATACCCTGTTCATTGAATTTTTCCATGAACGGCTTTGTTGGTAACTAGTCTCTGCTTATCTAAGATGAAATATTTTCACTCAGGCACACCTTATGGAGTTTGTACTTTCACCAGCTATCACATTTACATTGTATTCTACCATAATTTTGTTGTAAAATCTTAAAAACCTTTCCCTTAACAAAATGATTTAATAATTAGTACAAATTTTCTGGTTTTAAAAAGTGCACGCCAGGAGATTCTATCCACCTAGCACCTGTCTCCACGTTATCTCCAGGACACTGTGATGTGATTTAGATGCAACGCTTAATTTCCCAATGCACATTTGCCGAACCGCCTCCCCTTGTCACATTCAAACCGGAGTTACAAAGTATTTACAACCTCTACCCACCCCCAAAAAACCCCTCCGGTTTTTCCCTGGCGCTCCACCCCTGATCCTTTGCTAGACATTGTCAACCTTTCCGACACTAGTCTAATGGACTCCGAAACTTCTCTCTTCAGAAAAGGTCTGTCATTTTCACCCACGCCCAAAATCAATCACATCAACATACTAACCGATGTTTTAAATTTCTGCCGAAATCTACGCTAGCGTACTTTTTGGAAATCACAAAATACCATGCTCTGATACCCAGCCATACACCCTGCCATAATGAAATTCCGACCGGCCTCCTCTTATGAACCTAAACCTTTACCCACCAACCACCCAGTGGAAACATACATTCGCTTGCTTCTCCAATAAGTCTCCGAAAAATCATTCATTCAATCCCTGACCCCGAAATAACAGCCTCACCCAGAATGAAATCTATGCCCTGAAAAAACTCCGCCAACACCCAGATATCGTCATTACGACAGCAGACAGTTTGTTCATCAGTTGTCGTGATGAACACGAAAAAATCTCCGAAGCACTTCGTCATCTAAGTGACTCCTCCACCTACACACCACTACCCCACGATCCAACTCCCGAATTCCAAAAAGAAATAGAATCCTTCCTTCAAGAATCAGCTCCTGATGAAGGACTATTACCGAAAGACATTTCTTTTCTTTCACGTACTAACTCCAGAACACCCCAACTTTATCTTCTCCTCAAAATATACATTGATTAAATATATTCAAAAATAAATAAAAATATACAACAATATAGGTGGAAGGGTTCTGTTACCTGAGAAGCCGAGTAACCAGCGATGGACGAAGTAAAAGAGAAATTGCCGGTAGAATTGCCGAAGCGAAAAGGGCATTTTACCAGAAAAAGATTCTACTTACAGCTGCAAATACAAGCGTGGAAGTGAGGAAACATTTCATTAGAACATACATCTGGAGCATTCTACGATATGGCAGCGAAGCATGGACAATAACAACAGCAGAGAAGTCAAGGCTGGAAGCATTTGAAATGCAGAGCTACTAAAGAATGATTAAGATCAGAAGGATTGATCGAGTGACAAACGAAGACGTATTAAGAAAAGTGGAAGAAAAGAGACGGCTGCTACACTCTCAGAAGAAGACGGGACACCTAATCGGTCATATTTTAAGACACGATGGCCTGATGAAGACAATCGTCAAGGGAAAAGTGGAAAAAGTCAAGGAAAAAAAAGGGAAAGAAAGGAACTACGTTATTATGAAGAGGCCGATGGAAGTATCTAATGGACGGCTGCGTCAACCAATCCTAGGATTGCTGACCGATGATGATGATGATGATGTTGACGTCAAATTCGAAACTTGGCTTGGCCAACTTTATAGAAATAATCAAAATGGCCTACAAATGTTGTAAAAACAAGATACCCGTAAATGCGTATGAACAGGTACGACAATGGTGTGGAAATGAAGGTCAAATCACATTCAATCTCCGCTCGATCACGATTTGAATGCCCTTATAATCCCACGCAGCCTGTGTTGTCGCTCTCGTCAGCTCGATCCAATCACCAGAATCCGTGAGGTGATGCCAGAAACATTCAATCCCACTGAATTAAGCATTCATTCTACGTAAATTGACCGGATCAGAGAGAGAGAGAGAGAGAGAGAAGAATAAGGATTAATTCGGGAGAGTCGGTCGATAAAGTGAAGTCGGTCGACCGTCGGATTCATCGCATCTATGCTGTGTGTCGGCATTCGGAGGCCACGTACGGGATGGCCAAAAGTCAAAGAGGACGCCAAGGTCTCGTGCAAGAGAAAGTCTGTAAATATATTGTCGAAACTCGCGTCGGGGTAAATTATTTCAGTGAAATTCGCAGAGTTTGTTTTTTCTTTCCGTCATGGAAAAGTTTCACAAAATTACCCCTGAAACCGTTCGTTTTACTACAATGTTAGTTGATACAAAGCTATATAATAGTTTTTAATCATGTTTTCATTTCTATAAATAAATTAAATTTAAGATTTCTTTTTTGAAGTTCTTTGCTCTGGCTACAGCGTTCTTCTCTATTCCGGTGATTGTAAAAATTTTAAAACAGTTGACATCATGGCTTATTCTGTTGATTTGCAGTCCGAGCTTCATTTGGTCGAATCTTGGTGCAATAAATGGCGGTTGCGCGTAGGTCCGGGGAAATCTACTGCGATGTCCTTCTCGTTGAATAACAACACTGTCACCTTTACATATAACCTCCCATCCAGCCCATTCCATATTTTCATTTCCACTACGACTTCTACATCTACATATACACGATACCCTGCAAGCAAACGCGAGGTTGTGTGGCAGGGGGTGAAGATCACCAAGCATGCACTACCGACATTCAAACAAGCATGTCTCAACAATAGGGTCTCATGCAACTAGATTGTTAGTATCTATAGTACGTAAGGAATTAATGTATGCATCATGAACTACAGAATACTCTAAAATATTTCCCCTACCTATCCCTTTGCTATGCTGTCTATTCTTTTATCTTATAGCACGGGGAAAAATGACATTTTGAATCTATCAGTAAGACAATCTATCTCTCTAATCTTATTTATCTGGTCGAATCTAGCATAATACGCTGGTGTTTTTAATATGTGCCTAACATCTTCAGTAAGGCTATCCGATTTTAATTTCTCTAATAGATTTAATCGGTACTTTAACCTACGCTCTGATAATGATTCCCAACCTAGTTCTTGCAGTAATTCTGGAACACTACTCAACCTGTCGCAACACCTTTCAACGAACTTAGCTGCTCTACGCTGCACACTGTCTAGTTCTCTGATCAAACCTTATTCATTCGGATCCCATATACTGGCTGCATACTAAAGATGGGGCCTAACTAGTAAAAGAAACATCACTCTTTTGTCTTCTCATCACATTTCCAACAATGTATTAATAAACTTTAGTGTATTGAAGTGGTGCATGTTTGGTGAGAACTCACCCTCTGCCATACATATACAAGGTTGCTTGCAGGGTATTCAGTAGATATAGATAGATATCCATTGTAGTTGTAAAAACCTCATTGGCCGGCTCTTTTCATGTAATTTTCTAGTCTGTTTACGCTAGAGGGTGGAAAAGGACGAAATGCCTCATGTTTGAGGCAGGAACAGCTTGCTTCTAGCGTTTTTCATAATACCTAATATCATCCTGCTTCTTGAGACATCTCCATTCACTTCCGTTATTTTTCCAGGTTTTACCAGTCACTAGCCGCCAAGGATCTCAGAATATCATCCTGCTTCTTGAGACATCTCCATTCACTTCCGTTATTTTTCCAGGTTTTACCAGTCACTAGCCGCCAAGGATCTCAGAATTCAGAATTATTCAGCACAAACGTGTTTCCGGTCTCGTACGACTGACTGATGAAACATTAAAGCTTCGGCAATGACCTCTGACAGTATATGAGGGTTCTTTCCATTCCCGTCAACTGAAGGGAGACCGCGTCTTTATTTTGACAAAAAAAAATAATTTCACAAGCAATAGTTCGTCGACGTTGCAAAGAAACAGAAATGACATTATCCGCTCTAGCCAGAGATAAAATGTACTCTCACCTACATCTTTGTTTATGCTCTGAATTACGCGTATTTCAAGTTCTGTGACCTTCTTCCTACCATTCTTACATATCCTTCTTAGCCTTGAATACCCAGTCCAACATTGCTGACTACCTACGAGCAATTGAAAAAAGTTGATGTATGACAGTGAGAATTAAAATTAAAAAATTGTAGCAATGAATGATTGGAAAAGAATAGTTCTCGTGGCACTTATAAAAAAGTAAATTAACAAACGAAAAATCCATTAAATATCTTGGGATAAGACTAACACATGATCTTTCCTTGGGTAAATATATACGCGAAATTATGGGTCAAGCTAATTGCAAACAGGATTATATCAAAAGAGTTCTTGGGTAAATGCGACGATCATGGCCGATAAATTAGATACTTTACCCTCGCTAGACCTCATTTGGAATACCATTCATAGTGTGTCCCAAAAAAAACAGAAAGTTTGGAAGTCGAAGGGGCGTTTCCATTTTCCTATTTGAATGCATGAAAAATAATTTTCAGCTCAATGGGACAATATTTGACCATGCCGAAACGCATTCAAATCTCAGAAATTTCTACTTTCTACATTTCATTACGTGTTGCCTACCCCCAGGGGCCAGGATGGCAAAACAATAAGTTTGAACCATTACTTCGAGCTTCCTACATCTACATAATACCCTGCAAGCCACCATAAAGGTGTGTGGCAGGGGGTGAACTCACACCAAATATGCACTACATATCATGCATAAAAAGGATTAGTATTTATATGTACTGTTCTAAACTTCACTATTTAAAAAATGATAAAAATAGCAAAGCAAACATGCAAAAACATGCTATTAGTAGGGTTAGCTTTAACTCCTCATACCAACATGCAGCTACCAATGTTATCCATTGCTACACTCGTATTGAATATATTTACCGGTATTCCTATCCCTAATTGTACGAAGAAAAAAGGACATTTTGAATCTGTCAGTTAGGCAATCAATTTCTCTCATTTTGTGATTATGGTCCAGTCTACCATAGTAAGATGGGGTTCACAAAATATTTTTAACGCCATCACTGAAAATATTATCTTGGAATTTATTTAGGAGATTAAATCTAAATTTCAACCTGCGATCTGACAATGATTCCCAATTCCCATTTAATAGACTGGTTAAGGTAATAAGGTAATCGTACCGTCCCATTACAAAGTTTGCCGATCTTCGCTGCACACGTTCAAGTGCATTATTTAGACTGATTTCGTAGGGATCCCATACACTGGCAGCATATTCCAAACGAGGTCTAACAAGGGAAAAGTAGCTGATTTCTCCAACATGATCGACACATTTACCCAGTACTCTTTTGATGAATCCCAGTATACGATTCGCTTGACCAATTATGTCAAGTATGTGTTTACCCCAGGAAAGATCATGTGTCAGTCTTATTTCAAGATATTTAGTGGATTCCACGTTTGTTAATTCATTATTACTTATTTTGAAAGTGCCAAGAGAGGTATTCTTTTTCCAAAAATTAATTACAAGACATTTAAAAAAATGTATTTCTAACTGCCATGTATCACACCAATTTTCAATTGCTTGTTGGTCATCATTTAATTATTCTTTATCGTTTGGGCATATAATTTCCCTCTACACTATTTGTCATAGGCAAATTGACGAAGATTACTTTTTACTATCTTATTGATATAATATATGTACAGAAGGAACAGGGGTGGACCTATCACACTACCTTGTGGGAGACCCTAAGTAACTTCAATATCCGGTGAGGTAACACCGAACAAAACAACCCTTTGCACCTGATCATGCAGAAAATCATTTATCCATGATATAATGTTACAGTCTAACCCATAAGATTTTAATCTCAAGATTAGTTTGCTATGAGACACCTTGTCAAAAGATTTTTGAAATCGAGAAATATAACATCGACTGGAATATTATTTCCGCCAGAAACTAAAATATCGTGGGAAAAAAGAGCAAGTTGAGTTGCACATGGTCTGCTCTTCCGGAAGCCATGCAGAACATTGAACAGTAAATTCTGGCTATCTAGGTGTCCCATGACTGAACTGACAATTATATGTTCAAGGACCTTGCATGAAATGGATGTGAGGGATATAGGTCTGTAGTTAGATGGCTGCCCCCTATCATCACTTTTAAAAATGGGTGTTACATCGGCTGATTCCAGTCCACGTCCATAACGACATGTTCGGTCAGGGATTTATTAAATGCTGTTTCAAGGTAGGGGGAAATTACGGAAGCTAACTCTCTATATACACAGGAGGGAATATGATTAGGATCAGGAGATTTTTTGGGACTTATATCTTTAAGTAAATTTTCAATACCATTACTAACTCCCTAGTCGTTGACGACGACACTCGAGCCACGGTGAGTATCGTAGCCACGTAACTCGGTGTGTTTACACGTCTCGCTCGCTGCTCGGCCGCCAGCCGACAGTTGTCGAATGATTCTAATCGACACGGTAATGTATTTAACGTTCGACAACTACCTTATAGAAAGTTTTGTAATAGACACCCAGAACGCGTTGCTGTTACGGCACCACCGCGTCACGTCGAGCTTGGAGCTCTGCGCTTTCGTGCTTTCGGTGCGTCGCGCTGCTGGTGGTCAAAGTATCAAAGCTCAGCTAGTCAGTATATCACACTTTACTAGGGAGGTCATGTCGTGTGTGCCAAGGTCGAGGCTGTTTCGGTGGTGGCCAGAATGAGCGCGAAGTCGAAGAGTCGGCCGGTTATGCGAAGTGCAGCTTGTATTTGGTTGGTGGGCAATGAGTGCGAAGATTTTTCTGGCAACGGTTAACTCCCCACACTGCGGGAAGTTCTCAAGTTTTTCTTCTACAATCTACACTGTGCTCCTGGATCGATGTCAGCGGCAAATGCAGCAAGGATTACGATCAAATTGTTGCTTGTTGTGTGGGTCAAGATTAATATTCCCAAGTAGGAGGTTCGAGTAGCTATCAAGAAGCTCCTGACAGCTTACGATCACAACAGTGCCCTAGGGAAGAGCAAAAAAAAATAGCGAGGAGTCAGTGACCGCAAGAGATGAATACAACAAAGTGGATGACCGTCTCTTTGACATCGGCCGCAAAGACGCCCTTTCCAAAATTTCTGTGGAGTAGGATAAATGGTTTTACATTTCAATGCAGACTGATCGAAAAGGATACATGGCGGGTAATGGTGGAATGTGGTGTAAACGTGTAAACAAATCGTCTGAGACTTCAGGAAGAGGATTCTTTAAGGAAGAAACGGCATGAGAAAGAAAAGGAAATATTGGACAAGAAAGTGGACCTTGTTTGCCAGATGTCTGCGGATAGTAAGACAAGCCCTCACGATACGGATGAAGGTAATTTTTTTCCGGGCGGAGGGAGGGGATATCAGACAGCCTAGTGACTGCTTCCCTAGATCGGACTCAGACGTCCTCTACTGCTGGGTCTATGATAGTTTAGGCTGTCACTAATGCGACAGCAGCTGCATTGGGTTTTAAACAGGAAGGGTCTTCAAAATCTCACCTTCATAGAATGAGACCTGAGAAAAGGACTGAGACAGCTGAGCTTATCAAACATGAATCTCACCCTCAAGTTACCTGGCAGTACACTGGGACGGAAAATTACTTCCTAGTAATGAAGGTATTAATATTATTGCATTGCGGCTTTTATTTAATTTTTACAAAACCTTTCTCCTAAATTTGTAATATTTAATATTTTGGTTGTAAATTGGAAAAAATAACCCCACTACTCAGCAGGTTTGGCCAAGTTATGCCTTGATCTATGGTATCATTCCGAAACGCTGAATTGTTTGGCCCTCTTCGATGAAATTGTTTCTGACGATGAGAAAAGAGACATTGCGGTGGCAATCACAGACAACGTGGGATCTGATGATAACGCACCACGGGCGACCCTGCCGTCAAACGGGCCTATTAGATATCTGACCCTCGCTGACTTCGCTTCGAAATATTCTGGGAAGTTTTTCAAAATCATTAGTGTTTCGCCGTCTTTTTTGTCGCAAGATCCATCTACATGGAAAAGTGACGCCGACTATCAGAAGGGCCTAAAAAAATTTATTTAGGGGTTATTACAAAATTAGCCAATTACCCACTTATTCTACATAACGCCAGCTGTTGATTACCTTCCCTGAATAACAACAAACTAACCAGCAAGCATTTGAATGTCTTGAAGGTAGGCAAAAAATATTAGTATGAGAAGTTCTTTCAGCATCAATGAGCTATAAGAGTTTTATATGCGCAACAATTACATTAAATTATTATGTATTTACATGGTACGCGGTTACCATCAAAATACATTTTCGAGGGGCTGATGTTAGCGTTTGAGGGGAAAAAGGAAGGGTGCCAACCCACCTCTACCCTCCTCTACTGGTCCTTCCTGGACTGCAGACTTAGAAGACAGAGGCCGAGGACTAAACTGGTTGGCACGGCACCTACCGGTAGGCCCTGCCCTCTCTTCTCATCCCTTTCATCGTCCCGGACACAGCTCCCCTCGTTCCCGAGTTTCCTGTTTCGCTTGCATCCTTTCCTCAGTGCTATTCATCCCTCTCCTCCCACCAGTTATCCCCGCCCCCCTCCCCAGGTAGCACCCCAATCGGAATGTATTCACTTCACTGGCAGTAATTTCCATCATCTATATCAACGCGATACCCAACAATCCACTGCGAGGGTGAGTGGCAGGGGGTGAAGATAACCAAGCATGCACTATTGACATGCAAACGAGCAACTATAGGGTCTCATGCAACTAGATTGTTCGTATCTACATAGTTTAAGGGATTAATACATGTATCATACACTCTACTCTACTCCACTACTGGACGACTAAAATATTTCTCCTACCCCTCTGCTATGATTCCTATTCTGGTCTCTTATAATACGGGGGAAAATTACATTTTGAATCTAACAGTACGACAATATATCTCTCTAATCTTGTTTATCTGATCGAATCTAGCATAATACGCTGACTTTTATAAAGTATGCCTAACATCTTCAGGAAAGCTATCCGATTTAAAGTTCTCTAATAGATTTAATCTGCACTTTAACCTACGCTCTGTAATGAATCCCACCCTAATTCTTGTATTAATTTTGATACACTACTAAACCTATTTGAACAACTTTTAACGAACCTAGCTGCGATACGCTGCACACTGTCTAGTTCTCCGATCAAACCTAATTCATTCGGATCCCATACACTGGCTTCATACTCAAGGTGGGGCCTTAACTAGTGAAAAGTACAATCGCTCTTTTGTCTTCTCATCACGTTTCCCGAGTACACTTTTAATAAATCCTAGCATTCTCTACTAGTTCTTATTCTAGGTCTGATATTAAACTCGTATTATTGACAATCTATCTCTCAGAATTTATTTATCTGGTCAAATATAGCATAACGCGCAGGTTCCTTATGGAAGATAGAATCTGATAAGGCCTATAGCTGGGTAGAGGTGATAGCATAATTTTTCGCAGGATTAAGGAAAATTAAGTAAACCTGGATAATCAGAGTAATTGATAGCATGTTAACTTCCAGTTTAGGAAGTGTTAGCGATGGAGGAAGAGAGCAGCATTTTGGAATGCCTCAAATGGATCTGAAAGGCGGAATCTTATTAGGCATTGGTTGGGAACAGTGGGATGTAATCCATACGAGCCCGCATAAGGAGACCAAACGTCCTCATCAACATGCAAAGCGGAGAAGCAATAGCGTAACTTCACCTATTAACGCCGGCATCGGTCTGGTTGGAGGGTCACGGAAAGTGAGTGGGAGAGAAGTCCTCCCCCTCCTCGTGAAACATGAGTTGGGAATCAGGGCAATTCTCAAAATTTCCCCTCAACCTTAGATCGAACGGAAGGGAGAGAAGTGAATAATTCAACGAGAAAAGAAGGAGAAACTGGAGCGGTCGGCCCACACCCGTTAAACGACAGCAGAGGTAGTCCTGAGGCTTTGTTTTGAGTGAAGGTGAGTTCTCCTTCTGAAAATTACTACATTACGAATAGCAAAGTAACAACCGTGAAATTCATTAAATATCTTGGAATATGACTATATCATGAACTTTGTAATCCCAAACGATAAAGTCTTTGAAAGATGACCTAGATGCAACTGAAAACTGGTGTGATACAAGGCAGTTGGAATTTTATTTTAAAAGATACATAGTAAAGAAGTTTTGATAAATAATAGCTCTTCTGCTATCACTTACTACACAAGGAGTAAGACATGAACAAACATGAAATCCATTAACTATCTTAGAATAAGACTGACACATGACCTTTTTATGGGTAAACAAATGCGGGAAAAAATTGGTCCAAGCCAATCGTAGACTGGGATTTATCAAAAGAGTACTGGGCTAGTGTGACCATCATGTACGAGAAATAGCTATTTTCCCCTTGTTATATATCATTTGGAATACGCAGTAAGTATAATGTATCCTTACAAAATAGGATTAAATAACGACTTGGAGCGTGTTAAGGAAAGATAGGTAAGATTTATAATGGGACGGTATGATAATTATATTAGCGTAATCTGTCTATTAAAAGATCTAAAATGGGAATCATTATCTGACCGTAGGTTGACATATGGACTCAATCTCCTAAGCATAAATTCTAAGACAATATTTTTGCTGATAGCGTAACAAACATTTTGCTAACTCAAGTAACTACGGTAGCCTGGACCATAGACATTAAATATCAGAAACTGATTAACGAACCCAGAGATTTAAAATACCTTTCCTTCCTCGTACTATCAGTATGAATAGTTGTGAAGAAATGCAATAGGTAGTTTGCATACAAGTGTATCAACGGATAGCAAAAGTAGTCACATGTTGGTTTAAGGATTTCCAACAAACATCGACTTATGATCACCCTTTATAATAAAAGATCTAAAATGTTCTTATTTAAGTATGCCTATGTTCTTTCAGGTCCGTCCCATATAAACGCATTTACTGAGCTCTTGTTAATGACCTGAAAAGATCGAAACCGGTTTTTTACAATTATATTTATATGGAATAAAACAAACCTTTAATTTAGAGATAATAATTTTCTAGGCGCCTAAATGGCGACAGCAATTTATGAGATACTGAATATTAAAACCATCTTAACAGCTATTAGGTGGTATAATTTGGGAATATACCTACAATACATTCCCCAACGCTACTTTTACATTATGATAAGGTAATCATTTCATGGCAAAGAAACTGTTGATATTAGTGCTTGTCTGACTACTGGTTCATATGTCGCCAATCTTCTTTAAAGCATCGAGCCAAAGGATCAACTACGTGTATCATCAAAGGGTAATTATAGCACTCCACCAACACAAGAGGACAACTAGCAGATATTCCACAGAAAAAAAATCGTTCGCCTTGACCGGGACTCGAACCCAGACCCCCTTATTTCCAACCAGGTGCTCTGCCAGTTGAGCTACCAATACGTTTCTTCCTCTGTGGAAATTATAGAGGCTTTAAAGGAACAAGATGTTACCGGACTGCTGGGCATATAATGTCACTAAGTAGCCGAAGCCAAAGCAGTCTTGCACATGGCTCCACCGTCCACGAGGTTAAAGCCGACATTAAACACTAAGTTGCTTAATTATAACAAATTCAAAGGATATGCCTCGTGATTATACCTCTCTCTCCGGAATTTTTAGAAATAATTCTTACACTTAAAGTATTTTTAAATACTCTCTTTTGAAATCTATTGATTCATCGTAATTCAAAAAGTTTATAATTTTGTGAGAATTTTTAGCTAAAATTTTATAGCTCACTGTAGTTGAAAGTAAATACCATTTTTCAAAAGTTCTTGTCTTTTTATTTTGTTGCTGAAGAATACGTTTCATGAATATTATATTAAAATCTTTTCAAATTCATTTCACGATTAGGGTGCGAGAAAATTATGATAAATCTACTCTGAGCTGGTGTTTTACATCTACATCCACCTAATACCCTGCAAGCCACCATAAAGGTGTGTGGCAGGGGGTGAATTATCACCAAACATGCACTACATATCATGCATTGAAAAGGATTAGCACATATATACTGTTCTAAACTACACTATTTAAAAAAAGATAAAAATGGCAAAGCATGCATGCAAAAACATGCTGTTAGTTGGGTTAGCTTTAAGTCCTTACACCAACATGCAGCTACCAATGTTATCCATTGCTACACTCGTACTGGATATATTTACCGTTATTCATATCCTTAATAGTACGAGGAAAAAAGGACATTTTGAATCTGTCAGTTCGGCAATCAATTTCTCTAATTTTGTGATTATAATCCAGTCTACCATAGTAAGTTGGGGTTCGCAAAATATTTTTAACATCATCACTGAAAATATGGCCTTGGAATTTATTTAAGAGATTAAGTCTTAATTTCAACCTGCGATCTGACGATGGCTCCCAATTTAATTCATTTATTAGACTGGTTACGCTAATAAGGTTATCGTACCGTCCCTTTACAAAGTTTGCCGACCTTCGCTGCACACGTTCAAGTTCAGAAACTAAATTTGGTTCTACTTGAGCTTTAAGATATTATCGCGAGTGTACGTACAATCATCAACCTAGACATCACAATATTCCTTATTAATACCTCCTGATATACATCTTAATTCCCTTTCATTTCAACCCAATCCTATTTT
The DNA here is from genome assembly GCA_933228895.1 of Platycnemis pennipes. Taxonomy (NCBI): domain Eukaryota; kingdom Metazoa; phylum Arthropoda; class Insecta; order Odonata; family Platycnemididae; genus Platycnemis; species Platycnemis pennipes. The sequence goes on from OW121856.1 coordinate 17,443,883, forward strand.
TTCCCTTGCTTTTCCTGTTTCCTTTTCTCTTTCTCGACACGACTTTCTTTTACGCGGTCCCTTCTAACAGAGACGGGAGCATAGCTTCCCGACCCACGTTCGCCGTTCGGCCTGACTGAATTGACATAAGCCGTCATTGGCAGCCGCTATTGGATGTCAGTCGTCGTCGTGGCTTCGATAATATCGGAGAGCTGTCAGTGGTGATCCCTCTCATCTCCACCACGGTTTGGAGCCGCGGGAATGGATCGTGATTTTCCCCTGCACCGTCATTATTGAACTCCTCGATCATGTCCAAAACAGCATGTGCTCAATCTTATATATACGAAGTAGAATGTATGCATGTAAGTATATTAATACAGGGTGCGGCAGAATGACCTCCCCGATTTGAGGACATTTTCGCTAGGGGCTGGGTGGGGGTAATGCGTTGGCGCTTGCGCATAAAGCTACTTGCTACGAAATGGGTCTAAATAACGAACTCGAACGTGTGCAGCGAAGATCGGCAAGATTTGTCAAGGGCCGGTATGATAGCCTTATTAGCGTAACCAGGCTATTAAATCCATTAAATTGGGAATCATTGTCAGATCGCAGGTTGAAATTTAGACTTAATCTATAAATAAATTCCAAGACCATATTTTCAGTGATGATGTTAAAAGTATTTTGCGGACCCCAACTTACTATGGTAGACTGGACCATAATCACAAAATTAGAGAAATAGATTGCCGAACTGACAGGTTCAAAATGTCCTTTTTTCCTCGTACTATTAGGGATATGAATAACGGTAAATGTATCCAGTAAGAGTGTAGCAATAGATAACATTGGTAGCTGCATGTTTGTTAAGGACTTAAAGCTAACCCAACAAAAAGCATGTTTTTGCATGTATGCTTTGCTATTTTAATTTTTAATTACAAATTTTATGCATGATATTAAGTGCATGTTTGGTGGGAGTTCACCCCCTGCCACACACCTTTATGGTGGCTTGCAGGGTATTATGTAGATGTAGATGTACAGACAGCTCTGCTCATGCCATTTACAGTTTACAGCATGGTGTGGTAGGGAATAAAGCGCGCTTTCATGGTAGTGGAATTTATACAAAATGGCGGATCGCTGATTTCGACACAGCGTGTCTTTTGTGTTCGCTTTTCGCTCGCTCGACATGATCCCGTTCCTGATAACAAACAATCCGAAATTGAGTGTCAAACTTTAGATAGACAGGTAGTGCGTTACAACGGACATCTACTGGCCACTGCACAGTCCTAAGGTTACAGTATGGTGTGCCGTTTGTGAGTTTGGTGTGTGTGGGGTCCGTAATTGTTTTAAGAGAATGGTGTTACTGTAACGGCTACGCCCACTCGATATTGTGCACTGACCGAAAACTTTCTGATGCCTAGGTTGGGTGATCTTTTTCATGAACATGGAAAGGGGCATGTGTGGTTCCAACAAGATGGTGCGACATCCCACACCTCTCGTCAATCCCTCTGAATTCTGAGAAAAATTCTGGGCGCCTTATTTCCTCGCTTGGTGACATAGGGTGGCCCCCTCGTTCTCCTGATTTGTCCCCGTGCGATTTGTTTCTCTAGGGCTACTTGAAATCAAAGGTATACTAAACATCGTTCTCAAACTCTGGAATCCCTTAGGGAGGGTAACGCAGTTGAAGTTGCCGCTATTCCACCCGAAATGACCTACAGGGTCATGGAAAACTACTGGGTGAGACTTAATCAGTGTTATGCCAATAATGGTAAATAATTAAATGGCGTCATTTTTGAAATTAATTAATCGAAAACTACATTGCATGCACTATTTAGAAAGATGCACATTCTTCTTGTATCTTTTTTGGTTTGGTTTTTATTTGCATCCCAAATCGGGGAGGTCATTCTGCCGCACCCATGTTCGCCTCAAACTCGAAAACCAAATTTAGCACAGCTTTGAAATTTTTAGGTTTATTTAATGTCATCCTCGTACAGACAATAGGCTACTTTTCTTGTAGCTAATGGTCCTCGGTTCGACCCCAGTTGACTCAAAACGTTCCCATAAGAAATACATGCAATGAGCTTTCTTATGTTTGCAGTCATTATTCATTTGAAAATTCTAATTAGAAATACCTATTGCACCAACTTGAGACGCACACGAGCTGAAAGATAATTTAATTCTTATAAATATCATCGAATTTCGGATCAAAATTACTACTACTTCGGTAAAATATGACAATTAGTGATAGTTATCTAGTGATTTTTTTCAGTTTCAACAGCCCTATCCCCTTGACTGAAGGAATTGTGCATTATAACGTACAATGTAGGCATATTTGCAGGCATGTTGATTTGCCTAAAATTCGAGAACCAAACGTAGTACATCATTAAAACTTTGAAGATAAATAAAGATTTTCCTTGTGTGGTTAATAGGCAACTTTTCATGTAATTCATAATCCCCGATTCGACCGCACACGAGTCAAAGCATTCCCATAAATACTCCTGTAAAGGTCTTATTGTGTGAGGTAATTATTTCATTTGCAAATTTTAATAAGAAATATTCATTGCAGAAACTTGAAACGCACACTAGCCGAAAGATAATTCAATAACAATTCTTACTTTCATCATCCAATACTGATTTTGATTATTTTACCGGAACTCTGAATATTTCTGCGGAACCTTTTGAAATTTTACTGTTTAAACATTCATTTCCCATGGCTTTGTTTACAAATTAGTTTGATATGGTTCGTCTTGTGAGACGTTCATGTTTCTCTATACGCTTATTCCTTTGAATTATCTGCGCTGATTGATCGCTACTGCTGTTTATCTGCACACCTGAATTTAATTCTTCGCTGCTAGTATTAGTCTGCATTGGTGAGTATATATTAATTTTTTTACTCCTATTTTCATCAACAATAGTGGCCGGAAAATATTAAACGTGGTCCCTGTTTTTATTTTGGTAAATTCAAAATGTTGAATACGGTATACCAGTTTACGGGACTCTAAAAAGGTTGATAACGATAACTATCCTACGTCATAAAGGCTGACATTCTGGTTCGAAGAAGGTGTCGTATAGACGAGGTTAAACTGTTTAAAAAATAGCAAGTTACAGCAATATCATCGTACTGGAAAATTAACTATGCAATAAAATTTAATTTAAGAAGTTATGAGTATGATTCTCTCCTGTAAAATCACAGCTGTTCTATTATTTCCTAGTTTTATCCCTCCCGTTGATAATCAACGGTCACCTTCCGATAATACGCAATAAAGAGAAGAAAACACTGATGTTACCTGCCATGTTTAATAGTCCTTGTTAAGTATTCTATGGGTCCCCGGTATTAACAAGTAGCACAAGGACTTTGATACTGTTATGATGGTCCCACGTGTTGTTTGTATCCTTTAATTAATTGTTTTCTACCGGATAGGGTAGCGTGCCTCTACTTCTCTAGGCGTTGATAATACCTAATTATCTGACTGCTTCTCTGTACAATATCTCTCCTACGCTCTTCAGATCAGCCTACATCCTAACTGTCTTAATTGAATGCTAATGATTCTTCTATTGATGTAGAAATTGTTCAGATGATTCGCATATTTTTTCATGAGTGAAATACTCAAATACTACAAATCGTTCTGTACAATAATAAACATGTACATACATAATAATGCATGTTATTGAAACGTGTGTGCGTATTTGGTGATGTTTTGCAACATCGCAACCCTTATTTCAAGAAATAAAAACGAAAAAAATAAATATTTCAGGTTTAGTTGTGTATAACGCGAATGGAAATTACGTATTCAAACGTACTTATGTATTTTCAAGCCTGGTCCAGCGTAATTGACAGCTAACTGTTCATTAATAATCACCCGTATTTAAAATTGAAGGGTAATATTCATCAAGCTCGTGGATGTCAATGTGCTTATTTAAAAAAATCTTTTGTTCAATATTACCTGCCAGAGTCCAAGTTAATGCTTTGTAACTTTGTTTTAGAATAAAAAACCGATCAACGCCAGCGCAATATACGAGATGGTATGTGCAATTGGTTGAAATGAGTGTATGATATTTGATTGTTTTGCAATTTGAGTGCCAATTTCATTTTGGCATATAAATTGCTTAAGAAGACCAAATTTAAATATCTGGAACATAAATTGTAGTGGAAACCGTATGTGTCTCACTGATAGGCCATTTCTGGCTGAAGCATACGAGTTTTCAATGTGTTGAATCCTTTCGATTACAATAAAATAAAACCCTCGTACATAAAAATGACTTGGTAAAATGACACGAGTACAAAAACGATTTAATAATAAAATAAAAATAGGACTACGTACAGGAATATTTAAAAAAGGAAACTAAAAAACTGGAAATTCCATCTGAATCAACGAGAGACAAGTGTTCACCTCGCATTTCGTGTTGGAAAGGTCATTTTCTGTTAATAACCTCACAGATTATTTTCGGACAAATTTTAATTTGAATAGGAGCTGCAGATTTGATAGACTCGTTCAAGTAAGTGACAACTATGACTGGTCTCAGAGAGGCTTTGGCTTTAAAACTAAGCTAAGAAGCTATTGAAGTTAATTGCCACAATTTCTCTAACAGACACTGGAGTTATGGCACAAACTCTGAAAACTCAGAAACAAATAAGTATATCCTACTGCTCTTAAAATGATGTAGTCATTCCCAATAGGTGCTATTGGTGAAGAATTTTTCCTATACTTGACATGCTGTCAATCGAAAAGCATGTGCTCAATGAAATGGAAGACAAGAAATGAATGAGAGATTCACGTAAAATAAGAAAAGGATGGATTTCTTGAAAAATACATTCGGATATGTTGCGCGACAGTGTTGTATAAAACACTTCATTCTCGATTAAATCAATTTAAGATAGCGGACTTATTTTCCTGGGGTATATTGTCATTTTTAAGCAAGCAAAAACAAAGAAATCACTGCGCGCTTCAGTTTTTACGTACTCATATGGAAAAATGTGCTTTGGTAACTTAAATTACGATACAATTTTCAAAATAGTGGCCATCCTGTGAAAAAGTTAATATCGTGTTTTTTCTGCTTTCGTCTAAGGTAGTTACGGATAATTTTGTGTTACAACAGGATAAGGCTACATTTCTCTAAGAAAGTTTCAAAGATTTCTGCGTTTATTTACCCAAATTACCCTTTTTTAAGGGAACCCCTGTATATTTTAGCCATTTTAGTTCATTTTCATGCTGATCAGATTGCTGTGGGAAAACACATGTCCAACTACTATTTTATTCTTATTAAATATTTTTGAATATCCTTGATATATAAAACTATTCTATTTATTTTAAAATTACGTATATTATTTATTAACCTTAAAATTTAAAATGACATTTATTTAAAAAAACCCAATTTAAACTTATCATTTTCCTTAAATTAATACCTGGAAGCCCATTTAAAACTAACGATGTTAAGCGCCAGCCAATGTATCTATAACATTCTAGCCTAAGGTTAGATGTTTCACATCTAACCTTAGGGTAGAAACATTTGAGAGGTACAACGATCATGAATTATGCATATATTTCTTGCTGACGTGCTTAAATCCAAAACTTCCAACATCATAATTTCATCTTGTTTAAATGCTTCATTAATCCATATTAATCTAATGAATGCAAAACATTTACATGCAGGGTAAATTTATTTTATGATGTGAAAGGTCTTAATTAGGGATGGGTCGGTTCGGTTCTTCTGTTCTCGGTTCCACCGGTTCTTGAGCTTAGAACCGGAACCGGAACCGAGGCCAAAAATAATCGGTACCGAACTAATTGGCGCGAAAACCAGTTTGAAACTTACTCACACTCCGAAAGTGGAGGCTTCACATTAAAACCTGGTGAAATAGTGTACATATATGCTTCAAAGTCGCGAATTATTCTAATTCAGTCTCTGATGTCGATTATTGATTACCGTATCTTACCATTGAGCAATGCAAAGTAAGTGGTAAATTAAGAACCGGAACCGAGAATCGGAACCGGAACCGAAAAAAAGTGGAACCGACCCATCCCTAGTCTTAATGTTGTTTTGGTCACAAATAATTTGAAGAAAGAACGATTATTTGAAACTGTCAACGGTGCAGGGTGTCTCTTATCTTATTCTTGTGGCCCTATCCAAGTACTCTTCTTTTCGGCAACCCGATATTCTCGAAATCGTTCTTCTTTTTTGCGGAAAACGCACTTTTCATCCAAAAACGTACCCTATTGAAAATAAAATAAAAAAATGAAATTTTACATTATTTTTTCCATATAGTGATAAAAATTACGATCCAATATCCGTAGTGCAACTAATTTTAAAAATGAAATGAAGAAACCTCTGCATCGAACTCGGTGCTTTTCTTGTGGGAGAAAAATATAAACATTAAGGAGTAAATACGACCCTTATGATTGGTTTACGCAAAAATCCTTTCTTTGTGCTCCCCTGCACCACAATAGGGAATTTCCTCCAAAGTTAACGTTTTTATCACCAGTGGTTTGGGTTGTGTTTTGATGAGTAAATGCGCCAGTCAGTCGGTCAGTCAGCTAGGATATTTGATTTTATGTATGAGATAATTCCACATTTTAGGGTAATATCTAAGAAACACTTATAAACATTTTTCTGTTCCATCATCGATTAATACAGGTACAGATGAAGGAAATAAAATTTCCTAAGCAGTAGGATAAACTCTTTATCTATTTATTTTTCATGAACCCGAAAACAATAGAGTTCAGGTCTTTTTATCGAGTACTTTAACTAATAACAACTATTAAAGCACAGAAATCCACAGTAATATTCACCTTCAGATCCACACAACTAATCTATTGATATTGAACTTATCATTTTCATCGATGAAACAACTTCGGCCGTCACATTGTGGAATTTTTCCATGATTGAAAATAAGAATGAACTTTGTAATTTTCCACACGTTTTTTATTAACCAACCGGTTTCAACACTCACGTGTCATCATCAGGGACTCAGTCCCTGATGATGACACGTGAGTGTTGAAACCGGTTGGTTAATAAAAAACGTGTGGAAAATTACAAAGTTCATTCTTATTTTCAATCACATCTTTTTCATCTCTCTTCCCATAGAGCATTCTTTTTTCGCGTCCTATGAAACAAAATCGGTCCTTCTTTCCACTCTACCGCAATAGAAGATGTTCAATAGAGATAATATTCATTCACATTCACCGGAAATCAAACCCGGATCCCCTGATTTCCGGCCAGGTGCTATAACCAATTAGGCTACCGAGACGCCATCTTTCTTCGTGGAATTTAAGAGGTCTTAAAGGAACTAAATGTACTCGAACTGCTGGACGTATCGAGTCACAAAGCAGTCGATGTTGTGGGTATGGCGCCACCGTCAAACAGGATAAGGCCGAATTTCAAACACGAAGGTGGTGACTTTATAAAAAATTGAAGGACCGCGAACTGATCGCGAGAACCTTAATGGAGTTAACGATAGATTTAAAATGCCATTTTTCCCCCGTACTATTACAGGGAAAGAAATATTTAGTAGAATATCCCAGGCAAAGAGGGCATTATATCAAAAGAAGAATCTACTTACAGCTGGAAATACAAGCGTAGAAGTAAGGAAGCAATTCATCAAAACGTATATTTGGAGCATGTTTCTTTACGGCAATGAGGCATGCACGATGAGAGCAGCGGAGAAGAAAAGGGTGAAAGCATTCGAAATGTGGTGCTACAGAAGAATACTGAAAATTAATTGGATTAACCGAGTAAGTAACGAGGAAGTCCTAAGAAGAGTAGGAGAAAAGAGAAGACTGCTGAAAACTCAAAAAGAAGAAGGGACATCTTAATCGGCCATATCTTGAGACATGATGGACTGATGAAGACTATCATCGAGGTAAAAGTGAACGGGAAGACGGGAAGGCAGGTGTCGTATGAGGTACATGAAACAGGTTGTGAAGGATGTAAAAGAGGAGAATTACATCTCAATTAAAAGGTTGGCGGATAGAAGAATCGAGTGGAAAGCTGAGTCAAACCAATCCTAGGATTGTTGACCAATGATGATGACTATTAGAGAACACAATAGGCAGCATAGCGAGGGGATAGATAGGCAAAATATTGTAGAGTAGTTTTTAGCGCATCATGAATGTATTAACAACCAATCTTTTCATTACTATGTAGATACTAGCCATGAAGCTGCATGTGACCCATATTATGAAGCATGTTTCCATGTAGTACCCTATTTGCATGCAAATAGAGCATGTTTTGTCGATCTTTACTCCCTGCCACACGTCCTCGCGGTGGCTAGCAGGTTATGGCGTAGATGCAGATACATTATCCGCTGAAATTGAACAATAGCAGAAGTTTAACAGAAAAAATCACACTCCCTGACCGGGACACGAACCCGAGTCCCATGATTTCCGGCCAGGTGCTTTAACCAATCGCAAAGATGACGCCTCGGAAGCTTGATTATTCCCATCAAGGCGCACATTTTTTTTTATCAGTGGAAGTTCTGCCATTGTAAACTTTCGGTGGGTAACTCCGTTAAGGCTCTCGCTACCTGTTCGCGGTACTTCAATTTGTCACGCTATCCCTTCCTTATTTCCTCCCCAGATCCTGAAGTGACTTCCTGTTCTCCTTCACATCTACATCTACATAATACCCTGCAAGCCACCTCAATGGTGTGTGAGAGGGTGAATTCTCACCAAACATGCACTACATATCATAAAAAGGGATTAGTATTAATATATTAGTCTAAACTACAATATTTAAAAAGATAAAAATAGCAAAATGAGCATGCAAAAACGTGCTGTTAGTTGAATTACCTTCAAGTCCTTACACCAACATGCAACTATCTATGCTATGGATTGAATCACTCGTATTGGACGTTTTTATTGCTATTCATATCCCTAATCGTGCGAGGAAAATAGGACATTTTGAATTTGTCAGTTCGGCAATCAATTTCTCTAATTTTGTAATTATGGTCCAGTCTACCATAGAAAGTTGGGGTTCGCAAAATATTTTTAACGTCATCACTGAAAATAGTATCTTGGAATTTATTTACGAGATTAAATCTAAATTTCAACCTGCGATCTGACAATAATTTCCAATTTAATTAATTTACTTTGACTGGTTACGCTAATAAGGGTATCGTAATGTCCCTTTACAAATCTTTCCGATCTTCGCTGCACACGTTTAAGTTCGTTACTTACACCATTTTCGTAGGGATCCCATACACTGGCAGCATATTCCAAATGAGGTCTAACAATGGAAAAGTAGCTGATTTCTCGTACATGTTCGTCACATTTACTCAATACTCTTTTGATGAATCCCAGTCTACGATTAGCTTGACCCATTATTTCACGTAGATATGTGTTTACCCCAGGAAAGATCATGTGTCAGTCTTATTCCAAGATATTTAATTCCAAGTACACATCTCCCCATTCCAAGCACATCCTGGCAAGCCTTCCTTTCACCTTTCTTGCCTCTTTTACACCCTCAGCTCAATAGCCAACAGTCTATTTTCATCCTCAATCCCTAAATCCGAAGTTTCAGCAGTAAACAGCCCAATGTCATGTCTCGCTGGCACGCTACGCAGACTTTGAGTCGCATTCGTGACGCAATCCTTCCCCTCTCTTGTTTCAGACCGGCCGCATTCGTTGCCGTCGCGACGCATGCCGTGCACACCAAAACAAAACAATATAGCCAGCCGCTTCGGGAGACAGAAATATAGATAGAGTGACTTGCAAGCCACATTTATTAGCTAACTTATTTTAAACTTTTCGTCCTATCAAAAAGATCACAAAAAATATATGTAAAAAGAAGACAAGAGGAATTAGAGGGACGTTATTTTCCTTTGCTCACACTCGATCCGTCAAGTATAATTAAGTAGATATTGTAGCCTTTCTATTAATTAATAGGTAAATTAATAAATACTGCCGCTGTTGCTCTCTATTCATGTATTTTTGGTGATTAAATCCTGTGGGAGAGATGGAAGGCTGAGAAAGATGCTAGCGGGAGAGGGTTGAAATTTTTCACATGGCTAAGTAACACAATTGGCTGCTTTTAAGACCTTCATCTCTACTTAGGTTCAGTCTCCCCATCCCAACCTCGATGTACTATCTATTAGACGGGGTTCGAATCCTTCGACTCTGGTTCTTTCGAATTTAACTTTACGTCCCAAGGCCATATGTTCCACGGCTGCCGACTTCGATGTTTGTTCGAGCCGGATTCCTGTTCTTACAGCAGTTTGACTACACATCTTTCCAAGGTATTCCTTCTCCCCCAATTCACAAGGAGTTTCGCAAAACTCTTTCCATTTGCATAGAAGTTCTGTCCTTCATGCTTCTTATGAGATTGTTAAGTTGTGAATATAGCCTTCTTTTCCTTTCTGTGCAGAATGTTTGCTGTTTTATCAGCTATTCCCATTAGATAATTTGATTTTATTCTTAATTTAAATTCCCTCTAACGAAAAGACTTTCTTCGAAGCCATGATATCTGCATGTTGAGCAAGTTTCATATGGGTTACGTATATTTTTTTTGTGATTTTCCTATTACTTCGGGAGATAGACAGTTGCCGTAACCGTCTGGGAAAAAGCTTGTAAAGGGAAAAAGCTTGTAAAGGTAAAACGGAAACTGTAAAAGCATGTAATGGTGTGACTGCACAGCCTTGTTGCTAACGTAACAGATATGTAGTTTACGTTGCGAGGCATAAGAAATATTAGTCTCCTGACCTTACCATTGTACTTCAGAGCCCCTCAGCTCTGGTGAATATGTATTAACAATAGCCTATGAGAACCATCAAAGTTAGAAAAGTCTTCTCTGTTAAACATGGTAATAATAGTCGTTTCATATGCTCCTACGCTTACTGCTCTTGGAGTCCTATGCTACCGCGAAGCATGACGTAAAGTTCACACGATTATGGGCAAACTTCACAGCATAGTTGGGAAAGTTACCAACAAAAATTAACTGATTAAAGTTAAAGTTAATCTCTGTAAAAAGTTACTAGTTAAAGTCAAAAGTTAATTTTCTGAAAAAGTAACTAATTTAAATTTAAGTTAAAAAAAGTAACTTTTCCGTTATAAGTTATTTTATCAGTCATATTGGCAAATGGATGCGGTGGCAATGGAAGAATTCATGGTTTTTTGTTTTGGCAAACAAATGAAACACCGAAAATTGACCTTGGTTTTTTTCATCCGTATCGATTTGTATAAAAATATTTTTAATACCGGGCCCCAACAAAGACATTTTCAAAGTAAAAACTGATGTAATATTAAATTAACTACATGGAAATAACGAGAGGTCTACGAAATGTATCCGCTCTTCGTTGGAGGCGAAGGTCCACTCTTTGTAGAAGGAAGCAGTTTAGGGTTTGGCTTCAAACGAAACACTCACAGTCACAACTAAGCATTGGTACGAATGCTCTCTATTTTTACACCCTTCCTCCCTTCATTGGCAAGCATTAGCCCCAAACCTCCCTCCTTGGACAATTTACATAGCCTCCACACATGATACTTTCAATTGAAACATATTGTTTTAATTTTTGGTAGAGTCTATTCCATTTATTCCCTCCTCTCCTCACATTTCTGACTGCTGGCTTGAAGAAGCTGAAACAATGTTGCTGAGTAAGGCACTCATGACCTCGCGAACGTGGCCTTCCAGTGGTTTCGTGTTTTCTCATCTGAGGGTGCGTTCCTAAACTTTGGTGTTCACCCACCTCAACCCCGCTTTTGTTTGGGTGTACTCGTCTGGGCCTATTCATTGCATTATTGCACAACTACCCAGCTACATTGCATTCTTAAGTACAGTTTTACTTTCCCCTTTTTTCAGTTGGGCAAGCTTTGCGCATAAACTCGAACAGGTCGATATCTGCCAAAAAAATAACGAAAAAATTATATAAAGTTCGTTTTGTATCATTTAATGCAAGTATTACTTTATCGATTAAAAGTTAAAAGTTGCCTCTGATAAAAATTAATGATTAAGTAAAATAGTTAACTACATTTTTAACTATTAATTAATTGTTAATTTTTTGAACCCGTAATACCAACTATTAAGGGTTCAAAAAACTTCACCATAAGCTTAGTAAAATGAATACTAAGAGTTTTTTATTTATTAAAAAAATAGCTAAATTTATGTTAATAAGTAAAAGTAAATCATAATAAATTAACTGGATAAATGTATCTCATATACTTGTTAATAAGCTTTGACGGAGTGTACGGTCTGCTTGGAAGCGTCCGCAGTATCACCTAGTGGCAGGGACGGGAAATACCTTTGACGTCACACGTAGAATTTACCGGCATGCAATAGTTTGCCGTCGAGTTTTCGCGCCGTTGATTTTTTTTTACTTTTCAACTAATGAGGAAAAAGATTTGACGTCGTTTTCATATAGAACGGCTCTAAATACGTACTTCAAGTGTTATAAAATTGTGAGCAACACAATTAAAAATAATAGGGAACCACCCAATTATTCTGCGTTCCATATGCATGTAACAAGACTGTTTTATTTATATATTTCGCCGCAGAAAGGTGGTAGCGCTATCAATATTGGCTCACCAGAGTCCTATGTATTGCCAAATAATAATTATATAGTTTATTATTGGCAATCCAGAGGACTCTGTGGCTCGCATACAATGGGCCTTGTGGGTCTTGTGTGATTGTTGCTTGCCTGGCTACGGAAATGAGCAAGGTGTTTAGCTGTGGAGAGGTGTTGGCATTCCGGGACTATCAATGGTTTCCTCCATGCATGCAGTGAGTGTTGGAATCATAGATATAGAGATATAGATCGGCAGTACAATGTGTCATGTATAGAGGGGGCTGAAGCCAAACTTGGAATAGACCTCACCACCCTCTAGGGCTGAAATCCGAAGTGCAGGTTACTAAGGGAGACGAACCTCGACATTTCCCGACTCGCCCACCTGTTGCTCACCCACGCTCGAGGGGGTGACATTCCTCGATTTACGGCGCCATTGATCTTCCCTCCTTATGGATCGGAAAATTCCACGGGGTAAAGTACGTCCTCATCGACATATCTTCCCCGATTTCACACTATGTCCGATACCCCCCGACGAAGCGGTTATCGAGATACGCATTAATGCACGACCGAAGCAAATTAATGCATCGGATTCCGCGCGTTTATTGAGCCGCACAAAATCAATGAATGCCATACCATCCCTACACATGTTCCAAAGGAGGTATAAATGTGATATACCGTATTAACAAACCATTTATTTCTCTCGAAACTAGCAGAAAATGTATCATTGTATACTTTTTTCCGTTGTATTTTTTTCTTCTATCGAAAGAGCTACTTACAGCTGTAAATACAAGCGTAGAAATAAGGAAAAAATCATCAGAAGTTACATATAGAGCATGTTTCTTTACGGCAGTGAGGCATGGACGATGACGGCAGCGGAGAAAAACAAGGTGGAAGCATTCGAGATGTGGCGTTCCGGAAAAATGATGAAGATTAAATGGACCGACCGAGTGACAATCGAAGAAGTCTTACGAAGAATGGGAGAAAAGAGATGTCCACTGAAAACCCTAAGAAGATGGGACACAAATCGGCCATATCTTAAGACACGATGTCCTGATGAAGAAGATAGTCGAGGGAAAAGTGAACGGGAAGATTGGAAAAGGGTGGATTGGAAAATATCGTATGACATATATGGAACTGGTTATGCAGGATGTAAAAGAGAGGAATTACGTTAATATGAAGAGGTTGGCCGATAGAAGAATTGAGTGGAGGGCTGCGTCAAATCAATGCTAGGATGGCAACCGATGATTATGATTTTTTTTCCAACATTCTGAGTTGATTTAGGTATGGTAGGGGGGGGGGGGGGGAATTTTGGTCGAGAAAATGAGAAAAGGCAGAGGGGGTGATTGGAATCTGTTAAATAGGGCAAGGGTATTCTAAAGGATGTGGCAGAGAGAATAATGCTGAGTAAAGTAGAGTGGAGGGAGGAGAAGAAGAGGAAGTTTGCATGGACAATGAGTTGTATGGAGTATGCGGAACTGATGAAGGATATTATTTAAAAGTTAGTAGTCGCGGGAAGAAATTTATGCTCACTTCAGCAAAAATTAATAAAGAGCAAAAGCTATTATAATTACTTATTCATAACCATTCAAATAAATAATAGACAAACGCATTAAACTAGTTAAAGATTAACTGAAAATTTAAGTATTTTGTGGATGTTAATTTGCATGTCTGTTGGCTGCATGCCTGTTGTCCTCCTCGTAGCGGTAGTGCTCTAGCTCTTGGTTTCACATAAGTAGTGTTTAACCAGGGTAGTATTTATATTTTTCATGCCTATATAGTTATGGGTATTCCTCTTATTTTACAAGGGATGCCTGATGATAGTTGACCCCCAGCCACACACCCTTACGGTAGATTTCAGGGTAATTTGTAGATGTAGATGCTGATCATTACCACCTACGGGGTCATATTGCCTAGTTTTACATGAGATTAGGCCCATGGCCTACTGATCATTTTTCGATGCAAAATTCCCTGGGCTAAACAATTCAACTAAATTCTCTGGGCTCTGGGCTAAGAAAACAACTAAATTCTCGTTTTACTTAATTATTAAATTTAATCGACGTTCCTCACAAGGTGAACTGTCAAAAAATACGTTATTGATAAATCCGCCACTAATGACAGGGCATCAAGAGAAGCGGAGCCTAATTAAAGTATTCGTACGAAAACCTCTCTTGGCTGACTCGAGAACAAGGAGTTCAACTTGCTCACAGAGCCAAGGTTAAATGTCGTCTGGTAGCACCCTTCGTAAGACGCTGAGCTTCGTGACCTTCCTCAAGGTCGATGGCCACTCCTCCATTCCATTCAGAAAGGACACGCGACCTTCTTAATGCTGAATCGATCGACACACACATCTTTACGACATTCTGACCAAAACATCTTTGCTCACGTAGAAACAGATGCTGCACGGAATTCCGTTCTTCTAGCTCCTACCCAAGCTTAAGAGAGATGATTGCCACAACAATACATTTAAAATGTCATTTTTTCCGCTTACCTCAAGGGAACATAATAGGTAGTGCATAAATGGGTAGGTGAAATATTTTTAGAGTAGTCTTTAGTCCACATATTCTCTGAAATAGAAATGAGTTGAAAATGTTGATGAAATTAACGAACAATATGCAATTAATTTTAAGTATTCTCTTTACATTAAATACAGTGTGCATGGAAAGATTTCCTCTAAATCATGTGTTCATTTCAGAGGATATATTTTTGTTATAATATGAAGTATATGTATATATAGTTACTTGTGCATATACTACTTATATCTTACCTATATACTATGTTATATAAGAAGTATAAGGTGCATCTAATTATAAAGACTAGAATATGGAACCAAGTGGTACAACGCGAAGGCGAAATAACTTCATTATTTCAAACTTAGGTGTGGCCTTGGTAACTCCTTCACAATATGTCACATGAGCAATGAGAACATGGTGAATCTAGGATTTTGCAGGGTCATAGTCACCAACGGTGATTCAAATGGTGACCTTGAGAGTCATTTCAAACGCCACAATTTGAAGTTTAGGGACTCGGTTCTTTAAATGTTCTCTCATTCTCTTGCACGGAATGTTTTTCCCCACTTTATCTTGTATGGTCTCACGAAATCAGAACCACAGAGTCCACAGTGAAATGTGTTTTCTGCGGGAAATAAATATAGAGAGTCCAGTGTGAGAAAAAATTTCTTTACGAGCAAAGAAAAAAATCAAGGTGAGAATTTTAGTACTTCTGCGACGAGCCTACGCCTCGAATTGTCCTCAATCTCTCGCATTACTTATTTCATGAAGGCTGCTGAGTTCTTACCCACATTCCTTAACGTCTGGAGCCAGATGAGTTACTTCCAAACACTTTGATAGATTATCATACTCAGACTTGACTTTTAAGAGTGTATCATTAAGAGCAGTTACATTAAAACAATTTTTAATACGCATTGGCATGCATTACGCGTCTTTTGGAAACATAAATCAAGTCGTAAAATCAAAAAAAAGCATGTATGACCTCCATAAAGTATAAACGAGTAACGGAAAGACAAGTAAGAGCACCTCGCAAGATGACTGATGACAGGGCTTGCAGGAGTAAAAGTCATCATTAATCCCGTCATCAAATCAGGAACCCGAAGGTGAGTAAGTGATTACTTTACAGTCGCAGCTTTTATAGCTATTAAAACATTAACGTCCATTTACGATTTGAGGCGCTAACTATAGTACGCCCCACATACTTTATAATTGCAATCTGGCCTCACAAAAATCAACTAAATGTACAATTACTGTTTACTTAGCATTCTAACCTCAAAAGCTCACTTTCATCTCGCTCGAATCAGTTACAGCAATTTTCAATTTTTTCCGCAATAATCTTAAATGTTTTCAGATAATGTAACCTGTTACACCTGCAGTGTTACGCCTGCAGTGTTACACCTGCAGCGAACACTCTAGTTCTTTATTCTCAAGTTATAACTAAATGAGAATTCTACCAAAAATAAAAATGCGTTTTCATTAATTACCTACCCTTAAATTTGATACATTAGGGTTCTACTACAGAATAAATACAAGTTCGCACACACATGTGGACCAATGCAACTACAGCGTGTGATCAAGCAACCCTGATTACGGGAATAATACACCGTAAATAACGACGAAGAAAATTAATGCGAACAGCTACTTTGAATAATTATATTAATACAAACGAAAATTAGGATACACATTTAGCTTATTTCTTTCCTAATTTTGTGTTTTTTAGTACATTAAACTCATTGCATGAAACACCATCCTAAATTTACGAATTTTGTTTATTTTTGTTGACTTCAGAATGCAATATTTTAATTTAGATTTCTAAGGTTCATTAATTTTTATAAATTATTTAGAAAATTTTAATCACCAAAATGTATATTGCTAAGGAAACATTAATCAATATCTTGTTATTTAAATGATCTCATTTATTTATAAGATCATTTAAATATTTGAAGTGCATTTTTGTGTTGTTTGACTCATTAATCTGCTGTATTTTTTCTATTAAATTTGATTTAAAAATGCCAATTCTCTGACTTTGAGATTCAAATTGATAATACTTGGCTTGGAATCCCAGGATTCAGGGGTTTGAATCCCGGTTCGAGTGTAAATATCATACTTTCTTAATGTCACACAGATATGATATAGTAGGTACCTACGATGTGAATTTATTCGCTGGCGCATATATTAATTGTATTTTTGATTGCTTTTTTTGCATCTGCAACTAAATCTATAATGCATACTAGGAGACACCGTTAAGGGGAATCAGCGTTGTAAGGCAAAAGAAAGACATGCGGGGATTTGTCTACCTCTTAAGCATGCATTTCCCGTTTTTACTTGAGCGATACCAGCCAAGTGAAAACATTCACACGTAGCGGGCTTTGTACAAATGTGACCAAAATAGGTCATTATAACTGAATACCTATTACCTTAAGCTGATATTGATTTAAAATATACAGTTGTAAAATTTAAATGTCAAGGGTTTAAATAACCTAGGGGTGATTTTCGGCAGGTTTTGAAGGAATATTGCGGTTCCACTTTCCCAATTTCACTAATTATCTAACTTTATCTCCAAATCTGTTCTGCATGCTCCTTATTTAATTTGAATTACTTGTGTGTCTTGGCCATCTAATGTATTGTCAATGCTCAAGATTTTTCGCCAATTTTCCTCTCTTATCTATCAATACTATATCACCTCCAAAACACAAGCTCCATCCAGCACTTCAGTAAACTCCTTACTCTTTCCAGCGAATCTGTTCCCTTCCAAAAGTCTTTAGTGCCCCCTCAAGGGTTGAAGTAGTTTTTCCCAGATATGACTTTACTACTTCACGCAAATATAAAAGAAGAAATATCAATGAAATTACTTTCCTCAACTATCCGATCTTTTGGTAAAAACCTCTCGTATTTCATGATCGGAAAGGCAGCTTTTAGAATCTTTTGTCTTTCGACGTTTATTTGAAGAGAAACTGAAGCTGAAAAACATACAAAAACCCCAGAGAAAGATTTTTCAAAGCTCTCCACTATATTTTTCTATAATTTCACATCTTCATTTTTTTAACTATTTCTTTAACATCCTTCAATTGTTTCTACAATCGTGAGGTCAAGAACACTATATAAAGGACGTTGATCTTGTTGCGCATTCGATCGTCTTTTGCTTAAATTTCAGTCGCGGGTTAATAGGGTTCCTGAACTTGTCGACAGGTAGGACTAGTGCTAGTACGCGAGGCACATGTGTATGGCATTGTAGCATTGCTTTACGTTAAGAATGGATTGCGCTCATAAGTAATTTCGGTGAGACTTCGTTTGAACATGGGTAAACGGGGCTGTTTTGTGCGTGGTGCTGCAAAGAACAGTCTAATCTAGTGAAGAAGAACCGTATTCTTGGTTTAGCGAAACCAAAGTTTGTTTAAGGCTAAGGTTAGTAAACTCGGGTGACGCTCGTTCCCCCGAACAAGCGTTAACGCTTGTTTCTTACTTTTCAAAACCGAAATCGTAATATTTTTTGTATTCGAAATCATTGATCAGTCTGAGTATGCATTGTCTATCTGCAGAGAGAACCTGCATTCAGTGTAATTCACTTGTGCGTTCCATGCGTGGTCATTCCCTGTGCAATACAATCTTTGTTTATCTGCGGAGAGAGAGAGGCTGCATTCAGTGTAATAATGATTTGTGAGTTCCGAGTGTTGTCATTCCTAGTGTATGACATTCGTTGTTTATGTGGAAAGCGACAGAGAGAGAGAGAGAGAGAAATACTACATTCATTTTAATATTACCTTGTGCGCCCCATGTGTAGTCATTTCTAGTGTTTAAATGAGATACTTTCAGTCGTAACTTTGTGGAAATCCATTCTGAATAGATTTATTTCAAACTTTTACAAACCACACTATATAATGAAAACTCACGACCCGGGTTTCGGCGCTAAGCACCATCATCAGGTGAAGTCCCAGGGCGAGACCCCTGTATATATACCACAACTGGACTGGAGGGGGGGTGTTGTTGATGAGAAGAGGGTGGGAGGTAATTAGGAGGTAGACTCGGAGTGTATTGTGGTGGAGGGTGGAGAGATGAGCGGTGATTTGCAGGGCTAATGGTAGACCTTGGGTAGAATGGGGGAGGGAGCGTAGGCAGCGACTGTGTCGAGGATAGGCGAGGAGGCCGGGTACAAATATTCATTTATAACCGAAACCTTCGGGTCATTCACTGCTTTTAAAATCTCGAGTTGCTCGAGACAATTCAACTCCCGTCTGTTATTCGAACTATGTAAAATGTCAACAGTAAAATCACTACGGTGGTCACAGTCTAAAAGATGCTTCGCGAAGTTGCTCTTGTCGTCGTTGTTCTGTTTAAAAGCATTCAAATGTTCTTTACATCTAATGTTAAAATTCCTGGCCGTTTGACCCACATACACTCTATCACAATCACCACACCGTAAAGCATACACACCACTTCTCTCTTTGGAGTCCACTGGATCTTTGCACTTAACAAATAAGGTTTTAAGTGTAGCCGGGGTCCTATACGAGATATTATAAATTTCTTTAGGAAATATTTTGGCCAATCTGTCCGTAACGTCACCTAGGTATCTTAAGGAACACCACCGTTTTTTGTCCCTTTCTGAAAACTTTGTGGAGAATATGGAATCGAGTGCCTGTTTCTTTTGCTTATTAGAAATTAATTTATCTATTAATCTATTTGTGTAACCGTTATTTCTAGCAATCTGTTTTATTACATTGACTTCCTTATTGAAGTCGTCTTTTGACAACGGTACGTTAAATAGACGGTGAATTAGCGAATGGAATGCCATTAACTTTTGTGGGTACCAATGTCTTGAATCGGCCGGAATTACATGGTCGGTGTACGTGGGTTTACGGAAAATGGCAAATTTGTGTTGTCCGTTCTCAATTGATATGGAGAGATCGAGATAATTTAGCTGACGATTGCATTCTTTTTCGCGGTGATGATGGTGCTTAGCGCCGAAACCCGGGTCGTGAGTTTTCATTATATAGTGTGGTTTGTAAAAGTTTGAAATAAATCTATTCATTTCTAGTGTTTGACATTTACTGTTTATCTGCAGGGAGAGAGATACTGCATTAATTATAATATTGCCTAGTGCATCACATGTATAGTCATTCCCAGTGCATTAGATTCGTTGTTTATCTGCGGAGAGAGAAAGAGGAAAGGCTGCATTCAGTGTAATAATGACCTGTGAGTTCCGAGTTTTGTCATTCTGTATGACATTCATTGTTTATGTGGAAAGCGAGAGAGAGAGAGAGACACTGCATTCATTATAATATTGCCTTGTGCGCCCCATGTGTAAGTCATTCCAGTGTGTGACATTCTTTATCTGTGGAGAGAGAAAGTCTACGTTCAGTGTAATATTGAGTTGTGCCTTCCAAGTTTCGTCATTTAAGAGTATGCCATTCATTGTTTTTCTGCAGAGTGAGAGACTATTTACGTGTGCGTTCCGAGTTTTGCCATTTTAAGATTATGACCATTATTTGTGAGAGACTATTCAGTGTAACATTGGACCTATATCTCCCAAGTGTTGTTATTTTAAGGGTGTGAAGTTCATTATCTGCGAGCGAAAGACGGTATATTGACTGATAAACTAGTTTTACATGCCCCATGGTGTCCGTTATTTATTTTTAGGTCCTTTCTTATCGGCCGTAGTCTGTAGGTGAGAAATGTTTGGTAATAATAGTTAATTCCATGCCTTTTGTAACATCTGATTCCGTATTGGCTTGAATGAAACAAAAATATGGGTTGAAAATAAATGACCTTCAATTCGATTTCCTTCATTCATCAATTTCTGTGTATTATACTATAATTATGTAGGGAATAGTGAATGTAAAGACGTCATCTGCTTTCTTCTCTAGCGGCGTGATTAGAAATTGTATGTTATTTGGCATCTAATGACCGGGAATGAAATAGCTTTTGAATGTTTCATGTAAATCAATCATTGTAATTATTTTACTGTGTCATTTATAATCATAAATCAGGATTGCTAGAGAGGAATTCCGTATTTGATTCAGTCGTTCACATCGCCGAATTCGTCTGACATCGGGTGTTACTGATTTCTATTTCCCTATGCCCTGGAAAGTTCTCTTGACGATGGCTCTTACCTAAAGTATATACAATCATTTTCTAATGCTTAAAAGAATTACTTGCAGTATCACTCGTCATGGTACCGTACAGGCTGAGAAAATAAATTGTGATAATTACGCGTAGTAAGGGCCATAAGCGTCTGATACGTGCATCTACGTTGACTGTAGCGTTGCCCGTGGCCAAACATGGAACTTCTATTTTTGGCGCGCCCAGTGGCAACACTGTTAAAATTGGAAATCAACGTCCTTTATATAGTGTTCTTGCGTGAGGTCTTTCTTCGCCATCTTTTAAATTCATTTTTATCTCGAATAATCATCTCGAAGCATCAGGCCATCGTGTCTCAAGATATGGCTGAGTAAGTTGTTCAGTCTTTTAAATTATTTTATCAAACCTCTCTTTTCTTCAAGACTTGTCCCACGATCGCTCCATTCTACCTCCATTATTCTTATGTAGTTATACAATTATAATTTTTCCACTCTTGACTTCTCCGTTAATCCGATCAACCGTGGGTATCTCTCCTGTTGGGTACATGTCGCAGAATGTGCGGGCACGTCTACCATTTAGTATATTTAGCTTAGTAGACACATCTTCGATTCCAGCAGCGATGTTTATCCACTGCTTTTTCGTTGATGCGTCAAATTCGGATTTAATAAAACAAAGCCCTCCATATGATTTTCAACTGCGATTTCCTCTTCGACTCTTCCCGCAATAGGACTACTTCCGATGCATGATTCATCCACATATTCCGTCCACCTGGTATATTTTTAATTAATTATTAATTTAGATTTTCTTTTTATGTCCCATGGAGCAAACAACCTTTCGCTCCGTTCCCTAAAGCGCTTACTCAACTTTTTTATAGAATTTTTATCTCTCTACTTACGAGGTTTTGTACATGTGTTAGCATAGGCCCTGAATCAACATTCCTCAAGCTTTTCTCACTTTACACTTCACTTGCTAAATCCTTTATCCTTTTGTAGCAAGTTGTCCTTCAGATTTCTAGTTTTTGTACTTTATACTCTTAATATAGTTTTACTACTTCTCCGGTGATCCATGGTCTTCTTGATAACAGTCCTCCTCTCCAGAACACCCACTGATCCTTCCCAGAACCCGCTGTTAATTATGTAACATCTCTCTTCCACTGAAGAGGGATGAGATTCTACTCTTCTTCTTCTACTCTCTTTAGATTCAGGTCTTTACCCATCTTGTTTCCTATTACATTACGAAAAGCCAGTAAATATTAAGCAGTCTTCAATTTTTCCGCTTAAAATATGTTCTTCTTTGTTTCCTTTAAATTATTTATTTTTAAATGGCATTTCACTATCACAATGCTGTGGTTACTGTCGATATCTCACCCAGGCTGGTCAAAAAGTGCTGGTAGTGAATCAGAAATTATGGTTCCAGAATTTGTGATTCACTAACATCTACTCAGTTTGTAATCTCCTAAAACTTTCCATGGGCATCTTTTTAGGGAGTGGTTTTAAAAAATGTTTTTTCTACAATTTTTGTTTTGTACAGAGTATTTTTAAGTTTCTCCCCTCTCTCATTCCGATTTCACAATTCATATTTTCCATCCATTTTTCTCTCTCCATCTAGACCCCGCCTAAAATAAGGAGCTGAAACTCCCGTTGAGTCATTTCATTCTGGATTTAATATCTTATTGCCTTTCTGAAAACTAACCTTATCTGTGAAGTGTAAGTAGACATTCCTGAGTCTGTAATCTACCGTAAAAATCCCTGCATACATTTCTTTTGAAATAAAGAGATTTAAAAAATCGATTGCGCTAGTTATATTTTCTTTAACTGTGGGGAATGGAGTCATAATTTCCAAAACATTAAAATATAAAACAAGGCCTTTCCTCTTCTCTTGAATTTTTCAAAGAATTCCTGTCATGTGCCCTAATTCAGTGAATGGAGGGGTAGAAGAGAGGCAGCGGAGATATCTGACCTTTGCTTGAGTGGAGTCGTGAAGGAATTGCAGGTCGCACGCTAAGACACCGACGAGAGACGAGATAGGCTCCTCCCTTTCGCGTACTTCCTGGCCAAAGGGAGTACTTAGTACTACATTACTCTGTCGCCGGCGCACATCCGCCCTCGACGAGCCCCTGACCCTGTGCGGGATCCCGACCCGGGGGCGCAAGGTGACCTGCTTACCCTGTGTCGACGAGAGCTATTGCGGCCAGGGCCTTAGGAGCTACACTCTTGGCTAGGGGGAAGAGGGTGCTATTTTTTTATATATTGAGGAGGATAAGTACATTCAATAAATGTAAAAGTTTTTGAGTTTTTTCACCAATAAACTTAAGCAGTGAAATCAGCTTAAATAACGAACTGGAGTTTGAGCGGCGAAGAATAGATTTGTAATGAGACGGAATGATAATTATATCACTAAAAATAGTGTAGTAAATCAAGTGAAATGGTAGTCACTATCAGATCATAGGTTGAAATACAGACTTATTTTCTTTACTAACTTCCAAGACAATAATTTTCCTCATGACTTTAAAAACATACTGCAAACTCCGACTTGCCTCATATGGTAGACTGGAGGATGAAAATGAAATCAGAGAAATAGATTGCAGAGCTGACGGATTTAAAATCTCTTTCTTTCCCCATATACTGACGGAAATTTGCCATGTTGCAGATATATTCAATAGTATATACACAAGTGTGTGAATGAATAGCTAAAGTAGTTGCATGCAGGCGAAAGAACTTTAAGCTGACCCAGCTAACAGTATGTTTGTGCGTGCTGACTTTGCTACTTAATATTTTTTTAATTGCTATGTTGTGACTAGAATTTAGGTAGGTAATAATTCGTTTTAAGTATACTATTTAATGCATGTTTGGTGTGAATGTATCCCTGCCACACACCTTTATGGTGGCATGCATGGTATTTTATTGATGTAGTTGTTAAACAATGTGTCTGCTACCTGATAACATCGATGACAAATCTACACTAATTTCTCATGAAAGTCCATGAAAACGCGTTGTTCTGAAGGAAGAAATGGACGCTAAAATAAAAGTAAATGATCCTTTAGAAAAGCGAAGAATAAGGCCACCGGTTTTTTAATAAATCATCCCTAATTCATACGCCGGCATTAAAATATTTTCACCCTCACGTACGAGGCGCCCACTTCTCCTATCTCAAACGCTACGCATACTCTTTTCCATCCTGCCTCAGCGCTATATATTAGATATTATTATATAATTATCTAATAATATATTAGTATTATTATTAGATGCTCGCCTAAGCTTACTGTTCTATTTTTCTGTGCTCTATGATACCAGAATCAGGGTCCATATTTTCAAACCAAACTTTTACTCTTCGACCCTAGACCCAAACTTATTCTCACACTGTCATACCACTTTGAACCGATTTCAAAATTTCAATTAAACAATTACTTCTTAAAAATTAATTCTTATTTCCTCATAGTACATGGAAATGTAATCAACGCTTCTTTTTGGCCAATTTCGATTACGAATTCGTGTACAACGACTCTCAATAAAACTATTAACTCATTTCCAAACCCTCTCAAAGATAATGAACCTGCCAAATTTCTCTCTTGTCACTTGAAGCTTCTCAACCTCTTCCGCAGTAAATCACTCCGTAATCCAAGTCCAACGGTCACCAAAGCTCCACGACCTCATCTTGCAGCGTCTTAGCCTCCTCACCCCTAATTCCTCGTCCAATATTTCCCGGAAGGGAGTGCCACAGGGAGATACAGAACTAAGAAGTTGATTGGATGAGGAATCGGACGTGGGGGGAAGAAGGGGGTGAGAAAAGACATCATTCTTGGAAGACTACGAAAATGACAGCTCGTATCGTGTATTTCCGACGAAATAGTTGAGATTTTGAAATAAGTAGGAGGAGAATATAATTGGACCAAGCCTCAATGCGATACAAGGGCAGCGTTGTGCTTCGTGCAATATCAGAAGGCAATAAGGACGTGTCACTTGGAGCAACATTACGTAATAATGTAATCGTATTTAAGGAAGGCTCTCTGAGAAGATAAAGGTGATTGGGCAGATATACGGATCTGTTAAGGAAGCTAAGGAATTAAAAATGACTGCCATATCCGGGATTTTGGGATAAGTGCTTCAGAAATTACTCTCCCATTACGAGACAAATAATTCAAGTGTAAAATCCATCGAAAGGCCATAGTATGGTGGTAGGAGATACTATATATGCAATACCGACCAGTCTTATCGTGATCTTTCTGAATTTTTCTGATATTTTAACGTTAAAATTCACATGTCTCAAATGTGAGATTGCCACTGGAAGTGAATTAAATCGCAGATTTAAATCAAAGCCGGGCATAGGGATGAAGAAGGAAGATGGGGTTTTAGTTAAAGCAGGTTGAGCACGTAAGTTAACCAAATAAAAGGGAAAATGTGTAGGAGCAATTACGTTCCGCAAAAGTGAGACATTATATGGAAATGGTTTGCGGTCAGATGCTAGTAACTTGGTTTGAATCAATGGCTTGAGTCATGTTCTTACGCATCACATCAACATATTTCGCTTGAACACTTTCTGAAACTCAATAATAAGTAAAAAGCGAAAGCGATCTCAGCTTCATTAAAAAAATATATTGTATTTCCTTTGCAGTAGTAATAACGTTCAATTCGATTCTTACTTGTAGCTCATTTAATATCTTAAGATTGAAGAATTAAATTGGCGTGTACTCATATATAACGCTGTAGTAATTATTTCATTTTAAGTTGTACTGCTGTAAGTTTTCGATGGCTAAATGATTCTTTATTCCACTGAAGTAAACATGTAAATACTAATGATACAAATATCCTGACATAATGTGACCAGAGGAATTTTCAGGTGTCCAAATACTTTGTAAACGTTGAACAAATCCGCGAAATTGCAAAGTTATAAGGTACTAGGTCAAAATAACTCGTAGATTTTTGAGCTTTTTTTAGAGCAAAGGATAATTACCGAACTACTAGTTATTTTCTTTTCATTATGTCTTTAATCCGCTATACTGCGTACCACCCACAAGAAGAGAGACAGCTCACAGTCACAGTCGTTTTCAGTGGAAATAAATACCAATTTCCGGACGACATTTCATTGCTGGCGAGTGCGATGGCCCCTTTAGCTTCCCAAATCATAATTTCACGCTCCAATTAAGGAGCAACCTCAGCTTAGAGGCCTCCACCCTTCCTCTCTTGATTACAGCCGACCCTTACGACGGGGACAGAGGGGGTGGTCCCTCAGGGCATTACCGAAGCGAGTCACATTTCCAGCGGAAACGTTCCCCAACGACCGCTTCCAAACTCCGTAAATTGAAGGTAGATTGAATTCTACGCTTGCTGGCTACCCGGGCCACTCAGAAAGCATACGCCGAGGAATGGTGTTTATTAACCTACAGATAGACAATATATGCGACTGAATGAGATTGGTATCCAGTGTCATTTTTGGTGAGATCATTGAATATTAGGTTTACTCGTTTAATGAGGTCAGGGCGCATGAAGGAATTACAAAGTAGCGAATGAATAAAACTATAAACCTACTCTAGGAAAAAAAAACTAATTTCTAATTACTCGAACTTAATTGTAACGCCGGTCCCGCTATTTCCCTTACCTGTCAATCCCAGGGTCATAGGTTCGAATCCCGCCCGAGGAGGATTTTCACTGCCCAGGTGGATCGTGTGTGAAATCGTCGGGATTATTTCGAATAGGTAACCAAGGAGTAGCGTGGTACAAACATGAATGTTTGACCAATTTGGTATTTTTGAATCGCTCATTACGATATTTTTCGTCTTTTTCACACGATCTATATCCCATCAGCGGACTTTCTGCATATTATAAATGAGGTAAACTCAAGTAAAAACAATGAATAAGATTGTAATGAGCGATTCATACACATCAAATTTGCAATCCATTTGTGTTTACACCACGTGACTCCTTGGTTACCTATTCGAGATAATCCCAACGATTTCAAACACACTCCCACAGAGTATGGATGTTAGTGCTTACATAATTGTCGTTAGTTTTTGTACCCGATTAAATGGCTATTTGTGTAATTTAGGGCAAACGAACAATAAATAAATGAAATGAATAAAATTTGCCTTTTTTTCGTTTTTCGACTGCCATAGAAATAAGGGTCTCATTATTTGAGCTACAACAAGCTATTACGCTTCTTAAATGTGTTGCAAGCTATAATTACTGCCTTACCTTAGTGAAAAAATTAATAAAATAATAATTGGGACTTACACTAATTATTATTATTGGATTACTCCATTAATTGATTGATTCCAGCAAAAAGCAAGAGAATGGTGAAGTGATTCTGACGCAGTGGAGTTCCCTCATTACTTGCCCTCTTGTTACAACCGCAACGTCGGGTTCGAGCGAAATTTACCAAATAATTGGGTACAGCCTCTCTGTACGAATGAAATCCATGTTCAAGCGCGTCCTAAAAAATCTATTTAACGTAAACAGTTAGGAACATTAATTAATTAAAGCATTAAAACAATTAGGTACAGAGCGGAAGTCCAACTCGAAAAAAAGATGATTGCATACCGTTGGAAGAAATTGGAGCTGCTGTACACACAAGTTGAATACGAACTGGCTTATGACAATAGTCTTTGGCTGTGCAGCTTCACGATGGATGCCTAGGATTAAACAATTATGACAATTAAAACTCACAGTTGCATTCCTAATTTCCCAACTTGAACAGCTTGTTGAAGGTATTGGTACGAACTGCGATAATTCCCTGCAACAATTCCCAAAATCTCTCTACATTTGAAACCCCCCACCAATCATTGCAACAGCGGGAAGCGATTTCTCTACTATTTGGTCCCTTTCTTCTCCGTCTTCTCTCTACTCCAAAACAGCTCTTCCTCGTCAAATGAATTCTCTCCACATACCTCCATTACTGTCTCGAAACCTATACAGAGATTAATTTGAAATTTACACTCCATAAACACAAGCTCTACAAGTAGTTACTATTTTAACTAAAGTTATTACATTCTGTATAAACATTTTGTACCCTTAAGCAATGTCTAAAATGCAATTTAAGCATGGTTGTACTCAGTGTTTCACATTAATACTGAGTTCGTTGCCACGTTTAAATAATATGTGCTTTCAGATGTTCTTAGTATCTTCTCTTCGCTTCTCATCCGAAGATTTCACAGAAAAGTTTTCATTAGTTGCAGTATTTTTATTCAATTACCCTCTAAGTCACTAATGCTCAGGAAGTCCAGGAAACAGGAAGTATAACTTACTACGAGAAAAGTCGAATATCAATCAAAACTTAATTTCTTAAGTAGGTATTTATTTGGCAAACATTGCTTGTATATGGCCTACCAATAATAAAAATATCACGAAAGAAAAAAATTCATTTGGTTTTAGGAGAGCTTATTGGTGGATGAAGCATATATTTATACCCGTAAATTGTGTGAATTTGAGTAAAAGTAATAGGTTCTCATGGTGATTCAAGTTTTTATAGCGCATAAAAAAGGACATCCCAAATGTCCTTTTTTATGTCCATGTGTTCTGTGCTCAAGTTCTGGCAGGCAAAGAGGTTTTCCCTCGACTAGGAAGTATTCCATGAACGCCCCTTGGATAGGATATTCAAAATTGAACCCTTCTAAATAGATCAATGCAAAAGAGGACGGGTCGGAATTAAACCATGAATTAAGGTTGACTAAAGGTAATCTTTGCTAATTCTACCTTCCGCGAAAGTAATTCAAGGGGCATCAGACCTATCATTAAACTTTGAAATACGTACACTTTGCATGCAATGACGAATAATCACGTTCCTTCTCTACGAGAATCATGGGATAAATAGAAAAGAAATATTATTGCGTGTCTCCTCTAGACTCTTCTAGAGTAGAAATGAAGAGGACAGTCATTCTTTAGCTAAGGCTTTAGATGCGATTGATGATTGGTGTGTTAGTTGTCAGCTAGAATTAAATTCAAAGAAATGCGCGATAATGAACTTTTGGAAAAAGAATAGCTTTCTCAGGAATAAATATTGCATCGATGAAAAGATAATATCCTACGTAGAATTTATTAAATACTTATGCGTCACCATCACTGAAGACATGTCATGGGGGAAACACATCAGGGAAATAACTAGTGCATAGCAAACCGTAGATTAGGATTCGTAAAAAGCGTTCTAGGCAAATGCGATAAGAGAGTACGAGAAATAATCTATTTTACACCTATCAGGCCTCATTTAGAATATGCCGCTAGTGTATAGGATCCGTAGGAGGAAGGTGTGATGAAAGAATTAGAGTGTGTGCAAAGGATATCCGCTAGATTTGTTAAAGGCCGTTATAATAATTGTGTTACGAGTTTAATAGAAGAGCTAGGATGGGAATTACTATCAAAACAGGTTAAAATTTAGGTTAACCCTTTTAAGTAAATTCGAAACCGATTTGTTCACAGATGACTTTAGTTATATATATTAAGAACCCCTGCGTATTATGCTAGGTTTGATCAGATTAACGTGATTAGAGAGATAGATTTTAGTACCGACAGATTTAAAATGTCATTTTTCCCCCGTGTCATAACAGAAAACAGCGTAGTAAAGGGATAGGTAGGGGAAATATAGTAAGAGTAGTATGTAGTGCATGAAGCATGTAATAACAAGCAATAATCTATTTCATATTATGTATACATTAACCATCTAGCTGCTTATGAACCTATTATCGAGCATGTCACTTAGTTGCATGTCAATAATGCATGTTTGGTGATATTCACCCCCTGCTACACACCCTCGTGGTGGCTCGCAGGGTATTACGTAGATGTAGATGCAGAGTCCCTCCAGTAAGAACACAATGGTTTTTGGTTTACCACCATTTCAAACATCCACGAATACGCCCTCCATTTCGAACAAAATATTTAATCTATAGTTCAATTTTGAGTACCAAAAAAGCACAGGGTTTTGCCCGAAAATAATGCCAAGGTTGGTACAGTACGGTGTCTAAACTAGAGATTCTCCTATATTCACTCATTACACAATCTTTTTTTTTCCACATCTAAAACCAACTTCTACTTCGCAAGTACTTAGATAACCCATCTTTTTCACAGAGGGCCTATGAAGACTTAGATCACAGTGCTTTACGTCGTAGTGGACAATTACAATCGTTTTATCAGGCGGAGAGTGTAAACTAGGTTTTAAACAGAGTAGTACGTAGCATTCAAAGTTAGTAAAAATTCGCTATAGTCAAAAGCATTCACGTAGCTATTACACTAGATTCCATTATGTATAATCATATATAATAGGCAGCATAGCAAAGTGATAGGTAGGGGCAATAATTTAGAGTAGTCTGTAGTACATGGTGCATGTATTAACCCCTTAAAGACTATAGATACTAACAATCTAGTTGCATGAGACCCTATAGTTGCTTGTTTGCATGTCAGTAGTGCATGCTTGGTGATCTTCACCCCCTGCCACACACCCTAGTGGTGGCTTGCAGGCTATCGTGTAGATGTAGATGTAGATGTCGTGAATGTATTGTGGTCTTATTTTAGTTGGTATGAGAGCCATTTGTCGCAAATTAAATTTGACCCTAAGCATGGGCAGTCCATAGTTTTTTTTTTGAGTGGTTGAGAGCTAGTCAACAGTTACTATGGGGTTTTATCGGGTGTTAATTTTCATCTTTGTTATACTGCGTCATCTGGCTCCTTCCATGTGTTATTTCTCTCACCAATAGGGCGTATTTCCTAGCTCTCTTCCTATTAGTCATAAAACCTTCCCTTCATCTTTCTCGCTTAGCCAGAATTCTTCCCTTAAAAATGATCTTCAGCATCCTTAGAGCTTAGAGCATTCCATGTTTCGCAGGACGTAATCAAAATTATGAGAATATTTTGGCACAGTTCCTGGCAACACTAATTAATGGTTTCTACCAGAGCCCCATAGGAATGCTCAATACATGCGAAAAGAATACGTTTCTCACAACAGAGGAGAGTTGAGAGGGTCTTGTACAAATATATTTCTCCAAAACACTTCAATTAGCGTTTAATCACGCCGGATATAAACTTTAATAGCAAGAACATTCTAATTGCTCAATGTTTCCTTTGCATTTCATAGCCTATATATTCTATGCTTAATTAAAATTGACACAGAACTACTACTATTTGGAATCATACGTACAGCATAGACCATGCGAGTATTCAAATATTGCCAATCACTTGACAATGAGATGATGGTAAGGTGAGTATGCACAGCGGAACAGTACTACCAAAATAAACACTTGAAATTTTACCTACTCCGAATAAATTGAATGGGATGAAAATAAGTAAATGTAATGTCAAATAACAAACATAATAAACTATCGTGCAGCAACTTTGTAATTCCTCAGATGTACTTTTGAAGACATTTCTCAAAATCCCTCTTCGCTTTCCTTAAAGCTCAATATTTACATCAACATAATAACCTGCAAGCTACTATAGAGGTGTGTGGCCGGAGATGAATCCATACTAAAAATGCATTACATATCATACAAAAAACATGCTTTTAGTTTGGTTAACAGTAAGTCATGAAACGATAATGAAACTACCTATGCTATCCATTAGTACACCCGTATTTATGCTAATGGATATATTTACTGTGATAATGATAGGAGCATTAAAACTATTCGCAATAAACTTTACATCTGTGGAGAATTGCAATATCATTCTGTTAATATGGAATGTTTACACCACATAACACCTGAATAGGGTTTGTTTATATTTACAGCTATTCATATCATTAACTTTGCGAGGAAAGAAAGACATTTTGAATCTTTTAGTTAGGCAATCGATTACTCTAATTTTGTGAATATGGTCCAGACTACCACATCAAACTCCATCAAACCGAACCGCTACCAACATTTCGTGGTAAATGCCCCTTCTGTGTCTATATAAAATCCAAACCAGGATGTTATGGGATTAAAATTTGGGTGTGCGCCGTTCCAAAAACTGCTAACATTTTGAATGCACAGGTCTACTTTGGGATATGTTGGAATATTCGGGAGGTGAATCAACAGCAGCATGAAGTTCTGGACTTGGTGAAACCATATCTTGGAAAGGGAAGAGGGTTCACAGTGGACAATATTTTTACGTCATAACTCCTTTCTGAGTCCCTTCTCCAAAATAATCTGACACTAATTGGTACAATGAGGTTGAATAAAGCAGATACACCCAAAGGGTTTCTCCCTAGTAAAATCTAAGCTGATTTTTCCTCTATTTTTGGTTTTACCAAGAATGTGACTTTGGTCTCCTACGTACAAAAACTACATAAAAGGCATTTTATTTGGCATTCAGCATCATGAAGCATCGGTTAGTGGACAGCAGAATAAAATGAAACCCTATGGATAATAACAGCACAAAGGGTGCAGTACACACTGGGGAAAATATGAAAAGAGAGTATAGTTGCGTACGAGTGACTAGAAGGTGGCCACTCAGGCTATTTTTTTAAATATTCGACATGCCAGCATTGAATGTCTATATTATATGGACTCATAAACATCCAGAATGAAATATCTGCAGGATTAGACGGAAACTTTTCTTACAAGAGTTGATCATGGCTCTCGCAGAACCCCATATTGAGAAAAGAGCATCTAACAGAAACGGTCTGTATTTAGCAATGAAATATTGCGGTATAACTTTTAGGGCGCCAATGATGAAAAAAATGAAGATGGCAGCAAGTTATCCTCTCCTCTTAGGTGTGTTTTATGTCCTAGAAAATAAGACAGGCAAAAAGATATTTGCACATGTGTGAGATGCAAGGCACATGCTTGCAATGTACGTACATACATTCATAAGAAAGATATAAAAATCGTTGAATTCAATTATTGTATGAAAGAGTATGTATGTATTTATCTCTCATTACAGACATTTTCATACTCATTGTGCTCATTTTAAATTTTCAAGACTTTCCGGCATTAAAAACACTGTCAAATTTATTCAGAACCGTTTATTAAAATCATGTTACTATGTCACCAAATAAAAATAAAAATATTATCCTAGCACTATAACTATGTATCATATTTACAATGATAATACTAAAATATGAGTACAACTACTAAATACAAATTGTGTTAGTATTATTTTTCACCCCTAAAGCGTATTAGTTACGAAAAACACTTTGGGGTAGTTGAAATACCCCCTTAGGCGACGGATGGTGAGAAATACCTTGGGCATGGGAGGGTTAAAGTGCCGTAATATAGATCAGGATGAAGACCACTCGGCAACCCAAACTTTTTGATCATAAAAGCTACTTGCTATAAGAGTGCAATGTAATTAAACAAGTTCCCAAGCGACATTATTGCCCATAGAGGGTAGTATTCTGAAGTCGAATGCGGGCTACAAAGAAGGCGATCTTTTTCCTCATGCAAATTTCACAGCGATTGCTCTTTACAGACAAATCGGTGAGGCGAAAGCGTGAGTAAGCGTGCATGGGTAGTGCGCTGGAGAGAAGCGTGAGTCAGCTGGTGAGAAACGGAGTAAACACTTTTTGGATGGGAGGCAAGGGATCTGAGATCTGGGGGATCGGGTTAGTGACTGACCTCCAATCCAGAGGGCGTGGGTTCGATTCCCGGTGGATTTTTTTCAGTGGAAAACTGGTCCCCACTTGGGGTCCACTCCTCCTAGTGGAGGGCATTTCTAGTTCAGCACTCCGTCTGTCGGATGGGACGTTAAGCCGTGGTCCCCTTGGCGCCTTTCGTTAAGAGGCCTGCCGACGCCTGGTTTCTCTCAATACCTTTCTCCCTTTCCTCCGTTCCCTGAAAACTCCTACTATTACCCAATTATCCACCTATCCTAAACGGCGCAAATGACCTCAGCTGTTGGTCGCCTTCCCTGAATAACCAGTAACCAGTCTGAGATCTGGGTTTCGTCAATGAGGAAGGGGGGCGTGGGGAGGGGGAAAGGTCAAGGCTGGCTTACGTAGAGTGTGTGACCTCTCGTTGGACCCTGGATTAGCGCCAAAACGCCCTTTTCGCTTCGCCCACTCTTTCTTGTCTCAACGACGACGGTCCAATTGCGTGCTTGTCATTTCACTTTCCGCTTTTGTGTAACTTCCGTGTTGGAGAGCCCTTTTGGGGTTTTTAGTTGTGGCCAACGTGTCATTGGAAAAAAAAGCCGTAAATAACATGCTCCCTAACTATCTCGCGGTACTACATGGGCAAGGTGGGTTACTCTGACCAATTATATGCTGACGGTATTCGGGTTTGGATGGTATAACCTCCCCGGCAATTGAAGTCACCTCTGGTGTGCCACAGTGTAGTGTAATAGGTCCACTCTTGTTCCTTCTGTATATAAAGATCTCAACACGGTGGTAGAAAGCAAGCTTCCCCTATTTGCCGATGAAAAAGTAGTGCACAGAGAAATTTAAGCTCAAAGTCAAATTAAGTCCAAACGATAAAGAATTATTGCATGATAACCAAGAAGTAATTGAACTGGAGTGCTACATGACAGTTGAAAAATCATTTGAAAAATGTTTGCAATAAAAAATTATTATATTTGTAAATTGAATTTTAAAATTTTATTTCGCAACTGTTGTAAGAGCAAGGTACCCCTTCATTTGTTCTGATTACCATAATTAGTGGACTTCTGACATTGAATTATTTTTGGAGTTTTGCTGCCAGAGAACAGTATTAATTGGGTTAGAAAATTGTGTTTCCTCCACATTTATATTCATTCCACAAATGATAATTACTCATTTGAATAAATACCACGAGGACTACGTCGTTCTTATCGTTAAAAATAAATAATCATCTGTAGCGCGTGATTACGCTTTTAAAACAACGTCAAATATTCCAGCCGAAATTGCAAACTGCTACTTCTGACGCTCTTTTTATATTTATTTCAGTTTTGTACGATGCTAATCAGGTAGCACAATACCAGTAACGACGAACAGCCAAAAATACTATCACAATACTCTTTTGCTCAAGTTCATTCAAATGATCAGAATATTTATCTATCGATCATTTGAATGTCAAAAATCAGTGAAGCGTATCATGAAAGTCGGTAGTAATTACACGAGTTAGCTCTTCCATATCAGTTCAATGAAATTAGTTAAGTCGATTTTCAGAGCCAGGCATTATATCCGGAATTGAATTAATGGCCCTGGAATCCATGGCGAAATATGATCCGTTCAATCAAATTCGTGCCTTATAAATATTCAAATCGTCAAAGAATAATTCGATTTATCTCAAATAGAGGGACTAATATCGTAGCAGGTTAATTTATATGATTCACCCGTTATGAATGGTTCAGAACAAAAACCTTAATGCAAGGGAAGGTTTCGCTGAGCAGGGTTATTACTTGATGCGTAACATACTTTTAAAGTCGGAATTTTCAGATGCTACAATAATAAGCTGACCGCAGACATTTTTTTCTGTTGCAAGTAAGCATTTCTCAATATTATTTTGGATATTTAGAAAGGGTAAAAAGAATTCTAATTCCTCCAATGAGATTTACTTGAGAAATATATCACTGACCATGACTTCGCGGGGTGTTAATAGTTTACTGGCAGTACGACACAAGACTCGTTCTTAATGGATCACGATCTCAATGCTAATGCCAACGGAAAAATTAGGATCCCAGGAGCATATGGGCCTACAGAATGGTCCGGCTGCAAAAAAAACAATTTGATCAATCTCATACCCTTATGACGATATTAAATATGCAGTGAAAAAGGCGTACGATATACCATGGTAGGTACGATTGTGAAAGTTTGACGATGTGGACGGTATTGGATGTCTTTCTGTATGCAGCGATCAAAGAGCTCTGCCATCGTGTGAAGAACATACGAGACAATATCAATATTGCTATGCTGATCGATACTGCACGACAAACTGATAACAAAAGCGCATCTGTAGGGACAGTGCTTCAATAAATCATTCGCATCGTGGGTGGGCGTTGCGAATTGAGCAGCGCACGCCACGACGAGGGGGTGTATCCCAGGGAAAGGGGGCGGTTAGGGGGTGGGGGTAGGAGGGGAGGGAAGAAGAGGAAGGCTCACTGCCCTTCGGTCCCAGATAGAGTCCATCGCAATCAAAGTATTGTCTTCGGCCCGGATTTTTATCCCTCGAGTCGCTTTAGAAGAGCATCCGACCTCAAGCGCTTGACCCACTTGCTTCGTGTCTTGCCAGATGCAACGGCGTCCACATGCGATTCTCTGAACGTAGCCTGGACAATAAAAAAAAGAATTAAGACAGGAAATTGCGTATTTGAAAACGGGATTTTGCTTAGGGGCAAACAATACTAAAGACAAATGCCTACATATTGCTTTCGTTGAAAATAATGTTACGTTCATGTTGTGTTTGCGCAGGTTAAAATTTAGGTTAAACCTTTTAAGTAAATTCTAAACCGATTTTTCACAGATGACGTAAGATATATTAAGAACCCCTGCGTATTATGCTAGGACTGACCAGATTAACAAGATTAGACAAAAAGATCGTCGTAGCGATAGGTTTAAAATGTCATTTGTCCCGCGTACCATAAGAGAGCACGATAGGCAGCTTGACAAAGGGATAGGTAGGTGAAATGTTTTTGGAGTAGTCTGCAGTGCATGATGCACGTAATAACAATCAATAATCCCTTTATTACGGTGTAGGTACTAACCATTTAGCTGCTTGTGACCCTATTATCTAGCATGTCTCCATTAAATATCCTAGTTGCATGTCATTAGTGCATGATTGGTGATCTCACCACCTGCCAAACACCCTCATGGTGGCTCGCAGGGTATTAAATAAATGTAGATGCTACCTAAATGAATGAATGGTCATGAAAATCCACTGATCTAATTATTTGTCATTAATTTAGCAGCAAACTTAGTAAAGAATTAAAATTTATCAAGGGGATAAAACAAGGGGATAGGCTATCTACAATCCTTTTTATATAAGCATTACATAAAGCAGCAATAAATATCGACCAAAACGTACTCTATAATAATACCAGTCATCTCCTCTTATCTACTTCCTTCCGCCTCCTACTTACACTCGTTCATTCTATAGGCCAAACTCTTCATATTAACGTAATTCTTCTTTTCCAAATCCTTCAGACCCCCTCACCTCTACAGAATATGAAAATAATCAATGATCGAAAAGTCTCCCCCGTTAAACATGATGTAAATGGCCGTTTTATAGGCTCCATGGCATCCTGCTCGTGGAGTCCTCTGCTACTGCGAAGCACGGCGTGAAGTTCGCGCGACTATGGGCCAACTTCACGGTGAATTTAGTAAAATGAATACTGTTTTTAAAGGAATCACCAGAATAAATAAGTTACTGAAGATCAATAAGAAGAAGACCACGGTATTGGTGTGCAGCTAGAGAGAGGAGGCCAAAACCAACGTTATACTAGGAAAAAAGAAACTGGAAGAGGTGAAAGAGTTCTCTTACCTGGGAAGCAGAGTAACCAGCGATGGACGAAGGAAGAAATAAATAGTGACTAGAATAGCCCAGGCAAAGACGGCATTCTATCAGAAGAAGAATCTACTTACAGCTGGAAATACAAGGTTAGAAGTAAGGAAACATTTTATCAGAGCATACATCTGGAGCATGTTTTTTTACAGCAGTGACGCATGGACGATGACAGCAGCGAAGAAGAAAAGGGTGGTAGCATTCAAAATATGGTGCTACAGAAGAATACTGAAGATTAAATGGATGGACCGAGTAAATCCTAAGAAGGGTGGGAGAAAAGAGGTCTTCCGACAACTCTAAAAAGAAGAAGGGACAACTTGATCGGCCATATCTTGAGACACGATGACCTAATGAAGACAATCTTCGAGGGAAAAGTGAAAGGGAAGAATAGAAAAGGCAGGTCTCGTATGAGTTACATAGAACAGGTCGTAAAGGACGTGAAAGAGAGGAACTACGCTAATATGAAGAGGTTGTCCGATAGAAGAATCGAGTGGAGGGCTGCTTCAAACCAATCCTAGGATTTTTTACCCATGATGGTGAAATAATAAGTACATAAAAGTTAATATGAAGTGATTAACGAATAAATATACTTTCAAAAAGATTAAATAAGTTTTAACCGAGTGCACCGTCTGCTTTGAAACGTCCGCAGCACAACCTGGTGGCAGATAGATGAAAACTGTAACGTCACGTATGATTCACCGGCATGCAATAGTTTGTCGTCGCGTTTCCTCGCCGTTGAATTTTTTTCACTTTCGAATTAAAGAGGAAAAATACTTAACGTCTTTTTAAAATCGAACGGCTTAAAATACGTTCTCCAGAGGTTATAAACTTTCGATCGAGACAATAAAAAACAATAGGAAACCCCCTATTCGCTAATCACTCGAAAATGAGACGCCATGCAAAGGAATTCAAGCCGAGTATTATATTCTCAGCACCACCGCTATAAATAGGGTGCAAGATAAAGTAATGGTAAAACTTCTTGGCCCCCCAGAGGAACTCCGCAGGGAGTAGGAGGCGGTGAAGCGAGATACGACATCGCACACGAATGCGTGAGCACAGGCGAAGGGGTGTCCCTTGCCGATAAAGTCCTTCCCGCGCGCAAGACGGGAGAATTTCGCGAGTCGAGCCTCGGGGGAAAAGAAGCCGACGCTGAACTACGTCAAAGTTTCTCACACTGCTGCGCCAAATGGATATACATGGCAGTCTTTTCATATTGGCATGCGCGGTTAGGACCACGGAATAAAAGCGCGAAAGAAGGATACCTGCGGAGAGATATCCGTAAAAGTATGAATGACGAGTATTGAGGTCATAAAAGAATAAACGATGAGACGCAGGTACTCCAAATGTAGGTCTGACATCCGTAGTTTCTAGTCTTATTGTACATAATAAAAGCAAAATTTTCTCCGATAACATTTTCATTTCTGTGTACGTTTTAAACTTCGGTTCTCATTTTTAGGATTTTTAAAAATTATTCTTTACTATGGAGTTACAGCATTGAATATTTATTTTTCATTAATGTTTCCTTTACTTTAACAACTATTTCGAAAACATTTTCATTTATGTGCCTAACTTCAACCTCAGTTTTTAATTTTAAACTTAAAGAAACAATATTATTGACTATGGACGACCGGTAATGTGACTTTTATAGTTCATTAG
This sequence comes from Platycnemis pennipes, assembly GCA_933228895.1. Classification (NCBI taxonomy): domain Eukaryota; kingdom Metazoa; phylum Arthropoda; class Insecta; order Odonata; family Platycnemididae; genus Platycnemis; species Platycnemis pennipes. The sequence continues at coordinate 17,482,950 of OW121856.1, forward strand.
GATTTACATAAGAAATACGAGCTACTTAAAACCTAGGATAGCAAGAGTAACTAATAATAAACAAAATATATACATTTAAATTAGCAACAATTTTAACATTTGGTAATATTTTTATAGAATCTACCATTATGGAGAGTATGATATCATGTATGTGGTAGCAATCCCTCTGCGTAAGATTAAGAGTAAGATATTGTGCCAAGAGAAATAACACAGTAACGGCATCTCTCGGTAGTGGTTAGAAACTAACGACCGGCAGTATTAAAAAAAAAATTACACCGCATTTCCAGTGCAAGCAGTCCTAATATTTCGTGGATGGTAGAAAAAAAAAGTTTAGAAATAATGTACTAAAAAGGAGAGACAATCAAAGAACACCACTGATAAATTTTTGCGTTTAAAAGAATCAACACGTTCTTCAAGACCGTGCGCGACCTCTTAAGGATTAACAGTACTGCAGTATTCTGAGGGAACTTGAAGTACGCCTAGTAGGTCTTTGACACATATTATTGTACTCATCGTAATCACCTTTAAAAACACCGATTTTTTTCAAAAATATCACACCATTATTCTTTAGCCATGAAAACTAGATCCTTCTCACTCCAGACGGAGAAGGGCAGATTTAATTATAAAAATAAAAAACATAATAATACGAAATCACCACCAAATTTGAAATGTTTTGAGGCTATTTGATCTGATATTGTGTAGTGAATATATTTTTAAAAACCAAAAATACAACTTTTACTAAATACTAAATTTAGAGTGGACTAAGGATGGAGAATCAAGGTTACCAGGCATAAATTGCGCTAAAAAGGAATGACATGGAGTGAACTCCTTCATAGACATGAGTGACTTTCCTCACAGTTTTATGCTTCAAACTCCACTCCCTCCGGGACGAATGAAAGTGTCCAGTAATCCTAATTCTCCACATCGCTTTCTTGCATCGTGAGAGGCTCTAGACGGAGTCCCTCCCAAGATCGCCTCTGCCATGCGCCGTCGAGCGTCAAAGAGATCAAAGGTAAACGACATCTGTCAATGTGTGTTGCTGAGGATTGGTGGACATGTTTGGCTGCAAGTAACATGTTTAGAAGCGGAGGAAGCCTATGGAGAGACTCGCCGTTGGCATTACCCTGTTCTGAATGAAATGCATATAGCGGATCACAACGTAACGTCCCATCCCAAAACTGAAATAGAAATATCCTTACATTTTCTTCTTGAGAACAGTCAAGTGGAGATCGGAATGCGGCAAAAATTCTCCTCCATTGCTGGAACTCAGATTGGATTCCAAGATAGTAGGCTGGTCATCTATATGCTACACAAGTTCAATTTTTAGCATCGTATTACTGTTGATGACGATGACAGCAGCGAAGAAGAAAAGGGTGGAAGCATTCCAAATGTGGTGTTACAGAAGAATGATGAAGATAAAATGGATAATTAACGAGGAAGTCCTAAGAAGAGAGGTAGAAAGGAAAACCTTTACTGATACCACTGAATTTATTTTTAAAAAACTGGACCCGGGTTTCGATGTGATTTTACATCATCTTCAGGTGATGTGAAGACAGGTCTTCAGGTGTGAACACCTGAAGATGATGTGAAACCACATCCGAATCCGGGTCGAGTTTTTTAAATAAATCTAATGGTATCAGCAAAAGTTGCCTTTTCTTCCTCTTATGATGGAATACCACTAAGTGAACCTTGAGAAAGTGATTGCTCCTAAGAAGAGTGGGAGAAAAGAAGTCTTTCGAATACCCTAAGAAGAAGACGGGAAACTTAATTCGGAAAATTCAAAACTAAGTAAACTAATTCTTAAGGCATTGATCTAATTGTAAGTCTAGTCCAACTTTAAAATAAGGCTCAGAGTGTTTGTAATAATGATACTAAGAAACATCTATGCTCATCCATCGTTTGCCATAATGATAATAAGAAACGTCTTTGCTAATCCATCCCTACCCTTAGAGTGATTAAATTTTTTAAAGATAGATTCTAAATTTTATTCCTTTATTACTAGTAGCAATTTTTTTTATTGCTAACAACTTTCCTACTTTCTCCATGCCATCGTGCGTTTATCCTCTCAAATCATTTCGACTATTTACGCACCTAAATTATGCATCCAATGTTATGTGATAAGTTCTCATAATGATAAATTCGCACGTCTTATATAACATTACAAATCTAAAAATTTTCAAGCATAATGCTTCTTGAATCACTTAACGAATAAAGTAAAATCTATCTTTATTAAGGTGCCACGAAACAATTTCCTTAAGCAAAATGTAGTTGAAATGAGTAGCAATCCTATATTTCCTGAATATCTGGAACACAGAAAAAGGGATTCTGGTTATAAAGGAAATAAAGCAGAGAAATTCCGACTCGGAAGGATTATCTGCTCGTATCCGATTTCAGGAGGGGTCTGCTCTACCAGACAAAAGAAGAAACATGAACCTAATTCTTTGATTCACATTTTTCGACGAAATTTTCCTCATGAAAGGAAAGGAAACATTACGGCCGTTAAAGTCGCGACGAAGGAGACACACTACATTACCATACAAACTGCTTGCACGTGTAAGGGAATTAATAAGTACGCAAACATGGGCGTCTTCCATTTCCTAGAAAACATGTGGAAGAAAGTCCTCTTTAATAACCCATCGAGATAGGAAATTTCTTTGAATATGACTGCTGTACATAATTGAATATAAAAGATTACGGATTTTCCATTATAGAATCGGGACTTCAAAGTGGCGGATCAAGCGAATTATGAAGTAGTAGATGTAATTTTTGTGACAATTTTAGCACACTTCATTTTTGGGCCTTCTATCGAATGGCAATAAAATAATTTGGCCTTTCCATTACATATTTGAAGAAAAAAGACATTGAAAATCAGATATTTTATACTTGGTTATACGGCAGAGCATGGCTCTTGCAGTAAAATTTGCAGATTAATAATATAGAGAGAAATGTCGTTTTGACAACAAACTTATATGAGATGCAAAATTTTATGTAGAATTTAGCTTTGTGAAAAAGTGCTCGCCTTACCACACTTGTTTAATTGATGTTAATAAATGTTTGCTCGAAAAAAGGCAGAAAAGCCTTAGTTACATTAAAGTGGCGCTACAGTATGTTGTTATCATTGGTAACGTTACTTGTGGCGGAACGTGCTTACAAGCTTATTCACTCACTTAATTTAGGAATATACCTCACCAAGGTACTTCTTAATTTTTTTATATAATTTAAATATTTCATTCGCTATTGATATGGTGTAATTGATACCAATGCCTCCAAATGGCAGCAGCGTCATTGTTGCCAAACATTTTCCAAAAATACGGATATTAATAAAATTCAAAACAAAGATGTGTATTTGCAAGGGAATAGTTTAAATCGGAGTAAGAAAATACCTAACCTCTTTAAGAATACGAATTAGCGGGATTGAGCATGTATTCTCACTTTGTAAATTACACGTGGCAGCAACACGTCAGCCAAGTTCCGAAGTCAAAATGAGGAAAAAGAGCTAGTAAAAAATAGAATGCAATAACAACAGGCTATAAAATAGCGTACTGATACAAATATTGTGCATGCGTTATCACCCTAAAGATGATTTTCCATACATGTGTTTTTCCGGATCGGTATTTATTCATTAGATAACATACCTCTTTCACGTTATATATAATCGCGGAGTCACCGTGGAACCTCCTTAAGTATAAGCACAAGCATTCACACAAATACGGGTTTTAATTGCTCATTAATTAACCATTCTCTAACTAAACTAATCATTCCACCTAATTATGTTTAACAACCCTCTAAAGAGTTCGTAACACATTGCGTGGAGTTAAATATCTTTCGCACCAACTGCTAACTTAATGTGTGTTAACAAATTCAACAATTGCGAACTACCTAGTTGCCCAAAACTTTAACTTGCCAGCTGATGTGAACAATAGAAGTAATTCCCATAGAGAAAAATATTACGTCCCCACCACTATTTCACCTGAATCGCAAAGCAGCCGTGAACTACTGAACTGATTTTCATCCCTCGCTCATTCCATTCTTCACCCGATTCCTGCACGGAGAAAAGTCACCGAGCACCCCGTTTCTCGCTAAAGTGAGGGTGGCCTTTCCATTCTCCCTCAAAACAACCCCTTCAATGCCACCCTTTGAAAACATGGGGTGTAGGTGCATCTACATCTATGCCTACATAATACCCTGCAAGCCACATTAAAGGTGTGTGGCCGGGGGTGAATTCTCACCAAACATGCTCTACATATCATGCATAAAAGGATTAGTATTTATATACTGTTCTAAACTTAAATATTTAAAAAAGATAAAAATAGCAAAGCAAACATGCAAAAACATGTTGTTAGTGTGGTTAGCTTCAAGTCCTCATACCAACATGCAGCTACCAATGTTATCCTTTGCTTCACTCGTATGGGATATATTTACCGTTATTCATATCCCTAATTGTACGACTGAAAAAGGACATTTTGAATCTGTGAGTTTGGCAATCAATTTCTCTAATTTTGTGATTATTGTCCCGTCCACCATAGTAAGTTGGGGTTCCCAATTTCTTTTTAACAATATCACCGAAAATTTGGTCTTGCAATTTGTTTAAGAGATTAAGTCTAATTTTCAACCTGCGATCTGGCAATGATTCCCAATTTAATTCATTTAATAGACTGGTTATGCTAATAAGGCTAAGGTACCGTCCCTTTACAAATCTTGCCGATCGTTGCAGTATCACGACCGCTAGCAGTGTTTTCGACTGTGCTGCCGCCCCGCCCAGTCCGGTATTTGGAATCGTATCCTCTTCAAGGTGAGGCCCTCGAATACGCAGCGAGTATTTTCGGGGTTAAGGTTACAAAGCGTCCTTCTATTATGTGGATTTCAACACAATTTGAAGGAAATAGATATTGCAGCGGACCGCCAAATATACCATGTCCCGAAGAAGCCATAATTTTGTACACAGTTCCAACGCTCACGAGGTTAGGGCTTTATTTAAAAAACAAGATTTCCCCATTAACAAATCAAGAATCTGCTAAGAAATTGACCGAGTTATCTCGGATATGCACAGAATCATGGCCAAGGTGAATGTAGAATTTCTGTGGAAATTCTACTATCGTCAATCTTCATTGCCTATAAGTGCATATATCTTAAACCAATATAATCCTAATAATAATCCATATTAATCCGTTTGCGTGTGAAATTTACTCATTCAGGGTAAGGGGTCCAGTTCCTTTCCCTGGGCCACCTGCGATTTCCTACGAAGTTAAAACATGCAGAAAATCAATTCGCGGAGATTTTAGATGGGAATGTCCAGAAAGGTCTTGCCCGGGATTAGAACCCATTCTATAATATTCTCACCCAGAAATGTTCTTCGTTCCCTTAAAGCCAAAGGCTCTCTAGCCACTTTATCCAAAAATAATCTAGTATGTGAAATCATACTAATGATTCAGAAAAAAAATTCTTAAAGAAAATACCTATTGAGTTAGTCAATTCCAATTGCACGTAAACCTTAAAGCCTGAATGAGTTTTAAGATTTAGTGCACTTTTATTTCCATAAGAAAATAGAACATGGTTGTAACTGAACCTTACCAAAAAGTTTACGACTTTGTAACATAACAACTGAGCCGCCCAGATCAACAATGCAATGTGTAAAAATGGACGTAAGCATATGTTTCTAGGTGACGCCGGAGACAATAGGCAGAAGGTTGATAATTAAGGAAACAATAGGAAATAGCGAGAATCGGGGAGTTATGTGTCAGACGCGGCTGTGTGAAGACGCAAAAGTAAGAAAGTGCGTAAAAAGGGCATTAGTCGTGAACTAGTTGGTGGCTGTGCGGGGGAACAAGGGTGAGGGAAGAGAGATTATTGGTGATGTTGTGTTGTGTCTGATTTGATTTAAGAAGTGGCTCAAAAGAAAATAAAGTGAAAAGTGCATGGCCTGTTAAATGCGAGTCTGAAGAGAAGTGTATTTTGTTCGTTTGTGTTTGATTAATTTTAAGTGCATTTCGATAGGGAATGTTTTTGTCTGTGCATGTATTATGTCATAAATGTGTGATGCAGATATACATAAGAAATATATTACAAATTTAAGCATTTTTCTCCTTAGTACCCATTTGTCGAGGCTAGAAGGAAAAAGAAGCACTACATTATAAAAATAATTTTCTAAATCCGTTTACCCCTTAAAATGTAGTCTGTTGTTCACATTCCAATTCGAGCAAATTTCATTTTTCAGAATTACATTCACTCAATAGGTACATGATTGCGCTAAAAAATACTACCAACGACATTATAATTTGCTGGTCGAGGATTAGATTCCCTGACATGAGTTATTTTAATACAGTAACATTCCTGCATCTACTGGAAAAACATCTCTCAACATGACATAAATGACGATCAATCTCTTCAAGGTAGAAGGTAAAAAAGCGGCAACTGTTCCTGAAGTTTTCATAGAGAATGAGGACCAACTTCCTTGGGTAGTGGGGGTATGTTATGGACTAGTACGGTCTCAGAGGTCTGGTCACTTACCTGTGGTATGCTGAGCACGCAGCTGATGCCCCAGACGACTCCGATGTACCTGTTGCAGCGCTTGGCCGTGAGGGAGCGCATCGGGTAGCGCACGGCGATGAACCTGTCGACGGCGATGAGGACCAGCACGAAGGTGGACAGGTAGAGGCTGAACATCTGCATGAACTTGAACACCTTGCAGGCCACGTTGCCGGCCGCCCACTCCACCGTGTAGCTCCAGCCGGCCTCCCCCGCGATGCAGAACACGGTGACGAACAGGTCGGCCACCGAGAGGTGCAGGATGAGCGTGTACACGGCGCTCCAGCTGTGCTTGCGGCTGCGCTCGATGGACACGATGGTGGCCACGTTGCCGGCCAACGACAGCAGCGCCATCACGCCCAGCACCGCAGCGCGCACCAGAGACGCGGGCGTGAACACGGGCGCGTGCTCCAGGCACGTCGCGTTCACGGACGTCACGTTCCTCAGCCGTTCGCACTCCTCGACCGGCAGGACCCAAGGACCCGTCCAGTTCTCCGCGGAGAACAGCGGCTCAGGGTCCGATGGGGACGACATTTGGTCACTTCGACTTCAATTATCAATCAGCGAAGAACTTCCGCCGGACACAGCGCTTTTAAGCGTGCCGAGCGAACACAAATTCAGATTCTGAAAACCTCTAGGGGATCACACGACGACTTCGAAACACCGAAGACCTAGATTCATCCCTTTTTACTCAGCCAAAGAAAGTCACTTTTGCGAAAGACACTGTCCTTGATCGGTGCCCTTTAAACTAGGGGTCGAACGTTGAGCTTAAACGTACATCCTCGCATATCCGACGACGAATTTGACACAACCGAGGCCTGGAAACGTTGGGAACAGGAAATTCATTCCAGAGTTCCCTCCCTCCCATTATTCACTCAATTCTCCATCGGCTTCGTGAAATTCACCCCACCGAGTAATGCGAGGAGTTGGATGATTAGGAATCTTAGCGAACTTTCGCCACAAACATCCATCGTCACCAGTCTATCACACTTAAGTACCGAAGTTTGTTTTGACAACAGAGATTACGCCACGCAGCACGACATTCTAGAATAATCACTCATAAACTTCATTCTAAACGTGATGGAGATGAATTAGCCTTTGGCATACCACCTGCGGAAGAAATTTTTAATATCTTTACGTTGCGGGCTCCGATGAGGTCCTCCAGAGAACTGAAAATAATATTTCCGAGATAAAAGCACCACTCCCCCTCTGTCTCTCTCTAAAACTTTCGATGTATTTTGCACGAACTCTGTTTGCGGTGTTAGGGCAGAATTGACTTTCACGCACCAAAATCGCGCGGTAAGAATCGACGCACGTTGCCGAGCAGTCGAACAGCGGCGGTCCTCGTGGTGTCCACACTTGAGCCGGCGGCGGCGTGGCTGTGTTCGCAGAGCAGTGGTTCGCGCACGACTCCGCGGCCTGTGCCGAGGACGCCGCTCTCGGAGCGCCGCGGCGAAAGAGGGGAGGGAGGGACGTCTCCGACCCTCCCCTCCTCCGCTGGAAAGGGGTGGAAGTTCGGCGCATCACCTTCCAGCGTGTAGTTCCGCTGGAGCCGGCCGGGCGGCAATGGCCCCACCGACCTCTCACCCCCTCCTTCTGCATTGCCGAAAATCAAAAGCGGCAGCAGGGCACTGAGGGATATCTTTCTCGTGGTCTGTACCTGATGGGAAAACGAGGAAACGTAGTGCCACAATTAGAATCTCAACTACAGTCACGCTTCCACTGCTTACTTCATAAAATCTCTATTTATTATTATTAGTATTCTACCAGTGAAGGTAGGTTTAATTTGAAATGTTTTGCACTAAAAAGTCAGGATTATTTGCTCGACTTTCAAATTTCTTGGGGTAAGTTTATATACGAGATGAAGTACGAGATTGGGGTAAAACATTTTTTGTTCCATTATTATCTATTGTTATTAGTTTTCTACCGCTGAAGGTAGGTTTAAATGGTCATTTAATTCTTCCCACCCCCTAAATTTCACACGATGTCCCTCTTTAGCCCCTCATACCTCCTGCCACCCATCATTCTATCCAACCTACCCGTTCTTTTCTCTTTACTTTCACCCACTTTACTTTCTCCATTCTTCTCCACACCCACATCTCAAAAGCTTTAAGACTATTTCCATCTTCTTTTCGCAAAGCCCACGTTTCCGCCCCATATAGAGCAACGCTCAATATTAAACTTTTCACTAGTCTTTTCTTCACTTCCCTACGCAACGCCCCTGTCATTACCTCACGCCTACGAGTAAATGTTTCTTGTACCAATGCAATTCTCCTTCTCCTTCCAATGCTGCTATACCCTTTTCTTCCAACACACTACCTAGATAGCTAAATTGCTCACCTGCTCTAGCTTCTGATCTCCTACTTTTATCGTTATAATGGCCCTTTTCGTTCTTGAAAACCGTATTACCTTCGTTTTCTTCTGGAAAATCTCTATTACGAGTAGAAAAGGGTATATACAGATTCTGCTCGATGTGGTTCGAAGCAATTTACAGACTGTCGATAAGAAGTAATGCCTAATTACAGGAATCTCACGATTATCCATCCTAACGACTGGAAAACTAAACAAAGATTGTACTAATAGTTTCCAATAGACTCTCAAAACAACCTTAAACAATTGCGACTCGTTGCACTCACCAAGAGAAAAATTGAATGTAATAAAAATCAACCCATTGCCACCAAGGGTTGTATTGGGAACCCATTACCACCAGGCAATGGGTTCCCAATAATAATAAGTTATGGTCAACGGAAAACGCATAAGCCAAGTATTCCTATTCGACCAGTAGTGTCACACAATTCGGCTCCGTCGCACTTGCGCTTAAATTAAATATTATCTTGAGAAATTTTTCCTCCTTTAAGTCAACTTAAGGGATAAAAAACTCCATTGAACTGGCTTCCAAACTAAAAGACATGACTCTTTCTCTCTAGTAGAAAGTTGGTGTCCTTCGATGTGCGCAATCTTTTTACATCCATTCCCTCGCTCGCACAGTGGTCGGAAATCGAAAATACCTGGCCAAAAGTCAAAAAGTTAATTTTTTCAAGCCAGGAAGCTAAAGCTTTGCATAAATATTCTCAAAAGACCTGTGCACCCGATAATCTAAGGCAATTTCCTTAGTACTCAACAGTTAACAATTTGCATGAGGTCAAAAATGCACAAATTTCGCAAAAACTGTCTACCCTCAATTTTCTCACGAAATCTTCAAAATCAAGCCCTTGCTGAACCTTTATGGGTGATTATTTGAAATAAAGGGTAATGTAATTAGATGAAACAGCTTTTTAACTTTGTTTTAACGTAGTTTACTTACATTTTGTTATTATTTACCAAAGATATTAAACAAAATGGCGGACCCTCATTTTTGGTCAATTTTTTAATATATGTAGAGAAAAAGTAAATTGCATCGCCGAGCATCACGGAGTAACTTATATGGGGAAACTCTACAAAGCTTCCATAGTGCGAATCCGATGAGTTATGCTGCGACCGTTTGCGACGCCGAATTTCACATTAGTTTTTCGATCGCGCGGTCGAGTCTGGTCCAACCCGCCTGCAACGGGGCGGGGAGTGTGTGGAATGGATTGTAGCCGCATCCACTCCGCTATGGAAATTTTCGAGACACAAGCATTGACAAGAGCCTCCATCTATTACATTTTGATGAATTCGTGGTAAAAATTACGCATTTTATTAAGTGGAGTATGGTCTAGGAGTCTGGTCTAGGTCAATGTTATCAATGTTAAACTCTCTACACAAATCTATTACTTTCGCTGTGGAAATAGGTAATGCTTACTTCAATTATTTAGATTTGTCCATTTCCACCACAGACAGTAAACATCAGTTTGCCATTTATCGCAAGGATACATTTACATATTCTATGATTCCCAATACTTCATTTCATCACTTTGCACATACACTGGCTGCTATAAACTCCATGTTACACCGGTTAGTGAGCATCCCAATTCAAGATAGTTTGTTTAAAGAAGAAGTGCACACAATAAAAACTATAGCTCATCAGAATGGTTACAGTGAACATCTAGTGGAAAAATTGTTAAATAAAATTCAAACGTCTAAAGCAACAAAGTCACTATGTATATTGGACCAATCTTACCCCAAAAAATCAAATAAATGGTTTAAACTGCCCTTCCTAGGCAATCCTAGCCAGGTAATAGCTAGACATTTATCAAAAGACATCTTTAAATTCTATTTTTATAATCCAACAACAGTAAGTAAAAATCTTTTTAATTCTAAAGACAATACCTTAAATAGTGCACTACAGTGCACTATTAAAGGCCTCCCCGATGATCTGACATTTTAGTCCCTGATGATGACACCAATGTGTTGAAACCGGTAGGGTAATTAAAGTCGTGTGGAAAATTAAGCTTGTTCTTATTTTTAAGCATGGAGAAATTCCACAAATTTAAGGCCGAGGTTGTTTCTTTGACACGTTTCTCTCATTTGTGTAGAACATATTATTTTAAAAACATGTCTTATATCATTGTCACCAGGAAGTTGCCTAATGGCAGTGTTATAGTGTACTTCCGAGCTACATTTACGCACCCAAAGATCACCAAAAGTATCTTGCGAGCCGCATTTTGGTGACCCATGACCCATACTAACCGAATATCTTGATTTCGAGACTCTTTGGACCTGAGTACCTTAACCCGAGCCATGTGATTTTATGTGCAACACATCTTCCCGAGAAAAAACAGGCGGTGGCATCGGACAAGTAAACTGTTCCACATTCATAACGATCGAATTCTTCACGTCATCGTGTCCAGTGCTAGTTGATCTCTACCCTAATCCACCACACTTTGGACTGAACACCGTGCTAGGCAACTCTAAAAATATCATTCTGCCAATTTGCTCTGCAGAGATAAAAGTTTTATCCTTTAAAATCAATAGTAATTAAGTTACAAAAATAATGGGCACTCATTTAATACATAAGTGACCATTATCTGTTCTTTCAGAATCATCGAAAATATTTTAACTTTTATAGAGTGGTTGATATTCGAAGGAGTACGAACGTTACGTAATATGGAACTCATTTTTGAAATGAATTCTATCAACCATTTTTATCCCAAAATGATAAAAAGAAAATGCATAAAGAGGAAAATTTCAAAACGAAATGATAATATATAAAAGCGTTCATTAACATACAAACATCAGTCTACATTCCCCAAGTATAAGTGCACATGGCTAATAATACATATATGGAGTATATGCGAGACAGAAAAGAAAGGGAAAGCAAGTTACAAACATTTTAAACATGAATCTTTTGTACACTTTGATTGTGACTAGAATGACGAAATTGAAGTGTGTGAAAAAAACTACATAGCATCTTTGCGTGGATTTGCAAAACCCTATGTTATTTCTACAAGTAGTTTTCAAGTCTGTACTCTACCTTGTAGGCGCATTAGAGCGGAAGAAAATGTACAAGGATAGGAAAGATAGGGCAAGGAAGCAGGGTGGAGAGAAACCCGGCGTCGGCATTGGCCTGCTCTAAGCGAAAGGCATCAAGGGGTCGATGTCGTAGTATACGACTTCAATCCAAGTATTTCATATTGTGACCCAGAACAGTATTTATGTTACAATATAATTTCGTGTTTGGCGGCAATGCCACCCCCACCTCCCTCTTCCTGTGTCTTCGAATTCACCCTCTAATCCCTCGCCTTGGGGTCGACTCTCAAAATCTTCGCGCAACTGGTTGCGATCCCGTTACCATGGTTACCATGATGACAACAAGCGCCGCAGGTGTCGCTATGTGGTGCCTCTCTCTCTCTATCTCTTTCTCTCTCTCTGTCTCTCAACCGCCGCGGCGCGCCGCCAGTTCCAGAGAGCAGGAAAGAAAGTTATTTGAATTAGCGTCGGTTCAAATTGCCCAACAGCGACTTAATTATGCCTAAAATGCAATTTAAAAATTACTTTTCAAGGGGAAAAATATGGTAAGCAGCAAGTGAAACATTACTGAACAGTTGGGTGGGGTAGAATTTACTGAAGCAGCATTGTGCACCGAAGAGTTCAATTTTGAAATGATGTTTATGCCACTGGATAGCAAATCTTTAAACACGATTGTAAAGTACGTACCATAATAGTGAGGGAAATATTACTATACCCTTGTGATGAAGACCATAGTTGATTAAAATACATCCATTAATAAATTTGCGACGATGTAAGCACTTTATTTTATTCAATAGTAATTGTAATAATGATTTCAGGATTCACTGTGTGCAACCACTCAATTTCAGAAATGTTTAAAAAAATACACTTAAAAATAAAATAGTGCTAGATAACTTCTCTAGTGGACCGTACTAAGTTTATTTTTTAACATTCCCAGTAATTGCACTGGTGAGTTAATGGGGGCGTTTACTTGGAACCGAATTGCAATTTTGTGCACGATATCGTTAGATGGTAACGAAAAAATGAATTTCAGTGAAAAAATTAATCTTCTAACCACCACCATTCACTCAAAAATTAAAATAAGCAAAAGGTGACGCCCACCGAAAAAGCTGCTTTGATATATTTGACATCATTTTCCTCACGTCCTTGTCAGCTTTTAGGGGAAGGGAAGGGATTGGAGGGGGTTCTCGGAAGGTCTGCTCGCACAGATCCTGTCGCAACTGCTCCTATTCGCAGAGTCAGCTGTGTCCCCCCCCCCCGTTGCGATAAGGCAAAGTAGCTTCTCGGGCTCAGTTGTGATTGGACGAAGTCGATATACGTCAGAGGTTGCACCACGCCCCCTTTTCCGAAAGGGTTAAGAACATCAGTTTTTCGCCGCTCTTAACTCGAGAAAAAATTAATGGACCAAAAAACGGAAAAATAAGGATCTTTTTATTTTACAAACTATCAGATTCGGCAGTAAAAAAATATGGTAGACGACCAAATTTTTATACCGCCATGCATCGGATATTTAAGGCATAAGTCTGTTTGGTCATTGAATGTGGAAGTTTTAAAAACATGTATTCATTATCTCCATGAATGCCCATTTCACAAATTGCTTCTACGAAATCAGTGTCCAGAAACATTTTATATTACAAAACAGTATGCTTATTGCAAACTTATCAGTCATTTGGTAAAGCGTAGTACACAAAGCTATTCTTACCACATTAGAGTTAAAAATCCCTTTCTTGTGGTCATACAGGTGTTAGTAGGTCAATATAGAATGATGTAATATCGGAAAAAAACTATTATGGACGATAGAAAAAAAAGTTTTTAACTGTCTATAAAATCCAGGTCACTGAAATTAAATCAAAACCCAGCAGTAGAGAGTTAAGGATAAAGAAAGGAGTGAGACAAGGTTGTGCACTACCTGATAAACAATAAAAGAGTCTAACAATAAGAAAAGTGTTCGCGGTTGAATTCCCGCGAGGAAAAAATCAGCATGTTGAAATTCACGTACGACAAGGCAGTCATGACAGACACAAAAATGAATGTAAGAAGACTTGCAAGCATTGGATGGACAATTGCCATACACCACCTGAGACCAATAAAAAAAACATGCATCTACACCTACATCTTTATCTACGCAACACCCTGCGAGCAACCACGAGTGTGAGTGGCGGGGGGTGTAGATCGTCATACATGCAATATTGACATGCAACTAGGAGATACAATGATACTACCAAAAAACAAAAGGTGTGTTCAGTCGGAGAAAAGAGCTAAACGGCAACCTTAAACTAGGAAAACAAAAGCCTGAGGAAGTGAAAGAGTATTGTTATCTGCAAAGCCAAGCAACCAGCGATTGACAAAGCAAAAAATAAATAGTCAGTGGAATTTTCCAGGTGCAAAGGACATCTTACCAAAGAATATTCAGCTTACAGCTGGGAATACAAGCGTATAAGAGAGAACACATTTCATTAAATATCTGGAGTATACTTTTTTATGGCAGTGAGGCATGGACTATAATAGGAGAAGTGACGTCTAGGCTACCGAAGAATGATTAAAATAAAATAAAATGGATTGACTGGATAATAAACGAAGAAGTCCTAAATAGAGTGGGAGAAAAGGGAAGTCTGTACAAAACCTTGAAGAAAAGACGGGACAACTTAATCGGCCATGTCATGAGACATGATGGTCTAATGAAGACAATCGTCGAGGGAGGGGCGAACGATATGATTAAGGCAGGCATCGCATGGGATGTATGGAACAAGTATTGAAGGATATGAAAGAGGAGAACCATGCGAAGATGAAGAGATTAGCCGAAAGGGAAATTCAGTTGAGAGCTGCGTCAAACCAATCTTAGTGTTTCTGACTGATGATGATGACGAAATTATGAAATAATAATACTAAAATGCTCAGTTGAACCCCGGACTACCAGGTGGATAAAATAGCAAATGTTATGCGGGTTAAAGGCATTTAATTATTTACCATGTCCCACCTTCGTGCACCTTCTGGTTCTTTAAATAATTCAACCTTGCATAAAAACGAGACGAAAAACACAATCTTTTTATATTATAAATAGTTATTTCACAATGCTCCAAAATTTTTTGTCGAAATTTATGGGTAGCCAAGGCCACAGGGTTTAAATTCCGTATGTATCCTTTGAATATAGACATCAATTTTTATTTTAAACTTTAGGATATGGCTACCTTAGAATTGCTATGCTGTACTTTCCTTATATCGGGACGTGAAAAGAATCTAATGGCTAACAATGAAGCTATAGAAAAGGCTATAAATACAGCGAACAGGGTATTAAGGTTTTGACCACGGTATTTGATTGTGGGTATTCAGCGTGTTTATGTGCCTATGACCTGTGGGTACTGTTTCCTAGGATCTTACCTCTGTTAATAGTTTCCCATTGGAAGTTTGAAAGAGAAGCTGTCCTCAGAAAATTGGTGCCCTACAGGGAAGAATAGGGTCTTTGTGTGTTAGCAGTCCTCAATAAGCCCAGTATTTTCCTCCCCACATTAGGATTCATGAGCCAAGACAAACGCTTAACCAAGCGAGCACAATAGGCCCCAGTGAAAACGTTTCTAGCCAGCATCCTTAGTTGATTTTATACACTGGATTCCGTGAAAATACCAGTTTGTAATAGAATCAGTTAGCACGAATATTTATCATCACAAACGCTGCGTAGCTGCTGATAGGTGAATATATAAATATAACAAGAATGATTTTCTAGCCTCCATAACCATGGACGTCAGCATCATAGCAGAGGTTACACATTTCCGCACTTTTGCAATATTATTCAATTATACTATCCATCTTATATTTCGCAAATGCCTATACCTCAAATGCAAGAAGATCCATGAAAAGACAAAAAATACGAAAAAAAATCAAATATCAAATACGAACAAGTTTGGAATATTCCATCGTCGGAATTCAAAGCTCTGATACATTTATTACAGCTTGAAAATCCTAGAACACGATTGGACTAGTTTCAGGAATTTAAATCTGCAAAAAATTGTTTAACACAACGTAATTGTGCCGTTGTAATACGTTGTGTGGAAATACAAAGTTTTACTTCCTTATAAGGAACGTAATTCCAATAACTGTCGTATCTTCAAAACAGATCACATTTGCCACTTGGTATTTATCATATTTTTGTGTCAGTATTTTCTTCGTGGTTACTAAGATGCTATGGCCTTTTAATTAAATCTGAGAAGGAATGCTTACTGTCGCAACAAAAAGATGCATTAACACAAACATAAATGACAAAAGTTGGAAAGGTAATGATAATGCAAAAATACATGGCCTATTTCTTTTACTCTTTTTTATTTTTTCTCCTCCGGTATTTTTTTTGCATATATGTCAAAGTAAAAGTAAACGTCATTAAGGCACTTGGTTATTCTAAAATACCAAATAAGTGACATTTTTCATTCATATTCATTCGAGTCTATATAAGTTATGGAACAAAGTAGGGATATTCACAAATAAAATGTAATAACGGCGTAGAACTCGTCCATAAGCAGCATTTAAGTATTAGAATTCTTAACGAGATCTATTACCCATCACTCCCAACCCCTGAGATGAAATTTAGGGTAACAGGGTAATTTAAAAATAGAGGTTCTGAGGCGAGTACTGAAATATTCTTCTCTATGCATGTATTCCCATCTGGTAATGATAATTCACTCTTTCAGGAAGTAATGACTTCTTTCAACATCACGACATGATTGCACCAAAACTGTATATCAACGAAGAAATAGTCCTTCCCATCTGATTTATTCACGACCACTTTCCTTTGTACAGCAGTTTACACGCATAGGGGGCCTCGCCATACCTTGCTCATGAAATAAACGATAGTGCTTTCAATCCAAGCTTGTCTTTTCATTGGTTCGTTATCTGGGGAAGACGACCGACAGCTGAGGTCATTTGCACCAGAGAGGATAGGTGGATATCTCGGTAAAGATAGAAGCTAATAGGGAACGGAGGAATAATAGGGAAGAATAGAATCGCTCTTAACGAAAGGGGCCAAGGGGACCACGGTTTAACGCCCCATCCGACGGACGATGTACTGAACTCCACGTGCTCTCCACAATGTAGTCAATATGGACCGGTATACTAATGAAAAAACCACCATCTCTGGGGCTCGAACCCGGGAACTCGGAAGGAAGGTGAGTTACTGTAGCCACCACACCAACCCGATCCCTAGTATGGTCGCGTCTCAAGGTTCGATCAATCAGACACATCGTAATTTACGTGAAATCATACTTCTGTAAAAAAAATATTTTGCGTGATTAGGATAATTGCTGGAGAGATCTACATGTACATCTAAAAAATACCCTGAAAACAATTAAGGTCTGTGGCAGGGAGAGAATTCATACTAAGCATGCATTTTATATCATAATTAAAAACGGGCCTGGCTTAAGGAGGTTCCACCGTGACTCCGCGATTAAATATCCCGTAAAAGACGTGTTATTTAATGAATAAATACCGATCTAGAAAAACACCTATATGGAAAATCATCTAAAGGGTGATAACGCATGCACAATAATTGTACGAGTACGCTATTTTATAGCGCGTTGTTGCTGCATTCAATTTTTTACTAGCTCTTTTTACTCATTTTGACTTCAGAACGTGACTGTTGCCACGCGTGTTGCCACGTTTAATTTATAAAGCGAGAATAGATGCTCAATCCCGCTAATACGTATTCTATAATAGGTTAAATATTTTCTTACTTAGTTTTAAACTATTCCCTTGCAAATACAACTCTTTGTTTTGCATTTTATTTATATTCGTATTTTTGAAAATTAATTGGCAACAATGACGCTGCTACCATTTGGAAGCATTGGTATTGATTAGGTACACCGTATCAATAACTAATGAAATATTTAAATCACATAAAAAAACTAGAAGGTCCTTGGTAAGGTATATTCCTAAATTAGGTCGGTAAATAAGCTTGTAGGCACGTTCCATCACAAGTACCGTTGCCAATGATAACAACATACAGTAGCGCCACTTTCATGTAACTCTTTTCTGCTTTTTTTCGAGCAAATATTTATTAATATCAATTAAACAAGTGTGGTAAGGCGAGCACTTTTTCACAATGTTAAATACGACATAAAATTGCGCATCTTACATTAGTTTTTCGTCAAAACGACATTCTCTTTACATTATTAATCTGCAAATTTTACTGCACGAGCCATGCTCTGACGTATAGTCACGTATAAAATATCTGTTTTTCAATGTCTTTTTTTTTCAAGTATATTATGGAAAGGCCAAATTATTTTATTGCCAATGGATAGAAGGGCCAAAAAATTGAAGCGTCCTGAAATCTTCACAAAAATGACATCTACTTCATAATTCGGTGGAGCCACCTTAATTCCCGGGTGACCCAAGCAACTGCCCGTGGATACATGAAGGAAGAGATGCCTTGGGAATGGAAAAAGTCGTTTATTTTTTCGGAAATTGACAACTTACTTCATGGAATTGGTCAACCATGCTCATTTCACGTCCAACGAGCTAATGTAATATTTTTATGCTGCTACGTGTAATGGTGAATGTGTGTTACATCTTGTTTTGATTAGCGGGACGCGGGGGGCGCCATAGTATGTACTATCTCGCCCGGATGAAAATTTTGCCTTACGCCGCCCGTGCTCAAAAAGGTTAGTTACTATAGGTAGTGTAGTAGAAAATTAGCAATTTAAAAAAAAAGATTGAAATATCAGAGGAAGCATGCACAAACATGGTATTCGTTGGGTTAGCTTAAATTCCTTATACCTACCAATATTAATCTAATGAAACTATAAATATCCCGTCACCACTGCTGGAAGTACCAATGCTATCCGTTGATACTCACTCACTCAGTGATTCAACCCTTAGTTAGGTTTTGATAGGTGAGAGTAGACCTCACGTACTAAGACAATGGCGTGTGAAATTCACACATTCAGGGTAGGGGGGCCAGTTCCTTTCCTTGGGCCACCTGCGATTTCCTACGAAGTTCTGACACGCAGAAAATCGAATGGAAAGGATTTTAGGTGGGGGCGTCCCGGGAATTGAACCCGGGACCCTCCGGTCAGTAGCTCAGTACTCTACCCACTAGGCCACCACGACCCCCATCCTTTAATACACTTTTGTATTTATATAATACTATTGAAATTATTTACAGATATTAAAAAATGATTCTCTGAATAGTACCCCAACCTTCGCTTCTACACGATCACCGTCTTTTCGTTGAGAAGTGGAACAAAGGCTCTGAGCGAACGTGAGGAGAAATGCGGTATTCCGATGATTCGACTTCAATGGCCGTCGTTGTTTCCGGCATTTGAGATCCGGCACTGACATTTTCATTCGCCTGGCAACGTGATTCCGGAACGAGTTCCAACGTGGGGCAATGTGTAATGAATGAATAATTCACGGTGGAGGGGAAGCGGGGGAGGGGTCGTTTGCAGCGGCCCTTCGGTAAGTGGGGTAAAGTGGGGTAAGTGTCCAGCATGAGGAGTGGAAACCATGAAGAGGGAACGACGCCTACATCCTTGCTGTTGTTTTCATTAACTGCACCCACTCCTCCTTTTAACCTAACGAACGTTCTCTCCCGCTTTGAAGTTACGAGACATTCCCAGAATTCCACCGACGCTTACATGCTTCGGTGACCTGTTTAGCCTTTGCGTGATGCCCGTGCGGCTTTCTTTTGTTTATTTTTGTTTTTGAACCGGCAATGCACAACATCACAAGTTTTTTTTCATGGAAGCTCAGAAGCATTAATTACTTCCCCTTGAAGAAAACGACGATCCCGCTGAAAGTTCTCGGCTGTTGTCGAGTCATAAATTTGGAACAGCTTCCCAACAAGAAGATAGTTTCCCCATCTCCAAGCATTGGATCGCACTTGTACGCATAATTTTAGACTCTGAAACTATTCACGCTGTATACTATACTGTGTACGCCATAACAACTTTAAGGGAGATATATCCCAGCAACATGTTTATCACAATAAATTTTAACTACTCCTGCCTAGGAATCGAATGTTTCGCGGAAAAATCCATTATTAAATGAAGTAATATAAAAAAATTATTGATGAAAGCGATGCTAATGAGAGTAAAATACAAGGGAAGGGAATAACACATTCTTGATTTTGGCAGTATTTAGCACCTGAGGATTACAATGATTTTTTTACCAAGTGTATCTGATGCGCAATTCAAGAAAACTTAATTGCTACATAAACCAACTCTATAAATGAGAAACAAATATGCATTAATTTAAAAGTGACGCCTTTTCATAACACCCATATTCCCAAATAACGGCTTTAAAATGGCGAAGAATCCAGAATTGAAGTGCTCACTCGTTTCAGATTTCATTATGTCGCTTTTGTCCATAACAATCTCGAAACTTCGTCACTCACTCCTTATACTAATTAAATTTTCAATTCTTTAAAGTGAAACCATAAAATAGTTAAATTTTAACGATAAATAACATTCATTAAGTATATGGGTCATTACATATCAAGTCGACCAAGTCATTGCCCTTAGCATAACCAATTTTGACCAAATTTGGCAAAACGACTTCATTTGATAGTAAAAGGAAAACCCCAAAGCCGTTTTTATAGCATCAAATAGTTTATGAGAAATTGCAACGTTGCAAAATCGAATTTTACAAAAGTGAATAAACATTTGACGGCATATCTCCGAGACTGTATGAGCAACATGTGCATAAAAGGACTTTTTTAAAGATCTTGAATTATAAGAGTACAATTAAGTATTATACTACAAAATATAAACAATTTAATAAAGTTTATAGCAATTTAAATATTCAAATTTATTTTTAACAATGCACTTATTGAATTCCAGGCGGGAAGCATTCGAAATGTGGTGCTACCGAAGAATGATGAAGATAAAATGGATCGATCGAGTGACTAACGAAGAAGTCTTAAGAAGAATGGGGAGAGAAGAGATTTTTATTAAAAACCTTAAAAATAAGACGGAACAACTTAATAGGCTAGATCTTGAGACACGATGGCCTGATGAAGACAGTCGTCGAGGGAAAAGTGAACGGGAAGAATGGAAAAGGAAGGCCTCGTATGAGGTATATGGAGCAAGTTGAGAAGGATGTAAAAGAGAGGAGCTACGTCAATATGAAAAGGTTGGCCGATGGAAGAATCGAGTGGAGGGCTGCGTCAAAGCAATCCTTGGATTGTTGACCGATGATGATGACTTATTGAAATAAGATCGTAGGTTTTCCCGGCGAACTACCTGAAGAAAATCCCTCGGGTTTTCCACCGGGTCAGGTTGTCCATGGCCAACGTTTCGATGCTCGACTCGGGCACCATCATCAGGGCAGATGAGTTTCTAACTGAGGTTTTGGCCTCCTTGTGGCCATGGACAACCTGACCCGGTGTAAAACCCAAGATGTACTTATTCTTCTCCTAGCCCATACCCAGTTCTACGAAGTTGCTCATTTTTTATATGCTGTATATACAATCCTCCTTTATAAATTTAAAAGTTTGGCACAAGTAATATTAAATTTAAGAAAGAAAAATAGTTATGAATGTAAGCGTAAAGCCTGGGTCTACACGTAACCTTTTTGTCGTCAGTCTTGCATTATCATGCTAGATTTGTCAAAGGAAACGTTGCGGGTGCAAGGCAAGTTGGACGTCTTGCATGAACTGAATGATGTTTGACACACCTACAAAAGACTGATGGGCTAGAGCTTTGCGTACAAGCAAAACGGCAGACAAGTCGGTGCATGTAGACGCGCGTCAGTCTAATTGGCCAAACTTCGCTCCCCTGCCAGTCTGTTCTCGGCAACGCTGGAGGTTGCCACCAGTATTTTAGTGCATGGACTGGAGAAAAAAATGTCATCATACCTACGGCACTGGTCCTACGACTTTTTTTATGGAGTTCATAAAACTGCACCAAAGTATTCCTTCTCTCTGTCAAGTGAAATGAAAGGATTACAGCAACCGAGACAAGAAAAACCAGGTATACTCCGCTTTAGTTAACAAGTTCAAGGGAGTGGATCGTGAAGAAACTAAAGAGTCAGTTACCGAAAACATCAACTCATTTTGAACAGTTTGCCACCAAGAGTGTGCGAAAGTAAAAGCGTCTAAACTTAGCGCTCTGGAGCTGAAACAGAAGAAATCTACAAACCTTCTTTGCGGTGCTTTGATTTACTTTCCTTCTGAACGACGAAGACCAACTCCTAAGAAGATCGCGGGCAATCATAGAAGGTTATGAAAAGGAAGAAAGTAAGGAGAGGGAAATACGGTAACTGCCAGCGAAAATGTGTGAAGCTGTGACGCACCTTCCTCCAGCGGCCGATCTTCCATCACAAAAAAGAGGTAACGGTCCACCATTGATTCCACTACTGAAGTACTTCGACTGGCTGGGGAGATATTGAACGCCATTCACTCCGATGAAGAATTTGATAAGTACGGGAAATATGTGGCGCATAAATTATGTGGTCTTCAAGGGAACCAAAGTATCATTGCACGGCAGCTTATGAACGATGTTGTTTTGAAGCTGAACTGGTCGCAAGTACGAAAAACTTTAAAGTTGTGAAATCTGCTGGTTCTTCTTGAGGACAGGTTTTGATGCAACAGAGTTTTCCTTGTAATCATCAGGCAAATCCTTCCCATCGCACAATGAGTTATCCACAATTAGTAATCAAGTTAAGCGTATGAAAAGTTAAATCACAAATATCAATACTTATACAAATATCAATAACTCCTCAATATTGCCAGGAACTTCGGCGTACTATCCTAATTTTAAGAATAATCCCTAAAATTACGCAATCCCCAAAAATTGTTTTCTGTTTTATTTATTGATTTTACTTTTTTCTAGCAGTTTATATTTATTTGAAATCTTCTAGCCAACTGGGTGCTATTTTCATTGATTGTGAATTTTATAAAAATTAGTTTGTTCAAGCAAATGCTTTAAACGTATTCTTTCAATATAATTAACAATTACTTATACATATTACACTTATTCATATACATTATCATTTTTTTGTCAAGTCTACACATATTTCTATGAAAAAATTGTTCCTTTCAAAAGGCGAAATATACGTACGCTTTATTTACTTATCTTTCAATATTCATTTTTCAGAAAGTTGTATACAGCTTCAGAGGTATAATGAAGCTCAAAGCTTTTTTAGGAATTATAGTTGTACATTCAAGGTCCATTTAGCTCCAGCCACTCGCTAAAAACCTTAACAGGGCGGTAAGTCTCTCGTGGGGGCTGATATCCGCACTCATGGCAGAATTTTGCTTTTCTATTTCAGAGGTTACAAGCATTAACAATTCACAGTACGTGCCTGTGTCCATACGGAAGTAATTGCGCCAATCTCTGGTTCTTTCTGAGATTTTCGGAGAAGATTCACATTCGAGAATGTGCCTCTCTTCAATAACCATTTTTTTGACCAACGTGAACGAAAGGCAGACTTCGTTTTTTTCTTTAGGTTTTGGGCGCACAGTGCAATTATGGTCACTAGTAGACCTTCCTCGGTGACGATTTCGGAACGACTGAGGGAAAGACTGGGCGAAAGTTAGAGCAGTGTTGTCGCACGATTTTCGTCAGTCTTGTAGGTCAGTCTTTCCATGTCATGCAAGACTGACGACAAAACGTTACGTGTAGACCAGGCTTAACGCTTGTCAGTCGGCACTACCCATCCGGATCTCGTAATGACCGTGCGGTATCTGGTATCACCAGAATTCACTCTCTCTTTCATATTCTTCTCATCAATTTTAACTGCATACCTACAGATTTCATCCTCTTTGCCCGTGCCATTTGTTTGCCACACGTATGACCTTCACCTTAGAATCCACGAAGAGCGATACTGGGAGTACCTCTGCCGAACTTCTTACTTATTTCTCCTATTCAAGCACTTTTGTACACCTGCTGCTTTTATAATATCGGAGATGCAACGTCAAATGTTTAGTCACTTTTATAAAATTCGAATTCCGTAGCGTTCATACACTTCATACCTCATACACTGAAAACCGACTTGGGGGTTTATATTTAATCACCAAATGACGCTGTTTCGCCAAATTTGATCGAAATGGTTACCCTGAGGGTAATAGTTACCGACTTCCTGGCCAAATGGACATCGAACGACGCATATATATTAAATCATTTGAAAACAATTATCAAAGGCAGTTCGTACCGAGTACCCACAGCAGCGTCAATAATTGAATTATTCATCTTTGGTTCTCTGGAGTTTTCGCCTTTTGGATACAGCCAGTATAGCAGCTAGGTTCGTTAAAATGTGTAACGATAGGTTTAGTAGCGTATCAGAATTAATAAAAGAATTAGGGTGGGAAATATTATCAGAGCGTAGGTTAAAGTACAGATTAAATCTATTAGAGAAATATCTAATATATCGTTCTACTGAAGATGTTAGGCACATATTAAAAAAAACAGAGTGTAATGCTAGATTCGACCAGATAAATAAGATTCGAGAGATAGATTGTCGTACCGATAGATTCAAAATGGCATTTTTCCCCCATACTATAAGAGAGCAGAATAGGCAGCATAGCAAAGGGAAAGGTAGGGGAAATATTTTAGAGTAGTCTGTAGTGCATAATGCATGTATTAACAACCAATTCCTTAATTACTATGTAGATACTAACAATCTAGTTGCATGAGACCCTATAGTAGCTTGTTTGCATGTCAATGGTGCATGCTTGGTGATCTTCACCCCCTGCCACGCACCCTCGCCGTGGCCTGCAGGTTATCGCGTGGATGTAGATACTCTCTTTACTTTACGAGCTGAACGAGATCGAGTCTTTCTATTGGCCGAGCGCCAGGTGAGCATATTACTTTGCTTTTATGTTTCGCTGGCCGTTATAGGTCTCTCACTTCCGCCAAAAGAAAAGAACTAACGCAAAAATGGACCAATGCCAATAGGTGCATTATTGTTGATTTTTTCACATAGGGAATTTTCACTGGCATATTTTAAGCAGATTTGTCATAATCATCACTAGGTTATCAATATATATAGATATGATTAACAGAATTCCGTGCTAGCAAGAAATCCAGGAAATAACTGCTTGGCATATTGGCGGCAGATATACCTGTTACAACAAAGATTTTTGGTGAAAATTAACCCTATAGGATATCAAAAAATAGCTTATATCATGCACGTACAGCTCTAAAATGTCCGGTTGCTTGCGTATGAGACAAATTCTAATTTTCAAAGATTCACAGAATTTTTCAAGGTTTCACCTAATTTCTTTCAAAATAGCTAATATAGGGAAATACAAAACTTTATTCCTTGTCCTGTTAATGTCACAATTTAGTGCCACATGGCCGCCGGCTACTATTTTCTGGTGGTTCTCATCACTTGCCTATACGTATATGGTTCTGGTATATACGTATGAGGTTCTGTTATTAGCATGATTCGCTCAACCTCTCAATATTTGGCATATTTGGGGTGCGAAAAATTGACCGCTATTAACAGGGGACCGGAGGTTTTTCTATGCAGTACCTACGGCGAATTAAAATATAAAGGCATTTAACACGTTACATAAAACTTTTGTTTTCAAATACTTAAAAATGAATAGGTACCTATAAAACGTATGAATTGAAATAATGATGATTTTTTGTATTCATAGAGAAATTATGGCATCATTAAGATCAAAACAAGAATATAAAACTTGATACCTATAAATGAGATGAGTAGCGGTATAGTAAGCAGTGAGTGGAAAGGGAACAGGAAGGAGCATGAATTCGTAGATTGGTAACAGAATACCTAATTCCAAAGAAAAAGTTTTTTTTCTAGAAAAGGTGTATACATTTTCCTTAGGTGTATACATTTGATTCAAAGGATGGAGTTTTTGATCTGGGGAAGATAAATACTGACAGATTAGCTCGTAATAAGTGACCGTAAATGCAGGTAATTGAAGGAAAAATGTTTCTCTCTGTCGTCCACGTCCTTTATTGAAAGTGACCGCTATTTGGAGGTGTAAACTCTATAAGACTCCATGGTTTGCTGCCGGGCATTGAAAAAAATTTACGTTTTTAGGAGACCTCCGCTATTTCGAGGTGTCCATAAGAGAGGTTTGACTGTATTATCTTCTTGTCGTAGAGTCATTCCGGCATAAGGCACCCTCATCATTACGTCTTCAACTTTTTTGAGCGCACCTCGAAGCAATAAAACACTGTATCATTTGATCACAGTCTGGTAAAGGGATATAATCCCTATCTACAATGGTCACGCTAGCCATGCTTTATTAATAATAATAATGGAGTTTTCTGCAGGTGATTCAAAATAAACATTGTGAAAATAACCACCACACTCGAAATTGATGCAGGCATAGCATGTGAATTTACAAATAAGAGGCTTTGAAATATTAGTGAAAAGCAAATATCAAGGACTACACTCACCGATAAATGTACGTGAAGCTAATAAGATGATGACCATAGCTAACCAAAGCATGCAATACTTTCATCATGTTGTCAGAAAGGACTATTTATATAGGATTCTGCAGATGCTACCGAAGGTATGCCACAAATCGTGATTGTTTTGTTATTAGCATAATATACAGTAAAACTATAAAAATAACCATGTGAAGTTTAATTAAATCTAGTTAAAAGTTAATGCGGTCGTTTCAAGTATCTTTTTATTGCGAAATCTTACAGAGTTTGTAAAATTAAAAGACCGTTTTCCGTTCTTCGTAACGTCAATTAGTTCTCGAGCTATAAGCGGCTATAACTGATTTGTTTAACCCTTTCATAAAAGTGGGCGTGCAAAGGACAAGTACGTCATCCACTTCGTCCAATAACAACTGAGCCCGCGAAGCCCCTTCGCCTTATCACAATGGGTGACACACAGCTGACTCTGCCAATGGAAGTGGTTGCGACCGGATCTCTTCAGGCAGACCTCCCATCCCGTTCTTCCTCAAAAGAGTCTAGGACTGGAGGTGGATGACGTAGTAATGCTTAAGGCAGCTCGTTCGGTGGGCGTCACCTATTGCTTATTTTAATTTTTGATTAATGAATGAATGGCTCTGATTAGAAGATTCATTTTTTTTACTTAAATTCATTTTTCGTTTCCTTCTATCAATTTCGCGTATAGCAATTTCAGTTCTGAGTTCGTGTATATTTTAAATTTAGGAAAGTATTTTAAAAATATGAACTGCGAGATAGATTATACGATAAATATGTGTTCCAAAACGGTAAAATATATTTTTTCAATTCCCACAAGCACCAAGAACGCAATAAGCACGATAGAGGGTTGATAATTTTTTTTGGAATGCGGTTGCTAGGTTCAGCTAGTTGGAAACTGGACGGAGACCTCGACAAATTGCGACCCTTTTCTCAAAGATGTCAGCCACTGCGCCACGAACCCCCACTCACAAAACGTACGACTGAGAGAACACTTCCGAAAAGTTTCGAGAACAAAAGAACTGAAGCAAGGGGTGGGACATCTGGCATTGGTGACCTGAAAACCCTGCCTGGGAAATCTGTAAGCGGCTATGCGGGAACGGTCTCATTTCTCAAGTTTTAAACTTTAACGAGGTCGTGCGAAGATGAAGGGTTTCATTAATGGGTTTTTGAAGCGAGAGCCGGCGATTCGGTTTGTCATCTGGAGATAAAATTGCGAATGCTGGGATAGTTCATTCATTTCAAATCCGTCGTACTCTAAGAGAGTCTTTCCGTTCAAGTTACGCGGCATGAAAAGAAGGTCATTTACGCCCGTCTGCTCAGTGGCACAACGATACGCATGAAGGCTGCTTGCTGAGTTAAGGGGAGGATTACAATAGCTACAGCTTAAACAGGGTCTACGCCCATCAATTTGGCATCCGATATAACGTCTTGTTTTGCAAATGATGCTTCTGCCAATACATTATCAGTCAAATTACTCTACGCTCTTAAAAATACATTTACCTTTTCACTTAATAAGAATCGCAAGTTGAGGTTGAAAACTGAAATATACAGAAGTCATTACAGCTTAATTGTATGGCATAAGGAATATTAAAACCCCTCCTTAGAAGACAAAAAGATCTATTTTTCTTGGAAAATGATTTTCATTTATGTTTTACTACATTGCATAATGGCATGCACGTCTAATGGAATGCAAGGCCTTGTGCAAAAATGATTACCTCAGCGAAAATGCTTAGCGCCGATAAAATAAATCAATTTTTGTCTTTTTATTTGGGAACTCCCTACTTTACTCTGTAATAGCTGCCGCATTCAATAGGCATTACACTCTTTATCAAGAGAAACAAAATGGACTCTTTGGCAAAGCTTTTATTTTATCCGGATCCTGCACTTGTCTGTTGGATTCCAAATTTTCCAGTTTTAGCGAATTTAAATTTAACTATCTTGAAATGTTTATTCATAGATCAGTACCATAGATATTGCCGTTATATTGGCAGATTTATTTGGATCTTGCGTGTGTTTATTCAAAAGCGAGGAAATATTAGATTGGGAAGATTAAAGTAAGGAGGGATTTAATTTTCTTGAAATACACAGAGCTATATTGTCAAAAGGAAGCAAAATTAAATACTTATATTCTCTTTAATGTGTCCAACAATACTGAGTTTAAAAACAAACTCCACATATTCCCTGTGGAGCTGTAGCCCTGATAGTAATAACTCCCTCGATCCCTGTCGTTATAAATCCGGCTCTGGAAACGAGGGTATGTTCTATTTGGCGGAAAAGCAACGCAATCCCTTCCGACCGAAGGGGTGTTTATGGCCGAGGGGTGAAAGGATACGGGGAAATACACCCCTCAGGTCGTGGCAGGTCAGTGCAGGCTGGAACAGCTGCTCGCCATAAATCAGACGAGCCATTTCCACTCTACAATCAATCCCGTGTTTCTCCCACAATATTAATTTGGTTTCTCCAGAGGATACATTGGAAAAGGGGAACTCCTCTACAAAACTTTCTCTTGAATTCATTTTTTTGGCTGTGTTCTAATGTTTACATTCGAGAGCACTCTCCCATGACCTCGAGCGATTGGTTCAGCTCTCCACGCTGAAGGGCGGTATTCAATAAACGTTTCACATTCACCTCACCTAAAAGGTGAGGTGAAAGCTCTCTCATTATTTATATACAAAGAGACTAAAGGTCTCTTTGTATATAAATAATTAGCATCACGTAATAACCTTCGACCATTGTAAATGTATGAATTTGCCATCGCGAGACTAAGGTTGGTTCACGACAGCCCAAAATACTATTCCATTGGACTAAGAGTGAGATTACCAGAATATTTAATTCTTATTTCTCTCTTTATTTCTCCAATTCCACTGTATACCGTTGCAAAATCATTTTCAGAAATAAAATTTGTAGCGTACTCTCCATCAATATTAATAAATTGTTCATAGATCCACATTGTATTGACGGCATAGAATTAACTCCTTTCACACACCCTTCTGATATATCTAAGTATACGGGGATCCGGTTGGTGTGGTGGCTAGAGTACAGGCCTCCCATCCCGAGGGCTCGGGTTCGATTCCCGACAGTGGTGGATTTTTAAGTGGAAAAACACTCCCCACTTGAGTGCCTAGTGGAGAGCATTTCAAGTTCCCCAGTCCCCATAGTCCCCTTGGCGCCTTCCGTTAAGAGTAGGCTAATGCCGATGCAGGTTTCTCTCCACCCATCCTCCGTTTTCCTGAAAACATCTACCATTACCCAATTACCCACCTATCCTAAATGGCGCAAATGACCAAATGACGGTCGCCTCCCCTGAACAACCAACCAACCATCGAAGTATACTATGCATATGTATGTGACCTTTCTTTACGTGATATTCCCCACCGTATATTCGTATTCTACCCCACCATGAATTCATATTTAATTTTATTTGGGTACCAAATAAGATATTTATGCTATTAAAACATTTGTTTTTCACTTGTTTGCTTTGTGGCGATGCATATTCCGTATTTTCTTCAGGACAACATTCGCTTTTTCAGATTCCCTTCCATCTTTGCGATAGAAAACAAGATCATGTTAGCTTTAGAAGAAACCGCTTTCAATGAAGTGTACCTAAATATGGTTGCACGGCCATGGCAGTTAATAAATTGTGAGAAAATCCTCAAGCGTTCAAAATTACAATCAAGGAAAGACTCCACAAAGTGAGTTCACCATTATTTTATTTAATTGAATGCTATTTTACGTTTGACAAATTGACAAGAACCATCCAAGGCCTCAGAATTCAACGCCTTGTTAAAAGTTGCTTATAAAATGTACACCAAACCTATGCAGAACTTTTGTATATTCAACCTCACCTCAAAAAGAGTGTAAGATATATTTTGCTGGGTTGTTGAAATAATAGCATAACACGTAAGTGTAGGTATGCACAAAAGAGCTAAGAGGGTTTATTAATTCTACCATTTAAAATTCATTTTGTTAGTATTTTCTTTAACTAACTCATTCGTAATTTTGTGGTATTCCATTTTAAGGTTTCTGTTAAAAGTTTTACTTCGATGTATTACTTTTACTTAAAAAAATATTTTCTTTGACGATTAAAATATTAAAACATGTCCCCTTCCGCCAATAACATATTCTCCTTCGTTGTTTATTTACGTCTCCATATTAGCATTCTTGTTTCGATATCCTAAATATTTTAGCACAAACTACAACGAAAGGATGTATTTTAACGTAAACCATAAGTGTAAACGTGAAACTAGTAAAATTATGTGATGTCAGAAGTTGGTTAAAAATTGCATTACTTATCCATCACTATAAACTATACATTGGTGGAGAGAAATGGATGTTGGAAATAAAAATAATATAGGTACGATATAGAATGTTTTATAAACCCACCTGCACTATTAATCCGCTGAAGTTCAACAGGACCAATTTCACAATTTTTCTCCGGCTAGTCTTTCAAAATTACATCCTAACAGGTCAAGAAGAGTCAAATATAAATTATAGTTTGCTGTAGAGAATGAAATCAAGGATAAGCCTTCTGGAGTGAATATCCACGGAGAAAAAATTAGCATGCTGCGGTCCACTGACGACATAGCACTCGTAGCAGAGAACGAGAAGGAGCTGAATAAGACTCTAATAACCATGGAAAGGACAATGGGAATATATAATCTGAAGGTCAATTTGAAGAAAACTATGATATTGTTGAGCAGCAAGAAACCAAACAAAACAAACGTTAAATTAGGAAAACAAAAACTGGAAGAGGTGAAAGAGTTCTGTTACCTTGGAAGCCGAGTAACCAACTATGGACGAAGCAAGAGAGAAATAGTCAGCAGAATAGACCAGGCAAAGAGGGCATTCTATAAAAAGAAGAATCGACTACCGCTGGAAATACAAGCGTAGAAGTAAGGAAACAATTCATCAGAACGTCCATTAGAACATGTTTCATTACAGCAGTGAGGCATGGACAATTACAGCAGCGGAAATGAAAAGGGTGGAAGCAAACGAAATGTGGTGCTACAAAAGAAGGATGAAGATTAAATGGATCGACCGCGTAAGTTACGAGGAAGTCCTAAGAAGAGTGGGAGAAAATAGAAGTCTTCTGAATACCCTGAGAAGAAGACGAAACAAATTAATCGGCCACATCATGAGACATGATGGCCTGATGAAGACAATCTTCGAGGGAAAAGTGAACGGGAAGAATGGAAAAGGCAGGCTTCGTATGAGATACATGGAACAGGTAGTGAGGGATGTAAAAGAGAAAAATTACGTCACAATGAAACAGTTGGCCGATAAAAGAATCGAGTGGAGGACTGCGTCAAACCAATTTGAGGATTGATGATCAATGATGATGATGCTGTAGAGGAGCAAAAGGCGAGAAAATATTGTCAGAGAGAACCTTTGATAAAAAATATATAAAGGGATATGTGTGCTAATTGAGCGGTAGCTGACAATGGGCACAGAAAGTGTGAGAGATAAGTAGAGCAGCCTAGAGCAGAGGTGGCGAACCTTTTGGCGATTGAGTGCCAAAGTTTATGAAATAAGAGTATACTCGCTCGACTCACGTGCCAACCCATCGAGTGAGATAGAGGTGTCGATCGAGCACCCTCCCAGCTCCATGTGCCGAATTAATTGCTCCGCGTGCCATAGGTTCTCCACCCCCGGCCTAGAGAGTGTTCCGTTAGGAGAAAAATCGAAAAACAAAAAAACTCTAAAGAATAGAAAACCTCCCTTATAAAGTAAATCTTGTGGACGCTCCTGTGTGAAATTGAGTGACTGGTAAGAACTACCACAGGCAAAGAAGGCGGGGTAGCACACGAAATGTGATACCGTGTAACCTGCCTAAACGGGCCATTCAGCGGCCAATTTTCCCCGGAACCGAATATATTCCCCAACCAAAGTAAATTTCCCCTCTTTTCGTCCACCACCTCCTTCAAGAGCCAGCGGTCACACTGTTTCCATCCAGCGGCCAATCCCTACGCGGCCAGTCGCGAACAATTTTTTTCGCAACCATTTTATGGAATATGCTTGGGGAATTATTCTCTTATATTCCTAAAAATACGTTTTATGAAGCGTAGAGTAATTACTCGAGGGGTGTTAGCAGACCGTATTCCCACTTGACAGATAAATTACAGCTCGATTTTCCGGAAGCGGCCATTACTCCATGGCCAACGACCAGTTTTGTTTCATTATTGCCGCTGATCCTAAACTTTAATCCTAAGGTTGATCATCATCTGGATTTCTAAGTCCGTACCCTCACTTAAAAGACCGCTAGGAAAGTGCACGTTTTGGAATCGAAGGGTAAGGAGGAAGTGTGGAGAGAAACCCGGCGTCAACATCAGCCTGCACTTAACCAAAGTTTCCCACGGGATCACGGCTTAACGTCCCATCCAACGGATGAAAGAAGGTCACTAGCCCATCTGAAATGTGAAACTAAATCCTTGCCCTAGGGAGCCAACATTTCATCCCTTCTCTCACCTTCAAGGGAGCCAAAATTGCATCCTTTTCTCACTTTACCAATCATATTTATGCAATCCCCACAGTACCCACTTATTTATATTTAGAGAGTTTTGTTATAAATAAAGACGTTGTATGTTTGGTAAAAGAATTCTTAAGTGGGCGAGAGCAGAGGGTTGTATTAGATGTTATCATGTCGGACACAATCAAATCACATCGGGAGTTCCCCAGGGTAGCGTAGTAGGCCCGCTTCTATTTCTTTTATACATAAACGATTTGGGTACAGTAGTAAGTAATAAGCTTACACTTTTTGCAGACGATGCGGTAGTGTACATGGGTATATCTAAAGAAGAAGACAGGAAGTCGCTTAGCAAGGATTTAGATGGAATTCAAGAGTGGTGCGACAAATGAAGTAGGTGTGATTTGGGGAAACGGTGACATCAGGGCAGCTGATGTCTTCCTCAACAGGGCAGCTAATGTCTTCCTCAACGGTGATATTGAATCGTTCCACAATGGGGGCGTTTACTCGGAACCGAAATCGCAATTTTGTACACGAAATTGTAAGATGGAAACGAAAAAAGAAATTTAGTGAAAAAATTAATCTTCTAACCATAACCATTCACTCATAACTCAAAAATTGAAATAAGCAAAAGGTGACGCCCACCGAAAATGCTGCTGTGATAACATTGACGTCACTTTCCTCCCGTCCTTGACTGCTCGTATTGGAAGGGGAGGGAGTGGAGGGGGATTCTCGGAAGGTCTGCTCGCACAGATGCTGTCTTAGCTGCTCCGATTGGCAAAGTCAGCTATGTCCCATGACGAAGTCGTTATACGTCAGAGGTTGCACCACACCCACTTTTCCGAAAAGGGTTAAGAACATTAGTTTTTCGACGCCTATAGCTCGAGAAATTATTGACGGATCAAAAAACGGAAAAATACGGGTCTTTTTATTTTACAAACTCTATCATATTCGGCAATAAAAAAGTTATGGTAAACGACCCCATTCCGTTTCCATTATGAAAACCAGAAAATGTCACTTCTTGACCCACAATCTCGAATTCTCGGTTTTGATGTATGAACACGCAATAATAAGCCCTTTTAAAGTCTATTGTAAGCATTAAATCTGTGTTCGCAACCTTTAGACGATCTTTTGGAATAGAAATCTCATAGGTGTTCCCATCTTTCTGTCGCTCCACTCGCAAGTATGTGCTTCCCAAGAAGGCTCTCGGGATGTGCTGCAAGGCGGCAGGTACATACTCCATTCTGAGAAGGAATTCCTGGTTGGTAGTCTGGAAGGATGCTGATGTCGCGCTTCGAAATAACGCGCTTTTATATCGTCCGAGAAGAGGGATAGGGAAGGGGATTATTGCGTCAATAACGCAGGTGCATGGTAGTGATTCATAAGAAGATTGCGTCATTAACGTACATGCACGGGAGTGGAAGGGGGTATTAATTTCAAGGATGACCTTGTCACCGTTTCCCCAAATCACACCTACTAAATGACAGAACTTAACCTTAAAAAGTATGTAGCTATCAATTTTTGGAGGAAGAATAATTCAATAGAGCGTGCCTATAAAATTTGTAACACGAAGGTTGAAAACGTTGAAACCATAAGATATTTAGGAGTAAAAATCACTAAAGATTTATCGTGGGGTAGACACATCCGGGAAATATGTGGCCTAGCGAAGACAAAGCTAGGATTTATAAAAAGAGTACTTGGGAAATATGATGAGAAGACAAAAGAGCGATGTTACTTTTAACTATTTAGGCCCCACCTTGAGTATGCAGCCGGTGTATGGGATCCTAGTGAATTATGTTTGATCAGAAAACTAGACAGTGTGCAGCGTAGAGCCACTAGGTTCGTGAAAAGGTGTTACGATAGGTTGAGTAGCCTTTCAGAATTAATAAAAGAATTAGGGTGGTAATCATTATTAGATCGTAGGTTAAAGCACAGATTAAATCTATTAGAGAAATTTCAATCGGATACCTTTACTGAAGATGTTAGGCACACATTAAAAACACCAGCGTATCATGCTAGATTCGACCAGATAAATAAGATTAGACGGATAGATGGTCGTACCGATAGATTCAAAATAGCATATTTCCCCCGTACTATAAAAGAACAGAATAGGCAGCATAGCAAAGGGATAGGTAGGTGAAATATTTTTGAGTAGTCTGTAGTGCATGATGCATGTATTTACCCCTTAAATATTATAGACACTAACAATATAGTTACATGAGACCCTATAGTTCCTCTTTTATATGTTAGTAGTGCATGCTCGGTGATCTTCACCCCCTGCCACACACCCTCGCGGTGGCTTGCAGGGTATCGTGTAGATGTAGATTTATCTTGGGCGGGATAGGGGACGAACACTCAATCATGCTCACAGCAAAACAGATAACGATCTAAGAAGGAATGTACCTAACAAACAGTACATGTTGGATGTTGTCCAAATTTGCAGTAGAAGAACAATATTACTATGCAAGGAAACCTTGGTAGCACAGCGAGTACTAGGATTATCTGTCGGCCAGGGTAAATTGCTTCCAAGAAATTTTAGTTTCAAATTGAAGTCTGGGCAATAGTCTGCTAGAACGAACATATTAGACATGAGCGTTAACGTAAAATACATAGGGAAAATAAGTATCTAAGACGTTCTAAGAGGAGTATAAGGAAAAAATCTGACGGAAATTTGGAACCCGAGATAAGATTTCCGACTCATCGGTAGGGAACTCGGAGATATGTGGTACTACAACCTTAGAGATGCATGATAAAAATTATCAAATATTTATGGATAAAAATGTCAAGTTAAAAATGCATATAATATCAAGGTAGTCTAATGTATAAAAAGACAAGGTAGAAGAGCCAAAAGGAAAGTTGCATGAAATAAATCTTAATATTGACTACAATTTGTGTTAATGATTACATATTACTAAAAATTAGCGTTTAAAAATTCTTTCAAAAGAAATATTTTTATTTAAGGGTATTAAAAGCACTTTCTCTTATCCAGAACTCAGTGTCGGTAACGATAGAGGCTTAGCTGTAACTAGAACTATGGGGGCGTTTACTCGGAACCGAAATCGCAATTTTGTACACGAAATCGTTAGATGGAAACGATAAATGAATTTTAGTGAAAAAATTAATCTTCTAACTACAACCATTCACTCATAAATCAAAAATTAAAATAAGCAAAAGGTGTCGCCCACCGAAAATGCAGCTGTGATAACATTGACGTCATTTTCCTCCCGCCCTTGACTGCTTTCAGGGGAGAGGAAGGGAGTGGAGGGGGATTCTCGGAAGGTCTGCTCGCACAGATGCTGTCGCAATCATTCCCATTGGCCGAGTCAGCTGTGTCCCCCCCATTGCGATAAGGCAAAGTAGCTTCGCGGGCTCAATTCTGATTCGACGAAGTCGATATACGTCAGAGGTTGCACCACGCTCACTTTTCCGAAAGGGTTAAAAACATCAGTTTTTCGCCGCTAATAACTCGGGAAATAATTGTCGGATCAAAAAACGGAAAAATAAGGGTCTTTTTATTTTACAAACTCTATCAGATTCGGCAATAAAAAAATATGGTAAACGACCCCATTGCAGTAGGCATACTTTTATTCAGTTTCTAATGAAGGTATTGATGAAGAAAAGTGAGAGAAATAGAAAACCACATCGAGTCACAGAAAAGTAGGAAAGATCATTATGTAGTAGCCCTCATATTGGTTTCACGGAAATGTCGACTCCATTATTCATCGACTCTTGATTCAATGAAGTTTATACTAGGGTCTTTTACACTATTATAGTTCTATACTTTTACATTCTCCCTGAATTGTCCATCCATATTCTACGTTGCCTTGCTATTCCTATCTTCCCATTCCCTTCCCTTCCGCGATTGCCTCTTTCAGGCCATCCTGTTCCAATTCCCTACTTGCGTGCGATGAAAAGATCTTTTTAAAAATTCCATCTTAAAATTTTCTCTCACTCTTCTCGGGAGTTCTTCGCTAGTCACTCGGTCGACTCATTTTATCCTTCTTCTTCACTCTTCTGTTGCCATACTTTTTTATGCATCCAAACTTGAAACTTCAGCTGAGATTATCACACTTAACCTCACTGGAATTTAGGATATTCCATTCACTGTAGAGTTGCCTTACTTCCAAGCTTATGTTTCCATATGTTAATACTTCATTCATCATCATCGGTCACTAACCCTCAAATTGGTTTGACGCAGTACTCCACTGAGTTCTTCTATCAGCTAATCTCTGTATATTTACGTATTCCCTCTATTTCACACCCCTCACCACCATCTATCTCATACGAGGCCTGCCTTTTCCAATCTTCCCGTCCACTTGTCCATCAACGATTGTCTTCACCAGGCCATAATGTTTCTTGATGTGGCCCATTAAATTGTCTTATCTTCTTCCTCTGAAGGGAATTGGAGTGTCCTACAATGACCGAAGACTTATACACAGTCTGTACAAACACCAAGTAGCTGTGATTAAATCTGGACCCAGCTGTGAAGAGACAAGAATACGGAAAGAGTGAGACAAGGCTGTGCTCTGTCTCCCGTAATTTTTAATGTTTCCATCCAGAGGGCCATCAATGAAATCAAAGAGAAGTCTTCTCGAGTGAATATTCACGGAGAAAAAATAAGCATGCTGCGATTCGCTGATGACATAGGACTCATAGCAGAGACATATGGGATCTGAACAAGATTCTAGTAACCATGGATAGGACAATAGATATCAGCTGAAGATCAATAAGAAGAAGATTAAAATAAAGGTATGCAGCAAGAAAGAAGGGGCCAAAACCAATGTCAATCTAGGAAAACAAAAACTTGAAGAGGTGAAAGAGTTTTGTTACCAAGGAAGCCGAGTAATCAACTATGGACGAAGCAAGAAAGAAATAGTTAGTAGAATATGGGCTATGGGCAAAGAGGGCATTCTATAAAAAGAAGAATCTACTTACAGCTCGAAATACAAGCGTACAAGTAAGTAAGCAGTTTATCAGAACATATATCTGTAGTATGCTTTTTTACGGCAGTGAGGCATGGACGATGAGAGCAGTGAAGAAGAAAAGGGTGGAAGCATTCGAAATGTGGTGCTACAGAAGAATGCTGGAGATAAAATGGATGGACCGAGTAAGTAACGAGGAAGTCTTAAGAATAGTAGGAGAAAAGGGAAGTCTACTGAAAACTCTAAAAAGAAGAAGGGACAACTTAATCGGCCATATCTTGAGACGCGATGACCTGAAGAAGACTATCGTCGAGGGAAAAGTGAACGGGAAGATTGGAAAAGGCAGGCCTCGTATGAGATACATGGAACAGGTTGTGAAGGATGGAAAAGAGAAGAATTACGTCACAATAAAAAGGTTGGCCGATAGAAGAATCAAGTGGCAAGCTGCGTCAAACCAATCTTAGGATTGTTGACTAATGATGATGATCTTCTTCTTAGGGAATTCAGCAGACTTCTCTTTTCTCCCACTCATCTTAAGACTTCCTCGTTACTTACCCGGTCGATCCATTTAATCTTAATCATTCTCCTGTAGCACCAGATTTTGAATGCTTCCGTTCTTTTCTTCTCCGCTACTGTAATCGTCCATGCCTCACTGCCATACAGAAACATTCCCCAGATGTACGTTCAGATGAATAGTTGCTTAAATCTACGCTTTTCACTTATTTACCTGGTGAAATGCCATTATTGCCTGAGCAATCCTGTTTGCTATTTTCTCCTTGGCTTGTCCATTTCTGGTTATTTCGCTTGAGACTGTTATTATTACTATCAGTATTTCAATTATAAAAATAGTTTACTACAGCCATCCGTTTCGCCCCTATCCCTTGCAAATTTCTTTATGCCCTTGTAGTTCGTATTATCCTAAATCGTCTTGACGCGTCCAAAACATTTATCTCTTGGTATTTAAGACAAATTACTTCTTCAATTTTTCCCTTCATCACGTTTTTTTCTTATTCGCTGTGACGCAGTGTGTATCAAAGTCAGCGATTTCTTCTATGACGTCTTCTTTCCCTGTGCTACGAAAGAGAAACCTTAAGAAACTTTGTTTTTTGTATTGCTAGAGATAAAGGTGAAATATTTTTCCAGAAAACATACTTTTATCCATTTCATCTAAGGGTTTTGGATTTACTTGAAAGTGAATTTTTAGACGTACGTTACCCGTGGCCGACTATCCACGGCAATCTGCTACAAAATTTCGTACATCTTGTCAATTGATTTTTGTCCACATGTACGCAGATATTCCAGGAAAAACACATACTAAGTAGCGCATCAATGCGCAAAAACATCTTAACGGCTTGCAGCATTAAGTTTAAATTCTTGATAAATATATGTGGTGCTTAATTTTAAATCTAAGCTTTTCTGCCATTATTTGACCAGAGGAGTGCGATTCCGGTCCACCGGATTGGATTGCTAAAGCGTAAGGTAAGAGGATTAATTTAGCATCCTTCGGGAAATTGATGATGAATAAGCTCGTTCTTAGCACTCATAAGCTGATTATCAAGAAAGAACAAGAGAGCGGGGCTTAATTTCTTCGAAGGCGGTCAAATCATTCATCTTCTCTCATATCCTGTTGAAATATATTATTGTGAAGGGTGTAATCTTCTCCATTGGCTTACTTAGAAGATTGTAGCGACATCAAGGTTTCACGGAGACCTTTTACTCGGGAAGTAACCTTTCCGTTTTTTTACAGAGAAGCTTAGCCTAGAGCGAAGTTTAGCTGGAAGTAAATAAGCCTAGTTTTTGTTAGAAATGGAGCATTGTATTCATTGAAATAATGGGGTGGTTTACCATATTTTTTATTACCGAATCTGATAGAGTTTGTAAAATAAAAGGACACGTATTTTTCCGTTTTCTGATCCGTCAATTATTTATTGAGTTATAAGCGGCGAAAAACTGATGTTTTTAACCCTTTCGGAAAAGTGGGTGTGGTGCGACCTCTGACGTATATAGACTTCGTCCAATCACAACTGAGCCCGAGAAGCTACTTTGCCTTATCGAAATGGGGGGGGGGACACAGGTGACTCTGCCAATAGGACAGTTGTGACAGCATCTGTGCGAGCAGACCTTCCGAGAACCCCCCTCCACTCCCTTCTCTTCCACGAGAAGCAGTCAAGGACGGGAGGAAAATGACGTCAATGTTATCACAGCAGCTTTTTCGGTGTGCATCACCTTTTGCTTATTTTAACTTTTGATTTATGAGTGAATGGTTGTAGTTAGAAAATAATTTTTTCACTAAAATTCTTTTTTTGTTTCCATCTAACAATTTCGTGAACGAAATTGCGATTTCGGTTCCAAGTAAACGCCCCTATTCCATGAGTCACACAATTAAACCCTTACCCAAATATGTAGCATGTTCCTGAATGATAGAAGTAGAGAATTAATCGCTT
This sequence comes from Platycnemis pennipes, assembly GCA_933228895.1. Taxonomy (NCBI): domain Eukaryota; kingdom Metazoa; phylum Arthropoda; class Insecta; order Odonata; family Platycnemididae; genus Platycnemis; species Platycnemis pennipes. Next base: position 17,523,052 of record OW121856.1, read on the forward strand.
TGAGTTAATGACAAGAAGGTTTGCTTTTAACAACACCTTTATTCAATCAATTTAATATTGCTTTTCAAGACCTAATTTAAAGAAAAAATGTAAAAGAATGTTGATGCTAACTATTAGCAGTAAATTTCATCAATATAAATGTACATCTGTACTTATTTTCGATATTAGTTCAAAAATAATCATGAAATAAAGCCCAAAGAGCAAATAATTCAAATTAATAAGGATTTCTTTAAGAATAATATGATCCAGAGGTCTTCATGATTAAAAACCATGATATCCCTTAATTCCTGAATATTCTTGTCTTCATTACTACGGGGGAGATATTCCTTTAAGGGGACCAAATTCTGTTTTTTGCGAGTCTTCTTCCAGATTTTCTTGAATAACCAGTGACATTTTTTTTAAATTAACGAAAGTACATGTAAGAAATAAAAGAATCAAAATTTCCCAATTTTTTGTGTCACCATTCTCCGAAAAAACTCACTCTGGATATTTGGTCGTTCCCTCGAGGCAGATTGACGCTGAAGCTGATATTTTGCGTTCCTTCTCATATCCCTAACCTCCTTGCCCTCCTTCGGGACCCTGCAACGAAAGCCACCTCCCCTTACCGATCCACCCTCGTAGGCCAACTCACCACCGCCTCCTTATCTCCCACCCCTTCATCTTGTGGAATGAGATACCCTCCCCTCCCCTACTCAATCGCTTTGGTCCACCCTATCCCGATTTTCTTATCATCTTGAGTTCCCCAATCTTCCTGTTTTCCATCCGGCCAACCTCCGCTTGTTTACCCTTAATAATTCCAGGAAGTGGCATCCGAATTAGTTCCCACCAGATTCTTTTTAGTTGCCGTGGAGGGAGTTCTCTAAGTTTCCACGGTCTTCGATGAATCCTTAGAAATTCTATAAGTTTATGCATAGAATTTCTAGAGGCCGCTTCGCACGATACAATGTTTTGTACAATTTCTTGTACAAACGCTTGTATTAACGGAACGAAATTGTATGTTTTTCTGAATGGAATTAGAACAGGTTCTATTTTCCGTACAGTCATTCAGACATTCGCACAAGCGTTCACACAATTTTTCGCTTCACAAGGTACAATTTCTACATACAAGGGTTTGTACAAGAAATTGTACAAAAAATTGTATCGTGTATAGCGGCCTTAAAAGGTCTAACCTCTAATTTGCGCATGATAAAATAAATAAGTATTTTAGAAAAAGCGAAGGCAAATTATTCAGTAAACAATAAGAAGCCTCTACCTTGGCAATAAAACTTCATTTATTTACCTAAGCTTGCGCACACATTCAATTAACTTACATAGATGGAAGAACTGAGAAAACTAAAACTTGAGTAGGTGATAGAGCATTTTAATCTGGGAAGCCAATTAACCAGCGATGGGCGAAGCCAAAGAGAAATTATCAATTGAATAGCCCAGGCAAAAAAGGCAAAATAGCATTCTGCTTGCCAGCGTGGAAGTAACGAAAAATTTCATAACAACATCCATTTGGAGCATGATTCTTTATGTCTGTGAAGCAAGGACGAAAAGGAAAGTAGAGAAGTCAAGGATGGAAGCATTGGAAATGTGGTTCCACCGAAGAATGACGATGATGATATGGATCGATCGAGTGACAAATGAAGAAGGGTGGAAGAAAAGTCTGCTGGAAACTTAAATGAGAAGACCGGATAACTTATTACACCACATCTTAAGGCACGATGGCATGGCAAAGTCAATAGCAGAAAAAAAGTGAACGGTAAGAATGGAAAAGAAAGGTCTCGGATGAGATAGATGGAACAAGTTGTAACGGATTTAAAGGGTAGAACTGTGAAGAACGAAAAAATATCTGATACTAAAAAACTGACACAACGCACTAGGTTTAGACCCTATAGTTGCTTGTTTGCATGTCAATAGTGCATGATTGGTGATCTTCACCCCCTGCCACACACCCTCACGGTGGCTTGCAGGGTATTGTGTAGATGTATATGTAGACATAGGTCGTCCCTATAAAACATACTGTGGAGTGCACCAAGTTCTTTCATTTATCCATAATGGAAAACTTACACTATATATCTCGGAAATTTGTTTCTTCTATCGAAAAAATGTTTTTTTTTCATTTTACAGACTGTATTAGATTAGACTTTTAAAAAAAATACTTTGAACAACCCCATTGTTTGCTGTAACCTTGTACAATGTACATCTCACACATGTAATACGATTTAATGCATCTTATTATTCTGGAGCATAAGAATAAATGCACTATTTGGAAAATATAATAAGACGCCTAATGATTCTTAATCGTTAGAACGTGTAAAAATAGATGATTTCGGATGATAAAATCTCATGGATAGTTCATGAAATCTTTTTGGCCAATTGTTACTCTTCAAGTGTTAAGATGGCAGCTTTTACCCTCTAACCCTATTACCTCTCAAACGCGTCGTCATTGGATTTGATCGTTATTGCAACTGGATGGACCCTGGATCCGGTAGTCATATCAAATACTACATATATGTTGCCAGAACTACCTTTCATGATGTTCCTCCAGTATCTTTTAATGCTTAAATTACCCAATTACAATAAGGGGATCGGGTTGGTGTGGTGGCTACAGTACTGGCCGAGGGCCAGGGTTCGATTCCCGGTAGTGGCGGATTTTTCAGTGGAAAACCGGTCCCCACTTGAGTGCCTACTTAGTGGAGGGCATTTCAAGTTCAATACTCCGTCCGTCGGATGGGACGTTAAGCCGTAGTCCCCTTGGCTCCTGTCGTTAAGAGTAGGCCGATGACGGGTTCCTCTCCACCCTTCCTCCGTTCCCTGAAAAATTCTACCATTACCCAATTATCCACCTATCCTATATGGCGCATATGGCCTCAGCTGTCGGTCGCCTCCCCTAAATAACCAGCCAATCAAACAATTAAGAAATAAAAAGTTTTCCACATTGAAGTTCCTAACGTTTACGCAGGAGAGTCACACGGTTTAAGCAAGCCAGCATTAAATAATATTATGTGTGAAACAAGTCTGCTGGTTTTCCTGCATCAATAATTCATATGGATTTACAAAAGTATTAAATTTCTATGCATTGGAGCAGGCATTTTGATTCTGGCCAAAACGAAGTCACTAACTATACTTTCATGGAAGATGAACTCTGTTTTCAGAGTCCCATACCCTATATTTTTGAATCAGCGCTCCGTCTGCAAGCATCAAATGACTAAAAAAAATCAATATCTTTGAATGTGTGAAACCGAAATAGTAAATGTAAGGACAGCGAGAAATATCTCCGTAAATGGAATTGGCAGAAACTAACAGATACCACATCCCACTGCACCCCCATTCACTAACTTCTTGAGGTACAATATAATAATTTTATAATATAATAATTTATTACTTCCTTTTTTTTTATAGGCAGTACGCCATCTCCAGACCAGAGGTCGTCCAGTAAAATCTTTGAAGTGTGGCTGTGAAAACACATATTTTATATCTGTTGGGTTTATCTAATGAAGAAGTCAATCACAGAACTGGAATTAATATCTAATTCATGTTGGCGAAAAAGCAGCCAAAAAAATTCGATTTTAATGAAGGGATAGGGTCCCGTGGTCATAACATTTCTCGGCCAGTGGAATTTTTCCCTTCATTAATATTCAGCGTTTGTTTGTAAAGCTCCATTTATTTTTTTGTCCCTAATAAGATTAGATGTGACGCATAATGAAACATCAGCACGCAGACGGAGATTAATATACATTCCCTTCCCTGGAAAGGGTATATATCAATTCCGATTCGCTTTTTCACGATTTCAGAATATAACCTGAATAGGTCATTATGATTTAGGTAAAATTTTACTGGTAAAAGCAGGGTCTCAAATCAATCACAAATTGCTATTCCAATCGTCTAGATCTAGTCGTGTAGATAATAAATGCAGATGAAACTCTGGTATTGTGAATCCAAGATTTATTCCCTAGAAAGACATTAGAGAAATAACTGATGGAGTGGAAAGAAGAAGGCATGAAGTAATGGAAACAGACAATGGCCAGGTCTGACGCAGTTAGCCGGTCATCGGATTCGAGGATACTTGCATCGGAGGAGGAATGTAGTCGATGAGCAAATGATAGCTTTCTGTGGGCCAGGAATTCCAAGGGAAAGGTAAAATCGCAGAGAGCTTCACAACGTTACTTCTCCTCCTCATTCTCATTACCATCGATAAAATGAGAAGCTATCTCACTTGATGGAGTAGCAACGTAATTCTGGAACATATACCATACGACCGAATGGAATTCCTCCGGAATGATCGAAATGAAAAACGAATATCTTGAAGCCATTAGAGCATCGAAATCGTAGTTGGGATTAACGACTAAAAAGATTAAAGATTAAAATCAATCGTTAAACATGTGGTTGCCTATTTAATTTAATCGCTACTTTTTGTAAGAGTTACTTTTAACTTTAAATTTGTTAAAATTGTGCATTAACTGATACAAAACTAACTTCAGTTAATTTCTTTCGTTAATTTTTGGCGGCGAATTTGGGCTCAGAGGTTGCCCAACAGACAAATGGGAAAAATAAAACGGTATCAAAGAATGCAAGGGTAGTTGTGCAAGAATGCAATGATTAGGCCTAGAGGAATACATCCGAACAAAAGCTGGTCTGAGGGGAGTGACCGCCAAAGTTTAGGAACGCACCCTCAAAAGAGAAATCACGAAATCACGTGAAGATGTCTCGCATGCCTTACTCGGTGACATCATGTGGTCAATACTACATAGTTGAAGCCGAGAAAGTACGGTCACCTAAAAACCTATGACAGATAACAAGGGGGAGGGGTTCATTCAAACGATTCAAACTAACGTATTTGTTACAATGCGCCAGTCTAAGTATGCCTTACTCGGCGACATTGCTTCGTCAATACATCAGCCCTCAGTGAATCGCGAGAAAATCTGCGCAGGCACACCCTCAGCATCTACTGTAAATCTATATAACTAAGCCGTTTCCACTGAAATTTTACAATTGTGAAGCAAAACTTCATATTGCAATGTGGGGATCGATATCAAAAACTATCCTTAAAAAAGTTTCTACCACTCAGAACAATCTTTGGCGGCAAATTACAGACGCACCATGGTTCGTCAGGAAGTCTTACATTCACGACAACTTAAAAATCCCGGAATTGGAGCCCCAACTTAGAAAAATCTCCGAATCCTGTCAGCAGACACTAGGGCCCGTATTCTCGTTTGAAACGCAACCTCGGTTATCTCCCCAGCAACGAAACCGAGGTTGCGTTTAATTGATTTCCTCATTAGAATGTTTACAAAAAGTTAACGCGAGTTCCGAAAAACCTATGGTATCCCTTGGATACCACGAGAGTTTCAGAAAGAGAATAAGGACCTAGGAAACCTGACCAAAAACACTTTGGACACTAAATGAAATTACAACGGAAATCCTCATTTCACAAATTTTTAAAACGAATGGATACGGATGGAAGAAACCATAATGACAATTTTCAGTGTTCGCTTTGTATGTCAAAACAAAAAACCATCAAGGCCTCTATTACCAAAGCATCCAATTCGCCAAAGTAACTGAAAAAGTAACTTTTAACGTAAAAGTTACTTTTTATCTTTAATCGGTTACTTTTTCAGAAAAGTAACTTTTAACTTATACTAGTTTCTTTTTATAGAGATTAACTTTAACTTTAATCAGTTAATTTTTTTCGGTACTTTACCAAGTACGATGGAAATAATATCTTTTCCTCTCACTGTATTGGGAAGTCCGTTGTAGGAATTGGACGACCCTTAAATAAGACCAAGAACTTCCGATTTTAATACAGAAAACAGGAATTTCCCTCCGCGGGAGGAATTCAGATGTGGACATCTTACTTGGGAATTTGCTTCAAATACGAGCCTGTACCAAATAGCTGAGAGGTTTCCAGAAATTAAATTTCCGTTATCCAGTACATGCATTATTTAAAGGATTTACACTATTAGATGTCTTGAAATGCATTTACACACGGTTTTACTTTATAAAATAGTTCCAATACTTTAATTTTGCTTCCGAAAGTTTATGTACTACAACCAGGGGTTCTACGTGGACATTTAAAAAGCAAGACCCAAAAAAGTAAATCTAAGGTATTTTGAAAAGTTCACCTTAGCTAGAATATTTGGTGTCTTTTTACATACACTGAGGGATTCAGATATAAATTCGGAGGAAGATGAATATTTGGCAAATGCAACATTCAGCATTTGCTGGGCTAACTATAGTGGTGAAATACGATTTCATCAACATGAATTGATTATCTATATCTATATCTACGACATAACCTGCAAGCCACCTAGAGGGTGTGTGGCAGGGGGTTCATCCACACCAGGAACAATGACACAACAAACAAGAATGAACACCACAAAGCAAGCACTACACCTTTAAAAGTAATTGGGGAAAAAAGAAGAAAAACTACCAAATCCCAATCATGTAGGACACACCCATGAATACCATGCATGCCTTGCAACCCGACACCAATTTCATAGATACTCATACATGCAAAAAAAGGCATTGTATGCAAGTCAGACGTTGATTTGAACATGCAGGAAATAAAACAATAAAAAAAAACTATCGACCTACTCTGAATATTACCTCTATAATTATTACCGATTTACGCGATGTTTAACGTTCTGATCACGAATCGTACGCGGAAAAAATGACATTTTAAACCTGTCCGTCCTGCAATCTATCTCCTTAATTCTATTAGAATTGTCGAGCCTGCCATAATAAGTCAGAGCCAGCAATATATGATTAACGTCATTAATGAAATGTCCCTGCTTAAATTTTCCCAGAAATTATACTGATCAATATAGAAGAGTAGTAGCTAACATGTACCTAAACCATTACTCACCTAGGTTGGCAGGTCTAGGAAATGCATTCGCGTTGTTCTAAATTCTTTAAATATCTTTTCACTGGTCCGGATTTAATATTCCATGGTGTGAGAGCTATAGCAGCATTAAGGAACATATCCCCAGAGCACTCTTTAATTATGGCGATCGAAAGTACTCGATCTACTTTGGTTTACTTTTAAGAGAAGCTTTAAAAATTCATGCAATGTTGGATTAATTTTCTCTCAAATGAGAGAACGATAAAAAAGGCAGATTATAACTAAATGAGTGATTCACAATAATTTCCCTTTACTATCTACCACTTGGAACATAAAATATGAAAACATAAGATTACGAGGAACTCATGGGAGAAACAATATGTTTTGGGGGGAACTGACAATAGGGGAAGTCCGTGTAATTTGAAACAGCGTGTAATTTGGACCGATAGATTTACTTTGTTTTCAAAAGTGTTAGTAACATGTTTGATACAATATTGTTAGGGTATATATTTGAAATGTCTCCAAATTTTATCAGTAAAACCCGAGTGCTTGAGGAATAAAGACGATGTGAGCGAAATCGTGAGCATCCATTTCTCCTAAGCAATCAAAGCAAGCAAAGATAAGTGAGAAATTATTTCTCCTAAGGTGACAGCGAACTGTACAGTTACTTTTACCAGTTGAAATACAGGAATTGCTGCTCCTTTATCATTATGCATCTATATAAGGGCAAAATAATGCTCCTTTATGTATCTAAAGATGCTTCTGCGAAATTCAGTCACTTGCGATTTTCTTCAACATAGTGTATTTCGGACCACCGAAGGTCGTGTATTTTGGCCCGGTCCAAATTACCAGGGCATGAGTTCCCATGCCCTGGTATTCCTAGTTTAGTAGTAGCTAGTCCTATTTAACAATCCTATTTCAGGAATTGTTTTCTGAGGCATATATTTTACCTCAACGTTGCTTAATTCACAAATACTTGATACAGACAGCCTTTACCCCACCCCACTGGTTGAGAGTCAAGACAAAAAATTTTTGTTTGCTTAATCAAACATTTTTAACTGAGTAAAACTAGAAAAATGAGTTAGTTAAAAAACAAGCTACGAATCATTGTCTATTTTAATTAGCGTTTAAGCAAACCCTTTTTCCACATAAATTAAGGAAAGACTGCCAATAAAAAACTTTTTTACAATCCACCTTTCAGCGGAAGGCTATTCCAAGATATTCGTGTTCCCACAGAAACCTCATAACGCTCCGTAGCCCTTTTTTGCTCTCATGAGAGCCGAGTTACCCAATGCGGTTGCCCCAGCCAACCGAAGACCAACGGCCAACGCGTTTCCCACCTCACCCACGACGCCGAGTTATTAATTCTTGCGTCAGAATACGACTCAATGAATCATCACGGCTCGCCTGATATAAAAAAATTAATTTACCTTAACTTCTCACTATTTCGGCTTAATTGAAAAACTTTATAACTGCACGGACATGCCAGTGAAGCAGAATTGCTTCTTCAATCCAAACCTAAGAAGGAATTAATAAATGTGAGTTAAACCAGCAAGAAGGACTATTTTGGAACGATTTACAACACAGAAGACGGAGGAATGTCGGAAGAGTCAAAAAGCTGTAATCCACTTTCGTGGAAGATTCACAACGATAAAGAGTCCAGCTATCAAACAAGAAAGAGTGTAGCATTCTTGGGTATTGTATCTAAAAAATCATTGATGAGCTTCATTTATGAATGTGGGGCAGAAACCTCATTTCTACTGAGATTACAGTTTTTCACTCGTAAATAAACTACACCATACCCTCTTTTTATGCATCCATTCCTCCTTCAAAGTTTGAATCGTACTTTTTGTGTAATTACAGCATCCATACAAATGACTTAAGCCAACAAAATTGAGAACAGCTAAGCTGGAATGGGACAAGCACACTGCTAAGGATGTAGCCACTGCAATGGAGTAATGATTAGGAGTTTGTGTTATGGTATAATTATTATTGGAAAAATACTACCCGAAACTTGATTCGTCTCCCATAATAGACATTAAACTAGTATATAGAGATAAAGGAATTTAATTTCTTAATATTTATTCATCAGGTTGTTTTAAAACTATATAAATATCCAGGTTAATTATCTTGGAAAACATCTATATTTTACGACACTGTCTCTGGCAAAGTTTTGTGGAATTCAATCATACTGGGAGTAAAAGCTGCACTGCACTGCAGTCTTCAAATAGATTTTTAATAGATACGACCATGGCTTCGTAGCAGAGCTGCATCAAAAGTGGGCTACATTATGATGGTGTAACCATGATACGAACCATGCGCATTAAATAAAAACCTATGACGAGAAACTCCAGTGCTGGAACTTTTACTCCCAAACTATATTTCAATTTATTCATGCCTGACTGGCGCATTAAAGTTCAATAAAAACCATACAAAACTATCTGAAGTTATGAAATAATAAGATATAATTCGTTCCTAAAATAATAACATGCATACAACATGTGATAAATGGTCTCTAAAATTGGTACCGTGGAATATTAGATAAATAAGTTGAAGGATTAAGATCAAAAAGGTACATAAATGTACATACTACCCAGCAAGCCACCATAAAGTTGTGTGGAAGGGGGTTAATTCACACAACCATGCATTAAGTATCAAGCATAAAAAGGATTAGTAATTATATTCTAGTCTACATTTCACGATTTAAAAAAAGAAGTACTATAATTTTATGATTATGGCTCAGTCTACCATTGTTAATTGTAGTTCACAAAATATGTTTAACGTAATCAGTACAAATAGTGTCTTGGAATTTATTTTACAGATTAAGTCCAAATTTCAACTTACGATCTGGTAACTATTTTAGCTCATCTTATAGACTCTAATAGAACTTTGAAGATTTCTATTTTCAGTGCTAAGTGCCACGTAAAACCCAATCGTCTACCTGCCAATGCCCTCAACTCAGTGAAACTTCATCCATCACTGGAACGAATAATGGCTTCCGTGAAAATTCACATGTCTGTTCAAGAGCGACTCTCAATTAACTGAGGACATTTCAGGCTATCTCCATTTGATGACCTCTTGTTAAAAACATACTTAATTTGAGTCCCGTCCCATGTACAGCAATAGGATTGCATTTAACAGAAGAGCTTCAAGAGTCATGGGCAATATGCGTTGAAGATGCCTTCCTTTGCAAGGCTTTTGAAAACTAGACACAAAAAGAGAGGGGAAACCTAGTGGAACTGATTCGCCTTGAGATGACAGAACCTCAAAATCTCCGAAGCGCAAAGCGAGAACCTTTTTCGACGAAACAACAGCCCTCGGGAATGTGGTGGGAAAGTTCCCTTCGCTTCTACCTGCTCTCTCAGGTAAGTTAAAGAGTTTGGAGATGATACTTTGCGCTACGCTGTGGGATAAAAGGAAAGGGTTCCATGAATATAGAAGGATATTTAAAGATGAGAATTCAAGGTGAACGACACCAATGAGAAAACCCGATTCGTTAAAACTACTAATGGGGCTCCTGAAATACGTTTAGCACGGACATTATGCATTTCATTATCAGAGTTCACCGTGGTCGGATCGGATGATTGGTTCCAATTGCCTTAGGCATCAGTTACGAATTTTCAAATTAAAAGCGTCTTAACATTAGCTAGGCACTTCGTCTTCGTTGATACAAACCGCTGCTTTACTGACGGAGAAAATTAACACTCTTCATTCGCTATATAAATCGGGTGAATGCGTTCGACAGAATTCTGTTCTTCACACTACTCGCTGAATTTTCATAAAATTATTCTCATGAAAACTCAACGGATATTTTTTTAAAAGTACACTTATGGAGACAATTCAATTTTGTACTAAAATATGGCACAAGAAAAAACTGTAAAACTATTATATATAAGCTAAGTGGTTATCCATTATTAACTAAAAATAACCGTTAGAAATTTTGTAAATCAGAGTAGTTAAACCACATAGTAATATTCAGTTTTATGAGGAGGAACTGTCAAAAAAACTGTTGGAGACAAAGTGACATTTTAGCTTCCTGGATTTAGACATCTCAGTAGTGGATAAGAAACTTTGTTCTGTTATCTTTAGAAAACCCTCCTTGTGCGACCTAGTAATCTCAGCAGACTATTGCCATCCTATGTCGCACAAGTTTGCGGAATTCTAAACGATGATCTATAGATGAAATAATGTGAGCTTCTAATTTGGCTTCATTGAAAATGTCCGAAATCGAAAAACCTGTTTCGGATATATGGTTTTCCATAATTAATTTGGTATTTGGATATTCCAGTCTTCGGATATTTTCGATGATCTACAAGTTAGTGAGCCTACCCCTCTCCAACACAGAATTCAACAAAGAGCTGGAAATTACATGCCATATTGCAACATCTAATGAGCACACTCGAGATATTATAACCAAACTCCTGCGTAAAAAGCTAACAAAAATAGCCATTTCGGTAATAACCGTTATTCCAGCTCTTGAATCCGATAAAAGAACTTGGTGTAGGCTACCATTTGTTGGTAATCTCTCCTACAAACTTTAAAGAATATTCCCAAAGGACAAATTTAAGATATTTTTCTACAATCCTTGTACTTTATCGAACATTTTGCGCAAAATTAAGGACGCCATAGATTCAAAATTCCATTCAGGCGTCCACAAAGTCAAGTGCCTCAGCTGTGATCAATATTACTTTGGACAGACGTAGAGGGATTTTACCACTAGACTCCATGAGCACAGAAGGTGTTTGGATAAGGGAGATAAATCGTCACTGCTGGCCAAAAAACTCCTGGAGACATCGCACCACTGCCTGTTTCAACCAGAAATTCTACATATTGAAAGAAAAGGCCCAAGATTAGACACATGGGTGCAGTGGAAAATTATACGTATCGATGATAACCTGATGTTGAATGGCCAACAGTTTCAGATCCATTCCCCATTGCTTGATATTTCTTTTCCAAATACCCTACCACTTCCCTAATCACGTTCCAAGGACAAACTCCCTTATAGTGCTTTCACGATTCTTTCTTGTCCATAATTCTATCCTCACCGCCCCACTCCCCCCTACCTATTCATGCCCTCCTCCCCCCCTCTAACCACTTTCTCCTCTCCCCATCCCCTTCCCATTTCATATATAATGCACTGCGGTAACGGTTGTGAGTGTACACCTGACGATGGCTTAGTAAGCCGAAACAGGTGGAGTGTAATTTTATAATTTTTAAATATAATTGTGGAAAAATGCTATAGTTTTTTACTCACCGAGGATGTCTCACTTCCAACACGTGATGCCTGAAACAGTGAACAGTATGGTTAGGTACATAATTATCCGAAACGTTGTCAAAGTTTTGACATTTCAATTATAATTAGCCTAAACTCATGACAATAAAAAATATACTTTATAATAAAAGTGGTCGAGAAAACGGATAATATAAAATATTATAATATGTTACTTTTTGACCACAAGATGTTGTTTTAATTTTTTGCAAATCATGATATTTGTGCATTTTGTATTTTTTAAATGTGTCCGAAATACCTTACACCTACTTTCTTACATTTGCAAATTGTTTTAATTGATATTTAAACAAGTAGCAGTATGCTATTGTTTAATTTTTTTCTTTATTTCTCTATATTTATACCTATCTCGTACAACTATGCACGTTGTTCTTGTCCTTAAGGGGCATATTCCAAGGGCAATTAATAAATATTCATTCAGTTATGAGTAAGCTGCATTACGTTCTATCATTACGTGCTGAGTGCAACGAAAAAGGCCTAAGAACCCCTTAATCTATCTGCCTCCCAATCTTCAGTCACGAGCAAACAAATTTGACTCCACTCTTATCTTATCTTCTTCTTTGAGAAACCAGGCTTCATCACCACTGAGCACAGCTTTTCAAACGACAGTTTTCACAAAATTTTACTCACCCTCTTTATTCTAGACTAGCTGAGGTGCCCGATGACATTTAACGGGAGAAAGAAAAAGCAAATTTACTCAAGTTTTTACGAAATAATAACATTTTTGATAAATGCGCGGGGCCAACTTGTGTATTGGAACTCTAGTTATCAAGATCAAAATTGAAACCATTAGAATAAAAAACAGAGTAAAGTTTAAGGTAATTTGAACAATTTAGAGTATCATTGAGAGTTGAAATAATAAGAAGGTTTATGGTTTTAACTGTGAAATACTAAGAGAACAAAAGATAAAATTAGTTTTTTTTTCTGTGACCCCCTGTATTAATTCCCGAACTTCCATGGAATGGCGTCAATGAACTCCCTACGGATATGTGATAATGAATTTTCTCCACTGGGATTGGAATTCTATTCCTAAAAGTTGGTACAATTTTAACTTATCATAACTGTATACTTATCGCTCCTTTGCTTATGCTTGAATTTTCCTAGTCTACGCATAATTATAGCACAATTTTTTTTACCTTGCTTCTCATGTTTCGTTAAACTTCATTCAGGATTCTAGCTAAATATATTTATACCAGTTGATGACATTCTTACTGACGTTCTATTATTCTTCCTCAAATTGCAGTTTGGTTCAAATACATGCGCCTGAAAAGAAATCCGAAAAACATTCTCAATTTGAACTTCGCTGAAGCTTTCATTTTAAATTCTTAGTTTTTTTCAAATGCTTATCTATCTACTTGAATATAGAGTAGTGCTAGCAGCTGCGAAGAACACATGCAGTTCACGGCATTCTTCTACGACGAATGTTAGAGCATCAAAGGTGTTTGTATTTCGGAGACGATAGGTAATGGCAAAGGCCTTAGCAACGCTCCGAAAGGAACCGAAAAAAATAATTAACGTCAACGTAAAATACACAATTTACAGAAACCTTGAAAGAAAAGAGTAAGTCGGTTGAAATAATAAGATCGTTTTAAGTTTGCTCTCTTAAATACGGTAAGAATAAAATAAAACGATTCATATTTAGTTATTTCACTGAATAAAATAAAAACGTCCTGCGCTTTCAAAGTACATATCTCTCAAAAAACGTCAAAATCTAGTATAAGCTTATTTTTCGACCATCAAAGGGCCCTATTTTGTGGTCTTTTAGGGCCCTAATTCCTTTAACAATTTTTCCTCTGTCTTGAACTATTATTCTGCGGAATTCCAACACGAATAAAACTGTAGAATCGTTTAACAGACATGTGTACAAACACCCTTTTTTATATATGTAAATGCGAATCTTCATTCAAGTTATCTTTCTGCCTGTCTTTGCAAATTCCTTCTTTTCGGCCAAACGCAGACCTGAATAGCAAGACCCATTTACGCCCTAAACACCGCTGAGAGGAATGAGGGGAGGAAGAGCCGACCCGTTTGGGAAGTGAATCGGTCCCGAGGGGAATAAGGGAGAGTTGAGGTGTTCAACGCGAGAAGCAGGAGGGAGGAATGGTGATGGAGGGGGATGGAGATTCCGAATGGAAAGAAGAAGAGAGAGAGGCTGCCAAGATTATTGACCGGAAGGAGGGACTTCAGAAGCTAAGGGCGATTGGGAAGGGAAAGGCAGACGGCAGGACGATTTAAAGGGGACTGAGAAAGCGGAAGCAAGGCTTGCGCGCATTTGTAAACTCGAGAGATTATCATTCATCCAGCTCTCATTGATACACGAGTAAGGGTGCACTTTCCAAAAATATAAAAAACCCTTCCAAGAGCACTCGGCAAAATCCAGGTCAGAAATATATTTCGTCATAATCAGGGCATAAACCCCAAACTAGGTTAACTACAACTCTACATTTTTCTTATTCCCTTTTTACCACCCATCCCTTAAACGATCCATCTTGTTCTTTTTTTGGTACGATGTTCCACAGGGTCTTACCTTCTTCGGCCCTTCAAAATGCTTCCTTATCTCTAATTTCATTTGTAAATTTGATCATCAGCCTCCTATCCTGATTCTAGGTTCGTAATTCCCAACTCTTTACTGTCCAACACAAGAAACATGTTACCATTTTATCGATCAAAAGAGCACTGTTGTTCATTTTAAAGTTCTTACATGACATATTAATTTTTCAAGTGGTATCATTTTTGAGTACACAAGCTGTCTTTTCATCATTTTCTCCTCATTAGCTTCCGCTTCAATCGCTTGATGTATAGTTGTACATTTTCCATTCCATGTAAAACTGTTCCTTAGGTAGGAACCAAAATATATTTCATTTTCAGCACAAATGGAATTAATTTTCTCATAAATTTCTAATTCCCCAATTTTATATGTGGTTTTTCCTCGAAAGAAAGGTTATCAAATTTACCTAACTGATAATACTACTAAATTATAGAATGTAAGAATACTTCTACTATGCATTATTAACATCATGACTTTTGATCCGACAGCAAAAATATCCATGTGGATAAAAATGAGAAAGACTACATATAATTTGTATCAATATCATGTCAAAATAAATTTTAGTATATAGAAATACATCTACTATCTATAATTATCATGCCTTTTGATCCACAAACAAAAATATCCATGTGGAATAAAAATGAGAACAAATACCAAAAAGCAATCGAGTATTTTAAAACAGGATAAGGAAGTATAGCATATTTTTTAGACAAGTACTACTGACAGGCAGTGTACCTGAAGGTGGCCGGACGCTCTAAAACGGTAGTTCTTCTCTTATGTGTAAACAGCAGAACAAACAAATTCTCCTTGTTTGTTTGGCTTGGTCAAATCAAACCAAGTTAACTGTAAGTAATTTTGCATCTCTCAAAGATGATTTATCTTTAGATTGAATTAAATGATAATCCTTAATTTTACCTTCAGTAGGCCATACCTTTGCAAAGAAAGCAATAATTTCCTGCTAATTATTTTCACATACATTAACGGGTCTAGGGATGGAAAAACAACATTTCATCAACGGCTGAACAAAGGCTTGCTTGATTACAATCAAAAGGGTGGAGAACTGAAAGAAGACTACTTGGAACAGACGTCTTGGTTTATTTAATAGCGATCTCAAATGATTCCTAAAAATTTCCTGTATCTTCCGTTCGGTATATAATGACTATGATGCCATCTATAGTTACCTCTAATTCTGAAGATTCAGGTGATATGGAGTGGAAGCGAAACAGGCTCGTTTTATCTTTCTGTGCTATCATATAGTTACCTCGGTTTGGCGAGAAAAATATATAGATTTAATCATAATAACAATTATATGCATGAAAAACCTGAATCCGAAATGCGGTAAACATAAATCTTTACGAACAGTGTAAAACGTAGTCGGCATATTTCACGCCAAAGCTATGTAAAACAAAGTTAAGTCTCAGGTATTCGCTAGGTCACAGAAATTCAGAAAAGCATTTTTTTCTATTTAGAGAATGGCAAGAAACGCAATACGCCCCTAAGGAAACATGACAAATCTTTTACTGGTTTATCAAGGAAGCCCCCTCACAAAAGATTAGACTTAAATTTTATTAGATAAATAAGAGAACTAAAATAAGATGTATCTTGAGAAAATTTCCAGAAATATTTCAAGAAAAAGAATAAACTAAATTATACAATTCAGAGTGGGGACTTCAATTTATTTCATACATTTTTAACTTTGGAGATTAGTTTAACAGAAAAGTTTTTGCAAAATTAAAAGTCAAATTGAAACTCATTCAACAGATTTTACCCAATTAAGCTAGGAACAACATAATGGAATTATTCATACACGTAGCATGATTATGTATAAAGTGGAGTAGTAATTTATTGATGACTCTCATGAAAGTTTACCACGTGTATAGAATATAAAAAAATACAATAGCTTCATAGCTTTAAAGATGAATCATACGATGAACAAATAATGACGATTTCTTTGGAAACAATTGGTTAACTAGATTCCTTCGAAGCTGGGATTTTATCAATCTGCAGGTCTCACTCGTGAATAAGGGCAATAATGAAATTTGAATATATTAGAGATTTCAAATGCGAAGTGGGAGTCTCCAGATCTAATAAACTGGAAAAAGAAGTTCTTCCGGGAAAAGAGGATGGATTGTCTCGACCCAAAACTTTCTACGTGGAAGTTTGGAGAAGAAATAAAACTCCTAGATCGATAGAATCCCAGAAGTCCCTTATCATTCCAGCTATATACAACGCAGCTGATCCAAGCCCTACAAAACCGGTTATTTACAAGTAGTAACTTGCTTATTAATTGGCGAAAGGATTTTTGCCTTCTACTCCCTTCCATATCGTTGGGACCGTTTCATCTTTCGCTCTCTCTATCCACTGCATTCTTTTAGCTCCTTCTTTTCAGTACCTTATTTTTAGACATTTTATTACCATCTGGGAAAATATTATTTGCACTAGAAAGGCGGTGTAGTTAATTTTTTCAATACTGTCGGTCTTTACGTTCGTGCTACGTGCTGTTACTACTTTCGATACTTTCGTTCTGGAGACGTTACCACTGTTTCTTTTGTTTTGGCACAATATCGTGCAGCTAGTATTTTTCTGATGGATTGCTACTGCATGATTTCGTATCGTTGCATAATGGTGTTGATGAAAATGGATACCATTTTTTAAATCGGTGTTACTTTATACATGTATTTTATTTCTTATAAGTACACATGCACTCTCCGTGAGTTTTTGATTAATTCTTCGAATATTTATTTCATAAATAAAAGTATATAACCATTGTGTTGTATTTTTTACACATTAAAATGCAATTTTATAGATAATTACATTATAATTACATTATAATTACATTTAGGGTAAATTTCAAATTGGATTTAAATAGCGCTCAATACCAACTTAGTAGACAATAGGGATAAAAACCGAAAACAAACCATCGATAGCTGACATAGATGGAATATCAGAGAAAGTAGAACCATCAATGTTGAAAAGCCATCGAACAGGAACCATCGATGGCTAAACTATTAGTGAAAATTATTGTAGTCAAAAGGTAAACGATGTGACCAAATGAGTACAAAATGGTATTTAATAATAGATTGGGTTTACATACTTAGTTATTAAACTATTGGTTCATAAGCGTTGGAATATAAATTGTAGAATGCAATGACTGTGTTACAATTGAATTGATTAAAAGGAAGCTCGAACAAGTTTCGTAATTTCATTCACAATTCAAGTTTCCACACTGCTCCCGTAATATCCGTTTCTTTCGACGGAGCCGATTGCATTCACAACATGTGCGCAGTAAGAAAGGGTATCAAATGCAATCGGGCGATGGAACCAGGGCTGTTTTGAACCTTTGTGCATCGCTCGACATGACCTCGATGGGGTCGCTAGAGGATAAGAGGACAGTGCAGAGGGTTGAGGGGTTGAGAGACGGGAGGGGGGTGCAGCTGCTCCGCTACAGAGTTGATTCCCTCTGGCGGTACAGAAAAGAAGCTACCATCGCGCGGCCTCCTTCTTCTGTTTCCAAATGCATCCCACTTTGTCGCACTTCTCCGGGTGATGGCCCAGATAACTCCCGAAGGTGAGAGAGAAGAATAAGTGGTCCTTCGATAGTAAGCCAGTGGAAATAAACGGAGGGCATGCGAAGACTCTAAGAGATCCGAGAATTAACTCAATCGAAGCCCGTTTTCCATTATACTGGAGGGGGAAAATGATGAACTCCCAGAGTTTGAAACCAGGCCAACTACGTCTTCGTGGGAATGATAACTCCTCGTTTTAGCTATTTTTCAGCAAGGAAACAAGTGAAGCGAGAAATATGAAGCGCAATCAAGTTACGCTGCAGCGGTTCATAATGGTGAAATTTTTTATTTCCACTAAATGAATTCAGCAATGGGTTGAAAAATATTGGAGAGTAAAAGGGTCACAGGGGGATCAGGTTGGTGTGGTGGCTAGAGCA
Source organism: Platycnemis pennipes (assembly GCA_933228895.1). Lineage (NCBI taxonomy): Eukaryota > Metazoa > Arthropoda > Insecta > Odonata > Platycnemididae > Platycnemis > Platycnemis pennipes. The sequence goes on from OW121856.1 coordinate 17,541,656, forward strand.
CTAGCCTCCCATTCCGAGGGCCCGGGTTCGATTGTCGGCAGTCGTAGATTTTTCCGCGGTAAACCGGTCCCTACTTGAGTGCCTAGTGGAGAGCATTTGATGTTCAGTACTCTGTCCGTCGGATGGGGCGTTAAGCCGAGGTTCCCTTGAAGCCTGTCGTTAAGAGTAGGCTAATGCCGACGCCGGGTTTCCAAGGAATCGGATCTAAGGACTTATTCGTTTGTTTTTCGGATCTGCACTGTGAATATATTCCAATAACTGAAGAATCAATTCAACAACGAGCAATAACATTTCGTTCGGAATAATTCCGTACCGGAATTAATATCGACCGATTTAAGCACACCCCCTTCCCCTGCATTAAAATCTCCTACACAAAATTCATTAACACTGACTTGGAATAATAAAATTAGCAATCAAGAAAGTGCCGAATAAAATGATATTTCCTGGAGTGCAATTTAAATCGTAAATCACTGAAATTCAGAACCGATGGGTAGAGCTATACGCTACTAAGTTATTCAGAAACAAAGGCATATTTTCCTTCCTTTCCTCAGAAAGAGCGAAAATGGTCCATTACGACCCAACTGAAAAGGCATACGCACTCAAAAGCCGGAAACGGAAGTCACGTGATATCAACGTCAACCGTCAACTAGGACCAACCTTATAATCATCCCATAATCCGGAAAATTTCTTTACATTAAAAATAATCTTTACAAATGCCAGACAAGCATAAATTTTCTATTTATTTCACCTATAATCACTGCAATGTGAATATATTCCAAGAACCGAAGAGTCAATTCATTAACGACAGTATAGGCTTAAAAGTGGAATTGTGATCAATTGAACTTCCGCGCACAACTAGGAACAATAATATATTACAGCGAATCTACACGAAGGAATCAATATAGATGTTGTAGATTTTTTGTAGAAATCAAGTTTTTTAATACAATAGTTTTTTTTTGACGTGCACAGGGTTTAAAGGCCGTTTTACACGGTCACATTGATACTGTTCGGGCTGCTGCGAGGACATTTGCGCAAGAATATTGCACCGTGTCAAGCGACGACTTGCTAGGAGAGACAGCGCAACTGCGTGAACGACTGCGAGCAAATTAGAGCATTTTCTAATCAGATGCATGCGTTCGCGCAAGTTTGCAGTTTAATTCTCTCACTAGATGGTGCAGATATAGCGGGAACGAATTGCCAGTGGAATTCTAGCAATTAAATAGGTTGTTGACGATTGAATTGGGTGTTTTTGTTTGCACTCAACTCCTTAGGTAGTGAATAAAGTGCAATAATGATGAGCTGGGCGATTAATAAAGTGGAAGCTTAAATTTAGTTCGTAAAGGTAGAACTCGTTACCTTGGCCCAAAGCCGTTCGTTCCTTGTTTAAATTTTGGGATAAGTATAGTGGACTAGGGTCTCCACTAGTATGTGTAGACTATGGCTTAAAAATATTTTTAATTGGTGGTAATTTATCGCATCGTTCACGTCCAATTAATCACTACTTAACAGATTGACTTGACATTGATTGAACTTGACGTTATACGATATATTGACGGTATTACCGTTACTGAATGGTATATTGTCATTGACATAATGCACCGTGTTAGGCTGTCAAGCAGCCGTCCTCGCAATTTTCTACGTCACGAACTTTCGCAGACGAATCCTCAAACGGAAGCAACATCAAATTGCGCAGTTTCAAAGACCGTGTAAAACGGCCTTAACACTTCTAACTCACGCGAACTCTAGGAAATACAAGTTTATAACTTAAATTATGCTTAGAAAGACTGTCAAATAAATAGCTATTACATGACTTCGCATAAACTAATAATTAAGAGTTGAATATGGCCAACATTTCACGTGTCTACATGTCTACTATCTTCCTCAACGTGGTACGTTTCAGTTGTGTGCGAGTCGTGTATGAACAAAGTACGGAGTGTATTTTATGCGCACCTGCACGGTAGGAATGGTAATCTTATCCTCTTTGATCGATAATTCAGGCCTGATGATTGCTCACCCCCTGCCACACACCCTTTCGGTGGCTTGCAGGGTATTATGCAGATGTATACGTGATTTAGGTTTCAGGCCACTCCTTAGGACCAAAGCTGAGCTGCACTGCCTTGGAGTAAAATTGGAAAATACAGCAAGCATACCCTAGGAGGCCAGTTATCTCACAGCTGGAAGGCCGGTGTTGGATGTCAAGGCAAACTTCAGCCACCATGCGTCTCCATTATCCTCATGGCCCTACGCTTATGGCGATATGGAGTATCCTTGCCTTGAGTAGGCCTGGCGAAGTACCCTTCGCCTCAAGGACTCCCCCATCTTTCATACGGGCGTCTCCGTTTAGCGGCAGATTGGCTAAAACGCCGTGATGGTCAACACCCTTGCAGCGATGCTAGGGGGACAATTCGATCAATAGGGAGGCCTTTCAGGTCTATAGGGAGCGGCAATTGGAATCTGATCTATCCCGGCTTCGCAGTCAACGCAAACGCAAAGCGTAAGAGCGATTTATTTCACCCTCTAGCTTCTGAAAAAAATGCAGTAGTCTTGAGTTTTTCCTTTGATTCCTCTACTCTAGAGCACGAATAATACCTTACGTATTTTCGTGCACTTGAGAAAATAAGTGAAATATTTTCAGGTGGAATTCTGAAAATTTCTCTGGATTGACAAATAGTTTTCAATGCGTAGAAAAGGTGCTGAGTTATCTCCGATTTTTAGTCTGGTTAAAATGCATTTATTATAACATCCATCTAGATTAATATAACAATCTTTGAACTTCCGTTAGCAATTTACTTAGAGCTTAAATGAAATAGTCAGTAGAATAGCTCAGGCGGAGAGGGCTCTCTATCAAAAGGAGATTCTACTTACAGCCGCAAATATAAGCGTAAAAGTGAGGAAACATTTCATTAAAACATACATCGTGCATTTTACTACATGGCAGTGAAGCAGGGACGATAACAGGAGCTAAAAAGTCATGGGTGGAAGCATTTGAAATGTGGTGCTACCGAAGAATGATGAAGATAAAATGGATCGACCGAGTGGCAAACGAAGAAGTATTAAGAATAGTGGGAGAAAAGAGAGGTCTACTGAAAACCCCAAAAAGAAGACGGGATAACTTAATCGGCAAAAGCTTGAGACACGATGGCCTGATGAAGACAATCGTCGAGGGAAAAGTGAATGGGAAGAATGGAAAAGGTAGGCCCCGTATGAAATATATGGAACAGGTCGTGGAGGAGTAAAAGAGAGGAATAACGTTGATTTGAAGAGATTGGCCGATAGAAGAATCGAGTGGAAAGCTGCGTCAAACCAACCCTAGGATTGTTGATCGATGATGATAAAATAGAAAAAGGAGAATAAAATAATTGTGTTCGAGCTATGATTTAATGTTGCTTTTTTAAAAGAAGAAGTGAATGTATGCGCTACTGGATATTTAATGAGATTTAATAATATCCTCATTATTTTCAAAACCTTAGGTTTAGATGTGTTATGGAGCAAACATGTTTCTTAGTCTTTCTTACCCTTCAAATGCTCCTTGTACCAGCAGAAAAAGTCTTAAACCCACCATAATTGTCTGCCATAACCAGCCAAAATGATACCAATTAGTTCATTAAGCCGTAAACGAACGTTCTGTGTTGTTCCTCAGGCAAACTAAGGAAAACATTCGTTGAAATACATTCGTTAGCAACGGACGTTTTCAATATTCTCGCTTAATGGTAAAAGAATAACCTAAAACGAATGATGTCATCACATTGAAAAATTTCATTCGTTGTAGACTAACAAAAGATTTAGGACTCAAGCGAATTTTTTTCAGGCAAGAAAGCACTTCATCAAAATATTTGAATGGAGCATGGCAATCTATGAATCAGAGATGTGGAACATCGGGAGAGCAGACCAGCGAAGAATTAAAGCCTTCGAAACATGTTGCTGGAGGAGAAGTTGAAGATTAAATGGACAGATAGAGTGAGGAACGAAGAGGTGTACAGAAGAGCAGATGAAGAAAGGACAATATGAAAAATACTACGGCCAAGAAGAACCAGACGTATTGGATATACCTTGAGGCACAACGAATTAGTAATAAATATAATAGAAGGGAAAATTTAAGATAAAGTCCCACGAAGGGACAAGTATATAGGGCAAATAAAGAAGGCCGTTAGAGAATTAATACTGAACAGGGCAGAATGGAAGGATGCAGTAAGCCAACCCTAGGATTGAAATATTCATGACGACAAATCATTCTTTGTATCATCAAATACAATATGAAACCACGTCTCTGATCAAAATCGACTTTAATTTTTTAAATTCTCTTTTCTATGATTAGTACTGGTCATTACCTAAGTGCTCAACGGCTTAATTGCAGTATTTTCCTCAAATATTTTTAAATTATTGCAAACAAAGCGTGACAATACTTTCCGTAAAGAGGTGCACTCCTATCTAAAGCATTTAATCGGAGGAAGCACATTACGGAAGCTTATCCTCGCAATTAGGTCAATTGGTGCAGCTTTAAACCGGGTCAGACGAGAATTCTGACTCGAAAGTACGAAGAGACTATCTACGTTTCCCGTCTTTGTGTCTTACGCACTGAATGCCTTGAAAAGGCAATTAGGGATTCGCCCACAGAAACATATGCAGCAAGCACAAAACAGCAATTCATTACAGCGAATTCGGTCTAAGGGATGAAATTAAGGGAGGGAACAAGTTTTCATGTGTTAAATTCACATGATGGGAATCTTTAACTGTTAGCCCAAATACCTGCTAATATACTACATCCTGTATCAAAAATATTCTCCAAAACTAAACATGCAAATTTTTATAGAAGTTTTGAAAGAAAATATTCAGAACCGAGTGCTAAATATCCGAAGCGTCATGGGTAATTGGGAGCCACTATAAGCGACTTTAAAATGAAATAATCCAACTTAACTGGCCAATTCATATAAGGAGAATGGTAATATGCCATCTAGAAATATTTTGATTTGAATTAATCTTATTATTCATCTATTTCTGGGATCCTAGAAAATAATGGGATTCTTTTCTATGCTGGTAGCTTCATTCATTTGCGTTCTCCCATTTTATACTTCACACTCTTAAAAGAACATTCTCCAGCCACTGCTATAAATATTCTTTCAACCCTTTCAACTCTTCACCCCTTAAACCCTATTATGACATTTTATGAAACTTATTAAATATATCTGAAGAGATAAGAGTTTTCGTAGTAACTAATTTACACTCAGGCTTAATGAATGAGTTGCATGATAAAAAGAATTTAATGCCTCCGTATAATTCTCATTCACGTTGAAGAAGCAACGCTAGTCTCATTTTTCTCCCTTATTTTTATTAAGATCATTTTTGAGATAACCAAAATTGGTTATGAGTTCGTTAGTATTTTATTCTTTATTTAAAGAAACCTCATTAAATAACGAATACCCCTACCTTTAAATAAAGAAGAAACCTCTTTATACTTTATTTAAAGAAACTTAGATAAACATTGATTCATTTCAGTATAAAAGATGCCTGTCTAGCATTAAAAAGCATAGAAGTTTTCGCCATTTAAGGAAAATAATCAGTTGAGGTTTAAATTACTTTTCGAGGGGTATTGATGGTTGAGAAAATGACCTTCAGGTGGGAGGAAAAATAAATATATTATTTTTTGTTGACTTGAATTATTTTTTATGCAACATATTCCCAATAATTATCCCACATAACTCTTTAAAGTTATTATTGCACTATTATGCACCCAAAGATTAGGCCGGGAAACTGCCTTTTTCCAATACTTTCAGTATTCTAGAATGCTTTGGCGGTAGCACTACTAAACCTTGTGCCCTGCTTCTTCAGTATTTACCAGTTTATGCATTCCACCATCTAGTATTCCTAGACAGGCAACATTATTTTGAGTTCTTTCCAACAATGAGATGACTGTGCCACATAACTGTGCTTAACGAATGCTGCTATTGAATGTTTCGTTTACGTGTCGAAGGACAAAAATTGACTCACACGACATCGTGCGTATTAATTTAAATTGCAAGATCTGCCAAAGTTGTGCTAGAAATTTTATATCCTGGGTAAAGATGGCACATATTTGGATTGAGTGAGCAAAACAATTGTTAAAAATCTATGTGCCTGGGGACAAGGGGCTTCCTTAGTTATTTAATTGCTCTTTAAACTGGGAATATCGCATTACGGAGCACGAATCTTAGCAATCTTAGAATCATAGCTAAAGCCTCATAGGGGATCGGGTTGGTGTGGTGGCTAGAGTACTGGCCTCCCATCCCGAGGGCCCGGTTTTAATTCCTGGAAGTGGTGGAATTTTCTGTGGAAAACCGGTCCCAACCTGAGTGCTAGTGGAGGGCATTTCAGGTTCAGTACTCCGTCCGTCGGACGTTAATCCGTGGTCCCCTTGGCGCCTGTCGTTAAGAATAGGCTTATGCAAACGCCGGGTTTCTCTCCACCCTTCGTCCGTTCCCTGAAAACTCCTACTATTACCTATTCACCCACCTGCCCTAAATGGCGCAAATGACATCAGCTGTCGGTTGCCTCCCCTAAATAACTTAACGTAACGTAACGTAACATAACAACAGCAAAAGCCTCGTTATCATTTTTTCACCAATCTTCCATTACAAGGAAAATCTGCAAAGTCCGCGGTTGAGTTGCCGACTATTTAATGACGTCAAACGGCAAAGGTACACATTAAAATTAGAAGTAATCCTTCCATCGACCTGCCAAAGGTTTTGCGCTCATCAAAAACCTTTTATGCACCGAAGATAGTAGGTTGATAATGTGTGACCGAGTATTTCTTAGAGTCGAGTTGGACTTCAGTAAAAATATTCTTGCTTCGGTCAACATTTCATTTTTCAAAATAATTACTTACATTATCTATGCTACAAAAAAGGCGAACATTGCAAATGTCTAGTTAAATATTTTTTTTACTAAATAAGGTGATGTGACAAATCTTTCCGGAACGTAATGAGTTCAAAGAAATATTGCAATCAATCACAGTAAACCGGCCAATATGGCAGAATTTCCTTGCGTAAAAGTATCAGACACTTAATAAAACTTACAAAAAATCTACGATAGCTGTCTATACCATCCCACTCCACCCTATTGACCGATAGAATTATTACTAATTATTTTTACTATAAAACGTTCCCGTAGTACGGGTAAGGGTTACATAAATTTTAATTTTAGGATGCGTACTGGAGGTAGCTTCGGTCCACCATTCTGCTCTTGGTTTGACATGCAAAACAAAAGTAACAGATTTGTCGAAAGACGAACTTTTGCCTGGAATACGGTCGCCACAGGGCCTCAGAAATTTAATCCAACGGGCAATGTCGATTTCATATCGTGACGAATTCTACGAGTGAACTTCGAAGCCAAACTTGCCACAAACAAGCGACCGCAAACTCTGAAGCAAGTGAATTTTACCGCGTAGACCGTTCCGTCCACGTCGCTTTAAAACTAAGGAAGCCACCATTTCCAATCTTCTTGAGCAGCCAAGTTTTATTTGTTGAGGCGTTTGACGCTAGCCCTCCAGGGCATTGATGGAGACACGTATCTCCTCCTTTTAATCAGGGCTTTAACACCACTTCTCTGACTGTTCGAATGACCTCTCCTTGAACTCTATACAACCCTCGTTGACCGAAGTGTGACAGATGCAGACAGAGGCTATGGATCACAAACTACCAACAATTTGGAGAGATGGAGATAGGACCCCATGAAATTCTAAGCAAATTTGAGGTACTTTGTGACGACAAATGTTGTAATATTCACCGATCTACCGGGAGTTTTCACCTTTAATTTCTGTTTTAGTTGTTTGGGATCCGCTTGCATATGGGATCCATACGAGGAATGTATTAACAAAGATTTAGAGCGTATGTAAGGACGCAAGCAAGATTTGAGATAGGCCGTACAAGTGTATAAGTGATGCGAGTTCAATAGAATAACTTGGGTGTAAATTACTATCGGAATGCAGGCTAAAATGTAGGGTAAAACTTTAAATTAAAATTTACACTTATATTTACGCAGATGACAGTAGAATTACATTGAGATGGCCTGCGAAACATACTTTCAGCGACTCTTCAACGGCCAACTCTTTCATCCGTTACTTTTGATACACACCTACCAAGGTTTAACTGAAACTATATGTAACACGGAATAACAATCTGGGATAGTGCGAACCGAGGTTTATTGCAATTTGTAAGAAAATTTCAGAATATAGTGTTAGCGTATCTGATTCTAGCAGCATATCAAAAGTATATGAAAAGATATAATCATCACCAATATATGAAAATTTTAGCATGTCATGATATGTGAAAAATAGTAAGTTCGATACGTGAAGTAACTGATCATGAGATTATATTGATGATATGATTGCACGATATTGAAAAATATTCAATTCCAAAATATAAAAACTATCACGGCAAGAGCTATGGCATATAGCACCAACATAGTACAAACACAGTATAGTTCAACCCAGGACAGGACCAAACACAGTATAGTTCAACAATTTACCAAATTCAATGCAAGAAACTAATAAAATATCAACATCAAAGAAAGAAGTAAAAGTGGCTGTAACAAAAACTAATGTAGAAATTCAGGATTAAATGGTGATTTAATGATTAATTGCTATCGATTGGCAGTGGAGTTATTAATACGAGAATTTATGGAAAATGTACCTATTTTAATATTGTCATTGTGTATAAATTAATATTATAATAAATAAATAATTCATCATCATCAAGGGTCAACAATCCTAGGATTGGTTTGACGCAGCCCTCCACTCGATTCTTCTATCGGCCAACCTCTTCATACCAGCGTAGTTACTCTCTTTCACGTCCTAATTAATAAATAATTATGTCTATTAATTGTTCTATCCAAATCCGGTCACCGTTAGTATTAATGGCACCTGTTGACTAGCCTTTTTTTAGCAGGACCTACTGTGGAGTATTAATTGAGGGAAACAGGCGGACTCCGGGAAGATGGTGGGGGTGTCTCTCCAAGGTTACGGCAACCAACCCCTTCGGTGGAGAGCACCCTTGCTCAGTCAACTGGTGCCGTAAGTGTCCCGCATACCACAGTTTATATAAATTATCGTTGTTATTAATCCTAATTTTTGTGTATTGGTAAATAAATTTTGTGCAATGATAAAGTATTCCGATGAATATAAATTATCAAAACAAATATTTTAGTAGAAAGAAATAAAGAGTACGAAGTGCGAATCTAAGAATACGGAAAGAGATTACTCAGGTCAGGTTAAGGAAAAACGCAGTTATCACATCTGAAGTAAAGGTGGCACAAAAAAATTCATTAATACCTCAAAGGTTCTGGTAGCGTAAAAGATGGAGAATTTGAGTTCACACCGATGAGGCGTGGAGTTAGGCAGAGTTTCTCGACTGTATCTTAACTTCCCTTACATACAATGAAAAATATTATTGAAGCATGTGGAGTGCTAGATGTAGGTGTAAATCGAATCAATTAGATGACTGTTAGCCAAGGGGTTGTAATTAATATTTAATTCACCACAAGTTCAAAAAAATGTGATTTAAAATAATATACGAAAAATAACATGATGTGACTACCAAAGAAAATGAATCAGAACTTATTGTTAGATTAAATACAATAGAAAATGAGAAAACAGGAATACGATAACTAGTTCAGTATACCCGAGGATACCATCGGTAGATTCGACTTAATATCCACATTATGCCATTAATATGAACTGTGGACTGATTGGGGAGGGGGAGGCACCAGAACACTAAGAAGGCAACCCAAAAAAGAAAGGGCAGGATACTGGTCAAAGGTTTTAATTAATCCAAGAAACAAGTACAAAGTGGGAAAGGGGTGCCACCGAGGATATAGGATAAAGCGAGGAGGGTGTAGGATCTCAGGGGAGGTTCACCTTGGCTCCGGCGGTGCGTCGCGAGACGTATCGGGGCGGCGGACAGGCGTCGAGATGGCGTCCAGGCTGCGCGGGCGTCCGAAAGCCAAAAGGCCACGAACTGGCACTGCCCCCGCTATTTATACTGCCCGAGCCCAGCTCCTTCGGCTCGCAGTGGCATCAGACTGTGTCCCTGTGACCTATGCCCCCAGTGCCCCACTCCACTCTCCAGTGTCGGGGGGTATCCGGCGGCCCTGGTCTTTCACCGAAACATTCCCAGTCGGCTGGCTCTCCCGGGTTAGCGGACGTGCCCACGGCTCAAATAGAGGGAACTGATCGTGACTAAGAAACAACGCAATGAAAGGAGTTGGTATTTATGTGTCTTTATTGTGCTTATTTAGAGAATTAATTCTATGGAAAATTCAGAGTAATTTGTATTTTGAACTCGTAAAATGCATTTCTTAGTAATACAAAGCATTTTTTCTCAAATTCCCCTCATCATAAGTAAAAGGTCTCACCTTAGTACATCAATAAGTCTTAGGTCTGCTAATTTTTAGTGTTCAAGGCAACATTAAAATTCTGCGTGTATATCTTGACATATTTATTTGATATTTCGGCATTTCAGAGTAGGTACACATTGTTTCCATTAACCAAAAACACCCAATATTTCGAATGCTTGGTGAGTTTTGTGACTCGATGAAAATTTTAAAAATTTTTAACTTCTTACCTTTCCAGTAACAAAAATGTTTCCACCAATTATTTATTTTCACTCTACAGAAGATGATACAAACAAGAAGGAAAATGAAATGAGGGAATAATAGAACGAATTGGAAGGATATAAAATGGACAAAGAAAGTTTGGAGAAGGCTGAAGAGGTGGATAAATAATTAGCAAAAGGCGATTGCTTATTAAAGGCCAAGGCTAAGATAATATTACTTAAAAAGAAAAAACGAGGAAAAAGTTCGGAGGGGAGTTTTTTTAATGGTTTTAAAGAGAGATATAAAATTCATTGGATTAAAGAGAGATGAAGTAGGGGAAATAATACGTTCGTTCCTTACGAAAGATATTTTAAGTAGTTCATATCGAAGAGTAAAAATTAGTAGTAGAATACAGATTTCATTGATCATCTGCACAAAGGGATACTTTATCATGATAAGAGCACCTAAACATTGCCTAAATATGAAGATCAATAAGACTTTTGCTCCAGAAGTAGGAAGTTTTTCATCTACGCTATAGAAATAGTTGAGAGAATCCAGAAAAGGTTTCTGAGGTATCTGTACTACGCTCGATACTATATCTGTACTACCTTTGACAATCATGTAAAGTATGAAGACTTATTGCTAATGTTCCATTCTCATAAGCATAATGAAAGAAGAATAACAGGTGACTTGTTAATCCTACAAGATGTAATTACTAAAGGAGAAAGTTCTAACTGGTTCATCATCATCATCGGCCAACAACCCTAGGATTGGTTTGACGCAGCCCTCCACTCGATTCCTCTATCGGCCAAACTTTCATATTAACGCTATTCCTCTCTTTCACATCACTCACGACTTGTTCTATATAACTCATACGAGGCCTGCCTTTTCCATTCTTCCCGTTCTATTTTCCCTCGACGATTGTCTTCTTCAGGCCATCGTATCATAGGATATGGCCGATTATGTTGTCCCGTCTTCTTTTCAGGGTTTTCAGCAGACATCTCTTTTCTCCCACTCTTCTTAGGACTTCTTCATTTGTCACTCGGTCGATCCATTTTATCTTCATCATTCTCCGTTAGCACCATATTTCGAATGCTTCGACCTTTTTCTTCTCCGCTGCTGCCATTGTCCATGCCTCACTGCCGTAAAGAAGCATGCTCCAGATGTACGTTCTGATCTAACTGGTTATGTAAATTAAATATGCTTAATCAACCTCGCAACGGTAGCATTAAGAGCATATTTTACGCAATGAAAGTAATCAGTGAATACTGTAAAAATGCTCCAGTCAACAATGAATCAGAATGTGTGCAACATTTATGATTCAACGATTTGAATATATTGGAAGATTAAAAGAATTTGTGCAGGAAAGTTTTTCATAGGATTTCACAATCAAATTTAAAAACGTAAATCATGAAAATGTATATGTTTTATTTATTTTTGGACAGATGGATTCCTTATTTTAGTAATAATAATGTTTCATTTATTTTTGGGCAGATGGATTCCTTATTTTAGTTATAATAATGTATAACTATATGTATTCGTTAGTTGTTGTTTGTGTTCGCCCTTAAATTATATTTATGTGCTTGTTGAACGTAAAAGTAAATAAACAAACTAAATCTAGACAAATTGAATGCCTCGATCAGACATGACTACTGTTGACCAAAATATTATGAGCACTCAAGTTTGAAGGGTGTTTAGGAAGTAATTGAAATACGTACAGAGAATTTAATTATACCATATTTTTCTCGTTTAATTCTACGTTAAATGTTGTACACATAAAATTCGTTATTTATATTGATGTATTTTTTATTAAAGCTTGTATGGAAAGAGTGACGGTTTTTTAACGTGATCAACAATTACGTATAATTTAAAATTTTATTTCTCACAAAACCCGTCTGTCGATGTACTCCACATTATAACACAATGTACACAAGAACGTTTCATGCGTTTTCTATAAATTTCAGAACTTCATCTGCTCAAGAAATGATACAATAGTCGTTCATATCATAAGTGTTTTTCTCGGTTCTGCTGGGTGGTCAAACAATTCACACTCAAGCAATATTAATTGCGTTGTAATTCTTAGAGATCCACATGACATAATGCGTCGTTGCTAATAACGTAATATAATAACTTTTTTTATATCAGTGTATATTTTTATGGGTAGGTATGAGTTGGGTCAGCGGCTATTTGTAGCGGCAACGTTGCACGGATTTTGTTTGGTAGAGGCATGTCTCCAACCAGAATAGAAGCAATTTTGCGTCTCCACATTCTATCCCCTTTTTTGTATAACTTGCACTGCCCTAAGCATCCTAGGAGAGAGAGAGAGAGAGAAACAGATGACGACGACGGTGCCATTCACGGCGAGGCTCTATTCACTCAGTGCCGCTCGATTGCGACTGCCGACGCCGTCGGCCCACAATGCATCATTTCCACATTCACTGAACAAAACAATGGGGACAATAGCTGGAATTCAGTCACATACACGCTTCTCTATCCTTCACACAGGACACGTCTGGGTATCGTCTTCGCTCAGGAAAGTAAGGATAGTAAACCGAGACCCGAATCCTGCTTTCATCAATCTTCAGTTCCCATGTAGGTATTAGTCAATTGAATCATTCTCTGCACTTATATTTTTATTATAATTTGCATCTCTGACGATGGAATATGGAAGGTTCCGAAACATGGATAAAAAATAGCTGATATTTCTCTTTCTGAGCTTACCTTCTTAAAGCACTTTAATTGGACAATTACAGTTTGATATAAATACTGGTATTATGTATGACGACAGCTAAAATATTAAAAAACAAACTATAGATATATTAAAACATATTCTTCAAGTGACAGGCCTAACATGTGCCTTCCTCATATATTTCTGGTTCCAATTGAAGATTTTACGTTATTTTGCATTAAGACGGATTGACCAATTATAATTCAACGCAATCAAAATATGTATTTAAGACATAAAGTTCTACGGAAAACGTTTTCAAAACATCGCTTCTCTTTATTTTTCACCACTCATGGTGACCACTAATTTAGTGCATGGAAAAGCTATAAATGTCCATTAAACAGTTTAATTCGCAATGGGGTAACATCAGTTTCTGCTAGATCCTTACAAAACGATCACTCACGTTGAAGTTAACTTAAAAAATGCAAGCCGCATAATATAAAACATTCCCGAATATGAATCAACTACTTGTCGTAAAATCGTCTAGTTTTTTTTACAAGTAGCCTTATCTTTACTACAAGAATCCCGGTACTGATAAGGTGCAATTTAGAAAAGGCCCGTAAAAAGATGCACATCACGTCTCCAAACACTGTATTTTTGTAAAAATGGCATTACAAGACCAAAAACTTCGATAAATTCGTAGAGTTCAATGCATTTTCAATAGCTTGATTCATCATTTACTAACAATGAAATCTTCAACAAAAGCTTGCATAAAAGAGTTCCAGTAGTTTTAAAATCCTGAATTATTATTCTTGAAAAAATTTCCCAAACTTTACTTCCTGGAGGTGGCAATGGATTGATTTTTCCCTATAAACAATAGAAAGAAAATATAGTCTACTATTCATCATGAGAATTTAATCAAAAAAGTGGTAATAAATTTAGAAAATAATGAAAAAATGAGAATTTCACCTTATATTTCGTAAATATAAATTTTCAAATTGTATTTTTAATGCATACTATTCTATATAATTCATGAAGAAAATAAGTCATTATTTAAGTATATTATCAGGAGTAAACTGAATAGGCGGTATCTAAATGCCGTCATGATCGCTCATCGTGACCATTATGCTTTCTCATATCGGTATTACTGATAAATAACGAAAGCATAATGGTTATATTCACCTAGAGAATACAAAAGATTTGCATGAATGTCAGCAGCAATAGATTAAATTATCCATTAAACATTCTTCTAAATCTGAGGAACGATCATTTTTTATAGCATCAAATAACTGTGCTCAAGCTCGTCCTTTTAAGTAACAATAGTTTCAATTTAGAGCCATTTCCTAATGAATATTTTACCCTGATTATTCAAAGCTCTCATCATCAATTGAAATGAGATATTCTAGGCATCACAATCAGTAACCAATTTATTCATTGACATTAAAAATCAGCCAACATAAGACGTCTAGGGTATTCAGTAATGTTGCTTCCGATTCAAATTAAAACCTACTCATCTTTAGTTTCTTCGTACCAATTGCAGTACTCAGTATAGTTTAAAGGGCTGTTCTAGAATCCATCCATCGAGTCCACGATAAATACACCAAGGATAAACATGAGCAGGAGCGCGCGTGCACATAATGATGAGACGAATGAGGCCATCGATCGGAAGGAGTAAAAAAACTAGAATGGTAAGAGGGTTTTTTTGCATGCATGAATTCTGCGCTAAAATACAGACATTCAGGAGGGTAAAACTACCATACCATACAAACTTTGGTCTATTACAGGCAAAATAAGGATCGTCATCATCATTAGTCAGCAACTCCTGAGATGACGCTCTCCACTGAATTCTTCTCCCAGCTATTCTTTTCATACTTACGTATGTATTATTTATTCTCTTTCATATCCTTCATCGCTTGTTCTAAATATCTCGCACGAGGTATACCTTTCCCGTCCTTTCCATCCACTAGTCGTTCAACAATTGTCTTCATCAAGCTATCATGTCTCATGATGAGGCCGATTAAGTTGTCCCGTCTTCTTATTAGGGTATTCAGAAGTCTTCTCTTTTCTCCCACTCCTCTTAGGACCCCCTCATTACTTACTCGGTGGATCCATTTTATGTTCATCATTATTCTGTAGCAACACAGTTTGAATTCTTCATCCTTTTCTTCTCCGCTGCTGTCATCGTCCATGCCTCACTGCTATAAAGAAACATGCTCCAGATATACTACGTTCTGATGAATTGTTTCCATGCGTCTTACGTTTGTATTTCCAGCTGTATGTTGACTTTTCTTTCGATAGAAAACCCTATTTGCCTGGGCTATTTTCCTGACTATTTCTTTCTTGCATCGTCCATCGTAGGTTACTTGGCTTCCCAGGTAACAGAACTCTTTCACCTCAAGTTTTTTTTTATCCTAGTTAAACGATTGTTTTGGCCTCTTCTCTCTTGCTGCGAGGAATAACCCCGAATGCAGGCCCAATAAACGACTTTTCTTCAGCACCGCTGAGCACACATAAAAGGACTCACTTGCTCGTGATCGTGCTTCGGTACGAATAGAACACAAAGGCCTGGGCGGTTCGCATTTTACTCCCTCGGGGGCGTCTCATTGAGAAATCTAATGCCTATGCGTGGAATAAGTTAGTGATGCCTGAATGATAGAGGTATGGTTTAAATGGGTAAAAAGTGCATCATAAAATGACTACTATTTGCACTACTACTACACTATTTTGGGAACACACCTTTGCTTACCTAACATTGGATTTATAAAATATAAGAGCACATTCATTTATTATATAACACCTGATTTTTCACTTTTTCCCCATATTTCCAAACTTCTCGACATTTTATGAGATCCTGCCACGTGAAGTTGAAGATCAATCCACTTTAACCTCCGAATAAAAAAGATATGCTTTTTTAATTTCAATGCCATAAATATTTCGTAATTATTATTTGTACAGTCATTATCTTTTAACAAAGAATGAGCACATAATTTATCGTTCTCTTGGCGTGACCGAATCCTGCTATATCCTTATATTCAACATCTTATAGGAACGGTTGGCAAAACCCTCTCCTCCTCCTTTTGCGACACGCAACATATGGACACGCCAGAAGAATTATTTCAAGACAGTTCACCCATTAGCAAGAATTTTCACACAGAAAAAAAACCATAAATATAGATTGGGATTTCAATCACGAGAATCAAGTTTACCTCAACCGGAGCGGGTGGTTATTCCGTTAAAGCTTTTAGCGGTTAGTTCACAATTGAATTAGCAGTTAGTTCACAATTCCCAACTGAATTCATCTACTCATATTTACTGTATTGTTAATTCCTAAGGATAAACTAAAACCTACCAAAGTCGATTACGTATCATTTCATGTGTTTTTGAAACGCGCAGTGAAAAATTGTTACTACGATATCTAACTAAATCTCTACTTAATCGCTGAGAAGCAACAAGTAACATACCCTAGCAATGATATTAATTTTTAGCCCACTCAGAAAAATTCACTCACATTGCTTCATATCTAATATTAGTAATTCCCGTATTTGATTTAAAATAGACAATATATCATAAACAGGAAAGTTAACTTTATGGAATTTCGATGTCATATAAACAAAACTTACTAAAAGTAAACCTTGTAACGTACTCAAATCAAGGCGGGATCGCGCGTGGGCATTTGTGTGTATTTTTTTGGGCCCGGCAGCCAAATTATATACACCCTCAAGTTAGCATTATATGTCATTCAATTCTCGTTAATAACGGGAAGAGGTCAAAAGCAGTTGAGTGGTATTAAATAATATATGCGTGTAATAGACCAAATATTATTTTATTTATATAAAATTCCCGATTTTATTCTAGTAGATTTTATAGGTACAATTTATGATTCTAAATTTACATGTTTTACTAGTTATTATTATTCTCACTCGAGCTGAGTTATAATTTCCTTATTTGTTAAGTGTAACCACACATATATAGTATACCCATCTCTTTTGATAATGTTATTAAGAAGTAATGTCATTATATTTACAATACCTTGTAAATATAATAACATTACCCCTCTCATATTACGAGAACAATACTCATTCTCATATTACGAGAACAGTGCCTTTGAATTCGCGTAAGTTTATAGACGCATGTAATGTGACTTATTGTTCAAAATGTTTGGTTTGTAAAAATACGTAAAATGTTAATCGATAATATAAAGCAACGAGAGTCGACACGTATTTTAAAGCCACAATTACCTCATTGCCAACCACATAAATACACAGCCACGAGTCGCCGAAGCTACGAACACTTCTATTTATTGAAATTCCTCGGAGTTAAAACCAAGGAGCATAATCTTCCGTCATTGCTAGCTAGTCAGGTCGCAATATCTCTCTTCTTGGTCCCTACCGAAAGCAAATGACTTCATGCATGACTAAAACCCA
This sequence comes from Platycnemis pennipes, assembly GCA_933228895.1. Lineage (NCBI taxonomy): Eukaryota > Metazoa > Arthropoda > Insecta > Odonata > Platycnemididae > Platycnemis > Platycnemis pennipes. Next base: position 17,559,308 of record OW121856.1, read on the forward strand.
ACTCCAACAAGAGCCGAGTTATGAACACTATAGAGGTTCAGATAATTCATTATAGAGGTTCAGCCGAGCCCGGCACTCGAATAGAGTGGCGAGATAATCCTGAAGAGAACTCGCTCCCAGCGAGGGAATCAAGGGGAAACCTCTGGATTCATATGCAGATGAGGCAAAGTCATTGAATGCGAGCGTGATTGCTCTTATTAAGTTACTTAGGGAAGGAATCTACGATCACGACAATATGTCAACCCATTAGTCATCACTAGGTGCTAATGATTTTCCTGAGATGATGATTACGGCATCAAAGGATATTCAACCAATCTCTCTTCAACCGGTGAATACGTTGGAGTAAGTTTGCAATGTTCCCTTTCGCAATAAAATTATTTAATGTTGCCTCAAACAATAATATTGAAGCCGGGAGTACATTACCAAAAGAAAAATAGGAAAAGTAAAATAATCTACGAAGAAATTATTATCCAAAACTCCAAATTAGCCTTCCACTGCAGTGATAAAAGCGTCAAAAGCATCCATGCACAAGCTTTTGCGAGATATTTTATTCGAAAAGATCGTACTACTGGTGGCCAGTAATTTTTTAAATTTTCATTTAGGATTCGTTCAATATCCTTAGATTTCAAATACTTTAACAGTCAGTCATCCCGCATATTGAAAATAGTCAAATATTATAACAGTGTAATTCTAGGCCTCAACGGAACTTTCAAGGAGAGGCTATTTAATTGGAGCCACGAAATGAGATGAGAAGTTTTTTTCCAGTGCCACTAGAAGCAAAATAAAGAGATATGTGCCTCGGCTTTTTACCCCATACGCCTGAGTTCACGAGAGAAAAAAAGGAACGCCTATTATGCCACGCAGAATGTATGCTATCGGGTAAGACGCCAATAGTGAATATGTTTAAAATTAAAACTTTAATTCTTTCTCGGTAAATTATATTTATAAATAATTCACGGGTTTGAAGCCGAGTAAGAATTTTGGTTGCTAACGTTTCAATGAAGCACTCCTCCATCGTCCTCACGAGCAATAATGTTTGTAGGACTTCCTTCCTGCGCTTATATAACCATCTAATCCGGGAGTCATTGTTGTTTCCTTTTTCCCGTTACTTTTTGAATTAGCGGTTTCCATTCCCTGCTGAGGACGTACCCTGAGTCCCAATTCAAGGTGTTATTTTCCCGCATGATTTCAAAGGCTTCTTTAAGGAGAATATCCAAATACCCATTCATTTTGGAGACCAGTTGAGCCTCATCAAAGGAGATGATGTGATGTTCCGATATGCTATGTTCAGCCAAGACATATTTCTCCAGGTGGAACAGCCTAATACACCTCCTGTGCTCTTTTATTCGGGTCTCTCCGATGTGTACTTTTCCGCACTGACATGGGATACGGTAGACTCCAGCTGTGTTGAGTCCCAATTCGTCCTTGACTCGCACTAAATCGCCTCGCAGTTTTTTCGGTGGTTTATGAATTGTTTCTATATTCCATTTGGCCAGGATCATAAAAATTTTCCCGGCGATGGTTGAAACATAAGGCAAACAAGCTCTCGCAATGGGTTTTTTCTCTTTGGGAGACATTTTTCAGGACCTAGGAGACATTCAACGCGGCTTTTCGAGCAATCGTGACTGACTCTTTTCAGGCCCAGCGAAATCTCTCTCTCCGTATATCCATTTTGGCGGGATGTTTCCCGTAGGTGTTCAATTTCCATTGGTAGGCTTTCCTTGTCTGCTCAAGTGTTTTCACGATGCTGGAGGGTAGAGATAACAGCTCTTTTTTTGGGGCGGATGGTGGTGACTTTGGCCATTTAGGTACGAGTCTGCGAGTGTAAGTTTTTGATACACTCGGTGACCCAAAGTACCGTCCTCCTTATGTTGGATTAAAACATCATGGAAAGGTAAACTATTGTTTTTTTCCACCTCCATCGTGAATCGAATGCTCGGATATTGTTCATTCGTGTGTTCAAGGAAGTTCTCTACCAAACGATAAAGGTGTCATCTATGAAGTGCTTTGGCTTAAACGTGGCTGATGCTAGGTCTCTTTCTTCGAAGTCTCTCATAGAGAAATTTGCGAGCGTATTTCTGCCCAGGCTAATCCAGGCCGGTCAGGTTAGGTGGACGTCGAAGTGTTTGAGTGAGGTGAATTAGGATTTGGCGATCGGATAAGAAGCAATTTGAGGCCGTGGAAGCCATGCCAAAGAGCACATACAAAGCAGGAAAGATCTGGGCGTTATAAAGGGAGGAGAAGCTTGATTTCCTTCGGGAGAGAAAAGGTAGTGCCTGAAGTCGAATGAATTTGAGGAAATCGATTATTTCAAGTCGAGCGCAATTAATGGAGGAAATGGGCGGTTGTTCGGTAGATAACCAAAGCTTTTACCGAACCATCAGTTTAAGTTATTTCAGTTTTTACAATTGGCATTTATCAGTCTTAGCTAAGTAATTTATTTTAAAACTAGCGAAAGGTGGCCGTTGATTCCTAACGGAAGGGATAAAAGTAGGAAAAAATAGAGCATTTGCGATTTTACAGAAGAGAATCTAAACGGAGAAGAGAAACACCTAAATTTTGAATTAATTTATCATAAAAAGTTGAAATTTTCCATACCATCGCGTTAATCATAGTCTGAAAATTTTTATGCTGACACTTGCTATTTTTTATAAAATTTAATCACGTCTATACGATCTTCGCCTTCTTCGATCCAGAATGTCATTTCGAGTCAGATTGTCTTTATAAGGAAGCATATTTATAGTTAAATATGCTTCCTTATAAAGCTTCCTTATAAAATAGATAGGGAAGCATATTTATAGTTAAATATGCTTCCCTATCTATTCGTTTATCTATTAAAAACGTTTTACTGGATTTAACTGGAAAAAAAGTGTTCTGAATGACAAGTAATTCGTTAGGTACCCAAAGCCCAGATAATTTTATTTCAGCTTTTACAACTGGACATTCTTTGAACTTAGAAAATAATGAAGTACATTTAAAAAGTATCTTAATTTTCATCTTAATTCTGCAATGTAATTAACCATAAAAGCTAAGTTTCAATAAAGATATCACAAAACGTTTCAACTGTTTTTCGTAAATAAAGAGCGCACTGTTACGAGTTGAATAGTTTTTCATGCAAAGTAAAAACAATTTAAATTATTTCCTAAACAAATTTATTCGGAATCGAATTTATAATTTCCACAAAAACAAGCTTTGGTTCAACGTGCCCTTTTGAGAAATAGTATCCTTTTTCCCGAAAAATTCGACGACGCCCACTTTCTCCTTTCACTTGTTTTTCCCATCTGCCGCGCCCACAGTGCCCGTTAATTTGCATTTCTCATTCCCAAGCTCCTCGCGCCATTTCCCTCTCAAGCCCACTCTAATCCGGCCAAATGTGGATTTTTCAAGGTTGCCATTTTTTCCGTTTCGCAACAGAAGCAAGAGGAAATAACCTGACGGAGATAACAGCGTGATCAAAATGCTTGTAACAGGGCGATTGCTTGATTCTTACGCGCTCAAGGAAAAAGTAGTAGCCTTAGGTTGTTTGTACGGATTTGGAAGATTGTTTGTACGGGTTTCCTGCAATACACATCTCTGGGAATTTAAATGATATGCTACTAAAATGACAAAATAAGACTTAGCACCGCAAGCGCAAGCACCGCAAGTTTTTCTTCAAGAAATATCTTTACACATTCGCGAAATTAATTATTTTTTTTCGGTCAGAGAGAAGTTCAAATACTGTAAAAAGAGGAAATCAAGGGTTGCGTTTTCTGTAAAGAGGCACATCAGGTGCAGCAGATAGTATGTATACATAAATTATTTCTTCTTCACTTAATACCAAACCTATAGCATTAAATAAGGATTCGGCGTATAGGAATTTTTACAGATTCGGACATAGGATATTCACTACTTTGCATTAAAACGCATTATGTTTAAATAATTTAACTAAAAATATTTAATGATAAATAGTAGAGAAAGAAGAATACAAAATGGAGACGTTAATAAACAACAAAAACTGAAATAATTATTGCTGGCAGGAGAAACGTATGGTTGTTTTTTTTTAATGATAATAAATTTATTTTCTAAAAAAAATGTTATAATTTCCCTATGGATATGTTACAAAAAAATAAAATATTACAACTTACAACAGATTACAAGCATACTTTCCATTGTCTAGTCATTATGAAAATATTTTTTTATCTTGTATAGTCCTGCTAAGCTGTTGCTTATCAGCAGGTTCCCAGTTTACAATGTAGTGGTGCAATCACAATAGAGAGTTATAATTTTTTAATAATAAAAAAATAACAGTGCAGATAAGGTCCTGCTAAGCCAAAGCGGCTTGTCAGCAGGTGCCTTTAGTGAAAAATATATTTTTTTGCTGTGTAGCGTTTTGGACAATAAAGAGCTTAACAGTGTTAGCCAATGAGCCACTCTTTTAGTGATTTTTTAAGAATAGATATGCTATTAATACCATGCATTGACATAGGTAAGTTGTTTAACAACACAGGGACTACATGTGTCAAAGATCTCTTGCCATGGAGGTTAAAATACCTAGGTACAGACAACTTATTTATTCGCCGCAGTTGCATGTCAGTATTAATCACACGTCACTTTATAAATTTGCTGTCAAAGAAGTTGTCACAAATTAACACATATTTATACAATTCTTTTAATGGTAACAAACTTTGATTCTTATATATTTCTCTCACATTGTTCTCCTTGACCATCATATGCACAACAATTTTATTTTGTAAAGTCATAACCTTATTCAGCAAGGTGGAGTTTGTGCTACCCCAAATCGTCAAACCATAACGTATTACGGCCTCAGCTAAACCTTGATACATTAATCTTTTCAACTCATTAGGCAAATAGTGCTTTAGGTGCGACATTTGAAACAAAATACACCTTAGTTTGTCACGTATATAGCTAATATCATTACTAAAACTAAATTTTTCATCTAAAACTATTGCCAAGTATTTTAGGTGTTTAACTTGGGTAATTTTTGCACACGAAAAGTACTTATTGCACGTATTTCTCGGTTGGCCACCCTGGTTGGAGTGTAAACAAAGGTGTGTGTGTAGTGTGAGGTCTAAGGTTTGCCTTTTTTCCTTCACATTTAAAAACTGCAAGGAGTATGTCTTATTATTGTTAATGATTATTTTATTATCGTGGCACCATAACTGCAAGGAATACAAATCGTATTTTAATTTCCGCTGGGCCACCTCAAAACATCTACTTGTGGATAGTAATGCAATGTCGTCTGCATACATAAAAATCTTGCAGTTTCTAATATGTTGAACAATGTCATTTATATACATTATAAACAGAATTGGTCCTAATATTGAACCCTGGGGAACTCCAGATTGGATAGTTTTCATTACACTGAAGTGATCGAGAATTTTTACAGTTAATTTTCTATTGGTAAGGTAGGATTTTATCCAGTTCATCGGCGGTCCGCGTATACCAGCCCGTTCCAACTTGTTCAACAGTATGTGAATATCGATAGTATCGAAGGCTTTTCGGAAGTCGATAAAGACTGCGAGTGCGGAGTAGTTTTTGTTTAGTTTAGAGCGAACGTTCTCGCTGAAGTCTTCAAGTAACATTTTAGTACTTTTGTGGTGTTGATATCCGTATTGGTTTGGTGTGATTATGTTGTATTTCTTGAGAAAGTTAATTAGTTTATTCCCTATTAGTTAATTATTTAATCCCTAAGAGTAATAATAATAAAGATTTATTGTGTGTTGCAAATACGTTCAGATTACTAAACTGTCCTTGCAATTATTCTATGCCTTTCCTATCATTTTAACAACCCAACAAAACACTGAATCAATTATTTTCGGGGGTGGGGTGGGAAAGGAAATAGAGTGTGCGAAAATCTTAAATGGGGTTAGTGGTCATAAGCAAATGTGTATTTCTCACAACATGACTGTTTTTGATAATAATATAGACTATAGGGAAGCTTCGCGGGGGTTGTGGATGCCTGTTCCGTTGAGGATAAGTTAGCAGTGGAAACGAGGTAAGGTTTTTCGGGAGGTTTAGGAGTGTGGAGAGAAACTTGTCAACTGTTTTCAAGAGTTCTTCAAGAACGGCACCAAGATATTCATTCCGACAGACGGAGTAAATATAAAAGTCTCCTTGCAAGTGACCTGGTGTTATACAGAAATACATCTGACACCAGCGGGGTTTGAACCCGAGAACGCGTAAAGAAAACTCAAAACTAATAGCATAATGCACCCTTAAGTTGGCTGCAGCATGTTTTGCCTATTTAAACATTCGCTTGAAACTTCAATTACGTGCCCTTATAAAGTGATAATTATGGGTAAAAGTAGAGAAAAATGGCCTTTACCGATTTAATTTTTTTGGTAATTCGACTCTTTTTTTTAACACTTAGCCTTATGGTAAATGAGATACATTTCGTTGCAATTCGATAACACATAAATAGATTGTCTTCTCAAAGTAAAATAATAAAAGCCATATTATTAAAATGGCTACTTATACATTTCACGTTTTCAAACTGACTCGAATGTATAATATAGAGGGCTCACCGCTTAGGGATAAGCTTCTAAACGTTTTGGATGTAGTACTGGTGGGTTTCCATAGATGGCGAGGGAAGAATTTTTCGCAGTACTCCACAAACGAGAAGTAACTTGCAGTCTGCTCCGTCTGCTCCTAGCAGCGGTGGGTTGTGTGTTTTAATCAAAGAACAAGGAAACCCTCCTGTGACAAGATATGTTTACCTTAATAGTGGGAGAAATGTTAACTTATCCATATGACTGTTGACGTTAGGTAAAAGCATATCGCACCATTAGAAAAAATAACAAAACTACACCTATATCATATGTTTTGTGCCGTTGAAGTTGGTTAAAAAACGAACGTAAAGGAAGCGATATATATTGCTTGTGATACAACGCGAAAAATTCTTATCCTGCCATCTATGCAAACCTTCCAGTACTACGTCCAAATCGTATAATAGTTTTGCTCTATGCGGTGAGCCCTCTATATTATACTATATTCAAATATACAAAAAAGCATTTTTAAATATAAAGTTCGACATAATTTCTAATGCCGCCCGGAAAAACTATCATTAGTAATCATAACATTCTTTATTCTGGTAACCATAACATGCTTTAATGAAGGCAAAAAAATGTACATTTTTTCACAATTTCTATTATGGCATGTTTAGTACCGTATGATTAGTTGTACTTAAATGAAACTTGGTCCAAGCATTTATTCAACGAACTAAAAAAAGTATTGCAATGCAAACGCTAGATAAATTATCAAACAAAAATGAAGAAACGAATGAATTTGGGGATGGAAAAACATTTGTTTCCAACTGAACTTTCCACCCCACCGGTATTCTTGCATCTTAGTAGGTCATCACTAGGAATTTGGAAAACGGATGTGAAGGAGCGTTGCCTAAGAACCTGAAATATTCGTGTGTGCACCACAGTATCTCATGAATTACTTCCCCTAATTAGGCATTTGAATGCAGAATCCGCAAAAGAAAAGTAACTGGCGATGGTCCACCTTTGTGTTCAAGTTATTATTTCTCCATTCTCAGCCACAATGTTTCCATAGCAATACATATTTTATTCTACATTTCATGTATTCTATATTTTTTTAATGCAAGTGTTGAAAATTGCAGGAAGAAAAGGATTTCTTGATCCGAAAATCAAGCCAAGGATCTTTTGGCGAACCAGGCCAATGTGAAGACATTAACCGCAGGAACACCACATAACGGCTGTTCATGCATGGCAAATCATACATATTATTGCCACCATTATTCATACAGTCACTTTTTATGCCCAAAAATCGGGCTATTCGTCGAAGCGTTTGCTCTTGAGTCTTTCTCTACGTTACAACCCCTAGCATTAGCAATTTATTTCTTCCACGAATGGCTCCGTGAATCATTTTTAACGACCCATTTTCTTGAAGCAATTACTAAGGAGTGGAGATATCTATGGACTGGGTTTTGGTATACAAATGGGTCCATTGCAAACCTTGCGAGGAATAAATCGAAGCGACACCAATACTCTACGGTAAATAGGTCGACTTCTGGGACTCATGAATCACTCTGTGTATCTCGGCCTCACAAAATCGTGAGATTGAGACCCGCGTCCTACTTCTTCCCTGCAATGCACGTATTAACCCTCCCTACCTGTCTGGGGTCTTTTCTGACCCAAAACCCCAAAAAAATCCAAATAAGTAATCATATTTTAATGTTCTGCATTGTATATTTCAGGAATTCTTCAATTAAATATGTTTGCAGCCTCCCTGATTTTTTCATTAAAAACGTAAACCAATGAGTTTTGAAAAAGATTTTTTCTTCAAGGTTCATTTTTGACCCCAAGTAGGTAGAGTGTATGGTGCCATAGCATTCTTGCTGCTGAATGTAACTTTTTGCTATAAATATTCGAACTACCAAGTGCTTACTTAGTAAACCTGTCACGTACGCATGAAATCTAAGGATTTAGCATTTTTTGTTAAAAAAACGATAAATATTTAGTACTTGAATGATCTGAAGGAACCTTGGCCTATTCCAGTGGATGCTCTGAATAATGTATTCTCAGATGTGGCACTGGGTTGAGCATTCGACGGCCGTATCCTTTTATCTGCCCAAAGATGACAAAAAAAAAAGTTTCAAAGCTGGGCTGCATTTGGTTCTCGAGTTTTAGTGGAGCATATTAATATATTTACTTGCATACATTATGCTTTATATATAACACTAGGAAAGTTATTATGCTTAGTATGAATATAAGGTAGGAAATACGCCGACATAAAGAGGGAAATAGCAAGGGAAAAAGCCAGCAGATGGATAGTGGGGGCACTCCATTACAAATCAATCGTAACCTGTAGATGATTTTTTTGGGTTTCTCTAATTGCTTTTACAATGTGCTGATGAAAAGGTGATTTATAACAGGCAGAGAAAACTTTCCATATGCGTAATTCTAACTATCGAATACTCCAGGGAGCGCTTTCTTCCATGGCGTTCGAACTCCAATATAATAACGCTATCGGCACAGCCGTTCCATTCCATAAGCGCGGTTATGAGGCCCCTAAAGCCACAAGTGGGCTCCTGTTCCCATTCTTTGCGAAGATTTTGGCGCATTAATATACAATGCTGTGATCGCAAGTTGGAGGGGCTGGGTGGAGGGGGGGATTTACATGCATAGTGCGTTCAATAACTGGATTCACGGATTTCTCGTGCCATCTGGAAGAATTCGAAGAAGCCCAAAGATAAGCAAAAGGGATCCACCATAATATATAACTTTCTCTCTCAAACTGCTACATTTACGGGGCCGGCGTTTACGAAGATGTAACAACCGCAGTGACATTTAATACACGCCCCAGGACAAATTTTCCTTTAAACAAACCTATCCCGCTGCAAAATCCAATGCTATTACTGAAAACAGCAGTTAATTAACTTAACTCCGACCGAAATTATTTTAACTAAGCGTAATAAATTATGGTTAAAAATGAAATTCTCTCTAAGAACAGACTAATTAGATAGTACGCAACAATAGAATAACATTGAACCTGATTGGTGAAAGTGTTTTTGAAATTGAGCCTTGGAGCGAGGCGTTAACAGCAAAAATAGGTGTAAGGACAATTTCACTTTGACCTTCATTATATCTCACAAACTGATAAATAATATGCGTGCAATAAGACTTTAACAAAACGATAGAATTTACAAATCGCAGCAGAAGGTCTACAAATTTCTGCCGTAAAAACAGTGGAGTTTAACATAGGAATTTAGAAAAAAAATATTACCCTAAATCAGAAAATAACCCTGTTTTAAATGGCAGTATTTGATAAAATAGTACTATTTATTATTTATAAAGTAGTACTTCAATTTCATCCCTGAGATCATGTTTTAGTTGGAGGCAGATTTTGTCTTAACGAAAGAGACAACGCAACACTTTTTCATCATTATTATAAATTATATTGGAGATTTAACAAATGATCACGAATACGTTTATATTTTATTGCCTTTGCTCCTTGAAGAAATGATTGATTTTCATCATGCGCGGCAGTAAAGCCAAATATGGCATCAAAATTTACTTTACCCATGAGAAACTTCAGTGGGCCTAAACGAGGATTTAAAGTAGTGAACACTATTGCAGCAACCTGATAATAAGGAGATGGCTTTTATCTACACTACTGGATATGTATATTTTTTGCCTCGAAGTAGATAAAAGTGTTGTTACCTAGAGGTCCTTCCACCTGGATGGCATACAAAGCGGCAGCACCAGAAAAACACAGGACTCACGTTCCCCACAGCGAAACATTCACAATTGAGAGCCGTTCATTACAAATTCTAAGCTCAGCATTGTTTTTTTATGAATTATCGTTAGATAAACCAAAAACACAGGAAAAAAACACAAATCCTAATACTGAGGATCGTGTAACTTCTTAATAGACGGGTTCCCGAGCCACTTTCTTCAACTTCAGTTGGAAGAAGAGATATTTAAAGGAGACCTGTCATACCGATCATCCACCATCCCTTCCATTTTATCCTTATACCTTTCCTCCCGGTATGAAGCGCCTATTAGTGCGGAAACAGACTTGAAAACACCCATAAAAAAAATTTAAATAGTTATTTTTCGGCTCCTCACCCTTCCGTGCCTAACCAACTTTCCTCCTGGTCCAAAGTGCTAATTACGGCGGATACAGACTTGAAAACTACCGAAAAACAGATAAAGATAGATAAAAGCACGCATTAAATCATTTCTTGCCCATCTGTGGTTAATGTGGTAATCTTGTCTTCTTTAATAATTGCATGCCAGGAAAAATTATTTCTTAACTTTATGGTAGTTTTATGTAAGTGGAAAAATATAATTTTCTGCCATTCAATTCATTAATTCTATGATGACAAGTCCTACCAGTGGTTTTAGCATGAGATTAGTTTATCAAAGTACAACTATATTATTCTCGATCATCCAGTCGTAATTTTATTTCCAATAATAAAATGAATTCCAATTATAACACTGTCAACTCTTTTGTAGATTGGTTTTTAATCTGCTCTCGTTTATTCGCTAAATAAGTATAATTCGCTAAATATGACATTGGCATATGTCTTGATGCTCTAACGTTAAACATTCCTAGGTAATTTAGGAAACAAGGTTAATGAAAGAATTAGAGTAAGGTCAATAAATTAGATTATTCCAAGATCATTCATTTAATTTTTAAAAAATATTGTTGCATCGTAGGAAATATATTGTCGCAATTGGATTGGTCGCAAAGATAAAATAAGTAAATATGATTTCATAGTAGTACACAAATAACAAAAGAGCGCAATGCTTTTATAGCTGATGTAATGATGGCAACCGTATTACAAAACAAACCATCACAATTTCCTACATTTAAAAGTAGGAAACTGATAGAAGGAAACTCCTAGAACACATCTTAACTACATTTATTACGAAAACAAAATAATTTTGTATATTGTTACCAATCTTCTTTGAGTTACTATCTTTAACAATTAAAATAATATCTCATTCAGTACCCAGCCTAGATTTCATGAATCGCCACAAGGTTTTCGCAAATGCTTCAGAAAGATTTGGGCATACGTTAGCCGAAAGGCATCATGTACCCGAAAAATAGCATTAATTGGTCATTAAATCTTAACAAGGAAAAAGACTGACCTCCGAAGGATTCAAAATGGGCCTGGTCACGTGGAATTTCAGCAGGCCCCATTGGCATATGTCTTTCTTCAATTAATGGTGGAATATGGGTGTCAAAGATACTAATCCTGCCTGTCTACTCCTGTTAGCTAATGAGTAATTCCGCTCGAGGAACGTGAGGGGGCATGTAACAGGGAATTGAGTGAAAGCGGATGATGAAATGCCAAAGTGAAATTGCCTTGACCCCAGGCGTCCCCTTGTTTCCATCCTCCTTTTTCAATTCCGAACGGAGTGTGACAAAATATTTCAAACAGCATTGGGCTACGAAATGAGTTGAGCCTTCACCCCGAGGCGTGGACTCGCTAATTAGCTTCCTCGTAGATTTGAATAAACACACCGATTAAAGCTCCAAAACGAACAGATTGCGAAACTCTAGGCGATTTTTCAGTAATTTTTAAATTAATCTTACGAAATCCAATGAAGCCTTTACTCAATGATTACATTTATTTCTGTGTAGATACTTACCCTCTAGCTACATGTGACCCTACCATCTAGCATGCTTCCATGTCTCTGTGTTCCATGTAGTAGCCTAGTCGCAGGTCAATAGTGCATGTTTGGTGATCTTAACCCCCTGCCACACACCCTTGCGGTGGCTTGCAGGGTGTCGCGTAGGTGCAGATGAAGCAAATGCTCGAAAGAACACGAGACTGAAATATTTCGTTACTGCAGTGCAATGGATACGCGAGATTCATGCTACAGGCCAAAGAGCCCCTGCTTTCAACCGTAAAAAAATATCTGAAGTAGCTGAACAATAATAGGCTTAAAAAACGTCTTTATCATCTTTAGATATCGGAGATGACATTTTGAGAGAAAGTGAAGATTCCACATTTGCTCAGGTTATAGCAAGCTGTAAATAACGAGTGGTCTTCAATTAGATAACGTAGGTGGGTGAACCCACTAAGGGACGCATTACAAAACTCACTACGAATGAAGTTAATAAGAATCTAGTTCACGAATCAATCAATTCTTTGGGGTATGGGCAAATATTGCTATAAGTTAGGCGAAAAGGAAAATGAACTATAAATGATTGAGCACTCTTAGCCAATAGAAATCGACAGATTTCAGGGAGGTTCTTACTTCAACCAAGGTAAAAAATATGTTCTCGGTGAAAATCTTATTGTACAAAAATAAAGTCGCCCTACACACAGAGCAAAACTACGACGACGTGCAAAATTAGAATGTGTTTGAGGAATGAGAATGAAGAAATCAAAGTACGAAAGCCTATAATATCAGAGAAATTTACACATAATACAATAGAGACAAGGATATTTAGAAGACAGTATTGTCCTACTGAAAGCTTTTATTCTAGCACGAGCAGTACTAATGGGGAACATGCACTATTTTTTAAAACTCTTTGAATGCGAAGTTTATTAACTAAAATGTGCTAGGCGAAAATTTTGCTGAAGAGTTAATTTGCGTTACAAAGATATTACTCTTTGAAAATTGTGCCTTTTCCGCAGCTAAAAAAACACGACGTCATCGCATGACGTCACGGCACGGTACCATTATGGGCGTTGTTTATCTGTTTATGCGAGGAGGTAAGTTGCTAAATGAATACTTGGCGATAACGTATGTATTTATCTCATTTGTTTAATGCAATAAACGATGGTATTTCGATTTTTTATTCACGTAGTATGGACGGTAACGAGCAAATCGTCCATAAATTATATAATGCCTGTGCGGTGCCCAAGAATTTCTATTACGTCTATGCAATCGCTGGGTTTTTTTAGGAGAACTCCACTATAAGGGAGTCAACCAAAGGAAATTGTCGGAATGTGCTTTTTTAAGTATTTTTTCAGTCATCGTTTCGTTCGAGAAACGGCTAAAAACCTGAAAACAATAAATTATTTGGTTTTTCCTTAAAAATAAATGTCTATCTACGTAGCAATATGGAACCTATACCGTGCAGTGACGTCAGAAGGCTTTTAAGATCACGTGACTTTCGTCAATTTCCGGGAAAATTTTAATATAATTTAATAATCTTTATATATATTTGAATTGGTGAGAAAATTTCGCATGCAGTACATCATTAATCTTCGAGAAACAAATGTCATGCATATTCCCCATTGTCTCATTAACCCAAGGAAGAATAATCCAAACCGACCCCTCTCTCTCTCTCTCAGCTCAAACAATTAACGCTTGCGTTGCAGTGAATTGAGATCGTAATTTTTCCTTTTGTGTACTGGTAAGCTCGATCCAACTGCGGGGATATTTAATCAGCACTCATCACCCACGCACGGTCTTGTGCTATTTGGATATCCCCTGTCATTGCTTTCAGATGCTCTGTGGCCAGAACTGCCATTGAATTAATTAACAAGCTTGTGTTGACGATTCCCCCATAGGTCATTATGACAATATTTTGGTTACCATTTTAAGGTCTAGGCATAAAAACTTTCTTTTATAATTATAATGAAAGTAAACGTAACCCCCAACAGCTACAAAAATTAAAAATATTCTTTTTAATCTCATATTACATTACATCTTGATATACTCACTCCGGTTATTACCTCGACCTAACTAAAGGCATCATTAAATTTTAAGATGCGCCTTTAAAAACCCCAAAACTATATATATACGAGCCGGTTTAAAACTCAAAAGAATTATTGAGCAATAAAAAAATTATTTCGGTATCGCTCTGTAGTTTATTTTCCACTTTTTTTCCAAATTGGCAACCATTCAACTTGATTCCATTAAGGAGAACCATGAATCTTCATTATAAAGAAATATTCTTCATTCCACCTAGGTTGAGTTCCCATTCATCCAATAGCACCAAAATCGACTTTTCCCCAGAAAAAGTGGTAATTTATTAACAGGTGCCGGACTTGAAACCAGATTTGCTTTTAAGTAAGCAACGATGTCTCCATCTGTGCCCATCAATAGTGTCTTTGAGTATCGGTCAACAGCAGTATTCAAAAATTTTTCGAGCACTAGAATCGTCCTCATTTTTAACAACTCAACATTTTTCAGCAGGTAAACACAACATAATCCTAACATCAGATACCATTCTTTCTTTCTTTCATTTATACTTAATGGCATGCTGAGTTTAAGATTTTTTTAAATTTAAGATATAAAATTATATTCCAATTACATTAAAATTACGAAAAAAATACGATACATTCTAAAAGGTTACAATGTTTAACTTTTTTCTCGAAAATTTCACATTAAACGACAAAAGAAACCCTCAGTCACATATATTGCGAATTTTTTTATTACCTAATGAGTACTTCTAAGATACACAGGATGATCTAAAAATGAATGCAAGAGTTGAATGTTGAGACTCAGTCATACAGATACAAAATGTTTACTCTAAAATATTGGATTTTTAGAGCTCGAAAAGCACGAAGGCTTTATTAAGCCTTCGTTCTTTTCGAGCTTGAATTATCAAAAGTTTATTCTTTTAATTATAAAAGGTGTGAGAGGTAAATTCAATTTCAACTCCCGTATTTTGCTAAAATGAAAATAAATATTTTATCTGTAGATGATTCCTATTTTTATTTGGCTAAATCCTTCATATTTTGAAAGATTTCTTATTAATTTAATGTGACATAAATATAGGAAATGAATATTAAAATTTCCCTCCAATCTCGGTCCTGTCTTATTAATATTTCCGATTTTCTTGCATTAAAATTTTCTAATATCCTCGATTGGAGCCCTATTTATATTCATTCATATTCATCTTCTGAGATTATTTCATTCCAGCAGTAATCAATAACGCGCAAATTTTTCTGCACAAATAACCTTCCATACATCTCACAGTGAGACTGTTAATCATCTGAGTTCAAGTTCCATCGACACAAATAGAAAATACATATTCCTTGCCTCTTCTTTGAAGGTAGAAAATTAGGAAAATAAGGCGCAGTTGAATTGGCATATATCTACGTCTACGCGAACCCTGCTATTCACTGCGAGTACCATACGGTACTTACATGATGAGAGCCTACCAAATCTAGGCAACGCGTGATGAAGCTGAACCCCAAAGTCATCAATCACACATGACTGGTTTCTGTAATGTAATTAAACAGGAAGTTACTTTTCCCAGCTTAATGATTAATGAGGATAAAGTGGAGGGCCTCAGAAGCAGTCAGTGAGGGGAGAGAAAAAAATTTAATGATTATGTCACGCTATTCAAACTGAACCCTTGGCGCGTGAAGCCTCAGAACATAGGCGAAAAAGACGATATTCCTTCGGTGTTATTGATAGCCTCGGGAAACATTTAGCTAGAAGTAGGATAGTTCTGACCAGCATGTTTAATCCACACATCTTTCGTAATCAATTTTTCAACCATATGCAGAACTACAGACCTATTCTTAGTGGCCTCAAAGTCATAATTAGGCCACTGGTTTATCCAAATAACTGGAAAAAGAACTGAAAACACGGCAAGCAAGTCAGTGCATCATTGTGATGAAAATTGCAACGGAAGCACGGTAAAAATTTCAATTTTGAGGTGAAATATTACATCATACTGTGAAAGTAAGAGTTTTGGGGTTATATTTGGTGCAAATTGCCACTTATTGATGTCGTCTTTTACAATGCAATGGTTTATTGATGTAGACATTCGTCAATGAATTGGAAGAATGGTGAATTACGGCCTCGTATAAGATATGTAGAACATAAGTTGAAGTACGTGAAAGAGAAAAAATACTTAAATATGAAATGGTTAGCTAATAGGAGAATCGAGCGGAGATCAGCGTAAAACCAATTAATAATTTTTGACTGGAGATTATGATTGATGAGAAGCATGATTATAGCAGGCTTCATCGCGGAGGGAGGCCAAATAGCTCAAGCTTTAAATGTATCCAAAATTTATGATAGCGCGAGGACATGAAAGGTACCGCAAAAGTCCTTAAAGCCTTGTCAACTCAGTACTAGATATGAGTGGTAAAAAAATCAGGGTATTCAATTCCAGTTCTACAATTAACTTTAAAGCCAGAAAAAAATTTACGAAATATGCCTAAATAAAACTCCTGCCAGGATTCAATTTTTACATGACAAAAAAAACAAACTACAATATATTCCTCCTCTTCAACAGCCATGAGCATTGAAAATGAATTCGTAAATAAATACACAGCGCAATACATGCGCCAGACATAAATCGGGAATAAACCAATGCAGGTTTTTCCATATTCATTAAAATCCTTCACACCAAAGATTATGCAAACTTCAAACTGAAAACAGAAGAAGTCCAAATCATAAATTTAAGGATTTACTACCTTCCTCTGCATTTCCTTACGGTAAAGTAAAAAATTATGAGCGGTTCAAAGGAGTTAGGTAATGTTATATAAATCAGATGTTACAGATGACTATTTTGCCCGCAAAAAATTTTGTTTTTCTGGCCTGCAGCATGGATGGAATTAATTTACACACATTTTATCCCAAATTATCGCTGTGCAATGATTACAAGTACATAACTGTGAGTTTGATCTCTCCCCATAGCTATGATTAACCCTGCTGACTATTGAGAGCCACAGAAATGGAGTTCCCAAGTTTAGCATCTTTTAAAATTCTACGAGCTACTACTTACTATGATTACATGGTGCAGCCATTGTCTGCTATCTCAGGGGGCCCACATCCAAGGAGACGATCGTGAACCATAGATTTATGGACCACCCAACAGCCGCCAAAAAGTGGAATCATTCATTGTGTCCTTTTATTTACTCCCTAGATATCAAAACTTCCGGCCAGCTGCGCAACAAGAAGCAATTGCACGCTTTGGTGACCCACTATATAACATACGCCAGTTACTGCAAAAGAACTCGGGAATTGGCATTCCTCTATATCCATTAATGCCCTGAGTTTGTTTTGTACTACATTTTTACAGGTGTTGTAAATAAGTCTACGATTTACATTATAAAAATTCTCGATGCAACATCAGTGTGAACTCACGTACGGTCACGAGAATACTTTTAGGTTTAGTTGACTTGAAAATCTTAAAATATTTAACTGTATATTTTCATAGTTTTTCACAGATGAAACTTCCAAACATACTAAAAACTTATCCACGGTAAATATTGAGGTATAGTCGGCGAATATATAATTACATAATTTTAAATATCCGTTAGATTCCTACATTTAAACTCTAAAGAGCGGTGAACAAAATAACGAAATATAAAAATTAGTTTATCGAGAGTGATAAAATAACCAAGCCAATGAGGCATATATTTAAAAGGGATGCGGATATTTAAAAATAATTTATTTTTTTTTATCCTGCATTAGAATTTTGACCAGAATTAACCCGAATAAAGTATGCCTCGTAGGCGCAAGTAAATTATCACCAGATATTCATATGTTTCTTTTCCTAGTGTATATTTAGAAGGATATTTTCTGCCTAAATAGGCATATGCCTTGAAATGGCAATGAAATCCAAATTTCCTACGTTCATGAATGATCAGGGAATTAAAAAAAGAGATCGGAATGACGTGAAGTGGCTACCTTTTTCATTGATGCATTTACACCAAATAGAATAGAACATAACAACAGAATGAAGCAGATGAGCAGTGCACAATATAGCTAACCTTGATGAAACACGGATTGCGCAAAGAATGAAACGTGAAAATTTTCCGAATGGAAAATATTGTAATTAGAGAGACGTGTATAAAAATTGTGAAGTAATGTACACGAATGACTTATGTGACAGAAGCATAAGTAAAGTTCGGAGGAAGAAGAAGAATTAGACAGCGACAGGAAAAAAATAGGTCGATAAAAAGTAGGAATTATAGCATTAAATGTAGTAATACAGGAAAATAATAAAAATTATCTTAGGCTGGCTGCTCAAAAGTTCTCAATGCAAAGGTAATTTTGAAAAATGAACTTGGCCGCATAAATTAGCTCTTATCACGACAAAATTGTTGAATATAAGTGATGAAAATTTACAAATGCTTCTGAGGCATGGAAAAAGGGGAGAAAAGAGCAGAAATAACACGGGAGTGAATTTGAGAAACAAAGGAGGGAATGAATCTGGTATCCGGGCATGAAAGAGATGGATATATGAAAAAGGGAGGAATAAAAAATCACCCCAGCCATCTGTCTAAAAGAGTGGTCTAATCAATGGTTTCTTGATAAAATGTGAACTATTTGAAGATTCCTAACGTACGCGTAATTATTCCAAAGGGAAATATAAAGAATCAAAAGTAAAATTGGAGAAAATTGTTACATTTATTTTGCACAGGCTCGTCATGGAGCAATAAAATGGAAGTTACTAATTTATTATTTTCTCATTTATATTTCAGGTATTTTTTCCTAAATTGCACGCTCAATCTAAAATGTGAGCCTTGAGATAAAAGAAAAGGAATGAAAAACTCAATTTCATTGCTAGAATGTTTTAACCGAGAAAGGAATAATGATTGTCACGAAAATATACGTTAAGAAAACTTCAGAGAGGGTTTAATTGTGTTATTTATTTGATCAAATTTCTGATTTGGGCCATTGGGACCAATTTATATCATTCCAAAAGATTAGATAATCACTCCAAAATTAAGCCTCCCATAGGTTAAAATTAAGAAGATTATTTCAATTATAACTTTCATTAACAACGTTTAATGAACTCTAATTACTATTTATTGTCAAAATAAATAGTAATTTAATTTGTATAACTACATCTGACAGGAAAACGGCGATATAATAGGGTACAGGCGTTCCAGCTAACCATTTAACTTTCACAGTCTGTTGAATCCTTTCATCTCGGAAGCAAATTAAGTGAGCGCTGATTCACAGGACGCCAAGCCCATTTCACACCACGTTTATCCGTAAATGATTTTCTTCCTAGAAAGTCAGAGAGGAAAAAGCTAGGCGAGAGTGATTAGATGAGAAACGAAAGTCAACGAGGCTGAGAAATACAATAATTGCGTCAGGGTGCATTAATATGGCCATAGCTATGATTATGACATATGGATATGACTCATCATATTTCCTTTTGTTTTCCCCCATATTTACCCGCAACCAATTACAATTTAACAGTCGGAATTAACGTCTCTTGCGACCAACATCCTCAAAATCTACGCATGATAAATCGAAGTAACTACGCAAGTTGTCATGATTTACTTTGCCGGAGTCAACATCCAATAAGAATTTCTGAGCATATTGTCTCAACAATGGCGAAACAGTTGAAAGTATTGGGTGTCTGAGGAAACTGGTGGAATTTTCCGTTAATTCAGATATTTCTATTTCTTCAGGTAATTCAATTTAACTCTTCTACGGAAGTCTAGCATTAGCCAATGCGTTGTTTTGCAAAATAATATTACTCCATTATTACCAATTTTAATAAGTGAAATATTTTTATCAGAACCAACATCTGGAGCGTTTTACTGCACGGCATCAAAGCAAGAGAGATAACGGCAGCAGAGAAGGCAAGGCTGGCAGGATTTGAAATGTGATGCTACCGAAGAATGATGAAGATTGAAGATAAATGGATCAACCGAGTACGTAACAAGGAAGTCCTTAGAAGAGTGGGAGAAAAGATGTGTCTATTTAACACCCTAAAAAGAAGACGGGACAACTTGATTGGTCATATCTTAAGACGCGATGGTCATATGAAGACAATCTTCGACGGAAAAGTGAACGGAAAGATGGAGAAGGCAGGCCTCGAATGAGGTATATGGAGCGAGTTGTGAAGGATTTAAAGGAGAAAAATTACGTTGATATTAAGAGGTTGGCCGATAGAAGAATCGAGTGGAGGGCTGCGTCAAACCAATTCTAGGATTGTTGACCGTTGATAATGACGGATAATTTAAATAATTGATTTCAAATTTCTCCCGGTATATACTGTATTTAGACACTGTTACCATGAAGATAAACAAATTTTCTCATTGAATCCTGTTTTTTGGTGGAAAAGTTTAAAAAGGATTTTAATCAGCGAAGCACATTTGGGGAGTTCAGAAGATAGCTCGGGGAAACCTAAAGGGGAGAGACAAGACCACTCTCTAAGCAACTCTCGTAGGGCTTGAAGGAAACGGGGACCGTAGAGTAGGTATTTTGCAGTTGCCGGTATCATAATCGCCCACAGTTTTAAACAGATCATTAGAAAGTCAATTCAGTAGCAATAGGAAGAGGTTAAAAAGACTATTGTATAAGATTTTTGCTGCCAAAAATTTCCAGTCACCCCTTTCTAAATGAAATAATGCGAAGTTAGAAACTTGATTCTTACGGCTGCGATACAATCAGCGTAACCAGGTGGCGTGAGTCGTTCACGTGGAGCGTGAGACGGCAACGTTTCTTCTAGCGGACACAATTGACGTACGTGACTCGGAGGAAAAAATTGACTGACGAAGGCGCAAAACGTAATCCGTAGCGAATGTAAAGAGAAGCTAATAATTAATTTTCAAGACTGTAGAGTTACTTACGTATTCCATGCCGTAAATGAAGTTACCAGATCGCTTAAGTTTATCATTATTCACGAGAATTAATTCGTGAAAACCGTGTTTAATCCTTCCTAAATGAAATTTCACGATATAATCAATGAAAACAATCTCAAACAAGCTTATTCATGTCATTATTTAACTTATCAAATGTCATTGAAACACAATAACTTCAAATAACTATGCATTCATTGACTCGCTCATTACAAAAAAGTCAGGAAATTCTATGTGTTAAAACGAAATACTGAAATAAGTGTTACGGTATTTGAGACTAAAATTTTAGTTCAGAAGAGGCATGCACCCACTTGTAACTTCTTTAACTCCCCACAGGTGGCTGATTATTGCCAAATCCTGAGATAGTTTTCATTGGTTTTCCGTGTAGAATGGAAGAGAGTATTTATTTATTCTGCTGCGAGTACTAAGAGCCTCTTATTCCCTCTTACTAAGAGCTCTTACAAAATTTTACAAAGTGAACGGACATAAGTAACATTGATACATTTCATGCATAGCTAACAGATTACAAAAAAATGACAAGAATAACAAAAAATATAATAGGGCCTTGTTTATGAAGGTAAAACACAACCAGAAAGTTACATAGAGATATAATAGGCATTGAGGTATTTATTATCAGGATCATTTGTTATGCAGGGTCTGATACAGTTTATATTTGAATGTGTGTGAGGACCCCAATCTTTTAAGATGTAGGGGCAGGGAATTCCAGTATTTAGACGCAGTAATTAGGAAAGAATTAAAATACACATTAGTTCGGGGTGTGGGATGATATAAAGTTTTATAGTCCGAGCGGGATTTCCTGCAAAGAGAGAGAAAAGAAAGCCCCCAAAAAGTATTTCCTTCTGTCACTAGGTTTTACCCAGCCTAGGTTAAATAAATGCCCCGACACGTGCGCATCCTTCCTAAGGTCCAGGGCAAATCTGACACATATATTAAGTAAGCTTTGTAATGTTTGGTCAAATTCTTGAGGGATGTCATTGAAGACTAAGCAACAATAGCCAAACGATGGAAAACTCAAGGAGGAAATCAACATTTTCCGGATCGAGATCGGAAGTGCCTTTGATATTTCAGCTGATAAAGAGATATATTTACTTTATTGCATATGTCATTAATGTGATGGTTCCAAGTTAGATTGGTATTGAAAGTGATTCCAAGATTACGAACTGAATCACAATATGGTATGTTAGAATTACCGACTATAACTTGAGGAATCTGAGCTTATCTATTTTGTTAGAAAGTTTTTTATTTCCAATAATCATTGCTTTTGTTTTTGAATAATTCAGAAGAAGAGAAATATCATTTGCACATTTGCTGATTCTTCTTACATCTTCGTTCAATGACCTGATGGTTTCCACAATGTTGTCTAGTGGTAAGTGGATGTAGATCTGTAGCTCGTCAGCATATATCATGTATTTACAATGAACGTGAAGTATGAAGGTACCACAAGGGCGTAACGTGAAACCGTGTACGTGGGAGACTGGCATCTTCCATCTCTCACGTTTCACGTGTGTACGTAAAACGTGAGAGATGGGAGATGACCATCTCTCACGTACACGTCTCACGCTACGCGCTGATTGTGTCTTTTGTTTCCGTTCTCCCACCCACTCGCCATCTCTTCACCTCACCCTATCTCTTCAAGTTTTACGGCACACGTCTCACGTCACCCGTTTACCTTGACTGTATCCGGGCCTTTTAGCTTTTTTCCCCAAAGTTGAATTAAACAGGCGATTGTGATGAAATAGAAATTTATCTGGAAACATAATAAAAACCTAAGCTGTCGCGTCACTTTACCTACCAGCAGCTACTGGAAGAGGGAGGATATTGAAAACAAGTAAAGTAAAGGAGAGAATTCTATTATTATGAAACAAGAGAGGGTAGCCATGATTTCTACAAGAGAGAAGCTGGAAAATTTTCGTTCCAAGAAATAAAAAAAAGCAGCTGAGACCGCATTTTCGCTGGTTGAGCTGTACGGTAGGAAAAAGTAACTCATATTTAGAAGGAAGTTGAACGAGTTGTTGGATTAATGAAATTTTCAAGGTAAAGCATAAAAAAAACATTCTCTATTATTCATGCAATTCATCTAACTTTGTTTTAGGTCACCTTAGTACGCAACATGAAATATGATCATTAGTGTTGCACCAACATTGAATTATTTGTAATCAACCGCTATCAACCACTCCCCAAACATGTGTGTCGAATACGTCGCTCACTTACCACTTCCTACAATAGATATATTTGTACATTTTGTCTTTCTCCTTCATTTACTACCATTTCTGTGATCAAATTTCACCATTAGCTTCCTTTTCTTTCTTGTCGTATTTTCAACCCCATCTTCCAACGCCTCACTCTCTACCCAGCTACCCTTATCCAATGCTCTTTAATCCGATAGTACGTCGAAAACGTATTAGGCCACTCTTTCCGAAGGGAGTAGGTATCTCCATAAAACACTTCCATATGAGGTTATATTCTATACCTTTATATGTGTCGCCAGCAAGAAACGTTTCATTAATTCCCAGCCCTCATTGATAGCATATATAGCCTTATAGAAAATATTAGTCTCACCATCTGATTAACCCACTTTAAAAATGATTCTTGGATTCGGTGATTTGCATAGCAAAAACGTTATATATAAACTGTGTATTAGGTCACTTTTGCTGCATATTGAAATGAAAGTTGAGAACTTTGAATTCCGAATTTTAATTCCGAAACACCTGGATCCCAAACTGGGTTTGTGGGGAAAGTTAATGGGTGAAGTTTGGATGCTCATAGAAAGTGGGAACGGAAAAGTTTGGAGAATATAAAGGCAAACAAGTGGATACTCAGTTTGGTTGTAAGAGAAAGGAGAAGGAAATTTCGGAAGGAAAATTCAAAGGAGGGTAGAGAAATAGAACAAAAATCACTCAAGAGGGAAAAGAGTCTAATTGTGGCGGATGGTTAATTTGGGAGAGAGAGGGGAGATGGAGGAGAAGGATCGAGACAAAACTTGGGATTTCAACAACATCACGTGAAACATCAGGTATGGGGCCATAAAGAGGTGTTCATTGCGAAAAAAAAGTGGTAACAGAAAGTTAAAAGCGGAAACAGAGAGTAAAATTAGATTTAAAGGAGATCCAACTGCTAGGATTACATCGCACAACCTAATCTAAGGGAGTATTAAGACATAGAAAACATCTATTCCCAAGGTAAGGAACCCGCAACCATTGCCACGCCGACGCGTTACCAACCTGGTAACCGGGGAAACCTCATATAATCATAAATGATCATTTAATCAAATGAAGATCTGAAATGGATTCTCTAATCCAATCGATAACCTCTTCTTTTTGATATAATACTTGCATTCTTGGGTGAGTAAAAAACTGTAGCACTTTTCCACAAATATATTTTTTTAAATTTTAAATTACACTACACGTGTTACGGCTTACTAAGGTATACACTCACTTCAGGTGTGAGTGTACACCTGAAGATGACTTGGTAAGCAAAAACACTGTAGTGCAATTTTAATTTTTTTAAAAATATAACTGTGGAAAAGTGCTACAGTTTTTTACTATCCAGTATGTCTCACTTCCACTACGTGAAGCCTGAAATAGTGAACAGTACTTGCATTCTTAACTATTCCCTCCATATATCTTACCTTTCACCTTGCCTGGCCATTTCCCTCATTAAATCTTCACACAACACATCTCTTCGTGAGCCCAATCAATTCTCATGATGCTTTTCACTCGATTATCTCAAGTTCAATGATTTCTTATCTATTTACTTACATTTCATACATGTTGCTCGAGAAAATTATATTCATCATGACAAAGTCTCAATCTCTATATTCCGCCAAGAAAACGAGGAGTATGGCAACAACAACTTATATGACATCCCCGTCGCTATTAGAGTTTATAACCTCGCGAGAAGTACATACTACACTTTTTATGTTTATCGGAGTTATTCTTAGACATAACAGCTATGGCAATACGTGCCATCATGCAGCATTTGAACCACACGATCGCTTAGTGGGAATCTTTGGCACAATTGATTAGAATCATTTTTTAAGAAACGATCTGCAAAAAGCAATAGAACGACTGTACGTCCTATTTTTTCCTTGACATCATCAGTGATAAACAAAAGACTTTTCTGTCAACCCCTTAATATTAGACGCAATTCCACATACAGAATACATTTCCACAAAATAAAAACATGGCTATTTGACAAATGTCCGACCCAGAAGGGACGAAGAAAAGATATAATAAATATAATGTCGAACTTGCTAATAGCTAAAATGCACAAATGTGGAGCAGGGTCCTGCATGAGTTGGCTGTCAAAGAACACCAATTTGAAGTTTGTTAAAACTCTCTCCCAGTTTTTTTGTGCTTAGGTGTGAGTAATTAAGAGTATATTTACATAAGATAACTTTGTACTAAGAACAATCAATCTTAAAAACTTTACCATGGAATTTGGGGCTAAAAAAGTCACACGAATCACAAAAATCACGTTCAATGATTTAGATGGAGTCTGAAAAAAGCCAGTTAGAAAACCAGTTAGTCTTAGAAAAATTGTCAACCCATTCCCTTCCATTCCCATCCTTGAATCTTTCCTCCCGGTCGGAAGCGCCTATTAGTGTGGAAACACACTTGAAAACAACCATGAATTAAGAGTTATAAATACGTAAATTGTTTCGCTAGAATAATTTTGGTTTGCGCGAGATTACATTGGCGGTACAGAAGATGCTCAGAGATAGGATTTCAGATTGGAAACGCTTTGGCATGACCATATGAATTGTGCTAACTGAACAAAATGACCTCAGACAGTAAGTAATGGAAGGTGTTGGATTTCAGAGGGAGTGAATAGACCTTGTTTAGGAAAGAAAAAACTACATCTAGAACACGGATTTTGTGAGAAACTGTCAGACGTAAGTGTAAGAAAAAAAAATGAAAATGTGGGCAAAGAAACTAATTATCACATCGCTTTTTAAAAAAATTACAAGAGTAGGTACTTGCAAAAATACAGCAATTTTCGGACACCGTTATTCATGATTTCATTTATTTCATTCAAGTAGCACGAAGTTCAGTTTCAACCAGATAATGATTTATAAAAATTCATAAATCATGAAGGCCAAGTAACAGATTCCATAAAAACCATGGAACTTTTTACACCAATGTTCTACGCCTTTCAACTCACAGAGTCAATGTATTCAAATATTACCCTGGGATTTTAAACACTAGGTCAGTTATAAACTGGGTAAAAGTGCGCTGTTTTTCAATATATTTTTTAAGCCTTACCGAAAATGTCGCTCTTTGACAGTAACAGAAGGGATCGAATGAGAAATTTCCCTTTGAATTGCGACATACTTTACAATAAATGCCAGTGGTGTTGTAGCAAAGCAAAAATTTGATTAGACTTCGATGTAAAGCGTTGCGGCATTAGGGCAAAACTTGGCATTTGAGGATGGCATACGATTTCAGGGTACAGGTTTTTATTACATGGATCTGGAGAATAATGGGAATGGCGAGCAAGGAAGTAAGGTTTAAGGTGTATATCAGGTAGATACGGAGAAGATGGGAGAAGTTAAGCTGGATAGAGGAACTGGTCGGCATCGTGAATTAGAAAAGGAAGTTGATGAAACAAATTTGGAGGAGGCAGAAAAGTTCGATGGAGGAATAACAGAAAGTCAGGTGGATGGCAGCGGGTGACTGAGTGGTTGTTGAAGGGGAGGAAGCGAAAAAGAATTCTGACTAGCAAACTATGAGGATATGTAGATGGTATGATAGTGTAACAGTGTAATATACAAACATAACAATCTTTGCGTCACAGTTACTACACTTGGGTAAGGAGGAGGGACACAGTAAGGGTAGAATCAATAAAACCAAAACTGTCCCAAAACGTATTATCATTAATAGCTGAATACTATTTGCGTGGGTCCTCAAAAAGGCATTCTTTTAGCGTGAGTAATTGAAAGTAAAAGTTGCATTTTTTAATTATTTTACTCAAAGAAACTCTGTGATATCGAACCATATTTGTTAACCACATATTTATTGACTTACACACTAACTTTTTACGTTAATTAGTAGTTTGATAGTAACATCACGAAGAGGAATGAGTGTTCCTTCAAAACCCTTGACAAACAAGTAAAATTCTGTAAAAGATTAAAATAAGTGAAAAAATATTAAATGAAAAATGAGAAAATATGCTATAAAAACGCTCCAAATTTTAATATTGCCACTCAGATATAAAGACAATAGACAAGAGTATTAGGTTTTCACTGCAGCAACACTTTTCCAGTGCAGCTCACATCCGGCACTAAACAAGCACTGCTGTCTGTGATAGCGAGGATTTCCTTGGTTAAAGCATATCAAGTCCACGGTACATTTACAAGCATCTTCCTTTCTTTCATGAACCCCGCAAAAATGTAAGTAGGACTTTCCCATTATGATCTTTTGTATGATGCATGTGAGTTTACAGCATCCCACATGGCCAGACGATGAAATGAATCTTAAGCTCGTGAAACGAAAGAACTCTGCCGAGCCATCCACGCGTTATAAGCCTCAAGATCACCAGGGCTCGTATTTCTAGAATCTCCTGAGAGCAATTTCTCCACCCCAGAACCTCGTAAAAAGTCTCCAAGCATCCCAATAAAGATTTACACTTCCCTTTTTCGTATATACTCCCCATAGCGACATCAGTTTTACCGTTTGATCTGCTGTGGGATTGGACGGATGCAAATCCATTTCTTTTTTCCAAAAAATGCCGATCTCAAGTTTACACGCAACTTACCCTTTTTCGCGTTAACCTTCAGAATTCTCGCACAATCTCCGATACTCTTAGTGGCGGTAGAATTTTTAGTGATTTTTTTCCATTCATAATTCTTGAAAGGGGAAGAATTTAATAAGGGTTGCCGTGAATAAAAAGTTCATGCACATTAGAAGTACCCCCAATAAATGAATTCCAAACACCATAATGTCTTTTTTTATATTTCGGATTATTAAATTTATATAATATGGAAAAACCTCATCGTTCATAATGCACTCTAACGATAATATAAGACCAAAGAGACGGCACAAAAGTTAATTCTACCTGAAACAAAAATTAAGAAGAAACATAGTAAGATAAAAGCGATAAGGATTCAGAATATTAATGAGCATACAATTGATCCTAATTGCTTAATGTTAACATGGCTGCTAAAACCAACTTTCTCGGAGAACACAACGAATTTAATAAATGCAAAGGAAGCGAAATCTGACAATGATATTGAAAATAATAACGGCTGTTATTTAAATTCCTTATACGTTCAGAACATTATTTCACGGATAGATTGGAAAAAAGGTGGTTTGTGTCGTTCTTGTAGGGAGAACCGTGCAATGCCAATAGTGCATGTTTGGTGATCTTCACCCCCTGCCACACACGCTCGCGGTGGCTTGAAGAGTATCGCGTAGATGTAGACGAACTGACGGTTACCCATCATTAGTAAGGTCCGAGCTCTTGAGGCAGCTAATTCTGGAGCCTTTCCACGAGTTCGAAGCTCGTAAATGACCCGACCTTCCCTGCGAGATGCCCAACCACGGTAGTTCTTTGCAGTTTGCAGTTCAACATGCAATTTAAAAGTTTCTATCCTTTACCTAAATGTATCATGCTTATCTTATAGTGGGTGAAAAGATGGTTGAGTAGGTTTATAGAACGGCATCGTGCGATAAAATTTAAGGATTCTTGTAAAAAGAAAGACATTCATCTACATCTACATAAAACCCTGCAAGCCACCATAAAGGTGTGTGGCAGGGGGTGACTTCTTACCAAACATGCACTACATATCATGCATTAAAAAGGATTAGTATTTATATACTGTTCTAAACTACAATATTTAAAAAAGATAAAAATAGCAAAGCAAACATGCAAAAACATGCTGTAAGTTGGGAAATCTTAGAGGCCTATAGAATGCGCAGACAGATATTTATTTGGATTAAGGGCATGTTAATGAACACCAAACACATTTTAAGGGACATTAACTATAGAAAATGCACCATATCTAATGAAGCCACTGCACTCTACGTTTCTAAGTTTATCTCCTTTTAAAAATTAAGTGGACAAAAAGACTAAAGACAAAAAACCTCGCCATTCCTAAGCTTCACCAAATATGCACTACCCATCATTCTCAAAGAGAATCATGTCTAGTAGCTATCAGGGACGGGTCAGCTACAAAATAATTTGTAGCTAGCTGCTTTTCAGATATTCCCTTAACCTTTCCGCTATCGAAAGGAATGGACAAATTCTCCGCCTGCCTTCCAAAGGTCTCAAAAATGAAAATCAGGCTGTTGTAAACTGCATCTTCATGACAGCGCAAATAAAGGTAATACGGTCACTTGACTATTATATCCTTTTTACTAGTTAGGTCCCACCTTGAGTATGCAGCCAGTGTAAGGGATCCGAATTAATTAGGTTTGATCAGGGAACTAGACAGTGTAGAGCGTAGAGCAGCTAGGTTCGTTAAAAGGTGTTACGATACGTTGAGTAGTGTTTCAGAATTAATACAAGAATTAGGGTGGGAATCATAATCAGAGCGTAGGTTTAAGTACAGATTAAATCTATTGGAGAAATTTCAATCGGAAAGCTTTCCTGAAGATGTTAGGCACATATTAAAAATACTAGCGTATTATGCTAGATTCTACCAGATAAATAAAATTAGAGAGATACATTGTCGTACTGATAGATTCAAAATGGCATTTTTCACCGTACAATAAGGGAACAGAATAGGCAGCATAGCAAAGGGATAAGTAGGGGAAATATTTTAGAGTAGTCTTTAGTGCATGATGCATGTATTAATCCCTTAAATACTATATATACTAATAATCTAGTTGCATGAGACCCTATAGTTACTTGTTTGCATGTCAATAGTGCATGCTTGGTGATCTTCACCCCCTGCTACACACCCTCGCGGTCGCTTACAGGGTATCGTGTTGGATGTAGATGTAGAACTGTCACTCAAAGATGTGACTTGTGTGTCTTGAGAGAGACTGAAAAGATGTAGGAACAAAGAAAAGGGGAGTTTGTGGGGCTTCCAAAGGTAATGAATGACAATCGGGCATTACAAAGATACGCTTGCCAACGCCGATGAACTTATCACCACATTAAGAGTCATATACAGACATGTACGACACGTATTCCCTTTTGGAATTAACATGAGATGAAATTACAACTACTTCTTACTCCACCTCCGCATAAAAAAAGAAAAAAGTCAATTCCTTTCAATTGACAGGAGAAGAATATGTATGCGAGATCTCTTCAGCTTGGCTGACGCGGGATAGAAACTTCTACTGAAAATAGTCGTAGTATAACTGTTTTTCTCAGCATAAGGAATAAAAAAATTACCGTGCTGAGACCTGTTTAAATTAAAAGGTCTATAATAAGTTTATGGTGAGCACTTGGCCTTTTGTTAACAATAAAATTGACATTAATATATCAACAGCTATCAAACCTAATCAATATTGATTATTTCAGTTAAGGCCCCACGGTTGAAGCTAAACTTGAGAGCCAAGCGACGGGATTGAAAATTTGATTGACTTAAAAAAGTTCAAGAATACTTGGACTATTGTTCTAGGTGTTTAAACGATGTTTTTTGCGAATGAGTTCATATTATATTTTTGCATGATTAGCAAATGCTGATCAGCTATATTGTACTTTTTGATCGGATTTAAAAACATTTATTTATGCAGAGGAACGAGAGGACAGACGCAACAGCTTAAGGAATTATCTTCGAAGGAGCGGCTATGCTTCGCTAGTTTTCGTCGAATTATATGGGACGAAAAAGTCGTAAAATAATAAATACTATGTTGCTAATCGTCGGTCGTGTTTTTTCAGGCACAACTGAAAAGAAGGCGAAGGAATTGTAATGACATTGTGGACGTATTCAATGTGGAATCTTAAAAAAAAACTCCTTGAGTAATGCATTCAATTTTGTGTTTTGTGAGAGAGGCTGAATATTATTGATGAGGTGCCCTACATTTCAAGTGCTAGTTATCATTATGTTTGCCATCTCATGATGAGAATTAATGAAAAGCATAGCATTTTTTAATGCTTAATGTTAATTCCATAATGGTTTACTCCTTTACCCCTACGAAACATTCTTAATGTTCATTGATTCACAAATAAAACATGGCGTTACGAAATTACCTTAGATGCAGGAATACTAAAAACATCGCTCCTACCCACCTACGAAATGTGGCCCAGAGCCTTCCGATAAAAGAAATAGAAAGCTTGCGTATGTTTAACGAAGCATGTTTGCAGAAAGGGAGATTTTCGCCCACGTTTGAAGGATCCTCGCAATAAATATAAAAAGGAATTAGAATAAACAGTGTTGCCAGCTCTCCCAAAATTTTAAGGGCCACATCCGTATTCTCCGCCCGCGTGTCCCTTATTTCCATCTCGAGAGATTGGCAACCCAGCGCCCCACCCCCTCCACTCCCACGGGACACAACAAAGCCACCCCAGTCGTGGTATCCGGAATCCTCTTATCTACCCCACTCCTATCATGTCCTCACCCCCCGATCTACTCCCTCCCTCAAAGGTTCCCTCAATGTTTACGCCACTCTCCCCACAGGGTTTTTCCACGACCACCGAGGGGTTTCTTGATCGCATAATACCGTGAGCTCCGGGCGTGGTTGGAGACGAGCAAGGACGCGCGCACCGTTTCGCACTCGGAGATCGTCGAAGCGCTTCGGGCGTCACCATCCACGCTCCCTGACGCCTTGGAGAAGGGGGGCGGGAAAGGTGTAGTGAGGGGGAGGAGGGGGGTAGGGAGTGGGAGGTAGAGAGTAAGGGTGGGGGTAGTGGAGGGGAAGAGAGGGCAGGAAAAGGGAGGGGGAGTGGTAGGGGAATGGTATGGGGAAGGAGGGGGAGTGAAATGGGGGGCGGGAGGGGAATGGAGAGAGGGAGGGAGAGTGAGATCTAGGGGGAGAGGGAGGGAGAATGAGATGTAGGAAGAGAGGGAGGGGGAATGAGATGTAGGAGGAGAGGGAGGGGGAGAGAAAAAGAGGAGATGGAGAGAGGGGGGAATGAGAGGGAGTGTAAATGGGAGAGATGGAAGTTGGAGGGAGGTGAAAAGATTGAAGGCAGTAGAGAGAGAGGGGGGGGAATGGGAGGGAGGGTAAATGAGAGGAGAGAGAGTGGGAGAGAGGAGGAGGGAGAGAGAAGGGGGAGCACTTGGGAGAGGTAGTGGTAGGGGAAACAAGAGGGGGGAAGTTAGAGGGGAGAAGAGAGGAGAAGAGGAATGGGGGGAGGGAGAGTAGGGGAGATGGAGAGAGGGGGGAAGGATAGAGAGGGGGAGGGAGATAGGGGGAGAGGATAAGAGGTGGAGAGAGAGAGAGAGAGAGGTAGGGAGTGATTTGCAGGGAGGAGGCAGTGATATGTGGGAGTAGAGGGGGGGTAGAGGGGAGTGCGGGAGGAAAGAGGGAAGGGAAATATCGTCTTATCACGCTACAAGGGTAGGTATATAGGGGTAAGGTACTTAGCCCAACGTCACCCGGATCCTGAACAACACTGCTGAAAATTGTCAGGGGAAAAAGGTATCCTGGATCGGGAATCGAACCGCGGAACTTTGGCTTGACCGACAAATGCGCAGACAGCGACGCTGCCAAGGATTTCAGTCCCAAGGGTAATTTTGAAGAGGATATAGGGTAGGAAGGTGTCAGGTCCATGCGTAGGCCAGGGATCGGTACATTACGGTTCACGATCCACATGTGGCTCTTAGGGTTTGCGTTTTCTTCCGACTTGAAATTGAAAACGATAATTAAACTAAGCTCACAGTTGAAGCATATATGCCCAATAATAAATGAAAATGCATTTCATAAAATGCATTAACGGCTCTTGAGTAATGTTTAAACAATTTTCAGGGATAAGTTTTGGCCCATTCGCCTCAATTGTTCATCAACTTTTGATCTAGGCGTATGAGAAACTGAGGCTGAATATGAACCTCCTATAGCTCCGTTCCAAAGGTCCGCGGTTCAATTCCCGATCAAGGCACTATCTCCTCTGGCAATTTTCAACATACTTGTTTACTGTTGTACATAATGGTAGCAAAAAAATATTACCGAGCAGCATTGGTTACTTTTTTCTATATTCTGTGCCCACTGATCAGAGAAAAGGAGGAGGAGAGGAAAAAATAGTTATTTTTTGCATCATTAAGGCCGAGTATGGTGTTTTTTTTAGGATAAATCCAATTTTTGAAACATGGATAAGCTATGAAATATGGTAAGAGGCTACATGTATTTGTAGGGAATAGTAGGCATAGAAAAATCTACAAATATTCGTTACATAATAATGATGGATTCAAGGATAGCTAACTTGTCTCTAGAAAACCACAGGAAACAAGGACGTCATTGTAGTGGCAGAGTCCCTGGCCGTAAATCGAGAGATTACAGGTTCGAGTCACGGTGAAGTCGAATGGTATTTTCTCTGCGGAAATTATTGATAGCTACAATAGGTAAATATTGTTCTGCTAGGGAATAACTTTACTAATTATTGTCCGTTCCACTTTGGACTGATTCATAGATTGGCAATACAACGATTACCAACAGTAAAATTTGCCCTGCTATGAAATACAAAACCACACTAATGCTTAGAGTTCTACCTTTTTCCATTCAATTTATAAAGGAATCTGGTAAAAAAAATAACGCATTCATTCCACTATTCCATCCCTACCAACAGTTTCACTTGTTAAGGTGAATCATTTACCACATTTACAAGGCGTGGACAAAAAAAATAAAAATTACATACATTTACGTTTTAATAAACTGTTAAGGTGAAACTGATGGTCAGCATGTAATTTTTCCACCCTTTTTGTTTCTTATTTCCGCTACATAGGCCTTAAAGCAAGCGTAAGGAAGGATAGGGACAGGGGAAGGGGAGTCGATAGCGTGGGCCACTTTGACGTTATTCACATGTCAGCTGGAAACTCTCTAATCAGCTCGGCTCCAGAAACGAAGACAGAAAAAGACAACTCACAAGAGAGAAAAAAATGTGTTTTGGTGGTGAAAACGTCGTGACGTCAACAGGCTCCCTTCTACCGACGCAGGTTGCCTTACAATGTTTCGATGTCCTTCAGGTTGTTTGATATAGTCCAGAACACCGCCGCTAGGATACGAGTTAGAAGTAGTAGGCTTCTATTCATACAAGAATAAAGAAAAGCCGAGAAGTGGAATAAGAGAGAACAAACAGTAGTATATATAAAGAAGCTATGATTATGAGGAATGTCAAGCTCTCTTAAGAAGCTGTAGTATTACAATAAAATGGTAAAATAAACAAGCTATAAAAAACTCAGCTGTGACACTCAATCTGATGCATGAATTAAAAGAGTATTTTTTGCAAAAACAGATTTTCTGCACCCCCTGCTTTGCATTCAAATCCCTATATTCATACCAAGTTCCTCAAAGTAATGCGTAATTCGAACTTTGAAGCCGAGTGATACCTCGTCAATTCTAAAGCCTTGAATTAGTCACCCGATATATGTTAATATTCACTCCACTGCACTTTTCATTTTTTGCATTTGGTACTGAAATGATGTGTTTTACCCGAAGGCTGGTTTTTGATAGGTACTAAGCCATCGAGTGTGAAATTCACATATCCAGGGTATGGGCGACCAGTTCCTTTTCTTGGGCCACCTGCGATTTCGTACTAAGATCTGACACGGAGAAAATCGAATCACGAGGATTTTCAGTGGTGGCGTCCAGAAAGGCTCTTGCCCGGGATGTGAAACCGGGACCTTCCGGTCAGTAGCTCAGCGCTCTACCCACTAGGCCACAACGACCCCCTGCAATTTGACAATCCACAGCAAAATATTTTGGTAAGGCAACAAATTCTATAAGGCGACTACCATGGAAGCTGTTTAGAATGACAATACTTTGTACAATATCACCATTGAGATGCATTGAATTTTTAACATTCGTACTACGCTGAGAATAAAAAGAAATACTTGGTATATAACTCACTCTTTTATTCACCGACCGCGGTTGCAACGTCAGAGCGTCATAATCATGGTAACTGAAGTAATGGGTCTTAGGTACCTACCGAGTGGCTACATACACAAAAGCGAGCCCGTGGAGTGGGAATGGATTGGGCGGAGTGGGGAATGGGGGGGGGGGGCTCATGCACGGCTTTGGAATCGGATGGGGGTGGGTTAGTCACTTGCTGTGAACCTTGGAGGGTAAACGGAAGAAGTGTGTGTAGAAGGAATGGAAAGGGAAGAATAGTGGGGTGAAGGGCGGGGAGGGCCTCAGGACAGGTGTGGGAGAGGATATAACATAAACGGGGAAGATTTAAAATCAGTCAAATCATTTAGAACAGATTTGAATGGGGAATCGTCGACAGCTCCCTTTTAAACAAAGGTTATAAATTTGCTCCGAAGTTCCACATAACACAAAACTCTGTTTTACCTTTCGGCAGACTGTGAAGTTGCATTGTACGAGGAGTCACTGGGCAATAGGCAAATGATAGCGGATTGCATTGCTAACAATGCGGCTAATTGTGACCCCATAGGGAATCTATTCAAACGCCAAGTTCAACGCGATTTTAACCAGCATCGCATGATTATACCATACTTCCTCACACTCTGTAACTATCGTAAAATATACAATTTTTTTCACCGGAATAATATGCAGCTGACGTGTCGTGGAATTAATTTTCTAAGAGATCACACAAGTTTTTTATCTCACGGTGGAATGGTGAGCCTTCATTAAAAGAGTTGAGACTACCTCTCTCTCTCTCAAAAAGAGAATGATCTCTTCCAGGAAAGGGAGAGAATTCAGTCCTGCCTCCTTTGCCAACGGGTGGCGCTTGACAAAGTGCTTGACCACTCCTTTTTCTCATTCTCCCACGAGGAACATCATCCCCTCTCAGAACCACCCTCAAACAGACCACACCCCCCATCCCACCACCCATCTCACATGATGAGAGCGGTCTTTCTCACGCTCCTCATTTGCGTCACTCCCTTTTCATTATTTTTTCCTCAACTCATTGAGGAGTGCCCAGAGATTACAGGTCCATTCTCGACAACATCACCCACACGTTCCTCGACCGATTATAACGAGACCTCAAAGCGCAAACAGAACACATTTCGCTGAAACATCTCGCTATAGACGTACCTCCAGTTTCTCATTGCCGCGATAATACCAGATAAAGACCATTGATGAGTTTTCCTAAAAGAATCATAATTTTAAAATTTCAACCAAAAAGTGCCTCTGCGCTTTAAACAAATTACAATTACATACTTTCACAAAAAAATCAAAAAACGGGAACTGAAATGAAACAACAAGCAATGCAATATTAGCACTGTATTAACCATTTCTACAAGAAAAAAATGAAAAGGATCTTTTTTTGGAATTCGTCTGATTATGCACGAAAAAATTCCACGAAAAGGAAAACCACAGACAAAATTTATATCCTCATCAAGGCTATAATCAAGCCACAATCCCGGCCAGATCTTAATATATTACTTCGTCCTCGTACACTCCCCAAAAGTTTGGTGATAGGATAGGATTATAAAATAATTACAAAGGAAATACACGGTCTCAATTTATATTAGATATTAAATATACATAATTTTTTATTCCATATAAAGTTGTTGGATTGGAAATAATGTGTCACAAGGTGCTGGGAAAAAATTGAACCTTAAAACCGAAGGAGTACTAAAGTAAGGCCTAGTATTGGTTGTGAATCGATTTCGAACTAGATTAAAAAAATTAGTCTCGGCAAACCTTTAAGACCTTTTCTTACACACTCCTTTAGCTGTCCCTGTATATGGGGATACACATCCGGGGTGATTGTCCAAGTATTTGCAGAAAAGTCGCTTATAC
Source organism: Platycnemis pennipes (assembly GCA_933228895.1). NCBI lineage: Eukaryota > Metazoa > Arthropoda > Insecta > Odonata > Platycnemididae > Platycnemis > Platycnemis pennipes. The sequence continues at coordinate 17,596,154 of OW121856.1, forward strand.
TTGGAAGATACTTTTCACAATGTATTTAAATTGAATACAAGTTTAGCTCTTGGAATAAACCAAGTCGGGTGTTTCGAATAGCCAGCACGGTACACCTCGGGGAGCATACTTCCAGCGCTGTCGATAAAATTGCAAAACAGTATGCTAAGGTTGGTAGACCATGTCCTTGTATTAATAACTTCTAAAACTTTAGGCATCATTAAGGATTTTTAAACACGGGATCGTCTTCTTGGTTAAAACTTTAGCTAGTCAGTAGTGGCACTACACATCAAAAAATAACATAAATGCTTTTTAGTAAATGTAATAAAAAATCTCGTTTTGCCTAAAAATGGAAAATTGTTTTTTTTACGCAATTTATAGCTTGATGTAAATAGTAGTTAAAAAGGTTGCATCTAACAGATACCAAAGAAAAAAGTTCCACCAAAATCTGTAGACCAGTTTCCCCCGTGAAAAGTGCTCAAAAAGAAAAATAGGCAGAATAGTGTTATTATTTCATTCGTTTAGATTTATCGTAAGGTTTAAGTGCCTCGGGCATAAGTTCCCATTTCCAGCCTATGTTATTGTTTACAAGTAAAAAAATCAACTGTTAAAGAAGCGCGAGAATTAATATTTAGGAGCCAAAAACTAAACGTTTAGGAAAAAACGAGGCGCATACGAAAATCTCATGCAAGGATTCATAACTCTGTTCTTTCAGCAATCCAACACTAAACAATTCAAGCCCATCATGATGGTAAGTAATTTGGAAAAGGAATCAAAGAAACCTCTTCAGAAAATCTTTTGTGTTTCTTATTGGAATAAGAGTTAGTTAAAAAAAACATCCCTTAGGGATTTGGGTCCCCTGGGGCTTCATTAATGTAGCCTGTTTGTCGCAGTGCTATGATACATATGAGTTTAAAATTTTGAGACAATCACTCAAGCTGTTTGGATATGATGCTAGACAGATACATTCATACATAAATTGACTTTTATGTCCAAAAAAGCATTGGATTCAATCAACAAACCATGAATACTGTATTTTATTATTTTGACTATATTTAAGCAAGCTTTCAGAATAACTGCGTTAGCATTAATACCATATAAATATTTTTTGTTCATCGCAAATAAAATATTCAGAAGGACAATTAATGTACGGGGTGATAATAAAAGGTCGACATTTGAGCCTTGAAAACCTGAATATTTTTAGCATGTCAACATACATATGGACAGTACTTATCGTGGCTGTATTGTGGACGAAGATGAAGGAGGACTGCGGCGTCTGCGGCCTTTGACTGCTACATCCGTCGGCATCTCACAGACCGTGTTGACCAGAAACAATGAGCACTAGGTCACCAAACATGAACATTTACACAGGGTGCTTTGCGCCTAAAAATTTCCTAGCAAATAGGTCTCGCCAATTGTCAGACATGGGTGTCAAACTTAAAACTAGTAATCGGTACTACCTCCGACAAACTCATATCACACAGACAACCTCAACACGTATCTAAAAAACTTATATTGGCCTGTTTGTAGGAATATTAATTATTCTGAAACACATACCTCATATCCACGTACAAGAGCATGTTTTATAATACCTATAATACACAAGACACATTGAAAAAAAAATCTCCGATGCACAAAATGCAGTCCCAATAACATCGATACGAAGGTAATATTTCTTCACTGATTTGAGCGCAAATCATTGGAAACCAAGATAAGTTTAGTCGGCCACTCCACAGAAAAAGTTTTGACTGAGGCTCGTGGAGCAGTTCCATAGGGAAAAAGAAGAGCATACTTTCCTTGATGGTTGGAAAGAGAATATTATATCCTTAGTAGTATGCAAGCAAAACAACAGCGCTCTCCAGCGGGCTAAAGAACTTACGGCGTCGTCTGCCAAAATAAGGAAATGGCTATCCTACTTCTGCTAGGTATTAATTCCCATCACAGTTAATGAGCTATGAAAAGCCTATCTCAAAAAAAAGGGTACATTATTCAGGAAAACTATCAAACTCATATTGAGAGGTTGAGGAGAGGAGAGAAAAGGTTGCGAACCATATTCGTGTTTGCACCACGTGACTCCTTGGTTAACAATTCGAAGTATTCCAGGACGGTTAATATATAGCCTCCCGTGGGGGCTGTGATCGAAACCGTTGGGTTTATCTCGAATAGGTAACTAAGGAGTCACGTGGTATAAACACGAATGGTTAGCAAAATTAGGTGTGTTAAAACCGCTGATTACAACCTCATTCATTGTTTACACTTGTGTTCAATCTCATCAGTGGGCTCTATTGTCGCGACAGATGAGAAAAAATCAAGTGACAACAATTAAAGATATTGTAACGAGAGATTCAGACACACTTCATTTGCAAACCATACCTGTTTGTACCACGTGACTCCTTGGTTACCATTTCGAGATATTCCCAGGTGGTTTCAAACACAGTAGCCTCTCAGAAGAGAAGAGGAAAAAAAATTATCGTTAAAGTATCGGTTACCATTTCTTTACAATTTGAGTAGAAGTGGCAATTTACCACGAGAGTTAGTTCGAGGGCGCTTGCGGAGGAGGGAGAGAGAGAGGGTGGAGAGTCGATTGTTGAAGAGCACCTCGACGATGGGGGCGGATGGAACGAAAGGACCCTCGCGTGGGTGGAAGCGAGGGAAGTTGATTCGTGTCGAAAACTGCTTTCCTTCCTCCACCTTCTCATCCCATCGAACTTCTTCCCACCTCCCACGCACTGGCGACAAATTGCTCCGCGAAGACGATGATGAGATGTCACTGAAGACACTCAGCAAAGGCAGTGAAGACACAAAGGGAGGAACGGGAATGTCGCAGACACAACTGCCCACGCCGGCTTGCGCCCATTGATGCTGCACATGCAGGCCGGCAATGTCGCCAACGCCCATTCCGAAATCTACGCTCTGATTTAGTAGCGCGAATACTACGTTCATTAGTTCCCACTCAATCATTCGTTCAAAATCAGACACATGCAGTATACTCCCGCTTATCCGTACATCTACATATACGCGATACCCTGCAAGCCACCACGAGGGTGCGTGGCAGGGGGTAAAGATAACCAAGCATGAACTATTGACATGCAAGCAAGCTACTAAACGGAAACATGCTACATAATAGGGTAGGACAGGGAGTTCCGATATTCTCCACACATCAAAATTGCATAAAAGACCTATGATATTTGATGAACAAATATTGATTCAAAAAATACCACCATGGAAATTCATCTATAGTGTGACAATGCGTACTAAATAATTGTATGAGTAGGTATGTTATCATATAGCACGTTGTGGTAACATTCTATTTTTTTCATGCTCTTTTAACTAATTTTGACTTCGGAACATTGTTGACCTGTTGTTGCCACGTTTAATTTCCAAAGTGAGAATAATTCTCATTCCTACTATCACGTATTCTAAAATGGATCACATATTTTGTTATTTAGTGTTAAACTATTCCCTTGCAAATACAACTCTTTGCATTGAATTTTATTATTTTTGAAAAATATTTGGCAACAATGACGCTGCTACCTTTTGGAAGCATTGCTATTAATAATGCCCTGTCAATAACCAACAAGAATATATAAACTACATGAAAATATATGAAGAAACTTGGTAAGGTATAGTCCTAAATTAAATGAGTAAATACGCTAGTAAGCACGTTCCGTCACAAGTACCGTTGCTGAAGTTAACAACATACTGAAGCACCACTTTCATGTAACTAATGCTTATCTGCTTTTATTCAAGCAAAAGTTTATTCATATCAATTAAACAAGTGTGGTAAGGTCAACACTTTTTTACAATGCCAAATTCTACACAAAATTGCGCATTTTATATTAGTTTTTCGGGAAAACGACATTTCTCTCGACATTATTAATCTGCAAATTTTACCGCAACAGCCATGCTCTGGAGTATACCCACGTATAAAATTGATGGTTTTCAACGTCTTTGTTCTTCAAATATATGATGGAAAGACCACATTATATTATTTCCAATCGATATAACGGCCATAAAATACGTCCTGAAATTTTCACAAAAATGGCATTTGCTTCATAATTCGGTGGAGCCTCCTTAAATAAACCACATTAACTTAAATACCACAAAACAACTTTAAAAAATTAATCAACAAATCAATAAAAATAAACCAAATGCATCACAATAGCCAATACAGTTTTAACCCCAACAGCCACACTTAAGCAAATAACAAGGAGTGGTGGGAAATGCTATTGTGCAGGTACGCTTGATTGCACTTTTTAAAAACTTCTCCCTTTTTTAACTTCTTTCACAGCCTAAAACACTGACTTCAATTATTTTGTATTAAACCAGAATAATTCCGGTTTTGCTTGAGAATTAATATTCTTCTTTAATTCTTCTCTCACCGCTTGGATTTTACCCTTCGCTTCGCTAAGATAATGCTCTCCTGAGATTCTCCATTCACTGCTTCATTCATCTAAATTGCTCATCCCTTTTCTTCTCCCCTTTCCCTCGCTTTCCTTTCTTTGCTCCGTCTGTAATCATCTTCAAAGTCTAATCGCTCCAAGTTTTTTGGGTCATTCATCTACTCCGCCCACTACATATTTCATTCACTTCAACAAATTCCTCTCTTTTTTTGGGGTCTCATAAACTTCTTAATTTCTGTCTTACATTCCCCGTCTCCATCCCACCATCTTCAAAAGACACATCCCTGAACTCTCCCCACGTTTACATTTCAGAGCCTGCCTGTAAACATCATGTACATCCCCCTGGGTTTTGATCTCGACATCATTTGACGGATAATTGTCATGCTTCCATTTTTTACACAACTTTTGCACCAGATTTTGAACAAAGAGTCTCTCATAAAAATATTTTTCTATCGTGTAATGTTAATACAGTTTGCTGTTTCAATTACTTCATACTAAAGCTATCTTCGTGCTTGGAATGCAAGTAAATAAATTATTCCATTTGCTCGACACATAACACATCGGATAATTTTTTCTTCAAAAAACATATCGTTATTTTGTAGCATCATAATTTGTTGGAGGGACAACGTTCTCCTGAATGTTGAACGAATCAATTTCCACACCGTTACCTGGATAGCGAGGATTGAAAGGGAAGGGGTTTAGAGACGCTAACCTTGTCGCAGTGAGGAACGTCTCCGGAGATATTCCGGGAACCATCCATTATCTTAGGGAGGCCGACCACCAACCTATTACTCATTCACACACTCCCCTCTACTCTCTCCTTATGCCCCGTTTACTCTACTTGGGTAGAATGATGTTTAATATGTTGGCTAAAACTTACTTGCGTTCACACCGCAAACCCAGAATCGTCGTAGAGACGGTAGTTACATCTGACGGAGAATTAAAATAAGCCAAAATGACAATGGATGTTAAGGTATTGAAATGATTCCAAATACTGGCAGTGTAATATAAATTGGGAGTATATATAAGCTCTCTCGTCAAACTTTATCGATACAGTTTCCTATATACCTTTTGATAAATCTCAGCCAACAATAATTTTCTTAAAATACTCCTCAATGATGTCCAGTGGGTCAGTCTTATTTCCGAGATACTCAATGGAATCTGCGATACTTACTTAGGTGAACTTCAATTTTAACGATATAAAATTCAATAAATTGACCATTTTCTTTGAACTGCTCCAAGATATTACGTTACAAATTACTGAGTACGCACAAAATGAAAATCCTACGGAGACTTAAATTTCCTTATATTCAACACTGTAAACCTTTACAACTATTTTTCCGAATACCTCCAACTATTATCTTTATATTTTAAAATTATTAACGTTTCCTCGCCTACATGTTTTTACTTTGGCTTATATCAACGGACAACGCACAAGGAAATGCAGTCTCCCATGGAACACTATTCTATGAAATGATATGTATGCTATGCTATCGCTAGGTGATAACTCATGTTAGCCAATTTCGTAGACAAGTTCATGCTGCTTAATATGAAAAATATCAGTACATTATCAATCATGCATTACAGGTTCTCATCACTATTGAGCTTTTTTAAATCCGGTCCCTTAAGTTTTACCATCTACTGTTGATTGTAAATAAACAAACTTGTAAACGCCGTTCTTACGTTCGATAAAGTGACAAATTACACTAGATTCATCCAAGATTCAGGGTTAACGCTAGCTACTTAATATCAAAATTGAACAACCAAAGGTGTGGAACGTAGTCACAAAATTACTAAAATATATTTAAGTGTGATCAAATAGATATCGTTAACAGTTAGATGCATTTCCGATCCACAGTATCCGGTCTCTTGGTCTAATAACACTATGCCTAAATTTCCACTTCCATTTTCAAAACAAAACTTCTTTCTACTAACTTGCATTTACATGTACTTAAAATACCAGTAACTATCGCCTAACCATGGTAAACCAACCGTGGTAGAAAAACTTACCAGGGTTAGCACTATCTTGCGTTCACATGGCCAACTTCTAACCATGATAGGCCCAACCATAATAAAAAGCTAGTAGTGTAAACGGGGTATTAGATAGGGCAGAAATATTTTGTCAGCATCGCTAGCATCCAGGAAAGGAACGGGATGGACATGTGAAAGGGTAAATCATTAACTATTACCCCAAACTTCGCGCACCAGGTCAAAAGCACTTCAATCAATAAATAGAGTAAATTTACAAGATTGGATGACCTTCATGTAGTTATCTACCAATATGTCAAATTTATTAAACTATTATCCTGTTTTTATAGCGGCATCAATCTTCTCCCGCCCATCTACTCGTATGACAAAAACGACCACTTTCTCCGTGAAATTCTAGATGAGTCAATGCTTGCATCACTTTCTCTGGTAAAAAAAGAAGAAAATATGACCCTTAAAATTTTGTGATTGTCACAGAGCGTTAATTCTCACACTAACAGTCAATATTTAAATTATTGCCTAAAGTCACGATAAATACGCTAAATTTACAGCAAAATTGTCCGCTCTCTACGCTTTTACAAGCACAAATCCAAGCATTCACCCAATAACCGAGAGTTAAAGGTCTCCAGTGTGGTTTGTTCAATCTTATTTTTATTCAGATGCGGAAAATTGCATAATAGTCCACCCTCCATCACTTGGTTCTTTGTAATACCCACTCTTAGTTCATGGATATGCCAACTACATCACTCTCGTAAAGGTAGAATAGGTTATGACTACTGGCTGAGAATGATTACAGATGCATCCATAAAGGAACTTCATTATATACAAATATACTATCAATATAATTCATGATAGGCATAAAACGTTTGCATTGAGAACTGACTTGTAGAATTGATCCGAAAACCGTAAAGCAGGTGAAATACAATTTTGTATTCTTTTTGTACCTAAAAGAACAACATTGAGACTCTCCAAACGAATTTTTCATAATTTTCAAACCCTGTCTGTCCCTCATGGACTTTTTTTAGCTCCGAAAAAATAATTTCTTCCAAATTTCTCAAATCCAAGTGATCTTTTCTCCGTGAGAAATGCTCAAATTCCATGTTTATTAATATATTCATACGCTAGGTACGTATGAGTGCTACGGTGAGAAGAACTTGACCGTTTTCAAAATTATTTCTTGGTATAATTTTAGGCTAAACTTGGGAAAAAAATGAATTTTGGAAGTTGGATTTACAGCGACAAAAAGACACTTATTCTAGCGAAAAGCCCATTAAAAACTACTCTAGAAACATGTAGACTTTATATTAATTCTATTGAGGCCTTTAACATGTGAATGTCTCGTAAAACCAGTCTGCTGCAGCCTGTAGAAAAACAGTGTTAAAAGACAATTTTCAGGTGTCATCGCAATGCAAGACTGCCTATAATTCAGGGACGATTTTTTTCTTCTACTTCTGGCTCAGGAAGGTTGACAATATCTAACACTAATTTTAGTTGAAATCTGAGATGGTGAAGCTCGGACCATTAGTTGATTTAAAATGGAATAACTCAAAAGAGAACTATAGGAGAGTAAGTGCAGTTAGTAATAAGGATGAAGAAAGGAAGTGTCACCATACTCGATTTCCTATCTACCTAATTATCGTATTAAGTTTCATGAATAATGTATTACCAGCAAAATGATTCTATGATTAAAATACAATGTCGGAAAAGCAAAGGAAATTTAACTGGAATGGAGTATATTCGGGGATTTTTGAGAAAAATTGTGTGTGGAGAAGAAACCATGATAGCATTCCTCGTATAAAAATGTTCAAGCTGTAGGCCTTTCAACAAATAATTACCTCGGTGTTAATCCGCATGTACTAAATAAAGAAGGAGACTATCATAGAACACCTTCGTCACGTTACAATGCGGCACTTAACGAGATTGAGTTTGGATCACACTCAAGGCTGGAATTCAATCAGCTAAGCTGGTTAAGACCTTCCTTCTCCGGAGGATTATCGTGCCGTCACGACTAAAATTAGTTCCATCAAAGTTTCCACACTGCCCTTACGACAGTAGACCCTCACGTTTACATAATCACTCACTGGTTCAAATCTTCACTATGTCTGGCGTATCGCGTTTCTCTGCGAAACTTCCCATCACATGCTGAAAAATTGAGAAGGTGGATAGTTGTAAAGGAAGGCAATTGGAAACTGCCTAGACTAATGGGATGAAGAGTTGATGGAGAAAATTGGGATCAAAAGTAAGTTCTTGCAAGAGTAAGCCAAGGGGCAAAGGTGTTTTCAAGGGCGTAATGGCTGAAATCATTGTGAAAAGGGGGGAAAGCAATGGGTTCAAGGTGAAAAGAATGGAGGTGAATTTTTAATGTTGGTAACAACGTGGAATTAAAATAGGGTAATTTCATGGTACTTGGCTCTATAAGGGAAGACGATGAAGAGCTGTAAGTCCATTGTAACACGCCGGGAATTGGTTTAGATAAACAATTATATCTATTTAGACGAATCATAAAAATTGTGACAACTTTGCTACGACTACATTTATTCGTAAGCACATTGTCCAACAATGAAGTAAAATATAATTTTTACTGTATTTAATGAATTTACATGCTGTTACGTATGTTGATATCGGAAGAGGATTCACGGAACGACTGGCAGAATACTGGGCGCCGAGGGGTAATGCCAACCGACTGAGTGACGTCCGTTATCTATTTGAGAAGTTGTAATCATGGCCTTTACTTTGCTTTAGTGTGTCATTGCCTTAGTTTCCAAATTCATATTTATTTCCTAGTTATCAGGTTATTGTGCAAACGAAGCGTGTTTGTGATATAATTTAGCTTCGATTTAAAATATTATAATTCAATATCATTGCGATTTTAAATATGTAATGCAGCAGTGTTAAGCGAGAAATTTTGATTTCCAAGCCTTATCTTCCAGATTAAAAACCTAGCTGTGGTACACATCTTTCATTCCAATCCCTACTTGAGAGCTGCGTTCAGACCACTTTAAGTTCAGTACTGAGGCCCACAGATAGGGAGGAAATCTGCTTATGACCAAGGTCATATCTTACGACTTACTGCCTTCTGTCAAGAGGAGGCTTGCGCCGAGGACTTTGGATCATCGCACCTTCCCATCTCTTCTTAAAACCTTTAGACATTTATCTTCGCATAGGGCGCTGAGATTTGACAACTGTTTTTTCATTCTTCGTTCTTGCGAGAGCAAAATTAACACTGACGAATGTACATTGTTTGGATAGACCTGCTGCAAACCATGTGTATGTATTTGCATATCGGCTACAATGAAAGGGCAGTTGGATAAATTCCCATATTAATAATGCTAACATCAAAGTTTGAAACATTCCCCTTATTTACTCTGTGCGGAAAGACAATTCATTTACAACAATAATTTTATCATTCATTCGTTAGAGTAAGATTCAATTTACAATTGAATGTATTAGCAATTATGAAAAGAATACCAATTAATATTAATATTCATTACTTGTTATTAATATCAGGTTCGTTACCGAGATGATCCTTCCTGAGCTTAACGAAATCCATGATCTTTCTTCCATTTTCCCTTAGCAGCATGGGAGAATAACTACCATAACTAAGGTAGAGTCATCTTTAATCTAGGTGTCTTAGTAAAATTTATACTGCTTCATGGCACACTACATACATCAAACATTATAAATTTCACCAGGATACTTCCACTCCGCGATTAATACGATAGCGGCTATGAGGAATAGCCGACTTAGGATTCCGAAAATAAAGAACCAACTTGGGTTGCACCTGATTGGCGGAAGAATTGTCACCAGCACGGGTAAGTTAAATGGCAACTATATTCATTCATTTGAACATGACGAATGGAATTGGTGTTTATCTAGAAACAAGAAAGGCAGAGGAAGAAACAAAGACTAAATACTTTTGTTTTCCGGAAAAGGAGATCATGTGAAACTCAACTTGCTCTTTTTTCCCACGGTATTTTAGTTCATGGCAAAAATAATATTCCAGTGGATGCAATATTTCTCGATTTCAAGAAAGCTTTTGATAATGTGTCTCATAGAAAACTAATTTTGAAATTAAAATCTTATGGGTTAGACTGTAACATTATATCATGGATAAATGATTTTCCTAACTAGCGAAAAGTAACACCGCTCTTTTGTCTTCTCATCACATTTCCCAAGTACTCTTTTTATAAATCCTAGCTTTCTCTTCATCTTTTGAATCTTTTGATAAGTCTAACGAATGTTTAACATTGTTGGTTCTCCACAACAATCTGGCACACTACTTCTACCTCCCTTGCAGCCCTGGCAAGTACGCATGTACAAGCATCAGTTTAGTGCGGTGATTAGAATTTAGAACACTATCTTTCCATGACCGGCTTTGAATATCAATAGAAGCAGGCATTTTTCAGTGGTATGCTCTTCCCCTGAATATTTCTATGCGGGAGCAGTAAATGTGAAGTAAATCGCCCTTCGTAAAGACGTTAAGCAGTGATCCATTTAGCATCTACGTCTACATCTACACTATACCCTTCGAGCCACCGCGAGGGTGTGTGGCAGGGGGTGAAGATCACCAAGCATGCAATACCTACGTGCAAACAAGCGATTATCGGGTCTCATGAAACTAGTTTGCTAGTATATATAGTATTAAAGGGATTAATACATGCATCATGCACTACAGAATACTCTAAAATATTTCCCCTCCCTATACCTTTGCTATGCTGCCTATTCTGCTATTTTAATAATACGGGGGAAAATGCCATATTGAATCTATCAGTACGACAATCTCTCTCTCTAATCTTATTTAACTGGTAAATCTAGCTTAATACGGTGGCGTTTTTAATATGTGCTTAACATCTTCAGTGAATCTATCCGATTAAAATTTCTCTAATAGATTAATTCTGTACTTTAACCCACGCTCTGATAATGATTCCCGCCCTAATTCTTGTATTAATTCTGAAACACTACTCAACCTATCGTAACACCTTTTAACGAACCTAGCTGCTCTACGCTGCACACTGTATAGTTTTCTGATGAAACCTTATTCATTCGAATCCTAACACTGGCCGCATACTCAAGAGTAACTAGTGAAAAGTAACATTGGTCTTTTGTCTTCCCATCACATTTCCCAAGTACTAATTTTATAAATCCTAGCTTTCTCTTCTTCTTTTGCATCTTTTGATACGATCAATTCAATGCCAACACCGGATTTTAATCCATCCTTTCTCCATACCTTGACAAAGTGATACTATACTCAATTGTCCACTTATCCCTATTGGCGTCCATGGGCTCAGCCGTCTGGTTTCTCTCCCAAATGGCTACTACTGCTATAAATTTACATCTCCCCCCTCAAAAGGGGCGATCCCTTAATCTCCTTTCGTAAGGTATGGTGATCTCAAGGTTTGGCGGAAAAACAGTGAAATATATGGAAAGTTAGCAGTCGTACCAATGCGGAAGCCCTTAAAGCCTTAAACCACCGACGTGCCTTATCTTGTTGAAACAGGATGGCCAGATGAAAGCAATCGTCGAGGAAATAATGAATGGCATAGAAAGACCTCGTTTAAAATATTTGGAGTAAGCTATAAAGGATTTCAGGTACACAAATTATATGAAAAAAAATAAGGGTAGCTAGCAGGAGAATCGAGTGGAGGGCTGTTTAAATCAATTTTCCGCTGTTGACGAATGACGATGATGCCCACATACAATTTTTTTGACAAATTCATTAAAAGTAAATACCAGAGGTTTGCTAACTTGTTTACATCTACATATACTGAGTGCTCTGCAAGATACCGGGAGAGTGTGTAGCAGGGGATGAAGATGAACAAACATGCACTAATGACATTCAAGTAGGCTAATACATGTTCGATAATAGAGTCGCATGCCACTAGATGGCAACAAAGAGATTATTGGTTATAATGACGTTTATCTAAATATAATAATTTGTATTCACCTTTCATGCATAGGTTATTAGTGTTAATACATGCATCATGCACTTCAGACTACTCTAGCAATATTTCACATACCCATCCCTTTGCTATGCTGCCTATTATGCTCTCTAATAGTACATGGGAAAAGTGAAATTTTAAATTTATTGGGATGACAAACTATCTCTCTAATCTTATTTGTCTGTCAAATAAACATAATACGCAGGTGCTCCTAATATGTATCTAACATTTTCAGTAAAGCTATCGGTTTTTAATTTCTGCAGGAGATTTAATCTGTACTTCAACCCACGATGTGACAATGATTACCAAACTAATTCTTCTATTAATTTGATACACTACTAAACTTATCGCATTACCTTTAAACTAACCTAGCTTCTCTACGCTGCACGCTGTCTAGTTCTCTGATCAAACGTAATCCATTCGGATCCCATATACTGGCTGCATATTCAAGGCGGAGCCTACCTAGTGAAAATTAACATCATTCTCTTGTCCTTTATTTTCTTGTTATCAATCATAAAGAGCAAATAATGTTTCTCTTCAGCCTTGAAGCTATTTTGACCAAATTTCAATTACGTTTTGTAATACCTTCGGGTCAATTCTCTTCGCGAATAACTAATGGATATAAACCTGTCCCAACACAAAGGCAATTTGGGAATGAAAACAATAATTATCTCATGCCCGTAATAACGAAATGTTTCAAAAATAATCAACATCTATCGCCTAATGATTAAATACTTGGCATGCCGTATGAAAACATAATGAATAGGAACATACTTCGTCCATGGTTATCCCCTCTAACATGTAATAAGTCCGCGTGGATCTACATGGAGGTGTTAAGGCTAAAATTAAACTTGGAATTTATCTAGTCGTAATACAGTTTCTACAATTGAAGAAAATTTGAATAAAGTTTAGATTAGAATAACGGCCATTCAACAACCATGCGTTTTCCTTAATATTTAAGCATTGTCGTCCGTGAGAATATCTCAAAGTGAGAATGAAAAATGATATCTACTTTCTGAAAGTAATTTTGCGTGTCCAATCTTGATTTTTTTTCAGCATCCATATGGTGGATTCTTGAGTTTCAAGCTTAAATTTTGCAGTTGCTATTTACTGGGCTCGCTATATGAGATGTATGAATAGCTAAAAATACATACGTTGAAATGAGCATTAATAGGGACGCTATGTAAAATGGTGACTCGTATCTCGGTCTTCACATTACAAATTCCCTTTTCCACGTCCTTCATTTGTTTCGATTTGACATTTATTTTCGATTTGACCGCGACACTCCCAAGCAAACACTCAGTTCTCTGCTGTTATCAGAGCTCGGGGAATGCAAATATTTTCCAGCATTGCCACAAGTGGCTTCAGCCTCTGACATCGTACTGATTTTGTATCCCCGCATCGCAATATTCTCTCGTCATATTTACTATTCTCATCAAAATGTAGTAAATAATATTAGAAAAAGTAGACTGATCATTCCCTCGTGTCATGAAAAAGGTGATTTTTTTTCTCTACACTCACTCAAATCCTCTCAAGGGAACATCATTCGTGGTCTCACATCCTTCTCTGTACCACTGTATTACCTCAAATACACCCACACATATAACTGTTACCAACATCAACGTGTTCATCTACTCTCACGCCCAATTCCCTCACAAAACATTTCAAGACTAATGCGGATGTCTTTTTTGCGGGACCCTATGAGGGCCCCAAATGGCCTTACACTGAATTGTCAGAGTCGACACTTTTGTTAGCTCTTCACTCCCTCGCGGAGAAGTAATTTTAGGTGTTATTCAGCTACTAGCCTTAAATTTGTTTTTGCCCGTCAACAAGCCTTAAAAGGTTGGTAGTGTGTATTTTAGGTGCATCAAGAGCAAATCCATTCGCGCATGTCCCAAGTTAATAAACGTTTCAAACAGCTACCAAAGGCCTTGCATTTTTTTACTTACATTGTTATGAGATTGTTATGGCATCACTATAATTTCACTAAACACAAGAGCAATATGTATCTGTAAGCAAAGCATATTTTATGTATTATTATTTGATGGTAGCCTAAAACAGGTTCTCCTTCAAGGCCACCTAAAATTACTCTACTTTTGTTATTGAAATGTTATTTGTGTATGGAGTAATAAACTTATTATTATTATATTATTATATTATTTTTTTATATTATTATTATTATTATTTTTCACTGTATTAGCAGACTTTTGGCGATCTTCTCGTATGATTTCATCCATTTGCGGACATGGGCGACTCTACTGAGAATGATAATTACTACCTACTCCCACCATTTCAGTATATCCCCTTCAATTCTAAAAGGCACATTTATTAGTTATAGCAAAATTATATTTAAAGCAAGACGAACTGTTTCAGAGATAATTTTGTGAAACTTTTCCATGGCGGGAAAAAAACATACTTTGCGAATTTCACTGGTGTAATTCAATCACGTCCCGGATTTCCACAATTTATGCCATCTGAAGATGGGTCGTGATTAAATTATACCAGTGAAATTCGCAAAACTTGTTTTTTTTTCATCATATTTAAAGCGTTAACATCGATAGGCCCTGCATATAACCGTTTTAATAAGACGCATTCCCCCCCCTCCCCAAAAAAAACACGATACCTCTGCACGAAGTGGTATTTGCACCAGCGATATTTCGTTTATGGAGCAAGAGCGGCTCCAATCTGGCAAACCATAGCTGTCTAAAACGTACCAGCATCTCTAGCACTCTAACTCTGTAAATCACGACGCAAGCATATATTTATGCAAGAATAATGGCTATTTACGCTTCAAAATAGACGAATAATATCATGAATGAATATTTTGCTATGGTTGACTAATTGGTTTCCTTAAGAATGATTTCCATTAAGGCTTCAAAGCATAAACACGAACAGATATTACGATATAAGTAATAGCTGAATACAGCAGCAAATGTGCAGTGAATTTTCATTAAAAGTTATGGACTCACACAAATTCCATCTTTATTTTACCATTCACCTACAACACAAAAGCGTCACAGTAATCATGCACAACGTAAAAACGAAACCTTTTCTATTGAAATGAAATGTATTCATGCGCACATTTTTAGCGATATCCACACTATTCATTCGCGGACATGGTTGGATTAACATTCTAAGCATTACGCATTTTAAGGTGGGCAAATTTCATTTAGTGTTTTCAAAAATACTTTTCATGTAAACCAAAGTTTTTATCCATCATAATGGAATTATAAGTGATCTTTGAAACTAAATTTATGTAATAATGCTGGTGTGTAAACGCATCAATATATTTTAACACCAAAATTTAAGACCATGAAGGATTTGCTAACTCTGTTTAGTCTAATTTGAAATTGCAAACACTAATTTCATCGGACTGAAACTGAAGCTGAAAAAAAACTGAAATACCTCCTTTGATTCCACCGTCTTAAATACATGAAACTATTCACTTTCATCCCCAAATTAGTAAACTCCTAGCTTTTCATTCCTTTTTCCCATCCAGTCAGACCTATAACTTAAAAATTAATCGAAATATTCACACCCTTGAAGAATAAAATATTCTGTGCATGGCGAAGTAAATTTCACATTCAAGAAAAAAACATGAAAAAAATACGCCTAAATGCAACGAGCCAATTATAATATTTGTCAATGCTTCATTTGAACTCTACCAATGCGTTAACAAACATATGTGTTCGTAGTATACGACCGCATACGTAGTATACAGTTCGTACATATTCTCATTAAATTATATTAAGGACTAAACAAAAAATTCGATGGTCGACGCGTGAAGAGAGATATTTATGGTAAGATTTATGATCTGTTATATGATAGAGATCTTTACAAAAGGCAACCAGAAATATTTGAGGGGCTGAAACACTTACATAATATCTCGATTATAGTTGATCAGCAAGATGACTACCTCCATACCTCCAACTATGCTCGGCTGACCTGTAAGAAAAAAGTTGAAATGTGTTACAAAACTGAAACTTTCCGACGCTTAAAGTAGAATTTCGTGGAAGAAAGAAATATGAGCCACCGTTCATAGCATTTTTATATGATTCACGCCACTTGCTGTTCTCTGAGTGAGCTCACTACATAAGGAATAAGTATTTTAAGACTTTTGCAAGACAAGGAGAGGATATATAAAAATGTTATGCATTTCGACAAAGGGTTACAATGGGATCGTTCACCATATTTTTTTTATTGCCGAATCTGATAGAGTTTGTAAAATAAAAGGACCCGTATTTTTCCGTTTTCTGATCCGACAATTATTTCCCGAGTTATAAGCGGCGAAAAACTGATGTTTTTAACCCTTTCGGAAAAGTGGGTGTGGTGCAACCTCTGACGTATATTGACTTCGTCCAATCACAACTGAGCCCACGAAGCTACTTCGCCTTATCGCAAAGGGGGGACACTACTGACTCGGCCAATGGGAGCGATTTCGACAGCATCTGTGCGAGCAGACCTTCCGAGAACCCCCCTCTACTCCCTTCCCCCTCCCCTGAAAGCGGTCAAGGACGGGAGGAAAATGACGTCAATGTTATCACAGCAGCATTTTCGGTGGGCGTCACCTTTTGCTTATTTTAATTTTAGATTTATGAGCGAATGGTTGTGGTTAGAAGAATTTTTTCACTAAAATTCGTTTTTCGTTTCCATCTAACGATTTCGTTTACAAAATTGCGATTTCGGTTCCGAGTAAACGCCCCCATTCCTTCTCGTCGACATTGCTGTTTCGAGAAAAATTAAGCCAAATTTAAAGCTTAGAATTTTTGCTTCACATTCTATCTAAATCAGGTAATCTATTCAAACACTATGCCTTTCTCAACTTTTCCATCAGTTGACAACCAGTGAATATCAAAATTACAATCCAGACGGCTTCAATGGGAAATAAAACTTTTGATAACACCATTACAAGAAACTAATTCGTAATTCCATTACGATTTGGTAGTATTTCTTAAGATTTTCCGGCCAGTTTTTTCAAAATATGATTAATATATGTACACATAATGAAAAATATACATGTTAGAAACCAACGGAATTTCTCCTAAAAATTAGTGTCAAGAAACTTATACATACATACGTTCTTCCCTTGAAACTCATTCTTGATAAAGTAACTAAATCCTGCCACATTATTTATATATAAATGCATCCTATAAAGATCGGAGTATTAGCCTTTCATCAAAATCACAAGATCATAACACTTGGAAAATATATTAAATACGTAGTCATTTTAAAAATTGTGATGGCAAATCATCTCGTTATGTATATTTATTTCAGGGAGTTTTTGATTAATGTCGTATGCATATATCCTTTTAAACAAAATTAAAACGTGAGGAAATTGAATGATACCTTAACTGTAATACATGTAAGATTTTAAATAATATTAAGGGAATTAATCAGAACCATATCATTTTCACACACACAGGGTGGAACATCATCTTCCATCTAATTGTGTCACATAACTTCTATTAACAGTTAAACTAGGAACCATCTTAAGACATGTGAGATAAAAAGGTAAGAATTAAGGTCTGATAAAAATGCCATAGCATTGGACGATGTCAAATGAATTAATACACTAGCGATTAAGACGCGACTCAATTTCTCTGTACAGAGTCTGAAATATTTGTAACATTTTATTTTATCTACTGGTGGTATTGAACGCGATAAACTATCTGGAGAGAAAAGTGCGTACATGGGGAAAGTAGATAATTGCTAGATTACGCTGAAAGGGAAAAACGTCCACTTAATAGAGTTTAATTCCCTTGCAGAAGATGGAGAGACTCCGGAATAAGCCACGATCAGTCCTCGACCGTAATTCCTTATTTTCCAAGGATTTCTCGGGGTGCAGAGGAGCGCCGAATATAAAAACGTGTTCCGCTCATGGGATATTCCCTTTAAGGGTATCCCCGAGGGGGCGGTAAGAACTCTTCCGTCCTCAGGACTTAAACTTACTATCGAGCATTAAGGACACCTGGAGAAGGTTTTTTACATCGACATTTCCGACAGCGAGAGCAGCCACCCACGTACGAAATGCCGCACTTACCCAAGTGCTCATTTAGGGATGCTAAGACTGAATTTAATAGGTTGGTAAGCTTGCTATTTTTAGGTAGGGAAGATCATAACACTCTATGCGGTCTCTCTTTTTATAGTTTAAATCTTTTAAATATTTCTCATTCAATTTTTATTCGAAACCATAGCTTCCATTTCTCCACCTTCAATTCAAAGATTGTAAAGGAACTAACAACGCTCATAAAAAATGAGCACCCTATAGAATTCCCACACGATTAATATTTATAAAAACAACTGGATGATCATAGTACTGAATTAAAAATTGTTCAACCAATTTCAGTAACACAGTCCGAAAAGGTTACAGTAACATTTTAATCACTTTCTTGAGTGACTACTCCAAACAAAACATTCTTGAAAATCAAAATTTTCCTTTATTCTTTAACTTTCAATCGCTCATTATAAATGATGACAACCCCTTCTTATCTGAGAAGTTTCCAACAGCATCCTTTCCACTCTTCAACGTCTA
Source organism: Platycnemis pennipes (assembly GCA_933228895.1). Lineage (NCBI taxonomy): Eukaryota > Metazoa > Arthropoda > Insecta > Odonata > Platycnemididae > Platycnemis > Platycnemis pennipes. The sequence continues at coordinate 17,614,993 of OW121856.1, forward strand.
GTACGCTTTCGCTCAAGAGGAAATATTTCAGACATATAAGTCTAGCGTAACATCTGAGGCTTTCCCGGAAAATGCTTAAGATATAGATTTCTCGGGTTTCTATCCGGGTGAAGGTGTTTCGTGTGAAGGGTAAAACATGTTGAAGATGAAGTCCTTCATATATTTGGAGGTAAAAATAGAAAAATATATATCTCCTCAGCAGTTTCTCAATGCCCTGAAGACGATGGCAGACCACGCCCTCGAAACACCGGTGCCGTTAAATACCTTCACTCGGAAAGAAACCTGAGCACTCTTTATCACATTGTCTAGCATTAGTCATACTCTTTTGTGGTTGCAGAGGTAATTAAGGTCCATTTTCTTTAGTTTTACTCCATTTAAAAAAGGCAAAAAGTTGATTTTAAGTAGTCCGCGCAATATACCCTGCACAAGGTGATGAATGAGTGCAATTGAAATAATCTTATCTCTAACTTGGCTCCTATAAAGACTTATGCCCTGAGAAGGAAACTACAGCAAAATAGGGAACGGAATCAAAAAAGCTGGAATTTTTTGCATTAGCTCAGTGAAGGCCGGTGAAAAAAAAATTGAAATGGAAAAAAATACATTTTCCTCGCAACTCGGAAGACAAGAGTGAATAATGCGAGTAGTTGAGCTGAAATTGAAAGGAAGACGGATGAGGGGAACATTCTTCAAACACGAAAGAAGGCGAGAAGAATCGATGAGGTGAGACTGAATTAGAGAATGATAAAGTCTGGACGCTCAATTGTCATTTTGCAAACCTTATAACATGTTGAAGATAAAGTCCTTCATGTGTTCCGGGGAAAAAAAGAAAAAAATTCCCAGCAGCTACTCAATATACGTAAAGAACTTATGGTATTCAAGGAGCTTATTTTCTGAAAAACTGGCATGCTTCTTAAAACACAATTGATTTGGGAGTTGTCGAAAAAAGTTTCAAAAAATTGCACAGAAATGCTTCTGAAAAATACTTGTTACTCCATTAACGAGTACTATCTGCGCCCTTAGATACCTGCTTTCAAGAATATCGTGGAATAAATCAATGTATAGATTATACTTAACAAACTTCATTTATACGCAGTCCTCAATGACGTGGTTTCCAATTCGTTTGACGTTTTATTTCAGGTAGCCGGGAAAACACCTAGGGCTGCCGTAAAATTATAGCTGAAAAAGAAAAAGTGTTTAGCCGGACAAACTTCTGAATTGGATTCTCTTCAGCCCATCAGATACGAACAGTAATGTGAAGAGTCGATCAATGGAGAAGAAAGTTTAATCTGATTATCAAAAATGACGGATAATCCGCATATGTCCGTTTAAACACACAAAATAAGTAGTATTTAATCGAATAGGAGTTTAGCGTGTCCCTGAAGCTAATTTAACTTAATTGAAGCAATATTATTAAACTTTTAAAAATCTTGATTGTAACCAAGTAACAATTAATTCAGGAGTAGTTTGACAAATGGCAGTTAGAAGCTTAACCTTAAAAAGTGTGTAGGTAGCTATCAATTTTTGGAGGAGGAATAATTCGATAGAGCGATCCTATAAAATTAGTAACACGAAGATTGAAAGCGTTGAAACCATAAGGTATTTAGGTGTAACCTTCACTAAAGATTTATCGTGGGGAAGACATATCCGGGAAATATGCGGCCGAGCGAAGAGAAAGCTAGGATTTATAAAAAGAGTACTTGGTAAATGTGACGAGAAGACAAAAGAGCGAAGTTACTTTTCATTAGTTAGGCCCCACCTTGAGTATGTAGCCAATGTATGGGATCCGTATGAATTCATCTACATCTACATAATACTCTGCAAGCCACCATAAAGGTGTGTGGCAGGGGGTGAACTCTCACCAAACATGCACTACATATCATGCATAAAAAAAGGATTAGTACTTGTATAGGTACTGTTCAAAAGTACGCTATTTAAATTTATTAGGTTTAATCAGAGAGCTAGGCAATACAGATTAAATTTACTGCAGATACTTAGAACAGATAGCAATACTGAAGATGTTAGACATACATTAAAACCCCTGGGAATTATGCTAGATTCGACCAAATGAATTAGAATTAGTTGAAACCATAAGGTATTTAGGTGTAACCTTCACTAAAGATTTATCGTGGGGAAGACATATCCGGGAAATATGCGGCCGAGCGAAGAGAAAGCTAGGATTTATAAAAAGAGTACTTGGTAAATGTGACGAGAAGACAAAAGAGCAAAGTTACTTTTCATTAGTTAGGCCCCACCTTGAGTATGTAGCCAATGTATGGGATCCGTATGAATTCATCTACATCTACATAATACTCTGCAAGCCACCATAAAGGTGTGTGGCAGGGGGTGAACTCTCACCAAACATGCACTACATATCATGCATAAAAAAAGGATTAGTACTCGTATAGGTACTGTTCAAAAGTACGCTATTTAAATTTATTAGGTTTAATCAGAGAGCTAGGCAATACAGATTAAATTTACTGCAGATACTTAGAACAGATAGCAATACTGAAGATGTTAGACATACATTAAAACCCCTGGGAATTATGCTAGATTCGACCAAATGAATTAGATGTAAGGTGCAGAATTTTTTGATGTAATGTGTAATTAAATAATAATAAATTGTCCGAATTTTACTATCGTACCGATTGATTCAAAATGCCATTTTCCCCGTGCTATAAGAGAACACTATAGGCAGCATAGCAGAGGGATAGGTAGGCGAAATATTGGTAGAGTAGTTTATAGTGTATGAAGTGTAGATGCATGTATTAACTACAAATGCCTTTAATACTACATAGGTACTAACCATCTAGCTGCATGTGACCCTAATGTGTATCCATTTAGTAGCCTAGTTCATGTCATTAGTGCATGTCTGGTAATATTCACTCCCTGACACACACTCTTGTGGTGGCTGGCAATGTATTGCGTTGATAACGAAGTACATGAATGCCAGTCTGAAAAATGCCGCATGCTCCAAAAAAGTTTGAGTAAGTATCTCTGCCATAGTCACATACAATAGCATTTAACGAATTCACTTCTGGCGCCAGATTTTTTATTGTGTACGAAGCAATACTTTCTGCTGCATTCAACTAGGATACGTTTCGTTACGTTATCTCTTGTCGCGCATTCTATGGATGGCTCTAAGGGAGCATGTTTAGTTATATACTATCCAGATAATAAAATAATAATAATAATTTTTATTAACATCATCGAGATGCAACATCCATGAGTTTCGTCAAAATATTACAGCACAATATTTACAAGCAGTTTGGCAGGTATACAGAGGTTGCCTATAAATAAATAAATGAAACCAAATACATATCCATATCAGATTACGAAAAAGGGAGAAGAAATACATACATTAATGAAATTCATCAGATATATACTCGCTTAAGCTATAATAACTTTTATGAATTATCATTTTTTTAAATTTGGACTTGAAGCATGATGATGAGGAAATGGAGCGAATTTCTATTGGAACCTTGTTATAAACTGTGGAAATGGAGTGATATAGGCCTTTCAGACATAGACTGTAGGAATATTGTTGGCTATGTACGTCATTTCTAGAGCGAGTGTAGTGATTATGAAAGCTAGAGTTAACAGGGAAAAAATGGGGATAGTTTCTTACAAACATCGCACAGGTAAGTATATAAATATAGGGGAGTGTTAAAATACCAAGAGATACAAATAGTGGTCTACCTGGGGTGCGAATAGGGACTTTACTGATAGCTTTAATAGCTTGTTTCTGGAGTGAGAAAGCTTTCATGGAAAGATATGAATTTCCACAAAATATAATGCCGTAAGACACATGAGAGTGTACCTTTGCATAGAAAAGCGTTGTGAGTGTGTTGGTAGACACTACAGGAGCAAGCTTTCTGATCATGAAAAGACCAACAGAGAGCTTCTTGTTCAGTGCTAAAACATGTGAAGACCAGTCAAGAGTATCACAAATGTGAATACCAAGACATTTCATTGACGAAGAAAAGTTGAGCAATGGACCAGGGGGTAATCCTGGGGCTTGTATTCGATACTACGCCTCACAGACGTACGGAAAAGCATAAGAAAGAATAATGCAGAATGTTCTAGGAATTCACTTTTCTCGTAGACGCATATACTTATACGGATTTACGGACCGAAAGAAGAAACGTGAGAAAAAACAGCAAACCACCGAACGCTCTTTTTTAATCCACTTTCCCTCTTTCGCCCACATTCTTCAATCTCTTCCTTTTTAATGGATGGTGGCCTTTGCCTCCTTTTTCACACGACTCTGAGGTATTGGGCAGGCCGGAGATGTAAGTTCAAATATATTCAGCCCTACTCGAGGTTCTGAGCATATTTATTGCCCTCACCAGCTGCTCATGGAGATAAAACATGGGCCTTCATCTTTTCCAGCGCTTCTGTATATTCTAGGTACTTCCTCGGTTGCTTCATTTATGCCGCAAAACTTGAGCAACATGACGATAAATCTACATCCACGCAATGCCCTGCACGTCACCCAGAGGGTGTGCGGCAGACGGTGAAGATCAAGACTACTATTTCGGACCATGGTAGATAATAGAGTCACGTGTGGCTAGATGGCTAGTATCTACACAGTAATAAAAGGATTATTATTACAAACACCCTCTTGATGGCTAGCAGGGTGACAATACTGGTGGATCTACCTCCCAAAATTATTTTATTATCGCATAATAAATCTAATTTTTTGTGCATCAATCAGGCTATAACCATTGATTAAAATAAAAAATGAACTTCAAATATTCCACGTGTGTGTGAAAAAATATTTTATAGCCAAATTTGTTTTATTATCGCATAATAAAACTCATTTTTGTGCATCAATCAGGCTGTAACCATAAAAAAATGCACTTCAAATATTCCACGTGTATGTGAAAAAATATTGTATGGCCTACCACTCTGAACTTCATCGACAATATTTTAAATAATATTGCCCTTTTTGCTCGTGAAATCTTATAAAGTGCATTGATTTAATTTTAACCATGTCGCAGCTCCACGAAGTCAATCCATCTACGATTATCTTGATAGCATCGATTTGTTTACGTAGTAGTATTGCTGTCATAAACCGTGACTTCCATATCACCGAGCCTTAAATGTGACTGTTCCGTTACAAAAACTGTGCTTTTAAAATGTGATTGCGATCATATTTTAGGGGGCTGATCATACGTCTTTACGTTAACGTTACAAAGCACATAGTGAGCACTGATTAGTCTGTTACTATATTGTGAAGGCATCAAATACCAATGTTCAAAATGGCAAAAAAGAGGAAAACTAGTGAGTGTGTTTTAAATACTCCATTACAAGTTACCATTTTTGGAGAAGAAGTTTCGTATTTCTCAGCCATATGTATTAATTTTTAATAGACATCTTCAAAAGTTTATAAAGACTCTTCAATCAAATAGTTACATCAATAGACGTCAAAAATTTTTATGATAAACTTTTGAAGATATTTCGTCAAAACATATATGGCTAAGAAATAAAACAGTACATCTCTTTAAATGGTAACTTGAAATAAAATAGTAAAAGACTTTAACTGCTTTTTCTCCTTTTCTCCAATGTGAATATTGGAAGTTGCCACAAGGTAATCACCGACCAATCAGTGAATGCGATCACAATGTGCTCAACGGAGCGAGCGGCAGTTGTCAGCGGCAACGCCATAGATCACAGATTTCTCGTACTCACAATTCACAGGTCTCTCCGGAACGGTGGCACAAGTTGTGACTGTTACTTTTACATACCTGTGGATTACAGTTTGCGGTGTATCATTCATTACTTCGTAGTAGTCGTAAAAAAAGTCACGATCGAATTGTGGCGCTTACGATGATACCATGAGGTCTTTAATCACTGTAAAATCTGATTTTCAGTGCGATCTGAATTTAAACGCTGTCGGATTTTACGGTAGTGGTCTAAATTTAAGACTCAACATGCGTGAAAATCAGACACACCGTCTTATTTTAAGAACTTAACAACAGCATATTGAAAATAAGATCTGAAATTCAGATCACCCGGGCTGAAAATAAGTAAGCGTTGGTTGGCTCCGCAATTGGAGCTAACCTACCCCATGCTGAATTTAAGACCAGGACTATCTTAAACTCAGCATGGTCTAATATTCAGTCCTGCGCCTCTCTTAAAATAAGACAGCCCCTGAAAGTAGGTTTGAATTTCAGTAGCAACACGCATTATTACCAGACTAGGGCTGTCTTAAATTCAGCATGAGCCTATCTTAAAATAGGTCTTATCTGATCTGATTTTCAGTCATTCGCCTGCCTTATTTTTAGACAAGATATAAGTGCTGAAATCCAACATGCACTGTCTTAAAAATGTTGCATCTGATATTCATATCGCTATTGTACCTTAAAATAAATTAATTTTTTTACAGTGATGTTTGAAGGCGTTACGCGAAAGAGGCGCAGCGCCGAGGTGAATTAATATTTTCTCAGAAAAAACACACGAAGAGAAACTTCTTCGGATTTTCCTCTGTCCACATATTTCCATTTTTTATATGGAGGAGAAGTTTCTAGTGAAAGGGAGAAGGATGGGTCCTTGAGCGGCTGCTGCCCTTACGGGCGCAGGCGGGGGGCGTATGCCGCAGAGAGGGCCGCTCACCGCAGAAAACCCTGCCGCCCCTTACACACCCCATTGCCGCTCTGAGTCCAAACCCTCCTTCTTTTCACTACGAGGACCATTTCATGTTCATATGCATCTATGGACGCAGAAACTCCATGATAAATGCTTTGCCCTTTTGCAATAGTCAAAATATCTATTAGTCATCAATTTATAAATAAAAACACGTTCTTTCGTAGGCATGCCAATGAAATAGATTTTGAGAAATTTATGGTGAGGAGACCTTGCTTAAAAGGTCATTTTCCGTGAACTGCTCATGGAAATGTTAGTTGCAGTCGAAGTTATCTGATGAGATGAAATAAAATGGCTAAATTTCGACTCTAACAGCTTTTGCTATTTACGCTGGTTAACGTGTGTATTTATTTGTATTGTGCAAATTGATTGAAGACCAGGGCAGGGCGAATATGTGCAGGACGAAATTTTTTTAAAAGCCTGGAAGGGAAAAAACATCGTTTTAATTTCATGTAAATACGGCAAGTACCATTTATTTGGGAATGAACACGGATGCAAATAAGTTTGATCAATATTTAACGCGTTAAGGTGACTTAAAATTTACCTCATTTGGAAATGGCTGTCATTTAATACGGTAGACTGGACCATAATCACAAAATTTGAGAAATGGTAAGCGAAAATGACATTCAAAATTTCCTTCTTCCCTCCTACAATTAGGGATATAAATAGCGGTAAATATACCTATCCAACAGCAAATATATAAGTGAATCAATGGATAGCATAGGTAGTTGCATGTTGATATAAGGGCTTTAAGCTAACCCAACTAACAGTATGATTTTGCATTCTTGCTTTGCTATTTTTATCTTTTTCAAATTGTTGTGTTACGACTGCATTATAGTTACTAATTATTTATAAGTAAAATATGTAATACATCTTTGGTGTGACTTCGCCCCCTTCGACATTAACTTCCATTCCACTTCCATGTTAACAATATTTCTCGCAAAATCAACACAATCTTACACCAGCTCAAAGTGCATTCAAAATTTCTTCCCCAACACACTAGGAAAATGCTTATTTCATCGTTAGTTTACCCCACTATTGATTACTGTTGCCTTGTTTACAATGACCTGAATGAAGAAGATAACACCACACTACACCGGGCTCTAAATTCATGCATCAGGTTTATTTTTAATATTCGTAGAGATGTCCACTTGACCACCTATTACAATGAACTTTGATGGCTCAATGTTAAGACCCGAAGTAAATACTTCCTCGGGTGCTTCTTGTACTCCCTGTTCAAAGAAAAATCTCCTAAATATCTTTTCGACATGTTTGCTGCCAAACCTTCCACTAGAGAGATGTGTACCAGATGTGATCCTGAGTTTTTATATTTTCCTGGTCATCGCTCAACGAAGTTCCAAAATTCATTTATAGTCACTGCGTGTCATCTCTGGAACACCTTGCCCAAAAGCATAAAAAACTGTTCTTCCGTTGCTAGCTTTAAGATGAAATATTATGAAATGTTACTCTCTGATCACTAAATGTCATATTCATATCCTGAAAATCAAGAAATGTATGTATATGTAATTTGTTATACGAGGTCCTAACGATGTCGCATTTGTCCTTTTTACATGCCAATTGTTTTAATTTATATTTAATTTGTCACAGCTTTTATATTGTATGGATTGTCTGATTTATTTTTTTTTTGTTGCTCGTATAACTATGTACATTGTCTTTTGTCCTTAAGGGGCACAGCCCTGGGACAATTAATAATAAACATTCATTCCACAAACCTTTATCGTGGCTTGCAGAGTATTATGTCGATGTAGATGTAAAAGAGGGAATTATATTAAAGCTAAGAGATCCATTTCAGAGGTCCGAAGTAAGGATTTATTCAAGAATTGTAGATATATAGATTTAGTACCTACTTAAGAAGAGTAACTTACTTTTAAAAAAATTCCAAGGAGAAAATGATTAGCAGTCACTATAATCAGCATCACAATCACATGGAGATATCAGGATAGGATGTAAAATTGAGGATGAACAGCAAAGAAAAGTCGAAACATAGAAGAATAGATCGTATGAGGTACGACTTAAAGGCGAACTTCTGGATAGTCAAGAGTTTCCGGGCGTCTGAGTTCTGAAGAGGCAGAGTCATCTTAACCGTCGTATGGTGGAGCAAAAAATACTGCATCGGTGATTGTAATGAAAATCTTCTATCCTTTCGCAGAACAGATCTAGGAAACAGTAAACGGTGTTTAACATATTCAACAGCAAATTATTCTTTAATGTCACCACAAGGACCATCATTCAATGAAGATGCAGGGAAATACGGCCGTATGGGAGAAAGAGAAGACTTAGAACACTGAAATGGGAAGAGGTAGGAAGAAACGAGTGAATCTGAAGAAAAGGCTTAATTTTCGAGTGCCTTATTTCACGTCCTGACAATCACACAACCTTTTCCTAGGAATACTACTGTAATAGAGCCTTTCGGGTTGAGAAGGTCGTTCCGAAAAGTGGAAATAATATAATTTTTTTATATTTTCAGCATTTATAGAACAAAAGTTCCTCTATCTAATAAAGTAAAGATATTTACACCAACCCATATTCCTTTTTGTACAAATTGCATTATAAATTGCAAACGATTAACGGCGAGAATGACCGTCACATGGGAATATAACGTTTAAAAATACCATATTGACATGTCACTTTTGCAAAAAACTGCAATTTTATGCGTAATTTCACAAGGAATAAAATGAGACGGAAAAAAAGGCATCAACCTACCGTATTTTTCGCTAAATGCACCAATTTCTGCGCTTATAGCAGACGAAATGTATTAGTTGACTTCAAGTGGTGCTGCGGTCGTGTTGCCAAAATGGTTGGCGTATGAATAATATCATTACAAATGAGATATTAAAGAATATTTCAATAAATATTATAACATAACGTTTGATAGTAATATTCTGGTGTTCTACATTAGTAAATTCATTGAGTACATGAATTTATTTCTGTAACGAAAATGCTGAATTGGCTCCATCGTCGAGCTGATTAAAATTATCATAAAAAATAAATCCTTAGACTTCCCATCGTATTTCTTATGATAGGTACTTAAGACTTTCAATAGCTTAGGTAAATTTCTTTGTGAAGTAAGAATCACTTATCAGGTATACACTCGTACTTAAATTAATAAGATTCCTTAGACAACTTGACTCAAGCAGTCACGAGCCAACCTCCGTAAGAGTTCATCTATCCGCGCCAAGATTTGGGGTTTTGGCGGACGGAAGTATTTTTAAGAAAGCAGGTTTACCATGATGTAATTTTCTAATTTTTTTGCACTAGCATAGTTGAGCAATGAACCAGTCTCAACACTGTACCCTTCTTTCGTGCGATGAAGGAGCAATTGACTTAGTTAGTACACAATACAAAATGAAGAGAACTTCAATTTTTTTCGTAAATCTACCAATCGTGGCCTGCAAAAAATGCCCCTCGGTGCCCCGTCATGATACTTGTACAGATACATATTATGGAGTTACAAAAAGCGTTTGGCGTCAAATTTATTTGCAACTACTCGCGCCCTTTTGGACTCTTTGGACTCGCGCCTTATTTGCTAAGGTTACCACCGGCATTGCAAGCCGGTCCCCACGCAATGCGACGCACTGCAGCTATTGTATGGCAGGCAATGTCCTGGATCCTCAGTCCAAAAAAACGATTAATTGCTTGCAACGATGAACAGAAATGAATACACTGTAATCTTCTTTTTTCCCACTAGCTCTAACCTCACCCCAAAAATCGGAGTCACAGCTTGCTACTCTGCATGTTTACGTTTGAGCACAATAACTTTCACTTAAGAGGCAAAGATAAGGATTAATGAAATATGCTTACGGAATAAATTCATCTCCACATATTGCATATATGAATGTTCGCGTATTATCGCTCGTCATGTCTTGACGTGTTTTGACAGCCAACGTCCGCTGCGGAGTATACTGGCTAATAGGCATGTTACCAATAAAATATTGAAAATGCTGAAATCTCCACCTTACTAGGTGTTTCATTCCCTTCGTCATTGTCCGATAGCCCACGTTGTCTACCTTCGGATACATTCAAGGATCAAACCTTTGGATTTCGCGTTAACATTGAAGTTTGCGTGGCCTAAAAGGGTTGGTTTTAGAATATCTTTGGTTCCTTGGGTAAGAAATGCAGATGAAAAATTCAGTTGTATTACCTATGTTACTGAAGTAGTATAGAAGTGTTCTGGTGGTTTTTACTTTTTTTATCCCTACCTCTCCATTAATTAGTGTAATTGTTTGTTGGTTCATAATTATATTGTAAGTGCGCGGACATTTTATCACAGAATGTACATTTTAAGTATTTAATGAAGTGCCTACTTAGTGCAACTCATTTATCTACTCCTACGTGTTATGTAACATAATGGCTTCCAACGGAATAACGCGTCGCTAATTTCATTAAGATTATCGTAAAAAAAGAAGAATAAAATGAATGCATTGACATTAAAATATTTTAAAGCATAAAAATTTTAAAAGTAAATTATTATCATTATGGCTCAAAACATGTTTATTTCTTCCAGTTCATCAAAGACATATCGTCTGTAATATGAATAACAAAATGCAATCAGTCCTTACTCCAACAGAAAACTTTCTAAACATTCCTTCTCCGATCAGCGGAACATATGTTGGCATACCTTAATGCCACGCTCATGTATCAGAACCTTACGTGGGACTGTTATCCTTTTTTCAGCAGTTCTCCTCAGAGTTCTTCCTGTTAATGAATGGTGCGATGCCATGGCTTCACCATCGCAGCATATGGACTCTCAACGTAAAAATTTCTACATGCTGTAAATTTAACCAGCTCCTGACGATGGAATGAAACTAGAAAGTAACGTGTTCGTGCAAATGAAGATAATTAACACGTAACACCAAAAACATAATACCTTTAATGCATTTCATAAATATACAATAATCATGAGTAAACATTTCATAAGAACATATATCTGGAGCATGTATCTTTACGGCAATGAGGCATGAACGATGACAGCAGCGGAGAATTCATGGCTGGAAGCATTTGATATGTGGTGCTACCAAAGAATGATGAAGACAAAATAGATCTACTGAGTGAAAAATGAAGAAGTTTTAAAAAGAGTGGGAGAATAGAGAAGTTTGGTGACAACTCTAACAATAAGACGGAACAACTTAATCGGCTTAAGGCAGTATGGACTGATAAAGACAATCATCGAGGGAAAAGTGAACGTGAAGAATGGAAAAGGCAGGCCTTGTATGAGATATACATGGAACAGGTCGTGAAGGATGTGGAAGAGAGGAATTACGTTAATATGAAGAGGTTGGCTCATAGGAGAATCCAGTGGAGGGCTCTGTCAAACCAATCTTAGTATTTTTGACCGATGATAATGAGAGGGTCTACGGCCCAGTTGGCCTCCATATAATGAGAGAGACATTTTTCAATGAGGGAAGAATTATCACACATACGACAGTTTCTTTGCAAAGAAGACAGATTAAATTAGAAAAGTGTTAACTCCAAATAACAACCCAAACACAAATAGTTACTAAAGACAACCTCAACTAAAAAATAAATATTTTTACTGTTGATAGTAACGCAAACGGCTTCTATAAAATTAGGAATATTATATGCATGTGATTTTTCTTACTCAGAAAAAAGACGAATAAATCTTGTGCATTTAATTTGAAGAAACGTGCAGCTATTTGTATACACCTAATTACCTAAAATTACTCATGTATGTACGATTGCTTCATAAATGTAATTAGGTTTTTCCATTGTCATATAAACGAGAAAGCAATCTCGGCGTGTAGAATATTAAAATAGCAGTCTATCGTTCAAAGCTGAAAATGTATAATTATCTCGGTAAACACCATTTAATATTATTGGCCCCATTTGCAGGTTTCATGCTGATATGGTGACAGATTGTTTAATGGTAACGGATTCGAGTGCATAATTTAAATTATTATTTTTCCACTTCGCATAGTGACGATTTTTTGCGTCACTTAGCGCGCGTGAAAAAGTGTCTTCACCTCGCCGAGCCATTCAAGGTGGGATTTTATATTCAACGGCCCTTTTTCCCATCAGGTTCCCTTATCAAAGCCTAACATGTGGCCCCCATTCAGAGTTCATTCATGAGGTAGCATGCATGTGGTCACATTCTCTGTCCACTTCAATTAACGCTTATCTATCTTGCATGACTCCATTAGCAGCCATTTAATACTTAACGTGAACCCCGCGGGGCCATCTCAGAGCTCATTATCACTTCGTCCACATTGGGAAGGATAACTTCTCATTTGCAAGTTCCACCGCTCCATTTCATCTCTCTACAAACTGCAATTCACACACTAAAACCCTGTGCCTAATTCAATAATTTTAATCCTTCTCCACGTGAAAATATCTTTACGCTACTGAGTAATGTAAAGATGGCATGCAGTGGAGAGGTTGTATCGTTCAAAATAGAATATAATAAATGAGGGCGTTCACTTGGAACCGAAATCGCAATTTTGTATACGAAATCGTCAGATGGAAACGAAAAAAGAATTTCAGTGAAAAAATTAATCTTCTAACCACAACCATTCACTCATAAATCAAAAATTTAAATAAGTAAAAGGTAATGCCCACCGAAAAAGCTGCTGTGATAACATTGACGTCATTTTCCTCACGTCCTTGACTGCTTTTCGGGGAAGGGAAGGGAGTAGAGGGGGCTTCTCGGAAGGTTTGCTCGCACAGATGCAGTCGCAACTGCTCCTATTGGCAGAGTCAGCTGTGCTCGCCCCATTGTAATAAGGCAAGTAGCTTCGCGGGCTCAGTTGTGATTGGACGAAGTCGATATACGTCAGAGGTTGCACCACGGCCACTTTTCCGAAAGGGTTAAAAACATCAGTTTTTCGCCACTTATAACTCGGGAAATAATTGACGAATCAAAAAACAAAAAAACACGTGTCTTTATATTTTAAAAACTCCTTCAGATTCGGCAATAAAAAATATGGTAAACGACCCCATTATCCCTTTCACGCATGATAGGTAATGCATGTTTGGTGTGAAATCACCCCCTTCCACACACCTTTATGCTATCTTGCAGGATACTATATAGAGGTATCATTTATTCAGAATCGTAATATTTTATCCTCCAAACAGACTGTCCAAACCTGACATTATATCGAAATATTTAGCTTCATCTTTGACTGTAAGAGATCTTCAGTCTTTCATTTGCATTTCAGACTGTGGATAATTAAACTAGACAAAATACTACTTCCCATATTTTCCCACACAGGATATGATTGATTGTGGGAAAAGATCGAGAGAGGGAACAGGACACTTTATGATACCTGTCGATTAAGATGAGACTTCAAATTCCGGAAAGGATGTGATCCCTTTAGGCATCTTGTCAGAAAACGGGAAAGATAAATCAAACTTTGAGGAAAACTTGTACGCCACGAATATGTGTTAAACACCTGCAGAAATGACATGCATCATACTTTGCAAATTATATTTAATAACAGTGATTCCTACGATGGAAAATGGAATGAAATATGATGGATGTGATATGGAAAAAGTGATTCCTATGCATAAGGTATAGATATTTTTTTCTTTTACTATAATGCTAAAGTTCTGCTTTCTATTGCAAGGTTTGAAAAGTTTAAGTGATATTTACTAGAAACACATCCAATTTACCATTTTATTTTGCCCCTTTGATCCTTCCATGTATTCAGATTTACTACTACAGATTTCATTAAATATTCGTGAATATCTAATGAAAGTTTTGACTTTTGACCAGAGGTAAATAGCTATTAGACATTCAATTTTGTTTTAGGTGCTTCAACTGCTTGTGCTACATCGCTTGCTCGCCAATAAACTTACGCTTAATTTTGGACAAAAACGACGTCTACCCCCCTGTAGTGATTTCCAACCCAGCACTCTACCGTTAACTACCTACAATTTAATTTTCTCTCAGCATTGGCGTAATAACCTGTTCAGAACCAAGTAACGAACATTTACAATATCGTAGTACCTTACAAGAGAAAATTTATTTGATTACCAACAGTAAGAACAACACGATGATTGGAAAAAATTATTGAAGAAACTTAATCCTTCCGCAGGTAAACTGTTTTAAAGCACAAGTTAACTACTTTAAGTACCAACTGCTTAGAAATAATATAGTTTTCCTGTGGAACACATAATTTCTTCTATTCATTTTTTTTATTGATCATGGAATTTCACAAACTCTTGCTTCAACAATCCACTTGAACAACAACCCGTGTTAATTATTGTGCACCAGGATAAATGAAACAAGTACTGCCACCACTGTATACGTAAATTATATTATGTTCTCGAATTTAATAATACATCGGCATTCCAAATTTGAAAATATTATCTCAAAATATTACTTTACTCTTTTTAACGAAAAGGAGACGGTCTGAATACGAAGGAATTTATTGGCAGAACATGCAAAATTCTTTATGCTTTTCTTCATTCACCCTTAAACAAACCAAAGGTTATGGCGCTTCTATCTAACTTTCAATTTCACTTCAGAATGCTTCTTAAATAAAGGGTGAGGTAGAAAGTTACGCATTTCAACGTTTACCATCCCATTAACCTCATTTCGAAGTTCTCCACGGCTCGAATGCTAAATTCTCCAGCGTATCTCCATTCCACTTTCAAACCTCCCACCGTTTCCATCGCCTTAACCATCACTCTGAAAATCTTCGTTCAAGTTCTTAGATATTCCGCTAGGGTGCAAACTGCTCGAGTCAACCACATAAAATCATTATTGCACACGGAGAGAACTGTTTTACCGCAACCATGGAGTTCGAGTCAGGAACCAAAAAATCAGGGTTAGCTGATGTGCTAAACCATGTGCTACAAAAATAATAGCTTAATTCTTTCATAGAAGGAAGTATATGCACATCGAAACTGTAGTTGTAGTAACTTGTATGTCCATACATACGTTAAGTTGTGTCATGTGAAACTCAACTTGCTCTCTTTTCCCACGATATTTTAGTTTCTGGCGAAAATAATATTCCAGTCGATGCTATATTTCTCCATTTCAAAAAGCTTTTCACAAGGATTCTCATAGCAAACTAATCTTGAAATTAAAATCTTATGGGTTAGACTGTAACATTATAAAATGGTTGACTGATTTTCTGCATGATCAGGTGCAGAGGGTTATTTTGGACGGTGTTACCTCACCGGCAATTAAAGTCACTTAGGGTATCTCACAAGGTAGTGTGATTGGTCCACTCCTATTCCTTCTGTACATATATGATATCAAAAAGGTGGTAAAAAGTAAGCTTCGTCTATTTGCCGATGACGCAGTAGTGTACAGGGAAATTCTAAGCCCAAACGATAAGCAATATTTAAATGATGACCTACAAGCATTCTAAAATTGGTGTGATACATGGCAGCTAGAATTAAATTTTAAAATATGTGTAGTAATGAATTTTTGGAAAAAGAATAGTTCTCCTAGCACATGCAAAATAAGTAATAATGAAATAACAAACGTGGAATCATTTAATATCTTGGAATAAGACAAACACATGATCTTTCCAGGGGTAAACATATACGTGAAATAATGGGTAAAGCTAATCGTAAACTGGGTTTCATCAAAAGAGTATTGGGTAAATGTGACGATCATGTACGAGAAATCAACTACTTTCCCCTTGTTAGACCTCATTTGGAATATGCTGCCAGTGTATGGGATCCCTACGAAATCGGTCTAAGTAATGAACTTGAACGTGTGCAGCGAAGATCGGCAATATTTGTCAAGGGACGGTTCGATAATTATATTAGCGTAACCAGTCTATTAAATGAAATGGGAATCATTGTCAGATCGCAGGCTGAATTTTAGATTTAATCTCTTAAACAAATTCCAAGACAATATTTTCAGTGATGATGTTAAAAATATTTTACGAACCGCAACTTACTATGGCAGACTGGACCATAATCATAAAATTAGAGAAATTGACCGAACTGACCGATTCAAAATGTCCTTTTTCCCTCGTACAATTAGAGATACGAATAACGGTAAGTATGTCCTATCGGAGAGTAGCAATGAATAGCATTGGTAGCTGCATGTTGGTATGAGTACTTAAAGCTAACCCTACTAACAGAATTTTTTTGTATGCTTGTTTTACAACTTCTATCTTTTTTAAACAGTGTAGTTCTGACTACTATATTAATACTATTCCTTTTTTATGCATGATATGTAGAGCATGTTTGGTGAGAAATCATCCCCTGCCACACACCCTTGTGGTGGCTTGCAGGGTATTATGTAGATGTAGATGTAGATGTTAAGGTAGTGAATCAGTGCCCTTAAAAATGGGCTTCACAGAAATCACAAGTAGAACGCTTCCGTTTCCGCTGTTCCTCTAAAAAATGGAAATATAAACTATTGATGAAATGGTAGAAAAGACCTTTCTTTCCTCCTATTGTGTTACAATAGTATCGTGGTACAACTATTTTGGTTAGCGCATTGGTGAAACATAGAAACTATTCCTAAAGGAATTCATTATGGAATGTATTTCATACCTTTTATACTTGAAATTGAAGTTTATTTTTACCACTTCAAGTTCTAATAATAAACGCCAATTGCATTTGGTTGATGTTTCTGGTGTAATTTCATGAAATTTGCTAATATTCACTATGATTGATACGATACACTTTGTAATTCCTCAATAATTTTATTTCACAAAACTACCATGGTTTAAACGGTTGACGTCGTCTTCAGGCGAGCGACTTAATACGGTATACTTTATTTTAACTTCACACTACAACCATGGTTTTGACGGTAGATGTTGAAACCATAGTCGTAGTGAATTATTGTGGAATTACAACGTTTATCCTGTCATTCATAATTTTTACCAGCAAATTCTCTTAAGTTACGCCATAAACTGCCAATCTTATCCAGTGTGATTGTAACGTAACTAAGGCCAGCCTTTACAGAAGGCTGGCCTCTTCCTAATACCGTATTGCGACCTGAAGATGACGTTTACCGTCGAAACCATGGTGATAGTGTGAAATTAAATCATTGTGAAGTTAAAAGGTCATTCTATCATTCATAATGAGTGCCAATTGCATTCATCATTAATTACTTCATCACCACAGCGTTTGCTTCCAATCCATTTTTGCGAGATAGAGCTGCACTTACAATAATGGTGAGAGTAGACATACGGGTGTAGAACCTATATACTTGGTTAGTTATCGGTCCCATCCCGAGGGCCCATATTCGGTTCCCGGCAGAGGCGGTTTTTTTCAGTGGCAAACCGGTCCCTACTTGAGTGGAGGGCATCTCAGGTTCAGTACACCGTCCGTCGGATGGGACGTTAAGCCGTGGTCCCCTTGGCGCCTGTCGTCAAGAGTAGGCTAATGCTGACACCGGGTTTCTCTCCACCCTTTGCTCCATTACCTTAAACGTTGCTATCGTTACCCAATTACCCACCTATTCTTAATGGTGCAAGTTGACTCAGCTGTCGGTTGCCACCCCTCAATAACTAACTAACTAAAGTCGTTTGCACACGCACTTCTAGTCTTGCAAAAACTCATGGGGGACTAACTGCAACCTACCTCAAATATAAGGAGTACGATCTAAAATAGATCCATTTCCTAGTATAGCATATAATCCGTATATGCGACAGTGGTTTACTAATTATTTCAATAAAAATATCACGCAGAATGCATGAGAGCTATGATTCATTAGAGCTATGATTGAATTTTCCTCGAAAATTGCCCCACAGTTTTCTCGTCCACAGAGTTGGATTACGAAAAATTACCCTATCACAAACTCAGAAGAGGGAACTGCGCAGAAAAAATCAAAACTTTAACATTTTCCAATTATAATTAGTTCGGAAGAACTTCGGCGACGGAGAGATTTTTGTGGGCAACAGTGGGCAGTGATTAACGCGGAGATATCGAGCGTCACTAGGGCGGAACAAAAATCTGGCCGTAACTCACGTTCCCGATCAAAATCGGACTTCTTAAAACTTTAAATCTCCATTTCATCTACCCCTCCTTCCCTACTGTGGACTCCTTTTTTGGCAAAATATCCATTTTAAATATCCCTTCCCAACTTTCACCACCGCATTATTCAAGAGAGGGCAGGGTTCAGATCGGGGAATCCCACTTGTCCCTGTCGACCCCTGACCCCTCCACGAACAGCTCCTGCCTCACCACCGTAGCCTCCACACCACTCTCTGCTCACCCCTTTCGCACAGCATACATATACCCAACCGGGGGTTACCTTTTTTTATCTCGACCTACCTTCCCATCTCTCCCACACGTCACCGAGACCGCCATAACTTTCCCGACCCGTGATTTGATTCTCATCCTGAAGTTGATGAAGCGGACGCCATCCTAATGGATGGCGTGAAACATCAGACGATCGAACCTCGAGCTCTACAGGGGGTGTTGTACACACAGTCGGTTTAATGCTGAAGCGATCGCCTGTAGTCCAGTAATCACCGTCATTTCGAAGAAGGAAAATCACTTTCACCACCGGCATGATTCCGCTTTAATGATGGAGGAGTTTAGCTATCCATGCATCCAGGTCTTATTACGAATCGTAGTTAGTGTCAGATCGCAGGTTGAAATTTAGACTTAATCTCTTAAACAAATTCCAAGACCATATTTTCAGTGATGTTGTTAAACATATTTTGCGAACCCCAACTTACTATGGTAGACTGGACCATATCAATCACAAAATTAGAGAAATTGGTTGCCGAACTGGTAGATTCAAAATGTCCTTTTCTTCTCGTACAATTAGGGATATGAATGGATAATATTGGTAGCTCCATGTTCGTATAAGAGCTTGATGCTAACCCAACCCTAACAGCATGTTTTTGAATGTTTGCTTTGCTATTTTTATCTTTTTTTAAATAGTGAAGTTTAGAACAGTATATAAATACTAATCCTTTTTTATGCATGATCTGTAGTGCACGTTTGGTGAGAATTCACCCCCTGCCGCACCTTTATGGTGGCTTGCAGGGTATTATGTAGATGTAGCTGTAGTGTGTAAACTGAGATGAATCACATCCAAAAATTGAGTATGGTAGATATGCCTTCAGGTACAAAGTCCAACTGATTTTAGTCAAAAATGTACCAGGCAGGTGCATAAGTGCAAAAAGTGCTAACTATCAAATGTTTTCAGGCGTGATAAGGTTGAAGTGAATTGAAAATGAAAGTAACTAAAAGATAGTGAACACCACAGAGAATTATAGATTTTCACAAATAGTTAACGGTATTTTTAAGCTAGGCACTGTCCAATTACATTTCTATATGGTGGCTTGGAGGGAATTACGTAGATGTTGATGAAATGAGGTACTGATCCCGTCATAACTACGCTCTAAGCATGATCATTTCATCTATCTACGAGAATGCTTTGAAAGATATCAAAATCATAGTATTATAATTATTACCTTAACGTGCATGCTTACAAAAATCTAAAAATGAATGCAGTGCGACACAGATAGCCTTTCAAACAGCGAAGGCGATAAAACACGAATTTTGGCGAGAAAAAACGAACCGAGAATTTAGGATTTCCAAATAATTACACATTAAGTAACTTTGAAGAACATCATTCTCCATGCATACGATCTTGGCCTCCTTCTTAATTGAATACTGTGAGGAGAATAATTTATTATGCAATTGAAAATTATCCTATTTGTTGACCGCGTAATTCGTCAATTTATGCCTGCATATTAAATCAATAATTAAATATAATTGGGCAATGAAATTTTTATTAAGTTTATCTTCATTTTTACTCAATAGACCCACGTTGAATAATGACGTCGGACTAACTTTTGAATGGAAACACGATAAATAAATGAGCGTTTAACAAATCATAGTGCAGTTTATATCAGAGTATGCTAATCTCGGTGCCTTATAAATTCAACACTCTTAGGCGTGATATGGTGGAACAGCATTTTAAAATAAAAATGCGGTAATAGTACTGTCCACTTGAATTTTTAATGTAAATGATACACAACCCTTATTACAACGTTCCTTAGGACGTCATCATTAGGTCTACACAAGTTGTGTCTCCAATGGAAATATTTATGCATGAGCGAAGGAAAGAGGAGGGGGAATTCTTGACCAATGAAGGAGGTGGTAGTTAGGAAAGGGGGGAGATGGTGAATAACAGGGGGGGGGTTGTTATGGTACATGTGACCTTCCCGAAGATTCGAGAGTGTGGCCTAAGGGGGGTTGGTGTTGTGAAGTGTGGAGATAAGCAGAGGGGGGGAGGAGGGGAGTAGAGGCTTGGGTTGTCAGGTGGACAAGGACAGAATGGGGGAGTGAACATCTCCCCATTCTATCCTAGTAAAAAAAATTTTTTATTCAATGGGACTCACTACCTCCAACAAGAGGGTTTAGCTATGGGATCACCTTTATCCCCATTGCTGGCTGACATTTTCATGGATGATCTTGAACGTAAACTTTGTAATTCCAATTTCAACCTTTTAAACAATGTATTTTATTGGTTTAGATATGTGGACGATATTTTATGTTGTTGGACCGGCAGCCATTGGCAAGCGGATAAATTTTTAACCTTCTTAAATTCCTTGCACCCACGTATCGCTTTTACCATGGAGACAGAGTCAGAAGGTCAACTGAATTTTCTAGACCTGAGAATCTCCAGTTCACAGATCAAGCATGTCTTCGATATTTACCGTAAGCCCACATACACTGACCAAGTGATACCAGCAGATTCTTACCACCCATCATCATCATCATTGGTCAACAATCCTAGGATTGGTTTGACGCAGCTATCCACTCGATTCTTCTATCGGCCAACCTTTTCATTGTGACTTAATACTTCTCTTTTACATCCTTCACAACCTGTTTTATATATATCATACGAGGCCTGCGTTTTCCAATCTTCCCGTTCACTTTTCCCTCGACGATAGTCTTCATCAGGCCATCATGTCTCAAGATATGGCCGATTAAGTTTTCCCTTCTTCTTTTTAGAGTTGTCAGCAGACTTCTCTTTTCTCCTACTCTTCTTAGCACTTCCTCGTTACTTACTCGGTCGATCCATTTAATCTTCAGCATTCTTCTGTAGCACCACATTTGAAATGCTTCTACCCTCTTCTTCTCCGCTGCTGTCATCGTCCATGATTCACTGCCGTAAAGAAACATGCTCCAGATGTATGTTCTGATGAACTGTTTCCTTACTTCTATGCTTGTATTTCCTGATGTAAGTAGATTCTTCTTTTGATAGAATGCCCTCTTTGCCTGGGCTATTCTACTCACTATTTCTTTCTTGCTTCGTCCATCGTTGGTTACTCGCTTACCACCCAATGTCCCAAAAAACAGCCGCTTTTAACTCTATGATCCACCGAGTGTTAAATATTCCGCTTGCCAAAACCAATTTTGACTAAGAATTAAAAACCATCAGACACATCGCATCGGCCAACGGCTATAAGGCCTCCTTAGTAGATGGCATTTTAACCCTTAAGCAGGCGCGCCTCCATAACGTAACACTAGCGGGCGCGTGACGCACTGAGTGCACCATTAGCTTCATATCCCAATTCTTGGTTTTAACTTGTGCTGTCGCTCTTCATGAGAATTTTACATTATTTTTTTTAATTACTTAATTCATTACTAAATGGATATGAACTTTTATAGCTAAAAATCATTTCTGAAAGTATTTCTTAACGATATCCATTCTCGATGAGAAAAATAAAATATCATGCATCACATCACAGTAATTCCATTTCTGCATGAATTACAACGTATTGATGTCTTATAATGTAATTAACACACAAACTTCACCAATATCACACCTAATGGTACTATTTATATTTTTCCCGCGACCTCAGGTTACAAATCTTCCACGTTTTTCGATTGGCCGCTCAATTACCTCATCATTTTTGGCGGTTGGTATATTATTATTGGGATTATTGGCGGTTGCTGCATCCTTCGATAGACTGTTTATTTTTGAACGCTCAACTAAGTGATCTTTCAAAGACAGACGCTTTAAAGAACTCTTCTTTCAGTTTTTGGATTTCCATCATTTGCAAAGTAGAGCACTTACACATTTATTCCGGCAATATTCAAGAGAGGATAATGTACAGCCAATGGCCGGCCGTCTCCTTGTTCTGCGGGAAATTGAATATGTTCCGCACATGTGGTCTACTGTATTCACTCCACCTTTAGTACTGTTATAATCCATGATAGCATATGGTATCCCTGTGCTACGATCTATCTTTCCTGTATCGTTCATTGTTGATAAGGGAATGGCTGGTTTGTTTTTTTTTCTGGCGTGTAAGACACCAAAGATACATTTTTCTGAAATCCGTATAAATATAGAGTTCCCAATCGGACAGTCTTTTCTCGGAAAAAAATTCAACAAGCATGGATACGTCATTCACGTGATGAAAATCATAAAATCTCATCTCTGATACCTCGTGCAGGCCCAGGAAGGATTTTCACAATGTTTGTAGTCTTGGTTTTTGACTTTTTCTGCTGTTGTGTTCTATGCCTTGTGGAACATTGTCTTTTGTGATAAAGATGTCGTTTCTGCTTCTGACACTCCAATCATCTTCATCCTCGTGGTCAAACCCCTGCTCAGAAACCGAATCATGTTCCGAATGGACAATATCTTCATCCTCAGATGTAGAATCACTAATCTGATCGATGGAACTATCCTCACTCTCAACCTCGTGCAAGACTTTTAGAATGTCAACGCCTCTGGTGAATTTTGGCCTGGGAAAAGTAAAATGCCTTCTTACTTCAATCTGCAGTAGGCTAAATCAAAATAAAATTCTAGATGTGCCCCTAATATTTGAAAAATATTTTCTATAAGCATTTGTAATCATGTATCACTTACATCTCGCTGGTTTAGAAACCTGCAGGTCGTGCTTAGGATCTTTGACATTATTTCTTATTCTCAGCTATGATAACACATTCCACTGACCATTTCAGTCTCAAAGAATGGAGCTAGTTCATCTTCAAATATTGGAACAAAGTAATTACTTTCGAAGAGGAAATTTACTAGCATGTCATAATCCAGAAGGAAAGAAATATTTTTTGAAAATGTATTTCTAACTTACTTGAGACAGGATTCGAAGAGATAGTATATCGGTGCCTGGACCAAAGAGGTCCTTACTTTTCGGTCCATTGTCGCCAATATAAAGAATCGTAAGCTTCATTAAGTATTTGCCATTTAGATGCATTTGTATCAAAGATTGACAGAAAACCTCAAGCGTGTTAGCAGAAACCCAATACGCTTGAGTCTTCCGCGCAAAACATTGAAATAAACACAAATTTTATAATATATTTTAGGGAGTTAAATTTATAGAAAGCAGTTGAAATATATTGTAAAAGAAATAGGAGAATATGAAACATAAGGAGGTAAAATAGGGCTTCAAAAATGCAATTCCCAGCCCTTCTACACCAAAATAAATCGTAACACTAGCGGGCGCGCGGCGCACTTTGTGCACCAAGGGTGGACTTACCCCAGTATAATTCTTGCCACAAAAAAATAAACGGCTATAAAGTTATAAAATCAGCACTAAACGATGAACCATGAATGAATGCAGGAAAACGTAGTCATTAATTTATTCTAATACCAAAGCTCTTCAGTTGTCGCAAGAATTACATTCACTGGCGCACTCAGTGCGCCAGCGCGCCCGCATAAGGGTTAAAAAGGAGGCAAAAAACGTTAGCCATACAAATTATCACTGCCACCAATGTGTGCAAGGAGAATAAACAAAGGTGGGCCAGGCTACAGTATCTTGGCCGGGGGTCGTACAAAACAGCTTGAAACTATCCCAGGGACAAATATAAATTCACTTTTTACACTCCACTCTCACTAAGGGGCATATTTAATAATGCCAAAGACCGATACGACCCCGTGAAGAAATCCGGGGTATATGAAGTGACTTGCAACACGTGTGTGGGTTGAGGATGTATGTGGGTCAAACAGGGCGAAATTTTTAAATCCGCGTCAATGAACATAAGAAGTGCTTTTCGAACTGTGATCCCAAATCCCAATTGCAAAACAATTGATAGAGGAGTCCCATAGTAAAAACTTTGACGTGAAGATTCTCCATTACGAGAAAAAGGGACGACGCCTTGGAACAGTGGGAGATCATCAAGAAGAAGAAAATCAAACTTCTTAATTATGTTGAAATTGAACTTCACTCCCCCATTCTATCCTTTGCACCTGACAACCCAACCCAAGCCTATACTCCCCCCCCCCCCTTTTCCTCGGGAAGGTCACATGACTCATAATAACACACACCCCCATTCCCCCCCCCCCTCTTTCTTAACTACCACCTCCTTCATTGGTCAAGAATTCCCCCTCATCTTTCCTTGGCTCATGCATAAATATTCCTATTGGAGACATAACTTGTGTAGACCTGATGATGACGTCCCAAGGAACGTTGAAACAAGTGTTGTGTATCATTTACATTAAAAACTCGGTGCCTTAACCTGTTTTCATCGTTATTGTATCAATAGACCATAATAATTAAGAAGGGGAATTAAAATCCCCAAAAAAAATCCCGAAGTATTCTGTGGTAGCAATAGGGAAATGAATTCACAAAATATTCCAAATTCGAATATTTGCATAAGATAAGATGTACTATAATCTTAAGGGAATCTATTATGTATAAGAACCAATGAAGAAAAGATATGAAACAAAACCTCAGTACTTAATCAGCATTAGCGAATGAACTTAGCAGATTATGGTGTTCGCGCTTTTTTGATTTAGCGCCTCACTAAATTCTCAAACTGGCCGTAAGGTGGCCTTTGTCCTCCGCGCATCTGTTTTGAGCAGGGCTAACTCGCTGTCTCGAGCCGGCCGCCCGGTCTCTCTCTCTTGGTCACGATGACTTGACCGAGTAACTTCTCTTTTCGCATCTCGCTTGCCCTCGCTGAATACAGTCCACTTCTACTTTTGATATTAAACTACATATTAACAAAGGAGCTAACGTGCCTTTTTATCTTTAAGTACCGAACATTCACTTTCACTTCACATTTTATTGCTAGCTTCAGGGGAGGTTTAAAAAAAGGTTTAATCATAAAGGTATAACTAGATGAAGGCATAAATAGTATAGGTACAAATGGTAGAATGTATGCAAATGATTACAATGTAGCATAGATAGGAAAGGAGCAATGCGATAGGATAGCAAGAGAGAGAAAACTGGAGATTGTACAAAAACAACGACATGTATTCAAAGCTTGCAGTAAGACACTGTAAACTATTGAGTAGTACTTAATATGGTAAGAACATAATTATGTATAAAATGGTATGTATCTTGTGCTTGAAATGGGAGGGAAGGGAAAAGAAAGTAGTTTGAACTAGAAAACAAATAGAAATTCTCATTAAACTCCAATTAAATTCTCACTTGAGCTCCCATACTACTCAGAGAGGATTTTTATAGACACCTTGCGCTGAATTATTTCAAATAAGGAGCGCAATCTTTACTCTTCGAAAGGTTCATTTACATCCACGCAATACTCTGCAAACCATCGCGAGGGTGTGTGGCAGGGGGTGAAGATCACCAAATATGCACTATTGACGTGGAACTTGGCTAATACATGGAAATATGTTAGATAATAGCGTCACATGCAGCTAGATGGTTAGTATCTACATAGCAATAAAGGGATTATTGGATATTAATGCGTGCATCATGTGCTACTCTAACAATATTTCACCTACCTATACCTTTGCTATACTGCCTATTTTGCTGTCTTATGGTATTCGGGGAAAAATGACATTTTTAACCTATCGGTACGACAATATATCTATGTAACCTAGATAATATGATCAAACTCAGCATGATACTCAGAGGTTTTTAATATATATCTAACGTCAATTGTAAAAAAAATCACCTTCTAATTTAAAGATATGACCTAAATTTTAACCTGCGTTCTGATAGTAATTCCCATCATTTATCCATTACGGGTAGATGAAGTACAGTCAGAGTAGTCTGTAGTGCATGATGCACGTAATAACAACCAATAATCCCTTTCTTAATTCGTAGATATTAGCCATCTAGCTGCATGTAACTCTATTATCTAGAATGTCTCCATTGAATAGTTGCATGTCAATAGTGCATGTTTGGTGATCTTCACCCCCTGCCACACACCCTCGCGGAGGCTCGCAGGTAATTACGTAGATGTATACGTAGATGAAATCTAGATGATCCTCTTAGCACACGCTCAGCACACCACAGTACACGGGAGTGTGGCAGGTGGTGAAGATCACTAAGCATGTACGATTGGCATGCAACTAGGCGAACTTGATGGTTTTAGGCCCTTTGTGAAATAAAACTTAGTGACCGCGTACTTATTTTGTGGAATTTTTCCATAGTAATAAGGAGAATGAAAATTGTGAATTCCACTGGTTTTATTATTGGTACAACCGGTTTCAGCCGTAAGGCCATCCTCAGGTACATAATGGAATAGTTTCCATCGAGTGTCTTTATATACAGTTAGGGAACCGGCAGGGGAGGGGAGGGGGAAGGAATGTGAGGATGAATTGTGGGAAAGGGATCCCTTATGTTTACAAAGTTGTACTTTTCATTGATGCAATTATTTAATGCATGGAAACATGTTATATAATAGGGTCACGTGGAGCTAGATAGTGGGTATCAACACAGTTATAATGGTTGATTATAATTGCCATTGATTACAGCGGCAATCATTTTTATCTGCATTTGCCTGCCACACATTGTTTAGTAATTTCAGTACATGCATCATGCACTACAGGCAACGCTAACCATATTTTACCAACACATCCCTTTGCTATGCTGCCGAATGTGATCTCTTTCAGTATGGCCTTGTTCCCCACTTAGAATCTATCGGTACGACCATTTATCTCCCTAATCTAATTTATATGGTCAAATCTAGCATAATACGCAATGGTGCAGAGCATAAGATAAGGAAATGGGATTTCACAAAATTTAATCTGAAGTAAGGGCAGCTCCGAAGCGTTAAATCTTCGTTTCAGCCGAATTTAATGGAGGAGTGGTTTGGATGATTTAAGAAATGGAGAGGTAGGAAAAAAAGGAAAGGGAGGGATAATCCAGTAAGGAAACTGGATTGCGAAACGAGGAGGGAACAGATGTAGAAGACCGCTCCATCCTTTCCTGACGAGGAATAAGTTCTCGCGCGCGCTGAGGCCGTTCGCCTCCTTCCACACATATCCTCGCTTCCCTTTCCGAGAGGAACATTCCGTATTTACCCTAGCAACACCCTGGATTACTCGGGCTTGGCTGTAAAATAAGAAAAGTGGGGAAATCATAAACCCACATGGGAGGATTATTGCTCGAACACAACATTCGATGAGACCCAAGAGATTTTCGCGCAAAGTCCCTTTCTCTGTGAAATTCAAAGAAAATAAGTTTCACCGGAATGAAGTGAGCAGTGTTCTACACGATGAGGACATGAGGATAGAACATGGTCACTACGCACAGACTACCTTGAATTGCAACAAGAATAAACATTCCAAAGGAATAAAACTAGTTGAATACTTTTGATTGATCCTCCAGATTTTGGTCAGGATGAACTAGACTCGTATTTTAAATTGTCACTATAATTAACATGCATTACAATGAACGGTAAAGCAAACTAAGTTATTATAGAATCTCATTAGACAATTCATCCTCATCAACGGTTAACATTCCTAGGATTGGTTTGACGAAGCCCTCCACTCGATTCTACAATCGGCCAACCAATTCATATTAACTTAATTCCTCTCTTTTAAATCCTTCACAACTTGTTCCGCATATCTCATACGAGGTCTGACTTAACCGTTCTTCCCGTTCACTTTTCCCTCGACGATTGTCTTCTTCAGGCCATCGTGTCTTAACATATGGCTGATTAAGTTGTCCCTTCTTCTTTTTAGAGTTGTCGACAGAGGTCTCTTTTCCCCCACTCTTCTTAACACTTCTTCGCTTGCAACTCGGTCGATCCCTTTAATCTTCATCATACTTCTGTAGCATCACATTTGGAATTCTTCCACTCTTTTCTTCTCTGCTGCTGCTATCGTCCATGCTTCGCTGCCATATAGTAAAATTCTCTATATGCATGTTCTAATGAAACATTTTCTCCCTTCCACGCTTGTATTTACAGCTGTATCCAGAAACTTCTTTTGATAGAATGCCCTCTTTTTCCTAGACTATTCTACTGACTGTTCCTTTCTTGTTTCGTCCGTCGTTGGTTACTTGGCTTAGACCTTTTTCAGCGCTTTTTACTCGTATGGTAGCAACACATCGAACGACAACCAACAATACCTGACGGTAATTACGATTTATAAATAAGAAAATCATCTATAAGATAAGCCTATAAAATTCAGTGCGAATTTCTAATTTTGCATTTCAGAGTGTAGATGAGCGTAATTTTGATTATTTTTTTCATTCATTCATTTAAATATTTTTCTAATTAAAGTATCACTTTGGGAAGAATAGATTATTTGACCTTAAATACAGTAATAGTTCTGAAGATTCAGGCGATATGGAGTGGAAACGAAACATGATATCACAGAAACAAAAAACACTAGCCAAATCCAAAAAAAATAATAAACTTTACTACGACCCGGGTTTCACTGCATTACAGCAGTTATAGTATTTTAAGAGAAAACAACCACATTAGAAAATACACTGCTTCACATAACAACCATGCGCAATGTATAGGTTAATGCCAATACGAATTCAATGAAACATAACTATTACCTGATTTTGACAGTTATTCAGAGTTCTATCATCAGGAAATGGAATGAAGTAGTTTTTACTTACACCACTACACAGGTTTCAGGACGTATCAAAGGAGCATCTATGCAACGAATGGTACAAAAATCACAGAGTTACTCTATTTTAGGTTCACAATTCTATTTTGATACCGCTTCTTAAAAAAAGCATAATGGAAATGGATGAAATTTTGTATTAAATGTAAAATTAGATTTACGGGCAAATTCCAAAGTTATTCTTTTTGTGTACACACTGTTTCACTAGAAGACAACATTGATATATTTAAAGGAAAGTATAGTCGAATTGCCTACGCCTAATTATTTCTTATAGAACTTTTCTAATAGTGAATAAATACATTTTTCAGACTACTTATCAAGAGTCACGCTGTAAATGTATTTCCATATTATGCTGAAGAAGAAAATTAGTAAAAAAAAGTATTTAATAAAGTGGTAACACGGAATTAGTTGGGCTATTTTAAAATTTGAGTAGATTTTTTACTTCCCCATAATTCATCTATGATTTAGAAGTTTTATCTTCTGTTTTGAAATTGCCCATTTGCGCATCTTTTTTAACTATCTCCAATAAGTTATTTACAAAAACGACACAGCTGTCTTTCTTCTGTCGAACACAAAAATTTAAAAATCATTGAAGATACCTAACAGCATTCGCAATAATACGTAATTTTTACTGCTCCTCTATTTAGGGGTGTTCAAAGGTGCACTGCTTAAAAATAAAAACATTTTCCGCGCAAACACTGATGAAAAAAACATGTCGTTCACCCATGCATTACAATGATGCACGATGGGATCCTTAAAGCGTGGTGCACTAGGCAGGTGCGACAATGTACGGGAACGACGGGAGTACTGGAGGTATGGGGGCAACATTGGCTTCCCAAACCCTAATACCCTAGAATGATGGGTTGGAAAAAAGGTTAGAGGAAGGATAATGGATGCAGGGGGAAGAGGATCGTAAAGTACGGGTGTGTGCGAACTATTTTCGTCGGACGTAAAATGTAACGGGTCTGCGAGGAAAGACAAGGGCTAAAAGCTTGGCGAAGTAATATTCGCAGGACGCAGAGTATTATAAAAAGACAAGAGAAAGTCGAACTGCATAACTGATAGGAGATGAAGGGTGCTCTAGGAGGAAATAAACAAATCGTAAATAGAATAGGACCATGAAAGCCCCTTTAACTGCCAAGAGAACGTTCCAATGGAATACAGCGAATGGATGAGAACTATAAAAAGGGATATTTATCCTAAGAGAAAATAGATGCGTAAGTACTAAGCTTTTAGCCCGGTGAGAATCATCACTGGTGCAAAATAAATGTGTTATGTTCTTATTAAATATACCACATCAGAGTAAAATTTGAATTTAGGACACGCAAGCATACTTCTCGTCAATGCTGGTCACAGTTATTTTAAGTGTGTACCTACACATTGATAAATTCAATTAAATTATCACTTACACAAATGCTAAAAAAACTTTTTCTGTGCCAACAAAAATTAAGACATAATTACACGAACCGCCCCTACTGTACCGCCGTACTGCCAACAGCGATTGTCAATGACTGCGACTGGCGAAGAAACGTTGGTAACGTACTAGGAGACGTAAGAAAGAAGACTTAACAAGCCGTTTAATGATAGATGCCTTCAGTAGGATGTGAGGATAACTGCAAAAGCTGTCAGCATGGGTATTTTTTCCGGATGCTGAGAAATATAAATAGATAAAAGCCACTTTAATCAATGATCCCTTTATTAATATGTAATTAATAGCCATCTAGCTGCATTTGGGTCTATTATCTAACATGTTTCCATGAGGTAACCTAGTTGCATGTCAAAAGTGCATGTATAGTGATCTTCTCCCCCTGCCACACGCCTTGAATAATGCGCAATAATGAACTTTTGGAAAAATATTAGCTTTTCCCGGAATAATTATTTCATGAAATAAAAGAAAATATTTAACGCCGATTCTTTTAAATACTTGGGCGTCAACATCACTGAAGACATGCCATGGGGGAAACAAATCAGGGAAATAACTAGTGTAGCAAACCGTAGATTAGGATTCGCAAAAAGGGCTCGAGGCAAATGCGATGTGAGAATATGATAAAGAAGCTACTTTACACTTGTCAGGCCTCATTTAGAATATGCCGCTAGTATATGGGATCCGTACGAGAAAGGTATGATGAAAGAACTAGAGCGTGCCCAAAGGAGATCCGCTAGATTTGTTAAAGGCCGATATGATAATTTTGTAAGTGTTACGAGTTTAATAGAAGTACTAGGATGGGAATTACTATCAAAACGCAGGTTAATATCTCGGTTAAACCTTTTAAGTAAATTCGAAACCGATTTGTTCACAGATTACGTTAGATATATATTAAGAACCCCTGCGTATTATGCTAGGTTTGATCATATTAACAAGATTAGAGAGATAGATTGTCGTACCGATAGATTTAAAATGTCATTTTTCCCGCATACCATAAGAGAGAACAATAGACAGCGTAGCAAAGGAATAGGTAGGTGAAATATAGTCAGTTTGTAGTGCATGATGCATCTTATAACAACCACTAATCCCTTTCTAATTATGTAGATACTAACCATTTAGCTGCATGTGACCCTATTATCTAGCATGTCTCAATTAAATATCTTAGTTGCATGTCAATAGTGCATGTTTGGTGATCTTCACCCCCTTCCACACACCCTCGTGGTGGCTCTAAGGGTATTACGTAGACATAGACGTAGAAGGGAATCTTATAACTGTAGATACACTTGATCTGAATATGCCGAATACAACGCCGGCGAAATGTCATCCGAGTAATATGAACCTACTTGGGAGATATCCCAGCACGGAATTATGAAATGCTCTTGTTCCAAATACGGATATAATCTTTGGGACGTCATTCTATGGTCATACTCTCATACATTTCGCGATTTTTGGACTTTGGAACGTATTTTTCTCCTTGCGGCATTTTATCTGCACGCAGCATGAATTCCTTTGGGCCCTATGCAAATGATTTCACCAAATTTCTCAAGCTTACAACCAGGCCATGCTAAAAAAATTGTTAATAGCCAGTAGGACTCGCTGAGAGAAATAGTTAAATTAGAATACCTGCCGAATGCGGTAGCTTTAGGTGAACATAAAATGCTTTTCAATTTGTACGATTTTATATAGGACGCTATTCTTAATTTACGCATATTCAATACCTTTCGTCATTCCATCCAAACATTACATTTTCCCTTTCCCGTATTTTTAATCTCCTCTACATCAAGTTTACACCCTTTTTTGCTTCTTTTACTACCCACCTTGCCTTCTGTCTTCCTACTCCCTTATCATCAACGTCTAGGAGTCAACATTAGTAAACACATTCGAGAATAATTGTAAATAGTTTTATAAAACGTCTACATAATACCCTCTCAGCCACCATACAAGTGTGTGGCAGAGGGGGTGAACTTACACCAAACAATCATTAACTATCATGCTTAAAAAGGATTAGTAACTTATAATAGTCGAAGTGTAACAATTTAAGAATATTTAAAGAGCAAAGCAGGCATGCAAAAACATGCTGATATTTGGTTTAGCTTCAAGTCCTTGTAGTAACATGCAACTATCTATGATATCCATTGATACATTTGCGTATATACTATTGAGGTTAGTTAGAGATATTCATATCCCTAACTGCACGAGGAAAGAAAGACATTTTAAATATGTCAGATTCGCAACCAATTATTTTTTGGTCCAGCCTACATCTACATCTACATCTACATAATACCCTGCAAGCCACCACAAGGGTGTGTGGCAGGGGGTGATTGCTCACCAAACATGCACTACATATCATGCATAAAAAAGGAATAGTATTAATATAGTAGTCAGAACTACACTATTTAAAAAAGATGGAAATTGCAAAGCAAACATGCAAAAACCTTCTGTTAGTAGGGTTAGCTTTAAGTACTCATACCAACATGCAGCCACCAATGCTATTCATTGCTACTCTCCGATAGGACATATTTACCGTTATTCGTATCTCTAATTGTGCGAGGGAAAAAGGACATTTTGAATCGGTCAGTTCGGCAATCAATTTCTCTAACTTTATGATCATGGTCCAATCTGCCATAGTAAGTTGGGGTTCGTAAAATATTTTAACATCATCACTGAAAATATTGCCTAGGAATTTGTTTACGAGATTAAGTCTAAATTTCAACCTGCGATCTGACAATGATTCCCATTTCAATTCATTTAATAGACTGGTTACGCTAATATAATTATCGTATCGTCCCTTTACAAATCTTGCCGATCTTCGCTGCAAACGTTCAAGTTCATTACTTAGACCGATTTCGTAGGGATCCCATACACTGGCAGCATATTCCAAATGAGGTCTAACAAGGGAAAAGTAGCTGATTTCTTGTACATGATCGTCACATTTACCCAATACTCTTTTAAGAGTATTGGGTACGTTCGTTTCATTAATTAATAAGCTCGCGAACTAGACGCTAAAACTGTAACGGAGTTACCCGAGAAATTACGCAAGAGTTAGACATTCTATGGAGAAAAATATCATTCGCCTTGACTGGGACTCAAACTCGGACACCCAAACCCGGAGCCTCTATAGTTTCCACATAGCAATAGGACATCTTGGTAGCTCAACTGGTAGAGCACCTGGACGGAAATCAAGGGGTCCGGGTTCGAGTCCCGGTCAAGGCGAATGATTTTTTTCTCTGTGTAATGTCTTGCTATTCAAGTTTCATGATAATCTAGTCTCGAAAAAACGCCTATTGCTGAGGTGTTTGCATTCGACTAAAAGTAATGATTTGGCTGATAATATTGTGATTGGCCTATGAATAATTAATACCCTACACTCAGTTGGTAAATGAGGACAAAGACCTTTAGAGATTTTCCGTGACAAGAATGCTGAGTCGTGGGCTGTGATGCGAGTGTCAAACCTCAAACTAAATGCGACTAAGCGACATGAATCATGAGCACCATCCATCACGGGTGCTATCAATAACAGTTCTGTCACTTCGCTCCTTCAATAAATCGTTTTCACAGATGGATGACCTCGCAGTAATCGTATTTGGGCACTCGCCCAGATTAAAGGGATGGACAAAAACCTTTTCATTGATTTTCAAATATTGCAAACAATATTGTCAAAACACTGCAGGTTATATCTCAGTCAAGCCGGATTGGTTACGCAACGAATATCAAAATCAACACAAAAGAACCTATCACAAACACTAAATAAATAATACATGTCTCTGTAGGTCTTAAATCAACTTCAAAAATGAAAAACTTAATATCATTAATTCTTTAAGCTTACATTTCCAGATTGGGTAAAGCAACTAAGAGTGAAGTTGTTTGCCATATTTTTTATTGGCGATACTGATACGAAAAACGAATTTTAGTGAAAAAATTAATCTTCTAACCACAACCATTCACACATAAATCCAAAATTAAAATAAGCAAAAGGTGACGCCCACCGAAAATGCTGCTGTGATAACATTGACGTCATTTTCCTCCCGACCTTGACTGCTTTCAGGGGAGGGGGAAGGGAGTGGAGGGGGGTTCTCGGAAGGTCTGCTCGCACAGATGCTGTCACAACTGCTCCGATTGGCCGAGTCAGCTGTGTTCCCCTCCTTTGCGATAAGGCGAAGTAGCTTCGCGGGCTCAGTTGTGATTGGACGAAGTCGATACACGTCAGAGGTTGCACCACGCCCACTTTTCCGAAAGGGTTAAAAACAACAGTTTTTCGCCGCTTATAACTCTGGAAATAATTGTTGGATCAGAAAACGAAAAAATACGGGCCCTTTTATTTTACAAACCCTATCAGATTCGGCATTAAAAGAATATGGTAAACGACCCCATTGGACGAGCGAAAGTCTCTTACGTCATACCTTCGTCCAGGAACAACTGAGACTGCCGGGGTTCAAACCCGAGACGTCCCGGTAAGACGCCAGGTCTCTAAACACTGCACCAGCCCGGCCTAAATTGTACAGAAAATGAGCTGACATGCAACTAAGAGCCACAAGGCCACTACTATTGCTTTTAAAATATATAGAAAAAATAGACATAACAGAGCAGGTGGTGGTGTTTTAATTGCAGTCAAGAACTCAATCATTAGCAAAGCAGTAATATTTCCGGACAACCCCTTAGAATGTGTTTGGTGTTCATTAACATGCCCTAATTCCAAATCAATATCTGTCTGCGCAATCTATAGGCCCCCTAACACTGATGTTGAGTCATTATTAGAACTGGGAAAACAGATAAATTCTATAACGTCCCGTAACAGCGAGCGTAATATAATAATAGGTGGAGATATCAATGCACCATCAATAAACTGGAGAACATACTGCTTCAAAGCTGAAGGAAGCGACAAGGACATCTGTGAGACTCTATTAGATGTGTTCTCCAATAACTCCCTGACACATTTAGCTACAGCACCTAATAGAGGGGACAACACTCTTGATTTACTGGCAACCAACATCCCACAACATGTGACAATGGACGACACGGTTGATGGAATCAGTGACCACAGAGTTATAACTGCAAAATTCTCACTATCTTTAGATAAAAATTTTAAACAAAAAAGAAAGATTTACATTTTTAAAAGAGCAGACTTTGCTAAATTTAAAATTTATTTAAGAGATTCCTTATCGGATTTCAAAACGTCTTCCAGAAACGAATGTACCAATGATTCATGGAAGTCATTCAATAATATCATGCGCTCTGGGATCAATAGATATATACCTAGTAAATTCAAAAAAGAAAGCCCTGAACCTAGGTGGTACAATGCCGAAGTGAGAAAATCCCTGAGACGGCAGCGAATATGCCAGGCTAAAATGAAAATAATTAGTAAATATATGCCCACTGATGAGCGTAATGTAATAATTGAAAATTATAAAATTTCAAAATCCACTGCAAAGACAGCCCTTAGTAATTCATTTGCAGAATTCAAAAGAAAAACACTTGGGGAGCAGATGAAAGAAAATCCAAAAGTCTTCTGGTCGTACGTAAGGGAAGTGCAAGGCCATAAGTCTGCCGTCAATTCACTTAAAAATGATGTAGGAGTGAAATGGCCACAAACACACTTGACAAAGTTAACTTGCTAAATTCCGTCATCCAAACCGTTTTTAACCCACCTTCCGCGGATTCAACTGTCGTGTTACCTGACATCTTTCAGCGGTTGATGCAACCAATTGACATTTCCTGTAATGGTATTGAAAAGTTACTTAAAGATATAAGCCCCAACAAATCTCCTGGCCCTGATCAAATTCCTTCCCGCGTATATAGAGAGTTAGCCTCCGAAATTTCCCCCTACCTTGAAATAGTATTTAATAAATCCCCGACCGAACACGTCGTACCGATGGACTGGAAAGCAGCCGATGTAACACCCATTTTTAAAAGTGGTGATAGGGAGCAGCCGTCTAACTACAGACCTATATCCCTCACATCCATTTCATGCAAGGTCCTGGAACATATAATTGTCAGTTCAGTCATGGGACACCTAGATAGCCAGAATTTATTGTCCAATGTCCAGCATGGCTTCCGAAAGAGCAGATCGTGGGAAACTCAACTTGCTTTCTTTTCCCACAGTATTTTAGTTTCTGGCGAAAATAATATTCCAGTGGATGCTATATTTCTCGACTTCAAGAAAGCTTTTGACAAGGTTTCCCATACCAAACTAATTCTGAAATTAAAATCTTATGGGTGAGACAGTAACATTATTTCATGGATTAATGATTTTCTGTATGATCGGGTTCAAAGTGTTGTTATGGACGGTATTACCTCACCGGCAATTAAAGTCACTTCGGGTGTCCCACAAGGTAGTGTGATAGGTCCACTCCTATTCCTTTTGTACATAAATGATATCCATAAGGTGGTAAAAAGTAAGCTTCGTCTATTTGCCGATGACACAGTAGTGAATTGGGAAATTCTATGCCCAAACGATATAGAATATTTAAATGATGACCTAAAAGCAATTGAAAATTGGTGTGATACATGGCAGTTAGAATCAAATTTTAAAAAAATGTCTTACTCTGAATTTTTGGTAAAATAATAGCTCTCCTCATAGCACTTACAATATAAGTAATAATGAATTAACAAAGGTGGAATCCATGAAATATCCGGAATAAGACTGACACATGATCTTTCCTGGGGTAAACACATACGTGAAATAATGGGTCAAGCGAATCGTAAACTGGGATTCGTCAAATGAGTACTGGGTAAATGTGACGATCACGTACGAGAAATCAGCTCCTTTTCCCTTGTAAGACCTCATTTGGAATATGCTGCCAGTGTATGGGATCCCTACGAAATTGGTCTAAATAACGAACTTGAACGTATGCAACGAAGATCGGCAATATTTGTAAAGGGACGGTATGATAACCTAATGAGCGTAACCAGTCTATTAAATGAATTAAATTGGGAATCATTGTCAGATCGCAGGTTGAAATTTAGACTTAATCTCATAAATAAATTCCATGGTTGACTGGACCATAATCACAAAATTAGAGAAATTGATAGCCGAACTGACAGATTCAAAATGTCCTTTTTTCCTCGTACTATTAGCGATATGAATAACGGTAAATGTATTTAGTACGAGTGTAGCAATGGATAACATTGGTAGCTGCATGTTGGTATAAGGACTTAAAGCTAACCCAACTCACGGCATGTTTTAGAATGTATCCTTTGTTATTTTTTTGCAATAGCGTAGTTTTCAACAGTACCTATACAAGTGGGTACTATTCCTTTTTTTATCCATGATATGTAGTGCATGTTTGGATACAGTTCACCCCCTGCCACACACCTTTATGGTGGCTTGCAGGGTATTATGTAGATGTAGATGTACTACCTGGTCCTTCTTTCCTCTCACAATTAGGGATATGATGTCACGGTAGGTTGAGTAGTGTATCAGAATTAATACAAGAATTAGGGTGGGAGTAATTATCAAAGTGTAGGTTAAAATACAGATTAAATCTATTAGATAAATTTCGATCAGAGAGCTTTATTGAAGATGTTAGGCATATATTAAAAACACCAGTGTATGATGCTAGCTTTGACCAGACCTTTATAGTACGGGGGAAAAATGCCATTTTGAATCTATCTGTACGACAATCTATCTCTCTAATCTTATTTATCTGGTCGAATCTAGCATAATACGCTGGTGTTTTTAATATCTGCCTAACATCTTCAGTAAAGCTATCCGATTGAAATTTCTGCAATAGATTTAATCTGAACTTTAATCTACGCTCTGATAATGATTCCCACCCTAATTCTTGTATTAATTCTGATACACTACTCAACCTATCGTAACACCTTTTGACGAACCTAGCTGCTCTACGCTGCACACTGTCTAGTTCTCTCATCAAACCTAATTCATTAGGATCCCATACACTGGCTGCATACTCAAGGTGGGGCCTAACTAGTGAAAAGTAGCATCGCTCATATACTTCAAAATATGCTTCACTTCACCTTTTCCATCGGATGTTTTGAGGCAAAAGAGTTTTATCTCTACAATAATACCTTAAAAACTAGGACCATTTGCATATCACACATTTCTTGTAAAATATTAGGGAAACAATTTTCCAATTCAGAGGCAAAATACTTTCTTTAGCAAGGAAAGAATTTTTCGAAGAGTTCCCTCGTATGCAGGCTCAAATACTCCGTGACTTTTTTCGATTAGGAAAACCACTCTCCTGTGCACTTCACCCTCTAGAGAGCATTCCAGTGACCCAGTCCCTTGCCCTTCGCGACCCGAGGGGTTGCAATTGGAATGCAAGGTCACGATCCAATCTCCCCTCTCCCTTCCCATCTCCAGGAAAGTTCAAGGTCGGGTTAATCTTGGGGGAGGACTCTTTTTAATGGCATTTCGCCTCGGCGTTGAACCGGAAAAGGCTGAGCGCCGAAAACACT
Source organism: Platycnemis pennipes (assembly GCA_933228895.1). Lineage (NCBI taxonomy): Eukaryota > Metazoa > Arthropoda > Insecta > Odonata > Platycnemididae > Platycnemis > Platycnemis pennipes. The sequence goes on from OW121856.1 coordinate 17,654,202, forward strand.
TCAGTAATGGGGAATTTCATCTCCTGTGCAGACCACCTTTCTCATGCTTTGTCTGGTGTGCCATTCTAAAAGATTCCACTCCTTGATCTAGCGGGGAAATGAAACTAAAATTTCTCGTTGACATCTTAATTTTGCATATACTTTTTTCCGGCGTCGGAAAATGGTAAAGATTCAAAATCTTATACATAAAATAGAATGTATGTGCGTAAATATGTTGGCCCAAAAATTTGAGAACCTATTGTAGAGCAGCTTTGAAACTTTAAAATTTATTAAATGCAATCCCTGGAAAGATAATAGGCTACTTTTATTGTGACCAAATGTCCTCGGTTCGACCCCAGTTGAGTCAAAGTGTCCTCACATAAAAACATGTAAAGGTCTTTCTTACAGCTTGCATATATTTTTTAATTTAAAAATTTTAATAAGAATTACCTTATGCACAAAGTTGAGACTCATACCAGCCGAAAGATAATTCAACAGCATATTTTTATGACTATCGTCGAATTCTGATTCGAGATTAAAATATCTGGTTCTTCAGTAAATTATGACGATTTCTGGTGAATTTTTTCAGTTTCAACAGGGACTGTTGCATTATAAAAAATAATGGAGGCATGTTTATAGGCATATTAATTCGCCTAAAACTGGAGAGCCAAACATAGTAGGTACGGCATGAAAATTGTGAAGTTTCATAAATGCCTTTCTTGCACAGGATACTTTTCATAGATATAAATAATATTCCCCGGTTTGACCTCAGACGATTCAAAGCGTTCTAATCAGATTTACATGCAAAGGTCTTATTGCTTGAGGTATTATTTTATTTGTAAATTTTAACTAGAAATATTCACTGCACAAACATGAGAAACACAATAGACGCAAGATAATTCAACACCGATTCTTACTTTTATCGTCGAATAATGATTTTGATTAAAATTACCAAATTACGATTTCCTGAAATTTTACTGTTTAAACAGCCATTTCCCATGGCGACCGAAAGCTTTGTTTACAAATAACTTTGATATTACGAACCGCTCACCGCATGCGGTAAGACAACGCAAGCGGAGTCATACCACCCGAAATCGGTCTCACCGCCAGATGCGATGAATAACGAGCTAGAGGCGGTATCGTACCACAGGAAGGGGTCGGTATAGCATCATGGGCAGGGACCCTGCCTTTGAAACTCCGCCTAGTTGTATAATCAACATGGCTGCCGTTTGTTTACGATAGTTAGCCTAGTCTGATGTATTTATAAGTGTTGTATCCTTTGTTGTAGGACTTTTAATGCTTTTGTAATGCATGAAATGCAATTAGAAAATCTGAGCAAAGGTAAGGAAGGTAAACGTAGTGCAGTTTGATCGCAAAACTATCTATCGTTGTGATTCTCTGGTATTGCCCATTGTAATAAGACGTAAGATATTTTATTGTTTTGTATCTTTCTTGCCGTTTGTAAAGCGATATATTAATATTATAAGAATTTATGCATTGAGTTTAATGTCCTTTTGCGTGGTTTATAGCCATCACTACATTTATTTGAGCTAATTTACCGTAATTCGTCACTTAATTGTGCTTGATAATTAATAAATTCCAAAGACCCAGACGCGTAATGGATACAAGAATCTTAAAGGTGGGTGACGATTGTACTGCAATATAATTATATTTTTCAAATCTGTGTCCCACAGGTGCTGGTGAGGTATTTTATGCTAAGCACTTCAGCCAATCTTATCGAAGAGAGAACTTTTTGCAGGAATTGCACCTCGACTGCAAGACCACCTTCATATACTTGTCATAAACAACGTACACTAGAGGGGCGGTGATGAGAAATTTCAGTATTTCTTGAAAACAGTACGGAAATTAAGCGAGCAGAATGTTGCAGATTCACATCTTTCTCGGCCGAAATCAATTGTAACAAGTTTACATTGTGCGTTCCCTAAAGGTTTAGTGGCGTCATTCGAGTGGCGGCAAAGTGTTATCGAAAGATAATACCCAGTGACTACGAAATGCTTAACTAATAAGGTTTTCTACTTCCCTTTGTGTCTCTGAAGTGTTCATCTTGGCAACAAAATTGGTTTGAGAAATCTTTAGGCTTCACACGGCGTTCCAAATTTGTTTATTGAGCATTGTTGAGTGAGTACGCAATGGATAAAGATGTGATTTGAGTGAAATGCGTATAGAATGGTCCTAGCCTGTCATAACAATTGGTGCACTCACGCTGGTGAGTTACAATAAACTTAAAGGTTAATTTAATTTTGTAATGCATTTGTAATTTTTTTCATCTATATAATACCTTGAAAGCCACCAGAAAGGTGTGTGGCAGTTATCGTAAGGTAATATGTACGGTATACTCCATCAAGGTGTTGAGAAATGAGCAGAACTTTAGTCTTGTGACTTCATTTCGTGGTCATCATCATCATCATCGGGCCACAATCCTAAGATTGGTTTGACGCAGTTCTTCATTCAATTCTTCCATTGGCACCTAAAATGTTCACAAGGAAGTAATACTTTGTATTTCCACTCAAACGTATTACAACAGCACGACCAGTTTCACACGCTAGGGCATCAAGGGGTTCCTGTACCAGATGATGCCCTAGCAGGTGAAAACGGTCGTACTGTTGTAATACGTTTCATCTACATAATACCCTGCAAGCCACCATAAAGCTGTGTGGCAGAGAATGAACTATCACCAAACATGCACACATATCATACATAAAAAAGGATTAGTACTTGTATAGATACTGTTCAAAACTACGCTACTTAAAAAAAGATAAAAATAGCAAAGCACACATGCAAAAACATGTCGTTAGTTGGGTTAGCTTTAAGTCCTTATACCAACATGCAGCTACCAATGTTATCCATTGCTACACTCATACTGGATATATTTACCGTTATTCATATCCCTAATAGTACAAGGAAAAAAGGACATTTTGAATCTGTCAGTTCGGCAATCTATTTCTCTAATTTTGTGATTATGGTCCAGTCTGTTGAATGTTATGTTCTTCTTATTATTTTATTTTCTTAAGAAGTAGTACAGTCACGTTCACGATACAAAAACTTAATCAATCAACAACATATATATTATTAAATCACCGTCACTTGGATACCTATCAACATAATTATATCATATTTCTTTTGTTATTGCACATACGAGAAATAGCGCAACCTAACACAGTCTACCATAGTAAGTTGGGGTCCACAAATTATTTTTAACATCACCACTGAAAATATGGTCTTGGAATTTGTTTAAGAGATTAAGTCTAAATTTCAACCTGCGATCTGACAATGATTCCCAATTTAAGTAATTTAATAGACTGGTTACGCTATTAATAATACGCATACAGTCCCTTTACAAATCTTGCCGATCTTCGCTTATACCAACATGCAGCTACCAATGTTATCCATTGCTACACTCGTACTAAATACATTTACCGTTATTCATATCGCTAATAGTACGAGGAAAAAAGGACATTTTGAATCTGTCAGTTCGGCTATCAATTTCTCTAATTTTGTGATTATGGTCCAGTCAACCATGGAATTTATTTATGAGATTAAGTCTAAATTTCAACCTGCGATCTGACAATGATTCCCAATTTAATTCATTTAATAGACTGGTTACGCTCATTAGGTTATCATACCGTCCCTTTACAAATCTTGCCGATCTTCGTTGCATACGTTCAAGTTCGTTATTTAGACCAATTTCGTAGGGATCCCATACACTGGCAGCATATTCCAAATGAGGTCTTACAAGGGAAAAGGAGCTGATTTCTCGTACGTGATCGTCACATTTACCCAGTACTCATTTGACGAATCCCAGTTTACGATTCGCTTGACCCATTATTTCACGTATGTGTTTACCCCAGGAAAGATCATGTGTCAGTCTTATTCCGGATATTTCATGGATTCCACCTTTGTTAATTCATTATTACTTATATTGTAAGTGCTAGGAGGAGAGCTATTCTTTTTCCAAAAATTCATTACAAGATATTTTTTAAAGTTTAATTCTAATTGCCATGTATCACACTAAGTTTCAATTGCTTGTTGGTCAGTATTTAAATATTCTCTATAATTTGGGCATTGAATTTCCCTATACACTACTGCGTCATCGGCAAATAGACGATGCTTACTTTTTACCACCTTATGGACATCATTTATGTACAAAATGAATAGGAGTGGACCTATCACACTACCTTGTGGGACACCCGAAGTGACTTTAATTGCCGGTGAGGTAATACCGTCCATAACAACCCTTTGCACCTGATCATGCAGAAAATCATTTATCCAAGATTTAATGTTACTTTCTAATCCTTAAGATTTTAATTTCAAAATTAGTTTGCTATGAGACACCTTGTCAAAAGCTTTCTTGAAGTCGAGAAATATAGCATCCACTGGAATATTATTTTCGCCAGAAACTAAAATACTGTGGGAAAAGAAAGCAAGTTGAGTTTCACATGATCTGCTTTTTCGCAAGCCATGGTGAACATTGGACAATAAATTCTGGCTATCTAGGTGTCCCATGACTGAACTGACAATTATATCTTCAAGGTCTTTGCATGAAATGGATGTGAGGGATATAGGTCTGTAGTTAGACGGCTGCTCCCTATCACCACTTTTAAAAATGGGTGTTACATCGGCTGCTCTCCAGTCCATCGGCACGACGTGTTCGGTCAGGGATTTATTGAATACTATTATAAGATATGGGGTAATTTCGGAGGCTAACTGTCTATAGCCTCCGAAATTACCCTATATCTTATAATAGTATTCAATAAATCCCTGACCGAACACGTCGTGCCGATGGACTGGAAAGCAGCCGATGTACACCCATTTTTAAAAGTGGTGATAGGGAACAGCCATATAACTACAGACCTACTCGCGGCTGAGCTTAAAGCCACCGAGTGCGTCCACCGGGTTTCGGATGGTGGGTCGACCTCTAGATATAGAGGTTAGCTGCGAGATAAGCGAGTTTACTCGTCGAATAAGCAGTCGTGGACAAAAAGCGACGGCATTCCGAGGGGGTATTGGTCTATCCCTGGGTAAGATAGGCCTCTAAATAATACAGAACCTGTGAAGATGCCGTGACTTGGCGACGGGAGGCCGCCAATAATTACGCTTCTCATCACCCGGAGGAGAGGGCAGCAGCTCTTCTTCACATGAGTGAAGGTGGAGACCACAGTGGTCGGTACAGCGACACTCATTTCACTACAGGCGTGGTAACATTTACTTTAACGGCTGTAGTACTGCGATGTGGAAGGCAAGGGGAAACCACCACATTAATATCCCGAGGAGTCGCAGCTACTCCACTCTTTCCTTTATTATCAAGACGTGATGGCACCCTCTCGAGTAAAATATTCCGGAGGTAAAATAGTCCCCCATTCGGATCTCCGGGCGAAGACTACCCGAGAGAGTACATCAGTCAAATGTGATACACTTTTTAGGGTAGGAACATGGAACGTGAGATCGCTTCGGACCTGTGGAAGACTGGAGAACCTGAAGGTAGAAATGCGAAGAATGGACCTCGACGTATTAGGAATCAGCGAAATGAAGTGGCCCGAAGAAGGAGACTTTTGGAGTGGAAGCTACAGGATTATACATACAGGATCATTAAATGGTAATGCTGGAGTAGGGATCATGCTCAGAAAGAGCGCCGGAATGCATGTGAAGAGCTTCCTGCAGTACAATGAAAGGATAATAATGGTGAAGATCGAGACCAAACCTGTAGATACCGTGGTGGTGCAGGTTTACATGCCTACGACTGACTATGAAGATGAAGAAGTGGAAGACGTCTACGAAGATATCACGGAAGTTATAAAACAGGTAAGAGGAGAAGAAAACCTAATTATTTTAGGGGACTGGAACGCTATCGTCGGCGAAGGTCAAGATGGAAGAATAACTGGAAAATACGGATTGGGAAACCGAAACGAAAGAGGAGAAAGGCTGCTGGAGTTCTGCACTCAACATAAGTTAGTGGTTGCCAACACATTGTTTAAAAATCACAACCGCAGAAGATACACATGGAAAATGCCAGGAGACAGAAGAAGATGCCAAATAGACTACATTTTAGTGAAGCAGAGATTTAGAAACCAAGTGAAGGACTGCAAAAGCTACCCTGGGGCAGACATCGACAGTGACCATAATTTAGTGATGATGAAATGCCATCTAAAATTCAAGAAATTGAAGAAAACAAAGAAGAATATATGGCAAGTAGAAAAACTAAAGGAGGCTCAACATCAGCTGGCATTTCAAAAAGCAGTGGGAAACAACATAGGAGAGAACCTGAATGAGAAATCAGTGGAAGAGCGTTGGGAAAACATTAAATGTGGACTACAGGAAGCCGCAAAAGAAGTTCTTGGAAGAAGAAAAGTTTCCAAGAAGAAGCCATGGATCACGGAGGAAGTCTTAGAATTGATTGAAGAAAGAAGAAAGTATAAGAATGCGAAAACTGAAGAAGGGCAGCTCTGCTACAAAAGAATAAGGAACGAAATAAGTCGCAAAGCAAGGAAAGCTAGAGAGCTGTGGTTGAAAAATCTTTGCGAAGATGTACAAAGCAACCTTGCACTTGGAAAGGTGGAAGCGGCCTACAGCATAGTGAGGAACCACTTCAAGACACGGAGCGCAAGAGGCAATGCCATAAGGGACAAGAATGGAGGAATTTTGATTAAAACGAGGACAAAGTGAAGAGGTGGAAAGAATATCTGGAAGAGCTATACAATGGAAAAAATCTCAGCACAAAATCTATTGAAGAGGAAAGCGAAGTGGAAATAGATGATATGGGGGCATCAATATTAAGATCGGAATTCGACGCTGCAGTAAGGGATCTTCGGATGAATAAGGCCTCAGGTATTGATGATGTCCCTGCAGAACTAATTAAAAATGCAGGAGAGAAGACATTAATTCATCTCTACAAAACCATCTGCGACATGTATTCAACAGGGGAAATTCCAAGGGACTTCGAGAAAAACATCATCATTCCTATTCCCAAGAAGAAGAGAGCGGAGAAATGCGAAAATTTTAGGACTATAAGCCTGATGACACATGCATCAAAGATACTGACCAGGATCATCTACAGAAGAATAGAACGAAAAGCAGACGAGTTTCTGGATGAAGATCAATTCGGATTCAGGAAAAGTAAGGGTACAAGGGAAGCAATATTGGCCCTTAGGCTACTCATAGAGAAGAGAATGGAGAAGAACAAACCGACCTTCATTGCATTTGTGGATTTAGAGAAGGCCTTTGACAACGTGGATTGGGTTTCAATGCTTGGAATTCTGAAGGGAATTGGAGTGTCCTACAATGACCGAAGAATTATACACAGTCTGTACAAAAACCAAGTTGCTGTGATTAAATCTGGACCCAGCTGTGAAGAGGCAAGAATAAGGAAAGGAGTGAGACAAGGCTGCGCACTGTCTCCCGTAATTTTTAATGTTTACATCGAGAGAGCCATAAATGAAGTCAAGGAGAAGTGTTCTGGAGTGAAAATCCACGGAGAAACAATCAGTATGCTACGATTCGCTGATGACATAGCTCTCATAGCAGGGACAGAGAAGGAGCTGAATAAGATGCTAACGACCCTGGAAAGGACTATGGCCAGATATCAGCTGAAGATCAATAAGAAGAAGACTAAGATATTGGTGTGCAGCAAAAGGGAAGAGGCAAAAACCAACGTTAAACTAGGAAAACAGAAACTGGAAGAGGTGAAAGAGTTCTGTTACCTGGGAAGCAGAGTAACCAACGATGGACGAAGCAAGAAAGAAATAGTGAGTAGAATAGCCCAGGCAAAGAGGGCATTCTTTCAGAAGAAGAATCTACTTACAGCAGGAAATACAAGCATAGAAGTAAGGAAACAGTTCATCAGAACATACATCTGGAGCATTTTTCTTTACGGCAGTGAATCATGGACGATGACAGCAGCGGAGAAGAAAAGGGTAGAAGCATTTGAAATATGGTGCTACAGAAGAATACTGAAGATTAAATGGATCGACCGAGTAAGTAACGAGGAAGTGCTAAGAAGAGTAGGAGAAAAGAGAAGTCTGCTGACAACTCTAAAAAGAAGAAGGGAAAACTTAATCGGTCATATCTTGAGACACGATGGCCTGATGAAGACTATCGTCGAGGGAAAAGTGAACGGGAAGATTGGAAAAGGCAGGCCTCGTATGAGATACATGGAACAGGTCGTGAAGAATGTAAAAGAGAAGAATTACGTCACAATGAAAAGGTTGGCCGATAGAAGAAACGAGTGGAAAGCTGCGTCAAACCAATCCTAGGATTGTTGACCAATGATGATGATGAACTGTCTATATACGTGGGAGGAAATTTGATCAGGGCCAGGAGATTTGTTGTGGCTTATATCTTTAAGTAACTTTTCAATACCATTACAGGAAATATCAATTGGTACATAAGCCGCTGAAAGAGGTCAGGTAACACGACAGTTGAATCCCCGGAAGGTGGGTTAAAAACGGTTTGGAAGAAGTAATTTAGCAAGTTAACTTTGTCAAGAGTGTTTGTGGCTATTTCACCCCTTTAATTTTTAAGTGAATGGACGGCAGACTTATGGCTTTGCACTTCTCTTACGTAGGACCAGAAGACTTTTGGATTTTCTTTCAATTGTTCCTCAAGTGTGTTTCTTTTGAATTCTGCAAATGCATTACTAAGGGCTGTCTTTGCAGTGGTTTTTGAAATTTTATAATTTTCAATTATTACATTACGCTCATCAGTCGGCATATATTTACTAATTCTTTTCATTTTAGCATGACATATTCGCTGCCGTCTCAGGGATTTTCTCACTTCGGCAATGTACCACCTAGGTTCAGTGTTTTCTTTTTTGAATTTACTAGGGTTATATCTATTGATCCCAGAGCGTATGATATTAATGAACGGCTTCCATGAATCGTTGATACATACGTTTATGGAAGAATTTTTGAAATCCGATATGGAATCTGTTAAATAAATTTTAATGTTAGCAACTGCTCTTTTAAAAATGTAAATCTTTCTTTTTTTTAGAATTTTTATCTAAAGATAGTGAGAATTTTGTTGTTATAACTCTGTGGTCACTGATTCCATCAACCGCAGGAGGTTTGTGTGGAAGTACAAAGATTTACTTCCTTGTGACGTTGAATTTTCATTAAGTTACGCCTGAAACTGTTAATTCTACCTAAAATGTTTATCACATTTAACTGATGTACATACTCTCTAGGTTAGTCCCTGCCCGGAGATCCGAATGGTCGACTACTTTACCTCCGGAATATTTTACCCGAGAGGGTTCCACAGCGTCTTGAGAAAAAAGAAATGATTGGAGTAGCTGCAACTCCTCGGGATAATAACGTGGTGGTTTCTCCTTGCCTTCCACATCGCAGTAATACAGCCGTTAATGTAAATGTTACCGCACCTGTAGTGAAATGAGTGTCGCGGCACTCTGGTGTCGTCGCGCGTTGCGGAACACCTTCAATCGTAGGAATAAAAGGTGCAGCACTCTCCTCCGGGTGTGGGAAAGCATAACTGGTGGAGGCCTTCCGTCGCCAAGTCACGGCTTCTTCACAGGTTCTCTATTATTTAAAGGCCTACCTCACCCAGGGATAGACCAATAACCTCTCGTAATGCCGTCGCTTTTTGATCACGATTACTTATTCGACGAGTAAAATCGCTTATTCCGCAGCTAAAATCTATGAAGATATTAGAAATTTATCAAAAAAGACCATCATATTATGCTAGATTTGACCAGATAAATAAGATTAGAGAGGTATATTGTCGTACTGATAGATTCAAAATGTCATTTTTCCCCCCATGCTATAAGAGAAATCAACAAGCAGCATAGCAAAGGGATAGGTAGATGATATATTTTAGAGTAGCATGCAATGAATAATGCATGTATTAACAACCAACCCCTTAATTACTATGCAGATACTGACAATCTAGTTGCATAACACCCTATTAGGTAGCATATTGCCATAGAGTAGCCTAGTTGCATGTCAATAGTGTATGTTTGATGATCTTCACCCCCAGTCACACACCCTCGCGGTGGCTTGCAGGGTATCGCGTAGATGTAGATATATATCTATCGGTCGACCATCCGCAACCTGGTGGACGCACTCGCTGGTTTTAAGAGCAGCCGAGAATATTTGTGGTAAAAATCGTATTAGGTTTCAGGAGTTTCCACAGAGATGTTTTCCGATTTTTTTCTAATATTGTGTGGGGACAAAAGAGACTGCTTCTGCCATACGCTAGGGGTGATTTTACTCTCGAGTCTGACAATTTATTGCGCTCAGGGCTAGCCGGTCGGAAGCGAATGCCGGAATTTCCCAGCCGCTGGCAGTTGGGATTACTAGTAATTGCTTACGTGTCACCGCAATAAGTGGGCAGAGGAGAAATGGAAAAAGGAAGAAAAGGCGGTGAACTATTAAGTGGGTCACGGGTTCATAATTAGGTTGAAAAGACGGAGTTGGATTTAGGCCAACTTAACTTAGGCGAAATCATTCCAAAAATGGTATAGCTGCACGTATATCTGCGTAATACTCTACTGAGAACCACGAGGGTACGTGGAAGAGGGTGAATTCACAATAAAGATGCATTACAACCCATGCATAGAAAGGATAAGTAACAATAATCCAGCATAAACTTAACAATTTATAAAAGATAAAAACAGCAAAGTAAGCATGCTCAAACATGCTTTCAGTTGGGTAAGCTTAAAGTCATCATATCAACATGCAACTACCTATGCTATCCATTGATACACTCGTATTTATGTTCTTGGATATTTTTACAGCAATTCATATCCCTAATTTTAAGAAGAAAGGGCATTTTAAATGTGTCAGTTAGGATATCAATTTCTCTATTTTGTGATTATGGTCCATTATGGTAACCTTAGTAAATTAGAGTCAGCAAAATATTTTTAACGTCATCCGTGAAAATGGAATTTATGCAATAGATTAAGTCTTAATTTCAACCAACGATCAGACAATGATTCACATCTTAGTTCATTTGATAGACTGGTTACGCTATTATAGTTATCGTTCCGTCCGTCTATAAATCTGGCCGATCTTCGCTGCATACGTTCAAGTTCATTATTTAGGCCTATTTCGTAAGGATTCCATATACTGGCAGCGTATTTCAAATAAGGTCTATCATTAGTATGGTACAATTCCTCTTTTGTGGGAGCATCGGTGAAAGTGTTCACGCCTTCAGAATCAAACAGACATGATTTTGGGCTCAAGGCATGCTTTTAATCTGATATGTCCAATAAAACCATTTTCTCATGCAGCATACGATATAAAATAAAGTACAGGAGAACTTTATTAAAAGTAAGGATCACTTCATGTTCAAAGCTCCATTGCTGGATAGTACACATGCACAAGAAATAATTATTGTCCTCATTTATGAACGCTGAATCGACTGTAATGATAATGAAAGTAAATTATCACGTACTTTCATGGTCTCATCATTATCTCAAAAAATATCTTGTAATGAATTTTTGGAAAAAGAATAGCTCTCCTCCTAGCACGTACAAAATACGTAATAATGAATTAACAAACGTGGAATCCATTACATATCTTGGAATAAGACTGACGCATGATCTTTCCAGGGGTAAACACATACGTGAAACAATGGGTCAAGCAAATCGTAAACTGGGATTCGTCTAAAGAATACTGGGTAAATGTGACGATCAACTACGAGAAATCAGCTGCTTTTCCCTTGTAAGACCTCATTTGGAATATGCTGCCAGTGTAGGGGATCCCTACGAAATCGGTCTAAATAACTAACTTGAACGTTTGCAGCGAATATCGGAAAGATATGTAAAGGGACAGTATGATAACCTTACTTGGGTAACCAGTCTATTAAATGAATTAAATTGGGAATCATTGTCAGATCGCAGGTTGAAATTTAGACTTAATCTCTTAAACAAATTCCAAGACAATATTTTCAGTGATGATGTTAAAAATATTTTGCGGACCCCAACTTACTATGGTAGCCTGGACCATAATCACAAAATTAGAGAAATTGATTGCCGAACTGACAGATTCAAAATGTAATTTTTTCCCTCGTACTTACTATTAGGGATATGAATAACGGTAAATATATCCAATACGAGTGTAGCAATGGATAACATTGGTAGCTGCATGTTGGTATAAGGACTTAAAGCTAATCCAACTAACGGCATGTTTTTGCATGTATGTTTTGCTATTTTTATCTTTTTTTAAATAGCGTAGTTTTGAACAGTTCCTATACAAGTACTAATCCTTTTTTATGCATGATATGTAGTGCATGTTTGGTGAGAGTTCACCCCCTGCCACACACCTTTATGGTGGTTTGCAGGGTATTATGTAGATGTAGATTATTCACAAATCAAGGAAGCCCATCTCATGCCCTCTTCTCTATAGTGATGTTAACATGCGTTATTTAGGTAACTAGGTATAAACTGTGACATTTCACTTAGGGTATGTCGTTTTTCATAGTATGGTATCAATCATATAGCATTACGTAAGGGAGCAGCTACTAATTCAAGAGAGCGAATAACGCGGGAGGAATTCCTTTACCTTTTCGCCGTTATTTCCGGTTTAGTGGGTGTTCCTTTCATTGGCCCTCCAGTACGCCATTGCGTGGTCATGTCTTGACCACAGTGTCCCGCGTTACAGCCATTATATCTTAGCTACCTTTACGGTGGCTTTCAGAGTATTAGGTAGATACAGATGTAATTTAAAAATTGCTAAGAGGAAACACAGTAGGAAAAGAAAAAAATCAAAAATGTCGTACAAGACTAGACATTTAGCAATGACCTATTATTAATGCGATAAAAAAACAATCAGTTTAACAAAAGGAACAATACCTGTTCGTAATTATAGAAAACGATAAGAATGCAAGAGGGAGAGGGATATTTTAAATGTCAATGTCGCTTACTTATATGGAATACGGGGAAATATATAAAGAACGTAGGTACTGGGTATACAAGACAAAGAAGTGTCATGGATGAGAAAATAGGACAAAATAGAGATGTTATAGAAAAAAGGATGTAGAGAGTACATAAATATTAATACTCGTAAGGCTACAGCACATAGAACACGATAGCGCAATTAGGAGTAAACACTATGAGCGCGTTATTGTATCTAAGCAGTCATTTCAATCTTTAAGCTTAGCATTTTTGCAAACGTGTGAAAGTGTTCAGGGCTATGTCAAAAGAGGAAGATAAGGTAATAGCTTAGCAAGAATTTATATGCAATTCAAGACTGGTCCGAAAAATGGCAGTTAGAACTTAACCTTAAAAAGTGTGTAGCTATCAATTTTTGGAAGTGGAATAATTAGGTAGAGCGATCCTATAGCATTAGTAACACAAAAATCGAAAGCGTTGACACCACGAAGAACTTTGGTGTAACGATCACTGAAGTCTTATCGTGGGGAAGACGCATCCGGGAAATATGCGGCCGAATCTAGAGAAAGCTAGGATTTATTAAAAGAGTACTCGGGAAATGTGACGAGAAGACAAAAGAGCGAAGTAACGTTTCACTAGTTAGGCCCCACCTCGAGTATGTAGCCAGTGTATGGGATCCAAATGAATTAGGTTTAATCATAGAACTAGACAGTGTGCAGCGTAGAGTAGCTAGGTTTTTTTAAAAAGGTACTACGATAACTTTAGGTAGTGTATCAGAATTAACACAAGAATTAGGTTGGGAATCACTATCAGAAAGTAGGTTAAGGTACAGTTTAAATCTCTTACAGAAATTTAAATCGGATGGCTTTACTGAATATGTTAGGCATATATTAAAAACACCAGCGTATTATGCTAGATTCAACAAGATAAGCAAGATTTGAGATATAAATTGTCGTACTGATAGACTCAAAATGCCATTTTTACCCGTACTGTACGATATAACAATAGAAGAATTGGTGAAACATTGGAAATCCACGGTGGAAGGAATAAAGGAATAAAATACTAAAAAAATTAAAATTCAATTTTTTTGGTTTACCCTAGAAGTTGCAAATACGCCATGACAGCTACTGAAAAAAACTAATATTTTCTTCTTTGGTACTCACCCGCTAGTAGTAAAAAATACTTATTTGGCTATTATTCTCCGCAGTCCTTTAGTCAACTGTTTTCTGCTTGGTTTCCTCTGTTCGATTATTTAATGGGATCTCGTTCCCAAAGGAGGAAGCAATCGAAAAATCTTTACCTTTTTTATGTATTCTTCGCAGTGAATAAATGAACCCAAGTTTAACGGCTGAATTCCCATGCATCTCTATAACTCCACGGTTCTATGACCGGATGAACTCTGTCTTGGTAAAGACAAACTTCGGATAATTCTCTCAAGCATTTCGAGATCGGAACGGGAACTCTGATTTTTTGTGAAACTTAAACAATTTTTCATGCATACTTACAGGATGACCGACTTGAAATATCTCTGCCATGTAAATTTGTAAACAAGCATAGAAAGTTTTAAAAATACATTAACGGTGTTTACCAAAAGTATAGTGGCAAATATGATCAGTGACGAAATCTTTTAAAATATATACCAGTAACTCTTCTATGCGAAGATCAATCTGTAAGGATATAAACATTAATACTCGTATGAAATAAGAAAAATTGAAGGTGGCCATTTCAAATGTCCATAGCGTTGACTTTTTCCATTAGGTCTATCACACATCGCTCTTTTATTGATTATATTTGGTTATGTGAAGCTTATAACTACGCTGCTTTTTAATTTATGAAAAAGAATTTCATTACGTTGATACAAAATTTATATTAAGTGAACTATTTCAATCTAATTACCAGGTACTGCCAAAATATACTTAAATTAAATATTCGATAAGCTCTCTGACCATAAAAAAAGATCTTCAAGGCATTGTGAAAAGGAGCAAGACCAAGTAGTACGTCGTGCTCCGTAATTTTTAACACCTACGTCTCGAAATGTAGTTTAATATTATTTTCTCTTGAAGTAAAATTTCAGAAGCGTCAGTTTAATGCGGCAACTTCTCCATGACAACAGTCATATCAGAAATATACATAAAAAACTTTAGTTACCAATTAAAAGACAATGATATTAAAAATACGACAAAATTAATCGTGTTCAGCAGATGCGTAGAAGTAATGGCCAATGTTAACCTCAGAAGACAAATATGGACTTGGCTTAGGGAACTGTTGTTATCTAGGAAGAAAAATAACCGGATATATATGAAGCAAGAAAGGCACTGTTAATACGATCACCAAAGGTGAGAGTACCTAAATGATGCCAAAATTATAACTGAAATGTTTTAAATTAAAAGCCTCAGAGACATGTCGACAAACGGCCACTATTCGAGGAGATAATACAAATACGAAAGGACGAATCGGTTAAGAACTTCAGTCCTAGTGTTTAAATAATTCCTTCCCCCAACTTACTGAACGAATGAAAAAAATAGGTTCCTTGAAACAGATTTTGAATTATAATCGCAGATGGAAGCTGATATCTTTCTACACCACTACAGATAACTCACACCAAGGTCTAACAAAACAGGATACTGAAAGAAGGGGAACTGAGAGTGTGGTCAGACTCATTGTTGCTTAGAATAGTTTACGAGAGAGAGAATAAATTCTTATTTTAGCGAGAGGCAAAAGCATGCTTTCACATAAATTCCTCCACCGGTTTCAGCGGTCGATACGTAATAGAGTAAAGTAGGACGTCACGAAGAGATCGTATCCTTTCCTTATCTGTCAACTGCTTCCAAAATGTGCAACGAACTAAAAAGCACACTGAATTTCAGTTTTTTGAATTCCGCCGTCTGGAGATATAGAAGTGTACCAAAAACCGGGAAGCATCGATTCATTCTTATGGCTAAGTTTTTAAACTAGTTACTGCTATTTTTTTAGTATCCCATTCACAGCTCGTTTTATTTAATGGTTATTTAATTTAATCTCAGTTATGATTGGACGAAGTGGATGAAGCACCTGTCCTTTGAACGCCCACTTTTCCGAAAGGGTTGAAAACAAGTTTTTCGCTGCTTATCACCCGAGAACTAATTGACGGATCAAAAACGGAAAATTAAGGGTCTTTTTATTTTACAACTTCTATCAGATTAGCCTAAAAAATATGATAAACGACCCCATTGAGATTAAAACGGCTGGCGTGATCGAAGAGACGGAGAAGTTTTAAAAAATATTGACACCAAGTGCGCTTTAGTCGGACATTTCGGAAGCAGCCAACAAAAATAGGAAAGATTTGGTTCTTCATGGCACCTTATTACACTGCCTAACGTATCAACAGCTGAAACAGATGGAGGAACTTATGTGAAAGCGTGCTTTTGTGAAAGAGGGAAGCTGGAAGGCAAATGTAGTTCATTAGAGAAAACAAGGAAAACACGTTTGGTATAGCTTAAAGCTGTTGCCAATATAACTCTGGGTAGGTAATTTTATGCATCTATTATTTATATGAATGTATTTGTTGAAGCGTCACTTCCCTATGCGAAAAACTGTTGAGAATTTCATCATCAAATTGGGCCAACAGTTGGTATTTTGGCCAACTGTTGAAATCCAACAGTAACTGTTGAAATTCAATAATTTTCTTTTTTGGCAAGGGGCTGAGTTGCTATCAAGTGCAAACCATGTAAAAAGTTAGAGAGCAACAGGAGTCCAGTCTAAATACCGCATCGTTCAATGCAATATTTTATCAGATTCTTAAAACACGCCTGTAAAACATAAATTGCTCTGCTTACAGCAGGGTGTTGCAACTTTTTCCCACAGCCCGCCTTGTTTGTTAGCATCACGTTATCTCGTGAGGCTTTAAGGCTTCTCACGTGTGAACGGAAAGCGATCTAAGTGACGGCCAGACTTCTTGGTGTCCAGAAACCTCCGAAAACACCCCCAACTTTTGAGCAACGTCACCGGAAATCTCCGCTGTCCCTCCATCATCCCCTTTTGGGATTAATCGTGGCATTTACCCTCCTTGCGGAAATGGGCAGATCGCCAAGAGAAGGTATGAGGCGGCCTAGGGAGTCCTTACGACGTCCTACCCCCCGTCACACCCCCAGACCCCGGGGGGCCCAAGGGGGATTCCCCGCCCTGCTCAAAGGCGGCTTATGGCCAGGGACCCACTCGTTATCGGAAAATGAGGGAACCCAAGAGCGTAGGCGATCCTTATCTCGGGGATATTTCACCTGCACCCACAGCCCCCGTAGCCTACGCACGATTTACCCCAAGCAATGAAGAGTTGGATGGGAGGTAGTGTGACGCAGGCGGGTGGGCAAGCAAGGGGTGGCCGAGGATCCTTAAAAAGGGAAAATTATCACAGAGTGTCTGGAGGGGTCAAAGCTTTTGAAAAATGCAAGAAACCCTCAGTTACTTACGGACTTAAAGAAACACCAATACTAGGACACCTGTACCTGTAATCAATACACACAAATCCGTTCTCCAAAATGACCACTACGCGAATTTCAATGGTGATTCCGCGCGATTTCAGGTTTTAACATTAACAGCAAGAAAAGCCTTGAAAATTTTCGCTGCGCAATATCGGTAAAACCAAAATTTAATTTAAAATCGGCAAACAACATAGTCTTTATGACACGATGGCTATTATTACGGTTAATTGGCCGATAATATGATCTTTCTTGGGCTAAACACGATACGTGGTACCTCTCCACCCTTATCCAGTTCCCTAATAACTGCTAACTTTACCATATTTACCCACCTATTCTCTTTGTCACATATGGTTACCGTTGTCGGTCGCCTCACTCTAATAACTACCTATCCTATAAGACGTCAGCTCTGGGACACCTTCCCTGGATAACAAACTAACAAGCATTTGAACGGCTTGAACGTAGACAACAAAAATAATATGAGAATCCTTTATGGCATCAGTGAGCTATAAGAGTTTTATATGCGCAACAAAGACATTGAATTATTATGTACGTGGTACGCGATTGCCATCAAAATACATTTTTTAGGGGCAGATGTTAGCTTTGGGAGGGAGATTAGGAGGGGGAGGGTGCTGATCCACCCCTCATCTCGTCTGCTGGTCCTTTCTGGACCGCAGACTTTCAAGACAGGCCGACGACCAAACTTCTTGGTACAGTACCAACCAATAGGTCTTGCCCTCTCTCCTCATCCCTTCCATTTTCCCGAACTCTGCTCCCTCTCGTTTCAGAGTTTCGTTCTTTGCTCATCTACATCTACGCGAACCCCGCACACCAACGCGGGGATGTGTTGCAGGGGGTGAAGATCACCAAGCATGCAATATTGGCATGCAAACAAGCTACTAAATAGAAATATGCTACATAATATGGTCTCATGCAACTAGATTGTTAGTATCTATAGTAAGGGATTAATACATGCATCATGCACTACAGACTACCATGAAATATTTACCCTACCTATTCCTTTGCTATACTGTCAATTTTGTTCTCTTATAGTGCAAAAGAAAAATGGCAATTTGAATCTATTAGTACGACAATCTCTCTGATCTTGCTTATCTGGTCAAATCTAGCATAATACGCTGGTGTTTTTATCATATGCCTAACATTTAATGCGATTTAACTTTCTGCAATAGATTTAATCTGTACTTTAACCTACGCTCTGATAATGATTTCCACCTTAACTCTTGTACTATTTCTGAAACACTACTCAACCTATCGTATAAACTTTTAACAAATCTAGTTACTCTACGCTGTACAATGTCTGGTTCTCTGATCAAACCTAATTAATTCGGTTTCCATACACTGGCTACATATTCAAGGTGGGGTCTAACTAGTGAAAAGTAACAGTAAGTGCCTGATAATGACATCTTGTATCGAAACCGGCTAATTAACAAACATCTGTGGGACCGTGCCATTGATTTTCCGTCTTTCGGGCTTTTTGTAGGCCAATTTGATAGGTTTTGATACAATCGGAAACGCGTTCTTCCTCATTCTTATGCTTTTGAATGCAAAATTAAAAGATCTCAAATAGGAAGCAGAGTATTCATCTACATCTACATATTACCCTGCAAGCAACCACAAAGGTGTGTGGCAGGGGTTGATTTCTCACCAAACATGCACTACATATCATGCATAAAAAAGGAATAGTATTAATATACTAGCCAGAACATCACAATTTAAAAAATAAATTTCAAAGCAAATATGCAAAAACATTCTGTTAGTAGCTTTAAGTACTCATACCAACATGCAGCTACCAATGCTATCCATTGCTACTCTCCGATGGGACATATTTACCGTTATTCTCTAATTGGACATATTTACCGTTATATCTCTAATTGTACGAGGGAAAAATTACATTTTGAATCTGTCAGTTCGGCGCTCCGATTTCTCTAATGTTATGATTATGGTCCAGTCTGCCATAGTGAGTTGGGGTTCGCAAAATATTTTTAACGTCATCACTGAAAATATTGTCTAGGAATTTATTTAAGAGATTAAGCCTAAATTTCGACCTGCGATCTGACAATGATACCCATTTTAATTCCTTTAATAGACTGGTTACGCTAACATAATTATCGTATCGTGGAGTGTTCCATTTTCCAGATAGCAATTCCTATACGCTCTCATGCGCTGCACTAGTCCCTCATCCCCCTTTTTTCTCAGTCCTCCCACTCCATTGGTTTCACTCGGAGCGACCGAAATGTGACGATCGTAAACCGCAGCCGCTTCCACGGAGGCGTTTGCCACTTCTTGTGGCGAGGCGCAGGCAAAAACATCTTCCGCGCTGCGGCTTTCCGCTCTCCTCCATCCGCAAAGCACTCGCTTGATATTCGCAAGTGTATTACCCGGGCAAGGACTAAGACTATCGATGAAATATTTTCTCTTCTTCTCTCGCATCACAGCTTGGTGCGAATTTTTTTTCTGATTCCGTGCCATCGAAAATTATTTTCCCGTTATTGAATGCTGCTATATGCAAATGCTAACCTGCTTTTTTTTACTCCACCGCAAGCTATCTAGATAGTGAATTGGAAGAAACTGGTTTGATCAGAGAAATAGACTGTGTGCAGCGTAGAGTAGCTAGGTTCGTCAAAAGGTGATACGATAGGTTGAGTAGTGTTTCGGAATTAATACAAGAATTAGGGTGGGAATCATTATCAGAGCGTAGGTTAAAGTACAGATTAAATCTACTGAAGTAATTTAAATCGCATTAAAAGTTAGGCATAAGTATAAAACACCAGCGTATTATGCTAGATTTGACCTGATAAGCAAGATCAGAGAGATTGTCGTAATAATAGATTCAAATTGTCATTTTTCTTTTGCACTATAAGAGAACAAAATTGACAACATAGCAAAAGAATAGCTAGGGGAAATATTTTATGGTAGTTTGTAGTGCATGATGCATGTATTAACCCCTTACATACTATAGTTCCTTTTTCAGAACGGCACTCCTCGCTATTATCTGCCGCTCCGTTCAGCGCCCAAAAAACATCATTTAAGAACTGCTGCCTACATATAACTCCCCCTACCCTCACGTGTCCTTTTCCTTTTGGTTTCCATACATAATGGTCTATTTGTAGCTGCGAAACGTTCATTCGTGTCTATGGAAATATTTTATTCAGTATATAACTTAATTGCCATTCGCTACAAAGTATTATCAGTAGTTAATTCGCCATAGTTTTTCGTTCGTTCGCATATTTAGGACCTCAGAATAGTAGCATCTCGAAATCACATAATAACATATCTATCGACTTCGTCCGATCTACTTGCGATAGATATATTATTATGTGATTTCGAGATGCTACTATTCTGAGGTCCTAAATATTCAATTATCAGAACCTTTGTGGGTTTATATGCTACTGGGCTTTGAGCAGTGACGTATTTATGGCCTCTGAGGCCCCCAATGTTATAGTCATGGCAACATGGCAGCTTGACATAGACTTTTACTTTATTACAAAGGCAATACATGAGTGCAAATATCTATCATACTAATAGAGTATTAATAGGTAGTAGGTGTCAACTTTCTTACCTAAAATATTTACATTAAATTAAGTTACTTCCTATATTTACATTTAAAATATGCCTCCTTGACACTCTCGCGAGGCCCCCGCCGGCCGCCGTGAACACCGTATGGTAAATACGGCCCTGGCTTTGAGCTATCACACAAGGTGTATATTATGGTGGTCTATTTGTTGCCGATGAGTCTGAGTGAGCGGTTCGGATTTGCTGACAGATAAAGTGCCCGATTTCTTGCTATTGAGGCGATTCATACATTGTGGCAGATAAAATATTGTTAGAGCTCAACTAGAGGGTAAACCTTAGCAAAGGCGTTTATTCTAGACATGCACATGCACACGCGGAATAGTTTCTTCTCTCGATAATCTTGAGAAAATCTTGATACAAGGGGAAACGCGGAGGTGTTAATGACAAGCATTCTGTACTTCACTTCTCTTTGTTTCCTGCACATGTAGTCATCATCATTAGTCATCAATCCTCAGATTGGTTTGACACAGGTCTCCACTGAGTTCTTCTATCGGCTAATCTATTCATATTTACTTATTTTTTTCCCTTTCACATCCTCCATCACTTGTTCCATATATCTAAGACGAGGTCTTCGTTTGGCATTCTTCCCGTCGACCACATTTTATCTGAGGTAAATCTTGCCCAGAAATACTTGCAGATTGAAGGGATCAGTTTTTAAAGTTTGAATTAAAGCTGATAAGCTTGAATATCTTATCATAAGAAATTCGGGAATAACTGGTTAACTATTCTTTAGAATATGCGAGTACAACTTGTGCTAAAATGGACAAAGATATTGGAAGCAGGAGACGCAAGCGTGTTAAAAAAAATGATGCCAGGAGAAAAGGCCAAATACACAGGCTTGACTCCACAGCGGCCTCTGCCCGCCTCCCCTTCTTCAACTGTTTCCTGTTCCCATACTCCTCTCAACGAGAGGCTACTCAAAGAGTAACCTTTTTTTGCGAGTACAAAGCAAGCAATAAATAACATTTTCCAGCACATTGCACAAAATGCTTCATTGTTACTTAAGGGTACGTCCAGTAGAAAGTGGACAAATTGGAAAAAAGAGATTTTCATGGTAGAGTGAAAATTTTTCTTGCATAATGAAATGGATAGACTGGAAAATAATGTATGGAAATAATATATTTATATATTCCTTCATTAACTATCAGAAAATGTATTTGAAGTGGGATTTTAATGAAGTAAGGAATACTCGTCAAATATCACCAACTTTAAAATGTCACTAAATATTAAAAAAAAACGGCGTAAAGAAATTACTACTTATGTACATCTCTTCTACAAGGGTTATATTTTTATTTTATGGCCAATTTATGGGAGAAATGTAGTGTGTATAATAATTAATAACAAAAAATGGAAGTAATGCACTGTTACAATGTCCCCTTATAGTGTCAACCCACATATGTAGTAAGATCATTTTTTTAGTTTTTTTAGTTTCATGTTTAATGTACCCATTTCATTGCTGAAGTGCTACCCCGACCATTTAAACTTCACGAACAAATTTGATTTTGCTGTATGTGCCTTCAATGCATGCTTGACGATCCGTCACAAGAGTAACGGTCACAAGAGTAACCACTTTTTCTACTTGTAACCCTGTTTTTGTCTGTCTCTTTATATATTTATGCACCATATATTTTTGTACTTCATTCCTAAGACACTAGAGTAAAACATAAAAAAATATTTTAATGGTATATTGTAATTGGAAGAAGAGAAAATTGATTTATGTTATATAGTGCATTTCAACTGTCTTTTTTGGGTCACAAGACATAACACGATTTCCATGTGATTTTTATATACTAAATTGATGATCTGAGTCCTAAATGTTCGGATGTAATTAATAAACATTATGTATTCTAATTCATTCAAAAGTGTTTACTTTGAAAAATCTAATATTTCCTTAACTCTGACAGTTTTAATGGAGTCAAATGCGTCAAAATGTCACAAGAGTAACGGTGGACAGACCCTTAACTAAGTTTTATTTCAGCTAACTCAACTTCACAACTGGTGAATTGCCATCCTTTCCTACACACTACGGCAGCTCGCAGGATAAAAAGTGGACGTAATATCTCGAACTCGTAGATGCCGCCCCCATTCAATAGTTGACTCCATTCAAGTTAAGTGAGGAAGCTTGGCAACGTGGCAGCGACCTCCTATGTCGCATAAACTCAAACGTAAAGGCCATCTTCCGTGAGAGAAGCACGTAATCAAATGGCGCGTCATAGTGGCTTTTACGAGGGCGATGAAGGCAGCATGATTGGACCATCGCTTAAGCGACCGCATCGCTACCAAAAGAGCCTCGACTTAGAGGAAAAAAACATATCTCGGTATAGTGTTTCCTTTCTGCAAGCAAACATATATAAAACACAAATAATAAATATACATTATATTTTATAGAAAGGGAGGCCACATAAGTATTATGAATGAATGTGTTACAAGACTAATCGTAGGTTTTCAAAGACATTTTATATGTTATTTCAAACCTTCTGAACATTTCTTTCCCAATGGCATTTCTTTAAGCATATCCCCTCTCTCCATTGGTTGGCCACTCACTAAGATTATGTTCTACCCCCTCTCGCAGCCTTCTACCCTGTGAAACAGATTACACCGACCTTTAAGAATTAAGGGCGAAAAAATCTCCCTCTCTCTTATGCCTTCCCTAGACGAGACGATTTTCTCAGAAATTCCAATTCTTACAAAAAGTAGTAAGTTGTCGACAATGTGGAACATGCACTATTTTTATAACACTTTGAATGTGAAGTTTATTTGCTAAAAAGTGATTGATGAAAATTTCGCTGAAGAATTTATCTTTGTTAAAAAGATTGTACCAATTTTAAATTTGCACCTTTTCGGAAGCTGAAAAATACGACGTCATCGCATGACGTCACGGCACGGTATCACTATGGGCGTTGTTTATCAGTTGTACGCTGAGGTAAGAAGTCTTGTTCAATGAATACTTGGCAAAAACGTTATTAAAATTTCAATTTATATTTAAGTAGCATGGATCGTAACTATCAAATCACCACCAAACTGTATAATACCTGTAGAGTGCCCTATTTGTTTTCACTTTAAGAATGTTTGCATTAACAAAGCAATCGCTTTCTGTCCACCGAAAGTCCACCAAAGGAAAATTGTCGGAATATGCGTTTTAAAATCCGTTTCCAGATTTTGGTTTCGATCGAGAAACGGCTAAAATCCTCAAAACAATGTATATTCACTTAGTTGTCTTCCAAAATACACGTTTGTTTCCGTAGCAGCATGGTATGTATACCGTGCATTAGTAAAAATATTCTAGTCTGAACTTCACGATTTAAAAAAGATTATAATAGAAAATCAAGCATGCAGTAACATGCTGTTAGCCTTATACCAACATGCAACTACTTATGCTATTCATTGATACGCTTGTATTTTTACTATAGGATATATTTACAGCTATTTCTATCCCTAATTGCACAAGGAAAGGACATTTTGAATGTGTCACTTCCACAATCAAAATCTATAATTTTATGATTATGGTCCAGTCTACCATAGTAAGTTGGAGTTTGCAAAATATTTCACGTCATCAGTGAAAATATTTTCTGGAATAATGTTAAGAGATTAAGTCTGAATTTTGTCCCACGGTCTGATATTGATTTCCAGAAAATTATGCCCCGATTGGGACGCGAAAGCGCACCATCTTGTTGGAATGACTGGTACAGCGTCTTAGTTCACTCGGCCAGGGATATTTTTATTTGTTGTCAGGGATATTGTTATTTGTCGTAAAATAGTGGTCCATTACTTCTTTCATAAGCATTACATGTCGTGTTGTGACATGACAAATGTTAACTTCATGACTACCCTTTTTAAAATAATAAAAAAGGGGGGTCCACAGGAATACGAGGTAACTGTCCCTAGCACTCCATTTCTGTAAGACCAAAAATGAAGTCTACGCTCCATTCATCGACGCTGGGACGTTATCGCCACTCGGTCACGTTCCTCCCGATGGCGGCGGTTGAGCAACTTCCGGCCAGGTCAACTCCCACAATGCATCATTTCCGAACTCTCCTTACCCACCCAGGAAGGATCAAAAATGAAAGACAATTTGGACGGGTACCCTTTCTCCCTTTTCCTCTCACTAATGGCACAATGGCGCCATCCTGCGGCAGATTACACTACTGCGGTAAAATTAACTGACCCACCCGTAGCACTGATAGAAATTTAAGAAGAGCTGCGCGCACTATCGACTTCCTGAAATAAAACGTTTTGCAGGTAAAAATGGCAAAAGTACACGATTAAATAAAAGTAATCAAATTGATGGACCGTAGCCGCAGAACGCCATAAGAAAACCTATTGGAAAGGAATAGTCACGATTCGAGCAGGCAATTAGTCAGGCAATAAATTTTAATACACTTTAATATATTCTTAAAAATTAAAACATCGCCTTCCTCACGTCCTTGGAGTCCCTGGAGACCTTTTGGTCATGCTCAAGGGATGAAGATGCCAGGAAATGACACATATATTTTTTTGTAGTTCATAAGTTTAGGCTGGAATGTGGTATAAAAACCCATTTATGCATGATATTAAATGTGTGCTTGGTGTGAACTCACACCTGCAACACACCTTTATGGTGGCTTGCAGGGTATTGTAGGTATTATGTAGATGTAGATATAAAATAACTGAAACATTTTAGGCCTCAACATTAAATTAACTACACTTTCCCGGTCAGCCACAGGTCCTTGATTGTAATTTATATGATTTTTTGTTCAAAAGCAAACAAAGCAATTATTAAATGAAATATTTGCGTTTAAGTTAATATGGAAACTTAGCATCCATTTCAATTAGTATAGAAAAATAAGTAATCTTCACACTCTTAGGTGTTGGGTGAATCTTCATCAAGGTTTCTGTAGAGATTAACGAATGCATAGGTGCAATTGCGAGGAAGTCGGCTAACACAGATATCCCCGCACACAATTAAGAGAGGTTGATCAACTTGTCGAAAAAACACCATCAACTTTTTCCAAGGAATACCTCTTCAATTGGTTTCACGATATAACTGGCCAGTGGTCTGTATAATAATTACAGAAAGTGATTTAAGTTTTGTGCAAGTAATGTTCTGTGATACTTCACCCTCAACCACACACCCTAACGGTGCCTTGCAGGATTTTACGCGGATTAAAATGGAAGAGAGGCGAACTTCGATGAACGGGTGCACCTAAGTTGCTCTCGACCTTCCACTAAAGGCAGAAACATCAACTGGGACTCGAACTCAGACGTGTTCAGCAGTGGCTTCAGATACAGAGCCGATTTGGGAATTAATTCACACGACACGACGAAAACACGAGCTGGAATATTATCAGGCCTGAGTACCTGTTCGAGCTAATGTTTTTTAATAAGGATTCGATTCCGCTGCAAGATGCCTATATCGATCAGGGGCACTAGTTGCTGAAATCGGTCTGGTATGCTTTCGTCCAAACTACGTTTAGATTGTAGGATTGTACCTTGAACCTCGGTAAAATTGCCATGGGAATTAAGGATCCTGGGTAGCGTTGAGGTTTTCGCAGTGGACCGGAACGCCAAATGTCCGTGGTTCGATTCCCGGTCCAGGTGATTTTTCTTCTCATGGCAATTGATGTGAATACGTTTATATTAATTAAATTCCCACTGAAAAAAGGAATTGAAAAAATTTCCCTGGAAGTTCCCTGAAGGGTCGCAGTATACAGGTTGGAAACCACTGGTGCAGAGCAAGGATCGTCTATTCTCTGCTTTTTGTTCGAAAATAGTTAAGCGTCTGAGTCGCAACGCATCAAAGTAGATAGAATCTTTCCAACAATTGACGGCACTTAATTATTTTTTGTAAGAATGGGAATTTCTGAGAAAACCGTCGCGTCTTGAAAAGGTATCAGAGAGAGGATTTTCCATTAAGGATTCCAACGACCCGTTGGCCGTAGACATCTGAAGAGGGCCACCTCGGGAATCAATATCAGAAGTGAAGTTAGGAGGAGAATGACTTCCAAGGCGGCAGTCTTTCTCACAAAAGAAAAATTCCCTCGCCGAGAAAGAGACTTCTTTCATGGCAGAGAAAAAGAGACAACTTTCAAGAGGAGATAGGATAACATGGGCGCATTTTTACGTCGAGTTTGAGTGCTAATTGGAATCCTAAGTACATCTAATGAATTTTATTCCCATAGATGAACTCCCGAGTTTAACACCGCAGATGCTCTGATTCTGACGCCTGCCACCGCCAATACATACAACATATTCTTGCACAAAATTCTTCATAGCATTAATACTGATCGTAACCTATTAGGAGAGAAAAATGTTTCTGAGAAATCAAGGAGCCTAAAAAAATTTTAAAGATCACCCTCTTATAATATGTCATTAGGCTCATGAGGGGAGGTGATTACACAAGACATCTCAGTTATTTATACCTTTGTGTACTCATTTTGCTGCAATTAAGGAGGGACAAGGGAATGTAAATGGGATCTAACACCATTTCCAACGGAAGAACTCTGAAATAAGTTAAATAGGTATTGTAAAAGGAATTTATAACTCGAGTAATATTACAAATTCGAATCATGAAAAGAGGTGTACACTCACTGATCTGCATAATACCCTGCAAGCCACCATAAAGGTACACGGCGGAGGGTATATCTTTACGAAATATCCACTATCTCTTACGCTTGAAGTTAGATTTATTTTTGTCTCTCTAGGTTACCTTCGGATACACTGGAACTTTTTACACATTTATTAATATATTCACAATTATTAAAATCTCTAATTGCACGAGGGAAGATAGGCATCTGCAATATGTCAGTTGGGTAATCTATTTCCCTAATTTTGTGTTTAGGGTCCAGTCTACCATAGCAAGATGTAGTTGGCAGAATGTTTTTTACGCTCAGTAAAAATATCGTCTTGGAATTACTTATGAGAATAAGTCTATATTTAAAAAAAAAGTTCTCTTAACGATGCAAGTGATGTTGATGTTTTCTTTTGCATGATCAGCAGATATTGATGGCAACATTTTCCCAATAACCCTGTGATAAATCTAAACCAATGATAAACATTTCCAATGATTTCCTACTTATATGTACCCCAACACAGATCATGCATGTATCTTATTCCAAGATATGAAATCAAATCCACATTTGTTAATTTCCTATTTTTAATATAGTAAATGGTAAGGGGGTACAGTTCTTTTTCCACAAACATCCAAAAAAGAAAAATACGGAATGAAGATTAACCATAAGAAACACTCGATTTTAACATTGGTCCTGGTTCTTTTCTCCTAATGCATATGATTGCCATTTCAATGCTTTTTACTGATCAATATTTTAATTATTAGTTTATTAATAAATGCCACAATAGTAAAGTATTAGAAGAACTTTTTACATTTGTTTGAATGGAATGCCTCTCGCGGCAATAGCATTTCGATTTTAACTCTTGTTTTCCAAATCATTAATCAACTTGATGTGTGGAATGCGTTCATTACTCATGTGCGAGGCCTCATCCGAGGCGAATTGAATCGCAAGCCAATGATTCTTGAGGCAAGTAGCGTACCAAGGCTACCTTGGCGTCCCTTGGCACCCTGGGCTAACTAGATGAAATGTAAACAAAAAAAAAAGATGTTTTTCAATTTTGGCGCCCCCCCTTTACGGCGCCCGGGGCGCCCCCCCCCCCCCCCACCCCTTGGAACGCTACTGCTTGAGTCTATGAAAAATGATTATTATTTCCACCACCTGAAAATTTATGCAAAAAAATAAAATCAAATTCTATATTTATTTACCAAATATATTATCCTTACTCCAACTAACCAATTAAAAGCACTATAATTTTGTTTCCCGGGCGATGTTACCTCTCAAAATATCGATTAATTCATGGTTTACGGAATGTCACTGAAAACACGCTTTTTTTCAAGAGAAATGTAAAAACTCAAGTCCTTTTCTTAATGGAAAAGTATATCCCGAGCATCTGGTGGAAAACTTTCATCGCCCATAAAGCTTACCCACGGCTTCACCAAACTACGCTGAAATCAACATCAAAGGTTTCTTATTTATTTTTGTAAGGGAATGACATTACTGACATTTTAATCCTCGTAGCAACTCAATTTTCGGGCGATAAACGATCAAAGGGTCCTTCAACACATGCTAATTTAAAAAAATGAAAATTTATGGAGGAACTTCCATCATATATAAAAGACATCCATATTATTAGTAGTCTTATTATCTTGACACTCTGCTTAAAATTTCATCCCGATTGTCTCCAATTCTCACCCCTTCAAATTTCTTTCTCATCCTTCAACCAGCCCACTTCTTCTGCACACGTTTCATGTATTACCATTTCTTTAAAAAAATTGAAATAAGGTAAGTGAAAAAAATATCCGTCTTCCATAAGAAATATAAGTCTGCCATTTCCACACTAAGCGTATCTGTTTCGAGTATTCCATTGGTTCTGTAACCTCTCAGGTCCCACTAATATTCTCATCACTTGGTGATGAAATAAATGAGCCCCCGAGGGTAAAGAGAAGAGAAACCCCCAGGGTGAATAATACAGAAAGCAATAGAAAGGGCAAATAGAGAACTGAATTTTTCTGATAAAATACGAGAAAACTAGTGAACCGCGAACATTAATATTTGAACGCTTAACAGAAACATTGAGAAGGCAATCGCCATCAGACGCTAAGTGATAGTTTATAATTAATATGATTGAGACATAATTGAAAAAAAATTAAAATGGCGTCAAAAATAAATCAAGATCTGTAACATAATCGACTCGACTCATTCATGAAAATAAGATAAGCCAAGTAACCCGCGATACAGATCTATTTTCTTCTTCCCAGAACAACGGGAGATTATGATAGACAGTGTACTAATAGGACAGAGTAAACGCTGTCCTAGTTTGTAATGCATTTGTAACTCTTTATTACAACTAATGTCAAAAGCACTAGTAAATTGGTAACGCAATTGAAGTCATGGTGACTATCAAATTCAAAATTATTAATAAAATTCATTTCAGGTTTCTAATAATTTTATTTCATCATGGCGGAAGCCTGACAAAATCCTTTTACACACTATATACTCATCTTATAGAGATGGTTCACCCTTTGCTAGACACCCTCAAGGACGCCTGCTAGGATATTATCTGTACGCGTGCACGATACTAAGGAATCTTTAACAACATAATAAATATAACAGTTTCTACCCTGGAGTTCTTGGTTCTTTATTTTACACCATCATGTCTTTTATACGGCACTATATGTTGGAGTCCACCATTTTCCTTGACTTAAGTTATCTCGAATGAATCCCTTATTCCTCTTCTTCTATTCCTCTTTCAATGAAGATACATTATCACATTAGGGTAGTTTCCAATGTTTTTTTAATTATTTTCATCGAAAGTTCGATCTGGAAAGAAACTTCTGGAGTACGCATTTTAAGCCGTTCAATTTTAAAATAACGTTTAATTATTTTTCCTCATTAATTAAAAAGGGAAAAAATTCAATGGCGCAAAATCTCGACGCAAAGCATTGCATGCCGGCAAATCATACATGAGACGTGACATTCTTTCTTCTACCTGCCACTATGCGGTGTTGCGGACGTTTCCAAGCAGACGGAGCACTTGGTTAAAGCTTATTAAATAGTATCGGAGGGATAATTATTCGGTTAATTTATTATGATTAACTTCTATTCATTTATTTTAAATTGTTTGTTCATTTTATTAATTTAAAATCAGTACCTGTTAATTTTACTAATCATACCGCGAAGTTTGCCCAAAGACGCGCGAACTTCACGCCATGCTTCGTTAAAGCTTATTAACTAGTATCGGAGGTATAGTTATTCAGTTAATTTATTATGATTAACTTCTACTCATTTATTTGAAATTATTTATTAATTTTATTCATTTAAAAGCAGTAACTATTCATTTTACCTAAGCATACCGTGAAGTTGGCCCAAAGCCTCGCGAACTTCACGCCACGCTTCGCAGTAGCAGATGAATGATTCCACCAGCAGGATGCCCTGGAAGGAATACCCTCAGGCGTAACTTTGTGGAATGAAAACATGATGAAAATAAAAATGACTTGGTATATTCCACGCCTTTTATTGCAACAATTGACCGGGGTTACGACGGCTAAAGTGTCATTATCAAGGATAACCAAATAGCCAAATGTTTGGTTTGCTTTGATGATAACGCTTTAGTCGTCGAAACCGCGGTCGGTTGTTGCTATAAAAGGTTCGGAATATACAAAGTCATTTTTTTCATGAGGAAGCCCTGGAGCCTATAAGATGACTATTAATACCATTTTTAACGGAGGAAACATTTCCATATATGATAATTTTCTCCGGATAATTCACTATAGCTGAGGAGCTCTGAAATTCAATGGTAAGTTCAGGAGACGAATATATTTCCTATGTCTCAGCAGCGTAAACTGTACACCTGTCACTCCAGCAATAAGGCAGCGCATCCTTCCATTCCTCAGCTTTTTCAAATGGTCCTCAAATAAACATTTCATTCTCTAGTGGGATTGCTTAAATCAAACCTTTTGCGTGCGATGACTACACTTATGGTAGGAAACGAATCGCAATTAAAGAATTTATTTGTCTTTGTTGAAGGAAACTACCCTATCATATGGCAGTTATGCTTACGTACTGTTGCGGAAGAACGTATGGCCTCATTGCTAAAGCATTATTACAGCTGTTGTGAATAGGAATTCCCTATATAGATCACAGTATCAGGCGTCACGTAGTGGAATTTAGACATATTGGATGAGTAAAAACCTTTAGCAATTTTCCACAATGTAATTTAAAATAATAAAATTACACAACACGTGTTTCGGCTTACTAAGCCATCATCAGGTGTACACTTGTGGAAAATTACTAAAGTTTTTTACTCATCCAACAGGAATTCCCTACTTTGGACCAGAGAATGACTCTTAAAATATGGGGTTAACTTATGATGGAAGACGATGAGTGCTATAATAATAATATTTCACATCGGCTCCTCAAATAATAACAA
This sequence comes from Platycnemis pennipes, assembly GCA_933228895.1. Lineage (NCBI taxonomy): Eukaryota > Metazoa > Arthropoda > Insecta > Odonata > Platycnemididae > Platycnemis > Platycnemis pennipes. The sequence continues at coordinate 17,686,065 of OW121856.1, forward strand.
AAATGCACCAAATGCAAATAATAATAATATCTTCAGGATCTGATCCACATCGCGATGGGAGACGCCACCCCGGCGCCAAGGAAGGCGCCACCGTGGGAGGGGGTGATTATGTGAGATAGCGAGGGGCGTGGGTGGAGAATTCACACTTCCGGAGCCTCTTAAAAATCAGCGATGAATCTTCTTTCGGACACGAGGAGGATGTTGGGAGGGGTTTGAGTGGCAGGGGCATTATCTGGAGTGAGCGTGGCTTTAAAACAGTCACCAAATTCGGAGGAGGAAGGATAAAGGAGCGAAGGACTGCTCTTCGCAGGGAAATTGAATGGGGGCGATTACTCGGAACCGAAATCGCAATTTTGTACACGAAATCGTTAGATGGAAACAAAAAATGAATTTCAGTGAAAAAATTAATCTTCTAACCACAACCATTCACACATAAATCCAAAATTAAAATAAGCAAAAGGTGACGCCCACCGAAAAATATGCTTCGATATCATTGACGTCATTTTCCTCCCGTTCTTGACTGCTTTTAGGGGAAGGGAAGGGAGTGAAAGGGAGTTCTCTGAAGGATTGCTCGCCCAGATGCTGTCGCAACTGCTCCAATTGGCAGAGTCAGCTGTGTCCCCCCCATTTCGATAAGGCAAAGTAGCTTCGCGGGCTCAGTTGTGATTGGACGAAGTCGATATACGTCAGAGGTTGTAATACGCCCACTTTTCCGAAAGGGTTATAAACATCAGTTTTTCGCCGCTTATAACTCGAGAAATAATTGATGGATCAGAAAACGGAAAAATATGGGTCTTTTTATTTACATTCTATCAGATTTGACGATAAAAAGAATATGGTAAACGACCCCATTTCAGTTAAGATTGATGGCCTCAGGGTACGATAGTGGGTGACGGGCAGTAAAGGGATAAAATCTATAGGATTGAACACAATCAGCGTAAAGGAGTGACGAGAGTCGTTTACGGGAAACGTGAGACAGGAACTTTTTATGCAGCGGAAACAATTTGAATACGCGACCCGCAGGAAAAAATTGACTGACGAAGGCGCAAAAAGGGAATCCGTAGCGAATGTAAATAAAGAGCTAACAATTAATTTTCAAGACTGCAGTGGTACTTACATATTCCATGACGTCAATGAAGTCACCAGATCGCTTAAGTTTATTACAATTCACAAGAATTAATTCCTGAAAACCGTGTTTAATTATTATAACGGCATTTAACAAATCTAGCTGATGTCCTTCGCTAACGCTCTAATAGCTTTAGCATACCTTCCTCGTACGGTTCCATACAAGAGCGGCATATTCTAAATAAGGCCTGACATTCAATCAACAAATCATAAATAGAATGATAAAAATAACTATAAAGGCACAGCTCGTGTAATTTCTAAGATTATTTTTTCATCGAGACATATTTATCACGTCTAGGCTTACTCCTCAATTTTTTATCATTATTTCTTTGTTTTCGCGTTCTCAAAACAAAACTATATATGCTAATTGCTATTACTGCGGTATTTTTAAGAGCCATCTACAATATAATTTACATTTACCAAAGATACGTGAATAATGTGCACTTCTAAAATTCAAATTAGTAGTAATCTGCGCGATTCGGTTATTAATCAGTAAGGTATGTTTTAAGCCACGGTTCCAATTCGGCATCAGTTTATGAAATTACGTTTCTTCTACCGATGCCACTACATTGCTTTCATGTTGAATTTTGCTACAGGGATTCACGTACCCTATGTGGCTCGAGCATAACAGTTTTATGACAATTACACCTGGACAGTGAGTTACTCTTAAATGATAAATATTGCATATCACCGTCATTAGTAGCGAAAAATATTAAATCCATTAGCAATTATTAAGCTACCACTGCGAATGTCGTGTACGGTGGTTCGAACATTTGCTTGTAAACATTTATGTACCTTTGTGCAAAAGGAGTGCACATAATATCAAAGAACAATAGATTAAATTATCATTAAAAGATGTCAATTATCGTTAAAAGATGTCGTCTGTAATGTAGCTATTAGCAATTGAACTTTATTTTACAGAAATAAATGAATTTTAGATATTTTGAAAAAAATAGAACTGTTTTTACACTATTATTGATATTAAATTTTAGTTTAAGGACTAAATACATATACTCAAGATTTAAAGAGAGACAATAAGGAAATTAATGAAACATCACCAAAAGAAAGAGTAAAACTAAGCAAATAAACTTCCAAGAGAACGGCATAAGCAATATAAAATAAATAATTCACTGAAAACCAGTTTGACTTCAACGAAAAAAATTATTATTCTAATATTGAAAGTCATCCTGATATCTAATTGAGTAATTAAAATCCTCTACCTCATAACACCTTCCGAGCAGTTACACCCTGCAACATGGAATAACTTAATGTTTTGAAGACAGCAGACACAACCAGGCGTGACCATTTATTCATAACTATAGGCACGGCTTTAATTATTTCTCATAAAAGAGGAGTTAGATGAAGAAAAGTTGCCTCCCATCCCTAGGGCCCGGGTTAAATTCCTTGGCATTGGCGGATTTTTCAGTGGAAAACCGGTCCCAACTTGAGTGGAGTGGAGGGCATTTCAAGTTCAATACTCCGTCCGTCGGATGGAACGTTGAACCGTGGTCCCCTTGGCGCCTTTCGTTAAGAGTAGGCTAATTCCGACGCCGAGTAAGTTGCCCTTTGACTTTCAACGGGGAGGTGAAAATCTTTTAACACGATGAATTAAATTAAACCAATGAACTATTTGCTCTTTAAAACGTATGACCAGATATCATGCAACTCATAGAACCTACTGGGAACAATTATTAAATTAATCACAACATAGAAGGTGAAAACACAGAGTTATCCATTCCAGTGTAACTAACTATTTAAGTACTTTAATATCCATTTCTGTGTACATAGTCCCAATTGTGTATTAGCATATAAAATCCACAACTGGCACAGATAATGCAGATATACGCAAAATAAAAGCCAGTAGGAGTGGGTACTGTAAGTTATCACCCAGCGGTATTAAATTTTTATTGATTCTCAAAACTTTTAGGAGAATTTCAATGCACACTTGATGCTAGTCGTTTTTGAGCTATGCCATGCAAAAAGAGATAAGGGTGAAAATTAACAAGCGAAAGTTCTCAAGCAACTAATTTAAAAAAGGAAAGAAAAAACATCTGCTCCGAATTCAATGATTTTCAGATGAGAGTAAATGTTAACAATAAAGGGGAAAAAATAAACCATTAAGTTGATTTACGCAAAAAATACTTTTTAAGTGCACCTTTAACACCACAGTAAGAGTTTTTCTCAAGATTTCAAGTTTTTATACCCAGCAGTTTGGGTTATTCATGGATGTTCAGTGAATGAACCAGTGTGTCAGTCAGGACATTCAATTTTACATGCATAGAATAGCGGAAGGTTGCCGTTGAATTTCACCATGGCTATAAACACTTAGATAATTATAAATCAAATTAAACCAATAAACAATTTGCAAATTTACAGGACTCGGAATATTTATTAACTTAACCACAACGTAGAAGGCGAAAATACTTTGAGTTCTCCATTCTAGTGTGCAGACTATTTATGCATTTTAATCTGTGCAATTAATTACGTAAGCTATCGCCTTGCGGTATTAAATTTCTATTGATTGTCGAAACTTAAGAAGAATTTCAATGCACACAAGCAAAGCTTCATTTTTTATCCAAGTGCATTCATGAAGGAGTTCCTCGCGGTAGAGCCAAGTATTACAGAAGAGATAGTCGGTGAATAAACGAGAAGCTTAATCAGGTAGGATTCCGGAGAGGATGCAAAATACGGATTCGAAAAGATCCTCAGCGAATCTGGGTCAAAGGTTTATACAGCGATGGACGCTATCATTACCGTTTTCAGAGAGCAGCTGCCTAATGCACTTCGCATTCCGTAGCTGCTCCCGATTACTGTTAAAAAACATCCTCAGGGAGTCCATTAGAGAACATTTGCAAGAAACAAGCTGAGCCCTGGCTTAAAATAGGCGTACTACATTCCATAAGACACGACACTTCAGTCTGGAAGAAGCTGGAAGTAAAATGTTCACCACGCAAACGAAAAACGCGAAATCATTTAAAAAAATGGATAATTCACTCAAAATATTCCCACTTAGAAGCCCCCATTAGAATGTATAACGCAGCCATGAGAATACGCTCAGAGCATGATACGTTGACATACGTTGATCATGTACGAGAAATTAGCTACTTTTCCCTTGTGAGGCCTCATTTTAAATACACTGCCAGTATGAGGGATCCATACAAAGTAGGCTTCATTAACGAAATGGAGCGGTTGCAGTGAAAATCGGCAAGATATGTACAGTGGCGTTATGATAACTATATTAGCACGACCAGTGTATTAGAGACTCTAAAATGAGATCCATTATCAGACCGTAGATTGAAATTTAGATTTAATCTCTCCACTAAATTCCAAAACACTATTGTAACTGACGGCGTTGAAAATATTCTGCGAAATCCGACTTTCTACGATAGACTGGACCGTAATCATGTAATTAGAGAAATTGATTGCCGAACTAAGGGATTCAAAATGTCCTTTCCTCGTACAATTGGGATATGGATAACTGTAAATGTATCGGTAGTAATAATACAATTTATCAATGGATAGCATTAGGCCTTTATACTGGTTTAAGTACCTTAAGTTAACCCAACTAACAGCCTGTTTTTGAATGCTTCCTCTGCTATTTTTATTTTTTAAATTGCGAAATTCAGACTGGATTATAATTACTAATCCTTTTCATGCATAATTTGTCATGCATGCTTGGTGTGAATTCACCCCCTGCCACACACCTTTATGGTGGCTTGCAGGGTATTATGTAGTCGTAGATTAGAATATCTTGAAACTGGTTGAGTGAATAATAATAATCGTGTGTAATTTAATTAACAAAGCTTATTTTTGGATGATGTCAGTATTCCACAAAGTTAGCTTGCTAACTCTTTACAAGCGTTCACTCCTCGGACTCCTTGATCTGACCTTCCCTTTGAGTGAACGATCTGAATGGATGGCAAGGAAAGAAAAAGAATTCCCCTACAGCCGAAGTTCAATCCACGATGATATTCGTACCACATGTCTACGGACGTGCCTCCAATCACTATGGATCCTATCACGTCTGGAAAGGACGAGCGGTGCCTGAATACCAAATAGGAACGTGCCATAGTGAACGCGAGACAGCGAATAAAGGGGCTGAGTGAAAAGCAGGGTCTATATACCGAGGCAATCTCTTACGAAGCTAGGCTGGATCTATCCTCAACTAGTTCACGTGACTTACCCTCTCCCATTGGTCGAGGACATTCTCTTCACGCGGCGACCACGACGTCCACGTAACTGTCGTTCGCTCCAAACGCTTGGTCCTTTTATGCATGTCGTTCAAACTGAAGCTTTATTCCCGAGGTCATTTGGAGGAGGTTAAGACTTCAGAATTATTGCCACGAATGCAAAATTGTTTTCATTTCTCGTAGGATATCTCCTCACTATAAGTCGCGGTCATTCCGCTTAAAATGACAATTCGCTCAAACTGGCCATTCTGACGGGATAGGAGTAATATTTACATATTAGTGTGATAAATTTCGACCCGCTGCATTTATTTTCTAAAGTTAGTTCCATATCACTTTTTGCAGTGAATATCTGGGGTATTATTGAATTTTACTGTGCCTCTTTTCCACCTATTCCTCTTCTGGCCTCTTGTTTAAGAACCTCCCCGAGTCACAAACAGTTTACGAAAAAACGCGCTCCTCGGCAAATTTTGATCACTGGCAATCGCAACCTATATGAATTACCCAAAGTAGTTCTCAGTTAATACCGCGGAATTTTATGGTTGATCAACATTGATATCAACCATTGATATCAACATTTATGTCAATCATTAACCTGAACATTAATATTAACCACTAACCTCAACATTAATGTTAAGGTTAATGGTTGATATTAATGTTTTTTATGGGTACATACTTAATTTGAGGTTCCTATTACTTAACCAGGTTCATGCGATGAAAATTACTCCTTTATCCCTTAACCAGTGATGCAGTTTCTTGAGTAGTGATTTCCAACTGTCTAGCCTCTGGGACTTCTAAGTCTGCTGGATACTACGAACTTCTCCTTGCACCTTGCACCTTGCATCTTTTCCTGAGAATAGGAATTTGGACGCAAGACTAGAAAGGCTGCCCTGGTCAAAATTTCATTGGATGCATTACAGTTTTTTGTTCCAAATTCTGCAGAGCAGTCTCACGTGTTTCTGCATAGCTATCAAAGTACAATATATGAATCAAATTTGACAGTTCCGTCGCAATATTCTCACTAATCTCTCACTTTCCATAGAACTTCTCTGTTTTTCACTCGATCGATCTATTTTATCTTCATTATTTACCTAAGTACCAAGTACCTCCATTCTTGCACGGCTGCATTTCTCAATTCCACAAAAAAACATTCCCCACATGTGATCTAAAATTAAGTATTTCCTCCCTCACACGCTTGTATTAGTAGGTGTAGGTAGCTTCTTTTTACGGCAAGATCCTGTCTTAGAATAGTTTCTAATCCATTTTAAGCATTGTTATGTATGTTTGGAGTGAATTCACCCCCTGCCACACACTATTATGGTAGCTTGCAGGGTACTAGGTAGATTTAGATGTAGCCTGGGATCTTCTATTATTTCCTTTTTTCTAATTAATTCCTTAATCCCCCTTCAGGATAACAGCATGGTTGCGTTGCATTTTAACCTTTTTTCAAATAGTAAATCTAGACTAGAGTATGGTTACTAACCCTATATGAGAATGATATGTAATGCGTTAACCCCCTGCCACACACAATTGAGGCGCTCGGGGCTAGATAATGGTAAGCCACATTTAGGAAATTTTTCAGGAGTGACATCTGAAGGTTCGAAAAATTCCATAAATTAGGTGTTGTTCTTGGTGCAATACATACCAACCAGGTGTGTGCTGCCATCTCTTGGTTTCTTCTAATAATACTCCGCCAGTGGCTTCCCATCGTCTAGCAGATAAGAAAGGCGTACAAATCTCAATATTTTTCAGTGTGTGGCTTACCATTATCTAGCCCCGAGCGCCTCAATTATGGTAGCTTGTAGGGTATTATGCAGATTCAAGTATATCGTCAATTGTTGTAATGTAAATACGAAGAAGCATTCATAAATGTCTTTTGCCTCTGTCATGGCCACTATGACGATTCCAAAAGGCAGAAAAGTAATGTATGCGAGTAATTATTCAATTTTGACGCCTTCTCTTTAGGTGTTTTCATTTCATTTTCAATTACAAATTGCGGGGGTAAAGCAAACACCCATGCCCAAATTTATTTTGGCATCTTCACGGCAGAGTCCGAATTTAATCGATGTCACCGCACCCATCATACCAACTGAGGATTACTCTTCCCTCATGAAGTGATTGTCGTTATAAAACGAAGTATTGGATTCCATGGGCGATCCCATCAAACTACTGCATGTGGCAGGGGTAAGTACATACTAAACAAGCGGAAATATTTGTAAAGAGACGGTGTGATAATTATGTTAGCGTAACTAGTATATTAGATGAACTAAAATAGGAATCATTATCATACCATGGGTTGAAACTCCGAGACCATATTTTCGCTGATGACGTTAAATATGTAACTAACTCATATTACATTGGTAGTGCTTAGAGTAAATAAAATGCACTTAGTAAGTTTCTACGTGCAAGCTGTGGACACGTGAAATCTTACAGTGCTTTGTTTTTATTTTGAGCTCGCATATTCGTATTTCATCTGCCTTGCCTTCAGTCCCTACGTAGTCCTGTTTTCTAATAAGAATAAAAAGCATCTATCCCCATCTGAAACTCCTTTAATTGCTGGGACATACTAGGAAACTACTGCTTAAAAGCATATTTTTACGCAGTCTGGTTGGTGTGTTCGTTACAGTTCTAGTCTCATATCCCAAAGGCATGGTTAAAATCCCGGCAGGGGCTGACATTGTTCACAGGTACGCTGTCCCTTACTTGAGTTCTTCGATGAGAGCATAAGAGTTCAGTAAATAGAATTGGCAACATAGAAAAAGGATAGAGAGGAAACATTTTGCTTGTGGTCATCTGCACTCCATGGAGGTTGTTTTTCCATTACTAGTCCATGCATGCTACATAAATACAGATAAATATATTTAGAGAAATGCTTTTCTAACCAGTAATCACCCCATTACTAAGAAGATACTAACCATCTAATTGCACGTGATCTTATACATAACATATTTCCATGAAGCAGTTGCATTATAGCTATACTTTACATGTAATAAGTGCATTTTTGGTGATCTTCGCCCCCTGCCACGTACCTTCTCAGTAGTTCACGTGGCATTACGTAGTTGTGGATTCGTACAGAAGGGAGATGGCGCTTGTGCCTGAGAATCAACCAGCAACAGGGTTGATGAGTCCCTGATGTTTATAATGTCAAGTTCGTTCACCCCTCGACCACTTAAAGGGAAAGAAGGGGAGGAAGGGAGTAGAGAAATTGGTGAGATGGTGGCGTCAGAGGAGGGGATGTGAAGAGTTATTTACGCGGAAGATGGTTGACGACAGTAAGGGCGAGGGGTTCTGGAATACATGCAAATTTCACAGACTGATATTTATGCCACAAGAATGTGTACAAATACCCGGTACTTCGTGACCGTCTAATTGCAATCCTTTACTATGGAGCTGTGTATGTGTTCGAGAATGAATCTGCTGAACGGAGTCGGGCTTAGTATAGTGGAAGGGACACATTTAAGCAAAATCGCACTTTTCCAGTGCGTGGTTTGATTGAACTTAGGGATGAATTTGCCCGTCTCCATTCTCCCACAAATCCTTGGAACTACTGAAAGTCAGCTTTCATCTCCTTTTCGAAAAAGTCTGTTTCCATGCTTCATAAAAGGCTTTTCACAAGTTTTTACTCTGTGGTCCCACTATTTGTACACTTTTTCTACAACAAACCGCCAATGTTGTTAAACTGCTCCACTTCATTGATCTGGGTACCTCTTAATTTTAACTTCATCCTAACATTTCAATTATAAGGGCCGGAAGAATAATAATAAGAAAATAAAAACCATTTAGCGTAACGTAACAAGAAAGTTCCTACGAAAACCATGTGAATAAACGGCAGTAGGATAAATGTATATGTTTCTTTGATTAATGCGAATAAAAGCAAGGTACTTACAATTTTAAATACATACATATTTGTTAACGTTCATTGCTATTTTTATTTACACCTTCTTGAGTATTTTATTTGAACAACTTGACAAAACAGCAAATCATTTAATGGGGTTAAAATTGAATGTGCAAATGTTTAACACATATTGTTATATAATTTCCAAATAATAATAACCTAATCATTAAGAACACGGCCACGAGAGATGTAGAAAAAAGACTAAAAATATCGAGATTTGCAGTTCGAGCTTCTAAACATGTACACCGGAGACAGTTAGTAGATAGTGAAGCTAGTAGTCATCATAATAAGATTTCTCGATGAGTCTTGATTACATCAAGTACATTCCAGCCTGCGGGGTACAGGCGGAATCACTCACACCACGTATGCGGAAGACTGTCATGCTAGGGTCTCTCCGTCCGCCGAGTTCCTTTGCGTAAAGCAGCTTAGATATCTATCCGATGGACATCGGACGAATTCACAAATGCCTCTGAAGGGCATATTCATAATTTCAACACCAGTCTCGTACCTACCGCTTACGCTCTAAGATCTCTTCTTCGTCCCGAATTAGAGTGCAGATTCCCCCAACGAAGTTAACGCCATGCTAACCTTGTTGGGGGAATATTGGGGTAAATACTGTATCTTCGAGCATACAGCTTCGAACCATATAGAGGAGAATCCGTATACAAATTTGAACTCGTATGAGAGATTTTTTTAAGAAGTTAAGCTGTAGGAGTGAGAATCTATTTGGGATTATGAGTTATATTCAGTATCTTAGCTCAGTGCTCAGAGTACGCTAGGAAGTAATACCAATTTAACAGGTATAATCTGTTCACCAATTGGACTCGTTCTATGAACTTTAGGACGTGAGCATTAGGATCAAGATTTTAGTCAAGATTCTGAATATCTGAATTCTGAACAGTTTCCAATCAATACGACGGTGACGAAACCTTAAGCTTGTCGGGGTCTTGGATGGGTACACATGCAAAGCAACATTTGACATTAATTAGTGGAGAAATAATAGTGGAGAAATAATAGTGCTGAGAATAATTAAGATATTCATTAAGAATATTGGGAATATTGGTTGCATAAATAAGAGAAAAAGAGGGGGTTCATTATTAGCATTACGTAACTGAGGGGGGAGGTGTCAGGCAACAATACGGTGCGTTATTGTGGGGAGGGGAAGCATGACAGAAGTTTAAATTCAATTTTTCGTAGTATACGGATAGCACCTAAACATTATCATGAGTTTTTAACCTCCTCGTCGGAATTTGACCGGGAAAATAAGAGACAAACTAAATCATCGCTTCTTGATGAAAAATTACCCTTCGAACTCAACGTAATGGGGTCGTCTACCATATTTTCATTGCCAACTCTGATAGAGTTAAAAAAGAGAAAATCCATTAGTTCTCGAGTTATAATCGGCGAAAAACTTATGTTTTTAACCCCTTTGGAAAAGTGTACGTGCAGAGGACTTGTACTTCACCCACTTCGTCCAATAACAAATGAGACCGCGAAGCTCCTTCGTCTTATCAAATGGGGGATACCCACAGTGTATTAGACAGTTTGTAAAGTATTACTGTATTACACCGCTGATTCTGAAAATGGAAGTGTTTGCGACAGCATTTGTGCAGGAAGACCTTCTAATCACCACCATTACCTCCCCTTTCCCTAAAAGCAGTCAAGGACGGGAGGGGAATGACGTAGCAATCCTTAACGCAGCTAGTTTGGGGGCGTGACCTTTTTCTTATTTTATTTTTGGATGTATGAGCGAATGGCTCGGGTTAGAAGGTTGATTCGTTGACTAAAATTCATTTTTCGTTTCCATCAAACGATTTCGTGTACAAAAAATCGATTTCGGTTCCGATTAAACGCCCTTATTCCACCATTTCGATTCCTATTAACTGGATCCTCCACACCTCGCATATTTCACAGGTGTACGAGTATCAAAATTCACGCAATATCCTCGAAGGCAGAGTCAGGCTCACAGCAGGTGAGCCACTTCAAATTAACGAGCGAAGGCTGGTAACCATGAAGAGATCCGACATTATAGAGGAGCTCATTCATGCTCACACCAGGAGTCAGAGCCGACCTCTCGTCCTTCAATATCCTCGCCTTAATATGAGCAAAGGAGCGAGGCAATAGAAGCGAACTCCGGAGAACAATGCAAAGGGGTAGAGTCATATGGAAGGGAAGTGAATAGGGGCCGACCACTCTCTCGTCTCTCTCTCTCTCGCCGGCACTTAAAGCGCAATCAGATACACTGGATGTCTTGTTTCTCCGCTTCCTCGAGCGAAAGGAGTCTGCAACAGATAGAGGAGAACCACCGCACCACCTCCCACCACTCCAACTCCTTGCCTTGGAGAGAAAACGACTTGTGAGACACTCCCCGCTCGGGATGCCAACTAGAGTGTGAGGTCGAAGGGTAGGTCTGGAAATACTAAGCAAGCAAGCCAGCGGAAAACCGCGGAGCAAAATATCAAGGCACTCAAATGCCCATATCTTGCGAAGCATTTCCTCAACCGGGTGAGACTTAAGGGCCATATTCATAATTCAAAATGAAACAGTAGTAACACTCCACACTTAATTTAATATCAACCGACCGGGGTTTCGGCAACTCAGAGCCATTTTCTAGGTACAGAGTCATGTAATTGGTTATTTAGGGGAGGCGACTGACAGCTGAGGTCATTTGCGCCATATAGGATAGGTGGATAATCGGGTAATGGTAGGAGTTTTCAGGGAACAGGGAAGGGTGGAGAGAAACCCGGCGTCGGCATTAGCCTACTCTTAACGAAAGGCGCCAAGGGGACCACGGCTTAACGTCCCAACCGACGGACGAAGTACTGTACTTGAAATGCCCTCCACTAGGCACTCAAGTGGGAACCGGTTTTCCACTGAAAAATCCGCCACTGCCGGGAATCGAACCCGGGCCCTCGGGATGGGAGGCCAGAGTCATGTAGTGGTTGGATATATATGGGTTAAAAGATGGAAGAGGGGAGGAGATGAAAGAGGGAGAGAGAAACAAGGAAATTTAACTTATTAAAAAGGAGAAATATCAAAAAATATGTCATTAATAAGCGCTATTTTAGAAATTGCCAATATATACTTACAAAAAGATTTGGATTGGTCGCTACCAATTACGTACACTTACTTTTCTTTAGATGCTGAGTATTCATTTCATCGAGTTTTAATTACTTCTTATCAAATAAGCAGTGCTGAACGTCTTTTTTTGTAGAGCTTAGTCTGCCAAAAAAGTAACTACATGTTAGAATATGCCAAATCTTTTAAGGTGAATCATTATATCCTAACATAGTAGGCTTGAACTTTTATGCCACATAAGTTAAAGCATTTAAAACCAAAGTCCAACAGTGTCAAAACAACGAGACGACCATTTTACCCTTTAAATTATCAAGTACGGGTATAATTTTGCTTTACTTGACATTTTTGACTATTTTCGAATATGTATTAAAAACTGCTAATAGATTCAATAAAAAATTAATGAAGTTAGAGACAATCTTTCAAATCACCTTTCCTTCAGGGTAATCGTAGACGGATTGACTTTGTGGAACTGCAACATGACCAAAATAAAAATCCCAAATACGGCTCCCAAAAGTGATCTATTAAAAGTGATCCTTGGAGCCTGTAAAATTTTTGGTTGTTGTGCGGATTGCCTATACTCCAAATTTGCTGTTTATTCTTAGGAATCGTATAAGCCATAGATTTCGTCAAATAAACTTAAAAAGTCACTGTTGCAATCTAGAAACATGTATCTATCGTTAATTGTTATCAATATTCCAGTATTTGCAACAAATTATTCTTCAAAACCGCTTGTTTTTCATTTCCGCCTGAATTTTCGCAAAATTTTAAAATTTAGAGCTCGGGCGGCAGTGGTTAATATTATCCGATTTCAAAAAATTTTTGTATGCAAGATCCTGATATCAATTCACAACTTTGCCGCACAGGGCAAATTTGATCCGAAAAAAAAAACATTTTTCGGCCCACCCTGATGCACATTGTATGATTCCATGAGTACATCTGAGAAAGGGTGGAAGTATAAAGCAGCCTTTAAGGCTTTAACCGGTTTTAACGTTATCCAAAGACAATCTCAAGGTCTGACAGGGACCAAGGGTATGGAAAGCACTTAAATAGAAGGATTACTGGGGGTGCGGGATTGAGGTAGAGTCCTGGTTAGGCCGGGGTACAATTGGGTGTCCCTTTTTTCGGAGGAACTCAAAGAAAGCGGAAAGGAAAAAGAACACTTCATTCCCTCGTTAACATTGACAACAAGTCATCTTTTTCAAAACATGTACCTATGTGAAAAGTCACACACATCTAAATTTCACCTCACAATTCTGCATACATGTGGAAATAGTCCCAAATTAAGTTTCCTGGAATCCAAGAAATACCCTTAGGGCGTAACTTTGTGGAATTGAAGCATCATGAAAATAAAAATGACTTGGTATATTCCACACTTTTATTGCAAGACCGACCGCGGTTTTGACGGTTAGAGCGTCAATATCAAGGCAACATATAGTGTATACGACTGTATTCCAGTGAACCCCTCTCCATTGTTGACCGTCTCTCTGCTTAAACAACCTTGCTCTCCTCTCCCCTCCTCTCTTCGTAGCCCTGCAACAACCCCCTCCTTTTTTCTCTCCGCTTACTTTAAGTCATTCCAAATAAAGGATCCCTCTAATTGCACCTCGACCTCACCAGAACTCCAGCCCACTTACAAAGTGCATTGTTATTGTTATAATCATCTTTGCTTCTTTCAATAAGTACGTTTTACTATAAATCTAGATCTAATTTTAGATTTAAGAGTTTTAGGGAAAAAAGTATATTTGGATTAAATACTTAGACTCTTCTTTATTACGCGTATGAATAATGCGCGAAAATTACATAAAGCGAATCAATAATATGAACAAAAAACTGATATACAAGAATAGCGTTCCTTTACTCTTTAAATGCACCCAGCGTGGTGCATTTGTTCAAGCGACTCTTTTCAACATTTCCACCAACGTACGCTTTCGTGTTGGTCTCATATAACGCAGCATACAAGTAGACTTGCAAAAAATAAAAATTAAAAGTACCTTCTGTGAACCTATCCTAAAGTAAATAACGGACTTGATGGGTATAATTCATAAGAGCTATATGGCACAATCAATGAACGTTGTGAAAGAAAAATGTCGTAAATGTGAAGATGGTGAAGTAAAAATCAAGTGAATAGCTGCGTCAAACCAATCTTAGGATTGATGACTGTTTGTGAATGACATGATACTTGACGTCACAATTTCTCAGTCAGGAGAGGATTTGTTCTATTCCGAGGTTGTTGGTTACAAGGTAAGAGGGACTCAAAGGTGCACTTTCACGCATGCACTTGAAGGCGGTAACAAGAGGTTTGGATAACCATTCTCTGTACCTCTGGCAGGGAATTGCGTAAATACAAAGGCAAATTAGAGAGACGATTCAGCCAAGTGTTTGACAGAAACACACCTAAACTCAAGAGAAACCGAAATGTTTTCACTTTAAAAAGTACTTTGATCTCGCAAGCCAAATTGCGACGTTGAAAATACAATTGTCAATTTTGAAGCGTATGATGATCAGGAAGCAAATCAAATCGAGAAAAAAAAATTCCCTAGAGTGGCACCATTCTGAGGAATCTCATTATTTCCCCTGCGCCAGGGTCCCTTAACCCTGGAACAGAGACACTCTCGGAGCCTCAATGAGGTTACGAGGAGGTAATTCTGCGAAGGAGAGGAGAGAGCAAGTTGAGGGACGACGCTTGGAAAATCTTCCGGGTAAATTGTGTGCGAGAAAATTCTAACACTTGCTCCCGGATTTAAACATAAACAAAGGCTACCAATAAAATCGATGCAGGATATTTCAAGCCTGCCGCGTGAACTGCGATGAAATTCACAATAATTGCCATTCGAAAAAATTCACTTGGACCGGGCGATCGAACCACGGACCTTTGGCTTTCAGTCCGCTAGCCGCGAGGGCTCAACATCAAGTACCCTTAACCTCGGTAAACTTGCAATGCGAATTAGGGATCCTGGGCAGCGTACTGGTCTGCGCAGTGCCCGGAAAGCCAAAGGTCCATGTTTCCTTTCCCGGTCCAGGTCAATTTTTTCGCAAGGCAATTATTGTGAATTTCATCACTAGAGCGCGGAAAAAAAGTCATTTGACTTTTTGTAAAAGTGGGACTTTTGTGGTTTTAATTACAAATCTTCACCAATCTCATCAAATACAACAGTTTTTAATGACTTTCTTCGAGACTTTTTGGGACTTTTTTTGGCAAGACGGGATTTTTCTAATTAAAAGAGACTTTTATGGGCTTTTTTATTTAAACCGCATGCCTAAGTTAATATTTGGCCGTTGTGATCACATTTGTTCAACTGTGTGTTGGACGCATCTGTATTTTTCATGCGGTACTAAACGGAGCAGAGATGTACTGTAAAATGTAAGATCCTAACAATTGTTAATGCGAAATTTTAATAATAGCTCCGGAAACTGCAATGAATTCTTTCTATTGCTCCACCGTTTATGAAATAATCACACTCACTCAGTGCTTCAACCCGAAGGCTGGTTTGGATAGGTGAGGGTAGAGCTCACCCCGTGCATTTGACATTTGCATGTCAAATTCACAGATGGTTCCTTTCCCTGGGCCACCTCGCACTTCGAGTTTTTTTTTGCTGAGGGTGTCCAAAGACTTCACAAAGGGATACATTGATCTGAAAGAATGCATTGATCTAATTATGAACCAACTTATTTGAACCCGGGTGATCTGCTGACAAGCCGACCGCGCTACACTGTATTCTAGCACTCCGCTTTTGTTTAGGAGAGTAGTGGGAAAATGATACAATTATATGAAAGACCATCTAGAATTTCCGACGAGGTGAACGCGTCACATTGTGTGCAGATGATCATTAAATGAGCCTACATTGTAGCGAGGCAAGCTTGTCGTAGATGATCCTGGACCCTCGGCTGCGATTAAGCGGAGAAGAAGATTTTAAAATTATCGCGAAAAACAAGAGAAAAAGGTCCTCAGCTTCCCCGAAAATAGGGGTCCTGACCTGTACAATGGACAACAAATAAGGTCTTTTTTCTCATTTTCGGTATTTCTTGAGCAGAAAACTAAGTTTTGAACTATTGAATCATGTTTCAACTGCCTTATAACATTATTGTTCCTATGTAAAAACTTGTTTTGTTTTGTATATTATAAAATTTTCCCCTTTAAATTTGACTGAAAGAACGCCCTGTTTCCAAGGTTTTACAATGGAGTGTACTTCCACCCTCTTTGTCATCTAATGCCTTTTTAGTAAGAGGTAGGGTGCTGGGGACTTCCAGATATTGAAGTAGAGGAACAATGAGATGTGAGGGTGAGTTTCGAAGAAAATAAACCATGGGGAGACGGGAGAGCGAATATAAACGATGTGAGAGGTTAAGCGGGGTTGCATAACTTGGAGCATACAGCCCCGCGACGCCGAGGCGCAAGTTTCACGGCGCGCTGGCCCCGTTCGTCTTACGTCAAAATGTTAAAATACCCATTTTGTTGCTTATATTTTCTACTTTCCGATTATTTGATTAGTTTTTCCCAAAATCAAAACTAAACGATTTAAAAACCAAAAAAGCTATTTTTTAGTGTTTTTTTTTAAATTTGGGGGGGTTGCGGGGTGAATTTTTGGTGGAAAGTTAGAAATTCGGATTCAGCGACCCAAAAAGCATAGGATAAATCAATTTCCAGAACTACCTATAATTTTTCCAAGTAAAATCCCCTAATGCCTGGACTATCATCTCTAGGCTCTTTTCTCCAACAATTCAGTTAAATTCAGCAACTTTCTCACGGAAATAACTCAAGACTTTTTGGATCCTTTTTTCAAAAATATTGGTGACTTTTTAGGCGACTTTTTTTGCAAAATTGAAGACTCTATTCATCACCGTTCACGCGGCAGGCTTGAAATATCCTGCATTTACCGCATTTAGCGCAGCTTTAGCAACAATCAACATCAAGTATCTTGAATCTCTGTAAAATTGTCATGCGAATTAGGGATCCTGGGAAGTGTAGTGGTATGCTCAGTGGCCCGGAAAGCCAAAAGTCCGTGGTTCGATTCCCGGTGCAGGTGAATTTTTTCGCATGACTAGTATTGTGAATAAAATCGATGGTCGGCGAGTTCGAGGAATTTAGGCATAGTAAAAATAAAAAACATGATTGATTCCACATTTTATTTCGACTCTACCGGTTTCAGCCTTTACAGGTCACCCTCATGATGACCTCGTGAGGATGTTCTGTAAAGTTTGAAACCGGTACAGTCGAAATCAATTGTGGAATCAACCAAGTATTTTATCTTTACCAAAGGCTACCAAAACAAAGATCGAAGTTCATTTAGACAAGCACTTGACGAGTGACAGATCAAAAGTTAGGATTCTGTCATGAAACGCATGTAATTAAAGGAGAAAAATATAAAGAACATTATGACACACAGAGAAAAAGTAAGAAAATATGTGCGGAGAGTAGAGGAAATGAACGAGGCTTGTTAAGCCAATGGATGACCGGATACGTTCACTTCGACATTACCTATACCTTTTTACGCAATAAAATTCATGATCGTTCTGAAATTGGATCTTTGCTTTGTAACAGCCTAATTCATAGCTGTCGATTAAGGCCGTAATCACAGTAGCCGTCACCCATCACCGTTGCAGTTGCTATTAGACATCATCGTAATTTATAGACAATTAAATAAACTTAAGCACACGCCAAGTTTACACGAAAATACTTCGCTGTTGAGTTTTTTTGGGTTATTTACAGTAAACGATGGGATCTGCGAAGGCAGAGCTCCCCTTCCCAGCTCCACTTCCCCTCCAGTTCTACTTTAAATGAGTCAAGGAGGGGAGTAGGATGACGTAGAAATCTTTCGTGAAACTAGTTCGGTGGGCGTCACCTTTGATGTATTTTAATTTTCGATTTATGAGTGAACGGCTCCGGTTAGAAGATTAAATCTTTCACTAAAATTCATTATTTGTTTCCACCCAACGATTTCGTGCATAAAATAGCGATTTAGATTCAAAGTAAACACCCCCTTGGGAGTGTATTCTATTCTAGGCGTATTCTAGCCTCCTTGGCTGTAATACAAGTCGTCGAATATCCATACCCACTAGCTGCAGTATAACTACACTTGTACGGCCAGCAAGAAGGATTGGCTTCACCAGGAGAGTGAATTGCCGTGATAGCTTCGTTTAGTACTTTACCCTAAACCCCCGATTATAAGTGTTAATGAGTTGTAAAGGGCGCACGGGTATTTGAAAATGACGGATAATCCGCTGTTTAGTTTCTGTTTGGATTATTTTCTCTACGGTACGCTGCCAAAATAAATAAACTCCCCAAGAAAAACCACAATCCCCTACAGCAAGGATCTTAAAAGATCCTTGCTGTAGGGGAGGTTGGGGCTAAATGATTTTTGCGTGGATTTTCTGCTAGGCGTCCGCGCTTCTTTGGAGCTGCGGGTGCACTTTTGCAGGCCTCCGCTGCTCCTGCTCAGCCAATAGATCCTCCATGACTTTCCATGAAATCAAAGAAGACGCCAAAATCCATGCAAAACATGCTGTCCATTTAGCCCCACAGAAAACGGACCATTTTGCCCCACAGCTAGTTTTGGCAGTGGGAAAGGCGCACAACAGATATCCATGAGTTGATCCCCTGAACTCAATTTTTTTCCAAAAGATCACTACCTAGTTACCTATTATACCAAAATTCACAATAAAAACTTCACAAAAACTCTTAGCAATCAAAACCATCGGAGCACTATATATTCTTTGTGGCGCCAGACTAAATCCCTCTCGTCGACCTTTTGACCTACAATAACAAACACCATTCGACCTACGATAACAAACACCATTCGACCTACGATAACAAGCACCATTCGACCTACGATAACAAACACCATTCGACCTACGATAACAAACACCATTCGACCTACGATAACAAACACCATTCGACCTACGATAACAAGCACCATTCGACCTACGATAACAAACACCATTCGACCTACGATAACAAGCACCATTTGACCTACGATAACAAACACCATTCGACCTACGATAACAAACACCATTCGACCTACGATAACAAACACAATTCGACCTACGATAGCAAACACCATTCGACCTACGATAACAAGCACCATTCGACCTACGATTACAAACACCATTCGACCTACGATAACAAAGACCAAACAAATGGTTTTGCATCGTCACAAATGGCGCAAAATGGCTGACGTTTCTTTGCAGTGCCAAAAGCCGTCTACGGTAAAAATTTTAACTCTCTAGCTCATCAAAAAAGAGCTCAAATTAAAATTGAAAACATCAAATGCGGTCCATTTAGCCCCACTCTCCCCTACATAATAGCATTTTATAACGAAAAAGAATCCAGTATAGTTGTCCCGTCGGCAATTAAATATTCGAAAGCCTCGGGTGGAGGCACGAAGCCACGCGTAAGACATCGGACAAGTAGGCAGTGAAAGTCACGATTTGAAGGAAATAACAAAAGTTTACTTACATTTGAGACGACTGCCGATACACCAAATGGATCGGCGATGCACGGATAACCCGCAGACCGGATGACGTGCACACGGATAAACGGGAGATTACTGTAATAGCTGTCTCAACAGATATCCTACTGACTGTAGTTCTGCGAATCCTGGAACAACAATCACAATAATTGCCGATGAGACACGGTACTTCCGTTAGACGAATGAATGCGTGAAATACACATCATAATTTATTTTAAATTAGCCTTAACTATAAAAATGTGACAGAAACGTTGAACATAGAAATAGAGAATAGAAACTGCAGAAAACCACAGATCGTAGGATACATACATCACGTTCATACAAAAAGTTACTTGCGCCTTTATCGAAGCAACATGACGAAACAGTTACGTATTGGCCATGTTCAATATTAAAAATATATTCACAACAAGAAATATTGACGGTCTAAAATGATAGTGAATGTACATTACTGTAGTACTGCAAACACATACGTAGATATCTCCAGCAGTTTCAATGTGAACGCAGGCATGATTATTACGTCACGCGGACGGTGTAATTGGTGGTTTCGCTAATTCAATTAATGCCATAGAAAGTACCAGCGTATCAGCAATATTTTGGAATAGAATGAAATTCCGACAACCCAAAGAACTGCTAGTGATGAGGAGATTTGGTTCCCTATATAAAAACTGAACAAAAAAATATATATTTGTAGCGGTAAAAAAATATTTTTATGGCTACGTTCTCAGCCGGAGTTTCCTTACACTCGACTTTTACCCCTCTATCGCGTTTCTTTCGCCAAATTCACGCAAATAAAGAGATAGAAGAGGCTTTCGACTGCCGGTGAAGGTGGTGTGGGGATTTGATGAGGGATTTCAAAAGGTTGACGAGAGGGAGTTAGTCTGACGCCACAAAAAATCTTTTCTCTTTTTAGAAAGCAAATGCCACTTCCTCAACAACGCCGGCTCAGTGAGGGGCAGAGTGATCTTGAAGACATGAAGGAGTCATGCAAACCTTCAATGTTCGCAACTCTGTTGCAAATGAAAAGGATTCCATGAAGTGTACCCTGGAGTTCGAAACAGTATTTACGAGTAGCAGTCTCCATATTTTATCGCCATACGTACAACCCCGCTCACCAATCGCTCACCAATGAAAATCATCTTAATAAGCTCTTCACGTTTTCTTCCGCAAATACGTCACCGTGACCCATCCGAGACCATAGGATCACTAACTGCTACCGACAGTTACAATCCTAAAATAATTTTTCAGATTTCAACTATCTCCATGGCGTCATAAATGCCCGCGATAGGAGCAAAAATGCCATCCTCAGTTTCATCTTTTTAACTCATTTAAAAATTCATGAAAGGAATAATATTTTCATCAATCCTACTGCCTTAAATCCGTAATCAAACAGATTGTTTCAGGGCTTATTTTGTGGAAATTCTTCATATTGTAAAGAAAAATCTTGATATAGCGTGATCCACACAGTTTATTAAAACCACCGACCAAGATTTATACGGGTCACCGTTATTACCAAGGCGTCAGACACAGGTCATAATATTTCAATATCTTTCTCTTTAATTATATCCGTAACCCAAAGACCCCCAGTGTATCCCTCTCCTGTTCCAAAATTTTCATTCCTCCCATACTATATTTCCAGGAAATAAATTTTTCGCATTAATTACATTCTTCAACTTGTTAATCTGCCACCTCATACAATTCGTTGCTTTGAACTGCGAAGGATATATATTTAATTAATAAAATTACAATAATTTAATAAACATTTCCATTCACAAATCTTTTTTATCTAAAAAAATAAGATAAAAAATGCCAAAAGTTTGCAAAATATAATTAAATATGTCAGATCATTCCCCAAATAAAATATTAGGTGCCTGAAAAGTTGAACCCCAATCCTCAAGAATTACTTTAACTTCTGATACGTATGCTTCACTCTTAAAAATCAACACTAACGTAGTAATAATTCCGATAATAATTTCAAAGTGGAATCCATTAAATAACATGGAATAAGACTGACACATGATCTTTTTTGGTGTAAGTACATACTTACAGGTCAAGATTGTAAGTACTTACTTACAGGTCAGCTATGGGTGGAAAGAGGGGACGATACAATTAATATATTAGCGTAACCAGTCTATTAAATCAAATCAAATGGGAATCATTTGTCAGATAGTAAGTTGAAATTTAGACTACCTCTTAAATAAATTCCGAAAGTAATATTTTCCCTCAAGACGTCAAACATATTTTGCGAAGTCCAAATTACTAAGGTAGACTGGACAAAATCGAATTATTAGAGAAATTGAACTGACAGATTCAAAACATTCTTCTTCCCTCGTAAAATTACGGATATGAATAGCTGTAAATATATCCAATATGAAAAATACGAGTTTGTCAATGAATAGCATAATAATTTGCATGTTCGCATGAGGACTTTAAATAATCCAATTAACAGCATGTTTTAGCATGATTGCTTTTCTATTTTTATCATTTTTAAATTGTGAAGTTTAGACTAGTATAGTAATACTAATCCTTTTTTATGCATGATATATAATGCATGTTTGGTAAAAATTCACCCCCTCTACACACCTTTATGGTGGCTTGCAGGGTATCATGTAGACGTAGATGTAATCTATCATACTACGATACTAATTAGTTGTATCACGATATACACAGCTGGAGTATTGAGCGTGCTTATTGTATTAGAATAATTGACAAAAAAATACCCAATCAGTATTTCATCAAATATCCAGTATCGCTTCCACCTGCTCAGAAAGTATCAAAACGACCTTCAAAGCAAATGAAGGTCATGTCGGGAAAATAAAAAAGGGATGAAGCAATATCTAAGAAGCGATTGGAGATATGGAAAGAAGGACACAACAAAGGCATAGGAAACGAATGGAAATGTAATATGGAGGGAGTAAATCAACGGGGAGAACCCTTAAAAGATGATTCGGTAAGAAAGGAACATGTGGCGGGGCACAGAGACATCCAAAAGTGGATTTGTTAGGGAAATGAAAGACACGAGTAAAGTCAATTCGCTCGGCGCAATGGGAATCAAGAGCACAATCAAGAAGGCGCTCGGGAGTAAAGGGGAAGATATTTCGCCGAAAACAACGGCGAACAGAGATGGAAAAATATGGAACGACCACATGGCTGCGGAAGATGAGTGGGGAGTGGAACGAAACGAGGAATAATAGAGGAGATGGGAAGCAAAAGGTCGCACACAATCCCGGGCGACGTCAAACCCGCACTCTTGAAAAATAACATAAGAACAAACAGGTGGATCATCACCTAAGAATCGGTTATAATGGTAGAAAAGAAGTAAAGGAAGCAATGGGCCAATGTTTCAAGAGCTCCCATATATAATGAATCCTGTTTCAAAGTTTAAGGCTTCACTTTATGTCCAAATAGTCCAAAAGTTGGCTGTTGAACGCTAGTAGTAATCTCTCTCTATCTCAGATACCAACTTAATCTCCAGGGTGAATTAATACCCTTAAGATGCGATCAGGAAAGACCGCTAAAGCTTGGTCGACAAGGCACCACCTGACGCTGCTCCCGAAAATTACTGATACATGATGGTGATCTTGTGCAATAAATAGATAAGTGGCATCAAATCGAGCGAGCTGTATTTGTTTGAATATATCCTGCATTGATCACATGCTAATCATTATCTCGGACTCAAATTACAGTTTTCTCATAGCACAATAATACATGAAGGTATGTAATAATTGATCTCATAAAATGAAAATAAGTTTTATCATAAAATGCAAACTATTTCATCCTAGCCCTGGTACATCAATAAAATAAAAATTATTATAATTAATTATTCATTGATAAAATTGTAGAAAATACCTTAATTTACATCGTCATGTGCTTTCCATTTATACCAGTCTCGACGATTTTTTTCTCTTCAATGGGGAATATGCATGACATTTACTTCTCCTGCACTGAAAATCTGCATTATACGAAATGTTCTCAACAACTTAAGTATATAAGCTTAAATTTTATATGACAATCCCAAAGATAATTAAATGACGTTAAAATGCTCCCTAAAATTGACGTAAGTCACGTGACCTGAAACGCCTTCTGACGTCACTGTACGGTATATTTCAATATTGCCACAGAATCAGACGTTTATTTTAGAATAATACGAAGCAAATATATTCTTTTTAGGTTTTTAGCTGTTCCTTAGCCGAGACAATGACTGAATAGGGATTTAAAATTGCACATTCCGACAATTTTTCCTTTGGCAAATCCTTGTTAAAAAACACTTATTCCTTAGTGGACGTTGAGGCTCGAGGAGTGAACACAAACGACACTTTACTGGCATTATATATTTTATGGACGTGGCGAATGAAACTACTTAAATAAAAAATTGAATTACATAAGTTTATAGTAATAACAAATGAGGTTAATACAATAGTTTTCGGCAAGTATTCATTAAACAGCTCACCTCCATATACAACAGCTAAACAGCGATCATAGTGATACCGTGCCGTGACGTCATGACTTAGATACCGATAAAGTCTTTTTTTAAGCCTCCGAAAACGCAAATTTTATAGAGTAATATCTTAACAACCCTAATTATTATTTCTTCAGAAAACTTTTCTCTAATTGCATTTTAGCTTACATCATCATCATCGGTCAACAATCCTAGGATTGGTTTGACGCAGCCCTCCACTCGATTCTTCTATCGGCCAACCTCTTCATATTAACGTAGCTACTCTCTTTTATATCCTATTTTACTCGAGAGGGTGCCATCACCTCATGATTAGAAAGAAAGGAGTGAAGTAGCTGCGACTCCTCGGGATAATAATGTGGTGGTTTCCCCTTGCCTTCCACATCGCAGTACCACAGCCGTTAAAGTAAATGTCACCACGCCTGTAGAGAAATGAGTGTCACTGTACCGACCACTGTGGTCTCCACCTTCACTCATGTGAAGAAGAGCTGCTGCCCTCTCCTCCGGGTGATAGGAAGCTTAAATATTGACGGCCTCCCGTCGCCATGTCACGGCATCTTCACAGGTTCTGTATTATTTAATGGCCTACCTTACCCAGGGGTAGATCAAATATCCCCTCGGAATGCCGTCGCTTTTTGTCCACGACTGCTTATTCGACGAGTAAACTCGCTTATCTTGCAGCTAACCTATATATCTAGAGGTCGACCCACCATCCGCAACCCAGTGGTCGCACTCGGTGGCTTTAAGCTCAGCCCCGAGCTTCAGCTTACAAATTTCTAATTTAAAGAGTTATAAAAATAGCGCATGATACCCATTGATTGACGATGATGCTTTGCTACACTGTCTTCACTTCGTGAGATGCTATGAGAGTTGACTTCATCTTTGAGTAGGAATGAGAATTAAAAGTTTATTCCCCTAATGCTATCCGATAGAAGGCGTAGGTATTTACTCTGTAAAAGACCTGCCTCCAATGCGATGTTGAACATTCAGCTAATACGTCTCTGCCGGAATTTTGACAACGTAAGTAACATCCAACAGCTTCTCATGAGGGCATACTGCGGTCCCTGAAATCCGGTAAAACACCAGCTTTGCCACCCTTGCCTCCAGATCACGACTGAGAAGTCTCCCTCATGATTTTCGTAAGTTCGGGTAAAGGACAATAGAGCGCAGGGCAATCACTGAGAGTAGGGCTGGGCGGTGCAGGAAATGCTGAACCGGTACTCGGTTCTGAAAAAAACCGTTTGCGACGGCGGTGCACCGGTTCAATAGATCGAACCGGTGTTTTCCACTAAACCGGTTTTTTCTACTGAACCGGTGTTTTCTAATGAGCCGATGTTTTCTAATGAACCGGTGTTTTCTAATGAACCGGTGTTTTCTATTGAACTGTAGTTTTTCTAGTGAACCGCGTTTTTTCTCATCCAAAATATTTTTTGGTCCATTTTTTATGCATTATACAGTTTTTTGAAGATTTGTTTTTTTTTCTTAAAGAAGATACTTCATAATAACGTGTATTATACAGTTTTTTGAAGATTTGTTTTCTTTTTCTTAAAGAAGATACTTCATAATAACGTGGGTATGCTTTCCTAAACTGAACAGTAAAATGTGGGAATGTTTGCGAGAGCCAATGGCTTTTGTACAAGGCCTGGGCGTACACATAAATTGGTTTTCTGAAGTGTTAAAAAATGCACCTATATTTGTTGATCTGCCGAATTCGAACCTGCCGCGTGAATGACGATGAAATACACATTATTTTTTAATGAAGGCATTGCAAAATTTCCTCGGATATTTATTTATTTAGCACGATGCGTTTCGTTGGTAAAACAGCATTAGCAATTGGCTTGATCAGCCTCGATGATATTGCTATTGTATCAACAAAACGCGTCGTGCTAAATTAATAACTTATCCTTGGTGAATGAAAAGCTCCCTAGATGCAGAGCGACTGGTGTCTACGTACGGACGAAATCTTTCCACTTAATCTGATCTGATTTAAGTGCTTCCAGAGAGCTGAGATGTGTGGAGAGGCTGATTCCTTTCGTCTGTGATTCATAGTTATCTGCCTTTCTTAGTCGACATTTCTTTTCTCTTTCATAACGGCAACGATTACGAGTCGAGGGTCTTACTCTGACGCCTTGTGTTTTCATTGGTGGCTTTATTCTTTTCCGCAACGGGATCGTCTCTTCACTGATTCCCTCTTAAATTGGCCATGACTTCTAGCTCACGTGAGTTGTCCGACAAGCAAATGCAAGGCGCTCTGGTAGAGAGGAGTGAAGTCAGTTCAGATACAATTTCCAAGGATTTAATTGGGTACCCTCTGGTTTCCTGCTCCTAGCAGGAAGAGGAAAAATTTCTCAGTTAATTTTTAATGCAAGGAAATAGTTGGGAAGATATCGATAATGCTTATCATCTTTTGGCTTTCACGTGTGATTTAGTTGGTAAATAAATAGTGCCAGTTCAGTGTTCTCAAATATTTACAGTTAATTTTCCGTGGCGGTTTTAATACAATTGAGGTTGCTGAAACAAAGTGATCGGAACGGTGGGTATTGGAAAAGCTCAAAGGACAACCCTAGATTACCGAAATTGAATGCAAGAGATTGACAAGCCAACAAGAAAACCCAAAACTGGAAGTCGCAAGAGCCATCGATCCACAAAGACGTTTGCGTCAAAGTCTGCACTAAGTCTTCAATGCCTTCCCCATTAAAGCACCCTGAGCAATTAAAATACCTTCGATTAAAGTTACCCCGAAGGCATGGAATTGAGTGGACGCATATACTGCGTCGCATACTCTTGAGGTGTTAAAACGCAGGCATTCTTTTCTAAACTGAACTGTAGTAGAGCATGTTTGGGGAGCCAATGGTTTTAGGTGAGGCCTGGGCTTATATATCTTTACATTTTTAAAGTTCCAAACGATGCTCCTACATGTCTGGTTTTTGTTTCGGTAAACATCCCAGTGACTTTTTCAAAGAAATAAAATTCTGTTCTATTAATTCCACATGGAGCTGTATTTTATCAATTACTGGAGGGTGTGCTGAAGGTTGAGAACAAATTGATCGTTAAAATTTACATTTTAACACAAGTGCAGATGCTAAATTACAATTTTCAATTACTACTAATTTAAATCTAGAAATTGGCTGGCACATGGCGCTGGTTCATGGAAATGAAAATTAGTTCTTTGGCGTGTTCGCCTACTAAACACGTTCGCAATTTATTTATAACAAGTCCTCCCAAACTGAAAATTCTTACGGATTCTGCTGATGTTGCTGGTATAGCAAGATATTTCCTGGCCAGCCCTGCAAGCAAGGGGAAGGTTGCCTCATGAAGCCTCCACCAACTGAGAATGTCTTCATTACGTTATTGTACATTAATAATCAGCGTCAATATGTTCAAATTTTGTTTGAATTTGGTGCTTCTTATGTACGTGTAGCAGGGGTAGATAGGAACTTGAAACAATGCTCCTACCTCCACAAAGTCTCCCCAAATCAACAGCATTGGTTTAATAAAAAATGCTACTGCACTAACTTGAATGATTATGAACTGTTTGGTTGTTCACCTGAACGAACTTATTCGTTGTAATCGTCGACAAAACAAAATAACATAAAAATACGGAAAATTCCGTATAGTTACTTATGTGACATATAACACAGAGGGGTTAGGAAAGTTCACAGGCGTGGACGCAAGCCAACCCGGCTACGAGCAGAGACGGGGAGGGAGGCAGTGGCGTGAAAGCCGAGCAGGGAACGATCATCGGTGTTTCAGAACCGCTTCCCAGTGCACCGGTTTAGAACCGCTTCCCCGGTGCGACGGTTCAGAACCGCTTCCCCGGTGCGACGGTTCAGAACCGCTTCCCCGGTGCGACGGTTCAGAACCGATTCTCCGGTGCACCGGATTTTTTACTAAATCTAAACCGGCCTGCCGGTTCTGCAAAAAACCGAACCGCTGAACCGGTGCACCGGAGAACCGCCCAGCCCTAACTGAGAGGTTGGATGGAACGGGATAATTAAGCGAGGTCTGAGCCGACGGCAGAGAAGACAAATGAAGAAACGATTTAAGAGGTGAAAAGAGAAGAAAATATAAAAAGGAAAGATTGGGAACATGTAGAAGAGACCATTCTGACCAGGTCCGTAACATTAAATGAAACACTCTCGTTTCCATAAATATTATTAGTAATAAAAGATAATCTTACCACATATATGGATGTGGGGAATGGAATTAAAGAGAACATTATAGAATTCCTGGCTTTAGACGATCGAATCACCAGTCTATTTTACACTTTGCAGCCTGATATCTATTCGAAGATATTCGCAGTGAAAATTACGTCGTATAAAACAAAGATTTGTTTGGGGAACTTTCCATATGCGCTGGAATATGCGATGGAAATTGCCTCTGTTCCATACCCTCGCAATCATCCATGAAATTCCACGTTCTGATGTTGCTTCAAGTCGTACATTTCACTGCTCCGCGTAAAACGACCTGAATAAAACTATCGTCTGAATTCAAGCAATAGAGTGTCATCTGATTAGCCCACACATTAAAGTATCTTATAACCATGTTCCCTCAAACCAATTCGTTACAGAGTACTCTCGTAGAGTTCGTGACAGGAATCCACGCCTGTTGTTGACTCCATCGCATGTATTGTCGTGTAGTTTGCTGAAAACTATTTTAATCTTAATTATGTTTGCGATTATTCCTCCCGGATATTTAAAGTACCACGAACATTACAAGCGCCACTTGGATGAAGCGGAACAAAAGCTACACTGTCGGGATACACTGAGTAGGCTAATGACAACGCCGGGTTTCTCTTCACCCTTTCTCTATTACCTGAAATATTCCTACCATTACTCAATTACTCACCTATTATGGCGCAAATGACCTCAGCTGTCGGTTGCCTACCCTGAACTAACTAAAATCGTTCGGTGTGGTATTTTTAATAGCAATTTGCCTCGTCATTCTCGTCATTTTTTAAGTTATTCTTCACTTATTTTCACAATAATATGACTTTCCAGCTCGTGATCATGGCATATACAAAGTTAGACTATTTTTGGTGATACCTTGGCTACAAAATTGAGGCTCAAATAACATATAGTAAATCATCAAGCCTAGAAACCAGGAACCATTTCCCAAGTGGCATGTGACTTACATTTTGGGGGATAATCATGAATTATTGAGAATAGACTGTCACCAGAATTCCCTAGTTAAATAATGAGATGCATTTGTATTCCTGCTACATATTCATTTACAGGAGTAATTTATTTTCCTTCCTGGATAGCATTACTCCATCGAGCAATTGGGTAGGCATACTACAGTTTGGGTTTAAGTTTTCATTCTGTAATTTTATGCTAACATGTGAGAAGTTGGAAATAATATTTGACTTGCCTGATGGAATAATAATCAAAGTAAACGCATTGTAAATAAATTCCCAGTACAGGAAAGCAGAGGAAGAAACCTTTCAAAAAACGGAGTGTGTTTAAGGCTTCCAACCAATCATTCCTCCTCGTTGAAGATTATGAATAACTGTGTGGAGGTACCGAACATCGGGCTTACTTATGGGGCACAAGCTTCTTTTTCCGCCTAGCTCCTCGTTAGTATTAATTACAAAGGTCTGGACCATCTAATCTGATCTGATAGCAAAATTCAAGAATACATAAAGTGACCAAAAATATAAAACACGAGGCTGACACATCGACGGCTAAACGCATTTGGATATTTCCGCACCCATTTAACGTCATTAATCAAACAGTTACAATAGGAAAGAAAAGCTTGGAACACTTCATCAGAGCTTACATCTTGAGCTTACTCCTTTCTGCTGAGAAGCAAGGACGGCAGATAAGTCTCGTCTAGAGGCATTTCTAATGCGGTGCTGCATTATAATGAAGCAGATAAAATAGATTGACCAAATGACAACTAATGAAGTGCTAAGAAGAGTAAGAGGAAAGAGAAGTCTTCTAAAAGCTTTAAAAAGAAGAAAGGGATAATTTGAAAGGGCATTTCTTGAGACATGTTGTCCTGATGAATACAATGGCCTAAGGGCAAATACGGAAGAATGGCCAAGGCAGGTGTCTTATGAGAAATCTGAAAAAGTAACGAAAGGTAAGAAAGAGAAGAATTATTTAAATATAAAGAGGTTAACTGATAGTGGAGAGCTCGACAAACGAATGTACAAATTGTTCATTGATGATTGTCAGCAAACTAATGCATATAAGATGATACGTTGGTATCCGATTATTTTATCGGAACAACATCAGTAATCGGCGTCAGTGGCTCCCACAAAATTATTTTAATGGGGGGATTTTAATAATACCTCGACCTTTTGCAAGTGTAACCAAAACGTTATTTTAATCAGTATATTTTGTGTTCCATAGTAGGCTATGTAAGTTATTAGGCCATATTAAAGCGAGCGCGGTGGCCTAGTGGGTATACTTGGCTTACTGATCGAAGGCTCCTGGGTTGAAATCCGGGTGAAGCCTTTGGACGCCCCAGAACGAAAAATCCTCGGAGTGCGAGGTGGCTCAGGGAAAGTAACTGGCCCCCTACCCTGAATGTGTGAAATTCACACGCCTTGTGGCTAAGTCCGGGGTGAGCTCTGCCATCGCCTATCAAAACCAACATTCGGGTTGAATCACTGAGTGAGTGAGTGTCCTATTCATTTTTTGTTGTCTTCATCGAAAGTTTATAACCTCTGGAGTACGTATTTAAAGTCATTCTAGTTTGAAATGACTTCAAGTATTTTTCTTCATTGATTAAAAAATTTAGTCTGGAGTGTAAAAATTTAGTAAAAAGTTAAGGGTTAGTCCGGGGTGAGCTCTGCCCTCACATATCCAAACTGACCTTCGTGTTGAATCACTGAGTGGGTGAGTGATTAGTTATTACATGCATGCATCCTATAAGTAGCCACGTCAGATTTACAGATGAAAATTGTGATAAACTTTTAGGCCTATGCTAAGTTGGCTATGTGTCACAGCACATCTATAAAAGTCTTTTTTTTATCTTTGGGTTAATCAAACCCGAGTAAAATGATGCAAAAGTTTTTCCTTGCTGCCACCATGTGACTGTGACTTGTCAATTAAAGATTAATTTGGGTTTTGGAGAGAGCTAAGGGGGGGGGCCACTGCCTTTGCCCCCCCCCTCCCCGTGGGTACCCACTGATAAGCGTAACAGAATGGGATAAACTAGGTCAAATTATCAAGTATAAAGATACCTGATTTAATTTTTCAATGAAAACTCATACGACGCTTTCAGGGTTGAAGGATAGGAATGACTATATTACCTACATTAATTTACAGATTCTGAATGTTTTTCCTGCGCCCAAAATGGTTATCTAAGGGAACGTGCACTTGTTTTGATAAATCTGGAAAAGAGGAGCACTTCATCCGAGGTAATCCTGTGGCAACACTCGAGCGAGTGTTTTGGACCACTCCTCGAATCAGCTTCCCTCGAGGGCTGTTGTTAAGTCGCTAAAAGAGGAAATCATTGATTTTAGATCCCCTTAATGGGAGTGGAGAGTGGATGGCAGCAATTTCCTTGAGTCTGAGCGGTGTTTTACAGAACTCCTTTGATCCATTTCCTGCCATTGGTTGCGCCAATAATGGAGAGAGAGAGAGAGAGAGAAGGAAGAGGACCGTGGGAAAAATAAATGAAAAGCAGCCTGCCTTTTCCTCCGAGACGGCCCTCGAGTCTTCCCTATTTAAATTGAACTTGTGTGTGTTGCTTAAACCCCTTTTAATAAAGAGTGCTCAGGGCTTCTTTTGCGAGCAGGGCTTCTCTCGCACCTTCCCGTGCTCTGAGCCATTCATTTTCGCCTTTCTCGCCCACTCGCACCCGGAATCCAGGGTTCACAAAAGAGCCGTTACATCCGCCGCCCTTAAAGGAACCTCGCATTTTATTTCACCCTCGCTCTAAGAATAAGAAGTACCTAAGTTACGCTGGGAAGATGTGGAAGAGTTGACTAGCAACTAACCCGATTTTCTTAAAGTAATTAAAAGTGACCTGACCTCTCACCCAACATAATGGCACAGATATTTCATCGGAAAGAAAAAAAGAATTAACACCCAAAATTAAACTGTCCATCCACTGTAAAAATGCCGAAGTACATTATGAATCTGAAAGAGGCTTACGATAGAAATATTAACTCTTTGAAGGAGAGTGCATTCATCCATGTAGAAGATTTTTTTAAACGTTAATGTAATTTCCAAAGATGAAGAAAATTATTACTGCTTAAAATGTAATTATAACTTACTTTCATCTCTTTAACTAAATATACTCCAAAACTACTTATATAAAAATATAAATAATGGCAACATCTCAATTAAAAACGTATAAAAAAAACTGTACACTTGATAATTGTATACCATGGTGGTGATGAGAAGCCATTGCACGTGATTTCTACAATACTATGTTTTGAACGTATGCCTTTGCGGATGAAATTGATGGATTATTAATATGCCAAGAGGGGCAGATACTAATTGACTAAAATGACAACTTTAAAAAACGCAGGGAGAGGACACATTGTTGGCAGCGATTTAAAGTGAAGGCAAAAGTTTGATGAAGGACATGGTAGGTGGGAAGGGACTAGTGAGGGCTGCAACAGATCTGTGAACGTTAAATAGCAGAACGAGAAATGTAAATAGAATTGAATTTACGGCAGCAATCATGCTATAGGAAAACATGGAGGATTTCGGACTCCAATAAACGTTTGACGAAATGAATTCTCAATAAACAGGGTTGGCAAAAATTGACTCCATTGGTAAACCACGAGACTCGCTTCATAAGCGACGTTCGTTGTTTATTGGCGACACAGGGAAGGATTTCGAAATAGTAATGCTAGAAAAACACTTTCCCATATACATACAACCAAAGTGGTACAAGTTTGCCGACAGGACTATGATACCCATCGTCCCCCTTTAACCTCACTAGTGACTTCGTACCCATGATCCCAAATGTCCATACTCGCAGTAGTAACTTATAAAGGTGCTCCTGATGCACCCTATTTATAACATTTTCCCACAGCCGGAATGATGCGTCGAGCTAATGCTGTTAAGGGAGATCAATATTTTTCATATGAATGATAAACGACTGAAGAATCTATTTATATATTTAAAAGTTAATGTATGCATGTATGTTTCAGTATGACGTCCAGGCGGCTGGATCGATCACCTCGAAGTTTTAAACTCATATACATGACAGGACACACATTTACTGCATTATAAAGGCCCAGGGGAATACTATGTGGGTCCCTTTTATCAACTCATAATTCCATTTATAAGAAAAGCATGGGAGTAGTTGATGAGACTTTTTGTTTGCTTTTCAAATTTACTTACACTCATCATTAAGGCTTAAATTTTTACTATTGGATTTCTGGAAGAACAAAGTTACAAATTCTTGGATTCAACTTTCGTATATGCTTCGTTTTTTCCTAAAATTTTAATTTTTTGCTCAGAAACCTGTTCTTCTTCCATTACTTCAATTTTTTCATTGCTTGGAAACTATCTTAAGCTTAAAATGGGAGCCTATGTCCGAGGAAACCTATACACCTAACATTAAATCTACAAGAATGAAACAATGGCACTTTTTCTGCCTGCTTTGCTCTTTGAGGGATTTTCACAGGAATATTGGTTGACGAATGACGACGAAATGTTTTTATTTGTCTGCTAGTTGCGAGAGGGGTTTTAGCTATCTCACTTAATCACCCGTTATTGACGTGTAAATATTAAATTACATGTATAATTTTTCAGATTTATAAATTGGGTTTTTCATTTTAAGAGAACAAAAATTTATTTTCCTCCATTCATTAAAATGGCGAAATGCAAATTGATCTCTTTGCTTTTCTTCGTTTTATGGAAAAAGCTTCAAACTTTCTGAATCTTGAAATCATTTTTAGCTATCTAATACAGAAGTGCCATTCACGTCGCATTTTTGTTTGTTATTTTTTGAGCGTTGCTAAGGCCTCTGAAGAAAAACATCAATGATGCTCCAACAGTTCGTCTCAGAGAATTGCCTTTCACTGCACTGTGTTTCCTGCAAGGATACTGGAAGGTACTAATTTGGTACCTGAGCAATGAAGTAAGATAGGCCATTTTATTAGACACAGATGGTACAAGCTGTTTTTGTACGCTGTACAGTGTACAGTTAAGAATAGTATGATGAATGATGGTATGTACTTTAAATATTTGTCAAATAAACAGTAAAAAGTGCACACGTATGCAAACGAAAATAACTGTATACAAGTTGGACGAGATGGGGACTAGATGAAATAATGAGAGCTTCTAATTTGGCTTAATTGAAAATGTCCGAAGACTAGAATATCCAAAAGCGATATCTCCCGAGATATCGTTTTCCATAATTAATTTGACATTTGGATATTCTAGTCTCCGGACATTTTCTAGATGGGGACTATTTAGTGTCTTCTTTCACTATACCCTTGATTCAGTCGAACAAATGCCAGTAATTTATTAAAATAGACGCCAAGGAGACGGAACCTAATTCTTGTGTAGCGCCACTTTTTTCGCTATCGTAGGCTATCATACATATGACCCTACCTTTACCTTCTCATCTTCTTGGTTTCTAGCTGCCCAACTGTCCCGAAAAACATTTTTGTGAGTCCCTTGTTCCGCATGTTAGCATTGTTAGGTATGCGTTTACATTGGTTTAAATTAGATTTAGAAAATCGATATAAAATTTATACCGCAGGCAATTTCAAAGCACAAGTTCACCTTCGACACTTTCTGGGAAATGTCAAAACTACTTGTAACAAAGTGTATTTATAATTCATATGATCGGCTATCTCGACCTCTTATTATAATAATTTTTTATAGTCAGTACTTTAGGTCGATTGGAATTCAAATGCCATTCACTATACCCTTGATTCAGTCGAACAAATGCCAGTAATTTATTAAAATAGACGCCAAGGAGACGGAACCTAATTATTGTGCATCGCCACTTTTTTCGCTATCGTAGGCTATCATACATAAGACCCTACCTTTACCTTCTAATCTTCTTGGTTTCCTAGCTGCCCAACTGTCCCGAAAAACATTTTTGTGAGTCCCTTGTTCCGCATGTTAGCATTGTTAGGTATGCGTTTAAATTGGTTTAAATTAGATTTAGAAATTCGATATAAAATTTATACCGCAGGCAATTTCAAAGCACAAGTTCACCGTCGACACTTCCTGGGAAAACTACTTGTAACAAAGTGTAATTATAATTCATATGATCGGCTTTCTCCACCTCTTATTATCATAAATTTTTATAGTCAGTAGTTTAGGTCGATTGGAATTCAAATGCCAAAACTTTTGCCAACGTTTCGGATATGTATATATCCATCTTCAGGGCTTCAGGTACAATTTTTTCAATTCAAGTTCAAGTACAGGGCTTGAATACAAATAAAATATCAAAAAACTTGAACCCCTGAAGATGGATACATAAATATCCGAAACGTTGGCAAAAGTTTTGGCATTTAAATTCTAATTGACTTAAACTCCTGACTATAAATAATGTATATATAATGTATTTTTAATTTATCCTCCACCGTTCGATTTCAACGGTCACCTATGCTAGTTATTTAATGAAAGTTAATATTATATGAGACGGAAATTCACAACTTATTAATCCTTTTCGCATTAATATTGTGTATACCAATAGTCTGTTTGCTCCACTTTGCCCGTCATACCTCTTTTATATTTCATTTTTCAACTTAATTGTATTTTGTCTTCTCTCGAGATTCTTCATTTACCTATTATAATATAATTGAGGGCCTGCTATATTATATAATTGCGTACATATGCATGCGTATATGTGCAATAAACAAATATGGATGTCTCTCTGCGTCGAAAAAAGAATGGGCGGAAATGGGAGCGGTGATTTAATTAAAAGTAGTAACCTACACTATCGGAATATAGACAAGAGTTTAATTTTTCCTCTCCACTTCCAACACTTTTTGGATCCCCAAAACAAATTAGACCCTCAACTGTGACTAAGGTCCTCCACACGTCCTCAAAAGTCCTCCAATATTGGATCAACAAAGAGTGACTGTTTTCCCTTCCGCATCATTCCAGCTAAAACTACGAATTTCAAGCCTTACTATAACAGACCTTATATTTGTCAATCATGAGTGGATATGTGAATATTAAAACATGTAATTTAACTATAAATATTAATGAATCAAATAAATATTAATTTAATTAATCAAGAATTAAAATTAACTGATAAATAATAATGCTTTGATGAATATTGATCACGAATTGAGCACGTGATAATTGTCCAATCGAATAAGTTATTACGGTCTTTTATTCTTTGAAGTGGCTTTCCTCGACATGGGTGCTCTGAACATTGTTTTGCGGGGGTGTGTGCTCGAATGCAAGCGCATTTGTTGCAATCCTCGCTGGAAATTAATATGCTGACGCGATTTCAACCGCCGAAACGGATTATTGCGAAACGTAAAAGAGTCGAATTTCCGAGTTCGCGAATCACTTCCTCTCCTGTACTCCGAGCTTTACTGCGAAATAGAAAGGGCACCAGTTGAGAAAATTGGAAGAGATCTATGGCTACCCTTGAGGATCCATTCCTTTCTGGATTTCTTCCACGTGTATCCCTTCTGGGGAGACAACAGTTTCGCCAATGTTTCAATTCGCGTCTTCAGGTCCGAAGTGTTTTGAGCAGATTTTTACCGTAGTATATCATTCAGTTCTGTCATATGCGCTCTGGTGATCAAATGGGTGCATTTTCATAGGTCGTTTGACTATTTCTTTTCAATTAGGCGCTTCCAAGCATGGGAGAGCTTATAGCTTTCCTCTCTGTTAAAATTGTTGGGGTTCTTGGCCGTTTCAATTGCCTCGCGTATGAGCCTGGCGAAATAGCGTTTTTCGGTCTATGATCAGCTTGGCTCCGTCAAAATTGATGTGTGTCGGCTTTTCCAGAAGTGCTCCGCGATGGCCGAAAGACGCGGCTGTCTCTCTTTGTCACTCTTCTGTGTTCTTTGATACGGATCTTTGGTGCCCTCGATGTTTGCCCAACGGAGAGAAATTATGAAGTATATTGACTGATTTAAATGGAATTAAATAC
Source organism: Platycnemis pennipes (assembly GCA_933228895.1). Taxonomy (NCBI): domain Eukaryota; kingdom Metazoa; phylum Arthropoda; class Insecta; order Odonata; family Platycnemididae; genus Platycnemis; species Platycnemis pennipes. Next base: position 17,723,316 of record OW121856.1, read on the forward strand.
TTCCATTTTAAGGAGCCAATAGCAATTGATCGTCAATTGATGATTACTTAATTGGTGAAGATTCTTTGATTAAAGATGAATAAACTGATTATTATGAAATGAGCAAAGTAAACTGAATCATTACACCATATGATTCGGCCAGAAATTTCGGCCTCCCGAGTACAACTAAACGGATGTGCAGCCTAATGAAAATAAAATGCATTATAAATTGTGAAGACAAAGGAAAAAAGAAAACTGCAATTCCACATTAAAATGTGGGATTAATTTTTTGTGTAAATTACTTTTGATGCGGAATCGCAGATTTGTTTTCCATCCTTTGTCATAACAATCGACCGATTCCACGGAGTCAAACCTGATACAGTCTGAGTTAGTAAAAATAGATGTTTCGCCAGTATCAGCATCTTTAAATACGCTTTATGAAAATGAAAAATAAGCTAACGATTCCCCTTCGTGCACATGTTTGTTCCCTCCATTGCTTGGACTAACCCTCGAGTATATACAGGGTGTCCAACATCACCCGTCCACCCCCTCAAAGTTGCCAGGAAATATTATTTTTCAGAAACTGTTGGCTCATTCATGAGTAAATGGGGTATGCTCTATCGAATGGCCATAAAATCAACTTCCGATTTACAGCGGAAGTGGGATATTCAGACCGAAAGTTCATTTTTTCAAACAGAACATGCAAACATTTTTTACAGATTCGGATTCTACTCTGAAAAATACGTAACTCTGGCTCGAAACATTTTTTGATAAAATGTGATTTGTGACCTCTAATTGACCTCTAAATTTGCCGAAACCGGTACAACCTATCGGTTTTGAAGCATGTCGAATGCCTCTAGACTTGAATACACCATCACCCTTCAAACAAAGAGTCACTTTATGTTTCTGGATATGGTTGAAGAGTAAACAACAGCAACGATTGAAGTAAAACACACGATTTACAACGCAGAATTCGATTTCAAGGTCACGACATGCAAATTCCTAGTTTCAGCACCAAGTACCGGTCTCGGCAAATTTAGAGGTCAATTAGAGGCCACAAATCACATTTTATCAAAAAATGTTTCGAGCCAGAGTTACATATTTTTCAGAGTAGAATCCGTATCTGTGAAAAATATTTGCATGTGCTGTTTGAAAAAATGAACTTTCGGTCTGAATAGCTCACTTCCGCTGTAAATCGGAAGTTGATTTTATGACCATTCGATAGAGCATACCCCATTTACTCATGAATGAGCCAACAGTTTCTGAAAAATAATATTTCCTGGCAACTTTGAGGGAGTGGACGGGTGGTTTTGGACACCCTGTATATACCTTATTCTTCCAAACTATTATGTTTTCCATCAGTGAAACGAACCGCCTTCTACAAAAATCTTTATTCTATCTTTCACCGTTAACATTATACACATCACACTTCATTGCCTCTGTTCTTCAAGTTATATCGTAAAAGTAAGATTACTAAATTGCCATCGCTCTGATTTGCTTGAAAATGTCTACAAAACGTGTGAAATAGGAATCACAGTTAAACATATTCTGTTACGACGTACGAAGTATATGTCAGTGCGTACCCGCTATAGCACAACTGGGGTATTAAGCAATATTTTAGGCGACAAGAATGAGATAGTAAATAGCGTTATGAACTTCCTGAAAGAGGCAAATCTCATTAGTCTTATCTGAACAAGGAAACTATATTTATACCGTCCACAACCTGACGCAGGATACGGCTTCCACTGCATTTTATGGAGTCCTATGGGGAATATGCATGAAATTTGTTTCTCGTGTATCAATGATGTATTTGATACGAAGTATTCTCACAAATTTAAATATACAAGCCGAAATGATCTATGCCAACCACAAAGATTACGAAAAGCTTTATTAGAATGTTCCGTAGAATGGACGAAAGTCAGCCACCATAAATGCTTTCTGACGTCACTGCACAGTATATAGGTTCCATATTGCTATGGAAACAATGTTTATGTTAGGAGAAAACAAAACGAATATATATCGTTTTCAGGATATTAGCCATTTCTTGATCTAAACAAAGACAGAAAAGCAATTTAAAAAAGCACAATTCGACCATATGTCTTTTGGTTGACTCACTTATGGTGGCATTCTTCTTTTAAAAAAACCAGCGATCGCTTTGTAGTAGCAGAGATTCACGGAGCGAAAACGAACAGAGCACAAAGAAGTATTCTAAATTTTATGGACAATTTTCTCATTGCGATCTATATTGCTTAAAATAAAATTTTGAATTACACTAGTTTATTCCAGAATTACATTAGTTTATTCCAGAAACAAAGAAGATAAATGCATACTCTTCCCCCAAGTATTCATTAAATAACTTACCTCCACGTACAACAGGTAAACAACGCCCATAGTGATACCGTGCCGTGATATCATGCGGTGACGTCGTGTTTTTAAGCTGCCGAAAACTTAAAATTTTTAAAGAGTAATATCTGTGTTACACAACTCCATTCTTCAGCAACATTTCCACCAAGAACATTTAAGATATACAACTAGCTTAAAAAATAGTTGTAACATGTCATTTACTAGCCATGTCATGCCATATGGGATTCAAGGGGCCGCCATCTTAAATTTTATCAGTAGATTTTATAAAGAGTCATAGGGAAAAATGGCGTCGGGCTCTCCAATGGCTGATTTAGTAATGAGCGCGGTGATCCGGGGCATTCGCGAGTTGCCGTCCTCAACAAAAGGAAATGTAACCGATGTTATTGTTGGTCGTCACGGCAAGTTACGCAGGGAAATTATATTTGGGCCGCGTAAACAAAGAGCGAGCTGACGATATAAAGGGGAGAGGAGAGCGAGACGGGGTGGTCTGGTAATGGTGGCTTCGGACCTTATCCTATCCCCATCCCTTCCATTCCTATCCTTATACCTTTCCTCCCGGTCTGAAGCGCCTATTAGTGCGGAAACAGACTTGAAAACACCCATAGACGGGGTGGTCTAGTCCAACAATCCTCCCGATCGGAATGGAACCCACGTCGGGTTTTTGTCTGAAGGATAAAAGAAAGCTATTGAGGTCTATGAATTGGCCCGTGGGAAGCTGAATCCACGTCGGGGAATCATCTGGCGGAATTGCAACCAAGTCGAGACGCGCGGGAGATCTTCAGCGGCCAAGGCAGAGGAATCAGGGTGCAGAAAGAGGCAGGGATCTCATGTTGGAGGACACAGCCGGGAACTCCAGAACGTACTCGAGGGATAACGCGGTCCACTCCCCACTGATATTGTATGTACGTAATTTTAGGAGGGTGTTTGATGATATGTGTGTACAAAGTGAACAGTGAAGCGGCTCATGAATATATGTGAAGTGATATATGGCCTGTCTGTTAGAGTCTGGAGAGAGAAGAAAGTGAATGTGATATTGTAAATTAAAAGGAGGGTATTGTTTATGTTTGTATTGTTTATATTTTATGTCCTGTGGTTCAGAGTTATTGTGAATGACGATAGTAAAGGAGATGACGTAATTAAATTCAATAAATAAATAACATAAAATAAATTAAATAACTGCAATGTTCCCCATTGTGCCGTAGGAAAAAATTGAAAATTCAAATGAAATGCATAAAGATGTCTTTAAATGGATGCGAAATGGCTTTTCTGCTCGACGCAACCCTTAACCCTAAAAATACCTACCTAGGAGACACGCTTGTACATTGGGTACAGGAAATATCTCCAGAGAGAGTGTTAGGGAATTTTAAATTCTTAAATCACATTTACAACTCGTGGTGCGTCATTTTCTTCACTCTCACAACATCAACTGGCATTACGATATGACTTCTAAAGGATACAGTATCTATTAAAATCTAGTACAGCAGAATTTCTCGCAAACAGCAATTTGATCTAACGCCGTTCAATTTCGATTGAGAGAGATGGAATTTGTATTTTTTTTAACAATTTCTCATAACATTTTATCCCGTTCGCTAAATCTCAAAAATGTCATTTAACATATTCTGAGAAGGATTGTTGCTCTTTTTATCATTGGGACGAAATTTATATTTTTAATGGCAAATACTCTATATTAACTACGGTTAGTATACAATTAGTATATAGTATAGTTTCAATTTGTACAAAAGTACTTTCTACTTCACGATGTAGTCAACATTGACTATATCATGAAGTTCACGAGAGAGGTGAAAGTCAAATATTAGCTTTCTCCACTCTCTCGGCCAATCAGGCGTGGACACCAAGTGGGCGCATTGTTGCTAATTTTAACCACTCGCGCTCAGCAATACTCCGAGGTCACTAACCCCGCATCCCTGACTTGCGAAGCGAGTCCCTCATAACGAATAAACCTTCACATCCGATGTTACAAGTGACAAGCCCTTCCCGCTTGCTGTTAAATTAGCATCCACCATAATTTCACTTATTTTCAGTCACAATTGAAATTAAATTATTTTAACGAATCAAAAGGTGGAATAATTTTTATTGTGATAAGTCATTTAGCGTCTGACTAACGAGGGAACTTTCACTAACCAATTTCCAAGATCTCACACTCAATCAAGGCCGAAATAAAACAGTTTAGCGAGTTATTTCAACCCTGTGGAATAATTACGGAATATGAATAAAAGCAGCTTTATTTCGGCAGAGAATCTCTCGAGAGGTTATTGCCCCTGATCGGAGGCGGAATACAACGTAGCAACCATATTGAGATATAAAATACAAGCTTTAGGAACATTTATCGGCACAAAAATTTTCTTGAAACAACAGGCATGAATCTGAAATATACAATGTTTGATCTGCTACATTGCTTACAGGAAGCCGTTCATATGTCTTAACGTTAGTAGAATGACAACAAGCATGTGCAAGGTTAAATGATCATCGAAGAGAACAAAATGGAATAAATTTTCAAAATAAATATGCCAATTTTGAGGAGACATTGGGAAAATTTTGCTACGAAACCTAACATATGCACTAAGGTTTGAATTTTTACAATCCCGTGAGATTTTCCGGATTTATAAGCAATTGAGTTACATCGGTAAATGACTCAGTGCATAAGAACCAGGCGAAAAAGCGTGGGAGTAGCCTTTAGAGTGGTGAATTCTGATGTGAGAACTGAGAATTAATTTAGTCCTGGAAATGAATGCGTTTTCCAAAATTAGTGTCCTTTCTTTCACTAACTAGTTTGGCCGCAGACAATACACTTGTAAAGGTCGCATTTTTTTAGTTTGAATAATGTTAATTTTAATATACTTGTAGTATCCTATGCACCTAACACCACATGTCCTTTCCATTCTGAAGAGAAATTCGATATATTCCTTTCTTCAGATATCCTCATAGAATCAAGAAGGAAAAAAAGGGATTCGGATTTCGGATTTGCGGTTGTGTGTGCATTATAAGTACGTATGTTCAAACGCAAGGTTTCCGCAGTGTCGATCAGATAACCCATCAAATTAAAACATTTTGCATTGTTTTAATGTGTTGACAACTGCAAAATGAGTTCCACTATCTTCCTCTTCTAAGGAATAAAATCTAATATTGCTAAGGGGTCAGAACATCAAGAATTAAGCCCAAAGGCGAGTAAAATTTACGCTGTCGGTAACAGGACTTTCTTGTCCTTTCCTACCCGGGAGTACCCGGAAAATAAAACAGCTTGTTTGAAACATCTGGATGCATGTAAGGAGACCTCTATAGGTCTTAAACCTGAGACCCTGGACCAATACGAATGCTCCCTTGCTTCATTTTCCATACTACAATCATCAAGGAGCTTGGCGTATAATCTATTAATTATATGAGGATACAGTCCTCTCAGCTGAACCATTTACGGTCAACAATATATTGCAACTCAGCCGTGAAGAAATTCTATGGCTATGAGTAATTCCTAAAAAAAACCACTGGTATTCTAATGAATGGCTGATGTGCAACCTTACATTTAATTCGGAAAAAATGTTATCCGATTTTTTCTTCAGACCCATAATCAAATGACATTATCTTTTCCTGGAACACAGAGCATTTTGCTTCTGTATTTAACGTTAATGACGATTTTTTTATAAATTTTACAAAAAAGAGGTTCAGTCTAGGTTGTGCGCCATGTTGAAATGACTGGTGCATTGAAAGAGTATATACTAAATAGACGTCAACACTGACTAAAGCAGATCATAGAATGTGCAATGCAAATGGATTTATTTCCTATAATTCCGTCGTCTCAAGTTCTGACAGCAAGGTAGTATTCTAAACTAATCCCATGCCTAGTGGCAGGTGCCGACGTATAAGTGGTTCTGAAGTCTCCGCGAAGATAATTCCACACATCTGCTAATGAGTTCTTTAAATTTATCCATAGCAGACGCCATAAGTGGATAACATAAAAGATTACTGGCGTCTGTAGGTTAATCCTATTAAATTTTTCCATTGAACTAATAAAGGCTTAATGAGCATTCAAAATAGAACTTCAGATTAAATAATAATGAAGCAATATTTGTGAAAATAATCGGCCAATCGGCTCTAAAAATAATATATTATTCTCCTTCCTCGAGGATCACCTCAAAGAAAGCCCACGTTTTTCCTGGTGAAGTATCATTTTTTTTATTTTTAAGACGAACTCTTTGATTGGCAAGTCTTTTCCTTAAAAAAAACTGAAGATTCGTTTCCTTCAGCCCATTATATATTTAAATTTATAATTTCAATCGTCTTTTTAAAAAATAATAAACATCATTAGCGATTTTTAACGAGATAAGTTGGCCTCAATTGCTTACAGGAACAGTTCACCACTCAAGTAAAAAACGACAATTTGACTCTTGCTTTATTTATTCAACCAACAATTTAATGATGATAACATTGCTAAAATAAAACCAACCGGACAATCACACATAAAAATAAGTCCACCACTTAATCGACTTATAACAGGTTCCGTGAGGCCTACATCTACATAATACCCTACAAGCCACCATAAAGGTGTGTGGCAGGGGAAACAGGCCCTACCTGTTAAGGATGCTGTGTTTGCTCCCGGCTAAAAGTTAGCTAGCATAATGTCATTTCAAGTTATAGTGCACATTTAATTATATAGCAAACGGACACGTACCACTCCAGAACATTCCAAAAAGGATTAAACTAACATGCAAATATTACTTGGTATTATGTCATTTGGTGGAGGAAAGTGATAAGAGGAATTTAGAATAGATTACGAAAAGAAAAAGGGTAAAATAAAAAGTAATCGATTTTAAAAAGATAAGTGACGTAACAAAGGAACGTAGAACTTACCTGTAGCTCTTGATTTGCATGTCAGTAGTGCATATATGGGGATTTTTACCCCCTACCACACATCCTCACGGTGGCTCGCAGGGTATTACGTAGATGCTGATATCTACATGTCACCACATATATACGAGCAACTGCAAGTAGGGTGGTAGGGGTTGAGGCCCTCGTAATGAGATACATAGAAGAATTAGAGAAATATATATAAGGAGAGGAAATGTAGAATTATGATGTGGTTAGCTAATAGCATAACAAATGGGAGAGCTGAGACAAGCCTATCTTAGGATTGATGATTAGTGATGATAAAGGATTTAATGATGGCCGAGGGACCAGTTATTCCTCTGCCTTAGGATACAACACGATATTAAAATCTGAATGCAGAGGTTGAAATGCTGTACGTCTACGTCTCCACCTACGCAATACCCTGAGAGCCACACCACGGGTGTGTGGCAGGGGGTGTAGATCACCAAACATGTACTACTTACATGCAACTATGCGATGCAATGACACCGCTACATGAAAACATGTAACATATGAGAGTCGCATGCAAATAGTAAATCTGGGTGAGGTGACCCAAAGCATAAGTTACCTACCATTTGGCATTGTTTATCGTTTTGAAAGGAAAAGTTATTTAACGCAAATGTTTAATTGTAAGAAAAGTGAATAACGGGGAACACGTAAGAATATTAATGGGATGATTAAAGGGAATAGGTAAGAATATTAATGGAGGAATGGTGAAGAGAAACCCAGATTCAACATTAGAAAGGCGTCAAGGGGTCAAGGATTAACATCCCATCTAACAGACAGAGTAATGTCTCTAAAGTGCTCGCCCGGATAGCAATGTAATAGAACCAGGTGCACCAAAGGAAATATATCTTCCTTCCCACTACGGCAGGGAAAATACCCAGCTTCTTGGGATTGGATGTCGGTACTCTAGCCACCACATATATTCGAGCCTGGCCATACCGTCTTGCGTGCAACATATTACTGAAAACTATGCTATATTGTATCGTACATGTACTGCCCCAAGGCTTCACTTTGTATATAGTAAAGCTTTACGTCCAACGCAATGTTCGGTTCAGACTATCATCAGGCTTTACTTCGCTACACACGATTCCATCCATACCAATAGAGACCCATACCAATTCATCTGGATTTGGTAAGATGAGAGTATACACGCTGTAAGGAGCTAATGGCAGATCACAAACGTAACGGAGGTGAATTCTCTTGGCTATAAATAACTGCAGGATAAGGTAAGATTTCACTGACGGTTACTTAAATACTTAACTACATGATTATAAATCTATAAAACTTACACTTAAGCAGGAATTGCATGGGACGCACTTTTTGTTCTGTTCTGAAGTTCGTTTCCTCCGGAAACAGCGTTTAGTCACCATTAATACATTCAATGAGAACTTATGCGGGCAAAAATTAGCGATAAGCTGTTTTCGCAAACTACTTTTTACCTGTCCTACCTTTCTCCATTTATCAAGATCTTGGTGATTTTTGTGACAACGCAGGGAGAAGATACTAATCTCAGTAGGTCTTAATGCGATGAGAGACATGGAGAAATCAACGAAGCTCCCCAAAGGGAAATATTAATAATTTCATATTCAACTGTTCTGCGCTTCCCAGTTCTTCCTTGAAAAACTAATTACCAAGCTAAAATTCTAAGGATGAATTTCATGAGCAAAACTGCGAGCCTCCATTTAAATGAAGACACACTCATGCGGCACCAAATACGAAATCAACGGATGAGAAAGCACAAGAACAATGAATTCATCAAATTTAATTTCAACGAAATCCGTCCCATCCATCTTCTACTTACGTGCTCTCAATTGGGGCTTATTTGAAGTGTTTTTTTCCTCTAAAAGACCGGAAATCGAATAAAGCCTCAGTATTTCATAAGATTTGTTTCATTTCCATTATACATTCTCAGAATAATTATTTTCGAGTACGACTCCCAAAATAACATGAGCAAAATTTAACTTGAGCCACATTTAACTGATTTAATTTTTAACCAGTGTCATTATCATAGAACAAGTAAAATAAATATCATATAGAGGGTTCACCGCATAGGGAAAAACTGTTATTCATTTAGGATGTAGTACTGAAAGGTTTCCATAGATGGCGAGGGGAGAATTTTTCGCGTTTCGTCACAAACTATATACATCGTTTCCAACTTTTATTCAATCATCCTGTATGCGATACAGTAGGGATGTTGTCGTTGTCCACTTGGTGTGCGTACCTCATTAATATTGTACCAGCAAAATTTCGCTCTAATTATGACGTATAAGGTCTAGGTCGGCCAGCGGCGTCGGAAGAGGGGGACAGCAGGGGTCGAAGTCCCTCCCCCACCCAGAATTTGCCCCTGGAGCTTGAGAAATGAGTAGGTACTCTTAATTAATAAAAATTAAATTTCCCTTGTTCCAGCTTGCTATTTCCCTTGCGCCACATATTCTCACACCTTCATATGATGTTTTAGCGAAATTCTAACCTCTACCACCTCCTATCCGCAAAACAACGCGGGTCCTTTTCTTAGGCGTCGGGCCCTTTTCAGGGTTGGCCCCCTCCAGCGAAAATAGTTCCGACGTCCCTGAGGTTGGCTGGCCCAAAGTAATTCTTTTGTTGCCTCATGCTTAATTCTCTGGAGAGGTATCATGCGAGTCCAGTAGTGAGGTGAATAGGCTTCAATGCCGTGTGTTCAAGTCAAATGGTGGCGTGAAACTTAGCTCTGGTGTAGGTACTGTGGATCCCAAAACCACAATGAAACGTCATCCCCTCTCCATCTCTCAAGACTCGTCTAAAGTCGGCATGGGAGATTATAAAAAAATAATCGTTATTTCGCAAACCAATTAATTGCAAGCAGCCGAATCATCGCGCCTGATTAATTTCTTTTATTATTCGACACATCGATTAATCCATTCAGTTATGACAACATACAAAACACAGCTTCCAAGTTTATGGTCCCTCAATAAATTAAGTAAAAATGATTTCTTTTAAATTTTATATGGTTAATGTTGAGTAGGATGTAAAAGAGAGGAACTACGTTAATATGAAGAGGTTGGCCGATAGAAGAATCGAGTGGAGGGCTGCGTCAAATCAATCCTAGGATTGTTGACAGATGATGATAATGGTGAAGGCTAATGTTATCAGAGTACAAATTGTAAAATCAAGATAAACCTGCAGGAGGAGTATCAGGTTGGGAAAAAGTTCTTAACCCAATTCAAATTTTGGACGATTTTTTTTTTAATGCCTTTCTCTTTCTAACCACTAATATTTCCTCAGGGATTTGACACTAAAAGAAATTCTAGAGCTTCTCAAGAATGCCGAGGAAGATGAAATGAAAGATTTCATTGCCATTTTATTATGAAGTTAATAAAATGTTTTAAAGGTCTAAAAAGCAAAGGGATAAAATTGGGAATCATCTGCTGATATGATAAACAAGTTAGTGGCAAACGCAATGCAATCCGATCTGTGTAAATAATGAAATATGCTCACTGCGCAGAAAATACTGAAATGGATGTAAATGGCAAATAGTGCAATTGTATTTATTTATGCATATTCTAAAAACAAAGTTTTTGCCGCAATTAAGACCTTGGCAATGCCTTGCATATGACGAAAGCATGATTCGTTATTACAGCCGTCATGGATGTAAGCTATCCTTGTAGGGAAAGGTAATAAGATTCGAATACAAGGTATGATGCCTAAATACCCCTGATGGCTCTATAGTACATATCTAGAATTAAATTTTCTAATCTGCTAGAAAAAAAACTGGGCTATGGTGCGATGGGAACATTGAGGCAAAACAGAATCTCAAAATATTGTCCGATATCACCTAAAAAGAACAAGAAGAAAAATGTGGCACATTTCAGCATTGGTTTAGCAAAGGGGAAAATGTATTCATCACAAGTTAGGCCAATAATTATGTAGTAATCATGATGTCCTTATGTCACAGAGTCAATTGTGTAAAAAATACTCTCAGATACGACAAAAATAAAATACTAGCCCCTCGGCCAGCCTCATTTTCTGCATTCAAATAATATATAGATGGGACCGATTGCATGGATGAAAATGTAGCCAAGCAGGATAAATATTAAAGGAAAAGTGGTGGTGGCCTATTTTTACATGGCTAATAGATGTATCCGTCCACAATGTGTGGATATGGCTTAGAAAATCAGGAAGCGATTTACCACCAATAGATTTCCGCCGTGAAATAGTTTTGACTTTTCTTATCCACTCCAAAACTCCATCGAAAGTCGCAAGGCAACCAAATGCTGTATGGGGTTGGAGTGAATCTATCTGAGTTATAAACAGCATACGCTTTGATAGACTTAAATATTTTGTGAGACCTAAAATGAACAGCAGCACACGTAGATGTGATGCAGAATTCTGCAGTTCTCAAGTAAGGATAATGTAGTATGTAATTCTAATGTTGGACTTTGTATTCCCTACTTTATAAGATTTCAACCACTCAAATAAATATTTTGAATAAAAAAAGACTTTTCTTAGCCCCAAATAAATATGCATGAAGCTATAATTTCATGTTAAAGAAATAAATAGGAAGGAAAACTTCAATGATATTTCATAGGAAGAGCACCTAGTTTTCCTTAATGGGCCAAGCAATGCCATTTGGCATCACTCCATATTTTATCAATTAATAATATGTGGGACATATGGGTAATTTCAGGGGTATTGTATTCAGACTATCACAAAGCAAAATATGAGAAAATTTTTAAATACAGAATTACCAAAAAATAATTCTGACCTTGCAGAGATAATATTGTAATGAATACAGAAATAGATGGCGAATCAGTGTAAAGTTCGATGACTGGGTTAATTGAATCAATTCCATTTCTCATCCATGGATAATAGAAGAATAGTACATTTTATATACTCCATTTCCTCTCAATTCCATTCCATTTACTAAAGAAGTGAATATGAGCCAAGGGGTAATGCCGCAATGGAATTGTGAACCAGATAGAGTAATATGGTTTGTGAATTTTGTCCAATGTGTGTATATTCATTTTATCTGGTGTTTTACATCAAGTGATGATTTTTTGCAGCTTTCAACCACTTTCATTTCTGATTTTTTGTTCTAACATATCTTTTGAGCCAGCCTTCTATGACTTGAGTATTCATATTATTTTTTCACCCATCCTGCTTGGACATGTGAGCTGGATGAGAGAGGATAATACTGACCTTGCCTTCCTAGGACTTAATTGATAACATTGGCTTCTCTTTGGACTGATTGGGTTGGATAACAACTGAGAAAATGAATTACTAGAAGGCATGGATATAGGTATGTATTTAGGTTAACCAAGTCACTGTGGCGGCATGCTTGGGCCAAGTAGAAGGGATGGAAGAGGACAGAATGCCCAAAGTGCTACGAAACAGCAGGGTGGAGGGGGGCAGGGGAGGTGGACCAAAGAAATGATGCTTACAAGGTGTAGAAGAGGATCTGGGGCAAATAGGAGTGATAAGATAGAGGGAAAAAGGAAGACAAAGATCTAAATGGAGACATATAACAGATGAAGCTAAGGCCGACACAAGGTTGTCGGGCTGTTTGCAATGATCATCATCTACATGGATCTAATCATGATAGTTGCAGTTACATAAATGATGAAAGAAGAAGTAAACCTAAAATTGCAAAATCTTGCAAAATCTTTGAAAAAGCAGTTGAATATAAGAATGTATGCTTTGTGCTTAAAGTGCAACCCTGGAGTTTCGATTTCATAATGTTCAATCACTCAGTGATTCAACCCGAAGGTTGGTTTTGATAGGTGAGAGTAGAGCTCACCCCATACTAAGCCAATGGCGTGTGAAATTCACACATTCAGGGTAGGGGGGCAGTTCCTTTCCCTGGGCCACCTCTACAAAGTTCTGACACGCAGAAAATCGAATAGTGAGGATTTTAGATATGGGTACCCAGAAAGGCTCTTGCCCGTGATTTGAACCTGGGACCATCCAGTCAGTAGCTCAGTGCTCTACCCACTAGGCCACCATGACCCCTGATTTTATAATAAGCAATGGTAATTTGGTGCCCGCATGGCTAATGGATTCTCACCATGTTCGTTAGCTTCACCAGCAACTGGCATTCTGATAAGCATCTTCAGGTCAAAAAGGACCAATATTGGCCCAATGTGGTAGGCTACTTGCTGAGGGATTCTGGTTTTGAACACCTTTACATATGCCAGCCCTTCTGGTAGCTGCACTACTGGATTTGCTTGTTTCCTCCAAGACTTTTCCAAGAGACAGAAAAAATAACTCATCTGGGTTGAAATGTTCCGATGTTTTGAATACTGTATAAACTCGTGTAAGATGTACACCTTTTTCCCCCAAGCCCGCAGATGAAAATGGGGGTGTGCATTTTATATGAATTCCTTATCTGTCTGGCCTAATCAGAGGTGCAGAGGTGTTTTACAATTATACACAGTTTAAAAGAGCAACAATGGTCCTATTCACAGCATACACCTTGTGGATTGGGATAATGGCAGGGAAAAAAGACTTTCAGAATCAGAGGTTGGTGTGACTGTCCGCACACACTCACGAACTAAACATCAAAGCAAGGTCAAGTTTGTTTGGTTTGAATGAAAATTGATTACTATATGTATTTCAAAGGGCAAGACAAAATCTAAGCCTTTTAAGGTTAAGGCTGTAAGAGAAAGTTCACACTTACATCTGAGCTCCATGACTATGAAAAATACAGCGTAAATTATGAGAGACTAACACAAGCGGAAGGCTTTGATTCTGGCCAAAAGCACATGCTAAAGGTCCCCAAAACCTCATGCTAGGAGAATGTCAAAAAGCCCCGAAATTTTTATTCTTAATTTCGAAGCTTAAAAGAAGGGTGCATGCCCTACATGAGTTTATATACTTGATGATGATTCCTTAGGGATGTAAATGAAGTGGCTAGAGTTCTTCATCAAAGAAGTTATTTTGCCAGCATAGACTTGTAGTGAATGAGCTAGGTATTTGAAGAGGTAATTGAGTTAGTTAGTTAGAGAAGTAAGAGGTAATCTGACACACTTGGTCAAAGAGGAACTATGTACACTTAGGATTTGGAAATAGGAAGACCATGAAATTGTGATGCCTTGGCTACAAAGGACAGTAAACCATCTCTTTCCTTGCCAAATGAATGATCACTTGGCCTTTGACCTTGGTGTTCCATTCTGTTTTGGCATTAGGATTGACCTTCAGTTTCTTGTATGTCAGGCTTGGAGGAACAGTGTAATTTTATATTAATTTTTCTAGTTCTTTCAGTTCATTGGGACTGTTGCATTGCCCTTGTAAGCAGGTAATATGAGAATATCACAGTTTTCTCAGAGTTTCTTTTGTGCTTTTCTTTCCATGCTAATTATTTTAAACGTCCACAGTCCTGTGCTGTGCAGGATGTGAATGATGTCACTACACCAGGTAAACAAGGGAAGCCATCAATAAATTCAAAACGTCAGAAAATATCAACTGAATTGGTAGCTATTTTCTTTTTGACACTTTTAGTACATAGGTTGTCAAAGGAAAAAATCCCAGGGTAGCAACCAGATGGGCTGGTCTAAATAAAGATGACTAAAACCACAGTTTCTCCTTTTTGATCTGAAGATGCTGTCTGTAATATCAGTAACCCAGTTATCTGATAAAGGCAAGGCTTTGGTGACAATCCAGTAACCATGTGGATGCCAAGTGACACAAATTGCAGACATCTATGCACTAAGCTATGTTCGATTTGTTTTTTATATCACTTGCGTAAAACTATAACCTGAAAGGGGTAAATTTTAGTGAACACTGATGAATCGCTAACTTTTATTCTGGACACATCATGTAAAAGAATGATCCATATTAATTTCTCAGGAAAGTTTCCATTATGAAATTAACACTTTACCAATGAGATTGTGAATGCCACTACTAAGTTTATCAACAAAGTTTTAATCTAAAAAAATTTTTTGACTCCACATTTGTAGTTCATTCCAGACATACCTAGGTACCCATTACACAACAAGAAAATATAAATCCTTAATTTCAGACTGTTTAAACTGGTAATGAACCCTTTGAGTGCCATCCAGTATCCTAGGAACTATGCTAAAAGAGCTGGAGCATTTTTCCTGTATTTCGGGAATATAATTACCTCAAATTTGTACCGCATGCAAACAAAAAGGCAAATAAATGCTAGTGGTCAATTTCGGATATAATAATTTGCTATTAAAAGTTCTGTGCATTTTTAAATAGCATCTATTACAAATCAATAAACTACTAGCAACAGATAGTGCCAAGGCCAGAAGAGCACAAAAGCACTTCCCAACACTTTTCACATGAATTGGGAGAAGCACTTTTTACAAGAGTTGAGAGGAACACAATCTTGCTCACAGGCCCTCAAAGGGTGAATAGAAAAAGCTGCTTTCAATCTTAGATCAATTTTCATCCATAAAGTTATCATCATTCATTTTCTTCAGTCACAATGAGTGGCTTAGGTAGGTACCTATTGTAAAGCAAAAGTAATTGCTAATATGTTTTCAATAACCTCTAGTAATATCTTGGAGATAAAATATTTCTCCTTGGAGGATGTGCTCTCTCCATGAGCTCAATGTCAAATCAGTTGAACACTACAAAAATTCAGTAGACAGGTAAATTACTTAATGGCAATCCTAGATGGTGCAAAATAACCTAGAACTTGGAAAGAAAGAGAATACCAAAGCACTTAATGGCACCTAAAGATTCCCATGAGAAAGGGGGAGAAAATGTAGTACACCACTGAATTCTTTAATTGCAATCCTATAAACAGGAAAGTAAACCTATAACTTAAAAAAATGATAACAAAGCAACTAATGTCCTTAAGAAAGAGGAAGGAAGCAATGCAAAATACTAGGCAATTGATGTATTAATTAGAGAAAAAATTTGTCATTTTGATTCGTTCTGAAAAAATTGAACAGAATTATTTCTTTAAATATTTCAATTTCAATGTAAAATATTTTAAGTAAGAAACATGCTTTACCCTCTTCCCTTACTCCACAATAACAAAAGCACAACCAGCAATACCACAAACACACCAGTATACTTGGTGTGGACTCAATATACATGAAGTCCTTCATCTAGCTTAAAAAAATTCACAGCCATTGCTGAATCATGACATGCAATGAAGTTCAAGAGTAAATTTCCAATTACCTTTGCCAATCAAGTGTCCCAGAAACTGAAGTCCAATGATCAACTAATATCATGCGAAGATGACGATTCTTCTCAAGATACAGAAGCATAGAGGTGTGACTTTCCATCGTCTTCGGCTGAGTATACTGGTCTTTGAAAGTCCAGCAGTGGACTGTGATTGAAGAGGGTGAGTGCTGAATGCTGAATGAAGAGATTTCGCCTAAAGATGAGGATTCCTCCAACCACCCCAAGAAAGTTGAAGCACTTGATCTCCATTCTCTCCACTCCACCACAGATTGCCAAGGCCACTCCATGGTACCAAAGACCTAACATGATAAGATTATATTATTTTATTTTGGCAAAGCATTTGAAGATGGTTTACCAAACTAAAGCACCCTATGCTGTGCTTAGCCATGGTAGGAATTGTTTATCATGCATGGATAACAATGAATTAACACATTCTTGAGACCTCAATGATGCAACAGGTTCACATATCAAGGAGCATCAACTTTTTACACGAAATAATTGGCTATAGTCAAAATTAATTAAATTTACAAGTCTAATTGACAATCAGTTCATGACTTCATTTTAAATTAGCATTTTATTGCCTTCATTAGGTTATTTTTAACATTGAGGGTGCATATTTTAGACAATTTGATGATGAATGAGTACACTCAATTAGAAGAGAACTTACATCATTAGAAAAATTTTTAAAAAGGCTGTTAGCTATCTAAGTGAACTTTGTAGTATATGAGGTACTTATGAAGTACCATACTACATACTGTGCAGTGGATGAAGATGTGGGAGATGAAAAAAGTAGAAGTTAAGAGAAAGGTATAGGAATGAAAAGAAAGACAAAGGTTTTAAGGAATGTTCAGTTAGAAAATTCACATTTGCTATTGTAATATATCATATCAATATTGGCCCATAGGCTCCTAATAGAGAAGAGAATAAAGAAGAATAAACCAACCTTCATTTCATTGGTGGATTTAGAGAAGGTTTTTGACAACGTAGATTGGAATTTAATGCTTGGAATTCTGAAAGGAATTGGAGTGTCTAACCACCCAAGCAGCATTATGATATCGGCCCAATATCATTTTTACACCGCCACATATCACTTATTGGTCAATCCGATATTGGCTACCAATATCGGCAAATGTCAAAAGTGATAACATTTGCCATTATAAAAATGACATTTGCTGACAGTATTGGGTCGATATTAATTTGATGACAAAAATACCATCTTTCGCCACTATACCGTGACATAAATGATATTGGGCCGATGTATGTTTGATATTACTGATTTTTCATTAACATGATATTGGGATGATTTTATAAGTAAGATAGTTAAAATGGATCCTGGATAAACATGTTTAAAATATTTATAATGAGGGAACGGTCGTACAATAAAACTGCAATGGAAAAAAAAGTGGCAAGAGGTAGTTTCGATCTAAGAATGTTCACATTATGAACCCTGAGCTTTACCCCTGACCCAACTGTTCTTGTAGAGAAATTAGGTGATTTTATACCTACTTTACTCCTGACCCAACTTCCATCATGGAAGATGCATAACTTTAAGCGTTATCATAACAATAAAATATTTCAAACTCGTTTTCTGTTGAAGTTATTGGAGTTATAACCCAATATGGGGGTTCACATTAATTTCCATGCAAAAGCATTCACCTGAACCAGGAATCGAACCACGGACAGACCGAAATTTTGAGCCCTCGCGGTCCATCAAGGATGGCAACGCAAGGGAGTGAGGGCGTCAAAGAAGCCACGACCAAAGGTGAACCCCATTCAGCCCTAAAGCTGTGCTTGGTGGCAAATGTAGGATATTCCAAGCCTGCCTCTTAAACGGCAATTTGTAAGCAAACATCGAAACCTTACTAATTCTGAAGATTCAGGCGATATGGAGTGGAAGTGAAACATGATAACACAGGCTCGTGTTTTTCTTTCTTATTGAATCCTTAAATAATCATATTACTTATTTTATATGTAGGCCTCCAAATGGTTTATGATGTTCTGAGCAATCACGTATATTTGACTTTCTTCTCTCTGACATCGGAAGAAAAAATGAGAATACTCAAAATTATAAAATCCAGTGACCAGAAAAATATGATCCCTTTATTAGTCGGCTTTTTTATGCCCTTTATTAGTCGGCTCAGCTGACATCATTTTTGCATCGCAAAACGGTACCTATTAATTATCACTTTATGATACAATCGACGATATCAGTTTTAAATCGGGGAAAGAAGAATCTGAAAAAGATGCCAACAACCATGGAAAGGACAATGGCCAGATATCAGCTGAAGATCAATAAGAAGAAGACTAAGATAATGGTGTGCAGCAAGAAAAAAGAGGCCAAAACCAATGTCAAACTAGGAATAATAAACAGGAAGAGGTGAAAGAGTTCTGTTACCTAGGAAGCCAAGTAACCAGCGATGGACAAAGCAAGAAAGAAATATGTAGTCTGTAGAATAGCCCAGGCAAAGAAGGCATTTTATCAAAAGAAGAATCTACTTACAGCTGGAAATACAAGCTAGATGTAAGGAAGCAATTCATTAGAACGTAAATCTGTAGCATGTTTCTTTATGGCAGTGAGGCATGGACAATGACAGCAGTGGAGAAGAAAAGGGTGGAAGCATTCGAAATATGGTGCTATCGAAGAATGATGAAGATAAAATGGATCGACTGAGTGACAAATGAAGAAGTCTTAAGAAGAGTGGGAGAAAAGAGAAGTCTGCTGAAAACTATAAAAAGAAGATGGGACAACTTAATCAGCCATATCTTAAGACACGATGGCCTCATGAAAACAAACGTCGCGGGAAGAGTGAATGGGAAAATTGGAAAAGGCAGGCCTCATATGAGTTATATAGAACAGGTCGTAAAGGACGTGAATAGAGAGGAGCTACGTTAATATGAAGAGGTTGGCCGATAGAAGAATCGAGTTGAGGGCTGCGTCAAACAATGGTTTGACGCAGCCCTTAACTCGATTGCAATCCTAGGATTGTTGACCCATGATGATGAATATATCATAATTACCTGGGGTTCAAGAATATTAAAGAAAAAAGACTAAGTATACACCTCCCTACCATCAAGGTACTAAGCTTGCCAGGCTCGTTTTGCAATATATTGTTTTCTCTAGTACTGAGATGGCACTTGAGCATGGCATATCACCTTGGAGCTTGGGGAACTCACCTTCAGCTCACTTTCATATCTCATGTATGTAATGTGTTTAGTGGAATAAACAATTACAAAACTATGTTGTTATTGATCATAATTTATCCCTCAGTTAGTAACATGTTTTTAACGTGGACACAATATTTATGATTGTGAATATGATTTGCAACTCTTCTTGGGTTTCCTAGTTGTGTTGTACTTAAAATAGTAAAAAGGGTATTTATAAATACCCTTTTTACTATTTTATTTATTATGATAGCTTATTAACATTATAATGTTAATGAGCTATCATCCAAGAACACATTTGCTAAATTGTACAAAGATGTGTATGATAGTTTGGGATGTTTCCCAGAAAAATATCAAACAAGAGCAATGGACAATGCAGTGACTACTGCTAGGCCAAGCAGAAGGGCAGCCTCCATATTGTAGAAGAGATTAGGATTAGAATTAGAAAGGCATCCAGCCAAAGAAGTAATTGCAAACTTGGAGAATGTCACTGGTAATTAATGGATCTTGTTATCTTGTTGATCTTGCTATCACTGAAAAGCTAAGTGGCAACTTGCATCTTTGTTTCAATCCAGTTGATTTAAATAGAGCGATTGTTCGACAGTATCACAGAGTCATAGCAATTAATGAGATTTCTGAAAAGATGAGAGGCAACAAATATTTCAGTGCATTTGACTTGAAAGAAGGGTTCCATCAGGTAAAGCTTTGAGTCATCTTTTGAGAGTGCCTTTTTAAATCCCTTCGGTTGCTAGAGATATTTTAGAATGCCATACAGCATTGCTTTTGTGCCTGAAATACATACAGAACATGCCTGTATTTCAAAATATGGTGGATAATTATTCTGGTGACATTCCAGGAATCATAATTTATTTTTATGATGTTTTATGTGTGGGTTAAACTGATGATGAGCATGATGAGGCAGTTGAAAGAGTGGTAGAAACGACAAGGACTTTAAGCATCAAATTTAACCCTTCAAGCCCTTAAGAGATTTAAATGAATCTTATAGGTCAGAGGATATTTGAATGGAATAGCTGATTTTCATCCATCTTAATTAAAAGATTATAGTTATAGCCATTAACATAATTATATTCACTGAAATAAAACCATTAGTCAGCAATCCTGGGATTGGTTTGATGCAGCTTTCCACCTAATTCTTCTATAGGCATCCGCTTCCCATTTATGTATTTCTTCTCCTTCACATCCTTCATCACTTGTTCCATTTATCTTACACGAGGCCTTCCTTTGCCATTCTACCCATCCACTTGTCCTTCAATGATTGTCTTCATCAGGCCATCATGTCTGATGATGTGGCTGATTAGGTTGTCCTGTCATCTTCTTACGGTATTCAGATGACTTCACTTTCTCCCACTCTTCTGAGGACTACCTCGTTGCTTACTCAGTCAATTCATTTAATCTTCATCATTTTTCTGCAGCACCACATTTCGAATACTTCCACCCTTTTCTTCTCCTCTGCTGTCATCCTCCATGCCTCTCTGTCATAAAGAAACGTGCTCCAGATGTAAGTCCTGATGAATTGTTTCCTTACTTTTACGCTTGTATTTCTAGATGTATGTAGGTTCTTCTTTTGGTAGAATACTCTCTTTGCCTGAGCTATTCTACTGTCTATTTATTTCTTCCTTCGTCCATCATTGGCTACTCGGCTTCCCAGGTAGCATAACTCTTTCACCTTAAGTTTTTGTTTTCCTAGTCTAATGCTAGTTTTGGTCTCTTCTCTCTTGCTGCAAACTAATATCTTCAAATTAATCTACAATGCTTGATTATTTCTAGTCAAAATAATCTCAAAACTTAAAAAATTGAGAATATAAAAGTGTGTAAAAAAATGTGATATGAAGATGGCCACCATGACATAGTCAGGGTTGGGCACGAATCACCTAGTATTGATTCGAGTCACGAATCATGAATATCGAAGGAAATAAGATTCGAAGCACGAATCACGATTCACTGCTGTAAATTTGATTCAAATCTCGAATCATGAATCATGTAATTTTTCCTTTAAATATGATTCGTGCGGTTCACGAATCACGAATCATAGAATTATTGCAGAATGACAATACCACTAAGTAATGGTCACATTCTGATCATTGCTCCCATAATTGGGAACCTATATCAATCTTTTCGCCGGTTAATAAACACTTGTGTAGATACATTGTGGATTAACTGAATATCATAAATTACCAGTTCTGTGTACAAGCCTTCAAGCCACCATAAAGGTGTGTGGCAGGGGGTGAATTTTCACCAAACATGCACTACATATCATGCATGAAAAAGTAGTAATAGTATACTAGTCTAAACCTCACTATTAAAAAAATAAATATAGTAAACTAAGCATGCAAAAACATGCTGTTAGTTGGGTTACCTTTAAGTCCTAATACCAACATGCAGCTACCTATGATATACATTGATTCACTCATATTGGACATATTTACCGCTATTCATATCCCTAATTGTATGAGGGAAAAAGGACATTTAGAATCTGTCATTTCGGCAATCAATTTCTCTAACTTTCTGATTATGGTCCAGTCTACCATAGTAAGTTGAGGTTCGCAAAATATTTTTAACATCATCACTGAAAATATTATCTTGGAATTTATTTAGGGGAAGAACTCTACATTTCAACCTGTGATCAGACAATGATTCCCACTTTAATTCATTTAATAGACTGGTTACGCTAAAATAGTTATCGTACCATCCCTTTACAAATCTTGCTGATGTTTGCTGCACACGTTCAAGTTCATTTTTTAGACCAATTTCGTCATCATCATCATCATCATTGGTCAACAATCCTAGGATTGGTTTGAAGCAGCTTTCCACTCGATTCTTCTATCGGCCAACCTTTTCATTGTGACGTAATTCTTCTCTTTTACATCCTTCACAACCTGTTCCATGTATCTCATACAAGGCTTGCCTTTTACAATCTTCCCGTTCACTTTTCCCTTGACGATAGTCTTCATCAGGCCATCAAGTCTCACGACATGGCCGATTAAGTTGTCCCTTCTTCTTTTTTGAGTTTTCAGCAGACCTCTCTTTTCTCCTACTCTTCTTAGGACTTCCTTGTTACTTACTCGGTCAATCCATTTAATCTTCAGCATTCTTCTGTAGCACCACATTTCGAATGCATCCACCAAAACTTTTCTTCTCCGCTGCTCTCATCGTCCATGCCTCACTGCCGTAAAGAAACATGCTCAAGCTGTATGTTCTGATGAACTGTTTCCTTACTTCTACGCTTGTATTTCCAGCTGTAAGTAGATTCTTCTTTTGATAGAATGCCCTCTTTGCCTGGGCTATTCTACTAACTATTTCTTTCTTGCTTCGTCCATCGTAGGTTACTCGGCTCCCTAGGTAACAGAACTCTTTCACCTCTTCAAGTTTTTGTTTTCCTAGTTTGACATTGGTTTTCGCCTCTTCTTTCTTGCTGCACGACAATATCTCAGTCTTCTTCTTATTTATCTTCAGCTTATATCTGGCCATTGTCCTTTCCATGGTTACTAGAATCTTGTTCAGATCCCTCTCTGTCTCTGCTATTAGTTCTATGTGATCAGCGAATCGCAACATGATTATTTTTTCTCCATGGATAGTCACTCTAGAAGACTTCTCTTTGATTTCATTGATGGCTCTCTCGATGTAAACATTAAAAATGACGGGAGACAGTGCATATCCTTGTCTCACTCCTTTCCTTATTCTTGCCTCTTCACAGCTGGGTCCCGATTTAATCACAGGCACTTGGTTTTTATACAGACTATGGATAATTCTTCGGTCATTGTAGACACTCCATTTCCCTTCAGATTTCCAAGCATTAAATCCCAATCCACGTTGTCAAAAGCCTTCTCTAAATATCTAAATCTAAAGCAGACGTTCATTGCAATCAAATGCAATGAACATCGGCTTGTTCTTCTCCATCCTCTTCTCTATGAGTAGTCTAAGGGCCAATATTGCTTCCCTTGTACCCTTACTTCTTACCCTAGCTTTTGCAGTCCTTCACGTGGTTTCTAAATCTCTGCTTCACTTAAATGTAATCTATTTGACATCTTCTTCTGTCTCCTGGCATTTTCCATGTGTATCTTCTTCGGTTGTGATTTTTAAACAATGTGTTGGCTACCACTAACTGATGCTGTGTGCAGAACTCCATCAGTCTTTCTCCTCTTTCGTTTCGGATTCCCAATCCGTATTTTCCAGTTATTCTTCCATCTTGACCTTCGCCGACGATAGCGTTCCAGTCTCCGAAAATAATTAGGTTTTCTTCTCCTCTTACCTGTTTTATAACTTCCGTGATATCTTCGTAGACGTCTTCCACTTCTTTATAGTCCGTCGTATGCGTGTAAACCTGCACCACTCCGGTATCTACAGGTTTGGTTTCGATCTTCATCATTGTTATCTTTCTTTGTACTGCAGGAAGCCCTTCATACGCATTCCTCCTTCACTCATGTGAAGAAGAGCTGCTGCCCTCTTCTCTGGGTGATGAGAAGCGTAATTATTAGCGGCTTCTCGTCGCCAAGTCATGGCATCTTCACAGGTTCGGTATTATTGAGAGACCTACCTTACCCAGGGATAGACCAATACCCCCTCGGAATGCCGTCGCTTTTTGTCCACCACTGCTTATTCGACGAGTAAACTTATCTTGCAGCTAACCCCTATATCTAGAGGTCGACCCACCATCCGCAACCCGGTGGATGCACTCGGTGGCTTTAAGTTTAGCCGCGAAACCGATTTCGTAGGGATCCCATGCACTGGCAGCATATTCCAAATGAGGTCTAACAAGGGAAAAGTAGCTGATTTCTCGTACATGATCGTCACATTTATACAGTACTCTTTTGATGAATCCCTGTTTATGATTAGCTTGACCCATTATTTCACCTATGTGTTTACCCCAGGAAAGATCATGTAACAGTCTTATTCCAAGATTTAATGGATTCCACATTTGCTAATTCATTATTACTTCATTTGAAGTGCTAGAAGGAGAACAATTCTTTTTCCAAAAATTCATTACCACGCACTTTTTTAAATGTAATTCTAACTGCCATATATCACACCATTTTTCAATTTTTTGTAGGTCATCATCAAGGAGTCTACATGTAATAAATGTAATATTCGTGGTCATCATTTAAATGTAGGACATTTCATTGCTATTTTTTCAAAACAATTTAAAGTCACATTTGAACAAATCTGTAATATAGTGTAAAATATATTATTGAAGTTTGCATTAACCATATTGTTCCGTTCTGGCGTATACTTACACAGTAACAGTCGGTGAAAGACTAATGTACGTTTCTAGCAGTGAAATCAGTGATATTAATTCATGATTCGTCAGTGAATCGTGAGCTGCATCACAAAAGTTCGGCTCATGAATCACCTCAACTAAAAAAAAAAGAGTCGAATCACGAATCACGATTCATTAAAAAAAAATGATCCGAATCACGAATCACAAATCACAGTTTGTGATTCGTGAATCATGATTCGTGATTCATGAAGACGAATCATGCCCATCCCTGGACATAGTCATTAAATAGCTCGATGGCAAAAGATGGCAGTCACACAGACGCTGCAATCCAGAGTGGAAAGGGGAATCACCAGGAGCAGCAGATGAATCAAAGCCCTTCTATGCCTGAATCTCTAAAGGGGGAGGAGTTGTAGTAGACTTAGTAGGTTGGCTCGCTTTTGTGTGCATGTTGGCTAAATGCTCTTGTGAGAAAAAATACCTGTGCCAAAATAGGAAAACATTTGTTTTCCATCCATTTTGCCACAATGAAGTTTCGTGACTTCATATATGGACTAACGTAAAGGTTCAGTGCTCTCCTTGGCTGATTTCACACAATGGATGGACTGTTATTCAACCAAGGAGTTGAATCATTCCACCTGGCACCCTTGAATTAAGAAATATGCTTCTCTGCTGCTGGCTTTAGAGGCCATCATTAGCCAGCAGGATTTATGTACACCTAAGACTTCTGGAACTGTGTTTTACGCATTGAAAAGGTGGACTTTTTCTCAATCTGTAATAAATGTATATGTTAAGATTAGTGACTTGAACTTCTTGTTGTCTGTTTGCCTCCAGATAACTAAATATATAGCATATGTTTTTGCTTTTTCTAATGCTCATGCAAATGTTGGGTCTTCAATATTTCTACAATCAATAGCATGAAAATGGTTTTAAAAAAATTATGTACACATATATAAACAGGCAAATTTTATTCCAAAATATTTTGTACTTTAGATTTAGATTTTGAAAAATTCTTTACTATCAGCTCACTAACTCATATATTGTGGTGGTTAAAGTAAGTGTGCAAGATACTATATTACTCTGGCTGACATTGAATGATTTGAGACCTTCAATCCGTAACAATGGTGCATTACCGTCCCCCCACATACAACATTGTTAGTTATTTGAGCCACAATTTTGTAGTTTAAGACATCGGTCAGTGAAATACGCCTAACTTCTGTGTAAGTTTACCGTCTATTTTAAAAAAATTTAAAAAAACGTAAAGAAACTGAAGATGCAGCACATCGAGGATGCATAAATAAAAAATTGCAGGCGGTGAAAAGTGAACAATTAGAGAGACACATATTTGATTGGTTGATGGAAGGTAGAGCCAGAAATATTCCTGTTTCTGGACCTATTCTACAGCAAAAGGCAAAAGAAGTAGCAGTGAAAATGGGCATTGAAAATTTTCATGCATCGGATGGGTGGCTTCAAAAGTTTAAAGTGCGGTGGAATATCAAAACTTTGAAGATGAGTGGGGAAGAAGCTTCTGTAAGTGACACAGTGGTAGAAGAGTGGAAAAAAGCTTTGCAGACGATTTTAGCCGGGTATAAACCACGAGACATTTTTAATGCAGATGAGGCTGAATTTTTTTTGTAACTTGCTTCCAGACAGAACTTTAGCAGTTAGAGGCCAATCATGCCATGGAGGAAAAAAAGCAAAGAAAGATTCACAGTGATTTTCTGTGCTAATTTTGATGGCTCAGAGAAATTGAAGCCTCTTGTGATTGGAAAATATAAAAAGCCTAGATGCTTTAAAAATATTAAAAAACTTCCTAGCTCATACAAAAACTCAAAAAACTCTTGGATGACAGCATCTTTATTCTGTGAGTGGTTGACCATGCTGGACTCAAAGATGGGAGTGAGTAACTGGAAAATAGTTCTCTTCATTGATCAGTGCACAGCACATAAGTTGAAGGGATTGTGTAACGACACGTCAAAGTAGTATATTTTCCTCCAAACACCACCAGCAAATTGCAACCACTTGATCAAGGAATAATTTCCATTGCGAAGAGACATTACAGGCAGCAACTGGTGTCATACATGTTGCGAACAGTTGAGGAGAAAAATGATTTGAAAAAGTGTTCTTGGAACATAATTCAGGCCATGCAGAGGCTCTGTCTTTTGTGGACTTGTTTGAAGGCAGAAGTTATTGAAAAATGTTTTAAAAAGGCTGGATTTATGGGGGACAGCAGTGAGGAAGATATTTTGTATGAGGACGAACCGACAGAATGGCTTGAAATAAACAAAATAATTAATCAGTCATTCAGTCAGTTCAGTCATCATTTGACGACTTTATTAATGTTGACAATGTCTTGCTAACATGTGCCACAAATGAGGGTGAGGTGTTCGAAGAAATGGAGGAAGAAGCTGGCGGGGAATCTCCAGTAATAGTCCATAACATGGAAGAAGAAGAGAGTGATGGTGAGGATTTTATGCCAAAGCCAACCAAAAAAGAGGTGCAGGATGCTTTGGGTGTGATGGAAAGATTTTTTTTAATATGGAGGACTGCAGAAGTGAAAATCTACTATTATTAAATAAGATGGAAGATATCATCTCAAAAGAATTTGAAAAAAAATGAAACAAACAGAAATTACAAATTTTTTTCGGCGGAGAGTGCTTAAGTAATTTTTTGTACCCTTGTTTTTATTATTATAAACATTAAAACTATGAAAAAGCATAATTGCATATATTTAAATATACAAATATAGTAATTAAAGAGAAAGCAGCACATTTTACTACCAAAAAGTTTCATAAGGCGGAAATATGTGTTCATTTTGCTAAAACCTCTTTATAATGAACCTCCACTTATCAAAATGACTAAAAAATTGGTCCCTTCCATTTCGATATAGAGAGGTTTTACTGTACTTACATCTCCTCATCCAGCAATTGTGTAAAAGCTGCTTGGAATATCATTAAACACCATACAAGTGCAAGCAGTGAATCACATAGTTCTTCATGCATGACTTTCAACAAAACTCCAATAACGGACCCAGTTGCTATTTCGGACCGTTTCAATAAACAATTCTGCCATGTTGCTCAAAGTAGTGGTCTTCCAGAGCCAAAGTTGAACAAGGCCCCCTATTCTTTTTTCCTTTTTCCCTCAGACCCTGCGGAATTTCTTCCCATCATTAACTCCCTGGCAAATAAGTGGTCTGCAGGTTATGACGAAGTGTCTGTGCCTGTTGTCAAAAGTGCCTCCAGATGGATAGCCAAACGTCTATCTGATATCTTCAACTCATCAATTTCAGAGGGTCGTTTTCCAACTTACTTAAAAATAGCCCTTATATATCCTATTTATAAGAAGGGATCAGTAACTGAATCCGATAACTATAGACCAATCTCTATCCTGTCTGTTTTCTCAAAAATTTTTGAAAAACTCATGTATAACCGCATTGTAAATTATCTTGGAAAATATAATTTGTTGCATGTAGCTCAGCATGGTTTCAGATAGGGTAAATCCACAACAACAGCTGCATTCCATCTTGTCAATACCATATGCCAGTCCCTAAACAAACATGAAATGGTCACAGGTATTTTCTTTGACCTGAGTAAGGCATTTGACACAATCGATCATAGCATTTTATCCAGTAAATTAATACATATTGGTATTAATGGTAATGCCCATTCATGGATTATGTCATACCTCTCTAATCGCAAGCAAATTGTCCAATAGAGAAGTAAGTCTAAGATGGGAATAAACACCTATAAATCTGGTACTCTTGAAACAAGTTGCGGTGTTCCTCAGGGTTCTATTTTGGGACCCCTTTTGTTTATAATTTTTATAAATGACCTTCCTCTGTCATTGCCCAATTGCAGTGCAATTTTATATGCAGATGACACTTCCTCCATAAACTCTGGGATGACCTTGGATGACCTGTCTATCAGCACAAGGCACACCTTAAACAGTATGGTGAATTGGTGTCTCGAAAACAACCTTATACTTAACAACAGTAAATCTTGCTTTATGCAGTTTCACTGTAAAATATCACCACTTACATCTACCTTACTATTAAGAATCAATAATGAGAGTAATCATCGCTCTTCTTCCACTGACTTTCTTGGTTTTCATCTTAGTGAGGATCTTGATTGGTCGCTCCATATTAATAAAATTATACGGAAAATCTCGACTGGCATCTTCATGCTAAGGAACCTAGCCCCAATTACCTCAACTGACACTTTAAAACTAGTCTATTATGCTGCAATTCATTCCCACCCTTCCTACGGGATTATCTTCTGGGGTAACAGTAGTGCTGCAATTAAAGCTTTCTCTTCTCAAAAAAGATCAGTTAAAGCCATTGTTAGAGTGTCCATTAGAGCACCTGGAAGACCTCTCTTCAAAGCACTAAATATACTTACTCTACCCTGTTTGTATATTTTACAATGCTGCACCTTCATAAAAAATAATCCCTCCCTGTTTCCACCAAGTTCAACCATTCATCAGCACTCCACTCGTTCCAAGAACCACATTCACCTTCATAGTTATAATCTGACTGCTGCCCAACATGGACCGCATCACTCTGCATCCGTTATATACAATAAATTGCCCCAAACAATTAAGTTAATAAAATCTCCTTATACTTTCAAATGTCAATTAAAGAAAATGTTGCTCAACAAAGGCTACTACAGTGTAAATGAATATTTTTCTGACAGTCTACAATATTTGTATTATAAATGTTTGTATTGTGTAAAATGTTTTTTTGTATTTTTATATGTTTTCATGACTATGTTCTATGTCAAATTTTTGACCAACGGAACAATAAATATTATTATTATTATTATTTGTTACTTTTGTAACATCCACCTCCGAGTCTCCGGCTAGCATCAGGTTTCGTTGCCGTCATAATTGCCGGGGACTCGAGAGGGGTCGTGCCTAGGGGTAGCCACGTCCGCCACCGGTGGATAGGTGGCTACCCGGCATTAGGGTCATGCGCACGAAGCAGGCGGAGAGACCCGAGAAGGACAGCCTTCTGCATTGCACTTGCAAGTGCATCCGCTCGCGCCCTGCACGCTGGGATGCACTTGAGATTTTCGACCAGTGAGCTCTTGACACCACCAAGCACGCCCACGATGAGGACTACCAGTTTCACAGAGTAGCCCGCGTACATTTGCCGGAGTTCGCACAGCAGATCTTGATATTTAGTCCTTTTTTCATTCTCCTTCGCTGCCATGTTCATTTCGGCCGGTGCCGAAAACTCGATCACGAACATGGCATGAGAGAGATTGTCAAGGAGAACGATATCAGGCTTCGTCGCCTCCAATTGCCTGGAGGTGGAGAAGGAATAATTCCACCAGATCTTACACTTATCGTTCTCCACGACGGACTCGATGTCTCCAGGGACGTAAGGCAGCACCGGATTCGCGTCTATGCCGTAATGGTGTCTTAGATGGTAATACAACACCCGCAGAGCTGAGTTGTGCCGGTTTATATATGCGTTCTTCGCATAGAAGCTGCAGCCGGAGAGTAGATGACCTAATGTCTCCGGCTGCCTTCGGCACGCTCTGCATCTCGTGTCCGTCACGTTTGCCCCAAAGATGAGGCGACGGTACACGAGGGTGTTGATGACACCATCCTGGCACGCAAGCACGAATCCCTCGATCTCGGACTTCAGACCTGCGGAGGGCAGGAAGGCGAACGTGAGCTCCTTCGATAGCCCATGCGTTTCCAAGTTTCGATAGAAACTTCCATGCATGGGCTTCTCGGTATGCTTGCGGAGCAGGATCTTTTGCTCCGCATTCTTTATTTCGAGCTTTAACACGTCCGCCTCCAGCGACAAGATTGATTTTTCGCACGCTTCTCCGCTGGAAGTAGGGTCCAAGTCCAAACCGAGGCCATCTGCTGCCCTTTTCGCCACCTGGAATAGGAACGCCCCTTTGCCGACACTCTCGTGTTTCTTCACGAGCAGCATAAGGGGGTCCGTGCTGTGGAACACGCGGCAAGCCGTATTCAGGACTACTCTGTCATGAAGGCACTCCAGGCTTATCAGCCCTCTACCACCTAGCCTTCTCGGGAGATACAATCTGGCGACGGAAGACTTCGGATGAAGACTGCGGTATATGGTCATCATTTTCCTCGTTCCCCTGTCGAGGTTTTGCAGCTCGTTGACATTCCATTTGATGCAACCGAAGGTGTAGAGCAGTGTTGGAACCGCGAAGGTGTTGGTCGCAAGAACTTTGTTCTTGCCTGACAGGTCAGAGCTCCAGATTCGCCTGAGAGTCTGCCTGTATTTCGCTGCAAGCCTTTCCTTCACTGCTCTCACCTCCTGCAACCGGCGCTGGGGGACGCCAAGATATTCATGCGCTTCGTCTTCATCAAGAGGACGAATAGCGTTTCCGTCAACGAGCTGCACGTCTTCCTGGTCTTCCGAAATCTTTCCTTTCGCCAGATGGATGGTCGCGCACTTGTCCAATCCGAATTCCATCCCTATATCCTCACTGTATCTGCGTACGGTGTCCAACGCCAGGCGCAGGTCTTTCGCGCTTGAAGCATAAAGCTTCAGGTCATCCATATAGAAAAGATGGGTGACCTTATGCTCCCTTTTTGACGGGACACCGCACATATATCCCCTACCTCGTCTCAACTGAACGGACAGTGGGAGGAGAGATCAACTGAACGGACAGTGGGAGGAGAGATAAACAGAACAGGAGGGGACTGAGGCTATCGCCTTGAAAAACGCCACGGTGGTATGTTACCAAATCCGTGTAGACGGTCTTCTTGCCAGATGGTATGGCGAACCGCGTCTTCCATAGTGGTAACAGGCGTTCGATGCAGGACACAACCTCTGGGTGGACTTTCATGTACCTCAGCATGGCTATAATCAGCTCATGAGAGGTGGTATCAAAAGCCTTCTTGTAGTCCACCCAGCCCATTGACAGGTTACGCTTGTATTGACAAGCGTCCTGGCTCACACACCTATCAATGAGCAGGTTGTCCTTGCATCCCGCGATGCCTTTCTTGGAGCCCCTCTGCTCGTACACTTCCTCCCATACCGGTTGGACGTGGCGGAGGTTAAGGTCGTTCAAGATGGAAGTGAACGCCTTGTATACAGTGTTGAGACAGGTTATAGGGCGGTAATTCTTCGGATCGGACAAGTCTCCCTTTTTCGGTATTAGGACCGTTCGCCCCTCAGTCAGCCAGGACGGAATTGGCTCCGTTCCTGACAGGAAGGATGTGAAGATTCTGGCCAGGTGTTTGTGCGTGGAAGAGAACTTTTTCCACCAGAAGTTATTCACTGCGTCCATTCCTGGAGCAGTGAAGTTCTTCTTGCCAGAGAAGGCCTTCTTCACATCACTTTCCGTGACTGAGATGGGACGATCCATATCGTCTAGGTGGCGGTCACAAAACTCTTTAAAGTGGGCAATAGCTGGAGTACCTTCGTTGAATGGCTTCCTAGACTCGTAGATGTCCTTCCAGAAACGTTCCACCTCCGGGACAGATGGTGGTGTTTGGACAACAGGTGGAGGGGGTCGGAAGAGGCGGGACGGCTGAAAGGAGAAGGTGGAGTTCTCTTTCCTGGCCTTGGTCCTTTTGACCAACTTCTTCCTCGCCGTTGTAAGTGCCCGCACTCTATCCACCTCGTGCTGCTTAAGGGGCCTGGATACCACGCGTGAAAAGTCGAATTCAGACCGTTGGTTCTGGCATCGACATGGTTACGTGCTAACAGATGAAAAAATTATGTTTTCGCCATTCGACGCTAGAAAGATGTAGCTAGAACACACATGTTTCCACATTCACTTGTTACTAACCACCTTAGAGAAATAAATAAGAGAAATTACCTGAAAATAGACTATTTTTGCTGGAAAGGTTCTCCGCCATAAGATGAGACACAAAAATGATTCTTCGTTTGGATCAATGCTACATCCTAGATTTTTCAATACAGGAGCATTTCGTGAAAGTTAATTTCATTTACTCTCTATAATCGTGTAAATTGTTGAGCATGTTCAGAGCATTTTTCGGAGCTCCGTCGCACGTAATGCTGGCGGGAAGACGGCGCTGCCAGCGGCGTGGCTGCGGACCCCCCCCACCTCCTCCTATTCCCCCTCCCTCGCCCCTCCGCTGGCCCCCTCTTCTCGCCCGGAAAAGTAAAAGTCTTCTGAGGTTCGGATTTCATGGGTCTACGATTGTGTTCCGTCTCACGGTGAGCTGAAGAGAGGTGCGCAATATCTCAGAAAGGAACAACAGATCTTGGGGTGGGTCGCGGTCAGACGATTTTTGTTTTATTTCCTTCCGATGTTCGGCTAGGAGCGTCCAACGGGTCCTTACGTGAAGTGCTATTTCCCGACCTGTGAAGCATTGGAGGACATATTTTACGCCAGCTCCCTTCGGTACCGCCACTTCCGTCGTCTTCTATGTGCATAACACGGAATGTCCAGACTGACTGATTTATTCACTTATCGACGCACAGCGCAAACTACACGTGAAATTTCAACGAAATATCCCTATCATGGTCTAGGGGCACTCTAAAAAGAATTTTTGCGTAATACAATTTTTTGTTGGCTTTTTGTTGTTGTTTAAACTCCATTCTATTTATTTTTTACTCCCACAAGAAAAGAATTGAATTAGGTGTCGATGTTTCTTCTTATGCATTTCGAAATTAGTTGCACTCAAGATATAGAACTTTTTATCATTCAACGGATAAAGGCATGCTTTGTTTAATTGTATCATTCAGTCTCCTTATTCGATTCGTTTTTGTCTAAAACCTACATTTTAAGTTCCATATTTATCAACCTTTCTTCTTTTTCAACAATAGAAATTTGCTTGGCAACCAGGTGTGAATATCCATTTAAATGCGATTTGTAAATGTAAACCTCTCTCTGCATGACATAGTTCAAGAACGACCCGCACGACGTGTACCTACACAGGCATTGAATTATACTAATGGTAGTGGAAAACCAATACAAATTTTAACACCGCAGGGTGATAAGTACTGCGCATTCGCACTACCATTTATTTAGCATGTTTCTTCATTGGCTTTTCCAGTGGTGATCCCGAAATGCTAATGCAACATTTAAATCGTTGCGTGTGTCATAAAGTTTTTTGGGAGGCCCTATTAGTGGTAGCATTGTATGAAATATCACCATACAAAAGAGGAGCAAAAGAATTTTTAAAAGAGCTTACAACAATTAATTAATTCACCCAATAGATGGGACAATATTTTGGACTTTGTGGCAACCAATATCCCAATACTAGCGACTAATATTGAGACCTTCGTGATACTAAAAGACCACATGGTACCTACTGCGAAATTCTCTTGAATTTGAAACAGTTTTGAATGAAAAAGAAATATTGACAATATTAAAATAGCAGACCTCGATATTTTTTAAAGTTATTTGAGAGATTCCTTTAAAAATTGTAAAAGTTATCCCAAAAGCTTATTAGCTGAGGGCTGATGGAAGTCGTTCCTGCATGTGACGAGCACGGGGTTAGTAAATGTATCCCTAGTAATTTAAGAAAAGAAAGCAATGAAACAAGGTGATACAATGCGGAAGTGAGATAATCCCTCAGACAGCAGCGAGTATGCCCTGCAAAAATGAAGAAATAGTAAATATATGCCCACCGATGAGCGTACGTGATCATCGAAATCATAAAATGCCAAAATCCACTGCAAAGGACGCTCATAGAAATGCAGTTACAGAATTCAAAAGAAAACTACTTGGGGAACCCATTAAAGGAAAATCCAGAAGTTGGTCGTACGTGAGGAAGGTACAAGGCAATTAGTCTGCCGTCAATTCACATAAAGAGATTGACATAAATGATAAGTGGTAATTCAATTCTAAAAATTTTGTTACAGCAAAAAGCCAAAGTCTAACATATGATATTGATAATAAAAATCCTTCGCTGTTATCAGTGGTCTCACGTTGAAAAATAGTACTAGGTACTACTTTTAAAACCATTCGTGGAATTTACTGTGGAAGCCAGTAGGTAAACGGGAAATCCCAATATCTTTAATACTTCCCGTAATAGAGACTGAATTTTTTCCTGACTAAAGCAAAGAGCAGCAGCTCCTTTAGGGTAGTTTTCACCACAGTATAAGAACTATAAGTTTCAATGAAGATAAGATTTACATCATATCTAGAAACAAGTGTTTATGCTTGTCATCTGTAATATCCAAGATTAAAAGAAAAATTTCAAAAAGAGGATATGGTAAAGAAAATAAAATGTTGGACAAGACATAGCCTAGAAAATGTTAACATTTTCAAATCTCAAGAAATATTGAATTCTGAAGCTTCAAGTTCTGGAGATGAAGAACTTAGAGGAGAATATCTAAGTATTGCCAAGTTCTTTGATGAATTAGCTTGTGGTAAACGAAATAATGAAGAAAAGCATGCCTTCCAAAGAAAAGAAAAAATAAACTAACGAATGTTTCCAGCAAAAATATGAAAAATCCAAAAGATAGTGCCCCATTTTTGTGGTGGAGAAGTGCAAAAGAGCTTTTTCCAAATTTGAGCGAACTGGCTGTGAAATATCTTGGTGGCCCTGCATCTTCTATGAAAAGTGAGAGACGTTTAAGAACTGGAGGAAACATTTATACGGCGACAAGAAATAGGCTAAGCCCTGGAAATGGAGAAATTCTCATGTTTTTGTATTACAATTTAAAAATGTAAAATTTTGAATATTGATTTTTTCAATTTTAGATACGATGAATTAAAATAAATCATTTTTATATGGTTGAAAAGGAATGACTATTTAAAAATTAAAGGTAATACTGTTTTCATATATTAAAATATATAATGAAATAACTTGCTAGGAAGATGCTTTGTTAATTTTCATTTCTTCATGCAAGTAATAAATGTGTAACCGGAATCTATGATACTTCTTTCCAGCTCGGGACCAAACAACATTACAAACAAAATGACCGATTTTCGAAGACGATCAATCTGCTAAATCGCCGATACCGATTAATAGGCAAAATGGTCGATATGGACGATTACCGATTACTTGTCAATGAATTGGTTCGACCCTATAAATAGGACTTGGTTCGCAGAGACACTGACCGCGTCAACGTTTGGGCGTATATGCAACAAACGGAACACAACACCAAAAGACATATTGGTAGATAATATACTGTTCCCTTCCTGCAATCGAAATACGTCAACGTCGAAATACGGGGAACGTCAACGAAAAGGTTTCAATTGCGGACAGCGAGAAGAGTAGCGGAAACCGAGTTTTCCCCGCAGATCTCTTCGTAGGCGAAAAACTGCCTTTTCTGGCAGCTTCTCCAGACTGATTAGTCTCCGATGGAGATGGGATGATAGATGTAACGTACCCCTTTATTTACAGAGATGTTATTCCTGAAAAAGGAATTCATAGAGAAGGATAACATTTATTGAGGAATTACTGGAAAATTTCGTTTCCGGCGGAGAAAATTCATAAAATTTTCATGCAGGGAAAGATGCAAATATACCAAAAAATTATTTCGATTCTACTGTTTGGTCCCATATGGGAATAATTTTAAAAGAATAGAACGGGTTAAATTAGCTGTGGGAAAACAACATAATGGATAAGTTACAATAATTTTAATATTCTTGAGCCCAAAATGTCAACGGATTCTAAGTTAATAATTATTCCAATCTACTCTTTAATACCTTTCTTATTTATTTTGACATATTGCTGCTTTCTCCCGAAATTAGTATTTTTTTAAACTACTCTTTAGAGGAGAAATAAAACTCAACAGTCTTGATCATTATATGCAATGGCTAAAAAAGAAGGGCATAGCTCTGGAAATTTCATGCCATGTTTTTATTGGCTTGATTCATGTTTTTTATGGGTACTCAAATTCGAAGTGAAATGGCTCTGCTCCGGGGTTTAGTTTGGAGTAGTGGCTTCCCATGCTGAGGACACGGGCTTGAAAAAGCGGACAGTACTACTTACGAATCCTTGGAAAACGCATGTCGCTAAATAGAGAGTCATCCTCAATTGGAGAGATCTTTATCTTGTTTTCTATCAAAAACGGTACACCACGTTTTTTACTCGTAGTTGTAAATAAGATTCTTTATAATTATATTTAAATGCGTTCGTTTCATTGCATTCTCGATGGCACATGCTTCCGTCTCCTTTTCTCTCATCTCTGAGGTCCCTTATGGATGTAAACTCAAACTAGTTGTATTCAACATTCCAAAATTTAACTTGAAGGAAGAACGTGATGATTATTTATCGCCCGTTCTTTACCTGACATTTTTTCTTCTAATGTCTTAAATTGTCTATTCCCCTTCATCATGGGAGCAGCTATAGTACTTAAGTTATGCCACTAGTTGATATGGGGTGTTCCTGCCTCATCATAGGCCATGTATTCTACCTACATAAATAGTAATACCTATGTTAAAATATTCATTTCACTCTTTAATTCATTCAGTAATGGGGGCGTTTACTCGGAACCGAAATCACAATTTTGTACACGAACTCGTTAGATGGATACGGAGAAAGAATTTTAGTGAAAAAATTAATCTTCTAACCACAACCATTCACTCATAAATCACAAATTAAAATAAGCAAAAGGTGACGCCCACCGAAAATGCTGCTGTGATAACATTGACGTCATTTTCCTTCCGTCCTTGACTGCTTTCAGGGGAGAGGAAGGGAGTGGAGGGGGATTCTCGGAAGGTCTGCTCGCACAGATGCTGTCGCAATCATTCCCATTGGCCGAGTCAGCTGTGTCTCCCCCATTGCGATAAAGCAAAGTAGCTTCGCGGGCTCAGTTGTGATTGGACGAAGTCGATATACGTCAGAGGTTGCACCACGCCCACTTTTCCGAAAGGGTTAAAAACATCAGTTTTTCGCCGCTTATAACTCGGGAAATAATTGTCGGATCAAAAAACGGAAAAATACGGGTCTTTTTATTTTACAAACTCTATCAGATTCGGCAATAAAAAAATATGGTAAACGACCCCATTTCGCTCTTAAATTACGATTAACCTCAAACTGCCTATTACATCAATGGAACATTTACGTTTGTTGCACTGCAATCCAACAAAATAAGCTATGAAAAACTAATATTCCTTATATGATGCTTGGGCATCTATTCAGCTAGGGGAGAACCATCGAATTCGCAAAGTCGTGACCATGTAACGTGAAACCGCTTGCGACAGAGCCTCGCTCGACCCTCTTCACCCTTTCCTCCCCCCTCTCCGCTACTTCCTTCTCTCCAACTCACACCCTCAAAACACCGGAGAAGGGGAGGGACCCTTATGCGGCAGAATTCGGAACTAACTCGCCCCGACGGTTACGAATTAAGATTGGGTCTTGTATCCAGGCCCCTTAAGGATAAGCAGTACTCTTTTGTTCAGTGTGTGGTGGTCTCTCCGGATTGCACGCGCAATGCGCTTGACCTTCGGCGTAAAGGCCCGACCGGAGGAAAGGTAATCCATCACACACTGAAATCTCGACACCTGTTGTCTTGCCAGCGTGATTTTGGCATTAAGCTGTTTAAGCCTGTTTGCTGCTTTAGTCTCCCAAGTGGCAGGCACTCGGGGAGATGCCAACAGTGTGGCGGCAGCATATACCACGCAGTCTATTTCCCAGAGGCTACTCGTTTCGGTCAGGATCATATCTACGATGCCATTCAACTGGGACAGCTGTTTGTCCCGCAGAGAAATTTATGATGAATGTTTCTCTGCCTGGTAGTCGTCTCATCGTAGCTTATCGTGTTTTCCAACCGCTGAAGCAGATCAGAATCGGCCTTCAGCTCGTCTCCCTTCGCCGAAAGTTCAGTGGGAGCACCGGCAGTAGGAGGTACATTATTATTATTATTATTATCGATTCTCCTGTAATGGCTGGATAATTAAACGATGCCATGATGACACTTCAAGAAATTACAACTGAATAAAGTCCTCTTGAGCATCATTTTTCTGTTCAAGTAAGAAGCAATAGGTTCATAGTTTTTATTTAGTGTATTTTCCAGTTCAATACATGTTTTTGTCATATAGTAAATATTTTCACAATAGTAAGAGCCAACTTAAAGGGTATGAGCCATGACTCCTATGAACTGCTGAAAACATCTATTACAACTAGACTAGCTTATCTCATTTTAGTTACCCACCATCATTTTCCTGATAAGGGTGATTAATACAGCTAAGAAAATCCCAATTGAGAAACCCAGAATGAATCCTATCCTACCGCATGTCTCCAGAACCACAGACAAGAATGCAGGACACTTCACTGACACAACGTGGTGACAAGGTTTAAATGTGTCACCAAAACAGCAGACCTCCTCCTTAACTGCAAGGATCGCCTCAAAGAAGACAAGCATGGCAGAATGTACCAGGTCAAGTGCAGCTGTGGTCACTCCTATATTGATTCATCCTCAAGAGCCCTGAATTGCTGACACCAGGAGCAATGTAGCACCATGAACAAACAGACAATTCTTTCATTCAGCAGGCTCAAAATATCAGTGGAGCAGTCCCACACACAACATGGAGATTGAAATACCAAATTACTGACAAAAGAGAGGTGTTATTAACAGAGAATTATATGAGAAGCAACATAAATAGCCAAAACCCCAAACAACATCAACTGAGAGGATGTCTACACACTCACTAGTTGATGGAAACAAATATTCCAACCGCATGAACCAATCATGATGCATCCCACCTAATGGAGCAGCTATTTAAACCCATACCATACCTGCATCGACACTTCAGTGAACATAAGGAAGCCAGATAGAGTGAGGTAAATAATTATCCAGGAAAATGGAAGGACACAGAAAAAGACCCGAAAATAGTGTCATGTATCATCAGGGTAATCAATAACAGCCATGTATAAGTAGGTATCTTTTTTCAGCAAGAGATACATGGCAAAAAAAACTTTCCAATTCCAATAATATAAGGTTATGGAATAGAGTTTCATCCCAGTCATTCAACCTTTTAATTCCTTTGGACAAAATCTATGCCAATTTCATTATGACTCCCCCTGTCTATACATATATCCAAGGAGCATATAAATATGCATCCAAGGAACACACGATCCAAGCAACTGTTGGAAAAACATTTTTGTACATTCTCATCCTAAACTCTCACTTCTAAAGCTACAGCCACTTCTTTCCTTCATAGTTCAATTTAAAATGAGCAGTGTTGAAAATTGCTTAAGGTAAAAGGTTTCCAAGGAAAAAAGCCAATATGTTGATTAATGTAGTGTAATAGATGTAATGCAACCATGCTACTCAGGATTCCTAATTACAAAGGCAAGTTTTGGGAGCACCTTGCCAATTCAGTCCATCTACAACGACATTCGTGAGGCATAGTTGGACTACAGGGAATCCACATGCCATGTATAATATTTAAGTGAAATTCTACGAAGAGGAAGATCAGCCATGCATACTTCTTCTATGACTAGCTACTCCTTTATCCATCCCCTTGCATTACCTTATCATAAAGCATGACTATTTCAACAGTTCCATATCAATATGTCACAGAAATTTGTTAATTAACGACTATCATTCGGGTCACGTTAAAAGAAATATCACCAGAGGATTATGGGGGATTCTACCTGCACTGTCTAGATGGAAAAAAGAGAGATTAACACTTCATCATATTCTTTTCCTCACACAGTGGCAACAAAATACCAGACTGCTGGAGCTAAATGATTACGGGCCACAGTACTGAGGTGAGAAAGGAAAGTGACAACCAAAAAATTAACAGACCAGACGTTCACAGAAAGTTATTTTCTTCTTAACACAGAAAGAAAAAAAATGAGCCAAATCCACAAAAATCACCTGACGATACTTTAATACAGTGAAACCTAGGTCGTAGTAAAATTTATTTTTGTGGATTTGGCTCGTGTTTTTTCCTCCTGTGTTATCATGTTTTGCTTCCACTCCATATCGCCTGAATCTTCATAATTAGTAATTTTTTTCTCTTCATCATTTATTCAAAAAATTTACCTAGGAAATATCTATAAAAGAAATATCTATCTCTGGGCAGAAATTAGTCTATGGTTCAGACCTCAGTACAGGAGGATATAAGTTTAGTAAAAGAGAACATTTGGGATAATACTTTGGGAGTAGGAAAAATGCCCAGGATAACTAGGTACTAGAATGTACGTACAGAGTTAATCGATGTACAAGAATGGTAATAATCATGAAGATAGAAACTTGACCAGAGAAAATATTTTTTTACAGTTATGCATGTCTGTAATAAATGAGAAAGAGTATGAACTAGATGTTTATCATGATTATAGCCAGTAAATAGTTAAACAGGTAGGTGGAAGATAATTCTATGATTTTAGAACATTATAATGTTATAAATGCTCCAGAGATACATAGAAGTTAATCGGCCATTGTACAATTATTTTTTTGGTTATGAGGGTTTTGATAAAGTCCATCCCATTCATTTAATCAATTTGCTAAAAAAAGAAAAATCTTGAAACAAACAATATTCACATCATCATCACATTCTATTAAAACCAACCAGCTGCATTAAGATTAGAAAATCCATTTTAGGAGAAAAATAAATAAGTAGTGGTGCAAGGCAAAGATGTGACCTCTCATTTTTACTATTTAATCTTAATCTTAATACATATCGTTAAAGTACAATGCGCATATCAACGTTGAGGTCTGTTCGACGGTAAAGGCAGTTAAGTACTTAATTAAGTACGTATATAAAGGGTACGACTGTGAAAGAGTGAAGAATACACAACACGTCCAGAATCAAGAATTGCAATGGGACGAAATACACACCTTTCTGGATTCAAGGTACATGGGTGCTCCAGAAGCAGAGTGGCATTTGTTCCGAACTCGAAATGAATTCTCAGTTGCATTCCATACAAAGATTAGCTGTTTATTTACCCATGGAACAAAATATTTACTTCGCTCCTGGAGAAGAGGCTGAAGCTCTTCAAAGAGCAAGCAAATAGGAAACAACGTTGAAAGGAATATATTGTACCCACACATACCAAATCACTATGTCTGGCATCAAGGAAACAGATCTTGGAAGGCCAGAGAGAGAAGGGGAGAATATTCATAATCTGTATTCTGAAGAAATACAATAATTATTTAAAAACAGTAGGACTTTAAGCCAATTGTATCATCCAAGAACACTTGGTATCATCCTTAGCAATTTTAAATTTGTAGATGATATGATTTTGTTAGTAGAAAACCTTGAAGAATCACAAGGAAGTATCAGCCAGGTTTTTGAAGAAAGAAAAGGTTTTGAATTTATGTTAAACATCAGCTAAACAAAGTTTATGATCACTTCCAAAAATCTGTTATTAATATGTCCAAAATCGATATAGATTAATAATGAAGACGACGTAGATTAGACATAGATGTAGAGATTAGGTAGTTTTGTGTTCAGTTTTTTCGCAGTTTTCTTTTTTGAAGTGTTTTGTTTCCGTGGTAGCAGAGTTCAATTGTTTTTTTACTTATCTTGCTAATGTTTTGTTGTAAGAGTCATGGAGTCACAAAAAATATGGTGAAGTTGTACCATAGCGACTGAGTGTCGAGCGAGTTATTGTTTATTATTGGTGTGCTTAGAAAAAGTGTAAGTCGATAAAATCAACACAATAAAATCTTACACTCAAAATAGGAGCAGGAGAATAAGTTCAAAGTTGAAAATTGAAGGAACCATAGTAAATGATGATACCCATATAAAATGATCATCATCATCATCATTGGTCTACAATCCTAGGATTGGTTTGATGCAGCTTTCCACTCGATTCTTCTATCGGCCAACCTTTTCATTGTGACGTAATTCTTCTCTTTTACATTCTCCACAACCTGTTCCATGTATCTCATATGAGGTCAGCCTTTTCCAATCTTCCCGTTCACTTTTCCCTCGATGATAGTCTTCATCAGGCCATCGTGTCTCAAGATATGGCGGATTAAGTTTTCCATGGGAATATTCAATAGGCATTTTTGGAAATTAGGAAATTTTTGATAGGGAATACAAGGAAAATATTATTTTTCCATCAACAGAAAAGCAATTTTCACCAGTCACCTTTCCTCATGAACTGAGCAAATATGTGTGCATAAGTCGGACTCATCAAAACTATTCCATCATTGAATTATTTCTAACCTTTTGCCACAATACAAAAAATCATAAAATGCTCAATACATTTTATGAATAATTGAATATTATGGTTTTTTTATTGCCTTCTTAAAAATCTCTCTGTAAGGTTTTCTAATCATCAAACCCCTTGCCCATCCCATATGTTGGTCTGTTTCGGTGGGGTAAATACCTCGCCTATCTCAGGGTCACGGGTTCGAATCCCACCCGGGGAGACCCTTAAGAAAATTAACTGTTGAAATGGTTTAAGTTACTTTAAAATTTCAAAGTTAACTTAAAAGAGAGTTAAGTAACTTTAGCCATCCTTAAAGTTTTTTTCAGAAACTTTCAGAGATCATTTAGTTACTTTAAGGTTTTATAAGTACTTACTTAAGATCGCTCAACAGTTTCTCTGCATAAGTTATTGATAACTTTAAAGAAACTTTCTGGCCTGTAAGTATTTAAGCCCCCTGAACAGTTTCTGCCGTAAGTTATTGACACCTATAAAGTAACTTATGAGGAACTCAAAGTAGTTTAACTTGTCAACAGTTTTCACTCTTAAGTTAGTGGCAACCACTTTGTGAAAAAATCGCGATAGGACCACAAAGATACTGTCCAAAATTGCAGTAGAATAAAATTTGTCAGGTTGATGCTAGAAATGTTTTTAAAGAGGTACCTACTGGTGTTTTCAATCTAAATGGTAAGGGTTGAATTTTGATGTGAATTTACCAGTTGCGACTCACCTGCTCATTTCACGCTTTGCATAATTTAAGAGATGCCCAAATTCTTCCCTTTACTGTTTACAGTTTTTGTGTTTTAATTTTTTATGTATTAAAGTTAAGATACTGATTCAAACTAGTTGTTTTTAATTCAATTACTCTTCCTTAGTTCCTCATCCTACACAACTGATTTCAAGATAGTGTCACTATATTGTCTAGCTCTGGGGTAGACCTAGGCAACATCAACTACCGGCCTGGTGTTGGCCCAATGTCGTCTTTGTGTCGGCAAAGTCGGCCATCCTACGAAGCTGACGTAGGGCCGACATCGGCTATGGTTGGCCGACTTTGCCAACATTGGGCCAACACCAGCTTCAAGTAGCATTGCTGACACCACTTGCCGACATCGGTACGATGGTGGCCCGATGTTTCATTTTGAGTTCTTGAAAATCATATCATGGCCACATGAACAGAGGTGACTTGCCGATGTGCCGAAAGACTAAATTTTCACCTCCGTGACAATCATTAAAAATATTCAGTACGGACTGGCAATTCAGTTCTAGTTAAAATTAAAACCATTGCTTACTTAAATATATTAATACGAGAAGTAAAATTCTATGATCAAAAACGCCATGTCAACTCAACAAGTTAACTATTGCGTTTTAATTTCCAATGATGAAATTCCAAGTACATACGTTCAAACGCACTACAATTTAGAAAACTTATGTTTTTTAATTAGAGCACTATCATGAACGATAAATTACAACTTTGGTGCACACGAATAACTTTAACCCGAATATTCATTTCATAGTTCGCGGCTGTGAAAGGTATCAACATATCGATATAATCGCAATGCCAATCCAATCGAATTCTACATTCAAAATGGCAGTTGTGATTTGCGTTTTTCGGTTCATATTTGTGAAGGTTGTGAATAATATGATGATATGATCATGTAAAGTCAACTCGGAGGCAAGCAACTGAAATGAAATTGATCTCGAAGCATAGCGTTTTTATGAAGTTCGTCACCAAAGAAGCTTACTTTAAAACTGGAATTTACAAATAATGTACGGTGAGTAATTTTGTCTTTACGAAGCGAGACTGGTGAAAAAAATTCACGACTTTGTCATTGTTTAGATCTGCCTTCTATGTAGTCTTGATTGAATTCTTAGCAAAAGTAGTGACTTTATTTATTTTTACAGGCACGTTATACCATTAACGTATTGGGACATTAGGAATGACCTAATGAAGATTCAAATCAACTTTGTAATGAATGTGAGACTTTTGGTGTATTTGTCTTCCTCAGTGCAGTCATGGTTTTCGATGAGATTTCAAAGAACTCCCTCTTCAAAATATCTACTTTTAATTTTGAGTGGACCATTATTCTTGTAAAAGACCCTTGGTTACTGAATACCCAGATAAACCTTTTAAAAATTAGTGTTGTGCAAGAAGCAAGCTCGATTGCAGCTGTTGATTCCCAAATGCCATGTGGTGTGACTTAAGTCGCGTTGGAT
Organism: Platycnemis pennipes; assembly: GCA_933228895.1. Taxonomy (NCBI): domain Eukaryota; kingdom Metazoa; phylum Arthropoda; class Insecta; order Odonata; family Platycnemididae; genus Platycnemis; species Platycnemis pennipes. The sequence goes on from OW121856.1 coordinate 17,768,314, forward strand.
AATGCCTGAAATGTGGAATCTTATTTCAAATGTGTGCTACATAGGCAAGTGAATGCAATCATTGAAATTTGAAGTAGTGCCAATAAATATTAAATTAGGTATAAAGCTGTTTTTGTTTAAAATCGTACGCGGTGCTTTCGACTGTTTCCTGAAAGTTATATTATGACGATTATTGGTTGTAGCCGTCACTTTGTGGAAGCCCATTCCGTCACTGTTATCTATACTGAAGATACTGAGTATACTATTTGAGGTCATGCTAAAATATCAGTATTATTTTAAATCAAACCTGATCTTCAGTTATGCTACATTAGAGAAAGGTGAAGGAAATTAGTACAGGGATTTTCGCATTGGCATATTCCAACACAGGTTAATAGGAATATTGGTTGTATGATTTTTAGTGAATACTTGGGTAAATGTTGGGCCATAACGGTCGGAAAACGGACATAAATACAAGTTGACATAACTGTTCCCCAACGTTGGCCCAACTGTTGCTGCTACATGGGGTTTGTGCAAGTCTACTTAAAGTGCAACTTCATAATGGTTGAATTTAGCTAACTGCTCTTTATAACACTCATATGATACCAAGTGATGCTACTTCAGAGGTTCATTTCTTCAACATGTTCAACATGAAAGCTGATATGTATATCAGCTTTCAGTGATAATTTGTATTCCCTTTTTAAAGCATGTATAGTCATAAGTAATTATGTGGAATACATAGTTTTTTAATCTAGGTGATACGAGAGTACATATTCCTCAATTGTCTCTGACTGAAATTGTTTTAGTATTAATTTAAGTACCCATTTCTTAGGTTACATACCCCAAATGTAGTCTAGCTTAATTTCTTTTTAACTGAATACATGTATGCATATGTATTTCTCCTGGTATTCTACATCTGCTATAGATTTCCTTTGTTATTTAGTTCCTAATTTGAATTTAACACTATCCGACCTTTCAAACACAAGGCCAAAACTTTTCAAACACCAATCCTCTGAAATTATCATTTCACCATTTTATGTTGTGCCAATGTTGTCCTATCCTGATGTTGGTAACCAATGCTGGGAAGACATTGGAAGCCGTTGTACCACTGGCAAACTTTAGCATTCCAACATTGGGCCAGCATTAGTAGCCGGCATTTAGCCAATGTCTACAGCCCACATTGGGCCTGTGTCAGCAGCCGACATCAAGCCAACTCATAACCGACATCAGCCTGTGTTGGCCCAACATAACCCTGGCACTGGGAAGACATGACCCCAACACAGAGCCGACTTCATCCCGACACTAGCCGACATCATGCCGATGCTGGGCCAATATTGGCAGCCAATGTCGGTTTTCCACCGGCAAACGTTATCATTCTGGCATAACACACTGGGCCAATGTCACCAGCCGACATCTGGCCGATACACTACCGACTTTGGCCGGTGTTGGCCCGACATCGGGCTGATGCACAGCCGACTTTGGCTGGTGTTGACCCGACAACGGGCCAGCATCAAAATGCTGCTTGGGGAGGTTTGTGGGAGGCTCAACATGATATTATTTCGTACAGAACTTCTCTAATGATACTAACAAATGGCTGAAGCTGTGGATATTCTTGGTAAGTGACTGAGCAACAATGATTCCAATTTTAACAGAAAGTGAAGTGAACTGAATCGATGCATACTGGAGATTATTTTCACTTGATTATGGGAACAGTTCCTGTAAAGTTTTCGTTAGTTATTTTTTCCACAGTAACACTGTCCTCAGTTTCTTACTTTACGATACAGTTTTGTATAAACATTTAATCAAAAGTTCTTGACTCAGTTTTTTCTTAAGTTTGGCAACTGTTTGCTTAAGTTACTTAACTTTTAATCAAAAGTTCTTGACTCAGTTTTCTCTTAAGTTTGGAAACTGTTTGCTTAAGTTACTTCACTTTTAATCAAAAGTTCTTTGCTCAGTTTTTTTCTTAAGTTTGGAAACTGTTTCAATTTACATAATCACTCTTAAAGTATCCGACTCAGTATTTCCTTAAGTTAAATCAACAGTTTTTCATTAAGTTTGGTTAAGTTAATTTTCTTAAGGGGAATTTTCCCTTCCTGGGGCATGGATATTTATTTGTTCAATCCAATTTGTCTCGCGGCTAAGCGCGTCCACCGGGTTGCCGATGGTGAATCGACCTCTAGATATAGATATTAGCTGCGAGAAAGGCGAGTTTACTCGTCGAATACGCAGTCATGGACAAAAAGCGACGGCATTTCGAGGTGGTATTGGTCTATCTCTGGGTAAGGTACCTTTCAAATGATACAGAAACCTTTGAAGATGCCGTGACTTGGCGACGGGAGGCCGCGAACAATTATGCATTCCAAAACCCTCGTCGCAGCAGGTCGTCTCCGTATGAGTGAGGGTGGAGACCACAGTGGTCGGTACAGAGAATCTCATTTCACCACAGGCGTGGCAACATGTACTTTAACGGCTGTAGTACTGCGATGTGGAAGTCAAGGGGAAACCACAACATTATTATCCCGAGGAGTCAAATCTACTCCACTCTTTTCTTTCTTATCAAGACGTGATGGAACCCTCTCGAGTAAAATATTCCGGAGGCAAAATAGTCCCACATTCGGATCTCCGGGCGGGGACTACCAGAAAGAGTATATCAGTCAAATGTGATAAACATTTTAGGGTAGGAAAATGAAACGTGAGATCGCATCGGACCTGTGGAAGACTGGAGAACCTGAAGGTAGAAATGTAAAGAATGGACCTCGACGTATTAGGAATCAGCGAAATGAAATGGCGAGAAGGAGACTTTTGGAGCGGAAGCTACGGGATCATTAAATGTTAATGCTGGGGTAGGCATACATCTACATCTACACAATATCCTGCAAGCCACCGAGAGGGTGTGTGGCAAGGGGTTAAGACATGCATGCTCTATGATGCAGCATAATGCTCTGGAAGAGCTCCGGAATGCGTGTGAAGAGCTTCCTGCAGGACAATAATGGTGAAGATCGAGACCACACCTGTAGATACCGCAGTGGTGCAGGTTTACATGCCTAAGACGGACTACGAAAAAGAAGAAGTAATTGAAGTCTACGAAGATATCGCGGTAGTTATAAAATAGGTAAAGGGAGAAGAAAACATAATTGTTTTATGAGACTGGAATCGGCGAAGGTCAAGATAGAAAAATAACTGGAAAGTACGGATTGGGAAACAGAAACGAAAGAGGATAAATACTGCTGGAGTTCTGCACTCAACATAAGTTAGTGGTCGCCAACACATTGTTTAAAACTCACAACCGAAGAAAACACACGTGGATAATGCCGAGAGACAGAGAAGATTTCAAATAGGCTACATTTTAGTGAAGCAGATATTTAGAAACCAAGTGAAGGACTACATAAGCTACCCTGGGGCAGACATCGACAGTGACCATAATTTAGTAGAGATGAAATGCCATCTAAAGTTGAAGAAATTGAAGAAATAAACGAAGAATATATGGCAAGTAGAAAAACTGAAGGAGGCTCAACATCAGCTGGAATTTCAGAATGCAGTGGGAAATAACATAGGAGAGGACCTCAATGAGAAATCAGTGGAAAAGTGTTGGCAAAACCTTAAATGTGGACGACAGAAAGCCGCAAAAGAAGTTCTTGGAAGAAGAAAAGTTGCCATGAAGAAGCCATGGATCGCGGAGGAAGTCTTAGACTTGATTGAAGAAAGAAGAAAGTACAAGAATGCGAAAACTGAAGAAGGGCAGCTTTGCTACAAAATTATAAGGGACGAAATATGTCACAAAGCAAGGAAAGCTAGAGAGATATGGATGAAGAATCTATGCGAAGATGTACAAAACAACCTTGCACTTGGAAAGGTGGATGCTGCCTATAGGATAGTAAGGAACCACTTCAAAGAACGGAGCGCAAGATGCAATATCATAAGGGATAAGAATTAAGAATGTTTTAATGAAAATGAAGAAAAGTGAAGAGGTGGAAAGAATATCCGGAAGAGTTATATAACGGAAACAATCTCAGCACAAAAGCTATCGAAGAGGAAAACGAAGTCGAAGAGGATGATTTGGGAGCATCAATATTAAGATCGGAATTCGACGGTGCACTACGGGACCTTCGGATGAATAAGATTTCTGGTATTGATAATGTTCCTGCAGAACTAATTAAAAATGCAGGAGAGAAGACACAAACTCATCTTTACACAACCATCTGCGATACGTACTCAACAGGAGAAATATCCATGGACTTTAAGAAAAACATCATAATTCATATTCCCAAAAAGAAGATAGCGGAAAAATGCGAAAATGTTAGGACTATAAGCCTGACGACGCATGCATCGAAGACACTGACCAGGATCATCTACAGAAGAATAGAACGAAAAGCAGAGGAGTTTCTGCATGAAGATCAATTCGGATTTAGGAAAATTAAAGGAGGAAGAGAAGCAATATTGGCCCTAAGATTGCTCATAGAGAAGAGAATGGAGATGAAAACAATCATTTGTTCATTGCATTTGTGGATTTAAAGAAGGCTTTTCACAACGTGGACAGGGATTCGATGCTTGGAATTCTGAAGGAAATTGGAGTGTCCTACAATGACCGAAGAATTATCCACAGTCTGTATAAAAACCAAGTAGCTGTGATTAAATCTGGACCCAGCTGTGAAGAAGCAAGAATAATGAAAGGAGTGCGATAAGGTTGTGCAGAGTCTCCCGTAATTTTTAATGTCGAGAGAGCCATCAACGAAATAAAAGAGAAGTCTTCTGGAGTGACTCCACGGAGATAAAAATAAGCAAGCTGCGATTTGCTGATGACATTGCACTCATAGCAGAAACAGAGAGGGATCTGAAAAAGATTCTAGTAACCATGAAAAGGACAATGGCCAGATATCAGCTGAAGATAAATAAGAAGACTAAGATATTGGTGTGCAGCAAGAAAGAAGAGGCCAAAACCATATCAAACTAGGAAAACAAAAACTTGATGAGGTGAAAGAGTTCTGTTACCTACGAAGCCGAGTAACCTGCGATGGACGATGCAAGAAAGAATAGTCAGGAGAGTAGCCCGGGCAAAGATGGCATTCTATCAAAAGAAGAATCTCCTTACAGCTCGAAATACAAGCGTAGAAGTAAGGAAACAGTTTATCAGAACATACATCTGGAGCGTGTTTCTTTACGGCAGTGAGTAATGGACGATGATGGCAGAGGAGAAGAAAAGGGTTGAAGCATTCGAATAATGGTGCTACCGAAGAATGATGAAGATCAAATGGATCAACCGAGTATGTAACGAGGAAGTCTTAAGAAGAGAGGGAGAAAAGAGAAGTCTGCTGACAACTCTAAAAAGAAGAAGGGACAACTTAATCGGCCATGTCTTGAGACACGATGGCCTGATGAAGACAATCGCCGAGGGAAAAGTGAACGGGAAAATTGGAAAAGGCAGGCCTCGTCTGAGATAGTGTGGAACAGATTGTGAGGGATGTAAAAGAGAAGAATTACGTCACAATGAAAAAGTTGGCCGACAGAAGAATAGAGTGGAAAGCTACGTCAAACCAATCCTAGGATTGTTGACCAGTGATGATGAATTCAATTTGTTAATTACAAGAAAGGACTTTGTAGTCCTAAATTCGCAGATTAAATAAAGATAAGTTTGATATAATGTTACTGTCCGAATTTATTCTCAGGACGACTTCGGGTTTTGGGTGAGCTCTAACGGACATGTGCTCTGAGAGGGCAGTGATTAGGGCGATCCAAAAGATTTCTCTTTGCAGTCGGACTTCGTGCAATCCCTCATCCACTCACAGCCCCGGATAAACTTAACTGTTGGACGAGTCGCCCCGAAAGATGGCGTGTCATGGAGTAACCCCCGCAGCCATTAAAAGGAGCGCCCCACGAATGAACCGATATTGTCCCCGCCTCGTAAGGAAATGGACATAAGTGGACACTATTCATCATCGAGACCAGGGAAAGAGAACATATACCGCATGAGTTATGGCTGAATTGACGGAGCAATCAAACAAAAATTACCTGGGTTTATCAGGAATAAGTGTTGTGCCTCGTTTTATACACCGTGTAAATCAATACGTAAATATCACGTTATGTCACGCATAATTTTCGTGAAAAAACGTATCCGTCACTTCTAGATAACTCATGCGTCATTGAAAACACGCCTGCTGAATCCATAGGGGGTTGTGTTTGAACACGTCGGGATTAACTCGAATAAGTAACCAAGGAGTCACGTGTTACAAACACGAATTGTTCGCAAATTTAGTGTGCCTGAATCGCTCGTTACAATATCATTTATTAAAATTGATGGTTTCTGGCGTCACTTTATGGAATTTACTTGTATTCATTATGAATGATAAAATAACCTTTGTATTTCCAGAATGTATTCTCTCACACTACTACCATGGTTTCAACGATTCGATTTCGACTGAGGATGACGTTAATCGTCGAAACCATGGTAGTAGTGTGAGAGAATAAATTGTGGAATTACAAAGGTTATTTTGTCATTCATAATGGATATCATTTATTGTTTTCACTTGATTTCTTCTCATCCGGGCACTTTATGCTTGAGAAGGATGGAAAAAACTAAAATGAAAAACCATGATTGAGATTGTTAAGAGTGATTAAAACACATCAACAGTAGCGAACCATTAGATATTGTTTGTATCCCGTGACTCCAATTGGTTACCCATTCGAGATAATCCCGACGGTTTCGAACACACCTCCCTTGGCTAAGAGCAGATTCGAACATGAGATGCCTAGGAATACGAAGATTTCTCGACATGAAGAAGTTTTATAAATAATTCAAGAAATAAATTTATTAACTGTCAAGCTCCATTGCGTTGGAGGTTATAATGCGTAGAATACCGATTGTTGGACGGGCGCCATCTTGCCTATTTGACTTAAGTGCGAGTCCAATGAACAATTTCACAAAGGGAAACTCTCTAGGAAAACAGAGCGAATCATCGAGAAATAATTTTATACCCCCACCTTTGGATGGCCTATTATTTAATGCTATATATTCTGAACAGAATCCAGGGTGATGCAACGCCCTTCGATTGTGATGCAAATCCTGGGTACGCCTGTGTGATTTGTATTCGTCCGCGCGGCCGTCAATTAGTCATTCCGATCCGATGTCTTTGGTCGACGCTCGGATGCCGTTATTGTTTTGTCAGATTGCGAAGAGGCTCGCGGACCCTCTCATGTGTGGGCGACTCTCGGCCATATAAAGTGGACGCCAGCACCACCACGTCCAAATCCACGCGGGACGAAAGGGTGACCATTCTATGACTCTTGAGGACTCTCAAAGCTCAGAAATACCGCACTGCAGCCTACAGCTACGGATTGATGTGATGGCGAAAGTAGGTAACGAATGGCGATGCTACATTAGGTAGCTTACGCAAAAAGGCAGAGACATGGGGAGAGGCTAGCTAATCTCACCAAAGGATAATATTTTTAAATGCTAATTCACCTTCATACTCCCGTAACAATGTACTGAATAAGCACGGCGAGGAACGTGACGATTTCGCTGAAGAGGCTCTAAGCAATCTACGCAATACCCTACAAGCCACCGTGAGGGTATGTGGCAGGCAGCAGTCATAAAACATCACTAATATTTCGAAAATATAGGAGAAAAACTTTCAATTCCAACTAATGTTTTCAGTATCTGAAAAGTTTCTCTTGAGCCATCATCTGATAATTAGGTTAATGTTATTAGTGAAGTTTGTTGTGCAGTTACCGATTCAGTTGACTACACTAATGCATTGCAATCCGGGAAGTTTCTATTTCTGTCATCTTTCTATTTCTAGTACTTTTTTCCTCCGGACTGAGCTTAAAGCCGCCTAGTTCGTCCACCGCGTTGCGGACGGTGGATAGAGCTCTAGATATAGAGGTTTGCTTTGAGATAAGCGCGTATACTCGACGAATAAAAAGCCCTGGACATAAAGCGATGGCATTTCGAGTTGGTAATAGTTTATCCTTGGGTAAGGTAGGCATTTCAAATGATACTGTAACCTGAGAAGATGCCGTGACTTGGAGACGGGACGGGAGGCCGCCAATAATTACGAATCTCATCACCCGGAAGAGAGGACAGAAGCTCTTCTTCATATGAGAGAAGGTAGAGAGTATAGTAGTCGGTAGAGCGACACTATTTCACTAGAGTCACGGTGAAAATTGGTACAACAGCTCTAGTAATGCAATAGGGAAGGCAATCGAAAACCACCACAGTATTATCCCGAGGAGCCGCAGCTACTCCATCCTATCCTTTTATCAAGACGTGATGAAACCCTCTAGAGTAACATATTCCGGAGGTAAAATAGTCCCCTACTTGGATCTCCGAGCGGGGACTACCCGAGAGAGAACATCAGTCAAGTGACATAAGTTTTGTTTGCAAAATGTAAGATAAATATACCTTAGAGGTTTTTTACCGGTTTAATCCGTTCTAATTTCCTCTAGCAAGTTGATGTGGTAATATGCTGGTTATTTCAAAATTCAATTCATAAATTAATTTTAAAGTAACCAAATCAGGATTGCAATTTTGCCGCCGATATCATTTTACTCGTATAATCTACTGTCCAATACCGCGCATATACCCAGTACTTTGTGGGTAACATATTCTTAGCGGGATTAAAAATTTTTGCTTACGCTTTCATACGGCTTTAAAATGTGTAGTTTTGTAGTCAATAGGATTTTCATACTCCAATTACAACCACAATTGGAAAATTTCTTGCACTGGCAAAAAATCTGTCGATTTTCTTGATTACAGGATGATTTTTCCACGAATAAATGTGTGCCACAACTTTTATTCCCGAGCATTCTGCTATCTGCTATTAAATGTTTTTTTGCTTGTTTACTTATTTTTTGTTTGTTTACCTTTGCTTCTTATAAGTTTAAACACCTACTTGGCTGCCAACCAAGTAGGTGTGTAATTTGGTACACTGCTACCAAATAAACAAAATCCTCTAATGGGTACGTACCACGACATACTGCAGAAATAAAGCACTACCTCAATCTGAGCTTTTCTACCGAAGAGGTTGGAAGAAAAAAACAGTCAGCCACTTGTCAAGAATTTTCTTCGACACTTGCTTGGAAGTAGTATTTCTTTTCGGCACCGATCAATCTGTATAACGCATTAATCTAAACCAATGGGATACTAACTAATGGGGTCTCAGCTACAATGATATCACTCATTTTTTCCTGAAGTGATCTCAATCTTTCATTGAAACCTAAATTCAACAACGTCAAGTATTCCACAGCAATAAATTATTTACTACCCTTCACCATCAAAACAGATTCGAATTTATATTAATAATATTATATTATATAATTCTTCAGTAATCATGCATTTCCTTCGCTGGAACACATTAAAAGTAGTTAATTCTGTTCCGTCCGTTAGTGGCGCATAAAAATTTGAAAAACTATTGAACTTACTGGACTACAAAAGAACGATAATTTAATTTCCTGAAATGAAAATGCTTCGAGGCAATGACTAACGGAAAATTCGTTGGATCTGTAAGTTAGTACATTTTACTGTCTTCCTGTCAATAAGGTACCACTAAAACACTCGTTCGACGAACTAGTAAAGAGCCGAAAATTATTGTGACATTAATATGGTTCAAAGGACCACAGCAAGTGCTGTAATAACTTAACAGCTAAAATCGTCCGAAAGGTGTTCCGAATGCTTGCAAAAAAAACCATTAGAGGAAAATTCGCAATATTTTATCAAGAAATTTTAATACAACTGCGGATAACCATTATAATATTCCTTGTGGAAAGATGGCAGGATAAAATATTTGGCATTTGATATAAGTTTGTTTATGGGAGAATGGGGAAGGTTAGATGGATGAAAAGGATCAATGTTTGTACACATACGACGCATTTGCGCCAAATTAATGCAGCCTCTTACGCATATTCGAGCAGTATGAGGCGTGGTGTTAGTTACGAATTACCAAGTGTTATTGCCATTTTCCCATGGACAAGTTGGTTGAGCTAACAGTAGAACCGGAAATATAGTAGATACTGACAGTATGCTTGACTACTCGACAAAAGAGAGTTGCAGGGCAAAATGTAGACGAGGTGTATGTAGAAATCTCACAAATGGAGGCGGGAGAAGCGAAAAGTTTGACAAAGTGAAAAACATTACGCAAGCGGGGAACTAAGAGTAAAAGGATATACATCCCGGAGGAATCTATTTTGCGTGATACCCTGAAAGTCATCGCGAGGGTGTGTGGCAGGGGGGGAACCACACGGGGCATGGATTATCAATCACAGAAAACACTTACTATATCTACATCTACGCAATACCCTGCAAGCCACCGCGAGGGCGTGTGGCAGGTGGCGAAGATCAACAAACATGGACTATTGACATGAAAACAAGCTACTACATGGAAACATGCTAGATAATAGGGTCACAAGTAGCTACATGGTTAGTATCTACATAATAATAAAGGGATTATTGGTTGTTAATACATGCATGATGCACTATAGACTACTCTGACAATATTTCACCTACCTATCCATTTGTTATGCTGCCTATTGTGTTTTCTTATAATAGAACGGGGAAAAATGACATTTTGATCTATGGGTACGGCAATCTAGATCTCTAATCTTATTTTTTCTGGTCAAATCTAGCATAAAACGCTGGTGTACATCTTCAGTAAAGCTATCTGTTTTAAATTTCCACAGTAGATTCAATCTGTACTTTAACCTACGATTTGATAGTATTTCCCAACCTAATTCTTGTATTAATTCTGATACACTACTAAACCTATCGTAACACCTCTTGAGGAACCTATCTGCTCTACGCTGCACACTGTCTAGCTCTCTGATCAAACCTAAATCATTCTGTTCCCATACAACGGCTCTATATTCAAGGTGGGGCATAACTAGTGAAAAGTAACATTTTATTTTGATTCTCTTTTGTCTTCTTGTCTACTACGTTACTACCACGAGGACAAACAAAACAATAGCACCTCGTAAAAACTTTACATACATTAAACCAACAGCCCCAGTACTAACAGCACGAGGAAAATGTTACACATGCAGCCGTGAGATTCGCGAATCGTTAGCACCAACTGATATAATATTGCTGGTTTACGCAGATAATGTAATAGTTTCGAATTTTTTAGTCGTTTCTATAAATACATTATGAACTTATGTTTCCTAGAGCACACATCGATAGAAGAGTTAAAAATTGTAAACTTTATTTTAAAACATCTATAATCCCTGATTTCTATGTCAAAATCTACAATACCTATTCGGATTTCCCCATTTACCTTACCTTAATCTTATCTTGTCCTGAACTGTGAGGGGAAAAATGAGTACTAGAACCTCTCCGTATGAATATCTATCTCTCTAATTTTATTTTCTGACTCGCCGCGATACGTTGGTGTTTTTAATACACTCCAAAGATCTTCGGTGAACCGATCCGTTTTAAATAGGGGAGGCAGATAACATGAATAGGGTTGGATTGGAAGTGATGTAAGAGATGACCCATTTAGGGAACAGACAACATGGACTGTCCGCAGTTAAATCCATGCCGGCAGAACACACAATGAAATCTATGTCGGAAGAATACTGTTGGCGATGCCCAATGATCCCTATTCACGCGAGGTGTTACTGAGACGCCGAGGGCTGTGTTATGAGGGAACGTTGCGATAAATTCGGCCAACGCAGTGTGATGGGCAATTCTAGATGCGCTCGATTCGGGAAAAAACACTCAAATGCACTTATACGGGTATCCAACAAAAATGTTCGTATTTACAATTATAACCAGTTATTAAGCAAAAGCGACATTGAACTTTTATTCAGTAATCTCCATGTGGTTAGTCTTATGCTAAATAGAAAGTGATTTCTAAATATCAAATTTGTTTATGCATTTTGATATATTTTTATTGTAAAAATGACTAATATAAAAATATGATGATAACTAAAAATATGATGATAAATAATTAGATATATTTTGGATATTTGTGCATTGTATTATGTATATGAGTTGCAATATATTTGTGTATGTATTTATATGTAAACAAAATGCCTTTTGTTGTTTTTGTACAGTAAATATTGTTTTCTTTTTTCCCTTTTCTCTTGTTACATTTAATGTTTCTGCGAAGATTTATTAATATGTTTATAATTTACCCTCTGATGTAACATGGTCAAACAGATGGTAGACCCACAACAGGTACATCTTAGGGGCTATCAAAATGCTTCATTTTTTTCTAATGTTATACATTCGTAAAGATTTACTTTGGAAGCAAATTAAATTTATTAAATTATTATTTATTATTAAATTTAACCAACATGCACGTTCCGGTGTCTGGTGCCTTTAGTATAAAACTATTAAAGCTCCCGGGCATTTGAAAATTAATTGATCGCTTTGACATAGACATTGTAGCCTACGGGGAAAAAATTTGATGCGAGGAGTACAAGAGTTATGAATAATTATTGAAAGACGCATACAGCGCAAATGGATTGAAAAAAGGTGAAGTATCATTGGAAATTCGATAATTCATCTAAAGAATCATGCCATAATTCATTATGCTACTCCGCCATGGCTATAAGTGAGAGCAAAATATAGCCTTAGGTATCTCTAAAAAATTCTACTGTCCCGCATGGGTCCATAAATATAAACGGGCTAATACATCTATTACACAAGCGCATCTACAAAGGCTGTGATCTCAATCCCATTCAATTACTTGAGTATTGTGCATTTTAATCATACATGAGTTCATATTTTTTCTTGCTGCTGCAATACCTATATACTGAAAAATCTTCATTTTATTGAACTGCTTTTCAATGAAGACATTCCAAAGAAACTTCTTGAATTTTTTCAAGGACTTAACAGCACATATAATGAGAACTAGAATTAATTACAAGATCATTGCACATCTCGTGTTTCTTACTCGACTTTCTGGGATAATTGATGATTGATTGATAATGGACTAAGAGCCCTTGATTGAGAGGTTCATGGTTCTTGTCTAGGAGTGCCCTTCCCTTATATCATCACTTCTGGAGGCTGATTTGTATTCATCGGTGCGGGTGCAAATTAGTAATTCCAATCTCATGCCTTGGGTCGCTGCTCCGGCACCGTTATTGTTTTGTTCGATGGCAAACAGAATAGCACGCCCCGACGTGGGTGACTCTCCACCTCATACGGAGGATGCAAACAAGTCCAGGGTCGTCCCGCGAACACACCACTCGGTCTGCGCTGGGCGATTGCAACCAAATAATAAGTTCCAATGCAACAAGACAAACTGGTGCCGCTTATGCAGACAAAAGGGCGTGTTAAGCCACGAGAAATCTTAGTGGAGTTCCCAGCTGAGATGCTCTATATGCAAAATCCCGGACACGATGAATAATGTTTTCTATGCCAAAATTCGGCCATTAATATTTTTTTTCTACTTGAGAGGGTTCCATCACGTCTTGATAAAAAGAAAAAAGTGGAGTAGCTGTGACTCCTAGGGATAGTTAAGCAGTGGTTAACTATCCCTTGTCTTGTCTTCCACATCGCTGTACCACAGCCGTTAAAGTAAATGTTACCACGCCTACACTAAAATGAGTGTCACCGTATTGTCGTTGAAGTTTTTCTTTCCATAGTTTAAGACAGAAGCGTAGATATGGGGGGTAGGTTGAGGGTGTCTAAACCCCCCGCCAAACAAGAAATACTAATATAAAATAAAACTGTAAATGAATAACTATTAAGCCTGTAAATATTTATCATCCGCTAATTTCATATTGTGCATCAGCAAAGTATCATACCATAATTTAAACTCCAGATTGTTGTCAACAATGCTCGTTCTTTCTGTAAAATTTGGAAAAAAGTCGTCTGCAGTAAACAATTACTGTAGGATTAAGGATCGATCGTTTCAAGATCAAGAATGGACAGTCTCAGTTACATGGACAATCTCACTCATAACAATCAAACAGCATTTAATTATGCTAAAAGATATTCTTATGCTTCATTGAGGACTGAACACCGTTCAATCCTCAATGAAGTGAACACTGCCCTCTCTCCCCCCTCCTTCCCCTCCTCCCCCCAGAGAAAAAAATTATCTACGCCGATGGTGGCCTGATGAAGACAATCGTCGAGGTAAAAGTGAACAGGAAGAATGTAAAAGGCAGGCCTCGTATGGGATATATCGAACAAGTCGTGAAGGATGTAAAAGAGAAGAATTATGTTAATGTGAAGAGGTTGACCGATAAAAGAATAGAGTGGAGGGCTGTGTCAAACAAATCTTAGGACTGTTGACCGACGATGATAAATATTAATTGGAACTTTTAAATAAATTCTGCTGTATCTGACGGTTGTGGAACAACATTTCAGGGATCAAATTAAACTCCAGCAGTTGTACTGACCACTTCTATTAAAGATCACGTAACTATTGACAGTGTTACAGTGCACTAGGCCATCACAGAAGGTGAAATGACGGGTAATCCAGGAAGAGGTAACAGCGAAATTATTTTGGATAGCCTTAAGAGAGAAAGGAAATGTGCCAATCTGAACAATAAATAAGCGTAGGTAAGGAGACGTTATGAAAATACAATGAAAGCAGAGAGTAGACGGTGCCTTCTAATCTACCCTGGCTAGCGAAAGACACACGACGATGATCGCCTTAAAATGAGAGAATTAAATAAAAAAGATTAAACAGTAAAGCGCAGTCTTTTGGAGATAAGATATCTGAGTGTAAACTCTTTTCATTGGAATCGTGTGAAAAGAATCTTTCGCTTGTTCTCCTCGTATTCACGCTATACATTCCGTCCATCAGCCGTCGCACAGAATCCATTTTGTTGTCATTTCCGCCAGGGTCGCTTCTGTCCTCTCGAGTGAACCCATCAGGGATACTATATTACACACTCCCACCATATTTACTGTAGTAGGGATCAGTAGGGTAATCACGTAACTCATAACGTCCCCATTTCGACGTTACAGAACGCCAGTTGAGAACCTCTGCGCCCGTCGCGATTATGTATCGGATGTTTTCACTTCGCCGTCGCTGCATAACGTCCGCCGTGAAGTGCAACGCCCGGAGCGATCACGGAACCGCAAGAGACGCTGTAGAACGTCAAAACCGGGGCGCTCCATAACATCCGTTCAAAAGTCGGTCTTTCATAGCGCCTGCTGTATTTATAGTATTTTATACTATTAATTCAAGATGCTGAGTATACTCTATAGGGTGTTGGGCCCTTGGAATAGAAAATTGAAGTGGTTACGAAAGGCAGAAATTTCTTTGGATTTAAATTAATGTTTGTCACAGTTGTCGGCTCGGCTTGTCAGAGTTGTCGGCTGGTCGGCTCGGAATTAATATCGTCAGCCCTAACTCTATGAGTATATAATATTATGCTATAACGTCCAATCACCCAACAATCCAATGTGTGAAAGCCAAAACGCATTCATTCCTTTAAGAAGTAAGCTTGCATAAAAATATCGGCATCTCTAACAAATAAATTCATATGCAATGTAACACAGCATAATCTCGTCCCTTAATACATCGATGTACGATCGTAGTCGGCTACTAGAGCTATCTACACATGACATGAAAATGCAATAATCCTCATTGCTATCTCGCTGCAGCGGTATTTTTGTTTCAAGGTTTAACATGATTTCGTTATAAAGGCTGGAAACATTATTTCTACAGGGCTTTTCAACTGTGAATGAACTGTAGTCATCATATCTAAATCAGTTAGATGTTAGGGCGTTCATTAAGTAGGTGGTTATAGGTTGTAGTGAGGACTATAGAGTGTGTAGGTACCTAATTATATCGTGTACAAGAATGAGAAGTATGACTTGTGCATTGCATGGAATCATATATAGAATAAGTATGCAACATCTAGTATTAGAATTTATATTTTTTTCAATTTTGGTACGAGGTTCACCCATTCACGTATTCTAAAATGTTTTTTGTTGTTGTCACCTAGTTCGTTTGCCTACATGGGTACGGCTCCTCTGTAGTGAGCTCTTGTCAACGTTTTTACGTACGGAATGTGGTTGAATACATTCCCATGAAGACTCAACTGCAGTTGTGTTAAATCATTTAATACGTATTCAAATACATACTGAATTTATCCTCGTGTATTCAATACGCATTAATTAGGTATGAGAGCCTACCTAGGTATCGAATACGTATCCTAATATGTATTGTATACACCCTAGGTCCACTGGTATTCAAGGTAGGACGTAAAGCAGTATCCAATAGGAACATAATAAACATTGAATACTTCGTGTAATCCTTTCACAATATGTAGGCATAGAATTCACATTGTGCTGGCCACCATTTATTTAATATCACGCAATCTTTAACCATTGATGAATTCTTCATCATCGTTAGCCCGGTTAGCCCTTCTCACGAACATGTATAGCCCTTCTGTTCGTCTGCTACCGAAAATCGATCACGTGACCGCTTTCTGGCCTTGGATTGGATGGAAAGATTCGTGCAGGGAACGGACGGGACGGACTGCAGAGAAACAGAATGGAATAATGACGCGTGCATAAATTTCTCATACTCTCGGTAGCGCCTCAATTTCGCCGACGTTGAGAACTTCGCCTAGAGATACGTAATCGCTGGGGGCGAAGTTTTTGGACGTTACAGAGCGCGACGTTATGAAGCACGGGATTTTACGTAATAACCCTACAGGGATCCTATATTTACACACTCCCTGGAACCCATGTTGCCGTGATCACTCAAAGTTTTTCGACATAACCTACGTCACACAATATGGCGGTGTGCGGAAAAGGAAAGGCGTGCGCGAAATGCGAAGAGCAAATAGGAAACATGGCGAAAAATATTTTTAATGGAGTAAAAGATGATTGAAATGTGAAGAAAGGACGAAAACAAAAAATGAAACAAAACCTGGAAAGGGATAAGGTGGACCCCCTGTGGGGGTGCGCTAGAATCGATTGAGATTAATTTCGGCACGTAACTAAGGACTCACTCGTATTTTTTGGATTGCGTTCGGGATATTTCCGTACCGAAATCAATCTCGAACGATTCAAGCACACCCTTATCAGGGATAATGCCTCGGAAAAGGCAAAATAAAAATTCATTACATTTCAAAGACGAAACTGAGCATCAAAATCCTTAAGGAAAGGGAGTTTCCTTCGAAATAAAGAGAACCACAATATTTGGCATATCAAATGATAGTGTTTGACTTTGACATAAAAAAGGTGGAACTTCTTTAGCATAGCTGGCCTTAATCATTGAAAATGAAGTGACAAGTAGACTTAATGGCATTCATGACGCTGGGGGGCTGGGTTTGAAACCGTTTGGATTATCTCTATTAGGTAAACAAGCAGTCATGTGGTGTTAACACGAATGGTTCGCTAATTTGGTGTGTTAAAACTGACACGCTGACTACAACCTCATTCATTGTTTACACTTGTATTTAATCACATCTGGGGGAGCTGTAGTGGAGAAAGATGAGAAAAACTCAAGTGACAATAATTAATGATATTGTAACGAGTGATTCAGACACACTAAATTTGGAAAACATTCGTGTTTGTACCACGTGATTCCTTGATTACTTATACGAGATAATCCCGACGTTCACAAACATACGCCCTCCCTGGTCTCACCATGGATAATTAGGGTGGGAATCATTTCCAGAGCGTAGGTTAAGGTACAGATTAAATCTATTAGAGAAATTTTAATCCGATAGCTTTACTGTAGATATTAGGCACATATTTAAAAAAACAGCGTATTATGCTAGATTCGACCAGATAAATAAGATTAGAGAGATAGATTGTCGTACTGATAGATTAAAATGGCAATTTTCCCCCGTACTATAAGAGAACAGAATAGGCAGCATAGCAAAGGGATAGGTGGGGGAAATATTTTAGAGTAGTCTGTAGTGCATGACGCATGTATTAATTCCTCAAATACTATAGATACTAACAATCTAACGGCATGAGACCCTATAGTTGCTTGTTTGCATGTGAATAGTGCATGGTTGGTGATCTTCACCCCCTGCCACACACCCTCGCGGTGGCTTGCTGGGTATCCTGTGGATGTAGATGTACATGGAATGACGGAATCAGTTAACCTTGTGGCTTACCTGAACATCAAATTTAAACGACATAAAGAGTTAACTCTGTGGCATACCTGAACTTATGTTTCCAAAATTAAAGGACGGAAAGATATTGAAATATACCTGTACATATTTTTTCATAATTAAAGGGCATAAAGGGGTAATGTTGAGACAAACCTCATCCTAAATTTCCAGAGCAAGAGAACAGAAAAATAGTGGTGCCGAAGTCAGGCATGCAATAGGGTTACTACGCTCTTCCACCCCGTGAAACTCGAGGGCGTGTGCAAAGCAACCTGCCACTTGAAATGGCCGTCCCCTTCCCGAGCAGGGACGAGCCAGGGAGAGGAAGTTTATTGGGCGAGAACACATGCTGTCTCGCGTTGTGAAGCTTCGACTGTTTGCCCTGCGTCACCACCCTGGCTTCGACACCTAGCACTTATGAAAGCGAGAGAGAAGGCTCGTTCGCAGTTAGCGTAACGTCCTTCGGGACGACGACGGGAGGCGAGGGGTAACCGGCTTCTCCTCGACGAAACGGCCTTATTTTCGTGGTGGGTAACGGCGCGTGCGACGCCGTTTAGCTCCCCCGATCGGGCGCAGATTAGCATCTTCTTCTTCTCTCTTCTCCTCGGCAGGGCGATAATTAATGGGCGGTCGCAAATCATTCCACTGGTTCGCGACTACCCGGGATTGGGTCATTAATATCGCATTTATTCGCGCCTCCACCCCCACGGTCGGCTTGGTGCACTGTCGCGACATGGGAAAGGAAGAAGGAGGGGGTCAGCCTCTGGAATACATCTACGCAATACCCAGAAAGCCACCGCGAGGGTGTGCGGCAGGGGGTGAATGTCACCAAACAAGCACTGTTGACATGCAACTAAGATGCATAATGCAGTTCGGTCACTGCCTTCGAACTGCCTCATCGTATATTCTGTAAAGGAATAAAAGCTCTCCGTAAAAACAGGATATCGCGCCTATCATTCATTACACACGCCACGAGTTTATTAAGGCGAGGGAGTTGCTGATGTTTTCAGAACCTACTTCATATATTTTCTCCATATTCCAAGTTCTAACATTGATTCCAAGACAGCTTGCCGATAATTATTACCGAATATATTCCTCTTGAATGAATTTATCTACAGACTGCGTCACCCAAGGATTAATCTACATCTATGAAATACTCTGCAAGCCACCGCGAGGGTGTGTGGCAGGGGGTGAAGATAGCCAAGCATGCACTATTGATATGTCACCACGTTACTACATGGAAAAAAGCTATATAATACGGTCACATGCAGCTATATGGTTAATAATTACAACGCAATAAATTACACAAATAGAAGTTTACCAACATTCCAGTAATAAGTCAATAAAATTATTATTTACATAAATGCGTTCGTAAAACGCCACCAGACAACAAATTTAACACACTATCACTCTTAACTCTGGAGTGTTCAGTGACGTCGGTAGTAGCCTAAAACCTTTAGTATCAATTTGCAGTGGCATTTTTACCAGAGTAGGTACCAAACAAAAATATGGTTCATTGGCCTTAGTTTTTGTTTTGCTAAGACTTTGAAGGTGTTTTTGCCTTAATTAGACATTGGCATACAAAACATTCCAACTCCAGTCATGAGTAAAAAGCTGATGTGGCTAATTTACCTTTTTACTGATTTGCTATTACCACATATTTTGTCATCATCATCGGTCAACAATCCTAGCATTGGTTTGACGCAGCCCTCCACTCGATTCTTCTATCGGCCTGCCTTTTCCATTCTTCCCGTTCACTTTTCCATCGACGATTGTCTTCATCAGACCACCATGTCTCAAGATATAGCCGATTAAGTTGTTCCTTCTTCTTTTTGGAGTTGTCAGCAGGCTTTTCTTTACTCTTACTCTTCTTAGGACTTCCTACTTACTCGGTCGATCCATTTCATCTTCATCATTCTTCGGTAGCACCACATTTCAAATGTTTCCAGCCTGGACTTCTCTGTTGCTGTTATTGTCAATGCTTCGCTGCCATATAGTAAAATGCTCCAGATGTATGTTCTAATGAAATGTTTCCCCACTTCAACGCTTGTATTTGCAGCTGTAAGCAGAATATTCTTCTGGTAAAATTCCCTTTCTGTTTGGGCAATTCTACTCGCAATTTCTCTTTCGTACCTAGATGATTTTAATTTATATGTTTCCTAATTTCTTTCAAAATGTTTCATTTTATACAAGGTAAAACTGTTATATTTAATTATTAATGTTACTGCAGTTCCTCTTTCGTATATCCTATTTGTTTTGGACTCTTGTCCAAAACAAATAGGATATAGGACCTTAGTCCTTAATCCTTAATAGGACCTTAGTCCTTAGTCCTTAATAGGACCTTAGTAATGAGGTAATGCGACCGTGTCGCATTACCTCATTACTAAGGTGCCCCGCAAGATGGAACGTCGGGAAAGCAGACCAGCGAAGAATTGAAGCCTTCGAGACATGGTGCTGCAGAAGGATGCTGAGGATTAAATGAACAGATAAAGTGAGGAACGAAGAGGTGTACAGAAGAGCAGACGAAGAAAGGACAATATGAAAAACCCTACGTTAAAGAAGAACCAGATATTAGACATACCTTGAGACACAATTGATAAGTTAGAAATATAATAGAAGGAAAGATCCCGCGAGGAAGACCAAGGAACAGGTATATAGGGCAAATAAAGAAGGACGTGAAAGAGAAAACATATCAGGACGTGAGGGAAATAACACAAAATAGGTATAATGGAGGGATGCAGTACACCACACCTCGTATTGAAATACTGATGATGATGACGCTGCCATACACCCTCCTTTCACCATCCCTTTCCCCCCAAGTCATCTATCACACAATAACTCCACCCTCTCTTCTTTGATCTTCATGTTGCCCTACCTCCACTCCTCTTGCACATTAATCACCCTTCTTCCAACATAATCCTTGTCCCTCCTCATCACGCACCAACACCAATCAAGCCTTCCATGTTATGACAATTCTGTAAGTGATACGAGTTTAATAGAAGAACTAGGATGGGAATTACTATCAGAACGCAGGTTAAAATTTAGGCTAAATCTTTCAAGTAAATTCGAAACAGCTGTGTTCACAGATGACGTTAGATACATAATAAGAACCTCTGCGTATTATGCTAGGCTTGATCGTATTAACGAGATTAGAGAGATAGATTGTCGTACCGATAGATTTAAAATGTCATTTTTCCCGCGTACCATAAGAGAACACAATAGGCAGCGTAGCTAAGGGATAGGTAGGTGAAATATTTTTAGAGTAGTCTGTAGTTGATGCATTCAAAAACTAACAATAATCCCTTTCTTATTATGTAGATACTAGCCATCTAGCTGCTTATGACCCTATTAACTAGCATGTCTCCATTAAATATCCTAGTTGCATGTCAATAGTGCATTTTTGGTGGTCTTCACCCCTTGCCACACACCCTCGTGGTGGCTCGCAGGGTATTACGGTGATGTAGATGAAGCCTGTTTTCTGGGATCCTCTAGGATATTTCCACCGCTCCGGCCATTTCTCTGATGGCCTCATGGTTCATTGCCAATTACATCATATGGGCGATGGATGTATCGGATTGCAATGAAATAGCAATAAATAGTGGGTTTATTGAAAAATCATGAACTAGAAACGCTAAGAAAACCAGCAGATATCTTAGAAGGTTAATACTTTATTTCTAGGATAACGCTCGGATACGATTTCGTCCGATCGTCGAACTAATGAGAAGAAAAATCCTTTAGCCCTAATTCTTTGGAAGGACAACTACTTAAAACTCTTCTGTGTCGAATGCAACTAGTTTTATTCTCAAAGAACAAATTATTAGTGGAAAAACACAACTCTTTTCAACCTAGTCGAACATGGATAAACCACAGAGTTAAGCCTGAAACCTTCAATCGCCCCCCTCTGCTGTCTCCTCTGTCCACCACGCCAGCACTTATACTTTCTATTAGTTTCATTTATTTTGTACGACAATTTAATAGGTAATTTATGCTAAATGATAGCCAAATAACAAGACGAAATCAATTTAGGTTGATTTTGACGTAAAAGTAGCACGAAAGATTTCACCATACCGAAAACGGCTTGAGAATTCTTCTTGCTATCTGCGTTCTCCCATTCTTCTATCACATATCTATCCCCCCTCTATCTTATTTGCTTTTATCCTAATTGTCTTAAACAAATTTTATAATATACTCAATTTCTGCAAGAAATATGCCTCACAAAACTCCTACGGTGGCAGGGATGGATATTCATTCTTCGAGACGTCGTAACACAGAATTGCACACTGATTGGATCTTACCAACCCGAGGCCGTCCGCAGGTTTATGGGTTATAAGGAAATCAGGATAGATAAGGAATTGGAAGAGAGATATTGATGTAAGCGTTGCTGTCCCTTTCTCTGCATTAATCAGTATGATTAGCGTTCTTGGAAACATCACTGGGGTGGAACAAGATTGGAGGCCAGATATTTAGGAACTAGTTTGTTTGGAATCTTACCTTCTCCATAAATTAATACTCATCTTCACTCATCTTGGTGCAAATGGAACTTATGGAACTATTTGCAAGACATGATAACTGTTTCAAATGCATGGAGCAATAATGTCGCGCATTTTCGGTTGAAAATTCCAATACCCAATCAGTGGTTTCAGACGTAACTTTATGGAACCTATTCATTATTACGATATAAATTAAAATATAAATTTAAGTTTTCTTTTCAATTCCAATACCCTATCAGTGTAGATAGCTTATCCGCTCGAAACCTCTGCTGATGCTTTAGTAGTTTCAAATTTACGCGGTATTATCGTATGCGTTATATGATACCGAAGCAAAACTCTCCGTACCAGCGTAAGTGGACCATATCTACGGTATGTACAGTCATTTGCAAAAGTCTGTGGGTAACCTCCTCCGCGCCACTAGCGGCCAAGATTTGAATCGACCAATTATGTTGGCACTAACTGTGCGGTAGAGAAAATTTGTGCTAAGGTAACGGTAATACACGATATGTAAAAATGGCGGATTTTAATGTCAGGGTCCTCAAAAAAAATGATCGGTAACGATTAATACTGACACATAGGATCAAGGTTGCACTATAATTAGGGCCCTACCACTCTTATTATGCAAAATAAATATCGGAAAATTCGTGCGATTGCTTAAAACTCTGATTACGCCTGTGATATTGCCGCGAAGTGTCGTGCCGTAACACGTTAGAAGATTCATTTTTCTCACTTAATAGTTTATTTTCAGTCCATTACTCTTTCTCATATGATATAGTTTCAACGGCAAGCTTACAGATTGAAACTCCGAGCGTGCGCAGTAAGAAATAAAGACATTTGTTGTCGTTGAAAGTTACTTGGCCTAGTCAAGGCAGACGCATTCATTCCGTAATTTATGCTCCATTGCATGAATAATTAAATAATGTCACTGCTACACAAAAAAGACGTCTTACCCGCTACGTGGATTCCGTTTCACTATCTAAAACATCTCGCGCTATTAATTTTATGCAGTCCAATCAGTTCACCAATATAAATTAACACGTATTCGTGGTAGGTTAAATAATCATTCGAATACATGCGGTTCATGGAATTTATTAAAGAAACCACTCTCATACACAATACGATTACAAATAATTTTGCAGTCCGAAGTATTTATGGACATTTTCAGTCATTTATCTTCCGATGAGTCTTGCTTTAATCAGGGTCCACCACCAACACTAGGTATCATCGTAGTCGGCTATTTTACCAGCAGCGCACCACGTCTTCTTCTGTCAATCACCAATCTTCTATCAATCACTACACTAGAACGTTTTCACTAATCATTTAGCGAGTATTCCTCCACAAATTTTACAAAATAGGATTGATGCCATACCTATGTATTCCTTGGGACTGGACCACCATTCCAATATTCACAGATATCAAGGTAATGTTTATTTACGCCTTGTTGTTATTGACGACGAAATAAATACACAAAAGTTATGGAATTAGAGAACTACTCGTTGTTGCAATGCATTTTATGCCTTTAATTTTCATTTAACGTATTCGTGCTTGAACATTCGTAGGGAAACCATTTCTGTAGGAGTCATAGGCGCTTCTGAGATGGTTTTTATGTTAATAATGTGTCGTTTGGACTCCCATAGCATGTTTTAAGTTATTTTGTGCTTCAGTTTTTTGCAATTGTTTTTCGGATGGCTTTTGTTTCGCTTGACCACGTCATCGACTCACCGATCATTGTTGAATTTGAGCGACTGAATTACCAGTGCCGAGGGAAATCGAACTGGGGATGGAAAAACAACCTGTTGATTGTTGTAATTTTTAGTCAATAAGTAAACAAGCCATTTGAATAATTTCTTCAAGGAAATATTTTTAAATGCTTACACTTTGGTCAAGAAAAGAATATTTACTCGCTCTTAATCCAGTTCTCTTTGAATAATATTTGTCTCTTCGTCCTCACACATTAAAAGATTCAATTAAATCATTGACGTGGCTAATGTTACTTTCAATCATTTAACGTAAATGTAATTAATATTGCCGATTTCGCGTATTTTAAAGTTCTTTGTAGACTCAAGTCGAAAAATGCAATTGGGAAATAATTTATCTCCATTGAAAATAAAGGAATATATATCGAAGGGTTCACAGTATGCCATGATAATTTATTATCTATACTTTATATAGAAATTAATTCTAGGTGAATGTAGTATTGAAAAACTGCATTGTCACGATAAAATTCTAACACACATGGCTTAGAAGAGGCATACTAAGCTCTGCGCAAGAACTATAGGGTTAGATATTTGACGAAAATATCAGTACATAGTTTGATATTGATAATATTCCAGCTCAAGTTATTGCAGTAACGTAAGATAAATTAAAAAAAAAGATAATTTACGATATATTTGAAAAATACAGGAAAAAGGAATAATGTAATAAGATTTTGTACTAATGTTGGAAAATCTGTAACAGCAAGATGAAACAAGAATGAGTAGTATTGAAGTGTGATAAGTTTAAAACTATAGGCAGCGTAATTGAAACAATGAAGCAGACGGGAGACGAAGTCTGATGGGAATAGCAGGTAGGCTCTTAGATATGGTATTCATCATGCCATTGCGGGAGAATATTAATAGAAAGGAACGTAAAGAGACTGAATGAGCTCCCTTCCTTTCTTATGGCTCCTTCTCTGCTTCTCTTCTACTTCACAGTAGAAATGATTGATAGAAATAAGGAAAGCATAAAGCGGGGAGAACTATGGTTGACACCATTCAACGATATGAGGATATGAATAATAACATATGAGAGAAGCCCAGTGATTGAAAAAAAGGATGTGGGAGGTCAATTTTAGAAGTTCAAGAAGATGAAATAGAAGAGAAACAGTACCTATTAATATTAAGTTTGTATGATTTCCAGCATCAAGGAAAGGTAGACAGTACTGAGTATATAATTTAAGTTAAGGTTAATTTCTGGATTGAATTTGAAGAAAATTAACAAAAGTGGATGAAATACGTGGAACGGCGATGTAGTAGTTCAAACAAATCTTTCCTTTTAAGGAATGAATGTGAACTATATTTGGAAAACTACTAAACAATGATAAACGTGGATATACAAGAGAAAAAAAGGATAAAAGGATGCCTGGACTGTACTAGAGAATTCATTGCTAGTAATATAAGTGGGGAAAGCGAATGGGGACAAAATATACCACCAATGAATACTTAGATTAGATCCTAAGTACCTTTTAATATCAAGTTTGTATTATTCCCGACATCAAAAAAGGAAGGCATTACCGTATATATATAATTTAAATTGGTAAATTCCGAAATGAACCCTAAGAGAACTAACAAAGTTGGATGAAATACGTGGAAAGACTATGTGGTAGTTGCAACAAGCCTTTCCTCTTAAGGTATCTATGTGTACTAAATTAAGTATAGTATAAGGTAGTTACCCTTGCCGAACTTGGATAGACAAGAGGAAAAAGAAGTAGAAAAGGATGCCTGGACTTTACTAGAGAATTAATTGCTAGTAATATAAGTGGGGAAAGTGATGGGGATTCAAAATATACCACCATGGTTACTTCGATTTCTCAGTGGTGTCCTCATATTTTCCTAATCCACAATATGTATAAGTACGTTATCTTTCCGAAGTATAAGATTTAATTATTAACATCCCAACTTCCCTCATTAACCATTTTCACTAATTTTCTCAGCAATGAAAAGGCATTTCAAACTGATCCTGAGTTTCATATTTTTAATTAATCCACCCTTAATATCTGATTTGCGTTCTTTTCAAACTACCTTTATTCTGGTAGCGGCAAGGATTTTTTTATTATTAAATTGGTCTGCATCCATCGGCACATGTATTTACTGCAGGCTAACGGTTTTGCTTCACCATTTCATATTTCTGCGAGTAATTCATTCATGGCTTAATTGCGCAACCATCCCTATCAGCATTAATTACGATAGCTGTCGGTTGTCTTCGTCCAATAATAATCTAATAAACTTCATCCTCTTGATTTTTCAAAGTATCAGTCTAAACCCGGCAACGTGCGTGATTAGGCTCTCCTACAATATTTGACAACATCTATATTTCATTTTCTTAGGCAATAATGATATTATCTATTTTTACAAACTTTTCCAACCACATTTTTACTTCATACGTGATAAAAATCAGTCATTGACCTTTCTTTATCCTAATTTTCCCATACTCTGGTAATATTTTTGGGATAGTGAAAAAGAAAGTACTTAGTTAATTCCACGATTTATTTTGAATTACTCGACCGGTTTCAACCATTACAGGTCATCATCAGGTCACTCTATTTCTTTTTCACTATGTCTAAATTCCACCAAGTAAACTTGCCGACCATCGATTATATACTTTTGGGATATTGATATTTTCATTGCTTTTCTCATCTCCATGCTTTCTCAGTATCGCAATGCAATATTTATGTACCCAGTGGTTTATTTGTCTGTGCAAACTACGTGCTCTATATCCGTATCATATACTTCCTCCAATCGTCCGTATCATATACTTCCTCCAAATATTCTTCTCAACTAGTTTGACTCTGTTGTTGGCTCGTCCATAAATTTATCTACATTTTTGATGGATAATACGAATGTTTTCCTCATCATGCCCACAAGTATCCTTTCTCTGTACTTTCCTATTTGATCAAATTGCCCTCCTCATGCTAACGTGACTCTGTTCGAACATTCTAATAACAGCGTAGCAAAATGCAGTCAAATGAACTTACGATCTCTATTTTCGTAAATGACCTAGCGATATTTCGCAGTTCTATGAAACCTTCTGCAGCAAAGAGGCATAGTCAAATGACTCTCCGCAGCTGGTCGCATGTTTTAATTTTATTTTCAAACCGCAATTAAACGAGTTTTTGCCTATGGTTATTGAAGTCTATTTCAATTGCCACAAGTAACTAGAAAATCTATATCTATTCGACGAAGACAAAGACAATTTCCAAGTGAACGCCACCTACAACGTCTTGTTTACGGATATTATTTTCTCGGCCAGTGTCCTTAATCGGAATATTGTCTCACCAGCTCCGAGGCTTTCCCTGAATCCGACTTGGTTTTCCGAAAGGTTCCATTTAATCTTTCCATCCATTCTTTATCTAACTATCCGAGTAAGTATTTTCTATGTGTGTGATACCAGGCTGAATGTTATCAGTTCTTCGCATTTCTCTATCCTTGGTTTCTTCGGAATTGTGATCGTGTCCCTTTTTTTAAAAGTCCTCTGGTATTCTCCCACTGCCGTTACTATCTTTGATTATTCCAAAGAGTATTCCTTTGCCTGACTCCCAAGCACCTGGATGATTTCATTTGTGTTAACCCCTCCTGGCCACTAGTTTTATAGGTCTTTAACGGATTTATCGAATTCGCTTCTCAGTATCTTGGGGCCCCGTTTGTCTTCTTCTACCTTGATTTTTTGAGTGTTTTGGGCGGGTGATAGGGCTCTTCGATGTATTATTTCGATGTACTATCTTTTCCCTGTGTTTTCTTGCAGTGGGTTTTTTCATCGATGAATATTTGCTCCAACCCTCACGTTTTTCCACACGTTTTCTTTTACGCTACAGTTTTCTTTTCTTCTATTATAATTTAAATTGGCATTAAACTTGTAAAGCGTATTTTTTAATAGGTTAATTTTTCAATATAATATGTTTTATTGCAATAATGACATATATTGTATTTTGTTTCCTAACATGGATGTATATGTTTATATGTTAGATTGACGATGGGTTAGGTGGAAAAGGGGAATTTACAGTCACAACCTCGCTCGAATAAAGACACTTCATTAACATCATCATCATCATTGGTCAACAATCCTAGGAATGGTTTGACGAAGCTTTCCACTCCATTCTTCTATCAGCCAACCTTTTCATTGTGACGTAATTCTTCTCTTTTACATCCTTCACAACCTGTTCCATGTATCTCATACGAGGCATGCCTTTTCCAATTTCCCGTTCACTTTTCCCTCAACGATAGTCTTCATCAGGCCATCGTGTCTCAAGATATGGCCGATTAAGTTGTTCCTTCTTCTTTTTAGAGTTTTCAGCAGACTTCTCATTTCTCCTACTCTTCTTAGGACTTCCTCGTTACTTACTCGGTCGATCCATTTAATCTTCAGCATTCTTCTGTAGCACCACATTTTGAATGCTTACACCCTTTTCTTCTCCGCTGCTCTCATCGTCCATGCCTCACTGCCGCAAAGAAACATGCTCCAGATGTATTTTCTGATAAACTGTTTCCTTACTTCTACGCTTGTATTTCCAGCTGTAATTAGATTCTTCTTTTGATAAAATGCCCTCTTTGCCTGGGCTATTCTACTAACTATTTCTTTCTTGCTTCGTCCGTCGTTGGTTACTCTGCTTCCCAGGTAACAGAACTCCTTCACCTCTTCAAGTTTTTGTTTTCCTAGTTTGACATTGGTTTTGGCCTCTTCTGTCTTGCTGCACACCAATATCTTAGTCTTCTTATTTATCTTCAGCTGATATCTGGCCATTGTCCTTTCCATGGTAACTAGAATATTGTTCAGATCCCTCTCTGTCTCTGCTATGAGTGCTATGTCATCAGCGAATCGCAGAATGCTTATTTTTTCTCTATGGACAGTCACTCCAGAAGACTTCTCTTTGATTTCATTGATGGCTCTCTCGATGTAAACATTTAAAATTACTAGAAACCATGCACAGCCTTGTCTCACTCCTTTCCTTATTCTTGCCTCTTCACAGCTGGGTTCAGATTTAATCACAACTACTTGATTTTTGTACAGGCTTTGTATAATTCTTCGGTCATTGTAGGACACCAATTCCTTTCAGAATTCCAAGCATTGAATCCCAATCCACGTTGTCAAAACTCTTCTCTAAATCCACAAATGCAATGAACGTCGGCTTGTTCTTCTCCATTCTCTTCTCTATGAGCAGTCTAAGGGCCAATATTGCTTCCCTTGTAACCTTACTTTTCCTGAATCCGAATTGATCTTCATCCAGGAACTGCTCTGCTTTTCGTTCTATTCTTTTGTAGATGATCCTTGTCAGTATCTTCGATGCATGTGTCGTCAGGCTTATAATCCTAAAATTTTCGCATTTCTCAGCTCTCTTCTTCTTGGGAATAGGAATGATGATGTTTTTCTCGATGTCCTTTGAAATTTCTCCTGTTGAGTACATGTCGAAGATGATTTTGTAAATATGAGTTTATGTCTTCTCTCCTGAATTTTTAATTAGTTCTGCAGGGATATCATCAATACCAGAAGCCTTACTTTCATTATTATTTCTTCCTGCTTTACAAATATCTTTCTACACGATTCTTTATGTTCAGAGATCTCGTTTTCCTTTTCCCTAATTGTGCCTTCTCTAGTTTTTGAGCCATATCGGATTTTCCTTTCACTATGTTGTCATTTATATCTTCGCAGCGTAGCACTCACGAGCTGCTCATATGCTTCTTCTGTACTTATCATATTCATATCATATTATCTTCCTATAATGCTAGTCACCTTCACTTCCAATTTTGAAACGATGATTGAAGTGAAACTGTCTCTTACTTCCTATTCCTCCTGTTTCTTTGTGTACCGTCTTTGTTCCTTCGTTATCCTCTTTATCTTCTTGTATCGCAGGCGGCTGACCATAATCGTTAGATTATGGCCAGCCGGGGCAGCTCCTTCACTTTTACATTCGGTTACAGTCTCGCTCTGACAAGTATGTGTTCAATCACGTATCTTGCTTTGCCTCACGGTATCTTCAATGCCTATCTTTCGCCTGAGGTTGCTCGAATAGGGTGTTTGATGTTAGCATGTTTTTCTCTTTACTAAACTCTACCAAGCTTTCTCCGGTTTGATTTATTTTTCCAGAACTGACCTCACAGACGCTACTTCCTTCTCTGTCCTCTCCAACCACTGCCTTCCAGGCTTCTATACGAGGGCCTCGTAGAAAATATTTGGTATCACGTTTAAAGTAACAAACGGATGATATCCGCAGGTCCATATTACAACCCACCAGATACCAACGCCAGCTCCTTAGGGGAGCTAGAGTCAGAGATAGTCACACTGCTTTCTCGGAACAAGGATAGGGGTATAGTAACGGGCGGAGATTTTATTCAACCTTCATTAAACAGGAAAATGTATCATTTTAAATAAGAATAAGGAACTCTGTAAATCACTTTTGAACCCATTTACGTCACATTTTCTCTGCCAGTTAGTAACATCACCAACCAGAGGAAACATTATTCTAGATAACGTCGGCGGATTCTTGAAACCTACTATGGGCTAAATATAAACTTTTACAGGGGACACAAAAACTGTTAAAAAGTGTTAAATAATGTTTTTTATATTATAAATATTATTTTAACAATTTTAAACAGTTTTTTGTATTTCCTGTAAAATTTTATAATTAGCACATAGCAGGTTTCAATAATTCGCCGCCGATAAATATGTACCCGAACAAATTGAATATATAGTTGGAGGTGTTGGAATTAATGGCAATAAAATTTTACTTGCTAAATTTATCCTAGGCGTTGAAAAGCATTTTAAACCAAAGAGGAGGACTCGTTTGGCAAAGAAAATTCCAATTGTACGAAAGAGGAGTTCAAGGCGTTCATTTTATGAATTTTGTGAGCAAAGCAAACATTAGATACAGAAGAGTTATCTAAATTTCATAGTTTCACGCGCTAATTGGTTCACAAACATATGCCAATTAAATTGATAATGGATTATGCAGAACAAAGTTGGTAAAACACGAAGGTTAGGATAATATGTAAGTGACAAATAGTATGCCACGCACACATGCATGCAGTTGCGTTAAGGAACTGTGTCTAAAGCTTATTCAAGTACATTAAAAAAACCTGCGTCCCAAGGCAGGATACATTGTAAAAATAAGTGAGAGAGACGGATGGGAGCACGTCGGTTCAAATAATCATTTGCATTCATCATCTTCGAACACGATTTGGGCAGTAATAGAATATATCGCAGATAAATGTGGAAATTAGAATAGATATTGCGACTTTAATACAGGAGGGTCTGAATTGATTTAACAAGTTCATGTTTTAACTTTACCATCTCAGGCATGCTTCGGAAAATGTTAACTAAATCATTCAGTAACATAAATTCCGGATTGATAAACATTACTTTTCATATAATAAAACTTCACCTACAAGTGTCTCATGGAACCATATCTAATGTACTACAAAGTAATAGCATTATATATCTCTGCTAAATGTAGGTAGTTTGTGCGGACTAGTATTTTTGCATGTCTGATGCATTCGAGTATATAATAATTTCTGACTACAAACTAATGCCAGGCAGAGATCTCGCATGTCACTGACTCTCGCGGTCTCATACACAGGGTTATGTATTTTATTTATTTTCATTACTAATGCAGCATCCACCTCTTATTATTCGGCGAGCCTCGAGTGTCATTGCCGACATAATGGCCGGAAATTCTAGAGGGTTTTTTCATTTTGGATAACCAAGATCGTCGATGATATTACCAATCTGTAGTATCTTGCGCTTGAAGCAGGCGGAGGGACGCTAAAACGACGATAGCCTCTTGGATTACATTTACATGAGCATTAGCTCGCGTTCTCCACGCTAGGTTTCTCTTGATGTTCTCAGACAGTGCCCCTCTCAATTACACTTTTAATTACATTTCCGTATTGCACTTATTCTACTGTATTTAGAAGAGAGTTGCGACAATTTCAAGATTTCTTACAGATGATACTGATGCATCATTTCACTTGACCATCACAAAATTTTACGCGAAATCGGCAATTTTAATTACATTTACGTTAAATGATTGAAAGTAACATTAGCCACGTCAATGATTTAATTGAATCTTTTAATGTGTGAGGACGAAGAGACAAATATTATTCAAAGAGAACTGGATTAAGAGCGAGTAAATATTCTTTTCTTGACCAAAGTGTAAGCATTTAAAAATATTTCCTTGAAGAAATTATTCAAATGGCTTGTTTACTTATTGACTAAAAATTACAACAATCAACAGGTTGTTTTTCCATCCCCAGTTCGATTTCCCTCGGCACTGGTAATTCAGTCGCTCAAATTCAACAATGATCGGTGAGTCGATGACGTGGTCAAGCGAAACAAAAGCCATCCGAAAAACAATTGCAAAAAACTGAAGCACAAAATAACTTAAAACATGCTATGGGAGTCCAAACGACACATTATTAACATAAAAACCATCTCAGAAGCGCCTATGACTCCTACAGAAATGGTTTCCCTACGAATGTTCAAGCACGAATACGTTAAATGAAAATTAAAGGCATAAAATGCATTGCAACAACGAGTAGTTCTCTAATTCCATAACTTTTGTGTATTTATTTCGTCGTCAATAACAACAAGGCGTAAATAAACATTACCTTGATATCTGTGAATATTGGAATGGTGGTCCAGTCCCAAGGAATACATAGGTATGGCATCAATCCTATTTTGTAAAATTTGTGGAGGAATACTCGCTAAATGATTAGTGAAAACGTTCTAGTGTAGTGATTGATAGAAGATTGGTGATTGACAGAAGAAGACGTGGTGCGCTGCTGGTAAAATAGCCGACTACGATGATACCTAGTGTTGGTGGTGGACCCTGATTAAAGCAAGACTCATCGGAAGATAAATGACTGAAAATGTCCATAAATACTTCGGACTGCAAAATTATTTGTAATCGTATTGTGTATGAGAGTGGTTTCTTTAATAAATTCCATGAACCGCATGTATTCGAATGATTATTTAACCTACCACGAATACGTGTTAATTTATATTGGTGAACTGATTGGACTGCATAAAATTAATAGCGCGAGATGTTTTAGATAGTGAAACGGAATCCACGTAGCGGGTAAGACGT
Source organism: Platycnemis pennipes (assembly GCA_933228895.1). Lineage (NCBI taxonomy): Eukaryota > Metazoa > Arthropoda > Insecta > Odonata > Platycnemididae > Platycnemis > Platycnemis pennipes. Next base: position 17,801,638 of record OW121856.1, read on the forward strand.
CTTTTTTGTGTAGCAGTGACATTATTTAATTATTCATGCAATGGAGCATAAATTACGGAATGAATGCGTCTGCCTTGACTAGGCCAAGTAACTTTCAACGACAACAAATGTCTTTATTTCTTACTGCGCACGCTCGGAGTTTCAATCTGTAAGCTTGCCGTTGAAACTATATCATATGAGAAAGAGTAATGGACTGAAAATAAACTATTAAGTGAGAAAAATGAATCTTCTAACGTGTTACGGCACGACACTTCGCGGCAATATCACAGGCGTAATCAGAGTTTTAAGCAATCGCACGAATTTTCCGATATTTATTTTGCATAATAAGAGTGGTAGGGCCCTAATTATAGTGCAACCTTGATCCTATGTGTCAGTATTAATCGTTACCGATCATTTTTTTTGAGGACCCTGACATTAAAATCCGCCATTTTTACATATCGTGTATTACCGTTACCTTAGCACAAATTTTCTCTACCGCACAGTTAGTGCCAACATAATTGGTCGATTCAAATCTTGGCCGCTAGTGGCGCGGAGGAGGTTACCCACAGACTTTTGCAAATGACTGTACATATCTCCATTGTTACTTTAAACGATTTCTATATGAACTTTCTCCATGACTAAGCACAGAGAACAATGAAGGAATGCATAGGTCATTCAAAAGATTTGCAGCCGTTAAATTGTCACGGTGATTAGATTAGCTGAAGGTTGAAAGAAACTCGATGAAGAACACGATTTGAACTTTCGATTACAAAATAGCAAGACGTAATACCACCTGAAAAGAAAATAAACGAACCAAGAATCACTTCCCAAGATGGTTTACGAGAATTATTTCATTACAATATTTGGCAATATCCTATGTTGTCCAACCGACTCCCAAAACGGTTGGACAACATAGTTTTGTGAATACTAGGAAGCAATTAATGTGAAGGCAGGCTTGTTTAAAAAACTGAAAATTTCTTATTTAATCACATTTTTGCAAATTATAATGGCACTTTCACTATATTGGCACTCGTGTCCTCATTAGGAGTCAATTATCGTCATCGTACACTTAACTGGAAGGTACAACAACGTCTAGCTCGAATGCACAAAGGCCAGACCTGAACTTTTGCTGCAGAGATATGAACACTCGAAAGCAAAATCCAGTCAAGTTTTCTTTTGCGATACCCGAATTAATTTTGAAACATTGTGTGGCATACTCATTACACAATCTTTACAATCTAAGCCGCGCATGAGTCATACACGAAGGTTATTAATAATAATACTAACAAGAGTGCCATCAACCGACCGCTCTACCCGCAGACCCATGTTTGAGCCATCAGTCCTGAAATTGTATCTCCAAACAACGCCTTAACAATATTTTCAAACCAAAACTCGTTAATATAATACCCTAATAAATCTATCTCTTAAATGGACCGATCTACCACTTGCTATATGTCAAACGAATAAATCGTATAGTAACATAATTGTATAATATAAAACGAATAATAAGAATAACAGTATAAAGCGAATACCACAATTCATATTACAAACCAGATGAATAGAGCAGCATTGGGATTCCCCAGGATTGCGTAATAGGTGCACTTCTATTTATTTTATCATCATCATCATTGATCAACAATCCTAGGAATGGTTTGACGCAGCTTTCCACTCGATTCTTCTATCGGCCAACCTTTTCATTGTGACGTAACTCTTTTCTTTTACATTCTTCACAACCTGTTTCATGTATCGCATACGAGGCCTGCCTTTTCCAATCTTCCCGTTCAATTTTCCCTCGACGATAGTCTTCATCAGGCCGTCGTGTCTCAAGATATGGCGGATTAAGTTTTCCCTTCTTCTTTTTAGAGTTGTCAGCAGACTTCTCTTTTCTCCTACTCTTCTTAGCACTTCCTCGTTACTTACTCGGTCGATCCATTAAATCTTCAGCATTCTTCTTAGCACCACATTTCAAATGCTTCTACCCTCTTCTTCTCCGCTGCTGTCATCGTCCAAGATTCACTGCCGTAAAGAAAAATGCTCCAGATATATGTTCTGATGAACTGTTTCCTTAATTCTATGCTTGTATTTCCTGCTGTAAGTAGATTCTTCTTTTGAAAGAATGCCCTCTTTGCCTGGGCTATTCTACTCATTATTTCTTTCTTGCTTCGTCCATCATTGGTTACTCGGCTTCCTAGATAACAGAACTCTTTAACCCCTTCAAGTTTTTGCTTTCCTAGTTTGACATTGGTTTTCGCCTCTTCTTTCTTCCTGCACACCAATATCTTAGTCTTCTTCTTATTTATCTTCAGCTGATATCTGGCCATAGTCCTTTTCATGATTGTTAGCATCTTATTCAGCTCCTTCTCTGTCTCTGCTATGAGAGCTATGTCATCAGCGAATCGTAGCATACTGATTGTTTCTCCATGGATGTTCACTCCAGAACACTTCTCCTTGACTTCATTTATGGCTCTCTCGATGTAAACATTAAAAATTACGGGAGACAGTGAGCAGCCTTGTCTCACTCCTTTCCTTATTCTTGCCTCTTCATAGCTGGATCTGGATTAGTGTCTTCTCTCCTGCATTTTTAATTAGTTCTGCAGGAACATCACCAATACCTGAGGCCTTATTCATCCGAAGGTCCCTTACTACAGCATCGAATTCCGATCTTAACATTGATGCCCCCATATCATCTTTTTCCACTTCGCTTTCCTCTTCAATAGCTTTTGTGCTGAGATTTTTTCCATTGTATAGCTTTTCCAGATATTGAGAAGACGATGATGGTAGCCATGTTACCATTCACTAGTTAGGCCTCACCTTGAATATGTAGCCAGTGTATGGGATTCGAATGAAATAGGTTTGATCAGAGAACTAGACAGCGAGCAGCGTAAAGCAGCTAGGTTTGTTTAAAAGGTGCTACGAAAGGTTTAGTAGCGTATCAGGATTAATTTAACAATTAGGTTGGGAATCATTATCAGATCTTAGGCTAAAATGCAGATGAAATCTATTACAGAAATTTAAAACAGATAGCTTTACTGAAGATTTTAGATAAATATTAAAAAAATACCGGCGTATAATGCTAGATTCTATCAGTTACATATAATTAGAGAGATAAACTGTCGTACAGAGAGATTCCAAATGTAATTTTTCCCCTGTACTATAAGAGAACACAATAGGCAGCATTGCAAAGGGATAGGTACGCGAAATTTTGTAGAGTAGTCTGTAGTGCATGATACAATGATACATGTATTAACGACCAATACCTTTATTACCATGTAGATACCAACCATGTAGCTGCATGTGACCCATATTATTAACATGTTTCCATCTAGTACCCTAGTTGCATTTCAATGGTTCATGCTTTGGTGATAATCACCCTCTGCCACACACTCTCGTGGTAACTTGCAGGTTATCGCATAGAGGTAGATATAGATGAACCTATCGTAACGCCTTTTAACAAACCTAGCTGCTCTGCGCCACATACTGTCTAGTTCTGCAGGCCAAAATTATTTTATTTGGATCCCACATACCAACTGCATATTCAACGTTGAGCCTAACAGTATATCTATTCTTGCTTTCTTTGCTAACCTTAGCTAACCTAAATTGTGAATTTTAGAGTATAATATAATTATTGATATTTTTAATGCATGAAGGGTAATGTATGTTCATGTGTGAATTGACCCCTGCCACACATCTTTCTGGTGGCTGGCAGGGTAGTGTGTGGATGTAGATGTATCAGTTGTAAAGTAGCATTGCAAGATGTAAGCGAGGACTGGCGAAGCGGGGACGCCTTTACTTCAAAGATTTCTTCCGTTGGACCATTTATGCTTTCGCCTCAGCCTATGCCATTTGGAAATGCCTTGGATATTCCGACCGTTACGCATCTTCCTTCGAGTGACAGTGCCTAGCCGGCGGCGGCGTCACGGGTCAGAAGATTGACAGTGTTGACCAACAAGACGTCATGCCGGAAAATTTCCCCGCGGCTCAACGATTCATGCCGGCTATACCGTGTTTACTCGAGTGGGAGCGAGTCCTGTGCTCGCAAGACTGCGCCTAGGCGAGATGGAGATGCGGCGGAATCAAAGGGCGGTTCGTGAACAAGTGAGCCACCCACTCCCCTGGAGTCGACGTCCATCCACCCACGTGGAAGGCATATCATAATGGTCTTTTCTATTCGATGGAAAATCCAACAAACCCACATACCAGAAATACATCTCAGATACTAAGGAATCTCTGAGGCATCTTGAATAACACATGAGGCACTTGAATAACAAGGTCGGCAAGATTTGTAAAGGGACGGTATGATAACCTTATTAGCGTAACCAGTCTATTAAATGAATTAAATTGGGAATCATTGTCAGATCGCAGGTTGAAATTTAGACTTAATCTCTTAAACAAATTCCAAGACCATATTTTCAGTGATGATGTTAAAAATATTTTTCGAACCCCAACTTACTGTGGTAGACTGGACCATAATCACAAAATTAGATAAATTGATTGCCGAACCGACAGATTCAAAATGTCCTTTTTTCCTCGTACTATTAGGGATATGAATAACGGTAAATATATCCAGTACGAGTGTAGCAATGGATAACATTGGTAGCTGCATGTTGGTAAAAGGATTTATAGCTAACCCAACTAACGGCATGTTTTTGCATGTATGTTTTGCTATTTTTATCTTTTTTTAAATTACGTAGTTTTGAACAGTAACTATACAAGTACTAATCCTTTTTTTATGCATGATATGTAGTGCATGTTTGGTGAGAGTTCACCTCCTGCCACACACCTTTATGGTGGCTTGCAGGGCATTATGAAGATGTAGATGTAGATGTGATGTCTCAGAAACATTATATAACTTACATAGACGTATCTGAGACCTCTCTGAGAAGTCACCATGTCCAAAAAAATTAATGTGATCTGATAATTCACATGAGATATCTCATACACATCTTTAAATATCTTTAATATGTTTCAGAGGCATTTGAAACGCACTCTGCATTAATTACTCATAATATCTCATGATTACCTTTCTGAGACATTCATTGATAAGTGGAAATCTACATCTACATAACACCCTGCAAACCACCATAAAGGTGTGGGGCAGGGGGTGAATTCTCACCAAACATGCACTACATATATGCATAAAAAAGGATTAGCATTAATACACCAGTCTAAACTTCACTATTGCAAAAATAGCAAAGTAAGCATGCAAAACCATGCTTTTATGCAGGTTAATTCCAAGTCCATATACCAACATGCAGCTACCTATGCTATACATTGACTCACTCGTACTGAGAATATTTACCGCTAATCATATTCCTAACTGTACGAGGAAAAAAGTACATTTTGAATTTGTCAGTTCGGCAATCGATTTCGCTAATTTTGTAATTATGGTCCAGTATATCATAGTAAGTAGGGGTTTGCAAAATATTTTTAACTTCATCACTGAAAATTTTACTTTGGAATTTATTTTAGAATTTCTAAATTTCAACCTACGACCTGACAATTATTCCCATTTTTTTCATTTAATGGACTAATTACGCTAATATAGTTATCGTACCGTCCCTTGCCGATCTTCGTTGCACACGTTCAAATTCATTATTTAGACCAATTTCTTAGGGATCCCATACACTGACAGCATATTCCAAATGAGGTCTAACAAGGGAAAAGTAGCTGATTTCTCATACATGATTGTCACATTTACCCTATTATCTTTTGATGAGTCCCAGTTTACGATTACCTTGACATATTATTTCACGTAAGTGTTTACTCCCGGAAAGATCAGTCTTGTTCCAAGATATTTAATGGATTCCACGTTTTTTAATACATTATTAATTATTTTGTAAGAGCTAGGAGGAGAACAATTCTTTTTCTAAAAATTCATTACTAACAATTTTTTAAAATTTAATTCTGACTGCCATGTATCACACCATTTTTCAATTGCTTGTAGGTCATCATTTACATATTCTTTATCATTTGGGCATAGAATTTTGCCTTACGATACTCCGGCATCGGCGAAATGTGCGATGAAAATCGAGTCATTAGGAAAAAAGGGCAAGTATAATGCAATGTGAGGGGAATACACTTCATAAATGGTGAATTACCATTTATAAATGTTTCTTGCTGGCAGACAAACTCTTTTGGCCATCATCATCAAGGGTCAACAATCCTAGGATTGGTTTGACGCAGCCACCCACTCGATTCTTCTATCGGCCAACCTCTTCATACCAACGTAGTTCCTATCTTTCACGTCTTTTACGACCTGCTCCATGTAACTCATACGAGGCCTTCCTCTTCCATTTTTCCCGTTCACTTTTCCCTCGACGATTGTCTTCATCAGGCCATCGTGTCTTAAGATATGGCCGATTAGGTTGTCCCTTCTTTTTATAGTTTTCAGCAGACTTCTCTTTTCTCCCACTCTTCTTAGGACTTCTTCATTTGTCACTCGGTCGATCCATTTTATCTTCATCATTCTTCGATAGTACCATATTTCGAATGCTTCCATCCTCTTCTTCTCCGCTGCTGTCATCGTCCATGCCTCACTGCCGTAAAGGAACATGCTCCAGATATACGTTTTGATGAATTGCTTCCTTACATCCAAGCTTGTATTTCCAGCTGTTATTTCCAGCTGTTAGCAGATTCTTCACTCTTTTGGCCAAGAACTCAAAACGAATTACATACGATGCCACATTCCAATATTAGTTACCATAACGAAGATCTTCAGATTAGGATTGCAATTCACACTTGTGATGAGTTTTATCGTGTCGTTGGGGAAAGTAAAATTCCATAAAAAGCTGTTCGTCAACGTTTAGAGAGCAGAAAAAACGGAAGAAGAGAACATCAAAGTAAAAGTCAAAAGACACCAAAGCTCCTTAAAGGCGACGCTTCCAAGCAGCACGAAGCCTAGCATTAACCAAATACATCAGGGCAAGTCATAAAACTTTCAATGCATGGGTAAAACTTGGAATATTAATGGGACTGTCATGACATCACCTTGTCAATGCGACTAGAGCCCTAAAAAAATGACAACTTAAGACGAGATTCACAGCTTTCATCGGTCAAATTTGTCGTCGGAAGGCTTTTAGACATAGTGAACGTATCATAATCCGGACATTTATCACAAGTGTTTGAGTGAAAATGTAGATCATGAGTAAGGTCTGAGGTTTCAAGCGGGATAAAAAACTGTTCAGATGTAGACAAAAATATTTAATTACACGTCTGCTAGGAGCCTCTACAACCCACGAATTTTCTCTCATCGAAAAAAACCCCGCGAATCATTATCTTTTTTTTACGAAAATGTACTCATTTACAACAGGCTCCATTTAAAGCAGACAGTATTGCTATAAAAAAATCACGCAAACATTTTAATTAATTTTCACATTTTAAACGAGACTTTTACGTTCAACGCTTCATGTTTTTCGCACGGCTATAGGCTAAGCTTGAGACGATATTTCTCTCGAAATTTGAAAACAGGCTTCACCCCTAATTCCCTTTGGTACAATAGAGCGGTATGAGAATTAGATACACATTTTCCGAATATCCACCATGACACCACGATTGTGTATAGCAGGGACGACTAATCATTAATTATGAGCTTTTCATTACTGTCATTAGTTTTAGGCAGATAAAAGGAGATCTAAATTGACATTCTATTCTTTCCAAGCCCCCTGAATTTTGCTTGACAGCCTTAGCATACTTCCTAACTTCCATCATCTTATCAAACTACCTAAACTTCTCCTCCCTCAATTCCGCCTAACGAAGATTCTTCCCTCGATCACGTCCTTTAAAACTTCCTCGCCCTTTATTAATTTCTCCACCCTTCTACCTTCTCCTTGTTTCCACAATCAACTTCCTTTCTTCTCCTACCATTGTTATGTATGCATCACTGTTGCGTTGGCAACTATGTGCATGTTGTGTTGGCAGCTGCGCCCGGCTGACACCGCGCATGCAGGCCGCGCAGCTGCCAACACAACATGCACATAGTTGCCAACGCAACAGTGATGCATACATAACAACCATATCTAGTACTTATTTGTCTATCCCCCTAACCAATCTACTTTCTGTTTGGAATTCGTGCTTTCCCGGCGTATCTGTTTCAAGAAGTTTTCTCGGGTTGTCCACCGGGTAAGGGCGTTCATTTCGGACGACGCGTCGTCGAAACGTCGCGACGTTTCGATCCTCAACTCGAGTGTGATCTCGCCCTAAAGATAACCCTCGAGTCGAGGATCGAAACGTCGGACAAAATGGACACCGGTGGACCGGTGGACAACCCAAGAAAACTTCTTGATACTTTCTGGCTCCTTCTACATAGCAAATTTATATTCTATGACTTGCAATTCATACTTGTGATGAGCGACATCGCGTCATCAGGGAATGAATCAAGAAACATGTTCCAGATGTACTTTTGTGATGAATTGTACGACAATATGAAACGGATTATTCAAATTTTTGAAAATTTGAACACCAATGCAGATGGCCTAAATGAGATGTGAGACGATTTTGATACCAACACCTCATCATACTTAAGGAGGCCAGTAGGAACACTGGCGAAATATAGTTAAGAAGCGTGCAAACACAGAATAAATCCTGAAAGAACACAAATCTCCCTTAAGATGGTTTGCACGGAGCTTCCGCGCTGTCGAAAGCGTGGTGAAGTATTCCACGGAGGCCTCGGCCGCGTTCTCCAAACCACTCAAACGTTCAAAGACGACCTCTCCAAAAGGACTTGGTCAGGATCTTCGCCTCCGTCAAAATTTAGGAGCCGGAAGGGAACCACTTGAACAAACGGATTTCTCCTCCTGATTCTCTTTGTTTGCCCTCGTATTCGACGACCTGCCTGGCAAGAGGCGGGCGAAGCGACACGATTGGCTCACATTTCAAGATTGGCGAGGGTGGCCCAGCTAATAAAAATGGAAGTTTGCCTTAAATGAATCTCCCAAACATACCCGCGTTTCCCCTCTCGCCTCGAAGGCAGCGGCCTATGAGGAGATGTTTGCCGATCATTAAATCTCGTCCGTCCGGGCGGGAAGCGAGCATTAAGCGACCACGACTGTTTGCCAGGAGAGAGAGAGAGGCCTCCCCCGTTTCGCAAGGGCCCACGAGGCCCTGGCGGCAAAGGCCCTTTCGTCATCTGGACGGAAGATGGGACGTCATCAAAGGGCGGATGCCTTGAGAGAGAGACTTGTGTCGGGATAAATTGAAGCGACCAAACACCCTCTTCCAGGTAATCGAGAGCCACAACATATTATGGGACAGGATTTTGGAAATATTTAAACTGGCTACAGATAACGGAAGTCAATTTGTATTCACAGCAATTAAATCGTTAGATTGATTCGTAAAGTCCTATAAGGTTTTGTCTTTAAAATTCTTCTTACAGGAGCATAAACCATCTTTTTAAGATCCACATACATATACTCACTGGCATGCCAATTGGAAGTAGTTTATAACCTCTTAGATCCGTCTGTAACATCTACATAATACGCTGCAAGCCACCACAAAAATGTGTGGCAGTGGAGAATCTGACCCAACATGCATTACATATCATTTGTAAATAAAAAAGATTAGTACTTAACTATATTCTGGTCTAAACTTAAAATGTAAAAAAAAGATAAAAATACAAAGCATGCATGCAAAAACATGGTGTTACTTGTGTTAGGTTAAAGTCATTATACCAACAACCTATACTATCCATTGATACATTCCTATACATGCTATTGGATATATTTACAGCTGTTCATATCCCTAATCGTACGAGAAAAGAAGGACACATTAAATCTGTCAGTTCAAAATCTCTAATAATATGACTTTAGTCCAGTCTACCATAGTAATGTGGACTTCGCAAAATATTTTTAACGTCATCAGTGAAAATATTATCTTGGATTTTTTAAAAGATATAAAGTCTATATTTCAACCTACGATCTGGCAATGATACCGATTTTTGTTCATTTCATGGGGATTATTTCATTTTATAGTTCAACAACAGCATATAATGAATAATCACTGCTGACCTTTGGAAAATGAAGCTTCGCATAATTTAGTTAATTAATAATAGTTAATTTAGTTCATTAATATCCCAATCGAAAGCTCATCCATCACATTTTTCTTCCATGAATTACATTTGTCCCCCATCACTCTCCTCTCTACCTTTATAATATTTTCTATTCGCTCTCCAATGCCCATTATATCTATTCCTCTTCTGTCATTCCTTTCTTTTTCAGCACTTTCCTGATCGTCGCTAACTTCCACATCCCGTTGTTCGAAACCGGCCTCTAATTCAGTATGTATTCCTCTTCCTTAAATTTCCTACACACAATTCATACATTTTCCTACCAACGTTTATTCATTTTCGTTAGTATTGCTCACTAATTTTTACGTGTGCATGACTTGAAACTTATAAAAATTTCATTTGACTCCCTTGCTTCAAACGGCGATATTTCCGAACAGCATGGGTGAAAACTTTCAAGAAAAATGCATCTACACGAAACCCTGCAAGACACCCCGAGAGTGTGTGGCACGGGGTGAAGATCATCAAAAATGCACTATTGACATGCAAGTAGGCTATGGTTAATATTAACTTAGAAATAAAGGGATTGTTTGTTAATAAATGCATCATGAACTACAGACTACTCTAAAATATTTCCCCTACCTATCCCTTTGCTATGCTGCCTATTCTGGTCTCTTATAGTACGGGTGGAAATGGCATTTTGAATCTATCGGTACGACATTCTATCTCTCCAATCTTATTTATCTGGCTAAATCTAGCATAATCCGTTGGTGTTTTTAATATATTATGTCTCGAGTCATAAGTTAAACTAAATGTTTCAAATTTCTCTAATAGATTCAATCTGTACTTTAACCTACGATCTGATAATGACTCCCAACCTATTTCTTGTATTAATTCTCATACACAACTAAACTTATCGTTACACCTTCTATCAAACCTAGCTGCTCTACGGTGCACACTGTATAGTTCTCTGATCAAACCTAATTAATTCGGATCCCATACACTGGCTGCATTCTCAAAGTGAGGCCTAACTAGTGAAAAAAATACTGAACGGTATCCGAGTATTAGGACAGTTAATGCCAGTAATATTTACAATATCAATATCTATAATATTGGTTCGAAAGAAGAAATACTCACAATAAATGGGCTTTGGTAAAAAGAACTCAAACTGAAAACATAGAGAAATGATTAATGAACGTTTTGATAGATTTGAAGATGCAGGTCTTTCGGGATTCCCTCCGCGTTGGTCCATAGTTCCTGGGACGACAGTTTCGCCGGCGTTGCAGTCGGCTTCTTCAGGTCAGTGAAGTGATGTGCAGAGTTTTTGGCCGTCGTATATACTCATCCGTTGGGGATAGGTCCGTTGTGATTGGTTGTAGCATTGGTGTCCGTAATTGGCTGTTGTGGTCTCCCATTATTGGCTGTTGCATTTACGTCTGTGAAACTGTCGTCCCAGGAACTATGCACCAACGCGGAGGGAATCCCGAAAGACCTGCATCTTCAAGTAAGACAACCCGCGGAAGCCTACACAAGGATTTTGATAGATTATTATTTATTCGCACATCCTCAATCAACTGAAAGGAGGAAGAGCGTATGATGAATGCTTTTGAGACTTGGGATTGGAAAAGGATGGAGAGGGTAAGTTGGAAAAAAGAACCAAATATTGGTTAAGAAAAGACGCTGCTGCGAGAAATTCGAAAGAGGCAGAAATTGTGGAGCGATAAAGTCCGTTATATCATGGAGTTTGACCTCGGTCAGGAGCAGCTACAGGGAAAAGGCCATCGTTACTCTTTTTGAGAATCGGTCGCTGTGCTCCAACGCTCACTCGGACCTATTTGCGCAGGAGGATTGCCTTCCTCGATGTGGTGACTGCAACTCTCAGAATCTCCTGACAGAATGTGTGACGACCGAGATGCACGCGAGAGTGAAATACTCGAGGCGACCTGGTACAAGAACTGCATCTACATTTACATAACACCCTGCAAGCCACCATAAAGGTGTGTGGCAGGGGGGTGACTTCACACCAAAGATGCATTACATATCATGCATTAAAAGCATTAGTAATTGTATTCTAGTCCAAACCTCATAGTTTAAAAAAAGATCAAAATAGCAAAGCAAGCCTGCAAAAACATGATGTTCGCTTTGTTAGCTCAAACTCCTAAATTAAACGTTAGTGGTGGACCTAGGTGATAACGCGGAGGATACAAGCTGAGTTTTACAAGTGTTTTTACGTCAGATGAAACTTTAATACCAACATATTTAAAGCTCTCGCCGATAATAATTAACTGCGTGAACATTTGTCTAAATAATTCAAATAAAATGTTCTATACTGTCGGAATTGGGCGTCGTGCACAGCGACCATGGTCGTCGAAGCGCCCTGTAAAAAACAAATGCTAACACTAGCACAAAAAATGCTGATGCAAGAAATAAAAGGCAAATGTCCTCTGAAGTCCTCGATTGAGTGGTCAGTTGGATGGGGCGAGATGAAGCAGGCGGGGATTTTAACAGCATTATGTACATTCTTGGAGTAAGACTGACACATGATCTTTCCTAGGGTAAACACATACATGAAATAATGGGTCAAGCTAATCGTTTACTGGGATTCATCAAAAGAGTATTGGGTAAATGTGACGATCATGTACGAGAAATAAGCTACTTTTCCCTTGTTAGACCTCATTTGGAATATGCTGCCAGTGTATGGGATCCCTACGAAATCGGTCTAAATAATGAACGTGAACGTGTGCAGCGAAGATCGGCAAGTTTGTAAAGGGACGATACGATAATTATATTAGCGTTACCAGTCTATTAAATGAATTAAAATGGGAATCATTGTCAGATCGCAGGTTAAATTTAGACTTAATCTCTTAAATAAATTCCAAGATATTATTTTCAGTGATAACGTTAAAATTATTTTGCGAACCCCAACTTACTATGGCAGACTGGACCATAATCATAAAATTAGAGAAATTGATTGCCGAACTGACAGGTTCAAACTGTCCTTTTTCCCTCGTACAATTAGAGATACGAATAACGGTAAATATGTCGAATCGGAGAGTAGCAATGGATTGCATTGGTAGCTGCATGTTGGTGTGAGTACTTAAAGCTAACCCTACTAACAGAATGTTTTTGCATGTTTGCTTTGCAATTTCTATATTTTTTAAATAGTTAAGTTCTGATTAGTATATTAATATTATTCCTTTTTTATGCATGATATGTAGTGCATGTTTGGTGAGAAATCACCCCCTGCCACACACCTTTGTCGTGGCTTGCAGGGTATTATGTAGATGTAGTAGTAGATGTACAGTCATACCTACTGCAGAAAGGAACTGCGGAGGATGAAGTGGTTAGAGCACCGGCTTTCCATCCCGAGGGCTCGTTTTTGACTCCAAACTATGTATAGTATACTGTACCCTATCCAACTTAGTGAAACCGCTTCATTATAGAACTGTAACGTAACTTGGATTCTAGATTGCTGGTATTTTCCAATTCCTCCTTCCCTCCTCTATGAAGAACCTCTTAAAACATTTTTCAAAAAACAAAGGTTGAACAATGGAGAATGCATGCATTATTTTTTATAACTCTTTTAATGTGAAGCTTATTAGCTGAAATGTGCTTGGCAGAAATTTTTCCGCAGAATTTAGCTGTGTTACAAAGATATTACTCTTTAAAATGTGAACCTTTTCGGCAGTTTAAAAACACGATGTCATCGCATGACGTCACGGCACGGTATCACTATGGGCGTAGTTTATCTGTTGTACGGGGAGGTCAGTTGTTTTTGGCGAAAACGTTTGTATTTATCTCAATTGTTTAATTCAATTAAGAATGTATTTCGATTTGTTATTTTTGTAGTACGGTTCATAACGAGCAAATCGTCCATAAATTATATGATGCCTGTATATTGCGCAAGAACCACTGCTGTGACAAAGCAATTGAGGTTAATTTATGAAGGATGCCACCATAAGGGAGTCAACCAAAGGGAAATTGTTTGATTGCTCTTTTTAAATCCCTTATCAGTCATCGTTTCAATCAAGAAACGGCATAAATCCTATAAACAATACGAGGGTACGGTGAAAAGTTCTCGGCCTGACAATGAAAGACTGCAATTTTCATTTAAAAAATGATTTTATTTTTCTACGTAATCTCCCTTGACCTCAACACACTTAGTCCATCGTTTTTCCAACATCAGTATTCCTTACCGGAAGTGAGAGTCTGGAAGGCCGTGAAAATATCCTTCTACGGCCCTCTCAACTTCTTCATTGGACACGAAGCGATTCCCAGAAACAAATTTTTTCAAGTTTGGGAACGGATGGAAGTGTGAGGGTGCTAAATCAGGAAAATAGTGGGGATGGTCGAGCTAATCGTACCCCAAATCGCGTAGATTTCCCGATTTCCCATCGCCAACGCACTTTTGTGAGCAGGTGTGTTGTCCTGGTGAAAGATGATTTTTTTCTTCTTCAACCCAGGCCTATTCTCGCTAATTTTGGCATCCAGCTGGTCAAGAAGTTTGGAGTAATATTCGCCTGTAATTGTTCTGCCTTTTCCAAGGTAATCAATTAACAGGATCCCTTTCGCATCCCAAAACACACTGGCCATGACCTTTCTGGCAGATGCGATCGACTTTGCTTTCTTTGGTACTGAACCACCAGATTCCACCCATTGTTTTATCTGCTGTTTGGTTTCTGGTGTGTAGTGGTGGACCCATGTCTCATCCATGGTGGCAAATCGCCACCCAAAATCTCTGTATTAGGCCGAGAATTTTTCTCCTTATCCTCGTACATTCACTTAGTTTTCTTCTAAAATAAACGTCTGTTTCCGTAACAACACGGAGTCTATACCGTGCAGTGACGTCAAAGGCGTTTCAGGTAACGTGACATGCATTAGTTTTCGGGAAAATTTTAATACCAATTAATACTCTTTGTGATTTGCACAGAAAATGTTTGCTAATATAGGTGCTTAAATTGAGGAGAAAATTTCGCATCAAGTACACCATAAATACGCAAGAAACAAATTTCATGCATATTCTTGGATAACAAAAAAAAAATATTTCCTTCAAAATATCAAAAGTAACCACAACTTACAACTAAGAGAAACGAAAAAACTATCAACACAACAAAGAACAACAAAGAACAACCAATAAAACAAAGCCTCGAACATTAAACCAAACAAATGCAATCATCTTTCTATTAAGGGTACCTATAGCACCACGTTACAGGTACTTCGCTGTCTACTTAATCGCCCCGAGAGGGCTTGTGTTCGGAACCACCGGAATTATCTGGAATAGGTAACCTAGGAATCACGTGGTATAAACACGAATGTTTCGCAAGTTTAGTGTGTCTTAATCGCGCGTTATCATATCATTCATTGTTTTCACTTGCGGTTTTCTCATCTATCTCGACAATAGAGCACACAGATGAGATAAAAACAAGTGTAAGCAATGAATGAGGCCATATTCAGCGGTTTTAACCAATCAAATTTCCGAACCATCCTTGTTTATGCCTCGCGACTCCTTGGTTACCTATTCGAGATAATATTGGCGGTTTCAAACACAACCCCGCTGAGGAGAACACTTTCATTCCATTACTCGGTCCAGAAAGTCCATTACTCGGTCAGTCAGACTGGACGTTAAACCATGGATACCTTGGTGCTTTTCGTAGATACAGGTTTAGCCAGTGCCGACATCGGTTTCACTCCACCTTACATCTAATCCCAGAAACATTACTTTATCTACTTAATTAACTGCACACTCTTGGTGCAAATACCCTCAGCAATAAGGCACCCGAATAACTAACTTAGCAATGACGTGGGGGTAGGTTGTGTGTAGTTAAGGCAAGAATTGTCCAAGAGCCAACCAGCCTTTTAACGGGGCTATCACTAACTTATTAACATCTGAAATCCAATAGAAAACGATGCCTAGTTCGAATTCATGAAAGAACTAGAGAATAAATTAACTTAGAACGGTTGAGACATTAACATCAATTATCTCACTCAAGAACAGCGGATTCCGTATTCCTAAGGTGTTTTTACGAAGAGGCAGGAATTAAGTCAGGTGATTCATCATCGCTGGTTTACTTCATCACGAGCTCCAAGTCAAACGATTAGTCTGCGAGGCGTCTATTGTGAAAGACAACACAGTCTGTCTGGTGGGAACCGGATAGAAATTAGAGCCGCGTCTCGTTCATGAGGTTGACGACCTCCAAAGAAACGGAAAAAACAGGAGCGCCAGAGGAACAGGTGCTAATTGAACGATAGTGCTGCTGTCAATATAGTCCGATCTTGATTGGCTTGCCTCTTTCGCCACTGACAGCCGACCTTATTCAGTCGGAGACAAAAACTTTTAAAAAAAGTGCTTCACTGCGCCATAATTCAACAAGGAGAAATTAGCCATCTTCTACGTCCTTATACGCTATGTACCAAATACTTTTTTTTCTTCAAATCCATTTCTGACAACTATGACGTCGAGGGCTTATTCAAAGATGATTTCACCTTGAGTATGCAGCCAGTGTATGGGATCCTAATGCATTAGGTTTGATCAGAGAACTAGACAGTGGGCAGCGAAGAGCAGCTAGCCTCGTCAAAAGGTGTTACGATAGGTTGAGTACCTAGTGTATCAGAATTAATACAAGAATTAGGGTAGGAATCATTATCAGAGTGTAGGTTAAAGTACAGATTAAATCCATTAGAGAAATTTCAATCGGATAGCTTTAATGAACATGTTAGGCATATATTTAAAAAACGTAGCAGCGTATTATGCTAGATTCGACCAGATAAATAAGATTAGAGAGATAGATTGTCGTACCGATAGATTCAAAATGGCATTTTTTCCCCCGTACTATAAAAGAACAGAATAGGCAGTATAGCAAAGGGATAGGTAGGGGAAATATTTTAGAGTAGTCTGTAGTTCATGATGCATGTATTAACCCTTAACTACTATAGATACTAACAATCTAGTTGCATGAGACCCTATAGTTGCTTGTTTGCATGTTAGTAGTGCATGTTTGGTGATATTCACCCCCTGCCACACACCCTCGCGGTGGCTTGCAGGGTATCATGTAGATGTAGATGTGGATGAAAGATTATCATATTGTTATTCAAAGATTAAGATAATCATTTGTTCTTTACCACGATATTTGATATTTCTGATGATATTAGACAAAACCGACTGGATCGCTATGCATTTATGTAGCCTGTTTGTAAGTAGTATTCACGGTGTAGTTTTGAAGGACCGTTACCTTCAATCTTTTCAATACAGTGTATACAAGTTACTATCGCTTCAGAAACGCATGGTTCTGCAGACACATTTTTATAATAAATGGGTAAGTTGACGGACCGAGTGAAGAGCCGGGTGAAATCAAAAGAAATATTTCATTGATGATATGTTCATGCCTTCTGTTAATCAGGCACCACTTAACATTATTTTTTGAGCCTCTCGACATGTACTTTACGTAACTCTAAGAGATCCGATGTGTCTGTCAGTCCCCAAGCAAGTGCATTGAACTCTATGGCGTTACAGCTTGTCTCGCCCATTTCACATTCAAGCAACAATCAAACAGCGTTCTTAATTTAACAAAGGCATAAATTTTAACCGATTAACCCCTGTAAAGAGAATAAATGACCTTCGAGGATGGTCAAAATGGAGTGTAGTTGGCCTTTATCCTTCGCCTACACTCAAACTACTACCATATTCTGCAGGCACGCCAAAAAGCACGCATATGATTACCAAACTGCTAAAAGTAGGTACTCTATTGTGTGTTTCTGTGGTTTGCAATAAGCCACGTGCCCAAAACGACCTCCGTCACGCACGTGGTCAAGTTATCTCCAACTCTGCAGTATGGCTGTCTTCTTATTTAACTCTAAGTGAAAACGCTGAAGCGTTTCACGCCTTCGATTCTACTAATTAAGTAATTTATTTGTCTGAGCACAGAATATAACGTTCGGGGTCTCCATATGGGGGCCAATATAAAATTTGACTCGAGCCAACGCAGGGTCCAATCACGCATTACCATTCTGGCCAGAGTTTGAACACAAGAGTTATTGAAGAGAAAGCTAAAACCGACGGCAATTACCCATGCAATAACTTTGGGCTATAAATTTTATCGCTACGCGCTGAATACATTTGCCGTTAATTAAAATTTTGTTTTTATCAGGAGAGACAAAAGGAACACATTCATTATATCACCTCTATCATAGTAGAAAACTACAACTTAAATTTTGGTAAAGGGGAATCACTTTTCAATATCAAAGTTTAAGTTCAAACTGAGGGGGGTGAAATGTAATAGAGAAAACCTCAGATTAAGATAGGTCTGTATGGGATCCCTACGAAATCGGTCTAAATAATGAACTTGAACGTGTGCAGCGAAGATCGGCAAGATTTGTAAAGGGACGGTACGATAACCTTATTAGCGTAACCAGTTTATTAAATGAATTAAATTGGGAATCATTGTCAGATCGCAGGTTGAAATTTAGACTTAATCTCTTAAACAAATTCCAAGATCATATTTTCAGTGATGATGTTAAAAATATTTTGCCAACCCCAACTTACTATGGTAGACTGGACCATAATCACAAAGTTAGATAAATTGATTGCCGAACTGACAGATTCAAAATGTCCTATTTTTCTCGTACAATTGGGGATACGAATAACGGTAAATATACCCAATACGAGTGAATCAATCCATAGCATAGGTAGTTGCATGTTGGTATATTGACTAGAAGGTAACCTAACTAACAGCATGTTTTTCATGTTTGCTTTGCTATTTTTATCCTTTTTTAAATAGTGAAGTTTAGAACAGTATACAAATACAAATCCTTTTTTATGCATGATATGCAGTGCATGCTTGGTGAGAATTCACCCCATGCCACACACCTTTCTGGTGGCTTCTAGTGATATTATGTAGATGTATATGTATAAAAACCACAAGAGGAAGAATTCTGAGTTCCTATGAAGTCGTAGAAAGACGAATAAATGCAGGTTTTGATCAGAAGAACGGCGTTAGGGTGCAACTTGATAAAGAGTGGTGAGAGCCTAGAGGTTGGTATGAGATGTAATGCTTACAATTAGAGAAGGATGAACCGATTAAGTCCACCAAAAGGGAGAGGAAGTAGATAACCTTGGCATTTAAAATCTAGATCTGCAGATATTCTTGCAAGACCCCTTGAGAGTGTGTGGTTTTACCCAGTGGCGCACCCACGGGAGGGTGGCAAAGGGGCCCTAGCTCCCCTCCCCCACTTAGCTCTCTACATATCCTGAAATAAATCTTTAATTGACAAGTCACAGTCACATGGTGGCAGCAATTGGAAAAATAGGAAAAAATAGTTAAATCATTTTACTCGAGTATGAATAGACCAAATATAGCCAAAATTGTTGAATACATCTTACACATATGGCCTACTATGACATTCAAAATATACTGATTAAAATAAAATGATGGTTATACTTTGCAAAATATCGGGCAGATGGCCAGTCTCTCCCTTATAAAACATTTCTGGATACGCAACTAGTTATACCTACCTATCCGGCTACTATGACGCCTATATTGCACGTGAAGGAAACAGATTTTACTATCCGTGCGTCCACCTATCTCTCTAAAATTGTTTTCCTATCCGAAGACTGTAAGTCGTTAGTGTGTTCAAGGCATTACGAACGTTATCGGAAAACGAATTGGCTTCAAAGTCATTCACAAAAATGATAGGAGTCCCAAACACCAATCGCATCAACTAGGATCCGTTTAATTTTCATCGGCCATACCTTTACCATACGGGTTATAAAGCTTGTCGAATTCCCATTCGCGAACTTAGAAAAAATAAATGGCGATACACTTTTATTCGAATCAGCTTCCGCGAATTTTAAAAACTAGATAACATATGATAAAAAATTCCTCTAGTTTTCTCTAAACTAAAGAAATATTGACATCAATTTTATATCAATTTCTCCTTTAGACGCATGACGCCTCTTTATTAATAAAAATCTTGAAATTAACTTTATAAGTTACTACAAAACGACGTCTTTCCCCATGAAATAATAGATGAAAATGTGAAAATTTAGCAGGAGTACACATTATTTAAAATACCCCCTGAAATTATACTTTTGGGTGGCTATTGTTTCATCCATGGAAGGGAAAAATATAATAGTCAAGCAAAAATGTAACAATTAGATTGTATCATAATTATTATTTTAAAAGAACAATTTAAGCATGAAGAAAAAAGCATACCCGTTTTCTCCATAAGCATATCTATTCCAACACACTTAGGGAACTCTTCGTTAGATTTGGGGTTTCTGAATACTAAATTGGTCACATGTCCATACATGCTCCTTGGCCAAAACGGATGTGAATGAATTCAACTTATTATTATTACTGTTGGTAGCAACGTTATCAGATAGCAGATTGGTCTGAGCATAAGAAAATTTTATGGTTCACCAAGAAAACAGCGAAACTGTCGTTTAAGGGAAAAGGAAGAACTACGGATGAATGATGAATTTTGAGAATGATGGGAGAGGAATGAATGCTGTTTGCGGAAATTAGGAGAAATCAAATAAGGTGGATGGAATAAGTGCTTGGAAATTATAGAATGCTGAGGGTAGTTATCGAATGTATTATGCTAGGTCAGCAAATGCGAAAGAGAAAAGTTATTATGGGCAGTATGAAGGCGGAAAGGAAATATGCAGAATTGAAGGGAGAAGTTGTGTAGGGAATTGGTTTCATAACTGTTGGCCATATTCAGAATCTAAATTATTACTCTCGCTCTCACTTCTTACGTTCTAAGATGCCTACAGCGAGTCAAGTTACAGCATCTTACCGGTAAAGGTGGCATTACTACTCAGCGTGACGCAGAGAACGTGGTTGATGTTTCTGAATATGGTCCATAGCATATGTTCAAAATCTCAACTGCAGTCTCACTTCTATTGCTAACGTCATAAAATCTCTTTTGCGAGTATGAAAGGGTATACAGGCTCTCCTAGGTATAGTTCGAATTGGTATACAGTGTGATAGTTCACCGATTTTGCTGCGTGAATGTGCTCACTAATTTGACTCGAAGTGAAGATTTTAGGACTACGTAGTGGAAGCGAGATTATAGTTGAGATTCGGAATATGGCCCTGTGTCTCTTCTCACGGAATGATTAGAATGGTTACAAGAATGGCACCCAAGCGATCCTTCGCCAATGACAAAGTTGTTAAAATGGGTCATCGGGGTGAAATCACTGGTGGTGACCATGGTGCTTCATTCATGTGCCGAGCGCGCAATTGCGCGGGTATTTTTGTCCTCCACCCCCAACTAAGTGCGCCTCCGCTTCTAAATGCGCGGCGTTGAACTTTTGAGGGGACGTGACACGGGTGGCTCACGCGTCCTCCTCCAGTTGGCTGTGTCCACTGCACGCAACAGTCGCCGCCATGACACACCACGCTCCAAGATGGCCGCCCACCACATCGGGAGGCGAAAACAGAACACGTAATCATCCACTGAGTTTAAAGGAAAAATCATAATTATTTGTAGTCCGAGTGAGTGGGGATGATATTAGAAGAGAATCGAGAGGGGAAAAAAAATTTTAAGGAGGTTCCACCGAATTATGGAGTAGATGTCATTTTTGTGAAAATTTCAGGACATCTTTTTTTGGTCCTTCTATCGATTGGCAATTGAATAATGAGGCCTTTCGCATATAGTTGAAGAACAAAGACATATATTTTATGCGTGGTCAAGACATATATTTTATGCGTGGTAAGTCAGATATTTTATGCGTGGTTATACGGCAGAGCATGGCTCTTGCAGTAAAATTTGAAGATTAATAATGTAAAGAGAAATGTCGTTTTGACAAAAAAACTAATTTAATATGCGCAATTTTATGTAGAATTTAGCATTGTGAAAAAGTGCTCACCTTACCACAATTGTTCAAAGATATTAATAAATGTTTACTCAAAAAAAGCAGAAAAGCCTTTGTTACTTGAAAGTGCCGCTACAATATTTTGTTACCATTGGCAACGGTACTTGTGATGGAACGTGCTTACAAGCCTATTTACTAACTTAATTTAGGAATACACCTTACCAAGTACGTACTCATATTTTTTTATGTTATTTAAATATTTCATTGGTTATTGACATGGCGCAATTAATACCAATGCTTCCGAATGGTAGCAGCGTCATTGTTGCCAAACAGTTTACAAAAATATGAATATTAATGAAATTCAAAACAAAGAGTTTGTATTTGCAAGGGAATAGTTTAAAACTAAGTAAGAAAACATATAATCTATTTTAGAATACGTATTAGTGGGATTGGGTATGTATTCTCACTTTGTAAATTAAACGTGGCAACACCACGTCAGTCATGTTCCGAAGTCAACATGAGTTAAAAGAGCTTGTGAAAAATACAATGCAACTACAACGCGCTATATAACGGCATACTCATAGAATTATCGTGTATGCGTAATCATCCTACAGATGATTTTCCATATAGGTGTTTTTCTGGATCGGTATTCATTCATTAAATAACATCGCTCTTTAACGGGAGTTTGAATCGCGGAGTCACGGTGAAACTCTTTAAGGACCTGCGGCGAAGAAGAGACATTCTAATCGGGCACATTTTAAAATGCGATGACCTATCCAGGCTGTGACATCACAAATGGTTGGCCATGATTATGGCCTAACCACGTACAGAGTTATCTGTAATTACTATGTGGCTGTCTATGCATAACGTATACATGATTTTCCACATTTTTCAGAAACCTTGCTCCCAATAACGTTCCAGAACATCCTCTAAGACTTCACCAAAATACGTAATTCCGAAAATGACCCACCTCTTCCTATAAATGATGAAAAGGGACATTTTTAAAAATGCCTTTTAAATTTCCCAATATTATAACCACTTGTTACAATTTTTATTTGTTTAAAAACCACCAACGGAGAATATATGCCTGGAAAAACCCGGAGACGTAATAAGATTTAAAATTGACTACATTTTAGTGAAGCAGAGGTTCAGAAACCAGGGGGATTGTGTTTGAAACCGTCGGGATAATCTCGAATAGGTAACCAAGGATGATATTTACCTGATGAAGACAATAGTTGAGGGAAAAGTGAACGGAAAGATTGGAAAAGGCAGGCCTCGTATGAGATACATGTAACAGGTTGTGAAAAATGCAAAAGAGAAGAATTACGTGACGGATGATGATGATGATGACCGGCAACAGATTCTAGGTCAAATATTTCAACGAATATTTGCGATTGTTCCAGACCGCGTATATTAATATTCCTCCACAAACTACCCACTTCGGTAATATCTACTTGATAAATCATATATTGTAAAGCTTCATCATCATCGGTCAGCAATCCTGGAATTGGTTTGGCGCAGTTTTCCACTCGATTCTTCTATTGGCCAACCTTTTCAAATTAACTCTATTCTTCACTTTTACATCCTTCACAACTTGTTCCATATACCTCATAAGAGGCCTGCCTTTTCCTATCTTCCCGTTCACTTTTCCCTCAACGATTACTTCATCAGGCCTTCGTGTCTTATGATATGGCCGATCAAGTTGTACCGTCAAAGAGGCGTCAAGGCCTCTAAAATTCCACAGGGAAAGAAGACACTTCGGTAGCTTAATTGGTTAAAGCACATCGCTGGGATCAGGGGATTCGGGTTCGAGTCCCAGTCAAGGCAAATCATTTCTTCTCTGTGGAACTTATTCTACTTTCCATGGTTATTATAACATTATTTAGCTCTTTCTGTCTCTGCTATGAGTACTATATCATCAGCAAAACTGAAGCTCATCGATAGCTAATATCTTCCAAATTCAATTAAAATTGACGTGAGGGATAAAAACCAAGTGTGAGATAAGAGCTAGGATATGCTTGGTAAGATACCAGCTTTCCCATTACTGCCCAAAAGAAAAAATTCCCGATTTTAGAGTTCAAATTTCGTTTGCAGGCGTCTTTACGACCCATGTTAGCATGGAATAATTTTTTTTCCAGTTTAGGAAATATTCAGTACCAAGCAAAAACCAGGAATGAACTGTTGGTGATGAAAAACAGGTAAAACCATTCGGATGAACTTACCTCCGTTCCATTTCCTCTACTCTTAAAACATGAATTGACTTCCGTGGCGGACTGGAGGCAGAAGTGCTATCAAAAAGAAACAAAGTTGCACTTCCCTTATGCCCCCGACTGTCTGGAACCCAAAAACAATATAGACAAACGAATTTTGTGCATCCCAGACAAGGGAGAGGACTATTATTGTGGCATTGTTTTGAGTATGATATATCATACGCTGGGCAGTAATGCGTTAAGGTTTTTGGCCCTTAGTTTTGAAGTTTGAGACCATCCAAAATGCGGTCTTCAGAATCAATCCACCTTTATTTCAAGACGTTTATATATCATGCCAGAAATCATTGAGGACATTTACTTGATGGAAAAATACAAAATCACTCTTTCTTGCACGAAAGATCATTCAATAATCTGCGAAGTTACACTGATTCTTCACATTCCGATTAGGTACATCGACCTACCTCGAAGTCTATTGCGATCGTTTGTTACACTTGAGTCTTTCGTCGACCGGCGGCAACTCAACGAAAGAGCTGGATGAGATAGCAATTGACTCTAGTCCTATTGTTCTCTCCGCTGAGTAGGCCGCTATTTCCAAAGGGATAAAATGCCAAAGGGAGGGCAGAGATTTAATCCTGCTATCTTCCATTCTGCAGCCGTTGCCAATACTCGCTTTACAATGCAGGGTGAGGACTACGCGAGAGGTGTCTCCATTGCAGCTCCTGCGAACAAGTGAATGTCGGTGGGCGTTCCCGGCGCATTCTCAAACACGGCGTGATTTGCACCTTTTGCCAACACCTGCACATCTGTTCGCTTTTCCATATCCTCCTCGAAGTGCTAAATACCACTGTTTTGATTAGAGATGCAAGGCATTCATGATAGCTCGAGGCATTTCAGTAAGCACTCAGAAATAAATGCTTAATTCGCGCGTTATAAGGTCACAATTTCGAATAGAAATATATGGATGAGTAGAGTATGAGAATAACATTTTTGATTTTGATGTGAAGTCGGAATAAAAACAGATTGCGCTCGAAAGGCTAGAAAATCTCTTTGAAAAGTAATCAAATTGTTCCGTACATCGTACTCAATCAGCAAGTTCAGTTTTTAATATTTTTTTAAGAATCCACTTAATTGCCGATCTAAATGCATTCGTGCTGTAATGTTGCATGCAATATTTAATATCCTCGCATTGAAAATTTCCGTGACAAGAATAAACCTTTAAAATCGAGAAGCGGTCATAGTAAATAGGCTGTCATATACAACCACGTCGTAGCTTACACCATTGTTTATGTCATATTCGTGTATTTCTTGGACTATGCTCTGCCACAGTTAAGGCTCCCAACATTCCTTCCCTCACAACACTTAGCCGTCGTACTAGAGCACGACATTCTCAGATGACTCCTCCAAATGATCCTCGTCGTAACTCTTCTTCATCTCATCTACATCTACATAATATCCTAAAATCCATCATAAATGTGGTAGGGGGTGAATAAAAACCAAACATGCATTAAATATCATGCATAAAAAGGGTTAGTTACTATATTCTGGTCAATACTGCACTATATGAAAAAGATAAAAATATCAAGCGAGCATGCAAAAATATTGCTGTTACTTGGGGTACCGTAAAGCCCTTACACCAACATACAACTTACTATGCTATTTATTGATACACTTGTATTTATACCATTGAATATTTTTACAGCTATTCATATCCCTAATTATACGAGGAAAGAAGGACCATTGGAATCTGTCAGTGCGGCAATAGTTTATCTAATTTTATGATTGTTTCTGATGATTAATGACGATGAAGATTTTATGATTGCTCTAATTTTATGATTATGGTTCAGTTTACTATAGTAAGTTGGAGTTAACAAAATATTTTTAACGCCATCACTGAAAATATGGTCTTTGAATTTATTTAAGAGATAGAGTCTAAATTTTAACTTACTGTCTGATAATGATTCCCATTTTAGTCCATGTGATAGAATGGTTACGCTAATATAGTTATCGTAACAACCTTATATATCCAAGTATGAGGTTGATCTATATTCATCCTTTCGCTCTAATCAAGTATCGCAGCATGACCAAGGAAACCAGGCCCGCTTGCATTCCCGACTGGACCATCGATCGCCAGAGTCATTCAGGACTCAATCCCACTTCCCCGCAAAACAGTTGTTCCAGCATCACATGTCAGCTGCAGTAAGGCCGTAACCTTCCTGTCCGGGAAAAATTTCACTTCTAAGGTGCAACGGTCTGCATTCTTATGGCGATATCCGGAAGTAAAAATTAAATGAATGATCATCATCATTGGTCAACAACCCTAGGATTGGTTTGACGCAGCTTACCACTCGATTCTTCTATCGTCCAGCATCTTGATTGTGACGTAATTCTTCTATTTTACATCCTTCAAAACCTGTTACATGTATCTCATACGAGACCTGCCTTTCCTTCCCGTTCACTTTTCCCTCGACGATTGTCTTCATCATGTCTCATGATATATATGACCGATTAAGTTGTCCCTTCTTCTTTTTAAAGTTTTCTGCAGACTTCTCTTTTTTCTCACTCTACTTAGGACTTCCTCGTTACTTACTCGGTCGATCCATTTAATCTTCATCGTTCTTCTGTAGCCTTACATGTCGAATGCTTTTACCCTTTTCTTCTCCGCTGCTGTCATCGTCCATGCCTCACTGCCGTAAAGAAAAATGCTCCAGATATATGTTCCGATAAATTGTTTCCTCACTTCTACACTTGTATTTCCAGCCGTAATTAGATTCTTCTTTTGAGAGAATGCCCTCTTTGCCTGGGCTATTATACTTACTATTTCTTTCTTGTTTCGTCCATCGTTGGTTACT
This sequence comes from Platycnemis pennipes, assembly GCA_933228895.1. Taxonomy (NCBI): domain Eukaryota; kingdom Metazoa; phylum Arthropoda; class Insecta; order Odonata; family Platycnemididae; genus Platycnemis; species Platycnemis pennipes. The sequence goes on from OW121856.1 coordinate 17,828,488, forward strand.
CGGCTTCCTAGGCAACAGAACTCTTTCACCTCTTCAAGTTTTTGTTTTCCTAGTTTGCCATTGGTTTTCGCCTCTTCTTTCTAGCTGCACACCAATATCTTAGTCTTCTTTTTAATTATCTTCAGCTGATATCTTGTTGTTGTCATTTCCATGGTTACAAGAGTCTTCTTCAAATCCCTCTCTGTCTGTGCTATGAGAGCTATGTCATCAGCGAAATGCAGCAAGCTTATTCTTTCTCCATGGATAGTCACTCCAGAAGACTTCTCTTTGATTTCGTTGATGGCTCTCTCGATGCCAACATTAAAAATTAGTAGAGACAGTGCACAGCCTTGTCTCACTCTTTTCCTTATTCTCGCCTCTTCACAGCTGGGTCCAGATTTAATCACAGCTACTTGGTTTTTGTACAGACTGTGTATAATTCTTCGGTCACTGTAGCACACTCCAATTCCCTTCAGAATTCCAGGCATTGACTCCCAATCCACGTTGTCAAAAGCCTTTTCTAAATCCACAAATGCAATGAAGGTCAGTTTGTTTTTCTCCATTCTCTTCTCTATGATTAGCCTCAGGTCCTAAAGGGCAAGAATGAATGCCAAGGGGTATTAAACGAATAGCCACCATAAATCGCTTTTTTGAAAGCTACTGCTGGCAAACATTTCTCTCATGAATATGGTAGATAGCAGCGGCAGTTACTTTTGGGAAACGACTTAAATTTCCATTGGCACAACTAGCGTAAGGTGAGTGGTAGAGTATAATTTAAAGTTTTAATGAGGGAGAGAAGGAAGAATTAAGTAAAATGCTGCTTTGGCATTAGGTTATCTGTAACGATAGGTGCCAAAGGATCCACATCTTATCACATCTTATTAGACGGGCAGAGTAGTTAAGTGGGAATGGACTCCACACGGAACTCAAGAAAAGACTGGAATCGCTCTTCCGAAACTGGGATTCGCACACAGTCCCTTAGGATTGAAAGCCAGCATCCAGACTACGAAGCTTACCTTGGCCATTTCATGCACCCCACCCTCATTCAATGGCAGCAATAATAGTATTATGACTGGTTATCAGGTGCTCCAACAGCTAAGATTATATCGCACCCATTAGGCTGAAAACACTGGGAATTAGAAACTGTATCGTGAGAAACTGTTAAAATGATAAGAATGATGTTATTTTGCACCTTTAAGGCCTCACCTAGTGTATGCATCAAGAATGTGGGACACAATGAATAAAGATTTCATTCAGGATCTTAATAAGATACAAAAGAAATCATGAATTTTGGAGACAATTCATTAAAACGTATAGAAGTGTCACGAGACTACTGTAAGAGCATGGTTTGGAAAACCTAAAGACCAAATTTTTTTTGAAAGGTTAAAACATGAAAAATTCACATTAAACAAGCAAGAGAATGTCATAGCAAACATATTTCTACCCCCACATTGCATTGGCGGGACATTTAGGAACAAAAAATTAAGAGAAATCCACTGTTGTACAGAGAGATACAATAATTAACTTTTCCCAAGACAGCCACACGACTAGACTCAAAAAAAGCATACACGATTCTTTCAAACACGTTGTATGCAATACTTCATCAATGATTAGCAAATCTTTTCATCTATATGTCATTTTTACAGTTTACAGTGACCTACCACCCCACCTCACTCGCCCTTGCGGTTGCTCGCAGGGTAGAATGTGTATATACTGTTGCTTCATCTATGACAACCATAATACCCATGCCAGGGATAGGAGTCAAACCCGCAACACTTGGGTTGGCAGTCGTCACTTTACCGATCCCATTTGTAATATTATTTAGACAGCCGTATCCGAAAGCCAAGTATGATTCGGCAAATCATTCTTGGTGATGATGTATACCAGACGTACAATACAACATGCTTGGCAAAGAATACTTCATATTCTGACTGTCTACGGTAAGGAGCGACGTTAAGCAGTAGTGACAACATAAAAAACGACTAGTTATAGTGAAACAGGATAGAGGGCAACATCTATCAAATGTTTAGATCGGAAGAAAAGGCGATTATGCGTATATTAACCTTTTCAATGATATGCATATTAATAATTATGAAATACGAAGTAAAAACTTGATACTACACACATTTATAAGTAGCCAACAGCTCCGCCATATTTTGTTATTCTAGCCAACAATGCTTCGAAGCCAACATGGAAGCGTGCTTCTGTGCTTTGGCTTCGTACCATGCTTCCCCCAGAGTGCTTCGCGTTCGGACATGGTTCGGGTGTTTCCGACGATACCCCACTCCACCTGGAAACAAGCATTGTAGCATGCTTAGCGCTAGAAGCACACGTTTCGGACAGGGCTAATGTCTGCAAATATCTACAGAGAATCTAACTTCTAATCAGCAGCTATGCTGTTGTGTTAAAACTTGGCAATTCATCCCTTCGAATTATTTTAAGGAGAAGGCGTTCATAAGGATATACATCTACAACTACATAATACCCTGTAAGTCACCATAAAGGTGCGTGGCAGAGGGTGAACTCACACCAGACATGCTTTAAGCATCATGCACGAAAAGGATTAGCAATAATATTATAGCCTTCTATACTTCTATACTATAGCCTATATACTTCACAACTTAAAAAAGATAAAAAGATCAAAGCAAGTATGCAAAAACATGCTGTTAGTTGGGTTAGCTTAAAGTATTTATGCCTATGCTATCCATTGATTCAATCGTATTGGACATATTTACCGCTATTCATATCCCAAATTGTACGAGGAAAGAAGGACGTGTTGAATCTGTCAGTTTGGCAATCAATTTCTCTTATTTTGTGATTATGGTCCAGTCTACCATAGTAAGCTGGAGTTCGCAAAATATTTTTAAAGTCATCAGTGAAAATATTATCTTGGAATTTATTTAAGACATTAAGTCTGAATTTGAACCACATAGTATTTTTTCAGCTATATAGAGCTTCTAAGTCACACGAAAGATAGATGCAGATTGTTATCTGACGTTCTGAGAGACAAAAGGAATCATAACTTGCATGGCACTGAAAGCAACTAACTAAGCCAAGCTCCTAAAACTATCCTCCGATTTTTACTGCGCGCTCACTTTTGAAAGCGATCACCCTTTCTAGTTCCAACGTACCCGCACTCCATAAAAGCTACGAGTCTTGGGGGTGAATGTTCGCTACGACGGCAGGAATAATTTTATGACCCATTGTTTCCATTTCGTAATGCAGTCCCTGCCTAATTTGTAGATATATCACGGTACATTGAAAATTTCATTAAATGTTTTAGCTATGGACGTGACATGAAGCATGAAGTTGGAAGTAATTAGGAATTGCATTGACATTTTGGAGACTGAACAACAAACTTCACCCAAATGTTGGCAAACATCTATAGCATGTTTTAACTCTTCACAATACACAGAAACTAGGATGAACGGCAATCAATTGTACTAGAATTTCTTGCGTCGAAGAGTCTTGGAAAGAATTTAAATTTAGTTTATGGAATGATGATGATACGCAAGAACTTCTGCTCTATTTTTTCATTCCACTATTATTCATTACCTTAAATTCAACAAAATTACACATATTATCGATATATACACGTGCTCCATTTTTTACAATATATATGACCTCTTTATCTATTTTAGGTGTTTAACACTGAATGATAATCTAATAATTATGCATTGAAAGGAGCGATGCAAATTCCTCGAGAAAATTGAACCTAAATTTTAGCTGAAGTCAGTTAATGTCCTTTTGTTATTTGTTCACTCCAAATTCATTTAAATTTCTAAGAAAAACTTCCAATGATACCTCACAAAAACACGTGATTATTGCAAGCTCTATATTATATATTTAGCTACATTAGCATTTCCAATGTGTGTTAATTATCTTTCCAACCTGTGTATCTTAATATATCTTCCTCTATAATTTTTAATCCACCGAGTGCCTATGAAACCGCACTAACTCTTAACCTTTAACGGAAAAAGAGCAATATTGATCTATTATTCAATGAAATACCCTTGGCTATTAAGTAGTGCCTATGTAAGTATACCATTAATTAGATCTTTTCATATAAACAAGATTTATTTGCGCGCTTATAGTAGATAAGGTAATAAATATTCTACAATTTAAAACTTTTCTTTTTCGTGCAGCGTCAACGGCAATAGCATTAGTATTTCGCTCTTTACGTAGAAGGATAAATCTCCAAGGTCACAACAATTATGGGCATTTGGAAAAATGAAAAAAGGTGAGTGAAACGTTTGAACAACACTCATAAAAATCCAATCAATGATAGCAACCTATTAATATCCTATTGGACCCTGAGAGTGTGCTTGGGCAGGTTAGTTTCCATCGACAAAACCTGAGTGAGGGAATGTATGCGCGAGTAAATTTTGCTCAATTAAATTTCAATATAAATTACTACCCTTAACACGTACGTGGTTTTGGTTCGGAAAGACTTCTTGCTATCTCTTTGCAAAGTATGTTTTTGTCTCAAGTTATAACTTTCCTAATACATTGCTTTCTCCGTGTGTCTCCCTACCTCTTCTTTAATATTTTCCGATTACTATTTTTACCTTGTCCTTCCTCGTTCATTTTCAGCCTTATAGCATACTACATATTTTAACATCGTGAATTTAGATTTTTTAACTCTATAGAATACAAAACTTGGTCCTTAAAATATCATGTGTAAATGAAGGGTAACGAAAAAGAGGAAATGCATCACTCTTCTCATTTGGCGTGAAGCGGACCGGACCCTATCTCCGTTATTCTTCAGCGTTAAACCGATTGGATGCAACTACGCCCAGGAAGGCAGTATGGTACACTTCAATTGAGAAATTATTTCGACCATAACGACGAGGCGAAATGTATACCTTAGCAAGGTTAATTGCCCTTCTTCAAGATATCTACGAACCAGTCCCAAAAATCGCACCTTTCCAGTTCATTCTTTGCCTATACTTTCTCTTCACTATATGGGTACGCCGTGTATTTACTTCAAAAGGTTATTCTGACTTTTGCCATGCAAAATGAAAATACAACTCTATATAAATATCCATGATATTATCACAAACCGTCTTTACTTCGATTGATTTCTGTGCAGTATTTCTGACAGTGAAAATCTTAATTAAAATTTGTTAAAAAACTGATTTAAACTTTTAAATGTAACACAAAGAACTTTTCTTGCCCTTCAATGAATAATTTATCGAAGAAAGGGGCTGTATATTCGACCTTGATTGCCTACATTTCAATAGAAATGAATTTGCAAAACAATTTTCACCTTAAAAATTAAAGGTCAGTCGTAGAACCTTTTTTTTCGAATCTGAGACACTGTATTAGTAGATGAAATCACAAGGGCGATGGCTTTCTAAAAACCGTTTGACACGGTCCGATTCAAAGACCAGTCAATTACAAATTGGAGGGTGGCTCACTTGATCCGTAACGATTTCCGGCCCAAACCCACAGTCTCATCGACAATCTTTAATACAATATTTCCTTGTAGAACAAGTTCCATATTCTGCTGGCTAGTAGGAGGCTAAAAATGTCGTGTCATAATGGCCAATACAACAAAACCTATTGATGCTGCTTCTACGGCATTAAATTTCAAGGCAAGCTTAAGCAAATTTACTATACAGATACTTCTATCGAGAATATTTCTTTACGGCAGTGAGGCAGGGACGATGACAGCAGAGGAGAAGAAAAGGGTGGAAGCATTCGAAATATGATGTTACAGAAGAATGATGAAGATAAAATGGATCGACAGAGTGACAAGCGAAGAAATGCTAAGAGGATTGTGAGAAAAGAGATGTCTGCTGAAAACCTTAAAAAGAAGACGGGGCAACTTAATAGGCCACATCTTAAGACATGATGGCCTGATGAAGACAATCTTCGAGGGAAAAGTGAACGGAAAGATTGGAAAAGGCTGAGATATATGGTTGTGAAGGATGTAAAAGAGAAGAATTACGTCAAATATGAAGAGGTTGGCCGACAGAAGAATCGAGTGGAGAGCTGAGTCAAACCAACCCTAGGATTGTTGACCGATGATGATGAGACATTTCTAAAACTTATAGTAATAAATAATAATTTTATCACCATCTTTTTCCTCACCGTCATCTCGTATGAACTATACCAGCGCATCGCGATGTTCTTCCTTTAATGTGGGATGCACATGCGGGATATATGAGCCTTGTTATAACAAATACTGGGTCCAATATTGGTGTCTGTAATGCCAAACATACTGCTTAACTTTTCACCCGATATTATGCCAAATGTTTGAGCTAATTTATTGGCTAATCGATTGCACCGCAACTAACGGGATTAGGGCACAAAACACGATTAAAAAGAACATAATTCTGGGTCGCATCGTCTTTCTCGCTCCGCGTCCAAACGGGCGACGACCCCAGTGCAATCACGGCGGGTGCAATCTCAGAGGGCACCTACACCGTGACGTAAGGAGCCTGCTCCCGGGAGAGTGAGGTGCCGGGGTCTGGCGCGGTGCTCGCATGGGAATGCCATCTCGGCATCTCCATCCCATTGGTATTTGCCGGATGTTTATGCATGGATGCCTCTACGCGCAGTCGAGAAGGAATACCGACGGATTATTTTTGGCAGCTGATTCACTGATAAGATCACGTGCACTCGGTACATACGCGTGCCTTCAAGAATTCATTACCTACTGCTTATCAACGAATAGGGATGAATTGAAAGACGATTCGACGCGTCCCGCTAAAGCGGGGTCACTAGAAGCGACGGCATGCCGCATAAGAAACAAGAATTAGCAAAACAGGCTGACTGTCTGATTATTCCATTTTACATTCAGGTTAAAAATACATTAGCAAAAGGAGCATTCACAATACAAAGATAAAAGGTTAGTTAATTCGAAGTAAGGAAACGAATTAAATATCAGAAAAGAATTTGGCAATGAACAGTGACGCTTTATAGCCGCGAATATCGGCCTTCAAGGGATGAGTATGAAAGTAGACTGATGGGTCTCAAGATGTGGTTAAGAAGGAGAATAAAGAAGTTAGGGAAACAGACGATGAAGTTTTAGTCTAGTGGGAGAGAATACAAGGAGAATAGGAGGCGGATGGATTGAAATGGAGGAAGTATCGAAATAAATTGGTTTTCTGTGACTAAGGAGAGAAGAAAGATATGAGGGGGAGAGCGAAGAAAAGATTTTGGCCTCTGGAGAGCATACACCTACATTTATAATACCCTGAAAGCTACCTAAAAGGTGTGTAGCAGGGGGTAAATCCTCACAAAACATACATTTCATATCATGCATGAAAAGGATTAATTATTATATTCTAGTCTATACTTAGTAATTGAAAAAACGATAAAAAATAGCGAAGCAAGCGTGCTAAAACATGCTTTAGTTGGGTTAGCTGAAAGTCCTCATACCAACATGCAACCGCCAATGCTATTAATTGACAGTCTTGTCTATTGGATCTATACTATTGGATATACGTACAGCTGTTAATATCCCTCATTGTACGAAAAAATAAGTAAATTTTGAATAAGTCAGTTAGGCAATCAATTTCTCTAATTTTGCGTAATTATGGTCCACTATACATATTGAGTTGGAGTTCACAAAATATTGTTAGTGTCATCAGTGAAAATATTGTCTCAGAAATTATTCAAGAGATTAAGTCTAAGTTTCAACCTACGCTCTGATAATGATTCCGATTTTTGTTTATCTAAAACACTGGTTACCAGTTTCCCAGTTAATATAGTTATCATGCCGGCCCTTTACAAATATTGCCGATGAACGTAAACGGGAGATAGAAGATGCAGAGTTTATGAGAGGCGTAATATGGAGCATCAATAGTACTGAATTATTAGAATGACATTGTTGTACGGAGGGGGTAGAGAAGGCACGAGAACCCCAAGAACCGATAGTTATTCACCTTTCTATGGCATCTAAAAAGACCGCATATCCGTTCGAGAACCACCCTCAAAGTGCGTCACAACCAAAACAGTGGAAGGAGGTTCGGCGAACTGTGAAACTGGCTGGAATGGAGGCACTGACGTGGTACAGAATACGTAACGTCACGCAGATACGATTCTGCACGCAAAACACGAAAGACTCCAAGAAGGAAAAGAGTCACTTGCACACACCATTCAGTAGCAGAACTGACTACTAACTTCGAAGTCGAGTACCGTAAATCAGGGTTACTTGGACCCTGAGGGGTTACTTGAACCCAAATTGATAAAGTGATTGAAGTCTTTCCTGGTGCCGCTTTATTGTAATATTCGACGTAGTTCATAGGTCACCCACTAGGTGCAAGAACTGTGCAGTCCCTAGTACACCTATAGTAGTTCCACGAGTTGTCACTGGGGTATAATGGAGGTCATTGTAATATTCAGGGAGTAATATTATAACACGTGTTCCATTTTTCCCGCTCCACAACTTCTGTCTCCAATGTGCGGACAATCGATTATTTCAATGAAGTAAGTGCACAGTTTAGTTCCTTAAACATTGTTTTATGTACCAAACAAATTTAAAGCTCGCGGAATATCTTGCATTCGTACTGTTTTATGTACTTTCAATGCAAATGCTTACCTGTAAGTAAGATTAAAAATGTTATTCATCAAAGTATAGGCTGGCCTACTGATAACTGAATACAAGGGTTACTTGGACCCACAACCTGTTTGGGTCCAAGTAATCCCTAGATACATACCTTATCATAATAAACCAAAATAAAATACCTGTTACAGATAGTAAAAAGTTATTTTAAATTTTTACCCATTACAAAGTATGTATGCAAACTATTTACATTTTTTATTAACAGGTTTAAGACTCACTATGCCGTCTAAATACAAAAGATTGCCAGGGAGTCGAAAGTACAAGGATTTTGCCGATGACAATCTTGAACTATGCCTAAACGCCATTAGATCAGGTGCAATCTCCAAAAGGCAAGAAGAAGATTTTTTTAAACCAGCAGGTCAATCATAAAACATAGGCTAAAATATGTTGAGGTCGGTTGAGGTTCTGTAATGTTAACGAAGCTCTTCTTTTTTTCTAATTCTTTGTGTTATTAAATTATTTTACGAAAAAAATAGTTCTTTAAATGAATATTTAAGTATTATTTAAATATCCCACATCTTACTTGAGCCCAAGTGAAGTTTATAATTCATTTTCATAGGGAAATAAAACATGGGTTCAAGTAACCCAACCGCAGGGCTACTTGAACCCAATTTCATTTAATTAAAAAAAACATGAATTACAAAAATATGGTAATAACTGTCATAAATAGGAAATATGCACAGTATATAAATAATATGTAAATATGAATATTGCAGTTCATGAGATATGTGGTTATCAGTACCAGTATTTTTTTCATGTCGTTTTAAAACAAAATATATAAAAAATAGGTAAAAAGGCACCACGGGTGCTATAAACCACCCGTGATGAAGGGTTGGGTCTCCTTCAACGCCGAGGCTCGGACTCCGAGTTCGGGTGCCTCCCAGGTACGGCACGAAACGAAAAGTGCTTTTTCGGGTCACATCCCTGCCTAAAATACGTACTCCAGAGGTTATAAACTTTCGATGAAGACAGTAAAAAATAATGGGAACTCGATTGCAAGTTAATGTGGGGAGAGGGGAATTGTCACATTGAAACCATAATATGAGTGACCACATTCATGTAAGAATTTAAACCAACTAAACTTCTTTGAATATAACATGCTACTAGAACCAAAATAGGGTGTTTAATCGCCCCAAACGTTACTGTCATGTCGCCCTATCAAGTTTTTATCAACTTAATTAATGAGTGTTAATTGTAATTCTTATACTAGCACGTATATACTACTATACATTATACTATACCATGCATGAGCACCTAAGGCTTTACTGGCCCGCGCGTTATCTACCTTAAGGACTTGAAGCTAAACCTACTGACAGCATGTTTTTGCATGTTTGCTATGCTATTTTTATATATTCTTAAATAGTGTAGTTTAGAACAGTATATAAATACTAATCCTTTTTTATGCATGATATGTTGCGCATGTTTGGTGAAAATTCACCCCCTGCCACACACCTTTATGGTGACTTGCAGGGTATTATGTACATGTACATGTACCTGACAGCCGTAGGTGGATTGCTTCAACAGATAAAATTATTGAGTTCCTCTAATATAACAAACACCGGTACATTCCATAAAGTCCACCGAAGCAAAATGCACACTCGCTTCTCGCTTGGGGACATCAGGAAATAAAAATGAAAGCATTTGACAAAAATTTCGGACACACGTTCTCATGATTGCCATGTGTTTTAATGACGAACGAATCGATACTTTTCAGTGCATCCAAACTGATAAAAATTAAAGAAAGACTAGCCACTACAGCCACATCGAAACCTACGATATCGCGATAGATTTTTCTGTCCATCAATGGATATATTATTATTAATCAGAAATGCTTGACATCAATTTGCTTCTGGATAAATCCAACTCGACACGACCATCATTCATCCGCCATACAAAACGAGCCTTTTGCAAGGGAACTACCACCTTACGCCTGTCATAATAACTCCCAGCGTGGAGCTCGTCGCTGCATCATCGTTGCATTCCCTGCTAAACGGATCCTAAACCCTCGAGGCGTACTCCGTGATAAGATCAGTAAACCCGTCTCCATTAAAAAGCCGTTAACCTGATTCACGCAAAAAAGGTTTCCCTAAACTGGTCAGGGAGGGTTGCTGCAACAAATCAATGACACCCGTCAGCGCCCTCGAGCAAGTGGGAGTGCGGCCGCCGGCTTATCAGACCGACGTGCACACGGATGAGGACACATTGTCCCGGGGAGGAGGGGTTGAATACCACTGGAGGCGGCCTTGAAGTGAGAAATTTTCCTTTATTCAGAAGATTACAGCGAGAATGAAGGGGAAAATTATGCTTAAAAGTTCTTATCGCATTTAAAGGCAGCGATGAATTTTTATTTTTCGAGGGAAACGAAGTATGAATATAATTTGCGCGCTTCGCCTGAGCTATCTATGAAAGAGCGAGAATGTCATGTTAGTTTTACGAGGGGGGGATCGGATTTATATGGTGGCCAGAATACTGGCCTCCCATCAATAGGGCTAGGATTCGAATCCCAGCACTGGCGGATTTTTATTGGTATACCGGTCCCTACTTGAGTGCCTAATGGAGGATATTTCAGGTTCAGTCGTCCGTCGGATGGGACGTTGAGCTGAGGTCCCCTTGGCATATTTCGTTTAGAGTAGGCTGATTACCAAGTCGGGTTTCTTTCCACCCTTCCTTCGTTCCTTGAACACTTCCACCTTCGCCCAGTTACCCACCTATTCTCTCTGGTGCAAATGACATCAGTTGTCGGTCTACCCCCAAATAACAACAACATACTTATGAAAGGGACGTTACATTACATTACTTTGCATAAATTAACAACCTAATGTCATGTCTACTATTTTCCTTGGGGTGGTAACATTGTGCCTCTAGAACTATTGTTGCATTTAAGTGGCATGTACACATACGGATTAGTACTTTCAGGTTGCTTGCATGGAAGTAAGAGTAAACGTATTGTCTCTGACTGATAATACATGCCTATTGATGGTTCACCCCATGCCACACACCATAGCGGTGGCTTGCAAGCTTAGGGTATTATGCAAATGATGTCATTTACCTACCTCCAGAAGGCTAGATATAGGCATAATAGGAAAAAATATTAATAGTGATATTGACAGTCAGAGACGAAATTAGTACCTCTCGCAATAATTAATCATTGGCAACGAGAGGGTGTGATTGATGTAGAAGAAATGGAAAACACGTCAAAATTTAGAATGATTTTTCCACTCTTGAGGAAGAAGGGCTACTGCAGGACAAGCAGCACCAGGGGAATTAAAGCGAAACATATAGGAAAAAAATATCAAAACATAGGTCCGCTCGCATGCAAGGAATACAAATGAAGGTAGGACCCTATTTCACATAGTGTAAAAATGAAATGTAGCTATAGTAAAAATTTTGGCTAATTCAGGATATAATATTGAATCGTTGAATTTCTGGTAGAAAACAGGACTGTAAAAAGATTTATAAAATAAAAATATTGCTTTGACTAAGCTTTTCGATTTAATAATGAAACTAGACACTATTTGTCCGTATTTGTGGTGACCAATTCTGGAGATAACAGAAAAATTCTCCCTCATTCACTTAGGTCTGCTTTGTTTTTTAATAATCTTATTCCCTACATTTAATCTTCTCCTTTACTCCAGTATTTATTGTGTCTCCAAAAGCCTACTTTCAAGGAGTAGTACATTTATTTGGAAGTATAGAGGCGTACTTTCTACCGACTTCACGGCGTACACATCCAAATGTGAGGCTTCCTGTGCTGCTTCCACAGGAAGACACTCTGTCCAATGAGAACGGCTAGGAGGAGTGGATGCCAGCCACGGTATTGCTGGGAGATGGCTTCTCTTCTCCAGGGTTTCGCGAGCGAGGGTATAGCGAGCAAGAAACGGAGGCATTCACAGCGCAGGTATATTAAAATGTACAATTTGAAGCGTCTCTCCAACATTCCCGAGCACTTTTGACAGGACGAACGCACAACATCAAGTTTGATGAGGCCAAATGGGGCTGTTTACCATATTGTTTTATTGCCGAATCTTATAGGGTTTGTAAAATGAAAAGGCCCGTATATTTCCTTGTTTTGATCCGTCAATTATTTCTCGAGTTATAAGCGGCGAAAAACTGATGTTTTTAACCCTTTCGGAAAAGTAGGCGTGGTCCTTCTTGGACTTCGTCCAATCACAACTGAGCCCGAGAAGCTACTTTGCCTTACCTCGCAATGGGGGGACACAGCTGACTCTGCCAATCGGAGCAGTTGGGACAACATCTGTGCGAGCAGAACTTCCGAGAACCCCTCTGCACTCCCTTCCCCTAAAAGCAGTCAAAGACGGGAGTAAAATGACGTCAATGATATCAAAGCAGCTTTTTCGGTGGCCGTCACCTTTTGCTTGTTAAAATTTTTGATTTATGAGTGAATGGTTGTGGTTAGAAGATTAATTTTTTCACAAAAATTCTTTTTCCGTTTCCATCAAACGATTTCGTGTACAAAATTGCGACTTCGGTTCCGAGTAAACGCCCCTATTAATCGCAAAATAAAGTCGCTATTTCCTACGTGTCATCAGAAAGCAATTGAAATCGTCACAAAACCCAGAAATTCCAACCGGAACAACAGCTGCACACTTTCCAGCGCATGGAAAGCTAAGAGCTCGGAAAGATAAGAGAATTGGACCAATCAGAGAGCACCTGACTCCAAAGGATGGATAAATAGGTAACTACGAAAGAAATGAAGCATCATCACTTCACCGACCTAAAGATGTCTGCTGCAACGGAGACGAAACTGTTGTTTGTACAAAAGGACAAACGCGGGCAGTACACCTAGAAGACAAGAATCTTCCCCTCTGATCACCATCTGCATCTGAAGATGGGTGCTGATGCAAAGAGCCACCACAGTGGGGAGCATTCACTATTTTTTATAACTCTTTCAATGAGAAATTTAGTAGCTAAAATGTACTTACTAGGCGATAATTTTGCTGAAGAATTAAATTGTCTTACAAAAATATTGCTCCTTAAAAATTGTACGATTTTGGCTGATTAGAAACATGAAAGTCATCGCATGACGCTACGGCACGTAATTATAATAACCTACTGTATTTCAATTTTTTATTTAAGTAGTATTGATCGTAGTATGAATCTTTCTATGTTTATAATACCTGTATAGTGCCCGGTTTGCTTTCACTCCGAAAATCTCTTCTACTACAAAGCAATTGCTGTTTTTTTTAAGAAGAATGCCACCATAAGGGAATCAACCAAAAGGCATATTGTCGGATTGTGCTTTTTTAAATCGCTTTTCAGTCTTTGTTACGATCACGGGATGGCTAAAATCCGCAACACAAAATATTCACTTCGTTTTCTTCTAAAATATATGCCTTTTTCCCAGGCAATATGGAACTTTTACCGTGCAGTAATGTCAGAAGACATTTCAGGTCACGTGTTTTTGTCAATGTTTGGGAAAATTTAAATAGCTTTTAATAAACTTTGGCATTAGCATAGTCATTTAAGTTTTACATTTCAATTTGTGAGAAAATTTCATTATAAGTACATCACCAACACTCGAGAAACAAATTCCATGCATATTCCCTATTAGAAGGAACAGCTGCATGAGTAAACGAAACGGCAAAAACTCGGCATTCATCCCTCACACATAACTTTTTAAGCTCAGGAGTAGCAAAGAGTAAGTTAGTCCGTTAAAACTTAAAATAAGTAAGAGATATCCGTAGTTAGCTGGAGAAGTTAAATTATACTTTTTTCACGTCCAAATGGAAATCAATATATGATTCATGATATAAAATTATTAATTATGATAATTATATAATCTTTACACCTTGTTTGGGTGTTTTCCAGGGACCTTTAATGGCAGGAATATTGATGCACTAGTGCTTTAACTTTTCCTTGCATATTAAGACAAAAAAAAACAAATAATCTTAACATTCTTTGTTTATTCAATGAAACCGTTATAAGCGAACTTATCAGTGAAAGAGGAAATGAAGTCAATGAAACCAAAAATAAAAAAGTTATGAGTCAAAATAATGATAATTCTGTGCAAATTAAGGTAATGTAAGACTAATGCAGTGTACACCATCGGCATGTATCCTTGGGGTGGTATCCAAGGAAGGCATGAAATAAATATAAACGTCAAACGTTTCACTTTCAACTGTTTCCCATACCGAAGCACACGTGTCAGGCACCCAGTACGAGGGGTGGCAATCCATGGTCGATCCATCTAGGGGCGTGTACGGTGAAAGAAGGTGACAAGTGTTGTTTGGCGGGTACGAGAGGGAGGCGTGTTAAGGGGAGGAACGGTGGTCACCCGAGGCGGAAGTGAAGAGTGCCTGTAGAGGGGTGGCGTCTGCACGTGAGGGAAGCGGTAGGAACCGGATGTTGTCGTAATGGGCGGACGCTGTGCAGAATAATGGCAAAGCATCGATGCGTCAGCAAGGGCAACAGCTTCAATTTGGCCAAGGGAGCTGAGATAACCAACAGGACAAACTAGAGATGGGTTGAATAGCAGGTTTCTCGAGTTCGAATATCGAATCATGACTCGAATATCTCTAATTTCGAATACCTCGAATAATAGATTTGCAATTGACATGCTCAATGCTATTCTGGCAGTTAATTTGCTTCCTATTGAAGTAAAAAGCTGAAAGTTATTTAAATATAAAAAAATTAATGAATGTTACAAAATGTCAAATATACAGTGTCCCATTGATCGTGTGCCATTTTTGACCTGTGATTTTAGACACTTTCTTTCGTGCCACATGGATGAAATTTGGTACCTGGGTAGAAAAAGGTTGCAAGTTTTGTTGAGTCTAAGCAAACTTTTATAAATGTGACCTTTTGACCTCGGAAATAAGGTCCAACCAAAAATCCAAAATTTGCCTTATGGGCTTTCAATTTTAAATTATTCGAAATATAAATAAGATTTTGCAAAATAATTCCGGTTCAGCCTTTGGATCAGCGCTCGTATGTTGTTAGTTTGTTAGTTATTTTATATTATTATATTATTAAATATTCATTAGATGAATATTAGCCCTTAAACAATCAAAATTATTTTTTAATTTGGTACTATGATTTCTGTAGTATTATTATTATTATTATTTATTGGCATTACTGTAGTAATATTTTCTTTTTTAGTACTATTATTTGAGAGAGGTGACCGATATACGAAGTCATTGCGCCAGAGAGGACAGGTGGGTGAAGGTAGGAGCAATCAGGGAACGGAGGAAGAGTGGAGAGAAACCCGGCGTCGGCATTTGCTATTAAGTAGAGGCACCAAGAGAACAACGGCTTAACGTCCCATCCGACGGACGAAGTACTGAACTCGAAGTACTCTCCACAAGGCACTCCAGTAGAGACCAATATACCATTGAAAAATCGAGCCCGGAACATCCGGATGGGAGGCAAGCACCCTAGTCACCACACCAACCCGATACCGCTCGTATGCACGAACGAATGAAAAGTGGTAATCCTTCGAAGAAAGGACGGTTGGCCATCCTCATAAGATGAGACAGATAATGTGTAAAGAAAAGCCCCCACGAATAGGTTTCCGGGGAAAAACATCAGCAATTGGCTTGGTCAGAAGCAGAAGGAAGTGATGCTTCCCAGAAAGTGATTGGGCCAATTGAACGATGTCCAGAGACACTCGGGTGAGAGTCCGGGAGGAAAAAGGAGTTTCCGCCTCCGACACAATTGGTTCAAGCAGAGAGGCACACGACTTCTTGGACGGACAGTAAAGCGGTGATTACAAATCATTAGTGGTTTAAGTGCGCATAATGAGAAAGAAAGATAATTAAAGGCACAAAATGAAAAGCGACCATTTTTCCTAAGTCTCAAGTGTGGATGCTGGATGGAAACATATGCATGAATGTATGTATGGCAACATGTAGGTGCATGAATTAATCCCATAAATACTATAGATACTAACAACCTAGATGCATCAGACCCTATAGTTGCTAGTTTGCATGTCAGTAGTGCATGCTTGATGATCTTCACCCCCTGCCACACACCCTCGCGGTGGCTTGCAGGGTATCGTGTAGATGTAGATGTAGATGAGCATCGGATATTTGTGACTGGGAGAGGATAATGGCAGCAAAGATCATTACCGTAAAATATATGTCTGTAATTGCGAAGTTTTTAAGAGAATGGATAAAAAAGTGAAGAGAAACGTGGCGTCGACATGATCCTACTCTTAGTATACCTACGTCTACGTAATATCCTGGGCGCCACCGCTAGGGTGTGTGGCAGGGGGTGAATTCACACCTAACACGCACTACTTACAAGCAACTAAGAGGTACAGTGCTACTATAAGGTAGTACTACTAGGCTACTAGTATAAGGTTACTAGTATAAGGTTACTAGTATAAGTTGCTTGCAGAAAAATTCCGTAAAGCAAAAAAAGAAAAACAAAATATTGTTACTTCTTCAGCGTCGCCATAATGTCACATCTTGTGCTATTTTTCTGTGTAGTTTCTATCCCTATTTAGTCATATTTCAGAGTGAGAACTGTTTTCAGTATCATCCCTTCAAAAAAGGATACCACTAGCAAAGCATAACATGCTGCCGTGGTTTCTTCCACGTCATCATCGGGGTAATGAACGATAAAGGACCCGGGCCAGCCAAAGTCCTTCACAGGAGTTGTTTTCTAAATTTTCTGTAGGTGGCCAGGCGTTTTCATGCGTGCCAACAATTCTGCGACTGAACAAGTGGCAGCTTATTTTATATTTTACTCGAATACTAAAACAGTTATTGGCAATTCAAACTGGCGTAATTCAGTTTTCAATAACTTAGAGGACAAATATTGTTCATAGAACGTTTTTGAGAGACCAAGTGATTCTCCAAACAATTCGAGATGCTTTGCATTGTTTACGGTTTTTTTTCATGACAGTGAGGCATGGACAATGACAACAGCAAAGAAGAAAAGGGTATAAGCATCAGGATGAAATCAGGTGGTGCTGAAGAAGAGTGACGAAGATTGAATAGATCGACCGAGTGAGTAACCAGGAAGTCTTAAGAAGAGTGGGAGAAAAGAGAAGTCTCATGAAAACCCTAAGAAGTTGATGGGACAAGTTAACCTACATCTACATCTACACGATACCCTGCAAGCCACCGTGAGGGTGTGTGGCAGGGGGTGAAGATCACCAAGCATGCATTACTAACATGCAAACAAGCAACTATAGTGTCTTAATCGGCCATATCTTAAGGCACGATGGCCTGATGAAGACTATCGTCGAGGAAAAAGTGAATGGGAAGAACGGAAAACGCAGGTCTTGTATGAGATAAGGGTATTGAACAAGTTGTGAAGGATGTAAAAGAGAAGAATTACGTTAATATGAAGAGGTTGACCTATAGAAGAATCGAGTGAGGGGCTGCGACAGACCAATCCTAGGATTGCTGACCCGATGATGATGATTGCATTGTCCCACCTGGTGATAGTGACACCTTTATGATATCATTTCCTGGCTTATCTGATGAGGTTCCCGCTTCCTCGCAGCCAACGGAGCATATCAGGCGCGGACGCTGTCCCCTCACCCCTCAATTGAAATACCTACGCGAGCATTGGACGTGCCCTTTGGGGAGATGGACGGGTGCAGCAGGTCGGCCGTGGAGGACTGTTGCTTGTCAGGCCCTGACACTGTCAGGGCCGGTCGCATTGCACCATGAGCCTCAGGCATTCTCCTTCCTACGTGCCTCTCCCATGATTCTCCACGGCACGTACAGGGGCCCAAAGGTCAGCGCGACAGGCGACGGCGACCCGAAATATTTCGGGCAGACAGCAGCCAACACACCGAGATACGCTAGAGATCAGCGGGGATAGTTCGAAGTGGTTGAAAAGTCATTTCCAGGAATAAACGAGATTATCCACTGATACTTTGTACCAAGCATGAGTGTGAGCAGCGGGTGACACCATACCAGAGTTGCATTACCATCGAGTAAACAATCCTATTGTTCGAATTCAATGATCACGTACTAGCCGTGAAAACTTTAGCGGCGTTACCCGCTGAAATTGCACAATAGCAAATATTCCACAGAGAAAAAATCATTCTCTGGATAATCTCGTCCGTTCCTGGAAATGACTTGCCAACCACTACGATCTGCCCCCGTTGATCTCTGATCGTTGATATTCTGTAAGTCATTATACCTATGTTCATCGGTGGTTCATCCCATTTTAGCTCTGATAAAGGAAAAAATATAATTTCCGAAACGCCGGCCAAGTAGTTCTATTTCATCAGTTTCATAATGACCTAACTCCCGAAAAAAACATTTATGTATTTAAAAAGAAGTCTGGAAATAAACTTACTACATATTTATTTTTAAGGTTAATGCATGGTTTTTAATTCTTCATCTGATGTATAGCGTATAGCCACCAACAGTCATAAAGGAATATGAGATTTGCTTTGGTAATATGCTGTACCTACTAAGTGAATGTTCCATGTTTCCTGGGTTTTCCTTCACAGCAGTGTAGTGGTTATCAGCAATAAAATTATAGCAAGTATTCCACAGAGAAAAAATCATTCGCCTTGACCGGGACTCGAACCCGAACCCCCTTATTTCCGGCCAGGCGCTCTACCAGTGTTCGTGTTTAGATTCACAGGGTTTGTGTCCCGGTCAAGGCGAATGATTTTTTCTCTGTGGAATATTTGCTATAATAGTGCAATTTCAGCGGGTAAAGCCCCTAAAGTTTTCACGGCTAGTACGTGATCTTTGAATTCGTTATAAGTAAGCACCTTAGTGTTTCAACGTCGGCTTTAACCTCGTGGATGGTGGCGCCATGCACACGACTTCGGCTGCTTTGTGACATTGATATGTCTAGCAGTCCGGGAACATCTTGTTCCTTTAGAGCTCTATATTTTCCACAGAGAGAGAGAGGACGCCTTGGTAGCTCAACTGGTAGAGCACCTGGCCGAAAATCAGGGGGTCCGGGTTCGACTCCCGGTCAAGGCGAATGATTTTTTTCTCTGTGGAATACTTGCTATAATCCTATTGTTGATAACCACTACACTGCTATTACTGTGAAGGAAAACCCAGGAAACATGTAACATTCACTTAATAAGTACAGCATATTACCAAAGCAAATCACATTTTCCTTTATGACCGTTGGTGGCTACACGCTATACATCAGATGGAGAATTAAAAACCATGCATTAACCTTAAAAATAAATATGTAGTAAGTTTATTTCCCGACCTCTTTTTAAATACATAAATGTTTTTTTCGGGAGTTTAGGTCCTTATGAAACTTATGAAATAGAACTACTTGGCCGACGTTTCGGAAATTATATTTTTTCCTTTCTCAGAGCTAAAATGGGATGAACCACCGATGAACATAGGTATAATGACTTACAGAATATCAACGATCAGAGATCAACGGAGGCAGATCGTAGTGGTTGACAAGTCATTTCCAGGAACGGACGAGATTATCCAGAGCTACTTTGTATCAAGCACAACGGTGAGTGGCAGTGGGTAACACCGCACCAGAGTTGCATTATCACCGAGTAAACAATCCTATTGTTGGTAACTACTACAGTGCTTTCACTATGAAGAAGTTCAACAAGGATATGTAGAACATTTACACTCAATACAGCATCCTACCAAAGTAAATCGTATTTTCTTTATGATTGTTGGTGGCTATATGCTATACATCGGATGGAGAATCAAAAACTATGTATAAATCTTAAAAATAAAGTATTAAAAATTAAAGTTGCATATTTATATGAATCTTTTTCTGAAAACAATTGCCGCGAAAACAAAAGAAACAAGCCTAAAACTATATTAACTATTTACTTTCTTCTATCGCATCGCGCAGCAAATAAAAAAATACAAACTTGATACTACTGGGCAGGGAAAAGAAACTGCATGGAGAAATTAGGAGGAATCTTAAGACTGAAGAAAACATATGGGATAAAGTGGGGCAAAATTTTGCTTTTCAACGTATTCCTAATATTTCTTTAGCTAATTGAGCCAAGTCAGAGTATTAATTATGACATACGCGTGTAAATCACAAGCATATATATTCATGATAATATAAAAGTCAACCTTCCAAAGGTCCAATTAATATCCTTAGCCGACGGTGGCGACGCCAAGGCATCATGTCTGAAGGGAAATGTAGCTCAAAAAGCGGGAACAATGGAATTATGGTAGGTAATCATGTATCTGATCAAAGCCAATAATATTAATCAGCTAAATACCTACTTCGAAGTAAAGGAACATAAATGAGCATTGCTACATTTTGCACCAATTTAGGTTTCACTGCGTAATTCACGCTGAAAAGACTCGGCAATTCTATTTAGCGTCTGAAAGTAAAACATGATGAGGAAGGAATTAAAGCAGATTTTTTCTATTAAGTATATGTATTCTCATTTTTAATATGCATATGTAAGAGCCTGCGACAGTATTCTGATCCATTTCCTCATAACTAATTGTAGCAAATGAGTAGACTTATACAACCCTTCCACATTCCACACAAGCCATTCTTACACCCCCTACAACCAACCCTTCCTTAATAGTCCTGACCACCCTCCGCAATTGTAGGCGATTTTCGGGCCAGGCCTATGCGATCTTCAGAGGATAGATATGGCAAAGAATTGAGTATTTTGATGAGCAAACACTTTGATCTAAAAGAGTGCCTATTTCATTTTTACTTTTCTTTCGCAAGTGATAATTTTTTTGCATGTGCTACTACCTAGACTTTTATCGAAATTATATTTTAGATCCAAATATATATGCTACACATAAATTCTATCAGCATTAAATTACTTTGTAGCTACGTTGATTACTTGGGGCCGGAATTCAACCACTGAGAACAGCCTCTAGGCAATTAGTTTTCGAAAGGAGAGATACATTACAGCAAGCCATATACTTAGTTATATGCCAGTACTACATATAATGCTTGCAAGTTTCTGACAGTAAGTTTATTACCAAAGAAATTTCTAAAGTTGCGTTTTAGGAACCATGCGATATTTATAAGATTTAAATGGCCAACATTTTGAACGACATAAAAAAGGTCACCATGTAAACATTTTCCATCTTAGATCGGTAACAACGCGTATAATGTGAAGATCATCTTAGGTGGAATCAATTATTTGCACAAAGTGGTGGAATACGTAGATTTTGAACCAGACGGCGAGCGAATGTCATGCCTTATCAGCCTTCCATTTCACTGTGATTTAATTTATGGGAAATAAACATATGATACTTGAAAGCTAGATAACTGTCTACCAGGGAGGCTGTGTTTGAAACCATCGGGTCATCTCGAATAGGTAACCAAGAAGTCACGTGGTATAAACACGAATGGTTCACTAATTTGGCGTGTTAAAATCGCTGATTACAATCTCATTCATTGCTTACACTTGCGTTATATCTCATCTGGGGGCTCTACTGGTCGAGACAAATGAGAAAAACTCAAGTAAAATCCAGTAGGTGAGAATATTACGAGTAATTCAAATTCACCAAAATTTCAAACCATTGGTCTTTATACCACGTGACTCCTTGGTTAACAATTCGAAATAATCCCGACGGTTTCAAACACAACCCTCCAGGGTAGTTTTTCATGGAGTGCTCCAACTCTTCTTTGTATTTCGGCTCAATACTCAAGCTTCTTCTAATTTCCAACCAACATATTTCCAACTCCTCTCCATACCATTGATAATACTTTTATTTTTTTATCGTCCTCGCTTACTCGACATTCTACCCTTCATTGTGACCCTCATTGATACCAAAGAGATTCAATCCTAGCTGTTCTAATGCAATTTGCAATGCTTCGATCTGCGACTGCTTTCTAGTGCAATACTTCGAACAGCGATGGAGAAAACATGATATCTATCTTGCATTTAAGTCTCGCGGTCCAACACAAAGGTGTGGGCTCCAACGAGCTTGTCTCGCGCACCAGATCGATTCCTACACGACTTCCCCCACGCTTTTCCTTCCCCACACCTCATCTCGCCCAACAATCGAATCCTCTAGGTGTAGATGACCTCAATGCAGCACCTACCACAATAGATAATATTGCTGGCAATAAGATGAGTGCATTCAGAGAGAGAGAGAGAATTGCGAACAAGTGACGCTCACCTCCGAACAAACAGCTAAATTCCTATTGAGAGTCATTCGACGGAATGCACGCATTCCGAGTTAAAACTAAATTCCTTTCTTATCCACACGAACTTAACACCCGCTTAAGGCCCATTAACGATTGGCGTCAACGCAAACTTCAATTCCAAAGTCTAGTTGAACTCATTGGTTCTTATGGACGCGTTTACAATTGCGTGAAAGCGTCAACCGCTTACTTCAACCGCGAATGTGGCAGTTGAGCTTGGTTCAACTTTCAGGTTCACGGTTTCACGCCATTGTATGTGCATCCAATATCAATTGTCTTTTTTCATTTGTTTGCAGTGTTGAAGTGGATTTGAGCTACGTTCATTATTCTAACTCGTTGACCTACGTTGGTCTGTGAGTGAACGGTTTGGAAATTCATTATTCCCCTAAATATTTAAAGTACTTTTCCTGCACAAATAATAAGCTCCATACCTAATAACAGCAATTATTAACTTTTAGTACTCATACCTGTCCATTTTTTCTCGCTTTCCATCGCAGTCAACAAATAGGAGGCGCTAAACCACAATTAAACAACAAGCCGAAGATTCACGACGGTGACTGACAATTGCCGATGCCGATGAAGTTGACGCCAACCGTAAACCGACCTTAAAAGTCCCAAATTTTGCTAACTTTTCCTTTCATGGATCCGTGGTTGCCACATTATTTTTAACAAGCTCCATCCGCGAGCGTTCTAACATGCGATATCATACCACGCACAATCTCATTTGACCTATTTCTCAGCACAAGTAACCTTCACCTATTTTCCTTTCAACTCCGTCCCTAACAACTACTTACGGTGGCGAATAAATCAAGAAATGAGAGCATATGTTATTCCGCGCTGTCTAGCTTGAGATAAGCAGAAAAAACTCTGTAAACTGAACCGAAAAACTATTTTCCTTTGCGCCATTTAACACATGTCAGAGGCCGATATCACAATTTCGCTGGTATAAACCTCGTCCACCTGCTGATAGCTAGTGTCATAATCTAACTTATTATCACTTTAGACAATTTATGCAATGATCAGTATTAGAAACAGTGTGGCCTGTAACATGAGCTTATGCTTGGTCTTTAGGGCGTAAACTGACGATCGATCCCCGTGGACTTTTTGAAAGACCAAGGAAGTTCACGCACTCTTTGTTCGCGATGAATAATTTATAATTTTCGTTGGCTCAACTTCACCAGCGAAGACGTTTCCAGAGTGGATGCCACCTCATGAGTAGCGATGAGTGAAGACACATTAAATACGCAAGTGAGAACAGATGCCAACGTTCTTGTAGTTTTGAAATACTACTCACTAGACTACAGTTCAGAGATAAGACACGAAGGAAGCAAAAAAAATGCAGAGGCAAATCTCTACAACATTCTTGCTTAGGGGCTGGATTTGGA
The DNA here is from genome assembly GCA_933228895.1 of Platycnemis pennipes. Lineage (NCBI taxonomy): Eukaryota > Metazoa > Arthropoda > Insecta > Odonata > Platycnemididae > Platycnemis > Platycnemis pennipes. The sequence goes on from OW121856.1 coordinate 17,852,497, forward strand.
GGGAAATAGCTCTTAGTCTGAAATTCTTAAGCTCATTAAAATTACAAAATTATCTCATATCGGTCTACTGAGTTAAAAAAAGTAGCAATTTTAGCCATAGCACCTTCATCTGTGGTTATATAAAATGTTACTGGCACTACCCTCTCATTTTTCCCATTAGAAGTATAAAGAAAACCTAGAAATCAACGGTTGGGACGAAATTTCTAGATACATTAGTCCTACGCAGCAGGTAGGTCCATTACCTCCAAAAGTGCACCAGAGGAAGTGCTAAAGTATAGATATTTTTCTTTCAAAATAATTTTCAACAAATCCAGAGAACCAATTTTTTCAAAGACAAAAGTTAATACAAGTAATATATGAATATTTCGCTCATTTGAGAGATTGTTTCGGAAGTGAGGCACTGAATCAAAGCTAAAGAAGTGTTGTAAAATAATGCCGCAGTTACTAAAGGGCAAATGAAATATTAAACACTTTACGTTTCATAAAAGGTGAAAGGTAACATTATGATTCGTTCAAGAGATAAATAATGATAGATGAACGCGCTTCCATAGCGCTTTCCTTCGAAAGGATTTATGAGAAAAATTCGCTAAATAATTCCAGACATACTTTGGTTATTATGGTGAAAATGTTAGTCGGTGGCATTAATTATCAAAGACTAGTTGCAAAAATGTTAATAGATTATAACTGCCATTACAGCAGGTAGTTTTCTTAAACGTTTACGGAAATGGATTCTCTTATACTTTGATTAACTTATCCGCACTTTTAACTGGTATCAATCTGCGTCCTGTAGTCTCTTTTCAAGCTAATATTACTGGGTGGGACAGAGTTGATGTCGATTGTTCCGATCGATGCAACCGCAGGTAGGTCCAGCTTAACGATAATATTCGATAGCCACTCATTTTCGCATTTCGCAAGTTTCCATGAACCCCATTGAAAAATACGTTTTCCATTTCGCTAAGGTCTTGGCAAATGCTGCTTACTCTTCTCTCCATAACGTGTGGTTCCTTTGCAGGATATTAAAACAAAACAATTGCTCCACTGCTGGGGAAGGTGACAGTCACAGCGAAAATTTTAAATTATAGCTCAATAGTGAGGGAGGGGGAGGGAGTCATGATAAAACTTATTAAGTCACGATTTGAATGGATTTTTCTTACACCAAACTAATTATTCTATGCTCCGTAAAAATAACATTGTTAATGGAATTTTCATTCTCTTTCACGGTAACTTCAAGACGGAGAGGATTTAAAATGACTATTTTTGATTAAACGAATTGTTTCACCAAGCAAGCGTGGACGCAAAAGGAAAAACAAATCAATGTATTTTGCAGTAATATTTAATCCTCTATTCGATTAATATGTTACGTTTCAAAACCTTGGATACTTTCAGCCCTTTCCATATCACTGAAATATGATGCTATCACAACAAAGAATAGTTCTTATCTCTCACTTTCGGCTAGTGTACCCTTGGTCTTCTTCTGGAAATGTTCGCTTATATTACCTACTAAAATATCCAGTGTCCTAATGGTCACGATAAGAATGACGTTTAAGGAGGTCCGCTACGACCCCGCGCATCAAAATCGCATAAAAGAGCTAAGTTATTTCATGAATAAATTCCGATACAGAAAAACACCTATATGGAAATTCATGTATAGCGTGATAACGTATACACAATAATTGTGTGAGTATATTATAGCACGTCGAAATTGCATTCCATTTTTTACTAGCTCTTTCAACATATTTTGACTTCGCGACATGTCTGACGGATTGTTGCCACATTTTATTTCCAAAGTGAGGATACATGCTCATTCCTGCTCTTACGTAAAGTAGTTTAAGTATTTTCATACTTAGTTTTAAAGTATTCCCTTACAAATACAACTCCTTATTTTCATTTTTATCAATATTGATATTTTTGAAAAAAGTTTGGCAACAATGACGCTGATACTATTTGGAAGTATTGGTATTAATTATACCATGTCAATAAGCAATGAGAATACTTAAATTGCATAAAAAATATAACAAGGACCTTTGTAGGGTATAGTCCTAAATTAAGTGAGTAAATAGGCTCGTAAGCACGTTCCTTTACAAGTACCGTTGCCAACGTTAACAACATATAGTAACGCCATTTTCATGTAACTAAGGGTTTTCCGCTTTTTAAAACATTTTTTAATATCAATGAAACAAGTGTGGGAATGCCAGCAGATTTTTACAATGCTAAATTCTACATAAAATTGCGCATCTTATATTAGTTTTTCGTCAAAACGACATTTATCTTTATATTATTATTCTGAGAATTTTACTGCTACAGCCATGCTTTGCCGTATAAAAACGCATAAAAATGCTGATTGCCAATGTCTTTGTTCTTCAAATACATGATGTGTCTTCATTATTTTATTGCCAATCGATAGAAGAGCCAAAAAATGATGTCCTGAAATTTTCAAAAAAGTGACATAATTCAGTGGAGCCTCCTTAAGTAACACCGGAAGATTGATACATATTTTGTCAAATTAAAGATCAGGGGCCGAATGCGTAGCAATGGCTCGAAGAGCGGTCCCGCGAACTCCGGTTTGAAACTGAAAGGGGGTTGGCGCGTCCGTCGGCCGATGGAGAGGGAGAGTAGTGAGTGGGGGGAGGGGTGAGGTGGCGCTCTCTCTCTCTGTCTGTGGGGGCGGGGGTAACCCTGGCGCCTAGGCACGCGTACATGTTGCGTCCCTCCTGACGTCACACGCGTGTCTATATAAAGAGGGACGGGGGAGTGGGGGGAAGAGTCTCGGTCACAAAAAGGAAGACGCTCTCGGGTCGACCCACGCATACGCCCGCCGGTGACATACGGAGAAGGCGAAGAGAGGTTAGGTCCGCTGCGGTCAACGGAAGGGACGCACTCAGTCGCGCGGGACTCCGAAAAAAAAGTGCAAGACGCTCGGAGACTTCAACGCTCGGAGACTTGAACGGGCGAGTAGCGACGGACGCCGCCGCCGCCGTGATTAATAGGAGCGGGAGGCGCGGTCGATTGAGCCACTAGCCCCCACCCACCCTGCGGATCGGGAGAGGCGAGGTCGCTCGCTGCACACCGCCACTTGGTGTCTTGGGTGGCGGCCGCAAACCAGATCGCCGCTCTCCCGCCCAGTGGATTACGCTCCGCAAGTGCTCGACATGCCCATGAAAAAGGTGCGCAAGCTGTCAGGGGTGGCTCTAGAGCTCACGGACCCCACGGCCCGGTTCAGGGTCAACAGGGTGGACTCGGTGGCCGCAGGGATGCACCCCAACCTGGGGGCCCTGGTGGAGGAGGGCAGCGGACACGCCAACAGGGCCTTCAGCGACGACGAGGACGAGGACGGGAAGGGATTCCGGGAGGAGGAGGAGGAGGCGAGGGACGCCGTGGCCAAAGAGCTGCCGGCCATCCGACGCATGTCGTCCGCCTACCAGGGGACCATCACGGGGATGGGCGGCGGGACCCAGTACGGCGGGGCCCTCGTGCAGATGACGCGGGAGGCCCTGCCCCGCTTCGACAACTACCGGAATCTGCTGTCCATAGCCTCCGGGAGGGACAAGAGGCCCACTCTGGACGAACTGCTGTCCAAAGACGACTTACGTAAGGTGAGTGAGTTTTATTGACCATATTCCCCGCGGTGCCGATTTAGGTCAGCGCCAAAACATTGCTCTGATCCCCGGCTGTGCAGATGGAAGGCGCGACCGCCTCTCCCCCGGTGGTGTGAGCCTCCACCTCACTCTGCCACGAGACGAGGATTTGCGGGGGCGGCTCTGTGATAATTTGAGAAATAATAAACAGAGAGGGCGGGAAGTGAAGAGAAAGTTGGAGAAAGACTTTTTTTCCTGCACAGGAGTAACCGCACGTTGGAAACGCGATCCAGTATTTGGGTCCCGCTCGTGTCGACGCCGAGAATATCCTTCCGTCCGACAATCAAACGTCAGTCGAGATGTTAGGAGCCGGCCAGTGTCAGTTGATAATGGCAACCGAGCGCTTCTCGAGGAAAATTAGGATTACGTCAGCCGGGTGATTCGTTAAACGACCGCAATTATGGAGTGGACTGACGTTGACACTGGTGTTTGGAAGTCTTAAAAGATGGGTCATTTGAAAAAAAATGTGAGCGATTATTTAGGAGCTACCGTGAAGATTAAGGCAAACGAAGCTGAACCTGCCGAGAAGAAAACGTAAACAGATAGTTGTTACGCTTAGGTATCAATAAATCGAATAACTTGTTTACTTTTTTCAAATAAATAAGTGCTTTCAAGTCGAGGCTGTGAACCTTTTTACAGAATTGGATTAAAACACGCGGTAAAATAATTTTTTTTTCAATATGCTTCAATTTGTAACATTTTGCTCAAACTAAGCTATTTATTGTGCGTAGCACTACATTACGAAAACTGATCAATTTGTGCGTAAGCATATGTTTCTCGGTCTTTAAATCTCCTTGAATCAATTACTTCTACCTATACTGCAAGCGTAGAAAAGCAAATTTTACATGAACAACCGGTGATAAATAAGCGTTTTATTTGATTACCTTCTGTGTTAAGCCGAATCATTGATAAAGCGACAAGCCCCCTTTGAGACAACCTGATGGCTTTTTGGCGGCATTAAAATACTATTAGAAAATATTTAGCACAAGAATACGACACAGGTAGTGAAATAGCAGGCTGCCCAGAAACTGTTTCACAATTTCTCAGGGATCGTCGGTTCAAGAGAATGTAGACAAGATTACAATATTAAGGTACACTTCAAATGAGTGCATTTTAAACAATTAGGAAATGTGATACGAATATTGTTTCGTCGGCAACACTAACCCTGATTTTAAATTCTAATATTTATGTGAAGAAGGATACAAACTAATTGATATAAGATATTTTAAACTCCAAAAGAAGGAAAAAGTTCGATGCATTTCATTTAGGTATCGGAAGTTGTTTATCAATCCCAATGCACTTTAAAACGGAGCACTTTCCACATGCACGGTGGACAAACAAGCGTAACTGCTAATTGCGTCCGTTACGACCGGTGAAACGCCGTTGATTTGTGTTTGCCGTCCTAACCACTTTCAAATTAACTGCTAAAATCCAAAAATTTTCACTTGTTGACAGGCTTATTGCGCAAACGACTTGCTTCAGAAAGAAATGATTCTCGTCACCTATTTACCTTCGCATTTCCAAGCATCAACTAATCAATAAAGTAATCTACCAAATGAGTGATTTGTTTAATATTACGCCTTAACTTGGAAGGCATTTCATTCATCAATCAAAGGCTCTAAATAGGTATAAACACATAAGAATTGGCATGTTCCCAGTGATATTGAGAAAATTGAACTTGCAATGGTGCTAAATAATTTTCTTATTCTCCTTATTTAAAAAGTTAATATTTAAAAAGTAATATAAAATTGTGCTGCAATAATTACTTTTTTCTCTTCGTTTTTTTTAATTTTTTAAGACAAAATTTGTCAGAATATAATAGACTGATAGTCAAATATTGGGTTTCCATGAAACGGGAATGATCAAGGAAGAAATTGAGTATTATTTTGTATCGTTTTGATAGCATTTAGGGATCATAGAAACCTGAAACACTTTCAGACCTGCTGATTCACCACTAGTTTATGATATACATGCAATTATAATTGATATACCTTATTTCCGAACTAATTGTTGCAATTAATTTTTTTCATGTTCCGTACTGGCTTTTTTCTGATTTACTCCTTAGTACTATCCTCAATTCCCAAAAAATTATCAATTTGGGTTTAACTAACTTTATCATGCGAGAATTCCACATCGTTTAGTTAATCTTTCTCTAATAACTTTAGTTTGTGTTTATGTCTCACAAACCTCTTCGGCGTATATGACATTCTCATCTAATTATTGCATGAATAGTAATCCAAACTTCAAAATGACAGTCCTTCTCCTTCGGTCGTTCGGTAGTCTTGCGCAAACAATATCCACCTAAATTTAAATTATTTTATATCAAAGTATGTTTTGAAAATGTGGCATAGCGCATGAGGCATTATGTACGACTCCTCATTTCTAAAGCTCCTTTAGAAAAGCAATTTCCTTCATTCTCACAGAAGCCATAAGTGCAACATACTTGTACTACTGTGAGATATTAGTTGAAATATTTTAATAAGATAATAAAAGTAAGGAAAACATGTCTCCTATGTACTCTTGACTGTTACTACAGAGAGCTATCATATGTGCAGGTCGTACACATAAGGATTAGGCACTTCTGCTGATTACATTGAATTTCACGATATGCCACTGCATTTAATTCAAAATAATAGAAAGATCGGTTTAAAAAAGATAACATCTAAAAGGTAAGGTTGTATATGTACTGCCACACGCATCTCGTAAATTATCACAGAAACATGTTTCTGTCGTTTGCAAAACAGGTTATATTTCAAATGAATGTCGTTGAAATAACCATCGCAATAACACAAACCCAGGAGTTACAATGAATAGCTTTCATCGATAAATTTTCAAATGGAAATCGTCTATTCATGAAATTATTTCTATAGTGCGCGACTCCTCATTTCTAAAAATTGTTTTAAAAAGTAATTTTCATCATTTATATACAATACATAAGTGCAACGTACGTGTGGGACTACGAAACATTATTTAACACATATTAATAAGATAATAAAAGTAAGGAAAACATATCCCAATGAAATCTTAACATTTGCTGTAAAGAATACTAAATTTTAATGAGCATGGGAGCATGGTTAGCTAATCTATGCGTAAAAATAACAGTATATTATTATTTTTTTCTTTAAACCTCTCTTATACTTAAGTTTCCGTCCACACAAACTTATAATTGTGAAGAAGAACTTACCGATAGAATGAAAAGTCGGTAAACCTATTGCGGTTGACGCCATAGCATAAATTTTAACAGAATAAAATATTTGTTGAAATATTGGCTCTACCCTGAGAAGGGATTGCAAGCCCCTTCTCCCTTACACAACCTCAGGACTCACCGAGGGATTTCAGAGCCACGCCTGAGGGCGGACCCTCGCGTTGCTTTATAAGTCGCCGCGAAATAGCGATCGTAAATCAGCGTGCTAGCAGCGCATCGAAGATCGAGTGCTGAGTTTCCAGTTTTTCCGTCTTCCCCAATGCACGCGAAATACGTAGGCTGGTGTGATGCGAAGGCCGCATACGAGAAAGTGATATTTTAGTCAGGTATTAGAGGTTTCAAGAGTTCTCATTATTCGTCTGTGTATTCAACTCCATCTCAGCTCGTCATCACTTCTCCAACGGTAAGAGGGATCAAAAACGGCTTGTTTGGGAATTACGTGATGCTATACTTAGTTTCATGAGGCAAGGATTTACTTACAACACGAGATAAGTCAGCTCAACAGACTTAACAGAGAGTACTTTTTTTATTGTCTTCAAATATTTCCTCAAAGAATTATTTCTTGGAAAATTAAGCAATGGACTTAAAATTTGTTCTTTTTAGTAGATATTACGGAAATATTCCCGAAGAGAAGCGAGGTGTAAAAGAAGAAAAAAAAACATTTAAGGCTGCAAAAGTATAGACAATATAATTTTCCTACTTTTCATAAATTTTAATAATATCTAGAAAATTGATCAGTGAAGCCTAACGACTGCTAAGACAGTTCATATGACCTAACAGTAGATAATAAATAAATTATTTTACTTGTGATGAGAATAGCATCGGCAGCTCCTCAGTAAGGAGAAAATTTTTCTAACTCAATAATTAACTACTATCCACATAAAAGTGTTGAAATTTTATGTATTCATGATACAAGCAAATGGATTTCTGCAGGGGAAATGCGCATACATGAATGAAATATATCATACAGACATAAGCGTAGAATCAGTAACGCCTACCACTATTAATACGACTGTGTTTATTAACGTTGATAATCATGATAGATATTCTATCCTACTTTCCTGTTCGGCTCAAATGTTATTTTTAACCCTGGCAAATCCCTCCTTCATATAACTTTTACTTAAATTGAATGGATAAAGAAAAGGCTGGCAACTGCTAATGCGAAATCTATTACTGACCAACCACTAAACCATAACAAACACATTCACTGTAAATAGTAATTCTAAATTTGTACCGCATCAAACCAGGGAAGTGAAGACGCCAATACTTGTCAATATTCTTTCGAAAACGTCTTCAAGACTTCATTCTTTTCTACTTAGATAATCACACCATGGCCAGTACAACCCGTTAAGCGCTCCAAAATCAACAAGGTATAGACCCACAAATACATGCGCATATTCAAGAGCGGACCCCTTTATGTGCTGGTAATTTTGATATCAGTAATTTAATAAATAGAGAAACGCAAAACCATTCACTAACGATAAATATTTTGCACTTGCAGCAAATAATTCAACATTCGTATGAGCATCTCAAGATAGATATTACAATTCGTTCCATCTATGTCAATGTTATTAACCATCAAACAAGGACACGTCGCGAGACTGATGTTCGGGATCCAAATGACGAAACAATTTTCCAGAACTATAGAGGGGATGCGGGAAAACTGTCACGGCTTTCTTACCCATAGACCCGGGTTCGCGAGAAAAACGCCACTGAAGAATTTTCCTCCGTATAAATCGTTTATAATGCACAAAGAATATAATAACATCTTTCTTGGCCGAGTGGGTTAAGGCGCCTCCGCAGGCAAATAGCATGCGGCGGCGTGGGTTCGCGGCCAAGAGGATGCAATTTTTTTCTCTCGAATACTTTACGGAATCACTGTAAAATTACCAATCCCAAATTCCTGTGATATTTCGAGTGCATATATCTATATCTATGACATACCCTGCAAGCCATCTCGAGGGTGTGTGGCAGGGGGTGCATACACACCAGGACACAACAAACAAAAATGAACACTACAAAACAAACAATACACCTTTAAAAGTAATTGGGGAAAAAAGAAGGAAAAGATATCTTGCTGTGTATTGAATAGTAATTATCCGTTAATTGTTTACGGCCTTGAGAATGTCCCACGACAAGTGGAAATCTATCCTATTCACGGAAGTACCCTTGTGCATTAAAAACTAAACATTTGAGGCCTGTCGGCATGTGAAGCCTGTTTTCGGGAAAACAGAGAATCCCGAAATTTGTTTCGTGGGTTTCCCAAGGGGGTTGATTGAAAATCCAGAAAATAAGGTGAAAATAAAAAATGTTGCTGTTATTGCCGTAAAAGTATGGGATTGGGAAAGAAGCGTACCTACACTATTAAGCCTAATACATTAGCCACACTCCCATGCTACATTAGTATTTCAGTATTACAATATAATTATTTCAAAATATTCTGCACCGCGCTCACCTTTTGGCACGGCGCACAGTGTCGCAGAATCCCCGAAATGCGGTCGTGGCAAGTAAAAATAAAATTACTATTCAGGGAATTTTGAGCATTGGGTTGTCCAAAGGGATACCTGACTAGCCTCGAGTGGCTGTCAGTTGAGTGATAAGCGAGCACCAGTTGGATATAATCATTTTGAAAGAAAGCGTTTTTGAGGTGGCAAGTCCATCGACTGAGGTCAATAGAGTGCAACGGATACTTCAAAATCATGTGGAAGTTGTATTTTTCGATCGAATTCTATTTTGATAATTGTAATCACCAGGATATAGCAAGTCGAATTCAATAAATAATATATTAGAAAGCATAATATAAGTAAGTTATTTTAATTTGCGCAAGTAATAGCTATCGAAAATATGAAAATTTCATTACCTACAAGAATCTTTATCCAAGATCAAAACATAAAATATTCCTGTGGATTCATGCGTTGAAACATAGTGCAACGTGTTTGCTATGATCTTAACTATCGAATTTAATAAAAATTAGATGCATATATCTGCCACAACAATTGTTATTAATAAGAAATGAATGCAACTCATGCGTGCAAGCGCTAAAACAGTTGGTTCAACAAAATATATCATCTAATTTTCGGATTTTTACTCTAAAATAATAATAAACAGCTTCAGCGATGAAGCACTATGACATTCTCATTCTCAATAAAAATTATGTAAAATGTCGATGTGTCTTATGCATTACATATAGGTGTTATAGTTTGACAGGTGCAGAGCGCAACGGGTTCACTTCCTATTCTGGACTCTGAGCATTATTTAATGCTTTTAATGCTATTTAATGCTTTAAAATATTTTTTGATGGCAATCCAGCATCCTTCCACCATTCTATAGCAAGAATAATGATTTTTACTCATGGCTTCTTCAATAGTGGGACATAAATTGTCAGTCGTCTCATTCCAGTTTCCTTTAATTAATGTAAAAATTCCAGCCTTGAAAATCCAATTAGGCACAAATAAACCACAACAATTTAACAACACAAATAAACAACAACAATTGTTAGGTAGGTACTCAAAGTACCATTTTATGCATAAAAATCGTTCAAACTAAGTAAAAGCATTAAATAATGCTCAGAGTCCAGAATAGGAAGTGAACCCGTTGCGCTCTGCACCTGTCAAACTATAACACGTATATGTAATGCATAAGACACATCGACATTTTACATAATTTTTATTGAGAATGAGAATGTCATAGTGCTTCATCGCTGAAGCTGTTTATTATTATTTTAGTGTAAAAATTCGAAAATTAGATTATATACTTTGTTGAACCAACCGTTTTAGCGCTTGCACGCATGAGTTGATTTCATTTATTATTAATAACAATTGTTATGGCAGATATATGCATCTAATTTTTGTTTAATTCGATAGTTAAGATCGTAACAAACACGTTGCACTATTTTTAAACGCACGAATCTACAGGAATATTTTAAGTTTTGATCTTTGATAAAGATTCTTTTCATGAAATTTTCATATTTTCGATAGCTATTACTTGCGCAAATTAAAATAACTTACTTATATTATGCTTACTAATATATTATTTATTGAATTCGACTTGCTATATCCTGGTGATTACAATTATCAAAATAGAATTCGATCGAAAAATACGACTTCCACATGATTTTGAAGTATCCGTTGCACTCTATTGACCTCAGTCGATGGACTTGCCACCTGAAAAACGCTTTCTTTCAAAATGATTATATCCAACTGGTGCTCGCTTATCACTCAACTGACAGCCACTCGAGGCTAGTCAGGTATCCCTTTGGACAACCCAATGCTCAAAATTCCCTGAATAGTAATTTTATTTTTACTTGCCACGACCGCATTTCGGGGATTCTGCGACACTGTGCGGCGTGAAAAGGCGCAAGAATATAAGGGTCACATTGCGTTTGACAACGTATTTGGGAAAAAGACAACTATTCGGTTGATTAATGGATTCCCAACGATGCTTCAGCTGCCGAGGTAAGGCAGCTAACCCAATCGCATCCACCGAGACTGTTTACAATAAAGTTGGAGATGCAACCTTTATCGAACTACGTGAGATAAGAAATAGGAGAACTACGTAAGGGTGAATATTTGAAATGCAGATAATTGGCAATGCACCAACGACACACATTGGCACTAATTTTGAAGATAAGTCTAACAATTAACATAGACCAGACTAAAAATGTGTGCCTGAATGATTTTAAGCGCCTATAGAATTGAAAGCACAATATGTCGAGGCATTTTTTCAACAGAGATTTAATGCCATTGGAACCGGAGTTTTCACTTATAGAATTGCAGTGAATATTTAAAAATTTTCCGGCGAATGATAGAGTGGTCAGTGACAGTAGTTGAAGAGATACGAGCTCTGACATGTTTTCACAGAAATTTCAATTGAAGATGGGAAGAGGTTGCCCAAACTGATTAGGCCACATCGTGCTACCTAACACAACTTAAACATAAGCCTAATACCTATTAGGACAAACGCTACACCAGTTCTCAAGGTGGAATTCGAACCCATGACCTTGAGATTGTGGTTCCGGCGCATTTCAAATCGATCTACAGCGGTCGACTACAAGATAAGACTGCTAAAGTAGAATAAATCAGTGTTTTGCTTTTATTGAAATAACACGATTTAGAATTTCCAATTCTTTTGCTCCACGCTAAGATTTTAAGGTAAATACGCACTTAATAATACTTTACGGTCATCCTATAAAATCCAACCATAATCTACTCCACACAGTATCTTCACGATTAGTGTCCGGACATTCCCTGCCATATTTCTGCAGTAGACTTTCGGAGATGCATTTGCATGAAAATGCAATTTTTTTAATAGGTAAAAGTTTCGTTCATAATAGCGTAGGTTACAAGATGTAAAAAATACAAAAATGCATAGGTATATTTTCATGAAACTTACAGGGATTATATTATACGTATTGCATTATTTTTCCATAATATCACCACTCAATTTAATGTATTTTGGTAACTGAGGGTTGAGATATCTGTAACGTATGTCATAGAAGCCTACCGCCGCCACTTCTTTTAGCCAGTTCTTCAATTCAATTTCCATGTGGCCGTCATCGGAGAAGTGGTTTCCTCCCAGATGTTACTTCGATTAGTCAAATATAAAATAACAGCTTGGTGCGAGATCGGGCTTGTAAGGGGGTGGTCTAAAGCATCCCATTTAATTGAGGAGTTTAACAACTTTGCATGTCAGGAGTGGTATGGAGTCAAGCATTGTCAAGGAGACGACAGACTCCCTTCGTCAGCTTCCCATGGCGTTCGTTTTTATGAGGCTCTGCAAATTCTGAAGGGTCTCACAGTACCTACCGTCTACTCAGGGGGGATACTGTCTACACAGTAATACTACCACAGCTTTGAATATTTCTCCTCTCTGCAAAAATTTGACTGGCAACATTTCTTTTCTATCCCAGAAAACTGTCGCCATGATTTTTTAAGCTAATTACCGAGTTTTGATTTTTTCGCTGAAGGAGAATAGATTTGGTGCCACTTCCGTAATATTAGTTTCATCTCTGGGTTACGACATTAAACCCAAGCTTCATTTCTCGTCATTATCGAGTCTAAAAAAGTCTCCACCTCTTTTTGAGAACGGAATTGGGAAGCGTATGTCTCCCACATGGCGGGAGACTTCAGTGGTACCTACTTTGAAAACAAATTTTCCGTGCGACAGCTACGCGCCTTTTAACCTCACTTTGTGGATAACCCTCTTATATGCCGAGAGTACTCAGGTTATGATCCCCAACCAACGGGTATGATAGTAGTGGCGCTTTTTAATAAGAGTAAGCTAATGCCGATGAGTTTCTCTCCACCCTTCCTCCCCTCCTATTGCTTCCAAAATTCCGGCCCAAATGACCTCACTTACTGGCCGAATCACCTAAAAAAATAACAAAGATAATAGATCCCTCATCAGTACTTCGAAGGCATAACAGATGGATCATGTTCTCTAATCTCAGGAAACGACATTGGATTATTTAAGCTTATCAATAAGTGAGACTACATTAGAAACAAATGCGTTCAACTTACTAACTTAGACACATCCTACTGCGGGTTGTCTTTAGTGCTCGCTTGCCGAAGGCCCGGGTTCAAAATCCAAATTTGTAGAGGCTTATTTATGGAATATACCTTCATCATCAAGGGTCAATAATCCTAGGATTCGTTTGACGCAGCCCTCCACTCGCTTCTTCAATCGGTCAACCTCTTCATATTAACGTAGTTCCTCTCTTTCACGTCCTTTACGCCCTGTTCTATATAACTCATACGAGGCCTGCCTTTTCCATTTTCCCCGTTCACTTTTCCTTCGACGATTGTCTTCATCAGGCCATCGTGTCTTAAGATGTGAATATATCTTACGGTTCCAATTTGAGACGTGTGGTCTCTGCGTGAGCACCGCGTGGAGAACAGTTAACGCTCCGTCCGTGGATGGGACGTTAATTTGCGGATCACTAGGTGCCTTCCGTGGATTGTAGACTAATCAGGGTTTCACTACACTTTTTCCGCTCTCAATGAAGTCAAAATCCTGCAGTACTCAAAACCACAAAGGAAGATATATTAGAAGTCTGCCTTCTTGCTGAAGACCCAAGAGAGCTTTTTCCGCTTACACTGCAGATATTTTCTAATCCTTAATGTATATTCTGGAGATAAATTTCCCTAGAGTCCCACATAATGTCTCACAATTAACCAAAAACATGATTTGGACATCAGCGGAGACATTTTCTAAAAATTATAATTATCAACCACTACCTTATAATGCGTTATGTACTTGACTACATAAAAATAACAATTTTCATCAATTCCTTACATTTGTAAAACGATTTTAATTTTTTCTGGAAAATCACGTCAAAAGCATCGAACGAAATTTTCAGTTTATTATCTTAAATGCCCATTGGTTATATTTCGAAGACAAATAACAAATAGAGGCGATGTCTATGTTTTTATGGTCATAAATATATAGGGAAAAGCTGGCACATTGCGAGAAAAAAGGTCGATGAGAAGACAAAGCGCAGTATACCAGAGACCTAGCTATCAAATCTGTGAGATATTTTAACGTTCTGATTGGCTAAAAGCGCGATTTTGAGAATTCATCGCAAAAGTGTTTCAATTTACAATTATTTCATTTCTCCTGACGCGATTGGATTCAGCTACACATTCAATGTTGAATAGAAATGGAACGTTTTTTTTAGTGTTTTTATGTTGGTGCCGGTGCTCCACCATTCCTCTTTTGCTTGTAAGTCAGTAATTCCTAATCGGTGCGGTGAGGCCCTTCAGGGTGCCGAAAAATCAGTAACAGGAATGCCTTAAATTATCACGGGAAAACTTAAAATGCTTAGCAGGCCATGAATTTGATACTCTCATGCTTGACAGATGGTAAATACAATCTACGCCTTTATTACAAACTTAGGACTAATTACCGTTAAGTGCCAATCATCCTTGGTAATGGAAGGGGGAGCCCAATCGTCCATATAAAAAATATCTAAAAATGGCGCCCTCCTCCCCGCCCTTCAAGGTTGTAATCTCAGTCTGAAGGGTACTGCCAACGTAAAAGTTCAGGAATCACAGTTGTTAGGTGCTAATCTCAACCTAAATATCTTTTTCCGCCGGATAATTTATGAACACGACTCAAAAATTAAAAGACTTTGGTTACATTCCTGATCTGGTAACCTGAAGAGGTTGAAACCGGTTGATTGGGTAATAAGAATAATAATCGCGAGGAATTGGATCTGAGGTTTCCGCGGCGTTTCTCAACACTGGTAACGGCTTTCGGGCGCTCCTCCGCGTAGTGTTGTGTCAGGGTGACGACAGTTTCTCCACCCATCCTGCTGGCGTCTTCAGGTCAGAAGTGTCGATGCGTTAAGTTCAAGTTCAAAAATCGTTTATTTTCCCCAATAACAAGGAAAAAATATGCATAACAATAACAAACAATAATCAATTTAACAATATTGGTGAGCCCTGTTTTAGGATTTAAGTATCCTCTTTAGGGTTTGGTGATTTCTTGATTGCCTTCAGTCTTTTGGTTTTCATAGGCTTATATCGCATTTGATCACGGGAGTGCCCTGTGGTCCGGCATTTGCCCAAGGTGCAGGGAAACACGTAAAACCTGCACGGACAGGCGTAACAACAACAATAGGTAATATATATCTCTGTTGTAAAATAACAGATAATAAATAACAGGTTAAATATTAACATAGTAACAATTAAATAAATATGTATAAATATATAATTTGATAAATAAATAGTTCTTTCTCTGTTATAGAATCACTGGTATGTTAGTTCACACTGTTTGGGGCCTCCCTGTTGTAACCAGAAAATTACAACAGGGAAGACGGCTACACGCTGGCAAACTCTTGGAAAAGAGTTTTTAAAATCGGAGGCCAATCAGAGCCCACTTGCGACCAAAAGATTAACAGAACCAATCAGAGATGACCTACGACACCTAAGCCCCTACATAAGTCGGCCAATTTCGACGCATCTACACTTCTGACCTGAAGACGCCAGCAGGATGGCTGGAGAAACTGTCGTCGCCTTGACACAACACTACGCAGAGGAACGCCCGAAAGCCGTTACCAGTAAATCGCGAGGAATATAACAAGTTTATTTTATTTTTTAGTGATGCTTATGTTCTAAAAGCAAACTTGACTCCCGAGTCCCCCAAGGGCAAGGGTTAGTGGGAGGGTCAGTTCGCAGCGGCGTGGCCGATCTGGAGGGTCCCAACACGGACTTCCCTCGGCGATCGTGCTCCGACTGCGAGAATACGCCCTCGGCTGGATCAACAGCGCGCTTCTCCCCAAGGAAGAAGCAATGCTTGCTGATCGCTTGCTCAGATACCGCGGCAGTAACTCATTTCCGAACGCTCGTCGCTCATAAACCTTCCGCGGCTGCGCCATTACAACTCACAAAACCAGCTGCGTGAGAGTACTATGTCCTGTCCCAATGAAAGTATTCGCCATACTTCAGAATACATCAACCCAAACTTGATTTTTTATGAAAATTAATAATATACTTACATAATTAATGATATTTTAGTTTCCAAAATCTGGAACAGGCGACAAAAAATTATTTTTTAATTCTCCACAGAAAGTACACATCTAAATCATGAATCAAGCAATAAATCGATTATAGAGGAAGTTTAGGTGACTATCGTAAATACAACCCAAAAGTGTATTTATGTGCGATCACGAATTATTTACACTTCAAATATTTTCTGAAATTTGGTAGCTTCTTTTTTGTCTATGGGATATGCGTAACCTACTATATATATGCTAAATTACGCGTGACTATTGTAAAATATTCGTTAAAATTCATCAACTTACACACAATTGAGTTGTCCAAAATCATTAACATTTCATCTAAATACTTCCATAGTAGGAGTTACATAGACAGACGCCGGAAAGGAAGGTATTGACTTACATCTTAATTCAACACGAGATATTAACGTTACATATGTTCCCCATAAATCTTAATTGGAGCAATATTTTTCATAAGGGCCAAGCCACGTTGAAACACCGGTTCCCGTCAATATTTCTCATACTTAGAATCATAGAAAATAACAAAATTTGTGGCCAAGATACTAATGAAATATTGCATAACTGAAGCACACGAATTATGCAGCACAAAAAGGCTTCTCTCATTCGATGAAACTGAACATTCCAATAATCCTCCTTCCAACTATTATGCAAGAGAAAGTCATAAAGCAAGATTTAATGGGAAAATTTGAGGGATGAAACGTCGTCCTTGAAGAAAGTATCCTCAGTTTTGGGCTACACTAATCGAGAGAGGCACCTTAATCGGGTAACGTGTTAGCATTCCTACTCCCTCTTGACCATTCATATGATGTGATTTTATTTATGGCATTTTAGACCCACAAATCAATGCAAGACAATCAATTAGGGAATAAGAAATAAATGTAGCATTTCCCTAGGACTTTTTAGCGATAATAAATTGATGAAATAAATATAAGGAACAATAAAGAGAATTGTGTCATTTTGAAAGCCTATCGGTAAATTTCAAGCTGAGTGCATGTTACAAACACTATTTTGTTGCTTCAATAGTGTTTTCTCTACAAAATTTTTCATGCGATTAGGTCTCTCTCTCTTCTATGACTGACTCCAATATTAAAGTCTAATTCCGAGATTGTACTCGTCAGGATAACATTTTCCCAACAGCATGTTTTTCTCTTAGATAACTTTTACACGCAAATTATATCCTCGGCCCTCAATATTATTTTCTTAAATAAAAGTGGCAAAATTCGAGGTTCGTCAACTTTTTTACGCTTAAAACTGAGTGGAAATTATATTTTTCACGAAATAGATATGAATTCACAGTAGTACAGGAAGGAATTCGAAAGATGAGGATAAAATAAGGCAAATATTACTTTCTTTGTAGGAGGAAGGATCTCTAGAGAATTGATGGTTCGATGAAGATAGTCGTCGAGAGAAAAAATAACAGGGATAATAAGAATCGAACACCACGAATTAAATATATGAAGCAAGTAGGGATGGATGTTAGAGAATAAGACTCCTGTAAAAATGATTAGATCAGCTTATGAGAGAATCGAGTAAAGAGTTGCATAAAAACAATCTTAGGATCCATACCACATACACACCTTTAGTCCCGTACATTTACTCTACTAACATATTTACCCAAAACATTAGAGAGAAATCATGGATGAAAAGGACTAGGACTTTCTCCACCGAGGGTATGCATTTTGTGGCGTAATGGACACAAAATATGTACGGATTAGATTGGGAACAATCCTCTCACACAGCTTTTCCTTCATCGGATTGAGGTTTAAATAAGTAGTGTACGGCTTATGCATGTTTAAGCGTTTCCACGAGGATGATGCGTTTTTAGAGACCGTATTTCCCCTAATCGAATTTCCATCCAGTGACCTTCCGAAATACAAGTCATGAAAACTCAACTTGCGGACGAAACATCGCCACGAACGAAGCGGATGCGGTCTGAAACCAAGTCTTCTCTGCTTGCCATTCTTAAAACCTTCACGGAGCGGCCGTTACTCAGCTTCACGCAGGCGAGTCACGCGTGTGAAGCGCGCGGGAGTCTGCGAAGTCACGGCTCGCGACAGAGACAAAGACGAAGCCAGAGGGAAGGGGGAAATGGTGGGACAGGGGGTGGAGGCTCACCCATATGCGTTTCCCGATTCCTGGACGTGGCCCAACACACCATTCGCTTTCCACGGGAAACCCTGCTGCAAAAGACCATCGACAGAGGAGGCAGCGGCACAGAATCAGGTACCCATGAATACGCGACATTCTTCTGGCAGGACAAGAAGATACTATCATCCAGGCTCCAGAGTGCATTCCTAATCGTAAAAGAAGAAACGTTTTATAAATGTTCAACTTAAATATTAAAATATTTACTTCTGCGATATCAATGCTATGCGTGACTGTCAACTGCACACGGCAAGTATCAAAACTAGTCGTAATAAATGACATATTTCAGTGGAAAATCAAAAGAAAGTTATCCTTCCTGTCTTCTAGCTTCCACCAAATTAATTTTATCCCTAATTATTATCTTTCTTTGCTGCCTTGTAGCTTCAGTATAATTCCTTGGCAAATAATTCTTTTTTGACAACAACCAGTCCGGACTTAGTCTGCGATTCTGACCAAAGCACATCTATGTCCCAACTCAAGAAAAAAACTTGACCACTTGAACACAACGAGTTATCTTGTGGGTTTGAAATTGACAAGCATTCAACTGGCGATGCATATGACCAGGAGGAATACAAAGAAAAATATGCATTAAGAACTATTTTTAGTTGTATTGACTTAAATATAAGCCATATGTCTATATTCCGTTCCGCATATTTCTTTCTGGTGTGGTACCGAACCAATTCCTCCTGATTCCCCGATTGTACAACGATCTCTTCTTTTAGGCACCCTTTATCGTCTCGTTGACTGTATCTTGTACAGCCATCAAAACGTTTAGAGCTTTAATGAACCCGTATGTCCTAAATAGTTTGTTCTCCTATTTGACTGCACGTTGAATTATTTCGCCTTCAGTTAAGGTATTCCATGGCCTGCGATAACAAGGTGGTGGCAAAATTTCCTTATCAGACCAGTAAGGAAAACTCGTAGACTATAAGCAATGAGTAAATATGTCCACTAATTAATTCTATCCAAATTATATCACACACGTATATGAATGCTTAAACTGCTTCTATGGAACTAACTCAAGGCTTACATTTTTATGACGCTTTATAATACATATTAAATAGACATTTAGCAAGCTATAAAACTTCAAAATCAAGCAAATTCACTTTCAATTGATGCTATGAATGTGGAATTAAATCTTACATAAGGGAAAAAACTGGATAAACCACACAAAAAATCTTGAAACGAGAGAGTGTAGCTCAACTAATGAATTTGGTGTGACCGAGTACAAAATTAAATACCTCGAGTTTTAGCTATACGGCATGAGTTAAGGACTCAAATAATTTTTCTTGCAGAGTTTTTAACTACATCTAGCTGTAAAACGTGTGTTAATCAAGGGTAATCCACATTTTTTAAGAGCAAAATTTTTTAAAATAAGTTTGAGCAGTCAGTTAGTGCCCAAGAGTCAGCAGTCGGTAAAGATTTAAATTTAAGATTGTTCATTTGCATTCATAATCAATAGGTAGTAGTAAAGAAAGATTTCAGACCCCACCATTTGTAATTTGAGAAGATTTGCATACTGTAAGTGACTCAATAAGCATAAAAATTAACTTAGGCATGTAGAAGATAAAATCTCATCCAATAAATTGTAAGTAATCACGAACGACACAATACCAAACAAATATTCCTTTTATCATTTTCTTCTAAGATCATTCAACTCGACACTGACTTATAGATTTTAGATAGACACAACTTATAGATTTTAGGCTTACCGGTTCAGAGTAAGTTAATATTCACTGCATCTATTCAAACTAACGAATTTAATTCAAAAAGCGATATAAAGACAGGAAGTCCAAACTCAATAATGCCAAGTACCACACCGCGTAGAAAAATATGACAAAGTGGACGATCAAATGAAATGATTCTTAGATTAGTTTCAACTCGTTCTAATTTTCAAAAAATGCTCATTTTGCTTCAAACTTTAAGAACAAGTAAAAGTATAGTTACAAAATGACTTGATATTCCCCGAGGTAGTAAAAAAAACACCATCCAGTCACCAGTCGAACACACGAATAGGAAAAAGTGGACGATCAGATGAATTATATGAAATAATGTCTTAGATTAGTTTCCATAGGGTCTACGAGAAATCATATTATGGGGTACATAAATCTGTTTGCTGACATTAGAATAAGGAAGGGAAAGTTCATCAGCATTGTCGGTAAAAACTCCTAAGATTGGTTTGACGCAGCCCTTCATTCGATTCTTCTGCCGGCCAACCTCTTCATATCAACGTAACCCCTCTCTTTTATATCCTTCATAACATGTTCCACATATCCCATACAAAGCTTGCCTTTTTCATTCTTCCCGTTCAATTTTCCCTCAACGATTGTCTTCCTTGGCTATCCTGTCTTAAGATATGGCCGATTAAGTTGTCCCGTTTTCTTTTTAATTTTCAGCAGGCTTCCCTTTCCTCCCACTTTTTTTAAGATTTCTTTATTATTCATGCGATCGATACATTTTATCTTCAACATTCAAAGGGATGTTAACGGCAGAAAAACTAAAAGGAAAGAAAGGACATAATTGTAGGGAAATATTACCCTGAGAGAAAAAAGTTTGCAATATATGTACCTAATGTAAACCCAATTTAAACGTCTACACTTGAAATATTTCAAATTGGGTTTACATGAGGCATACTGCAAACTTTGTACTCCCAGGGAAATAACTGCCATTGTAAAGAATTTTCAAAATGGAACAAATTCGATTATTCGGAATATTTATGTGGTTCAAAGTATTTTTTTAATACGCGAGGGACAAAAGAAAAGATGTTAAAAATGAGCAAGAATTAACTCTCTCGCATAATATTTCAATCATTTAGGGGATCAATATAACTGCACTCGAACAATGAGCAACTTCCACTGTGATCAGGTTTATTGCGTCCGGGTTTCGCTTTTTACAGCATCTACAGGTGTAGATGAGAATGCTGTAAAAACCGAAACTCGGTCGAAACAAAACTTATAGCAGTGAAAATCCTCATTGTTCAAGTTAAGTCATATTCCGCTTCCACTCCATCACTCCTGAAACCTCAGATTTTGTGAGATCAATATCATTGGTAATCCAAATCAATGTAGTAGAACTCTATCTAATTTATAAACTGCATCTATATCTACATAATTCCCTGCAAGCCACCAAAAAGATGTGTGGCAGGGATGAATTCACACCAAACAAGCATTACATATCCTGCATAAATTATGATTAGTTTCTACTAATCATAATTTATTAATTTTTTACATTCTATTTTAATCATGACAGTTTAAAAAAATGAAAAATAGTAAAGCAAGCATGCAAAAACATGCTGTTAGTTGGGTTAGCTTAAAGTCCTTATACCAACATGCAAATTCCTTTGATATCCATTGATACACTCGTATTTTTATTCTTAGATATATTTACATCTATTCATATCCCTAATTGTCTGAGGAAAAAAGTACATTTTGAATCTGTTAGTTTATGGCCGATCAATTTCTTAATTTTGCGATTATGGAAAAGTCTATCATAGTAATTTGGGGTTCACTGCAGTCCAGAATATTTAACAAAACAAGGGATGGGATGCTGATTGGCGTACGGAGATGATTCAAAGAGCATCGCGTCCACCGCACAATTAACGGAACGGAGGGAGAGCTCAGGCGTCGAGCGCCGATAGCGCCCAAGCGCTGTGACGTAACCTCGCCGGGAAGGCCGTCGGCAGTCCCCATTGCGCGAACCGGTTGCGCGTGTTGTCACCGGCGGGTCATACGCACTGACCCATACACTGGCGCGGAGAATAGGAAAGCCGCTAAGCATCCAGTGCGAGCTTGGGAGGAGCATCTAGCGCCTCTTGCAGCGAGCTAGACGCACGGTGTGCCTCCTCCAAAGAGGTCAGTCCACACAATACATTTAAACAAATCACAACAGTAAATCGTGGAAAATCTGGGTACAATGCTTGATATAATCGGGTGGTTTTTCATCAGGCTGGCATCCTAGTCAACCGATAGATATAAATGATGAAGTCACTGCTCCAACAACGATTGATAACCTTTTTATCGATTATCGATATGTCACGAAAAGGTGCCGAAAATCAAATGACGAAAAAAACTGCCACTATTCGTAAAAGTGCTGATGATGCTTTATGAGGCTTTCCAGCTATTGCTGATCCATAGGATGCAGAATTACTACGATAACACTCCCCACTTTGATAGCTAGCCACACCTAAATTTCTTGAAAGTGCTTATAAGGTTATAAATAAAAAAAGAGAATTACCGAAAGGAAATACTTTTGGAGTTTTTTTACCAGCCCAAGGAGATAATTTAGCACCAAAGACATACTAACGCACTTTCCAGAAACTTCAGTAGGTAGTATTTCACTTGTTCCGCCAACAGCTAGAAGCAGCAGAATCTTCTTTGATAACCATTAAATTAGAAAAAAAATACTTTTTTTGCAAAACTGTAAACTGCCATTAAATAAGAAATTTGTTAATCTATGGTACGCCAATCCATGGTTGTAGGACAGTGTAAGTTAAATGCTACCTGTGAAAACATTTTGGTTAAAATGTAGCGATTTATATCAATATTTTACTGCAAAGACTATCGCTGTTCACTATTCACCCTTGCGTAAATGATGTAATGTTATTTTTACGATAAAAAGCTCGTTAACAAGGGAAAATATCTCGATTGCCTTCCGGTTATTTCCCATGATTGCTGGGTAGAGAGATTCAAATTCAATTACCTGGCCATGTGGAAGCAAAAACCCTCGATTAAACTCCCATCAATCATCTCGCACGAACTCGTTCTACAATTTAGCTACCGATAGGGCAATTCAGGAGGCCTGAGGAGGAGGGACGCTGTCTCTGATTTATGGTCGATTCGAATCAACGCCGGCAGCGAGAAGGATTCACGTTTCGAGAACCCGCATTTAGAGTACGGGGTAGACTTCGACGATCGTACGACGATGCGCACACGTTGAAGTCTCCGAATATTTTCCCAAGAATGAGGCTAGGTTATTTAGCAAAGTATCAGTTGCACAGCTACGCGTAAAATAACTAGGTGACTTTGTTTTTCATATTAATTTAGACGCATCGACGCCATATGTTACGTTTTCAAACAACATTATAACGAAACATCGTCTTATGATGTTGTCCGGCTGCAAAAAATAAGTCGTGGATGATCAATTTTAGGTGCCGATGTCAACTCTTTATTTTATAATGATGCATGTCCGCTAAATTACCCCAAATACGTCACTGAACTCAACTGCGTATATTTATGATTAAACGCGCCCGTGTAATTGCTACTTTTCATTGCCTCAGGTTAGCGGGAACGTGGTTTCCATCATTCATATTTAGTTGATCAGTCAGCTTCCGGAACAGTTCGCATTGGTGATGAAGAAAGAGTCATTTGTAAGGAAGATCTACGATCCAGCCTCGGGGGACGTATTGAGGAAGAAATAAACATTATAGGCGTTAAACGATTACGTATTTTTGACGTTTGGTTCCTTCTACCTTCTCCTAAACTAAACGATTTCTTACGAAGCATTCTGACTTCGGATGTTCATTGTTTTACCTTTCGTTATTCCGACAACATTGAGTTCTTTTCACGTAACAAATACTATTTTTGTCAATATTGACAAAGGCAATATTGTAACTCCTTGGAACCATGTCAAAAATGCTTCGTGAACAGAGCCAATCAGTATCTGACGAGGAAGTTTCGAAATTTGATGCTCGAAATCTGATTCATGGGAAACGGAAAGCTTGTGAGAAATGATCCCGGATGGATCCGAGTCAATGGACTCACGAAAGGAAAGGACCGATGGATAACTATCTATTGAATCAGGGTTCAAGCTGAAGGTTGGTCTAGTTGGTGTGGATTGATATAACTAAATGATAAGCCTAACTGCATGTGAGATACTTATATTGAGCGTAGGGGCGCCAGTACATTCTTCTGCGCTGCATAGGTTTTCTTAAGAAGACTTTTTGCCCAATAAATGATGACTGGAGAAGTACAAAGGCCTCTTCCGGACATGAAGCCGCAACCTCCGGTCAGTAGCCATGTACTCTACGCCTCTGGGGTGCCACGTAGTCATTGACGACGACGGCACTAAAAGTGCGTATACACTTAGCAGTTGAGACTGCTACGACAGTCAACTGTTATACCGCACACGTAAACAGCAACTGCGATGAGAGTTCAAGTCAATACTGGACATAAGTCGAATGCTATCGTTCCACGTTCGATCTACTAACAAAGGGGAAGCCGTTCTACTTTCCAGCGCAAATGTAGACAGCACAACACACAAAATCCCCAACGCAAATCAATACACAAATTCTGATACTGGGATTTTGGTTATAATAACAAATATATCCGTCCCCGAAGGGAAGATTCTACATTTTAAAGAATGGGAACACTCAATTAATCCCTATGTAATGTATTGCTTTAAGAATTTAATGAAAATTTAAGCATCAATCACTGGTGACATCAAATGCTTTTTCTTTGTTATGACAACCCCGTGTTAGCGGCTTTACTCCGCTTAGCAGTCGTTGTAGACGCAATCTAGTGGTGGCAATAGCGATATACCAAGCATTTCCCGGCTGTCGTAGAAGTCGACTGCTATGTGTCAACGCTGATTAAGATTCGACCAGCAGGGCACCCGAAGACGTTCCGTCCCTGCCGGGAACTTCCAATCCTATTGTGAGATCGCGAATACGCAGAGTTGTCGCGACTCGCCGCCCAGCGCCCCTCTCCCGTCTAATCGGACGTCTACGCAAATGGCGTGGTCGGCTCGCGTCGCCAAATACACACTCGCGAGCGAAGGCCTCCCTTGGGGGCGGGGGGCGTCTCCACCCCCCGCGGGGAGGGCCCCCGTCGCACGGGCGACTTTTTCAGCCCCTCTTGCACGGAGAGCGGGGGAGGAGGAGGGTGCGGGACGACTTGATCGCCCTTGATCTCGTTAGCGACGGAAAATCAACACCGCCGGCGATCTTTCCTCGGAGACCCACTTCGACTCGAGGGGAAAGGAAGGGGGGAGGGCAGCGCGACGGTACACCCCCCACCCTCCCTTCTAGCCCCCTCCCCTCCTTCCCGGCGTCCCCTCTGTTAAGGTGCTCTCGCCAAGCGAATGTTCCAACACGACATAATTTTACGCGTTGAAATGCTGTTCCCTCTCGAATGCCGCGCAACGAACGGGAACCGAATAACACATTACTCGCGATCGCAGCCACTTCATTAGCCTGTCACCGCGGAGAAGAATAGCACCGACGGGGACAGGATGCACGCGGTTCAGTCGGCATTAATTGTGTGCATAGCGTTGCGTGCATTTAGATTACTTCATTTCAATACGGCCGTTAATCATAGCATGAGATGTAATTAAAATTCATCAAGAAAAGTATAAAAAAAGCCCACGCTAGCCAATATTTGGCAAGAAGTATTTTCACTATTTTAAAC
This sequence comes from Platycnemis pennipes, assembly GCA_933228895.1. NCBI lineage: Eukaryota > Metazoa > Arthropoda > Insecta > Odonata > Platycnemididae > Platycnemis > Platycnemis pennipes. The sequence goes on from OW121856.1 coordinate 17,878,402, forward strand.
CACGTGACTCATTTTAGATTAAAATGGCATATATAATCCAAGTAAAAGAGAAGTCTTCTAGAGTGAATATCCACGGAGAAAACATTAGCATACTACGATTCGCTGATGATATAGCACTGATTGCAGAGACAGAGTGGGATCTGAATAAGATTCTAATAACCATGGAAAGGACAATGGCCTGATATAAGCTGAAGATCAACGAGAAGAAGATTAAGATATTGGTGTGCAGTAAGAGAGAAGAGGCCAAAACCAATTTTAAACTAAGAAAACAAAAACAGGAAGAGGTGAAAGAATTCTATTACCCGGGAAGCCGAGTGCCCAACGATGGACGAAGCAAGAAAGAAATTTTCAGTAGAATAGGCCAGGCAAATAGAACATTCTATAAAAAGAAGAATGTGCTCACGGCTGGAAATACAAGCTTAGAAATAAGGTAACAATTCATAAGAGCATACATCTAGAGTATGTTTATTTACGGCAGTGAGGCATGGACGATAACAGCTGCGGAGAAGACAAGGGTGGAGTCATTCGAAATGTGGGGTTACAGAAGAATGAAGACTAAATCGACCGAGGGACAAACGAAGAAGTGTTGAAGAGTGGGAGAAAAGTCTGCTGAAAACTCGAAAAAGAAGACGGAAAAACTTAATCGGCCATAACTTGAGACATGATGGCCTGATGGTGGCAATCGTCGATGGAAAAGTAAACGGGAAGAACGGCAAAGGTATGAGACACATAAAACAGTTCGTGAAGGATGTTAAATAGAGAAGTTACGTCAATATGAAGAGGTTACCCGATAGAAGATTCGATTGGATGGCTGCGTCAAACCAATCCTAGGATTGTTGACCCATGCTGATGATGATGATTTACTCAAAAAGCAATAACCTCCCAGATATTGTTAAAAATTATTCATTGAAGAAGAGTACTCTTTAGTGGGATCTTCACAAATCATCTGCAATACCGCCTTTATAACCTTCCAACCTCCTAGCGAGAAACATGATACAGTTTATGGCAGCTCTCTCTAGGTCGAATTTTTCAACTATCATCAATGCTTTCATATTGAGGAATCAATGGCAATGGCCTAAGTAATGCTCGCTAAAGGACCAAAAATATTGAAAATAAATTACATATTTTAAAGAAATATGGATTGAATATTTATAATATTGTATTCATTAAGTTGACACAAAAATAAGAACTTGGGAAAAACTCCTTAGGACCTAAATGCAAAAATTAAATATCGTTTTTGTAATAAAAGTTTAAATTTGGGCACAAGAATGCCAGATTTGCAAAGAGTAAATTAAGTAACAACCCTGCACTTTTACTTCTTGCAGAGGAGTGTCGCTGCATCTCCTAAATACATAAATGTCTTAACAAAAGTAGTTCTAGATAAAGATAGAAAGGATTACAACTTTTACAATGACTCTTTTTTAACATACTATTATAATTTTTTTGCTGAATAACTTATATTTTGAAGGAATATAGATAAACTTAGCCGAACAGAAATTTCCATGGCTTAGTCTGGAATTGACTAAGGTATTGTAAATCAACCTCAAGAAATGTAGAGGACATTTATTTCTAATAAAATAAAATTTTGCGCGAGTCCGTCGCATAATATTTTTCACACTCTCAATTTATTGTTGACATTTCGAAAGTTAATCTTTGCCAACTCTCGAATATTTAAAGATATACGTAAACATGTTTTATGTGTGAACAACTATTGCATGAAAACATCATATTAGACACTTTCCTTAGAGCGAAAGTCACACGTAACTACAGTATGTTACAAATGAGGTGAAAATGGAATATTTCAAAATTGTTTCTTACTTTGGCTTCCAACTTCGTTTTAGCACACCCGTAACGACCGATGAAAATAAGAACTAATAAAGAATTAATAATCCGGAAACGGAGTTACAAATAAAACGTCAATCGTTTGCTCCTGTTTCTAGCATTTGAATCTAAAATAACTTTATACCAAATGGAAAACAAATTAGGAAAAAAACGTGAAAGACACTAGAGAATTGACAGCCCATAAATACGGTCAGATGTAGGACAAACATTCAACATACATCGATAAAAATGACTAAGTCACTGTTTTCACTCCTCTTTTATGTGCTCATTAACTTTTCATACATGCCCGAATAAAATCCAGCGACGTATGGAAGAAACGATTGAGAAGTGGCATATTTCCATACAGAAAAAAAATCATCGGTCCAACGAGGTTCTTAAATTATCTGATAATGTGAAAAAGTCTTAGTGAGTTTCATAAATAGATATTTTTATAAGACATAAAATTGAATTTAAACCCTAATATGGTTCTCATCGTGAACTTGGTGAAACTTCGCCATACATGACAAGAGAAGTAAGAATAACTTCGTCATTCCCACTCTTAAGAAAGTGTTTATATTTAATATAAACAATCCTAGTTTCGGCATCTTACACCACCCGAAGAATATTTTTGGGGCAATAAACTTACAGAAAGGTTATAAGTAAATTATTATCATATTGAAAAATACGAAAAACATTTGACATCACCTCAAAGTCTGAGCCACCCTAACGAAACGATTTACACAAAGTAAAAACATTGGTAAATGTTTTGTAGTGGAATAATCCATTCAATATCCAAAGATCAGAAAGAATACTTTGCTCAATATTTTGATATACATGTATTATACTTCAATACCCAGGTAGAAAATAAAGAGCATTTTTATGGTGATAAAGGCTTAAAATAAGGTAAAAGGTGCAACAATAAACGGAACTCGGGATTCTCATTTTTTATTTGGCGTAAAATCAATTAAAATATGACGTAATTACGATAAAATAATTATTGATTGATAATTGATAATTATATCCAAGATTCTCTCGTGCGTCCTACCCTCCGGATATTGATATATGAGAGGGTAGATAAATGTAGCATTAACGAATAATTTTAAGGCAGTAGCTTCATAAAACGCATTCGTTCACGAATACGTAAGCATCTTTTTCTCCGCCATCGGCAATACGTACTTAACGCAAAGCGCCCGTGTGAAAACGAGGCCTAGCATATTACCCTAGTATGCACAAACTGCGTCCGATTATTTTTGTAGGGTATAACATCTACATCTACAAATACCCTGCAAGCCACCATAAAGGTGTGTGGCAGGGGATGAATTCTCACCCAACATCCACTATATACCGTGCATAAAAAAGGATTAGCATTTATATAGGTACTGTTCAAAACTACACTATTTAAAAAAAGATAAAAATAGCAAAGCAAACATGCAAAAACATGCTGTTAGTTGAGTTAGCTTTAAGTCCTTATACCAACATGCAGCTACCAATGTTATCCATTGCTACACTCGTACTGGATATATTTACCGTTATTCATATCCCTAATAGTACGAGGAAAAAAGTACATTTTGAAACTGTCAGTTCGGCAATCAATTTCTCTAATTTTGTGATTATGGTCCAGTCTACCATAGTAAGTCGGGGTCTGCAAAATATTTTTAACATCATCACTGAAAATATGGTCTTGGAATTTGTTTAAAAGATTAAGTCTAAATTTCAACCTGCATTCTGACAATGTTTCTAATTTAATTCATTTAATAGACTGGTTACGCTAATAAGGTTATCATACCGTCCCTTTACAAATCTTGCCGATCTTCGCTGCACACGTTCCAGTTCATTATTTAGACCGATTTCGTTGGAATCCCATATACTGGCAGCATATTCCTAATGAGGTCTAACAAGGGAAAAGTAGCTGATTTCTCGTACATGATCGTCACAGTTACCCCATGCTCTTTTGACGAATCCCAGTTTACGATTCGCTTGACCCATTATTTCACGTATGTGTTTACCCCAGGAAAGATCATGTGTCAGTCTCATTCCAATATATTTAATGGATTCTACGCTTGTTAATTCATTATGACTTATTTTGTAGTGATAGGAGGAGAGCTATTCTTTTTCCAAAAATTCATTATTAGACTTTTTTTCTAATTTATTTCTAACTGCCATATATCACACCAATTTTCAATTGATTGTAGGCCATCATTTAAATGTTCTTTATCGTTTGGGAATGGAATTTCCCTGTACACTACACCGTAATCGGCAAATAGACGAAGCTTACTTTTTACCACCTAAATGTTTTATGAAACGCTTTGGAATTATCGTGTCTCGTTTACGAAGCGTATAAAATACACTTAGGCGTGAATTTTGATTCTGCGATGACGAGCCAAAACCATCGGAACCCAATGAATTAAGACCCAACCAATCCGCAGCCTTGGTTTATATATAGATCGCGCGCCGATGCAAAGAGTGTCACGCGGGGTCAAGGCCGTGCCGCTGAGAGACGGGCAGCAGGATGTTTACGTGCACACGAGATTCCAATTCGCGGAGCGCCGTCCTCCGTCCATCCGAGGCGTGTCCAAAGGTGCAGACACGCCCGGATCGCCAGAGCAGGAATAGCGGTAGAAGTAGGCTTGCAGGTGCGATGGGTCGATCAATCGAGATCATCGACGACGATTTAAAGCAGCGTTTACGCGATATATCTATATCGATACTGCTATGATGCGTCTGCACCAACTTCTATGCAGCTTAAAGCCGATGTTTATGTGTTGTCATAACAAACAAAAAGAGTTTTATTTCAATAGTGATTGATGCTTAAATTTTCATGATATTCTTCAAGCAATAAATTCCAATGACGATTAACTTTTGTTCCCATTCTTTAAAGAACAGAATCTCCCCTTTGGGGAGGGATATCCATGTTATTATATTCAAATTCCCGATGTCAGACGTCGTGTACTGCTTTCCGTTGGCGATTGTTGCGATTGTGTTGGATACATTTCCGCTGGAAAGTAGCCGGGCTTCAACTTTGCTAATAGCTCAAACTAGGATCGATAGTGTTCGACACGTGTCCAGTATCGACCTGAACTCGCATCGCAGTTGCTATTTACTCAAGCGAGTAGGGATTAACAGTTGCTAACAGTTGGCTATCATAGCAGTCAACTGCTACGTGTAAACGCGCCTTCAGTCATCTCGGTGCAATAAACTGCGTCGATGATGATGAATGCAATCGACAGCGATGAGTCGAAGCGAATCATCGATGTCAATGAGGCGAAGCGAATCATCGAAGTGAATGACCGATGGGTCGATGAGATTTATATGTTGCGTCTGCAGCGCCGGCCTCTGTGCCGTTTCCTCCCTCGTCTCCCTCCCCCTCCTAGTTTCATTGCGCAACGACTACCCAATTAAAAAAAGTCGGCGGATCCAATCAGCGGAAATAGTGCAGGCTGAATCGCGAAAATATTTCGACGGACTGTTTGCGAAAAGATGCCTCACCTGTCGTCATGGTGATGAGGACGCCCTCTGCTGCCGACCCCTTCCAGAAAGGAGCTCCACAAGTATGAGGAAGTCCCAGCTTTATCCAAATCTTCGAACGTCCTACATTGGTATTGGGACGGGAAGGATGTGTACCCCTGCGTTTGGAGGTACGCGAGGAAGTATGTTACTCTACATTTATGTCGCTTCAACATCGCCAGAGAGGTTCTGTAGCAATGCAGGGAGCCTAGTGTCCGACCACCGACTCACCGATAAAAGCGCTGAAAAGGGGCTTACGCCAAAACAAAGAGATGGTGCCTATATTGTAACTTGGGGCTTGCTTCATTCTCTTCAATAAATAGGCCTTGTCATTCTCAGTACCGTTTGACCCTCATCATCATCATCATCAACGGTCAACAACCCTAGGATTGGTTTGACGCAGCCCTCCACTCGATTGGCCAACCTCTTCATATTAACCTAGTTCCTCTCTTTCACGTCCTTTACTACCTGTTCTATGTAACTCATACGAGGCCTGCCTTTTTCATTCTTCCCGTTCACTTTTCCCTCGACGATTGTCTTCATCAGGCCATCGTGTCTCAAGATGTGGCCAATTAAGTTGTCCCGTCTTCTTTATATAGTTTTCAACAGACCTCTTTTCTCCCACTCTTCTTAGGATTTCGTCATTTGTCACTCGGTCGATCCATTTTATCTTCTTCATTCTTCGATAGCACCATATTTCGAATGCTTCCACCCTTTACTTCTCCGCCGCTGTCATCGTCCATGCCTCATTGCCGTAAAGAAACATGCTCTCCATGTAAGTTTTGATGCATAGTTTCCTTACTTATTAAACGTATTTCCAGCTGTAAGTAGATTTTTCTTTTGATAGCATACCCTCTTTGCCTGCGCTGTCTTACTGACTCTTTCTTTCTTGCTTTGTCCATCGCTAGTTACTCTGCTTCCCAAGTAACAGAACTCTTTCACCTCTTCCAGGTTCTGTTTTCCTAGTATAACGTTGATTTTGGCCTCCTCTCTCTTGCTGCACACCAATATATTAGTTTTCTACTTATTGATCTTCAGCTGATGTATGGACATTGATTTTTCCACGGTTGTTAGCATCTTATTCAGCTCCTTCCCTGTCTCTGCTATGAGAGCTATGTCATCAGCGAATCGTAGCATACTGATTGTTTCTCCGTGGATGTTCACTCCAAAAGACTTCTCCTTGACTTCATTGATGGCTCTCTCGATAGTTTGACCCTATACACCCAATTCAATCTTCACTTTAAAGCTACATCAAAAATCCAAACGAGACATTCTGCTACGATCATTGAGTCATCGATCATCGTGGGTCATCGAATATCGACATTAATCGATCATCGATAATCATCGTTCATCGCATATACCCTATTCGATGATCGATGAAAACCATCGTAATCGAAGCATTACGGTGAAATTTTTTCACCGAAAATCGATTACCAATATCAGTCTTTGAACAAGCCTAGATAACCACGCGCTCGGCCACAAAGGGTGTTGTGGACCACATCGCGATGATAGGAGTTCACCGTCCGCAACCGATCACGAATAAACAGCCACCAAAACCACACTTAAGATATGAGAAGGATATACATCGATTGATGAATGGACAATCATTCGTGTTACTTATAGAGCATAGAGTTCTAGTCCCAAGCCGTGACATGCTAAAAATGGTTGGGACATTTAATGTTTTAGTACCTGGAGGACCGAACTTTGCTCATAAAATACAGTAGCACGGTTTCAACAATCGCGTATGTTGTCAATGGGACGGATTGCTAAAAAACACGAAATAATTACAAAATGAGTTTTTTGCCAATTTTAAAACGAATACAATCATCCTTGACCATGATAAAAATGGATTGTATTTTCCCTTCTAACGGTACTTGGCACGATCTCATAGAAACATTATTTCTTATTTAATTCCTTAAATGAAAGCAAGCCTGCAGGAGAGAAAAAAGAACTCACCATTCATTTCTTATGCACGCAATCTGGAGTTGAACCCGTAAATTTTGAAGCCCAAATTCGATTTTTCACGGATATGAGGACTCATCATCATTATTTCAATCCTAGGAATGGTTTACTGCAGCCCTAGGCTGATATAAACAAATAGGATAGGATACGAGACCAAGCGCAATCAATTTCTGACACCCGGAAGCCTCATTATATGAATTTTCGCAAAAATTGTTAGAGCTGAAAATCGAAATAAAAAGTGCATACTGCTCGTTTAATACTTAAAGATAAAATTAATACATACAACAATTTTTTACATGATTAAGTTAGCAAGTTTAAATACATGGAGTTTTCTTTTGTCGTCACTTGTAAGGGCAAGGGTTCGTACACCGTCACGTTCTCTCTATTCTAATATTGGTTGGGAGAACTCTCATCTTTGTTCTTGAATAACCTCTACAATTTTACATACTTGTTTTCACTGGCATTCTTCATCTCTTCCACCATGTACTTATCTCCTCTGTGGTATTTTTCTGCAATTATTCTCAGTTCATCTTGATTCCTAAAACTCTACTTCATTCAAATACACAACGTTTAAAAATTTTAATCGAATGTGATTTCCATTCGTGTCATATTCGTCGGTGGTTTTCAAAAATTGCATTAGCTACAAATAATTCGAGCAGAATATCAAATTTTATGATTTCACCTACACTCTTCCCTTGTGTTGACTCCTATTGTTGATGAAATATTTCCAGAAGAGCAGTCTCTGATAACACACTAAATAATTGCATGTATAATGTTTTAATTAACTTTTACTCTTTTTAGCGATTACTCTTTTTAGCTAGTTAGCTTTTTAGAAGGTTTCTTAGGTTGTTTCATGACTAGAACACTGGCTTTCCATTCAAAATACCGAACTTTGAATTCCGAAGGCGGCAGCTTTTTTATTGTTATACAGGCCCAGTTTATTTTTGGGGAAGTTGCAGGTGGAAGTTAGTCTTGACTCGAGCCGTTCGCCGCCGCTGTCGGCGTCGCTTCTGAGTCGTCTCGCCACGGGCGCCGCGCCGCCGCCGTCGCACGGCGATAGACGCGTGCCCGCCGTCTCCTTAAAAAGACGTCTCCTCCTTCGAGAGATTGAGCGACAAAAAACGCGAGCGTCCGTAAGCGGGTCGAGTGCATCGCTTATGGTCGCGCGGAGTCACCGCGGCCCCACGAATGGGCCCACGGCCCCGGTCGGGAGCGGGGTCTTTGACATAAAGGGCATTTTCGGCAGCCCCGTGGACAATTGGTATCAAGGGCCACAAGTAGAATATCAACTAGTCTCGCATCCACTGCTCACATCCTAAAATCCATATTGGCGAACATCTACCTGCTAAGGTAGTATTACTTCTCGGCCTAACGCTGAAAACTGAGTTGATATTCTGAATATGGCTGAGACACATCAGAATATTAATTACTGTCTCACTTCAATTGCTTACGACATAAAATATTTACTATGATTTACAAAGGGTACATATATTCTCCATGGTATGGTTCGTAGCGGTGTAGAGCGTGGTAATATCAATTATATCAATAAAATGGTAAAAAGTAAGCTTCGTCTATTCGCCGATTACGGTGTAGTGTACAGGGTAATTCCATTCTCAAACGATGAAGAACATTTAAATGATGGCCTAAAAACAATTGAAACTTGGTGTGATACATGGCAGTTAGAATTAAATTTAAAGAAAAGTTTAATAATGAATTTTTGGAAAAAGAATAGCTCTCCTCCAATAACTTACAAAATAAGTAATAATGAATTAACAAACGTAGAATCCATTAAATATATTGGAATGAGACTGACACATGATCTTTCCTGGGGTAAACACATACGTGAAATAATGGGTCAAGCGAATCGTAAACTGGGATTCGTTGAAAGAGTACTTGGTACATGTGACGATCATGTACGAGAAATCAGCTACTTTTCCCTTGTTAGACCTCATTTGGAATATGCTGCCAGTATGTGGGATCCCTACGAAATCGGTCTAAATAATGAACTTGAACGTGTGCAGCGAAGATCGGCAAGATTTGTAAAGGGACGGTATGATAAGGTTATTAGCGTAACCAGTCTATTAAATGAATTAAATTGGGAATCATTGTCAGATCGCAGGTTGAAATTTAGACTTAATCTCTTAAACCAATTCCAAGACGATATTTTCAGTGATGATGTTAAAAATATTTTGCGAACCCCAACTTGCTATGGTAGACTGGACCATGATCACAAAATTAGAGATATTGGATGCTGAACTGACAGATTCAAAATGTACTCTTTTCCTCGTACTATTAGGGATATGAATAACGGTAAATATAACCCATACCAGTGTAGCAATGGATAACATTGATAGCTCCATGTTGGTATGAGCTCTTAAAGCTAACCCAACTAATAGCATTTTTTTCATGTTTGCTTCTCTATTTTTATCTTTAAATAGAGAAGTTTAGAACAGTATATAAATTGGAATCCTTTTTTATGCATGATATGCAGTGCATGTTTCGTAAAAGAAATTCACCCCCTGCCACACACTTTTATGGTGCCTTGCAGGGTATTATGTAGATGTAGATGTAATACCAACTTTGCGGCGTGAATGTGCACTCCGATTTGACTGGAAGCAGAAATTTTTAGGATGTATGCAGTAGAAGCGAGACTAGTCGAATTTCTGAATACGGCCCCTGATCTACTCATCGAGGGTGTTCTGCAGAGGGCGCCACAAGGATGGCTGGAGCGACCCCATTTGAGCACTTATTTGGGGCCAACAACTGATGTCATTTGCGCCAAAGAGGATAGATGGCCGATTGGGGAAAGGTGGGAGTTTTCAGGGAACGGAAGAAGGGTGGAGAGAAACCCGGCGCTGGCACTGGCCTGCTCTTTAAGGAGTTTGATCCGAAGAGTGAAAGTCGTGTCATTTTTTTTATATCTTCAGTACTTATAAAACTAAAGTTCCTCTATATAATAAAGTAAAGAGAATTATACCAACTCATACTCCTTTTTGCACAAATTTCATTTGAAATTACATACGATTAACGGAGAGAATGACCGTCACATGGGAATATAACGTTTAAAAATACCATTGTGACATGTCATTTTTGCAAAACACTGAAATTTTATGCATAATTTTACAAGGAATAAAATGACATGAAAAAAAGGCATCAACCTACCGATTTTTTCGCTAAATCCACCAATACGTTACCAAGCAGACGAAATACGTTAGTTGACTTCAATTGGCGCTGCGGTCGCTGTTGTCAAAATGGTAGGCGTATGAATAATATCATTACTAATGAGATACTAAAGAATATATCAAAAAATATTATTACATAAGGTTTGATAGTAATATTCTGGTGTTATAAATTAGTAAATTCATTGAGTACATGAATTTATTTCTGTAACGTAAATGCTGAATTGACTCCATCGTCGAGCTGATTAAAATTATCATAAAAAATAAATCCTTCGACTTTTCATCGTATTTCTTGTGATCCATATGACTTTCAATAGCTTAGGTGATTTTCTTTGTGAAGTAAGGATCACTTAGCAGGCATGTACCTACTCGTACTTAAATTAGTAACATTCCTTAGACAACTTGACTCAAGCAGTCGCGAGCCAACCTCCTTAAGAAAGGTGCCAAGGGGGCCGTGGCTAAACTCCCCATCCGACAGATGGACTCCTGGATGTAAAGTGCTCCCCACAAGGCACTTTTATACCGATCTAAAAATTCACCAGTGCTGGTATTCTAACACGGGCCCTCGGGATAGGAGGCGAGTACTCTAATCATTGCACCAACCCGATCCCCGCCTCCACTTCAGGTTGTCATTGCGTTCGCGCACTCAACTCTACAACCAGTCGTTATATCCTCAGTGTTACTGTTACTTAAGCTATATTCACCAAGTAAACACGGTATCTCAACATAGAATGCATTGATTATTTGCATTTTACCGGTTAGAGTAATTTTTGATGGATTTTCCGACTTCCCTCGAATTTAATTCATGTATCGGCTCCTTTTCTTCGCCTTGTCTCTTCGCATAATTATTTCCTACGCCTCTTCACCCTACCCATATCTTCCTCTTCATCTTTCTTGCTCAACCAGCTTTCTGCCCTCAATAGCAACCTTCAGAATTACATCCTCCCTTAAGTACCTATTGCAACTACCTACTCTATTATTTCCTCACTCTCCAATATCTCCTACGCTCTTGGTTTCTCCTCGGTCAACTCCCTACCACCTAATTCTCGGACGTATTTAGCCCCAGAATAGAAAAACATAGAAAGAAAATACGAGCCAAATCTACAAAAATGAACTTTATTACTACCCGGGTTTCACTGTATTACAGCATCATCAGGTAGAGTACATCTTAAGTGCACCAACGTATATAAGAGAACGGAGGGGAAGGAGCGTGGAAGTGGACGGTTATTGGTGGTCATCAGAAGGGTGTGGGGAGAAGAAATGTGGGAGGCTAGGGGAGGAGTAGGGGTAAGGAGGTTACAAATGAGTGGCAAATATAAAGCAATAGTCTCGAACGGTTCTTTTGAAGACGAGACTCCGTCCCTGATATGCCCCGTTTACACTACTAGCTTTTTTCGACGACTACGGCTTATCATGGTTGGAAATTGGCCGTGTGAACGCAAGTTGCCGCTAACCCTAGTAAACTTTTCTACCATGATTGAGTTATGGTAGTTACTGGTATTTTAAGAGAGTGTGAACGCAAGTAGGTAGAAAGAAGTTTTGTTTTTAAATGGAAGTGGAAATGAACGGAGAGTGCTTGAAGACGAAAAGACCGGATCGCACAATATGGATCGGAAATGATTCTTAATTACAACGATATTTATTTAATCATTCTGTATTACATTTTAGTAGTTGTTTGACCACGTTCCACTGATTCGGTTCTTCAATAATGGTATTAAGTAGTTTGCTTTACCCCTGAATCCTGAGTGTGTACTCTTATACATTTCTTTTATGTGTTTACCTTGCCGTGCAGAAAATATACATACAGAAATCAAATAACTAAAAGTTGCAAACATTCGCAGGAAATTTGACTCGAGTTATTTTTTATGTATTCGCTACTTAGGACGGCGTTAAAAGTGTTTTCAGCATTATGCCCTTGAATAGATCCTTCCTCAAACTGCAAAATAAGCTAAACTTGGGATACCGGATTCAAAAATACTGAATTTTGATAAGAGTAAGAAATTTATTGTGTATACTTGTATATATTCTACTTAGATGTACGAACATGTCCACGAAAGGGGTTGACATGAGCGATAACTTATTGAGAGGTGAACAATTAATCATTTCATAGCATGGTTTTCCATGGTTGACCGCATTTCTTGGTGCGTGATTCCCATATATAAGCTAAACGAATAAAAATACAGGCAAGGAAACGTTAATAATTTTACAGTGTAAAGATATCGGTTGAAATATGCGAGGAAAAAGAGGTAAAGGTTGAATGTCTTAAATATCTGGAAATTAAAGTCACGGAGGGCGTTTAACGTTGCACAAACTTTACATACTTTTCATCGTATTACTTTGGAGCTATTCAAAGCAAATGGCAATTGCATTCAATTTTATATCTTAAACTGAAGTTCAGCGAAGTAACACAGAATCCATTGAGTATGTCGGAGATCGACCCACTGTCAATCATGAGGAAGTAATTTAGGAATAATATTTTGGTTGTTTTATAAAAAGGGATCTAGGAAACTGCATTGATAACGTTCGATAAAATAACTGCATCAATTTGCACATAAGTTAAAATACGCTTCCAATTTTTGGAATCCTTGCAAGACAGTCCTTTTGCTACCCTACTCTCCATTGTTATTTTGACTTAACATAACTCTCCGATAGATTTCACTAGAGTCTTTACGATGGTTCTTGGTGGGCCGTGTAAACGCAGGTTAGTTTCAGCCACCATATTAACAATCATTCTACCCTAGTAATGTAAACGGGGCAGTAGTGGATTGCAACACAGCGGCTCGTCCGTTAGGTACCCCGTGGAGAAAGTCGAAAATGTGGGAGGGGCAGAACCCCGGGTGATACCCTGTTGCAAATGGGTGTGAAGTGCGGTGACTCCCTTCCTGGTGGTAGACCTCGTGGAAGCGATGATAGAGTATCTCCGTCCGTACCCTTAGTGAAGGTCCGAAGATACATCTACATCTACACGATACCCTGCAAGCCACCGCGAAGGTGTGTGGCAGTGGGTGAAGATCACTAAGCATGCACTACTAACATGCAAACAAGCAACTATAGTGTCTCATGCAACAAGATTGTTAGTATCTATAGTATTTAATGGGTAAATACATGCAACATGCACTACAGAATACTCGAAAATATTTCACCTACCTATCCCTTTGCTATGTTGCCTATTCTGTTTTCTTATAGTTCGGGGGAAAAATGCCATTTTGAATCTATCGGTACGACAATCTATCTCTCTAATCTTATTTGTCTGGTCGAATCTAGCATAATAAACGATATTAAATCTTCCCCACGATAAATCCTTAGTGATTGTTGCACCTAAATATCTTATGGTTTCAACGTTTTCGATCTTCGTGTTACTAATTTTATAGGTACGCTCTATCGAATTATTCCTCCTCCAAAAATTGATAGCTACACACTTTTTAAGGTTAAAGATAGAGTGACGTTGGAGTGGAGCCTTACATTGGTGGGGGGGTGGGTGAAGGAATGAGATGGGATGGCTGGCGGGTTGGCTAGGTTGGCGTGGTCTGCACGTGGTTTTCGTTAAAGTTGATGGAAAAAAGGGGAGAATTTAGATCACATAAAAATTCGTTGCGGAGAGGGATATTTTTCTTGGCTCGCTCGATTATTTCAATCTGCTCCAAAGCGTTCCATCTTCTTCCTTTTTTCTCCAGATGGAGTACTTAAGCTTCAAAATTGCACCTGTGCCTGGTCTCTATTAAGTGCTCCGCCCCCACTGAGGTTATATTTGCTATCTCCATGCATTTGTGATGCTCCTTGCATCCATGTGGAAAAATCACCCCAGTCTTCCAATATATGAAGCACAGCACTCGCAGGTTACTTCGTAAGCACCACTTTTTCTTGCCTTGTCTATGGAGTCCTTGTCCTTCCAGAGAATCGAGGCCCGGGATCGATTCCCGGCAGAGGCGGGTTTTTCAGTAGTAAACCGGTCCCTATTTTAGTGTCTAGTGGAGGACATTTCAGGTTTAGTTCTCCGTCCGTCAGATGGGACGTTAAGCCGTGATCCCGTGGGCGCCTGTCGTTAAGATTAGGCTAATGCCGACGCCGGAATTCTATCCACCCTTCTTCCAATAACTGGAACGTTCCTATCATTACCTAACTACCCACCTATGGTAAATGGGGCAAATGATCTCAGCTGTCGGACGCCTTTCCCGAATAACTAAACAACTAAACAAAGGTCTTATTGTGACTCCCGGTGGGTCCATTGTCCGATCAATAGATGAGCGTTTGTACACACTGCTCCCTAATCACCTACTGAGTATTCACCGACCGCCAAGAAGGAGCCCCAGGAAGTCCCCGAACTTCCGATATTGACTGGGCCACAGAGTAATTGAATTTTAAATGCAAGGACCGAAGGGCCGCTTCAGAGTTCGTATTTTCATGCCTCAAGCGGTGAGCCAGGGGCTAATTCTTTGTCCTGCTCTCTGGAGACCCCTTTGCGCTCCAGGACCAACACCTAGGCGGCGTCTATTCTTCTCCTCCCCTCTCGCGGCTTGCATTTTGACGCTCTTGAGTGAGCCCGAGCCCACAAGCCAACAAAACTGCAGCCAATCCAACTTTTTGCACGCTCTCTTATCGTGACAAGCCGAATCGTCTTCTGCCATTATAACAGGATCAAGTAATCAAATAAATAAGAAAGTGCCAGTCGGAGGAATTATGTTAGGAGAGACGTCCCTCTAACCTATATCCCACCCGGATATTAGCTGTGGATGCCAATCATCGTCTATAACTATTCTTTTCTCCCCTGTGAACACAGAGAAGCCAAGAATAACAAGAAACAAGATTTACCCAGACTAAATTTATAGATCGGGGACAATTTATTGCATGGTATTTGCTACTCTTAATTTTTAAGAAACCCACTGACTCCATTAAGTCTCGGTTTAAAATTAAACTGTGCAATCAGACTGCCCAATTATTTTAATGCTTCCTTTGATAATAGGATAAATACGCGCTTTAACGCCTAAGGCGTTGAAACATGTGTTGGGTATTATTGCGTGTGTTAAAATAAGTGGCCCTGGTATAACTTGTGCAGTTTCATTATAATCCCTGGAATGAAATTCTACCATATTTCACCCAATAAGGCAAAATTTATCCAGTCATGTCTCACATACTTCTAACAGTAGGCTCTTCTTTTTGTAGACAAAAAATTGATTTTTTTCTCCTTCAATAGCTTTATAAATATAAATTTTAATACGATATTTCCCGACTCATACCCAGCGGTGATTTCTGCTGGGCGATAAGAGTTATTGAAAGAAGAGCTTGGAATTTTGTCACCCAAGGAGCTACTCTTAATGAAACTTCTCCTCTCTCTATTCAATATTCAACTGCAGAAACATGAAATGAGTGATCTATAGCGCATACAAATGGAATATCGATCTCGACACATAATAATTGAATTCTTGACAAAGTGGACAGTGACTGGGAGGATTTCCTTCGGGTTGAAGGAAGGAAAACCTGATTAATAAAACAAACAGATTCCACTATTATATGATGACGGTTCCTATTGTTATTCCTAAGTACATCTTCATCAAGTGATTCACAGCCACAGAGAAACTAAGGTCAAGACAATTAAATGAGAACTGTGGGAATACGATGAGCCATTTACTAAAGAATGGAACCAAGGCCTTGAGTATCCGGTTTAACAAACTGTAACACAAAGGCATAGGGTTCTAAAATCCTACACTATATTTTTCCTTAAAACTATTATTAGGTTCCACTTTAGTTTTTACATTTTTTACTCAATTTACAAACACTGAGAACAATATTCGTTCAAAAAGAATTTTTACCGCAAGTCATGGTGTATTTTTTACTAACATTGGGTAAAATAGGTTTTATTTTACAAATAATTACGCAAGACGTGAAATTGGAAAGGCACTATGATATCCGACACTGAATTCACTTTACGTTGGATTTTCACCTTTACATAATTACCAAATGAGAGTTATTAAAGAAATATCGTCAATTAGGCCTATCGTCAATTAGGCAAGGAAATTGAAGTGCTCATTTCATGGTGAGGCGTCTCTGTTCTATGAAGTGATGAGTGAAATAACTGACATGCGTATCTGGGCACAAAGAAAGAGACACTTTCTCAGCCTCTTCTTGGTGCCAAGGAAATGGGAAAGACAAGTACATCGACATTCACGGGTTTTGACACCTCAACCTTTTTTCATGTCGCTATCGCGATGAGACAGAGACTCCAGGAGTTAAAACTTTTTTCCCGTTGAGGCTGGACGTCGGTCACTGAATAGCAATAACATGGCGATGTTCTTTCTCCATGAATTTATCGCGTGGCCTGAATATATGGGCCAGCTCCTTCGAAAGCTGCCTTCGAGGACATTGAATGGAAGAGAGAGGATCCAAGCGCTTGAATTTCAAGTCTTATCCATTTATCCGATTGTATACCATACAAGGCAAAATAATAATTTTGTGGTCTTAAGTGATATAAAGTTAAATATAAGTGAGAAATGCTAGAAAATCACTGTGTGCTGAAGAATTGTTACATCTTAATGAAGATTTAACTCTTTAATATTCTTACCAGGCATGTGCACACTGCTTTCATCGGCAGTTTCCAAACTGTTGCGGAATTATATACGTTAAATATAAAACAGTGCTCCTCAATAAGATAATATCAACCCAAGAGATTGATTCATGTAAGCTGGTTGCTCTTTAATACACATCGATCGGTGAAATTAAAAAAACAATTGAACAAGAATTTCCAAAATAAATAGACAGTAACAAAAATCTTGTGCTCTTACTTGACCACCCAATATTCTCTGATGACCTTGATCCGTGACCTGCATTTCGTGTTCCCTTTCACAAATCGTTTGGTCTCCTTAGACAATATCGACAACCTTGCCAGAGGATAGGTTCTTCACGGTAGTTAACAGCAATAAATCTATGCTATGCGTTTAGTGTTTAGATTGTGTGGCTTTCTATGGGATCATGGTTTTTTCAAAGTACCTGAAAGCCATCCCTCATCCATTCGCACTAACCAGCAGTTCCCTTTATCTCCATGCCCCTTTCATTTTGTGGACACTGGATGAAGACTCCATTTACTTATTACATATCTTTTTTACTGTAAGCAACTCATCGACGCACATATATAAGTAGGTATCAAGATAATTAAGCCGGCCAACCATAAGGTTGGCTCAGGGCATATAGGTCATGCTTATCTAAATATTATGTTGATGTTAGAAGAGATGGACAAATTTTGAACTACGAAAAATATCAGGAGGTGGAATTGTTATATCACTTGGAAAGCTGAGTAACCAGTGCTGAACGAAGCAAAAGAGAAATTTCCAGTAGAATTGCCCAGACGAAATTTTACTAAAAGAATAAAGATGCCCAGGGCATTTTACCAAAACAATATTGTGCATAAAGCTGCAAGTACAAGCGTGGAAGTGAGGAAACGTTTCATTAGAACATACATCTGAAGCATGCTATTGAATGACAGCGAAGCATGGACGATAACAGCAGCACAGAAGTCAAGGCTGGAAGCATTCGAAATGTGGTGCTACCGAAAAATGATAAAGATAAAATTGATCGACCGAGTTGCAAAAGAAGAAGTCTTAAGAAGAGTGGGAGAGAAGAGAAGTCTGCTGAAAACTCTAAACAGAAGTCGGGACAACTTAATCGGTCACATCATAAAACACGATGACCTGATGAAGACAATCGTCCAAGGAAAAGTGAACGGGAAACCTGGAAAAGTCAGGCCTCATATGAGATATATGGAGTATGTTGTGAAGGATATCAACAGAATTATATTATTATGAAGGGGTTGGCCGATGGAAGAATCGAATTGAGGGCTGAGTCAAACCAATTTCAGAATTGCTGACTGCCGTTTCAGCACCTAAGACCCAAGTGTACAACTTTAACCACTGATGTAAAATGGCCCACAAATACTTTTTCATACGCCCAAACAAATGGGATAAGTTTATTGGAGGATGGATGCATGAATTAAGCTACCAAAGGTCATGGACAGCTGGGAAGGAAGGGATAAGGAAGAAACGTACGGAAGCCAAGTGGTTGTCGTCTGGCCTTCAACTCAGTCATCAAATTAATGCTTGATAGATCCGGTTAGTCAAAGGGCGTTAGAATTTAAATCAAACACTGGTTCCTAGGAGACGGCGAGTCTAGCCTACGAAGAATAAGGAATGAAAATTGACCTTTGAATTCTATAATTAACAATTCTTTTGTTCGACTGAAACACAGCCTAAATAGGGGTCGAGGGAAAAAAGAATGGGAGGAACAGAAAAGGTAAGCTTTCCATGTGATACGATGAGCTGGTTGAAAACATAACGAAAAATGTTGACTGAGGATTATGACTTCGAAGGCCGTGTATGTAGGGTTTCTTCATGTTGTAGGCACTTAACCCCGGTATATCTACCCATTATTTTTTCACTTCTCTCTCATTTGACGGAAACTAGAAATTAATGCACAAACATAATTCGGGAGTTAATCCTAGAATGATGATGAACTGTAGTCAGAAATTTACTTTTAACGCCTAATTTACTGGTATATAAAATTGTGAAATAAAAGCTGCAGCCTTGTAATTCCACATACACTTTACTGACGAACTAAGATTCGAAGTATGAAGCCATCATCGTCCGGTTAGGCAAACAATGTTAGAATGGAAATCAAACGCTGGTTTCTAGGAGACAGCAAGCCTAGCCTACGAAGCATTATAAAGACTGAAAATTGGCAGGGGGTGAATTCACACCAAACCTGCATTACATAGCATGCATATAAATGATTATCTATCAATATACTAGTCTAAACTTAAATGTCCTTTGTCTAAGCTTAAAGTCCTTATACCAACATGCAAACTACCTAAGCTATCCACTGATACACTCATATTTATGCTATTGGATATATTTACCGCTATTTATATCCCTAATTGTACGAGAAAGAAGGATTTTTAGATTTATCAGTTCAGCAATCAATTTCACTAAATTTGTATTTATGATACAGTCTACTAAATTTATATTTATGATACAGTCTACCATAGTAAGTAAGTTCGCAAAATATTTTAAACGTCATCCGTGAAAACATTAGCTTGGAATTTATTGAAGAGATATTACCAGCAGGATAGCCAAGTCAAATGTATAAAAGAGGGGAAGACTCATTTTCATATAGCTATAAGCTAGGGTAGTCACCTATTGAGTGTACATTTTTATGACAATCTTTATTCGAGTCTCATTTAGGATTTCCCTCATCCACTTCATCCTCTAAGGCATCTTCTTGGCGTCTCAAATGTCTCCAATAAGGCTGCTTCGCCTCACATTACCTTCAGACCTTTAACTGGGCTTCTTTATACACCTTAGTTTTTTAGGTATAATTCGTTGCTCACTCCCTTTTGAGGTTATCAAGTCAGTCCCTGCACTCAAAGGTACGTCAGGCCAGTGGAAAAGATGTAGCAATGGAAGGGAAAGGAAGGAGGTAAGAGAGAAACCCGGCCTTCGCATTTATCCTATCTTAGGGAAAGGTGCCAAGGGGACTACAGCTTTACGTCCCATCCGATGGACGGGGTATTGAACTCGCAGTGCTCTCCACAAAAAATAAAAAAGGGCATTCTCATAAAAACTATACCAGGAATCGAACCCGGTCTCTAAGCGTTGATAGCTAGGAGTATTGCTCTCTTTCACTATCTAGTTTTATCATTTTTACCGTTCTTCTGCAAGTGTCCACAGGAGCACGAATGAAGGTCCAATATAGGTATCTCCATCTCCTTATATAACTACTGGCAAACCTGTGAAAAACTATCGCACATTCAATCTTCCCCCGAAAAATGGTTCAGTCATTATTGGGTTGTTGACATGAAATATCGAAGAGTGCATACAAAATAGAAATGACATTTCATTATTGTATGCGTATTCACACATAACAATTACTCTTATTAATTATTTATATTCCCACAGAAAAAACCATAATTGCCAACCTCAACAATAATCGATTTTCCTTCGCTGCTTACATAGTACTAGTATTAAAGCATACTTGTTACGGTATGCTAAAAGATTTCTCATTCAATTTATATTACCAACAAACAATGTTTTTTTAGTATGAAATTCGTACGCGATTATGTTAAAAGTTAGGAAAAAGTCCTATCCTATCACCCATTGATAGAGGTTTTGTATTAGTTGAGAAAAAGGGATGATGACAAGTGAAATAATATATAGAATGTTTAGTTGTATCAGTTGTTTGCTCAGTCGCCATAGCAACGTGATTGGTGCTTCCCAGAGCGCAGAGGTAAGGGAGAGAGAGAGTCCGGATGGTTCCTCCGTTTCGCACTACGTCGAGGCGGACTTTTTCGTGGGGCACGAAAAGGGCGCTGTAAAAGCAGTCGGTGGGTCACGTGGGCCGTTTGAATTGTCAACGGTCGCGTCCCAACATGGACCCCATTAATTGGAGCTCCGACGCTTGAAGAGAAGCGCAGGGAGGGGCCTGGGGGCGAAATACCCTTCGCACGTCCTCGGAGCAAGGGCCCCTCCAACCAGAGAATGAGAAGAGACCAACACTACCCCCAATCTCTACGTAGCGAATAGCGGATGGCTAGCATTATGAAATGGCGCCGCGGTAATCTTAACTGTGGGTTCATGTACTACATCTACGTCATACCCTGCGAGCCACCACGAGGGTGTGCGGCAGGGGTGAAGATAACCAAATATGCACTATAGACATGCAACTAGGCTACTGCATGGAGACATGCTAGATAATAGTGTCACAAAAAGCTAGATGGTTAATATATACGAAATAAGAAAGGGATTATTGGTTGTTATTACATGCATCATGCACTACAGACTACTCTAACAATATTTCACCCACCTATCCCTTTGCTACGTTGCCTATTGTGCTCTCTTATGGTACGCGGGGAAATTGACATTTTAAATATATCGGTACGACAATCTATCTCTCTAATCACGTTAATCTGATCAAACCTAGCATAATACGCAGGCGTTCTTAATATATATAACTAAAGTCATCTGTGAACAAATCGTTCCGAATTTATTTAAAGGTTTAACCTGAATTTTAACTTGCGTTCTGCGATAATTACCATCCTAGTTCTTCTAATGTCAGAATAATAAGGTTCGGAATCAATATATGATTACTTTTATAGTCTATCTGGCCTAAATTGAAAACGGGCTATGTCCTGAATACCATAAAAGAAGGTGTGCTCAACCCGAAGGTTTGTTTTTGATAAGTGAGGGTAGAGCTCACCCCGTACTAAACCATTGGCGAGTGAAATTCACTCATTAAGGGTAGGGGGGCCCGTTCCTTTCCCGATTTCCTACCTGGTTCTGACGTGCAGTAAATCTAATCGCGAGGATATAAGGTGGAGGTGTACAGAAAGGCCTGGGAGGTCCAGAAAGACCCGGGATTTGTACGCGGAACCCTGTGGTCAGCAGCTCCAAGCTCTACCCACTAGGCCACCATGAGCCCCATGAATACCTTATAATACAATTCTCCACCATTATATGGTACATAAGATGATAGCTATTCTATTTGAGGAATAGGTTGTATCCATAGAGTTGTAAAATGGTATTTTTTACGTAAAATGTCATTCTCATCATAGTCCAATAATCATATTGCTAGTAACCACTGATTTCGCTGTAAATGACTAATTTACTTGCATGGTAAAACACGGTAACTTCACATGCATTAATGCAGCCTCTGAACTCCAGCTTACATGATAACAAAAATATACTGAAGAATCCTAATTAAAAATATTCCGGTTCCCCGCCAAAAATACTGCGCATGCAACTGTAATTAACATAGAGCAGAACAAATATTTGAAAAGCTATCAAGGGAGAAATGTGGGAAGTCACTTGAAATGAACGCAAAGGCAAGCGACAACTATCAATTTCTCATGTCGCAGCTAACTTCAGAATTCATGGAGACTAATCAGCAAAGAATTCTTATCACCTTCCAAAGATGGCTGCGTAGTTAAGACGCCTAAACAATACACATAGGTCATCAGCAACAGATGATACAGTGCGGGCATTCCTTGCGTCAATGGGCATAATTAACTTCCTCCATTAAGAATTTTTGCATGAGAGTCACGGCATCTCATAGCGCTCAACTTCACACCGCGGCCTTTGTGCCGAAGCGATATCAATGGGATCGTTTAAATGCCGATGGCCATCGGACTCGCTACGCTGAGTTTAAATGCGCTCATTTTACGTCTCCAAACTGCCGTAAGCCTTCGAAGACGAGCGGATGTCATTAGGGCGTCTTCGGTGTGGCTACCAACGTGAATCACTGCGACCAGATAAAATGTCGTCTCCACGCCTTGTATCGAAACTGGGAAAGAGATTTGAAGTCCTACTAGTAGGAAATAACGCAATGTTACTGGGGCAACCCGGCGGCTGAAAGAAGTATGACTCTTATGACGATAAACAGAAGCATTAGTGGAGAGAGCTGAACGTCTTTGCCTATGCATGGTAAAAATCATATAATATGCAGTTGAAAACACTTTCAATACCTACAATCATACACCATTCAGGAAAGTAAATACATCATCATCATCGGTCAACAATCCTAGGATTGGTTTAACGCAGCCCTCCACTCGATTCTTCTACCGGCCACCCTCTTCATATTGACGTAGCTCCTCTCTTTTACATCCTTCACAACTTGCTCCATATACCTCATACGAGACCTGCCATTTCCATTCTTCCCGTTCACTTTCGCTCGACGATTGTCTTCATCATGCCATCGTGTCTTAAGATGTGGCACATTAAGTTGTCCCGTCTTCTTTTTTAATGTTTTCAGTAGACATCTCTTCTCTCCCACTCTTCTTAACACTTCTTATTTTGTCACTCGATCGATCCGGTTTATCTTCATCATTCTTCGTTTGCACCATATTTCAAATGCTTCCAGCCTGGACTTCTCTGCTGCTGTTATTGTCCTTGCTCCGCTGCTATATAGTAGAATGCTCCAGATGTATGTTCTAATGAGTAAATACATACGCAAATATATGTTTTAAATTTTTAAATTGAATCTAATTGAATTAAATTCCATAAAAAACTGCTATTATGCAATTTTGTTATTTAACACGAGAATATATTATAGAAAGAAGATAACAAGAATTTCCTGACATGCAATTATGCCCTATAACACCGCATGTTCAATGTGATATTAATTTTTTTCTGAGTGCCGATCGAAGTGAATTCTGCAGGAAAATAGATTCCTCTAATTAACATAATGGAATTGGTGAAATAGCAGAAAATTAAGTGGTGTCAAGTGACTGACACTTAGCATGATGTCTCAATTTTAATATCCTCAAAGAAGATACTGAGGGTGGATGCCCCAACTATTTCCTTCGATGCAATATTCAAACATTCTGAAGTCGCATGGACAATATGTATATTTACACTGGCGGTATATTTTAGGTTATGCGTTCACAAAAGCTCCCCAAGTATCTCTGAAAGGTGATAGGAAGTTGCCATACTCTTCGCATCCTCGACATGCGATCGAACAGAAAATAGTGAAATTTACGAAGTGTTGACAACGTCCCGAAATGGAATTACGCCATGGTGATCATGTTGTCTTCTTAATTCGAGGCACTGAACTAAACGCGGTGATCTCCTTCAAATCGTTGTCGTTATATATTATTTCGCAAAGAAATCATTGTGTTTATTGGTCTTCCAATTTTCTTACCTAATATTGCACAGCAATCAAAATCTTTGATCTCAAATTTTCGTGTCTTGTAGACTGTGAAAAAACTCGTTTGCCTGGAACTTAGGGGAATAAGATAATTTCTACTTTTTATTGTTTTGATTAAAATTTAAGTACCCCAATAGTCCGTATTTGATGCCGTTCGATGGAAATAAAAGAAAATGTTTTAAAATGGCATTAAGTATTTTTCATAGCATATAAAAAGTGAATATTGTTAACGGCGCGAAAACGTTACTTTTGCAGACGGTTAGTTCTTCGTGGCTCCCGCCATTTCTAGAAAATTTCAAATGAATTAAAACCAAAATTTAATCTTATTGTTTAATAGGACTTCTCAACGCAAATTATTTGGTACGATGAATGTAATTATCGCGGGGCACGAATTGCAATCATAAATTGATTCATTTGTTGAACGAAATCCCCCGATTCAGAGGCGTATCAACATGGGTGGGGGCCTTGGGCGCTATTCGATATGGGGCTCATTTGGAATTTGTAACACTGACATAGTATAATAAGACGATGCATTTTTCTTGTATTCCTGCAGACGCAGAATCAACTATTTATCAATGGATTACGTCATGTATCTCAGAATCCACAGAATAGTATGTTAAATGCATCCTAACACTCTTTTAACAACTTTGATGTAGATTAAGCACCAGGGCGTCGATTCCCGTTCTCCTTTCGCCCGGGTCTTCGCTTCGCCACGGCAACTCGAAGCGAAGCGAAAATTTTCTCCGCGATTATTCTCGTTCTTTTCGCCCCACCTATCGCTTCAGTTCGGGTATCTTCGTTTCTTGGCGAAAGATTGTGACGTAAGCAATGACGAATTACCCATAAGTCAATGGGCATGGTGACTATTTACGGGAAGGTATGAAAACCTATGATGAAAACCCAGCGGGAGTGTAAGAAAATTTCAGCGATCAACACACTTTGTCTCCGTAGTCAGAATCAATTGAACAGCGCGAGGCACGGTGTTAAGTTCAAATCATATTTCTAGAATATATTGTCATGTTATGTTTATTTGGTGAAACTATCACATTGTTACACTTATTATCGTTATACAATATTTTTAATTCATTAGTCGTTTTCCGTAGTTGAACATAAAACCATTCTCTTTGTTTTTCATCTTTTACAGAGATATACACGATGAGTCCAAAAGTCACTCCGGTGAAACTTATGATTTGTATTTTCAATGCAAACCTAAGTAGTTCGGGAATTTACCATTTTTATTTTCGTGCTTGTTACTGTTACCGATGGTATCACTCATTTATGTAATACTTTTCATGAAGTTAGAGTCGATTGAAACATCTTTTATATGAACGTCAGTAAATGATTTTGTTTCTTTTGTGTGCGTGTGTCACCGGTGTTCGATGTGGTATATTCACTCAGAAGACAACTATAAGGCACGAGATCCTTATACTTCCAGAAATTATTATCATATAACCTATTATAATCCTATCCATAATTTAACAGTATCAAGATTCGTTCTCAGTGTTTGTCCTTAAGTAGTACATACGAATTTTGACGAAATTTAACAAACTTTAAAAGCCAATTTTGGATAATTTTTTAACTCATCATGAGTTAAATACTAGTTTCTTATTTTTTTAGCAAAGACAGAGCGTAAAAAAGCACGAGCCTCTTGAGCTCAGCTGAATTATTTAGTTGACTACATGTTAGCACATAAAGAGTTTGCTGCCGGGCGCCTGAGTGGTGTGCAAGGAAAAACAAGTCAAAAACTTCAATGGGAGAGGCTGGCAGATAGCGGAAATACAGATAAACCGCTCATCTTACAATTAGAGATTGAATACGCTGCTTCGACCCCTCAGAGAACACACAACAGCAGCCTCTTCGTTTTCTTCCACCTCCACGGCTGACGCATTTAGCATTGGCACTAGGGCCGCCATTCTCGTCCTTAATGCATAATAGTGAAGTTGTAGATCCAAATGCTATTTCACAATGTCCATCAAAACTTTTACCCGTATATAAACCTCTGCTTCTTGCCTTACCTGTTGCGTTCCTATCTTTCTACCCCCGCGTCAGTCTCTTTCTTATTGTTTCTGGTGAAACTTTCACAATCAAAAGAACCAAAACAACAAGTTTTCTCAAGCAATCCAACACAAGAATACGCTCAGAAAAAACAGCACACCCACGGTAGTACAATACGCTTATCAAACAAACGCTTCGCGGTTCATTCAAATGCAAACACACTTCTATTCCCATTTATTTAATTACATAGAACGACAAGACGAGTAAAGCTACACACTGGTTGTACGCCAAACATATTAATAACAATTAGACTCATTGGGATGAAAAATGTAACATAATAATGGTGTATAGCGGTAATTAAATCACGAGTCGGTCTCTCGTCAATTCTTTCGCTAAGCCGCTAGCGACTTCATTGTCGTCGCTTGCGAAATTCGCTCTTGGCGAATGTTTACATTCGCTATATGTTCGCCAGACAGAACGAGAATAACTTTTTTGTCGCCAGAGGGACGAAGCGAAGCATTTCTGGCGAAATAGCTAGCAAAGGAAAATGAGAATACGAATGCGCACTCCGTTCGCCAATATTTTCGACAAATCGCGCTGGCTATAGCCAGAAAGAACCGGAATCAGGCCCCAGTACCGGCTTATGGCCGGAGGAATTTTACGTAAGCATGCTATTACATAGGCAATGGTATTTAATAGGTATGACATGAAGATTTGTTATGTCACAGCATTATTTTATAGAGAATAGAAATGAAACCCAAAAGTTAAAAGTAAAGATTTAAATATTACACTAGTAAGAATTAATTTTTTTTCTTGCGAGCTTTTATCTCTGCAAACTGATTTATTACATCATCAAAATTTGCTCGCTTAACAACAGCGTTCTCTATCGCAATTAAGGCTAGGCCTGTCTGGTGGGATTGGCTCATTGATGAGCGAAGACAGCTTTTAGTTAAGTCTAGAAAACCTTCCATCACATGAAGAGACAGACACACATACAGTCAAATAGTTTTAGGGCTTCACAAGTACTTCGTAACGACTCTTGAAAACCCATTTCGATAATGAACTGCAGCATATTCAAAGCGGACCACGACATTGCATCATCTTTAGAAATCCCTGACGCATATAGATGCCTCCGAAGCCTCATGATTTCTGGCACCATTTCATCCTTCTCAAAATCATCAAATGTTTTTGTTTGTTGCTAAACTAGAAGGAGGTATTGGTCATCACTTGCTTTTACAAGATTCATTGGATGAACAGCAGCAAACTGTTTGTAAACATTTTTCATTGAGGTTGATCTAGTTTTTAGATCTCAACTTGTCAATGCACTCAAACGTAGAACTCTTCACTTCCTGCTGTGGAGTCAAGCCTGCGTCTTTGGCGTTTTCTCCTGGCATCATTTTTTTAACACGCTTGCGTCTCCTTCTTTCAATATCTTTGTCCATTTTAGTACAAGTTGTGCTCGCATATTCTGAAGAATAGTTAACCAATTCTTCCCGACTTTACTCTAATAAGATATTCAAGCTTCTCAGCTTTAACATATACTTTTAAAAGCTGATCCCTTCAATTAGAAAGTATTTCTGGGCAAGATTTACCTCAAATAAAATGTGGAGGACGGGAAGAATGGCAAAGGAAGGACTCGTGTGAGATATATGGAACAAGTGATGGAGGATGTGAAAGAGAAGAAATACGTAAATATGAAGAGATTAGCTGATAGAAGAACTCAGTGGAGAGCTGCGTCAAACCAATCTGAGGATTGATGACTAATGATGATGGCCACAAGTGCAGGATACAAAGAAAATTGAAGTTACAAATGCTTATCATTAACACCTCCTCTGTTCCTCTTGTATCAAGATTTTCTCAAGATTATCAAGAGAAGAAACTATTGCGCGGGTGCATGTGCATCTTTAGAATAAATGCCTTTGCTAAGATTTCTCGTTACCTTAATAATTGACCCTCGACGGACCCTCTAGGTGAGCTCTAACAATACTTTATCTGCCACAATATATGAATCGCCTCAATAGCAAGAAATCAGGCACATTATCTGCAATCAAATGCGAACCGCTCACTCAGACTCATCGGCAACAAATAGGCCACGACAATATTCTCAATGTGTGATAGATCAAAGCACAGTAGCAGCTAAACCCACAAAGGTTCTGATAATTGCCTATTTAGAACCTCAAAATAGTAGAATCTCGAAATTAAATAATAACATATCTCTCGCAAGTATATCGCACGAAGTGCGATACGAGCGGACAAAAACTATGGCGAATTAAATACTGATATCACTTTGTAGCGAATAGCAATTGTTTATGAATAAAATATTTCCATAGACCTGAATGGACGTTTTTCAGATACAAATAGACTATTATATATGAAAACCAAAAGGAAAAGGGCACGAGAATGTAGGGGAAAGTTATATGTAGGCAGCATTTCTTTGCACGATGTTCTTTTGGGCGCTGAACGGAACATCAGATAATAGCGAGGAGTGCCTTTCTCAAAAAGTCGAATTCGCATTGCAAATGGCGATTAGAAGATTCCCACATTTTCCTCGTAAAAATGTTACAAGTGTTACAATTGGATAATTGAGGCATAAATACATCGCGTTCATTGCATAGAGAGTTGACTTGCAATGGCTGGAGGGTAGGGTGGGTGACGAGTGGCGAACAGCTGATTCTGCGTCTGCACATCTGCGCGACCTGCTTCGCCTTGCCCTCTTCTCTTGTTCTGCTCGTCGGGGCTTATGTCATTGCTGTACACTGGGCCTAGAAACTTCCAAATTCGGTGTTCATACTTTGTTTCTTTGCTCACCAATTCATTTACAACCAAGTTTACGATGTAGTTCAAAAGACAGCTCAGACAACCAATTATTAATTCAAACCAAGGTTTTTATGGGTCTAGTAAAAACGAGAAAAACTGAAATTTGAGGGCCTATGCTGAAAGCGGGGCCTGGGGCGGACCGCCCCCACCCTCGCTACGCCTCTGCCCCGATTGTGCCCACCAAATCACTATCGCTGTTAAGTACTACCTAACCCTAACCATTTAAAATATCCTTTTCACTATCGATCAAAAGTAGTGTTCAATCCGAAGGTTGGTTTTTGATAGTATAAGGTAGATATCACCCCGTACTACACCACTGGCGTGTGAAATTCACACATTCACTATAAGAGGGCCAGTTCCTTTCTCTAGGCCACCTACGATTTCGTTCGAAGTTCTGACTAGCCGAAAATCGAATCGTGAGGATTTTTAGGTGGGGGTGTCCAGAAAGGCTTCTGCCCGGGATTTGAACCCGGGTCCCTCCAGCTCACTCGACCCACAAGGCCACCACGGCCCTCTAACTATTTATATACTTCACTAATTCCGAATAGATTAACTTCAAATACATTCAGTATGAGTATAATCATAGGTGGTTTACAAGTACAATTTTAGTAAATTTGTATTGTCTTATGTAAAATCTAATCCAGCAGCATATGAATAACTAAATCTGAGCATTTTTCTCCGTTCTCTTACCCAGCAAAGCATCCAGCAAGATGGGGCGCAGGGCGCGGACGCCGCCGCATCCAAAGGCAACGTCAAGTTCGGCTGGGTGCAAGGGGTCATGGTGCGGTGTATGCTCAACATCTGGGGAGTCATGCTCTTCCTGCGGCTCTCGTGGGTCGTGGCCCAGTCCGGAGTCGGTGAGTACAGCCCCACATGGGCCTTGAATGCTGTTTAACACGAGCCGTAGCCAATTACAGTTGTATAGTCAGCCAATCAGCACAACCCGGCTCTCAACGGTTGGATGAAAGGAGCGAGTCTATTTCCAAGAATCCGTTTGTGCAACCGTATAGCCAATAGAAGTTCGTCTCGTGGTCACGAGCTGTTTGTGTTTACATTATGCGATATTTTGTTTGTCAAAATGGGGAATGTGCATGATATTTGTTTTTCGTGTATGAATGATACACTTGTCCCGAAATTTTTTCACAATATCAATCATACTTATAAGCCAAAATGTTCTATGCCAACAGCAAAGATTATTAAATGCTATCAAAATGTTTCCGAAAATGGGCGAAAGTCAAGTGACAAGAAACGCCTTCCAAAGTCCCTCAACGGTATATGTTCCATATTGCTACGGAAACAAAGGTTTATTTTGGAAGAAAATATATTGTTATGAGGTTTTTGTTTCTTGACCGAAACCATGAGTGAAAATGGATTAATAAAGTAGATTTGCCTTTGGTTGAAATCATTATGGTGACATTCTATTAAAAAAAGCGCTGAATTTGTCATATCAGAGATTCCTTGAGTGAAAACAAACAGGGCAGGTATTATATGAGTCATGGACGAGTTACTAGTAACTTTCCATACTTTATCAGCCAACCATCGCCGAAACGAATGGATCCTCAACTTTCCATACTACTTAAATCAAAAATCAAAACACATTCGTTTATCGCATTAAACAAATGAGATGAATTTAGTACATTTTCGACAACTATTCATTCAGTAACTTAACTAAACGTACAACAGAAAACAACGCCCATAGTGATACCGTGCCGTGACGTCATGCGTTGACGCCGTGTTTTTAAGCTACTGAAAACGTATAATTCTTGAAGAGTAATATCTTTTTAACACATCTTCATTCTTCAGCTATAATTTCACCAAGCACATTTCCGCTAATAAACTTCATATCCACAAGATTTATAAAAAAAATAGTGCAATTTTCCCATTTCAACTGCTGCCTAAACCCTAAAATAATTAAGAATTAAATTAAAACAGCATCTAACTCTCGTGCAGTCCCATTTTTTTGTGGGACATGTATTATAATAGCATACATTTCATTGAGCTGTTATTAAATGTAGGTACTAATTTAATTTTATCTTGCATTTGAGGCAGAAATCCTGTTTGAAGCAGCATAGGAACAATATGTAAATAGAAACGGCACGTGACCCTGAGGCGAGATCCTATTGGCTGTCGACTGTCGGTTTTATTTGCACTGTTTGCAGCAACTGTAACCAGCAACGGCTAGTGTGAAACGTCCTTAACAGCCTAGCCCTAGAACGGTCGATACAGACGAATAAATCACAGTTTGGCTACATGTGTGGTATCGTGGCACAACTCAATGATTGCAAAGTATATGTCAAAAGGTGAGAAAATGAATACTGATGGAATTTTAATGCTAGAGAGCACCATTCCCATACAATACCCCACTGTCCTCGCCAAAATCTTGTAGAATCGAGTTTAAACCTAAATAACTCCGAAACTGTTCATCGGATTTTCATGTTATTTACATATTAATTTAGATAATTTTTTTGTTGACTGACTACATTATTAGAATATTTTTTTTAAACAAATTATGGACCTGTTTCTTACGTTAGAGTAAAAAAAGGGCCCATTTTTTTAGTGCTACGGCGGCATGCGTCACTTTGACGTCTAATAACTTCTAAGCAAAGCGTTTGGGTAAAACAAATTTTGAATACTATGTGAATTATATCTTTACTATCACGTCTACGAAGTTTCAAAGTTTTAACTTTAGTACATATTGGTATGCTATTCCATTTATAACCGCACTTTTTCCCGGCAACTATGCATCATGGAACCACGAAACTAAAACTGTCATCTTCCTCTTTAAATTTCCAGAGCGAATCAGATATTATCATTTGGCTGGAGTTAGCACCTTAGTCGATATCGAATCTCATGTTCCCTGAAAAAACGCGCGAGCCCAGAGCAGGACCATCCACCGGCAACCCTGCGCTTTTTCTTGATTTTTTTGATCGAGTGTTGATTGAGTGTTTCAATAGGTCGGCAGAGTACGGCTCGCGAGACTTATTTGGCTCTTTATATTCGTGAATGTGGCTCTGAAATAAAATAAAAAATGTGAATATAGGTTTCATTTAAATATTACGATATTCAAATTTACACATTTCAATGTGTACTCGTATACATTGGAATCAAGAAATGAAAGAAGCATAGTTTAAATGGCTGATTACGACTGAGAACAGTTTGTTGAATTGAAATTGTTTTTTTAATCGGACATAAATATATGTTATCATGAAATGCAAGTTTACTGCTCATGAAAAACCAACGAGAGCAATTTTAAGTGATTTTATTATATCTTAATAGAGATAAACATTATACTAATACATGTTATGATATAAGTTTAAGTTTTCATCGCCTTTAAAAATGTGTAATCACTGACGAAAAACTGTGTCATTGTTGCAGTTTAGGTTTGCCTCTTAAGGGCCATATTAAGAATCTCAATTTTGAATCTCGCTTCAAATGCACACGTCCTAAAATCCCTACTACCAGCCAAATTGGTGCACAGATTTTACCTTCAAGGGTGGTATTTCTTCTCCACGAGACGCAGAGAACTAAGTTGATATATTGAATATGGCTGGGCCGTATTCAGTATCTCAACTGCAGTCTCACTTCCACTGCGAACGTCATAAAATATCTATTACGAGTTCGAATAGATACACAGGTTCTCGTCTATATGGCCCGAAGCGGTATTCAGCGTGGAAATATCAACTTCGCAGGGTGAATATGCAAACTGATTTGACTGAAAGTAGAGATTTTAGGCCTAAGCAGTCGAAGCGAGACTAGTTAAAATTCTGAATATGGCCCTAACATAAGTTACAAAAGTATGCCGACCCATGCCCTATTCAAAAGATTCCCCATCCGACTGATCCCCATCCGATCCACTTCCTCATTCAGTTACTTGCATCTGCATCTACATAATACCCTGCAAGCCACCATAAAGGTGTGTGGCAGAGGGTGAATTCTCACCAAACATGCACTACATATCATGCATAAAAAAGGATTAGTATTTATACACTCTTCTCAACTTCACTATTTAAAAAAAGATAAAAATAGCAAAGCAAACATGCAAAAACATACAGTTAGTTGGGTTAGCTTCAAGTCCTTATACCAACATGCAACTACCAGTGTTATCCATTGCTACAATCATATTGGATATATTTACTATATATTATTCATATCCCTAATTGTACGAGGAAAAAAGGACATTTTGAATCTGTGAGTTCGGCAATCAATATCTCTAATTTTATGATTAAGAACCAGTCTATCATAGTAAGTTGGGGTTCGCAAAGTACTTTTAACATAATCACTGAAAATATGGTCTTGGGATTTTTTAAGGGATTAAGTCTAAATTTCAACCTGTGACCTGACAATGATTCCCAATTTAATTCATTTAATAGGCTGGTTACGCCAATATAGTTATCTTATCGTCCCTTTACAAATCTTGCCGATCTTCGCTGCACACGTTCATGTCCATTATTTAGACCAATTTCGTAGGGATCCCATACACTGGCAGCATATTCCAAATGAGGTCTAACAAGGGAAAAGTAGGTGATTTCTCGTACGTGATCGTCACATTTACCCAGTACTCTTTTGATGAATCCCAGTTTATGATTCGTGAAAAAAAATGTCGAGAGAGAGTTTCGAACTAAGATCGTTCACATTAAGATCCGTACTCTTTACCCCTGGCTCAACTCTCCTTTATGAAATTGAAAGTGTATATACATGTCAATAACGAATTATAATCACTTTATTCACTAAAATAGTCATAGTTACGGTATGAACACAAAAATTTCATAACACGTATTTCACGTGATAAAATTTCGTTGAACAATCTCAAATGTTTCAAATTGGACCTCCGTGCCTGATTTCATTATTTTCATTCTTAGAAATTAGTGAACAGCGACCATATCTGCAACTTTGATGATGTCTCTTGATATCACCCACCCGTGCTATATATGGTTTGTTTATGTCGATAACTTATCCACATTTTGATGTTTTATTTTTCATGTTTTTATTCGCAGGGGAGGGGTGCCTCGTCATTCTTCTATCAGCCCTGGTCACCACCCTCACCGCCCTTTCAATGTCTGCCATTAGCACCAACGGACAAGTCAGAGCAGGTTTGTGGGAAATGACTATAAGTATACGAGTCTTCGTGTTTGTTACTTAGAGTATTATTTCCAAAGAGGATCTAAAAATGGTGTGATTATCTATGCAAGTGATCAATAGTCACCCTTATGCGCTCATCGCTGTTCAAGCGGTTGCGATATACTAAGAAGAAAATACTGCTTCGTATGATGACGGCTACCCGCACCCATAGATCCCTTCAATTGACATTTTACCAAGTTATGTAACTATCGTAAATTTATGAGATCTTCTTTGAAACTGAGATCCAAGAATTATTTTATTTTGAATTCTACCCCGGTCCTTGTACACTATACACTGTAAAAATTTTACCTGATTTTCAGTGCGACCTGAATTTAAACGCAGGCTGATTTAATGGTAGTGGTCTAAATTAAAGACTCAACATGCGTGAAAATTAGATACACCTCCATCTTATTTTAAGAACCTACCTACTGCATATTATAAACAAGATGGCTGCAATATGAAATTCAGATCACCTGGGCTGAAAATAAGCACGCCTTGGTTGGCTCCGCAATTGGAGCTAACCAGGCAATAGCAAAGATTGATGGGCGGAGCGTAACGAGGGAGCAGGATGTCAACAAAGATTACGAAGCGTAAAAAGTCAAATTCGAAGTCAAGGCAAATTTCATTGTAAGTACGTGAAATAATTTCGTGCAATGAATTAATGGAGTGAGAATGTGGCGATGATACTTACTTTGTTTCCAGAAGGGAGCCAGGTGTATCTGAGTGACGTATCCTGAGACTAAACTTCCTTATTTTCTCTACGTGGCAGCGATGTAAGAATTAAAAAATAGTCGCCCTCGTCAAGTAACTGTTCCTGCATCGGTTTGTAGAAACTGGCACACATCTGTGGTATCGAAGGCTTTTTATGGATTACTTTGTTTCCAATAAAAGTAAAATTATTCATATTATCTTTGAAATTATTGTTAATATATTCCCATTTCATTCCTGAAATCTTTATCAATGGAAATTCTACGACTTACGTTTGCTCTATTGAAGAATTTAATCATTAAAACAGATTCTTCAAGTAAAAATGTGTGAAGTTAGGGTTTTGGTTCGTATTCGTGTGAAGTGTTTAAATATATTGTATTTATAATTAGACATCTCCTAAAAGTAGGCTGTAATTTCAATAGCAACCCGCATTGTTACGTGGGACTTATTGATAGGCTCACGCTGAATTTAGAACAGCCCTGGTCTTAAATTAAGCATGGGTTTATCTTAAAATAAGTCCCACCTGGACTGATTTTCAGTCCTACACCTGCCTTAAAATAAGACATCCCCTCATAGTAGGCTTGAATTTCAGTAGCAACATGCATTATTACCAAACTAGGGCTGTCTTAAATTCAGCATAGGCCTATCTTAAAATAAGCCCCGCTTGGGGGGTTATTTTGTAATCTCACCTTTTTAATGACTCTTTACGGGAAGGCGGGAGATCCGTTTCGCTCTCTTAATGATCGGCTCACGAACGGTTCGTGAATTGTCGAAGCTCCAGTCGGTAGCGCTATCTGTTTCCGATCTCGTCTACTTTGAATAAACAAAGGAGTGCCTGGCAAAAGGCGACCTCTTTCTTCAAAAATGGAGGAATACGGTGAAGGTGAGTGAAAAATTGTTTGTCCCTATCATTTTAATTATTCGGATGACCTGTCAAGATAATTCATGTCCGATAATTTCCTAATACTATTTCCTAATAATAAATACTAATATTTGAATTTGCATTTGTTTCTCGCTACATTTTACGTTAATAGTGTTTTTAGAAAGCATTTGTTGATAATATACAATTCGTGATTTAAGAACGTTTAAGTTCTTCACGTTGAGCAAATTCCAAATACACAATTTAAAATCGTTTGTATCTTTCTCACTCTTGCTTTTTTTCCAACTCAAACTTCAATTGGAAACGATGGTGGCTTTATTTCACGTTCTTTATGAAGATGAGATGGGAACTAATGGCAGGCGGAGATAGTGAAACTGATCAAGAGTCGAAAGATACGGATCAGAGCGGATGAATCGTCTAAAAGACCAGCACATGACCGGCAGTTCACCGCTTGAGATCCGAAGATGGTCACGCCGCCTGGGTGGCGGAGTTTAACTACGAAAAAGTGACATTTTATGACGTATTCTCACTAAAGTGAGATTACAAAATAAACCCCTGGTCTGATTTT
The DNA here is from genome assembly GCA_933228895.1 of Platycnemis pennipes. NCBI lineage: Eukaryota > Metazoa > Arthropoda > Insecta > Odonata > Platycnemididae > Platycnemis > Platycnemis pennipes. Next base: position 17,914,634 of record OW121856.1, read on the forward strand.
CAGTCCTGGACCTGCCTTATTTTTAGACAAAATATTAGAGCTGAAATTCAACATGCACTGTCTTAAAAATGTTGCATCTGAAATTCAGATCGCTTTTGTACCTTAAAATCAGATTAACCTTTTACAGTGTAGTACTACATACTGCAAAACTTCCTCCTCTATGTACCTGTTGATGATACCTATGAATATGGTAGTTTCCTTCATCAAAGAAAACGGAGGTCATTAATTGCGATTCGTGCCCCGCCATGAATGCATTAATTTTATGCGTGTACTAGAGAATTAAATGTTAGTGAAAAATTCATTTGAAAAAGTTCAAAAATGGCGGGGTGCGCTGCCTTGTTGCTGACTTAACAGGTATATAGTTTACGCTGCAAGGCATAGGAAATATTCTTCTTATCTGAACTTACCGTTGTATTTCAGAGCCCCTAAGCGTTAGAGAACACGTTATAATAATATCCTATGTACACTATACAAACTAAGAAAGTCTCATCCGTTAAACATGGTATAAACAATCTTTTTATGGGCTCCAGTGAATCCTGCTCGTGGAGTCCTCCGCTACTGGTAAGCATGGCGTGAAATTCCCGCGATCATTGGCCAACTTCATAGCACACCTAGTGTAATGAATACTAACACTATTTAAATCAATAAACAGAATAAATAATGTTATATTAAGTAAATGTGAGTAAATTATAATAAATTAATTGAATAAATGTATGTACCTCAGATACTTGTTAATAACCTTTCATGGAGTGCACCGTCTACTTGGAAGCGCCCGTAGTACCACCTATCGGCAGGGAAAGGAAAGAGCAATGGCATGCAATAGTTTGCCGTAGTAGTTGCCGTTGCCGTTTGCAATAGTTTCACTCCGTTGAATTCGTTAACTTTTTCATTAATGAGGGGAAATACTTAACGCTACTATAAAATCGAACTGCTTATAATATGAAATATAGAGGTTATAAACTTTAAATCAAGTATTTTAAAAATAATAGGAAACTACCCACTTCTTAGGAAAAATGAAAAAAATTCGAAAAGGCAGCGAGAAACCTAGGCACTGCGGCAATAGAGACCCGCAGCTGCTTCATTGTTTCTTCAGCAGCAAAATCCGTCGGATCTCGAAGACCCTTTAAAAATGGCTAGGGTGGTTACGACCAGAACATTCACCAATTTTATGACTGCTATTCCATACGATGCAAACCCTACTCAAGCCTCTCTCCAAACAGAGGCGTACTCACACTTTTTATCATCTAAAATGTAACGATGTAGCTCTTGTTGCCTTAGAAGAGAGTAAACGCTTTCCACTTCACTGGATACATTCCTGCTCGGATGTAACAAGGCATTTTGTTCCTCGCTCACGCGAGAATGGAAGAGGATGCTGCTCTGGTTCGCATCCAATTATCATTTGAACTTTAGGTCGCCTATGCTCGTAAACAGAAGTCTGGTCAATCATTTATGGTCACTCGGTGAGTCACAATAATCTGTGCAAGGTGAAATGAAACTCAGTCAGATGAGAAAAGAAAACTTTCGAGAAAAATAATTCCCTTCAAAACACCAATGCAAAGTCCTTCCGTTTCAATAATTAGGATTCGGATTTTCAATGCATATTTACTGAATGAATCTTCAGGAGTTTTCCGGTATACTTCATTGAGTGTCTCTAATTCATAATGCTGAGGTATGTGACATATGCTGAGTAATCAGGCATGATGTGGCAAAATTACAACAGTAGAATGATACATTCGATAAATAGTAATTATTGCAAGAATGATATCTAAATGAAATCTAGGATTCAAGGTACAACAAAGTCTCAGGCAAAACTTTGTGGAAGTCATTCATAGTAGGAGAAAAGATATTAAAACTGCTGTTTCCACATACACGTTTATTAGTTACGACCATGGTGTAGACCTGATGATGTAGCCTTGCTACGAAAGCATGGTCGTACCTAATAAACGAGTATGTGGAAACAGCAGTATTAATACCTTTTCTCCTACTTCAAGGTACAACTTGATCAGGGGATGTAGCTGTACTTCGTAGGCACTTATATGGCCATAACTTAGAGCGATAGGACTGATAAGTATTAATTGATCGGCAAATATAGTTTTAAGTTTTTAACGTGAACTTAAAAAGCACCTAACGTGAGCTAAAAAGAAAAGGGAGGGGCATGCGGACGGGATTTGAAGGAAAAGGAGGTAGGGTGGAGAGAAACACGGCGTCGGCATCACCTATAACTACAGATGGTTCGAATAGCAGAATTCTCGAATTCGAGAAACTCGAATACTTCGAATTTTGAACACCTCGAATACTAGAATTGCAATTGATAGGCTAGATATTATTCTGCTGGTTAAATTTCTGCCTGTTGAATTACAGAGCTAAAATCTGATTAAATTAAAAAATTAATTCTAGTTTTCAAATGTCAAATATGTATAGTTAAATATATTTTCTACCAATTATGGCCAGTTGAATACATTAACTTTTATAATGCTTTAATAAGCGGACATAAAGTATAAATACACCTTGTTCTCTCCAGTTTTGGAATTGATATGATGTAGTTCATCAACACGCCAAATATAGCGCAATTAGTTAAATTATTCGAGATCTCGAATATCGATTACTTTCTAGCGTTCGAGATATTCGAGTATTCGCGGGATGTATTCGCACATTTATAGCTTCAATATTAAACAACACTCTGAACGAAAGGCGACAAAGGTCCACGTCCCGTGCGACGGAAGGAGGTCTGAACTTTGATTGTCCTCCATACGGCATCTAATTTGGGATTCCAATTCGAATTTCTATCAGGTTTCAATCCCACTTCTTCAAGAGAGGGGTATTCGTGTGCGAAGGCAGATTCCAAGGCTCCGGGCAAGGAAGTTGCGGGGGCGGAAGGATTATAGAAGCTGGCGGCGGGCCAACGACCGCTGCGCCACGCCTCGGCAGCCGCCGGAAACGACTTGCAAGGAGGAGGGGCAGCGAGAGTTATGACGAAAAGCAGCGGGATCCGTTGTTCGTTTCCGACGGGACATCGAATGAGAAGATATGCGAGCGCGCTGGCAAAACGATCGCAGCGAAACCTTCGTTTACGAATTCGCCCCTCAAGGTCGGTCGTAAACCGTTTTAACGACGAAGAATCAGATGCGATATTTTTCACGACTACTGTGCTATGCTGATACATCTGGAGCAGGTTTCTTTAGAGCAGTGAGGGATGGGCGATGCCAACAGCCGAGAAGAATAGGGTGTGAACAAATTAAATGTGATGCAACATAAGAATGATGACGATTAAATAGATTGACCAAGTAAGCAACGAGGAAGTCCTAAGAAGAGTGGGAGAAGAGAAATCTTCTGATAACCCTGAAAAGAAGGCGGGACAACTGTCGGCCACAACATGAGACATGATGGACTGATGAAGGCAATAGTTAAAGGACAAGTGGACGGGAAGGACGGCCTCGTATGTGATACATAGAACAAGTGATGAAGGATGTGGAAGAAAGGAAATACGTAAATATGAAGATAATAGCCGATAGAATAAATTGAGTGGAGAGCTGCGTAAACTAATCTCAGGATTGCTGACTAACGATGATGAAAACTTCAAGTTTGATTGAAGAGGAATGGGTTTATCCTGGGAGAAGGTAGAATTTTTAGGCAGCATCAGTGAACCGAAATGTTATTAAATAAGGATAGTATTCCAGAAGGAATTTACTATAAATGGGTTGTTCTGATACACACCGAACGCTATTTCTTATTTCGCCTTTTAAAACAGTACACTGTACTCCATTTTTAATAAAATAAAATCGGAAATCGTTTGTCTAAAATGAAAGTGATTCAAAACAAATAATTTCTTGCATCTTCGATGTTATCAGCTTGCGATTTCGTATGTCAAAGAAGCGTTAAACGCGAAATGTTTCTTTGATAGGAAATTAGTTCTTAACTCGATTTCCCCAAGATGAGAAGTCCTCGTGAATCACTGATGGGTGTAAATTTACCAATGGCGAAGTTGGTCGATAGCTTTCCAAAAGTAGGCAATTGAATACTGATCTAAATAATTCACTTTTTTAATTCGGCTTTAGGTTCTACGATTACTACGGTTATACCGCACCGTCCAACCAAAGTTCTCAAACCTTAAACTCAATAGAAAAACAAACACACAGCAGCCATGACCTGGAAAGGACTCGAACTCTCGACCCTCGGGTTGCCAGGCCACCACGTTACCGACCGCGCTACACAGATCGGTTATAAACCTCTCTTCTACTTTATGTTTTCAAGTCAGGTGAATATTTCGATGTATCCGTCAGGTACAGCAACAAGAGAGACGTGGGACACTCGATTCGCAAAGCCTCATTTCTGAGAGCATCTCTTTTTTTATATCAAAATGACTGCTCAAAACGCAATATCCAACAATAAGTATCATATTTTTAATAGATTGATCATGCTATTGTTTTAGCAGGCAAGTGTTTCCTTTTGAAAAGTTGCTTTTGATCGAAACTAAAATACAGTAAAATGCAAAAAGTTCAGAGAGTGAATACAAAAATAGTATTATTATTATCATTACTACATTTTATACAGTTTTATCCACATTGATTCTATTTTAATGGTTCGATTCCAATAACTCAATAAGTAACTAACATTGTTTCCAGCACAAGAGTTCTTGCAATAAATAGCCGTCATTTATTGAATAACGCATACATCCTGCCTAAAAATATAAAAAAATTATGCTCAATCAAAATACCGAAAGGATAATCGGAGTTGTACTGCTGATAGGGAGGGTTCAAGTTATTCAATAATGAATCCACTATTAAACCAATAGAAAATATTAGAGTAAATTGATTGGTAGCAACAGTATGTCTGCTGGTAGAGAAATCAGAAATTTCTCACCTGAAGTTATCCGGGCACCACCCAGAACAACAACTGAACAAAATATATACCATTGATACGAATAATTTTTATCTTTTGCGCGACATTAGTCGTTCGAAACGATATGCAGAGGCGCTGAATGCCTAACGAGCCAATTAATCTTAAATATGGACAGTCTGTAGAACAGAAGTCAGCAAGAAATATCATGAAGAGCCTAATATAATATGAACCAAGCAGTCTTCTTTCAACAATTAAGACTCTCTAACAGCTAAAAGGGGGTCGTGGTGGCCTAGTGGGTAGAGCACTAGGCTACCAAACGAAGGGTTCCGGGTTCAAATCCCGGGCAAGAGCATTTCTGGACCACCTGCCCTGAATGTGTGAATTTCACTCCCCAATGGCTCAGCACGTGGTGAGCTCTACTCTCATCTGTCAAAAACCAACCTTCGGGTTGAACACGATAATATTCATTAACATCTCAAAGAAGAAGTCATAAGGATGGAACTAAACAAAAATTGAAAAAAGATAGAGAAAATGCAGACGTTTAGTTCGAGTAGGTACGTAGCAGTCTAGTTCAAACGAGACATGTGTCGTATTCATGCATGATCCATCATAACAGAATGACTTTCATGGGATCATTTGAAAGAGACGGGATAAGTTCTATCACGCATAGGCCCACTCAGCTGTCGAATTAGCGAGGGAACGATGGCATAGTAAGCCACATCTATCCTGCCTAAAAATTATAAAAACATATTCTTAATCAAAATACCGCGAAGATAAGCTGAAATGAACTGATGATAGCACAAGTGCAATGTATTCAATAATCAATCCACTTGACCAATATAAAATATGCGAGTAAATTGAAGGTAGCAATGATGTGCCTGCTGATGGAGAAATGTATTAAAGATTATTTCCACCATAAGTTACATCATCATCATCATCATCAAGGGTCAACAATCCTAGGATTGGTTTGACGCAGCCCTCCACTCGATTCTTCTATCGGCCAACCTCTTCATACTGACGTAGTTCCTCTCTTTTACGTCCTTTACGACCTACTCTATGTAACTCATACGAGGCTTTCCTATTCCATTCTTCCTGTTCCCTTTTCCTTCGACGATTGTCTTCACCAGGCCATGTCTTAAGATATGGCCGATTAAGTTGTTCCGTCTTCTTTTTATAGTTTTCAGCAGACTTCTCTTTTCTCCCACTCTTCTTAGGACTTCTTCATTTGTCATTCGGTCGATCCATTTCATTTTCATCATTCTTCGATAGCACCATATTTTAAATGCTTCCACCATAAGTTACACCACAGCTATTCTCCAAGTAGCCAATAAAGTAAATTGGAATTCGTACAGAATATCAACAGGAAAGGGGAAAAAGAAACTAACAGTACTCTAAACCACATGAGGAAAGATAAGACGATATGAGGAGCAGGAGGAGAGTAATGTGCGGCATTAGTAGCGTGTTTCACACGGGCGACAACGGGGTAATGGAGGCAAAAATCAGGCAGTAACTAAGACCCCACCATTGTTATTGGTATAAGTAGCCTTGAAGAAAATAGATATTTTTCATTTCGATAACAGTAACAGCTGTTCTGCTTGCGGGTCCACGATAAGGGATAACAGTCATTGGTTCAAACAACTCAAGCAATTACGACAATTATGATGGGGATGGGCGGACTGGTATTTGTTCCACATTTGAACACGCCTTGAAAATATTCCTTTATCTCTCCACAAAGTAAGTACAGACTTTAAAGCAGTCAATTAGGCCTTAATATAAATATAGGCCTGTCACCTGTTTTTGACGTAATCATTTCTTTAAAAACCATCCAAATATATTGTTGAAAGCAGAAAACCTTGAACTTATTATTTAAATGAATGTATCACGGATACTTAACCCAGAAAAATGGATAATTATTACTCAACGAATGCTAGCGGTTGTGACGCGGACGTCAAGTGTCATCTATAATTAGCAAGGGAGAGTTAATTCCATTCCTGCTAGAATTAAAATAAAGGCAAATTCCTTAGTCAGAGTGATTTACGCGCTACTGATAGTGTGTGGCGAATTATCCGGCTGCTAACCTACATAAAACCAGGAGGCCGAGGGCTTCGTGCGATAAAACATTAGCTGACCTCCCACTCAACATACATATTACTTCAATTTTGAGCTTCCTTCCCATGAAAAATTCTAATTTTAAAGGTATTTCAATGAACAAATAGATAGCATACCAAAGGATAAGAGCCCACAATCATCAATCCATTTAAGGAGGTTCCGCTACTACCCCACGCGTCAAAATCCCGTAAAATATCTGTTATTTAACGAATAAATTACGAATTAAAAAAGTACCAATATGGAAATTCATCTAAAGCCTGATAACGCAAACACAATAGTCGCACGGGTATGCTATTATATAGCACGTTGTAGTAGTAATCCATTTTTTACAAGCTCTTTAAACTCATTTTGACTTCGGGACAATGCTGAAGTGTTGTTTCCATGTTTAAAGTTCCACAGTGAGAATACATGTACACAGTCATTCCTGCTCTTTCGTATTCTAATATGGGTAAAATATATTCTTAAATAGTTTAAAACTATTCTCGTGTAAATATTTCTCTTTTTTTTAATGTTATTAATAATAATATTTGGGGAAAATATATGCCACATTGCCAAATGCCACATTAGTTTATTGTATGTACGTCGATAGAAGGGCCAAAAAATGTTGTCCAGAAATGTTCACAAAAATTCCATTTACTTCATAATTCGGTGGAACCTCCTTAACATTTACTTCCAACAAAATAAGACTGGAGTGCATATTGGCGCAGAAAAAATTGCAACTCACAAGTCCTAAATTGAACACTTTGATCCAATAATTGTGTTTCGAGACCTATATATTAAAATGGAAAATTATTGCAGTGAAAAGTTGCAATCATTTCGGACAGTTTTAACAGCAAGCTTATCTATCAAAATTTCTCCTATCTGGCCTTCATGGAAGCATACTATTCCATAACTCGTGTACAAACATTATTACAGAGACGTACTCTTAAATACGTGCTCGGAGATGAAAGACATGAGAAGTTCGGGGCCCGTACTAATGGCTCTCTTGCTTCCTCGCAGGTGGAATATACTTCATGATATCGCGGGCCCTGGGGCCCGAATTCGGAGCCGCGGTGGGCCTCATCTACTCGCTGGCGTGCGCCGTGGGCACGGCCATGCACACCGTGGGCTTCGCCGAGTCCGTGGGTGACCTCCTGAGGTCGCTGGGCACGCAGATTGTGGACGGAGGCAAGAACGACATCAGGATCATCGGGGTGTCAGCCGTCGTGGTCATGCTCTGCATCTGCCTCATCGGCATGAGCTGGGAAGCCAAGGTGAAACAGTGTGGCGAATCACAAGCACCTCCTCGCCTTCCCACCAGTGGGCGTGCTTTCTATTCAAAACGGTGATAAGCGAAATATTGTGTGATTAAGGCCGTGTCCGAAATCGCCAAATAGCTGCCTAAATGCTCCCATCGTAGGAGGGAAGCCATCTTTTAGGGTGTCCGAATTCGTATGCATCAGTTTAGTCACCGAATTTAGTCATCTAATGTTGCCGTCATCAAAGTGAGCATGAAGTGTATCCTTTTGCGACGCCATCTTTAAAAACCATCCCATAATTCTTAGCGCCTTTGGAGGAGAGAAGAATAGTTGTTGTGGTAACAAAATGTGAACAATTACTTGCACGATGTTTATTGCTCATAATGGAACCGACGAAATACTTCATGTGTGAGTTTGATATTGCTTCATTTTTTTCCTTCAGAATGATTGAAATTCAAATTTTAAAAATCACAGAGTTAAATTAAATTAGCAATCCTAGTGAACAGCGAAACATAATTCATATCTATATCTTGATAAATTATTCAACTTGGAGTGGCAAATGTTCAAAGGACAGAAATATTTTTATAAATCGGTGAGATAAGTTACTTTTCGGTTGTTTAAACAATAAATGTGAGGCATGTGGTTGAAGCTTCAAGCACCTAGGTGGTGACATGTGTTTTTTGAAATTCGTACGGTGGCTTCCTCTTCTGCTTGTACATTATCTGTAATAAAGCGCGGCCGATATTTAAAAAATAAATACGGCCAGCTCCGATTTGATCATCAAACCGGCATTTCAACAGCAGATCTGTTGCTTTCCATTTTATTATCTGCACTAATTTTAAGTAGATACTATACTGTAGGTACAACATTGTACTACCTACTTGGACGTAACCATGGATTTGCATGTAAATTGAAGCTCTATAAAACAAAGTTTGTGTAATTAAAATGGAAAAAGCATTATTTTACTTAAAAGAATAAACGAAAGGTGAATACTCTCTGCTGGAAATGTAGGCTTTGTCATGATAGGCATATGCGAAAATGCTGGAAGTCTAAACGCTACAGCGAATATTTGATTACATAATAATATAATAATTTCTGTCTACGCTCGAGCTTAAGTTAAAGGGTGGTTCTGCCATTCGAACAACTCCTAGGACAGGCTTACTGAGGAGGCCATTGAGATCCGGCTGAACAATAATAATATTAATAGAGATTCGGGTTATAACATTAGCAATTCGTGGAATCCCATTTTGCATAAAATAAAAAACGATATAACTCCTCCTTTTTATCCAAATTTCGAAGATCCTTCCGGCCAATCAGGAGTAACCTGATTGTTGCAACCGTTTATAGATACGTCTCAACGGCTTTAATATATTCACTCACCCTGAAGACGATGGACGAGTCGTCCGTTGAAACGTTGGTGTCATACCAATATTTAATCCGAAGGAAAGCCCGAGAAGACTTTACGACAATAATTCGCCGGGAAATAATTAAATCATATTTTAAATTACGACAATGTTTCTCACCAACTTCATATCTTTTTGAGCCACATCTCAATCCTCCATCAAGTTACGTGACAGTAAAAATGAGCACGCTTTGAGACTTTTTCGCTTTCCTTTTGTGTAACTCTGCACGCCCTGAATGTCACGAAAAAAATATTTTATTTTTTCGCTACAGGCTCAAATGGGTCTCCTGGTAATTCTCATCGTCGCCATCGCTGACTTTATCATCGGAGCGTTCGTCGGCCCAACGAGCGAGGAGGAAGTTGCCAAAGGCTTCATCGGCCTAAACGGTATGCACGCCCTCCAAACATCAGTTTTCCCTAGTATGTATTCTAGTATGCCATAGCTATAAAATAAATAAAAAATAATTGTATAACTTCGAGCACTATTGGTACACTATTGAGTGTAAATAGGCCGAGGTTTGCAATATTATTCCTAAATACTCAGAATCTAAATTCAGCCCTACAGAGGTAAATAAAGCATTATTTTTACGCGGAATGAACTTACGCAGAAAAATATGTTTGTCCCATGGGAAAAAGAACAACAAACGTCGATTATCAGCACATCTTATCCCAGCAATCTCTCGTTTGTCACTTCTTTTGCAGCCACCTTATTGGTGCACAACTTCTGGTCTGACTACCGCGAGACGGACGGCCAGATGCAAACATTCTTCTCGATATTCGCCATCTTCTTCCCGTCGGCCACGGGCATCCTCGCCGGAGCCAACATTTCCGGTGACCTCAAGGTAAGAATTGAAGAAGTATCAACATAGCTGGCTATATTCTGGCTTGATCCCATCAACATTTTAAGGACACGTAAAATGACTCAGGGAAATAAATTCAAGATCAATTACTCCTACCGTAAAAGAAATAATAACCTGGGTTTCATGAAGATCTTGAAGATGTAACTACGTAGAAGGTCTTCTTGAAGATGTAACTACGTTATGAAACCCGGGTCGTGCCTATTTAAATATAAAGTGAACCTAACAAAGTTTCAATATTTTATTTTTCATTATGGAAAGGTATCACATAGTTAAGTCTGAAGCTTTCAGCTATATCGTACCGTAAAGTTGTGACAGTACGCGTATTAACAGCTTCGAATTTTTTGGTCCGATGCTATTAAAACTTTCCATTTTTCTGCTTCCTTTCTACTTAAATTATGTACACACTGAAATGCATAAGTCAAATAAATTACCCATTCGTTAAAAGAGGAGACCAAGAAATGAGGTTACTGCAATTTTGAAGCGATTGTCGCGGAGGCTACTTAATGTTTGATGAAGAGAGAACTTTCTTACCCATAAGCAAGAATAATAATATGCATGCATTCAAACCCCTCTTGGTAATATATACCTATGTGTAAGAAAATTGAGAATGCCAAGCAGAATTTCCTTAAATTTGTTCCATTTTCTCAAAAATTACCATTGCTATCAATGGATAGGATAGGTGGTGGTCCAAATACGGGCTGGTTCATGAATGAGGTACTAGCAGGAGCCGCGATTAATTGTTGGGTGTATGAAGCAATTGCTATTTGATAAGAAATATGGAATGGAGAAGTTGATCTAGCACTGATCTCCATGTTGGAAGCAGTAGTGTTTTTTGTCCATAACCCTCATTACTGAAGTCTCGAAAGCTTTTCCTACTAAATGGTTTAGATTTTTGTTTTAAAGTCGTCGCGTTTAGGGTGCGTTTACACGTAGCAGTTGAACGCTACGACAGTCAACTGCAAACAACCATTAATCCCCACTCGCATGGCTAAACAGCAACTGAGTTCGCAAGCGCAATGACGAGTTCAGTTCGATACTGGACATGCGTTGAACACTATCAGTACACGTCGAGCTATTATCAAGTTGAAGTCTGTCTACTTTCCAGCGGAAATATAGCCATCACAATGGCAAAACTTGCCAACGTAAGCAAAACATTACGTCTGACACCAGGACCTTGAATATTATAACAAGGAAATCCCTTCCCGTAGACAAGATTATACTCTTTTAAAGAATGAGAACACAAAATAAATGTCAATGGAATTTTTGGCTTAAAGATTTTCATGTAAATTTATACATCAATCACTAATGACGTCAAACGCTTTTGCTTTGTTATGACAACGGCGAACTAGCGGCTCTAAGCCTCATGGAAGTTGATGCAGACACATCATAGCAGTAGCAAAAGCGATATATCGCGAATCTCTGTCGAATTGCTGTCATAGCAATCAACTGCTACGTGTAAACCCACTTTTACACTTGGAAGGGCTAACTTGTAAGCGACTACCAAGGCATTGTACATATTTGCATGAGTAAAGGGGCCTCTTAACTTTCACTAATCGCACAGGGCGTGGTGTCAACCCAACTCATACTGTTCCTTCTTTCGCCAAGGACCCGTCGTCGGCCATTCCCAAGGGCACCCTCCTCGCCATCCTCGTCACCACCGTGTCCTACCTGGTGTTCATCGTAATGGCGGGAGCCTCTGTGCTCCGGGACGCCTCGGGGAACGCCACCGAGATCACCGGCTGGGCCTTCGCCAACTGCACCGGCGTGCACTGCCACTGGGGTCTGCACAACAGCTTTCAGGTGAGAGGTCATCGTCCACCTGCCAAGCGAAATGATTGATCACTTGCGCGCACTTCGCGAATGACAACGTCAACACTCCGCAGTACGGATTAACGTAAACTAGAAGGGTACTGCACTAAGCCCATCAACATTTAATACGGCTGGGCTTGTTGAGAATGCCGGAAGAAACTGAACCGTCAAAAAGTGTTGGTAACTTTTTTTTCAGGTTCGTTCACTTGAGATTGTTAATATAATGTTAAGTTCCACAGCCATTAAAAGTGTTATAGTTTTCATAATATCAGTTAACACTAAATCAGAGTAAGGCCCTAGTCACGTTGAAGCACTGGTTCCCGTCAGATCACCGAAGCTAAGCAACGTTGGGCCCGGACAGAGGTTCGATGGTAGACCCTCCTCCATACCTCTACTGAGGTGCTCTTGTCCCCTGTCTGCAGGCAGGTTCAATTTTGGTTGGCACAATTGATCTAAAGAGGTCTAAGTTCAGAGGGGGCACCAAAAGTCCATTGACCACCCCTCCAATTTACATTGTACATTTAACAGTAGAACAACAGCACTTTGGCTCTGACGAAAACGGCGGAATTAGCCATTTGGGCTATTTTAACTCTATTTTAGAATCGCACTGTTAATTAAAATGAACGAAACGAAATCACAGGGGCTGTACGTTTTTTTTCGATCATTGAAATGATAATTCATTTCTTTTATTAAATGAAGCCTTGAAATTATTTGCTTTCCTACCTACTTCTGGACATTATTTCTCGAAATGCCGGAAAAAGTAGACAGCTCAGTCTCTTGCAAGAAATGCGTCGCCCTCAAGGAGTCATCTCTTTTAATTTGAAAGATGAAGGAAGAAAAAAATGAAAGGCTTTTAATGCGAAATGGACTTCAATAAAGGACCATATGATTGGCTTGCAGGATAATACGTACATGTAGGTGATAACATGACAATCAATTCCTTTAGTAGGTAATAAAATATTTACTTCTCTGGTTTATTAGATGAAACAAGGATATTACACTGGTCGCAGTGAAACCTAACACTGATTGTGGGAGCCCATGGAAACGTCAAACTGATTATTACCCACCTCTATTTACAATTCATTGGTGAGCATAAATGCTTTGAGAAAGCCACTACGCCTAAGTCATCCCCGAACCGGAGGGTAGCAACTTACCATGTCCATTGATACATGTTACGAGCCAATTTAACTTAGGCAATGTAAGTAAGGAGTTGGTAAGAAGCAAAGGATTAGATTTTAAGCAAGGCTTACAGATGATTACAATCAAGCGGTACTTCTGCAATGAACATGCAAGAGACAAGCTTCGATGAGAGGGATGAGAGTAAGACCTTGTTCATCGACGAATCGTTTCCTTTAACGATCACTACGGGACCTTGCATTTGTTCTCCGAGTTTTATCAGCGACAACATCATTTCCTGTCACCATTCCACCCTTACATTTCGGAGAAATCCCCATAAATTCAAGGTAGTGACCTCGCAATTCGCAAGTTCGTTACGCAAATAATAGTTGGAATTTGACAAAGGACAGGAATGGCATACAACGGCAACGGGTTCTTCACGTAGAGCCTTTACATTCACCTATGTGATATGAATAAAACTCATTTAATTCAAGATTCTAAAACACTCCGACGTAAAATTGTAGGGGTTGAAAACGACACAAAATATTCCGGCTGTGATTATTTATAAAATAACAAATTTGTATGATAGTATGTAATATTAATCTTTAGATAACCTGCTTCCAGTTTTTAACGCATATACTTGGCCCTGTGACCCTATTATCTAACATGCTTCTATGTAGTAGCCTAGTTGCATGTCAATAGTGCATTTTTCGTGATCTTCACCTCCTGCCACACAACCTCGCGGTGGCTTTCAGGGTATTGAGTAGATGTAGATGAACATTAACTATTTACTTTCACAAAACCTATTGTATTCAGCAATATTTTTCATAAAAAATCCTCGTTGAAAAAGAAAATCAAACATGGTTGTTGAGGATTCCCTTTGCACCCATCACGAATTAAGTATTTAAGTTTTTTATGCATTCAGGCTTTTAATAGTATTTTTCACTGATATTAAAACTCGATTTCGGTCTATGAAGCAAGTTGTAATAAGCCAAAATTCAGCTTGATTTCTTCGCTTAAGTAGAGAAATAAAATTGTTTCTTTGCTATCGTTATGTGGAATGACATCTCCAGAATCAAATATAGAAAACCGCAGGTCTCTATCTTTAAAAGTTATCTCGTAGTTGAGTGATATATGTACACGGACAGAGCGAATAAAGGCCGGAAACGGGTTGCCCAAAACTGCCAGCGGCTGTCCTTACCATAACGCCTTAGGGTGGCACATTCATCCGAGTGGTCACCTGGGGGCTGTGTTTTAAACCGTTGTTATTACCTGCAATAGGTAACTAAGGAGTCACGTGGTACACACATGAATGGTTAGCAAATTTATCGCGTCTAAATCGATCGCTACAATGTCATTAATTATATTCACTTCAATTTTTCTCATCTCTCTCGTCTATGGAGCCCCTAGATGAGATAAAACACAAGTGTAAACAATGAATGAGGTTGTAATCAGCGAGTTTGACACACCAAATCAGCAAAACATTCGTGTTTATACCACGTGACTCCTTGGTTACCTGTTCGAGATAATCCCGACGGTTTCAAAAACAACGACCCTGGAGTATTGTAATGAGCAGTATTAACTGATTAACAAACACGCTAGGACTACTTCCACCTCATCTTAAAATCATTTTACCTAATCAAACTCTCTCGTGTTTCTGTGATGGCTTCGGGGCATAAATTATATTAATTTCCAATCTCTTTGCCGCAATAATCGCAATAGAGCTGATTCCTCCAGTGCATATCGAAGAGGCCGTGCCACTTACCTATTTCGCTAAATGTTCCGAGCAACAAGCTTCTCTATAAGTTATTTAGCATGCGGTGACACGGAGCGCTTCGATGAGAAAGAGGTACTCCATCGTCATTCAATGGCCATTAACTCAGGCCAACACTAGGAAAATCTATGAGTCCCCACACAAGCTATCGTCTGCCTTTTCCACGCGTAGCAAAATCTGTCCATCGGACGTAAACGTGAACAGAAACTTATGCGTGAAACGTTAACAGAATTATATAAAAAAATTACATTAGAAAACATCATTCACAAGGTGTCCATATAAAGGTAGAGAAATAAGAGAGAGGAATATGATTTTTGCCCCAGTTCACAAATGGTAGATGGAAGAGTCACCATTTACGGGATAAAAAAAGGTGGATGATTTATATTTTATGTGTACAAGATAATTAATTGTGAATTTTATTCTTGATATATATTGATAATATTTACGCAAAACTAATCGAAGGGCTATCATAACACCATCAGCTCTAATCATGTTCTTCGTTAAAGAAAATTGACACAAACCAGGATTATTTTATTTAACTTCAAACCACGGTATAAGTAAAACTTCTGCTTGCGCCAATGTTTTCAGATACGCAAGCACTAATTTCCGAATTTATGCCAATGTTTCAATTCTAGTTTATTGCTTACCTACAGCGAGTTACGCAAAAAAATGAATGGAAAATCTGGCGTATGTTCCTCAATACATTACAATCGCCTAAAAGATGTGAAAGCATTTAACGGTTAGAAACTCATATTAATAAAATTCCTGTCTTTTGCTCCTAATAAGGAGGCCCATACCGCGCATATTTGGGTCTCGCAGATGAATGAGTCGGCCGGTGGAATCAAGCGTCGACCTAATGACCGGTAGTCCATCGTGATTAGCGATTCAGCCTTCCACCACCTGTCTTCGCACAATGCGCCTGACCTCAAGGGCGTTAGGGGTCGCGGTTAACGGCTGAGCATTAAAGCGGCGCCGGTGGAATGCCAAGCACAGAAATTAAATGCTTCCCGCGCGTAATTAGCGGACCATCGCCACATTAGGGAGAGATCTCGCGGTAGCTGCGCGAAAGGTCATGCAGCAAACTGCTGACGGGTCACTCGGATATGTCAACGGTCCTCGTACCCTAATTAATCAACAAAATCAAAAAAAAACAATCATGTTGCGAAGTAGATGCCTTGTATTACAGAAAGAATTAAACACTTTATCTCGTCAATTTGTTGTATTCCATATCCAAGTATTTACGGTAAACTTTTACAAACCACAAAGAAAAGAAAATAGCACTCATCCTAATATATTCCGGCAACTCCAACAACAGCAGAAAATGGTGTTCTCTTAGATACCTGGGTCAAATAAGAGAGAAATTTCTAAGATCTTCCCTAAAGATGAATTTAGAGTTTTCCTCAAGACTTCCTTAAACTTAAAAACCTTTACTAATGAAATTTTTTCAGGCGTGATATGGTGGAATTTACTCATTACAGAAAATAACTTGGTGAACTCCACAAGAATTTTATTCTGACAAACCAGGTTTCGACACTTTTTGTCATCTTCAGGTGAGCCTCCGGGCTTCAGGTGAATCAAATAATCATGCTCAGATAAAAACATTGTTTAATAAGGTCAAAGACCCATTTAACTCTAAGAAGAAAAGTGGAATATATGCTTTAAAATGTGGGGACCGTCAAGATGAATATATTGGGCAAACAGCCCGTAATTTCAGTGTCAGAATGAAAGAGAATTTACATGCTTTTGAAAATAGTTGTGACGTAGATAGTAACCTTTCCAAACATCTTTTAATTCATGACCAACATAGTGATTATAATGGTAATATTTTATGTGTTTCAAACGAAAGACGGGAACTTGATTCACTTGAGCAGTTGGAAATTTTAAAAAGATATTACGACCCAAAGGTGATTGTATAAAACGAGTATTTGTATCCTACCTCCTCCCCAATCCTCATTACTTCCCGCTTGGCCCTCCCCCATCCACAAAACAACCTGGGTTCTACAGACTCCCAACTTCCTGACCTTTAATTCCCTTCCCCAATACCATTCTAAAGACTAATTACCCACCCCCTCAAACCCCCCCTTTATCTTTACTTCTCCACCCCCACACTGGCTTTTTCTGTGCACAAGAAACTTGACACCCTATCCAATCACCTAATGATGACGCTGAAGTGCCGTAACCCGGGTCGTGTTTATTGATTTTTATGCGGTTTGTAACAGTTTACCTTGTTAAAAGATTTCAGGAATACTTCATTTCCATGATGTATCAACGAATGAGACTTTTTCAAATTTGTAATAGAAACTCATCTTTAAGAAAATATTCATTCATCATCTTTAGTCAACAAACCTTAGAGTGTGTTCAGCCCGCCTTAAGAACTGATTGGTTCGCAAAGGTAGAACTCGCCCAATATTCAACCAAACAACTTGGAATTTACACACCCGGAAATTGTAAAAATTACCTTCAAAACTTGCCACCTGTGGCTCATTACCGAATCCTAGTACCCATTAGCCGGTTTGGGCGTAGATGGACATGTCCAAAGGGGGTTCTCTCAGATTCAAACCCGGGCTAATACTGTCAGGAGCTCAACACTTTCACTAATAGTCTGTCTAACTGTCGAAGATGAAATAATCACGAAGAAAATAAAAGTGAATGTTAGGGACAAGGAAATATCATCAATTTATGCTTTGAATGGAGGACGGGGGGGGCAAAATTTTTGTGAAGGAGCATCCAATCCTGTTTCCTTGAAAATTTGCGGCTGCATTTGCTGCGCACCAAAAATCCGACTTGAAACCTGTACGTCTGTGAAATATTACTCTGAAATAAAATATTTTCATTGGACCTCCGGAAGGTAGCCCAGCAGGTCCAAAAGTGGTTGATTCCTAACGATGGTTTGAACACTGTGGATAGTAGTGCTTCCTGCGTGTTGATTTTTGCATGATTAAGGAGGACTTGGTAGATTTTATTGCAATACACGATTCTTCTCACTTGACACCCCTACGGGAACAATGCCGTGAGATACAAATCAACTTTGCTATATTATTTAACCATAAATAAGTTTCATTAGGAAAAGGTTTTCAAAAAGGATATTAATTTTCATTGAACTAAAATTAAAATTGATTAAAAGGTCCTCAATTTCCTCGTAATAACTCCATATAATATCTGTAGATATTATATGGAGTCTTATGATGGTACTTTGTTCATCGCTTTGTGAAATTGATTAGGAAAACAGACTTTTTTCGTGAAAAATAAGAGTACGAATCTAAAATGAAATGCAATGAAGGAATTTTTTTCGGGTCTTGCCCGCTATTGTAAATTCATGAACTAGCATGAGAACTTTCGTAACAAAAAATTTCATTCCACAAATATGTAATTGATGCAGAAAAGATTTTCTCGTGCTGTTTCTCCTGAGATTTTGACTTCGCTTGCCGGAATCGCGTACTTATCAAATTTATCATGTGACAAGTGCCAAAGGGGAGGATGATGGGGGCGTTTACTTGGAACCGAAATCGCTATTTTGCACACGATATCGTTAGATGGAAACAAAAAATGAATTTTAGTGAAAAAGTTAATCTTCTAACCAGAACCATTTAGTCATAAATCAAATATTAAAATAAGGAAAAGGTGACGCCCACCGAACGAGCTGTGTTGAGGATATCTACGTCATCCCACCTCCCGTACTTTAAAGTGTTGAAGAAGAACGGGAAGGGAGCGAGGGTGGGGAGGGGAGGTCTGCATGAAGAGATCCTGTCGCCACCACTTCCATTGGCAGAGTCACCTGTGTATCCCCCGTTGTGATTAGGCGAAGGAACTTTGCAGTCTCAGTTGTGATTGGACGAAGAGGATGACGTACGAGTCCATTGCACGCCCACTTTTCCGAAAGGGCTAAAAACATCAGCTTTTCACTCGAGAATCAATTGACGGATCGAAGAAAGGGAAAACACTACACTTTTTATTCTACAAACTCTATCAGATTCGGCAATAAAATATATGGTAAACGACCCCATTCTGCGACCATGACCTGTCAGCAATTCTTTCTCCAGTAGTCATGAGACGATCAGATTTGAAATCTTTTAACCGCAACTCCTTCCTCATGGGTGTGTTCGATGGGTGGATATGGTGAGACTCCGACAACTACCAGTGGGTCCTGATTTTACGCCAACTCTTGATCGCCATTTGCTCAAGTAGCGACCTAACTGTCCCGGGTGGCCAAATTCCTCTCAATACTCTCATCAACACCACCGTTTCCATGATATTCTTCCTTCTCTTTTATCCATCCGAGCAGCAAGTCGTGTGTTCTGGCACTCACAGCGTTTCGTCAGTCATCACTATCGGATATCGTTTTACGTGACCCACGCGATGTGAGCGGTAGTATTTGATTGCTGGACATGCTTGTTTTCCTCACCATGGATTCTAGAAACTTGACGGGATCGGTGCCATGTGGCTTGGAAATTTCAGCCACGCTACCTCTGCCTTGGACTTATCGATGAGGACTCAGGAGATGACTCAGGAAAGAATAGAAATCCCCGACGTAGTCCAGGATATGACGCCACTGCGTCCATGGAATCTGCGTTTTGAATGCCGCAATCGGGAATATCTCAGGGTCTGGTGCCAACGCCTCGTGATTGCTTAGTCTCGGTGACATAAAGCCCTCCCAGCATAACTCCCTTGTGGTCCTGTGAGCTTCAACTTGCCTTCAAAACCTCTACCACTTAATTTACATCCATCAAATTTAGATTTATTCCGCTTATAATTGGTAGCAAAGAGAAAAAAAACACTTTGTGTGATTCCACTAGTATATTCAGACACCGACCTAGGTTTTGACTATAGTACAATCATCTTCAATATGATTTTCAAGATGATTTTACCACAATCAAACCTCTTGAATCTTGAAGATGATTGTATTACAGTCGACACGTAGGTCGGTGTCTGAATGAAATTGTGGAATCACACAAAGATTTTTTTCTATTTTCTACCATCATGTTCCACCAAGTAAAGCTTGAGGACTTCCTTCTTATCCGCTCACAATTAATTAATCATTATATCTAGTAATTTTAATTGAGCTCCTCCGAGGTTTTACTGCTGCAGTTTTTTGTGATCGATAATATCTATGAATTGCAGCATCAATTCGTTTTAGTTTACCTTATACTGCATACAGTAATTATAACCAAAACTGGAAGCAATTGAAATATGCTGCTACGGCAGATGAAGATTGAATGAATCCATGGAAATACTAACAAAGAGAAAAGAGATGTCTGCCGAAAACCTTAAGACAAAACCTCAAGAAGAAGACGGAACAACTTAACCTATAGAAGGAACGAATGGTTGGGAAGAATGGAAATGGTAGACCTCGTTAGAAAATGTAGAGCAAATAGTGAGGGCTTTTAAAGAATGAAATTAAGTAAATATGAGGGGATTGGCTGATATTGAGCTGATAATCAAGTGGAGAGCTGCGTCAAATCTTAGTTGGGCCAGTAAATCACCACCATTAGTCAGCAAACTTAAGATGGTGCGGTGATGAAGAGCACTGCGTAAAAGAAAAACATTTCGCGCTAAAATCTAGGAGTGAAATTAGAGGGAAAAGAATATCGAAAGGAATATACTCGCCATTTTACTGCGATTAGTTCTCTATAGTCAATAATTTATTACGAAATGCATTAAGAAATTATAATTTTAAGAACGATTTTCTAAGAAATCAGGCCTCTAAATATTTTATGCACATAATAGTGAAAAAATACAAACAAGAAGTTATTTGTATTTTGTGTACTATCCAATTTCCTCACTTTCCAATTTTGTTTCTGGCGTTCAAACAAGTAGTTGAAGCAACTTAAAAATATTGAAATTTATTTCGAAATAGGACTCAATATTAAAGGAAACAGCACTATCTGTAAGTAGTTTTTTCACTGGAACTGTATATAAGATTGAAAATCAAAGTTTTACTCTGAAGTCGACGCAACAAATATGTAAATGTTTACCGGATGATGTTCGGCACGGATAAAAACACAATAACAGCTTCATCGAGTTGTCCGAGCCTCGATCGAGTCAAATCGGTCTGCCTAATCGTATTCCCTTTCTCCCGATCTTCCCCGAGTGTCGATCGGATCGCTCGGATGAAATCCGTCCCGGCGACGACGACTTCATCGCGACTCGTCCTTCGTGGGGGGCGAGGAGGGGAGGGGTAGGGGGTTAGGGTGGGGAAGAGAGGGGGAGGGCCGCACCATCCGTGCATGAGTTCCCGTGTCACGGCCTCGACCAATTAACCATTTAGGCACGAAGGGGGACAAGGTTCCAAGGTCCCCCGTGCATTTCTTTCCACAGCCTAATCAGTCCGCGCGCCCCGGCCGAAGGATGGCCGCCGTGTGCCGTCCATTTGCATGCCGGACCCCGTCTCCCCCGACGCAACAATGAATTTCGTCGACTTGTGCAACTGCGCCTTCGGGCCGCGCGGACAGAATACGCATCGCGGGATTACACGGGGTGATGCGTCGCCGATCGAAACGCGTAATCCATAATAATCATGAGTTTGAGTAAGAGGAATGATACACACAAGTCAACAGAATAATATCCACACTCAAGAGAGAACCCTGCCAACCACCTCGATGGTTTGTGATAGGGGTGATGTATCGTGACGAATCTTGACCTGAGTAAGTATTTAAAGATATGTCATTAAGAACCAAGAAAAACTGCGTCAGGTGGACTTGAATCAGAAATGCACGAATGAATTATTGTTGGCTACGATGAAAAACAATCTTGTTCATCACTTTTTCAATTTTCAAAGTCTTACTGTGATTTGCCGATGATATAGAAGTCGTTTCAGGGAAAAAAGATTTAAAGAATGATCTAGTTAGCATGGAAAAAATATTGGCCATATATCACCTGAAGATTAATAAAAAAGGCAAAATCAGGTAAATTTAAGATGTAGAAGAGAAGAGGCAAGTGTTAAACTCAGAAAACAGGCAAGAGATGGAGAGTGAGTGTTGCTATCTGGGAAGAAGAATGACCAGCGGTGGCGAAGTAAAAGAGAAATTGCCAGTAGAATAGCCTCGGCTAAGAGGGCATTCTACCACAACAAGTATCAGATTACAGCTGGAAATACTAGAGTGGATGTAGAGAAACAATTAATCAGAAAATGCAGCTGAAGTATGTTTTTTTATGGCAGAGAGGCATGGACGATAGCAGCAGCAGAGAAGTCAAGGCTGGAAGCATTCGAAATGAGGTGCCAAAGAAGAATGATAAAGATAAAATGTATCAACCGAGTGACAAACGAAGAAGTCTTAAGAAGAGTGGGACAAAAGAGAAGTCTTATGAAAACCTTAAGAAGAAGATGCTACAATTAATCGGCCATTTCTTAAGACAGTAGCCTGATGAGGGCAATCTTCGAGGAACAAATGAATGAGAAAGATAGCAAAAGAAGATCTCGTATGATATTTTTAGAGCAAATAGTGAAGAACTTGAGAGGAATTACTTAAATATTAATATCTTACCTGTTATAATAATCGACTGGAGAGCTGGGTCTAACCAGCCCAAGAATTGTGGCCAGGTGTCGACAAATGGGTGCATGTAGTGCATTTTTGGTGAGAATTCACCCCCTGCCACACACCTTTATGGTGGCTTGCAGGGTTTTATGTAGATGAAATGTTTTCTATTAGGACTGCAAGGATGAAGTTGAAATGGGTGAGTAGGTTTAATACTTTTCCACAAGCTGGGATACCAACATTTACCTTATATGGGCTGTTACAATTTTGCCCAATATGGTCTCGTAACTCTGGCGAGAATAACGGAATTTTAATTTTATCGGAAATAAATCTAACCCATCTTCCTAATTTGGTCCTCGTGTTCTAAACAGTGAACCACTTATCAACTGGACGATTACTATTTCAAATTATTCTTGAGCCAAAATGGCTTCAAGCAGTTATAGCATTTATAGGTAGTATATAGTAAAATATATAAATTTATATACGAAGTAGTGAGGCAACATGATTTACCAAAATTTTTTAAAGCATAACAATACATTGTAGTGAAAAAAGATGACATATTATCCGCACTCACTAGCACCGGCTTCAGAGCCACAGAACTAGGCTGTTGCAGCGAATGAGATAACAATTGCCAGGAGAATCATTGGCTTAAACATCCGTCGACTTATCAGTATCACTGGAATAAATTATACTAAATTCACTAGTTTTTTGGGCTCAAGTTCTTTGAACCGGCAATCGAGCCTCGGAACGAGGGAGTAGCAGTTCTTCCACGTAACTAATAACAAGTAAATACTTGTTTATGAAAAAGAGAAGTCACAATTGAAGATTTTTAGCTTGAGGAAACGTTTGATACATTCGGTTGCATCATTTCTGCGGACTGAATTGTTATGCAAATTGAGAAATATATGATCATTGTAAAGTGCAAGTAATGTTGAGCTTTGAAAATTATTATTTTGCCATAAAATTATAATCAAAAGAATGTAATCTCAGGTAAAATATAGACATTAAATTCCTTTGTTTATCGAGAAATTATTAAGTCTTCCCAAATGTATTCGGCCATTCACACTGGTGAATTAATAAGAAATATCTCCGACAGGGTTACGTAGATTTTATGGTTGCGATTTGAACTGTTCCTCTAGTTCCTAATCTAAAGTAAGCTTATGTAAGATAGCATTTATTCATCAGAAATGCTCCTCATGCATGTGGTAGATACTGTTGATTCTTCGCTCGTTGGAAACGTTTTCTTCAGTTAATGCCAGCGCTTTTCATGCTGTCAGTTATCCCTGATCACTGTTTCGTGTGTTTACCAGCATGATCCGGTTGAAAAAGATCCGTTCTGATTCGCAGGTGATGGAGCTGGTCTCCATCTTCGGGCCACTCATCTACGCCGGCTGCTTCGCCGCCACGCTGTCGTCGGCGCTGGCGTCGCTCGTGTCTGCGCCGAAAGTGTTCCAGGCACTGTGCTCGGACAGGCTCTACCCGGGACTGCACTGGTTCGCCAAGGGATACGGCCAGAGCAACGAGGCGTACAGGTCATACGCACTGGCCTTCCTCATTGCCCTCGCCTTCATCCTCATTGGTGAGTGAACTGAGATCATGCCGACTCCCTGAATATAAACCCTGTTTTTTTCAATCACCTAGCGTGGACTTCGAGTGAGATAAATTCTTCCAAAAGAGTCCAACTCGTTCGACTCTAAACTACTACCATAAATAGGCCCTTGAGCCAAATATCCAACGGGATTTTATTTATAGCTAATATCGGGTTATCGAGGTAATATCGGGATAGATCAGTTTTCACGGCTAGTACGTGATCTTTGAAAGGGATTTTATTTACTTCCATCGATTATGGTATATGACTGTGACATAAATGCTAACTTTAAATCAATCATTGTATCAAATACACGGAACACTCTATCCCTGGCATGAAGATGAAACCTTCCAATCACCCTTCATGCAAGGTACCTCCACGTACATCGAATTTGGAGCTCGCTCATCTTCGCATGAAACCAACTTCACCACCACAATATAAGATCTTTTAGAGAACTCCAATACATATGTGTGTTCAACCCAAAGATTGGTTTTTGATAGGTAAAAGTAGGGCTCACTCAGTAGAGCCATTGGCGTTTGAAAGTCACACGTTCAGAGGATGGGGGCCAGTTCCTTTCCCTGGGCCACCTGTGATTTCCTGCGACATTCTGACAAGCAGAAAGTCGAATCGCGAGGATTTTAGATTGGGGTGTCCAGAAAGGCTCTTGCCCAGGATTTGAACCCGAGACCCTCCGGTCGGTAGCTCAGTGCTCTACCCAAGGAATATACAGAGCATTTATTCAGGTAGTATCTCGAGATAATAAACAGTTTGTATGAGTTAAATCACATCCCTGAAATTTCCAACCATCGAAGCGAAGCTAAATTTGCAGTGTAGGGTGTAAACCGCAGAATCCTACCCCATCATGGTGGTGGCCGTCAAGCATATTCTACAGGATTCCTATAGTTGTCTATCAAGCCTAAAATATGCAACAAAAAGAACGATAATAAGAGTACCATGACTTAAAAAACGTGAGTTCAGCTCTTAGTCGCTACCGATAAAAAAAATTAAGTACCTACCTATACGCTTGAGAATATTTTGAAATTAAAAAATCACAACTGAACTGATATTTCTATTTCGATGTTTTACTCTATGCATAACTGAAATACATTTTACACTTTGAAGATAAATTCTGTTCATGCAAAAAGGAGCACTAATTAAAATAAAACATCCTCCTTCGGGGAAAGCTGAACGAATGTGCAAATGCTCTCCAGAATAACATTGGTGTTGTTTCTTGAATTAAATAACGGAATGTTTCGTAAATTGATACGGGTATGCAATCAACTACATTAAAGTTAGATCATAGTCTACAAGTTTCAATTCCAAAACTCTATCATAACTTTCGTTAATTTCTAAATGTGTCGTCTGCTACAGACAAGATTTTTTTGAGGAAGATTTTACCTCAAAACTATTCGTCTCCCCAAAATATTTCTAACGTCCCTAATAATAGCAGGACCCGTCATGCATTGTTGTGGACCACTACGCGCATGCAAGCAAGTTCCAGATCAGTGCTACCATCTCTACCAGTGCTATCACTCACACTGCGATTCTCACGATTTTCCGCAGCGGAGCTGAACGCCATCGCGCCGCTCATCTCCAACTTCTTCCTGGCGTCGTACGCCCTCGTCAACTTCTGCACCTTCCACGCCACCCTCGCCAAACCCATCGGATGGAGGCCAACGTTCAAGGTGAGGGAACATTTCCTTATACCACGCTTTTCACACGCATGAAGGGTGGTGTAATTAGGTTGAGAAAGCTGCTGAATTTGGTAAGCTATATTGGTAAAGATTCTGGATTATCAAACTATCCGTTCGGCGTTAAAATATTGCTTCAAAACGATCGTGGAATCATTAAAGACCAGAGAGTGTAAACCACAGTTCCATTCAACGCTAAATTCCATATAGATAACCAACATATGTTGATGCATATGTAAGTAGGTAAACATTAGAGATACTTTCAATTTTACCCTTCCAAAACGCCAAAATATAATCTTACACGGAAGCCACAAGAATGAGTTTGAAACAACTGAGGAATTCAAAACAAAACTTAGAGGCTACAGTTCAAATGGATAGGTTATGTGAATCATAGGTTATTGGGCACTGGCCACTTATGATTGGCGTAACTAACCATTAAACATATGATTAAATAAATGCATCTGGAAAATGACAGGAACAGCTCCTTTCCAGAGAAAGCCCAATTGTTTTTATGGAGACACTTCGTATAGTCCCTCAACCCAAGGGTATCCAAGCTACGTGCGTGAGAGCAGAGCTTACCAAACGGCTACAAAACCGTAAAGGGTATAATATTCATCCATAAATTCAAGGGACTGTGTCTTCTTCAGAGAGATGTGGAGCTCAAAGATGAGAACAGTTTGGGTCCAAAAATACGTGTTACAAGAGGCCTCGTAAGAAACTGAACCTTCCACATTATTCTGCCAGTGAATGGAAATACTCTCCCATAGATCTAAATAGCTGCCCTGCCTTTAGCGCGTGAATTATCTCAATGACTACATCTTGCCATCAAATAAAAGTTTACTCCAATGATCAATTTTACGTTCTCAAAAAGTGATCCATAAGCGCAGTTTGCATCGAATTCTACAATAATTAAGATAACCAAACCCAATGACCAAACCTTTCTTGCAAGTCGAAAACAATATCCTTAACATCAGGCCAAAAACTGTCAAGTTGGAAAGAACCAGCCGTTCATAAGATATATGGAACAGGAGTTTCATACACATGGATAAGTGAGGAACAACATTTCTATTCGTCGGCCATAAATGCGAAATCACACCTAAAAAATCACGATTACCATCGGACTACAGTCCTCTGAAAAATATCAATTCGGCTATGCATCGACAAAAACATTTTCGCCTCAATTGCATGAGTTTCCTATTTCCAGGAATGAATGCCAACATTCTCAATGCACGAGACCTCAAAGTGGTCTCTCAAGCATCTACATATCCACATAATGACATGTAACCCACCGCAGGGGTGTGTGGCAGGGGGAGAACCATCATCAAGCATGCATTAAGTCAACGTATACGTAATACCCTGCGAGCCACCGGAAGGGTGCGAGGCGGGGGCGGGGGGGAGATCACCGAACATGCACTACTTACATACAACTAGGAGGTGCAGTACTACTACTTCAAGGGCACATGTTAGATATCGGGGTCACGTGCAACTAGGTGGTTAGTAACTACACATTGACGAATTGATTACTGGTTATAAAAAAAAAACATTTTTACTAAATACATTAATCGATACTTCCCTATCATTCATGTGTTAGTAATGCTTAAATATATATCTGGGACTATAGACTACAATATTTCACGTACCTATCCCTTTGCTATGCTGCCTATTGTTCTCTCTTATGGTACGCGGGAAAAGTGGCATTTTAAATCTATCGGTACGACAATCTCTCTCTAATCTTGTTTATCTGATCAAACATAATAAGCATAATACGCAAGGGTTATTAATATATATCTAAAGTCATCTGTAAACAAATCAGCTTCAAATTTACTTAAAAGGTTAAGCCTAAACTTTCACCTGCGTTGTGATAGTAATCCATCCTAGTTCCTCTATTAAACTCGTAACACTATTACATTTGGGAATTGTCACGTTGTGCATTGTAAGGATATAATGACACTATTAGTGAGATATGACCCGCTCTCTCCCTGCCTGATGGCGTACAGCAATAAAATCAATGCTCACGAAGTCAAGGCCAGTGCAATACTGATCACGGACGGACTACAGTCTGTCAGTGGCGGGGCGCTATTATCCGTCGGCAAGCGCCGTCCGTGGCGCCAATGGGCGAAAGCTTCGCGGTCAGTTCCGCTGAAGACGGGACATTAACATTTGGGGCCAAGTGCCGCCTGAGTCGGAGGTCAATGCGAAACACCAGCGCCTCGATATGGCTCAAGCGGCATAGAAAGAGTACCAAGCGGTCGTAGGAGAAGAAACTACCGCGCTTGAGAAAAAAATTGCCAGGAAGGGAAGATATATACATCGTCAACCTTGGATTGACACCCTCCTCGCATCGGCGAGGGCGGGGGATGTTACATAAAAAGGCCGTGTCCTGACTACTGTCGGCACAAGTCACGGGTTTTCACTTTTTTATCACGACACTTGAGAAGCGTTTACGGAAAAATTTGCTCGGTGGAAATGATCACGCCATTTACGAACGTGGTGTAACGTATTCTCCATTTCCATGTTGGAATGATTCATTTCCAAAGGAGGCGTCATTCGCTGTCGAGAAACTAGTCAAACACCCCGCAGGTTTCTACTGGGACTCCAATAAAACGAAGTGCTATTCCTTTTTGAAAAAGAGGACGAGTGAATACGTGGATGGAACCGATTGGTCAAAATTTATGAGTCATAAAATTAAACAGTAAAGTAAACAGTTTTCTTTCTTCGTGACATTTTAAAAAGCCATAGATTCATCAAGCATTTGTTTCACAAAACTACTTTTGTTATAATAATTGAAAATGAAACCATTAGTCCACAGTATGTTGAATAATTGTTTAATTACACATAAAAATATTCTGCCTCGATAGATTTAACCAGCTGTCGCATTCTATGCGCAATTCTCTCAACAATGAATATCCTTATCAAGATGTACATACCTATTAGAGAAGTAGTCACAGGATCTATAACCTACGTCCACAGCTCAAAAGGAGTACTCGAAATCTTTTCGAGGCTTGAAAAACACAAGTAGAACGTACATAAATTTGGACATCAATACGGAAATATTATTATATTACTGCATCTTTTATCAAGAAGAAAAGAGAGCTGATTTATTAGGATAAATAAGGAACTGTACGCACGAAAAATATACATAAAACAAGAATGTACGGATGTAAGATAAAAATTGAAAACAGTGAAGAAATCGTTTGATGGCGAAGAAACATCGAAGAAATGGTTTCACAATGCACTCAATGCTTTGCGGCGTTGGTTTCAGAAATCAGCGATTGGTTGTCATAGGTATTTTATGGATTTAAACTGAATTATTATACTATTGTCTAAGCGGAATGGAGTGTATATGGAGCGGCCAGCAACTTTTTTGGAATTAATCTTATGAGTCTGTAATGATCTTTGGTATTTTATATACTGCAAAATAGCTCTTGTGAAACATGGAGTTTCCGTTTCCGAAAAGCATTTTGCAGATGCGTGATGCTCATATTCGGGCTCTTCACTTCGAAATGTGTACGATTTCTTCTTACTTCCTTCAATTTCTCCGAAGACCAAATTAGGATTGCTTGTTAGAGAAGATACCATCACAACTACTTAATTGAAAAAATATTTAATTAGAAATTAGATGCATGGAAGAGAAGAAAGAAATATGTGGTAGAGTTGGAAATAGAAGAACTTCAGACTACTTTATAGCTTCTAATGCGGGTTCAGTTTCCAAAAATAAAAAATAAAATCAATCTATTAAAATTTTCACCGATCTAAGGTACGCATGCATCCGGCAGACGACCTGTTTCCGATCATTCTCTTTCAATTTAGGTCATTCATCACTAACTTAATCATCCCTTCTCTAACTCCCATGAGTCATTTTAAATGTCCAAAGTTGCTATTTGTTCTCAAACATTCAACTGTTGTTCAGAATTATCACTTAAACCACGATCAATTACGCATAACATCTTATCTAAGTAACAATCCCCATCCACCCACTTAATTTCTTTCGCTTTATCTAGACCTAACTCCAACAATACGCTTCGTCCGTCTTCTAAGTGAAATGAAAGTGGCATCGATTAAACAACATTAAGATACAACACAATCTAAGAGGTTTTTGGCACTAGCTAATAACTAAAAATCATTTTACGTATACGAAGAGTTAAAACTGAAGACGTTGGGGAAAAATTATTTGGTTTATATTGTATTTCAAATAGTTCCTTCAAGTGCTCGCTCGCTATTAGGGAAATGAATAACGGTAAATATATCCAGTACGAGTGTAGCAATGGATAAAATTGGTAGCTGCATGTTGGTATAAGGACTTAAAGCTAACCCAACTAACGGCATGTTTTTGCATGCATGCTTTGCTATTTTTATATTTTTTTAAATAGCGCAGTTTTGAACAGTACCTATACAAGTACTAATCTTTTTTATGCATGATATGTAGAGCATGTTTGGTGAGAATTCACCCCCTTCCACACACCTTTATGGTGGCTCGCAGGGTATTATGTAGATGTAGATTTAAATGATTTACAATTGCTAAATTGCTTCGTTTGCATTCACCATTCGTATACATATCTAAATTAGGTTTTTATCCCATGCTGCCTGGATTAATGTTTTGCCATTCGTTCCTTTACTACAGTACTACAACATGTGGTTCAGTTTGGCTGGATTCGTGCTCTGCGTGGCCATTATGTTTCTCATGAGCTGGATCACGGCAGTGGTGACTCTGGCCGGCCTTCTGGCTCTATATCTCATGGTGATGTACAGGAGCCCAGGTGAGTTTTGCAGAAGATTGATACAAAGATCCCAACGGCGTTTTATCGTTAGTCCCTCTGCCAAGTGTAAGTCACATTGGCGAGATCAAAATAATCGCCGTTTGGTGCATCATGCACGCCTACCCTCATCAAAAAGGAAAAATAACTCTCCACAATATCAAATAAAATCAATTTAGCAGTTTTCACTTTCCACGCGTTTGTTGACTAATTAATTCGCTATTTATCTGCGCTATAGCACCTAGAATCTCACCCGAGAAAAGAAGTATTCTCGTATTATCCGATTTGCGAAGAATTCCTATCTTTCCAATGCATTATACTTCGCTTGGTTCCTTGATGTTGGCTGAAATTTGAAAATTACGAGAAATGGGTCACTCGTAATGTTTGCAGAAATATATCTGCTTGTGTGGTGGAAAACCGGAGATGAGTAAATTCAATCCATTATGCCGGAAAAGCATCAAAACATTCCATCCCGTAAAGATAAATCTGCTAGAACAAATCAGTACTATGACTTGACAGCTTACAGTCAGCACTGAGTTTTTGCAACGAAAATAGACCTGATGTTTTGAGTTTTCAACGTGATCAAAGAGCCACATATCTCTCTCGGGTATAGAGTTTGTGTGGTGGCTAGAGTACTAGCTTCTCATCCCAATGGACCAGGGTTGAAGCTACACTGATTTTTTTATTGTTATACCGGTCCTCCATGACTGATTTGTGGAGAGTATTCGAGGTCAGTACTCCGTCCGTCGGATGGGTCGCTAAACCGTGGTTCCCTTTTCACCTATCGTTTAAATTACGTCTATGCCGATGACATATTTCTCCAACGCCAATTTCCTCTGCTCTTTGAAAACTTGGTACACATTTTACCCTATTCCCACCTACTGTACATGACGCAAACAACCTTAGCTGTCGATTGCCTCTCCGCAAAACTAACTCTCACTCTTTCTCTATCCAGATGTCAACTGGGGATCTTCCACGCAGGCGCAGACGTACACCGCCGCCATCAAGTCCCTGCAGCGCCTCAACGAAGTGCGCGAGCACGTCAAGAACTACCGTCCTCAGGTTCTAGCGCTGTGCGGCCGGCCCTCGGCTCGACCACCCCTCATTGACCTCGGCCATTTGCTCACCAGGAACGTGTCCCTGCTCGTCGCCGGAAACGTGGAGTTGGTGAGACCCTATGCCTTCAAATTATTCATACCGAGCACAGACTAGGGGTACAAGAGAAAGAGAGTGGAAAAAAAATATACCATTTTATTGTAGTAACTCTGGAAGAGATACTTAGATGTCTCTGTGGTCATCGCTTCCAAATTCATGTGGATAATTTGAATCCAGTCACACCAAAATCCCGCTCTCCTAGTTTTTTTTTCCAAGTGCTAAGCGAAAGGAATTTGTCTCGAAAGATTGAGATGGACGAAAACTCTGCCGATGAGACGATAGGAAGGTGAAGGTCTAGACCATTAGACTATACCTCAATGGTATAGACTCACTCATCGGCCAAAAGACAATCATCGCCGATGCAGAAATCGCTTCATACCTTAGCGTCGTGGAATTATTATTCCCGATAGATAAGTTCTTTAGAAGAGTAGAGACTCCGACCTTCCATTTTATTCTTATACCTTTCCTTCCGGTCTGAAGCGCCTATTACTGCAAAAACAGACTTTAAAACACCCCTGTTAGCATCCACTTGCAGTGGCCATTTGCAAAGTTCAATCCTTTCGATTCAATCCTTTTTTTCGATCCGATTAACCGAGGAACGGCCGAAGATAAACCTTGAGTTCTCCTTCCCGACCACTTGAAAGGGCATTATACTTCTTAGCTAAAGGAATGGCTCTCTGTTACTCTGTAACTAGGAACCTCATGAGACTGTTACATTTGCCATAATATCGTGTCTACAAGGTCTGTCGTGTCTACTACGCGACCAGCGCATACAGTAGCAGCAATAGCGTGAAATCGATAAGCATTGGCAAACACTTAAGTGGCTGTACAAGTCCCAATGCGTACACTATCGATTAGGAAAACACTTAGAAGCTTAGCTTAGAAAAATTAGAGCGCATACCGCAGTAAAAAGTAATTTTCCCAAGCAGTAAAATGTAAACTATTCCATAGCGCTTGTATTTATTCATTCATAAATATTCGATAATGAATGATTAAAAATAATATTAATCGATATTGAATTCCTAATATTATTTTTGGTCTCTTGTAATTCACCTCTTTGTGCTTAAGAGACAAAATGTTGCATGAAAGCTACGCAGCTTTAATTGAATGCATCTACATTTCATTTCATCGCATTATTATACAGGTGGTGTAGACCACTGGGTAGAACGTATATCTAATGGACTAGTAGATAAAGTCGAGGTATATTACGATGTGTAGTGCAAAAAATAAACAAAGCATTAGTGTGCAAGTGTAGTGCAAAAAATAAACAAAGCATTAGTGTGCAAGTGTAGTGCAAAAAATAAACAAACATGGCCATACGTTCTTAATAGGAAAGAGCAGGAAAATTTACTCCTACTATGAAAGTGTGTATTTCACACTCGGAAATAATTGAGTTCTATCCTCAAAATTATCAAAGCAAGCTTCGGGTTTATCGCCAAGTCAATAAGTGGAGACACCCACCCTAAATGAGTTACGTAAACAAACAAATTGGATTACAGGTAGCTTCCAATTCGATGTGGGAGCACCAACAGCTAAGAAAGCATCAAACTTCTACAAATTGCTAGATAAAACGTCACCACATCCTAAGACATGAGTTTTATCTATATCTGAGGCGAAACGAAATCAGTTATTCTAAGAGTTCGGATGCCTTGCAAGAAATTTAGGAATCATGAGGAAGGTTTATACAAATCATTTGAAACAATGCAGAACGTATTTTGTGAGGGGTTACATCAACACTGCCCAATAGGGTAGTTTCCTTCATCAAAGAAAACAGAATTAATTAATTGCGAATGGTACCCCAACATAACCGCATTCATAGCACGCAAATTATTTGGATTAAAAAGTCTTCGTTTCCAAGAAAATTGAATGTTTAATTTAAGCTCATTTGAAAAGGCTCGGAAATTGCGTGAAATCGGCAGCCTTTATGATGACGTATCAGGTAGGTAGTCAACATTGCGAGGTATATGAAATTATCATCGACTGTACTTAGTATTCTATTTCAGAGGCCCTGAAATCTGGTAAAAATGTATTTAATATTCCTCAGTTAAAATGCTCTAAGTTCTGTAAGTCTCCTCCATTGAGCATGCCATTAAGCTTTCTCGGCGGACGTCGTCTGCAGATAAGCAGCTTACGCCGTACCACCTAGCGGCAGATTGCGTAGTTGCGTACGTACCTCTGACGTCACACGTAGGATTAACCGGCATGCAATAGTTTGCCGTCGCGTTTTCGCGCCGTTGAATTTTTTCACTTTTTGATTTATTAGGAAAAATACTTAACGTCATTTTAAAATGGAACGGCTTCCAATATGTACTCCAGGGGTTATAAACTTCAGAGCTAGGCAATAAAAAAAATAGGAAAGCACCCTATTCTAGATGACCTTCCATGACCGCGGCTCGCCCCCTTGAAGCAGGGTGGTCATTGGTACCTGGTTAAAATCTTAGATGGTCCTCAATTTCGCCTCTCTGCCACATCCAACAGGACCCGCTGTCGCACAAGGCCCGCGCCGTCATCGTGAGGAGCGGCAACGCGTGGCTGCGCCGCCACAACATCCGGGCGTTCGTGGCCACGGTGGACGGGTGTGGCGCCGGCGGGTGCGGTGGAGGCGAGGGCGGGAGCGGCTTGGATGTGGGGGCGCGGGCGCTCGTGCAGGCCAGCGGCGTGGGCAAGATGCGGCCCAATGTGCTACTCATCGGATACAAGGGCGACTGGCAGACGTGCCCACCCCGAGCCCTGCGCCAGTACTTCGACGTGTTGCTGTGAGTACACACCACCGGGGTCAAATGCCACCGCTGCGGGGAACGACTGACTCCCCTACACTATACCCCGTTTGACGCAGACCAGTATGTTGGACAATAAATTGGCACAGTTATTGGACACAATTGGGTTGAAAACTGTCAACATGTTACACTAACGATATCACAACCTACCCAAACCTTTTACGTTGGCTTCAGACTTCAGGATAAAATACTGGGGAACCATTCTCAGATTTTTTATTTATTCAATTCCCATGCCCTCTCTATCTGATATCTGATTGTGATTTTTCTTGCTCTACTTTCCAATATAGTCCTACATAGGTCCTCTGCACTTCGTCATTCAAAAGCCAGTAGTTTCATCATCTTTACCCATTTCCCCAACACTTTACCCTCCACAAAAACATTCAATTTCCCATCGACCACACTTGATTGCCCCCTCCACCTCCTCCTCCCTCAACTTCCAACAATAACGCTCCTTCCTCCTCAACTGTGTCCACTTCTTCTTCATCAGTTTTCCTTTACGTCCATCGTCCCTTCCCCATTCTTCTCCAATCTCACATTTCAAAAATTCTCCTTTGCATGATTTTCGACACTATGTCGCGCCGAACATAATCCCCTAACTAATCTCCTCTTATCATTTCTACAAGGTATTATTCCTTCTCATACCAAAAGCCATTCTCATCAGTGCACATATTTTACAATCCCTTGGTTCTACGCCCACAAGGCTTCGCAGCTAAATGGAATGCTTACCCTTCTTTGATTACTGCACTTTTACTCATGTGACAAGCTTCGACACATTTTTCTTGAAAATTTTCATCACTCCTGCAGTCTTATAATCATCCTTCGTCGTATAACTCCCAAGCTGAATGATGCCAGTAAACATTTAAACCTTTGGCTAACTTAAAAACTAATTCTCGGTCATACGATAATCGAATCGACTTCATTTGTTTTCCCCAACATTCATTCCAGGATCTACTCCCTAATGCCTAACGAACGATTAATTTGGCTTGTCCGCTTTCCTAAGCACCACTATTTTATTTCGTCCACAATTTCCCTTCGTCCTTTTAAATGTGTGTCACGCACGGAAAAATTTTAATTTTGCAATGAAAGTTTGCCTTCAACCTAAAAATGATGAAAATTATTTCCGAGGACCTATTTTTGTACAATACACAAACCAGATTCAGATGCGATGTGGTAGAAACGTTTCATATTAATAGAAAGATATTGCAATTTTCCAAAAGTAAAAATTTATTTCGCAAATATGTAGTAGCATCGAAACTAGTCGAAATAAAATTTTACTTGTAGAAAATTGCATTATCTTTCTATTAATACTATTTGTTACATTTTTTACAGTATTAAATTGTATATTTTTTAGTAGCAGCGAAAGTAAAGGTAGTACATACTGTTGACATTTGATGATAAGAATAAATTCATGGCACTAGGCTCCAAGTCATTTGAGC
This sequence comes from Platycnemis pennipes, assembly GCA_933228895.1. Taxonomy (NCBI): domain Eukaryota; kingdom Metazoa; phylum Arthropoda; class Insecta; order Odonata; family Platycnemididae; genus Platycnemis; species Platycnemis pennipes. The sequence goes on from OW121856.1 coordinate 17,950,654, forward strand.
CTACGTCTTAGAGGTGACATCTAGATAAATAAAATATCCCGTTCAAAAAAAGTATGCATCTGCCATTCGCCCTCACCACTAGAATTCTTGTTTACCTAAGGTAATAATGTTAATACTCGGTTTGTTGTCAGCATGGCGCTCGATCACCACCTGGGGATCGCCGTTCTGAGAAACGGAGACTTTCTGGACTACCGAAAGATCCTGGACGACAACAACGAGTCGGCGACCATAGAGGCGGCGGTACGGAGTTCGACCCCCGCGCCGCCCACCCCTCAGGCTACGCCTTCGGTCCGGCGGCGGAAGGGCCCCAAGGGGCCCGGGGAGGATCAGGGGGCCGAGGGGGACGTGGAGGAGGAGGGGGAGGAGGAAGAGGGTGAGGAGGAAGAGGAGGGGGTGGAACACACTCCACCGGAGCCACAGGCGAGCAAGAAGCCCGAATCGACAGGTAATGAAGCGAGCGAGGGTCAGTCACAGCATACGCCACTTCTGTTTCCCTCACATTGAAGCCATTTTCAGAATCTCAACAACAGTCTCATTTCCACCGCTGATGTCCTAAAATCCCTGCTGCGAATCAAATTGGTGTACCTCCATATTTTTTCAGCAAAGGTGTTATTACTTCTTGGCGTGACGCTGTGAACTGGGTTCAGATTCTTAATATAATGATAATAATTTTTATTCCACCTCTGAGAAAAAAATAAAACATACAAATACAAGGAATAGAAATAACATCAATTTAGAGGGGAATATGGGTACCCCCGAGGATATCCTGTGTTGGGGTTACCATGATCAACTATTGAAAGCAGCGGCTGGTGCTAATCTATACAGGTATTAAACCTAGTAGCTTATGAACACTTTATATTTTCAAACGTTGTGTTCAAAATAATGAAGTATAAAAAATAATTAATGAAAGAAATGATTGAAGCATGAACAATATAACAGTACTGAGAGTATAAAAATTTTAAAAATTAACAATGGAAATTAAAGAAAGTACATATTTTAAACCACCGAGATCACACAACAACTTTTAATAGCTTTTCTACTTCTGGGCACTTATGTCTGGGCCGTTTTCTAATCATCTCAATTCTACTGCTTGCGTTATAAAATCTCAATTACGAGATCAGAAGGGTATACAGACTCTCCACGCTATGGTTCAAAGCGGCATACGACGTGTCGCAAAGATGTAATATCAATTATCCAGAGTAAACTTGTACATCAATTAGTCTCGTAGTAGATATTTTAGGACCTAAGCAGTAGAAGCGAGACTATAGTTGAGTTTCTGAGTGTGGCCCTTATAAAGGCGGAAAGGGAAAGGAAGGCTGGGAATTGAACTGTGAATGATATGCGGACCTCAATAGTCAAATATCAAGGAAGACATTATATTCATTTGTGAGGCGGCACCCTTTTCGAGGCAATCACCAATCAGAAACTCATGTTTCAGCAAGGGCACTCTCAAGAATTCTACCGGAGAGCTTTCAACTATCCAAAGAACAAATCTACACACGTTAAAAACCTCGGATGAACGTAAATATATAGATAATAGTTCGAACATGGTATTTTATTAAGGCCGTTTTACACGGTCATTGAAACTCCCAAGTTGATGTTGCTTCCGTTTGAGCAGTCGTCCGCGAAAGTCCGTGACGTAGAAAATTACGAGGACGCTTGCTTGACAGCTTTACACGGTGCAGTCGTCGGCGCATTATTTCGGTGACAACATAACATTGAGTAGCGGTAATAGCGTAATATAATGTATAATGCCAGGATCTTTTAAGTAGCAATTAATTGGAAGTGAACGAAGCGATACATTACCACAATTTTAAAATATGTTTTTAAGCCATAGTCTAAACATAATAGTGGACACCCTTGTCAAGTACACTTAGCTCAGATCTTGCACAACGAACGCACGGCTGTGTGCCAATGTAACGAGGTAGGGACCTCTTCCTTTACGAACAAAATTTAATCTTCCACTTGATTAATCGTCAAGCTCATAATTATATCATTTTATTCCTGCCTAAGGAGTTAAGTGCAAACAAAAACACCCAAATCAATTGTCAACAACCTATTTAATCGCTAGAATCCCCGTGGCTGTTCGTTGCCGCTACATTTTCACCATCAAGTGAGAGAAATTAACTTCAAACTTGCGCGAATGCATGCATCAGATTAGAACATGTTCTCAATTGATCGCAGTCGTTCACGCAGTTGCGCGCTCTCTCCTCGCAAGCCGTCCCTTTACACGGCGCAATATTTCTTGCGCAAGTGTTTTCGCAGCAGCCTGTGCAATATCAATGACCATGTAAAACGGCTTTTATACTTGTCAGTCGATATTAATTTCCAGGCAAAATACTCGTGCAATAAATACAGCACCTCTTTCGAGGGACTAACGCAGCTTATTCACCCCGTTCCTTGCTACCGTACGCTTTTATAATTATTAATATTCACTAATCTTCTCTTACTCCATTCTATGATTGTAACTTGGGGTTAATTGGTGCACCTACGGGTCCTCTGCTCCATTTTTTCCCTTTCAGTCTCAGGCAGCAAGACGCCACCTGACAATCACGCTGCTAAGAGCAACGGGGCACCGCCTTCAACTGTCATCGACGTGGGAGCCCTGGAGGGAGGCATGCTAAAGATATTCAAGAAGGGCAAGGAGAAGGAAGCGGAAGTTTACCGGTGAGTATCACAGTTCAACTAATTTCGGGTACAGCTAAAAATTAGAGGGCGTATCTGGGAAAAACGGGACCACTTTCAAGCCATTAGATCGTCCTTTGAAACACAGTGCAATGATCCCTCCTCTGTTAAGCCGAGTTTACACGATGAATTTACACGCGCGGGTAGATGCGTGAACACATTCACCATCAAAATTGCACCGTGTAAACACTCAAAATTGCGCAAATGCGTGAATGCGTGGACAGAAAATAGCCTCTGTTCTATTTTGGTGAATGTGTGCGAGCAATTTGTAGTCGTCCACGCATCTATCCAGCAACGTACTTGCGCGGGTAAATGCATCGTGTAAACTCGGCTTTACTCCTGTCACATTGAGAAGATAAAAAGCAGGGCAAAACTTTTGGCTTGCAATCACAATTGTATTAAATGGAAAACGCTTAGCATAGCAAACAAATGGCTTCAGAAGTCTGCATACACACTTTTCGAAAGGCTATAAGCTCGCTCAGAATGTGCAGAAGTGATTTGATTGCTAAAATTTGCAATGGTCAAAGAGATTTTGACAAGATAGTTTGACTAAATATGCAAGGAAGTACTCCTATTAAAAATGGTGCTCGTCTCCTCTCAGGCATGAATAAAATATTACGAATATTGAAAAACCATGTGAATAAGAAAAAATAAAAATAGGTTTTACTGAAAATAGATTAATTGTTGGAAATAAAAAAGATTTATCAACTGAAGTAGTCTATCAGCATTAATATCTGAATAGTGATAAAAATAAGATGAAATGTTAGCTAATAGGTCGCGCAATGTTTCCCATCACATAGCAAAGCAATTGAAAAAGTTGAAAAGATTCAGTTCTAAGTGGCATCTTTTCAACAGAGATTCAAGTTAAAACTTCAATCCACCTGAAACCCAGAAATCATTGTCTTAAGTCTCTCATAGCTGCCAGATTAGGGCATCCAACCGCGGTAGCCATATCGGCATATATTGCATCAGCCTGGCAAGTCAAAGATCACTTGTTTGATTCCCTCCATGGGCGATGATGATTCGTTTGTCTTTAGATTTAAGCTTGGATCAGATGATGTTCGGAGCGGATGGAGCACCTAAACCACGAATTCTACTTCATGTCGTTTGCAGGGGCATCGGAGGAGCACCGCTTCCCAATGACGTCCTCAATCGGCTGACGTACTTCCGGCGGAAACAAGGCAAAGGTGTCATCGACGTGTGGTGGCTCTACGACGACGGGGGTGAGTCTACGCGGAAGAGACTGCTCTACCGCCCTACCTTGTCCCTTTCATCGTTCGAGCACATATAAGGGAAGACGGCTACGAGAGACTGGAACCACTTCTGAAACCATCGCAGAACACTCCCACCCACTCTTGGTTCGACATTCGCTCGCGACCGATCCCATATTCACCGTCTGCTCTTCTCGAGGGAACGATTTAAGAGCCATTAAGATCGCCGGAATTATTAGATTAACCGGCATCAATGCCCTGAGAAGGATGGTGGAGTCAGCCAATGAAACGCCGGAAGCTGAACACTTAATCCGGTGGAAAACCCGCGAAGAATTTACTGCATTTCGTTCGCCGGGAAAGAAATAAATCCTAATGAGCAATTAAAACATTACTGTGTCCTCGTGACACGACACATGATAGACATAACATCACTTTCGTTTACTGCTTCACGATGAGGTTCAGTTATACATCGAGATACTATTGTGACAGCTTTGAGAAATGCACATATTTCAGAAGGAATACAATTTTAAGCATTGTTTTGTCCTGTGAACATGGAGTCGCAACTCCTTAGATACCGAGCTATGGCAACGCAAACAAATTGAGAGCATCATCATACAGTTACCATGAAAACGCCGAAAAACGGTGGAAATCATCTATGATTTTGAATTAAAAATTGTCTACGTTATTTTACAAGATTTTCATCTTTCTGTTCCTGCCAACAGGTATACTTATTGCTTCCAATTGTCAAGTTAGTAACCGAAAAAAAAATTCTTTCAAATATTACTTTTTGCGATAACTTTTTAGTATGGGAGCTAAGAGAATTGTACTAGGCACAAAAAAGTTAGGTTCTTGTAACTACTTTCTGAAACTGGTAGGTTTATTATCCTATCGCATGTATTAGTTGAGATATGGCATCATCTGTTGCAAGAGCTAATTAAGTTGCATGGTAAGTATATGGCAATTTTTCATGGTAACAGTAGGATGATTCTCACAATGTGTTTGCGTTGCCATAGCTGAGGAGTTGCAACCCCATGTTCATAGGACAAAAAATGCTTAAAATCGTGTTCCGTACCTCCTCCAACAATATATACATTTCCCCCTGAAACACCCTGAATAACGGTTCCACTAAATATTTTGAATGCAAAAGTTAAGGGCAAAGCTAAACACAATGGTTAACCACAATCATAGCTGAAAAAGATGTACGGCAACATCTCTTTTATATAATTGGTTCAGTTCATTCACGTACCACTCCAATCCCAACTAGAAGCTCTCGTGAACGCCTAAATCCTCGCGACAGTTTCCAAACGCAGTAGCATCCTTGCAGAGGCAATGATCAGTCAAATTTAGAACCCTATCGCGCGGCATTATCGAGCAAAGAATAAGCTGAATGTAGCTTATTTAACAACTGTATTTCTAACATATATATATATAACATAATGAAGATGTTTAATATTTCAGTCCCGACATGGACAGCGAATATAGTGAACTAAATGCATTCCGCACTATCAACAGATTCAGGCTTGATGTAGTGGAAGGTACCCATCCATAAATAAACAACTTAAAGCACTTTTCCACAGGTTTTCAAATACAGTAAAAATTATTACCCCAGAACTCCGTTTGCCTATCCTACAATACTATCATTTATGAGATAAGAGAATATCGAGTCGCACCATGAGAAGGTTAACGGAACAAACATGGATAAATATTAATTTTGATTATAGGACTTTAAGTGACTTCAATATTCTACTGCAATGGTTACCAGAGAAGGTATATACGAGTTCTGCAAAAGAAAAAGTACTGTTCTCGAACAATTCAAATATTAACACAAACCTTTAAATGAGGGCGAAGATATTTTAATCAGCATATGTTATTTGTGTCAAGATGCGGAACATATTCTGCAAGGAAAGAAAGGAAAAAATTGCTGAAAATCATCGTAATTTAATTTCATAGGAATAGCTATCGGCTAGAGAAAGGAACCTGTCTCCTGTCTTATCTGCCTGTAAAGTTTTCATATTTTAGAGAAAGGAGAACCTTTCAAGCTCGTAACATAGATTCTATCAAGCACAAGAGAAGAATCAAGATATGGAATAAAGACACTACAAATATTAAGGCGTGAGAAAGACAGCTCGTTAACATCCATAGTAATTAAAGAGAATTTGAGAGGAAGCAGGCACAGCGTTATTAATAATATGTTCATGACAGTCAGTGGCCGATCCAGTGATGACTGAGATATCGAAATGTTAAGATTCGCAGGCACCCTAAATAAAAAAACTGGTTTCGGTACCTCATGCTATTTGTTATATCTTTTTATCCAGCTTTAATATCCTTTATCAAAATTTTTATTTTGTAAATGTAGTTACAATCAATGGTATATCAGCATTTTAAAACAAGAAATTCGTCAACAGAGCCACCGAGAAATCGTTTAACTACTCCCGGACTTCAATATACTGTGTCCCCATCTAAGCACGAGCTGCTATCTAACGACGAAAGTTTGAACTACTTGGACATGCAGATATCTCTGAAGCTCGTTCCAGCCTAAAAATGTCCACGGAGTCTATACGTATATTTATTTATATTTTTTATATTTTATAGACTCCATGAAAATGTCTTAAGCGGTACTGAAGGCTTGACTGCAGAATTTGCACTTCAACTAGAGCCTTTAATCGCGGTTCTTGCTTTTACTAAACTGCTTTGTTTCAGGCGCATCCCTGAACACTAATAGACACTAACTATACTTAAACACTAACTATAGTTAAACACTAGCTGCACTATCGGTATGATATCGTAGATTTTTCATACTCCCCTTCTTTTGTGGGTGTTTTCCTGCAGTGAGTGTTTGCAATGGATGCAAGTATAATAATCCTCACGTTTTTCCCACAGTTGCAAATGCTTTCACACACGATAATTTATTTGATGATTAATATTGATGCATCGTGCATATATTTCGTTTTGTGCATTTATGATCCTTTAATTCCTTGACTTATGTAATTAAAAATTTTACTTTTTAGCCTCAGATTATAATAGTTTTAATCATCAAAATCATGTGTTTTATGCAATTATTTTGACGAGGAGTTATATGGCAGGAAGGACAGTTTTATCTCAATCTCGTCCCAATAAAGCCTTTTTTTACTATTCCTTAACACAATTTTCAACTGCTAGGAAGGTAAACATATGTCAAATGTGACATTTACTTGACAGCCACGTGAGCATTTAGATAATTTAAATTTAAACCTCGCAAGTTACTAAATTACGTTTTGTCACTACGAAAAATGTCAAATGGACTTTGCTGTTTATTATAATAAAGCTTGGTTTTGTTTTTTCCAATTCACCAGCTTATTCTCTCAAAATAGTTCGCAATTAGTAATTTGATAACTTTCCATTACAGCCTCGAATATGGCTGGAAACATTACATGGATGGGTGATGTTAAACTATATACTCTGTACTTTTATTTCTAGGTCTAACCCTTCTCCTCCCGTATCTCATAAACACAAGAGGTAATTGGGCTGGCTGCAGACTTCGTGTTTTTGCGCTCGCCAACTCAAAAGACAATCTGGAAATGGAGCAAATCAGGTACAGAGATTATTCTCTCTGCTTTTTGTGGATTGCTATTATCCCTAAATCCATAACCCATAGGATAACTTCAAATACAAATATTTATTAAAAATAAAAATCAAATATTTAGTAACTGAGCTCTGGTTTTCGTCACAACATTATTTTTTCTCCGCGTCTCCCATAAATACTATGTAATAAATTGTTCACCCAAACTATAGAAGACGGCTATATTACTACTACTAGGAGTAAAGGTGAAAACGTAAACGGTCCGTTGGTACCTTTACTCCTGGTATGATTGACTCTAACAAAGTTTTGTTTGAGACTGCCCTATAATACTTCCTCTAAAATAACTTTATTCCGCTCCTTAGCTTGTTTTAAAAGTATAATATTATCATTTGAAACTTGCTAAATATATGAGTAAGAAATCTTTCTGGAGGCCAAAGGAAATTTCTGATTCATTTCTTGTGGAAAAGTTACTCTTATGATAAACGCTTACAAATATAGCTGATAACTTCAGGCTTGACTATGATTTGATGATTTATGATGACTATACCTTTCCATAATGGTAAATAAAAGAATGAAACTTTGCAAGGTTCATTTTATATTTGAATAAACACGACCCAGGTTTCATAACAAAGATACATCTTGAAAGATGTAACTATGTTATAACATAACATTTCATAACATGGTTTCATAACATAGTTACATCATTTCATAACATGGTTTCATAACATAGTTACATCTTTCAAGATGTAACTTTGTTATGAAACCCGGGTCGTGCTTATCAAATATAAAATGAACCTTACAAAGTTTCATTCTTTTATTTTCGCTTACAAATATCATTTAGATCAATCTTTGGAAGGAATATTTTGGAGTATCAGCAGCTTATGAGCTGTAAGCAGCCAACTGCGTTGAGATTAATATTGGCAGTTAACTCCAACTCATTCGTTCTAAAATCGCGCTTCAGTTTTACTATAACCTATATAATTGTTTTTGTGACTGTGCCTTCTCCAAACTCATCAAAAAGTTTTGAAAAGTTTTACATGCTATACGTTCAATTCAAAAATGCTTATGCTTCCTCATTATATCCGTAAACCACAGCATCGCCAACCTCCTGTCCAAATTCCGAATCGACTACTCCGACTTGACCATGATACGGGACATAACTCAACGGCCACTAGACGCCAGCAAGGCGTTCTTCGCGAGTCTTATCCAGAATTTCCGAGGGAGAAAAGCTGGTGGAGTGACAACCGATGACCCAGGTAAGGACATTGCGAAGGTGATGCTTGAAATTTAGAAACTCGGTAGGAAAGATCAAATGAAAAATTACTGATTTTCAATAGTGGTATCGTAACTGGGGAATCTAATCACATCTTCTAAGAAAATATAATTTTTTTTGACTGGTCTCATTTGGCAAATATCAATATTATTTAAATAACATCTATGCCTGACTGATTGGAATTTCAATAAATTATTTCATAATTTAGGCTCATTTAAATTATAACTTATAGTACTATTATAACCCAAAAAGAGCACCAAAAAGCCTTTTGAAATTATGAAATATGGAATCGGGTAATTATTGAAAGTACACCTATAATTGCATTCCAGATCAGGAATGGGGTACGTTTTGCAATGCACGTATATTGATGATTAAAAAGGCGGTTTTTCATCGTGGTTATAAATTATTATGTGTTGAATCAAGAAGCACTCCATTTCATAACATGAGCACATGAGGCTGTGTTCGAATTAGGCCGGACAGATCACATCAGAAAACAAATCTTTTTTCTTTCCATTGCCTGGTGTTTGCCCCTCCCTGACTCGGATTTACGTCTCCGTCACCCGCAGAGAACTTCATTTCCGAGAGCGAGCTGACGGCTCAGCGCGAGAAGACAGCCCGGCACCTGCGGCTGCGTGAGCTGCTCCTCGAGAACTCCAAGGACTCCAACCTTGTCGTCATGTAAGTCATCTTCAGACATGCGTACTACATAACTACTACCGATTCTTTGTAATAGACAAGAAATAGCAGAATTCTTTGACAATAAATAATAGCAGCATTCAACTATAGTAACGTACGAATTACACAAACGTGATGCCGAATATAAAACCATATAATAAGCAGAACTTAAGATAAAATACATTTGAGGAGTGGGCGGAGGCTTTCTGTTGCCCCCCTGGCACTTAGACCTCTTCAGATCCACTGTGTCAACCCACATTTTAACCTGCCCGCCACTTGCAGACAGGTGACAAGAGCACCACGGTAAAGGTTTGGAGGAGGGTCATCCATCCACCCGTCCGTGGCCAGCGTTGCTTAAGCCCGTTTCACACGATACTTGATCCAGCACAAGACCTAGTGTGCTAGCCGCTACTTGATATTGAGGACGGAATCTAGTATGATTGGAACCGTCCTGGGAGGTTTCACACGATCATCGACCTTGTGCTTGCTATGAATCGTTTATTCCATATGATTCCATACTAATTTAAAAAAAGAGAAGTTCGCACAGCGTCTGTAACGTGACTTGATTGGTCGATGGCTACTGGGCTACTAAGTCCTACTGGAAATCTAGTACCGCATCAAGTATGAAATACAATAGCTCAGTGAGTTTACTAGCTAGCACGCTTGCCAGCCAGTATACTGATTCTGTTCACACGATACTGGAAAGCTAGCATACTAGCGAGTATACTAGACCTTGTACTGGATCAAGTATCGTGTGAAACCGGCTTTAACTTACGTGATCTAACAGGAGCTAATATCTAAACATGGCTAGGCCATGCCCATAACCATAACTTACTCCATGAGGGATTTAATGATCATTCCGAATAGGAATAACCTGATTAACATCATTGTTGAGCATATAGTACTAATTTGGATTGCAGTTTTTCAGATGTACCATAGGAAGGATATTTACGTAAATGATTAGTCGGCATGGTCATCGGTGGACTAAGATAGCGTGAACTCTGTGGTGAGAATAGTGGCTACAGTATTACTTCAGCTTAACAAACGAGAGAAACTGACTAGAATGTTGGATGGTGAGTCAAAAGGACGACGACCGAAATACGGCTCACGGACACGAGGGCAAGCCAAAAAATGAAAGGTGAATTGATGGAGGAGGCGATGAAAGGAAATGTTTCGGCAAATGTGACCAAAACGGCTTCTGAATATTTTTAAAATGTATCATCGCTTGCTTGTTATGTCCATTCTTGGCCTAAATCCCAAGTACTATTACAGATGAGAGGTAAGTAATGTTCAAAGGAATAACATAACATGCAAAGGACACATTTTCCACAGCTGCCGCGTATTAAAATTAGGTATATAATGTTTGTTTCACCATTTAGTCGCTGGACAGAATTGACCCCAAGTGGGTTGGGATGCAGACTTGTGTCAGCATCGTAAATAACGCTCGTGAATATAGTCGGGGAGTGTCCTTTAAACGTGTTCAATTAAACACATACTGAGTGGTTTTCTGAGAGCCTAATCCTCCTGGAATAACAATCGCGGCAGGGGGAAAGGAAGTTCATTTCACAAGTCGTAGGGCTAAACATTAGGTGAACTCTACCATCCCAAATCTTAGAGGACCTTCGGGTTGAAAATTGTTAATGGGAGTGGACTTGATTAAACCTGCCACTAAGTAAACGAACGAATCAATACTTTCCCTCTCTCCTGCACATTTCAGGACCCTTCCAATGCCCCGTCGGGGAGCAGTCTCGGCGCCCCTCTACATGGCGTGGATGGAGACGCTGACACGCGGGATGCCTCCTTTCCTGCTCGTCAGAGGCAACCAGGAGTCCGTGCTCACCTTCTACTCGTAGGCGGCGACCTCGCGAGAGCAACAAACAAAGACTCGGTGCGCACTGCGCAGGCAGCTCTACGGGCGCGCATCGCGAGAGACTGCACATGATGCACACTTCAACGCCTACATGGGTCGGAAACTTCAACGCCTCCATCAGAACTTGGTCAAGTGATCACGAGACCGCTGCCAAGGAACTTGAAGAAACAGTGACATCTTCGTGTGGCTTGTGCCAGGATTACGACACACGTCTCAGGATAATGTTCAACTTAATCCAAATGGAACCAAATTACGAGTGTCTCCTAGTGCTCTGGTGTCGATTAATCCCCACTGAAGGTTCGTTGAATGTTCTGTTGGATTACAAGTGCAAATATTGTGTAAATGGCCAGTGGTCACCGGTAACCAGGTCTCTTCAATTCCAGTAGTGCAATTTTTGAAGAGGACAATTTGATTTGCCAGGAGACTTATTTGTTTCGTGAACTGGCAAAATTCGTGTACCTACTGAGATCCAAAGTTTTCAACAGCGTCTTAAATACAAACAATATACAACAGCGAGTAGATTAAAGACGCAACATATAAACAGTGAAGGAATCTCATGTAAATAGTGAAAACTGATACCAAGGACTTGACTATAGAAGGGAGGAATAACAATGAATTTCCCTTTCAGCTAGGTGAGAGACAAATAACACGTGTACAGCGGTTTCTAGCACCCAGCAAGTCTATATTTTAGCTCGAATATATTTCAAGTCATATACTTCCGAGAACACGAATATTCACAAAGAATATATTCAATTCTCCTACAAGTTGTAATGCAAATCAGTCGGATAATAAGACGAGAGAGCGGAAAATACCAAAAGATCTCCTGTGCTGAACGTGATAAGCGATCCATTGGATTGTACTATTGATTTGCAGAGCCATTTTAGAGAAACATGCCATTACAATTTAAAAAATTTATGCCACTAATATTTAAAATCAGTTATAAATAATAATGGACCCACTTATAAAAAACACATTATCCTCCGATTCTCACAAAATGAACATAGTTAAATGTTTCACAATTTACTCTGACGGTCTCAAAGATCAATCTGAGCTCGCGACAAAGAGAATCTCTGTAAAAGTATTCATTGCATTCAAAATCCTAAGTATTTTTTCCCGATTATAAATACTGGAAAACAAAGGCGAATATTTGTAGAGGTTTTTCAACTAAATCACGAATTCATTGCCCTAAGTCAATTTAAAGATGATAAAACTAACCACGTTTCATCTTTTTAGAGCTAGCTGAGGCACGTTTTCACAATATTGACATGAAAACTGCATTTAGCACAAAATCGCGTTTATTTTCCTCAGCTTTCTGGTCATTTAGAGTTAGAGTGAGTATAATTCAAGAATTTTATTGGTAAAAATTAGATTAATTTTTGGTACGATAGCTCGAACAAATGTGCATCAATAGAGTTAGATGGCATTATCATTAATAAGTTTACTTCCATAAAACGGTAAATACAAGTGTTATTTCTGTGACGATAACTGTTCCATTTATCGACATAGCTGGGTTAGAAATTTCACATTGCTTACGTTCAATTGATTATATTCATGGCCACCAAAAACCAACGTAATTGAACAACATAAAAAAAATTGGCAAAAAATAGTACGTGGAAATTAGGGTAATATTCACTCAGTAAGAAATAATAAGCAATTTTATGTGTATTCAACGTGTAACGAATGAATCCTCCACGTTTGTGAATGCATTCATTGCGTAGATGAATTCTAGTCATAGTTTTTTCAAAACGTGGTGTAAATACTTTGCGTTCATATTACCAAGACAAATAGCATTACTTGATTATCTCTTGAAACACTGCAATGAACAGCCTCATAGAACTGCTTGTTGAAGATTCCGCCACTGGATCTTATACCCAAAAGAATTTAACTTATAAATTTGAATTCGTGAAATGCATGCGAAAATTTAAGGTAGTGAACACTAAATGCACTACATATCCAGGAGTACCACAAATTCCTTTTCAGAAATTACATTATACTCTTATTTTAAATGGATAGCTTTCAAAATTTCGGACAAAATTAAATTCTGATTTTTAAATTTCAAACGATATTTCTGAATTATTTTATACTATATCTAAATATGTAACTGTCATAAGTGTAGATTGAATAAAATAAAACTGCATTATTCATGCTTTATTTTTAGTTTTAGCCAATTATAAACTATAACACCCTCCTTAGCAAATTAGTTGCGAAAAACGAAGTAATGTAAAACTGATCAACAAAAGCCGAAAGCCAGTCATAAATCAGGAATTTTAGCATGACTAATGCTGAAAAAAAATCTACGGTACCTTAAATTTAATTTGGATGAAGGTACACTTCGTTCTTTCATTGCTATTCTGTACGTTAATTTACAATCGATAGGGATCGATTCATCGATAAGGAATCACATGACCGCCACCATATTATGCCATCTGTATAAAACACAACCCATCAAAAGTTTAAGACCCCTTCTGGTTCTTATTCTCCATATAAGGTAGAGAATTTCAAATCTCATCTTTAGGACTAATAACGATCGAATCAAGTAGAATCCAATCTTTTCGATTTCATCAAAATAAAGAAATTCTCAAATTAATTAAATTCGTTCGGAAACTTTTTCAGGCAACAAAAACAGCAGCAGAAGATGTCGCTCCAACTGCTCAGGTAGTATCAAACTGCCTAACCTATTATGACCTTTTACCTAAATCTGAGACAAATGTAACACCATCGTCTGGAACGGGATTTGAATATATGGTCTTTGAACTGTCGGGCCTTGCTGACTTAGCTAGTGATTTAACCTCTATACAACGATCTAAACTACAGCAATGAAGAGAACGTCCCTACGGCTGTACGCAATGCAGAAATGAAGACTAAAATATCCCCAAAGCCGTAATCTTAAGGGGTGAAGGAATACAATGGGCGAGAGGGGGGGAAGGAAGGAGTGTATACAAAGTAAGAGAGCTCTCAATAACTCGTACAAAATCAAACATGCAAAGAAATTTAAATGGAAGTAAATGACACACTCGCATTCTTGGTATGCTTGATTTGGCGCGAGTAAATGAAAGCTCCCTAACTTTGTATATACTCTTTCCTTCCCCCTCTCCCCCTTTGTATTCCTCCACCCTTATGTTTACAACGTTGGGGATACTTTATTCTTCATTTTTGCATCTAAACTATGCTGCAGCTATCCACCTGAGAAAACATTCTGAAGGAAAAAAGATTTGAGGTTCTCCCGGCGTATAGCTATGGTGAAGATGGAGAACGACTCGGTCTCCGAAACGTCGGCAGTAATGGAACAGCTTACCCGGTGGAAGACCCGAATAGAATTCACCACATTCTGAAGGAAAATACTGATTTCTCATCTGATATCTAATATGCATCATCTGAATCTAATATCAAGGTAAATGAGATGAGCCCGAATAGGACATACAACATCAGGGATTTTATCAGCAGCCATGAAATTTTAATTGTTTATCACAGCTGCTGAAACTCTCCTAGCAATAGCAGAACTGTGACCAACAGAACTGTGACCAACAAAGTTCCGTCAATACTGGATATAGACGGACCTTGGGTCTAACAGTTTCGAGCCAGAGTCCTCTACATGGAGGCTCCTCAACGACTTTATAGGTGAGTATCCGACATGTAAAGGACTCTGCTTCGAGAAACAATATTTCGATCAGTGACATTACAGCTAAGTAGCTTATAGCGATTAATTGATCCTAAAACGGAAAAAAACATCATACCCCAAGTGATACTCGAACCCATGACCTTTGGATTGCCAAGGGGGTACAATGACATTTAGATTGCCGGGGTGGGTTTGCCTGCACGGATTACTGCAACGGAAAAAAATTTCTCACTCCACGTAATTTAAATATCAGAAAGGAAGGTTTGTGTAAAATCTTAATTGAGAACGAGTCGTCGGACGGGCATTGTGCACTAAAAAATAATGCCAATTACTGACGTAGAGCGTATGCTTTCGCGTTCAAAGCTGCAATATTCGACTAGATCTTACTATCTACCAGAATACCAAAAACAGTCCAGTAGTCGTAAAAATAAAAATATCATAAGGTACTACATCGATATATATGAAATAACATAAATAAGAATAACGGTTGCTACATAGTGCTCTAAGGACAAATCAGAATACCATAAAATTCTAAATTGATAGCTGCACTCTTACCAAGCCATGGTTTTACCATATCAGCTAAGTAGACCAACAAGTAACTGGGAGACAAAAGCAACCAAGTTTCGAAGGTAGGATGGGCGAAACTCAGTATAATTTGAACTCGTTTCCAAACAGCATCAAGGCGTTCACTTATCTAATTATCTAACGATGCTTAACACATCGTGCAAAGCGTTCCTTGATCGCACAAATTAAACGCTCTCTTGAAAGGCGCGTCCTGCGGCCCTAAATTAGGGTGGATGAACTTCAACGTTCAGCCGTCAAATCTGACAGGATCCGGTCATCACTGGAATTCGACAGTCTCTCAAATGATAACGGAGGCCCGTTACCGTGGCTTCGTCACCGCTCTTCTTTCAATCTATCGAAGAAATGTAACATCTATTTTACTATTACTTGCCTATTTCACCGGTTGCATCGATTCTCTGCACTATATTTTCACACACTCTGTATATCGAACCATTAATGTGGGCGTGTTCAGAATCACAACGTCCATGCCCTGAAAATATCCGTTATTCATTCAATAGTTTTTGTAGGTTTAAAATATTTCCTGACCTGGTAACGAGAAAAATATGTTTCGTTAAGGGTTATATCATCATCATTATCAGTCAACAATCCTTACATTACTTTGGCTCAGCTCTCCACTCAATTCCCCTATAAGCTTATCTTTTCATATATACGTATTTCACCTCTTAGGTTTCCTTCATTATTTGCTCTACAAATCTCATATACGAGGCCTTTCTTTGCCTTTCTTGCCGTTCACCAGTCCTTAGACGATTGTCTTCATTAGGTCATCATGCCTCATTGCATGGCCGATAACATTTCCCAGTCTTCTTTTTAGTTAGCTTTCAGAAGACTTCTCCTTTCTCTCACTCATCTAAACACTTTTTTGTTTGCCACTTGGTCGATCCAATTAATCTTAATCATCCTTTTGTAGCACCAAATTTCAAACTATTCCAAGCTTGACTTTCCTGCAGCTGTCATCGTCTATGCCCCACTGCCATAAAGAAATATGCTTCAGTCACCCGCTCTGATGAACTGTTTCCTTAATTCTACGTTTGTATTTCCAGATGTAAGTAGATTCTTCTTTTGATGGAATGCCCACCCCATATGCATGAGCTATTCTACTGACTATTTCTTTCTTGCTTAGTCCAGCGGGTACTCGGCTTCTCAGGTAATAGTACCTATTCACCTCCTACGGTTTTTTTTCCTAGTTTAACAAATTTGTCCTGCAGCATACCAATATTTCAGTTTTCTTTTTATTGATCTTCAGCTGATATCTTGTTATTGTCCTTTCCATGGTTATAAGAGTCTTCTTCAAACCCCTCTCTGTCTCTGCTATGAGTGCTAAGTCATCGGCAAATCGCAGCATGCTAATTTTTTCTCCGTGGATGTGCACTCCAGAAGACTTCTCTTTGATTTCTTTGAGGGCTCTCTCGATGTAAACATAGATAATTACGGGAGATAGAGCACAGCCTTGTCTCACTCCTTTCCTTATTCTTGCTTCTTCACAGCTGGGTCCAGATTTAATCTCAGCTACTTGGTTTTTATACAAATGTGGATAATTCTTCGGTCTCTGTATAACACTTCAATTTATTTTCGATTTCCAAGCATTGAATTCTAATCCACGTTGACAAAAATGTTTTCCAAATCCACAAACGCAAGGAACATGTTTGCTCTTCTCCATTCTCTTCTCTATGAGCAGCCTTAAGGGCAATATTGCTTTTATTGCTATAGGAACTCCTCTGCTTTTCGTTCTATTCTTCTGTAGATGAGCCTTGTCAATATTCGATGCATGACTTGTCAGGCTTACAGTACTAAAATTTTCGCAGTTCTCCACTCTCTTCTTTTTGGGAATAGGAATGATGATGTTTTTCTGGGTCCCTGTCCCTGGGTGTTTCTCCTGTTGAGTACACATCGCAGATGGTTTTGTAAAGATGGGTTAATGTCTTCTCTCCCGCATTTAAAATTAGTTCGGCGGGAACTTCGTTAATTTTGGAAGCCATATTTATCTCCTTAGGTCCCGTACCACTGCGTTGAATTTTGACAATGAGATTGACGCTCCCATATCATCCTTTTCCACTTCACTCTCTTCTTCGATTACTTTCACGCTAAGATTCATTATATGATATAATTCCTCCAAATAATCTTTCCATCTCTTCACTTCATCTTAATTTCCAATCAAAAGTTCTCCATTCTTGTCCCTTATGGCATTGTATCTTGCGCTTCGTTCCATGAAGTGGTTCCTGACTGCCCTATAGGTAGCTCACACTCTCCTATGTACAAGGTCACTGTGTACATTCTCGTGTACATCCTTCATCCAAATTTCCCTAACTTTCCTTACTTTGCAACTTATTTCATTTCTTATTCTTTGGTAGTAAAGTCACCCTTCTTCAATTTTCGTATACTTGTACCTACATCTTTCTACAATCAGGTCTAAGACTTCTCCCATTATCTATGGCTTCTTTTTGATAATGTTTCTTCTTCTAAGAACTTCGTTTGTAGCTTTTTGTAGTCCAATTTCAATGTTTTTCCATCTCTCTCCCACTGATTTCTCAGTCAGAACCTCTCCTACGTAGTTTCTTATTCAATAGCTAATTTCAACCTGCATTATATAAGGATATATAAGCAAACAAATTCGGCAAATTATCAGAATTTTGAAACTTATTTGCATTCTTTTGATGACAAGATGACTTTGCTTTTAAGAGTATCAGGTTTCTACCGCATTCCAACATTTTATTCCCAAAATGCTTCCAGAATATCGTAAATGGGAAGTAAAATCGTGATGCGAAACTACCCCGTGTAATGAACATCATAGCAAGTTTAGCATAAATAACTTGGTTGGTCAACGAGTTTATTCAAATGTATTCAAGATATTCTACGAAAAATGCGACTGGTAGAACAAACCGTCACAGATCAGTTAACACCAAATACGTCGTCATCATACGTCGTCATACGTCGTCGTATCTCTATATCTGTGGTCGTCATACACACTGTCGGATATTTTACTATAACAACGATGGTTAAAATTTAGGCTAAACGTTTGAAGTAAATTCGACGCCGATTTGCTTACAAATGACGTTAGATATATATTAAGAACTCCTGCGTGTTATGCTGGATTTGAACAGATTAACAAGATTAGAGATACATATTGTCGCACCGAATGATTTATAACGTCATTTTTCCCGCGTACTATTAGAGAACACAAGAGGAAGAATAGCAATGGGGTAGGTAGGTAGGTAAAAATTGTAGGAATAGTCTGTAGTGCATGCAGCATTTTTAATATTATACGATACTATGCATGCTAGGGAAATGCAGATAAAGATATTTATTGAAAATATTTCTAACCAGTAATTACTTTGTAGACACAATCAAGCTGCCCTGACTTATATACCTAAATTGTTTCCATGTATTAGTACCATGGTATATCTCAGTTTCATGTCAGTAGGGCATGTGCAGGTGATCTTCACCCCCTGCCACACACCCTGGCGGTGGCTTGCATGGTATTACGTAGATGTAGATGTGTATCTACAAGGGAGCTCCGAAATTTTGCGCCTCTTGAAGTGCGCCTCTTGAAGTACAAAGTTCCATTTTGCTCATCAAACACCATCTCACGTCTCTTCGCTCTCTCATCCCTTCACTGTAAAAAGTTGATCTGATTTTCAGTGCGATCTGAATTTAAGCGCTGTCTGGTTGTAAGGCAGGAACACGGATTTAAGGTACGGAAGAGGCAGGAACATGGATGGTTGGTACAGGAGCAGTTGAGCAGGAAGCAGAGGAAGCAGGATTCTGGATGGTCTGATTTTCAGCCGTTCACCTGCCTTATTTTTAGACAAGATATTACTGGTCAAATTCAACATACCCTGTCTTAAAATTGTTGCATCTGAAATTCAGATCGCTTTTGTACCTTAAAATCAGATCTACTTTTTACAGTGTTGAAATGCATGCAGATTAAAAACCACCAACCAGCAAACAAAAGGTCAGTTCGGAATGCGAGGGCAGACCTCACCACATAATACCTCCGACGGAGTGTTAAAGTCACCATCAGGATATGAGAGCCAGTTCCTTTTCCTGTGCTACCTGTAGTTTCCCAGGTGAAAATACGAGGCCAGAAAATCAGGCAGATTGGGAATTCGTGTCAAGAGAGCTCATACGGGTCCAAAGCCAAGACTTCCGGTTAGCAACCCAGCACTAACAAATTCTGAATACACAGGTATCGTGTGGAATCGAACACCATTTAGCAATAACGAAAATGGGCAATATCAGCAATTGAAAGTTTTAACACGACCTAGGTTTCATTTTTTACAGCATCTTCTGGCCTTGACGATACTGGACATAGCGAAATCTAGCTCAAATCAAAAATTTTATTTCTGGATACTGCCCATTTTCTCTATTCCCCAGTGGTACTCATCTTCACTAAATAACCAAGCCGTCGAATAAATGTCACTCAGCTCTCATGCATCAGGAACACTCACCGGAGGCGTCATAACGAGTCTTGGAAAGGCGGCTTACGTTCTTATCAATGTGGTGACGCTATCAACGCCCTAAGTAGGGCTAACTCGCTCTAGCGGTTCCCGGCCACCAATCGAAATCACTGCTCCCTGCCGCGCTCACAGACACAACACGCGGAGGGCGATGCCCTTGCACCCCTACACCAGGTGGCGCGGCAGGTGCCGCTGGACGGACGGTTGCCACCCACCCCGATTCGGACCTCCCGCCTAATCGAGAGGCGGCTGAACGAATCTTGGAGAACGGCTCTATCGAGCTGAAGGAGCAGGAAACGAACGCACAGGTCGGTGGGCGAATCAGCGTCCATCGTTCGTATTCCAGTGCAAATATTAGCCGAGGGGAAAGGGTGTGAATGAACGGCGAAGAAGATACACGTGCCCCGTTTCGTAATTCATCGACGAAGTTTGCGTCGCTATTCCTCTGACCTATGAGAGGGGTAATAGGTACCCAATGACTTATGAGAGTAATTTTAACGATAAAAAAGTAAATTTACGCAATTCATCAATACAATATATGCACCATCCAACTGCCAACAACCTCGACACTGAAGTAAATACGGAGCGCTATTTTGAAGTTACACGCGATGGCAATCATAACTAGCTTAAACATAGCCCCCGACCCTAGTTTATAGAATGGTATGTGAAAAGCAGCCGAAGCATCAAAAGTGCTTTGTATAGCAGGCTGCGTAGACTTTCATACTTACGGCCATGAAAATAGTGAACTTGGGCGATAGAGCACTCATGAGGAAGCCGAAAACCGAAATACATAAAACGTTTTCCCACGAAAAACTGTACCAAGGATAAATCAAAGGAAATTGAAAAAATGTACATTTTGGCCAATCCAGCTCCGAAAAACAAATGAGGCAAGCTTAGTGGGAAATGGCGAACGGAAGCGCTTTACAATTAAAGATATAAAACCAAACGAAATCAAGGTATTTATGAGAGTTAAAACTTATTCAAAGGATATACATTATTTTTTTTAATTAGGAAAATAAGAATGTATACATGACTGCATCACTACTAACGGGTGGTTTTTAATTATGGTTAAGCACATTTAATGCAAATGGTTGTCATGGAAAATGATAATTTCATTTATTAATGGCTGCATCATCATCATTAGTCAGCAAGCCTGAGATTGGTTTGACGCAGAGAGAGGGGAATGGAACACAGAAACAGCTCAGAGAGAAATCCATAACACTGAAACACCGATTATAAGGCTCACTCTTCAATGACATAATTATATAATAGAGAAGAGGATGAAAATAACTATGAAAAAGGAATAATACAAAAGAAAGAGCAGGGATGAACATCATGTAATATAAGACGTTAACCCAAGACACTACGTTGAAATTAAAGGTTTGGCTGGACTGATAACCTGCGTGAAAAAAACACCATCGATGCTGAAAGTCTTTCAAGGCATTGATGATAAGAACTGACCCAATAATGCAAGAGAATATTCTGACAACGATTGCTACAATGTCTTGTTTACCGATTTCTAGGCTAAGGCCGAACTCATACTCGTAAATTCTGCCATAAGCAAGCTCACACTTTTCTTTACGCTGGTCTCAATATAGAGGAAAACAAAATTACGCTACGTCACTACGTGACACATATGCATCACCAAGCAGAAGAAAAACTCTGTGGAAATCTTCAAGACAAAGTCAATGCCTCCATTTTTCTATTTCCTTCCGAAAAATTATTTACGAGGAATGTGTCTCAGGTGTGTCTCATACCGATTTTATTCAAATAGCTCTCATTAAATGGGGAAAGAATGATTATGAGATTAATATTATTTTTATTTGCGGAGACCCTGGTTTAAGGGGTTGAAACTACCCTTTAATTTCACCTCCTAAAACAGTTTTTTGCATATATCTTCGCTTGCATATGTGATAAAATTTTAAATCAAAATGTGCATCATTTATAATTACAATACGCTTCATTTAACACCATAGCGATACTTTGGGGTTGCACCCCCTATTTTTTATTAGGGATCTGATTTTTTTACGGATATTTTGGATCCTTCAAATTAACCTTGAATAAATCCAATTACTCAAACCCAATTTCTTGAAGGGAAATTTACATGAAAGTTGACATGTTTAAGGTTTTTTCGAAAAAAAATAATTAAAAGGGGGCAAACCACTCCAAAAAAATTGTGTTTTTTTTTGTATTGAAGAAAGTCGACAAATCACTTATTTTGCATAAATGTGTTTGCATGCATAATTTTGTCTAGTACTGTACACTACTATGTAAAACACATATACTATTGCTAGTCAAATTCAAGGCAGAAAGCTACTTTTCTGGTTACAATTTATTTCAATGCATTGCTTCGTTTCAAATAAAATCCAAGATAATATATTCAATCATGGCGTTAAAAATATTCTGTGAATACCAAATTACATACCTACTGGATCATGATCAAGACATTCAAGAAATTGATTGCCGAACTGACAGTTTCAAAATGTCCTTCTTTCCTCGTACTATTAGGGATAAGAATAGCTGTACATAATATATCCACTAATATAAATACAAGTGAACAATGGATAGCATAGGCAGTTGCATGTTGGTTTAAGGACTTAACTAACTAGGTCCCAACTAACAGATGTTATTGCACGCTTGCTTTCCCTTTTTTATCTTTTTTTCATTGTGAAGTGTAGAATAGAATATAATTATAATACTTGTTATGCATATCATGAAATGTATGTATGGTGTAAATTCACCCCCTGCCCCACACCTTTATGGTGGCTAGCAGTGTATTGTGTAGACGTAGATAGCTTCGTTCCCTGGAAACTAAATTAAGACTAAGGATATTCGCAACGGTAGACGTGCATCATGGTGGTCTACAATTCGTCGAAGCGTCACGTAGCATGATAATGAGACATAATCTTAAACTGGAATAAAGCTGAATAGTAACTGGTTAAAACATTATGATATGCCGTTCTATTACCTCAGAGCTGCGTAAAAAGACGTTTATTTTCCCCCCGTAGATAAAATAAAAAAACAATAATGTCCAAAACATATTTCCCCTGAATCTGGGACGAAAACGAATACCGATAACATCGCAGTGACTCTGTCTACCAAGTTTTATAGGTCTAGATTATTTACTCATCCACTGCTACAAGAGTCGCTCGGACAAGCGATAGCACTAATCCGTCGGAGAAAAAAGTAACCCACCAATGGTAGTTTTTAGCACAATGATTGAGCCACTTTTCGATTTCCCCCTTTCTTTGCGCAGCCTGTCACGTTATTTTAATATGACCAGAATTTACCGGTTAAAAATCCGTTTCGCCTTTCATGAGAGCTGCTTAAGCTGAAACTCTACCTTTTATCTTTTATTCGAGAAACCTCCCGATGAATCGTCACCCAGTATCTTTTTCCCTTTGCACACAATATTCAAGAAAGTTATTTCTCTCCTATACGACAGTGAGGCATCTTAGATGATAGGATATCGCACTGTTTTAGGTCAACTCTCTCAAGGACGAGGGATTTATAGGAACTCTACTTCAACAAATTCAGTGGAAATAATTGGCGTGACATTGGTGAGAGAGATGATGACCAGTGATTCAGAAATCGGTCCTCTGAGGTTAAGAGAGTGTTCTTTCAGAATTAGTCATTTTCGGGAGCAGCTGCGTGTGGCGCTTTGTCGAACAAACTTTCGTGTCCTTTCCAGGTCGCATCTTCAGGGTGAATTAAAATTATTAAACTTCTTCCTGGTATTTATTGCGAAGGGGGTCCCCCCTCCTCCGTACCATGCCGGTGTATGCCCGGTGACGGAAATCACTTAGGGAGAATTACCCAAGTGTTTCTTCGAGCGAGTGTTCCTCCACTTACATTTCATGGCTCTTGAAGGTTGGCCATTGTATGAGCCTCCAGAGCGGCTCTTGACTTCGTAGAATCCGCTTTGCACCTCCATGGGCTTGCGGTCCTCGCCCTCCAGAGGAACATCAGGAATAGACAGTTCAGCTTAACCGACATCGCCGAACACGTATGGGAAAGGCCTACCCACAATGTGGACTTCGAAAATGCTAGACTCATCGCTAGGGAGAGGAATCGACTTATGCTAAAGGCTATCGAAATAGTAAAACATCTACTTTCAACAGGGAGGACAGCTATTTACTCTCCAACTCCTGGAAGCGACTTTTCCACAAACCAACCAATCAGGATGCAACTGGGTAAAACCAAGGCCTATTTAAGACGGGAAAAAACTGGCATCCAACACTTTAAACCTGAAGACGCCTGCTGCAACGACGGCGAACCTGTCATCTCGAAGATAGTAGATGTGGAGGATAAACCCGAAAAACTAGCTGCGTCTACTGCCCCACTCCACGGAAGCATCCATTAACATTTACTTAAAAGGTTTAACCTAAATTTTAACCTGCCTTCTGATATTAATTCCCATTCTAGTTCTTCTATTAAACTCGAAATCCAAATGCAATTATCATAACGGCTTTTACCAAATTATAGCGGATCCCCTTTGCACACGCTCTAATTATTTTATTATACCTTCCTCGTACGGATCGCATATACTAGCGGCATATTCTAAATGAGGCCCGACAAGTGTAAAATAGCTTCTCTCTCGTACTCTCTCATCGCATTTGCCTAGAACTCTTTTTACGAATCCTATTCTACGGTTTGCTACACTAGTTATTTCCCTGATGTGTTTTCTCCACGACATGTCTTCAGTGATTTTGAAGTATTTAATACATTCTAATTGAATAAGTGCAATGAAGAAAAAAGGGTAAATTTTAAAGGTAAAAACCATTAAAAGTAGAAAAGCAGTAGTAGTAATTGACTATGAAGTGATGGAGATCCTCTTTCTCGGTATATTTTCAGGAGAGTTGGATGACTGGAGTAAAAGGAGTTTTGAACTGATGATGGGAAAAAACAAAGCACAGCGAGACGAGGAAAGAAATGGCAGTGTATTCACTAGGATGTTACTTGGTTTCATATCCAGCTGGAACTGTCTTTTCCGATAGAAAACTCATTAAAATACCATTATGATGATTTAATGATTATTTACTATGGCCACCTTATATCTAAATAGAGGTTTATCGAGTTTTCCACCCGGCCAGGTTGTCCAAACTAGATTGAAAACTACATCAGAATCCTATATTCACGTACATTGGAAAACTCGAGAAGCTTTCATTCACCAAGTTCACCGGAAAACCACACATTCTCATTTTATCTTACATCATTTATTACCAAGTTTTAACTATGCCTAAGGATTGTCCCACCACTCTCAACTTTATAAATGTTGGATGTTTAGAAAAGAAAGGATTAACTCAAGCTAAAAAAAAAGATGATGCCAACAAAATAGCTGAGAAACTGACAAAATACTAACCGAATGTATTACAGCCATTAATCGGTATATCAAGCATTGCTTAATTTAGGCGTATGCCAAAAATCTTTCACTGGCTTCAGTTTCCAAGCAACTTTCCAAGAGATATCTTTCACACTTACATAGTATGAGAAACTCGAATCTATGTTACATTAGAAAACCATGTCTATTTTGTAAACTACTCAGTACGCAATGAATAATAAACATTTAGAAAAGAGTAAATATTTTACCAACACTCACTCAGTTCAAAGTGTGAAAAAATCTACTTATTGATATCAAAAACTTAGAGTCATTCTTTTCGATTAATCAGACTTTTCCTTTAAGCTAAGTTCAAGGCTCACTGGAAATAAAAATTAACTTCTACGCTGAAACAACGTATGAGCCTACTTGGGTTTCACTCACCATGCAGTAGCACGAGTGATGCTGAAGTGGAATTTCATTTTAAATATTTGCAATCGAGTTCAACAATTTATATTTATGCTTAAATACTTGATGTTTTATCGTATAACTAAGCAGTGGAGATTAAGATTATAATTAATTATCAGCAAGGAGATTAAGATTCAAACAATGATTATTTCCCCAGTCCGATGGATTTTTATCCATATACTTATCTACAACTACATTATGCCATGCTAGCCATCATTAAGGTGTGTGGCAGGGGGTGAATTCACACCAAACATGCACTGCATATAATGCATAAAATATGGTTTAATATTAATATATTAGTCTAAACTTCACTATTTAAAAAGATAAAAAACAGCGAATAAAGCATGCAAAAATATGCTGTTAGTTGGGTTAGCTTCAAGTCCTTATACCAACATGCAAATACCTATGCTATGGATTGATTCGCTCGTATTGGACATATTTACCGCTATTCATATCCCTAATTTTACGAGGAAAAAAGGACATTTTGAATCTGTCAGCTCGGCAATCAATTTCTCTAATTTTGTGATTATGGTCCAGTCTACGATAGAAAGTTGGGGTTCGCAAAATATTTTTAACGTCATCACTGAAAATATGGTGTTGGAATTTGTTTAAGAGATTAAGTCTAAATTCCAACCTGCGATCTGACAATGATTCCCAATTTAATTCATTTAATAGACTGGTTACGCTAATAAGGTTATCATACCGTCCCTTTACAAATCTTGCCGATTTTCGCTGCACTCGTTCAAGTTCATTATTTAGACCGATTTCGTAGGGATCCCATATACCTACTGGCAGCATATTCCAAATGAGGCCTAACAAGGGAAAAGTAGCTGATTTCTCGTGATCGTGATCATGATCGTCACATTTACCCAGTACTCTTTTGATGAATCCCAGTTTACGATTAGATTGCCCCATTATTCCACGTATGTGTTTACCCCAGGAAAGATCATGTGTCAGTCTTATTCCAAGATATTTGATGGATTCCACGTTTGTTAATTCATTATTACTTATTTTGTACGTGCTAGGAGGAGAACAATTATTTTTCAAAAAATTGATCACAATTTTTTTAAATTCAATTCTAACTGCCATGTATCACACCATTTTTCAATTTCTTGTAGATCGTCATTTAAATATTCTTTATCATTTGGGCAGAGAATTTTCCTGTACACTTCAGCGTCATCGGCAAATAGACGAAGCTTACTTTTTACCACCTTATTGATATCATTTATGTACATACGGAACAGGAGTAGACCTATCACCCTACCTTGTGGGACACCTCAAGTGACTTCAATTGCCGGGGAGGTAACACCGTCCAAAACAACCATTTGCACCCTATCATGTAGGAAATCATTTATCCATGATATAATATTACTGTCAAACCCATAAGATTTTAATTTCAAAATTTGCTTGCTATGAGACACCTTGTCAAAAATCCATATATCCACCCTTATATCCATTTATATATTTTGTTAATTGCCAAATTGGAAATGAACTGATGGTATCAAATACATGCCACATTGCCACAGCCATTTACCACACCATATAGGATCTGAAGCAGGAAAAGAAACCCAGAAAATGTTCCCGTTGGCCCCAGACATACAACGAACAATTATAAAGCAGCAGAGGTGTAATTATTTCATGTCAATAGTTAATGTTTCGTGATCACCCACCCTTGCCACACACCCTCGCTGTGGCGTGCAGGGTTTTACGTAAAGGTACGTAAATGTAGAATCATTGCGTGGAAAGATCTTAGCGCAGAATTTATCGTTGCATTTACATAAATGTATAGAAGATGATGTCCTGAAAGTGGCCTTAGTTGAATTTTCTGCTTCCGTTGATCTCCGACGCAATGCTTGGTGCCAATCAGCGACATAACGTTAACCAGTTCCTCGTGAAGACGGTATCAATGCTTGGGAAAACGTTAATTCGGCGCACACGTATAGTATGAAGGTGCCCTCATTTAATGACGCATTTACATCAATACCTTAAGTGGATGGCACATGATTAGATAACTTGGAATTAATACTCCTTCTAACTCTAATAGCACCCAATGGTCAGCTCGACATTTAACTGCATGTCCCTTACTCAACCCAGGGAGGATCAAAATTCACACATTAAGGGCGTTAAGTCCTTTATCCTCTGCATTGTCAAGTGTTCCCCAGAGTATCAGCCATCCAGGAAATGAGTCAGCTTATCATTTTAAGCAAGAGATGCCCTGATCACCTGATCTTGGGTTAGTGCGACGTCACTTTAGTATAAATCCACATAAAAATATGCGCCAAGATGACAGGCGTCCACCATCCTGAAAATTCCAGCTGAACTGAATTTAACTAAAGAAAGAAAAAATAGGACTATTACGAGTATCTCAGCTGTTCAAAAATAATATTAGTGTATTACTATCAGTAAGACTTATAAAAATGGATCATGAAATAATGCGAGGGTAAACTAAAAGTGTAATAACCGGATTGGTGAATAACGAATTATTAAATGATGGTTGATGAATACTCTGAATGTATTATTCCGACTACTAGGTATTAACAAATCAACCCTTAGGACCAGAATTCACCCCAAAAAACTCTTCAATTAAATGTCTGTAAAGTGTAAGAGCAGTGCTCAGGGGAAGACATAGATTATGTTTTTTGGTGCTTTAGCTACCAAAGCATTATCGCAGCGTGCAACATAACTTAAGACTAATCTTAGGATAGAAGCTACCGTTCCCGTTACATAATTATTTCTTGGATTAGTGCGATCTTATTATCTAGCATGTTTAAATGTTCATCCCTAGTTGCATGTCAATAGTGCATGTTTGGTGATGTTCACCCCAGAGTTCTGCATCGGGCATACTTAACGAGTCTGAACAGACGAGCGCATAGCCGAGCGAAAGTCCGAGTCCCGTCCCTTATCTCCGCTGTGAGTACGCCCGAGTCCGCCCGATTACACGCCGCCCGAGTACCGAAGTGGTCTCGTCGAAGCCAATCGGACTTGCGCGGACTTACATGCGCAGTCAGTAAGCCTGCGTTTCTCGAAAAGTAGTACTATTAGAAGTCACACAAAAATTGCATTACTTCTCAAAGGGATGTTATGTCTTATGTAAAATATTTTTGGACCTTGCCTCTTTACAGAACAACTGTCTACACGTATAGTACGTAGGAATATATAACAGGTTGACAAATTAAAATAAAAGATATAGCGCTTTTGAAACTTAATGTAATTTTTTTTTAAATAAATACATGTTTTCAAATAAAGTCACGATCCCGCACAGTAAAAAAGACAGAAATAAGATACGTTCCGAGGAATTATTCAAAAAATACAGGCGATAAGGAGTCATCAAACGTAAACAACACCTAATGGTGCAGGTTTCGTTCTTTTCTCAGGTAATCCCCCATAAAAAACAGGCCATCTACAGCGTCGGGGTCCAGTAGGGACCTGCGATTCTCAAGAATATTTCCTGCGTGACTGAAATTGCGCTCACTAGCAGCGCTGGTGGCTGGCCGAGCGAAGAAAATTTTAACTAAATGAGCTAGGTTCGGCATTTTATCTTCATATTTTTGCCACCATTCTAGGATCCCAGAAAATTCCCCTGGTGACGTCGATTGATACAAAGCAATTTCCTCGCATCGGGTTGAATCTCTGTATTCGTCCTGCCACTCCTCGTAGTCACTATCCACTTTGATCTGTTTTTCTTGAGGTTCTGCACTTGCTGCTATGTTGTGCTCAGCCGCCAAGGAGACACACATTGAATGTACGAGGTTTATTGTTTCTTCTCTATCTGGAGCACTGAGCATCTTTAGTCCCCTGTATATAGGTGTTAGATAAGTGCACACCTTTTGCCAGTCCTGAATTACAATTTTTTTGTCAAAATATAGCAAAGCTCTGCCTGCAATTTTTATAACATGTTCATTTTCATGTGTTTTCATGGTAAAAATATGTTTTCTCAGGCGTGCGTAAGTAAGTAAGGGAATATGAGCCGTGGGAGTCTTTTCTGCTTGCAGTTTGTCCGTTTCTTCTTTGAATGGTCTCAGAAAAATAATTAAATGTTCCATTAAGGCCTCGTCCAGGCCACTAATTCGATACTCTTGTTTTGCCTCTTTCAGCAACTCTTTGATTTTTCCCAATTGCGAATGCACTGACTCCATCATCGTTACTTTAGAGTTCCATCGGGTTTCACATTCTTGGTGGACTGTTTTTTCTGGACTCGATACAAGACCAGATTTCTTAAAATAGGTGACTAAAGATTTGGTCGCATTAAACTGCTCGATAACCTCTGGACCATTGCCCTCATCAACCCAATATCGTGCGTCAAAAGTGAGTCTAAGAGCAGTGGCAAGGCAGTGTGCAAGGCAGGGTGCTTTTTCGTTATTTTTCAAAGCCTTTACTATGTTTGCTCCCTCGTCAGTCACGAAGAAAAACTTACTAAAATCTGCTTCGTGAATGCCCAAACTGGTAAACTGCATCCTTAGTTCACTCCTAACGTTGGATCCCGTCTACCGCATTTCATCAGGAAATTTCACAGTAAAAAGTACCCTGTTCACTAATCGCCAGTTTATGATGTAATGCACTGTAAGGGTTAGGTAGTGAAATTTCCTCACCGAATCGGTCCACCCGTCTGTAGTTGCCGCACATGCCCCTCTCTGAATGGAGTTGATGATATCTGGCAATATTACGGAACGCGCCAGAGACACCCGTTCCGGCAATGCTCTTGATATTGTTGAAGAGTGAGGAATAAGTTCTTTTGCATTTACTCGACCACAGTGAGCACCGATATCAATTGCTTGCTGAATAACTTTGGAAAACCCTTCACCATCCACCACATGAAAGGGACGAGTATCAAGGGCACAAAGGTCGACGCATGCTTGTTTAAACGATTCTTTTGCCTCTGAGGGTGCACAAGTATACCTGATAAAATAAAACAAGGAATTAATGTTAACTCTGAAGAGGAATATTGCACATAAGTCCTAAATTAATGCCTGAGTAGGTGACAATGTTTTCAGGCTGCATGCCACGAAATTTTTCTCGACATAGCCTTGCCGACATTGACGAAATTGATTTTGATAAGACGGTTGCGGCTTTCTTTCAACTGTGGAAGTATTGTAGACGACTACTAAATTTAAATATTTTAATAGGCTATAGTTTAACATTGGGTCTAGGTAGCGAGACAGAAAACAAAATAGAGACTGGGCAAATGGTTGCGGATGGTGACCCTAATCACAGCATTTTGACTCGTACCACTGCTGTCTACTTAGTAGAAATATGGTTTAATCGAAATGTTTAAGATCACACTGTACTGGTCACCTACTTGCCTCGGATAAGTTATTCTTTATAAATGATAGAGTTTGATGACCTATGACCAAGTTAAAGGCATAATATAGTTGGTAAATCTCCCTTTTGAAAAGAGCAGTCAGGTGAATTAACAAAAGGAGAAATAGCATCCCGTTTCTGATTTTACTGTCGGGCACACTCTAACTTACCTCGTAGATGCAGATTTGCAACCTTCTTTGATGTGGCACCTTAAATGGGTTGCGCCTGTCCTGACTTTGTAGGAATAGTAAATATGACACTTTGTACACCGAACGAACTCCATGGGCAGGCCAGTCTGGCAGTTTTTCACGATTTGAAACCAGT
Source organism: Platycnemis pennipes (assembly GCA_933228895.1). Lineage (NCBI taxonomy): Eukaryota > Metazoa > Arthropoda > Insecta > Odonata > Platycnemididae > Platycnemis > Platycnemis pennipes. The sequence goes on from OW121856.1 coordinate 17,981,989, forward strand.
TCCAAATCTCACTCCCCGTTCTCTTACTATAATTTTTAGTTAAGCAGTATTCACCACTCTCGACTTTCCGCTCTACTTCTCTCTTCGTTTCCTCTCTTTGAGCCCTGCCTGCAACCGATTCCATGGTCACCAAGAAAGGTATTAACAGCGTCAAGTATGCTAGGGACCCTCTAGCCTATTGACGAAAGAACTTAGCTTCGCTGCGAGAGTCTAAGGCCAACTTCGACCCCTAAAAATCGCCGTAGAAGGGTATGGCAATCGCAAAAATACCACTCTCGCAATGAGCCTCTTCATATCCTGGAATTATATAAATGCGTGCATAGGATATTTGCTTTTTTGGTTTAATCATGGGATGAATTCATACAATTTATACATTAACTTTCTCGAGCAATCGTCGCCTTGCGATTTAATGTAATATCGCGAGACGCTGCTGATCCTGGGTGGACTTGACCGAGAGTCGGCCGAATGCGAGAGAGAGTTGTAGTAGCCCGTTTGACCGTTCATGTCCGATCAGGCGTGCGCGGACCTACTCGATTTCGTCAAGTCCGCGCAAGTCCGATTCTGGAGGAGACTCCGATTCCACTGGAGTAGCTTAGAGCTCAAAGTGCACCTGCGTGCCTACTGCTATGCTAGCCTGCAGGTCCGGCAGCGTTCGCTGGCGACTTGAAGGTCCGGTTGAGTACGCCCGATGCAGAACTCTGGTCACCCCCTCACCCCCTGCCACACACTCTCGGCTGGCTTGCAGGGTATCGCGTAGATGTAGATGAAGGTGCTGTAAAAAGCGAAACCTAGGGGTGTTGCTCGATTTAATTCCGGTACGTTCACGTTCCCTATACGTATATACTTACGTTACGCTAAGATAAAACCAAGTAGTTGTGATTAAATCTGGACCCAGCTCTGAAGAAGCAAGAATAGAGAAAGGAGTGAGACAAGGCTGTGCACTGTCTCCTGTAATTTTTAATGTTTATATCGAGATAGTCATCAGCGAAATCAAAGAGAAGTCTTCTGGATAGAATATCCGCAGAGAAAATATCAGCATGCTGCGATTAGCTGATGACATAGCACTCGTAGCAGATACAGAGAAGGATATGAATAAGACTCTAATAATCATGGAAAGGACAATGACCAGATATAAGCTGAAGATCGATAAGAAGAAAACTAAGATATTGGTGGGCAGCAAAAGAGAGGAGGCCAAAAACAACGTAAAACTAGGGAAATAAAAACTGAAAGAGGTGAAAGAGTTCTGCTACCTGGGAAGCCGCTAACCAACCACTGAGGAAACAAGAAATAAATGGACAGTACAATATCCCAGGAAAAGAGAGCATTCTATCTAAAGAAGAACCTACTTATATCTGCAAATACAAGGTTAGAATTAAGGAAGCAATTCAGCAGAACGTGCAATTGGAGCATGTTTCTTTACGGCAATGAGGCATGGACGATGACAGAAGCGGAGAAGAAAAGGGTGGTAAGATTCGAAATATGGCACAACAGAAGAATGATGAAGTAAAATGGATCGACCGAGTGACAAACGAAGAAGTCTTAAGAAGAGTGGGAGAAAAGAGGAGCCTGCTGAAAACTCTAAGAAGACGGGATGACTTAATCGGCCATATCTTAAGACACGACGGCCTGATGAAGACAATCGTCGAGGGAAAAGTGGATGGGTAAAATGGCAAAGGAAGGCCTCGAGTGAGATATAATAGAGAATATTTGAGACTAAAATTTATTTCAGAAGAGGCATGCATACACTTGTAACTTCTATAATTCCCCCCAGGTGGCTCCTTATCACCAACTTCTGGGACAGTTTTCATTGGTTTTCCGTGTACGTGAAACGTGAGAGATGGGAGATGACCATCTCTCTCACGTACATGGTCTCACGTTACGCGCTGATTGTGTCTTTTGTTTCCGTGCTCCCACCCAGGGATACTCTCCCACCCATGCGCCATCTCTTCACGTTTGACGGTACACGTTTAACGTAACCCGTTTACCCGTTGATTGTGTCCCGGCCTTTAAAGATACGGAGGCACCCAGTAACGATAACGCACGTAAAGTGGTCACATGTACTTGCAGTTACAACGGAGATATTTTAAAAAGCCATACAATTAAACGCGAGAAGAGCACTCCTTAATGGAGCCGCTTAGATGTCACTGTCTTCCATTCATACCTTATGGAAGTTGTAGCATGTAGTCATAAGTAGCCTAATTAAAATGACTCGGCGTGAGAACATTAAATTATTGCAGGCATTTAAGTTAACATCTGGTCAAACTATTCGCCAAGCGAAAATTATCATGGTCAAAGGATAGGTCAGAAAGGACATTTATTAATAATTCTGAAAGCTTTTTTCTTTGTTTCTCGCGGATGGCGTATTGCCAAAATGAAGAACTGTCTTTCTCGAAAGGAAAATATCAAGTTCACCTCAATCTACCAATTTTCCCTAAAATGAAAGCCACGGTTAGCCTTCCCTACGTTGGCCTCCTTTTCTTCACTTGTCTGCCTCCTTCGATCGCATGTTGATAGGCAGGGAAAACATACTTGGAAGCTTCCGTGAGTTATCGTGCCTGCGCAATTACTGGATTCAGAGTGAAGAGTGTACATCCGTATGCCCCTGACCTCCTACGTCCAGGTAAAGAAAGTCCCACGCACCGGACATACATGGGACTGAATGAACTCAATACACAAATGAGTAGTGTGGAAATGCATTTGTGTTTATTTTTCCAGTGAAAATTGGAGACAAATCTCCTCTCCAAGAATGTGCTGATTCTCCTTTCCTATTACGCAATTATGAATAGGTTAGCTGATACGAGAATCGAGTGGAGAGCTGTGCCAATCCAATCCAATCTAAGGATTGATTGATGATGATGATGATGACAGTGAGCAAAGTATCACGATAGAATGACGTAGTTCGGGCCGATCCTCTTATGTGAGAGGGTTCGATCAACACAATTTATTAAAAATCCTGAGATTGGTTTGACGCAGCTCTCCACTCAATTCTTCTATAGGCTAATCTTTTCAATTATACGTTTTTATTTTCTTTTACATTCTTCACATCTTGTTCCATACACCTTACACGAGACCTTCCTTTGCAGTTCCTCCCGTCAAAGATTGTCTTCATCAGGCCATCTTGTCTTCAGATATGGCCGATTAGGTTGTCCCGTCTTCTTTTTATGGTTTTAAGCGTACTTCTCTTTTCTCCCACTCTTCTTAGGACTTCTTCGTTTGTCACTCGGTCGATCCATTTAATCTTCATCATTCTTCTGTAGCACCACATTTCGAATACTTCCAGCATTAATCTCTCCCCTGATGTTATTGTCCATACCTCACTGCCATGAATTAACATGCTCCAGATTTACATTCTCTTGAATTGTTTCCGTTCTTCTACTCTTCTATTTCCAGCTGTAAGTAGATCCTTCTTTGGTAAAATGCCCTCTTTGCCTGGGCTATTCTACTCACTATTTCTTTCTTGCTTCGTCCATTGCTGGTTACTCGGCTTCCCAGGTAACAGAACTCTTTCACGGAGTTCGATATCCGCTAGAAATGTCATTAAAATTATTATTTGAATAGCATTCGGAGAGAGAATTTTCAGTTTAAAACTTCGGCTTCATACCGACGCTGGGTTTCTCCCTCCCTCTTCATCTGGTCTTAAGTCTTAAGAAATGAGGGCTGGGTTTGAAACCACTGGTTTCCACCATCAGTAAATAAACATTAAACCACTGGTTTCAAACCGAAGATGAATACAAGTTAATTGCACCACTAAAAAGGATAAAGGTCCATTAATAGCTTAGGCTATCACAAAAAGGAATCATGATCTTTTTTATATTCAATTCAAGCTCCTATCACAAGCAATGTGAAACGTGTATCACAATCAATGGCCTGACCATTCTTTTATTTGATTATCTGGTACGTATATAGTTTATTGTACCCTTAGTTAAAATATCAATTGCTCCATGGTATGCGACGAAACCATAACATTCATATACCATGGCTTTAAAGCTATTATGTATCACCAAACTACGTAAAATTATAACATAACTAACCAAACTACGTAAAAATATAATTTGGTTCTATTTCTAACTATAAATCATAAATAATTATGACAACCCCACACTTTCAAAGACCATCTAAACGTATCATCAATGAAATTGAAAACCTCGAAAAGGTTGCATTATATGGAAAAGTACATTATATGACTACAGTAAGGCTTTAGTTAAAGAAAGTTCATCAAGGAACATGCTATGTGTAAACACGTGGCCCACACCGAAATCATTCCGACCACATATTCGAAACCGTCCTTAAACTCAAATTCAAACAGGAATGAATGATTAATCTTGTTAACGCAACTGGTGTATCTTCATTTCGTTATCTTGCTGATAAGAAGCAGCGACAACGCCTTGAAAAAAACCTCTTTCATATCATCAATGGAAATCAACTTAATCTATCTAAGAGACAACTGTATTGATTCTCGACATTTTCTTTCAACAGGCAACAATTCTACATCGGACCATTAGGGTCCGGGCTTTCTTTTAGATAAACATCTCAATGGATTGCTTGAATTTCGTGAAAAGCAACTCTAATGACGAGGTATCATTTACCTGCCAAACCATTTTCTTCAGCTGAAAACAGCGTTATCTCAAATAAATGTCTTACTTCCTATATTTTAGATGTAAATGATGCATATTACTATTATTATCGCCAGTTGATATCTCAAAAGCATACGTATATAAGCAGAAAATATATATTTCCCTTTGTAATATTTTATTCCACATTGCTACCATCAAACTGACGAAATTGAGACATATCTCAAATACAGAATTAACACTCCGTATCTTTTTACATTAACATCTCACTAATATACTGCTAAAGTTAGGTTTTTGGAAGTCATTCGCGACATCCAATAAACCTTTAAGTAGTATAATCATTTTCCGGGATTGTCTCTATCCCAGAATCCAGGATTACATTGTAGTGCGTTTCCAAGAACCCTGGTATTTCTCGGGAGAAAGAGAGGGAATTTTGCCCGTAATGGACAAAATATATAGTTGTATTTGGTTACTATAATGTGAATATAACTAGGGCACAAAACAAAAAAGATTTATGATAGAATATAAAGCAGGAATAGAGATAACCCAGTGTCACATTATATTGTATCGGCATAGTATAATCTGTTATTATTTGAACTTGTGTGAAGTATACAATATACCTACTAAAATGTTTACTAGCTCTTAGAGCTCAAATCGAATCCACGATCAAAGCAAAGCACAAATGAGACTTTGCTAAGCATAAAAAATATTTTTTCGAACATTCTCCACGTCTTCAATACTATTGCGTGAATCTTAAAATGCATTTCAAATTAAAAAAGATCTGATGCTGATTCTGACATTTCAAATTACATTGAGTTCTGTTCAATCTGTGCCCGTCCAAAAGATCTGATCAGAATTTGGGTTTGAATGGCAGAATGAGGCCTGGCAATTTCATGCAGCAACAAAACTCCAGACGTTAGAAGGTCAAGTCGCTTATTTGGTATTCCACGTCGAAGTTAATCAGGGTAGCGCAGTAAGCGGCTTCAATTATTGTTGTCCCTTGCTGCAGACAAAACTCCATTTCTATTCCAAAACACGGTTGCCAAAACCTTGCGTGTTCAGATTGCGTGCTTGGACTTGACTTTGACTGGTGATGTCGGGTGACGCCATTTCATTGACTGGCGTTTAGACTCTCGGGTCATGTGAGAAACCCACCTCTCGTCCCGTGTCAATGCTATCTAAAAGTTGATCACCTTCCTAATGATATTGGTCCAAAAAAGTAGACAGGCGGCAGACTTCTACGACTTCGGCATGCAAAAGCTTGTAGAACGTTATGATAAATGTTTAAACAGAAATGGAAACTATGTAGAAAAATAGAAAAAGACGTAAGAAATTATATTCAAAACGTTTTTTGAAAAAATCTGCGATGGTTTTTTTTATGAGAAATCTGACCTTACTTTCCGAATGATCCTCGCATAAATAATATAAATTTATCTCCATTCCAATAAATATAAATAAATACTGCTGGACCGGTTTCGATCTTTTCAGGTCTTTTACAAGAGCTGTCTCCAAAAAATTGAAACGAGCAAACCACAACATTTGATATCGCCTCTAGTCGCGCTGGCGAGGACAAAAAGCCAATTTGGAATCCTTAGGGTCGCAAAATGGGTTCGAGTCCCGTCTGGGGCATTTAAGTGTGTTCCAAATAATTTTAAGGCCGCGTAAGACGGCTCGATGAGTCATAAGCAGATGGAGCACCTTCTGTCCTCGCCGAAAGTAGATAGACTCAAGTTTGAGGCTTCATATCATAGAAACAGATGAGGCTATTTTCATATCAGGCATATCATAGTGTAGATAATTTTGTTCCATTTTTAATTCCGGTAAATGATTTTTTTCGTCACTATTTTGAGGTCATTTTTTCAGTAATAATGAAAAATGATCCCGTTTTTTTCAGAGTCACGTTTTTTTCACGGAGGGAAGCTTCATTTTGGTTGTTTTTTAATAACAATGTGACACGCACGAATGAAAGTAAATCAAGGTATGATTCCAAGCGTCTTAACCCCGTAAAAGAGCTATGTCATTCAATGAATAACTGCCGAATCAGAAAAATACCAGTGTAGGAATTCATCTGTATTCTGATAACGCATCCACAATATTTTTATGAATCTGCTATTATTAAAAGAACTTTGTTGTAGAATTCCATTTTTTACAAGTCATTTTCACTCATTTAGACATCGGAACATGGCTGAAGTTTATTTACCACGTTTAATGTCACACAGTGAAAATACATGCTCATTCCTGTCGTTATTTATTCTAAAATGGGTTAAATGTTATCTCATTTAGTTTTAAACTATTTGCTTGAAAATACTACTCTTTGTTTTGAGTTTTAATAATTTCAGAAAACTATTTGGCAACAATGACGCTGCTACAGCTGCTAGAATTTGGTATCATTGGTATTAATATCTACCACCATGTCATTAACCAATGAGCGTATTTAAATTACATAAAGAAGATAAGAAGGACCTTTGTTAAGTATAAACCTAAATTAATTGAGTGCAAAGCCTGGTAAGTATGTTCCGTCATTAGTACTGATGCCAATGTTAACAACCTTGTGTAGCGCCACTTTCATGCAACTGAAGTTTTTCTGCTTTTTTCGAGTAAAAATTTATTGATATGAATCAAATAAGCAGGGTAAGGCCACCTTTTTTTCAAACTGTAAAAATATGCAGCAAATTGCGCATCTTATATTAGTTTTTGGTAAGTACGGAATTTCTCTTTACTGATCTGCAAATTTTACAGCACATAACCACATATTTAATTGCCGATTTTCAACGTCTCTTTTCTTCAAATATATGAAATAAAGGCCACATTATTTTATTGCCAATCGATAGAAGGGCCAAAAAATGACATTTTTTCACAAAAATCACATATACTTAATATTTGGGAGGAACCTTCTTTAGGTATCACTTTTATGAGGAATTTTACAGTTGCCATTATGTTGCTGGGCAAGCCACCCCCGCTCTTCACTCGTCTACTAAACTCATAAAATTAAGCATAAAATGTTGTGACCCATCACTACTTCAAACAAGACTCGTTGACAAAGCTCACGATTATCAGGCAGGATAGTAGAGCCCCCCACCGCTAGGGATTGCAAAAATTCACTCCATTAGGGAACATGAACTATTATGAATGACAAGTTTATTAGCTAAAATGTAACAGGCGAAATTTTTCTGAAGAACAAAGTTGTGCCACTAAGATATTCATCATCATAAGTCATCAATCAACAGATTGGTTTGACGCAGCTCTAAACTGAGTTCTTTTATTGGCTAATCTCTTCATATTTACGTATTTCTTCTCTTTCACATACTTCATCACTTGTTCGTGCCTCGATTTCGACACTCGAGGCCTTCCTTTGCCATTCTTCTCATCCACTTGTCCTTCAACGATTTTCTTCATCAAGCCATCGTGTCTTAATTGTAAAGTTGCGCGTTTTTTTAAATTCCTCTTCAGTCATTTTTTCGATGAAGGAACGACTATAATCTTAAAGGCAATACATTTGCTTAGTTTTCTTCCAAAATAAACAACTGTTTCCGAAGCAAAAAGGAAGTTACTCCGTGCGGTGACGTCAAGCCACGTTTCGGGTCACTTGACAAACGTCAATTTCCGGGAACATTTTAAATAATATTTCCGGCTCACATACAACCTTTGGCTTTGGTATGTATTTAAATGTGTGATAAAATTTCTTATGAAGTACATCATCAATACACGAGAGACAAATTTCTCAAAGAGACAAAGAGGGTTTTTTTTGTCTGTTTATTTTATGTCATTTCCGGAGCACACTCAACCGTCCGTTTTCACGTGATGCTTTTCGCTCCCGCATCAGAGCGCTATAGCCGGCGGCTATAGCATGAACTCACGCACCGGACACTGGCATAGTCAACACCGACCCTATTGCCGGGTCTACACTAGCGCTTTAAAGTCCACTTTAAGTGACTAGTCACTTTAAAGCGTTAATGTAGGTGTCAGCAGCTTACTTAAAGTCCACCTACACTTAAGGTGACCAATACCCCCTATTTAAAGTGAGAGTAGTCAGTTGTTACCCATAAATATGTCGCCAAGCGCACAGAGTGATTATAAGAAATCAAGTCATGGGATACTAAATTATAAAATAGATACATATAGATACATATTTATTAAATGTACACACTCCCTTAATCAAGTCATGTCTATACAAACGTATGTTTACGAGTTAAGTAGTCAGTGAGCAACTTGTCAATTGTCACAACCATGAATATTACAGTAATATAATCTCCATAATTTATATAATATCTATGATCACAAACATCAAAGAATAACATGAAGAACTAAGCAAAACTAAATAACCTGATTAATAAATACTGAATTTAATCTATTTCGAATGATTTCTACCAAGAAAATGATCCCTAAAAGAGCGGACATTTATAGTTTTGAAGAAGTGGTTCTATTTTCAAAACATAGGAATGTTATGCCGTAAATGGCAAATTTAAAGTACACACCAAGCACTAAAATTTGTTTTGCATTAACTTTTCAAAGGTTTGCTTATGTTTTTATGGCGAAATTTTAAATTTTCTGGCTCAAATGGTCATGAAATAATGTGAACACAAGAAACCTGCTAGGTAAATGAGTGTATAAACAACCAACAAAGTTTGAGCAATAAATTATGTAAACCAAAATTAAAAGCGTTTGGGAGAAGGGCTGCTCGTTCAAAATGTTACTCAGTGAATCACTACATTATCCATTTACTATGTACTCATCAATGGTGGGTCTGAAATTCCGAAACATTTTCGTAGTTGAAAATATCACACATAGTAGGTAAGTGGCGACTTGGCATATAATTAAATATGATTTCTCAAAGATTCTCCACTAGGTAACGACTCTTCTACTAATCAGTCACTCAGAAGAATTAAATTATGAATATACAAGCGAGTCGTTTACACTGAGCTCGCCTGCATGTCTTCGAATGTTTTCCTTCTTTGTTTTTAGTTATTAATCCTGAACAGCCGTGACTCTGCAGTCAACTTAAAGTGCATGTGTAGAAGACGTCCATGACTTAATTATCTTTAACTAGGTTCACTTTAAGTGGAATTGTAATGTAGACCCGGCATATACTCCAATCGTTCACTTAACTCGAACCATCGGAGTTCTTAAGAGTAGATGCTCCCACGATCACAATTTTCTCACCTTATCGAGCGCACTAAACAAATATTTGATCTCAGAATTATATGGAAAAACCGATAAGCATGACATCTGAATGTGACTGTTATCGTGAGGTGGTTTAAACGAGGAAAACTGCGAAACAGAGCCGTAAGAATCAATAGCAGTCGCCAGATTCTTGCGGGAACTATTCTTCGGTTCTCCCCAACGCCATGAATAAATATATTTTTATCTCATTCGGCAGCAGTTTAATGACCAAACGTCGATTACACAGAATCCAATAAAAGAGGCGAATGGTTGACATTCCTAACACAGAATCTGGAACACTTAAACACAGACTGCGTTCACAATTATTGCAATGCGAAAAATTTCACCTGGACCGGGAATCGAACCACGGACCTTTGGCTTTTTCACCATCTAGTACCTTGAACCTCGGTAAAATTGCCATGCGAATTAGGGATCCTGGGTAGCGTAGTGGTCTGTGCAGTGGCTCGGAAAGCCAAAGGTCCGTGATTCGATTCCCGGTCCAGGTGAATTTTTCGCATGCAATTATTGGCAATTAAAGCAATTAAAGCAAACTAATTTTAAAATTAAAATCTTATGGGCAAGACAGTAAAATTATATCATGGATAAGTGATTTTCTACATGATCGGGTTCAAAGGGTTGTTTTGGACGGTGTTACCTCACCGAAAATTGAAGTCACTTCGGGTGTCCCACAAGGTAGTGTGATAGGTCCACTCCTGTTCCCTCTGTACATTAATGATATCCGTAAGGTGGTAAAAAGTAAGCTTCGTCTATTTGCCGATGACGCAGTTGTGTACAGGGAAATTCTAAGCCCAAACGATAAGCAATATTTAAATGATGACCTACAAGCAATCGAAAATTGGTGTGATACATGGCAGTTAGAATTAAATTTTTAAAAATGTGTAGTAATTAATTTTTGGAAAAAGAATAGTTCTCCTCCTAGCACATACAAAATAAGTAATAATGAAATAACAAACGTGGAATCCATTAAATATCTTGGAATAAGACGAACACATGATCTTTCCTGGGGTAAACATATAGGTACGTGAAATAATTGGTCAAGCTAATCGTAAACTGGGTTTCATTAAAAGAGTATTGGGTAAATGTGACGATCATGTACGAGAAATCAGCTACTTTTCCCTTGTTAGACCTCATTTGGAATATGCTGCCAGTGTATGGGATCCCTACGAAATCGGTCTAAGTAATGAACTTGAACGTGTGCAGCGAAGATCGGCAAGATTTGTAAAGGGACGATACGATAATTATATTAGCGTAACCAGTCTATTAAATGAATTGAAATGGGAATCATTGTCAGATCGCAGGTTGAAATTTAGACTTAATCTCTTAAACAAATTCCAAGGCAATATTTTCAGCGATGATGTTAAACATATTTTACGAACCCCAACTTACTATGGCAGACTGGACCATAATCATAAAGTTAGAGAAATTGATTGCCGAACTGACCGATTCAAAATGTCCTTTTTCCCTCGCACAATAAGAGATACGAATAACGGTAAATATGTCCTATCGGAGAGTAGCAATGAATAGCATTGGTAGTTGCATGTTGGTATGAGTACTTAAAGCTAACCCTACTAACAGAATGTTTTTGCATGTTTTCTTTGCAATTTCTATCTTTTTAAATAGTGTAGTTCTGACTACTATATTAATACTATTCCTTTTTAATGCATGATATGTAGTGCATGTTTGGTGAGCAATCACCCCATGCCACACACCCTTGTGGTGGCTTGCAGGGTATTATGTAGATGTAGATGTATTGTGAATTTCACCGCCGTTCACGCGGCAGGCTTGAAATATCCTGCTAAGACTGCGTTGGTTGGCATACCAGGAGTGATAGTGTTACAAATCAGAAAACAGGTTAAGTTTTAGAGTTATAATATCGTGGGCAATTAAATTTTTCTTAACAACAACTAGTCGAAAATCTTGACCGTAGACGAAACTTAAACATTTTCGCATCAAAATATAGGTAAAATCATCGCACCGTTTTGACGAGCTCACAATGTTATAATGGTGATGACGTCAAATCTAAAGTCAAGAAAATTAGTATGCGAAAGTAATGAAAAAAATTAATATAATGTATTCAAGACTTACTTTAACTAATATCAGTAGCCATATGCATCCAGAATCAATTTCATTTCAAATATAGTCTGTAAAATTTTCTACACCACGCAATGAACATGTTATTTTGTTGTATGTTATGTTATTAGTCAAGTTATTTTATTAAATGTTACTTTTTACTGCTAAGTATTGACCAAAACATCAAGATACTCCGTTACTGGCATTGCGTCAATCATTGAATATATCTTCCAGAAAAATGTAACAAAGTCAGATAACGTCGGACCGCGTGAATACTGATGGGATGACACGGTATAAAATTAGCTCATCTGTACGTTCTCTGGCAACATTAAAAGGAAAACATGAAGGAACTAGACTAAAAAAACTACACTAAACAAAGAGTAAATAAACCTGGATGGATTTCGTGAATCGCAGATGAATAAGTGTTTAAATCAACGAAAGCACTCAGGAGTGATTTATCACCAATGCGTTTGAAGAGATAAAGGTTCCGATGAGGATCCGATACGTCTTGATGATTGGCAACCAAGGACAGCGATCGGAAAAAGAAACGTTTCGTGAATTCATGCTCGGAAAGCAAATTCCTCATCTCGTCAGGCTGCATAAGAGAGTCACGTAATTCCCACCATCCATTATACAGTGCACTGGCATTCTCCATTCCGTTGTAATAACTGACATGCAGCCGCAAACCCAGTGGCAATGTCAACAGGCCAAGGAACAACGAGGCAACTGACGCATGATATGTAACGCGGGTATTTGTGGCATGTGAAAAAGTAACTTAAAATTAACCGGAAAATGATTGTCCTAACCTGCAAAGAAGATTATTAATTTATTATTCATTTATGAAAACGAGGAATGAGAGAGATAACATTCCAGCGACCGATCGGATGGTAGTCAATTTTTCTTTGGATACATAGACTTTAGATACATAGTATTTGTACTGCCCTGTTATTATTTAGCTTTGTTTTTTTAGATTATTTAGCCCTGCCCTATTATATTTAGCTTTTTCATTATCAAAGAGGGTTTTTAAAAATAGTACCTACTGATAACTATCTTTTTGATGCGCACACGTACATTCATTATCCCTCCTTATCTTCTTATATTGTTGGATTCTGCTTCAACAGATTTTCACCGGCGAACCATATAGCATGTTCAATGAAGGTTACGACCAGTGTAGACTATGCATATCTCCTAGGGCAACCATCCTTTTCTTGACACATTGCTAGAGTAATAGCAATCGGAAAATCACACTTCGATGGAGATATTTCATGGACACGAGTAGGATTTGAGCGCTCATGCAGGAACAGAAAGTATTACCAATGGGACACATATCCCGGTCCACTCCGCACAGACTCCAACCATCATTTTGATCACTTCACTTCGGATTATATTGGGAAAAGGATTAGACATAACTATCCGTAATAACCTGTACTGTTTCAAATGTATTCCAAGAAAATCGTGACAGAGGTGTGTTATTCAGGAGTAAAAAGTATTTAAATTAACTTTATCACTTGTTGAACTTGCCATAGCCTGAGATTATTTGCCGATGATGCGGTCCTGTTTCGAGAGGTACCTACGTATAAAAACAGACTTTGATTCACTCACAAACAATCTTAACTTGTTCAATGGAGTCGTTTACCATTTTTTTAATTGCCGAATCAGATAGAGTTTGTAAAATAAAAAAACCCATATTTTTCCGTTTTTTGATCCGTCAACTATTTCTCGAGTTATAAGAGGCGAAAAAACCCTTTCGAAAAAGTGCAACCTCTGACATATATCGACTTCGTCCAATCACAACTGATCCCGCGAAGCTACTTTGCCTTATCTCGCAATGGGGGGACACAGCTGACTCATCCAATAGAAGCAGTTGCGACAGCATCTGTGCGAGCAGGTCTTCCGAAAAAACCCCTCCACTCTCTTCCCTTCCCCTAAAGGCAGTCGAGGACGGGAGGAAAATGACATAAATGCTATCAAAGCAGCTTTTTCTGTGGGTGTCACCTTTTGCTTATTTTAATTTTTGAATTATGAGTAAATGGTTGTGGTTAGAAGATTAATTTTTTCACTATTTTTTTTTTTCGTTTCCATCTAACGATTTCGTGTACAAATGCGATTTCGGTTCCGAGTAAATGCCCTCATTACTAGTACCAAGACTCAGGGCTTCAACTAAAACTAAAAAATACAGCCTTCTTCTACCTTGGTAGGCCTCCCTACCCCACTACCGTGACAATATGCTGGGGGACAAGGGGTGTGATTTAATTGAATCTAGATGGAGAATGACTTAGTCAAAAGAGGAATTTACTAGTAGAAGTGAAGTGTCGCTAAGTAAACAAAAGACATGTGAAAGTTCTCACATGGAGCATTACACTGAACGGCGCGGAAACATGGAGTTTGAGGAAAGAAGATGAAAATAGAATCAGAGCTTTTGATACGTGGGAGCGGAGGAGGATAGAGAAGACGAACAGAAATTTTCAGAGAATGGCAGGGAAGAGATGGAGGAAATGGTAGAAGAAATCAAGAACATATATAGCGACCAAGAGGACCAAAACGCTTAGGATGTTTTGAAGGACGTTGGAAAGGTAAGAACGCTTGTCGACCACTTTAGGGGAAGGAGATTAACAGGCGGATGGGACGAGCGATAGGAAGTATGCGGAAGTAAAGAAGGGTATGAAAGGCAAAGTAGCTAGGGGGAGAATTAACTGTCAGTACGAACCTAACTTAACCAGTAGAAAAATAAAATTAAAATATTTTTCTGATCACGAAGTTTTCGTGAGAAGCATTCATTTGAAACGAAAACACGTTTTCAAAGGACTAGCGGAAGCATATAACGTGTAAACAGAGTAAATATTTTGTGACCTTTAAAAAAATTTCATCTATGAATTAAATGAGATTAAATTATTCAATGAAAATAATGCAGAACGTAAACAGGAGTAAGATTCCACCAATATTTGGTATTTTCATGACATATGATTGACTTCTTCATTTCACAATCAGGCATAAATCTGCTGACTGACGTTTTTAAAAAGTTCTTTTACGCATTAGTTAATTGAAATTATTTTAGAAACGAAGAATGTTTCCTACTTGATGATAGATTGAACATTCTGTGGTTCGCTTTGGACAACGTGACAATTAAGTCGGGAAGAGTTCGAAAGTGAAGCAGTAAAATCTCACTGAACAATCCCTTTTTGGAGAAATATTCAATAAAAATTCTAAATCTCAAATTTTAACTATTTTCAGGATCTCCTTCGCAGTAGATACTCCTAATCTTGATGTTATATATTCCTTGATATTAGATATTTGGGTCAGTAAATATTTGTTTAAAATCCTCCGAACTGCTCTAATTCATTTTATGACCCAGAGGACAGTTCCTGCGACCTCGCAACTACAAAAAAAACATTAAAGAAGATATCCTAATAAAATTTTACATCTTTGTTCTTAATCCCCTCCGATACATCGTGGTGCTCTCCAATTTTTATGTCAGGGATAGAAAATATATTTGATGATCGCATGAATAATAATGAAGTGCCACCTTAAGCATTAATATTCGGTACACGAAAAGAAAAAAATTCAACATGGTGAAGAGATGAAATACGGCTCACTCTATTTGTGGCCGCCATATTAATTTCTGAAAAACGAAATCTAAAATAAATATTCAAATGTATGACATTGGCGCTGTCAAGATGAAAAATTAAAAATCAGGTACATTCACAGATGGTTGGTACATGAGTAAAATATTCTTCTGGTAAAAGCTACCCCATTTGGAATTAAAACCGGTTTTCCACATATGTGAACAAGGGAACCGAACAGATTAGAGGTGCTAACAGACAGAGGATTAGAGTTTAACATTACACTGAACTAATCGAGAAGTTGATGATTACAGATGATGACACAATGAGACCCGTAATCAGTTCTCTCTTAACACCAACACCAACTAATTCGACGCAATTCACTGCCGAGCGCATTTTTAAACGCTTGATAAAATAAAGATCAAAGACGTTCAACCACAAATCACTAACACATAATACACTCGCGGTATCAGAAATCATGCAGAATTCTGCCTCATTTCCTCCTACTCAGTAGCACTTGAAAATAATATTTCTTATCAATAGACATAAGAAGCAACGTGTTAAAAATTTTAAGTGAATGTAAAAGGTCACTTACATCTGGTATTTAACCTTACAGTTAATCCCGATCGACTATCTGTATTAGCTGATTAGCATCCAATTCATATTCCTCTTCTTTCGCCAAGAGTTCAACCATAAATGACTTTTATTCAAGACGTAGTAGCCGATGGAGAAATATAGATACTAATTTTTCTAATCCTAATGAGAAATTTCAATAAAGGAATAAGACAGCTTCTTGCTTCGAAAGAAAATGGGACTTCTCATTGTTTTCACTTATTGTGCTTCTCATTGGTTGGTAATAGCAGTAGAAGATACAGGTTTATTCCAGATGAGCCTTAACTACAGCATTAAAATATTAACCTGCCTGTGGAATATTAACACCATATCGTATGGATCAATGACCAATCCTCACTACTAATCCTTCTCCGGAAGCCATATGTAATGTAACCTCTTCTTCTTCGAGAAATAATGGAATGTTTAGCATGAATGAGGTCATTTTTTTCTTTCCCTAGACGTATTTAAGGAAATGCCCTTGAATATTAATACTCCCACTTTTCCTAAGTTTGAGGAGGAAATAGTACCAAGACGGTGAGCGGAGTGGATGAGGGTGGGAGGATCGGATATGGAATTCACAGGAGTCGTAAAAAATGGAAAAGTGGATATTGAGGGCATATTAAAAGGAAGCTATCAGTAGGAGGGCGTGACAATAGGCAAGGTGTTGATGGAGAAACATATTAAGCAATTCGGATGACGTCTGATTCAATGAGGTTATCAATGTGTGCAGCCATCAGAAACATTCTTTCCAAAAGTCAAAACCATTGCAAGAAGTTGCGACTGAAATATGATTACGAATACGAAACAATATCATGACAATTACAACACTGGGTCAATACCACAATATTTATAGTTCACATGTTACGTAGTATAGTGAATAATAATACCACTGCTTCCAAGTGATTGATTAGCTAGCTCAGCATACACCAGTGGCCTTTGGTGCTACGTAATTTAGCGAACTGAGATCAGTCTAGTCAGCCCACAATAGAATCAAATCAGAAAGATAAGTCTTGTCGACTCACAGCCCACATCTACATCCAAGCGATATCCTGCAAGCCACCGCCAGGGTGTATGGCAGGAGGTGAACATCACCAAGCATACACTATTGACATGCAACTAGGCTACTACATGGAAATATGATACATAATGCAGCTATATGGTTAGTATCTTTATAGTAATAAAGGGATTGGTTGTTAACCCATGCAACATGCACTACAGAATACTCTAAAATATTTCCCCTACCTATCCCTTTGCTATGCTTCCTATTCTGTTCTCTACGGGGGAAAAATGCCATTTTGATTCTATCGGTACGACAATCTATCTCTCTAATCTTATTTATCTGGTCGACTCTAGCATAATACGCTGGTGTTTCTCATATGTATATAACATCTTCAGTAAAGCTATCCGTTTTAAATTTCCACAATAGATTTAATCTGTACTTTAACATACGATTTGATAATGATTCCCAACCTAGTTCTTCTCTTAATTCTGACGTGCTACTAAACCTATCGCAACACCTTTAAACAAACCTAGCGGCTCTACGCTGCACACTGCCTAGTTCTCTGATCAAACCTAATTCATTCGGATCACATTAACTGGCTGCATATTCAAGGTGGGGCCTAACTAGTGAAAAGTAACATCGCTCTTCCCATTTCCCAAATACTCTTTTAATAAATCCAAACATTCTCTTGGTTCCGCAGCATTTTTCCCGGATGTGCCTTCCCCACGATAAATCTCAGTGATTGTTACACCTGAGAACCTTATGGTTTCAACGCTTTCGATTTCCGTGTTATACATTCCTGTATCTCACAATATTCCTTAGTCAATCCACCGCGGCCTGAAATTAAAAATGAATACGAATATTCCTTCTGCGTACTTACATTTTCACATGTAATAGTGTAGTGAAAGACATCATGATCTGAGATAGAAATCGAACATTATTTACAAGGCGGTTTCCTTTTCCCAAGTACTCTTTTAATAAATCCAAACTTTTTCCTGGTTCCGCATCACATTTCCCGGATGTGCCTTCCACACGATAAATCTCAGTGATTGTTACACCTGAGAACCTTATGGTTTCAACGCTTTCGATTTCCGTGTTATATATGTATTCCTGTATCTCACAATATTCCTTAGTCAATCCACCGTGGTCTGAAATTAAAAATGAATACGAATATTCTTTCTGCGTACCTACATTTTCACATGTAATAGTGTAGTGAAAGACATTATGGTCTGAGATGGAAAGCGAACATTATTTACAAGGCGGTTTTGAGAATTTAATGTGTTCAGCATTAGTTTTTACTTTTCACAGAATATTGTGCAAAGCTGTACATACGAAATGATTTTAATGGTGGAATAGAGTTATCACACTGATTCAGGCTAAGCAGGAACTACGTTAGACCCTTTTATCTAGCAACTACGTGACAGACCAGAAAAAGTAGTGGGCGAGAAGAGCACGTCGGAGATTATACTTACGAGATATGTTCTTAAATTTTGGGCGAATGTACGTTCAGATATTAGATCGATGGAATTTCAAGATTATTCCATCCACACAGAATCGATGTACGTGCTCCCAGCACGGAAAATCCGGCGCACTCAGAAATTGAAGAGCGGGATCAATGATTGGACAAAAATAATCGGCTGCATTCGCGATTTCCACTGCCGTCAAAGGATTTCGATTGCGGGAAATCCGAAACACTCCCAGATGAAGAGCGCGTGGCGCCAGGGCGGATTTCGTTATCGGCAGACCACTTATCATCGCAAGCGCACTTGGAATCGATGAAGAATGGTGCTTCAGTGCGTAGTAAGTTGTGCCCACGTCACTACAACGGATGCCGTCCAACATTCAAAGATAAAAGCGATAAAAAAATGGTTGACACGAATGAATTTCGACTGTACGGCCTGCCTGCAGATCTGTGAAGGATTAAAAGAGCAATATTTACGGCCGGATGAACTCGAATTAATTCATTAACATGTAGAATTCAGTAATTTTCGCCGCAACGTCTCACAGTTATGAACCGTATTTTGAACCAAGGCTCCCGACCGGTGATGATCCAGCAACCGCGTTCGTGACTTGACCCTAGCAACTCAGAAAAGTACAGCCACCCTCAAATCTTCATTACTATAATTTGATGATCACTAATTTTCTACTCTGAGGCCTGCTTGGCGGGCGAAACACCCGGTGTCAGTTTTTTGACGTTGGGCATCGTTTCCCCATCCTTACTCCTTTCCCTGTGAGTGTGACGGGTCACTGGCGAAGGCGATTCCTCGTAAACCCTGATTGTGTGCGTGTGAATGTGATTTCCGAGGGTGACTGCACTTTGTGAATGTACAAACCGGAGTGCATGATAGAGGAAAAGTCCCTGAACCCTGCATGTATATGTGCGAGTAAATGAGAATCACGAGGGTGACTGTGTGTCGTATGCAAACCCACGTGAATGATTGCTTGAAAGTTATTATAAATTTTAATTATTTAATTTAGTTATTTAATATCCCCCACTTTTATTATTTTTTCTTGAGTGTATGACAGGTCACTGGCGTTGGAGAAATCCTCGTTAACCCTGCTTGTGTGTGTGATTGAACTCACGAAGGTGACTGTATTTTGTATACAAATCTGAGTGGGTGAGTGATTGTGTGAATCACTGTTCGTTTTATTTTTACCTTAATTCCCTAAATTTTGAGTGTGACGGTTGTTTTTAACATGTGAGTGAGTGTGCAAATGTGTCATTTACTGCCACTTAAATTTCTCCGCATGCTTGATATTGTACGTGTGATTGAGAGCTCCCTTACTTTGTATACACTCCTTCCTTCCCCTCTCCCCCCTTTTTTAATCCTTTGCCCCCTTATGGTTACGGCTTTGTGGATATTAATCTTCATTTGTTATCACTAAATTGCCTTAAGTTAATGATATGGCTGCGTTTAAGGATGTTTTGCGGATGATGGAGTCAACCACATACATTAAGGCGAATAAGAGATTTTCTCCGGCAGTATTCAAGAAAGAGTCTTCATTCAGTTTCATCTTTACCATAGTAGCGATTAGTATATAGCACAGTAGCGATAGATAGACACAGACATTGGTTGTGTCAGGCGAAAATATGTGGATTTTGCTTATGAATATGAAATGAAAGCTGTAACCTTGTAATTTCACATAAACTTTATTGACGATCTAGGTTCCGAAGTATGAAGTCATCATCAGATACATGCATAAGACTTTACTTGTAACTATATATTAGAGCAGTTTTCGTACTTACGACTTATGAGGTCCTCATCAGGTACATACACTAGACTTGACTTGGGACAATATATCTGAGCAGTTTTATTATTCATGTTCCTGATGATGACTTCATAAGTCGAAACCTAGGTCGTCAATAAAGTTTCTGTGGAGTTTCTAGGTTACACCTTTGATTTCACAAAATGATTGGCATTTCAAATAGCGATTTATTATCTAACGTAGTGGTTCCCAACCTCTTTTCAATAGCAAACCCCTCGGCAGTCCATTTCCCCTTTATAAACGAGCTTGTAAGTTACGTAGCCGCTCTTCGTTTATGTCTACTTAAATCGGTAACGCAGTCACAAACAACATGATTATTTACTCGTTGATAATGCACTGGCTATTCGCCCAAAATATTTCCAAATGAACGAATGTTCTTTCTATTACTCACGCCATTAATCAAGTTTTTTTCGCGTAGCAAATCAAATGTGTTCCCAAAATCATCAGGTGTGTAACCCTCGGAGGAAGAAGATTGGGAATATCCAATCCAACACATAAATAGGTTTGGTTCAGGAGGGCATCTGCACTATTTTGTATTCAGTCTACCTCCGAGCATTGGATCGTAAAATTAGTGCTTCACTTACATCTTATTCGATGTATCCATTTTTTCTACTCATATAAAAAGAGAATAATATTGAGAAGCCAAAGTATCCTATTACTGGCAGCTACACTTATAATTAGACGAAAAAATACCGTATACATATATACACGTCTTGTATGCTGAACGGAATTAGAGCAGCTGCAGCTCATGATTACGTGAGTTAAAATGAAAATTTTTCACAACAATCTGTAAAAACACTTGTAACATAGCATTCAATTTGGAATTTTTAAATGAAAAAAATACTGCTCAATCTCCATCATTTTTAATAATATTCGTGAAATCTTACATCCTAACATAGGAAACACTTCACCAATCCATTTCAGTTAAAGCTATAATAAGAGTAATAGAGACACAATGTATCACATACGTGGTGTGAACAAAAAATAACAGGAATAACCTCTCACTGTTTTCTTCGATTACAATGGCGTATTGAACCATGAGTTCCTGTGATGTGGTCGTAGGGTCAATAGGGAATACAACCTGGAGGTTATGCGTTGTTTGCGTGGAGCAATCCGACGAAAACGCCCAGAATTGTGGCAAAACAACTCGTGGAAATTGCACCACGATAATGCTCCAGCTCACATCTCACTGCTTGTTCGTGATTGTTTGGTAAACAAAAAAACTACTATTTTGCCTCAGCCATAGTATTCACCGGACATGGTCCCCTTTGACTTCTTTCTATTCCCGACGTTGAAGAGAACCATGAAAGGACCGTTTTACCACCATTGATGAGATAAAAACAGAATCGCCGAAGGAGCTGAACTCTATACCGAAAAGTGAATGCCAGAAGTTCTTCAAAGAGAGGAAAAAACTCTGGCACAAGTGTAATATATTTGAGGGGGGTTACTTTGAAGCGGAGAAAATTGATGCTTATTAAAAAATAAATATTCTTTAAGAAAAACAAAAATTCCCTTTATTCTTTTGTCACACTACGTATAACGTCGCGAAAAGCACACATTATGTTCTTCAAAACCTCGGTTAAAAAGGCAGTTACTGTTTGCGAGATAGGGTGCCATATTTACTCAAAACTATCTTGGTAAGATATATCGAGCAACGATTCAGAGCATAGAACATGAACCCTTTTGAACTCTGGATTCTCCCACATGTAGGCATTGTTGAGGAATCGCTCGTGCAGACAAAACTTCTCTCTCTTCAGGTGGGGGAAACTTCGAGGAGCACGTGATTGGAATCCACTCTCGGGAAAAATCCATAATCCTCTTGTCGTCTGCCGGCACACCACTATGGTCTGGCCAAGTCTGGTTCCAGTTGGCACGCGGAAGCAAACATCGTCTTGCCAGACGGCTTTCTTTCTCGGGAATCGGAACACGAGAGCGGCCTGCGACTGTTGCGCAAAGATATCCCCCCAAGAGAGTCTCCTCATCCCTCCTAAACCTTGAGTGCATCGTCTCGGAGCTTCTAGAGGCACGTCTGCCATTATGTACAAAACAAACAAGTTCTTATTTCGGCGCTAGACATTTAAAAACCCGGCTTCCTTGGGGTTCTTGAACCTTAAACATCTCAACATTAACATCTTTGGTATTTTGTTCCTCCAGCACTCGGCTCATCCACATATCCAGACAACTCAAGTAACTTCCTTGATTTCATTCCTTCACCAAGTTCTTGAATGCCTCTCGCACATCTTTCTGCATACCTGCTAAATTACACTGGCGGCAGGCGGACAAACCTATATTAAAAAATAGCTCTCCTTCTAGCACTTACTACATTAAGAATAACAAATTAACCAACGTGGAATTCAATGAATCTTTTGGAATAAGACTGACACATGACCTTTCTTGGGGCAAACACATACGTTAACTCGTTAGTCAATCTAACCGTTAACTGGGATTCATCACTGATATCACGGCAAAAGTGACGATTATGTACAAGAGGCTAGCCCTTTTTTCCTTGTTAGACCTCATTTGGAATGCGCTGCCAGTATTTGCGATCCTTACGAAATAGGTTTAAATAACGAACTAGGTTGTGACGGTATGATAACTATATCCGTGTAACCAGTCTATTAGATGTACTAAAGTGGGAAGTACTATCCTGCAACTATGCTAGCGAATGGATAGCATATAAAGTTATCAATTGACATCGAGAAATTGGAAATAATTGTATGAGGGAAATCGATGCCACCGATTTCCCTCATACGATTCCCTGCAACAGGCTTTTCTGGTGGCTTGGAGGGTATTACGTTATGCATAACGTTACATGCGTTGGTTAAGAATACGAGGGTATTTATAACCAATCTATCAATGCCAACCAGGGCCCTCCATCATTCTACTTACCTGCACTGTCTAAACCATTAAGCGTTTCAATTAGGAGAGGTCGTCTATCCATTCAGCACCCAACTTTAGATGTATGCATATTTTTGCACTTATGATTTGGAGAGGGGACTATAAGTTAGGTGAATAAGGAAGGTTACTCCACTTTTTCTAGCCGAGGGAAAAGTTCTGGTGGATAAAGCAGGTTAAAGGATATAGAGGCTATATTGGAGAGGTATTCCGAAAGCAGAGCTAGAAAGGAGAATTAAGGTGAGAGCAAAATAGGGAAAACTAGAATAGAATATTTGAAGGGACAAAGTTGAATTAAAGAAGGGAGAAATAAAAGCATAAAAGTGGCTGAGAATACTGTGGGCCAGCGAGATAAGAGGGTACATAAATAGTTAAAATGCCAACGCTCGTCTACTTTACTATGCGGTAGAAGAGTGAGAAAAATAAAAAATATGACTTTTCAGACAAAAAAATCCTTTAAACCAATGCCATTCATCTAAAATAAACTACTTGCACAGTGAAAGTGCGTTTGAAGTAGCGGAGTTTTTATAAAAAATATATTTTTTTTAATTTTTCGGGGAAATATTTTTTCATTGATTACTAAGAACTTTTATCAGCGTCGCTTTGTTATCTCTTGAGGTCTTTGAACGATTAATTCGAGTAACAAATTCTTTCCGAAGTTATTTATAAATAATATTAAGGGCTGATTTTGTCTAGAAAACTAGAAGAGGAGATATCCCACTATGATTGATACAATCACTTTGTGGTCCCAAAAGATATGCAGAGGAGTCTATTTTTGGGGCTTAAAAGTGAAAAAAATCAACTACTATGAAATTTTTTTTTGCGTTTTCGCTAAAAATAGGAGAGACTTTTGCAGAACACTGGTTGGTCTTGGTTATCTAATGAAGTTAAATCTGTTTAAGTTAAAAAAAAGTCTAGTTGTCTCTTCCGGGAGACTCTTTCGCAAGAAAAATCCACCTCTAAATGTTAGGTCCTTAAGTTAGGTTAGGTCCTAAAACGGAAGAAAGGTAATGGAATTTAAAAGCAGATACTTCACTATTAAAATTCAACGCTGCCAAAACTTTGTCCACAATATACATTTCGTGGAGACACTATGAAGCTGCGTACGCTCTTTTTATATTTCGGTTTCTCAAATGATTCCCGGCCCCACACCCGCAGTGATCATCCGATTCGCTCTGAGATGTGTTTACACTCTCGTGAGAACCACACCTCAAGAACAGGTGGTACGTTTCACTATTGCAGTCCCGGCTCATGGTTGGTTATGCGATTCGGTGGGTCCATTTTGCTTTTATTATCCTTCCGCACCGCCGCAGCCAATTAAGTTAGGTCTCAAAGGAAGATGATATTGGAATTCATTAGCAGATATTTCACTATTAAAATTGAATGCAGCCAGAACTTGGGCTACAATATACATTTAGTCCAGGAACTATGAATCTGTTCACGCTTTTTTTATATTTCGGTGTCTAAAGTGGTTTCCGGCCACTCAGAATTGCGTCATCTTTGAAACTACCTTCATTTTTTTAATAGCAGAAATTCCACAGAGAATAAATCATTCGCCTTGACACTCTCGTGAGAACCACACCTCAAGAACAGGTGGTACGTTTCACTATTGCAGTCCCGGCTCATGGTTGGTTATGCGATGGCGTCAAGGCGAATGATTTATTCTCTGTGGAATTTCTGCTATTGTGCATTTTCAGCGGGTAACTCCGTTAAGGTTCTCGCGGCTAGTTCGCGAACCTTCAATTCATTTTTTTAGCCATTCCCTTAGCATCACATTCTCTCTCACCCTATAAACTATGTCAAGGGAAGCAGTGACTCCAATGGATTTTATGCTTCTCTTTTTTTCCTCGCATGCGGAAAATACGGGCGCCTGTTGGATCATATATCATTTCTATGCGGAATCATTTCACAGCCATTAGGGTTTTATTTGGGTTCCTTCGAAATAGAGTAGAATAGTGAGAAGAATTTGGAGTAAATTTATGCTATTTTCACGACAAATTCCTTTGACCATTCAAAAGTCAGTAGCAATCAAACTATTTTACAGCCAAGGAATTTGCAATAAAAATGTTTTCGAATGACTTACAATTTTGCCAAAGTTAATTTCCCATCAATAATGAAATATCTTCGAATAATATTTATAATTATGCTCATCGCTTTCATCCCTAACGATTAAAAAAGTTTTAAAGGAGTTATTCTGTATCGAAATATAAATCATAATCATCAGTCATCAAACCTACGATTGGTATGACGCAGCTCTGCACTCGATCCGCAACGCCAAAGAAGAAGGATGAAGATAAAATGGATAAATCGAGTGACAAGGGAATAATTCCTAAGAAGAGTGGGAGAAAAGAGAAGTCTCCTGAAATAAAAAAAAGATGCGACAATTTAATCGGTCATGTCGTCAGACACGATGGTCGGATGAAGACAGTCGTCGAGAGAAAAGTGAACGGAAGGAATGGATTAGCTGGCCTTTTGTGAAATACATAAAACAAGTAATGAAGGAGTCTTATAAAGAGTAAATATGTTAGCCGATAGGGATATCGAGAGAAGAGCTGCGTCATACCAATCCTAGGTTTGATAATTGGTGATTATAATTCATTTTGAAATAATTAGCTTAACTTTGTGAAACGAAAAAAAAGAACCTTATGTTCAAGAGCTTAACTTTTTAAAAACAAAAAAATTATGTAGCTTTACAAAGTTAAGCTTTTTATTTCAATATGATTAGCAAATACCACAAAGTCACTGCCGAAAGGATTGAGTTGATTATATTTCATATTTCGATAAAGCATAACTTTTTTTTAAACTTTTTTACTCCTTAGGGAAAAAAACGGCGATCATAAGTATGGATATTATTCGAAGATATTTTATTATTGCTTGTAAATTTACTCCGACAAAATTGTAAGTCACTCGAATAAATTTTTATTTCAAATTCCATGGCTATAAAACGGTTAAAGTTGTGATATATTTTGAAGGAACCCAAATAAAACCCTAATGACTGTGAAATGATTCCATATAGAAATGATATAATATCCAACAGGCGCTCGTATTTTCCGGATGCGAGGAAAAAAAGAGAAGCATAAAATCCATTGGAGTCACTGCTTCCCTTGACATAGTTTATAGGGTGAGAGAGAATGTGATGCTAAGGGAATGGCTAAAAAAATGAAGGTAGTTTCAAAGATGACGCAATTCTGAGTGACCGGAAACCACTTTAGACACCGAAATATAAAAAGAGCGTGGACAGATTCATAGTTCCTGGACTAAATGTATATTGTAGCCCAAGTTCTGGCTGCATTTAATTTTAATAGTGAAATATCTGCTATTGAATTCCAATACCACCTTCCGTTGAGAAATAACGTATTTGGCTACGGCGGTGCGGAAGAATGATAAAGATAAAATGGATCCACCGAGTTGCATAACCAACCATGAGCCGGGACTGCAATAGTCAAACGTACCACCTGTTCTAGAGGTGCGGTTCTCACGAGAGTGTAAACACTGCTCAGAGCGAATCGGGTGATCACCGCGGGCGCTAATGGCACTCAACACCAGTAGCGCTCCCCGCGCATGAAGAGTCACGCGGATACGAACGCCCGACCAAGGATCAGCGGTTGCAACGATTGCGCATCGATGGGTGCAGCACTCCCGTGGAAACGGGTGAAGCGGAGGCCGCCTCACGACAGAAGAAAAGGAAGTTGTTTTCCCCGCCTTCCCTTAACGATGCTCATCCTTTGATAGCGAAACGGAGAAAGATATCGAGAGGTAGGTCTTTGAAGAATGGATCGGGTTCGTGCGGTGGCTAAAGTAATGCCCTTCCATCCAGGGTTCAAACCCCGGTCATGGCCTACTCGAATGCTTTAAGGATATCACTTAGAGTCCAGTACTCCATCCATCGGATGGGACGTTAGGCCGTGGTCCCCTTGGCGCCTTTCGTTAAGAACTGGCTAATGCAGACGCCGGGCTTCTTTCCACCCTTCCTCCGTTCCCTGAAAACCCCAATCTTTACCTATTTACCCACCTCTCTGAAACAAATGACCTTAGTTGTTGGTCGCCTCCATAAAAGAACAACGAACACTGTGAATAATCAGCATGAACTCTACAACCAGCAATCGGTCGCTTCCCCAAACAATACTAAGTAATATATCATTACGTTCTTTAAGTCTTTAATTATGTGATACAAATTTACGTCACATTCCTTGCAACGGCAACAATTATATCACCAAAAAGAGACTAACCATTCTCACTTAATTAGAAACCGATTTGGGTTAACGTGCCATAAATTAGTTAAATGTACCCTTACAAACCTCAGACCAGAATGAATTCAAACTAATTTTATCCCATTCAAAAGGATTTCGTTCTTCTGTTTTTCCAAATTTAGTCCCGCAAGCTTTGTAAATACCTGACTGTAGACAGTTCTAATGAATGCTTGGAACTATGTAACAGTGCATATATGCAGATGATTCACTCCTATAACACCTTCAAGACGAATTTCTTGGTACTGTGTAGACTTTCCTTATTGATTCTTTCGACGTCTCGTTACGGTAGTACAATGGGATGGATTATTAGGCAGCTGGTTCAAATCCCGGAAGAAGCTTTTGGGCATGTCTCACCTAACCAAAGTTCGGTTATTTCCTGGGAACCACACTTTGTTGGGAAACCGCAGGCCACATTGGGAATGCCTCTAATCCTTGGGGGTTGTGTTTGAAACCGTCGGGATTATCACAAATAGGTAGCCAAGGAACATGTGGTACAAACATGAATGGTTTGTAAATTAGGTGCATTAAAACCACTGATTAAACCTCATTCATTGCTTACACTTGTGTTTCATCTCATATGGGGACTTTATAGTCGAGAGATATGAGAAAAACTCAAGTGAAAATTATGTTTTTGTGACGTTCGATTCAGACATTAAATCTGCCAACCATTCGTGTTTAAACCACGTGACTCCTTGGTTACCTATTCGAGATAATCCCAACAGTTTCTAACACGCACCCTCTGGTGAGTGAATATCACGTATTGTTGCGCAAAGTACTTGGGGAGCACATGCTCACCAACCAGACAATGTTTGGGTAAAACGCAGGCATTTTTGCTGAATGGAATTTGAATTTAATTTCATCCTGAATTTGGGTCCTAGGACATGGGAAAGTTATGTGAGCACATCGAATAGTGGGAGCACTTTCGCCCAATGGTATCGCAACCTCATGTCCACGGGATCACGTAGAAGCGACAAATTAATGGAAATTAATTTTCGGACAAAGAGATGCCAAATTCGTTTTCCACGCGCTCAGCACATGATTACAAAGCAAGCAAATCCAAATTACCTCAAGAATTACGAATCAATCTTTATTACTATATATCAAAGTTTTTCCCATCTATCTTACTTCCGCAAGAATAAGTACCATATTTTTCAGGCGAAGCCATTTTCACTGCCGGTGACCTACCATCCCTTCATCATGCCGAGTAACGAATGAGCTAAATGGACAGAACTCTCACTTTCAAAAATTTGGGGATTGAGAAAGTCACCATCATTTTGAGCATATCCAGGAAGGAATGTCCCTAAGAATGAAAAACTGAATCAGAAGGCTCAGTAAATCAACATCTACGTAATACCCTGAGAGTCTATGCGAGGGTGTGCGGCAAGGGGTGAAAATTACCATACATACACTACTGACATTCACCTCAGAGTTACTATGGTACCAGCGCTGGACTTTGTAAAGAGATACTTTTGAGGTCGTCATGCTTATGATCCTCAAATATCGCATTTCCCTGCCCTCTTTTTTCAACATATGTATAATACTATAATAATGTTCTTCTGTAAGTCCGAGGGTATTTTTTCTGTTGAATAACTGGAGTTTTTGCACAGTTGTGTTAATGATTTCTCTGCTGCATTTCTTATAAACTCATTAGAAACATCTTTGATTCTTGGAGCCTTATATATATTTCTAAGCTGTTGCGTAGAGCTTTGATCCCAATACTTATCGACTCCGTTTTCCTCTTCGATTACCTCCACACTGAGATTACTTCTAATAGTATAATAGCTCTAAACAACCCCCTCATCTCCTATCTTTATCTCAATGGCCAATTAAAAGTTTAATTTTCAGATAATAGCATGCAAAGATGCAGAAAGCTGTGTGGAAGAGCCAAAAAATTGAACTGCTGAGTATTATTCGTATTTCGACACCGTACACGGTATTTCTACAAGCAGAAATTTTAACTAATGCATATTGATATAAAGGAGCATTCTTGCATTCTTTGATCTTATCACATGGTAATCAATTACAAGCACGCTATGAATACTACGGCTTCATTTTTATCTCCGAGATAGGGGCGTCGCTTTTGTTTCTCATCAATCTTGCACCATTGCCTTGTTTTCTATCGGTCGTTATCTGAGCGGCTGAAGTCGAGCAATGGCTAATCCACTTCAATCAAAGGTATTTTTTGCTACCTATTATCGCTGCAGTCATTCAAACTGAAAATAAAAGATTGGTTGTGCACTATAGCGCCGTACCCAATCTGTTCTACTGTCTTACTACAGTGTCCTCAACACTCTAGATAGATTACTCGGAGCCTCAGCCTCTAGGATCTGATTTGAGCACGAAAACGGAAGTATATCAATTCAAAAAGTAACTCCTTAAAGAGCGCTACAGTCGGGACTCCGCAATCCACTCCTAATGTTGCGTGAAGGAGATCATTTAGCTGGCTATCAATGTATTTCCTGTCGAAGAGGATCCTATATTCTTCACAAAAATGAAATCAGCTTAGGATATAATAAAGCTTCAGGCATGCATGCAGCAAACCTAATGTTCAAAGACTTAGATTAGACTAAGGGAAACGGAAAATGAGAAATGAATAAGATAATCAGAGTAGAAATATGTACGTCCTCATTGTATAGAAAACCTACTTTCAAAACTGATGACAAGTGTTTTAAGGAGTTTCATAGATACTGAGATCGGTAACGTAAAATTGAAATAAGACGTCATGCTTATCCACTTTTTTGTTGACTGTTGAAAATTTATTAGAGGAAGTGGTATACAAAGAGTAACATGCAACATCTGCGGGGCAGTTTACAAACGATGAAGAGCTTCTACGACCAGATTGCTCAACATAAAACGTGTTAGATCAACGGAAATTCCTCATCCCTAATTGCAAGACATCAGACCGAGTCCTCCCACACCACCGAAATTAATTACAAAAGTTTACACCTAAAAGGAAAAGAACCTGGATTGGATGTCTTGGAGTAGTGGGAAATAATAAATCATAAAAAGTGGAAGGTCATTTAATTGAACGACAACACCTTTCTATCTCGCGGTTCCCATAGACTGGAAGATAGCAAACGCGACCTCAATTTTTAAAATCGACGATAGGGAACAGCCATGTAATTATAGACCAATATCATTAACGTCACTATCATGTAAAATTCTGGAGCATATAATAGTTCAAAGGATCAATAATGGGACACCTCGATAGCCAGGATTTATTGATAACAAACCAGAATGGGTTCAGAAAGGGACGGTCTTGCGAAACTCAAATAGGTCTTTTTGTTCATGATATTCTAGTTTCCGGAAAAGGTAACGTACAGATAGACGCAGCGTTACTTGACTTTAGATAAGCGTTTGACAAGGTTCCCCACAGTAAACTACTCGCGTAGTAAGCGTCATACTGGATAGACAGTAATATAGTAGGCTGGATAAGATACTTCATACATGAACGCGTACAAAGGGTGGTATTAGATGGTGTCAGCTAAGGCGAAGTGAAAGTTACATCGGGTGTTCCCCAGGGATGCGTGATAGGCCCAATTTTATTTCTTCTGTACGTAAACGACTTGAAAACAGTATTTAAAAATAGTAGGCTCCGTCTTCTTGCCCATGATGCAGTAGCGTATAAGGAAATTAGAAATGAAGAGGACAGTTAGTCTTTAGCTAAGGATTTAGATGCGATTGATGATAGGTGTGATAGTTGGAGGCTAGAATTAAATTTGAATAAATGCGTCGTATTGAACTTTGGGAAAAAGAATAGCTTTCCCCGTAATAATTATTGCATCAAAGAAAATAAAATATCTAACGTAGAATTTATTAAATACTTAGGCGTCACCATCACTGAAGACATGTCATGGGGGAAACACATCAGGGAAATAACTAGTCTAGCAAACCGTAGATTAGGATTAGTAAAAAGGGTTCTAGGCAAATGCGATGAGAGAGTACGAGAAAGAAGCTATTTTACACTTGTCAGGCCTCATTTAGAATATGCCGCTAGTATATGGGATCCCTCCGAGGAATGTATGATAAAACAATTAGAGCGTGTGCAAAGGAGATCCGCTAGATTTGTTAAAGGCCGTTATGATAATTGCATAAGTGTTCCGAGTTTAATAGAAGAACTAGGATGGTACTATCAGAACGCAGGTTAAAACTTAGGCTACACCTTTTAAGTAAATTCGAAACCGATTCGTTCACAGATGATATTAGATATATATTTTAAGAACTTCTGCGTATTATGCTAGGTTTGATCAGATTAACAAGATTAGAGAGATAGATTGTCGTACCGATAGATTTAAAATGTAATTATTCCCGCTTAACATAAGAGAGAACAATAGGCAGCGTAGCAAAGGGGTAGGTGAAATATAGTCAGAGTAGTCTGTAGTGCGTGATGCATGTAGTAACAACCAATAATCCTTTTCTTATTTCGTAGATACTAACCATCTAGCTGCATGTGACCCTATTATCTAGCATGTCTCCAAAAAATATCCTAGCTGCATGTCAATAGTCCATATTTGGTGATCTTCGCCCCCTACCACACCCTCGTGGTGGCTCGCAGGGTATTACGTAGATGTAGATCTACATCTACAAAACACCCTCCATTAAGGTGTGTGGCATGGGGTGGGTTCACACCAAACATGCATTACATATCATCCATAAAAATATTAGTAGCAATATACTAGTTTAAACTTTATAGTTTAAAAAAGATAAAAATAGCGAAGCAAGCATGCTAAAACACGCTGTTAATTGGGTTGGCGTAAAGTCCTTATACCACCATACAACTACCTATGCTATCCACTGATACATTCGTATTTATAGTATCGGATATATTTACAGTTATTCAAATCACTAATTTTACGAGGAAAGAAGGACAATTTGAATTTGTCAGTTCGGCAATCAATTTCTCTAATAAAGTGATTATGGTCCAGTCTAAGATAGTAAGTTGGAGTACGTAAAATATTTTAAACGTTATCAGCAAAAATATTTAACTTTTTTTAGGAACTGAAAGAAATTTATTTGAGAGATTAAGTCTAAATTTAAACCTGTCATCTGACAATGATTCCCATTTTAGTTCATTTAATAGACTGATTACGATAATATCGTTATCATACCGTCCCTTTATAAATCTGGCCGATTTTTGCTGCACACGTTTAAGTTCGTTATTTAGGCCTATTTCATGAGGATCCCATAAACTGGAAGCGAATTCCAAATAAGGTATAACAACAGAAAAAACTTATGAGAGGCATTCACCTCTCATACCAACTTGCATTATATTTCTCTGTGCAATTATATCTCCAACCCCTATTCTTTGCGACCTATCCAACGACTCCCTATCCCTTCCCCCCTTCCCGTTAGCCCATCCACCTAATTACATAACCCACAATCCGCCCCAATTTTCCATATGCCTACCTCACCACCCATCCCACGCCCGAGTAAATTAAACTTTCCCTTACATTTCCCTCCCCTTCGGAGGGTATAAATATCCGATGAAGACGACCATATTCTTAAGGCTGCTATACACGATACATTTTATTGAACAATCGAGTGTATGAAGATGAACGATATTGTATGTATGTCTGAATGGAATAAGACCAGTATCTATTTTCCGTTGAGTCATTCAGACATTCGAGCAAGCGTACACTCAATTTTCTACTTCACATGGTACAATTTTCCTCATACAAACGTTTGTACAGGAAATTGTACAAAAAAATGTACCGGGTAAAACAGCCTATACACTTGAAAACGGCATAGAGTTCCGAAACGCGTAGTGTGTGCATCATATCTATATATATAAAAATGAATGTATGTGTGTGTGTGTGTGTGTGTGTCCTTTATGCATTACTACACCTATCAACGGATCGCCATGAAACTTTGGGAAGTTGTTGAGTACATTCCCGGAAACAGGACTACGGAATCGATATTTCAATATCGATACTTTATCGATATAATATAGCTAAAGTATCGATAAATCGATACATTATTGATACAAAATTGAGGTGAAATTATTTAGTTTTTTTAAAGGAATGTATCGTTACAATATCGATACTGTATCGAATGTATGTAATGTGTTTATCCTTTACGCATTACTACACCATTCATCGCATCGCCATGAAACTTTGGAAAGTTGTTGAGTACGCTCCGCGAAGGTTTCTATAAAATGGATAATTCAATATCGATACTGTATCGATACAATATCGATAACATATGGATACATCGATACATTATTGATACAAAATTGAGGTGAAATTATTTAGGTGTTTTTTTTCAAAGTTTTATAAAGTATCATTACAATATCGATACTGTATCGATACAATATTGATAACTTCATGCATTACCACAACATTCATCCAATTTCCATGAAGCTTTGGTTAGTTGTTTTGTTCACTCCATGAAGGTTTGTACAATATCGAGAATACAATATCGACACTGGAGACGGGATGTGCATCCCATTGAACTTGCAATTCATTGAAACACTCACGTGCAACATATTCAAATCATCAGGCATGGGACAAATATTTCAGAAATGCCAACTTATTGCTTGGGATGAATGCACAATGGTGCACAAAGCATCGCTCGAGGCTCTGGATCGATCATTGCAAGATTTCCGTGGATTCTTGAGACCATTTGAGAACGCATTAATATTGCTTGCACGACATTTCAGGCCACCATTACCTGTAATTCCTCGATTGACACTAGCGGATGAAATAAATGCTTGCCTGAAATATTCTACTTTGTGACGACATGTAAAGGCGTTAAAATTATTACAAATATGCGTGTCCAGCTGCAAAACAATCGATCAGCTGAGATATACTCACATAAATTGCTGGAAATTGGGAACGGAAAGGTGGCGGTTGATCTGACTTAAGGTAAAATTCATTGCCTCATAAATTTTGCAATTTAGTAACGTCAAAAGAATAGATGGTTGAAAAAGTATTTCCCAATATTCAAATCAATTATAAGGATCACAATTGGCTAAGTGAACGAGCTATTCTTGCGGCCAAGAACAAAGACTTCTGCGAACTAAACTAAAATATTATTCAGTCTAACAGTCTAAGAGACGCAGGCACATATGTACAAGACCGTCGACGATGTTGTGGAAGCAGATGATTCAATTGGTTATCGAACGGAATTTTTGAATTCACTCGATCTGCCAAGGATGCCACCGCACGTACTGAAATTGAAAATGGCGTGCCAATTATCGTGTTGCTAAATATCAACCAGCCAAAGCTTTGCAACGGCACGCGGCTTTCAGTAAATAAATTAATGAGCAACGTCGTAGAATCCACAATCTGGACAGGAACTTTCAAAGGCGAAGATGTCCTCATTCCTCGCATTCCTATGTATCCAACAGACATGCCATTTCAATTTAAGTGATTTTATTCCCAATTCGATTGGTATTTGCATTCACCATCAACAAAGCTGAGGGCCAATCTTTAGAACTATGCGGTTTAGATCTAGACACGGATTGCTTCTCACATGTACGTGTATTTTGTTGCGTGTGTGTTGCGTGTTCTACGTGTATGTTGCGTGTTCTAGAGTCGGCAAACCAAACAATGTCTATATCTGCACAGACAATGGAACAACAAAATATATTGTATACCCATAAGAATTGTGAAATTAAACATACTATAAACGTGCGCTTTCCATTTAACCAGATTGAGCCACAGCAACGCGTGGCCGGGTCAGCTTGTATTAAATAAAACAAGTGGAAAAATACGAGATCTTATTTTCATTTTGCCTTGTCATGATGAACCACGAAATTTCGCCGGAAACGGTTATTTTTTTGTACTGAGATGGGTAACTAAAGAGTACGTTTAATCCTAAATGAAAACAATTTTATGCACTACTGTCGGAGAAATTGAAAGAGGAGAGTTGAGACTTTCAGCAGAATTTCAAATCGCATGAGACTTACGAGAAAATGATTGCTTTAGATAGTCTGAGTGATTGTCCGGAATATGAGGAGATGCTCCAAAACATGCATCGGTAGAACCACTACGCATGCAAGCCCTGAAGCAATCACAGTAACGACTGTGAAAGCTTGCAAGAAAAAAAAATACTAGCTAAGAAGTTGATGAGTAAAACAATTATACACCCAGTTATACAGCACGGTTGATTCCACCGTAAGCAACGATCAAGGAGGGATTGTGATTGATGCAATGGCAGATGCTGTTATGGAAAATACCGATAACAGATCTCAGTGACAGACAAGGTAAGACAGCGCAAGTAGGCACTAGAAAATGCCAGTAAAGGTATTAACGTTCGTAGACATTTAGGTAGCATTGTATTGAGCTAATACTCAATCTTGGTGTATCCAGACAAGAAAAAGCAGAACATGATAAATTTACTAGACTCGGCATGATATAAACCCATTACTGATGAATAAAATAATGAAAAATGGCGATCCCAATATTTATTCCAGAATATATTACGGTATAAAGGGAGAGAGGGTGTCAACACCCTGGAGTTAATGATGTCACAAGGCAAGGGACAAGGGAGGGGGGTTGGGGAAGATGCCCTCAAGGAGGGGACCCCGCCAAGGATATTAGAAGCGCAGCCGAATTTCGAGGCCACCTCACTAATTATGCTTTTTAACGGTGTTCATCTTGAAAGCAAGCATCGTGCGTGGCGTCAGTAAATGCCTGATTGCATTACGATTGCGCAATGCTTAGATATATATTGATGCCCAACTTTTTTCTTGAGAGCTTAATGTTTACTGTAAGGCACCCTCAGGGCTACCAAAAACAGTACATTCCAAACAAAAATACAAAACAGCAGCATAAACTTTCCAACAGGCAAATTTGTTGTACAGGAATCCAATCAATGCTCTTCTAAACTAAACAAACACTGAGGATTAGTTCCTCCTACATTTCTATCGACAGTGTTGAAACACATTTAAAAATATTTAGATTAACGCAATTATAACCAAAAATTCTTTATTACTATGTAGATACTAACCAGCTAGCTGCATGTGACCCTATTGTAAAATACGATTCCATTACAGGTGTCATATCAATAGTTCATGTTTGGTCACCTTCACCACCTGCCACACACCCTCACGGAGGCTTGCAGGGTATTGTGTAGATGTAGATGTCCTCCTAACAGGAAGCTTTTGCAGACGCTCGCCAAGGGTAGCGAATTCGTATCCCGCCGAGGACATGGATGCTATGTTCAGCGTTAGTTTTATATATTAAGCTAGATGTGCGATATAACCTTATACCTACTATGGGATCCGTACGAGGAAGGTATAATAACGGAATTAGAACTGTGCAAAGGAGATCAGCAAGATGTGTTACAGGCCGTTCTGATAATTGTATTAGTGTTACGAGTTTAATATATGAACTAGGATGGAAATTACTTCCAGACTGCAAATTAAAATTTACGCTAAAACATTTTAAGTAACATCGAAGCTGATGTATTGCAATCGACGTAAGATATGTATTAAGAACCCGAGCGTATCATGCTGGATTTGATCAGATGAACAAGATAAGAGAGAGAGGTTGTCGTACCGATAGATTTCAAATATTATATTTTTCCTTCGTACCATAAGAGAAAACAATAGGCAGCATAGCAAAAGGTTAGGTAGGTAAATAGATTTTGGAGTAATCTGTAGTGCATTATTACTAATGTATGCGTGCTGGGGATATGTAGATAAAGATATTCAGTGAAAACCTTTCTAACCAGGAATCAATTCGTAAATTTGTAGACGCTTACCATTTAGTGGCACGTGGCTACTATACGTAACTTTTTTTACTGTAGTAGTATTATTGTGTCTTTTATTCGCATGCCAGTGATGAATGTATGGTGGTTATCGCCCCCTGCCACACACCCTCGCGGTGGCTCGCAGGGTATTACGTAGATATAGTTACGGTATAGAGCATGAAAATTCAACAACCTCAGTGTATTCATGGAGTCCTTGGTCCAAAGGATAGGTGACACAGGAAACTAGATGAACTCTCAACGTCGTCTGAGACAACATTGAAGAAACTTAATAAACAGCCTAGTCATCACTAAGTTTTTCTTTCCATTAGTTATTAGCTAGCTACTGAACAAAGGCGGAGACACGGCAGAACGTTGGCCAGGAAATTACTTTTTTGGTAGTAATTTCATGCGTATTTTCCCTTATTTCTTGGCAATATTAAGATGTACTTAAATTTACAAATATTGTAATGGACACCGCTCTATCGGTTGGTCATAAAATCAACATCCGATGTTCACCAGAAGTGGGCTATTCAGAACGGAAGTTCATTTTTTTCAAACAGAACATGCAAATATTTTTCTCAGATTCGGATTCTACGCTGAAAAATACGTAACTTTTGCTTGAAACATTTTTGGTAAAATGTGGGTTTTGAACTTTAAGTGACCTCTAAATTTGCCGAAACCGGTACTTGGTACTGAAACTACGCATTTGCACGTCGTGACCTTGAAATCGGATTCTGCGTTGTATATCGTGGGATTGATTCAATAAATGATAAAAAAACGACCACTGCACTTCCGTTAGGAGCGGAAGCGGGGCGGACTTCCATCCGGAAGTGGACCATCTAGACCGGAAGTAGACTTAGGTGGGTATGATAGGCATAAAAACGAAAAAAAATTATAACTTTATTAATACATAAGTGCTCAATCTTCAATGATGAAATAAAAAACGAAAAAAAAAATAACTTTATTAATACTTCAGTGCTCAAAATGAGCTCCACCTTGAAAAAAACAGGTTTCAATTCATGTTTGGAAATTATTTACCGCCCGTCTAATTTCGGATGCCTCAAGTGACTGGACTGATTGTTGGATTCTTTATATCATATTTGCTTTGTAAGTTGGGCGATCACGGTATACTAAATCTTTAATTCTCACCTATTAATAATAATCTAAAACTATCAGATCTGGAGATCTTATGGCCGGACGAATGTACGTTTAAAAGTAATGGGTCGGTAAATACTTGGAATTTCCGCTACTGGGCACCGAAGAATCCTCATTGGCTGAGGACCGTGGATAAACAACATATTTGAAATCATAGGTCCAGTTTTTTTTAACACTCTAGATAGTAATCGCTACGTTCAATTCCTAGAGACAGATACACCAACTTTATTAGAAGACACGCATCCTGATTTGCGCCTGAATATGTGGTGAACTCATCAGTACTTTGTCTCAAATAATTCTAGACAAAAATATAGAATCCAGCACACTAACAAACCTATTCCGCTCACCCCGAAACACCGCTTTTCTTTCCCGAAGCACGGAGAAGTGTCCAACGCCACTTTCGCCGGCATTTCCCTCGCTCCTCACAACCTGTGACATCCACCTGTCCCACGACGAACTCCATTAGCGCCCGTTCAGTGGTCCACTAATTAATTCGCGTTTCCGACGATGCCGGCCTGCGAAATCCTCGCTAACGGTTTCACCTCTGGGCGGCCTTGGAAAGTAATTCATTAGCTGCCACGCCTTCAACCCCGTGACTTTCTCATTACCGACAGTTTTAACTTGGTATCTCGTCCCCGAACTGGGATGTTGCCATGGTAATTCCTATTGCATAACACGTTTTTCTTCCACGTCCCGCTTAAGGTGGCTCCACCGAATTATGAAGTAGATGTCATTTTTGTGAAAATTTCAGGGCATCATTTTTTGGCCCTTCTATCGACTGACAATAGAATAATTTGGCCTTTCCATAATATATTTGAAGAAAAAAGACGTTGAAAATCAGATATATTATACGTGGCTATAGGTACGGCAGAGCATGGCTCTTGCAGTAATATTTGCAGATTAATCATGTAAAGAGAAATGTCGTTTTGACGAAAAAACTAATACAAGATGCGCAACTGTATGTATAATTTAGCATTGTAAAAGAAGTTCTCGCCTTATCGCACTTGTTTAATTGATATTAATAAATCTTTGGTGGAAAAAAAGCATTAAAGCCTTAGTTACATGAAAGTGGCGCTACAGTATGTTGTTATCACTGGCAACGGTAATTGCGACGGAACGTGCTTACAGGCTTATTTACCGACTTAATTTAGGAATATGCCTTACCAAGGTCTTTCTTATATTTTTCATGTAATTTTGATATTTCATTGTTTATTGATATGATGTAATTAATATCAATGCCTCCAAATGATAGCGCGTCATTGTTGCCGAACTATTTCCAAAAATACGAATATTAATAAAATTCAAAACAAAGAGTTGTATTTGCAAATGAATAGTTTAAAACTAAGTAAGTAAATATTTATCCTGTTTCATAATACGTATTAGCGGGATTGAGTATGTATTCTCACGTTGTAAATTAAACGTGGCAACAACATTTCAGCCATGTTTCGAAGCCAAATAGAGTTAAAAGAACTTGTAAAAAATAGAATCCAAATACAACACGCTATATAATAGCATACTCATATAATATTGTGTTTGCGTTATCACCCCATGGATGATTTTCCACATAGGTGTTATGGTAAACCTCTGGTTTTCTGAGTCTGGGTCGGTATTTATTCATTAAATAACATAGCTCTTTTACGGGATATTGAATCGCGGAGTCACGGTGGAACCTCCTTAATACATAATTATGTCTTTTGACTTCTGACTAAATTACATAGCAGGTTATCTCAGCCAATACCCAAAACGACTGCATCAAGAATTCAATATTAATAAGTTTTCCTTCCAAATGCCCAAATTTATATGCACAGTAGTTCTACTATCATCGGTTAATAATCCTAGGATTGGTTTGATGCAGCCCTTGACTCGATTCTCCTATCAGCCAACCTCTTCATATTAACGTAATTCTTCTCTTTTACATCCTTCATAACTTGCTCCACGTACCTCATATGAGAGCTACCTTTTCCATTCTTCCCGTTCACTTTCCCCTTGACGATTGCCTTCATCAGTCCATCATGTCTCATGATGCGGACGATTAAATTGTCCCCTCCTCTCAGAATTTTCTCAGAATTCTCCTCTCAGGATTTTCAGAAAATTTCTCTTTTCTCCCACTCTCCTTATGACTTCCTTATTAATCACTCCGTCGATCTCTATTTCATACATCTCGCATACGAGGCCTGCTTTTTCAATTATTCCCGTTCACTTGACCTTCAACGATTGTCTTCATTAGGTCATCAAGTCTTAAGGTATGTCCGATTAAGTTGTCCCGTCTTCTTTTTAGAGTTTTCAGCAGACTTCTCATCCCTCCACCTCTCTTCGAAAGACTTCTTCGTTTGTCATTCGGTCGATCCATTTTATTTTCACCATTCTTCAGTAGCACCACATTGCAAGTGCTTCCAGCTTTGATTTCTCTGCAGAATTCAACCTCCCGATAGAAAACATTTATTTAAAAAATACATCCATTTACGCCTTATTACGCTTTCCTCTGATTTGGCGTTATACTTCGATCAATCTCACACCGCATTCCCCTAACAGATAGCGTTGTCCTTCAATGGCATCCAGAAGCAAAAAATAAGCCTAATTCCATTCCATGGAGATAAGGGAGACATAAATATAATTTTCATTTTGAAGATTTCCACCCAAGGTCACAAAATTATCGCACACCTGCAACTAAAGTTTTCGACAGGAGAGTAAACAAGATGGTAAATAATTGTAGAATGCTTGCAGTGCACAATTGTAAACATTCAAAGAAAAAATCATGTAGACATTACCGAAACAGTATAAATTTTGACCGGAACGATGGTAAAAGTGTTGAAAAAACACTCGTGAGTGAACATGAACACCAGAGAAAAATAATGCAGTCCTCCAAATATGATCCAAATTTGGAAACTCTGGCACATGCGGAATAAGACAAGTATAAATGGCTGTTGACAACGAAAGGAGTCTATTTACACTTAACTCCATCATAGCAATGAGGAATAAATAGTTTCAGAACCTGGTGAGGAGTATGCTGCTGTGCAATAGCGAAAGATAACAGAGGGGTAAGTAAAGAGTAAATTACTTGAGGGTTCCGAGATTTAAATGTATGCGTGCATGACCAAGTTTAAATGAACAGAGGGGTTTAAAGAACTAGGAGATTTGAGGAAAATAGATGAAGAGCGGAGGAATACATTAAAACGAAGGTGACACGCACCGCTTGGACAACTGGACACCGTACTAGAAAGGATTTAACTGTTAAAAATGCGGAATAGAACGACCGAGATTGGTATGCGTGAGTAGATAATAGAGGACTTGGGATACGGATGGGTTTTTGGAGGCCAAGAGGATTGGAGAGGAAAGAGGAGAGAGAATAAACCATTGGCAATTGGGAAGAGAGATTCTTTGATGGAATACACACGAATCCGAGATGAAAAAATCTAAAATCTGAGATAAAATAATTGAATGTATTCTTTTTTGCATTAATTGCAATTTTATTTCTTTCCTCACAGAAATCTTGTAGTTCACTCGAAAATTTTGTCAAGAAATTAATTCTTAACTTTTGATTGGGTAATTGCAAATTCTGAACGGAACTATCTATCCTTTTTTTCCCTTCTCCTTGGAACCTCCGTCCCCCCCCCTCCCCCCTCCAACTCCCACCCATTCTCACTGCTAGCACAGTTTAAAAAGCAATATGTTACGTCGAAACATTCCTGATGATGTCACAACTGTTCGATGAAATCTAATCGTACAATAAGCATTTTTAAGTGTGGAAGTGTTCCTGGTTACATAACACCCTAGTATGAGGCGTGACTTCGTGGAATTTGCTAGAAATTATTAATGAAAGGAGTGAAATAACGAAGTCACTCCTTAAATGTATAATGCTTACTGGAAGGGTTGTTTATTATGCCCTAGTCAATTCGAGGTTGCAGTACCGGATTGAATGCTGGGGAGGAAATCCCGGGCTAATATTAGTCCATTACAAGTATCTCGAAAAAGAGTGTTAAGGGTAATGACAAGAGCCTCACCCACAGCGCATTCCTTCCCCATATTTAAAAAGATGAAAATTTTACCTCTAAGGCATTTGTTTGTGTATAAGGTTTTAAGAATTTTTTAACCGTTGTGGTGAACATGTAAAACATAGAATTTATACCCTACGAACTAAATGCAATACTGTTATACCTACACCAAAAAATGAAATTTTTCGTCAATCATTTCTGTATCTTGGTCCAAAATTATTTGCTGCCTTACCTGTAAATATTATTGGTGTTGACAAAGAACGGACTTATTTTAAAAATGTGAAGGAGTGGTTATTTGAAAAAAAAAAAAAAGAGGTGGAATATTTGCTCAAAAGAAATGAGTGATAGTTATTATGTAAATTGTTATATAATAGTCGTTAAGTTCCAATTTATATTAATGAATAGTGAGTAAAAATTGCTGTTTTTTCTGTCTTTTTCCAATTATGTAATCATGTTTGCTGAAGAGTCGGTTAACCCCAAACAGGATATTATCCTAAGGGGAACCAATGCCCCTCAATTTTGGCATAAGTAATGCTCAATACATTTTGTGTAATTTGTCATTCGAATGGCAATAAATAAAATTAAAAAATATAAAATAAATTCCACCAAGATACAACTGAAGCTGTTTCATTTGTCTCTCTGTAGTTTTTATTAAAGCGCGTCCGTTAAGAGCTGGCATATTATGACCCAAGGTTTCCTTTACACCCTTTCCTACCTATTCCATCCTCATAGCACTACTTCCGATCTGAAGAGTCCTTTTAGTACAGGATAGACTTGAAATCACAGATATGAAAAATGCCTCATTTCGGGCGGTTGACAGCCAAGTTGGTATAGAACGTAAGGGAAATCTTCGCCGGTAGGAGAAAAGGATGATCACCACCCACACTCCTCCCCCCCCTTTCCTCTCCCTCCCCCCTCCCCCGCCCCAGAACGCACCCCCGCCCCCGCCTTCCCTCGACGAAGGTCTCCCCGCGGGCCTTAAAGGAAGCCGCAACCGCCTCCGGCCCCTCAATGCCCGTCGACCCACGCCGAAGCGCTACGGATTCGAAAAGTCAGTGACGACACAAGGGAAGATAAAGAAATCGACGCATTCAGATTAAGATCTACAGCCTTCTTCTACGATCCCCTTCAGGTCTATCTTCAGATCAGTGCTGCCTGAGAGGCGGAGAGCTAGCGGGCGACGGCCCACACAGTGAGCTACGAGGAGGCGGAATCACACGAAGACATCCAAGTGAGAGAGAAAAACAGCGAGCATCCACAACGGTGACCGGGATACCTCCAGGGTAGCAGGGCGGCCTGCCTTGCGCTGGTCCTTGGTTTAAGAACTCCTGGCGCAGAGGATACTTACATCGATAACGCCCTCATTCTCTCGGAATCGTGAAGGAGCATCCCCTTCTTTCTCCCTCTCCAACACAACGATTGCTGTTTGTGGATTGATTCCGGAATATCGTGAACTTTCCAAAGCACCCTCCCCCGTGGTTCAAAGGGAGGGAGAGATCTAAGAGCCCGGAGAGTCCTTCTGGAGACCGAGGATGGCTCCGGAGACGCGGTTCACCGTGAGGAGGGTGTCGCGCGACGCTGCGCAGGTGGCAATGCCGGGTGTTCCCGAGCACGGCACCCTGGAGATGGTGACGACGGGCACGGTGATGCCCGGCCTGGGAGTCGACCTGACCCCGGTGCGGCGGCAGTCGCAGATGACCATCGAGGCCCTGCCGCGCCTCGACAACTACCGGAACATGGCCTCCGTGCAGGCGGCGCACCGACCCAGCCTCGGGGAGCTCCACGGCGAGGAGAAGATTACGGGGGACGTTGAGGACGACAAGGAAAAGGTGAGGACATCGACCGCCTCAAACTGGATTAAAGTGGGGTCATCTTGCACGGGATCCTCGCGGCAGAAAGCTTAGGTCGTTGGCGCCCTCACAGATAGATCACACTCACTCGGTGATTCAACCCGAAATTTGTTTTTTGATAGGTGAGAGTAGAGCTCACCCCGTACTTAGCCAATGGCGTGTGAAATTCACACATTCAGGGTAGGGGGGCCAGTTCCTTTCCCTGGGCC
This sequence comes from Platycnemis pennipes, assembly GCA_933228895.1. Taxonomy (NCBI): domain Eukaryota; kingdom Metazoa; phylum Arthropoda; class Insecta; order Odonata; family Platycnemididae; genus Platycnemis; species Platycnemis pennipes. The sequence continues at coordinate 18,026,297 of OW121856.1, forward strand.
ACCTGCGATTTCCTACGAAGTTATGACACGCAGAGAATCGAATCGCGAGGATTTTAGATCGGGGTGTCCATAAAGGCTCTTGCCCGGGATTTGAACCCGGCACCCTCCGGTGAGTAGCCTAGTGCTCTACCCATTAGGCCACCACGACCCCCCACAGATAGATAGAAAGTGGAAAAGGAGAATCTGTATACCCTTTAAAACTCGTAATTGAGGTTTTATGACGAAAGCAGAAGTGATACCGTATTTGAGAATATAAACATGGCCCAGCTATCAACATTATTCCCATATATCAACAAAAATATTAGCCCAGTCATATGGGTCTACGGTTCCATCCGAAGGACCGAGCACTGGACTTGTAGAGCTCTCTGAACTGTAATTAAGCGGACCCCGGTATATCACTGAAGACCCTTAACCAGGGATCTCTTCAAGAACTGGGGAAGGGTCAAGAAAAAAGCAATGTCGGCACTAGCCTTCTTTTAACAAAAGCTCACTGTGCAGTGGGTCTTTGTTTAAAAACCGACGAACTGAGCAATGCTCTCGTTCGTTGCGCTTAGTGCCCTAGTGAAAAACGGTACACAATTGGAAAATCTCTGCCATGTAGAGATTCAAATCCGGGTCCTCTAGGTGGTGAGCAGTATTCTATCTTTGATCGTACAATTTCACACATAGTATTTTCTGGAGGCTCACTTTTCATCGCTCAATTATTCCAACGGTGCGCCGCTCACTTATCACAACCGAGTGTTCTGACTTTCAAAAAGCACATATCACATCGTATGCAATCAATATGCTATCAATATAAGTTTGGAGTAAATATTACCAAACTAATCCATTCCATAAACAACACCAATGTATAAATAATAATTTTGCTGGTGTAAGTTTATTCGTAGATAATATCACGACGTTCAAAAAACTCTTGATATGTTTTAGAAAACAACGATAATAGGGACAAGTCCTTTACAATTGGGAAAAGTCTATGATTAATAGTATTTGCCATACTTTTTCATCATTTTTACATTCTTCCCATAGCCAAAAACTCCCATGAATGACAGAGAAGTTTTAAACTAATTACGCTTTCATTCAAGTACTCTAGTACTCACTGCTCGAGAAGTGCACACATCAATATACATTAAAAGTATTCCCTTTCGGTTTCCCGTTTAAGTCCTTTCTATACAAGATGTGTGTACGCAGCTTATTTTAAGGAGATACAGCCGGTGTCAAAACACATCGAGTTGTGAAAGATATGGGAAGCGTAGGAAATACACGAGTAGTTTTGAATACTTTAAAAATATTGTGCACTTAAAAGCAATTTGCAGCTAAATACCTCCAACATTCAACTCCATGAAAAGTGATTCAAAAAGACAGGACTGATTCAACTGATTGGAATGCAAAACACGAATGTCAACGCCAACTTATGATATTTTGACAGAAATCAAAAGCATTATTTGTAAGACTGAAATATATGGGCCCTTTTCCCTTTATTTTTCTTCATTTCGTTAAGCACTCGAGACTTCTGACGTTTCAGAACCATGAAAGTAGGTTGCATTCAAGACACCATTGGGTCCTGTTTAAATTCTAAATTTCAATATATATTTTACGAAGTCAAGTGGTTTTGGTAATAATGAGCTCATCATGACGTTTCGGCTCTTAGATATCCGTAAGAAAGGTGATGTTATTGCATTGATAAGACGCATCGTAATTACAAAAAAAGTATAAATTATCGGAAGGAAGCGAGATTTTTTGAAGAAGAGGATCGACCAAAGAATATTATAAGAACTATCCGCATTTTTCAGGACTTAAATCCGGCCCACTCCAGCAGCGACAAAGATTTTTAAATGGCCTGACGTCCGCTAATTGAGCGGATAGTAAGGAAACACTTCATAATATTTCACAATCACGAGTTCGTCTTTCCGTATTCGAAAAAAACTTTTTACAGGTAAATATTCACGGGACAATTTTACGGGCCGCTGCTCTATGCGTTACCAAGAATGATTTACCCTCTCAGGAAAAATCATTATAAAACAACCAAATCGATACAACATGATCACAGTATTGCTTTATGAAATATTTAAGATGAAATTCTAACAAGATTTTCAATATTTTTGTGTCCCTAAAAATTTTCTTGCGCAATCATGGTAGCATCACTCAACCAAATATGATGTCTAGATAACCATAAATTAAATTAAGGGGGATCGGGTTGGTGTGGTGGCTCGGTTACTGGCCTCCCAACCCGAGAGCTCGGGTTCGATTCCCGGGAGTGGTGGATCTTTACAGCGGAGCTCCTGAAGCGGAGACCAGCGGCGGTCTTTTCAGGAGCTCTCCTAGTGGAGGGCATTTCAGGTTCAGTGCTCCGTCCGTCGGATGTGACGTTAAGCCGTGGTCCCCTTGGCGCCTTTCGTTAAGAGTAGGCTAATGCCGATGCCGGGTTTCTCTCCACTGACCATTACCTGAAATGTTCCCGTCATCAGCAATATATCCACCGGTCCTAAAATGACGCAAATCACCTCAGTTGTCGCTCGCCTCCATGAATTCTGATTATTGTTGATTCTGTTCTCTTCGAATCCTAATCAGTACCTACTGGAAATGCGCTACTTGTTCCATTGTGTGATTTTCAATAGCATTTTTTTTTTTGCTAGATGGTTCCTTAAAAACGCTATTGTTTTCCTTTTGGCTGATGATACTTTTAGGCCATAGGAGGCCGTTTTCCATCACCATTCTCAAGGAATTCAGGTGAACATGAATATTGATCGGCCTTCTCGTATTTCACTCAGTAATATTAATCAATCAAAACTTCTTAAAATGTTTCCAAGGCTTGCAAGGCTTTCAATGTCTTTAATGGCCGTATCAACTTATTCAGCAAAGAAAATGACGGATTTTAGACGATTTAGCGACTATTGTTGACGATTTTCACGCCGTCTATCACGAGCTCTTAATTTTAACACATCAACCCCTTGTTCAAAGACATCAACCATACCTAAGGCGATATTCGAGCCAAGAATTAGTTACTAACTGCTAACTAATATTGATAACTTAATTGAAACATGTTAGATATGTATTCACGGGACACGTGCAACTAAGTGGTTAGTATGTGCATATTAAGGTAATAATTATAGTTTAGCCAGACATTTCTTTAAGTAGGTACAATCATTTATATTTCCCAATCATGAAGGTGTTACCAATGCTAAGTCATGCTTCATGCACTATGACTACTCTCATAATATTTCACCTTCTTATCTCTCATCTATTATATTCTCATATGGTGCGCGGGAAATATAATATTTTAAATTTATCAGTATGGCATCTCTCTAACCTTAATCATCTGATCATAGCTAATAGCATAGAACTATCTTAACATAGTTCTCATGACATTGGCAAACAGATCAGTAAGTAATTTACTTGCACTGAAACTTCGTTTCATTATCCTCTTTTACACCAATAGAATTGTAATATGAATGAATGAAAGAGCATAAGGTTAATTGAAAATCTTCCTATGACAATGAGTGGTCCAAATATAAAAACAATAGCAATGACGTGGATGCTGCACTATGACAATGATCCCAGGGCTGTCACTATACGCCCGGTTTCTGGCTAAAAAGGAAATAGCCGCGGTGCCCCGGCCTTCACTCTATCCAATATTAGTCCATGAGACAATTTTCTTTTACCGAAATTAGATTTCCATTTCGAAGGACGTCATTTTGGAACTAGAGTCAGCATTTAGAAACCTATGACGATTCACTTAAAGGAGGTATACATCGGTTAATTTATTGAATTACAGTGCATGCATCCATGAATTAGTAACAACGCAACTCTTAATTGCATGTAAATAGTGATGTTTGGTGATCTTCATCCCCTGCCACGCACCCTCGCGGTGGCTCGCTGGGTATTACGTACATATACGATATACAGCATTTGTAACAATACATATCGTATTAGGCAACATATTACGAGGGAGACTACACAAAATTGCTGCATTAGATGAAAACTTTTAACTACCATCGGAATGCAAATTTTATTGAAAATATGATGATGATGATGAAATATTTTACGGCTACTTTACGTAAATGATACTAAAATTAAAAACATTAAGGCAGTGTATAGGAAGGAAGTTTAACAAAGAATACCAATAATTCATATCAAACGTCGATCGAAATGTAAGAATATTTACCTTGTTATTTGTTACTTGTGACTAGTTCAAATAGTTATTTTTGATTCGTTTGATGTTTATGTTGATGGTGCATTTTTATTGTTGCTTATTTTAATTCATGAGCCTGAGCTGCGGATTTAACAAATATTTATGTAGAAATTTCTACTATTAAAGAAATAATTTATATACGCGTGTCGTCGACAGGTTTATGCCTGAGAAAACTGTATTGTTGCCATGAGAAATAAATAAAATAAAATTAATACATTTCTGCCACACCTCGCTTTGCTCAAATTATAATTATTTCGCTAAACGGCGTTCAATCTCCTTAGATTAGAGCAAGAAAGGAATCCGCGGAAGGGAACGGTACGGCTCGTTTGGGGTAGCGATACGAACCTCTAATACGGAGGTGAGAGGTCGGGCGACCGCTTCTGCGATGATTAATGAGTTTAGCGGAGGCGAGCGAATTAATGGCCCCCGAGGGATGGTGGTGACGATTAGTGTCTCCGCTCGCCGCGCGAGGGTACCTGGCGTGATTTCTCCCGCGGCCGTGACGTCACGAGGGGACGTAATTAGCGTCCGCGCCGGCGCTTGGCGTTAATGACCTTGGGCAGTGCATCGCGCACCAGGCGCCGACTGCACCGGCCGCGACACTCTTTTGTTTCAGTCCATTAATTAATGAGGCAGTGAGCTTCGGGGACGCATCGCTGACCACCGACGAATAGGAGAGGAAAAAAAACAGGAAGTGTCCATCACATTGCTTCATCATCCCTTCAATAATGAAAGCATACTTTTAGTGCTGCATCTGTAGCATTGGCCTCTCATTTAAAGGGCAAGGGTTCGGCCGAGCGAAGAGAAAGGCAATATTTATACAAAGAGTACCTGGGAAATGTGATGAGAAGACAAAAGAGCGATGTACTTTTCACCAGCTAGGCCCCATCTTGAGTATTCAGCCAGTGTTTGGGATCTTAATGAATTAGGTTTGATCAGAGAAATAGACAGTGTACAGCGTAGAGCAGCTAGGTTTGTTAAAAGGTGTTACGATAGGTTGAGTAGGGTTTCAGATTTAATACAAGAATAAGGGTGGGAATCATTATCAGAGCGTAGGTTAAAGTAAAGATTAAATCTATTAGAGAAATTTCAATCGGATAGCCTTACTGAAGATGTTAGGCACATATTAAAAAACCAGCGTATTATGCTAGATTCGACCAGATAAATAAGATTAGAGAGATAGATTGTCGTAATGATAGATTCAAAATGGCATTTTTCCCCCGTACTATAAGAGAACCGAATAGGCAGCATAACAAAGGGATAGGTAGGGGAAATATTTTAGAGTAGTTTTTAGTATATGATGCATGTATTAATCCCTTAAATACTATAGATGCTAACAATCTAGTGGCATGAGACCCTATAGTTGCTTGTTTGCATGTTAGTAGTGCATGCTTGGTGATCTTCACCCCCTGCAACACACCCTCATGGTGGCTTGCAGGGTATCGTGTATATGTAGATGTAGATATACCGGCAACGGCAGGTGGTATTTTTCATGGGGATTACCCACTAGCGGAGGGCTCTTAATTACTGTACATACCGATTTCATCAGGGAGTCGAGGTAGCCTAGTGGATAGAGCGCTGAACTACCGACCAAAGGATCCCACGTTAGAATCCCGGGAACCTCCGCCTCAGCGTAGCTCTAAGACGCCTTACGAAAATACACCTAATCAATTGGCGATGAATATGGATTAAAAAAAAAGAAAAAAGTCTTTGTGTACACCCCCACCTAAAATCCTTCCGATTCCATTTTCTGCGTGTCCGAACTTCCTAGGAATTAGCAGGTGGCCCAGGGAAAGGAACTCGCCCCCCTACTCTGAATGTGTGAATTTCACACGCCAACGGCTTAGTACGGGGTGAGCTCTGCCCACACCTATCAAAAACCAACCTACGGAGTGAACACTGATATTTTTTTATCTGGCCAAAATTTTAAAGGCCATATTTCCTAAGTTACCTCCTTCCGCAATCATAACCGCCAAATAACGATATTGTAGCTCAAGAACTTAAAAGAAAAACATTAAACTGTCACCAATCGTGTTATTTAAACTTATTCTCAGTGCCCTTCAAGTCTTTTTTTATAGCCGATCCCCATACTTAGCTTCTTTATTTTGCATAAAAGAGCCCTTGGAAAATACACCTAATCAATTGGCAATGAATATGGATCATGCTTTTCGAAAAAAGCTGAAATATCTGAACTGGGAGGGATGCACCTGTGGTGATTGAGGTCCAGAAAGCAAGTGTTAAAAGTCACCAAGACTAGCACTATGAGACCTCTTCATTTCTCTCTCATTGGCCTCCTATTTGGGATGAACACTAATTATTCCGACCACTAGATGGTATGTTGAACGGTGGACCCATCGATAGCTTCCATCATGAGTAGGCTACTACAGGCGCCGGGTTTCTCTACTTTTCCTCCGTTCCACACAAAAGTCTCATTTCTATACCTACAAGTACCCTAAGATACCTACTAATCCCTTCATCTCCCGGTCGCCTGCCCTAATATCAGCCGTAACATCTATCCTGTAGATCGGGTTGTTGTGGTGGTAAAGTACTGGACTCCCACCCAAGGGCCCGGGTTCGATTCCCCGGCGGATTTTTTTTCATTAGCAAACTCGTCCCTACTTGAGTGCCTAGCGAGTGAGTAGCTGAGTTCATGGCAAAAGGCATTTTTCTGAAAACATCCCTCAAGTAGTCGTAAAACTACAGTCAGTGCAAGCAGAAATTATCGTCTCACATTATTTAAAAGTGCCATTTCCTGCCGTTTTAATAGATTTATATCAAAATAATCATGTCTATAACAAGCTAGATAGAAATGGAATTCAATTCCTGCTGTTTTAATAGATTGATATCAAAGCAATCATGTCTATAACAAGCTGGATAGAAATGGAATTCAAATTATACCTACTTGTCATCATGCATTTACATGTTCATTACTTTCGAAAAAAAATGACGTAAACAAAAAGATGATCTAGAAAAAATATAATTGCTGCCGAAAGTCGGGTAGCGGATATTCGTCCAGAATATCGATTTTTAGGGTAATTTCAGCCAGTGCTTTTCAGGCGTTCCTTACCGGATATGTTTCATCCTCCGCTTCAAAACACTTAAATTCAAATAATTGAAGTACTAATCCACTCATTGGTACTTGAAGTACTAATCCACTCCGAATATCTTTAAAGAGACTTATACCGGTGAGCCACCTCAAGGTTAATTTCGCCTGATCGAGACCAACCAAGATCCTAACGTCACCTGCCAGTCACGTGATATTTTAATACACATACGAAAATGGAGTTTAATGTCCTTACAACACCACTATAATTACTCAACAGTGCTAAATGAATTCACTGAAATACTCAAATTCAAACCTCCACTCAATGTAACGTGGTTTTCGATTTGATTAGTGATTTCATATCTATTTCCTTCGTAATCATAATCATAATATCTAACCCAACTTGGATCATGTTTGTGCATGCTTGCTTTGCTCTCTAAATCATTTTTTTAAATTGTTATGTTTCGACTACAATATAGCTTCTAGTCCTTTTTATACATGACAGATGAAGTATGTTTACGGTATGTTTTATGTTGAAGTAAATTCAACTCCGGCCACACACCTTTATGGTGGCTTGCAGGTTTTTACGTAGTTGTAGATTTAATCATTAGCTCAGGTTATAACTGTAGAATAATTCATTGGCACCGTAATATGGCTTCTCAACTTTTTTAACCTAGTAACCGGTTCAAAATTCCCATGGAAAAAATAACGCATGACATGTTGATCATAACATGCTGACTTACCGATGAGTAACTATAAAGCGTTCAGCAGAAAGTTTAAAACAGTTTAACAGTTGAGTCTACTGAACGCAACCATTGATACACTTCAAAAACGAAAATTTTGATTCATGAGGTATGGTAGGTTTTTCTCAAACAGATACAGATTACATCAGAAAAGAGACTAAATTATTAATAAGATAATGGGCTAAAGCAAAAAAATCCTAGCGTGTCTTGTATACCTATACACAATACCTAAGCTTCAATATAAATAAACCTCTCTATTTCGCAACTTGTGCTTTTTGGTGCAGATTTAATCGCTAAAGAGCTTTTAAACAAACAAAAACGTTTATCATGAGTTAAATTTTGAGCCAAAATTCCGTCAGTCAAGGGCTTCTTCTTCCTTTTCAATGATACCGATAATCATTTATAGCTTCCTTGATTACATTACCATGTTATCTCCACAGTTTGCAGATAAAAATTCCATTTTACAATATAATATCGGATAAGACATGGATCTCGATTAAAAATATCATTCAAGCATAGCCAGTATTGCAGCGAACGAGACGCAATTATCTTTCAATGTCGGGAAGGGAATTAATAGTACCGGTTCAAGGGAATCAAGGTCGGAATACTAAAAAAAACAGTCATTATGGTCCAATGCTAAGATGAAGACTTGGATCATAAGGTATACTTCGCCAAGGAAACTCTTACAATGAAGAGGACACTATTCTACAGCTTATAAAGTTTAGGTAAAGTTCTGTACGTAATTTGGGCTGGTTAGTACCATGATTAATATTCAAGCGCAAGCCAAAGGACTGAATTCATAGTTCACCGGATGACACGAACCTTCTTTCGGTTCACAAAAAGAGTAAAATAGATAAATAATACCTGCTCAGCTTTCTATGCATAATCCATCATTAAGTCCACGATTCTCTGTAAGTAAACATACCACGCCTCCAAGGCCCATGCTGCGATCACCATTTCGCAAACGGAGAAAGCAGAGCGAAAGAAGGAGTCACAATTAAACAAGCTCCAAGCATTGTCCAATCGGTCGACCATTAATGACGATTCGGCGATTCAACCACCACCGAAAATGCGCGCTGATTGGGTGGCCCTTGACACGCATTGGCCAGCACTTCGTGATGAGAAAATATATTTTGACTGGCAAGGAATATTAAGCAAAAATCACGACGTGGAGCAGGAGTGGCCACTAATTCAGCGTGTCTCGCTCGTTAGCACTTAAATTAGTCAACAGCTCATCAAAGGCAAAAACTTCAGCCTCCGTTTCCTTAATGTCCGAACTTAAATCAACAGCATCAAAATCTGTTATCACTTTTCCTCCTACAAAGAGATAAATCACCGATATTCAAAGTCCACAGCGTTGGTAAAATATTATTTCTGGAGTGAATAGTTAATGGGAATTTCAGAAGGTAAAAATAAAAAATTGATGACAATTAATGATAAAAAATTGTGCTTCCAGATAGAAATCAAATTTTTTACACCTTAATGTACCATAAATTCTGCAATAAACCAAATTTATTCTCACTAATTTAAAGCACTGAAAATAATTTTTTTACTTCATAATTCCAACTTTTAAAAATCGCCTGTCCCCGTCGTTATCAAAATTTTAACCCTCAAATCTTCAAATTTAAGGGTCCTGCCATTCAAACTATTCCAACGCAAATTAGTCACAATGCACGTCATGCTGTTTCTCACTTACTCCAACCATAAATGAAATATGTACCTGACTTTACCCGGAGTTCAATTTCCTCGTAGATGAATTTAGTATTCACGAGAACATCGACAACTTAACGCAAATTGCAGAATACGGATGTCACCTGCTCTCTCGGTGAATAAAGACGGGATGAACTATAAGGGAGTGATAAAGGTCGTCAACGAATAAAGTAAATAAAAGATTTTGGATTCCAGTATCGAAGGCAAAATGCAGGATGAGGAGGAAATGGAAGGAAAAGCAAATTACATCTGATCCGAAGATACAATTTCACGTTTCCAAAGGCGATATTGCCTTGAACAACGAAAACTCTGTTTCCTAATTTACAACTTTAACCCGATTCCGATGGACGCCCAAATACAGGGAAAAATAATAGCTGGCCATGAATTCCTTATGCAATCAAGAGAAACGCAATGATTGCAAATGGAACAACACCAAAAGATTTGCAAGGCGTTCTATGAATTATTCAACCCTTTATATCGTGTAACGCATCATTGAACATTTCCAAGAATCTGCCTTAACTTGTAATGATTCATATAATGAGAACAACTATTAGTTAAAATTATTTTGATATTGCGAAACTAGGTTTTGTTAACATTCAATCCTAATTTTTTCACCCACAAGTTCCCTCCCACTCTAACCGATAACTACTGTGTACTTACATTTTAAAGTCTCATTTGATTATGAATCCGACAATATCTCGTAAAAATGCTAATATTTTCATTGTTCACCACAGCAAATTTAATAAATTAACACATTAGATAAATAAATAAGGTCATTTCTCTAGTCTCAATGTTACTAATCCATATACATATTGAAAATTGATCCATATAATCGAGGCACAAGGAGTGAAATTTTAACGGTATCAAGGATAAATTACAGGGCCGAGTTGCCGCTAAAATGACTATCCTGTAAAACTTTCAATAATAATAACACCAGGACTAAATTCTGTATCATGATGTTTCCACGTTGTTTATGATGAAAAGACAACATTTTCATCGGAAATAGCATCCAGTGTCTTCAAGTCCTACGTTCGAACAGATTATATTACACACGTTGGCATTATTTCAATCCACATTCCTATACATGGCGGAAATGTACGCACAAGTTTTTCAAGAGGAGAGAGAGAACTCCAGAGCCTGGAATTAAATCATGGAACTTAGTTTACTGGACCAATTTTGCTCATTTGCAAATGAGGAATAGAGCGAGCAGTGCCTTAGAAATACTGGCTAGTCTAGTGTCCTGAAGTACGTACGATCCGGCAAGCAACAGGTCCACCGGTTGACTCCCGGTAAAGGAGACATTTCTCCTATGACTATCGCAATACATGCATTAGCCGTTCCGGTCATCGGTACCACTGACAACTTCACGGTTGATTAAATGAAATAATTTCACACTGTCAGAAGCATAAAGCTGTTCCATTTACGTAAGACTTTTGGGTTCTCCAAAATGTCTGTTATGCACGATTTTTTTTCTTCTTCAGGGAATAGGTCGGAAGTGCCTAAGCCGCAGCAAGTTGTAAGCGACCAATATTACCGAGGGGGCTCCTCTGGATAAGTAAAAGCCTCCACTGAAATCATCTATTACCTTCAGTTGACGGTCACTTTACTCGTATGCACTTTTGGAAAAGCGGCATCATTAGACAAATAATTTATTTCTACATACACTGCTATCCTTCCCTGACAAGTTTCAGTATTCAGCATTGTCAAAGATACCTCGACCCTTTCACCAATCACGTCCTTTGATACTGACGGCGTAGCATTTAAACCGGGTGGGAAACAAAAACGTATACGAAAAAAAACAAGTTATTTACAGCATTACAAACATTTTGACAGAGTGGTAGCCGCACAGGGTTCGGTGTTGAGCAACCGAGATACTGTTATGCATTCCCAGGGCTAAACCCATTCCCTATCGCTTCTGTTCCCTAAATATTATTCGTAAACCATCTGAGGTTTCCCTGGCGTTTATCCACAATTTTAACGTCTTTCGGACGTTCTTCCGCGTCAGGGTATCTTATGGTGATAACAGTTTCTCCAGCCATCCGGCTGGCGTCTTAAGGTCAGAAGCTTTAGGTGAGATCCCCTAAACTGATGTAGGAATGTCACAATTCGTTGAGCCAAGCACTTGGCGAGCACGGCATCAGCCAGACATGCCTTCGCGTTACCAGCCATACATACCTGTGGTTTCTACTTATTTCAATTCCTGTCACGGGCAGCTGAATTTCTGACATGTAGACGCCAGCAGGATGGCTGGAGAAACTGTTGTCTCCAATGTAACACCCTGATGCAGAGAAACGCCCGAGAGCCTTAATCATTCTGAAACCAAGTGATGCGCAGAGAAAGCACTGCCTGTTCCCCTAAATTGAAATTTGAATGTCACATTTCGTTGGGCCTAGCATTTGGCGAGCTCAACATCAGCCAGACATACATTCGGGTTTCTACCCGTTTCAATTCTTGATACTGACCGCTAAAGAAGGAAGGACGGAGAGGCCACGGGCGTTTCGAGAGAGAAGTGCCGCGATGCCAGTTGCGAGTTTGCTGACTCACCCTCTGTCTTTCGGCAGGACCCAACCAAGGGCGAAGGTCACAGCGCAGCCGGCCATGGCATCAAGCTGGGATGGATCCAGGGCGTGCTCATCCCGTGCCTGCTCAACATCTGGGGCGTGATGCTCTTCCTGAGACTCTCGTGGGTCGTCGGACAGGCCGGCATCGGTGAGTGCTGGGGGAAGGGTGACGATAAGCAATTAATTATTCACTCACAGCCACTCCATCTTCATCTGTGGTTAATTTACATCTACATTACCCAAAGGCAATGTCAACAGGCCAAGGAACGAGGCAACTGACGCATGATATGTGGGTGCATGTAACATCTACATCTACATAATACACTGCAAGCCACCATAAAGGTGTGCCAGGGGGTGAATTCTCACCAAACATGCACTTCATATAATGCATAAAAAAGGATTAGTATTACTATACTATTCTAAACTTCACAATTTAAAAAGGATAAAAATAGCAAAGCAATCATGCTAAAACATGCTGTTAGTTGAGTTATTTAAAGTCCTCATGCGAACATGCAAATTACTATGCTATTCATTGATAAACTCGTATTTTTCCTATTGGATATATTTACAGCTATTCATATACCTAATTTTGCGAGGAAAGAAGAACATTTACAAACTGTCAGTTCAATCTCTCTAATAATACGATTTTGACCAGTCTACCTTAGTAATTTGGACTTCGCAAAATATTTTTGACGTCTTGAGTGAAAATATTACTTTAGGAATTTATTTAAGAGGTAGTCTGTGTATGCTGTGCTAAACTTCACTATTTAAAAAAATATATAAATAGCAAAGCAAACATGCAAAAACATGCTGTTAGTTAGGTTAGCTTCAAGTCCGTATACCAAAATGCAGCTACCAATGTTATCCATTGCTACACTCGTATTGGGTATATTTCCCGTTATTCATATCCCTAAGTGTACGAGGAAAAAGATCGATTTACGAGGGATCCATCCCAGGGGGTGGGGCAAAGAATGATTCAACACCAGGAAAGCACAAAAATCGTCCACTTAACCCTTTTGTCAATGTAAATTTTAAGGTTATAATAAAAATCTTTAAATAGTATGACCCACAAAGTTTCTAAAACCAAAGACCAAGATTTAGACTTGATAATTAGGGTGACCCTTGGATATCTTGGTGGGTGGTTTCAATATAATGAATGGATCATACTACTTCAAGATTTTTCTTTATATTATGAAGCATTTACACAAAACTGGGCCTGAAACAATCTGTGGAATATTACTGGTTTCACCGCCGGGTTAATTTAACCCAGGAAACAAAGCAGCTAAACAAATACATTGCCGCTTATAACCCCAAGTTGCCACCATGTGGGAAAGGCACTGAACACAACTCATAAAAATGTTAGCGTTCAGACTAGAAGACTGAAGAATGAAAATACTTTTTCACACAACTTCACATTTCTGCTTTAAAATGAAAGACTCATTCAGATTTAAAAAAGCGTAAAAACTAATTACAATATCAGATGGATTTTCTCCCCACTACTAAATTCCTACCTATACTCATCACATGAAGAAAAATAACATTTAACACTCCCCCTATCTAATAGCATTTTTCCTAATTATATTTTTACCATATTTTATAACTACCACTTTAATCGACTTAAAATGTCAATAGGCGGGATGAGAGTATTCCGCTAAATTTCTTTTTCTTCACTGTTTTGCATGAAACCAAAAGTGTTTTTAAAGTATTTATTTTGTTTGGCACAATGATAGCTCGAAACCAAATCCTTATTTCACGTGTAACTACTTTGCATCCGAGATTATGTCTGCGTTAATGTAAATATGTGTCCTTGCCCACAGAACCGTTCCCCAAGACTAACTCTTCTGTCTCCCTTCTCTATCGATTTCAGTGCATTCGCTCATCATCATCGGCATCTCGGCTCTCGTCTGTGTCCTCACCACGCTCTCCCTGTCGGCCATTAGCACCAACGGGGAAGTGAAAGGAGGTAAGGCCGCAAACGAGTCGTCTGTTTCGAGCAGCGATTCCAAACACCCTTGTGCACCCTTGTCCTTAATTATCAACCTTTTCTGAGTATTTATGTGAAGTTTCAAGTCTATATCTCAACGCAAGCTATTTTGGAATTTTGTCCAGCCTTTTTCGCGACGGTGGCGAGCGTGGAGATGTGTTCAGGACTTCAATGTCTTGCAGCGCGAGTCGGAAAAAACGACCATGGAGTGCCCACCATAGCCCACTTCTTTAGGGTATAACAAGACCGACCGTTCAGCAATCCCTTCTGCTGAACAGGGAAAGGAAAGGACGGGGGAGGAGGAAAGGGGGTTTGTTTTCGGTTTGAACTTCGCGAGGCTCCACCAGGGAGAAGTCGTGACGCAGCGTTGTTAAATCACCGTCAACTCGGGACTTAGAAAAATTTCGGCTCTGACGTGGTAACTTTTTATTGGAGGTGCCTGTACCTTGAATTTCTCCGAGCACACTGACTTGGCTCCAGTCCAGGCGTCCTCAAATGTCATGCTATGGCCGTGTTCAACGGCTTAGAATTCTTATGACGAAAAAGCATTGCACTGATAGTGCATGATGCATTCATTAGCATCACTAACTCATGCATAGTCGGTAAATACAGGTAAAAAGATTTCGATGATAGTCATTTTAACCAATAATCCCTTTAATATTGTGTAGATGCTAACCATATAGATGCATGTGATTCTATTATCTAATATGTTTCCATTTAGTGGGCTTGTTGCATTCAGTAGTGCATGTTCGGTGATCTTCACCACTTGCCACACACCCTCGCGGTGGCTTGCAGGGTATAGATGTAGATGTACTGATAGAATTTCTATTCGAGATTAAGCCGAAGAACAAAGCTCAACTTTCACGTTCACGGTTGATATCACGCCAGCACATGCGCAGCATGTGTACCCAATTACTGATGTCGGTTCTCATTTGTTTGCAGCGTTGAGGGGGATTTGTGCTACGTTCATGAACTCAAACTCGTTGGGTCACTTTGTACTGAGAGTGTACAGTTAGAAAATTTGCATTTGCCTCATCATTTTAAACATTTTCAGTACAAATAATAAGCTGCATAGCTGATAACAGCAATTGTAATCTTGTATTACACGTACCTATCCATTTTTCTCTCTTCTACCCTAGTCAACAAATAGGTGGCACACACCCACAAGTAAATATCAAGTCGAAGATTCACGATGGTGACGGACGATTGCCAATGCACATTCCAGTTTTCAATCGTAAACCGACATCGTAAAACGTGAAACTAATTTCGGTTAACGTTTGAAGTTGACGCCAGTCGCAAACCGGCCTCAATCCTTTCGCGACTGTCGGTCGAAAATGCTTCTCATTGGAGCATTATCCTCGCTTTTTATCACTGGTGATGGCGTGAAACAGTCGCAAAGACAGCTGGGCATCCCTTCCTAATACAATTAAAATCACAAGTGTATACTGATATGGGAAATAGTCCCTCCGCCTCTCTAAGAGATAGGAAGCCTTTGAAGCATCCTCGTTTCCTCCCCATCCAGGAGGCATCTACTACATCATCTCGAGGTCCCTGGGGCCGGAGTTCGGGGCCTCGGTGGGCATCGTGTTCGCATTCGCCAACGCCGTGGCCGCCTCCATGAACACCATCGGCTTCTGCGACTCCCTCAACAACCTGCTCAAGGAGAACGGCCTCCAAATCGTGGACGGCGGGGTCAACGACGTGCGCATCGTGGGCGTGGTCGCCATCTTCATCATGATCATCATCTGCGCTGTCGGCATGGAGTGGGAGTCAAAGGTAACGAGCAGCGATCCTAGGGGCACATTAGATTAGAATAGCGTTTTCGGTGTAGTTCCTATTGATGTGGTATGATTGGTTCTGGGTCCAATCGGATTGCGGCTGGATCCAGCCTTGGCCAGCTCATCGGCCGTCTTACTACAGCATGGTCCTGGCAGCACAGCGCGTTCTTTTTCCAAAATAAATATTTAACGATACTGATTAACCAATGGATTCCTTTATGGTTTTATTATTGGATTAGTGGTCATAAGCTATAGATCAAGAAGAAGGTCCAAGCAGCGATCTTCAGGGATGCGCGGAAAGGAAAATAACGCAGTCTAACTTTTTCATCAACAACTAAAATACTACTGCACTAATCAATATGAAACTTCGTGTGATTATTAAGAAAGATCTTTGCTACAATATATGGAAAGGAAATTATGGTATCTTGATCCGTGTTGTTATTACGAAGCCATAAATGAGATGCAACCGTCCGGTACCTGGAAAAATGCGCTAAAATTCCGTTTTTAAGCATATACTGAAGTTAATATAAACGGTGAAATATTTTGTATGCCACCAATAAACGCAAAAATAAACAAGCTTTAATTTGATATGCTACATTTTAAAATCCATTGAGCCGTCTTTGAGATATTAGTCTTCAAACTCGGGTGACGGAATTTTGCTATGGGCAGTATAGGGGCACATACACGGCCAGGGTCGCTCGACTGCCGTACTTCAACATACTGCATTTGAGAAATGAGCAACTTCCACTGTGATACGGTTTATTACGACCACGTATCGCTTTTCACAACATCTTCAGGTTGCAAATATCATGTGTGCACAAGCTCATATAGGGAGGAGGGAAGGAAGGGGTGGTAAGAGGGGGTGACGGCAGAAAGGTGAAAAGGAAAAAGGAGAGTAGGGTGAACAGACATCAGTGCCTGAGGGTTGGAAAATAGTTTAAGGCTCTTACTATTGAAAATGATGTTTAGAGAGGCAATACGGCAATTAGTACAAACTTTGATACATAATTTCGCCTGTTCTGCTGTGCTAGAACAAAATCTGAGATTTCAGGCGTGATTGAGAGGAAACGGAACATAACTGCACTTGAAAAATGAGCAACTATGATACGGTTTATTACGATCAGGTTTCGCTTTTTACTGCATCCTCGGGAATCAAATGTCATGTGTGCACAATTTTATATAGAGAGGCGGTAGGATGGGTGACGGATGAAGGGGAAGGGGGAAAGGAAATAGGAGATAAGTGTAGGGAAGGTTACGACAAAATTACCAGGCGACAGATAGCAACGGAAAAATGACAGTTGACTTCGTTTTTCTACATGGATTTAATCAAGACGATCATGGTTTCGTTGATTGCATCCATGTGGAGAAACGAAGTCAAATGTCATTTCTTAGCGAGTAAAATCAAGTGCAATTTGTTATTCCACAACGGTTATTGGGTACTGCCCGACCGGTTCCAACAATTCCAAGACCTTATCAAGGGGCAATACAAAGCTTTCCAGATGCGGGTTCATATTTATATTTTTTCCACGGGGGGATTTGTATTTTCCCTTGACAATGACACGGAAATGTTGATACCGATCGGGTTGTACCCAGTAAACGGTGAGGAATAACAAAATTTACCTGATTTTACTCTCGAACATGAACTTCCATAAAGTAAGCTCTCGATGTGTTATTACTTCGTTATAAATCGTTTCCACAAATTTACGCCAGATACCATTGATTTTGACGTACTGAAAGTAAGTTATTAACACTAAATGTGAGATGTTTGTTCTAGGAGTTCGTTATTTGGTAGGTAGGTAGCATTATTTTGATGGGTAATTAGCTATTCGGTCTAAAAGTAAGTTTTTCATACAAGAAGTAAAAGTAAGTTTTTTGTACACATGCGTAATAATAACTTATCAGTACTATAAGTTCTTCGTACTGGAAGTTATTCGTGCAAGGAGTAATTTATTTGTACTGCAAGTAAGTTATTCGCACTACTACGGTACTGATAACGGTAAGACCGGCCGAGCCGGCCGGCTGCTAGGGTTCACGAAAACGCATTTCAAATAACTCTCAATGCAAAAACACTAGTTTTTACTAAAACACAGAGAATGAATTCAGTGAGTATTTCATCTTTTACGCTCCTCAACGCGACCAATCTTGCGTTCGTGCGATATTTTAGTCAAGAATAAAAGTGCATTTAGTTATCGAATTATAACTTTATTTTGGTTAAACATAAAAATCTGAAACTTAAAAGTTCATTAGAAAACAGTTGTAGCCAACTTGCGTTAACGTTTCGCTTTTATCTAATTAAAATTTTTTCAGTTACGTATTTTCAAAGTGGAAGCTTGGTTGAAAGGCGTCAAAAAACCGGTACATTTTTTATTCTCGGTCCCATAAAAATATAGTAGAAATGATCAAATAATTTGTTTGCTTATATAAGTTAACGCAGAATTAAATAAGCCAAAATTTGGTGTATTGTTCATATATGTAAATTCGTTCATTAACTATCAGGCTGCAAACTCGGGTAACCATAATTTTTATTCCGACAGTAGTGTAAAGTATTCGTACCAGAAGTAATTCTTTGGCTTAGAGACAGGTATTCGTACTAGAAGTTAGTTTCTCATACTAGAAGTAAGTAACGCCTACTAAAAGTAAGTTATTTGTATGAGAAGTCATTCGTACGAGAAGTAAGTTATTTGAGGGAGAAGACCGAGGGTTGGTGTAGTGTTTAAAGTACTAGCCTCCCATCTCGAGAGCCTGGGTTTGTATCCCGGCAGTGGCAGAAGATTTTCAGTGGCATAACGGTCCCTACTTGATAGTACTTCAAATTCCACTCTCTCTTCGTTGGATAGGATGTTGAGACTTGAACCCTTTTGAACCCCTTGACTTTTTGGTGATGAGCAGTCTGACACCGACGCAGGGTTTCTCTCCATCCTCTTTCTGCTGCCTGAAAAATTTCGGCACCGAACTGAACTTTATAACAAACAAGCGTTATCTAGCAAATGGTTGTATTAATTCCACACTGAACGAGTGAGAGCATCACAGGGAGTATGCAATTATTAACCAAAATATATGAAAGAAACTATGATTTCTGCCTCTGGTGCTGTAGGTAAAAGACCTTGCCCGCTAATTTTCAGCTGTAGACTCGGAGCCCCAACCGAATGGTTTTAATGACTACAAGAGCAAAAATAAATGCGGTCTACTCAAATATTAATGTATTAAATACCAAGGTAAGATTCCATAAATGTTGTTCTTGGAGACTAATCAACAACTAAATAAAGGAGACTTATAAAATGCATGGAGAATGGGCTACATCATTAATTATAGCGGGTAGAGCCAGATACTGACGGGTTTACCTATATTTTTGGCTCATAACACCTTAATCTCTTAACAGGGTTTGATTAATAATAGATTATGATGACATATTCAACCTACTCCTTCTCCTCCTCGGCGCAGGCGCAAAACCTTCTGGTGGTCATCATCGTGGGCGCCATCATCGACTTCATCGGAGGAACCATCAGAGGCCCGCCAGGTGACCTCGAGAAGGTTCAAGGATTCCCCGGACTGAGCAGTAAGTAGTCTTAACACTCGCGTCCCATGATCACGGGTCAAAACATTACCACTATGGGAGAAAAATGTCGATTGCCAAGCAAGGAAAAACTAATTGCGCGGGAAAACTAATGAAACAGTGACTGAACACAGCATGACGTTAAATGAACGCTTCATTAAATTTATTTACACAAAAATCTGCCTAACTAGCTCGCAAAATACATATATCTCGGTGGAAGTGAATACCGTGTCTATTACCGGCCTGGGGGGGGGTGTGCTTGAATCGTTCGAGATTGATTCCGGTACGGAATAATCCCGAATGCAATGTAAAAACATACGAGTGAGTCCTTAGTTACGTACCGGAATCAATCCCAAGCGATTCAAGCACACCCCTGGGCTCCGATGCAAGGTCTTAGCCTCTTTTACTTTATATTGTGCCTCCGGACCGAGACACCCTGGTCCCACCTCAGAGAGTGGACCCTGGGAGAGCGTCTCTATATCTTCATCTACATTCACGCGATACCCTGCAAGCCACCAGGAGGGTGTGTGGCAGGGCAGTGTGACGTGTATCTTATCGTGCTTGCACGCGTACAAACGCACGATTTCAGGGTACACGAATGTATTGCAAGGAATCCTCCTGAATGGGGTCGTTTAGCATATTTTTATTGCCGAATCTGATAGGGTTTGTAAAATAAAAAAACCCGTCTTTTTTCGTTCTTCAATCTGTTCAGTAGTTCTCAAGTAATAAGCGACGAAAAACTGATGTTCTGAACCCTTTCGTAAAAGTGGGCGTGCAAAGGACTGGTACGTCATCCACTTCACCCAATCACAACTGAGGATGCAACTCCTTCGCCAAATCACAATGGGGGACACACAGCTGATTCTGCCAATGGAAGTGGTTGTTAGATTCCATTCGGGTTATTTCGAAAGGCATTGTATATTCGACCATCTGTGAAAAATCAAATAAACTTCAGTACACTTTAAGTCACGCCGCCAAAATGTATACGAAAATATTTTGTTGCTCAGTTGTTTTGGATTACTTACAGGATGCGACAGGATTTGTGCAGACATACCTACCTCCCCCTCCCCACCTCCACTCCCCTCCCTCTCCCCTCGACGTCCCCTCCCTTTCCACTTCGCCTCCCACCCAGCCTTCCCCTCAAAACAGTCAAGGAGGGGAGGTGGATGACGTAGATATCCTTAACGCAGCTCGTTCTGTGGGCGTCACCTTTAACTTTATTTTAATTTTTTATTTATGAGTGAACGGCTCTGGTTAGAAGATTACTTTTTTCACAAAAATTCATTTCTCGTTTCCGTCTAACGATTTCGTGTACAAAAGAGCGATTTCGGTACCCAGTGAACGTCCCGAATTCTTCGAGTAACACAGTGATGACTTTACAAAAAATACTTAGTACGGAAAAAGAAAACTCCTTCACCAGTTGAACTCCCCACTTATCCTTCTCATTACTGCCATTTATCTTGCCTGTCAACTCTTTTCATTTTCTTCCAAGAAAACTCATACCAGCGCAAATCTTCGGTGCACGCCCATAACCTTGTTTGTCTCTTTAAGAGACTGAGGTATAATTTGAACAAGGGTCGAATGGATCATCCCTTAAGGGCATGTCCGTTTCATCACGTTACCACAGAATTTCAATATCAAACTAGCACGTTTGATACTAATAGTGACCGATGCAGGGTGAGGACTCTTTTATTCAACTCCACTGAATCAATCCCAAATTGCGTTCTTGCTGTGTTGGGAAAAATTTCTAAGCTAATTACACAACCACAACCATAACTACAGACTAGAAACTTGAAGTAATAAGTATCTTACACGACGGGTAGAAATATCTAATATTGGTTATAAAGAATTTGTCAGCAAAATTCGCATTCAAGATTAAACCTAAGGCCAACAGTGCATCATTACATGCCATTATTTACCACAACATCATTGCCAACATTCAGCTTTGTGGGAATGAGAAAATTGACCCTTATCACCAAGACAGCAGAGAACTGACATTTTTTTTCTATTTGATCATTTCAGCGGAGGTGTTCAAAACAAACGCGTGGCCCGATTACCGATTCAGCGAAAACGTGGACCAGGACTTCTTCTCAGTGTTCGCCATATTTTTCCCTTCCGTCACCGGTATTCAGGCCGGAGCCAACATATCTGGAGATCTCAAGGTAAGGGTGGCGCCTTCAAATAAACCAGCTCATTATTTCCACGCTTATAATTACTAAACAATTATTTTGCCGGAATGCTCAACCATTTTCCCAGAGTTGCCCTCTGAGAATCAATGAGCATCATCATCATTTGTATTTCAATCCTAGGATTGGTTTACTGCAGCCCTCCATTCTGCCCTGCTTAGTGCTAAATTCCCCCATGCCCTGATGTTTTCTCTTTCACGTACTTCTTAATTTGCTATATATACTTGTCCCTTGGTCTTCCTCGCGGGATTTGCCTTCAATTTTCCCTTCTATTATATTTCTAACTTCTTCATTGTGTGACAAGGTATGTCCAATCAGCATATTGCGCATCGGTTGAAGAGGCACTGAAAAATCTTCTTAAAGCTAAAAGTGCTTCTACTCAATTTTATTTTCAGGCTGGAGGAGTATCACAGCAGTGAAATAGAAAATAAAAATGACTGTCCAGGAAGTCAGGTTAGGGTGCTATGCTGACGTTCTCTATAGAACTGTTACTTCAGTATCTGGAGAAACTGGTAGCGTATCGTAACGGCTTACTATAAGAAAAGAAGATTAACGCAGAGTAGGTACCTTCCTAGGGACAAACACTTGGGTCAAATACTGCATATTGAGGGGAAGAATGACTGTGGGTTGGAAAGAAAGTTACTCATTCATACTGGAAGGCTCAAGTTCGATATCCTTAGGAGTGAAATGATGGCTTCATATTTTGTCAAGATATAGGTCTACTCAGGTCACACGGTAAACTACAGCTTTTCCTGCTTAACTTGACAGTAACAAGCATAATCTTAAAGTACTTCCCAGTGGATAATTTTTAAAAAGTTGAAATATTTTGGCTTGAAAATGTATTTTAGTGACGCACATTGTGGAAATTGTCGATTTGGAATGCGAGTATAGCATATATATGTTGCTTCGTGCTCGAAAATGTTTCCATCTTAATCCTTTAGGATCCAGCGGAGGCCATTCCGAAGGGCACTCTATTGTCCCTTCTCATCTCCATGATCTCGTACGCTTTGTTCGTTCTGCTGGCCGGAGGTGGCGCCCTCAGAGACGCCAGCGGCAACATCGAGGACCTGGTCAACGGCACAATCACGGCAAGCTGCGTCACCTCGCACAACTGCACCTATGGGCTTCAGAACAATTATTCTGTGAGTTTGCCACAAGTGTATCAACGCTACACCTTTCTCGGGATGCAATCCATATGCGAGTGCTAGAAACAAAACAAAATATGCACTTCACATATCAGTGCATAATTGTTATGTCTAATGAATGCTAAAAATAATCCAAAATATGTACTTCCCGACCTATTTCCCCAGTCACATCAATTGCTCTCCCTCACTAAATGCGGAAATAATAAAATATGTCACCTCTTAATCTACCTCAAAGGAGTCTCTAGTTTTAACTGCATCATGCAACTTACGCTTGTTTATTTTAATATACTTTTATCGTCCTTCAAAAAAGTAATCTGCCTTAAATTACTGCAGGAGATTTAGCTAGTAACTCTTATGTTATGGTGATTCCCGACGAAATACTTCTGCTAAATTCGACACAATTCTTAACCTTCGACAGAACCATTTTACTCGCCTAGTTGCTCTTCTCCTCACGATCGAATCCCACGCATAAACCCACTCCAACAACATCAAATATCTATGCCATGAAGAGGAGAAGGTAAAGAGCTTGCGAAAACGCAATGTCTTCCGCCTCGGTATAATAAGGTAGCTCCTTCATCAAAGGAAACAAATCATTAATTACGATTCTTACCCCACCATAAATGTATTCAATTTACGCAAAAAGTTTGTATTGAGTAATCTTAGTTTACTGGAGAATTAATTGTGAGTTTTAAGTTGATTTTAAAAGGCTGAGAAATGGCGGGATGTGCTGAATTGTTGCTGACGTAACATGTTTACAGTTTACCGTGAGAGGCATAGGAAATATTCGCCTCCTGAATTTACCATTGTATTTCATAGTCCCTCAGCTCTAGTGAATATGCATTAATAATAGACTACAAAAACGATCAAAGTTTGATAAGCCTCCTCCGTTGAACATGGTATATTCGTTTTGTAGGCTCCGGGGCATCTTGCTCGTGGAGTCCGCTACTGCGAAGCATGACGTGAAGTTCGCTCGACTATGGGCCAATTCACATTGAGCTTAATAAAATGAATACAAACTGCTTCAACATAAATCAACTGAATATATATTTTGAATAAATAAATAAAAGTTAATCATAATAAATTAACTGAATAAATATACCTCAGATACTAATTAATAGGCTTTAACGGAGTGCAGCGTCTGCTTGGAAGCGTCCGCAGCACCACCTACTGTCCGCCCCAAAATCTTGTAGACTCGAGTTTAAACCTAAATAACTCCAATACCGTCCATCATATTTTCACGTTATTTACATAGTAATTTAGATAAGTTTGTTGTTGACTGACTACATTGTTAGAACAATTTTTTTTTTAATTTTGGACCTGTGTCTTACCTAAGAGTAAAAAAAAGGGCCCAGGTTTTAGCGCTACGGCCCCATGCGTCACTTTGATGTCTAATAACTTCCAAGCAAAGCGTTTGACGTAAACAAATTTTTAATAAAATGTGATTTATATATTTATTATTACGTCTGCAAAGTTTCAAGGTTTTAACTTCAGTACTTATTGGTATGCTATTCCATTTATAACCGCACTTTTTCTCGGCAACTATGTATCATGGCGCCACGAGACTAAAACTGTCATCTTCCTCTTTAAATTTCCAGAGCGAATCAGATATTATCATTTAGCTGAAGTTAGCACCTTATTTTATATCGAATTTAATGTTTCCTGAAAAAAAGCACGAGCCCAGAGCAGGACACTCCGCCGGCAACGCTGCGCTTTTTCTGCGCTGCGTTTTTTCAGGAAACATAAAATTCGATATCAAATAAGGTGCTATACATAAAGATATAAAATGGACGGTTTCGGATTTATTTAGGTTTAAACTCAAGTCTACAAGATTTTGGCGCGGACAGTAGTGGCAGGTAGAGGACAAAGTGTCACGTCACACGTATAAAAACTGCATGCAATAGTTTGCCGTCCCGTTTTCACACCGTTGAATTTTTTCACTTTTAGATCAACGAGGAAAAATAATTAACGCCATTTTAAAATCGAACGGCAGAAAATATGCACTCCAGAGTGCAACTTTTGATCATGAAAATAAAAAATAAATTATAGGAAACTCCCGTATTGGATAAGTCACCCTTCGTGACAACCCTCTCTTTTTTTGCGTGTCCGCAGGTGATGCAGCTCATGTCTCTGTGGGGGCCGTTCATCTACGCGGGGTGCTTCGCGGCCACTCTGTCCACGGCGCTGACCAACCTACTGTCCGTGCCAAGGCTCATCCAGGCTCTGGGCATCGACCGCATCTACCCTGGACTCATCTTCTTCTCCAAAGGCTACGGCAAGGCCGGCGAGCCGTACCGCGGCTACGCACTCACGTTCTTCATCTCCGCCGCCTTCCTACTCATCGGTGAGCCACTAATCCCCCTTTTAAGGGAAGAGTTCTTTGGAAGCGAACACAGCCAACCCTTTCCACAAACGTTCAAAGGCGACCGGAAAACCATTGAAAAACGCCAAGGGCGTCTAGATAAATACGGCACCTTCTTGTGAGATGACTCTTCCTGGAAATTTGTTAATTCCTCAAGCCACCTAAAATTAATCATCTATTTTTTCTCTCCCCTTGAAATAGAGTGATTTGCCTTCCGCCAAGGAGGCCAGGTGTAGCTTCATCCCTCTAATGTCGTGGGATCAGATTTTAATTCCAGGCATGTGCCTTCGAACGTCTTCTTCCCGATGCCTTCTTCTTGTCAGTACTATTCTTACCATGCAAAAAGCCAAAGCGCCTCTTTCTCCCAGTCTTCCCTTCAAGAGGCCTTGATTGTCTTGATAACTTTTCCCATTCTTCGTCTTCCTAACTTACCACAGTTTTTTTCTTCAGCCATTCTCACCCCAGAGAATCCGCTGTAGTATTGGTAGATAGAGTATCAGCTTTCCATCTCGACGGCACGTCTTCGATACCCTATAGTGGCAAATATTTTTCATCGGTGTACCAATCCCAACTTGAGTACTATGTGGAGAGCAGTTCGAGTGCAACACTCCGTCCGTTGGATGGGACGTTGAACCCTGGAACCCTTGGTACCTTTCGTAAGGCAGCAGGCTATGCCGACGGCAGGTTTCTCTCCGCCCTTCTTTCACTTCCAATAAAAAATCCCACCCACTTCTCGGAAATGGCTCAAATATCTTTAGCTGTTGGTCACTCACTTTCCCATCCGACGAACAACATCTTTTCTATGCCACATAACGTGGCCCAATTACGCCCGTCGATCACAGAGGGTTTCGATCAACTTCAAATCAAATGTGCTTGCACCGAAGATCTCCTCAAATATTATTTCTACGATGTCTCACAAATATTGAAAGTCTCAAAAGAAAATAATTTATAGAGCGATTCGCAAAAAAATTTATTACTTTGTATTAAGCAGAATATCTAAAATTACTCTCATTGTGACTTAATTGTGTTATTTATGAATATAACAGTGTCCACTCTTTCTAATGGGTATTTTTACCAGTAAAAATCTTAGAATAATTGGTAAGTTAATTACCACTGAAGTGAATTTTTATTCGTTTGAATTCATTATTTTTGTGTGTTCTAAAACAATCATGTATTTTATAGTAAAGCTGTTTAATCTTTCACAATAATGCTAACATTTAAGATCCGAATTCCATGCAGTAAGAGACTTTAAAACGTAGCTCAGCCTCGTAGTTCAAGAAAAATAAGTTTGATTTCGATTTATTATTCCAGATCAATTTAATAACAAACATATGATAACATTGCTCTAATTGAACATACGTGAACATGTTCCGAAATTGGAATTCTATAGCAGGAAAATGTTAATAAAAATGCCGTATATGTTACTTAAATCGATATTTCTCGCATATACCTCTACCAATTATTTTTCTGGGCTTAACATATTCGTGAGGCATCGCAGAAATAAAATTTGAAAAGATCCTTTCGGTGCAAGAATATTTGATTTTCCACCGTGCTATTTTCTCCACAGCTTCTTTTCCAACATCTTTCACACCCCATAACGCAGTCTTTTACACCTATGCCTGCGCGTACGCGAAACAAATTTTGAACAGAACGAAAGAAACCATTTACTATTCAATATCTGGATCATTAATTTTCACTTCCTGTACCAGTTTTAGCACATACCAGGACATAATCATCACGAGATATCTGATCATTTCAACAGAAATGAGAGACTAGTTTTACTAAAATACAACCACCACTTTTCAACAAAAACTATCGATAAAAGCTAACAGATATTGAATGATTATAGATAAATCGCATAAATATAGACATCCGCACTTATCATTTTCAACTTATTTTCCATGTAATTAGCAGACGTGAGATGAGACTTCTTGATAATGGCATAACAGTACGTTGAAGCCGGTAGATGCAATGAAAAATAAATGTGTGCATTTTAACGAAGTGTAGCGATTCTTCGCTATGCCAAAATTCCACCATATCAATCCGCCAAGCATCACCCTAATGGAAACAAGCATGGAGAAATACAAAAATGTTGTGCTGGTGAAAACAATGAAATGAGGCATTATTTCCGACACTCGAAATGAGGGATCGTCTGATTCGCACATTGATGAAATGCTGCTAACTATTTCTCCATCTCTTTCTCTCTCGAATACAGCGGAGCTGAACATCATCGCCCCGCTCATCTCAAACTTCTACCTCGCTTCGTACGCCCTCATCAACTTCTGCACCTTCCACGCCGCGCTCGTGAAGCCAGTCGGATGGCGGCCAACGTTCAAGGTAAGACTCGCTCCTGCACACATTAGAACCGAGGAATACCTAAGAAATACCCTCAGGCGTTACTTTTTAGAATTGAAGCATCATGGAAATAAAAATGACTTGGTATATTCCACACCTTTTATTGCAAGAACCGACCGCGGTTTCGACGGTTAGAGCGTCATTATCAAGGCAACATATAGTCCTTGTATATGCTATATGTTGCTTGTATGTGCTATATGTTGCCTAGATAATGACACTCTAGCCGTCGAAACCGCGGTCGGTTGTTGCAATAAAAGGTGTGGAATATACCAAGTCATTTTTATTTCCACCGAGGAATACCTACTACCGTGCTCTCACAAGTACCTCAAAAACATCTCTACCTCTCACAGACATGGCTAATCCAAATGATTTTTTTTCTCTGAGAAATATTCTAGTTATCACAGGCATTTTCCGCAAAAGCAACTAAGGTTTCTTTCTCATGAATTCATGTAAACGATACCCCTGAATTTTTCGCGCACTGTACTAGTGTATATACATCACGTATCAGATTTGGTTCTTTTCCGGCGAAAACCCTCGAAGAATTTACTATATACGTATCACATATTTCAATAACGGAATACGACGGAGAAAAATGTGTATAGATATGGTTCAAGGAAAGCTTAAACTATCACATGCATACACACAGTAACTAGATGGAAGTTGTCATAGCTAACAACAAGTCGCGAAGGTAAATTAAAACTTTGAAGTGTTAAAAAGAACAATTTTATTGCTGAGTGAAATGAATTAGAAGTGGGTAAAGAGGAAGAAAAATACGTATAACTGTCAAAATAACTAATATTGTTAGTAATACACAGCTGATCAGCAAGAGAAATATTGTAATAATCCAATCCAATATAAAACAGCATTGATTGGCTGTGCTATACACATAATATGTTATGAGGTGGATAGCAAATAATGACGCTGAGATTCAAGGGTGATTTAACCCGCGATGACGCGCAGACGGGGATTCTCCACCTGCCTTGTACAAGTTGTTTTTCTACGGCTACCTGCAATATAGTTGAGATCAAACTCCAAGTCTACTTTTTGCAGACACTTTTTGTTTCCGTTAACAAAGTAGTGAAAACATACGTGCGAGAGATTTCATTTCACATTTGTCCAATCCCTCCCCACGTGCTCTTGTCCATCGTTCTCAGTTACCACGAATCTGACACGTCACTGCATGAAGCGATGCCATTTTCTCGAAATGTTACTGACATACACTCACCAGAGACGGAATATTTGCAAGTGTGGTGAAGATAGCTCAATCGTCATTGCGTGCTTCAAAATTATACTCAGAGACGATAAAATGAAGTATCTATCTATACGTTACCCTGCCAGCCGAAGCAGGTATGTATACATTGTAGGTAAGCAAGCAGCCACGAAAAAACTGAGAAAGGATAGACCATAAGTACAAAGGGTTGTTTAAACTGTTTATCAACAATGTACAACAAAAATTATTTGGGGCTTCATTAATTTAAAATCATAAATATTTCCGTCGCAAATTAAGTCAGTCTCTATTTTATTTTTTTAACGTTTACCTCTAGGAACTGCCCTTAAAGTGTGTCCGCTATTTTCTTTGTCATTATTTTGTCAAAAAGTGGAATAAATTATGGCATATCGTCGTGGTGATCCTCTGATTTTTCTTTCAGTACTACAACATGTGGCTCAGTCTCCTCGGCTTCGTCCTCTGTGTCGGCATCATGTTCCTCATCAACTGGGTCGCCTCCATAATCACGCTGCTCATCATTTTCGCCCTCTACCTCATCGTGGTGTACAGAAAACCAGGTAACTTTCCATTTCCCCCACTTTTCCATCATTTTACTCCCGCTAATGTCAACAATATTGGAAGCATATTAATGCAGTTCAACACCATTTATACCTACTCTTATATACTCACAAGAATCGCAGATATTTCTTAGTGTTTCCTTCAAAGCCGAAGACTCCTAATTTTTTAAAGTCACTTCTAATTTGTAACCATCAGGATTCCATAAGGGACAGTAATACTGTAAGGTAAAAAAAATCCATGAGCACCGCGAGATAATACAATAATAAATGGAGTCGGAAGAAAAAACTCGACCAGAAAAAATACGGACAATGTCAATTGAAGAGTTGGATCTTCAGTCCGAGACCTTTGTTTCAGGGCAGCTGTATTCAAACACATGTTCTGTTTCCACAAATCACAATGCAGAGGAAACCGAAAATAGCCGCCATTGTTTCTAAAAATATTGATGACCTTGGCAGTGGAGTTACCTCATTTAATTTCGTTTTTATTGAAACAGAAAGGCATCACACGTGGATAGGGTAGATAAACTGTAGATTACTCCCACAATTCAATAATAATTCGACAACACCAGATAAGATTAAAGACGTGAAGTGGCCAAGGAAGCTTTTCACGTGCAAAGTATGCTCCTCTCTTCCACTTCCAAAATACATTCCGTCTCACTTCACCGCCACTCTACTCTTTCTTTCAACCCATTCATGATGGCACTCCGTTTTGCACTTATTTCGCATCTTCTTTCTCAATAAATATTTACAATAAATGAATTTCCTGTAATTATATGCAACATGCACTAACAAGGCCCTTCTAATTTAAGACAAAAATGTTCTTTCCACTCCTACATAGCCAAGCTCTCATTCTTTCTTTTACTCTGCTTTCTTCATCATTCTCTTAATCCATATCCAAATCATCATCATGAGTCAACAATCCTAAGATTGGTTTGACGCAGCCCGCCACTCTATTCCTCTATCGGCCAACCTCTTCATATTAACATAGTTCCTCTCTTTCACCTCCTTTACGACCTGTTCTATATAACTCATACGAGGCCTGCCTTTTCCATTCTTCACATTCACTTTTTCCTCAACGACTGTCTTTATCAGGCCATCGTGTCTTAAGATATGGCCGATTAGGTTGTCACGTCTTCTTTTTTTAGTTTTCAGCAGACTTCTCTTTTCTCCCACTCTTCTTAGGACTTATTTATTTGTCACTCGGTCGATCCATTTTATCTTCATCATTCTTCGGTAGCACCATATTTCGAATGCTTCCACCATATTCTTCTCCGCTGTTGTCATCGTCCATGCCTCACTGCCGTAAAGAAACATGCTCCAGATATAAGTTCTGATGAATTGATTCCTTACTTCTAAGCTTGTATTTCCAGTATATTCTTCTTTTGATAGAATTCCCCCTTTTCCTGGGCTATTCTGCTGACTATTTCTTTCTTGCTTCGTCCATCGTTGGTTACTCTGCTTCCCAGGTAACAGAACTCTTTCATCTCTTTCAGGTTCTGTTTCCTAGTATAAAGTTCGTTTTGGCCTCTTCTTTCTTGCTGCTCACCAAAAATCTTAGTCTCCTTATTTATCTTCAGTTGATATCTAGCCATTTTCCTTTACATGGTTCATTGAATCTTGTTCAGATCCCTCTCTGCTTCTGCTATATCATCAGCGAATCGCAGAATGCTTATTTTTTTCTCCGTGGATAGTCACACCAGAAGACTTCTCTTTGATTTCATTGATGGCTCTCTCGATGCATACATTAAAAAATACGGGAGACAGTGCAAGGCCTTGTCTCACTCCTTCCTTATTCTTGCCTCTTCACATATGGGTCCAGATTTAATCACAGCTACCTGGTTTTTATACTGACTGTGGATAATTCTTCGGTAATTGTAGGACACTCCAATTCTCTTCGGAATTCCAAGCATCAAATCCCAATCCATGTTGTCAAAGCCTTCTCTAAATCCACAAATGCAATGAATGTCGACTTGTTCTTTTACATTCTCTTCTCTATGAGCAGCCTACGGGCCAATATTGTTTCTCTTGTACCCTTACTTCATACTTAATTCGACGCATCGTCACTTCTGACCTGAAGACGCCAGCAGGATGGCTGGAGATACTGTTGTCACCATGAGTCACCCTGACGTGTAGGAACGTCCGAAAGCCGTTGCCATTGACTATAAATAGAGGAAGGTAGGCTATTTTCGTTTTCGACGAAATCACGAAATTCCCGAAAGAAGTTCAAAAACACTAAACAGCCATTTTTAGATGCATTACTGCTTTAAAAAAGTTGAATATTAAGCATTTCGTTTTCGCGAAATCATTAATAATTCTCAAAATCTGCCGCGAAATTTCGTCGAACGCGACATTTGGAAGTTGCACATCAGCAATAAATGTTTTGTAGTTTTTAACGTGCGGAAAAATGATCAGTAAACACGGTAATTATTTTGAAGCCTATATTTTCATTGTTAAAACTGAGGCCATAAGTATTATCACCCGATAAAGCTCTGGAAAATTCATCTCACACTCAGGGAAAATGCCTCATTGCACTGAAAAAATGAATTCAAGAACGTAGAACAATTCAAGGGACGAAAAAGCGATAATATTATTACACTTGGACCGATACCGAGAGCGAGTATCGGCCATCTAAAAACATATAATTTTTAAATCCCACCTTCTTCAACTAACTTACGTTGGTAAGTTAGTTGAAGTTTCGCATATTTGTTTACTTAGCTGTGATCTTCGTGACAGTGAAAGTGAGAAAAGTACTTAAAACTGGCTATGGGGAAGTTGAGACAAATAGCTCAACCTCCTCCGGAAAGTAGACGAAAACTCCACGTAGGAATAAAGTTTGCTAAAATAGCGGCAAAAATTAAAGTTCTGCCGTCAACCCAAGTTTGTTATGCTCAACGCATACGTAGTTCGGCGTTTCCGCCAACATTTTAAGTTCGTTTTCAAAAATATAAAATTAAAATGTCGTAGCATGGTCAAGTGCTATGACGTTAATGGATTCGCTTTAGAAATTTTAAAATGAAGACGAAGGCGTTTGTCGCGTGCCTCCAATGTTCCATAATTATGGATAAAACCCGGTTTCGTAAATTGACTAGAATAACTTAAATGTACGTAAATATTTGAACCTTAGAGGACGTCACGGAAAAAGTAGGATTCATATTCTATCAAAATTTCCTATCATTCGAGCTTTTCGCATTGTTATGACAATCTCTAAAATGACGCTGGCGTCTGCAACTCTAAGAAATGTGCCATTTTTCATCCTCACTGCAAAAACATGCCCCAATAGTAATTATTAAAAAAAAAGCCTGGTACCTGCATTAGATGAGAGGCTAAATTATCTACTCGCTGATATACTCTCTATGAATTTCGCTTCTTCCTTTTTTGGGATATCAAACCTCAAAGTCGAGTCTTATTACATACTTTTTGCGTGAATAGTATACACAAAATGTACTATTTGGTCATATAGTCATCATTAATTATTGAGTGCGCATTAACGCAAGGTATCGTACGTATTTTTTGGGAGACGTAATAATTGCAAGTGAAACTTTGCTTCTGTAAATTAACGCCAGCAATGAACTAATATTACGGCAAGCGGTTTGGTCCCCTGAAAGTTATGCATTCGCCATAACCTGATAAGGCCTAATCTGTTCAGCAAGTTTTCCTCGTTACCATGTCCAGTATTTCGGGTCCCTACAAAAACGTGCAAACGAGAGTGTATTTGGTGTACGAGCAGGTACTGAGTTTCCTGAGCAATTTTTTTTCAGAAACTAGTGCTGTGGTCCTGATACACGAACCCTATTAACAGCTGAGCATCTTCAGCAGCCGTGACAATGATATGCCAATAAGCACTACATTCAAATATGAGCTGCTGAGCATGTTCAGCAGCTCTTATTTCTTAATAAGAATTTTCAGTATTTACAAATGCAAGAGGGCTTAGAGTCTGAAATCTAATTCCATTGATAATTGTAAGAGTAGCAAAATAAAAGAGTTGTCAAAATGTCATTTCTCTCAATAATCAGGTGCTCTTTTATAACACTTTTGAGAACTGATTTGACCCCACGAGAAGGAAAGCAGTTATCAAGTTTATCAAATTTTTTTTAGAAAACTAAGTGAGGTATCGCAAATAATACTATCGGTATCGGCCACCAGTGGCCGAATCTCGAATGTCTCATGAGACATCTCAGAGACCATTTTTTTGGACATAGTGACATCTCGGAGAAGTCTCAGAGATGTCTCCGTAGGTCTCAAGAACATCTCTGAGACATCACATGTGATATTTGAGATGTCTCAGAGATGTATCCGAGACATATTCCTGCTATGTGGGCTGTTATCGAGGTATTGGTTTGGTATCAGAAAAAGTGGTATCGGTACAAGTCTAAATATTATATTACCTACTGATTACGAGTACCTATCTATAATGTTTAAAAAAGCCATTTCAGGTGATCTATTCTACCATAGCATCACAGAAAGGATAATGCTGCATACATATTTACTGGAACGGAGTATTTACGGGAAATCCAGATTTATAAACACAGATTTAACTTTTATCATATTGAGATCCAACACTAGTAGTAATAAGAGAAATAGAGCATTCTCAGTACACAGTAATACTGTCTGACAAAAGGACATCGATAAAGCCAGAGAATATGAAGACACTAATGGAACTCTATTTTTGTGAATAAATTCAATTTTACTTGTTTGCAGAAATGTGATAAAGAACCAATAATTTATTTTCCTTTCTTTTGTTGTATTACTCAAACAAGCCTTGATGACCTTTTTCTTTAATACTACATAAAAATATACATAAATATCACTTCATGTGAACGTTTTATTCTGTTTAACAGTATTTCCAAATAAACATTTTTTTCGCCGAAATTTCATCTTTTTACCACTCTTTGTGATGAAATCCACTATTTATTCACCAAATTCAGGAATTTTATTCTCCATTTTTCATCAGCTTTAACTATAAATAAACTTTATGGAGGCTCAGAAGGCTGGGATACCGTCAGGAGGTCCTTCATGAAAAGGTCTTCAAACACTTACTGCCTAATCCATGCATAGTGATTTTTGAGGACTAGATGGGAAACTGCATGTGGTACAAACGAAGAAATGTCCCCCTGCCCCTTGCCTTTGGGCTTAACCCTTTCTGGTCCTGCAACACCAAATGGAACATGTTGCTTTATTGCTTGAAGTATCCATTCAAAGCACCCGCTGACTTTATGTGGTTTCATCTGCTTTGGTACATGATTCCATCACAAGGTTACCCAACCTACCGTAGACCACAAATTAATATCTTCAACTTTTGCTGAAGATTTCTATACTTGTGCTCCTAATAAATTCCTATACTAATTTTTTCTTAATCTCACTGAAAATTTGCTCTGGAATGGGTTAATTCTAAAGTTATATGCTCACCAGTAAGACAAACCAATTAGCTTCCGCTCTCAATATGCTGCCGTGTCTCACACACTGGTAAGATCAGGGATGGAATGAGTGGACCCAGGGGGTGGTTTGGGTGGGGGGTAAAGTGGGAGGGGAGAAGGTTAATGTTTGATGAGCTTATGTATACAGTGGTCAGCTGAATCAATTTCCGAGAAAATAAAATTTCTCCTGAGAGCAGTCCAAGGTGAAGTGTCAAGGTTTCCTTTTAAATCACCGAATCTAAAGTTATACATATTTGTTTCCACATAGTGTAGATTACTCCTTGCCATTTAATTGTAATATTTAGACTAAAATTCAGTCACTAAGCCTCTTTAAATATGATAGGTAGTGCATGTATGGTGAAGCTTCAACTTCCTGCCACACACCTTTACTGTGGATTGCAGGATATTAAGTAGATGTAGACCTTCTGGTTGATAACTGTGGTGGCATTGTATATGCAGCATTCAGCCAGCCTGGAAACCCAAGCTATCACCAGCATGGAATTCCCAATTGCATCACGTTTTCCCACTAATGCCAATGTTTCTTTAATTCTGCAGACGTCAACTGGGGCTCGTCCACTCAGGCGCAGACCTACAAGAACGCCCTCACATCCACGCTTCGGCTCTCAAACATCGGCGACCATGTGAAGAACTTCCGTCCGCAGGTGCTGCTGCTGGCCGGTCAGCCGGCGGAAAGACCGCCTCTCCTCGACATGTTCAACCTTGTCACCAAGAACCTCTCACTGCTCATCTGCGCGGACATCTCCCAGGTGACACCTCCACTCTGCCCGGCATCCCCACATACTGAACTATCCTAGACCAAAAGCGATGTCGTCCTATTCATGAGGCATTTGCATAGAATGACTCACTCAAGCCAATAACATGAATAGACCGACGTCTTGCTATACTTTTTTCAATTGCACTAGACTAAGAGAGCACAATAGGCAGAATAGCAAAGGGTTAGGTAGGTAAATAATTTCTAGAGTTCTCTGAAGTGTATGATACATGTTTAAGTAGTGCTAACACATGCATGATAGGGAAATGCAGATAAATATATTTAGGATTATGTTTTCTAACCAGTAATCAATTCATTAATGTGTAGTTACAAACCACCTAGTTGCAGGTGACTTATATCCATAGCTGGGCAGAAAAGCGTTAATCCGTTAATCGTTAATTAACGAAGTTAAATTGGTGGTTTCAGGCGTAACTTGGTGAAATCTCATCGTTAATTAAAACACAGTGATCTGTGTTTTAATTAACGAAGTTAACATATTGTTAATGATTTAACTTTTAAGTTAAATCCAAAAACTATTAACGGTCTTATTAACTTCCGTTAACTTTTAATTCCGTTAATTTAAGTGCGTTACTTTTGTTCAGAGCCATCTGGATTGCCATGTAATAACGTGGTGAAGGAGTTGTGTTGGGAATGCAATCTAGAGAACTCAGTGTTTGTACTGCAATCAGACTTTTGCATAACTTTTCAGAAAAAATTTACACAGTCAAGGCTCACGTTACCACCGTAAGCAATATTAAACAAGACATGAAGAGAACGCATCCATCTAAATACGTTCAATTTGAAGAAAAAGTAAAGGCAGGATCAACTCGCGGGAAAACGAAAACCAAGTCTAAGGCTTCTTCAAGAGCTGTGGATTCTTCTTATGTCAATAGGACTGGCAATTGTTTTTTCACCATCTAATGGCAAAAATACTACGCCAGCAAAATTGGTGAATCGTTTGGTATCGCAGCTACCAGGAGCGGCGTATCCCAAGGTTTCTATTTCCACAATCAAATACAAACAGCGTCAGATCCAACTTTACTAACAGAAACGGTATATTACTATGACACTCCATACCTCATGTGTATAAGTCTACATTACCTAAGTTATACTGTTTATTAAGTATTTTTGACCATGAAATTCTTATAACGTTCATTGACGTTAAAAATACCTAAATGTTAAGAGACATATAATTCAAAATTGCCTACAATTTCATATAGATTTTTAACTTTAACTGATAACTTTAACTCACGTTAAATTTTCATCAAGACAACGATTTAACGATTAAGGAAGTTAACTTTTTGAGTACCTTTTAATACATTAACAAAGTTAATTTTTGGATTAACTTTGCCCAGCTATGCTTATATCTAACATCTCTCCATAAAGTAGTAGCATTATAGTTCCTATTTTTGCATGTAAGTAGTTCACGTTTGGTGATCTTCACCCCCTGCCACACACCCTTGTTGTGGCTAGCAGGAATATGTTGTTGTAGATTATTTTATATTAGAGTATTAGTGAGAGTGGATGAAGCTTTAAAACAACTTTTTTTCACAACAAAATGTCTTTCTTACCTCTGATATGTTGGATTAAAAAACTCATTTTTATTGGTTATGCATGGTTAGCACTGCACGGTATCTCTTAGTTACCTGGCTGCATGGTTTCGTAGCTCTTAGTTTCATATAAATAGTGCATGATTGGCCTTCACCCCCTAGCACATACCTTCACGGTGGCTCGTAGGGTATCACACAGATGTAGCTGTAGATTGAAAATGTAATTCTTACAAGATGTTAGTAACCGATCCACCTTAGTGAGGAAATTATTAAGTACATATATAAGTAAAACAGTGAGAGTTCGGCACCGCTTTTGGCTCATGGAACCTTCTTAACAACAAGGCATCGCCCACCGTAGAGTAAGTTAGAGGAATACCCTTGAGCTAAAATGTGCAATGTGTTTTGCACTAGTTCATGAAGCAATGCTTATACCAATGTCTCAATGGACATCGATTCCACAGTTTTGCATCCAAAATTGAACATCGCACCACCAATTTCTCACAGTATACGTTTTTCTCAAACGTCGGAATGGATGGGATTTGACTCAAAAGTCTGAGAATGGAAAAAAACGAATCAATAATAGGACGAGGTGCAGAAAGATACTCGCTCAGTTGCCCAGGAATCAAGAAATCACTTGCGTGAAATCAATGGCGTCAGTCTCAAGTCTGTGGAATTTCACGATCGATAAATGTCAGATACTTTGTTAAAAATCCACATATTTCTCTAGGAAACCAAATACCAACTGTCTGTGGCTTTGTGCATCGAATAGTAGGTATATTTCAGCCGATGTGATAAAAAAATACTTTCGAGTAGTCTGTTGTGCATGATGCATGTATTAACAACCAACCCCTTAATTACTATGTAGATACTAACAATCTAGTTGCATGAGACCCTTTAAGTAGCTTGTTTGCATGTCAATAGTGCATGCTTGGTGATCTTCACCCCGTCACACACCCTTGCGGTGGCTTGCAAGGTATCGTGTAGATGTATATAGATGTGTCACATACGGAAAAGACTAATCCTCTCACCTAGCAACATTGTCCCACTCTTTTGTTGGTTCAACAACCATAAACGACCAATGAAACAGGGATCGCTTACCGAGACAATAATGTAGCATTCTTCGCATCAGCATTGAGACAGTCAGGCATCCAATCTGCAAAGTACTGCAGAATCACTGCCCATGGAGATGATAAGATGCAGAAGGAAGGAACTCCTTAAGACCCTCAAATGCATGTCACGGTAGACTTCACTCCATCAAGCCTGAATCCATGACTTTCTACAGGTGCGAATACCTATGAACACACGACAATATGTTAGATTCATCATTCTCAATCTCATACCAACATGTCAAAAAATATTCTTAAGTATTTTGACCTGAACCATAAAATACAGCTTTGGCGTTAAGAGCAGAATCAAGGAGGGGCTTCAGGCATAACCTCCCTCCTACAAAGATTGTTGAACAGCTAAAATAGGGTCCTTTACTGTATTTTTTATTGCCAAATCTGATAGAGTTTGTAAAATAAAAAGATCTGTATGGTTCCATTCTTCGATCCGTCAATTATTTCTCAGGTTATGAGAGGTGAAAAACTGATGATTTTAACACTTGCGGAAAAATGGGCATGCTATGTCATCCACTTTGTTCAACCACAACTGAGAGTGTGATGTTTCTTTGCCTTATCACAACTCTTAAATAAATTCCAAGATAATATTTTCAGTGATGACATTAAAAATATTTTGCGAGCCCCAACTTACTATGGTAGACTGGACCATAATCACAAAATTAGAGAAATTGATTGCCAAACTGACAGATTTAAAATATCCTTTTTCCTCATACTATTAGGGATATGAATAGCAGTAAATATATCCAATACAAGTGTATCAATGAATAGCATAGGTACATAATAGCATGTTGGTATAAGGACTTTAACCTAACCCAACTAACAGCATGTTTTTGTAGGCACAGCTTTACGTGAAAAAAGTGACTTGGGAATGATGCAAGCCTGTAAAGGCACGACTGCTTTGCTATTTTTATCTTTTTTTAAATAGTGAAGTTTAGACTAGTATATTATTACTAATTTTTATGCATGATTTATGTGGTGCTGGTTTGGTGAGAATTCACCCTCTGCCACACACCTTAATGGTGGCTAGCATGGTATTTTGTAGATGTAGATATAGTTATCATAACGTCACTTTGAAAATCTTGCTGATGTAAAATAATTAATGCTGAAGTAAACGAGAAAAAAATTATATATGTACTTCATTAATTTTCTGTACGTCTTTAGGTTACTTCATAAATACCCTTCAATCCTGCGTGCACATAATATTTTGGTCTACATAATCGCATTCCTTCTCTCTTTCCATGGGGGCAGAACCGTCTATCCTCCCGAGGAAAGGGTGCCAGGCAGCGGAGGGCCGCTGAGTGGCTCAAGCAACACAAAGTGAAGGCCTTCTACTCGGTCGTCGATGGCCTGGGCTTCGAGGAGGGTGCACAGGCCCTCATCCAGGCCTCTGGAGTGGGCAAACTCCGTCCCAACGTCCTTGCCATGGGATACAAGTCCACGTGGCAATTCTGTCCTCGCTCCGAACTCGCTGCCTACTTCAACACACTCCAGTAAGTGACCGCTTCCTCCTGAGGCAATGATACGCAGCATAATACTTTCTCATCACGTCTACAAATTAACGTAACGCAATAGAGTTACGTAAGAAAAAATATTGCTCTGAAATTTCGTACCGCATTACGTTTCTCAGCTTCAAAGAGAAAAATTTATAAGTGATCAGTTAAATATTTATGATAAATACATTATTCTGTTATGCAAAACTACTCAAATATGGGGAGGTAGAGATACAAATTATTTTCACTACTTGACGAAGGGCTGATGTTCAAAGGGTTGAAAAATTCTTGACAGTCAGTTTGTAAATTATTCCATAAAAAAGCAATCCCCACAAACAAAATATGATTATCATTCCAATTTTTAGATGAATTCTTTAAATGATGCATGCAAAAATAAACTAAAAAAGGTATGCTTAACGAATAGATGTAGATGTAGATATAATTCTCATATATTGCATACACGTATTTAATCCAACTTCCCAATCAATGCATGAAATATCCAAGGACTCGATTAGAAAAAAAAAACACGGAACCTGCACATTTTGGAAAACCTGATCATCAAATAGCTTGAAGAAGGAAAGTGGAGAGGCACAGAGAGAGAAAGAGAAAACCAACTTCCTTCCAAAATCTACAAAAAAGCATACAAGTTGTGTATATGAGATCATTCAGTGGCACTTTTTACTTTGGTGCGAGCTCTTTGTATTTGAGTCAACAGCAGGAATCACAACCCACACTCTTCACAATGTCCCCAAGGCCCTGTAATATCCTGCAGACTGAAGCTTTGAATGAGAAGCATCATGCAAACTGCATCCAAAAGCAATAAATTGAATACTGAATGAGCCGTTGCTGTAAATCCAAGACTGAAGAAAGGAATGAGACTGTTTTTGCATCTTTGTTTGGTTTGCAGAGTACACTTTGGTTCGCTTTCATACATTCACAAGATATTAGCATCTTGTAACAAACCTAGAAATCTCTTCAATATGCACAAGCAAAAATTCTATTCTTTACTCAAAACTCTGCATAAAAAATTTGTTTTGCTCTCACAAATAATAAAAAAATTGATGCATACTATTCAGCATACATGCAATAATTATTACAAATATTTCAAAACTACCAATGCAATCAATGTCTTGAATGTGTAGCATATTTCACCCAAAGACAATATCAGTCACCTTCGATAACAATTTTTTAAAATAAATATGGAAAACATTTGAGAGAACAAAAACTGACGTTCTGAAATCAAAGACTTCTGGTACTAGAATCCATGTATTTTTACAGATGCAACAGGCAGATGTAAGGGACAGAACAATAATTCTTCCTGTTTTCCGCCAAATTTTTTGACTCTGGATGGCAATGGAATCAGATTCTGGAATTGAAACCAAAACCAAAATAAGTCTGCCTCACAATTAATTTAAGACCAGAAGGTTACTGCACCGATCGAGCACTTAAAAACTGGGTCTACTCCTGCTGATTTTAAAGGCCTAAATACACCATCATGTTAGTAACAGTAGGTAGATGGCATAGTGCCCTGTTGATAATGTGACGGGCTACTGACCGAAGATCTCGGACTTGAATTCAGGAAAAGCATCAACGGACACGTCCAGCTACATCCATTGTACCAGACCTTACTGTGAGAGCCAAAGGCATCACAGGTAGTAGAACTAGTCCCCAATCCTACGGATGAATTGCTCATGCTATTGAACATGGTACTTGCTGACTGTAAGGCTGAAATACGGACATCAGAGCTGGGAGAACAGATATTAGGGAGCTGGGTTTGTGTAATTGTTAGAGTACTGGCCTCTTATCATGAGTTCATGATAAGAGGCCAGTTCGCGGTTCGAGTTCCAACAATGGAAGACTCTTCTCATTGGTTAACCGGTCCCTACTTGAGAGTTTCATGGGGAACATTCAGGTACAGCACTCTTTATTTGTCGGATGAAACGTCAACGAGGTATGAAGATATGTAGTTACTTTCCTAGTGCCACCTAGGGTTTACAAGAAAGATTTAGTACCAAGAAAACCGCTTGGCCAGGGTATATCAGGAAATGTCCAAAGAAGGTTGTTGCGATGGCTAGAGTACTGGTTTCCCATCCTAAGGGCCTGGGTTTAACTCCCGGCACTTGCAGGTTTTTTATTAGTTTGTATACCAGTATCTCTCCCTACTTCCCTAGTATCTTATGAAGAGCATTCAAGTTCATTACTCCGTTCGTTAGATGGGCGTTAAGCCTTGTTCCATTTGGCACCTTTTGTTAAGAGCATACTAATGCCGATTCTGGGTTTCCCTCCACTCTTCCTTCGTTCCTTGAAAACTCCTACCTATAATCAGTTACCCACCTATTCTCTCTGGTGCAAATTACTTTAGTTGTTGATCTCCTCCCCAAAATATCAACCAACATTCTGAAGAGGCATATCCCTTGGATTCAAAACTGAAACCCACGGTCAAGAGCCCTAACAATTGGCAACCATGTCACCATCATTTACAGCATTGTTGAATTATTCCCTGAAAATCAACCGAAAATAAATGGAGACAGTTCCAAACACACGTGAATAACCTCCCTTTGAAAGTCCCGCATCTAATCACTAGATATAAGCCACCTTAGGGGATGTGTTTGAAACCATCATGACAAACTCAAATAGGTAACCAAGGTGTCATGAGGTACCTACAGACAAGAAAGGTTCCAAAATTAGGCATATTTGAATCACTCATAATAATCTCAATCATTGGCTTTTACTTGACTTTTTCTCAACCATCACAAACATAGCGTCGCAAATGAGAAAAAACCCAAGTAAAAACCAATGATTGAGTTTAATACGAGCCTTTCAAATGCCTAAATTTGCAAACCACTCGCGTTTGTACCACGTGACTCCTTGGTATCATATTCGAGGTAATCTTGACGGTAACAGACACAACCCCCCGGTCCTTTCTCCCTGATGGGAGTTGGACCCGAAATCTGCATCCCTAACTGTTCTTCTCGTGGCCCTCCTGCAGCGACGCCTTCGACAACCGGCTGGGGGTGGCCATCCTCCGCGTGTCCACCGGCCTCGACTACTCCCAAGTGACCACGGGTAACCACCACGCACACGATGACCACACAGACCACCAGTCCGCCTCGACGCCAGATCTGCGTTCGCAAGGCAGCAGCCCCCTGGGGGCCCGCAGGGTCGATGGGGGCCCACCCAGGCCTCATCTGCTGCACCTTGACTCCATGGGCAGCCTGGACACGCTCGACAGATATGACTCAGACTCGTCGCTGCACACCAGTGGTGAGTACTTATGCTGTGAACTATCGGCTGCGGTATAAATTGTATAAAGAAACTCGATTCGGAGCATGCAGCAGCAATAAAATACATTGCAAGATAGAAAAAAACCATGCAATAGGCAATGTCAAACAATTTGCATGGCAATAAGACTACATAATAATGTTTTTTCAAGAGGAAGTTCGCATTGAATTCAAATTCGCATACCATACACCTATAGCAGTGAATTCCCGGGGGCTCCCTTAGAATGGCATGTATCATTATAGTGCATTCTTTTCAATGTATCGTACATTATTATTTTTTCACAATGATGCAATCACACATTATGGATGATCTGCTTGAAATTTAGAAAATTCAAATTCAGGATTATGTACATTAAGATTTTAGGAAATAAGGATTACATAACCTGATGGGAACTTTGAGGAAAATAATTGGTGTACTGGAGATGAAATAGTAAGCCAAACAGAATCGGAGTTAGATTTTGTGGAGTCAAGTGGATTTCTGTTTGGGATATATCCTCACTAAAAAGACAGCGCATTTCAGCAAGAGAAGCTTAATTTAAACATCTTGTATTCCATTACCATGGAAATCAGAACTGTTAAAAATTTACCTTAGAAAAAAATTCAAAGTGCTTAATTGAAACAATGAGCAAAATAATAGATAAAGGAATAATATATGTACCTAACTCAAATATTTGTACAACCAATTTCCTAGTCCAAATCACTACATTCTGATGGATT
Organism: Platycnemis pennipes; assembly: GCA_933228895.1. NCBI lineage: Eukaryota > Metazoa > Arthropoda > Insecta > Odonata > Platycnemididae > Platycnemis > Platycnemis pennipes. The sequence goes on from OW121856.1 coordinate 18,070,033, forward strand.
CACTTCCCTTCCTTATTTTCATACCAGATGGGATGTTTCTGGACCAATCTATCAAATTTCAACCATGAAATCCTATCCCTTAGTAATCACCTCCAACATTCTCTCAGGATAGCCTCAGTTATTGTAATACTTAGTGAGTGAGGGAAAATAATTATGGAACATAGTTATCTCATATGTGTGAGGCTATGTTGATTCCTTCATCCTCACATATTCAATTCGAATTCACAAAGGAGTATCGGTTCAAGCTTCAAAGCTCAAAAATTGTCATCCCTCTCAGGTGGTTAGTGTATTTTAATTCCACATTTTAAATTTTTCATTGAAATATTTAGTCAATTATATGTGCCTGATTAATGGTATCTTCTATGGTATTCTTGAAAAAAATTATGATATCCACTCAGAAAATAACTTAGAAAAACTTTACATACACATACACACATGTATTACTTCCACATTATAACTGAAAGAACAGGGCAGTACTCATACTGCTTCTAGCATAAAATTTAATTCTAAATCAAGAGATAAATCGAGTAAAATTGGATAGTAATAACACAACTGTTTGAAGTCATTACAGCAAACAAAATGTTTGTTAATTTATGATGGTGAGGCAAGTCTTAGCACTGAGACTTGCTTCTCCAATCAGGCAACTGTGGTTCCCCAAAAGACCATCATTTGCCAATATATAGTGTTTTTTTTTAATACTTAAGCCATTAAAACAATGAACTAAAATCAACCCCTCCATTTGAACTCTGGATCTGGTTCAGTAGTATTGCCTATTGTGATGAACTGTCTAGTTCATTGCTCCCACACCTTTGTAGTCTTGCATCCCACTTCCCATTCTAAGAAAAGCAACTCTCACCAAGGTACATATATACAAAGAGAGGTCAATTTCAACACATGCTAGTAAATATACATGCACATATTTACGACATCCTCACATATGTTAAGCTTGGGGAGTTCATTCAGTTGTCTGGAGTCCCAACCAGTAGCTGAGATCCCACTACGCAGGATGTCTCCTACCAGTTGGGGTACACTGGTCTAATTCGCTTGAAACTGGTAATGATAAATTGGCAATGATGAACTAATTTATGATGCAAGAATTAATATTTCTCGTGCACTCCTGGAAATAGGGTCCTTACCAGGCAGTGATGACCAAAGCAAAGACAGGAAAGCCATAGATGCTGGGAACCCACATGACATCATTAAATCAAAGACCAAGGCAATGGCCAAGAAAATGTAAGTAAAAAGTATAAAAGTTGGAACCTTAATTGAAAATGAGAAATCTCTAAGAATTTTGAATTCAATGAAACAAATGTCAATGTTCAACGATGTGTCTAAATGAAAAAAATTAAACACTAATTAATGAAAAAATTATCTTTTCCTGAGTAAATAATTCTCATTTTTGACAACACAGGCTTCCATTAGACCAAAACATCACTCCAGAGATCTTAGAGCAGATGACGCAGTTCCAAAGAAAACAAAAAAGTGGAACAGTGGATGTATGGTGGCTCTATGATGATGGAGGTAAATGTTCAGTCATGCCATACCATCACATGGTGCAGTAGGGCTAGTTTTAGAAAGTCAATGCCATCATCTAAATCATTTTTAAAAGCTATGAGCAATTAAATGAGTAAAATATTCCCTAATTCCTAATATAATAGACTCTGTAGTCCTCCACAGGTTTATTTGGCAAATAAGCTGAGAAAATTACTTTTTCTATTAGTTTAGAAATGAATATTGACAATCTCCAGCATGTCAAGCATAATTAAGAGAGTACAATTCCTTTCAACTTCAATAGAAGTCAAATATGAATAACCATCACAATTTCATACTTCCCTTCTAACATTCTAGTTCTTGCATGTTAAATTACAGAACTTGGTTGTTCAGTTTTTAGCCATTTTTGGGGGCATATATTTACTGCAGTTTGTTACCTTCATTTTTTAGAAAAACAATTTCGGTAGCTATTTTCAGGAGCTCAATATCATGTTTATGGCCAAAAAAGATGCCCAGTACGTATATATTAAACCCAACTAAAGTATAGATGCTACTGCAATAAACCATGCAAGTAATGGCTTCATCTCTGGGTTCCACATTTTTCCCCATATAAGTAGATATATGTACTTATATGGGGAAAAACGTGGAACGCTTTAGAAAACGTTGCAGCGCTTCGACGCTGCGCTGCTGCCGTGCATCAGCAGCATTTTGTGTTTACAGGGTACATTTGTATACAGTTTTATCAACTTCCTTTCGCAGCTTTCTTAGAAAGAAAGCTTACTGTGTTACCCAAAATGGAAATTTAAGGAGTCTATTTACTTTTTAAGTTCAAACACAAGGATTATATTTCTCTCAAATGAAAGAGATAAAGCTAATTTAAAAAATAAGATAGTAGCATTAGTATAAATTAATGAGAGGCTACCAAGCTAGATAGGTATTCATAAGTTATATGAAGTGCATCACCTAATAGACAAATTGTTTCTTTGAAGGCCTGACTCTACTCCTTCCGTACATCATTGCTACAAGGCACAACTGGTCTGAGTGCAACCTGAGGATATTTGCTCTGGCAAACAGTAGATTGGAACTGGAGGTTGAGGAAAGGAAGTGAGTATTAATCCTAGTGTGTTTGTATCATCAAATTTGTATGCCTAAGATTCAATTAACACACTCAATGCTGGCCTATTTCATGAAAAAGTATTCATGTCCAAAATATTTTTTTTTTCTTTTATATGAATAAATACATTATTATAAATGCATTAAACATAAAATTTTTACCATATAATAATAATTTTTTACTTATCAACGAACATAACGGGCCCTAATGCCTTGACATCAAGGCATCAACCTCCCAGGGTAACGAGGCATGCCTTGAATTCAAGGCATCCAGATTGAGTGTGTTAACAATCAATTCCAAGGTCTTCTTTCATCATTGTGACAGCCAATATGAAAGATAGCTCCCTAATACTCTTTCACAGATTTTCCACAGAGAAAAAATCCACGTGGACCAGGATATGTAGAGATCGACAGGGGAAAATGATATCTTGGCAGCTTAATTGGTTAAAGCACCTGGCCGGAAATCAGGGCATTCTGGTTTCGTTTCCGTTTCAATGTGATATTTCTTCTCAGATAAATCTGCTATGGTACATGCCAGTAGGCTGATTTTCTTTTCCTGCATAATTGTCTAAAATATGACTAATTTATTTAATGGAAGAATATTATTCTTGCATAATTAATGAAAGGTTAGGTGAGAGAAAGGAGTGTCTCAAATTCACCCTAAATAAGGATAATCATAGGCAGATTTACTTTGTGGAACTGCAACTTGATTTAAATTTTGAGAATGATGTTGGTTAACGTTTAAACCGGCTGAGGCCAATAAATACACATGCAAAAGCACATTTTTTTTATTTTAATCACAAGTAATATGAGATGCTTATCATCATTATCAATTACCTTTGCCTCTCCTTTCTATACTGAGGTAGGTATATTAACATGGAAATAAACACTTTTTAATGCACATAAAAGGGTTTCCTTTCATTCTAATTCTCCCAAGCCAGTTACTATGATTAGCACTATGATTCACAGCAAATTAGCAACACCTATAGATATACGATGGCTCTATGCATAATAGGGGCATCCCATCTCAAGGTTCACACCTGCACAACAACCGCCCAGTAATTCTGAACAATTGAAGTATACACAATATTGTGCAGTAAAAACACGATTTCGGCATGCTGAGAATGTGCATACATCGTTTGAGTGCCAATTTGAGTGTCAATTCACTTTGTTTCTATCTGAATCACTCCCCAAGTAGCAATGATGATCATCACTGAACACTATCCTGCTATGAACTATGTACTAACAGGGTGTTTTGCATAACTAGTGATTCAAGGGGAAATGCAATGGTGAATAGGGTGAATATGAGCACAACTTGGGTGTCATCAGGTAGCCACTGACCTTCTTCTAATGCCATCCCTAATACTTAGTTCTTCTCAAATCCCAAAGATAGTAGCATGTCTCATGTAGTCTGTGGCGGTGACAAGCTCAAGCCTCCTACCCCGGAGTAGTTCATTGAACAGCCATTAAGGCTTACAACTCATTACTTGGTTACAAAATAGACATGCTTTCAGCTGGTGTAGTTGAAAACATTAGTTAATACAACATTTAAAATATGTTGATAGGCCTTCAATAGAATGGGAACCCGATGCAGGTTGTCTGGCTCCCATTAACATACTGACTGACTGAGGAGCTACTTACTTACTTAATGGATTTTTTATCTATAGTCAGCCCTGTGTGAACAGCCAAAAATTATACCTATGCATGTGATGCCCTTGATAATACCTATACGTACAGCAATACCTGTAGGTTTAATACCATAATAATAATAATTCAGGAGACTCCAAATGGAGATGAGAAGAAAGGAAAATATTGAGTTCAAGCATGGTTAATACGGAGCCACACATAGATAGCTCACACTAAAGGACTCTGCAATCAATTTCAGACGGCAACTTCTAGCTTTAAGGAATCAAAGGAAAGCTCACCACCCATTTCCCTAATGCCTCATTCCCTTCTTTGCAGTATGGCCATACTACTCTCCAAGTTCCGAATCGATTACTCAAGCCTAAAGATGGTGTACACTGTGGGGGAAACTCCAAAGAAGGATACCGTACAATTCTTTGAGAGCCTTCTCCAAGGATTCATGGAAGGAGACAGTAATGCAAACCCAAGTAAGAATCTTTTCACCTCTGGCTATTTATCTTAAAAATTAAACAAATCAAATTAGGCAAATGTGTGAATGGTATTTTTATGTGAATTAAAGTGAGTAGGTACTATATTTTTTTCATTTCTTTCCAGAATGTACTGTGACAGATGCAGAGCTGACTGCACTGCAATCAAAAACCAACAGACACCTGCGTCTTCGGGAATTACTCCAAGAGAATTCAAGCAAAGCCAATCTCATTGTCATGTGAGTTTTAAACATAATTTTGTGGATCACTAAAAATAAGACCAGTTTTTAAGAAAGTCGTACAGATTATGTTATATTTGCGTTTCAATGTGCCATATAAAGATCAGGTCATTTGAAGATGATGGAGAGATGTAACGAAATCTTTACCTTTATTGAAAATTTATCTTCTTTTGGTAATTCACAATGTACCATTTCTACCACATCATACCTCGAAACTTCAACACTTGAAGATTAACATTGCCTCTTTACCCATTCAAAACCCTTTAAAAGTCTCATAACCTTAGGTAGACATCCAAATTTTAGATGTATAGTGATTAAACATTTTTTTCTAACTAAAAGTAATAAGGTAGGTAGGTATACCTATAGGTTTAGATTTATGGGGTGCGTCGACAACTATGGTCATTTTGCACCACGCACAATCTATACTGCATATCATATAATTACATATTGCATATCTAATAACTCTTACAACAACTAAATAATACCAAAACTCATTCAACATTTTTAGAATTTCTGCATCTTCCTTTCTTCCTGCTTTTATATAAAAACCTCCACCATACATTGTCAGAATCTTGTTATTAGAGTATAGACTTCTGGTTAAATTTTGCACTTGCTATTTACAAATAACATTAAACTCCAGTTTGTTATGGAAGCGGGTAACAAAAATTGGCAGTAATGCAAATTGAAGATTTTTTTTTAAATAAAGGATTCAAGAGATAGCAATATCTTGCAATCTAAAATAACAATCATCAATGGAACTCTATGTGAAAATATCTGCTTGCATGTTATCTTCAGATAAGTCATGTTCGCACGCACTGATATCATGATGTTCTTTTGTCTCCTAAGGTCCCTCCCAATGCCCAGACGTGGCGTGGTGTCGGCACCGCTTTACATGGCATGGCTAGAGACCTTGACACGTGGAATGCCACCTTTCCTGTTGGTCAGAGGCAACCAGACATCCGTCCTCACATTCTACTCTTAGAGAAACAGGTGGAATGTGATCCTTTTTGTTTCTAGTCACTTCTGCTGCATCCCTGAAACAGCAGTCCATCACTAAACACCCATAAGCTTTTGGGTGTCCCTGCGTAAGCGATGGAATGTACAAAAGACAAGTCTCAGTGAATGGAGAGCGCAAAACATACAGAACTCTCAAAGATGGCTGAATGACTAAGTTGCTCCATTCTAACTAAGCTAACCATTCACTCTGAGCTAAGGAGTCATCATCGCAAGACATCTCATACCTTAATACCAAGACTTAGGCTGTATGTCAGGAGGATAATGGAAGTCTTCCACTTCTTTTTAAAGATAGGAGGCACTGATCGGTGCATGGTATGCCATTTTTGCTCCATGAAGTCACTGGAAGTCTTATGTATGAAGTATACTTGCATAAGATCTCCATTACTGAGGATTTTTAAGGGCATTCAATGGAGATATTCAATGTACATAGCAAGGATTCTTAATACAACATTTCAAAGAGTAACCCAATGTAGAAATAGCTAGGATTTAGTATTCCAAATTATTTACCATTCATTGCATTATTTACCACCACGCAATGGAATTCACGTCTCTACCACCTCTAAGCTAAGCCTTACTCCTTAGATCCTTATTGCACATCAAGTCAGCTGCCATGCAAAATATACCAAATGCCCGCTAAATCATTACTCATGGAGACAAATTGATGGGTTTTCTCAACACTTCCTTGGCACTCTTGATAGAATCTTAAAATCTCATATTAAGAACAGGTGAAAACTGTAATGTTGAACATTTGCTTTATGCTGCAACAGCTCAATGCACAGGTGTCAAATCGTATTATTGTACATATGGTCATAGATTTTCATTTTAATAAAGGTAATTTAAGTTACTAATTTAACTGTACAAAATCATAAATGGTACTACTATTGCCCAAAACTGTTTAAATTTTCATGTAATGTCATATTGTGAGCATGAAGTATCAATAAATCAGAGTTTTCTTTTATTATGCCATTAAATTCAGAGCACCATATCAATTTTATCCAAGAGATACCCATTTCCAAGAAATACCCATTTAAGCCTAAGCCGCTTAAAAAAGGGGAAATTTTGATTTGAGGCAACAAAAGTAGTACAAGGGAACAAGCCCCAAGTGTTGCAGCAAACTTCAATTGCTGTTGTGCTATATGAAGTCTACATGACAAATATTTTGGTAAAACAATGTTTAACACCGTGCACTTCCTGAACCAGAGCAGACATCAGATACAACATCCTAGCAGGGTGTCAATCTATAAATGACTGCTACACTATTGCAAAAATCATACTTACAATGATATGATGTCATGTGATACATCTCAATCCTTAGGTACACTAGCAACATCAAATGGTGAGGAAATGAGTTTACTTGGTGCTTACATAGTGTTATTAATTACCATGGCGGAAGGGATATTGTATTGGCTTTTTATCTCTGTGTAAGGATTGATCAGGGATTGTATCTCCATATTAAGGATTGGGAAAAGGATGGGGAGATAAAAGCTGTAAGGAAGATAAACAAGTTAATGCATGGAGAGAATTTTAAAGATGCTGAATGTATGAGCACAGGGATTAATACGATCTAACAGGATGAAGCTCGTGGCAGAGCTTAAAGCTACCAAGTGCTTCCACCAGGTTGCGGATGGTGGGTCGACATCTAGATATAGAGGTTAGCTGTGAGATAAGCAAGTTTATTCATTGAATAAGCAGTCGTGGACAAAAAGTGACAGCGTTTAGAGGTTATATTGGTCTTTCCCTGGGTAAGGTAGGCCTTAAAATGATACAGAACCTCTGAAGAAGCAAAGACTTGGCCGTCAACAGTTATCATCACCTGGAGGAGAAGGCAACAGCTCTTCTCCAAATGAGTGAAGGTGGAGACCACAGTGGTTAGTAATGCGACACTCATTTCACTACAGGCAAGGTAACATTTACTTAAATGGCTGTAGCACTGCAATGTGGAAGGCAAGGGGAAACCATCACATAATTATCACAAGGAGTCGCAGCTACTCCACTCTTTTTGTTTTTACCAAGACGTGATGGAACCCTCGAGAGTAAAATATTCTGAATGTAAAATAGTCCCCCACTTGGATTTCTGGGTGGGGACTATCCAAGAGAGTACATCAGTCTAGTGTGATACACATTTTAGGGTAGGATAGTGGAACATATGATTACTTCGGACCTGCGGGAGATGGAGAATCTGAAGATGGAAATGCGGAGGATGGACCTCGACATATGTATTAGGAATCAATGAAATGAGATGGCCCAAATAAGGAGACTTTTGTAGAGGAAGTTATGGAATTATTCCCTCTGGAACACTGAATGGTAATGCTGGAGAAGGCATAATGCTCAGGAAGAGTGCTGGACTGCATGTGAAGAACTTCCTACAGTACTGAGAGAGGATTATAATGCTGAAGATTGAAACTAAGCCTACAGATACCTCAGTGGTGTAAGTTTAAATGCCTACGTTGAACTAGAAAGATGAAGAAGTGGAAGATGCCTACGAAGATATCACAGAAGTTATAAAACAGGTAAGAGGAAAAGAAAATCTAATTATTTTAGGAGACTGGAACGCTGTCATCGGCAAAGGTCAAGATGGAGGAATAACTGGGAAATATGGATTGAGAAACCGAAATGAAAGAGGAGAAAGACTGCTGGAGTTCTGCACACAACTTAAGTTAGTGGTTGCCGACACATTGTTTAAAAATCACAACTGAAAAAGGTACACATGGAAAATGCCAGGGGACAGAGGAAGATTTCAAATAGACTACATTTTAGAGAAGCAAAGGTTCAGGAATCAGGTGAAGGACTGCAAAAGCTACCTGGGTGCAGACATCGACAGCGAAGATAATTTAGTGATGATGAAATGCCATATAAAATTCAACAAATTCAAGAAAACAGTAAAGAACATTTAGCAAGTAGAAAAACTGAAGGAGGTTCAACATAAGCTGGCATTTCAAAAAGCAGTGGGAGACAACATAGAAGAGGACCTGACTGAGAAATCAGTGGAAGAGCAGGGCTTTGCTGCAAAAGAATCACCATCATTGGTCAACAATCCTTGGATTGGTTTGACGCAGCTTTCCATTCGATTCTTCTATTGGCCTACCTTTCCATTGTGACGTAATTCTTCTCTTTTACATCCTTCACAAGTTCCATGTATCTCATACGAGGCCTGCCTTTTCCAATCTTCCCATTCACTTTTCCCTCGACGATAGTCTTCATCAGGCCATCGTGTCTCAAGATATGGCCGATTAAGTTGTCCCTTCTTCTTTTTAAAGTTGTCAGCAGACTTCTCTTTTCTCCCACTCTTCTTAGGACTTCTTCGTTACTTACTCTGTCGATCCATTTAATCTTCATCATTCTTCTGTAGCACCACATTTCGAATGCTTCTACCCTTTTATTCTCCACTGCTGTCATCATCCATGCCTCACTGACATAGAGAAACATGCTCCAGATGTATGTTCTGATGAACTGTTTCAGTGAACTTTACAAAAGAATAAGGAACGAAATTGGTCACCTAGCCAGGAAAGCTAGAGAAATGTGAATGAAGAATCTATGCGAAGCTGTACAAAACAGCCTTGCACTTGGGAAGGTGGAAGCTGCCTATAGGATAGTGAGGAACCTCTTCAAGGAACAAAGCACAAGATGCAATGCCATAAGTGATAAGAATGGAGAACTTCTGATTGAAAACAACAATAAAGTGACACAATGAAAACAATCTTAGCACAAAAGTGATCAAAGAGGAAAACGAAGTCAAAAAGGTGATATGGGATGGGATCAATATGGATTGGAATTCAATGCTTAGAATTCAGACAGGAATTGGAGTGTCCTAAAATGACAAAAGAATTATTCCAAGAAGACCCAGCTGTGAAGAAGAAAGAATAAGGGAAGAAGTGAGACAAGGGTGTGCACTATCTCCCATAATTTTTAATGTATACATTGTATACATCAGGAGAGCCATCAATGAAATCAAAGAGAAGTCTTCTGGAGTGAATATCCACAGAGAAAAAATTAACATGCTGCAATTTGGCGATGACACTTGAAGCTGAGACAATGAGGGATCTGAATAAGATTCTAGTAACTATGGAAGGGACCATGGCGAGATATTAGCTATAGATCAATAAGAAGAAGATTAAGATATTGGTGTGCAGTAAGGTAGAAGAGGCCAAAATCAACATTAAGCTAGGGAAGCTAAAACTGGAAGAGGTGAAAGAGTTCTGCTACCTAGGAAGCCAAGTAACCAACAATGGATGAAGAAAAAAAGAAATAGTCAGTAGAATAGCTCAAGCAAAGATGCCATTTCTATCAAAAGAAGAATCTACTTACATTGGGAAATGCAAGCGTAGAAGTAAGGAAACAATTCATCAGGATGTACGTCTGGAGCATGTTTCTAAACAGCAGTGAGGCATATATGATGAGAGCAGCGGAGAAGAAAAAGGTGGAAGCATTCAAACTGTAGTGAAGAAACAGAAGAATGAAGAAGATAAAATGGATTGATCAATAGACAAACGAAGGAGTCATACGAAGAGTGGGAGAAAAGAGAAGCTTGCTGAAAACTCTAAGTAGAAGATGGGAAAACCTAACTGGCCACATCTTAAGACACGATGGCCTGATGAAGACAATTGTCGAGGGTAAAGTGAATGGGAAGAATGGCAAGGGAAGTTGTTGTATGATATATACGGAACAGGTAGTGAAGGATATGAAAGAGAGGAATTATGTTAGTAAGAAGAGTTTGTCCAATAGAAGAATTGAGTGGAGGGCTGCATAAAACCAATCCTAGTACTGCTGGCTGATGATGATGATGATTGGGTGAAGACTGCCACAACAGAAGAAGAGTTTTACATGAAAGAATAAAAAGAAGTCTTATTGAATGGAATGAAAGTGGTAATCAGGACGTACAACTAACTCAAAATTCGCAAAGTATCTCAATTGAACCCTCTTAGTGCTAGCCTTCTTCCTGGAGTACTAGCGAGAAATGTGGAGGGTAATATAATAAAATGTACCACCTTAGGAAAAAAAAATTTAACTTTTGACCCTGTTAGAATTTTGATTGAGTGCAGCATATGCAGCTACAGTTGTAAAAATTAAATCCTTTATGTTCTTGGGAGATTTCCTGAAGAGTTTCATTTCTCAATCTATTCTTTCCCACCTCCATACATCTCCTCGGAGTTGACACAATCATTAAAAAATGACCAAAGAACTTGTGTATGTGAAAAATGACAACAGATATGGATCTTAATGTGCACCATAAATCCCTTCTTTGGCCCTATCGCACATGCAGTAAGTAAGGAACACAAAAAAAGGGTTGCAAAAACAATTTTTCCAAAGCTTTAAGTAATATTGCCATGACAATCTTAGTCTTTGAATAGAGGAACAAATTCCAGTGAGATTTGGTGGAAGTTTTCCATTATGGATGAATGAAAAGATCTTTGTGGACTCCACAGTGTTTTTCTTAATTGATCTGAAGTTGGATATCCTCAATGGAACTTAAGCACTTAAGGAAAGAGTCCAACAGATTATTTCCTTAAGTGCTATCAAGAGGGAATTTCAACAGTTATGCCTAAAACAGTTATCCTTTGGCAACATTTTATTTTTTTCTCAAGGGTGTGTTCACCTAGAAATAAGGCCAGGGGGATGCCAGGTGACCATCATGAATACTCACACTAACAACATACGCAAAAATGCTATATAAATGATGAATTTAGGTATCATGGCTATCACAAAATACCTCTTTATAAACCACTGTTATAAGATATTTGAAGATCTGTTACATACATCAATGCACATATTGACAAATCACATTAACACCTACAAAGTTTCACTAACTAGAGTGCTTTTTGTCTTACTTCATAAGAAACACATTTTTTTTGTATAAGAAATTAATTTTGCCCGATTGGATGCTCTTACACACAAGGAGTACTCATATTAACACTAACAAAGGAAAGTCTACTTTTTATTCACAAAAATATCACCTTCAACCCATCGGCTTACAAAGATGGTGATTCGCCAGCCTCATAATTTAATTTTTTTTGAGCAACCCCAGTAAACACAAATAGCTGCTGCAGCGTGACACAGGGATGTCAGCGCAGCAAGTGAAACTCATGTCAACTGAAGCGCGACAGCAGCATCTCAGTAGCGCTCTCATAGAGCGAGTTATTGAGAAACGCATTCGCAGCTAGTGTTTGAGGCGCTGCAGCCACAAGTTGCGGATGCGCTGCCACAGCGTTGCGGGTAGTCTTTTGAATAAGGCACATCATACTAGTGGCGCTACGTGGTGACAAAAATCCTTAAGGTTTGAAGAACTGCAAAATCGGCCATTATTGCTTGTGAGTTGTGTTCATGGAATGTGTAAATAGTATCTCTGGTTGTATGTGCTCAGGTGATTTGAAAAGTGAAGTAAGTGGAAGAAGTTAACTTGTTTTCGCAGCGTGGTGAATTCTTAGCTAGCCTGCTACCCTGAAGCCTGCAAGTATGCGAGTAAGCAGCGAGTTGACGATCGCAGAATCGGCCAGTATTGCTTGTTTTGAATGTGCTCAGGTGATTTGAAAAGTGAAGTAAGTGGAAGAAGTTATAACTTGTTTTCGCAGCCTGGTGAATTCTTAGCTAGCCTGCTACCCTGAAGCCTGCAAGTATGCGAGTAAGCAGCGAGTTGACGATCGCAGAATCGGCCAGTATTGCTTGTTTTGAATGTGCTCAGGTGATTTGAAAAGTGAAGTAAGTGGAAGAAGTTAACTTGTTTTCGCAGCCTGGTGAATTCTTAGTTAGCCTGCTACCCTGAAGACTGCGAGTAAATGTTACCAAAACGTATCGCTGGTATTTATTTAATGTTTATCTGAGTAGACAATGTAGCTAAACTCATTATTTGAATCCAAGACTATTCGAGATAATATATGTATATTTTTGTATTTCCATGCTCATTAATGAAAATGTGTTCATCATTATTATTGAGCAATAAAGTTATTTATTGCAACCCTGTGTTCTCAATTGAGATCCCTGTTGTAGTTTGGTTTGATGTTCAATAGTGTATTTGCAAATATTAACGTTGAATTATTCCGATCAAGGACTGCTTGCATTTTAGAGCTGTGGCTAAGCATCTTACTATAGGTTCGTTAAGTTATTTAATTGCCCTGCTGAAAAAAACACGATAAAGTACGATATGGAGATGTGAGTCGTTAAGTTAACCGGGACATTTACGTGACATTTATAGTGACTGACTGATCTCATCAACCTGTAAATATTAGTTAAATACAGGGAGGATTTTTACTTTCATGTTATTCACAATATTCACCTAGAAGCATGTTTAGGACCACATTGGCAGGAAATTTTGTTTTGTATCATGCATCATTACTCCCTTTAGCTGTAGATATCATATAATGAATCAAAATCTATGCTCGTGTTTGAATTTTCATATTTCATTTATTTTAAGTACCTATAGGTGTAGTACAATACTATATGCAAGTCATTATCATGAAGTTTACAAAGAGGATGTCTTAGCCACTATATATTTTTAAATTGAGGAAGAAATTGGTTGTGATGCCTTTTTGATTCATTATAGTGAGTGTATTGGAATGATTATGCAGTTCCTGTGCTTAAATGCACAAGGATCGAATTTTAAATAAAACTCTCGAGACGGCGAGACGAGAGGCATTGAATGAGCTAAGTTGTAGTTTTGTTGGATGTCCAATAGTGTATTTGCAAATATTAACCCTGAATTATTCTGACAAAGGACTTCTTGCATCTTGGGCAAATGAGTAGCTTTACTGTCATTTTCTTTTGGACTTTTTTACATTGAAGTTAACTTACAGAGAAATTTCTCTGGAGTGGGTAGTTAGGTTTGGCCAACAGGGCAACACTGACCAAGTTTCGTGTTTGTGGGGCCGGAGTGCATTAGAAGTAGCGAGATGTTCGCCTACAGTTTGTAAATTAGGCACTTATTAATGTATTTAAACTTGTAACAGCCATAGGAGGATGACTTCAGTCACCAATTACTTTGGTAATTATTCAGGCTGCCTGGTCAATGCGATATTTTTCGATGGGAGGACTCAGGTCTGATTGTCAAAACAATTATTTGCTGCATTATATACGGTAAACCTTCAATACATGCCGTGATATGCATACTCGTGTTAGGCAGATGAGAGCATGAAAGACTGCCGCAGTTTGATATTGATTGGGTTTTCTGTTGAGCGTTCTTTTTAGTTACTCCACAGGAAGGCATTACTTAGAGGAGTAGTGTAATGGTCATAATTAATTTTTCATTGGTCATAATTTCACGAATATATTGCTTCCGGCCTAGGTTTCGACAAAATATCACCCTGATAATGACGTGCGTCGGAACAAACCTAGGTCGATAACAATTAAGTTACATGGAATTTTATTAGGCATTTTTATTCATTATTATGAAGGTCCCTGTTATTATTAACCCTAAGGTTATTAACCTGATAACGTGCTGCGGGGGCCCTGGCAGGCAGCACTGTGGACGCAACTTGATACGCTTCTGCAGTGCGGCAAATGCGTTGCTGCAGCGCTGTGGAAGCGCTTCAATAACGCGGCTGCAGCTCATCTGTAGCGCTGCTGACATGAAAATATAGGAAATTTGACGGTGTCAGGCATGCTGCAGCGGCACGTCCATAGCAATTGCAGCGCTTCGACGTTGCGCTGCTGCCGTGCGTCAGCAGCATTTTGTGTTTTCAGGGACGTTATAATATTGATATTAAAATATTGCTTTTTAATTATTGTTAAAATATACAATATGAATAGATGACTTTGTAAAAATATATAGGTATTTTTGGAGGAGAGCACTGAGAAGTAAATTCAATGGGTTGGTTAATTTTCTTCAAATTATTGAAGGATTAATAGTCATGGTCTACAAATTAAATCCAATTTTTAAAAATTTTGCTTCGCAAAAAAATCAAAAATTTGCTTTGCAATACATTTTGTTTCATGATACATATCTCAAAAACAACATTTTTTCAAAGCAATAATAGTGATCAGCCTAGACTGTTGCTATCTGAATTGCAATGAGTAAATGGCAACAGACAACTATATTCTACTTGGAATGCATGAGATATAAGTTGCCCTCACCAAGGTAAGTGCAGCTATATTTCAGGTAAATTCCAGCTACTAGATTCAAATTGAGTTTGGTAGAGCTCAAGAGCTTTAAAAGAAGAAATATTATATTTTCTTGGCATTACTATTATGTGGAACTGCGTGTTATTGAAATACATAAAATAATTAGGTATATTCCACATTTTAAATTTAATATAAATAAATCAAAAGTATGGAATATACGTACCTAGTTATTTTATTTATTTTCACACTTCAAGAACTTCTACTGAACAAAATAGAGTAACTTCACAGTTTCCAAAGAAATATTTTGTCACCTTCTAAAACTGCCGATGAAATTTGTAGATATGCTGCGATCACAATACAGCAATGTATTGTTATCTAGTAGGTATCTGAATGATGAGGAAAATTTGAAAACGAATATTTTTCTCACTTCCATGGTTTAATGCTTATCTAAGTAGAAATTCATTTAAAAAAGAATTAATCGAATGATGACACAGAAGCATTAATACTGGTTCTACTATCTAAATAAAATCTAATGGAAACATACAATTAGTTTTACTGGCTAATTTGCTTTGAACTACTTTTTTGTTAACTATAGCTCAAAGTGCATTGGGTATATTACCTACATTAACTAGCCTAATTTAAAACCGAAATTGAAACTCAAAGTTCATGCCCCAGGATGGATTTCAGTACATAACTATTGGGTTGCAAAGATTGCCATTAACAAACTGGTAGCAGCATAATCACTTTCTGTCTTGAAGTTCTGGGTTTCTGCTGAGTAGATAATTTTTTTGTCTCTATAGCTGTCCATTACTCCTGAAGAAGATCACTTCAATGGTGGTTAAAGCTAAAGGTAAGGAATCATCTATGAAGAAGAAAACTAAAACCTCAAGACAGAATGAGAATTTTTCGCACGGCATGAATCAATGCTTCAGATTTATGATAGCAGTAGAATTATTTCAAGGAACAGCCACAACTGTCGTCATGTCACATCTTTCGCTTCTCTTAGGCATACTTACAACTGCAATAGTGGCCCTCCCCTGGTCAAAGCGTTCCATATCAAAAGTCCATATGGGTGATGTGGAAAAATTATGTGGGCAATGTGGATGATGTAGAAAAATGATGTGGACGATATGGAAAAATGATGTGGATGTAATATATGTTGAGGAAAGGGCACCGTATAACATATGTTGTTACACTGAAATGAAAGTGCAACAGAAAGATGCATCATACCAATTTATGGTTACTATTTAAATGATATAGCCTGAGTTTTTATCAAAAAATCCAATTTATTTTAGCCTTTTAGTTAGATTGAATTAAGGTGATGGCAAATACAATATTGTATGCTCTTGAAAAGTTATGCACAACTTGCCGAGAGATGTACATAGTAGAGTCAGCACATCAAATATCACTTCCCAACCAAAAAGAAACAATGAATATAAAATATAAGGCCTGTGTATAAACATTTGTTAAATGCCCTTATGAGGATAAAGCATGACAATGAGGTATAGCAAATATATAATTGTTATCATTCGTTTTTATAAAAAGTTACTGTTTAACAATTTTGTGAACAGACACCACTGTTAGAGCACTCCTATTGAATTTTGATGCTTTTCATTGTCCTTGCATTTTGATTCACTCCAACTAACAACCTGCAGGATAGAATGGATACCACTGCTAGTTTTTCTTCATTGTCAGCTGTCAGAACAAACCATCTTATTCTATCAAACTGACCAGAATCAAGAACAGCAAAAGAGCAGACTGTTTTTTCATTCTTTACCTGGTCACTGGTGAAAAGCAGTCCATCCTTATGCATTCGATGATACACATAGCCATTGGGGATTGTAGAAGGAGCATCCATCAACTGAGGCTTTCCCAAAAAGGAAATTCCCGCCCTTCTGTGCCTCCTTTTGGAGGATGTGGTGTTTGATATGGTGTCCAATGACCTCTGTACATGGTCACTCACTTGAACCATATCTGTTAACATGGATGAACTGAATGAGAAGTTCAATTGCCGCTCAACCTGACTAGCCACTCCTCGAACAGCTTTCACCAGACGTTTCATTCTCCCATAAGCCGATTCAAATGGGTAACCACAATGTGCCCACAGATGTCCCCACATCACAACACTCCTGGGAAGGTGTAACAGCTGATGAACATTGAAAGTGCAGAATGTCTTCCCATACAGTCTCTCCACATCTCGAACGAATTCATTTAAAAGAACTTCTGATGACTCAACACCTCTCTTACTGATATTTTCACCTAAAAGAATACGGAATGCTCCTACCAACTTCATAAAGTGGGAGTAGTGCTGACTAGGTAAAAATGTTTTTTTAAGGCAGCAGGAGAGTAAAACAGTAACCAGTTCTCATTTTCATCACTCTTCCACTGGCCTCTATCTTTAATTGACCTCTGAGAGTGAAACAATGCATTGGGAATTTTAATGCCTTTCAAGTATGAGTCGATGGCATTCAAAGTTTGTGGGGAACCAAGGTATGCAGGATTTTGTATCCCTGATGGCAAAGTTCTGGTGTCAAAGAATATTTTATCCACAAGTTTTTTCACTCCCAAGGACATAGTGTTGGTAATCAGGAGTAAATCCATCAATACAGTCTATTTTATCCAAAAAAAAATTAGAGGTGAAATTTTAACAAAACCATTAACAGGTACACCTCTTTCTATAGCATTTAGCATATCATCCTCTGCTCGCTGGTGATTTCTCAGGAGCGGGGCTGGGTCTTTACTGTAAGGATATTTCTCACAGTTCATCACCCATTCACCAGGGTGAATGCACCAGTTACAAGAATTGTATGCATTATACAACGACATTCCCTGCACTGGTCCACGAGCAGCTGAGTCCACACAGGGTCATTCCATGTCAATGTCAGCACTGACTTTGTGAACTTCATTACTTTATTGCTTATTTGGCAGTGCACCTTTTCCCTAGATTCTTCTTGTTGATAGGAAAGATGATCACTTTACTTCTTCATTCTACCCGCTTTAGGTAGTGTGTGATGTTTCTCAATTGATAACATCTAATTTTTGGGGACTAATTCCTTTTAAATGCCTGAGCTTCCCAGTGACCTTAATAATTATCCTTTAAAAAATTAATTTCGTGGTTATCTTTGGTGCAAAATGGGTAATATGAAACATTATTACAAATTCAACACATATGCAACGCACTTGTCTTTCATGAGAAGATGAAATCATATTAAGGGCTTGTTTGTAAATAATGGAGCAACATACTTAAGGATATCTATTGCCTGCATTAATCATATCAATACCAACAGCTCTGAACCAGCAAGCCAAATAATTTACCAGCTACAACAACTACAACATAAAGGTGAAGCCTCCTACGTAAAGATAAGATCCTTGGCAAAACTGGATTTATATTCCCATAATCACTTAGTTGTCGCTTAATTGCATAACGTGTGGAAGATCGAGAGAGTTAAATATTTTTTTTAAATCAGAGTATCAGTGACTGATACTTATCAAAATAATTTCTTTCTGGTAAATTTCACACCAGGTTGCACTGGTATTGTAGTCATGTCTCTATGCACATTGTACTTTGAGATTTTCTGCATTAATCAGGGCATAAATAATAATGATAGAAGCTACTAAACCAATGGAAGACAAAAGACATTTCAAGATTGTACAGCCAAAAAAAATCTGAACCTCGGTAAAATTGCCATGCGAATTAGGGATCCTGGGTAGCGTAGTGGTCTGCGCAGTGGCATGGAAAGCCAAAGGTCCGTGGTTCGATTCCCGGTCCAGGTGAATTTTTTCGCATGGCAATTTATGTGAAAAAAAATCTGCTGGGGCTAAACGTGTTGACCATAGGATTAAATTGGATTGAGTGTAGATTATTTGTCAGTCCAGAAATCATTGACATTGTATTTTAAAGTAAATTTGGAATATTAAAATCTATATTCCTCCTAAGAAAGGCGGGGATTAAATAAATGGGAGTCGTATACACATAAATACATAGTTATGATTTTTAGGAATGACATTAACCTATGAAAATATATCAAGAGATTACATCAATATTTACAGTACGGATGAATGTCAACCTGCTAGGGATGTGCGAGTACTCGAAAATTCGAGTCGAGTTGAGTAGTTGGTACTCGACTCGAGCACTCGAGTATTTTTACGAAAGTCGAGTCGAGTCGAGTAGTTTTTGTCGACGGAGCCGCCAAGGCCAATAGGTTCAGAAATCTGCCGACAGGAAGTGCTATCATCAAAATCGAGCAAATCTCTGGTTACACGGTAGATAACACGTACGAACATGTACTTACGTATGTTCATTTATATTTGCGTGAATGGTTTCATGTACGTTTAAGTGAACGGATTCATGTACGTTTGCGTGAACGAATGATGAATCGGTGGTTACACGGTCCATGAAGCCGCATATGTACCGTATTCCTCCGAATATAGCTAGCCCCCCCTTTTTGGCCGAAATATTCGCGGAAAAAGTCTGGGGTGGAGGACCATATTCGAGCTCAAAGCACCTACCCAGTAAACACAAATAGCTGCTGCTGCGTGACACAGGGATGTCAGCGCAGCAAGTGAAACTCATGTCAACTGAAGCGCGACAGCAGCATCTCAGCAGCGCTCTCATAGAGCGAGTTATTGAGAAACGCATTCAATGCGCATTCGCAGCTAGTGTTTGAGGCGCTGCAGCCGCAAGTTGCGGACGCGCTGCCACAGCGTTGCGGGTAGTCTTTTGAATAAGGCGCTACTAGTGGCGCTACGTGGTGAGAAAAATCCTTAAGGTTTGAAGAACTACAAAATCGGCCATTATTGCTTGTGAGTTGTGTTCATGGAGTGTGTAAATAGTATCTCTGGTTGTATGTGCTCAGGTGATTTGAAAAGTGAAGTAAGTGGAAGAAGTTAACTTGTTTTCGCAGCCTGGTGAATTCGTAGTTAGCCTGCTACCCTGAAGCCTGCAAGTATGCGAGTAAGCAGCGAGTTGACGATCGCAGAATCGGCCAGTATTGCTTGTTTTGAATGTGCTCAGGTGATTTGAAAAGTGAAGTAAGTGGAAGAAGTTATAACTTGTTTTCGCAGCCTGGTGAATTCTTAGCTAGCCTGCTACCCTGAAGCCTGCAAGTATGCGAGTAAGCAGCGAGTTGACGATCGCAGAATCGGCCAGTATTGCTTGTTTTGAATGTGCTCAGGTGATTTGAAAAGTGAAGTAAGTGGAAGAAGTTAACTTGTTTTCGCAGCCTGGTGAATTCTTAGTTAGCCTGCTACCCTGAAGACTGCGAGTAAATGTTACCAAAACGTATCGCTGGTATTTATTTAATGTTTATCTGAGTAGACAATGTAGCTAAACTCATTATTTGAATCCAAGACTATTCGAGATAATATATGTATATTTTTGTATTTCCATGCTCATTAATGAAAATGTGTTCATCATTATTATTGAGCAATAAAGTTATTTATTGCAACCCTGTGTTCTCAATTGAGATCCCTGTTGTAGTTTGGTTTGATGTTCAATAGTGTATTTGCAAATAATAACGTTGAATTATTACGACAAAGGACTGCTTGCATTTTAAAGCTGTGGCTAAGCATATCTTACTATAGGTTCGTTAAGTTATTTAATTGCCCTGCTGAAAAAAACACGATAAAGTACGATATGGAGATGTGAGTCGTTAAGTTAACCGGGACATTTACGTGACATTTACGTGACATTTATAGTGACTGACTGATCTCATCAACCTGTAAATATTAGTTAAATACTGGGAGGATTTTTACTTTCATGTTATTCACAATATTCACCGAGAAGCTTGTATAGGACCACATTGGCAGGAAATGTTTGTTTTGTATCATGCATCATTACTCCCTTTAGCTGTAGATATCATATAATGAATTAAAATCTATGCTCGTGTTTGAATTTTCATATTTCATTTATTTTAAGTAACTATAGGTGTAGTACAATACTATATGCATGTCATTATCATGAAGTTTACAAAGAGAATGTCTTAGCCGCTATATATTTTTAAATTGAGGAAGAAATTGGTTGTGATGCCTTTTTGATTCATTATAGTGAGTGTATTGGAATGATTACGCAGTTCCTGTGCTTAGATGCACAAGGATCGAATTTTAAATAAAACTCTCGAGACGGTGAGACGAGAGGCATTGAATGAGCTAAGTTGTAGTTTTGTTGGATGGCCAATAGTGTATTTGCAAATATTAACGCTGAATTATTCTGACAAAGGACTTCTTGCATCTTGGGCAAGTGAGTAGCTTTGCTGTCATTTTTGTCAAAATGTTATCAGTCATAAACATACTCACCAGTGATTAAAGGGAAGGTGAAAGTATTAATCATCAAAGAAATGAAACAGAGGTTTTACTCATCAAAAAAGTTATCTTCCGAAAGAACAGGCTTAGACACAGTTGTCAGCCCACAGACAGTTGTCATTATATGATCTCCATGCTCTAATAGAGTAGACAGAATGCACTCACTCATTTTATATTTTTTAATTCTTTCAATCACTCGCTCCACATGCACTCTGGCCTTTTCTATGTCAGATGTGGCAAGAGCACCTGCTTTCCCAAACTGCTGCTTCTTCCGCTGAAATGGGGGATGAATGAGGCCAATGAAATTTTCCTCACTAATCCCCCTAAATCCCACTAATCCTAATAAATCCCTAAAATCCTTTGTCTACCATCACATCATCCACAAAGGGCTCAAGCAACTCTGGTAAAGAGCTTTCTTCAAAAATTTTCTTGTCCGAAGCTCTTCCCCCATACCCATCGCTAACAAAACTAATCACTCCACCTGGTGTCACTCCAATTAAAAACTTTATGGTGTGGCATCCTTTATAACGTGAATACGATAGTATTCAGCACCTAAGGCATTTAAATTTGTAAGTTCGCACTTCTGTACAGTCTAAAACCACTCAAACTCTTTTAAATTTTTCAAAACATTTTGGCATACTTTGAAGTACTTCCTGCTTGCTAGACCATGTAATCACTTTTCGGAAAATGCCACTCAAAGTACCCACCATTGCAGAAAAAACATTTTTACATGTTGTGGCAGTACAACCAAACAAAATTGACAGAGGGACAAAATAAATATTCAATTTTAATTTCATTAGGGTCAAAATCACTTTTCCCTTATTCCCAAAGTGGCCCCTATTGTTTTCCGGATGGAAAATGGTGAAGGCCATGATTAAGGAGGCCAGTTTCTCAAATTCGTCGAGACCTGTAGCAGAGACCAATTTCCTTGGAGAGTTAATCAGGTCATAAAAGTCAGCTTTGAAATCTCCGCTGGAGACCTGGCATGAAAAATCCTTCATCTCAGGTTGAACCTGTGTCCCCATTTCAATTTTCTTGTGGCTTCCAAGAGTGAGCAGCCCCTCCACAGCATCCATCTCTGTGTCAGCATAAGCTGAAGATGTGAGGATGTGCACAGTGCTGGATGCTGCAAAACCCTCTGCATCAGCATTCATGTCTCCTTCCTCTGCATCACTGTTAACACTGAACTGCAGTAGAGTATGGAGAAAGTTATTACAGTAACTTGCAAACAAAAATAGTAGTAGTTAGTCATAAATTAATAATTTCACCAGCACCAACCTACAGGTACTAATGTTCATTTCATCACTTAAACAGAATTTCTGTGCTGATGAGAGGATTTCATCTTATTGGTTTACACTGGGTGATGATTTCAAATGCAGTCAAGTTTTGCCATGAAATCTCAGGATCAAAACAAAAACTACAGAAAAATAATTCTAAGGAGAGTCGGAAGCTCAAAATCCTAAATTGCTACCACCTTGCTACTGGCTTTGACATGTAAATAATGGTTAAATAGAACAAATCATTTCAATGCCAGCTACCCTTGGATAATCGAATCACAATAGGAAAATTATAGGAAAGGCACAAGGAAATATGTCTGACATTGGATGAGCAGAATAAAGAACAGGTACTAAGTGATGAAAACTAAAGAATTGTAGATACCAAATTATAACCATCACAGTTCAAAGAGACATTAATATTCTGCACATAAACATTCCATGAATACATAATAAACTCTTTGAACTGGAAGTTTTCTTAGACACACTTGATAAAAATGACCCAGATTATTCCGACAATTTCAATACTTATAATTCTTGCAACTCCCATTTCTACGATTTGCTATGATGTATGAGATATTCCAAATTCTATTTCAAACATACTGCAAGAGCAAACATTCAGCATTAAAAAGGTCACTGACATGACCTCTTTGTGCTGTTCTTTAGTAACGAGTCCCATACCTTAATTAATTAGTTCGGTACAGCATCCTTTTTTGGGAGCCTCACGCAATGTATCCACACTACTTTGATTATGAAAAAGGACTTAATTTTCATTTTCCCACAAACATAAACGAATATTTTAAAATAAAATAAAATATGCAATTACCATCGTATTAGATGTCTCAACACTAGATCGTTTGCATGCTTTCCAGAAGTTCTTATATAAGCCACATTTTGCCCTTGATTAACAATTTAAATATACAGACAACCCTAACATCTTATACATACCAAGTAAATTCATTAGTGATAAAAAAGAGCCAAGGTGGTATAATGTGGAGGTTAAGAAATCACTAAAGCGACAAAGGGTATGCACGCTAGGATGAAAAATGCAGGATGGCATCTATCGGTAGAGGATAAAAATGAGTTGGTTCAAAATTATAAAAAATCGAGAGCATTAGCAAGGAAATCGTGTTGGAAGGCGTTATCACATTTCAAGAGCAAGATGTTAGGAGAATATTTAGATCATCATCATCATTGGTCAACAATCCTAGGATTGGTTTGACGCAGCTTTCCACTCGATTCTTCTATCGGCCAAGCTTTTCATTGTGACGTAATTCTTCTCTTTTACGTTCTTCACAATCTGTTCCATGTATCTCATACGAGGCCTGCCTTTTCCAATCTTCCCGTTCACTTTTCCCTCCATGATAGTCTTCATCAGGCCATCGTGTCTCAAGATATGGCCGATTAAGTTTTCCCTTCTTCTTTTTAGACTTGTCAGCAGACTTCTCTTTTCTCCTACTCTTCTTAGCACTTCCTCGTTACTTACTCGGTCGATCCATTTAATCTTCAGCATTCTTCTGTAGCACCACATTTCCAATGCTTCTACCCTGTTCTTCTCCGCTGCTGTCATCGTCCATGATTCACTGCCGTAAAGAAAAATGCTCCAGATATATGTTCTGATGAACTGTTTCCTTACTTCTATGCTTGTATTTCCTGCTGTAAGTAGATTCTTCTTTTGAAAGAATGCCCTCTGTGCCTGGGCTATTCTACTCACTATTTCTTTCTTGCTTCATCCATCGTTGGTTACTCGGCTTATTAGATAGCAGAACTCTTTAACCTCTTCAAGTTTTTGTTTTCCTAGTTTGACATTGGTTTTCACCTCTTCTTTCTTGCTGCACACCAATATCTTAGTCTTCTTCTTATTTATCTTCAGCTGATATCTGGCCATTATCCTTTCCATGTTTACTATAATCTTGTTCAGATCCCTCTCTGTCTCTGCTATGAGTGCTATGTCATCAGCAAATCGCAGAATGCTTATTATTTCTCCGTGGATATTCACCCCAGAAGACTTCTCTTTGATTTCATTGATGGCTCTCATGATGTAAACATTAAAAATTATGGGAGACAGTGCGCAGCCTTGTCTCACTCCCTTCCTTATTCTTGACTCTTCACAGCTGGGTCCAGATTTAATCACAGCAACTTGGTTTTTGTACAGACTGTGTATAATTCTTCGGTCATTGTAGGACACTTAAATTCCCTTCAGAATTCCAAGCATTGAATCCCAATCCACGTTGTCAAAGGCCTTCTCTAAATCCACAAATGCAATGAACGTTGGTTTGTTCTTCTCCATTCTCTTCTATATGAGTAGCCTAAGGGCCAATATCGCTTCCCTTGTACCCTTACTTTTCCTGAATCCGAATTGATCTTCATCCAGGAACTCCTCTGCTTTTCATTCTATTCTTCTGTAGATTATCCTGGTCAGTATCTTCGATGCATGTGTTGCCAGGCTTATAGTCTGAAAATCCTCGCATTTCTCCGCTCTCTTCTTCTTGGGAATAGAAATGATGATGTTTTTCTGGAAGTCCCTTGGAATTTCTCCTGTTGAATACATGTCGCAGATGGTTTTGTAGAGATGAATTAATGTCTTCTCTCCTGCATTTTTAATTAGTTCTGCAGGGACATCATCAATACCTGAGGCCTTATTCATCCAAGGTCCCTTACTGCAGCGTCGAATTACGATCTTAATATTGATGCCCCCATCATATCATCTTTTTCCACTTCGCTTTCCTCTTCAATAGCTTTTGTGGTGAGATTTTTTCCATTGTATGCACTTCCAGATATTCTTTCCATCTCCTCACTTTGTCGTCGTTTTCAATCAAAATTTCTCCGTTCTTGTCCCTTATGGCATTGCATCTTGATTCCGTTTCTTGAAGTGGTTCCTCACTATGCTGTAGGCCGCTTCAACCTTTCCAAGTCAAGGCTGCTCAGTACATCTTTGCATTGATTTTTCAACCACATCTCTCTAGCTTTCCTTGCTTTGCGACTTATTTCGTTCCTTATTCTTTTGTAGCAAAGCTGCCCTTCTTCAGTTTTCGCATTCTTGTACTTTCCTATTTCTTCAATCAATTCTAAGACTTCCTCCATGATCCATGGCTTCTTCTTGGTAACTTTTCTTCTTCCAAGAACTTCTTTTGCGGCTTCCTGTAGTCCACATTTAATGTTTTCCCAACGCTCTTCCACTGATTTCTCATTCAGGTTCTCTCCTATGTTGTTTCCCACTCCTTTTTGAAATGCCAGCGGATGTTGAGCCTCCTTTAGTTTTTCTACTTACCATATATTCTTCTTTGTTTTCTTCAATTTCTTGAATTTTAGATGGCATTTCATCATCACTAAATTATGGTCACTGTCGATGTCTGCCCCAGCGTAGCTTTTGCAGTCCTTCACTTGGTTTCTAAATCTCTGCTTCACTAAAATGTAGTCTATTTGGCATCTTCTTCTGTCTCCTGGCATTTACCATGTGTATCTTCTTCGGTTGTGATTTTTAAACAATGTGTTGGCAACCACTAACTTATGTTGAGTGCAGAACTCCAGCAGCCTTTCTCCTCTTTCGTTTCGGAAACCCAATCCGTATTTTCCAGTTATTCTTCCATCTTGACCTTCGCCGACAACAGCATTTCAGTCTCCTAAAATAATTAGGTTTTCTTCTCCTCTTACCTGTTTTATAACTTCCGTGATATCTTCGTAGACGTCTTCCACTTCTTCATCTTCATAGTCTGTCGTAGGCATGTAAACCTGCACCACCACGGTATCTACAGGTTTGGTCTTGATCTTCACCATTATTATCCTTTCATTGTACTGCAGGAAGCTCTTCACACGCATTCCGGCGCTCTTTCTGAGTATGATCCCTACTCCAGCATTACCATTTAATGATCCTGTATGTATAATCCTGTAGCTTCCACTCCAAAAGTCACCTTCTTCGCCACTTCATTTCGCTGATTCTTAATACATCGAGGTCCATTCTTCGCATTTCTACCTTCAGGTTCTCCAGTCTTCCACAGGTCCAAAGCGATCTCACGTTCCATGTTCCTACCCTAAAAAGTGTATCACATTTGACTGATGTACTCTCTCAGGTAGTCCCCACCCAGAAATCCGAGTGGGGGACTATTTTACCTCCGGAATGCTTTACTCGAGAGGGTTCCATCACGTCTTGATAGAAAGAAAAGAGTGGAGTAGCTGCGACTCCTCGGGATATTAATGTGGTGGTTTCCCCTTGCCTTCCACATTGCAGTACTAATGCCGTTAAAGTAAATGTTACCACGCCTGTAGTGAAATGAGTGTCGCTGTACCGACCACTGTGGTCTCCACCTTCACTCATGTGAAGAAGAGCTGCTGCCCTCTCCTCCGGGTGATGAGAAGCGTAATTATTGGCGGCCTCCCGTCGCCAAGTCACGGCATCTTCACAGGTTCTGTATTATTTAGAGGCCTATCTTACCCAGAGATAGACCAATACCCCCTCAGAATGCCGTCGCTTTTTGTCCACGACTCCTTATTCGACCAGTAAACTCGCTTATCTCGCAGCTAACCTCTATATCTAGAGGTCGACCCACCATCCGCAACCCGGTGGACGCACTCGGTGGCTTTAAGCTCAGCCGCGAGAATATTTAGATAGCAATCCTAAAGTGTTTTGGTTATATGTGAGAGAGCTTCAGGGAAATAGGTCCACAGTGCACACAATTAAAAACGATAAAGGAATTAGAGTCACCAGCAGTGTAGAAAAAGCCAATTCTTTAAACAACTTCTTCCAAAGCGTATTCAACTCATCGTCACAGAACGCAGTGGAACCCGCGCTGAACACATCAGTGAGCAAATGCCCGAAATAAAAATTTCACGTCACGGAATAGAGCAGCAATTAAAAAACATTAGGAAAAACAAATCAGCAGGTCCCGATCAAATTCCTTCCACAGTATATAAAACATTAGTTTCTAAAATAGCCGCCTATCTAGAAATAATATTCAATAAAACACTAAAGAACCACACAGTACCCAAGGATTGGAAAGTAGCTAACATTACACCTATTTTTAAAAGGAGTGATAGGGAAGAACCTAGTACATAACTACAGACCCATTTCACTCATGTCAATCTCTTGTAAGGTATGTATTTGAGCACATTGTTGTCAGTTCGATCATAGGGCATTTGGATAGTCAGGGATTGCTCATAAACAGCCAACATGGGTCCCAGAAAGGTAGATCTTGCGAGACACAATTACCTTCATAGGTAGGTAGGTTTAAAACTTGTAGGGTGCGTCGACGGCTAGGTCATTTTGCACCACTACCCATTCTTAGTAGTAAAATTTATAAATGTAACAGTAATAATAATAAAAATTGTCTATCATAGTTATGTCACTTATTAAAATATTGAATACAGTGATTTATTATTTAAAAAAAGTGAATTATATTTTTCTGTATAGTCCCGTCTCTTTCAGATATTTGATAACTCGGCTTATGACATTAGGGTCGTCTCCTAGGACGGATTTTAGGTCTCCCCCTAAGTTTAGCCACCTTCGCGCGTCACGGTATTTGTCACACTCCGTCAGGATATGCCGAACGCTGAGAGGACAGTTGCAGTCATCACACTGAGGTCGTTGTTTCTCTTCCGTGAAGAGGAATGAGTGGGTCAGAGGACAATGCCCTATCCTCAAACGTGTGATGACGACTTCCTCTCTTCGGCTATTCCTGACGGAAGAGGGCCACACTGACGTAACCGGCTTGATGTCGCGGAGTTTATTATTATGTGTAGTGCGCCAATATTCCTTCCACTGCCCTTGGACTACCTGTCTCAGGCAAGATTGTAGGTCCTCGTAAGGTACCAGCGTGGACTTACACTCCGTCTCGTTCAGAGCTTCTTTGGCCAAAGCGTCTGCCTTTTCATTTCCGGCTATTCCCACATGCCCCGGGACCCAAAGGAACCAAACAAGTACTCCCTTTCTGCTGAGAGACAGCAGGGACGAATGTATATCCTGAATGATCGGGTGCATGGGCGAAAAACCGGAAATTGATTGTAAGCAACTCAGGGAATCGGTGCATATAACAAAGGAGCCACCTCCGTCACATAGAGTTTCGAGTGCCATCTTCATGGCGAATAGTTCCGCTGTGTACACACTACACAGCGGATTTAATTTCGCTTTGACGGCTCCTTGGGTACTCGAGAACGCTGCGCAGGCACAGGCCAACTCCGATTTTGATCCGTCAGTGTACACAGGAAGAAAATCGGAGTGATTACTCAGAAACATTAAAAACTGACGTTGGTATTCCAAGGAAGTTGTAAAGGATTTTGGTAGTTTGCTTAGGACTGTATTAACCACAGGAGCGGGTGTTAACCAGGGAGGGTGGGTTGCGTAAGATACAGGGTACACTTCAGGCATACTGAAATCACACCCACGAATAAAATCGTTGAAACGTACGCAAACGGGCCTAGTGGCCTACAATTACCTTCATTCGTACACGATATTTTAGTCTACGGCGAAAACAGTACTGAAGTTGAATCGATATTTTTAGATTTTAAAAAGGCATTCGATAAAGTTCCTCATGATAAATTAATCTTGAAGTTGTATAGTTTTGGTATAATAAAGACGTTTTATGTTAGGTAAAAGAATTCTTAAGGGGGCTGTATACTCCGGGCGAAAAGCGTCTTTTAGTTCTCGAATCCGCCACGACCTTGGAGATCCCCTCGGTTCTCCGCCAGCCTTTGGCGAGCCTATCCACCTTCCCCTCCATTCCCCACCCCACAGAAAAACGTGCTCTGCTGATAAGGTGACGAGAGTAGGGGAAAGTCAGTGGCGGTCTGGCTAATTCGGTGATAGACGAGGGCCTCCGGCGCGAGGCGGCTTAGAGGGGCCCCTGACTGGGGGTGACAACAATATTAGCAAAGACAGTGGTTAGTCTACCATCGCGCCTCACGACAACTGACTCACTCGACAGCTAATTACCCTCCAACCAGGCTATACCCAACATGTCGTTCATTTTTTTATTCGCCGTAACTTTCACAAAACGTGAAATACAGAAATCTAATTTAATGTAAATTCCTTTTTACATCTTAGGAACTGACTATTGCTTGCGATGCAGTAATTAAAATGCTTGGTGCTTCATGAAAAAATATTGAAAATGGTCTGCGGTCCGCTGGACCCCAATGTGTATTTCATGGTAAATTTTGAGACATATCGAATAAATCATATAGCATTGTGTATCTCCTTTTTTACTGTTAATGTATTTGTAGATATAGTATTTAATCATTTTAATTATTTAAAAACAATATTTATAATTTTTTAAACTATTATAGGATATTTGGTACCATCGAAGATATTTCGGGAATTATCCAATTTTCCTGCATTCTCATTTGAAATTTAGAAGTGAAATGTGAATAGAAAAACTTCACGTGCATGAAGCGTAGTTTAGCAGCATTGAAGATTATTTCTTGGTTTTTCGATCCTAAATAATGCCTTATAATAATTTGGCGTTCGTCATCATTTGGATATTTTATGTATTGGAAACTGTAAAGGGGATTATATACACAGCTATAGACTGCAACCTTTTCGGGACTTGCACTTGTCACAGAATGGCAATGAGCTGGCGCCTCGGAGAGCACAAGGGAATTCACAACTAGGGCCCGGGAATTTGCTGGGAAGGGAATGTCCTCAAAATTCATGAAGGGAGTAGGCATTTCTTACAAGTAGTGGCTGGCGACCCGAAGCCCATATACGTCAAAATCTGTGGAAAAAGAGAGGATAAGTCAATTGCTGGTCATTTCAGCTCGAGACCAATTGGTAGCCTGCACATTTCTATAGCGAGTCGGTGCTGCGTTAGAGATGTCTTCCTCGTCGCGATTCTACATGAGGCGTGATGAAGATATTCGTCAGGCATTGCTGGTGTTAAAAGAGGAGGAGCAGGAAGGGATGGGGGTAATTCGTCAGGCAGTGATGTAGATTCCGCACATGAGCAATCGGATTCGGAGAGTGAGGAAGATTGCGCGGATGCAGATAGAGACAGCGGTAGTAGCGGAGAACCTTTATAAGATGAAAGTGTACCAGCGACAAAGCGACCAAGAGGGAGCCAGGCGAATAGAGGCAGAAAGGCAACCTACAAACCTGCGAGGGAAAGACGGTTCTTGTTGCCGGGAAAAAGAGACCAAAAGACGATGAACTATTTTCCACCTAATGTTTTCAGAACTAAATACTTTATTTATTTATCGCTAGATTTCGCTCTGTAAAGGAATTTCCCGGTCGGTTCATAACGATTGTTTTCGATGCGTGCTTCCGAATACCTCTAACTAAATTAGCACCTACTTTTTCTCTTGAATTTTAATTCTGATTTTAGCATCTTTACCTAAACCTTAAATGGTAAAATTACCGTGCAATGATTATTTTTTGTTATGTCACGATTTTGAATACTGTCCGAAGACCCTGAAAGTCGATGGATATTATTGATATTACACTTATTTTATTTTTCTTTCTTTTTTGTATTTTGGAGAAGGAAACAGTAAAATTTGATTTCAGAACAACCCGGACCAAAAGGCGCAACGAGTGATATCAAAACTCCTCACCAAATTCGACAGTTATTATTTGATAGAGCTTTGCGAAATTTAATATCGATGTACAGAAATGAGGAAATACAACGGCAGCGCTTAGAGATTTAAGTTCCCAATCGTATCATAGTGATGTAGATATTGAGGAGATGGAGGCATTTTTTTTGGACTTTAGTATTTTTCTGGGGTGCAGAAGACGTGCAACATTATGCTGTATGAGCTGTTATAAACTGAGTTTGCATACACTATATCAATGTACCACTCCGCTACAGTGTCTCCGGTTTCTGTTGTCAACACTGCGTTTTGATTACTTCAAGATTGCAGGGCAGGGTGATCGATCAATGTTCACCAATTCGTGAAATTTGAGAAGACATGGTGGATAATTGTAGGAATTATTACACAGCCCATGAATACCGCACGGTTGACGAACAACGCTAAAAATTCTACAGATTGATGGGCATGCAGTGCAGCAACGAGAAGGAAGGTTCGACGTAACTTATGCCCGAGTGAAAGGGAAATAAAAATGAGACATCTATGCTCATTGTGCAGCACTCCCATGTGCATAGAAGTTATCTGCGTACTGCCTGTACTGGAGTGAAAAATCAACTTCTTTCCAGTACAATGTGAATATTTATATTTATTACGCAAAGAACTATAAATTTATAAGCATTTTAATTGACATTATAAGTGTTTATGAAATTTTCGAAAAAATCACTGAAAAATTAAACTTGAAAAATACGCTTCTTTCATATGTTGTAATAAACATATTTTTGGAGAAAAACTATTAAAAACGATAGTCTTCATACACTTCAAAGTCTTATCCTTAAGTAACTAACGGCATTTCTCGGTATTGTCAAAACATGAGCAACAGAAAATAAATTTCGATTTGATGTATTTCTGAGAGATTTTCTAAGTTTTCAAATTAAAAAGGTATTTTTTACTGCGTTATATATTTTTTAAAATAAAATATTTCAACTCATTGATATTAAAAAGGCTTCACATGAATGATATTTGCCATCTTCCTCAATGAAATATAGCAAAAATCTGAAATAAAAAAAATTATACTCATGGGGTCCGCAGGACACCAGTGTGCACTTTATGATTCTCTTAGTAAGTGTGCATTTCTAAGGTTAAAAGTGGTGATAGGGAGCACCCACATAACTACCGACCTATATCCCTCACATCCATTTCGTGCAAAGTCTTGGAACATATAATTGTCAGTTCAGTCATGGGGCATCTAGATAACCAGAATTTATTGTCCTATGTTCAGTATGGTTTCCGGAAGATAAGATCATGTGAAACTCAACTTGCTCTCTTTTCCCACGATATTTTAGTTTATGGAGAAAGTAATATCCAGTGGATGCAATATTTTTCGATTTCAAGAAAGCTTTTGACAAGGTGTCTCATAGCAAACTAATTTTGATATTAAAATCTTATGGGATAGACAGTAATATTATATCATGGATAAATGATTTCCCGCATGATCGGGTGCAAAGGGTTGTTTTGGACGGTGTTACCTCTCCGGCAATTGAAGTCACTTCAGGTGTCCCACAAAGTAGTGTGATAGGTCCACTCCTGTTCCTACTGTACAAGAATGACATCAATAAGGTGGTGAAAACTAAGCTTCGTCTATTTGCCGAATGACGCGGTACTGTACAGGGAAAGTCTATGCCCAAATGATAAAGAATATTTAAATATTGACCTACAAGCAATTGAAAAATGGTGTCATACGTCGCAGTTAGAATTAATTTTTTTTTTAAATTTGTAGTAATGAATTTTTGGAAAAAGAATTTTTCTCCTCCAATCACTTACAAAATATGTAATAATGAAACAAACTTGGAATCCATTAAATATCTTGGGATAAGACTGACACATGATCTTTCCTGGGGTGAATACATACGTGAAATAATGGGTCAAGGTAATCGTAAACTGGGATTCGTCAAAAGAGTATTGGTAAATGAGACGATCATGTACGAGAAATCGGCTACTTTTTCCTTGTTAGACCTCATTTGGAATATGTAGCCAGTATAGTTAAAATTACTAATTTTTAAATAAAGAAATCTACTGGAGGTTTACGCTCTCAATTTTTATATAACATTGACGGTTGAAGAAATTGCTGTTTCTGTTTTCACGGGAAATTGATAAAAAAATTTGGAAAAGGTACTAAGCGCTACGAAAATCAGTGACTATCACCAATATGCAAGATTTTGTTGTGTGAAATGAGCCGTACTGTTCTGTGGATTCCGAAAATTACCTTCAAATTCCTACATCACCTCCGGTTTTTCCACAAATCACGAAAACATGAATATTAGAACAGGCAATTTTTTAATGTTATTGCGTGTTACTTGTGTTAGTTACACATCATTTGATTTGCCCAGAATCTGTCAACCCTCTTAAATTTTCATATAAAATGCCCCGTGGGGCCCAAAAAATAAAAATGCAATACTCCTTATTACAATGCAGTTGTTCTTGAACTTGATAATAATATTGATGATCTCTTTTTTGTTTTAATTTCCCTTCAAGAATATGGCAAAACTTGGTTATTTTTAATGCGTTCAATAGGAGTGACCTCCCTACAAGATCAAGGGCGTTTTATTTCCAGAACACCTCTACCATCAGGTATTAGCCCATTGGGGGAGCCGCCAGAAATGGCAATTCCTGGTCTACAAACATTCCCTGTGCATCCGCTTTCCCCCGCGTAGGCCTCAATGGCTCTTCGTTCCATAGCCTTACTGTATTCTGTGGATTTGCTTCCCGAGAATAAAGCGAGGCGTAAAATGGACTTCACAGTATTTGTCCTGGTTGCTTTGGGCCTCAATTTGCACACACGGCCGAATGTGGATGCTGTCGGTCTTTTTAGGCTTTCAGGCATCAACGGCCTTGAGTACCGCTGATTCCTGGTTAGTGCCTCTAATTCCTCTGTCTCTTTCTCATTCAATGAGAGCGATTTCAGGAGGCTGGTCTTGGAGTGCTCATCTACTTCCCGATTGTCACTCTCAATGCACCCAGAGTTCTGATCTGCACCCATAGGATCTTTCTCTCTCTCCGCGCATGTCCTACCCTTCTTCATCCCGTCCATAAAACCTATTCTCATCCTTCCCCTGCCCTGCTTGCCAAACATTATTTCCTCTATCACGACTCTGAGCAACCCATCGCCCCTCATTACCTGTTCAAGCCACCTACTCTGCCTTCCCCTGATCCCATCCAGCAGCTTCTCCTCCTCCTCCCAAACGAAGTCAAGTACTCCTGCATTTGCGTTTCTCTCCGTCCAAAGCTCATTTTCCTTCTTCCTCCACACCCACATCTCGAACGCCTGCAATCTATTTTCAATTTTTCCTTTAGTCTCCATTTTTATATAGCTCCTACTTTTTCAATACTCTCCCTCTGTGTCGCACTGCCGTTATCTATCACATGTAAAAGGGTTTTGATATAATTGGATATATGCATTTTAAATAAGGTAAAATTGTACCAATCAAGATATAATGATATCTTTGTAAAACTGTCCTAAGCTAGTTGTGATGTGAATGGTGAAAAGAGTTTTACGCAAATATACATATAAATACCAATCTACATAGGGACGAGAGCTTCGTCTACAGCGAGATCGTAAAACCAACAGTGACAACTATGAACCAACCTCACTCTCCTCATATGAGTTATGAAAAATTATGATCTCCGGCAACACCGGGTAATTCAGCTATCTAAAATATTTAAAAATAATATGCAAGGATTTTTGGAGAAATGGCTTTTAAAGGCAATGCATTGATTTTGATATTTTCCATGCTGTTGAAATTCAACGCCCCCCCCCCCCCCTCCCCCCCGCTAGTTCATTACAATTAAAAAAAGTAAGTAGAAATAGCTTCGCGTACCACTCCGGAAAGTGAGTTGTAGTTAGTCCAATACGATCTTTTCCTTAAAGACCCATTGGCAGCCACTGCTATCAAGGGTATACCATCGGTATCCACGTCTCCAGCCTGCACGGCGAGATCATATTCCTACTTCCCGGCACGCCTCATCACCTCCCACGCAGCATCATGCATTCCTAGGATGCAGTATTATTGCATTTTTCGGTACGTTCTAGGAGTAATACACGGCATATCGAGAACTGCACTAAGCTCCGCTAGTTGTGAATATCCTTGGTCAGTTCATATCGTATTTGCAACCTGTAATTAAACCCTTGTCATTATCCCACAGTTTATGGCACCCGCTTCGCATATATATTTCCAAAGCACATTAGCAGAATTTTGATGGTGGCATGTCTCGAGAGAGAATGCCATGAAGTTATTTACTTGAGAAGATGATATTTATCTATGATATCCCAAGGTATTTTAGAAATGTGGTTATTAAATTGGATTTCCAATACATAATTTTAGTCTGAGTAGATTAGGGTAGTACTTGAAAACTTTAACAGTACGATCTCTACTTAATATCATTGTATTTGGGATATTTTACAAACTCGTTGGTAGCAATGTGCGCGGGGTCAGATCATCCCGTAATGCTATCAAAAAAGGAGTCAACTATTGAAGACCGAATTCAGAAGTTCAAAGAAATGCACATCTTAGAGGCGATATACAAGATATGACAAGGAATTTACAGTATAACCATGCCTTGTTAACTGATACGATTTTTTTCATTAGGGTTTTCAGTATTTAAAAATATTTCCATGTTACACATCTGACGAAATTTGCTGAAAACCCCTTTCCTTTTCTCCTCTATCACTTCCATGTCTGATATTATGCAAGAAAGCATGTTTTCCCATAGTTTTTAGGGAGGAAAAAAATGTTTTTTCCTCCCTAGAAGAAAAAGTTTTATATCGAAGATTCGTCTTCCGGTTGGATCGTAAGCTTTTGTCACCGTAGATTCCGGCAAAATTATGGCATCACCGTAACGTAGACATAAAGTACTTTCATTATGTTGAGAGCAATGGATGACCATTTGATCAATAAGGAACAGACCGTTTAAGCAAATTTGCAAAGGAAAAAAAATAAATAATCTCCAGAAACGTTTCCTGGACAAGCAATGATAGATTCATTAACGCGATTGAGGCAACAGACACACCTACAATTTATCGTAATATAGTAATAACTTACAGGTGCTCGGATGATCACCCCCCTCCACTCTCCACTGTCTACGCCAATCACTACGACAAAGTATTTGACAAATCCGAGTACAAAAGGACTGGTTGAAGAGTGAATATGATCCTTTACTAAGGATCGATCGATATCGAGCGATCTACATTGGGAGTAAGCGCGAGCAGCAAAGACAGCTGTGAAATCTTATCCCTCATGGTATTTTCATGGGGGCCTCGTACCATGTTGAAATACAAGGTCGAGGGGCGTCCCAAAAAGCTACACCTCCCCTCATCGCTCACCCCTCCCCTACCCGCTCTTCCCCCCTCCTAAGCGCTGCCACTCGCTCTCAGGCTGACAGCGGAAATCGCAGCGCCGCCGATGGAACACGTAATTTAGATCGAGGAGTCGTGAAAAATGCGTTGCATAGGTCCACGAGAATGTTCACTATGACGCTAAAATACGCTTTATGGAACATTACCACGTTCCAACATGGAGATGAAGGTTGGTTATATAGCCTGAATGAAAAGATTTTAAAGAAATATGCGTCCAAGGCTTCATGGCGAGCTCCTGATTTTGGACAAATTTACGTTTTTCAGCTTTCGATCTATTTATATAGAAAGTGAAACGCCCATAGCTGCAATACTTATGCTAAGTATTAATCCTTATTCTAGAGTCCTGCTCAATCAGATTTGCAATAACTAGTATATTTAAGTCGTAAATCAAGAACACGTAGACGTCTGCGGACGCGTTTTTTTCAGTGGTATAGAGCCCCCTTAAGTGGGCGAGAGCAGAGGGTTGTCATTGATGGTATCGTGTCGGACACAATCAAAGTAACATCGGGAGTTCCCCAGGATAGCGTAGTAGGTCCGCTTCTATTTCTTTTATATATAAACGATTTGGGTCCCGTAGTTAGTAGTAAGCTTAGACTATTTGCAGACGATGCTGTAATGCATAGGGGTAAATCAAAAGAAGAAGACAGGATATCGCTTAGCAAGGATTTAGATGCAATTCAAGAGTGGTGCGACAAATGACAGATAGAGCTTAACCTGAAAAAGTGTGTAGTTATCATTTGGAGGAGGAATAATTCAATAGAGCAATCCTAAAAAATTAGTAACACGAAGATCGAAAGCATTGAAATCATAAGGTATTTAGGTGTAACAATCACTAAAGATTTATCATGGGAAGACACATCCGGGAAATATGCGGCCGAGCGAAGAGAAAGCTAGGATTTTAAAGAAGTGTACTTGGAAAATGTGATTAGAAGACAAATGAGCGATGTTACTTTTCAATAGGTAGGCCCCACCTTGAGTATGCAGCCAGTTTATGGGATCCGAATGAATTAGGTTTGATCAGAGAACTAGACAGTGTGCAGCGAAGAGCAGCTAGGTTCATGAAAAGGTGTTACGATAGGTTAAGTAGTGTTTCAGAATTAATACAAGCATTAGGGTGGGAATCATTATCAGAGCGTAGGTTAAGGTACAGATTATATCTATTAGAGTAATTTCAATCGGATAGCTTTACTGAAGATGTTAGGCACATATTAAAAACACCAGCGTATTGTGCTAAATTCGACCAGATAAACAAATTAGAGAGATAGATTGTCGTACTGATAGATTCAAAATGGCATTTTTCCCCCGTACTACAAGAGAACAGAATAGGCAGCATAGCAAAGGGATAGGTAGGGGAAATATTTTAGAGTACTTTGTAGTGCATGATGCATAAATCATAAAAATTGTATTAATCCCTTAAATACTATAGATACTAACAATCTAGTTGCATGAGACCCCATAGTTGCTTGTTTGCATGTCGGTAGTGCATGCTTGGTGATCTTCACCCTCTGCCACACACCCTCGCGGTGGCTTGCAGGGTATCGTGTAGATGTAGATGAACATCATAATTACTGGTGACTTTAACTGTGATTGGATCTCAAACAGCATACGCAATGCCAACCTATCTAATATTTTTCAATCTTAGCTTCTTTTTAATGGTGTCACCATCCTACATGCAGCACCAACCTCTTTGAAACCTTAATTGACTATAACTAATCTTGAAGCTGATTCAGTACATACAAATGTTATTACTTCTGAACTATAAGATCATTATACTGTTTTATCTACTTTCTCAATGATCACCCCTATTAATGCCAGGAAAACTTCATCTTTCTGAAGCGATTATGTTGCACTTAATAAATCTTTTAGATGGTGAAATTGGTTGATGCCTCCTGAGGTTGATATTTAATGAGGTGCTAAAAATTCCAACGTGTTAGCAAACCATTTCAGTTGCTCAATAGCTAGGCATGGTGGTTCTGCCATCCAACTAAAAGAAAACTTGTTTTATGAACACTGTAAAGGTATTTGCGATTTAAGTGCTGAGAAACACTGTGAACTATCAGTGATCTCCCTTGTTGAGCCTGTAAAATGTATTATATGCTGTCTTTACTAGTGTCCTGTCAGAATCCTGGAGATTCTTTTGATCATTTACAACAACTACTTAACATGCTAACTGTTCGCCAGCTCTTATTCCTGCTAGTTGGAAATTTTAATACCTATAGGCTTATTAAAAAAACACAGTAGAATCAACTTGGTAACTCAACTCCTTGGTAAACCAACTCAATAACCTGACATCATATGAATCTTGCAGACCTTATTTCATAAAAGATAAATTTCTAACTTTACCTAGTGTATACATTCTGATCATCTTAAATTTTGTCATAAAAACTTTCACTATTTCAGTCTTTACAATGGTCCATGGTCACCACACAAGGCAGGCAAATGAACTTACAGTAACTCTATATACTAATTTATCTTATACAAAAACTGCACTCTATGTGGGAATTAAGTATCACAACAAATTTCCTGATAAGCTTAAGAATCTGATCACTGCTAGGTTTCAGTATCAAATTTTTTAAAATGCAAAAAAAAGCCGACTATGAACTTAAGGAATGTATGTATTTGTTTTGTGATCTATTGGGTATTTTTAGTGCATCTTTAATTATTTGTACATCCTTGGGTTTGAAGAGCAATGAACTTAATATTTAAATGTACGTAATTTTATACATAATGGCACACTGACACACCTTGTAATATTGAAGGAGAATAAATAAAAATGTCAAATAATCAATTTAAGGAAATATGGAGCATCATTAACAGTTCTAAAAGCAAGGATACATATTATTTCTATTCCACTTCTAAAATCACAGGCTAAGTCGGTACCCCTATCGCTGATAATACTACTCTAGGTAACAATTTCAATGACCACTTCCTCAGTCTGCCAGTTTTCTCTTAAGTGTCCCTTAAGCCTAAGACCCTAAATCTTCTACAAATGGATGCAGGTCTTCAGCATTAATCATAAGTCAGTAGTATTAAAGTAAGATGGATGTTACTCTGAATTACTATTTTTACATAGCAAATGCTTGACAGGGTACAGCCTAGTAAGTTAAAAATCAGCGATTTCATTCAAATTATATTTTGACTGGAGCATCCCACATTCAGTATTTATCAACAAAAAGACACTAACCTCTGCTTGGGACTGCTCACCACTGGCCGGGAGATCAAGCATTTTGGGTTGTCCTCTACAGCTCCCTCTCATCACCGGTAGCTTCATCTCCACTGAAGATGAAGGCAGATAAAGGGACGGGACAGCAGTTTTTTTCAAAAACTGGTGTTTCGCCGGGACATCTACAGTAGAATTATAGGAATGAGTACTGATGGTGCCAAACTGACACAAAGTACATTAAAAATACAGAATATGTCATATATTACTCACCTGGAAGAATGTAATCCGATTTAAGAAAGTGACGAGAACACATGAGCATATTCTTCGTCACTGGCTTCCCAATCCTTAATTTTATAATCCACAATTTCCGCCGATCGCAAGATTATTTAACCCCCACTTGTTGTCGAAAACAGTCAACTGCCCGGGAGGCGGAAATGTGTGAAATCGAAGATCAGGATTAACACTACCCTTTGAAGTACATTGTGGAACGGAGCAAAAGGTATGGGATTTGTTCTTCCTTGGTGAAAACTTGGCTCCACTCTTGTCCATTTCTCAATTAACAAAATAGACGGCCCTGTAGAAATCGAGCGATTGACCCTCACATGATAAAACAAAATACCACGAAAACTAAAAACCCAAACTAATGCGAAAGACAATACGTATGGCAAAATGAACGTTACGATCAATGAATACTAAGACCCTAAGATAAAATGAAATAATGTATATAGAGTCAAATGATAATGACTAGAATAGTGGATATAGAGTCAAAGAAAATGAACGAACCATAAAACCTAAACTAATAAAATATAAAAAGCATGATAACAAAAAAAGCTAAATCGAGCGATTGACCCTCACATGATAAAACAAAATACCACGAAAACTAAAAACCTAAACTAATGCGAAAGACAATACGTATGGCAAAATGAACGTTACGATCAATGAATACTAAGACCCTAAGATAAAATGAAATAATGTATATAGAGTCAAATGATAATGACTAGAATAGTGGATATAGAGTCAAAGAAAATGAACGAACCATAAAACCTAAACTAATAAAATATAAAAAGCATGATAACAAAAAAAGCTATATCCTAAAAAATATGGAAATTATATCTAACCCTACCTCTATGTTATATTAAAAAAATTAAGTTTAAACTCAAAGGTAAATTAGTAGGTAAAACAAAACCCTATTCCTATGAAATAATGAACGAAAATTATATCCTATTAACAGAAAAACTATGCTACAGTAACCACGCTATCAACAATTTACTAATTAAGAGGAAAATACAGACCAACTAAACCCTACACCTACGTGGACAATTAATCTTATGTTTCAAAGCTAAAATAAGGAATAAGCTAAAGAAAAAGAAGATAAAAATGCAAAAAATCGCTCGAAAAAGAACCACTCACTACCTCTCTCCACGTTCACCCAAGGGCTACCCAGAACTTAAGCTTCTGACTTTCTCTGATAGTTGGCATGTCATTTATTTGGATTCCTGAATTATTCCCAGCTTTATCATCAACTTTTCAGTCATGTTTCTTAAATTAAATACCACAAAAAAGCTGGCCTTATTCAAGTCCTTTTAAACATGATTTTCATGGTGGCATTCTGTACATTGCATTGGTGCTGTTGGAAAAGTTGCCTTTTTGAAATCACCCAGCACATGATTGCATTCTCTACAGATAAAGTGATATGAAGTGTCCACGTCATTCAGCCTATCAATTAGATTCTCAAAAGAATAGACAGTTCTCGGCAATGGTGGCTGGGAGAAAAATATATTAAAACCATTTAGCAATTGCACTGTTGCTATGTGAGATAATTTATGTGTTGTACTGTAATTCAGTACCCATAGTAGAAATTCACCTCTGGAAAGACTTTTATTGGCACTTATATGCTCATTAAGGAACAACCCAAGTTCATTTTCAATTGCTGATGGTTCTTGATCCACTGGGAACAAAGGAAGAGGGGGATCTAGCAGTGCATGGTGACCAGGAGAGCAATTTCAAAAGTGGTTAGCTATTCCTGATTGTCTTTAATGCTAACAAGTGTGAGTAATTCTCAGCTAAAATTAATGCCTCTAGGGAATGTTAAAGGCCTTTCACCCATGGCCAGATGTACCTTCAGTTAATTTTGCAAAGTATTAATATACCAGTGCAGTGTACAAATTGAACACTTTTTTAAAACGGGGCAATCCATAAATGATGCCACACAATTTTGGACCAAACTAGAACCCCTTCCTGTCACAATTAGTCTCACCTTCCCCTCCCTTTCATTACTATAACAATTCAATTTCATGAATGACTGTCATTTGTCTATTCTTTAAGTGGCTCATTGACTTAATTCTATTTTAATTCTTCATATTCACAGACAAAGCCAGCTGTGCCTGAAGCGCAGAGAAGTGTCCCTGAAAAGTGGAGTATTTTTTTAATACATATATTGTATTCATACCTATAGGTACGTACTTTTGTAATTATTAAATGTAAGTGTATTTTTGATCTTTGCCTTCATGTACCTAATGAAAACTTTTACAATAAATTTGTTTTTTTGCTTTATATATCGCATGATAATTTGACTTAATCCCTTTCAATGTAACCATGGATCATTATCGTATCGTATGGAGTATTCAGGGTTAGAGTATTTAGGACTGAACTTGGATTCATGCTAGGCTAAAAATCCTCGGAGATTTCACAGTCACTTTTATTAGGTTGGGGTAAGGTGAATTACGTACATGGAATTATCTTTAATTCCTTAATCTCATTCATTTTTTATTGAAATAAATACTTTTGCTGATGTATGTTCACTTCAAGTAAATGGTGAACTGGTAGTAATGGGAAAAATCGTGATTAATGGTTGATGTGGACATGCCATTAGGAAAAATCTTGTGGTTCCATGTGGACGTCCACATGGGAATTTCGTTTCACATCGTCCTTATCAGTCCTTATGGAAGGTGTCAAACGCCTAATGGCCATCCACATCAGCTCCATATATGGCCATGTTCCACATTGACCACATAGAATTTCCATATGGACGGCCACATGGATTTTGACCAGGGTCTTGACTGACCATATAATGGATAACCTAAGGGAAGCTATGATTACACCACATACTATCACAGCACAAACTGTAGTTTGTGCTGTGATAGTATATATAGTCAGAGTTGCACATTGGAAAAACCAGGAAAAGAACATCGTTCTGTAGCCACATACAGCCTTTCATATAAATTATCACTATTTCACTCTACTTTTCTTTTTACTAACTCTTTGCTGATAACATTAGGTAGGTAATTAATAGTCATTTTCTTGAATTTCCAAACAAAATTATCGTTATCCCAAATCCACCAAAACATTCTGGAGCGCAGTCAACGTAATAACGAAAGGAAATTATAAAAAAGTCATATGTTACCCATGCTCCGACAGCAATAACGCCTCTATTCTGCCGTACGTTCAAGGAACAATCTAGGATACATGGCCTTCC
Source organism: Platycnemis pennipes (assembly GCA_933228895.1). NCBI lineage: Eukaryota > Metazoa > Arthropoda > Insecta > Odonata > Platycnemididae > Platycnemis > Platycnemis pennipes. Next base: position 18,113,182 of record OW121856.1, read on the forward strand.
ACCAACTCTGTGTAGACAGGCATTCTAGTGGGAACTGAAGAATCTTCGGAATACTCTGTGCACAGTGAAAACAACATATTGTCATTAAAAATGTAATAAATTTTAAATTCCCCGAGGAATATCATCAATTTCTTAAATGAGATTTCTCTATTACGTTATCACGTATACGTCTGCTACATACCTACCATAATTGTGCAACAAAATCGATATGATCAACAAATTGCACGTCCATGACTTGCTCCTGACATAAAAGTAGTAAAGCAGAACCCAAATGTAACGAAGCGCAGCGTATTGGATGAAGGTAAATGTATTTATGAAATTTCATTCAGTCAATGTCCTATACTCAAATTCCAGCCATCTCACACATTAAAGTAGTGCAACTAAATCCTTCTCGCATGCCGTTGTTATTGCACTGATACTATGAATTAAAGTAATGCAACTTCTATTATTTACAACAATGACGTAAAAATTCAAGTTCGGGAAAATTTTAGCACTAATTTAGTTCACAACTTCATTTCCACTTCATCCACCTTAACTTCAAATCGCCCGTTTTCGATATATATCGTATTGCATGCTTTGCGACCAGCAAGCAGAGCGAAGCGAGACATCGACACATGCTGGTCGTCTTCGACCACTTACGTTTAAATGGGTAAAGAGAGAACGTAATGGTAAATATTGGTACCTTATTAATTACTACAGATAATTGCAGGTTCGCCACTGGCCTCTAGGTTTGAGCATCTGGAATGAGCCAAGGATTTGCTTCCTTGTTCTTAACGCTATTCGAGATCAGATACGTACACGTATTATCATAATACCCTCATTCCATCTCACGAATGAGATTTTTACTATAACAATCTTTTCTTAGAAGACGTCATTCAGGGGAGATAACAGAAGCCAAAGGTAATTTGCGCCATTAACGGTAGTACATAGAATATTTCAACGAACGGTGGAAAAGGCATTAAAGGTCCCTCGGTACAGGGGCGTCGCAACTATTTTCACTGGGGGGGGGGGGGGTGTGGCAACCTTGAAAAGGTCCCGGCACCTAAGAAAATGGCCCGGCATCTAAAAATAGGGCCCGGCACCTAAGACATAGTCCGGCACCAAAGAAAAAGGCCCGGCGCACAGTGGGGCCAAATCGCAATTCGCCGGACAAAAGTCCAAAACTGCTTTTTATGAGATAACGTCTTGAAACTTGGCACATATACACACAAATGATTGGTGATTATGGAATGGTAAGTCATTTTTCATAGGTATTACCCGTTACTTAGATACAGAGGCTCAAACACGACCAAATTTCAAAAAAAGCGCCCGCTCTCATTTTCTTCGAAAATCTTAAAAGTTGAGCAGATATAGGAGTAATGAAAGGATTTTTATGAAATAAAAAACATTACTAATTGTGAACAGGGTACTTTGCCTATATCATTCATAAGTTTCAGACATTTTTGCCTATATTTGAGTGCTATTACGTCACAAAATGGCGGACCCTTTTTTTAGACAAAAATTTACATAAAGTAGACAATATAATCCTTATTCGGAAAATGGTCTCTGGGATACTTCATCAGAGTATACATTGAAGATATTTCTATGTTATTCCGTAAAAATATTTGAAAAAAGTTTGCGACGCCGAGAATAAACTCGATTTTTCGATCGCGCGTCGCGGCCCGGCTCCGCGCAGCGGGACCTGGAAATATCGCGACTCCGTTGGATTATACAATAATAGGATGTAATTTGTCAAAAAAAATGTATTTAGCTGTTAAATTGTTCTTTTCATTTTTACAACGTAAAATTAGAATTAGAATAGGTAGAATTAGCTCATGGGAGGCTTTCGTTTCCTCTCTTCCTTGGAAGTCTTTGGATATCACATCAATAAAATATAATTCGGAAAATGTTATTTCTCAAAACAAATCCTCGATTACAATCAAACTTAATATTTTATGGTGAAATATAAGTCAAGAATGTCTTTTGCAATCTTCCACACAACACAATAACCTCAATTTTTAATTTCCTTTAAAAATATTACTAAACCACGACTACATTGCTTGATTCCATACGTATCCCATAAAAATAAAAGGGTTCATATACTATGTATAAATGTACAGTTCCCTTATAAAATAGAACTTTTCAAATAATTGGGGGATAGCAGGGCGAGGACACCAGCGATTCCGCCCACTTATTGCCTGGATTTGTTGATGAATGTTGATTTAATTTAATCCTCAATAGAAATGAAGAAATATGTATGTACGTGGCTTACACATGAAAGAAAAAATACAGTCATGCGTGATCAGATTTTTTTAACGCTATCTGACGTTTTTCGTGGGAATGAGAAATAGACATTTTTTCATGAGCCCAAGTTGAACACCGTTAATTAGGGTTTGCATGATTTTAAATCTTACGAATGAAAGTAATTCTCGATTGTATTCTCACATATTCTTGCACTATATTTTTAAAATGTACTATATATTAATATGCAGCTTACCGAAAGTTAACAAATATTCATCCTCAACAGCGGTTAGTTGAATAATGATTCAAATATATTTAGTCAAAAAACCTATGAGTAATCTTAACACTTCTAAAAGGACATGAGCAATTATTAATAAAGAAATTAAATACAAATTATTCGCAAAAAGAAGATAGATAGAGGTCACAACAATGTCCCCAAATGATTACAGTTGGAACACAGCAACCGTTGCTATGATATTGGTTCACTCTGATTCCTTAGAGAGAGCATCTCAGTCGATCTCGAGGTCGCTCAAGAGCTCCGTAACCATGGAGGTTGACTCTGTATTTCCCAAGAAGATTAAAAGAGGACACATAAGGGCTAAGGATGGGATGTATACTCTGCAAGTTATAATTATCATTCCACCAAGCGCTGTGTCATAATCAATTCCATGATGACAGAGGATAATTTAAATCAATCAGCAAAATAACATTTGCCTGTTACTTGGTTACTAATGCATGAATAAATGCTGTCTGATAGCAAGTTCGCTCCGTAAAATGGCTTTTCCTTTTTCTATTTTTTTCTTACCACTCACCGTGAGTTATGCGTCTTTTATAATAACCAATAGGGGTAAGAAGAATAATTTTCAGTGTAATACTGATTGAAAGCCTTCGCACATATTTGAGCCTCTACGCATAACCAATTAATGCAAACCTAGTTTCATCGGAAGTATAATCAGCTAAAGAAATTCTTTTCTACGATCCAGGCATAGATTGTCTTTTTTCCAATTGATCTTATGCCGATATTTTCATTAGTGCAATCAATAGTCACGCATAGAGCAAACAAAAAAATCCTCTGGATGGGAAAAAGGTAGCCTCATCATAGAAAAGGTTTAAACCATTCCATCTGGCTCTGCTTAACATACAATCATTCGTAGTGAATATTTTGTAAACAACATTTTGCCTCTTAATCTGCAGCAGCAACGCTTTTCCATAAAAATTATTTTCCACAGTTATCGCGTCCAAGGCATTTGTTAACAAAATGTACTTTTAGAAAAATTTAATTTCTTATCACTAATTCACAGAATTCTGAGCCTCAATGTTAATCCATTATCAAGAGCGTCAATTCATTTTGCGGACCCTCTGTATATGTATACTTCCTTTATCGAATACTAAAAAGGTGATTGTCTCTTTATATTCGTATCACACCCTATTATTATTCCAGAAAATGGTGCTTAAAGAAGGGCTATAATACTAATAACAGTGTATATCATTACGCTTTTCAATTTAAATTTCACACACTTACCCAGTCATATTTTAACCAATATGTGTACTTTACGCACTGTAATAATTATGGTATTCCTGCCTCGTGTGATTTCAGTGAATATTGCTTTAATAACATCCAAAATATTTTTGGCATTCCCGTTGTTTTAAATATTATAGAGTGGCTTTTACTTGGAAGAGGAATTAACTTTAGCGATAATACTGCGTTTTGTTCGAATTCTATAAATAATAAACGACCCTTTCCTATAAAATCTTATTTTATATTATAAGTGGAGGAGCATATTGATATTGTACCTAAATATCTCTATTTTATAAATGGAACTTATACATTATAGTTGTTATATACTGGGTTTATTGGGTGCCTATTTTTTGCCATATGAATGATTTGGGTTTCGGGAAGATTTAAGACGAACACCAGGATTTTATAATTTAGAGAAAGTGGCGAATTTATGTATTAGATTTTTTTAAGCTGCTAAAGCAGTTATTTGCTTTTTGCATAAAGTTTGCTGTGCTTTTGCGGAAGCCTAGTTCTCTGCATTGGCGTTAAAGATATAGGACCATAAGTTTTCCAATAGGGGGTTTTCTGTTTGGTTTAGGTTTCTTTGGAAAGTGAGACAGATTTTTAGGTGTGTTCATGGGAGAAGATGTACTTTAAGGTCTTTATATAACTGTTTGTTTGAAACGAACCATGGAGCTCTGGTTATTCTTCTTAGCTGCTTGCTTTGGCAGCTTCTTAGTTTTTTGATCTTATGCTTTCTGCTGTACGCCCAGGCTGGACAAGCATTTGTGAGAATGGCTTCTGTGGTCGCCTTGAATACCAGGATTTTATTATTTAGAGAAAGCGGTGAATTTATGTAGTAGATTTTCTTTAAGCTGCTAAAGCAGTTATTTGCCTTTTGCATAAAGTTTGCTGTGTTTTTGCGGAAGTCTAGTTCTCTGCACCGTGCAGACAAACCGCGCTACCGCCTCACCAGGACCGGCATCTCTTATATAGCCCCCTGAATGCGGATGAAGACCAGAAGTTTGTCCATCGTACAAGTTGTCATTTGGTGTACTTCCTCCGGAGCCAGAAAAGAGTCCCTGACGCTCCAATGATAAACTTCCACCTCGACCACTTTACCCATACCACTTTCCCTTCCCTCAAAATCTACCTATCGACTATTTCCATGTTAAACCCCATTCCACCTTTAACCATGTCGAAAACACCCCCTCCTTATGCCAGAAAAAAACCCATCCCATCTGACTCTACTTAACATAACATCATTCGCAGTTAATATTTTGTAAACAACATTTGCCCTCTTACCTGCAGCAGGAAAGTTTTTCCAAAAAAATAATTTTTCAGTTTCGCCTATTGAAATATTAGTGAAAAAAATGTACTTTTAGAAAAATATAATTTCTGATCAGCAATTCACAGAATTCTGAGCCTCAATGTTAATCCATTATCCAGAGCGTCAATCAATTTTGTAGACCTTCTGTATATGTATACTTACTTCCTTTATCGAATACTAAAAAGGTGATTGTCTCTTTCTATTCGTATTACACCCTATTATTATTCCAGATAATGCTGCTTAAAGCAGGGCTATAATATTAATAACAGTACATTATTACGCTTTTCATTTAAATTTCATATACTTATCATCTTATATTTTAAACAATATGTGTACTTTACGCGCTGCAATAATTACGGTAATCCTGTCTTGCTTACTTTCAGTGTAGATAGCTTTAATAATAGCCAAAAGATTTTTGTAAGTCCCGCTTTAGATAAATATTATAGAGTGGCTTTTACTTGGAAGAGGAATTGATTATAGCGATAATACTGTATTTTGATAAAATACCATAAATAATAAACAATCCTTTCTTGTGCTACTTAAAGGTTTTATATTATAACTAGAAGAGCTCATTGATATTGTACCTAAATATTTCTATTTTATAAATGGATCTTAAACATTACATAGTGTAGAGTTCCCAAGCATTACATTTCATATCTAACTGATATTCACCTATTTGCAGATATGTGCTCGTGAGCATAATTTGAGTGTTTTTGAAGAATCATAATCCGAAAAATGCATGAAAAATATAATCTGGCCATTCTCTGGCTAGGATATATGTGACGACAGTCGTCTCTCATCTTCAGGATGAAGTTGTCGGCAGCAGAGTCAAGAGAAAGAGGAAAGTCAGGAGGAAGGGGGTTTGAGAGATGGGGGGGTGGGGTTGGGATGGGGTGGGGTTTGAGGGATGGGGTGTGGGGAGGGGTTGGGTAGGGGAAATGGGTTGCGGTGGGGGTAGGGGTAGGGTTGGGAGAAGGGGTTTTGGTGAGGGGAGGGGTTGGCAAATGCCAAAGGATTTTCTACGGAGGGATTTTTTCCATTGCTGAAGAATTGGAGTTGAGTGAATTAGTGGCAATTATTGAATAAAAAGCTTTTTCATGAATCATTTTACGAATGGAGAGAAAAAGTTGTTTATATGATAACTAGAGGTCTCATTGATATTATGTTCCTAAATATCTCTATTTTATAAATGAAACTTATGCATCACATAGCGTAGAGTGCCCGAGCATCACATTTCATATCTAATGTAAGAGATATTCCCCTATATGTAGAGGTGTGCTCGCGAACATAATTTGAGTGTTTTTGAAGAACCATGATCCGAAAAATGGATGAAAAATGTAATGTGGCCATTCTCTGGCTAGGATATATGTGACGACAGTCGTGTCTCACCTTCAGGTTGCTGTCGTCGGCAGCAGAGTCAAGAGGAGGAGGAAGAAAATCTGGAGGGGTGGGGTTTGAGGGATGGGGGTGGGGATGGGTTGAGGTGGGGGTTGGGTTAGGGAGAGGGGTTGAATTGGGGGGAGGGGTTTGGTTGGGGGAATGCGTTGTGGTTGGGGGAGGGGTTGGCAAATGGCAAAGATTTTCTTCGATAACATTTATTCAATTGCTGAAGAATTGGAGTTGAGTGAATGAATGGCAATTATTGAAATAAAAGTATTTTCATGAATTAAGTTACGAAAGGAGAGAAATAAATTTTTATATGACAACGATAGCCATTTATTAGTTTTTGAATTATTAATTAACCTTTGCCTTTCTCCTTCAGCTTCCCGAGAGAGACCACTATGGGAACATTGGGGCCCCATTGCGTTCTGGAGGTTAATCCAACCTACGCGATTCTGCAGATGCCAAATGAAGTCCTCACTGATGTTGAGGTTAGAGTCTGCAAGAACTTGACTTCCATTTAGAAGATCTTTGAAGCGTATTCAGAGCACTGAACATTTTTGTAAGTAAGCGACAACGAATGATCTGGGTCTTGCCCCTGATATACCCTCGAACACAGGGATTTTAATTGTTTTTATAGGACACCAGCGATTTCTCCCACTTATTGCCTGGATTTGTTGATGAATGTTGATTTCATTCAATCCCCAATAGAAATCACGAAAGGCATGTGCGTCTAGGACACCAATAAAAAAATACGGCTATGCGCAATCAGATTTTTTTACGCAATCGGACTTTTTTCGTGGGAATGAAATAAATATATTTTTTCAAGAGCCCAAGCGGAAATCGCGATTAATTAAGGCGGTAATTGTTTTAAATCCTACGTGTGGATGTGATTTTTGATTGTATTCCCGCATTGAGTCTTTCACTTCATTTAAAAATTACTCAACATTAACATCTAGTTTACCAAGCCTAATTACTTTTCAACCTCATCAGCGTTTATTTGATTTCAACGATTCAAAAATAATTAGCCAAAAACGAAGTAGTAATGTTAAAACTTCATAAAGGTCATGAGCAATAATTAATAAGGAATATAAAAACAGGTAAATCACGCTAAAAAGATACCTACGATAGATGATACAACAGTGACGCAAAATCATTACCGTTGGATCATAGCAACCGTTGCTATGATATTGGTTCATTCTATATGCATTATGAGAGAGCGGAATATATTTTGTGCTTCAATCTAAGGAATTTTTTGGAGAGAAAAGAGGACAAAAATGGGAGCTTGTTATTGCAAGGAATAACTATCTTTCTACCTAGCGCTGTGTTACTATTAATTACATAACGACAGTGGATATTTCAAATCAATCCGTAAAATAACATTTACATACTACTCGGCAACTAAAGAAGGAATAAATACTGTCTAATCGTAAAAGCTCTTTGCATTTTTCTATTTTTTTTCTTACCACTTACTGTGGGTTATGCGTATATTTAATTAGCCAATAGTCCATTTTCAGTGTAATACTTATTGAAACCCTTCCAGCAGAGCTGAGCCTCCGCAAATAATCTATTTAGGAAAACCTCGTTTTATTGGTATACAAGTATATTCAGCGTTGCCCACCGTTACTGGCCAGGAAGTCGCTAGCAATGAAGAAGGTATGAGAGGGCACGTTGTCGTGATGGAGTCACCAGTTTCCACTGGTCTCCTTCCTGACGCGAAGCACCGGGTCTCGGAGCCTTTCGAGGACTTTCAAGTCAAATTGGCTTTTAACAGTTTGTAACAGACAGACAGATTGTGACAGACAGTCGGTCTGAGTCCAAAACTTCCATCACTATCCGCACATTGTCGTCAACACGAGACGTGGATGGGCTTCCAGGCAGTTGTTCATATTCGAAGTCCTCTCTCCTCTCCCGGAACATCTTTTGCCACCGTTAAATCATGTTTTGGGGCATCGCATCATCCCCATAAGCTTGTTTAAGCATTTTCATGATCTCGGAGCCTGATTTTCCTAACTTAACACAAAATTTAACTTTCTTTCGGCACGGCACTCTTCTACGCTGCGGCACTCTTCTAAGGTGTCGATAAACCCTGAGTATTCTTTGCCCAAGTTGGCAATTGCAACTCAATCATAAGATCAAAACTAAGGTTCCCAATGACTACTGAACATTTCAGGTAATGGAGGAAGGGTGGAGAGAAACCTGGCGTCGGCATTAGCCTACTCTTAATGACAGGCGACAAGGGGACCAGTGCTTAACGTCCCTTCCGACGGACGGAGTACTGAGCCTGAAATGCCCTTACTAGGCACTCAAATATGGACAGGTTTGCCACTGAAAAATCTGCCACATGCAGGAATCGAGCCCGGGTCCTTAAAGGTGGGAGGCCAGTACTGTAGCCACTACACCATACAGATTACCGAGAGGGCTGCAGGAGTGAATAACCATGGGGAGGATCTCAGAATCCTGCGTTGCGTCGATTACTTTACTTTCATGGTAGAAAGAGCAAGAGATTTAAGGAATAATCAAGTCAGCACGGGAAAGACCATGTTCCGATATAGCCTGAAGATCAATTAAAAGAAGATAAAGGTCATGGTAAGGCTCATAAAACCATCACAATAATTACTAAAGCATATGAAGGCTATTTTTTTAAGGCCTACACGGCATAAGATTGCTGGGTAAAGCTTGATAACAAATTTTATTAATTACAGGCTTTCTTGAAGGTATAGTATAAGAGGAGTTTGAGTTGGTATACTGGTTGGAGTAATGGCCTCTGATTCCCAAGACCTGAGTACATATCCAATCATTAGTTTGTATATTACAAGCATTATCCAAAAACTTATTAAATTGTTGATTTGGAGTGCCTTACTTCTCCACAATAGAAGAAAAGTATCTATGTGAGATTTTTAACAATTAAAACTCCTGTTAAATTTAGCCACTGTGAAAATCTCTGGGCAACCAGTGATACGCCAGTCCAGTGCGGTAATATCTATGCGCCTATTTCAAAGTCTAGTTCCTAGAATCACTGAGAACAATGACTTTCTATAACTAGTTGGATCATTGTTAAAGCTATTTACACACAGTAAATTTTTAGCACATTGAAAGGTAGAGTAGGAATGTTTAAAAGCTTTACTATGATTTCTAAGTATTACTAGGATGATTTTTTCTGCTTGGTTCCATTTACATTTTGTCACCGCGAAAATCACTGGGCACCCAGTGTGGAAACATAGACATCTTGGAGACATTTGGAGCATTTTCAAGGTGGTAAGTGAGCAGTTCAACTGACGGTATAAAAACAAGAATAACTTTGGCCTAGCCTTCTCTCCCACAGTGCAGTAACCCTTAGAATCTCTTTCTCTTCTTTTACCATCCCTGTCCATTTTATATCATTTCTGGCTACAGATATGACTCATTTACGAATTAGACAACTTAACTGCCACAGTAGCTGGGTAAGTAACCATCTTTAAATACCTATCTCTCAATTCTCTTCACAGGTTACTATGTCTCTGATCACTGGGAAGCACTCGGTGTGTTACTAACAGTGTTATTCACTAGTATGTTCAATGTGTAGTTCACTGATTTGGTCACAGTGATTATCACAGGCAATGAAACTCACTGGAAAAGTCATTGTCCAATTTCAACGGATCACTGTCTGATACACTGTGGAGTCACAAGTTTTACCACTGTTTTGGTTACTAGATAACTTTACAAGAGTTTGCAATCCAAATGATCAGCCACCAGCAAATTCACCAGTTTTCCTTCATTTTGGGCTGGCAATATTTTGATAGATTCCTTGGAGTGTGAATTGTAGCTTCAGTAAACCTTTTGGCCATAATACGTGAAGAAATTTTGAAGAATCACCAACACAAGTGTGCAAAAAAAAGTTACGAAAGTTATTAGAAAAGTACTATTATTAGTAAAAGTTCAAGCTTTATGATTCTTTCAACGCTTTGTGTGAGGGAAGGAAAGTTCATAGGCTCGAACTCGGGTAAAACAGCAGTATGAAAGAGTTCTTCAAATCTCTCCATTGAAACGTTGATTATTGGAGGAGATGAAAGTTTACACATGGACCAATCAATCAGTTTAGTATAATCTGAAACAGAAAAATTGATGGTTGATGGTTGATGGTTGAAAAGTTTGCTCCAATTTCCCTTTTGGTTCTTGCTTTCTTGCTTTTAGCAGTCTCCGAAAAGCTAGATTCTTAACATGGTCTCTCTAATCTATTACCATTGCTATTAACATATTTTCTGGGAGAAAAAAGCATTCCCTCAATCACAGGATTAACTATTTTCGTACACTACCGGGCAGCTGCCGTGTCGTCTGAACGACGTTAAACATGTGAACTTATCCATACTTCACTGAGTGATGTCTAATAATTTCAAACCATACTGGTACGTATATCTTCATTATGTAGGTGACCAGCATCTTAAATTCATCAGAAGGTTTCATTTCGGAAATGCAGAGTCTTAATATCTTATTTGCACATGTCAACCACCTAGAATTACTGAGTAGACCTGGATCTTTCACAGCGAGATCTCGTGCACACTCTCCTGTCTTGACTGCTTGATAAATATTAAGTAAGTACTGTTGGTCCTAGCTTTGGTCAATTTTTGTCACCTTGATGCCTCCACTGTTCATCGTTTTAAAATTATCAACTGGGAGTTTTTCACAGACTGACAACTTTTCCTGAGAAACTGGTGGGTCCTGTAGCCTCACCATCACACTTTCAAACAAATGTCTGCACGGAGGTTCAGTAAAATGTAGCAAGCATATAAACCATTGAAAATAATGGCAAAGTTTAACCTCAAGATTACGCATAACACCATTTTCCATCCCATATTTGTCGCTATGCTATCACAACCAATTGCAACAAGCTGAACACAGTCAAAGTTTTTACTTTCTAAATAGTACCAAATGCTCTTGGCTATTTTTCTTCCGGTGCCACAATGGGATGTCAAATGTCCCATATACTTTCCAGCAGGCTCTTGAACCAAACTGATATGCTCCTCTTACTTCAATCTTCGATACATTTTGTTACCATTTCTTTCTTGATAATAAGTGTTGTCTTTTCACCTGTCAAAATGTACTCCATATTTCTTTTTATTTGCATTTTCCATTTGTAAATAGTCTCGAGTTTTCTGATTTTCTCGTCCTACCATGCTCTATTAACAGTGACAAATCTCCTTCATTTATGTTGCCTGTATCTTTTAAAACACAAAAAGCAATAACGGCCGCGGTTCTATCAGAAAATCCATATCTATCACTTGTTAACGAAGTTGCAGGAAGTTTATTACGCATCTGAGATGCTGACTGGAAACTGTTACAATTTGCTTTGTGACTCTCATTTTGGATGTTTTGGGCAGTATTTATTAGAGTATCTCCTTCACTATCTTTCATATCAGCTACTACAATCTAGTTTTTCGCATGAATTTGTTCTCTTTCAGCTCTTTTTACTATCCTACAGTCTCTACTATGTCTGAAGAACCAATATATTTCAACCGGTTATTTCGCTTGTCGTACATGAACTCTGTCTCAATAATAGGGATCTTCTTTATCACATTGAGGTATATATTTTTTTTTGAATTGAAACCATGCTATAAACTGCCATTTTATGGCTGCTGCGCAAAAAAACAAAGTTTATAATTATATTATTCTTCAAAAATTTCATTTTTGAATTTTTTTTCAATCTTTAAACCATATGCGTGAACTGAAGATGTCAACCTAGAATTTTATTATTACTTTTGCTGTAAATATCATAAAAAACGGCAACTTTCGAGTGCTAATGCGTTTCCAAAATATAAAAAACAGATTTTTTCGAACCCCTACAATACATGCTACTATACATATTTCCTCATTTAATTTCATTGATGCATTGGAAGCCTTGGAGTATATGCTACTAACTGTCTTGAAATAGGGGCACTTAAGCATCCATTTCTTCCCTAAAATCTAATCAGCAGCTTAAAATATAAATAAATGTAAATGTCATGTACTTGTGCTCCATGGGATTATATAGTCTCAGAGTAAATACACTTATCTTATCTTATCTTAAAATAATATACCAGAATACACTAATGAATGAATGTTTTATTCAACCCGAAAGTTGGTTGTTGATAGGTGATGGTAGAGCTCACGGCGTACTAATCCATTGGCATACTTCACACACTCGGGATAGGGGGGCCAGTTCCTTTCCCTGGCCACCTAGGATTTTTATCGAAGTTCTTACTTCCAGAAAATTGAATTGCAAGGATTTTAGGTGGGGGTGTCCAGAAGGCTTTTGGGACCCTCCAGCCAGTAGCTCACTGCTCTACCCACAAGGCAACCACGACCCCAAATACACTTATAATTGTCAGAAAAGTTATCTTTTGAAAAGGAAGGTGTACATCTAAGTTTTGAAATTTTTTTAGAAAGTGACTCAATTTTGCCAAGACAATTCATATTTGAAATCATTTCTTAAATTTTTGTTGAAACTCTAAGCATTCAACATGAAGATTGGTGTGGTTGATTAGGATTGACCTAACCAAATATTAAGCACATCAGCATGCGAAATGGGTACATCAGGGTTGGGAAATCACTCCCTTTCGCCGTATGTCGCTAGCGGTTTACCAGTAGGATCTGGTGTTTTCAAGAAAATAAACATGGCTTGGGTTTTGCTGAACATTTATACAATTATACCCAGATTTAAACTTGGGAACACTAGTTAGTAGTCCAACGTTCTACTGAAACCCCATTGTGATGGAAGTTTTGCAGGGGTTCACAAGTTCTTGTTTACATCCTGTGTGAAAGGTACTTCAAGTACAGGCCCCCTTTGTCGGATAGTTAAGCTACGCTTCCCTTGGCTCCTTCCAATAGGAGAAGGCTGACGTCCACACCGGGTTTCACTCAACTCTTCCTCAATTTTCCAAAACGTTCTCACTTCTATCTATATATTCACCAGCTTAGTACCTGGCTAGTGACGCAGCCACAAACTGCTGTCTTGGAGGCGGTCGGGGAAGTGCACAATCCTTACGAAACCGGTTGATGCATGAGGGGATGGACCTCGGAGGGGACAGTTGCTCCCATATGCCACGTCCGAGACGCGTGTAACAGATTCAGTTTACGTAGTTCTCGTCTCGGCAAGGTAGTCGTCGGCCAACAAGTAAGTAGGCTTAGGCCTGTCGATGGCCGCGGTCATGTGTTTCCCTTCACCTCCACCACAAACGTTTTCGGACTGCAGCTGATGACTGGGTAAGGCCCGTCGTATGGCATCCATTTGGTCCATCGTGGCGGATGAATACCTGCTCTACTGTGACGAGATCCTTGAAAATGAACGGAGAACGTTTGCCGTGGTTGCTGCCGCCAACTGGCCGTAAAAGCTGGACTTGTATCCAAAGATCCTTCACGAAATCGGCTTCGTCATTGAAATCCGTGGCTGCCTCTCGATTCGCCAGAAATTCACCAGAGAGGCGGAGAGGCTCTCCATACACCAGTTCTGCTGCTGTTGCCTTAAGGACGTCGCGTCAAGCTACCCGCAAGCCCAAGAGAACCGTCGGAAGCGTTTCCGACCATCGGTCTTTTTTGATGATATCTGATGGCTGCCTTCAGCTGCCGATGAACCCTTTCCACCATTCCAATGGCCGCTGGGTGGTTGACCGTTGTCTGGAGGTGGGTTGTGCTGGTGAAGCGACTCGTGGAGTAACCTTGACTCAAATTGCCTTCCCAGGTCTGTGGTGACGCTTAGGGGCGTACCAAACCGAGAGATCCGAGGCGTGTAAAATGCACGAGCCACGGTGGATGCTTCGTGGTGCGTGAAGGGTATTGTCTTGGGCCAACGTGAGAATCGGTCGACACATGTGAGACGGAAGCCTTCAGAATAGAGCATGGTGATGAGATCCAAGTGAGCATGCTCGAACCTCCGCGAAGATGGCGAGAACGAACTGCTGCAACATGGCGAATGACCTTGGCTCGTTGGCACTCAATGCAACCTCGAGCTCAACGCCGGCAGTCGGCGCTGATAGAGGGCCAGACAAGGCGCTGCTTGGCGAGTTTCACGGTTTCCTTGGCGCCTTGATACGATAGGCGATGATCGGCGCGGAAAGCTGCATGTCGACAGAGTCCTCTAGATGGTATTATCAACACTACTCCCTCACATTATACTTATTAATTGGCAATCCAGAGGGCTCTGCATGTCGAAACGGCTTTGTGATAAAGGGGCGGGCGGTTACTGTTGATACATGGCAAAAAAGCAGCTACGTTCTCATCCGGTGTATTGACCAGCTTGTGTTTCAAACCGATGCCTTCCCGTAGAAATGTTTTCAGCTCCTCGTCTTCATGCTGTGATGTAGCCAGAGCGGCAAAGGACAGTGGCGCCGAGATAACCTCCACCCGAGAAAGGGCGTCATCAACCACGTTTTGCTTGCCCGGCACACCCCTGATGTCAGTGGTGAACTGCGTGAAGTCCAGGTGACGAAATTGACGTGGTGAGCACTTTTCGCGCTTTGGCTGGAATGCTTAGATGATCGGTTTGTGGTCCGCAAAGATGTCTTTACCATGTGTCGAAAATGTTTGACAGCGAGGTAGATGGCAAGGAGTTCTCGAAGGTATGCAGCGTATTTTCCGTTAGTTTCTTAGAGAAGAACCCAAGAGGCTGCCACACGCCGTCGACCTGCTGCTGGAGCATAGCGCTGACCACGGTGTCCAAGACCTTGCTGACCACAGCCAGCGGTTCGCCATCCTTGGAATGATCCAGCAGGGTGTCAAAGGGGAGTCGCTCCTTGCAGTCGTCGAAGGCCGAAATAGCCTCAGGCGTCCTAACTAAGGGCGTCTTGTCCTTGAGGTTGCCGGTAAGGAGCGCGTTGAGCGGAGCTTGGGTCTCCGAGGCCTTGGGTATAAAACCAAGATAGAATTATAACATACCCAGAAATTGTCGAAGACCTTTGGCCGTCGTGGCTTTTTTACTCTTGAATGGCGAAGACTCTGTCGGGTAACTTATCTTGAGACCAAGTAGCCGAGGAATTTGACCGGCACGTACGAAAACACATTTTGTTGGATCGAGGACAATGGAATATTTCCGGAATCGTTCAAAAATCTCCCGCAAGTGTCCAAGATGTTCCTTCTCCGAGGCTGATGCCACAGGTCATCGTCGTAACAAAATTCCACCCCGAAGAACCTCGTCCATAAACTGTTGAAATGTTTGTGCCGCATTCCGCCGCCCAAAGGACATGAAGGGAAATTCAAAAAGTCCAATTGTCAAAAGTCTATTGCGGTTTTTGGAACGTCTCCATCACCGACAGGAATGTCGATGTAGGCCCGATGCAATCGATCGTGGAGAAAATCATTTTTCCCTGGAGAATGTGAGAAAGGTATTGGATATGGCGTACCGGGTAGCGATCAGGCACTGTACGCGCGTAAAGGACGCTTTAGTCCCCGCACAGCTGCCCTTAGGCACTAGATGAAGGGGCGATGACCAAGGGCTTTCGGAAGGCCGAGCGATGGCTAAATGAAGCATAGCCTCGAACTCCTCTTTCACGATAAGGCTCCTACGACGTATCCGAACTTCGTACTGACCGTTCCACTCCCGCTCTGTCAAAACTGCCTACTACCATCGTGAACCGAAGTGCAGGGTCAGACGAAATAAATTCGGGCAACCTGAAGGTGACACGAGCGATTGATTGCCCTCCGTCGGTCATTGGGCCCTTGCGGCTGGTCCTTGAGATCTAAAAATTGGGTGTGGTACAACCTCTGACGTATATCGATTTCGTCTTTTCACAACTGAGCCCAGGAAGCTACTTCGCCTAATCGCAAAGGAGGGGACACAGTTGGCTCTCCCAATGGGAGCGATTGCGACAGGATCTGTGCGAGTAGACCTTCTGAGAATCCCCCTCCACTCCCTTTTCTTCCCATAAGAGCAGTCAAGGACGGGAGGAAAATGACGTCAATGTTATCACAGCAGCTTTTTCGGTGGGCGTCACCTTTTGCTTATTTTAATTTTTGATTTATGAGTGAATGGTTGTGGTTAGAAGATTAATTTTTTCACTAAAATTCTTTCTTCGTTTTTATATAACAATTTCGTTCACAAAATTATGGTTTCGGTTCCGAGTAAACGCCCCCATTGTGGCAAACAACTCGTGGAAACTGCACCACGTAAATGCTCCCGCTCACACCTCCCTTCTTATTTGTGAGTTCTTGGTTAAAAAACAAACCGTTATTTTGCCTCAACCACCGTATTTGGACATAGTCCCCTGTGACTTCTTTCTATTCCCGAGGCAAAAGAGAACATTGAAAGGAAGACTTTTTGCCACTATTGAAGAGATAAAAACAAAATCGCTGAAGGAGCTTAACTCGAACTGCTAAACCGAAAAGGGAGTTCCAGAAAATCTTCAAAGATTGGGAAAAACGCTGAGACAAGTGCATTATATCTGAGATGGATTACATTGAAGGGGACAAAATTGATGCTGATTAAAAAATATTCTGTATGAAAAACGGAAATTCCCGTTATTTCTTATCAAACCACATATCCAGCAGCCCATCGTATTCCACCTCATTCGAATGGTGCTTTCCGGCCCTTCGATTTGTACTCTTGTGGAATAGTACTGTGCAAGGGCTAAATGGGGACGCATAAAGAATACTTAAAATTTTTAGTAATAATCTTCACCAGCACTAATTTAGTTTGCTTCGTTGCTGGTAAGCAGAAACCAAACGGTTTAAGAAAGTTCAAGGCCAAATAATAAGTGTCCCTTGATTGAATTCATCTGCAGCACAAACAATGGGACGCAGGTGTCTCTCAAGTGTGAAACAAAGACAAATGTATCTCGTAGAGCCGTATCTAATACCCAACCGTATTCTGAAGATCAACAGCATTACTGGAAACTTCGCATGAGTGAGGTTTTCGGTGAAAAAATGGCTAAGGACACTAGTGATATTAATTCCAATGATAAATTCTTGGTAATTGAGGCAAGGTCCGATGCAATTAATTTTCTTGACGGTACCTATACAATGAGTCCTTTTCGCTGTAAAAACTCGAATCAGCCACTAAATATTCCTGGAACACTTTCCTAGATTGAGTTATGATTATGCCTTTCTTTGAAATATTCCGGGAAAGGCACACCCATTTAACTCTCTCCACCAGATATGGATCGAAGGTGGCTCTCGACAATTATAACTGCTGTCACGTTCTTATATTTTAGGAGGTAGTGTTTTTAAATTGAGGATAAGAAACTAAATATCACATATGTACACCCAGAATAATGGTGTTGCCAAATCCTCTGCGCTCAGAGTTAAATTATTTTCCATTGAGTTAAACGGTGCAGAGGAATGCATGAAGCTCCCTTTATTGGAATATTTGTCGAAGACTTCGTAATTTTTCATAGGCCCCCGAACTTTTACTGCTAGATCAATCGGATAACCATTAAGGAAACATAATAAATGGTCCCTAAGTATGCATACTTACCATTATTATGGTCTTGTTTCTCTACAGATAAAGTGGCTTAAATACTATTCCACCACGTGCGGGATTAACATTGAGGTTTCCTCTCGCCAAGAGAAAATTAGGTGAGGGATAAATAAAGTAACTTAGGGGCCCACATTAGTGGCTTCACTTCCTTTCCTTTTCAATGAATAATTATCATTACAGTCAAATTATAGGTCAAAATTTAAAATAATATAATATAATACAAATAATTACGGATAAATTGTATAAGTGGTGTAAAAAGAAAGGCCAAAAAGCTTATGATAGAGAGTTTATGAAGAAAGTTTAATCCGAAAGAATTCAAATTGTGGTTTTTTGTTTTCACTCTAGGTGTATGACACAATTTATTATATAATAAATTATTATATATAATAATTTATTATATAATATTTACGTAATATAATATCTACGTAAGCACCTCCTGACGAGCAATTTAAGTTCAGGAGGACTTAAAAGGTATAGATATATACATTTTTTGAATTTAAGTCATCGTATAATAGCATATGCTTTTTTTCTGTATGTATGCACGTACATACATGTAGTAAAATGAATTCGAAGGACAAAATTCATGATTTAACTTACTTCTGCATTATATGTTGAGCAGATTAATGAAGTAACTAACGCCATAATAGTTATGATAATGATGCACAATGTCCCTGGTCTTCAAAATACTTTAAATTCTAAATGTGCTTTAAATTCTAAATGACAACAACCGGAGATAAATCATTTACTTTATTTTATTATTTTTTAATTTTTTAATTTAATTCAAATCATCATCATCGGTCAACAATACTAGGATTGCTTTGACGCAGCCCTCCACTCGATTCTTCTATTAGCCAAACTCTTCATATTGATGTTATTCCTCTTTTACATCCTTCTAACTTGCTCCATATATCTCATGCAAATACAAGAACGCCTTTTCAATTCTTCCCGTTCACTTTTCCCTCGACGAATATCTTCATCAGGCCATCGTGTCTTAAGATGTGGCCTATTAAGTTGTCCCGTCTTCTTCTTAAGGTTTTCAGTAGGCAAATCTTCTCTCTCACTCTTCTTAAGACTTCTTCGTTTGTCACTCGGTCGATCCATTTTTCTTCATCATTCTTAGGTAGCACCATATTTCGAATGCTTCCACCATTTTCTTCTCCGCTGCTGTCATCGTCCAAGCCTCACTGCCGCAAATAAACATGCTCCAGATAAACGTTCTGATTAGGGATGGGTCGGTTCCACTTTTTTTCGGTTCCGGTTCCGGTTCGGTTCTTAACTTCGGTTCTCGGTTCCGATTCTCGGTTCCGGTTCTTAATTTACCACTTACTTTGCATTGCTCAATGGTAAGATAAGGTAATCAATAATCATTTTCAGAGACTGAATTAGAATAATTCGCGACTTTGAAGCATCTAAGTACACTATTTCACCAGGTTTTAATGTGAAGCCTCCACTTTCGGAGTGTGAGTAGGTTTCAAACTGGATTTCGCGCGAATTATTTCGGTACCGATTATTTTTGGCCTCGGTCCCGGTTCCGGTTCTAAGCTCAAGAACCGGTGGAACCGAGAACCGAAGAACCGAACCGACCCATCCCTAGTTCTGATGAATTGCTTTAATGCAAAGGTAATTAAAATTCACTTCTCCATCCGGAATGACCTACAACCAAATACTTAAATTAGCTGCTGAAGACGCAGTCGTGAGTGATGTGATTGCCACCTTGGATGAATCTCCACCGTGAACTCCTAGGGCTGCAATTCCAAAGCAAATTTGAACCTCGGCACGAGAGAGACAACGAATTCGGAGATTCTCCTTTTTTGAGTTGTAGGGTCAGTAAACACAACGTAAAACCAAGTAGAGAATTACCATTTAATCAAAGTATTTAGCAAATTCACTCAACAACAAGAACACGGTCAGAAACTTTTTATGAGCTTAAGTACATTTGACCCCTAGATGATACGGTTGAGTTTTTGTGGAGATTAACTTAATGAATGAGAATATGGCAGCTCAGTCCGCAGCCCTTTGGAGTACTGACCGAAGCTAATTCAGGAATTAAATTTTCAGGTGCTCCAAATGTTAAGACTACCTTGCATCACCTAACCTGTTTTAACAGTAAACTCAATCCTGATATGAACACAGTATCCATGTCCGAGGCGGGACTCGAACCCCCAACCTTTGGATATGCACGCTGGTACTTCGCCGACCTGGCTGTCACAACTGTCTTGCTGATCAGAAGTCCTAGGTTCAAATTCAGGAGCAACATCTATGAGCACGTCCAGCTAAACCCAGCAAGATTGATTTTCTGGGCACCACATTTTTCTGAGAAACCACAGACGGCCCAGGGAAAGGGTAAACTGGCTTCCTATTCCGTCTAGTGGTGAAGTCACTCGTCGTTGGCAGGCACAGTAAAGTCTACCCTAACCAAACAACCAAACTTCGGGACAAAAACTGTGGTCAGCAAACCTTTTCAATTAATAATAATCTCTTTTTTATCAATACCAACTGAAATCATTTTTGGCGTTGTACCGAGTCGAGTTTTTCCCGAGTTCACTTATACTTCATCAAGTTTCAAAAATTTCATTATTAGCAGCTTGAATGATTCACTGCACAATCTTTGAATCCCAAGTGAGGTAAAACAGGATAATAGATAAAAATTACAACTTCCACGGTTATTTGAACCGTGGGACAATTTTGGAAGTAGAAGAAAACTAACTATGTAAATTCCACAAATTTAATAGTTAAAACAAACCTAGGAATCGATTTATGGTACCTGACCTAATGATGGTCCTGAAGAAGATGCTATGCGTTTATTTATTTTTGTTTGCCCGAAAACAACACGAATGGTTTTTACATCGGTTACATTAACTAAAACAATTACACAAGCACATGTATATTCATTTATATTTCATTATGAGAGGCAGTTATTAATATTATTTATTAGGTTAGGTTCGGTTACCATTCATATAAACATCAACATTCGAACAGTTTTTACACTAAATGGTCGGGAGTGGGAATGCATACTCAGAGCTGCACCCGTATACATCAATACCTCGTCTGGGGCTTAAAAGAGGATCGATGTACGAATGCGAAATGAAAAGAAAGTTCTTTGCAATAGCTTTTGGACCGGATCGCATTTAAAGTCAAGCAAAGCATCATCAAACTTAAATAAGCATAACTTTGACGTTATAATGCGTGATTAGTCAAACAAATACAAGTAAATGTTTATTTTATTCCAAACAAAAGTTATTGATTGAGTTTCCTAACTACCTCAAGTAAATATTCTAGCGTAATAAGTGCAGAGTATTACGAAACTTTCATATCAGTTGAATTTTAGCTTCATTTTCTGGATACACCAAAATTATTTGGGCATTAATTGCCTATGATCGCTGCTGATGTCAAATTCCGTTTTATATAATAATTAAAAATAATGTATTGCTAAATCATATGAGAATGACATAAAGTGGATAGAAAATTCTTAGTGAAAAAATGCTAAGCTTAGCCTCAATTCCTTCTCTTTAACCACTACTAGTAGTGATGAATCTTAAGCGAGGTAACAACTTTTTCCGAGTTCACTTATACTTCATCAAGTTTCAAACATTTTATTATTAGAGGCTTGAATGATTCACCGCACAATTTTTGAATCCTAAGTGAGGTAAAACAGGACAATAGATAAAACTTTCAACTTCCACAAGTATTTGAACCGTGCCACAATTTTGGAAATAGAAGAAAACTAACTATGTGAATTCCACAAATTTAATAGTTAAAACAAACCTAGGTTTCGATTTATGGTACCTGACCTAATGATGGTCCTGAAGAAGATACTATGCGTTTATTTATATATTTATTTTTGTTTACCCGAAAACAACACAAATGGTCTTTACATCTGTTATATTAACTAAAACAATTACACAAGCACATGCATAGAAACCTAGGCGTTTTAGGTAATACATTTTTGGTATTTAGATATTTTGTTTTCTTTTTCCTTCCATATTGGAGAAATTCCACTTTTCTATGCCGTAATCGGTTATTTTTGCGCCATAATTTATTTGGTGCCCTATTTTATTATTATTAATTTATTTTATTATTTATTTTATTATTTATTTTATTATTTAATTTATTAATATTTTATTTTATCATCATTAATTTATTAAATATACAATAGAATGCAAAAAAAGTTTATCTCTGGCACCTTTGTTAACTTTCATACCTGAAAATAAATCAAATCGAAAGGATATCGGATTAAATGATTTTTCAGTGGAAAGGATCGGAATCTGGCGTATCCCAGCACACTGCAGTCCTTTTATTCTCACGAGAACCCCTTTCCCGAACTGCAACCCAATCCTCCCTCCCCCCTCCGCCCCCAGTCCCCCCTCCAACGCCGGCAGCTGCGTACACATGCGCCACCGCTCCCACATGACCCCTCCAGGGGAGAGGGGACCACTCGTCTGGGGTAAATACCCCTTGCGCCCCCCCACCCCCACTCTCCCCTTTATGGCGCGCGGGGAAAACCCTTTTCCCCTCACACACACACTTCGCCGCTCCTTTCGTCCTCCCCGCCGCCGCGGAGACAAATGAAAGGTGGCCTGCGCTACGGCGTCAGTCGAACACGTGCGCGGGGAACGGTAGAGGGCGGTAGCCCACGCGAGCACAGTCCAATCCACCTCGTGCACGATCAGGGGTTCTGGCGAAGCAATCGAGCGGATCATCGGGAGTGGAGGCCCCTATACCCTTGGGACCCTTTATGGGACGACTGTAGAGGCGCCTCCTTCGCCTACATTCCCACGCCCTACCCGTTGGGGCTATTTACTCGTACCCTAAGGGTACAAATAATTCGGCACGCGATAGCAGGGCTGGTACGAGCCAGGGATCCTCGAATCACTCCCTAGACCTTTATCCCCAACCCAGGAATTCTTTATCGTGCTTGAAAGGAATATCCTTCATTCCGCTCGGGCTGGACTGTTTCACAGGAGCAAGCGGAACTGTTGAGGTGGAAAAATTGCCGATTGAGGGTGTCGCATCGCCAGTTCCAAGTGATAGGAGTGCGGGCAGTCAGATCTGCTGAATCACCAGAGCCCATTCCCGTCATAGACCACGTGAGTCCACTTCAATCGTCCTGTCCGTGCGAGGGCAGCACCTCCCGGGTGCCGACTTCCTCCAACTGGCTATCTCTTCCGGTGGATGGTCCTGGCTTCGATTCCGAGCTAAGTGAAGCGCCCGCAGGAGGGGAACTATCGATTCCGCGGTCAGCCACTGGCATTAGTCAGCGGCTGACGCAGCGGGCGGTGCCCTGAACCGCGCCGAGGGTTGAGTCAACAAGTGGACGACAGACCAGCACCACCCGGAGTAGCTGAAGGAGACCACGTGGCCCCTCGGCTAGTTCCCCGTCTCGCCGCGGGGTGGGGCAGTCTCCTCCCGTCCGCGCGGCGCCTTTGATGTCCGGTCGTGGACGAGCAGAGAGGCGATCGCGGGGGAGCGGAGCGGACGGATAGGCGGCTCTTGCGCTGGACCCATTGTACGGGAAGACGGATCGCGGCAGGCGAGGTTGAGCGAGCGGCAAGGCAAAGATAGAGACGGCGTAGTGGTCGTCAGATTGTGTCAAGAGGCATTCCAATTGATAAGACCCCTCTCACTCGTTGGTACAGTGTTTTGAGCACCGAGTTAAGACTTTATTTTGAAGTACATCATCCCGGAGACAATCGGCCACGGGAGCGTCTGCGAAGTGAGACTGGCTCCTTGCGAATGACGCCCGAATATCGATTGAGATACGCACGCCGGGGAACTCGACGGCCGTCGTCGACGCGTATAATGTTATCGTTTCGGTCCATTTCCATCTCTGGGTGAGAAGGGACTATAGTGACGTGGTGGAGGGGTGAAGAGAGTGGGGGATCACGAGCGGGATAGAGGGTACGGCGAGTGATTGTTCACGGAAGTGACGCGCTGCACAGCGACGGCATGTCAAGGACGACTGAACTCTTCTTTGCGAAAGTTTCTCATCCTGTAGC
Source organism: Platycnemis pennipes (assembly GCA_933228895.1). Taxonomy (NCBI): domain Eukaryota; kingdom Metazoa; phylum Arthropoda; class Insecta; order Odonata; family Platycnemididae; genus Platycnemis; species Platycnemis pennipes. The sequence goes on from OW121856.1 coordinate 18,137,028, forward strand.
GAGGGCCTAGCGTATATCCCGGGATCGAACCAGTCACCCCTTTGAGTGTTACGAGATCAACGAGCTCAGTGATCGACGAACTTAAACTTTGTTAGAGTTGGAAGAAAGTTGTGGGAAGGAGTGATAGACCTTACAAGACTGACTGACTTTTTAAGGCGATCGGTAGATTGAATCGTGTATTTCGTCTTTCCGAGTGGTGACTCTGAGGGAAGGAGGAACCAGGAGAAGGAAGAGATCTTAGAGGACAATCGCGGAGGACACTTTTTCGAGTGATGGGGTGCAACACGAGCAAAGAGGCGAACTCAGCGCCTCCCCAGCCGCCGGTGGTCGAGAACGGAACCGCATGCGGCGCGAATGGGACCGCCAAGAAGGGCAGCAACAATGGCGTGGGCAACAGCGGGGCGGTGGGCAACAATAGTGGAGGATCCAGGGGCGGGGCAGACGGGGCGACGGCCGACGGCCAAGGTGAGTGACCTCCGCTTCCGAATCGAGCGCGGGCCAGCGGATTCGTCCTTCATCTCCTGTCCGTCTGTCACGCGTGAAATAAGGGCCTCTCAACGAGGTTCCACCGTGACTCCGCGATTCAATATCCCGTAAATGAGCTATGTTATTTAATGAATAAATACCGATCCAGAAAAACACCTATATGGAAAATCATCAATAGGGTGATAACGTATACACAACAATTGTGTGAGTATGCTATTATATTGCACTTTGTAGTTGAATTCTATTTTTTATAAGCTCTTTAAACTCATTTTGACTTCTGAACATGACTGACGTGTCTTTGCCACGTTTAACTTAAAAAGTGAGATTACATGCTCAATCCTGCTAATACGTCTTCAAAAAAAATATTTTCTTACTTAGTTTTAAACTATTCCCTTGCAAATACAACTCTTTGTTTTGAATTTTATTAATATTCGTATTTTTGAAAATCGTTTGGCAACAATGACGCTGCTACCATTTGGAAGTATTGATATTAATTATACCATATCAATAACCAATAAAATATTTAAAGTACATAGAAAATATAAGAAGGGCCTTGGTGAGGTATAGTTCTAAATTAAGTTAGTAAATAGGCTTGTAAGCACTTTCCGTCACAAGTACCGTTGACAATGATAACAAAATACTGTAGCGCTTCTTTCATGTAACTAAGGCTTTTCTGGTTTTTTTCGAGCAAACATTTATTAATATCAATTAAACAAGTGTAGAAAGGCGCGTACTTTTTTACAATGCTAAATTCCACCTCAAATTGCGCATTTTATATTCGTTTTTCGTCAAAATGACATTTCTCTTTACATTATTAATCTGCAAATTTTACTGCAAGAGCCATGCTCTGCCGTATAGCCACATATAAAATATCTGATTTTCAACGTCTTTTTTCTTCAAATATATTATGGAAAGGCCAAATTATTTCATGGCCAATCGATGGAAGGGCCAAAAAATGATGTGTCCTGAAATTCTCACAAAAATGACATCTACTTCATAATTCGGTGGAGCCACCTCCAGACGGCGGAAAGCATGAAATATTCCACCTTTTACTCGGGCTGTCCAGAAGCTCTCTTCCGCTAAGAGCAAGCCTAGCCGGATGAAATGTTGGAGCAGTCTAGATTTTTTTTCTTGAGAAAAGTTTCCTCAGTCAGTTACCAAATATTGCGTCATCAATCTCTCACTGATGCATTTCGTTTCAATATATTTCTGCAATTCGATGAAAAAATAAAAAAAGGTGTCAGGTTGATGCCTTCCTTTTTGCTATCGTACCTAAATAAAAAACCCCGGGTTCAAATATATCTCAAAGCTATGTTTAAAAAAATACTTCTCGGAGGGTTATTGCTAAGTTAAAAAAATAGTTCCACTAAGCTAACACCTTTCTCATGCACGCATAATATCAAGTTCTCTCTGCGCGAAAAGTTGAGCTGATGCAACGAGAACATAAAAACAAATGAGAAACTTAATCCATCAAAATTTTAATTCCCGAATATTGGAAAATCATTTCTCTCCTGTTCCAATGAACGGAAATTCAGGCAATTGGCAGTATCTATGAAAAAGAAGGGGTCGGCAATTGAACTAAGGACCTTTGTTTTCAGGCCAATTTCACATATCACTACGATACCCGAAATTTCAAATTCAAATATAGCAAATCTTATCGGCTCTGATTTCATCTGGGCTCGGATGCCATGCGCAAGAAGAATCGCACTTCAGGAGAGCCACTCTCCACGATGATAGACTACAGATATTCGCAAAATACAATTGGCATCCAATGTAATGCATACCCAATACGTCTTTGAAAGCAACCGAGTTCACTAAAAGTTTCATTAAGGAAAAATATTTATGTGGAGAAAATCAAACCGCGGATTTTCCAATAAAAGTGACACTCGCAGAGCTTTATCTTATGAGAATTTCCAGGGTTTAAATTGAAATTAATATAATAAATAATCGTTAAGTGTTCAAATAAATTGGATGATGAATCTGGAATTATTCATTCCAGAGTCATCATCAACATTTCATCATAATTAATTTTTTTGTTTAGTTCTCTTATTTTTCCAGTGGTTGAGCTCTGAAAAGTATATTTCCGGAAAGTCATATACCTATTGGATTTCATCTCCATTACGCAAACTCGATTGAACTAAGATAATTTTGGACGCCGTCTGAATAAAATGCAGAGAACATCTTTCATAACAACTCTTTTCCATCGCGCAATGCAAACAATTTCTGAAATAATGTACATAGACTATTTGGATTAAGTTTCAGGTGAGCACTTGAAATCAATTTTCAAGCATTTACGTAGCGTACCACTTGAAACCTTGATCCTACCCTGACAAAACTCGGCAGCTTGTCCGAACATAGAGCAAGCGTCAATGGAGAATTTCGTACTCTCCTAGAAATGTTCGGGAGATTCGTTCATTCTCCTTCCGAGGTTAAGACCCCTCCGACTACCCTTCCAACACTCCTCCCACCTAAGAATAAACGCAGATTTCTTCCTCGCTTCGGCCAACGCTTCGTATTCCATGCCCCGTCTACGCTTCCCCAGCGCATATTGGCACGTATAAAAAGAGTGGACCCACAGCTCCGCTCACGCGCTATTGAATCTGCCACCCGATCTGCGATTCAATAAATAAATTCCAGGAAACCTATATCTGCACGGTGGACATAGAACAACTTTAAATCAAAAGTTCTTGCACCGATGGGATATTTTGAAACTTTTATTTTTACGGTGCCTCGCGAATATTTTGAGCCCCCAAAAAATACTTAATAGAAAGTAGCATACTGGAGAAAAATCGATTCATGTAAGTTACAAGGAATTTTAATAACACTGGTCTGTAATAACAATACAACTCTCGGAACACGCTTAAATATGTTCATTTAGAGCAATTTGATCCTATATTTGTTATTAAATTGATCTGAAAAGGAAATTCGAAATCAAATTAATTCGTTTTTCTTGAATTACGAGGCTAAGCTACGTTTTAAAGTAATTTTCTGCATGGAATTCGGATCTTACATATACTATCATTGTTAGAAAAGATTAAACAGTTTTCCTATTAAATACATGATTGTTATGAATACATTAAAATAATGAATTTAAATGGATAAAAATTCATTTCCGTAATAATTAACTTAAAATTTATTCTAACATCAGCACTGGTAAGAGTAGCCATTGAAAAGAGTACAGGCTATTACATTCATAAATAAAACAATGAAGTAACAACGAGAGTATTTTCACATTATCTGCATAAAACACTAGAATCGATTTTTTCGCGAATCTCTCAATCAATTATTTTCTTTTGGGAATTTAAATATTCCTGAGACATCGTAAATATTATAATTGAAAAAATCACTTCGGTGCAAGCTCTTTTGATTTAAAGTCGATTGAAGCCCACACCATCTGATCCGATGAAATATGCATTAACTCGCCGAGTTGATTTTATGTTCACCGTTTCATTTTTATCTGTGGTTTTAAGTCTGTACCCGAACTTATAGACGCTTAAGACCGATAGGAAGAGTACAAGAATTAGGATAGAATATTAATGAGCAGGCAAGGTGGATAGAAACCCGGAGTAGGCATTAGTCTGCTCTTAATGAAAGGCGCCAAGGGGTACACGCTATAACGTCCCATCCTACGGACGGGATACTGAACTCGAATGCTCTCTAATGCTCCAACTCGAAGACACTCAAGTATGAAGGGCTGGAAGAGCATTGAAATATATCTTCCACTGCCGGGATTCGAACCTGGGCCCTCCGGATGGAAGGCCAATGTTATAATCACTACACCAACTCACTCATACTCACTTCTCGCAAGACTCTTCTTAGTATTGCCTTTAACATAACTTACATTAAAAATGCACTCAAATGTCATCTAAAATATGATCTCTGCAATATTCAAAATAATCTCGTATCGACTGCAAACTAATTATTCGCCTGTCTCACTGACGTGAATTATACGAAAAAACTAAATTCAATTTCTCTAATTAGCAGTTAAGCTCCACAAATTTCCTAACAGTTTCAAGAATATTTAATGATAAATTTAGTGTTTTACATATTTCATTTCTTATTTTAATCCTTTACACAAATCCGCAACCTTTCTACTGTGTCCTAAATATTTTGATCTAGTACTTTTAGAAAAATGATTGAACTCGCATTTGCGTAAATTTTACCATTTGCCTTCAGTTCTTGTTACACGAGCGTTGCCACTTTTAAGGAGTCGCAGTTTTATACTAGTAGTCAAAAAAAGCAGCTCCCTCCCTTGAAATATAGCCACCGCACTGTGGTCTGAAATCGGAAATAGCCGGACAAAAGTCCAAAATTGCTTCTTTTGAGGTACACATTTGAAACTTGTCATAAACGCTCAGAATTGATCACTGATCATGGAACAATAAGCCATTTTTGGATGATCTCATCCGTTTTTGAGGTACAGAGGCCCAAACTTGGCCAAGTTTCCAAAAACACACCCGATCTTGCTTTTCTTCAAAAATATTTGAAGTTAAGCTGCTGGTGGAGTTTTGGAAGGATTTTTATGAAGTAAAAAACATTATATTCCGGTAAAATGGTACTTTATCTATATTATCTGTTAGTTTCGAAGATTTTGGTTAATATTAGTGTGGTATTACGTCGCAAAATGGCGGACCCTTTTTCCGGGTAAAATTTGACATAAAGTAGACAATATCTTTAGTTTAAGAAAATTACCACCGCAAAAACTTTCATGAAAGTATTTAATAAAGATATTTTAAGAATGTAAAGCAAAAATCTTGGAAAAAAGTTTGCGGCTGCGAAAATGAACGCAATTTTTCGATCGCGCTTCACGGCACGGCTCCGCGACGCGGGGCCTAGAGACTCGGTGACTCCGTTGGATATTTCAAGTTGTTTGGAACTAATTATTGAAAATTGTCATTTTAACCATGGTATACAGTCTCTATTGACCTGAAATACTATATTGAAGATATTACGAGGATATTGGATTGATCGAATTGATCACTGAACGCGTGACTCTGGTATACATGCTCTGGTTTGGATACTTTACGGATTCTTGCCGCATGTTGGAACATCTTTTGGTGTAGAATTTAAGTTTTCACGCGAAGGGTACCTTACACATTTACCAGGAAAGGCAACAGTCAGAGATTCTTTTTCTACTCCTTACCCTTTTCACACTTGCCGAGGAGGAACGTGCGAAAAGGGGCTTTTTATGACACCGCGCAGCCTTTGACAGTATTTAACGGGTATTTCCGAAGGGGTTTTTACTTTTCCCTTCAAAAACGCATTTTAGCTGGCAGTTCTTATTTGGATTCGGTGGATGAGTGTTGTGCCTGTAGTGATTTAGTGATTTGCTAAAATCTGTGTGTGTCTAGTGAATTGATTCGTCATTGAATATATATCATATACACGTACTTGGAATATACATATCATTGAATTAGTTTCGCTGTTTATTTCCTGTGTTGGTCAGCGGTGTTTCTGGTTTACTCAATAGTCTTTCTTTTTCAAGGTTAGTATTTTGAATATAATTTTCAGTATCGCTATTTATTCTTAGCATTTCACTCCGACGCTTATAATGTTCCTTTTTATAAAGCTTCACGGCGTTTTTTTCGCCGATCTTATATTATGGAAAATATAATCGTGAAAGGTATTCATCGTGCGACTTTCATTGCATAATTTTATATGTCGGATCCATACACAGATTTTTTGTGTTGTCCAGCTCTGAAATGACATCATATCAGACCACACGTTTGGAGCTACACAACAAGATAATTGAGATGAAAGGAAAATCATTGCACGATAAAAAAATATTCTTGCTGGATTTGTTATCTCGGACTTTGAATTTAGAGAATCATTTCGATGCCCTAGATAGTCTCCGTGAATTTCTATGAAGGTTCTTGGTATTTTACCAGAAAAAGTGGGAAGAATGTTTTCGAAAAAACGAGCAATTTTTAGCTCGCAATAATGCATGGCTCAAAGAGCCAATTATTTTCCCAGAAGCAGTCCGTGAGTACCTACCAGGTACTTCTACAATGACCGGAATGTATTTTCTGATTTATTTCTTTTGCCCAATATCATGGACGAAGGTTTTTACATGGAATTTATATCTTAACATTATTGATTCATTAGGTTCATTGGGGCGACCAAAAAAAGGTTTTAGGACTTCCTCAGACAGGTCAAAAAGAAGAAAAGTCCAAAATATTGAAAGTTCTTCCTCTGCTGCCGAGCTCGCATTGGCAGCCTCTAGGCAGAGAGGAAGGAGATAGTGCTACCGCTCAACTTCTCACGGAAGTAACGACTACCACTCCCACTAGAGCAAAAAGAATTCTCACAAGGTGGAGGAAAAAAGATGAGATGCAGTCGGAGATGTCGCCAGAGGAGGCTCTATCTCTGATGATCACCACTGAGCTGACAAAGAATCAGTATAATTGCTCCGCTCTTAGTTACGGGCACAACCTGTACCCTAGCTATGTGCGAGTGTTAAATGCAAAAAGCGCTGCATACCCCGAAGGGATACACATAACAGAAAACATTAGCGAAGTGAGTTTACAAGATCTATTGAACTATACAGAATCGCGGATACTGACATGCGTTTCCACGACTCTAGCATCCGGCTACAAAGTAAATTGCACATTAATTTGCAAATATGGATTTGATGGGAGTTCGGGCCTTTCGCAATATAAACAGTTGTGGGAAGAAGCAGATACTTCAGATGAATATTTATTTATGAGCGCCATGGTGCCACTTCGTTTGCTGAATGACGCAACTGGTACGAGCTTAAGGCATTTCTTGTTTCATACCTTGTTTATCTTTGGCCAATCTGATAGCAGTACAGTTGAGTACCAATAATATATGAACTATTTTAGGTGAGATTATCTGGAAACATCCTCGCCCGTCGTTAACCATATTTTGCCGGCCCATTCGCCTTCAGTGACTAAAAGAAACCAAGGAAGTTGCTATGGCGGAAAGGAATTATGTACAAAAGCAGATAGACGGCTTAAAAAATTGGAATTGGGGAAATTATTCTGTTAATTTCAGCTTGCTTCTGACCATGATATAAAGATTTGATGATAAAGGTAAAGATTTTTCCTATTTTTAAATTGATGGACAAGTAAATGGTGGTGGATATTGTTAAACAAATCTATAAAAACATTTTTTAGGTATGCAATGCATTGACTGATTGTGCTACTATGAGGTGCTACATCTGTGGAGCGAAAGCTTCCCAGATGAATGATTTAAGGGCAATGAAAGATCGACCAGCAGATATTACTAAATATTCCTTTGGTCTGTCTACCCTACACTGCTATATTCGGTTTTTCGAATGCGTATTGCACATATCGTATCGACTGGAGTTAAAACAGTGGCAGGTGAGAAATAATCCAAACAAGCTGGAAACTGTATTTAAGGTAAAATAAGTATCTTTAATGATAAATAAATAAATAATGATAAATCTCTTAATAGGCCCACGGCAACCTAAGAACACAGCTAACAGAAAAAAAGATTAGCATTCAGAAGGCATTTAGAGAAAGGATGGGGTTGATAATGGATGTGCCAAGGCCTGGATCAGGAAACACGAATGACGGTAACACGGCAAGACGTTTCTTTGATTCTCCAGAGCTGGCCGCTGATTTAACTGGCAATTGTATAAAATGAACCCAACTTCTCAGCAATAGCCACCAATAGGAAAATTTTCTTTCCTTTCTAAGATTTATGTTCTGATGGGATGTGCGAAGGTAAAACTTATTATTGCAAAATTAAATTTCAATGTCGTGTTTACCAGAGTCACGCGTTCAGTGATCAATTCGATCAATCCAATATCCTCGTAATATCTTCAATATAGTATTTCAGGTCAATAGAGACTGTATACCATGGTTAAAATGACAATTTTCAATAATTAGTTCCAAACAACTTGAAATATCCAACGGAGTCACCGAGTCTCTAGGCCCCGCGTCGCGGAGCCGTGCCGTGAAGCGCGATCGAAAAATTGCGTTCATTTTCGCAGCCGCAAACTTTTTTCCAAGATTTTTGCTTTACATTCTTAAAATATCTTTATTAAATACTTTCATGAAAGTTTTTGCGGTGGTAATTTTCTTAAACTAAAGATATTGTCTACTTTATGTCAAATTTTACCCGGAAAAAGGGTCCGCCATTTTGCGACGTAATACCACACTAATATTAACCAAAATCTTCGAAACTAACAGATAATATAGATAAAGTACCATTTTACCGGAATATAATGTTTTTTACTTCATAAAAATCCTTCCAAAACTCCACCAGCAGCTTAACTTCAAATATTTTTGAAGAAAAGCAAGATCGGGTGTGTTTTTGGAAACTTGGCCAAGTTTGGGCCTCTGTACCTCAAAAACGGATGAGATCATCCAAAAATGGCTTATTGTTCCATGATCAGTGATCAATTCTGAGCGTTTATGACAAGTTTCAAGTGTGTACCTTAAAAGAAGCAATTTTGGACTTTTGTCCGGCTATTTCCGATTTCAGACCACAGTGCACCGGCTTAAAGGGGAATGATAAGAGATTCCACGAAGATTTATTCTAGTTGATATCAGTAACCTATAGGGACTCAATATATTGGATAAATCGGTTTATCAAGACATTTTTTTCGATATTAACATTCTACTTCATTCAGATTAATCTTTAAAACAATGTAAACTTAACATTATATCTATACTTACATTTCACATTAGGATAATGTTTCCTGGTTATAAATGGTGGTAAAATCCTTGCCAGCACCAAAAATGATGGTAATTTTAAGTGTGTTTGGCCTTATGTTCTTTTATTGGCAATTATTCCTTCATCATGGTATTCGTTAACTTCCTTCTTTAAGCGTCAAAATTAAACAAACTTACCTGAATGTTTTATTTTTCGGTACCAACGTTACTTATTGTCATGTGTTATAAGCTCTTTGGGGAAGACGAACGACAACTGGGATTATTTTCGCCATTTAATATAGGTGGATTATTAGAGATGGGTTGGAATTTTTCAGGGAAAAAGAAAAGGATGGGGTAAAACAGCGTCAATCTTTACCTGCTTTTATCTCAAGGCGCTGCGGGTTAACGATTCATTCAAATGCATGAAAACATCCAAGGCAAGAAAATTAGTGACAATAGAATGATATATTTGAAAAGTACTGAGTAACACATTTCTTTACCTGACGTAAGTCTTTTACCTCGAAAAATAAAACTGATGGAGATTTATTAATGCTAGGCAAAAGTTAGCACAGCCGATTAAAAGTAAACTATCCATTATTGACACTATGCATAAGTGTCTCTACTAATCTTTAGATGTCTGTCTGCGTCGGTTGGTGTTTAGCTGCATTATCCCCTTTCATTCATGGTACATGAGTGCTAGAGCGATGGCTTGGGAATTTCTGGGCGTTCAATAACTAACGGGCAGGGTAGGACTCCGTTCTGAGGTTTGAGGTAATCAATGACTTACCAGACGAGTGTTTAAGGGGCAGTCATCAAGCAGGAAATCTTTTCTTTTTCTTCCACGCCAGGTTTCTCCTGCCCTTTCTAGGTTGGCGCTGACGTATTTCCGTCCAGTCCACTCCTTCCTTTCTCCTCATTCCTCCTAAACAGGCGTATCCGATGGAAAATTTAGCGTCCGTAACCGCGCCCCAGCGCCTTTTCCAATCCCTGTAATTGAATCGAGTTTTCAATTAGTCCTCGCGCTCGCGTGTTTGAGTGAGTTGGTGCAGCGGGAAAGGTTTGGAGATGACTGTCAACACTGAAATTCCAATTTGTGAAAGGTCTGCAAGTCCGTCAGTTATTTTGAATAATCATGAACACATGCACGTTCCCCCAGTAAAATTTCCTGAGATACATAAGAGGAAAGAAACACATAAAACTCACTCTTTGCACCACAGAAAATATATTCCATAATGGAAACAAAGAATTTTTCCTATGAAGTTAGGTTTAGGTAATAACTTTCAGCTTTATTGATTTAGAATATCGTTTGATGCCAAAGTATAGAATCATTTCTATAAGAAGTTTACTCTTTTTAAATTGTAAGAAAGAGTGAAAAAATAACAAAATCTCTACAAAGAGATAAGTTGGTGGTGTAATCTTAGTTGAACTCTCATCATCACCACTACGACAGATTGATGAAGCAAAGGCGTCCATTCATATTCATATCATTCTTTACTTTTACATCCTTCTCTACCTCCTCTGAATATCTCGTATAAGGTCTTTAGAGCAAGCTTCAGCAGATATGATCTGAATGTGTCATAAGAAATATTCAAAGTATTCTTCGCGTCGACGAACAATCGGTTGTTTTTAGCCAACACTGCCACATATAAAATACCATGCTGCTCAGCGATTAATCTGCAGTACCTACTGTGTTAGTAGATAGAGATGATATTCACCGTAGCTGTCCCGAATGAAGTCATAATGTTTTAGAGACAAAATTAATATTACGTTGAAGTATTAAAGTCACAGCAAAAAACAATACATTCTCCTGTTTTAGTCTCACGAAAGGTCGAAAAGCGAACTCGATGGCTTTGGCTGCGATGGATTCGATTCAATTTTAATAAATGAACACATTTTTTTCACAAGGTTTATTTCATTATACCAGAAACGAGTTGTCAAAGAAACTGTAGGTGAAACCCAGTTTTACCTTTAATAGACTCCTGTTTCAACTAGATAAACCAAGTTTTATTTTAAAAGAATTAACAAATCCAAACCGGTAAATTTAAATTAGAATCAGAATGACTGACTGACTGACGCGCTACAAAATTAATATGTATAGATAACTTTTAATTCTATTATCATTTTATTCAACTTTATTCATAATGTGATTCAGTAGAGCAGAAGTAACTCCCCCCAGCTGGGCACTCATTAAAATTCTTTGGATTCCCAGTCGGTTTGCAGGATTTTTTTACAATTATATCTTATTTTTCACATTAACTACAATCATCAATCCAATTATTAATTTACTTCAGCCCTACTTAACGTGCTTCATTGATTCATTCCTCATTAACTTCTGAAAACATTTACATATCATTGTTCTTTTGAGGAATGATTCTTCTCCTTTACCTAAAGCTTATGCTCCACATTATCCTCACAGAAATTGCAGTCATTACACTATTGTGTTACACTGTGTTTCAAAAAGTGGTCCTTTCCTATGTCGATGCTTCACACTGACCTCCAATTCTTCGTTCACTTCCTTCTTTCTTCGATCCACTCCTCTAAATGACACCTCGACGTTCATCAGTGACGCTCAATTTCCACCACCTTCAACCTCTATCGCTCCGCTGCCCCAATACGCCACATGCCGAGTCCCTTTGTCAAGCGAAGGAGAGGGATAGAAGGAATGGGGGAGGGGGTGGGAAAGAGGGAAGGTCCGGTGGCGAGTGGAATCGTATCGCAAATCGATCCAATTTGACGCCCAATTGGAAGTGGTGATATCGAAGCCATTACTCGCCTCATGAATCATGAAGAGATGACGCGATACAATTTTATCGTACGTTATCGTCAGGTTTACTTGATGTTTCACAAAATTAGAGCTTTCATTGCACCATTCATTTTGCATTCTTAATAGATGCTATTGAATCCCGGTTAGCGGCCTTATCCTACTAATATGAGTAAATAACTTAAAAAATATATTTACAAACGTAAATCTGCTATGCTTGACGACATATCAATCGGGAAAAACGAAAAGGGTGTGAATACACCGCACAACTACGCAACTATGGTGGAAAGAGATAATTTTAAATATTTTATGGCTGTTGTTGCTTTGTTGCTCTAACTCAATTATCTTGCTATTAGAGGTGCAGAACAACTACGTCAAGTGGTAGACTAACAAGGGGAGTGTCCGAGTTCCGGGTCTAGGATTTTGACGAAATTTGCCAGGCAGGTAGTCCTTGATGAGTTATTTACGAATCACCCCCCATATAGGGTTATATATCCAGAAACTTCGTCAAAAAACGAGTTTGAAATATTTGATTGCAAATATAAGGCCAATAATTAGCCATGTTTAATCAGTGCAGTTTGGGTTAGGGGTAAGGTACTCGCTTCACAATGTTGACGTCCCTAGTTCGAGACTTTTCGAGTCCAATTTTTTTTTCATCGCAATTTCGTCGTACGACTTTCCCTGGTTTTACATATTTTTAATCTGTTTACCCGGGATGCATTTTAACTATTTTACGTAATAATTACGTAATTTGCTAAAATTACGTAATTAGTACGTTAAATAGTTAATTACGTTATTTACCTAAATCACGTAATTAGTACGTGGCGGAATTACTTCCGCACGCCCTGTCGTTTTTTGTGTATGAAATTAACGGAAGAGCATAAAGTGTGATCGTGATTTTGAATTTCCGTATCTTCGGCTACGCAGTCCCGACGCACGTACAACACTTGTTCTAATCCGCCTGGTGCCGTGATTTTCCAGCGCTGTGCTTTTTTGGAAAAACTAATCGCAAGAGAAAAAAAGAACTTAAGCTCTGTAATCATATAATTGTAAGTATCTACCGAAATGTTCGGGTGATCGGGCGAAGTATTCGGGTGGGAGAGAGTTTCGAATCAAGGACGTCGCTTGGAAATTGATAAAAAGCCAGAGGTAACAATTAATTTTGAAGAATTAATGTATTGCACCTTTTCAGGAGCATGTTAGAATCACCCGAACATTTCGGTAGTCACTTACAATTGTATGATTACAAAACCTAAATTCTTTTTTTCTCTTGCGATTAGTTTTTCCAAAAAAGCACAGCGCTGGAAAATCACGGCACCAGGCGAATTAGAACAAGTGTTGTACGTGCGTCGGGACTGCGTAGCCAAAGATACGGAAATTCAAAATCACGATCACACTTTATGCTCTTCCGTTAATTTCATACACAAAAAACGACAGGGCGTGCGGAAGTAATTCCGCCACGTACTAATTACGTAATTTTAGCAAATTACGTAATTATTACGTAAAATAGTTAAAATGCATCCCGGGTAAACAGATTAAAAATATGTAAAACCAGGGAAAGTCGTACGACGAAATTGCGATGAAAAAAAAATTGGACTCGAAAAGTCTCGAACTAGGGACGTCAACATTGTGAAGCGAGTACCTTACCCCTAACCCAAACTGCACTGATTAAACATGGCTAATTATTGGCGTTATATTTGCAATCAAATATTTCAAACTCGTTTTTTGACGAAGTTTCTGGATATATAACCCTATATGGGGGGTGATTCGTAAATAACTCATCAAGGACTACCTGCCTGGCAAATTTCGTCAAAATCCTAGACCCGGAACTCGGACACTCCCCTTGTAAGTATAACTAGGCAATAAGACAGATGGAAATTATGGAGCGGAGGAAGGGAGGAGAAAAACGTAAAATTTAGCCTATTCTCATAGAAAGACGACAAGATGTCCACGGTTTAAAGCCCATTCTGGTGGACGAAGTTACAATAACTCACTCTAACTAAACCACCGATTAAATTTCTAGTTGAGACTACATGAAAAAAGGGGAAGGTATGTTAAAGATCTCACATAGGGAATGAGAGATCTTTAACATAACGTGTTTATAAATTTCCAACAAAAGCAGCTACGTTTTAACGAAAGGTTGTTAAATTGTGTTGGAGATTGACTCCTAGGGCAATTCAAGGACTTCAAAAATCCAAATATTGGATAGAACAATTCACGCATAATACTTTGATTTAGACAAAAGCAAAGGATATTAGTCTGGGTAATAAATGACTCATGGGTCCATCAGGAAGACTTGGAGTTACTTTGCAAGCGAAACGGTCCCACGGCCTAATAGGGCGAAGTAATTTTCGAGTCATATGATCTATCGTTTTGCCGTTAGATCGTTTAGTTTCTTTTCTCAGCATTCAATGCGCGGCGTAACTTTTCATTCATTTATATTTCAGTAGTTCACTTTTTCGTAGATATTTTAAGACTTCAGCAATTCAAATGCAGCAAAAAAAGAGCGCGATAATTTTTTATCAAGCCGCACACTTTACTCTATCGCTTTGACCATAAATAAATACTCTCGCTGAGGCAAAGAGAGACTTTCTTTGTCACTGCTCCGAAAAAAATTACACTACGGGAATCTTGCCAATTCATCGGGCACATCTTTCTAGCCAGTAAAAACAGCGAAGTCCTTCCTGCTTGTTATTTGGATCCTGAGTTAAATTCATAAAAGTATTATCGGTAATTCAATTCTGATAATCTCTTTAGTTTTTCTATTTGTATTGAGTGTACCACAATTATGATAGGATAAAACTTTTTCTCGCATTCGTTACATTTAGCTAAGAATACATGTGATGGTCAAGTGATGCTTAGGTCATTATAAATGCTTATTAAATAAACCAGAATTACTCTTTATTGCTCTTTCTTCCTTTGATTGGGGTCCATTGCTCAAAACAAACCCATAACATCTGTATCAAATCCATATACTGCCAGCTAATATTCTCAAGCCCTGTAAACAAAATGTTTTGTGAACACGTTGTGGAAACGTTGCACTGCAACCAAATTGGAGTTGCTGCAACGTAATGACAACGTCGCATAATCAGCCATAAGTCCTCTCTACCACTTTCCCCCAACGTAATGGCAACATAACTGAAACCTCTGGTGAAACATATTTGCAACACTTATGCACCTCCTGCAACATACTTGCAACATTTATGCAACCCTTGAAAATAATACTCGAGATATGCCTTTGCAGAAAAAATATTTATTCATTATTCCAGACAGTCGTGGGTCAATGCTAACGAGAGATTACCAATACAGTTTCCAATAATTACAATCCAAACGAGACGGGTCAAGAACAAATGAGAGGCAATAAAACAGTATATAACTTCCAAAAATCGATATCCAAAATGGCAGGGGTCAAATAATTGTAGAATATCCTACGAGATTCCCAGAGAACACAAAACCACACCGAAAAAGGCAAGCGCTAGACAAAGAGCAAACAGATGGTATTGACGGGATAGCATAGCGTTCGATGTATCGAATATTTATATCGATCTCGTGCCGTCTTCCCTTTCGCTATCTCATATGCAATTTTTCTAGTGCAAAAAATTGTCTCACGACCAAAAAAAAATATTTCACTACAAAGAGCTAATTTTCTTCAGAAGATGTCAAAACGCAATAAAAACCCCATATTTTAATATATGTTTGGGGTAAACTGTGTCCAAATAATACTTCGCAAAGCCACCTGCAACATGTCGCAACCTTTCTGCAACCTAGTGAATATTCCACTCCCATATACAATCAGTGTCTCATGAAGAGGAAGAATCGAATTTTAATATATGTATCCTCTGGCTCAAATATTTTGTAATTAAATTTTTCTGACCAAACAAGTGCATCAGCGACGTAATTATGACGCTGCAGAAACGTTGCCAACCGACGTGGCATCCTGCAACCTCGTGCAACCTTTCTGCGACGTTTCCGCAACACATTGTGTTTACTGGGAAGGAATCATCAAACAGGCTACCCCAAATTTCCACCCTCCCCTCCCCCCAGTATGCGCACCGGTAGAAGAACTCCACAGCGAAATGTCCTGACGCCTAGGTATCCTAGTTAATGGAAATATATCGAAGGAATCTGGTTTACGCCTGGTTAAATGACTTTTCTTTGCGTAACTCTTAAACTGGACTACGCGCATGC
This sequence comes from Platycnemis pennipes, assembly GCA_933228895.1. NCBI lineage: Eukaryota > Metazoa > Arthropoda > Insecta > Odonata > Platycnemididae > Platycnemis > Platycnemis pennipes. The sequence continues at coordinate 18,153,105 of OW121856.1, forward strand.
ATCAGTTTTCCTCAAATTATATTCTTTTCTACCTGGAATAAAGAAGAATAAGCTACTGGTAAACTAAACTTTTCTATCCCTATATGTTCCAAGTACACATCAGATGCATTAGTGGATGAGGTTTAAAAAAGACATTGAACATAGATGCAGAGCTAAATGGACATCACGATTTGGTATTCATATGAAGTGTGTATTACTACCTAAATATGAGTATAGTGGCTTTGAAAATGTTTTCCCAACATTAATCAAGCAAAGGATAATTTTCTATAGAATAGTTTCATCTTCATAGTTGAGCTCATATTTTGGTATTTCTACAGGGTAAAAATAAACTCTCATGGCTGATAATATGTAAAGGATTGTTGTTAACAAAAAAGGAATACCTAGAAATGGACAGATAATAATAATATAGATAGTGCATAGCTCTTATCGATAACGCAGTGCAGAGAATAATTAAGCATAAAAAGGTTTGCCTTGGTGTTAAGTAAAGTAAATACTGAACCGTTTAATTAAGTAAATACAATAGTAATTTCTAACAATGCTAAATGAAATTACAAAAGACAGAAAATAATGGAACTTCAAAGCATACAAGCTTTTAAAAAAATGTTATGCGGAATAAATTGAATTTGAAAAAAATGTCGTGCGTATGACTTTCATAACCTCTTTCATTATCTCTTTCTGTCTCTTGTCTCTTTTAAAAATAACACGATTCCTAAACACTATGTATCAATTTTACTATATTAAAACTATATATATGTTACGCGGAACATGTAATTACTGATTCGGTAGTAAGTTAACTAAGTAAAATACATTAATCTGTCAAATACGCTTAAACAAAACATGTACAGGGATGAGAAGAATATTTTCACGGCTGTTATAAACCGAGAGGGTATTTCCTAATTAATTCTAGGCTTATGTCCTAATTAATCCTAATCATAATGACTGACATGTATCCACTTTAATTTACCGGAAACTAAGATATACTCGTGAGTAAAAATAACAAATATTGCGCTTATTATGCATGGCAGATGCACTATGCGTGATGAATAATTTTCATTAATTTTTAATGCAACATGAGTTCACCCTTAGTTCGATGCCCTTCGACAAAGGTGATAGTGAGAACAATAATATACCTAGCTCAAAATGTGAAACAGGATACCTGGAGAAATGGAAGGCATTCTTGTCACCTGATGCGCAAATAAATCCTAAAATAGGTCGAGAACGATGTGAAATGGGAAGAAAACTAGCTGTTCTGTTAGAAACCACCAAAAGATAAAAATAAAGAGCAATAAAATTAGCCGAAGATGGAATGGGAAATTGGGTTTCATGAGTCCAGAATTAGGGAGGACTGTTCGATCGGGGTAGATTTTATGATTAGCGTTATCAATTATGTTAATTTGTGAAGTTTTATTAGGATTTATCGATATTATCCGCGACGATATATAAACACGCAGACACAAACATTGGTAGCCAAGCGTGTGATCAACAATAGAACTTCCCATTTCCCTCCAAACTTGGAATAGGCGACACTCTTCCTTCTGCAACCGAGCGGATACATATATACTCCCCCTCCCCCTTCTCCTTACTGCTCCTCCTCCTTTTCAGTCCTACGGAAAGCGGGCGAGAGCCAAATTTAGAAGTGGCGCCGGCTTATCGATCCCGTAAGCACGCCAATTTGCATGTAAGGGTATAAAAGCAAAGGGTTTTCCCTTCCCCCAACTCCGACATCCGTCTCCCTCCTCCACACCTCCATTTCTCTCTCTCACTCAAACATAGGAACACACGAGAACACGTTCTCAAAGACACGGAGGATTGGAAGAATTCTCCCTCTCTTCCTCCTCCCCGTCACTTCGCGCTTTCCCAATCTCCCCTTTACTCCCGGAGGGGACTGCGGACAGTTATGAACTTCTTTATCGCTTCCGAACGCCGTTTCTCATACTTTCGCCCGAACTGCAGCGACGGGAAAGGGTGCTGATGAGTTTGAGGCGGTGGAGGGGTGAGGCAAGACGGGTACCTCAAGACAACACACCGAGCGGTCTCCTTGGAGACGGCCGAGTCAAACATGACCTTTGACCACGACGGGACGTCGGTCGGCTGTGTCACGTTGCTGCGCGGAAGACGACACGGAGAAAGAAGTCAAACGTGAAGCCGTTCGCTCCAATCCCCATCTCTGGGGAGGGCTTGGGATGAGCAATAAGGGCTAAGGGATTCATTTCAGGGAAGGGAACCAGTTAGTTTGCTGACGAGAAGGAAAAAATAGAGGTTCTCATTCAAGGAAGTTGAACTTCGACAAATATAATACGTTGCCCTTTATACAAGGGGAGAGTTCGTACAGAAAGCTACGTAGGGTAGAAAAATGATATGAATCTTCCTGCTTAATCATCAAACACTGTCACTAAATTTAAAAAAGAAGAAAATATCCCATGGTGCCATGACAATGGATATGAAACGCAAATAATAGAAGGAGAGCATCTCAGGACATCATGAATGCACCACTACATGACATAACAGCCTTATATCTGTAAGATAACAAAATTAGGAATCAAATATTTATAAATAATTAGAAACTTCTGTTTGAACTGTAAAAATTATCACCCACGATTAATTGGAATAGAGCTCCAAATTTATTATTGATGCTAAAATACCCAACTTATCACTCTTAAGGAGGAACCATCATTTTAGCCATGCCCAATAACCTACCCTCATTTTAACATATATTATAGTTCATTGTTTTCTCTATCTAGTGGTGTAAAATATTGCTATGTCATTGACCATTTAATCAAGATATATGGATTTGAAAATGTAGGTTTTTCACGTTGTAATGCATGTCCTTACGGGAGTATGATGACCTTCCTTCACATACAAATTTTAATTTCAATTTTGGCCCGAAAAAATTTGTAAAACCACTAAGGAAACGTGTACGAAATATTTAAGCACATAATATATTTTTTCCAGGCTAGGTCATCGGATGTTTAACGTTCGTATTTAAGTAAAAAAAAAGATACTTCCGGTTTTCTTCCGAGCAAGGAGTCGGCAAGCTCCGGTGAATATGGCACCGTTGCTAATAACTGGGAGGTCTTTCAATTTTATTACTCTTGTTCATATTCTGTTTCGAATCATTTTTGTTATTATTATACATTTTTTATAATTTATATTTTATATAACTCAATGTAAAGGCCTTAGTGCTGTTTGTGGAGTTTAATAAATAAATAAAATATGAAATGGGGTGCGGAAATTAAGCAGACGACTTGAATTTTAATCTTCATAATGCCTATGTATATGGAGTATGTATCAGGCGGTACTCATAGCAAATGTTCGCAACATCTTTGGTGAAATTGGTTAATTTTCACATACTGCATTGGTAACTTTTTCACGGCTGCCAACTTACGTCAAATCAGAATGTTCAAACCTATGTGTTCAGAATATTTTGAGCTTAGCAGCACCACTTCTTTATCAATCTCATTTGCGGTAGACGTTTTTCTTAAGGGAAAGATATCTGTATACAGTAATGTAAATGCACCTATACATGTACGTACATATTCATGCAATCATTGAAAAAATCTTTATAAAATATTTGAATACCCTGGAAAATGAAAAAAAAACTACACACATTGTGGTTATTTAAGAATTAAGTGTATCATTTTAAAAGGTTTCAATAGGTTTTTCAGCAAAATTTATGCATTCTTCTTGCAATGTATAATTGTTTAACGAACATAAAGTTTCATCCGCATCTGACCGCGTTTCTCTGCGCCGTGGGATGGATAAGAAAGGCTAACTTCTTTTCATGCGGGTGACGTCGTTAGTTTCAAATTTTTTATCTGGCATATTTAATATTTAATGGTAGCAAAAATTTATCGTTAAATATATATAAATATGATTTTTTGATGCTTAAAATTAATTATGATATATGATCAAAGTAAAGTGACTTTTACATAAAATTGGACAGGCACGTTATTGATTGCATTTGTCCTATTTTTGGAAAACCTTAATTTGCTTCACAGTAGCTATCGTAGATTGATTTAAAATTTAATTTATTCCGAGGGATGATATGGACAACATTGATAAATATAGCTCATTTATGCTTTTATCATTTTACGTGACATAAAAATACAATTTTGTTTCCTAAACTTATTATAAGGTAAGGGTATAGCGGATTTTAATGCGGATCATGAGTGGCATTTTCCGCAATATGCCTCCAATAGTGTATAACATGCGAATCCATGTGCATGACCTTGCGTCTGAACAAACTATGGATAGCTGTTTGAAGTACAAGGTAAAATCTGAAGAGGCGGTGGTCACGTTTTCGTTCTTCCCTTAGTTATAAACAACGAGGCCAACGCAAAGCCCGTCGTTGCGTGTATCATGATCGCCATTCTATCCTCGCTTCCATGTTTGCACTAGAATAAGACGTACGACTTCATGCGGGGATCCCTTCACCCTTATCTATCGAAACAGGCCTCGGATGAAATACTGGTTTGTACGGAATGCTAAAAAAGCGCCATGATACTTCACTGAAAATAAAAAATTAAACAACTCTCGCTGTGTTATTTGAATATACTTGATGTTTCTTTTTGCACACGCGATCATAGATCTGATGATGGATCCTGCAATGGGTACAAAACGTTATCTTCCGAACATTGGAACAACGCGGCAGAGGAACCCGGAAATTCAAAACCTACATACTTGATGTTTATTCTGATAAAAATATTGGAAAAACTTTTATGTTACTAAAAATCAACAAGAAGCATTTAACCGCAATCTGAACTCTATTTATTCATTCGTAGGTGAGATCTTCGATGCTTATGTTGGCTCTCAGTTTAACCAGTTAGGATTTCCCAGTTTTAACTTCAGTAACATGGTATTAACTCTTACTAAATTACAATTATTTTCGGCACATTATCGGAAGGTGTCATAATTTTATTAAAAATGGAGAGTAAATTGTCATTTTTAGTATAATTTGATATCTGCACCGCAATTTCTAGCCATAACCAGTTTATTTTAAACTTCCCAAAGATTACCATCTTATATTTTTTAACGGTTTAAAGGCCTTTCCCGGTAAAAACACGCTGAGATTTGGATTTCATTAGTAGTGCCTGGTGAAATAAGTATTTCGACAAAAATGATATTTTCAAAGGAGATCAACTTTTTCAACTCTTTTGAACCAAAATTCCCAACTATTCAACGTATTTAAAAGGCTCAAGAGTTAAAAGTTTCCCAGCATAATATTTTTTCTACGGTTGAATTTTATTTATAGCATCCACCGACACATCATTTCTTATTATTCGTTCATCACCATTTCTCGTATTTGTGAACATAAGAGACGTATTTCAGGCTTTCCTTGTGTTCATTATTCCAGGATATAATTAAATTATTTATTCTGCACTCAATAAATGAACTACACTACTTAATCTATACGCTTAGAACGACTAAATTATCAGTACAGCATTTGCACCTATAATTACATTAATTGAATCAAATTTCTTTTTGTCATGAATAGTTTCATGTGGGCCGAGAAAGTTTTGCAGTGATTGCGATCCATTTTCCCCATTTCCAATTACATACGATATCTCGGTTTCGCCAGTATATTCGAAGTGACTATCAATAGATTTTAGTTTCCAGCAATAATTTTCAATTTCAACATCTACGTTGGGATATCACGATCTGAATGCATTATTAAACGTAATTTATTGCTAAAGTGAGTTCCAAAACAAAAAAGAGCTACTTCACGAATACCTCTCGAAAGATTACACGATGAATAAAAATGGAAGTGAACGGTCTAATGATATTTGTGATTCTCATCACGATACTGTGGATAATCCCAGGGCCTATAGACTGAAGTTCATTTTTTTCAGCAAATTGAATATCAATTGTTACAAACATGAAAGCTCAATGGATATGAAAATAATGAGTATAAATACTGCTTAACAAACAAAGGTGATCACATAGTCAGGGTGCGACTGCTTTTAGTCCGTCTCTAGCTTACATTTCGATAACATGAGAATCGGTCAATTTTATTTGCACCATCAATTTTTTCGTGCGCCGATCAATACATTAAATTATCTCCCTGATAATTAGGTGCAGGAATTATTCGCGTGCATTTATTTTTATTCGTTACTTTGGCAGAGAACAGTGACTGATGCTCAATTCTAATGAGTTGAATAATGATACGTATGACGACAAAACCTCGGTTTCTACATAGATACTGATATTTATTTCACAGAAATAGTTGTTTCCCCCTTTTGAGGGCTATGCTGTGTCAATTTACATGATAACTTACTAACTTCTCCATTATCTCAAACAACCAAGGCTCCATTTCACATATGCATTATGTCCAGTCCTAATGCTTTCAGCATATACGTATAGTTGTCACTTAATATTAAAGTCATTGAAATAAGTTCCTTCTTATCTACCAAATTTCTCCCATTTATTTCATCTAAATATTTAAATAATTGTACATTAATGTGTACCATTATTAAAAATACAATGACAAATTTGATTGAAATAAACTAGTTTCCCTTAACTCTACTACTATTTGTCACCCTATTCTTAGCCATGCAAATGCTCTTATGAGCCTAATCGACCAAAAGGAGTACCGAGGAAAAAGAAAAGCTAATTTGATATTATGGATGAAAATAGATTCAGGGCAACATATCCAGTATTATATATAACTACTTCTATTATTCGATGACTCTCTACAACAAGCTATGGAAAAGGCCGGAAATAGAATTGATCGATTTCTCTGTCGCATGGAAACAACCCGGAATCTATCGCAAATCGTACTTTACTCGCCGGATTTCCTCCCTATTGCTGAGAACCAACTCCTGAGAGAAGGGTTGGAATGTTCGGAGGAACTCACCGTGGAATGCTCGGAGAGCGTTATTATTTAGCTTATATACCCTTTCACATTCAATGCGGTTTACTTTGTCCTTGGAGTAGTTCTACTTGGCTGTATATGGAATGGCTTTGGACTGTTCTAGTTGGCTGTATATGGAATAAGCATATATATCAAGGCGTACTTTGGTGATACATAGACACTGTCTCACTTCTCTGTCAATGTATCCTCGTGAGATCAAGGAGAACGGGGTGAATTTCGCATTTCCCTTGAGTCATCACGAAATTTACAGGAGCTCCGATGAAGCACTTCCTGCACGAAATGCTGCCGAGTACCTCATTGCCGAGTACCACTACCGTCACAGTCCGTTTTATCAAGATTGATTCAACCAGGACAAACATCACTGAGCATTCATAAACATTGGCACAATCGCACTTATGTTTCCTTTTACCCTGATTCACAATCTCGCGGAACACGGAATGCGACAGCGTACCATTTTCTTTTTCGCAAACGTTTGTCCCGAATATTAGCAAAAGTTTTAATTCTGATCATATATTTTTGATATTTAGACGAGAGTGGTCTCTCGTTTGATAAATATGTGGACTGTTTGAATGGTTAGCTTGGTTTTTGGAAACATTACTCGTGAGAATCGGCAAAGGAGTTTATTATCTCATGATGTTTACTTCGCTATACTAATAGCCATACGATGAATTATACATGAGGGCTACATTCACGATCAAGAAAATATGAACTACTATGGCAATGAAGTACTATCTTCTCACTAAATACATGGATAGCTGTCTCTATATTTTACTCAGCAAGCCTCCGCAATAAGATATCGAATGAGTAGTAGGCCATTTGCATTGAAGCTGAATTTTAGCTGAAAAAACCTAGCCAATAATGAAGTATAATGGGCAATATGCTTGAAAGAATCATACTTCGTTTTTGCTATAGTCACGTATTGCGCGAGGGAAAAACGAAATCTCATATCCCTTGGCCCGAGAGTTGATTTCCCATAACTTGCAACTTCTATCTTGAAAATGCAGTGTGGAAGTATAAATATGCCTTCAGAGTAACATTCAAATTCTTTCGATTTAAATTTTTGAAGTAGCTAACTTTTATCTTGCGATTAATTTACAAGTATGCTACTTACAAGTACTTGCATGCATCTCATTGAAGTGTCTTTACGCACCAAAAGGAAGAAGAGGGTTCGCCAGTTGAAGTGAAGGCTTCATAGCTTCATAGATATTAAACACCATTTCCCCAATCTCACAAGGATAGGTACTTTGACAGAGAAGTTAGACTAGAAGTTGTCTCCAAGCTGTTTGAAGTCTAATACCAACGCCGTAAAGCATACGCTACTTTCATATACACACAAGCAGAGAATTTGCCTAACCTTTAGGATAAATATAGGCTGACTTCTAAGGAGAAATTGAAGGCCGTTGCACACAGCGAATGATCATGCGCATAAATTAATTCGCGAATGAATTTAAGTAATGACCTGAAATAGCTTCCGATCAAGGACATTTTATATGGCGAATGATCATTTTCATTAATTCCTTTTCCGGCCATGAAAGGATGCGCAGGAGCAGGCTTATCGATAGTACATATCGATTCACGAGAAATGTCCGACCAACAAAGCCGTTTCGATAGTCGGAATGATTTGTTTACGTCGTTTGATATATATGATTGTTACAATAAAGTATTGTGTACTTAAATTAATTACAATATCCATGAAATAAATATTTTTATGGACCAAGGTTTAAGTTAATCTTAAGTGGAGTATAAATATTAATAATGGAAAAGTGTGTTTTAATTTTATGAAATTCTATGAAATAGACGCCGAGTTATGCTAAGCTTGATTCCAAATGAATTGTTATTATACGACTATCGAACTGTTTTTAAGAACGACGATAGATCAATTTTATACCATTTTAAATCTCACCAGATTATGAGAGATCGGACACGACGACAAGAATGGCAGTTTATGTGACAAGAGGTACTTATCTCGTTCATCCTTTGATTTACATGTTGATCATTATATTGTATTTTACAATTCGTATCCTAGCTGTCACGCTAAGACTTTTAGCGACGGATGATACCCATGATCGTATCGTTCCTTGATCACTCAACAAGTATTCATGTGAGTCCATTAAATTTAATTAATCCTGAAGTGTGTATTAAGAGTAGGTATCTATCGGAATAAGAATGTGAACTATCTAAAGATTAGATACGTTCTATTTGTTTTTATTTTTTCCAGTTCGTGGTAGTTGTGATAGCAAACTACTGTAAAGTGAAATCCTCATGAATGAAATGAGAGCCAACGGAAAAGTGCCGTTCGAAATATTTCAATGCATTTCAAGTTCTAATTTTCATATTTTTGTTCTAATACTTTATTGCTTCAAACTTGCCACAGGAATAAAAAAATAAAAAAATATAAAAATGAAAAAGAATCGAGTGGGATATATTTATCATCATCATCATCATCATCAAAAAACATGATATATTTATCTTTAACTCCGGCTTCGCCCAAAGCGTGATTAATTGAAGAACTCTCTCAGAGAATGCTCATGGATATTACCTATAACAATTGCATAAGATTATGTATACTCCATGAGCATGCCAATAAAGTAGATTAGTACGAAAAGTAGAGCTAATTGGATTCCGTACTTCACTTATTTAATTTAATTCCTCTCCTACCCACTCAAAAAACAAAGACAAGACTTCATGCGCTCGTATCATGAGATCATTCAAGGAATCATGAAAGGATTTTTCCGTATTTACACAACGCATGAACGTGACGCGCATGATATCATTCGTATGATCATTCACCGCGTATCATGGCCTTTATGAAAGAACGTAATAGACCGTAATGCAGCACATTGATAATGATAATTATAAAAACCATGACTGGTCTTTGCTATACACAGTATCAGAAAGGTCCTTCATTTATTTTCTGAACCATAAAATATAGTACTTACACAAAGGGACGCCTTATATCAACTATAATATAGGAATAAAACTTTCATTTCTTCTTTTCATTCACTATAATCATTTAAATCTTAATTCTTTTTACTTTTATGTCTCCTTATCTTAGGAATAAATCTTAATTAACTCTTTTTCCATTACTTTGACGATATGCGATGAATGGTGGTAGAAAATTGACATGCTCACTTCGAGGAACCTTTTCGTGGGAAAATATCATGTGATGGAGCTTAAATTAAGCTCAGCTAATTCATCGATTATGCATAGTTTTAAAATAGTACACCCAATAAAATGCTCTGGCTCTTAAGCGATTCTTTTATGGATTGCTGTAAAAACTGTTCCGTAACCTCAGTGACTATTAGTCTTAGCTCATTTAGCTTAATTTCCTCTCTCACGACATATCCAATATTAATATTGCTATTAAAGATGTTTATCTGAGTTAGTTTTAAGTACAGAAGCTTTTCCTTTTACTTTCCGCAAGTTTTTTTTTCTAAAATCAAAACTTTGTAGAGTAAAGACAATTTTGACGGATAAAATCCCACTTTTGAGGATTTTCTCAAGTGGCTTCTCTTAGGCTGGCGAGGGGAGGGCAACTTCGTTGCAAAGAGATTCCAAATTGCCTCATTCACAGCTGATTCTGTTTGGAACCGCTTCGTAAAAAGGAAGGTCATAAGGGGTAGGAAAAGGGTCGGAAACTCCCTAAATGAACTGAAAAGAAAAGTTGAGGAGGAAGAACTAGGTGAATGTAACGGGAACTCCGTAAAAGTGCAAAACTTTCCCATTATTGACTATATCACGCGAATCGGTCACGTTCCTCTCCTAACCTTGACCCGCCACCAGACCCCTTCTAGATGTTTACCGTGAACATATGAGCTCCGCAATTACTGTGCTATCGTGTCAAAATGTGGCAGTAAAATTAACGCATCTCAATTAGCCATTTTTATCTTGCCCACATATTTCCCAGTAAATCAGTAATCCAAGCACCTTCCAGAGGATAGCAACTGCATATGCAAATTATGGGATAAAATAGTGATTCTCGCCCCAATAATTATGAAATATCCACAACTGATTGTCAAATCTTGCTCTTTACAATTGCTGTTTGTTGAGGGCTCGATTTCTACAGATAAAAAATGGTGTATAAAAATAATTTTGGGTCCACTACCGCAGTAATGGATAAAATTACTTTTTTGCGTGACAATGAGCAGACTTCTTTATGGATATAAGACTTATCTCTCTTGGTCGTTGAGGCACTTCTTAAAATTCTTGCACAGAAAGTATAAGTTGAGTCCATATAAAATAAATCAATGGTAGCATAAAATGATTCTTGTTGCTAAAAACAAAAACAATCATATAATCCTAGATATAATCTGTTGAAAAATACCTCTAACTGGTTTTTAGAAAAATATACTAATAAGAAAATCGTTCCGTACGGAGAGCTAGTGCGCTTAAGGCACTTATATGAAAACGTGATAATGTAGTACTTTCCAACCGGTGGGACCCATTCCAGTTCTGCAACGTCAAAGTCTATTTGGTGAGTCTCGAGACTTCATACACTCCTCACCACTAATCTCTATGAGGACATCATTGAAAAAAATTAACTTCTCTTTGTACCTTAGTGGGACTTGGTTTCCCTGACAATGGAAAGTGGAATTCAACACCTAAAAGAACACGTGGGATAGCGCATGCCATTCTGAAAGGTTTTAAGTGTTCAATTTTCTTTCGTACGAACTTCATATTCTCAATTACGTGCTACCACTTTATTTATTCATTAAACCCTTTTTTGGACGAATTCAAGCAATATTTATTGAACATTCATGCATGATGGTCTACTTATACATTTAAGCAATACCCTGCAAGCCATCGCGAGGGTATGTGGCAGGGGGTTAAGGTCATCAAATATGCACTATTGACATGCAATTAGGCTACCACATAAAAACATATTAAATACATGTAGCTAATCATATGATCATTTAAATTGAAAATTTATATTAAAAAAGTAAATATTTTCATCGAAAAACAAGCCTAGAGGCTTGTTTTATAATTCTATAACTCTGACGTAGGAACTATCCAACAGTCAAAAACCAAAGTTTAGGAATTGTCTAAATAAAATAGAATTCACACTGGAATGCAATACGAGGTTAACCTGCTCCTCATTTAAGAATACTGCACGGTTTATCTCTCCACGGTACGACTCAAATATTGAACAAACGATAAAAATCATGGTGATCATAGCAGATCAATTAGCCATGACAGTGAAGTTTTGTAGAAATAAACATGACTATTTAAAGATCCGTATTGATGCTAATTCTTTCTTCAAAATGTATTTCAAGATTACTTCACCACTACTTATTTATTTTAAATCAGAAATTATATTCGTGAAGCATAATTTAATCCGCATCACTGTTAAATTATTACATTCAGAGCAGAAAAAAACACATATTTAGCAAACTTGAAAACACGCCATCTGACATAGCACTTCAATATTATAGCATTAAGTTGCATTTTATGGAATTAATGATGTAGTTTTCAGAATAAATAAGGGAACTGATTTCGTAACCCTTAAATATAACATTACATAGGTTTATTTCATTGTAATAAATAGTGGGATCTATTACAAATAAAAAAATTGATTGGTGGAGAAATTTAAAATACAAAACCACATATTTAGCCATATCAGCAAATGTTCCAGAGGGAATGAATGAAAACGATGTAGCAATACCAATCCGATTAACTAACCGGAGTGTCCAACTTTTGTCGTCTACGGCACACTGATTTAAGGATACTGTTCGGAGTATCTCCCTGCGTTACTTTCTAAATACTGATTTAAAGATAAATATTATAATGTTCAGAGAATAAGAAATGCTGGGCAAAATGCTCAAACTAAAAGGCATTTTAAGTACAATTTGTAAGTGTAAAATTTTAATGATATTGGCTCAGGAAAACTCTGAATCAGCTGGTAAATATTTTTAAGTAATTGGCGTGTACCATAGCTATAATATTTCCTGGTTTGTTATTTATTGGTAAAAAGTATAGCGTTACATATTTTAAGCTATATTGCATTGCTGTTTTAGATTTACACTAAAATTTCCATTATACGTTGTTACTCTTTACCCTGGCGCAATTTTCACAATTTTCTAATTTTCCGACTTTCCGGATGAGTGGCAAATGCCGAATTTCCCATCCACATCTGCCGCGTTTGAATTTCTCGGATCACCTAACAATAGCATACAAGCATTTTTGCTAGATCATCATTATGCATTAAATTAAACACACCATAGATATCGTAGCTATGAAAAATTGTTACTCTACAATCCATTTACAAGTTATGAAGTTCACATATTCCTTTTACTTCACAAAATCTCAAGGAACAGTAAAACAGTAATACGTCACTCTAACCTTACAAAATGTAATGATGTGGGAAGAAATAGAAAAAGCTGATATTTGTCTTTCCTCTGCATGAAGATAAATTACTTTTTGCTTAATTTTTAATGCTTCAGGCTTAGACTGCACTCTCACCATATGAAATATGGCACTAGATCCTGAGCGTGGTAATCTTATTAGCTTTTTAAATTATAGGATGATAATATTAATTAAACGTCTTTGCTGGAATGAAAACATTAACCATGATTTCCACATATATTTACAAATTCACTACTACCTCGTTCGGATTTATCGGGACGAATTTGAGAAAATACTGGCCCTTGTACCATATAACTTCTCGTCAAAATATTTACACATAACTCATGATTCTCATGGCATACACAACTAAAATGTTAGCAAAAAAGAAAGAAAATTCAACGATATAATTCAAGAAATTAAAGAATACTAAAGAATATATCGTTGGTAATGGGTGATACTCTAATGAAAATTGATATTTGGAGAGGCACCAAAATTAAACGATTTGATAATTAAAATATACAAAAATCACTTTCATACTTTTTTATTGAAACACGAGAGTGATTGAATTCTTTTTAAGGGACGCACATCGCCAGCATTTGAATCTAGTGAATTGTGAGGTCAATAACTCAGGGTTCCCGCACCGCCAATCGAGGGAAGCAGAATATGTTCTAGGGCCGGCAGACGCGAGGAAGGAATACCCAGTCATCCACCCCGGAGGAAGTGGAGGGGTGGCTCCTCCAGTGTCTGTGCGGCGCCTAGAGTGGCGCCTATGGGGAGTGGAGGGGGGGCGGGCGGAGTCGAGACGGCTTGATGGCAATCAATATACGCGGCGGCGTGCGGGAGGGCCACACACAAGGGCCGGCGTGCGGTTCGAGATCAAACCAGCGAGGCAGGGGTTGCGTACATCGAGGGATGTATGCATTGGCGAACACATGCAGGCAGGGCCCTGGCAAACAAAGGCAGGGAACGATAGGGCCTCTCGCTAGACGAGACTGACGAGCGAAGGGTTGGAGCCTTTGGAGGAAGGATAGCCGTGAATCAAGAATTTCATCCAAATAAATGACGAGCGTCAACCGTGAGCCAACGTTCATCACAAAATCACTAATTTAATAGGTACGCATGCTATGCTGGAGTGCAAGCTTTCAAATTAAACTATCAAATTCTCATTGATGCAATATATTCTACATATCCGCTAAAGATAAATAATAATTTGGCCATCCCTGGGTGAGAAGAAATATTTACACACTCATTTCCCTCCAACAAAACCTGTCTTCCAATTTAATTGAATGAAAATTATATCCTACTGAGAATTATTCTGATGATTAGTAGTGTTGGTTTTCAGCAAAGGATGCAGAGGCTTAAACTCAATTTTATCCGGAAAATCTCGGAAAAATTCTGATAAATTACTTCGAATCATGCATATAGGATGATTTAGAATTTTAAATCTTCATTAAGTAGAAATTTGCCCAAATATATTCATCAAATGTGTTTAAAGAAAAAAAACTATGTAGAAAAATTTAGAAGCCTACTGAACCTACTTAATTGAGAGCTTAAACAAAGTAGTAAAAAGCTGAAATTAGAATATTTCAATGTCTGTAAAGTATTATACTTTTTTTCTCCCGACCACTTCTTATCATTCATTTCTTCTTTGCTTATTTGATACACTTATTATTTGCCATTAATGCTAATATTCCAAATATATGCTATCATTATTTTTATTCTACATTTATGGACCGAATATTTCAGCTCCGAGGAATAAAATATGAGGGATAGTTCAGTGAAGTGGTATGATTTGGAAGTTGAATATCTATGGACGCATTTCCTTAGTAGCTTCACATAGGGGAGAGGTTAGGAGATGAAAAACGGGGTAGCGTGATTCATATTCGACGCTCCAGAAAATCAGTTTTCGGGGTTTTTCATAAGGAGGACGGAGTGGAGAATTGGAATCATTGGAAAATACTGAGTCAGGAGAAGGAAGGTGCGGGAGGAAATAATTTTGTTTCTTGAAGCTTGGGTAGAAATCTGGTTAAGAATAAAGTGGGGGAGTTAGCATCAAAGTACACACAGTTCAAGGGTCTGATTTCTTTCTCTTGATGACCCCCCACTCCTCCAGCATGTCAAGGCAATGTTCCTTATTCTCATTTTCTCAAAATGGAGGTCTTTCAAATCTAAGTCAGTGTAATTGGACTTCTCCATCATATCTTTTGTGAGATTGGTTTGAGGACAATATTGTTAGTCAAGCTTACGCTCATTGATTCTAAGTATTATTTTTCCATTTTCCCGTTTTACATTGTTTCAAACCCTTCACAGGTCACTTCATTTCCTCATGGGAAATTTAGGCTTTTGGCCTTTTTCCCTGGAATTTCCCTTTTCCTCCCCCACCCTATTATAACAGACCCCCGAAATCCGCGATTCTCTGGAGCGTCACCTATGAATCACACCACCCCCTATTTTTCATCGCCAACCAATCCCCAACCCCCCTCTCTACTACTCCTTTTATAAATTGGTATTAGTCAACCATTTTCTCAACTATTTTGTCTTTTTTGTGATCATTATATGTATTTTTTATAGACCTGGTGACGACATCAAAAATTTGAAACACGTTTTCTATGTATATTGTGGGTATATTGAAATTAGTTAATAGTACAACGTGTGAAATTGAATTTCAATCCTTTTAATTCTCATCGCCAGGTTCCTCTGCAGAGCTTTCCCTATGTTCACTTGAAGATGATATAAAACGTTCTATAATTCATTAACCTGGATCTTTTCCATGGCTTCGGAGTCAATTATATAAATTAAATCCAGAAATAGTACACGATGAGCATAAGGGGCATATTATAGGCACCCACAAGGGTCATGATAGTTAATTTCTCAGATAGTTCCTCAGATAGTTAATTTCTGACAGATTGTAAAACCTTACACCATATGGCAGGAGTTTCAAACTTCAATATTTAGTTCATATGGCAGTTTTCGCATATGGTATGCTCCATGTATTCAAAAGATAGATACGAAGAATTTGCTTTAGACATGTAGCTATGCACAAATACGCCAAGAGCATCAGCAACTCGGGCTATTCTCGTATTTTTTGTTCGCCAAGAATTTATTTCCTATTCAAAATAAGAAGTGTACCCGATACAACTTGCGTAATACTTCAACTGTATCAAAATCTAATACAATTTTTGAGACGACATCTACCATAAACCTACCGTTGCAGTGGTATACTTTCTTGTGTTTTTTAAGCTGGTTGAGGTTCGTAAGGAGTAAACGAATGAGAATGCTCCTAGGAGGGTGGAGATTCTGACATGGTGTGAACCAAGTAGTTGAGCGCAAAGTAAGCAGTATATCTGCGAATGCCACCGACATAAATGATAACGAAATGGGACATTGTAAGTCAAAAAGTGAAAAACAAGTGCTAACTGAACCTTAATTTCTAATAATAAAAACTCTGCTGAGCTAAATTCATTCGAATTCCGCTGTTTAATTGATGTAGTGCTTGATTCATTAATGATGGACTGATTTTGGCTTTTTCCGCCTATTTTACGTTATCAATTAAATCTGGAAACTAATAGAAGAGAAAATCTTTTTATGAATAAGGCCCTGCTTGAATAAAGACAATGTAACCGTACTGTGAGTAGCCACAACTCCTCAGATATTGAACTCTGATTGATATTATAGATTAAGCTGAAGGAGAGGCGATGGAAGAATGAGTTTCTTCATATAGCAACATGGTACTTGACACAGTCTAGCGTTTGAGAGCTTAACTTTGTGGAACCACGGGATTAGAAATGAAACGTCACGTTTTCCATTCCACACACACACTTTACATCATTGATGATGAAATTTACATGTCGAAACCATGGTTGAAGTTAATGGAGTGTGTGTGTGGAATGTGCAACACGACGTTACATTTCCAATGGTACTTGACGGTCGTTAGGCGTGTATGAGGTGACTTTATTTCGTGTTCTAGAGAACCAATTCGGGAAGCAATGAGAAGCTGAGGGTATTTGGAGTCAAATAACTACTGTTAAAAAGATGCATAAAGAATAAAAAAATAAAATTTTTTGACAAGAGAAGAAAGGTAGCCAAATGTAGCAAATGAAGGTAGAACATACAAGGATCTAGTCCGGAAGGGGATATATTTGATAGAATGTGAAGCGTGCATGGAATTGAATTTGTCTTTCGAACAATTGTCTTTATTTCTCCCCACCAAAAAAAGCGGCTGTAAGCGGGCGAAAGCTCTCAAATGGTGATAAATTAAGTTCACAATTTAGAGGAGTAATGCGTTCTTAGGAAATCTGAGATGGAAGAAAAAAGGATGAGCAGCTAGGATAAAGTTATTCTAAGTTCCCTTATTTTCTCAGCCTTAAAACAATATGTGGCCTTCTTTAGATGGCATCAGTATACTAATAAAAAAAGTCTAAAGAACAGGTAGAGGACACTGTGTTTAATTATCATTTCGGAAACGATGTAAGGCTTGCACAATCTGTTTTCGAAGCATTGTTTTCTAAATAGATTTCAAAGGTGATGCTTAGAGCTACATTCAGAATCTCAACTACAGTCTACCTTCTACTGCTTACTTCCTAAAATATCTACTTCGACTCCAATCCGTGTGCAGATTCATCCTGAAAAGTCAGTATTGCCACGATGTATACCATTTCGAACCGTATAGAGGAGAACCTGTGTATCTTTTATAACTCGTAATAGAGATTTTATTACGTAATATGGCCCAGAATCTCAACTCTTTTTTAAGTGTTACGCTGAGAAGTACCACCACCTTTGAAGGCAGAATATTTACATCAATTTTACTTGTTGTAGTGATTTAGGGATGTAAGCAGTGGAATCGGGACTGTAGTTATGACCCTGAATACAACCCCTAGTATTCGTCAACAAGTTGCACGAAAAGTAAGCTGACTTCCATAGACATAATTATTCATGAAACTAGAGGCGATCTGAATAAGGTTCTGATAACCATAGAAAGGACAATGGCCAGATATCAGCCGAAGATCAATAAGAAAAAGACTAATATATTGGTATCCAACAAAGAAGAAGAGGAACAAACCAATGTTAGACTAGGAAAACAAAAACTTGAAGAGGTGATAGAGTTCTGTTACCTTGAAGCGGAGTAACCAACGATGAATGAAGCAAGAAATAGATAGTCAGCAGAAAAGCCCAGGCAAAGAGAGCCCATCCTATCAAAAGAAGAACCTACTTACAGCTGGAAACACAAGCGTAGAAGTAAGGAAACAATTCATCTGAATGAACAGCTAGAGCGTGTTTCTTAATGGCAGTGAGGCATGGACGATGACAGCAGCGGAGTAGAAAAGGGCGGAAGCATTCGAAAAGTACTCCCATTAAAGGATGGCGAAGATTGAATGGATCGACGGAGTAAGTAACGAGGAAATCCTTAGACTTGTGGGAGAAAAGAGAAGTCTTCTGAATGGCCTAAGAAGAAGACGGGACAACCTAATCGGCCACATCATGAGAAATGATGGCCTGATGAAGACAAACGTTGAAGGGCAGGTGAAATAATGGCAACCTAGTGTGAGATATACGGAACAAGTGATGAAGGATATGAAAGAGAAGAAATACGTAAATATGAAAAGATTAGCCGATAGAAGAATTCAGTGGAGAGGGGAGAGAGCCGGGTCAAACCATTCCCAGGATTGATAACTAATGATGATGATGAGGCTGAGAGGCGATGAAAGAATGAAAAGAACTCCTTCATACAAAGATAACCAATTCAGTAGGCAACAACATCCTTCTCTCTCCCAGTTATCCTTGGATGCCTTCAGAAATACCTTAAGACCTCCCATTTTTGGAAGATTGGCATTTGTAACGCGGTGCCCTTGAAATGTGCTATCATTTGAATTAAAAAAGTTTTCAGAGTACCACTATGGAGATGGTATTTAACATCTTTCCCTCTCTTAGCACCTTGTCCGTTTTTCCTCTGCGGACGTTGTCATCGGTCGATTTCATGGCTCCCAAGGTCTCCAGCCTTCGACTGTCGTCTTTGCGTCCTTGGGTGCACCCAGTCTTTAGATTCTGTCGCTGGCTTTAGATGCGACGGAGAGTAAGCAACAGCCGTGAGTAATGAATGCGGCGACTCACCGTGCCAGCCACTCCTCTATTATATCACGTGACCTTTGCGGGAAGAGATATTTCCCGCTCATATTTTCCCTACTATTCGCAAAATAGAATCGGCACCTGGTTCACAAAGACGCGTTGCGAAATACATCGTCTACGTCCCCAAATCAAAAGCTCAGATTAGCAACAATTTAGTTCGAAAATTTCAGTAGGCTTTCGCAACTCTTTCTTCAGCATTCTGAGACACACATTCAAAGTAATTATCTGCTATAACTTTCATACACAATTATGGAATTCCAGCTATAATCTTTGCATTTACATATCAACAAACAATCTTTAGCAATTTTCATGTAATTTGCAATCAAACACTGGGATGGTAGGCAATTTTATCTGCGGTTGATATATTTAATTACATTCACCACATGATTAAGTGACCTAAGAGAGTCTACTCTTCAAGGAATATTTTTATTTTTATTCTGATATTTGAAGTAGTAAAACCTCCTTCTTTCTCCTAATTAACATGACGCATCCATAAAAAACCGACTAATGAATCCAATTTATCCATTAATTTGAGTCTTTTTACCCTTTTTGCGATTCGCAATTAACGTTTCGCCATGTTTAATGGGGAAATTTCACTAAATAATGAACGGATAGCGTACTAGCTTTGGGTAATTACTCTGAAAATTGAATAAATAATGACTCATAATGATGAAATTACTCAAATTTGCATCGATGTAACGTGAAAATACATTATTTTGGTATAATAGATTATATTCTAGTTTTAGGAAGAAAATTGAATTTTTTAGCAAACTTTTACCATATTTTGAAAAATATTTTTCATTATGGAATTAAAATGGAAAAATTTCAGAAAAATATTGAGAAATGCGGAAATTGGATCCCTAAGAAATACGCAATAAAGATTAATTTCGGCGTCTTTCATGGGTAACTCGGATTAAACATGCACTCAAATCTATTTCACATACACGTGTAAAATAATGGCAATCTAGAGATTTTAACAAAGTTTCCAAAATAATAGGATTTTCCAAATGTATTTGCTTTAAATGTTGGTTACGAGCAGACGAAAGAGTTTTAGATTACATCTCCCTTTGAAGAACACATTTCGGCCTTTGAGATTGGATACAAAATAGTCATAGAAACGTTAAAATCATTACTCCGCATTACTCCGGCTTTCTGAAGAATGAGTCGGGGGATTTCAAACCGTTGAAACGACCTGTAATATAAGAAGGCCAGGATAAAACAACGCACACATCTTTTCCTTTATAATACCAGTCAAAACACTCTGTTGAAACTCCTCTTTTGTTTTCAGAGGGTAAAGAGTGAGAATGGGGAAACAAACGACAAATATTTGGCGAGTAAATTCAATTAGAGCTCGGAGCAGCACGAGTTTACTCCGTCAGTGATGTCAACAAAAATTTTACGGGATGAAGGATTTGGCAAAAACTGTAGTCACATGATCCATTTGTCCTTTGATACAACATATAGTAATCTTTGGAAGAGAAGCACCTGGGATTTCAAGCCGACTATTCCCGACATTCCTGAGTCCTGACACTTTATTAGGAGCTTGAATTTCGGCGAGGTCACAGGTTGAATCTTGAACTCAAAGAAACGTTAGGTGCCTAAGGTTTAGGAACCCAGTCTTTCATAATTTGTTTCTATTTTTGTCACATTATATGCTAAAAATTGTGAATGCCTATTGTAGACTATATACTTAACACAAGACTAGATACTCGAACAGATGTGGACTCATTTAAATCTTTCCATGAAAGGGATAGCATAGTTTTGTGTTTACTGAATATTTCCATATTAAAATCCTTTTTTTAGGGACTCCGTTAAAATTAACTCAGCAAATATTGCATGGGGCTGAATGCGGCTTTAAATGACATCTCAATTACCCACTCAGCATTTCTCCGTTTATTTTCGAACCGACGGCTTTAGGTAATATGAATAAATTAAAAATGCAAATGTGTACTTTGCAACTGTCTTTGTCTGCTACTGCCAAATCATATTGGTTACCTTTTTCATACTTCATGCCGTTCTTTGAAATTTCTATAGAAAATAACTTTGAGTTTCAGTTGTTATACCTTTTTCATTGGCAATATTTAAGGGGCTACCTTTGTGAATTACCACGCGGTGCAGGAAACATTGTTAACGAAGTAGAAGCAGCACATTTCTGACTTTTTTCAATTCCTTCGGCTGCAAAGTGTTAAATGTACGGTGTATTTTTGCAAACTGCTATAATCTTCTTTGCACTCATATCTTTCACCGTTTTCAGTAACTTTGGAATGGAGATTCTAATGAGAAAACACGAGCAGCATTTTTAATTAGCTCCTTGTTATCATATATTCTTCTATTGAGTACAATTTAGCATATTTAGGAGCGACAACATTAATCAGTAATATTACTGGCTGAATTTAGATTTTTTACCCAAAAAGGGATCACAAAAATTAGGAGGAACAATATTAGCCCTTCTTTCGCATGGAATATATATTGCTATTGAATACAGCCTCTCCATTCCGCATTGAATCTTAGTACTCCATCTATAAAACGAGGGAAACTGCCTCTAGGGTCCAGAAATGGAAGGTTTGAAAAAATTAAATTATTTTGAAGATTAAACCTGACCAAATACAGAATACAAAAAGAATAAAGTTCGTTTCAGAATAAGGTGAAATTATGTATTGCTAAAATTATTTCATTAACTTTTGGAAATATTGTTGCAGTGAAATTTAGCACGTAACATTAAAATTTATAAAATAATAAATAGCCTCAGGCTACAACCCATTGGAAATGGGAATATTAATGACACATATAATCATCGGTCAACAATCCTAGGATTGGTTTGACGCAACCCTCCACTCGATTCTTCTATCGGCCAACCTTTTCATATTGACGTAGCTCCTCCGTTTTACATCCTTCACAACTTGCTCCACATCCCTCATACGACGCCTACCTTTTCCATTCTTCCCGTTCACTTTTCCCTCGTAGATTGTCTTCATCAGGGCATCGTGTCTTAAGATATGACCGATAAAGATGCCCCATCTTTTTTTAAGGGTTTTCAGTAGGCTTCTCTTTTCTCCCACTCTTCTTAAGACTTCCTCGTTACTTACTCAGTCATCCATTTAATCTTCATCATCCTTCTGTTGCACCAAATTTCGAATGCGTCAACCCTTTTCTTCTCCGCTGATGCCATTGTCCGTGCCTCACTGCCATAGTGAAACACGCACCAGATGTACGTTCTGGTGAATCTTTCCCTTACTTCTACGCTTGTGTTTCCAGCTGTAAGTAGGTTCTTCTTTTGATAAGTTCTCTTTGCCTGGGCTAATCTACTGACTATTTCTTTCTTGCTTCGTCCATCGTTGGATAGTCGGCTTCCCAGGTAACAGAACTCTTTCACATCTTCAAGTTTTGTTCTCCTAGTTTAATGTCGGTTTTGGCTTCTTTTCGCTTGCAGCAAACAAGTCTTCTTCTTGGAGATCGCCAGCTGATATCTGGCTATTGTCCTCTCCACGGTTATTAGAATCTTATTCAGATCTCTGTCTCTGCTATGTTATCAAACAAGGTACCTACTATTAAATATCTTTTTCGCAGAAGCAAAGAAATTGAGGTACAGAGGATTAATATTTTTTTCAACGCTCCTGTTGTATACACTCTTCTATAAGTAGAAGTATCTTTCACAAATGTAATTCCCCGTCAAATTTATTTATAATTAATTGCACGTTAACACAAATTGATGCCATTTCTACTACAATTATTCGACCTCTCCAGTTTATACTCACCAAATTTGTGCTAAACTTTGACTTCAACTCCCCGAAGAATCGCGTCCAATTAGTTTACTCATTATTTATATTCGTCTTCCTATGATTTATATCGCTCACGAAAACAATAATACCCCAAAATAACTGATTATGGGCGATAAGATTATTTGCAGTTGAGCTCCACGTCATTCCAGACGCTAAATCCGTCCTATCCTGGGCGGAAATCGAAGTCTGCAATTAGCAGAGGCCATCGCTTTCGTGATCACTGAGGGTAGCGTGATTCCTGGAAGAGAGGACGAGCGGTCAAATGATTCGCGCGACTCACGCCCGTTCGATCCAAAGACGAGTGCGCCCTCGACGGTCGCCTGATTACTCGTGTCGACTTGTTTACAAAGGACCTCATTTACTAAGGGAGGAGTTGTAAGCCTGCTCCGGCAACGTCTGTGCTAGCAAACGCTTTGTTTGTTTCTTTTAAATGAACGTCCGTTTCCCAGGGTTCTTGAACTGAATGCTGAGAGAGCTAACGGAGAAAATCACACCGTTTTCAATGGTCTTAGGCTCGATAATTTTCACCAACTTTTATCTGTCTATTGTCTATGTAAATCTCTCAAAATAAAACCCTTGGGCCCCTGGTGATACGCGAGTTATGTAACCAAAAAAGGCTCTTTATTCCGTATATAAATAAGTATTACCCAGAGTACATGATTCACACTTATTTATTAAACGGAAATCAACATTTGAAACGTTGTGTCATCTTCGAGGTAAAATCCCATTAGGGGTTAGGTCAGTTACCGTTTATTAAATAAGTGTGGAGTATATACTCTGAGTGATAATTGTTTATTTATAATATGAAATCATTAAACAAAGTGATACCTTAGGTTTTAGCTATTACACTATTTTTTTTATCTTGATATGCCAAGAGCTATAATTCCGAAAAATCAATGCTAGGTGCATGCTACTTATCGTGACGTTCTCACGCATATTAGCCATGAGAAGGACAAATGATTTTCATATTCACAAAAAATATTTCCCAAATAGCTTTGCCATCTCACCAAAAACTGGCGATAAATTAATCATAATTTACTCTGCAACAAGGAGACAATTTTTAAGGCAAGACTCATTTTCACATGAGGCTCATCATAGAAACAACCAAAACCTCTTTTTGCGCTCTCGGTTCAAGGTTGAAAGAATAGGCCTAAGTTAAATGATTGTTCCTTCGAAAAAAATATTGCAGTTGACTTCGATTGAAAGAGAGTGTGAAAAAATATCGTTGAGGTGCAAGGAAGAATCACTCATCCGGTGAGCTGGCTTTTTACGCTATAGAGGCTCAAATGATATCTACATGAACTCATAAGTTTGCTGAGACATAATGTATGACTATATATTTTGGCCTCCACGATAACTATCTTCTGTTTCTCACGGGTCATTAACCCTTCGGTCCTTTTTCCAACTGCGTATATTCCCCGACTTCGATGTTATCTCCGTCGAGTTTATGGGTTCCGACCACCTTTCTCTACCTCACGCGCAAAAACATGTGCGCTAACAAATCCCGCCCTCCCCTCTCCCCCCCTCGACGGCCCAAACATGCGCAATTCGTGTGACGTCTCTGCTACAAAAGTAGAAATATCACCCGACTGACGTTATTCTATAAAAATCCACTGCAGCCAAACAGAGCACGAGGAGAAATACGAAACAAATGATGTCACTTCAAAAGTTCTGAGTGAAATATAAGATCAAGTTATTCATGGCGCTAGAGAAGCGAAGAGTTCTCATACTGCTAGTCTTGGAGATTCTATCACTTGCTTTCGAGACCTCAATCTCTAAATCGGGACCTAAAGCAGAGCATCTCTCTCCGTCCAGAACTTCTTAGCTTTTTTTTCAAAGGGCACGATTTATAATCATCGCCAATTGATTTGGCGCATATTCCTAAGGCGTCCTTCATACATAGGGAACAAGCCAAACATGGGGACTGATTATAAAAATGACTAAAGGATACTGAGGGTAAGGTTAGGTAACACGGTAGATAACAATTTAATGAATTTCTTCTAAGTTCTTGAGCCAGAATATCGATATTTGGTAGTTAGAACAGCGCACCTTTCAAGATGGCGTTTAAAATTTTGGCCACATAAAATAATGTTTCAACTTGAAGGCTGGTTTTTGATAGGGGAGAGTAAAGGTCACCCCATACTAAGCCATTGCTGATGACGATCCAATGTATGATATTGCTAAGCGTGTGATATTTACGCAATCAGGACAAAATATTTTCCCTTGAAATCACATGAATTGAAAGGAACGGTACAAGGATGGGAATGGAAAGGAAAGGAGGAAGGGTGGAGAGAAAACCGGCGTCGACACACGTAATCAGGGTAAGGAGGCCACCTACATTCCCTCGGCCACCTGCAATTCTCTACGAAGTTCTGACACATAGAAAATATAATCGCGAGGATTATTAGATGGGTGTATCCAGAAAACCTCTACCCAGGATTTGAACCCGGGACCCTCCGGTCAGATATCCGGTACTCTAACCACTAGGCCACCACGAACTATCACGAACTGTCGGGGTGAAGGATTACCCCGACAGTGATTCTATTGAAATTCATTTCTGAACTAGTCTTTGACTTAATTAGAGTACATAAAGTTACATGCTCTTCAGCACATAAAGCCTAAAACACACAAGCAAATAACTCTACTGCCTTCAGTATTTTTTAAGAGGACATAAGTTTCGGAGACTAAATAAGCTGATTCCTACCATGTGAATAGCTTATTTCAGCTTTGCAATTTTGATGCTAATTTTTGCACAGCTCTCCGAGTCGAGACGATAATTCATCAGCCTGAAAATCAATGATTGCAATCTCGAGGTCAGCCTCTGGCATGGCTGACATGTTTTCCTTAGGATAAAATTAATGGAAGATGGTTCGACACAGACAAAATAGTTTTATAAACGTTTTCTTACATTTGGACACATGATTCGACTTCCAATTAATTCTAGGGAGATTGAGTTGATCTGACGGCTGGAGTTCCCTTCTGGAGGTTCCCAATTCAAATCCAACCAGCGAAATTTTGAAGTGGCCCCGCGGTGCCCACTCGAATGTTTGAGGACCAAATTTCAGTCCCATACTCCGCATGGGAAGTAATTCTCTGCGTCCCTCGACGCCTCTCGCTAAGAGCAGACGCTAACTCCGACGCAAGTTTCTCCCTAACCTTACCTCCTCGACCCCAACTTCCCCTCCGGTCTGGGGAGCCTTTGAGTGCAGGACGGATTCCACTCACTCGCCTCCACACCAGCAAGTTGCCATCTTCAAAGATTTATCCTAAGTCAGCCGCTAGTGTAGACTTAATAATCACTTTAAGCCTCGGCAATCATTTCACATCCTCCTACTAAACCCACTGGCGCAAGGTAGCATTCGTTTCGCAATAATGCGGCTGTCTGAAGGAGAATGCCCCGCAAGTAATTACTTCTTTTCAAACTTCCAAGCTTACATTTTCAGCTGCAAGGAGCTATTTCTTCCGGAGATATATTCCTCTTTACCAGACAGATATACCCTCTTTACTATATACTTTTGAAAATAAAAGAATGAAATTTTGTTAGGTTCACTTTATATTTAAATAGTCACGACCCGGGTTTCATATCATAGTTAAATCTTCAGGTGGCTTCACCTAACTTCAGGCTAACTTCAGGCTTAACGCTAAATTCAGGCTTGACTTTGTGATACCTTTCCATAATTTAAAATAAAAGGATGAAACTTTGTGAGGTTCACTTTATATTTAAATAAGCACGACCCGGGTTTCATAACATAGTTACATCTTCAGGTGGCTTCACCTAACTTCAGGCTAACTTCAGGCTTAACGCTAACTTCAGGCTTGACTATGTGATACCTTTCCATAATTTAAAATAAAAGGATGAAACTTTGTGAGGTTCACTTTATATTTAAATAAGCACGACCCGGGTTTCATAACATAGTTACATCTTCAGGTGGCTTCACCTAACTTCAGGCTAACTTCAGGCTTAACGCTAACTTCAGGCTTGACTATGTGATACCTTTCCATAATTTAAAATAAAAGGATGAAACTTTGTGAGGTTCACTTTATATTTAAATAAGCACGACCCGGGTTTCATAACATAGTTACATCTTCAGGTGGCTTCACCTAACTTCAGGCTAACTTCAAACTTAGCGCTAACTTCAGGCTTGACTATGTGATACCTTTCCATAATTTAAAATAAAAGGATGAAACTTTGTGAGGTTCACTTTATATTTAAATAAGCACGACCCGGGTTTCATAACATAGTTACATCTTCAGGTGGCTTCACCTAACTTCAGGCTAACTTCAGGCTTAACGCTAACTTCAGGCTTGACTATGTGATACCTTTCCATGATTTAAAATAAAAGGATGAAACTTTGTGAGGTTCACTTTATATTTAAATAAGCACGACCCGGGTTAAATAACATAGTTGCATATTCAGGTGAAGCCACCTGAAGGTGCAACTATGGGTCGTGCTTATTTAAATATAAAGTGAACCTAACAAAGTTTCATTCTTTTATTTTCCATTATGGAAAGGTATCACATA
Source organism: Platycnemis pennipes (assembly GCA_933228895.1). Taxonomy (NCBI): domain Eukaryota; kingdom Metazoa; phylum Arthropoda; class Insecta; order Odonata; family Platycnemididae; genus Platycnemis; species Platycnemis pennipes. The sequence goes on from OW121856.1 coordinate 18,180,742, forward strand.
GTCAAGCCTGAAGTTATCAGCTATATATCCTTTTGACTTCATCCGCCGCTAGTAATTATACTACCCTAATTAGAATAATATTCCACCACGTCAATCCTGTGAATTTATTACCCCGTAGTTTCTGATGATGAAAATCTATTATAAGTAAAAATGTTTTGAGATGTTTTCATTTCCTTTTCTATTAGTTCTACTTCCTGCCCATAATAGGGAATGCAGTGCCAAGTTCTCTAGTGTTTTTCGCCCCGTCAGATATGACGGTGCAAGTGCTTAATTGATTCGCGGTGAGCGGCGATAGTTTCAACTTCTTTTTGCGTGCGTAGCCAGCCACGAATCACGCAATGGTGGGGAAGTCAATTGAGGCCGCGTACCCTGTCTCCCCCTTGCCCTCTCTCGCTAGCGACACCCTAGGGTGCAATAAGCGCCCCCTCCGTTATAAACCCTCCGTGCCCCCTTCCTCTGCAGTCGCAGCCTAATTTCTTATCGCCGACTGAAGGGCGGCAGTCGCCGTTTGCACGCAAAGAAGAAGGGCGAGGTAAGAAAGAGGTCGTCGCCATGGTAACCACCGCAATCCCCTTGGAAAACCAGGCAAGTGAAGAAACCCACTGTTTACTGTTGCGTAAAGGGGTCGAGCCAATCTGATCCATGTTGATTTATGCAATCGGCGAAAAATACAGGATGCCCTCAAATACTATACAATTCAAAGCTCCGGTTCTAGTTGGGAATTGGGAGGCCTTAGAGGTGTGGGCGGGGAGAAGAGAGAATGAGGTTTTCCAAATTGATAGGAAGGCAATGACAAAAAAATAATATATGTATATGGATAGAAAGGGAGAGAGATTGGCCGTGGAAATCCGAAGAAGAGAAACAAGCTAGTGGAGGACGCTCTGAGGGTTTAATGAACATGGTGTCGGGGATAGAGGGAAGAACATAAGGCAAGGGCAGGAGATGGCATGAAAATCTGGTGTTTTGGATGTCTTGAAGGCAGGCAGAAGAAGATATGAAGTTTTATAGATTTGGGGTTTGAAGAGCGAAGTGTGGATTAGTTAGGTGATATACGTTGATGTGAATAAGCAGGAAGAATGAACAAGCATATTATCTTACACCGAATATACCTACTGTGGTGGCTTTAAATGCTCTTCCTACGATTTTACAGCCTCTTTAGAGTGTACCCGGTATTTTAGAAAAATCCAAGATCATATTACTTTCATAATTAACTGCCCAAGACTGGTCTCCACAGCGGGAACTGCCTATTATTGGACGCTCTAATACCACTGGGTAAACGATAACGAAATGTGGGCGAAAGTTTCATATTCTTGATCATGACTTAATAGAGCTTAAATGCCTTATTCAAACATAATAATACGTGGCACGGATTCGATTATTTAATCATATGATACATCTACATGTATCTTCTACGTAGTACCCGGTGATCCACCGTAATGGTGTGTGGTAGAGGGGTGAAGAATTCCAAACATGCCCCATTTACATGCAATTAAGAGCTACCAAGTCATGTGGCCATGCAATTAAGAGCCAACAGTTACAGACTACTCTAACAGTATTTCACCTACGTATCCCTTTGCTATCCTGCCTATTTTGCTCTCTAATGGTGCGTAGGAAAAATTACATTTTCAATCTATCAGTATAACAATCTATCTCTCTTATCTTATTTATCTTATCAAATATAGCATAATACGCAAACACTTCGTGATATTTCGTTCTCGGGATCATTTTGGGATAATATTCTGGGGGCGATATTGTTTTCGGTTGGGGGTGAAAGAGGGGGGAGCGCTTAGGGTGCTGCTTTGTCGGCGTTTGCCTCGGCCCATTCCCGAGGGGTGGCGCCCTCCGTCGGTTCATCGACCACCCCCGACGCCTCCGTCTCCATGGCGACGCTTTCCCCAATAATGAACACTAAGCACGCATGCACTTCTGGATCGCCGTTCACTCCCCTCAGCCGGTCATCCCCAACGCCTTCGCTCCACCTCCCCACCCCCACATCTGCTCCTCAGGTGGTTAATATGTCGGCATTTATGGGGACCCATTTATGAAGACCCCATGGCCTCTTTCTGGGCCATCAGGGTCCTCGCCGGCAATGCTCACCGCGGCCTGCCAATGCCTTTCCCATCGGTATCATTTCAACTCTGACCTGCACTCAAAAAACACTTTGGTTGAACCAACCAAAATATAATAATAATAAAAGGTCTTAATTACGGCGAGATTGAGACAAAACTGTCCCTTCTGCCATCTAACGCCTCGTGAAAATAAATATATAAATCATATATTGGTCAATACCTAAAAAAATTACAATCTGAGGTTGAAAAAAATCAGTAAATAATATACTTATAGGAATTAAAGAAAGATAAATCAATACAAAAGAAATATATACACACACAATATATCAATATTACGTATCAAATGGTGTGTGAAAGAATTTACAATGTGGGAAAAACGTGAAGATTATTATGCTTACATCCTTTACGCAAAAACCCACTGCAGAATAACACCCACACAAGAAGGGGGGGGGGTGTATTACACCTGCGAAATCCAACTGATAGTAAAGCTAGTGTTTAAGAATAACTCAAATATAATAGTATGTGCATAGGAAAATTAGTAAATATCGGTAAAATCTGCCGACGGTGAAGGTTGATATAGCACAAACCAAAGTGCAAGGTTGGCATTACAATTACGTATTGTTGATCTTACCATTCCCCAACACGTGTAATCAACTAAAGTAAACGGTTGATCTAACACATATAACGTTCACGCTAGCCAAAAGAAACGTTGGAATTACGATCTGAAAATGTTGATTTTACCATTTTCATTTGTATTTTTAACCATTATTAGAGTTAATTTTATATGGTTTCAGTTTTTACATACTTGTAGATTTACAATAATAAGAAACTGAATATAATGTGACAAAGATGACATTTATTGCCAAGTATACCATTAGGGTACAAACATTGAAGTATATTACATTATTCTCCTAATTACCACATTTACAATAAAGTACATCATTCAAGGCGACAGTCCATCTCTCCATTGCAAATTTTATGCACAGCTATTTGCAGTAAGTTAAGGAATTCCTTATAAGGAATGCTTGTGCGAATTGCAATGGCGGTTAGAGTAGGCATTATTTCTGTGGGATGTGGGAAGAATCAATTATAACCAACTGAATACGCACTGCGCAAAGTTAATAGTGCTGCATCCCTGGAGCGGCTTTAAAAGGAAAATATTCATATTTTTACGTTTCCACTCAAAGTGAAAGAAAAAGTCTTTTCTTCCAAATTATCTGAAAACATATTTCAACAAAAATAACCATTTTGAATCCTATAAAAGACTTATTACACTGATATTTTTGCTAGTATTTTATTTACTTGTAATTAATTCAGTTATTCAATCCAATGATTGTATTTAGAGGCTTTTTTTCATGTCATCGTAATTCCACACTTAATAATTTAGGGGAAGTAACTGAGCATGAGTGGCATGTCGAAATTTCCTTCGCCCACCAAGCCAGTCAGAAAAGAAAAGGTGACTCCTCATGACGAAGACATTCACTCATTTATTACACTGAGTGTAATTGTGAATCGGTTATTAATATTCAGCAAGTGAAGATTTCTTATAAATTAATCAAGCAATAGATTAACAGTTGATCAACATTCAAATACCTTATGGCTTTAAGATACAAGTAGCTGAAAGACGTATTTGATACCGGTTAGTGCAATTTTTATTTATCAGTCCTTCGTCCTCCCACTGGAGAAGTAACGTAATTGTATTAAATATCCGAAAAAACAAAACCATTGGTAGTTTTATTGCAAAACATTGATTTTTTTGTATTTTTCAATATATATTTAAGGACCATATATATTGTAGGACCATATATATTTTAGGACCATATACACATAATCAATTCAAGAGGTGAGTGCCATTTACTTTTCGAGGGTACCAATAAATAAATAAGTAGATTGGAAATTAAATGTGAGACCGAATTATCAGAGATAAAATGTGAAGTAGTACACGTTTATTCTCGTTATTTTTGGTGGTCTTAAGTTTTATTGGGATAGCTGACACGAAGTACCTTATAATCCATAGAAGTTACAAGAAAGAGAATTAATTAAATGAAAGCTAAAGCTCCGGCAGCATATTATGCAACGGATAGTGAAATAGTATTTTCATTAAGAGGAGAGCTGTGATTGCAAAAATGTTCCTTGCAGGACGAGAAAAATTATAACAGGAACTCTACGCAGGAGTGCCGAGAAAAAACGGCCAAAAAGGGATGGGATGGACCTTTGTACTGATCGGCTGTTGAACTTTAGGGTAGAAGGAAAAGAAGAGGAGAGACAGTCATCAGTACAGTGGGTGTTTTAGTGCGAACAAAAGGCAGTGGGCAAAAAGGAACTTTACCGGAGAAGTATTATCAGGATGGTGCAATTAATTCACCCGAAGATTAATAGGAGAAGACATACTAAGCAGATAGATACAGATGCAATTGAAGCTAATGGCATGTATATCTAATTACGTCTATCGATATCAGTAAAATTTTTAGCTAACAATCCTAAGGTTGGTTTAACGCTGCTCTCCATCATTATTCCGACTAGCTTGTTCATTTTTCTCATAATTCTTCTCCAATTATATCCATCAATTCCCATGTTCTCCGTGAAAAAAAGCATCAAAGTCAGTAGGAAAACTATGTATGCTCAAAAACAGTCGATTCGTGCCATTGACTCCTCAATTGTATATTCCATGAATTGTCCGAATCAAGTCGGAACCGAGTAGGAAACACCGGCAGAGTAAGTTTAGCATCAATACAATTACAATGAAATTTGTGTTTTTGCTAGTTAAAAACATGAATGTACACATTGATTTCCACTTAAGTAGCTATAACTATTTATATAATTTTAGAGAATTAACCACATTTTCGTCATCACCCAAATAACTGGAATTAATCGATAAAATCATTATTCTAAGGAAAATGTTCGTCTCGAGATATGTATAAATAGTTTGAGACGGAATATGGAGCATTAATTGGATTACATACTTGAGGAATTCAACTAATTCCGCATCCTAATCGTGTAACATTTTAGTGTAAAACAACCATTTCCTTTAGACACTTTGTTTAAAAAGACTAACGATGGGTGGGATGTAAATTAGATGTCTAGAAGATCGTGCAGTATCTTTGAGAACTGACAGCAGTTCTCAAAGATACTGATGTATCTTTGACTCCCATTGCAGATCCCGTAACTTTTGATTTTAAATAATATTATTTCTGCAAATTAACATATGAAATAATAAACAACGCCTAATACGTTTAGCCGAACAAAATAAGCCCAATCAAGTACCATCTTAACTTGTGTTTCCAATACCTTACGGCTTACATTTTTCCGTATCCGATAAATTTAAGTGATTATGTAAAAGTATCGTTTCTTTTATTAATAATAAAACACTCAGGCTGAATATTTCCGTGAAATATTCAGTCTGAGTATTTCTTGTATAAATTCAAAAGTTTAAATAGGCTCCGCAAAGTAGGGAAACTAAGACAGTAACTGCATAATTTAATTGCAATTTGTAAATGAATCTAAAGTAGGATATGCGTGTCTTCCGTATATGAACAATATCGAAAAATCACTATATTAAAAAACATTAAAAGTCACTCACTAGATTAAAATCACTAGATTAGAAAGATCACTAGATTAAAATCATTCAGCACTGTCTCCCGTAATTTTCAATGTTTACATCGAGAGAGCCATCAACGAAATCAAAGAGAGGTCTTCTGAAGTGAATATCCGTGGAGAAAAAATCAGCATGCTGCGATTCGCTGATGAAATAGAACTCGTAGCAGAGACAGAGAAGGATCTGAATAAGACTATAATAACCATGGAAAGGACAATGGCCAGATATCATCTGAAGATAAATAAAAATAGAACTAAGATATTGGTGTGCAGCAAAAGAGAAGAGGCCAAAACCAACATTAAACTAGGGAAGCAAAACCTGGAAGAGTTGAAAGAGTTCTGCTACCTAGGAAGCCGAAAACCACCGATGGACGAAGCAAGAAAGAAATATTCAGTAGAATAGCTCAGGAAAAGAGAGCATTCTACCAAAAGAAGAACCTACAGACATCTAGAAATACAAGCGTATAAGTAAGGAAAGAATTCATCAGGACTTGCATCTGGAGCACGTTTCTTTACGGCAGTGAGGCATGGACGATGACAGAAGCGGAGAAGAAAAGGGCGGAAGCATTCAAAATGTGGTGCTACAGAAGAATGATGAAGATGAAATGGATAGACCGAGTAACAAACGAAGAAGTATTAAGAAGAGTGGGAGAAAAGAGAAGCCTGCTGAAAACTCTAAGAAGAAGACGGAATAACTTAATCGGCCATATCTTAAGACATGATGGCCAGATGAAGACAATCGTTGAAGGACAAGTGGATGGGAAGAATGGCAAAGGAAGGCCTCGAGTGAGATACATGGAACAAGTGATGAAGGATGTGAAAGAGAAGAAATACGTAAATATGAAGATATTAGCCGATAGAAGAACTCAATGGAGAGCTGCGTCAAACCAATCTGAGGATTGATGACTTAGGATGATGAAAAGAATGTTCCGTAATTCCTCGCAATGTGTGTGGAGAAAATGGGTACTTAAAAAGAGAGCCAAGGTGAGTTTGGATGGAATGTGAGGACACTTTGGGGAACTGTGACATGATGAAAATAAATAGACAATTAACTATTCCGCGCAAACATTTAATGATTCCAACCGCTTTCAAGTCATGGCCAAATATCTTCCGTTACAAGAGCAATACTTCCAGAGTGGCGAGGTCTTATATAACAAACAATTAGAAATTTGAAACAAATGGTGAGGATAGGGGAAATGGGTTAGCAAGATGTAAAGGTGTGTTAGGGCGGCAAACAGCTACATTGTAAAAGTGCAACTAATTTGTGGCTGCAGTATCATTTAAAATCACAATTACACTATATTTGGCGTACATTACAATTACAAAACTTTCTAAATAGCAAATTTTAGGACCCTTGCCACAAACATGTAACACACTGGGTACAAAATTCAAAACATACTTGTGAGATGATAATTTTCCAGCAAAGATCGACCTTTTACACCAAAATTGAAGGATTTAAATCGTTCCCTTATTATTTCAGTTAAGCTTCTAGCAGTCGGTCAAACACAAATGAAGCGTCGAAACGAATAGGGATCATTAAAGGTTTGTATCGAATAGCATGAAGTCTATTTATTTCAATTACGGTGCCAAGATGATCTCATTCATTCAATGAAAGACACACGAAAGAAAATAATTTATATAACTTTTAACATTACTAGGCTTTCTTTTATTCTTGAACTTTGACCTCAATTAACATGAAATGAGGAACTGCTGTGAACAACTTAATACACCTTCCGATTACGTCCTCCGTTTAAATCCGCACCCCGTTTGCAGACCCATTCATCCAAGCCGTCGGATGCATTAGCGCTAACAGCTTCGATTACGTCAACGGGTGATTTATTCGTTCCGTGTCCCCAACGATTTAGGAAACTGCCGCGGACACAAGTAATCGCTTTCCAATATCTGGATTCGACCGATTAGCGGCGGAACATGAAACAAGGTATTCAAATATTACGTTGCCATTAGCCTTGTTATTGTTATTATAGGAATCGAACGTTTTCGAGCGATTCCTTTCGGCTTGCGGAAGGTCTTGAGAAAACAAACACGACTCACAAATATATTTACGCACGAACGAATGATATATCTTTGCTTGTCATCGATCTGAGACATGGTTCTGAGGTATATATTACAATATCATAATGGAGAGATTTCCATTCTGAGAATAAGAGACTCGTTCTTTCCGCCGTTCGTGATGGCGAGGTTGGAAAGAAGTTGGTTGTGATTTGGAAGGGTGGATGGAGGGGGTTATGGAGTGGGGTGGGGGAGAGGGAGCCCTGAATGGACTTGGTTTTATTGCCACTGACACGTGTTGCTCCAGCGATTGGCCAATGAATGGATAGAGTTCGACGTCGTGGATACACACTCGTCTGCTCACACACCTCTCAAATTTCTTGTTTTTCCAGCACACTAAGGATGCGCAGGCAATTCATTTTTCACGGTTAGCCAAGGAAATTTAAAGGCGTAATGTATTTTGGCTGAAATTAATGTCGTAGTAATATGTGATTGTCATGTGATTTTGCATTCCCCCTCATCAATTTCAATCGGTGGTAAGTGCATTCAACATGGAAATCTATGTTATATATTAATACATTTTCTAATTTGTGGTTCAAAAGTAGGTCTTCTTTTCTGTCCCATGTGTAGAAAAAGGTGTTGAAATTTTTCTGAACTATCAGCCCCATTGAAAAAATTCCTTGCTAGGTGCAACAGGAATAGTGTGTGGGGGATTGGTTGGTTTAGTTTTCTTTCTACACTCTCATGTGGTCACTGGTTTTACAGTCAAATTTGCTGCCCTTATTTAGGTTGAATTTAAATAAATTGGTAATGCATATATTTAATAAATGCTCTTCATAGTTTCCATATTCTCAATCTTTAAGAATTTTAAATCAGCTCCCTTGAGAAATATTAATTTTAAAATTCCTTTTTATGTAAGTATGAATTGAAAAAAGAGAAGTCTGATGAACACTCTAAAAAGAAAACATGAAAATTAATCGGCCATATCTTAAGACAAAATGGCCTGATGAAGACAATCGTCGAAAAAAGTGATCGGAAAGAATTGAAAATTCAGGCGTCGTATGAGATATATGGAACAAGTTATGAAGGATGTAAAAGAGAAAATCGCACCAATATGAAGAGGTTGGCCGATAGAAGAATCAAGTGGAGGGCTGTGTCAAACCATTCCTAGGATTGCTGAACGATGATGATCAGTATATACAGTCATCATTATCATTGAAAGAATTAATCGAAGCAACGACTGCTACGTTTACGTGCTTGGATCTCAAATAAAATTATGGCCTTTGGAGAGGGCTCCTATATTTTGCTCAAGCTATAGCACATGAACACACATAAACATCTTGAAATGCTACCGAAACAGGAATTCATCTCTCTCTACCTCTTCTCTCTAGCCTAAAACCCCGTCACCATCATTATGCATCCTGTTTTGACTGTGAAATTTTGCTTTGTCTACCTTTGGGGTCTTCTTCATGCTTTCTCAGACAGTTTCTCATTCTCCTCACCAAAGACAGCCAAGTACCTAATACCCACTAAATTACATCTCAATTTTCATCCATATCTCATTCACCATTGAGTAGTGACACTTTTATAGATTATAAATCCTTCAGACTGGCATAAAAAGAATGATTTCTAGTCATCAATCTTGGCCTTTTCCCGGGTGTAATAGCTTGACGGGGTATGCCTTCCCTACAAATCATTTTCTAAACGACACCTTCGTCATACAATTTCCTCCTAAGCATCAGCATATTTCCTTCATTCATATCATCCAAAATTCCTTTCTTTTCGCCCATCTCCCTCGCTTACCCAGACTTCTACCTTCGATGATAGCGTTCGGTATCCCACTCTTCCTAATCACCTTTCCAATCAATTTAGACTGCCTTCTATATTCCGCCAAAAACCCTCAATCTCCCCACACCATACTTGAAACTTCTCCACTCTTCTCCATTCATACCTGCTGCAGTTACATATAAGTTTATCAACACATGTACTGAAAGTCCAGGACTATATTACCCAGGACAAGTCCATATATTTAATGAATTTTTAGTGATTCATTGAGATGGCCACTGAGAGAATTGCTCTTAGCCGTATGAAAAAAGATTGAAATCCTCCTTGAAATTTGGAAGAAAATCCGCTCTTGAACTACATTTAAGACGTGTTTCTCACGGAATAATATTGGACTTACAGAACGAATATTATATTCATGTGAGCAAAGAGGGAGAGGAAATATACAACCCAAGGAAATATACTCGAGGTCCTGGAGTTTACTCCACATGTAGACCCTGCTGATAAGTATTTGTTGCAGAAATAAAAAGAATGAGAGGAACAAATCGGGATGGTGGCATGAATCACCTGAGGAATTGGAATTATGTCCCATTTTACTCGTAGGCAGCTAGCGAACTGGATTTCCATACCGATATCCTAGATTTGAATCCTACATATTTTGAAAGCAATGCTTATCCTTACGTGAGTACTGTGTGTCTATTCACCACTCGGTCCATCGGATAGATTTTTGAACTAAGTTCACCTTTTCGCCATCCATTAAGCTAACACCAGGTTTCTCTCCCATACCGGAAAATTCGATACTATTACTATAAACCACTTGTCTTTAATGGCAAAAATGATCTTAACTGTGAGTCACCTATCCCCGGTGACAACTTATACTCAAGTTGAAATCCTGCCTACATTGAAGCGGGGAGGTGGGTGGAATGTCGAGAATCGATTGTAGCGTGCGATAGCGCGGCGCGCGTGCACCTCAAGGTCGAGCAGAAATCGCACGCGTGCAATCATCCAGCTCGAAGTTAAGGCGGAGGCGGAGCGAAGAAAAAGGCGAATGAGGAGAAAGGAGGGAAGAACACGAGACGTGGTTAATGACGAGATTACGTGGCCATGGCGAATTTGCAATCTACAGCCAGCTATATCAACAATCATTACGAAAAATACCGGGCAGGCGACTGACGGTATTAAATTGGTGATACTTTTGATTGATATGCAATTCCAGCAGAAAGATATGCTGAGAAAATGACGATGTGGATTAACGCTATCGTTTCGACATATCGATTTATAACGCTCAAAACGATTTTGTGGGACGACATCGATGAAAACTATCCATGAGGATATAGAGGCGATAATATTGACGAATACCCAGGATGGCAAAAATGTTCGAGCGTTACGTTGATTCGACTGAATATTCCTCATCGACATATTATGATACTTTAGGGACCGTCAGCGCCACCTTAGCAACAGTTTCTAATGCCTAGTATGGATAAATGAAACGGTCTTAGTGGATTAATCAGTGGATCTTATTGGATTAATTTATTTCCTCTAATACCTATTTATTACAATTCTCTATCTACTTTCCTAGGATAGATATAGTTTATCCGCGGATTTGTTCACGTCGACCGCAGTGGCCTTTCGATGTGCCCTTACATACGAACATAAAATGCAATTACATTTTCGGAATTGATGAGAATGGTAAGAACATCGATTTGGCGTTAGTTACTAATATGAATCTACATAATAAGGTCCTATCTTCCTACCTAGGATATAGTTTATCCTAATATTTTTCCCACATCGTCCTCAGCTCCCTTTCGAAGTGCCCTTATATACGAACTACTTTTCCGGAGTTGATGAGAATAGGGTCGTTTACAATATTTTTTGTTGCCGAATCTGATAGAGTTTGTAAAATAAAAAGACTCGTATTTTTCCGTTTTTTATCCGTCAATTATTTCTCGAGTTATAAGCGGCGAAAAACTGATGTTTTTAACCCTTTCGGAAAAATGGGCGTGGTGCAACCTCTGATGTATATCGACTTCGTCCAATCACAACTGAGCCCGCAAAGCTACTTAGCCTTATCGTAATGGGGGTGAACAGCTGACTCTGCCAATAGGAGTAGTTGCGACAGCATTTGTACGTGCAGACCTTCCGAGAACCCCCCTCCACTCCCTTCCCTTCCCCTAAAAGCAGTCAAGGACGGGAGGAAAGTGTCGTCAATGTTATCAAAGCAGCTTTTTCGGTGGGCGTCACCTTTTGCTTATTTTAATTTTTGATTTGTGAGTGAATGGCTGTGGTTAGAAGATTAATTTTTTCATAAAAACTCTTTTTTCGTTTCCACCTAATGATTTCGTGTACAAAATTGAGACTTCGGTTCCGAGTAAAAGCTCCCATTGTAAGAAAATCGATTTGCCTTTATGACAAATGGCAATACGTTTCGGCCGTGAACGTGCATTCACAGCTCGAGTGCGATTCGCGCCGGAGACGGGGCGGGGCACGGGGAGGGGGCGGGGGGGGTCGGGCATTGGCCCCAGACGGGAGGGGCGACGAACGGAACCAAGGTTCGGCTGAAATGCTACGTCACTGCGGCCCGGGTCGCGGGGTTAAGGACTCGTGTACGAGGGCAGCGAGAAGTCACGACCCGCCCCTCAGGAGAGAGAGAAGCGAGGCGGGGTTGAGGGCGAGGAATGTGACAGTTAGCGCCCGACAGCATTCCGAAGGGATGGTACTCCGCGGCCGAATAGCCAGCCGTCGTGTCGCCAAGAAAGGGTGACGTCCAAGGAGGTTGGAATGTACTGGAGGAGGCCTATGGGTGACAATAGAGCCAGAATGGGGGTGCTTGGGATCGATTAGGCTTCCCACCTACTACGCACAAAGTTTTATACGGCCGTTTATGGAGACTGCATGAGTTATAAAAAATTAGCAACATTGAAATCCTACCCTAATGTCATCACAGTGACGACTCCTAAGGCATATCAATATAATACCCTGCAAGCCACCAAAAACGTGTGTGGCAGGAGGTGAATTTACACCAAGCGTGCATTACATCTCATGCATAAGAGGGATTATTATTACCAAAGGATAGAAATTATATTTTAGTCTAAACTTCACAATTTAAAAAAAGATAAAAATAACAAAGCAAGCATGCAAAAACATGATGTTAGTTGGTTGAGTTTAAAGTCCTTACACCAACATGCAGCTACCTGTGCTATCCATCAAAGCACTTGTATTTATACTATTGGATAATTTACAGCCTTTCACAAACCGAATTGTACGAGTAAAGGACATATTGAATCTGCCAGTCTACCGTATTAAGTTGGAGTTTGCAAAACATTTTCAATGTCATCAGTGATAATACTGCCTAGAAATTTTGGTAAGAGATTAAGGCTAAATTTCAAGCTTCGGTCTGACAAATGATTCCCATTTAAATGTATCTAATATACTGTCAGGGCGTCCACTGACCGGGAAAACCTGGAAAATCGGGAATTATTCGTGAATTTTCAGTGCAGGGAATTGTTCGTGGATTATTCTTGATTTTCTGGTCTTAGTCGGGAATTTTAATAATTCTTAATTCAAGACAAAAAATCCTTATTTTATAAACAGGATAAATAACGATGACTTTAAGATATGGATTTGCCGTTGGTATGAATGAATAAATAAACGACGGAAAAGTAGTTAGGCTCAATGTATCGTCAGCGCTGTGTGGATCGGAGACGTTCAACTGTTCGACTGTCGAACAGATGCCTTCAGCGTCACGCCAAGTGCCCTTTGTTCTCATTCAATGCACATCGGACTAAGCCCATGATACGCAAACATATGCCTAACGTGTAGTGATGGCCGGATTGGATCCGTTGGATCCAAAGATCCACGGATCTTTCATTTTAGTCGGTTTCGGATTCGGATCCAAAGACACGGTATAAAATCGGATCCGGGTCGTAGATTTTTAATTTTCGCGGCTTAGCGATCGAAGTGCCCCGTGAATGGAATGTAGGTGCGGTAGATATTGACAAGAAGAGGATGTGTAACTCAGGTCACGAAATTAGATGAAAATGATCCCGTGCAACTAGAAGTAAAATAAAGAAATATGACTTTTCCCCATTACCCCGGTATCGTGTAAAAAAATTACGTGGGATGTCACGCGGGTAGCCTACATTCGCCGGGATCAGGCGGACAACGAGAGCGTATAGAAATATCTAGATAAATAATAAGTGATATTGTCCTTATTAGTGATATTCAATGTAAATGTTATTAGTGCCAACATTGCATTCATCGTACAGCATACAACAGTACCAATCAATTTTCAATTGACCAATTGGTTTCGAAGTTAGCAGGGGTTTGCGTTGTTTACAACAAATCCATCAATTTTAATGGTATAAACACTTTGTTTTCTGCAAAGTGTTACTAATAGATTTGGCTTTCTTATATCAAAATCGCAAATTCTTGGAACAAAAACTACGGGAATACCAAGCGCTCAAAGTTGGGCAACTTGATTTTACGCGCAAAAAACGAGTACTTTTTTGAGAAAAAATTAGGTACAGGAAATACTCTTGAGCCGAAGATTTTTTGAAGTTAATGATCCAACGTAGAAATAAACTCTCACTCGTATGCTTTTTGTTGCATTGAAATTGATTGCTTCGTTTAGACGATAGAGCTCCTCAAACTCGGGTGTCTTGCTTTTATTTACAGACAGTAATGTACTGTGCGAAGTTCGATCCGTATCGCAGTTTAATTTTTCTTTCAGTCATTGCATCGAAAATGTTATTATCTTCAATTTCAAACAAGTACATCTGAATACTCACTTTATAATACCTTTGTTGTTTAAATTAGATTTACAAATGTACCATTAATAAATTAAGGATGGTCGGGTTGGATCCACGGGTCTTTCATTTCATTCGCTACTGAAATCATATCCGAAGGCAGTAAAAATTCAGATCCGGATCGGAGATTTTAAATTTCTCGGCTTAATGATCGATGCGCCCCGCGAATGGAATGTACGTACGTATGGTAGATACTGACAAGGAGAGAATGTGTAACTTGGTCACGAAATGAGAGGATTTGTTCCGTGCCACAAAAATTAAATAAAAAAATACTCGTCGTGACTTTTTTATCCATAGGCCCGGATGCGCGAGAAAAAAATAAAGCCGAATGTTACGCGGGTCGCCTACATTCGCCAGATTCCCGTGAACCTATGATAGCGTAGGTAGTTGCTAAAAATGAGGACTAGTGTACTGCAGGTCGCGAGTTCGATCCTTAACACTGCCTAGGAATACAGGCTATGCTGTATTCCTAGGGTAATGCTAGTAGGCAGTTAAAAAAAGTAGATTATCAGAAATTTCATGTGAATTTATATTTAAAAAATAATAAAATTTGGCGTTAGTGAAAGGATTGGAAAATGTTGTTATTGCAGAATTAAATCGTGTTATAATTATGTTAACTTTACAATGTATTTTTGAGTGACGCATTTGTAAATGTAGGTAGTTTAAACGATAGAAGTACAAAAAAGTCAGTATCCACACAAAAAGGTTGGAAATGAAGGATGATAAACTTTTTGATTCAATGCCTGAAAGAAAAAATTTAACAGCTATAAGAATCGAACTTCATTACCTACAGTCCACCACCCCACTCTGCTATTGTCGGCTTACCTGATTTAGGAGAATACATTCTCCCCACATATCATTCTACTTTTTTCTTGCAAACCCCGGCCAATGGAGAGAAAATCCGAGACTTTTCTTTAAATTTTGTTTATAGTAGCATGAAGAAAGTCTAATTTCATTTCAAGATCAGAGTTACACAACCTCTTCTTATGAGTAGAAAATTCTCAAATTTCATTTCAAAGGTTATTGTTAATAAGACATTGCAAAATTACTAGTTTAGCAGCTTCAAATATTCTATAATAATTTTTTCGTCTTAAAAATGGAATCCCCAGATATTCCATAAATGGGATCTCTTGGCCGCATTAAATTTGTTTTGTTTCTAAAAAAGAATTTGAAAGCATTCAAGGATTTGAATAATAATTGGAAAATAATTCCTTTATTAATGAAATTGAACTTATAATGTTTCTTTTAACTGCACATTTGATGTGTTTGAGTTGGCTCTCTGGTAGGCTTTGCAATATATTTTTTACAAACTTTTCTATAATTTTTTGAGAAATCTAATTGCTGATGTTTGTTAGATATATTCAGGATGCGCTTACTTGAATTAGGATTTTTATTACATTAATTTTTGTTAGAAAAAGATGGTGTAGGATAATAAAGATTGTTATGATTTCACTTTTTTCTATATAGTCTACCTGTACAAAAATGTTACATTCTGATTCCGAATGAACAGAAAATTGAGGCTTTGAGACTTAAAATAGAAAAGCATGGCAAAAAATATTAACTTAGAAAATCATCATTCCAAGAACAGTGGTTGAATGCTGAAGACTTTAACCAGTGGGTTCTTTAAGTTCCTCTTGTAGAAGAAGTTGTAATTTCTCATTGAAATGCTAATTTAGAAAGAGGGTGTTCAATCAAAAAGTAGTTTATCTTTCCCAACCAATAAAGAGAGTCTCTTACTGCCAATAAAACTACATATTTGATTACTTTAATTTATCAATTATTTCTTATTTAATTACTTTATCTATATTATGCTATGGACTGAACTACAAAAAATCCATATTCTACATAGAACTAGAAAAACATCACTTTTGACTCCTACAAGAACCGCGATATATTAGCCTGGAAATTTTTATAAATTTAGCCTTGAAAACCTTGAATTATGCTTGAATTTGATATTTTGACATTAGTGGACACCCTGACTGTTTACGCTAATATAGTTATCGTACCGTTCCTTTTTGCTGCATACGCTCCAATTAATAGTTTAAACCTATTTCGCAAGGATCCCATATTTTGGCAGCGTATTCCAAATGTGGTCTAGCAAGGGAAATGTAGCTGATTTTCCGTGCATGATCGTCCAATTTCCGCAGTACTCTTTTGATGAATCCCAATCTACGATTAACTTGACCCATTGTTAAACGGTGGTATTCATGAACTTGATTCCCCATACGAGTTAAATTAATTACCTACTAAAACATACTATACGATTGCATTAACAAATGTACTACCGTATAGGTTAAAGAGAGCAGAACAACCAACGATGGACGAAGCAAGAAAGAAATAGTGAGTAGAATAGCCCAGGCAAAGAGGGCATTCTGTCAAAAGAAGAATCTACTTACAGCTGGAAATACAAGCTTAGAAGTAATGAAGCAATTCATCAAAATGTATACCTGAAGCATGTTTCTTTACGGTAGTGAGGCATGGACGATGACAGCAGAGGAGAAGAAAAGGGTGGAAGCATTCAAATTATGGTGCTATCGAAGAATGTTGAAGATAAAATGGATCAACCGAGCGACAAATGAAGAAGTCCTAAGAAGAGTGGGAGAAAAGAGAAGTCTGCTGAAAGCTATAAAAAGAAGACGGGACAACTTAATTGGCCACATCTTAAGACACGATGGCCTGATGAAGAAAATCGTCGAAGGAAAAGTGAATGGGAAGAATGGAAAAGGCAAGCCTCCTATGAGTTACATAGAACAGGTCGTAAAGGACGTGAAAGAGAGGAACTACGTTAATATGAAGAGGTTGGCCAATAGAAGAGTGGAAGGCTGCGTCAAACCAATCCTAGGATTGTTGACCCTCGATGATGATGGCTACTGTATAATATTTGCATATCAAGTGAATGAATGCTTGAAAGTTAATATATTTTTAATCATTATTATAATATCTCTCTTGTTTTTGTATGTGTTTAATGGATCACTGGCAATGAAGAATACCTTGTAAACCCTACTAGTATGCTTGATTGGATTCACGAAGGTGACTGTGCTTTGTGCTACGAACTAGAGTAAGTGAGCGCTTGCGTGAGTTACCCTTCGCTTACATAACTTTTTATTCTCTTCATTTTGTGTGTGCGTGACGAGTAATTGATAACTGCCACAACAGCCCTTGTGACTGAATACGCGAGTGTATCCTTAGCATTAATTTATTTTTCTTCATATGCCTGATTTTGTGCGAATGACGAATGATTGAGAACTCCCTTACTTTTTATTTACTTTTTTCCTTAAGATTAATTCCTTTACCTTAAGATTACAGCTTTGGGTAATTCTGCTTCCATTACGAAAACTGGTTCGAATTTAACTTATTTAATCTACATATTCGGCGCTTGTTTGCGTGTTTGTGCACTTTTCTCTGCTTATCTGACGGAATGTAAAAATGCGTTCCATTATTCATTGTACTATTCTGAGTTTTACTGCGAACAAAAATAACCTCATCCGTACTAGTGTCACGGGTAGCAGGCCCGTATATCTGTACCTAGCAAGATGTCAGCTGACTTGGCAAATCAGCTGCGATGCCTCCTCCAATATAGTTATAACCTCCTCAGTGAAATCTGCTCAAGATTAAATGCTCCCTTCAATTTAATTAAGTAAGTAATCGGGGCGTACTGGGTATCGACACGGAATCGTTGGAATCCACATCCTCGGAAATTATTTCTCGACAGCCAACAAGTCAAGTAAAATAAGTCATGACTGCTTCTTTCCTTGAACTACAATTCGCCATCATCAATGTGCTACAAATAATTATAGATTGATGGATTTTTGGTGCCTCCGTCACCCTCTCCTTACTCCAGAATCATTTCTGTTCCCTAAAAATATTAATTCTAAACATATATTCCTCTTGAACTCTTCGTTCCTTCAGGACTCGTTTCCTCCCTCATCCCAATCATTCTAGTCCCGATCCAATCCCACATGAGAACTCTTTGCCTATCCACATATTCCACTTATTCTGACTCCTTCAAACTTCTCCAACCTACTTCTCATTCTCTTTATCCTTCTTTGCTCAATACTTCACCATTTTCTTCTTTACCCAGCCTAATGTCTCTAAAATCTCCTAAACCACAATTTGGAATCCTATAACGCACTCCCGTTGATCTACAACCCTCTCGTAAAATGCTGCATGTGATTGTTGGGTAATTAATTCTAATTCTAATTCAGTAGATTCTGGCGATATGGAGTGGAATTGAAGCACATAGAAAGAAAACACGAGCCAAATACAGAAAAATTTGTCATGGCTCGTGTTTTCTTTCTATTTTATAATTTTAATTCATTTTTTGTAATAGTATTTCAAATTCTAACAGAATTGAACATACAGCAACATCAACAACGAGTTGTCAACTAATGGAAAATAAATATATAAATAGAATCTACCACTTAATGAAATATGAATTATGATTAAAATATGTAATTAATATGTCCTTAGGAAATAAACACAATTTTTATACCATTCTATATAAATATCGAATGGTACCGGCAGGCTTCAAGCTTTAAAAGTTTAAGTGCAAAGCCTATTTGTTTTCAACATCCCACAAATAGTGTCCTTGTATCCCACCCAAGTTTATTTATCTTTGGTGGCGACGGGGTAAAGTTCACTCGTGCAATCCGTAAGCCGGAGTCCTGCCCGGGAGGGATTTCATAACATTGATTTGTGTTCTCGTTTAATTTTTCATGCTGCAGACCCAAGTAAAATGGCTAAACTGTCGTTTCCTTACGAAAAAGATGAATAAGTATTTAAACAGCAGGTGATCGTTAACTATTCTAAAGCCCTTGATAGCTTATAATACTTTTCATGCGGCTCCCTTTGGCCTGCGTTAAAAATTGGGAAATCTGCCGGGAATTAATCATCCCTTAAAAACATAAGAATGGTTCAGCAATTAGGGCCCAATTCGTCCCAGCCCAGTGCAAAGTTTTGTCATTGCCTCTATTTTTAGGAATGTTTCATTAAAATCCCAAGACACTGAAGCACTTGATACACAATTTCACAATTACAAAATTATTTCATTGCATATTAAGTGTTTTTTTTTGAAATTATACCAGAAATGCGCCATTTAGGCTGTATTTCAAGTCAATTGAAAGAAATCTTATTTTTTAAATAAATCACTTGGTAACATCCTCAATTTGGCTGGATGTTTGTTGAAAAGTATCATTTTACCATTTTTACCATTTAAGGAGAAGTTAAAATTTACATATAACATTTTGAACAAATAAATTGAGACCTGGAAAAGGTAGACAAACACTCTAAAGAGTTAGAAATCATAACGACCCAAGAGTGTTTTTATCATGTGATAAGAAATTTGGATAATAAGTTTCTCCAATTTGCTCGCAGCATTAAAATTTTAAAAATTTTGAATAATTTACCAGCTTTTTTTTCTGCACAAACCGTATCTTATGGATATTTATATACCTAAACAAAAGAAAAGAATGGTGATTCTCAAATGTAGGTGAAGAGAATGAAGTCAGATTGGATGGATATGACCAGGGTGTACACGATAAAATGGCTGTAATGTAATATATTTGGCTTACTCCAAAAGTGAATGCAAAAAAAACTTTTTCTGCGCCAATTGTACTAACCAATCGCAGTTACAGACAGCTTTTTAAAAGAGGGCTGGTCCAACTTGTAATATCTTCCTTTATATATTATATCTATCATACATTTATTACATGAAACATGCACAGACAATAAAATTTCTCTCACGAAATGCACTTAAAAATTAATCAAACACAAGCAAACAAAATACACTTCTCTTCAGGCTCGCACTTAATAGGCCATACACTTTTCACTTCCTTTTCTTTTGAGCCAATTCTTAAATCAAATCAGACACAACACAGCTTCAACAATAATCTCTCTTCCCTGACGAATGCTTGGTACCCCACACAGACACCTACTAGTTCACAAATAATGCCCTAATGCCCTTTCTTACGCACTTTCTTACTTTTGCGTCTCTACACCACCGCGTCTAGCACACAACTCCCCGATTCTCGCTCTCTGCTATTGTTTCCTTAATTACCAACGCTTCTGCCTATTGGCTTCGGCGTCACATATAAACATATGTTTACCTCCATTTTTACACATCGCATTGTTGATTTCGGCTGCTCAATTGCTATGTTACAAACGCCACCTAGATACAGGCCGGAGCAATGAGGTATACCTCAATGGGCCGGAGCGCTCGGGAGTGACGTCATCAGCAGGAGGACTATCAGCCTCCTGCTGAAAGTGTGTGGCAGGGGGAGAATCGCACCAAACATGCACTTCATATCATGCATAAAAAAGTATTAGTAATAATATACTAGTCTAAAAATCAATTTTCAAGTGATATGTCTAGCATACGAAACTCCCTGCGATCCGAAAAAAAAATCCAAAATGGGTTCGTCGAAATAAATCTGTTTCTATCCTATCTTCAAGATTCAAAATTTTCTTTGTTCGTCGCAAAATTATGTATATGAATAGCTGTCAATATATCCAACAGCATAAATAAGAGTGTATCAATGGATAGCATAGGTAATAGCATATTGGTACAAGGACTTTAAGCTAACTCAGCTAACATCATGTTTTTGACTGCTAGCTTTGTTATTTTTATGTTTTTTTCAAATTGTGAAGTTTAGACTAGAATATAATTATTGATCCTTTTTATGAATGATATGTATTATATATTTGTTGTAAATTCACTCCCAGCCATACACCTTTATGGTGGCTACCAGAGTAGGGATTGTGTAGATGTATCTTCAACTGGGTCCCAAAACGTAGCGTTTAGTAATTTACATGTAATAAATGATGAAAGAAACACCTGTTAACCTGATGGTTTATTTACTTTCTGTGGTGGGTGTGGCCCGAGTTGAATTTATTATCCCTTAGATCACCTCATTTGAGGAGTAAGAGGAAGAAGCATAAGCAATGGCTAGGAAAATAAAGGGTCATAGCAACTTCTCTTTTCGAATTCCGAATAAAGCTCTCATCTCAAATTGTCAAAATAGTTCAACCCAACGGTTTTGACCAGGTATTTCGAAAAATTTATTTATAAGTGAATATTTTAGTTAAAGGTACTTCTTTCATCATTTATTACTTGTAAATTACTCAACGCTACGTTTTGGGACCCGGTTGAAGATACATCTGCACAATCCCTACTCTGGTAGCCACCATAAAGGTGTATGGCTGGGAGTGAATTTACAACAAATATACAATACATATCATTCATAAAAAGGATCAGTAACTATATTCTAGTCTAAACTTCACAATTCGAAAAAACATAAAAATAAAGCTAGCAGTCAAAAACATGATGTTAGCTGGGTTAGCCTAAAGTTCTTATACCAAACTGCAACTACCTATGCTATCCATTGGTACACTCGTATTTATGCTGTTGGATATATTGACAGCTATTCATATACATAATTTTGCGAGGAAAGAAGGAAATTTTGAATCTTGAAGATAGGATAGAAACAGATTTATTTCGACGAACCCATTTTGGATTTTTTTTCGGTTCGCTGGGAGTTTCGCATGCTAGACATATCACTTGAAAAATTGAAGTTTAGACTAGTATATTATTACTAATCCTTTTTTATGCACGATATGAAATGCATGTTTGATGAGATTCTACCCCTGCCACACACCTTTATGGTGGCTTGCAGAGCATTATGTAGATACAAATATAGATCAACGTGAAATTCATGTTCGAAATCAATTCTAAGAGGTATTATATATCATACATAAAAAGGATTCGTTATTATATTCTAGTCTACATGTCACAATTTAAAAAACAGGTAAAAAGAGAAAAGCAATCATCCCAAAATATGCTGTTATTTGGGTTACATTAAATTCCTCATACTAGCATTCAACTACCTATGCTAACGATTGATACACTCGTATTTGTTCTAATGGGTATATTTTCAGCTATTCATATCCCTAATTTTAGAAGGGAAAAAGGACATTTTGAATCTGTCAGTTCCGCAATCAATTTCTCTAATTTTATGATCATGGTCCAGTCTACCATAAAAAGTTGGGGTTCGCAAAATATTTTTAACGTCATCAGTGAAAATATTGTCTTGGAATTTATTTAAGAGATTGTCTAAATTTCAACCTAGGGTATGACAATGCTCTATCATCTGATAGACTGGTTACACTAATATAGTTATCATACCGTCCCTTAAGAAGATAGCCGATCTTTGCTGCACACGTTCAAATTCATTAGTTCACTCCATTTCATAAGGATTCCATACACTGGCAGCGTATTCCAAATGAGGTCGTAAAAGGGAAAAGTAGCTCTCATATCTCTCGTAATTCTATAATTATCGTCACATTTGCCCAGTATTATTTTGATGAATCCCAGTTTACGATTAGCTTGACCTATAACTTATCGTATGTGTTTGCCGCATGAAAGATTATGTGTCAGTTTTATTCCATGATATTTCATAGATTCCAAGTTTGTCAATTATTTTTCCGTATGCTGTAAGAGATGTTATTCCGTATGTTGTTGATCCCTGATGCCTAGAATCTCCGTCATCGATTGTGACATTTTGAGCCAAAATCGTTTATCCATATCACGCGAAGTTGGAAATTAAACCCAGAAACAGCCCTTAACTTCCTGAACCCCGACGTTCAACGGAAGTCCGAACAGGATGTAATTAGATAAGGGATGCAATTGACTATTACCGGTTAAGACCTGGCGTTATTTTGGAAATTCTAAATTGAACCTCCTGCCTTAATATTTAAGATAACATATGCAATTTAATGAATTACAATAAGTTACTTGAAGCGAGAAGTTTGAATAAACTTCTTGCATTGTAAACGGTTACACATAAATTGTAGCATGGAACAGTAAGCGAGCACATTTACCTTTCTTTTCCTCTCTCTTAGAGAACTGATATTAACTTTGGCAAAAAGATCACTTGCTTCGTAGAAACCTCGGTGCAAACGGTAACAGAAATCGTTACGTGAATTTCTTCGGAAAGGATATCCAATTGTTCTGTGAGGGAAGGAAATGTATTTGGAGGCTAATCATCAGAAGATTATCAAGGAAAAATTATATTTAGACGGTAACGAGAACTTATAAAAGAGTTAAATTAGCCTACAATTTGTACAGGGTTTCTGAAAGTACACACAAGAAGCAGCAGAAGTTCCAACCCCAGATTACTTGGACATTAGTACTATGGAAGCTATTATAATGCATTTAACGGTCACATACGGGGTGGAAAAAGAGGATTTATAAATGTTTGCACAGAAAATTGGGGTTCGGATCCTGAACTTGGGAAGTTTTATGAGGTGTGCAAGTATTATTATCGCTCAAGCCAGTGCACTATCCAGCATGGGCAGCTCGCTTAAACTTCTATTCGGAGACTCATGTGATGAATGGTATATTAACTCATACCTCCCAATTTCGCTTTTAAGGTACCATCTCCTTGATATTAAATCGAGAGAGTTATCAAAAATTTCAAAGAGAGGTGTTTTGGAGTTAATATCCACGGAGAAACAATCAACATGCTACGACAGGCTGATGACATAGCACTCATAGCAGAGAAAACATTCTAAAAACCATGTATAGGACAATTTCCAGATAGCAGCTAACGATCAATAACAAGAGGGCTAAGTTAACAAGAGGCTATAACAATAACAAGAGGCTATGCAGCATGAGAGAAGAGGCCAAAACTAGGAAACTAGGTTTAACTAGGAAAACGAAAATGTAGGAGGTGAAAGAGTTCTGTTACCTAGGAAGCCGAGTAACCGACGATGGACGAAACAAGAAAGAAATAGTGGGTAGAATAGCTCAGGCAAAGAAGGATACGAAGAATCTACTTAAAGTTGGAAATACAAGCGAAGAAGTAAGAAAACGATTCGTCAAAACGTGCATTTATAACATGTTTCTTTACGGCAGTGTGGCATGGGCGATTACAGCAGCGGAGAAGTCAAGAAAGGAAACATTTGAGTTGTGATGATACAGAAAAATGATGAAGATTAAATGGATCGACCGAGTTAGTAATGAGGAAGTCTTAAGAAGAGCGGGAGAAAAGACAAGTATTCTGAATACCCTAAGAAGAAGACGAGACAGAGACAGGCCACATTGTGAGACAAGACGACTTGATGAAGACAATTGTTGCAGGGATAGTGGACAGGAAGAACGGCAGAGGAAGGCCTCGTTTGAGATACATAAAACAAGTGGCGAAGGATGTGAAAGAGAGCAAATAGATAAACATGAAGAGATAAGCTGATAAGATAAGTGAGTGGAGAGCTGCGTCAAACCAATCTCAGGATTGCTGACTGATGATGACAGTAAAATAGCGTTCTACTATACTTATTTTTTGGTGCAAAATAGAAAGAACTACTTCGACAGTGTTCTCTTTCTCATCATTATTGAGAGATTTCATTCTAGCTAATTTATCAAATTTTTGTTGAACTTATAAATTTAACTTGAGGTAAATGGTGTTTTTCATTTTAAAATAATAACCCCTAGTCTTGCAGCCCTAGAAATGGACGATTCGCATCTCCTTGAGTACGAATGGTTGGCCTAAAAGTCGATAGTTAATAGCTTTGAATTCACGATTAGATATATCCTTAATAATATGAGTACCTAAAAACCAAGTCTACCATTACAAAAAGCAAATAATCATTGCTTTGAAGCAACAGTAGCATCAAGCCTTGGTAATGGCATTGGAATGAATATTTTCTTATCTTATTTTCAATGGGCTGGGAACTCCGAAACCACAGTCGAGCATGATTAGCTTCGCCATGAGTAGAAAAGGAGTGGACTGGTCAAGCATTAAGGCCCATAAAGCTGAAATGAATATGGAAGGAGGCAGTGGCGTGCACGTGACAGGAGCTAGCGGGAGAAAGAAAGGCGCAGGGAACACGAAAGCGAACAATCTTTCAACGAGAATGAGCAGCAATCAAAACCCTGTAAAAATTCGAGCCGTAAAATAATAGTGAAGAGGCCTTTGCCCTCCGCTTGGAGAGGGGAACACGAACGGGGGAGTTGGCGCGAGAAGAAGAAGAAAAGGAGTTGGAAAGGAGTAATCCCGAGAGACTCTTTTACGACGCATTGATTTTTTCTAGAATCAAGAGCAACAGACGCTTGGGAATACGAATTAAAAATAATATCCTCACCGAGCACAGTGGCAAGACGGAGAAATGAGGGAGAGGGACATTTCGTGAATTTAGCGACCGAAAGGTGAAAATATTTACGAATAAAGTCGACCCAGAATTAAATGGGAATAACATTAGGCTCAGGTATTAAAAGCCATTGCCAAGCCAGCCGATTCCTTTGTGTTTGTGGCCGGGTGGACGACAACCCTCTCACGAAATTGCTCAAAATCAGGGCGTGGGTATCTGTTATTATGGGCGAATCGATTAGGCAAGGTGGTCGGCCAAAAATACACAGCTCACCTCTCGTATTTTTCACCGCACGGCACACTTCCAACTCTTTCGTCTACCCCTTTCGCCATCCGACACAACATCTGCATATCTACATCTGCTCCTATCTTTATATTTCCCCAAAAGTACTCCTTTTTCTTCTTCTGTCATGCTCCACCCCAGCAACAAAAAAGGATCCCCTGATTGACCTCATATACTTCCTCAAGTTCATCTATCCACTTTGTATAGCTTCCAAGCACATCCCGCATTAAAATTAAAAAGGACAGTGGCCTGTAGAAAATAAATTTACCCCGGATTAGGGAGGAACACGATGGGCAGTTTCAGAGCTGCTTTAAAACACTCCACTAAAACCGCCTTTCTCGACTCCACACATAATAGAATTCGTAAAAGGACTTATCGTGATTTAATTCAATAATGAGCAACATATACATTTTCGATATTTACCTGACAAAATTGCATACTCTTTCGGGTAGATAATTTGAAAATAGATAATTGATAAATTATCAGCTGATCCTAATCAAAATTTGATTTTCATGGAAGAAACAAATATTATTTTACTGATAAAAGGCCAACATCTCCGTCGGAAAAGGTACTTTCCGGCGTCCTTCTTACTATCCCTGGATTCAGGTGCTATTATGTTTCCAAAATATTCACTGTCAGATCTAGTAACGCAATCATTTTAGTCACAACGGTGGGAGCTTTGATCTGGACGACAAGAAGACATGTTTCAAATTTTTTCAGAAATATTCACCTTCCCTTGAACTGTTAAAAACTACTGCCGCGTACATTCTACGCGTGTTAGGTTAACTTATATAACTTTGTATCGCAAAACACTGATAATAAATAAACTATCCATCCCAAAACCTGATTCTTAATTGTTAATGCGTTCAATGTTTCTGCTGTAACAAGTTGTAAAAAGCAAGATATCCTCAAGACCTAACTAGAAACTCCCTCAGACTGGGTGAAATACAGAAAACACTTGCAGGAAACACAGGTCAACACAATGTTTCCCCGTCGCCAACCTGTTATGCATCATAATTATTTCACTATAGCAGCCAGTAGAGAGTGGAAAAACCCTAAGTTTAATACAAGAGACGCAACATCACAGCCAATATTCGAAAGCAGAGGACTCAGACTTATCTCAGTAAGCAAAAGATTCAACAGGGTGGAATATTTGGTGCACATATAAGCCATAGTATTCCCCATGAGTATAGAGAAATTATGAATCAGAATCTTCCATAGCACATCTAGTGCAACAAACGCGATTGTAAATAAACTTGATATTTGCCATTATTATGCCCATTATGTATATGTATTCTTTTTTTCTATAAATATCCTTTAACTTTTCAATTTAGTATCACTGAGCGGGATTCGTAAATTTTTCCCATCCCCTTCCTTTATGAGCGCTTCCTAGAGTGAGTTTTTTTAGAAGGATATCTTTCTCGTATCTTTACCTTTTTTTCACTTTTGAATACATCTTTTCAAGCATATTTAAAAACCCTTTTCGCTTCTGTATGGTTTTTAAGTTGCGTAATATCATTTATCGTTAGCTCATTTTATATCCAATCACTGTAAATATTGGAATCCTTTTTATGAATTTTTTATTTGATTAATTAACACATATTTCCGTATTTGCTGTTTTTATGACCTTTGCATTAAATGTTGATGCCGTTTAAGTCAGAATAAGGCACAATTCGCCCCAAAATTAAAGCAATTTATTATTATTATTATTTTGCAAATATTCCGGTAATTTTTCATTAACTGCTACAACTAAGGCTTAAACAGTGAGTGGACAATTCGAGGTTAATTGAAGAGTACAACGAGGAGAGGTTCGTCTGGATGTAATTATTTGTTCAAGGGAACAAAAATTCCGTTTTTATACGTAAATTCTCAGGTCACCGTGCCCTGCAGAGGAAATCCCCTATTTAAATTTTGTTTACAGAGTAGGCTTCGGTAAACATGTGGGACGAATTCATTTACAACACAAAAAAATAGTTTTTTTTACATATTTTTGATCCCAATGGCCCTGCCGTTGTTCCCTCAGGGTTGATCAGTTTTACGGTTAGTTCTAATATTTCCATTTCCTTTGCTCACAACAGAGAGCGCAGTTATATAAAGAGAAGGTCAAATTTGTAACTTCCACCTTTTACTTGAAGAGCACAACATGTTTCAGGTGTTGCACAATCTACGAGAGCACTAATGAATTGTTAGAGCGGTCCCCATTTGCTGATTGGGCAATCAGTGTATTGAGACCGCAGAGGAAAGTATTGTTGTACATGTTTTCCTGGTGGCATGGCTATGGGTTTCAGTTTGGGGGGTGGGGGGGAGTCTGAGGTTATATCAGTATTTTCGAAAGTAGAAGACAGTGAAAAGGTTGATGGCAGGAGAAAAGTAAGGTTTAAGACGCTAGTTTGTGGGTAGAAATACCGCTGATAAATAATTCATAAGTTTTCATAGTTTAATTTTACCGTGTTTCATTGTGGCTAGGCTACTTAGGGTTTGTATTGAGTCATTTATAATTAATTTGCAAAACCTTGCAGAAAGTATAAGCCAAACGAAAGCCACTGCTCAAGTTTGATATACAAAGCTATATATAGCCAGGTGTGTTACTCTCCAATAATTATAAGAGCGGAAATGTGATTGATATTCTTAAAATATTTTCGGATAATTTTAATTATCAATCTAAACTGTCTGAGCAAACGGCTAGGATGTTTATTTATCGTATTGTGCTTACTGTGGACTTTTTATAACTGATGACGCGAAAAAAGATCCTTGATTGTGTCTCCGAAGATTCATGGAAAATTTCAGGGCACTATAATAACATTCATCGTGACAATATTTATACGTAGCAGTGTATTCTACAGCCATTGCTTCTTATCATTTTATCCTCATGTCGGGAAATGAGCTACAGAGGCACAATAATATGGGAATCCACATTATAGTGAGGAGAGTGATTTTTTAGACCCTTCCTTCTGAGGACAAATTCCCTTCGGCCAAGTGCCCCTCTACTCTTATTGTTAGCCAAGGCATTGGAACCACACCCTCATCTATAATTACCAAAAATATATAGATCAACTTAGTGCAGCGGCCCAAGTCCTAAATCTTTCGTTACTTTCCGAATAAATATTGACGTTTTCGTTACCAACGAAAGAAACGTCAACGAAAACGTCATATTTTGTTATCAACGTGGATAAGCGAATAACTTGAAACGAATGACGTTATCATAACGACAAATTTCATTCGTTGTTGCGTAACGAAATATTCAAGACTTGGGCCCCAGGTATTCTGAAAAGCGTTTCAGCTATGATATTATGTGTGACGAGTTATCTCCGCTACTTTGAGGGAATCATGCTAAACTCCTCAGTGACGGATGACGCTGTCTCAGGAACCGTAAATGGGAAGCCAACTCCGCTCTGGGAGTCGTTTTTCAAGGACTCCCAGACGATTCCTTCGGGAACTGTTTGCCTCTCAAGTTCACTGCCACGACGGTTGGGGCTTTCCAGAAATATGCGCTACGCAACCCGCTCCCAAAATCAAGCGGAACCCTCGCCGGAGACAACATCACTGGAAACCCCTTGATGACGAGGCAAGGGTCGCGCCGACTCAGGGGTAACCTGAAAGCACTTCAGGGTCAATTTCAAGGGCAAGTAGCTTATTCACGCACGTCAGCACTCGCCGTTGAGTTTAATGAGCATCTCCTTTTTGAGTTACCTAAATACAGTTACATTTATGACTCACGGAAAAGCATGACTACACTAACTGAACAATAAAACATAATCATTTATATCTTCATCTTCATTAGCATAACTGATGTCAAAAATAGTGTAGTCAATTGAAATGGAATAAGCAAAAAGTGTATCATATGACCATATATCCTGCAATTGAAATATTCAACCACGATTTGAGCTATCCGCTAACTTACTTGCACAGCAACAGCTCACGATATGAATCTCGAATAGAAAGAGAGAGTTAAACGAATGTGTTTGGTTTAGCGAGTGACACAGATAGTAAATTTAAAATGTTTTTATTATTTTTATCGCTATTCTACTTTCATATATTATACCAGTATATCAGTACCTTAAACGATTGAATTTCCACCACTAATATGTTATCAATAAAGTGTCACAACATTTACTGATGAAATAAAATGTGATAGAGACCAAGATTTTTACTGAACCTTTGATATCAAAGGGAGGTCATTTTTTAAACAAGCATATTTTGGTTGCCAACTTGGTAGATTCAATAATGAGTTTTGCTAAAGCGACGAGTACTTATCCTTGTTTTTTTTAATTTCATCGTTGATTATTAAAACTTATACGGCTCCGAGTACGCTTAAAAGACATATCTTGATTTTTGTTGGCATTAAGACAAATTTCTTCAGTCTGTATTACAAGACGATTAATTAACGACAATTTTTTCCACTTTTTTATTAATAAAAGAAAATACTTTACGTAATTTTTAAATCGAGAGGCTTAAAATATGCACTTTATAAACTTTTGATCAAGATATTTAAAAAAAATAGGAAACTACCCTATTGAATCCAAGGCCAATTCATTGTGTTTCCTTCAGGTATTATTAATAATGCAGACTCCTCTGAAGTTCACCTTCCCAATGAATAGGGTCATTCGTCAATCACACGAGTCAGGCCTTGGCGCTTCTTTAACGACCACCGCTTCTTGGACCACCGCTTCTTGGACGGCGCTTCTTGGCGCCTTGCTTCTTCCACGACCACCGAAACGTTCTCCGAATTCTTCTCTATGCTGAATTTAAGGCTATTTTTTTTGCTAGGTTCGTGACTAAATTTAGGCTCCCATGAATTTCTGTGATACTATTTCTGTGATTCCATAAGTGTCTGCTTCAGGAGTGAGACGATCCTTGGGTGAAATAATGGTCCCTCTTCCTCACGAAACAAGGGAAGAAAGGACGAAATTCGCGCTCGAAATAGCCCTTTCCCTTTTCGCTCACTAACGAAAATAGGAGATCGGAGGATAAGGCAGGGAGGGACGTCGGTGCGTCTGCACTGGAGAGGGGTGCGGGGGCGTTAATGAGGGAAACGCGGACGTTGCGTCCGGTGACGTCACGGGACAGAGTGGTCACGTGAAGCCAGAGCTCGGCGGAAGGGCACCCTCACCTCTTGGATGCCAGAAGGTCACCCGGAGTATTTTTGTTTTTAAGTATTTCGAATCCAGAGGAAAGAGATAAGAATTTTATTATCCACCGCACGTTACAATACCTATTCATTGACTCCAAGCTTGAAAGATCGGACTTCCGCGGCAATAAAGAATATTAAAAACAGACAGACCACCATATGTTCCTTAATTTCAATTGAATAGGCCAACATCTTGGCGAACGATCAATTATGAAAAAGGCAATTTCAGCGCATGAAAATTCACAGTTATTCATGCGACATGCTGACTGTGGATGCGATATGTTGATGATGGTAATAATACGTGGTGGAAATCAATAAATAGAAGTCATATTAGCGCCGATACTACGTACTTCACATCACTTCAAATGGTGTCTGCAACCGAGATGGATTCTGCACGGTGAAGGGGGTCCGTGCCGATTGAGAGCAAAATGGGCAGAAAAGCAAAATATTAACTGCTGAGTCGGTGGTACGAAGTATTATTTTTTTAAATAGTTCTTCCAGAAAATAAAATTATGTTAAAATAAAAATACCTTCATGTTGATTTTTAAATTTAGTTTCATAAAAACCTTTATGATTGTTTTCGAGTGAATTAAATTGGAAAAGTCCATTCATAAAGGCTCATTTTATGCGGATTAACTGTTGTCACTTTATAATCATGTAATAACTGGTTATGTATCGGCACCATAATAGCCACCACTCTCTATAGCCTCCTATATACAGGGTGCAGCAGAATGACCTCCCCGATTTAAGAACATTGTCGCCAGGGGCAGGGGTTGGCGCTTATGTATAAAGACAGCTCTGCTCATGCAATTTACAGTTTACAGCATGGTGTGGTAGGGAATACAGCGTGCTTTCATGGTGGTGGAATTTATTTAAAATGGCGGATCGCTGATTTCGACACAGCGTGCCTTTCGTGTTCGCTTTTCGCTCGCTCAACATGATCCCGTTCCTGATAAAAAAACAATCCGCAATTGCGTGTCAAACTTTAGACAGACAGGTATTGCGTTAAAAATGACATCTACTGGCCGTCTTCAGACTTCAACAGGACCGGAAAATGTTGCTACTGTGAGAGCTTCGGTCTAACTGTCTCCACGGCGTTCTGCACAGAAACAAGCGGCTGCCCTACAGCTATCGGACCGAAGTATTCGGAGAATTCTGCACCGAGAATTCAAAATGCACCCGTACAAAGTTTCAGTCGCACAAGAACTGAGTGAACAAGTTTGTGAAACCCGTAGTGTGGTGTGCCGTTTTTGAGTTTGGTTTGTGTGGGGTCCGTAATTTTTTTTAAGAGAATGGTGTTACTGTAACGGTTACGCCCACTCGATATTGTGAACTTACCGAGAACTTTCTCGGGCTTAGATTGGGTGATCTTTTGCATGAACATGGAAAGGGACATGTGTGGTTCCAACAAGATGGTGCGACATCCCACACCTCTCGTCAATCCCTCGGAATTCTGAGAAAAATGTTTCCCGGGCGCCTTATTTTCTCGCGTGGTGACATAGGGTGGCCCCCTCGGTCTCCAGATTTGTCCCTGTGCGATTTCTTTCTGTGGGACTACTTGAAATCCAAGGTATACCAACATCGTTCTCAAACTCTGGAATCCCTTAGGGAGGCAATAACTCAAGAAGTTGCTGCTTTTCCACCCGAAATGACCCGAAATGACCCACAGGGTCATGGAAAACTACTGGGAGAGACTTAATCAGTGTATTGCCAATAAGGTCAACAATTAAATGACGCCATTTTTGAAATTAATTAATCTAAAAATTCATTGTGTGCACTATTTAGAAAGATACACATTCTTCTTGTATCTTTCTTCGTTTGGTTTTTATTTGCATCCCATATCGGGGAGGTCATTCTGCCGCACCCTGTACAATGTTTTCATTTAATACTAAATTTGTAAGGCGGAAATGTTATATTTTTCAGTCTAATTCCCACTTTCGCAGTTTTTCTGCGAAAAAATAGCCATTTTAAATATGAAAATAGGACGCTAGTACTACCGCATTCAGTACTGAGTCAGAATCTGTGAGACAGGGTGCATAGGTATGACAGTGAAAATGCGGAAAATATTTTTGAAAAATATATTCAAGACAAATAATTGTAATATCACATGGAAAAATAGGAGATAACATGGCAAAAATAAACAGGACAAAATATTTTCCCTTGAAATCTCTATAATTGAAAGGAAGGGTACAAGGATGGGAATGGAAAGTAAAGGAGGAAGGGTGGAGAGAAAGCCCGGCGTCGACATTAGCCTGCTCTTAACGAAAAGGCGCCAAGGGGACAACGGCATAACGTCCCATCCGATGGACGGAGTACTGGACCCGAATGTTATCCACAACGGGGCCGTATTACCAATGAAATATACCTTCTACTGCCGGGATTCGAGCCCCAGCCCTCCTGGTGAGACACCAGTACTCAAACCACCGCACAAATCCGGGCTGCCGGAACGTTTTCGTTTTTACATAGAATGTGCAATTCATGCGTGCATTAATGCTTCTCTTTCATATTAAGTAAGAAAAAATGAAAACGATACGTTCCAATAACGTTCAGGATAATTTAAGGCCATTCTATACTTCTCTATCAAGGGAGGGAGTGTAGTACACTCTTGGTGAATCGCTCCAGCTATCCTCTCAGTCAGGATGTGCCCTTCATTTCCCTGAACTTCCTACTTTACCACTTCCTTGTAGATGTCTCCCCTCACGCAAAGACGTCCCACAATGCATTGCGCACGTTCTGATGGCCCCGGATCGTTTTACTTTCGCTCCTATCACTCCGTTTCCTTCCTTCAGTGTTCCCGCATTCATAGAAGCTATGGAAGGCTCGGCTCCAATTCAAACCGAGTGGAATAGGAGCCCATTTTGAGAGACGTAGCTGAAGAAAAAGCAGAGGTAGTTTCTTTTTACGATCGGAGCGATTGGAGATTTTTAAGACACAGGTGAAGAGGAGAATGGGGAATGAAAACTGTAAGAAGAGGAGGAGGAATGTAAAGGGTCTGTAGATGGTGGCAGAGGAAAGGAAGCAGGTCGGAGAAATTTAAGACGGTAATAAACGAGGAAGAGGTGCGTTTTGAGAGGCAAAGGAATATTGAAGAGGTGAACAAAGGCGAGAGTATGAATTAAGGACAAAGAAGGAGAAAGGATGTATGTTCTAGATGGCATCTTGGTAGGCAGAATATGTGAATAGTTAAAGAGGCGTTTAATTCATGAAACACGGAATAATTACGAAGTTAGGTGGCAGAGAACCTACACAGGGGGATACTAGCGGTAGGGGATATACATAAGCTCACCAATGCCGTTGGAACACTTATGATAATATCAGAATAACACACGTCAAGATGGTTTTTAAGCCAATTTATGAAAACAAATGGAGAGTTCTTACTGCATAGAAAATTGTACTCGGACATTATTCCCTATCCGTATTCGCAATTTAATTTCCATCAAAAGGAGGAAAAGCTTTCTTGTAATGCTAAAACTACATTAAAAATCACAGAGTATTATGTTAAATAATGATACAGTTGGAGAGATAAATGGCCAAGTAGAGAGATTCACACACAATAAAAATATACAAAAGTTTAAATTAAATAAGGCAACTTGAGGAGGAAGGGAATGTAGATATTGACATGACAGTAGTAAAAGATGGCATCAAAATTTTGCTAAACTCAACGCTTTCAAAAACTCGGGTAAAATTTGTTTTCCCTATCGTAATTCTATCTTGGTGTAAAGTCCCAATATTAATACAATTGGTTGAAATATTTATTAGAAACGTCTTTCAATAAGTACTATGCAAATCCCTTTCTATTCAAAATTACTCGTAATGAGAGAGAATAGGTTTTGCTGGGAGAAATTAGGATACAAGGGTGCCGATGCCAGCCAGTTATGAGCCTAAAAGAGATATTCCCTCTTGGGGCAAGGACATTGGGAATAAAATGTAGGAAAAACATGTGAAATCTGCAAAGGACTAATTAAGAAAGTTCTGGAAAGAAAATGTCTAAATACACTGTAGCCCTAAAGATAGTTTTTTGAGTAGGAAGGATAAGGATATAGATTGGGGATGATTTATATTTAAGAAGCCTTTGTATCTCTTGAGAGCTAGTGGTCTTATTTCAACTGGCTTGAGCGGAATGATGTCGCACGGATAATATTTATTCAATTGTACGTTATTTACTGAGCAATCAGGTGCTATAGAAATCAAAATATTTCCTTTGGATCAAAAAATGAGCAATCGATTCAGAGATATCTCATTAACAAATCGCCAAATGAAAACGGATTGATGAAATGTGGTCAGCTATTTCATATGCCTTGGCCAGTGGACCTCTCGATTAATATGCATGCTATTATCACGAGACTGAATCGCATGGTGAGCGAAAAAGCGTGCCTACTCTCAGTAAAGTTTCCCCAAAGGATCGATTCCCGATACGCAGAACTGTCACTCGCTCCAAAATTAAGATAACGCGCTATTTTATTCACTCCCTTCTTCGCGGTCGAAACTTACCCACCGTTGAGTATTCCCTCAAGTTTGCTGGAGCATGTGATATTCGATTGCCACCAGGAATAAGCGGAGAAAGGGTTGGTTGGCTTAGACAGTACTCGTCCCTTTTGGGCTCCTCCTCTCCCTTTCTTGGGGACTCACTTTTGGGCTCATACCTGGCATCGGCACCCTTGTATCCTAATTTCTCCAAAAAACCTTGTCTATCATTACGAGGAATTTTGAATTGAAAGTAATTTGCATAATATTTATGGAAAGTTGTTTCTAATAAATGTTTGGACCAAATGCATAAATTTTGGCGCTTTACACCAAGATAGAATTACGATAGGGCAAAAATAATTTTAACCCATGTTTTTGAATGTGTTGACTTTAGAAAAATTTTTACTTCATATTTTTCTATTGACATAAGTCGACTAACCCTTAACGACTGGCTTAATCCAATAGGTTAGAGCTTTGCACCCCGGAGAGGAAAATATCCTGAGGTTGAAGCCAGGGAAACTCTTTCAGCCATCCCTACTTAAAACCATCAGGAAAAGAGACTTTCTCTGTACATGTATTGAGATTTCTTAAATACCTTAATCAATGGTGAAAATTCAATAGGATCGCATGGAAAGTATTTGTCCCCATCCTTCAAAAGCAGGAATATCATTCGTTGCTTTAGTCTTAGTACTGTGTGAGCTGTGAATTGTATTACAGGGTATTGCTTAGCTCTTATTTAAATGCCTTGTACATGCCGAATGAAGGATAATGAGAATAAAATATAGGGATAGAAAATGAAAGCTTAGAACAAAAATACGAGGAAATGGAGTCGGAATTAGATATGAAAGTTTGCACATGGTCAGGGAATGCAAAATAGAAAAGGAGAGAAGATATTACGAGATACGAAGGCAGGGAACGCAGTGGGACTAGATAATCCCGTGCGCGGTAAATATAAGGAATCAAATTTGGCAGAAGATAAAATGATAACCCCTAATATCTACGCTGGAATAGATGAAAACGAAGGAAAGCGTAAACGACACAAGCCCCTATATTTCATGCGATGAACGTAGCGCTAAACATTCAACTTGGAGGAATGAAAAAAAGGCAATGCTAGGGGAGGATCAGAATCAGTTTTGTCAGTGGAGGATATCTCGTGACGGGAATGGTAGTGAGAAAATATGCTTAGAATATAATTAAGATAATTTTCACATATTCATTACTTCAAGATGGGTTTTCGGGACAGTATGGAGTAAAAAATCACTTGAGGACATTAGTGACAGAACATTATTCAAGGAAAAAAAGACAACTTTTAAGAAATATATTGAAGGATAAGAACTGGAGTAGCAAAAATATTTTAGTCTACCCTTGAACAGAAGGCTTAAGAAAAACTAGCCAAACTGGTGTTTGTAAAGAGAATTTCCTCGACAATGAGTAAATTAGTAGCATAAAAACTCAAACGACCTTTCCTTTAGCTTTTTAAGTTGGCTTCGTGAGTTCCTGACCTTGATGAGAGACCGTTAAGAATTTAGAATTGAGGGTTTCAGAGGAAAAGAACAAAACTTGGAAATTAAAGATGGAGATTGAAAAGAGTTTGTTTTCTTCTGAAACAAGAAGGTACATCAGGAAGAAATGGTCCGAAAAAAGAAACGAGCAAAAAATTTTAGTTTAGGGCAGGAGAGACTTTATATAGAGAATATATTGCAGGAATATTCAAAGGATAAGAGGACGTAAGTGGTCAAAGCAGGTTAAAAGCAAGTAGGTTGTGTTTTCAATTAAGTAGTAGAGGAGAGAGTTCAGATTCAGTGGGAAAGAATGAGGAATAAAATACAATGTGTATAGTAAGTGTAGGCTGTTTGAATTCAATGATGAGAAAATTACAGTATGCGGAGCTGAATGAGGAATAAAATTAGAACAGAGGATATCCGTCATCAGGGAGCATACGGTAGTGTTTAGCTCACATCTATGCACATCATCGCGGGTAAAATAATTGTAATTATTCTACTTCTGGATAAATACGAAATACCTACCATAAATTCACTCGCTAGAGTAAAAGAATATTTATTTTACAAAAGGAGAAATAATACTGTCATTTATAATACTTATTAACAATCAAATTTCTAGATTTCCAACTGGAGAAGGAAAAGGGATAATGCTGACTGTGTTAGGTACCAAAAGGACTTCAATTTTTATATTCAACTGCCATGAGTGCTAAGCACTTATCTTGGCGTTAACATCCAACATCATTTCCTCCAAAGGGATCGGATTGCAGAGTACTGGCCTTTCACCCCGAAGACCCGAGTTCAAATCCCGATAATGGTGGATTTTTCACATTGGTACCGCTCCCTATTTGAGTGCCTTGTGGAGAGCACTTCGAGTCCAATACTCCGTCCGTCAGATGGGACGCTAAGCTGTGATTCCCTTGGCACCTTTCATTTAGAGCAGATTAATGCCGACCCTGGGTTTCCCTCCCCCCTTCCTCCGTTCCCTCTACACACCTATCATTAAGCAGTTACCCACCTATCCCCTCTGGTGAAAATTAACTCAGTTGTCGGATGCCTCCCACAAATAACAAACAAACAGTTCCCCCGACGTATTAACGAGGGATGGAATGGCAAAATAAAGAACAATGATATGAGGTCAGATATAAAGGTATTCAAGGACTGAGGCTCTATGATTGCGCCACGGCTGTAGGTTTCCATTAAGATCGCTGCTAGCAAAGGTTAAATATTATTTACTAAACGCGATTACCTACTATCTTTTTTAATCATTTCCTTGAAACGACTGAGAGCGTTCAAACCCATAGCAACAGCTCGGAAGAGTACACAGCTACGTTGCTATGCCGTAATATGCGTGTACTCAGGGCAAGATGGCAGCAATTCGCCAAACATCAGAGAAGCGCCTCGCGTGCCTTTCCGCCTCCTTTGCGAAAAACTCCTCCGGAACACAAACACTCATTCGGAGGCCGCCGGGGCATAAAGAGAAGCATTAACGGCGCGGAGCCCTTGCGTGGCAAATTACGGCTCTCCTCGGCAGTAGTTACGACCAAAGGCGCAACGAGCGCAGTATCGCTTCTTGGGAAGGCTTCTGCTGCTTTCAAGGAGAGAACCTCGTCTCGGCTCTGACCCGAGTAACAAGCGGGAGAATAAGAGA
This sequence comes from Platycnemis pennipes, assembly GCA_933228895.1. Taxonomy (NCBI): domain Eukaryota; kingdom Metazoa; phylum Arthropoda; class Insecta; order Odonata; family Platycnemididae; genus Platycnemis; species Platycnemis pennipes. The sequence continues at coordinate 18,219,168 of OW121856.1, forward strand.
GGCATTCCGGCCCGAATTTTCCTCCCACTGTTAAAACTATGGAAAGGATTATTCCTTGCTCTCTCTCTTTACTTCTGCGTGAACCAGGGGAGTACGTCTTGTCAAATGATTCCATTGACTCTCAGGAACAGAGAGGCTACACCCTGCCGGTGTATCCTTCGTCGTGCTTTTGCGATTTTTAGGCCCCTTTAAACATGGAAGCTGGCTTCTGTTGCAGTAGCGATAATATTACTTCCTGGGGCTCTACATCTACATCTACACAATACCCTGCAAGCAACCGTGAGGGTGTGTGGCAGGGGGCGAAGATCACCAAGCATGCACTACCGACATGCAAACAACCAACTATAGGGTCTCATGCAACTAGATTGTTAGTATCTATAGTATTTGAGGGATTAATACATGCATCATGCACTACAGACTACTCTAAAATATTTCCGCTACCTATCCCTTTGCTATGCTGCCTATTCTGTTCTCTTATAGTACAGGGGAAAGATGCCATTTTGAATCTATCATTACGACAATTTATCTCTCTAATCTTATTTATCTCGTCTAATTTAGCATAGTACGCTGGTGTTTTTAATATGTGCCTAACATCTACAGTAAAGCTATTCGTTTTAAATTCCTCTAATAGATTTAATCTGTGCCTTAACCTACGCTCTGATAATGACTCCCATCGTAATTCTTGTATTAATTCTGAGACACTACTCAACCTAACTTAACACCTTTAACGAACCTAGCTGCTCTACGCTGCAAACAGTCTAGTTCTCTGATCAAACCTAATTCATTCGGATCCCATACACTGGCTGCATACTCAAGATGGGGCCTAACTAGTGAGCACTCGCTGTGACTAAAGCGACGTAGCGTTACACGTAGCAGTTGACAGCTACGAGAGCCGCGAGATGAGCAATATATCGCAATCGCTACTACAGCAATGCGTATGCAACAACTGGTATGCGGCTTAAGAAGCTAGCTCGGTGTTGTCAAAACAAAGAAAAATCGTTCAATGACACTAGAGATCGAAGCTTGAATTTTCGTGAAGTTCTTCAAGCAATGTATTCCATCGGCATTTATTATATCCACCGAGTAGAATCTTCCCTTCGGGAAAGGATATCCTTGTTACTGTATCCAAATTTCTGGTTTCCACGTAATGTATTGCTTACGTTGGTGGTTGTTGCGATTGCGCTGACAACATTTCCGATGGAAATTAGATTGGCTTCAAATTTGCTTATACCTCGAACTTGGATCGATAGTGTTGAATACATGTCCAATATCGACCTGAAATCATATCGAAGTTGTTGTTCACTCGTGCGAGTGGGGTTCAACAGTTGTCAGCAGTTCACTATCATAGCAGTCAACGGCCAACATGACTATCAACGGTTACGTGTGAACGCGCCTTTACGATATGCCAAACGAGTCATCACTACTTAATTACTTTATTTAGAAACAAAGTGGCCTCTTTATATAACTTAGCACTTTTTAAGCCCTGTTCCGACCACGGCCAGATCGATTACTTCTGCCCTTGCATAGCAAAGGCAACAAACATATACAATAAAAAGGAAGTCCCCATGGTGGAACCGCATGATGGTACCAAGGAGAAAAAATCACTTTGTAAGATTCCTGATCGGTGTCTAAATAAACTTGTGAAATCTTACAAAGTGGTTTTTTCTCCTTGGCACCAGCAAATACAATCTCAACTTCCAACCTTATTTACGTATTCTAGGCGACGATAAAAATAACAAGCAACGAAATTCACAATTAACATACGATAAAATATAGCAAAACACTATTTCATTTTTTCAGCTTGCTTTAAATTTAATTACTTCTTCCTCCATCATATTAATCCTTTATGTGCATTCCAATGTATCACTAGTGACCTTTCCCTCTTCACTACGCCGGATGTTGTGCGATACAATACAATGCCCTGAATCCATTTCCATGCAAAAAGCAACGTGTTTATTCCCCTGTGAGAGTGTGTTTGAAACCGTTGGGATTATCTCGAATGGGTAACCATGGAGTCACGTGGTATAAACGCGAATGTTTTGCAAATTTGGTGCGTTAAAACCGCATATTACAACCTCATTCATTGTTTATACCTTCTTGTGTTTTATCTCATCTGGGGGCTCTATAGTCGAGTATATTGTAACGAGCAATTCGGACACACTAAATTAGCAGAAAGTTAGTGTTTGTACCACGTGACTCCTTGGTTACCTATTCGAGATCATCACAGAGGTTTAAAATACAACCCCCTGGTTCTGGAATCATAGTCGTTAGTGTAACGATTACAGCACCTATCGACCTTTGCTGCCCTAGAAATCGATGCCTACACATGAAAGAGCAACTTTTTAACGACGTCCACGGCAGTGTAATTCCATATATGTACAGGGGCGTTTTGCTGCGGGATATGGAAAACCAAAAAAATGGTAGAATCTATATAAAGTAGTATATTGAAGCCAATATATACGCATCAATAATCAAATACGCATCGAAATTTACACCGTCATCGACGGAGAATACTCGATCACTTAGTCCTCCTTCATCTAGATCAGCCCTGCAAGAAACATCAAGACCTTAGAGTCCTAAAATTTTATCATTTCTCCGCTCTCTTCTTTTTGTGAATAGGAAGTATGATGTTTCGAAGTCCCTGGGTATTTCTCGTGTTGAGTACATGTCGCAGACGGTTTTGTAGATATCGGTTAATGTCTTCTCCCCTGTATTTTTTATTAGTTCTGTGGGGATATCAGCAACCCAGAAGCCTTATTCATCCGAAGATCCCTTATTGCTGCAACGAATTTTGATCTTAATATTGATGCTCCAATATCATCCTTTTCGACTTGAAAAACCATGCACAACAGTATCCAGTCTTCAGAATACCTTCTTCCATTAGTTTTACTAATGTAAGAGGAAATGGATGAATGAGCTAAGAATTATAAGCTATGAAAACTAAGCTATGAAAAACTATAATTCCAATTCATGTAGGATTTCTTTCAAGGTAGTCACCTGATTCTTTAATATATATTGGTAGGCTTCCAGGTTTTCCAGGAACGAACCGCCTGCCACTCTTCTTATCGTTTTATGGACTTACGTTTGCGGCCTATCTCTCTTACTCTTCGCACGGATTAGCGATCGTTTGAAGTTGGAGCTCCAATTCATCAGTACCTTCTCAACAAATTGCCTTTTTTTGGGGTTTAATTGGCCCGCGAGACGTGTTCGGTTGGCTTTTTGCTTCTGCCTCAAATGCTTCAGAAGCAATGTCCTCCTGGCGTGCTTACAGTCATTGCACATGTCACCGTTATCAATTATCAACTGGCTGTTTATGTGCCTCCACTGTCTGAATTATCAATCAAGTTAACGCTGCTCTTAACCTCTATCGGTATGTCACGCATCTCATCGTCGCGGCAAACTATTGCCGCATCTACTTTCCTCATGATTTCCTCTAAATCTGAGCAGCTTTCCACGGGCCCACTTTGAATGTTCAATCGCTCAATGTCTACCGTCTTTCCAAGCACAGCAAACGCCACAACACCGTCTTCTTTCACACAATTTTCTTTGAAAATCGCCGCACTTACTCTCCCATCAGGCAACATCAATGAGATTAGCTGAGTACAAGTCACCAATTTCAGTACAAATTTGGGAATACTTCTGACCCGTGTGAATGGCAGAGGTACACAAAATTCATTACTACAAAGTTCATGAAACACAGAAAAAGTTTTTGGTACAGTTTCACTCATGATGGAGAGGGATCTCTTTCATTTTCAAGAAACAAGTTTTTCCCTGGATCAATTCTGATTCTCTTTGCCCGAGAAAACGTTTTCTTGACTAAAGCTCTAGGTATAGACAAAAAGTGTATCACACATTAAAATGGCCTGGCTTGAGCTGAAAATTAGCCCTAGATACAGCTCGTTGCCATTTGGAAATCTAATCGGAGTCTTTAGGAGCAGAAAAGAAGAATAAGCTCGATTTCGTCGAACCACATCCTTCCTTGCAGCTCGGAGAAACACAGCTTCGCGGCATCCCGCTTTTCCAAAATAAATCTGATTCCTACTTCGGTTCACTAGCTTACACAGAAATAGTTCTACTATGAAACACTATAATAGCAAAAAAGCTAAAGTTTTGCACGTAGAATGCTAATTATCCATTCTCCTCCCTCAATCACAAGGATACGACTGAGCTCACTTGGGTGCAAGGTCGGTAGATATACACGGACCTTGCTTGGGTGGAGTTACTGGTGGCGCCTATAGTTCGCACGAATTCCGCGGCCTCACTAACTGTAAGAGCGCCAAAATCACAACACGGGAACAATAGGGAGTGTCAGAGGCCTGATCAAGACCTTGTGGTAGGTGAAGCATAACCTAAGAATTCACTGCGTACAACAACAGAGTGCTTAGCTACTGCATAATAATAAAACATTGAATTGTAGCAACAAAAGAGCATCATTTTTATTATCTACTGTGTTATTCATCTGCTATAAATAGCTACTAGGTGTGTGGGGCACGAAAGTGCTTCGTGATCGAAGTTGTGGTCGGGAGACATAAAGGACATTTTCCGCAGCTATGGAAAGACACGCACATACAATGCGTGGCGGTGATATTGAGACCTGAGCTTGCAACCTTGAGACAACGAAATGTTGTGCATTTCTGATGTAACATGCCGACGCATATTCCGCCTCACTATCATAACTGCATGCACGAGTTATCAGCGGATCTGAGAGCAACCTTGAAATCCGTGATTTCTCTGAGTTCTCGTTTTATAGAGGGAAACCACACTGTCCCAGGGAAAGTACCGAGGTCACCCTGTTCAAAAAGAATTTAAAACCTTTTTTGGCTCTAGTATCCAGTATTATCCACCCTCAATAATGATAGCTGCTTGAGCCCGGTGACTGTGGAGTATTTTAAAGTTCACTATTTAATCCAATTGCACGAAGTTTCAACATTTCTTTTTCTTCAGAAGTTACTTCAACCTACGATTATCTCAAAAAAACTATTTTCACCACCATATTCGCTAGAAAGGTCTCCCTATCCGAAGTTTTTCTTAGGATTCACTTGCTACAAAAATGTAACCGTAGGGTAGGACTTTTCATCAGAACGTGTCAACCGCGGATCTCAGCATTTTTGCGTTAATTTACTCCTTTCTATCCAAGATATGTTGTTTTCCCTTGTATTCAGTTGCATAGTAAGCAGGATCCTAGCTGAATGGGTGCATTGTACGATATATCAGATAGGACTGAAGACGTCACTTTGTGGAATTTCGTAATTTTTTAAAAGTTGTGTGTAATTTACTAAGGGTTTTATTTTTTCGTGACTATGAGCATTGTACGATACATTGAGTTTTCGGGGAAGATTGTAGAGATGATAGTGGATCATGGGCAATGTGAGGATAGAACTCGGGTAATATAGGGGACTATTGAGTCACTGCTTACACCGAATAAATAGGGATTTGAGGGGTAACTTGCATGAGATAACTGACAATGTATTTGCTTAGTAATAGCATTTGCTAATTTAAATAATTACCATAGCTGACGAAGTTGTGTTCAGCCCAAAGGTTTATCTAGTTGGTGAGGGCAGACCTCGCCAAACACTAAGGCCTATGGTATGTGAAATTCGGAAGTCAGAGAAAGGAGACCACTTCCTTTCCCTGTAGTATCCCCGGAAGATCTAGAACCCATGAAACTACTAAGCATTCGTTAGACTCACATATCAAATAGCATCTGCTGGATTAGAATCCAAGACCTTAAGTCATCAGCCTATCTCCAACTCACTGAGCTCCCGCCTAAAATTAATTCAAATATTTTCATTTATTGGCACGACTGCAACTTAAGGAAACCGTAAAAAATAACACAAAGAAGAAAAAACTCTGTATTTCCACATGAAAACTTTTTAATAACGACACGACCCGTTTCACCCGCTAGGGCATCATCACCTGATGATACCCTAGCGCGTGAAATCGGTCGTGTCGTTATTAAAAAGTTTTCATGTGGAAATACAGAGTTTTTTCTTCTTTGTTAATAATGAATTTCCACCAAGTTACCGCCGATACTGTCAATTTTTGTAAAAAATAATTTTTACACGTGTCAATTCAAGAATGAGTTGCCAATTTTTTTTATTCTCATCGGAAGAAAAAGTGGGAAATGGAGAGGCTGTAATTAGACGAACATTGACACCTCCAAACATTGTGACTTCTCTTTCTGGAATAGTCTATTACTTTTAACGGTTAACAATTCATACATTCCGCTTATAAATTCAATATGTAACGACTATCCCAAAAAATTGCTGCTTGAAATTTGGTTTTTTCCATTATTTCTCGTTAGCCATGAATTCGCTGAGTAGAGGTCCAGTCATCTGTTCACTTCGCTTGTCGTATGCAAATAGGGGTGAACAAGAGTGAGCAAGGAGCGAATCGAACATGGTATAGAATGTATTGTTAGGGGTGAATGGGAAACCGCAAGTCAGCCAACCTGTCTTGTGACCGCAAGACAAAAGAGAGAGAAGGAACGCACTCCGCCGACCAACCTCTGATAAAGGCAAGTAGACGAGCGGCGAGCATTGAACCCCTGGCCAAGATAACCAATTAAATGCCTAATTATAGCCTTCAAGGGGAGGAGGGCATCTTGATTAAGGGCACTCAAATGCGAAAAGTATATCATTTAATGGCTGACGTGTTTATACTTGCCGTTTGCGAAGGGATTTTCTAAGGTACATCCTTCCCAGATATCGTATTTTAATCCCAGCTAAATAAAATAACCACCTTTTCTTCGCATTTTATTATCTTTTTTAAAATTATATAATGTGGTGAGAAATTTATTAAAAATATATGAAAAAAGAAGTAAGAATATAAGTTTGACGATAGTAATTTGCCGCCATGACATATGGATGCCGTGATTCACTTTTTACTGAACGTTTAATTCATTCAGTTGGCGCCAGTGGCAGGTTTTTTAGCCACCAAGGATTTTAAACATTTCTTTTTTTTTGTTTCATTGATTATTAGTGCAGGCACCCCAGCGATATGACGGAACCTGTCTATAATTCCTGATGTCCACTAAACTCGGGCACGGCTAAAATCTGTCCCGGAGTCCATTCCCTTTTCGATGGCATGTGAAATATGCAGAGACGGCGGCGGCGGCGCCCTCTTGTGGCGTCTCGCGTGGGGATAGCGCCAGGCAGTGAGTGACAGCCGGGAGTCATTTTTCCCGGGCCGGAGAGAAGGGCCGGGCGGGCGGGAGGGGTCGGTTGGATCCATGTGCCCTCAACCCTCACGGTGTCCTCCCAAGGTGACCTTCAGCCCAGAATGGAGAGGGGTAGTAGTGCCTGGGAACATGCTTTCATTTTTTCCCCTTCAAGCTTATTTTAATGCCCCCAGCTCCAAGGGTTATCCACCCACGCCTTTCGCAAAAGCCCGGCGCCTATCGTCCAAGGACTCCATCCCCAGCTGATGATATCTGCGACCGGGCGCCAACAACGAGCCAGGGTCATTTGTCATTCTCCCCTTTCATCTTCACTCCCATTCCTGTTTTTCTCTCCACCCTCAGCGTGATGGGGGCCTTCAGCAGACAGAAGTTCGAGAATTGGAAGGGAGAGAAGAGTGTAAATATAGCGGGTGACTTTATTCGATTCGAACGCAAATGTACTCAACCACATGCTGAATAATAATGACTGCCTAAAATAATACGTTGAGAATGCACAAAAATTTTCAGCTATTAAAATCAGTTTACCTGAATATCTATATTTTTAATGATCACCGTGAAATGGTTAGTTTTAATGCCTTAAGATTGGAATTGGCTCCATATTATAATGGGAAACGCACCCCATTTATGTACCTATTCCTTTAATGTGTGTATCTTATCTTTTCTATCCCTAGGCAGTCCAGAGTATATAAGTCCAAGTGAGAGTTATATGTCATCAAAATCCACATTGACCAATGAGTCAATATCATCATCATCATTGGTCAACAATCCTAGGATTGGTTTGACGCGGCTTTCCACTCCATTCTTCTATCGGCCAACCTTTTCATTGTGACGTAATTTTTCTCTTTTACATCCTTCACAGCCGGTTCCATGTATCTCATACGAGGCCTGCCTTTCACAATCTTCCCGTTCACTATTCCCTTGACGATATTCTTCATCAGGCCATCGTGTCTCAAGATATGGTCGATTAAGTTGTCCCTTCTTCTTTTTAGAGTTGTCAGCACACTTCTCTTTTCTCCTACTCTTCTCAGAATTTCCTCGTTACTTACTCGGTCGATCCATTGAATCTTCAGCCTTCTTCTGTAGTACCACATTTCGAATGCATCTACCCTTTTCTTCTTCGCTGCTGTCATATTCCATGCCTCACTGCCGTAAAGAAACGTGCTCCAGATGTAAAAAGTCAATAATAACAGCAATAACTCATACCGTTACCATGCTCAAGTATGTGAGATATGTGATTGAAGAACTATTGGAATCCCTCGCCTTCAAAGGCACTAGAAGCAGAGATTCGGTGACGAAAAAAGTAAGCGTTCGAGTACAGATTTATGTGTGAGGCTATTACGAGGCGAAGCATAGTTACTCAAGATAAGCAACAAACTACCTCCCCTACACACATATCCCAGTTTGGATGCTACTCTCCAGTTATGATCCGGCAAGCATTATAACAAATTAACTCGTTTTAAGGGATTTTAGTACAAAGTAAGAGCGGGTGAGATGAGAAGTAAACACAACAGGTCCGCAACGGTACTTGATCCCATTTGAGGCGAGTGCAAGTGCGTCTTAAGAGCCACTACACGGAGCATTAAACTGCGGAGGAGAAGGCAGAAGTGACCTTCATGACGAGGTGCTGAAAGCTGCGGTCAAAATAAACCGAAATTACGAGCAAGGAAGCCATCGTTGGAGGAGGCCTTCGTGCGGAGCGTGTCGCCGCATATGAATGAGATAATAAATGTGCAGGAGGAACCAAGACGGGAATAAGTCGAGCAAGGAAATTTGCATTTAAAAGGATGCGGAAAGAAACGAGAAATTATTCCGCATCATTTAAGTCCGACACAGATCTCTAAAAACAACCATCTTGGCAGTATTTGAGGATTATTAAAATTAGATTTAACTCCCAGTGGACTCGTGAAAGAACAATTCTCATAATTTTTCCAACCCTCTACGCCAGCAGAGACTGGAAGATGCAAGCTAATCGGCAAGGGACACCCGAGGAGTCCACTTCTGCCTACGGAGGAAACACCGCACACTGTATATGGTGGATTTTGAGGAGAACAGCGTGCTTCTACCCGATATGCAAATCCGAATCTCATGTCCTCGCAATCAACGGCGATAGTGAGACTCTCTTAATCGCTATAACTCAAAGGACGTCCGCTGCTGGTGCTCCGAATATTTTAATATCATCACAAGTCTAAGTGATCGCTGGCCTCATTACCCATTTAATGCACCCCAGTACCATTTGTTTCGGTATATTTTACCAGTTAACATGCATTTATAGCATTTACAGTTAATACACACTTTTAGAGCTAAGTTGTGGTGTTCCATATACTGCTATCAATTAATCATCGCTGATAAGGGTAAGTTGTACTGTACCTACATAACTCATTTTAAAAATCAGAACTTGACTACTATAACGAGTTGGATTACATTCATCATAAAAAATAGAGCAGCTCTTATCATTAAATTTTCATAAATACTTTCTCCAAAGTCTATAGTCTCTTACATGCAATAGAAGAAAAATATATACTCCGCGAAAGCCTGTATGAGTTGTTGAACGGCCTTTTTCGGTTTTCAGCGTGCTTAAAATAATGACTTTCACGCTACAACACTTGCAATTCAATGTTTTTTAGCATACAAGTGTAATGCTTCCATATTTGAGTATCCGTACAATGATACTATCAAAGTCTACATGTAGACCTACACCAAAATTTACATCTAGAAGTTACCGAAAAGGCGCATAGAGTCACTTGCCGTCAAAATAACATTTGCTGAAAGTACATATATACCTAATGGTTCTGCTTGAGTCAATACCTAGTTTACAAGCTAAAAAGGTCATTTACATATTTTTATGCATAATGAGGTATTACATACATTTGAGTTCCAAAATGTCTTAGATTATGGGGTTGGGCCTTGGCTGTTCTGGATTCTCTGCATTTCTTGTGGCTCGCGTCTATGCGCCGAAGTCGAGTAGAAGGCCGCCGCTGCGGAAATGCGGCACCCTAAGCAGCGTTAATTACCCACCAGGGCCGGCAACGTCTCGTGCTTGGCCCTTGATTGAATGTAGCAGTCGGATACGTGACTTAGATGACCCAGCCAGGGTGAAGAATGGGACTGGATGGGACACTGCAGAATAAACATACAGTCACCGTTACTAACATTGACGTTTATGCGCAAGGCAATGGGGGTAAAGTGGTGTGGATATCTGCAAAGGTTTAAGAAATATTTTAGGTGACATTTGAGATGCATGCTGATAAAATAATTTACCCTGTATTGACATTTTTATGGAGGCTTTTACCAGGACGAGTAAAAAAACTAAAAATTTGGCCATGAGGTAAATGCTAATAAAGTCTATTTCTGCAGCCAGGGATAATATTTTATAAGTATATAAAGTTTCAATAAAAAAAGACCTTGGGAGAGCAAATAAATGAAAAAAAGTTTTGTTTTCATTAATTTGGTTTACCTACCACGATGGAACCATTTCCAAACTGTAATTTATTTAATTTCGAAGGTATACTAAACTTTTTAGGAGCTACCTTCAATATGCAGCCAGCATATGGGATCCGAATGAATTAGGTTTGACCAGAGAACTGGATACTGAGCAGTGTAGAGCAGCTAGGTTTGTCAAAAGGTGTAACGATAAGTTTAGCAGTGTATCAAAATCAATTTAATAATTAAGTTAGAAATCAGATTGTAGGTTTGAGTACCGATTAAACTCATGCAGAAATTTAAAATGGATAGCATTATTGAAGTTGGTAGACATATATTCCAAACTTCTGCCTATTAAGCTATATTTGATCAGATAAATATGATTAGCGATGTAAATTATCGTATCGATAGATTCAAAATGTCACTCTTTCCACGTACCATAAGGGAAATTACAGATAGCATAGTAAAGGAATAAGTAGGTGAAATATTGTCAGAGTAGTCTGTAGTGCATGATGCGCGTATTAACATTACTAATCTTTCCATTTTAGGTAAATACAGAAAAATATACTTAGATAAACGTCATTATATCCAATAACTCCTTTATTACTATGTATATATTAACCATCTAGCAGCATATTATTACTATCTAACTATAATCTATTATTATTATCTAACATGTTTCCACGTAATAGCCTAGTTGCATGTTTACAGTTTGGTGATCTTCACCCCCTGCCACTCACACACAAGGTGGGTTGTAGATGTAGATAAATCCTTGGGTATCACAATGTGAAGATCAACTCAATTAAGAGGAATATGCTGTAATAATTATCGGCAAGCTGTCACTGAATTAATGTTAGAACTTGCATTATTAAGCAAATGTAATGAAATAGGTTCTGAAATGATCAGCAACTCCCTCGCACTAATTATCCTGTGGCGTAAGTAATAAACGATAGGCACTATATCCTGTTTTTACGAAGAGCATTTATTTCTTCAGAGAATATACAAAAAGACTGAACTACTCTGTTTGACTCAAATTGATTCCGTGGATCTTATATACGGTTGGCCTGCGGACGTTCGAGAGTGCTGTCGAACATTCCGGAAGCTCGCTCTCGAAAAATCTGCGAGCTGCCTCACTTCATTGAGGCCGGTCGGCGGCAAGTCGATTGCTGCAAACGATCCTGTATTACATAATTTTGTAATGATGCATACCTTATTTTATGGGATATAAACTTTTATTTTAAAAATGCGACATTTACTCAAAAGGAGAGATACCCACGGAATTAAAGAAGAATATCATCATTCCTAGACGCAAAAGGAAGAGAGCGTATAGCTTTGAACGTTTTAGGACCATAAGGATGACAACGCATGCATTGAAAATATTGGCAAAGAAGATGCACAGAAGAATCTAAAGAAAAGCAGAGAAAATCCTGGAAAAAGACGAAGACAAATTTGGATTTGGGAAAAGTAAGGGTACAAGAGAAGCAATACTGGCTCTAATTGTGCTCAAAGAGAAAAGAATGTAAAAGAAAAAACCAACTTTCATTGGGCTTGTGGATTTAGAGAAGGTTTTTGACAACGTGGATTGGAATTCAATGCTTGTGTCCTACACTGATCGAAGATTTATCCACAGGTTGTATAAAAACCAAGGAGCGGTGATTAAATCTGGACCCAGCTGTGAGGAGGAAAGAATAAGGAAAGGAGTGAGACAAGGCTGTGCACTGTCTCCTGTAATTTTTAATATTTAGGTAGATAGATAGATATTTTTTAATGCTCAAACCCATACATATAATTATACAATTAATGAAAAAATTTGAGCTTTAGGTAGCTTACAAGGGGAAAACCTGAATACAGCTACCATCACAAACAATACTGCTGGAATTCAAATATTGTACAATCAAAAGCAAGGCGTAATAAAAATATAAAAAATATAAAAATTAACAAAATGTAACCAAAAAATATACATAAATTGACATAACAAAATTGGCAAATAATATTGAAGAATGATATAGTTTTCTATACATTCATAGATAATTTGTTATGAAAAAACATAGTCACAGGTAATTGAAGTCATTTTGCATATCATATCTTATGTTAGACGTTTCCATGTAAAATCACTGTATCATAGTGCAAAATCATCCGCAAAGGCAGTAACCTGACCACGAAAGTCATGGCAACAGAGGTCATTAATATATACCAAAACAATGCAGGGCCTAAGACTGGACACTGAGGTACACGAGAGGTAATATATATAAAATCACTCTCATGAGTAATTAGAGTGATTAACAAAGAGATCAAAATTAAAATTAATTTTGATCTCTTTGTTAGGTAACTTTTGAGCCATTTTGAACAAAAGTATAGAGTGCAAATGTACAAAGTGAGGTAGTAAAGTAACGGTTACAATACAAGAGTAAATAAATACTAATTTACATCGAGAGAGCCATCAATGAAATCAAAGAGAAGTCTTCTGGGGTGAATATCCATGGCGAAAAAAATTAGCATGCTACCACTAACCGATGGCATATCAGTAACGGCAAGAAAAAAGAGGGATTTGAAGAAGAGTCTAATGTGCATGAAAATGCCACTGACCAGATATCAGCTAAAAACCGATAAAATACTAAGTATCGGTATGCAGCAGGAGAGAAGACGACAATACTATCGCTAGGAAAAAGCTAGGAAAAAAACCCTGAGGGAAGGAAAGAGTATTATCACTAGGGAAGCCGAATGACCACCGGTGGATGAAGCAAGAAAGTAATAGTCAGTAGAATAGCCCAGGCAAAAAAGACATTCTACCAAAATAAGAATCTACTTTTAGCTGGAAATAAAACGTAGAAGTACGGAGACAATTCATCAAAACGTGCATCTGGAGAATGCCTCTTTACGGCAGTGAGGAATGGACGATAAAAAGAGCAGAAAATCAAGGGTGAAAGCATTCGAAATTCGGTGCTACCGAAGAATGATGAGCATTAAATGGATCTAACGCGTTTCTAATGAGGAAATCCTTGGAAGAGTGGGAGAAAAGAGGAGTCTTCTGAATACCCTAAGATTAAGACGGGCAACTTAATCGGCCACATCATGAGACAAGATGCACTGATGAAGACAATCTTCGAAGGAATAGTGAACTGGAATAGCCTCGCGTGAAGATGTATGTACAACAAGTGATGAAGGATATGAAAAAGAATAAATAAGTTAATAAAAAGAGTTAGCTTACAGGAAAGTGTGAAAGTATTGAGTGGAGAGCTGTGTAAATACAATCTAATTATTGTGGATAGTTATGATGATTTTCAAAAAATATAAGTAATGGTGTATAATATTTTGTAAATACCACAAGTGTACCTTATTAGTTTTGTCGGGAGAATGGCGAAAAACGATCCTGCACCCAATCTTTGCAGCTAAAATTCTATTAGCTTTTAAAACCGTTCACATGATAATATACATGTTTTATTGAGTGGGGTGCATTTGCCGCAAGTGTGCTCGACTCATTTTCAGAGGGAAAAAAATATATTCAGCTCCAAACGATAATAATATCAGCACAGCGATCGATAGTGAATGCGTAAAAAAGGTGGAATGAATTCCACAAATGGAATATTTTTAGCATACCCATGTTCTTGAATGCTTTTTTTTACACTTAATAATGTATTAGGTCAAGCATAATAGTACACGCTGCATTTTACCCTTTGATCTTGACGAATCAGCATTTATCTTCCATTTTATCCGACCGACGAATTGATTTATCGGAATCCTTATTGATAAAATCAATTTTGAATAATGTTTTTAATCTGTGCCATTTTCTTTTATTATACGCCTGGATATTCTATAAGTTAGCATTAGCGTATCGAGGAGACTATTTTCATAAAATTGTTAATTCTTACAGAAACTCTATTTTCAGGAGCTGCTCCGAATCTCCAAGCTTCATTTTATTTAAAAATCAAGACTTTTATCATAAACCTGCCTAACTATAAATTTGAATAAACATGTAGTTCCACAAATATTAGGGAATGGATATGATATGATATAGTCCCGTTGGATCGGTGTTTACTTTAAAAGTCTATCTAAAGAACTTATCCAACCAAAATATTGAATGAAAAGTCTCTGAAAAAGTTAATTATCCTTCGAAAAATCACTGTTTCATGCTTACTTCTTATTAAAAACAACATTTCTTCATCCTATCCGGAGATGCCCTAAGGGTATGATTCCTCAGAGTCTCAAACTTTAAAAAAAAGTATCCTGCGAGGAAGAATAAACGTGTAGTTTTAGGAAAACGTGGTCAGAATTAAAAGATCCACTTAAAGGAACGTTCCAAGAACAGTCCGTATAAGCTCATACTTTTTTAGAAGTTTTAAAAGAGTTAAGATTATAAAAATTTCACTTTGAATAGAAATGGGATAAAACAGGGCAATGAATTGTTGGGGAAGAGCAGGTTGCGTTTATCATAAGCTTACAAACGCTAACAAATTAATTGTGATGATTCTTAAATCTTCCCTGTCTGATGAGAGGTTCACTGAGCTTGTTGATGGCTCATCTATCCACCTCATATCCTTGGGAAGCGAAGAGAGTGCACAGGTCAGAGCCGTTCAGGGAATGCTGTCCTTGCGAGTTAAACTGTTCTCAGAAATTCAACTTTTCATGACTTGGAAAGGTTCGTCACCTTCACTGCTACTTTTCTGCCATATGATGAGTTTCAGCTGTTTCTCGGAAATTGCTGAGGAATCAACGTATGCGTTTGATCAAAAAGCTTTGAGCACGAATGGGCATCGGTCTTTTTATCTGTTCTCACATCAGTTTGCGTTTGGATGGTAGATAGAACCCAAGTTGACTGATTCCCAGAATGTGATAACATATTGTAATACCCAACCAACACATGCAAGTTTTTTTATTCGTCCAGATATTCCGTAAAAAGTTTATATATCTATTTGCAAAATACCGTAGTCAAAATGGTTTTGGTTAAACTGATAACTATCAAAATAAGATTTCAAAAGTTACGTGACTACGTACTAAAAACGTATTATAGTTAGGAATCTACTAGAAACATACCATTTACGGATATTCCTTTTCTTTTGCTACGTATGGTGTTCTCATACTAATTAACATAACATGGATTTAATTCATATTGCAAGTAAATGAGCAATGAGCATTGAGTAGCAACGGTAGAAAGCAGTCTTATTTCTCGATAGAATCAGGAATGTTTCCTCTCTCACGATTAGAACTTCACTTCCCTCTACTTCTAGCAAATGGCAGAAGATTACGTTATCCCTCCGTTGACAGACATCAGTGTTTCGATCCTAGGATTGGTTTACTGCAGCCCTCCATCCTGCCCTATTCAGTGTTATTCCCTCACGCCCTGGTATGTTTTCTCTTTCACGTCCTTTAGTTGCCATATATATTTTTTGTCCCTTGGTCTTCCTTGCGGGATCTTCCCTTCTATTATATTTCTGACTAATTAGTTGTGCCTCAAGGTATGTCCAATCATCTGGTTTTTCTTTGCCGTAGGATTTTCCATGTTGTTCTTTCTTCATCGTCTCTTCTGTACACCTATTCGTTCCTCACTATATCTGTCCATTTGATCTTCAGCATTCTCCTCCAGCACCATGTTTCGAAGGCTTCAATTCTTCGTTTGTCTACTTTCCCAATGTTCCATGTCTCTGATCCATTGAGTGCCACGCTCCATAGAAATGTTTTGATGAAGTACTACCTTATAATAAATATTTATTTATTTATTTTATTTATTTACCTTTTTTGCAGCCGTAGGTTCTTTGAGCATAGTAGTTGTCTCTTCTTCATAAACGCCTCCTTAGCTTGTGCTATTCTTCACTTGATGTCCGTCGAACTTCTTCCATCCCAAGTTATGGTGCTGCCGAAGTAGGTAAAGTTCTCCAATTGTTCCAATTTCACTCCTCGAATTGTGATATTTGCCCTGAGATTCTCTCTTCCGCAGACTAGGATTTTAGTTTTCTTCTTGTTGATGCTCTTATTATATTCTTGAAGTACTTGGTCCATTGTGGTCAGGGATGCTTGCAGGTCCTCTCGACTTTCTGCTACAACAGCAATGTCATCAGCAAACCTTAGCATGTTTATCTCTTCGCCATTCACCTTGATGCCCTTGAGACCAATTTCCTCTGCATCTCTTATTGCTTCTTCCAGGTATATATTGAATAACGCTGGGGAGACGTTGCATCCTTGTCTGACTCCTTTATTTCGTTTGGCTTCTATCTTCCTTCCGTTTTTCATTCGCATTCTGGTGACCTGGTTCTTGTAGAGGCTATAGATTATTCTTCTATTCTTGTAGACTATTCCAATTGCTTCCAGTATCTTGAACATCCTGTTCCATTTGATGTTGTCAAAGGCCTTTTCCAAGTCCACGAATGCCACATACAACGGCTTGTTTACGTTTATCATTTTCTCGGCCAGTATCCTTAAGCTGAGTATTGCCTCCCTAGCTCCTAGGTGTTTCCTGAATCCTAAGTGATTTTCCGAAAACTTCCCTTCGATATTTCCTTCCATTCTCCTTTTAATCAAGCTAGTAAGTATTTTCGATGTGTGTAACACCAAGCTCAATGTTTTGTGCTCTTCGCATTTCTCTGTCCTTGGCTTCTTCGGGATTGCGATCATTTCACTCTTCTGGAAGTCCTCTGGTAGTCCTCCACTGTCATAGCTATCTTTGACTATTCCAAAGAGGGTAACTTTTGCTTTGACTCCGAGTGCCTTGATTATTTCACCATTTATTTTGTCCCCTCCTGGGGCCTTGTTGTTCCTTAGGTCTTTCACGGCTCTGTCAAATTCACTTCTCAGTATTTCGGGCCCCAATTCAACTTCATCCTCCCTGATTTCTCCTCCCGTTAAAGTCAGCTTCCAATGGTTAGGGTTCTTGATAGAGCTCTTCGATTTATTTCTTCCATCTCTTCCCTATGTCCTCCTGTTCTATGAGTATCTTTTCATTCGAGTCTCTTATGTTGTCTTTTTTCTTTCTCTATGGACCTTTTATTCCTTTCTCCGAATTGTCTCTTCACCATAAGCTATTTCTGCGTTTTCTTCCATTATATTGTTATTTATTTCTTCGCAGCAGCTTTCTATCCATTCTTCCTTGGCTTTCTTGCACTCTCTATTTACTTGGTTTCTCAACTCAACAATATTGGGCCTCCTCAGTTTCGTTTCTTGGATTCTTGTATTTTCTTATTTCCACTATGAGGTCTCTTATTTGAGTCGTTATCTATGGCCATTTTTGTTTCTATCTCTTTACTCACAAGTAGTTCATCTGCCACCTCTGTAATGATCTTCTTTATTTTATTCCATCTATCCGTAACGGTTGTCTCCTTCACTTCTAGTTTTGCATCGATGGCTGAGGTGAACCTTTCCCTTACTTCTTTTTTCTCCAGTGTCTTTGTGTTCCATCTTGGTTCCTTCGTAATTCTCTTCACCTTCTTGTATCGCAGGCAGCTGTCCATGATCACTAGGTTATGGTCACTATTTATATCTGCTCCCTCCGTGGAGACTAAGGATTTCCACTGGGAATGGAGACACACTGACTATTTGCGTGAGAAGACATTTCACATGTTTAGAATCCCTTAAAGCGTTTTGACTGCCTCCGGGATGGTGTGAGGACATGAGATTCCATTTTGTTCTCACTAAGAAAGGGAAAATCTAGCCTAAAAATTGTTATAATGTTAAGGATACATCCCCTTGCTGAAAGTGTGCCAGTTTATAATTCATGGTACATTGGTACAACTTTCAAGAAAGATTTTTTCTGCGTAGATATTAGTGATAGTTGAGAACAGAGTTTAAAACACGAGGTACAAACGTATGCATTTATAAGCGAGATATTGAGAATGAGTAATCAGCCCAAGAAACATTTAGTAAATATATATAAAAGCGTAAAAAGGAAATAATATGAATTCCCAGTACGTACGATGCACGTAATAATAGATTGAATCAGTGTCAATTAGTGAAAGCAAAACTAGACCTCTCAGTTTAGTGTGCACGAATCAGAGAGAACCGAGATTTTCACCAGAATGATAATTATAATAAGCTACTCTCCTATTTAATGACAAGCATTAATACACATTAGAACAGTGTGATTAAACACATAACGTTCGTTTTCAGGGAAGTAACTTACTCATTGAATTCCACACTACATAATAGCTGTACATTTTCTGCTGAAAATACCTGAGACTGTCGAAATATTTGATTGTATGATGAATGATCAGGTTTTTTTTTATGAGCAGCAATCTATACGTAGTTTTCGAATAGAATAAAATTGTAATGCGCACAAAACTCCTACATCTACATCTACATAATACCCTGCAAGCCACCATAAAGGTGTGTGGCAGGGGGTGAACTCTCACCAAACATGCACTACATATCACGCATAAAAAAGGATTAGTACTTGTATATACTCCTTAGTCGGTAGAGTGCTGAGCTACTGACCGGAAGGTCCCACGTTCAAACTCCTTTGTCCAGAAAGGTAAGCGCCTTTCTGGTCACCACCACCATTAGATAGATCGCGATTAGATTTTCTGCTTGTCAGAACTTCTTTGGAAATCGCAGGTGGCCCAGGGAATGGATCTGGCCCCCCTACCCTGAATGTGTGAATTTCACATGCCGATGGCTGAGTACGGGGTGAGCTCTACCCTCACCTACCAAAAACTAACCTTCGGGTTGAGCACTGCTGGAGAGATCACTCTCTAGAGCAAAATTCAAGCCTCGTGAAACGCTCTAACCACAAAGTTTAAAACAGTAGGTGAGTTTAGCCTTGAAAAAGGACTTAAGACGGTAGTATCAAATGCTTGGGATAAAATGGCCAGAGCGGAGTTCTCCAGGGGTGTCAAGAGTCGAAATGTAACTCCAAGGCCGCGGCGTTTAATTCTCCCGAGCACTTTTGTAAACATTCGCACAAGTGCTCGATGATATCGCGTGATTCGGAGCCGCGAAAGGCGAGAGATCGATAGATCGAGTGTGCAGGCCCTGCGTGATGCGCGCGGAGCGATTCCCAAGTGCTCAATTCCCTTCCGTCCGAAGGAGCAGACAGACATCTGAGTATCGATTGGGCGGAAGTTTTATTTCTGTTACACTTGTGTCCACGATAAAGAATTCTTTGAAGCTCCCCGAACTTTCCAAAATTCCATTCCCGAAGTTTGCTCGCAGAGAAAACGGTATTGCTTACAAAGTGGGTAAACGTCATAATATTAAGATGTGCCCAGCCTTAAAAGCGGGTGACAATTATGGCAGTGCAGTATGAGGAGCTCAAATTCTCTTTCAAATTCGATCACATGAATTAATATTAGGCATAATCTTGTGAATATTTTTCATATCCATGGTAATGGAAGAAACAATGTATCATTTTATTCGTAGTACCTATAAATTAATCAATCCAGGCATCATCATCATCATCGGTCAACAATCCTACGATTAGTTTCACGCAGCCCTTCACTCGATTCTTCTATCGGCCAACCTCTTAATATTAACGTAAATCCAGGCATATGTTGCAGAATTTCCGACCTTGGTGGAGACAGGGTGAAGCCCTCCCCTGCCAGCCCTTAGCCTCAAAGTCACGTGGCAATCCCACCCCAGTGGAATTGCCACTACAAGGGGAACTTTTATATGTGCTCGTCTACATGGAATCGTCGACCACCTTTGGGTGGTTGACGACTCCATGCCGTCGACCACCATGTGCCATTCCTGGGAGTAACATAGATTAAGAAATCACTGGTTTAGGTTCCCACTGATACATGAATTCAATTTCATGTTAATGACAAAAGCTTTTGCAACTATGGGCGGAATTTTCAGTATGTCAAGTGAAAACAGTTCAAAGTACCCATCAAAAACCAAATCAGATTTTACAGAAACGTTATAATTTTAGACAAGCATAAATTAAACCGGAGATAAGCTTATTTTGAAACATTGTTCACAATAACTAACGTGTCTCAATAACTTTTATCTCAAAAGACCGCCAATCAGAAAATTCTCATATTTGCATTGATTATGATTATCATAGTAGGAAGATGGAAAGATATTTTGCTCTTCAAAATATTCCACACGTTTTAAAGTGATAAGGATAACAATACCCAGTTGCTGTTCGGTTGTCATGTCCATGGTTCCTTGGTACTTAGAATCCCACGCAAGCCATTACCCGCAAGTCCCGCCCTTATTGCGAATCAAATGCTGAGATTCCGATAGGAGTTTCCTCGTGAGAATTTAGCGAGGGAAAATTCTAACTGCGTGTGTTATGAGCCCCTCCCCGAACTGCTGCTAAATTAATTACACCTTTAATCATGAAAACTCGTCCGTCTTTATGGTCTAGACCCAGGATTGCAATAATTTCTCACTACGAACCTGCAATGACTTGCTTTTGTAAGTATATTTTAATATTTCGATTGCCAATGTGGATGTTTTCTTAGGATTGCGCAAAAATCATATCTATATTTTTTTAACATTACGAAATTTATCAAGTCGTTTTTGCCTGAGTTTGGACAGCAACACATTAACGTATGGTATTAGTATAAAGCACTAATTTAATTCAATTGTGCTGCTCTACGGCATTTCCCATCGTAAGGCGTCGCATGCTCTTGTTAAAGGCAACTCTTAAGTTACGGTCTTATGCTAACTTAAACCAAATTGCAAATGCAAAGATAACTTGTGGCATAACGCTCGAGTCAGAGTTAAAGTGAAGCCAACGGTTCTATGATTTCCACCTCAGAAGCCTTCCTGATTGAAGGAGATACGACACTTTGGTTGTAACACATGACGCCGGAATTATCCTAAAATTCATTCTAACATAAGGATAAGTTAATGGAATATTGCACTCCGGACTTATGCTTGTGGGTATGTAAGGAATCACCCAGGCAACGATCCAGCCGGACCGAAAAATAATCAAGAAACTCAAAATGGAAGGAGCGATATTTTGGGATGGAGTGGAATGGAACACGAACCGAAAAAACTGAACAACTTATATCTGAAATTGGAAAACGATATTCATTTCCCTTCATTTCAGATCCCTTATAAATTTTAAGAGAAATATTGAGTTTTACAGTGCACAAAAAGCTTTATCCATTTCTCCTTCACCCATGTGGATATGTGGTCTACACCATGAGCAAACTGATCATTAAGATTGAAGTTTCCCTTCCTATTTATTCTTATTAAGTATGTATATTTTTAGTTCAGGTTTATTTCGTGCATTCAAAATTGGGTTATATTACCGGTTTTCTGAAATTCTAAGGATAGAGTGAAAATAGGTTCGGACCGATTCATGGTAGTTGACCGAAAGATATTTTATGAACCGACCTTGAACTTAACCGGTACCCAAAGCAAAAAACAATTACGGTTCCATGGCCCGCAGTAAATCGCCTGTAGCCTCAAGAACTTGTCAGCGCCGAAATAGACCTGCGCTCCGTTCCTGCTATCTAGCCGTTGGTGGGCGTCAATGCCATCAGATCAGTGATTAACAACATTAAACGTAGGCAGCACCCTTTACACTGAGGTTAAAATCTTGGGGAGATGTATTTATTTATCCGATCGGGCTGATCTCTCCATCACCAAGGATAATCGGCGCCTCACAGCAGTAATTAGGTCCTTAGGTTGGAAGAAGTGCTTCGATTTATTTCGTTAAGTCAAGCGCGAGGGTAAAAAATTCTAAAGTTGGTAACGCTAATCATTTTTCGTTTCCCATGGATAATCTCGCGACATGCTGGTTGGAAATCAATGCTTTAGAGTATCCTGTAAGCCACCTTGATGGTGTGGGGCATGTTTGATCGAACAGCAAGCACGCTATAATTATGTTATACGCAACTACTTGGGCAGCTTGCGATTGGACAAGTGCTTCCGAGACATGGACAAGGCGTCTCTTCTAGTCACCTCGTTGCCACGTGCGTGCCTCTTCTTTGCCTGTATATCAATCGATCCACATTTCTTGCACCCTTACTGCGTGATGCGGCAGGGCCTGCACCCGTCTCGACCGCTCCTCGTCCCCTTGTCCCTACTCAGAAACCACTGGCGCCACTATCATCCGCTCCCCCATTCAACCGGCGCCCTCCTTGGCAGCAAGATCGTGACGCACAGGCCTAGTAACCCAAAGGTCACGGGTTCGATGCCCACCCAGGGCATGGATTTTGCGTTTGTTCCCATTATTAAGACCTTATATTAGATGGTATAATGTACCCTCAACCGTTGGAACACCTAAAACCAAAGCATATTACTGGAGCCTTCGAATCACTCAAAAACACATCGCTCGCCGCTACTCCGGCACTAATGTATGCCGGCCCCGGTGGCGGCGGGTAAATCTCTCGCCTGTCGATCCCAAGGTCGCGGGTTTGAATCCCGTCCGGGGAGGATTTTCACTCTCCGGGACACGGATGTTTCTGATGCCCAATCTGTTAATTGTAAGAGAGGACTTTTGAGTCCTAAATTCGCAGATTCAATAATGACATGTTTAATTTAATTTTAATTTTAATCTATTGGATGTATAGTCATAAGGAACTGGGAACGGTCAAAGAAATTTGAAGGGAGCTGATAGTGTGGTAGAATGAAGTACTGAACGGTAATGAACACTTGAAAGCTGCAATATAGGGAAGAATGATGGAAGGATAGGGAGGAAGTGAGTGGGAATGAGAAAAAGTACGAGGAAAAATTGGGGATGCAGTGAGGTTACAAGGGTGATAATGCGGAGTATTATAAGCATTAGGTGACAGAAATTACTATAGGGTATTAGGGAATTATTAGGGTAAAGAGTATCGGTTAGGGACTCTTCAAGAGCCTATCATTCAATCAAATGGTAGAACACTGACGATGAGTTGGGAATCGTTGGGTTCTGAAAATTGGGAAAATGCAGATTTCTCGGAAAGACCCACTCAGCTGCTATACACTCTCTCGTAGAAAAGCCTCCTTTCAGATCGACTACTAATATCCCCATATTCGATCGTGTTTACCGATGACTCAGTGCTTAGCTCTGCTATTCATCACCGATAATAATCGCTCTTTTCACCAAAGATAAGGAACTGTAATGGTAAGCTCCGCTTCCGATTTGCATTTGAAATGACACTTCGGAGTACTAGACGTCGATTTCCCAGAATCTAAGACGCAGTATCGGTTTCACTGAATACGTAGCGCAAAAGTTGGTGAATATTCCTAGAGGGCTTCCATGGAGAAGGGTGGACTGAAGCACATCTCCCACCCAAAGCGGCAATTTACGAGCCAAGACCACGGCGGACCGGGCAAATAAAGAGGAACTCACACGGATCATCTCAAAGAGAGGCACTCTCTTTCTAAGTTGCAAATTAAAACAGCCCAAATCGAATTTTTACTCTACTCACACAGCATTACAACAACAGAGTTGACTACACATCCAATTTATTTCATGTCCCCACGTCGACTTTTTTCGTTGTACTCTTTGCAAGAGTTTGAAACGTCGCCTTTAAATTTTAAACGTCTTCCAAATTATGCCACACATTAGGCACGCCAGGATATGAAAAATAATAAATTTGTGTGAACGCAATAGTGAACATCTGCTGTCCCAACGTATTTTCTAGGTGAAGATTTCATGGGTTCTCCAGCAGGTCGTGAAAGCGTTGGGCAAGGACGATGGATCAATTGTCTACTGAAACAGCGGCCTTGAAAGAGTAACTCAGTGAAGTACCCGTGAAATTTTCATCCAAATAGTGCAGGCTGTTAATCCTGATTATTACCATTATTCGTTTTCTACCGGTGAAGGTATATCTAAATGGACACTTAATGGGGAACATGCACTATTTTTTATAACTCTTTGAATGTGGCGTTTATTAGCTAAAATGTGCTTTGCGAAAATTTTGCTGAAGAATTAAGTTGCGTTACAAAGATATTACTCTTTGAAAATTGTACTTTTTCGGCAGCTTAAAAACACAACGTCATCGCATGACGTCACGGCACGGTATCACTAAGAGCGTTGTTTATCTGTTTATGCGTGGAGGTAAGTTGTTAAATGAGTACTTGGCGATAACGTATTATTTATCTCATTTGTTTATTGCAATAAACGATTGTATTTCGATTTTTTATTTACGTAGTATGGATGGTAACGAGCAAATCGTCCAAAAATTATATAATGCATGTTTAGTGCCCAAGAATTTCTACTACATCTATGAAATCGCTGGTATTTTTAAGGAGAACGCTGCCATAAGGGAGTCAACCAAAGGAAATTGTCGGAATGTGCTTTTTTAAGTATTTTTTCAGTCATCGTTTCTTTCTAGAAACGGCTAAAAACCTAAAAACAATATATTCACTTCGTTTTCTTTTAAATATAAATGTCTATCTCTGTAGCAATATGGAACCTATACCGTGCAGTGACGTCAGAAGGCGTTTCAGGTCACGTGACTTTCGTCGATTTTCGGGAACATTTTAATATCGTTTAATAATCTTTATGGTGGGCGTAGAAAAATTTGGCTTATATATTTAAATTGGTGAGAAAATTTCGCATCAAGTACATCATTAATCTTCGAGAAACAAATTTCATGCATATTCCCCATTCTCCCTACTTCCTAAATTTCACACGATATCCCTCTTCAGCTCCCTATACATACCTCCTACCTTCCATCATTCAGTCCAAGCTACCCGTTCTTCTCCTCCCTCTTCCCCACTAACCCGGCGTTCTTACCTCAATCATTTCTTTCAAACACCATTCCCTTTTATTACCTTCTCTATCCACACCTTCTGCCTTCTCCTAATTTTATCTCTCATTTCTTTCCTCTCCTACCAATTCTAGCAATTCATTGCTCGTCCTCTTTTTGACCTAATTTACTTTTTCCATCCTTCTCTACACACACACACATCTCAAAATGTCCAAGTCTATTTTCATCTTCTTTCCCCAAAGCATTCGTTTCCACCCCAAATAATTCAACGCTCCAAATTAAATTTTTCGCTACTATTTTCTTTACTTACCTACTGCCCCTGTCATTAGTTCACGCTCACGAGTAAAAACTTATTTCGCCAATGTGATTCTCCTTCTCACTCCTATACTCAGATCATCATCATGGGTCAGCAATACTAGGATTGGTTTGACGCAGTCCTCCACTCGAATCTTCTATCGGCCAACGTCTTCATATTGACGTAGCTCCTCTCTTTTACATCCTTCACAAATTCATCCATGCATCTCATACGAGGTCTGCCTTTTGCATTTTTCACGTTCACTTTTCCCTCGACGATTGCCTTCATAAGATGTGGCCTGTAAAGTTGTCCCGTCTTCTTTTTAATGTTTTCAGTAGACATCTCTTTTCTCCCACTTTTCTGAAGATTTCTTCATTTGTCACTCGGTCGATTCATTTTATCTTCATCATTCTTTGGTAGCCACACATTTCAAATGCTTCCAGCCTGGACTTCTCTGCTCCTGTTATTGTCCATGATTCGCTGCCATATAGTACAATGCTCCAAATGTATGTTCTAATGAAATTTTTCCTCACTTCCACGCTTGAATTTGCAGCTGTAAGCAGAATATTCTTCTGGTAAAATGCCCTTTTTGCTGGGGCAATTCTACTGGCAATTTCTCTTTTACTACGTCCATCGCTTGTTACTCGGCTTCCCAGGTAACAGAACTCTTCCATCTCCTCGATTTTTTGTTTTCCTAGATTAACATTGGTCCTGGCTTACTTTCGTCTACTGCTTACCGATACCTTTGTTTTTTTATTGATATTCAGATGATATTTGGTCATTGTTCTTTACATATTTCCTAGTGCCTTCTTAAAAACTCCTGTTTCTGCCATGACTGCTATGTCATCGGCGAATCATAGCATGCTGATTTTCTCCCTGTGGATATTCACTCCCGGAGACTTTTCTTTGTCTTCTTGGATGGCTTTCTCGATGTGGATATCAAATGATACGAGAGACAGTGCACAGCCTTGTCTCACTCCATTCTTTATGCTTGCTTCTTTACTAATGGGTCCTGATTTGATTATGACCACCTGGTTTTTACACAAGCTGCGAATAACTATCGGTCATTGTATGATACTTCAAGAAGCTTTAGCATCATGTTCCAATCCACGTTGTCAAATGCCTTCTCCAAATCTACAAATGCAACAAACGTCGGTAGATTCTTCTCTATAAGTAGCCTGAGTGCCAAAATCGCTTCTCTTGTGCCCTTGTTTCTTCTGAACCCGAATTGGTTCTCATCCAAGAACTCCTCAGCTTTTCGCTCTATTCTTCTATAGATGATTCTCGTCAATATCTTCAAGGCATGGGTCGTCAGGCTTATGGTCCTCAAATGTTCACAGTTCTCAACCCTCTTCTTTTTGGCAATAGGGATGATGATGTTCTTCTCAATGACCGTGGGTATCTCTCCTACAGAGTACATATCGCATATGTTTTTGTACAGCTGAGTAAATGTCTTCTCTCCGGCATTTTTAATTAGTTCGGCAGGAATATCATCTATTCCCGAAGCCTTATTTATCCGCACATCCCTTACAGCTGCTTTAAATTCTGATCTTAAGATTGGGGCTCCCAAATCATCTTTATCGACTTCATTTTCCTCTTCGATTACTTCCGCTATAAGATAGCTTCCATTGTACAACTCTTCCAAGTATTCCTTTAATCTCTTCACTTTATCCTCAATGTTCAATTAAGAGTTCTCCATTCTTGCCCCTGGTGCTGTTAGATCATGCAGCCCGTTCTTTGAAATGATTTCTCACCATCTTGTAGGCAACTTCCACATTTCCTTTTGCGATGTTGCTTTGTACATCTTCACATTGATCCTTCATCCATATTTCCCTTGCTTTTCTCGTTTTACGTTTTATTTCATTCCTGATTCTTTTGTAGCGAAGTTGCTCTTCTCCTGTTTCCACATTTTTATATTTTCTTCTCTCCTCAAACAATCCTAAGACTTCTTCTGTAATCCATGGCTTCTTCTTGACATTTTTTCTTACCCCCAGAACTTTTTTTGCTGCTTCCTGTAGTCCGATTTTTATATTCTCCCATCTTCATTCTTCCATTGATTTCACAGTCAAATCCTCTTCTATTTTATTTTCCACTGCCTTCTGAAAGGACAGCCGATGTTGGCATTCCTTCAGTTTCTCTACTTGCCA
Organism: Platycnemis pennipes; assembly: GCA_933228895.1. NCBI lineage: Eukaryota > Metazoa > Arthropoda > Insecta > Odonata > Platycnemididae > Platycnemis > Platycnemis pennipes. The sequence continues at coordinate 18,246,792 of OW121856.1, forward strand.
TACATTCTTCGTTGATTTCTTCAATTTATTGAGTTTTAAGGAAGCTTCACTCTCTTTTCACTCTTTTAAGGAATCTTTCGCACTGCCCCTGCAACGCATACAGCATTTTTTGCAAGCTACGGGATAACTGGCTGACTAACGCTTGGAAGTCCGCGAACCTCGCCGATTTTATCAATGTCCCCCGACCTCTAACCTCTAGGTCATCCTAAGCCTCTCTACCCATTTCCTCCTAGTATATGTTAAAAAGTACCGGCGAGAACGGACCCATTCCTATTGTGGCCCAATCCGATTCCCCATCGACTACTCTCACTTCCGCCTTCTATGCCATGTATTAATTCTGGATCAGTCTCCTGTCTCTCCAGTATACTCCTTTCTTCCGCAATATTCCCATTAATCCTGATATTGCTTAGTAAATTGAGCGCCAAAAGAAATAAAGCGGTGGAACCACTGAATACCAATGGAGGAATCAGTATAAATCAGGTAAATTAGTTAAGTTCCACAATGTTTAATTCACTGTACAACTTCGTTTAATATAGCAGTCTTTTACAAAGGTGCTGGTATTTTTCCATCTTAACTTATGACTGCTTGTATGGTTTCTGGACTGATACGATGCAAAAATATGTGAAGACTTATGATATGCTGGGAGAGTATTACCAAGAAAGGTCGAAAAAGACAAATGAATGCCTGAAAACAAACCGTTTTTATTAGATTAATAAGAGGCCGATTACAAGAGCAGCCCTTTTGATCCTAAACCGTTAGAAAACATTCATAACCTTATGTCAAGTGCTGAGAAGAATTTCAAGGGGGCTTTAATGAGCGCATGGGGCTGCCATTGCCCAGGGAAGGAAGCGGACTTAGGGACTCATCTTTCGGAAGGAGCGTCCATCGATCGCACGGCCCCCTTGACTGATTTAATTTCCTCCAGTCAGGAGTTTTAATGGACTTTAGTTGGAAATGACAAAATCCCCAGAAGCCTCGTTTTATGCAAGCACGCTTTAAAAAGAACTGCCCTTCCGCCGTTTTCCATGAAGTAGGGATCGAAAGATAACGGTGATGATTTAGCAGCATTTCATTCTTCCTGAGTCCTGGGAGTGCCAACCACGCATTTCAGCTTATTTCCCGTTTTTAAGATAACAACACCGGAGAAAAACTGCGGGAGGTAACGTCCTGAAGATTTTTTAGAATCATGTTTCGACATTGTCGGTAGTTTTGCGTGAGACAAATGCATATATCCATTGGCCTTTCATAACTAAATACATGGAAAGACGATAATTATACGTTTGCTTGATTATGAAAAATGACCATCTGGCATTATCACACACGTAACGTTGGACGAACGGATAGTCGCTTGGAGTAAGCGGCAAAAAAAAAGCATTCGTGGAGCTTTAAACGATGAACTTAATTGCTTTAATGCTAGAGGAACGCGCCAATCCTGATTCGGCGAAGCTCACAATTCATCAGCGAGTTCTTTTTCATACACAACGCCCCAAAATATATTGATCTATCCAGCTAATGAATAATTACATGACCTGGAGCTGCGCTACATAAATATTAAATCCAAAATAAAGAAGTGTTGATCTAAATTGATTTTAAAGGGTTGAAAAAGCAAACCAGATAGCTAAATACTAATCGACAGTACCTACTCGAAACTTTATAAAGCTATAAAATTAGAACATTTTGCGATCATTTGGACTTCATAAAATATTGATTCAAGCGTTGATTATAAAATGGAGATTCCGAATTGCCGAGGGGATGCTGTTTTCAACCTAAGAAGAGTCTGGGAGATAAAACATTTTCATACGAGAAAATGTAGAGTAAAGATATAAGGGAAATGATTTCTCCACTGCCAAATCTTTGACTTAATCCACTATTTAGTTGCTTCTTTTACCTTCAAAACAAAATCTAGCCGAAGTAGAAAAAATAAAAGCCGCCGCATTTGGAAAATGCATTCCGTCTATGGAGGAAAAGGAATAGCATTTTAAATACTGTGAGTAAAAGTAGGGCGTAGTTCAAACCACAAGGAGAGATATGGTGGATTCACAAAACAGAAAACAGATTCCCTATCTATATCAACCCTGACCGGGAGGAAACTAAGTTTAAGAAACTAAGAAACTAGGAGGAAACCAATCTGGGAATAAACTCCACTAAGATTTCCTCAACTACGAAGCATGTTGCATACACTTTGGTAAGCAAAACAACACAGTAGAAATTGGCTTCAGAGGTCATAAAATTGAGTTTTTCATAGATTAAAGAGATGAATAACTGCATAGCACATGAGAGAGATACTTGTTTGAAGAAAACAAATATATGACTCTTTGAACGGGCACAAGCATGCAAAATATTTCTGCCAACATATGGGAAGAAAATGTTCAAAAGCAATACTTGAGAGGTCCTAATTATCCAATAAAAGCACAGGTGCAACGAAAAGCTATAACTCTATTGCAATGATAAAGACATAATTAATGCCCACGGTCAATAAGATTCCACTTGGTTAAAACAAAAGAAATATTTCATTGAGAAAGAAGAATCTAACCGCTAGTTACATAATCCGACTTTCACGTAAAGACGTAAAATATCTTGTGAAACTTGGCTGAAATTATTTATTTTGAATTTTCAAAACATTATAATGGCTGGCACTGAGGGAGATATGTTAAGTTACTAGTGTAATAGCCTTAAAAGAAAAATCATCTATTTGAGAAAATATGGAACCCTTTAGAAGCCAAATGCATGGTCACATTCGTAACTTCTCTTAACACAAATGCTCTTTTTTCGCGTCATAAACTTCCCAGTGGAACGAGAGTACCTAGGTTTTCCGAACCACAAAACGAGGTAGCACTAAAATATTGAGCCTACCATACTCTAAAGCATATAACCGACTTGAAAAAAATAACGCATTATGGGGCTGGAGTCGATGTTATTTGAACTAATGACAGAGAAGTATTCACAACCAATACCTCTCTCCCCGACTTCACAGATGGTGGAGAAAATGCGCTTCACCAAAACCCTTATCGGAAATCAAAGGCCGGAGAAGGCCAACGCGGTCGTAAAAAAAAACAAAGCTTCTAGTAAATGACGTTTTCCACAAGGGAGGTTGTTTACGGAGAATTTTTATCCTGAAATGCTCAGCTCATGCCACACATGCAAAAAATATAGATTATTGAATTAGTTTATTTTTCGTAATCCGTCCGAATCAGGGCTTCCTTCTGAAGATATTAAGCGAGGAATATTCGCAAGCGTGGCGAGGGATATGACAAATGCGCATTTAAAAGTTAATTCCGTGGAGGCGTGCATTCGATCGACGCAGAGAGTGGCCGAGGGCAGTCTCCGGGGGAAGGGTGAGGAGAGGGGGCGGGGAGGCGTGCGGGGGCGGTGGTGGGGGGGGTTTATCGATTGCCATTGCCATGCCAACGCGTTTCCCTTCGTGCGTGGGGGCGAAGCAGTGACCGGCGGTCGGCGTGCGCATTCGTAACACATGTTAAAAGCCACCCCCTCCACAAAAGCATCAGACACTTTTCTCCCTCTCCCCTCCGGCTCGCAACTAATCCAGATAAAATCATGCTTCCATGGCGTAAAGTGCCAATGACAACTCTAAGGGTTGGTTAAGTAGAACTTTGATGACTCATTCCATTCGAACCTTCATAAATGCATAATTATATCGATCTGCATCTACAGAGTGTCTGTCACACAGCCCTATGCACATCTACGTTTTATCACCGGGGATTGGAGTTTGAAATTTCTAACAAGAGAGCTATTTAATTATTTAAAAACACGCCACCGTCAAAAGAAAGGGTTATTAAAAGTATAAGAAGTATTCTCCGTTTTGTATTTGAAAGATCTGTTGATCGTAGTCCAAAACTGAAATCAGGTGAGAAGTTGGGGCGTTTTTGCAAGAAACTACTTATAAATAATAGAGCCTAGCACTCTTGGATATATTATAAGCAGTATGTATTAATATGCCATGGAACATGACTAAAAAATTAGTATCCCCACCGCTAAAATTAAGCTGTGTATTTCTCTATTACATTGGGTATTACATTACCACACGATTATGTCATTATCACAGAAAAAAACAAACTATTAATTTTCATTATGCATGCTAACTTAAAATATTTTATCCCAGAAATTAAAAAAAATACCGACACTTCACTATCAAGAATGTAATGTAGCAATAAACAAAACTTCATTGGCTTTAACACGAGCGTCAAAAAACTGTGGTGTTTGAAGCCGTCCATGTTATATCGTTTACCCCAAGTCCAATAATACGCTTCAAATACCATGAGTTCCGAATTGCTGACAGTGATCTTAAGGACAGTGCCCTCTAAAATGACATAAATAAAGGATTAAAATGCACATTGAATCCTCTAATGAAGAATGGCAAGGATTATAATAATTCCAAGACTCCAGCTATGTTCCACCAAAAAAGGTCTACTTTTGTATAAAGAGGACATTTTTCCGGAACTAAATATCAATAGGAAAATTTTACACTTAAAAACTTGAGATTTAAAGTTAAAAAAAAAATATAATGTCATATTTTCACTCCATTTTGTCTGTCTTACACCACACTTACCCCTAAATCTATTTAAAAAGTTTCTACAATAATTTTGAATCTTTATGTCATGGCATTACATTTGAATAATGTAGGAAACACTAGGAAACCGGATATCCAAATGGAATTCCAGTGATGATGATTAGACATTATTTAAACATATCAATACCGGAAACGTACAAAAATTAGCTTATTACCGGATATCGGTGCCCAAAATGACTATTACTAGCCTCATTTTTGTCTTTCATAAAATACAGAAGGAAACCATCAACGCTTTTTCAGATTCAATAGATGCTATTTTAGCTTTAATTAATCTTATATAAAGTCGATATCTGGCCATTACTAATGAAAAATTTTCTTGATATAGAGGACATATATAAAAAAGGAATTTATCTACTGATTTTGGTCCAGTAAACCTGCGTCTCTAATTTACAAGAGTAATTTACCTCGTTTTTTTTAGAGATGTAAGCCAAAATAGCAACCTAAAAAGGCAATATTTAGCACAAATTAAAATAGGATTTTTATATCCCAGTAAAATATCAACTGTTCAAGAAAAAACTGATTTGAACGAGACAGAATATTCTTTTTCTTTAAAGTAATTACTCCATAGGGACTGGCTTCAAATTTTCATGCACACTTTGCTGACAGTTTGATGTTTCTCATCTTTCGTCATATTTAAGATTTGCTTTTTTAAATCACATTTTCTTGTTGAGAAATGTAATTTTTAAGTACCGCAACAACGATATTAATTTTTCCTCTTAAGCTCAATTCTGGCATTTAATGAGTTTTTCTTGTGGAGAATTTAAACTAATAGGTCGTCTGGTGAATTTGGGACTGTAAGGAAAATTTTTGTATTTTATTACGGTAATTTATACTAAAATTCTCCCAACCCTGATGCGTCATTTTCACACACCGTTGAGCAAAGCAATTGTTGAGCTCAACGATTACCAAGGAGACTTACCATCTGGTTGAACATAACTTAATCAAAATCCATTCACCTACAAGCATAGGACAGACATAGGCAAAGGCATAGGTAATGAGTAGTACTCCTCATAATGGTCTTATGTCTAATCGAAAATCATAGTCTTCACAGATATTTTTCTGCATATCATGGACCCATTTGGACCTTAACGTTATATATAAGAGAGTTTTTGCCCGTGGGAGAGTGGAAAAATGAAAGCAGCTCGATCTCGAGTTGAGCAGGTTTGGAAAATAATAACGGTTGAAGAAAAGTTGGCGCTGGTATCATGTGACTCAAATTGAAATGAACTACGTACATCTTGGTTTTTCGTTCTTTATGACGGCCAGACTACTACACTTGAGAGATTTTCCGAGGGCGCCCTCGAATATTATTCAGTGGAACTCTAAAAACCATGCCTTGGCCTTGATTAAAATGCAGTCCGTCAGAAAATTAAAGCAGTAATCTAGCCTTCCATTAAGTTAAAGTGCTGTATAATGATGTTCTCTTAAGGGCTGTTCTCTGTCCACTCTTAAAATGCAAAGTGGCATATTAGCGCTACAACATGGAGGATTGAAGAGCCAAGAGAATCGCATTACATTTACAAGGCTTTGCCAAAAATAATCATTCCTTCGTTTGACTTTAAAAGTTACCTCAGCATGTCCACTAATGAGCGATAAATGTTTGCAGTCCCTATATCATATTAGATTAAAGATGAAAGATTTTTTAATGTTTTTCAATTATACCCGTGATATTTACCATCAAAGCAGTATGTTTGAATGATGGTCCCAGAGGAGATGGCCCAGCATTTACACAACTCTAAATTCAATCGGATCAGGAGTAACTTTGTGAAACTTATTTAGCATGGGATAATGAAAGGTAACTAAGCTTTCCAGGTAAACTATTCACCAGGATCTTTATTTCGTTGTCGAGCTGTTTTTCAGATCAAGCACTCTGATATCAGGTCTATATGTGAAGCCGTGCATTGGGGCTGATTTGTTCGTCGGTGATAAAAGGGGAGGGAAAGTAGGACGAAAAGATGCACTTGAGCGATCACCACAATGTGGTACAAGCGTTTCCAATTATGAAGGAGGAAAGAGTGTACACAATATTGCGGACAATTGAAATATTTCTGGAGATGCGCTTTAAAAATCCGATCCCACTGCTCAAGAAGGCCTAGCCTGGACCCCTTAACTTCGATTTCCAAAATGTTTGAGGTAAAATTACCAGCGTTGCATGCTTCCACAAAAGTTGTAAACCTGGAGTCGCACACCACGGGTTGGCATAACACCCGGTCAACAATAAGCATTACGTATTGGACACTGTTGCCTCACTACTCAAACGTAACCTCGATCCATAAATAGTTCATCATTCTGCATTGAGCCACCTCCTTTTCACATTTGCTAATATTGCGTTCCTCTATTCATAAGTATCGCATTAAAAATTACGTTTATTTCGTTCCAATAATCAATGCAATTAACGAAAATGTGAAATAGAAATGCTGACTCGCTTATCGAGATAAGAAATACTCAACTTGGTACTTCATTAGGTGATATTTTTCCCAGTAAGTCATAGTAAAGCCCTTTCCATAGCCCACTGAAAAACTTCATGTGGAGGTACCTGTCGGGTATTTCAAATCTAGACGCTTATCATTATAATAACAAAAGGCCTTTATTGAGGGAAGATTGAGACTAAACAGTTCCTTCTGCCACCTAACCCCTTGTCAAAAATGCATACATAAAATATGATTGTCATGATTTAAAATAACTATAATATGAGGCCAAAAAAATAATTAAAACATAAAAGGATATAATTCAAAGAATTAAATAATGATAAATGAAAAAAATAAATACATTCACAATATTTCTATATTAAGCAATAAATAAATTATGGTGTGTGAAATAATTTACCACTGTGGGAAAAACGTGAGGATTATTATACTTACACCCTTTACGAAAAACCCAATACAGGAAAACACCCTTATCCGACGCTCCTAAGTCAGAGCCTCATGGTCATGGTAGTTCTCATATTTGCAGCTAAACTATTCCTTTGTTCCACGTTTATGATATATATTGTACAAGAGAGGGCTAATGTCTCGAGTGAAAAAAAAGATCTGAAATGACAAATGACGTCAAGCAGAAGTAAAAGTTGGCGAACGTTAAAAGGGTGCGGATGCTGGTAGAGGGTGAGGGGGTGCTGGAGATGGAGAATGGGGAAGGGAGTTGACCGCATCCGACGCGAACAGGTTGACCTTTGGCTACTTTTCCGCAGCATTCACTATTTAGAACGTCAACACATAACAAGGGCAACTATTTTTAAATATTCATGCTGCAAGCCCACCTCAAATTGGCCCTCCAGTAGCTGTGATTGCATTTTCACTGGAGGGCGAGATTTTTCCTGTTTTAGTACTGCTTCATCAATGAAATATATATATTTGGCTCATTTTGCGGCAGGCGTTTTGAATTCGAAGCTATAAGGCATGATTATTTAAAATATTTCACTTTACAATCTTGCAAATACAAGAATAGTTTTAAAAGAGTCACGAGACTTTTTAAGTCGTTATTTATATTTCCCAAGGAGTACATCCACCTTGTACCACTATCCATAGCGTTAGTGGTGCAAAACCAAGTCTGGTCATTCATTAAAAAGTGCATGTTGCATGTACTCAAAAGTGTTGCTTAGTTGGGGAATTAAATTACTCATCATTATTGTTCAACAATCCTAGGTTTGGTTTGACACAGCTTTCCACTCGATTTATCTATCGGGAAATCTTTTCATTGTGACGTAATTCTTCTCTTTTAAATTAAATTACTATCATGTAATATTTTTAAACTCATTAAAATACTCTATAATGAAGATTTGAAATTCAAGAGATGCAAAAATTGCTGTGGATAAACAAAAATAAATACTAAGGCTTATATCAATATTTTTGGCATAGTTTAATGCATCAACACGTGTAGCCTTTATTATACTAAAATGCTCTTCATTTATGATTTATTCATCATTCATCTTCTTTGATTAACAAAAGAAATCGAACGATATCCCCAAGGTATTCTTCATTTCATTAGGTGATATATTATTTGTTTTCTTGTATTCCTTTTCGCCATTTCCCCAACGCATTCGCTCACGTCGATTAACTCCGGATTATAAACACTTCTAGTACAAGTTGCCTCTGTATTTTTTATTTGTTCCCTTAACTTTGAGTCTATCTAACAACTTTTTTCTACGGATTAGTCATACGTTCCTAACACCCTTCTGCATTATTGGACACAATTCGACTGTGTTTTCACGTAAGTTATCCCCTGAATTACATTACTTTTTTTCAAACACTATTTGCATGATGTAGATCTCTCTGCCATTCACACTCGTGAGTTTGTTTTCCTCCCAAAAATTTGCTTCCAATTGAAAAAGAAACAAATGCCCAACAACAACCCCTTCGACCACTGAACTTAAAGTAGGTTCTGTGGCCTTTTACTGCCTGGGCCCTCGCGGACCAATCACTCACGCGCTGAGAATGTCAGCCAACAGGTTTCGGTCGAATTGCCGACAGGTCGATAAGTGGCCATAATTTATGATGGGACCGAATCCTTGGTTTGGGTTCTTGGTGAGGCCTCCCTCCCTGTCCCTCACACCACCAAACCGTCCCCAGTGAGTGCATGTAGTCCTCAAGAGTTGGGCTGTAAATTATTTCAAAGGGAACATTCGATCCACGACATCCATGCTGCTCGAGTGACAGCAATGCAAATATCCTTTAACGTACGATAGACTTGACTGTTTTTTTTACTTAGTATCTATACGGCGAAATATCCCGGAATAGCATTGCAAAAAAAATCCCCAAGAATAATGTCAAAGCAATTAAGCTTAAAGCTGAAAATCCATCTTAAAGAATGTCTGTTTACTTGCTACTAACCAAACTACTTCCGCCACGCCGATTTTACCACGGCACTCAGAAACATTCACCCGTGAACCCGCTTTATCCTGAAGGGTATGCAACACGCTGTTACTCTGAAGCTTTTCTGTTGCCGATATTTAGGGCGCCTCAAACCATACATGCACTCAGGTGCATTACTGGAACGCGTATTGCTGCAAAGTGACAGGGTCCGGCAGAGGAAAATCATCTTGAGCAATTACAAATGAAACAAATTAGAGTGGCAGCGATATGATATAGGCTACAATAGGGAAAATAAAGATAGAACAGGTGAAAGACGCCAATAAGGATGAGAGCTACATTTCATCGATGTAATTTTGAAACGATTTCACGATAGACGTGTTGGGTGTGCGGTATCTGTTAGATGGTATAAATAAGGATTTAATCGAAATGAATCACTCGATGTACACGTTGAAAAAATATTGTTCAACCAGTAGGTTGGTTTTTTGATAGATGAGGATAGAGTTCACCCCGTACTAAGCCATTGGCGTGTGAAATTCACACATTCAGGGTAGGGAGCCAATTTCTTTCCCTGGGCCCCTGAGATCACCTACGAAGTTCTGACACGCATTAAATCGATTCGCGAGGATTTTAGGTGGGGGTTCCAGGGATTTGACCCCGGGACCGGAGGGTCAAACCCCCAATTAAGTGAGAGAAGTAAAATATGTGGGCATCACTATTAGTTCAAACCTATCATATGGAAATCATTTCGAAATGTTTCTGGAACAGCAAGTACAGGTTGCTGATGCTAAAAACTCATCCGGCTAATTATTTTGAAATACCAGTATTGCGGGGGCCAGAAATAAATCTCAGCTATCACTGTCATATTTTTATGCTACTGCTATGGCTGAACATGCAATTTTTTATACCATCGGGATATAATGTTAACGGAAATATTAAATCATTTGATTCATATTCTGAAGTTACTTCATATCGCGCGTTTTGTCAAGTCAAGATTATTGCGTTTAACCTAATCTTTCTGAAAGTAATATTCTTTTGATTCATCTAAAAGAATTAATCCTCATTTTATAAACTGAGAATAATAATTTAAATAATAAATTTTATTCAAAACTTATGTGCACACATAAACTGTAATAATGAATAGTAAATAACAATAAATAAAGCTTTCGAATTCACGAACATGAATAAATAACGAGCGTGGTAACAGTTAAGCATAATGCTTATATTAATTCATATATAAGTGAAGCGTAATTAATTCACAAGGGTTCTCGACTTTTTTTCCTAATACCACAATGACTCTACGTTAGGTAAGTCATTTTCAGTCTCTAACATTGTTTCAGTATAGTTTAACAACTTAAAAATACTGTTTTGGTAAGGATAATGACACTGATTCTAAGAAAAGTATGCAAACGAAGAAAACTGATTAACAAAATTCCTTTTTTTCGTGTCGTTTGTCTAAAATTTCAGTAACATATTGTATTAAACTATTTTGATCCGCGAAATACTCCATAATATTTTATATTATTCTCATCCACAAATAAAACAATAAATATTATTTTCCAGAGGTGCTTTTGATGACATGTTAAATTTGCCATTCACTATAATTATCGTTCATTTGAATGCATAATGATTTAGAGTGTAAACTAACTGTATGATTATCCCTACAAAGCATTCCCTCTCCATCGATTGAAACTTCGCGACTCTCGGTGGGACTTTTGCGCGTGGTAATACGCATATTTAACGTCAACCATGATTGCTTCCCCTTCATTTAATGTCTGATTACTTTTCGCAGACCACAACCTTTGCCACAATAATACTGCTTTGAATGTCTATTCTCGTCTGTGAAGAAGCTCGGAAATCGATAAATTTGCTAAATGATTCATCATCACGTGTTCATGTGGTTTTAGTCTGTAACGCACTTAAAGGCTCATCGGACCAAACGAGAATGTACAGCGAACTGTAGGAATGGAAAGGTAGGGATGAAAGACTACGAGGGAAGAGTGAAGGGAAACCCGAAGGGTTGTAGGCTTGTGCTAGGCATTAGCTTGTAGGCTTGTGCGATGACCGGTTTTGGTCATCGATTTTCGATGAAAAAATTTCATCGAAATACTTCGATGACGATGGCTGTCAATGATCATCGAATAGAGTGTACACGATGATCGACGACTATCGATGAATACCGATGATCGACGAATTTCGATGATCGATGAATGTCTATGATCGATGAATTACGATGATCGATGACTATCGAATTGGTGCAGATGTCTCGGTTGGCAGTTTGGTGTGGCTATTAAGTGAAGACTAAATTGGGTCAAACTTAATTGAGAAGGACAAGGCCTATTTATTAAAGAACGAAACAAACACCAAGTTATAAATTAAGCAACAGTTCTTTGCTGTGGTATAATACAATTCTCATATCCGCATTTTCATCGGTGAGTACAAGTCCGTCGTCCAACACAACGTTTCCTGCATCGCTGAAGAACCGCTCTGATGACGTTGAAGTGGCAGGTTTACAGAGCTATTTCCTCACGTACTTCTGAAGGAAGGGATACACATCCTTCCTGACCATATACCAATGTAGGACGTCCGAAGATTTGGATAATGCTGGGACCTCCTCCTACTTGTGGAGCTCCGCCATGAAGGGGTCGTCAGCAGAGGTAGCGTTTCTCGTGTCAGCAGAACATCACGACTTATCGACATCAATGATTCGCATCAACTCATCGAATCATCAACATTGATGATTCTCATGGACTCATCGCAGTCGATGGTCGATGACATTCATCATCGTGGTGCGATGACTGAAATCATTGTCGATGACTTCGATTAATCGACTCATCGCACAAGCCTATTAGCTTGCTCTTAACGAAAGGTGACGAGTGATTCTCGTCTTAACGCCCTATTCGCTGGACCAAGTCCTGAACTCACAGTACTTTTCACTCAGCACCCAGGCAGGGGTCAATTTTCCAATAAAACGACCTTCCACTGCCGGGATTCGAGCCCGGGATTTCCGGGAGGAAACGCTACTTAATATAAGAATAAACGCATGCAGAAGAGAACAATATTACTGTTAAGAGCACATGTAGATTTTTGAACAACCAACTTTTTTGTATCAATCATACCTTTAGTTTGATTTAATACATCTGTAATAATGATGAGCGATGATTTCAAAAATGTATTTGAAGACCTTGGGACAGTATTAACAATTTGTATATGTACATCTACAGTCTCATGGGTGTTTTCGAGTCTGTTTCCGCACTAATAGGCGCTTCAGACCGGGAGGAAAGGTATAAGGATAGGAATGGAAGGGTTGGGTCCAGGGGGGGGGCTCCACATCTACAGTATATTACGTTGGAATGGATTCTAAATAATTATTCATTTAGTTCTCATGGAGAAGTATCTTAGTATTCTCATCAAGCGTTTCGTGAAACATATTCTCCAATATAAATTTTTCTTGTTGGACCCCAAGACCAAATGAATCCATGACTTTTAGGACTCTTTTACGAGCCATTCCTCTCATTTACTCCATTCCCGCAACTAAGTCTCGCCGACACAAAGAACGATGGTGGAAGTTGCCATCTATGAAGAAGAGGAAGAACTGCTCTGACCGACCACAGCGCTCCCACCGACAGCTTGGGAAAACGTCAATAAGCTCTCTGGTTCCCGCGTCGGCCACGACCAGCCTTTAGGCGCCACAATCCTTCAGGGGATCTGCAATTTGTCGGCGACGAGTTCGCGGAAAATTGGGACATTAGACTGGAGGTGGATTGGAGATAAAGGCGCCTCAATTAGTTCGCTTACCTACTTTTCTCTCCTCGCTGATCCCAATTTTAAAGTTCTTCAATGACATTTTTAACTCCAACGCATAACAGTCTTACACAAATACTGAATCAAACTAGGGATATGATGAAAACTAAAAAAAAAGGATTATTCAAAAATCTACGTATGCTCTTAACAATAAATTGGTGGATATCACGTGATAGGGAAAGAAGCTTCCCTACTTTAAAGGATTCCATCCAATGCTATACGATTATTATTTTGTTAGCGCTCCGTAACTTCCTGGGCACACTGAAAGAAAACATGATATGAGAGTTTAACTAATGTGGCCGATATCATTAAGCAAAGAACTGAAATAATGCTCATATATTTTGAAATTTCACCCCAGATGAACCTAAACAGATGGTTTGTTTAAACCTAAGAAGTATATATGTTTATAAAGACATTAACTACAATATTAACAAACAAAACTTATTGAATGAATTCATCAATTATTTAGCTTAATCAATGATTTAAATCCATTTAATTATGCCAGATAGCGAACTAAGCATGTGCGAATTTTTAGCAAAAAGTATTTTCACTGTAATAACTTGCTGAATATATGACGAAGAAAAAAAGGACACCTCATTCAATGCCAAGAAAATACTTATAATAATATTAGGATTTAATTGCTCTTCGTTAACAAAATGTTTCTTTAAGTCCAAGCTTATATTTTCAGCTGCAAGTAGATTCTTCTATCAGTAGAATTCCTTCGTCACCCAAGCTTTTCTAATGACTTCTATTTAATGATGTTAAAAATTTTCCTATACGAAAAAAATGCTATCGTCAACTAAATCTAATGAGGACATTTAGTTCACGACAAAACTCAGTGATAAGCCTAGTTTAGGAACTGAAGCGTTTGTGTCTATAAATATGGTGGTGCAGACTACTTGGAAAAATGTAATATGGCTATGGCACGATATGGTACTGTTTCCCATTGCTAAATCACGTATTCTCTGAAAAATTAAGAAACGTGATAACTTTCATAGCACTTAGTACTGAAATCTGTTGAGGAACTCAATGAATGGTATGAAGATATACCATTTAGATTATCCCATAAATATTTAATCATTTCAATACAACTTTACATCAATAATCGATAAAATAATGTGAGATATTATAAATGTTTCCCTTTACAAACGACCGACTTAAAATTTCAAGCATTATGAACAATTAAGAAGGTATTGAGACCATGATTCAAGAGCATTACTGTATGTAATCTCCTTTATTTACAATGGAGGCTAGTGCATAATTTTGCGAGATAGCGTGATCTGAGAAATAATAGTTTTGTAACAAATTCAAGATGAGGCCAGAGTACAGAAACTGTATAATAACTCTACACTTCATCAGAAATTGAAATTTTAAGATGATGGAGGCAATTTTCAGGTTTACGATGTCCTGGGCTGAAGCCTATAAAACTCTTATTATAAGGTGGTTAAATTTCAATGAATGCGGTTGGTTAGAGTTGTATGCTACCTTTCTCCAATCTTTCGCACTAAACAATTCCACTATAGGTACATTGCCGATACTGAATATCGCATCTTTATAATCTCTCGGGTGGCGATTAATAAAAAATATTTCCAGATAAGGTTCCTGGAGTGTAAGGCTAACACTCGAGAGTATCATTTAAACTAGGATCTGTTCGATCACATATACGGTCAATTTAAAAACCCATATATTTTCCTTGCACGATGATTTAAACGCATGAACCGGCAATTTCAAGGGAGAAATGCGCCATGACATTAGTCACTAAAGGTGCATTTGCAGAGGGAAGAGATTGTCCAAGATGTTTGAAACCAATTCACCCATCAATATTAATTAATGACCTACAATGGAATACTAAAGTCGTAAAAAGTTCGCAAAATTTTTAAAAAATTGACTGTGATACGGTCTTGCATTCATAACAATACAAAACGCTTGGGATTTTGTTTGCCGGAGTAATAAGGAAAAACGTGGTTTATAAATAATGTAATTATGCCCTGTAACTTCCCCTCCATACAGTCTAATAGCTGCTTTACAAGAACGTCACATTCATGCAGTTTGTTATAAGAATATTGAAAGTCACCAAAGTATGTACTTTTAATTGTTCTCCCTAAGGGTTCGTATTCCAAAGCTTTCAGCTAGCAGAGAAGAAATATTCCGGTATTGCTTATCTTGCAATGCACATTCGAGTCTATGTTCAAATTTAGGATCTAGATGTAAAGGGAAATTCAATGGATTTTCATCTGAGAAACTTGTTTCTTCTTCTCTTAGAAGAAGCCGTTCTGTAGGCGAAATTACAAAGGCGTTCGAAAATGATTCCTATGACGTGGGCGTTCTTTGTCTGACCTACTAAGTCTGCTCAATTCGGCTAAGTGTAGGCATCAGAGGAAAAAAACATTTTCCTTTTATACGCTAAACTGCCTCATTGGCTACATTTCTCGAGAAAAATAAAGTGCCGGCAAGGAAAAGAATAGAAATAGACCCTTAAATCTGCCAAATCAATACTGAGGTTTCTTCCTGCGTTCTTACTCTCGTATTATTAATTGCCGTTCAAGTATGTGCCTTGTGTTCCATCTCTGAGGGTTGATGTTTCAGCTACATGCTCTTTTACTTTAGCTTCGCATATGATGAAAATAGATATGATGATTCTTAAATGGAAAAGCGTTTTTTTGGTCCTATCTTAATGTAATATGACCATAAAAATGAACAATATAAAATTTTTAATCTTCTAGTTCTCCATGTTTTCAAGAAAACTCACTTTTACCGTTATTATTCTAAATACGTCCCATTACCACAAGTGTCATAAATTAGCAGCTTTCATTTTGACCGTTCATTGACTGAGTAGCATAAGTAACTGACATAGTTTCCAAAAATAACTGAACTTCATCAAACCTCCCTCCGTAGCAACTATGATTCAAATTGCATCATTAAAAGTATTGGACCATGTGAATTGGATAAACTCTGAGGAATAATGGATTCGTCTTAGCGCAAGTGCTGTTGAAGAAGAAGATTGAGGAATTCCTCTTTCACGAAAACAATATTAAATTATAATATAATCAATAATATTGCTCAAATAGATAGATTTATATTAATAGTATATGGTGCACCTGAAAAAAGTGTTTACCTCTATAAATAAATGTTTAATCCACGCCTACATGCTCAGTTCGGAATTGGCATCTAATCTACCCACACGTGTGACTAACACTTCTAAAATCTTTATTCTTAAGCTTTCAATAGTTGCACCTACCTGATTTTTGAGTGGTAAATAATTAATATTCATCTGATACTGCAGGTAAAGGGGATTGTACAAAAGGCAAAAATCCTGATTCTATAGTGAGATTAAAAATTGTAAATAGCAAAACACGTGTTTCCCTTCCAATCTGATCTTTAAGATTCAAATCCCTCCTTATCTACTGCTTCTGCTCACTACTCACACTCCTAACTCCTCCTGTCTTTGGCCATGGTGTTTCTTTTGTTCAGCCTCTCTCCTTTCATTTCCATCCTGCCATCTTAGTCCCCATTCCTACCTCCCTTGAGCCCCTCTCTCCACTTCCTCAATAATCTCATTTAGAAATGCATGATATTGTCCTGTAACTAAGACTTTGATAATGTTCCTGAATGCCTAAACGCTCGGCCGTAACGATTTGAATTAGTGCAAACGTTTTCCACTGTAAATATTTCTTAAATATGGATCTTAATTCTGAAAAAATGAATACATCTACATCTACACAATACCTTGCAAGCCACCATAAATGTGTGTGGCAGGGGGTGAATTCTCACCAAACATGTACTACAAATCATGCACAAAAAACAATTAGTATTTATATACTGTTCGGAACTTCACTGTTTAAAAAAGATAAAAAAAGCAAAGCAAACATGCAAAAACATGCTGTTAGTTGGGTTAGCTTCAAGTTCTTATACCAACATGCAGCTACCTATGGTATCCATCAATGCACTTGTATTTATACTATTCGATAATTTACAGCCATTCACAACCGGAATTGTACGAGGAAAGAAGGACATACTGAATCTGCCAGTCTACCGTAGTAAGTTGGGGTTCGCAAAATATTTTCAACGTCATCAGTGAAAATACTGTCCAGGAATTTTGTTAAGAGATTGAGGCTAAATTTCATGCAGCTACCAATGTTATCCCTTGCTGCACTCGTATTGGATATATTTCCCGTTATTCATATCCCTAATTGTACGAGGAAAAAGGTCATTTTGAATCTTCGAGTAATAATTTACCAGACGGAGTGTCAGAATTATGCTGATGCAGTCGAAAATAAAGGTGACATATATTTCCTTCATCAAAATATCGGTAGAAATCATTTATCAGGACACTGGCGTTTGATTTTGTTTTTATATTCGAAATGAATAATAATTAGGTCTCTCCAATGATACAGCAGTGACTTGTCATCGTTCTGCGTAGTAGCTTTGGTTGATGGCAGTTAAACTGCTGACAGAATGGTCCGGGTTAGATTGCTTTTTGATAGTTGTGGTCAACATCCCAGCGTAGTGGTTTATGGCAGGACGTGGGAAACCACAAGTGGCACGGAGGAGTGTGTGATTACGCCTCCCTTGCACTGCCTGAGTGAATTGCACCCTTTGCCGAGGTGAAGTCTCGTCTCGCACCTGTCTAAACAAGACTGCGCCGCGAGCAGTGAGCTGTAGGTGCAATTGCTTGATTGCAGGCTCCGACAGCCGCACCTCCGCGTGGAACGAGGGAAATCCACTTCCGACCAAGTGCCCATGCGAAATGTTTATCGTGCATCTACATGTATAAAATACCCTGCCAGCCACCATCAGTGTGTGTGGCAGGGGGTGAATTCACACCAAACATACCTTACATATAATGCATAAAAAGGATTAGCAACTATATTCTAGGCAAAACTTCACAATTATAAAAGATAAAAAGAGCAAAGCAAGCATTCTGGTTGGTTATTAAGGGGAGGCGACCGACAGCTGGGGTCATCTGCGCCATATAAGATAGGTGGATAATTGGGTAATGGTAGGAGTTTTCAGGGAACGGGGGAAGGCTGGAGAGAAACCCAGCATCGTCATTAGCCTACTCTTAACGAAAGGCGCCAAGGGGACCACGGCTTAACGTTCCATCCGACGGACGGAGTACTGAACTTAAAATGCCCTCCACTAGGCACTCCACTAGGCACTCAAGTGGGGACCGGTTTTCCACTGAAAAATCAGCCGCTACCGGGAATCGAACCCGGGCCCTCGGGATAGGAGGCCAGTACTCTAGCCACCACACCAACCCGATCCCCGCATTCAATTACATTCTGTTAAGGTCTGGTTACACGATACATTAACCCGTACGAGTTAATGTGTAAATGAATGAACGCGAGAATGAACGCGAAAATGCACCGTGTAACCACACCAAAATGTACAAATGAATGAATGCGTGAACAGAAAATAGAACCTGTTCTATTTGGTTCATGCATTCGTACAAGTTGAGCAGAAACCATTCACGGAAATGTACATGAACCCGTACGTGTTAATGTATCGTGTAACCAGGCCTTTAGTTGGGTTAGTCCTAAGACGAATATGCAGCTACCTATGCTATCTATTGATGCAATCGTATTTATGCCATTGGATATATTTACAGCCATTCATAGCCCGAATTGTACAAGGGAAGAAGGACATTTTGAATCTGTCGGTTCGGCTATCAAGTTCTCTAATTTTATAACCATGGTCTAGTCTACCATGGTAAGTTGGAGTTCGCAAATTATTTTAAACGTCATCAGTGAAAATATTTTCTTGGAATTTTCTTCAGAGGTTAAGTCTAAATTTCAATCTACGAGCTGATAATGATTCCCATTTTAGTTAATCAAATAGACTGGTTACGCTTATACACTTAGTTATAATACCGTCCCTTTAAAAATCCTGCCGATTATCGCTGCAGACGCCGAAGTCCGTTATTTAAGCCTGTTTCTCTAGGTTTCCATATGCTGCCACCGTATTCCAAAGATCAAGATCAGGGCAGAATTAGAAGTATAGAAAAGATCTAATCGGTCTGCCCTGTGAGAAAGAAATTAACCTGAATGTATTTGAGACCTACAAGAATTTGATCTAAGCATGAATTTTGCATTTTCGTCAGGCAATAAAGGCTTCCGTGTTCGTTGTTAAGATGACAATAGTAT
The DNA here is from genome assembly GCA_933228895.1 of Platycnemis pennipes. Lineage (NCBI taxonomy): Eukaryota > Metazoa > Arthropoda > Insecta > Odonata > Platycnemididae > Platycnemis > Platycnemis pennipes. The sequence continues at coordinate 18,266,132 of OW121856.1, forward strand.
CGCAAGCAGGACACCTGCTGAAACATTCGTCACCCCAACAACGAACTCGGACGATATTACCCGACGAGAAAGCAGCATTCATTTAAGCAACGCCGTGGAAACCTGAGAACGAATTCGATCTTTATTTTTCCCGGTTACTTTCATGTGTTAGGTTGATGGTTTCTGAAGTCACTTTATGAATCTTGCTAGTATTAATCATGAAAGAAAGGATTTACTTTGTAAATCCACAGTAAATTTTAACATACTGAGACCATTATTTCAACGGTTAACGCGATCTTAACATGCAAAATGCAGATCTCTGGTCATTTATATAGAAGTTAAGGTTAGAGAGGTTTTGTCCCGTACAGGTGTGGGTGGAGAGGAGGGAGGGAGATGGAAGTGGTGAGTTGGGAGGGGGTTACTCGAAGGGGTGTGAGGAGCCATGGGTAGGGAATGTAAAAGAGGGTGACGAGGATGAGGCCTTGGAGGAAGTAGAGCCTTCACAGATAACTGCTATTGGGTGGTGGGAAAGGATGCAGCGGTTGAAGACAGCGGAAAACAGAGAGGGTATGAAGATGGGGGGCTAATGGATCAGAGAGAGTTTGAGTAGGGGAGAGCGGAAGGCATACAAAAGATCGTTCACAATTCCACAATCAACGAGGAAACATTCCAAAATCTCGACCTGCTCGAGATCATCTATCCAGGGACCTTTTCTTTCAAAGTGCAAAATTTAGGGAAAAATCACTTTCATGACAGTTGCCCGAAAGATGCTTTGAGTTCGAATTTTTGTATTTAAAACATGCCATTTGTTCCCTCAGTCTCTCCTAGAACTCCCTGCCTGTTTTACCGGTACAAACGGCTGAGAGCTCCATCTTAAGTTTGAATACACATTTCCAGGTTTGTGATAATGTCTTTGGGTCACAGATTTTTTTACATTGCAGCATTAAAACGCGTGTGTTGGCGTTTCTGACGAGCATTTTGCTGACTTATCTGCCCCCTGAAATGCCATTCCGAAACTGCCGTCAGAAAATCAAACGCTTGCGGGAGAACCCTGGAAAATCCTTAGACAATTATCTAAACATCGCTGAAACGGCAAACGAAAGCAAATCCCTACCTAATCTTTATTTGAAACTTCAATTTTCATGTTCACGACTATGAAGTACAGGTGGCAACAAGATTTGATCTTGAGCCAGAGGAATAAAGAATATAAACTGTGAGAAAGCTAGGGGTGCTGTGATATCATCCATATGCATGAGGTTTTCAACCTTTATAGCACGGATATTTAGGCGGAATCGATTTTTCAAGGCTCTTATTAATTACCATTAATTTTACGCAAAACTCATGTTTATCCATATGGTGGTAAAAATATTATGCCTGTCGCTTTCCGCGAAACAGATTCAGGAAAAATTTAGACTCCCAGCCTTTCTTCACCCGCAGCCCTGGAATTGCCGGCCCAGAAGGCGACGAAGTAAAGTCTCCTCGACAGCTAATCCTAGGTTCGCGGGTTCGAGTCCCACCTGGGTGGGTTTTTTCCACCCAGGGCATGGATGTTTGTCAAGTCTGTTGGTTCAGCCCCTGGGAATCCTGATGACAGGCAAATGCCTATTGGGATCCCATGGGGCATATGGGCCAACAGAATAGTACGGTTGCAAAAAAAATATATGACCAACTTTTAATACCCCTGCATGTATATTTGCTCAGGTAGGTTAGTGTAGTGGGTATAGTACTGTTCACTCACTCCGAGTGATCAGGTTAGATTCCCGGAAGTGGCTAGAATTTTTCAATGTTAAATTGGCCCCTACTTGAGATAAACATTGGAGTTCAGTACTCCGCCGTCAGATGGGGCGTTATTTTTTAGACCCCTTAGCGGCTTTCGTTAAGACCATAATAATGCCTTCCCAGGGTTTCTCTCCACCTTCCCTCAATGCCCTTTCATTCCCGACCTTCTACCTTTCCACTCGTTCTGGAACGAGGCAAAGTACGCGGACAGACTTTGAAACTACAAACGAGATGAGAACATTGTGGTAACAAATCGATTTTTCTGACTCCTATGAGCTCCACTGAACTTCTTTTGCAACCCGCAAGGGGTCAGGATAAAAAATAACCTAAGTTTTAGAGGAATTTGACTTTTGATAGAACTACGGAATGGCGTTAATTTTTGTGAAAGAAGCAGCTAGACTTTGAGTTGATCAGAATTTCAAGAATGTACTTTTTATATATGAGCTGTAAAGATGTTTTAAGATAAAGAGATGACCTAACATTTATAGCTGCTGAAAACTATAAAAATAAGATGGGACAACCTAATCGGCCACATCTTAAGACACGATGGCCTGATGAAGACAATCGTCGAAGGAAAAGTGAACGGGAAGAATGGAAAAGGCAGGCCATGAGTTACATAGAACAGACCGTAAAGGACGTGAAAGAGAGGAACTACGTTAATATGAAAAGGTTGGCCGATAGAAGAATCAAGTGGAGGGCTGCGTCAAACCAATCCTAGGATTGTTGACCCTTGATGATGATGATGAATATTAATAGCTTCTTGTACGGTTAAATTTAAACGAAATACAACACATTCGATCAGATTTTTAAGTATCAAGCAATAATTTATGGAATTGTGTGACAGACTGCATTATCACGGAAATACTGTAATTTTCCACAATAAGTTCATTTAACAACTAAGTTTCAGCAAGGCATTGCCATTATGAAAGCTGAAGATGGCAATGTCTTGCTGAAACCTAGGTCAATGAAATAAAATTACTGTGGAAGTTTACAAAGTGTTTCTGCGATAATTATGACCAACACATTCGATTATTAATAGCATGAATGTAACAGGATGAAATGGAGAGAATTTGGACCTTTAAATAGAAAAGTTGAATTAATATACTTCTATTTAAGCCTATAAAGTGTGGCATTAAAAGATAATATGTACGTAGCACATGATTTTGGTACATCTGCATTAAATTAAAAGAATTAATTGTAAACAAAGAATAAAATAAAGTTGTTTGCGTAATGGTGAGAACAATATTACTTATGGATTATTTTTACCTTTTGCGAAAGATTTATCGGATTTTATCATGATGGAAATCGGATATTTCCTAGGTAATCGATATGTAATAAATGTTTTACAGAGACTTGAGTGATTGAGAGCAAAGTGTGATGCCTAAACTCCTAGTGAGAGGTTGAACGTTTATGTGTCTTTTTTATGAGTAGCGCCCGTGAGTATAAAACTGTGAGTGGGGAAAGTAGGAATCCAAGCTATGAATCCATAGTAGTCCATCACAACGAAGCCAAGGATCAGTTATGTGTAGGATTGGGATTATTTTCCAAATCTCACCCGTTATGGGAGAGTAGCCACCGATCTGATGGAGAGAAACGCTTTCTCAAGTCCATAAAAGATAGTCTAAGGTATTCCCAGTTTTTGCGCCATTGAAAGCTCACAAAAAGGTAAAGAATGTGATCCATCCCTTCACCGATATCGAACGTCTTTTTGCAATTTTCTGATTTCCGTTCCATTGCTTTATCGACTACCCTTGCTCTCTGATGCGTGCATGATAAATTATCCTGAATTCATCTCAGTTTCACGAGCTCTTTTCTTTGCTTGTTTTTTTGATAAATACTGGAGTATATTTCCCCGTTGGATTAATCTTACATATTAACTTACCATACATATGAACGCGTTTAATATATTTGAACGAGACCAAGTATATCCCTTTGAATGAAAACAATGTATTTACATCAAAGAGACCGATAAAGATAGGAAAAATGTATATTATACACGTAATCTTTCATTTACTGCCAAAATGGAACTTATATTTAAAACTCCTCAACGGCGCTTGTTTTATGACAAGCTTTATTGTATTATTGAAAACGATGGAGGAAGTTAACCAGCAGATAAGGTTATTCGTGCCATTTAGGTTAGCTATTGGATATGAGAGGGAATTCGTCGGGGAACGGGGAAGGTAAGAGCAAAATCCGGCATCGGCATTAGCCTTCTCAAATAGCGTTTCCCACTAATAGTGTTCTCCACACAGCTCTCAAGTAAGGACCGTTATAGCAGTGAAAAATCGCTGAAATAACCGGAACTCGATCCTGGGCCCTTGGGATGGAAAGTTAGTATTCCAGCCACGTCTTCTTATCAAATTCAATGAAGGTCAGCGGAAAGATGAGTGAACTCAATGAAAGGGAAGAACGCCATTGATGCTTTTGCTGCTATGACTGAAAAGTTCCCTCAGTTGGCTTCGCATGAGTGGAGCGCTTTTCCTAAGCTTTAAAGGTGCTGTCCAGTTGAGGACTGATCTGGTCCGTTGCATCTCAATGAGCGGATTTACGCAATAACAACAGTCTCGTTTGAAATTTGGAAGCCGAGGCCTCTCCTAAATATCGATTAGTGGATCAACCGAAGTGGATTAGCAAATTGCAGAGCTTCTTCAAAGTTGTTCGACGTCACTTTTAAAGGGAGACATTCAACGAGGTGGTCGCTTTTTAGGATTTGAGATCCGTATATGTGATTTTTTTGTTCTGCTATATTACTGGAGGTTGAAAATCCTATAATTTTGGGGGTTTATGCTGGAGGGAATTTTCGTGTTAGAGTCTCAAAAATTTCGTGATGTTGACGAGACTTCCTCGACAAATCCCGATTTGGAATGCAGCAACAAGAGGATTTGGACGAGGATTCGAGAGTTGACGAGGCTGTGACGTGGGCATTTCGTCTTTTTCGTGATCCGAGAGCCACTAATATCTCCAAATTAATTCCTAAATGGATAAAAATATTAAAACTTAGAGGGAGAAAATAACAATATTCTCATGAAGAATGATGGAATTTTTAATCCTCTGTACTCTTTAGACTGTTTTTACCATGGAGTTAGACATGCATGCATACTGTTTCAAACCGGACAAAAAAGATAAAATTCTCAACTAACCAGTGATAACTGTCATTTGGGCAATACACTGGGTACATTTCTGTTAGGCGCGAACACTACAGAATGCTCCAATGCAAGCTGAACTTCTATAGTTAAATGATAATCATCCAATATAGCACTGAAGATTTTTCGTACATTCCTTGATGTTAAGCATAATTATACTGAATTGCTGAGTTTTCACTTTCTTTTTTATTAATTCTATTGGTTTTTATCACCGATTCATAGTAGAAATTGGCATTCCATTCCTTGGCAATAAATATCCAATTCCAAAAGAAGGACAGAGAAGGAAAACTTGAGGGAGTATAAACTTCTTCTTCCGTTTCTCTTTTGAAGATGGTATGGTTTGAAATCTGTTGAAATCGGCGGTTTTAAAGATGGTTAATAAAGTACATTAATCGTAAAGAGAATAATCAAAAGAGTACTGGGTAAATGAGACGATCATGTTCTATAAATTATCAACTTTTCCCTTGTTAGACCTCATTTGGAATACACTGCCAGCGTATGGGATTCTTACGAAATGGGCTCAATTAACGAACTGTAGTGCATGCAGCAAAGATCGCCAAGATTTGTTAAGGGACGGTATTATAGCTATATTAGGGAAACCCGTCTATTGTATGAACTAAAATGGGAATCGTTTTCAGACCGTAGGTTGAAATTTAGACTTCATCTCTTAAGTAAATGCCAAGAAAATATTTTCACGTTTACAATATTTTGCGACCTCCAACTTACTATGGTAGATAGACCATGATCATAAAATTAGAGAAATTGTTTGCCAAACTGACAGCTTCAAAATTTACTTCTTTCCTAGTAACATCAGGGATATTAATAGCTGTAAATATATATACACAAGTGTATCAATAGATAGCATAGGTAAATGCAAGCTGGTATAAGAACGCAACAGAATGTTTTTTCATGCCTGCTTTGCTAATTTTAATTTTTTAACTTGTGAAGTTTAGCATATTAATAGCTTCCACAAAGTAAGTGCCAGCACTTTCTCACATGTGAAGGAAGACAAAATGTTTGAGAATTCATTAATTTTCCCTTTACTTTTATGAAATTTTGTTAGGTTCACTTTATATTTAAATAGACACGACCCGGGTTTCGTAATGTAGTTACACCTTCAGGTGAAGATGACCTACAAGACTTGAAAATTATCAGACCTGATGATGTAACTACGTTATGGAACCCGGATCGTGCCTATTTCAATATAAAGTGAACCTAACAAAGTTTCATTCTTTTATTTTCCATTATGGAAAGGTATCACATGGTTAATCCTGAAGTTATCAGCTATATTTTATTAAATTTATTTTACTATCTTCAAACATTTCTAAGCTATTATTTCCTATATCATTTTTCATTAAATATCAAGTATTTATTTCAACCCACATCTAGATAAATCTTAGATTATATTTTTCACAGTTTTGAAACAGGTTATGAGTTTCGTTCAATTTTTGCATTTGTTCTAGCACCGAAGAGAAACGCTTCCCCCCGATCCCTTGAGCACTCCTCTACCACCCACACCAGGAAGAACCCCTCCCTCCCCCTGCTCCCTTCTCCCTCGAGGCCCTGGCCCTAATTTTTCCGCCTCCGCTCTCGTAATTCCCTCCGACGTGTCCCCGCACATCTCCGCCCGCGTCTCCGCTGACACACTCCCAAATTGCTTCGTGAAATCCCGCTGATGACCTTTCTCCCTCCGGAGAGAGACGCGTGAATGGGGAGTCTCTATTCTGACCCCGCCGAATATTCGATTCGAGGCCTCCTTTGTTTGGATAGCAGCGCGGGAGGAAGGCGGGAGCAGAGATGGAGCCGAGTGGTCCGCGGCGACGCCACAAATTAGTTCTGTCGAGATGGGCGGGTCATCGCATCCACCCCCTTCACGTCCACCCCCCCTTGTCCATGTCCATCCCCTTGCGTCAATTTCCGCGCTCGTAGGAAAGGCGCGGAGGAAACCGGACATGAAGACGATCGGGAAGTATTTGCAATCCTTCGTCGACTAACGGAAACCAGGTAGGATTCTTCAACCGTAGTGGTGAAACTTCAAATGTACAATCTGAGAGTAAATTATGGTATTGTAATACCTAAACCAAATTTTGAGCTGTTTTGTCACTCTTACCTGCATCTAAGCCCCAAAATGTTTTGTGCACTCCCTCAAAACATTGCGTTATTAAAATTTACGCTAAATTCTGTAAAAACGTTAGGGCCTGGTTGCTCAGTCAGAAAGAGGTAGAATACCTAATTATAAAGATTGTATAACTTTATATGTATTATATGTACAAGGTTTACATATATTTTTCTATTGTATTTACTAACATTACAAAATATTGCTAAAAACACTCATAAGTACATGCGCATGTGAATGTTTAAATACAGCAATTACACCATAATATGTATTCAGTGTACATAAATGGCACGTAGAGTGTTTCTGATCTACTTATGTTATATTAGTTCAGCTGTGAAAAATCGGTAACCCCAAAGCAGGAAGCTTTGTTTCCTAAGGGGTACCTATATTTCTCGATTAAATGAACTACTAGTAATGTATATTCAATTTATTTATTTATATGAGGAATAAAATTGTTAATATTATTAGAATAGGAGAGTTTCCTTCATCAAAGATATCAGAATTAATTAACAGCGGTTCGTGCTCCACAATAAATTTTCATCTCATCTGTGGTTCATAGCGTGTCCATGACATAAGGAATCTTTACACCGGGAGGAAAAGGTTAGGGATGGCATTGATAGGCTAAGTAAGCAGGGTGAAGAAAAGCTCAGCGTTGGTTTCATCCTGCTCTCCACAAGAGTTTAGCGTCCCACGCGACGGACGGAGTTTGAACTCGAAGTGCTCTCAACACATCACCGAAGAAAAGGCCGGTTAATCACTGAATAACGTCTGTAACTGCCAGAATGGGGTCGTTTACATTTTTTTTATTGCCGAATCTGATAGAGTTTGTAAAATAAAAGGACCCGTATTTTTCCGTTTTCTGATCCGACAATTATTTCCCGAGTTATAAGCAGCGAAAAACTGATGTTCTTAACCCTTTCGGAAAAGTGGGTGTGGTGCAACCTCTGACGTATATCTACTTCGTCCAATCACAACTGAGCCCGCGAAGCTACTTCGCCTTATCGCAAAGGGGGGGGACACAGCTGACTCGGCCAATGGGAGCGATTTCGACAGCATCTGTGCGAGCAGACCTTCCGAGAACCCCCCTCCACTCCCTTCCCACTCCCCTGAAAGCAGTCAAGGACGGGAGGAAAATGACGTCAATGTTATCACGCAGCATTTTCGGTGGGCGTCACCTTTTGCTTATTTTAATTTTTGATTTATGAGTGAATGGTTGTGGTTAGAAGATTAATTTTTTCACTAAAATTCGTTTTTCGTTTCCATCTAACGATTTCGTGTACAAAATTGCGATTCCGGTTCCGAGTAAACGCCCCCATTAGAGCCTCCTCGGAATGGGAATAGAGTATCCAACCTCCTAGAAGCCCTCACTGCGTGAACCGCACTGGTTGGTTGACAATGAGACTCCTCTCAAGGCGTTGCGTTTATCTTCCTCCGATTGTCAATATTTACAGTTAGAATACTCAGAATATCAGAGCGTAAGTTAAAATACAGATTAAATCTATTACAGAAATTTAAATCGGATAGCTTTACTGAAGATGCTAGGCATATATTAAAGACACCAGCGTATTGTGCTAGATTCGACCAGATAAATAAGATTAGAGAGATAGATTGTCGTACTGATAGATTCAAAATGTCATTTTTCCCTCGTACTATAAGAGAACATAATAGACGGAATAGCAAAGGGGAATAGCATAGCATAGAATAGCAAGGTAGGGGAAATATTTTAGAGTAGTCTGTAGTGCATGATGCATGCATTAAAATGCAATTCATTAATTAATATGTAGATACTAACAATCTAGTTGTATGAGACCCTATAGTAGCTTCTTTGCATGTCAATAGTGCATGCTTGGTGATCTTCACCCCCTGTCACACACCCTCGCGGTGGCTTGCGGGGTATCGCATGGATGTAGATGTAGATAAATGTATTAATTTTACGTAAAAAGTTTGGATTGAGAAATTACAGTTTACTAAATAATTAAAAGTTAATTTAATGACAATTTGAAAGAGCTCAGAAATGGCGGGGTGCGCTGCCTTGTTGCTGACGTAATAGGTAGGTATGTAGTATACGTTGCGAGAATTAGGAAAATTCTTCTCCTGTACTTAACATTGTGCAAAGGAGACCCGCTAGATTTGTTAACGGCCGTTTTGATAATTTTATAAGTGTTAATCCCTGGTTACACGATACAATTTCTTGTATAATCGCTTGCATGATTGTCTGAACGCGAGAATGAATGCGAATTGTATCGTGTAACGGATTTTATCGTGTAACCAGTCCAAATTGTACGATTGTATGAACAACTGCACAGAAAATAGAACCTGTTCTAATTTCGTTCAGACAATCATACATTTTTTTACGTTTTAGAGACATCTGGTGGTAGGTTCGGAAAACTACGTCTCTAGTTGTATGTTTACCCTTTTCTCCTTCGCGATTCGGTGTGTTTATGTGCGACTGCTGTGATTTTATTAGTTATTTTGCTGTAACTAGCAAGATTTAGGCCCATTTGTGGGCTCTACTTTTATCATGACCTCTGCTACGTTTGGATTTCGCTCCGATGTTTGACTCCTTCAACGTCTGCATGACTCCCAGAGAATGAATATATTTACAAATTGACTTAATTGCCCCCAACTCTCCCGTTACCTTCATTATTCACGTCTTTCCCAACCCAAACGGAACTTTTTTCACCAACTAATTAATTCCCCTTTGTCACTGACGTAGAAATTTATTTACATTCGGTATCAATGAATACAAGCAGCATTAAGGAGTGACACCCTTTGTAGTCAAAACACTTGGATCCAAGACGAAAGATGGGATGAAAACTATGTGCTTCCTATCCTTTGCTCCTATATACACTGCTAAGTTCCGCAAGGTGTCAAACTTCAGTACAATGACCATCCCACTCCGTACGTGATCATTGTACTCAAGGAATTTTTGCAATGTTGTTAAAGGGTTTTTAACATAACATATATTATTCCATAAAAGCTAACCTATATATAAATATACACGTCCATGTATTTTTCTTTCAGATTGAAGTGGATGATTTCGCGGATTAGGGGAATAATTCCATCGATCGTGCTGTGGTGAATTCTTATTGAATATATCGTTGACCAATAGGTTACCACAGTTGCCAAAAATCGTAAGGCACCAATAACCTGGAACTACGGTTTTATTCCATTGAGTAACTTTCACTATATCTGCTAATTTAAAATTTAATCAGATCGAAAAGTCCAAAAGAAGTAGAGGTCAAAATAAATCTTACAAACCATATCTCACATAAAATAAATCCCGTTGGTCTATCAAAAACCTCGTTTTCGTGACCTACCAAAATATTTTTCCACGGAAAACTACATCAGAAAACTGAAAATAAAGTTTGAGATTAATATTGTGCTTCCAAGTAGGCGATAAATAACCCCTGATTAAAACATTAAATTATGCAAAAAAAGCAATCGTGTAATGCGTACCAAATCGCATGAAAAATTGTACGAAATATTTCACCGTGTAACCACTCTATTCAGATTCTTGAACATACAATTGTACAAATATTTATTCAAAACATGAGACATTCAGACAATAAATTGTACAAGAAATTTTATCGTGTAACGAGGAAGCGAAGGCAAGCTCGTGATAGGTGAAAAAAGTCAAGCCGTAAAGGGAGTCAGAAGTGAGATTGAACAGAAATTATGATTGTGACGGAAGGACGGGAGAATACTAGCCAAGCATGGAAGAGTAGGGACCTATATAAAAAAAGTAAATTAGATTATAGTTTGCAGTTAAGCTTATCTTAACTGTAGAAGCGTATTAAAATTAATAGATGATTTACGTTGGAAATCATTATCGGATCTTTGGTTAAAGTATCGAATAAATCTTCTGCATAACAATGGATAGATTTATTAAAGACGTTAAATGTATATTAGGATCCCTACGTATTAACTAGGTTTGACCAGATAAATAAGATTACAGAAATAGATTTTCGTACGGATAGATTTCAATTGTATTTTTTTAGCGTACCACAAGGAAACATATAGGCATCATAGCAAAGATATAGGTATGTGAAATATTTTAGATGCATATTTTAACATTACTAAGTCAAGCACAAGAGGTAAATATAGATGAACATATTTAGAAAAATGTCACTGAAACCAATAATCCCTTTATTACTTTGTAGATACTAACCATCAAGTTACATGTGTCTCTATTATCTAACATTTTTCCATGTAGTATTAGTTACATGCCAATAGTGCATGTTTGCTGATCTTCATTCCCTGCCACACACCCTTGTGGTGGCTCACAGGGTATTGTGTAGAATTAAAATAAAATTTAATGAAGTAACTTAATACAGTACTTCAATGTCTAACGTACTATAAAACCGACATTATTACTTAGTAGCAAAATCATCAAAATAATTTCTTGCGCATAAAATCGAGCAAAAGACAATTTTTGCTTACTGTCTGGCTGAGTTTTCCAGAGTTAGAATCGCATCTGTCACTGACATATCCCACAAGCAATCAAGGATTCGATTATAGTCAAATATCTAGTAGCGCTTCCTCATCTCGTTTCCCCAAAGGTTGCCTCTGTCATTGGGCACAAAAATATACATAAAAATGAATTTCCACTCACAACACTCGGAATAACATAAACCCTGAATACAGGCACGTAGCCAGAAATTTGCTTGGGGGGGGGGGGCTAAGTCTTTCGTAACTTGAAACAAATCTGCCTTGCCCATTCGGTGACGACATGCTAAAAATCTCTTCCCTTAATTTTCAGTGCTTGGTATTTACTTTTACAGTGCCCATACTTAACTCTCACTGGTAAAGTTCTCTGCTAAAATCAGAACAACAAAATTATTTTTCTCTATTCGGGGGGGGGGGGGGTGCTGAAGCACCAGAAGTCCCCCCCCCCCCTGGCTACGTGCCTGCCTGAATATTTATATTGAAATATAAGCTAACATGATATGAAGAGATGAAGTAAAACGTATGAATGTGAGCTAGAGGGCTTACATTGAATGGATGACAACATAACTGCAAATCGTGGACGAAACCGTCGTCGCAGAGAAGAACTGGAGAAGACATGAGGGCGAAATGAAAGGAGCTCAAGGATTTGCCAAGGAAATCAATATGATGAAGAACAAAATCGCAGTTTGCATAAGTTTGGGCAAACACTGAGCGCGCGGAGAAATCGGGACATGGAAGCTCTTTCTCGGAAGGGCGGAATGTGGGTTAGAAGACGCTGGAGGGGGTCCATGAAGGGTGGAGGGCAGGGCTCTACCCCCCTATAAGGGGATAGGGCCTTCACAATGAAGGGATCACCACGAATGGAAGAAAACTTCCCTCCACGGGGTGAGGAGTCGGCCGGAATCCTGACTCACTGGAAAAGCTGACCCGAATGTAAAGGGTGAAATCGATGCCCGAGGACAGAGTTCAACTTTGTACGTTATGAAGCGCATGCCAGAGTAGAAATTCAAACGATAATACATAAAAAAGGACAAATAAATATACCAAAATAATGGGAATAAATAAAAGAAACGTTTATGATTTTGGGGATTGTGAAAAATATCTACATGGCTGAGAGTTGACGGTGTCCACCAAAATTGATACGGGAACACCAGTAAATGATTTATCTCCACCCATTACTGTACGATAATTTTATTCATGATGATAGTGAGCAATTTAAAGAATCTACCAAGCCATTAAGACATCTCTGAACGGGTTGAAATATCTGGCAAAGTTCATGTATGTTGCAATGAAGTCAATAAATTGAAGACTGGAATCCCATTTACTGAATAAGTCCATTCTTCTAATTATCCTTGCTCATTTTCTCAGTATGTACTGACATCCGAATCCTATCTTCGTAATGAATTGAGGGGGCGTGCACACTAGAGATAATAAGGAATTGTAAACATGGGCACAGTGCTAAAACGTACAGCCCAAATCAGGAGAAATATTCCCTTCCTCCACGCAGGTTCCTATTGAAGACCACGATATCAATGATTCGATGTAGAAAATACTACAGTCGATAGGAAATGCTTATCATAATTCTTAATAATAGTTTCCGCAGTAAAATTATGCGATAGGGTATAGGGAAGTTTCGAGTTCGATATATCCATAAAAAAGCAATTAGACAAACTGCAAAATGAATATGGGACGCTTATGAAATAATTTAATACCTTCATAATGAGGAGTGCACTAAGGAGGATAATATTGTATTCCCCCTCCATAAACATGCGCTCTTTTATTTCTCATTGCATGAGATGCTCCCACCACGACTAAAGGGGACAGATATTTCCTTCATTTCATCTAAAACGAAGAATTTAACCAAGTTCTTTCATTCATTTTTGACAGACCATAAAATCCAAATGATAAATATGCAAGAACTAGATATCGGAATGAAAAAAGATTGCATAATAAAAATAAGGGATTAGAGCAAGTAATTTTCATAAAAGCGAAAGTCTCTCCGAAATAAATACTCGAAGCAAAGTCTCAGGATTGAGCCATAAGTTTGCGGGAAATACGGCATTTTTACTCATGTCCATAAAAAATATTACATTTTCCAACTAGTGCTGTGATAGATTTAGACGAAAAGTAAGAAAAAAAATTTCAAATGCATGAAGACTGAAATTAAATAGATTGCACGTCAGATCAGGAAAAAATAAGACAAGTGGATATGGATTTCGTGGAATGATGTCGTGACTGAAGATCAAACTATTGTTAAACGGGAAGAATAAATGCTTCTAAAGAGCGATTTCGCCTAATTTTAAGGGCAAAACTTCAGGTGCAATGGTCATAAAATAAAAATCTATATCACTGAAATATAGAGATTTTAAAAGCTTTTACAACATTTTATAAAGAATAATGCTGAGTAAATCCTACTGCTAAGTAACCATTTTATCGATGACGCATGATGCAGATTTCACTGAATCTATATATTTCTTTATTACAGCCCGAAAAATGGCATTAACCAACACCCCTGTTCAGAAGTTCTAATTTAAAATATTTTTATCGTAAGTATTGGTCAAAATGACGCTTGTTTTTCCCATGGAAAAGTCAAAGCAACGAACGAGAGTGCCGTTGTCTGCCGCAAGCAAGAAGAGAGACACAGCTCGCGTTTATCCTCATTCGAAATGTTTTCCCATGATGGAAAAAGGGTGGGGTTTTGAATCGAAATTCTTTACAAATTAAATTCAAGTTAATATTTACGGGAATGACTCATTTGACGTCGTTGAAAATTTTATTTAGCAACAAACGAATTCTCTGAATTATTAGTCATGGGTACTAAATTGTGACCTGATACGCCTTCAGGGAAGATGAAACTCAATGGAGAGGTCCCGGTGGTTCAGGATTGGATGTCGCCGAACTACCTTTCCCCCAACTGCCTTGGAGAGTGTTCTGGGAAACATGTTCCTGTACTATGGGCTTTTACTACGCCTTATCGAAGGCATCCAGTCACTCTTTTCATTTTTATTATAATTAAATTAATTTTATCTAGTTCAAGTATACCAACACTAAAAATTCAAGTAAATAAAAATAACAAACACAATGCCTTATAATCTATATAAATCAGAATCTTCAGAACGAAATTTCATAATTTTATAATATTTCTAGCATAGATAGTGTAACGAAAACCCGAAACTCTATTTTGAGAGTTTTCATCTTCACTTAAAGGCATTTTAACTGTTTATGTCATTCACTACATTTTGTCAATTGACTAAAGGCTATAAAACCTTTTGCTTAGAGCCACTAAAACATTGAAAACTGGCTGAACAGGCATAGCGCTGGCTGACAGATGTACTCAGTAAAAGAAACAACCACCTACGACCATTCTCAACTCTATTTGTTAGAAGTTTAGATTATAACTATGAATAATTGCAGCGATTCCGGTCTTGAATTACAGTATATTAAGAGTAATATAATTCAAGTCGGTAAATATATTTTTTCAACATATATGTGGTATAAATACAATATAGAACCAATATGGTTAAATTTTTAAATAAAATTTGATGCGTAAATTATTTAACCATTTTGTTTTGTAGTTATTTCATTAAAATATTCAATGAACTTGAGCAGGAATTCAATGATTTGAACCTCGGTAAAGACAATATTCAGGGTGTCCACTGTAAAGCCATTTAGAAATTCCCTGAGTTTTCCAGGTTTTCCAGGGGAATTGTTTCGCTTTCCAGGGCGCTCAACAGTCCCAAAAATACGCATTTTTGGTTAAATATTGCTAATGGGACAATAATTATTAACTCCAGGAATCAAGAATAGTTGGTTGACTCATTGTGATGTTATGTGTAACATCTTGAGATACTGCTATTTGCCATAAGCAGTGACCCTGAAATTTCGCGAAAGGGTTTTTCGCGAATTTTTTGCATAAAAGATGTTATCTTGATGATTAAAGCCGTAATAAGTTAAAATTTGCCGTTTTAACGTTAGCAAAATTCACCAAAATTTCGCAAATAACTTGCTATTGAAGTATTTGGCTGTTATTACGAAATTTTGCCTGAGATTTCACATTTTTTAACCACATGGTATCATATTCGTATAGTCTGATAATAACATCGAATGATATTTTGCGAAAAAACAGGAATTATTTAAGTTTCATTTTGATGTGTTTGTAACGACGCGTAATGAAAAGTTGTCGTCCCTATGGGAAAAAATGTTTGCAAATTCAGGTGTGAAATAAATACATTTTAAACGTGACCATTCCACTGTCATCAGTCTGATGATGCGCATGACCATGATATCTGCGTATGTCTCCCTAGATCACATTTATGGTGGCGGGGTGGGGTCGCATCGTTTTCGTCTCGCCGCCGTAGTATTTATCCCGAAAGATTCTTCAGAAAAGTTGCATTTAAAGCATTTACGCTTATGAAAGTTGTATTCAGTAAGTCTGCGCAAAGCATTAAAGGGACCAATAACTACGCTACACAAGAATATCTTAAATGTCTTAGCGGTTGGGCGAAGAGACAAATAAAGTTGTCAATTGGACGTAATAATTTTATTCAAAGAGCACTCCACCTAAGCTTCGACAGACGGGTCGTAATTACTCCTTCGGTAGAAAAAATGAGTTATTTAAGGATAAACTACCAAATTAAATGACAGATGTTGATTATATGTTGCCGACTTTATGATACCGACTTTATGATATGTTGCCGACTGCGGCTCGACGGCATTTACGCCGCAGCGAACTGATTTGGCGCCCGTGGCGGAGGGTCAGCGGGTGGAGAGTCGCCGGCATGGCGGGGAGGTAAACGCAGAGTCGCCGACGTGGCGGGGAGGTACCTATGAAAGACAATTCTGGGCAGGTATTTTACGAGGAACATCCTCCAGCACCCCCGTTTCGTTGAAAGGCATTGCATATTGCATACTAAGTGTTGAAAATTTCTGAATAAATGCAGGAGCAGGAGACATTGCTGTTTGCCTTGGTGCCTCATTGCCCGGTGCTGATACCTACAGAGCGAATGGCCCACAAGTTGCCAATAAAAGAAAGGAGCAGATAAAGACATCAGGTAAAGGCCAACAAGTTGCTGGCCTTACGTTTTTCTCAGGTCGCTCGATATAGTTTACAGCATTGAAAAATATGGTGCAGAGACGAAGAGAGCGTTCAATAATAATAAATGAGCGTTACAAAATAATCCATGAAGTGAAAAAAACATTATGAAAGCACAAGCCTCGATGACAGGGCATAATATCGGAACTCAAACTGTTTCCCGTCCGCTCTCCGGTTTTGAATTTCATCTTACGGCTTACGGTATACGTCTTACGGATTACGTCCATTGTAGACCAGGCATTTCTTCAGGGAAAGCCTTGCCTTCTGCTACCTTCACAGTAGGGACTGCAACTACTTAACTCTACGCATTACGCAGCTTTAAATAATGGGAAGGAAACGTAATCTCCAAATTTGCGACAAAAACAGATCTTTCCAGAACACTCGCCAAATTCATTGAGTTTTCCAGAAGACCGAAATTCCCTGAGTATTCCAGTTTTTCCCGGTTTTCCAGGTTTGCGGACGCCCTGAATATTATATGAGCAATGCTACACTTTGGATGAAGCCTTGCTCAGTTGGAAACATTTCGCTCTTTAGAACTTTGAATTTTCGGGAAAAAGTTAGACAAATCCCTAACATCACAGCGATATTCGGCTGAAATAATAGCTTAAAGCTCCACATTCCTAAGTGATGCGAAATTTTTCAGTTTTGATTCTCAGTTGCTGGAATTCCTACATGCTTGTGTCTGGGTGATTATAAAATAGTTTTAAATGTAGTGAAAGATAATAGAGGACGAAAATTTTCTCATAATCAATATTTTAATAATACCAAAATTGCGCTGAGTTATCTCCCGAGGTAAGCCCACACTGGGACCCAAACTATCTACCCAAACTAACGCAGACAGGGAAGAGCCACTTGTTCCGGGTCATAAGTAAAACAGCATATTATTTGGTGAGTAAATGGTGAGTGTACACCTGATGATGGCTCAGTAAACCAAAACACGTGTTGTGCAATTTTATAATTTTAAATATATTGCGGAAAAGTGCTAAAGGTTTTTTTTTACTCACCTAATATGTCTCACTTCCACTGCGTGATGCCTGCAACAGTGAACAATATATCAAATTATTTATTGAATAATTGCACTCTAAGGCGTGTTGCATATCTATGCTACTTTAAAATTAACTAATACTGATTTAGCAAAGAGCTTCAGTAATAACTTTAATGAAGTTCAAGAGAGTTGCTTTTAATAATTTATTTTAAAGTCACATTAAACTTATGAGAGAACACATAGGGGATAAAAAAAAACTCTGTAGTTAACAAAATTAATGATATTTTCCAAGAAAAGTGTTTTTTAGTTAACTTAGACAGCAATACAGTTGGGTGGCATAGAATATAATGGGTAAAATAACTGTCACTTTAGCTGCACTTCAAGCAAATATCGCCGTCGCGAAAATAAAGCTGGAAGGAGAATTTTGTTCGAAAAAGAAGCGCTAAGCTACAGGGATTTGTGTATGATAGATCATGGCGTTGGTGGTTCCGTGAGATAGACCCTGGGGAAAGAGGATGAAGAATTGGCTTCTGAATGTGTTTCTGGAGAATCATGGAAAAATGCTGTCGGCAGAAAGGAAGATGGAGGACAAAGTTCTTGATTGGGTTTGGAAACTTAGGAAGTTGTTAGGAACAAGTAGAAGGGGGCAGAATAGATGGATTGAGCAAGTAATGATGGGAGATTTGATGGATATCGCTATGGAAGGAATCTAGATGAGGAAGTGGAGGAAGAGAATGGGCGTTTGGGTGAGATGAAGTGGGAATTTCACTTTAACAGAGACAGAAATAAAATTGGAATGATTTCTTCAAGTAGGGTGGTGTAGGTGAATCAATGCACGGTAGGAGCACTTCATTAAAATCTTTATCAACCACGAGATCACCAAAAAACAATACTGCGTGATATAAGTGGCCATGTTCCTAAATTCCTATTTTTTCCTACATTAAAAATGGAACATATTGGTTACAACCAAACTTTGGGGGGGTACTCGGGCGTGTGTTTATGTTGCAGGGTTATAAATATACCGCACTCCGATACTTCAGTCGTACTCTTAACGCAGCGCACGAATGGAATCGATTACTACATTGAGAGCGGATATTAAAATATTCCTCTCATGGAGGAGCTAATACCTCTCTGCCTTTCTTGCGCGGGCAACATATCCTCGTTTTTGGTAGGACAGATAAAAATTTTTTTACCCTTTGTAGCCACATAGATAGATATAATTTAATGCCCATTTACGAATAGATTTTTACATCAGTTCAGTATTATCCAACCGCTTCACTAAACCACGATTTCGATTGTCTCAATAGTTTGGACGAAATACAGTTTTAAACAATCTCTGGCCTTCACCACATCCATACTTGTACATTTCCATCCCATGTTACGAGTGGGCTTTCGAAATAACATCAACTTGGAAATTGCTATATGGTATATTTGACGTGCATGCTACTGTATTCAACGCAAAATATATGCATAATAACAATCCTTTTCTTGTCTTTCCAGGTATGTAAGAACTACCGCTATCAAGCCGCCCATTTGTCATCCCCACACTAAGTGATGGCAGAATGGGTATGTACTGGAGATCAAGGACAGACTAACAACCCCAATTACCGCTTGAGGAAAGAGCAATCATTTTTTACAATGATTAACCAGTAGAGTAGCAGAGAATGTGAGGCCATCAACTGTGAAATAGGTAATAGGTGATGACTTCCTTCCTTGTGCCCTCTTGACCCGAGAGCAGTGACAAAATGGAACAGGGGTGGAATTGAAACTGCATCCCTTTCATTTACATCTATGCAATACCGTGCGAGCCTACGCAAGGGTGTGTGGCATGGGGTAAAGATCACCAAATTCGCACTACTTACATGCCACTGAGAGTTCTGAGATCTTATTTTGAGAAAAAAGAATTCCCAAATCGGCGAAATATACACGCCGAAAGCACTTTGTACTTCTTTGAAGTGATTTTAGGGCAATCGTTTCGACGATCGTAGCCAATAAAAGAAGACACCGCTTCCGGAGTGCTTCGTAGATGGCATTTCCGAGCACTCGGTTTGTTGGTTTCGCAAAACCCGAACACGATTAATTGGAATTGCGGATCCGGAACTCGGCGACTGACCGAAAAGCCCACGATTGTCACCCCCCCCCCCCCCCCCCCCCCTAGCCTTCTTTGCTGTGGTCGTAAAAATGGGGAACGATCGACTTCTGTTTCCCCGACGTGAAATAGTCGCTGTCAGAGGGCAACCGCGCGCGCGCGCGTGAGGAATTCGAGAGAGAGAGAGAGAGGGCGATGGATCGATCAGTCGGCTAATCTCGCACCTCCTCCGACCACGGCGAAGGCCTCGTGCGAGCGAAGACCCGTCTGCAGATTCGAGTCACGTCTCCTCTTCATCACCATCGCCGCCGATTGGAGGGCCGTGATTGCTCGCCGGCGTCACGGGCGAGCCAGTCTCCAACTTCGGGCGTCAGGCATTTCTGCGTTCCCGGGCGTGGCACATAGGTGACTTCAGTTTAACCTAGGTTCATAATAGCTAATAATTCCGTTTGAAAAGTTAAAGAAACGCACTAGAATTGGATAAGTATATCAAAACGATGACTGAAACTAAGATCGTCAGAAGTGGTTATCCTCAAAGCTCCAAGGAATTACATCTTTTTAAGAGTTCAATAATTTGTCAACATAGCAACAATACTATTCCTAATATATGCAAATTAGATCAGTAGATACCGGTGAGCAGTGATTCATTATGCCCATAAAGTATCAAATGTGCCCTAGGTGATAGTTCAACTTTTTGCTGTTAACCGCGGAAGCAAGCACTTATGTAAATTTTCCCATTGAACATTAGTGGGTATTTGGGAATGGATTTAAATTTAGGGAACGTAGGAAG
Organism: Platycnemis pennipes; assembly: GCA_933228895.1. Lineage (NCBI taxonomy): Eukaryota > Metazoa > Arthropoda > Insecta > Odonata > Platycnemididae > Platycnemis > Platycnemis pennipes. The sequence goes on from OW121856.1 coordinate 18,286,554, forward strand.
GGTGAGGAGATCACCATCCCGGTGTCGGAATTAGCCAACTCTTAAGATTTAGCGTAAAGGGGTGTAAAGTTTCAATAATCATCATCCGACGGGAGAAATAATAAATTACATACTATCTACAAGGCGCACAAAAAACGAGGGGCAGGCCACTGAAACACACAGCTTTTCCGGAATTCAAGCCCCGCGGATTGTTGGCCAGTTATTAGTTAACACACCAACCTAATCGCCTTTAGTTTACCGATTGGACTTTAATAAATTAAACACCAATTTCTGGGAAATAACGGATATGACTCTCATGAGAATCCCTGGATTTTCATTATCAAAGCTTAAGTGCTGCGGTAATACCAATTAATACTTCTGCAACGTAACCATAATTTTCAATGTATTGCTCAGTGCTATAGTTTTATTATATTTCACCATTTTAATGCGTTAATATGAGATGCACTACTATTTGTACCCTTATAGGCATATTAGATTTTTATTTAATTACCATCAAATTAGTTCTTTAAATGGTACATTTATCCTGCAACTGCAAAAATTGTGGTATTTTAGTATTATTTGGGTCACATTACGCTTGTCCTATGATTAGATCATAATTTTTTATACATAACTAGGAATCAATAATCTTTTAAAAGGGCTATTGTGCAAATGTCAACCACTTTAAAAGGGCAATATATTTAAGAGCTTCTATTTTTAAGCTATGTTATGGTATTGACTGGATGCATGTACTCCATTTAGATCATTATTCATAACATAAATCTAAATACTTTCTGCAAAATTATCCAAAGTTGATACCCTGACAGAAAGTAAAGCTTTATATCAAGAGACTGGCTCTGAGGCTTTCCGCGGTAGAAGAGGTTAATTATAAAAAGGCATTTTTTTTATAACGAGACAGTAAATTACCTGAGAATAAAGTACAGAAAAGCCCTCTGCCGGTTGACGTCGACATAATTCTGTTATTCTGAAATATATTTTACGGGGCAAATTTGCATACAGACGACAGGAAACGAAGGGTGACCACAAAAATAAGCTTTCCCGTCCCGTAGCACACCATCATATTAAAAGATAAATTAAAGGCTTGTGTTACATGAGAATATGGGCATTCGAGTTCATTTTGCGCAGCAGATTTGTTGTAAGCAGATTATAAATATCACAAACAGGCACCACACAGAGCCTTGGGCGAATAAACCAAGAAGAAAAAATTCACCCGGCCAGAAACCCCGAAAAATTGTCAGACTACTCTGAAAGCTAAAATTTGCTCATCGAATTGAATGCTATTTTTCATATTGACCATTTAATAGTAATTGGAACCTAAAATCCGTTAAAATGATCATAAAAGTGTCCATCGTGGGAGTTTAAGAATTACAATATTCTGCTTAAACTTTGCCTCGTTCATAGATAACTATTATCATCATAAGTCCTTAGGTATGTTCTCATTTTAAATGAACTTGCACTGAAAAATCAATTAACATCTATCAGGAAGCGAATTTTGCCACACAGAGAGGGAATCTTTTCTGTAATTGTTTAGACTTACATTTTAGTATTTCTCCTAAACTTTCCTACCAAATATTAGACGCCTAAAGCGTCTCCATTTGTCAGGCTATATTGTATTATTAATATATTTTACTTCGAAAATCTTAAACTAAATTTAACTTTATTGAATTTCTCCATTTTTTCAAATTTCAACTGTCTCCAGTCAGTTTGTGTTAGCAATAAATGCCGAATTTCCTTGCTGAATGTTTTTTATATCCTATAGCTTTCTATCAAGTTTAATTAATTCACTAGATTGGAGAACATATACTTCTAAGGGCACTACTATCTATGAGGCTGCTTCTGCGTTCGGGGAAATTGAAGCTCCACTGTGAAATTGATCTGGGGAATACAGCATACCCTCGCAGTCCTCCACTATCCTCTTCCAAGCCCACAATTCTCAAAATGGATTAATGCCGCTCTCCACATCTGCTCTGTCATCTGCTGTTCTCCATTTTTTCACATTTCACATGTCTCCAACTTTATGCCTTCCATTTTCAGTCACCCATTATTCAAATGAGCGGGCTCCGTTGCGTTATACCGCTTACTTTTCATTCTCCATTCTTCACCATGAGCAGAATATGACCTCAGGTTTCAACCTTTCTTCATACTTTTACCTAATATTGTTGCCTTTAATACTATTTCCTAAATGTAGCATTCGTGCATAGGTACACTACATTCTCCTTAAACTATTTCCCGTAGTAACCCGTCTCCGCCGAATACCTTCCCCATCTTTACTGTCGATTTTCTCACCCCATATTTCGCAATCGCGATGCACTTGACACCGTACGTTTGCTTTGGAATTCTTGCAAATTTGAGTTTGCTCCTTTTAAGCTTCGGGTTTAAGATCTACTTTAAAGAAGACCTCGGGTCTTCTAGTCCTAATCTCTAGCCTCTTCACTCTTTGTGATAACTTTCATTGCTGTAAACCTGAATTCCATACCAAAAGTTTACTGCGCGCAACCTAGCATTAGCCACTAAATTGAGGAATTGGCATATTTTTCCCTCTCCACCTCTGATATAAATGCTTTATTTTGATTATCATAGTTTTCTTTTTCAAAGTTTCCATAAATTTTGGATGCATGCAGGTCGTGTCATTTCTCCGTTGGCTAAGCGAAAACCCAAAATGTAAATTTTTCTCTATGGCAGCGTTGCAGCTTTTTCTTCGATTTTTTCTTTCTTTCTTGTTGAAATCTTAGAAAATTCATGCAATCGTGCACCCCAACGTCACACTTGAGCAAGTTATTATCTGTGGGACTTTTTCCTAGAATTTTTCCACTATTTTATTCATTCCTTCAGTGTAGTTTCGGAGCAATTTTCACAGGAAAGCATGTAAACACCAATTTTAGCTTTGTTACTCAAATGGCCGGAAACTGAAAAAGCTGCCAAAAATATCCATATTAGTAAAAAGATATGTAAAAATATATAAAAGGGGTTGTAAGGCATCTAAATCTGCACAATACCAGCAAACCACCGCAAATATCGGTAAATGAACGCAATTATCGTAAGAAATATTGAATCTTCACTAGCAATACTTTACTGAAAACAATCACCGTATGGGTCGGACACCGGTACATAAACATATTTCCCAATTTTTTCTCAATTATGCTAGGTAAAATAAAATTTAAGCATACTATCATGGAGATATACAAAAATCCTAGTGAAAATGTACAATACCTATGTTGTATTCCCCTAAGTTTCTTCGTTTATCTATTGCTGCCCCTTATTGTGAGTGGAAATATGAATCTTTGAACCTCTCTCTCTCTCATTATCTCTCCCTCCAATTTCATCTTCACGTTCTAACCGGCATTGCTATACTGATTCGGTGAAACATCCAGGTTTGTAAGGTATCTCCGAAAGGAGTGAGACTACAGCTGTTTTGAACAAGAGATTTTGAGCTTAGTGAATAAGGGTTGTTAGATCAAACTTATGGAGCAGTTTGAAATTCTAAATGGACACAGTGGCAGTTATGATTGGTAGTAATAGCGTAGAACCTCTCAATTTCTTGTAGGTATTGCATACAAGCAGTATTGTCTTTGCATTGCTGCATGGCAGCAAGAGTAATTTTAAATTATTTTTTCATTAACAATGCATGCCGGGTGATAGTTCACCCACTGCCACACACCCTTTCAATGGCTTGCAGGTTTTCATATAGATGTAGACATCATTTCTGACATGAGGATATTTCTACGACGCATTCACCCTTAATCAACGTCTCTGGTTCGTCCAGTACGCAACGCTTCAAGTGAGTCACCCTAGCGCCCGCGTATGCTACCTTCTTACCAAACCTAGGGAGATTTCGTATCTTCGTCCTTACAATCATTCCTACACTCTCCTTTCCTCTTCTCCTCCTTACGTAGGCATATAAAAGCGTCGCCAAAAACCCAATAAATCTTGATAATAACGTATGTTGTAGAAATCATGATGGGTGGTATGCATAATAAATTAATATATATCTAATATAATCTGAGTTTAACATTCATTCAATGTATGTATTAACTCAGAATTTCAGATAATTACAATGGAATCACTTCGATGTACATGAATACGTAGATTTATATTATTATTTTTATTAGTCATCTACCGATGACGTAGACGTGACATTTAACGTCATCAGCGAAAATATTATCTTCGATTTTATTGAAGAGATGAAGTCTAAATTTCAACCTACGATCTGACAGAGATTTCCATTTTAGTTCCCCTAATTGACTCGAAATTGTATTAAGTAAATGCATTTCTTCTAACGATCTGTTTCACATTATATCTGCAGTTCAAATAAAAAAATGGCATGAAAATAGAGCTGGAAGTAGAGTGAGGATGAATACTTAATGGACTGACAACCACATAGTGAAAACTTGCTACTCGCAAGATTAAATTGCTACTCGCATTGAGATCACCAGGGCACCGAAAAATACTTTGGCTAACCGCATTTCACCAGCAGAAGGTGTAATCTCTCTAGGAGCCTCCAGTTGTTGAAGGGAGCCTCGCGTTCTCAATGGCAGCGCAGCTCCAAAATGGCCCCCGAGTGAAGTGATTAATCGCCGGCCGCCCGTCCGCCAAATGGAGGCGCGGGACGATTCGCAGCTGTTCGCGGCCACACACGTCCGGGCGACTCCTCGCCATTCGTCCCACAACGGAAACAGTGACAGTGCTGAAAAATGACCAAGTAATAGCGGCGACTGACAGTGACGTGGCCGCAGAAGTTGATGAGCCGCAGATACGTCCAGGAGCTAATCCCGCAATAATAATAGTCGACTACAACGACCCCATTATCTAAAAACAAAATAAGTCAATATCATAAATTTCGATTGCATAAAAATTCTTGCCATCTACATCTACCCGATATCCTGAAAGTCACCGAGAGGGTGTGAGGCAGGGGGTGAAGATCACCAAACAAGCACTATTGACATATAACAAGGCTACTACATGGAAACATGTTAGATAATAGTGTCACATGCAGCTAGATGGTTAGTATCTACATAGTAAAAAAGGGATTGGTTGTTAATGCATCATGCGATACAGACTACTCTATGATTTTTCAATATATGCTGCCTATTGTGTTCTCTCACAGTACGGGGGAAAAATTACATTTTGAATCTATCGGTACGACAATCAATCTCTCAAGTCTTATTTATCTTGTTGAATCCAGCATAATATGCTGGTGTTTTTATATGTATCTAAAATTTTCAGTAAAGCTATCCGTTTCTACTTTCACTAATACATTTTATTTCTACTTTAACCTACGATTTGATTAGAATTCCCAACCTAATTTCTGTATTGATTCTGATACACTACCAAACCTATCGTAACACCTTTTAGCAAGCCTAGCTGCTCTACGCTGCGCACTGCCTCTGATCAAACCTAAATTCTTATACTGATCCTTTTGTTTTTGAACACCACCATTACTATAAATATTTTAGCAGTTATTTTGCCGAGAGACAGAAGGAGAAAGAAGAAAAGTTTCGAGGTTTTAAACCATATTGTTTGTCTCACTGCGATTAAGCGGACTCTTGTACGTCTTGGTGGAATCAAAAGTTGAAAGGTTGGTACCACAAACAAAAAAAATTGTATCTCTATGGTGAAAAGAATTGTGGGAAAGCAACTTATGTGAATAGACTTATTGGTAAAGAAAATCTTAAATATGTGTTCTATCCTGACGTGGGTAAATTTGAATTTGGTGATCTTGATTGCTCTTTTCACCAGGTCATTGTGTTTGAGGAATTTGACATAAAATTCCATTGTGTGTCTATGTTAAAAAGATTACTTGAAGGATTGCCTTTTCGAGCCCCTGAAAATTTTAAAAATGGCAAAGTGATAAAGTGGCAAAAGCCAGTAATTTTTGTGTCAAATTTTATAGATATTCATTAGGATCCCATACGCTGGCTACGTATTCAAGGAGGGGACTACCTAGTGAAAAGTAGCATCGCTCTTTAGTCTTCTCGTCACATTTTCCGAGCACTTACTCTTTTTATAAATCCTAGATTTCTCTGTTCTCGGCCGAATATTTCCCGGATGTGTCTTTCCCACGATAAATCTTTAGTGATTGTTACACCTAAGTACCTTATGGTTTCAACGCTTTCTATTTTCGTGTCACTAATTCTATAGGATCCCTCTATCGAATTATTCCTCATGCCATAGTCATGTTTATCAACTCTTCGCAATAAACACATTCTCAACACAGAGGTTCGTCTGACAAGAAGATAGGATCTATTAAAAGAAACTTGAGAAAAGTGAAAGGTGAATGAACCCTCTTATTTGATCTTATTTGGTCCCGCAATGAAGCGAGTTCGTGGGATTTATATGAAGTAGTTTCGATCCCAGATTGTTAAGTGCGCAGCAGCGAAGATCAGCTAGTTCCGTATAGTGATCCTTTGAAAGGTTTGAGTGAGCCCGATTGGTTAGAAGAATCATATTGAATATCACCATCAGATCCAAGTCTGGAGTACAAATTTGCTGCTGACATTTAAGGCAGAGATTAAAATCCGCGTCGCACTGCAGTCGAGAAGAAAATAAAATCAAAATAAGAGAAATAAATTACCATTGTACTCAAACAGAATAGTAAAATTTCAACGCTCGGAGTTTGATTAGATTCAATGACGAATGTGTTGCAAATTACTGGGGAGATAATTATTCAATGAAGATAATTGTATTAATTTTAGGCCTTGCTTGCATGCCTTAATTAAAATTCAAATAGACCACATATGTGTGTAGTTTAATTCAACACTTCCTGGCATTTTTGTCACATAACCACATATGTTTGCTAAAGTACGTACATTGCTCGTCCCACTGAAGGTAGCGTTAAATTAAAATCTTTATCGCAATTGAATCCCCGGTATTACCCTAGTGAATTAATCCGACTTAACAGTAAAACTGGTAATGAAGCTAATCGAAAATATGCAGGCTCATTGTAAATACATTATGCCTAGCGTGGAGTAACCCCATGCTCCACTCTCTTGCGATGGTTTTCAAGGTATATGTAAAAAACAAAATAAGAAATAAACAATAACAAACATACACACCATAATAGGAGACGTTTTTTATGACTATAGACACTGATCATTTAAATTTAAATGCAAAGTATAACGAGGAAATTCAAATGAATAAATGAATGAGAGTATGCGTGTCTAAATGTTGGTAAACAAATTTTTAATCGCTTCTATAGTGCTACTTCACGCTTGTAGATTTTGCCGCTAGCGTACCCAACGGTGCTGACGTCAGCAGCACCCCTATGGCTCGATGAAACCCATACGACCTAGTACATATACAATTAGGCTGATGTAAACGGCCATTTTATCGAGTATTTTGTGAAATTGAGCTAAGCAAATTAGCTTAACCAATTAAGGTATACCCTGTTCTTAAACAATTATGTGCATCAAAAAGCTAACTAATTAACTTAATAACGTAAGTTATTAAGTTATTATTTTAACTTTTTTAACCACAGAGTTTTATTAAAACCAAAAAGGTTTTAAAACAAAAAACAAAAGGTTTTTATTAAAAGTCCGTGGAACTTTACTAAGTGAATTCATTTACGTTATCATTATGTGGTTCCACGAAGTCAACCCTAGCAATTTGTTATATGTTTAACTTAACTTGATTTTTGCACAATACACTCCCATGATCTTCATTGAGAATATGCATTAGCTATTTTCACACAGGACAGACATAGGAGCGTGGTGGCTTAGTGGGCTAGGGCGCTTGGCTACTGATCGAAGGGTCCCGGGTTCAAATCCGGGTGAAGCCTTTGGACGCCCCCGAAAAAAAAACCTCGGTGTGCGAGGTGAGCCAGGGAAAGGAACTGGCCCCCCTACCAGGGGGGCTTAGTCCGGGGTGAGCTCTACCCTCACGTATCCAAACCAACCTTCGGGTTGAATCACTGAGTGAGTGATTTTCAGAAAAGGATAAATGTGTTTTTAGAGAAAGCGATTAAATCCAGTATTTAAATATCACTTGAAATGCAGAGAGATATTATATACGTCCTGCTGCGCATAAAATTAAACGATACTAGCAATATGGACGAGTCACTTCACGAAAACCCTTTCTGAACCATGATTGTTGGAACACGCCATTAAAGTTAATCTTCCTCTTTTGGTGAAATTAAGTTTCTTAATATTGCGTTTAGATTAGTGCATGCTCCATTAATGAGAGATATTGTGTATTGGCAACTTAGTTGCAAGAATGATTAATTAATAACCATTTTATTGGCGGAGTTGGCAGTAGAAAGTCTATTTACGTCAAATTGTAAACAATAGGTTGAATACTAAAATGATTTCCATTAGAGGAACTGCGTAACTGGATAACTAGAAACGTTGCCAGAATCTATAAGTTCTAGTGGTCATTCTTGACTACTTCTTGGCGACCGAAAGCTATGATCGTTCGTTTCTCTACGGATACGTCTACATAATACCCTGCAAGCCACCATAAACCTGTGTGACAGGGAATAGGAGATAGGATGACGTAGGTAGGGTAAGTGGGAGATAGGTTTAGGTGGGGATTTGTCAAGGAAGGGGGAAGATTTGGGGGAAATGCGTAGTGAGTACATGGCAGGTGGACGAAGCAGTAATATCAAATATGAGGTATGTATTAACAAGCACGGCAAAGATAGGCAATTTTAGTAGGAGAACATCATACCATTGCTTATTTTATAAGTCTAGTATCAAAAGTCAGCCTGGAATATTTATTAGACGGTGGGTTAATGCTCTCGGTAGCATTAAAAATTCCAATTTGATACACAATCATGTGATAGGTGAAATATACTGTCATGTGAAGAGATTCAATATAATCTTTTCGCAAACGATTAAGCAATCTGAAGGTGTGAAAAGACCATGACAAATGTTTAATAAGCAGGTGGACTAGTTTGTAATAGGTATATCCCAAAACTCTTAGATATGTTCAGCTTTTTGCATGCAGTAACGTCAAAAGCTAAATACCATAGTGAATGTAAACCATTATATTTCCCATTAAAAATAGCTTAATACAAGGACGTTCATCACCGCATGTTTTTCTAACTTATACTATCACCTGCAAAAGTTGAATATTTCATGAGGAACGTTCGGTTTATTTGGATGTTAATTCGACAATATAGAATAATATCGTCTTTGTCTGATTAACTACAACAATAACTAATTAAATAGGAAGTATGGGGATAGGAGTAGACATTGAATGGGCTTTGGAAGGGAAACGGACCCAAGGGATTTGAAAGTTCGCTTTGAATGTTTTCCTTTCCCCTGATTGCAACCAAGTTTCATGAGGATTCCATTCTCTCGTCGAACGGTTCCCTTTAACACGGCCGTGCCATGCCTGCAGGTAATCTTATGCATTGCTATTCCCTTCATGTCAACTAAGCAAACTCAGTACCATCGATTCTCTTTCACCAATGCGTCTTCGGATCAAGTCCGGAGGATTCACCGCTCACGGGACCTCAAAACACACACACACAAGTCGTCGTCGGCAAATGTGCATTTCGACCGAATAGTGCACGAATCAGCATGAATCTCACGATCACGGGTCCAATGTGGCTTAGAATTCGAGCCACGTCCAACCTTTCAGCCTTCTCAGAGAGAAAAGCCGATTCCCACCAATTCTCAGCGGGAACTGATTTTTTTAAGCGAGTCACGAAACATCCAGTCCCTTTGCTATGCAAAGACATTTATGCATTTCGGCCAACATACCTTAGTGCCTAAAACAGTCATGTTAACATAGCTTTATCGTAAGAGATTGTCATGTTAAACGAAATTAGATGAACATAGACTACACTATAAGGACAGTGTAGTAGTGGAGGAAAGGAAGTGTTGAAGAAATTTGGAGAGGGTAGAAGGAGAGGAAGGAACTGATGACAAGTGGTGAGGGTGTTTTGAAGGACGCTATAGAGGGAAGAATGATGAGAAGAAAAAGAAGTTATTGAAAGAGGACGATGAGAGGTAACAGGCATGCGGAATTAAAGCAGGAGATCGTATGGAAGACAACACGTCACGGGAAGAATGAAATGTCCATCAGGACCAAGGTACTATAATTGATAAAACACTGATAATAAAATAATGAGATACATGGAACAGAAAGAGAATCTCGATAGAAGAATCGAGTGGAGGGCTGAGTCAAACGAATCCTAGGACTGTTGACCGATGAATTATGATGAATAAAATTAAAAATCTATTGATAGCCTTACTTTCTAATTATATTTCTTCAGCTGACCTTAGTCTTCAATTACTCCATTTCCCTTATGATACACTTTTATGAATATTTCATCAAATGACAATAATAAGCACCGTGGGACCGGAAGCTATTAGAATGCACATATATCATAAAGCATAATACATTTATGTAGAACGAATATGAGAGAAAAACAGAAGAAAAGACCTCAAGGGGAATACAAAGGGGTTGGACATGGTCCATATTGGGAGGTATAGGAGAGAAGATTCATTAGGATATCACTGAGCTAGTAATAAATTGGTAAGAATGAAAGGTTTCAGTTACCTTATCTTAAGATTGAAGACCAATGACAAAATTACGATTTACTTCGCCACTTTTCACTTCCCATGATGTATCCTTGCCTACCCTAAAACAAAAATTCTTTCTCACTATATGCCCCAACTTGCTGCCATATTAGAAGAGCTTGGAAAACCCGATAATCTATAAGTTTAGGCAAAATTAAAGGAAATATAAAAATGCAAGTCTCGTGAATTTGAATTCGATGCTTCCGATATATTTCTGTCCCTAAACTACATCAGCTCTTGGACTGAGTGAATCAAGAACTCTTTTCTCCCACGAAAAACAACTAAAACGCAAACAAAGTATAATTCTTTTAGAGACAGAGCACACCATGCTTCGTTATCAATTTAGTTTCAAGTAATTTTTTCAGCTGAGCCCAACCTCACTTTCCTGAGGGCCTACCGACCCCTGCCGCTCACCCTTATGGCTGCTCGCAGTGTAGAATGTAAATGAATAGCTTTTAATTCACTCCCTCATACCAATTTCTTTGCCTCTTCTCTCAACCCTCATGATACTAGAGGTAATTAAACATTGCAGATAAGATATTCGCATATTCTTCTCCGGCATCTCATTTTCAAAGCACGTATTTCTACAGCACCGGCCTGTATCGTCTGTGCTCAAAATCGTAGGAGAGCATCTTCATTCCAATGAGCCATAGGAACTATTATGATCCCGTGAAATGCACGCCACTCGGTCGTGAGGGTCGCGTAGATGGTACTACATCCCAACAGAGGCTCTGCTTTAGTTCCTCCAAATCGAAATACGTAACGTCAAATCACTTTTTATGATCACTTTAGAACTACGGTGCCTTCAAATGGCCAATTTATCCGTAAATAAGACTTTTTTTCATACAATAATCGAGAAAATAACTGAACGGGGTTTTTCACTAGCAGAATTAAAAATTGGGTACGGCTCTTTGTAAATTGATTATTTTCCCATCCGCTCGAATGGCCCATTATTAAACCGCTTTTTCCATTATTGACTCCAGATGCTTTCCGCGTATCAGCCCAGGTAATCCATCAAATTTTATGTAAAAGTATGGCAGAATATTTAAATGAGAAACCCGCGTCAATCATGGAAATTGAAGAGTAACATAATTATACCTATACTACAGTAATATGTCATCGTACTGGCTAAATAATACTATTCATATATGGGGTAAGTGGAAGAAACCAAATTCCTCACCTTAGAACCGAAAATTCCTATTTGCACGAATTCAAGATGATAATGTTACACTTTGGTGGCTTTTCATTATTTTATCTTGAAATTTACCACAGCTGCAAAATCCCTAAGTGAGCTTTTGAGGCAAATATTATATTCTTAGGTATTCAAAATATTAGTTTTGTACATCATCATGGGTCAACAATCCTAGGATTGGTTTGACGCAGCCCTCCACTCGATAATTCTATCGGCCAACGTCTTCATATTAACGTAGTTCCTCTCTTTCACGTCCATTACGACCTGTTCTATATAACTCATACGAGGCCTGCCTTTTCCATTCTTCCCGTTCACTTTTCCTTCGACGATTGTCTTCATCAGGCCATCGTGTCTTAAGATGTGGCCGATTAGGCTGTCCCGTCTTCTTTTCATAGTTTTCAGCAGGCCTATTTTTCTCCCACTCTCCTTAGGACTTCTTCATTTGTCACTCGTTAGTTTTGTTATAATATAAAAAAACACGTTGCCACTATGTGATGAGTTTGTAAAAAGAGGCTTAGCTAACATATAAAATCAAGCCATGCTATGGCCTAATTGCCGGTCACCTCTGGCTATGCAATGCATCCCCAAAATATGGCCCAATTGTAGGTTATGTTTGGCTTACCACAATACGGCTGGTCAAACTGATGTCGAAATATGGCCAGACCTTGGTTGCTTATTTAGGGGAGGCGACCGACAGCTGAGGTCATTTGCGCCATATAGGATAGGTGGGTAATTGGGTAATGGTAGGAATTTTTAGGGAACGGAGGAAGGGTGGAGAGAAACCCGGCGTCGGCATTAGCCTACTCTTAACGAAAGGCGCCAAAGGGACCACGGCTTAACGTCCCATCCGACGGACGGAGTACTGTACTTGAAATGCCCTCCACTAGGCACTCAAGTGGGGACCGGTTTTCCACTGGCCACTGCCGGGAATCGACCCTGGGCCCTCGGGATGGGAGGCCAGTACTCTAGCCACCACACCAACCCGATCCCCATGGCCAGAACTGCCGGAGTGATTTTTAATTTTCGCCCTTGGCAAACGCTGTTTATTTACGATGAGTGCATCCTCTTTTGGCAAACCTATCAAAATAGCTTTTGGTATGAACGCTGAGTGAGTGAGTGACCAACCCCTTTTATGAGCAGAGTAAGAGCTGAGATGTAATGCTGCACTTGTAAAAGGTGTGCGAAATGAAATCTTTCTTTTACTTGTGCATTAAATAAGTTAAAAGACTGATAGAAAATATCGTCAAAGAAACACATGTCCTTTGGGACAATAGGTACCTAATCAAGTACTATAAGACTTAGTTTAAATGTATGCATGAATTATTCTTGACAATGATTTGTACTCATGAAAATACACCTATATTATTCATTTAACTCCATTAATTAAGCGTACATTTTCTTATTCCTAAGTATAAAGATTAGTTTACCGGTAATACGAGTTCTATGAAGGGTAACGTGTGTTTTCCTACAGTGCTCTAAGGATTAACAAGTGTGAAAGTGCCTTCAAAGACATTTAGAAGGAAATAATGTAAAAGATGGATTATATTTAGTCGAATTTGAGCATAAAAATAAATTAACTAAAATAAAGATTATAATCGTCCATTAAAAATGTGCATTATATATTGTCGTATATTCTTTTATAGTAATTTGACATTCATCTGAATTTTAAAGTTCCTATTTACTGGACTTACTTTATTTCTCCGAACATTAAGATATCGCAGAACGCATGTGTACGTACGTACACATAGTCTTACCCCTGCCACACACCTATATGGTGGCTTGCAGGGTATTATGTAGATGATAGACGTAGATGTACGTCTTAACACACTCATGGAAAAACATACTCTGCAACAAAATGAATATGCATGGAATTTGTGTTGGCTAGGGTGTGACAAAATTGTGGTTATCCAGAGTGTGGCCATATTTTATCCAGTTGCATTGTAACCATGCTAAGTTTGGGCCGGGTATGGCCAGGGGGTAAAAACCATTATGGTGCCATAATAGCTATACACAGTGAGACCATAATGACTAGCTATATTTTGGCCATGATGGGGATATGGTTTTTGCGTTCGCGGGTTAAGGTTTAATGTCAGGTGCTTGAGCCTAAATTTATTAATTTTTACTTTTCCCTAGGTCTGCCTATACTTCCAGAAAACATAGAGCTTCTCATCGTAATATGAGGCAAGACGCTCTGGGTTTTTACGACACAGCTCATAATATGAAGAGAGCTACATAGCAGGTACCAGAGCTCTTAGTGCATCGACAACAGCCCTTACATTGACTTTTCAAAAAACGCTTTGTTCTGCTCACTTTCTCATACAAACCCTATTGCAATGTATATGGTTTATTAGAACAGGGAGTTGTAATATGGCATTGTACATGCTACGTAAGGCACGAAAATAGTTTCACAAACATTTACACCAACAATTGAACATTGTAACTTACGAAACTGTAGCTCCAAAAGCCCCAAGAAAATAAAATAGGAAATAAAATATTTCATGATCTTGTTCATGACTTTAGGTTCTGAGAACATTTTAGGAAATGGCAGAGGTCAGTGGCCCCAGAATACTCCAAACACACAAGGTGAACTTCCGGCCACACTCTGGGAGGAAACAAACAATTCACGGTGATATCAACAAGCTTATTTACATTTATCATGAGTACTCTAACGGCTAAGTTAATTAAAGGCCTCAGCTCTGCATTTTAATGCATTACACTTCCCCAGGGTGTTCCTTTCTTCTCAGGTTATTTCCTATCTTTCTTCATGTAAACAAAATTCTCTACTTTTCCTTCCTCTTACTCTCTTGATTAGCATCCTACCTTCAATCAGGAACTTCATCGTTCCTATTCTTTGTCCCGTCCATTTCCTTCCTCTCAATTTTCACCAACAAACTTCTTCCCTCCCCCAACTTGCTCAAAACTTCATCACTCGTCCTCCTTTCAGAACATCGTATCGTAGGTACTTTCTCCATTCCCCCCACTCTCCCACATCTCAAAGGTTCCGGTGAATTCTCATCATCTCCTCCCTCTAACGATAAGTCTCAGGTCCACAAAACATTATACATATAAACAATTCAAATCCACCCACAAAAAGATCTAAACTCTCCGTTGATAATTTGCGGTGATCTTATGATGAACATTTCAACTCACCATGAACGTCGGAAATGACAGGGAACATTGGGCTGTGCGTAGGAAAACACGAGACATGTGCATGAAATGACCTTCCTAAAGGCATGCTCTGGCATTCATTGATAACACCGGCCGTTTAATATATAATTAATACCGAAAAGAATGGTATGGAATTTATGGCATCCCTTCCCATTTTTCACCATTCCATCACACTACATAGTGCTTTGATTGCTCCGATACAAAAACTATGCATCTTCCAGAATTAATCTTTAAAAATCAATGTTGGCGATGTCACAAAGATACACCTGGTAATATTCCACCCTTTTTTATTTCATACTTAACTGGTTTCCAACTCTTTAGGTCATTGTTAAGAGCTAAAAGTATACACAGAGGCAAGAGCTGGTAGAGGCGATAGCACAAATATGGTGACGAAACCGAGCGGAGAATTAGAAGTGATGGGAGCCCTGATAATGAAATTCACCCTCCCTACCGCCCGTTGGTCGTGCCAATTGAACACTGTACGAAGGCATGGTGTTTTCCTTTTTAAATGGCTTGTAATGAAAAAGTGAGTAGTGTCTTACTGCCATCTCACACTTAGGGCAAACTAGCACAGTTTTTTTTAATGCGTTAAGAAGAAAAGGACACCCAATTGGTTCATCAACCATCTTGTCTCGATCAATTCCCACTTCGTAGCATAAAGTACAGATCAAATCTATTAGAGAAATTTCAATCGGATAGCTTTACTGAAGATAATAGGCATGGATTAAAAATACCAGCGTATTATGCTAGATTCGACCATATAAATAAGATTAGAGAGATAGATTGTCGTACTGATAGATTTAAAATGACATTTCCCCCGTACTATAAGAGAACAGAATAAGCAGCATAGCAAAGGGGAAATATTTTAGAGTAGTCTGTAGTTCATGATGCATGTATTAATCCCTTTAATACTATAGATACTAACAATCAAGTTGCATGAGACCCTATAGCTGCTTGTTTACATGTCAATAGTGCATGCTTGGTAATATTCACCCCTTGCAACACACCCTCGCGGTGGCTTGCAGGGTAACAGGTAGATGTAGATGTATGGATAGTCGCGCCATTTCTTCCTGGTTCTCACCACGCTTCCAGCGCTGACCGTAATTGGTCGGTTGCGTTCTTGACGACAGACTGCGAAGGCAAGCCATAAACACTTCCTCGGCCTGTTCCGCCAGCGTCGATCCACGCGCGCGAAGTTCGGCTCCTTATCAGAGTGGACAGGGTAGGCAAAGAGAGATATCCCGATCGACGGGGGGTCTCACATGATGAAGATTGACGTCGTGTGATGACGAACAGGCGCCGGCGCCGAACGACCCTAAGGAAACACATAACTCCATGTATATTTAAATATATAGAGGAGTGTGTGGCGCGGGAAGGGAGGGGATGGAGGGGAGGGTTGTGGAGGGGAGGAGGGCCGAAGGGAGGCGGAGGCTCCCGAGCGCACTGGGTCATCCGTTTTCGCGCGCCGCTGCAGTGTCAGTCGTCAGGCAGAGAGGACGAGGTAGTTGCGCTTGGTCCGCCGTGTATCGCGATCTCCAGAGTCGAGAGGAAGTAGGAGAGAACGAGAAAGGGACAGCACTAGCGTAGAAGAGCTGCCGGCGCCAGTTCCCCGAGGGGCGAGCGAATTCCTTTCCTTCCCGTGATCCTCTGCTCCGTCTCCGGGCCGCCATTGCAATCCCGTGTCTCCAGGAGGAAAAGGACCCCTCTCTCAACGATCCCAGCGGCCCGCTCCGGGACTCCGCAGTCAAGCGCAGTTGTGAGTATACAAATCAGCTTCTCTCCAGACCCGTGTGCATCCGCCGTCGCCCAAAATCGGGTGGTTTATTACCATTATGATTTTTTACCGATTGGGGTAAATTTTGGGGGAGGTCTCCCACACTCTCACTCATCCTCGACCAATTTTCTTGAATCCACCCTTCCCTACACCATTTCAATCTTTAATTTATCAAATTCTTTTCATCCCATCTAACGTCTCAATCCCTTCTTCACCCCTTCCTTTGCCAAAATATTTCCTTCACCTCCAGAATCTTCTTGTCCCTGATCACATGCTTTTATTACTTCCACCAACAGAGTTCTTATATATCCAACTATCTCATTAACCTCCTAATTTTTTCCCCTTCGGGCCGTCGCACATTCTCCATACTCCTACAAACTCAGGGTGTGGTTTACGGGCTCACCAGACAAACCCTTTGAGCCGATCCGCGGGGAATAGGTGCGTAGATACAGCACGGCGGAGAACTTCGCAGCATTCACGAATTTTATAATTCGCGCGGAACGAGTTGTGGCTGGCTGAAGGGACACCAATAAACCAATTATTGTAATTATATTTGCTATATGTTTCGCTTGCTCTTGCTGATAGACAGTCAATAATGATTTCTGTAGGGCTCCAAATGGCAATTAAAGAAATCCACGCTGGTGATAAAGCCAAGGATTTTCACTCTTAAAAAAAGGCGGCAATAATAGTATAATTAAATTCTGAAATTTTTCGAGAGTTTATTTTCTTTGTGCTGCACCAAATTCACCATCAATGTGAGACAGCAATAAAGACATGGTTTAGGTTAATTCTCACCCTTCTACCCCTCCTAAAAAGAAAGTCAAAAAGTAAGGAAAGAAAAAGGAAGGGAAATTATTAAATTAGTAAAAATTCAAGGAGGGTAGAAGGTTCAGAGTCAGAGGGACATTTTGAAGGGAGGGAGAATGAGCAGTTAGCGCGGGCTGCTTCGGCAACGAAAGGGTCTAAATCAGTGTTTCCCAACCTTTTAACGTTGGCGGTACCCTTTTGTTTGTGCGATTAGGTTTCCCTCTCCATTACCAAGGATAATCGGCGCTTTACAGTAATAAATCCTAAGGTTGGAAGAAGTACCTCCATTACTTTCACCATCTGTCGGGCATGAGAGTAACCAAGTCAGAAGTTGATCTTGCACAACATTTTACGTTTTTCCGCAATAATCTCACTGATCCCTTGATGCTGTTTTCCCGGCACCCTGAAGGGCCGCATCACACCGATCGGGAAACCCTGGTCTAAAGGTACGGCCCAATAATTCAACAACTCGGACGGTGCCCAGGGCACCATCTTCTCCTCTGCCTTTATCGAGGTCGCATCGCGGGACCACTCATCGCTGACCTCTCCTCGGGGATCACTCGGCCACCGAATGAACCAATTCCCACGCCCCCCACCCAGGCGACTTCTTTCGCGCCACCCGAATCGTTTCGAACCCATGTGCGCCGAGGAGGGAGGCAAACGTGCTTCCGACAAGTGCTCGGCCGAAGTAAAGTGATGGGGAGAAAATCCAAAACAACAGCGAGGAATACGGGAGAGGAGTGATTTAAAATATCTGCATATTATTGACTGACGGAAATGTTACCAGGAGTTCAGCATATGATTCACCTTAACTGCGAAGCAAGCTCCTTGTTTAGGGTAAAAATCATCGGAGCAATGTTTTATCCATTCAGGCCAAAAATCTTCAATGATTAATCAATGGACGCAATCCTCAATCCCAAAAGCATACGCAAATGTTTTATTTCGCACTCATGTTTCATCTGTTTATGTTCTTTCCTGTCAATATTCCTCCTTTTCTCATCCTTCCTACCAATACAGAAGTCGCGAAAAAAAGTAAAAAATATAATTTCCACAATAGATCGCCGAGAGAAATTAGGGAACAGTTCTTACTGTTCAATTCAAAATAAATATGACTGATGTATGAATAAACTTTATTTTATTAAGTGAGAGGCAGGTTAGAACACACTATGTATCAATTTCCTTTCACGAAACTTTGTGGTACTAAAATTTAGTGCGGATATCCGGGACTCAGAAAACTCAAGTCTGCTATTACCAAGACCTCAAATGCGCTGTCGGCTAAGCCTTTCCTAGCGGCCGCCTCGCTTAAAAGCCTGATTAAGTCTTAATGCCACCCAAAGTCAACTCGGCGATTCCGGGTTTCCAGCGTCCCTGTCAACTCAATCTTTGATGAATAAACCGTCCGTCATTTCCGTCGGAGCTCATGTTCAATACATGTCTTAGTTCCACCAGTACCAGGCACGTAATTAAAGTATCAACTGCCATTTCCTTATTGAAGTGCGTATTACGCTAAGAAGTATAAAAAATCTCAATGGAGCTGTCGGTCATCACAGACTCTGTTTCAATCTTTATGTGCTCTTCCCAGGTCCCCACTAATCCGGCGCTTTCCCTGTCACTCACCAGAACCCTTGGTAAATCTTTGATCCGTGCTCCTTCCCCCTCACCGCCGCCGCCTCGTAGCGCCTCCCAGCGCTGCCTCGCTGCATAATGCGTACATCACTCATTCTTCACCTATTTTACCGCTCTCTTCATCAGGGAAAAGGTATTTGCTGGAGATCAGATCGGTGAGATGGCTTAATTCCCATCCTAAGGGTCTAAATTTTCATCGCGGAAGCGCCAGAATTTCCATCAGAATTTCGATCCCTCTTTAGTTGTGTGTGGAGAGTATTTCTAAGCTCGGAAGTTTGTCCGTCGCATAAGACAACTCCTTTTAGTAACCTTCCTTCAGATTAATCCAATGCCAACGCCCGAGTTCGCTCCCCTTCTCACTTTCTGTTTACATTATTAGGGAATGCGACTGACATATAAGGCCAATTGCTCCATAAATAATAGGTGGGTGACTGAGGGAGAGGTAAGAAATTAGGATGCCTACGTAGACCTGGGAGTAACTCTAGAACGACATTAGCATGCTCTACCGGAAAGTAGCCAAGGGGTCCCACGCTTAACATTCCATCCGACGGATGGAATAATGAACCGAAGTGCTCTCCTCGCCACCCTTAAGTTAGCTAATACAACTGAAAGGTCTGTCACTTTCGGGACATGAACTCAAGCCCTCAGGATGGGTGTCATCCGCCTATAGCCGCCACACCGACCGATCCCTCTAAATCCTTCCTTCGCTCCCAAATACTCCACCCTCTAACAGCTACTTACCTCTTAACGGTGAAAGTACCCTAGATGTCGGTCGCCTCTACAAATAATTCACACCAACAATACGATTCTGCAAGAAATTTTTTGCACAAAATTTCTTGAAGAAATTAATTTCGTGGTCGTTTATTTCGCCGGCATTTCGATAGGACTCATCAGAATCGCAGGAATTTAAATAATCCACTCTTAAACAGCTCCCTTACCTCTGAACGGTAGAAGTGACCCTAGTTATCGGTCGCCTCTGCTTGGAATTACATCAACAGCACGATTCTGCGAAAATTTACAAGATCAATTACGAGATTTTTCATTTCGTCGGCATTTCAATCTGTTTCCTCGGTTTGGCAGAATACTGGTATTGGTAAATCTTTAGATTCGGAGCTCGTATTCAATACATGTCTTAGTTCCACCAGTACCAGGCATGTTATTAAAGTATCAACTGCCATTTCCTTATTGAAGTGCGTATTATGCTGGAAACAGCTTAATACGCACTTCAATAAGGAAAATTATTAGGGAATTATTGGTGAGATGGCTTAATTCCCATCCTAAGGGTCTGAATTTTCATCGCGTAAGCGCCAGAATTTCCATCAGAACTTAGTCGAATTTCGACTAAGTTCTGATGGAAATTGGATTCCACAAAAGTGCACGATTTCATCTCAACCCGGGAGAGTGGCCAATCTGGCGCGAGCTCAGGGCGCCGTACGCGCGTGCCGATGCTCGCAAGCAGAAATGTCGATGCTAGAGTTTGCCGGTCTTATAAAATTAGTGTTCAGCCCGTGGTTTGGTTTTCAACAGGTGAGGGTAGAGCTCACCCCGTACTAAATTGGCGTGTGAAATTCACACATTCGGGAAGGGGGGGGCAGTATTCCTACGAAGTTTTGGTACAGAGAAAATTGACTCGCGGGGAAAGTGGGGGTGTTCAGAAAGGTTTCTGCTCGGGATATGAACCCGGGACCCTCCGGTCCGTAGTCTAGTGCTCTACCCACTAGGCCACCACGACTCCGTCCGTCTTATATAGGCCGTATATTAGTATCGGTATGCCAGAAAAACAAATCTATCACGAGAGCAACTCCGCGGACGCCTTCAAATGAACACGATTCGGTGTCTCCTCTCTTCAGTCTTGCATCGTCTAGTGAAATTACTTCAATCCACTCAGGATTAAGCCCTCCTTAGACACGATTCTCTCGTCTGCTGGCGTCTGCGCCGCGGATCGGGAGAGTGGCCAATCTGGCGCGAGCTCAGGGCGCCGTGCGCGCGTGCCGATGCTCGCAAGAGTGTGGGGACGTCGTTGGGGTGGGGGGAGTGGAAAGGGAGGAGGGAGGGAAGCGGAAGGGACGAGGGTAGCATCGCATCTGCGGCGAAAGGATCGCCCGCGCATCGATTCGCACGGCGGAGCATTCCGGTGAAAAGGCGTTTTGCGCCAAAAATGCGGTAAAAAACAGAACGGTGGGTAATGTCTTCCCCCGCTTCGATGTTATCGTTCGTGACGACCAAGTCTGCTCTGGACGCGTAATACCCAGCGTTATCTTCATGCGGAGATAATCCTTTCCGACCTCTCGTGGGATTCGATTCTCCTGCTTGAATGGTCCGTGCGCGTTAATCGTCCGCGGTGTGTCCTCCCACACTCTCTCAAGGTTAGCATCGTCCTGGAATGATCACGATATAAGTAGGTCTGGAGCTCGTATCGATACAGCCAGGAAAAATCGAGATTTTTCCGGTATTTACACGAAGATGAAAGCTGAAATTAAGGTCTACTTTAACAGCACGCCAGAAAATAAACGGCGAGTTTCTTAAAATCTTGTAAAAAATATCATTTAAATCATGATATTTTTTAATTTAGAGTGCAAATAGTGCTCAGTTGCACTTTGCTCGAAAATACTGAAAAAAATCGAGAAGTTACGCCTAGTGGGAGTCAGAATCGAAATTTTTGTGGTACAGCGCTGAAGTGACAGGGATAGGTGGGAAAATATTCAAGCGACAAAGTAAAATTTCTGATTTTTCCCCGGTTACATGGTGTTGCTGATGGCTTTTCGGGTCCTCCACTGGGTACCCGAATTTAGGCAGAAATCTAGAAAGATGTTATTTTGTACTCGTATGGCCTCACCTGGATAATGAATCAAGGATTTGGGTTCAAATGAGTAAATATTTAACATGGTACTTAAAAAAATGTACAGAAAAAAGCAGTGCATTTTGTAAAAAAAACTTTTATGAACGAACGGAATGCGTTACTTGGCAAGTAAAAGAAATTGGTTGGGATTATCCTATGGACTAGGAAGATTTTCGCGAGGTTTAAGATTCTCAAAAATTTCAGATCTCAAGAAATCAAATCTGACACTGCAGGTATTTCTACCTCCACACTGCATAAGTGTGACAGGCACGGTAGATTCAGAGCAATCAACTGTCGGACCAAAGGTTACATGAAATAGCTTTTCCCACACACAATACAAGGCTACAACTCAAACAAAATATAAGTCTTATTACTTTGAAGGCTTCCAGGACTTAAAATCAATTTTCTTAACATTATTGTATCTAAGGATTTCCGTTGCGTTTGCGGTGTTTCTGACTAGAGTTTCTTCCCTCCACCTGGGGTCTCCTTCGGGTGGAAAAGGCTCTTTTGCAAAAATGTCCTCCCGACCTTAAGGCTGTCCCAAGGTGAGGGAAGAAACTGCTGTCGGAAACACCACAAACGCGACGGAAATCCTTGGAAATAATAATTTTAAGAAAAATTATAATTCTTTCAAAATCATTAAATGCTCCATTTTTATTCAATAAATCTTTTTTTACAGACAACGTTATCTTCACGGCTGGCGACCAACCACTCCCTACCAAGCACCCTTGTGTAAGCTCGCAGGGTTTGCTGAAGTTGCAAATGCAACATTAGTATGATATGAAGGTGGTTAATCCAAATTGGGAAAATCACTACGCAGCGTATCTTCACCACGATCTTAGTGCATGAACTGTTTGCTATCTTTTAATGGAATTGAATTTATTTTCGTTTCTCTGTTGTTATGGACAGTTAAAGACCCTGCGTTGACTTCAACTTTGTTTTTCTTTTCTTAAATAAATCTCATCTCCAAGGGATCTTCAGCAGGAATTGGATCCCACAAAATTTCACGATTTTATCTCTCGGTCGCTCGGACTTGGACGCTCTCTCCCTCATAAAAGATTTTCATCACACAGTTCAGTGAGTTTCTGTATTGTTCTCCAAAGATTCTAAGGATGAAACTGACTTTTTATTTTGGGTAGAAGTAATTTAATTCGAGAAAATTTTGAAGGAACCGAAGAAAGTTATAGTAGATGAGTTTCTAACCTAGATACGAATGAATGATCCCTTATAAACGGTGCCTATAGTTTTGTCGAAGAGAAAAACTCTAGACCGTAATTTAAATAAATTGATATGAAGGCTGCAGATGTAGATTACACACTCGCATTTACATTATTATTAAATTTAGATAGACTGGGATGAGCGATGAACGTTTCTTTTCCAAGATCCGTGCAATCGAAAAAAATGCAGTAGCCACTGGAGAACTAGTTGACCGATGCCAACAATTCAGTCTTTTACTACGACCACAGTCTCCTTCATGACACCAAATAAAACCATATTATGGTAAGTCTGGCTCATGTTCAATATTATGGCAAGTCTGGCTCAACCTTATCAAATCGTTATCCCTTCGACGTGTGAAATACAAGCATCAAGGCAGGTGTGCCATCTTTCCAGGAACCGAATTTTGTTTTCCAGAAAAATCCAGAACACAAAATCACATCGAATGAGTTTTCTGGAATATGTTCAAGAACGTCTCCTGGATGTGAAGCGGGGACCTCCAGCTTAAATCCCAACGCTATACACACTAGGTATTCGGTCTACATGATGCTGAATGAGATGTCTTAATCTAAGAGAGTATATACAATTTCTACTCCCCACCGTTCACTTCCATATTCAATGCATATCAGGATAGTGCCCAAAATTATGCTTAGTGTGTGATTTAAAACGCAAATATATCGGAATGAGAATTTACGTGGCTACAGGGGTACCATTCGGCGGTAGACAAGACCCAGTGGGTTTCATTTTTTTCAAGAATGGAATATTATTTCCAGTATTTTAGTCCTTGGGAGAGAAATGTTTAGAGATCAAACGGAGTTGCCGAGACGGACCATAAAATTTGGTATTCTCCGGCAGCCAAGCTTTACGCAGTACTTAAATTCCTCCCCTTCTCAGAGATGCAATATTATTTCACGAATGCACGCGGGGGAAGATGTTAAACCACATTCATTCGTAGCGAGTAAAACCAATTTAGTCTTATTTATCTCTGATTTTACTCGGTTTTGGCACTGCAAAGAGATTGCGGCGTTTTAATGGCCATTTCTTAGGTGCCGACAAATTGCTGATCTTAAGGCGCAGGCGACCCTTTTGTGGTAAATACACATTTAATCACAGCACTATAAATAGTATAGCTATATGTTCAGGAGTGCAACTCATTAACAAATCAAATTTCTCAAGTTAAATTTCAGTCCTACAACACTCGGGATTAGCTACTTAAAATCCCAAAGAACTTGTATTCTTGATGATATTGTCAGTCAAACTTCAACCTTATATTTAATCAACTAGTTGAAGAAAGATGGTAATCCACAGGCCCTTCACAAGTGTAGAGTGAAACATCAACTCTAACTCTGTCAATAAAAGAGGACTCTCACTCACTCACTCAGCATTCAACCCGAAAGTTGAGAGGTTTGCCAGCAGCGCAAATAAACTGCGTTTGCAGAGGACGAACCTTTGAAACCATTCTGGCGATTTCGGCTGTCTCGACATCAGTTGGACCAATCATATTTTGGTAAGCCAAACACAACTCACAATTAGACTATACGCTGGAAATGTATTGCATAGCCATAGTTGAATTGTTTAAATGTTTAACTGGGGAGGGTACCTCGCGATTACTTTTTCTCAGAGGCGCGACTTTATGTTAAGAATATGCGCGGCGAAATTTTTAACCACAGTCATGAGTAGCACGCGTAGAAAACTTAGTCGTATTTACCTCCGGTTTAACTCGGTTCCAACACTCCATTGAGAGATTGCGGCGTTTTAATGATCATTGCTCGATTTCGATATCCCCCATGTACTTCTTGCTCGAGGAAGGCAACACTTAATTCTTTTTTACTCTTTATTTCGAGGCTTAGCCAACAATTAGGCTTACAAGGAGAGGTCGTGTAATATGAGTCACGAAATGAGCTAATTTTTTTTCAGTGAAACTAGAAGAAAAATAAAGAGATACGTGTCTCAGCTTTCTTCCCCATAGGCCCGGGTTCGCGAGAAAAAAAAAAATAGAATCGCAAAAATGCACCGCGGGTTGCCTACACTCGCCGGCCTCGGGTTAAGCCGACAATGGCTGAGTGGCTGACAACGGGAGATAGCGTTCTATCCTCGTCGTGGTATGATGTTTTTATTTCGGTCATTGTATCTAAAACTTTATCATCATCAATTTCCTACCCTTACGTGTGAACACTTCCTGTTTTCTAACATTATAGTGTAAACTAGATTTACAAATGTCCCTATAATTCAAAAATGCATTGTAAACTTAATGCAATTTTCCGCGATTTTAAGTATGCAGAAAAATACTTTCCCAGTCACTTTCTCCAGGGCCGACTTTTATTATTTTCATGTTCATTTTATTGACATGTAAAATGGCATATACATGAAAAACATCATACCACGACGAGGATAGAACGCTATCTCCCGTTGTCAGCCACTCAGCCATTGTCGGCTTAACCCGAGGCCGGCGAATGTAGGCAACCCGCGGTGCATTTTTGCGATTCTATTTTTTTTCTCGCAAACCCGGGCCTATGGGGAAGAAAGCCGAGACACGCATTTCGTTATTTTTCTTCTAGTTTCGCTGAAAAAAAAATCAGCTCATTTCGTGACTCATATTACACGACCTCTCCTTGTTAGTATTTTCTAAGCTGAGAATATCTGCCACTGTCAAATATTTGGAACGATACATCGTCTGATCACATGATCAGATATAGGTAAAATATCGCCAAAAGAAGATAAAACACGCTGAATATAGTACTTCCCAACTAACTACTACCCGTTTTATTAAATTTGTAAAGTAATGCACCCAAATTTTACCCTTCTCCATTTATGCGTGTGATATGGGCAGGTGTTAGTAAAGGGAAAACTGGATTAATTCCAGTTAAATTGCTTCAGGGGAAAATGAGAAAAAATTTCCCAACCCCAAGGCAGTATTATTTTTAGGAAGTTTTAATTCTCGAATCCCGCGACACTTAGCGGGCGACAGCCGCTCCGAGAGTAATCTGCGAGAAGTCGTCCATTAAAGTCGGAGGAATTGGACGTTATTTCGAGATTTCGGTCTTTCCCACCGAGGTGGCTGCTACGAGAAACAAAGGAAAATCGGAGAGTGCTATGGGAGGCAAGCTCTCCTCGCGAATAGTGAAGCCCCAACCCCCAGATTAGGGTTTTATTCAAGTAACCCTGTGGCACTTACCCTTGCCCCAATTACTCGTCTACTCCAGAGACGACTAGAGAGTACTCGCGCGCACTCTATTCAACCAAGAAACCCACACAGGACTAATAATAACCCGGAAAAATCGATACATATCCTCTTTCAATAACTTCCATCCTTGCAGGGTGCCTCGTGGAAAGGAGAAGCAACCCGAAACAAAGGGCACACGTTCACATTCACCTTCGAACCCAGAGACGGGAACCAATCAGGGAGCACGCCGGAATTCCCGTTCCACTCCGTCCAATAATGATCGCAGTCAAGTGCAGTGCTGCAGAAAGTAGAGCAGAGGAGCCAAAAATGGATTGCTTTCAATCGGGAGTGTAAAAAGAACTTCAGGCACTGAACTCGTTGATTTAGTGGTGCAAAATCATCGCAAGATTAGTGCTCATCTCATTAAACATGTCTACTAAAACCGTTTTAAAGCCTGTAGGAGATTTGGACGGAATTTCGTGAACTCGATTCGATTTCGTGATTCAATCTGAAAATCCGCTGTCATCTGGAACGTGAGTTGGCAAACAGCATTCATATTCTGTGATTTTTGTTCTCAAAGCGGATTCCGAACCAACAAAACTTTCAAGAAATTAATGCTGCCCGCGAGAAACTTCTTGAAAATCTCCCCTCATGAACTTATGTCGACGAACCCGACGAAAAGCCCTATTGCATAGGGCATGTCAATAAAGTACGGGATGTTCACCTGCGAATGCAAAATTAGAACTTCGGTCGGTTGAGCTGTGAAGTTGACGGCGCCAAACATTTGACTTTCATGAGCTTAAACAGCTCGAACGTGCTTGTTAAGGAAGAAGTGGAAGAAAAATGTATGCCCTGTTTGGCGCCTAACGCAAATTATTCAATTCGTATCCCTTTAATATTTCGTCATGGACGACGTTTTTCTACATTCGTGGATATAAAGGGGGTTAGCTTCCTCTTTGGCACTGTATCTCCTTTTTAATGTAGCATACAGATCCCTGGTTAGGCAGTGACTTTTAGCACACCGTCAAAATTCATCACTACCTGAGATGCTATTTGAGGAGAATTCATTCCCAAAAAACCATGCGACACCTGGTGATTTTATTCAGCCAAAATTACGTTTGCTTCAGACATATGAACTTATATTGAAGCATGTAACAGAAATCTTCATCTGAGCTTCAAGACCAGAATGTAGAAAGCATATTCACCGGATTTTGTGGTACGAAACAATATATTAACCTCTAAATGACCGATGTAATTAGAGATTTAAACGGAACAATATTAAATTGATCAAATATCTGATTAGGTTAAGTTGTTCTCAGGCATTTCTTTGAATAAAGAGTAAGTTGCTCACTGTATAATGTAAACTCACTGTAAACGAGAGTCCTTGGCATTGTAATAATGCATGCCTAACCAAAGGCTGAGTGTAAATATACCTACTGGAAATGTATCTATCACCAATTTCATTTCACATTTTTCTATTTCCTTTCCAGCTTCCTTCCGAAGCATTTTTCCACGGATTCAGGCTCTTCATTTCCTGGCATTCTGTTTTTTTGCCCTTCGTCGGACGATATTCTTAAGATCACGTCTCCTTCCTCCACAGCAAAAGCCTCACGAGTCATATCCCACGAGTAAATTCTGCGTCCATTCCGTTTATTACTTTCTGTATCGTCTTGAAGTGCGCAGCAATGCTTCCTCTTCCCCTAAGAGTGTGGAGTTCTTAAGATCCCTCTCTGCCCGAACCTCTCTTTGCTCTGCACGACTTGACATGCCGTGGCCTTTCTCCGTCAACGCGTGCCTCCAAAGCGCATCCAGCACTCCCTTTGGACTTTTTCCGATCGTTTCTCATTTTCTCTTCCATCTACGGCTCGACTTTTCAAAGGCGCACAAAGGGTTGTGCTCACAACGAACCCCCCTTGTATTCGCAGCCGCGGTTCCTTTGATGATCTCGTCACAAGGACAATTTCTTACCGTGAGATATTATTGCGTCCTCTATAACTTCCACGTGATCGCTGCCTGCCTTCTATAGAAGGAAACGGAAAAAATAAATCGTCCCGGGTCTTAAAAATAATACTTTAACGCAAGAGAAACCGGTATATAGAAGGCACGTTTTGTGATTGGCCTGAAGTTGGTTTATATCTTCAAATTTTTATGATATCCAACGCAAACATGTGACGATTATAACTATTAGTATAATCATCAAATTAAACTTAATCATTTGATGACCACGCAACTTTAAATAAGATGTATAATCATCCAATTAGAATGCATATAATCACGTTGGAATATTCTCTTGGGAAATTACGTTTCTCAATGGTTATGCATGGTAGGAAACTTTTTAAGGGGCATTTAACGATTAGAAATTTAGAAGTAAATACATGTTTTAAAGTTACTTCTTGAAAAGTATGTAACCAAAGGTGGAAATCCATAAAAAAATTCTTTGCTACGCAAGTAATGTCACGAATATGTTTTTAAAATTACTTACTGACACTGGCGTATATGGAATTAACGTGTTTTACTCTTTCCCTTTTTAGGACCGCCGTTTTTTTTAAGACTCTAAATGATTTTTTTTAGCTTATCGGAATCCGATCTATATTTTTAGATCCTACTTCACGTCGTTCTATTCTTCCATATCTTTAACAATAAAGGGCTCTTGTGCGCATGCGCCAGTTGCAGGCCATCCTTGTAGCCGAAGAACTGTGGATGGCACTTGTCCCAGAGCGGGAGAGCCACTCCCTCATATGAGAGGCGGACGTTTCTCATTTCAAAATCTCCATACCGTATATTTCATTCAATCCAAAACATATTATCAGAAGGGATTCCTCGCTTAATTTTTGATTAAATTGGTTTTTGTTATGATGGAGACAAGAACGCAAATACTCTTCTAAGATTTTAAAAAATCTTCAGCTGAGTGATCCATATGCTACGAGTAAATTTATTTAGTGCATAAAATATTAGCTTACTATCTTGCAATGCTAGTTCCATAATGTTATCTCTTTGCATGCATATTCTGGCTGATTGTATATATACATATCTACCTATGTTTCATTGAAAAAAATAATTTGAAGTGATACATTTATGGAGTAAAATTACTGTTAGTTTGCTTAAATATTTAATAATTATCCTCTTCCAAGCTACAAAATAGCATTAAATAACCCATTAATATGAGAGCAACGGATATAAAAAAGTGTAAATAATGGTTATTGGAGCAGTTGCTATGGGATTAAAACAGGTTGAGGGAATTATATCAAACTTACTTTGCACCAAAGCATGAAATATCATAAAATTTAACTTATCATAAAAAGAAATCATAAAATTGAACCTACCAGGTCCAAGTTCGTTTCGCGGGTATCTTATCGTTTGTTTCTGTTTACACCACTTTGGAAAGTGCTTTGGGTTGTTACACGAGGATGAGATAACTTTTTGCTAGAGTCAGCTGTATCACTATATAAAGAAGCCCTGGAGACAAGCCTTCGTGAGATAGTCCGCCTCTGATAAACAGTTAGTGAAAGTCAGCTGCGACGGATCTCATAGGGCTTCGATACAGCCAACGGTGTTGCATGGCGATTTTAAGCCGAAGCGTAACGAGAAATGACTCGATTACTTTCCCTCATCCTTTTGGGATTATCTTTTGAAATTATAAACAAAATAAACCTTAAAAGCAAGTGAAATTTGATGCAATAGACCTCGTAAAACCAACGATGTTAAAATCAGGATAAAGGCTTTACCTCGCATTCGCATGAGAGCCTCTCACATACTTATTTGTCTCATTTAAAACTTAACTTTTAAAATTACCTACTAAAAAAAACCTGTACTAATTTTTGAAAAAATTCTAGTCACATGCATTGATATTTTTTTAGCACTTGCATCCTCTAGAAATAAGACGGCGTAGTGTATCCCGTCTATTCATTCATTCTTGAACATTTCTCAGAAATGAGGGGTGCGTGCATACATAGAGAGGAGAAATTGTATGTAAAAGTCACAATGTGTCACTCAAAATGCAAAATGGCTTGGACAAATGAGGGCCCCAATCATCACAGATGAGAAATACATTCTCAAATGATTCCCAAGAACGACGCGCTGAACATGACGTCTTTTTACGGTCATTCGAAATCCTGTCTCCGTATTTAGGCTTAGTAATACCAGCAGTAGAATTATATCCGTAGATTGTCATAAGCATTGCACAAATATTAGTTGGCTTGTGAGGACTTCTGGCCATCCCCATTCATGATACATCCCTATATTGATGTCTCCTCTTACTCTACTTCATATCTAACCAACATTTGCCGCACTGAGTCCCAATTTAGATCTTCAAATCTTTTGCCTTCCTTCATATCATCTATGAGCCTTTTTCTTAACACCCTGTTCCCTCTCTTATCATCTTGAATATTTAGTCATATCTCTTTATACTCCATCCACCTAACTTTCTTCAATCATCTTCGATTTTACATCTCAAAATTCTCCACTATCAACTCACAATCCTTCGGTGATAACCAGGTTTCTGAGCAGCATGAGGTTCATGACTTTTGCTTTTCTTCCTACCATAAGTCTACTGATAGATCACCTTTTAAGACCCTCCTGACGAATTCTTCCATGTTTTCTCTGCCTGACGTCCCAGCTACAGATTCTATTTCATTCAGGAATTTTCCGAGGCAAGGTATATGCTCTACCTCTACCAGTTGTATGGAAACAGGATTCGTCAGAATTTATAGTCACTCTAAAGGTTTTACACTTCAATAAATTTAACTACTTATGCCTTCTTGCCTACTTTGATTGATATTTGTATACTCGTGCATGAAGCTGGATAATAGTTCGCTTCCGCGAGAACTGGCGATTAGTTTTGAAATCATTGGTGGGAATACAAAATTCAATTAGAATTCGTTTTGAGGTTGATGATATCACAACTGGGTTTTATGAGGCATGATTATTTCAGCAGTTTCTTGCCCTATATAGCTATTTAGTTAGCTCTACGGCGTAGGCGGATTTGAAAACACCATTTTTTCGTAGCTATCACGGCACCATGTTCAAAATCAACAATTCTGATTTGGTAATAGCTGTCAACGCACCCAATAAAGTTTTGCTAAGCTTACATTCGCAGGGAACGTGGAGTATTAACTTAATAACTCAAAATTTCTACTCTAAACGCCCTACAAAATGTAACTGTAGAACACTATCCCATATTATCAATAAGCATGCATGTAATCCTTCGAAAATGTTTGCATTTCTTGTCAGGCCCTGGTGTAGCCTGGTCACCTCTGATGTGCCCTAGGTGATTTTTTATTCTTGAACTTGTGAATGTTATAGTCAAACGGATTGATCCAGGAGTTATAGGAGAAGGGGTCTGTGTAGCTCCCGTGGGGAGAACCGACTGTCAACCGTACTTAGAAGGGTCCGACATTTCGAGGCAGCTAATCCGAGGCCTTCCTTCGAGTTCGAACCTCCTAAGCGACCCGCCCTACCTTGTGGGAAGCCTAACATCAGAAGTTAACCATTTGCAGTTAAATATTCCATTCCATGGTCCAACATTATCATATCTATCATACGGTGGGCGAAAATACGATCAAGTAGGTTTTTGAACGGTACCGTGCGGTAAAGTTTAAAAAATAAGAAATTCCCTGTAGCAATTTGGCAACCCTGCAGATCGCGGGAGGAGTTGAATGGGGCACAGAGATAGCAGAGGACTACCATCGCAGGGAAGGCCAATCGCGGTATTTGACCAATCGCAGTTAAACATGTAATCTAATAGTTTAAAACTTTCACTCAAATTTATCATATTTATCGTACAGAGGACGAAAAGACGAAGGTGAGCTAGAAACCATAATAAAACTCAAGCCTTCGCGTGCGGTACGGTTTGCGAGCGCAAGTCAAGGACGCCAGAGAAAATTGCTGTGAGACGGAACGACACCGATTTAAGACGGGGCTGTTGAGCACCCGATTCCCCCGAAGCAATGCATATCCACCTGGATCGTCCCAGACGAAGGGAGTGCAACTCACGATTCGATTCTAGCGTCGGGGATTGTTTCCCCTTCTGACTAACTGGCTGGGTCGTGAACGGGCTCTTGGCGGGCTTCCGCAGGGATAGGTACGGAGCGCTCTCAAAACACGACACGTCGCGACTGCCAGCATCAACCCCTTTCCTTTTCCACCCCTTAATCACCTACGGAAGCCACGCTGACCCCCTCGCTCAAAGGTACAGTCTTCAGGTCGATATGATGACCGAAGTCTACCGCGGTAGCGCGGCATTTTTTCCCTTCTCTACCTGAAGCTGCTACACCTTACTTGGCCAATCCTTGCCTTGTGCTCCACAGACGGTGAACATTTTTAAATGCTCTAACCTCCCAATTCTTCCTCGGTGGCGGTGGGGGCTCTTGCCTGTCAATCTCGAGGTCGCGGGTTCGAGGCTAGCCTTGTGAGGATTTCCACTCTTTGGGGCTTGGCTGTTTGTGTAGTTTATGCAGTTAATTGTTATAGAGGACTTTAATAATGTTTAATTTAATTTAGTTACTGTGCTATAACATTCCGACGAGGCTACCGAGCGACTTGCCTATTACATCGCATTGTATATTATCCATCATCATCAGTAGGACATATATCATTTCTAAAGTTGGCAAGCAACAGCCCTCCATTATTTTCTATTCCAACTTTTTTCTCCCAGAAATTCTTCTCACCAACATCTCTCTTGTTTTATTCCAGGTATTTTTTCCTTGGTATTATTCCTCCTCATAGGAACTCGCCTTCCATTTTCTCTTCCAGCATGCGTTTACAATTCCGTTGGCTCGAAAGTGTGTCGAAGCAAACGATTTCTGATTTTACAAATGTTATTCCATGTAGTGCTTTCTTCTTTCGCATTCATTCTTCTCACATGTCGTATTATCACATTGTGATTCATGGCATTGCTTTCGTAGCAATTTTCTGTTATAATGTTATTATCGTAAATCAACACCAGAAATGAAATTAGGCTTGCTATTTTAGACTATCGATAGCAATTTTGCATAAAATATGCGCTTGGGAGAGGATCACTGCACATAAAAGTGTAAATAAAAGAAGAAATATTTAGCGATATTTTCGGTTTCGTAAAACACGTTTATGTGATACAGAATTCGTCACCAAAACAATTATTTTAAGGTTTTTCCGGCAGTGAAAAAATCACTGTGATATGTGCTGCTCTGGAGAGAGAGCCGTTCTGAAAACACAATATAAAAAAGAGCAGAACACTCCATCATATAAATAAACAAAAAATACACGAATCGGTAGAAAACTATGGAAATCTGTATATTTTTACAGATGGTATAAATCAATAAATTAAATGCAATTCAAGTAAAACTTGCTTTTATAAAAGTCATACTTTACCATAGAATGAACACCTTACTCGGTATTTAAAGCGATGTCTGGGGACAAGCTAATCCAATCAGGTATTTGGTCGATTCCTAATTGATCGGTTTAAAGCTCTATTACATCTGTTAGCCACTTATCTCAAATACTTCCTTCCATACATAGCTTTCAGTAATGAGGATCGATTCACTGTATTAGCATATTAGTACCATAAATTATGCGGTGATGAGGATAGCATGCCAGGAAGGGCGATAAGAAATATCACAAAAATTAACTAAAATTTCCATTTAAGTCAATGTACTCGAAATATACACGAGAATGTAAAAAATTGATTTATCAATCAGTTATATAATGATTATATCAATCCCGCAGGCTTCATCCTCCTGCGGAGAAGAGTACAAGTGAAAATTGTATCGAAGGCAGTACAAGCAACACCGAAAGGGTCGTATGGTTTCACTTGCTCTTCTTAACTCGCTGTTTTATTTCAGCTGCCATCGCATTTCTTTTCCCAGTGATGCCTTAGGAATACTCCAAAGATTTCATCCCCGTATACATTCATGCACTATTATTTTCAGCGTCTTAACCCGGCTATTTTCTCAAGCCATTTCTGCAAGACAGCTTTCATGACCCTATCTACGGATCTAATGCTTGTTTGGAGTGATACAGGTGCTCAATTATGAGAACTTCAACTCTTCCAATATTTAATTACTGCTTTCATGCATAACTTCGCCTTCATCCTTTTATACATGAAATTTATCGGCTGGACAAGCCTATTTTTGTGAATGGGAACTTTATCCATAAAGAATATCAATTTATATCGATGAAGACCAAATTTGATTTGAATTTTTCAAAAGAACTCTCATTAGTCTATTAATTATCCAGGTCCTAATTATTATGATAATTATGATTTACTTGCCAAAGAAATCGATTTGGAGCGCGAAGAAATATGCACATAAAATCACTTAAATAATTTTGCTGCAATAAGTTTCAAGAACTTTTAAGAGCAAATATTCCAATCCAATTTTACGCTTAATCAATCACATGAAGTGCAAAAAAATCTCCACCCTCCACTCAGACGGTCGCGCATACAACACTGTAAAAAGTTGATCTGATTTTCAGTGCGATCTGAATTTAAGCGCTGTCTGGTTTAAGGCAGGAACACGGATGCAAGGTGCGGAAGAGGCAGGAACATGGATGGTTGGTACACGAGCAGTTAAGCAGGAAGCAGAGGAAGCAGGATTCTGGATGGTCTGATTTTCAGTCGTTCCCCTGCCTTATTTTTAGACAAGATATTACTGCTGAAATACAACATACCCTGTCTTAAAATTGTTGCATCTGAAATTCAGATCGCTTTTGTACCTAAAAATCAGATCTACTTTTTACAGTGAAATGAACATTGTCAACATCAGCGTATATTTGGTCGCGGGAAATATTTTTAATCCACGATGATGGGAGCGGAGTGTCTAAGGGAAAGATATCACGCAGTCCGCTGTTTCCAGACACACTTAAGAATCCCGTCCTCCTTTATGACCATAGCGGGTGGAGAGGGGTCACTCCCTTAAGAAGGGCGTAAGAGCATTACCTTATGAACTTTCGCATTTAGGGCGAAGACTCAGAGCTCTCTTATCCAGGATGACATTTTCTCTGCGAGCCGTTTGCCTTCTCTCCCCTCTCCCTGGTCTACACGCCCCCCCATCCTTAAGGGCGCCTCCGTAAGATCACACTGAAGGCGCCAGCGACCTCTTTATTGCCAGGCCCCCATCTTCCTTACATCCCTCGGCTTCCACGGCATCTGTGACGATGTAAATTTATCCTCTGATGAGACAGTTCTCCCTGTTCTTTGAATGACTCGTGGAATGATTAAGGCTTTCACGAACTGCTCCTATCTTAACATCCCCGCATTCTGCTACGACGAAAAGAAAATGAATTTTTACCCACGCACTGAAGTACATTATGTAGAAAAAAGTCTCCTGTCGTAAATTACCGTCTTCGTTGAATAATAATAAACCGCGACTTATACAATTCGTTTACTTTTGAGCTTGGGCATGTAAAGTTAATACTATTCCTGTGAATAATCTACTAATTGCAGCCTATGACCGGCCAAATGATCTCTATGTTTCCTGCAAGGTGCAAAATAGCTAAAGAAACTCGTGTGGTTGCCACTCAGACTGAAAAACGAATAGCAAATAGGAAGCATTTTTGCCAAAATTGTAGCTGATATCCAAAATTCAAATTTGTTGGTGAAAATTATTTTCCATTTACTAATTTATAATTACCGGAGAACATTTCAACAATTCACCAATAATCATGTTACCAATATTTGCACTGCTGTGTAACAAGTAGCACGTCATTTATAAATAATTCATCATGCTGGTAAATCAATAACGCCGGAATAGATGAATGCAGGCTATTCAGCTATTTTTTCAACTTAAATTAAGTTTTTTTCTTCGACATTCTAAAGCGAAGGGATAAAGGGAAGATACAATGCCATCTTCGGGTATCATTCACAGTGCACATGCGATAAATACGGCTTTAGCAACTACGGTGAGAAAACGCCTAACGATGCCCGCGGTTCATCACTTCGGGTTTAAGGGCAATCGATGCGACCATTGCCGACGATAAAGTGCATAATGATGCCATTAGACAGCTATCAAAGCAACCTCTCCCGCCAATGTCATTATTCAGAGGACCTATTTCGTGTTCGAGGCTATCTTCACCACTGCAATCATCTGGACCGTCAATAGCCTTCTCGGGAATGCCGAGTTGTTATGGAATTCTATATCAATGACATTACCGAAATATATAAATATAAATACCAAATTAAGGAATCAAGCACTCATTCCTGTAGTCACCTTAAGATCAAATCCAGGCACAGTACTTTTTTATCATTTCCAGATTTTTCTCGACGACTAAGTATAGATAAAGAAACTCTGAAGAGTACTGAGGATTTTGGGAAAGATAAGACATGAGACACTTCATCCAGCGAGCGACCCCGGTCTTTTTTCATATTAACCTACACCATCCCAACATAAAGGGAGAGATGCCGGGCTAAGGATACTGGGCTAGTTCCGCTTCTCATGATTCCCCTATGAACAGCGTAGTATAAAGCATACCACTAGTACATAAAACGCTACCGTTTTGCGCATATCTCATGTCAACTGATTCCGCTCCCAATGCAAAATGTATGCAAACACAGGCATGCACCCCTCACTGCCTGTCATCTTCTCCTGAATTGAACTGTTCCAAAATCAGAAATGGTCTTTGAATTGAAAATGTTGAGATTGGCGTCCAAATGATAGGCTTCATCATCATCATTGGTCAGCAATCGTGAGATTGGTTTAACGCAGCTCTCCACAGGCTTCTTCTATTGGCTAATCTCTTCACATTTACGTATTTCTCCTCGTTCATATCCTTCATCACTTTTTTATATATCCCATATGAGGCCTTCTTTCGCCGTTCTTTCCGTCCCCTTGTCCTTTAAGTATTGTCTTCATCAGGCCATCATGTCTCATGATTTGGCCGATTATGTGTCTCGTCTTCTTCTTAGGGTATTCAGAAAACTTCTCTTTTCCCCCATTCTTCCACGCTTGTATTTCCAGCTGTAAGTAGGTTCTTCTTTTGGCAGAATGCCCTCTTTTCCTGAGTTATTTTACTAACTATTTCTTTCTTGCTTCGTCCATCGGTTACCCGGCTTCTCAGACAACAGAACTCCTTCACCTCTTCAATTTTTTGTCCTAGTTTAACATTGGCTTCGGTCTCTTCTTTCTAGTTGCTCACCATTACCTTAGTCTTCCTTCTTATTGATATTCAGCTGATATCTGGATATTATCCTTCCCGTGGTTAACAGAATCTTCTTCACATCCTCTGTGTCTGCTATGACTGCTATGTCATCGGTGAATCACAGCATGCTACTTTTTTACCCATGGGCATTCACACCTGGAGCCTTCTCCTTGATTTCATTGATGGCCTTCTTGATGTAAATATTAAAAATTACGGAAGGCAATAAACAATCTTGTCTCAATTCTTTTCTTATTCTTGGTTCTTCACTGCTAGGACCATGTGTAATGTCAGCTACTTGGTTTTTACATAAACTGTATATAATTCTTCGGTCATCGCAGAAAAAACTATATTCTTTCAGACTCCCAAGTATTGAATTAAAATCCAATGTGTCAAATGCCTTCTCTAAATCCACAAATGCAATGAACGTCGGTTTGTTCTTCTCTATTGTCTTCTCTATTGTTGCTTCTCCTGTGTCCTTGCTTTTCCCGAATTCAAATGGGTCTTCCATATTATATTACACATATTATAATCCACTTTTCCATATTATATTACGAAGAATTTGATTCAAGTTTTCCTTAAATTTCAACCAAGCTAATGGCTAATTTGTGACCAAAGTTAATCTAACAACTTACAAGGTTTCGCCATACGGAGCAGAAAACTATACAAAATATGTAACAGGAGAACACTTAACGACAGTGAATTAAAGGCTAATTGAGAACCGAGTAGTTTTCACTCACTAAATACACAAGTAGATGGTCGTGAAGGTGAGGGAAAAATTTAACAAAGGGTACGGATTCATCAGGAAATTAATACGAACGTCAATTAATGAGGAATAGGAAGCATGCGATGGCTCAAGGTGAAATTTTAGCTTAAAGTTTTTTTTGTAGGAAACAAGAATAAAATGCTAATGAAAGAATTTTATTAACATAAAAATGGCTAATAAACTTCAAACCAAAGACTGGTTAGACAGTAAGATTAGTAACACACACCAAATTTATTACTCTTTAAATATTTAAAAGTCGTCAACCTTAACCTTAAAAATGATACGCATTTCTTCAGTTACTGGCAGAAGCTAAAAAAAGGAGTACGCACTATCAATGATTTAATGAGGTTTTTTTATACGGATATTTTACGATGACAGAATGAGGCAGAAAAGCCATTAAAGTAACCCCAATTAATGCAGGCGTTCTCAAAACAACGGCAGCCTGCCATTAAGGCTCCACACCCAACGCGTCATTCATCCGCTCAACAAAGGAACTGAGAAGTTC
Organism: Platycnemis pennipes; assembly: GCA_933228895.1. Taxonomy (NCBI): domain Eukaryota; kingdom Metazoa; phylum Arthropoda; class Insecta; order Odonata; family Platycnemididae; genus Platycnemis; species Platycnemis pennipes. Next base: position 18,325,235 of record OW121856.1, read on the forward strand.
CTGGGTCATATTTATTTCCCGGACATATATATAGGTCCTATTCCAGCCACCCCGTAAATGCTTCCTCCTCCAGCGGCTGATAACCCCGCTAATCCTCTCTTGCTTAGCCACCGGGTCCCTCTACTCTGTGGTGGCACATGGAAACGTGGCCATTGCGGTTGGCGACGGATTAGAGCACAAATACACTGCGCCCTCCGCACAGGGTCTATACAATGAGTCCTAATGCCGCTGAAAAACATCCTCGGCGGACAGCTAAGGATTTGAACGAGACCTTTTGGTTAAAGAAGACCCATAACCGGCAACCACCGTTCCACCATTCTGGTGGGCTTAGTGAATGGAATAGAGGGAACATAGAGAAGTGAATAATCGACTTAAACCCGCGATTCGATTGTTTTGTTGATTATTGTGGCACAAATACACGATTTACAGAAAAGCTGAGCAGTTCTTTGTAACAACGAAGTGAGCTACTTGGTAATAAGAAAACTTCTCTTCCTTTCTACCCAAACTGAACAGAATATTCAAAATAGTGGTCACAAGCTTTGTCTTTACTAACCGTAATACACTACGCAATATATTAGGTAATCACAAGGAATAAACACCACCATTAGAAAAATCCGGTGTTTACAAAATAAGTTTTAACACCCTACCAACAAATATACATCAGACAAACTAAACGTAATCCCATTAGCAGGTACAGGGAACGTTTAGCACATTGTAAAAAGGGCCATTTGTGCGGTCAGCGGTCGCTAAGCACATTTACGAAACAGGTCACTCCATCATGATGGATGATTTAAGTTTAATAAAGTCAACCAAAAACTTTAAACTAGATCCTTGCGAAAGATAACTCATACATTTAAACAAAGATAGAATCATGAACAACGAACCCGGTATCATCAGCAGCACATTATTTAATTTCAAAATTAAGCCATCCAATCACAACAGACCTCCTCCCCTCTCACCTCACAACAACCAATCACCCCCTCCTCTTTTTCCTCTCCCCTCCCTCACACACCAATCGTCTAACGCTCACTTTATCTTGGAGAGTGGTCCACCACTAAGATCTTTCCGAGACAAGTGCCTCCCAAACCTATCTCCCCGTTCTCCCAAACCTATCTGCCAATTCTCCCAAACATATCTCCCCGTTCTCCCAAACCAATCTCCCAATTATCCCAAACCTATCTCCCCGTTCTCCCAAACTTATCTCCCGAATCTCCCAAACCTTTCTCCCAGTTGATGGTCACTGCAGTTGACCGAAATATCATTATAGGAGTCTTAAAATATGTACCTGTTAGCATCGGTATTAAGTTCTTTGTAAGTACCAAAATGAGGTTAGATCATTCTCTAGCTCCATGTTAGTGCTGAATACGTAATTCTAAACCTATTTACACCTAAACTTCCTGCACTCACCTATAATCATTCTTGACTAAGATCAAATACGCAAGAGAATCCGTTTAAGGGCGAAAGCCACTCTCAAGTGGTGCAAAGATTGTCCTGAATGTTCCAACCAACCTCTCTCGTATGCATATTATGCACTCATAAAATGTTCAGACTCGTGTGAAGTTTGCCCTTAGTGAAAGGAAAGCATCATGGAAAAACAGAGGGAGGGGAAATTCAGTTTCATCTTACAATTAGTCTTTTTCTCAGGATAATAATATACTCATTATATCAGAGTTCATTACAAGGAAATGAAAGCAAAATGTATTAAAATACGTTGGTTTTACTTTGGTTGCAGAGCCAAAGTCATCCAAAAGGAGAGATAATATTAGCACAAATTTTAGACATAAGTGTTCATATCAAGAAAATGATTCATATCAGATAATGATATTTCTTTTCATGTGCTGATTATGAAGAAAGTTATAAACAATAACGTATAAAACAACGGGTTTGGGTTTTCCAACTCCTTATAATGGGAATATGGCACCATTTAATCTAAGCTAAGGCCAGTAGAGCTATCAGTTTACTAGGCGGGATTCAAACCCGCAGACAGGGCTGTCAAGCAACACATCTGGTTACCATGGCCTGATTTTGAAGCTATTTTAGCCATATTTTTGTTCAGGATTCCTATTGGCTGCAAGCTTCATAGCTAAACTGATTTCGCCAGCTGCATGGATAATTAGAAAGAATTAGTAATTTCAGAGGAGTACACAGCGCTCAAAGAGCATACCGGAAGCCGACTGCCTTCGCAATCCACTTTGTTTCGGCGCTGGGCGCTCAGCTTTTTGCGGAAGCGTAATGCACTTCGTTTGACGGACCTAACGCCCTCTCTACAGTGGCGAAAAGGAAGCGGAATACGAGGAGCTGCTTTCAGCGTCAGAGCGAAGCGTAAAGTAATGCTTTCCCCCTTCTCCCGTGAAATATTCGACACCGACCAGGCAGGGAATCTTTAAAAGCTAGATCACGATAAAGACCACAAAACACGATTATTTCTTTCTTTCAATTTAAGCCATGAAGATGAAAAGGGACATACACAGCTCTGTGTGAGCAGAATTGCGAGAGATTTTTCGTACATAATATTGCATTATACATTATTTATTTAATAGTATAATAACTGTTATACAAATCCAAGGTTTCTGAAGGACTATTAAACATATAGTAATGTCTGTCGCTAGAGTGATCGATTTTTTAAATCTATAAGAATAATTTTCCCCGCAAAATATCGATTCGTGTTTCTCTAGATTTGGATGTTTTTTTGGATGTTTTTTTGAATGAATTCTTTCCATACGCTAGCTGCAGACGTAAAGAGGGTGAGTATAGTTACTAATTAGCTTGAGTTAGTCATATATTAAGGGAAAATCACAAATTGAAATCACTGAGTTACTAAGCCAATTAAAGGTTTATTACAAAACCCAGGGGCTGCAGCAAGGATCTTAATGCCGCATGCACTTGAGTTATTGTTTATTCAACTGTGTTTATGAGATCGATATCATGATCACTGCATTACATATTTTGTCATATGCTTCAAATCACAATTCCCTAATGTTGTTCCAGTTGTAAGAGTATCTACTATGACTAGAGCGTTTCTAGAGGAGTTTGTGCTAGTGACAACGATAGTGATAACATGAATGAAGGAGTCATTAACTATCCCAGATTTCTTGGCGGCGTACCTTCATCATAAAAAATTGCTTTCTGGGTTATATTTACCTGGCGACAGCGATAGGTAGGAGGAGGAGAAAGGACGTTAATTCCCCGTCCCTCGAATGCAATGGAGAACTTTCGGGCTCCAGAATAATAAACCCTTCACAGATAATACGGAGGGAAAGGCTCATTTCCTTTTTAAGAGTCTTGGCCAAAATATGCCATTCACAACCGTTGGAAAGATAATCAGAGAACACTGTGGAATAAGGGAGCTTTCTCTTTCCATTCCTACTTCTGCAGCTGAACTGCGTGGAAGGAAAATTTGCATGAATCGCGAGACATTTAAAGAATAAATATAAAAGGCAAGACGCGGAGAAATTAGAATAGCAGCACTTAAACAAAGAAATTTCGACTACATATTTTTCTTAAACTAAGGTAACTAGATAATTTCCTGTGGCTAAAAATGTGATATATAAGAATTATTAAACTAAAAAGAAAACTATCAACGCTATTTTAGCTTTATTTCATACATACTCCAAAAGACAAAGACTTTTAGAATGACGACAAGCCTCATTTTATTTCTTAAGTTGATATTCAACGTTTCTAAGTGTTTGCAGTAATCGGTGTAGGCCACCGGAAGGCCTCGGCAAAAAAGCAGGGGTCAGACATTTCCAAGACAGGGAACTGAAGGTCGGCCAAAACTCTACATCTACATAATATTTTGCAAGCCACCGTATAGGTGTGAGGCAGGGGAAATCACAAACGAAATCTCAAACAGGAGAAAGGCACGAAGCGGCCCTGAGTACTAATTCCCATCAGTAAAGCAGAGAACTTAAACGACCAAAAAGATCTCCGGACTAATTCCTGATCTAAAACTCAGTTCTTATGGATGGGAAGCCATTACTCAAGTTACCTTACAAACTAGTACCACCCGTAAGAAAAATGATTACATGCTTTTTTTAAGAAGCATGAGGTGATTAGACAATTTCTATCTCACTTACTGGGAGAAAGTACTTGAAAACTCCGGATGAGCTGATTACGGGGCAATAATAGTGTGGCATTACCTCCTCATAATAAATACCTGAAGCTTTAGGGAATCGTTTACTTTCCATTAAAATCTCTAAAAACGTCTTGTATCTTGGGCAACTGTAGTGTATTTTCTGATTATTTTCATACATTACGACGCATATTTTCTTCCATTGTATTGAATATAAGCTCTTTAATGTTCACAGACGCTCACTTTGTATACACAAAAGAAACTCCTAAAAAATTAAAAAGTTAAAATTCAAGTTTAAGTTTCTTTAATAATTTAAAACATTGGCTTTTTGTTTTGAAAATGTGGAATACTTGTTAATGTAGCTTGTTTTGCTTTGCTGTACTCCGATCTATTGATTAGAATCATTCTGTATTCTTGTATTATAACCGTTACCTTACTCTACCTCATTTTGCACTTCTGCACTCTATACTTTTGTTCAAAATGGCTCAAAAGTTACCTAACAAAGAGGTTACAATTTGTTTTCATTAATAATCATTACAGTGATTTTATAGATATTACCTCTGGTATACCTCAGGGTTCAGTCTTAGGCCCTGTATTGTTTTGGTATATATTAATGACCTTTGTTGCCACGACTTTCGTGGTCAGGTTATTGCCTTTGCGGATGATTTTGCACTATGATACAGTGATTTTACATGGGAACGTCTAACATAAGATATGATATGCAAAATGACTTAAATTACCTAATTTTTTCATAACAAATTATCTATGAATGTACAGAAAACTATATGTTCTATACCTATATATGAATGTGCAGAAAACTATATATACAGAAAACTATATGTACAGAAAACTATATGTACAGAAAACTATATCATTCTTCAATATTATTTGCCAATCTTGTTATGTCAATTTATGCATATATTTTGGTTTCATTTTATTAATTTTTAATATTTTTTATATTTTTATTACGCCTTGCTTTTGATTGTACAGCATTAGAATTCTAACACTATTGTTTCTGATGGTAGCTTTGTTCAGGTTTTCCCCTTGTAAGCTACCCAAAGCTCAAGTTTTTTCATTCATTGTATAATTATATGCATGAGTTTGAGCATTACAAAATATCTATCTATCTATCCTCATGAAACATGTAACTCTCAATCACCTAAATAAGGTGAAGGCTCAAAATTGGCTGATGATAACTATTCTAGAAGGAATGAAAGTCGGAAAAGACAATAAAATGGAAGAACAGTCAGTTTTGATAGAAGTATTTCGGTCAACCAGGAGGTCACCTACAGGGAGGAGTATTTAAACGCGCGCACAAACCTATCATTCAAATACCTCTTCGTGTACGTGATCACCTGGTTGGACCCAAATACGGAATATAATTTTCTCCTATTTAATTGACTTTCAGGATTCTTCCGAGAAAATTTAATTGTTTATCTAAATGTTCTCCCTGTCTTCGTAGCAATTCATTTCCGAAAACGTCCATGTTCAATTGATTAAAGTTTTTCCTCATGCTATTTACTTATTTTCCTTCTTTCCTTAGTATTTTCATGAGCGAACGGAAGATAATTTGTCAATTTTAACGTTTTATACCAATTTACTATTAAAAATTAATACCTTTCCCCTAATTATAATATTTAACTGCCATGGTTCATCATTATCTTACTTTTGCCGAGAAAATCGAGAAACTACGCTTATTGTAGTCGAAAATATTATAAGCCCAAAGGAAATGCACATGCCACTAAATGTGCTCGATTACTAAAAACAGAGATATCCAGGGCTCATTCACTCATATACATATGTAGTTGGACTAACATCAATATCCTCCTCATTTTCCGCTTATAATAGTCCTAACCTGTTCTTACACAACGTTTCCATCAAGTTGCGCTTAGTCTGAAGGATTCGTATACTTTGCATAAACTCTGTTGGCTAGTACACTTTGTAGACAAACATATCCCTAAGGTCAGATTTCACCTCTGTCACTAATATTTCATTGCTTACCTACTCTAAATTCTCTGTCCTCCGTCCTATTGCTGCGTTTTACGAGTCTAAGTAGAATTCTTCTGGAGACCTTAAGTTTAAAACATTTTTGTGTCCACCTCATAAACGGTGCGTCGGCTATTTTTTTGGCTGAAACCTTCCCTCATAATACATGGTATGGGTGGTCTTATCGTCCGCAGCAATTTCATTTCTCCAGCCAGTCCAGTTCCAACACTGGAATGGAAGTCCTCCCAACTACACCAGTGTATGCAGGTGATAAGTCCCTTTAAGAATAACTTACTTTATGAAAGTTCAACATATTCATCCGTTAACTTTTTCATTTACTTAAAGCGCGGAAAAGGTATTTCTTTGGCATATTTCGTTCACTTATCTTCCTATGCACCGGTTTGTATTACGCAGAGTTGTGAAATAAACGTTTTCTATGCAAAAAAGACTACTACTTTTACTCGAACAACATTGCAAGATTTAATACTCAAATCTTCAATTTTATCTATCCCTATAAGTGAAAGAAAAGAGTAGGGAAATATAGTCTATTATAACTCCTTTGGCCTCTGAAAGTGGCATGTCGGTAAATTAAGGATCGTTTCGCCAACAGACTGCAATTTGCTGCAATTAATTCCTGTAACTGAACATCAAACGTTTTGTAAATTACCAGAGGGAACATATGTGCTACGTATAAAGGCAACATAAAATCTTACAGAGGTGTCTCATCGCCCTTTGGGATAATTTATGATCTATCCTTGAAAACGGTGTCTCCCTTGAAGAACAATTAGGTCTTAGTAGTATCATCCTTGATGGACCGTAATTGAAGACGACTGAGACCAAGGTCCTATAGATCCAATTAAAATTGCCTTTGGAAGTGGAATATTGGGTAGCATAGTAATCTGCACAATCCAATCATCTTTGGTTCGATTCCTGATCCAGGAAACTTGTTTTCTCTGGCAATTTTGGACACATGTAGGTTACTAGTACTGTTCGTCGCTTAAACCGTTTGTTGTCCGCTTCAATGGCTCAGGCCCAAAATAATTCTACGAAAGAGATATGTTGTTTGGAGGAGATTTCAATTACAGGGTGATAGTGCGCCTTTCCTACAAAAATTGTGCTTATAAACCCTGAAGTGTACTTTGGAAGGATTTCCGTTTTGCTGTGATGGTTATGGGGAGGACGCGATCTACATCTACACCTACACGTCACCATAAAGGTGTGTGACAGGGGGTGAATTCACACCAAGCATGCATTACGCATCATTCATAAAAAGGATAAGTAATTATATCCTAAGTAACTATGCCTAAAATTCGCAATTTAAAAAAAAGATAAAAATAGCAAAGAATGCATTCAAAAACCATGCTGTAAGTTGGGTTAGCTTCAAGCCCTCATAACAACATGCAACTACCTATGCTGTCCATTGAAACACTAGTACATACACCATTGGATACAATATTCCTAATTGTACGAGGAAAGAAGGACATTTTGAATCTGTCAGTTCGGCAATCAATTTCTCTAATTTTATGATAATGGTCCGGTGTACCATAGTAAGTTGGAGTTCGAAAAATATTTTTAACGTCATCACTGAAAAATACTGTCTCAAAAATTATTCAAGAGATTAAGTCTAAATTTCAACTTACGGACTAACAATGATTCCCATTTTAGTCCATTTCATAGACTGGTTACGCTAATATAGTCATCATACCGTCGCTTTACAAATCTTGCCGATCTTCGCTGCGCACGTTCAAGTTCGTTAACTAAGCCAATTTCGTAAGGAACACGAATGTTCCTATCACACTACCCTCTAGCATACCCGAAGTTCCACTTCAATTGCCGGGGAGGTAACACCGTCCAAAACGATCCTTTGCGACGACGCATTCTAAATGAGGTCTAACGAGGGAAAAGTAGCTAATTACGTGATCGTCACAATTGGTTGGAGCCGCTGTCAACCTACGACACACGTCTCATGGAACTCACAACCCACAAAGCAGATTGCACAGACTTCCCAACAATCTGAAGTGTCCAACGACCAACCTTTTCACGGAAAAACGAAAAAAAAGGAGTTGATTAAGCATTAAAGTACAAGCCAACGAATACAGTCATCGAAAAATTCAATCTCGCGGCCTTCCAAATTCATCAATTGAATCAATCGTCGCTTTTTGTTCGAAAATTTTCCCCTCCTCACCTTTTCATCCGACCCACGTTGTTTTTCCAATATTCAGGCCCCTCGGGACGAAAACGCTGCCCGCTCGCCGGCGGAATATCGAGAGAGGTTCGTAATAACACAACGGAGGCGCAATAAATAATCGGTAATGTGTGCGTGGGCTCGACACGCAGGCATATATTCTTGTAATACACATGTGCGTACGTATGCGTAGATGATCTGCATAAAACAATCCATGGAGAGACCGGGTCGATATGAACAGCAGGCATAAAGTGCTCAGCATCGAGACTATTCGCGTGATAGCCATTGAGGCTCGTGACGTCGGAATCGAATTTCCATATAATAGCATCCGTTTCGAACAGAGCCGCTTATTCCAACCCGAACAGCTCCCTCGACCGCGGGTTCGATTCGGCAAAAAGGGTCGAAAGTTCCCAACATGGTTCATGGATCTAGTCAAGAGGAAGGAACGAAAGTCGCGAAACGAGACTATTTAAAATATATACTTTCCAATACCAATGCTTTTTATGATCATTACAAAAGCGACGCATACAAATAACTGTATTCTTCTATACTTCAATGAGGTTTTTAGCACACAGAAAATTCATTTTAACCAGCATTGTTTCTCTTCTCCATCCACTATTATTCTTTTCCACTTGCATCGTCATAAAACTATCTCCTGCATAGTCAGGCTCAAAAATTTAGCCAGACAAAAATACATCGCATAAAGTTTATATGTCTGCCAACAACTCGTTATTGGCTAAATATATTTTACACAAAGCTTATTCCTAAAACCAGTGGTGTCACACTCGAAGACTAACTACGCGCTCTTAAATTAGAATATTTCGAAGACGAAAGAAAAAAACTGAAAATATCTTAAGTCAAAATCAGAATCCAAGTGAGCGGTAATTTCACAGACACGCAAATGTAAAAATATTTATGCGCAATCCGGCGCATTCTATTACTCCAATTAGTCGGGTGAAATGTCGCAAGGGTGCCACAACTTTTCTAAAAGGATGTGCTGCAGCGGTAGCGAATTTTCCCCATAAGCAGTAAGGAAGAAAAAATAAGCCGTTGTCCCACTGTACCCACAGTGTATTAGCAGAGCGCCATAAAAGCAATCTCAATGGTGCGAGACAAGGACTGGATATTCCACCAGACTAGCAATCTACGTCGTACCACAAAAGAATTAGGCACTGTGCTAGGCTAAAATTTTTACGGCTAACCATTATCCGTTACTCTCCACGGAAGCGTGGCTAAGCTCTTATTAGTATATGGTAATAGTATAAATACCTATTAAAGATAAACTTCAACTTAGGCTGCACGTTTGTATATGAATTAGTCTTGGCTCCATTATACTTTTTTTCATCCTTAATCGTCCGCAGAACTTTATTTAATCCAACTACTCGAAAGTTCCAACATTATTTCCATTGTCCATTCAACCAAGGTTCTCAAAATAATTTGGCGATATCAGATTAAAGATCGGCTTGGTTCAAATTAAGTTTTAAATTAAGTTACGCTCTATTAGTATAATTTAAGATAAAAACGTGTTCCTTGCTTATTAACTGCAATAAACTTAAAATGCCACGATATAATCACGAAGTCCATGTACATAGCAGTGGCGTAGCCAGGAGGGGGCACAGGGGGCACGTGCCCCCCCCAAACCAATTAATTTTAAAAGAAAAATATTAACCGATAAAACAAATTTATTCTACTCCACCAATACTAGGAAGCAAAACTAATATTGACTATTACTTTTGTGAAGCGACATTACGAACCACGGCTTTGCGCCCGGCCTGACAGCAAAGCTACCATTTTTTTTATAGCGTCTGAGTGCGAACACATTGTATTCATAAGATGCTCATTTATAGTGCTTCTACCTGCCACTTGAACTTGAGATCGCCACTTGTCGCGCGCCACGCACTGTCGCCTCCCCTCCCGACTCGCCGAATGGACTCGTCCGTCACTGCATTGACAGCATTTGTTCGTCGTGTCTATGTAGTCGATGTGTCATTATAGCGACGATGTGAGTGTAGTCTTGTGATACAATTTTTTTTAAAAATGATTGTATTCTCTCGTGTGTGTCAAGTGAGTAACTGATAGTGGAAAGTGTGTATATTTAATTATCATGTCTGAAGTGAACATTGGAAAGCGGAAAGGGACATTAGAATCATTTATTATTAAGAAAAGTAAACCTTCTGACACTGGAACAACTAGTGACGTAGTGGACAATAACGTTAACATCAGTGAAGCCACCTGCACCTCGTCAGAAACTGTTACGGAACAGAATAGTGTGAGTGGGCTTAATATTAATGACATTTCTGACATATTATTAACGCCTAAAGTTAACATTGATAACAATGTAAAGTACCAGATTTTGACTCAAGATAGTTGTACATATTTAGATACGTATACATTTCCCTCAAAAAAAGAGGGAAGCAAAAGTAGATGCTGTCAGTTGTCTTGGCTGAAGCAGTATAAATGGGCTGTTTATTCCAAAAATATTGATGGGATTTTATGTAAACATTGTTTTTTGTTTGGTAAAAGTGCATCTCATAATGCTACCATTAACACTTTGGTTACCCAGCCACTCACAAAATGGAAGAAGGCACTTGAAATGCTAAAAAAACATGAAATCAGCACTTATCATCAAAATAGTGTCTTGGATAGTGAGGCATTCAAAAATATTTATAAAAATAGATCCTGTGATGTTATACGCATGACAGACAATGCTGCTGTAAAACGGGCTAAGGAAAACAGAGAAAAGCTCGTGTCAATAGTGAAAACAGTCATGTTTCACGGTAGACAAAATATTCCCTTACGTGGACATCGTGAAGGAAGCTGTTCAGACATTCTAGAAGATGATGAGGAGGAAAGCCGAGAAGGAAATTTTAGAGCCATGCTAAAATTTAGAATAGATGCTGGAGATACAGTGTTAAAAGAGCATTTCAACAAAGGGTCACAAAATGCATTATACATTAGCCCACAAATCCAGAATGAGCTCATCTCAATTTGTGGCAATATTATAACAGAAAAGATTATTTTTGATGTAAAACAATCATCATATTTTTCTATTTTGTGTGATGAGACGACAGACATAAGTGGGATTGAACAATTGTCCCTCAGTGTCCGTTATCTAAAAAATGATATGATTGTTGAGGCGTTTCTGACATTTGTACCAGTTCAAAGCACAACAGGAGAAAACCTAGCCTCTGTTATTTTAGAAACTGTTACAAAACTTGGTCTTGACTTAAACAAATTACGAGGGCAAGGCTATGACGGAGCTGCCAATATGGCGGGCCAATTTAAGGGTGTACAGACAAGGATTTCAAAGGAATACCCGCATGCTTTGTACACTCACTGCTGTAGTCATGCATTGAACCTTGTCATTGTAGCAGCAACAAATAGCACAACAGCGTCTAGACATATTAAAAATATGTTGGCTACAATCAGAAGTGTGATAACATTCCTAAGGCATAGCAGTTTTCGAAGAGAAGTCCTAAAAAAGAATATTGAAAATTGTCCTGACAGCCATGCTCTAAAAACTGTTATTGGCCAGTTTTGTGAAACGAGATGGGTTGAAAGACACACTGTTCTGATGGATTTTATTGCATTATTTGATGCAATAATATCTTCGCTCGAGGAAATCAGTGAGGTAAAACCAGACTCTGGAGCTGCTGCTTTAATACATGCTCTCTTAAATTCAGATTTTATAACAAGCATGTTTGTCTGTGGGGAAATAACTGCCTTGATGCTGCCTGTTAGCCGGTATTTGCAAAAAAGACAAAGAGATCTAATGCAAGCCAAAAAACATTTAGATGTACTAAAAGCTACACTCATTGAAAAGAGGGAAAGTGCCGATGAAAGTTTTAATGACATATTTATTAAGGCAGAAAATCTTGCAACGAAGCACAACATCGAGATGTCCTTACCGCGAGTCTGTGGAAGGCAGGTTCATAGATCAAATGTTGCACAAGAAGACGCAAAAGCTTACTTTAAAATTAATGTCTATATTCAATTTTTGGACCACTGCATATCTGAATGTACATCAAGATTTGGGGATCATTTCAACCTGGTCTCTAAGCTGCAGTATGTGGTGCCAAGCTTCCTTGTAAAAGAAAAAATGGACATCGCCAAACAGGCTTTGAAAGAAATCAACTTTCCAGATGTTGACACCCTAATGCTTCTACATGAAATTGAAATCTGGAAGAAGAAATGGGAAATAGAAGAAAAGGAAGTTGGTAACATCTCATCATGTCCTCTTCATACTTTACCGTTCTGTGACAATGATTTATTCCCAAATATAAAGAAAGTGCTTGAAACACTAAGTGTAATTCCTGTCACTGTTGCTGAAGGTGAACGCTCCTTTTCTACCCTTCGTAGACTTAAAACGTGGTTACGATCCACCACATCTGGTGGTAGACTCAACGGCTTAGCCCTACTCAACATTCACTGGCAGGTGCCGCTTAGTGCTGAAGAAGTAGTGGAGCGATTTTCAAACTGTTCCAAGAGAAGAATGGATTTGGTAATGTAAGATAAGCCTATATTTCTTTTCCCTAGACCAATGGACAATAAATAATTTCATAGATTTGTTGAATTTGTATTTAGGATTATACAAAGAACTTAGAACACTGTAAAGAAATAAATAGTGTATTTACATCTTTCATAAAGCAAGAGTGATTTATTTATATTCCATTATTCTTTTCTTTGAGTAAAAGTTAAGTTTTTTCTTGGAGTAAAAGTTATTGATTACAGTGATTAGATTTATAAAAAACCTCATTTTTGAAAATTGTATTTTATAGTCTAGTATGTTTTAGCAAAACAGCTTCCCGACAACCCATCAATTGTGTAATTTTAAGAGCCAAAATAGCATAAAATGTGATTTCTAGAGATAAAAATGTTCACATTTTCCCCAGAGGGGGGTTCCACCCCCTGACCCCCCGGGTCGTGCCCCCCCCAACACATCGTTCTGGCTACGCCCCTGGTACATAGAGTAACAAATTATAAATTCCCTTCGTATATTGCACTTTCTTTGATGATTTCTGGCCTAACTTGATAGAAGCGGTTTTTTACTTTTGTTTTAAAATACTGTCATTCGTTATTCCCTAAGGCTGCGTGAAAAAGTACTCGTAATATGGTGGAGTACTCAGAACCAAGCAAAGGATGGTTAGCTGAAGCAATGAGTGAAGCACTAATGCACGGTTCAATTAGACAACCATCGCCCAGATTTTTATCCCCTATAAGAAGACTGCAGTGATAAGTACACCGAAACATTGTAGATCTCAGCGTCTTGCTTTGAACGTTAAGCGCGCCTAGTATGAAAATGTTAAATAACGGAGCCAAAGTAACAAACATTTTGAGATGATTTTTCCAACTTTTATTGCCACGCTGCTTTCTTATTAAATCAACTCCCGTTTGGATTTCTCCTGAGCTTTCGTTCATATACGCTGTACATCGTAAATGCATTTTTTTTCTACTCCTAAGTATACCAACGGAAAAAGAGCGATTTTTATTTTCAATCAAGTCATCACTTTTCTTTGAAGAAGTACATTTATGAGTAAGTCATTCAATTTAACATCGAGGGACATCCGAAATAATTGAAATCGTTGCGCTTATAAATGAGTTTTACGTATTTTCCATTGAATACACTTCACAGGCTGGTTCAGGTATATTATCTCTGCACTGATTACCTCCGCAAAACTCGAGATCCATTGAAATTCAATTTTCCTCATGCATGATCTGCACCTACCCACTCTGATAATTCTATGATACATTTTGTCTTCCTCCCTCTTTCCTGATATCCGTCACCCTCCCTCCCTTTCATGAGCTACCTTGGTCGCTTGCTCCATCCACCTACTGCACTTTAATTCCACTCCGTCAATTTCCGTGTGCTTGATGGGAGCAATGATGTGTACACATAAGAAAATAGGCGACAGTGATGCGACCAGATGGAGGTCAACATCGATCCGCGAACAGGAAGCGTCTCTTAAGGCTCGGCTTCCCCGGCATCCTATCGCCATGGCAATCATCTGCTCTGTTCCCGAGGGTGGCGTGGGCAAAGTAAAGAGCCGGAGGTAAGTGGCGCATCTCTTTGGAGCGCCAGTATTGGCGCCCCACCGAGCGGCAGGGAGTTGGGTCAACCGTCCTCTCATTCTTCAGCAACATCCCTTCGCTCCGGCAGACACGAAGCCTAGTTCCCTCTTAAAAGTTCCTCACGAATAGTTTCATCTTCTTACAGATTGGAATGATTATACAGACGCCGCAGAAGCCACCAGAAAATAATTTAGCGAGAAGTTCAGTATGGGATTAATTCATAACGTGAACATAGTTCTTTCATTTAAAATTGCCATACTTTGCGCAAGGAAAAAGAACAAATACCTTTCAGGCAGTTGCTATTAGTGTATTTTTCTTGGGCTATCAAACTATGTAATGCTTTCAAAGTATCGAGGGACGACTCGACATTTGTATACAGAGTTGAATGTCGCGAATTAAATTTTCGGCCAGCTTATATCCCGAAAGTCACACAAAACCATGTTCCTCCTGATTGGCCGTAGGGTGAAATTTGAATCTGAAAATCTCTGGAAGGCAATTGCGTGTCACTCTCTCGAAATAGGTTGAGATATCGATCGGGATTGGCACATAAGATAAACATAAAAATCTCCACAGAGTCAAATTTCAGGATATGCGGAGGGGTAAAGCGTCGTGGCCTTCTTGCGTAACGACGATGAATCCAGCGTAGTCGATAATATTCTACGACGCGTACGTGGCAGCCCGGGGCCACATTCATGGGTTAGGTCAGTCCATTTTTTGTGATATCTTATCTATACACAAAATAATATATGGCCAGTGAAATCCTGGCAAAAATTGACTTAGGTATGATCTTGGGAACTTTTGACCGTACCTTTCGTTCATGATCAAAGTTTTAAACATATCCAAAACATTAGAGTCAAGCCAAAATGTTTTAAACATATCCAAAACATTAGAGTCAAGCCGTAAATCGTCCTACGTAAATTAAAATATGAACCGTTTCAAGAAAATGTGCAAGTTGAAAATAGAACAATTTCATTGGAAGCTTAGATAGTAGGTATGGAAGCTAATGGGCTCGAAGTTCAAAAGAGTTCCCCACTGAAAGGCTGCCTACTTCAAAGCGAGATGGTGTTTTGTTACCAGGGGTTTCTTTCTCGCGGAGTCATGATAGAAATTCGTAGCAGAGTTCTTTGCCAACCAATCTGGCTTGCTTCCGTATTATTGGAACAAATCATCAGAAAAGGAGGCTTAGAAACTATTGTTTTTATAGTAGTAAATCAAATGTTTTATACTGCCGAAGTTTTCGTGAAGTATTTAAATAATTTTCTTCGGTTATAAATTTGGAAAATAAGGCATATGAGGACGTTTTGAAGATGATAGGAGAGGAGAGAAAGTTACTGGGAGAAATTAAGTGAAGGCAGAGCAGGTTAATGGACTAAGTAATTAATGGCATCCAGGCCGGAGGCTTATTTAAGGCCTTTGTGGAGGGTAAAATGATGGAGATGAGAGAGGAGAACGGGTTTTTGGGTAGGGTTGCGTGAAGTGGGGTGCTGCATTCACTGAACTGAAAAGGGAAGAAGTGTTGCGAAATAAACGATCAGGAGAGTGGAAAGTGCGTCGAAATATTCCTTGGAGACCTGTCCTGGTCGGTCGTAGATCACTAATCCTGATCACAATTAACATCATGCCCCTAAAAGTTTAATTTGGTGTTTCTTTCGCACCCTATGTTTGGGGATACAATGCGGTGAGTGGGGTACCAAAGGGAAGTGGACATTGAGGCCGAGGGAGTAAAACAATGCTTTCCTGCCCTCATCGGGGGGCAGACGCCTACCCCCCGCTGTATCGCCGAGGGAGAGCCGAAGGGTTGCGTTGGGATGAGATGACGGAGGCGGCGGGAATAAAAGGGGTCAGGAAGCCGCGAATTAAACAAAAGACAATCGACCGGAAGCCACCCGGCGGAAACCCGGCTCGAACTGCCCCCTCCCACCCTCCTCTGATTCCAGCATCCAACAGCAGCAGCGTGCGCGTAATTCAATTATTCACCGTTATTCAACACAGAGAGGGAGCCACCCGCTTCCAACCCCCTCTTTATATTCCGGCTCTCTCAAAGCGGATGGAAATTATGCATTCCGCTTCTCTACTTTCTTTTTATCTCTCCCTCCACCCCCCTTTAATTCGCAATAGTACTTTTTTAAGCGTTTCCCCCAGACCGTTGTTTCTATTTAAAAATTAAGACAGGAGTTTTGGAGTGAAATACCCATGGAGTATCTGGGACGTAAATGGAGCTCAGTCAAACTAGAAGCGGAGGAGGATATTATAGTTTATTGGCTCTTGTGCGGTGCACGGCGATTGCCTTGGGGATCAGACAGCCGGAGGGAATCCGTGCACCACGAGCACCGAAGTATTTTCGTCGCGCAGTCACCGAGAGACGTCGGGTCTCATTTTCAATCGATACTTCCGGACGATGGCCTGGAGATGGAGTCACAGATGAATGGCATGTGGGACCACGGGGGATGTCACTGATAAATCCAGAATAAATCGGCTGGTTACAATGGCAGGAGTACTCGGTTTCAACTGCCTGGGGCCCGGGTTCGACACCCAGACGGTCGTTGCAGATTTATCCGAGTAAACTGAATCACCATACGGGTGCATTTGAATAACTTCGCAAGAAAGACTCAAAACGCAAAGCTGACCTGGTTATTCACCCCTTAAAAGTAAGCCAAGGGCGATACTATTTGTTTCTTCATACTTCTGGCATTCCCTATACATTCCCACAGATTTAAAAAATATTCTAAATTGAATTCGTTACTTAATCAATCCAGCCCCTCCCATAGCAGCAATTTTCATATACCAGAAAGCTGTTAACTTAGCCCTCTATACCCAATTTTTTTGCTCCTACTGCAAACAAGATATTTGATAGTACCTTGTACAATATCAACATTTTGTCCATATTGGAGAGATAAATTACAATTAAGAAACCTTAAGTTAAAAACATCATTGTGGCTTCCAAGTCACAATGTGTAATAATGGAATGGAAAAACCAAATAATGTGGCATGTAACCTTAGGGTCACAATGGCTTATAGATGGTTAAATTTCCATGCAGAGTAATTAACAGAGTAACACGACGTGCTGCTCCATTATTATGCTCCACCGGTCTCGTTAAATAGCACTGGCTGATACAAAAATGACAACCGGCCTCGATGGAGTTGGAACGCGCTGAATACACAGAGACCGAAGAATGAGGTCAAATAGCGCGTGTTCATGGCAGGCGTCAACGTTATCCACCGGTCACGGCTCACGGGCCGCCAGCAAAGAGCGATCGTACAGGGTGAGCTCAGGGGAAAAAAATCATCCGCCATGAAAATCAAGCCGAATCACTTTGAGCTGCAATTGCGATGTGCCTGTACCAGAGGCATCCAGGACACCCAGAATGCATCGCACAGTTAAGCTGGCGGGGATGAACACCCGACTTCAACGACAAGCAATCGGGAAATGGGTTCTGAGTAAATTTTACAGCGACAAAATAAGTTTGGGAGCAACATGAAAATTCATTAACATCAGAGAAAAAAATGCAGTGCCACAACAAACGATCAACATAGTATCAAGAATAGATGTTTCCAAAATAGGTTTCCGCGACCAGCTGCGTATGACACTTTGTCGGTGCTCGAGCCTTCGCGGCCTTCTTACGGATATATAATATCTCATTGCCAAAACCTGAAATCCAAGTTAATAGATGTTTCCACAAAAAAAGGGCTCCAGGTTATTAGCGATTCCATAAATAATAGAAAGGCTCTTCTTAAAACCCGGCGCTGTCATCAGCCTGCTCTTAACAAATAGTATCCAAGGAGTCTAACCTTTTCACATGGTCTCAAGTCACAGCTATGCCTTTGGCGGTGGACCGGTTAAATGTGCAAGTGGGATGGCTTAGCGTTTCAACTGCGAATGGAATGCTGCACTCCACACAGCACTCAAGTAGGGATCGCAATTCCCCGTTTGCTACTGAAGGGATTCAAGCCCGGGACTTCTGAAGGAAACGATAGTACTCATTACACGATCCAGACCCCAGTATGCGCTAATTAGCGTTTGAATGAAGAGTAAATATTTATTAATTTAGCGCAGTAATTCTGATACAGTAACTCAGTTAATCTCATTAAATGTTTTGTGGAACATACTCTCCGATCTAAAATTGCCGGCCCCTGAGGCAGTGGGGTTGCCGTCGATCCCAGGGTCGCGGGTTTGAGGCCAGCATTTTTCGGGGAATTTTTCACTTTCGGGGTATGGATGTTTATACAGTTCAATCTGCTAATTGTAAGAGAGCACTTGATAGTCCTAAATTCTCAGATTGAGTGAAGACAAAGTTAATTTAATCACACATCCAGACATATTGAATCCATGACTTTTAGGCCTCATTCACGAGTTATTCCTTCCCTTGAAAATGTCCGAAGTCTATAAAATCCAAATGCCAAATTAATTACGGAAAACGATATCTCCAAAACCGGTTTTTCGATTGTCAAGGCAATCATCTACGGGGAGAGCAAGGCAAAACAGATCAGAACCTGTCGGGAGCCAAGCGGAGAGTCAATTGCAAGTCAATTAATTTGCAACCCAAATTAATAGATGCTCATGCATGCAAAAAAATTAAATCCAGGGAATGCTAAGTAATGCATGCGAGTAACACATTGATTTGAACAAGCAGGAAGTAAAAAATACTATCGACTAAAAAAAAGAAAGGATTTTCTAGTCTTCGGACATTTTCAACTAAGCCAAATTAGAAGCTCTCCATTCCATTTATTCCATTTATTCCTTTCCTAGATTCGACTCTTGCAAATAGCTTTTGTCGTCACTAACAATCTAGTCACCAATCAAACTTGATACCCTTTTGCTTATTTGAGCGAATCCCATTTATTTTGATTTTTCCTTTATAATGCTGTAAACATCCTCAATGCTTATTTGTGATAGGTTAATATGCACACTCGCCGCTAGCATCTTCGACCTATTCTCCGCCAAGGAATGGCCATGTTAGGAGGCCCGCGAGAAGATTAGGATTCTCTCCTCTTCACATCAGTGAAGAGGAGGGGATCCTCCACGGATCCAGGAGGGAATCCTCCGGTAAAATGAGGCTCGCGAAGTACCCGAGGGCCACACTCTGAGCCGCCGGCTTTGTAGGAATACGGAGAGTGATAATTCACAGCTCTCCACGTACTTAGCAGTAATTGGCAAGTGCACTACTTTTCCGAGTTCCCTTCGTCATGAGTTACATCTATAATGCAAGAGAGAGTTTTCCACGATTTCAATTTGAGGCAGAGAATATTGCTGAAGAGTGATAATACCATTCACGGTTAGGATAGAGTACCTGCCTTCTTCAAAGAAAACAGAATTCATTAATTACGATTCGTGGCCCGCCATTAATGTATTCACTATACGATTAAAAAACTGGATTGCGAAATCCCAGTTTACTAGAGAATTAAATGTTAATTTTAAGTTCGTTTGGAAAAACTCAGAAATGGCGGGGTGCGCTGTCTTGTTGCTTGCGTAACAGGTGTATAGTTTACGTTGCGAGGCATAGGACATATTAGTCTCCTGAACTTACCATTGTATTTCAGAGCCCCTCAGCTCTAGTTAATATGTATTAATAATATCTATCTACGACATACCCTGCAAGCCGCCTCGAGGGTGTGTGGCGGGGGGTGCATCCACACCAGGAACATTGCCACAAACAAAAATGAACAACACAAAACAAACACCACACCTTTAAAAGTAATTAGGAAAAAAAAGAAAAACTACCAAATCCCAATCATGCAGGACACACCCACGAATACCATGCATGACTTGAAGTCCGACACTAAATTAATAGATGCTCATGCATGCAAAAAAATTAAATCCAGGGAATGCTAAGAGCAATGCATGCGAGTAACACATTGATTTGAACATGCAGGAAATAAAAAATACTATCGACCTACTCTAAATATTACCTCTATAATTATTAACGATTTACGCGATGTCGAACATTCTGGTCTCGAATCGTACGTGGAAAAAATGACATTTTAAACCTGTCCGTCCTGCAATCTATCTCCTTAATTTTATTACAATTATCGAGCCTACCATAACAAGTTGGAGCCTGCAATATATGCTTAACGTCATTAATGAAGTGTCTCTTCTTAAATTTTCCCATAAGATTAAGTTTATAATTCAGCCTACGTTGTGAAAGCGATTCCCATCCCAATTCGGCTAACATACTATAATAATAGCCCATGAAAACTATCAAAGTTCGGAAAGTCTCCTCCGTTACAAATGGTGTTGATATTCGTTTTGTAGACTCCAGAGCTTCCTGCTCGTGGATTCCTCTGCTACTGCGAAGCATGGGCAAACTTTATGGTGCGCCCAGTAAAATGAATACTAACGGTTATTTTTAATGAATCAACGGAAAATAACTTTCAATAAATAAATAAAATCTAAACAATAAATTAACTGAATGAATGTACCTTAGATACTAGTTAATAAGCTTTAACGGAGTGTACCGTCTGCTTGGAAGCGTCCGCAGCACCGCAGCAAGCGGTGGCAGGTGGAGGAAAGAGTGTCACGTCACACGTGTACTTGAGCGGCATGCAATACTTTGCCGTCACGTAATCTCGCCGTTGAATTTTTTTCACTTTTTAATTATGAGAAAAGATACTTTGAGTCATTTTAAAATCGAACGGTTTAAAATGTGCACTCCAAAGGTTATAAACTTTTGATCAAAGCAATAAAAAAAAATAGGAAACTAACCTATTTTCAACACTCGTGGGGGTCTGAAGAAGAAGTTCTGCGTTCGAGAATAGAGTTAGCGGGGTACGTACGCTGATTATACAGCTCCTGGAAGCAATTTGCTTTTTGACAGCATGAAAATAGGAGATGGGAAATTGCCTCTACCGCATGTTCTTCACCACGCTCTCAGCCTTTGCCTCGCCAATTCCCCTTAAAACTCCTCCCTCCCCCCAAATCAGAGAACAGCTCACGCTTTTATAAGCGCCTTCCACACTGGACATTCCATCCGAGGAAGAAAACGGTTAGACTCTTCTCTCGGAGCGAGTCCGAACACACACTCACTCACGCGCATTGCGGGAACACGGCACCAATTGCACGAATAGCTTGAGCTTTTAGTATTCCACTCGGAGAGTTTGAGCCGAACGATTATTTACGACGGAAGCGACACTAAATTTTATGGCCTCATATTTCGACGCTCTCCTACTACAGGCCGGCAACTTCCTCACTCGGCTACAGAGGCGCCTCTGCCGGCCTGTTTTCAGACCGGCGCGCGAAGTGGAGGCCATTGTCATCTCCACGCCATATCCATACATGTGTGTATTTATTTCGTGTTTCTTTTTTTTCTCTGTGAGGGTTTTCCCCCAGGGAGAGAGCGAAGAAGAGAGAGAAATGCTAGAAAATTAGAAAACAGAGAGCTTTACGTGCGCCGGCACTCCGCCTTCCTTTAGTTCCCCTCTGGGATTGATTGCTCGCTCGAGAGGAAATTTCAGTTATTTCGAACCATTCAGTGTTCACAGTTTTTTTCTAGTTTTTTCTTGTATTTTAGCTCTCCTTCGTAATAGAAATAATGCTCCAGGAAATACTGAAATAAATAGTAAAATTAATAAAATGTGTATCCTTCCTTGTCCTTATCAATCGTGATATGCTCACATACGTTGGTATTGGATATTTAATTATAAATGTTAGAAAAATTCTTCTTTCACAATACCATGGAAGTATCATTAAGCAATACCACACCATAATAAGAGAATCGTAAATGCCTAAATGAATCCACGCCCATCTGGGGGGGAAATCATTTTGCTACGCCTAGGGAAGAAGTTCATGAAAATTCCTCTTTTGACATTAGGGACTGTCTTTTTCTTTCGCACAAAATTCATTTACGTCTGAGCCAATTACACATTCCTGAGATGAATTATTAACCCAAATAGCTACAGATGGCAAGAAACATCATGGCATACAGGGTATATTTAATCAATTTTTCACTTTAAATATAGGTCATTAAGCGTAGTATCCCGGATCTCTGAGCTGTTTCCCTAGCATACAGACATTTGTAAATTCATGTGCCTGCATTCATACACTAGATTCAATGGATTGAACAGGATAAGTAAAGTGGTTGGTGATTTATGGTTTGAGTGATATCCTAGCATGTCTATTTTTGTACACATGCGTGAAGCATCAAAAATGTGTTAATTAATTGATGTTGAACATGGAGAGATAATATTATTTTCATGATATCATTTTAATCTCTTCATTAGAATTAGTGGATAAATACTGAAATACGGCCAACAGGGGTATTATCAAATCATTATCATTTTTTCATCCCTAGGATTGGTTTACTGCAGTCCTCCATTCTGCCCAATTCAGTGTTAACTCCCTCATGTCCTGATAGGTTTTCTTTTTCACGTCCATCTTTATTTGCCCTATATACTTGTCCCTTGGTCTTCCTCGAGGGACATTCCCTTAAATCGTCCCTTCTATTATAGTTCTAACTAATCCATTGTGTCTCGGGCATGTCCAATCTATCTAGTTCTTCTTTTCCGTAGGGCTCTCTATATTGTCCTTCTTCTGATCTTCCGTACACCTCTTCGTTCCTCACTTTGTGTGTCCATTTCATCTTCAGCATTTTCCTCCAGCACCATGTTTCAAAGGCTTCAATTCTTCGCTGGTCTGCTTTCCCGATGTTCCATGCCTCTGATTGAGCTATAACTCTTGCTTAGTTTGTGCTATAATTCACTTGATGTCGGTCGAGCTTCTTTCTTCCCAAGTTATAGTGCTGCCGGTGTAGATGAATTTTTCCATCTGCCATAATCTTCGTAAAAATTTGTTATAATCTTGTTTCACTCTTCGAATCGTGATATCTTTCCTCTGCTTCTCTCTTCCGCACACAAGGATTTTAGTTTTCTTCTTTTTGATGCTCATATTACACTCTTGAAATTCTTGGGTCATAGTGTTCAGAGATGCTTCTAAGTCCCCTCGCCTTTCTGTTATACCTGCAATGTCATCAGCAAGCCGGAACATGTTAACTTCTTAGCCATTTACTTTTATGTCTTTGATACCAATTTCTTCTTCGTCTCTAATTACTTTTACTTGGTATGTATTGAATAATGCTGGGGAGACGTTGCATCATATTCCGACTCCTTTACTTATTTCGGCTTTATCTTCTTTCAGTCTTTTATTCTCATTGAGGTGACCTGATTCTTGTGAAATCCAGAGAATATTCTTATAATTAAGATAAAATAAATACATAAAAATACTAAGAGAGTTAGCTGCACCTTCCAATAAAAAACTGCGATCCAATTAGCATTGAAGCTGGTCTCATTCTGCGATTTCCGATCGCTTATTTATCGTTTGCTATCCTCCTCTTCCGAATCTATTACTGCATCCAGACGATCCTGGATAACGCAGCAATAAATGCTAAAAATGATGCACTGTCGTTCCGTCCAATCCCTGCAGTCTCTCTCTCTCTCTGCAATCTCTCTCTGGCAGCGCTGTGGCAGCGTTGAGGGACACTTAGCGTCCGCTTTCACTCTCTCTCTCTCTCGGGAGGATGATCACCGGGACTCGACCGCGGGCAAATTACCCCAGGGGTACAGGGATGGCACTTGCCTCGAAGTGTGCTCGACGGAAATTATTAAACGCTCACCACTGCTGACGCCGGGGAAATAGGAGAATGGAATGTAATGAGTCCGTGAACAGCCTGCTTCCCGGAAGGTTAATTTTTGACGGTCCACCATTCCAATTCGCGCCTCTCCAATTATCGCACTCACAGCCCACAGAGCTTCCCGGAAAGATAAAGACTGAATCGCTGAAATAGGTAGTTTGTGAAACCAGTTGTGTGCTGCACGAACAAAACTCACTCATTCAATCAGATTTACAATTAACCAGAGGAGGAAGGAAATATTTAATGACTCATGAAATGGCTGATAGATGTGTGGAAGCCAAAATAGTGCGAAAACCCTAAATGATTCTCAGTGAAAATGTACTTTTAGGGCCTGCTAGTGGGTGAAAACATATAATTATAACGCAAGCACCTCCGGCACCTTGTATTTTGAAAACGATTTGTCAAACTTGATAGCACGTATCCTAGTATACCTTGAGTATGCCTCCACACTTTCTATAGCGTAAAAGTCCTGTTCAAGTTCCTGTAGATATGGACTGCTTTCCTAGAATATTCGACGTTACCAAAATATTTTCCAAAAAGGTATGACCCAAATATTTTTTTGATGGAGCAGCACTGTTTTCCAGAATTCTTCTCCGTAGTGGTACCTCAGTGCGTCCAACTATTTCTCCTTCCATCCTCTGTCGTCTTAAAGATTGATATTAATGCAAATCTATTCAAAGCCTAAATTCATCCAAAAACAAAAGCAGAATAATCCCACGGAACAAAAACTCTAAAAACGATCTGAGTTAATTATGTTTACTGACGCATAAACTCTGTCGAATCACAAAATAATCAGTCATCAAATACTGATTACTTTTCGGGGAACTTCTCCAACTGATCTTCAGGGAGACTCTTACCGATGACAGAAGACTTAGTTTCGATATCTATGCATATCAGCGAAGAGAGTTCCCAGGGCTCGGTATTAATTTATTCTTGATGTGGCATCCCTTTTGCTTCATGTCTCGGAGCATACAAGCGCCTCATCCTCTTCCTTTTCGCTAATGTGGCCACAACAAAGGAAGTCCGTCCCTTTCTTAGAATTGTGGGGTTCCCCCACGCATAAAAGGAGTAATTGAGTTTGATTCCGAGAAAATACCCTTTCGCCGTCCCTCAGTGACCTCGGCTTTCCTCGAGGGCGTTTCATTCCTCCGCATCAACATGGCGAAGTAAACTATAAGAGAACACCATAGGCAGCATAGCTAAGGGATAGGTGGGTGAAATAATGTTAAAGTAGTTTCCAGCGCATGATACGTATATTAACAACCAATACCTTTATTACTATGTACATACACATCTAGCTGCATGTGACCCTATTATCTAATATGTTTCCATGTAATAGCCTAGTTTCATGTCAATAGTGCATATACGGTGATTTTCACCCCTGCCTAACACCCTCTTGGTGGCTTGCAGGGTATTGCGTAGATAAAGATGAAGATCGAGACAGCACCGAGGTGTGAATTTCTAGGAAAACACTATCATTCCTTCAGCAACAGTTCAAAGCCTTCATCATTAGTCATCAATCCTCAGATTGGTCTGACGAAACTCTCCACTGAGTTCTTCTAACGTGTTATCTCTTTATTCTTCTCCTAAACATCCTTCATCATTTGTTCCACATATCTCACACCAGGCCTAATTTAACGACATCAAAGTGAAATGGCTTTTCACTCAATGAAGGGAATTACCAGTGGTATTAAACGATGCGTGTGTGTTGTAATGCGGCTAAAAAACAAGAATAACTGCCTCTCTCATATCCTGAAAATCGATAGCAGACTATGTTGAACAGCAAAGAACTGGTTCAATCCTATACTAGTTACTCCCATACATAAGGTCCAGGTTTAACCGTTGGAATCCTTACTTCGATGTCGTGAGGGGGAGCATTCTACGGTCAGAAATCAGTCTTTGAGTTTGAAGGTGAAACTGAGGGATCCTTAGTGCCTTTCTTTTAAAGAAGCTAATTTACTCTCCGCCCGGACTACTTTCCCTTCCAGACTCATCATTACCGTTCTCCTTCCGGCCTGAGGCGCCTTTAAGTACAGAACAGACTTGGCCCTCCCCCACAAAATATCCTGTTCATCCAATATCCTTAAGACCCTTAACGAATGTATTACTCTATAAATTACTTAAGCATGTAATTCCTGTTTCTCAGTTGGCGTTATTCGTGTTTCGAAAATAGGTATTTTTCTCGTCGACGGCCCTCTGTAGAGGACTTGAAATGGTCACAAAGGAACTTTACCTTAAAGGAACCTTTCCTTTAAGCTAAAGTTTTGTTTATAGGATAAGTTACACCATAAAAGCATTTATTTTCACGTTGTATACGACGACAAAATAGCCTAAACTCCAGTTTTAAGGCACTCAGCCAACTTAAATTTTAAGTTGGATCAGATTTTAAATACCAGAATGAAGTCTCTGAAGTAAATTATTTGTAGCAATAGCACCTAAATCTACCAAATTTTATCAGCCTATTAATGATTATTCAAATTACCTAGAACTTCAGCATGATCCAATTTTGAGAAATAAAAAAATCAATACTACTAAAAAATTGATACTTCATGTGTAACTATGGGGAACATTACCAGGACCAGACTTAGTTTCTTCCATAGATGTTATTTAATAAGGCAACATGATACAATTTTTTTCGTATACCTGCCCCTGATGAGGCCCGAAAGGGTGCAACTAGTTTTACCTATATGTTTTATTAAACAATGCATAAGGAATAAACTAAACCTTGTACTTTGTATGTCTAGACAAGTAGTTATTTGTGATAGGTGACTGACAAAGAATGTTATTTGCGCCATTAAGGCTAGGCGGGTAGCTTGGTAGAGGTAGGGTTCCTATTAGGGATAAAGAAAGGGTGGAGAGACACTCGGCGTTGGCCTTAAAGCCCGGGACGAAATCAACGCAAACGGCTGACGTGAGACGTTTACGTGAAACGTGAGACGTTTACGTGAAACGTGATACGTTTACGTGAAACGTGAGACGTTTACGTGAACCGTGAGACGTCTACGTGAAAAGTGAGACGCTTACGTGAAACGTGAGTCGTTTACGTGAAACGTGAGACGTTTAGGTGAAAAGTGAGACGTTTAGGTGAAACTTAAGACGTTTACGTAAAACGTGAGACGTTTACGTGAACGTGAACCGTTTATGTGAAACGTGAGACGTTTACGTGAAACGTGAGACGTTTACGTGAAACGTGAGACGGGAACTTTTTTCTCTAGTGAACACAATCAGCGTACGTGACTCGCGAGTCCAGAACAATTGACTGACGAAATATTTACGCAAAGGAAATCCGTAGCGAATGTAAAAAGAAGCTAACAATTTAATTTACAAGACCGTAGAGGTACCTACTTACGTATTCCATGCCGTTAATGAAGTTACCAAATAGCTTAAGTTTCTTACAATTCACAACAATGAATTCGTGAAAACCGTAGCCCTGTCCGAAACGTGTGCTTCTAGCGCTAAGCATACTACAATGCTATCTTGCAAGTGGAGGGGGGTACCGTCGGAAACACCCGAAGTACGTCCGAATGCGAAGCACTCTGGGGGAAGCATGTTACGAAGCCAAAGCACAGAAGCACGCTTCCATGTAGGCTTCGAATCATTGTTAACGAGAATAACAAAAGATGGCGGAGCCGTTGACTTCTAAAAAATGTGTTTAGTATCTATTTTTTTACTTAGTATATTACATTTGCATAATTATTAATATACATATCAATGATAACATTAATACACATATAATCGGGCTTTTTCTTCCGATCTAAACATTTGATAGTTGTTACCCTCTATCGTGTTTCACTATACCTAGTGGTTATTTTTGTTTCTACTACTGCTTTACGTCGCTCCTTACCGTAGACTGTCCGAATATGAAGTATTCTTTCCCAAGCATGCTTTATTGTACGCCAGCAGTACGTCATCACCAAGAATGCTTTGCCGAAGCATACTTTATTTTCGGATACGGCTCGTGTGTAATCCTTCCTAACGAAATGTTCACTATCTCCGATCTCATAAATGGCAAACAAGCTTTTTCATGTCATTAGTTACCATATAAAATCTCAATAAAACAAAATAACTTCTAATAGCCATCTCCTCACGTTTTGCGGTACACGTTTCACGTCATCCGTTTACGTTGATTGTGCCCCGGCCTTAACGCACTCTTAACGAAAGGCACCAAAGGGTCCACAGTTAAACATCCCATCCGACGGACTTAGCACTGCACATGAAGTGTACATCGCTCCGTGCACATCGAAGTGCAGTGCACATCGAAGTGCAGTGCCCATCGAAGTGCATAGCACTTAAGTTAGGGCTGAAATGCAATTGAAAAATATTTGCCACCACCGTGATTCGAAGCTGGGCACTCCGGGCGGGAAAGAAGTATTCTAGTCTCCGAATCCCCAATGAAAAATTAGCAAATATGATATTAATTATATGTACTTGCCTGACACAGGTGCACGCGATGTGAATAGAAAGGCCAGGAAGTTACCATTAGAAATGGATTTTTAATTCAACAGGATTTTAAATGCTGTATTTATGATTTCATTCAAGGCGTCTGGCAAGAATCATTGGATGTGAATACATATATAAGCACCTCCTGACGAGCAATTTCAGCTCAGGAAGACTTAAAACGTATATATTTTTAAAAGTTTTTGCATGAAAGTAATTTAATATTATTGTTTTTTATGTATATCCTTGTACGTATATCCTTGTACGTTATTGTTTAAGGCAATGATATAATGTATTCATTGAAACAGGCCTGACAACAATAGGGCTAAGTGTCATGGAAAATTATTATTCATATTCCTAAATCTTTCCCTCATCGTGAACCCGTACTAAGAGCGTCAATTCCTCTCTCTTACCCATTTCTCGCGTGAACGAGAGTAATTTTGATATTGGCATCGACGCGGCAAACAAATATTTAATACTTCATGACACCGGCGGAATAAATGTAATTTTCCGCCAGGAGAGCATTTTAATTAGACCAAGAGACAGCCGCACAACGCCGCCGAGGTCATCAATCACACATCACCTGGTGATGAAGTTACACTCATAACCTCGTTCTAATTAAATTGCTACTCTGGTGGATAATTGAATTTATTTCGGAAGTATAATGTTGGAATTCCCCCACACCACATCTGATTTTTCACTGTTATTATTAAAGTCTTCACCTGGGAATTTTAGTTTTTAGCGATTTTATACAGGTTGTGAAGGATGTAAAAGAGAAGAATTACGTCACAATGAAAAGGTTGGCCGGTAGAAGAATTGAGTGGAAAGCTGCGTCAAACCAATCCTAGGATTGTTGACCGATGATGATGATGAGCGATGTTATTACCCCATGAAGAAACCAAACATAGCAAAAAGAAACCAACGACGTATTATTTGGACGAGAAAAATATATGAAACCCTGACACGAATTAATGGAGAGAAACTACGCCTGAATCCTTCACGCACGATGGACTATATTTATATATTATGGACTATATTTATACTCGGTGCATAAAAATGGCCTCAGTATCATAACTATTCCTCGCGGCTCCATATGATGACACTCGGCCTTCGCTCTAGACAAATGCATATGAATATATCACAAACAATGACCGCAGTCCACAATCAAGCTCCATTAAAAAGGGTCGAATTACTACAATGCCATGACAACGTGCAAACAGGGAGTGCAGATAATATCTGCGTGGCGGGTCAAACAAAAGAGGACGTGAACCCCCACCCACCCTAATATGCCACGCAGAGTGATTTAATTTGGCTGCGGGGGAAGTGAGGGATAGGGTGGAGTGGGGGGCAGAGCGTTTCAAAGGGGAGGGAAAATGGCTAATGCCAGTGTCCTCCGAGTTAGCTCCGGTGCCCGCCGCCGCTGCTCTAATTGGCTCTGGGGCGGCGAGGGCACTTGACCCCGTTGTTCTGGGGGGGGGGGGGGGGAGGAGGGAGGGCGAGGAGGCCAAGGGATCGATAGGGGCGCACTCACATTAGAGGGAGCCTCGAAGAGAGGGAAAGGGGAGTTGGTCCACCGGAAGGAGATGCTGCGAGGAAGGGGGCGACTCCTTCCTCTCCCGCTCTTTACGCGCGTGAAACGAGATGCGACCACCGTTCCTTGCTTTTCGGAAGATCCTCCAAATCCCCTTCCCCCGCACCCACGTATCAAAAAACTGCTGGCTTATCTCGTGTGAATAATGGTGCAGTGCACAGCGAAACGATCAAAATATATGAGGGTAAGAGTCTCTAGTCGTTTATTATGTTGCACTCAGAGTGGTGGGGAGCGGAATCAATCCCATGCATAGTACCATAGTAGTAGTAAGTAGAATACAAGAGGGCATAGGGCAACGCATACGGCAAAACTGTTATACGTTTTGCACGTAGTACTGGAAGGTTTCCATAGATGGCGACGGAAGAATTTTTCGCGTTACGTCACATACGATACACATGGCTTCTATCGCTTCCGTTTTTCTATTCGATTTAAGCGGCACAATCGAGAAGTGTCTACTCCGTATGCTCCTAGCAGCGGTGGACTATGTACTTTTAATGAAACAACAAGGAATCCCTCCTGTGACAAAATGTGTCTGCTTTAATGGTGAGAGAAATGTAATATATCCATATGACTGTTGATACTAGGTTAAGGCATATCGTACAATTATAACAAAATAGCAAAACTAAAACAATAGCATATGTTATGCGCCGCTGAAGTCGATTAGAAAAATGAAAGTGATGGAAACAAATTATATCGTTTGTGACGTAGAACGAAAAATTCTTCCCTCGCCATCTATGGAAACCTTCCAGTACTACGTCCAAAATGCACAACAGTTTTTTCCTATGCGGTGAGCCTATGAGGTGATTATAATACATATCTACAGTATATCGATGAAGAAATGGAATATTTCGTCAAATGAAAATAAGTCAAATTTTGAGTCAAAATCAGATTAGTTATACGGTTAATTCTCCCACGTATTATAAACGTCTGTCTTATCTTGTACGATATAAGATGCAGTGCACAGCGAAACAAAGAAAAGACGTGTAAGTAGGACTTTCTCCCCGTTCATTATGCTGCACTCAGTACAGGCGAACGGAAGAAATTCCATGCCTAATATATGCAGTAACTTGAGGAATAAATTGAATATTTCAGTCAAATGACACTGAATCAAAGTTGAATCAAAGTCTAACCAATTATAGCTTTAATGCTCTAATTTGGTGGTATATTCATTAAATCTATTCCGTAGATATTTGCACTCGTAAAATGCAGCATGGGAATGGTCATTACGTGCGTAATATTTGATTAATTTCCATTTAATTTTATTGTAGAATGACTAAAAATAAGGTAGCTAATTCCTAACTAAAAAACCGAACACGGATACTGAAGCATGATCAAAAATCGTCGTTAAATGCCAAATATTGATAAATGGAACCTTTTCTCTTAGTCAATGTAAAAAAAACACGTAAAATGTTATCCAATCTCGTGAGAGTATCATAGCTTCCCGATGAAATAGTTTATTTTCAGAGCCTTCTCAATTCAAATTACATAATTTTATGATATTATAATCCTATATTCTTCTAACATTAATTATTCAAAATTCAAAAATTCATATAATAGATTACACATATTTTACATGGCATATACGTATGCTTCTTCGAGACCTACAAGTTTATGTGGGCATGATCGCCTATAGGACACTCCTCATTTAAGAAAATTATTCGCAGAATACGTCGTAAGTAATGCAAATTTAAACGTGAATCCTTACTGCACACAAAGAGTTAAATCGCAATGTGAAGTTTTCATAAGTTGAGGAAGACGACGTATCCAGCAGGAGACCACCATTTACCTGAATGCCGACCAAGGCAGCGGCCACCAGTTGAACACGTGAATCTGTCATCGGTAAAATTGATGGTTACCGCCGACACGCAGAAGAGAAGAAGTAGGGAAATTGCCATGCTTTAGACTAAAATTCAGACAAAAATATGATACTTCATCCATAATTCTATTCGGAGACCTTGATTCATATTTGCAGTGAGACTAAACATTACCACACCATGATTTATTGCACAAAACTCATAGTACCCAATGAAACATCACTTTCTCAGTACCTACCTTATTAATATCAACAATCATTGAATTTTCGATATTAGGGACCGTCATTGTATAATTTAACCCTGAAGGAGAAGAAAAGGAATTGGGCCAATCTTTCCGATGCTCTGTTGACAGATAATGGGAACGGATCAGCCTCCATTACTATTGGATTAAGATATAAGTTCATTCTTCGGTAAATCAGTAATAAATATGATACGGTAATAAGGGAATAAATTATAGCATTGAAAAATAAATAACGTATTTTTAAAGAATACCTGATTTATCTTAAAAATATAGGGTTCATTTTTAGCGTTGAGTAATTTAGGGGCCGGTCTGAGGAAATTTTACTGAGCGTAACAAGGGGAGAGTGGGGAAAAATATGGTAAATCAGCGTTGCCTTGTAATTTCCTGAAACAGATATTTTTGAGTCCTAGAGACTGAGTAGGCCCAAACACAGTTTGTCATCCTCTGGCTCGGGTTTTTAAAGGGTAAACTAGACCAGCATCAAATCCAAAGTTGATGTGGCGGGTTACGACAGAGAATCAAAACTGCAGTTAACAGTGGAAGATGGAGGCATAAGTCCTCCAATCGCGTTATTTCTTTTGATTTAGGTTTAAATTGCTACTGTAGTCTCGCCAACTTTAAAGTGTAAGGTACACCTAGAATTCCCCTCAGCAATTCCTGAACATTACATGTGGAATCCTACCTTTGTAATACAAGAGTACAATCGAATTTTCTTAACATCAGAACGTTCATTTTTCCGTGCCGAAGCACTAATCTGTGGTACAGTCACTTCGTCAGCGGCTATGGAATCTCGGTTTTCCGTTGAAGCCTCCATTAGCGGATTTCGCTTTCATAAATGCTACATTGGCGCTCGGTACCTCGAGAGAGAAACTTTTCAGCCCAGGGGCTTGAAAAGTAGGCATTCAGCTTGTCGTGAGATGGCCATCATCATCAACGCTCATCAATCCTCGTCACGGTTGGACGTGACTCGATTCCCCCGCCTGCTAATCTCCTCATTTTTGCAAAGCCTTCCTTTTTACTTCCCTCATAACTTCCCTAATTGAAAGAATAGGGCCGATTAGCTGCCACTCCTCTGGATAATTATGATGCGGTGTTTTCTCTTGTCCTCGAATCTGCAGGTCTACCGTCGTAATTAATTTAAGTAAGTTATATCACATCAATAATTAATTTAAGTAAGCTAGGTATATCACATCAATAATTAATTTAAGTAAGCTATATCACATCTTTAGAGGAGTTTGCTACTGCATCGACATGTTTGGTCTCCATTTTCACTCATTGTAACGAATAAAATAAACCTTTAGACAATTCCACACAGCTTGTAATAAACCGAAATACGTTTCGACAATTGTTGTCATTCTCAAGGTTTTTGACCAATTGAATTAGTCTGATTGAACTGACCAATTGACATTGACAATTATTGTCAGTTTATTTAAAGTTGTGTGGAATTGACTAAATATTTTATCCTACACGTTACTATGAATATTACGAAATTCCACAAAGTGCCGCCTTCAGTTCTATCTGATATCCATTTTCACTCTTAAAAAGATGATCTTATGCCATACCTTTCAGGTAATGGATTGCACAGTTTCTGGTGGCCTCCCATTACAAAGTCACGTCATCTTTACAGGTTTTTACATAATTTGTTTTGAATTGGTATCTTACGCAAGGGTGGAAAAACACTGCCTTAATTTGCCGTCATTTGCGTATTTGACGAGTTAACTCGTTTATTTTGCGGCTAACCTCGGCTAGTGGTCGAGATATCCATTTGTCTGAAACCCGATGGACGCACTCGATGGTTTAAATTTCAGCCCCAAGCTACCATCGGATGAATAATGTCGAGGACTCTATGCTTACGGATCTGTCCTCGGCCAAGATATTCGTATCCCTGTGGAGGTTTCCTCTAGATTTGTTGCCATTACTCGCGGAATAGATCATCCTTCTAAAGGCCGTTTCACTCGAGCCGTTGCCGTTTACGATTGTACAGTCGACCAATCAACGACTACCAGCTCTCAAGTGAGTCTATTTCCAATCGGCCGGTTGTGCAACAACGTAGCCAATAGGAGCTTTCCTCGCTGTTATGTGCTCTTTGTGTTTACATTTCACGATATTTTGATTGTCACCATTTCAACTGCTGCCTAAACACCGTTTAAATATTAAGAATACAATCAAAATAGCAGTTTAATCTCTTGATTCACCTACTTTTTGGAAAGGAAGAATTATAAGAGCATGCATTTCATAGACACGAGATTAAATGTACTTAATTAATTGTATCTTGCATTTGAGGCAAAAATCCTGTATTTTGAGGCAGCATAGGAAAATATGTAAACAGAAATAGCACGTGACCACGAGACGAGATCCTATTGGCTGCGATTGCACAACAGGCTGGTTTGATTACCGGTCAGTGTGACACGGCCTTAAGGCGCCGAAATATCTTGGCTAGATTCATCTACATCTACGCAATACCCTGCAAGGGTGTGTGGCAGGGGGTGAAGATCACCAAGCATGTACTATTGACATGATTGACATGTAAGCAAGCTATTATAGGGTATCATGCAAATAGATTGTTAGTATCTATAGTAATTAAGGGATTAATACATGAATCATGCACTATAGACTACTCTAAAATATTTTCCCTACCTTTCCCTTTGCAATGCTGCCTTATATGTTCTCTTATAGTACGGGTGAAAAATGACATTTTGAATCTATCTGTACAATCTATCTCTCTAATCTTACTTATCTGGTCAAATCTAGTACTAATTCATCTAATCTAGAATACGCTGGTGTTTATAATATATGCCTAACATCTTCAGTAAAGCTATCCGATTTAAATTTCTGTAATAGATTTAATCTTTACTTTAACCTATGCTCTGATTGTGATTTCCACCCTAATTCTTGTATTAATTCTGATACACTACTAAACCTATCGTTCTTGCATCTTGATCTTGATGCAAGGCATCTTGATCCTGATTATTGCATCTTGACTAGCCCTGGCATCATTTCTGACCCGCTGAACAGTGCCCTCCTAGAGTGGGGGTCTAAATCTAGAAATGGCCGAGACAAACCCTATGCAGCAGTGGCTGCATAGGATCTTCCCCACTCTCTTGCCTGACGTCAGCCTTCCCCCCAAGGGGCCTTTCAATGGATCAATCCTCCCGTTCGCGGGTGACTCCACACGCGCGAGAAATCCCCGCTGATTGTGGCTCGACTAACCCGCGATTAATCGCCCTTTAAGTCTCTAATCTGCCACTCCTCTGTCTGCAGCAAGGCTCAATTGATCTCTGCAGTTGGGACAGCTGCCTCTTCATTCGGACGCCGCTTCAGCAATCCCTCGTGAGTTTGTTTCCATGCAAACACACGTAAAACCGCGCGCATTCTCACATTCATTCATCATCATCAGTCAACAATCCTAGGATTGGTTTCACGCAGGCCTCCTTCTTCTATCGGCCAACCTTTTCATATTGACGTAGCTCCTCTCTTTTATATCTTTCACAACTTGCTCCATATACCTCATACGAGGCCTGCCTTTTCCATTCCTCCCGTTCACTTTTCCCACGACGATTGACTTCATCAGGCCATCATGTCATAAAATAGGGCCGATTAAGTTGTACCGTCTTCTTTTTAGAGTTTTCATCAGACTTCTCTCTTCTACTATACCTATTAAGACTTCTTCGTTTGTCACTCGGTCGATCCATTTTATCTTCATCATTCTTCGGTAGCACCACATTTCAAATGCTTCCTGCTTGGACTTCTCTGCTGCTGTTATCGTCAATGCTTCACTGTCACTTAGAATCACGCTCCAGATTTCTAAATAACTGTTTCCTCATTTCCACGCTTGTATGCGCAGCTGTAAGCAGAATATGCTTTTGGTAAAATGCCCTTTTTAGTATTAGATAGGGCATCATAATACATTTCGCAATAAGAAATAACTTGAAAATGCTAGAGACTATGGAAGGAAGCATTGAAAGCAGCGGTATGGTTTAAGTGGCGGAAAAACTGAAGTGTTGGCATGGAGTTGTTGGCAGAAAGAAGAACCCTTCGCTTCATTATCATTGCAACACGTTAATAAGGCTAGTCATTCAATTCATCACACTTCATTCGTACGGCACGAATCAGCGACTTTCAACCATAGGCCACCACATCCATTATATTTTAGACCTCATTTGGAATATGCTGCCAGTTTATGCATGGGATCCCTACGAAATAGGCCTAAACAATGAACTTGAACGTGTGCAGCGAAGATAGGCAAGATTTGTAAAGGGACGGTACGATAACCTTATCAGCGTAACCACTCTATTACATGAATTAAATTGAGAATCATTGTCAGATCGCAGGTTTAAATTTAGACTTAATCTCTTAAACAAATTCCAAGACCATATTTTCAGTGATGATGTTAAAAATATTTTGCGAACCCCAACTTAATATGGTAGACTGGACCATGATATGTAGTGCATGTTAAATTTAGATTTAATCTCTTAAACAAATTCCAAGACCATATTTTCAGTGATGATGTTAAAAATATTTTGCGAACCCCAACTTACTATGGTAGACTGAACCATGATATGTAGTGCATGTTTGGTGAGAATTCACCCGCAACCACACACTTTTATGGTGGCTTGCAGGGTATTACGTAGATGTAGATGTATATTATATGAGGTAATATAGGATAATAAATCTCTGAATTTGAATCGCGTCGTTTGAGTGACATCTCAAAAGCTTTAACACCAAGCTTTGGTCAGGCTCCTTGCTCTTGCGTTAAAATCCACATCTTCCAACGAAATATTTCCCGAATGCAAGATATTCCACAGAGAAAAAATCATTGGCCTTGACTGGGTCCCAGTCAAGGCGAAAGATTTTTTTTCTCTGTGGAATATCTTGCATTCGTGCATCTCAGCGGGTAACTCCGTTAAAGTTTTCGTGGCTAGTTCGCGAGCTTTGAATTTGTTGAAATATTTCCCGTTTAACTCTCTCCTATAACCTCCCGAGTTAATAGGAATGCATAATAGCTTGATGGCATTTGATATTCGTTTTAAAATTGGTCAATTTATTCTCGAAATTGTCAATTTGCGAAGCTAACAAACTATGACTCGTTTTATTACTCCAAACATGTAGTAAATTTCCTACAAACTTTACTTCAACCAATCAAAAGATCCCTCAACACACCGTACAAATCACCGTAACAAAAAAACACACGTACTTTGCTCTGCACCGGAAAAGCATACAAGCAACTGGACAGTAATGTTGATTGATTCGGAGCACGAACATTCCTTGCAAGTGATGGTAACAGCGTTATACCACCGTGGCTAAAAAATGACCCACTGGATGAAGAGATCATTTGAAGCCTGTGAAAGTTCCTTGTGTCCGCCTATTTTTTTGGAAGAATTCCGAATTATTCTTCTCAGAGCCGGCGCCAACTGACGCAGCAGAACCACCGAAGCAGAAACGATCGCGTTATCTTCAGCGAGGTAAGATTTTAGAATCGTGCGCAGCGAACGCTGTGATTTCGGCCACGCGGAAAAGCGTGATGGACAGTAGAGAAATTCGTGTGAAAAAATGAGCATAGTCGTCTGTCTGTAGATGTGGTACGCCTAATGAGTCACACATGTGGAAAAATTGATTTATGTTTGCATATTTACTCTAGGTCATCTTTCAGAACTATCCAAAATTTGCAACTCATATACGGGCATTATGAGTGAACGCGTGTTTTTA
The DNA here is from genome assembly GCA_933228895.1 of Platycnemis pennipes. Lineage (NCBI taxonomy): Eukaryota > Metazoa > Arthropoda > Insecta > Odonata > Platycnemididae > Platycnemis > Platycnemis pennipes. Next base: position 18,362,956 of record OW121856.1, read on the forward strand.
AAGGAATGCCTTTTGACCTGGAGTATTCTAATTCTACATTATACCCTGCAAGCCACCTCAAAATGTGTGGTAGGGGGTGAATTCTCACCAAACATGCACTACATATCATGCATAAAAAAGGATTGGTATTTATTTACTGTTCTAAACTTAATATTTAAAAAATATAAAAATAGTAAAGCAAACATACAAAAACATGCTGTTAGTTAGGTTAGCTTTGAGTCCTCATACCAACATGCAGCTACCAATGTTATCCATTGCTACTCTAGTATTGGATATATTTACCGATATTCATATCCCTAATTCTACGAGGAAAAAAGGACATTTTGAATCTGTCAGCTCGGCAATCAATTTCTCTAATTTTGTAATTATGGTCCAGTCTACCATAGTAAGTTGGGGTTCGCAAAATATTTTTAACGTCATCACTGAAAATTTTATCCTGGAATTTATTTAGGAGATTAAGTCTAAATTTCAACCTTCTATCTGACAATGATTCCCATTTTAATTCATTTAATAGACTGGTTATGCTAATCAAGTTATCATACCGTCTCTTTACAAATCTTGTCGATCTTCGCTGCACACGTTCAAGTTCGTTATTTTGACCGATTTCGTATGGATCCCATACACTGGCAGCATATTCCAAATGAGGTCTATCAAGAGAAAAGTAGCTGATTTCTCGTACATGCTCGTCACATTTACCCAATAAGTACTCTTTTGACGAATCCCAGTCTACGATTAGCTTGACCCTTGATTAGTATTCATTTACATCTACATAATACCCTGCAAGCCACCACAAGGGTGTGTGGCAGGGGGTGATTGCTCACCAAACATGCACTACATATCATGCATAAAAAAGGAATAGTATTAATATAGTAGTCAGCACTAAACTATTTAAAAAAGATAGAAAGTATTGTGTTTTTCGAAGGTAAAACGGGAGAAATAATGCATTCCTCAACAAAGCGGGGAAACAACGGATTTTTACTTCAGGTGATATTAGATGTGTACGCTAGGATTATAATTGTTCCGATTGGGTGAGAATGGTCAGCGACTGCATTCCGCAGGAGCCCTGAATGAAAACAATTTGTGAAAATAATAAGTGAAAAGATCTTCATCAACCGTTTTGAAATTCAACTGAACGTTTAGCATAGGTATACACACCCAAAGTTTCATTTAGGTACTATTTCTCCGTAACAATTTTCACTGGACGGGTTTTGACGTTATTGGCACAAAAAAATAAAGGATTCCGAGATGTAATCACTGAAATAGCTTGATGCAAAAGAGTCTTGCCCTATAACAGGGCTACGCACTTTCTTTACATATTCAATGGAAATAATCCTTGATTTTGGAATTTAAAAAGGGGGTGCAGAAATGCATCAATTGCCAATTAAGTTATTTCTTTAATTTATGATGAAATATAAAAAATGCAATATCAGTTCCTACATAGCTTGGGCGCGAGAATGAAAAAAACATTTTGGACCTTTAAGGTTTATTTAAAGCCATTTTTTGCGCAGTCCATTCAAGCCTTTTCATGCGCAGAGAGAATCCTTTGTACCGGCAAGAAGCATCATCACGACATGTCACTCTCACTGAGTGTGCTTCGCTCGAGTACCACACTCTCTCTCGTTCACTTTCAATGGGATTTCGTTGAAACTCTTTCTGCCCTTCGTCTTGAAGATTTATACAATTCACTCGCTATCTGCCAGAGTATGGATTGAAAAGAGAAAATTTTGTGTTAATGAAGTTATTTTCCTGGCACCCGTCGAACTTAAGTATTTCAATTAATTTTCCCAGAAAATCATTTCTTTTATTTGAGGTGAAGCCAACAAATAGATTCCGTTATATGATAAAAAACATATTAGCCCTTACATTCATTGGCTACCCAGTAACTTAGGTCAATCTATTTCCAGAATATATGCCTCTACAGCAGATATATTGAGCTATATTCTCTACATCTAAAATCATCTGCACGAGTAATAAACCCGAATGCATAGTACGTAGTGACGTCTAGTTTATACGCTCAACCAGACTATTTGTGCTCTATTAGGAGAAATATGCTCTGCTCGTCAGATACTGAAGATAAATCGTTCCAAGAGTTCTATAAGTGCTGCAAGTATCTCTTTTTTTGTTCATTAGTCAATTTACTAAAGACCAATGAGCAATAGTCAGAGAGTGGAAAAACCAGAGTCATAATTAGAAATTTTTTGTGTGGAGTGGTAGAATATGCTTCAGGAATTTAAGTCGGTACAGACACTATTGACACTGTAAAAAATTAGGAGTACCTGATTATGCCGAAATTGTCGAGGATGACATTTGGAATGTTACAGAAAATTATTTTATTTGTGTCTAGCTGTGTCAACATGATTGATTTAGTGTTTTAATTGTTAAAAAAGTTCTCTTTAGCCCAGTTCATCACTGCGTTAACGTCCACATTTATTTTTTGTGATTTCTTCAGTAAGGTCTTGTAAATGGCAATGATGATAAATTTGTAAGTCATCCGCATATATGATGTATTTAAAATTCTTTATTACTTAGGGGAGATCTAATATTTCTACTTAAATAGCTAATAACAAGGGACCGAGAACTGATCCTTGAGGGACACTTGGCACAATTGGTAGCCATGAAGTTGGGTATTACATACAAAAAGGAGGAGCACAATGAACCTTGGGTTAAGCACCAACCCCTTCTGGGTAGCCAGAATCAGAATCTAGTTCTGTTTAGTCTAGTCTGTTTAGTTCTAGTCTAGTCTCCCTTTGGTGTGGAGTGGGGTTGACCTGCATTCCAGAAGGGCCCTGGGGGAACGGTCGCGAATCTCGCCGTGTCCCACGCAGCCAGCCACTCTCGGCCAATGCGCATTTCGGACTAGACCGAACCACAACAATCGCCTGCCCCTCCAACAATGAGTGACCCCGGAGGCGGTCGCATCGATCGTGGGGGTCGATTGCACCACGTGACCTGGGACAGGTCATCCCAGCCGGCATCGCCGATCGCTCCTCTCAGAAGTGAAATAACTACGCCTCCAGAAAAGCCTGGTCATGCATCTAATCTGTTTATGACTACTGGTATCACAATTCGAGGTGTGAAATTAGAACAAGTGGAGAACTTCACCTACCTCTGCATCACTATAACTTGGGATGAACGAAGCTCGACCGATATCAAGCGAAGGACAGCACAAGCTAAGGAGGCGTTCTTGAAGGAGAGGGAACTTACTTGAAAAACAAGAGCCTACAGCAGCAAGTAAGGAAGCACTTCATCGAAACTTTCACATGGAGCAAACTCTAGGGCAAAGAAGAACCAGATGGATTGGATAGTACCTTCAGACACAATGGATTTATTATAAATATAATATAAGAGAGGATTAAAGCAAAGGTCCCGCGAGGAAGAACAAAGGACAAGAATATAAGACAAATAAAGGAGGAAGTGAAAAAGTAAACCTATCAAGGCGTGAGGGAATAAACACTGAATAGGACAGAAAGGAGGGATGCAGTAAACCAATATGTACTTGAATTGAAATGGTGATGATGATGAATACTGACTGTATCACGTTCCTCTTCCACCGCCAACACATCTACACAATCTATACAATACCCTGCAAGCCACATAATGGTGTGTGGCAGGAGGAAACACTTTACATCCAACGGAAGATTGGGCTGACACAGCTCCACATTCGACTTTCCTACCGGCTAACCTCTTCATATTTACTCAATTCTTCAATTCGATTATTTCGGATGTAACACTATGGAAGTTTATAATGAATTAGTCAAAACAATAATGTTTGAATCCACTGAATTTTTAATGGTACGTCTAGTTTCAAACGCTTGGAGTGATCATCATGAACAAAAGTTGGAGTTCATTTTCATCATTACATATGATCGCCCTCCCCACCCCATATTACTCAAGGAATTTGGGGTGGGAAGGGCGGAGGTACCTCCATATACCCACCCCCTTCAACCCCCCACCTCATAATCCTTGAGTGTATATAATGCTGAAAACGAACTCCAACTTTTGTACATACCTGATGATTGCGCCAAGCGTTCGAAACTAGTATTGCCATTAAAAATTCAGTGGATTCAAAAACACTTGTTTTTACTTATTCTACTCTATTCTTTTATATTCACATCCTTTACTTCATGTATCTCGTGCGAGACCGTCCTTTGCCATTATTCCGATTCACTTTTCCCTCGAAGACAGTCTTCATCGGGCCTCTAAATTTGTTTGATAATGTTTTTTCGTGTTTTCAGAGCTTTTATCGAACTTCTTTTATTTCCTACTCTCCTTGGGATTTTTTCGTAATTCACTTGGTGTGTCCATTTTATCTTCATCATTCATCTATTACTCCACTACTCAAGCAGTTCCATTCTCCTTTCCTGCGGCTGTTATAGTCTATTCCATCCTAACACAAATGAATGAGCACCAAATGTATGCTGTAAAGAATTTTTGCCTAGTTTCAAGATTGCATTTCCAGCTTTAAGTAGATTCTCCTTCTAGTATAATATCCTCTCAGCCTCGGCAATTCTACTGATTATTTTCTTCTTGCATTATCAATCGCATGTCTCTATGCTTCCCATTTAGCTAGCAATTATCCTTTACCTTTTCTTGCCTAAGTTTCTCAAGTTTGGTCTTAGCCTCTTCAATTCCTCTGCGTATTATTATGTTAGCTTTTCTTTCATCTATCTTTAGGTGATATCTTACTAATAGCTTCTCTAAGTTAGATAGGTTTCTTTTACTAAGGTAAAATTCATTTTAAACAGTTAATACTCTCCCGTTGTAAAACTGAGTTAACTTCTCAAGAAGCATTGCTAGAAAAAGTATGGATAAGTATTTCCCATGTCACTCCTTTCCCTCATATAAGGTTTTAGTCCTTCTTCCATACCGTTTCGGAGGTCAGTTTTCAATCTCCAACCCCCACGCACTCCTCCGGATATACCTCCGTGAAATAACATAGCCTGCAGATAATACTCTGATATATGGTGATCAAAAGTTACGAAGGTTCCTGAACAAATATCTGGTACGGGAAATCTGAAAATTGGAGATGTAAATAGTTAAATATATCTGTGATAGTAAACTTTCTGCAATAAACCCCGAGAGAATATCCTAAGTCGCTGACTTTTGTACACCTAGGATAAAGGTAAAACACGATGCAGGACCAGAACTCCGGATTGAATCTGCAGAGGTCAAATTGAATACGTAGGAGAACAAAATATGTTACTCCTGGGCATGTTTACCTAATTTCTTCTTGTTAAATTTCAGGCTTGAAGCTGGAACTAATATGTATGTACATCATGTTATATTTAATACAGATTCAATGGAGAACTCCCCTCCCAATAGATATCATTGGATGTTTAATTCAGCCATTGGTTGATTCTTATGGCATTTAGTAAATTTTGTTCGTAACTTTCAAATGGCATAGGTATTCGGAATACATGACCACCCATCTCAACTCTTACTTGACAAGCATTGTCTGTATCTATTTCATCAATCCTTTGGGGGTGTTATTCGAGCCCAAGGGGCCCAATTTACTGAGAGTACATTTTATCATTTTTACCACATAATAATAAAATATAAATCTTAATGACGAATTTCTAAGCTTATACTACTGACTAATATGAAGCATGAATTTGAGCATGAAATGGAGACGTAAAAACATCTATTGATTTCATATAATACCAAAATCATTTGTTTTGCTGTTTTCTTTGTATTTCTCGTGCTTGTTATTAACTCCAAGTGAAACCAGAGTACTTCTAGATCACCGTAATTGATTTGGTGAAAATTACAAAGTTTGCATTCATTCAGTGACACCGAGGGAACTTTGGCGGATGATTTTCCGACCGAAGAAGTCAAATGCATCAGTCATGGTCGGCTGCTCTTCCGTGGCATTCATGCCGCCGAAACAAATGCCACCCGCGATGCGCACGTCCGTCAACCGCCCCGTCATTCTCCCGCGTCCATTTCGCTCGACTCCCGAATCCCCGATCCATCTGGGCGGCTCGAAGTTGACGGATGGGGATGTCCGGGAGACCGACCTCCCACTGCCAGGATATAAGTGGGCCGGATCAATCACGAATGCATTACCCCGCTGGGTAGGGGCCGGTGGGAGGCAAAGCGTGCTTACGCTGACAGCATGTCAGCTCAGTATTTCCTTCCACCACGTACCATCTACTCTCGCACCATTGGGAATGTCCTCGCTGGGACTCGGTATCATCTGAAATCGAACCTGTGACCTTCCATTTCTGTTGTCAATGTCCTGTTTATGGGACCATAAACCTCGGCTAAAACGGCCGACTGCCTTTGTGAATCATCGTCAACAAGTAGAGCCCAGAGGGTAATAGCGATGCGCTAATGTCACGCAAGCATTCACGACGAAGAATAAATAAAAAGAAGTTACTATTTTCACACTATATTTAAAATCCGACCATAGTTTCGACAACTAAGGGCCATATTCAGAAACTCAAATACAGTCTCACATCTACTGCTGTCGTCACAAAAGCTCTATTGCGAGTTCAAAACGGTGTACAGATTCTCCACGATGTGGTTCGGAGCTGTCACTAAGAAATAATACCATCTATGCAGATTTAACCTGCACACCATTATGACTCGAATTAGAGATTTTCGTACGTAAGTAGTGCACACAAAACTGTAGTAGATTTATTCTTTTTTTTTCTACATATTCTAATAAAGTGTCGTTATCAGGATCTGGATATTAATATCCGTTTATGCGTTTTAGACAGCTAATAGAAATGATTGAATTTATTTTACCATGCTATCTCCCATTACAATGACAGTTGTCGAAACTATGGTCGGTTTTTTAGTAGAGTGTTAAAAAAGTATCTTTTTTCCGCAAGGTGACGCCTGGTACCATTAATTATAGTCACGTTAGTAGTCCATTCCATTGATTCGTTCCGTTATTAAGCCGTGAAAGCTGTTTTTTTGTAATTTTTTTCCGAGTAACTGCACACCATTTCGTAACTGAGGGGTTGGGCTAATCGTGAGAAGATCCAAAGGGGCCAAGACCTGGTGGATAAGGGGCACATCCCCGGGGCTGAAACAGGCCAAAGCACATCATTTAGCAATGGAAACTTACGCAAGAGCTTCTAATGCCGATTTGGTCGATCGCATCTACTGCCCCAGCTTTTCTTGGCCATGGAAACTCGTTTACTTGCTGCCTTAGACGAAAAATAAACCCCAAATTTTAGTGCATTAACGGTGACATTAAAATATTTTAATGAAAGTCTCAATTCAAGATAAATTGCGCATTTAGAAGCAAAGCAAACTTATGAGATGGCAAAGGGCATATATGTCGCAGTGTCGCACCAATATAAGCTTACTTACGGCATGCTCAACAATCCAACTTGTTCTCTTACGTGCCGCGCCGTGCTTGAATCCTGCGCTTTCTATCGACAGTGATATTTTGTGCAAGTGTAGATTGTAGATTGTAGATTGTAATAGAGGTGGAGTTCCTCACAACGGAGGCCCTGAGGCACTTAGACCCATTGGTCCATTGTGCTAACCACCCTTTTGAAGAAGTCACCCATAAAGGCCGATCGCCCTGCTAAAGGCCAACAGGTCCCCGATGGGGATTTCCCTTACCTCCCTGGGTTCCAAAAATGGGGAGCCCAGGTACCTGTTTCGAGTCCTCATCACCGCAGGGCACTCGCATAACATGTGGGATGTGGTTTCATCCTCTTCTTCGCACCACCTACATCTAGGGGAATCTACGATTCCCAGGAGGTGCATGTGCCTCATCACCTGGTAGTGCCCCGTGAGGAGTCCCACTACCGTTCGTAGTTGACCCCTGTTTAGTGACAGGAGTCTTTTGGCAAGCCCAGGCCTAGGCTCTTCAATGTGTAGTTTGGCCTGTCTAAGGCCTGGTGCAGCTCGCCAGATCTCAGAATGTCGGGTTAGCCCCCACATTCTAATTTCTGCCATCCCTACCGACGTGGCAATAGGTATGATTGGCTCTGGACCAATCGGATCTCGTCTGGAACCGGCCCTTGCCAGCTCATCAGCCATCTCATTTCCAGATATGCCTGCATGACCAGGCACCCAGAAAAGTTCCACCTTGCCGCATCTGCCTATATCATTGAGTGCCTCACGACACTCCTGCAGCAGCTGTGATTTGCACCATGGTGATGTCAGCGCCTTTAAAGCTGCCTGACTATCCGTGCATATGTGTATCGGTCTGTTAAACATCCCGATTTCCTTAATAGCATACGCGCAGGTCAGAAGTGCATATACCTCTGCCTGGAACACCGTAGCATATTTTCCCAAAGGGATTGAGAGCTTCCTTGGTGTGCTACAACTGTAGACCCCTGCTCCCGCTCTTCCTTCTTTCCTAGAGCCGTCCGTATACCATACCTCGGCCCCAGAATGAAGTTCTTTCCCCTTTCCCCTAGCCCACTGTTCCCTATCCGGGAAGTGGGTTTTGAAGTAGGGGGGTGTTTGGTTGAACCTGGCTATCATTCCATCACTGCCCATCCCGAGAATGGGACTCGACTTCATGAGCTCTGTCCAAACTTGTCTGTGACCATAGGAACTTCCTTTGTCATACCACTGTCCCATACATTTGAGACGATAAGCCGCTGTCTTTGCCTGCACCTCAGCTTCCACATGGAGTGGAGCGAGGTTCAGCAGTGTTTCCAGCGCCAGAGTTGGGGTTGTTCTCATAGCCCCTGAAATGCCCATACAGGCCAATCTTTGAAGGTGGTTCAGTTTGTTCCCAGCAGTTTTGAGCCGGACTCTCTTCCACCAAACTATAGAGCAGTACAAGAAACTAGGTTTAATGACTGCCGTATAAATCCATCTAATGGCTTTTGGCTGAAGTCCCCATGTTTTACCAAGGGTCCTCCTGCACATCCATAAGGAGGCACAAGCTTTCTTTGCCTTGGTCTCCAAATGCTCTCCCCAGTTAAGCTTGGAGTCCAGAATAACCCCAAGATACTTGACCGATGGTGAGGGATATAAAACCTTTCCCTGCAAAGAGGGAGGTCTAAAGCCCTCCATTTTCCTTCTATTGGTAAACAATACAAGCTTAGTTTTCTCCGGATTTACAGTCAGCCCTGTTTCTGCACACCACCCCATTGCCTTATCCAGGGCTTTCTGCATGAGTCCAGAGACAGTATCAAGGTACTTTCCAGTGATGATTATAGCCACATCATCTGCGTACCCTTGAGTGTATGCGCCAGTCCTATTCAATTCTAAAATAAGACTGTCGACTACCATATTCCAGAGGAGTGGAGATAACACTCCTCCCTGAGGGCAGCCTCGAGTCACAGCTACCTTCATTGAACTGTCTCTCAATACTACTTTTACAGTTCTTTGTTCCAACATGTATCTAATCCAGCTCACAATGTGAGCATGGATACCATGTCTTCCTGCAGCAATGCATATTTGATCGAAGGACGTGTTATTAAATGCTCCCTCGACATCAAGAAATGCCCCTAGTCCGTACATTCCGTGTTCCAGCACTCCCTCAATCCTGCTAACAAGATTGTGGAGTGCTGTCTCCACGGATTTTCCCTTCTGGTAGGCATGTTGATACAGGTGCAGGGGGTGATCCCTTAATGGCCCATCCCTTATGTATCTATCCACTATCTTTTCTAGTGTCTTCAGTAGAAAAGACATCAGACTGATTCCTCGAAAGGAGTCTGCTCTTGTGTAGTCAGTCTTACCTGGTTTAGGTATGAAAACCACCTTGGTGACCCTCCAGGCTTTCGGAACATATCCATAAGCCAGGCAGGAGCGAAATATTCTTACCATTGGAAGGAGGAGCAGATCCTGCCCTTCCTGAAGGAGTGCAGGAAATACCCCATCCTCCCCAGCAGCCTTAAAGGGGCTAAAACTCATGATTGCCCATTTTGTAACTGTGTACGTCACGATGCTGGAGGAAAGTCTCCATTCTGTCCGAGCCGGACGGATGGGATTCCTCCCATGATGCATCTCCCTCAACTCCCTGGAGCCTGGAAAGTGGGTCTCCAGCATTAGCTTTAGTGCTTCCTTGTCGGAAGACGTGAAGTCTCCCGAGGGAAGCAGCAGAGAACCAACCCCCGCTTCTGAGTCTTTCGATAGGATCTTATGAAGTCTTGCCATCTGTGGAACAGTCTCTACGCTCTCACAGAAGCTCCTCCATGAGTCCCTTTTACAGAGCTTGATTGCTGCTTTGTACCTCCGTTGGGCAACTTTAAAGTTTTCCCAATCCCGAGGCATTCTTGTCCTCTTTGCTTTATTAAAGAGTTTTCTAGTCTCTCTGCGGAGACCGTCTAATTCTGCTCCCCACCAGGGTAATTTACACCCTTCCTTCCTGGTCCTTAGGGGGCAGCTGTCTTCGTAGGATGTGATGATGCTTCTCTGTAGATAATCAACAGCAGCATCTACCTCATCCACATTTCTAAACTTGCACTGAGGTGCCCCCTCTAGGGCAGCTCCCAGCCTTTCTCGATATAGTCCCCAATTGGTAGTCCTCGGGTTTCTATATGTTATTTCCCTGTAATTGGATTCTAAAAGAGTGAAGAGTATGTGTCTGTGGTCGGACAAAGTTATCTCCCCTGACACTCTCCACCCATCAATCCTGTGCAGCAGAGAACTGGTGCACAGTGTAATATCTATCACCTCCTGCCTAATGCTATTTGCAAAGGTAGGTTGTGATCCTTTATTGAGTATTTGTAACTCCGTAGACATAAGATACTCCAACAGTGCCTCTCCCCTTCCGTTGGTGCTCCCACTCCCCCACACAATGTGGTGCGAGTTAGCATCACAACCGATCAGAAGATCCCACTTGTTGGTCTTACAGTGACTCACCAGCCTCTCCATCTCATTTGATGGTGGAGGAGCCGGTGCATCGTATGGCAGGTAGGAGGAGCAGATGACCACCCTCTTCCTGTTCTCACCTTCCCCCAGGGTCAGCAGAACTGCTGTCTGATCCCTTGTGGTAAATTCCGATAGATGCAAGGCACTTATCCCATTCACATAGATACAAGATCTAGGCCTATCAACAGTGGTACAGTAATATATTTTTCCGCCTGTCATGCTCAGGCCCCTGACTCTTCCCTGGAAAGCCCAGGGTTCCTGAATCAGAGCTATTTTGACCATACCTTCAGAGAGTATCCTTTGCAGAACCCCTGAGGCAGCCTTACTGTGTTGTAGGTTGGCCTGAAGCACGGCTATGCCAGTCATGGTTCGGCCCCGCCCACATCTTCTTCCTCCCTGTACTGTGCAAGTGTACTTACAGATTCCTTTATGAGGCAAACACCGCTGGGAAGGTTTAATCTTTTTTTGAGGCTTCTATATTTTTAATATATTTATTGAATCCTTTGTTGTTTATCTCTTGTTACCTCCAGAATATTTACAAAGTCAGAAATTGTATCTATAACACTTGAGAGTAGATCGATGCATTTAAGGTAATGTGTCCCCACATAGTCGAGTCAAGAAACTAGCGGATCAAGTAGGTGAGATGACTGGTGTACTAACCTTCCATCCCGAGAGACGCACTTTAATTCCTGATATTGAAAAAGATATTTCCTTGATATTAGGGTCCCTGCTTGTGTGCCATGATAGGAAAAATTCAATACTCCGCCCCTCGTATTGAGCCGTAAACCCTTGGATGCCTTTCAACAAGAGTTAACTAATGCTACCGCCGAGTTTTCCTCCGTCCCCCCTTCTAATAATAATTCAACCGACACACAGCTACCCCCTTATTCATAATGATGGAATGCATCTTAAATATCGGTCTACTTCACAAATAATGGCAACTCAAGAAAGCATCTGGACTTTGAAAGCCGCATACAATCTCTGCGATCGGAGCGATGCGATTCAGATGCCCCAAGAAATAAATCACGTAGACAATCTCTTTTGCTTGCGTCATCGTGTTCCTCATCAAATTTTCATGGAATCCCGTTCGGCTGCTTAATACGAGCGGGCCACAATCCACTCTTTGTGAATTTGGCTCCTCGCTCATTATTAATTACCTCTTCGCAATCAGCGCCCCCCATCGATTAAGTGCCTCACTCAACATCGCTTGGCACTCCTCTTCATCGCCTCTTCACCCTTCTATTTTGCTCTTCAGTTCAAGCATTCACTTGATCAGTCCCTCCTTCTCCAAACTTCTAGGGACGATGCTCCACTCATTATCCAATACTCCACCATAACTCTTAATCCGCCTCTTCATTCAATCAGCTGACCATCGATATTTCCATGCAAATTATTGATTACTAAATGTTTCAGGCTTTTGTATGAGTCTTCGAGGTAGGTAGGTAGGTAGTCTTCGAGAAGCAGTTGGATTCGGAGGGGTTGGCTTACACCCAAATAATCGGTGATCTATGATATTGTGGTACAATTAATTGATTATCACCTTTTTCTAACGTTTCGGACTGGCACTGATCGTGATTGGATTCCTGGTTCATTTAAAACTTGTTTCTCCGGAGAGTAACATATTTATTTTACTATTTCAACACAAAGAACAACTTATATAGGGGATAGGTTGGTATCGTGAATATAATACGGCCTTACTCTCTCGGAATTCTGTGTCTGAATCCCACTTGAGTACTGTTTGGAGAGCACTTCGACTATAGTACGACGTCTATCGGACGATAATTTAAACCGTGGACAGCCTTTTCATATTGTAGGCTAATACCGACGCCGGATTTCGCTCCACCCACCCTCCGTTCCTCTAAGATCCTCACTTATTATCGATTACCTCTCTATCGTACATGGGGCGAATAAACTAAATTACCAATCGACTTCCCCTAATTATTGACACCAAATAGTTTTTTATTCCTTGCCTAATAAATATAAAAGCCTGCGTGATAAGTATCTAAGAACACATTTGAAATGCTCATATCGTTCACAAAATCGCTAAAACTGCATTACAACCTTGCGCTAAACTTGGGATTAGTATCTTCGTAGCTCTGGAGGTTTGAAACTAAACTAACTTAACTTTCATTGGAAGGCATTTGGCGCTAATTCAGGATACATTTTGTGTAATAGCAAGATTTCCTGGTTCTCTATGAATTTCTTAAGGTTTCTGAATAAATATGTACATGGTGAAATGTCTTCCACAAGATCGTTTAGCTGAAATCGAACGACGAGATTTGGCCAGCAAATTGTATGGAAAGTTGGTTGACTGCTGAACATATATTTTCGTGCAAATTTTGCAGCAAGTTTATGCGCAGATATCTTTTAGTCGAAAAGCTGAATTGTAATTGCAACATTCTACACCGCACATTTCCAAAGTTATACGGATTTTTAAGGAAAAAACAATATTATTTTCCTAGTATTCTTGCTTAACCTATGGACAAAAGTGAATTTTGACGATGGTACTTGTACCAAAAATTTCACCGTATACAACGGTCTTATAGGGTTAAAGTAGGTAAAACTTGTGAAGGCTCATGATTCAAAGAAGCCGGTTGCTAATGAACATGAATGATTTTTTTCTCTGCGGAAATTCTTCTAGTGTGAATAACAGCGGGTTATGGGTTTTTCTTGGCAGATTTGCAATCCTTGAATTATTTTTGATCGACATTGTCAGGTTCGAAGGAAAACGAAGAATGCCCATTAGTTTTTATTCTAATAAGATAACTTCCCCGCAGATGCATGGCCCCCCTCAATTTAACACCTACGTTCTTTTTCGCTCCACCGGCAGGGATCTAGTCCCTCTCTAAACCATTCAAAAGCCTGCCGGCCAGGGTTATGTACTCTCACAAGAAATCCTTTCACCCATTCGAGCGCAGGTGGCTACATTCTGCGTTAGCTTTAAAACAAATAGTGATGCACGAGAAGAATTGCTGGCGGGCGATGCTGAAGAGTTCACAAGCTCTGAACTTAAGGCAATGAGGAAGACGAAAAGGACGAGATCAAGGGAAATAACACACACCCTCTCTCTGTGCCTGTCGCCAGAAATGGATGGAGAAAGAAGAAATACTTTGGTGAGCCCACACTGAAGGAGCCTTCCCGGGAATAAGGCGACCGCGGGGGAGCCTGTGGGTGCTTACAGGGTCAAGTTGCCTTCCACCGCCAGCACACAAAGATGTGCCCTTCTGTGACAGAAATGGTCTCGAACTTAAAGGGAGGGGCCCGACATTGCCCCTTTGAAGGAGTCTGTATCCACACAAAGGAGCTCAGCAGTTTTCCCGAGGAAGCAAAAGAACTGACGCAGTTATCTCCTGAAAAAGGCCTTCCTACCCATTACGACAGAAGGAACACAAAAAATACGTTTCTTAAGAAGAAAAGAATACTTTCAATCAGACTGCCCAAATACTACACTATACACTACTGTATATTGCGTTACTCCAAATGGATGTATGAGTCGGGCCAACTACCACGATTCGACAGGACGGAAACGAGTGTAACCTTTCGATAAGTGGGGAGAAATATGCTCTTTATTATTCCTTTATAATAATGATATCATGTATAAATACATACAATTAGCAAAAAAATATTATTTAAAAATAAATAAGGTGATTATAAAGAATTCCAGTTATGATTTCCAAAAATTCTAAATTTCATTACCAGCTTTAAGGAGAGGTCTTAGATAATTCTACGGAGCGTTATAAGTAGTGGGAGCGTTAAAAAAAATAGGAAAACAAGTGATATACAAGTGAATAACCGAATGGGATTGCAACAGCCCATCCTTCTCAAAGCGCATGTCTGAATCTCTGACGTCAGTAATAACTTTTTGTCAATGTTATCATTCTGCAATCTTAGACTGGATTGACGAAGCTCTCCACTCGATTCTTTTATCAGTCAACCTCTTCATATTCGCATAATTTCCTTCTTTCACATCCTTTAATATTTGCTCCATATATGCCATCCAAGGTTTTCCTCTTCCATTCTTCCAATTTATTTTTCCCTCGACGATTGTCTTCATCAGGCCATCGCATCTTAAGATACGGCCGATTAATTTACCCCATTTTCTTTTCAAAGTGTTCTTTAGACTTCTCGTTCCTCCCTCTCCTTTTATTACGTCTTCATTTGTACTCAGTTGATCCATTTTATCTTCATCATTTTTCGGGAGTACCACATTTCCGAAGCTTCCAGCCTTGAATTCTCCGCTACTGTCATCGTCCATGCCTCGCTGCCTTAATGAAGCATGCTCCAGATATATTTTCTATAAGTGTTTCACGACTTCCACGCTCGTATTTTCAGTAGAGGTACATTTTTATTTTGGTAATGCGCACTCTTCTCCTGGCCTATCCTATCGACTGTTTCTTTCTTGCTTCGCCCATCGCTGGATACTCGGCTTCCCAGATAACAATACTCTTTCATCTCAGCAATCTTTTGTTTTCCTATTTTCACATTGGTCTTGGCCTCCTTTCCTCTTAATGCACACCGATTTCTTAGTTTTCTTTTTATTGAACTTCAGGTAATAGTGGTGTACCATGACCATAAATTGATCATTTTATGAAGCTTTTTCACCTTCTTTCCCAAGTTCATAGCATCATAAAGGATATTAAAAACATCAACCTTTTCTTTCTAAGATTCATATTATGCCGAAAATGATAGCGTTCTTTTGTAGGAAGTCTGATTTGTGCTCGTAACGTTTTCTGCACCCTAAAAACTTTCATTACCACGAAAACTGCACTCTTTTCCCAATGCGAGCAAAAGGTGGAAATTTTCAGATCCGCAAAATGGCGAATTTCACGAGGGATCCATGTGCATTCATGAATGTGTTCACATTGAGCTCCTGCATCAACGTCATACATTTCTCACTCATGTATGACCGTGATATGCCCCAGGAAAACGGGGACGGTTTAGCGCTCGTCATTTTCAGGAGACGCTGTACCTTGTCTTATCGATTGACATTCGTCATAGTTACAGCAGCTCTCTGGTTTAGGAGCCTGGTTTTAGTAGAATATGACGTTAGGCATATATTAAGAACACCTTCGTATTATGCCAGGTTTTACCAGATAAATAAGATTAGAGAGACAGATTGTCGTACCGGTAGATTAAAAATTTCATTTTTCCCGCGTGCCATAAGAGAGCACAATACGCAGCGTAGCAAAGGGATAGGTAGATGAAATATTTTTAGAGTAGTCTTTGGTGCATGATGCTTGTAATAACAACCAATAATCCCTATCTCATTACGTAGATACTAACCATCTAGCTGCATGTGACTCTTTATCCAGCACGTCTCCATGTAGTAGCCTAGTTGCATGCCAATAATGCATGTTTGGTGATCTTCACCCCCTGCCACACACCCTCGTGGTGGCTCGCAGGGTATTACGTAGATGTAGACGTAGTAGAAAGAGGATGAGAGGAAATGGAATTTCTTTAAGATATAAGAGTGAAAAGGAAGGAGCAGGTTAAACGGATGAGAGAGAAGATCAAGTTGGTGTGATGCCTAGAGTATTGGCCCCCCACCCTGAGGGTCCGGGTTCGTGCCCTGGCAGTTACGAAAATTGATGTACCGGTCCCTACTTGAATACCTTGAGGAGAGCACTTCGTGTCCAGTACTCCATCCGTCGTTTAGTTATGGTTCCCATGGCGCCTTGCGTTCAGAGCAGGCTAATACCGACGCTGGATTTCTCTCCACCCTTCCTCTTTACCCTGAAAAATTCATACCCCTTCCGAATTACTCACCGATCCTAAGAGGTGCAAATGGCCTCAGGCGTCCGACGCCTCCAGCGAATAAGTATGACCTCGATTGGGCGAAAGACGAATGACGTGTTTAAGGAATAGTCTTTTCAGATTACCTAATAATCAGAGGAAATACGGAGGAGGTACAGCTGGTTACAATAAGGAATACAGGGAGACACACAAAAACACTAACACCAGCAGGAGAAGAGGTAAAGAAGGTAAAGAGTTTTAAATACTTGGGAAGGGAAGCTGTGGAAAACGGAGGAAATGCTAGAGAATTCGATGAAATCGGGAACGTAGAAACGGAAGTCTTTTTGAAAATCGTCACGGGCTGTCCGGAGTAAATATGTATCTCAAAGGAATAATTCAATTATCTGTAGGACTTAGTATGTCCGTATACTGACGCATACCTCCAAATATGGATAACGAAGAGAATAGAGGGCTACAAGGTACAGGCATGTGAGATGAAATTTCTCAGAGATAAAAAGTGAAAAGAGTCGAATGAGTAAGAAAAGAAAATGGAAAATTACAATTATTGTACTGGAAGAATCGTTGCAGAAGATGACACTATGAAGTAGTAGTAGTCTTGTACTTCTCAGTTACAAGCCAATAGGTGCATGTTTGGTGATCTTCACCTCCTGCCACATACCCTACGTAATACCCTGCAAGTCACTCGCGGAGGCAGCAAGGTTCATGTGGTTTGGACAAGTTAAAAGAATGGAATTTGCAAAGTATGTACCAAGAAGGGTGCATGAAATAGAGATGAAGAAGACTAACAATAAGAGGAAGGCCGCTATGTGGGTAAATGAAAGGAGTGAAGGAGAAGTATATACAGGATCGGGGAAAGGATTGGATTAGAGTTACACTGCTTCAAAATTATGGGAGGAGGGAAGTAAATGGAGATGATCGTGTTCAAAGTAGACCAGCGGCTGGAAACTGTATGGGATGATGGGGATTTGAGGTTAAGGATAGTTTGAAGAGAGTTACCACCCATTATCCACAGCTCTACAGCCTGATTGTGTGGGCCTTAGCTTCCTCTATAATGTGCCTCCACTCTGATCTACTTTTAGCGTTCGATCTTAGAAGAGGGTGGTCGAGGGGAGAACATTGGATTACGCCGAAGTGGGAGAAAAAGAACTATCCCGAATAGTATGAACACTATGAGGGGTGTAGAGATTCAAAGAGGGATGTAGAAATGTTATACGCAGAAACGTGGGTAGGATGGGAAAAAAGGTAATAGGCAGTCGTGGGCGTACGTTGACCATCCGTGGGCTGGAACACTCTACCATCCCACCCTTACTTGCAGATTATTAATGGTAGAAATGCTCTTCCAATTTTCAACAATACAAACGTGTGAAACCGCCAGGTTACATATAACCACCATAAGGAGTGCGCAATAACATACGTGGCCCAAAAAATACCTGAGTAGCTCGTTACCAGGACATAGATCAACTAGAAAGCGCGTTAGAATACACGTTGCGATGGAAAATGCGTCGTGTACGAAAAAAGAAAACTGAAGGCACGAACTCAAAGCCTAAAAGTTTGGAGAAAATCAAATAAATTTCACGTGCTGAGTAGCTCTGCGTGGTTTCGTAATTTAGTTTTTGGAGGAAGAGAATAAAATTAGATTGGAGGATTTTGAGATGCGGGTTCAGGGAAGAGACCGGGGGAGGGGGCTGAGTGGATTATGAGGAAGGGGGTAGAGACCTTGGGAAACTTTGAGAGGCAATGAGGACAAGACTAAGAAAGTTGATGGAATACATATTAAGAGGAAATTGGATGCTAAAGTTTCGAAAGAAGAGAAAATATTAGTCGTGAGGGGGAAAATGCGGAAAAGGATAGGGATGTTAGGGGGTTATGAAGGGAGTAAGGTGAATTTGAAGGGAAAATTGCCGGGTAGCAGTCATGACATGTAACAAAATGTTTCGGAAGCCCTAAACTATTAAAAATTGGCGAGGTTGGGAAAACCTAGGTGGTAGTTCATCGAGAGAGGTGACTGGCAGCTGAGGTCATTCAGCACCATTTAGCAAAGGTGGGTTGCTGGGGAGCGTAAGGAATTTTTCAGAGAGCGAAGGCAGAATGGAGAGAAACCCAGCGTCGGTATTAGGCTATTCACATACAAAAGGCAGTAGGGGCTACCGGAAGGACCGCTTACAATGGGAGAACATTACTGGTGATGACCAGTGAAGCATTTTTCACTCATACGCAAGTTGGAGGGATGATAGTGTCGGAGAGAGAGGAAGAGGACGATTCTGGGGACAATGGCTGATGGTGGACGGAGGTTGTTGGGAGGCTGTGATTGGTGGAGTCCGATGACGCACGTCCCTCAACTCGGCTCTGACCTCACGACTGCTCATTCATCAGGCTTGCCTGCATTCGCTCGGGCAGCAACGATTCGTGCACGTGAACCCATTAATCCCGGTCGCATTAATTAAATGTTATTACATAAGCTGACGGCTAACTGTGACCATATTCGTTGCATCATAAGGTGAAGCAACGGAGGGCGTAATGCATGATACATTTTGATAAAGGAGAGCCCACAGCACTTTACCTACTTCAGCCAGAATTTTTCCTTAATTAATGAATCAAACAATGACCTCTTTGAAAAACTTCAAGAAACAAATAAAAAAATGCAACTTCGAGCTGTTTTTTCTTCGCCCGAGTGGAGCAAATACTCTTGGGGGCATGCTTAGCGAAGGCGCACTGCAACATTAAAACTACGGAAGGGCAAAACATTTTAAAAGCTGACCCCGAATCCCCCCAGGTCTATTACGGGAACGCTTGAATAAAAAAGATACTCCGGAATAGCATCTTCCTCGCGTATCCCATGAATTCGGAGCCGCGTTACTGAAAAATACCCTTGGACCACTAAATATTTTATAACTGGGATGTGAGACATACACACACACATACAGCGAAAAACTCTGCACCGGATGAAGGGTATAATGCCCTCACCTCGCCAGCCTCCGAGGAAATCTTAACGTGCCCACTTATCTTTTTTTTAAAAAAAGGCTCTATGTTCCTCTCTCACCTCCAACCTTTCACGGGCAATTCACTTAAGAAGATTATGCAGGGTCGGTCTAAAGAAACTGGGGTACATTTCAAGGATGAAGACCGTAGATACAGTGGGGAGATGCACGGATGAGATGACATTAAGAATGGCGCTAAATTGCCGGCGAGAGAGAAAGAGTGGGGGGGGAGAGGAGGTATTTACTCGAGGCAAAGCTGGAATCAGCGCAGAAGGAATTTGCAGAGCGAAATCATCGCAAACAAAAGGATTCCCTTTTACAAGTGGGTAAACCTTCCGTTTACGTGATTGGTGGTGCAGCAATACTCTTCGTGATCACCTCATTATTACCCATACCTTAACTCTTCCTTTCTTAGGCTCGACATTCTACCTTTTTCCTCTCATTCCACTCAAGGCACCCATTCTCATCCCTTCTCTTTCCTTGTTACCCGAAATTCTCTCTTCACTCTTACTTGTCGTCTTCTCTAATTACTTCCTCTTTTTCCCATTTCGCCACTTCAGGCTTTATCCTCCATTGGCATTTTTTTCCTCCTCTTCTACACGCAAAACCTCTTCCCTCATCTTTCTTTACCTCTTCAAATCTTGCTCTCAGAAGCATTTACACCTCCCTTTCATTTTATACCCACCAATATCAAGGACAGGTACCGGCTACAGATGTCGGTATTTTTTAAGGAATGGTATTCCAAGGATCGCTGATTCGAACCTGATTAGGAGATGGATGTTGTTCTTCAGGATGAAGCTATGAATGTCGTTTTGTTAGACAACAGGATATAGTATTAGCAGTGGGAGAATCTTAAAACCTAACCCTACTCGGGTAAATATATTCACAACTACGCCCCAATTTAAGCTTTTACTGGTATTTTTTCATTTTATTGTTTCGATAACATCTCAATAGTAGATTTAATTCAAGGACATTTGTACGGTATTGCAAAGTTGAGCTACGAAGTTTGTATTCCCTCGACCCTTATAGAAACAAAGGTAGGGATGCAGAGAGAGAAATTTCTTCTTCTTGATCTGCTAAAGCTTCACGGGAACCAGAAACAAGCTTTATTTTCTCATTCCCCACCAAACGTATTGGCTTTCGGATAGAATAATAATTTTAATTCTGCTTCAAATTTGATAAATCATAGCAGAAATATTATCCGTGAATACCTCAGAATATTGCCTGAGTTGAGTTCTTTATTTTCATCGTATAAATCGCTCTTTCTTACCTAGAGCTTTTTATCGTTAACTTAATTCTAAGTATCAAAAGTTTGATGACACTCTATTGTATACTCAATGCTAATAACAGTAGTAAAAAACAGGGATACCAAAAAGAGTCATAGATTAATTATGTTTCTGTTTGTTGAGCTAAAAATTGATATTAAATACTTAAAATTGTTTGCGTGAGACATGGTAGCAAGAAGCGCTCAGTTCCTTTCCATTAATTTACCCATCACTTTCAACGAATAAAGAAGATAAAATTTTTTCCCAGAGGCAGAAAATTGTTTACAAAGAAGAATCAAGAACAATGGCCCGTGCTTAATCTAAACCGAGAACCGCAAGAGCATTATCCGCAGTACCCCTGGAATGAAACCGCAACAACTATTCACGAGTAATTCAAAGCATCCATAATCATTTGTAAAAAAAATATCTGATACCTGATGAAGTCGATTTCAAAACTTTTCTTATCGTTTCTCGCATCAAGCTCTTCTCGCCTGCATTAAAAGTTAGCGTTAAGTATAAGTTACGCTGCTTTAGTCTCCAAGCTGGCCTGGACCGTGTTCCCCGAAGAATATTTGTTATTTCACCCGAAATGCCCAAGAAAAAGAGCGTTCGTTGTGCCTGGGGGCATCTCAAGAATGCGCTCCCGAAAAATTTCTCGGTCCGAGGGAACTGGCCCACGCGATGACGGGGCCTCGGCCCTCCCAACCCCTCCCCCTCCACCCCTCTCACCCTCCCTCACCACCCCCTCCTCCATTGAGAATTCTGCTTCGCAATGAATGCCGGGAGAAATGGAAATCCCACCCTCGCGACAAATAACGCCTAGTCGTCCCCCCCAGTCATTCATGAGGCATTAAAATTCCAAATTAGCACATTAAGCCCCTTTTTATAATGTCCCTCTAGACCACGGATTGGGCGAGAGAGTTGGGACTCCAGGATGTTGCCGAAGGAAGATTTGGTGGATTTTGAGAATTTTGTGGCAGAAAAGGGACTGGTTTGAAAGAGATGGTGGTCAGCCGGGTGGCATGAGGTAGATGTTGGCCCGATGACGGGGACGGAGTTGGACGGGATGGAAAGTGAGACGGCGGGATATTTGGAAGAAGAAAATACCCCAGTCCACTTCAAGCGAAGGAACTACGTCGGAAATAAATTTAGTAGCGTTCACTATTCATGCTAGGAAATCAATGAATTGATACGGGTGCAAAAAGTTGCCGCAGCTTATCCCGAAGAATTGCTTTAGCTCATCCTTCATGTTCAAGTACTTAAATTTGCCGATCACACGCAAAACACCCTCTACGGTTGTCTAATCATCTACATCTACATAATTCTCTGCAAGCCACCATAAAGGTGTAAGGCAGGGGGTGAATTCATACAAAAATGCATTACTTATCATGGATAAAAAGCAATTATATAGTTGTGTAAATTTCACCATATAAAATAGAAAAATAGCAAAGGAAGAACGCAAAAACATGCAGTAATTTGGGTTAGCTTGAAGTCATGCAATCGCCATCGGTCAACTTAATATTTGTTTGACGCAGCCCGTCACTCTATTATTCTATCGGCCTCATTTATTAACGTAATTATTCTCTTTTACATCCTTTACACCTTGCTTCATGCATATCATACTCGGCCTGGCTTTTCCATTCTTCCCGTTCACTTTACCCTCTACAGCTGTCTTTATAAGGCCATCGTGTCGTATGATATAGCCGTTTATTTTGTACCGTCTGCTTTTTAGAGTTTTCAGCAGACTTCTCTTTTCCCCCACTCTTCTTAATGAGACTTCGTTTGTCTCCTGATCGATCCATTTTATCTTCATGATTCTTCGGTAGCACCACATTTAAAATGTTTACAGCTTTGGCTTCTCTGCTGCCGTTATCGTCCAACCTCGCTGCCATATAGGAGCAGCTCAAGATTCATGCATAGCCACGCTTTCTGACGGCACAACTATGAATAACAGCCGTGTCGACACAAGAGATATTCTTTAATGAGCCGGAGGGAGTTGATTGAGCCAACATAGTATTTGACTTAGGAGATCTTAGTTTGCATGCATTATACCATTTTATTATTATCGCATGAACTATATCATCATCATATCAACATAACATACGACAGCTAATACTCACTACTGCCAGAATCATAGCCTACACTGCGTGTATCTACATGTATGTTATACCCTGCGAGCCACCACGATGGTGTGTGGCAGGAGATGTATAAATTATCCGAGGCGATACCCAGAGAAGTCGAAATCGTACCACAATTTGAGATTTTCAATGGTGTCTTACTTAGATTTATCACGCAATTGTTGAGTTGAAATTGTTGCCATCATAGGTGTATGCTATTAATAAATATCCTTATTTAGTACATAAAAACGACTTTCTCAAGTGTGAAATTTATATCAAAAGATCATAAATTATTTGAACAGCAAAGACTAGCAGAAAAAATTACATTTGAGGGTGCAACGTATCCCTATCCTTTAGAAGCCCTATTACGTACCAATTCGAATTGGTCTCGAAGATTCATCCTTGCTTTTAGGAGAGGAATAAATACACACTGCCCAATAGTTTTTATTTTTTCTCTCAAACAAAGGACTTTAAATAAGAGTTCTAAGAAAGAGATCCGCTTCTTTTTTTCCGTAATTTCAGACAGCGCCATCTTCACGCGCGTTTTTAGTATCAGAGGGAAAAATTTAAGAGGTCACTTAGTAAAAATATTTTATGCTCGTGATAACAAAAAGAGAGATTGAGTGTTATATTCACACTTTTAGTTGAAAAATGGCAAATACTTTCAGTACACAAGTGCCATTTCTGAGATAACAACAATTAATGAGTTGAAACTAAAGTCTTCTTTAAGCGATGTCTTGTAGTGAGATACATTTACTACTTTAAATTTAAAAAAATACTCTAATTTACTTCACAAACATTTAAAAGTTACTCCCTATACACCCCATGGAAGTACTGCTCAGCCCAACCGTTTAATTCTATTTTTCTGCTGCAGAATTGTGCAGCAGGAATGGCTCCTGAGATTCTTTCCCTCGCTAGATATATTATCCGGAGTAATCACAATCCATATAGAAAGTTTTCCTCATTCCAAGGTCGATATAATTCTGGACGTTTGTTAATGCATCATTGGATATGTAGAGCCATCTTTGCACGGCATTCCCTTCTGCCCAACTTCCACTCCATTTTCGCTCTCTTCCAAGCCAGAGTTTTTCAAAGCGTCGTCTTGCTCTCGTGCTCCCTAAGTTGTTAACGCTGTCCCGTACACTGCCGTTAATATTTTACCTTTGTTTCTTTAAGGGTGATCTCTAAAAGATCTGGGCAATTTCAGAAGCATCAATTTCCGTCATAAATATCAAAAATGAGTCAACGATCATATTTTATGTCTTTCAGCACTCATAACTCTACCGAGAGACCGTGCTAATGGAGACACCGTTTATGATTCATCCTTGAATGGGAATCCATTCCCTCTGAAGAATAAAGCGACGGCCGGCTTTTGTCTCTGCCCCAAATGCACTCGTGGGCTTCTTTGGACTTTCCCACTATCCCCTCACCTCAGCAGAACAGGTTTACAACAGATTCTCGCATTAAGGAGTTTCCACTAAGACTCCGTGCATCAAAATCCCATAAAATAGGTATGATATTTAATGATTAAATGCAGATTCAGAAAAATAGTAATATGGAAGTCCATCTATCTGATAAAGCATACACAATAATTTTTGAGTATGCCATTATATAGCACGCTGTTTTAGCATCCAATTTTTTACAAGCTCTTTTAAATCATTTTGACTTCAAAACATGGCTGAAGTGCTCTTGCCACATTTCATTTCCCAAAGTGAGAATACATGCTCATTCTTACTATCGCGTATTCTAATGTGGGTTATATATTTCCTTATTTAGTTTGAAACTATTCCCTAGTAAATAGCACTCTTTGTTTTGGATTTTATTAATAATAATATTTCGGAAAAAGATTTGGCAACTATGACGCTGCTACTGCTGCTTGGAAGCATTGATATTAGTAACACCAAGTCCATAACCAACAAGCATATTTAAATTACATAAAAAATATAAGAAGGACCTTCGTTAGGCACCTGGATTCAGTCATAAATTGAGTGAATACGCTGGTAAGCACGTTCCGTCACAAGTACCGTTGCCAACATAAACCTGTAGCGCTACTTTCAAGTAACTAAGGTTTTTTTTTCGAGCAAATTGATATCAATTATACAAGTGAGCTAAGGCTAACACTTTTTGCAATATTAAATCATGCATTAAATTGCGCATCTTATATTAGTTTTCGTCTAAAGGACATTTCTCTTTGCATTATTAATCTGCAAATTGTACAGCTATAACTATGCTCTGCCGTATAACTACGCATAAAATTACTGATATTCAATGTCTTCGTTCTTACACTATTTGATGGAAAGGCCACATTATTTTATTGGCAATAGATAGAAGGGTCAAAAAATGATATATTCTGAAATTTTTACGAAAATACCCTTAACTTCATACTGCTGCTTTAATTCGGTAGACCCCCTTAGGTGCATAATGAATAACTTCACAGAATCTTAGGATCTATTCTACTCGGCATTACCCTTTAGGATCACCGAGCTTTGATTACCAATTATCATTAGCTGTAACCAATGCGTAGCATGACAGATGAATTCTAAGCTACGACATTTAGGATCTAATCCTTACTATTAGATGAAAACTGGAAGGAAATGGAATATTTACCGCGCGGATCAACGTTCCCATCACACCTTAAAACGTTGTCAGAGTCAAGGAATATCTTATTCACGCGCAGCTGTCACTTAAGTATTCACATGGGGGTGGTACGTCTCTTGCAAGGCCACGGATTCAGCAGTTCCTCGGATTTGAGGGAGAGTAGGTACGCCTCCTCCGTCATACCGAGTCACAGCGAGTCTTCCCCCACCCTTCCCTCTGATTTCTCGAGAGTGGAAGCTGAGTGCGACAGAAGCACTCTCTCTCTCTCTTTCCTTCATCTGTCTCCTCATCCTCCTCCCTTCAAATGACCCCTCCTCCACATCTTTCTTCTCCTTATAACGTCGGACCAAGGAAACCACTCAAATTCGCACTTTAGCCAACGGCATCAGAATAGATGCGCTGAGCTAGATCTGTGCATGTTCCTTTATCCTTCCCCGGGAGACCGATATCCTAGGTGGCTGTAAATGGACGGGATGTTTTTGCTTAAGTGAGAAAAGAGGGGAATTATTACATGAGCCAATCAGTCCCACTCAGACTCGTAATGAAGAATCCCTTCCCGGCCCTAGGAAAATGGCACATTGCCTGGCGAAATGCCGAGTATACTGCGAGCAGATTATAAATAGTGGTCAGAGCATATTTTTCTATTCCGTCTGATCATAGCAATAGTTAATTATTTTAAACTCTTTTGCATATTTATGCTGCAACGGCAGCATTGTAGTTCTATTCTCGCTTCTTGTAAATGGGTGTAAAATATTTTTATAAAACAACCAAGTTAATTATTCTTACCTTTATGAATGGACTACCGCATAAAAGAGGCATTTAAAACGCCACACATTCCAAAATTAAGAAGAAGCAAATCAGCGAAGTCTGCTCATAGAATTTCAAAGGAACGGTTAAGCAATGTGGAGATTGAACATTACAAGTTTTTATAGCGTAAGAATTATTTTCAATAAAGAGAAGGATATTAATGATCGGAAATTGAACTCGGGGCTTCAAGGGAAGAATATAGACGGTGAAATGTTTTGAGGAAAGAGAGAGTGAGACTGAAATGATCTCACGGCTAAAATATGAATTGAGATAAACGGCACAGCTAGATAAAAATAAATAAACGCTATGTATTGCAGATAAGAAGGTAAAATGAGAGGAAACTGTGAGAAGGTGAACAGGAGTATTGGAACCAATGGGTGGAACGTTGGTTAAGACTGTTAAAGGAAGAGAATAGACGAGTGAAGATTGGCGACGGCATTTTTAGGAGGCGAAAAGAGTTGATGTATTGAAAATGAGAAAAGCCAAACACGGAAAAGATGAAAGCATACCAGAAAACGGAATTTCGCAGTGCAGGATTCTTTTAAGCCTCAATAGTATTGGGTAAGGCGTGATACCGTGTTTGGCTCCCTGAAGACATAACGACTGTCGCAACGTCACCTGTGGAAATGTGTCTGATCTTCAGCAAAACCACTCCACGTTACTGAAATCATTTGCTTTATAAACTAGCGAGTAAAATACATACCCTCACTTAAAAAACTAAGCGCGCAACGTAACTGACTATAGACTGAAGAAGACCATTAAATTGATCTTCCAGCGGCCTTAGATACGGGATTTCCCTCCATAAAGAAGAGCTAAGTGCCATGCAATGATGATTCATATTATAATTTTCCCTCCCACCCTAGTAACTTGGCAAAGCTAAATAATATAAAACTAATTTGTCATCATTAAAAGGAATAGCAGTGGAACTAAAATATGTAAGATTAGCTCTTTTATTTTCCGTGTATACGGGGAACCTCTAATGCTGTGTGCAGATTTTCAGTGGAATTACTGAGGTAGCTATTGCAATTTATAATTACATAATTCCCAGTGTTCAGGTCTTGGTTGATCGCTTGCAAACACCGAAACATGTACTTGTTACATCCAATCTAAATCATAAGGATAATTTCCAAGTTAAGTACATAATTACACCATAACCTCTTTTAGTAATTTATAATTACAGAACTCCCAATATTTAGGTTTTAGTTAAAAGCATCCAAATAAAATGTACTTGTCACACTCAATCTAAATCATAAGGACGATTTCCAAGTTAAAGTACATAATTACACTGTAACCTATCGTCTAAATGAAGGGTTTAAAGCAACCATTTGTTAAGTACCGTTCGCAAACCTCTGGAGCCTCTTGCTTGAGAGCACAGGGCTTAAAGCGACCGTTTTAGGCTAGTCTCCACCCAATGCCCCCGCCCCCTGCCCGCTGGGGAACGAGTGAAGAGTGGGTAGAAGGCTGGATTCTCCAGCGCGTGCTTTCTTGTCCCCCCTCGCCTCCACTGCAAAGGAATTCCCAGCTCCCCTACCTCTCCTTTGAGTGGTGTGAGGGGAGGGGGAGAGAGGAGGGGAATGGAGGGGCGGGGGGGTGGGAGGAGGCCGTTGCCTAGTTGCGCGTGCCGCCGCCGCCCATCCGCGCTTCCCCCATCCCCCGCCCCCTTGGAGGGCGGCGCCACCTCCGACCCGGCGTCGACTCAAAGAGCAGCAACATCGATCGGAGGAGGAGAAAGCATCCGGATACATCGTCCTCCCCCCCCCTCCTGGGAGTGGAGAAGAGCATCACGGGAAGGCATGCACGCGTATTCATACTTTACTTTGGTCCCATCCTCGACTGCGACGTCAGAACTCCCAAGAGTAGTCACCTGCGTGGGGTACCACAAAAGGCCCCGTTCAAAAATATTTGCATGCGTGCACTTCAAGTTTCTGAAGTCAATTATTTTCTCCTGAGAATTCTCATGGCTCTTAAATGCAGTAACCAACCAGTAGTTAGGTTACCAACTAACATGCAATGGTTCAATCCAAAATAATGAAATTATTGCAGCTGAAATACTTCGGTTGACTTAATCATTATGATACGAAGGTGATTAATTTCAAAAGTGTAAGATAACTACGTAATTCATGATCCTGTAAAGGAAATGAAGTACAGTTGGAGAGAAATATCCCGAGTAATCCATAGTATCCAAATTAATAGAGTTGGCACAAGGAATTCATGACTCAATTCAAGCACAAAATGGGAGGAAAGAATGCGTCTTCTGAAAGACTTGTAGGAAGATATGAGAAGGTGAATATTTAGAACTCAGCTCAGGGTGAATATTTAGAACTCATTTTTAGCTCATTTGGATAACTTCGATGGGCTGGAAAAAAAGCTAGGAGACGAATTACATGGGTGAGGAGTGCCATTCAGGGACTATCAACATTTCAAGACAGTGCTAATTGAAATGAAGGAAACAATTCATTCAGCAGAATGCAAAGTTGAACATAATATTTTATACATTTTAGGATGGTCGACTGGCTGATGCAGTCGCAGGAGAGCATATCGGGGCCCAGCATTAAATCATACACGCTCCACACTGGGAATGAATCCAAACCAATTAGTAAACGAGGACCGTGAGAGTCGCGCGTTAATTCTCGTCTTTCCCGCCCGTTAAAATCAACAATGTGAAGTGTACATTTCCATTACGACCATGAAAAATATTTTGGTTGTTCATTCTCCCTCGTTAGCTCTACGCGAGGCCGGAAAGGGATGATTGCTCTTGAGATGAATGGAGGGAGAGAGAGAGAGAGAAGCGATTCTTGAAGACGGCGCCAACGAAGAGCCGACAATTGAAAGAAGCGCTCCCAATGAAATCCTCCTCAGGCCTTCCCAAAAGACGTCGCGGACACTCATCACTCATCTCAACCACACCAAGACGAACGCAGTGCCCGAGGAAATGAGTCTTCCGAATTAAAGTTAACATTTGCCATCTAGTTCGTTGATACATATTTCACCTATTTTCTTTTGCTGATGATTACTGTCTTTTGCTCAAAATTTCTCCTTCTCGGTCCATAGGCAACATTTCTTCCATTCCTCCAAAAAAGTCACCAGGAGAATTTCATGATTATTGATTATAACGTTTTACGCTGACATGGCGTATTCTTTACGTAACTTAATGAATTTCACATCCTAATCCATCCTCCATTTCAGCCTTTAAAAACAAGTTTAGTAGGCGGTGACTCAAAAATGTTATCGTCAATTATTTTTACTACAAGCATGAACGTTGGCTCACTGCAGTCTCTCTGGAGAAATATTTCATGATTCTCAGCTAAGTTAAATTTAAAGTACTCTTTTGCAAAGGTATATTGGCATATTAATCCAATCCAATCCCTTTGAATTGTCTTGGCGGTGTTTCTGACTCACCGGCAATTGAGCTCAAATGCATTTTAATGCATTTTTTTAAACCAGTTTCTTGATTTTGTTCTCACAAATTTAAGGAATTTGTTTTAGGCCGCTATTTAGTGCACAAAAGCACTGATATATTTTTGTTAGGAACGAGAAGTAAAATCTCACTGAATATTATTAGGGCTTGAAGATCCCAATTTTTTGTGAGCTCTATAATGATCCCAAAACTCCTTTATTAGCGTCTTCAAAATCACATTTCAAAAATAAGAATAACATTTCAGAATGTAAAAGCCGCTGGCTCACATTACAAAAATTCGGCGTCTTCATGTACATCTTAGTAAGTACAATACTTACATTTTCAATTAAAAAAAACTCCCGTTTTGTTCTCCAGCTGTTTACTCCATTAGGACCTCCTCGAAATATGTTATCAATTCCTTCATTTTTTAGAATAAAACTTAAATTGCTACATTAAGGGTGCTCCCTAGCGGCCTCTAAAAGCCCGTTGCAGATGCTTAAGATGAACGCGACTACGACTTTATCGTAGCTGATGGTATTTTGAAAAATTTTCCCATTGTAGCAAAAGAATTGCTTTTTTGCGTAAATGGAATGGATTTTTTATTGGTTTATTTGTTAGTTTATAAAAAATAGCCAAACTTTCCATTTTTGTCCCTTTTTAGTCGCTATTTGCGAAGCCTAGTATACGATCAGAGGATTTTGCTTCCACTCTAGAGAAAGCTTGATCCTTCATCTACACATTCAAACAACAACTTTTGATGCTATTTCTATAGCTAGGTCATAATAGTAAACCCTGTGGAGCATGTTTTGCGTTTTTAAACTCGTTGTGCGCTAAAGTTCCGACCGAAGATTTCTGCCTTAGCGGTCTACCCCCACTCCTTCCCTAAGGCGTTCCACCCCTCTTGTTTACGAAACTCAGCTCTGTGAGAGAGCGCGAAGGCTCTAGAGCGGTGTCAGGTTACCTCTTCATAGATAACACCCCCCCAGCTGAGTCGACGACGAGCGGAGTTCTTTCTGGCCGTCTCGTGGACATTGGAAAGCATATTTCGATGACGGCTCATAAGTTTTCTATGGCAAATTCGCGAATATGTGGAAATGTTATTACTACACGTATTAAATAAAGATTCTCCACGAGAAATGGATTGGAAACGGCATGGTTACTTATCACGTTTATCACACGTATCATTTATTTCAGTGAAGAGCACGTGATTCATAAATAAAATTCATCGGGTCATTAATTTAACATTTTCAGCTATAAAAAATTACCCAACTAAATTACCGGTCTCCAATATGATATGTATAGGGCTAGGTTACGCCCGAATGGCGGAAATGAGTACAATTTTAAACGTTCCGCACATGGCCAGCCAAACATTCCCGAATAAGCAAGTCGACATCGCTCCTGCCATACATGATGTTGCTTGGGAGGAGATGAAGAAAGCGGGTATGGATGAAAGTGAATTTGCGATCAAAACAGGGGAAGTGGATTAAGATGGTACACCTTTGATAACGGTGGTGTGTGACGGATCATGGGAAAAAGATCATACCGCACAAACTATATATAGGTATAACTAACTATTTGTCAGGAGTGGTACGTATATTGTTCATGGACGCCAAATCGGTCGCTATTAATGCAAACACATTTTCAGGCTTACATTTTGGGATTTATAACTAAAAAAGTAACATTTATTGGAGTAAGAAATATGAACTGCAGTATGTACGCAAGCAAGTTCAAAAGACCCTACGAATAATGAAAGGCCTCACACATGTTTTAAGAACTGGAGTTCTTCTTATACGGCAATGGAAGCAGATACCATAGTAGAAAGCTTCAAAACAGTGTTAAAATGTATAATTTTAAGTGCAATACACTCATAGGTAAGAAGTACTCTAGTATGTGTCAAGTTTTCAAGAAGACGACTATCTATATGCTCCACTAAATTCAATAATTTTTTAAGGCGATGGAGATACTAGCATCATGCAAAGACTTGTATTGCCATACGGTGTAGACCTTCCTGTTCTAAAGGTGGAATGCTCGAACCATTTGCTTCGAAATACTGCAACCGCATCAGAGATGTAGTAAGGAAAACGAATAACTGGAAATGCCATGCACCAGTAACTATTAGGAAAAATATTGGAGACAACTTACATCGGTTAAGGAATGCGGTACCTTCTGCCATAAAATTTAGAAAGAGTACGTTAACTGCTGACCCCAAGGAGCTACAGAAAGACATTATGAATGGCCCCCGGCTTGTTTTCGAGGATCATGACAAATGTGCGGCGTACTTTTGTCGTGGACCAAAGCCTCATGAGGAGAACCGTGTGCCTTTGTTGATGAACTTTGGGGTATGGGACGATATCATGTCAGTAGATAAACTCCTGGGCCAAACACACTCCCAGCTTTATCCTGGACGTAACCAACAATCAAGCAGAATCCTTCAACTCATGTGTGGCCAAATATGTAGGAGGGAAAAGAGTAAATTTCGCTTTCATCTACATCTACATAATACCCTGCAAACCACCACAAGGGTGTGTGGCAGGGGGTCATTTCTCACCAAACATACACTACATATCATGCATAAAAAAGGAATAGTATTAATATAGTAGTCAGAACTACACTATTTAAAAAAGATAGAAATTGCAGAGCAAACATGCAAAAACATTCTGTTAGTAGTTGAATGAGAAGCAGTAACTTTGTAATCAGGTGTTGTCACCTCATGATGACGTGCTACGTCGAAACCTAGGTCGTTTGCAATAAATACATGTGGAATTACAAAGTTACTGCTTCTCATTCAATATGCTAAGCAAATTCCATGAAGTCACGCCTGAAACAACGGAATTCTGTTAGTAGGGTTAGCTTTAAGTACTCATACCAACATGCAGCTACCAACGCTATTCATTGCTACTCTCCGATAGGACATATTTACCGTTATTCGTATCTCTAATTGTACGAGGTAAAAAGGGCATTTTGAATCGGTCAGTTCGGCAATCAATTTCTCTAATTTAATGATTATGGTCCAGTCTGCCATAGTAAGTTGGGGTTCGGAAAATATTTTTAACATCATCACTGAAAATATTGCCTTGGAATTTGTTTAAGAGATTAAGTCTAAATTTCAGCCTGCGATCTGATAATGATTCCCATTTCAATTCATTTAGTAGACTGGTTACGCTATTATAATTATCGTATCGTCCCTTTACAAATCTTGCCGATCTTCGCTGCACACGTTGAAGCGGGGGTCATATCAAACTAGGTGTGAAGTGGCCGCTTCAGCCTTCAATGCAGGACCAGATGTTCATACATTGATACACAGCAGCATCACAAACAAGAGTCCAGGATTTGTTACGAAAATATTGAAACTGGGCTCCGAAAAAAGGCAGAGATGCGAAAAAAGGCAGAGATGCCAGCAAAGCGACGTCTTGAATGTAAAGGACAATTGGAACATCCTGCCCAGCATTATGGCCTGCATGGCCCACAAAATATCGAAAAGGAAGTTAAAATCGACTTAACTGTGAGATATGATTTCCTAAATTCCCTGAAATTAGGCGAGGACAAACAAGTTAACTGGAAGCATCTACCAAAACTCAACGCCTCTGTCAAACATGGCATGTTTAGCGGAGAAAAAGGCTCACCGCCTCTACCTTTGCTCGAGTTTGTAAATTAAGAGCAGGAACCTCTCGGGAGAAGACTGTTCAGTCTTTACTCTACCCATCTTTTCGCGGAAATAAAGCCACCGACTATGGAATTGCGGGTGAGGCATTGGCGATAGCGGAGTACGAGAGGTTCAGGGGCAATACGGTTAACCCATCGGGACGTTTGTCGATAGGAGGACCTCTTACATAGCAGCAACGCCAGATGGCGTCCTGTCAGATGTCGATGGAATAGTCGAGGTGAAATGTCCATACGTATGCATGGATGCGCATCCGACGCATGCTGTCTCTCAAAAGAAATTAGCATCTTGTGAGATTATAGACGGCGAAGCTGCTCTGAAAGTAAAGAGTGATTATTTTTACTAGATCCAAGGTCAACTCCATATCACGGAGAAGAAATACTGCCACCTTATTTTATGGAGCCAGTTTTGCGATTGACAGAGATTATGACTTCTGGTCAAAATATATGTAGGATACATTTTTAAAATTTTACAAGGACAGCCTTTTGCCAGAAATTCTACATCACATTTAAAAGCTGTTGAACGAGAGTTTGATGGTGACGTGGGAGAATAATACTTACCCTGACACTCATTGAAAAACCATTCCATTTCCCTTTGAAACCTAATCATCTTCTGAGAGTGTGGATTTCAACCTTATTTGAAGTGCTTTCATCATTTTTCCTTGACTTTGTTTATTCATGTTCCTTATCCTTTTATAAATACTAACGCATGATCAAGTTCTCCCAAAATTTTAATAGCATGCGAATTGTTTTCTCTTATTATGTTTTCATGTATTACTAATATAACAAATATATTATGCAAATCCGTGTGCTTCCCTTGTTTTCCAAAGCAGTGTGATATTTTTAAAGCTCTTTGTTGACATTTGCTGTTCAATTTCACTCTGCATTTCTAAAATATGTAAACATTCTTTAGATAATCCGTGTTTGAAGAGTATATTGTATTTTTGACTTGGCTTATTTTGGGGGAATTTCATAGAACGGCCTACACTGAAACCAATAGCCCAATGAAAGATTTTTGTCATTCTTTGTTGGAACTATTCTTTTTAATTATGCCACAAATTTTCCACTTTTCATCCTACATCTGTTGTGCATATTCTAACTCGGAGTTTCATGAGTTTAGACAAAGATGAATTTGATAATGGGCGTAAAATATAGACGAGCAAGCAAAAATCAAGAGATATCTGGGTTTGATTCCCGATAAAGGCGAACGATATTTCCTCTGCGGCATCGTCGCGCTTCTACCTTGCCGTTGTCGCTTTACGGGTAATACCGCGGTTAGTTAGTGGCAATCTCAAATAAATTCAACCAGACAGGGGCATAGGTACCTACAAGATTTTAGGTTATCTGCTAGAATGACAATGGCTGCATAAAATTCATAACGGCCACGCCTGCTGCTAAGGAGAGCGAATGTGTATTCTCCAAGGGGTTGAAAAAAAACTTGTCGATTTCGGGAATATGCAGCCATAGATTTTTGTAACAATTTCTAAAATTTCTTTTCTAGACTGAAAATTTTAATTTAGCAGCACTGTTCCCGGTCCGAAGAAGGATAATACCCACAAGACTTGTTTAGGATGAGGATTTCCCTCACCATCATCCTTGCCTCTCGCTTATCAGCTACGACTGCTAATCAAAAGTATTAAATTTCGCTTTTTGCCTTTCCGCAGGCAAACCTTCCTCCCCCCCTTCTTCCTCTTTCCCCTCTCTTCTTCCGATTCCAAGCGTTCCGGCTTGTGCCCTGCGAGAACCGAAAAATAGGGACTTTCACTTGCCAATTGGGGAGGGAGGGGGTCTAAACAAAACATCATTGCAAGTGCAAGTCGGGAGGAATAATTCTTTCATTATCAAAAGTGAAAACGATGCCCAGAAACTGTACTGGAAGATTTGAGACCCCGTCATCAGGTCAGAAATAAGAAAAGGTCGGGTTGAGACATCTGGGTTGACCGAGGGGGAAATATCGCAACTTCCGGTCACTCATCAAAAGAAACCACTTAGAGGGAGGCGAGCGATGCTCGGCAAGCTATCATGTTACATCTAGAGGAGGGGGTGAAGGGGGGGGGGGGGGGGGAGAGGGCCTTCCCTTTCCACTTTTTAATCCCGCCACCTATGCGGAGAATCGCAGAACTAAAATAGAAAAGCCGTTACATATGAGAGTGGCCTCAGCTAGAGAGCCCCCTTAAATAATGAGATAATGTAAATAATATTCGCCTCGCCATTATGCGGAAATATTTTGGAAATATTCTCCAAGTATTAGCTTAATGAATGCGGATCCAAAAATCGACCCGGGCCTTCGAAAAAAACGAGTCCACCGCCGAGAGTGCGTTTTGCCGTATGAAGCCAAAGAGGGAGAGGGAAAAAATAGAAAGAGAAGAAAGAGAGAAGAGACGGAAGGAGAGAAGAGACAGGTGATATGGAGAGAGAAGAGATAGAGAGAGAGAAGAGACGGAAGGAGAGAAGAGACAGGTGATATTTAAAGAGAAGAGATGGAAGGAGAGAAGAGATGGAAGGAGAGAAGAGACAGGTGATATTTAGAGAGAAGAGATGGAGAGAGAGAAGAGACAGAGTGAGAGAAGAGGAGAGAGAGAAAGAAGAGAGAGATAGAAGAGAGAAATGGAGAGAGAGAGAAATGGAGAGAGAAATTGAGAGAGGGAAAAATAGAAGAGAAAATAGTAGGAAGAGGTAGAGGAGAGGAGAGAGAGAAATCAGAGAGAAAGAAGAGAGGGAGAAAGGAGGGAGAGAAGGAAGAGAGAAAAGAGAGAGAAAGAAGAGAGAGGAAGGAGAGAG
Source organism: Platycnemis pennipes (assembly GCA_933228895.1). Lineage (NCBI taxonomy): Eukaryota > Metazoa > Arthropoda > Insecta > Odonata > Platycnemididae > Platycnemis > Platycnemis pennipes. The sequence continues at coordinate 18,399,110 of OW121856.1, forward strand.
AGAGAGAGAGAGAGATAGGCAGTGCTGGCGGCAAAACCAGAAAATACGCAATGCGACCTCACTGCGAGATATTCCCCCTCCTCCCTCTGGCCGGGAAGGGGATATTTCCACGGCGCAGACGAAGGAACGGATCCAAAGCTAAATTGGCGCCACGCGCCCACTTACTGCTCACACTGAGTCACGTAACAAATCATACCCTTACACGATTGGTCCAGCAGTTTTTCAGCAATTAAGACAAACTATTCGGAGTAAAAGGGTGGTTACTCTGGGGAGGTGACCAACAATTAAGTCCAGTCCTTTTGAAGATAGGTTGGCAGGGTATCCGGGTAGAGGAGGGAAATTGTAGGAGGTGGAGGAAGAGTGAAGAGAAGCCCAATGTTCATGGTTCAACGTCCCATGCATTGGACGGAGTACAGCACTCGAATTGCCGTCCACAAGGCACTCAAATTGGGGCCGGTACACCCATCAAACATGTGCCACCTCCGGGAGTTGAGCGAGAGCCCTTGAGATGGGAATCCAGTAATTGAGCCACCACATCAACCCTATCCCAGCATATAAAAGAATCGTTATATTCCAGGCTTTCTAAAGACATATGACACCTACACCTACATGTTACCGAGCAAACAAGCCGCCGCTATGGTGTGTGGCAGGAGCTGACACCACACCAGACAAATACCTGCAGGACACTTATGCAATATTTATAGTTGAGGTATACATGCTAGGATACCTAAAACAGTCTGTGTAAAATCTATATCTTCATTACCTTCCCGAAGAATACAATCTGCCATATCCCTCCATGCACGCGGAAAGAATGTGATTTTACAGAGAGATCAGTGTCTACAGATCTCTGATGATGAATTTTATGATTTTATGAACCAATCTACCTGATTATAAAAAAGAAAAAACTTAGTTCTTTTCCACAAATATATTTAAAACAGAATTCAGATTACAGTAATCTTGAGAATGGCCTGAGAAGGCCGAAACCGGTTGAATTGTTTTAAATATATTTGTGGAAAAGAACTAAGTTTTTTCTTTTTTATAATGAATAACTTCCACAACGTAAACTCGCCAATCATTTCTTTTAACAATCTACCTGAGTACCCTGGGTTTTAGCAAATATTTAGCACCTTAGAAAGGTTATTTGCTTTAATATCTGCGAGTGATTCGAACCAAAGAACTGATATTGATTACCAACAATATTTATTTAAAAGGTAGACTACGAAATATTCCACGAAAAAAGATAATTTAATTTAATTACGGCTAGTAAAATTGAAGTAAGTGAAGAACTCTGGTTGCTAAGGCAGCGTTTTGAACTAAAATTGCGTTGGAGATGTGGATTTTGGGTGCCCAGGTCTCCAAGCAAAATAGGTGATCGTTAAAAGGGAACAATATAAGAAAGGGTCCCTCGTAAAAACAACGTAAAATAAAGGTTGTTAAAATGTTTGACACGGCGCGTGACACTGCATGGTTCCATGCTCTGAGCATTGGAGAGATAAGATGAAAATTAATAACCTTATATATCTGCATTAAAGCATGCAAGCCACCGCAACGGTGTTGGACGGGGGGTGACCCATCACCAGGGATGCATTTAAATCAACAATTTATACCCACCATCTTGCATAAATGGAATCTACCGACATGCAATCAATAGGCATAATGTCCCTTATTGTATGATACACGTGACAAAATAACTATAATTGAACTTAAATTGTCAGTAAAAGTAATGAAACAATCAAAAATGGAATTCAGCAATGCGTACTGAAGCAATGAGACCAACATACGGTAAAACAACCTTACGCGTTTACACAGAGAATTAGTAAAATCGAATCGACTTCAGCTTCTTTTCAACTTATAGCCTTTGTTATAGTTATTCTTAAATAATGAAGTTATTGACGTTGAAATAGATTGGATTTTATGAGATCACTTTGGCTCCGTACAAGGTGCATATTTCAATATGTTAATAAATGATTAGTCAGGCATTTCTATAGATAATCAGCGTTCAACCCGAAGGTTGGTTTTTTGATAGGGTAGAGGTCACACGTTACTAAGTCATTAGCCTGTGAAATTCACACATTCAGGTTAGGGGGTCCGAGTTCCTTTCCCTAGGCTACCTGCGATTCCCTACGTTTTCCTAAGTTCTGACCCGCAGAAAATCGACTCGTGAGGAGGATTTTAGGAGGGAGTGTCCAGAATGGCTTCTATCCGGGATGTGAACCCAGGAATCCGGGATGTGAACCCGGGAACCTCCGGTCAGTAGCTTAGCGCTCTACCCACTAGGCCACCATGATCCCATTTCTATAAATACACTAATAAATTGGCTTACATTTCTTAGAGCATTCACGAGCTAATAATGTTAGCAAAAAACAGCATGTGTTTGCAATTTTTTGCTATTACTTAGCTTATTATCTTACATTGCTATTTTTATCTTTTTTAACTGTGAAATTTAGACTAGAATATAATTATTAATCCTTTTCATGCATGATACATAATGCATGCTTGGTGTGAATTTACCCCTTGCCACACATCTTTATGGTGGCATAAAGGGTATTATGCAGATGTAGATTAGGAATGGTCGACCTAAAATTTACACAACTGGTATATTATCAATGGTAGCTATGCTTCACACTCTGAGGGAAGAAAAATCACAGATAAGGTCATGTTTATTATGAAACCTAACACAATTGTGGAAACGTATCAAGATAATTTTTATGAAGTTTTCAGAACCATTTATTTATTTATTTAGTACCGTGTACTGTGCCTAGTAAAGATGAAACATTTGAGAATAGATTTTCATACACTATATTGCAATGAAATCTGCAAAACTTGATGCATCAATTTGATTGTCGGGCGCAATATCTACTTGCTCCAAAAGTCACGCAAATCCCAAATAATGATTAGTTGCAGCTCTTCCAAATGTCATTATACCGCTGATCGGTATACGGATGACCCCTGTATCTCAACCTATCTTCTCTAAGTATCTCAGATTACTTCCGGTGATACACAATACGTGGTTCCTTTCCATCGCGCCAAATAGCTGTATCTCAATGACTACCTACAGCCTTCCAATATTATCCTTGCCATTACATTCCTGATGTTAGCATATCCATCCGTATCTCGATCCATCGCGTCTTGACAATGATTAATAACAACAGAGTGAATCGACTTGGATTTTTCTTTCCTTGATAGGCCTCCAGTTAAAGTTGTTCGGACAGCGCAATGTGTGTAATGCCCTAAGATCCTCGATATTCCTAAAATGACAATAATTTTAACATTTTTTGTCGTTAAAATTTCTGAGGCTTCTTATGCAATTTAAATACTGGTGATGAAACTATGGCATGGTGTTCTATTTAGAAATGTGTACATTAGTTAATACGCAGGCGAGTGTCGATAACTCACAGCTTGAGGAATAAACTACGATAAAATCTTTAGCAAATCCATCTGCTTAAGGAATATAGTCTCCATAAAGTTGTCAAAATCAGAAGCAAGAAATTTGTTGGATGAAAATTATTGTGAAAGAAAATATTAATAAAATTAAAGTTACGAATCAGCTATTTTTCACGAAAAGACAAGAGTTCGACAAAAGATATCATATTTTCCATTAAAGATAGGTAGTTATTTGGTGGTCGGCAGCACATAACATTGACCTGAGAGTATTGGAGAGAAACCTTGCGTCAGCATTCGCCTAACGAAAGATACCAAGGGATCCGAGATCTTGTATCCAATCAGACGGACGGTATAATGGACTCCAGCATCTTCCGAGTAGGTATTGGTGAATCAGGGAAATATCTTTGCCTCCAACGGATATGAACAAGGATTCCAGGGGTGAAAGCCCAGAATTATATCCACCATACAACCAATTGCAAAGAGAATAGATGATGCTGAACAAGGAAATTTTCTCAAACTAGTAGAATATTTTGTTTCTTGGGGAAAGGTAGGCATAGTTTACACGTATACAAATAATTGTGCCAAAATAGGTGCTTATTAGCAAAATAGGACTTAAGATAGATGGTGTGATCAAAGAATTTAAGAGACTGTTAAAAAAAAGAGCTTTGTGTAGAGCGTGATGCCATATGAATCCGAGGCCTTAGAGAGATGAGAAGAGATTGGAATTTGTGAGTCTGCGTTCTCCTCCCGCTGAGAAGGAGAATGGGGAGTGTTCAATGATGAGACAAGGAGTACGATTGATGAAATTTTGACTACGAGAGAAAGAAAGGAAAGAAGACTGCAGACCCAAAACGAGGAGAACGTTTAAATTTGGATCGTATCGTAATTAATTGAATCATTAAACGAATAGAAGAAGTCTGCCTAGACATTGAAAAAAATTGCAGTCGAACGAAGCCATCTTCTGAGCCATATTTTCAGCAATCACGGATCGTATATACCAGAATAAATATATCTAAATGACAACTGTGACAAATTTAGCGCACTGCATCAAAAATGAGCCTGCTAGTCCCATTGGGATGCTTTCGAAGAAGGGCTCATCGCTTGCCGTCAACAACATCAACCAACGTTCAATCAGGATTTCTGTAACCAAAACTGCAAGAACTCACTCAAAGCTTCAAACTATAAATTAAGAAAGAGTTCCAGGAGTATCTGGCGGTAATAATGTCGTAGTCTCGGCAAGAGATCAGACTGTCGCTGGTCATATCGGGCATATTTCAAACCACTAAAACGAAAACAAGTTATAATACGTAACTCAAATATGTGGTGATGCAGAATGAATATGATAGATACCATAATACATTAAAAATATAATTTTATATTTATTAATATATGGCAATGAAAAATTTAGAAATATAATTTGAAGGCTAGGCCATTTCGCCAAAATAAAGTTCCAATATGGATTCAAATCACTCGAGCTCGAAGCTGAGTGCAGATATAATCCCAGTATCATACTACAAAATAAAATCAGAAAGAATCGCCAAAACAAAAGATTTAAGGTCAAAGAGAAAGATTCAAGAATCAGTTTTTCCTGCGAACTACCCACGGCTAAAACAGAAATAAGGCATATCAAGCAATGTGCTGAATTACCTCTCCCTTTCATCTCCCTCTCCCAGGAATTTAAATTAGAAACTCAAGTCTATAGCATGTAACTAACACCTTAGCTTTAGCGGCGGCGAGGGTAGAAGCAACGGGAGAGATAAACTGAGAGATGAGAATAGTTTTGGTATTAACGATTAAAGGTTTTTGGAATTGCCGATTGCAAAAGGCTATATTAGCAACGGGTATCGCAAACAGCTTGCGAATATAATTACAACTCACTTCTGACACAAAATAAAGTCATCTCAAAAATATTATATCCAGACGCAACTTTTCTCAGCTTATACAAAAGGCGATCAATGGCGGCGCAATTCGGATGGTATTATATTAATCTTGATATTTTAAGTCATTCACATTCGTCCTCAGGTAGTGGAGTAATGGCTATGTCCTCTTCTCATCACAGAATATGCAGCGCGAAATATCGCACCTCAAAGAAGGAATATGATTAGGTATTCAAGCACTTCAACCGCTGAGAGTCTGCCACAGCACCCAGCCTTATTAACTAACAGCACTACCCTTTATTCTAAGCCGGAAGCAACAGACATGTCTGATGTGGTATTTGAACCGACAACCTTGGATTTCCCAAGGCGTTACCGACCTTTCAACTGCAACCAATAGCATCTTTCTTAAAGTACTCGTTTTGAGTGCAGGATCATAAATCATGGCGAGAAAATGATAAATAAACTTCGAAATATTAGGGCAGAAACTTGACAAGGATGGTTAAATATGAATATAAAATGTGGATATGATCATCACTTTTTACTTTACTTCCCGTCACGACAAAACCAATTTTTCAGCAACCGAGATTTAAGATACTTTAATCGGCCATTTTCAAGTCTAACGGAATTTGGATTTGAATTTAAAAAATACGTTAATCCTGCTGAGATAAAGTTATCTCTTTCATTCTATAAAATATTTCAATGTAAACAAAACATATTAATTTGCAAGTATCAGCAAAGTAGGGACGGCGCCACAGCAATAAGAAAAAATGCTTGGAGCATCAGTTTGCATTTCGAGGGCAATATATACCGTTGGCATCAGTCATTCTGCACAAGATTAATGATCCCATCAGTCTCCGCCTTAGCGGCCCGGCGATCGATAGAGCTTATCGTCCGCCGAGGAGTTTGAATCTCTTATCATCGACTGCGGGCCACCAATACCTCGACTACCGACTCAAGCACTTAACATTTTTATTACAATCGGAATTAAATTTTTAGGGAACGCTGCGTGTCACCACGGTCAAACATTTTGAGTTATCATTAACGGGCATTCTCTCAGCTACGGTATATTTTGAAAGAGTACTCCTACCATGCTTTATTTCTCTTCCATTTTCCTCACATTTCCCATTCCGCATACTAATTCTTTTTTTTAGATTAGTATCTCTATCTTTTTTTCATTCCATCAAAAATTCCAATTACATTTCTCCCTCTTCTTTGCTTTCCTATACTCACACCTTCTACAAGAACCTTTTGAATCCTGTTTCCCCCTTTCATTTGTTCCATCTGTCTACTCTGCCTCACATTATATTTCTCCCTACTTCCCTTCCTTCTTCAGCAGCGTTTATTTCTCATTTCATCGGCTGCAACAAGGTGACTGACCGCAACTTGATATTAAGTAATTGTGTCAAATTAAAAGCACTATCGGGAAGACGACGGAAAATTACTATAATTAAGAAGTGACGTAGTACCTACAGTCCCCGTCGGCTAGCCTTATGGTCGTTCAAAAGCAGAAATTTCACAGAGAAAAAAATCATTCGCCCAACCAGGATTCGAACCCCGACCCCCTGATTGTCGGCCAGGTACTCTCCCACTTAAGCCACCAAGTCGTCCTCTTCCACGGTGGAAATTGTTCATTCAATTGGAACGCCGTTAGGGTTCACGAGGCTAGTACGTGAGCTCTGACTTCGTTGGTCGTTGGTTCGAGTTTTGCCCGAGTGGATTCTTTACAAACTGGGAAATAGACGTGCATCTCCTACTCGGAGCTCAGGTTTTGTGTATTCTATTTTTTTTAAACTAGATTTATTTCCCATGACCATTACAACTGGCTGAAAAAATTATGAAATTCAAAATCAAATATTGAAAAGAACCTCCTGATTAATAAAGTGCATCCAATACGTTTGAAATCACATTTTACTCCAGCAATTTATTTAGTAAAGAAGTGAATTATATGATTTTTTGGCTGCATACTACCATTTATCTATACCTTTTTTCTAAATAGTGGAATTAAAGGTGCTAAGAGCCTTAAAAAGAAATCATTAAAATGATTTGAGGGTGAGGACAAAAGAAAAGGCAGGATAGATCATCTTTCAAACTGGTCGACGACTTCAGATTGTGGCTATTTAACTGGGAGGTATCCCACGCTCTTTCCTCAAAAGCGTGTAGATGCAGAGGCATTGAATGCAGTTATATATTCTTCCTTCTATAGGTATGTGGTCCTCTAAACCCTACACGATGGTGAACTTTCCTGATGGAGACTGTTCATGCGTGTCATCCCATTCTGGGAAGCAAAAATTGTCAATCATTATTTTGAATTGTTTTTTAAGCTAAGTCAAATTTGATTTCTATTCTTTAATAACAATTTTCCCCTATAATAAAAATGAGCCAATGAAAATTAAGTCCTAAAATAGAAGGCATGACCTTTCGAGAAGCGTGATGCGGGAGAGGAGATAAGGAGAGGATCTGCGCAGGCGCGCTATAACACTCGGAAGGAAATGGCGAACAAGGATTTCTACAAACCGCCGCGCACACAACACGCATCTCCAACGAGAGTTTAGTTCTCTGCCAGCAGGCGGACACTTGGCCTAATTCACAAGCCCTGCTGTCCCGGACTGCCCTCATCGTCATACTTACATGGCGAGGGGCAGAGGACTGCCATGAATGAAAACAAAAGCCCAGGTGCAGATAAAGCACACTTACCCATGGGATCTCGTTCTGTGGAGGTCATATTTGGAGAGCGGAATGACCCTGAAGATCAGCTGTGTCTTGACCGCCACTATTCTCCAACGGCTGGTTCGCAGACAAGCTATTGAGAGGTCAGGTTGGTGTATCAGCTAGAGCACTCTCACCGTGAGGGCCCAGGCTCGAATCCTGGAAGAAGAAAATGTTTTTCATTAGTAGCCCTATTTTAATTCTTTGAGGAGAGCATTCGACTGTTGTACTCCGTCCGTCAGATAGGACGTTAAGCAGTGGTCCCCTTGGCGCCTTTTCCTTAAGAGAAGGCTATTGCCTACGCCGGGTTTCTCCCCACTCTTCCACCTATCTCTTCAAATCCCATCCTTGTATCTTTCCTCCATCGCATAACGTAGACGATAAGGTGTTTGCAGAAGTTTGTTCAATTAAGACGGTTCTTTCCGTGACACTGAGAAACTGACTGAATCTATTATAACCAATTCATGCAGTGTTATTTAAGGTATGGACTAAGATGAAATGATATGCTTGGCTTTCTTTTGTGTGGCACTGATAGATTATTGTTTTTAGGTTACCTAAGAAAATCAATAACAACCGAAGGAAGCAATAACTTAATGAGATGGATTGGGCATTTAAAACCATCCTCTCCTACGCCAAATATTTCTCTTCTATTTCCATATCAGCCAATGATACATCACAACAAAGGGTCGTTCACAGCTTAGTCAATACAAGATGGCTCAAATAAAGCTAGTCACTATTCAATTCTCCTTATATTAAAAATGTACGCCATACTTTATATCGCCAAAGAAATGTAAACTGAACTAGTTTGCCGCTTATGCCTCTCATATTCATTTAAGTTGTCTAAATATTCGTGTAGATAAACTAGCTATCATTTCCCGATCAACTCTACCACTCATACTTGTGCATAAGCGATGCAAATTGCATTCAAGTCAAGGCCTCCTAACATCCGTAGCCAATCTATGAGCCAATTGCAATGTCACTCTTGACACCGGTGCAGAAATCCGATTTATATCGGACGTTAATCCGAATTGGCTGTCTCGCCCATGCAAAAGTCTCAGATCAAATACTCCTGAGATCAAACGCTAAAATGGAGATGCAAGGCAAATTATTGGGAGTGTATGAATATAAAATAATTTTAATGCTTACCAGGTATATTTCCCTGTTGTTTTCTTTCTTTGTAAATAGTTCCACTACAACTTCCAAATCATTTTAGAAGAGGAAATAATTGATTTGTATTGATGATAAGTTTTTCGAGATTTTTAACTGATATGTATTATATTTTACGGAAATAAGCCTAGGTGCTGCACCTGATGCAGAATATTTCACCACAATTACCGTAAAATCTCAAAAACGGAGGAAATTCGTACTTAGCTGTTACCAATGATATGGAGGGTCTTCAGTTGATATGTTGAGCAGAACGTGTACGATAGTGATTCCTTGATGAATTATGAAGATTGAATGGATCGAGCAAGTAGCGAGAGAAAGTCTCAAGAAGAGTGGGTGAAAAGAGAAGTCTGCTGAATACCCTAAGAAGAAGACGGGACAACTTAATCGGTCATATCATGACCCATGATGGCCTGATGAGGACAATCATTCAAGGACGAGTGGATGGGAAGAACGGCAAAGGAAGACCTCATTTGAGACTTACAGAACAAGTGACGAAGGATGTGAAAGAAAAGAACAACAAAGGTAAACAAAGCCAACTTCAATAGCATGTTATTATAAGCATGAAAAATGTAGAGCAGTCAGATTAAATGCACTGTTTATATCCAAGGGACTTTGGAATTTATTAATAAAGATTAACCTTCATGAATTTTTATTCAATTCAAAAACTTTTAATGATGTGTGCTGATAAGGTTAGGTGCCGAGGAAAAAGAACAAGAGTATCTGAAATATTAAATGAGATTGGCAACAATGGGAACCCTTGGTGGACGGAAAGTGGAGATGATTAAGCACACGGAGCGAGTATTTAATGGTACATCGCTCAGGGCTGAGGAATGAGGGAGAAAAAAGCAATCTACCATTTTTCTGGGTAAATGCACTCTCGAGAATTTGAAGGGATAAGTTTTTTTAAGTCTCTCAAGGACATTTGTCATGCTCAAGGCCATCTCAGGAAACAATCTGGGAAGAAATCTGAAGAAGAAAATCCTGTGAAGAAAATGATAATAATTAACGATCATATACTGATAGATGGCATTAAGAAAAGTAGAAGATAAATTAACTCTGGATTTGAATAAGTAGAGCAAAGTAAACATCTGCTGAAAAATATACTTCCTACGCTGCTGATCCAGGCAAGACTACGACACGAAAATTCACGACAGCATATCCGACGACCTCATCTAACTTCATCGGGTCGGGCGAAAGCAGAATCCTTCTAGGTGACGTGCTGGAAGCCACCGGAGGAATTCTAAACCTAAAATCCTAAATTTTCAGCATGAAAACACATATTGGAGTGCTTTATGCACAAAATGGTATCACGAATTTTTCTTAATTTTTCTCACACTGACAGCCAGAAACGTGAAGATAAATCGGTTACGTGAAGGGATTTATGTCGTCCACGTTGCTTGACACTAATAGGTAGTTTGCGGTTTGATCGACAACTTGAATCTTCATTGAATAGGACAAAGAACAAAATGCAGAGCACATCGTATTGAAATATTTTTCGTGACTGTGTTCCACTTCAAGTTCTTCGCCCGTGATATTTCCGCGAATAAATCGATTCTGAAATGAATTAGGTATGCATGCGCATACGCCACTTTTAATGAATGAAAGCGATTGTTTCCGTTTTCCAGTCAATGGATACATAGCTGGCTTCTATCATAAGTAAATGTTTTGATCAAGTATTTTTCATGGACGTTAATTCTTCTCTTTCACTCTGATTCATATAACAAAATAGTACGAGGGAATTGTGACGAGAAGACAAAAGTTACTTTAGCCCAGTCAAGCCCCACCTAAAATATTCGAGCCAGTGTATGGGATTCGAATTAATTGGGTTTGATCAGAGAACTCAGTAATGTGCAGCGTTGGGCAGCCAGGTTTGTAAAAAGGTGTTTCGATAGGTTTAGCAATGTATCGAAATGCATATAATGATAGAATGATGAGTGAATGATGAAGATGTTAAATATATATTAAGAACCCCCGCATTGTTTGGTACTTCTTAGTTTCATGTAAATGTGTTTGGTTATCTTCACCCTCTACCACTCACTCTCGCAATATCTCGCAGAGTATTACGAAGATTTATATTTAGATGATTAAGCTAGCTAAGCAGAAGATTAAGATTTAAATATTATCGTAAAATTCATAAAATAGTCTTTTGGAGGATAATAAATTACACGGAAATAAGGAAAGGTTAAAGGAACCTTGTTCTTTCAGGCTTCCCAAGTAACGCCCAAAACCATATTTTTGTACAAATCATCGATTTCCTCGGTTCCTGTCCTCCATTACTCCATAAATCTCCTTCTGTTTGCCCTTCACACCGATATACCCCTCATCCATCCAGTCTATTCAAACACCACTGTAGCTTCCCATCTACTCCAAACCGCCATCAATCACCCGCGACAACATTGCCGTCGCGATCACCCCTCGCGAACTCTGGAAACAGAGGAGTCATTCTCTTCACGAGTGAAAGAACCTCCACATCTTCGCCAACAGAGTCGGAATTGCAGATGCTAGCGCAAGGCAAAAAAACGGAATCAATAAGGTGCCACTCAAGACCTCGCTTGGCATTCACCGGAAGTGACATGACAACCACTCACACACTGCACGAATTTAAGGGGAATGTGGAACCCTTAAGAGCTGAGATTTCTAATTTGGGTCCACTTTTATCCTTGCAGGGAATAGCGATCAAACACCAATTTGGTTTCGAAATATTAATGAATCCATGCAGCAATATTACTTCAGAATAAAAAATCAAATAAAGTTTCTGACAAGTGTACAACCGAGCCTCCATGAACACCACTAACGCTGACTCCAGAGTATGACGACCTCAAAAGGTGAGTTGCCCATGCTTCATTGGTCGTAAAAGTGGGTAAAAATTTGTTGGCATCATATCTGAGCATTTTACTTTCTTTGAGAAAGCGCAAATTGTAATAACTTAATATGTAATATCAAACAATAAGTAGCAGAAATTAAATCCATTGAACATGCTACAAGCATTTTCGCGGGCACATATCAGTTGCAGTTGCAGAAAGGTTAAGAGCATATAGATATGCGACAACCGAAACGGATTCATAAGTGTATTTGTGATTCGAAATTTTCCTAATACACATTAATCATCTTTGAACAAGGTAGCTCTCGCGGAAACAACGATTTTTCAGTCCCAACTCGGTATTCACTTTAGTGCTGAAAGAATTACTCGCTCCGTTGTATGGGACGTTAAACTGCGGGCCCGTAGGCGCCTTCAGCTAAGGGCCAGCCGACGCCGGCTGTCTCTCAACCCTGTTTCCCATTCCCTATAAATCCTTTTAATACCCCATCGAACACGAACCCTTAATGGTGCAAACACTCTTAGTGTCGATCAACTTCCGCAAATGACTTCTACCGCTGTGAAGCTCACGGAATGGATGGGATTTATTCTCGCCTTTAAAAAGCAAATAGCTCTCAATTCCCTATAAAATGTCTATCTTGAAGTTCGCAGATGTTTTTGCATACGTTACTAGCAGGTCCAATATCGAAGTCAGAAACTAGTGAGATTTGGTCCACGGTAAATCCGGCGTACAACAAATCTCAGCTTCATAACATAAAATTCGCGCCAGCCCTGACAACCTTTCAGCCGTCAGTTGAAATTTCATTTCCTGATATTAACTGTGTAACATGAAATCAGCATAAGGTAGCTGCCATTTCCCTGTACTTCTGAAGAGTATTGTCTTCAATGAGAACAACTGATACGTGTGGGCTGGTTCCTACTGATATAATCCTATACAATGCTAAGGGCATAAATATCAGAGCATAAACTGTTCGGTGACGAAATGCTTTGAATTGAGCTGAAAGCTAAATAATGCACACACTTCATATTTGTTGTTTATCCTTCCGAATAAATGAAAACATCACATTTTCCCTTGCTATTTTCATTGTAAACCACCTCTCATGCACCATGTTAATTTTATGGTAAACAATCTCTCAAACACATGATCCCTTGTCAAAACATCGTTTCAAACACTGCTCTTTATATTTTGCGCATCACATCTGACTATACTAACATGCTATCACTCCCATCAGTCACATTATGCTTATCGGTACTCTCTTATTGTCTAAACGATAGTCAGAGTGGACCCTATATCTACACCTCCATAATACCCTGCAAGCCTCCATAAAGGTGTGTGTCATTGGAGATAATAGCGCATTTCGAAAAAGTTCGAGTCCACAAATGCATTTTCGCCGAATCTTCGTTAATATGGTAAATGAATTTATGACAACGAAAATTATGAAAATTGAGCAACGACCGCTTTTATGATCGCTTCCAAAAATAACAACGCGAAAAAGGACAAAACGACAGTCAGAGAGAGGGATTGACTAAACAAACTTATCTTCATCGCGCAGCAATGCACTAAGAGTGTCTTTCTTGCGGCGTGTGAAGCTACTTGGAAACTTCAATTGCTACGATGCTATGAAAGACAAAAGCACTCCGCAACTGGAATCACAAAGGAAGATGCTGCCAAGTCGTTGCACGAATGCATTCAGGCGGTATGCATACCTATTCCTTCATTAGATGAAATGCAGCATTTTACCTTCATTCTCACGTTTAAGGTAAAATAAACACAAAACCTTGACGAGAGAAGATTTTCATGATATAGCCTTTTGATGAAGGCATTTCCAGCAATGAAGTTGTTCATAAATGAGAAGGGTATTTACTCTTCACGTGCGATATATATTTTGCTCAAACTTTGAACACAAATCTAGCTGAAAACAGAAATAGTATTACCAGTTACATAGTTAAAGGAATATATTGCTTGAAAGATAAAATCAATCTTCCGAAAAAAAATTATATTTAGTTCTAATTATGGCAGCTGTGACATGAGAATTAAATGTGAGAAATTAAGTAAAATTCACAGGTGTTTGTTCATTACTCAAGATCAAAAACTATAGCCAAGGAGTAAACTTTGAGTTTCGCGTTCATCCTGAGAGGAGAAAAGTTCCAATTCGAGTTTTGCTTCTTCTCACGGGAGCGAATTTGCATTCCCTAACTCCGAGCTCACTCATTAAACTCACTCGTAACCAAGAAATCTAATCTCATCCCTCCTCTGCGAGGATGCAGTGGAGGGTTTTTCGGGGAGGCGCCAGTGGGAGGCGCTAAACCCCATCGAGGGCGTGGTGTCTCTAGGTGTGACCTAAGCCCTTGCGAACGGAAGTGACGTCACGCGGCGGGAAGTGGCGTTGCTCCCTCCTCATTCCATCCATCACCCCTCTCTCCGCCACCCACCCCGGATGCCGGAAGTGCACCACTGCGCCCCTACACATACACAACTGACGTTGCCATGGCAATCGATCGACTCTCGGGCAAGCGTGTGTAACGCGAAGCAAATAATGGAGCCAGAGAAAAAAAATGAAGGGGGGAGAGCGGTTGGTAGGGAGAAGGTGCGGGCAATCAAATCGGGGCTGGAGGTAAGGCTCCCAAATGAGCGCCGATTCCTAGCTCTCCGTCTGTCTGAACGTTTGTGCAATCATCCTGATCACCCTTTCCGAAACCCATGCATGGGAATTACAATTACTGTTGCTGTTTAGTTATCCTGCATTATTTCAACGGACAAATGAGCTCAATATTTTGTGTTCATGTTACAATTAAATCCCTTTCCCCACCCATTTATCACAAAGTTTCTGAATCAGAAGTAGCACTCCAGCAGAAAACCCACGCGGATCCGTGCCAAAGCGGCATTTAATTGGCCAAGGGTTCACGCTGGTGTCTAAGTGAAGCCCCATCAATCACGCCTTTACCCTTCTGCCTGTTTTAATGTCATTTCAATATCAATCCAAATTAGAAGTAGGGGCCTCCGAGTTTGTTTTTATGAAAATAAAGCTAAAAGCAAAACTGAAGAAGAGATAATGAAGCTGGCTGTATCACCGATGCTCGGAAAGAGAGGAAAAAGTGCTGAGGTTTTTATTTCAGGTCCTCATATTCTAAGGACACCGATTGCAAAAGGTGAAGTTACTGTAAAAAAAGAGACTGAAGTATCAACTGTAAATCGAAGGGAAGCAGAAATAGGCCGATTTTTACGACATATTAGAGCCAAAGAAGAAATTATTGCACTTTGAATGATGAAAAATTAAATTTGAGCCTACATCGATGTTTACCTACAATTGCCACATGACATATGGTCCGGGTCTTTAAAGGATTTAAGGTAGTTTTCCCGGACTTTACTCGTAGATGCACAGGGCATTTTACAAGAAAGCTAACGGCAAACCGTTCCTAAGAAGCGGACGGAATAAATTATGATGACAGATAAACATACAATCCAACATTCTACTACGCCAACTAATGGCTAAATTCGGGAGACGCATGCGACATGATTAATGCTTACCACATGTGGTATTTCTATGTCATTTTTAAAGGAAAACAATGAGTGAAAGCTTAAATAGAGCCGATGGAAGCCCCGTGGTGCGGAAGAGTGTGCCATGATGCGGCGCCGAATGGCGGAGTGGGTGCAGGAAGCAAACGCAGATGGTGGGGCATTCGCGAGACCCGCATACGGTCGCCTCGACATCATTTTACGGCGAGAGCGCTGAATAGATCCAAACCCGCTTTGGCGATACAATAATGGCTCGGGAGTAGTTGGGAGAAATAGCGACTGAAGAGGCAGGGCCGGCCAATTAATGACCGAGAAATAAGGATTGCGGCGAGGCGGGTAGAATAGTTCCCCGAGCGGGATATGAGCATTAATCCGCATGATTGAAAAACTATGCTCGGGACTAATCTCGTCGAAAGTGGTCGGAAAACAAATGTCTGGACGGCGCGCTCTCATCACTGAGCAGCGCAAAGTCGAACAGCACGGCGGCGGCCTGATAACCCACTTTCGAGGGTCCCAAAGAATAACAGCGGGCTTCCCGTCGAGATTCTTGCATTAAGGCGAGATTACAGGTTTCATGTCTACTACTATTATTATTATTGGCGATCCACGGGTTAGGGTATGTTTAGATCGACGTTTTCCAAACTGCGCTCCGCGGAGCCATTGGGGTTCCGTTAGTGATTCTCTGGGGCTCAGTCCGCGGAAGTTATGAAAACGATAAAAATTAAATTTCTGATTTCATCAAGCGGTATTCACGAAACTACTTTCATCAAGCGAAAACTATTTTCTAAGATATTATTTTGGATTCTTCTCGAGTGATGAAACCAATAATAATAGATATATCTACCCCGGGGCGGAGGGGCCCGGACCGCTGTACGCCCTGTGGGGACCGGTTTTAGTGACTCTACCTCCCCCCTTCTGTAAAAATTTGTGTTGTGCGTTAAACACGTGTTTCAGGTTTTTAAGGGCAAAAAGTTTGCAAATACATAATATATAAACGACATAAAAACTTTCGCTGCGATATGCGTCCCGGCCCGCCGGGCCCTTCGGACCCTAGCCCGAAACCTAGTGCGTGGCCAGGGAGCCTGAGCCACAACCCGGGCGGGAATCCCCGCCTTCCCGCCCTTGCCACGCAGCCCCTGTATCTACCCGTCTCTGGGACCATCTTGATCTTTCTTTCTTGCCAAGTACAACTTACTGGAAGATTCTCGGAATTTCTTGTATGCTTTAATCAATAATAACCTCTCCAGTTATTTTTCACTTTTTTGTCCCGTACATACCTTATTATTCATAGGTCTCTATGCGTATCGTGTGTATTATGTCTCAGAGAACATAAACAGGCAGAACTCAATACATATCCTGGAGCTCCACGTAGTACTTTTGCTTAAAATAGGGCTCTGTGGCTGAAAAATTTGGGAACCGCTGGTTTAGATAGACAATAAACTCTTCCCATGAACCCTATTTTTATAAGATATACTTATTTAGCTTCACACACTTCTTACTACCCACTATCCAAACTACCCTTTCTTTTTCTCCTCTTCCCTGTTTACCAAACATTCCACTCTCTATCACGTCCTTCAACACGCCCTTTGCTACCTGTCCCATATACTTATATACTTCCTCTGCTTTCTCCTAATTTCTCCTATCGTTTATGTCCATCTCCATCAATTTTTCGTTCATCTTTCCATCAACCCACATTGCTTCCTTTACACCCACATCCCGAAAGATTATCTAATCCTCTTTTATCAATCACCATCTTTTGGTTTCGGATGTTGGTAAGATTCATATCAGACTTTTCACCAATCTTCCCCGTCAATTTCCGCTCAAAGACACTCCCATTAGTCCTCTTCTACGAGTAAAATCCTCCTTCACCAACTCGATTCTACTTCTAAATTTGCTACTGCCATTGCCCTCTTCATCCAACATACTATCTGGGAAGCTAAATTGCTCCATCTACTTCCAATAAACTTCAGACAATACAGTGGCCTCTTCAGAGTACTTTTTTAATGAGGAGGAAGATTCATTTTCATTCTGGGTTCAATTATGACGCCAGAACGGAGGACTATCGGTGAGATTGGGTTGATACAGTGGTTAGAGTACTGGCTTCCTACCCCGAGGGCCCATTTTTGAATCCCGACAGTGGCAGATGTTATTCATTGGTAAGCCGACCCATACTTGAGTTATTTGTTGAGAAAATTCGAGTTCATTACTCATTCAGTTGGATTGGCCGCTAATCCGCGGTCCCCTTGGCCCTTTTTTTAAGACCAGGCTAATGGAAGGCGGTAGCTCTCCACCCTTCCTCCTTACCCTTCCATTTCCATCCTTGTACAACCTTCCTTCCCGGCCTGAATGGCCTGTGAGCGGGTAGAGATTTGAAAAATACAGATAGAATAGTGAGGGTATGGCTATTTCCATTATGTGGATTCCTGGACAGGTTGTATTATCTGACAACGAAAACGTCATCTCTGCAGGCAGAGATGCCCTGACAAATCGAAATGTATACTCCTCGCTGGCAACCGCGGAAAACCTCCGTTCTTCGTTACGGGGCGTAGCCCTTAGGAAGCACAGTAAAATTAAGACGGGAATGAACTCTGAGCAATAAAGCCTGAGATATCAACGTGGCCAGTGTCCGTCAGAGGGAATCGCAAGGAGGAAGTAACAATTACACGGCTGAGAATAAGGCACAGTACCCTAAACCCTTCATATTTCTTCTCTGAAGAGAAGATTCAGCCATGGTTCCATGACTGAAGGAGTTCATATCACTGGGAGACATCTCCTGATGGAGATTCTCACATACCAGAATCTATATGAAAACATGAATATCTACGGTAACCTAGGCTAAATCCTCTTGGCGATAATGAAGACACTATCAGTAAAATATTACAATTCCCAAGGTATCATGATCATCGCTAGTCAGCAATCATGAGATTGGTTTGATACAGCTCTCCACAGAATTCTTCTATCAGCCCCTTCCATTCTCCCTCTCAACTTATAACTTCTTCGTTAGTCACTCCATCAATGTATTTTCTCTTCGTCACTCTTCTGTAGCACCACATTTCGATGCTTCCACCCTTGACTTCTCCGCTGCTGTCATCGTCCATGCCTCACTGCAATATAAAACCGTGCTCTAGATATATGTTCAGATGAATTGTTCCCTTATTTCTACGCTTGTATTTCCACCTGTAAGTAGATTCTTCTTTTGGTAGAATGCCCCCTTCACTTGGGCTTTTCTATTGGCTATTTCTTTCTTGCTTCGTCCATCGCTGGTTACTCGGCTTCCCAGGTTGCAGCATCTTTCACTTCCACAAATTTTTGTTTCCTATTTGCGCATTGCTTTTGGCCTCTTCTCTTCTGCTGCATACCAATACCTTAGTTTTCTTCTTGCTGGTCTTTAGCTGATATCTGGACATTGTCCTTTACATGACTACTAGAATCTTCTTCAAATCCCTCTCTGCCTATGCTATGGCTGCTATGTCTTTGGAGAATTGCAGCATATCAATCTTTACCCCGTGATTACTTTGAGCCTCCTTCAAGTGTTCTACTTGCCATATGTTCTTCACTGATAATGGCCAACTCATTATAGTTAATATTTATTTTTTCATCAATTGGCCTTCCGTTCAATACATGACATAAAAAAATACTTCATATTTGTCTACATCTATTGATTATGCACTTAGGTGTGTGGCAGGGGGCTAACCCCCAAAACATTCATTTGCTAATAGGTTTAAAATTATGAGAACCATAGTATATCGTATACCTAAAACTGACGCGTGCAACTAAAGGTTTGGAAGATTCAAAGGAATTCTATATTCACTTATGGTTCCAGTATTTATTTACATTCTCAATGACATTAATTACATCCTGGAAGTCACTGATGAATTTGATATGAAGAGCTGTAAGAATAAGGTAAATATGAATAATTATGCGGGGGCAGTATGGAGAGGTGCTTTCAGATGGTGATGGAGTTGATGGCTATTATCGATTATGATAAGCAGCCTAATATACTCTCCGATCACCGTTTGATGGTCACGAATCGATTCACGCTCTGCTTCGTCGGTGGCAGCAGTCGAAGTGTCAGACGAGGGTGGGGGAGAGGAGGGGGAGGCCAAGGAGGGCTTCCCCGCAATCCCATCAGGCAGTGCGAGGGGAGGCGCTAAACCCTCTCTATTCAGGCTGCCCATGATACGGGAGTGTAACAAATTTACGATACTCTCTGGAACCCTTACGCACACAAGTAAAATATATATGGCGAAGCTCCCTACCCAGGGAAAGTGGGTAATGAGTCCGTCCGCGCTCGAATTTTAGACTGGTTTTCACTAAAACGATGTTAGACCAATAGTGAGTGCTCTTATGATGATTTCTGAAAGATGTCGTTACGATTATAAGGAAATTACGAATGCCATGTCTTACATAGTATAGGTATATCATTATTCTTCATGGTAACGAATTAAATAAAAATATAAACTTTTAGTCTATTCCTCACTTTTTTAATAACCGACCTAGGTTTCGACAAATTTTTGTCATTCTCAAGGTACCTTGTATCTGAGCAACAGCCTTATATATCCACCAGGTCATTGGGGGGGGAGGAAAAAAGAAGCAGAAAAGAGGGGGATAAGTGGAGATTTGGGAAATGGGAGTTTGGGAATTGGGAGGCTAAAAGTTTTTATTTTATTTGTTACCGTGAATAGTGTAACTAAATTCCACAAAGAGACGCCTTCAGTCCTATCTGATACATCATTATTATACGGAAAATTGCGAAAAATGTTGGAGAGGCATAACACTGTGAATGGACATGTATAACCTTACATAAATAAAACTGTCGCTTCCTACAATGTGATGACTACGTAGATGTCTCCTTTAAGTAAGAGCGGACAAAATGACAATGATTTTGATAGTAGTGGAATACATAAGTGGCCGTGTAGATGTTTTAAGCAAATGGGAAAGAGAAAGAACCTTTATTGAGTTGGCTAATCTGGAAAGTACGTGAAAGTGGAAATGAAAACGCGATGGATGAGATGTGTAGCAAATAATGGAAGATAAAAAAACAAGCCACGCTAACCGTATCGCTAACACTAATCCGTAGAGGAATGGAGAGGAGTGCGAACCAACCTAAAACCATCTCAGGATTGGTGATAACCGATGATGATAAGGAGGCGGAATTTAAGAAAGGATCAAGGAGTCAATATACAAGCGTAAGCAAAGGGAATAAAGGAATAGTGCTGGTATCACATCTATCCACACCTACCTTTAAATCGATTTAACACGCTCAGTTGAAAAAACTTTAGTGCCTGGTATGATCGCAGGGGTAGCGTTTTCCCCATGGCCTCTACCGATCCCAGCTACGCTAGCGGCAATTCCGGATATTCGACCCAGGAGCCCAAGATTCGGGACGACGCATAATAGAGCTAAGGTCCTTAAAGTGCAATTTAAGGACCTTGTTATGGAGCTACATCAGGGATTGGAAAACTTTTTAGACGAAAGTGTCAAAACCCATCCCTCCCAAATGTTTAAAAATTATTCACGAGCCATAAGTTGTAGATGATGAGCATTTATGAAGTCCCTAAGAAAGAGTACATCTCATAAGAGTAGAGGTGCTTTAAGTCACCTAATACCGGGAGGATAGGTGTCAGATTTGGATTGAAAGGGAAAGGAGGAATGATGGAGGGAAACTCGGCGTCGGCAACAGTCTTCTCTTAACGACAGTTGCAAGGAGATCACGTCTCATTCGACGGACGGAACAT
This sequence comes from Platycnemis pennipes, assembly GCA_933228895.1. Taxonomy (NCBI): domain Eukaryota; kingdom Metazoa; phylum Arthropoda; class Insecta; order Odonata; family Platycnemididae; genus Platycnemis; species Platycnemis pennipes. Next base: position 18,420,317 of record OW121856.1, read on the forward strand.
ATCTCTCGAAAAGCTACCCACGTGATATTCAATTACGGATTCCCAAAAAATATCTCCGGTGCTTTGAAACCAGATTTTTAGGGCGGGAAGCCGGTGGTATTACAAAGAGTGGAGCTGTATTCGTTTTCCACAAAAGGCCCTTTCGTGTTCCTCTAAAGCCCACGGTGTAGGGATTAAGAGGACAAAGGAGTTGCTATTGGAAGCTGGAACGAGGATGGATTGGGAAAAAAATACTTTAAACTTTTGTTTATCTTCCATTTACTTACTCCATCGAACGGAAGAAAAACCATGATTGCAACTCGCAGCGATTTATTGAAGCGATCAAAATACCACCTCGACGGAAGAAGCACGTTTGGCACCATCTATTGATGTTGCATTTGTTTGTCCTCGTTCCGTGGAGCTAAACCCTCCCCATGATCAAGAGGGGAGGGATAGGGGAATGGAAACGAGTCGCGATTATGACTGCGGGGTGAAAAGACGATATCCGTTATTCCTTAGCAGTGACGTCACTTCATTCCACAGTTCCATTGTGAAGCACACAATCAGCGGTGCATTGCATCCGGCTGATAGTTATGGGCCAGCGATGGAATGGGAGAAAAGGAGAGAGAGAAAAGTGAAGAAATATTTCCAGTAAGGCGATAAAAAATAGAAGAGAAAAAATAAGAGTAGCAGTCAATACTCTCTGAATATCTTAGAGCACGAACCATAAATTGAGCACAGAAAAAGATGTGTTAATTCAAAATAGAGGCATATTTGCCCGAAACAGGACTCAAAGGACCCTGAGTGAAGGCTAATAAAGGTTTAAAACATTAAAATAAAATTACAGTGAATTCCGTGAGCAGAAATTTGAGCATTCTGTGATATGACCGCACCTGGAAAAAAAATTCAAAGATCGCGAACTAGCAGTGAAAACTTAAACGGAGTTACCCGCAGGAATTGCACGATAGCAATATATTCCACAGAGAAAAAAACCATTCACCTTGGAAGAGGACGTCTAGGTAGCTCAACTGGTAGAGCACCTGGCCGGAAATTGGGGAGTCCGGGTTCGAGTCCCGATCAAGGTGAATGATTTTTGTCTGTGTGGAATATATAGTTACTGTACCTGGAAAGTATTTAGAAGAAATATATGAAAGCATGGGACTTACTTTATTGCAACTGTATTACTAAGATGATGAAGAGGACTTTTTGAGGTTCAACAAATAAATTTATGTTTTTTAACCGAAATTTTCACCACCTCTCCTTTTATACGTCTCCTCACGACACAGAAGAAGAAGCAAAGGAACCAAACAGTGACCTACGCATGTGACTGGGCTCGATATCGTTACATGTTCGAACACAGGGTCAGCGGATTGGAATCCCATCACACTGAGAAACCGCGAGAGCGAGCACCGACCTCTAATCAGACTAGTTCGCTTATCTTTATCTGGTACACGTCAGTTCGTCACAAATAAGTGAGACGCTGGACACATTTTCTGGAGATCCAGAATATGAAATAATAAAAGGAAAAAAATAATTGGAATGGCATATAAATACAATTTTTTCTTAAAAGTAGACGTGAATACAATGCTAATTGTTCGATCGCTTTATGTTTCATGCATTTTGCATTTTCTAGGAAAGTCAAAACAGTAATTTCTCTCCCTTCTTCGAAACAAAAATGGGTGTTAAATTGTAAATATGAGTGTTTTTTTGCCGTAATGAAGCATTAAAACTGAATTCAGCTCATTGATACCCATTCCGTCACTGCAAGATGAATGGCACGTTTTATTAGACCAATCCTCATCCTCGGGGTCCATTTTCTGGACAACGTCCAGCGATACGAAAAATCCCTACCGGAACACAATAATACTGAGGCAAAATCACTTTCTCAACTCATCTCGGCAAAAAGGACCTGCAGTCGAGCCATATCCATATAAAGGGAGAGAAAGAGACCAGATTGATCAATACTTTAAAATATATGTTGAAATAATGAGTAAAGAAGCAAAATTTTCTTCATCCCATCATGCCTCACACATTAGGTCATATTTCTTCAAATACGAGGAAAGTCAAGACTTACGAATGGTAACAAGTTTCACTTCAATTACTTCTCACATTCTCCTTTTCCAAGCTAAGATAATTAAACTACTCCAACGTGTGAAATCCACACACCGGAATAGGGGGTCCTGTGGTTATAAAATGTGAAAGTGTGTGCACCAATTACAATTACCGGTACATAAACATACCGCTACCTTTGCATGTAGAATCTGTACACCAATTCGACTCACTATGGGGCTTTTAGGACGTAAGCAGTAGAAGCGAGACTGTGGTTGAGATTCTGAACACGACCCTTGGAGGCCGGTTGCGTAGCGAAAGGAATCGAGACAAGCAAGAGCTCTCCGTTTCTTGAGAAACTGTACGGTAAACGGGAGTCGTATCCTTGGCCCCTGACCGTGTTCTCAACAGTATGTCTACAAATTCATTTTACGTTTGTCAGAATTGACGTAGAGAGCCCGTTGAATTGATTTTTTTTTGCGGCAGAGATGACTTTAAATATGTCATCACAAAGAGCCAGAAATGGTAACGCTATCCAATTTGAATTCGTTTGTGCATTGATTTTTATCCATAAATGAGACTTTCCTTATGGTGGATTTCCTTAGGGGTTTTGCTCTTTTAAATACCTTTATCATGAAGATCAGGGAATGACTCTTGGCTATTACTACAAGAATACACTTCATTTCAGGACTGGTTAAGTAGCTGTTATTAGTATGGGAGGGGACCACTTGGTGAGTTATATGATAGAGATTATTCGATGAGGAATATACTGCAGTCGGTTTTGTTTAAAGAATAGCAGTATCCGAAATGCCGTCGAACGAGTCTCTTAATCAAGGTGGCAAGGTCTGCCGAGTGAAACGTTTTCCTCCTTAACAGCAACGGGCGTTTATGCTGAGAGTACCTCGTTACAGTTTTTATTTGTTTTTGCTGCTTGGAAGAGCTTGCTTAACAGTGCTAGAGCATATATTGAAATATTTACTCTTTCCATTAAACCACTGAGTGGTAGCCACATCGGATTGCTTCAGACTAATTATTAGGGAGACAAAATTGGTGTGGAATGAACTAGTCGTAGACCCACCCTTGTGCGTCCTGGCTGATTGGATACGTTTATTCTGCATTTATGTGCTAGCAGAACACTCCTCATTTTCCGGTGGCATCATCATCAGTCAACAATCCTGAAATTGGTTTGACGCAGCTCTCCATTGAGTTCTTTTATCGGCTAATCTCTTCGTATTTACGTATTTCTTCTCTTTCACATCCTTCATCACTTGTTTCATTTATTTCAAATGAGGCGTTCCTCTGCTGTTCTTCCCGTCCACTTGTCCTTCAACGATTGTCCTCATTAGGCTATCACATGTCATGATGTCGCCGATTAAGTTTCCCGTCTTCATCTTCGGGTATTCAGAAGACTTCTCTTTTCTCCCACTCTTCTTACGACTCCCTCATTACTTGGTCGATTTATTTAATCTTCATCATTCTTCTGTAGCACCATATTTGGAACACTACTAAACTTGACTTGTCCACTGCGTTCGTTCGTGGATATTCACTCCGGAAGACTTCTCTTTGATTTCATTGATGGCTCTCCCGATGTAAGCATTAAAAATTACGGGAGACAGTGCACAGCCTTGTCTCACTCCTTTCCTTATTCTTGCTTGTTCAAAGCTGGGTCCAGATTTAATCATAGCTACTTGGTTTTTATACTAACTGTGGATAATTCTTCAGCCATTATAGGACACTCCAATTCCTTTCAAAATTCCGGGGCTGGCGGAATTAGCGCGCAAAGAACGATCTTTCCCCCATATTGCCCTTCGCTCGTTCAGTCTCGTTGAGGTCACAGTCGGCACACTCAATTCGCGATATTCCTGGTTCTCTGAGTGCGGTCGATGATCATTAACCCCCTTCCGTTTCGCCATGCTTAATTACTAATTTTAAGTTCGTATTCCACGGCCGGGTTAATATCCACAATAGCTATCGGTCGGGACAAACGGAGGAGAGGGGTGTAATTGGAGGACGCGATTTCATCGACAATGGTGCGGATTAGCAAGGTAGGGCGGGACCCTTTCCGCAAACAAGTGATTCGCGACTTCCTGCTTAGCGCATGAGCCAATCGGGACTCTATTTACTATTGGGGTCGATGTGACTCTGTTTTTCTCTCTCATTTTTACACACATCAGCATAGATCCACATTCGTGATAATGCTGCAATCCTGCGGTGCTATCTTAGTATTCGATGGACATTTATGTCATGAAACGATATGTCAATGTGGAATTCCGTATTTACGCTTCTACGAAATTAATCATCCAAAAAATGAGGTGAGACATCTTTAATAAATGGATCTAATTACCTGCATTCGGTTGAAAATTCGAAAAAAATAAACCGGATGGTCGTAATTTGTTCTGTTATTGTTTGATTACATATGTGCAAATCATTTCTGAGATGCTTCCTTGAGTTCATTTCTGTTGATTCCATGGACCTTTCATAGTTATATGTGGAATTTATCATCCCGCTTATTTTCATAGAGAGTCGCTTGGGGCATGAACCTGTGCATTTTTGTGTAAATATCGCAGTACTGCTGTGACGTGGATGGACATGATTACGTAATATCGGAAGAATATAATTTATTGCAACGGAACAGTCACATTCAAGGAGGTGACGTGGAAGTCACGCCACCACTAATCATAAGCATGCTGTAGTCAGTAGTTTCGAAATTGTAATGGTAGCAAGACTTGTGTCCGTCACTGCTTGTGTTAGTACCCACCTGGAATAGTATCCTTGGAAAGCAGGCTATGAAATACTGCAGAATACGATACTGCAAAGGGTTACCTGATGCGGGAAAACGGGAAAATACACTGTCACAATAGTGGTTCACGAGCATTTCCATACAACCTTCTAGGTAATAGATATTTCCGGCATAGATCTGATGCATAGACCACCACAGGTGCCACAAGGAAGCTCATTGCCAACCCCGACCTGGATGTGTGAATTTCATCCGCCGTAGAGATTACTACGTACTCGGTGATGTTACCAATCAACAACCAGATAGACCTTTGGGTGAACAAGTACATTCTACAATGCTAGAGGCATATAAATCTAAGTAAATCTATACCGAGCATACCCTACAGCAAAACTGGAGAACCCACTCATCCATTATTAATTTTGTAATAAAAAATCAGATTGAAATTCATAAATATTTAGAATGAAATTATTCCGGTAGAATTAGCATTATTCTTAACACATGCATTTCAACGCGCCGATACCCGAGGGCCAAAAATGAATTAATATTTGCTTTCCAGATTTTGGAGAAATTCAACTTCCCTCCAACAAGGTCCGCTTATAGAGATATACAAGGATCGATATTGAATCTCATAAACTGACAGCGGTGCCAAAAAGAGCTATGATCCGTATGATATAATGAGTACCCATTAACCTTTCAACGCATCCAATATAATACCTGCGAGGGCAATGTTGCTGTATTTTATGATTGAAGGGTTTATAGTAGCTGAGACCAAAGTTTAACCACGAGTACAGTTGGGAATTCATTCGCTTATGTTAGTAACTGAGTACACTTACCATAATTTTAATATGTACTAAAAAATGACAATTCATCCCTTAATTAAGTCTCAGCTTCAATTTCGGGGAAAAACCTAATATTCTCAGCAAAGACCTGAATTTTTCGTAATTTCTCAAAGCCTGTAAGTCTTGCAATACAATACCTCCCAGAAATTATAGCACAACAAAGTTCTATCCTCTCCCAGTGTACTATATTACATGGAATGTACAGTAAAACACCGATTTTAATTTAAATTCCCATTCGCTTGTAACAAAGCACGCGGATGCAGTAAGATAACATTCAAGATACTACGTTTTATGTAAAAAGTTGAGAAATTATTTTTAAGCAAGGGTAATACTCTCATGAACCCGTGAGACCTCAACAACTGCTAGACGGAAAGAAAATGCTGGAAATAGCCCAAACGTCAATACTTTTGCCTCGACATCGACCTACACACGAGAATAGAGGATATTTTCTTTTATGTTCTGTGTCGACTTTGAAACGAGAGAGGAAAAAGGCAAAGGGAAGGAAGCCAATGGTTATATGTGTGTGTGGGAGAGAGAGAAAGAGGAAGGCTCGTTTCCCCCTCAGCGGATCGCGTGGCATTGAGTGGAAAAATGTTTCGCCCCAAACTACAGCATCGGAATCAGCGGACAAATTGACGTCAGAGCAGCGGACGGCCACTTCTCCGCCTTCCACTCGATAAGAGGTCACGTGCGGTGGATGAATCGAGATCCGATAACCCGCGATTAACATTCAGACGCCCGCGTCGCGATAGCGAAATGGCGATGCCTCCACGATAACCTCACACGCAGCAATGATTCAATCACTCATTATTTGTGGGAATATTAGCAGTGAAATTAAGGAGTACGAGAGAAGTATTTCAGCTTTAAATTTCCCGGAATACTCTCGCAAATCGAAGAAATATCCACAGTTACCAGCACATCTTTAAGTGCAAAGGGCTCTTAATTCCAGCAGTTATCACTAAGCCTAAGTTCCCACTCCATTCTAGCCGCTATGCTTGCTACTGCAAGAGATAATTTTTTCCAATAGGATGATGTGTAGTTAAGATCTCTAATAGGATCAGATATGATATCCAACTTAATGTTTTGATCTCAGAGTAATTTCAGCCTATTGTTAAATAACTGAAGGAAGAGCTATGGAAGTAAGAACTGAAAGAAGAAGCCATATTCACAGCTACACTCACTCGGAATCGTTTTAATGCATTCCTAAACTATGGATATATTAATTAATTTGCTTTACCTATTTAAAGTAAAATTCTCACATATAGTTTTCTCTTACGTACTTTCCATCAAGGGAACTTCATACTTGTACCCTCACTTATTGTGAGTAGGTACCATCTTTTCCTCTTTGAAAATGAAATAAACGAAATACGAGGGCAAACTTAAAAATAAGGTCTCCAATTTATTTTTTCATAGAAAATGAAATTTATTCATATTGTTGGATACATCGTTGGAAAGGTCATGGCTTCAGCTATTTTCGATGTAGTCAACCTGGCGGTCGATGACTTTTCTCATCCACACGATGAACCTTTGCATCCCGTCGTCATACCAGATTCCGTCCGCGTTGCGAATATAGGCGTTGACCTCCTATTGCACCTCGTCGTCCGTCGCGAACTTCATTCCTCCTAGGTGTTTCTTCAGGGCAAGGAACATGTGGAAATCACTGGGTGCGAGGTCGTGGCTGTACGCAGGGTGCCCGATCACTTTCCACCCAAACTTCGAGATCAGTTCCTGCGTCTGATTAGCCGTATGAGGGCACGCGTTTTCATGATGAAATGAGACCCCCTTCGTCAGCATTCCTGGACGTTTGTTCTTGATGGCGCGCCGAAGATTTTGTAGTGTGCGGCAGTATCTTTCCTTATTGATAGTGGTTCCCCGGGGCATCCAACTCCTCTTCCAACTCCTCCACCGTTACCCGGCGGTTTTTCAGCATTTCCGCCTCCACTGCTTGCACTGTCTCATCTGAGTGCGATGGCCTGCCACTTCTTTCCTCGTCGTGGACGTTTGCGCGACCGGAAAGTACCTCGCGGCACCACTTACGAACGTTTTTAACATCCATACATTTTTCACCGTAAACTTCAACCAATTGGCGATGAATGTCGATAGGTGCCACCTTTTTCGCGGTCAAAAATCGTATGACAGACCGAATTTCACACCTGGACGGAGACGCGAGTGGAAGCTCCATCGCGGACTGCTACTATGCCAAGACTGAGCTGTCGACAATGCTTCGTGGCAGCAGAGTGGTAGTGGGGGAACCAAGGAACACGGCGGTATTACCTAATTGCACCTAGCTCTTCATGCGGCGACGCAATGACATAGGAGACCTTATTTTTAAGTTTGCCCTCGTAAATAATCTAATCCGTGTTAGTTTTTTAATCCAACCCAAGTTATTATCAATCTGTTTAACGTTCCGCAAAATCATGACTTCACATGTCTAATAGTTTTTCTTGTTTCCTCACTCTTACAGCTGGTTTCTACTAAACAGGAAAGCGGTTATTGGGAATTTCGTTCCGTTTGACGCTGCATGAACCGTGACTGAAATCAATTTCATATCCAATACACATTTTTCCAAAGTTTGGTAATATCTGTATTCTAAAAATTCTTAAACGATAACCTCTTGCTATAAAGATTTTCGTTCACTAGATTTAATAAATCGTTCACTGAAGTAGGTATTTTAGCAATGGAGAACATCGTGTAAAAAACCTTTCGAGGCCTAACAACGAAGAATATTTCATTTTTAAGTCACAGGCAGTAACTAGAACTAAACTAACAACTTACATTAGCTAAACAGTAACTAAACTATGCTATTCCGCAACGTGTCTATTCCTGGGTACCATGGTTGTTGTCACTGTAAAACAGCATCACCAGTCAACCCTGAGATTACCTTATGATATGTCTCAGACATGGTGGTGTACAATAACTAGAAAAAATTGTAGAAATTCATCGTGTTTCGTATCTCCATATGTCCTCGAGGCAAAAAAAAACATTTCACGGAACTGTACAAGGGACGTACTAGCCATAACTATGCATCCAAGCTAAGGGAAATACGGACCAGTTTGGCAATTTCTAAACTATTAGATAAATCAGGGATGTCAATTTGAGGCTTCTCTGCCGCTTCTGAATATTGAACGAAGTTTCGGTAATAGTCATGTTAATGCTATTGGCGGTGATACAGATTTTACAATAAAGATTGAGCAAAGGAATTGTAAGCATTTTGTGAGGAGATTGCCACGGTGGATCATAAAAAGGTTTACGGATAAAACCGTGTACGGATAAAAGGGAAGAGTAAACGTTTTACAGGCCATAAAAATGTTAATACCATTCCCCACGGAAGGCCATCGAGAATTTCAACGAAGGCGTCATCCAAGCACCCTCATCGCATTCTCTCTCCGGTTTCTCCTTTCAATAATTTCCACTCCATTCGAAACTTACATTCCGTTAAACATTGATTCCCTTAATTCAAAGTAGACATCAATATCTTCAATTAGTTTACTTGATCACCCATTTCTCTCAAATTACCATCAACCTTATTTAGTGAGTTATTTTTATTTATTGCTGAGTTTAATCATCAATCTCGCCACTATTAAGATCATGTGTTCATCTTAATTCACGAACAATCATTTAGAAATAATTGTTTCTAAAAATTCTAGTAATTTCTACTTCCGTAAAATTATCCAATTAAAATTGAGTTTTTTTTTATATTTCCTCTATCCCCGTGGACAAGGGCTTCCTTGAAGTCCAATGCGAGTGCATTCGTTGATGAATCATAATGGGGAATGATTCTAGTAAGGGAGTGAATGCGATGGGGAACCTTACGGCAATGGTGGCGTTTATAGAAAACAAAACCAGCGCGAAACCTGGATTAATCCTATGATATACATCCTCCTATAAATTGTCTTCGGAATCAAAAATCCTGAATATCGTGTGGTGGTCTGAGCATTGGCCCGGTAGGTCAAAAGCCTGCGGTTCGAATCCCAACTCAGGAAGCCTTTTTCCTCCAGCAGTGTCCAACACATTTCCTTCGATTGATCTTATGCTCCAAACTGAACCAAATTTTACCATGGCAGGCGTAAAATTGAATAAAAATTCTCCCTCCCTTGTGCTCATGAATCGTAGGCGTAAGTATCCTTTTGAAACTTTAATATATACCTTGTGCTTTCCAGCCACAGTCGGTCACTTGTCACTCACGTTCTATCCAGAATTTTGCGGTCACATCTCATTCACAACAAGTACTCCGCCCCCACTCCAAAGAACATGCACAAATTTTATAATCTAATTCTCGCACATCAAACAATTGAATAAAAGGTCGCTGCGATTGCCCTTCTACGATAACAGATACGCAACACAGACGAGTGTGCATTCTTACGATAATTACCGTTCTCATTGTGTCTAACATTACCAATAGTTTTGATTTTAACAATCTTCTAATTTCCTACGAGTACATTTTTTTAATCTTTCTCCGAACTTTTATGAGGTTTTAGTCGCAATCAAACCTATGACTGAGAGGATGGCAGTCCTCAATTATTAGATACCATTAAAATGGCTCGCGTCACTTCAAAATATGAAACTCTTTTGAGGGTGAAGTTTAAGATTACGAGGGAAGAACAACATTTAAGACTGCGCATATTCTACCTCTGAATTGCAGTCTTGACTTGGAGAAAGGGACTCTAAAACAGCTCTTAAAATGAGTTATGGTTAGTTTTCGTGGCGCCAACCCTTGGATTGTCGTGAATAATTGAACGCATGCCCATCTCTTGTAAAACGGCCTCTTTTCAACGGGTTCGAACGGCGAGGAGATACATCGGCATGCATTCCTTGTACAAACGAGGCTGAACCATATGCAGCCGATGTATTATTCCAATTCCCTCGGTGTCACCGACGACTTAGTATCCTCAACAGCACATGCATCGCCAGCAACACCCTCCATTTCATCAGCGGCCAGTGCCGATATTTTCATATTACACCAACCATTTTAATACTGGCACTTCTGCAGCTACGATATCATCCCCCAACCACTAGCGATGTAACCCCCCCTCTCTTTCTGCCTCCCACCTCCCCTTCCCTCCTCTCCCCCTTATGATATACTCAAAATGCCTTTTCTTGATTCAAATGCCATCGTACCTCTAATTTTCCAATGGAAAAACTTTTGATCATATCCTAGGTCAGCAGTTTCCAGCCTGCGCTCACCTCTTTTAATCATGGCGGAAGCAACAGTAAACCCATTCCTTCTTCTCAATACTTACATCATGATATGGGCGAAAAGCAAGCATTATATTATCAACGAGTGAAAAATAATATCGCTAATGACTAAATTATGGATTCTGCTATAAATGAACAGAAGCTACATAATGGCTCATGGATAAAGGGTACATATTAGGAATAAATTAACTGCCAAGGTGCCAATTAACTGCAAGTGAATAAAGGTTTCTAACCGTTGGGCTAGAAGAATCATAACCCTACAGGCCCTACAGTAAGGCAATGAACTTTCACTAGTTTTCTTGACATATCCCTCACAAGTGGCTGTCTTAGCAGAGCGAAAAGATTCACAGCCGAGGTCATACGTAGCGCTGAGGATGGCGGTGAATACAGGCAGACTTTGTCAGAAAAGGTAGGGAGTTTAGAGGGAAACCTGGTAACAGCACTTGCCTACTCCTAGTGAGAGGAGCTGGACGTTCTGTGGTCTAACAACCCACTCGACGGATGGAGTATTTGCTCCCTTAACAGCACTCAAGGAAAGACCGGTAACCAACTGGAAAATCTCTAGCAAATCCTTGATTCAAACCCAGGCTTTCAGGATGGGAGCAAGTGGAGGAATTCGACCACATCATGGACTCAACCCACATGTTTTTCGTGCAAGAGGCCTCGAGTCAGCCAAGGGGTGTGTTTGATATCACCATCTTGCTAACATCACGAGCTCCATCAATCTTCAAAATTCAATATTTCTCTTGTCATAACTGGGTTAGCATTATATGCATGAATAAACATGTCCAGAAGGCTAAATATTGCTTTTGACGACATAATTCATATCGCAATATTTTTTCTAATATTTTAGTTCACTGTTGGTTAGTAACATGTGATTTTCAAACGTGTAAGTGAATGTTAGAAGGTATAGTAAAACGTTGTCGAATACTTTCCATAAAATCGAGATTACTGCATCTACCAGGATTTTTTCAAATGATAGAATCAAAAAATGAACAAAATATCTCTACATATCTAACAATATGAGCCATATCCCTTTTGCTTTATTTTCGATAAAAATTCAAATTTTTCAATATTTATAAAAACATAAGACAATGAATTGCACCGATTGCTCACCTGATTTAATGAGGGACACGTTATCCCTCTGTAAGGAGAACAGATCGTGGGTATCAGATTTCTAGTCTCTTTGTTTAATTATGGAAATGCAATGTCCACCAGTGATTTTTCCCCAAATAATAATAATAATAATAAATATGAAATTCTCCGAAAAAATATAGTACAGAATTATGAACGGAAATTAAATCGGATCTTTAGAATCCCCATAAGGCACTTCTTTCCATAGACAGTTTCAGAAAATGCTCATATTCTCGTAACTTTAATTCCCTGAATTTGTGCATACGAAATAAATAGCACTCTAAGAATCAATCCGGGCTTCAATTTCCATGTGTTTCTAGTCTTCCAAATTCATATTTACATTTTTCGTTAAGGAGTAAATTAGATTATGTGGGCTATTTTAAGCCCCTCACTGCTGCCTGAAGTAAAATACATCACAATCATCTCGCTCTATCAACAGAAACCTTAAAAGCGAAAGCTTATTGACAAAAACCTTGTCGACGAAAAATACATATTTTTAGTCTCTGTTTGCTCTATTATATATTTAGTATATTTTTACTAACTAAATACCTATTTCAATCAGAGTAAGGATATTAATCGTGTATGTAATATATAATGATTATTAAGTTTTAATTTTGTTGACTTTTTAGACTATTTCTGGATTTTCGCGAAAAAATTATTGAAGTATATTTAGGTTTAGGTTTTTTCTTGAAAACCTTTCAGGAGGTATTCACCTAAAATATTCTACGGTGACCGAGGAATAAACTAGGCCAACGAATGAGCCTCAGATGCATTCTAGTGACCTTGCATGACAGAGAAATTGAAAAAGGTCTTGTACTCTATATTATGGATAATAAATAGGAAGTTGTAATTTTTTTATGGCCTTCAAGAAAACTCCCTCAAAAAACACACTTTTATACTGAATATTCTGAGCATAAAAAATAAAAGGGCACGTCAAATAATACAAGGAGAGAGCTGAAGTTGGACGCTTCCGTAAATCAAATCAGTTTCCCAGGCGAAATCCCTGGGAAGAAAGCTTCCTTGTTGTATTGGGAAAGGGTGACGGAAAGCCCCGAAAAATATCCTGTTAAAAAATGATCCCCGTCACTTCGGGCGCGCAGTCGAGGGGGTGAGAGGGAAGGGGAGGGGTTGAAGAATGGCAGGCCCCACCCCCATCCCTCTCCCTCGCTGAATAACTAATGACGATGACCCAAGGATCGCGGACGAGAATCGATAATTCAATTCCATCTCATGGATGAATCAGAACCCCTCACGCACGCAATTTCTGGGGCTACATGAATCCAAAAACTATGATCGGCGTATGCATAATGGGGAGAAAAACTATGCAATAATATGCAATACAAGACCCAAAGAAATCTTAGGAAAAACCGGGTTGAATATTAAAGTGTTACGTCGGATTTCTTCGCTGATGAAGAAGCAATACTTCGAATCGAGAAAAATCACAGAATACTAATAAAAAGTATTTTCTAAAAAATGGATTTTCTGTGTATTGAACTGTTCTCCTGTTCCCTGACATCAAAGCTGACATTGATATATTTCAGCAGAAAAATAAATTCAGAATCCAAATAAACTGTTGCTCAATAATGACTGCATATAAATATTACCATTGCTATGCATTTCTCCCAAGGAACTCTCAAGAAAATAATCGCCGTCACTCTATTTTAAGGTATGGGCAAACGTAAAGGGCTTGTATGATTCTTCGCTTCCACATGACATACATAACAACATGAAAATCTGCTAGGCATTGGCGTCCTTTTTAAATTTGGCCATTGCAAACGCGCTCAGATTGTTAGTTACACTTGCAGGTGATGTACTCTCACGTTTGAATAAATCCCACCGGAGCATCGCACAAGGGGATTGGAAGAAGTTTTTTCGTAGACAAGATGAAGTACACTCAGAAACTCCACCTTCTGTTCGCGTTGATTGGCACCGACATTTCGACAGGAAAATTTGCCGTCTTCTAGGTGAACGGTGCACCGTTGGGAAACCCTAGAACGCTTCATCTAAATTACTCGCCCGGAAAAGCAGAGATCTTTCATGGCTCGAAGGTGTTTCCGAAAGAGCTAGTTAACGAGGATATTCGACCTCGATAAGTTTTACGCCCGCACCCACATCCCGAACGTCATCCGGCTCCCGGAGACGCGACGGCGCTCGAATGTCAAGTCCGCTTTTCGGATTCCGAAGCTCCGGCTTGACGTCCGCCATATTCGGCCGCAGACACGCCCCCGCGACATGATCATTACGGAGGGTTGGTGCTCAAGAGAACGCCGTATATCTTCAGAGGAACGCGACACCTCATTTAGCGCCTCGTCGCATTCCACAGATGCATGCCCCGGGAATCAAATGCGCTCTAATTTAAGTAAAGAGACCATTCGGGCCATTTGCAAGACCATTTCAGATCTACAATCAGCTTTTGTTTGAAGCACAGCTTCGTTTTTTAAATGAGTCGTTAAAAAACACGAGATGATAATGAAACTCGGATTCCGCTCTGCGGCACTGCAGTCCTGAACTAAAAGGGGATTCCCATTTTGAGCGAGTACCTTAGCCTTCCCCTGCCAATTATAATAATAAATAAATAAAATAAACAGCAACGACATCATTAATGACTGTGCAATCTATAAAGATTTATACAAAAAATTAAAAATAATAGCAAGGCTTCACAAATATACTTTACAAAACGAATGTATCAAGAGAGCTTATTAGTAAATGCTACGAAGTAGTACGCCAGTCACATTATTGCATTGAGACATTCTATTTTATCATTTAATAACCCAGAAAGATATTGATTATCTCCTTATAAATTCTAGAATTGGGGACTTATAAGATAGAAAACACAAAGGCCGAAGCTACAAATATGGGTCTTGAATAATTTAAATAGCATTTAAGGCTTACTGATGCAAATGAACTCAAGGAATGGATGAGAGACCCATTACTCGTATTTAGCTTACGTTGCATAGTGGGAATAGAAAACAACCCAAAGATTTTATTCTTTACCTACGCTATCTGAAAATCCTTCTTTCAAGAATATGAGAGCTCGGAATTTTAGTTTTTTAGTCTAACGTGCACGTTGAGAATTGGATTATTTTTTCTATACTCCCTGCCGTTTTGAATTAATCTGCTCCTTACAAAGAATGATCCATGCATACGAAATTCGTTAGTTACAAGTACACCAATTTAGTAACTTAAAAAGAAAAACAGAGAGTTGTGAGCTTTGAGCTTAACGGGATTATGGCTCAAGCTACAAGGAAAATATAAGACGACAACCATTTATCCTTTCCTCCATGTTTACCCTCCTGTCTATTATAATAAGTGCAATTTTCGCTTAATTGTACAGCAGAAACTTGAAGAATTGGGTGAGTAGCAGGAGTCGTAGATGCAATAAAAACGTCATCACAGTAGTTGGTTATCGCGTTCAAATTTCAGTTAACCAGGTTGATACGCATTGCCAGTTTTGAATTTCCCTGACTTTTTCCTGACCTTCCAGACCAAAACATACATTTTTCCCTAGTTTGAAAAAAATCACCTCTTTCAAAAACTAAAGAAATAGAGTTATGTCCAAATACAGCTTCTTTTAAAGAATTAATGTTAAGTACAGGTACATCAGTTCTTGTACATAAAATGGAGCCTAAATAAAGCGTCACTAAAAGATTTATCTTTATGGTAAAAGTACATCAACTCTTGTACAATAAATAACACATCAAATATAAACCACAAAAAACAAGACCACACACAGTGGGCTTGAAATCCACGCTTCAAAACAAAACAGCTCATTCAATCATCTCTGCAGGCGGGCAAGTTCTTCGACAATGACCTGTTATTCAGATAGTTTTTCTGCTAAAACTATCATCTTCATGTCTCTCAGTTGTTTCATTTCATCTAAAATAGAATGTTTTTTGGACCGCAGACATGACCATTTCTTCCTTTTCCTTTCGCACTACCTCCAACTCTTCTTGGTACCTGTATCTTGCACTTCTAGCTTTGTTTACCATTGACTTTGTGGTCTTCAAATTTAGTAAACCACCAGCGGCCGTAATTCCGTCATAAACTTGCCTTTGGACGATTAGAGAATATCCCAATAGATTTTCAATGATTATTTTCTTGTTGATAGAGAAACATCTCTCTACATGAACATTTCCATGACTTAAAATTAGCACTTTTTGGAGGAACTTATACAGGTTTACAAACTTATATTCACTAGATAAATAACTTTGCCACAAATGGCTCATTCGGGTTTCCGACCTTTTGAACTTTTTTAAGATATTTATCCTATACTGTGAATCACGCATCTGCTTGAATTCCCTTTCAACAACATCGCATTCTGAGGGAGAAATCCAGTTTCTTTTAGAAAATATGTGAAGAGTACTGGTCAAACTGCGTTTAGCTGTTTTTATATAAGCTACGACATTAGCTGGGTCACAGAAAGTTATTACTAGACAAAGACAATATTTATTGATTTTCTAAAATCTTTGTTACAACACATTTTAGAATGCCGACACAATCCTCTCTAAATTCCTAAATTTGGTCTGGTGACACTTTCACCATCTTTGCTTCAGCTTTGACAGTTCCCCAAGTTCACATATTTTGACAAAATTAAGTTACTGTTATTATTTAGGTCAATCTAGTGTATAGTGCATTATTAAAACACTTCAGGCTTCACAATTAGGTTCATTAAATCAGATAAAAGGGCATAACGGTCCGTTTGTAGGAATGGTGCCAGAGGATTATTAGTGTAATAGGCTAGAAATGGCTCCAAAAACGTTGCGACATATGAGAAAAATGCCAGCTTTGATCGAATGAGCCTGTCCTCTGCCCTTAACTACGATTTTGAATTTCTGGGATTCAATCTTAATACTGTCCCTATCGCCACCTCAAAAAAAAACATTTTTTATAAGTAATCGTCGCTCTGTCATCCACAGGAGGATTGTTCACCCACCTAATAGGGCAAAACTCCTGGAAGTAGAAGTGGAAATAAGTCAGATCCTGAATATGCAATGTAGTCACTGCGCCGTGCCGGGCAGGTACATCTGTGAACAAATTATATTCTGCTCTCAAAAACTGTACAACTATCCAGCCAGATCCCCTGAAGCTTGTCTTAAATGCCTTATGCAGAGTTTGCAAGCCACAAGAGCCTATGATCAGGAAAAAAGATTCTTCTTCGCCATTTTCTGCCGCGTTGTATGTCTCTAAATTATTAACAAATTCTTAATTAACGTCTGGGCCATCCACTGAGATTTGTAAAAGATGTTTGAGACGTTTGGTTTGATTAATGAAGGCAGACATAAGATCTGACGCATTATCATGGCCCAAGAATGCACAAGTTAAATGCTGAGAGGGTAACCATTTGAATTGGGACTCCAAAACAGAACAGCTAGATCCATTTGGCTACTCTTTCTACATTTATTTAAACTTTATTCCAAGTAAATAACACAAGGGTCCCTTTGTTGAACTTCGCTAATCACCATTTCATAGAAATATGGTGCCAGATGGTAAACCAGCATGTAATCTATTTTATTTCTTCCAAATTTCATCGCTTCGGATAACTTACTACCGGGGAACATTTCAGTCCGTCAGTCTTCTCCCAGGAAAAAGACTGCCGGACTTCCCAGTAGAGAGAGACGAATGATTCATGACAGTTTGTAGGCACCATAAAATCTCCGCTCTGGTTTACATCATCTCTCACCAAATACTTTGAAAAAGTCTCTTTATCTCCTGTAGCTGTGTAGTAGGTCACGTATTTCAAACTCCCAATCCCGGGATTACTCTTCTTGCCTTTTATAAAATTATCCATCTTCATTGATATTCCACATTTTTATGTATTTTTGTCGCTGTACCCCTGTCCCCTTACGCCTCCTATTATTTACACCTCAGCAATCTGACGTAAAGGATCCGTAGAGCAGTTCAACGAGTCGCATTTCCAATCGGTATTGAATGTGGGTAATTTTTTCCTGACCAACAATGAAATTCCCTGACTTTTTCCTGACTTCCAGACCGATTTGCCAGTACCCTTACTTTCCCTGACTTTCAAGATGCGTACCAACCCTGTATTAACTCAATACTTATTACAGCACTCCCGATCTGGTTGGGAAGCTTAAATGGGTCTGTACAAGAACTAATTCTGCTTCACGTCATAAGTAGGATAAGACTATGACATTGGGTGGAGGATTGAAATATATAAATATATTCATATAAAATTTTTATTTCTAGTCCTAGGCCTTACTCACCCTCGGCGGGCGAGTGGATTACTTAATAACTGTTCTCTCTCCATCGTCCGTTTTCCAGCTCCTAAAAATATCGATCGAGAAGAAATATCAAATTTTACTCCAGACCAACGACTTTTAATCCTCGTTAACGATATCGGCTCTGTATTCTTTCTGAGTTTCGCGTTTCTCATTACAGCCACGAAGAACAATCATCCAGTCGAGGATACGACCCTTCTCCATTATCTATGGACTTCCCGAATCCCTCTTATCCTATGAATAATTTACCAGTCCTTTATTTGACCCACATAGGGGAAATTTCATAGAAGTAGTTCAACTTGTTAGTGAACTTCTGAAAACCCAATAATTACTCCATGAATTGAAAGCGAAGAAAAGCGCTTTTAATGTACAAATTTTAATTGTATTTGCATCTGGTAAAAATTCTTCGTAAACACTTAAACGCTGTGGGAAAGTTGTGATTATTGCATTTCTTCGTACTATTTATTCTGACGCGCTGCTTTGAGCCAAATCGTGATTTCTACTAAACATTTTAATCCTCAAGCACGTCGGGATGTGTTCGGAGACATTTTGACTTATCGGAGCCGTGATATTTGTGATTTTAATTGCATACCATCAATTTTTGTCCACCTGACACGTCCACCTGAAATTACTTTTTGAGATATATTTAATTTTGATCGCGTCATCTTTGGGTTAATATATTTCGAGCAACAAAAGATCATTGGCCAATTTTTTGGAAATATTTCACTTTAAAAAATCGGTCTCGTCAACAAATTAAATAACTGTATCTTAGCAAGGAACTATTCCGATGATGCATTAATCGTAGTACACATTGATAATAAGGTTTTCCAGTGGGTATCGTTATAACTCGCCGTTCTTAAGTCTAGGACGAAGAGATCATCAATGCTCAAAGAGGAATTCAAACCTGCGACCCTAAGATTGTCAGCCCAGGGACTTCCGAACTTGGCAACCACGACCGGCTGATACATGCTGAATAGCAAAATTAAGTTTCGACTCCTATGCACATTAGAAAATTTCTGGAACATCTTTTCATGTACGAAATATTTTTTATCAATTTTAATAGACCAACTATGACGTATGCCGGGGTTTACAATCTTGATATCACATCAAATACTAGATGCAATCTCAGTGATTCTCATATTTTTAACGGCTAAATAACAGCAATTAGTTATAGCTATCATTCACGGCGTACATAGCACCATGACCAGATTGCAAAAGAGATTTTTTTTTATTTGAGCGCCTGGACGGGGTCAAGGGATTTGAATTCTGGTTACCTCGCACGGAAGCGATCTGCTTGGGTTGTGGGTGTTAGGGGAGGGGGATGGTCGGGAGGGCGCATTGAAAATGGGGGATCCCACCGCCGCTGTCGATGTTTCTTTCTTTCCCAGAATTCCATTTTCACTTTCCACCTTCCCCCCCCCTCCCTCCCAAACTCCCCAGGACACACATGTCGAAGCCAATCGAGTCTCAGTAGGACGTGACGTCACTGCCGGAGAGCTGAAGAAAGGAAACCTCAGCCGTTCCGAGGCGCCGGACGTCCTCAAGGGGCGGAATCATTTTGAAGGAATGCTCAGAAGCATTTTCACGAAGTTTTCACCTTCGGGACGTTTTATTTCACATTTCGAGCGCTTGCTATTTCAGACACCCCTCCTATCTTGCTACGAATAGTTCGCTTTTGAAATTACATTTCCTGCAAATAGGGAGTGGATGGGCCATATTCAGAATCTCAACTACAGTCACGCGTCTACTGCATACGTCCTAAAATCTCAAATTCTAGTCAAATACGTGTGCAGATTCACCCTTCAAAGTTGGTATCACTTCAAAGCGCCACGCTATGCACAGCTTCTAACCATACTGAGGGGAAACTATACACTCTCTTGAAATGATAATAGAGATTTCATGACGTAAGCGTTAGAAGTGAGAAGATTCTGAATACGACCCTACGACCCGAAGACGACGGGTCAGAATCAGAATCTCAACTATAGTCTCGCTTCTACTGCCTCCGGCCTAAAATGTACATCAAGTGAAATTGGTGTGTAGGTTAAGTCTGAAAGTTGGTATTATACTCTTAACAGACACGCTGTATGCCTCTTCGAACCACATCGTGGAGAAACTGTCTACCCTTTTGATCTCGTAATAGAGATTTTATAACGAAAGCAGTAGAAGTGAGACTGCGATGGAGGGTCTGAATACGGCCCTATGAATTCACTCGCAGGCTTGCAGTCTTGGTGTGGGGTGGTTAGGAAATTACTTTTCCATATAAATGCTGAAGTGCAACAACCTACACTTAAGCATTTATAAGGAAAAGGAATTTTCTAGCCACACCACAACAAGACAGCAATAAATAATTGATAACATGACTAATAAATTCAACAAATTCAGGCGAGATATCGTGGATGTTCTTCATAATGTAAGAGAAACAATTGCACTTTTTCACAAATTGCTTTAATGCGTACAACGAGTTTCGGCTCACAGAGGTACATCAGGTTTATACATTAGGTACAAGACTTGTACCTGATGATGGCTCTTGTACCTTGATGGTATTGCACCTAATGATGGCTCTGTGAGCCGAAACGCGTTGTACGCATTAAAGCAATTTGTGGAAAAGTGCAATTGTTTCTCTTGATTTATAAATATGACTGTTGTTTAAATTCGCAGAAATCCACAATTTAATCACCTGAATTGATTTTTTTACGAGAAACAAGCATCGTTGATATGATTTTGAGCATTATTTACAACAAGAAATGAAATGTCATTTGTTAATTTGCTTATTTCCACATTTAACATACTTTTGACTGACCAATTAAATAATAAACATCTACTTTGTCACCTGTTGTAAATGATTTCAGCCAAGTTTCAAACCGATTTTCACCTAAGACACTGAGCTTGCCCGGGCCAAGGGCGTGGAATGCGCCCGACCCCCGGGAGGTGGGGGGGTTGGGACGTGATAGGGGAAGGTGAGGGTGCTTTCCCACCCCATACCCTCCCACAACCCCTCCCCTAATCCCCTTGATCACATGACCCTTGGTAGAGGAGAGAGGAAGGAAGGCTCGAGAAGGCGCCACTTGAAAAGAAAAGACAAAAAGGTTTTTTTTTTTAAGAATGAGACAACGGTCGCCGAGCGGAAAGGGCTGGGTACCGGCCACCGTACGAACTCCAATCCGATTCGACAACAGCAAATGAACAATCGCATCGTAAGAATGGAGAAAAATACAATCGGCCCGCTCGCTTTCTTACTGCGGAAAAGGAAGTGAAGGCGCTTTCCAATCGGAGACGCGGCTTCCTCCGAATAGTAAACGATCCAAGCCATCAGAATTCGGGTCCCATAAAGCGAGCGCTTCTTCTGGCAGGCGGAGAATGTAGACAAGGGGGCAGCCTTCGCCGTGTATTCAATGATGAAAAATATAAGAGTTCTTATCTGCTTTTGAGGCAGGACTCTTCTAGGTATTCTTCATTTGCCATGAACAGTGGCTTTGTTTTTTCTCAAGGATACAATAAATTCTATTGAAATCTGAGCACCTATGCGCATGCCTGAATTACGAAAAAAAATAAACCTTAACAAGCCTTTTGTAATGATTTGAGCATATGCTTTTGCATGAAGGTTTAGGCAGAGACACTACATAAGCAACGCTGATATTTATTAATTGGAAAACTATCCCACCTGATACTTATTTTTCCACACCTAATCTATAAAACAATTATCTTGTGACATCGTTAATCCAAGGTACCTCTCCTCCAACGCCACTGATAGCTTTACATTTTCCTAGTTTTTCAAAGTTGGCAATTGATCATTAAAAGGAAATAGTAATAGGAAAGGTTTTCAATTTCTTTTGTCGTGAACTCTTTTAACACTTTCGGTAACAACACTTGCACGAAGAGGTCCTCATAACGTAAGTTATAAGAATACTCTAAAATACTCGTATCAGCCGTTCAGTACTTGGATTGGTTTAATCATGTTACGGGTGTGCCCTAATCCGAAAGCGTGACAGCTCAATTCTAATCGAGCCGATGACGCAAATAAATTATCGTACCGCTATCATCGATCGCTGGATTTATGAGTTTATACCTTCACTGCTCTGAGGTAGCTAATAAAATCTGATGGTACAAACAATACCACCTTTTGGGTTTATCACTTAATCATGCTCATTTTTGTAAACATGTATTCTTAAATAATAACTGAAATGAAGATCTCCGTCATTTATGGGAGCTAAGAAATACTTTACATTCCCCAAATTCTATTCACCGATACAGCTCAGGGGGGAATGGTGGCCCAGTGGATAGAGTGATGTGACCTACCAACCTTACGTCCAGGGTTTAAGTCCAGTGGAGGCCAATTTGGATACGTCCAGCTTCAGCGAAGCTGTGTGATTTTCTGTGTGACCAAATTACAGGGAAATCCACAAGAATCACTGGGAAAGGAACTGTCTCCCCTACACCTGCCCTAATCCGCTTGCCGATGAGAGAACTTCACACACCGTTGAACTTACTGCGCACTTGTTGAGCTTCACCCTCACCAACCATACCAACTTTCGGGTTGAGCACTCTTTTTGGATAGAAGCAACTAAAGCTATTTCCCAAAAACATGGTCGCAAAATAATGCATCCTCCAGCCGGTATGCGATTAAAACATTCATGCCCTTATCCGTGATATATTTTGAAATGTATCCTCTCCATTTAACTTCAATATTCTTCTCCAGCACCATGTTTCGAAGGCTTTAATCCTTCACTGGTCTGATGGATGGTCGGAGGTTTCCGGATGTTCCATGTCTCGGACGTATGGAGTGCCACGCTCCATACGAATGTTTTGGTGAAGCGCTTCCTTGCTTGCAGCCGTAGGTTTTTTGAGCAAAGTAGTCTCGTCTTCATGAACGCCTCCTTAGCTAGTGCTATTCTTCACTTGATTTCGGTCGAGCTTCTTCCATCCCAAGTTATAATGCTGCCGAGGTAGGTGAAGTTCCCCAATTATTCTAATTTCACTCCTTGAATTGTGATATCTGCCTTCTATTTCTTTCTTCCACTCACTAGGATTTTAGTTTTCTTCTTACTGATTCTAATATAATATTACTTATCTTATTGATGTCCACATTGTATTGCTTAACTGTTGGTGCTGTTATCACTTTTCGTACGGAAATGATGCATCAGATTGAAACGAGAACAAATGGTTCGGCCGACTGGTTCCTCACGCTCTTTGAGACACCTGGGTAAAATAAATGCAGCATGCTAGCGAATCCGTCGAAAGAACAAGATACTGGCAGTGCGCCTTGCGACGATTACCAAAACCAACTAGACGAGTCTCGCGTCTATTCCGAGAGTCGGGAGCGACACCAGCGCCGATCATAACCAAGTTTCACGAGTTATGGGTGATGTATAGATCTGTCGAGTTTCTTTCAGCGCGCCTTCCGTGATTCTCCGGAATGGTCGTTAATATTGAGTACCACTTCCGAGGGTTCCGCCAGGGTTAGAGCCTCAAATTCGGTCTTCCCCGGGGCCTTATTCCGTTATAGTAAATTTTTCACATCGTGGGCCAACTCGGGATGAGGGAACACACATCTACATCTACACGATACCCTGCAAGCCACCGCGAGGGTGTGTGGCAGGGGGTGAATATTACCAAGCATGCACTACCGACATGCAAACAAGCGAACCATAGGGTCTCATGCAACTAGATTGTTAGTATCTACAGTATTTAAGGTATTAACACATGCATCATGCACTACAGACTAGTCGAAAATATTTCCCCTACCTATCCCTTTGCTATGCTGCCTATTCTGTTCTCTTATAGTACGGGGGAAAAATGCCATTTTGAATCTATCAGTACGACAATCTATCTCTCTAATCTTGGTTATCTTGTCGAATGTAGCATAATACACTGGTGTTTTTAATATGTGCCTAACATCTTCAGTAAAGCTATCCGTTAGAAATTTCTCTAATAAATTTAATCTGTACCTTAACCTACGCTCTGATATTGACTCCCACCCTAATTCTTGAATTCATACTGAATTACTACTCAACCTATCGTAATACTTTAACGAGCCTAGCTGCTCTACGCTGCGCACTATCTAGTTCTCTGATCAAACCTAATGCATTCGGATCCCATACACTGGCTGCATACTCAAGGTGGGGCCTAACTAGAGAAAAGTAACATCGCCCTTTTGCCATCTCATCACATTTCACAAGTACTCTTTTTATAAATCCTAGCTTTCTCTTCGATCGGCCGCATATTTCCCGGATGTGTCTTCCCCACGATAAATCCTTAGTGATTGTTACACCTAAATACCTTATGGTTTCAACGCTTTCCATCTTCGTGTTATTAATTTCACAACCTTCGTCAAGTCGAGCAAAGATTATGGTCTGAGCTGAAAAGGCGGGAGGGAGTGTCGAGTCACGGGGAAGGCCAGCCATCAATTCGGTACGAGGAGGGCAAGTTAAAAAATTCACGACATAACACTCATAGTGACAGACAAACTGTTGAGTCAATGCCTTGGAACGAGGACATGGTGCGTATGTTGCTAGTGATCTGGTACTTTTAGCTGCTGTGGACCACTGTTTAATCTTCATAGTAAGCGGATAAGATAAGCGGTGTCGTATTCATGAGTAAGCTTCATCTACATCATCACAATAACCTGCAAACCACGGCGTGGGGGAGTGAAAAGGGTGAAGAAAACTAAATAAGCACTACTGTCGTGAAACAATGTGACTACATGAAACATGTTAGATTATAAAGTCGCATGCAGCTAGATGGTTAATATCCACAAAGTAATAAAGAGAAAGGTTAATATCTACGAAGTAATATTGATTATAATTGCATTTTATCTAAATATATTTATCGGTACTTACTCACCATGCATGTGTTACTGATGTTAATACATGTATAATGGGCTACAGACTACTCTATAAATATTTCACCTTTGCTATGCTGCCTATCGTGTTCTCTTATGGTACGGGAGAAAAATGACATTTTGAATCAATCGGTACAGCAATCTATTTCTCTAATTTTATCTGCTCAAATCTAGCATAATACACAGGGGTTTTTAATATACACCTAACATCTTCAGTAAATCGTGAAGTTTAGACTAGAATATAATTACTAATCCTTTTTATGCATGAATTTAATGCATGTTCGGTGTGAATTCACCCCCTATCACACAAATTTATAGGGGCTTGCAGAGTATTTAGCAGATGTAAATGTAAAGCTATGTGTTTTAAATTTCTGCAGGAGATTTAGCTTATATTTTAACCTACCATCCGATAGTGATTCTCCACCTAATTCGTCTTTTAATTTATTTCAAAGTGGAACTGGATATGATACAAAATGATTACCAAATAAAAATAAAGACCATATAGTAATTGTTTTGAAAAACTAGACCCAATTAGGTAGCATACCGAATAGGTGTCATAGCTCTAGAAAATAGAGGATATGCAGATATGAGGAGTGAAAATTGTATTGTTGCCGAATCAGGGGGTACGTGATCTTGACAGCAGAGTGGGAAAGGGTAGAGCTAAAATATGGCAGGAGAGAGAGAGAAGGGAATATACTGAAAAGTGGTTAGCACGAGGAGGGATAGAGAGAGTATGGTGATTTGCCAGAGGAAATCATCATACTTTTTATACATAAATGCATCAGAATATTTTATGCCAATGTCTTGCAAATTGGTACAGTTCGGGTAACACATTCTTTCTTATGGTCCTCGGTGAAAATAGATGGTCAGTTCGTCATCTTAGGCCTATTCATACGATTTAACCACACATCGTTGGAAAAAAAATCCACACATTTAGTTACAACAAATATCAATATATAATCAATATAAAATACAACAATTATCAATAAAAGTGACTATTTTGACAAGAGCCGACTGATATATTTTATTTCACTACACTTCAGTCGATTCAAAGCCAGACAAAATTTAGTTTTTAACCAAATATACCGAAATGGATATAAATTCAGGTAAAATATCGGAAGAGTATTTTCAATGCCATAAACATTTCCTTCAGAATATCCACGTCATTATTTTACGCATCTGAACACGGCAACGTAGTAACACAAAAAAAATATAATACTGTTCCATACTTTAGCTTTGTGTGCATAAATCTTATGCTATTTGAACCTAAGTGAGTATCAAGTTTTTTATGACACCAAAAACGCCCTCGTTACGTTAAGCCTGGAGGCGCGAAGAAAATTTGGTAACAACCCCAAGAAAGATTTCGTTCTTATTAACTCATTTCTCTTTTTATCCATTTCCCCTGATGGTGACGTAAAAATTTGTGGTTGGGCTTAGTCTTAATATAATAACTTTTTTCGCCAAAGTCAAATTTGAGCCGTACATTTCTTCGGATACCTTGGTGTATCTACATTTTGGAGCCTTCTCCACCCATCGTAAATGGCGGACTATTCACTGATATGCAAATTCCAAAAATTACCCCATTGTACTGAGCAAATAAAATGGAATTGAAAATAAATAACAAAAACATACCAATTCCCTGAGTCAAAACTCCAAAAATGACATTTTAAGCTTTTGATCAAAGCGAAATATTCCTCTGAAACCGAATTCGAGTGTTATTATTTTTCCATTTTCAGGCTTTCCACTCCATTGACTACGGATTAATGCTTTTTCTATTGAATTTCAATCACATTTTTGTATTTTCATTCCCGCCAAGGTTAAATACACAGATCTGCGACGGCAACAGTATTACACATTTCATATATATATATATATATCCTAAAGTCATTTCATCTGTCAAAAACGAGATTAATGGCTCAACGCATAACTGCCCACTTACATGTTCAAATTTTTTGTTCGATGATGGATAATGATTTTTTTTAACTAATGTATACACACTCGCTAAAGGGAATAAAACATAGTGCTAAATCTTTTAACCAGAATATTGACCCTAATTCATTATTTATTGGGCAATAAATTCAAAAGCGAGACGTAAATAAGCATGTATCGTGTTCCAGTTTTTTCCACATTTTTGAAACATGTGTTTCAACTTTTCTTGCTTGTTTAAATATTTGGATAAGCTAGCGTCAGAAGAGAAAATAAAAAATTCTATTGTTTATTTCAACTCGAGTCGTGCATAAGCTCAATGCTCCAATATATGAAAGCACATGTAAAGTGAAAAAGTTTGAACTTCGCTCAACTTCTCAACCCACAGGGCTCTGGGAATTTCTCCCAAAATTGCAATTGTGAGCGGCCTGAAGAAGGAGGTGGGGTGGGCGTATAAACAGCATTCCAGCCGCGATGGGAAATTTCCATGCGATCCAGAGGGAATCTAGAGTTTCGATCGCGTCCAGATATTTCTCGATATTGAATTCGTTCTGACACGCGAGAGTACGACCTTAAAAAAACTTCCTTGAGGGAGCATGGGGAAACGAAACAGGAGGATGACCCACAGCTAAAAATCGATTGATCTCTTATCTCTCGGTTCAGTATAATTTTGAGGAATAATTCATTAATTATAACATAAAAAATCAAATGGAACAGCGAGAGATAAAAAGCCCACCGAGACATTTATCGATCGATGACTCCGAGTCTTTCAAGGCGATAGCTCGGACATAGAGGGTACGAAATTTGGCTACGAAATTTTAATACATGCATCAGCCTTAGTCAATACGTCATATGTCTGTTATTAAACTTAAAACTCTTCCATTTACTGATTATGGGGGACATGTTTATAACGACATTATATTTAGCTCACTAAGTGTGCCATAGTGTTAATAGCAAATTCCTTTATTGGTGATAAAATTCACGAGACGCTTGATACGGCCACGATGAATCAGGATAACGGATAGGTTGCCTGTGATCAAAAACCAGTAAAACTAAAACGTTTTGAAATTTTAAACTATAATGGTTTGACATAACACGTTCTGTAGCATCTGGCCTTAACGATGAATACTGAAACCAATTATCAGCGGCACGCAACTATATTTATTACTCAAAATAAAATCGACAAGACAACTATACAATCTCAAAAATCATCGAGGAAAGTTCATTTTTAGTTATCCTCCTGTCTTTGCATTGAATTGAAGTCTTGAACTGTCTTCGATAGTTCTGTATCTAATTCCATGGATTTTTGAGATAAACTGCGGTGTGCTAAACTACAGAACATTTTGATGTGAAACTTCAGGATACATACTCTATTCCCGACAAAACTTCCTCTAACGCCAAACATGAAAGATCTTGGGCCTAAGACAAACACATTTTTTTCCGATACGTGATTATCAGCGTAAGAGAAAAGGGGGTACTCCTAACCCCAGTGTCATATTTAATATCACTCCTTTTCTTATGAAACATCTCTCTCACTCCCATATTGAAAATATTGCTGGTTAAAAATAAGGTTTATCATATACTAGATGCGCTTTTAGGACGAGTGCTTTATGAAAATAATCCCGCAGCCAAAAGTGTTCTCTCCCTCACCGAAATACCAACAGAGATAGAGATACAGGCGTTGAGGCAGGCACTTGAGAATGCTAAGTAGAAACACACGATGTGGGACATGAAAGGGAGGGAAAGGATAAAACGGGGGACAGAGATCTGAAGGAGCAATGGAGGGAGACGCGGTGAGGTGCGAGGATTGGAAAGAGCTCTCACAAATAATGCCCAATTGGCGTGCGAAAGCCTCTCTTCTGTGCTTTCAAGTTTTTATCCGCGCTTACAGGCTCTTTGGACCGGAATAAAAGGAATAAGGGTGGGAATAGAGGGGAAAGGATGAAGGGTGGAGAAATCCGGCTTCGGCATTAGCTCTAAACGAAAGGTGCCAAGGGGACCACGGTTAAACGTCGCATCCGACGGACGGAGTACTGTACTCAAATTTTCTCCATATAACACTAATGTATGGGCCAAATAATTAATGAAATCGTCTTACACTTTCGGGGTTCGAAGCCGGGCCCTCCACGTGAGAGGCTCTAGAGATAGAGTACTACACCACTTCAACCCCAACTCACTATGGCAGACTGGACCATAATCATAAAATTAGAGAAATTGATTGCCGAACTGATAGATTCAAAATGTCCTTTTTCCCTCGTACAATTTGAGATACGAATAACGGTAAATATGTCCAATCGGAGAGTAGGTAGTAATGGACACATTGGTAGCTGCATGTTGGTATGAGTACTTAAAGCTAACCCTACTAACAGAATGTTTTTGCATGTTTTCTTTGCAATTTGTATCTCTTTTAAATAGTGAAGTTCTGACTAGTATATTAATACTATTCCTTTTTTATGCATGATATGTACTGAATGTTTGGTAAGAAATCACTCCCTGCCACACACCTTTGTGGTGACTTGCAGGGTATTATGTAGATGTAGACTACAGCAACCCGACTGCTGTGAAGGCCTTGTAGCAAGTAAAGAAGGAAGCGATTCGATTCTACCCTTTGTTGTTCTATGTGAGTGAAGTCATTTGTGGCTCAAATAGCCCATACTAATCAAAATTAATGATTGGAGAGAACATTTCATGTTGATTATTACAAGGAATCATTTGGTCTTATAAATGCTCAAATAACATATTGTAAAAAAACATAAAACGTTGTTGCCAACATATGTCTATTCAAACACAAAAGGATAAGAGTCCACAAATGAAAAAGAGCAACGTTCGCCGCAGTGCAAATTATATATGGGAAACGTGACATAAATATAAACTGCACGAAGTTTAAATAGAAGCGTCATTATCCATTCCATAACTTTTTCCTGCTCCCCTTCAGTCGAGGCGGCGCTGAGTTAAGAAGCTAATGCACAGTTCACCCTATAGTAACCTGCGATTCCAAAGCTACTGAGTTTTTACTTAAGCCTCATTCGACTTCCATGAAAACGAATCAAAAATATCTGTACCAGTAATCCGACATCTGATGTTAAATGATGTAGAATTAATTCCGAATAAATATCTTCTTTGCCTTGAGGCCCGTCCAATGGCACGAATGATTGGAGATATAAGCTGTATTTCGGCAGAATTCATTGGAAGAGGTTAATCATGAGCATAAATTATTATCTGAATTTTTATTATGATAAGACATTAATCATGAATCATCATCTGACTAGTAAGTCGCAAGATTCCCCTCTGCTCTTCTCGCTGGTGTTCAGTTTCCTGCTCCTAATATTTGAAGCGTTTTTTTTCTATCATTATCAATTCATCGCCACAGCGGGATATTGTTGCTGGGCAAATATTTCCATCAATGATGCCGTAATGACCACAGAACATAATATTTGCTTATTCTTCTTGCGTCCACACATCCACCGACGTGTCTCTAGGATAAGACGGCCATTAGATTGTAGCGATGATTGAGATTTTTCCATCATATTTACGATCCCGAATGTACCGTATTGCCAATTTAATGAGATCTTTAATGAGTCTCAATCATCGTATAAATGCTAATATCAGGAGCCCAATTACCAGATGGAAACAGTATTTAGAAGAGAAAAGTCTTAAGGGAAATCAAGAAACAATCCTCTTCACCTTGATTTTTGAAAAACATCAGTTCCGAGAACAGCAATTTTCTACGTATTTACGCCAGAATTTTCCAGAAAGAAACGCGGGAACCTTTTGTTGCTTGGATTACTTGAATCGAGTGTAACCATCCCGTGATTTATCTCATTGGTAGTAATTTACTATCTCGGTGTTTCTTTCTACACACGAAAAATATATGACTTTTTAGACTAGAAAATCTATCATAACCTTGAGCTCACCTCTGTATGGCTAAATGTTTTTATGAAGTGGCTGTTATATTCGTTATGCACAAAAATATACCTTTACTTTTACCAGAGTCGAAAACACATATACTAATCAGTAATTAGCTCAATCCCTCAATTCTAGGTTGATAGTGCCACTACTGTGCACTATTCGCGACCCCTATGGAGATTCACACCATCCTCAAAACTGGTAAGGTTGGACAAAAGAAGGCACTCATCCATCGCCCTGGAAGGTTGCTTCACGCACAGGGCCTTCGAGAGATCAAGATGCCAGTTGGTTACGTGTTGGCGACGCCCTTACCGCTGGAGTTTCCGGCTTCGCTATCGAGCGAACGGATTGACAGGCGGGCCGAAAAAAATTGTTAGTCGATTTATCGATCCATAGACGACCCGTTGGCGTAGAATGTTTCCGCTTTTTCATTTGACAGAGTACTTTGAAGTCGGAGTGAGATCCTCGTCGTGGACGAATATTTTCGGTATCGAGTGCGCCTCTCACCGTTAGTGCTTTCCCGCGGTCACCGCCGACCTCAAAGGGCATCGCAGAAGGCGATCGAGCAACCGATATCCCTCGACGGAGAGCAATCAGCATATGGAGAGGACTCTCGCAGCAGACGGGCGAGGTCACCTTTGTAAGGGCACGCCAGCAGGCTCCTTAAAAAAAGTAGACTAGGGTATTTAGGGGCAGCAACAGCTAAGGCTTTCATCATCAGTATTTCAATCCTAGGATTAGTTTACTCCAGCCCTTCATTCTGCCCTATCGAGTGTTAATTCCCTCACACCCTGATATGTTTTCTCTTTCCCGTCCTTCTTTATTTTCCCTTTGTGCTTGTCCCTTTGTCTTCCCCGCGGGACCTTCCCTTCAATCTTCCCTTCTATTATATTTCTTACTAATACATACATTGTCTCAAGGTATATCCAATCCATCTGGTTCGTTTTTCCCGTAGGGTTTTCCATGATGTCCTTTCATCATCTACTCATCTGTGCACCTCTTCGTTCATCACTTTAACTGTACATATAATCTTCAACATTCTCCTCCAGCACCATGTTTCGAAGACTACAATTCTTCGCTGGTCTGTTTCCCCTATGTTCCACGTCTCTGATCCATAGAGTGCCACGCTCAATAAGAATGTTTTGATAAGGTTATATCGCACTAAATCGGCTAAGGTTATATCGGGTGTAAAACCCCGCAACTGTGACACACACTGAAACCACACCCACGGCGGGACTCGAACCACCGGCCTTTGGAAATCTAGGCTGACATGCTACCAACCCCTTCACCGTAGCGACTCACTCAAAAAGTGTGATAATTTATTTTGTTTATGCATCATAATCCTGATGCATAACACACTTGGCGTGATGAACAAGTTCAAGACTTTATACAGCAATTCCGTGGAAGAGTTGAAGATCTAGATACTGTTCATAAACCACATAAATTAATTTACATATGCCTTGAGAATTGTCACAGCAATGTGAAATCCACTTATCTTACTACATTAATAAGAAAGGAGAGGAATACTACATAAATATGGAAGCAGAGTCAATTCATTTGGTCCGTGAATTAAAAGTGCCAGTATAAGTGAATGGAGGACCTTTTCAGAGGTCAACGGAATGTTAAAGGGGTTGAAAGGGGGGGAATAGGAGGGGGTGAGTACGAGGTACAAATGAAAAGAAAGGTTGCGCAGGTAGACAATGCGAAGATTGAAGTATGGATTTAATGAGGGGAACGTGAATGGAACAGGGAGCAGCATACTACCAACATGCAGCTACCTACGCTAACTATTGACACACTTGTAGGTATATACACTTTTTAATATATTAACAGCTATTCATATCCCTAATTTTAAGAGGGAAGAAGGATCCAGTTCATAAATTGAACCTTTTCCGTAAGGATACCATATACTGTAGTGTCTTAAGAATTCCATATCCTAGCAGGGTTGGTTACTTTACCTTAACAAAATTTAATGTATGTACCACTAAAATTCTCAAATAATATCAGTTTTCTGAAAAAACACATGATTTTTAGTTACGAGAAAAGAAATGTTTCCTGGGAGAGTCAATATGGTGAGACAGCTGGAGCGATGACCTACCACGGAAATATGGAAATAGCAAGTCCTTAGACTAATATTATGGATAGTCTCCGCTCAAATTCATGCAATTTATGAAGAGTGCTACATTTTTTCTACTACTTTACTTTAATATTATTGGCGCCAAATTGCAAAAATATTCATGGACAGCTTCTCACGCCTCACTACCTCGAAAGCTGCTGCCTCTACAGAATTATAGAATAGCCTCTAGAATAGATGAAAATCGCAAGTATTCCTGCGCGCCATTCGTCGGCAAACGCCCGAGTGAAAACGTTGAAGCTAAGCTTTGGTTCCTGCAGATGAATCGTGAACGAGGAAAATGCCGCTGGACTACAAACTTCCTCGTTCGGTCATCTACAATTATCTACATCTGAGCAATACCCTGCAAGCCACCACGAGGATGTGTCACAAGGGGTGAAGATAAGCAAGCATGAACAATTGGCATGTAACTAGGCAACTACATGGAAACACGTTAGATAATAGGGCCACATGCAGCTAGATGGTTATCATCTGCATATTATTAAAGAGATCATTGGTTATATGGAATTTTTCTAAATACATTTTAAGGTATTTACCTACCACGCATAGGTTAGTAATGTTAATACATGTATCATGCACTACAGATTACTCTAACAAAATTCAACTACCTATCCCATTGCTATTCTGCCTATTGTGTTCTCCAATAGCAAGGGGGGAAAATGACATTTATAGTCTATTGGTACGACAAGCTATCATTATAATCTTATTTATTTGGTCAAATTTAGCACAATACGCAGAATATATATCTAACATTTTCAGTAAAGCTATCCATTTTAAATTTTTGCCGGAGATTTAATCTGTACTTTGACCTACGATCTGATAGTGATTCCCAACGTAATGCTTCTAATAATTCTGATACACTACTAAACATATCGTAATACCTTTTAGCAAACGTAGATGCTCTACGGTGCACACTGTCTAGTTCTCCGATCAAGCCTAATTCATTCATATCCCACATACTGGCTCATACTTAAGATAGGGCCTAACTAGTCAATTCCAGGTTCCGGGAGGCGAATGGAAGCAAATGGAGAGCACGACAATATACTTATGAGTTTGTCTGTCCTTGTGGCATAGACAGAACTTTTGGAGGCAGACAATTTCAATGTGCTGAAAAACTTTTCGGTGATTGGAGAATAAACTATGTGGCAGGAGTGAAAGGAGTATAAAATATAGTGAAACGCAATGACGAGTGTTTTAATTTGAGTGGAAACTGCGTAGAACATTAGTAGAGCGCTTCCAGTAAGCATGAAGTAAACACTGTTTAACTAACTATTACCTCCACTGCGTCCGGCAAAACGTTATTTACATTCTGGACGAACCTCGTGATTCCTTAAAAACATCGTTTTTACCTAATCCAACTACGCATCCTTCCCCAAGTGCTGGTTGGATCTCACCTATGAACTCAAATATACCAATTCATTACAGTGGCCAAGACGATATCAGTGATAGTGCTTAATATATATTTTGAATGCAAACTTCTGGTTTGGGTCTGGGGCTGTTTGATACAATTACTCTCAGATAAGTACATTGTGAGAAGATCGCGCAATAATCCCGTATAACAATTAATATAGTACTTATATACGTATATAATTAATATATAAGTCATGACAACAAAGATGGCAGATATTGAAAGAGGAAATGATTACATGTTTAGGTACCAAAGAATGATTGAGGAATGGTTGAAGGGAAAAGTCATTTTCCTGGAGTGACCCAATGAGCAATTGTTAACCTATGAAGCAGTGCAGTGAAGCAGTGCAGATTCCCAACAGGTGGTTGACGAGCCAAGTTCAAAGTTACTACTTGCTCTCAAACTCGGTTTTCTCATATCTAGTTAACAATTCAAGCCAGGTGATGTGGAAATTAAGTAATTGTCGTGGCTACCAACAGTCCCGATTCCAAGCAACAACATCCCAGTCAGGAAGCAGAGACGTAAGAATGGGGATGGAAGGGAACACTAAAAGGGTGGATGGAAACTCGGTGTAGTCATTTTCCCCATCTTAGTAAAGGGTGGAATCGCGTCCTCATTTATGTGTTCCATTTGACGGACGGAGTTCTCAGCATTAAATGTTATCCACACTGCATCCAGGAAGGGATTTCAATGAAATATCTACCTGGGTTCGAACCTGGGCTTAAGGGTTTGAACCCTCACCCTTCACCCATGGGCGTTGGGGAGAATGGTGACTCCACTGACTACATTCCCCTTGCAATGCAACGCCTTGGAATATATTAACAGTAACATGAATGCTATGATCTGTCCTCCTTTTCGTAGCATCTTTACCGGATAATAAAATGTGGAATGAATCTTAGTGAGGGAACTATACGGGAGGGTAGTGTGTCGCAAGAGGAGCGAAGGGAATGAAAACACACGCGCCACACTCAGATATACAATATCTACAATAATACACCGAAAGCCACCCCAAAGGTGTGTCGCAGGGGGTGGATCTTCACTAAACATGCAAGACGCGCCATGCTCAAAGAAGATTAGTAGCTACCTTTTAATCGATATATGTAGGTATAAAAATTTAAAAAGGATTTAAAGAGCAGAGCAAGCATGCATAAACGTGTTGTTAGGTGGGTTAGAAAAGTCTTTATACGTACATGCATCTACCAAGGCTATCTTTTGATATGCATATGTACATTTTATTGAATATAATCACAGCTCTTCAGATCCCTAATAGTACGAGGAAATCAATACGATTAAGACTATATTCTAACCCACGGGCTGGTAAAGATTCCCACTTAAGCTCTTCTAATAGTCTGGTTACGATAATATAGCTAACATACCGTTCCTTTGCTAATCCTGGCAATCTTCACTGCACACGGTCCATCGTTCTTGAAGTCTGTTTCGTTGAGATTCCATATGCTGGGGGCGTATCCCAAATGAGGTCTAACAAGTAAAAAGTAGCTATATTCTCGCACATTTTCCCAATACCCTTTTTTAAATCCCAATCTACGTATTGCTTGACCAATGGTTTCCGGTACCTATATGTTTACCTCAAAAAAAATCATATGTGCCCTATTCCAAGAATTTATTATAATTGTGTTAATTCGCTATTCTTAACATACTAAGTGTTAAGAGGACAATTGTTCTTTTTCCAAAATTTTATTACAAACTACTTTTTCAGATTAAATTCCACCTGCCATGTATTACACCAGCTTTCAATTGCTTCTAAGTCATCAATTAACAGCTTCCAAGGCATGCAAGTGAACACGTAAAACGATGTGGAAATAATTAGTGGCTAGAGCAAGTTGCGGAATAAAATTACGATGAAAATGGCGAGAAAATTTTGAGAAGCGATAGCGGTCCAGCAAGATAACTCTCACGAGACTTAAAATGCCACAACCAAGCATAAAAATGAACTTACTTTCTACCTATCTTTTGGGAAAAATATTTTGAAAAATATTCAATATTGATAGCGGCCTGGCCAACTGAATCTTTAATGCTACTCACTAGGGAATCCACTACTTTCATCAGCTGGCCACTTGGGGTTTAGGTCCGGAGGAGCTTTGAAGGCCTCCCACCAGATAGGCCGAGGAGAACAAGCCCTCACTCACCGGGCTACCTAGCGGCCACTCGGGGAACTACGGTCTCCCATAGTGAGCAGCGTGAATATTTGATGACGTCCCGTCGGGCACCGCTCAGGGAATCGGATGAGCAGGCCCTGTATGTAAGAAAGGGCCCTCCCGAAAATTTGATGCGGGCCCGAGAGGTGGTGGGGACCAAGGGAGGATTTCCCTCCGAGGAGAGATTGAATTTGATGGCGGCTGAAAAGGGGGTTCACCCTTCCAGATGATGGAGGCCCTCAAATGAATGGGCGAAAATAGTGACACGGTGTGGAGTATAAAACTAAGCCATTCCGTGGGTTTCCAAACTACGCGCCGCCAGAGAGAGAGGCGAAAATATGAAGCCCAATTGCCAAACTAAATGCGGGTTTATAGAAAAAATTACCACCTAGTGCAACTACTGACATAACTGGCCATAAACTAATATTAATATAAACTATAATTAATATAAAATAATTTTTCCCCTTTGAACGCTAGTAACACCTGTAATCTAGCTAGGGCATTACTATTAACCTATTATATACCTGTCCATTGTTTCATGGATGCGAACAGTGAATTTGGCATTAAAGAATGATTTCTGGCGTCCTCTCATTAAAGTGTCGTCGTCGTCAATTATGGCATCACAATCAGTATCCAAACAATAAAAACTACAAAATAACAACAGAACTAAATATCAAGATCTGCTCTGCGAACTCCGGCAAATGTACGCGGACCACTCTGTGAAACTAATGGTAAGCCTCATTGTGGGCGTGCTAGGTGGTGACAAAAGCTCACCGATTGTGAGTCTCAAGTGTATCCCAGCGTGCATGGCACGAGCGGATGCTTGCAGGGCAATGCAGAAAGCCGTCCTTCTCGGGTCCCTCCGCCTGCTACATGCGCATGACCCGAATACAGGGTAGCCACCTGTCCACGGTGGCGGACGTGGCTACCCGTAAGCGCAACCCTCTCGAAACTCGGGCCATTATGACGGCAATGAAACCCGATGATAGCCGAAGACTCGGAGGAGGATGTAACTTCACGGTATAGTATTCTGATGAGACTTTAATGTACGCTAAAATCTTTTAGAGACTGGCCACCGGGGAAACTTCAGCCCACAAGTTTTACATGTCCATGATAAAAGTTTCAAACTTGACTTCTTGGAGAAATCTGAAATTGTTAAACGACGCTATTCACAGACATTGTCCTTTTAAATGATTATACAGATTGCTGACCTCATGCTCTCGTATACCCAATTATTTGCCACAACCCAATATTTGACCTAACTTTCTGTATAGACCCATCTACCTTCCATGCCCCACTTCCCTTCCCAATCTGTTTACACCTCAGCGTACCTTCAAATTCCTTCCTCTTCCGAAACAAACATAACCACCCCCCCCAATCCTGTGCACTATTTAATACCTCCCCAATGCTCTTTCATTTTAGTCCCTTGATAATGACACGAATGTGTTGAAACCAGTAGGCTCATTAAAATTTATGTGGAAATTACACAGTTTTGTTCTTATTCTCAACTATCTATGTAATAACAATAAAAACATTTGTAAACCTATTATTATAAAACCTTTGCTTGGAAGGAGACTCACAAGTCTCTTCTTCCACAGGACCCCGAATCAAACTATATGTATCTACATCTACATCTACACAATACCCTGTAAGCAGTGGCGTAGCCAAAATGTTCTCCAGGGGGGGGGGCAAAAATAAGTTGTTTTCTGTTAAAAAAATTGTTTAATTTGAATACTTGAAAATGCTAAAATTAATTTGTTAAAATACTATTCTACACCTATCTAAATCTTTTTTCAGCACGAGCCAACGAGAGTTCTGGCTAAATCTTGACAGAATTTCTTTCTTAAATTTATTTTTAGCGACCAGAACCCTCTTTTTATGCACACTCATCATACAATGACCGACAAGGCGATTTTCTCTAATTGCAGACCGTAACCAAGTGTTTACCCTGGGTAAGGTGCTGAAGGTTCTTTCGATAGTGCATAATGTGCAGCGCTGTGCAAGTGAGATGAGTAGCGCCCGTTTTATGGATGGGTAGAACAACTGGGCTTCTTTAACTAGTGCAGCTAGTTCTCTCTCCTTCAGTTCGGCATTTGGCACATTATGTCCTTTCCATTGGTAGTACCAAAGTTCAGCTTCACCGAAGAAATCATTCAAATTTAAGTGACCACAAGTAGGGTCAATTTGTTCATTCTGGGACAAGGTCACCCTTGAAATTACAATTGCCTTTCACTTCCGGATACGTCCAACCCACTTTCCCTTTTCGTGCACGGAGACACCCGACCCACTTTCACTTTTCGCACACGTGTTGAGGAGACGTGTACCACCCTTCCACTATTGCATGCAACATTGCCATCGTTTCTTTACCTCCCATCTTCTCAGACAGTATAAAAGCGCGTTAAATCAAAGCGAGAACTTCGGCTACTTGCCTATCAGAGCTCAGCATACACTCCAGACCTACCGAACGGATCCCGCAGCTGATGAACTCTTCTCAGATACCGCTGGTTGGACTACTGTCAGATCTCGATGTTCTGGACTGATCCCAGATCCTGCTCCTGACTGGACGGTGGCTTTAGGGGTAAATAGGAACTTAGGAACTAAAAATAGGAAATTGCTGTTAGATCGGGTCGATATAGGAATCAGGTTGATGCTTTCAAACCCTGCGTTTAATCTGATGGGAGTGGATGGGGGAATAATAAAAATACTAGATGCGACTCTTTACGTTCAACATTTCGACATCAACCCTTCCATATTATTGGCACACAATAAGATGCTGGAAAAAAATAATGCTAGATATCACTACAAACGTACCGAAATGAAATCTTTCACGGTTCCTGCCGGTGGACGAACTCTCAGCATTGATAATGCGATCGTTGGTCGAATACCCAACACCATAATATTTGCTATGGTTGATAATGACTCGTACGCTGGTAAGGTTGACAAGAATCCATTTGCTCTCTCTCACTATTCCCTGGAAAATTTTTCACTCTTTGTAAACGGTGTTCAGTTTCCTTCCGAGGGGTTGGAGTGTAATTTCTACAGTAAAAAGTATTGGGCACGAGCGTATGATACCATATTCTCAGGCAGTGGAATAAAGCATTATGATAGAGGAAATCAAATTACGTATGACATGTTTGGACATGGATATTTCATGCTGGTGTTCGATCTCACCCCGGACGATTCAGGAAACGAAGATTATATAAGTATCGGAGATCGAGGTGTGGTGCGAATAGAGGCGAAATTCGAGAAAGAATTGGCAAACACCGTGACGTGCTTGGTATTTGCAGAATACGATGCCTCTCTAGAAATCGATAAAAACAGGAACATCATCACAAATTATTAGTCTTGCAATGGATAGTGTACGGATTGATAGGTTATTGAATCCGTTTAAAATATTCCGCGGAGTCTTCGCTTCTGATAAATTACCTCAATCTCCTAGAAATGGTGTATACGTAGTGAATTTAGATCCTTCATACTTACCTGGGTCTCATTGGGTCGCGGTATATACATTCAATGGAATAGGAGAGTATTTTGACTCTTACGGATTGGCCCCTTTCGTTCCGGGTATAATAAATTTTTTGAAACCTTTCGCTTACACTCACAATAGCGTTCAGATTCAAAGTTTCCATTCTGATATTTGCGGAGAATACTGCTGTCTTTACGCAGCTAGTAAGTCGTTAGGGTACACATTACACAAATTCCTCACACAATTCCATCACACCATCCCTCATCTCAACGACTGTCGCGCTTTGGAGCGGTTCCACCTGACCTTCAACGAGTTGAGGAGTGAAAGCAAGTGTCATCCCAAAGCTCAACGGTGCTGCTCGAGAATAAATATGATGCTTCGGGTGAAGAAACGTCATTGACGAGAGAGACTTTCCGAAATGCAGATCGTTGCGTCAGTGTGCTTCGCCAAGGGTGGCGTCATTGAGCTGGCAGCTGTGGATGTCGACTCAAATCGTTTGTTCTGGGGGAGTTTTCAGAAGCATGGAAAGCTTATCGCTGGTGGGAAGAAACTGCGGTTACATGATCCGCTAAACTGCGAGGAGACCACCTTCGATCATGGATTCATCTCACATGTGGAGCTCCTACCCGCGCTGGAAGCCATCATTGAAGGAGCAACCTCTTTGTATGCATATAGTGAAGCCGAGTGTGAGTTCCTCTCCGACCTCACAGACCGTACCTTCATTTCCCTGAAGAAAGAACTCCATTGTCCGGCACCTGAAAAATGCTCCTTCCCCACCTTTTCCTGTCTGAACCCATGTCATAAGTTACGTAGCAGTACGTGTGCACTCCGTGATGCGCATTCCCTCGCTCAATGGATGCAATACAACCGCCTCAAAGCAGAAGTTGAGCCTTGCTCCAGCGACTGTTCCCCCACCCCTCCCCCACCTAATCCCTCTTAAGCAAGATAATATCCTGTCGATCATCAGTTGTTATGCAGTCATCATCGATGAAGGCGTCTCCGCCAGTGAAAAGGAAGAGACCTGTTGAACATCCTCCCGCCCCCTCGTCATTTTCTAACAGTAATAACTTACTGCTTCAGACTGTGTATTATCTCAATGGTGTAAAATCAAAAAGTGTTTGTGTGGGTTACGACCCCAGCAGAGACTTTGAACCAGTAGTGCAATTTAATCATACAACTAAGAAAAGTGTTATTGTTTCACATAGTTAATGGACTAATGTCATAAATTTGGAAAAATCAGTGAGTAATTATTTATATGCTGGTTTAAAAGATCAGCTCTCCTCAAATTGCTTATCCTATGCAAATTACTTTGGGAAGCGACATTTGTCTATTAAAAATATTTTACCAAAGAGCTCATTTAACCTTAATGCCGGTGAATGGGAAGCTCTATTAAAAATCTCCAATCTGATAAATCTATTCCTCCGGAGACTTTCGGACAATCACGATAAGGTTAGACAATTTCTCGCTAGCAGGATATCTAACGATATCACTGAAAATGATCTGGAAAGGTTGGAATTTGATTTTATACTCATGTTGAATGATGTGTCTTGTAATCAAAAGGTATAACTTGGTTGTACTTTGATTACGTGTGTTTGCAAAGGGTTTCTGACCTCTGGCACGAGGTAAAATTCTGCAAGTCAGAAGCTCTTGTAATCTCTTGAACCTCTGGCATTGGGTGTAAAAACCTTGTAAGTTCGAGAGATTACACCATGAGTGTCATTATCGAATTTCAAGGATTCACCGCAACTTATGGTGAATATATAGTTAAGGAATTGGCCATCATTAATATGCATACGAGATGTTGCAATACGTGGCTTTTCAAATCGCCTGCAAGATTACTGTACGCGAGAGACTCGTCTTGGTTGAGAAAGAACTATCATGGATTGAATGAATACTCTGGGGATGTAGATTATTCGGAACTGGAGAGTATATTATTTGAATATACAAAGGGATATCAGTTTTTATTCACAAAAGGTGCTCAGAAGGCATCCTTCTTGACCAGTCTCCTTCCCAAAGGAATATGTGTGGGTAACTTGGAAATGTACGGCTGTCCTTCACTTAAGAAATTAGCCACAAATGAGGACTGTTTAATTAAGTCACATTCTCAAAATAATCTGCAATGTGCAAGAAAAAATTGTTATAAGCTAGCAGATTGGTGTACACAAAATAAAATATGTTAAAAAATGAAATAAATCTGTCAAACCTATATGCTATGTGTTTTATTTACTGAACAACCCTTACTCTTAATACTAAGGAAAAGGTATTGAGAAATGATGACTAGGCGAGAAGATTTGATTTTATTTTTATTTAGAACAAAGTATATTCAGTTGGTACAACATTCAGTATAAAAGTATACGTTTCCAAATGCTTCCCTCGTTGATCGTAAACATTACAATAGTTGATTCGTGACTTTTCTCCAGTTGTGAATGTCACAGGTGGGGCGAAATCAAATTGGACACCATCCGTTGACGTTCTCCCGCCTTTTGAAATGAACTCGGATCCTCCCATTGAATAAGCAATCTTCTTCATCTTCTTTATATCGTAGACATGGCACGTGATGGATGGATCTTGTCTCTTGGCCTTCTCCAACTTATCCCCCTCGAGTTTCAGCTGCTTGATCGTGGAAACGTTGAAACGTTCCACTTCATCTGTTTCCGGATTCTCAAACCCCGAAAATATTACACTTTTTCCCACGATATTTATGGATTTGTTCATATGTTTGAACACTGTGAAGCATCTGTCCTCAAATTCTATACTGAGATTAAGATCGTTCTCTTCGTTGTTGCCCAGTAGTGGTAATGGGAGGAGCACTTCATATATGTTGTTCACATTATCCTTGAATTTACGAACGAGGAGTTGATGCTTCCCACCAAGCTCAGCTTTCACGGAGAGTAAGGGAGACATCCTTACGTGTCGAATATCTGTCAGCGATTATATATCGCTTCGATTTAACGCGCTTTTATACTGTCTGAGAAGATGGGAGGTAAA
Source organism: Platycnemis pennipes (assembly GCA_933228895.1). Lineage (NCBI taxonomy): Eukaryota > Metazoa > Arthropoda > Insecta > Odonata > Platycnemididae > Platycnemis > Platycnemis pennipes. The sequence continues at coordinate 18,463,309 of OW121856.1, forward strand.
GAAACGATGGCAATGTTGCATGCAATAGTGGAAGGGTGGTACACGTCTCCTCAACACGTGTGCGAAAAGTGAAAGTGGGTCGGGTGTCTCCGTGCACGAAAAGGGAAAGTGGGTTGGACGTATCCGGAAGTGAAAGGCAATTGTAATTTCAAGGGTGACCTTGTCCCAGAATGAACAAATTGACCCTACTACCACAAAAACTTGTAGTTTTTCTAAAAAATTCTCATACGCCATATCAACCATTATGTGAGGGTTCAACGTAAGCAATGAGAATGTGGGCAAGTTCTCCTAAAAAATATGCCGTTCCCGATACATTATTAATGAATATGTACGAAATAATATAGTGATATTCTCCCAAACTCACTAGGAGTCCGTGATGGTGGATTCGCAAGATGTTTCTGCTGATTAATGACACGCGGCATACTGAAATCTGTTCCAAGATGCTCGACGATTGTTTCAGCCTCTGCTATAACACTTCCACTTTCAACAACTGCATTTCCTCGGTGTTTTACATGTCGGTGGGTTTTTTAATGTGATTTTCACACTGAAGTAAGTCCACACTTTTGACTATAGAGCATTTACCGCCGCTTGCAGGCGTGCTGAATATTGGCTATGAGACAAATAAAAACTAGGAATTCTGATTTTTTAGCAGCGTAATGTATTTGAAAAGCAGCTTTTCTCGTTGCAATGGTACCGCCTGTTGATATTTTTTCAAGCACCATAACAATTTGCACATAATGCTCCTTGAATGTGGCGATACTTTTATATTTTTTAGACCAATGGGTTTCACAGATCATTGGTATCTCTGTTATGGATTTTCGACGAAGGGCAAATTCATGGAAGTATATTATAATTACTTTTGCTATAATTATTTTATTTATTGCTTATAATTGCTTTTTCGTTTAAGTCATTTACAACTTCGGTATTGCGGTGACTAGCTCAAATTCTACCGAAGTTAGGCAACGTTGTTCCCGGACGGAGGTTGGATGGGTAGTCCCCTCCATACCTCTACCGTGGTGCTCTTGTCCCCTGTCTGCAAGTGGCGGGCAGGTTAAATGTGGTTTGGCACAATGGATCTAAAGAGGTCTAAGTGCCAGGGGGGCTCCAGAAGGCCCCCGCCCAACCCCTCCAATTTACAATTTTTAGCTCAAATGCGTCGACTCACTCAACTGACTCACTCACACTGATCGCAGCGGTTAAATAGGGAGGAAGGTACTAGAGCTCTCCTGCTAACTCCAAACTCAAACATTCTATAATCCTCGCGTTTTACCGTAGACCATCTAGACCTTGTACCTGCTTGTACTTCCCGAGTCAGTTACCCACTCATTCACCATTGAGCGCTCCCGTCACCGACCAACAAGCTGGCATCCTCTCGCCGCCGTGATTGACGTGCTTTCTTGCTGCGCAACATTATTATTACCCATTGATATTATCATACTAACATATAAAAATGATGTGGTGTCTGTCTGCCTGTGTGTTCTATGTTCGTTACGCATCTCCTCAAAAACTACTAAACCGATTGAGCTGTAATTTTGTAGTATTCTAGCGTATTCACTAGAAAGTGCTATGGGCTAAAGAAAAAAGGCTCAGGGCCCCATAGAGCCCTGTTCCCCATTATTTAAAGGCCCGGGTTCGATTTCTGGTGACAATTATGTGCTTACATTGGTTTAAATTGACTTTTTTTAATTTATGAAGCGCAAAAGTTTTTTCTTATGATCAGTAAAATAATTAAATGTTAATCGATTTCTTTCATTCTTTCTGTATTTAACGGGAAATTGTTTAAAATTTCTTATTCTATCAACCGATTTACAATTTTTTCAGAGGTTTCTGGGAAATATGTAATTTACGTTGAAGTTTACTGTTTTTTCGGTTCTTTTCCGAGCGTGTATTGTGGTAGAAGGACTTAAAGTTCACCCAACTAACAGCAATAAATTTTGCTAGGTTGGCTTTCAGTCCTTATACCAACACGCAACTAGCTATGCTATCCATCGAAACACTTGTACTAATACTATTGGATATAATTACAGCCATTCATATTCCTGATTGAATGGGGAAAAAAGGGCATTTTGAATCTGTCACTTTGACAATCACTTTCTCTAATTTTATGATCATGTTCCAGTCTACCATGTTGGAGTTCGCAAAATATTTTTAACGTCATTAGTGAAAATATTGGGGGTCGTGGTGGCCTAGTGGGTAGAGCACTGAGCTATTGACCGGTCCCGGGTTCAAATCCCGGGCAAGAGCCTTTCTATACACCCCAATCTAAATCCCTCGCGATTCGATTTTCTGTCAGAACTGGGTAGGAAATCGCAGGTGTTCCAGGGAAAGGAACTGGCCCCCCTACCCTGAATGTGTGAATTTCATATGCCAATGGCTTAGTACGGGGTGAGCTCTACACTCACTGAATGAGTGAGAGCGAGTGAAAATATTATCTTGGAATTTATTCTAGAGATATAGTCAATATTCCAACCTACGATCAACCAATGATTCACCTTTTAGTTCATCTAATAAACTGGTTACGCTAATATAGTTATCATAACGTCCCTTTTTCAATTCTTGCTGATCTTTCGTCTTTTGCTGATTCTTGCTGATCTTTGAGACGCTTCAGTTCATTATCTAAGCCTATTTTGTAATGAACCCATATACTGGCAGCGTATTCCAAATTAGGAAAAAGTAGCTAATTTCTCGAGCATGATAGTCACATTTGCCCAGTACACCTTTGATGTGTCCCAGTTTACGATTAGCATATGTATATGTAACGGCGCATTCATTCTCTCGTTGGGCAGGCGTAGGGGGGAAGGAGGAGGAGGCAGAGGAGGAGGAGGCGGCCATCAAGATCCAGGCGGCGTTCCGCGGCCACCAGACGAGGAAAGCGATGCGCAGCGGCACCGGAGACGAGGGCCAGGCGGCGGCCGAGGAGCGCGCCGCACTCGAGGCGGAGTTCAGCCCACAGGACGAAGGTAAGAGACCCCTCGCCAACACCCGCCAACCAGGCCATGCCCATCAATACATTTCCGTTTCTCACGACCGTGGGGGTGTGTTTGGAACCATCGGGAATATCTGGAATTTATATATATTAATTTTGTAGCGTGTCAGTCCGTCAATCTGTATCCGTTTTGTTTCGCTCTCTCCCAATTCTTGGTAACTGGGGCAAGGGTAGTTCATATCCTTATTTGTGGGAATTTGAAGTTTATCAGGTTGCCACACCTACTACTTCTACTCTTCTTCCTTGAACAAGAGGCCTAACCTCAATTGGAGCTATTTTGTTGGTTTGGGCTGTTGTGGAATTTCAGTGAAGAAATATTCAAGTACAACGTCCGACCTAAGTGAGATTTGCTGTTTTTTACTGTCATGTGGTGAGTATTTTTAAACTATTAACTACTTTAGTATAAACAAAAAGACTGATTTTATCTATAAACATGGTTGCCATCACTCTAAAACTTCTTATAGTTTTTATAACAGGGGTGTTCCAGTTACCCCGAGAATTGTTAGGAAATGGGGTAACTGGGGCATGGGACTGGGGTAACTGGGTCCTATCAGTCCCAGTTACTCCAAACCCATGCCACAGTTACCCCAACCCCATGCCCCAGTTACCCCTGTACCCAGTTCCATCTGTAAGTTTTACCCAATTTTATAATTTTTTCGAGCAATGTTATTCAAGTTAAGTTACTCAAATACTGTAATTTGACATGTAAAAATATATTCACTTTTCTTTTTTAATTGTATATTTTTATTGCCTAGTTTCTTTGCAAGTCTCAGTAATGGTCCCAATACAATGGCCTTAACATGCAATTTCATCACACAATTGGGTAAACCAATATTTTGTCCTAGCCAATTGAATGTACAACAATAGATCCAGTTACCCCAGATAGTTGCTGCAGGGCTCTTATACAATTTGCCCTGGGGTGATCAAGTTACCCCCAAGTTGTGGGGCAACTGGGGCCAACGAGGCCAACAAATAATATTAATTAAAAAAATATACAAACTAGTAAAAATTGCATTAAATGCAACATGATGTATTAGTCTGTTTATTAATAAATCATTACATGATTTTTGCAGCTATCCACTGTTGTTACTTTTCCAAAAAAAATTTAAAATGATATTGCAAGGTCATGTTGTGAAATCATGCCCCAGTTACCCCCGAGCACAAAGAGTGAGGTTTGGTACGTTGAGTGTGGATTCTCTGACTGTATGAATTGGTAGTAGTTTTGGATTTTTAGCAGTTTGTGGTGCAGAGAAAAATGCAAAAGAAAAATTGGTGTTTTACCTATCTTTTAAGCAGCGTTTACACGTAGCAGTTGACTGCTGTGAACGTTGCGAGATGCGCGATATATCCATATCGCTACTGCAATGATGCGTCTGCACCAACTTCTAAGCAGATTAAAGCCGCTATTTAGGCGCTGTCATAACAAATAAAAAGAGTTTTATTTCAATAGTGATTGATGCTTAAATTTTCATGAAATTCTTCAAGTAATAAATTCCATTGACGATTATCTTTTTTCCCATTCTTTAAAGATTAGAATCTCCCCTTTGGGGAGGGATATCTTTGTTATTATATCCAAATTCCCGTTATCAGACGCCGTGTACTATGGCTTTCCGTTGGCAATTGTTGCGATTGTGTTGGATACATTTCCGCTGGAAAGTAGGCGGACCACTATCGATCCCAGTTCGAGCTAAAGTTGAAGTCCGTCTACTTTCCAGCGGAAATGTATCCAACACAATCGCAATAGTTGTTAGCAGTTCACTGTCATAGCAGTCAACTGCTACGTGTAAACGCACCTTTAACATGGGAAACCAGTTGCTATGCGAATTTGTTTACGTTGCCAAGTAAATGTGTTTACGTTTTTGGTAATGGGACAAAAATTGGATTAAAGTATTTGAAGAAAGTGAATTAGTTTCATCAATCAATTTTGTGAAAATATTAATTGACATTTTCGATGTGCAGATAGTGAAATAAAACAATTTTTGCCTACCGTCCCCGATCTTGTGTATGAATTGTGAATTTCAAAGCTAGTCGTTTTGAAGTAGGTACCTACTTTTCTAATAGTTGAAAGAACGTTATAAAACAATTATTATGTATTAAATGTGTTTGTTGCTAAATCAGCAGGTTGATTCGAATATATATTCATTTTGTAGCGTGTCAGTCCGCCAGTCAGTCGTTCCGTATCAGTTTTGTTTTGTTCTCTCCCAATTTTTGAGCAAAAAGAGTGAGGTCCGGTGCGTTGAGTGTGGATTCTCTGTCTGTATGATTTGGTAGTAGTTTTGGATTTGTAGCAGTTAGTAGTGCAGAGAAAAATGCAAAAAAACGCGATTTTTGAGAGTGGGAGACAGCATATAATGAAAATGTGGTGTAGAAAAAGTACATAGGGTAATTATAGTGGGACACATTTCTCTATTTAAAAAATAGCCATTTCCTTCTCTCTGCATACGAAATGCTTATGAAAAGTGCCTGCAAAGCAGGCAGCAGACCTGCTAATAAGTAACTAAGGACTTTGACCTTGACTTTATTTTTATTTAACCTGGGCTAGATGAGGCCCGATGGGTCCCTCTACCTAGGGCTCATTAAAGTACATCGTAATCGGTTTAGAATAGATACACGATTACAATACGTGATTGTAGCAAAATATGCAATCTTACACGTATAAAAATTTACGACTACTTTGCAAAAGACAGAATTAAAAAATTGATAATACACAGTAAAATATAAAGAGGCAAATCTGATAAATGAAACAAGAAAAAAATGCAAGATGAAGGAATAAATAATGATTGGATAGTAATAGGATGAGGTGACTTATCAGAAGGAACTTCTAGATGGATATTTGAAACTGTATATCGGGAATGCGAAACTGAGGAGCGTGTAGAGGAAGATCAACGAACCATATTCGGTAGGTCCCTAGAAAGTGTTTAATAAGTATAGTTTTATTTAGGTTTGATCTTATTTCGAATGGCAACAAATTAAACCCAGGGCAATGGTTTTGCAAGGGAAAGGGAGTCACGTGGTAATAAAATTTTGATAAAATACTTTTTAAAACCCTCAATTTTATTTTATAAGGGCACCACAAAGCTATAAATATTTTTTTCTTACCGATATTTGAACATAATCAAATTAGAAGAGAGAAAATAAAATCGTGAGCGTAAAGTAAAGATAATTTAAATACTTCTATTTGCGATCATCTCATTTGCTCAACGTGTAAAATTGTCTACCACCAACAAAAGTATTTGCCTATAAAAATTATCGAGGATTGGAATGTCTCCTTTGTTAAACAACTACTAAAAGTCGTATTATAGACTCCTATACTTCCTGCTCGTGGAGTCATCTGCTTCCTCTAAGTATGGCGTGAACTTCGCACGGTGTGGACGAAGTTCACATCATGCCAGTAAAATGATGAATAACTGTAATTTTTGATTAAACTGAATTAACAATTTTAAATTGAATGAATAAAAGTAAATCAATAAATTAACTGAATAAATGTTCCTCATATACTTGTTAATAAGCTTCCATGGGGTGCACCGTCTGCTTAGCGGCATTTGCAGTTAGCAGTAGGGAAAGTAAAAAGTGTAAGTACCTTTGACGCAACAAGATTAATAGACCGGTAGGCAACATTAATGCGTCCCGTTTTCGTGCCGTTGAAATTTCTCACTTTTCAAATCATGAGGAAAAATAATTAATGCCATTCTATAAATCAAACTGCTTCAAATATGTAGTTCAGAGGTTATAAACTTTTAATCAAGACAATAAAAAATAGGTAATTATCCTATCGCGGAATCTGAGATTTCTGTAACCATGGATATAAATAAATTATCAACGAGACGAACTGTCACTATAATCGTAATCAGACACTATAAAATGTAGCCACAATAAATGTCCATGGGTTTATATAAGCAAAAAGATGCATTTCATCATGAATAATCATATTTATGCCATATTTTGGTGAATTGCGCTGTGCTACCATTATTAAGCTTTACAGGACTAGTAAGGCCACATTTCATTATTTTTGGTTTCCCGTCTCTGCAGAAGAAAGGAATTATGATCTTCTGCCGTTTAATTTTACGTCAACTAACTGTCTGTTGAAGTTTAGGGGACCACTTAATCAATTCAACGAGCTCATCAATTGGTGCTTAAATCTCACCAGATACTGTAAAACCGGGCCTACGTCAGTTATTTTCTAGATAAATGTTGATTACTTCATGTAAGGAATGTATTATTCTTTGTATAAAGTAAGCTCTTTGTCTTAGGGGCATCAGTTCCTCACATTTCTTCTTCGTGAATGTTTCGGCCGCGTGATTCACGTCGTAAATCTTCAATTCTTTTTAAACCCCCCCATACATATAATGGTCGATAGGCCGCCATTTCGATTCTATAGCAATTCCGCTGTGCACGCCACCACGTTTTGCATGGAGCGTCATGCACGATGAGAATCATCACGGTACCCTGTGAAAGCCCTCTGTACCCTGTCGAGCCTCAGAAATCACGGACACGCACGGACACGTAAATGATAAATGACCTCACAGCCGTAAAAATCTCCGAACTTTAACATTTTAACAATGAGGCTCGTCGAGTGGATATTGGATGGCCTCGGCAGTGAAATTTTTTGAGTCCGTACTGAATAACATGGACTCTATGGAAATGAATTGAAAATATACTCGCATAAATATAAAGGTAGAAGAATTAAGCGCTTGAGTTGGTAGAAGAGGGAAGAAAGCTGATTGAGGAAATTAGGAGAAGGCAAAATGAATGAAGGATGGAGAAGATAATAGAGGGTGAAACTGTGTTGAAGGACGTGATAGAGGGAAGAACGTTGGGTAGGCGGGGTAGAGGGAGGAGAATAACCGTTAATTTGGATAGGATAATATGGAGTAGATATCATGCAGGTCAGAAAAGGGACATCGTTAAAAATAAGGGGATGATGAGAGGAATTCAATGTCCATTTAGGCCTGTCTTCACCATTCGTAAACGAATAATAATACTGAATGATGTCTCTAGTCACGACGCTCACATCGAGTATCCCTAGGCTGGTAGACTCCGCATTGGTGGGTCCACGTAAACAGAAAATCCCAATTCGCCGACATCCCACCATAATCAAAACCTTAGCTACCAATGTTTTTTGAGGTTTTTATCCTAAATCTTAAAATATGCTTAACCATTTTTAAACTTCCAATGCATATCGGAGGAGATATCTCTGATCTGAACAAATTTGTCATTGTTAGTTAGTATGTTGTAGTCCAGTGAGTACAATGTCGGGCTGCTAACCTGATTTGGGTCCCAGATTTGAATGGAGGGGCTTTTGGACACGTCCAGCCAAACTCAAGCAGTGTTAGGTTCTGGGCACTAGATTTTTCTGGGAAACTAGACGTGGCAGAGGGAAAGAAATAGCCTTCCTCATCCTAATGCGTGAATCACTCAATATGCTGGGCTTAGTATTGAGTTGGTGAGCTCTAACGTCATCAACCAGGCCTTTCTTCGGGTTGAACACAGCTTTTAATTACTGGTGTAATTACAAATCAAGATTTAAGTTGCTTTCTTGAAGCCATTCGGAAAATTTTGGAGCCCTTAGGATACTCTCGGAGGTCTCATCATGGAAGAGACAAGGAGATGTAAATATAAACGTTATTTCTGTGCCTTGAATTTGAATTATTCTACCAAATTTAGATTACACCGATTATACTGCAACAGTGATTTAAGATCAAAAACAATTTTAAGTTAGAACCTGACGAAAGTTGAACAATATGTTATTACTGAATATTAAAAATCCCTCATTTCACAGCACTTTGACGTAAGAATTCGACGAATTCCGCGCATCTTTAAAATTCCCAGCATACCTACTCTTTTTAGATCGATTAAAACTTCCGACGCTATGATTTGCTTTTACCACGCAAAATAACATTAATTATTTTGAGCAGGATTCAGCTATGATAATATAAAAAAGTTTTATCATTTATAAAGCAATAGGATACACATTACTTTTTTCAACTTCACAGCGAGGAATGGGGAACAGTTAAGATCGCGAACTCATGCATGCAGAATTCTCATTGACTCGCTAGTATGAACGAGAGCTAACTCTGCCGTGACATTATTCCGCGACTTGGACCTGCTAAATGCCAGATTGACCACTCTAAAATATTCGTAAATACTCTATTCGTTCGCACTGACTTCATTCCATGAGAGCTGTTACACACACTGTTCTCTTGTAAGGTGATAGCCCTTCAGCCGATATCATAAATATTTCTCTCACATGTGACAGCCAGGCAAGTGCTGGTTCCATGAATATGGATTACGGGATTAAATTCGCGATAATATTTATAGCCACGCAGCGGATTAAGGGAGAGAGACCTGTATGCGACAGGCGGAGGGGGAGAAAGGGGTCAGGGTAGAGGTGGGCGTGGCACTTGACAGTCTTCTGTCGCCCAACCTTCGTACTGCCCGAGAATGAGGTAGCTAACGACTACAGCCATGAATAAAATGAAAGCATATGTTCATATCCCAATGAAAAATGATACTACAGAATATCCACAAACGAGGAATAAATACATTAACAATTGATATTCAGCAAAGCCTATTGAAAGTGGCTCGAGAGTAAGTGCTCATAGAGAGGTTCGCTGCCCACGAAGCTCTGGACTCCAGCTCGGATGCTGACCTCTCTAGCTTTCAGGACACTCACTCTGAGAGTGGAACCACAAGGAACTGCCCATATGCAGAACGGTCAGTTTAAAACCATTAATGATACCGATTTACAATCAATATGATAAATAGTCAACAATCAGTATGATGAGCAATAATCAAATATTATCATGTCGTGTCATACACGCTTCTCATCAGACTTTTCACTAGTCTTTTCTATAGGCACCCGTTGTCAGTCTTCTCCTATGAGCAAACGTCCCTTTTTCCAACGTGATTCCCCTTCTGCCTTTGCCAATGCGATACCCTTTTACCTCCAGCACACTACCCAGGTGCTAATTTTTCCAGCCGCTCAACCAAGTGAACATTCTACCTTTAAATCCGGCCCTTTCCGCTCTGGAATTTCTAATTATGATTTATTTTTTTCTGTATTCTTTTGTACTGCTTTTGCAATGCGTCCACTATTAATGGTCATTTGGCCACAAGCTGACCTGCGAAGTATAGCTTTATCACTCCCTGGCCTCGCTGACTTGTATGCACGAAGAACACAACCATTTCTATCCTCAATAGATGGGTTTCGTTATATTTGTCATGGACGCTCCATATTAGCCAAAAAATAAATCAACTTAAATAAATTTCCTACGCATTGTGTACAACAAACCGTACTTCGTCTATTTTTAGTTACAGAGGCGATCAGTTGACAGCACCGTGGCTCAATATAGGACTTGTCTCTCGGCCACTCGCCTCAGTTACCCCTCGTCAGGATTCTTCCAGGGGATATGCCGATTGTCGCAAAGCTCGCCGCTGATGCGAGGGAGGCGTGGGTGGAGAATCAGTAGTCCTCCCCACGCCACCCCTCCCCTCTCTCCCTCGTGATGACGCTCTGCCCGACGTCAGCGACCGTCCACTCGTTTCTCCGAGCTGGGTCAGCCGACGGAATTTCCGATAGGTCACGAGGAGAGGAATTGCTTCAATCTTTAGCAGAGTGATATATTTCAAATACCTTGCCGGCCTCAGTGGCGGTGGGGTAAAGAAATGGCAGGCCCTCGCCTGCTATTCCTTCCACTCACCATGGCTGTGTGAGCTGAGTATCTGCTAACGGTTATCGTGCCCGATGTAAAATGACCATGTGAACTGTATTCGGGTCCTTGAGGATCGGGTTGGTGTGGTGGCTACAGTACTGGCCTCCCATCCCGAGGGCCCAGGTTAGATTCCCGGTAGTGGCGGATTTTCTAAGTGGTTAACCTGTCCTTACTTGAGTGCCTACTGGAGGGCATTTCAGGTTCAGTACCCCGTCCGTCGGATGGACCGTCAAGCCATGGTCCCCTTGGCGCCTGTCGTTAAGAGTAGGCTGATGGTGAGCTGAGTATCTGCTAACGGTTATCGTGCCCGATGTAAATGACCATGTGAATTGTATTCGGGTCCATGGGGATCGGGTTGGTGTGGTGGCTACAGTACTGGCCTCCCATCCCGAGGGCCCAGGTTAGATTCCCGGTAGTGGCGGATTTTCTAAGTGGTTAACCTGTCCTTACTTGAGTGCCTACTGGAGGGCATTTCAGGTTCAGTACCCCGTCCGTCGGATAGACCGTCAAGCCATGGTCCCCTTGGCGCCTGTCGTTAAGAGTAGGCTGATGCCGACGCCGGGTTTCTCTCCACACTTCTTCCGTTACCTGAAATGTTCCTACCATTACCCAACTACCCACCTATTAATTACCTCAGCTGTCGGTCACCTCCCCTTAATAACTAACAAATTCGGGTCCATGGAAGTAAAAAAAACGCGCAATCGTACGCGTACTACGCGTATCGTGAATCACTTTTATGTATCGACTTCAGTCTAATGTAAATCATTTCCACATGAGTACCGAAAAGTATTGCTTCCTTTTTTGTCATCATTGTATGTATTCTACCACGATTGATAGTCTAATGGATCAGCCCCTGCCTGATATTCCTCGCGTATGGTTCCTTGCTGGCCAAACAACATTTTCCACTCACTTTAAAATGCACTTTATATATTTCCGGCTTCTGTGAATCTTATTGACCGTAAGTCAGTGAAACTGAATCACCAATGTTTAATCAAAATGCTTGTCGAGGTAAGATTATTGCAAGCTCCATAAGTATTTTATTATGAAACATATTTTCATTCAATGAGAATTTTCGAACTAAAATAATATTATTTGCATTCAAATTTCTACGTGACGGGCCAAATGAGAAGGAAATTTTCCGCTGCGATTTCACTCCCAATCGGGTTTCAATACACTACATAAGGGGTTGGCAAACGTTTTCAGTTAGAACCATATTGAGTTGTTCAGCAGTAATCATCGGTCCGTAGTAAAAAATAACACTCCAGAACCAAATATGCTTAGTTTTAATGAAAAATGACAAAAACTGACTGCAGAGTAGGTATACAGAGACTAAATTATCTTACCAGAATAAAAGCGAAAATTACCATAGCATTTTTTTCACCAGACAGTTTGTGACAGTCTATACAAAGAGTTTCACATTTATGTGAATTATGTGACTGTGCTCGTATTTTAAAATATTGTTAAACATTTAAAGGTTCCAATTTTGAAATTCTAACTAAAAGTAGCTACTTCAGATGGTCACTACATAAATTTTGACTTGACTTTTCCGCATAATGCTACGCGAGTCGAATAAAATCATTTGGCGGGACGTAGTTTGCTGACCCCTACACTGCATCGTCCTCAAGCACCTGAGGATGGATAGCAATAAAATTGTAACACGGGTAGTTTAAGTCTTTATCTTTGTTGGAAAATAGGGTCACTTACCATATTTTTACTGCCAAATCTGAAAAAGATAGACCCATATTTTCCGTTATTCATTTCGTCGAGTCGTTCTCAAGTTATGAGCTGCGAAAAACATGTTTTTAACCCTTTCGTAAAAATGGGCGTGCAAAGGACTAGTACGTCATCCACATCGTCCAATCACAACAGAGACTACGCAGCTTCTTCGCCCAATCACAGTGGGGGACACACATCTGATTATGCCAACGGAAGTGGTAGTAAGACTCCATGCGGGGTATTTTGAAAGGCATTGAATACTCGAATTCATCGTAATAAGTATATAAGCCCGCCTAATTCGAGAGAGGATAGAGATAAAGAAGAACACCAACAATTTTAACATGCAACCTGGACAGAAGATCAGTAACACACAGCTTCCAGTTTTGAAATCTAGAATATCTGAGAAGTAAAACCCCACACCCTCCCGCCCTTCACCGAACCCATATAAATACCCGGGAAATGCACAAAGGGACCAGTATACCCTGAAGAGGCCTCCAGCAGCGGAGGGGAAACGTTTGTTGAAACCTGTGACGCGAGGCTTCCCAAAGACTGCAATCCCATAAGTAGATTTCAGCACACTTTTATTCACGCCATGATGTATAATAAAAGTACCTAGAGCACTTCGTTGTTCAGTTATTTTGGGCTACTCACAGGATGCGCCAGAAGCTGTGTAGGCAAACCTCCCCTCCCATCTCCACTTCCCCTTCAGTTATCCCGCCAAGACAGTCAAGAAGGGGAAGTAGATGATGTAAAAATATTTAGAGCTCGTTAATTGGGCATCACCTTATGCGTATTTTAATTTTTAACTTATCAGCGAATGGTCAGAAGATTAGTTTTCACTAATGTTCATTTTTCGTTTCTATCTAACGATTTTGTAAATAAAATAGAGATTTCGGTTCGGAATAAACGCCCCCATTGCCTTCTCATTTGGACCATCACGACGGACTACATCTACATCTACATAATACCCTGCTAGCCACCATAAAGGTGCCTGGCAGGAGGGTGATTTCACGCCAAACATGCATTACATATCATACATAAGAAAAGGATTAGTAATTATATTCCAGTCTAAACTTCAACAATTTAAAAAAAAGTTTTTAATAGAAAAGCAAGCATGCAATAAAATGCTGTTAGTTGGGTTAGCTTAAGGTCCTTATATCAACATGCAACTACCTATGCTATACACTTGTATTAATACTATTGGATATATGTACATTCATTCATATCTATGCTTAGCCATTCATATCCCTAATTGTACGAGGAAAGAAGGACATTTTGAATACGTCAGTTCGGCAATCAATTTCTCTAATTTTGTGATTATGGTATAGTCTACCGTAGGAAGTTGGGAGTTCGCAAAATATTTTTAACGTCATCAGTGGTAATATTATCTTGAAATTTAGTTAAAAGTTTAAATCTGAATTTCAACCTAAGATCTGACAATGATTCCAATTTTAGGTCATTTCACAGACTGTTACGATAATATAGCTATCATAAAATTGTACCATAAAAGTGGTCGTTGACTAATTACACCAACGCACCTGAGGCTTACACTCTCGTTCTTACTTTGACGGTCATACTAAGGATTTCCACCGAGTTGTGCCCGTAGATGTTTCCACATCAGTGTTCAGATGTTGCCAAGTGCCTTTAACATTACGTCCTCCTCCATCCTTGACTTGCACTCAACGTTCATCTCTAGCTTAGCCCAAAACCCTAACAACCACGGAGCATCCTCATTCTTCCACCTGCCGATGCTACAGGAGGGCTTACACAACCTCAGATTACGTTAGATTCATAATAGTGCCGAAAACGCATTTCTCAGCTGACACATTGTTGATGACGTTATAGTATACGATATCACTAATGTTTGCCTATGAAATTCATTTGTGGGTTTGGTGACAAGACGTTGAATTGGTTAAAGTGAGTAGCGTGACCATGTGTGTTAAAAAGTAAAAGTGAGAGAAAAACGCAGGTGTACTACTTTGCGCCGAGATGTAATTCTACGTGGCATAAAGCTCCCGATTAATATTTTTTATAAATCATGTACATTCTCTGATTTGGCCCGAAAATCAACGAGAAACATCGAAATCATCGAGTTCCTCAGCTACAGTTCGTTTATTCACGAAGAACGGTCTTCCTGAGACAGTTCGTTCTGCTCCCTCCTGCGATCGCCCTGCACTTCCCACGTCACTATGGAGACCGCCAATATAAATACGTTTCACGGAGTGGGCGTGGTTACATCTATATCTACGCAATACCCTGAAAGCCACCGCGAGGGTGTGTGGCAGGGGGGTGAAGACGACAAAAAATGCACTTTTTACATGCGACTAGACTACTACATGGAAATATGCTACATATAGGGTTACATGCAGCTAGATACTTAGTGCCTAAATAGTAATAAAGGAATTGGTTGTTAATACATGCATGAACTACAGATTCCTCCACAGTATTTCACCTACCTATCCCTTAGCTATGCTGCCTATTGAGTTCTCTCATAGAAAGGGGGAAAAATTACATTTTGAATCTATCAGTACGACAATCTATATCTCTAAAATGATTTATCAGGTTCAGGCTAGCATAATACACTGATGTTTTTAATATACATAAAACTAATCTAGTAAAGCTATCCGTTTTAAATATCTGTAATAGATTTAATCTGCACATTAATCTACGATCTGATAATGATTCCCAACCTAATTCTTGTATCAATTCTGATTCACTACTAAACCTATCGTAACACCCTTCAACTAGCCTAGCTGCTCTACGCTGCAAACCGCCTAGTTCTCTAATCAAACTTAATTCATTTGAATCCCATACACTGGTTACATAATCAAGATGGGGCCAAACTTGTGAAAAGTAACATCGCTCGTTTGTCTTCTCGTCACATTCCCTGATATATTCACTCTTTTAATGAATCCTAGCTTTACGTCTCCGTTACGGCTCTGCTCCGAATGATAAGGCTGTATATCTCGTATAAATGGGTTTTAAAAAATTCTGAAATGTGAAGGGGATGTGTTTTACGCATTCTTTATTGTTTCATAGTCTTTAAATGTGATTTATCACTCTATAAATGTAGATTCAGTGATCACTTGGATCTCAGGTTTTGGAAGCGAGAACTGTCCCCGTATAAGGTTTTCCGGAACAGCGGAGCCTCATGACTCATGCCACTTAGTCCTTCGTTTCAGTCGATTCCGACAACGCTATTGTTAACACCTAATACCTTCTGGAACTTTCCGGGGTATGTATGCTTTTGGAAATGCCACTTCCACGTAGAACTTAGTCTGATGCCGCCGTACAGTGGTCGTAAATCGAAAGAAAACTGGACAAAAGAGCAAAATTGCCTTTTTTGAGATATAACCTTGAAAAATCACGCAAACACTCATAAGAGATTGCTTATTAAGGTATAGTTCACAATTTGTCATGGTTCTCATCCGTTATTCAGATACAGGGGCTCAAACATGACCAAATTAAAAAAAACGCTGAACTTATTTTCTCCGAGTATCTTCCCAATTACGGTGATGGTGACGTTGTGGGAGAAATTTGAGCAAATAAAAATGACAATATATTAGCACAATGCTTTGCCTTGGCAATGCCTACGCTTTAAATATTTTTTAAGTGTTTGAGTGCTATCAAGTTACAAAATGGTGGACGCTGTTTTTGGACAATTTTTTACATAAAGTAGAGAATATCTAGCGTTTAACCTGTCAATTAACTTATATCAGAGCACTCATTGAAGATTCTTAAAGGCGAAACTGAAGTGAAATCAAAAATAATATGGCGACGCCGAAAAATACATACGATTTTCTGACCGCGCGTCCGGAGTCTGGCTCCGCGCGGAGGGGCCTTGGAAATGCCGTGACTCGCTTACATTGATCAAAAGACATGGATCCGAAAGCTTCCTATTAAATTCGCCATTTTTCAGCTGTACGCACTGTCACTTACCTCCTCTGACTCTATATTGATGAAGTAGCAAGAATATTGAATCGTACTAGCAGATACGTTCACGCGGAATCGCGTTCAATTTATTTTTCGTTGCATACGCACGGAAACGAACTTCTTACTCACACTCTTCAGCCCTTGAAAAGTGTGGAGTCCTCATAGAGACCATGTAACCTTCCAGAAATCCACTAGTTAGAATTCTTTCGCATATTTTACATACATACTTGCAAATTAATGAGATATATATTTAATCTACGAGTGGTTGAACAGTGGGCACACGCTAGAATTCTTGGCGAATTGTGATTCATTATGATTTGAAGATTTCGCACATATTCTCAGTGATTATTTTTCCTTTCGGGTACACTGTGCTTTTAGCTTGTAGTACTCGGTCATAACTCCATTCGGCCATTCCGACAAGAATACCAACATTAGGGATTGATTGCTCCCGCGGCTCCCACGTCGTGCCATATGTTTTCCCGCGATACAACGGTACGACCTCCAAAGCACCATGGGCTATAAAATCCTCCAAACGTCTACAATTCGATCGTCCATGACAGAATCGCCGTCGGCTCAAAAATCCTGCCAAAAAACCTGAGCCGTTGAAGCGCCCAAAATCCTAGCTCTGACACTGCTCAGAACACCTTCATTTCATCGAATTCATTTTGTAACTTAAATATTTGGAGATGGAGGATATAAAGAAATGGTCAATAAGCTGGGGAGGAAAGAAGGGTGGTCGAAAAAAATTAGAGAAGGAAGTTAAAGAGGATGTAGGACGTTTTGATAGGTGCGGGAATGTTAAAAAGGCTTTTTGAGTGGAGTATGCTAGGTTTTAGAAATAGCTAGTAAACGCGGAAGATGAAGGAAAAATGAGTATTCTGGATTG
Source organism: Platycnemis pennipes (assembly GCA_933228895.1). NCBI lineage: Eukaryota > Metazoa > Arthropoda > Insecta > Odonata > Platycnemididae > Platycnemis > Platycnemis pennipes. Next base: position 18,480,542 of record OW121856.1, read on the forward strand.
CATAATAAATATACAGGGTTTATAGGAGTTTTCATTTTCATTTTTCCTGACTTTTCCAGGATTTCCAGACCATTATTAGTGATTTTCCCTGACTTTTGAGCGCCTGAAAACTCCAAGATTTTGGTCATTTATAGAGATAAAAGTGGTAGTGAGGAAGCAAAGAAGTCTAAACTTATGAAAAATTGTAGGTTTATTATCATATTAATCATACGAACTTCCAGTAATAAGAGATCAACAACTTTAAGTCAACAAAATAAAAATTATCATTACTTACATCGATATGCCTTCAGAAAGGGTTTTAATTGCAGAAAAATATGCAAAGAAGGCTAACCTGGCTTTTCCTTCAAACCTGATTTAATGTTAAAGTAGCTCTTTGAATCAATCTTCATTTTTTCTTCCTCACATCCTTCTACAGATTTGGCTAAGTGACTTCAAATTTGACTGAGAATAACTTTTTCCTCGCCAGAGAGACAAAGCGAAGCATTCCTGGCGAAATTGGTAGCGAAAGAAAATGAAAATATGAATGCGCACACTTTTCGCCAATCTATTCACCAAATCATGCAGGCTATAGCCAGAAAGAACCAGAATAGGCCCCCTGGGCTGCCTCCACAGCGAAGCCGGCCTGAGGCCAGCCATCCCTCCTTCACCCTCCTCCTCCACTCCTATGTGCAGTTTTTGATCTCTTGGTATTTTCAGGTGATAAATTTAAACATTTTGTGATTTTTCCCTGACCACACGTTGAATTCCCTGACTTTTCCAGGATTTCCATGACCGTTTTCATTTTCCCTGACTATTCCAGGTTTCCCAGGATTTCCAGGTTCCTATAAACCCTGATATATGATGATTTAAAAATGGGCTGTAAATTAATAAATGTGGACTCTATGAATGATATATGAATGGGAAACGGTAGACAAAGAGTATTTGCAAACTTACGAACATTTGCATGAATATATCCGCGGATAAATTCTTACAACCATCTCGCGGTGTAGACATATCAAAGTTTCCCTCTTTTTCCTCGCAATCCCGTCCATTTAACCGTTTTATTCCATCTGAGACTCGACCAAAATAGAAAAAAGGAAATCATAAAAAAAGGAAATTATCTGTCCAGGGAATTGTACACCATGCAGCATTCTGCAGGAAAACTAAATGATTTGGTCTCCAGTTTCACCAGAGCCCCTGAACACACAACCCGACACTACGACTGCCATGTAACCTTCCCTGCATATAAAGATGGGTACAGGGTAACACATAGCTGATTATAAATGTCAAACGCGGATAAGCTTAAAGCCACCGAGTGCGTTCACCGGGTTGTGGATGGTGGGTCGACGTTAGATATAGAGATTAGCTGCGAGATAAGCGAGTTTACTCGTCGAATAATCGGTCGTGGACAAAAAGCGACGGCATTTCGAGGTGGTACTGGTACATCCCTGAGTAAGATCTATATCATACAGAACCTGTGAAGATTCCATAACTTGGCGACGGAAACCCGCCAATAATTACGCTTCTCATCACCCGGAGGAGAGGGCAGCAGCTCTTCTTCATATGAGTGAAGGTGGAGACCATAGTTGTCGGTACATCGACACTCATTTCACTACTGGCGTGGTAATATTTACTTTAACGGCTGTGGTACTGCGACGTGGAAGGCAAGGGGAAACCACCACATTATTATCCCGAGGAGTCGATGCTGCTCCACTTTTTCTTTCAAACAAGACCTGATGGAACCCTCTCGGGTGAAATATTCCGAAGGTAAAACAGTCCGCCATTCGGATCTCCGGGCGGGGATTACCGAAGAGAGTACTTCAGTCAAGTGTGATAAACATTTTAGGGTAGGAATATGGAACGTGAAATTGCTACGGGCCTGCGGGAAACTGGAAAACATAAAGGCGGAAATGAGAAGAATGGACCTCGACGCATTAGGAATCAGCGAAATGAATTGGCCCGAAGAAGGAAACTTTTGGAGTGGAAGCTACAGGATTATACACACACGATCATTAAATGGCAATGCTGGGGTAGGCATAATGCTCAGGTAGAGCGCTGGAATGCGTGTGAAAAGCTTCCTGCAGTACAATGAAAGGATAGTAATGGTGAAGATCGAGACCAAACCTGCAGATACCGTAGTGGTGCAGGTTTACATGCCTACGTCGGACTACGAAGATGAAGAAGTGGAAGATGTCGACGAAGATATCAAGGAAGTAATAAAACATGTAAGAGCTAATTATTTTAGGAGATTGAAACGCGGTCGTCGGCGAAGGTCAAGATGGACGAATAACTGGGAAATATGGATTGAGAAACCGAAATGAAAGAGGAGAAAGACTTCTGGAGTTCTGCACACAACATAAGTTGGTGGTTTCCAACATAGTTTAAAAACCACAACCAAAGAAGATACACATTGAAAAGAACATATGGCAATTATAAAACTGAAGGAGGCTCAACATCATCATGCATATCAAAAAGCAGTGGGAAAAATCATAGGAGAGGACCTGACTGAGAAATCAGTTGAAGAGCGTTGGAAAAACATTAAATGTGGACTACAGGAAGCCGCAAAGGAAGCTCTTGGAAGAAGTTGCCAAGAAGAAGTCATGGATCACGGAATAAGTATTAGACCTGATACAAGAAAGAAAAAGAATGCGAATACAGAAGAAGGGAAACTTTGTTACAAAAGAATAAGGAACGAAATAAGTCGCAAAGCCAGGAAAGTTAGAGAAATGTGGATGAAGAACCTATGTGAAGATGTGCAAAACAATCTTGCACTTTGAAAGGTGGAAGCTACCTATAGGATAGTGAGGAACCACTTCAAGGAACGGAGCGCAAGTTGCAATGCCATAAGGGACAAGAAGAGAGAACATTTGATTAAAAATGAATACAAAGTGAAGAGATGAAAAGAATATCTGGAAGAGTTATACAACGGAAACATTCTCCGTACGAAAGTGATCGAAGAGAAAAGCGAAGTCGAAGAGGATGATATGGCAGAATCAATATTAAGATTGGAATTTGACGCAGCAATAAGGGGACTTCGCATGACTAAGGCTTCTTAAATTGATGATATTCCTGCAGAACTAATACAAAATGCAGGAGAGAAGACATTAACCCATCTTTACAAAACCACCTGCGACATTTACTCAACAGGAGAAATACCCATGGACTTCGAGAAAAACATCATCATTCCTATACCAAAAATGAAGAAAGCGAAGAAATGCGAGCATTTTCGGACTATAAGCCTGGCAATACATGCATCGAAGATATTGACAAAGGATCATATACAGAAGAATAGAACGAAAAGCTGACGAGTTCCTGGATGAATATCAACTTGGATTCAGAAAAAGTAAGGGTGCAAGAGAGGCAATATTGGCACTTAGGCGGCTCATTAAGAAGAGAATGGAGAAGAACAAACCGACTTTCATTGCATTTGTGGATTTAGAAAAGGCTTTTGACAACGTGGAGTGGAATTCAACGCTTGATATTCTGAAAGGAATTGGAATGACCTACAATTAACAAAGAATTATCCACAGTTTGTATAAAACCAAGTAGCTGTGATTAAATCTGGAACCAGCTGTTAAGAAGCAAGAATAAGGAAAGGAGTGAGACATGGTTGTGCTCTGTCTCCCATAATTTTCAATACATCATCGAGAGAGCCATCAATGAAAACAAAGAGAAGTCTTCAGGAGTGCACATCCACGGAGAAAAAATTAGCATGCTGAGATTCGCTGATGACATAGCACTCATTACAGAGACAGAGAGGGATCTGAATAAGATGCTGATAACCATGGAAAAGACAATGGCCAGATATCCTCTGAAGACCAATAAGGATAAAACTTAGCTATTGGCGTGCAGCAAAAGATAAGAGGCCAAAACCAATTTTAAACTAGGGAAGCAAACCTGGAAGAGGTGAAAGAGTTCTGCTAACTAGGAAGCCGCGTAACCAACGATGGACGAAGCAGAATAGAAATAGTGAGTAGAATATCCCAGGCAAAGAGGACATTTTATTAAAAGAATCTACTTACATCTGGAAATACAAGCGTAGAAGTAAGGAAACAATTAATCAGGACTTACATCTGGAGCACTTTTTTTTACGGCAGTGAGGCATGGGCGATGACAGAAGCGGAGAAGAAAGGGTGGAAGCATTCGAAATGTGGTGCTACAGAAGAATGATGAATATTAAATGGATAGACCGAGTGCCACACGAAGAAGTATTAAGAAAAGTGGGAGAAAAGAGAAGCCTGCTGAAAACTCTAAGAAGAAGACGGGATAACTTATAACTTAATGAGCTATATATTAAGACACGATGGTCTGATGAAGACAATCGTTGAAGGACAAAATCGTGGATGGGAAAAATGGCAAAGGAAGACCTCTTGCGAGATATATGGAACAAGTGATTAAGGATGTGAAAGAGAAGAAATACGCAAATATGAAGAGATTAGCCGATAGCAGAACTCAGTGGAGAGCTGTTTCAAACCAATCTGAGGATTGATGACTTATGATGAGCCCCAATCTTAAGATCAGAATTTGACGCAGCTGTTAGGGACCACAGGATAAATAAGGCTTTGGGAATAGATGATATTCCTGCCGAACTTATTAAAAATTCCGGAGAGATGACATTTGCTCAGCTGTACAAAACCATCTGCGACATGTTCACTACAGGAGAGATACCCACGGACTTTGAGAAGAACATCATCATCCCTATTGCCAAAAAGAAGAGGGCTGAGAACTGTGAACATTATAGGTCCTTAAGCTTGACAACACATGCCTCGAAGATATTGACGAGAATCATCTATAGAAGAATGGAACGAAAAGCTGAGGATTTCCTGGATGAAGACCAATTTGGGTTTAGAAGAAACAAGGGCACAAGAGAAGCGATTTTGGCCCTCAGGCTACTTATAGAGAAGAGAATAGAAAATTATCTATCAACGTTTATTGCATTTGTAGATTTGGAGAAGGCATTTGATAACGTGGATTGGAACATGATTCTAAAGGTTCTGAAAGAAATTGTAGTATCATACAATGACCGAAGAGTTATCCACAGCTTGTGTAAAAACCAGGAGGCCATAATCAAATCAGGACCCAGCAGTACAGAAGCAAGCATCAAGAAGGGAGTGAGGCAAGGCTGTGCACTGTCTCCCGTCTTATTCAATGTCTACATCGAGAAAGCCATCCAAAAGTCAAAGAAAAGTCTCCGGGAGTGAATATCCACAGGGAGAAAATCGGCATGCTACGATTTGCCGATGACATAGCAGTCGTGGCAGAGACAGAAAGAGATTTAAAGAAGACAATACGAAATATGGAAAGGATAGTGGCCAGATACCATCTGAAGATCAAAAAAAATTAAGGTATTGGTATGCAGTAGAAGAAAGGAAGCCAGGACCAACCAAACTAGGAAAACAAAAAATCGAGGAGGTGGAGGAGTTCTGTTATCTGGGAAGCCGCGTAACCTGCGATGGACGAAGTAAAAGAGACATTGCCAGTAGAATTTCCCAAGCGAAAAGGGTATTCTATCATAAGAAGAGTCTCCTTACAGCTGCAAATACAAGCTTGGAAGTGAGGAAACATTTCATTAGGACACACATCGGGAGCATTCTACTATATGGCAACGAAGCATGGACAATAACAACAGCAGAGAAGTCTAGAAGAGTGGGAGAAAAGAAATGTCTACTGAAAAAAATAAGAAGACAGGACAACTTAATAGGCTAGATCTTAAGACCCGATGGTCTGATGAAGACAATCGTCGAGGGAAAAGTGTTCGGGAAGAATGGAAAAGGCAGGCCTCGCATGAGATATATGGAGCAAGTGAGAAGGATGTAAAAGAGAGGAGTTACGTCAATATGAAGTGGTTGGCCGATAGAAGAATTGAGTGGAAGGCTGCGTCAAACCAATCCTAGGACTGTTGACCGATGATAATGATGACATATGGGTAGGAACCCCGGACCCCAGTGCCTACCGATGTTATGTTTCGCACATTTATTCATCTAAAACCTAGGTCACTTCTCTTCACGTCCTCAGGAGGAACCTAGCCCTTGACGTTATAATCAATTGGATAAGAGAAAAATTCATCAAATTAAGTATGCACCCCTTATGTAGCTCACTTCGCTCTTCCTAATTTCCCAAATAATACGACCACAATAACACTATTGAACGCACCCAGTCATTTGATTTAATAAGAGTGTGGTTGTGTTTTCATGAAGTCTTGGATTATTTCCCTTTCCTGTTTACAGGCAAGGCAGTGGCTCGGGCTGAGTTAAAAATATCAGTTGATAGAATAAAACAGATAAAAAGTTGGCTCGAATTGATTTCATCAAAGTTTACCTTCTGCAACTACCAACAAGAATTTATATTATCTGACTCACGAAATTCATCTGAAAGACTTCCAAGTATTACAGCACGCCAGGCGTGCTGAAATACTTGGGAGTCATCGGAAAATAAAGCGAGGCTGCGAGAAAAACTTCTAAATACCCACTAATTAAATCGCCGCATCCAAAATTATTATTCCTGTTGATCAAAAAGGGTTCTCGCGAGATCAGATGATAGAAGGGCGGCTGAAAATAGTCAAATTGAAGGAGGTTGCTCTTGGATGCGGGAGAGAAGGATGAGTTTGAAGGAAGGAGTCGAGGAGCTCCTTTGAAAGGTGAAGAGCCCACATCCCTCTCTTTCTCTCGAGACTGGAGGCTGGGGAGAGGTAAAGAAAGTCGGAGAGAGGGAGGCACCTCTTGTGCGCGCACAATATATTGATTTCCCCCCGGGAGCCGCCGTGAACGGAAGGGGCCAAGGGGACGGCCGCCAGGGCGAGGGTGTGCGTCCCATGGTGCCCTCGCCGAGGGTCGAACCGGTGGAGGCCCCCAGGGGAAAGGGAGGGGCGGCGGCGAGAGGAAACTTGCTTCGGGGGCCGCTGGGGAGGCCCATGTTTGAACTTAGTCGAAGTTTTAATCTTTCGACCCTTGGGAAACTAAAAGGAAACAACGTGCATTCATAAAATAAAAGTTAAAAAAAACATACTTTTTAAAATCCTCTATTTTGTTTTAGAGGTGTACTAAAAATGTAAAAATATTTTTTTCTTACCGAAATTTCAACATTGTCTTGCTTCTAATGGTTTTAGCTAATGAAGGTAGTAATTTAAACCAAACTAATGGCAGAAATTTTTCTCTATATCGAAAATCAATTCAATGTAAATTCTATCATTTCTTCACTAAGCCACATTTATTATAGTTGTATTACAATTTAGCATGAGTGTGTGTGCACAATTTAACGGAAATTGAACAATAGGAAGTGGGTGAGAATTCAATTGTAAGATTTCGCCCGGAAGGACAGACAAACAGAGTTGTCATGCTAAATAAAATCGATGAAAAAACTAGTCAATTGTGCTTTAGAATAAATTCGACGAAGAAAACCTTATCTCAACCGGTACTTGTACTCGTAACCCCTTAATTTAAAGAGCTTTACCCCTTTAGATACCAAGACTTCCTAATCCCCTGTGGTGTTCAAGAGCCCTTAAGGGACAAGATGTTGCCGGCTTGCCGCACATACAAATGCCACAGACAAGCCGCGGTCATGCGCAACTACGGCTACAGCTAGTTCGTTCCTCCGAAAGACTACGGTTTGTCTTTGAAATTTGCACGTTCGGCAGGCCGGCAATATCTTGTCCTCTATAGAGTTCCACCGGAGAGAAGAAAGCCTTGGTAGCTAAATGGTAAAGCACCCAGCCCCGGCACCCTGTGCTTACTTCGGTGATCAAAGGTTCAACAATGTTTCTCAGTATGCTTTAGTACGTACGAGCTCGTAGTATTTAGTATGCTTTAGTATTTTGTCGCAGTATGCTATAGTAACATGTAAGGGAGGACCTACAGTCCATCGCAAGAGTGAGAAGAAGAAAGAAAGTCATTTCCCTACAAGCGTTGATGGATATTTTGACAATTAACTACAGAAACATATTTGTTAGAGATGTACCAGGCATTTGGAACTAGCACGATACACATGAATTCACATAATTTTTATTATTTTGTCAGCTGTAAAACCTAAAAATTTACTTATCGATTGTACGAAATCTGAAAAAATACGATATTTCGTGATGCAACTTAAGAGTTGCATAGATAAAATCAGCATCTTCATTTTATATTGATTCCTCAATCGTTAGAGAATTTATTTACGGCTACATGAAATTCAGAAATTCTTCTATGACCAGATTCAGAACCTTCATGACCAGCTTGGATTTGAACACATGAAATAGGTTCCCCGAATAATAACTTTACGCGTACTTTATAGAAGTAAACATTACATAAACAAGTAAAATCACTTTGAATCAAAAATTTCTCACCACACCATTCGTTGAAACCTCGTCAAATCTTTATTTTATATTTGTTTGAGACATAGAATTTTAACTAAATATGTATTCAAACTTATTCATATGGACCCGGCGAGAAAGCAGTCGAGTTACGTATTTTAATGATTTACCGATCACCAAAATATTATCTAAACAACATCACAGGCATATGCGCATTTGTAAAATGCCAATGGGAATAGGGAGATAGCAACTATATTACATTATCATAAGCCAAAACTTCAGGGACAGTGTGAAAAACTCTGTTCCCCAAGTACAAATTCTGATCCGGACAGTAACTTAGTTGAAATGAAATGTGAGCTGAGATTGTAAAGGCTGAAGGGGAGAAGGACAAGAAAGAACGAAGGAGAACGTCTGAGCTTGGAACTGCACGAAATGGAAGAAACAACAGGAGTTCGTGGCAACGTGTTGAAGGAAGATAACGGGGCGGGAATAACTTGGAAGACATTGGAAAAAATAAAGGCAAGAATTAGAAGAACAGCAGAGGAAATGATAAAATCAGTAGACGCGGGAGTGATCAAGAAGTTATAGTTAATAGTAGAAATCATGGAGAAAATTGAGCAAAGAAGGAAGTGAAAAATGTGGACAGGGACAAGGCAGGAAACGATATAGGAAATAACTATCTTAGGAGAGAAACAAAGAGAGGAAGAGCAATGTGGTGGAGAAGGCAGTGGGAGGAAAAGTAGTCTACAGAGAGAAGGGAAATTGGTAGCATTTACTCAAAGATTTTCAGGAATGTTTTCAGGCATCAGGAAATGAAAAACGATACCGTAAATCAAGATCGATAAAATATGTCACTATTGTATCGAGAAGAGGTTCAGCGAAGGTGAAAATAATGATGGATGAACTGTACGGAAGCGATAAAAGGTCTACGAGCGTGGGCACAGAAGAAGAAAAGGACGCAAATAATCATGAAATGGGACCAGGAATTCTAAATAGCAAGAGGAGGCGTGAGGAAGACGAGAAAAGCGAAGGGGACTGGCAATGTCCCATTAGAGTCACTTAAGAACCTAAGGTGAGTCAGAAGAAAGATTTTTGTGACTATTCCGTAGTATGCACGAGGGAATTTGGTCAAATTATTCATAAAAACTGTATTAAGTCCTATACCGATAAGAAGATTACAAGGAATCGCGAAGACTTCAAGACCTAACGTTTAATCACGAATCCTGTGAAAAATTCTTGTTTAGTCCCGGGCTCTCATATCTGATGAGCCATATAAGGTAATTTAGGGCATAGCTAACCTTGGTATCATCATCATCAGTCAGCAATCCTAAGTTTTGGTTTGACCCTCCACTCGATTCTTCTTTCGGCCAACCTCTTCGTACTAACTTAATTCTTCTCTTTCACATCCTGTACGACCTGTCTCATACGAGGCCTGCCTTTTCCATTCTTCCCGTACATTTATTCCTCGAGGAATGTCTTCATCAGTCCATCGCGTCTTAAGATATGATCGATTGAGATGCCCCGTCTTCTTTTTCGAGTTTTCAGCAGACTTCTCTTTTCTCCCACTCTTCTTGAGGTTTCTTCGTTTGTCACTCGGTCGATCCATTTTAACTTCATACCCGGCCTTGACTTCTCTGTTGCTGCTATCGTCCATGATTTTCTGCCATACGATAGCATGCTCCAGATGTGTGAAATGTTTCCTCACTTCCACACTTATATTTGCAGCTGTATATAGCCTTGATGATTGATTCTTTTTATCAATTTATCCGATTTGTATAGTTGAAGTTGAGGGTCATACCTGTCTTCTGCCACTAGTACTGCGTATCGAGATAACCATCAGTAGCTATATAAATGTCTTTAAGTAACCCCTGCCTCTCTCCCTATTTTTGAAAAATATGCATCGTTTCCCTCAGGAAACTTCCATTTTATATTTATTGTTGCTCCCCTACTTCTAGGTCATCCTATTAACTTCACAAAATATTGCATTACTGATCTCTACTCCAAAGGTTTCACATCGTACTTTTAAATTCATGCGCCACTGTAAAGAATCCTTAAAATAGTCTAGATAACAGTTATCATCCAATGTCACTGATTTAATTTCCTCCACAATTCAGTTTCATTCCCTTCATTCGTCTCTTATAAAGTCGCTTAGAATGTAGAAACTTCTTTACAAACATATTCAGGGTTAATATAAGATGCAAATGTGTTTAAGGTAACCCCGCAAATGCAACCACTATTCAATCACCGGAATTCACCGAGGAAAGAAGGAAATCTCCTTTTAAGTTGTCTCCATGCGGTAGAGACAAAATTATTGTATACACATTGAGTGTTTTATTATACCATGCACGCAAATATATGCATCATGCTATTCATTCCATAATACGCCTTCAAATGTCATCAAAACAGACTGGATATATTCTTTAAAACTTTTCATTTATATTCTTACGTCTCTATTTGCATCATGGCTGTCCCTTCACTCCCTTTTCCACCGAGAAATCTTAATTTTGGTTTATTATATCCCTTTTCCTCTGACTTTTATTAATACTATCACTGTTTACCGATGTCTCTTTCTGCAAGAGTAATTAAACGAATAGCATCTACTATTTTGTTTCACTTCAGAGAGGGAATCCAACTGACTTTATTAATTCTCTACATGTCAAATTCTGCCCTATGTAATATAATTTAAATAAACTCAAAATATCTCTTTTTTTTTTTCCTTCAAAGTTGAGCGATCCACTAAAGAGCCACCGTCTAGCTCTCCCTATGAAGAATGCTTATAAATATAGACATATGTATTCTACGTTGACATTGGGTGAGACTTTCAACAAATTATCTAACAAATAATAAGTGTGGTTTAAACTAATTCAATGTGAATTTTTTATTGCGTATTACCGTTCCACCAGTTAGGGTAGTTTTTGATGGAATACTTCTGCTGGGAATCGGGTTGGTGTGATGGCTTGAGTACTAGCCTCCCATCCCGAGGGACCCGGTTAGATTCCTTGCAGTGGAGGATTTTTCATTGGCAAACCAGTTCCTACTTTAGTGCCTAATGGAAGGCATTTCAGGGTCAGTACTTAGTCTGTCACATGGGACGTTAAGCCGTGGTCTTCTGTGGCGCCTGTCGTTAAGGGAAGGCTAATTCCGACGCCGGGTTTCTCTCCACCCTTCCTCCGTTCCCTGAAGTGTTCCTACCATTACCCAGTTACCCACCTAATGGCTTAAATGGCTCAAATGACCTCAGCTGTCAGTCGCCTCCCCTGAATAACTAACTAACCCTATTTTCCGTATTGCTCTTTCCCTACATCATTTCTTTCTCCAGATACACCTACTCCCAACCTTTCCAAAACGTCTATAATTCCGTTTCTTTCCGCCCTCTTCCTCGCTTGCCCAGAGTGGCAACATGTTTCAACGATTCCTTTCAGCATCCTATATCATCGCCAGGTAGGCACACGCTAGTTCCACCCACACAATTCACGCCACAACTGTCTTTCTCCTCTCCCTTCATTCGCCCCCGTCCACCCTCACCTCCAACCTTTCAATCCCGCATCACAAAATCACCCAATCTAGCCTCGCCATCTCTCTACAGAGACCCACTTTGTTCAAAGCCACGCCCCATAGCCAACTCCATGCTAAACTTTCCGTCAAATCTTTGCTCAAGGCTCTTATCATAAGTTCTATTCTTATGGGAAATGCTTTTTTGGCTAAAATAATCCTTCAACTCACATCATTATTACTACGCCCACCTTGATCCAAAATGTATATAATCAAACTTTCCCATCTATTGTGGCCAATGTCTTCCATTATTAGATTCAATTTTGCGTTTGTTTTCCTCAATAATGTAATTACTTGAGCTCTAGGATTGTTTTCCAGCGTATAATTCTTGTGAGGATATCCTTTTTAAAATAATTTGACATTAAATCATAAATTAATTTCAGCTATCATACGCAACTTCATTAGTTGGGAGTCCTTATGAGGAATAATATCAATACACCGTCGTCGAGTAATTTCGGAATATCAGGAACATTCTTCAAAAATATCACATGAAAATCTTGATGATTACAAAATTATGAAAAGGATATTTTTTCAATAACATATGAAGTAATTAGCATCAGGAACACGTTTGTGTGGTATCTCGTGCAAATGCATAATTAGGATCTACATCTACATCTAAATTTGGTAAATGATCGGCTCCTGAAGGTAAGGTTGTCGGAACAATTCCCGGAACGGGCATTTCCTTGACGTTCGCAGTTTTGTTTTTTGACATCTGCATCAACGCCTTACCCTGAAAGCCACCGCCAGAGTGTGTGGCGGGGGTGAAGATCACCAAACATTGACATGCACTAGACTACTACATGGAAATACGCCACATAGTCTATATCTATAAAAAGAAACCGAGGGGTGGCTGTTAAAGGTCTGAGGAATTTGAGGGACAGCAAGAAAGGGAGGGAGGGGGACAATACTGAGAACCCGCATCTTAGCCCTCCGAACACCCCCCCTCATATTGGTCCGTTGGAGAGAAAGTTCCCCGAGCGCTCAAAGGCCGCCCCTGGCGCCACTACTCCTCTCCCTTCTGCCGGCATGACAGGGGCAGGTGAGCTGTGCCGGCCCTGCGAGGGCTCTGGCTTGAAAATGAAGACGATATTTTTCCCCATTCATATACTCCTTTCGACAAACAGAAATAATTTTATTACGATGACAATATACACGCAGGTCTAGGTCCTATCCAGGGGGGGTGTGCTTGAATCGTTCGAGATTGATTCCGGTACGGAATAATTCCGAACACAATGTAAAAACATACGAGTGAGTCCTTAGTTACGTACCGGAATCAATCCCAAGCAATTCAAGCACACCCCCCCTGGACGATCAATCTTTCAATTATCTCTAGCCGGCTGTGGAAGCCAGATCGGTAAAGCGCCAGCAGGCTAACCCAAGATGAGGTGAGTTTAAATTCCGCTTCTGGCATAAACGTCTTCTCCGCATTAGGATTAAGCTTGGGATTAAATTCGATTAGGCATTGATTTCTACCTCAAGCAGTTGGAGCACGTTATACAAAAGTATCGGCACCAAAAATGGCATCGGCAGTTACTTTGTGGAATTCCTTCATAATTAAACAGTCGGTTAAACAAAGTATTTCATTATTTGAAGAAAGTCCTTCGATTGGAGCATGTTTCTTCACGGCAGTGAGGCATGGACGATGACAGCAGAGGAGAAGAAAAGGGTAGAATCAATCGAAATGTGGTGCTACAGAAGAATGCTGAAGATTAAATGGATCGACCGAGTAAGTAACGAGGAAGTTCTAAGAAGAGTAGGAGAAAAAAGAAGTCTGCTGGCAACTCTAAAAAGAAGAAGGGGCAACTTAATCGGCCATATCTTGAGACACGATGGCCTGATGAAGACTATCGCCGAAGGAAAAGAGAACGGGAAGATTGAAAAAGGCAGGCCTCGTATGAGATACATGGAACAGGTTGTGAGGGATGTAAAAGAGAAGAATTACGTCACAATGAAAAGGTTGGCCGACAGAAGAACAGAGTGGTAAGCTGCGTCAAACCAATCTTGGGATTGTTGACCAATGATGATGATGAAGAAAGTCCTTACACTTTCCCGGCGTATTGACTGAGTAAATTCTCCTCTGGTGTTCATCCGGGTTAGAATCTCCATCTCCGCCGACGTTTCGATGACCGACTCGCTCATCGTCTTCAGGTCTTCCACGGCATTGTCTTCATTGCCCTGAAGATGATGTCAGTCATCGAAGCGTCGTCAAGATGTTGTGTCTATTCCGGATAAAGACCCGAGAAGAATGTACTCATTTGATTATTTTGATCACCTTTACAAACTTCTATTAAATAATGAGGTTTCTGGCGTGATTGAGAGGAAACGGAACATAACTGCACTTGAATGATGAGCAATATCCACAGAGATGGACGATTATTGCGACCGGGTCCGGTTTTTTTCGCTTCTGATAAACGTTATCTCTGTGGATGTTGCTCATTATTCAAGTGCAGTTAAACTTCTATTACGTGTAACTATGTCTATTAATGTTAGTTATTTTTCACTCGGAATTTGTAACCATATGGTTCCATGACTGCTGAAAAACCTTTGATGGCAAAAAATACTTGCGTGGTAACCTATATTGCTGGACATTAAAGAGAGGTTGATTCTAAACTCTTCATCTTAGCCCCAATTTCCTAAGCCCATTAAATATTTTCGCCAGACCAAGAAAGGAGGCAGCCGTAGTGGTTACAATCTTGGGGCATCCTTCTTAGACTTTTTTCTTTATACAACTGGGCTCCCCTCTGCATTACCAAGGATAATCGGCACTGAACAGTTATTAGTCCTATGGTTGGAATAAGTACTTCCATCACTTTCACCTTCTATCGGGCGTGAAAGTAAATAATTCAGAAGTCGGTTCTGCTAAATATTTTAATTTCCCGCAACAGTCTCGTGGCACCCCTAGCTATTTCCCCGACACCCTGAAGTTCCGCGGCATGCCAGTTGCAAACCACCGCCCTTTGTTTATTTTCCGAATTAAACATATATTCATTGGATGCTAAATGCTCATATGAGACCATAAATGTGCGAAAAAAACATTTTCCTTTTACTTTTCTAAAAAATGTACGAAAAAAACATTTTCCTTTGACTCTCCCACAGTTCTTTTGGTGATTCCTCTTGATCGATCATTGAAAGATTTGCATGGAAACATCAGACCATTTGGGAACGCATTACTATTGCTTGCCGGTGATTTCAGGCAAACATTACCTGCGATTCCTTGATCGACACCAGCGGATGAAATAAATGCTTGCCTAAAATACTCTACTTTGTGGTGACCCGTAAAGACATCGAAATTAACTACAAATATGAGTGTTCAGCTGCAAAACGATCGATCAGTGGGATACTCTTACATCAATTGATGGAGATCGGGAACGGAGAGGTGCCGGTTGATCTGACCTCAAGACGAATTTCACTGTCTCATAACTTCTGCAATTTAGTGACGTCAAAAGAAGAATTGGTTGAAAAAGTATTTCCTTCCGTAGACACTGTAGTGAAATCAGATGAAGCGGTTAATTATCCAACAGAGTTATTGAATGCATTCAATCTGCCAGGGGTGCCACCACACTTTCTGCAATCGGCTTGCCAATTATCATGTTGCGAAATGTCAACAATCTTTGCAACGGCACGCGGCTTGCAGTAAACAAATTAATTACCAACGACGTAGAAGCAACAATTTTGACAGGACCTTTCAAAGGTGATGTTCTTTTTCCTCGCATTTCTATGATTCCAACGGATATGCCATTTTAATTTCTGAGATTTCAATTCCCAATTCGATTGGCATTTGCAATCACCATCACCTAAGCTCAGGGCCAATCGTTAATTGTGCGGTTAAGATCTAGACACGGATTTCTTCTCACATGGACAATTATATGTCAGGTGTTCTAAAGTCGGCAAACCAGCCCATCTCTGTATCAGTAAAGACAATGGAACAAAAAAAATATTGTTTATTCATGAGCATTGTGAATGTTTGTGAACAACCATAATCAAAAAGCGCGATTTCTCTTTTCTTTCTTTTCCATTTCATCAGGCTGAGTCACAGAAACGCGTGGCCGGGTGCAGCTAGTTAATAACAAATCGCGATGCATATTAACAACTTTTTGTTTTCTCTCTGATTCCAGAGTTGTGTCACGCAGCGACGAAGATACAGGCTTCATTCCGGGGGCACATGGCGAGGAAGCAGGCTCCGAAACCTGGGAAGACGGACGAAGAGCTGTCCAAGGAAATGGGGAAACTGGACACCAAGGTAATTTTATCTCGAGGCCGGCACGGACTCTCCAAACATGCACTCCCAATATTATCCTTGTGGTACGCTCCCGTACAAAAAGAGAGAGCAGCGACTCCTTCTTAGGACTCAGCAGTTTAAGTAAATCACGAAGGAAGAAAGGAGAATTTATTCGTCGGGAAAAATAAGTCTGAAGTAAAATAAACCAACCTCCACCTCATACAAGCCATTAAGCCCCAAGCTATTAAAGAGTGATTTCACAGCAGGAAAATTTCACGTGCAAATCTCGTCACTTTTATTCCGTCTTCTTGGGAGCTGGGCACATGACACTACGGGGAAAGTGGGGAGTCCCTAATTAGAGATGGAGAACCCGTGAAGACTTCACCAGCATTATACGCCGGGAAAAAACAAGATCCTACACCCTAATTAGAGAGTTTACTCGGAACCGAAAGCGCTCTCCTGTACACGAAATCGTTAGATGGAGACGAAAAATGAATTTTAGTGAAAAAATTAATCTTCTAGCCAGAGCCATTTGCTTATAATTCAAAAATTACAGTGATGTAATTAAAGCAAAAGGTGATGTCCACCGAACGAGCTGCGTTGAGGATATCTACGACATCGACCTCCCCTCCTTGACTCTTCTGAAGAAGAACGGGAGGGGAACGGAGGTGGGGAGGGGAGGTCTGCCTGATGAGATCCTGTCGCATTCCGCAAATAACCCAAAACAACTGAACAACAAAATATTTTCGTATTCATTTTGGTGTGGCTAAAACTTTGCTGAAGTTTATTTATTTATTCACAAATTACGATGTAGCCAAATATGCAATGGCTTTCGGAATAATCAGAATGGAGTCCAACAACCACTTCCATTGCCAGAGTTAGCTGTGTGTCCCTCATCGTGATTGGGCGAAAGAGCAAAACAGTCTCCGTTGTGAATGGAGGAAGGGGATGACGTACGAATCCTTTGCACGTCCACTTTTCCGACGGGGTTAAAAACATCAATTTTTCGCTGCTTATAACTCGAGAACGACTCGACGGATCGAAGAACGGAAAAATATGGGTGTTTTTATTTTATAAATTCTATCAGATTCGGCAATGAAAAAGAATGGTAAAAGACCCTATTGATTCGATCTCATTTAGGGTAGAGATTAGTGCAAGGACATCCATGTAATTCTTCGTCGCCTACTCTAATGAGGAGCATATGCTGGCCGTTTCAGAGCAAGGGTGCGTTTGCGCACAGCTTCAACTTTTGTGAAGGAGACTTGGATTCAAGAAAAATGCCCCAATGCGTTTATTCTGCTTCATTCGATCACGTGAGCGATTGATACCGCCAGTTTTGGTGCTAAGTTTTATGTACTTAATATGTAAACTAACGCTACAAATCTTGTCGCCAGTTAGAATAAAATATTTACCGATTCTAACTGAAATATGGATTGGAATTTAATGCTTGGCATTCTGAAAGGAATTGGAGTGTCCTACAATGATCAAAGAATTATCCACAGTAAGATAAAAACCAAGTAGCTATGATTAAATCTGGATCCAGTTGAGAAGAAGCAAGGATAAGGAAAGGAGTGAGACAAGGCTGTGCACTGTCTCCCGTAATTTTTAATGTTTATATCGAGAGAGCCATCAACGAAATCAAAGAAAAGTCTTCTGGAGTGCACATCCATGGAGAAAAAATCAGCATGCTGCGACTTGCCGATGACATAGCACTCATAGCAGAGAGAGAGAAGGAGCTGAATAAGACTAATAACCATGGAAAGGACAACGGCCATACATCAGCTGAAGTTCAATAAGAAGAAAACTAAGATACTGGTGTGCAGCGAGAGAGAGAGGGCCAAAACCAACGCTATACTAAGAAAACAGAAACTGGAAGAGGTGAAAGAGTTCTGTTACCTGGGAAGCAGAGTAACCAACGATGGACGAAGCATGAAAGAAATAGTGAGTAGAATAGCCCAGGCAAAGAGGGCATTTTATCAAAAGAAGAATCTACTTACAGGTGGAAATACATACTTGAAAGAAGGAAGCAATTCATCAAAACGTATGTCTGGAGCATGTTTCTTTACGGCAGTGAGGCATGGACGATGACAGCAGCGGAGAAGAAAAGGGTGGAAGCATTCGAACTATGGTGCTACAGAAGAATGATGAAGATAAAATGGATCTACCGAGTGACAAATGAAGAAGTCCAGGGAAGAGTGGGAGAAAAGAGAAGCCTGCTGAAAACTCTAAGAAGAAGACGGGACAACTTAATCGGCTATATCTTAAAACACAATGGCCTGATGAAAACAGTCGTCGAAGGAAAAGTGAACGAGAAAAATGGAAAAGGCAGGCCTCGTATGAGTTACATAGAACAGGTCGTAAATGACGTAAATGAGGTTGGCCGATAGAAGAATCGAGTGGAGGGCTGCGCCAAACCAATCCTAGGATTGTTGACCCTTGATGATGATGAACTGAAATAATGGTGACCGACAGGAGTAACTTTCTGATCATCTTTACTTAGCAAAAATAACAATGAATTTCATGTAATTCCATAAAAATATTTATTTTTGGGATTTTAGAAAGGTGATTTCCTTAGGAATTTGTGATAATATTTTATTACAGAGGTAATGGGTGATTTCTTTGGGTAACACCGTACGTGAAATAATGGGTCATGTTAATGGCAGGTAAACTGGGATTCTACAAAAGAGAACTGGGCAAATGCGACTATCGTGTATGATAAATTAGCTACTTTTCCCTTGTTTGATCTCATTTTGAATACGCTGACAATCTACGGGATCCATATGAAATAGGCCTAAATAATGAACTTGATCGTGTGCAGCGAAGATCGGAAAGATTTGTAAAGGGACTTTATTAGTGTTACCAGGCTATTATGAGAACTAAAATGGGAATATTTTGCGAACTCCAACTTACTATGGTAGACTGGACCATAATGGCAAAATTAGAGAAATGGATTGCCGAACTGACAGATTCAAAATGTCCTCTCCTCGTACAATTAGGGGATATGAATAGCTGTACATATAGCCAATAGCATAAATAAGAGTGTATCAACGGATAGCATAGGTAGTTGCATGTTAGTACAAGGATGTTAAGCTAATCCAAATAACAACATGCTTTTGCATGCTTGCTTTGCTATTTTTATCATTTTTAAATTATGAAGTTTAGACTATAATCCTGTGGAACTCTAGACTAGAATATTATTGCTAATCCTTGTCATGCAAGGTATATAATGCATGTTTGATGCAAATTCATCCCCGCCACACACCTTTAATTTAGCTTGCAGGGTTTTATGTAGATGTAGATGTCATTTCTTTAGAGAAGGGGTGATTGACATTACTACCTGTTTTGTTGATTTTTGTCATGGGTTATTTTGTTGTGGGTGATTATTGAAGGGAAGATGTGGTTGGGTTGAAGACGATGGGTGATGGAAGGGGATTCATTGCGAGTTTTGTGATCTTGGGAGCATAATTGGCTTAAACACTCAGCCGGTTATCAGGTGGATCCGGGTTCAAGTCCCGGTCAAGGTGAATGATTTTTCCTCTGTGGAATTTCTGCAATTTGTGAATGAGATTACGAAGTGCCGGAATTCTTTATGTTCTCTGTTGCCCCTGCCTGGCTCTAATCTCTTCCTCCGTTCCCCTTGTGTGCAGGAGGATGAGGTGGACGAGCTGGCGGACATCGACCTGAATGACCCCGAGCTGAACAAGGCGGCCACGAAGATCCAGGCGTCTTTCCGCGGGCACCGCGTGCGCAAGGACGGTCCAGGGGACAAGGAGGACGAGGAGGAGACGGGGGAGAAGGGCAACGAGTGAGTGGGGGAGGGGGGAAGGTAGGGGAAGAGAGAGGGGCGGGGGAGGGAGGTGGTGGGAGGGGGCGCTCGGTGGACGCCGGACGGACAGTCCGGCTGTGCGTTCCGGTAAGGGGGCAGCAAATATCCACTATCATTCCTAACGACGAAATGGTTGGACGGCAGGGGAGAAGAATATCAGTGCTCGCTTAAGCTAGCGTCATTCCTTCGTTCGAACTTGTACGAGATGGGCAACCAATAAAATGTAGGGGCAAACTCTAATTTTTTTCGATCTGGTAGTTTTGCTTCTAGCCTGTCACTTTGTTTAATCCAACGCCCACTCTTTAGCTACGTAACGAAAGGTGACCCAACTGCCCAATATGTGAATGTCAAACGATGTGTCTCAATTTAATGCATTGACGTTTCAGAATTATTTCCGGGGAATTCCTGGTTCTGTTTTTTTCTAAGCATTTTTTTCTCTCTTCGCGATAGAGGGACGACAAACGGTTTCCTATGGAGAACGAGGCGAAAATAATCTGAAGTTGATTGTTCTGCACACACTGGTTGACAATACCAGCTTCATGGAGGGTAAAGTTTTACGTATCAACAGAGATTTGGTCGGAAACTATACTTTTGCATTCATAGAACTGATTAGAAGCTCCGGCTTGTAGATTTTGTTCTACAAGACAGCCAAAAGGCTACTTGAGGGATAAAAAGTTAGGTGAAGATGGGTTACATCATGGATTTGGATTAATTTGATAAACTTTATGGCCACAGATTTTTCAAGCAGTTAACAAGCGTCTCATGCTGGCAACCTGCAGACTGGTATTTATATTATCGTACACCCTCTCAAGCGAAGGAGAAAACCCGAAGGATCTAACCGGTAGAACGGAGTTCACAAAGTTTTATGCACGGAAATCAATGAAAATACCACCGGTAGTACTAAAATCTTTTCTCACGAAATGAGTAATAATTAAAAGCATACATTAAACCAAAATACCAATATTGGCTCTCGGAAAATCTCACGTAATAGAAAAGGCTTAAGCGGACACTGATAATCTCTATGAAAATGACCCAGGAGTGTTCATCATCATTCATTTATCCACTATCATCTTCCCTCAACTGTAGACACTTCCGAGATAGAGTTTGTAAACTGCCAGAGGAGTGGAGCCAGCAGCTTAACCACCCCTCTCCCTCCACTATTCCATAACTGTTCTAATCTCCACTGTGAACATCTCTAATTCTTCAGCTGAGAATGAGGAGGGAAGTTTCTCTGAGGAAAATTGGTCCTCTGAAAAGTAAACGAATGTAAAAATTTTAAGACGATCAAACCTTTCCCCTCCCTATCTATCTTTCTCTCTCTCTAACGAAATCACGCATTTGAGAGCGTCACCCTACGCTGACATCACTAGCACACACATACAATCGCATTTTGCTAATTAATTAGTGCGCCAATCCATAATATACCGTTCAAAACGCGAAAAAAAAAGTTTCTGCATCCCTACGCCAGAGCAGTTAGTTCGCCACAGTAGGGCCGTTATCGTCCCATATCATTAACCATCATACATTTGAGGTAAATCTCAAGTGCAATCATCCCTCGCTACCAGAGAACTTGTAAAGGTATAAGAGAATATTTTCGCGACACAGGTATTCAAAAATTTTATTCGATCGCAGTAATGCTCATTTTCACAATTTTTTCCCAGGAGTTTAAAGTGTTTTAGACTCCTTGGTTCGCTTCAACAAAATATTTCAACAGAGTTATGCGCAGACTGCTTATTTGCTGTTAAAAAAGAACACTGAAAGCGATATAAGTGTTGTGGTTCATCTCCAGAGCCGAACGAAAATTCAACCGAAAATCAACGTCCTCTCAACGCCTAGTGCGATCAGAAAGCGCGTATCAATCAACTTACCATTTTGATCATGTTTAAAACTCATTGTTCCCCCTATGATATTTTCTTCGCTTTACGATGAGTGCTTACGTAACCTCAAGATCTACGCTATAAAAAGCACCAACGACTAAACTGCCACCAAACGTACATTCCTCGGACTAAAAAACTATCCCTTCAACTTTTAAAATGCTAGGTATTTCTACTCCTCACCATAATTGTTCAGAAGTAATACTTTACGCGAGTGATTTAAAAGATTCAAATGAGAACTATTAACTTTGTCTATCACCTTACGGTGACGTTGATAAATGATATTCTTGGAATACAATTTACCATTTCCACTGCTCTAAGCCCAAAACAATATCTTTAATCTTCCTTGACATATCTCATACGTTTTTAGTCATTGAATAAGATTGACTACTAGGAAATTATTAAGACAAGTTAAGAAACTTTATTTGAATAAAATGATTTTGTAAAAGCTACCGTACCCCATCAGCAGGCTCAAAATTAGTCTCAAATGATGCCTCCTTAAGGGTTGATATCAAGAATACTCCAGTTATGTCTTTCGAAACAAGGTAAGACTTTTTTATATGCCGAAAAAAACATCTGTCAACATAGCATGAGGTCAACATAGCATGATGCTTTCGTTCTCCGTAACTAAGTCCATTGTTCGATAATACAAGCATCCGTTTAAAAAGCGAATAATTCTCTTGCCGCAGTCGTTATGGCTATGGCAAAATAAACTTTGGAATGTAAGGATAAGTGAAACTTCAGATTGGAGTGAAGAACAATCGAATGTGTTTCAACTGCTCGATTTCATTGCATCTCATCCACATTTTTCATTATCTGCTTCATGATCGATTACTTAATAAGAACTTTTCATGTTCAACCTTCCGATTAAGAGTATTTTGTATTCCTATGGCTAAGGGGATGAACGAGGAAATTCAACATTGGTTGCTTGATTATTCATAGAAATTGTAGCAAGTGTTCCATGTTTCAAATGAAGAAATCCTTTCAATGGTTGGTATTACCTGAAAGAAGTTAGCGAACAATTTTGCTGTTTTTTCATGAACACACTAATTATAATTACATCAGCATGCACCTGTACAAATGATAAGTATATGTAATAATTTAAGTCTGTGTATTATCAAGGGGAAAATTATCAGATAAAAAGGATAAACATTCTGGAAATGTTTTTTATGAAACTATTGATGATTCCCTACTATGATTCCCTCATAATATTTTACCAAATAAGCTGCATGGCTAAAAATTTGAACTGATGAAGGTGATGCAATCGACAGTTGTTTTTAAAGCCTATTGGCTCTTTATATCTTGTGCAATAGTGTTAAAATTATTAAAACAACGTTCCAAGGACCTCGCTGCAAAACTACATTCTAAATTGTGGCATATGCAACTGTTTGTAAAAATTTGATAATTGATAGAATGAACGAACTGTCTTCTTGCAATGGATATTGCAAGAGAGTGTTTCAAGTTGCATAAACATTCTTCAAACGTCCAAAACTAAGTCGCATGATGCTAGTTTGTTTTAGATCATACAACTGGTATGCTAGTCTATGAAATATATCATTTTTCTGTGACACAACTTATTGTGAAAAATACTCCTATTTAAGAATGTATTATTGTTACATTACATTATTATTAATTATTATTATTATTCACGGAAGGGAGAATTACTGGGAATTGTGAATTCGATGATCCCTAATGATTATAGCAGAAAGAAACATTGTATGTAGATTTGTTTGATCTTGGAATGAGGTGGAGGAAGTGTTTCCTTGTGTACATCATTTGAAATTGTTGAATAAAAGTATGAGAGGAATATGCCAGCACTTCAATTTTTCCAAATGTTATCCGCTAAGGATTTGGCCGTCGCTAAAGCTGCAGGACTCCGGAAATGGTAAGGCGACATTTGTATTTCAGGAACGAGGTACAGTCAGTAAGTTTCATTTCAAGGGAAACAAAATCAAAATATTTTGCAACTTTGGTTCAACATTTGGGTTATACCACTTCTTTGACTTTCCTTTCAACAATACTAAATTTATCGTGGGCACAGTATTACTTCTTATTGATATAACACCGAATTTTAAAAAAATGTGAGAATGTACATTTTTTTATAGAGTACCACGCACCGGACATTATATAAGGAAAGTGTAACTCTCCACATCACCGGGACCAGCTAAACAATCTTTCACGAAAGACAAATCATAACATTCTATCATTATAAGCCAAAAAAGAGTACATTAATGCTAACGCCTACATCGTAAGTATTTGATGACTGACGAACAGCATTTATTGAGACTCATACAATCGATATTAATTTTATTGACTCTTGCAGTCAAGACTGCGAGCAAGAATCAACAACTTTTAAAAAACGCAACTAAATGCACTCCTGGCAAAAAAAGTTTCAACAACCTCAAAGTTATAATGTTGGCAGATAAAACATAAGGATAGCAATAAAAATCAAGTACTTAGGCATAATTATAAATTCGACTCTATCTTGGGAGAATCAAATTCTAAATATTTGTGGCACGGCGTTGAAGTGGCTAGGCTTTATTTAATGAACTCTGGGAAATTGTTTGAGCAAACAAGTGATAATGAGGTGTTGCTTTACACTGGTATAAAACCTCACCTGGAGAACCCATCGAGGATTTGGCTTCCAACGAATAAATACTTAATGCAGGAAATGAATAAGGTGGAAAGGATAGCAGAGCGTTTCGTATCAAAGTCCTTTGAACGTACGAGATACGAAGGGTTTTACTCTGTACCTTTGTTCCTCGGTTATTGAAAGGGTTAAGCTGGAAACCCCTAGAAACGAATGGTGTTTTCAAGTTCAAAGTTATCTGAAAATTTCAAATTACACTAGTTCAAATCTGGCACTGAATACACATTTTCACACCCATCAGCAGAGCAGACAGAATCAACAAATTATGAGAGATTACGTCAGCACGTGAGATACAAGGATTATTTTTTCTAACACACAATAGACAACTACAGAACCAAAAAATATTATTCTTTCAAAAAATTATACACCATACTTCATCATTAGCTCATTATTATTTTTCTGCAAAGTGAAAATTTCACGGCTGCCCCCTAACCACCCTTGCCACATGTCCTTGCGACGGCTCGCGGGGTGGCATGTAGAACTATACGTTGATTAACGAGGAAAACAAAAACTTGAGGAGGGGAAAGAGTACTGTTACCTGGAAAACAGCGATGGACGAAGCAAAAGAGAAACTGTCAGTAGAATAGCACAGGCAAAGAGGGCATTTTACCAAAAGAAGATTCTGCTTAACGCTGCAAATACAAGCGTGGAAGAAACATCTCATCAAAACATACATCAGCAGCAGAGGCGTATCAACATGGTTGGGGGCCTGGGGCGCTATTTGATATGGGGCCTATTTAGAATGTATAACATTGACATAGTCTACGCAAGGATAATAGGAAAATGCCTTTTTCTTCTATTCCTGAAGACCCAGAATCAACTGTTTATCAATTTATTACGTCATGTATCTCAGCATTCACAGAATAGTACGTTAAATGCTTCCTAAGACTCTTTTAATAACTATGATGTAAGTACAGTACCGGCTTATGGCCGGAGGAAATTTACGCAAGTATGCTATTCCATCGGCAATGGTATTTAATAGGTATGAAATGAAGAGATTTTATTTCACAGCATTATTTTATTTACAATAGAAATCAAATCCAAAAGTTAAAGGTTTAAATATTACAGAAGTAAGATATAATTTTTTCTTGCGAGCTTTTATCTCTGCAAACTGATTTATTGCATCATCAAAATTTACTCACTTAGCAAAAGCGTTCTCTAGCGATATTAAGGCACGGCCTGTCTGGTGGGATTGGCTCATTGTTGAGCGAAGATAGCTTTTAATTAGGTGTAGAAAAACTTTTTTCACATGAAGAGACAGACAGTCAAAAATAGTTTTAGGGCTTCACAAATATTTAGTAACGACTCTTGAAAATCTATTTCGATAATGAAATGCAGCATATTCAAAGCGGACCACGACATTGTTACCCATCCTATGCAAAATTCACCACCTTCAACTCACCCTGGTTGTGGTAGGAGCGGGGCAACCCTTGAAAAAATCTCTTACCTCTTTTCCTTGACTGACCCTCTCTGATTACATTCCTACCCTAACTAAAATATAACTTCTACTCAACCCTTAATGTATATACCTTTCAAATCACGTTAAACACCCTAGTAAAATAACCTTTCACTCCCCTCTACCCTTGGCACAACTTCCTTCTCCTTTTCCCACGTATAAAACCCTCAAACTCAATATCTAACAAAAAAAAGTATCTTCCTACCTCTCTGGCTATTATCCATTTGACTCATACTACCACGGCCGGCAAGAGCGACAGCTCGGAACGGTGGAATAGGATTACTCCACGGACTTGGACTTGGATCATCTTTAGAAATCTCTGAAGCCTGTAGATGCCTTCGAAGCCTCATGATTTCTGGCGCCATTTCTTCCTTCTCAAAATCATCAAATGTTTTTGTTAGTTGGTGAACTAGAAGGGGGAGTTGGTCACCACTTGCTTTTACAAGAGTCATCGGATGAACAGCAGCAAACTGTTTGTCAACATTTTCCATTGAGGTTGATCTAGTTTTTTGCTCTACAAGAAACTTATCAATGCACTCAAACATTTCCTTGCCCTTTACTTCCTGCTGTGAAGACAAGCCTGCGTCTTTGGCCTTTTCTCCTGGCATCATTTTTACACGCTTTCATCTCCTGCTTTCAATATGTATGTTTATTTTAGTGAAATTGTACTCGCATATTCTAAATAATTATTAACCAGTTCTTCCTGACTTTCTTCTAATAAGATATTCAAGCTTCTCAGCTTTAACACATACTTTTAAAAACTGAATCTGCAAGTATTTCTGGGCAAGATTTACCTCAAATAAAATGTGGTGGACGGGTAGAATGGCAAACGAAGGCCTCGTGTGAGATATATGGAACATGTGATAGAGGATTTGAAAGAGAAGAAATACGTAAATATGAAGAGATTAGCCGATAGAAGAACTCAGTGGAGAGCTGCTTCAAACCAATCTGAGGATTGATGACTAATGATGATGACCACAAGTGCAGGAAAAAAATAAAATTGAAGTTACAAATGCTTGTCGTTAACACCTCCGCTATTCCTCTTGTATCAAGATTTCTTCAAGATTATCACGAGATGAAACTATTGTGCGTGTGCATGTGCATCTCTAGAATAAACTCCTTTGCTAAGATTTTTCGTACCTTAATAATTGACACTCAACCCTCTAGGTGAGCTCTAACAATACTTTAACTGCCACACTGTATGAATCGCCTCAATAGCAAGAAATCAGGCACATTATCTGCCAGCAAATGCGAACCGCTCACTCATCGGCAATAAATAGGCCACCACAATATTCTCCTTGTGTGATAGTTCAAAGCCCAGTAGCAACTAAACCCACAAATATTCTGTTAATTGCCTATTTAGTCAGAATAGTAGCATCTCGAAATTACATAATAGCATATCTCTCGCAAGTAGATCGCCCGGAGTGCGATACGAGCGGACAAAAACTATGGCGAATTAAATACTGATATCACTTTGTAGCGAATAGCAATAGAGTTATTTACTGAATAAAATATTTCCATAGACACGAATGGACGTTTCGCAACTACAAATAGACCATTATATATGGAAGCCAAAAGGAAAAGGGCACGTGAGTGTAGGAGAAAGTTATACGTAGGCAGCATTTCTTTGCACGATGTTCTTTTGGACGCTGAACGTAGCGGCAAATAATGGCGAGGAGTGTTGTTCTCAAAAAGTCGAATGCGCATGGCGATTAAAAAATTCCCACATTTTCCTCGCAAACATGTATTGTAAAAATGTAGGTGTGTTATAATCGGAAAATTAAGGCATAAAAGACATCGCGTTAATTCCATAGAGTTGACTTTGAATGGCTGGAGTGTAGGGTGGGTGAAGTGTGGCGAACAGCTGATTATGCGCCTGCAAATCTGCGCGGCCTGCTTCGCCCTGCCCTCTTCTCTTGTTCTGCTCGTTGGGGCTTATGTAATTGCTGTACACTGGACCTAGAAACTTCTGAATTCGGTGTTCATACTTTGTTTCTTTGCTCACCAATTCATTTATAACCAAGTTTATGATGTAGTTCAGTAGACAGCTCAGACGACCAATTATTCATTCAAACCGAGGTTTTTATGGGTCTGGTAAAAACGAGAAAAACTAAAATTTGAGGGCCTACGCTGAAAGCGCTCGTTATGCCTCTGATCAGTAGCATTCTACTATGTGGCTGCGAAGCATGAGAAGCATGGCGATAACAGCAGTAGAGAAGTCAAGGCTGGAAGCATTTGAAATGTGGATTTACCACCCTTCCACCAGAAATGATGAAGATAAAATGGATCGACCGAGTGACAAACGAATAAGTCTCAAGAAGAGTGGGAGAAAAGTCTGCTGAAAACTCTACGAAAGAAGACGGGGCAACTTAATCGGCCAAATTTTGAGACACGATGGTCTGTTGAAGACAATCGTCGAGGGACAGGTGAACAGGAAGGTTGTCCTCCGATGAGATACATGGAAAAAATTATGAAGGATGTAAAAGAGAAGAGTTACGTCAATGTGAAGAGGTTAGCTGATAGAACAATCGTGTTAAGGGCTGGGTCAAACCAATCTTAGGATTGTTGAACGATGATTAGATAACCATACATTAAGTAACATGAACATTTTGTATGAGAGCTGGGCACAAATTTTGCCACTGTGCGTACTTTAACAGCATCCTTCGGCTTAAAATTCATCTACAATTTTACATGAGTAACGGGGATGCAAAAGTGATAGAAACCAAATTAAATTGGATTGTGGTGTAGTTTAATTAAAGAATATATCCTAGCAACCAAAAAATTAGTCCATCCTCACAAAATTAATGATACAGCACAGGGTCTGATACATGATCTTGTTGATCTGCCGTCAGAACAAGCAGCGGCTTGAGAGTGGTAGATTGGCAGCGCTGGGTTGCTAAATGAAATCAGAGTCGCTAAATACGCCTAAGGTAACCGGTCCTCAACGGCATGTTCTCTGGTGAATGCACTCACTATTTACTAAATAAAAAATACGCTTCTAAAAGAGAATATTAATGGTAGACGCATAAGCAAATGGAAATTAATGTTTTTGTCAATGTTTTTCTCAAATCTTCCTATTAAAAAGGAATTTTATATGCATTAATAAATTTCCTCCATTAACAATGAGTAAAATTTTGCAACCACCCGCGGTGAAATGTAAGTTACTTTTGTTAGTATTGTTTTCTGGTAACTATCGTTACGTTTTTTAAAATTTCACACTTTAACATCAACATATCAAGGACATGAATGACATCAAATGGTATTGCGGTTTGAACTGAACATTTTCATGAGCAAAAGTTTAATGGAAGCACTGACCTTTACGTTGCCTTGTTACTGCGGAAGAATGCTCCCTCGACTCGGGTAAGGTGAGGATTGACGATCTTTCTTCGGGGAACGAATGCAAACCCATGCAAGCGCGGGCCACCCTGGAATTAAACGAGAATTGAAGGCCAAGGACTCATTAAAGGAAAGAAATTGAATAGATTAAAGGAAAGAAACTGAATTGATCCAACCAAATTAGCCAACACTTCCCTGATTTATCAAGTAGGTACATACATACATGGGTATTACATTCACTTCAAACGCTATTGTGTAATTCCTAGAAAAACAGTTCCGCATCTCATTTAATACTTTATATTTTTATCTCAATTTTGAGCTTTTAGCAGCATTTATTCAACGTTACATTTCCCGTTTTCTCGACAAGAACTCCGGGAGGGTTAAAACCATAGTTAAAACACTCGACCCCTTGAAAAGTGGTGCACAGACACCCTGAGAGTGTCCACTGCCACAGAGTTTAAATCCTAAACCTTCATGAATTCATAAATTATCACTTCTATCGCTTGGTATATGTTTAACGCTCTACCCACACTTGTTGAGTTACGTGTATTGCATGCCGACAAAGCCACCAAGACAGAAACATTGAAAAAGACTGCAGTGATAACACTAAGAACATGGAGTGAACATTTTTAAAATCCTTATACATAATATTAATGTCAAAGAAAGTCTCATATGGACGCCCCGATACCAATGTAGGCATCATTTCATTACTAATACTCAGTCACTGTTTCCCGTAATTTGCTATATTTTGCATATTTTGCACTACCGTTTAGAGTTTTGCTTATTGGCCGGGATAATATAGCTGACTGCCTTCACTAAAAGAGAATGTTAATTTAATTATTGTTTCAGTGAATAATAATCTAAATATCATTTTATGATGACGCACATAAATATTAATGTAACCCCCCCACAGAAGGAAATCCTGCATACGCCATTGCCCTTGAATTGTGGTCCATGTCATGAGGTTAGGTATATGTAGAGGCGTGTGGAATGGGAGGAATCCTGAATTGACGAGAGACATGGAGAAGAAATAGTTGCTCTTACCGAAGGAAGGGGGAGTGTGGTGGCCTAGTGGGTAGAGCCGGGACCCTTCCTATAGGGAAGGGTCCCGGATTCAAATCCGGGTGAAGCCTTTGGACACCCCCAAACGAAAAAAAAATCCTCAAAGTGCGAGGTGGCCTAGGGAAAGAAACTGGCCCCCCTACCCTGAATGTGTGAAAGTCACACGCCTGTGGCTTAGTCCGGGGTGAGCTCTACCCTCACCTATCCAAACCAACCCTCGGGTTGAATTTCTGAGTGAGTGACCGAAGGAGGGTTGTGATGATGTTGAAAACCTATCATTTCTAACATTTAAGGTTGGCACTCAATATGGAAACGGTTAATTGGGACGTG
The DNA here is from genome assembly GCA_933228895.1 of Platycnemis pennipes. NCBI lineage: Eukaryota > Metazoa > Arthropoda > Insecta > Odonata > Platycnemididae > Platycnemis > Platycnemis pennipes. The sequence goes on from OW121856.1 coordinate 18,511,113, forward strand.
GTAGCCTAATGGGTAGAGTGCTGAGCTGCTGATTAGAGAGTCCCGGGTTCAAATCCCGGGCAAGAAGCTTCCTGGACATCCCCACCTAAAATCCTCGCAATTCAATTTTCTGCTGGTCAGAACTTCGTAGGAAATCGCAGGTGGCCCAGGGAAAGGAACTGCCCCCCCTACCCTTAATGTGTGAACTTCACACGCCAATGGCTTAGTACGGGGTGAGCTCTACACTCACCTATCAAAACCAACCTTTGGGTTGTACACACCTTTTTATTGATAATGAAAACTATAGAGCATTAGAGTTCAAGGTTTTATTGTTAATTTATTATTTTTTAATTTTTTTTAAATTAATTATTTTTAAAACAAGGTTTAAGGGTTTTATTTGATCATTATTGAAGGGTGATCAGCTATTAATATCTTCAATGGGATTAGGTTGGCATGGGGGCCAGAGGGGCCATATTGACCTATCCTGAGAGCCCGGGTTCGACTCCTAGCAGGGGAAGAGATTTGTCCTTGGTGTTCCGCTCCTACTTTAGTGTTGTATGAAAAGCACTTCGAGTTCTGTACTCAGCCCAGCGGATGGGACATTAAACCGAGGGCCACTTGGCGCAGTTCGTTCAGAGTAAGCTAATTCGAACGCAACGTGACTCTCCACCCCTCCTCCAGCTACCACCAGCGTTTCTCAGCCGGAACATCGGCATGGGGCATACAAAGCAGAGATCTGCCAAATTTGAAATAAAAACATGACAATAAGAGTGGAAAATAACAACACTCAGAAGTAAATATATAGACTATAATATTGGGAAATATTTTACAAATTTAAAAAAACTAAAAATTTATCACTTATATTTTAAAGTAACTACATTTTCTCTGAATTCATTTTAAAGATATTTTGAGCTCTGGCTTTCTTACTAGAGAGCTACTACCTATTCGATTGATTTCTTTGCAAACATTTTTCGCCTCTTTTCATGCAACAACATTCACGTGACAATTTATTACAATCTTCTATGAGATACAAATGCCATTAAAAGAGAGCTCCCTTCATCTCCAGGATGGAAAAAAAGCTCTTCCGCCGAAGATATATGGGTACATGCAGCAAGCTGAGGCTCCATTAGCATGGGATTTATCTTTATGACCTCTGCGTCCGGATCCATGCTGAAGGGGCTCGGACTTTTCAAAGTTCTGAGACCAAGGGTTCGGGGACAACAGAGGACCCCTGGGGAGGTCGCCACAGAGCGACATCGCAGTGGTCAGAGTGGTCAAACCCAGGGAGAGACGCTAGAGCGATTACAGGCCGGGAATCACCGCGTGGGGAATCAACACACACTTCGAAAGATCAGATTATTCTCCTTTTCTGGCGTTGGCGGAAAATTGCAAGACTTCTGCTGCTTGCCAGTGCCAGAAGTTGGGAGGTTTCTGTGCCATCACATCGGTAACTTTGCTGCTGTTTCCCCATGTGATTCAGATCCACGATCAGAGGTATTTTTTCTGCGCATAACTGCGTAGACGCTGTCGTCACGTCTCCAAAAAGGTCCAGTAGAAGTGTCATCGAGGAGCTGGAGAAGTGCTGTTCAATATGTGCGAGAGTATTTCAAAGGGAAAAATACGACAGTGAAATTCAGCAAAACTATGAGTGAAGCGACGACCTCATCAAACCAAATGAGTCAGAATAAGAGAGGAAAAAATAACTCGCATGGTGGTTTCGTGAATTAAAACATTCCCCAATGAGGCCCTCTCGCAAACTATGGTGGTACTAAGACATGCGATAATTTAGAAAGAACTTGAATTAATGGTCTACTGAACTCTTTTTTTAAATTACGGCAACCCAAAAATTAGTGCCAATCGTTCAGTTCTGCCTGCAGTAAGAGTAAATCCCGTCCACCGGAATGATGCAAAAATGAAATTGGAAATGCACCATGCTGACCATGCAGAACAGAATAAAAATCATACGAGGACACAGTTGAAATAACCGTTGAAGTACAGTGGTATCTCGAGATACGGCTGCCCTGACATACGAGTTTTTTGAGATACGAGCCGTCACTAGGGTCCAGTTTTTGCCTGAGATACGAGTCAGCCTTGGTGACGTCACCGCCAGTTGGCATAACGAGCCACCGCTTAGATTTGCGAGTCTTCCGCGTTCAATTCACGTGTTCACTTCGCTGCATAAGTACCTCTGTCGAGTAGTTTTAATTTTGTGCTTTTTTAGAACTTTAGTTATTATTGAGTTAATTTTTTCATATAACTACGAGTCCAAAGAAGATGGGTGCAAAGAAGAGTAGTGGGTAAAGAAAAAAGGAGATATCCATGGAATTAAAGCGTAAGATAACATACAAACATGAGCAAGGTATAAGAGCCCTAGACTTGGCAATTCAGTACGATCGCACAACTTCTACGATATGTACTATTCTGAAGCAGAAGGACTCGATAAAGGCTATTCCTCCTGCCAAGGGTGTTAAAATTATTTCAAAGCTACGCAACTCTGTCCATGAAAAGATGGAGAATCGGCTGTTTTTGTGGTTGACAGAGAAGCAGCTCGCTGGAGACACTGCGACTGAGAGTATAATTTGCGAGAAGGCACGAGTCATTTACGCAGGTTTGCTGCAGAGGAGCCCAGGTACTTCAGCACAGGAGTAGGTCAAAGCCAGTCGGAGGTGGTGCGAAAATTTTCGAAAAAGGACCGGTATTCACTCCATTTTCAGGCACGGCAACGAACTCTGATTCTATGACGGCTGAAGAATTTGTGAAAACTTTTGCTGAAGTGATCGAAGCCAATGGATACATCCCTCAGCAAGGGTTCAACTGTGACGAGACAGGACTCTTCTGGAAGAAAATGCAAAGCAAAACTTATATAACGGCAGAAGAAAATAAGATTCCAGGTCACAAGCCCATGAAGGATAGGTTGACTCTCGCACTTTGTTCAAATGCGAGTGGCTACCGCAAGGTCAAGCCTCTGTTCGTATGCCACTCAGAAAACCTCAGAGCCTTCAAGGCACATAAGGTTATAAAAGAGAAGCTACAGGTTATGAGGAGGGCAAAGCCAAAGGCGTGGGTCACCAGGAAGTTTTTTGTGGAGTGGGTCAACTTGGTCTTTGGTCCTGCCGTTAAGAGATACCTCGAGGTCAATGAATTACCCCTGGAAGACCTTCTCGTCCTCGACAAAGTTACTTGCCACCCGCTAAACCTTGAGGACGACTTCCTAGAAGAGTTCAACTTCATAACGTTTCTCTACCTTCCACCCAACACCACCCCTATTTTACAGCCCATGGACCAACAGGTGATCTCCAATTTCAAGAAAATGTTTACCAAACATGTTTCAACGCTACCTTGAGGTTACGGAGAGTACAAACCTCACCCTACGAGAGTTCTGGAAGGACCACTACAACATTGTCATATGCCTCAAAATTATTGATATGGCCTGACAGGGTGTTATAAAAAGGACCTTGATCTCTGCATGGTAAAAACTGTGGCCTGAGGCTGTGACTGATGGGGACATTGAAGTATTTGGACCTGAACAGGAAGTAATGGAAGAGATTGTGTATCTTGGAAGGTCCATGGGCCTGGAAGTGGATGAGGGAGATATCAAAGAGCTTGTCAAACACATTCCAAGGAACTAACGGCAGAAGAGTTGGCCGAACTACAGACACAGCAACAATTGGAATTTCAGCAGGACATGGCAGAGGAGCCAGAAGCGGAGGAGGTTATCTTTTCAAGTGAGATAAAGGAAGTGTTGGCAGTGTGAGAAAAGTTTTTGGACTTTGTTGAAAAGAACCACCCTGAAAAGGTTGCAACTGGTCATGCATCAGTGCTATTTAATGACGCTTGCCTAACTCATTTGAGAAACATTCTAAAAGAGAGAAAGAAACAGAGCTCTGTGGAAAGGTTTCTATTAAAATGCCCTGCATTTGAAAGTGACGAAATAGTGATAAAAAAGAAAATAACTACTGAAGAAGCAAAAGTGAGGTAAAAGAAAAAATCAATACATATATATCATAGGCTAATCAACTTTGCCAATATGTTTATTTCTTCAAATTATCTTTTATTAGGTTTCATTTTGTTTCTACACAATGCTTGTCCATTAAAAATATATTTTTTATGTTGAAAACATTGGGAAGCGCTTTTGGGGTCTGGCACAAATTAATCACATTTCAATTAATTTCAATGGGGAAAATTGATTTGTGATACGAGTATTTTGACTTACGAGCTAGGTCACAGAACGATTCAAACTCATATCTCAAGGTACCACTGTATCATATTTTGAAAATAATAATACGGTATGTTGGAAACGCAACGAAGAAATACAAAAAAACAGATATAAATCACATCTATAAAATGTATCAATGAAACCTAGACAATGCCTAGACATTGTTATATAATATATCGATTAGTGATGGCCGGATCGGATCCGTCGGATCCAAAGATTTCGCGGCTTAGCCATCGAAGTGTCCCGTGAATGGAATGTAGGTGCGGTAGATATTGACAAGAAGAGGATGTGTAACTAAGGTCACGTAATTAGATGAAAATGTTCCCGTGCAACTAGAAGCAAAATAAAGAAATATGACTTTTTCCCCCATTACTGCGGTATCGCGGGAAAAAATACGTAGGATGTCATGCGGGTAGCCTACATTCGCCGGGATCAGGCGTACAACGAGATCTAGTGTACTGTGCGAAGTTCGATCCCAATCGCAGTTCAATTTTTTCTTTCAGTCACTGCATCGAAAATATTATCATATTCAATTTCAAACCATTACATCTGAATACTCACTTGATTACACTTTTGTTGTTTAAATTAGATTTACAAATGTACGACTAATAAATTAAGGATGGTCGGGTCGGATCCAAAGATCCACGGGTCTTTCATTTCATTCGCTACTGAAATCATATCCGAGGACAGTAAAAATTCAGATTCGGATCGGAGATTTTAACATCTCGCGGCCTCGTGATCGATGCGCCCCGCGAATGGAATGTATGTACGTATGGTAGATACCAACAAGGAGGGGTTAAGTAACTCGGGTCACGAAATGAGAAGATTTTTTCCGTGCCACAAACGAGGAAAACAAAATAAAAAATACTCGTCTTGACCTTTTTCTCCATAGGCCCGGATGTGCGAGAAAAAAATTAAGCCGAATGTCATGCGGGTCGCCTACATTCGCCAGATTCCCGTGAACCTATGAGAGCGTAGTGGTTAAAAATGACGGCTAGTGTACTGCCAGTCGCGAGTTCAATCCTTAACACTACCTGAGAATACAGCCGTGCTGTATTCCAAGGGTAACGCCAGTAGGCAGTTAAAAAAAAGTAGATTATCAGAAATTTCATGCCAAATTATAAGTCAAAAAATAATTAAATTTGGCGAAAGGAAATGATTGGAAAAAATTTATATTACAGAATTAAATTGTGGAATCATTACGTTAACTTTACAGTGTATTTTTGAGTGGCGCATTTGTAAATCTAGTTGAAGCGATAGAAGTACAAAAAAGTCAGTATCCACACACAAAGGTTGGAAATGAAGGATGATAAAGTTTTTTATTCAATGGTTGAAAAAAATATTTAACAGCGTAAGAATCGAATTTCATTATCTGCAGTCCACTACTCCACTCTGTTATTGTCGGCTTACCCGAGTTTGGAGAATGCAGGCTCCCCACATGTCATTCTACTTTTTTCTTGCAAACCCACAATGGAGAAAAAATCCGAAACATTGGGTCATTCCACCTCAATTCAACAAACGTTTGTCCCTTAGGGTCTCAGATTTTGATAAAAATTGGTGTATGGGAACAAAATCAACTCAAACTGAATACCCTCAAACACTTTTGTGAAAAAAAATTTATTGAGCGAATTATGCATGTTTTAATTTTTAGCAAAAATCCGAGCCTTAAATGATATTATCACTTATATCTCCGTTTGTAATTGTCAATCAGCAGTGTATAATAGCTCTTTTTAAAGCTAAATCTTTATTGAATGAAAATGTATCAATAAAAAATTATTTTCTTCTAAACCCTATTGTTGTTCATTACTAATGTTTAAAAAATTGTTAATAAACTTTTCTCAAATACTCCATCTCAGAATCGGCAGAAACTTTTTTCTGTAATCTAAACATTCCCAGTTAACTATTCCAAAAATAAAATTTAGTGGCAATTTATAAATGCGTTTTTTATAAATATTTAAACATTTACAATTTTCTCTCGTGCCGGCTTCCCCATTTGGAATACATGCAGCAGGCACGCGATGCAAGCCTAAAAATTTCCTAATTACTCAAGGTCATGGCTATATGAGATAAAAATATATTATAAACTATAAATGTTAACAACAATTGTTATTTGTTCTTTCACTTTTCGAGCTAAATATTGAGTTTATCCAAATTTCTCTTGAATATTTGCCACACTCCAGCTTTTAGGCAGTGTAGACAGGACTAAAATTTTTTCACTGTAGGAATTGGCTTGAGCAAATTTTTCCTTGAGTTGACTTAGCAATTCACACCCTACTAACTCTTATGGGCCAAAGGAAGTTTTTGCTTTTACCCATACTATCCCGATTACTCTTTAACAAACTGAAGTAATTTTATTTTAATAGCAGCAGAAATAAATACAAGGTTGCAATTTTTTCATACATTGCGCTGGAAATGTAACTTCTGGAGTGCTGAAATTATTTAGCTAGTTCTGTGTGGGACTTACAATTGCAAAACCTAACAATTGAAAACCTGGAAATAATGTTATCATTATATCTTTCAATGTGAATTTAACTTAATAAAATCAAAATATTGCTAGAGTGAAATGGAATTTCATTTATATTTGATTTTAATGGGAAATTGGTGTATAATTAGCATAGTCTTTGAAAATGACAGAACTTCATATGCTACCTCAGACAATATTTTTATCAATTACAGATATAGTCACAAGTTACCGATGTATTCTTGTTATTAAGCACCGAAATCTGCTAATTATAATTACCATTATCTCATTAATTTGCCTTTAACTTAATTTTGCCTACTGTGTTTTTTATGCTGCGTAGGGTAGCCATAACTTCTGTATTGCATCTCAAATGTATGTACTATTAACTCTTTGTTCACATTGGTATGAAGTCTTTATTAATAATATTTTAAAAAAACCTTCCTTTAAGACTCCTTTTTCCCAACATTAAACACAGCTTTCACCTTTTTAAAACGATTTTATTTACCGTATTTGTCATTTTTAAACACAGCTTTTGATGATTTTTATTTACCATTTTTGGGTGTCCCTAAATAAGATATAGTTATTGCATATGTAAATCTTGATCCAGGAAAATATTATCCACATAGATGATAGGAAGTTGATTTTTTCTACAATAAATTTACTTGTTTTTTTGGTAATTCTATTGTTGCAGTATTTATATATTTATTAAAAGTGTGGGATTTGAAAATGAATGAAATTCAGAATCGAGTATCTGAAACTAAGGATCCGAAACCGAGATAAAGATCTGAAACCCAGACAAGGATCCGGTTCCGGATCCGACGAAAAACCTGGATCCGTCCATCACTAATATCGATGATATCGAATCTGTCAATTGTGTACAAAGAGATGTCAGATCAATATAGCAGAGTGGAGTGGGATTAAAACGGCCAGTCTGAGCTGGAGCTGCATCATGTGTGTTTTACGTGTGATAACCTCTATGTAAAGAGAATTAAGAGTCTGAAATGAAACATGGTGACAGCGGTGGGGCCTATTGTCTCAATTAGTGGATGAGCTTAGTAATGAGGCGTATTCTCAGACATCGGCCAACCAGTTAAACAGCATATTGGACGTATTGACGATGGTGAGTTCTACTGCATCAGACTCCTTGGCGCCGATGGAGTATGGAGGTGATATGGTTATTGCTTGGAAAAGCTACAAACGTCGCTTTCTCAGATTTATTGACGTGTATTATGACAAAGCCTCTGACAAAAAGAAATGCCATTGTTACCATGGATACCATACCATACCAACCTCCGATGGCTGTGATACTTTGGAATTGAATGGGAAAACTTATCTAGTCATTGTTGATTCTTTGTCAAATTATCCTGAGGTAATTGAGTCAAATGATCTTAAGAGCTCATCAGTGATTAATAAGATGAAATCTATATTTGCAAAGCATGGGATTCCAGTGATTGTTTATACTGATGGAGCTTTATACTTTGATTCTGAATTATTTAAGAATTTTTCTAAACAATGAGGTTTCATCCATATAATTTCCAGTCCTAATTATCTACGGTCCAATGGCCTTGCTGAAAGTTCTGTCAAATCAGTCAAAAACATGTTTAAAAAAGTAGCCGAAAATAATGAATGTCCATATCTTGCTTTATTACAGTTTAGAAATACTCCCAAAGGTGGGATTCACTCTCCAGTGGCTAATCTAATGAGTCACTCCTTAAGAACTACGGTTCCATGTTCATTTAATTCACTGATTCCCAAAGTGACATATCAAAAAGATAGAGCACTCACGATTGATAGGAAAGAGAGAGTTAAGGAATATTTTGATCGTTCAAGAGTCAACAGAAAACAGTTTCGTCCCGGGGAAACTGTTATGTTTAAAATGAAACCTGACTCTTGTTGGAACCCAAGAATAATTGTGAAGAAAAGCACTGGCCCAAATTCGTTTGTAATTGAAGGAGAGAATGGGAATCAATATGTTAGAAATGAGAACCACATCAGTCCCCGGGTAAGTCAGATTCATGATGGTGTGAATCTATCCAGCCAACAGAGCCTGGCTAATGAAAGCCAAAATGAATCTTATGTTAGAAGATCAGGTCGGGCTATCAAGGCTCCAAAGAGGTTGATTGAAGAAGTATAAGATGTTTCTAGTAGGTAGGAATTAATTACATGCTCAATTGGAAATAGGGGTAATGAAACATGGTTAGTCTAGCATCATAATTTGACTTTTCATAACTAATATTTAATATGTTGTTATATAGTTATGGTTCTTACTGTTTATATATTTCTCTGGTTGCATTTGGTTCTGGTCAAATTTGTTATATTGTTGTGTTATTGGGTATTACCTACTTTTGTTATCTATCTATTGTTGTTATCTATCTACTGTTGTTAAACTTATCTACCTATGTTGTTAAAAAAAAGGAAGATGTTAAATAATATATCGATGATATCGAATCTGTCAATTGTGTACAAAGAGACGTCAGATCGATATAACATAGTGGAGTGGGATTAAAACGGCCAGTCTGCGCTAGAGCTGCATCATTTGTGTTTTACGACTGATAACCTCTATGTAAAGAGAATTAAGAGTCTGAAATGAAACAGAGTCCTTCTGACCATAAGAGATTCTTTCATCCACAGCAAGTGAAAAATCTAATTAAATGACTGATATGTGCTATAATTCTATTATGGTATATTTTCATAACATAATTTACATGAGCTTAACAATATGTGGATGAATCCAATTTCCTTACAAAGAATAAAAGCAGTTTCAGCAATGTAATGACTGGGGAGAATCCTAGACATGGATTAGAAAATGTCTAGGCGAAGGTCCAAAGAAATATACAATAGTGATTAACACTGGAACTCTGAGATTGGCTTCCAGAAAATTGTCTTAGGAAGAGATTGCCAGGAGACCAGTCCCCAACACTTTGTTTCCCTAAACAAGATATAAGAGAGAAAAGCAAATGTTAATGACCAAGAGAGCATTTTCTTTGTTCATGTTATAAACTCAATCATGCTGATTTACCTACTTCCACACATGCGAAAATAAAGTAAGACACCATTGTGATGCAAGCATGTTGAAGAGGACCCTAGAATATTGAAATTACTACCATGACATTCTTCTTTATGGTTGGTTAACCAATTCTAACAAATGAACTTAGCCCTATTAAAAGAGCTGCATTAGTTTAAAAATTGATAAACTCTTAATTTCTTTCTTTTATGGCTAGTAGAGTCTTGCTCTCCCTTAATCTCTGCCCATCTGTCTAATTTTATCCATTCTTCCCCTATGCCCTTCTTATAATCACCAAACTTTGTGGTCATCATCACACACACTCTCTGGAGAATATATTATTTTCCCATTAGAGTTTCCCTCATGCAATTCATTACATCTCTAACTGCGGTCTTCCAAATTGACTCTCTCCTGATCATTAATGTTGCTTTGCTTCGCCAAATATCCTTGACTCTAGCCCCAAATTAACATTGCACCAAGGGGTGGGCACCAATGACTATACTATAGATCTATGATTCATTGAGACAGGACTATTGGATCTGTGACATAACTTGTGAAAATGAATGATTATCCACAAGCATGGGTGATGAATGAGTACGATTGTATGCCCCCTCTCAATCAGGGACTATGACAAGATGGGGCTTGGACCCCCTTCTTAAGAGGATTAACAATCGTTACTTAAACTGCTCATATATATGACAGGGTTACTAAAATTGCTCACTTAAACCAATGGGTAAAGGGAGCATCCTAATTATTCATCGGCAGGGTTTTGCACAAGAGACCATCACCTAGCCTCCCTTCAGACCTTTCCTGGTGCCTTACAGTGGGACAGATGCTGTGAGTACTGCCAATATCAGGGAAAAAATACTCCACTATTATATATTCAATCAATAGTTTGTGAGTTCACTTTTTAGAAGTTGGGCATACCAAATAATAAACTTGATTACATCAACATCTTTTTATTACAATTGAACTCAACCAGTTTTGACCTTTTCAGGGCATTGTCAAGAGAGATATTATGCAGAGGTGAGAACTAACATAAGAGAGTGCATCTATACATATGCAGGGTTTGTCAGATAGGACTGAACGTGTCACTTTGTGTAATTTCGTAATATTCATAGAAACAAATAAAATAAAACATTGCATCAATTACACACAACTGTCAAAACCTAGGTCAGTTAATTAAAAGTTGTGTGGAATTGACTAAAGGTTTTATTTTATTCGTTACTATGAATATGCAGGGTTTGTGCCTAAATTAGTCAGACTATATTTTTCATGGCCAGGTGGAGGAATAAAGGGGTGTCTCTATGGGTGGACATGGTGGTGGGGGCTGTCAGGGAAGCCCAGCAACTGATGGCAGTTGGCTCCGTTGGCTATGACTTTGCAGATCATAGATCACGCATCCAGAGAACAACTGTCAGGTGACCTTGTCACACTCTGATATGAGCCATTTACTGGAACAGCAGTAAGCCATTTAATTTAGGGTAAAACTCAGTAAACCCATAATAGAGGCTCTTGGCATGATCCAAGCAGCTTTCAGAGATGATGCCAAAGGGAGATCCAGTATTTTTTAAGTTTACGAGTTTTTCTAGAAGTAAGAGAGGTTGTTGAAACACTGAATGCACAGAATGTTCTTCCAAGAAGCAAAACTTAAGGCAATGTGGTGAAAATGCAACCTCTTCTGGACTCTGATCGCCAAACAAGTTTTCAGATGATTGCTGAAGACATCAACTTACTGAAAAGTACTGCACATTGAATGAGGGCGTTAACCAAATTTTTTATAGCCGAATCTGATAGAGTTTGTACAATAAAAAGACCCCTACTTTTCCGTTTTTTGATCCGTCAATTATTTCTCGAGTTATAAACGGCGAAAAACTGATGTTTTTAACCCTTTTGGAAAAGTGGGCATGGTGCAACCTCTGACATATATCAACTTCGTCCAATCACAAATGAGCCCGCGAAGCTATTTTGGCTTATCGCAATGGGGGGGACACAGCTGACTCTGCCAATAGGAGCAGTTACGACAGCATCTGTGCGATCAGACCTTCCGAGAACCCTCCTCCACTCCCTTCTCTTCCCCGAAAACCAGTCAAGGACGGGAGAAAAAAGACGTCAGTATTATCACAGCAGCTTTTTCGGTGGGCGTCACCTTTTGCCTATTTTATTTTTTGATTTATGAGTGAATGGTTGTGGTTAGAATATTAATTTTTTCACTAAAATTCTTTTTTAGTTTCCACCTAATGATTTCGTGTGCAAAATTGCAATTTCGGTTCCGAGTAAACGCCAACATTCAAGCGAGAAATTTGGCCTTGAGGAAAGTGTGTGCAAAGTTGGTGCAAGGGTTTTAACGGGCAATCAAAAGGCAAACTGACTGACGATTTGTCAAGAAATTCTCAGTCATGTGCATGATGCACTAGATTTCTTAGACAATATTTTCACTGGCGACAAGACATGGGTTCGAGTACAGCCCGGACACAAAGATTGGAATGGCATGCTCCCAAAAAAAATGTATCCTGCACACTATCCCACTGATTAAAACAAACAAAAATATGAGTTATAACATTATGATGCCAAAGTCATAATAAACCGGTAGCAAGCATACAAAATAGCCATTCAAAATCCCTGCCATGAATAACAAACATAATTGCTTGATTACCTGCTCAAAACAGAGGGCATTGATTAAATTCCATTTACAACTTCATTGAGTAATTCCACAAATAAAATCCCAAGGCCATTAACTTTATTAAAAGAACATTATAGTGACTCAGTATACTTTGTGGGCCCAGAAACAGGTGCTTACACAACATGGATGGATTAAAAACAGGTAAGGATCAAATATGAAAACAGAAATTACTCCAGGGTTTTAGAACTCCATAAGAGGCTATACAAAATGCAATGATATGTATGAAGTAGGTGGGGCCTATTCCTTCCCAAGTATCCCTATTCTGACTTCACTGTCATCCAAAGGTTAGTGTACCAATGTCTCCTCCAACACATTCTAAAGGAAGTCCTCCTTGGGTCAGATAGCAACTCTATCTAGTTCTTGTATGTTGTAGCTTTTAACACTAACATAATTAGAAGCGAAGATAGATTGGAAATAAATTGCACAAATGATATAACATACAAATGAGTAGCAATTGAGCATACAGTATTATACACTCCTACTCCCCCAAATCGAACTCACCCATGCTGGTTATTCAGGGGAGGCGACCAAAAGCTGAGGTCATTTGTGCCATTTAGGATACCTGGATAATTGGGTAGTAGATATGAATCATAAAAACCTTCATCTCCCAGTTTCCAATGTTATATACTGATCATACCCTTCACCCTCTTCCTCCACGGGGATCAGGTTGGTGTGGTGGTTCGAGTACTGGCCTCCCATCCCGAGGGCCCGGTTAGATTCTCGGCAGGAGTGGAATTTTCAGTGGAAAACCAGTCCCCACTCGAGTGCCTAGTGGAGGGCATTTCAAGTTCAGTACTCCATCCGTCGGATGGGACGTTAAGCCATGGTCCCTTAGGTGCCTTTTGTTAAGAGTAGGCTTATGCCGTCACTGGGTTTCTCTCCACCCTTCCTCCATTCCCTGACACTCCTACCATTACCCAATTACCCACATATCCTAAATGGTGAAAATGACCTCAGCTGTTGGTCGCCTCCCCTGAATAACCAACCAACCTCTTCCTCCACTCGTTCCACCACTCCTCCAAGACTCTAACCCCTCTCCTTTCTCTTCTTTATCTTTTTCTCACCTCCAACTCAGCTTCTCCTTCCTTATGCTTCTTAAATAATGGATCCAAAATTTCCAGACAAATTAAAAGATTATGCAAAATCAGATAGGAATTATTAACTCGTAAGATATCAATGATGTTATGACATCATTAATATCTTTGAAATTCATCACCCTTTCCTTATCCTTCAGGGTGTGTCACAGAAAGCTAATCAGGGTGTAAGCCATCAAAAGTCAAGCAAGGGTACAGAAAGCATAATGCTATGCCTTCCTTATATTATAGCAGCGGTGTCAGAAGTGGGGGATCAGAGGGGGCATTCGGCACTCCCCAGAATTTGCCCCGGACCCTTGAGAAATGAGTCTTCAATAATAAAAATTTAATTTTACTTCTTTCCAGCTTACTTTTTTCCTTCTGACACATATTCTACCACCTTCATAAGCACTTTAAACAGAATTCTAATCTCTACTCCCTCCTATCTGCTAAAAAATCCGGGCCCTTTTCATAGGAGCTGGGCCCTTTTCAACGTTGGCCCCTCCCAGCGAAAATAGTTCCAACGCCCCTGCATTATAGGAAGGGTAGGGAGGAGGTAAGTGGGGTATAGCTGAGGGAGGACCAGTGAGTGTAGGGCGGGCATTGCATTACCATTCCTCTACCCTCCATGAAAATTTTAAGAGCTGGTAAATGGCAGCTAACTAGTACTCTTCATGATGTGTGCCACCATCACAGTGTATATACACTCTAACAGTCCACCATGATATGGAGCTTATTTCTGCCAGGGCATCATAATACATTTAGAAATGTTACATATGTAACATTTCGTAAATGTACGGTAAGGCAAAACAAACCTCAGTATTATAAAAACGACAATGATGTTCTTTACTACCGGTAAATATTATGTACCAATATCAGGTATATAATATTCCACCATTTCTGATCAGAAAATGAAATCTTGGCTAATATATTTGTGTGACTGATATATAAAAACACAAGCAGGTGCTTTTGTTTGATTTTTAATATTCAGACAATTTATCCATATTTAAACTAAAAATAGCATAATACTCACCTACCTGGTAGAGGTGTTCTGGTAGTTTAGCAGATAAAAATAAAGCCTTTTGGTCAGATATCTGAAGACTAAGGCCATCAAATTGACTACGCCTGTTCAATCAAACGCCTTTTTCCGTCGGTCTGGTGCATTTCATTTCCACCAACAGAATCCTCTCAAAATCGCCTTAATTAAATGAAAAGAGCAAATACATCATTTCGGATTCCACTAATAATTTCTTCTGCATCCATTGGCCCATAATTGCCACAAATTAGGATCATTAAAAGGCTTAAATATTACTGTTTTCTTACCTGACAGCTCTAGCCCAATTAAAACGCTTTACAAACATTAACCTAATACCTCTTTCCCGGACTAATCCTCAAAACAGCTTACCATTGAATCCTGCCCTGCATAAAACTATAGGTAAGATCAAGATAAGTAGAAGAACTAGATGACGTCAGTAATTCGCTCAACACCTTTCAACGAAGACCATCTTTCGCTGCACATCTTGGCCTACGGAGGAATCAAGATAAATGTACCAAATATACCGCCATTTGATATTTGATGCTCACTGACCAGCTGACCAGAAAGGCGAGAGAAAGAAAGATCCGGGTTATCGGGATGTCTCTTTCAACCTATCATTGTGGTTTCTAAGAACACTACTCGTAGCGTTGAAGTCGACATAATACAGTTCATACAGTTAGCCGCGACTTCGGTCTCTCCCCAATTCAATAATGGTTTAATGGTGGTAATGTACTAAAGTTATATACTATGAGAGAATTTAATGCACTTTGTAGTGGATCAGCGATTGCTTGCGGAGCAAATTAAATAAATCTAAGAGTATTCTTTGCTGCAATCAAGATCGCTGCAGCGAGCTCAATAGAAGGTCTTTGGGAAATATCTGTTTGTGTTTGAGTCAAAACTTCTTTTATGTGTGCAAATCCCTATTTCTCTAAAATCATTTCCCTCATAATTCCATAAAATAAATCATGTGAATGCGCCTCGTTATGATTTCGACCTTAGCGCTACATATAGCAATAAAGTGAACTATCACGAAACACATCCAGGTTTGGCTTCCCGCAGGGTCCCCTTAGCGCACTCCCCGTATTTCTGGTAGTCAATGGTCGTGTTGAAATCCCAAAACAAAAGGGTGACAGAAGGAAGGGAAGGAAGTCACCGAGCAGTTGTTCGACACGCAAGGCACTGAAGTTCGGTGACGATGGCATCTGCACAGGCTAGTATAGTAATTTTGAAGCTATATTGGTAAAAAAAGATCCTCTGTTTTTTTTCATTTTATGACAATTTTATCAAATTTTATTTACTTCGCAGAGTTCTGGGTCATCAGTTCAAGAATACGTCATCCGTGTACCAAAGTACGTTGGTATCCTGCGGTCGTTTTTCTGTTTCATGATCGAAATTCATTAAAATACTACATTTCCTTTCAGAAACGGCAATAAGAAGTATCATGTAATGCGCTACAACTCTGTTCTTAATGTCGACTTCTCAAAATGGAACCAAGTAAAGATGGAACGTGAAAACAACATGAAGGAGTTCCGGGGTATGGACGATGAAATGCCTAAGTAAGAGCAAACTTATTGCGCAAATGTGCTAGCTCTCTTCAGCATTTTGTGTGTTTTGGTTTTTATATTCGGACTCGAGGCTTGGAACACTTTATTCTAAGTGGGCATGCCCTGATCAGTGATGTTTAAAATGGAAACATATAACCCGTTTCGTTGCTCCTCTTATCACGCGTAGGGGCCTAAGCTTTGTTCTACCTGATCCGGTAAGGTACAGGAGTGAGTGGAACGCATATCAAACAAACCAATGCGCATTTACGATTCTTGCTTTGCCTGGGGGCAGAATCTGTAATTGGGCCGGTAGCCTTGTCTTTTTTATAAGTGCAGCGAAAAAATCGTTCTCTCTAGATGTTAGTCTACAAACTTAGAAATTGCGTTAATTGTCAACCTGAAATTATATCGTTTTAAGTCATCGGTAAGGAGACATTTCCAGCCTATTCCCTCCCATTCATAAGCCATTCCCATCTAGGTGTTAGTAACAACCCTGCCACGAAATAAAAGCTAACCAAAATCCTCATACCGGTAGATGTGAGCTTAACAGTCACGAACTTCAAACATTTATCCTGCTCAAACGGTGTACACTACCACTTTCATTCAAACTGTGTTACGTAGAGGAAGGACGAAGATTTATATCATTATTTACTTCTCCAGTAAAGTCAATTTAAATCAGCTGATGTAATATTATTTTTAATATCCTATTCATTTCATCTACAGATTTGGTGCTGGCAGTGAATTTGGCCGGGATCAAAGGGAAGAGGCACGCCGGAAAAAATTTGGTATCATTACAAAAAAGTACAAGCCAGAGGATCAACCTTGGATTCTCAAAGTAGGAGGCAAAACGGGTAAAAAGTACGTAGGTTTTTGTGTTGGTGGACATACTGAAGGCCCTCCAGTAATATATTACATTAAAGCATAATCATTTTCCCCACGAATGTAGATTCAAAGGAATCAGGGAAGGTGGTGTGGGAGAGAATGCAGCATATTACGTGTTCACGCATGCTCCTGATGGTGCTATTGAGGCCTTTCCTTTGAAAGAGTGGTACAACTTCCAGCCAATCCAGCGGTACAAGTCACTGTCAGCAGAAGAAGCTGAGCAAGAATTTGGGAGGTGAGGAGGAAATGAAATTGCTCCTTGAAATGCATCCAATTTACAGCAGTGGATATAAATGTGGCTGTAAAAGTATAAATCCTAACCAAAACAGTTCAAAAATGTATCATCTTGAAGAGATTATGTATATTTGCATGTTTATAGTCATGATTTTCGGGTATTCCTTTTGTTGTGGATGCAGTATACTATCTGGGATATATTATGAGAAGGGCATTGGAGTAACACAGTGTTTTCTACCATAGCATTCAGAAGTACTGAGTGTAGAAGTAGTCTATAAAAACCTAACTTGACTGGTAAAAGACCTCTAGTACTAAAAATATCCTTATTTGTTGTTGGTAGAATAATGCTGTTGAGGAGTAATTCCCTTGAATGTGGTTTGCTATTGCTTGATATTGTCTCTCATTGCCATATGGAAACACTGTCACAGATGCATATTTTAACCATTAAAAGTGAGCGGAGCACCTCTTAAAGTGACTACTTTCATGCACATTGTCTGGGCGCATTGTTCTTATGCACGGAAGGATCCATATTGCCAACTCACTGAATATATAAAATGTCAGGGATTTCTGGCGGGAAAAAAAACTAAGTAATCTCATGAAATTCTTTCAGTCACTCTTGATTAAACTGAAGCAGTTATATTGTGTAAATAAAAGTTTTATTGGATGTGAAAATTAGGCTGGTTGATTGTTTTTCACGTTGCTACCAGTATATTCCCATCCTTTCTTAGAACTGTAAATGGTTTCTCTCTGTCGCTTACCCAGAATTCTACCTTCCTTGAACAGCCATTGTGTCTGATCACTTGTTTCATCCACCTGCTCGGCCACCTCCTTTCCCCATTTCTCATTTGCATTCTCCCAAATTGCAGAAGGAACAAGGTGATGAATTATTTCTCATTGATGTTGAGGAAAAGGCTGAGGAACGATGAGGATGGAGACTTTGATGAGCTGGAGGATGGCCGGAAGGGCAGCGGCAAGGGGGGCGGAAAGGGCAAAGGTACTCGTTCCCTCTTCATGAGGTTCTCTCCTTAGAATTAAGGAAAATCTCCTTAGAATTAATGATATTCCTCAACCAAGATCTCAGGGCTAATGGGAAAATAGGCAAGGAAAAGTTAGTGTACATTTTCAAAGTATTCCCTGCTAGAGATGGGTCCAATAGCAGATTTCTTGAATTTAAATATTGGAACATTTCTTGCCCATTCCATACCAGTTCATCCAGGCCATGACACCCTCTGACTCAGATTTCAATGAAACTTGGCATGATTTATCTTTTCGTGTAGATAGGAAAGAATCCAAAGTTTATCTTCTCTATCTCAACTAGTTGTATTTTGACAACCGCTTAAAGTATAGGTCAGACTAGTTTTTCCATTCCTGAGGACTCCGTGGGCACTTGTACCTCCGGAGGAAAAAAAAATTGTATGCTTCTTATTTATCTTTCAATTGTTATAAAAATTTGCAGTTTTATCAAATAAACGATGAGGATTCCATAAAAAAATTGAGTTGTATTCTCAGAGGTATCATACATTCTCAAAACACTTTTGTGTCTTAAGATTTAAGAACATTTCTTACCCAAAACATGGTTTTATAAAAAAATTTATGTCTACCAAAGGCAGTGTGTTTATAAAGCAAAACTATTTTTTCTCATAATCCTAAAGATATTTCCCACCAGCTCTGAAAATAAAACTCATGGCTTTTTGTGTGCTTTCTGGCATAAAAAATGTTAAATATAAAAAATGTAAATTTCACTTTTCTGATAATCAGCATCAGGCTACAATTAGTTAAAAGAAAAAAAGCAACATCAGTTTTAAATATTTTTATCGGATTTTCATGATAAATTAGTAAGGAGATTTGTACTGTAGAATTTTTGTAAAGACAGGTCCAGTTTGACTACCAAATAGTTACAAAACAAAGTGAAACTAATTTCAAGAGAATTTTAAGTGTGATTTTTCTACTTACCTTCATTGCAGGAGAACTGCTGACTGGTAACTTAGCAAAACATCTCAAATATTAAATCATGACTGGAGTATCTCAAATTTTGAATACTAGAATTTCAATTGATATGTTATTATAGTATGCAATTGATATTGATTAAAAGTTATTCTGCTAATTTATTTGTTGCCTGTTTAGGTGAAAAGCCATAACTTGACGAAATTAAAAAATTTAATCTGGTTATAAATGTCAAATATCTGATGAAATTTATTTTCTACCAATTATGGACTTTACCATCAACTTTTATAAGCATTAATAAGTGAGCAGAAAGTGTTGATACACCTTCATGTTCTGTCCAGTTTGAAATATTAACTTCAGTTCTAATTTAATGAACTATAGTACATATGTAAAACATATAGAATGAACTATAGGTAAACATTTTTCATGTAATTGATGCATTATTCAGTAAGGGTCTGTCAGTAAAGTGCATAGATACCCTTGAGTTTGAGAAGCTCTCTCTTCTACAAGGGAAAACCAATGTTAATGCAGTTAAGGTAATAATGGTAATTATTATTTCTCTATACTCTTCATGCTGAAAAACTGCAATGCTGCAATATTTCCACTCGTGTTCATCTAGTCACCAGTTTCGTAGCTGGTTTTTACAAATTTCATAATAACTTTTTAATATTTGAAATACATAAAAATTCATCATTGGCTTTATTTAGTTGAAATTCACATGCAAACAGCTAACAATAAAAAGCACGCATTTCATGGTCAGTGGATTTAAAGTCACGAAAACAGTTTTAATCCAGATAAAATTTGCCTCAGGAAGTTAAGACATGTTCCGATTATCCCCACTCAGGAAATTTAAATTTATTGCTCTTTGAGATTCGATTCTATCCATGCTTTCGATTATGATCATGGGTGGTGGTGGTAAAGTTGTATAGAAAGGAACGCCAAGATATTCGTCTGCTGAGGATGTAAGTGACTCATATTTTTAAGGATTCAGATTTGAGGTGAAACTCAATAGATTCAAAGATTCGATGAAAGAGGCGTTATTCAAATATTTGAATGTCCCATACCTATATGTATTTCAAAGTGACTTAAATATTTCCATTTACTATCATTGCTCCTTAAAAATTACTAGTGAAACTTTTTTCTACTGAAGGATTATAAAGAAAACGTGTTTCTGTGAGGTGATTAAGAGCTATTTGAAGAAATACTTGCTGTTCCCCATGCATGAGTAATTAATGTCCATGATCTCAGAAATGTGTAATGTTGGTTTTGGTGTAGAATGTTGTCATCAATGAGCAGATTGGCCACTGTTTCGTGTGGCTATTTGAATTCTACAAGGTGCCTGTCTCTGTTGCTGATGAAGTAAATATTTCTCTTTCTAAAGGGGAACTGAAAATTTCTGAAATGGATGATTGGATTGACTCTGACGAGGGTGAAGATGAGTCCGAGGAAGAAGGAGGTGATAAAGATGGAGATGACAAGAAGGAGAAGCCTAAGAAAGGTATTTCAAGCTTAGAGAAAGGTGTGCAACACTTCCTGCAGTAGATATGCATCTAGATAACCATTGGAAGAAATGCTAAATTAGTCCAAGCTCCAAATTTGAAACTTTAAGTCATTATGTTTGTTTGGTACTTCTTTTTACTGACTAATTCAAAACTTTTCTATTTCCTGACATAACAAATTTGGAGTTACAAAACACACTCATAATTTTTTATGTACGTTTTTCAGCTCTTGTATTTCTGGCCCATCTTCTATGGAATTATTTATTCAGTATTGCTTTCAAGTTGCTTTTTTTGTGGCAGATTTATTTATTCAACATTGTAAATAATGGACAGAGCTCATTCATTTGATTTAAGTACTGTTCTAAATCTATGTGCGTAAATTGGAGTGGCTGTTTATTTCCATTTGTAGTCTATTGATCTTTTCTAAGTCTTAACTGTCATTAATTAACACGTTCACTAGGGCGTAACCCACTGGTGGGTCACGCAAATGCATCTAGCCTTCCCCTAATCTCAGGAAACGGCTGAGTGTTGCCGCTTCAACCACCATCCCTCGGCAGCAGCCAGAAGCTCGGAAGGACTGTGACCCACCGGTGGGCCACAAGGCCCATGCAAAAGATTGAGTGTGACCCACCAATGGGCTATGCTGAGCTGTGAGGGGTAGGGCTTTGATCAGCCCCACAGTGAATGTGTTCAAGAAGATTGGCAATTTTCCACCAAATAAACTTTAAACTGACTGGTTTCAATGCACTGCATCATAATCAGGTGATGATGATGTAGTACATCGAAACCGGTCGGTTTAAAGTTTATTTTGTGGAAAATTTGCCATGGAAACGGAGGAAGTCTTAGAATTGATTGAAGAGAGAAGAAAGTACAAGAATGCGAAAAGTGAAGAAGGGCAGCTCTGCTACAAAAGAATAAGGAACGAAATAAGTCGCAAATCAAGGAAAGCTAGAGAGATGTGGTTGAAAAATCTATGCGAAGATGTACAAAGCAACCTTGCACTTAGAAAGGTGGAAGCGGCCTACAGCATAGTGAGGAACCACTTCAAGGAACGGAGCACAAGATGCAATGCCATAAGGGACAAGAATGGAGGAATTCTGATTGAAAACGAGGACAAAGGGAAGAGATGGAAAGAATATCTGGAAGAGCTATACAATGGAAAAAATCTCAGCACAAAAGCTATTGAAGAGGAAAGCGAAGTGGAAAAAGATGATATGGGGGCATCAATATTAAGATCGGAATTTGACGCTGCAGTAAGGGACCTTCGGATGAATAAGGCCTCAGGTATTGATGATATCCCTGCAGAACTAATTAAAAATGCAGGAGAGAGGACATTAACTCATCTCTACAAAACCATCTGCGACATGTATTCTACAGGAGAAATTCCAAGGGACTTCGAGAAAAACATCATCATTCCTATTCCCAAGAAGAAGAGAGCGGAGAAATGCGAAAATTTTTGGACTATAAGCCTGACGACACATGCATCGAAGATACTGACCAGGATCATCTACAGAAGAATAGAACGAAAAGCAGAGGAGTTCCTGGATGAAGATCAATTCGGATTCAGGAAAAGTAAGGGCACAAGGGAAGCAATATTGGCCCTCAGGCTACTCATAGAGAAGAGAATGGAGAAGAACAAACCGACGTTCATTGCATTTGTGGATTTAGAGAAGGCCTTTGACAACGTGGATTGGGATTCAATGCTTGGAATTCTGAAGGGAATTGGAGTGTCCTACAATGACCGAAGAATTATACACAGTCTGTACAAAAACCAAGTTGCTGTGATTAAATCTGGACCCAGCTGTGAAGAGGCAAGAATAAGGAAAGGAGTGAGACACGGCTGCGCACTGTCTCCCGTAATTTTTAATGTTTACATCGAGAGAGCCATCAATGAAGTCAAGGAGAAGTGTTCTGGAGTGAACATCCACGGAGAAACAATCAGTATGCTACGATTCGCTGATGACATAGCTCTCATAGCAGAGACAGAGAAGGAGCTGAATAAGATGCTAACAACCATGGAAAGGACTATGGCCAGATATCAGCTGAACATCAATAAGAAGAAGACTAAGATATTGGTGTGCAGCAAAAGAGAAGAGGCCAAAACCAACGTTAAACTAGGAAAACAGAAACTGGAAGAGGTGAAAGAGTTCTGTTACCTGGGAAGCAGAGTAACCAACGATGGACAAAGCAAGAAAGAAATAGTGAGTAGAATAGCCCAGGCAAAGAGGACATTCTTTCAAAAGAAGAATTTACTTACAGCAGGAAATACAAGCATAGAAGTAAGGAAACAGTTCATCAGAACATACATCTGGAGCATTTTTCTTTACGGCAGTGAATCATGGACGATGACAGCAGCGGAGAAGAAAAGGGTAGAAGCATTTGAAATGTGGTGCTACAGAAGAATGCTGAAGATTAAATGGATCGACCGAGTAAGTAACAAGGAAGTGCTAAGAAGAGTAGGAGAAAAGAGAAGTCTGCTGACAACTCTAAAAAGAAGAAGGGAAAACTTAATCGGCCATATCTTGAGACACGATGGCCTGATGAAGACTATCGTCGAGGGAAAAGTGAATGGGAAGATTGGAAAAGGCAGGCCTCGTATGAGATATATGGAACAGGTTGTGAAGAGTGTAAAAGAGAAGAATTACGTCACAACGAAAAGGTTGGCCGATAGAAGAGTCGAGTGGAAAGCTGCGTCAAACCAATCCTAGGATTGTTGACCAATGATGATTTGTGGAAAAGATCCAATTTTCTTTAATTACCTATGTTATTCCACCACATCATGCCTGAAATGACTCTTTTTATTCTTTTCTGTCATGATCATGCCAATATATTTGCTACAAATAGGCAAAATCAGAAGTGTACTACACAGTCTTTTTCTGACAACTCCAAATAATCATCCCTAGATGCACAGGCCTTTTTGATGAGAAAAAGCTTTGAACCTGTGTTAAAGAGTTAAGTCCTTGTACGTCTATTGGGGGAATATAGAATAATTGAGTTTATTTTTGACATATTTCCTGCTTCTTGATTTTGATGATCCTAGCTCTGTGTAAGGGTCAAGTTTTTCTAATTCATAATGCAAAAACAGTGTTGACACAGCCTAAATACATCATTGGTAATGCAGTATAGCTTTTCAATCATCCATCGCATCCTATATGAATGCAGATGGAAATTATGAGAAGAATTCCAGTCACCAGAAACACTTTCCCTACCACCTTTTTTTTTAAATTCTTACTGAAACGAACAATCTTAAAACAGTGTTTGTTTCATTCACTAAATGTACAATATGACTGAATGCTCATCAGTTTTTTAAATTCACTGTAGGTGTTCAGGCTGTTTTACTTGGTCATTGAAACTGGTCAAGTTGATGTTGATTCCGTTGGAGCAGTCATCTGCGAAAGTCCGTGACGTAGAAAATAGCGAGGACGCTTGCTTGACAGATTTACACAGTGTAATCGTCAGTGTCCGTGACAATATACCGTTCAGTAGCGGTAATACCGTCAATATATCATGTGACGTTGAGATCTGTTAAGTAGCAATTAATGGGACTTGAAAGATGCGATAAATTACCACCACTTTAAAATATGTGTTAAGCCATAGTCTAAACTGTCTAAACATAATAGTGGAGACCCTATCCCGTATACTTCGCCCAAAATTTGCACCACAAATGAGCAGATGTGGGCCAAGGTAACAAGTTCTTCTTTTACGCACAAAATTTAAGCTTCCACGTGATTAATCCTCCAGCTCATCATTATTGCACTCTATTTACTAAGGAGTTGAGTGCAAACAAAAACACCCAACTCAATCATCAACAACCTAATTAATTGCTAGAATTCCCCAGGTAGTTCGTTGCCGCTACATCTGCACCATCTAGTGAGAGAAATAAACTTCAAACTTGCGAAAATGCATATATCAGATTAGAACATGCTCATGCTCTAATTTGCTCGCAAGTGTTCTCGCAACAGCCTGTGCAGTATCAATGGCCGTGTAAAACAGCCTTTCCACATTGTGAGATAACATCTTCACAATGCCTTGCAAGCCACCATAAAGGTGTGTAGCAGGGGGAAATAGTTCAGGGAGGTGGCATAACTTTGAATGAAACTGATAAATGCTGGAAGTTTGTGTGTTTGAAAGTTTGGAGTGGTAGAGGTAAGAGCCGAGGAACTTGAATGAATGGTGGAAAAACATATGTTCCTGAAATACTGTCCAACCTTTTTAATGTTGCATCCAGCACATTTTGATTATGTGGTTTTTACTTTGTGGTTTGTCCACTGTTCAGTGCTCACACCACAATCCATTTACTTGGATTTCTTTTAGCTGTGCTCTCAAAAAAAGCAGGTTTCCTGCTTACTCTTAAAGAATGTAACTGTGTGATTAAATACAGGTGGATGCAGTGAAATTGCCTAATTCAGGCTTATTGGGGCTAGGAGCTGGTTTCCCATGCTGGAATGAGCAAACACTACGTAAGCAGATTAAACATGATTAAAAAACACTTAGTACAATTCCTTAATCATATATTTTATCTGATCGGTAACATTTTAGCGGAAAAATAATAATTCACGAGAGATATCCTATGACATCGGTGAAGCCAAATTCTTTATCATTGAATAAGTGAAACACTAAGGTACTATAATTACTGAAGAATTATTGTTGGTAAAATAGATTCAGAAAAGTTGCGGCGAAGCCAAAAAAAGCTTATATTTATGAAAATAGTGCTGGGGAAATGTTAAATATGACAAAAGATGGTGGTCTCTGCTTACTTATTAGGTCACAAGTAGATTTTATTGTGATGCATAGAACCCAAATGAATTATGGTGGATTACAAAATGAGATATTTCACAATAAAGAGCAGCTAGGGTTAAATGCCATGCTATGAAGGTGTATGAGGGAATTGTGGTTTCATGGCTGTGCCTGGCTTTGGCATTTGCAGCTGCCAAGGGGAAGGAGAAGGCCAAGAAGAAGCGACGCGACTCAAATGACGAGGCTGTGGAGGAGAGTGATGACGGCGATGAGGAAGGCCGGGAAGTGGACTACATCTCGGACTCCTCCGACAGGTGAGTACTTCCCACGGTAACAATAATTATAATTGTATTTTGGTCACCAAAACTTTTATTTTTTTTATTGTCTTCATCAAAATTTTAGAACCTCTTGAGTGCATTAAATTAATTGATGAAGGTGATACTTTGTGTAGATTACAAACGTTAAACATGGTAAATGAAACAAACCTTGTACTTTCCACACAGCTTTATATATTCCCTGATCGATTTCAATGACTTAAGCGTCATTTTCAAGGGTGGCCAACTGACAAATCACAATCAATATTTTATCTATATAAAGCTGTGTGGAAAGTACAAAGTTTGTTTCATTTACCATGTTTAACTCTCGAGTCCATGTTTGGAAGCCATTTGATTTTAAAATGACATGATGTACCTATCCTCTTTAATTAAAAAGTAAAAAAAAATTCAATGGTGCGAAAAAACACAATGGCTAATGCGTAAATTATATGGCTTTATACGTGTAGCTGCTGACAAACTACCCCATATGCCATGTGATGAAGATTGGCCCTGAGTGGCTCATTTCTACCACTAAAATAAAATATACATGCCTAAATGCTGAGAATATATGTTGAACCAAATAGATTGTTGGATCTACGTTCGATTTCTACATGGTTATAGTTGGATGTGGGGCGGTGTGTGGTAAATGATTGGCCCTGCATTGTGTCTCATGCCTTGTGTGGTGCGTGTGCGTTGCAGTGAGCTGGACCAGGAGGAGAACGTGAAGGACAGCATGAAGGGCGTGGCAGAGGAGGATGCCCTGCGCAAGCTGCTGGACTCGGAGGAGGAGGACGAAGAGGAGAAGGAGGGGAAGGGCGAGGAGGAGGGGGATGAGGCGAGGGAGGGTGGGGAGGGAGGGGAAGGGGGTGGGGAGGGCGGGGAGAGCGACGGGGACATGGGCAGGAAGAAGAAGGGGGCCAAGGGGGCGAGTGGGGGCAAGAAGGATCCTGGCAGCAAGAAGAAGGACCCCAGCAGCTCCCTCCTCAACGGTAAGACACAGACAAAGCAGCAACTATTATCTGCTACAAATATCTTGGGACATGAGAGGGGGGCCTTAAATTGTGTGGGAGAATGCCTCTCAGGACGGCTGAGACAGTTCGAAAGTCTTCTCTGTCAGTGGGTGGGGAATAGCCTCAGAAAGGGGAGGCTCGAGCTAATGCCCCCATCTCCCTCAGTAGAAAAATCTGCAAGGCTCTTTGGATGACGTGTCGACAGTTGACAAAATGGGTTCTGAGTGGTTCTGGTGAAATTTTCTCTGATAAATAAATCTTTGTCCGAGTTTGGGATTAAATTAAACACTGTGGCATTATTTCGTGTGAGGTTAACTGTTCCATGTCGTGCACAAAGTGCATATACAGCTAACTGCTTTATTTCAAAATAATTAAATTTAATATCAAAAGATTTAGTTATAAAATTTTTAAAATCCTTTAAAATTATTATTCTTCTTCTGTGCACAGATTTCATCTGTAAGCCTGTGACCACCAGTTCTCAAAAAGTCAATCCTGTAATGCAAGGAAAAACAAATGAAAATGGAAAGAGATTTGAATTTTCTTGTATATGAAAGAATTGTCAAGTGATGATGATAATTTTGGATTTGCAAGAATGTCATGAATTAAGAAACAAAGAATTGTCACATCTATGAGTAAACCTCAGAGTAATTAAAAGTTCTGCATGAAATCAAATGATACTTAAAATGGCAAATTTTTGTCAAAGTATTTTATTTACTTGTTTTCAAAGAATGTTTAATTGTTCATGAATTTGCATTCGTCAGTAATGGCATGACTTTTCTTTTCTTCAGATTCATCTAGTAACTACAGCTCAGACAGCTCTGATTCCGAAACAAAGAAGAAGCCTATCAAAAAGGAAACCAACAGGTATTTGTTGTCCTAATTCATATCTATCGACATCATCATTCTATGATTAGATGCCTCCTTGGTGTGAAAAAATAGTCATGGTCATGAATTCTTCAAATGGGCTTGTTTCATGTTAGTGTTATTACAAGTCATATGTTAACAGGCATTTGACTTATAATAACACTGTTAACCAAAAGCCTGTGTCGAGAAATGAAGATTTTTTTTGGGACATGAACCCCATTTCGTTATTCCATACATACATAAATTCGCGATGTTGCTTATTGTTCCATGTATCTTGGTCAGAATCAGCTTCTTTTCTTTGTAATAACAAAATTTTGTAATATTAAAGTTTTTAATGTTGAATTTTTACTGTGTACCCAGGAAAAATGTTTCTATTTAAAACCATTGTGGAATGAATGCCCAGTTACTTTAACAGAATGTGACGATGCATACAATTGCAACAGTGGTGCTATTTTCTGTGTTTGCCTTTGGTTTTCCCCTTGAAGTAATAAGTGATTTAATGTTTTTGTGGTTACTTTTCATTGCATAAGTGGGACCAACACGCCGAGAAGCTCCACCCCCACCAAGGGGAGTTCAGCATCACAGGAGGCCCACCCCTCGGCATCGTCGTCATCAGTCTCGTCAAGCGGCGACGGCCCCAAGAGGAAGGGCGACCCGGATGCTGGCAATGGGTCCGTCACCAAGAAGCCTCGCCTTGAGGGACACCTGTCTTCTTCCTTTAGGTCAGATGCAACTCCCCGTGCCCCTCCATCTCATTTAGTCATATGTGGTCACATTGTTTGTTTTAGTCAACCAGTGACTGCTTTTTAGTAGCCTTTGGAAGCAGCTTTCCCAAGTTTTGAACATAAATGTATTTTGCTGTTGGGTCCATGAGAATTTTTGTGTTCAACATTTATAAACTCAAGTTTTCTTTCTTTGGGGTGCTGTGACATCTGGAAGGGTAGGATTATTCATTAAGTCTTTTAGTTTCAAAGCTACTGAGATGTCGAGCTAAGTTTGTGTGTGTGACAGTATAATGTTGATCTCATTTGTGGAATACCTACACTAGCTACAATAGAAGCTCCATATAACAAGAGCTCTCAGAGCCAAAAAATCACTCTCTATATTGAACCCTAATTATTACCGAAGATGTTCAAATAATTTTTCCACAGCAAATTTCAATGGCATCAACACTGGTTAAGGCATTATTGTGGGTGTTTTGGGTGAATGGCCAAAGGATTCTTATTCAAAAACTTAATTGACCAATGGTTTTATCTACTACCAATTACACTAAATTTCATGTTATATATGAGTATTTGTAGTATAAAACATCAAATTTTGACTCCTAGTACACTGAGCATTAATTTACTTTCTCAAGTTACAAATTCATGCAGCAGCAAGGAATATAGCAATGCAATGAACGTCTGTGAAAACTTCAAAAACCAGAAAAATGGCCACACCTCTCACATGTTCTCTAAAATGTGTAACAAAAATTGTAAATGAGTTGGAGAAAGTTCCATTTATTATAATTTGCAAGAATGCTAAGTAATGGCATTCCAAGATATTTCCCTACAGGATTTAATTCCATACAAGTTCCATACAGGTGACCTTCTCCAGCATAGAGGCAGATATGAAAGAGGCCACTTTCAATTTACATAAATTCCCCTCAGAAAACAGCTAACTGAAAAGTTGTCGGAATCATTCTACTATTGTAGCATGAATATATAGTTTGTAATCATTGTTCAGTATCAATAGCATTTACTGATACAGTAGAACCTCTTTTTTACGAACCTCTAATTTACGAAATGACACCAATTTACGAACCATTCCACCGGTCCCGATCTTTGTATATAGGAAAACCATGTAAAATGACCTCTATTTTACAAAACCTTGATTTTATTGATTTACGAAGTGAAAGGCCTGTCCCTAGGAGTGATTGACCTCTGTTTTACGAAGTTTTTGAAATGATTTTGTAGTACTGAACTCAGTGCAATGGAATAACGATCGCTGTATACTGCGACAGGAGCAGCTGAAGCCAGATAGGTCATGTTGAGAGGGCCCTCGGTCCAAGTATTTCGTATGGGAAAATGTGGAAAAATCAAATGTGAGCATAGTGCTTTTTGAAGTGCTTAAACTGTAGCAAAAATCCCAGAGACTGAACATCCAAATCTCAATTCAATCCTAATTATATGATCCAAGGAAAAAATGTTCAAAGACGCATGGCACGATGCCTACTTCTCGAAAACAATGCCCCAGTTCATAAAATAATCGGATTAGTGCTTGGTAATTTCTATTCCTTTTCTATCATTTTGTGTATTGCGAATACCTAACTCGTCGTCACAAAGGATCCATATTTTCTCTGAAATTATTTTAAATTAGCTTTAAGGTAGCCGCCGCAACCCCAATTGAGAACTTTGTTCAGCCTTTGACTTGAAACTAGCATTCCCGTAGGAAGTTGTTTGCTGCAGCTGTCGTGGAGCTTAGTTTCATTAAAAAAATACTAATTTTGCAATAATAAATTACTTATATTCAAATGTTGATGGAATTTGATTATTTAATTTTTCATTAGAAGTGTTTTATGTCGTTAGGTAAGAATTTGCGATCGCGACGCTTTCTGTAGCCACGAGTAAATAGTTCTCACAAATCGCCGCTAGATGTCAGCACTGTAGAACGCATCTTAAAAAAGAGGGTATTTCAAATTAACTGAGTGAATTTCTAAGATTGACTTTCATCAGCGGCGAAATATTATTAAATGTATTTGAAATGATACGCTTTCTTCAAAAAAGGCATTTTATGGTCTTTTCACTGAAATATACTGGGTCATTTGGAACTTAGTTTTGAAATTTCCTAGTTAAAATGCATCCCTGGCTTTCCCATGTTAAAATGGCTTCTTTAAACACAAATCGACTAGCACTTAATGTACCCCTTTCGTTAATTAATGCATAACTGCATATGCTTAAAATACTCTGCGGAATTAGTTAATTCTCTTATGAGTTATTCCCCTTATTTTGAGATCTACCAACTGAACAGCTACAAGAACTTAATTCAGTTGCAGCAGCCAAGTTCATACCATTATAAATTTGTAGAAAAATATTCACCTGTTTTTTTAAAATTCATGGCTGTTTCATTCTCTTTTACTAAAGTGAGTCTCCTAGCCTTAGGAATAATGCCTATTCTATACAGGGAATCAATACAATTGAGGTGTAATTTTTAAATCCTTTCAATTTCTGGCAAATACACTGCACTCAGAGAATTTCACGTAATATCTGTTTTTTTCCCTGAATGAGCAGATGGCTATTATTTGTTATAGTAATTAGTTTGATTTCAACCCTAAGATAACTATTTGACAAGTTAAGTACAGCATAGTCTTTAATTGCATTGAAATTACACTCGCATTCCTGTCAGCAGAGTTTTAGTAGATGTACATTTGTCTCATATCAAGCCCCTTATGTGCATGATGTGCCTCCATGGACATTGGTCCATGCTGTGCAAGGTGTTGCCAGAGCATGGGAGTGTCACCGCAAAAACTATTTCCTACTGTTGGAGATCATCTGGTTTTGGTGACACATCAGTTCCGGAGACAGTAGTTAGTGGAAGATAACCTCCAATTTACAAACCCTCTGATTTACAAAGCTCAAATTTTTGGGTTCCTTCAACTTCGTAAAATAGAGGTTCTACTGTATATGCATAGCCGTATTAAATAGTCATTGACAAAAATAATTATACGTGGAATATTCTCTTGGTTATTTGGAATCATAATTGTTGCAAGCAAGGCCACTAACAAACAGTTGTAACTTCCAAATTGAATATTATCGAATTACTCATAATAGTTCTAATGACTCTAGCCTCAACTGTGTGATCTTTTTAATAAGAATGCCCTCCCGCTAAGTTTTGCTTTCAGATCTAGTGACTTATGTTCATCCACTATGAAGTTAACTCTTGCAGTGAACTGGTATCAGAAGCGGGAGAATGACAAGAAATCAACCAAAAGCATACAAAAGGGTCAACCCAGAATATTGCAAATGTAAATTGACCGTTGGGCTGAACATTCGGTGGAAATATTTGTTTTCATTAATGCAAATGATAGACATCATGATCACCAGCCTGGGCATATACAGTGTGCTGAATATTACTTGTACCATATTTACTCATGTATCCCGCACACCCCTATTTTTGGGCAGGCTCATGAGGAAAAAAATTATTTCTATCAAAAAATATTTTTTTTTCCCTTGAGTCTGCATCATAACATGATTGCACGTTCTTCAATGGAAATGCTGTGCCTAAATTACGTGTACGTCTTTCTCATTAATTGATTGAATTGCATGTTAAAGTCATCACAATCGTCATCGCGTCGTGCATTGATGCACGGCTTCTTTTATTGTTCATCTGTTTCTCGTAGCATCTCACAGTAATCACAGTTACATACGATCACATCATCCAGCTATAAAAATGGCATCTGTTCAAACTAATATCCAACTGAAATAATTTCAGAAATATATACAATTTCAACCCATGATTACATTATTACGGAAATCTGTCGGCATATCAACTAATAAAAGCAGAATGCCATCCGTACCTGATAGCGGTGGTCTCGTCTATTCTCTACGTATTAGCTATGGACTGAGACGATTTAACAACAGGGGAAAGTCTTTGGAACACGCGGAAAAATCTTAGCTCAATGTAGTAACAATTATAATTCTTATAAAGCTAAAGAAAAACACATTCCCGGAAATAGAATCATAAATCACTTATATTCATACCATAACAGTTCTCATTTTTAGTTTTCGTCACTGCTAGATTCAGATACACCATATTTCCTTCCTGCATCTCGATTTCCTATTTTTTCAGCATCTCTTATAATATGTAGTTTTTTACTCACAGGAAACAATCGGAATTTCATATCAGAATTTATTTTAGGGTGATAATAGCAAATTATTTTAAAATGCTAAATGATCAATTCAAACTCGTTTATTACTCTCATACTTGGAGCGGATAGCATGGATAGAAAGAAGGTGTAATATCTGAGCATACGACTATTGCCACTATGTAACAAGTTCTTTATTGCGTCTTTGCAATGTAGCTTTAATGTGTATGCAAATCTATTACGTAAAAATGTTGCTACAGATACATGATACCGAAACAAACTCCGCTTACAATTTTGAAAAGACATAAAGACGCTTCCCCCCTTGTGGCAGCTTACAGGATACAATGTAGATTTAAATACATATCGGTGCTACAATGTGTTGTCCTATATGATCTATGCACGATAAATCTATTGCTTTGTCAAGTGGTGTTTCTAATCTAGCGTTTCTTCAACTACCATTGTACACTCAGACTTTGTTAAACATGGATTTTTATTACTGATTACTTCGAAATCTCTGAATACTTTACAATGTACGATTTACTACTAGACCATACTTAACCAATTACGTCAATATGTTCACAGAATGTGAAACTTAGGAGAAAAAACTACAGGAATTTGAGGAAAAATGGTGCGCGGCTTACACGAAAATCTGAAGGATTCATGTAAGCCAAGCACCCCCATTTTTTCACTGGCGTTTCGGGAAAAAAGGTGCACAGCTTATACGAGTAAATACGGTAATATCGAGCGACCCCTGTGAAGCAACTTGTTGGTCTCGTCATTGCTAATTTATTTTACATGCAAATCATAGGGTAATAAATGGACCCTGTGTCATCCCTCACCATTTCGAGCTTCTTGTTATATGGTCAACTTGTTATTTCGGGCTTAAACTGTATCTTAATTTTGAGAGAAGGGGCTTAGGGAACATGGGTGAATCACTTAAATCCTTATACTTAAAAGTGAAATTTCTGAACCATTGAGGCTACATTGATATATCTTAACTTGAGATGTGTAAAATCATCATTTCTGCAAGTATTAGTACAAAATTTGTATAAAAATTAAATATCAAGAAAGGGGTTTGGATTAAGAGCAACTGAAGATGAAAACATTGTAGGGTGAAACTTGTAGTGATGAATTAAACTATTTTGGGTACACAAACTGATAAACGGAACATGCAAGATTATGTAGTGTATGTTTGAAAGGACTGCATTGTTGGGAAACACCCCACACGTGTCCTCAAAGAGCGTCATGATTTTTTTCAGGCAGAGATCTTCCAAAGAGTTTCCCGTATTCGTAAAATACTTATGGTGATTTTCATATCATGAATACATGTATACAGTCGGATCCGGATTTAGGGTCTTCGCATTTAACGTTTTTCCGCATTTAAGGTTTATTTTTTGAGGTCCCGATTCATTCCCTATAAAAACAATGTAAAAATTGTCCTAATTTAGCATCTCCGCATTTTGCATTGCTCCGCATTCTAGGTCGTAAAAAATTTTCCCGCACAAGATTTTTTTACCCGATTTAAGGTTTATTCATGATGATTCATGAAAATGATTATCCATACATCAGTGATGACTATCACCAGCATTAGTTTTCAATAGGTCGACGGTCCTTAAGGTTTCGCTTTAAGATGCTTGTATATGTGCAATGAATGAATGTATAATGAACATACGAACATTAAGATATTGTATGCTCTTGGTAGTACATACATAAATGTCAAACTGCATTTTCCCCAATAGTAGGTTCAACCCAATGATGATATGCCATCTTACGCAGTTGAAATCGTCGAGCTACTTCCTAGTTACAGTAAAAAAATCAGCAGGGTAAAATTTCAGATTTTTATTTAAAAGTAGCTGTTCAAAAATATAATTAGTCTCTCCTAAAAGTTTTAAAATTGATATTGAATTCCTGAGTAGTCAGAAGGCTAATGCATTGTATTTTTTGTTAAGGAATTTTCATTTTTGGTTCATTTTCCATTTATTTTCGTTTTGTCACTGAATCCAACCTTCTTTGGTAAAAGCATATAAAACTAATGAAAATTTTTTATTGTTGTATGTGACCCCTTTTAGTGACTTGAAATTATATTTTCTTTTCGTAGAAAGCTATTCTAATCATTACAGACTCTAAAACCTCAAAAAAATGATAAGTCCTCATTTAGTGTTTTTCTGCATTTAGTGTTTTAAATGTTGTCCCCCCTTAAAAACCTTAAATCAGGATTCCACTGTATTGTAAAACTGAATGTAAACGCAAATATGAATGTTAACACGAATTTAAAAACACGTGGAGTGATACCTGTGTGAAGATTTTCATTGCGGTGCACTTATCAAATAGTTTCTTAGCGTACTGTTTTTAGGGATCTGTGACCAGTTCTCCAATCTGTTGGCTCAAATAGTCATTGGTAATGAGAAAGTTTTTTAGGTACTTGTATCAATGAGTTGGTATTGAGTATAAGCTGGAGTTGATCTGAGCTTCCCATTTCTTCCACAGCAGTGATTCTGGCATCACGGAGGAGGCTGTGAGGCGCTATTTGATGAGGAAACCAATGACCACGACCGAGTTGTTGCAGAAATTTAAGAGCAAAAAGACTGGCCTGTCTTCCGATCAACTAGTCAATGTGATGACACAGATTTTGAAGAGGATAAATCCTATGAAACAAACAATTAAAGGCAAAATGTATCTATCCATTAAGGCTTAAGTAAATTGTATTTTAAGACAACCTCATTGTGCTGGTTGATTTTTGTTCTTTCCCTCATATGGTCTCCTACCCATTTTCAATTCACTCTAAACTGGGCTTAAATGTTTTTTTTAATCCGAAGATTCAGTAGCATGTCAAGACAATCTCCTTCAAGTAACTTAGGTCTGTGAACAAGTAAACATTAATTAGGGGTTCCCTTCTCAACCTCTTGAATAGATATGAGTGGTATACTTTTCTTTTGACGTAACCTAAATATACCTTAAGTGATTTAATATTGCCAGCTGGGCAAATAAACATAATACTTTAAATGAATATGGGCTCTATCAGCCTTGTGCAGTTTTACACTGGGGAAAAATCATACCAGGGCTCTTGGATACCTGGATATTTCTCTTATTTCATCAGGCAAAGCTTTTTCACTCGGTACATTATCAATAGGTCGAGACTCAAGTCTTTGGCATAGTATATTTCCTCAGTGGAATACATGCAGTGGTGTGTGCAGAACCGGAAGATGCCAAGGCCATGCATATGTTACAATATTTCTAAATGGGAGAGATGATGGCCAACAGATGCAATGCATGAGGGAGGGGGCTTTCGTAACATTGGGAAAAATAGATACGTAATAAATTCATTTCTTGCTCCAGTAATGATGATACATACCATAGTATGTAATTGAGTAAATGATAATTTTGAGAAACATATAAGGTAATTACAAAGAATCTTTTATATATCACTTGCATCAAGAAAATGTGAGACATCCAGGGTGTATACCAATCTGGAAAACCTTGTCAAAAAGACGTGCATTACATTTGGGCCTCGGAAACAGGGAATCAGGATTTGGGTACAAATCTTTAATTCTAAATAATTTCATGAACCTCTTCCTCATGTTGATATATTTTTTAAACATTTTTTGGCATATTTTAATGTGAAAATTTTGTTGTAGTTTTTTGGGTGTATTTATTAAAGCTTAAGAGCAATAAAAAAACATTTCTCTTCGTAAGAGGGTCAAGTTTATGGTGTTGAACATTGCAGTTGAGAGAGTCGAGTGGTTGGACAGCATGGCATTACCATTTGAGTCAATACAACATTAGTTTTAAAAATTTCTGATAGGTAAAAGATTTTTGTCTACGGGAAACTCATTAAATTTCACCCTCTTATCATCTCTTTGTGCCTCATTGTTGTCATCCTTAATCTGGTTAGTTTCCGCTTAGTTGGTCTCTAAATGCTGTGTCTAAAGATTTTGTTTGTT
Organism: Platycnemis pennipes; assembly: GCA_933228895.1. NCBI lineage: Eukaryota > Metazoa > Arthropoda > Insecta > Odonata > Platycnemididae > Platycnemis > Platycnemis pennipes. The sequence continues at coordinate 18,547,377 of OW121856.1, forward strand.
AATTTGAGATATTTATGTAGTATTTTTCTTGGGGTTTCCTTACTGATATGTTCGGTACACAGCTATGATGGCTAAACCTTATTAATTTCTTCAACTTTGATTCTACTTTCAATTTAATATTACCCCATTTTGTCAGGGTGAGGCAAAATTCATGAGAAATATTTAGAGGCCCTGCTTTTATTTCATCCTCTCATATGGCACTTCTTCATGAATTACAACTTATTTATAGGTATTGTAAAACCTGGGCTATTTTGAGTAGGATTTGTAATGAGAGATTTTTTTGCTGTCAATGTCAGCTGCAGTTAATTTCAAATGTTATATATTAATTACCTTTCTTTATGGAAAGATTTCAGCTTACTTAGATAATCTATCCTTATTATACTGATCATCATAGATCTAAAAGCTTTTTATGCACCCACGGAATTCAATGAAAATTGAGAAAAATCACAGTGGTACGTCATCCAGAGTTTCATTTCCACTGTGGCAAAATCAGTTGTGGGTTCATGGACCCATATTTCGTGGTGTCACTATTGTTATTAGTAATGCAAACTCATGTAAAAGGGCACTGCTCATCAGGGGCACAGCCGGGAATATCTTTTGGGGGGTTCACCAGGATTGGATGGTAAGCACAAGCGGTCTTCATCTACCTAGGGTTAATATGTGCCTTGTACATATATTTTGTGTTTTGCGGACATTTTGTTACATTAATATTATTAATCTTTTTATATGCTAAATATTGATCTTTTGACATTACTAAATAAAAAATATTATTTTAAAGTCATATTTTCAAGCTTCAAACATACCTTAAAGGAATAAAATTCTATCTGACTGAGAAAATTTATGATGCATGTATAATTTATCATGCCCAAAGAATAGGTGTTATTTAAATACTCAGGATGTAGGTAGGCACAAAAATATAAGTTATTCAAATGAAAAGAAAGTTAGTTTATTTGCAGTTACAAAGAAAAGTCTACTTGATTATTGTAGCAAGTTCATCACCATTTTTTTAGTTCCTCAGGTAAGGGGGCTCCCAACACCCCACCTCTATTTTTGCGCCCCTGCTGCTCATCACAGCTTTCCTAATAACCTACTCGAACAAATGAGCATGGTGATTTAAAGTGTAGGACAAAATTTGAAGGATTGGTATCATTTTCATTCTTAGAAGTGTAAATAAGCACAGGCATATCTAGAAGCCCCTGAGGGGGGGGAGGGGGGGTGGAATACCTCCATGTTAACTTGAATGGGTCATTCCTATGGGTCTGGGAATTATGAAAAATACACATCATAAAATGACATTTTGAAGGTGTTCTGAGCCTTGAAACTCCCTTCCTAATTGCATGCTTTGAATCAAAGTTTTTAAATTAAACCACCAAATTTTGAGGTTTAAGGCCTTATGAGAGTAACTTTGTTCTTTTTTATATTTGAGAAAAACCTGCTAAAACTTATGTGATTAGTGAAAAACGAGGATATTTTTAAATGCTATTTATGTTATTCATATTATAATCTTATAAGTAATGGTAGTTCCACTAGGCCTGGGAAAACATTAATTTTTAAAAATATAATAAATTTCATATGTTCTACGCGCTAACGGTACACACTTGGGGTGATAATCATACTTATAAGTCTAATTACAAAGGAGCTTTAGATTATACTCTTTTTTTATTAAAAAAATTATATTTTAGTTTTTTAACAAAATGGGACTTTGTTTGCAAGGAAACTCTATATTGTAGAAAATTTTCATATGCTTAGCAGCATGCCTATTAAGTAGGACTAAGTTATGATTTTTTAAAAAAGTTAAGAAGCATAATCTCGCGGCTAAGCTTAAAGACACCAAGTGCGTCCACCAGGTTGCGGATGGTGGGTTGACCTCTAGATATAGAGGTTAGCTGCGAGATAAGCGAGTTTACTCGTCGAATAAGCAGTTGTGGACAAAAAGCGGTGGCATTCCAAGGGGGTATTGGTCTATCCCTGGGTAAGGTATGCCACTAAATAATGCAGAACCTGTGAAGATGCTGAGACTTCTCGACGGAGGCCGCCAACAATTACACTTCCCATCACCCGGAGGAGCGGGCAGCAGTGCTTCTTCACATGAGTGATGGTGGAGACCACAGTGGTCGGTACAGTGACACTTATTTCACTACAGGCATGGTAACATTTACTTTAACAGCTGTAGTACTACTATGTGGAAGGCAAGGGGAAACCACCACATTATTATCCCGAGGAGTCGCAGCTACTCCACTCCTTTCTTTCTTATCATGATGTGATGGAACCCTCTCGAGTAAAATATTCTGGAGGTAAAATAGTCCCCCATTCGGATCTACGGGTGGGGACTACCCGAAAGAGTACATCAGTCAAGTGTGATAGTCATTTTAGGGTAGGAACGTGAGATCGCTTCGGACCTGTGGAAGACTGGAGAACCTGAAGTTGGAAACGAGAAGAATGGACTGCCACGTATTAGGAATCAGCAAAATGAATTGGCCCGAAGAGGGGGACTTCTGGAGGGGAATCTATAGAATTATACATACGGGATCATTAAATGGTAATGCTGGAGTAGGATCATACTCAGAAAGAGCGCCGGAATGCGTGTGAAGAGCTTCCTGCAGTACAATGAATGGATAATAATGGTGAAGATCGAAACCAAACCTGTAGATACTGTTGTGGTGCAGGTTTACATGCCTATGACGGACTACGAAGATGAAGAAGTGGAAGATGTCTACGAAGATATCACGGAAGTTATAAAACATGTAAGAGGAGAAGAAAACCTAATTATTTTTGGCGTTTGGTCTGCAGTCGTCTGCCAAGGTCAAGATGGAAGAATAACTGGGAAATATGGACCTGGTAATCGAAATGAAAGATGAGAAAGACTACTGGAGTTCTGCATGCAGCATAAGTTAGTGGTTGCCGACACATTGTTTAAAACCATATACGAAGAAGATACACTTGGAAAATGTCAGGGGACAGAAGAAGATTTCAAATCGAATACATTTTAGTGAAGCAGAGCTTTAGGAACCAGGCGAAGGACTGCAAAAGCTACCTGGGTGCAGACATTAAGAGTGACCATAATTTAGTAATGATGAAATGCCATCTAAAATTCAAGAAGTTGAAGAAAATAATGAAGAACGTATGGCAAATAGAAAAACTAAAGGAGGCTCAACACCAGGAGGCATTTCAAAAAGTAGTGGGAAACAACATAGGAGAGGACCTGACTGAGAAATCAGTGGATGAGTGCTGGGAAAATATTAAATGTGGACTAAAGGAAGGTCTTGGAAGAAGAAAAGTCGCCAAGAAGAAGCCATGGATCACCGAAGAAGTCTTGGACCTGATTGAAGAAAGAAGAATCTTCAGGAATGTGGAAACCGAGGCCAGTTTTGCTACTAAAGAATAAGGAACCGAAATAAGTTGCAAAGCCAGGAAAGCTAGAGAAATACGGATGAAGAGACTATGTGAGGATGAACAAAGCAACCTTGCTCTTGGAAAGGTGGAAACTGCCTACAGGATAGTGAGGAACCACTTCACAGAGCGGAGCATAAGATGCAATGCCATAACGGACAAGAATGTAGAACATTTGACTGAAAATGAAGACAAAGTGAAGAGATGGAAAAAACATCTGGAAGGGTTATACAACGGAAAAAATCTCAGCACAAAAGTGATAGAAGAGGAAACCGAAGTCGATGATGATATGGGAGCATCAATATTAACATCGGAATTTGACGATGCAGTAAAGGACCTTCGCAAGAATAAGGCTTCTGGAATTGATGATATTCCTGCAGAACTAATAAAAAATGCAGAAGGGAAGACATTAATTAATTTTTACTAGACCATCTGCGACTTGTTATCAACAGGAGTATTACCCAGGGACTTTGAGAAAAACATCATCATTCCTATTCCCAAAAGGAAGAGAGAGGAGAAATGCGAATATTTTAGAACTATAAGCCTGACAACACATGCATCGAAGATATTGACAAGGATCATCAACAGAAGAATAGAACGAAAAGCAGAGGAGTTCCTGGATGAATATCAATATGGATTCAGAAAAAGTAAGGGTGCAAGAGAGGCAATATTGGCCCTTAGGCTGCTCATAGAGAAGAAAATGGAGAAGAACACACCGACATTCATGGCATTTGTGGATTTAGAGAAGGTTTTTGACAACGTGGATTTGAATTCAGTCCTTGGACTTCTGAAAGGAATTGGAGCGTCCTACAAGGATCGAATAATTATCCACAGGTTTTGTAAAAACCAAGTAGCTGTGGTTAAATCTGGATCCAGCTGTGAAGAAGCAAGAATAAGGAAAGGAGTGACACATGGCTGTGCACTGTCTCCAGTAATTTTTTATTTTGGCATCGAGAGAGCTATCAATGAAATCAAAGAGAAGTCTTCTAGGGTGAATATCCATGGAGAAAAAATTAGCATGCGGAGATTCGCTGATGACAAAGCACTCATAGCAGAGACAGAGAGGGATCTGAATAAGACGCTGATAACCATGGAAAGGACAATGGCCAGATATCATCTGAAGATCAATAAGAAGAAGACAAAGATACTGGTGTGCAGCAAGAGAAAAGAGGCCAAAACCAACGTTAAACTAGGAAAACAAAAGCTGGAAGAGGTGAAAGAGTTCTGTTACCTAGGAAGCCGAGTAACCAACAATGGACGAAGCAAGAAAGAAATAGTCAGTAGAATTGCCCAGGCGAAGAGGGCATTCTATCAAAAGAAGAATCTACTTACCGCTGGAAATACAAGCGTAGAAGTAAGGAAACAATTCATCAAAACGTACATCTGGAGCGTGTTTCTTTATGGCAGCAAATGACGATGGACAACATGGACGATGACAGCAGCGGAAAAGAAAAGGGTGGAAGATTTCAAAATGTGGTGCTACAGAAGAATGTAGAGATTAAATGGATCGAACGAGGAAGTTCTAAGAAGAGTGGGAGAAAAGAGAATACTTCTGAACACCCTAAGAAGAAGACGGGACAACTTGATCGGCCACATCGTGAAACATGATGGCCTTATGAAGACAATCGTCGAGAGTCAAGTGGAAGGGAAGAATGGCAAAGGAAGGCCTCGTGCAAGATATATGGAACAATAGATAAAGGATTTGAAAGAGAATAATTACGTAAATATGAAGAGATTGGCCGATAGAAGAACTCATTGGAGAGCTGCGTCAAACCAATCTGAGGATTGATGACTTATGATGATGAAGAAGTATAATACCTTGTGCAAACAGCAAACCTACTCTAAGGCAGAGTGCTTCATCTTGACTGGTATCAAGGTTGGTTGGTTATTCAGGGGAGGCGACCGCTGAGGTAATTTGCGCCATTTAGGATAGATGGGTAATTGGGTAATGGTAGGAGTTTTCAGGGAACGGAGGAAGGGTGGAGAGAAACCCGACGTCGGCATTAGCCTACTCTTAACGAAAGGCGCCAAGGGGACCATGGCTTAACGTCCCATTCGACAGACTGAGTACTGGACTTGAAATACCCTCCACTAGGCACTCAGGTGAGGACCACTGAAAAATCCGCCACTGCAAAGAATCGAACCCGGACCCTTGGGATGGAAGGCCAGCACTCTAGCCACCACACCAACCCGATCCCCTACCCACTTCAACCCCGACTATGGTTGACATACATAGATGACATTTTCCTCCTCTGGCCGCACGACATGGATTCCCTCAACACCTTCATTCCTTCACTTGACGCCTCTTCTTCTGTTTCTTTCACCTCAACCACCTCTACCTTTAAAATTTCCCTCTCTGACAATAAATTCAAATCCGCCATCCACATCAAACCAAATAACAAACTTCAGTATTTACATACTATATAGCATTTGCCATCCCTCCGCATACTAAACGGTTTATTCCCTTCTCTCTCTCCACTCGTGGCCACAGCATTTGCAATAACCCGGACTCCCTACAAGAATTCTTTTCGACCCTACATAAGTCTCTTCTCCGCCGTGGCCACCCAGAATCCCTTTTAAATAAAAAAATCCTTAAAACTCCCTAAAATCCTAAACCTCCTCGACCTAATCGCTGTAATATCCCCTCCATATGCACTACCTTTTTCCAGCCAGAAATTTATCTTCCAACATACGTTTGGCACTCGTGAATCGTATACATCGGAATGGGGTCGTTTACCATATTTTTTTATTGCCGAATATGATAGAGTTTGTAAAATAAAAAGACACGAATTTTTCCGTTTTTTGATCCGTCAATTATTTCTCGAGTTATAGGCGTCGAAAAACTAATATTTTTAACCCTTTCGGAAAAGTGGGTGTGGTGCAACCTCTGACGTATAATGACTTCGTCCAATCACAACTGAGCCCGCGAAGCTACTTCGCCTTATCGCAAAAGGGGGGACACAGCTGACTCTGCCAATCTGGGAAGTTACGACATCATCTGTGTGAGCAGACCTTCCGAGAATCCCACTCCCTCCCCTTCCCATAAGAGCAGTCAAGGACGGGAGGAAAGTGACGTCAATGTTATCACAGCAGCATTATCGGTGGGCGTCACCTTTTGCTGATTTTAATTTTTGATTTATGAGTGAATGGTTGTGGTTAGAAGATTAATTTTTTCACTAAATTTCTTTTTTTGTTTCCATCTAACAATTTCGTGTACAAAATTGCGATTTCGGTTCCGAGTAAACGCCCCCATTCAGCTCAAAGACTCTTGGTCGATCAGCTGAGCGGAGGGGTCATCGCTCGGCGTTCAACATTCGAAGAAAAGAAGGAAGGTTCGCATGCGTCGATAGTTTGAGCTGTAGACGTTAAGATGCAAAGACCCGGGTTTAATGCTGGTCACTTCGAAAAGGGACACACTGGCGAGTAAAATCGAGGGAGTTGCTTCCTGACAGCACAATATCTGTGCCTGACAGCAACTATCATGGTGTAAACACCCAAGCGAGCTGGCTCTCAGCGAGAAAGGAAACTCGCAGATAGCGCTCCTTACTGCGAGGGCAACGCCAGTGTAGACACCACCAAAAAAACTGGAGGGGTCGCTGGCTTCCAGCTATGCTGGATGTTTTTGGCGATTCGGCATAGAGGCAGCGCGTCGGAGAAGTGCGCTCGGGCGAAAAGTAAAGTGTCTGCCGGAATCGTGGGACACTAAGTGTTGCGAGTTTTGGGATTGTGAAATGAAAAACAAATATCTTTTGCGCACTTTTATTTAGAATGATGTGAATTTGATTTTTAATTTTATCGCTCACAAAAGCGGAGATATTAAAAAACATTGCTTTGAGAGTAAACTTAAGTGTGATTTTCACCCCGTAAACCGGCTTCTCCGCAGATTAATAGAATAGGTGTCTTAGAGAATAAATGCCTGTAGAGTTGATTTTTATCCTCTGCAGATTTTATTCCTTTTGCAAAAATAAATAATAATCCAATGTTCCATGAAATCGAAACATAATCCATAAGGTTTTTTTTTAGTTTTATGAGGAATTTAATTCTTACCATGAAATATAGTGAAGTGACGTGCATGAACTGTATGACTACTACATGAACTACATACTTCACCTTCATTACGTAGATATAGGTGTACTATTAATTCCCGATTCGTGATAACTTAGGTTAAATAAACAGGAAGTTTAGGGTAAAGGATTCATGGAAGAATTTGACAGAAGATGCAGCGTAGGTTTAGAAAGACAGAGAAAAAATCATAAAAAGGAAGAATATACTAAACCATCAAAGGTACGTAATTGGCAGATCAAATAGTGGGTCGGTTAAAGAACTATCGAGCAAAATTTTTGTTAGAAAAAAGTACCAAGAGAGTAACACATTGAGAGAAAGAATATCCGTGATAATAGTGATTGTCGTCGTTTACGAAACAAAGTAACATAATTTCACCACCTCATACAAAGTATTGATGCAGATAAAATCGTAGGCACAGAGAGCTGGCTTTCGAAGGACATGTCAGATTATGAAGTATTCCCGAACTGTTTCACCGTATACAGAAAGAGTAAGCAGAAACGGAGGACGAGTATTTATAGCTGTGAAGTTCCCGTATGTTAGTAGAAGAGAACTTGTTTCAGAACGCAATGTAGAAAGTATTTGGTGTTCCGTTAAAAGTGAAAGTAGTAACGCAAAAAGGATATATGTAGGTGTATATTACAGACCACCGGATGCAGACGTTAATTCTATAATGGAATTTGAGTCAGAGAGAAGGTACACTGCTTTCTCGGAACAATGATAAGGGAATAATAGTAGGTGAGGACTTCAATCTTCCTTCGATAGACTGGAATACGCGTAGTTTTATAACAGGAGGTAAGGATAAGGTACAACATTAGCTTCTGAAATAGCCCCCTATCTAGAAATAATATTCAATAAAACATTTACCTAGATGAGTGGAAGACAGCATTCGACTTTTAGCCTTGTTAGACCTCATTTGGAATTCGCTGCCGGTATATAGGATCCATACGAAATAGGCCTAAATAATGAATCGAACGCGTACAGCGAATATCGGCAAGATTTGGAAAGGGACGGTATGAATACTACATTAACGTAACCATTCTGTCCAGATGTACTAAAATGGGAATCATTGTCAAATCACAGGTTGAAATTTAGACTTAATCTCTTAAATAAATTCCAAGATAATACATATTTTCACTGATGAGGTTAAAAAAATTTGCAACCTCCAACTTACTATGGTATATTTGATGTAAGGTTTCCGCGGCGCACAGTGTCACAGGACCCCCGATATGCGGTCGTGGCGAGTAAAAATAAAATTACTATTTAGGAAATTTTTAGCGTTGGGTTGTCTAAAGTGAAACCTAGGTAGCCTTGAGTTGCCCTCGGTTGAGTACAAAACGAGCACCAGTTAAATATAAACATTGCGAAATTTTGCACTGTGCAGGTAGCTAAGTGCATCGACTGAGGTCAATATAGTGCCAATGGATATTTCAGAATCATGCGGAAATCGTATAATTGATCGAATTCCATTTTGATGAATGTATTCACCAGGGGAAAGTAATAATAGTTCAATAAATTAAATATTGATTAGCATAATGCATGTAAATTATATCAATTTGCGAAAATATTACGTATTGAAAATATGAAATTTTCATTAAAAATTCTTAATCAAAGATCAAATCTTAAAATATTCCCAGGGATTCGTGTGTTGAAACCCTACAGCCTGTTTGTCATGACAGCTATCAAATAAAAGAAAAGTTAGATGCAAATACCTGCGACAACAATTGTTATTAATAATAAATGAATGCGACTTACGCGTGTAAGCGGTAACACGGTGGGTAAAACAAAGTATATTATCTAATTTTCGGATTTTTATACTGATAAACACCTTTTGATAATCAGCTTCAGCAATAAAGCACTTTGACATTCTCATTATCAATAAAGATTTTGTAAAAAAAAAATGGGTGCGGCTTATGTATGGACACGTGCTATAATTTGACGGGTATAGCGCGGCACGAGTTCACTTTCTGTTCCAAGCCATGTAGTCGACTCTACCTACATTCTATTTCTACTGATTAAAAAGACAATTTAGCATGCTTTTCAAACATATTATGTTTTTAGTAACTATTATTATAATAACAAACTTCAGAATATTTATAAAATATCTAATTTTAATTTCATATCGACTGGTCATAGGTACCGAATTAAACGTTGTGGCTATATGAATGCACGAAGACTCTGTACATTATTTTTTTCTTACCTATACAATATTTTGTAAGATTTATTAACATTGTCTACCTTGAGTATTCTATCTACTATTCTTCTATTCTAGTATTCTATCTACTCTTCTTCTATTCTAGTATTCTATCTACTATTCTTCTATTCTAGTATTCTATCTACTATTCTTGTCGTTTATTTGTGCAGTTACATGCCAAGTTCAGAATATTAATTCAAATATGTAATTTATATTTTTTAAAGACTTAATTTTACGTTTTTGTAATATGAATACAGTTCACAGATATGGATTATTTATAAATTTTACGGTAGTTTTCATGACTTTAGCCATATTATATTTTTCTGGAGTAACTATTATTGTTTATTGGTATTTATTTGTATTTACATACGCACTTCAGAATATTTATAAAATTAGGTTGGTTTAATTTTTAGTAGGTACATCGCATTTAACGTTTTTACTATATAAATGTACAACGATTGCGTGCATTTTCATACCTTTACCTTAGTTTGTATGCTTTTCAAGCATAATATGGTTTTTTTGAGTAACTACTTATTATTGCTTATGCGTATATTTACATGAATAAAAATTTTGTTTACAGAGTCCACCTACAAAGTTTTTTTTTGTGCTAATAAGGCAAAGAGGCCGATTGGTTTTACTATAGTATGGAACTTTTTAGATTAACTAAAGGACACTAAAATGGGACGATTAACAATTTATGCGCAGTTCTCGCAGAAGCCTTGAGTGAAAAGCATAATTTTTACTAAAGAATGGCGGAAAATGGACGGATTTTCATCCAAAAATTGTTTTACGGCCTTCATGCTCGGTGCTGTGTTGAAAAGGTATTTTTGATAGCTAATTTTTATTGGCTTGATAAATTTATTCCTTTACCAGCTTTAGTTCCAAAGACACCTACACATCATCAACGCACTGTGTAGCAGCAGCAGTGGCAGGAGCATAAAATGCAAATTCTTATCTTAGGGTGATCGTGAAAAAAGACGAAGGACGGAATCTGTGAGCTTTACCTCATCTTGCGCTGATTAATTCGCATATGCCGCTAGGAAGCATTGTGAAATCGGAGATGTGGATGCAGCTACTGTGAATAAGGATATTGCGCTAGGTCTCCATGTCGAGGCAAGCAATATCAAACAGCAAAAGGGTTAGCACCTTTATAGCCGTAAAAAGCATAACAAGCTAGTGCCATAATAATAGATTGCAAGTTATTTATTAATATATACCAAACCCTCCGCAATTCAGCTTTGGGCAGCTATTGTCATTTATAACTGCCATACTGGAAAATAGTTCAGCAAGAAGGCTCTGTTATCTATCAGAATATAAAATGAACATAAATCTTTGCAGAAGTTGACCTTCAAGCATTACTGAATAATTCAGCTCAACGAATTTTGAAAAATGCATTCTGAGGTACTGAGCCAAAGATCTCAATTTTCTAGTTCTGATCTGTAAATGGGTTCTGGATGGCACCTACGGACAAAGCAATTACAAACAAATATTATGATGATAATGGTGCTCAAATGGATGATTCCAGTATAATGAAGTCCTGTTTTGTACCCTTGCAACTACTCGCCGTGGAAGAAGACGAACAACATTTTTGAAAATTCAAAAAAATAGTAAGTTTTTATTTTTAATAAAAATTGACAACAGGTTTAGTCCCAGCATTGAAATAAACATATATATGCCGAATCCTGTCACATAGTGCGGCGTTCCTTGTCGATGAAATCGGCTTTCGGGCGTTCCTCTATGTCTGTATGGTATAGTGGACCATAATCACAAAATTAGAGAAATGGATTGCCGAACTGACAGATTCAAAATGTCCTTCTTTCCCCTTTCAATTAGAGATATGAATAGCTGTAAATGTCCAATAGCACAAATACGAGTGTATCAATGGAAAGCATAGGTATTTGCATAGGTAGTTCAGGGTATTATGAAGCTGTTGATGTGTATGAAATTGAGTAAAACTACAAGGAAAGAAGGCTATATACACGCGTTCATACGGAAATCTCATTCCATGTATGCACGAAAGCAATTTAAAAGTTGGAATGTTCCACATTATTTAATTACTATCGACTATGGTTTCGACATACATTATGCCATTAATTGGTAATTACATATGTCGAAACCTTGGTCGATAGTAATAAATTAGTGTGGAACGTTCCAACTTTTAATTTCTTTTCTATAAGTGAGTTCCATAAGGTTAAGCCAGGTTAAGCCTGCAACTTTAAATCATGCGCGTTTACGCTTTCAAAGTGTTACAAAGGTTCGAGAATTGATTGGTTCTGAGAAAAAGTATGGAAATATGAACACGTTAAAGAAAAGGGCAACGAAGAATATTTAGAAAACATTATTTTTGACATATTTTTGATAGAATATTCCGCTTAATAAAAACCACGCCACTTTCATGGCGAGTATAAACGACATCTGATGTAGATATTGGAGCATCCCCATGTTACGAAGCTTTCTCCTAATGAACCACAATTGCAGGAATTCTCAAGTACCTAATGTATTTCTCCCCCTAACTTTTAAATAAGACGCACATCCTTTAAAAACTTTTCCACGATTTATTCCCACCAGACGTGGAAGGCAGGTCGGAATAGCACCTGCCTGGAAAAGCAAAAGTTGTGGGCTCGAATCCCTAAGGGCATGGCATCCGTCTTAACATTGTGGTACATTACCTTAAGGATGATAAGGGGAGGAAACTTGATTTTATGGAGAATTTTGAAATGGGGTCGATTGCCATGTTTTTTTATCGCCGAATCTGATAGATTTTGTAAAATAAAAAGACCCGTATTTTCCCGTTTTTTGATCCGTCAATTATTTCTCGAGTTATAAGCGGCGAAAAACTGATGTTTTTAACCCTTTCGGAAAAGTGGGCGTGGCGCCACCTCTGACGTATATCGACTTTGTCCAATCACAACTGAGCCCGCGAAGCTACTTCGCTTCATCGCAATGGGGGGACACAGCTGACTCTGCCAATCGGAGCAGTTGCGACAGAATCTGTGCGATCAGACCTTCCGAGAACCCCCCTCCACTCCCTCCCCTTCCTCGAAAAGCAGTCAAGGACGGGAGGAAAATGACGTGTTATGTTATCACTAGAGCGCGGAAAAAAAGTCTTGACTTTTTGTAAAAGTGGGACTTTTGTGGTTTTAAATACAAATCTTCACCAATCTCATCAAATACATAATACAGTTTTTATGACTTTCTTAGAGACTTTTTGGGACTTTTTTGGCGTGACGGGACTTTTCTGATTGAAAGAGACTTTTATGGGCCTTTTTATTTAAACCGCATGCCTAAGTTAATATTTGGCTGTTGTGATCACATTTGTTCAACTGTGTGTTGGACGCATCTGTGTTTTTCATGCGGTACTACACGGATCAGAGATGTACTGTAAAATGTAAGCTCCTAACAATTGTTAATGCGAAATTTTAATAATAGCTCCGGAAACTGCAATGAAGTCTTTCTATTGCTCCACCGTTCATGAAATAATCACACTCACTCAGTGCTTCAACCCGAAGGTTGGTTTGGATAGGTGAGGGTAGAGCTCACCCCGTACTTATGCATTTGCATGTCAAATTCACATATTGTTCCTTTCCCTGGGCCACCTCGCACTTCTGTTTCTCCGCACCTCGAGTTTTTTTTTGCTGAGGGTGTCCAAAGACTTCACAAAGGGATAGATTGATCTGAAAGAATGAATTGATCTAATTATGAACCAGCTTATTTGAACCCGGGTGGTCTGCTGACAAGCCGACAGCGCTACACTGTATGCTAGCACTCCGCTTTTGTTTAGGAGATTAGTGGAAAAATGATACAATTATATGAAACATCATCTAGAATTTCCGACGAGGTGAACGCGTCACATTGTGTGCAGATGATCATTAAATGAGCCTACATTGTAGCGAGGCAAGCATGACGTAGATGAACCTGGACCCTCGGCTGCGATCAAGCGGAGAAAAGATTTTAAAATTATCGCGAAAAACAAGAGAAAAAGGTCCTCAGCTTCCCCGAAAATAGGGGTCCTGACCTGTACAATGGACAACAAATAAGTACTTTTTTCTCATTTTCGGTATTTCTGGAGCAGAAAACTAAGTTTTGAACTATTGAATCATGTTTCAACTGCCTTATAACATTATTGATCCTATGTAAAAACTTGTTTTGTATTGTATATTATAAAATTTTCCCCTTTAAATTTGACTGAAAAAACACCCTGTTTCCAAGGTTTTACAATGGAGTGTACTTCCACCCTCTTTGTCATCTAATGCCTTTTTAGTAAGAGGTAGGGTGCTGGGGACTTCCAGATATTGAAATAGAGGAACAATGAGATGGGAGGGTGAGTTTCGAAGAAAATGAACCATGGGGAGACGGGAGAGCAAATATATCCGACGTGCGTGGTTAAGCGGGGTAGCATAATTTGGAGCATACAGCCCCGCGACGCCGAGGCGCATGTTTCAGGGCGCGCTGGCGCCCCCCTGTTCGTCCTACGTCAAAATGTTAGAATACCTTTTGTGTTGCTTATATTGTCTACTTTCCGATTATTTGATTAGTTTTTCCCAAAATGAAAACTAAACGATTTAAAAACTAAAAAAGCGATTTTTTGAGTGTTATTTTCAAAATTTGGGGGGTTGCGGGGTGAATTTTTGGTGGAAAGTTATAAATTCGGATTCAGCGACCCAAAAAGAATAGGATAAATCAATTTCCAGAAATACCTCTAATTTTTCCAAGTAAAATCCCCTAATGCCTGGACCAGCATCTCTAGGCTCTTTTCTCCAGCAATTCAGTTAAATTCAGCAACTTTCTCACGGAAATAACTCAGACTTTTGAGAGACTTTTTTCAAAATATTGGTGACTTTTTAGGCGACTTTTTTTTTGCAAAATTGAACACTTTTTTTCCGTGCTCTAGTTATCACAGCAGCTTTTTCGGTGGGCGTCACCTTTTGCTTATTTTAATTTTTGATTTATGAGTGAATGGTTGTGGTTAGACGGTTAATTTTTTCACTAAAATTCTTTATTCGTTTCCATCTAACGATTTCGAGTACAATATCGCGATTACGGTTCCGAGTAAACGCCCCCATTGTATCATATTTTAATGTATATAAGAATGATGTTTTAATGAGTTATTCCCTTCCAACTTCTCCCCATTCTACTCGGTGCCTATCCCCCCACCACCTCCCCCATAGTCAAATAAACTGCTCTTGACCCCTCGTCACCATTAGTCGTTCGCTCCCCTTCCTTTTATGACCGCCTCCTTCTTCCTCCCCCCTCTCTTTTCACTGGTGTTGGACTGTATGTATACATGCCGCCTAGCCTGTGTTTGTGTTATTCAGGGGAGGCGACCGACAGCTGAGGTCATATGCGCAATTTAGGATAGGGTAATGTTATGACCATTTCAAGTAATGGAGGAAGGGTGGAGATAAACCCGGCGTCGGCATTGCCCCACTCTTAACGACAGGCGCCGAGGGGACCACGGATTAACGTCCCAGCCGACGGACGGAGTACCTACTGCATCTGAAATGTCCTCCACTAGGCGCTCAATTTGGGACCGGTTAGCCACTGAAAAATCCGTCACTGCCGGGAATCGAACCCGGGCCCTCTGGATGAGAGGCCAGTACTCTAGCCACCACACCAACCTGACTCCCACCTAGTCTTTTACTTTTTAAACCACTGATGCTAATGACATGAGAAGGCCGAAACCGGTCGGTTAATAAATACCTATTTGTGAAATATAACCAAGTTCTATTCATCCTGCATTCACTCCACAATGTGAACTCGCCAACCATTGATTTCATACAATACCTTAGCAGGGAAAGCACCTCTACTCCCGTATTCATCCTCCTCGTAGCCGGCCAGTATCCATTTAACCCTCCTCCACTCAATACCCTAAACCTTCAACCCTTATGAACGTGAACATACCCAGAGTAAAACCGGCAAGCTGATTAGACAGTGTGTGGCAGTCATCAATAAGAATGCCCCGAGTTCCATTTTACATAAAGGGTAACAGTTATCGCTTCCCCCCCTCAAGGTACTACTCCCGCAGACCCTATTTTACCTCCTTTCTTCTATCTCCTTTCCAATCCAATTATATATGTAGTATTACACACTACCGTGACCGATTGCACCAGTGAACGACAAAAACATTTGAGGCGAAAGGTAAGCAGTACGCGGTAGTGATGTCGGTAACCCTCTCCGAAGGCTAAAGAAATACGTGATATGATCCAAACAATTGAGAGAGAGCACAGCTAATTACTATCAAATATTTGAATATACACAGTGTTCGTTGCTCATCAACAAAAATATTGTGCGTGCCAAGGTTTGATTCGGATTGAATAAACTTAACAATAGAAAAAATAGCTATATTGCATACATTATTAGGCCTTAATTTAATCACTATTGACTTACTGTTTCTAGAAGTATTCCTCCGAAAGTCACCCGCAACTGCTATACAACCCCTAGATTTGCACCCACATCCATCCAAAAATACACAATAGCCTCCTACGGGTACATTATTGTAGGCCGCCACATCACAGACAAAAACTAGTAACGCAAAACTTTAAACTGGGATTCACACGCAATATTAATAAGCTCCAAAACACGCACTATTTGCACCTTCACTCCGAGCTCCATTTGTTTCAACAAACAGAATGGTGCTTGATAACTGGCTCTCAACCAATAACTTCACAGCAAAACATTCCTCAGACACAGACAAATGAATCGACTTCGTAATCCCTTCTCAGCTGTGGTCGGAAGGTTCCTTCCTCGCACGAACGAAGCGAGTGACTGGAATGCGATACGCATCGGACTACTCGCCCGTGCAGTCAGTCCTACTCATGACGAAGGAGTCAAATGCAGAATAGCTTTGCGATCGACCGCGCCATATTTCAGAACGGCGAAGACTGCTGGAGATGATCTTTTTCGCAAATATATTCCAACGACTTGAACATTTTCGCTCGAGATATAATTTAAACCCACGCTTAGTTTTTACTGGAAGTCATACACCAAAGTGTAAGTAACAAGAAGCCTATTCACGGAGTGGATCCTGGAGTAGATTTACTTTAATTCGGTATTTTTTTAAGTACGATATCGTAACAGTTAGTACAAGGCTTGGGAAAGGTAAATGATCGGCTCCGATGGTAAGGTTGTTGGAAGAATTCCCAGAACAGTCATTTCTTTGCCATTCTCAGTTTTGCTCTATGACATACCATGATTATAGTAATGTTTATCTCTAATTAATTTTCCCAATTTTACGCTGAATATTATTATTTTCGTCGGTACCTCTCTCCGTGCTTTTAGATGCCATTAAAGCTCACGTAAAGCGGCACAAGAAAGTGCCTCTTAGGCACCTTCGAAAAGACTTATTTGGGTGCCTTAGGCACCTATTATGTATATGCGCCTCTAATGAACGTAGCCCTTTCCAGCCAGTGTGCTGTGTGGGATGCGTAGTGAGATTTTTTTATTGCAGGAATAGAGAGATCAGACCTGATCAGGTTTGCCGGATCAGGTTTGCCGGATCAGGATTGAAATCAGTTCATTTCCTGACCTAAAATTTATGATCAGACCGGAGGAGTCAGCCGGACGGTGTGCAGCATTACACTTCTGTTAGTTCTGCACTGCCTTGCCATTTCTGTGCCAGTCTAATATTTGGAACATGAAATAATGTTGAGGCAATAAAACACTTTTTTTTAATTTTCTGAAATGGCGTGTTTTGGTATATTAAAGGTCAAACGTGACAGTGAATGACTTCAAAACTCAAATCTGTGGTAAGGAGGTCATATAAGGTATCAATAGAAAGTTCTAAATCTTAGCTTTTCAATGGCGTTTAAATGTTTACGCTACTGTATTTAGAAAAAAAATATACAGCTAAGGATGCTATTTCACCATATTTTATGAAAATTTAATTTTTATTTTTTTAGGTCTGTATCTCAGACAATTTTGAAAATAAAAACTTTTAATTCGAAGAATTATTTAATTGCATTATGCGTCCTTCATGCCAAGATTAACAAAATCAACAATGGTGGTGCCAAAACATTGATTGATGTGACGTACGCGAATCACCCTATTATAATCTGAACGAAAAGCCAATTGATGGAAACTTTAATATTAACTACAATATATAAATGTTTTTTTTTCGGGAGTTTACGTCCTTGTGAAAATGATGAGATAGAACTATTTGGCCGACGTTTCGGAAATTATATTTTTTCATTCGTCAGGGCTAAAATGAGAGGAACCACTAATGAACATAGGTATATTGACTTACAGAATATTTTCAATACAAAATGTTTTACAATATAATTTTTTTACAAATTTTAACGCCAAAAATACACTAAATCGATTTTACATACCTTTTTGAGGTGAACTGCTCACAATTTTAAATAGTAAACCTTTACCTGAATCACCTGAATCACAACAATAGAAAAAAGACGGCAAGTTATTCTATATTCCCAATATAAAACGATAATTTACTCCTTAAATAATTATTTTATACCAATCTCTCAAAGACGGACGGACGGACGCTTTTTCAGTAATCCTATATCGCCATTCCGGGCTTTTGCCCTCTATGGTCGCGGTTGGGAAGTTTGAAAGGAAAAATTACGGTGGGGGAGAAAGGTTATTTAATTAGGGTAGGATGCTCGGTGGGCTTCTTCGTTGAGGGAGTTATTTTTGGGACAATCCAAGGTGAGACGGGTTTTTTCGTTAGGGTAGAATTGCATAGGGTGATCCGTTGTTTTGTTCAGGAATAGCTATTTTGTGGCATAGGAGATAATTTAGGGATGTCTGGTTGCGTTTACGTTTGTATAGAGAATTGAAGAGAAAGGTTGTTTTGTTGAGGTAATGCTGAGGTAGGATAACATAGGACTGGGTTTAATCTGGTTCGGGTGGTTGTAGATTAGGGAGCAGGGAAGCTCCTTGCCCTGTGCCGGAATGGGAATAGGTGATGGGAAGGATATTTGCAGGAATAGTTGGGATGGGTATATCTGCTGGTTCTTGATGATTTGGTTCGTCTTCTTGGCTGGAGTCTGCATCGACTACTGGGGATGGATTTGGGTAAGGTTTGAATTGAAGGTGATAGGATTTCAGGTGTGTGGTAGAGGCAGGGAATTTAGGAATGCTGATTTTTGGTATGGGTTTGGTAGGGAGGATCATATTGCGGGGGTAGGAAAATTTGCCGGAAGGTAAGGAAGGAGACCAGAGATCGGCTATCAGTTCGTTTGGGGAGTATTTTATGGACGTTGAATAGTTTTGGAGGCATTTTTGGATGAGGTCGAGGAGGGTTGGTATGCGAAGTTCACTGCGGATGGACATGTTGGACACAAACCAAGGGGCCCCGGCCAGTTGCCTGATCGTCTTATTCAGCCACACCTGGATTCGCTTAAGGAGAGTGGGTTTGGCAGTACACCAAATGGGGGATGCGTAGAGGATTTTAGGAAGGATGATGGAGTAAAAAATGGTTAGTTTGTTGTTTAATGGTGTTTGGCTGTGGTAATGGATTAGTGGGTGGAGGGCCATTTTGGTGTTGTGGACGGTGGAGAGGATTTTAGTAATATGGCTGCGGAAGGACAGTCTTTCGTCGATGGTGACGCCTAAAAAGGTGGTCTCGGTCTTTTGTGGGATGAATTTATTATAAAGGGTTAACGGGAAATTGTCGTATTTGTGTCTTTTGTATGAGAAGCAGACCTTGACGCACTTGGCCGGATTCATCTCCAGCTTCCATGCGTCAAGCCACTCCTCAATCAGGTCCAAGTGGTCCTGTGGGACGTCGGCGTTCTTGTCTGGCCACCAGTTGCGAGTGGCAATGGTGGCATCGTCTGCGTAGAGGTAAAGTTCTGTGTGTGGTGCCGTCGGGAAGTCGTTAATGTAAATATTAAAAAGGGTAGGGCTTAGCACAGCACCTTGCGGGACACCCGTGTAAGCCCTATTGGTCGGTGAGAGGAAGTAGAAAATATGCCAAAATTTAAAAATCAGAAAAAAATACACAATCGGCGTAACTAGAAACGGCGCGCCGTTTCTAACTACGCCGATTTCTAGCTGCGCCGCGGCGCACTTTGGACAGTAGCTAGTAGCTACCCAGAGAGCAAGCTAAACTTGCTGCAATCGTGCCGCAAGTGTGTCATGGCGGTCATGACGAAGTTGCAAGTTTGCGCAAACTATGTTATAACAAGGCTGCGCACTTGCTGCAAGCTTAAATCAAACCTCATACACTTCGCCGCTCTTCAGTTGGTTGGTTCAGGAATATATTCCTATACTAACCAACTGAAGAGCGGTGGAGTGAAATCAAACCAAAAGAGCTGCTCATAGTTCCGTTACACACGAGAAAGGACCCAAGGCCGTGGCTTTCATGAAAGCCATCCGCTTTGAAAGGCTTGAAGAGTATTGAAAGGATTAAGCAGTTAAAGCCGAAGCCGACTTTCTCCACATCCCACCTTCCTACCCTTCCATTCCTATCCTTAAACCTTTCTCTCCAGTCTGAAGCGCCTTTAAGTGCAGGGGCAGACTTGAGGTTCCCTGGCTTACTCATAAACAAATGAACTACAATCCCTGTTTTCCTTCCAATTGATTTATCTGTGAGCCCAAATTGCCATGTTGGCAAATTGCAAGCGTTTACTATTTGTAGCTTCTGTTTAAAAGTCAAATCAGTAATTGTTGAAAGCAATAGTGAAGCTGAAAATTGGGGCAACCGAACTTCTTTCAGCTGCCAATTCGATGGCTGGCTACCAAGCGACGTAGGTACGCAAACTCAGCGGCAATGACCCGCCCGCGAGAATTCGCGCGAGGACGGAAAACATCCCCGAACTACGGCACAGGGCTCTTCCTTCTGGAGTGATCGCCGCGAGGCCATGGGCAGACCACGATGCGTAAGCACAGATGAAAACAGACCTAAACAATCAACAACGAATAAAATCTTCCTTGGTAACAGAGATCAAGTATCCATGGGAACAAAGTAAACAGACGGGCAGTCGTACAAGGAAATACGAATCCTACTGCTAGATATGTGCGTCGTGGCATTTCGATGCTTCTCTTCACAAGTAGTCATTCCTCATTTTGTGAATTTCACATGAAGATTCAGGAAGATATTAAATAGTCGAGAGATTTGAAGAGCATCAAATACAGGTATTTTTAGACTCACGTCGATACGGTAAGAAACTTATGAGAATATTTGATCCTTCCAAAATGTCCAATTTTCACCTTAGTATTGATTATTCCATGACTGCAAACGCAGCGTTTCTTCGTGATTTAAAGATGCACGCATACATGACAGACATTAGAGTAAGGATTTTCATCTAAGGAATTATTTAGAGGGGAAGCAAGGGCCAAATACATTCTATTGCTAGGGTCCATTTTTGTCTTCATGTGCTCTCGATGAACTGAGTTGAATAGCAATGTCCGAAGGATAGCCCATTCTATTACAGAATCCCACTCTTTAACTATTCTCTATAATTCAAGCAGGATTTTCCTTTCTTGTCAAAATATACTGTTTTTGGAGAGAAAATCACTACCTACTGTGTCCCCACCTATCTTGACATCATGTATTCAGGCCATTAACTAATTGCAAGATAGGTACTACAGTCTAAGAGGTGATTGTTGCTGTGGGGGTTGTATGCATAGTTCATGTTGTCTTGTATTTGCAGCATTACAAAAGAAATTGAATAAGTAAAGTAATGAAAATTTTCTAATTTATCTTTGCAAATCTTTTTTTTTACATTATTGTAAATATACATTCAATAACCACAGGAACATGATCCCATGGGATTGCCGTAATGCATTACCACGTGAAGATAAGCCCCACAGCAAAACAAATGATCACACATGGATCATCTCAGATGTGGATGAGATAAAAAATTGGAAAATGCCCCAATCATCCTCCAAAGAAGCTTATGTGATGCCTCAAAGGTCTGGCAATGTTCCACGAATTGGTAAGTACCAGTTAAATATAACATTTGAGTTGATGTTCTTTCACAATTTAAATACACCTAACAGAATTAAATTTCAGGCAGTCGCAAAAAATTATACCAGATATTTTTCCATCAACAGTCAGAAAAAGAGATGTCCCAAAAACTGTCTCCTGAAGAAGATATTTCTATCTTAACAACTGAGTATAGGGGTAACTACAACAAACCAAACTGCAGCCATATAAACAAGCGTGATAAAGAGGTGGGTGATTATTACTTTGTTAACTCCTACTGTAATATAGATAATAGCTTCATCAACAACTGGGCTGAAATAAATCTCTGTTGGTATTCTGACGAACAAAGAAAGTACGCAAAAGAGTTCTTTGCAAATATTAATTAACACCATTGGGGCCAGTCAAGCATTTCCTCGCACACATTCTTTAATTCCTTCTTCGGCAATCTTCTTCCACATCACTCAAAATTTTACTCTACACTTCTTTTGCACTCTCTGTCCAGATCAACGAACAATCTCCCCCAATTCAACATTTAATATGCTCTCAATACTCTTTATCAATCCATTTCCACAGCCATCCTTCCCCAAGGAAGTTTCCACTATAACATGGCCTCCACATTTGGTTACGTCCCCTGAATTCTTATTCACCTCACATATTCACAGACCCTAAAATTTTTATGTGCATCTCATCGTAGTTAGGTTGATACTGAATGCGTGGGAATAATATTGAACTGCTATTGCATCTGGAACATTAGATTATATTTATGTTGATTCCCAAATCTGAAAAAGAAATCATTGTAGGGCCTAGAAACATTTCCAGAGGGGCAAATGACATAATCGTCATCATCACTGGTAATGAATCCAAAGACTGGTTTTAGTACCTCTCCTCCCATTTCTCCTATCAGTTAACTTCCTCACATTTACATGATTCTTCTCCTTTGCATCCTTCACTAACTGTGCTAAATATCATGCAGGGTCATCCTTTGCCAGTCTTCCCATTCACTTTTCCCTCAACAATTCAAGCCATCATATCTCAGGACATCACCAAATAGGTTGTCCTGCCTTCTTTTTGAAGTTTTCAACAGACTTCTGTTTTCTCCCACTCTTCTCAGAACCTCTTCCATGTTAATTCAGAGCATCCAATTTCTTTTAGTCATTTCTCCATTAGAACCACTTTTTGGATGCTTCCAGTATGAACTTTTCTGCTGCTGTTATCATCCATTAACGATCATTAAGGAGTTTGCTTTGTAGATTCCAATGCAGTTGTTCACTTCCAACAATAAGCAAATCCCTTTTCTAGTAGAATGCTCTATTTTCAAGCTAAATCCATAAGCCATTTGGAATAAATTAATGTTACTAGTTATCTAACAAAATACATTATTACTTTTTAATAAAGGGTACATGCCACTCAATAAGATAAACATATGTTCATGTTTCGGTATTTTACTTGTTGAATGAGAAGATACAACCTACTTAAATTTTCACAGACTTTATTTTGTTGGTACAACGTGTTTCGACACTAAGGCGTCGTTTGAGAATGACACATTAGCGTCAAAATGCATTATACCAGAATAATAAAGTCTGTGAAAATTTACATAGGTTGTATCTTCTCATTCAGCATGAATTTTCACCAAGTTAAAGCCGAATCTATCGATTTCATTTTACTTGTTGTTTGTTTTCTCTATGTAGTAGCAACTCTGCCTACTATTTGATTATTGATTTTTTAAAAGCCTCAAACAACATTATATACCCAAGGAAGAAGTACCCAATGTTTCTTGATCCCTCTAGTGACTACAGCATCTTTTTTTCCCATTTCAAGTGAGAGATTTTGGAATTATTAAAGATTTTTTGTGGCAACTATAATTCAATGTCATTCAATAAAAGGTATGCAGAATTAAGAAGTATGGAGCTATTCTTTCACGCAGAACTTTCAGAAAATTAGGCATTCTCTCAATTTCCACTTCCCCACAATGTACACTGTTTTGTCTGGTTACCTATAAAAGTCTAAAATAGGGGTTTACTGTATTTCATTTCAAGCACCATTTTTATTTGAAAGTTTTAATTTTAATAAAGTCACTGTGAAATTAATGCCATTTTCAATTAAAAGTGAACATGCTTGATATTCCAGATGGAAGATGATTGCATCAACTAATCTTCTATTCCAGATGCAGCAGAAGTTCCCACTGTATACGAAGGAGCCCTGTACTTCCTTCTGGATGCAAAATGCAAACAACATCCCTGGACTCACTCCTTCCTGTGATTCCAAAAGAATCTTCCATAAAAACACCTCATTCACAAAGCCCATTAATGAAGTCTTAGATGACCCATATATCAAATGCCCAAAGGAGGTTAGTATAGAGAAGTGGCATAAGTGCCATGACTATGGGAATAAAATTCGTCTCACCAAATCATTCTACTTTTGAGGTTCATTTCCATGTCGATTTCATACTGTGGGCAGCAAATGGAGTGTCCAATGTTCATTTAAATATGTTTTGAGTCAAATATTTACTCTCCATTCTTCCTTATACCGTTCCAATCAGCCTAAATAACATCTTACATTAGTTTACTTTGCCTTGACCCCTCACGTGTTTCAGATTAGGAGTCCCCAACCCTTTAATCTTGTTTGCTCACTTTCCATCCTCAGGAAAACCAAGTTCTACCACGATTCAGGAAGTTAATTTTTATTTGAATGTATAGATGTTATGTAGGTAAATAGATACTTACAGACTTTATTTGAATTTTTAGACATTATGTAAGTAAATACATACTTCTAGACAATATCCTATTATATTCAGCCTGCCCACAAAGTAGGTGTCCCACAAGTGGGATAGTTTCCATTGGTAGAGACACTGTTTTAGATCACTGTGGTTCATGAAGCAAAATATTTAACTTGAAATATAACTTCTGATATTGTAAAGTGGCAGTCCCCCCTATATACCTTCAATGCAAATGATGATGGGCTTTTAGCAAAATACACAATGATAAATAAGTTAACAGAAGCCATCACTCTGCATGTTTCTATATTACGATTGGTAACATTATCAGCTGGTAGGTCATGCAAATATTGCTCAAAAAGCCAAACAAGATTTCTCTGCAGCACCTTGGTTAGAATATCTCCCCAGCACTGCAAATTTCCAGAGCTTTAAAGTCCCTCCCACTCTGTCTGCACTGCAGATCCACATTCTCCAATTGATTCTTATTCCTGCACATCCAAATGGTTCTTCACTACTGATGCAAGACGGTCTTAGATTCCTGTATTTGGCCTGAATAATTAACATGGCGTGCACTCCATCTTCCTTCCAGGCATTTCTTCCTATTTTTGCTTCCACTTAGCTTCCTTATATCACTGCCTCAAGATATTTCCAAGCCACATAGCTCCTCCTTCAGCAGAGCAGAGCCACAACCTTTCATTGCATTGCGTTTTATGCTCTCCTGTGCGCCTTCACTTGCCTCTCCCTCACACCATGAGTACTGGGTCTCATTTTCTCATTTAAAGCTCCCATCCCTCTCTGATCTGCTTTCCAATCAAGGACCCTTGTTCAGCATGGAGTGTCACACTACAAATTTAAGATTTCACTTACAATCAAATCAAAATAAGTGAGAACTGAGAAAGTGAGAGAGACTAATCACTGGGTCCTGTCATTTTCAGCCCCGAAAACCTCTTTGGTTGAGAAAGTAGAAACCTCTTTGACGTCTTAGGAATTATGCCCGGAAAAGTTCTGGGGCTTGCTCTACTGCCCAAAACATTCTCTCCCGGAATATTTCCTTGAACTACTTGGTGTTCAATTTGTTCACTGCTGAAACATTTCCGGGTCAACTATACTAATTTCATAGCAGTTCATTTTATATAACAGTACATTGATGATTAAAAAATTCTTTAATATAATTTGGAAGGGCAAAGTTCAACAATTAATGCTTTACAAAACCCGACTGTGCATGAGGTACCCTTAGTGTGTTTTCAAAATTCACTTCACCCCTTCTGATTAATTTTCAACATTACACCATTGCCTGATAAGCAATATTTATACCACTCTCATACCACCCCTACAACATATAATAGAAACCCATGTGTGTTATGGTACGAGATAATTGGTTCTTTTATCCACGTTCAGAAGGAACATGTTTTTTCTACCAGGGCGATGAGAATGATAATGAGAGAAAATGGTTATTTCATAAGTGAAGAATTGAGAATTCACTGGATAAGCATGTTTTGCACCAAAATTAGACAGGGTACCTAATTCTCTTTTGAGATCTTTAAGATGTTCATAATCACTTAACTCTCCATCATGATATTCAAAACCTCTATTTGTCATAAAAAAATTCATAAATTTTTCATGAAAGTACCTTCTCCATTGGGGCCCAATTTTTGATGTCTGATTTATTCTATCAGTTTGTTTGATCATCAAGTTAACATCTTGGTAACTGTCAGCCTCAGCTTTATAAAGCACATCCGAGTCTTTTATTTGAGACTTGAGTATAAATGGTAAAATGCCATATCCACAACAGTTCTCATACCATGAGAACTTTAAACACACCTTATAAAACCATTTATTGTTTTAATTGCTTTATGAAATATATAATAATAAATTGTAATTGTTTACTCTTGTTTATAATTGATAATTAAAACTAATGTGTGCCAAATGTCATCTGACATCGAAGCAGAAGAGCAAAATTTAAAAGTCGCACGATATCTGGCATTGCACAGGAAAGGGTTAAGTTATACTTCTCACCCCATTGCCAAAATAAACTCATATATCCTTTGTAGACAAAATAGAGAGGCAATATGGAACTCTGTTGATTTTAACCCTCATTTGCCGAAAAGAGTTGGTAGAAAGAGAATATGGGTATTCACTTTATTTCACCAGCTGACCAACGGCTAACACAAATTCTTCCGCCATTTTTTATAGTAGTGAAATCTCAAGCATGGAGCTCCTGGGATCAACTGCATCCCCAGGGTCTTTCAGTAAACTCCACCGTGAAACCAAAATTAATTCTGTCAGAGACCATGGAATATTCCTCCATGCTTCTGTCGCTTCTGCTCTCCTAGTATATGACTGCTGCATACATAAAAACCTGTGGTCACTACTAAGAACATCTTGTTACATCATCACGACTTAGGTCTTTATTGGATTGAAAATTGTCAAGAGGATAAAGGTTTACAAGACCAGGAATCTAACTATGAACCTTTGGCATGCTGGGACAATGCTCAGACAAATCATTCCACATTACATCCGTCACCGTCGTCGAAACTAAACGTGTAAGTGTCCGCAGCATGTCACTATAATGGGGGCGTTAACTCGGAACCGAAATCACAATTTTGTACACAAAATCGTTAGATGGAAACGAAAAATGAATTTTAGTGAAAAAATTAATCTTCTAACCAGGGCCATTCACTCATAAATCAAAATTTTAAATAAGTAAAACATGACGCCCACCGAAGCTGCTGCTTTGAGATCGTTGACGTCATTTACCTACCATCCTTGACTGCTTTTAGGGAAGGGGAAGGGAGTAGAGGGGGGTTCTCAGAAAGTCTGCTCGCACAGATCCTGTCACAATCGCTTCAATTGGCAGTCAGCTGTGTCCCCCCCATCGCGATAAGGAGAAGTAGCTTCGCGGGCTCAGTTGTGATTGGACGAAGTCAATGACGTCAGAGGTCAATGCACGGCCACTTTTCCGAAAGGGTTAAAAACATCAGTTTTTCACCACTTATAACTCAGGAACTAATTGACGGATCAAAAAACTGAAAAATATGGGTCTTTTTATTTTACAAACTCTTATCAGATTCGGCAATAAAATAATATGGTAAATGACTCCATTGTGACTTAATGCTCTAATCTCACTCACCCTGGGGCTTGTTTCAATTGGTAATACAAAATTCACATTGCCAATTTACCATCATGCCAGATGTTTCATGAAAAGCCAGCATAGTGACTAAATAATATCCCTGCACACTGGAAGCAGGATGAATAAAGAAAGGCATGTATGGAGTATTAATCCTGAAAAAGGATATCAATATTTTCCTGCAGTAGGTAAGCATTAGGTATTTACTAATAGGCACTCTTTAACACATTGCAGGCTGGTCATAAGTTCACTCGTGTTTTGCGTGCCAACTGTAAAAGGACGGGTCATGAGTAT
The DNA here is from genome assembly GCA_933228895.1 of Platycnemis pennipes. NCBI lineage: Eukaryota > Metazoa > Arthropoda > Insecta > Odonata > Platycnemididae > Platycnemis > Platycnemis pennipes. Next base: position 18,575,044 of record OW121856.1, read on the forward strand.
ACTCGTGTTTACACTGAAACATCTCTTTTTATACGAACTTTGCAATTGTGTTGCAGTTTTAGTTTGGAATAAAATAATCTTGCATGTCCCTTGAAATTATTAGTTAATCATGTGTCCCTTGCATTTTTCCACAAATGCTGAATCTTCAATTCAAATGTTTTATAAAGTTGATGAAAAACAAACTTTTTAATAGCTGTATGCAAAATAGTTGAAGAAAATGCTTGGGTGCTGAGCAAAGATATGAAAAAAATGTCCAGTCAGCAACGTGTAATGTGGATACCCTTTCACCCATCAATGTAACAACTGGGAAACTTTGACAAGCATCCGTGGAATTATCTCTGAATTTCAGAACAAAGTCTGGGTCAACCAATAATGTATCAACTAAGGAAATGAATCTATAAAAATGAAATGGAAATGAATTCATTAAAAAATTAAAAACACTCCGAAGGCCTTAGATTAATTTTCTCATCTGATACAGTCAGTTGTAATCACATTACCATGACCTTTTTTCTGATCTCAATTCTAGATTAGTTAATGGAAGGGTCAAGGGTGTTTTGAAGGGCATGATAGAGGGGAGACTGCTGGGCAAGTGTTCCAGAGGAGAGGGTGCAGCTTGGATGTAATGACTAGGGCAGGAGGTATGCTGAACCAAAGAAGAACATCATTTGATAGATAGGAATCTCTGGAAGAGTTAAATGTCCATCAACACCTGCCTCTACCAGCAGAACACTGTATTAATAATATTATTTCTCCAATGGTTGCATGCAACAAGTCAATTCTTGCATACTAATGGCATACACATAGCTGAGTTTAAGTCACCCACTTCTACGGTACGAAGCATAAATGTGCTTTGTAGATAACTCCAGTGAATGTGTACATATAGCTATTTCTGAACTTTACTAGATAGCTGCTTATATTCTATTAAAAGGTACTGAATAACAACTTTTGAGACTTGAAAATAATCAACACTGCCTTATCTTGCTACATTCCAGTATAATACCCTTTATTCTTAAAATATCCATAAATATACAGGTTCATTTGTACCACTTTACATGCAAGAACACACTACATTCATGGAAATATATGTACAAAGGTCTTCTTTTTAAGTACTTTGTTGTATGAGCAGGTCCTCTAGAAATGTTATTACTTCTTAAATCACTGCTTTACAATTTGAAACATTCTACTACTTGCAGTGCTGACTTTTGACCAGCTTTGCCTTCCTTCAAAGCTAACCTAGGACTTTTAATCATACCATGTGTAACTTCAAGTGGCACCAGAGATGACAAGCCAAATGTGACTACAATTTGGAATCCAGCATCCTATACAACAATGAATCAGTTACTTTTATCAGTTGAATGTGTTTCCTTTGAATGTGGTGTTGCATTTAAGATCTCTGCAATCATAAGAGCATATTACTAATGAGAATTGACAGCTATTTATCATCTCACTCAATCTTTTACAGGCTTGAGTTGCACACAACTTTGAACTACACAGCACTTGCACCCCCAAAATGGTATTGAAGAGGGTATATGCATGTGCTAAAAATTCTGCAGTAAAACATTTGGCAAGAGTTCCAAGTCAGATGCCTCAAGACAGCACATAAAACTACACTTTATTGCATTTAGGCATCGAAAAGTATAGAATCACTTACTCTTGGAGTGAAACAAACAAATATTTCATTTCGGACCCCTTCACCACTGTGATCACAGTTCACAATGAAATGGTCAGCCGATAAAGCACATACCTCTTCTATTCTGTGATGAATGACAAAAATAATAACTTTGGAAATTTCACACAAGGTTGTTCAGATACATATCAAAACCTTTCACACAATTATATACTACAAAGGGGGACTATCATACAAAATGAAAACAGTACAGAAAATAATGACAAGACTACAGTGGAAGATATAAGAGATTCTACCACAATAATGATTTATTATTGAGCTATACCCTGAGAAGTCCAAGTATTCTAATATTTAGCCCTTTATTTCAATATGAAATCTCAACAAGTCTTAAGATCAGTGCACAGAGTGAGTGGAAGTATAAGCTGTTTTAGAAAAGATAGATTTCAGCCTATTTCCATGAGAAGAAGGCAGCAGAAGATTATAATGAACGTGAATCATTATTCAAAAGTGTTGTACAGAGCTACAAACTTCCAGATACGTCTTTGTTAACACTTTTTATCAATGGAGAAGAATAAATTTTTTGAAAGACATGACTGACATTTCATTCAGTACTCAATAAAATTTTGCGACAGTACTACTATCACGGAAATAATGAAATACAATTTAATTTATTGATCAAATCTTCCAATACATAATTTCGGAGTATTAGAAGGAATATTCCATGATAAAGAGAACTTTATCTCTTTAATGTTAGTATGGCCATAAAAGTTCATTTCTTTAAATTTTAAAAGTTGGCAGGTTACCTTGAAGATATGGGAAAATAGTTTACAATACTTGCTAGTTTAAAACTGCAATTCAGTCACAAGCCATTAATGAAAGGGCTAATTTCTTAAAATACTCTCTACCATTCTTCAAAAACAAGTCATATACTTGCAGTTTACCTAAAAGTATGTAAGAAACTCATGAACGCTTATTAGATCGCATTCCAATCCACCTGCTTAAGAAGGCCAGCCTTGAAAATCGGTAGAAATGGCACCCAAGCAAAAGGCATAGAGGGTGTCTACTTTTAAAATCCTACTGAGCAAGGTCCTACAAGTACTCTCTGGGGAAGAGATTGACACACTGTGCTCACATAACTTTGCCCAACGTGGGCGGATTAAGTGGCCAGGTGTAAGGCTCTCAATTCTATAAAGGAATTATTCACCAATCATTGAGCTGAACGGTCTCAGCTCCACATAAAAATGCAATGCATATGCTTAGTCAATTCTCCTCCGTAAGCAGTGTCACACCACAAAGCCACTTAACCCACCCACCTCTTGTAGACGTGGCCTACACAAAGAAAACACATCCCCTCCAAGGCAAGTCTACCCCAGTGACTCCGCTAAATTTTTACAAATATATTTCCCATTATGCACAGACTACGACATAGACATTCTCAAAAGAGTTTTGGAGGCAATTTGAGTCCTGAATTAATTCTCATACGCTAAGGAGAATTGGAATAAGGTTTCCAGTCTGTTATAAGAGGGAGTTGTGTCTGACCATTAAAAGTTATAAAAATATTTGGGTTGAAAACTTAAAAGCCTTAATGGAGACAGTGTTTTTTTACTCATTCGCAGGACAATGACACTTACTATAGAGTTCCAAACTCTCCTCAGTGTCAGATGTGACAGCACAATGTGGTCATAAGAAGAAGGCACACAGTCGAAAGATGAGAAAGGAGGTTCACACAAGTACATGTCACACAGTCATTAGATGGACCATCAGACACTACCAATAACATTCACAATGAAAAATAACTGCAATAGAAAAATTAAATCATGCTTATAACAACAAAGCAATCACAAGTGGACTTTTTGAGGAAAAAATCTCTCTTATTTGGCATTAGTTGAAAGGAAATGTTTAGCGCAGTTCTTAACTTTTACAATTGATGAAAATGAACTGAACACAACACTTACTGGAAGAATAGTTTAGCAACAAAGGAAAAAATATACAATCTTATTGCTTGGTGTTTGTCCAGAGGGATTTTTTGGCAAATTGCCAAAAACACTCTCTACTGATAAGTAACTAAAGAAAGAAATATTAATATTTTAATAATAGAGATTTTAGAATGATTTATTGTCACAAACAAAAATATAGCTGCAACTGACACTCACAAAATTAAGACAAAATGATAAAGTTAAATTTTCAGAATATAAAAAAAAACAGCATAATGAGATAATGCTACCTACTCATTTTTTCTAGTACAATGCTTTTTTAAGGCAATTTACAGCAATAAAAAGTCAATCACAACTTTAATTACAGTCTTTGTGACCTTGAAATGTAAATGTATCGTTATATCCTGAATTAAACCATTAATTGTGTCAGTAATAAAAATCAAATTAGAATGTATACAAAAATAATCAGTTAAACCTGTAGTGTAAGCAAGAATTTTTGTACAGAATATTTATTTTCGGGGGGGAATTCTAAAAAGTCTTTTTTAAGTGTCTACTTTTTAAAGATGTAAGATGCATTCAAAAGTTTTTGATTGCTTGGTGTATTTGAGCTGCACTTGGACGATAGGAGACACCTATAGAGTTCATTCAAAATACAAATAGGGGTTTTAATCGAGGGGCACTACAAAAATACAGTGTACTCGGGATTTTGTATAAAATACACAGGTGGACTCAAGTCATCCTAAAGCCCCAGACAAGAGTCATTCATTTGAATAAAAGGATTCTTCTTTATCTTAGTTACATTCTCAAATATATAGTCATATATATTTATGTTTTCAGATTCTCACAGTCACATATACTCGAACTAAGTGGCACCGAGTATGGTTCATTTATTTGTGCTACTTTGAGATGAATTAGAGAATGGATATGGTGGGATAGATATGGCTACATTACATATTGACATTAGTTAACCATCACAAGCTGATTGCTTTTTTCACTTCCTTAAAAGAATCTTGGAAATGTTTAAGTTACCACTTAAAATGTTCATGTCAACAACATTGCATTTGAAATCATAATATCAAATCAACAAACTTTAAGCTCAATTTGCAGTGATCAAAAACTTGTCACCAAGAAATGAGCAAATGAATTCATCAAATCTATTCAAAGAGCACTGAATATCAGAACAAGATTATCTAAAAAAAAACAAAGTAACACGTACATAAAGTGAACAATTAGGGCATAATGTTGACATAATTAAAGGCTGATGAATAGAGCTTTCAAACTGTACTGATTAAAAAAGCCTGCACTTCTCTAAAAATCATACCATGCAAACATAAGAAACAGTTTCTCAAGCCTCTAGGAACAATTGGGCACAGAAATTACTAAAATTAAAAAAAGAACTAAGGAGATACTAACTCCAGATCTTGTCTTGAGTAAAAATTAAAGATGACCTCACATCACTTTTTTCCCTTCATGAAAAAGTTACTGCATTGTATTTTTATTAATTATCCTAATTATCTGAGATCAATCTTGGATTACCTATGGAATGAAAGGGAAAATATATTCATATATATATATATTTATATTCAATGAAAATTCTCCTTTAGTTTTCATTTAAAAACACTAAAAAATCTGTTACAGTTGCATTGTTAGTCTTCATTGTATATCCCAACTAAAGTAAAATGATGAGCATCTATTCACTCCACTACGATAAACGATATTGGGGTCTGCTACCTAACAGGCAGACCAATTAATGCCCCATAGCCATGCAAAGATGCAGCTGTTCAGCCGCTGCTGCCAGGGAATTATGTGAGTTAAGAAAGTTATTCTGGGACTCTTGACCTACAGAGGAAATAAGAACACCTTCACAATCACCATCTTAATTTTGCTCTGCTTGCTGTCCTTCACACTTGGTGCACAGTGCAACCTGTATGGTAATATAATATGTACACATACTCCTCCAAATCAACTGCAAAAGCAAACTGTGACATTCCCAGGAGTGGCTGAAGTAATTTTCCGCAGTTGGGACCTCTTGTCATGTATTTTCTTCGGCGATCAGCCTCCAGCGATTCTTAATTGCTACTTGCAAGTTGAATGTAAGAATCATTTAACCACACGTGGCCTCCATCGGATGACTATGGAAATGACTGCTAAGGCGAAGGCATCATGGAGTCTGAGAGAACTTCAGAGGGTGTCCCCTCGCTAGAATTGACTGATGACGCCTTGGTTGGAGGTCGACGCTGGCGCAGCACAGAGGGGTCAAAGTTCGGGTGCCTCCTGGCATGCTTGCTGCAAGACAAAAGAACCAGAAATCAACAAAAGTCCCAAAGACTAGCTTTCTAGGCACCAAGTCAGGTCAGCTCTAAATACCTGATGCCTTTTGGATGTCATCCACTTCCAACTTAAAACCCTAGCTCACATTTATAAGGACAAATTCCAAATCAAGGAAAAGCTAAAACTGCCAGCTCCATGTGTCAGCTTTTTAGGGCAAAAGAATTTCAATCTCCTCCTTTCACTCTTGATGCGATAGCATGCACAATTCATGTCCATGCAATCCATTCTCGCTTGAAGTTAGATCTAGTGCTTTCCAGGTATACCACCTGTGTGAAGTCATCTTGGATCATACATTACCAGGTTTCCATACTTGAGTGTCGAAACATCGACCAGAATGGATACCTTAATTCCTGGGGGGGAGGGGGATGTGTTTGAATCGTTTGAGACTGATTCCATTACGTAACTAAGGACTCACTCGAATGTTTTTCACATCACACTATGGATTATTCCATACCAAAATTAATGTTGAATGATTCAAGCACACCTCCCCTGGGGGTGAATGAGGAGCGAATTGTGTAGAAAATATTAGACTAGATATCTCAAGTGGGTATTTAGTTCTGAAGAAACCAGTGACAAAGAAAGTGGTTCATGCTAAGTTAATTCAAGGATGATTCCTTCACTATTTTGTACAATTCCCAAAGTTTCTATGCATCTCACATCATTCAGGTGAATGGGATCACTTGCCATTCCTCTGCATATGACCACCCAAGTTTTTTACAGCAATCTAGAACAATGCCTCATTAACCCCTTATATGGGGTGTGTGTTACATATGCACTTATTTTGCATTGAAACTATGCGTTCCTCACTGAGGGAGAGGAAATTAAAATTTTATTCCCTTCTAAAAGAGTTAACCGGGAGGAAGATCCAAGACGACTTCGTACAGTTCTCACTTTTACAGTTCGACAGTTACTTATCATGCAGTTGAATAATTTCATTGAAAAATCATTTTTTGATATTTTGATCTGACAAATCTTTTTTCCGATTAACTGTGCCGTGGAAGAGATAACAAAGCACTTGGATGACCTCATGCACGTGAGCAAACAGCCGACAATCGACGGGCGAGCATCGTCTCCTCACCTGAGGTGGTCGCTGCGCATGAACTTCTTGTCGCACACGGGGCACACGAAGTTCTTCTCTCCCGTGTGGGTCCTCGTGTGTCGCGCCAGCTCATCGGATCGCGCGAACCGCTTGCCACAGCCAGCCCAACTGCACGGGAACGGCCGCTCGCCTGCGGGGAAACAGAGGGAATATGCCATCACACATTCACGCCACACCACCCACCCACTTTCGGGAACATAGATTGGAACAAGGTAAATTAGCAGGCTCGATGCGACAAGGCAGTCCGAAATGGCATACGAGCACAGAGAACCGAAGGAACCAGAGCATCTTTGGTAAACAATGTCACAGGGAACAAGTGTAAAAAGATGTCATGACAAAGATTCAAGCGCTCTCATCTATGTCTTCACATTCGCGGGCAAATGACTCGGATAAAAGGCCGCGTCCTCTCCTCTTATACTCACCTCTCTTAAATATAGCTGATAACTTCAGGCTTAACTATGTGATACCTTTCCATAATGTAAAGTAAAAGAATGAAACTTTGTTATGTTCACTTTATATTTAAATAGGCACGACCCGGGTTTCATAACGTAGTTACATCTTCAGGAGACTGATTATGCATACATCATCTTTATATAACAAGTGTTATATAATGATATAACTCGTTATAGATATAACATGTTATATATAAATATATAACTTTTTATATAAAGATAATGTATGCATGATCAGTCACCTGAAGATTTAACTATGTTATGAAACCCGGGTCGTGCCTATTTAAATATAAAGTGAACCAAACTAAGTTTCATTCTTTTATTTTTTACCTCCCTTAAAACTAAACTGAATAGTATTAGAAGAGGATCAATATGAATGGACAAGTTGCCGGCGAGGGTGAATATAGGCTGCTTACACCGACTACAATTAAACCTCGATGCTCCAGCACCACTACGGCTGAGCAAATGGGATCGCTGTGTTGGAGATAGCATGTGTGAGTTCTAATGATGTTATTACTCGGGCCGATTATTGGTCTGAAATTCCTTATGAAACCTTGACGTTTTAAACTAAACAATGCATTAATATCAATTTGAGCAGGTATAACGAAAGCAGACCCGTTACCCAACGAAAAAGACTAACACCCATGCAAATAGCATGTTGATCGCGTTCCCTCACCAACACGTACAGTCTTTGTAAAGGCCGTTGTACACGGTACAATTTCATGACAAGAACTTGTTCAATGCGCAAATTTCCACTCCGTAGCTTCTGCGCGTGACATGTGACGTTAGTGATGCCTTTCTTTAGTATTCGTAACGTTGATATTCTGTGTTTGCGATCACTTTCATTCCTATTAGCGTGGCAAAGCTTCCATTTTTGTTGCACGTATCGTAATATTCTTTGTTGCTTCCATATTATGATATTCTTTGTTGCTTGTGATATTCGTCGTCCGCGTTGGAAGTGTTCTATTTCTCAACAGATGAGTTGGAAACACTGACAAAAATAAACCTCAATTAAATTAGGATGACGTTATTGAACCAAAAAGGAAATATTAACAACAAGAATAAACATGATGTTTGGAGGATAAATGATGGGTTTCCTGAGCCAATGAAAGAGTACAAGTAACCAATAGTATAATTTCGGGGTGCTAATGCTAGGATTAATGGTAGAAAATCATTGTAACCCAGTTACTGTGGCAGTATTTTAAAAATAATATCGTCATCGAATATCGCAATTCAGCTGTTCGACAGAAAACGATATCTGCGAATGTTATTGGCGCACAAATTGCATGAAAATCTTTGATCGTGTACGGCCGTTAACCAACTTCTTGGTCAAATCTCGCCGTTCAATTTATGGTACAAGATCTTGTACAAGAAATTGTACCGTGTAACGGCCTTAACAGAGGATGAATGCAAAGAGCCATCAATAATTCGGTGTCGCATAGCTCGTTTCCGGTTTTTACAACTCCAAAATCAGGTCTCAGTATCTACGCCACCTTTGCTACAAACAATTTCTACTTCGACCGAATCTTAAAAGAGCGCGAAAAGTAAATAACTTGTAGGTACTGCATGCAATAAATTACGAGACCAGTACCGAGCTCGATCAATATCCATGTTTCATGTAAAAATCAAGAGAAACTGTTGACCGAAATACCAAATTCCATTTCCTGCATAATTGCAGGTATTGCCGTTATTATAAGAGTATTAATACCCCAGCGCTCGGAAGATCACTTCCTTTTTTATTTTGAGACCCGTACACTTTTTGTGACGTGATGGAGTGCATATTAAACACCAAATTCACTCCAAGGGTGGATGCAAAATATGACGACTTATTTACCAGAAAAATGTTCACAGCGACCAAATTCACTTCAATAAGTAGAAAAAAAGCTAAGGTAATAACATAACGCAAAACAAAAGGGCACACGAATCCATTTTTTTTCCCGAGGCTCCTTTACGAGGTACTGAACCACGCCCACTTTTGCGTTTCTTAGCGTTACGCGAGAATATTTTTATATCATACAAACGATATGACTTGATCGAATTTTTACATAACTTGACATATTTCTCAATTAAAAATAATTAAATGCTATTATTGTTGATCAAGGGCTCAATGTGATTCACAAAGTGCAGCATCCGCTCATGAGCGAATCCCGGCTCTCGAATACACCCATCTAGGAGCATAGCGACGCCCGACAATGGGGGGAATATCCTGCGACATGAGCACACTCACGAGTAAGCAAGATCCCTTGACTCAAGGAATGGAGAGGAAATTCCTGCGCGAGAGTTATCTCGCCCGTTATTACGAGTCTTTATCGAACTCCCTCGCACCTGCAAACGCAGGTGCTGCCAACTCACTCCGAAACGCTAGCACCTGGCGCCAAGTAGCGGAAGGTAGCGGAAACACGAGGAACGATCCGGAAAAGAGGGAATATTGAAGGCCAACGAATTAACAACGAGCTCTCGCGACTATTTAACAGCTGAAAGTTCTTCGATGGGGAATTTATGAGAATGCGCAGGTGCGGCGAATGTTTTTCGGCAGGCACAAGTCACCGTCCGTCACGTGGAGTCCCATGAAATGCACGAACATGGCTACATCTTAGGACGTGGAAATGCTATTCTATAGAGTCCTTCAGCTGTCGATTTCGGGATTTGGTTGAGTACTAATTAGCGAGGAATAAACTTCAGATAGAATCTGTACTATCTTTAACAGTGTGCACCCACTGCTCCCACTTCTCAATGGACTTTTAAGCTAAGCACTCATCATTCAATGACACACCTCACTGTTTTGTAATCCACCTAAAATTCACCACCACCAACTCCGATAAATGTCCACATTACAACGCCGACGGCAATGTAACCTGGGTACCGATCATGGATCTTCGTAAGGCGTGCGCTATCGTTATCGTTATTTTTTGATTTAACTTACGTCAAAGAGAACGCGATTTCCGTTCTTCATTTTTCGCACAGTACTGCAAATCGCTTATCACAATCAGTAGAGCGAATTTTAAAGACGGTTATTGTTAACCCTGCGCTACTCTAGGAGCAAGCGTTAACGATAAAGATTGCGATAACGCGAAAGATGCATCCTTGAATCCACACCAGGCAACCTCTCGAGTAGAATTTAAGGCGAGGTACTAATTCTTTTTTTTTCGTGAGGCAAGCGCTACGTGCAAGATATCTATTCCTCCAGAATTCCCCGTCCGCAAAAAAAAGACGCGATAGAATTTCGTGCGCAGCTATTTAAGATATCCAGTTTCGACCACTACCGACCGCAGAGTGGACCGCCATCGTCGCCGCAGCAACCCGAGAGAGCGAATCTCCGCGTGCGACGCGCAACGGGTTGGTTGCAGCGAGGTCGATGTGTTGCCCATGTGCCACCAGCGGGCGGGACAGCGCATTTGGGGGCCGGTGCCACTCGCGCCTCTGTCGCAAGCTGCAGCCGACATGTCACGAGCGCCACCCCTCCTCCCCCCTCCCCCGCTCACAAACACGCATTCATTCTTTTTACGCATTGGACACGAGGCCTTTCCCCGCTATTCCCCGAGTGGGCGCGACTATTTCTTGGCTCAGGTCGTGTCACGCCACTCCCCACCCAATGCCAAGACAACGCGAGCCAATACATCGCACCCATCTCTTCCTGATGCCAAGTCGCTGGACTAGCAGAGGTCCAAGTCGGTAAACGAGCTCACTTTTTATTGCAATGATTTCGGAAAGTGATTAAATATCTGGAGAGGCTGCCTGCTCCCCCAAAGAAGCCAGAGATAAAGCCGCAAAGTTGTAGAATGGTTGTAGGATACAGGAAATCAACACCAAGGACACTCAGAAGGCCATTAGCATTTACGCAAGAAATAACAGATACCCGGAAAATAAGGATAAAAATCCAGTTCATTGTAATAGATTATTGGCCCATATTGGCTATAAACATCCTGTGAATCTACATTAAAGGCAGAAGAATGTCTGGCTATAAAAGCTGCGCAAGAACTGCAAATAGAATTCGAGTTACTATAATTGGACAGCAAAACAGAAAACGTCGGCAGGTCCAATAGAAGGAAGATAGAAGGACATAACAACAATTATTGCTTACCACAGAAAACTGTTGCAAATCTGAATTCGATAACTCGAAGCAATACTAACACTGGGAGATGATAAATCAAAATGTTCTTACCAGGAATATACGACCATATTGCATAATTCAATTGAGGATCTGTGCCCCTCGTTCATTTCGCTTCCGTAGCATTATTTAGCACCAGAGCCACCTCGTGAGTTCCAGAAGAGGGACTCACGGGTCGTATGAAGTTCTCGTCAACTTTTTCGTCCAGTGCTCTGCCTGGCCAACAATTGCAATTAGCCGTCCTCAACGAACCACGGGCGTTTGATTCTGACAGCAATCCCTTCCAAAGTGCAAACACGGGCGCGGCATTTTTTATCCATCCTTCAGGAAAAGATTGTTCAATGTAGGCAGAGCTCTTGGACGACCTCGCGCCTTAAGCATCACTCAAATGGATCGGAAAGACATTATGTACAATCAACGCTCACGAATGCCAGAACATTCTAAATACATAGTGAGAAAACATTTCGTCAAATATATAATAACATAGATAAACAAGAGACGAAAAGGAGAGCATAAGATATATAAAAAAGGGAAGTATGACTACTCTGCACTATCCACTGTTAACTGTAATTTACTGTAAATATAGTGCATAAATGTAATGAGTTAACTTGTTTCATTACACTGTAGTATCATCAGGACTGAAAATATTACAAGTTTCCTTCCCACTGGGAAATATTAGCCGAGCCATTAACGAGTTCTAAATCAGCAAAAACTTGTTCTTTTCCATAATTTTTATCACTTATAGTAATGTGTGTGGAAAAACTAATTGTTTATTGATTTATAATTGTGTTTCCACCACGTCGCGGTAGATGCCATTGAGTACGATTACGAGTACCATTGAGATGCAATATTTACGGCGACCGATAGCCAGGTCATTTGCTCCAATGACCGGGTAATGGGACAGATTAAACTCATCAGGGTAGTAACATTCTGTTAATGGATGATGACATGGTGTCCACGGTTCGATGACCTGCTCGGACGGACGGACGTGTGCTCCACAACGCACTACAAAGCATCACCTCCACTGGCACTAGAAACCGGACGAGGAATGGCCACCTCTCAAATCGACGGAGTGATTGAATGGAAATAAATCAAAATGGCCGTCTGTGTATCTGTCAATAGCGGCCTCCAATATCGCAACTGCACAATCTTCTGCCACCCTAAATTGGCAGTTTGTCCTCTGGCCTGATTGCGAAACAAAAAAATTTGGAAAGCTATTATCGGTTTGGGGCCGTGCGTTGACGATGAAATCAGCCACTTCTCATAATCGACCAAAGCGAGGAGAGAGAGGTACTCGATTTCGAGAGGTCGACAATCGACTGCGAACGACGGGTGCCGCCGTCAATCATTGTGCCGTTTCAAACTACTACCTCCAGACGCCGCCACAGCCTGCTCTCGAGGGAGGGGCTATTTTCGAGTGGCCCCACGCGGCGCGGGGCCTTGTGGGGGCGGCGGCGAACCTCAATGGCCCTCCCCCAGGCTGAGGGGGCCTTCATGACACCTACCTCGCGCCTCGCTAACAAGACGCGCACTCATTGGACATCTCAGAGATCCACACATCCGTCTGCTCCAGAGATGGCGTTGACGTTCGCAGACGCAAGGAGGCGATCTGGTATGCAGCTTCCCTTCTCGAAGTCAAATTACGCTCAGCAACTGCTTATCTCTCTAGAAAAACATTTCGTTCTCGGATTGTAACCGCTCATAGTAAAGTCACGGAGTAAACCATGGGAATTTCGAGGCATGAAGGAGTGTCTGCGAGCCCCAATTTAGTTTCCATGCCAACCAAGCAAGAATCAAATAAATGCAGGAGGTTATGGCGGTTTAAGCATGGGTGTTCAGTATTACCATGGAAAGTGAGTGATTTTCATGCATATTTACAATGTTTTCTGCCGAGTTCAGTGTTTTCCAAATTTGTTTCCTACGAGGACTTACGAACCAAGGCTTCCCAAGCTGGACCAGGATCCTATCGAAAACGTACACTATGGTACACTTAATTGTTTTCTGTCATTTCAGTAAGTATTCTTAAACATCATCACCCGTACTTATATTTTAGTAGCCTACACACCTAGCACTGCTTTGTACGACTAACAGAAGTTTAGTATCTTATGGGACTGTCTATTTACAAAATTGTGGCGATTTCCCTGATCACATAGTTGGTTACAGTAGCATCCAGTTACAGTAGCATTTAAGCATCCAATGCATATCTCGTGATCATGCCCTGTTTTCAAAGGTGTAAAGTAGTTGTGGGTTCATTTCATTCGAAAACTTTATACATTCGTTGCAGTTAATTTATAAATGTTAATTAGACAACTACTGCTTGGCTATTAGCATATATACCTACCTACCACCTAGAAGTATTTTTTCTTAGTTATCACTTAAATGTTGGTCATTTCAATCATTTACTCATCACACTAGCATATGACTTGGAATCGCTCTTAATGTTTAAGTGCTACATGAGCTAGTGAATTCACGTTTAACCAACGTCATTTTTCCCCCTATTCTCTCAAGTGCTTTCTTAGGTATGTTCTTTGCATTGCTTATTTACATGGGTGTTTTCAAGTATGTTTCCGCACTAAATGGCGCTTCAGACCGGGAGGAAAGGCATTAAGATCGGAATGCACGCCTGATATCATTGTTTTCAATGACACATAGTGCTTATTATCATAGTTTCACAATGTAAATCTTATGGAACAATAAATGTATGAGTTGTTACTATCAATTGTATCAGTTTGTTTTTTTAGTCAAATCTCATTTTAAAAAATAACTAAAGACAGCTTCCTACGAATAGCAGAGCTCTCGCACATTCAAAGAGGCGAGAAAGTGCGCTTTTATCATATGGTGCCATCTTTTGAAGGTAATGACGAAATAGTTTCGGTGTTTGCGCTGCCACCTACAAAAGGTACCCTTTTTAAGAGTACTACGACAAAGAAACACCACCGTTTCACACGGCGCGCCGCCGCGGCGGCTCCCAGACCCTGTCTAAATAACCAGCCACTTGGAATAAAGTTGGGAAGGGGAATTGCCACCTCCGAACGCAAAGACCCCGTTTAAAATATGAGAGCTGGAAAATCGCCACAGAAAAAATAAAAGAATATTATTTTCGATAGTGAAACGAACCCCTTTGAAATGAAAATCAAACACAGTATTAGTTTCAGGGTGGATGTGCCTCTTGGGGGGCCAGACGGTCTCACCTCGCGAGCGAAAACTCAGAGGAGTCCGCCTCATGGCCCTTAGGGAGTCGACGCCGATAATCCCTCAGTGAACCAAGATCAGCCACCCTGAGGCCGATCCTGCGCGGTATGCAACCGCATCGGCAGCGCTGAGGGGTGGGCGAGGTCGCACACAGGGGCGGAGATTTAAACCGCCGCCTGGGCGGTTTAAAACGCCGCAGGGGGAGAAGACTGCTCGACAACCGCGCCGCCCCCCGGCCAATCGATAAACAAACCACCCTGGTGCACTGAGAGCGCCACCCCTGCCCCGGCCCCCCAAGGACCAGGGAAGTCGGAGTTACCCCCAATGACAGGTGCCTTTTCATCACTCAACACCACACGGGAAGCCCTCTCTATCGCTTCACCCGGCGGGAAGATGAGGATCGGGTACATTAATGGCGGATATTCTTCAAGTGATTAGAAGCAGCTTACCCGTGAATTTCGACAAATCATTCCACACTACATCCGTCACCGTCGTCGAAACTAAACGTGTAAGTGTCCGCAGCATGTCACTATAATGGGGGCGTTTACTCGGAATCGAAATCGCAATTTTGTACACGAAATCGTTGCATGGAAACGAAAAATGAATTTTTGTGAAAAAATTAATCTTCTAATCACAACCATTCACTCATAAATCAAAAATTAAAATAAGCAAAATGTGACACCCACCGAAAAAGCTGCTGTGATAACATTGACGTCATTTTCCTCACGTCCTTGACTGCTTTTAGGGGAAGGGAGTGGAGGGGGGTTCTCGGAAGGTCTGCTCGAACAAATCCTGTCGCAACTGCTCGTATTGGCAGTCAGTTGTGTCCCCCTCATTGCGCTAAGGGCGCTAAGGCAAAGTAGCTTCGCGGGCTTAGTTGTGATTGGACAAAGTCGACATACGTCAGAGGTTGCACCACGCCCACTTTTCCGAAAGGGTTAAAAACATCAGTTTTTCGCCGCTTATAACTCGAGAAATAATTGGCGTATCAAAAAACGGAAAAATACGGGTCTTTTTATTTTACAAGCTCTATTAGATTCGTAAATAAAAAATATGGTAAACGACTCCATTCTTGCAAGTGGGAGAACAGAAGAGAATCATATTAAATAACAAATTTCCAGCAAGCTTAGAAAGGTTGAGAGAAATGTGAGAAATTAACAAAGTCTAGTCTATCAACACATACACATCAAACAGTAATGTACACAACTATAAACGAATGACACCCACGTATACTGTACGCGAGTGCCATTCGTTTCACGTTAACTCCCGACCTCATCTCTCCAATAATATACTCGAGCGTTCGCCATTCCCGTTGGATCGCTCCACTGAGACACCCATGGCTCGTAAACAGCTCTTTTCTCGCTTTTTAGAAAGCCACGTGAGAGGAGGACGCCTCGTTACGGGCTGGTGTGATGTCGAATAACCCATGTTCGATTCTCGGTTTAAGGGTAGGTATTATTTTTACCCAGTCGACTTCTTCAGTGGGGGCAGACTTCAGTAGGTGACTACGCTAAGGGGGTTTTGCACCTCCTAGATAGCTTCCCCGCCCATCCGTTAGTTTCCGTGCATTTCCGAGCACAAGAGAAAAGGAGAGCCCAGCTGTGTTGCTGATGCGCCGGCCATTCACGATCGGAGAGGAGGGAAGGCGCGACACTCCCTTTGGCGGGAAGTGACGTCACGGCCGCCCGACCGCCGCGCCCCTATTCGCGGGCCCGCCAAGCTGCGGTCCCGCGCACAAGGCAAGACGACACATGCCGCGCAAAGGCCACGGGTAAAGGAACTCCGCGGCCGCAAGTTCAGCCAACCGCGACTTTCACGAGCTCCGACTCGGCGGCGCGTTGAACCGCCTCTAGTCTCCCTCCAATGCCTTCCTTCAACGCTCCCCCACGGTGAATTTCTGCCGCAACGATAGCAGCCCATCCACCAAAGCTAAATTCGGTTGCAATCAATGTGACCTAAATTTCCGAAAACCTGATGAAAACCATGCGTAAATTATCAACACCCAGATCAATGATGGTATGTGAAAGCCTTATGCGAAGTATACCACTCACACCGCGCCAAAATCACGGCTAGACCTACAACGAGAGCACCACAGTTGGCCACGCAGAACCTTGGTGTACATCTATAGTTACAGTTGCGTACACAGAACCACTCTATGCGTGACTGCGAAAATATATTATCCACTTTCTCAAGCAATGAGCCTTTGAATTCAAGGATTGCAAACCGGTCCCGAAAAATTGTAGACCTCCCGGTCAAGGCGGATGAATTTTTAATGGTAGAAACGTTGCTATTGTACAGTTAAGTTGTGAATGTGAACGACAGTTTCGTGTGCTACCTTCGAGCCCAGTTTCACAACATCTGATTAAATATTTTCAAAGCGTGAGACCCTCTCGGTATTGCAATTTTACAGTCACTACTCACATCAGACTGACGCACACTACAAAATCGGAAGGTTCGGTACACAGATTAGCGACTCAACGTCGACATAGACTGGCAGTTAACTTTAACTGGCATTCTTCCGCCATTGCACACACAATGTGTTCCCCACCCAAGAAGACTCATCGACTCTGCATCCCCGGTACCACTTCCCAGAAGCGGAGGGTGAATTGCGTCCCACGGCAAGTGAAATGCGGTCTCACGGTGCTGTTGAGATCACGGCCTGACCTAACGTCCAGAGTATGATTCTTAGACATACGCAGCATTAATGCCCGAGGCGGAATTCAAACCCGAGACACCTGGGTAACCGTGCCAGCCACATGTCCAGGCGTAGTCGTAGTATTAACAATCTGTCCCTTAATTACTATGTAGATACTAACAATCTAGTTGCCTGAGACCCTACAACAGTAGCATGTTTCCATGTCTATAGTGCATGCTTGGTGATCTTCACCCCTTGCCACACACCCTCACGGTGACTTGCACGGTATCGCGTAGATGTAGACTTGGGTTTTAGGTTGCCGAACGACTAAGGTTGAAGGCATCAATTAACATATTCATCTCGATACAAACACGACATACATGCCCTGGGTATGATACGAGTTATTCACATAGGGGACCGATATCTAAAGTCGTTTAGGATAGGTGAGTACTTCGGTATGGGTAAGAATTAGACGGGTCGAACAGAGGAAGGGTGGAGTGAAACCAAATTAGCAGGATTAGTCGTGAGGACAAGAATATTTCAAACTAAATTGAAAATAGAGGAAATCTAATTCAGAGCACCGATACAAATAGATTCCAGTTTGCGGGGTATGAACGCGAGGGACAAATCGTGAAATGCTGATGGAGACAGAGTGGGGGGGGGGGGGATGAAGGGGGAAGTGACGTCAAAGAGATCCGCCGCGTCGGGAATCATATCGACAAACACTCCAGAGCATATCGGAAAAGAAACTCAAAAGTTAGAAGAAACTGACTCTCTCTCTCTCCCGTCACTTATAATCCAGTCTTGTTTGTCACTTCGTGCCTTCAGGACGAAAGAATTCCAAATAATTCAAAAAGAATTTCTCATTACAGTCTACTTTTGCAACTTTCTCAAATCGATTCAACTGTGGTCGAACCAATTTAACCAGGAAAATGTGGACATAATTAAAACACAAATCTTACAACGGAAAAAAATGGAATCGGAGTACATAGAATCCAGTGAAACCCCCAAAATATTTCCAGTGAAGCATTTTATGGCTTCGATTCGAAGGACAGCAATACAACCATGGGACGATTCTCGCCCTGCGTTTGAATACAAGAGTCGCAAAGCGGGAAGAGCGAGGGTTGAAGTGCGCAGGCCTCCCGCGGCCAGCGGTCGACGGCGCAATTTCCGGACAACTGCATCGCTCAGGAATCGATATCACCGAAATACTACATCCACGGGAGGTCACCAGCACGAGGTCCCAGCGGGCGAATCGATCCCTCCATGGCACTCCAAGGGAAATCGCCCGACATAAACATATCAACGAGGAAGGAATGAACGCCAAGTACTCAACCCTTCCGTGCGAGAAACAATGACTTCAATATCTCCGAATATCGACCGACCGACCGTTTGCGGATCCATTAATTTATTTGTTTACGAGTTTTAGCGTGTCCCTGGTAATCGCCCCAGGGCGTGTTTATGTATTTTTACGGCGTTATGTGGGGTGACGGAGTTTTTTTGTCAACTTGACGGATTACTGCGCACTGTCAGAAAGGTGTGCTCAACCAGAGGGTTGATTTTTGATAGGTTGAGTAGAGCTAACCCCGTACTAAGCCTGTGATATTCACACATCCAAGGTAGGGCGTCAGTTCCTTTCCCTGGGCCACTTGTAAGTTCTGACATGCAGAAAATCGAATCGTGGGAATTTTTGGTGGGGTGTCGGGATTTAAACCTGCGACCCTCCGGCCGGTAGCTTAGTGCCCCTCCCACTAGGCCCCCACGACTCCGACTTGCGCACTTTGATCTTCTGTATTTAACATGGGGATTTCCTTCGTATACCCACAGGGCGAAAATCAACTCATTGCCTGATTGGCCTAATGTACGATAGAAAGAATCTGCTAGTGACGACAGGAATGTTTCAAAGGTGGAATATCCACGTTTTGCAAGATATATTCGTTCCTTACGTACCAGGGGGCACCGGTGATGGTTCGTAGGAACTTGGTCTGCATTACGCGGAGTTTATTATAATGGCCTTTTGCCGCTGATCCCCAGGTTGGGGCCTCATTCTCATGAAAACGAATAGCAATTCAAATAACAACTCCAAAAACTTACTTCATTCAGAGAAATTGCATATCTAAAGGCTGTAAAATAGTCAGCAGCAGGTATGAAATGACTCAGCACTAACTAATAACTATCGTTGGGCAAAACCAAGGTCCTTGGGCAAAACAACGCTTTATAAATACTTGTACAAGTAGTCTTCAAATTTAAAAAAATAAAGATACATGACGACTGTAAAGACTAACAAAAAGCCATCCATCACTACTTCATACTGGAAATAACGTAGACTATTTTGAAATATAGTGAAATGAAATCTATTTGAACCACGACATCCAAGATTCAAATAGGAAATAATCCCAAAGGACGCACTTCTATAAAGATCGTGTTTAAAACTCGATAAGAAACGCACGAATAGCTGGATTAATATCGTTTAGTCACAAAACTTAATCCGTTCAGAACAAAAATCAACTTGAATATTTTTACATATTTTGAGTACGAATAAACGTGTACTCCACCAGAGGGAGAACATGAGCACCACAATGTTCTCAAAACATTGGCAAAATGGGTGGGCCCGTCTCAAGGCCGATCGGATACAAGGATGAGGCCTCCCGCGTGGACGCGACTAAATAGCCATGCAATCGCCGAAACCAACGCCAATATGGAATGAGATTTGAATAAACACTAGACACCCCACTTGGTCATGAAAAATCGCGGCAAACGAAAGCAGCTTAGCGTAATTACTTCCGCTGAAGCTGTATCAATTCTGACGCCAGAGCAACTATAAATAGAGCCCACTCATCTGAAGGACATACACCTTATTTCAAGTTGAAACACAAGAGCATCGAACTATATCTGCTTTTTTATAAACATTCACCGCGGAAAATTAAAGAAAAAAATGTGCACATAAAAAACCTTTGAAAGAGTATAGGACCAACTTAGACGAGCAGCAAAGACGATACGAAGGAAATGAGAGGGTGGTACTCGTTTCTTAGACCAGCTACGACAGTGTTAATGTAAACATATGCCCTTTCCGCTAACTCCTCCGAAACGGCCGAAATAGCGAGTCACGGAGGGTCTGGCACGTGGCGCCGGCTCCCTGGCGCGTCCAAAATTCTAACCTCGACCCGAGTCACGAGGCGCAGCACGAATTCGGCGATAGGACAGACACAGACGCTGGAAGACCATCGTGATTGGAGTCGGGCGGAAAACTGATTGGCGGTCGCAGCACTGACTCTTCTAATACCGACCACGGGCAAGCATTCACCTAAGTCCCCCACATACGGAAGGCTACAGCTAAGATATTTCAAGTGGACAGCATTGGAGAGCATGATCACTACTGACGTCTTTACTCATACGGGCTCCATCGAACTTTCGTAGACAATGACGAAAGATACCCCTATTTACAATCGATAAATCAATGCTTACTACATTTCACATGAGGCCTGAACTGCCGAATCAAATGCTTCCAGATATCCGATGAGACCAAAAGGCATACTCGAGAAAGAACCACCCCTGGCACTAACGACGGATTGATTCAGTGCCAGCGTAATAATTCCAGGAGACAAACAGCGCAGATTTCGATGATTACATCCCCGTCGTACATCTGGTTCGTAAATAAAAAAAGGAAACTAGCTCGATAACATGTAACGACGTCTTAAATTCAGTCTGGTTTTGTGTGGGAAAATAAGAAAAATAAATCGTTTCAAAAACGTCGTTCCAGACTCGACAATACCATATCTCCACGAATAACTTACACAAATGATAATGCTATTATTGTTCAGTCCACTCACGCCACTATAAAATTAGGAAGGAAATGAGGAGGAAGCACGTCCCGCAAACAGCGTCCGAAAATGCGGACTCAAGTCATCTTTGACCACTTGTCACTTCACCAAGGAATCGAACAAAATAAACTGCATTACAATGGTCGATATACTGTGATGCATCGACTTCGTCACATTTATGGAAGACTTTTCATTATTACGTTACGTTACTAATCTGGATTGTGTGATGCTCACAGCAGTGACGATAGGAAACAACAGCTCTCGCTAAATGTCTGCAACTACATCCCGTATTTCTCGTTTAACCATTCTGTGCTTAACAAAATCCTTAGAAGCTGCTTCTCGATCGCAAACCATGGCGATTCACAATGAGCCTCACAAATGAACTACGGAATGTACCGTCTAACTTATGATTTCATAAAATCGAAAAAATACGGTAGTTGGGCAGCTACTTCATACGATTGCTACATTCAATAAACTTGCATGATAAAAGAGTTCTACTAATCGATATTAGGTTTGAACCTTGCGGCCTCGTAAGCGACATATCCTACCCCATTTTTAAATAATAATGGTATGTCAATTATTAATCTAAAAGTTGCGGAGTTGAAAACATAAGTTTTTTCATTGCTCTTAGGAAAGGCATAATGATGAGAATGCTTCAAAGTCTTTCATACGTTTTAAATCACCATTCTAAGTTAGCAGAGCATGTGATTAGGATGGTTAATAAGATCAGTAGGCTTCTATATGAGTACGCGTCATTGATAACCATAGAGACGCCAAGGAAGACAGATCCATGACCGCAACCCTGATTTTTAGACTAGGGAAAAGTGGCGAAACTCGGGATGACTTCTTGACGATGAATAAACAAATAACAGTTATTATTGTCACACTATATTTAAATACCGACAGTAGTTTCAACAACTAAATGTCATTCGAAACCAGGCAAATGTACAGTAAAAATGGAAACTGTTCTTTGTGTATACCTCATCGTGAATATCATTCACAAAGTCGCGCCGGAGACCATAAATTATATCTACATAATACCCTGTAAGCCACCATAAAGGTGGGCGGCAGGGAGTGAAAGCACAATAAACATGTTATCTATAATGTTACAATCATGATCAGAAAATAGTTTATTTTGGTTGAAACATAACAATTAAAAACATTTTAAAGAGCTAAGCAATCATGCACAAACATCTAGTTAGTTGGGTTAGCTTAAAGTCCTTATACCAACAGGCAACCAACTATTGTTACTCTACCTATAGGTAGAGCACCTGACCGTAAATGAGGGGGTTCCGAGTTCGAGTCCTGGTCGAGGTGGATTTTTTATATTTGTACATCTACATCTATAGATAATACCCTGTAGGCCACCATAATGGTGTGTGGCAGATTATCAAATAGAATGTTATCAAAGTGATTTGAGACAGTTTCATAGAAAATGAGAGTAATGCGTGGTACCTAATGAACAGCCAAACGAATTTCCCGAGGATACGGGGGTCCTACAATACTGAATTAGCCGGTGTGCATGGTGACGTGCTCGAATGGAGGATGAAATATTAACAGTACTCATGGCTATTTCCTAAAGCTGCGAATTTCGAACATCACTCCAAATAGTATTAAACTGCAAACATCAGAATCAAAGTTGAACAAATTAATAAGTACTACCGCACCACACGAGGGGGTGGGGACGGGACATCTCGGCATGGGAACCCAAATACTGTGGGTTCACATCTCTCCTCGACCACATGCATCGTATTTCTCTTAACTGACTGAATAATCTCTAACGTCTGCTGCCTTCATCTGAGAGCCGAAAGAAACTAAACTATGGCAGTAGAAAGTACTAAGATGCTAATATTTGTAATGTGCGCTCGTTTGCAAAACGATAAGAAGAAACCTAATTTTAATATCGATTTCGAATTATGAAGTATGCATTACGTGTCAGTAATCAACCATTTTGCTCTTTCAAGAGAAAAATAAGTAGGCAACAGTAAGCAAGGTGAAAACAAATCACATTTTTAATCTTTTTATCAGCTTTCAGCGGGTGATGGGAGGCGGATGTAGTGGTGGGGAGGTGGAGAAATTCTAGATGGGTCTGATTACAGCCGAAAAATGGCCTTTCTGTTGTACCATCGTTTTTTTCTGTGTTCAATTCCGCAATTGCTGGAGTTTTTTTCTTGGTGATAAGTGCATCATCTTGTTGAGCGCGCTCCCGCCTCTGCTTTGCCACTGAGGCCATCAGCCTCCTCTCCTTTTACAATGCATCATTGGCAAGTGTTAACGAGTCCCAAGCAATCAAATGGTTCACCCGTGAATAGCCTCTCTATACCACCCCACCGACATAAGTCGTCCATTCTTTACCTATCCACATTCCATTCCCATCTGCATACATTCCACCTGATTTCCAGACATTCAGAACGACGTTTCCTCCCTACTACGCACACAACCAACACTCGCTATCTCCAAATGGTCTGCTACCACTTCGGACGATATCAACAGCTCGTTTTCCGCATAAGGACGCATAGGCGAAGAAGTTATTTAACCCAGGGAGTTGTGACTGGTAAAATTGGGTCGTTTGCCATATTTTTTATAGCCGAATTTGATAGATTTTGTACAATAAAAAAACCCATATTTTTCTGTTCTTCGATACGCCGACTTGTCCTGGAGTTTCAAGTGGCGAAAAACTGATGTTTTAAACCCTTTCAGAAAAGTGGGCGGGCGAAAGACTCGTACGTCATTTATTTCGTCCAATCACGACTGAGCCTGCGCAGCTCCTTACCTGAATCACAATGGGGGAGACAGGACCGATTCTGCTCATGGAAGTGGTTGTTACTCTCCATGCGGAGTACTTCGAAAGGCATTGCATATTCGACTACATCGTAATTTGTGAATAAGGTAATAAACTTCAGCACACTTTTAGTCACGCCGAAATTTATACGAAAAAATTCCGCTTTTCAGTTGTTTTGGGTTATTCACAGGATTCGACAGGATCTGAGCAGGCAGACCTGTCCCCACCTCTGCTTCCCCTCCGTTCTTCCTCAAAACAGTCAAGGAGGGGAGGTGGATGACGTAGGAGTCTGGTGCAGGTCGTTCGGTGGGCGTTGCGTATTTTAATTTTTAACTCATGAGTGAACGGCTCTGGTTAGAAGATTAATTTTTTCACTGAACAATCACTTTCTCAAGGTTCTCTTGGTGGTAATCCATCATAAGAAGAAGAAAAAGGCAAATTTTACTGATACCACCAGATGTATTTAAAAACTTGACCCGGGTTTCGATGTGGTTTCACATCATCTTCATGTCTACCTGAAGACCTCGACCCGGGTCGAGTTTTGAAATAAATCTAGTGGTATCAGTAAAAGTTGCCTTTTTCTCCCTCTTTTTCATTGATATTCATTTTTCGTTTATATCGAATGATTTCGAGTATAACATAGCGATTTCAGTTCCGAGTAAACGCCCCCGTTGTCCGTCAATCGGTCAGTCGCCAGGGAGTCGCCGACTCGTCGAAAAGCGTTTTTCACGCCACGTAGCACCGACTATGCCCGGACAGCTGCGATGGGTCGCAGTGAAGCTCAACTTATTCCACCCTTCTCACCACCGCCTAACGAGCGCCAGGCACCTTCACTCATGGCTCGACATGTCAACGGCACGTAACTCCTCCAACGGCCACCGCTGTGGGCCAAACGAGAAAGGAGGAGCCCTTCGCCCAGCGATTCAATTTCCCGCCCCCGACAGCTAATCCGCGTGGAGAATGGAGGGGGCGGCGGGGGAGGAAGGGAGCCGATCTTCCCAGGGGCGATCGTCGGCCCGGGGCAAGCGCGCGATATCGCTATGCATCTGCTGCTATTTGCAGTGCTGGCGATAATCTGCAATGCGGTGTTAATCACATCGCATTGAGATACTGCTTCAAAATCTGTATGCGGATAATTGCACTACCAGACGTAAGAAAAATTTGCTACGCCACGCGAAATGCTACATTAATCGGATTAAGTTGATGGTTTCCGGCGTTACTTTATGGAATTTGCTTGTATTCATTACTCAATATGAATAGAATAAACTGCCATGGTTTCGACGGTCATTTTCAGATCTGATGATCACGTTAACCGTCAAACCCATGGCAGTAGTAGTGTGAAATAAATAATTGTGGACTTACAAAGTTCATTCTATCATTCATAATTAATTAATCAGATTAGTTGTATTAAAATTCTATACATAGTTGCTCATGCAGCTGACGACAAACAAAACATCTTAGAGATCCGAGGCGAGATTCGAACTCACTATCTTTGGGTGGCCAAGCACGCTAACCTCCAGAATTTCGCGTCTGGCAAATACTCGACTACATGAGAGCCAACTATTCTAAGGGATAGGGGAACATTTATGAATTCACCTCAACATTCGCTCACGGGAAATTTTTATTTGAACATTTCACTACCAGAGAGTTTCTCACCAAGGAACGGGACACACGAGGAATTCGCTACTTTAAGAGCATCACAACCTCGGCAAATCCTCTCTAGTGCACGAATAAATCGATCGACACAACGATGTGGCGACCTCGAATAACAGAAAATCGATAATTACATCTCCTTCCTGAATACGCACCTTGAGACAGCGTATTGACAATCAAGTCACGTCAATCTCCAAGCAGTTACAAACTTCTGAAGGAGTATATACAGAGACGAGAGACAAGGACGCCAGGAGTTTAACGCGAATGATCCAATGAAGAAAATGCAATGGGACGTGTCAAACTTGCAAATGATGATTCTGTATAATTACTATTTGTTTTAAATAATGACTATGATAAGGTTATAAAATAAAACAAAGAAGCGACTGAGTTACGGTTGCTTTTAAAAAAATAAATAAAATTGCAAAGTTTCTATTTTAGGCATCTTCAGACATTTTCTTCTAGTTTCACAAAGACCGAGAAAAAGTAGTAATACCTTTACGCAGACCATACACACAGTATTACACAGCCGAGTACCTCACAAGTGACTGCATGTGTTCGAGAAAAGCCACAAATCATCAAATCACGCACAGTTCCTCATCATTTCTGTGGCGTACATATTCATTCCACACGGTGGCCGCAGTACAGTCGGGAGGAATACTATCCGATTGACGCCGCCACGGCAGATGCTATCGACTACTCTTCCTTCAACTCCACCGGCATGCAATACCTCTCTTCCCTCATCGATCCAACTGTCAAAAATCTGCAATATCAAATTACACAGCGCCCACTAACCAATCGAGAAGTTCTCCAGTGCTGGGGAGCAGGCCATGGCATTGCACTAAGCCACGTGAGGCATCGCATTCAGGGTAATTCCCTTCCCACGATAAACGAATTCCCCGAGCGAGAAGTTTATGCACGATACCGCTCACTCAGGAATAATCTGTCTTTTATGAAACCTTTTGGCATTTACTCTTCTACTTGGTTGGAACTGCCTGGGAAGTAGTAAAATGATTCCCACGAAGATGTTACCTTGGAATGAATCACTAAGAACCATAAAAGATTACAAGCATCCAAACCCTCCCCAAACTACTCGAATTAAACAGTAAAACTCTGAAAACGATAATGGAGACGTGGGGCGTTTACTCGGAACCGAAATCTCAATTTTGTACATGAAACCGTTAGATGGAAACAAAAAAAAAAAGGAATTGTAGTGGAAAAATTAATCTTCTAGCCACAACCATTCGCTCACACATCAAAAATTAAAATAAGCAAAAGGTGACGCCCACCGAAGAACCTGCTTTGATATCACTGACGTCACATTCCTCCCGTCCTTGACTGCTTTTAGGGGAAGGGAAGGGAGTTGAGGGGGATTCTCGGAAGGTCTGCTCACACAGATGATGTCGCAACTGCTCCTATTGGCAGAGTCAGCTGTGTCCCCTACATTGCGGTAACGCGAAGTAGCTTCGCGGGCTCAGTGGTGATTGGACGATGTCGATGACGTCAGAGGTTGCACCACGCCCACATTTCCGAAAGAGTTAAAAACATCAGTTTTTCGCCGCATATAACTCAAGAAATAATTGAAGGATCAAAAAACGGAAAAAACGGGTCTTTTCCTTTTATAAACTCTATCAGATTCGGCAATAAAAAACATTGTAAACGACCACATTGTGCCACAGACCCTCTGAAAGGCTCATATATAACGGATTCCCTGTCTAATCTCCACATAGACGAAAACTCGAAAACAACATTATTTTTAAAACTCCAGCACACTACGGTCGATTAGATTACGAGCATACGATTACACAGACTGCCCCAAATTTAGATTAAAAATGTCGCTTTTTTGCGAACATTTCAGGAAAGTTGTCATGGAGACCAATTAGCTAGATGTATAGGCACGTAGGCAGCCTACATAATAGTATATCACACATAAACCAAGTCTTCTAACGTATAGTTATTATCTGCACCTTAGCAAGCAGGCAACAGTTGATGCCGCACGCAGTAAAATGAATGGTCAGCGAGTTTACTCAGAGGAATTTGGACATGATGAGAGGAGTCGCTTTCACTACAAGGGGTGATGTGACAGCGGACATTTAACACGCTCTTTTAGAACTTTTCAACCCACCGCCTCTTTAGGTAATATTTCTTCCGAAACATCTGGACACGAAAGGTGGTTGAGCGCTAATGGTGAGGGACGTCTGGCTCAGAGGAAATTACCGGAAGGCAGTGAAAGAATAAGGTCGACAGCCGCCGATGGGCGACAGAAAACGTACCAGAGAAGTCGAACCACTTAAGAGTCACACTCATCGTAATGTCAATGATAGATCCACACCTCTTTCTAAGCATATGTACTTTTGCTGCCTTTGTGGTTCCGCGCTTCTTTCCGCGTTAGATAGCTTGATGATAGCAGTCCCTTGACTATCCTGTCAGCATCGAATATTCGATCTGAAGACGATAAAAAAATAGCGACACAGCTGTCATCAAGCTAACCCACAGGAAACCCAGAAAAATGCATACAGCATCTAACCAAGGCCGCGAAAACCTTCGATCTAACATAATATTCTTTTATCTAAAAAGTTGACTACAAGACACGTGATCAAATTAAATACCTATGGGTTCGAATGGGGTCGTTTACCAAATTTTTATTGCCGAATATGATAAGAGTTTGTAAAATATAAAGACCCGTATTTTTCCGTTTTTTGATCCGTCAATTATTTCTCGAGTTATAAGCGGCGAAAAAATGATGTTTTAAACCAATGTTTTAAACCCTTTCGGGAGAGTGGGCGTGGCGCCACCTCTGACGTATGTCGACTTAGTCCAATCACAACTGAGCCCGCGAAGCTACTTTGCCTTATCGCAATGAGGGGGACACACAGCTGACTCTGCCAATAGGAGCAGTTGCGACAACTTGTCCTAGCAGACCTTCCAAGAACCCCCCTCCACTCCCTTACCTTCCCCTAAAAGCAGTCAAGGAGGGGAGGAAAATGACGTCAATGTTATCAAAGCAGCTTTTTCGGTGGGCCCCACCTTTAGCTTATTTTAATTTTTGATTTATGAGTGAATGATTGTTGTTAGAAGATTAATTTTTTCACCAAAATTCTTTTTTCGTTTCCATCTAACAATTTCGTGCACAAAATTGCGATTTCGGTTCCGAGTAAACGCCCCCATTATGCTAAGCATTGTTCGACTACAACTAGATCGCGGGTGAAACAACCGCGATTCACGGAAAAAGAACGGCAAAGAGAAGAGTGAATAATTTTGTGTTCTGCTAGTGTCGAAGAGAGAGAGAGATAGGAGGGGGGTCGCCCGGGGTCGGCGGCACCCGGCCGGCCGGGAGCTCGCCTCGAGCGGCAGCGGGGACACCGGCGCCAAAATCAATGACAGTTGGCTGCAGTGATTGCGGTTTGCGGCACACCGCAACCGTGGTTCGCGGGGCCACACCAAGGCGTGCCACCGAACACATTCAGAACACGGCACCCGTCTACCAGAAGATCGGCATTACATTTCTTTGCCTGCCAGTCCGTGAAAAAGATAATGGACGACCATTTGACCACCAGAGTACTCTGGTATTTGACCATTCGGTTCTGCTCGGCATCATTTCAACCTTTTGGCAAATGTCCGCCGGGGTTATGAAAATGCCATTTGAACAGCATTTGAATTTTATCTCGCTTTGAAGCAGGAACCGCGCCTCCAAATTCATTTGCCAACCGCAAAGAGAAACCGTAACGAATCAAAAGGCCAGGGACTTACCATTCAAAAATGAGGCATGGACGGTATCAGTGGCATGGAAGTCAAGGCTGGAAGCTTTTGAAATGTGGTGCTACTAGTAACGAGGAAGTCCTAAGAAGAGTAGGAGAAAATAGAAGTCTGCTGAAAACTCTAAAAAGAGGACGGAACAACCTAATCGGCCATATCTTAAAACACGAAGGCCCATTTGAAGACAATGGTTAAGAGATATTTGAAAGGGAAGAATGGAAAATGCAGGCCTCGTATAAGATAAATGGAACAAGTTGTAAAGGATGTAAAGGCCGCTTTGCACGATACAATTTTTTGTACAATTTCTTGCACAAACGCTTGTATAAACTGAACGAAATTGTATGTTTGTCTGAATGGAATTAGAACAGGTTCTATTTTCCGTTCAGTCATTCGCACAAGCGTTCACACAATTTGCCGCTTTACACGGTACAATTCCCTCATACAAGGGTTTGTACAAGAAATTGTACAAAAATTGTATCGTGTAAAGCGGCCTTAAAAGAGAAGAATTACCTTACTATGAATAAGTTGGCCGATAGAAGAATTTAGTAGTGGCTGCGTCAAAGCAATTTTAAGATTGTTGACCGAAGATGATCTCATTTCTATTAAAAGCGACCAATTTTGAACATTTTCTGCAAACCGCAAGCGCGATCATATCCGAGATGAACCCCCAGCCGAGGAGTTAATCGATTCAAACAGACAAAGGAACGCAAAACCACCGAGTGCGCGATGTTCGAGAAAAAGCTGTATCGAGCACGTAACTCCGAAATCGCGGGGGAGGGGTTGCATGGTGTGACCTCTGCATTGAGAGAGGGACTTGGGTGGTCCCGAGCAGAGGCCACAGGTGGGTGGAGGGGAGGAGGTGGCGGCGAGCATCCAGAGAAGGGGGGTGGAAGAGCATTCGAAGGAAGAATTGCCATTTGGAGATGCGACGGCACAGCCACCCTCCGAGGACTTCCGCTAAGCTACTCTAGCGCCCATCCAATCAGTGATCTCAAAAACGTGGATCGATAAATCTGAAATCCATTAATATTTTCCTCCCGATAAATGACGTGTTTCGCTGTATTATTTTCCCCGCGCTTTCCCGCGTGCCATATGAACTCGATAGGCAGCATATCAAATGAATAGGTAGGTTAAATATTGTTACTGTAGTGTATGTTGCATGTTTTAACATTACTAAGCCATGCGTACTAGGGAAATACAGATGAATACATTAAGAGAAAGCCTTCCTAACCAGTAACCACTTTATTATTAAGTAGATACTAACCATCAATTAGTTGCACGCGACTCTATTATCTAACATGTTTCTAAGAAGTAGTTGCATTGACGCTTTTAGTTGAATGTAAGTAGTGCATATTTGGTGATCTTCACCCCTTGCCACACACCCTAGCGGTGGCTCTCTAGGTATTACGTAGATGTAGATAATTTGTACGCTGCTTCCCTCATAAACAACTCTTCCCCTGATTGATTTCATTCTCTCCCTCAGGATACTCCATTACACTGTATACAACACGGTCGTCTACATTTGTAGATGATCGTGGTTTACACCATAAAATACTACACATGACACAGGAGATGTTCCAGCTTAAGGTCGCTTCGCATTCCGCCATTCCACTGATAAGTCATGCAAAATACGACTCCATTGATTCGCTTTTCTATCATCTTGATCCAATTTCTCGACACATTGGTAATTTACAACTATGATATGTAATATATAATAAATTACAATGGAACTCTGAGCCTTCCGAAAAGAATGGAATACCTAGCTTTCAACACCCAAGTCTTCCGATTCAAATCAAAGGCATGATCCCAACGTAAAGAATACCAAAATATTCATTCCATATATTCTTTTTTCTCATGCATACTTGGATCATTACGACGAAATCTCAAACCTGATACGGCCACGGAGGAGTAATTAGAAAGAATATCCACCTTTCCCCAGAGAAGAAGGCGCCGATTAAAGTTCAGTCTGTTTTATTGCATCCACTGAATTTATACACCGACATGTCTCCACTTTAACCACCGACCTTTACATATAGTGTGATAAAATACACTTGAATTTACATCTAACTTAGAAGCCTTGGAGTCAACATATCGTTTTCCTGCTTTCCCCTCCGATTACTCGTCAACAGAGGCAGCCATATTCGGGATTTCTGCAGGCAGTGAGTTCAGCTATGAAACTAGCAGTATCCCTCAACGCACGCGCCGAGTATTAATTACGCCGCCTACGGACGTTTTCAAGGCAGTCCACAACACATACACGCTTTCTCAAGGGCGTCGACACAGCCGACAGGACAGTTAACCGCGATTAAGGAGTGCAAAACGCTTGCGCTTCGATCGACGTCAGGGAACGATTGTGTGCCCGCCTGAGAATCAAGCTTTCAGAGGGGCAGAGCGAAAGGAAACACCGACCGAATGAAAATTAACCTCTCAGAATCAAACGACTTACAGAGAATGAGAGCCTTTCAAAGATAACTCCTCTTAGGATAAGGTCCCAGCCATCGTGAAATATTTAATTTCTATTTCATAGGCAATTCAAAAGTGATGATATCTACCTCGGATCTGTGCTTTTATCCCGAAAGTTCGGCATGGAAAAGTCCACTAATTGAGACGACACTTCCCGGTCTTTCCAAGAATAAAATTTCCATTAGGAGGGAGACAAAAAAGATTAAATTAATTTTAAAAAATGACACTTTGAAATCCGTAACATACCAGGTATGGTAGTTTTGAAAAGCATTAGGAATACTTTAACGGAATCCTTTTACTTTCACGAAATTGTAACTGCGTAGTAAAAGTAATAGGCTTACGACATCCTTGCATCCATGGTATACACCAGAATGGTAAGCAGAGATCCACAACCCTGGCGGAATCGTGAGACGCCACACTCGATATCCCATTCCTTTCCCTCAGAAACATCGCCATAAGCACACGTTTAACTTCTACGCACCGCAGAACTGGGAGGGCGTCGCCAGCAATAACGAACACCACTGCGCCAAAACAAAACAAATACACAAATGCGGATCGGATCATTCTTGCTGGCGAAGACTAGGTAGTAAAGAAAAAAGAGCAGTTAAAAGGTTAGGCATCTCTGGGAAATTCGCTCCGTAAAACACTAGGAACATTTTCATAACGGCTGAAAGGAAAAGTCAAAGCAAATCTAGAAAGTGAATGCCTCTTATCGCGAGTCCCAACACGAGCAAACAAACAAGGTCGACAACTCGAGCGCCGGCTACGCCTCCATTCTTCCTGTTACAATATAGCGCAATCTTCCTTTATTGTTCAACGGGGAAAAAAACGCTCATCACACCGTGTTAGTCCGGAGGAATTCCTTCCACGTGGTAATATCTACTGCTCATTTATTTCAAACGGTGAAATCTGGATGACATCCAACTTTCTTGCATTGTTAATGATTCATTTTGGAACATTAATGGACGCACTGCATGTGACAAAATAATTAAAAATCATCATCACTCAAATTTCCCGGGATTGGTTTGACACAGCTCCCCACTCAATTCTCCCAGCTTATCTTTTCATGTTTACGTATTCCTTCCCTTTCACATCTTTCATCACTTGTTCCATATTAATCTTTTCATATTTACGTATTTCTTCTCTTTCACATCCTTCATCACTTGTTCCATGCATCTCATACGAATTCCACATGTCATTAATTCCGATATTTTATAAACTACAGATACCTACTCGACATTTTATTGAACACGGCGCAATAATCAACACATCAAAGGTTCATTTTCAAAGCACGAACACTCTATGCAATAGCTAGAGCGAAGGCTTTCCCGTTTCGACCGCAGTGGAGTTGAAATCCCACTGCGGGCTTTCCATGAGCGGATTCGTCGGCCTTGCGAAGAAAACGCACTGGTACGACCGACGATAATTTGCTTTCTCGGTACACTCCCATCCCCTGCATTCCACAATTCATTTAAGACGTCACTCGAGTTTCCTAATCACTCGGAATCTACAGAATTTCCTCGCATGAAAAACAACACTCGTGTACAACACGAATCAATTGATATTTAGGCAAGCATCGAGGGACCGAGAGACGAATGCGTGAGATAGTGAGGTTTACGATTAACATTCCCCACAGATGGGCGATGGCAGGTCTTTCACTACAAGAAGGTTTCCGAAAATGAGAGATTCTCCACTAGCACACTATCTCATCAAAGGCCCTGCATGACGTGATGCGTCGAGAGACAGGTGGAGATGACATTCCAACAGAAAAGAGAGTCACTCAATCCGTATCACATTTAGTTGGCTGGAGTCATTTTTGTGTCGAACAGATTCGTGTGAAATTTTATATACGTGAGACATTAGTGATAGCTATTGGGAAAAGTACAAAAAAAAGTATTGTACCGATTTGATTTTTTTTGTAATTCGAAGCTATTTTAACACGTAACCTAATTGTACGTGAGATACATTTCGTTATAATTCAATAACACGTACAAATTTTCCTCTTAATGTAAAATAATGCGTAGAATATTATTATGTCTACTAACGAATATCAAGATCTCACACCGACTCAAAAATACAATAAAACATTTAAATTAGATGTTGTTCGAATAGCAGATCTCTCGAATACGAAGAGTAATGCATGACTCGAACACTTCGAATTTCGAGTTCCTCAAATACTATAATTACAATTGATATACTAAACGTTATTCTGCAAATTAATTTGCTGCCTGTTGAATTGAAAAGCTACAAGGTGGAATGAAAATATTTGCTTTAGGTAAAAAAGCAAATATTTTCAGCGTGGATGGTAATACAAACAACAGGCAGGACTCTGCTGTGCCAAATTTACCAGTAAGGCGATACCATGAAATGCGTTAAATGTCCCTGACTTATAAATTAGTAATGTTCACCAGAATTCCCAAAAATAAGTTTGCCTGACTTTCCAAATTAACACCGAAACAAAATCAGATTTAGAAACCAAGACGATTCTGATAAACAACAAACCTACCGATTCAGAATCGGATTAAGTATAATGAATACAAATAATTTTCCAATAAGCACTATGCTTGGATGAAGGTGGATATCTTTGTCCTAAAAGATATCTACAGGATAGTCCAACATAAAAAAACTAGAAAGTTACAAAAATCGACGTTGGATTTTTTAATGAGTTTTCTCGGCTGTCCTAGAAGTCCGAAGGCTGATTGAAAGCACCATGTCCCGTGGCGCGGATGAAATCAAGGTCACGGGGGGTCACAACAATTCCACCCTCCACTTGTCGTCTCGCAATGGCATCCAGGGAGGTCGCACTTGTGGGATGAAGCCCGCTCGAGGGTTTCACGCGGGATTCGACCCGGGACTCATGGGTCTGAGGCAAAGCACTCGAACAACACCCACTGCACGGGGGGTTGGAAAAGAGGGCGGTTGGCAGGGGATTGGCGGAGAGGAAACGGCAGGAACGCGGGAGATATTCAAGCAAGCAACCGGGGAACTTCACAACAGTTATGCTCCCTGCATGCTTAAAGTATTTCTTCCGAGAGATGCAATTCCTGGGAGGCTGCTATTTGGCACTTTTGAAACCCTGCCAGGGTGCATTTCCCTTCAGAAACGCGCGATAAGCGCGAAAAATACCAGAAAACTGGCACGAACGGCGCTTTTTCCCGCGTACCATAAGAGAACACAATAGGCAGCATAGCAAAGGTGGGTAAAAAAATGTGCGAGTAGTCTGTTGTAAATGAAGCATGTTTTAATATTACTAACCTATGCAAGATAGGGAAATGCAGATAAATATATTTAGTGAAAATCTTCTAACCAGTAATCACTTCGTTACTACGTGGACACTACCCACCTAGTTGCACGTGACCCCTATACCTAACATGTTTCCATATCGTAGTATCATTAGCTACCAACTCTTAGTTTCATGCATGCATGGTGATATTCACCCCCTGCCACTCACAGGGTACTACGTAGATGTAAACGTTTTGATAGCTTACAATTGGTGACCTTTCTGCAGAGCCACCATGAGCCAATTTCAGGCAAATTTAAACCCGCGATTTCGAGGTATAAAATCTACAAGGAGACTACGGTTATTCCCTAGAACTGGATGACCTGGAAATGCGGGGCGGAGCCGCCCCCTTTCACTCGCCCGGGGCCGACCCGCCGCAAATCCAATCAGGGGCGCGCCGACGGCTTCCCAAGAGAAAGAGGGGGTGCCACAGAGCAACGAACTGGCGCCCTCGCGCTAATTCCCTCCGAGGCTCGATTACGGCTATTAAGCAATGAGCCAGCATGACTGTCACCGCAGTAGAAGGCGTAACGAGCAGACAAGGGAAGAGCTGCAAAACGGCAGGCGGTGCGTCTCGATTAGGACTGCTATCATGACTTGATAACAGTTATTACGTGACGCTCATTCTTCATTATACATTTTAAAATATCGTCACTTACATCCTCAACTACCATTCTTTTAACACTAATCTGGTAGTGGTAACGTGGACACATAATTTCACAATTCCCCCATGAATTATACAAACTTTTACGTCAAGAATATAAACAACAAATGAGTAACGCCGCATTCGATCCATTCATTCGAAAAAGCAAGCAATCCATTTTTTGTTTTGTTTAATTTTAATTGCAACTCAGGCACGGATTGGCTATATGATGCCAAGATTAGTGAATCCGCTATTCTGCTGTTAACATTTATTCCAAGAACCGTTAGATTGATGTATGTACCTGGACCAGAAGCTACCGCCGCATTAACTCGTCCTTGTAAAATGATGGTTAACGCTTATTGTACAATATAAAACTGAGTTATGCGACTTATTCAACTAAAACCGTTGGTGTAAACTGGCAACTGAAGCCGGGAGGGGTAGGAGAGTTAGGAGGAGTTTCAAAAGAGAAAAGAGACCGGTGAACAAGCTTTGGGAATTAGGATTAGGATCAATTAGCAGGCGAACCAACAGATCTTCCAACGTAATCTACCCTTTTGGTTTACTTCAATCTACAACGTACCCAAGCAATGGACCCCCAAATCATTATTATTAGAGCTCCATAACCGAATGGAACTGGAATGGTTGACAGGGAACGCAGTTGGCGAAGATATTACCTCGGTGTCATCTCTAACTCCAACTTATATTCCAGAAATTGCGCGAGTCTCACAAAGGGAACTTCTCACCCTGCATGTCCCGTCACACGATCCATTTCCTGAGATAGACACGATTCTGTCTCCCCTCCCGCAAAGTTCTTTCTAAAGTCTAGTAAATACTTCCCTCGAGAGATTCAGCGTCAGACAAAGGCACTCTTCGATTCCTTTTGCTGCATCAAAAACACCCCACGAGCAAAGCGACAAGACGCGCGTTACTTTCATCAAATCACAGAACTGTACGCATTTAAGTTCGTCGAATAATGGACTTAATCTAGTAAAGTAAAAGAAACAGCCACAACCAAGGAGAACCCTATGCATCTAACGAGCACTAACGTTCTAAATATTATTCTAGGAGCATGCTTATCTGCCAATCCAGATTTCCGGGCGATGTAGAGAATAATTACCGCGATAGAATGCGTCGAAAATGAAATACATACTTAAAATAAGCAAATATAGAGTGAGGCCAATCACGTGGATTCGAAAGCAAGTGACACCGAAGTAGTCACGGAGTTTACTCACGCCCACTCTCACTACCTCGCTCGAAGTAAATAAATTCCCTTCTGGAAGGGAGATTCGACCGTTTCCCGACACATATTTCACACAATCGAAACAAATGCTGGCTCAAGGGCGTTTGCGATCGCTCAACAAAGTACAAAACAAGAGTAATGCGGGCGCAATCTGCTTCTCTCAGGGAGTGATATCCCACTAGGACTCCGAAAAAATATCCGAGAGTAAACTCAACAGAAATGAAAATTAAGGAAACAAAATTGAGCCCCTTGCACAAAAAAGAATATTTTAGGAGAGCTGAAAGTCATAAGGTCAAATTCCTTACTGCAAACAAAACATCCAACGAAGAAGATAATTGGTTCTCTATTGGAACCATCCATAAGCAATCCTCACAAAGTAAACTTTAATCACGTCGCATACAGATAGGCTGGACTGGGCTGGACAGAATTGAAGGGAAGTGTTGGCCGAAACCTTTTTCTAGCGGATAAATCGCGACGCGACACCAGAAATACAAACAGAAGCCGCCAGCCTCGACTTCATCAACAGTTCAACGTTGATCATTGTTTTTTAATTGCATGCCCACAGGAATCCCATGACCCAAAAAACATTCCGGCCCTCTACCAACAGCACGGACACACTTCACAAGGTACACAAAGTTTTCCCCCGAGGCCCAGTCACTCTCCCCAAAGCTGGATTGTCACAAAACTATCATGTTTCCCCACAGACTACACCGTACCCTTTGACTGATAGAACATAATATCTGTGGAAAACTAGCTCCATTTTTTGGTTGCAGCTTAATTACCGCGCAGCATATAAAAATTTGATTGAGTATTATCATGAATTCGGCAGTGAAAATCTGCTAAGCAATGGATGATATACAGTATTAATCTTTGGATGCCAACTCCAGAACTGTTCAGCGTTACTTTCGAGTCAACGAAATTAATAAAGTAAACAAGGGCGTGTCAAATGGGAAACTAACACTTAGGAGTAGATACATTTAGAGTCACATACAGGCATTCATCAAAAACTAAAATCTAAATCACTTATCCTATCAACAGACTCAGGCTTGATGTAGTGGGAGATATCCATAATTGAAAGACTTTAAGCACTTTTCCACATATTTAATAAAAACACTACGCGTTTCAAGTCACAGAGTCATCGAGAGGTGCAAGACCTTGATGACTCTGTGATTTGAAACACTTAGTATGTTTATTAAATCTAGGGAAAAGCGCTTAAAAGTTTTTCATTTATCCCTTGTCCTATCTATCTGGGGACTACGATTGTGTTCATTAGTAGGTATCCCTTGCCCTTGTCGTTTCAAACCACTACGCCTGACAGTCACGCTCGAGGCGTAAGAGGACTTGGGGTGCAGGGGGCACCATTCCGGTTCCGATCTTCCCTGAGTTCCGCACGGCCGGGCACCGCTTCCTTTTTCCTCTCCATCGATCCCACTTCAGTCAGAGGAATCGGCGCGGCAGATACTGTTCGCTCAACTCACCCCCTTGGGCCGAGAAATCTTTTTTCCTCTCGCACAGTGACCGTCGGAAGACTCGACAATTTCTAGCGGGGAACATCTACATCTACATAATACCCTGCAAGCCACCATAAAGGTGTGTGGCAGGGGGTGAATTCTCACCAAACATGCACTACATATCATTACAAGGAAAAAAAAGACATTTTGAATCTGTCAGTTCGGCAGTCAATTACTCTAATTTTGTAATTATGGTCTAGTCTACCATAGTAAGTTGGGGTTCGCAAAATATTTTTAACGTCATCACTGAAAATATTATCTTGGAATTTATTTAGGAGATTAAGTCTAAATTTCAACTTACGATCTGACAATGATTCCCATTTTAATTCATTTAATAGACTGCTTACGCTAATAAGGTTATCGTACCGTCCCTTTACAAATCTTGCCGATCTTCGCTGCACACGTTCAAGTTCACTATTTAGACCGATTTCGTAGGGATCCCATACACTGGCAGTATATTCCAAATGAGGTCTTACAAGGGAAAAGTAGCTGATTTCTCGAATATCTGAATAGCGGACCAACACTAGTCGCGGAGGATGCCGTAGATGTAGGCAGCAACTTCCAGAGAGCCGGACTGCTTCCAGTGAGGTTGCCTCGCGCCCTCTCCAAAACAAAAGGACCTAACCACAACACTTACAACCACCCTTCACATCTTGCGATAGTGTAACCATGGTATCAGTTAATAACATCGCGGGATGCCGACTCTACAAGCAGCCACAGCGGAGAACTGAATCAAATGAACGTGGAAATTCACAAAGTCCCTGATTTTTCGAACTCAATCCCAAGTTATTGATCTACGCTAATGATTGGATGGTCTCAAGCAGCCTGTAAGCTGTGATATAAAATAAACGATCCGAAGTATTACCACCACAAGCGATGCCCATTTGAGAATCAACGATAAAAATACATGCAGCAGACCTGGGATGAAAATCGAGTCACGTACTTCGAAAAAATTCGCGCGATATATTTCAATTCCATTCGATCAAGATTCACGTCGTGGCTCGACCACCGCGGCTGCCATAGCTCACCGGAGGAAGCCAAGTGACGATATGTGCAATCTCATCCATCTCACCATTAAGTGAAGTCAAAATAGGGGGCAATACACTGAGTATTGTAATAATGTGGATGAAAGATTTCTCAACATTTGTCACGACGAATGCTGTTACTCCACCGCATACTATTCGCCAAATCGACACTTGTCCGACACGAGTGACGGCCTCGAATGAGACATGAAATTCGGTGACATTCAAGGGATCGGATATAAGATAGCTTTGCGGAGGTAGGTAGGGCGAAACAAGGGAAGGGGACGACAAGCACGCAAGAATGACGATTGGGCGACGCGTTGCTCGGCACAAGGGCACTCAAAGCTGAATGGAGCTTCGATGAGATGCTATTTCGGAAAAATAAGGCGAATTTACACATGCAACTACTCACTTTGAAGTTCATTACAGTTCCTACCATCTTTGTAGCATTAGAGAACATAAAAGTTAAATTTTCACTAAATAAGATACTAACTGAGACTGCTGATACCAGACATGACGGAAGACTATGCAAATACGCAAAATAATTAAGCTAAAATTATTTACAAATTTTTGCACTGAGTGAGCGTCAAGATTGATTCTTTCTGTCCTTTTGTCAAGATTAATCCCACTGGAGACTCTGTACTTATGTATCCTCATACTTAAGAACACTTCACAATCACGTACTCAGTCCTTTAGTCAAGTTAGAGCATTGTGCAGAATAATTTAATTCCCTCGACCATACACAACTCTTCATTCCAGAAATGAAAAAAGACTAAGTTTGAGAAAAATATGGGCCATTACTAGAAACTCCGCATTCAGTTAATGTTGATGGCTAGGAGGGACCCTCAACTGGTCGGGTGCGGATCGCACGCACCCGGCCGGGAAAAGGCATTCGACTCAGACCGATCCGCGCCATCGCCGCACAACTAGGGACGGTGAGGGGATTTCACCGGTTCCGGGCTGGGAATCCACGGCTATGCACTCCAGTCATTCTTCGACAAAGCAGACTCTAATGAGAAGAACCAACACTAGACTTATGAAGTATATAGGGTTAATCTCTTAAATAAATTCAGAGATAATATTTTCGGTGATGACGTTAAAAATATTTTGCGAACCACAACCTACCATGGTAGACTGGACCATGATTACAAAATTAGAGAAATTGATTTCCGAACTGACACATTCAAAATGTCCTTTTTCCCCGTACAATTAAAAAAAAAGGAAAAAAAATGAAATGAATTTATTTCATGCTCTGGGTTTCCCCATACGATCAGTACATAAAAAAAACAATTAGGGATATGAATAACGGTAAATATGTCCAATACAAGTGAATCAATCCATAGCATCGGTAGTTGCAGGTTGGACTTGAAGGTAACCTTACTAACAGCATGTTTTTGCATGCTTACTTTGCTATTTTTATCTTTTTAAATAGTGAAGTTAGACGAATATATTAATATTAATCCTATTTTATGCATAATACGCAGCGCATGTTTGTTGAGAATTCACTCCCTGCCACACACCTTTATGGTGGCTTGCAGGGTATTATGTAGATGTAAATGTAGACCACAATGAACATACCTACGCTGTAATCCAGCGCTTGGGTTCAACTCGATCCCACATGCAACCGCAGCTAAATGTTTCGTCTTAGGGAGGGATCAATTGCATTGCACTCGCCCTTTCAGGGCCGTCGAAAGTAAATACTAAAGCGTACCAGGTTTTTCTTCAAAGTGTAATTCTGAAATCTTCCAGTCACTGCCACACACACCCCAAAGACCCCTCCCTACACCCTCGTGACCCCTGCGTCCCGCAAAAAACTGCTCCGCGACCAGGATATGCTACTCCCAATATAGACGTCATGAAGATATGACGAGATAAAAAACACAGGCTGTATACACAAACGCAGTTAAAAGATTGGTGAAATAGAAATTTAAACTGAAGTTACTTACAAGAGCATGCATTTCCCTTCCACACTGACTGACTGAGGGATAGACCATCGTCTGGAAAGCGTTGGAAGTCGTTCCAATAGGCACTGTGAACCAGATTTCAGAGCTCACGAAATTCCTAAAACTGCATTAGTTTGATGACTCGATATGCACTTCCACACAGTACATACATTGGATATAAGTAATACTAAATGACTCGCATTTCGAATTCAAATTCGCAGCGACCCTTCACCAGCGTTGATAACTGAAGGAATTGGTTAAAGAAACTGATTGAAACTATGTGCGAAAAATACAATTTTGATAGCAAGTCTTCAAGGGTCGAACGTCCATACATGATGCATGAATGCCTCGTATTCAAATGAAATATGAGTTTAGTTGGCAATAATAGCAATAGCGGACCAACCCCAGGGCAGTGTTGTGCCCAAATTACCCGTTTATCGACCCAAGATTCTATCGGAGGGCGTCCGAAGCCACAACCAACTGACCTCCCTACAACTTTGGTCTCGGCAGTGGAAGAAATATGACCAGTAGTTTATGACAATGAAGCCTCATTAGCGAAAGAACGAGTTGGTGACAGTACAATTCCCATTAGGAATAAAATTGCAAATATAAGTCTAGGCATTATCTTTAAACTCACCACACTGGAAATCATATCGTTAAACCACTGATTCCGCACTCACCTGGGAAAAGAAAAGAAAAAGAGTAAATATTAGTTTCATCGATACATATAACGTTAATGAATGGGTTCTAAATACGCATTTCTTATACATCCCTTCGCAAGTACCAATCATTTATGGATATGTTTGGGTAACTAGTTTACCGACACTGAAGTCAAAATAGCAAAACCTATATCGGTATTCATTATTCTGATATGGCAAAAAAATTAAGTTCAACATGATACACTACTTCCTAGCAGAATAACAAGCCTCATTGTAAAACAATCTCATCATATTCATCAACAGTCAACAATCTTGATATCAGTTTGACGCAGCACTCCATTCCATTCTCCTACCGGCTAACCTCTTCATGTTTATGTATTTATTCTCTTTCACATCACTTGTTCTGTGTCTCACATGAGGCCTTCCTTTGCCATTCTTCCGTTTCTTGTCCGTAAAACACTCTCAGACACAGAGAAAAAAACAAAATAATATTTATTATTACTACGTACGATTCTTTACAACCTTAAGGTGGTAGGGTATCAGAGTTCGAGGTGCACACGCAATATTTACGCACACAAAATAGGGCAGGCCATTACATAAACCACTAGTCTCCACCCGAAAATGAAACAATCCATAAAGCTATTACCTATACATTTATCAGGGGCACGCAAGTCTTTATGTTGCGTAACTGCTTTCCCCTCTGAAAGATCCACGGACACGCAAGCGGTGCGGGGAGAGAACCCAGGTCCTACCACGTACACGCTCGCGCCCATACATGCATACAAGCAGGCGGCAATGGGAGCAGCCCGAGTGGGACGCGGCAGGCCGTTCAACCCGCGGCACATCCATCCATGATTCATGCAGGGCGACCATTGAAAAGATCCTCCATGGACCGCGTGTGACCTCCAAATTGACTGTTATGAAACCTTCGCCTCCATGTGCATGGTCGAAATTGAAATTGC
Organism: Platycnemis pennipes; assembly: GCA_933228895.1. Taxonomy (NCBI): domain Eukaryota; kingdom Metazoa; phylum Arthropoda; class Insecta; order Odonata; family Platycnemididae; genus Platycnemis; species Platycnemis pennipes. The sequence goes on from OW121856.1 coordinate 18,618,154, forward strand.
AGGCGTGGAGGCAGGGAGGAGAGGGCCGCGGCGTGCGAGTGGTGCTACTAAAAAAATTGGGTGTGCTTAGGACCACACGGGAGAAGTGTACAGTTCTTTGACCGATTTATATTCCCAAATAAATCTGAATAAAAAAGGAGAATAAGGTGCAATAATTTTTTAAAATGAATATTCCATTGTGTAAATTTCATTTGTTGACAAACTAGGTTTTATCTGAAAAATAGGTATTGTACATGCGTCTGGATAATATAAACTCATTTATATCTCTTATGTTAATATATTTCTATTATAATTTTTCTAATTAACAATTCTCATCATAATTGGTTACATCTTCAATCACCATTTCCTCATTTTCAGCATTTTCTCGCATGTTATTTTTTGAAAAAAAAAAAACTTTTTGACAAGATCACAACAAAATCTGAAAGAAATTGTGAAGAATTGTTCCCAAAAAAATTCTAAAAAAAGCTCCACCACTATGAATAGATAAAGATATTGAGACCTTCGGCACGAGGGACTGAGTTTACATTCGGCATGCTAAGCGGGGCCCCGGAAAGAAGAATCTGTCGGTACGTGACGCGAGTTTGCTCTTTTTCCTCCATGCCAAAAGTGTCCAACGGGCCAAAAGTAGTTTACACTTCAAAACCAGGGCCGTCATCCACCGACATTTGCCCACACATGAATCACCGCCTTCATCAACACCCGCCTTTTTCATCCTTGTCTAAATGCACTTCTCAAACGATCCCATTACGCAACCTCAACGACTTTGCGGAGTCCTTTAACGCTGCACTCCGCATTGCTTACGCCACACCTTTCCTTCCCATCTTCCCTCCTGTAATTCCTTCTCTAGCTGACCCTATTATTTTCCACGCTCCGATCAAACAATTTCGCCCAGAACGTTCCTCAGGTACTATGTCTTATCCAACCCCCCATCAAAACGACACTGACACACGAAGTAGATGGGATTCAGGTCCAGCACTGGATGGGCAGTTGACATCGACGAAATACAATAGAGAGAGGGAGAGAAGGAAAATCGAGCTGAAGAGATAAACCAACGCACCATTCACGACAGTGATTCGAAAACAACGAGAAACATATTCGCTAATGCTTATTCCTTCTCCGATTCCATTTCGGACGTGAATCAGCTTGCAGAAGCTATGCAGACGTATCAGAGTGTATATCTCTCAAAGTATAATTTCACGATAGGTTGTAAGGAAATACAAGAAATTATAAGCAAAACCTACTATCGAAACTTAAACGCCGTGGCTTGGCACATTTCAAGATGACAGCCGATTAATTCAAAGCTCCGGAAACAGCAACCAATGACCAGAGAGACTCCTCGCAACCACCGTAAGTGACCCGGAACACAGGAGGGGCATTCACCCGCCTGGGTTTCGTAACACCGGGAACCAATGGTAACTTTCATGAGCAAGCCATCCGCCTCAGATTATTCACGAGCCTCCCTCCATGGCATGCATTCGGCGAGCCTGACCGACACACTAGTCGACAACTCCTGCATCTCGTTATTCTGAGTGATGCGAGAGGAATCCGCGCTGCCGTCGGAAGGACGGCACCACACCGGCGCGAGAGACCCTCACCTCGGATTGGATGACGAGGGCCGGGCGTCAGCACAGCACCCGACTACTGCACCCCGCTCGACCAGTGACTGAGCGACCACACCGAGCTCAGAATGTTCAAAATAGCGCCCCAAACACAACACCCGGTTAGGACTTCGCCAGGGCCCGTCTCGACCTCCATTATTCTTTCGCGAATTGTTATTACGTTACTTTTCAGTAACTGCCACCTCCGAGTCTCTGGTTAACATCGGGTTCCATTGCCGTCATAATGGCCGGATACCAGAGGGGGTAGCGCCTTCGGGCAACCACGTCCGCCACCGTCGGATAGGTACCTTGCATGCGCACGAAGCAGCCGGAGGGACCCGAGAAAGACGGCCTTCTGCACTGCACTTACAAGTGCATCCCTGCACGCTGGGATGCACTTGAGGTTGTCAACCAGTGAGCTCTTGACACACCTTACACTCATTTATTATCTTTAGTCATTTAACGCTGAAGGTAGGTCTAATTGGACATTTAATTCCTCTCACGACCACATTTCACAAGATTTTACTTTTCAGACCCTCATTCCTCCTACTTCATCATTCTATCCAAACTACCCGTTCTTCTCCTTCCTCTTCCCCGCTCACCCTAAGTTCTTCCCTCAATCAAGTCTTTCGAAACACCATTGCCCTTCATCACATTCTCCATCCACACCTTCTGCCTGCTCCTAATTTTATCTATCAACATCCTTTTCACTCCTAATTTTCGTACTTCGTCGTTCGTCCTCCTCTGGACCCACATAACCTTCTCCCCCCATAAGCCTATTTTCATTTTCTTTCCTTAAAGCCAATGCTCCCTTCGGCGAATCCAGCATTCATTCTCAAATGCACGCACTCGTTTTCGAAGGTCAAAGGTGAGGGTTGATTAAGTGAGGAGACCGAGTAATAGATTGGGATTAATTATCGAACAATTTTTGCAATCAGATATGAAATAAAATGCAATAGCGGGTGGGAATGGAGGTTTCTTTAACTATAAAAGACATACGCGAGACTGATCTTTTAGGCTGATTGAACGGGCAGCAACAGCCACGGAGTAGGCAGTTTTCTATTCGTTAGGGATAGGCCCTCCCCATCCTTTATCACCGCGTGAGGGACATTTTACGCTCTGCAATAAATTGCACAACTTGAAGCCCTCGCGGAGGTGACGCACGACGTTTTGGGAAGCAGGGGCTGCACGGAAATAACGCAAAAAGGGGGAGCACAGCGCAAATATCACACGTCAATAGGATAATGTATTATAATGACTGGCGTGTTCATGCCGGAGAGAATACATCATCGGATCAGGTCAACCGCGTTCTGCATCGCCAACGCCGAGTGGAGAAGACATCGGAGGAGGGCGATGTTATGCCGACGTTGAGCAACAGAAGGAAGGGATGCTGGGTAAGCAGGGAAGAGGATGCGAAGGCGCACGGTGGATGGAGGGGCAAAGTGTATCGCGATATTATGAAAGCTTCGGAGGGAGAGACAAGACGTAACAGTAATCGCATATCCTAACGGAAGTCAAAGAGTATCTAAATTTGTACAAAAGCGGAACCAGGTCGCTTTCGGTTAAGTTAGAAATGTTATTCATCCAATAATGACGCCATTCTGCACTCTTCACACACGGGGACACCTACCCTGCCGTTAAATCAAACGCGACACGCCTTTAATCGCGGGCGGAAGGAACACAATGGCTTGATTACCGCCATTGCGGGTTTCATAGAGCAGCAATTGCTGGTACCCTTTCACCCGTCCACAAAGCGAAGAGCAAATCCACGACTGTTCCCAAACCAAGAAAATATTTTTTTTTAATCATCATATATGATGATGCGCTATGGAGAAGAAAAGGGTGGAAGCATTCAAAATGTGGTGCTACAGAAAAATTATGAAGATAAAATGGATCGACCGAGTAAGTAACAAGGAGGTTCTAAGAACAGTAGGAGAAAAGGACTTCTTCTGAATACCTTAAGAAGATCTTAACCTGGCACATCATGAGACATGATGGCCTGATGAAGACAATCGTTGAAGGACAATCGTGGACGGGAAGAACGACAACGGAAGGCCTCGTATGACGTATATGAAAAAAGTGATGAAGGATGTGAAAGAGACGAAATACGTAAATATGAAGAGATTAGCCGATAGAAGAATTCAGCGGAGAGCTGCGTCCAACCAATCAGGTGGGCAGGAGCACAAGTGGGAACTTAATTCAGGGAACGGAGGATTTTACGTCCCATTGGGAGGGAGTGCTGCACATAAGATGCTCCTCACGCAGCACTCAATGAAAAATACCCCTGAAATTTCTCTACCTCGCCGAGATTGGAACCTGCTACTTATCCACGTTGCTAGGATGACTACCATTATGTTACCAGCAGATTGATATCATTGATCCCATCACTCAAATGTAAATTTATGCCTTAAATATAAACTAACTTCGATGGAATTTTCATACATTTCCCTGAGACTTTTGGGAAAGTTCCATTTTTTTTTAATTCCGTGAATTTCCGGATTCTTAACAAGCACCGAGCCGCCTGGTAAGACTTAGGGCTATATTTAGAATCACTGAAAATCATTTTCTCTACAACGGAAGGGGGCCAAGTGTAGTATCTAAGGGACTAAGTCTCGTTTCTACTGATTACGTCCTAAAATTCTACGAGTCAAATTGGGGAGGAGTATCAACCTGCAAATGTGGTATTACTTCGCAGCGTGACGCTGAGAACTGATTTGAGATTCTGCATATGGCTGGGCCGTATTCAGATTCTCAGCAACAATTTCACTTCCTCTGCTTACGTCATAAAATCTCCATTTCGAGTTCGAAATGGTACACAGATTCTCTTCGATGTGGTTCGAAGCGGTATACGAGCTCGTACATGGTAATACCAACTTCGCAGGGTGAATCTGCACAACAATTTGACTCGAAGTAGATATTTTAGGGCGTAAGGAGTGGAAGCAAAACTGTAGTTGAGATTCTGAATATGAATGACCCTTGGACAATATGCGGTGCATACACAACGCTGGAGTGAAAAGCGCTCGCTGAATCGCTCATAAATGAGCTCCTTTCTTCGGCCACTGCCCTTCAGCATGTGATGAACCGTCGACGAGAATGGTGACACCCGCCCACCAAAGTGACCAGCCAGGGCGAGAGCGTTTGTAAACGTCGGGAGGGAAGACATCTGCCGCCCGTGTAGTGCGCGCGCGGAATCACGGGAAGGAGGGAGTGGGACTTCTTCAAGGACGGCGCCACGCCCCCCTCACGCACGCCCCCGAGAGACGGCGATGCATCCCAATTGCAGCTGCAATGCGTCGCGACTGCCCCCGCTACAGCCCTCACTGCGACCGCCCAAGCGTCACTCCGAGAAGTAATACCACCTTAGAACCTGCACACCAATTTTACTCGTGGTAGGCATTTTAGGACGTAAGCAGCAGAAGCGAGACTTTAGTCCCTGAAGCCCGTTTCACACGATACTTGATTCAGCACAAGACCTAGTGTGCTAGCCGCTACTTGATATTGAGGACGGAATATAGTATGATTGGAACCGTCCTGGGAGGTTTCACACGATCATTGACCTTGTGCTGGCTATCAATCGGTTATAACATATGATTCCATGCCAATTAAAAAAAAAGAGAAGTTCGCACAGCGTCTGTAACGTGGCTTGATTGGTCGATGGCTACTGGGCTACTAGGTCCTACTAGAAATCTAGTACCGCATCAAGTATGAAATCCAGTAGCTCAGCGAGCATACTAGCTAGCATGCTTGCCAGCCAGTATACTGGTTCTGTTCACACGGTACTGGAAAGCTAGCATGCTAGCGAGTATACTAGACCTCGTACTGGATCAAGTATCGTGTGAAACGGACTTAAGATAGGTACTCAACTTGGCCCTTTCCCGTTCTAGAGAAAATTATTTTCAGGGACCCATTTCGGGATTCGCCGCCGGTAATGCTACCAATGAGGCACTTCGGAAGCAAATCTGATGAATTCCATCACCCTCCCACATGAAGGCTGTCAGAAACGATAGCAGGTGACGAACACTGCGAAGACGTCACGGCACTTGGGGCCAACGTCCAATGCCGCTGTCGGCCACAGGCACATGAACGAATTGAGACTCCCGAGATAACGATATTTCCCAGTCATTGACCTCAAATTCCTATTACTATTTACCTAGCAGTTCCCATTTAAAGAAGCTTACTCGACGCGGTCCAAAAACTTCTTTGACGGAAACCCGATTCCCATAAGGTATATAGTAAAAACACGAATGCGAAAATTACTCCGCTTGAAGAGTAGGGTGGAGTTAACCCCACACCCAGCTCAAGGGCATGAGAACCGTACCCAATGGCATAGGGAGCAGCGTTTCATTTGGCCTGAAAGTGTTCCCGTAGTAATCTGGACCGCAGAAAATTACGGACATACGCCGGAAATTGTACCAGGGCCATCAGTGGATGCCGAAGAAGGCCCTTCGAAGCTAGCAGAACGCCGTTACCTTCACGGTGCTTCGGAGAATTAAACCTCAGCTTAAGCCGAGGACTAAGACTAATATTTAATTAAATATTTACTGCAGGAAAATCCGAGGATTCTCTCACAATCGAGTGGAATTTGTACATAATGAAATAAAAACGAGCAATTTTCCACAACGTTAAATGTTTACTTAAGCTACTTATATAATTATTTGGTATCAAAAAAATACAATTTTTACAGTGGAAAATGGCGCATTATTATTACAGTATTAACTTCCGTCGCAGACCGAAGTTCTAGTCTCGCCCGATTAATTTTGGAGACATTATTTACGATTGATAAAGGAAAGAAGTACCATTAAGTCATCCACCATGAGACGAGATAATTAACAGAGTAACAGAATTTCTTAGGCTGTCCAATTCAAATTTATGCCTAAAATCATCGTTCGCTGATCTGATTCAACAAAACTATACATAAACATTTTCCATTGTAGTCTTCGCTAACAAAATAGCCTACGAAGCTGCAAGTACTACAGCACCTCACCCACAATCACCTCTCCGTAAAACCAAAACCTGTAAGAATCTATTCTCAAGAATGGCACTCGATACCAACACATCATTTGGCTTTGTCAGCACAAAAGCTATGCCTTTATTTGGATGCGGTTTTGAGGCGATGGAGCGGAAGTGTTGGAGACGTAACCCTGTAGAGCAGGTGCCGACACTCCTGGAAACGGCATCCAGACAACGTGAGCCAACACTGACACCGCCAAAGTCACCCGCCCTAACGCCGGGTCGTGGGTTCGAATACCGCTCCCGGTACCTTTCCTCAGAGTCCATATATCAATCTAGATTAGACGGTGAGATATACCTTAGACAGTTTGGAGCTCCTAAATAACGTAACTCTAACGATTTCAATCAGACTCGCGAGTCACTTCATCCAAACGACCGACTAGGATTTTTTGTTTGCATGACACGATGATAGTATCGTCGCTTCGAGATCAATTTCATGCCATGGAACTTCCTCCAAACAGAGATATATTTCTACTAAACATAAGACGTCGAGAAACACGAAAACTACACAAAAACAGAAATAATTCAGTCGATCATCGTAGCTAGGTCAGTAACACACCTGCATTGCTACCCTAAGTTAGTGGTTCAAATCCAGACTTGGGCATGGATGCTCAGGTTGACGCAAGATAGTGCGATTTAGCCTTATCCTCTGGATCACCTAAAATCAAAGTCGAAGGAAACGTTTCAGCCGCGACTCCCAAGGGACTCTTCCAGGTTCTCGACGGTGCACGGAAGGTCACGGGGGCGCCTTCCCCTCGCACAGAGCCTTGGCTGGGATGCAGAGGAGGGGCCGGGAGTTAGATGGGCCGCGGCGACCCACTCGACGCGAATCGACGCCCAGCGACCGCCGCCGTGACCTCCCAAAAGGGGGCCAGGCGGAGAGACTCGCGCATCACTGACCTAGGACACAGCCGCGCCATTTACGGGCGCCCTCCCAAGCAACGCGCGGCTCATAAAACACACCGACGCTCCCACCAACCACTTATTTTATTCACACGGCAGAGAGCATATACGAACAGCAGCCACCCACGCATTGATCTTTGCCAGGCCTGCGCAGGCCATCGATAAGAAGAGCGGCGCGCCGGCGGAGCGCAAGGAATCAACACAACCATTCTCTTTCCATCCACAAGGAGGGAAACGAGCGAAGAAGAGATCGCCACGAGGGCAACCAGGAGGACAGTCCACCTGAATACAGCGTGGCTAGGAGTACTAACGAATATGGTTGTCGCAGAAATCCAATGCGAAAAACCGATCTATCAAAAATTTCACAACACAGCAAGAAAACAAAGAAATAGGAAAATGACGAGTCAATCTACCAAACATGACAACACTTGAATAAACTGAGAACTAACAGAAATGATTTGTCCATGATATTTACGTGAACAGCATGCATCTACGCATTTTGGCAATTACAAAACCTCAAGGCGAGTATGTGATGAATATGGCGCAAATCGTCGAATGCGAAGTAAGAGCACGGTCTGCTCCGGTACAGGGAGTTACCCTCGCAACCGTGCCCCAAAGACACATGCGACTACTTGGCAGCACGATGACATAGTGCTCAAGTATGTACATGGAGCACTAAAAAGACGAAAATCATAGGAATACGTACATACATACAAAATATATTTAAAACGCCCAACTTACTCGATTTTCTTTGCATTAGTACAGAAGCTTCTAACACTAATAAAGCATTCAACCAAATGTTATCCGAGTAAACAAATTGAGAGCTAGAAATAAAATAAACCACATGAAATGATGATTCACAAAATTTACCACGTGCAGGATTACACACGCGTTCCATATTGCGCTAAACTCAATCGCACATATCGCCAGGAAGGTCTCAAACATCCTCTATGTCATGCTAAACCATCTCGGATATACGTACTACCAGCATGGTTCGGATTGGACCTGGTGCTTTCCGGAGCAATCATGGGCTTCCCGGGCAGCGGAGGAGATGTCCGACACAAGACGGCGCAAATCGAAAAAAGCTGGACAGAATCCCAAAATTGCTTTTTTATAAACCAACTTGGCACTTCGGCAGATACTTACAAATTATTGGTGATTTATTTATGTTACGTCATTGGTCATAGCTAGATAAAGGGGCTCAAACAACCAAATATCCAATCTTCCAGTAATGTCAGTACCGCGGTGTCATTATTGTTATAGTAGTCTGTAGCCCATGATGCAAGTTTAAGCTTAGTAACCCATGCACGCTAGGAAAATAAAGATTAATAAACGCAGGGAAATACCTTTATAATCAGCAATCCCTTCGTTGCTATGTAGCTACTAACCATCTAGTTGCATGTGACTTTATAGACTAACATGTTTCCATTAAGTACTGACTTTGCTGCTATTAGTTGCATTTAAGTAGTGCGTGTTTGGTGAATTTCACCTCCTCCCACACACCCCCGCGGTGGCTCGTAGGGTATTACTTAGATACAGATGCAGAAGTGTCCCTTTCCGCACGAATCTCTTCGCGATGGTGATTTTTCCTGTACGGTGAGAGAGGGCATGAAAGGAATGCATAACTATCCCAGCTAGTGTCTCCCTTTAAGGATGCGTCTAGTACGTTTCCGAATCGTATGCAAGGAAAAACTTGAGCCATATTATGCGTTCACCTATTCGGTACACCTATTCTCACGGTATCTTCAATGGAGTCAGTGGAGATTATGGACAGTACGGACAGCAGGAAAACGGCGATTTCGAAGCTTTAGCGTCGACGCCACTTGAAAAATATAACGGTGTCACGCCGTGACTCACTCGTGTTATTTTTAATTCCATAAAATTCCTCATGCAACGTAACCATCGACATAACCCCTATACTTTTCGGATAAAAACGAAGACACGTTATTTTGGACATTCGATCATGTTAGAGTCCCATTGATCTAACTAATGGTTGAGAATTATGATAAAGGACTTCCCCTAAATACCAATTATTTGTAAGTATCTGTGTGAAATTCCAAGGTGATATCTATAGAAAAGATATATTGGACTTTTGACTAAGTTTTTTCGATTTCCGGCACTGTGCAGCTACCCTTCTGAGAACAGGATACGTTGACAGCGAGCCCGGCCCCGTCCCGGGCGGAAGCGCGCTCGTTGTCCTTCGACTGGACAGGGAGTGTCTGGCGCGCTAAAAGGCAGCTGCGAGAACAAAACCGGCCGAATTGAAAGCAACATTACACTGGTACATTCGGGAAACCTTGGAGTGAACTCAGAATGAGTCACTTCCCCCGCTGAGGATGCTTTGGTCCTCTGACCACAGCGGTACTGAGCCTTTGCCTGGGTGACCAACCTGTAGACAGGATGACGCTCGAAGATGTTTGCCTTAGGAACGGCCTAAGTGTGAGTGCGACACTGTGCGTCGCTGATGCCTGGGGAGCGAGGAGAACCTCTGGCTTCCGAACGGCGCCAACGAGAGTGAAGTCTCGGGTGCATTTTACAATCTTCGCAAAAATATTCCCTCCTAGATTCACAAGTCAAATAACCAAGAGTCTGTGAATTGTAAACACTACATCTACATAATACCCTGCAAGCCACCACAAAGGTGTGTGGCAGGGGGTGAATTCTCACCAAACATGCACTACGTATCATCCATTTAAAAGGATTAGTATTGATATATTAGTCTAAACTGCACTATTTAAAAAGATAAAAATAGCAAACTAAGCATGCCAAAACGCTGTTAGTTTGGTTACCTTTAAGACCTTTTACCAACATGCAACTACCTATGCTATGGATTGATTCACTCGTATTGGACATATTTACCGCTGAATAAGAAGATGCAACCTATGTAAATTTTCACAGACTTTTATTTGTTGGTACAACGCGTTTCGACGCTAAGGTGTCATCTTCAAGTACTTGAAGATGACGCCTTAGCGTCGAAACATTAACAGTTTCAACATGAATTTTCACCAAGTGAAAGCCGAATCTATAGATTTCATATTTAGCGCTATTCATTTACGTAATTGTACGAGGAAAAAAGGACATTTTGAATCAGCCAGTTCGGCAATCAATTTCTCTAATTTTGTAATTATGGTTCAGTCTACCATGGTAAGTAGGGGTTCGCAAAATATTTTGTGTCACCACTAAAAATATTACCTTGGAATTTATTTAGGAGATTAAGTCTAAATTTCAACCTACGATCTGACAAGTACACGTCAACTATGCAAATATTTTAAACAGTGGTATAACAGTAACACACATTTTAAATCCCACCGGCGGACCTAATTCACGCATTATCTTTCAACGCCTTTGCTGGGTATATACATAATGGATCCAATGATTACTGAAAGGTTACTCAATTAAGGCATCATATTCCATATTCACTAACTTATTACTTAATACAGTAACTTTCTGATTTACATTTCCACGGTCTACCGGAGCATTTAACGCCATGTTCAATGAATTAAAGGGCATTCTTCCAAAAGTAGCATTGTCCACCTGCAGCCCAAGCCCATCGTTCCAGGTTATTTACCAATAATTTCCCTACCGGCGAAGAGATGGATCTTTCTTCTGCCCTCTCCCATCACTTCGAGTCACGAGGAACAAAGCGATAAAAGGAAACGGTGGTGCCGAAAACACAGAAGGGCCACTTCCTCACCCGCAGCTACCTGAAAATGGCTTGGCTCGCGCAGGGCTGACCCGAATCCAACTCACCACAGGCCACTGGCGTCGATGAAAAGGAGAGAGGAGAAAAGAGTGCGGATGGGATTCTTATTTCCGAAATCATATCGTGGAATCTAGAGAGATAGCAAGCACACTCACGCAACCAAGATTCTCGGGACTACCTACCTTCGCACTTTCGCCGACGTCTGAGATTAGAGCCGTAGATCTTCACGGTGCCTCGGTATGCTTAACCGGACTTGCATCAAAGCAACATTTCCAATTCCCTCGCCCGTATCCCATCATGGAATCATATCTGTGCCCCACATTTCCAAGCCATGTCCATGCCAATTGACTTCAGCAGTTCGAAAAGAAAGCAGCCCCAGAGCTCGCGTGCGCTCTTATGAACACTTTCTTCGGCAATTGAAAATGTCATTCACACACCAACCGTCATGACGAGTAGAATTAAGTTTCCCCTTCCTGCAATCGACGCGGTGTTTATGGGGGAACGCAACGCATTTCGAGCAATTTGCGGAGGGAAGCACGATCACTATCATTAAACGAAAGTCAAACCCACAACTGGAGTTGACTGAACTGAAATGTAGACTGGCCTACTCCTTCGTAATATCACCACCACGTATTTTGACAGAGGCCTTCCAGGCCTAAAAGTAACGGCTGTACGGAAAAACATATGCCTCTGGGAAACAATACTAAGCTCACACGTCGTGATAGCAATCAGGAAGTTCCCGTAAACTTGGTATGGGTTAAGTTTCTATTCCCTTTCCCCTGGTAGAATACTTGGGAAAGGCCCATTACGCTAAAAAAAATTCTACCATGATGAAACGGAGAAGAGGTTATCAGGACTAAGGTAAAATAAACGATACTAATGAGAACACATTCAGAGCAAAAAATGAAATTAACCAGAAAATATAAATTCGATTGGAAATAGGACCACAGAACTAAAAACGTTGTGGTGCTGGTTCTTCAGAGGCAACGACCCAGGAGCATGAAATAACTTCCCCTCAAAGTGTAATTTAAGAATGAAAAACTAGGTGTACTTACAGTCATTTCAACTTCGAAGATAATAACTTTGGCGTGCCAACCAAAGTATACGAATGCCCAAGCATAAAATTACTGACAGCTTATGGCGCCAATATAAATGTTCCCATTCCCACTCTGATGGCGGCAAGCAATAACGGAGATAACTGTATGACTCTCGGGAAACGGTAACGTAAGGTGACCTCAAAAAGGGGAACTTCCAGAAATCCACCCGCGGCCTCAAATTTTTTGCTTATTTTTACATACTATGCATAAAGAGAAACACTTTTTGTAAACCTTAGAGACCACTCGGATAGATACACCCCTGGGTTCATTACCATCGGTAATTAATGTCGCCACTTGCACATGCCAAAGAAGAAGGCACTCGCCACGAGGCACTTGCGGAGCTTCCACATGGAAATTGAATTCTGTTTCATCGCGCACCTTGTTTAAAAAGCCCTTACACGCCATCATATCGCGGGTGGCAGTGCTCTCCTGGCTTTTCCACGGCGCTACCTGCCCCTTGGGCGACAGCAGCCTTATTATAAATTCCAAAGCCAGAGCCAAATGGGAGTCGGGCCGAGGGTGGGAGGAGAAGGCGTGGACGCGGGGCGGCTTCAAGAACGATAAACCCTTCCACAACGACACACGCCGTTGCCGCGGCGACCGCAACACCCCCCAGCGGCTGGCGACGCAAACGTGAGCCACGCCCACCGACTCGCCCGCCAGCAGCGCCACGGGTGGCAAGCAGCGGCAACAGTAACATGCGCCTGGGCGGGTCATTTTAGTGATCGCGATCACGATCACCACCGACTCAGGTGACCGAGTCGCGATGGACAGCTCACGACTGAATGTAGGAACAGCTTCGATGAGCTGTTGAGAGGCCTATCATATTTTCCTCCAATAACGTGAATGTAACATTTATTACAAACTGAGAGATTCCAAGTCGATCCGTTATCCACAGTCATCGTTGAATAATGAGCTGTGAATGGTAAAGGATTTCGCATCAATGATTTCAGTCGAAATAGTTCACGAAGTGGTCCTCGCTCATTTACAGGAGGCCGGAGGAGAATCAAGTCATTCACGAGAACTGGTCTCATGATTCGGTCCTCGAGTCCGCTCCTTGAAGCAGAGAAAAAACTGTTAGGCTACGACAGCTAACTTGATTATGTAATGGGGATAGGAAACATTTACGTCATCAATTGAAATTAAATTCTAATATATAGAGAGGCACGAAGCTAGAATCACATGATACGGAGTAATGAGATCCTTATACAAAAGATATCTACTCTGTATCGACAGCCATGAGCTTTAAATCCACATGGACACTAGCTACTTATTGGACTGGAATCCAATATTAATAGTCATCCAAAGATTTGGTTTAGGAGACTTTCTACCCGATTTCTCTTCTGAGATCGCCTTATCCCTTCCTTCTCCCCGTATTTACGTATATCTATGTCTACTTCGTCCATAAATCGTCCATACTTAAATATTTTCCATTTTATATTTTCCTAAACTTTTCCAAAGTTTGGTCTGTATAATCTATCGGATCACTAACCACTGCCAATGTAAGGATGTGATTCCCAAAGCACCTTCATCTGAACAATCGAATGATCACGATTCAATGCGACACATTTGTTCACGTTAATCATATGCTTCCACGATTAAAGGCGATGGCAAGCAGCAACACCATCTCCGATAAATAAAGATTTCAGATCCATATTCTAGGAAAGAAAAAGGTCACGCGGAGTCGCCCGCCAATTCTACGACGGAGCGATCTCATTGGTCACGGAAAAGCGGGAAAATTTCGCGCGGAAAGTGCGCAGTTTTCGCGGGGGCCGACGTCGGGAGGGGACGAGTGGGTGGAGGCGTCTTCTTCCGGGTGCGGGACGAGCGAGAGAAAGAGTTTCCCCTCCCGCACCGTCCACAGGGGAGAGGAAAGGGAGACAGATGAAATCAGAGCTATTGCGCATGCGCACCATCAGCAGCAATCTCGGGTTCGGTATCCGGGCAACCAGGAGACTATACAGACTGCTTGCCACGTGACTACGCGAAACTTTAAGAGCAACTGGGAATTAATAAAACAGCTCGCACGAGAAAGACAACATGAATGGACTAATGCCGACTGACCATCGACTTCCTTAAACGCTATATTGTGTACAGAAAGTGCAGGACGATTTATACTACGGCGAGGTGATAAAACCCGATTTCACTGACAAATTATCATTTTACAACGATTTGTAAGACGATGATAAAAAGACTTTTTATGGATCCTTGAACGAAGGGGAAATTAAAGACTCAATAAAAAAATTATAGACTGCATTTTCAATACGATGCAGAGCTAATTCTGAACACCGATTCAGACGAAATACAAAAATAAAAGGAGAAGCACATTGAATCAGATAAGGTATGATGAAATCATATCATGGAACAGCAATCAAAATTTATAAAAAAATCACATGATGTACTTCTCAGGATCTCAATAAAACTTAACAACCAGGGCATTATTTGCTTTCAGGAGATTACAGGCAAGGCACGTTGACTGGAATAAGAAATAAAAAAAAGCCATAGACACATAAGACGTAGTCTTTGTGCCTTGAAATTTGACATGACATCTCTAGATGATAAAAATTAGATTAAATAGTTAAGGCATCTCGCTCCGTACAAGGTATTTTATATCCCGTATTTTCCCAAAATGTTGGGTACTCAAATGAACTGAAATAATATTTCCGACTTTGAAAATAAACTTATCACTGAACGACGACCACGCGTATATCCCAGTACGGAACTGAAGCTTTCGCCAATGACTGAACCATTGGAAGAAATCAACGAACGCCTCCTTTCTGTTATTTCAAGTTTACGGTAATGAGCATGAAATACCAATTCAACTGTGTCCCACTGATCGCCGTAGCCACTGATCACAACATGTATTTCGAATGCACTTTATGCGTTCGAATAATCGAATCTCGACGCGCCGGACGCGACACGCACGGCACAATGCGAAAACAATCGATTTAAAATGGGAATGGCACGACTCCAAAAACTAATCGCTACGTGGATCGACTAATTGATTCGAGCGCCACCTCGGCCTACCACACCCCCCTGCATCCAGTCTCCGTCCGCCGACGGTTTCCTTCGGTCCCAACTCGCCGTCAGGGGCCCGATCTCGCTGTTCCGTACACCCTCCCCCCCCGCCGCCGAATGCAGCAGCCGCGACAGGCCGGAGACGTCCCCGCGCAAAAAAGTGCCTCCTTTCCGGTTTCCCGAGAGTGCGTGCAGACGACGGCAGCAGCAACTGAATGTCAACGCTTGATCGCGGCACTCTTTCCGCGCTGAGGGATGAGAGCGAGCATAGGCCGGAGGAGGATGCGTTTAGTAAGCACGGCGGCGGGATGCTGGCGAGCGTCCGCCACGCGCTCCGGAATAGACAACTCGCAAGGCCATGGCGCGCCACCAACGAGCGGAGGCCAATCGATGCGCGCCTTTGCAGGGACAAAAAACACCACCGCTCCAGCACCGACGCTACTCGGTGCTCGTCGAGGTGTGCTCCTTTGAGGGCACTCGGAAAGCATTGCGCATGCGAGCGTCTTAAAGAATCGTGCTCTCGACTACAGACGAGCGACACAAGCTAAATTGAAAGACAAGCCTTTCGCTGCTATCATAGCAGTCTCATCCAGTAAATGCAAACCAGAATATAGTGAGCAGGAGTTTAAATTAATATAATATATTAAAATTGATTTAACAATGCGAACCGTGACCAGTGGGGAATATGCAAGAAATATGTTTCTGGAGTGACAATGATGTGCCTGATGCTAAATTTTCTCAGAAATTCAAATACAAAAGCCAAACTTCCCTATGCCAGCCACAAATATTATTAAATGCTATTAAAATGTTCCCGAAAATTGACGAAAGTCACGTGATCTGAAACGCCTCCTGACGTCACTGCACGGTATAGGATCCATGTTGCTAAGGAATCAGACGTTTATTTAAGATAAAAACGAAGAGAATATACTGTTTTGAGGTTTTTAGCTGTTTCTTTATCGAAACGATGACTGAAAAGGAATTTAAAAAAGCACAATCCCACTATTTGCCTTTGGTCGACTCCCTAATTGCGGCATCCTTCTTAAAAACAACACCGATTGGTTTGTCATAGCAGAGATTTTAGGAGTGAAAACAAACAGGGCACTATACAGGTATTTTATATATGGCAAGAAAGATTTGCCCATTACGATCCACACTACTGAAATAAAAAATCGAAATTAGATCAATACATATGTTTTCGCCAAGTATTCACTAAACAACTGACCTCCACGTACAACAGATAAACAACGCCCATAATGATACCGTGCCGTGACATCATGCGATGACGTCGTGTTTCTAGGCTGCAAAAACGTACAGTATTTAAAGAGTAACATCTTGGTAACACAACCTAATTCCTCTGCATAAGTTCCGCTAAGCACATTTTAGCGAATGAACTCCAAATTTGAAGAGTTATAAAAAACAGTGCACATTCCCCATTCCACGGGTCAAATGAAAACTGCGTAAAAACAAGAAATAATTAGACATCCGCATTGCGTATAGGGATCCCTTCGGGATGGGAGACTCTGCTCTAAAATGACCTTTTTGACCCACAATGCAATCCGAGGCCATTATATTCCTCGATGGTGTGGGGAGGGGGGATGCTGGCGCAAGGCATTGGATGGGGAGGCAAAGCGATGGAGTCGGGGCACCCGTGCATCGAGGGCACATCTTCCAGCCGAGCACCGTCGTGCACCGCAGCCATCGCCGAGTGCGCCAAGCCAGAGTAAACAACTTTCCATCGCCCCAGCCGGCAGCGCTAGCCGTTCCGAGTATAGCGTTTCATTTCGGCGCAAAAACTGGGCGCGAGTTTTCACTTCCACGAGGAAAACGAGAGCTACAGGGAAGAGAAATGTCGAGAGATGGCTGAGTAGGAAAACGGGCGACGCCCACGACGTGGCTGGATAGACTGTAGAGAGAATTATTTTCACCCATGCATTCGTCAATCGTGGGCTTTTTCACAGACTAATACGAGGAAAGGAAAGCCCATTTGCCATAGGCGAATAAAATGGCTCGGGGGCTGCGCCGAAAGGTAAAATCCTTCGTAATACACCGACCACAAATGAATACGCAAGCAAATGAATCTCTACGTAAATTGTTGCACGTTAATATATTCTAACAGCAAATTTCTTAACAAATGGCCGAATACATTAAAGTCATTAAGTTGACAAAACAATACCATACTTGCGTCAAGATAAACAGGCCCGTACGGTAAGAATACAAAATTAAAATACGTTCTAAGATGACAACTTTACATTTTCAATGCTGATAAGGAGACTGCATTATTACCCGCATAACGCAGATTTGGGGCATATACTATTGGAAGAGGAAACATCTTGCATTCCGCGTACCAATACGTTTTGCGTCGGCGGCACTTTCCATGAAGTCATTTAAATTCGTACGTGGACACAAACCTGTTTGAGACACCGTCGACTACACTCATGCGTTAGCGGAATATTAAAGGCCAAACCGTTTAAAAAACAGCAAGAGCCCAAACAGGCTACCTGGCGTTAAGCTAGTGAAATTAAGGAGTTCCTATCTACAATTAAAACATTAATCATGCAAAAGAGCGATAAATTGCTAAGGAATATCTCCACCCTATATGATGAAAGTACTGGGAAATCATAGCTAGTCATGGGGTGACTACTCTAAACAAGAACTTCACGCATCCATTCACCCACCCGCCACTCAACATTCACCTTTGTTTCCCTCTCTTTTCCACCTCTTCCTTCGCTTTCCCCTACATTTCTCCGCCCTCCTTAGAGCCCACATTTCAAAAGTTCCCAACCGACGGCATTGCATCCTCTTCCCTAAAAAAAGACAGCGGACTTGAACGGAAAGACATGATACATGCATTTGGGTCATGAGAATGATGCTAGGACGTAGAACCGTGATTGGTGCCGAAAACCAATTATTGCGGAAGCTTGACAGGGATTTTTCTCATGAACAAAACTAACAACAGCACTAAAGACATCAAGCTCTAGTGCCATTGGGCAACTATTAACCTGTTAAACTTAATAATAAATGCCCAACCTAGTTAACCCATTGTTATGATAAAAAGTTACTCCGTAACTTTATCCAGGGAATAGCGCCGGCGTCATTCAGTTATCACCGCTGTGGATTTTCGTGTAAGGATAGCACGCATATTAATTAAAGTATTCAAGTATTTCGTGACGAGCACTAGGAGTAGGACGCCATGACGAAGCTGAATATTTAACAGAGGTTTACAGCAGAAGTTAGACTTCTGCCGTAAAAATTAAATGGTTCTATCCCTTCAGCTTTTCGTTTTTCACGTTGGATCTCATTTACAGTGAAAAAAATGTTTTCTGTTTTCCAGGGTTTCTAACTGGATGCGCGAAATTCTTCTTTGTTCACCCCATACCTAGCTACGATTTTCCAGTACTTTCATCAAATAGGGTGGGGATACTCCATAGCGCCTGGCAACTTGTCGCCATTTTCTACGCTTAAGGTTTAAATTGTCGATAGTAACTCCTTAATTAGAGAAACAAGTTTAACATCGGCGCTGCACGGACACAAACCACTCCTTGGCAGCGATGAATGAACGAATCGTTGATGTTTCCCAGGATCGGGAGTGAAGGGCAGGAAAAGATGACGCGCGCTGGAAGGGCCGCTCCCAAGCGGAGAGCACACCACCTGCCCCACCCGCCAGAGAGCAGCACACACACACAAACGATCGAGTCAGCGGCGGCGGGGCCGGGCCTTGAGGAAAGGTCCTTGAGTGGGAAGGTTCAACAGCCCGATTTCGCGCGGCTCCCTTGAAGTGACAATTCCGAGGCCCCGTTCTCTCTCACTATCCCTTCGGCGCGGGTTTACCCACATTTCAATTTCAAGTATTCTCGGAAAACTGTAACTCTTTCCTACCTCGGGAGAAGCACTTTCCTCATATTTGATCACGGAATCGTACAAAACCTCCCTCGGCCCATTTTGAACTTTTGAACTGACAGAACCTATAGAACCTTTATAAACCCTTCGGTCTCCTTGTCCACATATGTGGACAACCGGTCATACGTCCCTCAGAGTGTCTTTTCCCAGTCCTGATTTTGGATTTTCCGCCTTGATAGCACCAATTTCATACACTAGAATGTCTCTTTCAGCTTTCGTTTTTCAAAAATCAATAAGGCGGCAACAAACGAAGTTTTATCTATCACTTGCCCACGTTTCATTTTTCTCTGTTCATGTACGGAATACTAATACTTCATTATTGTTCATGCGATCAATTTTTTCCATCTCTCAAATAAAAATTGTACACATACGTGGACTATAAATATTTCAACAACAATTATAGTAATAATAATTTTTCTTCAACATATAATTTCAGTCGTCCCATATGCGCTTAGAAGAGGTGAGAAAATTTTTTTCATAGGGCAGGTATTTCTCAGGACCGAAGAGGTTAAGTATCAAATAATAGCCTATGGACTGGCCTAACCTAATCACAGAGGACTGGGGGAGAGGGAGACTGCGTGTGAGTGTAAGGTCTGAGAGATGGCTGGAAGACTGTCCCTCAAATTTATCATCACCATCTTCTCTGGTCATATATTTACGAGAGAAACTATCGTAAACCTCTGAAACGCACAAATGAAACGGTGCGCGGAAAATAAGCAACTACCGAGAGACACCTATTAAGAATAAAAGATGGTATAACTAAAAAAATAATAGTTTTTCACATCCCTTCTATTCACAAAGATGTATTGTTGAGGGCGTGATAATATTAATGTAGGTATCTAGGTACACGGGGTAATTTTGTACCAAGTACGATGGATAAAAATACGCAAACGAGTTATTTATTATCTATTAAATGCGAAATGTTATTTTAAAAAGTCACCTTCACTTTTTTCACTAATCACATTATAATTCTACTAGTGAGCAGATGCAGTGTATCGCAGTGGAAGCACAATTCGTATCCATCCCAATCCTCGAACACCAAGATAATTCAAAAATCCGCCCTGAAATTTAACGTTCACTTTTTTCCGCTTTTAAATATTTCCGAATAAATAATAATTTTTCAACGACCGAAAGCAAAATGATAATGAAGAATTGGGAAAGAAAGAACATTGCGAATCTCAAATCCACTGACAAATATATTTCTGTATATACACCACTTCATAAATTTCTTACGAACTAGACCTTCACCTTATTCCGTTCAAGAAGTCTTGCCGAGTCTTCCACTGGGTCAAGGGTTTCAGGCTGGCCAACGATTCGAAATTCGACCCCTCACGGAAGATGTGTGCTCCAGGGGTTATTAGATTACGTAGCATTAGGCTCAAAGAAAAACGGAAGAGAAAAAAATAGAATATATGCCGCGAGAACCGGGCTTCCATCCAAGAGAAACCGTATTTAAACGATATTAACCCAGTGTAACTTAGTGAAAGTCGTTGTCTTAACGATAGAAGTGGTCACTAACGATGAGACTCGACTATTCGTCCGTCTCTGGGGGGAACACCACTTGCCACACACCGGTGACCTGTATGGGGGCACTGTGGACAGACGCCCGAGGTCGCCGGCGGCGGCGACGAGCAGCAGACGGCCGATGCTCAAGGGAAGGGGACCACGGCCGCGGAATGAAGAATGAGGTCTCTGCCAAACCAATCCACACGCACGCCTCTCCAAGGTCGGCACGGGCCCGCTTGGCACCCTCGGCGCAGGCAACGCGTAAGGGGGGCTTTATAGCTCGGCGGCGGCGGCGCTTACGATGGATTTCGCCGCGGAAGGAAATCGGTGGCCCTTCACAGCTCTGCGGCGCGGCATGAAAAAAGAAGATCGCAATGCGTTGCAAGGCACTGGAACTTGTCGCCTTGTGCCTCTGATCACGGTTGAATCTAACTTGTTGAGTTTCGTCTCTTATTTTTTCCTCGTGCGTAGTTCATTTTAGTTAGCAGTAGTACCTATATTTGAGTTGGGCATAGTATTAAATTTAGTATGGGAATAGTTTAGTTCATTTCAGTTTTTAAAAACCAGGACCTTCAGCAATATATTAATAATTTGCGGTGTATTACTTATAAAACTTTGAGATGGGATGCATACTGCAACGAAACATTAAACGAATATGAGATACTATTCCATGTGTGTACGCGCAATGCAATAGATACATTTTCACTAAACTCTTATTTATGGGATAGCTGTGACTTCTTTCTTCGATTATAAATTTAACACTTCATAACAACCTTTATATTCGTAATACATCTCATACGCGCTCATGAAAGTGCCCAATAGAAGACATCCAAGAATGCTGGGCAATTCGAATTAACCGGGCCTCCCTTTTCTTGCCGCTGGGATTCAGCACGGCTGAATATTTGCGGCAGCCGCTAGCCGTTGAAGCGCTAGTCAGCGACGCTCAACGGTCTGACGTCATGATTTCCAAAGGCGTGTTCTCATTGGCTGATTTCTGCCGCTGGAGCTCTGCCGCCGAGCTATAAAGGCCCCCTAAGGGAGGCAAGTTTCGATCAACTTCACTCCGCTTGACTACCGCGAAGAGAAGCTGGCGGGATGTTCGCAGCCCTGTCCTTTGTGGTTCACATATTAATCCACATTTTAATTATAACACTAGAGAAATTGATTGCCGAACTGGCAGATTCAAAATGTCCTTTTTTCCTCGTACAATTAGGGATATGAATAGCGGTAACCACGTCCAATTCGAGTGAATCAATCCATAGTATAGGTAGTTGCATGTTGGTATAATGACTTGAAGGTAACCCAACTAACAGCACGTTTTTGCATGCTTAGTTTGCTATTTTCATCTTTTAAATAGTGCAGTTTAGACTAATACATTAATACTAATCCTTTAATGCATGATATGTAGTGCATGTTTGGTGAGAATTCACCCCCTGCCACACACCTTTGTGGTGGCTTGCAGGGTATTATGTAATGTAAGAAGTGCACCCGAATCGAATACCTACAGATTTGAACCAGACAGTAACACTACAACGGTGGAAGCGGCATGATCATATTGTGTTTTATATGCAAAAAAAGAGACACCAGTTTTGACCCGTGACTTCACGATCAACAACTTCCAATGAGCCAGCAACCATATAGAGCAGAGAATCAGCTGTAGAAACTGCTACAAAGAATGCATTCGTCGACTTATCTGCATGCTTATCGCCTTACTCTTTGTGGCATAGGAACATAAGGCGATAACATCAGTATTTTGACGGAGATTCTGACCAGTTTCGGCTTGCGCAGTAGAGAGGAAACTGAACACTTGGACTGAAAGCGCTAATCTGTTTCCCATCGGAAATCACAAAATTACTGCATTAATCCGGCAACATCCTACATCTACATCCACGTAATACCCTGCGAGCCACCGCGAGGGTGTGTGGCAGAGGGTTATTTCACCAAACATGCAATTAAGAGCTACAATGCTATTACCCCATAGAAACATGTTAGATATAAGAGACACGTGCAATTAGATGGTTAGTATTAGTGTCTACGTAGTAAAGTGGTTATAAAGGCATTTTTCTAAATATATTAACCTGAAGTAACTGCTACTTATATCTGCAAAACTAAACAATTGTACATACTAAGGCGAAGTGAATATTTTTGTTCAAGATCTACACGTTTGCTTTCTCTGTTTTAAAGGATTACTCGTTTGCACTATATCTATTATTTAAAAAATGTTAATATATTTTTTGGAAATATTATTTTTAGAGTACGTGCCACAAGGCGAAGGAAACAAGTTTACCATCGTTTGCAACTTACGGAACCGATAGAGGTAAAATATATTCTGACCTCACTACAAAGAACATCAAGCCACCTAAAGTGCCCTCTCTCCGTGGCGCGGTAAGTCACCACCCGCAAATATGGAGCGGGGAAGGAAAATGAAAAGAGAAAACTGCGTTGAAAGGGGAAGCGTAGAGTAGATTCGTGTGGCGGTCATCTCATTCTAAGGAATGATCGAGGGTGAATCTCAGGAGAGGGCTAAGACGTTGCCACACACAAACCACACGGAATAATGAGAACAGATATCGATTGGGGAACGGATGGTTCCGAGGCCGCCAATTCGTTGAATTGCCATGAGAAATGAACGGGAGACGTTGCACGGAAACACTCGAATCTAGGCGAAGAAAATTAATGAGAACGTTTCCAGCGTTATCATCCTGGAAAAATATACCCTATGGCAGAACTGAAGGGTCTCGAATGAATCTGCACGAGTCTCCCATGTTATCAAGTCACCATGAATGCGTCTCGAAACGTTGAGTTCATGAAATAACTACAACGACATTTATTCAAAACGACAAAAATACGCACAAGTATAACAGTCCTCCATACAGCATACTAAATAAAAAAATACATTCGAAATAAAAAAATCCGCATTAAAGTCAGGAAAAAACGGGAGAGAAAATGTTGAATTTATTACGCGAGAGGCGAGCTTTCATCGAGGAGAAATCGAATCTAAACGGTAGCAATAAGTGAAACCTTGAGTTGGTGGTCGATGGTTCTCAATTAGCATGAGGCAAATTAACGAACGAATAACATTAAAAACATAAAAATGAATTAAATGAGACATGAGATTTCACATCTTTTCAGCCATAGGATGCTCAAAATTCAAGGCTAGGGGCTAATTTCATTTTGCCAACAAGTTTCTCATTAAATTGCTCAAGTTATTCTAAGCAAGTCACATGAAACAATTTTCGGCGCAAGGAAGCAGCTTTATCCTTCGTATTAGGACAGTAACACTCCTTATTGGGTGGAGGGTACACGCCTATACTTAAGAGTCCAGAATAAGCGGCAATAACTGGAGGATGAAATGTCCATAGGTTTGCAACCATTTGCGATATAAAAGGGAGACATGTTACTCGGAGCTTTACGTTCGTGAAAGAACGTGAACAAGATGATCCGGTAGTGGAAAAGTAGGAAAGGAATACGGTACGTTGGCTTAGTTATGCTGCGGGAATTGATGATGTATTCAGCATCAGAGAAGATAAATTTGCATGGAAAAATTTAACGAGAGACAAAATATAGAGAAAAAAAAGAGCTCAAAAATAACCCATTACGATGCTCCATCCAGAACAATAGCACCCTTAGAAGAAACGAGAGCAGATAAAACTAAGTGAAAGATAAACATTTATCGAAGGGCATAACCTAATAAAGGAACTACTGGTCACGTGCACACCTCAACGGTGTAACGCAAAGGGCAATATCTCCAAATCCGCATCAAAGCTATTCTCTGATGGAAAATGCGGAACGCGCAGTTCGAATGTTTTCTGCGTCGCGGGGGGTCACGTGGCCGATGGGATCCTCCCCTTCCCCTCACTGCCTTTTAAATGCCTAAGCGCGGAAACCACCGCCAAGCACACCTTCGACCCCAGGCTAAACGACAACAATAGATACTTAGCTCGGACTAATGCGCAACTCCACCTTACAGCCCACGACGGCAATCGAGAAGTAAGGGAATCGATAGAGTATTCACGCGGCAACCTTGAAGAAACGAAAAAATAATCTTTTTTCATTCCCTAAAATAATGAAGACATTTGCCACAGATATTTGAATAAATATCATCAATTGATAGTAGTGATTAAGTGGTTTATTCTGCTTTAGAATGGTAACATTTTCCACAATCTCACGCCTGCAAAATCATTTAATCAGATGGCATGAGTAAAAATCAATCCGCAGATATTATTAATCATCTCAAAAACCGGCATTGTAGCCATGACATTTTTATTCTCCTTGTGGCTATAAAAACATTTGAATCATTTTGCAGCAGTAATTTAAATGAGAATACAATGGCAAGCAAGATCCCATTTACAAACTTTCACGCCAAAAAGTGCAAAGAAAACTAAAAAATTCTCGATCACTGAATACTTAGCTCATTATCGTAAAAAAATATCAAACACAAATCGCATACAAACCCAAGAAAAAAATGCGGGATTCGAAATACGATTAAAACGACGATTAACGTCGATGAACAATAATTCGTAGTTACGTGAGTTACCATATAAAACAAAGACAACTAACTGCTCTTAAAAAGTACAATTACATAGGTCTTCTTATATTCTGGAATGATAGAACACGTGTGACTTAAGACAGAATCACGTGAAACATGAATATAAATGGAGATATAAGAAGCGGATATTTTACCATAGTGTCCAGAGATACGTTGAAAAATCACTGCCAATGATCCGCTAAACACTTTCCCAATAAGTCCTTGCCTGCCTCACGGGATTCGTCTACTCCCAAGTTGACCCCAAGTGCTGTCGGGCAAGAACGGCGACAGATGAACGACCTCCCCTATTTGAAGTAATGCCATCCAATACATGGCTTCTTTTCGGTGGACGCAGGCCAAATTTCTCGTTACGCCTCGGCTAAATGGAAATGCAAGCCAAGCCGGCCCAAGTGCGGGAAGACGCAGGAACTAATACTTGGGCTGCCTGTAATAAAATCGCCTTCAACCAAGAATGAGGTAAATTCAAATATTCGGCAAGCGGCAAGATATGAAGAGTAATTCGTTAGCTTTAACGTGGCCGACCGACCCGGGGAGGAGTTCATTATCCCAGAGTGAAGACGCTGAAAACAAAACACTGCCTCCCTTGGCCGTTTGCCGCCAAAAGGGCCCATCGTACCTCACTTGTTCCCTCCACTCATCAATCCCACTCCGAAAAGGTCAAACGGGGTTCACGACCGGAAATTACGAAGCCTTGAGCGACGAAAAAGGCGCTGAGGGCGTGAGGGGAAAAACAGGGTTGCGACAAAAGATGAGATGGGAACGTATCGATGCGAAAACATCGAATCGCGCCGTTTGCCAATCGCATCCGTTATCGCAGATTACAGAGCGGGGGCTATGAAGACTTGTTATGGAGCGTTTGACGAGGTGGACACCTTGATGATTACATACACCACTGGCAAATATAAACTAATGCCATTACCGATCAATAATAGTATTGAAGCGAATAAGCAATTAAATACAAATGGGATTCAGCATGTGTACGTGAGGTGCTACATCAAAAATAATCCCTCTGCGCTCACGCTGAAATCCTGCTGAAAAGTAATACCACCTTTGCAGGTAGAATCTGTGCACCAATATATCTCAAAGTCGAGATTATAGGAGGTAAGCAGTGGAGCAGGACATTTTTGGAGATTCTGAATATGGCTGAACATACTCAGAATATCAACTACAGTCTCACTTATGCTGCTTGCACAGGAAAATTTCTATTACGAGATCACAAGAGTATACAGATCCATCTCGATATGGTTTGAAGTGGTATTCTGCGTGTCGCTAAGAAGTAATACCAACTATGCAGAATGAAACTGCACACCAATTTGACTCAAAGTATAGATTTTCGGACGTAAGTAATGCAAGCAACACTGTCGTAGAGATTCTGAGTATGGCCTAAGTGTGTGCACACAACACTCCACCATTGCTTGCTACCCTGAATTCAAGCCCAAACCAGTGCCAAGGATCGGGAGGTGACGACACTCTCGCCGGGCGGGGAGCGATGAATCGGATATCGGCCTCGAGGGGAGCGAGGGAGGAGTAGTCTTCTAATGAAAAAGAGAATGGGCCCAAATCAGGGACGACGAGGCCTTGTGGGGGGGAGGGAACGCTTGACGGCCCGTGTGGCGGCCCGAAATGAAAGCGAGCAAATTAAAACGCCGGCCTCGGCGTCCATCCCGACGCGCTTCAGATTAGGGAGAAGGCGCACGCGGTTGCTGCCCTGATGCGTTGAACACACACTGCACTGGTCGCGGTCACCGAGTGTCCTCAGTCCACGCTGCAGCGGAGGTCACTTGCGACTCAAGGGTTAGCGCGGGATCTCCACAGATGAGCGCCCCAATGAAATTCACGGAAAACCTTTCAAACGTGACCGTGGGTCGCGGAATAAAATATGTTGTAGCTTAAGTTCTCTCCCCAGGCAGTTCGATATGCGTTCGCCGCACATTTCTTCAGCCAGATAAGAACATAAGTTACTAGCTAACATTCCAGCGGCAATGGGGGCGTTTACTCGGAACCGTAATCGCAATTTTGTACACGAAATTGTTAGATGGAAACGAAAAATGAATTTTAGTGAAAAAATTAATCTTCTAACCACAATCATTCGCTCATAAATCAAAAATTAAAATAAGTAAAAGGTGACGCCCACCGAAAAAGCTGCTTTGATATCATTTACTTCATCCACCTCCCGTCCTTGACTGCTTTTAGGGGAAAGGAAGGGAGTGGAGGGAGGTTCTCGGAAGGTCTGCTCGCACAGCTGCTGTTGCAACTGCTCCTATTGGCAGAGTCAGCTGTGTCCCCCCCATTGCGATAAGGCGAAGTAGCTTCGCGGGCTCAGTTGTGATTGGACGAAGTCGATATACGTCAGAGGTTGCACCATGCCCACTTTTCCGAAAGGGTTAAAAACATCAGTTTTTCGCCACTTATAACTCGAGAAATAATTGACATCAAAAAACGGAAAAATACGGGTCTTTTTATTTTACAAACTCGATCAGATTCGGCAATAAAATATGGTAAACGACCCCATTGCTCAGCTACCTCCGTAAAACAAAATCATACTAATTATTTCGAAACAATATATTCTACTTCAACAAACTTTGGCTCGCCAAAAACAATAATTAGGGCCAAGCTCAGCGCTCCTACATTTGCACCCAATTCAAAACTAATATTAATCTATAGTTCCCCAGCATGTGAACTTGACAAAGCTAAGTGATAAGCACGAGTCACATTCCGTGGAAGAAATAATCTCTCAAGAGGGAATCACATGTCCGCTTAGTGAATTAAACTAAATCCACCCTTTCTCCACAGTTTTCCATCCCGTTTTGATAGAGTATTCCCACTCTGCATCTCATTTTCCGAACGGCTCCTCCGACACGCCATTTCTCCCCAGATGGGCACATTTCACACCCCTCTTCACGCTGCCTACTATGCAATCTACCTTCAATAACACTCTCCAGTAACACAGTGGCCCATTAACTTCGCCCTTCATGCACCCAATCAACCTCTTTAATTTCCGCCACCGATCTTCTTCCCTCCCCCAACATCCACGTCACATTCTCTCTCACGGAACAAGGAGAAGGGTACTCTGAAAACACCATCAACGATCACCCAAAGCGCTGGAAAATAGTATGTATTTCGATAATAATGAAAAAAAAGGAAATAAAACGTATTAGCAGAGAACTAATCGAGCCCTACGATTCCCGATACTTTTTTTCTGAAAATTTACCTTCTCGCTTTTCATTAATTAATATTCCATAACCTCAAATACAAAGGAGAGAATAAGTACGGTGCAACTAGGCTAATCTGATTAACTATCTTTCCGCAGAGCAGAGGTTTACAAAGCATGGGTGTTAGCTTCCGTCCACAGGAGAACACCGAAGGCGGAATGGGAGGTCTTTCGAGGAGTTGAAAGCCAACCAGATGAAGTCCAGTTCTTCGTCTTCGCCATTTGGCGCGAATTTTGATCCAGGATTAGATACGAAGTGCGTTCTGGGAACCCGCACGAGCTCCGGGACCATTGGATCAGAAATATTCCACCGTCAATAGATGTCTGAAACAAACTGGGCCTCCACGAGGAGAGGACGAGGCGGCGGCGATTCCTGTGACTCTCTCAGACGTCTCTGGGACGATTTCCTCGGACAAGCAACAAGTGAAGCGTATGAGAAAACAATCACTCAGGGTAGGATTATACAGCATTGGTGAAAAAGAGAGAGGGCCACTTCTGATGAAAGGAAACAAGGAAATCAGACCAACAAATGATCCGCCCTAAATCTCATCGCGTGGAAAGGAGCAATAGATGGAAACTCATTCGACTTTGACCAGTCACAGACTTCTCTGCTTCCCTAACACAAGAGTGAACACTTTTTTTAATTCTAATTTTTTTGTAAATTATTCTATAGTCATTTGGATACATTGCAGTCGAAAGGGGATTTATCAGGCACAGAATTGAACCACAATTCTCCTTGGCCCGACCGCACGTCGAGATTCGCAACAACCAATCGGGTGCGGGAGATGAGACGGCGGGAGATGAGACGGCGTGAGACGTGGCGGGTTCGTGCCAGAGTGCGGCCCGGGGAACGCCATGCGTCAAGTGGCAGATCGAGGCCAGTATAAGGAAGGGGAGGGGCCGAAGGGCTACAACGGCCTCTCCCGAGGAGACACGGAATTAGATCACTCACCGCTCCGAGGGGGGGATTCCACCACGACGCGCAAAACACGCACGTCGAGCTGCCGCCCGCAATACTGCACACTCCCGACACAACACCCACCACTCAAATGCACGAACAGCACACCTAAATTTGCGACATAGGGTCACTTTCAGTATCCTAGTCCGGGCTTTAAATACCATAGATACCAACAATCTAGTTGCATGAGACACTATTGTTGCTTGTTTGCATGTTAGTAGTGCATGCTTGGTGATCTTCACCCCCTGCCACACACCCTCGCGGTGGCTTGCAGGGTATCGTATAGATGTAGATGTACAGGGAGTCGAAAAACCTATGCAGAACTCGATCACGCTCACCTAAAACAATCACTAACCCTAGAGGCTTCTAATTACTTGCTGCTTGCTTAGCTTCAAAATGCTTTCCAATTATTTTATTTAAACATATTGAAAGACAAATGAAGAAGTCCTAAGAAGAGGGGGAGAAAAAATAAAGTCTGCTGAAAACTATTAAAAGAAGACGGGACAACTTAATCGGCCACATCTTAAGACATAATGGCCTGATGAAGACAATCGTCGAAGGAAAAGAACGGGAAGAATGGAAAAGGCAGGCCTCGTGTGAGTGACATAGAACAGGTCGTAAAGGACGTGAAAGAGAGGAACTACGTTAATATGAATAATATAAAGAATTGGCTGATGGAAGAATCGAGTGGAGGGCTGTGTCAAACCAATCCTACAATTGTTGACCCTTGATGATGGTGATGATGATATTGAATAAATTGTAAAACGATAACCTAGTGACGGATGTCATATGACATGAGTAATAAGAAATAAAATCGTGGTCTGCCGTTTAACAGATTGGTCCGAAAGAGTGGACTATGACCTGACTGCCACGGTGTTTCGAGCACTGCGGCGAACCAATGAAAAATAATCGTCCTAAAATAGAGAGCATACGCGTTTTGTGGAAATTTATAAGATGATCTCACCAGTTTTTGCTTTAAATGTATCAGGCTGTATTAATTCCCGTATCAGGCTTATTTCACCCTAATAACAGTTGTTTTCTGGAGAGCATTGACACTGATAAAGACAAAAAGGAAAAAAATTAAACATGCATAATTGCTGAAAACAGCAACATATCGCCAAATTCAGGATCAGGCAGGCAGAAAAATTACATACGTACCTGAAGAAATTCCTCTCGGGTTCTCCATCGGGTTAGTTAGTCCATGGCCGACGTTTCGCTGCTCGACTCGTGCACCGAAACGTCGGCCATAAACCAACTAACCCAGTGGACAACCCTAGAGGAATTTCTTCAATCAATTCGCCGGGAAAGCATACGCTCTTATTGCATACGTACCTACCTATCACACGTTTGGTCATGAAATATTTCTTGGGTGCGGGGGTAAGATATTCCGTTGTTTTAAAAGCCATCATGACCTTTCAAATTGTGTCATAAAGAAGACTTCTAGCATCTTAAAATTCATCATGTTGGCGTCAATACTTGATGTGAACCCAAATTATTTATAGCATTTCTGCAACCCATAGTAACGAAGTAATGACAACAAAATAGGGGAGCCCATCGACTCTATATGTATTTAAATTTCTTGATTCGGGCGGTAAGAACTTCACAAAATAAATACATTAAAAATTGCCAAAAATGTTATAACTTTAATCCGTTATTTGTACTAGATGTGGTTGTATTCAATAAGTAATTGACAAATCAGTACGATATCTAAATTCGAGCAACTTACAGTACTCCAGCGGGAGTTAACCAGGGGAGAGAAGTGGAGAGATTGCCTGGAAGGGCTTTGCGTTGCTCGCCACCCCTCGGAAATAGATCCCCCTCTGCATCTGGTGACGACAGACGACCGGGGGCAGTCATGAATGGCGACCGCTTCGGCGCAAAAAACAACTCTAATATTCGAGGGACGACGTCGAACAGAACCTTCGCTCCAAAAATAACACTCCGCATTTTCACGCGTCCTTAAAATCGCAATGAATATATGACACGGCCGCAGCGGCCATTGGCGAACTTGCAATATTGGCAAGAGAAACTTTTAAAAACACTCCCCTGTTTGAAGCTAGCAATTGACATCACGGAGACAGCACCTGAAAACCACTCTTATGCTTTTGAATTGTAAAGTAATAATTAGATTAAGGTAAACGACAAGCAGGACAAGTACACCTGCAGGGCTATTAAGTTTCTTTCCACGAACAGAATTCTGCGAAAACAACCAATCGGCCAATATTTTAATACTAATTTGTAAGTATTACTACACATATTTTTGTAATATTTAAGGATTTTTACATACCAATGATAATTGATTATGGACACATGCAACAAATGAACTACCTTCACTTCCTTACGCACGGCGAATGGCAAGAACTGCCTTATTATTAAAGTAATTATTCTTATAATTAAAACTGACGTACCCACTTGTAATAAAAATTCACAGTTCATAGAGAAGAGCACTACATAACGAAAGATTCATGAGAGGATTTTAGTAAAGACATTTCAAGTTTCAAATAATTGAGAAACATCACAACTTGGAGGGCCAGTTATCCCAGGAAAATACAAATTGCTGGCTACTTAGCCCTCGTTGCGCGTTTAGCCACACAAACAACGTCCTTACGTTATCAAGGTATTCTAAACATAGAACTCAAAAAAAGCTCGTCAACGGCAGACTCCTACTCACTGCTCGTTGTTCAGAACATGACAGTAACTCGCGTCAATTTCCGTTCACGCAGATTTAATTAAGGTAAACAACGAATCCTCAGAGTTTCCATCGAGAACAGAATACGGTGATATTCCATAAAAAAATCGCCGATACGATTCGCTTTCACGGGTCTCCTTATCTCTCTGTACTGCGGGGAAAATATTGCGAAACAATAACAGCAGCTTGGAGGCACAGTGATAAGCAAGACTGGCATACATCGCATAAGAATGGGAAATGTAATGGAATCAGAAAGCGGGCTAAGTAGCTGGGAATTTGATTTTCATTGGATAACAGGCCCTTCAAGCTGTGAAGTTCCTCGATTTTTTTAAACTTGAATTTTCCTTATTAAACTGACGACGAAGAGAACTCGAAAAACAAAACAGCGTACATGAAGCCAAATTTCTTGAACGATATACAAACGAAATACATCCACGGCTGTGGGAATAAGTACTTAGGAGTCGACTTCACTTCAAACCTTTCATGGGGCGTTCACGTTTTAAGAATACACTGCTGGCCAACTTGGCTTCATACACATTCGATGGGCAAATACAGTGTTAATGACTGGGGAAGAAGGTCATCCATACGTTGGTTCGCACAAAGAATATGCACTAAGTACTTGAACCTATTGAATTTGGAACTGATAAAGTTATTTTGTCTAGCACAAAGAATTGTGATCAAATTTGAAAAAAATACCGGTAACACTAGAAGTTTGCGGTTTTCCGAAAAAAAATGAATAAGAGCGTTCTTTCAATCAAAAATGAAAGAAAGACAGAGACCTTTAGAAACGACAATGGAACAGAGCTTGCTTCAGAAACAGATGATTTTATTGAACAACTACTTTTACTAGTGGAGACAGCTCGCGAGGAATACGACGGCACAGATGTAATTCACAAGTCAAGAAATGAAAATGTAATGTGTACTATTCGCTCACTTTCTTCGGAGAAAGCTTACATGACGAGATGATAAAGTTGGCAACATTGTTCTCAACAAAATGCTACGAGCATGGTTTAACTTGAAGACCGAGGCTTGCGCGATATTTCGGAATAGTAGAGAGATTCAGGTTACAGAAGCACGTTATGTGTTTCCCACCAAGCCAAACTTTCCAATAGTGCAAAAATATTAATCTGTAAACGATCACGCAACATTAATACTACAATGGTGGACATCAAAACCACATGGTCAAACGACGAACTTGATCTCACAAACATCAGGTCTCCCTGACGAAGAATATTTTCTCACTTCTGCATCCTACGCACTGATTTCCCCCGAGGGAACAGACGCCACAGAGAGAGAGACGAGAATTTCTTTCACCCGGTGGTGTCCTTGAGCGAGATAAGGGCCAACATACTAACAAGCACACGCGCTTTTGAGCTGATTTGGAAATAAAGGGCAGATTTTTTAAAAACGTGACCGAACATTTCGGAGCCTAAATGCGCCCTCAGGAGCCAGACTAGGAAGTGTCGTAGGCCCAGCGAGGAAATTGCGACTCGGAATGCAGAGGCACGTGACCTTGCTTAAAATACACTCCACATCGGGGAATTAGGTCGAGACCCGAGAACTCTGAACAGCCCGCATAAAATATTGGAATAGCTAATGCATACTGAATCACCATCGACTCCACCGGGATTGATCGCTAATTTGGGATCGATTGTTTTTCCATACCGCAAGGCCACGGCGCATGCATGAAGAACAATGCTGTAACTCCGAGTAACAACCTTGATGGAGACGTTTAAAACGCTCGGCTCGACGTCTTAGCACATAATGGACACTAAAACAGGCGACGGAAAGAGGATTATGAACAACTTTAACGTCAGAGAACTGGATGCGAACGCTAAGAGGGACTTTCCCATAGAATAAGCATTTATTCCTAAAGGAGATGGCTATTCGAAAGAGATCAATTCACAGCATTTCAGGGTGACTAAAGAAAATTGAGCAATATTACAGCTACTCTAAAGATATTGGTTAGGATGGAGAAATAGGAGTGCCGAGAGATTCTAGCCCTGGGACGCAACTGTTCCAGACGAACTCGGGCACTCGAATATCTCGATTCCTAGCTCGTCAGTAAATACTCATAGCTTATATTTTTACGGATGAAATTGGATTGAAAATATTAGTCCGGATTTTAAAAAAGGGCGATAGAGATGTGATGTATGTTATTTATGATTACTATCCCTCAGGAACAGATAAGAGAGAAGAAAAATGACGCTCATTGAATATCGTAGCTTTGAGGTGATTAAACCTCAACACTAAAGGTCAGAGAAATACATTGCGTAATGTCCTCGTCTGGAGATGAGCCCGTGGCCCCAACACGGAATGCAAGGCCGTCACAACTGTTTCGCAGCCGTTTGAAGTGGCCTGGGTCCAGGGCATTCGTCACGGCAATCCATAAATAGATTCTACGGATCAAACCCATCTTTCCATGTATTTTTCCGACCCTAGTATGTATGGAGTAACATCAAGGAAGCTTGAAGATCGTTGCAGTGGGAGTATTGCGCCGAGGGAAAAGAGCGGGAACTGAAATGTATGAAAAGTAATCGTAGGAAAACTAAAAAAAAACGCCTGAATAAATCCATATTGATGACCACGAGAGAATTGATTTTCCAGTCTTGTCCTTAATTAACACAAATGCGGTGACTCAAAAGCTATATGTTTACAGTTGCGTCATTATTAACAACTAGAAAGATAATTCTACATTGTCTCAGCTCTGGTTAATGACATTTGAAATTATATTTTATTCTAAAACTCCCTATGAAACTCCCGATGAAAATGAGAAATCGAAAGATTCCATCGTTTAATCGCGATATGCTGGGAATCAATATCCCACACAACTGCGCACTACCATCGTGCTAATCATAACATGGAGATCTGGTGTCGAGTTCAAAGGCTCTCATTGCAAACTGCGCACGCTAGAATTGACTAACGGCCAAGTACCATTGCGACTGCTAACCGATTAGCGTACTACTCAAATAATTGGCTATTGGATCAACATCGCCAATTATATGTAAATATGCATATAGAGATAATTAACAATATGAAATAATCAAAAAGCAAAGTTGACATCTAAATGCCACGAAGCCGCATTGCAAATTATCAAGGTCGAAAGAGTTGGATGAGCTCTCGAAATAACTCCGGATCACCAGCTTGCTGTACCAATGTTTGCAGCTTCCAAGTCGGAATAAAATCCACAACGCGGTCGCATTCTCTAAATGACTCGCACCGCCCAAAACTCGCGCATAAGTGGTGGAGTCACCACTATGATATCGCCTTCGCTTTGTATGTACATGAATCAACCTTGAATAAAACGATATGCATACACATTTGATATGAGGTAGGAAGAATCTATTCGTGGCCATTCGCTTAAAAATGCACTCCGAATGTAGAAAGTTAATTTTTCAGATCACAAAAACTAAACCTTAATTCTACAGATCAGCTTTACGAAAATTATTAACAGTGATATGCATATCACGAGCTCTTCTTTATACATAAATTAAAATAAGGTGCGAGGGATTTACATAAGAGTTTACCCCTCATTGAAAATCCATTCTTGCAGTCAACCTGACAAATGTTAAATATATACACTTAGAAAACAAATACACTTTTCATAATTATTTGGCATGAGTTCGTAACAATGCTAGAGGCCTTCACGGCACACGCAGCCCGGTCACAATGGGATGTATCCCTCACCAAGGAAGTTAATGAAATTCAAAACCCAGTTTCAAAAGCAACTTTCCTGCAGCCATATTCTTTCAATCGCCATCATGGACAAGAAACGCGGCATGGATAATCATAACTTTAAAAAATCCCACTGGAGCACAAAGAGGGTCGGGCAAGGAAGAGATCGGGCTAAATATTCCTTAGAATAGTGACAACTTTAACTGCTGCGCGATATTTATATTTTCACCGTCGTGTTTGCTTACGCGTCACTTCCACTGCACGCGAGACATTTCACGGTCCCCCGAATATACAATCATTTTGCGTTCATGACATTTTCTATTCCATTTTTAGGGCCATTTAAGTCAACGACCGCCCTAATCATAGCATGATTTGGAATAATTTCATAGCCACAACTCAAAACCCTTAAAGATAATTAAATACGTGCTCGTCATTTATCTTGGATCACTCTACTTGCACAATGTCGAACGGCAGCATCTAGAACTTTACAGCGCCCAACTTTTTCAAAGATAAAGAGCAATAAAACATCAAGAAGTCGATAAAGTATCAGTTAATAAAGAAGTGAGTGCCATTTGAATTTCAAATCCAGAACTGCAATAAATAATCCAGCTTATACAAGTCTTCACAAGCGATGAAATCACCCTGAAACTCGAGGCACGAGGGTAGGGCTGTCTTTTCCACATCACGCACTGTTTGGATCGAATTATTAAGGCGGCATGTTGATGAGAACGATTCACCTCAAACGAACACGTCCGGTAGTGAATGAAAATGCTCAGGGTGAGTGGCCGAAGAATATAGCCCATAAAACGCACTGAAAGGGACGAATGAAGTTTTTTTGACGGGTAGAAATTTAAATTGGGAGGGGATAACTCGCGTGAGCAATTAGCGAAATAAGTGTCAGACAAGATTAAGAATAAAAACAAGACAAGAGCAACTGGTCAAAATTTGGTCATGTTGAGCACGTGAATTTAATTTTGAATAGATGAATCTAATTAGAGACATTCGACTTATATGGGCGTTCAAAGAAATGAATCAGTCTACAGCTTACGCTACGGAATTAATGCATAATAAGTTAAACTTCTAATGCTCGCAGATGTCTGAATGCGTATTCATTTTCGTTGACTTTGGCATCTCCTCGATTTGGTCATTGAAAAGTAACGAAAACTAGCATTTACAAGGCAAATGTTGTGATTAATATGCTTTCTTAACTCGTACAGTAGTCTTCAATCGAATAATTAAAAAATAGATTGCCATGTACTAGCATTTAGATTTCAATAAGGATCTTTTGTTAATTAACTTTGCAATTCACCTGGAGTAACACTCCATAAATCCTCTCTCAACTTCAGATTAAATTTATTGGATCGAATCACACTTTCCAAGTGTACAAGATCTATTTCAGCCCGCTCAAAAACTGAGGACGTAACGAGACAAGTATTAAAAAAAATATATAACATTAAGTTTTAGAAATTATCGCGCATTTATCAATGCACTCCCAATCTGACCTACCTGATGAGATGAGTCGTGATCTACAATCCAGGGCACGCCACAATCAGATTCTCTCCGATGATCCTCAAGACAAACACAAACGTGTTTATCCTAAAGGGTGATTCAAAACATGGAGCGCATGAACAGGAAACTTGATTGTCATCAGCAATTGTTCAGAGGTATGTTTTCGGAAGAGGACTTTAGTGGTTATTCCCAGCCTCCGTTGCTTACAGCAGAACATTTGAATACAGCGAAACTGATACTAATAGCGAGACCAGAAGGCATTACAAACATTTCATTCGGGTAGATTTTATAATAAATCCAACTCAAACAACTGGACAGCAGATATTTTTGAAGGAATTTCTTCGAGTGAGCACAAAGTCCTGGAGCAGGGAGAGCAATTACCTTCACCTTGAATCCAAGAATGGTGAGATTTCAGGTCTCGACGCTCGAAAATGGCCAACACGACTTGGAACACGTCCAACTCACCTTAACATAAAAGGTAGAATTAGGGAAGTTTCCGCACGTTCATTGCCAGCGAATTAAATCCCGCAAGCGAAATATGATGAGATCAATTAAAAGAAACGGGGAGAGAGGAGTAATCGAAGACTCGTGATTAGTCACAAAAATTGGGGATTTTGGTCGCAAAAAACTTAAGAAAAAAGCATCGGAGAGAACAGCTGATATGATAAAACTGCGAATGCCCCAATGATGATTAGATGGTTATACAAGCAACGACGCCAATAAATTAAACCAGTTTGCGTTCTCTCCAAAGGGAAACGCTCTTGGTGGAATGGCTAACCGTACGACTGAAGCGAAAGTAATCAAGTTGGCAATCGGAGGACTTTCAAGACTCTGGCTCAGTGCACTGTAAACTATTTTGTTTACTACTTGCTACGAGTACTTAATAGGCATGGATACAACTGTAACTTTATTTCCGCAAATATCTTGAGATATCTAAATACTCAAGTCAAATAAACAATGCTTTTCAAATACTCACTTCGCCCCTCAAGCCTTAATTTTTTTCTCCATCTAAACAGCGTGATTTTAGCACAATTATAGCCTCAATAACGACCGTACTGCAATCAAACTACCAGCCGCTCAAAGCCTGGGCTTGCAGATTGCGTCCGGGATGGCCGACGCCATATACGAGTATAACTAACAAAATAAAGCTAGTTGAACATATCTTACACGGTGACGCTTCATAATTTTCGCAAAAGGAGAACGCCAAATGGACAAACGCAAAACGCCAAATACAGAGTCGTCTAGTCTTAATTTAGCTATAAAGTAAAATACTCTTCCCTCCGATATGCTGCAATTCAATGCATGGTGTCCATTACTTTCACATCACATACCAAATATACCTTCACTTTTCATCATCCAGAAACAATACAAGGACTTTATAGTCTCCCATTGTCGAGGCATAAAATACCCTATTAACTGCCTGGGACGACGATAGGACAAAGTGAGCATTACTCTCAGGAAAAAAAGAACATCACCAAGAAGAGTGAATAGACGAATTAACACCGAACCTCAATGTATGTACCTATAGAAAGCAAAGAGAAATTGCACAAAGGTTGCTCATCCCAAGTTCAAATCCATGATGTACGCACCATTTACCACTAAACACAATGTCTCCGAAAAACCTTTATGAGTGATTTATTCCTTAAGATTAAGAGCCATTCCTCATTGACACAATCATCATTAATCGCCGAGCGGCGAGATTGCATCGCCTTTAATCGGAATGACAACCAATGGCCGTAACGATGAGAGAAATTAGTCAAATGGCAATTTGAGGAGGAGAATTTAAATACTGACGTGGTTTATTCGGGACATTAAAACACACGTCAAAATACTCACGGCAGGACAGCAAAATGATAAAATGGCCACAAGCCCATACTAGCAAGAACAAACTTCCAAAGCTAAGCATAGAGCTGAGCAACATTAAAAAGAATGTTAAATAGAGACCGCCCGAGAAAACAAAGCACTAGTGACACCCTGCTACCGCATCGGAGCTGATACCCGTTATCAAGAACACTAAAACACTTTCAACTTCCGGTCGGCAAATTACACCGCCTCCTACGATGTTCCTCAACGAGGTAAGGATATCATACATTTTTGCAAAACAGCTCGAAAACTTGGGAAGATAAGGTTTTTGACAAAACCTTGGTTATGGGAAAAAGCTTTGGTCAGGTGTTAGAGCAACATATTAAGGACTTTCAACTATACTAGCGAAATCATTTGGATAAAAATATTCGAAATACGGCGAAGTTGGGAGAGAAGATGGATTGGATACTCCGGCAATGGGGTTCGTTACCATATTTTTTTATTGCTGGATCTGATAAGAGTTTGTAAAATAAAAAGACACGTATTTTTCCGTTGTTTGATCCGTCAATTATTTCTCGAGTTATAAGCGGCGAAAAACTGATGTTTTTAACCCTTTCGGAAAAGTGGGCGTGTTGCAACCTCTGACGTCATTGACTTCGTCCAATCACAACTGAGCCCGCAAAGCTACTTTGCCTTATCCAAAGGGGGACACGCAGCTGACTCCGCCAATATGAGAGATTGCGACAGGATCTGTACTAGCAGACCTTCCGAGAACCCCCCTCCACTCCATTCCTTTCCCCTAAAAGCAGTCAAGGACGGGAGGAAAATGACGTCTATTTTATCAAAGCAACTATTTCGGTGGGCGTCACCTTTTGCTTATTAAAATTTTTGATTTATGAGCGATTGGTTGTGGTTAGAAGATTAATTTTTTCACTAAAATTCGTTTATCATTTCCATCTAATAATTTCGTGCACAAAATAGCGATTTCGGTTCCGAGTAAACGCCCCCATTGTGAAGTGGGCATGCCACGCTGGTATGGCTTTAAGGGTGGAAGAGTTGATAGACAAGCGATCGAGAAATGGGTCCACATTTGGAGGATATATTTGGACACCGACAAGCGACCAACGAACTTCGTACTGGAACGTACGAAGAGGTAATGCGTCGTACGCAGAGGCCGTGGACGGCAAGTGAAGCACCCACATCCGCCCCTCGCCTCACCGCGCTCCCACGCAAACAATAAGCCGACGAAAGAAAACAGAGCCGGAATAGACGGAAGAGACCTTTCACCGCCGAGCGAGGTTGCGCTGAGGAGGTGGGCCGGCACCTCAATGCTAATTCCTCCCCTCGATTAAGCCAGCCGCGCGGTTAATGACGGCTGATCGATAGGCTTCCAATTTCAGACCCCATAACCACTGAAATGCGAGCGGCTTTTCGATCCCGAAGGCACGCTTAAGAGACACGGCGAGGGACGTGGAAGCCGACAGATCGCGAGCGTTTAGCCCAATGAAACAACCTCGGATACATAAAATTTATCGCGACGCATTTACGAGTGTCGCGTCCTTCCGCAGCAATCGCTCGAATCCACTATACTTCAAAATCTTAACCTTGAATGGCCGTGTCCAGGGTCCTGGGCTATCTTATTTCGTACTGCATATTATCTTCTCTGTAATTGTCAATTTGAATCATCAATTTTATATTTCAATTTGCCACAGAAAATCCCCGACGAAATCAAGAGCTCAACCCGTAAGCGACGTGGTCTTTAATCTAAGGAGAGAGCCCGGATGGACACATATCAATAGACATTGCCGCCAACGTCAATCACTTAATTTTTTTCATCCTGATGGCTTCAAGAAGAAAAGATTAAGAAAAATAATCCACGTTGCGCATTGGCAACAAAACATTCCCTCGCCATGGAATTACTAAAATAAAATCAATAAAATATGTAAACCTATAAATCGTAATCATATTACGACCAGAGAAACATCCCGAGTCCCGTGTTTGCAGAGTATCAGCGCACGAAGACATTTTCCTCGTAACATTTGCATAGCTTTTGGATGAATTTCCTTAACTTGTGTTTGTGTATTGAGTACTGCGTTTTTGAATTTAAAAAATCCCCGTTTCCTAAATCTCTCACAAATCACCTTTGCCAGATTATAAAAAAAATCGGCGGGGTCTATGTCGGAGCTGCAAACCTTTAGAGCGTACAATACGCCAAGTGCGTCGTTGCGTTGCTCAATGTGCTATGAGAGAAAATCAATGAAATACAACAAAGAAATACAACTATATACTAGAAATACAACTACAGTACAAGTATAAATACAACTGCAGTAGTGGGATTTGCATTGACATGCTTCACCGATATGCGTGCGTCGGCGATACTTTGAGCTTGTGTGGCAATGGTATACCGGCGACGTTTCGTTTTCACGCAATTTTTACGGATTTAATTACAATTATTTTTTGATATTTTTTTTCATTTTTTCTAATGCTATACATTTGTAATGATTTACTTTGGAAGCAATTGAATTTATTCTTATTATTTAGGCATTTTGAAAAGATTAACACCTCCATCGTACACTGGATGGATGGCTCTCGATGATGCAATTTCAACGACACATCACACATCCCGGGCAGAAGCCTTTCTGGACGCCCCCATTGGAAATCCTCGCAATTCGATTTTCTGCTGGTCAGAACTTCGTAGGAAATCGCAGGTGGCCCTGGGAAAGGAACTGGCCCCCTTACCCTGAATGTGTGAATTTCATGTGCATATGGCTTGGTGCGAGGAGAGCCCTACCCTCACTTATCAACAACCAACCTTCGGGTTGAGCACGAATTTTATCACTCTCGTTCTATCACATCGAAGTACAGAGATAACTATTTTTGGCACCAACCTTGCGGCGCAAAACGGGAGGTGGGAGACTACTCCCCCCCCCCCCCCCCCACCGCCACTCACCCCGCGCTGACTGATGCAATTTAATGCTTGCGTTGCGCAATTTACAATTCCCTTCATTTGTCAAATGGTATATCGTACATCAGTGCACGTCTTGTCATTTGGAAGATATTGCAATTTCAAATGTCACATGGAAAGGTAACGCTCGACTTTTTGGTCGAAGAGACCTATTGCTCAGGAAAAGAAAACGATATAACTGCAATTCCTCATGGTTTTAAGTTTTATTGTCACGACCGGCTTTGCTATAATGACAATTTCACCATAAAATGCTGCTCTAGGGCGAAACCGGTCGTGACAAAGCTCATAACCATGTGGAATTCGAATTATTTCTTCATTTCCTGATATCAAACAATTTCAAGTGAGCTCCGAAACCACTGTCATGACCTATTGCTGTCCTCTGAGGATAGAGGTATTCCATGTGAAAAATCTGGCGCCCTAGTCACGTTCCCAGAAGACCTACACAATGCGGATCATCTGTCCCAAGGGTGGTAATATCACGGGCCCGGCTCCCCGTGACATCGCCAGACGCCACTTCCTCCGTGTCGGCCCTTGGGGGCCCATTCGCGTCTTCGTCCCACGCATGAGAGCAACACGCCTATCAGCGCCCGGGATCCAACCACGGGGCCTCCGGGTGGACCTCGATGGGACACCACTTCCGGTCGCGGTCAGGGTAGCCACCCCCTTTCCCTAAAGCACAGAATCGGCCTGCTTCCGGAGAGGACGGGACGGGACCACATGAATGAAAGGAGGCTGACAGTCGCCTCCCACAGCTAGCTACAGGACAATTTATACATGCCTCGACACCTACTCACGAGTAGAGTGGTTACACTTAATGCCTTTTCATCGGGAGGGCCCAGGTTCGAATCCCGGAAGTGGAAGATATTTTTCGTTAGTAAAGCGTCTTGAGGAGAATATCCGAGAACAGTACTCGTCCGTCGGTTAGGACGTCAAGCCGTGGTCCCCTTGGCGCATTTTCGCTAAGATCAGGCTAATCCGGACGCCAGGTTTCTCTCCACCCTTCCTCCTTTCCCTTCCATTTCCACCCTTGTACCTTCCGGTCAGAAGCGACTATTAGTACGGACACAGACTTGAAATCACAGATAAAGACAATTATAGATGACGAACACTAACAACTATTTTGGGAATGTATATGTCAGACACTTATCACATTGGCACAGAGAAAGGAATCCAAAATACCAAGTTACTATGCCTACGAAGAAATCCGGTTGGAAAACGGCTGACGAAAATAAGAAGTATTTCATGTAGCTGATGAAAATATGTTTAACAAAACAACGATGCACGGAGGTAAAGTATAGATAACATAAGTACTAATGATCCTCATAATATTACGCATCCTAAGGGAGTATCGAACAGCACATAGAGTGGACGTGAAAACGTCACACGCCGAGGGTGTCTGCCGCTTTGAGAGGATTTGGAAGACTGAGAATGTTTCCATCCTAGAGTCAAACTAGTCAACTGGCCAAAAATGGCACTGGATAACAATAATCAACTGCCACATTCAATTGCAAAAAAATTAAAGAATAATCAAAAAACAGTACACAAATGAAGTGCCCCTTGGAGAAAAAATGAAATCACCAAAGACTGGGGGTAGCTTTCAAGTTTAATGGGTGTGTTTCTCATTCGGCGAACAACGACGAGGGAAATACAAGTTCGCACATAGTGTGGAGGAGATGTTGCGAAGAGGACGAGAAAAGGCGGCAGCTCACGCGGTCGAGATGGGGCTTCGCTCTTATGCCCACAAATTAATGTCTCGTCGACAAACACCAGTTTCGGGAATATCAAGCAGAGCAGCGAGATCTTCCCCCCTCCATGCCCTCACTAAACAAACCAACTTTTCCTCCTAACCTAATATACACTAGCACTAAAAAAACTCTGATAAAATAGTCATCATTTCGCAAGT
The DNA here is from genome assembly GCA_933228895.1 of Platycnemis pennipes. Classification (NCBI taxonomy): domain Eukaryota; kingdom Metazoa; phylum Arthropoda; class Insecta; order Odonata; family Platycnemididae; genus Platycnemis; species Platycnemis pennipes. Next base: position 18,662,148 of record OW121856.1, read on the forward strand.
CTTCAAACGTACACTCTCAGCTAAAATATCCCAAAACCCCAACAAAATAACCGATCATCCCATACAAAAAAATTTACGAACGTCCAGCTACTCATTCACCCTTAGTAAAATAACCCGTAAAAAAAATTCCTTCCCAAATAAAACCCGATCATCAAAACCCCTTACCTATTTTCCAACTGTGACTTCCCAACCGCGACCAGGAAGGTTAAATGGAACCGAATTCGCAAATGTGTACACGAAATCGTTAGATGGAAACGAAAAAAGAATTTTAGTGAAAAACTTAATCTTCTAACCACAACCATTCACTCATAAATCAAAAATTTTAATGAGCAAAAGGTGACGCCCACCGAAATAGCTGCTGTGATAACATTGACATCATTTTCCTCCCGTCCTTGACTGCTTTTCTAGGAAGGGAAGGGAGTGGAGGGGGGTTCTCGGAAGGTCTGCTCGCACATATGCTGTCGCAACTGCTCCTATTGGCAGAGTCAGCTGTGTCCCCCCATTGCGATAAGGCGAAGTAGCTTCGCGGGCTCAGTTGTGATTGGACGAAGTCGATATACGTCAGAGGTTGCACCATGCCCACTTTTCCGAAAGGGTTAAAATCAGTTTTTTGCCGCTTATTACTCGAGGAATAATGGACGGATCAAAAAACGGAAAAGTACGGGTTTTTTAATTTTAAAAACTCTATCATAGTCGGCAGTAAAAAAATATGGTAAACGACCCCATTGTCTGAAACAATCGCACTTTTGGGTGTGCGAGGCATTTTATAGCGAGTGGCTATTAGAGCGAAAATATATCCCAAGGAACGAGATGAGAAAATGGTCCAGCAACGGATCTCGTAGAGGGGGAGGCCGCGAGGGGCTCATTTTCCAACAAGAGCATTGACTCGGATTCGACGAAGGGCATTACTCACCGCAAAACTTGAGTTACGCAGGGACATTTTCGGTCCCGTATGTTGACTGGCGCACGGCAGGAAAGTAGGCTGGGTTTCATCGAGGGTCGGATCTGCCAGGAATACACGACGCACATACACATCGAAGGGTGCAGGGGAAGGTGTGTGCGTCGGGGAGAAGGGAACGGGAGAACTGAGGGCCACACGTAGAGTCCGCGCAATGAGTCAAGTCGCGTTCTCATGACTCACGCGCAGTCGCCCTTCCGTCAGCGGCGCTCAAGACGCATTGCATCCTCCTCGCAAGCGCCACTAGCCAACTGGGTAATTGATAATCTGATACATATTTGTTGACTGGCAACACATTTTCAGATTAAGGTCGCTGTTGTGCATCATCTACATAAATTTCCCGGGGTGGGAGGAGCTTAAACAATCACTCTGGCCCAAGACAGGCACGTAGCCAGAAACTGGCTAAGTGTAGCCTATCTTCAAATCAACCATGCCCGTTCGGTGCCGACATGTTACAAATCTCTTCCCTTAATTTTCAATGATTGGTATTTACTTTCACAGTGCCCATTCCTATCTCTTCTCACTAGTAAAGTTCACTGCTTACCTTGTTACGAAGCACTTAGTTTGACTGGCCTCAGATGAGAAGTTCAACGCATACGTACCTATTAGATTGAAAATAAATATAGCGTAATCCGGATTATCATGCCCAGTTAAAATCTGAACAACAAATTCGCTTGGAAACATTTTTGGGGAAGCACCAGGATCCCTCCCTACGTGCCTGGCTCAAGACTACTAATTACCAAGGGAGGATACACTTCAGAGGGTACATCCTAGCGATGCAACTGTGTTCATATTTACTTGGCAGAAGAGAAGCCAAACAGGATGCGGGAAGAAAAGAGGAATTGAAAAACGGATTAAGACTACAGATGGCGCCAAGGGAGTAGAAATGTTCCGACAGTAAGTATTCCCCATCCGCATGATTAGCTCCATCATAGCAATAACCATCAACAGTAGTCAGCTATCTTTGTCATCCATTGAGATCCGAGCCAATTGGTATATAAAAGAATAACTTCCGATGTTATTTCCCACTGTCCTCCTCCATGTGAAGCCCTTCCTGGATTTCCATTTCGTACCAACCCATAAGGTTCCATTTAGACCTACAATACCTTTTGGATTTTTCATCTATCCATAGGTATCACAGTCATTTACGTCTATCGCAAATCTAATTACTCTTTAATAATTTTAAAATATTGTACGAAAGTCGTATTACAACAATGAACTTTTGGCTTTTCCAGTAACTAGACTGGTTCTTGAGGTAAACTAGGACAGTTACTTACAGCTATGGCCTAGTTTTACCTACACACTAGATCTGCCTATCATATCCATGCCCCCTCCTAAACGAAGAAGTGAAGGGAAGATTCACGACGACAACTGCTCTTCGAAACGCAACGACTATTCTATAGCGAGGGAAACCTACGTCTACGCAATACCCTGCGATCCACCGCGAGGGTGTGTGGCAGGGGATGAAGACCATCAAACATGCACTACTTACATCTATGAGATGCAGTGCTACTACTTCATGGACACATGTTACATATAAGGGTCACGTGCGAATTGATTACTGGTTAGAAAAACATTTGCCTAAATACATTTATTGGTGAAAAAAGATCGCAGGTTTTCCCGGCGTACGCTGGAAGTGAAGGCATTTCGGGTGCTCCACCGAGTCAAATCCTCCATCGCTGCCGACGTTTCAAGGAAGGAAGGACGAAGGAAGCAATCGAAATCAGAATCGAGGACAATACCATCAACAGAGATGCCGGGTACTCTCTCAGCAATGCGTGGAAACCCATATTGAGGAGGATCCGATTGGCTAGAAAAAGCTGAGAATCGACGGACCAATCACAAGGTACCGGACTCCTCGGCGAGGGGTATATATAGAGGCCATTTTCACCACACACGACATCCAGCCCTGAGGATGAGGAACGACTCGTTCCTTGAAACGCCGGCAGGGATGGAGGATTTGACCCGGTGGAGCACCCGAAATGCCTTCACTTACATTTTTTGGTATTTCCCTATTGTGCTTGTGTTAGTAATTATGCATCATGTACTACAGACTACGCATAGAAATTTTTTACCTGCCCAACCCTTAGCTGTTCAGCCTATTGTGCTCTTTTATGCTACGGGGGAAAATTACATTTTAAATTTATCGGTACGACAATCTATATCGCCACGACGTACGATAACCTAGCTCGAATATGGACGACTCTGGGCTGAAAACAAGTTGGCGTCGAAGAAACGTACGGGACAAGGGCGTGTGAAATCTTAAGCTAATAACGAGCCGATGGCGCAGACAAGGGGGGATTTAAGTAATTACACGACCCCCTCAAAGGGTGTTATCGCGGTGAATGCAGAGGCCGACGAAAAAGCCGAGGCGGGTGGGTGGGGGGTGGACGGGAAGTAACAGCTATGACGTAGTTGGGAGAGGGGGAGGGAGAAGAGGGCGGGAAGAGAGGGGGAGGGGGGGAGGAGGAGAGAGCCATCGGCCATGAACCTTGGCTGGCAATATCTCGAGCGTTCAATCGCTTCCCTCGAACAGACTGCGCACGAAGAGGGCGGGGGCGGGGCAGTCTCTGCCCGGGGCGGAAAAGGGGCAGCGCGCTGAGGGCCCCGATAAATACGATTCATGCCGACATCGATGCAGGAACGCAGTATCGGTAGGCCAGAGACAATACCATAAGACCCATGACTATACGATTCCATACACTAGCGCCACCACTGCGGACTTTAATCTCCACTCGGGGCTTATTGTTTTAACAGAATGAATTAGCAATGTGGATAATTAAGGTCGGGTAGATGTGTAGGTATAGATATTGGGAGGAGATGGGTAATTTTGTAAGGGTGTATGAGATAACCAGGGAAATATTTTTTGAAATGCCATTGGAAGGATGACAGCAGTGCCATGCCAGCCTTGGTGAGTCAATAGATACATAAGGTCTGTTTACTTTTTGGCATTTCGATACGTGATACGATATATTGCGATGCTATTACTGCCCTGGTATCCGTTGCTGACATCGGTGAGTCTTAATCTCCACCCAACAAACTTCGTACGGATTGTGGGTAGTCCCCGCATGATATTACACAACCATGCCTCAAGTTCAAGCTAATACAAGTTTCCCTCCAATAAATTTAGTGATCTTTCCAACTGTCCTCGTGACATCCGAAGCAGAGAGCCTTCCTCTCCGGCGACAACGTTCTATTTTATGCCCCAGTCAATCTCACTTCACGAAATTATAACCCTTCTAGGTCAATTTTGTTGCCGTTCGCGTATTTAGTTAAACAACCTCCTATCCTCTCTTGGTATCTTCAATTCCCCTATTTAACCCTCATCTTTATTTTCCACATTTTTCTCAGAAACCTCCTACTCCCACCCATTTGATGGAAACAAGGTCTCCTAAAAATGCAACACTACGCTTTTCTCTTTTCTTTTTTCGCAGTCAAAATTTTCCATTAAAAATTCAATTCTTTCAGTACGCTGTCCACAAAGCATCCTGTGGAGCATGTGAAATGGGATGAGTCCTCCAAATGCATGCACACAAACAACGAGTCGCATTTCAAACACGTCCTTCCTATAAAGACTTAAAATGGTATCAATCTTACAAGAGTTTCAGGGCAGCAAAGAGATATTTTGATGGCTTCAAGTGTCACAAGCCTTGAGGGTGAAATCGTTATCGCAAAGAGCCAACGCTAGGGCCGTAATGATAAAACCGGCAACACCGAAAATTCAATTGGTCCCAAGACATTTTTGGCCAGGGAGACTTATTTCGAAGAAAATGAGTGACGGTTGAGAAGTACGGGGGAAGAAAGTTAAAGGTAATGATGGAAGGGAGACTGATTGTCAGAGGGGAGACATTTGGCTTATGATAAATAAGCGGGAAGTTCGGGGAGATGTGAAGGGAAACACTTAAGAGAATTGGTATGAGACGGAAAATAACGATTTTCGGAACATTTTAGGCTTTGATGCAAATCCACGACTAGAATACGAATGAATGAAATGAGTTCGGAAAATAAATACAACAAAAGCTACAGTTTCTTTAGATGTTATATTTTTACTCTTGAATCTAGTATATTTACAAGGATCGTAAAAACTTCCAGGTGTTTCATGGAAATCCCACTCCCCGGACAAAAAAAATCCCTCGACGAAAACCAATGGGTTTCCCTGGTTGACGGTTACCTTTCCGATGGCAGGCACATATTATGCCTTCGGATTCCGAACAACAAATCTTTACCAACGACTTTCAGCTGGCGTGACCGACGCGATAACAAATACGTCCGTGTCCAGCACCCAACGTCGTTGAATTTTTAGATCCGACGTCGAAACTTAAAGAGGGCCACCCTGATTCCGAGCGGCATTGGGAAAAGGTTCCTTGATTTGAATAATGGAATATTCCATGTCGATACTCCATGGCCGAAAAAGTCTTGGGTTCCGGAACTCTTTCGCCTACGGTCTATCTTTGACTTCTGACCAACTTTTCGCTAACCCTCATGCCGCAGAAAACACGACATATTGGATACTTTGATAATATACTTTTTCTTTCAATAATGCCTTATCGGTGTAGATGCTAGTCTGTAGTAAGGTAATAAAATAGGAATTGAAATAAATCGAATTAATCGCCTAAATTTCGAGGAAATATAGTCCCATTAACACTTTTCTCTAAGCGTACATCATATTCTCGATAGAGGGCCGAAAGTTGGAAATCGCCAGTTGGAGGTACACAGGAAAAAATAAATGTATCTGTTGCCCTAGGTAAGGAAGATACCCTTGAGTCTTGAAATAATGATATTAACATCGTTTTCGGTTCACCGAGCAATGCATCATTACTACCACACCGTAGGTGTCTGGGAATTAATATGTAATGAGACATGAAAAAATTAAGCCTCAATAATTACTCGAAGGTGATTATGATCAGATTGGCTTAGGGAAAAATATAAGAGGCATATTCTATTAGGCACAGGGATTTTAATCCATATTTGTCATGATAGTTCAAAAAAAATCTCGAAATAAACTTTAATCAAAACGTACATAGGAACAAAATGCTCCATGAAGCTCGTCCCAAAGAGTTGGAAAGGGAAGTAAAACAAATATGATGAACAGAAAGGAAGGCATTGAGAAGAAGACCGTCAGGGCAGAATAGAGAGATGGCGTGTGGTAGATCCTTGAGGAAGGGAGGAACTTGTGAGGAGAAGGGAGAAAGCACAGGATGCGGACGCTACGTTGAAAAGGAAACGAAGGTGGCGAAAGAAGTAGTTCACAGGGCCGCTGGCAATAAATGTTCTCTACAACCGACCCTGTTTCAAAGATTGGCCAAAATCTAAATCCCCGAGAAAGACTCTCCTATTGACGACAGATTTAAAATATCATAAATAATTGCCTTTGGGACGCGGAATCCTGGGTAGGGTAGTAGTCTACGCATTGGCCAGGTAAGCGAAAGGTTCGTGGTTCGATTCCCGGTCAAGGAAACATTTTCTTCCGGCAATTGTGAACAGATCACAAATCATGTCACGCTAGTACTAACGAGGATGGGGAGACGGAAATGTATTTTGATGAAATAATCAGTTTTCAGCAGCACTTCGCTGGAGATGCGAGAGGTCTTTCACCTTGGAACTCTGGTCGTAAACGCATCGCCGATGGAAATAAATCAGCGCCAACCCCCTGCGACTGAGGGTCGGCGGGGGCGAGCGACCCCCAACACGTGCACATTTCGCAAGCGGCGAGCCCCTCTTTCCCCCTCGAGGAGGGAGGAAGTGGGAGAACGGGGGAGCGGCAAGCAGGGGGAGCGGCAAGCAGGGGGAGCGGCAAGCAGGGGGCCGCCGCCGGGCAAGCCGCGCCCACGCACTCCGCGGGACAACCGCCCGAGGGCGGCAGAGGTGCGGCACTGCGAGCGCAGCCTTCGACCAATCACATGCCAGCCTCCATACTCCAACCCACCAGCTAAATATGTACATACTTCATTTCAGGGCCCGAGACTTGAAGGTAAATTGAAGAGGTGAAAGCGTTCTGTTACCTGGGAAGCCTAGTAACCGACGGAGAAAGAAAGAAATAGTCAGTAGAATTGCCCAGACAAAGGGGTCATTCTATCAAAAAAAAATTCTACTGAAAGCTGGAAATACAAGCGTAGAAGTAAGACAACAAGTCATCACGACGTATATGTGGAGCATGTTTCTTACTGCAGTGAGGTATGGACGATAACAGCAGAGGAGAAGAAAGGGTGGAAGCATTCGAAATGCGGTGCTACAGAAGAATGATGAAGAGTAAATGGATCGTCCGAGTAAGTAACGAGGAAGTCTTAAGAAGGGTGGGAGAAAAGAAACGTCAGCTGAAAACTCTAAATAGAAGACGGAACAGCTTAATCGGACGTATCATGAGACACGATGGCCTGGTGAAGACAATCGTCGGGGGAAAAGAGAGCGGGAAGACAGGCTTCGTATAATATGCATGGATCAAGTTTTGAAGGATGTAATGGAGAACAATTACGTCAATGTTAAGAGGTTGGCGAACCAATTTTACGATTGTTGGCCGATGATGTGATGAGTTGCTTGTACCCACTTTAGCTATTATTTCATCCCCGATTAACTATTTCAATATAAGGACTTGATAGCCAGAAGTTTTAAGCAGAGAGGGAGAAATGAGAGAAGTCGGCTTAAAACTCTAAAAAGAAGAAGGGACAACTTAATGGGCCATAACTTAAGACACGATGGCCTGATGAAGACAAACGTCGAGGGGAACGTGAACTGGAAGAATGTAAAAGAGAAGAATTACATTAATATGAAAAGCTTGGCCGATGGAAGAATCGAATGGAGTCAAACCTATCCTAGGATTGTTGACCGATGATGATGATGAGACTTGGCTTTCAACAATTTGAGTAGTAATTAGAGATTCTGTGTTTGGTGCAGCTCAAGCTGGTAACTTCTCTTTGAAGTGGTGGCTTCTCTGAACTATGAAATAATCCGCGATCTACCCTATAATCCGTAATCTACCAGAAAAGAAATTGGCGTGAATTGATCAAATTGATCACGGAAATGTCCGTTGTGATAGTTATGTGCATCGAAAGCCGGCATAGTTTACATATCACAAGCTCACCACAGCCTTCACCACCGACGACTACGGCAGCTATCTCTCGGGCGTTTGGACTATTCCGATCAGCGCAGGCCCTTCAAACACTCACCTGCAAGGGAAAGAAAGGAAAATTATGAATACTTGCAGAACAGTAAAGAATATAGACCAATATAATCATAAAATATGCACTAGTAAATTTCCATTGATTTCATTGCGTAGACGATGCTATGCTAAAGGAAATTTCAAACGATTCAGTCATAAATCAATAGTGACAAAAACGCTGACGCGATTACATACAGGAATAATGATACATCAACCAATAACGTTCTCGTCTGCAGCTTTATCCAATAAAATTAGTTTCTCGGAATTTTTTCCCGACGGGTAACAATATTTTCAACGTCTCCTTGTAAATCTAATGTATCGTTTTATACAAAATGGAGAAAGGAAAAAAACACTATTTCAATATCCCTATTTTCAAGCCCTTGTACATTTAAAAAATCTAAATATATCCCCTTTTCTGAGATAAAGCATACTGTGTGCACTGCGATTAAATTTTGGTTGTTTCAGTTAACAATGGAAAAAAGGAGAGGAAAACCAGAGAATTTCTTATCATATTATTTTAAGTGGCCATTAAGGGGATGAATTGTCGTATTCCTCAGTCATATATATTTTTTGAAGAAATTTTTTCAAAAGTTTATGATAAAAATTGTTAACGTTTATTGATGTTATTACTTGGTCGAAGTCTTCATGAACTTTTGAAGATGTTTAATCAAATAAATATATAAGACTGAGGGATGACCAAGTGCTAGTCAGCCAGTCAGCCCGTGGCTTGCAAAAAATGCTGGATGCGCTGCAGGGACAGTGTGAAAGATACGGAATGAAGATAAACCAGGATAAAACGAAAGTAATTAGATTTTCAAGAACAAAAAGGGCAGGTATAACGATAAGGATAGGAGGTCATAAGCTACAGCAGGTAGAGCAATTTAGCTATCTAGGTCGTGTGTTGGAAGAAAAAGGGCATAGTAGCATTGAAGTGAGAAGGAGGATTGCATTGGCAAAAGAAGCATTTACTCGTAGGCGTGAACTAATGACATTTCAGGCGCCGCCGCCGCCGCCGATGAACTTGATCCCCTTCCTCCGCTCAAGAGAGGTGAAGGGGCGTTGAGTAGGGAAGTGAAAAAAAGACTAGTGAAAAGTTTAATATGGAGCGTTGCACTATATGGGGCGGAAACGTGGGCTTTGCGAAAAGAAGATGAAAAAAGACTTTGGGCTTTTGGATATGTGGGTGTGGAGAAGGATGGAGAAAGTAAAGTGGTTCGAAAGGAAGACGAACGATGAAGTGCTGGAATTGGTAGGAGAGGAGAGAAATCTGATAGATGAAATTAGGAGAAGGCAGAAGGTGTGGATGGAAAAGGTAATAAAAGTGGATGGTCTTTTGAAGGAGGTGATTGAGGGAAGAGCGTTGAGTAGGCGGGGAAGAAGGAGGAGAAGAACGGGTAGCTTGGATGGAATGATGGGTGGCAGGAGGTTCGGGGGGCTGAAGAGGGACATCGTGTGAAATTTAGGGGGTGGGAAGAATTAAATGCCCATTTAAAGCTACCTTCACCGGTAGAATACTAATAATAATAATGTGGCTTAGAAATACGAAAATTCTTCTCCTGAAATCGTAATTTAAAATGGAATAATTAAAACACATTCACTGGTTTTCCTCCTTATCTCCATTACTAACGTCGGCAGTTGAAACAATTGCAACGTAATCACAGAATAATTAGTCCTCACAGTGTGCTTCGGAACGTTGACATGACCAGTCCCCTAAACTGTGATCGTAATCACATTTTATAATCACCGTTACTGTAACGGAACAGTGACATATAAGGAGGTGACAAGGTCACAGTATATGCCATCATTATCCCGAATGGTTCCCCAGTGAATATCGATTGTAGGCTACTCAGAATTTCCAGGACATTTTCACGAATTCTCCAGATTAACGAGGCTTCCAAAATGAGTGCGAAGAATCAAGATGAAAGGTTCACTGCGATGCGAGCAAAAATGCGCGTCGACTTTCCACTGTCAGTCAAATGGAGGTCCGCTTTCAATCACGCTTCCGACTGCTTCCAGCGACCGAGGAAAAAACGACGCCCATTTGAATAAATTCAAGTTCGCCCCACGATAGACCGGAATACGCTCGCATAGCCGCCGATGAACTTGATCCCTCCCTCCGCTCAAGAGAGGTGAAGACATCCATGCCTCAGGCACAGTTGGGGGCGGATTTGCATCTGATTCCTTACCTCTGCCGAGGCAGCGGATTCCTCCCATGCCCCTCAACCCTGGTGAGTGGAATGCGCTCCGGGAGATCCGTAGATCGTAAGCCGGGGGAGGGCAAGCACATTCGCCCGGGATCGATAACCACCCTCTAAGCGAGACGAAAATGAGTTCCACACTTGAGACACGAGAGAAGATATATTTACAGCATTCATAATTATTGCGCATTTAAAAAAATATAATTAGTGTTCAACCCGAAGGTTGGATTTTGATACGTGAGGGAAGAGCTCACCCCGTACTAAACCATTGGCGTATGAAAGTCACATTCAGGGTAGGGAGGCCAGTCCCTTTGCCTGGGCTACCTGCGATGAACTGCGAAGTTCTGGCACGCAGAAAACCGAATCGCGGACACCCCACCCGAAGGTGGGGGGGTCCAGAATCGCTTCTACCCGGGTTATCAACCCGGGACCCTCCTGTCGCCAACACAGCGCTCTACCCACTGGGCCACCACGACCAGCAAACTATAAAAACTCATCTTTTTAAAGAACTATACTTTTGAGTTTTCTTAAATTTTAAAATAATATTTTATTTTGAAATGTCAAAATATCAAAATTTAAGACATAAGAAGATTAATTTTATTGCTGTGATAAAATGGCCACTAAATACAAAGTATATGTGCAAGGCGCATGTTAACCCTAGGTAGGGGTAGACCGCTTGTTCCTACCATCGAATCCAGGTGAACCACCCCCAAAAGGTATTCCTGGCTGCGCCCCTGGTCTTAACATTGTAATAATTACAGGACTAGGACACAAGCTTTACCTGGGTAAGACAAATTCGTAATGAGGTCGTTTACCATATTTTTCATTGCAGAATCTGATAGAGTTTGTAAAATAAAAATACCCTTATTTTTCCGTTTTTTGATCCGTCAAATTTTTCTCGAGTTATAAGCGGCAAAAAACTGATGTTTTTAACCCTTTCGGAAAAGTGGACGTAGTGCAACCTCTGGCGTATATCGACTTCGTCCAATCAGAACTAAGCCCGCGAAGCCGCTTCGCCTTATCGCAATGAGGGGGACACAGCTAACTCTGCCAATAGGAGCAGTTGCGGAAGCATCAGTGCGAGCAGACACCTACCGAGAACCCCCCTCCACTCCCTTCCCCTAAAAGCAGTCAAGGTCGGGAGCCAAATGACGTCAGTGATATCAAAGCAGCTGCTTATTTTAATTTTTGATTTATGAGTGAATGGTTGTTGTTAGAAGATTAATTTTTTCACTAAAATTCTTTTTTCGTTTCCATCTAACGATTTCCTGTACAAAATTGCGATTTCGGTTTCGAGTGACGCCCCCATTGAAACTATGAAGACCTATTCACGCTACTATTACCCCCAGCCCCCACTCCACCCTCCTTCCCCCAAAACCCCGCATTCTTAAACATTTTTAATACAATCGATGGAATAACCCGAGTTCCATATTTAAAGGGTTTGAAGACGCGCTGTTTACTCAGGGCCACAAGCCTCTGCTTGCTTGCCTGGCTCAAGTCTCGACGAGCGGCGAACAGCGCCACTCCTTTCAATTCCAGGGAACAAAACAAAAACAGAGGCCTCGGGGATAATGGCCCACATTATTATTGTTTCCCCGCCTGGATGAGGACAACGCGACGAGCGTCGACTGCCCCTAGAGACGCTCCTGGGGGTAATGACGAGGAGCGTCCATAAACATAAAGAGACGCCGCGGCGACCCAGGTTAAGCTTAAGTGACGCTATTTTAAAGCGGGATCGCCCCTAATGGCAGAGATCTAATGGAATGGACCATTAAGCACTCTCGTGTGTTATTGGATTAAAGATTTTTTATGGAAATGGGAAAGCACCATTTAAATTCACCTCGCAATCCCGAGTAACTGACGGACATACTCAGACGCCATCTAGTCAAAGCCTTGTCGGAATGACCGCGCGACGCCCTAACGAGGGAGAACTGCAATTCATTGACCCAAGTGGGGAACTGTACTCATTTCTGAGTTCAAGGAGCAGACAAATTTTTTGCATGTACTGGCACTTTACACTGAGACTTACGTTCGCTTCAAAGTGAGATCTCTCGGAGAGATACGACAGCTCCTGTTTTTGGCTGCACAAGTGGCACGACAGATGGATTTGAAAACAATAGACACAAAAAAAGCAGTGCGCCATTTATTTTCGTTAGGGACAAAAATAACTATTTACAGATTTACGGCAAGGAGTTTTTCTATTCATCCCATCCCAAAACTGACTCACCTAACAAATAATTCATAGAAAATCTTTTTCTTGAATGCGCGAATACCTTATAAGACTCGATCAAACTTTCGGGTCACCTAAATGACCTTTTTTGTCCAACGATAAAAAACTTCAAATTCTAAATCTAAGGAAACCATACATTTTTCTTCATTATGATAGTACTCAAGTTATACGATATATTAATCAACCGCTTCCATTCCAACACATGATTCACCATTGGCAAGTACTCACTCCTCACGTTCAGCACAATGAAAACTCAAGTCACCAACGTGAAAAACCAGCACATCATTCTGCAGCGCAGCAACAAAATCCCCATTTCCTTCGCATACGCTCGTTATCAGATCCACGACTGGTAAATATAGTTACGGGCGCAGCGAAATGGTCCTATCTGCGCATTATTTCTCCGGAATCTGTGTTCTGTCCACCACAGCACACAACCCGCCCACCTATGTGTTCGCCTCGACAGTGGGTGTCATTTTTTCCCCTCAGGAACTGTGCGGCAGGGCCGGCTGCACAGAAGGCCCCGGACGAGTTCATCCCTCCGCGGGGGGATGAACTCGTCCGGGTTAGGGGGATGAACGCGCACGGGCAGCACGGACGGCCCGCAGGCGCGCAAGGTGAAAGCGCCTGCAGCTTTTGAAAGACTCCGCGATAGGGATAACGACGGATTTACGCAAAACCGGCTTTGATGTGAAATATCGAGGGCACGCTATCAACACGAAACGGGAGAATACATTCAGCACTTACTTTTTTTTAAGTGGACGAGACGAATTGCGTGCGGTTAGATGCTTCGCGAGCCAGCTGACGGGAAATAGGCGTTTGAATTCATGCACCCACTTTCACTAACCAAAATTAGAACAAAGGGAAAGAGCACAGCATTTCGCAGAGATATGATGGACATTTGACTAACTATTTAACTTTGACGATCGTTTTCCTTGCACCAATTCTTCAAACTAGTATTTCAGAATAACCTTTGTCTTCGCTGACCGAGGCTCTGCACCCTCGGGTGCCGTATTCCTCCCAGCGATGACCGCTAAATCAATGCATTCTCTCTTTCATTTATCCATTTAACAGGCTACCTCTGGCTTCACCTTCACAGTTGAGCAAGATTCGGAGCTCGGGCGCGAATATAATAATCTAGCCGCAGCACCAAGAACACGGCTCCTTGCGGCGGGGGAGGGGAGATTGTCGGTGCACGGGGTGAGTGCGACCTTTGGCCTTCTCGCCGTGGGTTTCGTCCGCAGAGTGACCCAGCCATCCGGGCGGACTACGTTTCGATCACCTTTCGAGAGGCCTTCAAGCTTCTTCCCGCCGCGGCCACCTTTGTGCTCTCGGCGACGCCGCGGACGGGAGAGTCGCGGGGCGCAGGACCCTCGCCCCCCTGAGGGACAGCCCCCGCCCGGGGGCGAGAATAATCGATGCGCCTCCCTCCTCTCTCGCCACTTGAGAGCGCGGGTTGCCGCACAGGAGGGGGGGAGGGGGTTGCGAGGACTTCCGGGGGAAGAGCGCATCATCCCGAGGGAGGGGGAAAACACACTCACCAGCTACAGATAAATAAATTATAACAGTAAAGAGCTTCGAAAATGTGAAGCATTACATTTTAGGCTTAAACAATTTTTCCTGATAACCAAGTCCTTATAATGGGGAACATGCACTATTTTTTATAGCTCTTTGAATGTGAATTTATTAGCTGAAATGTGCTTGCCGAAAATTTTGCTGAAGAATTAAGATGTGTTACAAAGATATTACTCTTCGAAAATCGGAAGCTTAAAAACTCGACGTCATCGCATGACGTCACGGCACGGTATAACTATGGGCGTTGTTTATCTGTTATGCGTGGAGGTAATTTGTTAAATAAATACTTGGCGATAACGTATGTATTTATCTCATTTGTTTGATGCAATAAGCGATTGTATTTCGAATTTTTATTAACGTAAAATGGATTTTTACGAGCAAATCGTCTATTAATTATATAATACCTGTTTAGTCCCGAAGAATTTCTACTACGCCTATGCAATCGCTGGATTTTTTTAAGAAGAACGCCGCCATAAGTGAGTCAACCAAAGGAAATTGTCGAAATGCGCTTTTTTTTAAAGTATTTTTTTAGCCCGTTTCGTTCGAGAAACGGCTAAAAACCTCAAAATAATATATTCACTTCGTTTTCTGTTAAAAATAAATATCTATCTCCGTAGCAATATGGAACCTATACCGTGCAGTGACGTCAGAAGGCACCGTTTCGTTCGAGAAACAGCTAAAAACCTCAAAACAATATATTCACTTCGTTTTCTGTTAAAAATAAATGTCTATCTCCGTAGAAATATGGAACCTATACCGTGCAGTGGCGTCGGAAGGCATTTTAGGTCACGTGACTTCCGTCAATTTCCGAGAACATTTTAAATTCATTTAATAATCTTTGTGGTGGGCGTAGAAAAGTTGGCTTATATATTTAAATTGGCGAGTAAATTTCGCATCAAGTCCATCATTACTCTTCGAGAAATAAATTTCATGCATATTCCCCATTTGTTACCGTTGTAAAGGGCTACAAACATTACCCGTTCGTGCGTGAGAAAAAAGACAATACTAAGTGAAAGTATTGAGAGTTGCAAGAAAAAGAAGTACAAGCTAACGATAAAAGTTGCTGAATAAAACAGGCAGGATACTTTATTTGGGCTACACCTTGAACGAGGGTGGAGCGGTGACTGTGGCATTGAAGACAGGCGCGTTAGCGATGACGTGTTTGTGTACATGAGGGAACTTGTTTCTGAAAAGAGGTGATGAAAGGTGTGAAGCAAAGTTAAGGGCTTCAAATGGAGCGCAGCGTTTCACGACTCCAGGATATGACCCCTGGGAAAAATTACCCTTCGTCTTTTGAAACGTGAGCAAGCGAGGTAGATGTTGACACATTGTCGCTGACCGATTCAAAGTGGTGGAAATTGAAATCGAAAGGTGTCAATCGAAAAAGCAATAGCGTCGCGAAGAAAGCGCCATAACGTAAGTGAAACATGGTCGGATTAAATTGACGGCATAAGGTTTGACTTGGTTGAATTCCTTCATCACAGGGCACAAGACATTATGCAATTCCAAAGAATAAATTTACTGTACTACGAGAATGAGGTCTAACTCTGTGTAATGACACCTGGTGATGATGATGCACTACATAGAAACCATGGTAAATGAATTCACAATAAATTTATTCTGTAGAATAGTTTCACTTACCCTCATCAGAATAGGAGCACTGTGCCAAGACGACCTTAACTTGTGGGCTACCAAACCGTTAAATACAATTATTTACCGTTCTGATCATTTATTGTGGTCTAAAATAAAGAATGGTTCATGACACAGTTGACATATTGACAGCGATATTTCCACAGAAACTCAGGAAACCATGCCAGAAAAAATAATAGGAGCACCACATCGATCCACATGACAATAGAACATCTACGACACCAAGCTACCAATGCTACCACGACGTAAAATCCTTCGGCCAAAATCACCAATACATGTCGAACATGGAACTATTGCAACACAGCGTGGAAGGCTACTGATCAATATTTACTCCTGATTTATAGTACATACAATGGAACTAAATTGATTTCTTACTGGTACGTTTAAGAGTTCAACAGGTTGCAGCTCTGTGGTGGAGCGACGGCCTTCGGAGAGAGCAATGAAAAACGCGCGTTTCGCGAGATGTTATAGAGTTGAGATGCCACGGATACAGGGAGACACCGCCGAGAGAATATACTTTGGTGGCGATAAAATCAGGATATTAGATTCCTTCGGCCAATCCAGAAGAAGAAGCAGGCTACTAAAGAAAGCACTGCCACAAGTAATCGAGAACCAACAGGAGGCGACGATTCACTCATCATCACAGAGGACAACCAAACGAAACGTTTCGTTCGTTGAACTGCTAACATGAACTAAAATGGGAAACATTTCCGGACCGTAGGTTGAAATATTAAAACTTAATCTCTTCAATAAATTCCACGATGATATTTTAAGTGATGGTGCTAAAATATTTATAAAACTACAACTTACTATGGTAGACTGGACCATAATCATAAAATTAGTGAAACTGATTGTCGAACTGACAGATTCGAAATGTCATTCTTCCCTCGTACAATTAGTGATATGAACAGCTGTAAATATGTCCAACAGTATAAATACAAGTGTATCAATGGATAGGTAGTTGCATGTTCGTATAAGGACTTCAAGATAACCCAACTAACGGCATGTTTTGCATGCTTGCTTTGCTATTTTGGCTAGAATATAATTAGTAACCCTTTATATGCATGATAAGTAATGCATGCCCGGAGTGTATTAACCCCCTGCCACACACTTTTATAGTGGCTTGCAGGGTATTAGGCAGATGTAGAACGGCAAAGCAAACCTTTCACCTATGATTCCTCAGAACTCTGTAATTCCAATAAATACAGAGCACGATGAGATGTCTGAATGAAATTTTCAAAGATTTTCTTAAAAGACTGAATAACGCGACTACCGCCAAGGAATTTTGACTCGAAAATTCCCATATTTTATTGCAAGAGAAATTCCTAATCTCTACGCCTTGGTACGTACTCTATATCTGCCGAACGGCGCGCTTAAGCATTTCAAATACTCATCACCAATGCAAATTAGACTGAAAAGCTACAACGATTTAAAGGCTTAATTTATGTTAATGATTATTATTGATTTTCTTCACTGGTGAAGCTATCGGGCACGAGCGTCGATTTCCGTTGCCCAATCACGCTGGCGATAGCAGAAGCACTCTTGACAAATAATTCTCACATGCACTCCACACTCTTCGCTAGAGCAAAAAAGTCTAGGATGCGATGCTAGCCAAGCGTCAATGTTATAGCTGATTACGAGGCCGCACTTTACCCTGGCCTTTGAACCAAATTTAATGTGAACGTAACAGTTGCTTATCTTCGAGCCGCTGTATCTGCTGCTCCCCCTGTACCAGAATACTAGCAGAGTCGGATACTTTTCCAAAGAGAAAAATATGCACGAGCTCAGTAATGCGTCGGGAAGCGCGTAGGAAATTGGAGCACGCATTATACAGTAGAACAAAAATAAGTAGTAGTAGTCCAAGAAGCATTATACAGTCAATACAGCTATTTGAATTTCCGCCCAACTAGATGTGAATTCCCAATACACAGCCTCATACTCTGAAAAACTAAGAGCGATTCTCGCTTGTAAGTGAGGGTATGAAGAACGGAGGTTGCGACACTTTACGAAGCTATCACTGCCAGAAAATTACCGACCATCGAGCAGCGAATACCTGAAGTTGGGGTCGACTATGGGAGGTCGAGGATTTCGAAGTCACTGGCGACGTCCCTTAACTGCTTCTGTCCATTGATGCCATACACACGGAATCAACTCTAATGCTACATGGTACAACCATTTGTGATGGCACAACGTATGTATATACATATATTCCATTAAAATGGAGGGCTAAAAAGAAGCTTGAAAAATTAAAACTCCACGAATGCCGAGTATGAATATTCCCGATTTTTCAGAATTTCACTTTACCTACGATACCAAAGAACGTATGAAATAAAATTGTAAGCAATATGTCCAAAGTTCATTGAAAAAACATGTAGTACTATGCATAATTAAATGGTAGTAAAGCCTGTA
Source organism: Platycnemis pennipes (assembly GCA_933228895.1). NCBI lineage: Eukaryota > Metazoa > Arthropoda > Insecta > Odonata > Platycnemididae > Platycnemis > Platycnemis pennipes. Next base: position 18,680,321 of record OW121856.1, read on the forward strand.
TAGCAACAGCACCGGAAAAGCGGAAGCAACGGCAATGTTTCACCCAAGAAAAATGAAAACCACACGGAGACCCTAACGTAAAAGAGAGCCACAGATGAAATTCCTGAGAAATAAAAGAGCTAGCTGAGAAAAGAGCTAAGCGGTGAACTGGAGAAAACCAATCATAGAATTGGCAACTGTCATGGTATGATATAAGGATAATAGTCATTTCGGCCAACTTTATTACGAAGCTTCATAATTTTATCCGGAGCTCCAGAACCACAGCAGCGAGGATTGCCCTGATAAAATAACTTGGAAGGGGCAACCTTTTTCACAGTCAGCGGCCACGATACGCGTCAGGTAGCACAGGGGGAAAGCGGCGACTCGGGATCCGCAGGAAATGGGTTTGTGCAGAGGAACAGAAATGGAAAAAAGCGGACAATCGGATTCGGAACGGGACAGAGGGCGAGGAAATGAATGACGCCCGTCGACGCTTCCATCAAAGGATTTAAGGGATGGCTGTGAGTGCTTTGAGGGAGGAGGGGATTTGAAAGGGAATGGGGGGGGGGCGAATTACTTATCTTAGGAGGAATTAATGCCTCTTATTACTAGAGCCGTCGCCTTCGAAAGTGACTCTAAATCCGCTCTGAATTATGCCAAGCGGACAAAATGGACGCCATCCCTCCGAAGACGAACCCAAAAGCGGACAGAGAGGTAAGGGGGAAGGGATGGACGGGAAAAACAAGCAAGGGAATACATTACGGTACCCCCGGGTTAGATCCATCTCAATGGGGCGCGGGGCGGTGAACAGGAAAAAATTCATGGGGCAAGTGACGGCGAATGAAGGACTCTGGGGCATGAGACGGAAATCTCCAAGTCGTACATCTTCACGGGGCCATCTTATGAATAGATGGCGAAGGCAAAACATAATTAAGGGGTGATTTTTGAAAATAGATTCGTCACTAGCAACATTAAGGAAAAGGTTTCACGCAGACGAGGCTGAGAACTCTTTCCCCAAATATTTTATTCAGGTATAATAAAAGGGGCAAATCACAATGGTTGCATTACACATACTTACAGCGGAAACTACTATCGATCGTGGAATGAAAGCGTGTTCACACCGTTTATGTGAACCAGAATAGAGTTGACGAGTTTAAAAAAACTCGGTGACTAGCAATATCATAGAGATTAACTTTCAAATGAAAATAACTGTCGAATCAAGACAGACTCAATGAAAGGAAAAGTTACTATAAACTAGGCTACTGCATGGAAACATGTTATATAATAGGGTCACATGCAGCTAAACGGTTAGTATCTAAATAATATTAAAGATATCATTGTTTGTGATGTAAGTCGACCAGAAGTCGATCATCCCGCTCAGACTCTAGCGACATTTTTTACTTGCATATTTTCACGATACTTTACGATTTAAAATATTTAATATAGTAACTATATAAATATTTTCTTTAGATTATTCAACACCCGAGGTGATTCTAAAGCAGCGTTCACAAGTAGCAGTTGACTGCTATGACAGTCGCGAGAAGCGCGATATATCTATATCGCTACTGCTACGATGCATCTGCACCAACTTCTATGCAGCTAAAAGCCGCTATTTAGGCGTTGTCATAACAAATAAAAAGCGTTTTATTTCAATAGAAAATGATGCTTAAATTTTCATGAAATTCTTCAAGCAATAAATTCCATAGACGATTATCTTTTGTTCCCATTATTAAAAGAATAGAATTTCCCCTTTGGGGAGGCATATCTTTTTATAAATATCCAAATTCCCGATATCAGACGTCGTGTATTGCTTTCCGTTGGCGATTGTTGCGAGTGTTGATATATTTCTGCTGGAAGGTAGACGTGCTTCAACTTTGCTAATAGCTCGAACTAGGATCGATGTTGTTCGACATGTGTCCAGCATCGACTGAACTCGCATCGCAGTTGCTATTTACACATGCGAATGGAGCTTAATAGTTGTTAGCAGTTGACTGTCATAGCGGTCAACTGCTACGCACCTTTACGCCTTACGACAATTAAAGACTGCAATTCGAATCCCCACTTCACTTCGAGGCGACACGCTCCGCCGGCAAAAATAATGGGCCGCAGCGCACGAGAATGGCAATCGATACAAGGAACGCACTGCCGACCAGCGAGGAGGCGTTACTCCCACCGAGTCGCGACTGCGAAGGGCCACTTGCAGAGCGGGATTTGAACGGAGGAGGGTCCCTTGGGGAGGGGGGGGGGATTCGCGAGGGGGGAGAGCCGTGAGGAGAGCTCTCAAGAATCCCGAGAGGAGACCGAGCGACTGTCGCCCTATGACGTGGGTTGGCTGCAGGCCAAGTTCACACGCGCAGGGGAAGGAAGCATGCATTCCACTCAGCAACCCAATCTTCAACACTACGAGCCATATCCAGAATCTCAACTAGCCTCGCTTCCATTACTTAAGTCCTAAAATCTCTACTTCAAGTCAAATTGGTTACCAAGTTCTCTCTGCATAACTTATAATGCCTCTAAGCGACACGAAGTATACCGCTTCGAATCATATCTAGGAGAATCTGTATTATACACCCCTTTGAAATCGTAATAGAGACTTTGGGGCAGATTCAGAATCTCAACTACAGACTCGCTTCTACTGCTTCCGTACTATAATCCCTACAAAAAGTCAAATTGGTCTACAGTATCTACCTGAAAAGGTGGTATTACGTCTCAGAGCGACGCAGAGTTTAGATTCTAATTACTGCCAAGCCATATTCAGATTCACCAGTCTCACTTCTAGTGCTGACGTCATAAAATCTCTATTACGAGTGCTAAAGGGTATACAGATTCACCTCGAAACGGTTTCAAGCGGTACACAGCGTGGCGCAAATAAACAATACCAACTTTGCAGTGTTAATCTGTACACCAATTTACTCGTAGTAGGGATTCTAGGAGGTAAGCACTGGAAGTGACACTTAAGTTGAGACTCGGAATATGGCCCTTAGAGTCCAATTCCTCAGACAGGTTCCCGTGGCACAGCCCCGCAAGATCCTTTGGCATTCCACTCTGAAATCGCGAGGATTGAAGCGATATTTTGGAGCAACACGCAAAAAAGCTATGTTTGCGCACGTAGCGAGGCAATGAGGGAATAAGTCAAATAATGCTAGCGATGCGCTTCAAAGAGAAATTAAAAGGATTCATCTATATCTACGCGATACCCTGCAAACCACCGCGAGGGTGTGTGGCAGGGGGTGAATATCACCAAGCATGCACTATTGACTTGCAAACAAGCAACTAGGGTCTCATGCAACTAGATTGTTAGTATCTATAGTATTTAAGGGATTACTTTTTAATAACATTTAATAATATAAGAACTTTTTAATAACATTTAATAAGATTTGTTGTTGGCGTAGAATATTTTGGCTTATAAATTTAAATTTGTGAGAAATTGAGGATTGAAAGGAAAGGAAAGGTTGGAAGGACGGAGATGAGAGTAGCAGACAAACCCTGGCAATAAAAACAATGACAGAGAGCGCTCGGATCATGGACCGTCCAGGTTGGCTCATTCACCGGGCCACGGTAGCGGCAGGGTAAAACCCTCGCCTGTCAACCCTAGGGGTCTAATCCCGCACGGAGCATGGATGTGCATGCTGTACAAACAACAAAAAATAGAGGACTTCAAATTTCTAAATTGGCTGATTAAATAAAGATGAGTTCATTATTATATCTTATATCATCTGCTCAGTCCTAACTGCTATATTACACATATCGCTATATTCTAATCAAAACATAACAATAAAAAAACATTAAATAGCAAAGCAAGCATGAACAAACATGCTGTCATTTGGGACCATCCTTGTAAATTTCCTACCGTTCTGAAGCGCCTATAAGAGCGGGGAATCAGTTTTGAGAGGTTGGACAAGGTTCAATGAGCCTAAGGTTCGCATAGTTTTACTGGTATTAAACAAATCCGAAGAAGTACACAAAATCCAGTGATACGCTGACTTGTGAGTTCAATTCGCTCGTATTTTAAATCATTTTTGTTCATATAAATTAATTGAAATCCCAAACATTCGCTCCATTCACTACAAACTTTTTCTCTACACGCATTGATACAAGTTATTGCAGAGAATTGTACCAAATAAAAACACCCCTAGAGAACTGATTCTCATGGATTTATCGGAGGAGTATTTTTGATCCAGAGGCCAAGCCGACTGCACGCGGGCCCAACCAGTCTATTAAGTGAATTAAAATGGGAATCATTGTCAGATCGCAAGTTTAAATTTAGACTTAATCTCCTAAACTAATTCCAAGGCCATATTTTCAGAGATGACGTTAAAAATATTTTGCGAACCCCAACTTACTATGGTAGACTGGACCATAATTACAAAATTAAAGAAATTGATTGCCGAACTGACAGATTCAAAATGTCCTTTTTTCCCCGTACAATTATAGATATGAATATTGGTAAATATATCCAATACGAGTGTAGGATAGGTAGCAATGGATAGCATAGGTAGTTGCATGCTGGTGTAAGGACTTGAAGGTAACCCAACTAACAGCACGTTTTTACATGCGTAGTTTGCTATTTTTCCTTTTAAATATTGCAATCTAGACTAATATATTAATACTAATCCTTTTAAATGCATGATATGTAGTGCATGTTTGGTGAGAATTCACCCCCTGCCACACACCTTTGAGGTGGCTTGCTAGGTATTATGTAGATGTAATCTGCAGAAGCGACAACACAACCGCTGCAAATACACCAACGACCCTCACGAAGAGAGCTAGCCAGCCCCCGTAGCCTCTCTGCAGCGGGTAGGGCTTCCCAGGAAAGACGACCGGCAGAGACCGCCTCCCGGCCCTCCCCACCACCACCAACCTTGGCCCGGCCCCCGAGAGCGGGTCGGGCAAGAGTCTTCCCGGCCCGGCCACCCTCGCCCATTAGTCTTCCGGAGGCCGACTGGATCATCGGGAGATCATGGATTCCATCGACCCATATTTCAGCTCGGATCTAGCACGAAAACAGGTCCCAGGAGACGCAGGGGTGGAGGAGAGGGAAGGGAGGAAGGTTTTGGAATGCTCGGCACGGCAGCGAGGCAGACTCTACAAAGCTTCGAAGACTGAAGCCGAGGAGGCTGCGACAGACACTAGGCGACTACTGCACAGTGTCGGCACCACAGGAACAAATCGTCAACAGGGGAGGCATCGATATTCTCATTGCCATCTCTATACCGCACCAACGATGAGCTGTTTTTGCTCATCTTCCCCTCAATTTCGGTGGCGATAGCATAATATCCCTTCCCAGGCACGTAGCCAGAAATTTGCTTCGGGGGGGGGCTAAGTCTTGCGGAACTTGAAACAAATCATTCTAGCCCATTCGGTTCCGACATGTTATCCCTTGCCTTAATTTTCAGTGCTTGATATTTACTTTTACAGTGCCCATACTTATCTCTTCATTTGAAACAAATCATCCTTGCCCATTTGGTGCCGACATGTCACAAATCTCTTCCCTTAATTTTCAGTGCTTTGTATTTACTTCTACAGTGCCCATACTTATCTCTTCTCACTGGTAAAGTTCACTGGTAAAGTTCACTGCTAAAATCAGAACAACAAAAGTATTGGGAAAAATTTAGGGAGGGGGGGGGGGTGCCTAAGCACCAGAAGCCCCCTCCCCCTAGCTACGTGCCTGTCCCTTCCATTCGCTCTTCAGCAATGAATCACAAGCGGATACACTAATGAAGCGTAGCTCTTAGTAGTATGTAAGTAGTTCATGTTGGAGAAACTTCACCCTCTGCCACACACCCTCGCGGTGGCTCTCAGGTCATCATGTAGATGCAATGGATGGTGCAAAGATCAGACTGACGCTGCACGCTGACCAGGTTCACAGCTGAGAAATTTTACCATTCTCCCCATGAGGAACCCAATATTCAGAAATATATCATTAATTTCCCTGAAGATTTCTAGACCTGTCTAGCATTTTTATTTCAGCTTCATTCACCATTTCTATCGCCATGCTTACTACTTGATCCAGGCTTAAAAACGTTTGAGCTCCTCGCTTCCCAACGACTCCGACGGGATAAGAGCTTTCCACTGACTGAAAACGACACCTCAGCAAGTAACAGTAATCTCGTATAATTTCTCTCACGCATATGCTCCAAGGAAAGATTTACCGAGCTTTTTTTCGTAAAAGCATCTGTCATTGGAGAGGCAGTATCTACTTCTATTCCAGGCACTAATAATTTCCGGTATTCGTAGTTTTTTCATCATGAAATGAGGAAAAACTCGTGCTTCAAAACTGTTCTCCATCAAGCGTCTAGCACGAGCGCTACAAATACTTTCTCTCACGATTCTTTTCATTCTTTCCACGCTTCACACTGAAGTCCTTAGTGAAGTAGTATATACGAGCACATGAGGAATCCACTTAAGAAGCTTACACTGCATTACAACATTTGATTGAGTTAGACACTTCGCAAGATATCGATTTCTCTTTCACATATCCCACAGGGCCGAAAGCTTACGATTATTTTTCCTCTGGGAATTTCAACAGCCAACGAGGACGAACACATTCAGTCGCCCGCCATGCCCGTCAAGGATGAGCCAACAACGACGTGACGCAAAATATGGGGCTGGCGAGAAAATCACCTATCTTCCATCAAGGATCGCTATTTAGCAAAAAAAAAATAATTGACACGTAAGAGGTTCTAAAGCATTTTTACGAATCATGGGGGAAGAGACAATCAAAACGAGAAATTCGTCATATAGAGTACGTTGAGGCTGAAGCACGTGAAACAATTGAGGATTACAGGCGGTAAGAACCGCCACACTGAAGTTAACGCAGAATTCTCCCCAATCCTGAAAACCACGGGTAAATGGAAAATAAAATGGTATAACAAACGACTTAGCAACTCTGAAAAATAGTCATAAATGAAACAAGTATCTACCACTTTCCCTTTTCGCATGGGTATCGACCTCAGATTGCAAAAGCTCAACACGCTCGCAGTGAACGACTCCATCCACGAGCGCCAACGAAAGGAGATCGCCTTCCGCTCTCAAGAACTGATTGTAAAGACCGAATCGTTCCCTAATGGGACGTTGCTGCGGCATTCTCCGGGGAGTGGAGTGACCGCCCTCCCTTCCCGCCTCCGAGCAGGGCAAGAAAGAGGAGACGGAAGGGCTTTGGAATGGGCTCCCAGCACCGAGAGAGGGCCCGTGTGTCGTCGACAGGTGGAGGGGCCCGGCTCTACAGCTTGCGTTTCAACTTCGCTAATCCACACTCTCAGAGTGAGCTTGGCTTCGCAGCACTCATTTCACTTGTTAGTACATACGTAAACGCAACTACAAGTACTAACTATTAGTGTCAGTATCGGCGAACATAAGAAAATATAACCACAACCGTACATTTCTTAAGCTTGAAAATTTAGCCAATTGGATAAAGATTAGAATATAGTTCCAGGCCAATTAAGCAATCTGTTTTAACGACATGCCCCACAAAGACCCTGTTCCATGACCCAATGTTCGTCCAGGGACAATCAACTGACATTTTCAACTTTAATTAAATCTGGAAAAAGTTTCGTTTCCTGTGTATTAATCAGAGATTCAAACCAAAAGGAAGAAGAGGCATGTCAACATGTTCGGCTAGCCGGAATGTGGCAAACTACTAGAAATATTGCACTAGCTCGCCAAGAAAGTTGACTTTGTGATAATTCTCGTCTTCATAAAACGAAAGAGATATTAAAGCAGATATTGCAGCCCTTTAAATAATGACTCAAAAATTAAAATTTTCCGTGATTTAGGTTCTTCGGAGTTTTCCTTGATTCACTTGCACTAAATAATGCCAAAGCTCGGTAGAACAGAAATACATAATGATTACCACATACTAGTTCTATTCGCGTCACTTAGAAACGCATCCCCGTCCAAACAACTAGGTACCTGTCAACATTTTCGCATCACGCATTATAATACATGGCTTGTTATTCACCCCCTGCCACGCACCCATGCGGTGACTTGCAGGAAATCCTACACACGCAGATGAGTACCAGCTACTAATTAACGACGAATGGATTTCGAAATGAGACCTACCGACAGTAACGCTTCAAACACTACCACAAGTTAACGGCTGAAGGGCTAAGGCCTTGAGTTTGGATGTCTAAATGAATGACCTTGACCTGGGAAAATAAGTGCTCTCCTACATTGGATGGTCAGTGGATTGCCACGTTAAGGTAACTAAAATTACAAATAGGCCGTTCGCACGTATCCGCAGCCTTTTCTAGGTACGTTGGCACCTGTGACAGTCGGTACGCCACATGGGGAACCAACATTTTATACTTAATTAATTTCAGTTACTTCACTTAATTCGATTTAAACACGCTTACACGAATTATTCTGCCGAGAAGGATGGATGTGTCGGCTTCGCCAGATAATAGAGCGGGGATGGACTTCGAAGGCAAAGAGGGACTGAAGCACGCGGGGAAAGAGAGGCTGGGTGCTGTAAACCTGGTAGAACTGCGGATACCCGCTCCCATCCAGCAGCGCCCCCTCCCATCGAAGACTTTTGAAGGCCGCGCCGGGCACGGCTCAACACGAGGCGGGGGAGGCGTCTGGGGGACAGACCAAGGTCAGTGGGCCCGCCATCCACCCTCCCTCCCTCCCCTACCTCACTGTACCTGCCGCCTCCCCCTCCCCTGCCAGCCAGAGGCCGCTTACCTGGCGGCCAGGTGGTGGTGAAAGTCTCTCCTTGGAGATGGAGGGGGCAAGACGGCCGCCGACCCCAGGCGTGGTGCGGACGCTGCTCCGGGGGGCTCAGGTTCGAGGGGGGACGGAAGAGGGCCTCTCGCACGGGCCACCCCGCCAGAGAGGCCCCACGCAAAATGGGCCGGCCCAATGTGGACCGGCACCCACTGCCAGTCGCCCTCCACGCCTACCACCTGTAGCGACGCGGGCTCCATCCGCAGCCAAGATTCTACTGTCGTGTCTCTATCTAATTGGTTCACCAGTCCTCATTTGCAACCACAACAGCAGTTTGCAAAAGAGCAAACCGGTAAACTAGTTCCTCTGCGAAAATCTAATTTAAATTCCGGCCACGATTTTCCAACACATGGGTAATTGAAAAACTGAATGGTGGAGGCTGATACTTTGTGGTCCTTTGTGTCCTACATGGGTAATTGGCGATGTATTTTACAGTTAGCAAGGAGAGTAAAAAAAAGGAAAATTAACAATAGGAATGCTACTAACTTACGGGCGGTATTACCTACACATTAAATTTTCACTTTTCAACATCCTTACCGATACGACAAATGAAACTTTCTATCGGGAACATTAGGTGTGCGACGAACGTCCCACGGACTCATAATAACTTATACGGTATTGACTCTCCTGCAATTGAAAACTGCATCAGAAATGTGGGGTGCACAAAATTAAAGGGAGGAAAACAAGTAAAGATGATTTTTCCATTCAAACAATGGGAAAAACATTGGAGCATATATTCAGCTATGATATCAAGATTAGCGATTAAAATAACTTCGGTCGCATCAGAAAAATACAAACGTTATTTTGGGATAAATAAAACTGATTAACAACACCAAATATCTATATTAGGAAACGCAGGCATCACTTGCTGGAACTAATATACCGCTAAGATAGAAAAAAAGGTTATTTCTTGAAAGGAATTGCAGTGTTCTCCCTTTTTTCTATCTTTTAGGTACACACGCGGCTTTGCTTTCCACCTAACATTTTTAATTCATTATCTCCTCGTCACGGAACACGAAATAATATCCGTTTTCTACCAACGCCAACAATTACTTCGTAAAGTTACAATTTGATTTCATGGTAAAATTGCCGAAATTTTTATAAACTATGGATAATCCACAAGATTCATAAAAATACCTTCCTTACATGCAATGTAAAATCAACTATTCAAATGGCACGATGAAAACACTTGCAGGAAAATTTCAGCCCAAACTCCGGGCGAGGTAAAGTACAAAAATTCTATGCAAGTAAGCACATTATCTCACAATGACCTAAAAGACAGCATAACTGCCACATTGGCAGCATTTAACTATCATTCTCCTAATTCTGCCTTTCTCGAAATAAAATTAGCTAAGAGGTAGTAATTCAAAATACCAGTACTACTGTTCTCCGTAAATAGGCTTAGATAGTTCTTTAATTGTATAAATTCGATATAATGGATGCGGAAAACCCGAATCCGAACCAGCTCCCATTAGGCATCTAACTGAACCACCCGACGTGGGTGCCATCTGGAGTCTGCACGTCACCTCCGCTCCCACGGACCAGATGATCGACACAAGATTCCCCAGCTTCTTACTAACCGAACCAAAGAGGTAGTGTGTTGTTTCACACGGCCGGGCATTGCTCCCTCGTGCCGGAGCACGTGAAATACAGGCCTGAATACGGGAGAGGATGGAGGATGACGAAGGTGGGATTACTTTTAAATTTCTGTTGGTTACTTTTCCTTTCTTAAAAGTATATATTAATATATAACTGTGATATTATAAATTCATACACGAAAACACGTTCTGAGGCGAATACAAATATACCAAGGACAGAATAAGGAAAAGGGATAGGTAACACAAAAATTTTATGTGTTGCCTATCCCTTTTCCTTATTCTGTCCTTGGTATATTTGTGATATTATAAATACATTAATAAATATATTAATTATTATTTTGAAATGAACGCAGGTATGCTTGAATACGAAACTAACCAACACTACGGGACATAAACGTCTTCAAGTCATGAAAGGTAGAGGAAAACGACTCGTATGATTTCACAGATACTTCCGTTTACATTTAATTACGAGCTATACTGATTCGATGCGGGCAGCCTAGTTTGTAAGGCATGTACCTCAACTCTACTAACTCATGTGAAGAGTACCACAAGATGTCTCCAAATGAGAATTATAACTCAACGCATGCCTTACTAGCCAAAAAAATTATATTCCTATGTAGAAAATAAACATTCAGTAGCACGCTGCCTTACTAACACCCGTTTGTCATGGCCTGCGGATACAGCGGCTTGAGGGCCCACCCCATCCAGGGGTATTCCCCGAAGCGTGGTCCACGATAGAGATTCCCAAGAATCAAGCACTTCATCGCCGTGTTTCCCCACCGCTCTCTTCCCGGAAGCGTCCACGCCGAATACGGTCGGGTACGCGGAAATCTAATTCCGCAGACCCAACTTCCCCAAACCCAACCCGTGACTCCCTGGGGGGGCGAGACAACCGGAGTTGATACGCGATCGACTGGGACCTCAGAACAAAACTTGCTCGGCATAGCTCACTGCCACGAATGGGTCAGGGTTGATAACCCACCAATCATCACACTACGAGCTTGCGAATATTAATTTAGCTTTCGTCTGTGCATCACCGCGAATAAAAAATAAAATTAACCCAAATTTTAGTGCAAGACTAGAAACACCCCGGATTCAGTGAGAAGATCGGCATACCATTTACGTAACCAATTGCCTTTTTCTAAGGATCTCATTATTTTTTTCCTTGGCAGTCCATTCACATAATCTGAATCCATAAGCCATACTTCTCACTTATGCAGCTGGTGTGCATTGGCAGTAGTTTCCCTAGCGCAGTAAGTAGCCATATTAATTTACATCTACACGATACCCTGAAAGCCACCGCGAGGGTGTGTGGAAGGGGGTGAAGATCACCAAAAATGTTTATTCGTTGATAATATAATGCCAGCTGTTCGCCCATAGTGCATATACATTTTCAACCAAACTGGCTCACAGTTAGATGCGCCATTATTAAGCATTCCGTGCGTATCCCTCGGAGTACCATTACTCCAGCTTGGCCACTATTGGTATATTACATATAATGATTTATAACTGCGGAGAGCTGTCCCACGACATTAAAAAATACAGAACTCACGTTTTTCTGCACATTCATTTCCAACCATCTCCCTTCACAAAGGCGCAATTTGAAAATCCAGTGAAAATTAAAGGGCAGGATTCACAAAGAACACTAACAAGTTTTACCAAGTTCGCTGCTTCCATTTTCACCCTCGCGGAGGCAGAGTCAAAGGGAGGATCCGGCTCATTGTGAACATGCGCCGGCATTCTTCCATTATAATTACGTTCCTTTTAACAGTGGCTGAGAAAAATAAAACTGAAAAGGCAGCTCCACCGCGGAGTCAACCACAAAATACAGCGCTGATGCTCTGCGATAGAGGCGTCGGGGAATGAAGTTGAGGCGTCGTCGGTCGGGAAAGGGAATCTCTCTCCCGGCGAGCGTTTAAACGCCCAGCCATTTAAATCCGTCCTTTAAAAGGAAGTCGGGACTTTTAATGCTCTCAGAAGACGGACATCGTGAACCGTCGACATTACGGTCATTACCATCTCTGACGGTAAAAACATCGAATTAGTAGGTAATGCATTGCACAAGGTACGGGTACCACACATCCGATTAGAATAAAAAAACGTTTTTTTATCGCAATGAGGAATTAAGCACTCGAATTGCACAATTACGAAAGCTCATACTATTGTTTGGCATCCTTTTTCAAGCGTTGTCAAGTAAAAACAAATCAGAGCAGCTCATATGAAAATGAACAAGGACTTAAAATTTTAATAAAAAATAGAATTTTTCTGGTGCATAGGAAAGTCAGTCAAGATCGTCAGTTCAATGTACATGATTCGAAAAGTCAAGTTTAATACGATTATAAGATCGAGAAAAACTGAGCAGAGGACAAATACTAAGTTAGCCATATTTTAAGACAAATATTACACTTCAACCCTTTAGGTCATTAAAACACCTATTTCTACAACAATTACAAGAACATATTGACACAAACACTAATCAACATTGGCATTTTTTATCTAGTACTCATTTTGCACCTAATTATTACCCATTCGGCAACACTCAAAACGCGCCCAGTGATTACGAAAGGCACCTGACCGAAAGGCCCCTGCAGCAGCGAGGCCCGCAGAAGATGGCGAAGACGTACAAGGGCCGAGGGAGGCCCCCGCGTGGGGCTTCACCCCACTACCGCAGGTTCAATGGCAGATGGGGAGCGGCCTAAAGACTGCTCTGGAAAGGTCTCGCGCGCGACAATCCGAATGCAACGCGGTTATAAATACGTCGCAACGAAGATAAAAAAAACATGTCCTGGCAACGCACCGACCGTGAGGGTGCAGGGGGCGGACGGAATTAAAACACGGAGCCGCCGCGGATATCTCTCGCACTCCTCCGAAAAGGACGCGACCTTTTCGGTGCCCTCGGGAAAGGCTGGTTCGCTCCGGGGAGGCAAAGGGGAGTTTATCGCCAAAGGATTGAGGGGTAAAAAGAGCAACCCTCATGGGTTGCACTCTTCACAGCACGTCCCGATTTCCATGCCCTCCTAACCATCCAAAATCAAGTCAAAATAAGTTCATTTTCCCAGATAAAAACATATAAAATATATACAACACAATAACAATAACGAAGACAACAAAAACGTATTGGGGAGCCCTGTTCTGCGTACAGTTATCCTCTTCCGGGCTTGAGTTACTTCGAATAGTTCTTTCATCATTGCGTTCATCCTAACCATCTATTTCCACGTGACACTACATCTAACATGTTTATATGAATAAGTAGCATTGCAGCTCTTAGTTGCATGAAGGGGCACTCCCTTCATGCAACTAAGCATATGCACCATATATGGTAATCATCACCTCCTGCCACACACCCTAATGCCGGCTCGCAGGGTATTACGTAGACGTAGATGTCCTTCCGACTAAAAGATCCATTAGAGCAGAAATTAATATACCTCATGAACAATCCAAATACACATTGAAATGTCAACCATATTAACTTCAATGGCTCAAAAAGTGAAAAGGGGAGTCTAGGACAGCACACCCAATGAACAGTGGAAGAGGGCGAGAATGGTAGTCACTAGGGAAAGCAGCTTCCTTTCATGCCTTGACAGTGTGTGGTCCAGGCGAGAGCTGAAAAAGGAAGCAGTGCATCAACTGCCGAGGAAATGCGTCCAGGCGCGGAAAGGCTTGGGATTTGGATCCAGAGTCTAGCCGTGCGAAGCCTAGTCTAACCGGTAGAATCATACCTACTTGTTCTTCCAATGAGTTCTCCACTCTCTTTCACAACAGAATCCAGATGCTAATAGGGGCGTCAATATATCTCCATAGACACAGGTGCTTACTCACACAAACATGAACAAATGCACCAGAGGAAGATAGAGAAATGTCCGATTAAGAAACAATTCCAGTTAGATTTTATCAACGACTGACGCCACCCACTGCACATTAGATTTGACCATAAAAAGTGCGTAGAGGACCAATAACCTAGATATGGAGGAAACCAAATATTCTTATAGGAACAAATTATAATATACATTATTATTACCTCATATTTCACCTCTGTTGCGGACTAGGTCAGATGTACCGCGATTTCCAATGCATAGAAATTATGTTGCTAAAACTGTGAATTCCGAATGCAAAAGGCATAAATATTCAGGTTATCGGATAGGAAATATAGGATAAGTTCACTAGCTAATAATTCACCGGGTGTTGAACAAGTTGACATTTAAGCCCTCACTTGTAGTCAAGAGGCGACATTCGAAAAATCCCAGAACGGGACGGAGCATTGTCATGTATTTCCGGCCCGCGCCGTCGAATCAAAGTACACAGAGATGGATGATATGACCAAATAAAATGAATTTTGGTTGATATTTACTGAGAATCATAACAATTAACAAACGACGGAGTTGCACATCATTCAATAGGACTTCAATTACGCTAGAACATAATTAAGTAGAAGAATACATCACAACCTGAATTGTAACTGGCATTGACTCTATAAGATAAGCATTAGTCATTAACAATAATGGAAATAACTCAATACATCGACGACTGAATGCAAAAATAGAGTAAATTTCCTAAAGATGAAAAATTCTGGAAGATATTAAGTCCAAAAGCCGATTGAAGGAAAAATCAATTGGTATCAAAATTATGTCCATATCGTAGATTATTTATTCTTTTAATGGGGGCGTTTACTCAGAACCGAAATCGCAATTTTGTACACGAAATCGTTTGATGGAAACAAAAATAGAATTTTAGTGAAAAAATTAATCTTCTGACCACAACCATTCACTCATAAATCAAAAATTAAAATAAGCAAAAGGTGACGCCCACCAAAAAAGCTGCTGTGATAACATAGGCGTCATTTTCCTCCCGTCCTTGTCTGTTTTTAGGGGAAGGGAAGGGAGCGGAGGGGGGTTCTCGGAAGGTCTGCACGCCCAGATGCTGTCGCAACTGTCCTATTGACAGAGTCAACTGTGTCCCCCCCATTGCGATAAGGCAAAGTATCTTCGCGGGCTCAGTTGTGATTGGACGAAGTCGAGATACGTCAAGAGGTTGCACCACGCCCACTTTTCCGAAAGGGTTAAAAACATCAGTTTTTCGCCGCTTATAACTCGATAAATAATTCACGGATCAGAAAACGGAAAAACACGGGTATTTTTATTTTACAAACTCTGAAATAAAAAATATGGTGAACGACCCCATTGGCTTTCGGACTTGCATTTCTTCCCGAAATTTTCATCGGCTAGCGAGGCGAAAGTTAAAAACCACGAGTCCACAAAAGCAATAAGAGCATATTATGGTGCTCCGCTCGAATGTGCCGTGGCTGGCGTCCGCAAATCTGTCCGGCCGCAGGCGACGCTAGGCGCCGGCGCCCATCTCGGCGGAGGTGCCTTCGGCCCGAGCACGCCGAGAAAGAGCGGACCCCGGCGAAAGCAGACGACGCCCTGCGGGAAACCTCAAAGCCTTTAATCGCCGCAGACGCCGGTTCGAGTGAAGGGCTTGCCGCCTGAGATGATGGGGAGGCCGAAAAAACATAGGGATGGCTGCGAGGGGGCGGTGTGGAGGGGGTGGGTGAAGGGGGGAGGTGAGGGAGGGAGGAGGAGGAGGAGGCGGCCGGCACGAAGGGTCCCGCGGCAGCCAAGCTGCTTGGAAGAGGTACGCCTGCGAGCGAATGCACCGCACATAGTGAGGTCTTCGCGTCTCTCCTCGTCCGTTCCTTACACCATTCCATTCGGAAGTTATCACAAGGCTACAACGCATTCTGGCATCGCGATGAAACTTTCTTATCAAATACGACAGCCATGTGAGGTAACCAATTCAAACAATTTCATGAATGAATTTGGTGCGAAGGATTTAGCCATGCGTAGTCAGTGGCGACTAAACCTTTCATATTTCACTGCGTTGTTGTTGCTCAACGTGAATACGTAATGCTTGGTGAAACTGTGGACCATAAAGAATAGTTAAAGGGGGTGAAACCCGAAAGATGTTCCCTTCATGAGTAAATTCCTTTATGCCCCACTATTCAGAGAAATAACGCATGATATTATCAGTTTTCCGATTCATTCAATTACCTAATGAGATAAGAATATTAACCAAATACTGAAGCGCGTCCCTTGCAAAAAGGGTCGCGGTGACCTAGTTGGCAGAGCGCTGGGCTACGAACTTGAAGGTCCCGGGTTCAAATCCTCGTGAAGCCTTTTCGGACACCCCCACCAAAAATCCTTGCAGTGCGATGTTCTGATTGCCAAAACTACGTGGGAAATTGTGGGTGGCCCAGGGGAAAGAATTTACTCCCCTGACCAACGGTAAATGTGTGAATTTCACACGCCAGTGACTTAGTACGGGGTGAGCTCTCCCCTCACTTATGAAACCAACCTTCCGGTTGAACACCGGAGTTCAGTGGAAAACCGGTCCCCACTTGAGTGCCTAGTGGAGGACATTTCAAGTTCAGTACTCCGTCCGTCGGATGGGACGTCGACACTGAGTTTCTCTCCACCCTTACTCCGTTCCCTGAAAACTCCTACCATTACCCAATTACCCACCTATCATAAATGGCGCAAATGACCTCAGCTGTCGGTCGCCTCCCCTGAATAACCAACCAACTTGAACACTGAGTTCCCTCCTAATGAAAAAAGGACATTATTCCATCACCTTCATATACTATGACACGTAATGTTATCGAATACTGAATTTCACATTACAGGCGAGACCAAATTCACCAAGATATCACTTTCTACAACACAAATCAAAAGCATCCTGACAATAATTAACTTTCAACTATCACTCCAGGAAGCATTTCTCTCTCTTAAAAACAGTTCCGACGCATATAATAGAAAATGGCCATTCTTTCCCCATTTCTTCGACGAAACATCCACCCACTCTAAAGCTACGTCTATAACGCCTCCGATAACTCATACGCTCACAAGATCTATTATAAAATAGTAAAAGAGAGGGAAGCGAGCGGACCTTTGGGGTTGTGGGGTATGGTGTTCCCTGAGACAAGTCGAGGGGCTGCGGAACGGTGGCAGCTTCAATCATTCATAGTCCAAGATGGCGGGCGGGCGTCGAGAAGCAACAAAGGAACCAGACCAGAAAATCCCCATTCCAGAAAAACGAAATTTTCCACGCCAGGAGCTCATGAAGGAAAGGAAACTGAGGAAACTTGGCAACGTCGACGAAAATTCCGAGTTTTTCGATTCCACGAATACGAACTTCAAATGTTGAGGTTCGCACTTCGATTGAGCATTTTACCGATAATTCAGTCGACTTCTCTTCTTGAGATTTCTCCTAGCTAAGACGAGAAGAACAATGCCCAAAAGTGTATTCTTATCCTTATCTTTAAAGAAACTTTTCCCCGCTTCAAAAAGCATATAAATTTTTATCAATCCACACATTCCTTTCAGAATTATTGCGAAATGATATTTTTTCTAATATTTTAGCGTAATAGGGATGTAACCAAAAGAAGAGCCAGCCACTCAGCTACTTGGCAAACACACACATGGAAGCTCAACATTTTCAACTAGCAGGCATACTTGTCAACTACAAACCAACCATTCCATGCAGAAAAGATGATTACATGTTCTACATGATCTATTAAAATAGCACACGCGCATGAGGAAGCCATCACCAGCTTTGCCTCTCCTGTGTCCCAGCAGCCAAGTAGCACTTGGGGAGTTGGAAAAGAAACAATTGTTTGAAGGAGGCCTCTGCGGGTCTATTCTGGTGCGCGCCTGTGAACTCGGGGGGCGAGCTCTCCCACAAGGTGAACAGAGCTGTCTCATCAAGATGACGTTTTTTATTACGCAGCAACGCATCCATTCGTTGCATTCACCAAGTGTCTGTTTGGGGATGGTTCCACCCGGCAACACCCTTTTGAGATGTCTCGCTGGGTAGACGCTAATAAGGGAGAATTTGAATTCCAGCTCGGCGTCTGTGCATGGTGCAGGTGAGCCACAGCGGAATATCGGCGCCGAAGCATATTGGTTAGAGACATCCGTGTGGATCGAGTCGAGGGCTAATGTCTCCCCACGTCCAGTTTCCTCACTACGATCTGTGAGCCGATCTGAGGACAACTCGGCCAAAGCAATGCCATTCGCTGCAACCAAGACAATCCAAACCACAGAACCCACACGGAGATTTGTTGTAATTTGTGGTTTTCTTATTATTTCATTTTCTTAAGAATTCGTACAGTCACGTTCACGATACGAGAACTCAATCAACATAAAGATTATTACGTCACCATAACTTGGATACCTATACACATAACGATTAATACTTCTTTTGTTTTTGCGCATGAGAAATTGGTCACTCTAACAATATTTTTAGGTTGGGAATAATTATCAGATCATAGGTTAGAGTACAGATTAAATCTTCGGCAGAAATTTAAACGTAGCTTAACTGAAGATTTTAGATACATATTAAGAGCACCTGCGTATTATGCTAGATTGATCAGATAAATAAGATTAGACAGATAGATTGTCGTACTGATAGTTTCAAATTGATTTTTCTCACGCACTATAAGGGAACACAATAGGCAGAATAGCAAAGGGATAGGTACGTGAAATATTGTTCGAGTAGACTGTAATGCATGAGGCACGTATTAACATTACTTACCCGTGCACGGTAGGTAAATACAGATAAAAATATTTCCAATAATGCAATAATCCCTTTATTAATATGTAGATACTAGCCATCTAGCTGCTTATGACCCGATTATCTAGTATGTCTCCATTAAATATCCTAGTTGCATGTCAAAAGTGAATGTTTGGTTGATCTTCATCCCCTGCCACTCACCCTCGCGGTGGTTAGCAGGGTATCTTGATAAATGCCAGTCTCGATACACCTCTGCCTTATATATTTCCTCCCGAATTTAATTCTTCTACAAACCGTGTGACGGCGTTTGGACTGAAACAAATGTCTTCTGCTTAGATACAATTTTAGGCGTCACCATCTCGGTCATCTGAAGCTGAGAAGGCCAGATTAAGATGCGGGAGCGTCATCGCGACCAAATCGAGAAACCACCTCGCGGTCGCCTACAAGGAGTGGGGGTGGTGCAGGGCGCGCATCGCACTCGAAAGGGCAAGCACAAGGCAGATCCATTGCATCCGAAGCAACTGCATTCCGAAACTCATGTCATGCTACAAAAAACTAAGTGGCATGCCCACACATTCTGCAGTTTCAATTACGGGATAAAAATCAGAATACCACAGAGAGAAGGCGGCAGGCGGGTGAGGCAGCTCTAGTCTAGGAACTAAAAGATCTTCAGTTCAAATCTCCACTTAATGCCTCAGGGGGCGTTCATCCCCTCCACTACAACAGCGCCGACAGAAATTGTCATCCCAAAATAAATAGGCAACATTTGATGAATACCAAGGTAAGTCGAAATGGTGTGAAGGCGAAAGAATCATAAGAGTCGCCCCTTCCCCAGCTGAACGACGGTGGGTAAACTCGCCCAGCTTTAGGTCCACCTGGGAACTATGTCCCAACCACCACAACTTGCTAGGCGAGGCAGGAATTGATTTTGTTCCACATACACACGGGAGCGGGGGCTAACGGGCCTCAGGCCCTGAGCAGAGGCGGAGAATATGGGTTACTAGGGGGAGAGGGGGGCGGATTTCATACGAGGGGCGTCCTCCGCGGACAGCGATGAAGAAGAGGTCGCGACTCCAGTTGCAGGGGGAGTAGTAGTCGAAGCGAATTGTGGGCGAGAAGAAACAAAGCAGCGGCGGCGGCGTCGGCCTGTGGCACCGCACCACGCCCCCATCCCCCAGGGAGGAGGAATGCACTGTTGCCACGTCTCTGCCGCCGGCGCTCTATTTAGGACGCGCGGTGGGCGGGAAAAGTCAGGGCCGGCCTACGTACACCACCGAGAAGGGGCCCATGTGTGAATGCGGCCCGATCCAATCGCGAGGACGGCAAAAGTGATATAGAGGCACTTTTGACGAGATTCTTGACCAGTGGGATATGGCCGAGCAAGGGAGCGAAGCAATCGAAGATTAAAATGTGTACAAGTGTGGAAGTCGTCCATCACGAACTACGTTCCATCAGTTGCTCGGAGCAACGAGTCACGAGCACGGACAAAAGGCGAAAGTGGATCACGGATGAGCCGCCACAGAATTGGTCACCAATATCCAAGAATATCATTCTAATACAAAGACATACGGCCTTCGACCCGAGGTTCTCTAGCGACCTGACCCTGTTCCCATTGAAGAGAGGCGCTACTCAATTCGAGGAAAAGCGTTACCAGTGGACGATTAGAACCGCGAGTAAGACCACCTACAAGAGAGGATAAGACAGTAAAACCACCCCATGAGAGACATATTTGGGAGCAGAAAAATTGTCCGCTATTTAGAGAGGTTCGGAATTAGGACAGGCTTATCTATGTAGTAATTCCGAAAAAAAATAAAATATATATGCATTTCTTACGTTGAATTAATTTTTTTGGAATCGTTGAAAAATAAATACTACTCTCGTATGGCAAATATGAAACAATTATGCGTTTTTTATCCATATAATAGTTTTTTTATCCATTTATTCATCATGATCAAAACAAGATCAGAGAACGCGGCCTACTGAAAGGAGATAGGTAGCATTCCAGTAAGCAGTGAGTGGAAAGGAAACAGGCAGGAGCTTGATATCGTATATAGACAACGGATTGCTCCCGATTCGCTAAGATAAAGTTTTTTTCTGGAAAGGTTCCTGAGATACACATATTTGTTTCAAGAAATCGGTTTTCATGTTCTGGGGATGAGAAATATTCACAGGGTAGCCCGTAGTGTGCGTCCGTTAACTCATGGGAATATGTTTCTGTCAGTTGCCGCGTTTACAGAGTGTCCGGCTATTTGGAGATGTTAGTTCGATAAGCCTCCATGTTCTGTCGCTGGGGATTGAAAAAATGTCCGTTTCTAGGATGCGTCCGCTATTTGGAGGTGTAAGTTAAGGGAAATTAGACTGTTTTCTATAGGGATCGAATATTCCGGCGTGGGCGGGAAGTGTGCGCAATTGGAAAAAGGGTCCTTTGATCCCCAAGAGAGTCCGCCCACAGCGCCGGCGACCGCAGCCCCACGTGGCATGCTTGCCAATTTTCCCGCGCCAGTGTGATCGCAGACAACGCCCCCACGTCGAAGACGGTTCCTGCAGCACATTCCACACGATATGCCTTGGTAACCCTTTTGCCAATACACACTACAGTGAAGGCACGACGGAAAGGCTAGTTCCATTCCTAAATAAACAACGATCACTACGATGTTGATTGATACTACGCCAGAGAACATTGCACCCGCTCACACACTGCGGAGACGTTAGCGGGATTACTAGCGCGGACTTGGGTCCTTCGAGGGATACGCAGAATTCGTGGCGAGGCAACCACGAGGTTACCGCGGCCAACGCTGAGAACTCACAGGTTTCTGGCTGGTTTCCGAACTGCAGCAGAAAAGAGCGAATAGCACTGACGGAGTTGAAACAGCGAATCAGAATGATGCGCTGCCATGAAGAGATAGAGGGGTCAGGCCCCACTATTCAAATTTGGCCCCCATTGCTGCGTTATCACCGCCGCTGTTGTAATTTTTGTTTCACTAGAAAAATCATTAACACACTCAATGCTGGCCTATTTCATGAAAACTTATTCATGTACGAAAGTTTTTTTTTCTTTTATATGAATAAATACATTATTATAAATGCTTTAAACATAAAAATCTTGCAATATAATAATAATTTTTTACTTAGCAATGAACATAACGGGACCCCATGCCTAGACGTCAAGGCATCCCCAATCCCAGGGTAACGAGGCATGCCTTGAATTCAAGGCATCCGCGTTGAGTGTGTTAATACAATAGGAGAGCTTAAAAATCGAATTCTAATGCCGGACAACACCAGTTCGTTTCTGATCAAATTCCGTAGCTTTATCAAACCAAAACTGATCCCAACCAAAGAGTATTGGAGAGCGGAAATAGCCGGCGACAGAGATTAGTTGGCAAGCCACTAATGATTAGCGTATTTGGAGCGACACGGTGCCACAAGCATAGTAGAAGTTTTATATAGAATTGGCAACTATGTCTAGACAATTTTAACAACAGCTTCAACCATGCACGACACTCGACACTGGGGCATTAGCACTCCGAGCGGTTGCCTGCCTCCCCATTGTTTCATAGTTGGCATAAATTAGAATATTACAAAATAGTCAACTGATAGAATGAAATTTATTCCATATCATTGTAATAGTATAATGTAATCTCTCATTAGGTAGATAGTAGAAGGAAATGTTAGTGCACGTACATGCGTAGTGAATGTTAGGTAATAACACCCTCGCGCTGGATTGCAGGGTAGTAGGTAGAAATAGATATACCATTGTGACATAAAACACCTCAGAATATTAACTTGCATGGGGCATGTAACGCAATTATTTAATTAAGATATGAATCAAAGGAAATCCGATTTAAAAACAGAAAATGCTAAAGTTAGTCCATGCTTGCATGACTCCCGATTGCTGGGGGGATGGCGGTTCTCCAAATTATTCATTGACGTTTTAAGCACTGCATTGCAAGATAAACGCTCCACCCGCCTATCTAAATGCGCATGCTTTTCCAGCAAGAATAAAACCCGCACAATTGGACAATATTAAAGAAATTAGAACTTCGATACACATTCAGCCACAAACTAGAAGGTACGCAACGACGAAACCAAACCGCGAATCGACCACCTCAGCTGAGAAACACACAGACATTTTCCGACGAATATGACGCAATGGAAGATCATCCTCGCGGGGGAACAGCGCGAAGACGAAATATTTTAGATGAGCGTTTCTGATGCCCTCTTTCCGGTGCACCGATTTGGAGGTTTGCCCGCTCAAAGTGCCGGCAAGCCCCTCGCGGGACAGGCCAAGTGTCAAGGTCACTCGAAATTATTGTCGAGCAGCTACAAGTCCGGCCCGGAGGCGCGGTTTCAATATCATCACATGAGGAGAGGGCGGGAGAGCCGAGGAGAGAGCGGGAGAGCCGAGCAGAGGGAGAGTGGACATGGAGGAGAGGGAGTCAGTCACGAGGGACCACTTAGAGGGGGGGATAGCGGAAGGACAGAGGGGAGGGGGTATTGGCAAGGTGCGCCGGAAATGGGACTTGAAATATTTTCGCGGCGATAAAATAACATGGATGGGAGTATTAATAATAGCAGGCTTCCAGCGAGGGCGGCAGAACGATGCAGTCCCCCGCCGCCAGGTTGAGGACCGGGCCACGTATTTAAACGAGGAGGGGAGCAGGAGATGGGACAAACGGTAAGTGGGCGTGGGCGGGATAGACCCGGGTTCGAGAGCGACAATGGCGACGGACACTAATTGCCGGGTGGACTCGTGCTTAATGACTACAGGGTCTGGATCATGGATACTCTGTCACTACCGTCATCAGTAACGCCGATACCTCAAGGCAAGGAACTACACACTGTAACAGTTCATAAGAATCCCTGCACCTATTAAGATATGAGATTTGACAAAGGATTACGAGGCCTTGAAGGCCCGCCATCGGGGCGAAACATGTCTCCGAGCGAATTCTGCCGAAACCCAAACGAAAAGGAAGACCAAATGTCACCAAAGAGGTAGAGGAGGAGAAAAATATGCTAATCCATGTTCGGCACAATCTAGAAGTGTCTGGTACTCTGCTCCTTGCAGCAGTACATTGCGTGTTTTTAATGAAACAACAAAGAATTCCTCCTGCGACAAAACACGTTTGCTTTAATAGTGAGAGAAATGTTATTTTATCCAGGTGACTGTTGACGTTAGGTTAAGGTATATCGCACTATTATGATACATTAACAAAACTACAAAAATAGCTTATGTAATGTGTCGCACAAGTCGATTAGAAAAACGAAAGCGATGGAAGCGATAGTTTGTGACGTAACGCGAAAAATTCTTCCCTCGCCATCTATGGTAACCTTCCAGTACTACGTCCACAACGTACAAGTTTTTCCCTATACGATGAGCCCTCTATGTTATTAGACACCTTAACTATTCCTAAGACAAGAAATTCAGAATTTAGAAGAGATGTCAAGGTGTTTAAGCAACAATTAAAACAGTATTGGATTGGCGATGATTTCCTATTTAGTAGTACATAGAGGTGGAGGAGGACAAAGAAATGAGAATCCATGTTCACCTTTGCGAGACGGCCGAAACATGCAGATTCGTGCGACATAAAACACTAGGTGGAGTCGAGAATGCCGGGTGGAGGAACCACCACCGCCTTCCCGGGTGCCCGCCCGCAGAATGGCACCAGCCGCGCGGAAAATGATACGTTTTTTCTTCCGCGCACTGAATGCAGGGCGCTTCTTGGCTTCACCCCACTCTATCACAGCACGGAAGAGAAAGCCCACGGCCTACCCCTTCACTTGGATTTATCAGCATACGCGTGGGTGCGACCTTCTAATATAGGCTCAAGCTGGCAAAACACAAAACGGATTCAGGGCTCGACGCGTTATGGGGCGTCCGAAGTTGATAATCGACATTAAGTTATCAGATGTAACTAAACTGAAAACAAGTGCGCGTGGCCACGCATATCCAGTAGCGCCATAGCCACTAAGCACCAGCTCATCAAGAGGGTTCCCACATAATCTTTTGTAAGGGTCAAAAGACTTTAAAAAAATAATAATCTGATATTTGTATAAACCATAGGAACGTGAAAGGATACGTGGAACAGTAGAGAATAACGTTAAGTCAGCATAACATGCGCTACCAAAGTAATGAAACCAATGATTCATCTGGGCGGCATTTCGACCCACCTCCTTACATTTTCCAGTCGAAACTCTTCCAACCTGACAACCGCTGTCCAAAATTAAATTAAACTCGTTTTTATTAAACCGGCGAATTCAGGACTGTCAAGTTCTCCCTTACAATTAAAAGATTACACAGTCACAAGCATCCAAGCCCCGGACAGTGAAAATCCTCCTCGGGCAGATTCGAACCCGCGACCCTGCGATCGACTGGCGAGGGACTTACCGCGCCGCCACCTCGGCGATCTCATGAAATTACAATCTCATGAAAATGCAACTTGAAAAGGTTGGCAACTTGAATAAAATAACTGCAGATTTGTAGCTCTAGGGAGAGATTCCCCACGCTACAAGAGTGAGGTGCCCTCGACGGAGTGAATCAGGGGAACAACGGCATTCAACGAGCAACGCGCGGGGCAGGAAATGCCGCTTCGTCCGCCCACATCACTCTGCAAACGCCTCGAAAGCACCACTCGAGTCAACAGCGAAAGCCACCGCACGGTTTTCAGATTTAATCGAAACAAATATTGAAGAATTTGGCATAGAAATGACAATATAGTGTTTTATATTTTTAAATATGTACACATTCTAACACAATTAAAATTTTTTCCTTAGGAAATACTTAAATAATCAACCTGAACATTTTCAGAGAAGATCGGCAAGATTTGTAAAGGGACAGTATGATAAATATATTTGCGTAACCAGGCTATTAGATGAAGTAAAAAGGAAATCATTGTCGGACCGTAGTTGAAATTAAGAATTATCTCTTAAATAAATTCCAGGGTCCTTATTCTCTTTCTGAAACTCTCGTGGTATCCAAGGGATACCATAGGTTTTTCGGGACTCGCGTTAACTCTTTGTAAACATTCTAATGAGGAAATCAATGAAACGCAACCTCGGTTTCGTTGCTGGGGAGATAACCGAGGTTGCGTTTCAAACGAGAATACGGGCCCAGGATAATATTTCCACTGATCACGTTAAAAATATTTTGCGAACTGCAACTTACAACGGTAGACTGAATCATAAAATTAGAGAAACTGATTGCCGAAATGACATTTTCAAAATGTCCTTCTCTCCTCGTAAATTACGGATATGAGTAATTGTAAAAATATCCAATTGTAAATATAAAAATGTAACAATGGATAGCATAGGTAGTTGCATGTTTGGCATAAGGATTAATTTCGTTTTTGGTAAAAGAAACCATGTCAATAATGCATGTTTGGTGATCTCCACCCCCTGCCACACACCCTCGCGGTGGCTTGCAGGGTATTATGTTGATGAACAATTTCATGCAAGCTCTAGGAAATACAAGGTTATAAAACGTATATTATTGCAAAAATCAATGAAGAGACTTTCCGATCTTTGATCTTTTTCACGGGCGATTATTAATGAGTTTATCAGAGCTTTGGGATTCTGAAACAATTTAAGTTCAAGCATTGAAAATTCCCCACGCTTCGCAATGTAAACTACGCACCTACGACATCATCTACATGGCTACCGCAGTCCCGCCAGTTCTGGGCCTTTTCAAATTAGCCTAATATTAACTTAATTCAATTTACTGGTAATCTATAACTTCTTAATCCAAATTACTTGTGCATGATGAATACATTTACGGAGGGCCACGAATTTCAAATACTGAATTCTGTTTCCTTTGATGTAGGAAACTACCCTATTTCCTGGTCGGCAAAACAAGTCAGAATCAGCATCGAAATAAATCCCACCAACATGCGAAGGAATCTCCAAGGAGAAAACCATTTTAAATAACGCGCACACGTTTCCAGAACACAAATTAAGAGATTAAATGGATGTTAACAGGTATCCTTACTCCTAACGTACGTTAAAGACGGGTGCCTAGTTTACAACATCGAGTTGAATTACAGTGGCTAGAGGTTCCCCATCTTGAGGGTTTGAGTTCGTTTCTAGCAGCGACCGAAACTTTTCCAGTCCCCATTCAGAAGTCACGCTGAGAGGTGGCTCTAGGGAGCAAATCCGCTACTCTGTACGTCGAGAGCGAAATTCAAGACAGTGGACACCTGCCAGGCGCTTTTCATTAGGGGTCGGCTCATGCCTGAGGAAATGTCTTGTGGCGACTTACTCCGACTTGAGATGCAGTCGGGGAATGCCGGAATGCTATGAATTTCTTCACTCTGTTGAGTGCCTCGCCATGGAGTCACTCTGGCCACATATTTTGAGAAACGAGAAAAGAAATCAAACAGTAAAAACATTACCGGCAATCCAAATTTCATAGGACGCTGATTTATTCCCCCCGCGAGGTTGATGTGGGCGTTTATTTGGCACCGAAATCGCTATTTAGAACACAAAATTGTTAAATGGAAACGAAAAATGAATTTTAGTGAAATATTAATCTTCTAACCAGAGCCGATCACTCAAAAATCAAAAACTTAAAAAAGCAAAAGGTGAAGCCCACCGAACGAATTGCGTTAAGGATTACTACGTCACTCGCCTCCCGTCCTTGGCGGTGTTGAGAAAGAACGGGAAGGGCGCGGAGGTGGAGAGGGGAAGTCTGCCTGAAGAGATCCTGTCGCAACCACTTCCATTGGCAGAGTCAGCTGTGTGTCCCCCATTGTGATGAGGCGAAGGATCTTCGCGGTCTCAGATGTGACTGGACGAAGTGGATGACGCACGAGTCCTTTGCGCACCCACTTTTCCGAAGGGGCTAAAAACACCAGTTTTTCGCCGCTTATCACTCGAGAGCTAATTGACGGATCAAAGAACGCAAAACTATGTCTTTTTATTTTACAATATCTATCAGATTCGGAAATAAAAACTATGGCTAACGACCCCATTACCAATTAATTGGCTGGGGAATTGAGTCGCAAAGTGGAAAAAGGGGCGTTCTCTAAATTATCGAAATGGCGTCAACAGATTGCGTCACCTCAATGAAGCCCAGAGGCGAGTCCTTGGACGAGTGGTTCCCGAAACAATTGAATGACGCGCCGCTCAGTTCCCAGCTGTCGACCCCAGGAAAGTTGGAGGAGATCCCGACAATTAAAAGAGTGGCTAAGAGTTTGAGGAAATTCGAGGTCGAGTGAGTTTAGTTTCATTCCGAGGCAGAAGGACATTCACTAATGTGGTTCAGAGGAGTGGAAATCAATGTTGTAATCAGGTAAAAAGGGCAGCCAGTGCCCGGTAAATGACTGCTAGTTGATTAAACAAAGCGTGTTTTCTTTACGGACCAGTTCCCAAGCTGTCAAGACCTGAAATAAATCACCGTTGACGGATAAGGGGTCTGAGGTTCCTAACAATAAACACCCAACGAAAACAAAAATGATACCTGTCACTTCACAAACAAAATCACAAAATTGATTGAACTCTCACCAAACTCCACCAACTGCACTGACAAAAGATGTGTATGTGATTAAGAGATCCAATTAACTAGTTTTGTTAAATAAATAATAAAATAAAAGTTTTAAGTCGTCCAATCCTTTGAAAAACATGCTCTGCCGTAATTGCAACAGGGAAAAATATCTGTACGTTAACATTGTATCAAAATTTCCATTACATTCGTGTATCGAATTCTTATGTCACGGGATTTTTATATCTTCCTACTCACTAGCAGAGAAATAAATGGATTTTCCCAAAGATCTTTCTTTGGGACTCTTTTGGGATTTTTTTCCTGACCTCACCCAGAAAAGAGGTACATTCCATGACCACGATATTTGTTTCCACACACCAATCCCACGATGACTCGTTTTATTTCGTCCATTTTCTTGATTAATGCAGTCCTAAGATAATGTTCAAGATTTTGCTAGTCATTTGAGAGTGGATTAGCCAGCAAAAAATGGACTGATCGCCAAGAATACTTCAGAGAGAAAGAGAAGGTAAGAGAAAAAGAACCGGAAGAAATGATTCGTCTGATTATTACACCACTCGGACGGATTGTTTCAAGTTTCTCAATTTCAATCTGATTATATACAGAGAGATTTGAGAGACTACAGAATTGATACTCAGAAAATAACCGCCTTGCTGTTTGGAGAGCCAACCGACAACTTAAGTTATTCGCGTCATTGAGGCTTGGGTAGAAATTTGGATACAAGTATGTACTTTTGCTCAAGGAGTCGAGAAAGGCGAAGAGAAAGCGGAGAAAGTAAGGACCGGAATACCACAGAGAAATCTTCCATCATCGGGATTCCAACCCGGACCCTCGGAATAAGAGACCAACACACTAGCCAAACCCCATGCCTTTCTTTATCCGTATCTAGTATATCGTATAGCCAAACATTTATGAAGGGAGCGCAGTTCATTGCATCTCAGCACTAAATACCACTTGTCTCTACCCAAGCATGCTCGTTGCATTTCAACTCGGCAGTAAAAGCGAAGAAACAGCGGAGCCCATCGCTACAAAATCATTCCCTCGTACTTCTTAATCCTTCATCTGTGTGGAACGTGGTGCATATCCGGAAGCATTCACCCGGCCACACACCCTCACGGCATGGCATCCCGGTGGAGATGGTGCGTGGTGCTGTAGCTTCCAGCACAAGCATCATTATTATGGCACCCAAAATTCGAGTGATCTCTTTGGCGTTCTGTGCCGCGCAGCTTCCATGACCGGCTCGCCACCGCACACCCGTACCTCGAAGAGAAGAACATTCCTGGCCAAGTACGAGTAACTATGGCGGCCAAAATAGCCAGTAAATGGCTAGACGCCCGCGAGAAATTGTCCAAGGCTGGAATAGTGCGAGCACAAAAAACAGTGGACGAAATTAGGGAAAACTGATGGTGCTGGTGCTCACGGCATCAGCAATCTCGGAGGGGGGGCTGCAGCCAGAGTGGAAGATGATTACTACTGGGGGCGGGGGAGGTAAATACAGTAGGGGGCAGGGGGGGGCATTGGATGCGAGGGGGGATAGACAGAGAGCATCAAGGGAGGTGGGGGGAGCGGTGTCCTGGCTTGGAGAATCGGGAAGTAAACGGGGAAGGGAGGGGGCGCAGGAGAGGGGGTAGGGGGTCCTCGTCCAGATCGATATTCACAGCAGCAGCAGCGCAGCTTAGTCGAAAAGGCAAAGGGGGGCGAGGGAGGGAAACAGGGGCCTTGCAGGGAGGCTGAGGGGTGCCGGGGGCATCCAGCGCAAGCCGCCGAGGGCCCTTTGCCGGGCCCTCGCCGCTCCGTCCGACGGCGCGGGCCGGAATGCCGCACCTCTCGGTGCATCATGAGGCGCAAGTGGACACACATCGACAGCGCAGTCAAGAGGCAATTATTTGCTCTCGCACCTCACGGACAATGCATTTCTTATCGCATAGTATTTCAATAGAATGCCACATACGGTATAATTTTCACTCGTACATACAAACATTGAAAAGCGAAACATTATCAGTTTTTGCTCATTTTTAGAGCCGCAGCAAACAGAGCAGACAATGGCTTTTCGACATACAGTTTTAACATTCGCCCCGAGGTCGAATTCACCGCAAGGGGTCGGTTTCACTTAGTACCACGGTCACTGACGGCCAGAATTCACACATCTGAATAGGCTACCAGGCTAAAGTCATAGGAAACTTCTCGATCATTCTTGGTTAAAAATTTGCTAATTCAAAGCCGCAAAAATAAGGCAACGCGCAACTCAAAGTGATACGCGAAAAGGCTGTAAGCCCAATTCCCCACAATTTTCAATTCTCTATGAATCCACGACCTCCCCCGCCTACTGCGCCTTCCATCCTCCGGCGACGCCACTCGCAACCTTTTGTTGTGCCGGCCACACGGTGCACCAGGTCACGTCAGTCGGCACGTGGAGGGCTTCCCCAAAGTGCAACTGCACCCGGGGCATCGATCCAAAACAAACGCCTCGCCATTCCGAAGAAGCAAGGACCAGCGAACAGGAGAACGCTTCCTCGCACACGGTAACTTCAACTTCAGTAATCATGAATCACCCTTCCTTGTAGAATCCATGATTCAATTATTTCCGAATTAGTAGGCATTTCGTGAGGATTAACAGTAAGATAGCACAAATTCGGTAACCCAATTCTCCCCCATTAGCTAATTAACCGTTATGTACCACATTTAAGCAGTCACGGTCGGAAAATAACTATCGGAAACACACAGATAACGTCATACTATCCGAGTCTGTTGGCTAATTTGAAATTAACTTGCTTTACTAGTCAGACTGTTCAACCAAAGTGTATTTGGAAAATCTACAATCTAACTAATGAGTATTTCAGTCCCAATATGTAGTAATTTAATTTTGAAACGACTCAAAATACAATCCTATGTGACAATTGACATTAAACACGCGACTGTTTAATTTAAAATTATGGAAAATTGGCAAACGGGTGGTTCAGCATACGGCTGGAAATATTCCACAATTTTTCGCTCCAGAGGTGTGCAAGCCGCTAATTTAGATTGGATGTAAATTTATGCTATTTACAGTAAAAAAGTTATATGTGTAGGGGTTTAAAAAGTTATTAACGGAGAATCATTTAAGTCAATATTTCAATCTTTGGGCAACATAACTTGCAACAGCTAATCTATCATCGCTGGAACATAAGATAAATAAATGAAACCTACACTGCAAACGCCAATTCCTACTTGATAATCACACATCTGAGGATAGAATCCTGGCCGGCTGTAAAAAAATTATTATGACATTTTCTTCCTCGCGACGGAACGCCACAAAACCCCATTCCTCACGAAAACCAATAAGTCGACAATAATTCAAACTTGAGTCTAGCAAGGATCTCATAAAGACCCCATTATTCTTCTCCCTCTCACACGAAATGCCCCGATGGAAAAATATAATCCCACCACCCACTCAGAAGGCGCAAAAGAATCAATGGCTCGCGAGGGGCGACGCACACGACGCTCCAAGCTCCCCTGCACAACGGCCCCCGCGGGCTGATGAAAGACGCGACCAATCAGGGGTGAGAGAGATAAGGGGCGGAACAATGGGTGAAACGACGAGGGAACATAGGGAGGGTGATACGTCGAGGAAAACGCGAAACGAAAAGCATTTAAGTTGGACGGCTCGAGGACATCTTATTCGCTTAGTTTTTAGTTATGTTTCTATGAAAATATGGCCTATTATACGATAAGTATCAGAATAATTGAAAAAAATATGAAAAAATTAATAAACGAAAAAATGGAAAAATATGCATATGATGAAAAAAATAAATAACAATATTTAAAAACCATGGCCCACTAAAATATCCTTGTTATAAAAAAGAAAAAATATAATAATTATTACGGGGAATAGTTTTAATCCTAGCCCTGAAGTTTATATTCAAGCGCTATCGCAACCAATGTCTGAGGCGAGAGTTGTCGATTTATTCTTAGTTTTTAAGTTCCCGTTTCACACAAACCAAGCACACACAAATGACACGGCAAACAACAGTTAATTTTTTTAATTCTACCACTTCGTAATTCCGGCAGAGGAGAGTTGAGGCTCACCGGTACAGAGTTAACGATGCGTACCTACTGCCTATCGAGTCTCCGAACGTCTTTTCACATTTGAGCTGTCTGTATTGGCTAAGAATCCAATTTTGCCCTTCTACTCTCCCCACCAATCAAACTAGAAACCATCAAAGCTGAGAATGGAAGTAAATTTCGATGAAATATTAAAGCCTGATAGCTGAAGTCAGTCCTGAAGGCAGAAAAAATATAACAGAAAATATTAGCTTCATAACAATCATCGTGAGCGTCGAAAGGAGAAACTTAAGCGGCTTGCCGACAAACGTGGCATTCCTCGCGGACCTAGATTAGACTATAGCGGCCGGCCTGCCCCTCTTGCACCTGCAACCCCTTTCCACCTTTCTCAAGCGCGACACCGAGTTTCCGCCAAGCACTCACACGCCTCTCCACGGAACTGTTTTCCACCAATCGATCCTCTGGAGAGAGCACTTCTGGGACGAAGCCCAGCACTCCCGAACATGCAGCCACATTTAAATAGCAATATCAAATTCTGAGACTCCTCCACTAGTGCACTAAAATGATGATTGAAACAATCATGTTACATTTATGAAGATAATATTCATCACTACATTTTAAAAGTTATTCTAGAACTTGGTTGGGTTTTACTTCAGCAACCTTCTTGGAAAGGAGTTTCTTCTGTAAATTGTAACTAACTAGAGGTTGGTGCGTTAGCATTTCAAACCCACACCACATTATTTATTGACAAAGTTCTTTTTTCAGCAGAATATAACTTCACTGCTGGTGACCTACCACCCCCTGCCCCACGCCCTTACGGAGGCTCGCCTCCTTAGGGTAACAATGTAAATTTAGATATAGATCGCAGTTGCAGCAATGTATAAAACTCATGCGGGCAAATATGAATTTAGTTCGTGGTCTCTGATACAGGAAAAATAACGACTCGACAGAACGGAAATAAACAATTTCCCATATAGCTCTACAAATCTGGGGATGGTACACCCCCACTACAGATCACTGTTGCATTTGCATATTCCTGTTCACATCATCCTTACCTGAGTACACCTTAGGATATTACTTAAAGCACATACTAGCATCTCCGCTGTCGTCAATAGTGGCCAGCAGGATAGTCAATCTGCTCCAATGGAGGGTGAATCATGAAGCCGAGCAAGATCATCCATGTGCAAAACAAATTTTCCGGACCACTAAAAATGAACGACATTCTGAGAGGTTAGAGTAATTTTTATAATTCTCCGCTTATGCTCCTTTACGAGTAAAATATTTCACGCCAAAAGTAAGGGGAAAAAAACTTAAAACGGATACTTCGCATCCCTCGCCACTTCACGATATTAAATAAAGTAGGAAATGAGGCGGGACAAGCAGTGACTATTACTCATCGGGAAGACTTGACAGACATTGGAAATTAATCGCGCACGTATTACGGACGGCTTTCCTCTACACAAAAAGACTTTAGGGTTCCGAAAGCTATATTCAATATCTTAACCCTAATAAGCATAACGGCAGGACAGAACTTACTCTGGATTGCAGAACTGAAAAGTTGCAACTAACGCACTCGCTTGAGACACCCGAAAAATAATTTAGTTTACACGGATCGTAGATGAAATGGTTCGGAAAATGTCAAAAGCACACTAGACCCACAAATTTAATTAGTATATATATGAATTCAACATACGAATTTTAGCTATCTGCTATAGCTTCGACCGGTCCACATCGAGAGCAAAACTGACCGACGTCCACGGAAACTGTAAGTAGACCCTCCACAATTTTAACACTCGGAAATTTATATTTTTTGGTACACATTCAAATCTTGGCGATTATAAGTAACCTTCTTAAGGACTCCGTCTCGAGACCCACTCCTTGTGCCTGCATTGATTTTCGAGTTATCGCTCTCGAAGATTGTCCGCTCTCGACCCCCTGACCCCCATCGATCGACCCCTTGGTGACTGGGAGGCGTGGGGCCAAATTAGTAATCAGTCGACCTCATCCGACGACAAGAGCAAATAAAATGACAGAAGGACTCTTACATCGTCAAGAATTAGGTCCCATTTGATTTTTGGCCTCATCTGGGGACGACTATTTACACCTGCCTATCACATCTGGCAAGCAATGAGGCGAGCATTATTCCAAAAGAGCTTTCGGACACGGTCCAGATATTTTAGCGGAGTTAGATTAGCTTCACGATTCTCTGAGTTACCCAACACATTAAGGCTTGGAAGAAACGAAAACTAATTTTAGGAACATAAACATTTACCGACAAGGTTGATCGGTTATAGTTACTTCTGATGAATATAATCACATATTAATGTCCCCAATGGCCAATTCTCAATAAAATTCCGAGACCGCAGTCGTTGTATTTACACTAGCATGATTCAAAAAGCAAATTAAAATTACGCGAATCAAAAACGCAAAATAATAGTAGTTAAATCAACTTTCAAACTATCCCAGACTCGTAGGAATGTGATACAGCCAGCATTTTTTATAATCAAAGCTCTAAAGATTACCATATCACGCATAGAATTGAGTTACTGATGCTAAAGCAAACTGCTTCTGCTGTAACGCTTCATGCAACCCCTGAATAGATAAAATGCTGAACGACTGCCGCATTCTAGTCTCATTAAACAAGATGATAACCCGATGATTGGCGTTATTTTTTCACTGAACACGACAACTCGAAAAGCACGGGGTCGCAGACAATCTCGGATCGAAGTGCGTAGACTCGGTGCGATTGTCGGCGTTCGAGAGCCGACGTCGGAACCGGCTAGCCCCCTGCATCCCAGGGGGAAGAGTGGGGGGGGGAGTGGAGAGGGGAGGGAGAAGAGACGCCCCCCCCCTCTCCCCCGTCGGAACACGTGACTACGCACACAGACGCGTCCATTTCATTCATCGCCAGACCACTGCTCTCCCCCGTCGGAGTCCAGTGCCCGGGGGAGAAGAGGCCGCCGGCATCAGTCGAGGCACGAGACGAACCCGCAGCACGCGACTGCGACGAGACGCGACAGCCGCCGAACGATCCGGGACCGGAATTGGCTGACCACCACCACAGAGGAATACGGCCGTCACAGTAAACATTAACATTTCCACAACCACGGGGATGTGATAACAATAGTAACCTGTGCTGCGGAGGAAAAAGCTCAAATGCGTCGAATCGAAAGAAAGCTTCGAGAGATTCAATCCTTCTGAACATAACAAAGAGTTACTCAACAGTTTTGCACGAAGGCGATGGCAGTTGCCACTCGTTCCATTGCTGTACGAGGCACTGGAGAGGAAAGCCCGAAAGATCGATAGAGTCGCCAACGCCGAGACGAATTTTAATAACCGGGAGAAATTTAAGAAGAAACACCTAGAAGTCAACACCATTAGTGATAAGAGTGATAATCATGATATTTTTCCGCACGTCAATACAATGATAAAAGTAACCGACTCCATCACACATGAAACTATGCAATCACTAACAGGGAACGTAAATTTTAACCTATATTTGCACAAGTTTTAGAAAGGCATAAAAAAGGAGATGTGCGAAGTGTTGAGAGGGTGGCACCGCGAAACGCAGGCTTCCCGGATTGCATTCCATTAGAATCAGATCGACTGACTATAGCGCACTCAGTTGACCAAATACCAAACATGTCAGATATCAACATTTTTGTACGTGGAGAATGTAAATTAACTGATTACAAGACGAACAACGCGGGACCCTCTGCAGATGAACAGGGAGAAGTAGCTCGTCGATGGAAATGCAAAGGAAAGAAAGGAAGAGTCGTGGGCCGACTTGAGGCATTGGAATCACGCGAACTACATTGCAATTGATTGGATAAAATGCTCTCCAAATGCCACGCGAGGCCGATTCTTACATACGGTTGGGCTGGGAGTCGGAGATCTCAAGGATCGCAGAGCATACGTAAAGGCATTGCAGGTCAATCATTCTGAATGCATAGCTTGCGTCTCCTTCCTCCAATGATTTCTATCTCTAAGCGTCAACCGTTGCTCACCAACAAGCCGCGGCAGTCAACACTCTCAGGGCAATTCCAAGGACACCCACCGGAAGGTTTAATTCGAAGGATGTAGTGGCATTTTACAGCGGAGGGAGGAAGTCTCAGAGGCAACTCGAGAACAGTAAACCCACAGAACAACTTGCATTTTAATCGAACATTAACATAATTAATTACTACCCTGCAAAAATGTGTTCATATATGCCAAAGTAAATAGGTTTCCACGACCGGGAATTGATCCACGGGCCTTTGGCGTGTCGGGCCAATGCGCAGACCACCAAGTTAGCCAGGACTCCAGTCCCAAATGAAATTTAAATTGGATCCATGGGTGCTCAACTCATTCACCATTCGTTACGACCTATCAAGAATGGCACACGTAAGACGGCATTGAACTTCAAGGGAACCACTGTCCACGAGGATAGATCCTATAAATTATCGCTGAGGGGGTTAAGCCACCACTAATATACTTTATGTTGCCGTATTGCATACCAAGCTTGTGGAAAAGGCCCGCCATAAGGTTTGAAAACTAAATGGTCAAATAATAGCTCACAGACTTACCTAAATACATTCTGACACGATCGAAACCAACGATAGAAGATACCACCGTGTGAGGGAAAAAGAAGTCACATCGGCTACTAGCGCTAGACCCAGCACGTTCTTACGTGGGTGGAAGAGGAATCAGAGTCGATGGCTGGGCGTGTAAGACTATGAGAACAGAGCATTCGGATCACCTGATTCCCACGTGGCTTGCGTGTGAGAATGGAAGGGTAACCCGAACGTCAACGCGTCTGAGCGAAGGATCCTCGTGGCCCAAACACGGAGCGCGACATATGGCGAACATGACGACCCTCGTCCGCAGATAAGAAGCAGTAGGAAGGAGCACCGGTTCCCATGGAAACGGACTTTCACTACTGCAGCAGGGCTGAGGGAGAAGGAACACATGTTAACTTGAAGCACAAACGGCTGACGAGAGCGGTGAAGAGCTCAGTGGCGACTAATGTAGGTGGGCAAGCATGGAATTCGGGGTAGCGTAAAAGGCGAAGGTGAGAGGGAACAGACAATCCAAGGCTTGCGCCCAGTCTGTGATTTCTCCATTTCTGAGAATTACGCGATTAACTACATCAGAAGAGACCCAAGGCATTCGCTATCTATCAACCGAACACCTCCGAAGGTGGCTAGGCAAATGAAGCGAGATAAAATCTCCACATAAAAACGGGTGAAGAACACACGAAGGAATAATCTCTTTTGATTAGATCAACGTTAATCAATCCTGAGTCGTTCCATGTTCAAGTTTCTACGATTCTAATTCTGCACACTTATAGTCTGCCATAAATTACGCACGAAACATATGCATATAAAGGGAAACAATGCCTACAAGGGTGATTTCTTTAATCTCCATCGTTTAAAAGAAGTAACTGTCAACTACTAACTTAATTAATATACTCGACTGGTATCTATCGTGGCACGTACACATTCTTCCGGGTCAGAAAAGCACGTCAGCAATCAGAAACAAGGCCACGATTCAACTTACTTACGTCTGCCATCAATCTAGGAATATTAGGAAGAATTCGCAAACGAACTGCAAGAGCACGGCTTTCATGAGTAAGGAATCTACATGGCAGAACTTCGGCGAATTTCCATAGACTTGCAACGTCGATATCTGCAGCAATGCCAGCCATTAGCCACGGAGCAATTCACTTGGGCCGCTCTGTGGCCTGACACGGCTTACATACCATCTTCCTCCTACACAACCTCGCAGTGAGGTTGGAAGAAGGTGCCCCCGTCCCCTACTCTGTAAGCACACACCACCTCGACACTCGGCCAAACACGAAAAGCCTTTCAGTCGGTTCTCGGCGGCAGGATCCATCCGGGCCCTCGAGGTGAGGGCGGCCTCTGGAGGAAAAGGGGGCGCTGGCGTGGAGGTGGAAGTAGAGGCCCTCAATACAGGGCCTCTAGGTGGAAGGGCCTCCGACCGCTAGGGCCCTCGCCGCTGCTGTCGGGAGCCTTTCGTCGGCCCTCCAAACGGGGCAGCGAATCAGGAGAAACCATGCTACACGATACGGTGGTCGAGGTACACTAAGCACTACACTTGGAAGACCCATCGATTCTAGATTCCGATCAACTGAAGTTGATTTTTGTAAACGAAAAGGATACGTATGCGTGGAATGACATTACAAACACAAGGAAACATTGAAGGGTAAAGGATTTTGGCTTCAATGGCGACTCATGCCACCACTAACGGAATTCCTCCACACGGTTTGAATAAATCTCAACATCCAGCAACGCACTATTTTGAAAATCAGGGAAGAAGGACCCAATGCTAATGTTCAAACACAACATAAAATCACAAACCATGCTATTTTTGTTGATATGTTGTCCGATATCAACTCTCGGTTGTTTTCTTTGTTACTTATGCACTGCGTAATATGTAGTCTTCGCCTGCCCTGTGCCCTGACATGAGAAAAGGCAAATATCGTCCGAAATGCGGCGTTGACGTCTACGCCCATTGGGCCAGAACCGCCCGCCGTCTCAGACCCCTCCGTCCGTCACAGACCGCCTACGGCGGACGGAATGCTCGGGATTTCGCGGACAACAATCGCTACCCCATGCATTGCTCAGCTAACTTTTCCACACATGCGCACACAATTCCCAAAGAGTTCGCACAACCTGCGGGGTCCAAGGCAGGAGTACAAGCAGACGTGTCGACGAATGAGAGGGCATAGGGCTGCTTGCTTGCTCAAGAACTGGCGGGTGTCTCCCTTACCTTCAAATATTCCCACACCGGCACGGGGCAAGGAGCTTCTCAGCTCCCCAAACTACAGCCACCTGAACCAGATGAAACCTTCTACCCTGATATCCTAACCTAAAACTAAAACACCTTAACAAAAAAAACGTCAATATCCTACCCAAAGTTCAACCTTCAGCAACTAGACATTCCAAAAAATCATTTCCTTATTCCACAACAACTCCAAAATAAAAATAACCTATCTTTACCACCGGATTTTCCTAAACAAATTAATTCCCTGATGAAATAACCTTTTCGAGCTTCCTAACATAAAAAACAACCTTTCTTCTCCTCTGTAAAATCGCAAATAACGTACTAATTAAGGGCAAGGAGCCCGGGATGGTGGCATAGGGATACAGAAACGAAGTCCGAAGTCAGGGGCAAGACCGCTTGGCAACGATATTTTCCCCATCAAATGCAAGAAAAAGTTAAAGCGATCCACATACAGCTCTCAAACGGAAAATTACTGAACAATGCGATCTATGTATTTCGTTTACAGCTTCTACACGTTTTATCTTCCACAGCACTGGCTATTTCTACTGAAGAAAGGGAAATACTTTTCTGCGGAACAGTATTTTTTCTTGCGGAGAAAGGGAAATTTTCCAGATAGCTTTCTGGGAACTCATGCGTCTTACTTGAGGGGCCGCTTAGATGGAAGTGCCGATTTAGAAGCGCTGACTTAGGACATAGAATGGAGGGCCTCCAACACGAGGCTCTTCCGGCCAATCATGACTTCGGGCCCGCAATTATAACCCTCCTGATTTCTCTCCAAAGTTGAAGGTGGGCAGTTATTTGCGGTCTCCGTCCCCGATCTCAGCGGACGCCCCAAGGACGATCGCAAGCAATGCAAGAGCGCACCAACCAACCCCACTTCCCCGAAACGGATTCGTTTTTCCGCCTCCAACCC
The DNA here is from genome assembly GCA_933228895.1 of Platycnemis pennipes. Lineage (NCBI taxonomy): Eukaryota > Metazoa > Arthropoda > Insecta > Odonata > Platycnemididae > Platycnemis > Platycnemis pennipes. The sequence goes on from OW121856.1 coordinate 18,720,423, forward strand.
TCCCAGAGATCAAAGGACTCCCTCCCCCGCCCTTCCCCCCAACCCCACCCGCCCTTGACCTGCCTCCTCCCTCAGCGCCACCACCTGGCCCCGGCGCAGCAGAGAAACGGGGACTTCGGTGCCGCGGGCAGCGTAGTGGCCACACCCAGCGGCAGCTCGACATCCTGGCCGAACACAGCCTGACACGCTCATGGGGCAGAAGTTCCGTGGCACTAGTGGCACGACACCGTCAGGGCCCTTGGCATACAACCCTTTCGGAAAGAATCCAAAGAGGAACTACCTAATCACAAGGTAACTGCCACGCATTCATCTACATCTACGCAATACCCTGCAAGCCACCGCTAGGGTGTGAGGCAGGGGGTGAAGATCACCAACCATGGACTATTGACACGCTACTACACGCTACATGACATGGAATCATGTTAGATATTAGGGTCACATGCAGATAGATGGTAAGTGCCTACAAAGCGATAAAGGGATTTTTGCTTGTTAATACATGCATCACGCAAAAAAGACAACTCTTAATAATATTTCACCTGCCTATCCCTTCCCTATGCTGCCTACAATGTTCTCTTATAGTACGGGGGGAAAATGACGTTTTGAATCTATTGGTACGACAATCTATCTCTTTAATCTTATTTTGTTGGTCGATTCTAGCATAATACGCAGGGTTTTATAATATGTCTAATATATTCAGTAAAGCTATACGTTTTAAATTTCTGCAAAAGGTTTAATCGGTACTTTAACGTACTTTAATTATTCAATCATGAGATGAGTCCAATAATCATCAGTAGCGGTCATCAATCCTGTGAACGGGTATTGCACAATGCAATACCAGTCTCAACTTCAATTCTTGAAAAATAAATCGATGAATTCGCAGGACAATCGTGTAAAATCATGTCCGATCTGCTTATTTATAGGGTGCTTAACCGCTGTTCTGTCGCGATTTTAACGTACAGAAATAGAGAATTGAATGCATAAATTTATCTCCAAATCACAATAAACTGACATTTTTTCTCCGGAATTTGCTCTCGATTTCTCCCGTTTCCTGGAGGACTCACTCAAACGAAGCCAAGTTCGTCCACAGCGTGTTCTTCGAGAGATCATATTCCTCCTATTTCACTTTCCTGCGGTTGCTTCCTTCGAGCACCTTCACCCGAGACTCCCGGCCCTTCCACTTGATTTCACATTTCCTCCTCGCCACCCACAGCCCTCTTTCATCTCCCTCCGCCCCCTTCCACCAATCAAATCCACGCACGGATTCATTCCACTGGTCGACATTTACCACAAATAAACAAACTTAGTAATAAATAAGTTCTCAATGGGAAGCAAGTACTATTTTTTATAACTCTTTGAATGACAAGTGAATTAGCTTAAGTGCACTTGGGAAATAATTTGCTGGAGAATTAAGTTGTGTTTGAAAGATATTACTCTTTAAAAATATAGAGCGTTCCACATTTAGTTGACAGTACAGGCCTTATGGAGAACGCTGTTGCCAAACCTACGCAAGGCGAGACCGCCTCGTAACGTAGGCAACCACTACTAATAACGCGCCAAATTAAATTTGGTTAGCATCCGGAGGTTAACGATAGACGTCAATGAGTGGGTTCATGAGATATAATTAAAATGTGGCCGAATTTAGGATCAAGTTAACCATATATTTCTATATAATTATGAAAATATCCCCGAAAAAAGCCATCTCATAGAAATATTACACTAACAAATATTTGGGAGTAATTGGGTTCAGCATTTCTAATCCTTATAAATTTCGGGAGTATATACATATCAGAAGTCTCATGTAAAGTGAAGTGTGCAATCATGTAAATAGTTTTTCTGGAACAAAATCGAAAAAAATTACAAAGACAGCAGAGCTGCACGATATAATTTATCAACCTAATTTTCGCAACTATAGGGTCTCATGCAACTAGATTGTTAGTATCTATAGTATTTAAGGGATTGCTTTTTAATAACGTTTAATAATATAAGAACTTTTTAATAACATTGATAAGATTTGTGGTTGGCGTAGAACATTTTGGCTTATAAATTTAAATTTGTGAGAAATGTTCAAATGAAGTACATACGCCACCAATACACGAGAATCAATTTCTATACATATTCCTCGTTAACGTGAAGGCTTGAAACCAAGGCGTGAGAATTGCGCTCGCGTAGTAATGAGGCCTGCAGCGCGTGAAATCACCTTGTCATGGTTGGGGGACTAGAACCTTTCCCTACGTCATCCTCCGCTTCCCACGCATCCACACAATCGACCATGTTTGGCACATGACTAGCGATCGCAGCAACCGGCTACGAACCCGGGACCTCCAACTACAGAGCTCAAATTCGCGACTTGAGACTGACCTTATCAATGATTCTGTGATAAACGTTATGACATGATATAATGACCATATTAGCATAACCAGTCTTTTAGATGAACTAAAATAGGAATCATTGTCGGACCGCAGGTTGAAATTTAGACTTTATCTTAAATAAATTCCAAGATAATATTTTCAGTGAAGATGTTAAAAATATTTTACAAATCCCAACTTACTAAGGTAGACTGGACCATAATCACAACATTAGAAAAATTTATAGCCGAACCGACTGACTCAAAATGTCCTTCTTTCCTCGTACAATTAGGGATAAAAATAATTGTAAATATATCCAATAGTGAAAATACAAGTATATCATTGTATAGCATAGTTAGTTGCATGTTGGTATAAGGGCTCAAAGCTAACCCAACTAACAGCATGTGCTTGCATGCTTGCTTTGTTATTTTTACATCTTTTTAAATAGTTAGGTGTAGACTAGAGTACAGTTACTAATCCTTAATATGCATGACATGTTATGAATGTCTGGTGTGAATTCACCCCCTTCCATACACCTTTATGGTGGCTTGTAGGATATTATGAAGATGTAACAAATCGGCGTTCATTATCCCTTTGACCATAACCCTCAACATATCATTTGGAAACATGAGCTATACCTGCGTTTCCTTAGCTCCAGATGCATATTTCATCAGGTGTGAGTCGTTCCACCTTCCGAAGTTTCTAGAGTCGGAGATTGTGGCGTCAATCCTTCCCAATCTCTCGATGCGCATTGCGGACTATCTCCGCCTTTCCACCCCCTTCCCGACACTCAAAGGTTAAGGATTCCTCACATCACATTACCCAGCGGTCGCTGATATGCGACTAACACGGAACACTCGCGTCATGATACGTATCGAGGTTGCGTAGCTTAAGATGCCGAGCTGCATCACACACGCCCGGGCTACCTGACGCAATACGCGAGTGGTGCCGAGCGTCCCTAGGTGGAAACACTAAATGCGATGACGTGACACGTGATATCGATATTAACCCGCATTAGATGCGGCGGACAAGACATCGAACGGCAAAACCAAAGCAAATGGAGCACATTCCACCCGGAAATTAATGTGCCGGCATGTAGATATGGATTCACGGATTTACTTCATTCATCGCGATAAGATGATTCATGACCCTCAACGGCCACCAATCCTATCCCTCTGCTAAACGGAGTTCTCCGCTCGAAATTGGCAATCACTCCAAAAGGGGATGCATCGATGATGCTTAAACTATATGTCCCAGACAACTGCATAATGTTTCTTGAAATGTTCTAAAGGTAGTAATGCAGCTAATTGGCGAAGCAAGTCCATTTTAATCGGCACAGACGGGTCAAGCTATTTTTCACATAGTATAACTATAGTAAGATTACTTATGGAATCTACCTTAAAAAGTCATTAAATAAACAGTGCCTGTAATGTATTTAAAATAGGTTAAATGTAATTCAAATTTTAGCCACTGGAATAAGATACAATAATACTTCCCTAAGATGTCCTTAGGAAGATTATCTGAAGCCTAAGATGTAACTAAGACGAATTTTGAATACGAAAATGCTGGTTTTAATGCACATTAAGAGGCCACAGTAAATGAAACATTTTATGACGAGTAGGCTGGATCTAATCCTTGCGAAGCGCCCCATTACCACCCAGAGGCTATCATTCCTATTATACCTTCTAACCTCCTACGTGTCTCACTGCTCTCTGAAAAACTATTCCCATTTTTGTAAAAACCCGGGTCCCATATCAGTCATTTGGCATGCGTTTACAGTGGTTTAACTTCTTCGCCTCAAAATATCCTTCCTTCCTCCCTTGGACCTCCTCCTCAGCAACCATTTTCAAATCCTCCCTGAAACACCGCTTGAATAACTCAATCCTCTCCAATCCCCAAGTCCCATTCTTCCGATTTTCTCAATACTGTTTCCTTATGCATACGTTACTAACATTTTTGTTTATTTATTGATTATATCAGCCAATGTAATAGAATGTGTGCCGTTTTTTGATGGTGAACGAAATAAATAAATTAGATTTATAAATCCGATTTAGAATTCAAGCCATAGAACACGAGTTCGGATTCGATTATTGTGTGTTGGAAACATTGGAAGAACTGCAATGAACTAATAAACTGGAGGCTAAATCTCTAATATAAATCAGGCAATGAAAGCAACTCAACAGGGTTAAAACAAACCCGAAAAAAAAACAGCTGCATTTTTATCAGGTACCAAAGAAACTGTTTCCGGGGTAACTTGGTGGAATTTTTCCGTAATGGAGAAGGGAATTGCACTTTTAGTTCTTCTCTTCTCCATCAAGGACCAAGTTACGTAAGTTCCACGATCTTTACTCTTTCCAGTACACACAAATGACATTACAGAAAAATATTCTGAGTGCGCTTAGAGGCGATGAACCTGGACTCCAGACAGTATTAAACAACTAAGGCGACAACACTATGCAAGCCTAAATCATACTGAACCACCCACTCCTCGAAACTTTTTCGGGCCACGCTATCTCCTTGCCCTGACAGTGCGAGTCAACGATTTAGGTCTCGTCGATCTGCACTAAGAGCGTGCGGCACACTTCAAGTTGGCCTCCCTGCCGTCTCCTTCCGCCAAACGACTAATCCCGGGAAGCAGAGCACACCCTTTCCGAAAGCCCTGGTCGGAAAACGCCACCACCAAGCTAACAACAACCATTATCCTTCGCCGGCCCTCCGTTTATGGCAGTCTTCAAGCCGGAGGGCAGGTTTCCTTGTCGACGACTTAAGGGTAAAGTTACCGTGATTGTGGCAAGGAAGAGGGCGCCATTCCAGTTAAGTCCTTAGGGGCTACACCGCCGGAGACACTCACCTGAGGAGAGATAAGAAATACACATGAGTAATGCGTTTCTGAAATTGAGCCAAAGACGTCAGCTCCAAACAAACGATTGTCAAAAAAAAAGATTTGAAGAAGGCATCACCCATTGCTAGGATATATGATAACCATCGGCCTGACCCATTTTTTAGGCCGTGAAACACTTCTTTGGTCATATATTCATTAATAAGCCTATTCTTATTGGTCCTACGGCCGGACAAAAAGCGTAAGCTTACGTCACAGCTGACTTTCAGGCCGAAAGGTTATACGCGACATAAACATTACGCGTCTGAAATAAAAGATGTCAAAGAGGAATCAGAACGACATGAACGACTGGACTAATCGTTGCCCTTCGCTAAGCCTCGCCAGAAGCAAATCTGACTTACTTCCCGCGGGGACCAACTCGAATCAGCTATCTTCCACTCCTGCTGCGGGATTATAGGGGATTCACCGCCACGAGGAACTAGAATTGTTAAGAATCTCCAATAATATGCATACAACACGGGGGAAGTGAAGAAATTAATAATTAATCCGTCGTTAATCAGATAAGAGGATAAATGCAGTAGAGTAACGGCTAAAACAGGCGGACAGTTTTGCTACTCTTTCACGAACCATTTTGGTCGATGATGAGAGTAGAAGTCGTGACATAACGAAATGCATTCCTTTCTCAGTCCACAGACGAGAACTTCTGTCAAGAAACTGGAACACATACGTAAAGAAGAGGTTAGGAAAGGAAAGTATCTGAAAAAATTATATATGGAGTCCAGCAAGTAGCCAGAAATTTGCTTCGAGGGGGCTGAGTCTTGCGCAACTAGAAACAAATCAGCCTTGCCCATTCGGTGCCGACATGTAACAAATCTCTTCCATTAATTTTCGGTGCTTGGTATTTACTTTTACAGTGTCCATACTTATCTCTTCTCACTGGTAAAATTCACTTCTAAAATCAGAACAACACAATTATTGGGAAAAAATTTCGGGGGGGCTGAAGCACCAGAAGCCCTGGCTACGTGCCTGTATGGAGCGCGGTGTTGCAACTTTGGACCCGAGGCTAAGTCTCGATTGAATGATTTCGAAAGGTGGGTAGCGTGGAATTGAAGATGCTGTTTTAGAAGGACAAACGATGAAGTGTTGGTTAGTGAGGGCGGATGTAGACACACAAAGGAAATAAGGAAGAAGCAAAAAAATAAACCGTGACACGATGGTTGACAGTTCATAATGGCTCGCTTGTAAAACATGAAATTAGCTCTGCGTATTCAATTTTCCGCTTATGTTTCACGCCACCTTATTTGAGTCCAATCGCAATAACGGACATTAAACATGGAAGGAAAGAGATAACTAACCGATCCTCTACATGCATTAAGGTTCTTCGACAAAATATGAAACAAACTAGTACGCAAAAGTTAAAAAAAGCAAATGAAAAATTTCGATTCTGCTGGCTAGTCCTTCGAGCAAAACGGTCGAATGGCGAAAGAGCATGTTCCCGTAAATGCTACAGGAATGATGAAGACCAAATCATGACTGCGGCGTAAAACACCGTATGATCAGGGAGCAATTACGATTGACACATTGCTTTAGAGCCTACACCCGTAAGACAATAGAAACGATAGTTTATTTACCCTTCCCACGCGCAATGGAGAACCAAAAACGACGTCAACAACCCTGCATTTTGGCACTCCGAGTATTGTACAAATTACAAGATTTCAATTACGTTTTCACTGATCTTTGTATAGCTTCGGCATCTCCTTATTCTCCAACGCTAAGATTTATTTCATCTGTATAAATGGATATTCACAAAATCCATTTGTACGCGCCATCATTTCCTGGCAAAATGCCTCGCAGCTATGCTGCCAAAATATGCGCAACAATGCAAATGTATTGTGAAATTCTCGACTGGGAAGCTATACCCGAAAACTCCGGAAATAAACTCATCATTGCCGAAATAACTTGTCTAATTTAACGTACATTATTCGTCTTTGGAAAGGATTCAAGGCTGGAAAGAAGTCTTTGAGCAAGTAGAGTCCTCCGGACGATAAGCTTTCAAAATTCACGGCGTAATACGTAGTTATACTCATCAGTACATACATTTGGAGAGTGAGCACATTTTGAGAAACTGCTGAGAAAACGCACGGAACGAGAAAACGGAAAGGAATGGAAAGGAAACGAAAAAAATTGAAAATTGTGATAGCTACCGGGCCACTCTGTCTCAACTCAATTTGGCGACACACTAAATTTTTTTAGGTCAAACTGATTTCGTCACACTATTATTTGGGCGCATTCCTTGCGTGAATGAGGGTAAAGTGGGGAGAGGCAACTTAAAAAACCTCCAGGGGTTCAAACATATTGATAAGGCCACCATCGAGCCGCAGTCTCAGTTCCGCGTCAACAGGAAAGTGAACCGCAGTCCCGAATTCCGCCGATGTTCGACACCGAGTGGCCTTTCCAATAGGAAGAGGAGAGGGCGAGACTCAGAATCGAAGGCGCTTACCATTACTAGACACACAATCACCTCTGGTCCTCATAAAATTATGGTAACAAGCATTACGTCCCTAAAATTCAATCGAGGAGAATCGTACCTCGCAAATCATCGAGGAAAATGGCACAAGAGCGCGTCCGGCAGTAGGTATATGCTTTCGAGCACGCGGTCGACTCTCTGATGTTCGAGAGATAAACATTCTCTTGCGAAGACATCACGGCAATCGATCCGGAGAAATTCAGCTCGTCCACACAGTCACCCATTCCTAATGAAACTCGGTCGGGGCAAGCGAGGACAGGAAGCGGGGAGACACTCGAGAGGAGGATTCAAAGGAGACGGCGCTCACGGGGAAGGGAGGGAAGAGAGAAGGATGCCAGTCACCGCGGCGGAAGTGTTCCCCTCCGACCACCTGCCCCCCGCCACTCCCTCGACCGCGAGTAAACCGGCTCGCCCACCCCTCCCGCCACGCCCTCCTCGCCGGCCCTGCCGCTCCCGCCCGGAGGAGCGGTCGTTACACCGCATCGGCCTTTCGCGCCGGGCCGCGCGCCCAACATCCGTAGAGGCCCGAATCTCCTGCACGGCGAATACCAAAGCGTGGCCAGGATATACTAAACCTCGAGGTGGACCTCGGAGGCCCAGGCGAGGGAAGGAAGGTGTGGCGCGGCGCCTCCATCGCCTAATTGCGCCTCCATCCACCGTTCACCGGTGATATGTAGGGACATCAATAGCTGTAAACTTATCCAATACTATATAAATACAAGCGTATCAATGGATAGCGTAGGTAGTTGCAAGTTGGTATTAGAACTTCAAACTAACCCAACTCACAACATGTTTTTGCAAGCTTGCTTTGCTAGTTTTATATTTTTTTTATTCGTATAATTTCGTCCGAATTCACTCCCTGCCACACACCTTTATAGTGGCTTGCAGGGCATTGTGTAGATGTAGATCACCCGACAGCGATGACCAACCACTGCAGAGTAGGGGGTTTTGAGCGACAAAATGCCTTTCCTCACACTTAGTGGATAGTCGTGCCACTATTTATTTACCAAATATTCAAAAACAGCCACAAATGGCCTTTTAGATTGAATATATAACAAATAAGTATATTTATCAATAAAAATAAAAGTACCGATTAACAAAATATCAACCTGATAACATTAGTTGCTTGATACGTCTAGTATTGTAGAGATGTGAGGCGGAGAGGTCAAGTGAGGGGTGGGTGGAAGAGAGAGTTGAAAAGTTTCGGTAGCCGGTAGAAAAGAGATCGCTGAGAGAGTGAAAGACGGAATTTCGGTAGGTGTTTATCTAATTTATTCTCATATCGCATTCTCATAGTTAGTAGAATAGCCCAGGCAAAGAGGGCATTCTATCAAAAGAAGAATCCACTTACAGCAGGAAATACAAGCGTAGAAGTAAGGAAACAGTTCAACAGAACATATATCGGGAGCATGTTTCTTTACGGCAGTGAGGCATGGACGATGACAGCAGCGGAGAAGAAAAGGGTGGAAGCATTCGAAATGTGGCGCTACCGAAGAATGATGAAGAGTAAATGGATAGACCGAGTAAGTTACGAGGAAGTCCTAAGAAGAGTAGGAGAAAAGAGAAGTCTACAGACAACTCTAAAAAGAAGAAGGGACAACTTAATCGGCCATATCTTGAGACACGATGGCCCGATGAAGATTATCGTCGAGGGAAAAATGAACGGGAAGATTGGAAAAGGTAGGCCTCATATGAGATACATGGAACTGAAATTCAAAGATCACGTGAGCTTTGAATTTCGTTACAAGTAAGCACCTTAGTGTTTAAACGTCGGCCTTAACCTCGTGGACGGTGGTGCCTTGCGCACGACTTCGGCTGCTTTATGACATTGATATGTGTAGCAGTCTCTTTTCATCTGGTTCCTTTAAGGCTCTATAATTTCCACAGAGAAATAGGACGCCTTGGTAGCTCAACTGGTAGAGCACCTGGTCGGAAATCAGGGGGTCCGGGTTCGAGTCCAGGTCAAGGCGAATGATTTTTTTCTCTGTGGAATATTTGCTACATGGAACAGGTTGTGAAGGATGTAAAAGAGGAGAATTACGTCACAATGAAAAGGTTTGCCGACAGAAGAATCGAGTGGAAAGCTGCGTCAAACCTATCCTAGGATTGTTGACCGATGATGATGATCGCATTCTCCTCATCCTGCAAAGTTTCCAATACATATCTATCGGGCAAAATCCTTGTGATAAATAGATTCGGAGCTTACGGTATTATTTTAGCTCCAAAAACTGACGAGAGCTAGTAACTTTCTTTCTCTCACTTTCCGTGGAGAGCGAAATGCGACGCAAATACGAGAGCGGGGGACTGATCTCCGGAAAGTGCGCCCGGTTACCGACCCTCGTTTCCCCTGGAGGCTGGAAGGGTCGAATGGAGGACAGACAAGGGCGGTAAAGGGAGGGCACCGCGCCCCCCACCGGACAATTACACGGGCCCTCGGGGGGACCTTTCGGGCCGAAAACCTTTTCTTAAAGGCCCACACCCACTTTGAGACCCAAAGCGCACAAAAAAGCGGACACTGACCATTCGACGCCTCGCTCAGCAAAGCTGAATATCCCCGGCAAAACAAGTATTCAGGTCATATGCATCCCGAAATAGTCAACGTCTCTGGTATCCGAGAAAGCACGAATGAATCGAGGTAAAACACTACCCAATGCACCAGGACAGTTAATTATCATATGACTTGAGTGAATTTGCAGTATCTTGTGATGCGACGCATGCAACTTACTGAAATGATGAGCGAGTTATAAAAATAGCTATTATTAAATGCGTATAAATCTAAGTGTGAATGAGAGAAAATCATTTTTCTACGGGGTACAAATCTTACACCGAAGGTGATTTCAATCGAAAAGGTAGCGGTGAGAACAATTATTTTCTACGCTATTTTCGCTCCACTGCTGCCGCAGTTCGCGAAACAATAGAAAAGGCATAAAACTTCAAATACTGCGACAAATCCCTGCTATTGCAATTTTCCTAGTTAACCTGAGAAATGAAAAATATTACCAGTAGAATATTTTCTGCACATTTTTTAAGGTAAACAAAAAATAACACCATTAGTCGTAACCATGAAGTAAGTCTTCGTATGCGCCAAGGGAAACAGAAAAAATAAGTTTTAATAAGATTGAAAAACTCATAAAAAGGTACGAAAGGTGTGATAAAAGCATGCACTATTTTAAATACTACTCGATTACCAAATAATAGCGAAGGGATGAGAAATAAAATTTTCCACACAATTTCTATGCATTAAAAAAATTCAAATGGTCTACCACCTTGCAGCTTAACGATCCACCAGTTGTAGTTTAAACATGCTCGTATAATCTCGCAAAATATACGTAGTAGTGGAGAAAGTAAAGGCTAGAACAAAATCAAGGTGTACCGTGTACCTGTGACGTGCAGATTTGATTATTGCCCATCTCCTTACGTACACGTTTGTCGTGTCCACTGTCTATACTTCATACGTTGTTATGTTTAGCGCGTTTCATGAACACGTTTTTAAATATGTCGGTACCTTCATTTCTGCACATACTTAATATTGAGACCATTTTATTATTTTGAACGTTTATACGTCATTGACATACTACCAATATAATACATGGAGTTGTTAGTGAAGAATGTAAATTAGAAAAATATTACAAATATCGACAGGTTGTCCGAAGCAAGAATCGAGAGCAGAGAGCGACGTCTAACTCTATCTTACAGTTGTAGAATGGTGTTGTTGAAGAACTCTCAATACAGCAACTTACACTACACGAAATGCAACTGAACAGCCAAAAGAATAATTTCCACTTATTTCAAATGTTATAAAAGCTGCTATGGGCAGGCATTAAAATACTAAATACAGGCCCGATTAAAAACGAAGGTTAAGATAGTTTCCTGACAACGAATTATATGCTTGGTTCGAGAGTCACCGAGCAGACTCGAGCGATGTTTCTCGCAAGTCGGAAAAGACGCAGTCACTGCGATCGGCCGAGGGGATGTGATGCGGTCAGGGATGCCTTCTGCCGCGCCGCGAGCGGCTCCTAGAACGCGGGCGAGGGTGGAGGAGGAGTAGGGAATTGGTGGGGAAGGGAGAGGATTTCCAACAGTCGTTGAACCCAGGTCGGGGCGGGCACTCATCGGCTGGCCGGGGCGTCGTCGTCATCACATAGCAACAGAGGGGGGAGGGGCGGGATGGAGGAGGGGAGGGAGGGGAAGGCACCGGATGAGACGGCGGCATTCGCAGAGCTCTTTAAGCCCAATCACTGTTTACAGCAGCGTTCGAAAGGGGCGTGTCTCCACTCGTCCACCCCACGTGCTACCACTACGCACTCCAAAAATTCGGGAGGATACGTCTCTGCTCATTTTTACCAGAGGATCAGCTGGATTTTTAATTATCAATACCATTCATTAGCTTCCTAGCAAAGAAGCAGTTTAAAATCGAAATTCAATTATTTCCACGACGCCTACATTTCACAGGACGCCCCTCTCCAAATCCTCCAGATACTTCCTACTTCCCATCATATTATCCAATCCAGCCCTTATCCTCCTCCCTCTACTCCGCTTACCCAACATTCTTCAACATACTACCTACTGTCGTTGCAGAAACTATGTGCACTCGAGTTTGAATACGATTAATTAACAGCTAGGCCTAAAGAAAAACTAATTACACCGTAATTTTTCTTATTTCATTCTGCTTTATTGGACGGTAAGCTTAAATTTTTAGAACGCACTTTCATAATTTTTACAAAGGTTATAACGTAAAAACTGCCAGTTTTTGCCGGTTATCGAGCGAAGCGCAAACTTTGATGACTCCTAAACCTATCCTAGTAGATAGCTAAATTTCTCCACCCGCTGTACCTTTCCCACTGTCTCTCGCCATGTAATTGACTGACTGACTAGCGCTTGATCATTCGCGAACCTCACTGATTTTTTACCCTTACTCCTTTAACCTTTACTCGTCCTCGAAGCTCATCCCAGGCTTCTCTAACCATTTCTTCCGAGTACATGTTAAAAAGTACCCAATTAAATGGATAAACCTGTCTAAACTCCCTCCCTATCCGATTCTCTATCAGACGGACTCCCTTGTACCAGTCGGAACGCCTTCAATCAACAACGCACGCGTCTATATCCTGATTATATGCTAAATTCGTCTCCACTAGTATTCCCATCACTGCAATCGTATCCCGAGAGGCCCTCCACTAGCGAAATCCAAACATCCTCGCCTAGAAATTCATTTGTTCTCATTTCCATGCTTCTTCTGATGCTTCTAAGCACGACCTTGGCAGCATAAAAAAGCAAACTTATTGAATTCACCCCCTGCCACACACCTTAATATTGGCTTGTAGGGTATTGTGTGGATGTAGATGAAAGGCGCCACAACTTCCCGTCCTTGTTGGTCTGAGACACGAATTGAGCCACGGTAACATTCAGAGACTTGCACGTCGGAGGGACCAAATCGAGCGAGGAAGGCCATGCAGTTTCCCTGTAATGACGTTACGGATCGGGTTTCCCTAAACGCTTGACCTCCAATTTCCCCCAAAGGCCATCTCGAGCGTGCGTCAGTAGTGCCGATTCAAGAAGATGCAAATGAGGAAAGACAACAAAACGTTCATTGATCACTGCCCCTCGCTTTCTACTTACCACTTACGTCCTCGGTGAAAGCAACACAGCGACTTTAAAATATTAAATTCACCCGACTGCATCATTGAGTTGGCTAACTTAGGGCCGTATTCTGAATTTCAACTACAGTCTCGCTTCTACTGCTTATGTCCTAAAACCCCTACAGCGAGTCAAATACGTGCACAGATTCTAACTGCAAAGGTGGTATAACTGAGTAGAGATTCTGAATATAGCTGGACCATTTTCAGAATCTCAACTACTGTCTCCCACCACTGCTTACGTTATATAATCTATACTACGAGATCAAAAGGGTAGACAGATTCTCCTCGACATGGTTCGAACCGGTATATATAGCGTGTCGCTAATGAGTAATTCTAAATTTGCTGAGTGAACCAGCACACCAATTTGACACGAAGATTTTAGGACGTGAGTAGTGGAAGAGAGACTGTAGTTGAGTTTCTGAATATGGCCCTTAGTTTCCAAAACAGCAATTTACGGTTACCGTTGTGGCATGCTTGACAAACGTTACTTCCCATTGTTAAATTTCGAGCGAAGCGCGAAAAAGATTGATTCTGGAAGAAAACAGCATATTCCAAAAAAAATGGACTAAGCGCCGGGCAGCGAAGAACAAAACATAGATAGCATGGGCGGGGTGGCCTAATTACTGGCTTTCATCTCGAGGGTCCGGGTTCAGATCCAGGCGGTGGCTGGAATTTATGGTGGAGCACCAGTATTTTCAAGATTTGTAAGTAAAGCTAGGAGGCCCTGACTTGCGCTCGGAGAGGATAATGTCGAAAGCGAATTCCCAGTACCAATTTGGAATAAGTGATTTTACGTGACGAGTTATTGTCAACTATGTCACTGTACTGTTATTGCGATAGTGAACAATGTTAGTGAGCTGATGAAACTGTACCTGACTACCGATAACAAATTAAAGTAAAATTACCGTGCGTATTAATTTCTAGATTTCATCGTTTACAATGTGGGTCATTTTTACGCTTTTTCTTGATCGAATATCAGGGATGAAGGATGAAAATAGGACCACTGCTATTAGGGATACATACGTCGAGGAAACCACTATCTCACTATTGACTATGTCATTTTCCCCCCGTACTATAAAAGAACAAAATAGGCAGCATAGCAAAGGGATACGAAGGGGAAATATTTTAGATAGTCTGTAGAGCATGATGCATGCATTTACAACCAATGCCTTAAGTACTATGTAGATACTAACAATCTAGTAGCCTGAGACCCTATAGTAGAATGTTTGCATGTGCATAGTGCATGCTTGGTGTTCTTCACCCCCTGCCACACACCCTCGCGGTGGCTTGCAGGGTATCGCGTAGATGTAGATGTATATCTCCCACTCGAGAAACCATCTCCCCATCGAGAACCACCCCTCCCGCTCGATACACCCCCTTCCCGAGTCGTCCATTGCACTCCCTGCATCGAAGGCCTCCACGCTAATACATTCGCAGATCCCAGAGGTGGCGTTGTTTTAAATTGAAAAGGGAATTAGGGAGATTCCGCCGCATTCGGGAAGCAATCAATATCCCCCTGGTTTGGGGGGGCCAAGCGATGGAAGGAAATTGATTCCCCATCGTGAGACAAAACGAGGCGGAGGAATAAAAGGAACGGCGAGTGTATAAAAAGAAACAAACGAGGGCGCTGAATGGTATGAAACAGGAGGAGAAGAAATGGGGCCGGTGTCCTTGCAGGGAATGAACAGACGAATCACTTCAATGTTCGGACGAATCACTTCAACGCTCTCCATCAAGTGCTGGACCACGGTGAAAAGTACACAATAATGAAGGCTCGCCTGATTTTTTTCGAAAGAAGATTAGAAAGACATTTCTACGGAACTGATTCCGATTTAACTTCACGTGGGCTCGCAAATAAGCTTTGCTGAATTTAGGTCGATTTTTGAAGCAATTAGAGGCAAATAATGTACACATTTCAGCACTCTGGAATCGCATTTTGAATTGATTACTGGTCCTTGCACTCCACGTAATGACAACTTCGCACATTTTATGAATTACTAATGTCCACATTACGTTTAAGTGCCACCAAAATGTTCACATGAAACAGATGGTTGACATACAGCCTATATAGATAGATATATACAGTAATAACACACCGATGGCTATCCATACACAACAAAGGCGCAAGATTCATGAAGCAAAACAAATGAAATCATAAAAATGAAAATGAAAGAGAAAGAAAAATAATATTATCAAGAACTATATAATTAAAGAAGTCTGTGTGCCCTCTAATTCTGCCCCATGCACCAAAGGAAGGTTTTATATTTCCGTCCGTTATAATCAAAGAACAGCGCGCGTAATTTAAATTATACGTTCCCAATGCAGTATGCAGACAGTGCGCAAACGCAACATTTTTAATAAGAACGAAGGATCGAATAGGTTCAATCGACGGAATATGAGCTCAACCAAAAAGACCGATTCATATATTTTTCTCGATCGCTGGGCAAAATCGAACATTTCAAAGAATACATTAACCCAGGAAATGGTACTCGAAATATAGGTCAACACCACCTAAAGGTATAGCGTGAGATATGAATAGAGAGCACGAAATCATTGCCTCGGCTGTCATTCCAGCTTTCACGAAGCCACAATGATCAGCACGAGGCATAAATTGGCGTCTGACGTGATTACTTAATCGAATTTGAGCCAAATCGAATACGAGAGGCTACAAAATATAATAGCCAACCCATAATAAATGTAACTATCACTGCCTCCTCTTACACTAAACAGCCTTTGCCAAATTTTAAAAAAGTCATAATTGGATTTTTTGGTAATGATTTCCACATTACGATCACTGGTTGACGTTATGTATAAAATGCACACATCTACCTCTCTGACTAAATGGTATCTCATTTGGGTCTCCCAAACATAAGCGCTGTATCTCAAGATGCAAGAAAAAATTATTTTACCCGTTCCGAGATAAAAATGTTTTGTCATCACGGGCTTGAGTCCTTCACCTTATCAACGTCCCTTATCCCTTATAGCAAACAAGCTGATGGTGGAAGTCTTGAAGAAGAAACACGTTGCGAATACATATTAGGAAATTAAACTAAGAACACTCGCAGCTTGGAAAAGGGAGATAACACAGATGAAATGAAACAGCCCTGAGTAATCGGTCGACAACAACGGACGCTGCAACGTCCTGATTACATGATGTAACTTCAAGAAATCTACCTAAATGTTGCTGTCCTCCCACCACTCCAGGGTCTCCGCTTTCCATTTCTACATCCACATCTACATAATACCCTGCAAGCCACCACAAGGGTGTGTGGCAGGGTGTGATTGCTCACCAAACATGCACTACATATCATGCATAAAAAAGCGTGGCGTGCATTTGTGGCGGTAAGAGCATTGAGAAGGGGTGAGGAAAGAATAAAAGCCGGTTTGCGATTGGCGTCAACTTCAAACGTTAACCGGAATTGGTTTCACATTCCACCCCGTCGGTTTACCATTGACGTTAAATGGAATGCGCATCGGCAATCGTCGGTCACCGTCGTGAATTTTCGGCTTCGTGTTCAGATGTGGTTGAGCGCCAACTATTTGTTGACTACGGTAGAAAGCGATAAAAATGGATAGGTGCGAGTATTACAAGATTAGAATGGCTGTTATCAGGTACATCTAAACCCACACGATACTCTGCAAGCCACCATAAAGGTGGGCGGCAGTGGGTGACTTCATTCCAACAAGTGATTATAACAACATGCAACGACCTATACTATCCATTTATACACATGTAGCCATACTACTGGATATATTTACAGCTACATACTCATATACTTAATTGTACGAGGAATGAGGGACATTTTGAATCTGTGAGTTCATTCCAACAAGTGATTATACCAACATGCAACGACCTATACTATCCATTTATACACCTGTATTCATACTACTGGATATATTTACAGTTACATACTCATATACCTAATTGTACGAGGAATGAGGGACATTTTGAATCTGTGAGTTCAACAAACAATTTCTCTTGTGTTATGATTATGGTCCAGTCTAACATAGGAAGTTGGAGTTAGCAAATATTTTAAACGTCATCAGTGAAAATATTATCTTGGAATTTATTATGGAAGAGTGAACGGGAAGAATGGAAAAGGCAGGCCTCGTACGAGTAATACAGAACAGGTCGTAAAGGACGTGAAAGAGAGGAGCTACGTTAATATGAAGATAGAAGAATCGAGTGGAGGGCTGCGTCAAACCAATCCTAGGATTGTTGACCCTTGATGATGATCCGATACCGGGTGCAAATTCTACGTATGAGCTGGCGTGAAACCGACAACCGTGAAAGCTGAACTCGGATCATCTATCACGTTCACGGTTGTAGTTAGCGGTTGACGCCCTCATGCAATCGCAAACGCGTCTATTAGAAGCCGGGTGCTCAACTCGACTTTGAAGTTACAGTTCACGTTGACGCAAGTCGTAAACCAAGGCGCGGCATCTCTGCTGAACCGCTGCCTGACACATTGATTGCCGTCATCTTCGCTAGAGAATCCAAGGATACAGCAACTTGAAGGAAATACATTCCTGGCCGGCGGCGCATTGTCGCTGCGGGAGAATGAATGACATGGAGGAGGCCAAACGAACTAAGGAGTTTGCGTACCGGTTGGTATGTTGGTATGTTGGTATGAGTACTTAAAGCTAACCCTACTAACAGAATGTTTTTGCATGTTTGCTTTGCAATTTCTATCTTTTTTAAATAGTGTAGTTCTGACTACTATATTAATACTATTCCTTTTTTATGCATGATATGTAGTGCATGTTTGGTGAGCAATCACCCCCTGCCACACACCCTTGTGGTGGCTTGCAGGGTATTATGTAGATGTAGATAGATAGATGTAGGAGTGCTCGTACAGAGACGAGGCCCCGGCAGCAAGGGCCCAGCGATGGACGCCATGCTACACACGCAGGCACGAAGCCTGAGGGAGGATTATGAGGCCTCAAACCCCCCTCCGAAATTTTTCACAATGATTTCGTTGTTCTGATTTCAACTGGGCATAATAATTCAGAATACACTGCGTATAATATTTGTGTTAAGTGTCTTGAAAGGTGATCACTAATTTGATGCATGTGTACGGTTAATAATTGTTCTTTTCAATCTGATGTATATGCATGCGTTGGACTTCTGTTATGCGCTGAAAATTAAGGAGGAGATTTGTGTCATGTCGGCACCGAAAGAGCAAGGTTGATTTGTTTCAAGTTACGGTACCATGCACCTATGTAGCCCCCTACCCAGCGAAGCAAATTTCTGGCTACGAGCCTGTACACAAGGTGAATGGGACGAGAGTGGACAAGCGAGTGACTGACGGAATAGAACGGGTTCTCCCTGGACAAAGGCGCACGAGAGACGAGGGCGAGCTAAAAGAAGGGCCCAAAGAGGCTGTGGGGCCCACGCTCCCTAGCCGAGGGCATCACAATTCGCGGCGGACCCGGACTCCCTCGGCCACGAGGCGAAGGCTCGCATACCAGAGATTATTCGAACAAACAACAGCGCAGGCCCAGTCCTCGGGAGGCCGGAGTGGCCAAGGGGCGGCAAGGGCCCGGAGGCCCCCGAAGCATCGGAGGGGAAGGGCTGAGCAGCCTACAGAGAACGATGAATGAACTTCAGCACATCAATGCGACAATATAATCTACTATAGGTTGCTTTCTAATCGGGCAGACTCACTCAAGTGTTGGTATCCCACTACGGAATTGCCATTTCGAAGATTGAAACGGGGTAAAAACAAGCCATTTTGGCGTAACGTAGCATCTAGTGAATATTGAGTTTAATTATAAATTGGAAAAACGCCACTTCTTCGAGAAAATGACAACTATTTCGCAATTAATAACATTGTATAAGTTTAAAACGAAAACGCGAAATCTCTAGACTAAGACAAGAACGTCGCAATTGTCCACACTGCAAACTTCAGCATTAGTGCGAACGCGTACGATGCCGTGAAAAAAGTTTAAATCGCGCGGCGACTGGTCGAAATCAATTGGAAGATTGCAATATTTCGACAATGGGATCGTTTACCAGGTTTTAATTTCTGAATTTGATAGAGTTTGTAAATTAAAAGAACGTATTTTTCCTTTCTCCAATCCGCCACGTAGTTTTCCAGTTATAAGCGGTGGAAAACTGTTTTTAACCCTTTCGTTTTGGTGGGCGTGCGAAAGACTCCTACGTCATCCCTTCGTCCAATCACAACATAGACTACGCAGCTCCTTCGTCCAATCACAATGGGGGATACACAGCTGATTCCGCCAATGGAAATGGTAGTTCGACTCCATGCGGGGTATTTCGAAAGGAATTGCATACCACGCTTCATCGTAATTTGCGAATAAGTATGTAAATTGCAGCACACTTTAATGCACGCCGCGATAAATACGAATATTGCCGAGTGAATTTCGTTGTTCATTATTTCAGGCTATTAACAGGACACGCCAGGAGCTACTGGTGCTTCAGCTCCCTCCTCCCTCTCCCCCGAAATTTTTTCCCAATAATTTTGTTGTTCCGATTTTAACTGGGCATTATAATCCAGGTTATACTGCATATAATTCAAGTGTTAAGTGTCTTGAAAGTGATCACTAGTTTGATGCATGAGTGTAGTTAATAATTGTTCTTTTCAAGCTGAGATTTTGGGTATATTCTGAGTATGGGTTGAACTTCTGTTCAGGGGTCGGTCAAATTAGCTGCTTCATAACGAGGTAAGCAGTGAACTTTACCAGTAAAAAGAGATAAGTGAGGGCACTGTAAAAGTAAATATCAAACACTGAAAATTAAGGGAAGAGATTTGTTACAAGTCGGCACTGAATGGGCAAGGCAGATTTGTTTTAAGTTACGCTGCACTAGATTTATCCCCCCCTCGAAGCAAATTTCTGGATACGTGCCTGTCGGTGGAATCACCTTTTGCGAATTTTAATTTTTAATCTGTGACTGAAAGGCTCTGGTTAGAAGAAACGTTTTTCAACTAAGTTCATTTTTCGATTCTCTCAAACTATTTCGTGAATAAAATTGCGATTTCAGTTCCGGCTATTCGCATCAATGGAAAAGATGAAAAAAAGACCGTTAACGCTGGGACAGAAACAAAATGTAATGAATCGTATCTATCGTCCCAAGAAAATGAGAGCCGGGCATAGCAACCCCAGCATCTCAACTACACGTGTCTCCGCGAATGAGAATTCCACCCCTTTATATATCTCCACGTTGATAAAAGGAGAGCATCGCGATGTTAGAGGTGTGCCTCACATGGATTAGCGAAGAAGTCACACAATCGTTACACATCAATCAAAGCCACACAATCGTTAATACAATGGATGAAAAGACAATTATTTGAGCAATTGTTAAGAATATTCATCGAATTAATGGAGAGGAATACTTCTGCTACCTTTACAACACAAATAATATGAAACACGTCAAGATTATAACTAATGTCACAACGCAATACTATGAAACGCACGTTGGCCAGTAGTGAGAAGGCGAGTGCATTTGACGATGAGAGTACCGCACCCATCCCGGACGACAGATAAGCCAGAGGGGCAGGGGAGGGCGGTTTCAGGCGTGGGGGGGCAGCCCCTCTCCCAGGCGGAGGACAGGGGGAGAACAAATGAAAGGAGAGCCACGCACGGAGATTAGCGGAGTCGGGGCGAGGGGACGCGCAAGGGCTGCTTCGGCCCTTTCTCAAAGGGGGACGGCGTCGGACGCGCATCGAGGAGCTAAAGAGCTCCGCGACACTACGATTTGAGCGCGATATATCGCAGCTCGATACGGAGATGACACCCAACACGACATATCGGCAAGCCAAGCTACTCGATATCACGTGGAATCACGCGACATGCAATCCCATGTTTTGCGTAATACCACACGATGTGCGACGCCATGCGAGAAGAAATGTAAGTAGGAAGTTATCACGCGAAACATTGCCCATTTATTGGACGAAGTCGATAGAGCGAACGATTGTGCGAAGCTTCGCGGAGTGATACTCAAGTCGGCGTAGGGCAAATCCCAACGAGGAGGAATGGTGGGGGGTCCTTGGCCCACCCGGCGATGCCACGCCCCAACGGACACGGTAGAAGGGACCCAAAAAAGCGAAAACAAAAGCAAGCAGTTATTGCGTGTCAATGCCGTTGCAAACCTAATTTATGGTATAAAAATTTCTGCCAGGACCGGAATGGATTTGTGCAACTTAAAAATTAATTATCGAGACTAATCAGAAACATCGTGTAAAGAGGTGGGACCTCTGATGTTTCTCACTTTGGTGGCCGAATGATCGATGTACATATTCTTTCCCGAAGATGCTCCGATTGCAAGGACTCAAGACATTGATTGCCACAAAAAAGGTTTTCACATTATTTCACATGTCTTCCAATGCATAACATTTTGATAGCGCCCTTAAAAATGATACAAAGGATGATTCGGTTCCTCTTCGAAGACTTCAGTCGCTCGCGTATCACCGGACCAGCCCTACGCACTGAATTAGGCCCGATCACCAAGGGGGACAACATTTTTACTCGAAGACGCGGATCCACGCAAGTGCGGCGCTCGGTCCTTGGATCGTTCTGCACGATCCTTAAGAGGCAGATTTTCCAAAAATGTCGGCGAATACACGTCGCAACGATCCAATTTCATCCAAGGAACGAGGCTGGTGGCGAGATGGTGCAATGCAGGAAAGCGTCTTTCGCAACGAAGCAAATATATTTACGCGAAGATAACTATAGACAGGGCGAGTGATGAAGAAACCCGACAGTGAATGCACCACCTCCCGACGACGTGGACCAACGGGACTTGTACGACTTCTACCGGGCGGAGCGAGAGGTTCTGTCCACATGAGACATTCAGGAAATCTGGAGTGGCGTTCTGCCTCGGAGACAGCCTCTGGTTGGGCAACGCCGTCCGCATGACCACTCGCGACCACTTAATGCCATTCACTACATCATGGCGTCCATTAATAATGTATATACTCGCCCCAAAAACGTTTCCCTATCAGTTGCGAAAAAAATTGAATGCAATTTTCCGTCTTCACCTCAAACTACTACTTGTTATGAGATGACCTCATTACATGACCACAAGCAAGTCCTACAGCTGAGAACTGTCACATACGCCAAAAATTGGTGTTATCTTTCTGTAGCCATGCAACGCATTGCTGAGGTTTAATGCGGGGAAACCGGAGACTAGAAAACAATAGAATGTTCAGAAACTGTAACTCCCTCCAACAAAGGACCACAACACCATGGATGAAACCATAAAAATATAACGAATTTAATATTTTAAGCTTGTTTATATTTCATCAAGGCAGCAAGTCGAAAGCAAAAGGATCCCAAAGCAAAAGGATGCACAAGCGAAAATATATAAGGAATGTTTATAATCAATATTGAAATTTTATTTCAAGTTTTACCTTTCAGAAATATATATTAACTCTCTAATTACTAGATTACTACTTCACAGTTTTATAAGTACAACGAAAAACAAACACTGAATGTAATACTGAGATGGTTATTTTCGAGTTAAGTCCCTCCACCATAAGCTTGGACGAAAAATTCTCTCGTCGAATGATTTCCACAGTATAATAACAATGGAATACTGCCTCAACACTTAGCACTCTAGCTTCAATGAACGGCACTGTAGTTAATGCCCTCATTTCCTCGTAAAGATATACTTCGTTCAATAAACCTTCAAGACAATCTTCAATAATACTGCAATATGTACTTCCTTCAGCCAGAATATATGGCAGTAATAAGCCTCTGAATTACACCAGTTCCAACGAGAATAGATAACCTGTCCTGAGCTGCGGGAAGGGCTGAACTTTTCGTGAGTTTCCGTGATGCGGACCAAGAGGGCGTCGTTCTCTCCGAGCGAGTCCCCGCCGTTCACGAGAAACGCGAGGAAGGGGAGGGTGGGGAGGGGACGAGAGAGAGGACGGGGAGGGTGGGGACGAGAGGGGAGGGACGGGCTGAGAGACCTCAACTGGCGGCGGGGAGGAGCAGCTGCCACTCCTCCGAAGCGAAACCCCCCACCCCTCGCGCCGGCCTGGGGCGAGGAACAGGGGCGGCAGGGAAAACGGCTGGTGCTGCTACAGCAGCGGGAGAGAGAGTTTTTTCCAGGGGGGAGAGGGAGGGACGGCGGGAGGGGGAGGAGGATAGACGGACGCGTGCGATGCCACGGACACCACTGGGAAAAAATCCCTAGGAGCACTGCCAATCTAGATGAACCAGTGTCGTAGCTGAGTTAGGACTTCCATCAAAGGCTTGTCCTAGGGCCACAAGAAGCTATCTGTCAATCCACTACCAGCGATAGGGCAGATCATCTCGGTTGCCGCAAAAATACATCGTGCACTCCGCTCTACTCTCGTTGCTATGAGCGATCATTGACCGTGAAGGAGGAAAAGGGACAAACAACTTATCAACACGAGGATCCACGGGATTCAAAATTATTGATTTTGTTACTAATTTGTGAAAGGCGCCAAGGGGACCTGGGCTTCACTGCCCATCCGACGGACTGAGTACTGTACTCTGCTCTCCGCACGGCACTCAAGTAGGGACCGGTATACAATAAAAAATCCGCCTAGGGCGGGATTTGAACCTGGGTCCCCGGGATAGGGCTCTAGGCACCACACCAACCCCTCAGAACTGTGAGTTGTTCGTAAATTCGCTCGTTTCGAGGGGTGGAGCCGTGGACAGCACCACCAAGGGATTAATCACACGGACAAGATGAAATTCAGAGGAAGGGCTTGGGGGGAAGCCGTCCATTCGATTTCTTTGGCGAACGAGCCGCACTTGGGAAGTTCTTCCGGCTGGTTCGAAGATGACAGCCCAAGGCGCCCACCAAAAGCACGCGGAGCTACGGTGAGTTGCGTCAGCCGGAAAAGGACGGATGTACCGGAATCGAAATCTCCTGAACCGGCTCATAACGCAGTTTATTAGGGAGAGGGGGAGTGTTCCCGGAATTTAAACCCAGTGGAGGCCACAAAAACCGAAATGATGATGATGGTAGTGGGGAGATGTGCCCAACTTCCTCTTGGCTGCTAGGTGAACGAACTCTGGGAACATTACGGAGAGGCCAAAACTTAAAGACGACAAAACTGATGATTTTGAAAAGTTAATATATTACAAAGCTTCCGACGTCCGCATATGGTCAAGCACTCACGCAGAGAAGGTTGGCAGCCCACCGATCAATGTAGCCGTTCGGTTCAAATATAACATGAAAGCAAATTCTACCAAATCTTACCAAAATTCTCTCACTACAAAGAAAACCTTGTTGCTACGAATACAGCTTCGTTTCATTTTGGCTAAAAAAATACAACGAAAGTAGGTACGGACTTAGAGGGTAATCCTATGACTACAATAGAAGTGATAACTCACATGCCTCACAGAAGCCTTAAAAGCTTCAAAATATTAAAAAGGCAAAGTACAATTTCATATCACCAGAATAGCCTATCAAATAATCGCCGAACACAAAGTACTGGAGGGCTAGTCAAGTTCGGTCCGCAAACGGACCGCTCGCCTGGTCCGTAAACGTCTGCGTTTACATCTACAAGAAAACTTCAAGGAAATTTTTAATATACTGAACATATTCCAATGTAACCATTAACTTCCTCTACGAACCTCACTACGTGGAAGGAAATTCCACAATTGATGGAGGTAGCCCGCTTGCTGGCGCCAAGGCGTCTTAGTCAATCATTCTTCGCACTACGGGTGAACACACAGCTATTTTTTCTCTTGATACCATCATGAAGGGTTCACCTCGAATAATAATAGTTTTAAAAGTAGATGTGAAAATACATGACGCTACAGATAGATTTAAGTATTAAAGATTTAGGAGTAAAAAATGGCACAAATTGCAAATCGAAGTAGGTAATGAAACGAAGTCATTCCTGAAGAACGACTAATAGTAGACACATAAAACTCTAAACTAGAGCGAGACTGAAATTTCATTGGATAAGTTCCATGAAAACGAGGAAAACTAACAGATTGAAGACTATCTTGAATATAAATGCACAAAATGAGAACGACCTTGAAGTTAAATGGGAATGCGGAATTAATTTTTCTAAACCTGCATTACTCGGCAAGTACTTCCGATATTGCTGTTTCATTATTAAGGAGAGTCTATACGAGGTTTATTACACGCATTATTTCTGCGATTGAAAAATATCCACCAATCCCACGAAGCTATAAGAAGACTTGTACGGCTTCGGCCGCAATTAATTTAGCCCACCTATGCCGTGAGACTTATTTCCGGCGAAGAAGCCAAACCGTAACAGGAGAATAATGTTAAATCCTTGGATGCGATGAAAGAAGCCACCCACGCAGGGGCAGGTTGGCTATTTACGCCCCCTCACTCACGGGTAGACGGAATCCTCGGCTCTCATCGGAGCACGAGAGGTTAGAGATCGCAGCGGGGTCCCTACGATTGGTGGACCTCGGTGACCCTCCGACTCGACCGTGGGGGTCGCCGGAAGGTCCCGACGACCACGGATAGTATCGACTCCTCGCAATGAAAGGATGCCGACACGCGGGGTCGCGGGCGGAAAGCGAAAGTGCTGCCGCGGCGCGGACAGCGCCACACTTTCGCCGCGTGCCAAGTGAGGCGTGCCGGGCGCACTTTCGCCCTCCGACGAGGAAGGCCGCGCCGACCTCCGCCACCGGGCGCCCGCACCAACGCAACCAACTGGCGCACGTTCCCGCCACTCCCAGGCATACCACCATCTCAAGTGTGGGGATTACAATCTAGGCGCAACCCCCTCCGGGAAGTTTCAATCGAAGATATTATTGGAAGGTAGCATACATCGATCGAATGCATAAATAAAATTTACTATTATACGTGATCGACTCTATATTGCCAAGAGAAACGTCTGCTCAAGACATCGATATTTACTTTGTTATATTTTGAATTGTTCCAAAGGACAATATTCCTAGTACATTAAGTATCCTTATTATTATTGCTATTATATATTGTACGCGATACTACTTCTTCCTCAGATTGTGTGGAAGTAGTCAGTAGACATCATTGATAGTCTATGATACTATTTGTCTCAATAATTTAAATTTGAAAGTAGATGCATCACACTTTGGCTGGACTAGGAGAAGAATCAGGGCCCAGGGTTTCTCAATGAAATGAATCCAAAGGATTCGTCCTCGTCCCTCCAAACGTCTCCTGATCCACTCCGCGACCACAATGCGTGCAGCATCGCACGCACCGCGCCCTCCCTCCACCACAACCCCGACTGGTCCCGAGACTCGAGCCAGTTCCCGCGCTTTTCTTCACGACGGCGGCGCAAGGGGTGCGGCAACGGGGGATCATCGAGCCCCGGCCCCCCAGGGGGCGTGGTGTGGGGGCCACGCGATCGGCAGGCAGTCCACAGTGACTCAGGGCGTGGACCGAATGAGCAGGAGGGGCGAGATGAAGAGGCAAATGCGGGGGGCCGGAGTGGTTGCGCGCGGGGGCTCATGGGAAGGGTGAGCGGGTGCGAGGGGGTGGGGGGCATAATCGATAGTGGGTGTGCCGGCGTGAACGCATCTGGAGAGAGCGGTGAGGGATTGCTCGGGCAAAAGGGTGCGGCTGGTACGGACAAGAGGCGGGGAGGGGGGGGAGGGGGGGGAGGGGATGTTTATGCGGACAAAACGAACCCATCCCAGGGCGAAATTGAGACCATCTCTCCCCTTCCGCCCCGCCGCCCTCAGCTAAGCAAGAGCAACTCGGAGGCCCGCAGTGCATATCAATCGAGAGATGAGAGAGGCGAGGATTCGAATACTTTACATCCGAAAACCGTTTAAAAACACTGATTTGTGGATCGGCACATACAGCACCCAGGAACTTTCGGAGGGCGGCATCAAATTTAAAAATTGAAAAAACTAAAAAACTGTAAAATTAAATTTCCAGACATTCGCAAAAGCCATTGACGTTGAATATAAATAATTACCAAGTCCACTCTCGAGCTTGAACACTATTTCTTGGTTTCGCTAGCGTAATGAATAATTTGGACTCAATTGGAGCAGTCCACTAACGAAGTAAGACAAAACACTACACCACACCTTTCTCCGCAAAAGGACTCAGTTGTTAAGACGGCATAGAATTTTAATTTATTTTAAAGAATCACCGTATGATCTTCGAGCTATGCTGGAATAAGTCACCACATAATCTTATTAACGAAATCATTTCAGGATTATGGTGGAAGATAAATAATTTTTTTTTTCCAATTATGAATCTTACGTCGAGTTCCGGAGCTTATAATGTTTTTCAAATGGTGTAAAACATAAAAACTGGTCGCGCAATGAAGTACCCGTTAGTGGGAAACTGCAAATTCTTTCTCTCTCGAGAGTTTTAGTTTTAAGTAACCAGGGAAAGGAGGGAGATATAGATTATGGGAGTAAATGACGGTGAATACTAAATGAAAGAAGAATGCTGCCAATCTGTCTAACATTACAATTACAGTCATTCCAATCAAGACTTTCCTAATAAAATAACCTTTCAAATCTACAAATATTACGTAGTCACAAATTATGGAAAATAATTGAAAACTTGAAGGAAAAAAATCAAAAATACTTCAGAACATGACACGTTCAATAAAAAAGGAATCCTCTCAACTAAAAGAAACATAAGTAAATCGAAATTTAGGAATTATGAAGTCGTGATAGCATTGTAGAATCACCGTAAACAAAAATGGGCAACTGATTCCATTTTTAAAATTCGCCGGAACTGAATGATCAGAAGCTTGTTAATTGCAGTCGAAGCGTATAGCGGAAGGGCTTTTAAAAGTATACCACTGCAGACAGAGCATGCTACGTAAAATATTTACCAGCCTGAAGTAACACGCGAATATTTAACCGGTGAATACCATTAAAATCGTATTTACGGCAATTCTATGCAGCTCACACGAAATGTGTCTCACAAAGACTAGAACCCAGCACTAATACGAACATAATCCCGGCATAGCTAGGACTGAAATGTTTATGGAGGACCAATCGACACCTTCCGAGATATTTAAGGTCAAACTGACCAGAAAGGACTTTAGGGTTAGGATACAAGAGTTGCCCTCCCTTAAGTATCTATCCATCCCCTCGATCTCGCATCTGTTATGTCGATAATAAGAGTTCGCAAGAAACCTCAATGACTCACTCTAGCAAGCATTAATGCCCGCCAACAGGTTAAAGCCTACGCCTGGCGTCTGAGGACGGCCTTGGGCACTGAAAACAAAGAGCGGTGCCAACGCAAACTTATTGATAGAGGAATGAGAGAAGGATAAACATAAGTCTGCGGGAGATAACAGTTTAAACATTACGTAACCGCGCTCAGGTGGCATACATTTAAAACGTATTCTCTTCTCCACTATCAGGAATATAACCCCTTGCCACGCAGAAAGGTTGGTTGTCGTTAATTTTTCCACAGTTACTACACTTCTCTAAGTGCAGAAGGGAGACTTTTCCTCCGGAGAAATTCTGCAAGCAGCTTTGCAAACTGCGACGAAAAGGCCACGAAAGAGAATCTACCGAGGGAGATGCTATTGCCTATTCAGTACACACTTAACTACACAAATGGTGACCATTTAAACATACCCCGTTCGATTTACACTAACCGTACATGAACGCATTCAAGAAAAAATACATATATACCAAGAAGAAAAATCTGTACTTTCTTCCCACTACATCACCTTTCGAAAATTTATTCGCGTGCTTTGGGAAATAAAATCTTAGCAGATATTAATTTTGTCTTTCGTTCCGAAATAACTTCCCACTATCTAGAGTGTCATATACGATAAAGAGTTTTAAATCAAGCTCGAGGTTGAAACCACTACAATCAAAGCAGGCACATTTCCCTCAATGTAGAAACGTTGAACGCCGTAGATAAGACTTGCATAATCGCTCATTTATCTTTGCACATCTAGATAACAGAAATTAGAGGTTGAGCCCATTTCGTAGATAACACTTGAATTCCGTTACATCACGAGGAAATACAAAATATGACAGAGATACCCTTAGGGGTCCGATTTCTTAATTCTTAGGAACTCAACCATTATTGCGTCCTCGATGGGCATTTCGCTGGAAAATGAAACAGCGAAGCTTGAGAATTAAGAAGAACCTTGAAAATTAAAAATAATGCCCCCGATTAAAACAAAGCCCCGCACTTCCGTATGCAATGTTTGGAGTTGCCACTCCCAAAAATCAAAGGCGTTGATCTTGGTTTGGCAATGGGCTCCCAGAACAATAAGAAGAACCGTAGACTGATAACAGCCACGAAGAACCTGATAATACGATCGATAGGGGTGAAATTGCCAATCGAAGTTGGCTTTCGCAAGTGTCCACAAACAACTGCACAGCCATACGGGGAAGGGTTCCTGTAGGGAACCCGCCGAGTATGACCATAAGGTCCAGTGTTAAGTAGGACCTAGGGGTAGTTAATCGGACGGAAGCTAAACCTGCACGCCATACAGGGCCAAATAACTAACAATGAGACAAATAACAATCCTATTCTGGAATGCATCGCATGCAAACACCACGAGAGAATGAAGGAGCATTGAATTGAACAGCCAATTCGATTAAGTAGAGCGAAATGGATGGTGACAAGAAATAACATGGGGAAATGCTAAAAATCGTATAAAATGGGGAATGGGACCAAACAGGGTCAAAATATGGAGGAGCGGAAAGAATGAATAAGGATCACCCAGAGCTACTCATGCGCTGCAGGCGATCGTATTGGTCACATTGTCCAGCTCAATGGGAAACGGTCGCGATAACAGCGTTTGCTGATGATATGGTTAAATCCAAACACTTGAACCTATGAATTTGCAGCGAATAGTGTCCCATAGAGCCATCTGAAGCCGGAAACAAAAAGCTCTAGTTACAGCATGCACGCGAGATAAAAACGGGTATAACATTAGAGATAGAGCGAAGGAGGAAGGGGATACGAGCTCAGAAATATGCATTAGAATTGCCGTCATTTTTAAACACATTTCGTAGGCCGAGCTACATCTACATCTACATCTACACGATACCCTGCAAGCCACCGCGAGGGTGTGTGGCAGGGGGTGAAGGTCACCAAGCATTCACTACTAGCATGCAAGCAAGCAACTAAAGGGTCTCATGCAACTAGATTGTTAGTATCTATAGTATTTGAGGGGTTAATACATGCATCATGCACTACAGAATACTCTAAAATATTTCCCCTACCTATCCCTTTCCTATGCTGCCTATTCTGTTCTCTTATAGTACGGGGGAAAAATGCCATTTTGAATCTATCTGTACGACAATCTATCTCTCTAATCTTATTTATCTGGTCGAATCTAGCATAATACGCTGGTGTTTTTAATATGTGCCTAACATCTTCAGTAAAGCTATCCGATTGAAATTTCTGCAATAGATTAAATCTGAACTTTAATCTACGCTCTGATAATGATTCCCACCCTAATTCTTGTATTAATTCTGATACACTACTCAACCTATCGTAACACCTTTTGACGAACCTAGCTGCTCTACGCTGCACACTGTCTAGTTCTCTCATCAAACCTAATTCATTAGGATCCCATACACTGGCTGCATACTCAAGGTGGGGCCTAACTAGTGAAAAGTAGCATCGCTCTTTTGTCTTCTCATCACATTTTCCTAGTACTCTTTTTATAAATCCTAGCTTTCTCTTCGCTCGGCCGCATATTTCCCTTATGTGTCTTCCCCACGATAAATCTTTAGTGATTGTTACACCTAAATATCTTACGGTTTCAACGTTTTCGATCTTCGTGTTATTAATTCTATAGGATCGCTCTATCGAATTATTCCTCCTCCAAAAATTGATAGCTACACACTTTTTAAGGTTGAGTTCTAACTGCCATTTGTCGCACCACTCTTGAATTGCATCTAAATCCTTGCTAAGTGATTTCATGTCCTCTTCGTTTGATATACCCCTGTACACCACCGCATCGTCTGCAAAAAGTCTAAGGTTACTACTAACTACGGTACCCAAATCGTTTATGTATAAAAGAAATAGAAGCGGACCTACTACGCTACCCTGGGGAACTCCCGATGTGACTTCGATTGTGTCCGACATGATACCATCTAACCATCCGACATGATACCATGATACCAGCTAAGCACGAGAGAGGTCGGAACGAGGCAGCATCCGGTGCAAACACACAACCATCGTAATCAGAGGGGGGAGGGCGATATCCAGGGGGGATGGGGAGGAAGAGAGGGGGTTCTTCTGGAGCAAAGGGGACGCACCCGCCCCCTGCCTCGCCGCGGCCGAAAACTGGCAATGGCCCTTGAAACACTTCTCCCCCGAGCCAGCTCCCTCCCCACTTGGAAGGGAGGGAGACATTTCGAAACCTAGACTACGATCTAAAACTTACGTACTCCCCACTCATTAACTAGTCCACGCTCATGTTTTCACCCTGTCCCGAGCATATAGTGGCATATATCAACTAGAAGACGCTGTAGACCACATCAACTACAACGCACACGAGAAGAGAATTCCAGGGGATGCAATGACGCCAAAAAAAATGCATTTCTAGGACATGAAAAACCCCTCGACGTAAATAACTCTATGATTCGGGTAAGCGAATTCGTAAGAGAGACACTCGGAGGAGGAAAAGGGTACAAATATTCGAACGGTTTCCAGAAGGATCTAATCAATGTCTCCACACCCGGGGACTATTGGGTAGATAACTTGAATACATTTTCAACACGATTCCACGGCCACACCGAAATTCACCCACCCAAAAGTTAACGATCAAGGAGGAAGCTAGTACAGTAAAAGAAAGGGTTGAATTTCAAAGCGCTGATTTCTTGACCAGTAATAATAGGAGCCTGTAGTAATCTTCGTCGAAATAAGCTTCCACAGAAAACGCTGAGGGGAATTAAAAACGGATAGGCTCCCTGAAAAACTTACGATTTATATTAAGAACCCCTCCGTATCATGCTAGATTTGATAAGATAATAACCTTACATGTAAAGAGATAGATAGTCGTACCGATAGACTTAAAATATATTTTTCCCATATACTATAAGGGAACATAATTGGCGGCATAGGAAAGGGATAAGTAAGTGAAATACTGTTAGAATAGTCTACAATGCATAATGCATGTAGTAACATTACTAATCCACGCTTGATAGGTAAATACAGATAAATATGTCTAGATAAATACCATTATAACTAGTAATGACTTCATTACTATGCAGATACTAACAATTTATTAGCACGTGACTCATATCTAACATGGTTCCATGAAGTAGCAGCATTATAAAATTTAAGTTGCACGTAAGTAGTGAAGGCTTGGGGATATTAACACTCAGCCACTCACCCTCGCGGCGGCTCGCAGAGTAATACGTAGATGCGGATGAATACATTGTAACATCTAATCCGATGTAGAGTGTCCTGAAATTCAAGTGAATACCACATAGAGCTCCATCATGTAACACGGAAAACCTATCGCGATACCCACTACCGGGATTTGAACCACCCGCCGATCCCCAGTCTGGACAGGGGAAGACAGCATCCTCCTCGTCAACACAGACGTGCAATCCGTCAGGCCTTCGTGAACTGCACTGGGGGTCCAGAACGGGAGCGGCCGAGAAATCGGGGGGGAAACAGCAGCAGCTAAAGCCCAAAAGCACCCCTCGGTCCCCTAAAAGAGCCCTCAGCACGCATCCCATCCACTCCGAGGGAGCGGAAACGGCGCCTGAGCACGGGGAGCGGCACTGTCCCGGCCGCGCCTTGCAACCCCCGGCTCACGAGCCGTCTCCTGAGCGGGGGAAAAGGGGCCGAGTCCAGATCGATGCACGGGGAAGCCATGCCGAAAAGGGCTCCGGCACAACCGCCCCCGCCACGCTCGGGGAAAAAGGATTCGGACCTCTAGCGGGGCCCTCCGAGAACCCCCCCAGGCCCTGTTACTGGGGGACGGGGCCCTCCGCCGTGAACTCCTCCTGCCACGAGTCCGCTAATTAATCTCCATAGTGCGCGCACCAGCGGAGGGGGGCACTTGCGGGCGAGGAATGACAAGGAGCTGAATATCCGTATCTTAAAACTACTGGGATTTGAAAATAGACGCGTAAGAGATTCGAAACATAAAAACGTTTTTGGAGAAATAACGGGCGTACATCCCGATTTTATGCTAGATTTTGCCTTAAGAGATCAGAGAGATAGATTGTCGTACCGATACATTCCAAATGTCATTTTTCCCCCGTACTATAAATGAACATAATATACAGCATAGGAAAGGGATGGGTAGGTGACATCAGTGGTGTACCGATGGGGGGTTTAGGGTTTAAACCCCCCAAAAACATTCCTGTAATTTACTATAATTTGTATATTTTGCACTACCGTTTGCTATTTTGCTAATTGGGATGAAAAATATAGGTGAATTGTCTTAACAAAAAGAGAATGTTAATTTAATTATATTTAGAGTGAATAATAATCTAATATCATTCTATGAAGATGCACATAAATATTAACGAAACCCACCCCCAGATGGAAATCCTGCGTACGCCACTGAGTGAAATATAATCTAAGTACTATGTAGTGCATGATGAATGTAGGTACTAGCATTACTACCCCATGCATGATTGGTAAGTACAGATAAATATATTTGGACAAATGCCATTATACTAAATAATCCCTTTATTACTACATAGATACTAACCATCTAACGGCATGTCACTTTCATCTAACACGTTTCCATGCAGTAGCCTAGTTGCATGACAGTGGTGCCTGTTTAGTGATCTTGACCATATGCCACACACCCTCGAGATGGCTTTCAGGGCATTGCGTAGATGCACATGAATTTACCTTATTGCGAGGCAGTTAGAAATTTGGGGATATTAGTAGATGAAAACCTATCATGGTCGTACCATGTAAATAATATCTGTAAAACCGTCAATAAATCATTATTTCCCCTTCTCAGATTGAAACATGTGATCCCCACATCTCTTAAGGCACAGCTGGTTTCGGCGTTAATATTACCGCACTTTGACTACGCCGATACAGTTTATCAAGATCTATCACAAGAATTGTCACTAAAACTTCAACGCTCTCTGAATGCATGCATCAGGTTCATTTTCAATCTACAGGTATCAGATCACATCACCCAATACATAAATGAACTATCTTGGTTAAAACTTAGTCACAGACGACAACTTCACACCCTCTCTCTTCTTTACCAAATTCTGAATACTAAAACGCCTTCTTACCTCTTTGAAGAATTCAAGAAGCTGAAAAATGTCCATGAATCCAATACGCGAGGAAATCATAAGCTGGTAATACCTCTCCACCGGACTACTATCTTCAATAAATCATTCATTGTCACTGCATGTCGTGAATGGAATAAACTTCCCTTATCCTTAAGAAACTCTCCATCACTTCCATCTTTTAAAAGGGCGCTACACAAAACACTTCTTAAAGTTCAGCAGACGGGCACATGAGTATCACAAGTCACGGGCACTCTCTCAATACACATGATAGATTAGAACACGGATGGCAAGATAAACGGCACACATTTAACACCATGTTGATGTTTGTTTTTGTTTATTAATTTTTCCTTAATTCCCTTTTACCTTTTTTTTTTCTATTTTTTTTCTCCCTACCTTTTGTATTTATCTTTTCTTGAATTTCATTATAATATACTTATTTTCCTATGTACATGCTATTATATTTGAGTTATTCTTAAACACTAGCTTTACTGTCAGTAGGATTTCGCAGGTTTTTCACACCCCCCTTCTTGTGTGGGTGTTTTCCTGCAGTGGGTTTTTGCGTAAAGGATGTAAGCATAATAATCCTCACGTTTTTCCCACATTGTAAATTCTCTCACACACTATTAGATATGTAATATTGATATATTGTGTATGTGTATTTCTTTTGTGTTAATTTATCATTATTTGATTTCTATAAGTGTATTCTTTACTTATTTTTTTAAACATCGGATTGTAATTGTTTTAAGTATTGACCACTATTTCTTTTATATATTTATTTTGACGAGGGGTTAGATGGCAGAAGGGACAGTTTTGTCTCAATCTCGCCCCAATAAAGACCTTTTATTATTATTATTATTATTATTATTACAGTATTGGCCAGTGAAGCATCGCGTTGCGACAGCATGTAAGTTGCAGGACGAGTGCACTGCAGCAAAGCACGTCCAGGAACATCGGGTGAATGCAAGACTTATTTGCGGTCGATGAATCCGTTTGGACCCGCGAGAGCTCTCTTCTCCCTAGGAGCTCAATTTGCGGACTGACCTGAATGTCTTCGAATTTTGTTCAAACTAAAACTGAACAGAATTTAAGTTCAAATGTACTGCACTCAGCAGAATGGCTTCGTTGCGATGTCAACTACGTTATCATATATATGACAACTGAAGAGAGGAGACCTGTAGTTTTTTGACATGAAGCGTATTTATGTTCAGTGTGTACATGTGCATGGGAATGATTTACCTCAAAAATAACTAGTATGGAGGTAACAGATGAGTTTTAAAAAAACATGAAAAGAAATTTGGAAACCGGTAACGCAAT
Source organism: Platycnemis pennipes (assembly GCA_933228895.1). NCBI lineage: Eukaryota > Metazoa > Arthropoda > Insecta > Odonata > Platycnemididae > Platycnemis > Platycnemis pennipes. Next base: position 18,756,231 of record OW121856.1, read on the forward strand.
GCAACTCACCTAAAACTGCATCATCACATTACACACGCCGAGCACCACTCTCTTGAACTCGTCGAACGGCGCCGCCTATCTAAGTCACTCTTGTAGGTGAAGTAATCCATTCGCACTATACATTCACGTCAAGCTCATTCCAGAATATATAATTAGAAGGTTCAAACACTCGCAATGAACATAGCGTATTTTAGTCCCTCATTCCAACGAATGGGAAGCTGTAAATAACAAAGAATGACTTGGCGGATAAAAGATTCGGGTAAAGTAAGAAAATCAGATAACATTTTATTCGGAGGGGATAGTAGCACAAAACTTTGAGTATGCAACACAGATTTGAAAAGAGGCAAGCCATCTCAAGCTCGTTCCTGATCCGCCACACAAAAATAACCTAAAAATTCGTTCCATACACGAACGGCATCTCTATCTGGTACTTCGCGTGCCAAGTGGTACGAGAATGCTGTCACGGCAGCAATACATCTACACGATACCCTGCAAGCCACCGCGAGGGTGTGTGGCAGGGGGTGAAGATCACCAAGCATGCATTACCGACATGCAAACAAGCAACTATAGGGCCTCATGCAACTAGATTGTTAGTATATATAATATTTCAGGGATTAATACATGTATCGGGCACTACAGACTACTCTAAATTTTTCCCCTACCTATCCCTCTGCTATGCTGCCCATTCTGTTCTCTTATATCAATGCCGAATACAAGCGACCTCATTGCCCAATGAATACATGCCCAATTCCATTGGTACTGCTGCGATGCCGGTGGGGACCATGTGGAGGAAAAGGGTTGCTTTCAATGGCCTGCTGTGGCCTATCGCGCTACCAAAGGGAGGGATATGATTCGCGTGCCCACGCCGATGCCAACACCGCCCGCCCCAAACGAAACCCTTGTGAGCCTGCTTGCCGCCCCTGCTCCCCCGACAACAAGGGCCGCCGCCCCCCCACGCCCGCCTCGACAATGCCTCTCGCAGGAAGTGAAGGATAGGTCGTCTCCAACTAGGTCCAAACATTCTAGCTGCTCTACCGCAATCCCATTTACATGCGACACTCCATCTATTTGTGCGCGCCAAGGCTTCCACTGGCTTGGCCTAACGCACCAACTGACAGACTGCACCTTTTCCTGCAGCAGCCGCCACCGGACTGGAATATCAGCGGGAATCCTCAACGATCTGTCCATATAAAAAAGTGTGGAATTGACTAAAAGTTTTATTTTATTCGTTAGCATGAATACCAGATATGTCCATAGACTCTTCTGTCGGCAGTAGACCCTACCTAGAGCTGCCACCGTTCCGAATTCTGCACATTCAGGGAAAGGAATTTTTCTGCACCCACTTGAAACCAACCTAAAATTCGAAATACGAAATTCAAAATTTGAAACATTCGTAGAAATTTTCCCTGGGCAATGGCGCTCAAATATCTCAATGAAGAATAACATTAAAGACCATGAACTTTTACTGCCTTTCGACCACAGATGAAATTACTCAATTCGAAACCTAGCCCTTATTTGGGAAACAAATTATTGCCTTTCATATCTAAGTTAACTTCTCCAAAGGTGTCAATCAGTTGCCTCCATTTACAGACTGCGAACGGGGCCAATGTCCGAGTAAAATTGGCTACTCCAAGGGAAGCGAAGCGACTCCTCGGCAAAGGGAGTAACTGGCTTGACTTTCATTGCCAATATCATGTACACAATATCCATACTATTAGAATCATACCAGCGAGAAAAACCGACGAAAGGTGAATTCAAAAATAGGATGGAAATTCAAAAATAAGGTAAATACAAAATGAACAAAACACATCCGGCTACAGGAGTGGTTTACACTCGCTAACAATTCCTGTTTCCCTGCAGCCAATTATTTGTAGTGCATACGCTGGGGGTAGGCATACGAGGCAGCAAATACATGAAGGGAGAGAGAGGTGTACATCAAGCTGAACAGAATCCAGCGGAATGTCTTCGGAATATTCATCTTCATTTAAAGTTGTTTAATGTAAACACGAACATATCCGTTGTAGGGCGTGTTCAAGGATCAGACGCTAACACGAGGCATATTTTTAGAAAAGGAGAATATAAAAACGGGAGAATTTGAATTAACGAGCCATTACCTGGCGGAAGTGCTCTCCCAGGACGCGAAATACGCACGTTCTCGATGATTTTTTTCTGTAGCTGTATACTGGACGAGGGAGAACCACATATAACACGAAAAAATTCTCACGGCAACCGATATTTCGAAGCGGACACATCAAAATATTTGCTACTATCAAGTTCAACTTGATGGTAGCCAATTTACCACATTAACTGTACTGGAAAGACAAGGATTTCAAAATACCCTTCCGAAAAAAGTTCCTCCGAATTAGTGGATCCCGAATCCGTCAGCGAGGTTTCCGGGTGGATGCAGGCGTCTTTCAAGGGTGTCGTCTTGATTCTGTACCGCTCCACCACACCCCCTCGATCCACTCCTTGCCGTTACGAAAAACATTATCATAAAAAGGTCATTTCGGCGATGCATCCCGGTCTCGGACGAAAGGGCTACCGGGCTGATAGGTACTTGGGGGAGCGGGAGGGGGTCACACGCCCGCTGACAGGGCTGAAATTATAGCCCAACGGTCACCCGTGGGGAGGGAAGAGGCGTAAGTCTAAAATCTCCCAGCGCAAAGGGAACCAAGAGGCGTCAGGCAAGCTGCCGGCGGGTCTGGGGTATCTAGCTAAGTATCGATGACGGGGCCTGAAGGCGCACCATAGAAATTGAGCTGAGTTTTAACTCTCACTTGGATTTAAAATTTCACATAACATTTTTTAAAACGACGGTATCCACTTAATTACTTACAGATTCCTAATTCGTCTCATATCCGTGCAAATCACATCAAATATACGCACAAATTCCGAAAGATAAAAGATTTACGGTTTTCCCAGAGAATAGTTAAAATGAATATTCACCCTGAACACGATGGCGGACTCAATCATCGAAACATTAGTTCTCATTAAGGGTATCACCAGGCGTGAAACACGAGAAAAATTTATTTCAATCCCGAATGTTTATCGAGAAGGATAATCTTCTCAATAAACTAAATATAAACTCCACTAAATATAACGATTTAAAAAATGAATATTATCGATAAATTACAAAACCCGAAACTCGACAAGGAGAGGGAAAGCCGCGACCTCACATGAATTTATTTCCAGCATTCGCAATTTTTAAATGCCGATCATCCTAGTTCCTTTGAGTAGTTCAAATATTACGCACGGCGTACGGAGAAAATGCATATGGACCTGCTAAATTGGCAGTTCACACATTAACTACGAACTGCGCACATACCAAGCAGGCCATCGAAAGGAATATTTAGCAGCCATCGACAACATATTGTGTCGTCGACTCAGAGAGCAATAATAGTCGAAGAGTTTGGTGCTATGGTAAACAGGAAGACAGATGCAGACAGCACATGGCCACTTGCCAGTGCCAAAACTCGCTTTCGGGGCGAATAACGAGGAATAGATAAGCCAGGTTGTTACAATAAGAGAAAGATCTTCATTCGGATGTCTCGGAAAATAAAAGATACGCCTCTTCTTCCCTTCGGAGATATTAAAGAAACAAACGTGAAAGACTGATGCGAGGTGACGGCCCAGTCGGCTCACACGAGGCAGGCCTGGGTCACCACGTCCACTGCTCCAACCGGCAGAGGGAGGGAGAGAAGCCCGGGGCATGGCCAGAAAAAAAACCCGAACAATGGGAGGAGAGGAGGATGAATGAACAATGAAAGCGGGGGAAGCTCGGGTGAATCACAACGACGCCACGAAACACTCGTCTCCGACCTCCTCACTCGCGCAAAAAGTAACGACAAAATTCAGCCCTCACCGCCACGCCCTCCACTTACGACCGACACGACTCCTAACTCCGTCGAGAGCGAAAAATAGCGCCACCCGAACCCTCTCACCCACCCCCCCTGGCGCCGCAGCCACCAAGCGCCACACCATTTGAACCGCACCTCTTCCCATTTCCAACATACTTCCTTCAGCCTTCCCCGCCAAAACCCCCATGTGGACCACCTCTCCGCTGATGCCATCACTTCGATTAACATGCAAAACTAACCAATCCTAAATGGAATAATGGGGAAGTTTACTCAGAACCGAAATCGCCATTTTGTGCACAGAATTGTTAGATGGAAACGAAAAAAGAATTTTAGTGAAAAAAATAATCTTCTCACCACAACCATTCACTCCCAAATCAAAAATTAAAATAAGCAAAAGGTGACACCCACCGTAAAAACTGCTGTGATAACATTGACGTCATTTTCCTCCCGTCCTTGACTGCTCTTATGGGAAGAGAAGGGAGTGTAGGGGGATTCTCGGAAGGTCTACTCGCACAGATCCTGTCGCAATCGCTCCCATTGGGGGAGCCAGCTGTGTCCCCCCCTTTGCGATAAGGCGAAGTAGCTTCGCGGGTTCAGTTGTGATTGGACGAAGTCGATATACGTCAGAGGTTGCACCACACCCACTTTTCCGAAAGGGTTAAAAACAGTAGTTTTTCGCCGCTTATAACTCGAGAAATAATTGACGGATCTAAAAACGGAAAAATACGGGTCTTCTTATTTTACAAACTCTATCAGATTCGGCAGTAAAAAAATATGGCAAACGACCCCATTAATTTTATGAATTAACATCGTTGAATACTTCCTACCCTCTAAACACTCATACGCAAATTTAGATCGGAGATTTTGGCAACTGAAGATGCTCCCTGATACACACTTAACCACTCCTACCCAAGTCTATAAACGCCCTCCAGAGGTTGCTAGTAGGAGAGGACTGTAGTTCTACCACATTCGCACGGAAAGGTATCACTACGCATGCCATGATGAATTGGCAGGAAGTGGTTTTCCCAAGCAACGGGGGACCCCCACAGAAAGAATAATGATCAGGCAACTATAAGTGTTGGGGGAATAGTGTGCACATGATCACTTAACTTTTTGTTTTTTCGAAGAGATAAATAACGGTCTTATCATCCAGAAGCGCTCACATTCCAACCCCTTTCTCCATGTGGTTTAAATGCAGACTCTCAATGCATGATCCGTGATTGTTCACTCGATACTACACACCGATACCGAGTGGACGTAGGCAGCTACAGTCAATACGGATCTCGTAAAAAAATCCTCTGCGGGCATTTACCATCTAAAAACGTCAGGATGGTAATCCACCGATAATGCGCTAAGTTTGCAACTAAAACACCATGACTGAACTTACCGCGAGCACTAACGGCGGCCTATAATTCTTACCTCAAGCATTAACGCGAACTGAACGCACTTTCCCAGTTATCGCTCCGATACCCTTAACGGCGAAAAAAAATTCTACCCATAATCCTTGAAGTGCAGACCACTTGGTATGCGTAGGGCGCCTGAGGTCGGGAAGTCAATTAGGTTGGTTGGGCGATTGAAGTCACCGCCTGCACCGAATATAAAATTGCTATTCTAGCAAAGGAATCCGAATAATGTGGACCAATGTCTGATTAACCATAAAGGGAAATTACTCGGTCTCCGAAGGAAAATTTACTTCTAGCAAAGCAATTACAAAAATGCGGAAAATAAATTCTCGTGGGTAATATGATAAAGCACTCTACATCGAAAAAAGAGGAACACATCAGGATGGGAACAAGTGCCCAAGAATAAACAAAAATGACATTTTTCATGGCACCAGAATATCCTTTCCAAAAGCAAAATAAACATCAATGTTTCCGTAATACTTAAATAGTGAAATACGCATGTTTGCGACGAACTCACTAGAGTATACGAAAACATATAGGCTTACCATAGGAGAAAACCAATTTAATTCTAGCCTCGTCCCCTTCGAGTATAAGCCACAACTAGGCGAGTGAAACATATGCCACGGGGGGAAAAGGGGCGTGTCTCCGAAAGCACAGGAGCCTGATATCCACTCTTTCACGGACGGTCGTGACGAAGTTAACTCGCGCAAAGACAGCCGGTGCGCAGAGAAAGAGAGCTTCCCACCGCAACAGGGCGTGGTGAGCCTAGCCAACAGCAGCAACACGGTGCACGGCGAGCGTGCATCCAGGTGCCCTCGTTACACACTTCTCCGCGTCAGCGCGACAAACCCGTCGGGACCGGTTCCGGGCAGAGACGGCGGAACCGAAAGTTTCGCGACAGCCACCGGAAGAGAACGCTGGCGTTCGCCAGCGGGGGAGGAGAGATGGGCGTTGCGGGAGACTGAGGAAAGCACATCGCGAATATACGCTATGAGCCCACTCACGTGTCTCACACGTCTCCGGGCGTGGGTGTCTTCCACTGTTGCTGTCTCCGACCCCGCAGCGCAAGTAGCGACATCCCTCATCTTTACTAATTTCAAAACCACATTCATATGCTCGGAAACTAAAAAGGACAGTCTGAACAACAGACAGAACCTGACAGTGTGCAATCAACATCCCACCCAGCATCTATGCCTCTCGATCGGAAAAAGACAACTTTGTGAGTACGCTGCTCTATCACGGCTGACTACCTGCCTGAATGGCACTTGAGGATGTGGACATAAATATCACGCAGGTGCTGTACATATTCCTCATTCGCTCAGGTACCACTCTAAATGTTCGCGCCATGTATGAGCGATTGGAGCTAGAACAGACTGGTGACAGAAAAGACGTAAGAGTCGTCGCCGATGGCACTGAGGACGGACTAGAGTCGACTTTCATTGAAGGCTAGTCGCTGTCGCAATCATACGAGGTCCAACGAAGAGCCAATTGGTGGTTATTTAATACTCGGGGAGATAAGAAAAGAAGACGATTTTGACTTGGGACTGAACACGCAAGCATAAGAAGGAGCACACACATGGAAGATTTAAACGCCTGCGGTATCTGGGCCGAGATACCACGTTCATCACAAATAATCCACGGAGATGAAAAAACTGAACCATAACCTTATCATACCCAGACGAGCGTATTGCAGACAAGGGTGTTAATATGATGGTACTCCGTAATACCTCCCTCAGCGATACTGAGAAGCAATACATTTCCGTAAAATTTCACCCACGGACCTGCACATGGAGATGATTCATGTGGAACGGGACGTGACATGCCGATGTAAAACTATAACCTGAAAGAAAACAGGAAAGCTCGGTTTTCCGGGCCGCAGCCTTCCCACAGACGGATGTCGAAAGAAGGAGATCCCGTCGGCAAAAGCCACTGACCATCGGGAGACTCCGTTGACCACTACTGAGATTATATTCTTTAACACCGTATTGTCACTATATATTCTAGGCTGATATATGAGCAAAATAACATCCAGAAGAAAAACAGGGCGCGTGAACGGAAAGAATGACACACGGAGTGGACTCGAATACAAAACAGCAAGGCGGAAGATGAGGAGAGAGTGCTGTCTCGACTCACCCAAATACTCGTTCCATGAATCGTGATTGTAGTGTCAAGGGCGTAATACCCGAAATGCGTTACCGACAAGTTATTGAGGGGTCCGCCCCTCTCCATTTCTCATCCAGGAACCGAGCGAGGAATGGAAACGAAGCGTTAATCGCGGCGCACGCACGGGCAGACCCGGATCGAACTTCCCCTTCCCTCTCCGCGACGGAATGCACAACGGCCAAATTCAAAATACACGCCGTTGGCTGCTGCCGGCTTGGGAAGGGGACAAGAGCAGCTGTGCCCCCCCTCGGATCGGCCCCACTTCTATAGCAGGGGTCTCCGGGATTCTAGGGACGGCATAGCGTCGCAGTCTAAGAATTGATTCGAACTGAGGGGCAGCGCGATTCACACCGAACTATTACCGTTCATACCAAAGGGACATAGTGGACAATTCGCTACACGTTACATTCCGATACTTCATTGACAACAAGGAAGCCGTGATGCTTTTTCGTGTAGATCGCAAGCTTTGCCTCAGTACAAATTAATCCCATTAATATACCGTGGTCCTGCATATTCTATCGTACGGGTGCCTGCGCCGGCCATTAATAACCTAACAGAACTTCCTTCTTTCCCTGAAAGACCTGCACTGTCCTTTTATCTCCAGCATTCCTTATTAGTAGCCCATAGCCTATAACCTCCAGGTCCGTTCTTCCCCTCCCAACCATCCAGGCCCTCTCATTGCTCTCCAGAGCGCTTCCTCCGGGATAAACCCGTTTCATTCTTCGATCTGCACGAGTACTCCGCCAAATTCTTCGAACTCACGCCTTCCAGGCGATAGATGTTTAACTTGAAAGTCTTAGCTACTCCAACGCCAACCAATATTTCTCTATCGCCTATCTACAGCGCACTCAAGGTATACAATCGTGACTCCCTTCTCCCCAATGACTCCTCGCTGACTCGCTTCTCCCCAATACATTACGCTATAACAGCCGGAGCAAGTTTTGCTACTGTTTCCATCAAATTTTGGTACGAAAATCAACCATACTGTCAAAAGCAAAATGCGAGAATTACAAAATTAACCTATTGGTCACTTTTCGCGGTATAGTAGTACCCGTCATCCGGAAGAAGTACCACCTGAGGAAGTGAAATTTTAAGAATTTGAATGAGTTAAAGAAAGACAATAAGCCCCCAAAAAGGGAAACTATAAAACAGTAATTCCGACACTAACGTGACATAAAACTTGTATTCAACAAATTGAGAATATGGCCGAAAATAAGGCCGAAGACATTGGTGAGGCATTGTGGGATGACAAGGAGAGGGGGGGGAGAGGATGCCCGGGGCCGAGTCGGTTGCGGGGCGAAGGAGGGGAGGAAGCAGCTCCGACACGCCCCTGCGCTCCGAGGGGGCGGAACATGGCCGGCAGGGTGTTAAGAAGGAGGAGGGGAGAGGGGGGGGGGGGGAGACAGCGCACGGGAACTCAGAGCGAGCGATTGTGGCGTCCGATAAGTGACACGCGCGCCAGCCAGCTATTAATTTGCATGATTGGAAGTCCAAAGAGGGGTGACCTGCGCCATTTTCGAATATCACAGGGCAAATAGGAAGAGGACCACGCGCCGGAATTCTCAAGGGTGGGACACATTATCGATAAATTCCAAGACGATGGCAACGGGAAAATACGAGAACGGAATGATTTTAAGAGGCAACGAAGCGTAGCACACACAAGTACAACACTGGAATAGAAGCCATGTAAATTCTCACAGTTGGCGGTGGATGAACGAATAAACGTTGGTCACTGAGTCTAGGAACCGAAATTTGACAGTGCACCGATTCCTCAAGCAGGCACCTTCTAACTAAGGTGCGTGCTTGAGGATGAGGTGCGTCCTTCCAACTAATTAGCCGATACGATAATTATATTAGCGTAATCAGTCTATTAAATGAATTGAAATGGGAATCATTGTCAGATCGCAGGTTGAAATTTAGACTTAATCTCTTAAATAAAGTCCAAGACAATATTTTCAGTGATGATGGAAAAAATATTTTGCGAACCCCAACTTACTATGGCAGACTGGACCATAATAATAAAATTCGAGAAATTGATTGCCGAACTGATAGATTCAAAATGTCCTTTTTCCCTCGCACAATTAGAGATACGAATAACGGTAAATATGTCCAATCGGATAGCATCAATGGAAAACATTGGTAGTTGCATGTTGGTATGAGTAATTAAAGCTAACCCTACTAACAGAATGTTTTTGCATGTTTGATTTGTAATGACTATCTTTTTACGTAGGTAGTGAAGTTCTGACTAGTATATTAATACTATTTTTTAATAATAATTAATAACCTATTTTATGCATGATATGTAGTGCATGTTTGGTGACAAATCACCCCCTGCCACACACCTTGTGGTGTGTTTGCAGGGTATTATGTAGATTTAACTACCCGGTCTTTCCCCAAAATTCGCAATGACTTCTTGCTTCCATAATTATTTACTTACTTCGCAGTACATGTGCCAACCACTGCAAGACCCTGGGTGCCTTAAGAATGGAGTACAGAGTACTATCTGAGGACGATTAGGACCATAAAAAGAGTGGTCGGGCTTTTGCATGGAAAAGAACATGGTTTAAACCGTTAGAAATCTTTGATGCTTCGTCTTGTTTATAGAGAATAGTATACATCAATAATAGTTTAGCAATCCAGCCAATCAGCCGACTGCACCTTTCTACAAGTAGCAATTGAAATTACAGCCAAGGATATGGAACCTGCTCCATACTGAAATGTTTCAGTTTCACATCCGCGAGTTTCCAGACGACAAAGAATACCAACATATCGAGAATTAGGACCAATAATCCGCTTTCCGTGAATAGTAAGGATGGGGTAGCCAAGTTCAAGTTCGGAACGATGGAAAACTCGCACTATTTTCAATTAGAGGAGACCGTCATAGCTAATTCACTCTATTCCCCCGACAATAATGAAACATGACTCGGGCCTGCCTACAAAATGAAGCCGAAAGCGGAAAGTGGGCAACGAGGTGCGCCATCGCAGCGAGACTATTATAGGCAGGTTTAGAGAAAAATAGCGTGAAATAAAGTTAACGTTAAATTAACTTAACGCCAATGGAGCGTGAACAGAATAAAAATTAAGAGTGGACCGGATGCCATCTATCAGTTTTTTTTTTATAAAATCGCCAATGCTCAGCGTTTATCATAAACTTCAGTATTCACAGTCCGAAAGACAGGAAATCTCGTGTCACACATGCAGGAAATCTGCCGTACAGCCTGGTGGAAAACTAAGTAGATATCAATAACAGATTTTTCATCCCGTGAAGTTTTCTTCCCTTGATGCATGGCAAATATTGACAAAACACTGACGAAAGTGAAACAAACAACTACGACACTGCGTTCTTAAGTTAATTTCACGCTGATTCAAATTCGAACAATCCTTACGCTAATTTCTCCATAATATAAGACGGGTTTCGCGCAATTTTTTTTTCTATAAACGCCGCCACTGCCGGCGTTGAGTTCTCGAATTCCACGCTACGTCAACGCTTATGTTTATTTTACTCTTTTTATTTACATAAACCCGCCTTAAAATGAATTAAGAGGAATGAAAATCACGAAGGGCCTCGTCAAAAACACTATATAACAGGACCTAAAGGAACACACGAGAGACAGAATGTGTAAGCGCGAGTCGTCAGAGGGAGCGATTCGAAGGATATCTCGGGAGGCCGACGCCTAGGCTCCCTCTGGCTACCAACTCCACGCCTTGCACTTCCAAGGAGCAGTTGGAGACGGAGCGGTTCCCTGCCCAATAGCGCGCGCAGAAATTAACCGCAAGGAATTCGTCGCTAGCGGCACCGCGAACACGGATTCGCCTTAAGTTTTATTTCCACAAAGATATGGACTAGAAACTTAAATGTCCCACGAATAAACTCATACTGGCTCCTCTCTTTTCCATAATTCCGCTACGAATAAATTTCTAACTCCACGGGTTAAAACATGCAAATTATTAGCTGTGCACATAGTCATCCTCCGCGGACTCAATGAAGTTAACGATACAAACACTGGGATAAAAGTTTCCACGAGGGGAATAGTAGTTCATCGCCCAAAAATGGACCCATTTCCCTGACACGACTTTTTTACTCTCGAGTACGTACTCTCGCTCAATGCTCTCGTGCCCACATTTCAACTCATACGGAGAAAGATGTCATGTAAAAGAAATATTACCGAGTGATGCACTAAAATGGAGCAACTCAAGCATGATTTCATATCGTTCCAATGCGACAAATGCAAGGGAACTAGGAAACAAAAAACGCCAAATCCCCCAGGACATGAGACCTCCCCATTTTTTAGGAAGATTAAATAACTCCACATAGTATAGGGCCACTTGAAACCATGAGTCGGCCTTTATCTTTAATTCGACAACCTTATGCCTCGCCCTAACTGGTGATTCGGGGAAGACCTCTCCTTCGAACGGAGAAAACGAAGCAAGGTCATCGGAACAACTACCTCTTTGTGCGGACGGCTGGGACTGGCCTTGGTAGAGGCGCAGGCGCCTGATAGAGCAACATATCAACTACTGAGGCGAAATAAGGAGAAGGCTCTCGATGGAAAACATCAAAAATCGTCACAAATATTCTTCAAGCCCGCCTCTTGCCTAAGCTCCCTTTCCCACGCCTCCCCCGAACAGCACGCGCTCCGCTGGCAATACACACACGCGGCGGTCGGTCCGTTTCGCCCGAGACGCCCACGGCAGAGCGAGGCCAAGGGGTCACTCAGCAGCCCCAAGGTCAACGGAACTGCTTGGCCAGCGCCGAAGGACGTGCCCGAAAAGATAAAAAGAGCGAAAGAAGCAGATGCCGCCAAGGAGATATCTGGCGGAAGTGGCTTAGGAGGCGTCGCGGCGAGCAACGCTCAAAGCCGCCAACCCGAGGAGTAACCAGTCTACGAAATGAAATAAAACGGGAATAATTGTCGGATCACAGGTTGAAATTTAGACTTAATCTCCTAAATAAATTCCAAGATAATATTTTCGGTGATGACGTTAAAAATACTTAGCGAACCCCAACTTACTATGGTAGACTGGACCATAACTACAAAATTAGAGAAATTGATTGCCAAACTGACAGATTCAAAATGTCCCTTTTTCCTCGTACAATTAGGGACATGAATAGCGGTAAGCATGTCCAATACGAGTGACTCAGTCCGTAGCATGGGTGGTTGCATTTTGGTGTAGGGACTTGGGGGTGACCCGGCTAATGGCACGTTTTTGCATGCTTATTTGCTGTTTTTATCTTTTTAAGTGTTGCAGCTTGGGCTAGTATGCTGATACAAATCCTTTTAAATGCATATTTGGTGAGACAAGATACTAAGAGACAAACCACAACACAATACTGACTAAACAGACACACACACTAAACTGACTAATCTCTGTGCCCTCTTTTAAATATAACTAATCATCGGTTGAATTATTCTTAGCCATAATTTAATGCTAGCGGAAGCCTTCGCAAGGTGGAGAACAGGATGGTTCGAATTCTTCATGTAATTGTAAATCATTGGTTTTTTTGTTTGTAGGTTGACGGCAGGGCAATATCTACGCCACAAGCGCCTCTCCTTGGCCCTTGGCTAAGACTCCCTACTCAAAATCCTTTACCTTCATTTCAGCCACCACCCTACTGCCCTTTCTACGATTCACAATGCCGCAATCCATATCAAACTCTTCTCCCTTCTTATTATCTTTACTACCGGCTCTTGTGAAAGGCTCATCATGTCTCTTTCGCCAAAGTGTTAATATCATACGGTTTCGCCGATGTATATTATCCATATACATATACTCCACCTAATCCAGGTCCTTCTATCACACTTTTTATCACAATTAGATTCCTTCTACTTAAATATAGCTAGATAGTAAAGCCAGTGAGAAGAACGTGACACACAAATGCCTGTAACATGTCAACTGAATCGGAGTGGTTTTTTGATCGACTGTATGAAACTACTTGTATTTGGACAGCCTATGAGGAACGCCAAATAAGTGGTTACTCATAAACAACGGGTAAATGGGAGGTGGTAATTAAATGTACAGTAGCAGTAACTTAATGCACCAATGTCCAAAATCGTTAGGTCATTCAAACAGACACAAATGAAGATAATAAAAGAGAAAATAATGCTACTAGAGCAACATCGCTACATTAGCCATTGCAAACATCGCAAGGACGGGCAACAAGGAGAAATAGATACATTCTGGGACGAATGAATTTCGACCTGCGCAGTAAAAGTCGTGTGGATACAACGAAACATAAGGACTGCAGAGCGCCTGAATCCATATATGTATACGAAATTGGAAATTACCGTTGATTCTAAGCGCTGTGATCGAGTCACGATGAAGAAAAAACGCTTCATGCCAGTTTATGAAACCGTTAGATGCAGTGCGAAGCGAGAGACTATACTCGGATAATGCAATCACATCGCGGCGAACGCTCTCACGTCAACACGGAAAAGACAACGCCGAGCGCAGCAATCCGTACTTTTCACCAAATGGTCGTTCACCTGCGCCCACGGCAGCCACCAACATGAGGCGAGAGTGAACATGTCATGAGTGGAAATTGGCTTCTCCGTCCAGTTCTCCAGGGGCTTCGACGGAATAATGACATTAGATTAATTGCGCAAACAACTCAGCACGGAGGACCTCAAGGAGAATGCCACAGAGGCTACGCATGCGATCCGCCAGCATTACGAGGCTATGACTTGCTAAATACTGGAATGAGGACGACAACAGCACGTGGAAGGAGGAAGAAACGGGACTTGACAGGCGGCACTAAGCAATCTCTACCAATCAGATCATCGCAAATGTGCGGTAACACATTGTGAGAGTATGGTCACGATATCTCCATATCAACAGCGTCGGTGTAGTGGTTAGATTACTGGCCTCTCACCGCAAGGTCCCGGGTTTGAATCCCGGCAGTGAAAGATATTTTTCATAGAAAAACCGGCTCCTAATTGAGTGCTTTGTGGAGAGCATTCGAGTTCAGTACTCAGCCCATCGGATGGGACGCTGAGCCGTTGGTCCCTTGGCGCCTTTCGTTAAGAGCAGGCTAATCCCGACCCAAGGTTTCTCTCCACCCTTCCTCCTTATCCATCCATTCCTATCCTTATACCTTTCCTCCCGGTCCGAAACACCTTTAAGTTTTCATACAGACTCGACAACGACGATGAAAATCCAACGGTCAGTGAAATTGACACACCGAGGGTATTCTCCACTTTATGTCCCCTAAGTGCTAGCAATACGAAGATATGCGCTGCGCACATCATTCCTCAAGGGTATTTCAGCAAGGCATTATTAAATATCACGTCCATAAACATGAGCATTGCGTAAGGTAAAAGTGGCCGCCGCCCATAAATTAAATGCCAAGATGATTACTTAACATTTAGAGGAACCTCAACCATGAATGTCGACGCAAATGATTTGGCCAATTAAAATGGTGAAAAAATCGTTGTGAAATGTGTCCTTTCCCTTACAATTTGAAAAACGACTGGCCAAAACATCCAGCTTATAGCAATTCAAGCGCAAGGGACAAGCACTCTTGACAAATATTCAACAGGATAAGGCATATATGAAAACAAAGGCAACTGGGATACTCACTTTTATGCTACGAATGTAAATTGTTACTCCTAGTACCGGCATATTTCCGAAGACTAAAGAACAGACAGTAAACAGTTGATAAACGGTTACTACGGCAACGCCTGAGCAACGACTCCGCGATCAAAAGGCAGGTGATTGACTTACTGGAATTAATGGCCTCCAATTTACTACGGGAGAACTCGAAATACCAGGACCGATAGGCTAAGTAACATTGCAGGGTATATGAAATTTCAAACATAAAAGGAAAACTACCTAATAATTATGGTCATATCAGTGGGTGGTGTCGGCGGGGACATTTTATTTTTAGGGGCAGTAACTACGCGTGAAATAAAATGAGTCATAAAATAACCTGTATCTGAGAAAAGAACCATTTTAAACAATGCGCCGGTGAAATGAAATAAATTAGAATGAAATCCTTCTCTTGGGATAAGATTATTTTCAATTGAGGGTGATCATGAAGGCAGAAACAAAGCAAGGATTCTGATAACAGAATATTACCATCCTCAGGCCCCAACAGATTATCCCCATTACAAGGCATTAGACAGACCACTGTTGAATCCTGAAGAGTGGCAAATGCAACCAAATAACTCCGCCGACATCCTTCGGAGACTAGTGGTGAAAAAAAAACCCGGGCCTGTGAACTTGGGCGGAACCGCTGCGGAGCAGTCGTCGCAAATGGCACACGAAAACACGGGTCGAGGCAGGCGTAAACGGCGCGTCCGAGAGGGGGGGGCGGTAAGGAGGGGGGGGCGGTAAGGAGGGGGGGGCGGTAAGGAGGGGGGGAATGGGGGGAGGGAGTAGAATGGGGAGACAGGGGGAGGGGAGAACGGGTTTAGCAGGGTGGGGGACCACGCCCATGAATCCCAGCACCTGACGACACACTATAACTCCCGCGACACGGCTGGGCGGTAGGTAACCGGACAGTCAGGAAGGTTTCAGGCCCTCCCCCTCACACCTCCTCCTCCTCCAGAAAATTCGATCGCCTTTAAATACAGGCCAGCGATCCCATCAGGTAGGAGGGGGAGAGTTCCTTTCGACTGACATGCTAGAACGCCACAAGGACAAAATCAAGAATGTACAGGAAATTGCGAAAAAAGCGGACGGTAGTGATGAGTAGGGGTATCCGAAGCTAAGAAAGCATTACACCGAAGGAGACGCCTTCAGACAACCATTACTCGCTTAAATGGCGCACTCCATTAAAGCATCACATGCGATACATCCATCCTGGCACTAGAGAAACATAAACGGCATCAGAAAAGGAATATGACGGCATACGAAATGCCGCGTCACAGAAACACTCATAAAAGCCTTAGCACCAAACTACAAGGCAGAAGATAACGGTGACAAGCGATCGTCAGTGAAACAAAAACGCTGGAATGAAGAAAAAGAGTACATAACCCGGAATCCATTAACGGAAGAAATAAAAAAAACCGACCTGGATAAAATTGCATCAGGACACAGGAAAATTACACAGCCGGAAACTAAGCGCTGCACTAGACTTAGGGTAAATGTAGTCTTACAACAACCAATACTAGACGAGGAGTCAAGTGAAATACTCCAATGTACGACGTGGTGTCTGCGGTATGATCACCATGGAGTAAACCTCTACTATTCTATCTCAAACACGATAGACCACCAAAAACCACGAATACAATATATCTAACAGCAATCTACTTCAGCCAACATCTTTTCCCGTGTCGACACGTCAAAATTCAAGAAATCTTAGAATGAATTAGAGAAAGTTTTTCCCGTGTCAAAATTATGGAAATTATTTGCTGAAATGACATTCAACATATCCTTCATTCCTCGTGCAATTAGGGGTAAGAATAGCTGTAAATACATCCAATAGTATAAATACGAGTATATCAGAAAGAAGACAAAAATTTGCAATTTACCACATAAAAAAACTTTATTCCGACCTGGGTTTCGTTGGCACTGCAACATCGTCAGGACCTACCGATGTTGCAGTGCCAACGAAACCCGGGTCGGAATAAAGTTTTTTTTTATTTGGTGAATTGCAAATTTTTGTCTTCTTTCTGATATGCTCGAATACCACGCAATATCGCCAGAATCTATGGAAACAAATACGAAAGTATCAATGGAAAGCATAGGTAGTTTCATTTTGGTATAAGGACCACAAGCTAACCCAACTGAAAGCATGTTTTTGCAGTTTTGCTCCGCTATTTTTATATTTTTTTAAAGGTGAAGTTTAGCCTCGAGTATTATTACTAATCTTTTTATGAACGATATGTAATATATGTATGGTGTGAATTCGCCCCCTGCCGCGCAACTTTACGATGACCTGCAGGGTGTTTTGTAGTTGCTGTGTAGGTGACACGGTAAGAGGAACTAGATCAATCCTTAACCGAGAGTAAACAGTTCACAAATCCGCCCCCACCAGGAGCACCACACTGCCCCAAGTGGTGGACGAGGAGAGCACATTGGTGCGGACACCAAGCGGCCAGAGGCACGTATGTACGATGGTGATGGCCTTCGAGAGGGGGGACGTAACAGGTCGCCGTCGCAGGTGCCAGGAGAGGAAATTGCAGCCCACCTTAGGTTTCCCCCCGGACGGAAAAAAGAGGAGGGTTACAGGTTGGTGTGAAAGCAAACATATTCTCCCAGCGGCCCACGAAGGGCACCGAAGGTGGGCAGGCCCTTTTCAAGTGCCAAGGGTCCACCCAGAAGGCCCGGCCCTCGCCCTTCCGCTGGCCGCATTTCGAGGATGAGGGATGGCTCTGGGCAACCACGAGGAAGGCGGCGAGTGATGAACGAAAGGACGCGATTTGCGCGGATCAGCCGGGATTCCTGCGCCAGATAGAAAACACGTGGACGGCGAATGCTGAGGGTCTTTGCTCTCGCCCACGTGTCTAATGTTCAATTTTGCACAAGTGGCCCTTGAAAACTCTGCCCGACGACACATTGAGGCGTCAGGCTCTACCGAAATAAATCGACAAAATATAACATAATACCAGCACACTTTCTTGAGTAATATGAGAGTATTTTAAACGACTTCATGACTTTCACAGACCTCCGCAAACACTTCGTGTACTTTTCATTATTAACCGAGTGAATTAGTGCGTTCCTATTGATCTACCGAGATGCCGAGGAAATCAATGAAAACGCAAAGGTAACCGATTAAGCCCACGGCACATCTCACACGACGAAAACATTAAGCAAAGCAAACACTCTAGTTTCTACGAGTATTCGTGATTTACAGAGTATGCATGGAGTCCAAGATAGGTGACGATTCACGCCCTTTCACTCATCTTTGAGACGGTTTACAGGGTATTCAATAACGCTTGAGCTTGAAAAATTGCTATCGGCAGGGTACAAAGAAGCGAGCACACAAAATTGGAATCGCGGAGGAAAAAGAAGTAACACTAAACAAAAATGTAGCGTCACATTATATGCATACGCCGTATTACTATGCAGGCACGGATGCAAACGACCCATGTCATTCTTACATTGTATAATGTCCAATCAGTGAGACACATGAACGTGAGTGTTCCGCTTTCTTCCGGAGCTCTTACACTTGACACCTACGATTCAGGATGAGGGCAAAACCATCATGTGTCACAAAAACAATCCGGAGAATACCACAACCCTCGGATCACACACGACAACTACGAAAGGACGATAATCTCCTCGAATATACCACAAAAGCATCCGGAGAAATCCTGGCCGTCCCCTTTGAGACCATCACCCTGAGAAGTTTAGGATATGTTGAGGAAACGCTCGTTACGCAGCAGCGGAGGGAGGGGGGGGGGGAATTCGAGGAGTCAGGAAGGGCTTTAAAAGTTACGCCTCCGCGCTAAAAATTGGGCATCCTCTCTTGGGTCACGTGAGAGTCGATTAAAAGACCGTCTGCCAGGAAATAAGAGTGAGGGCAGATGCTGCGTGTGCTCCTCCACCCTCAAGGGTGCTGGACGAATACATATTGCTGGACGAATACATTAAGAGCATAATGAGCAACAGGTGATGTGGCTAGACTAGTTCATCTCAAAATATTGACAACCATACTCTTTCTACGTATGCTGTCACTTCATGCGTTCACTCACAGCAGTCGCTATTGGCGTAATTCACTGAAACATTCATTCAAGACTACAGTTCCGAGACTTTCTGTTGCATGATTGTGCTTAAGTCAGTGATTAACAACCTTCAACCCGAACGAGAAACCCTAGAGTCTGAGGACAATCTTGGGGCCATCTGCGGTATTTTTATTTCCCTAATTTGGCTTCCATTTCCATTACCAAGGATAATCGGGACTTTACAGAAAGTATTTATTTTATTTATTTTCAACTACCACCGAAAACAGCACATGTGGCCTTTACATTGGGGTATTAACAATGTTACAACAGACGAGCACACACAGCCATGTCCCGAGTGATGAAAAAACCCACTCAGGTGGGACTCGAACCCGCGACCCTAAGGTTAAGTAGGCGAGGAATAACCACGCCGCCACCGGGGCCGACTTAGTTATTATAAGGACGAATTAGTCCTTCGATTGGAAAAACGACACCATCTTTCGGGTGAGAGAGTCACCAACTCACATGTTTGTCCTGTTAAACACTTTTCGTTTTCCCGCAATAATCTTCCGGTACCCCTGGAGTTTTTCCCAGAACCCTGAAGCGTCGAGGAACGCCGGTTGGAAACCACTACTTCGGGTTATGACTTCTGCCACAAGGTGTCCCACACTAGATGCACTTAAGATGCGGGAATAAGAAACTAGGACCACGGAAGTATGTAGTTTTTTCTTCGTACTTCCTTTTTTCCCTCGTACAATAGGGACTTGAATAACGGTAAATATGTCCAATACGAGTGAATCCATCCATAGCATAGGTAGTAGCATGTTGGTATAAGGAATTTAAGGTAACCCAACTAACAACAGGTTTTTGCATGCTTAGTACACTTATCTTATCTTTTTAAATAGTGCAGTCTAGACTGACATATTAATCCAAATCCTTTTAAATGCATGATATGTAGTGCATGTTTGGTGAGAATTCACCCTCTGCCACACACCTTTATGGTGGCAGGGTGACATGACCCTACTCTGGCATTGCCAATATTTGCCCCATAGCACTTGCTAGAATCGAAGTTCGGATAAAACTGAATAACGTCACGCGAATGCCAGGTCCGCGCAGCGTGGTATCGACCACCCGATTTCCCACATAATGGGGAGAGCACGAAATGGGCATCTTACTTCTCACGTGTCCTAGGGGAACAAAAACTGACGACGGGCACCTCAACACCCTCACCCTATGACGTGACAGCAAATACCAATAAGCCTATGGGCCCCGTCCGAAGATTCGACGACCCCTTGCCTTCCCGACTCCCAGCCCGTAAGAAGGAAAAAATAGTGCGGACAGGTAAAACGGAGAAAGGCCGTGCAACACGGGACCGGAACCCTCAGGAACGAGAAGAAAGGGCTGGTCCGCATGCAGGCCCTCAAGGAGGGGCCCATGCATGGGGGCCGCTCAGTGCTCACCCACATGCGTGGTGCACGGCTCGAATGTCCTCCGTGAGGAGGGCCGGGCCCATTGTGTGAGGAGGGGGAGGCAGCTGTTCACCGCTGGAGGCGGCCCACCTTTCTCTTCCCCGAACGCAAACAACGGGGCGGGGGTGGGGAGAGGAAGTGGTCTTTTTTTTGTGAAAAAGAGAGGAAGGCACCTCGGCAGGGCGCTTCGTCGCCCGGCCGGGGGCGGCGCTGCCTACGGACGGGGCCGCCCCGCGATTGGACGAGCGGAAGCCTGTTGCTATCCCCACACCCACAGAGCCGCATCCAGCAGCGGCCGAGGCGCGAGCAGCGAGCGAGGCGATTGCTGATGCCAGAAGGAGAGAGAATTGCCGAACCCCATTCGGGAAAGTTCTCGTCGAAAACAATTAGACAGTACAGGTAGACCATGAACAACCTCGGCAAACCACGAGGTCTCTGGAGACGCGATTGAGCCAGATTTACTCCACCTTTTCACCAGAAAGATGTCCAAATTGCTCTCAATACACGCATATCCATTCATTAATCCATCACTATCCGAAGGGAAAGCATATTTGCGAAACGAGCGAAGTCGGTTGATTACAACACTGGTACTTATATCATTAAGTCACACTTACCATACTCAGGAAAACATATCCAACGAAGGTGCAGAGAAAGGTTCCGGTTTTTCAACTTGACACGTGAATAATCCTAAATACGTCGTTGACGAAATTCTCGCGGGATGAAAGAGAAGGGTGTTAATTTCATTCCGATGCGATCACACCTGCTACGTAGGTTTCGAAGTCCCACAAGTGAGACAGATCCCAATAGTTGGGAAACACTGGTTTACAGGACACCGAGTGATCTAGTCACAAGAATGCCAAAAGACCAGTCGGGGAGAGACATATTCTTGAAAATCGTCTACTAACTTCGATTATCCTGATCAGCCGATCTCGTACCTTTAAAAAACTGAGGGAATTTTCACTTTGCATCCGCACGAAAAAATGAGTCTACCTTCCCAAGGCCCTGTCCACACATACGCATATTCTGAGGGCAGAAATGTATTTAACGAAAACAGAAAGCGGCTACGACGGTGCAGACGACACCATACTCGATCTCACCACCACCCAAGCCCGAAAGGTAACGTGACCCATATAGGCTGAGGGAAACAACCCTCCAGATCAAAGAAACATTGCGGAAGATGAAAGACGAAGCACCCAGGAATGGGGTTTCTAAGGACCGGAGGTGACTTTATAATGACTTTAAAATGAGTTCCGTAACAAATCACGATAACATTATCACTAAAACTCGAACCCGCCTATCCGAGATTCGGTGAAGGAGCCCAGAAATGTCAACATAACCTCGAATTCCATCCAAAACTTCTCCGATTAATAAAAAACGGGAAAAGCGCAGCCCCGCCAGATTCAAGTATCTCAAGTACCCCAATTGATTAAAATTTCTACGATTTACTCCAAGTAAATAAGGTTCACTAACAAACAATTCCACGAATAAAAGGATGGCGAATCGACTGTTTTGAGGGAGGCAGTACGCCTTCATACCTAACCGGTCTTGTTACACTCAAACGCTGTAGAAGGAAATAACTGGGAAGGTTTAATAAGGAGAGGGTAAAGTATCGGTATGATGCTAGAGCGGAAGCCATCCTCAATCAAGCATGCAAAATAGGTCGGTCGTTCAATACACGACCAACAGAGATATTTCCAGGTACTTGATATTATATCGCGGGGATTCCGCAGAGAGGGGGCGCAATGAAATGCCAACTGCAGCAGGGGATAGATTCATGTGGGAGGAGGAGATGCAAATGGATCATCTCTGTTACGGGTCACGGAGGACCGAAAAGAAAAAATAAGCGGCAAACAGTTGAAGACTGAAAGCCGTCGTCAGCAGCTGGCGCCGCACTTAAAACCTCCACGCGTGTCCGCGACACGGGCCGAGGGCGCTGGTAGCAAGCACAGCTGCTCCTCAACGAGGGCAAGCGACAGCACCAAGCACCGCCACTTTCGGGAACATATACGTCGAGTCCGTATGGGGAAACATCTACCCGTGCACCAATAAGAGGTGATTGCAATAATAATACTTAATACCCATTACAATAGATGATGAGCAACATAATAAACGGAAAGGTACATGAAATGTTCCTAACCTTTGTATCCGTCTTCCAATTCTTTTTTCTGTACATGTAGATGAGAGATTATGTAGATGTAGCCTACTTTGAAATGTATCCATAGAAAACATTAATTCTACTTACTCACGTCAACTGCACCTAGGAATTCCTAAAATGTTAAATATTTCAGTGAAATTGTACAAATGCTTAATCCAGCATTAAAAAAACATTCCTCAAGAGATAAAGATCACTTTATACGAACGTGCCTGAGGTATGCCTATCACAATTGTTTCTCACATCTCAAAAAAATAGCCAACAACGAATGCTTGGAGGTGACACTACCAAACCTTCCGAGGAGATTTAGCAGGATACATACATGCAGATGAATTCACACGTCACCCTGCCCTTGTACGGTATAATGACGACCAAATTGCTAGTTAATACGTGGGAGTACATGGGACAGACGAGTCACCGACCACGACCCGTAATGAGACGTGGAAACAAAAGAGCAAACAGTGTAATCGTTCAACGTGACGACTAACTGCTCGCTCTTTCTGTCCCCCCCAAAAAAATAAAGAGGAAAATCAGAAATGAATGGCAGCAAAGAAATTTTAAGGTAAGACGATCCTAAATGAACGAGCCGGTGAAATCCTATATTTTCAAAAAAAAAACCTTAAGTATTGTCACCCAAATGAGAACATACAAGCAACCCATTATACCTCGATATAAATACGCCCGTTGGTATCATGACGAAACCGTCATTTGGAGAAGACAGAAAAAAAATTATGATCCACGAATGCTGTTTTCGAATACCCACTGTCTCGCTGATTACAGAAACACAATAGAAAATGCAATAGAACTTTTTAATCCGCAATAACACAGTGAGAATAGTGCTATAGTTAAATTGTTTGAAATACAAGTGTAAACACATAAGACTGTCCGTCAACTAGATAAAGACAAAGCCTAGCGGAGAAAAATTAATTAAACTACATAAAAATGAAATAACGACCTGGGGAACACACAGATCATACCTTAGGTAACATAGATGAGCATTGAACAAGCAAA
Source organism: Platycnemis pennipes (assembly GCA_933228895.1). Classification (NCBI taxonomy): domain Eukaryota; kingdom Metazoa; phylum Arthropoda; class Insecta; order Odonata; family Platycnemididae; genus Platycnemis; species Platycnemis pennipes. The sequence continues at coordinate 18,779,892 of OW121856.1, forward strand.
ATTACAGAAAGAAGTATAACAATCCTAACAGACTATCATTACGAGTATTTAGTTTTCGATAGCCACAGAAACGAGGATAGGATGCGCACAGCGTCACCAAGCGGACAACAGGGAGATATTTCCCCTCTGAACACCACTAAAAACGCACCGATTACTGGAACTTAGGGAAGGCCTAGCTCGATTCCACAACCAACACGATCGAACATGCTGGACGAGGGAGCATTCATTCCTTCGGACCGGGAGAAATGGCATTGACACCACGTGGGGTCCCCACCGCCCTCAAAAAACGCAGCCAACGCGGGAGGCCTTGAGCGCTCGGGAGGGGAGGGTAGGAGAGGGAGGTAGAAGGGAGAGGGGGGGGGAATGAGGAGAGGGAGGAGGGGTGATAGCGAGGGTAAGGAGACGAAGCACGTAGCCCGACGGAAGAACGTGGCTTAGGGCCACAAACATCTGCTTGGGACTATCGCAACGAGACAACTACTTCGTCTTCCACTCTGGAGGCCGCTTAGAGAGAAGGGAGCGGGGTTCGACATTTTGCAGTGGGTAAATGGCACTGACGGAGTAATCGGGAATACACGACACCTTCTATTATGCGCGGCATTCGCGTTATTAGTTCAGAGAAGGCACGGAATTCTATTGCGCCTTTCTAAGGAAAACTTGGTGCGAATCCTAATTCAATGGAACTAATTCCATCCGAAACGATTCTTCGCACACGCGCATTTAAGACGTTTCTAATCCGAAAGGTATATCAAACTGTAACGTACTTACAAGTACATTACGATGGCCTTCCTTTCTAAAATGCACACTTATTTTAACAAAATGCCCAGTCTTTAATTGAATACACTATTGAATACCGAAATATTCTAGATGTCGATAGACGTTCCTCATCCAAACCATCTCTTAAAAAAACGAAAACCGTTCCCGTTTTCTTATCTCTCCTGAAAAAAACCTTACACCCTTCGGTGAGTACGCATTACCCCGGAATGGGAAGTTTTCAGAGGAAGGCTATCTCCACTCGCTAACTGGAATTAGAAGGGAACCTGAAGATTTTAAGGGCTTGTCGTTCATTAAGTTCGTTATTTCGCAGCAGGAAATATCAATACCGGACTTCAGTGGCAGGTAAAGGTAGTGCTTTGAAAATATCCCATTATTCTTTCGTCTAGAGAAGACGATAAAAATGTAAAGAATACCAATTATCGGCCCGGTAAAAATAGGAAAGTCAAATAGGGATACAACTTCGACTGGCAACCAACTTCTCCAGAAGTTTCGTACTGCATCCAGTGGTAGACCGACTCAATGCCAGAGGCCGTCCTTACTGGATTTAAACGAAAAACAGACCGGGGTATTTGTTTCGGCCACGCCTGCCAATGTTCCACGTCAAATGTTTATGAGAAAATACATCACGACTTAAAATCAATATTTGAAGATAATTCCCGAAAACATACTTGAACGCAATCAACTTAATTTATAATATTTAAACGCCTTTCTAATACATTGTCTGAGAGCACAGTTTCTAAATAATCGAAGCCAGCCGCGTTGGCCGGTCGGGTAAAATGCCGACCTGGCATGTCGAAGGTCACGGGTTTGAATCCTGCCTCGGGCATGGGTATTGTGTTATCCTGGGTTGAAAGTTATCGCTAGGAGAAGGTTAGACGGTGCGAAATTAAGCAGATGGAGCACCTAAAAAAGAAATCTACTACCACTAAAATTTTTCCAATCCAACAATCACCAAGGGCAACTGCTCGTCAGCGGATACCGGTAATAAATAAACAACTAATACAATTCAATTAAAATGTGTAAGAATTCTGTTTACCAAAACCTTCGTTAGGAGTGGTAAAAGGTCCACTTAACGGCTGCTAATTCAAATAGCGAACGAGGAACGCTGGTTACAAGTAGGGACCGAGGCGTACCCTAGGAATAGCGTACTGCTAGGAACATCTAAATGGTTTACAAAATTCGAAGCGCACTAAAAGGACAATATTATACATAAACGAGGCGATTTGATACTCTCAGTTATACCGCATATGGCAACATAAATAATGTGATTAAAACCATATTTGTAATTTCTATCTATTATAATTAATATCTACAACCACGAATTAAAAACTTAGTTTGTGAGGCTGAGGGAAAAACTACGGAAAAAAATATCAATTGCCTAACACTTCCTGTAACCAAAACGAGCAATGAAGAACAGAACATCTACCACTTCAGCGAAGTTTTCGCGCACCCAGAGCGGTAGAAAAGCGTCAAGGCCTTCGGGAACAGCGAGAGGATATTAAGATTCACGGCGCGAGCGAGAGACTGGACACAAACCCTCACATCTGAAGCATCGAAGAGGGACGACTCCACACGCTATACGGAACAGCGGCTCGTCAGCGGAAACACGACCGCGCTGCAACTTACACTCCACTTCCGCTAATACTATTCCAGGTGCATTCCACAAAGCCGCCAGACAAGACGGCAAACCGCGACCATACGCAGAGACACGGACACTGCGGGGGGCCAGAATAATTGAAACTGCCCCCCCTACACCAATACTACCCCTAGACAACCATATCTATTCTGTTCTCTTTGCTCTGACTATGCGAGTCATCACCTCCCAAAGGAACGATTTCGATACACCCACGCATCGCATATTTCTCGTCATTTTATATATCTTCCCGGATGGTACTAGTATTTCAACGGCGTTGATTGTCAGGAAATGAAGGCTAATCTGTATTAAAACTCCTGTGAATGTCAGACTTGTTGTGGATGCAGGACTTCTCCAGGTTCTACACCCTGGAGACCACGGACGCACAAGAGACCCGGGCCCGCTTCTGGAGGCATGTCTTCAGATTAATCTCCTGGGATAATTCGCATCGCCCAGCCAGGGGCGGCGAGGAGAGGGAGGGGGAGTGGCCGCGCCCTCGTCAACCCCACAGAGCAACAAAACACGCGCACACTGCAACGTTTGAACATGGATACTGAACGAATACTAAAGAGGAAATGATTTCTCGGTGGCTACAAGAATCACAAAGATAATGAATCATTTGAATTTTTTTGTCGAATGAGGTGATTACTTCCCGGGTTAAAAGTCTCAAGAAAATTGACAAGGTACTCCTTAAGTTAAATACCATTTTCCTCACATATTACCCTCATTCCTTCCCAAAGCTGTAGTTGAAAAATTGAAGAAGCAAACTACCCCTAAACTAACCTTTGCTGGATAATATAAATTTGGCCATAAAACCGATTATATTTCCTTGGTGCTTCCCCTGAAATAAGGAAGCACTAAGTTCAACTGCGCATATTCCCAGCGACATTTCCAAGTTGAGATTCCATAATTGTTCCATGAAAACAACTGTACGTCGATCATATCGTCATTAACTTCCAAATATTGCGATACATCGACATAAATTTAAGGCCACCGACGATCCCGCGAACAGCGAGCGGGACGCGACTTGCCTCGAAGGAAGCTGGCGGACTACGGCAGGCCAACTCCAGACTGCGTGTCCAGACACACACTAAATATGGGATGGGACATACGAGTTGAACAATGTAACCGCTCAAATCACCTCGAATCCGTAAATACGCCAATCACTTAGGCGTTAGGCGTCTTGCCGTGACAAAAGCATCCACGAAACCACGAATCCGACCATAGAGAATGGCAAAAAAACACTCGAAGTTAGAATTAGTATACATATCTCACGGCCGGGAGAGCTGATGCTCTCCCGGCCAAACATTTCAATATGGATTATTATTATGTGACTGACGTACTGGCAATAATATGCTGTACAGAACTGTTAGGGGTATGCCCGTTTGGAATTTTCGGCAATTATTTGTTAGGGAGGATATTACACGTTAGCGGGCTGTTTCGGAGGTATCAGGTCCCGAATAGGAGACGAACGGAAAAATAAAAAACGGAAAAGTAAAATAAAATTCTTGAAATTTTATCCCACACTCTCAACCAACGGATTTTAAACCATGAACGGATTTTGCCCAGCTGTTATACCAAAACAGATTACAAATTCGTATCACCCCGGTGCGAGCTTAATCATTCGCTTTGGGCTTCACCCGCTGAAGAGGGCGGAAACATAATACCCGTGAGAAGATAGAAAGGGGGAACTTTTACACACCGTCCACAAGACCAAAAAACAAACCCCGGAAAGCACCGGAAACGCGAAAACCTCCCAAAAATTTGATAAAGGAGATTACCACTCGCTGAACAAATGAAACGGGAAATTAGAGCGAAACGAATGACGCCCTCTCGCCCGAGATGAAACAAGGGAAACGCTCCCGGCGCAGGTGACGGTCCGCTCGCTATCAATTCCCCCGAGGGGTGCATGGGTCGTTAGCGCTGCGTTGCGGGGGAGGGGCAACCCCTGAGGGGCCCGTCGGGGAGGGGGGCGGAGGGAGGGGGGCGGAGGGAGGGACTGCGGCGTGGGCAGGGCCGTCTCGCAAACAGCGGTCTTCCTCGCGACGAGTGCGTGCAACCAACCCTCGTGAACGCATTCTTCCACCGTTTCCACTTAAATGCTCACCGGCAAAAAGGACACTATCACCACGAATAATTACGAAAAATAATCACGCCAGCACTTCTGCGCGCCGCAACGGTCGGTGCACAACAGCTGGCCGCAAACAGGCGCGGCGAAGGAGACGACATAAAGAAAAAGAAAAACTTTCTTCCACACCTGAACCACTAGAAACATTTCTATCACTTAATTTAAATACACAACAAATACCTAAAAGTATTAACCATACGTCTTGTGACACTTTACGACTGGATTTCTACACAGTATGCTTAAGAATCTTTCCAGCATGGGCGGTGAGGCACGCTCGTTTATTTTCAGTTCAAAGGCGAGTTGAAATTAAGCTCCTCAATCGACATGGATGAGAAGCACGAGGACATGCGACGAACATGGGAAGGAATACTTGGTTATGTGGCCACAGACATTAATGCAGCTTAACAATTCTCCACGTGTCTTATCGTGAGTTCGCATAAATAATCAAGAAAACTTAACAGTCTCAGCATAAGATACTACATATACATAAGTCATTGAAGGTGGTTGGCAGCATTGATATATATCTAAACACATTTACATGGAACTCGGCGAGATCTTCGATGACCACTCGGTGCAGGCCCACGCGAAAGCGTCCGAGAACCGGTCAGCGCTCGCTGAGACGGCAGTGGTCCGCTTCGCACGGCAAGCACCCCCGTCCCTCCCGGGCGCTTATCAGCAGCACCCACTTTCCCCCTCCCCAGGAGGCACCACGCCCGTTCCCGCGCAAATCGCGGCCGCCAGCTCTGACGTGCGATGACTATACAGTCGTCCGCAAGCCGCCCACCGCAAGGCTAAAAGCGACTAGGGCCGGCCTCCAAAGACGCTATATAACCCGAGGACGCAGCTAAACGCTTGTGTCGCCGGTATGACCCTCGCTTTGAGAAAGGCGGGCTAGCGCCTCAGTGAAAGGATTGCCCAGCCCACGCTTTCCTAACAGCAGCACTATCGACTTGAGTGACGACGATGAGATTTCAATTGCAATTATGAGCGATTTCTTTTGAGGACACAGCATCCGAATTCTAATTCCAACGTATTATACCTCTCGGCGACGGTGCGCTGGGCCCCGCCCACCTGCGCGACGGGACACGCCTTGCGGCCACGAAGGCGCCGAACAATGAAGCGAATTCTCGAACCAGCGCTAATTTAGATTGCTGGAGGAATTATTAACCACTAGAATGATCACAGCGAGTGAAACGTAGGCAATAACAAATTCCGAGGTCATCACTTAACAATTACTCACTATGCATTGCAAATTAACTTCCGATTATTGCGCGGGGCCCTATCCATCTCTCCTATTATATCCTTCAAGCACACACAGCAACGCAATATTTGCTGAATATTAAATATAAATTTAGATTCTCCACATGGAATGAGCGTTCTTTTCATGCGTAACCAAAGTCACTCGGCCTCCTCCAGCGTCCGAGAAAAATGCACAAGACATTCGCGACAATAGCATCTGGAAAAATGAAAGATAAGGAAAAAAACTGACCTGTATGCGTCCGGAGATGTGCCTTGAGATGAGAACTTTTTCCATAGACCTTATCGCATCCCGCATAAACGCACTTATGGCTCTTCCTTATGAGAGACGATCGAGACGAATGTTGCGAGGACGTCGACGAGGACTTCCTACCGCTTCCGGAAGATTGGGGGGAGGGGGCTTCCGAGCCACACGTGGTCATGGCATCTTCGGGGTCAGAGGCTTCATCGTCCCCTAGTACGTTGGGCACAGGCTCCTGCTTAATGCGGGTCAGGTCTGTGAGGATACGGGCCACCATGTATAAAGACGAGTCTCCGACAGGCGTCGACGCATCAGTGTGGTCAGCTTCGAAGATGGGCGGAGCAGGCGGTGGCTGACGAGGCGATGGGGGTTGGCCTTCCATTTCTTGGGCTCCCGCAGGAGCTAAGTAACCGAGATGTCCGGGGAATCCTGGATAAAATGGTAGGGGGCGGGAGGATAAGTCCAAAGGTGAAGAACCAATCCATTTATGATCGTTTGCATGGGACATTGCTAAGAGGCACTGGGCGGCGAAGTTGATGTCTTGATCCATTGTGGCGCTCGTGGCGTGAAAATTTCTTGCGATATCTTGACGGTTTGCGGTCACAGAAGGGACCACTACTTAACTTCGGGTCGGCGACGATTACTTATTGCTGGTTAAAATTCCTTTCTTGCACTGAAATAAGGTTGCACGTTTCTTACGTAAAACCGCACACTTAGTTGAGAGTTATCCTTTAAAATGAAAACCGGGGAACTCCAGCCTCCAAGGAAGAGACGGAGGGCAGTTTGTGTCCGGGTACCTCTGTCCGCCGACACAACAACTTTTGCCCACCACACTTGCGACCCTCAACGGACAGAGGCCGTTGTGCAACTGCCCATGTGCCTGTTTTACCAGAGTCACGGCAACCCATGTTTATCCTACGTCATCCTCGTCGACTTCTCCTATTGGTCCACCTTTTTAGCGCGCCATCTACCAGAATTCATTATTCGTTGGCGCTGCCATCTTACGAGTATATTGATAACTGTTTTCTCAGTAGTTCACGATGCGGAATTTTTGAAACCCGAAATTATCATCAGGATGTTCCGAAATATAATGATTACGACTGTAACAACCTCAGTCATTTAATTGTTGGCTCGGTAACATACTAATTTATCATAATGACACTAGATGTCATCAAATAATAGCAATATATCAGCAAGGAGATTAAAATTAGTAAATGTGAAATGCATGGATATATGAGAAAAGATTGAGCGACCTCTTGAGTATCTTCCTCTAAACACATGTTACACTGGAGTTGAACTAATAACTAGGTCCCTTTTGAGAACCCTGCTAAACGTTAACCAACATTAATGTGGGAAGAAGTAACTAAACGAGTTCGTAAAATTAATTCTTAGTTTTTCATAATATCAATTCATTTTTTTATTATTAGACAAGAAATTTGAAGCATCAACTCAACTCATTTTCCCTGTATTGGTTGCAAATATCTTATGAAAATCACAACTTACAATTGAAAACAGTTTTTTAGGTGTACTGAAAATTTAAATCATACTAAAGCTTAATACATTATTTAAATGCCACAGTAGGTATTATCCAAATAATAGGAATATTCATGTCGATAGAGAAAAATTATTTATTTAACTGCAGTATAGGGGCCCTCTTAGCTTTTTGTCAAAGATAGTAAAGATTTTTATGGGTGGAACATATGTATAGGTATGAGTACCTACACCGGATTATACCTACTTTTACGTCATAAGCATATCTAACTGCACCTTTAACCATGGAAAAACTTATCTTCAAAAAGGAATAACTTTAAGAATACCCCCCCAAATTTTTATTTGATTTTCCACTCAGGTACTATTTTTAATTCATAAATTTTGAAATCAGGAACCACCAATAACATCACAATAGGTAGGTACCTACACTTTTAGAATATTTCCGTTCCAGTAAGGCTCTCAACTTGGTCAAGACAATTACTAATTGAAAATTAGCATTACTGACAATAAGATATATAGCTTAAGTATAAATTCTATTGTGAAATATTTATGCCACCAGGTGAAAAGCCAGATAAATGGCTACAAACACTACTATCCACCCTTACCGTGATGTAGTCATCTGCATAGCTGCCTATAGAACATGTATACTCGTTGGCACTGAGTAAACACTGGGGTAAACCAAGTGTAAGAACAGTTGTAAAGATGATTTTTGTGAAAATTTTGCAGGACAGGTACAATTGTGATTATTGTAACCACCTTTCCAAAAATATCTCCGTGGACAAGAAACATTTGTTAGTGAAATGTGATATGAAGAAACAGATTTTTTCAAATAATTTTTCTAAGTTTAGATGACTATTTTCAACTAAACAGATTACGAGCGTCTCTAAAAAGGCAAAGAGCAAAATAACCCTAAAAATGCCAATAAACTCTAGGAATTCTCTATAAAATCCTGAAAATATGACCAGTTCCAAAAATTTCTTCTATATGGCCACGTAAAATATGACTTTAAACTTTAATTGTTATTATTAGTTTTCAAATTGTGAAGGTAGGTCTAGATGGTAATTTAATTCTCCTCACACACTCCTACATTTCACACAATGTCTCTCTTCAGCCTCTCATCATTCTATCCAAGTTACCCGTTCTTCTCCTCCCACTTCCCGAATATTCTTCCCTCAATCATTCTTTTAAAAATTTCCTTCCACACTTTGTCCTCTCTTAATTTCCTTTATCAATTCTCTACCAATTCTAGCACTCCATTGTTCCTCTTTTGATCTGCTTTACTTTCTCAATTCTTCTCCACACCCACATCTCAAAAGTCCTGAGCCTCTTCTTTCTGCAAAGCCCGCATGTTTCTATACCATATAGTGCTACTCTCAATATTAAAATTTTCACAAGTATTTTCTTCACTTCCCTATCTAACACCCATCATAAGTTCAGGCCTATGAGTAAAAGCTTCTATATATGCCTATAGGCAATGGGATTCTCCTTCTGATTTCAATGCTGCTATACCCATTTTCCCCCAACACACTATCTAGGTAAATTTCTCCACCTGCTCTAGCTTTTGCCCTCCTACCATTATATTTTAACTGGCCCTTTTTGATACTGAAAATCTCATTACTTTCATTTTCTTCTGATTTATCTTCACTCTGCATCTTTTGCACAATCTAAGTAACGCATCTAGCATTTTGTGAGACATGGATTGACTGGCTGACCAGTGAATGGTTATCTGCAGACCTCACTGATTTTATCAATTTTCCCCCAGCCTTTACTCCTGCCTCGAGCTCATCCCAAGCCTCTCTCACCAGAGCACACATTAAGGCTCACTCTCTCGGAGGATATGTTAACAAATAGCAGCGATGACGGACAGCCCTGCATAACTCTCCTCCCAAGTCACCCAATCTGATTCTCCATTAGCTACTCTTGCACCAGTAGCTCACTTGCACCTTCAGTGCCATGCATACATTCAGTATCAATCTCCAATCTACTCCTATGTTCTACAATATACCCTTTCCCACCTCCCTCAATGCCTTTTCGAATTCAGCAAAGCACACAAATATACATCCTGAATAGATCCTAGATTCCTTTCTCTAATATACTCATCACTATAAATGTATCCCAAGTGGCCTTCCCCAAGCAAAATCCAAACTGATCCTTGCCAAGAAATTCATTTGCTCTCTTTTTCATCATTCTGTTGAAGATTCTAAGCACTACCTTTGCCAGATATGAAATCAAACTTATCATTCTAGTCTTTGAATTCTTTTGTCACGCTCTTTCTACAAAATCCTCTGCCCAAGACCCCTCATATTCAAGCCCGGCCTCTACTAATCTCTTCCTTCCCCCTCTTCCAAGGTTCTTCAGTAGTTCAGCTGGGATGTTATCTATCCCCACCACTTCACCCACCTTCATTTCTGAAAATGCCTTCTCTATTTCACTGCCCAATATTCCTGGTCCCACCTCATCCTGATCTATGTCCTTTTCCTCATCTATGTCCAAGTTCCTTCACCTATTTTCACCATCATATACTTTTTTGACGTATTCCTTCCACTGATGCTGAATATCCCATTTCCATTGCTAAATATCCACTTCTGTTTTTGATGCACAGTACCGTTTTCCATTTCTTGATGCCCAACAACATTCTAACTATGAGTACGGACTGCCTAATTCTCCTTTTCTCTGGAGCCTATCTCCTGCAATTGTGAAATCCACCAATTTTATCTCGCTCTCCTTGTTTCTCCCCTAAGCCTGTTGTTTATTTCCTCATTATGCCTTCTGCCAAGCTCTGTGTTTACATTTTTCCATTATTTCTGCTGTTACCCATGGTTTCTTGATCCTCATAGTCTACTTTTCCCATCATTTTCTCAGCTTCTCTTATTATTCCAGTCTTTATTATTTCCCAACAAAATTCAATAATTCCAGTGATCATGTTGTTCATATGGGGATCGGGTTGGTGGTGGCTACAGTACTTGTATCCCATCCCAAGGGTCCGGGTACGATTCTCGGCAGTGGTGGATTTTTCAGTGGCAAACCAGTCCCTACTCAAGTGCCTAGTGGAGGGCATTTCAGGTTCAGTACTCCGTCCATCAGATGGGACGTTAAGCCGTGGTCCCCTTGGCACCTGTCGTTAACAGTAGGCTAATGCCGACGCCGGGTTTATTTCCACTCTTCCTCCACTACCTGAAATGTTCCTACCATTACCCAATTACCCACCTATCCAAATTAGCGCAAATGACCTTAGCTGTCAGTCACCTCCCCTGAATAACACACGGTGTTCATCTTCAGCTCAATTGCAATGGTGTAAATCTGGACCTTAACTCCGACAGGGTATTCACAGAATAGAAGGCTATTATGAAGCTAGGTACAAGATAAGAATTTTGAATTTCATTTTCATGGAATTTTCATCTATGCTCCACAGTGCTATCATTCAGTGGGGTGACTCAGATGGGGGTGGTCTTATACAGTGAGTGTACTCAAATCCTTCATTTGAACAGGAAACTTTTGGGTCCTTCTTACACCCCAGTTGCCTTGTACACCAACATAACCATATCTTATTCCTGCTAATCTCTCATGTGCACCTATTAGTCTGGCTTTTATGCCCTCAAGGCCCTTAAAATTTGTCTCTCCAAGATAAGAAAATGTTATTCCTCATAACACCAATTCACACCATTAGTTTCTTGGCCTATATCCTCCTCCCTACCAATATACTTCTCTACCATAATTCTACATTGTGATTCGGAACATGTCTGATTGGCAAAACGTGAGGTCCACTCTATTTAAGTTTCACTTCCTTCCCAGAAGATCAGAGTGAGAGTAATTAATTTTAAAATGTACATTTACCTTGAAAATGTCAATAATTTCATAAAATTCATATAGTAAGACAGCTTTACAAGATAGCTTTTCACTGGTTTACCCCCAGAGTAAAAATTTAACAGAGCAACAAATAAAATAAGCAACATAATTATCTCTCATCTCCACAAGTGTAACTCACCCTTCATGTTGCTATGATGTAGTGAGAATTGCATTTACACATGTCTGTATAGATCTAATGAGTTCCATTTAAATAAATATTTTAAATATTAATAAGATCACATAATTTTTTTAAAGAATATTTATTGTAACACATACAGAATTTGTTCTCTTCATATCATATGGCTTGTGTAAAATTTAAAAATCACAAACCATATTATGTCATATAACCATGCTACAATTGATGTACAAATTGGTTTGAGGGTCAAGAGGGTAGAGCCCAATCGGCTTAAACCATACCAAACAAGGATGCTACCGTCCTGATTTCATAAAAATTACAGAATATTATTTCCCATGTAAAGAATTTAATCGCTTCAATTATTTTTACCCCAATTTATGCTGCTTGCAGTCTTCTATCAACTTCAAAACTGTCAATTTTATAAAAACACCTCAATTTTAATTTCCTACCCTTGAAATCAACAGACTCTGAGTCATGAGTTACGTACAAAAATACTGCCATCTACACATAGAATATTAAAGCTGGATTGCAGCCACAAAGCTTTTCAACCAATGAGTTTATGAGGAGCCTCACATTATGGCATTTATTTTTTGATTTCCCAGTTAGAATGTTAAATTACCTAAGTAAATTTTTAAAAGATTTTCCCTTTTGTGTCACTTTTTCATATTTACTAAGTTGCAGAAACCAATCATTGCAGGATGGCCAGTCATTTTAAAACGACACCCTCAAATCTGACACTTGAAAATGAAATACCCTGGTTTTCACTGTCATTGCATTGGAGATCCACAAGTTTATCCCAACGGTTCATCAGTTAGCCTTCTCTACCCCCTACACCACCCATCAAAACATAGAGCATAAATATAAACCTGAACAACACATACAAGTTGATTTAATTACTAGTGGCTTTTTCAATAGGCTGGAACATTACAAATTTCATAAATTTCTTCACCTTTTCGACACATATTCTTGATCAAATGCACTTGAAACAGTTACACATATCAATCATCAGCAACATCCATTGCATAAATAAGAGATAATATCAACATTTTTTTTCACAAAATAAATTAACAGTGCAAAACAGTATGGAAGAGCATTTTACTCACATGAAATAATCACATAACAACAGAAACCTTTTAGAGTATGCATACACAATGAGATCATGTTCTACAAAGCTGCAGTTAACTATATTATAACAAAACAATTATGCTGAACACAGCCGATTCTAAACAAATTTGAAACAAACGACGATTGTAGTATCACATTTACAACATTTTCGAATGATTCAAGCCTTGGCTGCAGGCTGTGACAGTTCTGGAAATAATTCTTGAGCTACAACATCCAGCAATGAGTAAGCAAGCTGAAATAAAAGAAAGTAAGCATTGATAATGAAATGGTGAAAGACAAGTCAATTATTAGTTGATTAAAAAATTCCATGATTGCCAACTAACCAGGATAATCCACAGAGAAGCAGGATGCCAAGAGGGCATATAGCACCCAACCAGAAATTAGAGCGTTCTGGGTTTCAGTCCCAGTTCAAGTGAATGATTTTTTCTCAGAGGAATATCTACAATTATTAGTTATTTAGGGTGTTCATACACTGTAGACTTCATTAGCAATGAATAACAGCTATAATTTGCATCTAGTTAGTTACTCTTCTACCGCTGAAGGTAGGTCTAAATTGACATTTAATTCTTCCCACCCCCTAAATTTCACACGATGTCCCTCTTCATCCCCTCATACCTCCCATCATTCCATCCAAGCAACCCATTCTTCTCCTCCCTCTTCCCCACTAATCCGACGTTCTTCCCTCAATCACGCCTTTCATTACACCATCCCCTTTTATCACCTTTTCCATTCACACCTTCTACCTTCTCCTAATTTAATCTATTAAATTTCTTTCCTCTCCTACTAATTCTAGCACTCCATCGCTCAACCTCCTTTTGACCCACTTTACTTTCTCCATCCTTCGTCACACCCACATCTCAAAAGCCCTAAGTCTATTTTCATCTTCTTTTTGCAAAGCCCATATTTACGCCCCATGCAGTGCAATGCTCCATATTAAACTTTTCACTACCTTTTTCTTTACTTCCCTACTTAACGCCCCTGTCATTAGTTCACCCCCACCAGTAAAAGCTTCTTTTTCCAACGTGATTCTCCCTCTCACTTCAATACTCCTACATACTTTTTCCTCCAACACACTACCTATATAGCTAAATTGATCCACTTGCTCTAGCTTCTCACCTCTTACCTTCATAGTTAAACTGGCCTTTTTTGTTCTTGAAAATGACATTACTCTAGATTCCTTCTGGTTTATCTTCATACCGTATCTTTCACACTCTCCCTGCAACGCATCCAGCATTTTTTGCAAGCCTCAGGCTGATTGCCTCACAAGCGCTTGGTCATCTGTGAACCTCACCGATGTTATCAATTTCTTCCCAACCTTTACTCCAGCCTCAAGCTCATCCCAAGACTCTCTCACCATTTCCTATGAGAATATGTTATAAATTACCGGTGATAACGGACAGCCCTGCCTAACTCCCCTCCCTATTGTGGCTTAACCCGATTCTCCATCGGCTACTCTCACCATGCCTATTGCACCAAGTATCAACTTCGGATCAGTCTCCTGTCTGCTCAAAACTGCTTAATTCCTCATCTTAGAGAATGGAGATGTTACATTGTGAAGAAAGAGAAATTAGTGGAACTCTAATTACTAGTAGTCTTAGATCTTTGTTTCTGCAGCTTGGACAGGGTGAGAGGGGAGTAGGATGCAGCTCGGTATTTGCCCTTGAGATTAGTGTTCAGCCACTCTGAGTGAGATGTTGTCTAAAAAAATCGGATCATACTGAAATGGAGACAATTAAAAATGACAAGAAGAGTGGTTATAGAAAAAAGAATTTCCCAAATCTCTATTCTCATGAGGTGGAGATCACGGAGAAAGGAAGACGAGGGCAGACAGGGGATAGAAAAAGTATATGAAAGGTAAGAGAGTTCTCAATTACTCCTCATTCACACAAAAATAGGCATATGAAGAAAAATAAACGGATACAAAGGAAACACTTGTGTATTCACTCACTATTGGGAAGTTATTAGGAAATTGGTAAACAAGTATTGGGAAATATGAACTTGGAATTTGTTTCTCAAGTATAGCTGATGCATTAGACATGAAATTTTCTCACAATTTTAAATTTATAAGAAAAACTTTCCTATGCCAACCACAAAGATTATTAAATGCTATTAAAATCTTCCTGAAAATTAATGTATGTCACGTGACTTGAAATGCCTTTTGACATCACTGCACGGTATAGCTTCCATATTGTTACGGAAACAGATACTTATTTTAGAAGAATATGAAGCGAATATACTGTTTTGAAGTTTTTAATCGTTCCTTGATCGTAACAATAACTGAAAAGGGTATTAAAAATGCCATATCCAACAATCTGTTTTTGGTTGACTCCCTCATGGTGGCATCAGTCTTGAAAAAAACTGTGATTTCTTTGTCGTAGCAGAGACTCACAGAGTGAAAACAGACAGGTATTTAATGGTATTTAATATACAGATATGTATTTAATGGATGATTTGCTTGTTACGATCCACACCACTTAAATAAGATCGAAATATATTAATTTATTGCATTAAAGAAATTAGATACATCCATTTCTGCCAAGTATTCATTAAACAACTTATCCCCAAGTACAAGTTTAACAATGGCCATAGTGATACCGTGTGGTGACGTTGTGTTCTAAAGCTGCCGAAAATGTACAACTTTTAAAGAGTTATATCTTATTATCACAACTAAATTCTTCAGAAAAATTTTTGCTAAGTACATTTTAGCTAATAAACTTCTTTTTCAAAGAGTTATAAATAATAATGCATGTCAATTAAACACACACACAAAGTTAAGGGAAAAGTAATACCTACAAGGGAAGGGCAACTCATGAAATCTTGTTACAAAAACCAATCACAAACTTTGTATTCCCTTGATTTTGGGTGTGTGTGTGTGAGTGAAAAGTAATTGACAACTATTGCTACAATAGTGAGTGAATGCTTCAGTGTATCTGGTGAATCCATTCATTTTTCGTCATATGTTTGATTTTGTGGGATCCACAAGTAATTGAGAACTCCCTCACCTTGTGAATATGTACTTTTTCCAACCCCCTATTCCCCTTATTCTCTGACATTCTGTCAACCTAATGATAGCATAGTATGGAAACCTGGGCTGTGAGCAAATCTTAATCTTGTGAAAAATTCCATCAATGTGCTCAAATTCCACACATCTTGCCTGGCACTTCCTTATTCATTCAGTTAAAAACAAAAAAATTGCAATCACAATATACCATAGGGTACATTTATGTGATGAGTAGGTGAAGCTCAAAATGTTTAGATCAAAGAACATGAGATTATCTTTGGCAAATTAATAAACATAATGGTCAAAATGGTAACTGAGAGTAGAAACACATAAGCGGTGCAAATAGGAAATAATCCAAACAGCTCCAGCAAGCAAGCAAGATGAGATCAGAGGCTTCCACAGTGGTCTGATGCAAAGTTATCTCAGGGGATATGCCTCCATATTTGCTTTCTTACACCAGCCTAAGTGGATCTGCTAGATTTGCTCCAAGCAAAGAGCCAAGAGATATAAAGGTCTACAGGGAAGTAGGCATACAACTCAATAAACTTTCACAAATAACATATACATACCAAATAGAAATTGACAAAATTAGAATTTGGCAACATTAGCAATCATTAAAAAAAAATGAACACTTAAGGGCTAGAGATTTATTCACTGATTTTCGCAACATATCCAGCGTTCATACTATTTATTAACTGTGCTTAAGAGAGGGAAAAGTGACCACTATTCTTCATATTTTTTCTTGATTCTGAAGCAAGTTGCTGCGATAATTAAGCCGTTTACGACTGGCGTCAACTTCAAACGTTAACAGGAATTGGTTACAAGTTCCATGGCGCCAGTTTATGAGTGACATTAACTGGAATGTGCATTAGCAATCATCGGTCACTGCCATTAATTTTTGGCCTGCTGTTTACACGTGGGTGAGTACCACAAATTTGTTGACTACAGTAGAAAACATGAAAAATGGACAGATAAGAGCACTAAAAGATTATGTTGGCTGATAAGCCAGCGAAGTGCAGATCCAGCCGTAATCTGATTGGACTAGAGTCAATCATACCTCAATAGGGATGGTAGAAATTAGACTGTGGGCTTAGCCTAGAATTTTGGAGATCTGGAGAATCCTACTGAGTCAACAACAGGCCAAATTACATATAAGAGAACCTAGGCCTGGACTTGTAAAAAGACTCCTTCTACTTAACAGGGGTCAACTACAAATGGTAGTGGGACTTTTTTTCTGGGCATTACCGAGTAATGAGGCAACTGCACCTCCTGGGAATCGCAGATTCACCCAGAAGCAGGTGGTGTGAAGAAGAGGATGAAACCACATCCAATATATTATGCGAGTGTCCCACTGTGATGAATACTCAAGAATACCCATTCATGGATCCCAGGGAGGTTAGGGAAATCCCCTTAGGGCACCTGATGGCTTCCAGCAAGGCAATTGGCCTCTACGGGTGATTCACCAAATAGGTTGCTGGCTCAGTGGACTAATAGGTCTAAGTGCCTTACAGCCTCCTTGAGAGGAACTCCACCAAAAACACAACCGACATCTACTACAAGATTATAATTGCTGTTATCAGGTATGCAGCTTTTTATTTGTATAGGAAAAATGCCTTAAAAAATATTGGGATTAAAATGAAATTTCCAAACTGCTTACTCACATCCCAACGTGGCCCAAGGAGTTTGAGTAATGAACGTAGCCCAAATCCACCTCAATGCTGCAAACAAATGAGAACCAACATCTAATATTGGGTGCACATACTGCACATGCACTGGCATGAAATCATCAACCATGAACGTAAAAGTTGAGCTGAGCAGAACAATGTAAAGAACATATCTACGGCTGTAATAAATAACAAATGAAGATTAATATCCACAAAGCCGTAACCATAAGGGGGCAAAGGAATAAAAAAGGGGGGGAATAGGGGGAAGGAAGGAGTGTATACAAAGTAAGGGAGCTCTCAATCACACGTACAAAATCAAACATACGGAGAAACTTAAGTGGCAGTAAATGACACATTTGCACACTCACTCACATATTACCAACAACCATCACACTTAAAATTAAAGGAATCAAGGTAAAAATAAAACGAACAGTGACTCACACAATCACTCACTCACTCAGTTTTGTATACAAAATACAGTCACTTTCGTGAGTTCAATCACACACAAGCAGGGTTTACGAGGATTTCTCCAACGCCAGTGACCTGTCATACACGCAAGACAAAATAATAAAAGTAAGGGATAGTAAATAACTAAAGTAAATAAATAAAATTCATAATAACTTTCAAGCATTCATTCATGTGGGTTTGCATACGATACACAGTCACCCTCGTGATTCTCATTCACACGCACACATACATGCAGGGTTCAGGGACTTTCCCTCAATCATGCGCTCGGGTTTGTGCACCCGTCCACAATAAAATGTTACCACCTCGGAGGCCGAATTTTTCTAAGTCCCGAGTTGAAGGAGATTTGACAACACTGTCCCTTGGCGCAGAGTTTAAATGCCCAGAGCTCTCGCTGCTCTCGCCATTTATTGGGGGTACCCTTCCCTCGAGAACAATTCCCTTTTCGCACTTTTTCAAGTGAACAACCAGGGCAGACCGCCTTGACTCAAGACCACTCTTCTCGGTGGTCGTGCTTGTCCACGATATCTGCTAGAAGACGAGTCGCCCGAGACACATAGGTACCCGTGGCCACAGAACGGGAGAAGGGGCACGAGATGAGTTATAATCACTTTTCACCACATTTCTACTAGAAACATAATAGAAAATGACACTCGCTTTATAACCTCTTTCGAAAATACCTAACATTTATTCCGAGACCACTTTGGAGTCCTATGACAACCGGACGATTTTCCGAGGGTAATGATTAACGTGCTAAATGGTCGTTGAGCTTCCACGGGTATTATAAGACCGTAAAATATGTAATGTTCTGGTTGACATTTTGTCCTCTAAACTTAACACTTCAAAACGCCTACATTTATTGATTACTAAGTCACCAATTAACTCAGATTCATCCAACGTTCATGTCGCAGAGCGTAGGTGTGAAGAAAGTCTTAGGAAGGTGTAAACAGAAAGTCTTACGTTTATTATTCCGTAGTTGTTTTTCAATTGATCATTACTTCAACTGCTCATGTATTACGTCTAAATGAAATTAGATCAGTTGCTAATATGATCTTCAGTATTTTTGTAACGCTTGAACTCTTGGAACTTTATTCAAAAGCCATTGATTTCTGAAAATCAATAGCTATCGGCTTACGTGGGCCGAGATTCTTACAAAGTAGAAGTCTTTAAGTTTTTCCAGCCTCATTACCTAATTCTCTCTGAAAGACAATTGCATAAAACGGCTTAATCTGAGAAGCCTTTGAGCGCTTAGCCGATATACCCTACCTTCGGAAATAATTCTGATACGTTCAGAAGTCGGTCGGTATATTTTTTCACCCTCAGAAACATTCCCGACACATTTTATGATACCCACAACCCCAAACAGTAAGCAGGTGGTGAAAATAGAATCAAGCCAGATCACAACAAAAAAAAACTCATCCGGGAAATGAACCACAGATCTACAAATGTGCTGTTATACGCGCTATTCCAAGCAAGGTTTGAATTTGGGCAGGCTCTCCATTTCTTCGCATTTCCACCTTCCGCTATTTAAGTAGTGTATTGGAGAAAAAGGGGTATAGCAGCATTGATGACAGAAGGAAAATTGTATCAGCAAGATAAGCTTTTAGTCGTAGACGTGAACAGTTGACAGGTGCGTTAAGTAGGGAAGTAAAGAAAATACTAGTGAAAAGTTTGATATGGAGCGTGGCACTATATGACGCTCAAACATAGACTTCATGGAACGAAGATGGAAATATACTCAGAGCTTTTAACATGTTCGCTGCGGCGTGACCCACCGGTGGGTCACGCTAATCCTTCTAGCGCCGCGGCCTCTAAATTCTTTGAATTGTCTCAACTTGCGAGGAGTATTGTGAGAGTAGGAATCGAGATCTTCTCGAGTGACTTCACCCAGAGGTTAGTCACAGTTCAAATAACAGACTGCTATGTGACTCTTAATGTGACCCACCGGTGGGTCACGCCGCCCCTCCTGAAACTTTTTTCAGCGTGAGCGGTGTGACCCACCAGTGGGTCACGAACAAATTTACATATTAGCATATTATATCCAAAATACGTTTATTTTTTGCTTTCTTTTTGTTTTTTTCATGTTTATGTGATTTTTATACATAAGGATGAACAATACTCGATATAGTAAAACATATCAACTTATTAAAAATAATGAAAATGTTTAGGACAATTTTTTCTCCTCAACCTCTTGGCTGTCCGTCAGTTGCTCGAAACTAAACAGTCCGAACTGCACTCGCCCGGCTGTGTTAGAGATTGACTCTCTCTCTTCCCTTCAACCCCCCCCCCCCCCCTCTATGGAAGGGCAATTGGGAAAGAGTCGCGTAGCGTTCTTCAGCCAATCCCTCAGTGGTGGATGAGTGACCGTGCCCTTGCCGGGTGAAAGTCTTCCGAATTGCAGACACTACTTTTTTCTGAGTGAGACAAACCACTATGTACTCTTTCCAAAGGATCCCCCTACCCTTTTCTCATAGTGTGAGCAGGGCTGGGGAATCGGTACGCACGGACGGGCGTCTACGTCTCACAGACGGGCGCGAACAAGGGCAGGCGCAATAAACAGAGACGGGTGGGAGTCTCCTGGATTTTCCGAACGTCAGCAAATCTTTACCACATGCATTGTATTGTTGCCCCTCTCTTCCCCCATCCCACGCCAGGGTCTAGCTGATAGCGTGCCCCACGTGGCCGGGGGAGGGGTGGGCTGGGGGCGAAGCTGGGAGTAGCCTCCCGCAGCCTTCCTCTAATCTCAGGAAACAGCTGAGTGTTGCCGCTTCAACCACCATAACTCGGCAGTGGCCAGAAGCTCGGAAGGACTGTGACCCACCGGTGGGTCACACCGCACTGTGAGGAGTAGGGCTTTAAACAGCTCCGCAGTGAACGTGTTAAGATGTATGGAGAAGGATGGAGAAATTAAAGTGGGTCAAAAGGAGGACAAATGATGAAGTATTAGAAATGGTAGGAAAGGAAAAAATTTTGATTGATGAATAGAGAAGATAAAAAGGGCGAGGGTGAATTGAAATATGTGATTGAGTGAAGAATATTGGTTAAACGGGGTAGAGTGAGGCAAAGAACGGGTACCTTGAATAAAATGATGGGAGGTATGAGGGGCTGAAGAGGGACATTGTGTGGAACCAAAACTAATGATAATAATGATTCTCATCACTGCAATCACATCACGTGTTTAATTCCCTCGGAAAATATGAATTAATCCTCACCTAGAAATTCATTGCTCTCTTTTCCATACATCGATTGATGATTCTAAGTACCAACGTAGCAGAATGAGAGATTCAGTAGTCTTCGCATTCCCTTGTTGCTCTCATTTTCGTTTTAGATGGCAATACAGTTTCTTTGAATACTCCGACAGTATATTCTCCTTGCATATCCTACAAGCGAGTCCATAAAAATCCTCCGACCTCTCTGCACAGTAGTTCAGTAATTCCAAGTATTCCCTATAATTACGTTGAATGTGTTCTGGTCATATTGCAGAATTACACGTCCAGTCCTTTTTTTATATTTCAAGTAGCATATACTGCGATATGAATTGCCGATGAGTATTCATTCTAAGAATTAACCAGACGAGTATGCGAGAGTGCGAGGATTGTGTGTAATTTAAAATAAATTCTAAATATATCCGCGATAATTTTTCTTCATTTATTACGCAATTAAGGTTGGAACTTTATACATAAAGACGTCCAATAAGTCTTCTCTTTTCTTGTTGAAATCTGTATGTGCCAGTTGTAGCGTAAGTATTTTTGCCATTTACTACACAAGCGCAGTTTTCGAACTCATTGCGCAGTCAAATAAAATTCACCGATAATTTAAAAATAACACCGATCGTTAACAGATATATAAATGCTGATAACAATATTCATCTATGTTATACATGTTATAAAATCAAAATTTTCTACGATGAAATAAACGCAAAAATGGAGTATTTTGGAACATAGTGGAAATGACATAGACTAAGAAAAATCGACGGTGTTAATGACCACTCTTGCTTCGAGCTGCATTTACATTTGGGTAGTCACTCTCTCAAGAGCCGTAGTCGCGGAAACCTAAGCGACCCATCTTCAAGGGAGTAACTCCGAGCAGCAATCTAAAAGAAGGCTTTTTTCGGGAGGCCTCACTCCTTGGGGCCGACTAATTGTCATAAGGCACCCTTGCGGCCCTCCCTCTCCAACGCAAAAATCTCTCTCCAGGTCATTGAGGAAGGGTCCCACCACAAGCCATGGCAAGGGAAGGAGGACCGTGCCTCGGTCTTGCTGGTGCTGCTCGGGGCATTTAAAGGGACACAGCTGCACTGTTGTCAAATCTCCTTCAACTCGGGACTTTGAAAAATTTGGCCTCCGAGGTGGTAACTTTTTATTGTGGACGGGTGTACATTCACAAAGTACAGTCACCCTCGTGAATCACATTCACACACACAATCAGGGTTTATGAGGAATCTCCTTCGCCAGTGACCTGTCACACTCACAGGGAAAGGAGTAAGGATGGAAAGGATGCCCAGCGTCAAAAACTGACACCAGGTGTTTCGCCTGCCAAGCAGGCTTTGTCAGAGGAGAATGTCAATCTGGGAGAGGAATAGGAAATACACAGAGTCAAGAGGGGAAGCTAGAAGGAGGGGGTAGTATGTTATGATTGGTTGGGTGATCAGGAGGCAGATGATAGAAGTGTGGGGGGAGAAGGTGAGGGAAGGGGGGGGGGGGGGGGGGGGGGGGGGCACTTGATTACTTTGTGCACAAAGAGAAATTAAGCAGTAGGAAATTGGCCCTTGGTCGCTATTATTGGTGTTGCTGCAACTCTTCTGCATATGAATCCTTTTGTATGCGTCTAACAAATGGTCTGGGGTGTTTCAAGAGTTTTAGATTGTCAACAGTGATGCAATGTGCTTCTGAATACATATGTTGGGCTACTGATGATTGTTGGAAATGCCCTAGCCTAAAGCAGGCTGCATGCTCCTTGAATCTAATGTTGAGGTTCCAGCGGGTTTGGCCAATGTAAGACGCACTTCATTCCAGGCAAGAGATATGGTGAAACCTGACTTGTGAAATGGGTTCTATGGGATCTTTGGGGTTATGAAGGTTATATTTAAGTTTATTGGTGGACACAAATGTGGGTTTGAAATTATGTTTTTTGAAAATATATCCAAGGCCTTTCGTTAATTTGGGATGAAAAGAGGGTTTTACATATTTCTAGGGATGTGCGAGTATCACATTTTGACCTCGAGTCGAGTATCGAGTCGAGTTGTAAAGTACTCGCGAGTATCGAGTCGAGTCGAGTTTGTACATTATTGTACATGAGTGAAGAGACCCAGTTCTTACTTAAGTCATCGCAATTAAAGTTAGCCAGCAATCTGACTATCAAATGGCAGGTCTACCTACCTAATGCATAGTTATAAACAGACAAATTAATATGGCACGTAGCGCAGGCCAAAAGACATAATGGAAATTTTCCGGTAGCTCTCGAAATAAGAAAATTACCTTCATTCCTAGGATTACTCAAAAATGTGTAAATTAGCTTGCAGTACGGTACCTAGAGTGTACTTAGGCATAATATGAGGCCTATATGAGTGACATGCCCTATTAACTTGTAATGAAAGTAAGCCAGGAAGCAAACTATTTTTTCTTAAGGAATACATAAGCCTAATTAGAAGAGCATTCCTTGTATTTCGCATTCCTATGTATTTATTTCTTTTCAGAGCTTTCTCAGTGATGTCGTGTATGCCGTAGTCCAACAGTACAGTGAATTTCACACAATATGCCTTATTTTTGCAGTAAATATTTGATAAGCTCACACCTCTAATTTATGATTGGCCGTTAATTACATAGTTAGTTTTTTAGCATATACTGTTCTTCCTCTTCCAATTAATGGCACCATCTCTTCAAAATCAGTGATTTCTGCCTAAACATGATAGAACTTAGAATCATAAAAAGGACCTGGGTCAATCACCCCCATTTGCACGATGCATGAACACCCAATATCAGCACGGGTTATTTCCAATATTCATTAATGCAAGTTAATAATGCTTGAACAATGAATTTTCATTCACGGATGAATGTGAGCAGGTACATGAATTTTGTATAGAGTCCTGTGGATTAAAGTTTTCGATTTCTAAGGAAATATATTTGAACAAAAATTTATTATAGATAATTATCTATAGATATTTATAATTACCTATCTTAAGACATGACTAGGAACTTGAAATTAATGACGTAATTAATAATCCTAAATAGGAAATAAAAAATTGGAATAGTAAAACTTATAAGTTTTATACGATACCTATATCATCCATAATGCCCTTATAATAGGATGCCTACCATCCGTTACAAAATTTCCTTCACCCGTGAGTTTGAAGACCAATATCTCCAAGATGGCTAAAGCGATTCTACAATAAAGTATACCAAGTTAAAGCCTGTTTATTTCTTCGTTTACTGGTAGTATTAAAATATTTTTACAATTTTTTTTTACTGAAGTACGTGTTTAAGAACGGATTTTTAACGAATTTTTTTTTTATACCAGATGGATCCATCGAATTCGGGCATCGTAAGAACAACACAGATCGAGATATCAAACTTCCTTTTCACATATTGTAGCTAAGGGCTTTTTTAATAGTTATACGAAGTTTCATACTATTACGTTGATCAATATTTTTGTTATTGATGAATTTGTCAGACTGCGTTATTTTCCGTCCCGCACGCTTTCCGTTCCGGAAATCACCATTTGGACCTTTCTCTTGCTCTCGAATCATTAAATTGAATCCACCTATGAAATCTCAGTAGAAGTCGTTGATTATTTGATATCGATATATATTTATTTTCGGCTATAAAAGCACGCTCAACTGTCCAGAGCATGCCTGAAAGAGAAAGGTAGTGCGCGCGTGAAATCTTCTGCTGCAAGCAGCTAGCCTATCGCTGTGAATGAGTCATGAGGACTCGACAATAGCGAAAAAAAGTATCGCCTGTTCTAAACCCGGAACTCGGACACTCCCCTTGTTAGACTAAACAAAGTTTAAAATAGATTACTCAGTTACTAATTACGTAACGAATAATATTTCAAAATGCGCTATCTCAGCATGAGGAAGTCATCATCAAGGACTACCTGCCTGGCAAATTTCGTCAAAATCCTAGACCCGGAACTCGGACACTCCCCTTGTTAGACTAAACAAAGTTTCAAATAAACCATAAAATGCAATTTTTTTTTCATCGCAATTTCGTCGTACGACTTTCCCTGATTTTACATATTTTTAATCTGTTTACCCGAGATGCATTTTAACTATTTTACGTAATAATTACGTAAATATTGGGTGTTCATGCATCGTGCAAATGGGGGTGATTGACCCAGGTCCTTTTTATGATTCTAAGTTCTATCATGTTTAGGCAGAAATCACTGATTTTGAAGAGATGGTGCCATTAATTGGAAGAGGAAGAAAAGTATATGCTAAGAATGCAAGTCAGTGTCAGTTTAAGAACTGACGGTATCTTTGGAAGCATACCGTCATTATGCCTCCTCGCGCAAAGATTTAGGAGACGGAGTTGAAGATAATTTAAAATGCAATTTGTTTCTTTCGTCGAGAAGCCGAGAAATGTGGGGACAAAAGCTATCTCTCTTATCGCTGATTTTATTTTGGTGAATACTGCAACTTATAAACTTTTATTCAAGCATAGGCAAGGATATTTTTCCTGTGCATACTAGAGAAATTTTCTCGCGTGGTGTTTGGTGCACGCGGTACCTACGGTAGCTTACAACTTGACAACCTCGAGCAGCTTATCTCTCCAGGCCAAAAGTCCTGTCGCGTGGAGCTCGCTTTCCGA
This sequence comes from Platycnemis pennipes, assembly GCA_933228895.1. NCBI lineage: Eukaryota > Metazoa > Arthropoda > Insecta > Odonata > Platycnemididae > Platycnemis > Platycnemis pennipes. The sequence goes on from OW121856.1 coordinate 18,805,464, forward strand.
AATAAATATATACACGTTGAAAGCATATCTAATTCTCCCAATTTGTTAAGTCATTTTACACGTTCTTAGTTTTCAAACACAAAGAATACCATCAAAACGAACTAAATTTCCGACTTCCGCATGCTGAGATAGCGCATTTTGAAATATTATTCGTTACGTAATTAGTAACTGAGTAATCTATTTTAAACTTTGTTTAGTCTAACTAAGATAAATATATGTTCCATATCTTATGCGAAGAAAAGAGAAGTGGCTTTTCATGTGTATCTTCAGTGGGCGTCAAACTTGCTTCCCGGAACTTGAATAATATCCGGCGTTTTATCTGTCTCAGTCGAAAAATTAATTAATATAACAAGCTAAAAATATATTTTTGACATTATTAAACATATAAATAAACAAGATTTAGTTCGAATTACTTTGTTTTAAAATTGAACCACTCATTTTTGTGATCTAAACCTTCAAACTCAGGGGATGGAATTTTACAACGGACATTATGTGCTTTGAGCTCGAATATAGTCCCCCACCCCAGACTTTTTCCGCGAATATTTCGGCCAAAAAGTGGGGGCTAGCTATATTCGGAGGAATACGGTACATATGCATTTTCATGGACCGTGTAACCACCGATTCATCCATTCGTTCACGCAAACGTACATGAACCCGTTCACGTAAACGTACATGAAACCATTCACGCAAATGTAAATGAACGTACGTAAGTACATGTTCGTACGTGTTATCTACCATGTAACCCAGAGATTTACTTGATTTTGATGATAGCGCTTCCTGTCGGCAGATTTCTGAACCTATTGGCCTTGGTGGCTCCGTCGACAAAAACTACTCGACTCGACTTTCGTAAAAATACTCGAGTGCTCGAGTCGAGTACCAACTACTCGACTCGACTCGAATTTTCGAGTACTCGCACATCCCTACATATTTCTCATCTTTAGAAGGGAGGTGAGTGGTGTTTTCCCTTACTTTGTATATACTCCTTCCTTCCCCCTCTCCCTCCCTTTTTATTCCTTTGCCCCCTCATGGTTACAGCTTTGTGGATATTAATCTTCATTTGTTATTGAGCTGAGCAGTTGAAGTTAGCAGTTGACATTCCATGCAATTGTGAATGCCACCATAAAATTCTGTGTTCAACTCAACTTTGAAGTTGGAGTTCACGTTGATGCCAATCATAAACTGCAAAGTGAGCAATGCACTTCTACAGGGGTTTGTATTATGGATAGAATAGACTTATGCGAAAGAAAGAGCCATGATCCCAGCCACCCAGCACCTCTTCCCACTACACCCTTTGCTGAGTTTTAGCGTGAGCTGTACTAGAGGAAACCACTCACCTGTTTGTTGAGGGGTGGACTCTGCAAGGAGGAATGTATAATGGACAACCCAGGGATGACTCTCAGCACAAAAGGGCGAATCCAGAATGGCAATGAGTTGAAACGAGCCACGAGAGCAGGGCCAACTTCCTTGTACCTCCTCGTCAGATCTTCAGCCTTCGAAGCACTAGCCTTGGAAGTCTGTGACTTTGGTGAGAACACAACACCTGCACATAAATTCACAGATTTAACTTCACTGGTCTTGGATCTCCGTGGATACACATCGACTCAATAACTACAAGCAGAAGATTCACAAGAGAATGTAGAGGACAAACAATACGAACCTTTCAAAAGTCGAAGTAACAGAGCTATGTGAGCTGTTGAAAGGCCTATCCTCAACAAATAGTCAATGAGCCACACAATAAAGGAATTGAAGGTGTTTTTCAGCAAGACGCCCAGGGTCAATAGTATATGAATAGCTAATTCCCCAGCTCCAAACACACGAACAGCTGAAAATTATAATAATAATATACAGTTATAATATTTTTTGTAATAAAACAAGATAGCACTTTTTCCACAATTATTATGTTGGCCATTATTAATTAATAAATAATATTTTTTGTAATAAAACAAGATAGCACTTTTTCCACAATTATTATGTTGGCCAACATTAAAATAGGTTTCATGGCCAATTTTGAATCCAAGCTTTTTAATTCCGGACACTAACTTTTAAGAAATGTGACGTACTGGTACAGGTATGTTGATGACGTCAACTGTTGCTGGTCGGGGAGTGATCGCCAGTTAGACTGTTTTTTAAACTTTTTAAATAATCAACACCGGTGCATCAATTTTAAGTTCAGAAGGACAAAGGTGGACGGCTGAACTTTTAGACCTGGAAATATCACTAATCAACGGCAAACATAAGTTTGGAGTGTTTCGTAAAGAGTGCTACAATTATGCGGTTATCCCCAGTGACTCAGTTCATCCAATGTCGCATAAACTGGTAGCCTTCAATTCATTGATCCACAGACTGGTGTCCTTACCTCTTCAACCCCCAGAATTCTACAAGGAACTCAGAATAATAAAACCAGGGTGGCTACTTCCCGATTCAAGATGGCTGACGTTAGTGTTAGTGACGTTAGTGTAATCGTACTTGTATTTTAATAATCATCGTCTCGTATTTTTCGAACTGCAAGCACTTATTTACTAAATCTAGTGTGCTCCAACTACCTCTCGACCTGAGTCTCGGAAGTTAAAAAGAACACGACGTAAAATCTTCGGAACAACCTATCCTTGGATTCCTTGTGGTGAGGAGAATACACAATGATAATGAATTTTAACACTACTAGGCAAATATTGCATTAAGGACATACAAAAGGGATACATTGTACGACTGATTCACAACTGAATGTTCAACGAATTGACGGGGCTTATTCTATGCACTTCGGTGATGGACATTAGTTTTAGTTGGTGAAATGTTTTGGTGAAATAAAGGGTGGGAAAGACTGCCCGGTAAATGTAATGGCAGAAAAAAAACGATAATTTCCTATCCCAGTTTCTCCCTGACTGTTACGAGAATTCCCTGACTATTCCCAGACTTTTTCAGATTTACAAAATTCCCTGACAATTCCAGGTTTTCCCTGATGATTGCCACCCTGTAAAACACATCGCTTTATCCAACGGTTATAAAGACAATATTATCGACAGGATTCTGAATAAAAAACAACAGAACGTAGCTTTAAGAAATTTGAGTACACTCTTAGTGCCCCCAACTAAACCCATAAAGTGGTGCAAATTACAGTTTATTGGTGACCTTTCGTATAAAATTGCTAAATTGATCGCAAAAGACAAACTAAGAACTTCATTTTATAACCCAATCACTTTAGAAAGGTTATTATGCCAAACTAAAGACAAACTACTTCCCTCCCTCCAATCAGGAGTGTACAAAATGAAGTGTAGTGATTGTGACAAAATATATATTGGCCAGACCTGATGCTTCCCCACCCGCATGTTGGAGCACAAGAAATGTTGGGAGAAAGGAGACTTCACCTCTCTCGTACCGAAAAACCTCGAAGAATGCCATACTTGTGCATTTGACCCAGATATACTCCACTGGAGAGGAAAGGCCAAAGAATGGACATGTTAGAAAGATTGGAAATTGTGCAGGGAGGAAGCAGTACCCTGTTGAATGAACAAACATTTTCGTGTCACTCCCCACCCTTCCATTTCCCAAGCGTCCGTTCTTTCAATAACCACTTCACCCCTCCCCCATCCTATTTATAACTTTCCCTACCCCCCATTTCCCCCTCTGAATGGTGTACATACGGTTCACAGACCTTTCACAGATATATGTACCTGATGATGACCTAATGGTTGAAAGGCATCGTACCGACATAAAAATTGTGGAAAAAGTGCTATGTTGTTTTATTACAAACATGTATACTTTCCACTTCATCTCGCCTGCCTCAGTCAATTTTATACAGCTTTGATAATTGTAAGGATATACCTTTGTCATGTCATGAATGCAGACTCGTATTATGATAATACTGACAGCATTGCAAACAGAAAGGTAATTAAATTTTCTACAACAAAGTTTTATAAGCTAGCCAGAAGTAGGTGGAGTAATTAGACCTGTCAAATGTACATACATTTTCAATTACCTCAATAAGCAAACCACTATTTTTTATGAGTTGCGGTCACGATAATGCTCTGAATTCAATGACAATGTTAAAATTAGACAATGTTGGCTCCCTGATGGCTCAAGTAACGTAAGCTGGGCATCAATGTATCAGCCCTGAAAATGAAAAAGACATTCTCACAGCAGAACTTACCCAGGAATAGGAAGCAGTCGTATGCACTATTCAGAGGGAGTTGGGTTTTTACGGGTGACCCCACAGTGGAAAAGGGATTGGTCTTCACCTTCTGGCACCCTCCCGCGTCATCGTTGCCCAATCCAAAGTTATCACCAAACACTGAGCGGGTGAGGCAGCGACCTTTTGACCTCCTGCCCTCCTCACTCACGTCTGTCCACTCGAACTTCCTGCCAAAAGGAGGTGAGGGCAACACTTAAAAGCAGGCTGAAAAACAGCAAACTTAATTTTATAACTCAGGTGGAGTAGATGTAAGCATACAAATACTTGTATACTTAAAAATACTTGAGCATCATTTTTATTTCAGATCTATCCTGGGAGAGAAACCATCAACAGCTGTGTGGCCAAGCCTAGGACTCATTAAATTGCCAAGCATTCGGACTCCCACTAACACTTCACAAAAACTGCCGTGAATGTGCAGTAAGCACAGTGGTACATCATACCACATTTGCTCAAATGTAATGCCACTTGCGCAAATGCAAGGGTTAAAATTTATAGGGTTTAAAATTATAAAGAAATTTTAAATTTTAAAAGGGTTTGAAATTTTAAAAAATATTAAAAATTTTGTTAAAATTAGATCTAAATTTTTGTTTAATATTGATGCTTTTAAAAGCATTTTCTCATGACCAGTTGTCTTCACCTGAACTGTTTTCACTCCTTTGACGCGGACTGTACACTTCCCTGGCACGTCAAACACCATGTATGTTTCATCCATGTTGACAGTTTTCTCAAGGTCACAATTGTAACACATTTCATCATTTAGTAACGAATCTGAAAACTATTAATTTTTGTTTCCAAATCATTAAGTACCTAGCTTCTGAAAAGCCTTTGTGATTTGTCACAGTATTAATCCAGATTCAATCTTTTTATCCCAACAATGAGCACTCTGGGTTGAATAGGGAAATACAGTAGAAGCCCGTTATAGTGAGTACAGCATATAGCGAGATTCTCGCAATAATGAGTGATTGGCAATATACCATTGAAAGGCCCAAAATTAACATGTAAAAGACAACGGATATAATGAGGCCAAGAAGCTCCTGCCATGGTATACACTTGGTATTACGAGTGATATATCTTGAGGGTGATGCACAGCAAAGTACAAATTAACGCATGGTATATATCTTTAGTAGCATTATTTGTCAGCTACAACTTATGATACAATATTTGAGCCATCTCTACATTATTTAAAGCCCAATCAAGTCCACACACTGACAATTTGCGGCCGGCCCTGGCATACCTTGTGCACACTCGCACTTTTTCGTTGTTCTAATGTTAAGCCAAGTTCACATAAGAGCAGAATGGGCAGAAGTTGGATAAGCGGAAAGGCATCTAGTCAGTCACATGACAGCGGAGAGTGGTGGTGTGGGTAAGGAGCGAAGTTTAGCCTGCCTGTCTTTGTCTACAGTGCGGGAGTAGTTGACGGACGAGGAGTTGATTAACTTGGTGAGAAACGAAGGGGACAACGAAATTAGTTATCTTTCCGAAGAAGAAACAGTGCCTATGCCGACTAGAGCTAAAGCACAGCAGTCTAATAGAAAAATTAGCGCCGATTATCCTTTATCTAGCAATAGCATTTTTCAAGAGTTAGTTCCAACAGTTACATTACCACTTTCAAGGAAATGCCAAATGGCCCATGTCCTTATCCCACAATGTTCCCTATGCACCATAAGCATAGCTGGGCAGAAAAGCGTTAATCCGTTAATCGTTAATTAACGAAGTTAACATATTGCTTAACGTTTTAACTTTTAAGTTAAATCCAAAAACTATTAACGGTCTCATTAACTTCTGTTAACTTTTAATTCCGTTAATTTAAGTGCGTTACTTTTGTTTAGAGCCATCTGGATTGCCATTTAATAACTTCGTGAAGGAGTTGTGTTGAGAATGCAATTCAGAGAACTCGGCGTTTGTACTGCAATCAGACTTTTACATAACTTTTACAGAAAACATTTACACAGTCAAGGCTCATGTTACCACCCTAAACAATATTAAACAAGACATGAGGAGAACGCATCCATCTAAATACGTTCAATTTGAAGAAAAAGTAAAGGCAGGATCAACTTGCGGGAAAACGAAAACCAAGTCTAAGGCTTCTTCAAGAGCTGTGGATTCTTCATATGTCAATAGTTTTTTCACCATCTAATGGCAAAAAAACTACGCCAGCAAAATATTAGTGTATCTTTTGGTATCGCAGCTACCAGTAGCGGCGTATCCCAAGGTTTCTATTTCCACAATCAAATACAAACAGCGTCAGGTCCAACTTTACTGACGGAAACGTTAAATAACTATGAAACTACATACCTCATGTGTATAAGTATACATTACCTAAGCTATACTGTTTATTAAGTATTTTTGACCATGAAATTCTTATTAAGTTCATTGACATTAAAAATACCTAAATGATAAGTGACATATAATTCAAAATTGCCAACAATTTAATATAGATTTTTAACTTTAACGGATAACTTTAACTCGCGTTAAATTTTCATCAAGATAACGATTTAACGATTAACGAAGTTAACTTTTTGAGTAGCTTTTAATACATTAACGAAGTTAATTTTTGGATTAACTTTGCCCAGCTATGACCATAAGCACCAGCCTATCTGAAATTTTGCATTACTTCTAAAATTTCAGGTGCAAACAAGAAGGTAAATGCAAGTATGGGAATAAACTTTTGTAACATTTAAAACAAGAACAAAGCAGAGAAAATATCTCTAATTTACTGAGAAAAATCACAAATATATGTACAAACAGTAATAACCTTTTATGGACTCTATGCACAACAAAATATATAATTGTGATCAACAAAATAGATTCAACTAATTTCACTCATCTTGTTTTGTTTTCGATAAGTAAATATGTTTCTTTAAATCAGAACCATTAATGTAACTAAACCAACACAACAATAACTGAACCACAATTTATTAATTTTTGTTATGTACTGTTTTCAAAATAACATTACTTTCTCAGTAAAATAACACCACATTTGTGGAAGATAATGCCCCCTTCCGCTGAAAAATAAACCCACCTCTTGCAGGTATCAGTAACAGACACTCACCCTCCAACATTGGCGCTCCCCGAGGACTTGCCTCGCTGCACAGGGATTTCTGGGAGCACTGCACTGCCAGTGGCCTGGGACATGGAGGGCGATGCGTGGGAAGAAGAAGAACTGAGCCCTGGGGGACATGCCGTGGAAGCCACTTGCACATTCGATGAGGCCGCTGTGGAGCTGATGAAGGCTGCCAAAAATGGTTCGAGGTGCTGGCCTCGCTCTTTGCGCAAGCGAAGTGGCAACGTTGTACGCCTTATCATACGCCCAAGGTTCAGCTCGGACACAACGCCACCAACCATCATAGGAGGACCTCCAAAGCCTAAATGAAAATTTACAAATTTTAGTACTTACTTTTTTTATTAAAGCAAATAATGAAGTCCATTATCCTACACCGCAACGCTTGCTACATCATAAGTGAAAGACAAAAGAAAGCTCTCAAAATTCCGACATACAATATTCAACACATCCCCAAATATGATTTATCTTTGAGCAAACCCTTCAGTCCCATTTGTACAGTCCTCGGCCACAACTACCAAAAACACATATTACTCAGAGATAAAGATAAAGAAGATAAGAATAAAGAAATACATAAAAACCTCATATTTACATTCTTGGAATTTATGTTTTCCCGCAATTTACAACATTTTTATTGGTTCCCATTCCATTTCTTATATCTCCAATGCACGTAGAACCCTGTATATACACCATGACTTTTCCATTTTTGCACTGTTTGCGTTAGATTAATTATTAGAGTAATTAATGATATTGCTCTAATTCTGTTTATCGGCATTTCTTATTTATATTTACTTTACATTGTTTAAGTATGCACGTGAAAGTGAAAATTGTCCTTTTCTCACTATTTGCATTTTCCCCGCAAAAAATAACGAGAATTTCCTATCCCAGTTTCTCCCTGACTGTTACGAGAATTCCCTGACTTTTCCAGATTTCCAATTTTCCCTGACAATTCCAGGTTTTCCCTGATGATCGCCACCCTGTTAAAGCTAAAATCAACATGCAGTTGAAAATGAGCAGAAAAAAAAATCAAAATAGCAAAAATGTACTCGCAAAAATCCAGAAACAATCAATTAGAGATATTTTAGAACTTGCAAAATGGATGACGTCTTTCGATTGTATAGAGAGTCCCATACCCAAGTAGCCTCCAGCATTACTTGAAGCAAAATCAAATGGTGAGCGCAGAAAAGAGTGAAGGAGGTCGCTGCCTTTCAAATTGGGCATTTGCAGAAGCTTCTGGAGGTATTCCTCAAAAATCTGTAAATAGAAGAAAAACATGCATGAGAAAACAATTTTTATTAATGTTTTCCAAACAATCAAAAATAACATTGCATAATACAATGATAAAGTACATAATTATATTCATCCTTTGATATAATTTTAATATTATTAACCTGCCACATATTAACACATTCGGTGCGGCCGCCGCCGATAGGAGGTGCTTCGTACTTGCCTCAGGAACGGCCGCCGCCTTTCGGCATCTTACGTTACCGACATATCAAATTGTATTTTTTTTCGACTCCGCTCTTCAGCGTAGTCCTACGACTTTCTGCCGATCCTTACATTGGTTTTTCTATGTAACATTGTAACTCGTTCTCACAAATTACGATTAGTTGATTCAGAAATACATTTTAAGTTCGCTCCTTTTTTTCCTCATCCAAATTTTTTCTCTGCTAATTTTTCAACGCCCAGACACCTGCTGCTCGATATCATTGTATATAATTCCTAAAATCCTTTGTATAATGTATTAAATTGATAAAAGTTATACATCTTATCAATGAGAATACTTTCTTTTTGGACTACCAACGTGACTTTGACATTATTGATTCAGCATCCTAACTTTGAATCACGTTTTGTAGGCACTTGTTTTTAGCGGTATCCTTCGTTCTTGCTCTTCTTGGAACAGCTTTGTTACAAATTCAACAGCTCTGAGTGAATGTGAATACTGAGTATAAATTGTCTAAACATCGGAAAAGGAGCACATATCATCACACCACAACTCATGTTGCCGATGAAGACATTGCCCGGTTCGTTGAAGAGCCAGATGAAAATAGGGTTGTTAGTGAATCAGACTCTAATATTGTAATTGTAATAATTCGTAAGACGAGGAAAACTATGCCATCTCAGACGATAATGAACACAAATATGACGTCCGTCAGGCCTCAGGCATTTCAGTTATACTTACGGCAGTGCACAAAAAACGAGAATCATAAATATGGAATGAAATTGAACCAGCTTACTGAACCAAATGGACTCATTTTAGATTGCTTAGTTTACACCAATTCAAGGGATACTTAGTTGGTGGAGTAGGTCACTCACAAAAAGTCGTTCATTCATTTGTCTAGCTACTCCAATGTTGATCATGCTGTATGTATGGACTTTTACAATAGTCACTAACTGTCACTATGCCGGAAAATCCTCTGCAAAAGAAATTATATTCAACTAGGGCGTTGCAAATAATGAGGAAAGGTAACCCTCCTAAAGTTGCGAAGAAAAAATTGCTAAAATGAGATTTTAGCTCAGTATAGGTTAGAGGGAATATCCATATGTTAGTGGAAAGGCAAAAGAGATGTTCTCTTGATTTCATCAGAGCATAATGCAAATATTATAGAAGAGTCCAACTGAAGAGGAAAGATTACTAAGAAACTAAGGATGGTTGCTGAACATAATAATTACATGGGAGGAATAGACCGTATAGATGAAATTCTCTCTTATTATCCAGGCAAAAGAAGAATTTTGAAATGGTTTATAAAATTATGGAGAAATATATTTCAAATACTGCTAAACAACTTACAAATACTCCACAGCAAATTTAGTGGTGAATCTTCAGACGTGTCGCGAGAGTTATTGGGAGTCTTATCTTCAGAAGCGATTCTCATGAAATACCTAGGTAAGGAGAAAGTCCTTCTACCATTTCAAATTCAAGCGGTAAGGGTTCTAGAGTCCAAAGAAAATGATGCTGCAACTGCTCAAGTAAATGGGTAAGAAAGAACGTTGTTTCCTTTATGTGAATATCCACCCATGTGTGAATATGAACCTATAAGCTGTGTCTAGATCCCGGTTTCAGAGTTTTCCATAGTTACTAACCAGGGTCACGGTAAGGAAAAATGTAAATTACAGACATAATATTGTTATGAAAACTAAATTCAGTAGATTCTGGTGATATTGTGTCGTATTCGAACATATCGAAAAGAAGATGCAAATTTGCAATTTACCACAGGTAAAAAAACCTTTATTCCGACCCGGGTTTCCTTGGCACTGAAATATCATCAGGTTGATGCATGCGACTCCATTCGTAAAAAAAAACTATATTTTGAAATAGTAATCATCTTCAATTTTAATAAAAATATTAGGGTTTTACAAAAAACCTTATTTGTCTTAGAGGAAAAAATATGTAACACATACAAGAATAAAAATAATGTTTAGGGACGACTGTGGAGTTTAGGAAACGGGCCAAGTAGGTGATGCTAAAAAAGTTAATATAATTTTTTAAGATGAAAAATAATTTATTTAATGTAAATTTTAAGTTAGAATATAATAAACAATTTCAAAGTGCGAGAATAAGAGAGAAATTTTAAAGACTGATCAGTATCGTATTTGAAAACCATCCCGCGGAACGGGCTACCGCCGATCGGCGGCATTGTAAACTTTAAAAAAATAATAATAATATGCAAAATAAAAAGGTTATAATTAGAAACTAAGTGAAAGAAATAACATAATATACGATATTCAAGAGAAAAAAAAACCCGGTCCTAAGACAATTCTTAAAATATACCACCGCACCGAATGTGTTAATGCATATAATCTTTATGACAACATTCTCCGAAGTGTTACTAAGTTCTATTCCTAATGTCATTCCATGACTAAATGCAATTAATCCTTCATAATCTGACTTTCCCACCCCTACCTACTTTCAGTTGTTTTGCCCACTGAAAACCCATGACCTATTCAACCCGCCCCTAATCCCTTTCCCACAATTCACCCTCACATTCCTTCCCCCTCCCCTCCCCGTATATAAAGGCACTCAATGAAAAATATTCTATTATGTATCTGATGATGCCTAATGGCTGAAACTGGTAGAACAGACAATAAACCAGTGGAATTCACAAATTTCTATCTCTTTATTACAGAAGGTAAGAAAAATCAAAACATGGAACAACCAACTGGAAGTACAGTGGAAGCCCCATACAACGAGTACGGCATATAGCGAGAAGCTCGAATTAGCGAGGGATTTGGAACGAACCATTTAAAACCCTATGATTTACATGTAAAATAAATCGGTAATAGCGAGGACAACGACCTGCCTCAACTGCGGTCATTCACTATTACGAGACGTAAATGTTGTGCTCACGTGCTCTTTTCAATAGCATTACATGCCAAACAGTAATTTTTTACGCCCACTTTGACGATCAAATTATCGTTTCGACCATTCACGAAATGCCCTTATGCATCCTTACTAATTAAATATTAATTTCTCATAAGTCCGTACATTTCATTGTTCTTTTGTCATCCTTCCGAGCCACCCGATTGTTTCATGTTCAGTCCGAATCGTCCGAATGATCCAACATCATGGCTGGGAAACGAAAGTCCTTGGATATAAAAACGAAATTGCAAATTATAACTGACTGCGAAAGTGGCAAGTGTTCCAAGAGCGAGATTGGGAGGCGATATGGCATATCTTCCTCGACCTTATTCACAATTCTTAAGAATGAGGAAAAAATTCGTGCAGCAGTGCTTCAAGAAGGACGTCCTAGCAACCACAAACATTTGCGGCCAGGGGAACATCCTCAGTTAGAATCTGCCCTTTTCTCGTGGTTTTGCCAGCAGAGAGCAGCAGGAATCCCAATAAGTGGACCGATGATGAAGGAAAAAGCACAGTATCTAAGTGAGAGGCTCGGTATTGAGAATTTCAAATGTTCCGATGGCTGGTTTGCTCGGTTTAGGCACAGGAAGGGAATCACTCTCCATAAATTATCCGGGGAATCTGCGAGTGTCGATGTACGTGCAGTGGAAGGCTGGGCTCCTGTTTTAAAAAGTTATATGGAGAATTACAACCCATGTGATATTTATAATGCAGATGAGACAGGCTTATTTTATAACCTCCTTCCAGACAAAACTCTGGCCATTCGAGGGGACACTTGCAGAGGAGTGAAAAAAAGGAAAGAGCGGTTGACTGTTCTTTTGTGCACAAATATGGATGGTTCCGACAAATTAAAACCATTCGTGGTGGGGAAATCTGCTCATCCCCGATGTTTCAAGGGGATAAAAACAATGCCATGCCCATACGAAGCCAACAAAAATGCTTGGATGACGTCAACTTTATTTACCGAATGGTTACGTGCATTTGATGCTAGGATGGGTGGGAAAAATAGGAAAGTAGCATTGTTCATTGATAATTGCCCTGCCCATCCGCCAATTGAATTAAGAAATGTAAATATTATCTTGCTGCCACCTAACACAACGAGTGTTCTGCAGCCTTTAGACCAAGGAATAATCAAGTTGTTCAAACATCATTTCCGCAGTTTACTTGTGAATTACTTGGTGGCTCGAGTACCTGGACGCAACATAAAGGCATTAAAGTGGAATGTCTTAGATGCTATGCGAGCGGTATCCATAAGCTGGGAAAAAATATCTCAGGCTCATATATCAGCATGTTTCCGGCATGCTGGATTCATTAGAGGTGAGAGTGAACAGCCGATAGAGATACCGGAGGAGAAAAATGACGACCCTGATGGTTGGATAGACATTCAGGAGCATTTTGGCCCTTGTGATTTCGATGTCTACGTGGACGTAGATGAATGTATACCCGTACGTGAAGAGTTAACGGAGGAGGAGTTGATTGCCGCTGCGGGAGATGAAGGAATTCCTGATTTAAATCACGAAGTTAGCTCCGAATCAGAGGAAGAAACAGTATCTATGCCTTCAAGGGATGAAGTACAACATGCCCTTAAGATCATCAGTGATGTTTACCGAGCGAGTAATGCATCTCAGGATGAATTTCATAAATTAAATGACGTGGAAGGATATGTACTCAAAGCAAGTGCGAGCAGGAGACTGAAGCAGACTAACATTGAGTCATTTTTTGTTAATCAATGAATCCGTGATAGCAAATTTTTCTTTGGTAATTTTATTCCTCAATGGCGAATATTACTTTCATAATTGTTACTGCAGTTCTGTTTTTTTTTAGCCACAAGACGAAGCGTGTTATTTATTTTTTTGTAAAAGAGAGATCTATTTATATTTCATAGCTTTCCCTGATCAAACTTATTTTCACTACATCAGCCAACAAGTAGTGGGAGAGTGATATTTATTTTATCGTCAATTTTGCACAGAGTACCATTTGATGTCGATAGCGTAAATTAATGAATTCCGATGCCTAATACTTTAAGCTTTCTATGAATCCACCATTGTAATTGTTTCCAAGAGTAAAATATTGAAAACAGATCCACGACGATTCATTTAAATGTTCATGAAAGGTATGTTATATAAGTACCAGTATGTACTATAAATCATATGTTTATCTTGCACGCGAATAATTTCTATGTTCGCTATCTTGTAGCAGGGAGATCAGTCGTCGCAAACATCACGCATTTGTCGGAGATTTGTATTCGTGTAACGAAGTTCCCGATGCTGCCGCTAGATGACGGTACGTCAGCTGATATTGGGTTAACCCGTATCTAACTCTATGAAATTCAATTCTGAACTTGCAATTGCTGTATTGTGGACTTACTTGTGGCAGTTATGTTTCCATAAATTCAAGATAGTATTCCACACACAATTATTGCGGTCCAGGACATTTATAACTAATTCCTTGGCATTCGTTGGCTGGTTTTAATTGGCTCTAAGATTCCAACAACTTCAAGTCAGCTGTTGTCAGGCACGATTTAGACGATTTTAAAGGAGGCAATCTTACAGCAAATGAAGTTTGTTCTCTCCTTTATTTCTGCTGCTAACCTGGAGAAGATAGCAATCTGGTGCTTGAGTGGAACTAAATCCCCTTCAGTTTTATCCCGGTAATTTCTTTATCTAGCAGCCGCTACTCACCATTTTCAACTACTTTTGGAGAGGTAGAAGGTGTGAATTTTTTCTGGTTTCCAAAAGTTTTGCAGTTAATAGTTTGTTGCATTGCTATTACCAGCAGTTGTGACATATGAATTCGCGCAACCAAACAATCGGGGTAATGACAATATAATTAACACGTCTTACAGTATTTGCGTCTGAGGCAAGGGCTTAAGTGTAAAATTCGACTTATAATATTCCAGCATATAACACAGAACATTTGATTTAAATTTAGAATTTGATGTAAATGAAAGTGGATACGATCGTGGGCAAATGGAGTGTTCGAAAATTTGATTTTTAATTGCAATCTCATTAGAATATATTCACCACTCACAAAAAATAACCCAAAATATACCTCTGAGGTGATTATTAAGTTACCTTCGGTTACAACGACAATTCTATATAGCGAGTGATTTTTCAGTTCCCGAGGGCTCTCGCTATATAGAGCTTCTACTGTATGATATAAGTCCACTACAGGGAATTATTAAAAAAAAAATATATATATATATATATATATAAGTACCTATTCATACTAATTATATACAACTATGATTTGTCAATACTTGCATTCATATTCACTTACTAATTATGCCTTGTATAGCTGTGATTGAAAATACCTAAATTTGGATTTGAAAACACCGAAATGCCCAAAAAATAGGAGAGATTTTGGGAATTTGGGATCACAGAAAAAATGAGGTCTCTAGTAATGACATGGGCACACTAAATTTGGTCACAGAGGATAAATACAGAGGAATATCATATGGTTTGTTTTATTTGCTACAACACAGTTCCACCATGCAAGTGCTCCTCTATCCACTGAATTAAAACTGAAACCCTAAACTATACCAACAGGAACATTCTGACTAAAAACTGAAGGAACAACTACTACCATGGTCATAATTAATGCAATGGGACAAAGTTATAGCTCACACAATACACACACAGACACAATAACCATGAACAGTGATAGATGGGGCAAATGTATCACCAAATTACTCATAAAGCCTTGGAAGCAATGGGTAGACTTTTATGATGTTGTATTCATTATAATTAGGTGTCTCCATCATCAACCACTCAAGTAGGTGTGAATATAGGTCACTATATGCAGGTTCAAGAAAAACCTAATGTGAGACATAAGGAACAAGCAATTCACAGTAACGCACAGTAGAACCTCTATTTTACGAAGTTGAAGGGAACAAATATTTGAGCTTTGTAAATCAGAGGGTTTGTAAATTGGAGGTTATCTTCCTCTAACTCCTCTGTCTCCGGAATTGATGTGTCACCAAAACCAGCTGATCTCCAACAGTAGGAAATAGTTTTTGCAGTGGCATGCACAGCATGGAGAGATGTCCATGGAGGCAAATCATGCACATAAGAAGCTTGATCTGCGATAAATGTACGTCTACTAAAACTCTGCTGACAGGATTGTGAGTACACTTTCAACGCAATTAAATAATATTCTGGACTAAAATTGTCATATAGTTATGTCAGGGTTGAAATCAAACTAATTACTATAACAAATAGTAGACATCTACTCATTCAGGGAAAAACAACAGATATACCATGAAATTCTCTGTGTGCAGTGTATCTGCATCAAACTGAAAGGATTTAAAATTTAGACCTCAATTGTATTGCTTCACTGCATAGCATAGGCGTTATTCCTAAGGCTAAGAGACTCACTTTAGTAAAAGAGAATGAAACACAGCCATGGATTCCAAAAAAAACTTAATATTTTTCTACAAATTTATAATGGTATGAACTTGGCTGCTGCAACCGGATTAAGTTCTTGTAGCTGTTCAGTTGGTAGATCTCAAAATAAGAGGAATAAGAATAATTAACTCATCCCACGGAGTATTTTTAGCACATGCAGTTATGCATTAATTAACAAAAGGGGTATATTTAGTGCTAGTCGATTTGTGTTTACAGAGGCCATTTTAACATGAGAAAGCCAGGGATGCATTTTAACTAGGAAATTTCAAAAAAAAGTTCCAACTGACCCAGTATATTTCAGTGAAAAGACCAGAAAATGCCTTTTTTGAAGAAAGCATATCGTTTGAAATACATTTAACAATATTTCGCAGCTGATGAAAGTCAATTTTAGAAATTCACTCTGTTAATTTGAAATTCCCTCTTTTTTAATAAGTATTCTAGTGCTGACATCTAATGGTGATTTGCGAGAACTATTTACTCGTGGCTAAAGAAAGCGATCGCAATTGTCAATTCTTACCTAACGATGTAAAACAATTCTAATGAAAAATTAAATAATCAAATTGCATCAAGATTTGAATATAAGTAATTTATTATAACACAATTCGTATTTTTTAATGAAACTTCGCTCCACAACAGCTGCAGCAAAAAACTTCCTACGGGAATGCTATTTTCAAGTGAAAGGCTGAACAAATTCTGAATTGAGGTTGCAGTGGTTATCTTAAAGCTAATTTCAAATAATTCCAGAGAAAATATGGATCCTTTGTGACGATGAGTTAGGTATCCGCAATACACAAAATGACAGAAAAGGAATAGAAATTACCAAGCACTAATCCGATTATTTTATGAACTGGGGCATTGTTTTCGAGAAGTAGGCATTGTGCCATGCGTCTTTGAACATTTTTTCCTTGGATCATATAATAAGGATTGAATTGTGATTTGGATGATCAGTCTCTGGGATTTTTGCTACAGTTTAAGCACTTCAAAAAGCACTATGCTCACATTCCATTTTTCCACATTTTCCCATACAAAATACTTGGACCGAGGGCCCTCTCAACATGACCCATCTGGCTTCAGCTGCTCCTGTCGCGGTATACAGCGATTGTTATTCCATTGTACTTAGTTCAGTGCTACAAAATCATTTCAAAAACTTTGTAAAATAGGGGTCAATCACTCCTAGGGACCGGCCTCTCACTTCGTAAATCAGTAAAATGGAGGTTTCGTAAAATAGAGGTCATTTTACATGGTTTTCCTATTTTAAAAAAATCGGGACCGGCGGAATGGTTCGTAAATTGGTGTCATTTCGTAAATTAGAGGTTCGTAAAAAACAGGTTCTACTGTATACACATTTCAAGGACTCAGTCCCTGAACATATAATTAATTACACCAAATATCATTGTTATAGTTCAATGTAATGGCTGAGGATCATTAAGGTCCAAAAATGAGATACGCTCACATTCAAGTCACTTCTGGTGTCATTTTTTTATTACTATCACTACTACTAATTCACTATGCCATGACTAATTGTAATGATTACAACATTTTTGAAAGGGAAAAGGTATTAAAGAAGAGGGTGCTCCCACATTTATTCACACAAAGAAAAGCTAAAAACAAAGGGCGATAAGAGGAAAATGTAGACATTAATTTGAAGATTATGAACTTTTTCCTGAAGTCTGGACTTTCATTAAAACCCTGGTAGAAGCAAAAACTGGGTCAAATTAGAGACATGAATAAGTAAGGAACCGACGTGTTTAGCATTCCCTTGGAATATATGATGGGAAAAATGCCAGAATAGCAATGTTGTGCATGGTTGGTACACATTCACACTTTGTGGTGTCAGAAAATGAGTGAATTTGGCTGAGCTTCCACAGCCATATTTAAGAGTGACAGCAGATGCTCCAGGAATATCCACTGGTTGCAGATTTGCACAAAACAAAATGAAGCCTTCAAGAAGTGATCAACCACACTGGAAAGGCAATTGAATTTTATATAAACTGAAGATCCAATTCATAAAAGAGGTTCTAGTTGTTTCAGATTTAGTTAAAGCTCATTCTTATAACTGTGAAATTTATCATGATAAGAAAAAGAAATGAACAAAACAGCTAGCACTCAAAGCCTTCTTTAACAAAAAACAAGACAAGCCACAAAGAATAAGTCACCTGCATCATTAGTATGAAGGTCTTTGTACTTTTGCTTTTCCCTTAGATAACCAAAGATTGCTTTTTCATTAAATACTGAAAATGACATTTTAAGCATTATTTTCTCCTTTATCTGAAAGATATCATACATAAAGTTTCGTATTAGAATGTAACTTCATATAATGTACAGATACCTCACTGTAATGTACCTCACTTCACCAACTCCTGGTTTAAGAGTACCTGTTCCGAGCAAATTCATTTGTAAATTGAGGTTTACCTGTACAGTTAAAGCAAAATGTCACCTTACGAAGTGATATAAATGGTTAGCACAGAGTTGGAGGTAGATCCTCACCCATTATCAAAACCTCATCTACTGAATATTGGGTCCAAAACTACCATTGCCGAAGCCAAGTCAGCATGAAAGCAACAATAAAACTTTAAAATCTATAAATTTTCCCACATGGAAGTTAATTCCATCATGGGCCAAGCAAACAGTATCACTTTGGTGACAAGAAACTTGGTTCATAACGAGGAATGAGTTCCACAAAGTAATTTTTAATGAACTTAAAACAGGTGTGACATAACTAATAAAGATGAAGAATGGAAACTCACAGGTCTCCGTGAATGCATAAACTCTGCACCTTTGGGGCCAAACAACACCCTCTTAGGGGGGAGGTGGTTGTCAGGGAAATCTCCATGGAATTCCACTAACTTTTGTTCGAGAAGATAAAAATCACTGTACTTCCTTTCAACAGTCCAGTTGCAGTCAGACGGAGTATCTGCAAGAAGATGATTACATAATAATTACAAACTATTACAGAGACAGGAAACAACTGAGATCATGAAAGTGCATGCCTATTAACATAGCATACCTTTGAAGGGCAAATATGTAATAGGACATACTCAGACACCTTCCCATAAAATATAAGAAGCCCCAAGACTTATTCCTGGCTTACTTGGATTTCATCATACATTTAATAGGGTAGTTTCCTATTATTTTTTTATTCTCTTGATCGAAAGTTTATAACCTCTGGAGTACGTGTTTTAAGCCGTTCGATTTTTAAATGACGTTAAGTATTTTTCCTCATTCATTAAAAAGTGAAAAAAATCAATGGCGTGAAAATGCAACGGCAAACTATTGCATGCCGGTTAATCCTACGTGTGACGTCAAACTATTTCCTCTACCTGCCACCAGGTGGTGCTGCGGATGCTTCCAAGTAGACGCTGCACTCCGTTAAAGCTTACTGACTAGTATCGCAGGTGTATTTATTCCGTTAATGTATTTTGATTAACTTTTATTTATTTATTTAATCTTATTTATGCAGTTGATTCATTTAAAAACAGTTATTATACCTTCTACAAGCATACCCCGTAGTTCACCCATCGCCGTGCGATCTTCACGCCATACTTCGCCGTAGCAGAAGACTCCACGAGCAGTACATCCTTGAGCCTATAAAACGACTATTAATACAATGTTTAGCAGAGAAGACTTTTCTAGCGTTGATAGTTTTCACAGGCTATTACTAATACATATTCACTAGAGCTGAGGGGCCCTGAAATACAATGGTAAGTTCAGGAGACGAATTTTCCTATGCCTTGCAACGTTAACTACCTACCTGTTACGTCAGCAAGAAGGCAGTGCACACTGCCATTTCAGAGCCTTTTCAAATGGCCTTAAAATTAACATTTAATTCTCTAGTAAACTGGGATTTCTCAATACAAACTTTTTGCGTAAATTAAATACATTTATGGCAGGGCACAAATCGGAATTATTGAAGTCTGTTTTCTTTGCTGAAGGAAACTACCCTATTGCAACAGTACACATTTCACATGAAACAACCAAAAGGACATTGGCATTCTATGGCACACATTAACAGACTGCTACCAAGGTGATAAGACTAAACATGAAATCTGATTTTGAAGTTGGAGAGAAAAAGAGGGTAAACTCCACCATCTCTTTGGTTGCAGACATCACCAATGGCAAGGGCAAAGGTAGCCAAACCAAGTAACACAACTCCTTACATAAACATTTCACTCTCTAACAAGGTGAGGTCGTGTAATAGGAGTCACGAAATGAGCTGATTTTTTTTCATCGAAACTAGAAGAAAAATAAAGGTACATATGTCTCGGCTTTTTCCTCCATTTTGCCCGGGTTCGCGAGAAAAAAAAATAGAAATGCAAAAATGCAACGCGGGTTGCCTACATTCGCCGGCCTCAGGTTAGGCCGACAATGGCTGAGTGCCTGACAACGGGAGATAAGTGTTCTATCCTCGTCATGGTATGATGTTTTTCTTTCAGTCATTGTATCTAAAACTTTATCATCATCATTTTCCTACCCGTATAAACTAGATTTACAAATGTACACCCGTCCACAATAAAATGTTACCACTTCAGAGCATGATTTTTTCTTAAGTCCCGAGTTAAAGGAGATTTGACAACAGTGCACCTCTGTCCCTTTAAATACCCTGACCACGAAAGACCCACAAGACTGGGGCACGGTCCTCTTAAGAGAGACCCTTGCCATGGCTTGGGGTGAGATCCTTCCTCAATGACCAACACAGGGATTTTTGGGATTTCCAAAATGCATTATGAAGTTAATGCAATTTTCCGCGGTTTTAATTATGCAGAAAAATATTTTCCCAATCACTCTCTAACGCACTTTTATTATTTTCATGTTCATTTTACTGACATGTAAATTGACATAGGCATTCTAATAATCCATCTCTTTTATGTATCTACTAGTAGCATGGGCTGTATTCCTATGGTAAGACATTGACGGCTGGCCTTCTCAAAAACTGCTAAATGTACTTTACAACGGCAAGTGTGTTGCCAAATATTGTTCTTTAAGTAGGTATCTACTGGAATAGTTTGCTGTATTCCTCGAGTAGGTCGCCATGAGTAATTCCTAAAGTTGTTAATGGTCATTTAAAACGGGTAGATTGAAGCAAAGGATGGATGCCGAAAATAAACTAATATATTTTGTTTCAATCGGGTACTGAAACGTTAACATGTGGTCCCATTTTGTTCCATTTCCATTAAAACATTAAATGCACTCGGTAATTTTGTTTAGAACAAGGAGAAACTTCATCTCGAGAACAAAACGATAGTATTCGTAATTCTTTTGCTCCTAATTGAACTTTCAGCCCCAAAACTTGGGTGGAGAGGAGTAAGTTTCATTAGTTTTAACCCATGGATAAGGATGCATTTGTGTTGTGGCTAGGGAAATGAGATCAAAACAATGAGTTACTGTATTGCTTTGCCTTCATCTAATGAAACATGATGAATGCATGAAATGTATGGTACTGTTTTGAAGGCCCATTGTTGACACTCATCAAACAACGAGTGTCAACACTAGATATTATTTAGCCTATTAGTTAAGTCCTTGGATTTTATCCAATTTAGTTTTGCTTCTATAATTTACTCCTAAACAATGAAGCTATTAAAATGTTACTACTTTTTACTTGTTTCGTTTCCTTTGCTTTCTGTGGTTGCAACTGTGACAGATTTATTTTGAAGCCAGCATTATCAGTTAAACGTAAGTTACTGAGCAATCCAGAGTGGAAGAAAAGTGCAGAAGAGAGAAGCGAATGTATTGAAAAGTGTATTGGTAAAAGCTGAAGAGTTATTTTAAGGAACTTAAATGGAGACAGAACCAATTGCTGGACCCTCCAAAGTGTAGCGGCTCATCAGCTGTACATTTTGTGAGCAGCCTTACGTCGGTATTATGTCATAACGATAAGAGAGAATTAACTGGTGCTGTCATTATTTTGAAGTAAGTAATATTACATGAACCATAGCATTAGATGAAAGATTCGGGAGGAAATTGAATTCCACAGACAATTGAAAGAAGAAGAAACAATCTCAGATACTGATATTTGGTCAACCAGGTAACTGAAATATCGGTATCGGAGATGATTTCTTCTTCCTTAAATTGGCTGTTGGAATTAATTTCCTCCTGAATCATCCATCTCAACTTTGACATGTGAAAAAGTTTTTTTATCAATTTAAACCTGAAAAGTATACTTATATGCCCTATTTATTAAACTATAGAGATGTGACTGGATATGAAAGCAATTGATGTCGTTTCTGGCTCTGATGTTTCGCTGCTGTTGAAAGATTTCTGGAAATGCTTGGTGAACATCAGTTAGTGGAAACAGACAAGCTGTAAATGGATGGCAAGACTCACGAGAGTGATGGAAACCATCATTCTTTAGATAAGGAGTTGCAGGAGGCAGCTGGAAATAGCACAAGTCCTGATCCAACGCCATCAGAGGGAAGTGAATATGAGCCCAGCCCGAAAGCTGCGAAGTATCAGCAAGTCCCCCTCAATGTGAAAATTAAGGCGGAAAATCTTGCAAGAAAACACCCAATTGGAGTCTTTTTACCCAGCTGCATCAAGGTTCAGTTTATTTGAAATGTAAAGTGATCCTTCCTATGAGGCAAAAAGGCATAGAGCGGGGTGGCACAAGGCGCGATAAACTGCAGATGATAAATGAATGGGTACACGATCGCTTCATTGAATCCAGGAAAAGGAATGAATCAGTGACTACCAGGACCTTGCAGGAGAGGGCCCTGTCGGCGGCAGTTCAGCATACATTGCCAGAATTTGAATTCTCAGCAAGTGCAGCATGGGTCAAATCTTTTAAAAAGAGGTTCGGCATAGTGTTGCATAAAATTACAAAGTATACCCCCTCGAACGAGCAGGCTTCATTGGAAGACATAGTGAGATCAGCAGAATTATTCCAAAAACATGCAAAAAAATTAATTTCACAGTATGACAGTGACTTTGTGATCAATACCGATCAGATAGGTTGTGCTTACCGGGTGGATATGAGGAGATCACTTGCACGAAAGGGGGAGAAAATAGTGCAAGTTGCAGTCGGGAGCATGAGAAAATTGACACATGCATACACAGCACAATATGCAATTACTGCATCTGGAAAGCTTCTTCCATGTTTTTGTGTATGCAGGAGCCTGGGGTGAAATGTAAATGAGTGAATGAAAAAGTAAAAAATCTGAAAATTTAATATGCCAATGTGGTTGTTACATGTTCAAAATCTGGAAAATTAAGCAGTGAATTGTATTTCCAGTTTCTTGAAAATGTGTTGCAACCCTATATGAATAAAAATGTTTCTGCTGATCGTTGATTTGTGTGGGGGTCAAACAAATAGTGCCATTTATGACGAGATATTTCAAGATGATAATGGTGATCCAGCATGCACTTTGAAAATCATATCACCAAGAAGCACATCTTTATGCCAACCCTGCGATGTTTATTTTTACACACAGGTAAAGCAGTTCATCACACGACTACAGAATAGCAAATTCTTACTTCAAGAAAAAAGAGAATTTCTTCTAATGAGGATAATATTAAAATAAATGCAATGGTGCATAACCAATTGTATTCACCAGCCTTCCACCACATGATAGAGTATGCATGGTGTGCATCAAAATCAGTTTCTAATCAGAATGTGTTTAAGAATGTACGCGAAGTTTGTTTTCCACAAGATCTAAAACAATTGCAAATGTATGGGCTCAAGCTTTATAAGATATGCATGGTGCAGAGACATACTATTTTTTAAGTGTTTTTATGATGCATATCATCCAATATTGTGCCATGCATTCATATCAGTACATAGAAATTCAAATTAATGTACCTCATATACACAAGCATAATCTTCAACTAAAAGATGTTCTAAAGAAAATGAAATATTGACCTTTATAAAGTATAATTGTAAGAGTAAGATTTATTATAGGAGGGAGAGGATTCAGGAAGTTTGCATAAAAAAGTATGGAAATGATTTTGTATGATAGTCAGGAAATCGTTTCTGGTTTTCGGCAATCCTATCCGTCATGTAGCATGAACTATGTCTTACCCTACAGTACAATAAAATGCCCCCCTTTTCCATTCCATTCCTATCCTTGCACCTTTCCTCCCTGTCTGAAGCACCATTCTTTGCAGGTACAAACTTGAAAACCACGTCAAAAATCCTAGGATTGGTTTGATGCAGCCCTCCACTCAATTCTTCTATCGGCCAACCTCTTCATATTAAGTACCAGTAGGCACATAAAAGAGAGGGATTATTAGAATGTCTATGTCAATTTACATGTCAATAAAATAAACATAAAAATAATAAAAGTCGGCGTTAGAGAAAGCGATTGGGAAAATATTTTTCTGCATAATTAAAATCGCAGAAAACTGCATAAACTTTACAATGCATTTTTGAATTATAGGTATATTTGTAAATCTAGAATCTAGTAAATGTTAGAAAACAAAGTGTTCACACGTAAGGGTAGGAAATTGATGATGATAAAGTTTTAGATACAATAACCGATAGAAAAACATCATACCACAACGAGGATAGAACACTATCTCTCGTTGTCAGCCACTCAGCCATTGTCGGCTTAGCCGAGGCCGGCGAATTCAGCAACCCGCATTGCATTTTCACGTTTCTATTTTTTTTTCTCACGAACCTGGGCCTATGGGGAAAAAGCCGAGACACGTGTACCTTTATTTTTCTTCTAGTTTCACTGAAAAAAAAAAAAAAAAAATTCAGCTCATTTCGTGACTCCTATTACACGACCTCTCTTTGTAAGTTCAAAATTCCAATGTTTCATTCAAATTGCAAAAGATAGGTGCCTTCTCAAAGGAAGAAACTATCCCACAAAATGTTATTGGATTTTTTGGATAAAAGCTGCCAAGCTATTTTATGATGCTCAGTTGTTCATAACCATTAAAAATCTAAACAGCACCCTAGAGTCTTTTATATAGCTTCTGATGTATGATTTCCTAACATGTGCAATCATCAATGAAGCTATTAAGCCTCAGCAGAAGACTGGAAACTGTAAGAGCAGAGCTTTATTAGCAAGCATCAAAGCATCACAATAAAGTTAAGATCTGTACACAATCATAAGGTGGTAACTGATGAGTAGATGACGTGATCCCTTTTTACTTTCAGACAATAGACAGATCCTTCAATTCTAGACAGGAAGAAGTCCTTAACTGCTATTACAAATGGAAAGATTTCCTTCACCTTTCCTAAGAAGATGTTAAGAGAAATAAAAACTACTGGATAGAGTATTGGAATGCATTAAATAAGAAAAAACAATGACTGGATTAAAAATGATGCCAATAAAAAATTTACTTGATAGCATAAATTCATTTTGAGGTTCATTTTGGAAATTCATGAAAACATATCCCATGCTGGTATTATTAGTCAGTCATTTCAATTCTCCACTAACAAGTACTTCCTAGCACTATCTTAAAATCACTTCAAGGGCTCAGACAAAATAAAATGACAAAGAAATTCAGCCTAATGATTCAATTCTTAAGACCAGTGTTCACACTTCCCCTTAATTGGGCGCTACACCAAAACTTGATGCTCACCTTCTCCTTGGACATCAATCCTTCGCACATGAATCAAGAAAGTTGTCCCAGGGCTCCTTGTGTTCCCGCCAATCGCTCCAGCAGTGCTGTTCCCCGTAGATTCCCGACGGACCTGAACATTTGGTATGGTAACACGCCATGCACTCAAATCCCTGGGCTCAAGTGACCTTCCACCAGACTCTTCCACCTCAATGAAGTCACCATCACAGTCAAGGTCATCTCCTTCATCACCCTGTTAACAAAAACATACAACCAATACCATGAGCAAAGCTACATGACTTTCCAGGTAGCCTACCACATTGTCCCAATATGGTAATAAGGGCTTCATTGGCCAATGAATTGCCAATATTGGCTACCCCCTGAAACCCTAATATTGAATACCCCATGAAATCCCATACTCGCAACTGCTTGAAACTCAGTGTGGTTCTTTCCTCGTTTCCCGATGACTTCTGCAATACTTATAAGTATAATGACTGCAGGTTGACCCTTTTTAACTCCCCGATAATTATTTGAGCAGCAATTTGAGGCTTTTGGCATTTTTGGAGCAGCTACGGTGCTTTTTGATCCAATGGTTAGGTGGTAAATTAAGTACGGATATGAATTACTGCAAAAACTTTGCCCTTCCTTCGGGATTTGTGCTCAGACTCTCTGGATGGAAATACTTCCGCCACCACACCAACCCGATCTCTAGAAAATTGTTGATAATATGTTTCATGGCGATTATTTACACCAACCTAGGTAAGATGATACTTCACTATAGCGAGGGCTTTCTTGGGCACCGCGAGGTCTTGTTTTAAAGAGGTTGCACTGTATTTATAAAAAAAATTCATGTTCAACCCGAAGCAGGGTTTATAGGAACCTGGAAATCCTGGAAAAGTCAGGGAAAATGAAAACGGCCATGGAAATCCTGGAAAAGTCAGGGAATTTAATGTGTGGTCAGGGAAAAAGCGAAAAACGTTCAAATTTTGGAATTTATCACCTGAGAATTATAAGAAATCAAAAACTGCGCATAGGAGTGGAGGGTGGGGTTAAGGAGGGGACGACTGGCCTCAGGCTGGCTTCGCTGTGGAGGCAGTCCAGGGGCCCTATTCTGGTTCTTTCTGGCTACAGCCTGCACAATTTGGGGAAAAGATTGGCGAAAGGTGTGCGCATCTGATTTTCATTGGCTAGCGATTTTGCCAGGAATGCTTCGATTTGTCCCTCTGGTGACGAAAAAGTTATTCTCAGTCAAAATTGGTCACAGCCAAATTTGTAGAAGGATGTGAGGAAGAAAAAAATCAAGATTGATTCAAAGAGCTACTTTAACATTAAATCAGGTTTGAAGGAAAAGTCAGGTTAGCCTTCTTTGCATATATTTTTCTGCAATTAAAACCCCTTTCTGAAGGCGTATCAATGTAAGTAATGAAAATTTTTATTTTGTTGACTTAAAGTTGTTGATCTCTTATTACTGGAAGTTCATATGATTAATATGAAAATAAAACTACAATTTTTCATAAGTTTAGACTTCTCTGCTTCCTCACTACCACTTTTATCTCTATAAATGACCGAAATCTTGGAGTTTTCAGGTGCTCAAAAGTCAGGGCAAATCACTAATAATGGTCTGGAAATCCTGGAAAAGTCAGGGAAAATGAAAATGAAAACCCCTATAAACCCTGCGAAGGTTGGTTTTTGATAGGTGAGGGCAGAGCTCACCCCATACTATGCCATTAGTGTGAGAAATTCACACATTCATGGTAGGGGGGCCAGTTTCTTTCCTTACATAAAACTGAACCAGTACATAGAACAAAAAAACTAACTAAATACCTAGCCCTGACTTGAAAAACATGAAAAACTATGAAGAATTCACTGTTTCTACATATCATTTATAAGAAATCGTTTCAGGCATGACTTTATGAAAGTTTGTGATATTCATTATGAAATAAAAATAGACCTAGAAAATGGCACTGTTGCCGAAACCCGGGTCGGCTATTAGAAATTAAGTGTCAAGTAATACCATTTTATTTCATTATGAACATATCATTTAACTAGGAAATTGGCAAAGGAGTTCCCAGTACTCACAAAATCTCCTTCCCCCAAGTCCCCAGCATCGACAACATCTCCTGAGCCAATATCACCCGGGTCCATGTAAAACACTGTCTGGCCTTCAATTGGAGAGGACCTCAGGGCCCCTCGAATCTTTTGTATCTTGCTGCTCAGCTTGGACACACCCCACCCCTCACTATGTTTCTTGGATGACCTGAAACAATCAATCCCACACATTAAATTCAAAGTGCCACTGGCCACTATGCTATTAGAAACTCTCAACCAACTACACAGGAAATATTTACAGTGGTAGCTCGGTATAACGAGTGCTCTCAATGGCTGGGAAATCACTCGCAATAGCAAGTGCTCATTATATCCAAAGGTGATGTATTAAGCCTCTCAATTCTCACAGTTATTCTTACTTTCCGTTTTTCTTTCGTTGCAATGATATTAGAAACAAGTACAAGGGCCATTTTTGTGTACAATTGCATATTTATCGTTAATTTTGCGAATCAAATCTTCCAAATCAATAATTTATGCTTTGCTGAAGTATTCGAGTGTTAACCAGTACGTCCAATGGTTAGGAAAGTTGCCATAATGATTTGCAGAAATACAGCATTTTTCGGCGGTTGAAAATAATTCTTGCATAATTACCTCTTCCTAGCTGTTCCTAAAATTCACATTCAGTTATCTCTCGAAAATTTATTGCAGCAAGTACTTATTTACCAAGCAAATGCCTCCGTCGGTTGCGATGCACATCGTATGTCATACTAGTGCTGCCATCTGGAGGATCTAAGGCGAACTGAGGTCACTACCGTGAAATACTATTGCCAAGAATTATCGACGTGCCTACTCAAAATTGTATGTATCCGTGAAGTCAGGAATCATAAAATATAATAAAAACTTGTTGAACGGGATATATTTAATTATTTGCATAACATTGGTCCTGGCAATATTTATGAAAACATTGAAAAATATGTACAAATTAACTGATGTACCAGAAAACATAAGTATTCCCATTACTTCTGCTAACACGAAAAATAATAGAAACCAGGATGAATCGTAAAATTTTAAATATATAAATAATTCTTTGGAAATGGAAAATTTTGGCGACTTCATCGCGATGATAAAAGGCATAACAAAACTAGCATTGGACCTTAAGTACCACTTATACACATACTTCACATTAACAGCACAGTACTTTCAATTTCTATTCCTGGCTGAAAAATCATTCTTGCATTGTCTACTGGCAGTTGCCAAAAGCACATATCCTTCCACTTCACTACATTTGCTAAAGTCATCAGCGGAAGCATCACTGGCCCGGTAAACGGTGCTAATTTTTCTAAGCGCCTGCTGTGCTTTAGCTCTAGTTGGCATAGGCACTTTTTCTTCTCCCGAAAGAGAACAAATTTCATTGTCCCCTTCGTTTCTCACCGAGTTAATCAACTAACTCCTCATCCGTGAACTACTCCCGCACTGGCGGACAAAGACAGGCGGGCTGAACTCCGCCCCTTACCCACACCACTGCTCTCCACTGTCGTGTGACTGACTAGATGCTTTTCAGCTTGTCCATCTTCCGCCCATTCTGCTCCTATGTGAACTTGGCTTAACAAAAGAACTAAAAAGTGCGAGCGCACTCGCAAGGTACACCAGGGCCGGCCGTACATAATCAGTGCGTGGACTTGATTGGACTTTAAATAATGTAGAGATGGAACAAATATTGTATTCTAAGTTGTAATTTGACAAAAAATGCAACTAACCATAAATGCCATGCGTTAATTCATACTTTGCAGTGCATCACCCTCAAGAAATGTTGCTCGTAATACTGAGTGTATACCATGACAGGAGCTTCTTGGCCTCCCTATATCCGTTTTCTTTTACATGTTAATCATGGGCCTTTTGATGGTACATTGCCTATCACTCATTAATGTGAGATTCTCGCTATATGCCGTACTCACTATAACAGGCTTCTACTGTACTAACTACGTTACGTACGTTTCTACAACACGTCACCGTAGGGTAAACTGATAATGACGCAGCGTAGTCGAATCAGCGTATGATGATTTTTCAAAGACTAGTTTTCATGCTCAATGCAAAAATTGCTTTCAACAACTTGAGAAAAAGACAGAAATAAATTGGCAGACCTGATGTACACTAATACATAATTAGTGGATTCAAAATTTTCAGTTTTCTTACATAAAACTGAGCTTGTAGAACAAAAAGAGAAACTAAACAAGTAGCCCCCACTTGAAAAAACATGACAATCTATTTAAAAATTCACAGTTTTTTACAAATCATGTAATGTGGTAACTTGGACACAGACTGTTTTTCCAAAAGTAAGCCGTAACACTAGATCAAACAAGTTCACTGTTTGGAGAAAAATCGAATAAATTAAGACTTGACTCCTCATGATGCAAGACAAGAAGAAATGTACCAATACTGATATCATGAGGTAAAGTAATTCTGGCAGAGAAACCTTCTGACATGAACTGCTAAAATATAGAACTATCAGGTAAGAGGACATAATTCAGTTTCAAATTTTCATTGACTACCATTATGTCACATTTCCTACAAAAAATTCCTCCAATTCCAAGAGCAAACTATAACCCATGATAAAATTTGCCTAATACAATGATTTACTTTTTACATGCAGATTAAAGACAATATTTCTTGCTCCCTCCCAACAATATAACAGAGGAGAGGAAACTTCCCCTGAGTTACTTGGGATTTTCACCACTTGGTGGAATTATGTAATTCTGGGTAGAAGTGAATTTGTATGTACAACCAATGACGATGAACTTGTCATCACCCAAGGTGGAAGAATGGGAAGCATAAACTGTTAAGCACTGGACCCTATGAACTGAGTCAATTCAATGAAATGCAAGAGCATATATGTACCTATAATATTGTTTTCAAATTCAAAATTCACAACAATATAAATTTTAGCAATTACCACACTACCATGAAGGAAGAACCACAAATGAATAGCGAAAACCTCTAACCATAATAAAATAACTGCCGAGTGTCAGGTCAATATATGATCAGGATGTTATGGAAGTGTGCAGGTGAATTTTGCCTTTAATTATAAGTGACACTTGCATCTACATATATCATTGGGAAACTCACTAACTAATTTCTTATAGGCCAAAAATAGGGATAAATTCAAGTGCACTATCCATTCAACACCAATGAGGCATAGTTGTGGGCCCACTGAGATATTTTAAGACCAGGCCAGTTAGTTTCATTCATCGAATTAACTTAACAATCGAGAGACACAAGGAAATGAAAGACAGTCATTACAGGGTGACCTTTCTGGACGAGGCAGAAGTTCCTTGCTAAAAGGAAATGATTTACCAAGGGCTATGCATCAAGTATGAAGCATGCAACACAATTTTGAAATGATAGGCTGTTAAAAAGATTCCAGTGAAACTAAATGGAAAATACACTTCATCAAAGAGTTACTATACTGTGAGTCGAGCAGGATGTTAATAATATTTTAACAGAAACATAAAATGAATAGATTGGTTTACCTTACTTTGGCTGGAGACCCATGCATTGATGGAGAGCTAGCATTGATGATGTTGACATGTTAGCATGAGAACAGGAAGATGTTAGTGAGAGACAAAACATTCACATTGATTGATAATATCCTTTTATTTAATATGCTGGCTCAGAGTCAACTATAACAATATCGATGAGACAATTTGACATTAGAAATTTTTTAATTATCACTCAAGAAACAACACATCTTTTAAGTTGAAATAAAATGTTTCAAAATGCATACTTTACCAAAAATGGGAGGAAGCATTTTTTAATCCATTGGCTTACCATTTTTTTCAATGCTTACCCCCATAAATACCTATTTATTTTTACAAAGTCATCTATTGATAAATATTTTATCAGTAATTATTGATAATTTTAAACAATGTTATATTTCATTATTATCATATTGCTTGAAAAAAAAATTAAGTTACAAGACTGGCAAATCATTGTCTTTGCAAGCCAAAGGATTAAAGATGATGGAAGAGAGGTAACTTATTGATCAATTCAGCCCTTGGCAATTGTATGCTATTAGTACGTTAATAGAACATGCCAAATACTTGGGCATTATGGCATATACTTTTACAGTTATTAGATGTATAAATTAGTAATTAGATGATATATCACTGGCTATTTTGCACAAAATGCAGATTTATTACGCTATCAACCAAAGCCTGCAATCAGATTATCTTTTTTCAAGCAGTTAGTCCATGCAGAAAAAATATTCAGTGATCTGGCACAAAATTATGTATGAAAATAACAATTGCAATATGAGACTGTATTCCACTCAGATTAGGAGATTTCAATCACATGCTTCAACAATAGAGAATTTTAGTGACCATTTCATTTTCCTATTCTCACAAGAGCCGCAGTAGTAGTTTGTAGTTTTTAACCACAGTTTTAACCAATGATTAACTGGCACTGCATTTCTACTTCCATGTCATTAACTGAGTTGACTCATTTCCAGTTAAAATTGAACTAATTATGTGAAATATGACAACAAATTCAACTAAGCCACTGTAAAAACAATATGAGTGTATTTTGATTATTTAGTCACACAATGTCATTTTTACTGACCAACCCAGACTTACTATTTAACATACTAACACCTCAATTCTTGTCCTATAATGGAGATTATTACACGTGAATGGTGATAATTTCCAAGATAAAATCTGCAAATGAAATCCATGAGTGGTACATGTATTTAATGGTCAGTTATCCTGGTATGCATGAGCCCAGACCATGTAATCAGCAGTACAGATATGTTCACATGGAAAAGAACCTGTTCAGTAATTGTTTCAGCATCTCCACGTAGTGAGACCGCAGCACTAATGGGCCTCACTCAAGTAAGTTGTTAAGGAGCAAATCAATCCTGTGTCATTGACCAACTTACTGCATTCACACAGACAAGCAAACTGAAAATTAGGGATAGGTCAAATAACAAATTTCTCGAATTCGAATATTAAATCATGACTTGAATATCTCAAATTTCAAATACCTAGAATACTAGAATTGCAAATGATATGCTAAATGTTATTCTGTAAATTAATTTGTTGAAGTAAAAAGCTACAAGTTGATTAAACTAAAAAAATAAATATGATTTTATAATGTCAAATATATAATGAAATATTTTTCCTCCAATTATGGATTGTTGAATACATCAACTTTTATTAGCCGTAATAAGTGACCAGAAATTGTTAATACACCATGTTCTGTCCAGTTTTGAATTAATATTGTATAATTCATCAACATGCCATACATAGCGTAATTAGCAAAATAATCGAGATCATGAATATCGAATTCTTTGACCATAATTATTCGAAGCCTTGAATATCGAATACTTTCTAGTATTCAAGTATTTGTGGGTTGCATTCACACATCTCTACCCAAAATGCATTCATTGCACCTATCTAACTAGGTGGTAAAACTCATGGATAGATATGGAGTGGTTGTATTTTTAGTTTGCTCAATTAGAGTTGTTGTTTATTATTACTCCGGGCTATAGTTGTTCAACTTCAATTTTCTTTTACGAAAGATACTTGAGCATAAGGCTTTTGAGTAAATTCTTCCTTTTCGCACCATTTCAAATCTTGAATGAGTAACAGAGCTGTTCATTAGAGGAGTTAAAACTCTAAACATTTTTCCAGAGAGATTCTACATATTGCAAAACCTAATTCCATCAGCATTGGATAAGGTTGTTTTCCAATTACAGCAGTGTCCACCTAAACCAGGATCATCATCTCACTTAGCACGATAGTATCAGTTGAAAAATCCAATGGTTTTCCCATTCAGAGCATAGAAATAAAAGTTTTGAAGGAGGAGTGAAGAAAATTTAACTTCGCTATTCCCACACATGAATTCATTTTTTCTGAAAATGGTTTCAATACCATGCAACTTCTTCAGTAGAAGATGTTTGGAAATTATATTGCAAAAAAACATTGATAAAATAAAGTTTTATGTATAAATAGCAAAGTTGAAATTTCTTCAAATCCCCCAAGGATGATTCACCACAAAGCTACCATTTCATACAGAAGTCGTGAGGCTGGTTAACACAATCCAAAATGATTGTTGCTAAAAAATTTCGAGATGCAAAGAAATGTACATATAGTTCATTAGCAACTCATTATTACATATAGCAAATTGTTGCCAGTGATTCCAGCTACGTGATGGATTTATTCTGACATAACAGGTAGGTAAATGAGATTCATTTAACCCTTTTAGTGCCAGTGGGCCGATATATCAGCCCTCTATGGTTGTGCGAAAACTGCCAAGGACCGATTATCGGCCAACTAACATCACATCATAACACATTTGTAATGTTTACATTTTCTTCAAATCAGTGACAGCATGAATGATTTTTCCATCCTCATAAAAAGTGAAATATATCATCAAAACTGAGAAAAATAAAAATTCATGTATTAAAATTAAGTGCTTCAAATATATCTTAAATTAACAATCTCATGATTTTCATGGTAATATGATTGGTAGTTTTCGCACAGTCTACTTAAAGGGGCTGGCATTAAAAGGGTTAATTAAAAATTGTGATAAAAATCAAACCATTTACAAAAAATATAATTATTAAATATATATTTTATTAGGCTGCAAAGTGAGCATAAAAAATGAATTTAAATGTAAGAATTATGATTGGAATTTTACATGCATACCTATTTCCACTTTTGTTGAACTGAGCAGATTCTCTCGGTCCACAGAGAAAAATGTAATACTGAAAATAAGAAATGGCAAGAATTTAGGGAAACTCAAAATCCCTACAGTACAATTAAATGCTGTTACTATTACTATCAATTATTAATCTTACAAACACTACAGTCATACTCTACATTCAAGTTTCACTCAAACATAAAGGGAATGACATCTGTGTACTAAATAACTCACGATTGTCAGAGTACAAGAAATTTTACACATTAGGAGGGGTGTATTTTCATTTTTTTGGATTCACATTATATGTAAAACATTACCCTTCCATTGCTTTAGAATTCATAATACGTATTATAAAAAATATCAACAGCACATTAAACATCCAGATGCAATTACCATCAAAGAGCTTTATAAAATAAAATAAATAAACACATCCTCACCCACTGAGCAAAATAAGGACAAGTCCTATTTCTAAGAGCTGACATTTAATGATAAACCTGATCATTAGTTTGCTATTTATGAGATCATAGTGTAAAATAAATTGCATCGTAATATCCTTCAATCATTGATAAAGGATTGTCTAAAGGTTCTTTTGAGAGAATAGAGGAGTTTTTGGGGTCATAAGTTTGACTGAATGAGAATAAGTCATCCTTTGAGCACCACCGATTTTTTGGAGCGCACTCCTGTAAGTGCCTTGGATATTTTGCGAGTATTGCATACCTTTTTTTAAAATTCATTTGCTATTAATTTACTACTATTTTTTCTTAATTTTTTTCTGCTGTAGAAAGTAAAGAATCCCTTCTTAATGCATTGCAATAACAATCTGCTGTTATATTTAATGTTAATTTAAGAGTCATTTTGACAGGACTCATCATAGATGATGATATATAGATGTTGGCACTTCTGGCACAAACAGCAAACAATGTTATATCATCGCATGGTACTCAAAGGGTTAACACACATTAACAGGGCATAGAAGGTGATGCTACAAAGCTCCATCTTTGCTTCTCTTTGAGGTGTAAATGCACTTCCTTCCCAACCACCAAAAGCATACTTTTAGGGAGAACAATGCCACCTTCATTCATTGTCCTAAATTTACAGCTCAAGGCATCGATAAAAGGCAGAGATAAAACAAACAAGACTTACTTCTTCACTTTGATGGAACAGTGGACACAGATTGTTTTCTAATAAGCTGTATGCATGCTCATATGCTTGAAATAATGGGGTCGTAGTCCTTAACTTGACTATATCTTCAGCTGGACCAGCTAAAACTATATAAATGAAAGACATTGGCAAAGAAATTAATATATGTTTAAGAAAAATGTCACAAAGGTAAAAAAAAACTTCACCAAACCTACATTAGAGTCAATAACAAAGATACTAAATTTTGCAACAAAAATATTCTGAGGCCCATGTTATTCACTATGACTGATTTTGGAATTTACTCAAAACTCCATACATAGGGATACCGAAAAATGGTAAATAAAAATCATCAAAAGCGGTGTTTAAAAATGACAAATGCTGTGAATAAAATCATTTTAAAAAGGTGAAAGCTGTGTTTAATCTTGGGAAAAAGGAGTCTTGAAGGAAGGGTTTTTTAAAAATATTATTAATAAAGACTTCATACCAATGTGAACAAACAGTTAATAGTACATACATTTGAGATCCATTAGAGAAGTTATGGCTACCCTACGCAACATAAAAAACACAGTAGGCAAAATTAAGTTAAAGGCAAATTAATGAGATAATGGTTTTTACAATAACAGAGTGGAGTAGTGGATAGCAGGTAATGAAGTTCGATTCTTAGGCTGTTTAAAATTTTTCTTTCAGCCATTGAATAAAAAACTAACTCATTTCCAACCTTTGTGTGTGGATACTGACTTTTTTGTACTTCTATCGCTTCAACTAGATTTACAAATGCGTCACTCAAAAATACACTGTAAAGTTAACGTAATGATTCCACGATTTAATTCTTTATTATAAATTTTTTCCAATCATTTCCTTTCGCCAAATTTAATTATTTTTTTTTACTTTTAATTTGGCATGAAATTTCTGATAATCTACTTTTTTTAACTGCCTACTAGCATTACCCTAGGAATACAGCACCGCTGTATTCTTAGGTAGTGTTAAGGATAGAACTCGCGACTGGCAGTACACTAGCCCTCATTTTTAACAACTAAACTCTCATAGGTTCACGGGAATGTAGGCGACCCGCATGGCATTCGGCTTAATTTTTTTCTCGCACATCCAGGCCTATGGAGAAAAAGGTCAAGACGAGTATTTTTTATTTTGTTTTCCTCGTTTGTGGCACGGAAAAAAGCTTCTTCTCATTTCGTGACCCGAGTTACTTAACCTCTCCTTGTTGGTATTTACCATACGTACATTTCATTCGCGGGCGCATCGATCACAAGGCCGCGAGATGTTAAAATCTCCGATCCGGATCTGAATTTTTACTGTCCCTGGATATGATTTCAGTAGCGAATGAAATGAAAGACCCGTGGATCTTTGGATCCGACCCGACCATCCTTAATTTATGAGTTGTACATTTGTAAATCTAATTTAAACAACAAAGTATAATAAAGTGAGTATTCAGATGTAATGGTTTGAAATTGAATATGATAACATTTTCGATGCAGTGACCGAAAGAAAAAATTAAACTGTGATTGGGATCGAACTTCGCACAGTAGGTACACTAGCTCTCGTTGTACGCCTGATCCCGGCGAATGTAGGCTACCCGCATGACATCCTACGTTTTTTTCCCGCGATACCGGGGTAATGGGGGCAAAAAGTCATATTTCTTTATTTTGCTTCTAGTTGCACGGGAACGTTTTCATCTAATTACGTGACCTTAGTGACACATCCTCTTCTTGTCAATTTCTACCGCACCTACATTCCATTCACGGGGCACTTTGATCGCTAAGCCGCGAAAATTTAAAATCTACAATCCGGATGCGATTTTACTCCGTGTCTTTGGATCCGAATCCGGAACCGAGAAAAATGAAACATCCGATCCGGCCATCACTAAAGAAAATATTTCAAGCTACAAAAATTCGGCATTTGCAAAATATCTCAAGTTTCGTTAAAAAAATCGCGTTTCAAAGAAGACATGGTTAATTTTGTGATTAAACCCTAAAGTCGCTTATTTCATGAATCCTGTCGCAAAAAACGTTTCGTGAAAATGTCATGTCCTTATCCATACACTATGAATTTCAGTAGAAGCCCAATATAATGAGTAAGGCTATTGCAAGAGTCACCAGAGCATGTGATTTCTTCTTCATTGTTGGTCAACGCTAAAAGCCTACAGAGTTTCATTGGTTATAACCAGAGGTCATTAATTCCATACAGCCATAACAAGTAGATTTGGCTGAGATTGTCATCCTGGTTGCATAACTCACATCCTAAAAACCTTGATGAAAACGAAGTCACAACCTATGTGGCAAGTTATCACAATAAAAGGTAATAAAATTTGCTTAGTTATGCTAATACTTTTTGTAACCCTGCTCATCTGCTCTATTGTAATGCTGCAAGAGATTAAAGTTTGTCTATTTTGCCATGATAACCATCATTCATATCATTAATGTCTAAAACAATTAGGCAGAGCATAAAATGATACAATATAATTAATTAAAAAGTGAATTGACTCAAGATGTTGATCATTACATCATGAAATAACCACAAGTGAGACCACCAAGCTAGACCAGATTTTCCCTCCATTTGGCCATTTGTGATCACATTTGGATGGACCATAACCTTGAGATGCTAGTGGATCTGAATTCTATTTTGCTCAAATTCTCCCTTTTTCAGTTATGAAGTGTAAAATACATCTCTTCGCTTGCCACCTATTATTTGTTTAGAACAAAAAATAATATGGAAACCATTAATTCAAAACCACTCTTTCACAAAGGACAAAATGCAATAGAAAAAACTAAACATTATTATTACTGTAAACCAGAAGTTTTAGACTAACTCAAATTTCAACTCATAATTTTAATTGCCAGGGCATACCCCATATTTAAGATGTGTATTTTGAGGGGATAAAGTCATAGATGCCAGCAAGTACAGTAGGTGTATTTCTGCGATAAAAATTACGAGCTAATCATAAATTTAAATGTGAAAACTTCATGCAATATTCATGCCCTGATTTCATTAAAAGGAACATCAACTCTTAATTCATGGCAACCCAGAATATATACTTCACTATTACCTTGTAGCCACAGTGGCATTTGAATAAAATTTCTGTATTTTCTGGCTTATAAGATGTGGTTTTTTCTTCACTGAAGAAATCCATGGAAAATTGACAAAAAATCTGCATCTTTATATAGCACCAACATGTGTCCTATCACTCACTCAGTGATTCAACCCGAAGGTTGGTTTTGATAGGTGAGGATAGAGCTCACCCCCTACTAAGCCAATGTCGTGTGAAATTCACACATTCAGGGTAGGGGGGGCAGTTCCTTTCCCTGGGCCACCTGCTATTTCCTATGAAGTTCTGACACGCAGAAAATTGAATCGTGAGGAGTTTAGATGGGGGTATCCAGAAAGGCTCTTGCCTGGGATTTGAACTCGGGACCCTCCGGTCAGTAGCTCAGTGCTCTACCCATTATGCCACAACGACCCCATGTGTCATATTTGACCTATTTACTATGGTGCGTCTTATATGCCAGTGAGTCCCATAAGCAAGAAAACATGCTACATACAACTGCATCACAAATTGTATTTACCTTCTTTCATTTCTTCAATGACACTCTGGGAGAAATTGATACGATCTGGTGAATCACTTCGAAAATAAACACTGTACAGGTCCCATGCTTCTTGGTATAAGTTAAATATTTCTTGCCTGTCAAGTTCTGGATTCAATATTTTTCTGTTGAATTCCTCTACAAAAGGAAAACAACATATGCATTATGAAAAAACCAGATTTCTCATAAATTCATTTAACAGCCATTTAATTCAATCATAAACATTCAATAGATACATTCTAGCCTTGACACATGAAGGTGCACTAAATGTACAATTTAAGAATTCAATTTTCCCCTACAATAATTAATATAAAATGGATGCATCTATTTTAGGAACCAAGAATAATGTTCACATAACCTTTAACAACAGCACATAAAGTTCAACATACAAAACCATTGCAAAGCATTGATCTAGATAAAAAAATAAACAAAATGAAATTCAAGAGACTTCACATTGATTTCATCCTGAATATGTACAAAGCAAAAGCCTCAACTGAAGCTCTCCCCAATACTGTTGGCTTGGTGCTTGTTACTTGAGACACTATCCATACCAACAAGGATTTCACTAGGAAAATTAATTTGTGAACTGATTTGTTCAAGATGGGAGGTGTCTATGACCCCATGTTCTGCTACATTACAATGCTCCTCAACTTTGCATCCAATAAGGACAAAAAGGTGTATTAAATCAGTTAAATTTTGCATCATGATAACTTTCATTTTTGGTGTAGACAACAGTTCTGCTAGAATTATATTTGGTGTCTCCA
Source organism: Platycnemis pennipes (assembly GCA_933228895.1). NCBI lineage: Eukaryota > Metazoa > Arthropoda > Insecta > Odonata > Platycnemididae > Platycnemis > Platycnemis pennipes. Next base: position 18,845,220 of record OW121856.1, read on the forward strand.
GGTCAGAAAAATTATGCAAAATTTCAGACCACAGAAACCTATGAGTGCATTGGCTCTCTTTTTGGGCTCAAATCCTAGGGATTTCTTGGGACACTACAGTCTAAAATCCTTGAAATGCAATTTTCATGTATCAGAACCTTGTGGGAGATGACAGGAGTCATTTCAACCAAACTCACACCTCTTTGATCTGAAGAATGAGTACATTCATCATATCTACTGATTAACTTTTACTGCTGTGGCCTTTCCTTTAGCAAAACACTTTATGATTTCTCAAATATACTGATCAACAAATTAACTGGATAAACATTAAGGGGAACTTACCAACATCAAGACAAAACTGAAGAACATTTACAGCACCCTCTTTCTTCAAGAACTGCATAAATGGATACAGGAGAGACTGATCTTTCAGTATACATGAAAGGCTTTCAAGAAGTGCCTGGAATGAAAACAGGACAAAATTAAACTTAAAAATGAAAAAAAACAGGTGAAAATAAATTGATAAATACAGTGAACTCTCGTTAGCACGTTCTTGAAGGGACCCGAAATTCTGAACGTACTAACCAGGAAAACGTGCTAAAGAGGTTTGACCTACCAGGGAACGTTAAAGATGTAATAATGAGTTGCATAACGTTCAGGGGAATGCTACGTTCGTTTAGTCTATTCTGGTAGATAGCTGCCGTTCATTTATTGTAAAATACGTTTCACTTCCACTTATTACGCCTTCCAAGAAAATACCTATTAGGTTGACGCGTTATCCATAGTTAATTATGACGATAATAACTAAACAGCACGTTTTGTATGTAATTTTGTATGTAAGTTCAGCATCATAGTTAGCGGAGCCGCCCGGCGATTTTTCTCGTACTTTCCACGTAATTAACATGTCTCAGGATAGATGAATCCGCAGCGCGAATGCCCCACACCGCACTCTTTCGCACTTTTATTAGTTTTTTTCCTATTTTTCACAATAGAGTTTAATGTTGACGGTGGAATTTTCATTTTGGCAGCTATTTCGACACGCTTCATACGTAGATTTTCGTCCACTTCTCGGAGGAGTTTGAGCTTTTCGATTGTCAATATTTGTCGTTTCAACACACGCTTCTCCATGACTAATTCTTATAACTTGTCACACTTTAATTACTAGTCACACTGTTAATTTCTTGAAGTGTTTTCACAGTTTGGCTGCCCAGCGAACATTTATAAAACAAACGAACATCGCAATAAAATCGTCTGCTTGTGGGTGCCAAACGCTGCAAAACGCTGAATGGCCTATTCAAATGTTTGTGAATGCTGCATTTTTACTTCTTCATAAACAATTTTTTACCATAATGTATTTAACAAATTTTATTGTAAACAATAACGATCTTTTTTAATGCGAGAATCAAATCTCTTGAGTGATATTCATCGTCATGTTAACCTATAGGGCGGTTATTTTGCCGGAACGAATTTCGTTTGGTCCTCCTACGAACGTACTAAAGAGGTAACCAAAACGTGCTAACCAGGATTATTTACATGCACTGCGACCCGGACCTGAGGAAATGAACGTGCTAACGAGGAAAACGTGCTATCAAGGAACGTACTAACGAGAGTTCACTGTATACAAATATTTCTTCAGTGAGACCTGAATTATGGTTCAGATTTTTCCTTATAACAATGAACATGGCATCAGAAAATTTAGCCTTCACAGAAATATGCATAGAGGTAAAAAAGTGAACATAGATATTTACCGATTTGACAGGGGTGCGCCCAACTGGTTGGGGTGGGGATGAAAAATTGGCCAGCAGTGAGACATTTTTGGTTGGGGCATCTTTATTCGCAGACTGACTGCTTCCAGTGGCAGTGATGGCCAACAGGAGGAGGTAGTTGATGGAGTTGGGGTCAGCCAGGGCATCCAGAGCAGGCAGAAGGACCCAACCGCTTAAGAGCTCACGCACCAGAGCACACCAGTTCCTGGCACAAAATGAATCCAATCAATGCCTCGGCCAGCAGAAACATACCAAACACAATTCAATACAAGGTTTCATCATGGCAATGAAATAGGGCTACTCTTATTTCATCCCATGAGAAAATTAACAGCTGATTGAAGAATGCTAAGAGAATAAGATTATTTCCCCAACGCCAACACCTTAAGTAGGATATACATGTCACAAATTCATGCAAAAAATTAAATTCAATTTTTGATCTTATACCCGTTTTAAAACATACTGTAAGCATGAATGTACTTAAAACTCTATTACAGCTTCTTTTATACTGAGATTTCACATAGTGTTACATTTTTTTGAAAATTGCTCACTATCAAACAATGTGTTTTTCATCCAAATAAAAGTTGATGAGGACCATGTGTAATGAGTCTTATCGAGCTCACTGTACACCTCTTTTCCAACATAGTAAATTTGCATGTTGATACCAATGTATAAATAAATCATTGAAAAATACTATTTACATATTCTTAATGGAGCCATTGAGCTTGTCAAAAACTGGAGAGTACTATTTTTAATAGGGTTGGGGCAGGGATTCGAAGATTCGGTCGAATCCTATTGAATCCATGGTTCAAAGATTCGATTGATTAATATATTAAATATTTGAATACCAGCCATGTGGATTCTATGTACCAGTGGCGGAGAACTACAAAAAGTACTACACTTACTTGGATCCAAGTTACACTGATCTGGAATTACGCGTATGTTCAGTTAGGCCTGTGACATGCTTGCGTTTCACGGCGTTTCTGTTGCCAAGACAGATTCAACCACGTGACGGCCTGCGACTCGTTGCCAAGTGCGCAAGAGTTGATGCCTAACTACGGGTGTTCAGAACGCCAATTCTAGTTTAAGACATTACCTAGTTCGATAGGTGTTATTTGATCATTGTGATGGTGACAAAGTCTGATGCGATCAGGCATCAACGTCTTTTTTCGGCGTAGTTTGACCTTCCCGCGTAAGCCGACGCGTAGTTAATTATCTACTCCATAGATGACACCTGAAATCCAATACAGCAAAAAAAGAAGTTTTGGGTTATTGTACTTATTTTAGATTTAAATATCCAGTGAAAGAAAGATTGGATTTGTATTACAATTGGCTTTGTCGTATTATGTTAGCTTAACTGCCTCTCAAAAGATGGCATTTTCTATAATCGTCGCCGATTGCCGCTGTGAAAGCGGCACTGCTAATGGCTCAAAAATGGATAGGTGACTTGTGGTGTTTGGACACGCAGATTTCTACTTACGCCAATATTTTTAGGACGAATTAACCCCATAAGTTGAGAACTTAGAGTATATCTTTTCTAACAAAAGATTATTAATGATCGCGAAGGTCTCAGCAACAGATACCTCTAGTTTCTAACATTAATCTAATCTTAGCTCACACTCAGCTAAATTGCAACATTGAAAATTAAGGATATTTTGACCACTCCCAGCTAGCACAAGGGAAACGTTCTCCTGAAGAAACGTAAGAAATTCCGAGGAAAGGGTAACCCTTTCCCTCATTTCTCCATTTTTGGAGAGTACCCCCATACAACTTCCGCGTCCTTCTGAGGCAATTAGAGGACAACTCTTCGCCATCCGGAAAATAAATTATCTCCAAAAAGCAGTATGCGGAGACTGAACGATCACAGCAATCCTTTTAATAGCTACCAGATTAAATTGCTACAAATACAGTGATTTCATTGACTGCATCACAAAAGCGGAAGTCCCGGAAGCGATACCGAAAAGAGGCAATCGGCGACGATGATAGAAAATGCCATCTTTTGAGAGGCCGTTAAGCTAACATAATACGACAAAGCTGAGAGTAATAAAAATCCAATCTCTTTCACTGGACATTTAAATCTAAAATAAGTACAATAACCCAAAACTTCTTTTTTTGCTGTATTGGATAACAGGCGTCATCTATGGAGTAGATAATTAACGAAGCATCGACTTACACGGGAAGGTCAAACTACGCCGAAAAAAGACGTTGATGCCTGATCGCATCAGACTTTTTTACCATCACAATGATCAAATATCACCTATCGAACTATGACATGTCTTAAACTAGAATTGGCGTTCCGAACACCCGTAGTTTGGAATCAACTCCTGTACACTTGGCAATGAGTCACGGGCCGTCACGCAATTGAATGTCATGGAAACAGAAACGCGGAGAAACGCAAGCATGTCACCGAGTTAACTGAACATCCGCGTAACTCCAGATCTGTGTAACTCTGATCCGCGTAGGTCGAGTACTTACTGTAATTGCTCGTATTTAGCATTTAAATCTTAAATACCATGGTAGGAAATGTTTACGCAGCATATTGTAAACTAATAATTCTTGTCCACATATGTATTCTTTGAAATTCCCCAATTTGAAAATTCTAACAAATAAAGTTCTTCTGCATTCTTCCAGCAACAGTATTTTCAGAAAGAGCCTTCAGTACTGCTGGAAATTTGGTTGATAAAAAAAGAAATCAATTAGATCCTGACACAACAATGCTGCATTTTTCCATAACTTGTAATCTGTTTTCATTATTTATCAATGTTATTTAAGAAAAATTAAACTTTGATTTACTTTTGAAATTACCCATTCTTTATATTTGCCCTCGAACATGTCCTTAATTTCAGTGAGCGGGGACTATATGACCATTGTTCAATTATTATTTACTTTAAGAAATAAGATTCAGCTTTGATTGGATTTAATTAGAGAATTCCGATAAAAGAAGCATTATTTAACAATTTACAGACAAAAGGAAGATTTGAATTTGATAAAATTGAGGAGTACATATTAGGATTTGGGATTAGGATTCGATATTTGGATTCAATAAAAAAACAGGATTCGGATTCCATCAAATTTTGGATTCGCTCAATCACTAATTTTTAATTACATTAAAAGTTCATTACCTACTCCACATGAGAGCAGAAAAATTCTACTGAAAATTACTTTTGGATTGTGAAAAAAATTTCTAATTTCAATAAGATTGTAATAACCATAATCCACTGTAATAACAAAATTTGAAAAAAATACTAACCACTTTGACACAAGGAATTCAACGTGATTCACTGAATTCTACCACCATGAATACATTATTATTACTTATACATACATATATACAATAAATTGCTTATTTCACTGTTTGCTGGTAAAGTTTGTCTTAATTTGTTTAAAACAATGTGGAAAAATGCCATTAATGTTAGAAATAATAGAGACCACCTACTTGCACTCTAACTGCAGAGGAGGCACGAGGTGGGGCAATAGGTGTGAAGTCAGCTGCCGCAAGTATTCCAGCTCACATTCCCTTGAGCGTGTGGCGGGATGAAGTCGACCACTCTCTCGGAGAATTTTTAGAGCTCCCTCTTCAAGTGGACCCAAAACACCTGCTCTACTGTGACTGGCAAAACCATCACCACAGCAACAAAAATGAAAGGATGGAAGATTTGGTGCTATGAATAAAATCCTTGCGTGATGGTACAGAATAAAAAAGATAAATATCACAACAAAATATGCACTACAAACTTCTTTAATGATGCCAGGAAATATCCCAATATGATCAATGCCACACCCAATGTGAGGGGCTATTTTTCACAGGACTCCAAGCCATTTATACTCACGGGGTGTGTATTGAATCTGACAGACAGTGGAGCAACATTTCACCACAAGCAAAGGCCATATTGACCCTTTCACTTAAATGTTAAGCGATGAACTGAAGAAGCAATGGCTTGGATCCAAAAAAGTCTCCTTGAATGACCATCTTTCATTATGAGATAAAATTCCAATCCCTATTAGAAACTACTGGGTCCAGATGGACAAAAATTTAGCTTACATACAGCAACCAATCATCTTTCTGTTTGTTGTGGCTGTTCTTAATAAAAAAAACTGCACTGAAATCTTAACTGTCATTATATGACAATGAGGTCATTTACCATATTTTTTTATTGCCGAATCTGATTATTAGCAGTATTTTCCCAGTGAAGGTAGGTCTAAATGGGCATTTAAATATTCCCTTACCCCTACATATCACACCATGTCCCTCTTCACCCCCTCATACCTCCCATCTGTCTTTCCAAACTACCCATTCTTCTCCTCCCTCTTCCCTACTTACCCAACGTTCTTCCCTCAATCATATCTTTCAAAATACTATAACCACATTTCTCTGTTCTTCGATCTGCCACATAGTTCTCAAGTTATAAACAGTGAAAAATTGAGGTTTTCAACCCTTTTGTTTGAGTGGGCATGCAAAAGTCTTCTACATCATTCCTTAGTTGAATCACGACTAAGACGGCGTAGTTCCTTCGCTAAATCACAATGGGGGATACACAGCTAATTCTGCCAATGGAAGGTGGTTGTAAGAGCGGGGTGTTTCAAAAGGCAATTCATATTCTACTACATAATACTTCGCCTATGTAATTTGTTAAAAAGAATAAAACTCAGCACACTTATATTCACACCTAAATGTATATGAGAAGTACAGTAGAAGCCCGGTATAGTGAGTACGGCTTATTGCGAGAATCGCGTTATAGCGAGTGATTGTCTTTGTACTGCCAAAAGGCCTATGTTTTACATGTAAAATAAAGCGGATAGAGCGAGGCCAAAAAGTTCCTTCCACGGTATACGCTCGGTATTACGACAGATATCTCTCGAGGGTGATACACCGCCTAGCAAAAATAAACTATTGTATTTTGTATTATCTGCGAATTTAACTAAAAATACAATATGTGAGCCATATCTACAACACCTAAAGCCAATTATGTCCAAACATTAGCGATTTAACCCTTCAGTACGCTCTGCGCGCTCCCATTTTACGTTCTTCTTTTGTTGGGCCCAGTCATCAGTGGGAGGGGAGTGGGCGGACGACGAGCAAGATGAGAGTAGGAGAGGGAGTGAGGTCTAGGCATGGGCGATATTGATAATCGGGGCACGATAAGATATCGGGGCGCGATAAGATATCGGGGTAAGATTAATATCGCTATAAATATCACAATAAACATCACGATAAAATAACATGATATCGCATCCCGATAAAATATCACGATATCGCGCCCCCATAAAATATCACGATATATTATCACGATAAATATCGCGATAAAAGATGCTCTTTCAAATGTAGCGTACTCGCGCCCGATGAATTATCGTGATATTGCGCCGGTTAATCGTGTCGGAAAAAGGCAGCCGTTGAGTTGGCCCGCGCTGAAACTGGAGCAAGTACGTTTGAAAACTTACTATTCTGCTATCTGCTAATTCAAATTCTCAGCAGTTCTCTCACACTCTCTCTTTCAATTTCAGTGGTCTGATAGTTGACGTACTTGCGTGGACAGATAGGTGACGTACTTGCTCCAGCTTAAGCGAAGGCCAACCCAACGGCTGTCTTTTTCCAACACGATCAGCCGGCGCAATATCACGATAATTCATCGGGTGCGATGACGCGATATTTGAAGGAGCGCAATATCACGTTCTTTTATCGTGATGTTTTATCGGGACGCGATATCGTGATATTTTATCGGGGCACGATCAGATGATATTTATCGAGCAACGATATATCGTCAATTTTAAAAACTCAAAATCAACTGATGGACGTTCCGGTTAACATTCGAAAACTCAAAAAAGCTGATATTATAGTCATGACATATTCGCAAAGTTATCCAAAAACTTCCACAGTATACCTAATATTTTAATTCCGACTAGTTACGCTGTCTTTACAGCTTTCTTCGCAAGCTTCTTTCAGCGCAATATCACGATAATTCATCGGGCGCGAGTACGCTACATTTGAACGAGCATCTTTTATCGCGATATTTATCGTGATAATATATCGTGATATTTTATCGGGGCACGATCAGATGATATTTATCGAGCAACGATATATCGTCAATTTTAAAAACTCAAAATCAACTGATGGACGTTCCGGTTAACATTCGAAAACTCGAAAAAGCTGATATTATCGTCATGACATATTCGCAACGTTATCCAAAAACTTCCACAGTATACCTAATATTTTAATTCCGACTAGTTACGCTGTCTTTACAGCTTTCTTCGGCGATCGAAAAATAGAAGAACTGGAAGAAAAACTCCGAAACTAGGGAAATTAATGTTTTATATAATGGAAAATGTTCTGTTTCTTTCATGAAATATGTTGATATTCTACCAGATTGTGCCTGAAATGACTCTTTTGCTATTTACCTTCGTCAAATACCACGGAAGCAAAAGAAAAACTGTAAATACGAACGACTATGAGAATTCGGTGGGTTTTTTTAACAACTTCGGATATAACGAGCGCTCGATTTAGCGAGTGATTTCCGAGGGATTATGAGCACTCGTTATACCGGGATTCCACTGTACCTAGTAAATTTCGCTGTTCAGTTATTGTGGGCTATTTACAGGATGTGCCAGGACCTGTATAGGTAGACCTCCCCTCTCTAGCTTCACTTACCCCACCAAAACAGTCAAGGAGGCGAGGACGATGACGTAGACCTAAGTCAACCTCGTATGGTTAGCACCACCTTTGGCATATTTTCATTTTTAATTTACGAGTGAATGGCTCTGGTTAGAAGACATTAATTTTTCATTTCAATTTAACAATTTCATGAACAAAATAGTGACATCGGTTCCAATGCCCCCATTCTATTGCCTCAGGAAAAGTTCATTAGCAGACAAATTTCCCTTCAGTTGTTCAACTTTCGGGGCAAATACACCTAAGAATTGCTATTATTTTTTTAGAAGGCTATCCTTGCTAAATGATTGCTTCATGGGATGCACACACTATGAGTCACCATACTCAGTTACTGATCAGGGACGGAACAATGCATCCAATGACCTAGTGGACCAGAATAAGCATGTAGGTATGTAACAACAAACTGATTCAAAATTACTTTCAACTTCAGAATGACAGGCAAGTACTGCAGTATAAGAAGCCACACTATTACAGCACATGATATATTCAGTAAAACCTCGTATTTACGTTATTGGAATTTACATTTTCCTGCAATTTAAAACATTTTCATCGGGTCCCATTCAATTTCCTAATCTCCAACATATGTAGAACCCTGTAACGAATTCAAAGATCACGTACTAGCCGTGAAAACCTGAGCAGCATTGCCCGCTGAAATTACACTTTAGCAAATATTCCACAGAGAAAAAATCATTCGCCTTGACCGGGACTCGAACCCAGACCCCCTAATTTCCGGCCAGGTGCTCTACCAGTTGAGCTACCAAGGCATCCTCTTTCCCTGTGGATATTTTTAGAGCTCTAAAGGAACAAGATGTTCACGGACTGCTAGACATATCAATGCCACAAAGCAGCCGAAGTCGTGCACATGCCGCCATGTGTTTGCTGTTTTTTGATATAGTAAGTAACTGTATACAATGATCAACTGAAAGATGTGGATTGCTAGTTTCTTATACCACTTGACCGATTTATGCTTACTGAGGTAATATGCTACTATTTGATTGCCGTGATCAATGCCTCTCATGTATTTATTGTACTTAACCGGTTATGGTTTCAATTACATCATCCCTTTTCTGCTTGAGACCTTGAGCAACTGGCTGCCAAATTCAGAGGTGATTACTAAAACTTGTCTCTCCCTTCAAAGACACGGATACCGTGATGACTCCACCATTTTACTATTTCACCCTTTTTTATTCTTTGGGATACAATTTCACTGGGATTTCCTACTCTGTTTGCCCGTAATGTCCCTGTGCAATATGTTTTTTTTTCCAGGAGTTCTATAGCCATTTCAACACTGTTGTAATAATTGTCTAAATAAATAGAATGTGAAAAAACCCTCTCGGCCCTCAAGTAGTTTACGCACTACATTTCTTACATGTCCCGGCCCTCCTACTTCCTTATCTGCAGACCCAGAGTAAATCAGCATTCGCATTACTATTCCGGATGGTTCCGTTAACAAATAAATTTCTATGCCATATTAATGGCATTTTCCTTTCATGTACTGATGGAAAACCATAGGGCCTCTCCATAAGGCAATTGATTAATCCAATGATAATTCTTTTCCAGGGGAATAAATGGCATGCATTCTATCTTGAAAATGGTTTATCAATGGCCTTATTTTGAACAATTTATCCTCTGGCCAAAGCTCACTTTGCGCAGGATGTTTTGTGAAATGAAGCGTTTGCGTAATTCCAATAAACCTATCCCAAGGCATGTACCGTGAAAAGCAGGTTAAATTGAATACATCATCTTTTTTCCAATAATCCTGGATTCTATTCAGCCTACCTGTTCCCAATTGGAACAATAAACCAAGGAATCGTTCAAATTCTTCTTTCGACGCGTTACCAGTTGGCTATTCCGGCATGTGACGAAACATTCGCCGATAGATGGCTCTCGGCCTGCCTATTTGTCTCTAACACTGAGAGGTCATAAAATGCCTCGTTGGCTAAGAGATCAAAATAATTGCATGGATGATCACCAGCTGGGAATTCCTTCAACCCGGGACACCCAGTGAATGGCATGCGTGTGATAGCAGGTTGCTCATTACTCCACATTTCAGAAAGCCTATCGGTACCCGAGGGGTTTGGTGTCATGCTTTCAATGGTGGTAAAAATTGTAGAAATATTAGTCCTGTCATGTTCAGAATCTCCAAGGAACTCATCCTCGCTCTCTTTTTTGCTGTCACTATTTTCAGCATGGAAATCTTCAGCGCTATCCTCCCATGACTTGTCATATTCTCCCCAAGAATCCGTCTCAAAAAGCAGCCTCCCGAGGTCGTTCTCGGACATTCTATGAGGCTGGGCTCACGAAGGATCATTCTTTGAACGTCCTAGTTATTGACAGAAAAAATTATCTTACTATTGGAAAAAATTATAACAAGTTCAAAATGAAATAAGTTTTCCAAACTACACCTGCAGATATTGAAACACACTGGAAACAGATGGTTCTGCTTCCATTTCAGTTTCCTTGCTATTATTTTCATCTTCTTCTGCCTTCCTCTTTCTCCCAGTTCCTTAGTATATGAATATAAATGCAATTTTTAATTATTTATCCTAATTGAATATGAACGAATGTGTGGTGAGTGCCTACCAGAAGTGAAAACGGTGGTGGTGATATCTTCTGTATGGGAAGTATATTTCTTTCTGTGCATTTAGAATGCATACAATTCAAAACACAAGATGTTACAGTCGCATGCATTTTGGCTGAACTGAGTGAGCTTGTCTGATCTCTGACCTGAAGTAAATTTACAACTTTAAAGAACTAGAATGGGGTATGGTAGAACCGAGCACTATTAGCGACTAACGTTTGAGTAATTTTCCATAATTTTGAACTGTGTGCCAATGGAAAAGGGAGGATAATGTAGCAATTTTGGAACAAGAAAAAAACTCACTTTGAAACTATCATTGGCCAGGTGAAACACCTATGATTGCCACCCTGCCCATCGCAATATAATTATACAAAAATCACATAATAATAGCAATGAAATAAGACAAATATTACCTACAGTGCTCCAGAGTATAACGCAAAACATTGAAAAACTGTGAAAAAATAACCCAAGGAAAATGATGAAAATGAAAAAAAATGAAGAAAAAAAAAGCTAAATTCAGGGACGGCTGTAGCCAATACAAAGAACGGATTTCAATTTACTAAAGTGCATTGAAAAAGGCACTCTGGCTCAATACCGGGTGCGAAAAAAATAAATGAAATGTTATACCACTGATGACATCTTAAGATGTCACCTGCCACCTATGGAAGAAACACGTGATATCTTAAGATGTCACCCGCCACCTATGGAAGAAACACGTGACATCTTAAACTGTCACCCGCATGGAACGTTAAAGTGTTAAGTGATGATTTAGATATTACAGCAGTGTCATGGCATCATCCCATGCTGAGTTCACATGTGTGAGAGGTCTTTCTGTCCTCACCATGGTCACCATTGATTTTTGCATTTAGTTTTCTTCTCCCACTTAGATCCCTTACTAGTTGCTGACTCCATTCTCTTTACCTATGTGCCTCAGTATGCACGAGTTCACTCTCATTTGGTTTCGTTCTTTTCATCTTCACCAAGATGGAACCTGTTTCCCATTCCCTAGCCCAAGCACCCACTGAGCACAAGCAGTGAAAAATAAATCAGCCGGGGAGTGCCATAACCGCATGACTAACTTTTGTATTAGGGCCTTCTGGAGCTCCCCTGACACTTAACCCTTTGCGGTCCAACGTCGAGGCTGGCTCGACAAGCCTAGCTCTAGCAGCAGGTCCAACATCGAGTTGAGCTCGACATCAGATGGCGCTGCGATTATGCGCATTTTATGTAAGGCGCTGCTTTCTTATGTCACTTTTGTGAACTTCTAGTACTTTTCAGCCTTTTCACCTATTTTGCAAATAGTATTTCTTTCGGCTACTACTTGAATTCCTCAAAAAAAATTGGACCGCAAAGGGGACCCCTATGAGTCCCTTGTGCCAGCCCACATTTAATCTGCCTGCCAGTTGCAGACAAAGAACAAGAGCACCACAGTAGACATACAGAGGAGGGTCACCCATCCAACCCCCATCCGGACCCAATGTTGCTTAACTTCGGTGATCTGATGGGAATCAGTGTTTCAACATGGCTAGACCACAACAACATAATTCAATTAATAGCCTCAAAAGCCATACCTCTCCTCATTGCCCTTCTTCTGCTTTTGCTGCTTTAACTGCTGTATCCTCTCTGCTTCACGAATGCTGCACAAATAATCTTCAATATGGCACAATGCAATGGGTACAAATTTTTCTGTAATGATGACTGGAATGTTGACCTGTAATCAAATAGTATTACATCAAGCATACCATGGGATAATCTACTAAAAACAATGCAACATCGACACAAATTTCGAAGATAAATTCTTAGAGGTTAAAATTTGGCACAAAAGTATATAAAATGCATTATACTGCTTGTACTCTATGAAAAATCATTTACGTAATTATTTCTACTTTTAGTAGAATTTGATTAGACAGCTGAAGAAAGTACAGTATGCATACCAGAAACTTGATACTATGTATGACACCCATGGCACAGAAAACTCAGTAGTTGGTGAGATCAAATTTCGTAAAAGTTAGTTTCTTAACTCAGAGAAATTTTTATTTTTCTCAATAATTAGCAATGATTTTAGTTACATGACTTCTAGCAATATTTTGTAGAAAATATACAAGCAACTGAAAGGGAATACATTTGTGACAATGGGTGCATTTTGTGAAGTTTAAACCCAATGAGATCCTTATTTCAATACCAAACCCTATGTATAATTTTTGCACAGTTTAGGAAGCCAGATTAGCGAGTTCCTTCCAAGGCTAACATTGACTCTTGAGTCAGTAGTTTGTAACTTGTGATGAGATAACTTCCAAGCAAAATATCGTTGACCGATTGGGAAGGGTGCTCGATGATATACTTTATGTTAAGTGCTTGGAGTACAAATATCACGCGTAGATTATCAGGGAAATGATGTCCCTGGAGATGATCAAGGTAAATGAGTTTTCATTTAATTACCACAGAGGGGCATATTTTTTGGCATGCATGATATTTGAATCTAAACCACATTATCTTAACATACAGGGGAATATTGAGCTATGCAATCAAATTATGGCATATTATACATTTGATAACATATTGGAGTTTTCTTCTCACTGTGAACTGCTTGACACCCACAGCCTTTTTTGTAAAAATGAAAACTTTTTCACATTGGGAATGCTACATTACAGTGAAACCTGCATAAACAGCCACCTCCTAAAGCAGTCACTTTTCTCTGGAACCAAATGTATTCCCCATTTAACCGATATTAATTACCTCTCTTCTCATTGGCCAACGGATTCCATCTGGATTGATTCCATCTAGAGGGCAATCCTCACATGACCAGTGATAACCATTTCTTTCGTAAACATATTTTGGAATATGCTTGGGGAATTATTTTATTCTATTCTTAAAACTGCAGATTCTACAAAGTGCATAGTTTACTACCGCCTTATTAGAAGACCATCTCCCACTGCTTGACATATAAATGACTGTTCTTTCAGAAGTGGCCAGTGACCTTTAATCCTGTCAGTGTTCAACATGTGTTTTCAAGTCCGTTCCCTCACATACAGGTGCTTCAGACCGGGTGAAAAGGCATAATGTTGGGAATGGAAGGGTAAGGAGGAAGGGTTGAGAGAAACCCGGCATCAGCCTTAGCCTCTAAAGAAAAGTCGCCAAAGATGCATGGAAGACGATCACTATCCCCCAGGAAAGGACCATTTGGTAGATTGATGGTATTCAGCACAGAATCGACAGACAAATTGTCTGAAACTAAATCCTTGCTCCAGGGAGCTGCAAATGCATCTTTCTCCCCGTCTAAGCCAGTTTTATGCAACTCACGTAGCCTCAACTCATTTATTTTGGGTGGGAAAGAGGTCAGACACTCAACCATGTTTACTTCAAACACATAACAATCCAAGAAGAAATGTACATGCACAATGAAATGTACCTAACAAAAAGTATGTCAAATGTTGTCCAATTTCAGAGTGGTGGTGGAAATGCAAAATAAAATGTAAGGAAACCTTCTTGGTAGCACAGCAAGTGCTATGATTATCTATCGGCCAGGGTCAATGGGGTCGTTTACCATATTTTTTTTATTCCCGAATATGATATTTTGTAAAATAAAAAGACCCGTATTTTTCCGTTTTTTGATCCGTCAATTATTTCTCGAGTTATAAGCAGGGAAAAACTGATGTTTTTAACCCTTTCGGAAAAGTGGGTGTGGTGCAACCTCTGACGTATATCGACTTCGTCCAATCACAACTGAGCCCGCATAGCTACTTCGCCTTATCGCAAAGGGGGGGACACACTGGCTCACCCAATAGGAGCGATTTCGACAGGATCTGTGCGAGCAGACCTTCAGAGAATCCCCCTCCACTCCCTTTCCTCCCCTTAAGAGCAGTCAAGGACAGGAGGAAAATGACATCAATGTTATCACAGCAGCTTTTTCAGTGGGTGACACCTTTTGCTTATTTTAATTTTTGATTTATGAGTGAATGGCTAGGGTTAGATGATTAATTTTTTCACTAAAATTCTTTTTTCGTTTCCATCTAACAATTTAGTGCAAAAAAATTGCAATTTCGGTTCCGAGTAAATGCCCCCATTGTTTCCAAGAAATTTTAGTTTCAAATTGCAGTCTGTACCATACAGTCAGCTGGTGGGCTTGTGATTTTTGATTAGTTAGAGTGGTAACTAAAATGAGAGAAGGTTAAAGCAAGGTTGTTCAAAATCTGGAGTAGAGAAGGAGCATTATCTTGGAAAGCAAGAAGGGAATATCAGAAAGGAACATTTCGGGCATTTATAAATGGGGCGTCGACAGCATTAAAAGAATAAATTTTGAGAGATTGGGAGGAAAATAAGAAGATTGGAATGAAAAGAAAGAGGACTAAAAGGCTATAAAAGTGAATGATATTGTTTTCAAGTGGTTTAATTGCAATCATGCTAAAGCATTACCAGTGAGTGGAGTAATGCTGCGCAAGCAGGCCCGGTGACAGGATTTTCGGGCCCCTGGGCAACTGAGTGGTCCGGGCCCCCTAAATCCCGCAAACCCCCTCACTCAATTTAGACCAGAACTGCGAACTTTCAGGTTATTTTATAACGAAGACCTGATTATCAGCTTTTTCTGCAGAAGAAACTTGCACACTGTTTATCACATTATCTTTTGATTTACTATAAATTGTCCTTTTTTTAATTAAACACGTCAGTGGAATAGGATGGGGAAATAATTTCAAAATGAAAAATTTCTGACGGTGTAACACACTTTACTCTTTCATTTTACAGTAATCAAAACTAGGACTTACTTGAACTTGAAAATTTTATAAAAAGTCGTAATAAAACGTACTTTTCTTTTTTTTTCAAAAGTAGCATATCCACAATTACTCCCATCTTTTTGGAGATATGGAGATAGTTATATCACCACCTTATTAAAACGAATGCAGAATATTCACTTCTACTAAGCTTTGCTTTCACTGCAACTCTCTCAATCAAACATAACAGCAGGGAATATGTAAAAATAATGTAAGTTAAGGGTTTTGGCGAACGGAATATATTTTGTTGTGCCTCAATATTAAGCTATTTTCGATAATTTGTTTCCTTCCTGTGCGCATAATTCAAGTAAAGTAGAAACAAAAGTTTTCCTAGATGAATAAAGTCTAATGTGACGTATAAATCAGGGATATGCATACTGTAACGCAGAGGCTTGGACTGCTGGGGCGAAGGGGCAAATAAACGGAAAGAAGTCCGGAATAGTGTCCCTCTGGAACTTAAAATAATGTTTCGTCGGAAAAATACAGTAATTTTAAGGCTTTGAGGGTGTGAATGAGAAGTTTACTATTGAGAGGAGAAACCTTGAACGCGATTTCGCGTGCACTTTAAGACCTTAATATTTCTATATCCCCATGATTTTATACGTGTAGAGCTGGCGGAGATCGATAGCAATGTACACACATTAAAAAAGGCGAAAAAGAAGGGTTATGTTCCTTATGGCTTGAAAAAACTTACTCGCGTCTCGTCATTTACAGCTCCCGGCGCGTGTCTCAAGCTCCGCACGCGCGTACGTAAAATCAAATGTAATTATTGGCGTCGCTAACGAATTTTCAATTTTTTTTCAGATCTACCTTTAAAAAGCATCAACAATTGATTTAACATTAGTCACTTTACAGGCACTTAACATGCCAGATATTTACTACTTAAAATGAATATTTGTGTGAAAATAGCATCCGCCATTTTGTTACGTAATATCAACTACATTTAGGAAAAAACTCCCAAATTTAAGCACAGTAAAGTAAAAGAGTGGTTTTTACAGATCTACTAGTTTTTTATCCAACCAAACTCCTCCCACAGCGTCACCCTCAACTTAAATAGGAAGATTTTCTAGAAAACTGAAGTCTGGTGTAATTTTGGCTATGTTTGAGCCCCTGCATCTCGGTAACGGCGACAGAACATGACCAATGACATGCCATTCCGTGTTTGCCAATCAATTATGAGTATTTGTACCAAGTTTCATGATTCTCTCTCCAAAAAAGCCATTTTGGACTTTTGTCAATTTTTTCGATTTCAACCACACAAAATCATGACAGTGTGTGCATGGGCTTTGAACTTATTTAAGTAAAACAAGGAAACAAATTTAGAAAAAATTCAGAAGGATAAATTATACCATAAATTATATCATGTTTATGAATTAATAACTTTCTGACATATGTATATATTCACAAAATTTTAAATATAAAATATTTTTTGCTTCCTTTTTTATTATACCTGGGAGTTAAGGATTGCATTCCCGGAATCCCGGATGAAATGACAATCCCGAAATCTCGGGATTTATTATAAACGAATCCTGGGATTCCGGGATTGACGTACAACTTTTCGCTAACAGGCAGCGCTAATAATAAGTTTTCTTGGACATGAAATGCAACACGTTTGACGCGTGAGTCCATTGACTAATACATTTTATTGGAGTAAGTAATATGTCATCATTTGTAATACATAAGAAAAATGGAAATGAGCATATGGTGCGCGTGATAAAGAAATAGTGATCGCCTGCGTTAAACAAGATGGACTAAATTCCAGAAAATGTTGTCTAACTTTTGATGATGATCCCGTAATCCCGGGATAGAAAAATCTCTCTGAAATTGCAATCCTTACTGGGAGGCTAGGTGGGAAGGGGGCCGCGTTCCCTCCCTACCCCCGTGTATGAGCGCTCATGTATACAAAACCAATGACACAACATTAGAAGGTGTAGCTTGCTACTGATAATCTGTAAATTTGACTGTAGAATAAATGATTATTTACAGTCCACTAAGAAGTGAACAATAGACTTTAGGCGGGGGGATTGGATTTCTTTTCGTTCAGGTTACATGTTGCTGAGTGGCGAATGTTCGCGGCAAAGGGAGGGGGAGTGAGTGTCTCAGCGCCCGCGCTTCTCGCTCTATCGTCCCGATCACCCCAAAACCCTCGATGACCACAACAACAATGCTAACGTCATACTTCTCTATTTCCCACTGACACACGCTCTACCTTCATTTGTTTTTTTCACTTTTTAAGCGACAAAATTTTGTATTCTTTTTTACATTAAATTTATTCATACTTTAAATTTTTATTTTCAATTAATTTATTTTCGCCCGGGCCCCCTGATGGCCCGGGCCCCTGGGCATTTGCCCCCTTTGCCCCCCCCCTGTCGCCGGCCCTGTGCACAAGGCTCAGCAGGTGGCACAAGATTCAAGGGCAGAAAACTTTGTGGCAAGCAATGGGTGCTTGGAATGCTTCCGGAAATGCCACAATTTATCTTTCCATACTTATTGGTTGTCAAGATTGCCATCAATATTTGAAGGTTTCCATCCAAGCAATACATATTTTTAATGTTGATGACGGTGGACTATTCCATCAATTGATTTTAGAAAAACCAACTTTCGGAAATAAGATGTGTAAAGGGGAAAATCTGGCCAAGGAGAGACAAACTGTGTTATAGTAATTGAAATTCAATGACCTCTTTCCCACCCAAAATAAATAATGAGTAAGGGGGTATGCAGGTTGCATAATACTAAATTGGTAATCGTCAAACTCCATTCAGTGGCCACCTTTCTTTTGGCTGCTTAACACGTTCACTGCAGAGCCCTTTAAGCCCTACTCCTCACAGCGCGGCGTGACCCACCGGTGGGTCACAGTCCTTCCGAGCTTCTGGCCACTGCCGAAGGATGGTGGTTGAAGCGGCAACACTCAGCTGTTTCCTGAGATTAGAGGAAGGCTGGGGGAGGCTACTCCCAGCTTCGCCCCCAGCCCACCCCTCCACCGGCCACGTGGGGCACGCTATCTTCTAGACCCTGGCGTGGGATGGGGGAAGAGAGGGGCAACAATACAATGCATGTGGTAAAGATTTGCTGACGTTCGGAAAACCCAGGAGACTCCCACCCATCTCTGTTTATTGCACCTGCCCTTGTTCGCACCCGTCTGTGAGAAGTAGATGCCCATCCGTGCGTACCGATTCCCCAGCCCTGCTCACACTATGATAAAAGGGAAGGGGGATCCTTTGGAAAGAGTACATAGTGGTTTGTCTCACTCAGAAAAAAGTAGTGTCTGCATTTCGGAAGACGTTCACCCGGCAAGGGCACGGTCTCTCATCCACCACTGAGGGATTGGCTCAAGAACGCTACGTGACTCTTTCCCAATTGCCCTTCAGTAGAGGGGGGGGGGGGGGGGGGGGAAGAGAGAGAGTCAATCTCTCACACAGCCGGGCGAGTGCAGTTCGGACTGTTTAGTTTACGAGCAACTGATGGACAGCCAAGAGGTTGAGGAGAAAAAATTTTCCTAAACATTTTCATTATTTTTAATAAGTTGATATGTTTTAATACATCGAGTATTGTTCATCCTCATGTATAAAAATCGCATAAACATGAAAAAAACAAAAAGAAAGCAAAAAATAAACGTATTTTGGATATAATACGCTAATATGTAAATTTGTTCGTGACCCACCAGTGGGCCACACCGCTCACGCTGAAAAAAGTTTCAGGAGGGGCGGCGTGACCCACTGGTGGGTCACATTAAGTGTCACATAGTAGTCTATTATTTGAACAGTGACTTACCTCTGGGTGAAGTCACTTGAGAAGTTCTCGATTCCTACTCTCATAATACTCCTCGCAAGTTACGACAATTCACAGAATTTTATGGCCGTGGCGCTAGATGCATCTGCGTGATCCACCGGTGGGTCACGCCACAGTGAACGTGTTAAGACAGGTTTTACTGTATTTTATAATGTCGAAAAATTTACAATATCCCATGCTGTCCCATGCAAATAGGATATCCTTTTGCCAGAACCAGCAAATGTGCTTGGTGTATTAGGTCCCATATCTACCGGGACAAACCTGTTTTGAATAAAAAAAAGTTCCAAAGGTAATTCTTTGAATCCTACTTTTGTTAAAGTAACTTTCAGTGAAAATTTAAACGGATTTTTTCACATAATTAGCACAAATTTCCTTTGCACTATCAATAATAATAATAATCATTCATTATCTAATTCTACAGAATACCCCGCAAGCCACCATAATGAGGTGTGGCAGGGTCGTGCTGATATTTTACACGATATAAATAACTACAGGCTATGTTCTTTCTAGCAGAAATTCCACAGAGAAAAAATCATCCAATCGTTTGTTTGCTATGTTCTTTCTTTCAATTTCAAATAGAATCAATGTTAATGCTCACTTACTGCAGTATTTAAAGAGCAGCATAACTATAATACATAGTTTGTAGGTGGGAATGGTGGAAACAGACCACCTGTATCTTCGTGTGTGTTTAATTCACCAGTCACCACCATACAAAAAGGAAACGCAACTGCACTGTTCGAGTTTCTAGTCAGCACTGGCAGAATTTTCTGTTCCCACTCTGAGGGCACAGAATATTTATTTAGCATGGAGAAGTTTAGTAAGGAGGCACGAAGCCACATGCCGGACTGTCCGGCACTGGGGCAGTCATGAGGGTTTGCCACACCACCCCCCTGCTGAGATAGGTGATCAGGCACCAGCCTTCAATAAATCAGGTAATCGAACACAACGACCAGATCTGGTGGTGAAAGTGGTGTCAGTCGCATCTTGGGCAGGTGTTGGATTCGAAGGGTGGAGTGCAGGCGTGGCATGGCTGTTGTATTTGCTTTGTCACCAGAATCCACGCAGGCGGGTTTCACCCGGTCGATGCTGAGCCTGTCTGTGCGAGTACCATGCTGTATGGTAAGTTTTATATCAGACATGTCCCTTTTATTTTAAAATGTCCCAGGTTTTTGAGGTAAAAACTTCAGAATGTCTCAAAATTTAAGGAAAACATCATGGGAACCCTATATGAATGAGACAGAGACTCAGTACTTCCTGATATCCGATGATGGTCCATGTCGGGTGCCCATGCTGGGTGACTCTATTCCCCACCCACTCTCTTCCCCAAATTCATCCTGCTTCCGGTGACACCACTCCTGCTCTCTTACCAACCTGCAAGGTCAGGGATGCAGATGACCACATAGTCTTCCAATAGGAGGCCTCTGAGTGGTAACGAGGCTACGCAGACAGTCAAGCAAAGGGAGAGATGCCTGTCCCTTGCGGTGTGGTAATGCGGCCATGTGAGGTAAAGGAGTTCGGAATAATAAAAGTGCTGAGAATGGTCTGACCTTTAAGTACATCAGTCCTGTTCCCTGTCCTCCCTTTGACAGACCCTGATCTCACTCCTAATGTGTATTTCCCTCTGAAAGAACAACTGCTGTCCAGATCCCATTTCTGACTCCAGTTGTTAAGACTCCAGTTGTTAAGACAGTGAGATAGAAGTGAAGGATTGGAGTAAAGGATCAGAGTATAAAAATCCTCTCAGTTTTAATGCGAATCAACAACAGTAAAACTAATATTTATTTGATGTTCAACAGTTTAAAAATGCAATAGTCATTGTATAAAATAAATATAAAGATTAGCATTTTATTTCAAAACTTTCTCAACTCAACAAGAAATGCACATAATGAATGAAATAATTTAGAAAAACCAACAATAAATAACTCATATGAACCTTAAGAGGTTGATATACGTCTTGCCTCTAAGAGAGTAGATTAAAAAATCTGAATTTGAGTAGGGCAGTATGGGTGAATCAAACCATACAAAGGAAAAATGTCTATTTCCCCACCTCTGGGTGTGAGAAAATTCTAAAATCAAAATCCAACAGAAGATTTGATATATGTTTAGTTTTAAATGTTACTTGATTTTATTCCAGAATACAATATTGGATTGATTTATTAAAATGACTGCATGGTACTATTCGTTGGACAACTGGGAGGGTGATTACGATCAGATGAGAGGCTGAAGTGGGACAATAAATTGATACGAAAATAAGTACATCTAAGACTTCGCATTGAACTCACAAAGCATGACATTAATTGACCAATCTCAATTCTAAAAATTGCCTTCGCTGTCTGAAGATGACTCATAGGAAACATTTCTGGACGTACCTCAAACATTCTTTACATTTTACTATAATTCCTAGCTAGCGTCTTCAATTATGCCTGGTGATGTCTGTATTTGAGAGATATGTTTCCTTAACCATTTGATATTGACACTCAACACAAATCACAGTGGTGGTAATGCTTTGTATATGACCTACAGCTTAGAAATAAACACCTGCAAGTGCTGGTCTGTTTCACCAGCCTCTGTATTATGATTTTCTAGGGTGTCTGGCAACATCCAATGCAATACAATGCCTGAGAAAGTAACAAATTGTAGTAGGTACAGTATTCATATCTCCTTCAGTAAAGAAGAACATGAAATCAGAGCAATAATTACATTCTCACAATGTTTTGAATCAACATCAAGGTCTATCCCATTTCCCTCCTGTCACACATAGAAAGCCTACACAATTCTGCTTATCTAAAAAAGAATTGCAGGAAATTTTCTCTTGTTTTGACACTCCCAGCACGATAAAGTTACAAGGAAACAATATGTAATGCTGATATTCTCAGCAGCACCATTTTGAATATGGGTGAACTTTTTGAAAATCATTCCTATTCACCCACTGGTCTGATTCATCCACCTCTACCCTATGTTAACGCATTTGGTGGTTAGTTAATCTACAGTGGGGCACAACTAATTTACCTTTTTTCATTGTGAGGCGGAGAAGATGACTGATATCAGTCTCAAACTAAATCAGGTTTCCTTTCACCTCGCACAAATAATTATAAATATGGTGACTAAAAAGGGTCATAATGTCCAGGTTATTAAAGAGGGGTTTACCATGTTCCCTTGAATGTGCATTGGAAATTATCCTGATAACTCTTTCACAGGAAATGTTATACGAGATCACATATGATCCTTTCAATCAATACT
The DNA here is from genome assembly GCA_933228895.1 of Platycnemis pennipes. NCBI lineage: Eukaryota > Metazoa > Arthropoda > Insecta > Odonata > Platycnemididae > Platycnemis > Platycnemis pennipes. The sequence continues at coordinate 18,867,999 of OW121856.1, forward strand.
ACTATAGGCAATATGAGAGTGAAAAAAATAATTTGAAACAAAATAACTTTGTCTCAAGTAGTCCCTACATGAAGAGTTTTTGGTTTACTCAGCATCAGTGGCATATGCAGGATTTCCTTCTGGGAAGGAGGGTTGGGGGGGTTCGCTAATATTTACGTGCATCATCATAAAATGATATTTAGATTATTAATAATATAGTAAATTACGGAATTTTTTTGTTGGGTTTAAACCCCCTCCCCCATTGGTATGAGACTGCTCAGCATGTATATTGCATTGGAAAGTTTGGCAAGGGTGGAAAATGTGCTACTTCCATTTTGAGTCATAAAATTTCAGGTGAATGAAGCTTCCAGAATGAAGACCACCAGAAGACAAGTAGCAACAGCTAGCTGGATAATTACCTTGAGCAGCCTCCTCAAAAAGATGCATATTGCATGCCGGACAGAGCTCCGAAGCTCTTGAGCAAAATCCTCATCTTGGGATAGATCTCCGTACCAACTATATATAAACTGATTCAGAGCTTGGTTCAAAAACTGAAAAGAATAAAGGATGATAGTTTAATAATCAAGAAAATAGGTAAAAACATCCATTGAGAATATACAGAATATTGAGAATATATATACTGAGAAATTCTGTTTTATTTGCGCGCGCAAATATAATTGCCGCAGGAATGAAAAGAGCACTCACGTCTTCCAGGGCTTTATCCACTTCTAATGGGACATCCAGACCCAACCACGGCTGGCTTGTAAAGGGGGGTATAGAGGGACGATGGCGTTTACATTTTCCATCCCCACACACGGAACAGAAGGCAAGACTGGGCGTCAAAGGGCACGGCAATTCATATTTTTTCGGAGCAGAAAATCCAAGAGCGTGAAGGAAGTCTGGGGCCTCTGGTTTCAAACTGCAATTACCAAAATTGTGCCGAAAGTCATCAATAACGCATAACTTCCACATCACTGCATATACCAAAAGCAGACCATGTAAATAATTTACCTGAAAACAGACTTGAAAATAAAAAATCCTGATATGTACGCTGTGATGACCAGTAACCCTGATATAAGACTGAAGTGAAATAACTAGTGAAAATATATGGAAAAAATGATTTCAAAATTTAGAAGAATAAAAACATTAAACATGGTAATCACCTAAAAAGAATCGACAACAGCGATGATAAAAATAAAACAGATACGAGGGAGTAACGAGTCAGAGGGTCGTTCCATATTTTAAAAATGAACATTCGCCATTCGGTCTCTTCCATGATGCATATATTTTACATACGCTTTCGTTCGCCTTCCAAATCTTCGGTGAATCTCAGAGGTATTTAAGAGAGTCATTCAGAACTTAGAAGTTTTTACTTCACGGATTTGTAAGAAGATAGTAGATCCTTAAGATATTTGTGCGCAGCTCGATGAAAAACTTGAGCACCACCATTACTGTAAAAGCTATCCATCAATATTGCTATTGTACCGAGACTCACAATGAGGAAAAACAAAACAGAATTTTCATCGAAAAAAATCGAGGTAGAGGCTGACAATGACATAGTAAAGCAAATATTAACAAAAGTATATTCATACGCAGTGTATCGGTAGGTACTACTCTTTTCTTTCTTGCTTTTGAATGGACCCTTTTCTGGATGATGTCTCCATGTCATTCACGAGGAAGCAATAAAAGTATAACAGTACATTTTCACGTAAATCCAAAGACTGACAAATTCTTCACAGCCTTCACTTGACATATATTCAAGAAATTGAGGAACCCATTGACCATATACACCATTACATTAAGATCGAAAAGAAAACCTGTAACTCCTGCGGTGTTAGTTTATTATAAACACAATGCTAGCAGCACTATCGCACCTATATTTTCATTTTCTATCACATGAGTTTTCCCACTGTGTACTTATTCAGCTACAATAGTTACACATTTTCATTAGTTACCTTAAAACGTGGAAATAAATAGTTTTATTTCGAAATTAAAAATGCGATGGCAATAACAGAACATCATTTTCAAGATAAATTTACACTAACGCTCTAAGGCAAAAAGTTGAAGTTATTGAGAGAGACTGGATTGAAGTGGAGACAAGACACATTGATCTTGTGCCCGGTATCCGTATTCGGCACATCCCTCCAGCAGTACACGCACGAAATGCGCACCAAGTAATTTATCAGCGAAATAACAGGCGAACAGACAGATCGGTGTAATACGACATCTAAATAGCCCAAGTGGATTTTCCCATATTATTGGCGGTGAAAGTTGTACCTCCACTGAGAGTGTACGTAAAAATATCGGTGGCAATTCGGTAGAAATGAAATTCTCAAGTATCCGGCCAGCCTACCCATTCTGTCGGGTCGGAGCTCGTACCCTATGGAATTTAAGAAAACAAGCTTCTACGCTAAGTGCGTCCCAGCAGTGTGGTTTAGTACAGTTCGAAGAACAAACAAATGGGCTTGCCATTATCGGAATGAATAGACCGGAAGCTAAAAACGCATTTAGTGCCAGCTTTGTAACTGCGTTCAATGATGTTATAGATGCAGTTAGCGCGAGCAATCACACTAGGGTCGTAGTGTTAAGAAGCCTTGTTCCTCGTGTGTTTTGTGCTGGTGCTGATTTGAAAGAAAGGTTAACGATGAAACCAACTGAAGTGGGAAGATTTGTATCCAGATTGCGGGCGTTTACCACTCGACTAGAAAATCTCCCAGTGCCCGTGATTGCAGCAATTGACGGAGCTGCGCTTGGAGGTGGATTAGAAATGGCTCTAGCCTGCGACATAAGAATCGCGGCCGATAGTGCCAAGATTGGTCTCGTTGAAACCAAATTGGCAATAATACCAGGAGCTGGTGGGACCCAGAGGCTTTCACGAATTGTTGGTCCAGCAATAGCGAAGGAATTGATATTCACTGGTAGAGTCCTGGACGGCGTCGAAGCTCATCAGATGGGTGTAGTGAATCATGTGGTGAAACAAAACGACAACTATGATGCTGCGTTCGAAAAGGCGACCAAAATAGCTGTGGAAATCGCATCAAATGGGCCAATAGCTATATCGTTAGCTAAAACTGCAATTGACAAAGGCCTTCAAGCGGATATAAATGTTGGATACGCCATCGAGGAGGCATGCTATGCCCAGCTCTTGCATTCCAAAGACAGACTCGAAGGATTAAATGCATTTGTTGATAAGAGAGCTCCAAGGTACAAAGGAGAGTAGAAAGTATGCGTTCAGTTGTGAGGGTTTCTTTATCTTGCTCACGTAAGAAAACTATAAGCTCATGTGTAAATATTTGTGAACTATCAACGTTATTATACAAATGCTGACATTAGTGAAATTAACGGTAGACCTATTTCCTGGTATGATTCAAAGTTAACACGTACCTGCTATTGTGTCAAGAGAAAGGCACAGCCATTTTTTTATCTATGTATTTGTGGCTATATTTTTGTATGTAATTAAATGTTACGTAATACCAGAGACTGTTGAAGGTCTTAAAGGGAGAACTCATAAAATGGGCACGTTCCCTAAAAAATACAGAGGAGGTTTATTCTGTTTCCTACTTCCTCTACCCTGTGAAAGGACCAAAGCATTGGGTTTGGTCCTTTAAGTCCATCATAATTGGCCAAGAACCTTGGTGAATAAGATGTGACATTAAGGTCTTCATTTTATTTGGTCTTCCGGAAATCAATTACACACACAAATTACTGTTGAGGTGAAACTTGGCTGGAATCAGTCATATTTTTTGTGTTTGAGAATAAACTGTCCTTGAAGTTAGTATGCCAAAATTGTTGTGTTTGTTGATGAAAATATTAGTACCGGTCTTGCATGTTAAAATTACTGTTCTAGGACAGGAAGACTTAAGAAATGAGGATAAGTTGAGGGATGCTAAGAGGCAAAATTTTTAGGGTAAAGTCGGGCCTTGCTTCTGGGGTAAACGTACGATAGGGAATTGCTGTATATGAGAATAATTGGTCCAATGAAGAAGTAATTCCGTAATGGAGGAGAAGTTGGTGTAGTCATTTAAATTAAGTGGAGAATCCACAGGAGACTGATTCTCTTGCAGATTGAACAAGAGTATGTTAAACTGTTAAAGCTTTGCCCTGCAGAGAGGATATGCAAGCCTTGACTGCTCATTTGTGCAAGGCAAAAAATTGTTGTCTTATTTGGCCTAACTTCCTCTCTAGAGAAATGATGAGAAGAGGATAATGAAAATGACATTTAAATTTTATTAACCACCATTTATACCAGGGGTGGAATTCTATAACTCGGTGCTACCTGGCCAAAAGAGCTTCATGAAGCTCCAAACAGCATTCTGGATCTCAGGAGAAAGAGCCAGAGGAGTTAGCACTAGCTCCGATTGGCATTCTGTATGCCTTTGAGGAGCGCCAGAAGGTGCTCCAGCTGGCTCCTAAGGAGCTTCATGAAGATCCAGCCCGGACCCCGCGCTAGGCCTCTCCCCCGCGGATCTTACTGCGTATGTTGTTGGTCTTTTGTTAAAGCAGGAGAAACTTGGTCTGAACTTCGACACAGCATGAATGCTCAATTGGCAGATTTTGCTTTTTATGTTCGAGGAAGAGCTGGTTGCAGCCCAAGCATTAATATTATTCTTTATATTAGTGTCATTATGCTGTATGCTTTCTTCAACTTTACTAAGCAACAACATAAACACAAAGTTATGACCTTAAGAGCTTTTAACTTGAGATAATAATTAATGTAAACAATAGTTCTGCACCGGTAAAAATATAATTTTATTAGACTATAAACTCCTTAAAGGACATACATGTGCCAAAAATGAAAAGATTTATAGTATCAGAAGGGAATGAATGGGAAGTCAAATTCTGCACATTTCTCAACACCTTGATGGAGTATACCATAACAAATTAACTTATCATAAATAAAAGTTTAATTTTTAAGTAACTCACCATCGTGAGTGCACCAATTGTTATGACAGGTTGGGACCATTATATACACATTTCACTCAAATAAGAGCATTATCCATTACGTACTCACTCAATCTTATACAAAGCTCAATAAACAAATTTGGAACGCCATGTGAAGCCTACAGATTTTCTTGTCAAACCGATTTTAACGCCAAAATGAACACTTCAGAGGCACAAGAGGAAGTAGAACACCTTATTAGTTGAGCATTTCGCAGTCACTGGGAACTATCTTTTGGAAACACTTTGCCACCACTCAAATGACACCACTAAATGTTTAGGTAACACAATGTAAATTAGTCACTTTCCCTGAACCACCAAAATTGATAAGGTGCGACTGTTCACAGAATAAAGAGAGGAATCCCAACTAGACACCCCATACATCCTAAAATCATAAATACAAAATAAGGTAAATAATAAATACTTCCAAAAAATAAAAGCGAGAAAATCTCCAACTACTTCAAAGGAAACTACAGCATAATTACTTCAAATAGATACCCAGCAGTGGCTACTCAAAGAAATTATACAAGGAAATAAAATGATATATCTTCTAATGAATAATTCTGGAATAAAAGGTCATAGTCAGCTATGAATGATGAGTGCCTAATACATACAATAAAAGCTGCCACATCAAGTACAACTTACAATCGAAAGGAAGAACCACAGTGTTCGTTTGTTCCCTGATGGCAGTCATCATTTTTTCTTGGTTGCCTATCACCGTGGCCAGCATATCCTCAACTTTCTTCCTGCCCCCAATGGCCTCTTTCATGAGGGCTGTTAACTCTTTGAGGGATTCAGCAATAGATGAAGAGTTCTCCGCCAGAGTCTGATAAATAAAATGTGTATTTAAAAGTTAATACATAACTTGCATAGATAAATCCACATTTGGATAATTTAAGATAAAGCAGAGAGTACTTGCCTCCATCACTTTCCTGTGCACAGCCTCTGACTCCCCCATACAATTTTGGGCCTTTTCAAATCTGGCCGAAACGCTTCTAAGCGGTGTTCCAGAAGCTTTTCATGCAGAAAGAATAATTATTTGACCATCTGATCATATCCAGCATTTTTTATGACTAAAGATAGGGGTGTCTAGTAAATACTTTTAACTCCACCATCATTGGATTCAACCATGTTATGCAACAACGAGAACTATGTATCTTTTGCCACAATAATCTCATAGTTTTGTAAACACAAATGCTTAGGGGTCATTCCATGTCAATTCAACCACAAAAATGAAGTTTTGCCACCCACCGACTCAGATTTTGGCTAAACTTATATACTCCCTTCACCAATATAAGAATAAAGCCCAAATTTTTTTTACCTAGTCCAAGTAGTTTTTCAGTCACAGCCTCTCAAACTTTAGGAGACTTCTGCATTTCTTCCATTCACGATGCCCACTTCTCAAGGTGCACTGTTTTACTCAAAAAATGCCCAGCTCACCCATTTCTGACTTTCAAGTTTGAAAACCATTGTTCTTTGGAATGGTGACAAATGAATAAGGATGAGATGTGACCATCAAATTTCCTTCATTTTTCTGGCCAGTGGAACTGGGCAAGAAAATTCTTGCCCAGTTCCAATTCCTGTTATACTTGCTGTTGTTGAAACCCCAGAGACTAAATCTGGAAGAATGTACCACTTCCCCACTGAATGCAAGACTTTAAAAAAAAATGACCCAAATTGAAGAAACTGTACTAACCCACGCAGCACGTTCGCTGGCCGTCCTTTACATTTAGTTGCATGTACATTACAATACAGGGTTTATAGGAGTTTTCATTTTCATTTTCCCTGACTTTTCCAGGATTTCCAGACCATTATTAATGATTTTCCCTGACTTTTGAGCGCCTGAAAACTCCAAGACTTCGGTCATTTATGGAGATAAAAGTGGTAGTGTGGAAGCAAAGAAGTCTAAACTTATGAATAATTGTAGGTTTATTATCATATTAATCATATGAACTTCCAGTAATAAGAGATCAACAACTTTAAGTCAACAAAATAAAAATTATCATTCCTTACATTGATATGCCTTCAGAAAGGGTTTTAATTGCAGAAAAATATATGCAAAGAAGGCTAACCTGGCTTTTCCTTCAAACCTCATGTCATGTTAAAGTAGCTCTTTGAATCAATCTTGATTTTTTCTTCCTCACATCCTTCTACAAAGTTGGCTAAGTGACTTAAAATTTGACTGAGAATAACTTTTTCCTCGCCAGAGGGACAAAGCGAAGCATTCCTGGCGAAATTGGTAGCGAAAGAAAATGAAAATATGAATGCGCACACTTTTTGCCAATCTATTCACCAAATCATGCAGGCTATAGCCAGAAAGAACCAGAATAGGCCCCCTGGGTTGCCTCCACAGCGCAGCCAGTCTGAGGCCAGCTGTCCCCTCCTTTATCCTCCTCCTCCACTCCTATGTGCAGTTTTTTATCTCTTGGCATTTTCAGGTGATAAATTTACACATTTTGTGATTTTTCCCTGACCAAAAATTAAATTCCCTGACTTTTCCAGGATTTCCATGACCGTTTTCATTTTCCCTGACTTTTCCAGGATTTCCAGGTTCCTATAAACCCTGCAATAGAACCTTTGGGGAACATTGCGATTCGAATATTTGGTACTCGGTATGTGATGTAAGAACTGAACTTTTGAGACATGAAAAAGAATTATGTATTTAATTAACACAGCTGATTGGGAAGGAAAAACCTCAAATGTAATGGTAAGTCATTTGTTTAGAGATTGTAATGAATGCACACTCTTTGGATTTTTTTTACAAATGGCATAATTTTGATAAACAATGGCAATAAAAAGTAACATCTGCAATAAAATGTAGAGTTTACCAATAAAAAGTAATCTGCAACCCTGTAAGTCATTGAGAGAGCAATTTATCTCTAGCTGCATAGGTTGACCATTTCATTCATGAATAAGTAATCACAGATCTAATGTTATGCATCCAAGCACTCATATAAACATTATATGTTGAATTCATAATATCGAACACTTTTCTCGTCACAATTGTTTCATAAGGGTCTCAACTTTAATGGATAATGTCAAAATAACTGACCGGCAACCATTTTGAGAAAATTCCACTAAAATGGTATAAATTTTTATTGAAGGAATGAAAAGCCATTATTTTTATTTCTGAGGATGAAAGCACATACCTTGAGGATTATTATGATCCAAAATTTATAAAGATTAATGAAGACCCTTTTTGTGATAATGGTATTGATTGTTTACCATGTTTTTGGCCGAAAGATGTTGCAAGGACGTTTAAGATTTTTTTTAAGGCTAAAAGGAGAAGTCTAGGGCTCATATTATTTTTTTTCCAAAGTCTTCATAACCTTGTGGTCATAGCTGAAAATTTTCATTGGAAATAAGTCATTTTTTGAGTAAAACAGTGCACCTTGAGAAGTGGGCATAATGAATGGAAGAAATTCAGAAGTCTCCTAAAGTTTGAGAGGCTGTGACTGAAACTTGGACTAGGTAAAAAAAATTTGGGCCCTTTTCTTACATTGGTGAAGGGATTATATGTACCAAGTTTCACCAAAATCCGAGTCGGTGGGTGGCAGGGTGTGGTTGAACTGACATGGAATGACCCTTAGGGGGATATAGTAGTTTTTGATGGATATGAACCCTAACAGATTTGCAAAATAAATAATAATAACTTTCACACCTACTATGATTAGTACATTCACCAGATTCATCAGAGAGACTAAATAAAACATTTCACAACGAGTTATTTTTGTATAACTGCATCAATTTCATGCACACGCTAGCAATTCAAAGCTTACCATGAATTGGAGTCACACTGCTCTCTGGAAAGATAGCACACAAGGAATTGTTAGTCAGGAAGGAAACTGAATTAACAAATTACAAACACATGCTCACTTATCCGAAATTTAAACATATAATGCGGCCAACACTAAGGAATCTATTTATAAGAAGTTAACTTGCCCATCCTAATCCCACTTGGGCCTGGCACAGGGTCTTCATGTACCTCCACCTAATGTGAAAAATAGAAAAATTCATCGGTGGAACATCTGACACTTTTTGGCCCACTAATTAATTTCGACATCTAGCATTACACTTCGATTAATATTCCCAGGAACCATCCCATTATCTCAAAGGAACATTAATGCTCATACCTCAACAAAGTCGGACGCCATCATCTCATCGCCACTGGGAACCTAAAACAGAAAAAAAAATCAAAGTTTTCTAATCCTGATGCACACCTACGTAATTTCACGGATAACAGTCGACAAAATTCCATACATCAATTTGCTCCTTCGCCCGAGTAGTCCCGAGCAACGGCTGAGATGTCTCATGCCCGACGATGTTTAAAATCTGCTCCTCTGTCGACGACAAAGGAGCGGTGAGATCCTTAAGGAAAGAAGAATGTTGACATTCATTACGATATTGTGAAACACAAACAGCACAACGTACATACCTTGAGATTGCCAGAGGCTGACTTCTCTCCATTCAGTCTCGTCTTTTTGGCTCGAGTCTTTACTTTCAAATCTTTCCAAGCCTGCGGGTTTAATATCAGTACGCAGTTATTTACATTGTGTGCATCATAACTGGAATGAAATTTATGCATAGTTTCTTAAACAAGGAATAATTAAAACTTACTCTCTTCCACAGATCCACCGTTTTTGGAGGACCTTGGGCGTTGAGGAGGTTGGCCAACTCAACCCATTTTTTCGCTTGCAAGGCCTTGCCCTGACGTCCCACAAACTGCCCCCGGGCAAATGTCAAATTCTCTAGCATATAATTCACAAGAATATGCATCTGCCTCTTATTGAGCCGCGCTCTTCGTAAATCCTTCCTGCAAGTTTACATTATGCTCAATACTATCTTATGTCCATTTGCCATTCATTGGTACTACAATATGACATAACACAGTTCTCATCATCGAAATTTGCAATCACTTACATTTATCCTCAGAAATAGGCGCATTCAAATTGTCACCACGATAGTTTCGCGTCCGCAATGGATTTCACCGGAAATGGTTCAATTGTTGCCCGCGAAATACCTGTAAACAAACAATTCTATTGGCTCTCTGGATGACTTCATATCTTGATCGAAAATTTTTCATACCCACGTAAGACAAAAGAAGAATAAATAAGACGACCAGTGGTAGATTTGAGAGTTTTAGATTATAGATAGTCGTAGATTAGACTTGCTTACTTCTTATTAAACCGCATTCATCACAACATAGACAGATATATCTTAATATTTTATACACCACAAAAAGAGAAATCCCACATTCGTGCGACTTTTCTGTCTAGGAATAAGCACAGTTTATAACTTGCAAATTTTCAAAGTGGGTGGCTTGGTTGAAAAGCGTAGCAAAACGTAGGAACTTTTTTTTACTATCAATGCCATAAAAACAAGATATGTTTGAATATTTTTTTGTTAATAGGACTAGATAAAGATTAAAATGTTTTGATGCCAATATTTTTTATGTAGGCCTATCTGTTGATTAGCTGTCATGCTGCAAATTCTGTTATCCATAATTTTTATTCTGACACCAAAAGGGGATTGGACATAATCATATGGCATCTGACAAAATGGGAGGAAAATCAGAATTGGATAAGCACTGTACAACATATAGTTATAAACACAGTCAGCAAAATCTAATATGAAATAAAGGTATAATTCTTGATATTCCAAGATGACATAAATAATTTAAATTCATTACTATTTTAAAAAGTTCAATCAATCCCCTTCTCCCCAAGGACCACAACCTTGACTTGATCAAAATGATGATACCTAATGATTTTATAGAAACTATGTATGAGGAATCTTTCCAGAGTAAAACAAAGCCTGCCTTTAAGTTATGCTGGGAAGAGCCTGAACGTTCTATTACAATTTAATTAGTGGAGACAAAGAGTATATTTTCCAGTATGGCCACCCCTTGCATCCAGCGAAAGGAGCCAGACAAAAAGCAGTCAATGGAACATCATAAATGAGATAACAGTTGAAAAGGCATCCAATTCTATGAAGAACAGTAGAATTACTTTGGAAGAAAAATCATTCCCCTTCACCAGGACTTGAACCCAAAACTCCCTGGTTTCTGACCAGATGTACAACCACTTAAGCTACCTAGCTTTAAAGCTTGGTAGCTTCCTTGAAAGCCTCTTTCCCTGAGGATTTCTTGAAGCTATAAAGGAAGAGGACGTTGCCGAACTGCTATACACATTATGTCAGAAAACAGCCATAATCACGCACACATAGCCTCCGTCAACATGGTTAAAGTTAAAAATAAGAGCATCACATTGATAGCAATACTGGTGAAGGTATTTGTAAATTAACCAATTGCTTACCCCATTAAAATTATGGAATTGAACAACTGCAGCTTGAATTATGAAAAGTGTCAAGCCAAATCCCAGGTCATAGTTGGATTGTCACTCTTGACAGTGGAGGAGGCAAGGTCTCTGCTCTTTGGCATAATTCAAGCATAATACCAGGGGTAAAATCAACCAGGGGTGGATTCAGCATCAAATTTGGGCAGGATCATGACCTGGTTCTGCGAAGAATAGAACGTGGCGAGATAGAACCCTGGGAGAAATGGGCGTTCTCCCGTGTAAATTTTTTTACAATACCCATTTTTTATGCATTTTGGAGCCTAAAATTTCATTTGTATTCTTAACAACTAATGAAATTGAACAATTTAAGAAGCTTAACAATGAAGAAGAAATAAATAGCCAACTTGAAGTTTAAAATAATTATAAAATAATAATGTTTCATACAACAGAAAATGTGAAAAAATTTCTTTGGAAAAGGTTTACAGTGATGATAAGCACATACATAAAAGTTAAAAACTATCTGTTTAATTAGGGGCTTACTAAAAAGTTTGAGTTGGGTGCTAACATTGCTGTACGGTATCATCAGTATCATGTAACAAAAGAATTTATAAAAAGCCAACTCATGATCAGTTTTTAAAATTACGAAAGTGGGAAAAATCTAGAAAATAATTGCATGCAAAAATTAGCCTACTCTTAACGAAAGGTGCCAAGGGGACCATGGTTTAACGTCCCATCCGACGGACGGAGTACTGGACTTGAAATGCCCTCCACTAGGCACTCGAGTGGGGACCGGTTTTCCACTGAAAAATCAGAGGAATCGAACCCGGGCCCTTGGGATGGGAGGCCAGTACTCTAGCCACCACACCAACCTGGGCACTTGGGATGGGAGGCCAGTACTCTAGCCACCACACCCATCCCCTTAGTCGGTTATTTCTAAAGATGGTTCATTGTATGCTAGTAAAAAGTCTTTTCCATTGTCAATTGCACATACATATGGAATTGGTTTTCCTCATGAGGGGTGAGGTCACATTTTTCTCCTAAGAGATTATCAAACTTTTTAAGGGGTTCCTTAGCTAATTTCCTAAGAGGAGTCACGTTGTGGTGGACACTTCCTAAGCCAGATGGAAAAAGTACAAAATATTTACAGTACAGTCCCCTGTCTTTATAAGACAGCGCAAGGCAGTGGAACTTGTCAAGATGTGATCTCTGTATATTTTTTGTTGGCATTCCTTTTTTCATTACTTCATTATGAGGGAACTGGTAGTCTAAAGGAGGAGTCCATGGTTTCTGCAACAACGTAGCCTTCCCCACGCAGCATCATGATATCGGCCCAATATCATTTTTACACCTTCACATATCACTTATTGGTCAATCCGATATTGGCTACCAATATCGGCAAATGTCAAAAGTGATAACATTTGCCATTATAAAAATGACATTTGCTGATGATATTGGGCCGATATTAATTTGATGATAAAAAGACATCTGTCACCACTATACAGTGGCATAAAAATGATATTGGGCCGACATATGTTTGATATTACCATGGACTGATTTTTCATTAACATGATATTGGGATGATTTAATAAGTAAGATAGCTAAAATGTATCCTGGATAAATGTAACCTGGATAATAAATATTTTTAACACGTGTTAAAAATATTTATTATCAGGGATGGTCATACAATAAAAATGCGATGGAAAAAGACATGGAGAGAGGTAGTTTCGATCTAAGAATGTTCACACTAAAAACCCTGCACTTTATCCCTGACCAACTCTCCTAGTAAAAAAAAAGGGGTAATTTTAAGGATTTATCATAGTAAGAAGATACCTACTTTACTCCCGACCCAACTTCCCTTAGTGAAATATGCGTAACTTTACCCGTTATCACTGTAGTGAAATATTTCAGATTCCTTTTCTGTTGAAGTTATTGGAGTTATAACCCAATAAAGGGGGTTCATATTAATTGCCATGCGAAAAAATTCACCTGGACCGGAAATTGAACCCGAACCTTTGGTTGTGGAGAACACTACGCTACCCAGAATCCCTAATTCGCATGGAAAATTTACTGAGGTTCAAGGCACTAGATGTTGAGCCCTCGTGGTCCATCAAGGATGAAAGGGCTTCAAAGAAGCCACGACTAAAGGTGAACCCCATCCAGCGCTAAAGCCGCGCTTGGCGGTAAATGTAGGATATTCCATGCCTGCCGCGTGAACGGCAATTTGTAAGCAAATATCGAATCGTTACTAATTCCCTTTTTTGATTTTTCTTTGATTCCCGTAATTTTGAGTGTGATAATTGTTTGTACCAATATGGGAGAGACTGCGACTATGTCATTTACTTCCATTTAAATTTCTTTGCATGCTTGATTTTGTTCGAGTGAATGAGAGCTCCCATGCTTTGTATTTACTCCTTCTTTCCCCCTCTCCCCCTTTTTTATTCCTCTCTTTGGGGATATTTTCTTCATTTGTTATTTGCATACAGCCGTAGAGATGTTCTTTCCATTGTTCAACATACGATGTAAACTCAATTTGTGGCATATTACTCCCAGTTGCTTTTCGGTATATTTTGCAGGAATTTTAAATATACACCAATTGATAAAATTTACCAGGAATTTGTACATACACTGGCCAATTGATAAATAAATAATGGCCACCACCACTTCTTTCCCCTGATTTTACTCAGTAGTTGGCATTTGCATTGCCGTGAATGCCTACTCCGATGTATCCTAGTTATCGTACTTCCCTATCACATGAGGCGATAAAAGCCTCCTCTTTCGACCAAATCTTTTTGCACTTCGTCGTGTAAAAACTGGAACATTATTGCTTGTGACAATGACAACTGTATTATAATTCCATTTCACAACAGACATTTAGATTCTGCATCATATACATAATCAAAACAGCCACAAGGTTTTTTTCCGATGGTCATTGAATCTTCTGGCAGACATTATCCAGTACTATTTCCCTGAATGGTGCTAGTTGCAAAAAAAAATAAGTTTTTCAAGATAGGCACGAAACAAGGAGAACAAAAAAATGAATCAATAAAAATCGTTGATGCTACGGATCAGAAATAACTTTCAAGAAATCTGAAACAACCTGAGTTCCCAAACCTAACTGCAGCCCATCAGGGTTTGCCCTTGCCCCTCCATTTGGAATCACCTGGAAAAGGTACCTTTGGAAGAGCATCGAGACACCATAACTGACATCCTAATTTCTCCGGTTTATTCTTCAGGTTCTTTTGTTTTGCAGTCTCTGGAGAACGAAGATCCTTGTACATCTTCCTCGTTATGACTGCACACAGTCTTGCCGAACCACCACCACGCGCTCTCTGAAAAACCCACTCGGCATATCGCGGAAAGGGTGAGAATAGGGATGAAAACACAAATTATTTGACGGTGACATAGGTTTTCTTCTGCGACTGATATTCTAGGAATAAGAGTGAACGAGGATTCTGCGCAGGCTGAATTTCCTAGATGGAGTTGGTCAAGGGAGTTAGGCGTCTTTCCTACATACCCCCATGAACACAACATTTTACCCAGCTGCTTGGCAGAACGAGTATCTTCCAAGCATAATATCAGGCAGCTCTGGTAAAAAAAAAAACTGCCAAAAATGTGAGACAATGCTTACGGTTTGATATTAATTTTTCATGAGATCATTTCGCTTCATCTATCAAAAATCCGACGCAATTCTGTTGCATTACAGGGTACTCTGTGAGTACTGTGTAAAAAAATGATGTGTAAACCTATCATTATCAGTTTAACTTTAATATTGTATGCATTCTAAATAAACTAGATGCCTTTACACCATTACATAATGATATACACTGTTATAAGACCACGGTTGCCAATCCTTCCTTCCAGAACCTGTCTGCTGTTGTACCCTGCTCTCGCCAAAGGTGCAAAAACGCACCATTATATTCAATAAACAATTTTTTTTATTCAATGACAAAATAAATGATTATATGAATCATTATGTGAATCATTATGTGACGTGGGATTATGAGTACTCTATTTTGGCGACTTCAATTATTCATATGCATGCATTATCCTTTTTATAAAAAAAATTATTTAATCACCCTTAATTGAACCTGAATTTAGGCAAACTTGAAAATCAATAACAAAGGGACATTAGCTAGAATTAAAGATAAAACATCTTGAAAAATAAGTTTAGTACCTTATAAAAGAATAAATAAAAGAAAAGGTGGAGAATTTTTCATAATGAATTTGTTATTAACTAAAACAAAAATGGTTCGTTTTCGCACCTTTGGCCGAAAATGGGTTAAGTCACTCCGAACCATTTTATTGTCCATACATCAGAATAAATATATTTTTACAATCTTATGAGGGTGTGATTATAATCACACTCTCATAAGATTGCAAACTAAAAATTTCTAGGTTTATATATAAATAATGAAATGGTCCAATCATATCCACCAGTTAACAAATAAATTAGCAAGCCAAATTAACCTAATTAGAAAACTAGTCCGTTTTATCTGAGCATTCACTAATACTTCTCTATAATGTTAACATCGAGTCTCTAGTGAATTATGGAATAATTTTTTGGGGAAATTCTTCTCTGGCTATTAAAGTATTTTCTATGCAAAAATGTGATTTAATAGCAATCCAAAAAGTACTTATCACTTAGAACCCCTGGTAAACAACTTATCTTATCAAAGATTATGACCCTACCCTGGCTTTACATATTTACCACTTTAATGCCATTTTTAATGTGCTTATCTGGAATTGATTATTTTTTTTTACTTTATATGCATGCTGGCAAATGTAAACGCTGGTAAATGCCAAATATCCAATAGCAAAATCGAGCTTGAATATTTTGACTGGAGATACAATGCTTAGAATTGTGCAATAGTCAGCATTAATGTGTAGACTAGGAGTAAAGTGCTAGGCAAGTGGTGGTTGTAAGGCTCCTGGATTGATGCTCCATGTAGGTATATTATTTTTCATTTGCAGTTTTGATAATGGCCTAGCCTGGTTATAATATTTTTGATGTGTTTATCTGGAATTGGTTAAATTTTTTTTACATTACATGTAGAGATGAGTCGATACCAAAATTTATCAATTCTCGATACCGATTCCTGAAAAATCGATTCTCGATACTCATATCATTGACCTATACATGTATACCTATTTTTACCTAGTTTTTCTGATCATTATTTTTAAAATGTTCCATGATATCTAAAAATACAATTTCACAAAAAAAATTTGAATATACTATTTACTTTGGGAAAAACTTCTGATTTTGCACTATGAAGACATTATGAAAATAAAAACAGTTTGATACACTGAGTTACATATTTTTTTGCATAAGCATGTTTTATAAAATAACATGTTTATATCAGATAAAAAAATGTCATAACAGACTGCCATATTCAAAATAATATGACTGTCATGTCATAAGTTGAATTTTAATATGATTAATAATTAGTTATAAGAGTAATAAAAACACTAACCTAAATTATAATTCAAACATTAAGAAATAAGAATAAAAGGCCATGACACAAATCCTTGAGCCTACTTCAGGTTTTTGTTAAAAAAAAACATTTTTAGTCTCTCTGGATCAAGGCGATTTCGTTTCTGGTCACAAATATTTCCTGCTGTGGTAAATGTTTCTCATATTTGATGAGAAACTCTCATGTTTTGTGTTGATATCGATTATTGATGGATGGATCCAGGTTTTTTTTTACCGGATCCGGAACCGGATACTTGCCTTGGTTTCAAATGTCTTGTTTCGGATCCTTAGTTTCAGATACTTAATGGATTCTGAATTTCATTTCTTTTCTAATCCTACATTTTTAATCTATGCAGAAAAACAGCAACAATAGTATTTCCGAAAAACAAGTAAATTTATAGTAGAAAAATCAACTTCCTATCATTTATGTAGATAATATTTTCCTGGATCAAGATTTATGGATGCAATATCTATATGTTATTACTTCTAACATATATGTTATACTTTATATATGCGTGCCCTGTAAAACCCCTTATTTACACTTTTATAGAGACCTCTAGAAAAAAGTGTAAAATGCAAAAAGCAAAAGAACAATTTTCCTTTTTTACATCCACACTTTAACAGTAAAGAGTAAATATATAAATAAGAAACACTGATAAGCTGAATTAGATCAAATTATTAAATAATTCTTAAAGTATAGAGCTGTCCTGATTCATATTCCTACCAATGTTTCAACCAACCCAATAAATCATTAGACATTTTCAACATATATGTGCTAGGTACTTTATAAAGTTCACGTTCCTTATCACATGCTCCTCAAATGCAGTAGGTACATTTTTTAAACCTGTACAACTATTCTTATGGGTGCAGTTATGAGAAACATTCATTCATTTCAAATTCATTTTCATTAATACTTGAATTATTATGAATCATACGATTGTAAAGCAAGGAAAGCAAACTCGCTTTGTCCAATGTCACAAAAATACCACTTTTCAATGTAAAAATGCAATGTATCCTTGCATGTTAAGTGCCCACCTGGATATCACTCTTAATAGTGAGTTAAAAAAGTCTGAATCAAATGATTTGCTTGTTATCATTGAGTACGTCATGGTAGTGGATTTGCCTAGTGTTCCATTTTTGGAACACCTCGTAATTAATAATTGGCAAGAGATACATTGTTTTTTCTTACGGATATATTTTCATACGTATTTTTATCTATAATATGTAAAAATCAGGGTAAAATTCGCATTTTTCAAACCTTCGGCATAAATGGGTTAAGTAGATTTGAAAATTCATCACTTAAAAATATGTACATTGTAAAGTTAAAATATTGTTTCCACAGTTTTAATCCTGTAATAAAATAGTTTTTCAATCACTTTTACTAATGCCAAATTTTATTATTTTTGTTTCATTTGTTTACTTGTATATTGAAATGAAATTTCTGATGATCTACTTTTTTTACTGCCTTCTTGGTGGGTTGGTTATTTAGGGGAGGCAACCGACAGCTGAGGTCATTTGCGCCATATAGGATAGGTGGGTAATTGGGTAATGGTAGGAGTTTTCAGGGAACGGAGGAAGGGTGGAGAGAAACCCGGCGTCGGCATTAGCCTACTCTTAACGATAGGCGCCAAGGGGACCACGGCTTAACGTCCCATCCGAAGGATGGAGTACTGTACTTGAAATGCCCTCCACTAGGCACTCAAGTGGGGACCGGTTTTCCACTGAAATATCCGCCACTGCCGGGAATCGAACCCGGGCCCTCGGGATGGGAGGCCATTTTACTGCCTTCTTGCCCTACCCTAGGACTAGGCAGTGTTAAGGATCGAAAGCGTAACCGACAGCACACTAGCTCTCATTTTTAACCACTATCATCAACTATCATCGGTTCATGCAAGTCCGGCTAATGTAGGTGACTCAATGACATTCTGCTTTATTTTTTTCCCGCGCTTCCAGGCCTGTGGAGTTAAAAGCCAAGTCATGTATTTCTTTATTTTGCTCAAGTAGCACGGAAAAAATAATGTTCAGTAAATGGCAAACGAATATATTTTGCTATAAATAATTGACTTCTTTCAATGAAAACATCCCAGACGTCAACAATACACCAGTTGCCATGCATGACCCATAGTCCAGCCAAATCCCTAATCCAGCATCACTTCGGTCCCGACTGTGCCGGATTAAAGATGCTCAACTGTACTTTCATTTCATACAGTTAAGTGCTCCACCTAGGCTTGTAGGCTCTCCAATAGCTGAGAGGCTGAACCTCTAATTTTTTGTTGCCTTTTTGTGTTTTGCAGATTAGAAAATTCCAATGAAACTCATCACAACTAACATGGTGAAACCCAAAGCAATGCTAAATTTAGCATGCTGTACACAAGTTGAGCACAATGGCATCTTATTACCATAACCCATTCCCAATCTTGCAAAATGTTATTTCTGGAGTATGTAGCACACTGCAAATGGGCTGATCTACGTATAACGTTTTTTTACTACACTCTCAAATTGTAGGAACTTAGAATTACTGAGTGCAGACAATACACAATTCATCTCTCCTTTTTCTATCATTAAAAAATCTCACAAAATATTCCCAGAGGAATGTGGTCATAAAAACATAAAGGGTAAATTCTGAGAATAGACAAGGCACTGATAATTTATTCTCTTTTGTAAAACTGCTTCTCTCAATATACTTCTCATAAATAATAATAATAAAAATAGAAACAAATCTCACATTCAAAAGAGAATCTTCATGAACAGACACACTAATGTAGTGCAATTAGCGATAGGTAATGGAAATAAAAAAATACTGTTCAGTGATTCAAAAGCCATCAACACGCCGTCTCTTGGAGCGCCCTGATTCCAGAATGGCAAGTCTCCGCTTGGTTTCCTGAACAATAGCAATATTCGGGGACATGTTGATGTCACATTCAGAAAATTGGGATTCAAACAACAGAGGTTTAAAGGAGAGTGCAGCAGACTCTTGGGAGCCTTGAAGCGCCACTGGAGTTGAAGTAAATACTTGTTGCGACGCTCCCAACCACTGCTGTACTTTTTCCACTGGTTCTTGAGTCGGGACGGTTGTATCTTCTTCTTCCTCATCACTCTTCCATTCACATTCATCCTTCAGCTGCCAAACCTGAAAAATTCCCTTTGAATGAGTCATCATCCAGTTTATTGTCTCCCATCCCTTGTCCACCAAAGATTGCTGAAAAATTACTACAGTGGAAGCTCCATATAACGAGAGCTCTCGGGAACCAAAAAATCACTCACTATGTTGAACTCTCATTATTACCAAAGATGTTTAAATAATCATTTCACAGCCAATTCCTATGACTTTAATACATACTAGTTTAACCAATATTGTGGGTGTTTTGAGCACACAGCAAGAATAATCCATTGTTACTTATTAAAAAATTATATTTTTGCACACTTTACCGACCCTTGGTTGTATTTGCAGTAAATAAAATTTAAGTTTCATATTGCCATGGCCCAAAATGGATCACAGGGGGAAATGTAACTCAGCCAGGATAGTAAGTACATCAGGAGAGCAGTCCCAAAATCAGTGTTCTTGAATGTACTGGGTCATGTCATCGATGGCGAAGGCATCAAACCCGATGAAGATAAATTATTGGCGGTGCGGAAATTTCCTACACGAAGGTTAAAGCAGTACAAAGCTTTCTCGGCCTGTGTAATTACTACCAAAAATTTACTTGTAATTTTCCAAAATACAATGAACCCTACATGACTTAACAAAAAGATAAAAGTATTTTGCTGGACTGAGAAAGAGGCGGACAGATTTCAAGCCTTTAAGGCCTCTAATATTCCATAGGGAAAAATGATGCCTCGGTAGCTAAACTGGTTAAAGCACCTGGCCTGAAATCAGGGGATCCGGGTTTGAATCCTGGTCAAGTCGAATGATTTTTTTCTGTGGAATTTCTGTTATTGTGCAATTTCAGTGGGTAATGCTGTTAAGGTTCTTGCAGCCAGTAGCATTCCTTCAATTTCCTACCAATGGCATCAATTACATCACATAACGCCTAAAGAAATGCAGGAATATGAATTTACCCTCATATAATAACTATAAAAACATTTAATTGGATGTAACTGAACTCCAAGCTCAGAATCTTGATTAGGTATGATAGAGATGTCATGATGATTTGAAGATCATAACTGATGAACCTTACCAAGTGCACTGCGCTGCTTACCAAGCAGAAAAAAGGCTTTTAGCAATTACCATAAGCATACCTACCAATCTACTAGCTTTATCTACGGTGAGTTTTAAATAAAGACGGCATTTTAAGGATTTTTGCCTCAAAATTCACCCCAATACAATCAAATCCAATGAAAACCATTGCTCAATAATTTTAGTCTCCTCCCTTCTACAGCACTGGTCATAAACACAAGTGTCTTTAAAACATTCTGTTTTAGCCCAAGATGATTATTTTCAAACACTTTTTATTTCTTTGTATTCTGTCTTCCACAGTGTCGAACTGGAGACACATTAGTTGACAAAGAAGCTTCCACAACTCTTCATGGATTTTGTAATTCTGATAATCCTCTCTCCAAGAAATAACTTTCATCAACCTCGTAATCCATTGTAACCATGAAGTTGTGACTATCACTAATAAATTTATGTTTAATTCAAACTGGTCACTACAATCATCACTCAAATGCTCTTGTAAAATGGTCCCAGAGTAATGCACCACTGTATTCTGTGATGAGTAAGGACATCTGAATCCATGGTATTAATTAGAGATGGGACATTCGAATCTTCGAATCCTCGAATCTTGAAAAAGATTCGAGATTCGAAAACTCGAATCTTTGTGCTATTTTCATCATTCGAATCCTAAAATATAAATAAACACCGAAATCTTTATGTAATAACTTAGAACAGATTAGTTTCGACCGATAAAAACGTTCATTACAA
Organism: Platycnemis pennipes; assembly: GCA_933228895.1. NCBI lineage: Eukaryota > Metazoa > Arthropoda > Insecta > Odonata > Platycnemididae > Platycnemis > Platycnemis pennipes. The sequence continues at coordinate 18,889,603 of OW121856.1, forward strand.
ATAAGGTTAAACCTCGCTTTTACGTCCACGCAATTTACGTTTTCCCGCCATTAACGGCTTTTCCTTCAAGTCCTAATAATTTTCATATGTCCGCAAATAACATCTTCCCTTTATTTACGCTAGCAAATTTTTGAATGGTTCGGCATTTGCGTTTTACGAGATGATTTTGCCGTGATTGTCGTCCTGGTTGCATAACTGGTGGATGGACTCAACGCTCCGTGAAAGACAAAGTAAAAACTCATGCAGTAAGTTACCACTATGAAAGATAAGTAAAATTTTCTCAGATGTACCACCAATTATAGTGACCTCAGTCATCCGTGGAATTGTAATGCCGCGAGAAATTACAGTACACATACGTAATTTTTGTCGCGATTGTTGTCCGGGTTGCATAACTCGCGGATCGGCTGATGCTATCACATAGGTGAGGAAATTTTTTTTTTATTTAAGAAGTGTATGCTTTTCAGCATTCGCGGCCTTCTCTTTCTTTTTTGGTTAGATATTAATACAGATTTTAAAAAATCCTCCAGCCAGACTTCATCCTCATACATCCTGCGAACAAACCAGTAAAATCATCACGTCCTTCTCAACCTTGATTCTTAAGTAGCTTTGATAGGGTAACATTATAGTCTCTAACACCTTCTTTTCTCATAATGTTTACCCTAACGTACTAGAATGGCTGGACTCCTGGTCCCAGTTCATCCTTATCTATATCCTTCTCTTCTATTCCCAAGTTCCCTTGCCTATTGTTAGTGCCATGCAGTTCTTGCCACGTATTCATTACCCCTATGCTGAATCTCTTGTAAGTTCTATCAGCAGCTCTCCTGACTTAACACTAATGCACAATATCGTATTCCACTTCTTGCTGCTGAATAACCTTCTAACCTTTGAGTACAGGGCGCCTATTTCTCCCTCTCTCTGGAACCTCTCAACCTATTTACATTGACCTTTTTGCCACTTTTCTCTCACACTCTACATACCCCTCCTAAGTCTATTGCTTGTTTCCTTAAATTTTATTTCGCCTTGCTGTGTTCAAATCTTTCTATTTCCATCATTCCTCAATTTCCTCCATAGTTTGTGCCAACACCCAATGTGTCTTGACCACTCTTGTGTCTACTTCACCATACTGCTTGCTTTTCTGCATCTTTCCTCATACACCTGTAAACTAATTCCTGATATTCCCTCCGATTTACAACTAGGTACATTTTTTTCACACAGTTCCTAATCTTGGCCCAACCATATGTAATCTAGTTTATATATTTTCCCGTGTCCCCCTGCATACAATGCAATACAATGCTTAACACATGAGGAATTGTCTCCTGCAAGCAGCTCGTCTATCGCTGTGAATGAGTCTTCAAGACATGACAATATTGGAAAAAAGATATCGTTTTTAAACATGCAATTTAGTATCAGTTTAATAACTTTTTGGAAACATTTCATCGCTATGCTTCCTAGAACTTTCACATGCTTTCATTTCATGCAAAAAATTTTGTGCATCATGTTTATTACAAATCTATGTTAGCTCTTCAAATCTTATTTGTATTATTGCAATAAAGAGTTGTATTTTTGAAAACTATTCTTTAATTTGTTTTTCATTAAATGCAGTTTCTGAAGTCTTTTCTTTTCTGTTATAATCAACTTTATATGTAGGATTCGAGAGATTCGAGAACCTCTTAGGATTCGGATTCGAGAAAATTTAGGATTCGTCCCATCTCTAGTATTAATAAATGGAATTATATCTAGCACTTAGTGCATATTATTACCCTTTGCAAAACTTACCTCACGAATTCTTTCTGCCAGCATATCTGAGCAAGCAAACAATTTTCGTTTTGAAATCTTCCAGTCTGCTTGGATATTTTTGGAAACACGAATGCGCTCATTGGGCTTCTGTATTACACCTGAAATATTTTAATATGTAATGATGAATGCTATCAGATGGAGAAATTGCAGGAAAACATTAAAGAGAGATAATTTGAATAGCTTCCACAGTGCTAACAGAAGCTGAGGAGCCAAAATTAGTAATCAACAAGAGCATGGAAAAATCGTTGCAAATAAAAATAGAGGAAAGTGACTGAGGCTGTCTAACTGTCTAAAACGTCAATGCCAAACTAAACAAATAAACTTTATAAGTTGAAGCTATGTCTAAAGACAACTTTAATCAAGTCATATTCTGCAAAAGTATTAATCATGCTTGACGAAACAGGCAAATGCATTTATAACTCAAAGACATAAGGAGAGTACGAAAAATGCCTAACATTTGCATGTTGCTTTTCATTAAGTATATTTTAAGAATTTAATTGGTAGGAATAAGCACTTTTGGAAACAATCAGTGAAGCTGAAGATAGTAGGTGTCAGACCACAGCCTTTGTTTGAGTAAAAGATAAGGAGAGACACAAGAAATGGACTCATTGTGAATGAAAATGTGTTAGTGAATCACTCCCCACTGCTAGAGGCCTCCCTTTCCTGGAGGGATGAGAATTCCTAACCCCCAACTGTGAGCCTTCCCCACGACCCCATTAGCACCATCCCCCGCCCGCCTATTGGTTTCACCCAATGAAACGCAATCTCTCCCCCCAACCTACCCCCCCCCCCTTCTTTTGGGCACATATACCAATGACATGGAAATATTGACTTTCACCTGAAGATGATGCCTATGCATTGAAACTAGTAGCACCGAATAAATTTAAGTGGAAATATACATAGTTGTTGGATTCTTTATTTGACCATGAATTTCCACATTTTTACACCGCAAAGTATTGAGTGTCTATTTGGGAGTTTTTCCAGGGTCAGAGGGTCCAGAAGTATCTTACACAGGAAAACTCATTAAGAGGGAAACATGTTTTATTAAGGGTCTTCAAAATTCAAACTTAACAGTGTTTTACCGTATTTGAAGAACAAGGAAGCTGGACTCTCTGCCTAAAATCAAACTAATATACATTTTTATTGCCTCATAATCTGCTTGACAGTCCTTCGACTCAAATCAGTTGCCCAACTTCTATCAATTTGATCTGAGGTATGGCTGATAACATTTTTATAAGTCTGTCCTATTACAAAGGCAATACTATACCCTGACATACTATATATCATTTAACTTTCAGGGAAATGTTACATAGATATGCCATTTTTTACCACTTAGATGTTTTGTCCTTCATATTACTTACTGAAATGTGATTTGCGGCTTCGCTGTCACATTTCTTAATGTATGCATAATTTTTATTTCAGGTTATCCAGATATCTGGATGCTGATGAATTGCGTTCAGATCTATTTCCCAATTCTCTACTGACAAAGAGATTAGGTGTTAATAAATGGTGGAGTATTGAGATAAAGGATGTGAATTACTGAGATATGACATGCCTGGAGGAAGAGTGACTGGTTCAACCCAAGGCTGTACCTGAAAATGATAATTCTCAACTTTTATCAACTCATGGGATTTATAGGCCTAATCCATTAAGGGACCCATTTTACTCTAACTCATTGCCAGCGATAAATTTTATGACTTACCTACATTTGTTTACAGTATTAACCCATTGGCTTAGTATTTTTTGCACTTTGTCCTTACACAGAGTACCAATTTATTTTACCAAATTTTTATGCTCAGGATCCTAAATTTTCCCAAACCCTTAAAGGATAAATTGCCATAGGAGCGTTCATATATCCATTTAATATTATGAACACTTCACATGCCTAAACACAAACACTATGATGACCAAAATCATAAAAAATATACACAATAACTAGGGACCTAGAATTTTCGTGATCGCGAAATTACGCGAAAAATCACGAAATTCCTTGATTTTCGCGAAAAAAACGCGAAATTCCTTGTTTTGGGCAATTAATCACGAAATTTCTTGATTTGAAGCAAGGAAATGTATCAGTTGCTGTTTAAAAAAATCAGTATTAATTAAAACCCCCGGCACCATTTCCGCACGTTTTTTGATGTCCATACACTTCTCTCCGTACACTTCAACTAACTGGCGATGAATTTCTATCGGAGAATCCTTTTTTGAATTCAAAAATCGAATTACTGAGCGTAGTTCGCACCTGACGGGCGAGCTAGGCAGAAGCTCTATCAAGGCCGTTTTACATGGGGCACGTGTAATCTGACGCAATGCAATGCAATCTGACGTGTGTACAAAGGCGCAGTCAAAATTGCGTCGTGTAAAGGCCGTTTCACACGGGGCACGTAATTGCACAATCTGACCTGTGTACAGAGGCGCAGTCAAAATTGCGTCGTGTAAAGCGGTGAATTGCTAGAACGCATGCGAGAATGCATGGATGCGAGATGGCAAAATAGCCCGTTCTAATTTCGTTCATGCATTCACGCAAGCACGCCAGATTGAGAAATTAATGCAGTTCTAACCTGCGCAATTACGTGCCCCGCGTAAAACGGCCTTCATAAACGACTACTACGCAGCGACGGAGCGACCCAAAGCAGCGGGGTAACCAAGGAATGCAGCGCTGTTGTCAAATTTCGCCTAGCAACTCGCGTTCTGAAATGGCATCGTTGGAGACCTTTCTTTTCCTTCCCTTCGTATATTTACGTTAGTCTCCGTCTCACCACGTGTGTTTCAGAAGTTTCAAACTAACGCTCCATTTTCAAGTTTATTTTGGTGTAGTTATAAACCGAAAACTTTCATGTTATCAGAATGCCGAAAGTTGTAAATGTTCGTTCACGTGCCAGTGAATTTAAACATGAAGGCTTGTACACTAGTGACTCTTCCAAGTTAATTTGTAAATATTGTAACGTACCAGTGAGTTGGGAGCGCGTAGATACAATTAAGAAGCATATAAGTGGGGAGAAACACTGCAAACTTCGAGAAAAATCAAAATCTGGTGATACAAAAGTTCAGGCCAGTTTAGCAACATCTTTTGCAAATATTGAAAAAAGGAAGCAGGCAAAGGAATATTTCGGAAAAAGAATAGTGGAAACTTTTTTGAGGGCCAATATTCCTTTAGAGAAAACTCAGAATGAGCATGTTATAGGATTCATTAATGAATTCATTGAAGGAGCTGGTGATATGCCATGTGTGCAGCAGTTACGGGAGAAGTATGTTCCTTTATTGTTTGAAGAAAAGAAGGAGCTGAATAAACAAAGACTTGAGGGTAAAAATATAATTGTTTTATGTGATGAGACCACTGATAGAAAAGGCTTGTGTGTTTTTGTGGTACTCTTCAAAATTATAGACTTAGGTGAAAAATGTGACCTGCTTGTTGGTGGAGTACACTATTTAGAAAGAGCTGACTCCAAATCATGTAGCAGAGCAATATTGGATAGTCTTAAACTGTATGACATCCACTATGATAATGTTGTTGCCTTAGTCTCAGATTCTGCTCGCAATATGGCCAAAACTTTCAATACCCTTCAGGTCATTCTTGGGGATCATGTTTTAATCATTCAATGCTGGGATCATAAACTGAATTTACTGTGCAATGTTTTCATGAGGCACTTATCAGAAGTCAATAGTGCAGTGTCAAAGACAAAATCACTTTTCCTAAATACAAGAAAGAGGAGACATCTGTTTAAAACATTCATGAGTGAAAAGTACAGTGATAAAGATGTGACATTATTCCCTATGCCAGTGATAACTAGATGGTCATCGTGGTTTAGATCAGCATTTTATATAGCTGACCATATTAATGATATTGTTCAGTTTTCAAAAACAGAGGAAATAATGAACTGTGGCAATCCTGGAGCGGAATATTTCTCTGGTCTTAGTGAAGATGACATTCAAATGATACAAATGCAGGCCATCTTCATCAAAGAACAAGGAAATGAAATTGTGACATTGTTAAATGATATTGAGGGATCATCATACCCTACTTCTCATACTTTACATGAACGATTAAGAAGAATTGAGTCTTCTCTGAAATTTGTTTGTGTCACTTCGTCAACTTCTAAAACAGTTTTAGCCCTTGCAAAATGTAAGAATCACTTTCTCCAAGCCAGAATTAAGGATGGTCTAATAAATGCTGCAACTCATGCACTTTGCAAATTAAATACATTAAAAAACAGTGATCCAGCAGGTATTTTTTTCAAAACTATAGAGATTTTTAACCCGACAGTGCTATCTAGCTTAGAGATTTCTCCAACAACAGCTGGAAAACTTCAAACAATTTTCAGCTTCTCAAAAATTGAGAGCTTGATTATTGTAAAGGGCTTGGGAGAAATGCAAAAAATTGTGAATGAGAAACTTCTTTCTGGTGAGAAAATTGACATCCAAAATATATTAATAGGACTAGTGAGTTCTAACGAAGAATTTGCAAAGAGTGCCATTCAAGCAATTTCAGTACCATGTTCCAATGCAGATAGTGAACGATTTCTAAGTCGTTGCAGTGAAGTGCTGTCCAGTGGAAGACACAATTTAAAAACAAACAATTTGGAAATGTTAACTACTTTTTATTATGAGAAATAATTGCACTTTCACTGTAAATTCATTGTGGAACTTTATTTTGATGATTTAAGATATATCATGTGACACTTTAATCCTTTTGTAAGATACATCACTTATATTAAAATTTAATTTCAAACTTTTCCTGAGAATTTTGCTAAATAATACCATAAAAAATATCTCAAACATATAGGAATCAACAATAATATCAGTTTATATATTGTGGAAACTCGTATTTTCCCCCATTTTATTTGACAAATTTTTATGACGAAATCTGAGAATTTATTAGACGAAATTCCTAATTTTTATTTGACGAAAAATCTAGGTCCCTAACAATAACACATTAAATTATCACGGATTGAAGATGTCTACAAATTTTCATTCCATGTATTCTGTGAATCACTGCAAGGGAGCGTGAAAAGGTACGTGACCTTGCTGGCATTAACACTTTCAGCCCTGGGCCTATTTAATGGCCATTTTCCAGTAGACTGGTATTTTTGGGTGGTTTTTAAAAGTTCATATTTTATTACATAAAAATAGCTCAATAAACATTTTTTTTTACAGTTTTATAGATCATGGCTTTATTTATAACGGAAAGGAAGATTCCAAGCATAGGCCAAGTTATCAAATATTTATAGAAATTATAAAATTATCCTTTTTTTTTGAAATAATAGTCTTGTTCCTTTCTGAACAAACATGACATACCCTAGTTGGATTCGCTCTTTTTTCGGTCGGTGGTATCTTGACAGGAAAATGTCTGTCAAGCAGCCTGTTTCCTCCTCCATTTGTTCTATCTTCCTTGTTCTTTTCAATACCACCTTCAGAAGATTAAGCTTCACCCAGCTCTTCCATATAATCTCCTAGGTTGCATTTATTCTTATTGGAGGGATTTCGAGTCTCACAATAAAGAAAATATGAATTTGTAACTGCCATGATAAATGTGTGAAAAATAATTTCTTCCACCATTTCATCTGCTTTCTTTGGAAGGGATTGTATGTACAATCTGATCACACCGATCCATAGTTGGGAAAATTACCAAAAAAAAAATGAAAGTTAATCTCTGTAAAAAGTAAATAGTTAAAAGTTCCTTTTATGAAAAAGTAACTGATTAAAGTTAAAGAAAAGTAACTTTTACGTTAAAAGTTACTTTTTTAGTTGCTTGGGATATTGGATGCTGTGGTAAAAGAGGCCTTGAAGGTTTTTTGTTTTGAAAAAACAAAGCAAACACTGACAACTGTAAAGGTGGTTTCTTCCATCCGTATCCATTTGTTTAAAAATATTGCAAGTGAGGATTTTCATTGTAATTACATTTAGTGTCCAGGCTGTTGGTCAGGTTTCCTAGTGTCTGCTGAAAGAATTCGGCAATTTTTCTGAGGTGGGGCTCTGATTCTGGGGTTTTTAAGTTGTCGTGAATGTAACATGTACTCTGACAAACTATGGTGGATCTGTAACTTGCCTCAAAAGATTGTTCAGAGCGGTAGAAAGTGCTTTAAGGTTTGCTTTTGATATCAATCCCCACGTTGCGATGTGAAGTATTCCTTCATAATTGTTAAATTGCAGAGGAAACTGCTTAGTTATATAGAGTTACAGTATATGTTGAGGGTGTGCCTGCCCACATTTTCTCATGACTCACTGAGGGCTGATGTATTGATGATGCAATGTCACCAAGTAATGTATTGTATGTAGACTGGTGCATTGTAGAATGTATGTAGAATGTAGGCATATGTAGACTGGTGCATTGTAACAGATACGTTAGTTTGAATGAACCCCTCTCCCTCGTCATCCATCATAGATATTTAGATGACCCTTCTTTCTTGGCTTCAATTATCTAGTATTGATGACACGATGTCACATAAGTAAGGCATAGGAGCCCCCCAGGACAGTATCTTTGTGTGGTTTATGTTTTCTCGTCTGAGGGTGTGTTCCTAAACTTTGGTGGTCACTACCCTTGTTTGGATGCATTCGTCTGGGCCTATTCATTGCATTCCTGCACGAAACCCTTGCATACAGATACCGTTTTATTTTCCCATTAGTTGGGCAACTTTTGCACCCAAATTCGGACAGGTCGACATTCACCAAAAATTAACTGAAGTTATTTTTGTATCAGTTAATGCGTAAATTTAATGATTAAAAGTTAACTCTTCTAAAATGTAATGATTATATCAAATGGTTAACCACATTTTTAACAATCAATTTTTATCGTTAATCCCAACTATGCTCCCATTTACTCCAGTCTTGTTTATGTTGTAGTCCACTACTGCATCAGGTTTTTTATTCATCAGTCTACCCTCTTTGCTCTTTACTAAAACATCTGATGTTGTCATTTTATGTAGCATAGATAACATCAAAACATCCCTAGTGTCTCTGCACTTGAGACATAACAAATGCTCTCTCCTCAAACACACAACCACCTTCTTTTTCTTTTTTATTCGCATTTTCCCTTCGCAATTCTTTTTGATTTTTCTTGCAGGTGTAAACAGCTGAAGTATTTTTGTTCCACAAAAAGTCAATCACAGCTGGTAAATGGTAGTATCAGTCCATGAAAATAGCATGACCCTTACCCAGTTACATTGCTAATAGTCTTTCTAATAAGGCATTATGGAGTTATCAACATCTCCTTTTCCGCAGTATAACACTTCCATGCGTAGGACATAACCTGTTGGTGCATCACAAACCATGAATAATTTTATCCTGTATTTTTGTGGCTTGTTTTTCATAAACACTCTGAAATGAATTCTCCGTCTAAAACCACACATTCCTTCATCCACTGTCAAGTTTTTGTTTGGAGCATATGCAGAAGAAAATGTCTGTATCAAAAAACGGTCTTATTTTATGTAAAGGGTCATGATGAGGTTGACCGCAAGGCACATATTTAGAATTCGTCCATGTGTAGGTTTGACAGAATTGCATAAAATCTGTTTCTACTTAGCAATGATGCTGGAAATGGCGTGCTGACAACATGCTTCCTTGTCCAATAACTTTTTAGTGACCTTTTTCCTGACTAAGCACATGCGTATTATAATTGAAAAAAAAGGAGTAGAGTTCATGAAATTTCACGAGTTTCCAATTTGCAATCCTTAGTAGGTACCTCCGAAGGTTGTTTGGACATGCATAATCCTAAATCCACCAAGTTTCTTTGGCATTTCATGCCAGTAGATGAAAAGTGGATACATTGCTTTGTGCCAAAGACGAAGCAGCAATCCAGAGTGGGTGGGAACAGGCAAAAACAGTTTCATCGACTGGAAGTCAAAATTCTGACATCATCATACTGTGGCGCTCATACACTACCTGGAAATAGGGAGGAGCAGAACTGCAGAGTAACTTTGTCCCAACTTTGTCACTACTGGCCCATAGGTTTACATCTGACCAAAGAGACAACTTCATCACAATAATCCACCTGCACAAACACCTCAAGTTGTTACAGTAAAACTCTAAGACCAACACTTACACATGTACCTTATTCATCAGATTTACCTTCCAATAATCTCTTTCCAATCAATTAATCTGCGGTCCTATAGCAAAACCTGAAGAAATGGCTCAATGGATTAAGATTCACCTCAGATGATTAGATCAAAGCTGAAACGGCTAATTTTGAAGTTGGGCAAATTGTATTATAATGAAGGCACTGAAAGGCTGTGAAGACATTGGTTTAAATGCATTGAATTGCAAGTGTACTGCATTGAAAAAAGTCTCAAGTATGACTCTTGTTTTCTTTGTAAGACCGATAATTCTGAAAAACCCTCATGTAATTTCTGTATTTTCTTCATCTAACAATATTGTATCATATTATAATCCAGCGTTCAGATAATAAGAATTGTGAGGAAATAAAATGCTACTGTTGTTATTATTTCATGGCTCAGCCCATGTTTGAAAAAATTCTAATTCATTTCATTTTAATCATACTCATTAAAATTAACTTACTTACGCCTGACCAAACCCTTCATGTCAGTTCGTACAACAGTTTCCAACTTCTTCCTAGGCCTCTTCTCTCTGGGCAAGGAGTTCTCCCATCTCTTTAGGCAGTGGACAACATGCTTTGCAGTCAGATTGTTCTCGTGTGCCATGGGCACAATATGCTGCTGAAAGACATCACCGGTTGAGTTCTGTGACAGGCACGTGATGACACTGCCTTCACCCTCAAAGCAACACATGCCCACCGTCACCATTGACAATCTCCTCTGAACCATGGGGTCCAGCAATCGGCCATGCCACTGCCCAAATTTGAGCACATCCGAGTACGAAGGGAGCGAGACTGGGAAGAAGTTGCTAATGGGAAAGCTGCTCGTCTCGGAGCTTGGATGGTTGACAATGGCTCGGAGCTCGTTGGTGACTTGGCTGCGAAGTACGACCACCTCCAAAGGGTTCCCCCCACTACCACTGTCCACGCACGCAACACTGGCATATGAGGGGGCCGTCTCCATGCCATGCGTCCACCTCTGCACAAACGCCCGGGGAAACCGGAGGTCCATGCCCAGGAGGTTGTGATGGGTCCCGACATAGAGCAGGGGGTGAGGGGATCTTGGGCTGCCTCTCACAATGCACGTCAGTTCCTCACACTTCTCCAGCATTCCAGGCTGGTCTTTACAGCTGAACTCCATGGTGTTCATGTGTTGCGCCTGAAACATTTACAAGAAAAGTTTTAAATATCATGTCAGGGGGTTCAACCCCCCCTTCTCCCAAAATTTGGCGACAAATGCAAAATGAAACAGCTTTTTCTAACGATTTAAAAAAATGAAATTAGTGGTTAGCATGGCATTGAAAAAAACACCTGGCACAAAATATTAATAGCTCAATGAAACATATTTTATTACAGTTATTTCTTTATTACGTACAGTAACGATAACTACCAGTCAGGGGTAGTTTCAAAGAGTTTACGTTGGTGGAGAAGGGGGTCTACAACTAACTTACGTAAGATTTTTGGTTGTCACGAGACAACATTGCAACTATTTTTTAAAGGAATTTAGGTATCAGTGAAATTGAGCACCCACTCGTTAATGGCGTGTATTTCGTAACTCCATTGTGGCATATCATATTACAAGGGCAACAGCATGCTCCTATTTCGTTGCCTGACTTGCTGGCTAAATTACCCCTGCACTCTGATTGCGACTAATGGTAGCTTCTGCCACTGAAGGGTAAGCTACTTTGTTGAAAGTCAGGTTCCGAATGGGATTTTCCTAATAATGTACATATACCTGGCATCTTAGGGGTTGCCGAAATCTTACATTGCCTTGCATGCAGGGGAGGGTCGAATAATGGCATACCTCAACTCAAGTAATACATTAATGGCCCCTTATCACTCATTGTCAGACAGGAGTTCTCTTTTTCATCCATTGCCCTTACAAAGTAAGTGCGTTTTTCATTCCTGCTCAAATGAGAGGTACAAAGGGTACCTGTCCGAGAGCTATAGCAGACAACTAATACATAAGGCGCTCTAATAGTTTGTTCACACTACCACTCCCGCAAGATCCGAGGTGTCTGCTAAATATTCTACACTATTCTAGTGCCTCAAGTTTACAGATTCAATCACTGTCATAGTCTAGTAGGTACACAAGTCGTGTGTAGCGATACGCTAAGCTACTGCAATATTAGTGTGCTGGTGTTCGAAGGAAGTGTACTGCTGCCTCGATGAAGCGTAGGTTAACGGATTACACTGAATGATCTAAGTAAACCAACAAGAAACCTTCAGGAACCTGATGTCGCTTGTGTCAGACAAATGGAACCGTCAGAGGTATGTACATGGGCTATTTTAATTTTACGGATAAATCACATTACTGAATTTCGTATTTGACACTACAAGAAGTTTATTGAGTAGTAATTGTTGGCATTCACAATGTTAAAACAATTTTTCCCTACTATTGTCTGAACATGAACAATTTATGTCTGATGGGACGGGGAGTAGGGATATCTGCTGGTCGATTTTAGGAATCTTATATTCCATTTACAGGAAGATAGATCGGAAATTTTTTTGAGGATACCGAAGTGGCGGGAGATATTGGAACCCTAGTAGCAAGTAATATCCATACAATCCATAAAGGGTTACCAATATACAAAAAGTGTTACCTCTAACTCTCTATCTCCAGCCAAGGCTGCAGCAATGACAGTTCGTCAGGTCAAGCTCAGTGAAAGTGGACTTCTAAATGTTTTTCACTGTTGTGCTTGCCTACTTGCAGCTGAGGAAAACGAGTGACGTTATAAGTACTATAACATTCGTCCCATATCCATTTGTGAACAATAAACTGTAGTGAGAAATTGAATTCTCTCAGATGTCTTTCTTTTTGCTGACGTCTTTCGGCGGAGTCATGCAGGAACCCTACAACAGTCCTGATTCCAATGTATTACAGTCTTCCTTTCCCCCTTTCTCTTCCCTGTTTTTTCTTGTCTTCGGAAAAGTTCAGCCGGGAGAAGATTACGGGAAGTACGGGGTGGTCACACTATACTCGAATATGTACATTTATGTAATAGTACATGCAAAAATATACACAAGTGTTGAATCAAGATTCAAATAATCCGTTTATATTTTATTAAGCTATTTTTAATATATATAACGTACAGTACTGTCTTTAACAAAACCTAAAATCTAATAAAATAGTGACCATAAAAATAGGTTATAAATATCCCATTTCAAATAAATAAAACAATTTTTATCCAAAAATATAGGTACCGTATTTACGCGTGTAAGCCGCGCACCTTTTTTCCCGAAACGCCGGAGAAAAAATGGGGGTGCGCGGCTTACACGAATCCTCCAGATTTCGTGTTAGCCGCGAACCTTTTTCCTCAGATTCCTGTTGTTTTCTCTCCTAAGTTTCGCATTCTGTCTGGTAGTAGTGGTATACTAGTCTCCGCAGCATGGTTTAGTAGTAAATCGTACATTGTAAAGTATTCTGAAATTTTGAAGTATGTAATTAAAAATAAAAATCCGCGTTTAACAAAGTCTGAGCGTACAACGGTACTGGAAGAAACGCTAGATCAGAAACACCATTTGTCAAAGCAATAGATTTATCGTGTATAGATCGTAAGTAGGACAACACATTGTAGCACTGATATGTATTTAAATATACTGTATACTGTAAGCTGCTGCAAGGAGTTTCATGTTTCTTCAAAATCGTAAGTGGAGTTTGTTTCGGTATCACGTACCTGTAGAAACATTTTTACGTACTAATAGATAGCTCCTTTTGCGTACACATTAAAGCTACATTGCAAAGACACAACAAAAAATTTGTTACGTGGTGGCAATAGTCGTATGCTCAGAGAATATACCTTCTTACTATCCGTGCTATCCGCACCAAGCGTGGGAGTAGTAAACGCGTTCGAATCGATCATTTAGCATTTTAAAATAATTTGCTATTATCACCCTAAAATGAATTCTGATGTGAAATTTCGATAGTTTCCTGTGAGTATAAAGCTACATATTATAAATGATGCCGAAAAAATAGGAAATCAAGCTCCATGAAGGAAATATGGTGCATCTGAATCTAGCAGTGACGAAAACTAAGAATGAGAACCTTTATGATATGAATATTCATTAGTGATTTATGATTATATTTCCGGGAATGTGTTTTTCTTTAGTTTTATAAGAATTATAATTGTTATTACATTGAGCTTAGTTTTTTCCGTGTGTTCCCAAGACTTTTCGGTGTTGTTAAATCGTCCCAGTCCACAGCTACTACGCAGAGAGCAGACGAGATCACTGCTATCAGGTACGGATGGCGTTTGGCTTTTTTTTTGATATGCCAATGATCTCCGTAATAATAGAGTAATCACGGGTTGAAATTGTATATATTTTTGCAATTATTTCAGTTGGATGTTCTTTTGAACAAATGCCGTTTTTATAGCTGGATGATGTGATCGTATGAAACTGTGATTACTGTGAGATGCTACGAGAAACAGATGCACAGTAAAAGAGGCCGTGCATTGATGACGATCGTGACGATAATAACACGTAATTCAATCAATTAATGAGAAAGACGTACACGTAATTTAGGCACAGCATTTTTATTAAAGAACGTGCATTCATGTTATGACAAAATGATGCAGACTCAAGGGAAAAAATTTTTTTTTTCGATAGAAATAATTTTTTCCTCACGAACCTGCCCGAAAATAGGGGTGCGCGGGATACACGAGGGCGCGGCTTACACGAGTAAATACGGTAAGTGTATTACATATTTTGACCAATTAATGAAATGCTCCAAACCAGTAACCTAAGGCCCCAGCCAGATATATTTTTGGGGGGGTACAGTCATAACTGAACCCCCCGAATAATTTTTCTGGCTACGGCCTTGCTTTGCACTCATGCCATACACATGTTATGCTCATATTTAACCTGCCCTTTATTCAGAGTTAAATATGCAATTCATAGATCAACCATGAATTCAACACTTATTGATAATTGTAAAAGTGCCAAAGTGAAATCACCTAATGATTTCAGTACTGCTTTTGTTGCTTAAGTATGGTATATTACGCATTACACTGAAACACTGTGACTATAGATGATTTTATATTTATTAGATGATACTTATATTTATTAGATGATACTTATTTTTGTTTAATTTTTGCATTGTTATCTCGTGAAATGCATTCTTACGAATTACTTAATTATATGTTACGAATTCAGTGTACAGGATTGCTAAAACACATACGTTAAATTCATATTCGAATCTAAGATTAGTCATGATATTTTCAGTGGAAACTTTCATCAAAAAAAGGTCATCTTATATGAACAGGTGAACATGATTATACATCTTTGGGATGGATAAAATTTTACACAAGTGAATACAGCATATTTCTATGACCTTAGAAAATCATAGATAAGTACTGAGAATGTGCATGGGTAAATAGTTTGCATAGCTTTATTGTTTGTTTTATTTCACTATTTCTCACAAAAGAAAACAATTCACTTTATTATGAGTAACATCCCAGTAATTATTATCTGAAAAAGTTTAAGGCAAGAGGATTTGGATTTGACTCAATATACAAAAAGTTAAATTCTAATGCATTAACAACTACGATCTGGGTTTTAGATACTTACCCTCACATCATAGGTTCTAATATAATGCCTGTTGGTGCAGATAACACTATCCCTATTTTGTCCATATTGAGCACAGCACCATTTGTCTACAGACTTGTCTGAGCACCTAGGGACACTCCATTTATGCACATAGGACCTAAAAGTACATAAGTATTAGATTTCAGATTAAAACAATTTACGAATAAATGGAGGCAGTGGAGCTCATTTACATAACCTGAATCTATCCACAAAATCATATGCATTTTAAAATGTACCAAACTCTATGATGTACATAAAATATGCATTAACATAAAAAAATCTCAGCATGGGATTAAAAACTCTACAAATGTGGAAAGTGTACGATAGCAATAGAAAAAAATGGAAGTGTCACTACAAAAAAATAAATAAACAGACCTAACAACTGTTAACCCATTGGCTTAAAGAGACGGCGATTCGCCGGCTGGTCTGACTCGGCCTTCGGTTAAAGAGACGGCGAATCACCGGGTGCCTCAATTTATTTAGTTAGTACATTATTTTTATCATTCACAGATTTTTCACGTGTACTGTCATTAATGATTAATTAATATTCCCTGAATGCAAAAAAATCCATGATAAGGGATGTAAAAGGTTTTTTAATCGATTAAAAATAAGTACAAAATATGATTTCCATAAAAAATAGTGAAATAAATGGGAAAAAAGGAGTAAAAAATACTAAGTCAATGGGTTAATTGGGCCCACTGAACAACATACTGTGAATGACATCCATTTTATTCCAAATCTCTTTCCATACTACACTAAATGTACACCTAAGATTTTCTGGCATTAAAAGCACCTTTAAACTGTCTTTCTTTTGACTTGAGAATGATCAATATACAATATTCCTCGTATAAAAACTATTGTTCTGAAGTCAACACCAATATATTCACATGTTTGTCCTCTGGTCTCATGTACCATCATGACAAGTTGGTCTTAGGCGAAGTTGATGTCGTTGCAAATTACAGCCAAGCACACCAAAGTTATTCTTGGAGTAATAACGTACTTCTCAGCTTTATTTTTCACAAGTAATTATTGTTGCTTTGATGATATTTTCACATATGTCAGTAAACCTAACACCACTAGAGAGCCTTTCATATAAATAAAAAATTTGCAAGTGCGTCATCACCATCAATCCTAAGATTGGTTTGACGCAGCTCTACACTTGATTTTCCTGCCAGCTAAACCAATCATATTTACATAATTTTTCTTTTTCAATACAAAAAACTCGAAGAAAAACTTTCAAATGGAAAATTTTTCTTCAAATTTTCTATTTCAAAATATCAAGGTCAGCATAATTTTCGCTGTAGATCTTTAAATTTACCAGCCTGCTCTCAGCCCATTTCCCCCAAGACTTTGCTACGATGACGAACTGCTGCATCATCATCCTTCCCCATTGGAAGTCCCTTATCAGTTATGACCACGAAAAAAAGTATCACATTTCACTCATCGCTTTCCTACGCCCTAACTTCCCAGGTGGCATCCAATATAGGAGCTTGGGAGAGGGTAGAGAAGGGTAAGGGTCGAGCATCACGTCAAGTCAGTGACGGACCCAGTTTTCCTTAGAGCTACAGCCATCCAACCAGAGCCTGGAGGAGGGGAGGCTCGGAAAGAAGAGGGGCAGGCATTGTTTAAGGTGCGAATGGCCCGGAATGCGAATGTACTCGAAGGATGTTTGACTTGGGGTAAACAGCTGTTGGCGTGCAGTGCACCATGAGCAGTAGCAATTGTTCAAAATAGCTTGGCAACACTTAAAAGTAACT
The DNA here is from genome assembly GCA_933228895.1 of Platycnemis pennipes. NCBI lineage: Eukaryota > Metazoa > Arthropoda > Insecta > Odonata > Platycnemididae > Platycnemis > Platycnemis pennipes. Next base: position 18,906,790 of record OW121856.1, read on the forward strand.
TAATCTCAAGAAAGCGATACCAAAATCACAATGACTTTGAACTAGGCACTAAATAACCATCGAAGTGCGCTGCCCCAGTGAATAGTTTCGAAATAAATGATACATTGGGTTGTCACGGGACAAAAATAGACTTTGAGATTCTTTCAAAAATAGACTTTGACCTGACGATGTTGCAGTGCCAACGAAACCCGGGTCGGAATAAAGTTTTTATGTGGTAAATTGCAAATTTTGTCTTTTTCTGATATGTTCGAATACCACGCAATATCGCCAGAATCTACGGATTTCATTTTGAGATTCTTGTTATGCATATTTCAAATAATCCTCACCATCAAGTACGCAATTTGCAACATTACAGCAGTGACCTCCAAAATAGGGCTTGGAAAAACTGGTCCACATATAACGAAGTTCGGTTATTACGAAGTAAATATTTGGCCCTCTCAACTTCGTTATAAACGGGCTTGACTGTACTACATATAAGATGTCCGAGTACTCCATATCATAGAGGCCAGCTGCCTTTGAAGACAAGCATTCTTCAATCATTGCTTTCACTTCTCACATTGGTGGCGAATTGCTGACTGGCAAGAAATATCTTCAGGTAGGCAAACAAGTGGTACATAACTGCTTGGTGGCTGGGCTGTACCTTGGGTGGTCTATTTGCTCCCATTCAAGAGATCTGATTCATTATTGCATAGAACAGCAGAATGAGGTCGTGCATTGGCATGTAGACACAAAATGCCAGATGGCAGTAGGCTGCAACACTTATTCTGTTGGCATGCTGAGGCTTTCTCAAGGTCTCCCAATACACATCTGAGTTTCATATGGTCTGTAAATGTCTGCTGCTGACATGCTTGCTGTCAAAATCTGAATCACAGGCTGTATTGCACTGTTGTTGAACCTTTCAACCCTTAGACTGTGATGCAAAAAAAAGGTTACGTATGATGATTTCTTTCATGGGAGTTTAGAACCACCAAAGGAAAAATGCCTTTCAATATTTTCTCTAGTGGTCTCAGAGCAAAGCAGAACTAAAAAGTCCTATTTTCAGTCGGGATTCAGCAATATCTATGTTTGAATATTCAGAATAATCTGACTCTCTGACCTAGATATATAACTGAACCTATAAAAACATAGATCGATTTTTTCAATTGTCTAGATCAGATAGTTTCCCTACTTCTTAATAAAAGACGTGATGCCCTGGGTGGATATTGCATAAGTTATATGCCAAAAAAATAGGAACTGCAGTCTTGCTTCCCAAGAACTATGAAGAGCTGAAAAAGTAACATGAACTGTGTTATTGGTCTCCCTGATCAGGACTTTCGGTAAAAAATATTTTTCTCCAAGCAAAAAAATTTCATCACTTTGTTCCAAAGTTTTTTATAAAAAGTTGTAAAGGAATTTAAAGGTAAAAGACCTAGTTTTTAAGAGAATGGTTATTAAAGTAACTCATGCGGCATAGGGATATGTGAGACCGACGTCACGATTTTAAAGTGAACCTCTGAGTGTAAACTTTAAAAAGTGATGCTATGACTGCAAATGGCATCTGATTTTGTGCAAGGCATCCTGGATGCTGACATGCATGCATGTTCCTAGTGCTTGAAATTTCAATGGCTACAGCCAATCAGAACTTACTTAAAAAATAAACCTCCTATTTGAAATGGTTTATTGAAAGTTCTGCAAAATGCATTAGTACATGAGGAATCAAGCTCACCTTTCACAATCAACATTTTTGATGCAGACCGCGCCATCAGTATCCATGGTAGCATAATTTCCTTTGTTGATGCCATCAAAATCAATGCTGGTGTACATGGATGATCCTGACTGACATTCATCGACGGTGCGGAACCGCAGGATATCTGAGTTTTCCATTACTGAAACTAATTTGCATTTTCTACCTTTCCTAATGCCAACGTACTCTGAAATTGTATCAATGAAATTACTTCAGCAAATCATTTACTTAAATAGGCATTGGGTATATGAAAAATCAAACAACAAATATCCATTGATAAATATTTCCATACCATTCTCTTTATCAGCAACAATTTGGTAGATAGGGCTCTCGTCACCAAAATCAAATGTTGTGATGTTTTGTACATCAGGTTTAAAGTAAAAGGTTTTTCCCTTTTTGATGGGAACAGCATCTGTGAGAGAGTTGATAAAACTCATGAAAGCATCACTTTTTGATATACAGCTAATCACGACCGTAGCACTAATACTTATCGCTCAAACATAATGCATGAATTAAAAAAAAACACTCTACCTTAACCTGAAATTATTTACTTCTGAGGGCAAGTCTGCAACTCTGTTTTCTCCCGAATACATGAGAAAAGAGACTTATCAGTCATCTGTGTGAGAGTTATAAGAGATCAGACCAAAGTCACCAATACTTTATGCCGGAGAAAGGAGAGAACTGCTTTGCCAGGAGAATACTAGTCTCCTGAACAAGTCTGTAAGTCCTCAAAGTCCCCAGATGGGTGCTTCAGATATGTCCCACTTGTGAGCCCGACGTAACTTTCTCTAATAGAGAAAATTCTTATCTCGACAGTGATTTGTTTATTACTTTCAAAACATTCATTGCTCTGTAAATTATCCTTTAAAGTTAATTTTCAGCCCTGAGAAATGTTTTAAAGAAGCATGGCAAATTAGGTGACAGGTAGAAGTATCAAAACTATCCACTTTAATTTTACCTGCCTTGACCTGTAATGCATACAGGCATTCCTAAATTCTTTTGTGTATCAGCTGAAGTATTGAAATGTACTCACTGTGTGATGTGTCCTTTTTAGAACACGCTTATTAAGATTGATGCTCTCAAGTAAATGTTACAAGACATACCAAAAGCAGATATTTTTTCACATTGATTTAATGCCAGTTTTCTTCCTCTTAACATAACTTAATCACTCTGTAACACAACATAGTGGTGTAGTACAGCACTTATAATAATTTCTTTTGCATGACATGAGACAAGTATAAGACCCATAGTCATCATGTCTTTTTAATTTATATTCACGACTTAAGAATTATTGTATACGTGGTATTGTACTGTTAATGTTCATGAGAACTACTTTCATGTTGATCAGGTAATGCAAGTCCATATTCTGCCACAAATGTTTTGTTTGCAGTTGACAGAGTTATTGTATTGAAGGGCAACAAATTAATTTTTTGAAAATAATTTGGCTGTTGAATTATTATAGCCATTTAACCAATACACTTTACACTGGTTTTAAATGTGATTTGGAATTGGGTAAACCACCATTTTTGCTACATATGCCTTTCAATGGAAGGCGGCTGGGAGCTGGATATCAGACCATAATGCTTTTTAAACCAATAATAAGCTGGCTCATTTGTGTAAAGTGTTTTGAATAGCGGGTGCTGATAATGTCAAGTGAGCAAGGATTTCCCGGAGTTATAAGCAGAATATGATTACAAATGAGAGGTAATTGTAATGCCATAGTCCTTCATTAAAGTTATACACACTTGACTCAGTCGATTTTTAATCGGTAGAGGTATATTATATTTTAACATAGCCAGCCCAAAATGTATGCACTCCTCATGTTTTTAAGTCAAACAGTTGTAATAGTTTTAATAACCATTATCACCTTGGTAATGACTATGTAATAGTCGACATCCTGGGTCAGAAGAAATAAAACTTTCTGTGGAATTTTAAGTGAAATTATTTCCAAAAGTTAAGCCTAAAAACTTAATATACACCCTACTTTTAAATTGAACCTGACCCTTATTGTTCCCATAAATCTCATAGCCTTTTTTACTTCAAGTTTAAACCCAGAAAAATTAAAATCAAATAACATAATTCCATTCCAAAAAGATACTGACAAATGCAATACTATTGATTAAAGATTCATAGCCAAATAATCCATCCTAGCTAAGTAACTAGAAAGCCCAGTCTAAACGATTCTAACTAAACTTACAATTTACTTCTTTCTTTCTACATTATTAACACTTGACTGTAAAACACAAACTGAAAAATAAAATTAACCAAAATTTCAAAAATTTCTTGAATATTATTGTCAGAACATATAAACAATCTAGGCATTATCAAATAAGTCCTTTACCCTTTTCATTCCAAAATACTTGAATAACTTTCATCCTGTAGGCACTGGCAACATACTAATCAAAATTGTTATACACACAAACGGGGGCAAATTGAAGTGACGATTAATTAGTCTGACACTCTAATAAAACTTTCAAAGGGTTACTAGGTACTTTTCTAGGAATCTCAAGGTTTTTGTCAAGTACATATTGGTTATACCATTAGGGTTAATCCAGAGTAAAAAAAATATCATGATACATTTCCTATACTTTAGTTAGCACTGTGTTAGTATAAAAAACATCATTATATACTAAATTTGAGCACACTGATTGATTCACTGTAGGGCGGTGACAACATTTAAACCTTCAACATCCATTAAAAAGCAGTAAGAACACACACTTACTTATTTCTCAATAATAGTAATAAACTCAAATTCACACAAAAAATATTTCCAAAAAATGAAATTGCATAGAGATTCTTCAGATACAGGGGCGTCAGAACTATTTTTGCTGGGAGTGTCCATCCTTGAAAAGGGCCTGGCTCCTATGAAAAGGGCCCTCATTTTTTTTGGGTAGGAGGGGGTATAGACTAGAGTTCGTAGAATATGTGTCAGAAGGGAAAAAGCAAGCTGGAAACAAGTGAAATTTAATTTTTACTATTGAACTCTGCATTGTTTTGGGTTTTCTTCCACGTCAGTTGGCTAGTAGACAACAGTTTTGCTGGCAGGAGAGCCAGCGAAACTGTTGTCTACTAGCCAACTGACGCGGAAGAAATCAGAAAACAATACAGAGATCAAACCATTACTGCGGAAACCTTTGTTCTAACATTTTACTATTGAAGACTACTCATTCCTCAAGGGCCAGGGGCAAATTCTGAGAGGGGCCATTGGCCCCCCATGTATCCCGCTTCCGAGGCCGCTGTTCAGATACCTCAAATATTTCAATCTACAATACATCAAAAGTGCATAAACAATCAATTTTATGTTTTCTGATTAATCTGGAACCCACAAACAACCGGTGAATTCCTGGCTTTCACTCAACAACAATTAGATGATCATGACAAGTTTGTTGGATGTCTCGGCAAGGTCTTACTTAACTTCACGTAGGCCCATGGCTTCATCCAACTTGCTTTAGGAGGTTGCATCACACCTCATCAGAATCTCCCTGATGAGATTCAATTCACAACCTCCAGAGAATCATCAATACCTTAATCTATTTTATTACTATGGCAATATTCAATTATATGTATTTCACTTAATTACGTTACATCAATTTCATTTTATGACCACCAAAGTGACAAATATTATACAGCAGAAATCGTTATTATAGTGGATGTGTAATACTACCAATTAAATGTAAAACATGAGACCAAAAAATCAGCTGTTTGTGATATCGAATTCAGTAGTAATGAGTTTTTTTATTCAGAGAATTTTTTTCTTTACCTTCATTTGGGGGAGTCTCCCTCTACATGGCTTTTCTGGCCAGACTCCAATAAATCTCTAAATTTTACTCAGGTCTGGATTAGTTTTTTTTCATGACATGAAAACAACTTATGCAGACCTAAGTAAAATTCAGAGATTCTCTTCGCATAGTTTCTGGTCAGTTTAGTAACGGTCTATGAAGCCAGATTAAGTTTCCCCCATGGTGGTTAAAGATTCTTGTGCTTGACAGTTTATAAATAAGTGCTCATGGCAAAATAAATGTGGGAAATATCTTTGAGTGAGGGAGATTCAAACTGGTAACCATCCGGTTCCCAGGCAGTTGGTGATTGACCAGACAACAAGGGCTTGCTGTTTTCTGTCATTGAATTAGGAAACCAATTTTACAAAAATTAAAATTCTAGCCATGGATCTTTCTAATTTTCATAACCTACAGTAGCACCTGCTTTGGTGTACTTTGAATCTACCATTTGTATTTCCAAATCACTTAACTTTTCATCTACCACCACTCAGTAGCATTTACTTAGCATAACATGGCAACTTTCTCTCTCAAGAATAGAGACGTCATGATCACTTCACCAGATTGGTGAAGTGATCATGACGTGTGTGACAAAGTGAACTTCCTAAAATCAATAATGCACTTCTTTTAGTGCTCTGATTATGTAGTAACCTGGTAAACGAAAAATATATTGTTTCAAATACAGAACAAGGAAAATCCTTACTGTATTGTCTGGCTTATAATATGCACTCTGGTTCATGGATCCAGTGACCACACATAACATTTGAAGTTGACTAACTGCTTGCACTAGCCGAACCGTAAGGTAGATTACATTCTCACATGCTGTTAATGCTATCCCTGATATCTTTAGAACGTAAATTTTATCCTAATCGGCAATGGTAAGTCAAAGCGAAACAGAATATTTTCAATTTATGCTCAAATAAACATTGTGGAACAAGTGGATTCTCCTGATGCAACTCAAATTTATATGCCAAACATCTAAGATTACTGGTCTCTAAAATGCATAACACCACAATGCGATTCTGAAACATGTTAGCCAGTGTAGACGCCTGCCAAAAATGTGAAGAATTCTTAGTATGAAGGAATACTAATAGAGTGGTGTTTAAATTCTAGATCCTCTTATCTCACCGTGAAAGACATCATCATAAGAGAAAAAAGCATTGCAAATTGCCTAAAGTTGGGGAATCAGGACTTGATGCCGTCCAAGGATTGGTGGAATAATAGGTAGAAAAATATTGTAAAAAATAAATATGGAAAGTTTGAGAAATAATTAATGATATTGCTCTTTTCCAGTTTACCAGTGTTTCTTTATGTATCTTTATGGAGCATAAGTAGGCAAGAAAACTGAAAATTCTAATTTTCCTGCTATTTGCAATTTCCTGCAATTTACTCAGAACCAGAACTCAGAACTTACATTCACTGAGAACCAAAATCACAATTTTGTACACGAAATTGTTAGATGGAAACAAAAAATGAATTTTAGTGAAAAAATTAATATTCTAACCACAACCATTCACTCATAAATCAAGAATTAAAATAAGCAAAAGGCGAAACCCACCGAAGAAGTTGGTTTGATATCATTGACGTCATTTTCCTCCCATCCTTGACTGCTTTTAGGGGAAGGGAAGGGAGAAGATGGGGGTTATCGGAAGGTCTGCTCGCACAGATCCTGTCTCAACCACTTACATTGGCAGAGTCAGCTGTGTTTCCCCATTGCGATAAGTCAAAGTAGCTTCACGGGCTCAGTTGTGATTGGACAAAGTCGATATACGTCAGAGGTTGCACCACACCCACTTTTCCGCAAGGGATAAAAACATCAGTTTTTCGCCACTTATAACTCGAGAAATAATTGATGGATCAAAAAACGAAAAAATATGGGTCTTTTTATTTCACAAACTCTATAAGATTTGGCAATAAAAATAACATGGTAAACGACCCAATTTAAACTTTTTTCTTGCGGTCCTTTTAAAAGTATAAATAAGAGGTTTTACTTGCACTTCAAAATTACTAATACTTTCGCCTAATTAAAAACATGGTTGCTGTGAAGAGGGCAAGTATAATTTTAATTTAATGCTCGGGAAGGTTTAAAGTAGTGATGGGGCGAATCCAAAATTTGATCGAATCTGGATCCCGAATCCTGTGTTTTTATCGAATCCTTGAATCTGAATCCTCCTCAATTTGATTTAATTCAAGTCTTCCTTTTATGTGTAAATTGTTAAATAATGCTTCCTTTCTCGCGAATTCTCTAATTAAATCCAATAAAAGCTGAATCATATTTCTTAAAGTAAATAATAAATGAATAATGGTCATATAGTCCCCACTCACTGAAATTAAGGTCATGTTCGAGGGAAAATATAAAGAATGGGTAATTTCAAATGTTTATCAAAGTCTAATTTTTCTTAAATAAAATTTAAAATTCAATGTAAACAGAACAAGTTTTTGTCTAGAAAATGCAGCATTTTTACCATGTCAGGATCTAATCGATTTCTTTTTTTATCACCAAATTTCCAGCAGTACTGAAGTCTATTTCTGAAAATACTGTTGCTGGAAGAATGCAGAGGAACTTTATTTGTTAGAATTTTCAAATTGGGGAATTTCAAAGAATACATATGTGGACAAGAATTATTAGTTTACAATATGCTGCGTAAACATTTCCAACCATGGTATTCACGATTTAAATGCTAAAAATGAGCAATTACAGTAAGTACTCGACTTACGTGGATCCAAGTTACACGGATCCGGAGTTACGCGGATGTTCATTTAGGCCGGTGACATGCTTGCATTTCTCCATGTTTCTGTTTCCGTGGCAGATTGACTACTCCATAGAAGACCCCTGTTGTCCATTACAGTAAAAATAAAGAAGTAAGACATCTGCATAAGTCGAAACAACACAACTTACCTATCCATTTTTGGACTATTGGCGGTGCCGCTTTCACAGCGGCAATAGGCGATGATTACCCAAACCGCCATATTTTGAGAGGCCGTTAAGTTAACATAATACGACAAAGCTGAGAGTAACACAAATCCAACCTTTCTTTCACTGGATATTTATATCTAAAATAAGTATAATTACCCAAAACTTCTTTATTTGCTGTAAGGGACAAGAGTAGATAATGGAGTAGATAATTAACTATGGAGTAGATAATTAACTACGCATCGACATATGCTGGAAAGTCAAACTACGACAAAAAAAGACGTTGATGCCTGATCACATCCGACTTTTTCACCATCACGATGATCAAATATCACCTATCGAATTACGCAATGTCTTCAACTAGAGTTGGCATTCCGAACACCCGTAGTTTGGCGTCAACTGCATAAGTCAAGGATTACTGTAGTTCTCCGCCACTGGTACATAGAACCCGCACGACTGGTATTCAAATCTTTAATCCATTGATTCGACCGAATCTCGAATCCATGGATTCAATAGGATTCGACTGAATCTTCGAAACCCTGCCCCAACCCTAGTTTAAAGCACTTATTAGTGAGGAAACAAACTTAAAAACACATACATACGATAAAAAAGCAGCTAAAATAAAGGAACCATCAAAAAGAGACTTCCTTAACCCCCACTGGTCTAAAGAAACCAATAATCTGACATTGCCTAGGAACCAAGCATTCCAGGGAAATCAATGATCTACCTGTATATTGTTTTTACAGTATGTTGCAAAGCATCAAAGGAGATTTTTAGAGGAGTATGAAAGACATTAGAAAAGGTAAGTTCATGCTTGAAGCGTCATAAGGGAGAAGAATATGAAAAGAGTGAGAGTGTATGAAAAGTGTAGGAGGAGGAAAAAAAAGGATGGAGTAAATATGTCATGCAAGAAGAAATGCTAAGAATTCCCCTGAAGTGTTCAATAATTCACATCAAAAACCTAACTGAACAATTTGTGACTTTAATGACAAGAGAAACTTATATCTACAAGGGAAACTTGGAAGATCACTTAAAGAGTGGTTGAACAGAGTTGCAGAGGTCATATCTAAGAGGTGAAACCACAAACACATATCCAAAATCTCACTCAATAATGCTGGCCTTGGGTGTAGAAACTGAAAAGATCATCATAATGCCTTTAACAGGCATATTAAAAGCCATTCACTCACCTAATTTATCAAATTTCAAACCACCAGGTCTCAGCAAAAAATTGTTTCCTTGTGAAACCACATGACCGAGGCAGCCACCACTATAGTACCAATTGTAGAACTGGAAAGCAATATACCACAATGTAAAATACGATATATTTCACTTGATGCATGGATTACAAATATTTCACACTTTAAAAGAAAACATTTTCACATTCTAAATGAAATTTATTAGATTACTGTATTTACTTGCGTAAGCCGCGCACCTTTAATTTCAAAAGACCGTTGAACAAAAGGGGTTGCAGAACTTACACGATTCTGATTTTCTTTCTTATTTATATCACACCATTTTTCCTCAAATTCCCTTGCAAGCCTGCCCAAAATTAGGGAGGGGATACGTGAGGGTGCGGCTTACACAAGTAAACACAGTAACAACGCCATTTCACATCCTCTGCTGTGTGCATCACCAGAAATAAAGCACTGTGCAATAGTATGCATATACACACACATATATTTAGAATTGTTCAACCAAACAGGGTAAGTTTTCATGGAGGACTACTTCTACTTCAACACTTTTGTAGATTCTCTTTCACATACTTTTTCCCACTCTAGCCTTGGCTGGCAGAGCTACTTGAAAACTCACTGACCTGTGACCATTTTGTTATGCTGAATTCAAAGGTTTGTGTTTTGGTTTACACAGAGATAGGGAGGAATTGGAGTGTGTGGTGACGGGCGAGGAGGCTGTGCTGGGGAAGGACAAAGATTTTGTAGATGGGGGTAATGGGCCTCTTGGTAGAACTACAAGGTAAAAGATAGGATGAACTAAGGAAGCCCCGAAGACTTAGTGACTCCTGTTAGTTCAGATATCTTGATATCACTCAGAATGCCTGAGAAAGGAGAATTTTATTTGAGGAAGAGAGGAGATGAACCTGTTGACTGAATAACCTCACAACAGCAAAGACCAACCATGGATACAATGGAAACTCATGATTTCTAGTGCTGTAATTTTATGTCAAGAAATTAGCAGGGGTAAAAATTGTTGATTTATTCCTTAATTACTCGCAGAGTTACATAATCACTTTCTCAAGAGCACTACCCTACTATTAGAAGTTACAAAGCTTTGTCAATGAAGGAGTGTATAGCAAAAGTATTCACTGCATAATTTAATCTTTAAAAAAAAACAAAAACACACAATTAAGCACAAATGAGGTTTCAACAAATTGCCATCATCATAAGGTGAATGACTCATTCATTGAAGTGATGGAAAGAAAAACCTTAGGATGGTATGGGCATGTGGTTAGGTTGCAGGAGGAACGGAAGCCAAGAGAGGAGGCAAGACCAGAAGGAAGGCAAGGAAGAAGACGACCAAGGCTGGAGAGGGAAGATTATGTGGAGAGACTGGCAGCCCCTCGCGAGAAGAGTATAAATCAAGTGAAGCGACTTGCTCAGAATAGGAGGGAATTTAGAAAGTGGCTGAAGGACTTACAGCGTAAGGGGATTAGAGAAAGAAGAAGAACATTAGGTGAGTGATAGTGCTCTGTTCTCTCTTTATTCCAGTCAGCCGTGACAGATTGAGGGAGGAAACTGGAAACAAATACTCATCAATATGTGTCTGAAGTATGGAAAGGAAAATGGCCAGGTATCACCTGAATATCAATAAAAAGAAAATGAAGGTATTGGTACGCAGTGGGAGAAAAGAAGCCAGTACCAATGTTAACACAGGAAAAAAAAACTTGAGGTGGTGAAACAATACTGTTACCTGGGAAGCCAAATACCCAGTGACCGAGGAAGCAAAAGTGAAATTGCCAGTAGAATAGCCCAGGCAAAAAGGGCATTTCACCAAAAGAAGATTCTGTTTACAGCTGCAAATACGAGCGTGGAAGTGAGGAAACATTTCGTTAGAACATACATATGGAGCATGCTACCTTATGGCAGCACAGCATGGAAGATAACAGCAGCAGAGAATAACCGAAGAATGATAAGTCTTAAGAAGACTTCTTGAGTATTAAGTCTTAAGATGAGTGGGAGAATAGAGGTCTGCTGAAAACTCTAAAAAGAAGACAGAACAACCTAATCGGCCATATCTTAAGACAAGATGGCCTGATGAAGACAATCGTCGAGGGAAAAGTGAATGGGAAGATTGGAAAAGGCAGGCCTCATATGAGATACATGGAACAGGTTGTGAGGGATTTAAAAGAGAGTAGTTAAGTCAACATGAAGAGGTTGCCCAGTAGAAAAATTGAGTGGAGGGCTGCATCATACCATTCTTAGGATTGTTTACCAGTGATGGAGTGTGACTCCAGGGTCAGGACTCTTTGAGAATTCCAAGTATAATTGCACAAGATTGATGTGCTCAGTGTGTTATCAGGAACTTTGATCATACTCTCTGACAACAGAAAGGATTTGTGGGTACACCCCTGACTAGGTATTTGTTCCTGTGAGTTAAGTCATCCCCTCACCCTTAACCACTGCTTGACCTTATTTCCAACCTTTTGGTGGAAAAAAGCCGCAGGATGTAAGAATAACTCTTAGGATAACGAAAAACAAAATGATCTAAATTTTAGGGGAAGGAGTCTCACAGAGGGGAAGAAATGGAACACACAAAGATCACATCAGGCAATATGCTCGGTATGACCATCACAGTCTCTCATCCGCCAAGGGCTTTTAGAATGGAGATCATGTACAGCCATTGTATACAACAAAGTAACCCCAGCTCATCAGGAGTAAGCAATTTTGAAGAACTTCCTATTTCCATCACTGGGAAGTGGTAAATCATTTTGTCCGGGACTGCACGAAACGTGTTAAACTTCATACACAAAAACTTTTACATTTTGGAGAAAAAATTAGATTATTATAACTAGGGTTCCTACATGATCAAATGAACTTATGAATCTATATAGAGAGAGAAGTCCTGAAAGACTTATGCATTTGTTTAACCTCTACAAAAACCCTGCATTAATTAATTCCAGGAGAGCAACTAATTGAAATTAGCAGTAAAACAATTCATAAAAACACCAATTTTATAAAACTAATGAAGTTATGGATTGTTTGAACATTGATACATCAATGTTTGCTGGGTCAAGGTTCGCATCCCAACTCTGGTAGTAATTCCAGTTATGCACAATTGTAATGGAAAAAGTTTACAATAAACGTTGTACGAACCACGCCTTGAGTTATCATTCCAAACGAGCTTAAAACAAAATATATTCATGCAAAAGGTTTCAATTTAATTGCATTACGCCTTTTTTCTGTATAGTGCATGGTACTTTCGTAAAGCCCATTTTTTTTCGACAATTCGCATATGTATTTAGTCTATGGAAAATGAACCGACCCTAGTAGCCTATCACACTGGGCCAATGTGGTAGGCTACTACTACTACCCAAGCCATAAGTTAAAAACTAAGATACGTAAAAAAGTAACAATAATCAAATAAGAATTAAGCAATATACCCCATCAAACTGGTCATCTGGGTCATATTCAAGTAGCTTTGAAAGCAAAACCACAGAAGTTGGCAGATGTTTCATTCTACTCTTCCGTCGCAGCTCTTTCTCAATCATTGGGATGTCTTTATATCCTAAAACAAACGATATAAAACAAATTATAAACAGTTTATTAGTTACATATTCTTAATAACTCAATATAATTACGATAGTTTCTAAGGACTTTCGTACGTTTGTGCTGCAGAAATCCTCCAAGTTCGCGCTGTATAATTTCTTTCCATCGCGCCTTTCGATGCACAATTTCCAACCCAGGATCTTTTCCATATAGAACTGTAATTTTGGCAAGAAGATACACCGTTAACAATTAAATTTATCACGGTGAAATTTATCATGGAAACAAGCAGCAACTTGTGTGGGATACGTACATAATCTAGGAGACTTTTTCATCCGCAATAGAGGTAGCGGCAGGGTATATTTGAAAGGCACGGGTTCGCCAGTAAGTAATTGACTACCCCCTTCATCTAACTTCTCAAGAATTTCACTGGAATGTAAATTCGGTCCCAAACAAGAGTAGTGTGGGAGAGATGTTAAATACCGATTTGGCATATTCCCGCCCAAATGCAACGTGCAGTCTTTCATGACTGGAAAAAATATCACTTCCCACAAAAATATGAATCAACATCACAGTAAAAAATAATCTTCGGTATTCGAAATAAGCACCCGCCTAATGACAAACACATTTTCCTTTTAACTAGCCCATAACATGCGTGACATGTGGTGACAGGTTAGGTTCCCTCCCCCTCACCATACCGGCATGCGGTCATGCGGTTATCGCATTGTATTTGTTATGCACGCACAGCGCACACCTATAGAAGCGCTTCATTTAAATTTTGCATACGGAATAGATGCGAAAATTTGAGCTAGTATCCCATTTTATATATAATGGCTAGAGATAACTTAATACTTGAGATATTTAACCCTCTTAGTGCTAACCTTCTTCCTGGGGTACTAGCGAGAAATGAGGAGGGTAATTTAATAAAATGTAGCTAGCCCCTTACGAAAAAAATTATGAAGCTTTTTTTTTACATATACATATGAATTATTTTACATTATTTCAGTTAAACTAATTAATAATGATTCAGTTTTTATAAATTGACTGAAAAATATATGTTATTATTTCAGTGTCATAAAGTTGAACAATGTAAGGCATAGAAGTCGATATATCGGCTCGTTGCACTAAGGGGTTAAAAGTTATGATTATTTCCTCAGAGACCATACATTTGTTTGGACTCATAAGTAATGGATGGTATAAAATGTCAAGGTGAAAGAAGAGCCTGATTTAAGGAGAACTGGTGGAAAATCAAAGAAGTCATTCTTCAGTTTGATAGTGGGAAGAATGAACCCTTAATTTGAGCAAATGAAAATGTAAATGGGTGAGCTAGAGAAAGGCTTGACAATAACAACAGCAAAGTGTTTGTAAAAGATGGAAGGATAGATATATTGGGGTGGGAAAAGTGGCTGAATCATAGATTTGATTTGGAAATACTGATGACTGAAAGGAAGCCAAAAACATTTAATGATTAATTAAATAACCAGAAAATATCAGTTAGGTCAGGTGATTAGGATGCACCTAAGGAAATTCATGGTGAATGATGAAGGGGCATGGATAGGCCTATGGAATGAATGAGAATTTGATAGTCCCTCAGATAAAAATTATTAGAAATTGTGCCATGTATCTCACAGTGCGGCACTTTTTAAGGCCTATGTCATTATTCTGAGTGCCACATAGGAGGAACTGGGGAAGAAGATTTTCGTGGCTCATCGCAGGAGGAAATTTGTTGGTGACCAATTACTGCAATCGCATCCTGAGTGGCCCTCGCCTTCTAAGTCCAAAATGATCCTCGCCTAGAAATTCATTTGCTCTCTTTTCCATTCTTCTATTGATGAGCACTACCTTTGCCACATGAGAAATCAAACTTATCGTTCTATAGTCTTCACATTCCTTTGTCACCCTCTTTTTTCGGCATAGGTATCAGCACAGTTTTTACAGAATCCTCCGGCCAAGCCCCCTCCTCGTATATTCTATGAACAAGTTCATATAATCTCTCCCTTTCCCCTCTTCCTAGGTTTTTCAGAAGTTCAGCTGGGGTGATATCTATTCCGACAACTTTACCTGCCTTCATTTCTCGCAGTGCCTTCTCTATCTCAGTATCCAGTATTCCGGGGCCCACGTGATCCTGATCTACGTCCTTTTCCTCTTCTATGTCCAAGTTCCTAAGCCTATTTTCACTATCATACAGTTTCTCAACTTATTCCCTCCACCGATGCTAGATCTCGTCTGGTTCCATTGCTAAATTTCCCCTTCTGTCTTTGATGCACGGGACCATTTTCCATTTCTTGATTCCCGATAACTTTCTAACCTTTAGTATAGACTGCCTATTACTCCTTCCCTCTGGAGTCTCCATCTCCTCGCATTGCCGACTCCACCACTTTTCTCTTGCTCTCTTTGTTTCCCTCATAAGCCTGATGTTAATCTCCTTATAACACCTTTTGCCTAGCTCTGTATTTACATTTTTCCATTTCCTTCTTTCCTTGATCCTTTCGCTCATTTCTGCTGTTACCCATGGTTTCTTGATCCTCCTAGCATCTACTGTTCCTATTGTTTTCTCAGCTGCTTTTTTATGCCCGACTTTATCATTTCCCACCTTTCATCTATTGTTCCTCTTCCCTCATGCATCAATCCACAATCTCCTGATATTCCTTTCTCTTCCCTCCAATCAGTGCTCCTACATCCCACTTTTTTATTTTCCTTCCTACTTTCAACTCTTTTAGTCTCATCTCATATTTCATCACCACCAGGTTATGGTCAGAGTCGGCATCTGCACCTGGGAAACTATGCGAGTTCTTTACGCTGTTCCTGAATCTTTGCCTGATCATGATGTAGTCTAGTTGGTACCTTCCCGTATCCCCAGGCATTTTCCATGTGTACCTACGCCTAGGGTAGTGTTTAAACCACGTGTTTGTAATCACTAAATTATTCCACCTACAGAACTCCACTGCTTTCTTGCCCCGGTCATTTCTTATACCCAGACCATACTCCCCTACTTCACTTCCGTCCCTCCCTTACCCTACTACAGTATTCTAATCTCACATAACTATTAGGTTCTTCCTGCCCTTTACTTTCCTGATTAATTCTTCCAACTGGTGATATACTTCGTCTACATCCTCTTCTCTATGTCCCCCTGTCGGCATGTAAACCTGTACTACCACTACATTCGCCGGCTTCACTTTGATTTTGATAGCTAGTATTCTATATCTTACCTGTTCCACAATCAATACCCTTTTTTCTAATGTGCATTCAATACAACTGCTACTCCCCACTAGCTCTATTCCCCTCCACTGTATATAACCCTGTACTTTTCACTCCATAAGCCCCCCTGGTCTCTCCATTTCACGCTTAATGTTTTCTAGTTTTCCTGTTCTTAACATCGTCCCAACGTTCCATGTCCCGATCCTTAGCATTGTTTCTCTCTTATCTGGTTTCTTCTTCGCCACCGCTGCTGCTGCCGTTGCTGCTGTCTTTCTTTTCATGCAAGCATTTCATGAGATGACGACCGCAGAGTCCTTGCCTACCCTGCTGCCGGGCACAACACCCGTCCCACTAATTTGGTACCAGGCCCCGTAGTTGCCAGGATTCAATTCTCTAATGTTCAAGTCCATTGTGTTCTTGGGAGAGTTTAATTGAGGTGGTTTCCCGTTGCCTGCCTCAATAGTGTTTTTAACGTGACAACATCACTTGATAGGCCGCCCCACTGGACTCAGACGCCTTCTCACAGCCGCCTCACTGAGGAACAGACGCTGCGAGCACGGTATGTGGACTATCTTTTGTTAGGCTCCTACCCTTCAACCTATCTGGAATGGGTGACCCTACCAGGAGCAAGCCCCTGCAAGTGCAGCTCTAGGGGTCACGGGAACACGCAAGCCCCAATCCCACCACAACAAGGCGTAGTCCATGGGGAAGGGTCTGTCTAATAAATCAGTGAAGAAGTTGCTCATGTGTTCTCATAACCCTTACCTTCCTTGACTTATCCTATGTTCCGTAATATAAATTCAATGGAACTCTATCCTCATCTATTGTTGAAAATATGATTTTCAGGCTAAACCTAAAATTTTTTTGCAGTGAAATGAGGTTATATGGAGAAATAACACAGACTACTGGACAATGATTTAAAGATGATTTCAGGAGAGGAGAGTAATATTTTTAGAACAATGTATTGGTTAACTAACGTGATGAATGAGAAGAAGCAACCTATGTAAATTTTCACAGACTTTGTTTTGCTGGTAAAACGCATTTCGATTAATTCTAATTCGAAACCTAAAATTTCTTTGCAGTGAAATGAGGTTATATGGAGAAATAACACAGACTACTGGAAAATGATTCAAAGATGATTTCAGGAGAGGAGAGTAATATTTTTAGAACAATGTATTGGTTAACTAAAGTGATGAATGAGAAGAAGCAACCTATGTAAATTTTCAGACTTTATTTTGCTGGTAAAACGCATTTTGAGGCTAAGGTGTCATTCTCAATCACAAAAGTTTTTAGCAGGACATTCGGATATGTATACACTTGGGCTGAGGATGAACGGAGAGGGCAGGTAAGGGGAGGCAGGAGATGGGGGTGGGTTGTGTGACTTTGTTGTTAGGGAATATATTGCAGGTCAGGCCAACCGGCCGGAGGGTAGGGTCACTATTCGGTGGGGGGTAAATTGTGGAAGGATAGTTCGGCAGTTAAGAGAGGTAAGAGCTTTTTGAAAACAATGTCACTAAGTATCTGTCCCTCACTCAAATTCTTCTTAATCTCCAACAGAACATCCATCTTTTTCCTTTTCTTGGTGTGATGTAAAATCCTGGGCACAAAGTCGCTGTTGTGTCCAGCTTCTACTGGTGCTTCGCAAAGTGGGATTGGTTTAACATCCCATTGCGATAGCATCTCTTGTGCTCTTCTTCTCTGGTCAGGAACGCCCTACCCATCTGTCCCACATAAATGACATCACAATCATTGCATGTCATTTTGTGATTCCCACTATACCTTCTAACTTATTCATCTTGTCCTTCATCTTACCGAGGAGAGTTTTAAGGTTAGTGTGGTTATAAAAGGCCATTCTGTATTTATATTTGGGGAACAAGTTAGAAATTTTTTCTGTGAACGATCCGTAGTAAGGTAACTTACACCATTTTAACTCCTTATCCCTCTTTCAATGCCAGGAGACAGAAGAAGATGTCAAATGGACTACATTTTAGTGAAGCAGAGATTTAGAAACCAAGTGAAGGACTGCAAAAGCTACCCTGGGGCAGACATTGACAGTGAACATAATTTAGTGATGATGAAATTCCATCTAAAATTCAAGAAATTGAAGAAAACAAAGAAAAATATATGGCAAGTAGAAAAACTAAAGGAGGCTCAACATCAGCTGGCATTTCAAAAAGCAGTGGGAAACCACATAGGAGAGAACCTGAATGAGAAATCGGTGGAAGAGCGCTGGGAAAACATTAAATGTGGACTACAGGAAGCTGCAAAGGAAGTTCTTGGAAGAAGAAAAGTTGCCAAGAAGAAGCCATGGATCACGGAGGAAGTCTTAGACTTGATTGAAGAAAGAGGAAAGTACAAGAATGTGAAAACTGAAGAAGGGCAGCTTTGCTATGAAAGAATAGGGAATGAAATAAGTTTTAAAGCAAGGAAAGCTAGAGAGATGTGGATGAAAAATCTAGGAGAAGATGTACAAAGCAGCCTTGCACTTGGAAATGTGGAAGCTGCATACAGGATAGTGAGGAACCACTTCAAGGAACGGAGCGCAAGATGCAAACCATATGGAGAAATTCTGATTGAAAACCAGGACAAAGTGAAGAGATGGAAAGAATATCTGGAAGATTTATACAACGGAAAAAATCTCAGCCTTAAGCTATTGAATAGGAAAGCGAAGAGGAAAAGGATGATATGGGAGTATCAATATTAAGATCGGAATTCGAAGCTGCAGTAAGGGACCTTTGGATGAATAAGGCTTCTGGTATTGATGATGTTCCTGCAGAACTAATTAAAAATGCAGGGGAGAAGACATTAACTCATCTAAACAAAACCATCTGCGACATGTACTCAACAGGAGAAATTCCAAGGGACTTCGAGAAAAACATCATCATTTCTATTCCCAAGAAGAAGAGAGCGGAGAAATGAGAAAATTTTAGGACCATAAGACTGATGACTCATGCATCAAAGATACTGACCAGGATCATCTACAGAAGAATAGAACGAAAAGCAGAGGAGTTCCTGGATGAAGATCAATTTGGATTCAGGAAAAGTAAGGGTACAAGGAAAGCAATATTGGCCCTTAGGCTGCTCATAGAGAAGATAATGGAGAAGAAAAAGCCGACGTTCATTGCATTTGTGGATTTAGAGAAGGCTTTTGACAACATGGATTGGGATTCAATGCTTGGAATTCTGAAGGAAATTGGAGTGTCCTACAATGACCGAAGAATTATACACAGTCTGTACAAAAACCAAGTAGTGGTATTAAATTTGGACCCAGCTGTGAAGAGGCAAGAATAAGGAAAGGAGTGAGACAAGGCTGTGCACTGTCTCCCATAATTTTTAATGCTTACATCGAGAGAGCCATCAATGAAATCCAAGAGAAGTCTTCTGGAGTGACAATCCATGGAGAAAAAAATAAGCATGTTGTGATTCGCTGATGACATAGCACTTGTTGCAGAGACAGAGAGGGATCTGAACAAGATTCTAGTAACCATGGAAAGAATAATGGCCAGACATCAGCTGAAGATAAATAAGAAGAAGACTAAGATATTGGTGTGCAGCAAGAAAGAAGATGCCAAAACAAATGTCAAACTAGGAAAACAAAAACTTGAAGAGGTGAAAGAGTTCTGTTATCTAGGAAGTCGAGTAACCATTGATGGACGAAGCAAGAAAGAAATTGTTAGTAGAATAGCCCAGGCAAAGAGGGAATTCTATCAAAAGATGAATCTACTTACAGCTGGAAATACAAACGTAGAAGTAAGGAACAGTTCATCAGAACATACATCTGGAGCATGTTTCTTTACGGCAGTGAGGCATGGACGATGACAGCTTCAGAGAAGAAAAGGGTAGAAGTATTTGAAATGTGGTGCTACAGAAGAATGCTGAAGATTACATGGATCGACCGAGTAAGTAACGAGGAAGTCCTGAGAAGAGTACATAGTAGAAAAGAGAAGTATGCTGACAACTCTAAAAAGAAGAAGGGACAACTAAATCGGCCATATCTTGAGACATGATGGCCTGATGAAGACAATCGTCGAGGGACAAGTGGATGGGAAGAATGGCAAAGGAAGGCCTCATGCGAGATATATGGAACAAGTGATGAAGGATGTGAAAGAGAAGAAATACGTAAATATGAAGAGATTAGCTGATAGAAGAATCGAGTGAAAAGCTGCATCAAACCAATCCTAGGATTGTTGACCAATGATGATGATGATGATCCCTTTTTCCAGTATTTATGAATATAAGATTATTTGGTCTGATGGAGCGTTTTTTCTGTAGCATTTTGTCCACTAACTCCTCTGGGTAGCCATTTTTTGAGACTAAAAACTTAATTGTTTTTAGTTCCTTATCAAAATTCGTTTGTGACAGAGGGATATCCAACAATCGATTAATTAGGAAATGGCCTCTGGATTCTGATATATATCATGCAAGTTAATATGCAGACAAGTGGTCATAGGGAAAGATGAGTTAATCACATATATGAACAGATGGATGAACTTATAGGCTATGTTTCAAGGTAGAAACATTTTTACCTTAATGGTTTCTGGAGAACTCTGTGGTCAGCCAAGGTTAGGATGAGAATGAGGCAAGGGAAGGTGAGGCTTAATTACAAGAAAGAATAATGCAAAGAAAATAGCTCAGTTTTGTTTGAGAAACAGGTTAATAACTGAGATGAATAGGTAACTGAGATTAGCTAATGTAAGCACATGCCATGAATACCTTCTATCAACTCTTAACTTAACTCTTAATGCTATATTGTATATTTACATACATTATATATATGTAATCCTTGACATAGCCATGCATGTACTTGCCAACGGTGGTAAATAAAATAATATTATTATTATTATAATGGTTACTATTAAGTAACGTCCACCTCTTGAGTCTCCAGCTAGGATCAGGTTTCACTGCTGTCATAACGACCGGAGACTCAAGAGGGGTATGGCAGAGTTTGTAGCCACTTCTGATGCCCATTGGATGAGTGGCTACAATGCTTTGGGATCGTGCATACGCAGAAGACGGAGAGAACCCAAGATAACAGCTTTCTGCATGCGTGCTAAAAGTGATTCCTCCTGTGCCACGCAGGCCGGAATACACTTAATGTTATCTACCAGTGACCCCTTTACTCCACCAAGCACACCTATGAGGAGGACTACTAACTTAACAGTGTGTCCGGGGTATATCTGCCGATGTTCAAACAGCAGGTCTTGATATTTCGTCCGTTTCTCCTCCTCCTTCTCGACCATGTTCGTTTCAGCAGGTGCTGAAAACTCAATCACGTACATGGAGCGGGAAAGGTGGTCGAGGAGAACGACATCAGGCTTAGTCGCCCTCAACTGCCTGGTGGTGGAAAAAGAATAATTCCACCAGATTTTACATTTATTGTTCTCCACGACGGACTCGATATCTCCAGGTGAAAATAGAAGCACAGGTGTTTCATCTAAGCCATAATGGTGCCGCAGGTGAAAATATAACACCCACAGAGCCACGTTGTGCCGGGCTAAATATGCTGACTTGGCATAGAATCTACAGCCGGAGAGTAGATGACTCAATGTCTCCAGCTGGGCTCGGCACACCCTGCATCTTGTGTCCACTACCTCTGCCTTAAACATAAGGCGGCGGTACACGAGGGTGTTTATGACACCATCCTGGCATGCAAGGATGAATCCTTTGGTCTCGGACTTCAGACCCACGGAGCGTAGGAAGGCAAACGTCAGCTCTTTCGATAGCCTATGCATTTCCATGTTTCGATAGAAACATCCATGCATAGGCTTATCTATATGCGCCATCAGCAAGGTTTTCTGCTCGGCTTCATCTCGTGCTTGAGAACGTCTGCCTTCAATGACAAGATGGACGTGTCATTGTCGCTTCCGTCGGATGACAGGTCAAAAGTCCAGACCAATTTCGTGTGCTGCCCTCTTTGCCGCCGGGAAGAGAAATGCCTCTGCTCGAGCCATCTCATGTTCTCTTGTGAGACACATCAGGCGGTCCGTGCTGTTTAGAACTTGGCATGCTGTACCCAGGACAACTCTGTTATGGAGACACTCCAGACTCAATAGGCCTCGACCAAATAATTGCGAGGGAGATACAATCTAGCGACGGAAGATTTCGAATGAAGACTTCTAAAGATGGTCATCATTTTTCTCGTTCCCCTATCAAGGATCTGCAACTCGTTAACGTTCCATTTCAAGAAACCAAAGGTGTACAGCAGTGTTGGGACCGCGAACATGTTAGTTGCCCGAATCTTGTTCAGTCCAGACAGCTCAGAACTCCAGATTTTCCTGAGAGTCTGTCTGTACTTGGCGGTGAGTCTTTCCTTCACCACTGCCACCTCCTGCATTCGGCGCTGGGGAATGCCTAGATATTCGTAGCTTTCATCATCGTCAAGGTGACAGATGATGCTCCTGTCAACGAGTGGCATGTCTTCCTTTATTATTATTATTTTTAATACCATAATAGAATTAGCTAAATAAATCTTTTTAAACAACTTTGAAAGTTCTGGGAAATATTGGAAATATCAAATAATCAACCCTTTGGCATCGTAATTTATAATTACAAGTTGATCTCTCAAATTTGTCACTTTTTCACCAAAAAATGAAAATGGTTAGATTTCCTTTATATTCTTCTTAAATTCTTTCTGTTTGACTCATTCCAATTCATCGCCCAGTAGGTATGGTATATATTCATGATTCAGGCAGGTATTCACAATTGTAGGAAGCAGCATGAAAAGCAAAAGGGTTTTTAAAAGTCTTGGGCTAAATCTGATTTTCACAGCAAAGAGCTTTGAACCTATGAGTTGATATAAATTTAGCTGTGTAAATAGCTGTGAAATAAACCCTTAAGGATTAACAATTCTTTGGCTGAGGTTTAGGAACAGCAGCATCAATTCAAGTAATACTTTCCTTGATGAAGAACCAGGCTCTGTCAGCAGCTTATTTGTGATGAATCACAATCTTACATTAATCACACAAGCCCAGAGGAGATTTTAATGAATCCCATCTTGTAGATCAGAGGAGATTTAATAGGAATTACTGGTTTTTGTTGATATTCATTAAAAAATTAAATAGTCATAAAAATAATTATAGTTATTAATAAAAAAGCTCAATCATTCCTCTTTGAAATTATGCCAAAATTAAAAAGCTCAAGAAATATTGTAATAAATAAAAAAATTGAGATATGAAGATGACTGCAGCGACATAGTGTGACATAGTTGCTTGATGGCATGTGAAGTTCGTGCCCGACTTAGTGACTACTTCGCTCATTGTTGAAGGGTTGAAGAGCATGAAAAATGAGAAGTGCTAGATAAAACTGAGATACTCTCTATGCAGTAGAAAGAGAGGAATATCAAGAGTTAGTTAAAGAAATTGTGACTGATGGGAAAATGGTTATTGTGAAAGTGTGGATCAAAAAAGCAGGGGGAGTTAGACAAAAGAATACATAAGGAATGTGGTGGGAAATGCAATGAGGCCACTCCATTGCTCTTCTCAGATATCCAGCAAGTCATGATACTACTGCATTACCAGAGATTTTAATGGAAAAGAACATAATAGGGCATTGATTCTTTGACTTCATGGAGGAATTTGACAGAGTGGAAAGAGTCAATGAACATGTGAATGCTGAGAATAGATTAAAAGTAAATACAGCATATTCAGAAGTCACTTATGGGCCATTTCGATGCAGGTAAAGATAGCAGGTGGATGATACAAGTTGGCACTGATAGGGTGGGCAGTATCTATTTCCAACTTCTCCACCAACCGATTTTCTCTCCCCTTTAAAGTGCATCTTGCCACTTTCATACCTCTTCTATATTTTTAATCACTGTTGCATGCATTGCCCTGTTTAAATCTAGAAACATTTAGGCAGATTTACTCATTTATGCTTCTTTGCATATGTTAGGGGATATATGCAATGCATATGCCAGAAAATTCCTATAAACACAAAGCATTGAAGAAATGTTGTGAAAACATTGCAAGAGGTTGCAAAGGTTACGGCATGTTGCAGGTCACTTAATATTTTTACAACGTTTAAAACATGTCTCTATTATTCTCTTGCTGCCTTGACTGGAATATTTTTGATTTTTAAGAGTACAGTTCAATTACATAATCGAAAGTAAGTGATATAATCCCCAGTCTTGAATGTAAAAAGCATTTGAACATTAGTCTAAGGAAACATTTTTTCAGGCCTTGGAGATGGTTTCAAACTTGAAAAAATATTGGCTTGCCCATTGGAAAAATCTATGACTGGGATGAGCAGTAAGAACAAAAATACCCCCGAAATCAGGTCTTAACCCTCTTAGTGCAGTGGGCCTATATAGGCTTTTGCATCTTGGATGAAAAGTGCAGAGGGCAGATATATCGGCCCAATATAAAAATATTGTTAAACTTTATGACACTGAAATAATACTTATTTTTCAGTAAAGGTAAAAAAAAATTGTATCACTATTAATTTGTTTGGGGGTAAGGAGTCAGTAGACTCCAGGGTGGGACGAGGGCAGAACATGCCCATGGATCACCAAGATGCACCACTAAGATGCGTGGTGAAGAGCCAAATCCTTCTCGAGGTGCCCCTGGTATCCCTGAACATGATGGATCTAGACCTGGCGGTCAATAAACAGCTCCCATCACCACAGTGCGTCTCTGTGCTAAGGGTGACCGCAGCTGCGGAGGGTAAGAAGTCGCTAACAGAGAAACTCCGGATGGAGGGTGACCTCCGGTTTCAGCCAGCCTTACCCATGCATGTGGGGCTCTGTGTGGGTGGACCCTTTAATTCCCTTGATACGCGTGGGACCACATATGGAAACCAATTCTAAAAACTTGATGGAGTGTGCTGAAAAGCAAACTCTTGACATGGACTCTTGTAGTCTCCTTTCCCCGGTGGAGGAAAGGATACTGTTGGAGAGCCTCTGCGGGGCTCCCAATAAGGATGCAGCCCCCACCACCCTATCCCTACCGGTGGAGGAAGCAATACTGTTGGTGAGCCCCTGCGGGGCTCCCAATGAGGATGCAGCCTCCACTATTCTATCCCTACCTGTGGGGGTCCCTATGGGGAAACCTAGTCACCTTAGTTTTCCCTCCAATCCTTTGGGGAAGGAGTTGGGTGACCTTTCTGACTCCTCAGAGTCAACTATTAAGGAGGCACTGAGTCAGAGTCTGCCCCAAAGGGGCAGACTCTGACTCGGGGACCTCTAGTAACACTATAGGGAGCATCTCTCAAAGAATGGAGAGGCTCGCTATGGGGGGAAAGCAGATTGGTGCCGCCAGCAGGAGAGAGAGAAGAAAAGGCAGGGAGCGAGGGGACGTGGTGGGAGTCTGGCGGATCGCCCTGCTCATGGGAGAACTGCTGGCAAGGCAATTGCTGGTGGGGCCCCAGAGAGGGGAGTGGGGATGACAGAGACTCCCCCTGCCTCTGCCGCAAGGAGGGGGTGTATCCCAGGGAATATGCCTTATAGCAAGGTTCAGGATGCCAAGAGGGCCAAGACTGGTTCTCGGCCCTCATATGCAGAGGCATCCAAGAACCAAAAGAAGATGGCCATCATCCCAGTAGGGTATCCTCAGGTGATGAAGATAGAGGAATGGAAGGAGGAGATAGAGAGGAAACTGGAAGGACTCTGGGATGAGGTCCCAGAAGACCAGGACCTCCTGTTTCAAGGGACCAGGTTTGCAAGTAAGCAGAACTAAACAGTCTCCACAGAGAGACTAGGAAACTCTTTAATAAAGCAAAGAGAACAAGAATGCCTCAGTTGGGAAAACTTTAAGGTTGCCCAACGGAGGTACAGAGAAGCAATTAAGCGCTGTGAGAGGGATTCATGGAGAGGCTTCTGTGCGAGCGTAGCAACTGTTCCACATATGGCAAGACTTCATGAGATCCTATCGAAAGACTCAGAAGCCGCGGTGGGTTCTCTGCCACTTCCCTCGGGAGACTTCACGTCTTCCGACAAGGAAGCACCAAAGCTAATGCTGGAGATCCACTTTCCAGGCTCTAGGGACTTGAGGGAGATGCATCATGGGAGGTATCCCATCCATCCGGCTCGGACAGAATGGAGATTTTCTTCCAGCATCGTGATGTACACAGTTACAAAATGGGCAATCATGAGTTTTAGCCCCTTTAAGGCTGCTGGGGAGGATGGGGTATTTCTTGTACTCTGTCAGTAGGGGCAGGATCTGCTCTTCCTTCCAATGGTAAGAATAATCGGCTCCTGCCTAGCTTATGGATATGTTCCAAAAGCCTGGAGGTTCACCAAGGTGGTTTTCATACCTAAACCAGGTAAGTCAGACTACGCAGAAGCAGACTCCTTTCGAGGAACCAGTCTCATGTCTTTTCAATGGAAGATATTAGAAAAGATAGTGGACAGGTACATAAAGGATGGGCCATTAAAGGATTACCCCCTGCACCTGTATCAACACGCCTACCAGAAGGGAAAATCCATGGAGACAGCACTCCACAATCTTGTTACATAGCAGGATTGAGGGAGTGCTGGAACATGGAATGTACGGACTGATGGTATTTCTTGATGTTGAGGGAGCATTTAATAACACGTCCTTCGATCAAATCTGCATTGCAGCAGGAATATATAGCATCTTTACTCACATTGTGAGCTGGATTAGATACATGTTCGAATAGAGAACTGTCAAGCTAGTCTTGACAGAGAGATTTCAATGAACACAGTACGCTCCAAAAAGCAGTTTGGCTATTGAAACTGATAGGAAAAAAATTTCAGCAGGGTACTAATATGTTTTGCGACAGTTTACAAATATGGTGCGAATATAGTTGCGGGAAGTTTCACCACAGATTGTAATCACATTGCTAAGATGTTGCCTAAGTGGTTACAGGAGGTTGCAATCATGTTGCCCAGACGTTGTGAAAACATTGTTGAGGATTCATTTGGAAGCTTTTAAGATATTGCAAGGATGTTGCAGCAACATCATGCCAGTTGCAGTGCAATGGTTCTGTAACATCTTGGCAATGCAAATGGTTTACAGGGATATAACATTTTAGAAATTAATAAAAGATATTTGATATGAGGATTTATTATGAGAATGAAAACAATGAGATCCTCAAGGAAAATGAGCCAAAGGTGAGCACAATAGGTGAGCCACATAGGATGGCATAGACAAGAATAAGAGTAGCAATTTGGTGGCATTTTGAATGGAAGTGGGCAGAGTCCAAAAATTATTCTACATGTACACAATACCTTGCAAGCCACCGAGAGGGTGTGTGGCAGGGAGTGAAGATCACCAAGAATTCACTATTGACATGCAACTAGGCTACTATTAAGTAGGGTTTTTACCAATGAAAAAGGAGTTTACTAATATTGGAAAACTCATATCAGAAACCGTAGCTAAATATGTGAGGAACAGAGAAGTGAGGAGTTTGCCCTGGATCTGGAGCATGAAGCCATTTGTTTGAGAACATGGACCTTCAAAAAAGAGCAAAAGAATAGGAATTCAATAGACTGGTCTGGAGAATAATGCAAAAAGTGCAGCTTGCACAGAAGGAGGAAAAGTGATGAAATGGTTGGAGAGGAAAGACAATGGGGTCGTTTACCACATTTTATTTATTTCCGAATCTGATAGAGTTTGTTAAATAAGTAGGATCCGCATTCTTCCGCTCTTCATTACTTCAATTAATTCTCTAGTTATAAGCGGCGATAAACTGATGTTTTTAACCCTTTCGGAAAAGTGGGGGAGCAAAAGACTCGTACGTCATCCACTTCGTCCAATCACAACTGGGACCGCGAAGCTCCTTCGCCCAATCACAATGGGGGACACACAGCTGACTCTGCCAATGGAATTGGTTGCGACAGGATCTCTTCAGGCAAACCTGCCCTCCCCGCCTCCGCTCCCTTCCCGTTCTTCCTCAGCACAGTCAAGGACGGGAGGTGGATGACGTAGTTATCCTTAACTCAGCTCGTTCGGTGGGCGTCACCTTTTGCTTATTTAAACTTTTCATTTGCGAGTGAATGGCTCTGGTTAGAAGATTAATTTTTTTCCATGAAACGATTTCGTGTAAAGTAGAGATACCGGTTCCGAGTAAACGTTCCCATTGCCCATGGAAGTAAAGGAAAGTGAAAAAATGGACCCAGAAATGACAGGCGATTGTTGTACTTAAGAGCTGACTCGTATGTAGAATACTGGGTGAGAGAGGGAGAAAGAGGATTGGCAGCGAAGAACCTCCTCTTCGTAATGAGGCAATTGCGAGAGGCGGAAGAGAGAACTTTGAAGGAATGGGGGCGTTTAATCGGAACCGAAATTGCAATTTTGTACACGAAATCGTTGGATGGAAACGAAAAATGAATTTTAGTGAAAAAATTAATCTTCTAAGCAGAGCCATTCACTCATAAACCAAAAATCAAAATAAGCAAAAGATGACGCCCACCGAAGAAGCTGCTTTGATATCATTGGCGTCATTTACCTCCCGGCCTTGAATGCTCTTAGGGGAAGGGAAGGGAGTGGAGGGGGGTTATCGGAAGGTCTGCTCGCATTGATCCTGTCTCAACCATTTTGATTGGCAGAGTCAGCTGTGTGACCCCCATTGCGATAAGGCGAAGTAGCTTCGCGGGCTCATTTGTGATTGGACGAAAAGGATGACGTAAGAGGTAGATCCACGCCCACTTTTCCGAAAGGGTTAAAAACATCATTTTTTCGCCGCTAATAACTCGAGAACTAATTGACGGTTCGAAAAACGGTCTTTTTATTTCACAAACCATCAGATTCGGCAATAAAAAATATGTAAACGACCCCATCGCGCCACTGCAATCCTCCCTTGGATGCATCGCCCTCACGGGTTTCATCTCCAACCAAGGGTTTTCCGTCGTGCCCCTGATTACCCAGAGTGGCGAACGAAGTTGACGCCTTGCATTCCCGCTTCCAGGGGCCACTTCAGACTCAAGGGGGCACTCCAGCTACGGCCACGTGACCGGAAGCGAAGCCGCTCCACCGCTTCCTTCTCCTGAGCCGGCATTTCCCCCATCAGCTCATCTCCATGGCAACCCGGACCAATATAAACGCTCGGGAATACGTGTGACCTTCGCCGCATAAATTTTACGCATAGTTGTTCTTTCTGCTCTGTGATAATGTTAGATTCTACAATTTTCCGTTATAGTTGCTTCATTATTCCCCAATATACTCTCTTGAAGGAGGGCTAGACAGCAAAGAGAATTTGACTCAAGGTCTGGCAAGCAAGGGATCTGCGCCATTCATGTCATTTCGGAGCTATATTCTAGGAAGCCGAGTAACCAACGATGGACGAAGCAAGAAAGAAATACTTAGTAAAATAGCCCAGGCAAAGAGGGCATTCTATCAAAAGAAGAATCTATTTACAGCAGGAAATACAAGCGTAGAAGTAAGGAAACAGTTCATCAGAACATACATCTGGAGCATGCTTCTTTACGGCAGTGACGGCATGGACGATGGCAGCAGCGGAGAAGAAAAGGGTAGAAGCATTCGAAATGTGGTGTTACAGAAGAATGCTGAAGATTAAATGGATCGACCGAGTAAGTAACGAGGAAGTGCTAATAAGAGTAGGAGAAAAGAGAAGTCTGCTGACAACACTAAAAAGAAGAAGGGACAACTTAAGGCACGATGGCCTGAAGAAGACAATCGTCGAGGGAAAAGTGAACGGGAAGATTTGAAAAGGCAGGCCTCGTATGAGATACATGGAACAGGTTGTGAGGGATGTAAAATAGAAGAATTACGTCACAATGAAAAGGTTGGCCGACAGAAGAATCGAGTGGAAAGCTGCGTCAAACCAATCCAAGGATTGTTGACCAATGATGATGATTCTATATAGACCCAGGAAGGTGCGACACGTTGCTTTTCAAAATCATTAGGCGTGCATCATAATTCCACCCAGCATTGTGTCTGCGGCGTGCGATATGAATCCGATCCTGTTCATCTGCGGTTTCAAGCCTGCTCCTGCACGATCCGAAGAAAAGAAACAAGAATGGGAAGGAAGAGTAAGGAGAAAGGGTGGAAAGAAACCTGACGTCGGCATTAGTTTAGTCCTAACGGAAGGCGCCAAGGGGACCACACCTTAACGTCCCATCCGTTCAGTACGGAGAACTTAACCCTGTCCCTGGAAGCTCTCCACAGAGAACTCAAGTAGGCTTACCAATAAAAAATACCTGGGATTCAAATTCAAACCCTCAGGGTGGGATGCCATCTGCTCTAGCCAAAATACCAACCCATCCTGTGAAATGCGAGATAATAAGCGGAATGCGATGGAATACAATTATTGAATATTAAAGGATGCCATCTCAGGATTTATTCGTTGGAGTGTCCTCATGATAATGGGTTGAGGAAACACTCCAATCCCACGCAGGGCCCCCTGGCACGTAGCCAGGGGGGGAGGAGGGGGGCTTCAGCCTCTCCCCTCCTCCCCCCGAAATTTTTTCCCAATAATTTTGTTGTTCTGATTTTAAATGGGATGATACACCGAATTACACTGCGTATAATTCAAGTGTTAAGTGTCTTGAAACGTTATCACCAGTTTGATGCATGTGTGTGGTTAATAATTGTTCTTTTCAATCTGATTTGTATGTATACGTTGAACTTCTGTTCTGGACCCGGTAAAATTGACTGCTTCATAACATACTAAGCAGTTAATTAAATAAGATTGGCAATTTTCCACAAAGAATACTTTACTCCGACTGGTTTCGATTTGGTGCATCATCATCAGGTGATGATAATGTATCCCTGTATCCCTGATCAGACCTGATTATGATGTATCACATCGAAACCGGTCGGAGTAAAATATTATTTGTGGAAAATTGCCAATCTTATTTAATTATTTTATTCCACCACATCACGCCTGAAACGACTATTTTTACTAAGCAGTGAACTTTACCAGTGAGAAGAGATAGGAATGGGCAGTATGAAAGTAAATACCAAGCACTGAAAATTAAGGGAAGAGATTTTTAGCATGTCGGCACTGAACGGGCAAAACTGATTTGTTTCAAGTTACGCTGCACTAGACTTCGCCTTCCCCGAAGCGAATTTCTGGTTACGTGCCTGATACCACGAACTCTGGCATAGCATCGTTTCTGTTTCCCGTCATTATTTTAAATGCATTGTGTGGTGAAGAAAACTAAAATCCTAGTGTGTGGAAGAGAGATGCTGAGGGCAGATATCACAATTCGAGGAGTGAAAACGGAACAAGTGGAGAACTTCACCTACCTCGGCAGCACTATAACTTGGGATGGAAGAAGCTCGACGGACATCGAGCGAAGAATAGCACAAGCTAAGGAGGCGTCCATGAAGAAGAGAAAACTACTGTGCTCAAAGAACCTACGGCTGCAAACAAGGAAGCACTTCATCAAAGCATTCGTATGGAGCGTAGCACTCTATGGATCAGAGACATGGAAAATCGGGAAAGCAGACCAACGAAGGATTGAAGCCTTCGAAACATGGTGCTGGAGGAGAATATTGAAGACTAAATGGACAGATAAAGTGAGGAACGAAGAGGTGTACAGAAGAGCAGATGAAGAAGGACAATATGGAAAACCCTACGTCAAAGAAGAACCAGATGGATTGTACATACTTTGAGGCACAATGAATTAGTAAGAAATATGATAGAAGGGAAAATTGGAGGAAAGGTCACGCGAGGAAGACCAAGGGACAAGTGTATTGGGCAAATAAAGAAGGACGTGAAAGAGAAAACCTATCAGGCCGTAAAGGAATTAACGCTGAATAGGGCAGAATGGAGGGCTGCAGTAAACCAATTCTAGGATTGAAATACTGATGATGTGTGGTGGCTGGAGAACAGGAGTCCCACCCGATGAGGCCGCGTTTGAATCCCGGCAAAGTTATAAATTATACTTTTGGTGCATCAGTCCCTGTGAACGGTTCTTCGTAAAATCAACGAAAGGCTACCGATCAGCCTGCAGAACTTTGCGATGGAAGGATATGTTCCTGTGACGACCACTGCACTCTCACCGGAGTCAGGGCGGTATCTCTGCCTGTGGCGCCGACTGTAAAGCGAGGAGTGCTTTGTTTGCGCCGAGGAATGTGGTTGACACGACTTCTCCCACCTCTTGGCGTGAGGGTGAGAACCACATACATGCATGCAATTTCAATTTTTTTCCGATTGCATGATACTACTTCAAGACGTAAACAAATCTTGCAATCAAATTAACTCGATCCATAAAAAATTCAGGATTATTTTTTTATAGATGTCCCATAGGGGTGTGATGCTAGCTAGGATTTATAAAAAGAGTACTTGGGAAATGTGACGAGAAGACAAAAGGGTGATGTTACTTTTCTCTAGTTAGGCCCCACCTTGAGTATGCAGCCAGTGTATGGGTTCCGAATGAATTAGGTTTGATCAGAGAACTAGACAGTGTGCAGCGTGAAGCAGCTAGGTTCGTTAAAAGGTGTCACGATAGGTTGAGTAGTGTTTCAGAATTAATACAAGAATTAGGTGAGAATCATTATCAGAGCGTAGGTTAAAGTACGTATTAAATCTATTGGAGAAATTACAATCGGATAGTTTTACTGAAGATGTTAGGCACATATTAAAAACACCAGTGTATTATGTTAGATTCGACCAGATAAGATTAGAGAGATATATTGTCGCACTGATAGATTCAAAATGGCATTTTCCCCCGTACTATAAGAGAACAGAATAGGCAGCATAGCAAAGGGATAGGTAGGGGAAATATTTTAGAGTAGCCTGTAGGGCATGATGCATGTATTATTCCCTTCCATAGTATTTTTACTAACAATCGAGTTGCATGAGACCCTATAGTTGCTTGTTTGTATGTCAATACTGCATGCTTGGTGATCTTCACACCGTGCCACACACCCTCGCAGTGGCTTGCAGGGTATCGTGTAGATGTAGATGCAGATGATGATCAATTGCAATATAAGAGGGCTCACATATGATGACGTTAAGCGTTGGACAGTTAGTAATTTTTTAGCGAGGATCATAGGGAACTACCATTTAGTCGCGCATTTTCATCCTATCCATCACGTAATTAATCGCGCAATGGAGATTAGAAGAATGACGACACTGGAAACGTACATTTTTGCGGCTGGGACCAGTTTATTCCAAATTTTTGTAGTTATATTTTTGGATTGCTCACCCTGTAATTATGTATATATATATTGGGTGAACATCAAACACTATACCTAAATAAATACAATTCCAATACTCTTCGCCGTAATTTTCGCGGATGTAATTTTTGCATTAATTTCATTTTGCAAAACGAAAAAACGGCAATCTGCTGCTTCATTGTGATTTAGGGCAGCTTATGATGGGCGTTCGATGTGGGGAGCACAGATAAATATGCGTAAAAGGTTTCACGCATGAGTATACTTCAAATGTTCTGAGGGACGGCTTTTACGAAAACCAGTTTGCTTTAGTGAAGCTACTCTCTCTTTGACCGGGACGATTACTGGCGCCACCGTTAATTACTCTTTGGGAGTAATTAATGAAATGCATAATTAATTAATGGAAACACGTTCGCTTTAGCCTTCGTCTGCTAATTGCGAGTTAAGTCATAAGAGAACGAGCGCAAGGTTTTAGTTAGGATCGGGTCAGCAAGCGCCATCCAAGCTCTTCAGGATAGGCGGGTGAAATAGGAGATAAAACACTAATAGTTCCTTCTTCCGATCTCTTTTTGTTTGAAAAAAATTGATTTTGTCGCAGATGGAAAAGAAGCATTATTCACATAGTCATTTAGGATAAGGAAGAAGAAAGAAATCTTTGAAATAAAGCCAATCAAAGGACAATAAGTCGCAGTAATTTACGATCGCGGTGCCTGTAGAGGCAAATTTTATTATTTTATCGCACCTGTACAGCGTAGCAATAGATCCGATTTAGAAAAAAATATACTTCCAGGGCAGCCACAGATATAGGTTTTAAAATAGTTTCCTGATTGACATTCTAGAGACTGAAGCATCTGCTGGTCGCTTTTCAGTCGAAAATGCGTTATTCAGGCGACACAGTTGCACGCATTCAGGCGATCCGAAGCTTCTCGATGTAGTGGAAAACGGAATATTCTTGTAACTGAACAGTGGAACTGGGAAAGAAATCACCTTTACAACACCAGAAGCTTCTCGATGTAGTGGAAAACGGAATATTCTTGTAACTGAACTGTGGAACTGGGAAAGAAATGACCTTTACAACACCACACGTGCAAGAGCTGTTGGACAAAAGAGGAAAGGGATGCGTCTCTGGGATTGATTGAAGAGCAGTAGGCGGTGTGCTTAGATGAAGAACGAGACGGCAAGGACACGTTTGAGTAATAATCAACGTATGAATGTGATTTTGTTCGTTACGACGATTAACATCTAAACAATGCAATTAGGGTAAATTCCTATTTTTTTAAATGCCATGACCAAAAGTTTATAACCCCGTAGATATTTCAAGCAGTTTGTTTCTAAATTGCATTTTTCCTCATTAATTAAAAAGTGAAAAATTCCAATGGTGCGAAAACAAACTATTGAATGCCGGTCAATTCTACGTGTGACGTGAAAAGTATGCACATTATTTCCTCTCCCTGCCGCTAGGTGGTGATACGGACGCCGCTAAACAGACGACATGCAGTCCGAGACAGCTTATCAACAAATATCTGAGGAACATTTATTCAGCTAAGTTATTCAGCTCACCACGCATGGCGCAAAATTACCCCACCAGCGTGGGCCATGAAGAATATCCACGCGCGAACTATCAAAGATCGAATAATTGGATATGAAGAGGGCGTGGAAGAAGGATGATCTGCTCTCGTCTCCTTGAATGTCTCAGCGACCATTCGAGATGTCCGCCTCGATTAAAGGTCACTCACTCACGCCGAGACCATTGCTCGTGACACAGAATGCCAGGGGTTTTGGTTTTTGCTATCCAGCCCTTGGGGGTTATGTTAGAAACCGTCGGGATTATCTCGAATATGTAACCAAGGAGTCACGTGGTTTAAACACGGACGGTTCGCAAATTTGGTGCATTAAAACTGATGATAGTAACCTCATTCATTGTTTATACTTGTGCTTTATCTAATTTTTGGGATCTATAGTTAGGTTAGATGAGAAAAACTCAAGTGAAAACAATTAATGATATTATAACGAGCGATTCAGACATACTGAATTTGCAAACCATTCGTGTCTGTAGCACGTGACTCTTTGGTTGCCTA
Source organism: Platycnemis pennipes (assembly GCA_933228895.1). NCBI lineage: Eukaryota > Metazoa > Arthropoda > Insecta > Odonata > Platycnemididae > Platycnemis > Platycnemis pennipes. Next base: position 18,942,239 of record OW121856.1, read on the forward strand.
CTCGAGGTAATCCGGACGGTTGGGGGCTGTGTTTGAAACCCTCGAGATTATCACGAATGGCTAACCAAGGAGTCAGGTGGTACAGGCACTAATATTTTCCAAATTTAGGCGTGTTTGAATCGTTCATTACAATATTATTCATTGCTTTCACTTGAATTTTTCTCATCCGGGGGTTCTATGCTCAAGACGGTTGAGAATTACTCAAGTAAAAAACAATGTATGAGATTTTTACGAGCGATTCAAATACACCAATATTTCGAACTATTCTTGTTTGTACCACGTGACACCTTGGTTACCTATTCGAGACAATCCCAACGGTTTCAAACACAACCCTCCTGGCTCGGATCGGTAGGACACCTACAAAGCGAGTGGATGCTCTTTACAACGGGCGTCGCCGCAGGGCGTCTCAAGGAGTGGCCATGTCAATTCGCCTCGACCGTCGAAAAGTTTTCCAGATCGCGCCATGAATCCGCGAGCGTCGACACCGCGGTTCCACACCGACGAAGTTTTTGAGACGATAATATAATTCCGGTCCACCCTGGAGGAGGCGAGGAGGGACTTCCGGAGCCAACTTTTTCAAAAGAGGGAACTTTTCAAGAATAAATCACGGGCCCAATAAAACGGAGGATATCATGAAAGGCGGACGTGCTCTCGACGCCATTACTGTCCGAGGATCGCTGAATCGAGAGTTCGCTAGTAAAAGAAACAAAAAGAGTCCGATGACTATAGGTGGACCCCACGATGCATGTGCCGTAAAATCTTTGAAGCCATCCACGCCGAGAGATTGTTCTCGATTCGTAGAAGACCCCCGGTAAAAATATTTTCTCCGTTCTGAATAAAATAGCGGAACGTGAAGAAGTAAGTTTTCTTACCATCGAAAGAAAAACTAGGATTGCAGTCATCTCTCAGTTGAAAATGACTGCAATTCGCGAAGAAACTCATTCCAAAACGCCTGCCGTTCGAATTCAGTGCCTTCGGTCATAAAAAAATCCTCATATTTGATACGAAAAATAGTTTGGAACAGTGGTTAGTTAAAAGAAATGGGGTTCCTCACTAAATTTGCGGTTAGGAGATTAGATTAAAAAATACTCCCGTGCATTCACTCGTCGGTAACCACCGCTCACGGTTAGATTAATCTCGAATAATTAACCAATATAGGCGTGTAGCTCGTGAAATACCTACACTCGTTCCGATAGAATTAATTTCAATATCTATGTTGAATAATATTCCTGCTAAAAGAGCAACTTCACTATTTTGTAAGGTAGACTATTTAGAAATAAACTTCACTATTTAGAAAGAAAATTTTGAAACGCGATTCGAGAGCATAAAATGGGAAATTTAACAAATATATAGTTGACGAATAATATGAATAAAGTAAATTGAATAAACAATGAGGGAGAAAATTAAGCGTGTTTCAGCACACTAATTACCCGCTCTACTCCCCACTGGGCGATTTGCTGTGAGAATAATCCAGCTGCCTTGCTCCCATTCGCTAAGTGCTCTGCAATTCCAAAGTTCATCGCATATAACGGTGTGCATCCCATTATTTATGGTGCATCTTTCGCATGTGCCACCTCATCAGGGGTATTACTTCTCACACCGTAATATTGAGGTGACACCATAGAGGTCGCTATATTCTCTTGTGCTTTGTTTGCACATGAAGAAGTAATTTTTGGTAAGAAAATAGTGTAATTTTCTCAGCTTCCTCTGTGTCCGTCCACATCATCGTCTAGGTGAAGTTTTATCGGGCCTTTCACCCCGTTACTGCGTCCATATCCGCCAACGTTTCGATTCCCGACCAGGTCATCGTCTTCAGGGCTACTGAATGCCGTATCGCCGAAAGAGTCCTCCTATACATACACTCCTCCTGGGTTCATCTGCCTCCTGATTGGTCCGTTGACCGTATTTACGCCGTGAAAGCACCAGACCTTTCATCATTGTTTCCACGTGGTTTGTTGCTCTCTTGCTTGAGTTTACTTGGCATCAACTTATTTATACCACTGTCCAGGGTTTTTCAAGCATTATATCACGTCGCAAGGTTGCATCCTGTCACCTCTGCTGTTCAATCTCTTTCTGATCATGTTTTCAAAAGAGCTCTTAAAACTACCGAGAATGGTGTGAAGATCAATGGCGTAGTAATTGACAATATAAGGTACGCAGACGATACTGTATTACTAGCTGACAGTATTGCGGATCTTCAGAATTTGTTACACATGGTCGATGATTCTGGTAAGCAGTTGGGGTTAACCATCAATGTTAATAAAACAAAATGGATGGCATTTGGAAGACTGGATTACACTGGTGCAATGATACAGCTAAACGGGTGCAGAGTTGAAAGGGTGGATAAGTTTAAATATCTCGGCAGCCTTCATACAGAATCTCTTGACCCGAACCTAGAAATAAAGTGCAGAATCGAGAAGGCTAGATTCGTATTCAATAGGATGAAAAATCTCTTCTGCGATGATGACCTTACCTAAAACTGAGACAAAGGATGATAAAATACTATTTGTGGTATGTTCTATTGTACGGATTCGAGACGTGGATCTTAAATATGAATAGCATGAACAGGTTAGAAGCATTTGAAATGTGGCTTCATCGAAAAATGCTCAAAATTTCATGGACTGCTATGGTCACCGACACCGAAGTCCTGAATCGCGCTAGAGTAGACCATGAACTTTTGACATGGTAAAGATCCGTAAATTATCATACTCGGGTCATGTTCTACGTGGAAGTAAATACCATGTGCTTCAGTTGGTACTGATGGGTAAGATAGAAGGCCGCCGAGGGCCTGGCAGGAGGCAAATGTCCTGGCTGCAAAATGTAAAAGAATGGACCGCTATTAAAGGAGCTATTCCGGGCGGCGCAGGACAGGGAAGCATTCATTCGCAACAGTGATCGCCAACGTCGGGGGGACCTGACACGGCACGCAAAGAAGAAGAATATCACGTCAACGACGACCAAACGTTGAAATTAAGGGAAGAGGATGAACATAAACTTAAGAATACAGAGGTGGAACTGTGGAGAAGGGCGAAGAAACGCAAACGAAGTGTTGAGGGTAGAAGGGGAAGAGTTAAGGCCGCTTGTTGAGGTTAGGAGGAGGAAATTAAGTGTAAGCGGATGGGGAGGGAAAGGCGAGAAGGGCAAATGGAGGTTTGAATGCCTCGATGGATGGGAGAATTGGAGAGGTAGGTGGGAAAACATATTTTCTTTGGGCAAAATAAAAAAATTATAGCATGAGAATCTAAAGAAGGACATTATTTGAAATATACAGGCATCTGACTACAAAGAAACTATTATAAATCACAGTTTGCTTCTGAACCCATCTTCTAAACCGCCAGAGTACCTATATAAAAAAAGATTTTTATACCCAGAAAGCAAAGCGAAGTATTTTCATGCCCATAACATTGATAACAGTGAAATTTAAATGATGGCTAATAATATACCTTTCTCATTCAATCTTTTAGTTTCCGCTTCTTAAGCCTACAGTTCACGGTAGACTGGAATAGTCAACATGTAACTACTTATCAACTAGGTGTATAATTGAAAATAACCGGCTTCCTAGAAAATACCTCTCTTCAACCCCGAATTACACCTTCCTCCTTCCACACACAAATCGCTGATCTATTCCTCCCTCTTCTCCGCACATCCTACAGCCTCAATTTTATCTAGACCTTCAGCATCATCCCATAACTTCTCATCATCTCCTCATCCAACACATTTCATTAGAGATGTGCGAATAGTACCCACGAATGCTCGATTACATCGAATACTAGAAAGTATTCGAGATCTCAAATAAATATTCTAAAAGATTTCGATATTTGTGATCTCGAATAATTATGGTAACTAAGCTATATTTGGCGTGTTAAAGAACTACATCATATATGCCACGAGAAGACGGCAGAGATAAGAGTCGATTGACGGGTTTTGCTTCGTCATTTATGGTAGAAAGACAACAGTTTCAGCGTATGGAATTCCAGCCAAACTGTTGCCTTTCCACAATAAATAACGCACCGAAACTAGTCACCGCTAGTCTCGATTCAAAATATAAAAAAATAATGACGTTTAGCATATCAATAGCAATTCTAGTGCTGGAGGTATTCGAAGTTTGAGATGTTCAAATATTCGAGTCATGATTAAATATTCGTATTCGAGAAATCTACTATTCGACCCGTCTCTACTTTTTATGTATATCCGCCTCCGTGTTTCTCGTATTTATTATCTCTGTATTCATTTTCCGCGTCATGTTTTTTGCATGTGCATACCGCGATCTATTCCCGCCCTTACGCTGAGGAAAAACACGACCCTACGTTCAACATCAAAGAATTCTCCGACTTCTCTTTCAGGCGACTGCTCAGAGCCTCCTTTCCGCTAAAGCATCTTTTTCCGACGACCTTCCCCTAAATATCACATCGGGATCTCCAAATATCTCATTAATGACGACTGGGAGATGCAAAAAAGAGATGTATTTGTCGAGATGTCACCGATTCGAGGAAACACTGCGGCCTTAAAACGTGAGACACAGCGGAAAGAGTTCGGTGGGGAGTGGGGAGGTCTATGTACAAGGAGAGGAGCAGGGGTAGAAGTCGGTAAGGGAAGGTTTTAAGGGCGAGGAGAGGTGGAGAGAGGATTGGCGCGACTCTCAAGGTACGAGATGGAGGAAGAAAACATGTAATCGTCGGGAAAACAAATAGCTTCGTTCTCTCAATCCTCGCCCATTTTCTATTAATTTATTCGCCTTCGTTTATCGGAGAGATTCAACGCTTAGCGCTGCGCTTTTTTTCGGCTCACAGGAGATTATCTCCGTGCGATAAGCGGACCGCGAGGAAGGGATGGCTTTGCCCGGGACCGCGCTCTTTAAATAGGAAGAGCAGAAGGAAGGAAAACTGAAACAAGGGTTCCCGCCCCAGATGTTCCCGACGAGCGCCGAGATAAGGCACTTTGGGTGAACTCCTCCGTTAATTACGACCGAGGTTCATGGTGAAGTGAACAACCGTGCCATCCGTCGCATTAGCCGACCGAGTAAAGGCTGCAGCAGTCGAGAAGAAAACCCGGGAATTCAGCGCGAACGTGAAAAGTTGGTAATATCCTCGCCAACTGAAGACGCAAGAAAGGTTTTGGTTCTAGACATGGCCCGCGACGAGGTGTCTTGAACTTGTGTAATTAATCGCGAGAAAATGCATTACGCCCCAGAATCCTCCACCCAACCGAAGCGAGAGTGTCACTATTATTCAGTACATGCCGAAAAGAACGGCGGGAAGCTAGGCATTGGAACGAATTGCGGACTTCTGCTCTGAGTGGGAAACATCACCAAGTGCTCAGTTTTCACAGAGGATTGAAGAGCAAGTTATATAAAATCTTCACCTCACCGTAAATAATACCTATAGCAGATCCACTTTTATATAATTTTTTGTATTATTCCAATATAGTGCAGTGCATGTGCTCTGTCGTCTAGAAAAATTACAGCGCATCGCTGGGGGCATCTAAATCATTTCCTCTTTCACTACTCTTCTATCGTTCATCACAGAATTCCTCTCGATAGCTTTGTATTTTATATTTGAGTTCACGAATTCCAGTATTACCTCCTTATTTCTCTCTCATATTTGCATGCCCAGCATTTTTGCTTCCAGTGAAGCCCTCTACATCCTTTTATCTCCCAAAATGACTCTCATCTTTTGACATTTACGACTTAATTTCCTTACGAAATATTTTTCTCCTCCTGACCAATTCAGTCGGGTGTCACGTCTCCCATACCTTTCTGTCCATAGCAACCCTGTTGGAAATTTCCCTACAAGATTTCCCTAGAACGTAGGGAAAAGCAAGGGAAAATTTGAAATTTCCCTAGAAAAAATGTGTTTTCTAGGGAAATCTCTCATAGTCTAGGGAAATTTTTTCCCTAGAACTTTTTTCCTTAGAAAATTTAGGCTTTGGGAAATTATTTCCCTAGAAAAAAACGCTGCTCTAGGGAAATTTTTTCCCTAGAACTTTTTTCCTTAGAAAATTTAGGCTTTGGGAAATTATTTCCCTAGAAAATACGCTGCTCTAGGGAAAATCTTCAGGCTTAGGGAAAACGTTATTAAGGAGAAATTTCCCATATTATTTGAATGATTCCCTTTCACTTTATCAATTTAGTGATTACATTTCACCATTTCTATGTTGTGTATACATTTATCACAGAGTTAACAGTCACAAATCACAATTAATAACATTTGTAACTTAACAAATATATGCTAACCCGCATCGTGCAGTGCTTGAAGCCAAGCGAATCAGCAGTATCAACAGTGATAATTTCGGAAGAACACCTTTTTATTCGAGGTTGGGAACATTTTCGGTAAGTTAATGAAGACATTTCTTATAATCATGAGCATTCCATAATTTTATGTTAATCATTGAAATTGGCAAATTCGGTCATTAAAAATTCTATCTTTGTTTATTACATTGTTGTCAACAGAATTGAAATGGCAACGGAGACTGCGTTTTCGCACGCATGGGTTCAGTATTGTGTAATTATGATCATAATTAGTTCAATTTTATAACCCAATCCTTGACCTCCTCTATATTTTCAGGTGCATTCATAAATGAATTAAAGAAGAGAATAAGATTTCATCCAGCAGAAGGCAAAAGAATAAACGTGTATGCTAATGAAAAATGTAAACATGCTGCTAAAAAAGGAATAAACATTGGTAACATTGATTTCTTTTCAATCATTCATTGTGATATATGCCCTCCATTCCACGGATTTTTATCAAGTCTTCCCTATATTTATGCTTATGTTTTATGTTTTTTGGATAATCATATGCATTATTGTTTATTGAGTGGAATATTTACGTAAGGAAAACTTTCCACGGTACCTAATTGCTAGGGAAATATTTTCCCTAGAAATATTTTCTAGGGAAAATGGGGGTTCAATTTTCTAGGGAAATATTTTCAAGGGAAATATTTTCTAGGGAAAATTATTCCCTAGAAATATTTTCTAGGGAAAAAGGGGGTTCAATTTTCTAGGGAAAACCTTGCACTTTTCTAGGGAAAATTGTAGGGAAAATTTGTAGGGAAATTTCCATCAGGGAAATCACATTCAATCTGCATTCGTCCTTTTTATCAACGATCAAGTCACAGAAAAATAAACAGAACAAAACATAGTACAAGTCACAGAATAATAAACGTAGAACAAAACATAGCTCAAGGAAAATAACTGCCAAGGAATAGCATCTGTAAATACAAAAGCAATCAAACTCGGATAAACAGGAAAGCCAAATGGGATTTTAAACGTTACAGTTGACTCCTGTAAAGAATTCGAGTGTCTGCAATCGTCTTCTCGCTTCAACAGATTTCAAAGGAAGGAAAAGGAGTATGAACTGTTTAATTCACAAACGGACTCATCTCATTTCTTCGAAAAAGAATAGATTTCATAATTGCATATGACTCACAGGAATGCATTGATTATCGTCTGGAATTTACTGGAACTTCTAAAATGTAGGGAAAAATATCTCTAAATCATAGAGATTCATTCCAAGCAATGCTTAAAGGTCTCCAAAATAGACCCAATCCTTGAATGCCTCACCGTGCTCCGAAAATGCAGACGAATCCACGGTGTAATAAAGATTATTCCTGAAATTATAAACGGATGAAATTCCTTTTAACTCAACTCGGTAGGTTCGATGTCCAGAAAAGCGCCACTTCATAGATTTCCGTGCGTATACAGTATTCAGTTTGGACTATTTTAAAAGTGCTTACACGACACCATGCTTTGAACAACAAGTACGACATTGAAAGTAGCCACCCTCGATGCACTAGGATCGGTAATTCATTATTTATCACCACATTTTGGCCAAGAAAACCAAGAACCTATCCTTGAGGGTGGAACAATGAATTATGGGACTCGGAGCACTTTAGCTTAAAAATAAGGTGAAAACCTAAGGAAGGTTCACTTCCTGCAGTCTTTTAATCGTCTCTGGTAGATAGCTATTATGACGAACATGACCAATGGTTTCCAAATGTGTGCTCTATTATTTGAATTACTGATTTTAAATGATTGACATCGCGAAATAGAGAAGGGAGAGGTCGGTTTTAAAAGGAAATGGATGAGGTTCTGGTGTCTCAGTTTACTGTTGAGTGACGAACTTGATCTTATCGTCTGCCATACCACACAAGATATTGTTTCTGAGATATGTATCACTTCTTGCTCATTGGCTTAAAACTTTGCTCGACTTCCTAAGGTGGCAACAAATTTAGAGTCACCCGTGGGAAAAATAGCAGGGAGAGAAATTTTCGGCGAAATGTCAAGGAATGCTGGGAGCGCGGCGTTGAAGGCAAGGACAGCGGCCGCAGGCGGGAAGAAGCCGACGATTTAACGTTTTGGAGGCGGTGAACCCAAGCGGGCTGAGCGGAGCCGTGGTATAGCGGAGGCGATCCACTGGACAGCTCCGCGGAGAAGATGCTCCAGACTAGCGGGACTTGCTCAGGAAATCACTTTGGCAAGCTCAAGTCCAAATTATTGTTGTCCAGGCCATGGGGAAGTTAACAAGAAGGGATGTTATATGCACCAAGATTCGGTTTAATTTTCAGAAATCCAGAAGGTATTTCGTCGCTTCAGCTCACGTCGTTCCAATCGGTGCACCGGTTGCTTTAGAATCATTCAATATTGACCATCCAATGAAGCGATATTTAAAATAAGACAAACTGTTAAAAGTTCTCGTTTCAATATTCCCACTTGCTCGTGTTTTTTGAAAACATAAAAAGCATTAAGATAACAAACGACTAAGTGCTAGAGTAGTTAATTGTAGAGGAATATCCCAGAGAATAATTAAACTAATATCTGAACTATGAACAGGAAATGAAATAAGAAACCGGTCTAGTAGAAACCACCGCGGTGGTTACTACTAGAACACCAATCAAACGGGAGAATGAAGTTTAAATCTTATCCGTTATGCATCTCCAACAGGAGTTTTTCCTCTGCATTCAATACTGTATCGTCCGAGCTGCATATGATGCCGATTTAATGCTCATCCATTCTGTATTCATTCATCTGTTTGGTTGTTTATATCGTGTCATCCATCGCTAAATTAAATAGCAACGGGCTTAGTGTGTTTCCATGCCTGATTCCCTATGTCATGATCTATGTTTCTTATTTAATTTCCTTTCATAGTTCAGATATTCGTTTAATTATTTTCTGGGGTATTCCTCTATAATTAAATACTCTGGCACTTATTCGTTTGTTATCTTAATGCTTTTTGTGTTTCCAAAAAACATGAGAAAGTGGGAATATTGAAACGAGAAATTTTAACAGTGTGTCTTATTTTAAAAATGACTTCATCGGATGACCTACCGCTTCTAAAACCTTGCTGAGAATCAATTTGTTTACTTTATTCCTTAATTAGTTTTTAAATATTTTGTCAATAATTTTAATGTTGCATTTGGGAGACTGATGAATTTGTAGTTTCTAAGGCTTTTCAATGGGATTAAAATGACAGTTACCCATGCTCTTGCGGTATATGTGATTGAACAGAAAAATACTCAAAATACCTGGTCACACGTGCATACAGTATCACGTCGTCGATACTATACAACGACATGATAAAAGTTAAAAAGGTAAAGATCGGAGAATGTCCCAGTGTGATGAATGAGATCGCTCATAATTAGCAAATGGAGGTGCTTTATACAATTCAATTATCCAATTTCATGCGTCAAATGATTCGTGTACATGAAGTGAAATGAAAACGCTATCAAACAACTCCCCCGATGGATCCGATGATTCAGTTTTTGTGAGAGAGAGATCATTTTTTCCAAAACGCGGTAATTTTCATGACCCTTTCATGACCCTTATGATCTGGTGATGATAATATGAACCTTATCGTCTGATATGGTTTACATCCTTTGAGTTGCGGTAATCGAAAAAGGTAAACTATTTATCGCCAAACAACTAATCAAGAGTTGCCAGGCGTAAAAAGGATTTCGAGCCAAACCGAAAACAGTTGAATGCGGAAGAAAAAAATGCCATACTCCTTTCATGAACGTATAAGCAGGTGATGTGATCGTCGATTTATCATAGAAATACTGCGCTGTATTGCTACGACTATGCAATTGAAAAGCGATACAATAGCATTTAGAATCGCTTTGTAAGTCCGCGTGGAAGATATAATAGCAGTTACACAGCAAAATAAATTTTCTCATTCAAACCTATCAAGCATCAAGATAGGGAAATTGTTCATAAGCGATAACATGGTCACAAAAAGCGATTTAAAATGAAAGGAAAACCCCAACGGAGAGTAATGAAGGCAGATCGTTTTGCCCTCAACTGGTTCCGCAATTGGGTTTCGGCAGCGAGGCCCATTGTGCGTATTAATGTACTGTTTCAATGCACTCCGACGTTCATTGGAGGAATTAAAATAAACTGGTTTGCGCGCAACTTCGTTATTTCAAATAAACTGTGAGATTCGCCAATAGGGTACTTTCCTTCATCAAAGAAAACGGAATTTCTTAATTGCGATTTTTGCTGCACCATGAGTGTATTAATCATACGTTAATAATTTGGATCGAGAAATACTAGTTTACTACAAAATTAAATGTTAATCTTTAAGTTCATTTGAAAAAGCTCATGATGGCAGGACTGCGCAGCTTTTTTGCTGACGTAACAGGTATATAGATTCCGTTGCGAGGCATAGGGAGATCATCCAAGTTAAATTGAGTATGACGTTGTGGGTGGAATTCTAGGGAACGAAAAACGACATCATTTATGAACATGGTGCTTTATATTTACGATGTCTTAGTTCCAAAGATTGAAAAAAAGTTTGCGTGCTATGGAAAATGGCGGACGCTTTTGTCAGACGAAATTTCACACTGAGTACAATGTATGCACTTTACATCACAGTGTACCTAATAAATACATTTGATTCTAGGAGGAGACCTAAAAATTGACACATATAAGAGCAATTTCTGAAGGCTTATAAATGTAGAAGTGAAGAGAAATTAAAAATCCGTTGCCGAAAAATAATTTTATTTTCCGGTCGGGGGTCTGACTCCGCGCGCTGGGAGCTGTAATTACCGAGACACGGTTATATTGATCAAGTGGCATGGACCCTATAGCATCTAATTCACCATTTTCTCACTGTGCACATTGTCAGCCATCATCAAAGACTGTATATTGAAGAAAAAGCGTGTATGTAGAATCGAGCGAGGGGATCAGTGTATGCATAATCTCATTTTTATTTATTATACCTATTTCTATACGTTCCAGAAACATATATCCACGGCCTTCAACCTTTGAAGAAGTGTGCAGTCTTCCCAGGGACCATGCATTCTTCCAGAAAGACACCAGGTGGGACTGAAATGCACACTTTTTCCCCACTCCCCACAGTACAGTCCACGTCCTCGACTCCCCAAGAAGGTCGTGCGAAAAAAAGACATTTCTGACTGTTCGGAGACTTTGACGGGAATTTCCAATTGAATTCCATTGAAAAAGATCAGAAATGGCGGCATGCGCTACCTTGTTGATGACGTAACAGGTGTATAGTTAACGTTGCGAGGCATAGGGAATACCTGTCTCCTGGGGGGTTGTGTTTGAAACCTTAGAGATTACCTCGAATAGGTAACCAAGGAGTCACGTGGTATAAACATGAATGATTCGCACATTTAGGTGTTAAAACCGCTGATTGCAACCTTATTCATTGTTTACTCTTGCATTATATCTCATCTGTGGGCTCTATAGTCGAGACATGAGAAAAACCTAAGTGAAAACAATTAATGATACTGTAACGAGCCATTCGGATACACTACATTTGCAAACCGATCGTGTTTGGACCACGTGACTCCTTAGTTACCTGTTAGGGATAATCCCGACGATTTCAAACACAACTCCCCTGGACTTATCTTTGCATTTCTCAGCACCTTTGCTCTAGTAAACGTGTATTAATAATAGCCTATGAAAACTCTCAAAATTTGAAAAGTCTCCTCCGTGGTTAAAAACATGGTATTAATAGTCGTTTTACAGGCCTCAGGGCATCCTGCTCGGGGAATCCTCTGCTACTGCGCAGCATATGGCATTCGTACTAGCGGCTTATTCTAAATGGGGCCTGAAGAGTGTAAAATAGTTCCTTTCTCTTACTCTCTCATCGCATTCACCTAAAACCCTTTTTAAGAATCCTAATGTACACAATGATACACTAGTTATTTCCCTTGTAACGCCGGGCAAATATTACGGGAGAAAACTAATTTCAATAAAGAAAACGCTACTTATCAGACTCTCCTTTATTCTTCCTCTCACAAAACCATCCAAAACCCAATAATACCCCGCTTCACTCCCCCAGCAACCCACTAACATCTCCCAAACAAACAAAACAAATATCAGACGTTACACCCTGATGTGTAGTAGTAGCATGGTTTCTCCTAGTTGCTGCAAGTAGTGTGTGTTAATGATGACCTTTCACTCCCTGCTAAACGCCCTTGCGGAGGTACGCAGGCTAATACGTAGATGTACATACATTCACATGCACGTAATAAGCTGCGAGCTACCCCGAGGGTGTGTGGCAGGGTAGATGAAAATATAAAACTTTCCCGTCACGCTTCCTCGAGGGACACTCACTGTCTTGAACCTATTTGGGCTAACATCCAAAACGAATTTTAATCGCGCTTGATATATCCTTCTCCGGAAACTAAAATATCGTAATTAAAAGAGCGATATGAGTTTTGCACACTTGCCTTCAGTATATCCAAGGCGAGCAATCGAAAAGTCGATGATGTAGTCGTTCAATGTCGAAGAGTTATGATCGAACGTATCCCTCAATGCTCGAGAAGCTTACAGTATATAAACAGGTATAAATGTCTAAGGAAGTATTTTCATTAACAATATCTGCATAATAACCTTAAAACCACCGCGATGGTGTGTGGCAGGGGGTGAAGATCAACCAACATGCACTATTAACATGCAACTAGGCTACTACATGGAACATATACTGGCTTCATATTCAAGGTGGGGCCTAAATAGTGAAAAGTAACAATGTACTTATCCCTTCTCGTCACATTTTCCTAGTACGTCTACGTAATACCCTGCAAGCTACCGCGATGGTGTATGACAGGGGGTGAAGATCACCAAACGTGCACTATCAACATGGAACTACTATAGTAAGCTATTACGCGCAACATCAATAAGCAATATATCTAGGTGGGGGTCTAACTAGTGAAAAGTACATGATTCTATTGTCTGCTGGTCACATTTCCCTATTACGTCTACGTAATACCCTGCGAGCCACCAAGAGAGTAGGTGGCAGGGGATGAAGACCATCAAACATGTATTATTGACATGCAACGAAGCTACTACGCTAAAAATGTAACAATGTAAATTGGAGGGGTGGGCGGGGGCCTTCTGGGGCCCCCCTGGCACTTAGACCTCTTTAGATCCATTGTGCCAACCCAAATTTAACCTGTCCGCCACTCGCAGACAGCGGACAAGAGCACCACGGTAGAGGTATGGAGGGGGGCCACCCATCCAACCCCTGTCCGGGCCCAACGTTGCTTAACTTTGGTGATCTCACGGGAACCGGTGTGTCAACGTGGCTAGGCCCTTGCCCGAGGCTACTATGCTACATAATAATATCACATGCAGGTGGATGGTAGTATCTGAATAGTAATAAAGGGATTGGTAGTTAAGACATGCACACATGCACCATGCACTACAAGCTCCTGTAAAATATTTCCCCTAGCTATTCCTTTGCTATACTGCCTATTGTGTTCCCTTATAGTACGGGGGAAAAATAACATTTTGAATCTAGCATACATCTACATCCACACGATGCCCTGCAAGCCACCGCGAGGGTGTGTGGCACGGGGTGAAGCTCACCGAGCACGCACTATTGAGGTACATATTTAATCAATTAGAGAAATTTCGGTCGGATGGCTTCACTGAAGATGTTAGGCACATATTAAAAACACCAGCGTATTATGCTGGATTCAACCAGATAAACAAGATTAGAGAGATGGATTGTCGTACTGATAGATTCAAGGTGGCATTTTTCCCCGTACTATAAGAGAACAGAATAGGCAGAATAGCAAAGGGATAGGTAGGGGAAATATTATAAGGCCTGGTTACACGATGCATTTACCCGCGCAATTACGTTGCTGGACAGATGCGCGAATAGATGTCTGGACAGATGCGCGTTCTCGCACTTGAGGAGTGTTTACACGATGCTTGTGTTCGCGCAATTGTTCGACCATTTTCTAGATACGCATTACGCGATTTCTTTTGTTTTACTAGTATCAAGCGCCACTTCTACGAAACAGACGACATCATACGTGAACTTCAGTTATTGTTATTGACTTTGTTGTTGACGACTACAAATTGCTCGCACACATTCACCAAAATAGAACAGGGGCTATTTCTGTGCACGCATTCACGCATTTGCGCAATTTTGAGTGTTTACACGGTGCAATTTTGATGGTGAATGTGTTCACGCATCTACCCGCGCGTGTAAATGCATCGTGTAACCAGGCCTTTAGAGTAGTCTGTAGTGCATGATGGATGTATTAACCCCTTAAATACTATAGATACTAACAATCTATTTGCATGAGACCCTATATATCTGGTCGAGTCTAGCATAATACGCTGGTGTTTTTAGCATGCACATGCTAATGTAGCACACAAATCAAACACGTAGATAAACCATAGTTTGCCGATGATTAGCTCGAGCAGAAGGAGTGTTTCTGGGGAGGAGGGAAGCGGAGAGGTCGGCGGAAGGTCAGTTCGGGGCGGAAGTCCGACCTTGCACTTTTCGAAGCTCCTTCCCCGAAGATGCGGCTGAGGCAGAGGTAAGATGACGGGGAGGGGAGGGAGGGATGGCTTCCGCCAAGGTGATCGGGTCGTGGGCACTCCCCCGCTGCCCTAAGAAGGAGAGGAGGACCCGCCTCGGGGGGAAGATGAGCACGGCTGCCCAAGGTCACGGGACCCGGACGCAAGATGACTCGTGATGGCGCACCTACGCGACGCGCGCGCCACCCCAGCGGAACCACTTATGTACGCAAGGCACTTAAATTAGAATTGAGAGCCGCGTTTTATTTCCGAAAATTGGTGCTGTTATGGAACGTAGTGCGCAATAACTTTGTAATGGAACACGACTGCAAGTGCGCAGTTTGAAGCTGAATGTCGTTGGGGCTGAAATACTTCTACATCTACGTAATACCCTGCAAGCCACCGCGAGGGTGTATGGCACGGGGTGAAGCTCACCGAGCATGCACTATTGAGGTTGAGGTACAGATTAAATCTATTGGAGAAATTTCGGTTGGATGGCTTTATTGAAGATGTTAGGCACATATTAAACACCAGCGTATTATGCTGGATTCGACCAGATAAAGAAGATTAGAGAGATAGATTGTCGTACTGTAGATTCAAAATGGCATTTTCCCCCGTACTATAACAGAACAGAATAGGCAGCATAGGAAAGGGATAGTGAGGGGAAATATTTTAGAGTAGTCTGTAGTGCATGATGCATGTATTAATCACTTAAATACTATAGATACTAACAATCTACTCGCATGAGACCCTATATTTGCTTGTTTGCATGACGGTAGTGCATGCTTGGTGATCTTCACCCCCTGCCACACACCCTCGTGGTGGCTTGTAGGGTATCGTGTATAATGTAGATGTAGATACATGCAACTAGGCTGCTATATGGAAACATGTTAGATAATAGGGTGCATGCAACTAGATGGTTAGTATCTACATAGTAACAAAGCATTATTGGTTAAAATGACATTTATATAAATACATTTATCTGTATTCACCTACCACGTATGGGTTAGTAATGGTAATACATGCCGATCTACTCTAACAATATTTCCTACACCTACCTATCCCTTTGCCATGCTACCTATTACGTCCTCTTCTAGTACGGGGGAAAATGACGTTTTTGAATCTGTTGGTACGACAATCTAACTCTTTAATCATATTTATCTACTCAAATCTAGCGTAATACGTAGGGTTTAAAAAAATATATACCTAACAACTTCAGGAGAGCTGTCCATTTTAAATTTACGCAGGAGATTTAATCTGTACTAATTATACGAACTGATAATGATTCCCAAACTAATTATTATATTACTTATGATACGCTACCAAAACTATCGCAGTACCTTTAACAACCTAGCTGCTCTACGCTGCACACTGTCTAGTTCTCTGATCAAACCTAATTCATTCGGATCCCATACACTGGTTGCATATTCAAGGTGGGCATAGCTAGTGAAAAGTAACATCGCTATGCTATATTTTGTACCTACCGTTATAGTTTTATTGTAATACTCGTATTGCTTCTAACAGCACAGTCACAAGTTTTACGTGGAATCCAACGGAGAACAGTACCTTGAACGACTGCGTCATTGCCGATGGATTACTATCAAGATCTAAGAAAGAAAATCTCATCGATTGTTTTCCTCTCTCCTATGGCATTTATTCTCTCTCTTTCCCTCCCTTGCAATCCTTATGTATACATCCTAACATGTTCAAACAGCACTTTCTCAATGGTGGACCTTAGTGCAGTTTTTCTCGTCTCTGCCGTCACACTAATTCGAAAATAAACATCGGGTTGGTAACCAAGGGAACTGAGAATTTTGCTGGCAAGGTAAAAGATAGATTTCATTTGTTTCGTCGTTGATCCAGTCCGGCCTCCGTGATGGACCGAACGAGAAAAACGAGTGTTCCTTAACATTCTCATTCGTGTCTTCCTCTGGACAGAAACACAGTGAGTAAATGAAAACACCACTTCGGTGACGTGTTACGCTAATGCGAATAAAATACTCCAGTTATCAACTCCTAATTGAATTACAATGCGCCAAACTGCTTCAAACGAAATGAAGTTCTATAGATAGTAAATACTTGGAGGAGGGTATGAGATCTAACAATGAAACGCTGGACATAAAATAAAGGAGGATTTACACAATAAACTTAATTGAATGGGAAAACACAGCCGCTGGAATGACGCTTGAAGAGTGAAATAAAAAGTTGTCCCTTAATGAAACCGAATAGCCAGGGGCTCTGAAGGGCAACAGATTATTTCAATGAGCTTGAGAACAGTGGTGACTGGAGATTTATTTCGGTCAGATGGCAATGATAGTTAAGAAATGTAAATATCTATAAAATTGATGGTGCGAGGAGCAGAAGAAAATAAAAATTATGAATTTAAGGGTACGGATTCAAGGAACTCATCACTTTTGTAGCTTCTATTATAAGCCTCAGAAGAGGGATTCAACTGGGCCAATTCAGACCTTAGGCTAAGTTGTAATATAACTGCTTCAAAAAGGAATATTTTTGCTTAGTGTGATTCGTCGGGCATTATTTTGTCTCCATAATAATTTTCCCATGGTTTGATTTTCACACAGCAGCAGAACCCAAAATAAAACATATAACGAAAGCCAATGAGAATAAATTCTCCCGCGTAATAAATTACATCACCATTAGTTAGCAATCCTGAGATTGTTTTGAAACAGCTCTCCACTGAATTCTTCTATTAGTTTATCTCTTCATATTTACGTGCTTCTTCACTTCCTCATCCTTCATCACTTTCTCCATATACCTCATACGAGACCTTATATGCCGTTATAGTTGTCTACTAGTTCTTCAACAATTATCTTCATCAGGCCATCATGTCTCAAGATGTGGCCGATTAAGTTGTCCCTTCTTCTTTTTAGAGTTTTCAGCAGACTTCTCTTTTCTCCCACTCTTCTTAGGACTTCCTCGTTACGTACTCGGTCGATCCATTTAATCTTCATCGTTCTCCTGTAATACCACATTTCGAATTCTTCCACCCTTGACTTCTCCGCTGCTGTCATCGTCCACGCCTCACTACCTTAAAGGTATATTACACGAGCGATATTTATGGAGGAAACACACCGCGCGCGGAAAGATTGATTCTGCGATTGCGTAGCAAGAATTTTGCCGCTCGATTGGAAGCGGTGGAAACGGCAAACTCCGAGCGTGAAGTCAGCAATGGCTGAGATGACCTCAGCGTCACCCTTCTGGGTCCAAGGAGACCCCAAGGACAACTCAGCAAGATGAGATGATAAAGAGGACACTAAGACATCCGCTCTTTTCCATTTTCCAGCTTCAGGCAAATGCCTCGCAATTCATCTGATACCTAAAACTCACCTAATGCGTCGCTGATTTATCGATTGCTGGTACACTGCTGCATCGTGTTTGAAATGACTAAGCTTACTACTCACTACGATAACCAAATCGTTTCTAGGGAAGCTATTACTTTTTCCAAAATTTTACTACCGTGCATTTTCTGAAATTAAATGTTTGGTTACCTTCAGCCCCTGCCAAACGCCCTTAAGATGGCTCGCAGGATGGTACGTTGACGTAGATGTGATTTCCCAGAGTGAGGAGAGATCTGCAAAAGCCAAATTTAAGTCCAAAATTATGATTTTATCAATGAACGTTCCCGAGTCATACTGCATTCCTTAACCAAAAAGTATCAAGGGCGCAGGTAGTAATACCTTTTCGGGAGGTTCACCTGGATTGGATGGTAGGCAAAAGCGGTCTACCTCTACCTATGGTTAATTAGTGCCTTGCTCATAAGGATTACAATTCCATCATACTTAGAAATCTTATATGATGTATACATAATTATCATTTCCAAATTCTAGTTGTTATTTAAATACTCAGGTTGTAGGCAGGAACAAAAAGATTAGTTATTCAAAAGGAAAGAATGTCTGTTTATTTACAGCTACAAAGAAATTTTAAGTCCATGTGATTTTTAGCAAGTTCGTCACAATTGTTTTGTTCCTCTGGGAGGAAGGGGGTGGGGGGTGTGGATGAGTTAACCCCAAAAACCCCCACGCTACTGGCATTTATGAACCGTATATAGCAATGCATTCACCTACCCAGAGTATTATTCTACTTGCATTGTATAAAGTAGATTAGCAGTGGAAAGAGACGCCGGAAATGCATATGCCACCATTTGTGTTACATTTTCCCTTGACACAAGGGAACGGGCATTGTTGTGATTTGATCATGATGCATGTAAATGGGAAGAGGAGGTAGAATGTGCTGGAAGAGGTATCGTAGTTGATTTGAGAATCCAGCGGCCACCTTGGTAGGTACAGTCATTCGGGCTTGATACTCACGTACTCGTACGGATGAAGTTGTGTTTGCACGCGGTGAAACTTAAGGTGATTCATTGCATTGAATTTTTAAAGTTAATCAAAGAAATAGGAGAACGTCACAGACACGTAAACAAACGTCAAATCAAAAATTAAAAGATCGCGAATTAGCCGTGAATACTTGAACGGAGCTAGCCACTGAAATCGCACAATAGCAGGATATTCCACAGAGAAAAAAACATTCGCCTTGTTCGCGACTCGAATTCGGACCCACTGATTTACGGCCAGGTGCTCTACCTGTTAATCTACTAAGACGTCCTATTCCTCAGTGGAAATTATAGAGACTTTAAAAGTACAAACTGTTTCCGGACTGCTGGACATCTTGCTACTTCTATTACAAAATTACTATTTCTTTCTTGCTGTTGCCAAAAATATTGTTAAATAGGTTAAATTCGAAACAGTTTTTAGGTCTATAATTAACACCCAGGGGATTCAAATCAATTAATACGCCCCTATAGCATCAGAAAGAATAACAGATACCACAACGATGAAATAAGGGTACTATTTCATTGTTATTTATGTATTAATACACTTTAGACTCCATAAGAGGCTGTATAAAACACAATGTTGTGTACGGAGTAGGTGAGGCCTAATCGTTCCCATGCACCCCCATTCTGGCTTCATTGTCACCCATAGATATGCCTCCTCCAGTACTTTTCAATTTACTTGATGTGAGAAGCTTCATTCAAATGCAAAACCATTGATATTCTTTTCAAGAAGAGTTTTTCAAGGCAAAGCAATTAGATTTTGAAGTGAACAGCTACTGACTACTCTTCAGTTTTTGTGTTATTACCTACGTCATGTGACAAAAAATTAAAACAATTCTGGGCCAGTTCACATGTTAATTGACACGACATTATTATGATCAACGCAAGCAAAATATATCAACTATTTTGTTTGCATCGTGCTCCACTCAGATATATACATGCGAAAGACAGGTAAGTCAATTATTTCTGTTGTTGCAACAGAGCAATTCCAAGCGTAATTCGGTCCACGAACTCGTCAACTGCGTTAATGAGATTCTGGAAAATTATTGTACGCGCGTATGCATTTCCTTTAATCATTTCGATAGACATATCCTTTGACCAGCAATGCATGAATTGATTATAATAATGAACTTATTTCCAGGAATTACATTGTTTCCCCAATATTTGGTGACCTAAATTGTTACATTTCACACTCATGCATGCTAATAATTCAACTCGCAGGGGGCCTAATTTCCTTTATTACAAGCTTGGAAACTTTCCTCAAAAACAAATATTCATCAAAAGGACGACTGAAAAATGAATGAACCCAACAGTTGATTTAAATTGGCACAGATATTTAAAAAATCAATTGACATGACGTTAATGATTTCCATTCATAAGTCTATTTTTTGTTTCTTTTTGTAATAATTCTTAATTTATCTTATTCATTCAGGAGCTAGTGGTGGCCCAGTTAGGCCGTGGAGCACTGAGCTACTAAACGAAGGTTCCCGGGTTCAAATCCCGGGCAAGAGCCATTCTGAACACCTCCATTTAAAATCCTCGCAATTCGATTTTCCGCGTGTCAGAACTTCGTAGGAAATCGCAATTTCACACACCAATAGCTTAGTACGGGGTGAGCTCTTCTCTCACCTATCAATAACCAACCTTCGGGTTGCATACACTACTTAATTTTATTCCCTTTTTAACTCCTTTCAAAAACTTTTTGTCTCCTCAAGGTTCATTAAAGAGAGCAATGGTTAACCAGAGGAATCAAACATTTTGACGTGCTATCAGCAAAAAACTATTCTCCACCAAAGAACTAACCACGCGCACAAAGAGAGGAGGTTTTCACCCTTCTTGCATCTCACTAACTGGAGGCGGTGTGCCAAGAATAGATTGAAGCGTCTCTCACCTGTTTGGTACCGCGTATGAGAGGGAGATCTGAAGATTGACTCGTTAAGAGCGAGTTGAGATATTTTTGGAAGCCTGGAAAGTGAAAAGGCACTGAGGAGGTGAAAAGAACAATTATTTCCGCTAGGCTGTGAGGTGGTGATGCATGCACATCTGATATCTCTGTAGAGATGAAGACGTCCAGCGAAATATAAGTATTCAGCCACCAAGAGGCGGTCACGAAAAGTGTGGACGATTCCGTTACAGAAATTAGTTTTATGTTGAAGTCATTTAGGGGAAGCGACCGACAATTAAGTAATTTGAGCCATTTAGGATAAGGGAGTAATTGGGTAATAGTTGGAATTTTTCTCAGGCGGAAGGAAGGACGGAACGAAACCTGGAGTTCGCATTGTCTGCTCTAAACGAAAAGTGCTTCGAGTTCGACGTCCCATTCGACGGACGGAGTACTGAACTTGAAGTGCTCTCAACAGGACACTCAAGTGGGGTAAGGCATGCCTATTAAAACTCACTGCCTCTATGGGGACTCCATATCGGGATGAGGATGGGAGACTAGTATTATAGTCATCACTCGAACCATATCTCCAACATTAGATTAGGGAGATAGGCTGCCGTTATGGTAGATTTAACGCCATCCTTTCCACGAAAAGTAAGGATTCAAAACTGGTACCACCATGAAGACCTACATCTACATCTACGTTATACAAGAAGAAGATTAACAGGCATGCACCATTTACATGAAAGTAAGAGCTACCACTACAGACTATTCTAACAATATTTCACTCTCATATCCCATAGCACTGCTACCTATTCTGTTGTCCATTGGTGCGAGGGAAAAATGAGATTTTGAATCTATCAGTACGACAATCTATCTCTCTAATCTAATTTATCTGTTCGAATCTAGCATAATATGCAAGCTAATTTATTATGTACCTAATGTTTTCATGCCTACAAGTCATAAAGCGAAGTTTGAAATGAGCCTGTGAATATATTAGTAATTAATTCTATTTACAGTTTGTAATAAGTGGTGTGTTTCCATTTGGAGATTTCGAGAGCAGCCGCGTGTGAAGCACCTTCATCCATGCTGCCGCGTACTTTGCGGACTTCTTTTGTTATCTATATCCCCTGACAACCCTGCAAGCTACCTCGAGGGTGTGTGGCAGGGGGTGAGTTGTCACCAAACATGCACTACGCACATGAACTGTAGTTTACATGTACTACGTACCTAAGGAGAGATCTCTATGAATATCATGCGGGGCACATATTACCCTTTATAATTTTCATCCTACAGGCAAAGGGATATTTGAGAAGTACTACAAACATGCATTACGCATATTAGTATTTCATACGTGCAAGCTTCAATTATAATCATCATCATTATCGGTCAACAATCCTAGGATTGGTTTGACGCAGCTTTCCTCTCGATTCTTCTATCGGCCAACCTCTTCCTATTAACGTAATTCTTCTCTTTTACATCCTTCACAACCTGTTTCTAGATATGTCATACGAGTCCTTCCTTTTCACCTCTTCCCGTTCACTTTTCCCTCGACGATGGTCCTCATCAGGCCATCGTGTCTCAAGAAATGGCTGATTAAGTTGTCCCGTCTTCTTCTTAGGGTATTCAGAAGACTTCCATTTTCCTCTTCTTAAGTCTTTTTCGTTTGTCACTTAGTCGATCCATTTCATCTTCATTATTCTTTACGACGCACGACGTAGCACGACATTTCAAATGCTTCCGGCCCTGTCTTCTCTGCTGTTGTCATCTTCAATAATAATAAAAAAATTAGATGAAAATCCAACACCTTAATTTTATGTTTGTTTCATTAAATCGTATTACCCCTGCCACACACCTTTATGATGGCTTGCAGGGTATTATGTAGATGTATTACGTAAATTAGTTTAATATGTGCGATTCCATTTTCATTCTAAGGTACATTTATTCTAAGAAAGCATCGTGGTGTGATTACGTATTAGGTTGCTTGGTGGTATGTTATTATTGGTTGAATGATAAGTGGCCACAGCAGAATTTACGGGTGATTCGGACGGGTGTTTACCGGGGAGACATTCCCTGGCCTCGCTTTGTCATTGTCTGCTTTGCTTTGGCGGCCCGTAGCCCTCGGCCCGGGTGGGGCCGAGTCCCTTCTAGAACTTTCCCTCGGCTGCGCGCGAAGTGACTTCGACGCTCAGTCCAACGTCGATGGACTTTCATCTACCTCGATCGCCTTCCGTGTATAACTAGGATAACGAAGTTTTCCCTTTGATAATACCCAAGTGGTCTCAGTTGAAATGTTCCGATTTTCAGCGAGGATAAATATGCAGGAAGATTCGGCAACCAAAATGTCATTTTCCCCCGTAATATAACAGAAAACAATAGGCATCATAGCAAAGGGTTAGACAGGTAAAAAATTGCTAGAGTAATCTGTAGTGTATGATGCATGTTTAAGCATTGCTAACATATGCTTGATAGGGAAATACTATTAAATATATTTAGGAAAATATTTTTCTAACCAGTAATCGATTCATTAATTTGTAGTTACTAACCACCTAGTTGCATGTTCCTATTATATCTTGATATGTGTCCATTAAGTAGTATCACTGCATCAAATAGTTGCATGTAAGTAGTGAATATTTGGTGATTTTCACCCCCTGCCACACGTCCTCGAGGTGGCTCGCAGGGTATTACGTAGACGTAGACGCATTTTCCTTTCATTGTGTGTGAATAAAATATTTATGAGCCCAGCGAAACTTTCTCTAAGCACAGAAGATAAGTATCGCTACCTCCTAGACTGGCGATATCAATTTAAAACACGAAGTTATAACTGAATGGATATGGGACAGATGTTGGTTAGAGTACTGCCTTACCACTCGAAAGGCCAGGGTTCGAACGGAGGAAGAGGTTGAGATTTTCCAGTTTTCAAGATCCGTGTGTCAGATGGATGTCAAAGAGATAACTTCTTCGTGGCGTCTTCCACTAACACCAGGGTAGGGTAGGATATATGGATCATACGACAAATTCTAGTCTCTAGGTCCTATGATTCCAATCCTTGGGAGTCTTAAAACATCTGGCTTGAGAAATCTGGATCCAATATAATAGGAATTAGTAACTAGAGGCAAAGTGTGATCAAAGTTTACCCATATAAGTGAGATTGGCGATTGGGCCTATTATATAGGTAATGGTTAGCGATTTTTTTTTCAAACAACAAGGGCTGCATAGTTGTAAGAAATTTACCCGTACATCCCAATTGATGGCTTTGTGCCTCTTTCCCGGTTAGGATAGATATTTGATGGGAAAAGTCTGGATAGACAACTTTTACTCTGCTTTCGTGATGGCAACAGAATATAAAACTTTCCCTCGACTTCGACGTCCTGCGCTTCAAAATAAGAAAGCGCTAAACACACGCTGGATTTGTTTTTGTTCCAAGGCAGAAGGTCGTCAGGCCAAGAGTTAAATTTGGGCAAAACAAGGTTGTCTATGGATTCGGGTTTCCCGGTCCTTCCAAAAGGATTCGGCTATCCAAATCCTAGCAATGATAAGAACAGAACGACTGAATATCCAGATACCTACTAGAGAATCTTATGGACAACCTCAGCTTGCCTTTAGACATCACCTGTGTTCACTCTGATCCAAATCAGCCATTGAAGCAGCTCTGAGTGAAAGGACGTTTTGAAAACAACAACAATTCTCACCTCGACTTTTCCATCCACGTACACATTCAGTTATGGCGGGGGCCCATTTGATAAATCGATAGCCGTAACCAGTGGGTGAAGGCGAGAGGTTACGGTCGGATGCGACAAGAATGCCAGGCTTTGTTAACTCCGTGAAAGCCCAAAGAAGGTGAACCAGCACCTTGTAGGCCAAGTTCAGCTCAAGATTAAATCCCAGCCACCGTTTCGTGCTACTTTACAAAACGGATTCCCATCTGCACTCTGCAAAGTATTTTAGCATACATATAAATATCTAAGTAACAACACACGCTTAGGCTATTTTTCGATTTTGTTAAACTAATTAATGTAATTGAGTTGGTTTTTTATTGCTAAAATCTTTAATATTGGGAACATTACAATCTGTTGGAGTAGAAGAGTAAAAATATTAAGCTTTGTTCTTCCATTATTTATATTCGGTTTGCTAAGGTATTTACTTCCAAACTTTGAAAGGGGTTTTGAAAAAAATGGTGCATTTTTCCAAGGATCCAAGGGTGACCTCCACCATGGTTTGAAGGGCAAGAGAAAGTTCCAGATAACTCTGTTTTGAATATTGAGTGAAACGTATGAATCGAAGAATCAAGGTGAAGTGGGGAGTCATCATTTTCACATGATACGTCAATGCCTCGAGGGTATATTCTTCTGTTTGCCAGGAAGGCAAACCTCTACTCTTGCCTGGTGATAATAGACTAGCAATAGTTGATGCGAGGGCAAACCCACAAACTACTCCATACTGTTATTACAAGTTTGAATAGAACTATAGAGGCGAAATTCACGTCAAAGAATACCCACGGGGAGCTCTGTACATAGAAACATCGTAGGAACAGCATCGCAAAAGCTAATTTTTCTAGTTGACAGAAAAAAAGTTGGTAATGAGAGGGAATGAAGGAATATGGAAAGTACTATACCAATTCGACATGAATTAAACCCGGAATATACAAATACACCTACGCAATACCCTTCAAGCCACCGTGAGGGTGTGTGGCAGGGGTTTAAGATCACCAAACATGAACTATTGACATGCAACTAGTCATAGACGTCATAAGCAGAGTATTCTGCCGAGATCAAACGTCAAGTGAGATATCATGCATGACGACTTTTTACAATCACAGACTACCCCTTGCTGGATAGAAGTTGACGTTTCAGTTACTTCTATTAAAAGTCTGAATAATATATACTCAATTACCATTCTCAATGTTTTCTTTTGGATCAAGATAAAATTAGCATAATTATAATAACGTTTTGAAGTGCTACATCGCGATGACTTCTCGGCTTAATTGATAACGGCATACCGTTAAAGGACCGAGTAAACGAGCAATGATCAGATATATTAGGAGACTCATATCTTTAGTCAGTACTCTATCAGACTTTACCAGACGACCATGTTGCTCGTACATATGTATAAATTCCATCACTGCGTCTTTTTTGTTCTTGGGTAATGTTAATACATATTTTAATGGCTATTATATTTCAGCAAATTAATTACGTAGTTACGAAATTATGTACCAAGGCATAAAATCATGAATGACCATTAGGGCACAAGCAGTATCAATCTTCTTCCTGATTTGCTACCATCAAATGAATGTACAAAGGAGAAAGTGAAGGGTTAGAATCACCAACTGATCAGGCCGGCACCATTCCATACTCCTGTTAGAGGAACGCTTGACATTGCGAATTTTAACGGTTGGCAAACGCATCCAAGCAATCAACGCTTTAGCCGATGTTACTGGAAGGAATTATAAATATTTTACAGAAAGGTTCTCTTTAATCCAAAATGTTAGACCTCATTTGGAATACGCTTCTTGTGTATGAGATTCTTACGAAATACTCTTGAAAAATTAAGTTGAGCGATATAGCGAAGATCGGCAAGATTTCTTAAGGGACGTTATGATAACTATACTAGCGTAACCAGTCTATCAGATGAACTAAAATGGAAATCATTGTCAGACCATAGGTTGAAATTTAGACTTAATTTCTTAATTAAATCCAAAGATAAAATATTCACTAATTACGCTAAAAATATTTTGCGTACTCCAACTTACTATGGTAGACTGAACCATAATGATAAAATTAGAGAGAATGACTGCCGAACTGACAATTTCAAAATCTCCTTCATTCCTCCTAGAATAAGTGATATGAACAGCCGTAAATATATCCAATAGTACAAATATAAGGGTATCAGTGCATAGGTAGTTGCATGCTAGTATAAGGACTTTAAGCTAACCCCCTAGCTGCATGTTTTTGCATGATTTTTTTGCTCTTTTTTTAATTGCGAAGTTTAGACTAGAATATATATCCTTTTTATGAATTGATGGATGTAGGCGATACTTTTTGGAAATTACGAACGTTAAACATGGTAAATGAAACAGACTTTGTACTTTCCACACAGCTTTATATATTCCCCGATCGATTTCAACGACTAAGCGTCATTTTCAACGGGGGCCAACAATATCCTTTTTATGCATGATATGTAATGCATGTTTGGTGTGAATTCTCCCCCTCTTCCACACACCTTTATGGTGGCTCGCAGGGTATTATGTGGATGTTCCGAAGAATGACTGGGAACAGTGGAGGTGAGGAGTATTTCTAGAGGCGGCGTAAATGTCAAGCCGGGGCGTTGACTGAGGCGACATCTTGGCCACCTCCTCTGCGTCGTCAATGGGCTGCAGCCGTTGGAGTCTCCGAATTGCCCAACACAGTGCCTCCCGCGACTGACTGACCCTAAGCGCCAAGCGCCCTCCTCCTCTTGCGGCGGGGACCTCCGCTCCTCCCCTCCATGACCTCCCCCACCCACCCCACCCCCCCTCCGCTCATTAAAGAGTGCGCCTCCGAGGGCGAGCTTTCTCTCGGGCGAAGCTCAAACGCTCTTCAGCATTCGCTCAGCGCTGACTGTGAGGTAGTTTCGCCGAAGGATATCGCAGTGCACCGACGTCGAAGAAGGAACTTTCAAGAAGAAGACAACGACGGAAGAGGACATGATTGGAATAAGCAATGCCAAGGTAAGCACCAAATCTGCCTTCGGTTGTGGGTCACTTCGTCGTCCTGGGATACGATCGCGGATAGTGGTAACGCGCGATAGTAAAGCTTTTTTTTCAATGACGCAATAAACGACGAATCACCGTTCCTCGAGCTCCGTACAGCGCCTCAAGTTCTCTCCAAGATGAGCAAGTTGCAAGAACCGCAATGCCTAGCAGAGCGCGTTAAGGGAAGGAATGCGTAATCACTCGACGGGGAACAGAATTGCGATAGTGCAGGAAAGTGACCTGTGGTAGCATCTAAGCGCACAGCCTACTACGGCCTACTGCGTATACGTACTTCAATATACTCCCAGCAGTACGCATTTTTCTAATCAGTAATCAGTTCCTAAATATGCAGTTACTAACCACCTAGTTGCACGTGACACTTAAATCTAGCATGAGTCCGTGAAGTATTAGCACATTATCTCATAGTTTCATGTAAGTAGCGGTTGTTTGGTGATCTTCACCCCCTGCCTCACATCCAAGCTGTGGCTCACAGTGTATTACGTAGACGTAGGACGATAACGCGATGATGCCTTTGGAGAATGTTTCTCTGAAAAGCATTTGAATATTTCTCCTTCCGTTGAGGCAAGACCTGAAACAGCACCAATCTAGACAGGCGCTTTAATACTCCTACATCTACATCTACGTAATACCCTGCGAGCTACCGCGAGGGTGTGTGGCATGGGGTGAAGCTCATAAAAATGCACTATTGGCATGCAACTAAGAGTTACTATACTACTACATCGAACGTTAGATAATAGGGTCACGAGCAACTATATGGTTTGTATCTGCATGGTAATGGAGGGATTATTGGTTATTAAAATATTTTCCTAGTTATATTTATTAGTGTTTACCTTACATGAATGGGTTGATAATGTTAAAACATGCATCATGCACTACAGACTACTCTAACAACATCTCACTGACCTATCTCATTGCTACGCTGCCCACTACTCCTATCTCTGCTTGTGACAGAGTTTGAGTCGCAATGGGGCCATTAAGCCCACGAAAGAGCAAGAAGGCTTAAAGACACTCAGAAAGTGGATTTACGTCCATGCTCCCAATGGCAAAGATTAATCTATTCACAAGGGTAAGAGCAATGAACCTGTGATCGTCGCGCAATACGTACCGTGAACTTAACAACGCCTAACTCCCAGAATTATAACCGGACGCATTCCTTGCAACTGGTTTTCTCGACTGCATAGTAGCGGTGTTGAAATTAATTCATCAGGCACAAATTAAACTTGAGGCAAAATAAAGCTTTATGTATTATTCTTCTTGTCTAGTAAGAAGGGAGCTGGTAAATGCTAACATAAGTGGAACATACACAGAAAACGTGTTTGACTTTGAAAGACACGATGACTGTCCATCGCTACTCCAGCAAGGAACTTCTTGAATTCCCATCGCGAGGGTGAATTGAGTAATGCGGTTTTTCTCCTACAACGAGGAGTCAAATTGTGCGCTCGCAGTGCTCCTAATTATTTCTATCGGATTGTTTATCCGATTGGATATATATTTGACAAATGAGATTGCTAGTTTCTGCGTGTCTCGTAGAAACGGCCTCGTGAATAATTTGACCAAATTTTTATATGGTGCGTTACATGTTTGCGGTAAATGCGTAATTATATTTTCCACGTTTCTAAGCCAATTTTTAGACGAGAGAAATGTACGTAAATCGTCATATGAGCTGTGAAAAATGCAAGTTAATGATTTTTATGCATGCGAAAACAAAAGTTGACATAAAAAAATATTTCGGTAATCTTAATTTATCTCGATCAATTAAGAAGTGAGTTCGTTACAATCCTCTATTTTATTTTGTGCCACTTTTTTCACTAGCCTTATGAAAACGTAAAATTCTCACGTAGCATCTAAGAGGAATTGTAAAAAGATGTTAGGCTTTAGTGTTGTCGGTAAAAATTAATGAATTACCCTTGACAAAGTATTCTGTCTTTTTCTACATTGATGATAGAATATTGTGAACAAATACATAATCTTCAGTTTTATACATACATTTCGAGTGAATAAATATTTAAAGCTGGCTCACGAGCGTCCCGCCGATCGTGTTGAGTGGAATATAGATCATGGTTACACGATACATATCAAGCGCCTTCAAGTTGCCGATCTAAGATTACGCTTTCACGCATTGAGATCTTTTTTCCCCTCAAGCTGTTTCCCACTGTATCTCACCGCTAGCTTACTGAGCAACATTTTATACACCACTTACATCCTAGTCTCTCCTTTGCGTAGCAAAGGATTTACAGCCATTTTTAAATGCAACCTACTGTGAAAGTTACTCTAATTGTTTGGCCTTGGACTTAAGTACTAAGGTTGCCTTTCAAAGTAGTAAGAGCAGAGCCACTGTATGTATGCTTATGTCTCTCTTACGAAATAAGATATCAGTCTAGTAAGATATGGCAATGTTGTAAGCATAGATAGAAGATTACCGGGGAGACACTCCGATTCCATAGCAACATTGACGTTCTCCAGGATACTCTCATTTGGTGTCTGCTCATATTAGGTAAGTAGCTGACATTGTTAAAAGTTACTCATGAGCAATAGCAGCAGTTTCTACAGAGTTTTATATTAGCTGAAATAAACTCGAAAATCAACATGAAACCAATGGCTGACGTTGTTACGTTCCAAATTAAGTACAAGAAAAGCAAAAACACTGAAGGGTACCTCAACAAGGATAAAGACAGACTTTTCCATCGAGAGAACTTTGGTTTGAGCGGAAGTGACACCGGCAAACTCGCAATGACCGCAACGTTCCTTCAGTAAGTCGTAGATTATGGTTCATCAAAGATCTGGAGTGGAAAACACAAGTATCGAGTCTCATTTCATTGTCATTGAACGCATTGGAAAAGGAAGATGGATAAGATTTACCGTTTTTAGGGAGAAGGGATAAGGATGTATTTGGATATTCCCGTATCGTTGTAACTGAGATTTTCCCATTTTGCGGTGGTGTACTGGGCTTAAAAGTGACTTTAATTTACCGAATACCAGATGAACTGTAGCAGTCAACAAAAAAATCTATTGCCAAGAGAAATGAAACCTTATGCGTTAAAAAACGCGGGAGAGATAGTTTCTAACGTGCTGAAGTAATCAAACCATTAACTTCGTACAAAATTATTATTTGAATTCTAAAATTGCACTTCAATACACATACCGAGATTTAGTGCATTTTTAGCTATTGTAAGCAAATTTTTTATCCATTTAGCATGACTCATAGGAATGGTTGTAAACTTTTAAGTGTAACAACAAACCTACTCGAGAAAACAGTACTCATTTCACCGTAAGATGAGCGGGATGAGGCCCATGGGGCTCGAATATACCTAACCGGGTCAAAAATTAACAAACTCTGATCATAAATTAGCTTTTAAGAAACAGAAGGTAGCTATCATATCGTGCGACGCAGAACCACTTGGAATGAAGGAAGGGCTGAAATGAGGCCTCAAAGGAAAGGTATTGCATATTTTGGTGCGGAATATCCTACTTTGACCTAATTAGCCCACGCCCCAGTGGCGAAACATCATTTTTCCGTCGACCAGTCATGCCAACGATGGCCCCTCCCGTGCGAAAATCAGATTATCCATTCCCTCGGAAATGGGCCCTTCAAGAGCCGGTGGCGGCACGGTAAATCTCACGCCTGTCAAACTCAAGGTAGCGGGTTCGAGGCCCGCTCGGGAAGGATTTTCACATTCCGAGCATGCATATATGTGTACTTTACGTGATCAATTATAATAATAATAATAAAACGTTTATATTAGTAGACCTTTTAAGGTCTTTCAGACTTTTAAGGAAATAACATGAAGCTTACATAATATTTCAAAAAACAAAAATGCATAAAATAGTACTTATAATGCATGTTATTATGTACAAAAAATGATCAAAATAATATTAGGTATTACTCAATATTCACATCATTATATTGGATATCCTATTGATATGGAATTCACAAGAATGATATTCACAATTTGATGATATAAACACAGGAAGAGTTAACAAATGTTAAAAAATAATACATGATACCCCACAAGATAAATTCAAGATACATTGTGTCTATGTATGATAATTTTAATTGAAATAACTACATTACTAAGGTTGACAGTTTTTCATGAATATATAATTAAATAAAATTCTTTTAAAACAAGGTACAGATTGGCATGTTTTACCATCAACTGGAAGTGAATTTCAGTTTCTTGATACTGTAGTTATGAAGGATTTATGATACATTTCCTTATCTTACTCCCAATTATGAGAGAGGACTTAATATTCCTAAATTCGCTGCGCAAATAAGAGCATGTCTAATTTTCATTGAGCTCCCAGATATGGTGCCATTAGTTTATGTTGTTGCTAAGGAGGATAAGATGTTGATGTCACTAAGGATGGGAGCGCTGATTGTAACGTGCTCTGCATGAAGGCAGAAATAAAATAATTTGAGAAACGTGAAAATGTCCTTACTTCACCAACTCCACCACGTTAGAGGACTTAATACTCCTAAATTCACTTTCCAAATAAGAACATGTCTAAAAAATTCAAAGTTCACGTATTAGTCATGAA
This sequence comes from Platycnemis pennipes, assembly GCA_933228895.1. NCBI lineage: Eukaryota > Metazoa > Arthropoda > Insecta > Odonata > Platycnemididae > Platycnemis > Platycnemis pennipes. The sequence continues at coordinate 18,974,532 of OW121856.1, forward strand.
AACTTAAGCGGCATTACCCGCTGAAATTGCAAAATAGCAGATATTCTACAGAGAAAAAATCATTCGCCTTGACCGGGACTCGAACCTTGACGCCGTTATTTCTTGTTCTTTTAAAGTCTCTATAATTTCCTCAGAGAAATAGGACGTCTTGATAGCTCAACTGGTAGAGCATCTGACCGGAAATCAGCGGGTCCGGGTTCGAGTCCCGGTCAAGGTGAACAACTTTTTCCCCATGGAATATCTGCTATTATTAAGAACATGTATAATTTTCATTGAGCTCATGGTGAGGATTCGAGAGCAAAGAATCGGATTTTCCTCCTCCTCTTCGTGAGTAACAGTTATTCTATAAAGCTACTAAGTATCAGTTATCACATAAAGAAGAAAAATCACCAAAGAACGCAAATTCCCCTCCATAATTTCGGGGAAAATATGGGATCCCTAGAAAAATAATTAATGACGCGCTTCATATTTCTATAATCTCTTCGGTCCCCTTGTCCACTTACGTGGATAACCGGTTATACGTCCCTCAAAGGATAGTTTTTTTCCAATAGAATATTGCATTGTTGAAACCATCTTTGAACGTTCCTGAATTGATATTTTCCGCCTTGACAGCGCCAATTTCATACAATAGAATCTCTCTTTTAGCTTTGGCTTTTCAGAAATCAATATGGTGACCACAAATAAAGTGAGCTATATTTCATTATTTTATCTCTTGCTCATGTTGCATTTTTTCTTTTAATGTACAGAATATTAATGCTTAAGATGCTACTTTATTATTATTCATACGAACGTCAAATCTTTTCTCAAATAACAACTGTACACATGTGGACAATAAATATTTCAAGAGAAATAATAACATTTTTTAAGGTATAATTTCAACAGCGTCATATGTGTTCAAAAGAGGTGAGAACATTTTTTTTTCATAGGCCAGGTAATTTTCAGGGTCAAAGTGGATAAACATGGACAGTCGAAATGTTTCCGATCTATCCACATCTTCATTTAATTTTCAAATTATTGTCATACAGCAATTGTTGAGAACGGTGGCGTGAAATGAATTCGTTTTTAGATGAATGTGGAGTTGATTGTGCGATGTAGAGGCTATTCTGGAATAGAGGGAATATTCATGGCATTGGATGGAAGCTGCAAGCATCATCGCAGTTCAATCACCTGATTGGAATACAGATGATAATTATGCATGCGTGGACAAACATGCGTTATCATTGTATGTACCTTGACTTGAAACTTATGATCCACTGAAATATTTCCCCTTCTGAATGATCACTTCGGAACTGATAATTAATTGTTACTCTAATATGGCTTCATCCTTCCCGCACTTGATTGGTTATCATTGTTCATTTGCTAATTATACCTAATAATTAGTCACCTGAATCACCAAATAAATTGAATCTTGGATTGATGACCACCAATGCACCTGCTCATCAAATTGGCAATTAAGCTAATGTTTTCTGAATACCTCCGTGAGAAAAAGTAAGCAATAATCAAATCAGGACATCACTGTCATTCAAGTGCTGGCGGTACAGCTGTCACGAATAAAGATTTTTGTTGGGGATATTTTTTCTTTATATCTTTTACTTACTGCCATAGAGAACTTACCACCAGCTTAAACCATTTATTCTCAATAAGTGACAATAAAATTTATATATTTGTTTATTTGTTCGTTGCTTCTCAACAACCTCACCTATAATTTTCGTTAATAGACAATCAGAAAATCGGTATCTGTTTCCTCATTGCTTCACCTGGGCAAAGATTTCTCACAACCCAACTTTCTTAAAATTTTATCATTTAACGTTCAACATTTTTGTCAATAATTCTGAATTAATCCTTATGCTATTCTTGAATTTGAAAATTTTGTGAATGCTACATTTCAAAAATATAGAAATTACGAAATTTGTTCCATAAATGCAATGCACTTTTGTCGGAACTACGAAGAGGCATATGCTTAAACAATTTTTTGCGGAGAGATTATTTAAAAATTATCGACAAAAATGTTTAACACTAAATGATAGCATTTTGAGAAAGTTGAGAAATGAGAACTGAAACTGAGTCTTGCGCGCTGTTGAGGACTTGGCAACCTTCGAACGGTAGACCTAGGTGCAAATCTCGGTCTTTATTTGTAGCCTACAAACATATAGTGTGACTCGAACATTTTTGGACTCAACAGCAATTCAAAAAGGAATTTTTTAGCAGGGGGATTGCTAGGCAACACGAAATAGGTATTTAGTCACTCTACAAAAACGTTATTAATAGAAGGCACTATGGACACTGAAATCTAAGTTTGAAAAAAATCCAAAAACCGAAGTTCTCACCCACTCAATTGTACGGTAAAAGAAAATCGTGGTGCTCAATTTTGCCCAAAGATACCAAGACATACCACGGTATTGCTGAATTTATGAGAGCAATCACAATACACTATGTGCTATTAGATGAATTTAATCTCATATAATCCTTTTATCTGTGGATTAGCAAGAAAAATGTAGTGCACAAATATATGGGCTGAATTTAGAATGCAAAGATCGATGGAAAGTCGCAGAGGGTACGATAATCATAGCGATAATTTCTCACACAGAAGTGAAATATAACAATAGTTCTTTGGATACGTGTTTTATTTCGTGCTTGCCCATCTGGTATTTATTCTATTTTATTATTAATTTGTCAAATAAAAAGTCCACTCTTATCCATCGAGATAAACACACACTGCTCTAGCCAACTAAGCAACAGCCTTACTATTTAAAAGATCACGGCTATTCTAAATTGGGTCCTCCAGCAGTTTTTCCCGAGACTCCCTCGGCGAAGGCCTTGTTGTCCATTTTCATCGCCTCCATATCTCCCGGATTCACAGCACGCTTGCTTTAATGACCGGAAGATACTTCTCAACATTCGGTAGCGTGGAAATGCTGCTTCCGGTTCTTATCAATATCCAGAGACAATACCAATGTTCTTGAAGTGACGAGGGAAATTATACACAACTCATAATTCCACAGAATACGCGATACTAAAAGTGAGAGCTTTTCATGAGAAAACTTCAACCTCATTCCAGTTATTTTTTCTCAAGCAACTCATGGTTCCAGTGACATCAATTACACGCCTTTCACCTCAATATCAGTTGGTGGCCTTGCAAGTTTTTTTTACAAATTAGAATCCGGAGAACCACGATGATTTCATAAGCAGAATCGGGTCCTTTTAGACTTCTGAGGACAGAGGTCTTCTTCACTGTCTAATTTAAACCGCGAATAGTTCAAAACTAATATCCGAGGATATAAGCTCTAAATCTCGTATGATAATCATATTTTGCGTATTTTTGACGCTTAATTCTGTATGACAGTCACGGTAAAAAAAGTATTTTAAAGGGAAACTATCCAATTACGAAATAGGAAAATATGACAAAAAGAAAGTTTGAATAATAGTAGCTATGTACCACCCTGGGTAAAAAAGTGACGTGCTTTTCAAATGAGCTCTTACACATCTATTTAAAAATAAAAAAATCATGTTGTAACTGACTCTAAAAAAGGCTGGAATAAATGGCATGCATAAAATGACAAAAATTCACAAGAAGAAGATGTTTAATTGTGAAAATAATATACCGTCAGTTGAATACAAATTAAACACACCCCTCCTCCTATCAGGATTTTACTGTTTGGTAAAAATTATTGCAGTTCTTCAATGCACTTTAGAGTCACTCTTTACTTCCTCGATTAATGATGGAATGTGATATTGCACATTAGTTAATTGCGAGCACAGACGGCACCTCATAGCAGAAGTTTGCAGAAGGGAGTGATTTAAGCCATGTCAATTGGAAGCAATCAAGACGAACATTTTGGTTTCTCATGCAACATATGAAATCAACATATTTCAGCTAAATGTGGATAAAAATAATCTTTCCTACAATTCAAATTCGATGAAGCAGTCAAAAACGTGGTATTTTTTCCAATCAAAACCGAAGGAGACAAAATAAAACGATCCAATATGAACACCGATGCGGATCAGGGTAGCCAAATCAACGATTTATGCTCATAATTGGAACTGCCTGCGAGCACGTTTGGGAAAATTATTACCATTTGCCCCGGATTACGATGGTGGACGGATAGGTTCACCGAAGATTTTAGAGTACATCAAAAACACCAGGGTACCACGGCAGGTTAGATCTCAAAATAAAATTTGACAAATAGATAGTGGGAAGGAGAAGTTCCAGAATTCATTTTTTCCGCTCACAAATAGAGGCAGTAATAGATTACAGTGAACGTACATGGGGAAATAAGAATAGGTATTTTAGATTTAAACACAGAAATTAGAATGCATCGATTAAAAAAAATAATTTGTACATGAAATAACACAACCGACTCATCCATGGTCTAGGAAACGAAAGTTCATAATTTTATTTATTTATAGAAATAACAACCTAATTAAAAGAAATTATATTATTTTGTATTAACTTACAATTCGGTGCCATTTATTGATAACATTTCGCGTGTCTCGTGGCTGAATGCTTATTACTTGCCTCAGGGGAGTAGCCATTGTGGGTCTTAGTTTCATGTAAGTAGTGTTTAAATGGGTTAATGTATTTTTTTGCTTGCCTGTATGATAGTCAGTTTTCTTTCTGATTGAAAAAGAATACCAAGTGACGGTTTGGCTTCCGCCACACACCCTTACGGTGGCTTGCAGGGTACTATGTAATTATAGATTACGTTTAATACACTGAGTCACCGCGAGAGTGCGTGGCAGGGGGTGAAGATCACCAAACATGCGCTACTCACGTACAACTATGTGATGTAGTGCTAGTACTTTATGGACACATGTTATATGTAATAGTCACGTGCCACCAGGTGGTTAGTAAATACATATTAATGAATTGATTACTGGTTAGAAAAGCATTTTCCTAAATATATTTATCGTAATTTCCCTATCATGATATACTTATCGTAATTTCCCTATCATGCATGAATCATGACTACAGACTATTTTCTAAATTTTTACGTAGCTATTAGGTAATTACGTAGCAATTTAATTAAAATAAAAAATTAAAAAATTATATTATTTCTAATTTTTATGCATGTTTGGTGAGAATTCACCCCCTGCCACACACCTTTATGGTGGTTTTCAGGGTGTTATGTAGATGTAGATGTTTACCTTACACCCTTTGCTATTCTGCTGTCTTATGGTACGCGGGAAAAATGACATTTTGACTCTATTGGTACGACAATCTATCTCCCTCATCTTGTTTATCTGATCAAAACTAGCATTGTGCGCAGAGGTTCTAATGCATACCTAACGTCATCTGATTACGTCGGCGGGAAAATGTGCGACGCAATTATTCGGCCGGAGCTGAAATGCAGATATTTTCCGCCACCACCTTTACGAAGCCGTTGCAGATCGTAGTTGCTTCGCTGCGCATTTCGGCAGCGCAGGCGTTGAGCTCTCCGGGAGCGGGAGGTGGGGGAGAGGCCGTTGCACAATGTCCAAGGCCTCGCTGGCGCTCAATTAGCTCCGCGAGCGGTTGGATTCGGGTCCATTGAGAGCTGACGGGAACTGGCGGTCGCCCCGTCGTCACAAGCAGTTCTTCGTCCGGACGTATCCTTCAACGTGTTCTCCGCAGAGGGAAGCACAATCGGAAAACTTCACGAACGCTGCGAAACAACGAAGTGAAAAACTCACCCTCTTGGTCGAATTCCTTCCAAAATGTATTTTCTTTGCATTCACCTTTCACTTCACTCACACACACGAACGCCTCTTCCCACATGTTCTCAGGTTATTGAACTAGTGTTCACTACACCCATAGCACTTACTTAATTCCTGATGACTCTTTCCTTAGTTTTATCTTTCTTAACATTATCTTTCTCTCAAATTAAATACTCATTCATCGCACTTCACTGTGTCATCTGTAGAAACCAATCCACGCATTGCCAGCAAGCAACTAAACTAATGTAATTCCTAAACTAAGTGAAATAATAAATAAATTTCACCACCCGTCGGTAAGGCGGTGAAAGAAATCAGCTCTCTTCACGAAAAACCAAACAACGGTGAAATGGGATGCCTCACAGCTAAGAAAGGATGAGATTCACTGCTAAGCAATTGGCTATTGGTGTCATCCTTAATTGCAAACAAATCTATAGGCCATTGGTTTTATCTTTCCGTGTAGAATGAAGTTAACTTATTATTTTTGCTGCCATGCCACACCATATGCAAAGGTGCATTTTTGCAAAACCAACATATTACACCATTACGGAATGCATACAGCCTTAAAAAAAACCATAATCATTTTATGAAGGAAAAAGTATTTGTGTTGGAGAATGAATGTTAACCGGCCTTGTGATATCAATATAAATTACGAGATTCTCTTCTTTTAACCCGATTAATCAAGGCCAGAAAATTTACGCCTTGCGTATTTGAATAGAATGCTTCAAAAGATTTTCAGTCCCACTTGTCCTTAGGTCACATGTAGTCACAGGACACAATAGAATGAATGCGATATTTGAAGCCATGATTTTCTCTTAAGCATTTTGAATGAATTCAATCCCTATCAGAAATAGATTATTGATTTGACTGGACAGCTCATCCATTAACGTGAGTGTACCGTTAAAGTTATCGAAAAAGGTATCGCTCAGACGAAAGAGCCGTATTATATGGAGGGACAATGTTTTGCTGAACCCTTGATAAAAATTCTGAGAGTGGATAGGCAAGAATTTTGACATGTAGCGTGGAAAGATTTGGATTTTTTAAGGAATACTAAACTTCTGGGGTCATTGGAACGAGGGTCTGGAGAAGACCGTGGAAGGAAACCAATCAAAATATTGTCACGGAAAAACGCAGAAATGTAGAGAGAAAGGTAGAGGGATAGGATTACGCAAGTGATTAGAGGACGTTGGAGATTGGAAGGGAGTTTTGAAAGGACGGCTGCTGACTAAGCGATGTGGGGGAAAGAGGATGAGAGAGATACGTTCACGGGGAAGTCGATGCGAGGAGATGAAGGATGAAGCATTCGAAGGGAGAATGAGGTCCAGCGAAGTCTGCCCCGACCGGTCATTGCAACACAATAGAATGAGCAACTCGTAGCTCATATAAAAAACGCCCATACCACCGATTTGTCTTGCTTTTCCTTATCACTCAGTAGCATATCCGTTAGTCACTCAGTCGATGTAAGAAGTCTTCTGGAGTGAATATGCACGGAGAAAAAATTAGCATGCTGCGATTCGCTGATGACATAGAACTCATAGCAGAGGCAGAGAGGGACCGGAATAAGATTGAAATAACCATGGGAAGGACAATGGACAGATATCACCTGAAGATCAACAAGAAGAAAACTAAGATATTGGTGTTCAGCAAGAGAGAAGAGGCCAAAACTAACGTTAAATTAGGAAAACAAAAACTTGGGGAGGAGAAAGAGTTCTGTTACCTGGGAAGCCAAGTAACCAACGATGGACGGAGCAAGAAAGAAATAGCCAGTAGAATATTTAGGACAAAGAGGGCATTCTATCAAAAGGAGAATCTACTTACATCTGGAAAGACAAGCGTAGAAGTAAGGAAACGATTCATCAGGACGTACATCTGGAGCATGTTTCTTTACGGCAGTGAGGCATGAACGATGTCAGCAGCGGAGAAGAAAAGTGTGGAAGCATTCGAAATGTGGTGCTACCGAAGAATGATGAAGATGAAATGGATCGACCGAGTGACAATCGAAGAAGTCTTAAGAAGGGTGGGAGAAAAGAGAAGTCTGCTGAAAGCTCCAAAAAGAAGACGGAAAATCTTAATCGGCTATATCTGAAGACGCGATGGTCCTATGAAGACAATCGTCGAGGGATAGAAGTGCACAAGAAAAATGGAAAAGACAGGCCTCTAATCATAAAATATGGAACAAGTTTTGAAGGATGTGAAAGAGAAGAATTTCGTATGTATGAGGAGATTAGTTGGTAGGAGAATCGAGGGGAGGGTTGCATCAAACCAATCTCAGGATTTTTGACTGGTGATGATGAGCATAACATTTGCAGTTGGATGAACGAAATGTATATTTGGTGACGACTCAAGCCCTGATACATTTCCGCGAGGTGGCTTGCGGGAATGTATCAGGGCTTGAGTACTCCGTAGAGGTGGGCACAGAGGCCATACAGAATGCGAAGTGGAACTCAAGCATATCGTGCCTCTAATGCACGGTTGTTGAGGGAGACAGGTTATTAAACCGAATTACGCAAGCGCAGTCAGAGACTACCAACAACAGTGATTGCCGTCATGAATGATGGCCAACACTCAAATGAGTCGCGATCCGGCTCTCGGGTGCTCCAATCTCCCAGCATTCCCTGCGGCTCAATGGATTCGAGCTGAGCACAGGGCGTGGCGGGAAGGGTTTCCATTTCGACGTCGTCACTTCCACCTGGGCCGACTTTCTATTCCTTCGAAACGACGCACCATTGTTTGTGCGGCCTGTTTTCCCAGGCGACACGGTGCAAATAACCAGGATAAACACCGGCCGCACGATTGCAAGTGTAATTAAGCCTTAGCCCACGAGCTGCTCATGTCTACACTCACGTAATTACATAACCTCTCACTCAATCCTTACGTTAACAATAGGTAGATGTTCACGTCGAGGAAAAATGCTAAGCAACTTACGCCAAAGCAGTATAAGTTCATCGGTGAGGCTAGTAAGAAATATTTGAATACATGCAAGCCATGAGACAATCATACAGTATTTGACAGTGATTCCCCTGGAGACATGTGGGGACACTGATCTTAAAAGTATAGGCCAGTCAGTGATATCACCTTAAAAGAGGTATCAATCATTAGATCGTATTGGCAATTCCGAGGCAGAGTATGCTTACAAAAAACTAGGAGTTATGGTTTAGGACTGTCATTTAAGAGGTCAATGAAAAATCTAAAAATATATTCAACCTATTTTCAGCTCCAAGAAAAAGAGCTATGAACTCGGGATTATAATAAATAACTGAGGGAGAAAATAAACAGAGACATGAACAGAATGAATTCTAAATTTGGCAAGCCTGAAATTAAATTTCTAAAATGGATGCGACGAGCTGATTTTTCAACTAACAAGTCGATAGGAGATACATTACTAAAATATCCGTTGTCAAAATGCCACTAGCAGAAAATGAGTAATTTATAAACCACCTCGTTCTTTTAACGTTGCCTCTCGTCACTTCTGTTCACATACATTTACATCTATATAACATCTTGCAGGGCACCACAAGGGGAGGATGAACCATCACCAGACAGGCATTACTTTTCCTGGTTATATACATTAACTGTGACACTCCTTATATGGTAAATTACATGTTCATTTCCATTCCTCATAGGACGTAAATCTTTATGAAATGCTTATATATACCTATGTAATATCCCAAGTTCCTGTTTGTTTCAACTTAGATGCAGGAATATTGGAAACCACCACAAGAGCATGTAGCCAAGGATGAATACCGCTTGCTTCACGTGAAATACATATTATCATTTCCAAAGATGAACGTGCGGGAGAGGTACTGCATTAATCAGTAAAAATATTTGTTGGGAACATGCCAAAAATCCAAAGAAATACCTAAAGCTAGTGAAATTTTTTTCCCTGTTTCATTTCGTCTGGTATTCTCCACAAATTAATCATTCGCCCGCGGTACCTTCGAATCAAACCTAGAGAGGTCAAACTCCACGCTACATTCTAATCTGCCTGGCCATGGTTTAGATATCGTGTGTCAGTTTTAGAGGAATTACGTAAATATAAATAGGTTGGTAGATAGAAGTGTGAATGGAGGTCTCCGTCACATCAATCCTAGGATTGATGACCGACGATGATGATGATGTATCATTTTTAAGAACCTTGGCTATGTTAAAGTGTGTTCTTTACTTTCTACAACATGGATTTTGAAAACTCCACAAAACTTCAAATAAAACTATTATTATTTCTTATTTAAAGGAGAAAATGATATTTTAAATTCAATTTCTCACTATTCATCTCCGTGGTTTTATCTTTATGAACTAGCATAGTGCGCTTAAATTATTAATGGATTTTTTTGACCTCAAGATATCATTACGCATTTAACTTAGTAAAGAAATGTTCCTTGCATTTTAATGTACGATATGATAATGATCCTCAAATCAAATAAAGTTTGGACATGTTCTAAGCATTTTCGACACAAAATGAGACGGTTTCCCTTGATGTTATAACATTAATAAAAACATATAAGCCTTATTATATGACAGCAATAAGAACGGAGATAACTAAATGGACAACATGAAACCGTAGAAAGCTTCCCATAGGAGAGGCGAAGCCTCATGGTGTTTAAATAACTTGGTTGTTTTCGCTGAAACTTCTATTTTTAAGTTCTCATACCTATCGACGGAGAAAACAGACTTGTGGCCATACGCCCTCTGAAATAGCGATCTCCTGCTGAGTGCTGCATTCACAACGTTTGGCCTCCTTCCATTCACCATGTTCATTCACGATCAGGCTATCTGAATACACCTTTCGTATCCTTTCACGCAAATATGAGTATATGTGTGATTTTCAGAGAGAAAGTTGTCACACGAAGACGCCTGAAGTCAACTACAGTTGGATGTTTTCATTTCTCCGACTGGTGCAGCAAATCGTTTCGCAACATTACGAAATTCAAAGCCGTCGACTTCACCTTGAAAGGATAAAAGCACATGACACTTTTAACCGCTGAATTAGTGACACATGGACCTCATGTGAATGATAACTCGTCCTTTTAAAGCTAACTTTTTGAATGCAGTGGTTTAAACTCCTACTTTAAGGATAATAGAATTTCCAATGACATTTTTGAAACTATTCATTTGACGAGGTTCTATAAGCAAGGTTGATTCATTCAATGCTTGTTAAATTATTCCAAGTTCTGTTAAACGGACAGAGATCCAGAGGGAAGAATGAAGCTCGGTAGCTCGGAAATCAGGGGATCCGGGTTCGAGCTCCGGTCGTGTTGGATTTTTTAATTATGGAAATTCTGCACTTGTTAACTCATATTCTGATTATGGGTTAATACGGAATCGTTATTATTAAGCAAATATCGATTCTTTTGTAAAAAGGAAATACATGTGATAAATTAAATAGCATATATACTTCCTTGTCTTTGTTTTCATACAGGGAGATTTTTTTTAGCAGCGCGAATTTTTGTATTAGCTGCATGAAATAATCTTATTACAAACGTAAGCATATGACCAAATCAATAGTGTGACCTTTTCGGCGCATCAGTATGCAACTCCAGTGCTCGGCTACGCATTTTTCAGTCGAAGACATGTCGATACATCTACATCCACATAATACCTTGCAAGCTACCAAAGGTTTGTGGCAGGGGGTGAAATCACACAGAACATGCATTACATATCATGCATAAAAAGGATTAGTCATAATATACTAGTCTAAATATAACCATAATATAATACTCTAAATAGATTAATAATATAATAGCCTAAACAGAGTAATGATATACTAGTATAATAGTCTATACTATTCTGGGGTAGCTTAAAGTCCTTATACCAACATACAACCACCTACGCTATCCATTGATACACTCGTATTTATCCTATTTGATATATTTACAGCTATTCATTTTCCTAATTGTACGAGGAAAAAAGGACAATTTGAAGGTGTCAGTTCGGAAATCAATTTCCACAATTTTGTGATCATGGTCCAGGCTACCATAGTAAGTTGGATTTCGCAAAATATTTTTAACGTCATCATTAGAAATATTATCTTGGAATTTATTTAGGAGATTAAATCTAAATTTCTACCTACGATCTGACAATGATTCCCATTTTAATTCAATCAATAAACTGGTTACGCAATTATAGTAATCATACCGTCCCTTTACAAATCTTTCCGATATACGCTGCACACGTGCAAGTTTATTATTTAGACCTCTTTCGTGTGGATCCCATATACTGACGGCATATTCCAAATGAGGTCTAACAAGGGAAAAGTAGCTGATTTCTCAAACATTTGCGTCACATTTACCTGGTACTCTTTTGATGAATCCTAATTTACGACTAGCTTGACCCATTATTTCACATATGTCTTTACTCTAAGGAAGATGATGTTTATGATGACTTATTCCAAGGAATTTAATGAATTCCACGATTTTTAATTTATAATAATAATAGTTTTCGGCATCGGCAGAAACGAACATGGCAGCGAAGAGGGAAACAAAAGGACTAAATATCAAGAACTTATGTGCGAACTCCGGCCAATGTACATGGGCTATTTGTGAAACTGGCAGTCCTCATCGTGGGCGTGCTTAGTAGTGTCAAGAGCTCAATAAATTGAGAATCTCAAGTGCATCCCAGCGTGCATGACGCGAGCGGATGCACTTGCAAGTTCAATGCAGAAGGCTGTCGTACTCGGGTCCCTCTGCCTGCTTCGTGCGCATGACCCTGATGCAAGCCACCATAAAGGTGTGTGGCAGGGGATGATTCTCACCAAACATGCAATTTGTGCATGTTTGGTGAGAATTAGTACAAAGTCGGTAGTGTATTCTTGGTGACCTTAACCCCCTGCCATACACCCTCGCCGTGGCTTGCAGGGTATCGCGTAGATGTAGATGCTGGGTAGCCACCTATGCAACAGTGGAGGACGTGACTACCCTTAGGCGCGACCCCTCTCGAGTCTCCGGTAATTATGACGGCAACGAAACCTGATGCTAGCCTGAGACTCGGAGGTGGAAGTTACATTACAGTAACATAATAATTATAATAATATGGGGGAGTTGGAGATTTACAGTGAAATCACATCCCTGTGGGCTGAATCCTCTTCGATTCTGATTAGGGAACACTTCCCCTCCATTTGCTGTCTGTATCAGAAAGGGTGCCTTCCTGTAATTTACAGCCACTCTGACCACTATGGCTGAATGAGGGCCACGCACCTGCTCAACGACGTCGTGTGGATGGACGTGGCCAAAGAACGAATAATGGCTAATGGAAATTATATTTGATATCGAATATATGTACATTTGAAAGCATTCCTATTTACCATTTAATTTTTACAACTCTAATCTCACCGAAGAAGATAATCCACCTCATTCCGAAGTCCCTGAGCACATTTACAACAAAATATTCTTATTCGGCAAACGTCTTAACGCTGACCACCGCTTTCGTGGTTGTCGTACTCCTCTGAGTCTACCACCGCCGTCTTCCCATTTCCACACCTCCTCGGCGCCTACCATGGCATCGGCTTCAACGTCTTCAACAATTGTTGCAACTTACTATGGTAGACTGGACCATAATCAGGAAATTGGAGAAATTGATTGCCGAACTGGCAGATTCAAAATGTCCTTCTTTCCTCGTACAATTAGGGATATGAATAGCTGTAAATATATCCATTAGTATAAACACAAGTGTATAATCAATGACAATAAGTGTATATCAATGACAGCGTAGTATATATGTATAGCATAGGTTGTTCCACGTTGATATAAGGACTTTAAGCTAATCCAACGAAAGGCATGTTTTTGAATGCCTGCTTTGCTCTTTTAATTTTTTAATTGTGAAATTTAGACTAGAATAAAACTAATAATCCATTTTATGCATCACATGTAATACATGTTTGGTGTGATTTCACCCCCTGCCACTCACTTTGATGGTGGCTTGCAGGATATTCTGTAGATGAAGTGTCCCTGTGCCATTGTACGACGAGCTGGTCAATCGATTCTGATTGGTGGCGAGAACGCGGCTCTTTCCTTAGACCGAAGCCTTACGTAGATGGAGCAAACATTTGATGCCCACTTTGGGAAGAAGTCATAGGGAAGCACTAATTAAGCATTGGTTCTCATTCCCACTGAAATCATTTCGAAGTTAATTTACCCGAGAATAATAAAATCTATTCCCCGATTGCTGCATGGCAATTCTACCGAAGGTTGGGAGATTGACATCACACTCCGACGGAAATGAATTCCTGCCAATAAAAAAGGCTAGAAAACTTTCTACAGCTTCGTTGTCTTTCATACATTCGTACTGAAATTACCATCGCACAAACTTCCTCATCGGTATGGATTCGGTCGCTAAACACGGACACATCGTTTACACTCTGCCTGTAATCATTACAAACTTTATGGAACCATAATTTAACATTTGAACCTTATCCAAACGGTTGGGTTCCAGTTCGACCCTATCGTATTTTGAAATAATCAACCGTTGACTTCTTAGGTCCCTGTACTTCCCTAAAAGAGGACTAAAATTTGGCTGTATTTTCTCTTAAGTGTATTTCTTACGTATTTTTCTTCTGAATAAAAAACGCGTTACGAAGGGCTGTTTCCGCGGATCTTTCAGAAAATTTATAATTTTGCATACCATTCAATTGAAATCATAATTAGAATGCCAATTCTCCGATTTTCTTGGTTTTGCGTGGCTTACTCATTGGCGTTGTAAAACATTTTCAAGTTTCCGTATTGATAATATTCATTCCATACTCTTGACCTTATTATCCTTAATACAGGATATGTGCTGAAATATGAACACGCCGTATGAGAACTCATTCCACGTATCTCAGTTCTTGAAAGAGATTTATCTTAGTTCTTAAAAAAAATTACAAGTCACTTCTGAAGTCACTCCCATTTACATTACAATTCATGAAAAAGTAAAAAAAAATGCATTAAAACGTGACGCTTTCTATAGTTCAAATCCTTGCTATGTAAATATCTCAAAATATCATTCATTTGTAAATTGTATGCTATCACAAAAACGTTTTAGAAAAAAATTGCTGGATTAAGAGGCAGCATAGGAGCAATATATATAAACAGACTCAGACGACTAATGTGATAAGACCACAGATATGATACGACCTTGAAGGGTGTGTTCCAAGAGGTGCCCCATTACCAGGAATGCATTTTCTATCAAAATAAAATTAAATTCACTCCTAATATCATGAAGGCATACAAATATACTAGTCCGTGAATGCCCTGCTTATGCTCAACCGAGAGGTAGAATGTTATTGATTTAAGTAAATAACATATTAGGCATTCATTCACGAGACGCGTGTTGCTAAATTCTCTAATTAAAAGGTAATAACTATTGATAAGTCAGGAATTTATTGAAATATGTCAAGTAATTTATATTTCCGATAGCGTCATGAATTAGTAATGATAAAACATCATCAAAAGGGCCATTAGTAAGCAATCCTGGGATTGGTTTGACGCAGCTCTCCACTGAATTCTTCTATCGGCTAATCACTTTTTATTTACCTATTTCTTCTCATTCTCAACGTACATCACTTTTATTTATTTATTTATTTGAAAAAGTCCCAAAAACGGCACTAAGGCTAATTACATTGGTGGACACATAATAACAAATAAAAATAAACAACAAATACATAGGAAGATTACAATAGAAAGTACCAGATTAGTCATATAGACAAAACGTACAACATGGAGAGGGACTTAGCGGGGTGTAGACAGAGAAGAGAGAGAGACAGAGAAGAGGGGGTGTTTGCGACCAATAGATTAGTAATTATGGATTTGAACACGGAGGGCGAGGAGCAGAGATCCATTGAGGGTGAATGCGAGGCTAAGGAGTTGAAAAATTTCGGGATACGGTGGAATAGGGAACGCTGGGATATTGAGAGACGAAATTTGGGGATTTTAAGGGGACAACTATTGCGAGTGGAACGAGGAGGAACATGAAGTGGGAAGAGAGGAAGAAGGTCATTGGTACGGAGAGTACCACTCCAAACACTGTGGAGTAACTTCATGTCGCAAAGAGCATGGCGGAGGGAGAGGTGGGGGATAGCGAGGGAGGAAAGGATAGATTCTCGGGTAGAATCTCTGAGGGAAGGGATGCGATGACGGGCAATGGCAAGAAAGAAATTGACAGGTCGATTAAGCTGTTTCAAGGTTGTGGGGCAGGCGGTTGATCAAATTGGCGCACAGTATTCTAATATAGGGAGAACACATCCAAAAAATATCGTCCGTAGAGCAAACGGGTCATGTATGTCAGTATGACGGTAAAGAAGGCCGACAACTGCCATTACCTTACCAATAATCTTTTTAATGTGCTCATGAAAGCAGAGTTTAGGGTCAAAGATTACCCCTGGGTCGCAATGGGAATTGACATGAGGAATAGGGTTTAGTGATAGGGTATAGGAATGAAAAAGGGTGGAACGCTTCAATGAGAAGGTCATAACAGCTCACTTAGAGGGGTTAATATGGAGCTGCCAAGTAGAGCACCAGGAGAGAACAACTTGTTCAATACATATCATACGAAGCCTTACTTTGACGTGTTTCCCATTATTTTGGCCTTCAACTATTGTCTTCATTAGGCTATCATGTCTCATATGATAAACATGAACATGCAAAAAAATCACTACAGACCCTTTTTTATCAAAATCTAAAATACCAAATCTAATATTCCTCTGGTAACTTCGCTGTATTCTATAACTGTCCTAATTGAGAACGGATTACATGGATTTTTGAACCTCTCTGGTCCATAAGCTATCTAACCTTTCTAATTAACCCAACATGGTACACCGGTGTTTTAGTATATTTTTTTAGCATCTGCAGAGTGTCAGTCCGTTTTTAATTTCTTCCGGAGATTTAATCGTTATTTTAACCTACGATCTGATAATTATTCCCAGCCTAATTATTCTAATAATTTCTATAGACTATAAATAAATCTATTATAAATAAATCTATAATAAATAATACAATCTATAGCAATGCCTTTAAAGAAACCTGGCTTCTCTTTGCTGCACACTGTCTATTTCATGTGATCAAAGCTTGTTCATTTCCCATACACTTACTCCATACTCTAGGTAGGGAATAACTAGTGAAAAGTAACATCTCCCTTTTGTCTTCTCGTCACATTTCCCGAATACTCTTTCAGTAAATCCTAGCTTTCTATTTGGCTTGAACGCATGTGTCGCAGATGTGTCTCCCCATATTGGCAAGAAATCAATATTGGCAGACGATGCTGTCACAATACTCATCCCCTTCATCACTGTCAACTGGAATGAGACGCAATAATGGTGAAATATGGTAGTTGTACGTATCTGAAGGCAATCGTTCAGCATGAGCAGCTTTTACAAGTGGCACGCCGGCGTTTCTCAGTTTCTAAATTTTCGTAAGTTTTCATGCTAAAAAATTGCAACTAGTGCCACCAAATTGTGGTGGTACTAGCAAATAGTGCCAGCATGAATTTGAGAGTTTTGTAACTCCTCGTGAAAAATAAAAACAATATGAAGTTACTTTTTAGATATGAATGTAATGTTTTTTTAACAAAAATGGATTAATTGTTTTTATGTTATTCTAATACATTGCATAGAGGATAAATGTAATTACTTATTACAAAAAAATAGTTTAAACATTACTTTGATCCTGTTAGCCGATATATCGGCTCGTGGCACTTTTAACCCGTGGAGCAAAAGACGATATATCGACCCGTGGCACTAAGAGGGTTAAAAAATGTGGAGTCCATTTTTAGAAGATAGAGAAGCATGGATTGCACCATCTACTATCTACGTGAAAAAAAGGCGCAGGCGACATCTGCAACTGGCGGGATTCCGACAACCAATATCTGGAGCAGTAGGTACCCATATTGATTTTGACAGCTGAGCTTGTAATACCGTAAAAAATTATTTTTGCTGAAAATTGCCGGCAGAAAATATTATTATTTTATGCACTCACCATGTAATTTTCACCTGTAATTTTCGCCTTCCATGTAACCTCTCCTAAAAATTGCCGGCGGGATGTGAAAACCTTCAATGTGAAGTGAAGGCCAGACATTTTAACGCCACAGCATTCCCTGTAGCTTCGTTGGGCGCACTCATTGGGTTTATGCCATTGGAATATTCACCCGGGCCCTTTGCAACACTCTCCCTGCCTGGAAATACGTCTTCGCTTCACTCCACACTGCGTGCAGACGAATTTCCCGGGCCATCCAAATGCCGAGATGCAAAAAGTGGACATGTAGGCCGGACGGGTCGAAATGAGGTCGCTCGACCCTGCAAGATGGCTCCTAAATTTTGGTTGTCGGGAGGGAAAGAGGATAATAATTGTAACGCAGCTATTGAAATTTAAAATGAATACCATACGGCATAAAAGTGAGCCCTTCGAGAATAATGGCATCGCAAGAAATTGAATGGATCGCGGCATCGATGTCCATTTGAGGCCAATGAATGCGTAATTTCAAAACGTTAAAATGATATCAGCCATTCGTTTTATCGAAATATAAAACATAAGTGGAGGTAGAATTTAGTTTTATGGATCTCCGCCAGTTTAGGTTTCATCGCATCATCGAGCCAAAAATCAGAAAAATCTATACCCCGAGCGGGATTCGGACCAGCGACATTCCAGTTGACACACCGGCGCGTAATTGATAAGTCCTTATCCGTTGCTTAAATAAAATCAGTGCTTCAAGAACATTGCTTAATAATTGGCAGGTTGAAGAGTCAGGCGCGTCCCAAGGGAGTCATCAACTTCCCAACCAATCCCCATCGCATTTCTGGTAGCATCTTATTCGCCTTCTAATCTCGTCATTTATATTTCGTCTTTCACGCACCTTGGTTGACAAACCCTTTCTCCTGTGTCGCCAATTTCACCGGTTGCGCTCCAAAATAAGATAAGTCTTTACGATCTCGTTTTAAAACGCGACAAGTCGCTTCGTTTCGCACGCATTTATCCGAGGGTTTCGTTTGAAACCGTCGCGCTTTTCTCGAATAGGTAACCAAGGACTCATGTGGTAAAAAAACGAATGATTTGCAAATTTAGTGCACCTGAACAACACCACCTAGATTAGGTGGTGGGTGGCAACCACTGTCTTGATTCATTCCACAGCCTTGCTATTTGTCGTCAATCAATTAATAAAATATTGCCTTGCAATTCTTTTAAACTATGTTCTTAGTCTGTAGAGAATAGTCCTTAATTAGTGGAGCTGTTAGTGTACTAACTGTCATGGGCATCACTGGCACCTTGCCAAAACTTTGGAACTCTTCCAGAATTGCACACAATCTAATCTAGGTGGTGTTGGCCTAAATCGCTCGTTACTATATCATTAATTGTTTTCACTTGAGTTTCTCTCATCTATCTCGAATACAGAGCATGCAGATGAAATAAAACACATATGTAAAAAATGAATGAGGTTGTAATAGGCGATTTTAACAAACCAAATTTGCGAACCATTCTTGTTTATACCACGTGACTCCTTGGGTACTTATTCGAGGTAATCCCGACGGTTCCAAACACAACTCTCCTTGGGAACAATGATCTGGACAAGGGCGTATCCGGGTGGTCTCCTGCGCAATTCTACTCCCCAAGTAGGGCGACGATGTTTGTAAGGTTGCCATTCGATAATATGTGCCTAAGGCTATCCTGCTGTACTCCTCACTCTATCACTTGCTCACAATTTTTCACACTTTCGAATTTATCACATCTCCTTTCAGTCAACCCTACAATTGTAAAAAAAACTACATTAAATACTCCCGTTTTCATTTTATCAATAGCTTTCTGAAAGTCAAATATACATACACGATTTTATCGTGCCGACAACTTGATTGTGGCCTACTTGATGATGATGAATTAATTTCAAATGCTTTTATAATTAATATAAACTAAAACAATATTTTGACTTTGATATATGGAAAATTATCTATCTATCTCAAGTTGCAATGAGAATTGAAACGAATGAAAAAGCAGCTGCTATCTGAGGAGAACTGGGAGGATAAGGTTAGTCTACGAGATAATCGATAAAGAGCACAGGCTGTACTGTTTGAGAGGAAAGAGCGGTTGATTGCCACTGAAACCGGTGATTTAGTCACTAGAATCAGAATTGTTAACTCGACGGTTATGCCCACCGCTGGTCACTCCCTCTTTTGCTCTAGCGGTGTCTTGCACGGCATTGTATCTGCTATTCCCCTGTCCATTGTGCCCCGAGGGAAGGCTGTGGAGGCTGTTTGTACCCCTGAGCTTTGAAATGTGGAAGGCAGTCAACTGGCATTCGGCTGAATTTTGAAGGAAACGTTGAAGACAATGCTGTTCGACTGTCAGCATTGTGTATATGTTGGCTCGGTGATGAAACCTTGTCAAGACTGTACGAAGAGTACAGATAAAGTAAAGTTGAAATCTATTGTAGAAATTTAAAACGGATAGCTTTACTGAAGATATTAGATGCATATTATAAACCCCTGCGTATTATGTTAGATTCGACACAATAAATAAGAGATAAAATGACACGAGAGATAGAATGTCGTACTAAGAGATTCAAAATGTCATTTTTCCCCCTTACTATAAGAGAACATTAAGGCAGCATAGCAAAGGGATAGGTTAATGGAATACTGCTAGAGTAGTCTGCAGTGCATGCTGTATGTATTAACAACCAATCCATTTATTTCTATGTAGGTACTAACCATATCCACATCTTAAAACACGATGGCCTGATGAAGTCAATCGTCGAAGGAAAAGTGAACGGGAAGAATGGAACAGGCAGGCCTCGTATGAGTTACATAGAACAGGTCGTAAAGGACGTGAAAGAGAGGAGTTACGTTAATGTGAAGAGGTTGGCCGGTAGAAGAATCGAGTGGAGAGCTGCGTCAAACCAATCCTAGGATTGTTGACCCTTGATGATGACTAACCATCTAGCTGCATGTTGCCCTATTATCTAAAATTTTTCCATATAGTAGCCTAGCTGTATGCCCTTAGTGCATTTTTGGTGAACTTCACCCCTTGAAACAAACCCTCGCGGTGGCTTGCAGGGTATCGCGTAGGTGTAGATGAAGATGAAGAGGAGAGGGAGACGGAAGCACCGTATTGGTGCTGTCAATTTGACAATTTAGGGGATATTAAGCGGTGTATGATGTTTCGGAGCGATTCCTAAATGTGCGCGACCTTCGTTTAAGGCTGTCGCCGGACCTGCCCGACAAGGGGAGGTTTCATCCCCCACCCCCTTCCTGCCCTGGGGAATCCATTGTGATCGCGACACCAAAGCAAACATTCCCTCGCACAATGGAAACGCATGCACGGATGATTACGCACGAGTCCCGACTCAAAGTGATTTCGAAATGGCGCGATGGACTGCGCTGCAAAAAAAAATGCGCCCGGCGAGGCCGCCTTTGAACAAAACACGGCGGTCAAGCGGACTGATTACTAAATCCATGATTTTCAGCGAAACACACGGACTGCAGTCGAGAGGATCGAGTTGCCGCATTGTAGTGTTCACTCGGCACATAATGCGATCGTTATATTCTGCACTAGAGTTAAATTCGTGAGTAGAAATTGCTTTTGAATCTCGCTATATTTTGGAGATCTAATGGTCATGAATAGTGGAAGATTTCAGGCGGCGAGCATTATGGAAAATATGGAAAAGTAGAAAAGGGAGCAGTTGCACTGAAAAAAAAACTAAATTAAAAAGCAATTGTAGGTTTAACTCGCGTTTGAAAATATACTAGCGAATTTATATGCATAATATTTAATATTTGCCTTAATTTTATATCTTATGCCATAGTAAGAGGATTAGAATTATCGATGCCAATAAATTAACGTTATCATCTACATCTACATAATACCCTGCAAGCCACCATAAAGGTGTGTGGCAGGGGGTGAATTCTCACCAAACATGCACTACATATCAAGCATAAAAAAGGATTAGCATTTATATACAGTTCTAAACTTCACTATTAAAAAACAGATAAAAATAGCAAAGAAAACATGCAAAAACATGCTGTTAGTTGGGTTAGCTTCAAGTCCTTATACCAGCATACAGCTACCAATGTTATCCATTGCTACACTTGCATTGGATATATTTACGTTATTAATATCCCTAATTGTACGAGGAAAAAAGGACATTTTGAATCTGTCAGTTCGGCAACCAATTTCTCTAATTTGGTGATTATGGTCCAGTCTACCCTAGTAAGTTGGGGTTCGCAAAATACAAGATTATATACAAGGTTAATAAGTAAAACGATCATGGGAATAAGGAAAGTGAACATTTCGATACAAAGTATTAGATCTTACAAGCCTGCTAATTACATCCATTCACACTATCAACAGAACTTCGAGAGAGAAGGTTTAACGCGAGAAACGTAGAGAATGGCGCAGTGGGAGGCAGCAGATGACTGGATATACGGTGCTGCCTTCTCACTATTCCTAGATCATTATCATCATCTGTGTTTTCAAGCCTGTATCCGCACTAACATAGGCACTTCATCTGGGGGAAGGGCACAAGGATGGGATTGGAAGGGAAATTAGGGAGGGTGGAGGGAAATCGGCATTAGCCTACTCTTAACGAAAAGGCGCCGAGGGGAGGCTTAACGTCCAATCCGACGGACGGGGTACTGGACTCGAAGTGGTCTCCACAAGGCACTCAATGAAAAAAATATGTTCCTAGATAACTTCTAAATACATGCTTAATGATGGAGATGCCATTCTTATTTTTTTCTGGAAGAAAAGGCAACTCGCAACCTATCAGTCAAGCACTGAAGTGGGTCCTTTGCCTTCCATTGTAAAATTACGATTCAAGATCGATATAAAAATTCATTGTTAATATTCTAATAATTAGTAAGTGCCGGGACGATAAAAACTTGTTTAGAGTCAAGGTCCAAAATTCACAGCTATTTGGAACTCCACCAGATGGATGTTGGCGTAAGCAATCAATAGTTTAGTCTCCGACCAGAGATGTGAACAGATGAGTTCAGTCATATAAAACCAAGGGATGAGCTCCATCAATGTGTAACATTCATTAATAGACTTATTCATACTATTGCAAAGTCTATCAAGTGGAAATAATTAACAAATCGTACGGTCTCAGGGGTAACTGTATGGAATTACTCCATGGTGGAAAACGGAACAAAATATGCAAATTTCACTGGAAAGGTTTCTATTTACGACCCGGGTTTCGACAGTTCATGTCATCGTCAGGTGAATAATGTTGGGAGGTGGACAACAAACAGGAGGTGAACAACATTTCTGCAGGTGCTGTTTATCCGGGAATCGTGTCTACTTGATTGTCTTTCCTTCAACTGAGGGTAGATTAGATTAAAAGCCAAGGATCAAAATTCAAGGAAGGGTATGTTGGTGTTTCTTGGAAATCACCAAGTTTTGAAATGCTCATTTTAATGGTCGAATATGCCACGCCAATATTCCGTGTATATCTTTCATTTATAATTATTAGGCAATGAATTTCCAGCGTGAGTTAAAAAGAATTAATGATTGCATAAGATAAGGCACTCACTTAAATCAAACAACATGAGTATAATGACCCTTAACCGCTTCAAGTGCAGATTCGTCCAGAAAGCACAAGAAAATGGAAATTCCGGAAACTGACAGGTGAAGATGCCGATGACACAATTCAAGAGGTGAACAGAGTTTCCGTAGGTGCTGTTTATCAGGGCACCGGATCTAGTTGATTGCCTTTCCTTCAACTGAGCGTGAATAAGAGTAAAAGCCTTAGTCAACGAAGGGTATGTTGGGTGTTCCTCCCCATGAGGAAGAGCACGCAAGGGTAACCTAAAGAGTTGTCAATTAGTTTCGGTTAGTGGTTTCTGGACTGGAAATTTGGCGTTGACCTACTCAGGGATCATTTCCCATAGGCAAGGAAAAGAAATAGTTTTTTTTTCATATTTCCAAGTCTTTGCAAACGTTGATAACAATTGCGAAAAGACCGGTGTAAATGTACAATTTTTACAACGAGATACGTAGGGTATTATGTAGATGTAGATACGAATGGTGGAACTGGATCGGCTACAATATGCATCTGCTGCTGTAGTGGATGGAATTTAATCATCTGAATGCATGACAATGTGTCGCCTTTGATCGGCTGCTGCTTTGAGCATTTCGAGTGCTCCGCTGAAATTCTGGTCGGTCGAGCAAAGAGCGGCTCTCCCGGTGACAAGGCCGACGACGACGGTGAGGTGCCCTTCCCATTCATTTCCATCCCTTAGACAAAGGGATGGAAATCGCTCCCACGGCTCCCATGGTGACCCCGGTCGCATAGTGCCCTGTTCTCTCGCTGGGCGGCGTGTGATGACTCTTGACCGCGCCAGAAAAATCAGGCCACATCCGGTTCAATGGCCAATTCGGAAAAAAATTTACGTTCTGCAGGCAAAATTATACATAATAGTTTTTTCACTTGACTTAGAGCATCATCTCACTAAGAGCTTCTCCCGTATACGACTGTACGGTAAAAGTTTTAAAATTAATTATTCCGTAAAAGATAAATTTTCTGGGGACGGGTTGTTGCAGTGGTTAGAATGCTGGCCTCCCACCGGGAAGGCCCGGATTTGAATCTCGAGAGTGCAAGAAATTTTTTACCGGCCCCTACTTGAATGTTTTGTTTCGAATAGAATACAATACCTACCCCCAATAGAGTAGGTACAGTACCTACACCGTTCATCAGAGCGGTAAGAGCATTAATATGCTTTAGGAATACTTCAAACGGAAACGAACACTAACATTTGGGTAAGCATTGCGTAGCGCGATCGGCAATCTATGATAATCGGTGACTGATGACTGGGGTTTGTTTTATGTCCCAATCCATGTCATTCACTCACCACACTACGACTCATTCACAGAAACGTCGGCGACGATGGAAGCCGTGATCCGATGGACATTCAGTCCATGCGCCGGGAAAGCACCAGATCCTAATATGTATAGCAATTATTGTCTATGCTAGCCATGAGGTACGCGATTTAAGATGGAATACAAGAAACCACTGGGAAGTGTAAATTTGAAGGCACAGTCATAGTGATCATATTACTTGGATATCGTCGGTGAATCTAATTTCGCAAATTCGTAGAAAAGAGTGCAACATTAATAGCATATTTTGCTTATTATCTTCTAACTAGCGTTTTATTGTTCTGTAACTTTGAATTTAAGAGAAGAACATAGTGATATGGCTGTTTAGATATGTGGAAATTGTGGAATTATGGCATGGGGAGGATGGAGATAATAGAATGAAAATAATAGGCATGGCGAGAGGAACAAAATCAGGAACAGCTAATTAAATTGAATGGCAAAAAAATTAGTTTTAATATTGGATGAAATGGGAATCTTAAGGTCAGGAAGTGAAAATATTAACTCTGCGGGAAAGATAAAGGAAAGGGAAAGGACAGATTTTCAGGATGGCCCGAAGTAGGCAAAAATTATGCGAATTCAAGCTCGAGGTACATCTATATCTACACGATACCCTGCAAGCCACCGCGAGGGTGTGTGGCAGGGGGTGAAGATCACCAAGCATGCACTACTAACATGCAAACTAGCAACTATATTGTCTCATGCAACTTGATTGTTAGTACCTATAGTATTTAGGGGTTAAGACATGCATCATGCACTACAGAATACTCTAAAATATTTCCCCTACCTATCCCTTTCCTATGCTGCCTATTCTGTTCTCTTATACTACGGGGGAAAAATGCCATTTTGAATCTATCGGTACGGCAATCTATCTTTCTAATCTTATTTATCTGGTCGAATCTAGCATAATACGCTGGTGTTTTTAATATGTGCCTAACATCTTCAGTAAAGCTATCCGAATGAAAGTTCTCTAATAGATATAATCTGTTCTTTAACCTACCCTCTGATAATGATTCCCACCCTAATTCTTGTATTAATTCTGATACACTACTCAACCTATCGTAACACCTTTTGACGAACCTAGCTGCTCTACGCTGCACACTGTCTAGTTCTCTAATCAAACCTAATTCATTAGGATCCCATACACTGGCTGCATACTCAAGGTGGGGCCTAACTAGTGAAAAGTAGCATCGCTCTTTTGTCTTCTCATCACATTTCCCAAGTACTCTTTTTATAAATCTTAGTTTTCTCTTCGCTCGGCCGTATATTTCCCGGATGTGTCTACCCCACGATAAATCTTTAGGTAAAGTTATACTAAGCAAAATTAAACAAAAATAGATTCTTTATGTCTCAAAAAAGATTTTAGAATCAATTAAATTTCTCACCAAGCCTATATTTAGTCAGTGCAAGAGCAATAGCTGACAAATTGTGGATATAAGTGTAATGGTCAGAGAGCATCGTCGAATCGACAGAAGTACACCCATTTCCTTGAGCAATTACAAAGGCTTCGTTCAAATCACTTTTAACTTGTATTCTAATAAATATGCTTTCATTTTTGCTAAATTATTACACTAATTAGACATCAATATTTTTGTGCATAAAATCTACCAAATTCGTATTAGATCGAGTCTCAAAACTTAATTGTAGCGGGTTTCTCCAGTGTACACCCACAGGCGTTTACTTATGTATTTCAGAACGAAAAGGTAACATACCTATATAAAGCGAAGTTTCAAAGCTGACAACAAAAACTTGTTAATGGCGATTTTATTTCTCGCTACAGAGCTTTCCATCATGTCAAAAAACGAAAAAAAAGAAACAAAAGCATGTCGCCGGCCGTCGGACACATTCCAATTAAGAGGACGCGGAAATTCGCGCGCAAGAAATCCGCCATTCTTTCTCCACCACTGCGCTGCTATCCCCCGGCGACCAAATTTCACGGTAAACTAGAAATTTTAAACATCTATCTCATAATTTTCAATTGAAAGAGTTCAGCGTGGCCGTGAAATGGCCGCCGCGAGGACTGAATAGCCAGACGGCGGTCTCGCTTGGAGGAAAACATTTTGTCAACCCCCGAGTTGGATGTAGGTTGCGACCCCAGCCC
Source organism: Platycnemis pennipes (assembly GCA_933228895.1). Lineage (NCBI taxonomy): Eukaryota > Metazoa > Arthropoda > Insecta > Odonata > Platycnemididae > Platycnemis > Platycnemis pennipes. The sequence continues at coordinate 19,001,139 of OW121856.1, forward strand.
CATACTCGCTTTGGTGACCACTGCAGGCCCATGGGCCATTAATATGAAAGAGAAACAAATCAGGCACTCGTGTTTTGCATTTTTTTATTATTTACAATGTGAGAGTCCTTTTATGATCGGCGAGTGCTTGATTCGCAAGCGACGCGTGGAAATTGGTAGCGCTACGAGGTGCCACCGGTCTCCGCCTAAAACATGGTGGCGCTAAAATCGCCCGTCCCTCGTCTGCGATCAGAATTTGACAGGGTTCGCTTCGGCTGACCGGTCGCGAAATTAATTCATGGGGACGCAAGTGTCTAGAGGTCTCCGAGAGCTGGACTTTGAGGAGGAAGTTGAACAGACTCGGGCTTGATAAAGTGGAAGGAACTCATAATTAATCACACAAAACAAGCACTTTGCCACAAGGTTCTTTAATCTGCAACGCCTTTCGACTCACAGAGTCACATCCAGGTACAAGACAGATTACCAAGGCAGGAACCACGCTTATATTGGGTGGAGAGAGGACAAAATATCCGAAAATCAACCGAAATTTTGCACTCAAGCGAGAATCACTGTTAATCCAAATTTCTCTACGAAAACACCATTTGCTCTCCGGAAGCGGATTTAAGCGCCTCGAAGCGCATGTTTTGAATAAAAATGTACACAAGCATTGGAGTAGAAGAGGATTTGCCCATGCGAAAGAGATGTATACAAGCTGGAGAGGCGGCATTCCTGCGACACACAGGAAAGCATGTGGTGGAAACTTTTATATGCAACGCAGGGCTGTTTGGTGCACTTGACCGCGATGAAGATAGAATCCAGAGAAACAGTGAGTGGTCTGGAAAATTCGAATTCGTTCTCGTGATTTTGTCACAGCAGGAAGTTGTATTTTGCGGGAAATGATTCCCTAAAAAATCCTCTGAGGCCGAAGTAATATATTAGAAAATAATTTCGAAGTTCGAAAACTCTATTTTCCATTCCCTTAGGCCACTTTTGATTTTCAGTTCGAGCTAAAGGTAGAATTATGAAACAAGCCATTGAATTGCAGGACTGACCCATTCCAAAATTCCTCTCAGCAACATACTACAGAGCTTAGATGATGATTGGATATTTTATATCATTTAAAATTGCAAGCTTAACTTTATGGAATTCTTTCACAGTAAATGAATTAAAAGTTTGTATCATGGTTTCGACCAAGTTGATTTCGACACAATTTGTAATAACAGTAATAAGATAAAGACAGTTATAAAAGTAATAACATGAATAAAACCTTGATCATGAGTAATTGTGTCAAAACCATGGTCGAATATAATAAAGCAGCGAGGAACGTACAAACTCTTAATTTATTTACTGCATGATAGGATTCTTCCTTCCATTAACACCGATTGTCTGCCTTTATTATTACGGTGGAATCAACCACTCGAGTGCACCCAGCTAAAAATAAATATTAAATATTTTCAAATATCTTCATCATAGTACACCAGCCGAAAACACCCGTTATTTGCGTGGGTCTTAATTAAATATTATTGCAGGAGTTTTTACACTCCTTGACAGACAATACGGAGAAGACATTTGTTAAATGTACCGTCTCAGTCCGATTTTATATTAATTTTATCTGTTAAAGAACTTTTCGGAAGATCAATAAATAGAAAACAAAGGTATTGAAATGCAGTAGGAGAAATAAAGCCAGGGCAAATGTTAAACTAGGAAAACAAAAAATCGAGGAGGTGGAAAAGTTCTGTTACCTGGGATGCGGAGTAACTAGCGATGGACGAAGTAAAAGAGAAATTGTCAGTAGAAGTGCCCAAGTAAAGAGGGCATTTTACCAAAGGAAGATCCTACTTACAGCTGCAAATACATCCATGGAAGTGTGGAAACATTTCATCAGAACATATATTTGGAGAATTCTGCCATTTGGTAGCGAAGCATGGGGGATGACAGCAGCAGAGAAGCCGAGGCTGGAAGCAATTGAAATGTGGTGCTACCGAAGAATGATAAAGATAAAATGGATTAACTGAGTGACAAAAGAGGAGTCTTAAGAAGAGTGGTAGAAAAGAGATTTCTACTGAAAACTCTAAAAAGAAGACGGGACAACTTAATCGGCTACATCTTGAGACACGATGGCCTGATGAATTCAATCGTCGAGGGAAAAGTGAACGGGAAGAATGGAAAAGGCAGGCCTCGTATGAGATGCATGGAACAAGTTGCGAAGGATGTAAAAGAGAAGAATTACGTTAATATGAAGAGGTTGGCCGATAGAAGAATCGAGTGGAGGGTTGCGTTAAACCAATCCTTGTATTGTTAACCGATGATAATGAAAGAACTTTTTACTCTAGAACTACATAGCGTCGTCTAGTTTTGACCTCGAGTATATTAGATTGATAAATTTTTTAGATATTGTTTACTCTGATGGAGTGTTCCTATTTTTGTTTGCATTGCATTCAACTATCGGCTTCTTTCCTATGCTAAAACTTTCTTCAAGCCAGCATGTTTACTCTTCATACCAACCTCAATACCTCTCTCTTCTTCCTCGCTTTCTCACCATTCTATCTTGGACAACAACTTACAGCATTATATTTCCCTATAGTACCTGACCCATTCAAAAAATCAAATCTTCTGCCAACCTTTGACAATAATGCTCTCTCCTTCCCGGGTAAGTTGAACACCCCATTATTCGTCTGCTTTTCCGTCCATCGCTCTTTCTTCTTGACACATACATTTGTAAGACTTCTAATCCTTTCGAGTATTTTAGGGACGCAAAATTATACCTATCATCTGCTAAGCGATGGCATTTAATCATTCGCGAACTGTGAACATAAATTTAATACCGCTGAATTATCAAACCGCGATTTCACTCCTGAAAATCCAAGGATATTTATTTTTTCAAGTTGCACCCGCAGTTTCCTGATCTTTAGCCGTTCCAGTATCATATATATTCAGATATAAGCTAGTACTAGCCATACTAATCTAAGTTTGAAGATTGTTTTCTTTTTGCCCGATAAGATACCCATATTATGTAGAGACAGGATGACAGGGTTCGGCTTTTCACCACGCATGGGAGTTCTATAAGCAGTATAGCCTAGTTTCTACAACCAGTAGACGAGGCTTCATATATTTTTTCACCTGTGCCATTTTAAAATTGAAATATCTTACAAATTAATTATATATCAAGTATAAATATCGCTAATATTCGTGAAACCTCATTATTAAAAAGTATTTCAGAAAGTATTTCAGCCCCAACGACATTCAGCTTCAAACTGAGCACTTGCAGTCGTATTCCATTACAAAGTTTTTGCGCACTTACAATTAGTTAGTTCCAGCACCAGCACAGCACCAATTATCAACGTTAGTTTGAGAGAAGGCATGCCAGATGGGTTGTAGGTTTAAAAATTCTACAGTATAGTTTACAGCATCCATCTCATGTAGTGCCTTATTCACTGTCTCGTACGTTCCCTCTTTTCCTGGGAAGCAACGAAGGGCATAGTAGTTCATAATCGCGGTATTATCGTTCTTTGGCGCTAAAATAGCTTCTTAAAACAACATCTGATAGTGCTCGTCTATCTTTTGCGTAGACTCTGTCTGATAGATCTTACAGAGGGTAACTATCAGACCTATTTCCTCTATGACTCCAATTTCACTCTTGACTAGGATACTTCACCATTACAGATTTATAGCGGAAGTTTTTCAAATTCTCGGGCAAGTGTATCTCCGCCAATAAGCACTCTGATTTTCACAGAGAGAGGAAGTTAACTTTCCCACTTTCCTACAAACGTAAGTATGTTTAATTGATGCGTTGAATTCGTTAGCTTTTGTGTGCAGATGATTCACGGGCATAATTAGTCGAAAATCTCTCGACATATGTGGTGGTATAACTCCTGCTAATCTTTGTGAGTTTGTATATCATCTACATCCACACAATGCCCTTGCAAGCCACCACAAAGGTGTGTGGCAGGGGGTGAATTCACACCAAGCATGCATTGCATATCATACATAAAAAGGATTAGTAATTATATTCTAGCCTAAACTTCAAAGTTAAAAAATATAAAAATAGCAAAGAAATCATGCAAAATCATGCTGTCAGTCGGGTTAGCTCAAAGTTCTTATACCAACTACCTATGCTATCCATTGATACTCTTGTAGTTATACTATTGCGTATATTTACAGCTAGCTATTCATATCCCTGATTGTACGAGGAAATAAGGACATAAATGTCCTGAAGTGCCGGTTAAAAGCATTGATTCCACATTTGCAGGAGAAATGACACCATTTCAAATGATAAAGCTACAGTTTTGAAACATTTTTGACAGGTCATTTCCTATCTTGATGTTGAATACTTTTTCTTCAGTATATTCTACAATAATGTCAGTTTGAATGCGGGATGGGGATTCTGGCAGCAATATAACCAGTTACTGCCAAAGTTATTTTTTCCATTGATTTTAGCTTTGCCAATAATAGTTTGTTACTTATAATAATTGTAACTTATATATTTTTACATGTACTTATGTATCTTTACATGGATTTCTTATGGAAACTGATCTGTGTTAATTTGGATCGAAATTGGGTACTTTTTCCTGTATTCCAATTTTTATTGTTATATGAAGGCATTTCCTAAGCGTAAGTAAAATGCCAACTTGGTATCATATCTGGTGGTGGGTTTTGAAGTTACTAACTTTGCATCCATTCCGAAAGCTTATCAAAGTAGAAAATGGCGTATGAAGATTTCATCTCCATGGTTTCAACCTATCAATGATAACATTTCTTCCCACTACTTAGTTATTCCAAAATCATACTTTATGTCCGCGCCAAAATCTTGTAGACTCAAGTTTAAACCTAAATAACTCCGAAACCTTTCATCGGATTTTCAAATTATTTGCATAATAATTTAGATAATTTTGTTGTTGACTGACTACATTGTTAGAATAATTTTTAAAAACAAATTTTGGACCTGTTTCTTACGTTAGATTAAAAAAAGTAGCGCAGAAAAAGCGCAGCGTTGCAACGCTGCGCTTTTTCCGAGCTCTGTCCTGCTCTGGGCTCGCGCGTTTTTTCAAGAAACATAAAATTCGATATAAAATAAGGTGCTAACTTCTGCTTCTGCCTCTTCTAATATCTGATTCACTCTGGAAATTTAAAGAGAAAGATGACAGTTTTAGTTTCGTGGCGCCATGATGCATAGTTGCCGAGAAAAAGTGCGGTTATAAATGGGATATCATACCAATAAGTACTAGAGTTAAAACTTTGAAACTTTTCAGACGTAATAACTAAGATATTATTCACCTTGTATTAAAAATTGTTTTTAGTCAAACGCTTTGCTTGGGAGTTATTAGACGTCAAAATGACGCATGGCGTCGTAGTGCTAAAAAAATGGGCCCTTTTTTCACTCTAACGTAAGAAAAAGGTCCTAAATTTGTTTTTAAAAATTATTCTAACAATGTAGTCAGTCAAAAACAAAATTATCTAAATTAATATGTAAATAACGTGAAAATCCAATGAAAGGTTTCGGAGTTATTTAGGTTTAAACTTGAGTCTACGATTTTGGCGCGGAGAGTAGTTACTTAGTTTAGAAAAAAACGAAAAATGAAGAAATTTAAAATACAACGCGGAAAACAATTGGAAATTTCTGCACCACTAACTGCTCTCCAAGCGAAGGCAGATGGTGTCACTGGAGGCAAATTGCATTCTGGGACAGAAATCTCGGCGTATCGCCATGCATCGAGGCTTAAGTTATGAATTGAATCGGAGAGGAATTTATGGCCACGGAGCCTAATGCGCTGTCGCTCGGTCACCAATGGCCCGAGGCTGAGAGCGAGGGTGCTCGGGTGAGCTACATCGATCACCATCGCAGCACCACAAGGGCAGACGGTGTTCCCTGGCCTTGGCAGGTGTTCCCGAGACCCTTCCATCAATTTTTCCTCAAGGGTCGAACACCTGGGGCGCCGCGGTCTGGAGCTCAGGCATTGCAACGCGTACAATAAGATGTCTCCGTCTCACGTCATAGAAGTTTGAAATTAGAAGCCATGCTCCAAGTGAAGCTGCCTTGTTTCCTGGGCGAATTTATTTCTATATCGGAATTTCCAGAGAGACAAAAATGTCCATCTTGACCGGGAATTTCGAAATACTTGAATTGAATTGATTTCCCTCAAGGGATGGTGTGGATGGCTCGACTAAAAATGTGTTTTCAGACACTCGGTTCTTCCATCGCTACTTCTGCTGGTACTATGATAAAAAGTCCCAATATTAACTATTTGAAGCCAGAAAGTTGCTGCTATATCGCAAATGTTTTCGCAAACGCTTGATGCATAGCATGTTGGAAAGAGAAATGAATAACATTAGAGTAAATACATCCAAAATCACCCATATTTGGGGGAACAGTCCTTGGATATGCATATTTATATTATGAAGAAAAATCTTGAAATAGTATGATCCACACAGTTTATTAAAATCATCAACCAAAATTTCGACGGATCACCTTCATTATCAAGCCTTGACCTTGATGATGAAAGTCTGTCAGAAGGCCTGAAACAAGCTGTTCATTGCATATTTTTGTCCCATTTTTATGCATAAATCTTGTATAGAATTACAACAATCAGGTAAATTCCCCCCTGCCACACACCCTCGTGGCAGCTCACAGGTATTATGTACTAGTAGATGAAAAAGCATAAAACATCTTCTGCTTCTTATTCGGCGCACTGCCACCTTCTTGGTTGGACGGTCCCCTAATCACGACGAGCTTTATCACACTTGTAACAAAGTGACATCTTTCCAGTATCGACCGGTGAAAACCAGAACTTATTGGGCCAATTACTCACCTGTCCTCAATAGCACTTCATCTACATCTACACGATATCCTGCAAGCCACCGCGAGGGTTTGTGGCAGGGGGTGACTTAATCCTAAATGACCTTAGCTGTCGGTGTCCTTACCCGAATAACTGCTAATAATAATTACTTGATCAAAGAGATGGTTTCAAGGGTAACTAGGAGTAACTGAATCTTTGGGGAACATGTGGACAAGGTAGAGTGAGGTGGGGGTAATCGCGGGGGGGGGAGGGGGGGGGGGGGGGAACTTTAACGATTGTACGTGGATATGTTGCAGGTTAAGAGGGTTCCACCAACTTCTATTAATTTTTCAAAGTTTAATCTAAGAACTATGATAAGATGTACTGCAATAATGCAGGTTGAAATTTAGAATAAACCTTTCGCTACAGTTGCGTTTTATCGAATCACCAGTTTTTGTCCGACAATCACCAAATTTAGGATTTATCACTTATTTCACATTCTAAACAAAACAAGATATGGAAGAAAGCGCTGCGACAACAATTAAAAGATGATAAATACTTATCTTGATTAGGGATGGGTTGGCAGCCATAATAGGCGATCGAATCAACAAGCGTCTAGGAGTGTCGCGCATCAATTGTTTCATCGCTCTCGCTTTTAAATACGTGATATTATGAGACACTGGGTTTTAGCTTCTGAAGGGCGTTGTTTAAAACGCGACGTCGTGAGACGTTGGGTTTTAGCTTCTGAAGGGCGTTGTTTAAAACGCGAACTTTTGTTGATTCGATCGTCTATAGTCGGCCATTATGGCTGCCGAGGCAGACGAGACCATAATCAAGATAAGTACCGTATTTATCATCTTGTAATTGTTCTCGCAGCGCTTTATTCCATATTTTGTTTTGTTTAGTACGTGAAATAATTGATAAATCCTAAATTTGGTGATTGTCGGACAAAAACTGGCGATTCGACAAAACCCTACTGTCACCAAACCTTTTACGTAAATTCGATGGTGATTTGTGATGACGTAGGATATATACTAAGAACGCCTGCTTGTTATGCTAGGTTTTATCAGATTAACCACATTAGAGAGACAGATTGTCGCACCGATAGATTTAAAATGTCATTTTTCCCGCGTACCATAGGAAAGCACAATAGACAGCGTAGCGAAGAGTTGGGTCGGTAAAAAAAGTGCGTGCCGCCGATTTCTGATAATTAAACCCCTGCCACACACCCTCGAGATACATTGGAGGGTACTATGCATATGCAAATGTTTACCTTTACGCTCAATTGGAGCTAAAACAAACGCCGAACGCAGGCGGGTTTGGACACTTGGCGAATGGTGTCGAGACTGTCGACTTGTGGACCGCATCTGCGGCACCGGGTTTCCCGGAGGAACAGTGGCGCTTCGTCTCCCATGCGCACCTTCTCTTCGCGTTCGAGAATCGTTTTGGTGCGCGCCAGGCGAAATAGCGCCTTCTCCATAGCAACCACGCGAAAACAGGGCGACAAGTGGGAACGCCCGCGGCGCTGAGAAATAATTGGAGCGGAGACTGCGGCTTATGCAAGGATTTCTGTCTCCCCGGCGTCGACGCTCCATTCGGCACAAGAGCTTCCACTAAGCGAGTAGGAACGGACGTGCCGAAGGATGCAATGATGAGCTCAAATGGTGGAGCGAAATTGCTGCTAAATATTTCAGCGGGCGATCCAGGGTGGCGGACAATTTGTCTCCCTCGACAAAAAGGATGAAGCTGCATTACTTGGGTGTGATCGGTAATGCCAAACACTTCTCTATCAGTACCTCATCAATTTGATATCCCATCACAAAGGGAGATTGTTTCTTATACGAGGAAATGGTTAGGCATTGTTATATCTCGGGGACCGTGGTGGCCTAGTGGGTAGAGCACTAAGCTACTGACCGGAGGGTCCCGGGTTCAAATACCGCGCAAGAGCCTTTGTGGAAACCCCATTTAAAATCCTCGCGATTCGATTTTCTGCGTTCCAGAACTTCGCAGGTGGCCCAGGGAAAGGAACTGAACCCCCTACCCTGAAATTGTGAATTTCACCCGCCATTAGCTTATTATGGGGTGAGCTCTACTCTCACCTATCAAAACTAACCTTCGGGTTGAATCACTGAGTGAGTGAATTATATCTCCATGGGAACCGCCGGAAATTCAAAGATTATAATTTTAGTTAGGTATTATCTCATTTGTCTTGAATGAGCGTTGATTCGTACTTAAATAATAGTCTTATCGAATTTTACCCAGAGAAAAATCTACTTACTGCTCTAAATACATGTGTGAAAGTAGGGAAACAATTCATTAGAACATTGATCTGGAGCATGCTTCTTTATAGCAGTGAAGCACGAGAGGACGACAACACGACATGGACGACAACAGAAGCAAGAGGGGTCAAGGCTGGGAGCATTAGATATGTGGTGCTACAAAAGAATGATGAAGATGAAATGGATCGGCCGAGTGAGTAAGGAGGAAGTCATAAGAAGAGTGGGAGAGAAGAGAAGTCTTCTAAAAACCCTGAGAAGAAGACATCGGCCACGTCATGAGACATGATGGCCTGATGAAGACGATCGTTGAAGGACAAGTGAACGGGAGGAATGGCAAAGGAAGGCCTCGAATAAGACGTATGGACCAAGTGATGAAGGACATGAAAGAGAAGAAATACATAAATATGAAGAGTTTAGCTGAATGAAGACTCGAGTGAAGAGCTGTGTGATAAGAATCTGAGGATAAGGCTGACGAGTATTACCGATCCAAGCACAGTGCTCCTTTACCCGAATCACCAGCTCTACGTTTGGTCGATCGTGGTTCTTTCCATGGCCGAAGGAGAGAGAGAAAGGAAGATAGAGAACGGTACCATCCACAAGGAATAAATCCAAAGCCCTCATTCTCCAGCAGAGACGACAGGGAACCGCGATCAAAGAGCATGATCCAAAGGCCTGCTCTAAGCCCCCCACTACAAAAAGGTCGAAGCCCCGCGAATATAAGTCCCAGCCATATTATTCGGGAGCAGGGATGGGAGGGCAGCGCGACAACTGAATCAGACGCTGGAAATTGTGCGCCAATGGGATTACGCCCCCGGTCACTCAACCGAAAATATCCGGCTGTGGATGCGGCACTCACCCCATTAGCCAGCGGGTGCCATGCACCATCTGGCTGAGCCGAGCGCCGCGCGCGCGGGGACAAGAAGCAGCAAAAGCTTTCACCTCCACATAGGGTGGTTTCCAATTATTTTTTTGCTGTCTTGAGATTCAAAAGTTTAATACCTCTGGAGTGCATATTTTTAGCCTTTCGATTTTAAAATGACGTTTAATTATTTTTTCCTATTAATTAAAAAGTGAAAAAATTCAACGGCGCGAAAACGAGACAGCAAACTATTGCATGGCGGCAAATCACACGTGTGACTTGACATTCTTTCCTCTACATCTAAATCTACATAATACCCTGCAAGTAACTATAAAGGTGTGTAGCAGGGGGTGAATTCTCACCAAACATGCACTAAATTCATGTATTTAAAAGGATTAGAATTTATATACTGTTCTAAAAAACACTATTTAAATAAGATAAAAATAGCAAAGCATACATGCAAAAACATGCTGTTAGTTGGGTTAGCTTTAAGTCCTTATACCAACATGCAGCTGCCAATTTTATCCATTGTTACACTCGTACTGGATATATTTACCGTTATTCATATCCCTAATAGTACGAGGAAAAAAGGACATTTTGAATCTGTCAGTTCGGCAATCAATTTCTCTAAGTCTAAATTTCAAGTTGAGATTAAGTCTAAATTTCAACCTGCGATCTGGCAATGATTCCCAATTTAATTCATTTAATAGACTGGTTACGCTAATAAGGGTCTCATACCGGCCCTTTACAAATCTTGCCAATCTTTGCTGCACACGTTCAAGTTCGTTATTTAGACCGATTTCGTAGGCATCCCATACACTGGCAGCATATTCCAAATAAGGTCTTACAAAGGAAAAGTAGCTGATTTCTCGTACATGATGGTCACATTTACCCAGTACTCTTTTGACTAATCCCAGTTTACGATTCGCTTGAATTCTACCTGCCACTAGGTGATGCTGCGGACGCTTCCAAGAAGGCGGTGCATTCCGTGAAAGCTCATTTACATGTTATCTGAGGTACTTAAACTTATTCAGTTAATTTATTACAATTAACTTTTTTATTTAACTGAAAATTATTTATTCAGTTTATTCATTTAAACACCGTTAGTACTCATTTTACCAAGTGTGTTGTTAACTTGGCTCATAATCGCGCGAGGTTCAAGCCATGCTTCAAAGTAGCATAGGTCTTCAAGAATAGGATGCCCTGGAGCCTGTTAAACGACTATTAATGCCATGTTTAACGGAAGAGACTTTTCGAGCTTTGACAATTTTCAAAGCCTGTAATTAATACATATTCACTAGAGCCCGGGGGATTCCGAAATACAACGGTAAGTTCAGAAGAGGAATATTTCCTATGCTTGGCAACGTAAACTATATACCTGATCCGTCGGCGATAAGGTAGCACATCCCGCCATTTCAGAGATTTTTCAGATGAACTTAATTTTAACATTTAATTCTCTGGTAAACTAGAATTTCTCAATCCAATTTTTTTAGGGTAAAATGAATACATTTATTGTGGGACATGAATCATAATTGATGAATGCTTTTTTCATTGATGAAGGAAAATACCGTACTCAAGGATTGCAAACTATCCTACCTAGTCTAGGCTACTAGCAGACTAGAATACCTCAGCACAGTCACCTGCTGAAACGCACGAAAGAAGAATTTCCACGAGGAAAAAATCCACCTTGACCAGAACTCGAACCCAGAACCCCCTAATTTTCGATCAGGTGCTAAACCAATTAAGTTGTGTGGCAAAACATATCATTCAAGTCGGGTTGGCGATTGGCCTCTATTACTAACAGGAAAGAACGGGATGTAATTAGTGACGCGTCTCAAGGCACGGGAACAACAAACCATAAACAAATCGACAATAGGAGAGAAGGAGTGGGGATAAGAGCGTCGGTAGACGAGATGGGACAAGAATGGGATAAACAAGGAGAGTGGGGGATGAGTAAATAGTGAACGGACGTGGGTGGGAGATGGAGCGGACGATCCAAAAACTTGAGATGGTGTGGTGCACTGAAGCCAAGGTGAAAGAAAAAGGAAGCGTGATAGCTGACGCAGAGGAGTCATCCAAAAGGGGAAAATGCCCAGGGGTGGCTGTCGGCTGTTTCGGGGGACGGAAGCGTGCAGGTATTCTGGAGCTGATTGGTGGTGTTAAACATGGTAAATGAAACAAACTTTGTACTTTCCACACAGCTTTATATATTCCCCGATCGGTTTCAACGAGTAAGCGTGAAGGGGAGCTAACTGACCAATGATCATGGGTGTTTTCAAGTCTGTTTCCGCACTAATAGGCGCTTCAGACCGGGAGGAAAGGTATAAGGATAGGAATGGAAGGGATGGATCAGGATGTTTATTTGAATCCTAACTGACCAAACATTTCACCACAAGGCTTTATATATGTTTCTATGAGGAGTGGGGGAAGGACTCAAACCGAGGGGGAGGGAGAGTTTAGGATGGGAGAAAGGTGTGGGGGGAAGAGGTGAGGGAGGAAGGGAGTTGGGTTCCATTAAGGATAGCAGTGGGGGCACAATTAGCGGTGAGGGTATTGTGGCGGGCATTAGGGTAAGGATACAAGTCGGATTTTTAAACCGTTAAAAATATCTGAGAGTATTTAAAATTTGTCAAATCATTTAAAATGCATACATTTGGTGAAATAGAGTGTCTTACAATTTCTACAGTTTCCAAATAATTTAACTTACAACTTTTATCATCTGTATGCAAAATTTCTGTGCTAAACTCACTCTTATGACCAGTCTCGAGAAGATGTTTGGAAAAATATGATTTACAATCACTATGGTTCACACTTAGTTTATTCTCCTTGATTCGGGTTTCAAATTTCCTACCGGTTTGCCAGTATGTCAGTATATAGTCAGTATATCAGTATACCAGTATATCAGCATGCTTGAATCGCTGATGACATAGCTCTCATAGCAGAGACAGAGAGGGAGCTAAATAAGGTGCTAACAACCATTAAAAGGACAATGACCAGACATCAGCTGAAGATCAATAAGAAGAAAACTAAGATATTGGTGTGCAGCAAAAGAGAAGAGGCCAAAACCAATGTCAAACTAGGAAAACAAAAACTTGAAGAGGTTAAAGAGTTCAGTTATCTAGGAAGCCGAGTAACCAACGATGGACGAAGCAAGAAAGAAATAGTGAGTAGAATAGCCCTGGCAAAGAGGGCATTCTTTCAAAAGAAGAATCTACTTACAGCAGGAAATACAAGCATAGAAGTAAGGAAACAGTTCATCAGAACATATATCTGGAGCATTTTTCTTTACGGCAGTGAATCATGAACGATGACAGCAGCGGAGAAGAAAAGGGTATAAGCATTTGAAATGTGGTGCTACAGAAGAATGCTGAAGATTAAATGGATCGACCGAGTAAGTAACGAGGAAGTGCTAAGAAGAGTAGGAGAAAAGAGAAGTCTGCTGACAAATCTAAAAAGAAGAAGGGAAAACTTAATCGGCCATATCTTGAGACACGATGGCCTGATGAAGACTATCGTCGAGGGAAAAGTGAACGGGAAGATTGGAAAAGGCAGGCCTCGTATGAGATACATGGAACAGGTTGTGAAGAATGTAAAAGAGAAGAATTACGCCACAATGAAAAGGTTGGCCGATAGAAGAATCGAGTGGAAAGCTGCGTCAAACCAATCCTAGGATTGTTGACCAATGATGATGATGATGATGACCGGTTTGCCCCACATACAGTCCATTGCACTCACCACAATGAAGCACATATACTCCACTTTGGTCTAACACATCCACTGGGTCTTTTGAATTAAAAAACACTTTCACTACGGATGTAGGAGAGTAAAAACACAATCGATACTTGCCCTTTGTAATATGAGAGCAGGTTCTGTGAGAAATATGGCCGAGAAAGAGTAATTTACACCACCTTATGGTTTTATCATAGTGAGCATCTTGAAGAGAAGTTGAAGATTTCACTGTATTTAGGTAAACTTTTTCTTCCTCCACTCCTCATAGAAACATATATAAAGCCTTGTGGCGGAATTTTTGGTCAGTTAGCCCCCCTTGAAAATGACGCTTACTCGTTGAAATCGATCGGGGAATATATAAAACTGTTTGGAAAGTACAAAGTTTGTTTCATTTACCATGTTTAACGCTCGTAATTTCCACAAAGAAATGCCTTCATCCATTAATTTAATTTGATAGGTGGTGTTTTGAATTGAATTGAAAATATACGCTGACCTTTCATTAAGAAAAAATAATACGAATACTAATTGATTCTCACTCAGTGATTCAACCCGAAGTTTGTTTTGGATAGGTTAGGGTAGAGCTCACCCCGGACTAACCCACAGGCGTGTGAATTTCACACATTCAGGGCAGGGGGGTCAGTACCTTTCCCTGGGTCACCTCGCACTCCGAGGATTTCTCGTTGGGGGGGCGTACAAAGGCTTCACCCGGATTTGAACCCGGGAACCTTCGATCAGTAACCAAGCGCTCTACCCACTAGGCTATATTATGCATTATATGTGAATGTGCCCTAACCTCGCACTTCTGCCCAAGATTAATCGCACTTGAGCAGTCGGCGCTGCACTGTGACTATGGAGTGAACAGGAGAAGTCAGGTCACAGTTGCAGAGGCTACTTTTCATTCAAGGAAGTGGAAATTATAGAAAAAATCTGCTAAAATTTTCACCTCATCGAACCCTTTGGTGTGTGGGTGGAGTTTCTCTTTTTCCGGCCATGTAGAAACGAAGGGATTCTGCAGGGACAAATAATGGACCCCTATTCCCCCCCTCCTAACTTTTTCTTCGAGCCAGCGGAGGGGGTGCAGAGGGTGTTGAGGTCCGCAGAAGAGCCGCATCCGCACGAAGCCGCGCCTGCCAGAGGTTGGAAGGCACGTCGGACGTTCGGAGAAACTTTCCCAGCTGTGAAAATCTGATTTCACGCGTTTCCTTTGGGCATGAAGACCGGAAAATATGATTTTGAGTGACTCGAGACCAAGGGTTTAAGAGCGCTGGCTCGACGTCTTCAATTTACGTGACTTCGCGGGACGCCAGAAGAAATCCACGGAACGTGCTGGCTGAGAGGAGAGTCACAACTTACCGAAGGAATTCTCCGCGGTCGACCCACGGGACTATTTACGGGGTTGAGTTTTGCAACGCAGAATACAATAGCACAATCTTGTCTAGCGTGCTGAATCAAATTGGAAAGAAATTTCGAGCGATTCTCACTTTTTAATGTGAAAATTTGTTTGAGAGTAATTTCTCATAGAGGTTTTATCGATAATGAAAAAATAGCACACAAAAACGTGTACTTCAAGGGTCAAATCCGAATAAAAAATGTTCATTTGGAGAATTTGGTGGAATCCGCCAACGATTGGCTCTTGTGCATTCAAGAACTTCCAACAATGTGGTGCAACCCGACATCTTGACGTCTCTTTTCACACGGCTGTCTCTGTGACCCAGTTTAGGAAGAAAAAATGGAATTTCTAATGGTTCCCCTATTCTAAGGGTTTGAGCCGCTTGAGTTTCGAGCTTTCACAAAGTTGGGAATCTGTCTGAAAGGATGATGTTTTGGAACAACTGACAACATTTTGAAAGCAGTAATGAGCCAATAGAAGGTTGTGGCTGTTGAGGAATTTCAACACTGCAATACTAGTGGGAGCAACAAGAATCCCAGTGCTTTGCCTGGAGTATTCTTCGAGACTGCACTTTTGTCGACATATGCATTCATATGATCTCAATACATCTGTGCATTATCTCGTAAACCTGAAGGAATCATTTATTATTTATTTATTACAAATATTTAATTTTTTCAACTTATTCTATGCTGGCTCTCAAGTCTTATCCAAATGCTACTAAAATAGTATTTTTGTATAACAGGAATCACATTATCAAATGATCATCTGCCAAATTGTTTTCACAGTAATATTCCATTTCACATGTAATAACAGAAGGTCTGTCATAGTCCTGTAGATATGCGATAATGGAGTTAAGATGCGCTAGGAACTTGGCTTACAACATTACACTTACCTATCCGTTCATCGAGACACTTTTTTTGATTCCTAAATATTCGCGGAGAGAAAGATATGTCTAAATCTGCTGTAATCGTGTCTGCCTCCCTAATCTGCCATACGCGATTCGCCATGTTGATGTTGATGGCCGTGCATTTATTCAAATTTATTTTCTAACAGATAAGTAATACAGCAATTATGTAATATATATTTCGCTAGGCGATTATTAACATTTAATCATTATCGGATTTGCAAATTTCCCTATCCGAGACGGCACAATTGACAAAAAATGAAAACATACTGTAAAAAAATCAGAATTTCCGCCATAATTGTAGAGTAAAGAGATAAACGGCCCATCACTCTCTTCTTAAGGGACGCGCTTAACTTTAAGTAGAGCTAAAACCATCTATAATGACCCTTTATAAGCGCCACCTAAAATATTTCTGAGCATATTTATTATGCAGAGCATGAGATGCGATCTTTGCGAGAAAGCTATAATGACGCACCTTTTTAAATGATTTTTTTTTCGATGCGGAGAAAATACATTGAATCAAAGATAGAGTATAAATGAAAGATGATGAAGAAATCTTGTAAAGACATATAGGGAAAGTTGCTCATTTAAGGGAGTGAAACATTGAATATTATGGGGGATCTAGTCGATGTGGTGGCCGAGACATAGGCTTCCCATTTCTAGGGCCTGGATTCGAATCCCGGCTGAGGCAAAGATTTTTCATTGTTAGGTACACCCTTCCCCACTTGGATGCTTTGTGGAGAGCACTTAGAGTTCAGTACTCCGTCCGTTGGATGGGACGTTAAACCGTGGTATCCTTGTCACCTTCCGTTAAGAACAGTCTAATGCCGATGCCGGATTTATCAACTTTGCATACCACCTCGAGGGTGTGAGCTGTGACCAGACATGCACTTTGTACATTCAGGAATTTTTACTTAAATTAAGTGACTAAAAAAGATTTCTATGAATACTGTGCGGGACACATACCACAAGTTATACTTTTTATCCAACATTCAACGAAAAATTTGAGAAGTAGTATTAACATGCATTATATATATTGGTACTAATGCAGATATGCGTAAATCTTAAAAAAATCCACCGCCTTAATTTAATATCCGTTAGTTACATTATTCTAAATTAATTTAATATGTGCAATTTCATTTTCGTGTCAACGTAAATTAATTATTTGAAGGCATCAGTGTCTGAGAATTGTTGACGTTGTTACTGTCACAAATTTTCTTGAGGAAAGAAAGAATATTTGAATCAATCTGTGGTGCAATGTATTTCTCTTATCTTATCCTTGTGATCCTGTCTATCAAAGTAGTGTGGGGCTCTGATAATTAACTCTATGTCCGAGGTGAACTCGTAAACCATGCACTAATGTGAAAGCCGTAGTGTGGTTTGCTGTCTTCGTGTTTGAAGGTTCTCCCATCCCATTGTCTCTAGCAACGCTGTTACCATTACCCCCTTATCATAACAGTTGCTCTCAAATCTAACTGATCTCCTCGTAATTTTATCCCATTCTTTTGTTAATCTCTTTTCCTACAAGTCCCAAGTCTACAAGTACTACTAATGCGAAATGAAGTTTATGCGTACTTGATTTGCTCTTTAAATCTTTGAATTGTCAAAATTGAACAAAAAATATTAGCTATCTACGTAATTGGAGCCTGAAAAGCCTATATAATCCGTCTCACCGCTTCAAGATAAATCGCAGCGGGAAATTAATGATTTATTTGGAATTTAAGGAATGGCATTATGAAGATAAGTCTTTCGCGCCGGAGGAAACTTCAAAGCAGCACAGCGCTACGTGCTTTGAAGTCAACACAAGCCTCATGTCTGCCACATTACCCATCCATTCTTGCTCTGGGGAGGGTTCATCAAGTCCTCAGGGCTGAGATTCGAAATTCACTCTGGGATGCATACTGCCATTAGATCCGAGTCGCTCAGAGGATGCTGTGAGGATCTTGCAAGGCCTGCAAATGAGGGCGCTCCAAACATCCCAAAGGACGAACATATGAGCCAGAATGAATACTCATCCCTCGGTTATCAAAGGAGGGTAGGAAGGGAGCGTTCAGCAGAAATATCGGTAGCCGCCACAGAGAGAGCATTTGGCATGCAATTCGCTTTATTAGCTCAGGGTAAGATGATTGCAGCTTTTCATTAAATCATCGATCATTATTCTCTCCCTCGGCCTCACAAATATGGCCTTATCAAAACGGGAATCACGTGACCTGATTTCAGATGAACGGTTAAGCCGAAAGAGAATGAGATTGATTTGGGGCCGAGGACAGGAAAAACTGGAATTACTGCGTTGGACGCAAGGTGAAGAGAATGGAAACTCACTCACAAGCAATGGTTTCTCCTTTAAATGTAAAAAGAAAACCACTGCAGAAGTTTTGAAAGTCAATGCCGCGACTGTGCACTAACTAAACAAACAGCATACCACGAATCAGGAGGAATAGAACAGTAAAGGTCGCAATTTTGATTACATTTTTTTGAATTAAAGTAATTCACTGAACGATATAACTACCGTTCACACCACTGAGATTGACTACTGTAAGATGTGCATTATTCTTGCGGTGTTTATGAAATTCAGGACGATTCCTGCGTTTCTTACTTAGAACGAATTGTCTAGACGAAATAATTTCCGCAACATCTTCCTACATTTTTGGATACAGAAAGTTCAAAATGTTTCCGTATTAGTTTAGGCTAAATTTTACATTCTCTTACCTTTAGAATGAAAAGAAGACCTCCTCTTGCCACGAACTGGCTTCATCTGGAGTGAGTGTGGTCCAAAGTATGGAAATGGAGGTCATAGTGAGTCGGTTCCTTGCTGAGACGGATCTCGTAGCCATCAGCGCCGAGAGGCGTAGATGCTGCAATCAATTCCGCGAATCTTATTGGCCGCGCCTCTGCCGGAATTTGAGACGGAATCCGTAGAGTGCGATGATCTTTTATCTGCACCACTTTGTTGAGGACAACCTGGAAAAAATCAATTGGCGAAGTTTTTTTCAACGGCCTCACAAATTCGAATATTGATTCGACGAATCACGACTTCGTTTGCCGCCGCGCATTCTCTCGTGAATAATTCTACCTGAGATAAAAAAAACAGTCTGTTTGTCCGCACTCCACTGATATAATGATTGCAATTTACTCAAGACTCAAGAAGATTGAACCGATGAGCAGAAGAACTTTCAAATATTCACGCTGCCAGCAGGTATATGGGATCCTTACGAAATCTACCTAAATAATGAACTTGATCGTGTGCAGCGAAGGTCTACAAGATTTGTAAAGGGATGGTACAAAAACTATACTAGAGTAGCCAGTCTATTAAATGAACTCAAATGGGAATCATTTTCAGATCGTAGGTTGAAATTTAGACTTAATCTCTTAAGTAAATTCCGGGATAATATTGTCACTGATGATGTTAAAAATATTGTGCAAACTCCAACCTATTATGGTAGTAATTGACCATAATCACAAAATTAGAGAAATTTGTTGCCGAAATGACAAATTAAAAATGTCCTTCTTTCCTCTAACAATGAGGGATATGAATAGCTGTAAATATATCCAAGAGCATAAATATGAGTGTTTCAATGGATAGCAAAGGTAGTTGCATGTTGGTATAATGAATTTAAGCTACCCCAACAAACAGCATGTTTTGGCATCGTTCCTTTGATATTTTTATCTTTTTTGAATTGTGAAGTTTAGACTAAAATATTATTACTAATCTTTTTTTATGCATGATATGCAATGCATGTTGGGTGTGAATTCACCCCCTGTCACTCACATTTATGGTAGCTTGCAGGGTATTGTGTAGATGTAGATGATATTGAACACGGCTTTCCCAGGCGCCAAACCTATGGCCTTTCCTCATTGTTCATTTGAAAATCTTTATTATAGCTATTATCTCACTGGCATCTGGAGAATGCTCCTATATGTTAACGAGTAATGGAAATCACAGCTGTGATACTGAAGAATTTGAGGAGGAAAGTTGGTGGTACATGAGAATGATGAACATCCAATGGATAGACCTGATGAGTGACAAAGTCCTTAAGAGAGGGAGACAAAGAGAAACATCACGTACATTCCGAGATGAAGACGGGAAAGCCTAATTGGGGACATTATGAGAAATAACGGTCGTGAAAGGAAAAGTGCATGGGAAAAGCAGCAAAATAAGACTCCAAGTGAGGCATTTCAAGTAATTAGTGAAGGATGTGAAAAAGAATAAAATATAATTATGAAGATATAACTTTGTTGGCCGCTACAGCTTACGTGACTAATTGCATGTAGCAATGACTATGAATTTGGGTAAATATTTTCATGACTTTTTTACCTGGGGGAAACATCTCCATATTCAGCTCCACTGAAGCGATATATAGAACAAGTGATGAAGGACGTGAAAGAGAAAAAATAAGTAAATATTAAGAGATTAGCTGATAAAAGAATTCAGAGGAGAGCTGCGTCAAACCAATCCCGGGATTGCTGACTAAAGATGATGAAGTTCCACTTAAAGCTTTTCTAATATGAACATTTTATGAACATCAGCAACAGATTTTCTGGTCATAATTCCACTCCGTCCATTTGTAAGATGCCTGTTTTACTTACGATATTCCATATAGTAGGTTAGTGCATGTTTGGTGATCTTCAACCCATGCCACACACCCTTGCGGTGGCTTGCATGGTATTGCGCAGATGTAGATGAGAATTCGCAGCCTCGTGTCTTCCGATTCACAGCCCTCTCTGTCCAAGATATGGCCCAAGGAACTAAATAATTACACCGGTTTCATCCATAGTTACCTACTTTCTTATTTACCGTTGAGGTCTTCATCCCGACACTACCGTTGCAAAGAAAGAGTCAATCAATGATCAAAGCACTTGGGAGCAATTAATATATCATAGAGCGATGCGTACTCTATGTAGGTTTACTACAGTTATCTTGTCAAAAGTGCTGCAGGAACTTGATTACAAGTCTGCAACCGAGCTTAGATTCTCCGGATGGGAGACTAATGAAATTTTGGCCTGCCAACATCTCACATGAATCTCAGTCTCATTGCCTACGAAGGCCTGCAGAAAAAGGTTCAACGCAGGCTTACGAACGCACCTACACCTCATACATCAACATTTACATAAACTCTGCGAGCCACCATGAAGGTGTGCGGCAGGCTGTGATTTCTCACCAGACATACACTACTTATCATGCATAAAAAAGGATTAGTCATAACAGATATATTAGATGTATTAGTCAGAACTTCACTATTTAAAAAAGATAGAAATTGCAAAGCAAAAATGCAAAAACATGCTTTTAGTTGGGTTAGCTTTACGCCCTCATACCAATATGAAGCTACCTATGCTAGTTGATACTCTCGTATTGGACATATTTACCGTTATTCATATCTCTAATTGTACGAGAAAAAAAGGACATTTTTGAATCTTTCAGTTCTGCCATCAATTTTTCTAATTTTGTGATCATGGTCCAGTCTACCATAGTAAGTTGGGTTCGTAAAATATTTTTAACATCAACACTGAAAATATTGTCTTGGAATTTATTTAAGAGATTAATTCTAACTTTCAACCTGCGATCTGGCAATGATTCCCATTTTAATCAATTAAATGACTGGTTACGCTAATAAGGTTATCGTACCGTCCCTTTAAAAATCCTGCCGATCTTCGCTGAACACGTTCAAGTTCATTATTTAGGACAATTTAGGCCAACTCATAGATGCTTGCAGAGCTATTCCAGTTTTTATAATTTCGTTATGACATTTTTGCAAGTATGTGCATATACGTGTATTTCATATTTGGTTATGATTCTCCCCCGGCCATACAGACCCGGGCTAGAGGCTTGCTGTGGATGTAGAGCGATAAATGACACCTAGTTTTAGTGAATAGATTCGTCGTCTGGATCCGGTAGCATTCCACACCTCTCTACGGCGAAATGAGACCGCGACCACCGAGATAGCATGCCAGTAAGACAGAGATAGAGGACCGCTGACCGACACCTGCTAATAATCGCCCACCACACGAGATGGAGACTATGCGTGTCTTTTTTCGTGACGGCGACGTTTCGTAACGCTGCAGTCCCCGGAGAAAGTGCAGCGGAGGGCGTTCGCCGTCGGCGGGCCGCGCCTATTCCTCCTCCAGGGGAAAGCTCGCATCGCGACACGCACCCTCTCCGCCCGAGGGCAACCTGATCCAGTTTCGTCCTTCCGGGCCCCCGAACTCAGCGGCCTTCTTCCAGTTCTCATTGACCCCTCTTTTTCCACACCAACGACTGTTCGTGGTCAACGCGTCCGAAACATGAGAAAAGTTCGTCTGGCTCTCTTCCATCGGGTATATCAGTCGTAATTGGCTTCCCGGAGTGCAATTATCGTTGCTTCCACTAATCCAGCCATTTGATCCCTAGGAAAGTAAAAGATAGAGACGTCGTAGCCCATGGAAAAGGCCCGTCAAAACGTATCTGTAAGGCATAGACTTGGGGTAAGGTACTCGGCTACAAGTGTAAAGGTCCTGGATGCTCCCCGATGAAGGATCGATGCTCTCCGTAAGCATATCATTTTTATGCTAGGCGAATGTGACGACAATGTACGAGAAATTAGCTACTTTTCCCTTGTTAGATCTCATTTCGGATACGCTGCCAGTGTATGGAACCCGTACAAAATAGCCTTAAATAGGTAATGAACTGAAGCGTGCGCAGCGAAGCTTTAGCGTAATTAGATGAACTTCAATGGGAATCAGACCGTAGGTTGAAATTTAAACTAATCTCTTAGCTAAAGTCCAAGGCAATAGTTTCACTAATGGCGTTTAAAATATTTTGCAACCTCCAACTTAATACGGTAGAGTAGACCATCATAGCAAATTAGAGGAATTGATTGCCGAAATATATAGTCAAAATGCCCTTTTTTCTTCGTACAGTTAGCGATATGAATAGCTGTAAATATATCCAATTGTATAAACATAAGCGCATCAATGGATAGCATAGGTGTTTGCATGTTGGTATAAGGACTTTGGGCTAACCCAACTAACAGCATGTTTTTGCATGGTTGATTAGTTATTTTTATCTTTTTTTAAAGTGTGAAGTTTAGACTAGAACATAATAATTAATCATTTTTATGCATAATATGTAATGTATGTTTGGTGTGAATTCTCCCCTTGCCACACACGTTTATGGTGGCTTGCACGGTAATATGTAGATGTATCTTTTTAGACGAAAGTTTATCGACCTTTTTGCTCACTTAATCTCACTTAATCCTTTCCCCATGGCGTCGAATAGGTATCATTTCATCCCTCTATGATATTCTTACTCGAAAGGAGCATTTTCTTCTCTCCCTCCTACGACTTCAAAATTATCCCATGGAGGAATTTCCCTCTCATTGAGATCAACCGTTTAAGTCATATACGTCTGAAAAAAATGAGCACAAATTCCGAGTTCTATTACATTTAAATTGAGATCTGGATCAAATTTATCACGAATTAATGAATTCTAAAATCACCAGAGAAATGCAATTTAGGCCAAGAGCTTCAAGTCACCAGTGACCTTCGGAGTTCAATGCTGCTGAGCAGAGAGTGGAGAGGAGGAATGGAACTGCTAAGAGATTGATGGCACACCTGGTATTCCTTCGAAATAACTCTGAGGGAGGCGAATATTATTATTTGGTAGTCTACCGCTCCTGGTGTGTGTTAAGGGAGCACTCCCACTCTAATGATTCTTCACAACTTTTCTTGCATGCTATGTTTATATTATGTATGAACCTTGTACTACTTTAGTATCATGTTAAACACAATTTGTGTCTTCCAAGTTAACATCCTCATACTCCTCCTTCAAACTCAATATCTAAGCATTCGTCCTTCTATAATCATCTTTAGAATTCCTAAAACCTTCTTTATGCATACCAAACACTCTCTACCTCCTCAAAAATGTCTTCAGTAATCTCCACCATCTCGAGAATTGCTTCGTTCGTCTTCTTCTGGGTCTATAGAGCACTATTTTCATAAATAGGAATGAAAATTCTTAATTTAATTGAGAACTTTCGGAATTTAAATCCATATTGAGGCTCGGGATGACGTGTACGTATCTCATTGACCATATGTAACAAAGTGGATGTTCTTAATTTATCGCCATTGGGAAGAAGTTTTGTTTCCAGGTAACTGAAGGATAGATCTGAGTGATGATAGAGTGCATTATATAAATCTAAAGCGTGATCTACGGTCTGCTTCCCACTTAATTACTTTCAATATCCAATTTGCCATTAGTTAGTCGCGCCATAATGCTAACGACGTACAATAGCAATGCGTAGTAGTGAAATATTGACAGAGTAGTCTTTAGTGCATGATGCATGTATCAACAACCAATACCTTTTATACTATGTAGAAACTAACCATCTAGTTGTATGTGACTCTATTATCTAGCATGTTTCCATGAAGTAGTCTAGCTGCATATCAATAGTGCATGTTTGGTGTTTTTTTCCCTCTGCCACACACCCTCGCGGTGGCTTGCAGCATATTGCGTACATGTAGATGAACGACCGTTCTATGTTCAAATCTGCCACGGTTGAATCTCGTATAGAAGTGAGATACTTCAAATGACACCTGACGAATATTATCGCTTGAAAGATGAAGTTAGAGTTCTTCCTGATTAGTGAGGGGCGAAAAGTAACTATTTGTTACTTTTGTATTAGTTACTCACTCGGACCCGAACTAACGATTACTCAACTTGAGAAAAACCCAGTACGAGTACTTGTTTGAAGACCTACTCCGGAGTCCTCTGGATGGCATTCTCATCACTACTCCCTCACCACTTCATAGTTATTATTTGGCAATCCAGAGGACTCTGCTTACCTAAGATCTTCTTCCTCCATGCCTACTCGTGGTAGGAATTCGGTACCCATATATGGGTGTGCCGAATAGTAATCAGGGTTGCCAGGCTCCCGAAAACTTAATAAGGGACAGGTGTGCTGTCAAGGAAATCATAGTGTGACATAATTGAGAATTAGTGAACTTCCTTTAAGAATGATTTTACGGATGTTATATCGACAGCACACTGCGGTTTATTAATAAATAATAAATACTACCAGTATTACATATACTGAAAATAATATTTTCTTTCCTTGCACGGGACGCGGGACATTTAGCACGAATACGGGACAGTCCCGTAAAATCCGGGACGTCTGGCAACCCTGGTAGTAATCGAAGTTAGTTTCGATACACCCATATATGGGCGTACCGAAAAGGAATCGATGTCAGCTTAGGTGAACCCATATATTGTGTGCCGAAAAGTAATTTAGGCGATGATGGTTAGGCATTAATTATCCATATTTGGGTGGGTATGAAGTACTGATTGATTTGCATCACTTACAGGAGTATAAACATAATAATAGATATTTGATGAGATAGAAAAAGGTTTGGATAGTTTTGACCCAATTGGAAAACTGCTGTCTTATCATTATCAAGACGTGACGAAGTATAGCTACTCCCTAGCATTGTTAAGACTTATTTTATGAAAAGTTATTAATTTCAGGAACATGACAAATTATTTCACTGTTTGAATATCCACCCATTCATTATCAACATTCACCCCATCACACGTAAGGCAAAAAGGAAAAAATCCTCAACAACTTGGTGACATGTAAAAGAAATTGGAAATTAAAATTATCCCTCAGCCGTATGAACGCATGATGACATCACCAGAATTATTAGCCTAACAGTTTTTTTCAAAGACATCCCTAAATGTAATACTCCGGAAACCATTTTCCCCGTCTTCCTATTACAGCATCTATAATTAAAAAAAGGATTTATGCTTTTTATTATCCACAGAACGTCTTCTGAAAAACTGGGGTCTCAAATGTTGAAGAAGCAACGGTTTACTCATTTCAGTCAGCTCGCTCCCTGAAGAAATTGTTTACCTTCTCAGTTTCCAGCTTGGCAATGAAGTTACAATACAAAAGCCGACATTTTAGCAATACTAATATTTATTTACATATTTTAATGCGTACATATTTTTTCTCCGTGGCTTATATTTATCTTATTTATTAGGTTTGGAATATCACATTGTTTGCCCTCGTATATCGTTACTCATTTATCTTAATAAGAGCTAATGCTAATTCCACGAACATGTACTGTTATCTGTCATAACATAACATAACGTTATGTTATGAACTGTGCTTCTGTAAAAAGGTAAGAGTGATGCTCAAAGAGAGTTGTTACGAGCCTTCCTTCCCATTATTAAAATATCTAAGGTTGGTCCCATTGAGGCACTTATACAAAGTGCTGACTAGAGATAGGCAACTCGGTAAATTACCGCAGTATTTTTCGAAAATTACCAGCACCCCAGAAAATTACCGTAATAAACGGTAATTACCAGAAAAGTTCAGGAAAATACTTTTTCAGAAAATTCCTTCCTCACGAAGAAACCATTGGAATGGGTGACATTATAAATTAAGTAGCTAAAACGATTTTGTTTACATTATGTCCGTGATTAATTCAGAGTGTTCACATTGAGCAGAGGTATGTCTTTGGAATGAAAATTTTTCATGGTGTGACAAAAGCGAGGCAAATTGCGTGTTGCTGCCAACTTCGTTAATTTTTTTAAAAATGAGTGATAATAGATAAGCGTCGTGCTTTGTTTGATATAAGCGTCGGTATTTATATCTCAAAGCTATTTCATTTCGTTTTGAATCCTCTGATAAGGATTTGCAGCTCATAATTTAAAATTACAGGGAAATTACGGTAATTTTCGAAAAATACCGTAATTTACCACGGTAATTTACCTCAATTGAAAATTACGGTAATTTACCCATCTCTAGTGATGTTACTTTCATTTTTCGAGGAGTGGCAATGAAATTCCCGTAGTAAACGTTGTATACGTTGTAAACATTGTTTTAATCATACTGCCAACAAAGGGATCGTTACCCTTGCACAAGTAAAAAATGAATTTTTATAAAGGTGTAAAAGATTCCGTCACCCTCTTAAGTTTTTAAGCCTGTTTCCGCACTAATAGGCACTTCAAACCGCAGGAAAGGCACAAGGATGGGAATAGAAGGGATAGGAGGAGGGGTGTAGAGAAACCCAGCGTCGGCACAACCCTCTTCTTAACGAAAGGCGCCAAGGGAACCACGGCTTAACGTCCCATCCGACGGGCGGAGTACTGTACTCAAATGTTCTCCACAAAACACTCAACTAGAGGCTGGTTTGCCACTGAAAAATTCACCACTGCCGGGTATCGAACCCGAGCCCTCCTGATGAGAGGCCAGTACCCTAATCACTACAACATTCCGGCTCTTCACCAGTCTGTCTTTTACTACTAGCAGCTAGTAAACAGGAAATCTTTAACTGAGGCCCGAGAGAGTTGGGACGTGCGATCCTCACCGCGGCGCCCCCTTTTGGAGCCCTTATCGACCTTCAAGACCACGGGACTGTACGAAAAAAGAGCCCCTCTCAAACAAGGGGTGGGTGTCGTCAAACCACCGCCCCTGGATGCGGGCGAAGCCCCCGCACGGACACCAAAAAGCACTCGCCGCTTTGATACCCTGTAAAGGCGGCACACCGGGCCTTTTGTCCCTTCCACGCTGGCTCCTTCCCCAATACGATAGAGAACGCCATCAGGGACTCCATCCCTGGAATCCGTGCTATACAGGATTGATTAAGGCTTGTAACGTGTACGGAGAACATTTGCTAGATTTGTAAAAGGTCGGTGTGATAATAATATTATTTTTTCAAGATCACTAAAAGAACCTGGATGGGAATAACAATCTAAGCATCATTTATAACTTAGTCTTAATCATTTAGGTAAATCAGGAATGTTCGCAGGGAAGAAGTATCCATCACATGCTGAGAATAGGGCATTGTGCCCTAATGCACCCCTACCAATTTACTAAGGAGAAGATCCAACCAAGATGTGATGATTGCGACTCTCTTCTGACCGTAAGATATACCCTGACGGAGTGTATTGAACTGCACGTGAAAGGCTAGATATCAGGGGAGACCTAGGTCGAATCCATGGAGATAAATCCGACGACATTACCAAAGTCATTAGTTTTTTACGCCGCACTAGCCTTAGCAATAGAATATAATCTCCACTTGTAAATATTATCGTCTAATTTCGCGTTTTCACTGTCTACATTTTCTGAATTAAAAAAAAATATATCCTTAACCTCTGAAAGTTAACTTTTTACATATACTTAAAAAAAGGTCAATGAGCGGTACAAAATAACATCAGTCATCGACGAACCCATAGGCTCAATTTTTACTACACATTTAGGTAACTTTGAACCGTTATTATATCGATGAGGCTAAATTCAAATACTCCCCGCTAGCATAGGCGTTCGTAATTGATATAAAAACAAAAATGTTTGCGTAATGTGGGTAGCCTGGCTTGTAAGGTATCTAATAAAGGAGCTAAGAAATTTACCATCCACCCTAACTTCAAACAAGCATGCCTGAAGTTAAAAAGCGAAGTGAATCCAGAGTGCTCGGTTCATTAATAAAATTCGTAGTTGCTATCAATTTAGGAGCGGATGTTCGGTGCATACCTATGTAACATCTATGTAAGCTCATATCTTTATGTGCATGTTTGGTAATGATTCACCCCCTGCTACCCACCCTCTAGCTGGGTTGCAAACATCTACATCTATGTAATACCCTGCAAGCCACCATAAATGTGGTGTGGCAGGGGGTGAATTCACACCAAACATGTATTATATATCATTCTTAAAAAAGGATTAGTAATAATATTCTACTCTAAACTTCACCATTTAAAAATTATAAAAATAGAAAAGCAAGCATGCAAAACACGCTGTTAGTTAGGGATAGCTTGAAGCTATTACTAACATGCAGATACCAGTTCCATCCATTGATACACTCGCATTTATTCTATCGGATGTGTTTACAGCTATACATGTCCCTAATTGTACGAGGAAAGATGGAAATTTTGAATCTCTCAGTTCGGCAATCAATTTCTCTTTTTTTGTGATTATGGTCCAGTCTACTATAGTAAGTTGGAGGTCGCAAAATATTTTCAACGTCATCAGAGAAAACATTATCTTGGAGTTTCTTTAAGAGATCAACTCTAAATTTCAACCTATGATCTGACAATGGTGGACGATGAAAATGGCATACTCCGTGGTGGATCTGCATATGCCTCACATGTTCCTCTCCTGCAGGTGATGCTGCTGCTGGCCGCGGTGGTGGCGGTCTCGTCCGAGGTGGTGGTGGAGGACGGAAGCTACGTGGACCTGGAGCCCCCTATCCCGTACGCGTTCAGCTACGCCGCCGGACGGTTCCCGGGACACGTGGACAGGACGCACTCGGAGACTCGCGACGAGTTCGGGGTCATCAGAGGTGAAGACAAATGAAGGGTGAACGCGAACTTGTCTCGTCGCTAATGAGCGGCGACTCGTTTCACTCTGTTTTCTATTTCAATTTCTTCCAGCACTTTTTGCATGCAAGAGCGACTCAAACGGCAGGTCGCACTTGGTGATGGAGATCTCTTCGTCATCTTGAGAGGCATGCAATGGGATAGTTAAGGGAAACATATATCGGAATCGCTGGAGTCATCGTTGGTGGAAAAGACGTATGATACCCATAAATACTAGGGATGCTCCCACTGTTTTCCTTTAAGTTGCATGTTCGTTCTTGATATGAAATGTAAAATATTGAGTTATTATTATTATTATTGGTCGTGCATCTACAATGTAAACCTAAGTAGTGGAAAAGTTTAATTTTATGGAATTATTGCATACTTATACTCAATAATTAAGCTCCCACACTATAATCAGTTTAAAAATTCATGCCTTCCTTCACGCTGTCACGCAGGAACAGCCCTCTCTTCCTATCTTACTCAACCTTCAGAAGTCCCTTGCCTTCCTTTTCCCATCCAATTTTTCTGCCTTTTCCAATTTCATCCAAAAACTACATTTTCTGGCCCGCCCTACTCAATTTTCCTCTTTTCTTCACATCTCGAGAGCCTCCAAATTCCTAGTATCTCCCTCTCTCTTAAAACCTACCGCCGCAACCACTGATTACCACAGTTTATCGGCTACGCAGACGACATGACTTAACATTCAACTCTCGTTTTGACCAAAAATAATTCCATATGCATCTTACGTATACAACCCGTATAATCTTACGTGAGTTAATCCCCAACTCGTGCAACGTACGATTTACTCACAGTTAATAAATGGTACTAGTTACATATATATTTAAATTATTAGATCTTAAAATAATGAAAAATTAAACATTGCTTTTAGCAAAATTCAGGTAAAATAGGAAAATCATTGATGGACTTGCTTTGGAGAAAGAGAAATATAAAAGGGTAAGAATTGATATAGAGGTAAAGGACGAAATGTTTCTCAACATATAAACCTACCGAAGTATGTTACTCATGTGTTATAAAGAAATAGGTGACGGGTGGTAGAAGAGATGGCACTTAATGAAAATAGATATTTAGGGTAGGAATCTGGGAAGGGAAAAGATCATGGCATATACAACAGTGCAATAAAATTGGAAGTTCAGGATTTGCGAGGTGGTATTGCATCCTAACGGCTAGGCTTGCGCCTTATTTTTACTGATTTCTGGCGCAACTAAGGCCGTTAAGTAATTGGCGCAGTGCGCCATACAAAACGAGGAAGGAAGATTCGCCCAGCTGTATCACTCCATTCCGAGATTATCCCGAAGCCTTCCGAAGCAATTGCATATGGGAGTCTCATCTGCATTTGGGGCTTTGCGGAGTGACACCGCGAGGGTGTCGGGAGGAATATTTTCCAGGGCGGATAGCACGAATGGACGGAATAACACGCGTCGAAATGACTCCGCCTCCTGGCACAGGGAGAAGCCGGAAGTAAAAAGCTTATGATTCAGGCCGGAGAAGGAAGGAGTAGGATTGGCTTAAACGACCAAATGAATGGATATACGCCGTTGTGGAATTTGTAAAGTACGACTCATTACATGTCGCCCTACTTTACCGAGCCACCAAAATGGTCCTTAAACTCAGAAAAGAGAATGTGGTAATCCTGGGACAAAATCTCGAGGAACGACAGGAAAATACCAACAGCTAAAAATGACCGAATCATCATTTACTCTGAAAAATTTCAAACGCAATTACCTAGTCCCCAATAGATGTTCACCATTATTGTGATGAGGTTTGAGAAAATTATAACTGAATTTTGCATACACTTAACACATTAGGTGATAGATGCCTTGCATGATGATTAAAAAATATAAGTGGAATTAGTTAGTTATTCAGGGGAGGCGACCGACAACTGAGGTCATTTGCACCATTTAGGACAAGTGGGTAATAGAGTGACGGTTGGAATATTAGTAACGGAGGAATAGTAGAGAGAAACCCGACATCAGATTAGCCTATTCTTAACGGCAGGCGCCAAGGGGACCACAGCTTAACGTCCCATTCGACGGAAGGAGTACTGTACCTGAAATACCATCCACTAGGCACTCAAGTAGGGACAGGTTTGCAACGGAAAAATCCGCCACTGCCGGGAATCAAACCCGGGCCCTCGGGATGGGAGGCCAGTAGGTATTCTAGCCGCCACACCAACCTAATCACCGTGAAATTAGTAGGTACGATAGTTAATCACATATTAATTTCTCACGATCATACGAATTTATTTATTCGCACAAACGCTTCTGATAATGAGACCCTAACACTCTATCCCCCTCTGAACTCCCCTACCACACACCCTCGAGGTGGCTTACGTGGTATTCAGTATATAGGTGGATAGAACACTGATAGATATTGCATTGTCATTATTCACTAGCAATCGCGAGTTATCCTTCTCGTGCTATCCACTAGGCCGCTGTTCTAAGGCCAAAAAACATGGTATGTCGTTTGATGCAATGAAATTGCATTCAAAGGTACATCTACATCTACACGATACCCTGCAAGCCACCGCGAGGGTGTGTGGCAGGGAGTGAAGATCACCAAGCATTCACTATTGACATGCAAACAACTATATGGTCCCATGCAACTAGATTGTTAGTATTTATAGTATTTAACGGATTAATACATGCATCATGCACTAAGGACTACTCTAAAATATTTCCCCTACCTATCCCTTTGCTATGCTATGTAAGGTCGTGAACAACTTTTTTTCGCAGAATACTTTTGATGCTAATATTCCATAAAAAATACTTTTGATATATTTTTCGCGGCAAAAAACCAACGCTTCCCTTCATTAATTGAATAAAATGTTAATCTTAAGTTCATTTGAGAAAGCTCAAAATTGGCGGGATCCGTTGCCTTCCTGCTGACGTAAAGGTGTACAGTTTACGATGTAAGACATCAGAAATATTCGTCCCCTGAACTTACCATCGTATTTCAGAGCCCCTCAACTCTAGTGAATATGTATTAATAATAGCCTATGAAAACTATCAAAGTTTGAAAAGTCCCATCTGTTAAACATGGTATTAATAGTCGTTCTATATGTTCCATTAGGAGATCCGTTAGGTTGGTTAAAGGCCGTGATGATAATTGTGTAAGTGTTACGAGTTTAATAGAAGAACTAGGATAGTAATTACTATCAGAACGCAGGTTAAAATTTGGGTTAAACTTTTTAAGTGAATTCGAAAACGTTTTGTTCACAGATGATGTTAGATATACATTAAGAACACCTGCGTATTATGTTAGGTTTGATCAGATTAACAAGATTATAGAGATAGATTGTCGTACCGATAGATTTAAAATGTAATTTTTCCCGCGTACCATAAGAGAGAACAATAGGTAGCGTAGCAAAGTGATAGGTAGGTGAAATATAGTCAGAGTAGTCTGTAGTGCATGATGGTTATAATAATAACCAATAATCCCTTTCTTATTTCTTAGATGCAAGGCGTTCTAGCTGCATTTCACCCTATTATCTAGCATGTCTCCATTAAATATCCTAGTTGCATGTTAACAGTGCATGTTTGGTGATCTTCACCCCCTGCCACACACCCTCGTGTTGGCTCGCAGGGTATTACGTAGATCTAGATTGCATTCTGCTCGTGGAGTCCTCTGCTGCTGCGAAGCAAGACGTGAAATTGACTTATCTGCTACTGTTATCGTCCATGCTTCACTGCTATCTAGTAAAATGCTACAGATATATGTTTTAGTGAATCACGATAGTGGCTCATTTCTCAGCATAATACGGCAAATTGTAATTTCTGCGTTTCAACTTGCTGCCTAAATTTCAGCAGTAAATCTCTCCTTCATCTGTCGCATATTTTGAAAGCTTGTACTCGAGTGACATAAAAAAATAATCTCCTGATCATTTCTTGCTCGTTCATTCGAGCTTTCACGGCCACCCATTGCGACATTTCGGAGTGGGGAGGTCTTCCAGTATTTAGTGTCCCTCGTTAAAATCGACACTCAGCCGGAGACCTTAACCCAGATGGCTGTTAGGAGTTCTCTTTGACCGGAATGGAAAACTCTGTGATTGGCGAAACATGTTTCTGCTTCACAAGCTAAGGTCGGGAACAAAGATCTTATGTGACATGACGTAATATACTGTCGAAGCAGTTAGTACTATAAAAAACTATAACATTAAGAGATCCCTTGAGATATCAGTAACTGTGGTCTTCACAGAATTGCTCAGAAATAAAATTTCAGTCTATGCTAAAAGCTAAGCTAAGTTATTACCTAAAACTTTAGGTCTAGATATAATATGCAAGACTTTTCTTGAGGAGAACACCCTGACACCCATTAAACCCATATGGCGCCCATATGTGACAAATTTTGAAAACTAGTGCTCCAATGACTTGAAGGAAGAAAAAAAATTCTGATAATTTCTTGACATTTCATTCGAAAAACAGGTACCACAGCCCGTTACTCTTCCATCCAATTACTATCCTTGAGATAGCAACACCCTTGCGGTGATCAAAGAAATGGAAATTCCAACAAGTAGTCTTGAGGGAATGTACCATTCCACAAAAGAGGACAATCAATTCTTAGGACACGAAGAAGGTGATGTGAATTCATGCACCATGATACAGTATAATACAACAAACCTTGTTTCCCTTAGGCATGTATAGCAGGTCCACTCCATTGATACAGATTCATCGAGGACTTAGAGGCAGTTGAAATATTCATTCAATGGCCCCCACCTATTTCCACCTCGCAAACATTGTACCACCGCACATTCCATTACACCTTTTTTACAAGGTATCAGTGACCCTATAAACGTTCTATACTCGTTCTCATACCATTCTTAACTTGATTACATAATTATTTATGGAATACCTGCATTATTCAGGCCCATCGCTTGTGGCTCTCGAACATTGTATTTTACACAAATTCCAATCCCTATATCTATCCAAACCCTCAAAAAACACCTTTAAAACTTGCGAAATCAGTAATAACCTGATTTTTTAAATCTGTGCCGCATGCATTTTTTTAAATCCGAAAAACCATTTTTTGCCAAATTTCTAAGTTTCTTGGGATATTTCCGACGAGAAGGTAGCTTAAAATCTACATTTTATACTAAAAAAATATTTTATACTAAATGCGCGTCAGTATTAGCATGAGAAAAATTAGCCTCTTACTTGAAGTCCATCTGGGTTTATTTATTTCCCAAAGTTGCAAAAAAAACGACATTTTGAACTTTGATTTAGAGCAGTTGAAGAAGCATTAAAACTTGCTGAAAGTCGACGTTCAAGATCAATAGCATCAAGTATAGGCTTTTTCATTTCCATTGATACCTTTTTTATATTTTTGCTATGGAAAATAAGTTTGCTGAAGCTTGTACAAATTTAGCGTAAAATGAAGTTTTTCAAGCGTCCGAGTGATGTTCATTTTCCTATAACTCAGGGACAAAATTTTTTCTATGAATTTAGTCAACGGATTATCGGTCACAAGGGTAGGCACTACCTTCGAGCCGAATTTCGTTGAAATCTGAGATGGTGAGGCAACGACCATTTGTTGATTTAAAATGGAATGGCCTGAATAGATACTAATGAATAGATACTAACAATCTAGTTACCCGAGACCCAATAGTTGCATGTTTGCATATCACTAGTGCATGCCTGGTGATCTTCACCCCCTGCCACACATCCTCAAGGTGGGTTGCAGTGTATCGTGTAGATGTAGATAAGAAACAGTACGAGTGGCTGATGATTGTGATGAATCGTAGTCTCAAAGAGCAAATGATATATCCTCCAGTAAACATCTTTTGAAGTTTTACTTCCCACACTTCAGGAAACAATCTTAAAAAAAGATTCCAGAGCATGGGGAGTCACCGCTTTCTATTTCAAGTATGTCTTCATATGTACAGAGTACGGTGGACTATTTCTCCCCCTAAGAATCCATCCGTGCAGGAGGAGGTGCTCCGAAAGGCATAACACTTTGATTGGAACCTGGGACCCCCCTGTCCGTTGACGAAAGTACGACACTCAGCCGAATTAGCCTACATTTGGACATTGACACATTAACGAGCTTCTCTACCTCCAGCGACCAATTTGCGATTCACAAGGTCCCGGGAAGATAATACATCGTAGCCTTAACCTCTTCCCTGCGAAACTGGTTTGACGTGCTTAGTGAAACGATCTCGTCGCTACGAGCAGAGACTCGGCCGACTGGTAACTTCGAAATGTCACCTGCACGATTCAACACTTGTGGAAATACACTGCATACACATTTAGCCCTTTAGGTCGAGGATAAATTACCAGTAATCTGGCGAACCCAGAGAATATATGGATTGAATTTTGTATTAAATGCAAAGCAGGTTGTTTATTTTTAATCGGACAATAGGGAGCGTTAATTTATTCTTGGAAAAAGATATGGTTAAAGTCGCATTCGTGGGGAGAACCGACGCGTCGGTCGAACCCTCATTAGTACTCGAAGCAGCTAATCCGAGACCCTTCCTCGAGATCGAAGCTCGTAAACGACCCAACCCTCATTGCGGGAAGCCCAACCTCAAAGTTGACCATTTGAACTTAAATATGCAATTTAAAAGTTTATAACTTTCCCGAAAGTGTCATTTTTATCACATAGACGGCGAAGAGACGACTAAGTAGGTTTTTTGAAATGCATTGTTCGATAAAATTTAACGATTAATGAAAAAAGTAAGATATTCCCTATAGCGATTTGGCAACCTTGCATATCGCCGGAGGAATTGGGAGGGGGCACAGGGATATGAAAGGACGACCATCGCCGCGGGAGGCCCAACCACGGAAGTTGACCATTTGCAGTTCAATATGGAATTAAAAAGTTTAAAACTTTTACCCACATTTATGATGTTTATAGTATAGTGAGCGAAAATACGATTGAGTAGGTTTTTTTGAACTACATTGTGCGATAAAATTTAAGGATTGTTGTAAAACCTAAGGAATGTCCTATTTCGAGTGCACCCTTACTTTGAAAGCCACTGCTATCTACAACTCTAAGATTGTCTGCTTCTATGCATTGTATAGACATTAAGGCCGAGATGTGTCTCGCAAAACCTACGATTCATTAAATATGCACTACCCCCATTCTGGATTAGTAGCTATCACGGTTGGGTCAGCTAAAAAACAAATTTGTAGCTAGCTACTTTTTAGACATACACAAATAAAAACTCATAAAAAGGACGAACAAGCTTAACTATCAGAGGTAATAGGTAGATCAAATAGTCGGTCAGTCAAAGAATTATCGTGGAAACTTAGGTTGGAAAAAGTGATTTAGTTGGATAAAAATAGCAAAGCAAGCATGCAAAAATATGCCGTTATTTGGGTTGGTTTCATGTTCTTATACCAACATACTGCTACCTATGCTATCCATTGATACTTCCTTATCCCCTTGTGGACTCTAGAGGCTTTTGAGGACAATATCTTGTCCTTACATACCATAATAACTCAAGTAATTTCTTTCCCCCTAGAAATTCTGAGAGTTTTACTCAATTTCGTTCAAACATTTAAACGCAAACAATGAGTATTACAGAATTAAATGCTTCGTAAATGCATGCATTTATTACCCCCATCCGCACAGATGTGTAAAAATTCACGCGCCATTTGGTTTAATCTGTTGTTGGTGTTCTCCAACCACACCAATATTTGGGTCGAACAAAACTTCATGCATGGTTAGTTTATAAATTGCTCTGAGGTGAACTACTGACTAGATTCTTACAATATGTTCCAAGAGAAATTTATCTTTCTTCCAAGATGATCGAGCACAATACTCGCTAGGCGTTCATAAAAACTGCTTCTTGCACGAGGGAAATAACGCCACAGCTTCGCAGAAATACGGCACGGGGTGAAACGTGACGCGTGAGGAATGTTTTCTTTCACGGTGCCGAGCAAAATTTTTCCTCCCGACCTAGGGATGATTAATTACGCGAAGGGTACATTACTCCTGGCATCACGTTTTAAATGGGCGACGAGAGCCCGCAAATAATCATCCGGACCCTGTAACCCGGTGGCTGTGAGAGAGGCCGGGACTTTGTTTGCTCATCTTATCTTCCGCGCGAACCACACAGTTGATCTCGACGAGCAACCGCGTTAGCGGTGGGGTGACGATGGCCACGCCGTGCGCATGCGCAAAAGAACACTGCAGTGCTCAACTTGAAGCAATTATTTCGGAGCGGATCCGCTTCGATATTCGTGGAATAATATATCCTCCCTAGTGCATACTATATTGAGGTAACTTTGTGATTGAGAACAATGCCGAAACGACAGTTTAAGGCTTAAACTTTAGTAAAGGGCTTAAACTTTAAGCCCTTTCCTAGAGCAATTGATTTTGGAATTAATTTGAAAAGGCAATGGAAACATCGCCCGAATAAAACCGTGCACTAAAGGTTAATACATTGTACAACGTCATGGAAATACTTCAAACGGCATTGTGAATCGAGCGAAACGAAATGTTATGGCTGCATTGACTTTTCAAGTGTCAGTTATCCAAAGATTTTGAAAGGAAATCATACCACTGAGTCTAAAATTAAAATGTGATTGAAAGAGGGGCTCTCATGTAAAGTAAATATATTTGTGAATGTTTCCTAAAAGGATAAAGAAAAATTTAGGTTTCGTCATTTTTCCTTGATTTGCAGGGTCCTTCCCGTAGTAAATAACTTTTGAATTGAAGGATGAAAAAATATTACAGTCTTCGAGAAATTGGGAATTATTATTATTGGTTTCCAGTGAAAATGAATTCCTTCAGACCTAATTCAATTTAAAGACGAAATAAAGACTCATCATTCAAGGAATAATTAATAGGTATATCAAATAAGGAGGGAATGGCAGCCATTCCGGTTCGTCACATAAGTCCCTCAAATGACGTGTCGTCTCTACACAATCAGATTCAGTTCATATTTCACTGACGTCAGTCATTCTCTAGGGGTTGGAATCTCAGTTCCAAATGGATACTTTTTTTTGGTTCATTGCTTCAAAATTATCGTTACAACTACCACAAAATACAATAGAATATACTAAATACTATGAGTTAATATTCTCCAACAGCGGCCAAAAAAATGAAAGACCAAAATTAATGCCGTAAGCCAACATACACAACAGAAGGAAACATTACTTCATCTACGTGCATATTATCCCTCCCCCCATTATTGACTCTTAATTAATCGCATTATTAAATTTTGTGGGTGCGTGTAAAATTTTAATGCTCATTGCTACTTTAGCCTTACCTCGGTCGCCAGTTATAATACATCAAATACACCATGGTGAAGCACGGATAGGAAGAAATCACACATAGGGAATGAATTTGATAAAAAAATTTCAGTCATAAATCGAAATTTACTATTCTCCTGACATGAAATTTCAAGTTACCTAATTGCCTGAAATGTTATTAAAATAATGACCAGAATAAGCAGTTATCAATCTGAGACAATTATTCACCCAATCAATTACATTACGGACTGTGATGACAGATTCCAATACTTTCAAATATGTGTATTTTTATAAGAATAAATCAATTATACTGGCAGAAGGACAGAAAAGCATGTGACTTGCCTCTCTCTCTCTTTGTTTTCTTTCTAACTTAACTTTTCCCCGTAGCTTGAACAACTTGGTGTTTCCAACCAAGTCCTTATTTGGATAGCATCCTACTTGGCAAATAGGGAGCAGACAGTTGTGAGTGACGATGGTACGCTCTCTACCTTTGCATCCACCAACTCTGGCGTTCCTCAAGGATCCGTCATGGGCCAATTCTTGTTTTCTCTCTACATTAATGACGTTGCACATGGGTTGAATGATCATATCTACCACATTTTCTTTGCTGATGATTTACAAATTTACATTCAGTGTCCTTATGAGGAATTGAATGATGATTTCATAAAAATGAGTAAAAGCGCTGAGCATATTCAAAGTTGGGCTACCGATAATCAACTTAAGCTTAAAACGTTCCCTGATTTACAACAATCAAGATTCGATTCGATTGCGATTACAAATCAACACCATAGAGTGCGAACCCTAAATTCTGTCTGAAAAAACTGTAAATTGTAAACTGTTATTATCGTATTTTATTTATTTATTTATTAGTTGATATAACTACTCAGAGCTTTATTGCACAGTATAATGTACGAAAATAAAAACTTTCAATAAATCAATTAATATTTGTGAGTAAAACCCTTTTAAAATGCGCTCGCTTGAAAAGGATTTCAAATTTGATTGAATCATAAAAAAATGGGATTGCAGATTGAACAGGCACATTTTTCAGGAATAGCAAAGCAGGCTCTTTTTTATACTTTTGATAAAAAATTTAATCAATTTCCGGCTTCAACTCTCTGACTTGGTGTTTGAATAACGTCCGCGTTGACAATCGAAATGATTTGTGAGGGACATGGCCTCAGGTCTTTTTTTTAGGGCTGACCTTATTTTTGTCACCCCTCCTCGGCCCTTTACCGCTAGAGATGAAATGATAGGTCTCAGAAGAGGGCATTCTAGGATATGTGAAGTCCGTCGATATCCACTCGTATCGTGCCGAGGGAGTAAACATTCCTCGCTAATCCGTCCTTTTCCACTCCAGAAATGTATGTCGAATTCCTCAATAAATTTCCGTCCAGGTGCAACCACGCCGCTTAACACTTGAGTTCATTACGTGCTGCACGAGGTCACGCCGCTCTGATTAAGGTCAATTCATCCTGGAGGCCATTAATGCCATTATTTCTTGACTACAAACATCACCGACCTGCATTCCGTGCGGTTTCTCAAATCGTTATCCACGGCCATAACTTATTGCTCCAGCTTCATTTGTTTCCACCAACGGTCGCGGGACGGAGTTGGAACGCCCTCATCGGAGTTGACTGATGACGAAATATACGCCATCAAGTTCCGCTGAACAAAAAAAAGTCGCTCGGATAGGAGGTGCAGTCACTGTTGTAGTGCAGTGACTGTTGTAGTCACTGTTGCAGTCACTGTTGTAGTGCAGTGACTGCTGTAAATCCCAAGTGCAAGCAAAGTTTAAGGATATTGTCTAGACGATGGGATGGCAGCTACATATGTTAACAACATGAGAACAGCCATAATATTAAGTCATTTTATGATAAATAAAAATTTCGAGCATACTCTTTCATTCGTTAGGATATCAGGGTTCACGGAGGTAGATTGGGAATAGGATACCTCAGCCAAATATAAATATTCCAACAAATATGCATAAGAACATATATATGACAGACCATGAGCTAAAATAATGACCAAAATACTAGGCATTATAGTAATGATCTCCCCGATACTGAAACATTCAGCTACACCTAAACGTATTAAATAAACAATATACAAATGCATATGACATCCGTCATAGTATATTGGATACCTATCTGGGTGGAAAATGACTAATATACAAACTCGGAAGAAACTGAAAATCCAGGAATGAAAGTGCTTAAGATCAATCTTCGACATTACATAGACGGAGACAAAGCTTGAAGATGTACATAAATTGTCAAACTCAAACCAATTATGGAAGTCACGAAGGAAGGATACGCTAGGAATGGTGTGATACATGGCAGTTAGAATTAAACTTTAAGAAATGTCTTGTAATGAATTTTTGGAAAAAGAATAGCTCTCCCCCTAGCACTTACAAAATAAGTAATAATGAATTAACAAACGTGGAATCCATTAAATATCTTGGAATAAGACTGACAAATGATCTTTCCTGGGGTAAACACATTCGTGAAATAATGGGTCAAGCGAATCGCAAACTGGGTTTCATTAAAAGAGTATTGGGTAAATGTGACGATCATGTACGAGAAATCAGCTACTTTTCCCTTGTTAGACCTCATTTGGAATATGCTGCCAGTGTATGGGATCCCTACGAAATCGGTCTAAGTAATGAACTTGAACGTGTTCAGCGAAGATCGGCAAGATTTGTAAAGGGACGATACGATAATTATATTAGCGTAACCAGTCTATTAAATGAATTGAAATGGGAATCATTGTCAGATCGTAGGTTGAAATTTAGACTTAATCTCTTCCACAAATTCCAAGGCAATATTTTCAGTGATGATGTTAAAAATATTTTACGAACCCCAACTTACTATGGCAGACTGGACCATAATCATAAAGTTAGAGAAATTGATTGCCGAACTGACCGATTCAAAATGTCCTTTTTCCCTCGCACAATAAGAGATACGAATAACGGTAATTATGTCCTATCGGAGAGTAGCAATGAATAGCATTGGTAGCTGCATGTTGGTATGAGTACTTAAAGCTAACCCTACTAACAGAATGTTTATGCATGCTTGCTTTGCAATTTCTATCTTTTTTAAATAGTGTAGTTCTGACTACTATATTAATACTATTCCTTTTTTATGCATGATATGTAGTGCATGTTTGGTGAGCAATCACCCCCTGCCACACACCCTTGTGGTGGCTTGCAGGGTATTATGTAGATGTAGATGTAGATGAATGTGGAAACGAATCTACGCCAAATTAAACGACGGCTGGCGGAGTCAAAATGTGTCATGTTGGGCAAGTATAGGGGACTGGAAAGCAATTAAAGAGAATAAAACAAGATATGGTTGGGGAACCATGAAGTGACGTAGGGAAAAAACTTAAGCAATTAAGTAAACAATCAAGTGATGTAAAACTGCCGCTCTTCAGCAGCAGCACTTGGATACTGGCTATAGAATTAGTTTGAATTTTCACACAATTGTTGACGGTCTAAGTGATGAATCATTTGGAGGTCATGGAAAGGAAAATACGAGATGGCAGTACACAAATCGAGTAACCAGCGATGGACGAAGCAAAAGAGGAATTGCCAGTAAAATTGCTCTGGCGAAAATGCCATTTTACCAAAAGAATATTCTACTCACAGCTGAAAATTCAAGCGTGGAAGAGAGGAAACATTTCATTAGAACATATGTCTGGTGCATGATACCATATGGCAGCGAACCATTGACGATAAAAGCAGCAGAGAAGTAAAGGCTGGAAGCGTTTGAAATGTGGTGCTACCGAAGAATGGTGGAGGCGAAATGGATCGATCGAGTGACAAACGAAGAAGTCTTCAGAAGAGTGGGAGAAAAGAGAAGTCTGCTGAAAACTCATAACTTAAGACACGATGGCCTGATGAATACAGTCGTCGAGGGAAAAGTTAATTGGAAGAATGGAAAAGGCAGACCTCTTATGAGGTACACATATGGAACAAGATGTGAAGGATGTGAAAGAGAAGAATTACGCTAATATAAAGAGGTTGGCCGATGATGGCAGTGTCACACCAATCTTAAGATTCTTGATGACGAGTAAACAAATTAATAGGCATCGCGGAATCTTAAATATTATTATTCGATATTCGATAGAACAATTCAACTGGCAATTTCTATTATTCGATAGAGCGATCCTATAAAATTAAAGCACGAAGATCGAGAGCGTTGAAACGGTTGAAACCATAAGGTATTTAGGTGTAACAAAAACTAATGATTTATCGTGGGGTAGAAACATCCGGGAAATATGCGGCCGAGTGAAGAGAAAGCTAGGGTTTATAAAAAGAGTACTTGGGAAATGTGATGAGAAGACAAAACAGCAATGTTACTTTTCGCTAGTTAGGCCCCACCTTGAGTATGCAGCCAGTGTATGGGATCCGAATGAATTAGGTTTGATCAGAGAACTAGACAGTGTGCAGCGTGGAGCAGCTAGGTTCGTTAAAAGGTGTCACGATAGGTTGAGTAGTGTTTCAGAATTAATACAAGAATTACGGTGGGAGTCATTATCAGAGCGTAGGTTAAGGTACACATTAAATCTATTAGAGAAATTTCAATCGGATAGCTTTACTGAAGATGTAAGGCACATATTAAAAACACCAGCGTATTATGCTAGATTCAACCGGATGAATAAGATTAGAGAGATAGATTGTCGTACTGAAAGATTCAAAATGGCATTTTACACCGCACTATAAGAAAACAGAATAGGCAGCATAGCAAAGGGATAGGCAGGGAAAATATTTTAGAGTAGTCTATAGTGCACGATGCTTGTATTAATCCCTCAAATACTGTAGATACTAACAATTTAGTTGCATGAGACCTTATAGTTGCTTGTTCGCATGTCGGTAGTGCATGGTTAGTGATATTCACCCCCTACCACACACCCTTGTGGTGGCTTGCAAGGTATCGTGTAGATGTAGATGTTAAATAGATGATTTAGTCAACTAGGAACAAATTCAGTGCTAGTGTCAAATAAGTAGTGAATCTATGGAAGGTGAGACATTAGTTAATCACCCTACGGTCAAGCGCTGCACCTCGCCCCTTGTCTGGAGGGAGGGACGGGCGAAAGAGGGCCCTCCGCAATTCCGCCCCACTCCTTTGTTCGAGACACGTCTGGGGCGAAACAAATGAACGGGGCCAGGCGCGCCACTTTAATCTCCGTTTCAATGGGCCGCTCCTCCCCGCTTTTTTCTTCATTTCCGACCACGCTCCCTCCCTCTCTGCTTCACACGACACGCATGGTGCGTACGCATTTCTTGCCTCTCATCTTCCCCCCCCCCACCACCCCCCTTGCTTTTTTCCCGAC
Organism: Platycnemis pennipes; assembly: GCA_933228895.1. Classification (NCBI taxonomy): domain Eukaryota; kingdom Metazoa; phylum Arthropoda; class Insecta; order Odonata; family Platycnemididae; genus Platycnemis; species Platycnemis pennipes. The sequence continues at coordinate 19,044,931 of OW121856.1, forward strand.
GGGAAACCCGTGATGGCTATGTGGTGAGGCGGAGATGAAATTCGGGGGAGAAGAGAGAAACCCTTGCAGAACTTTTTCCTCCCCCGCTCCCCCTTAAACACTCCCCGAAACACTTTAGTCTGAAAGTGCGGCCCTCGAAAATGCTGCGGCCTCTGGAGTTTCCCTTCCCCTTTAGCACTCCCATCATCATCCGTCCTCCAAAATGGCCGGGTTGTTTGCTCGCTGCGTCGCCAGGGAGACCGGCGGACCATCGCTTCGTGTCGCATCATCCGCGTCAAATCCCTTTCTGTGAACAAGTTGGCTGTTGCCTTGGAAAATGCACGACAACGTCCACGCTGTAATGAGCGCTCTTGTAGGAATTCATTCCCATTAAAATTTCCTCGTTTGCAAGGGATTTAATTCTTTTCGGATCTCGAACAATGTTGAAACTGTCTCACGGTTTTCATCTACATATACACAATACTCTGCAAGCCACCATATAGGTGTGTGGCAGGGGGTGAATTCTCACCAAACATGCACTACACATCATGCATTTAAAGGATGTGTATTAATATATTAGTCTAAACTTCACTATTTAAAAAGATAAAATAAGCAAGGTAAGCATGCAAAAACATGCTGTTAGTTGGGTTACCTTCAAGTCCTTAAACCAACATGCAACTACCTATGCTATGGATTGATTTACTCGTATTGGATATATTTACTGCTATTCATATTCCTAATTGTACGAGGAAAAAAGGAAATTTTTAATCTTTCAGTTCGGCAATCAATTTCTCTAATTTTGTAATCATGGCTCAGTCTACCATATATGTTGGAGGTCGCAAAATATTCCTAACATCATCACTAAAATTATGGTCTTGGAATTTGTTTAAGAGATTAAGTCTAAAATTCAACCTGCGATCCGACAATGATTCCCATTTTAATTCATTTAATAGACTGGTTACGGTAGTTAAGTTATCGTATCTTCCCTTTACAAATCATGCCGATCTTCACTGCACACGTTCAAGTTCATTATTTAGTCCGATTCCGTAGGGATGCCATATAGGTACTGGAAGCATATCCCAAATGAGTTCTAACAAGTGAAAAGTAGCTGATTTCTCGTACATGATCGTTACATTTACCCAATACTGTTGTGATTAATCCCAGTTTACGATTAGAATGCCCCATTATTTCACGTATGTGTTTACCCCAGGAAATATCATGTGTCAGTCTTATTCCAAGATATTTAATGCATTCCACGTATGTTAGTTCATCATTACTTACTTTGTACGTGCTAGGAGGAGAACAATTATTATTCCAAAAATTCATTACCTCACATTTTTAAAATTTTAATTCTAATTTCCATGTATTACATCATTTTTCAATTGCTTGTAGGTCATCATTCAAATATTCTCAATCATTTGGGCAGAGAATTTCCCTGTACACTACAGCGTCATCGGAAAATACAGGAAGCTTGCTCTTTACTAGTTTTAGGCGCTCTTAAAACGAAAGATATGCAAATAGAATAACATTGTCATTTAGAAGCTCTTCAAGCGATAAATGCTTAAGAATTAGTAAAATTATAGCTTGAAATCATATAATATACATGAGGGCATAAACTATAAAAAGGAGTGAAAAACATTTAGCGGATAAAAGCTTGCTATAAATTAATCTGCTTATATGGATAAAGAGAGTATTTTTCTCAAGTTTTTAGAGTAAATAAGATTTTCCGAGAATGTTCAACACTATATTTCGTAATCATAATACTAAATTTCAAAATATCTTTGAGATTGGTGAACTTGGTTCAGTGAATATTATTAAAATATTTTCATTAACTTTTTCCTTGCACAGATTGACAGCATTATCAACTATCCACCTTAATATTTGCCATTCTGGACCGAGCTCACATTGAAAAAGGAATATATGCAGTATATATCATAGACATTAACAGCTCGTTTAAAGACAATTGCTTCAACTTTCAGCAGTTTGCCCTTTTTCATAATCTCTCATTTTTAAAAGTAATAATGGGCTAAGTTCCTATTTTCTCGTTCTTTTTGTCTCTTTCTGAGATATGCTGCAGTGAGCTCTTTGAGATAACTCTCTTCTTTGGCTCGAGTGTACATTCACAACAGTCTTTGTATGGGTAAAATGGAAACAAAGACCGTCTGGAATTGATTGTTTCTCCCTGAAAAGTTAAGGCGTCAGGACTGAAGTTGACAAAAGACCGTGTTTTCACAGATTGAGCGACAATATGATGAAGGGATCTGAGCGCACACCTGGAGCAACAATTGATCGACTACAGCCGAGAAAATTGAAACTGAAAATTGGAAAGTTGGGGACTATGGAATGGGATAAAATTCACTTCAAAAGTTTGGCACTGAAGCTGTTTGCCATGCTGGAGGCTTTGGGATTACGAGGAAAAAATATTTTTTTGTTGGGATTTGTCGTTCTAAAAACACATTAAAATCAGTGAAACCACGCGTGTCAAAATTATGCGTTGGATTAGGGTTGGACTTAAGCAATTATGGAATTGACGAGTTTGATGCAGTGCTCAGTGAAGCAATTAAGGGTAAAAGTATTAGTGCAGAACAATAAACAAGAGCACTACACACATGCCTTTGCTTACGTCATTGATGCCTCTTATAGACCGAGGAACAGGGAAACTCCGTCTAGAATGGAATCCTTGTTTCTTATTAGGGCTCAGTAGTGAAATTCTATCACATCTCATAGTGTATAATTATAGATTTTAAATGTCTTTTTTTATCTTCTATTTACATAAATCACACATCCAAGTCTACATATACGTAATACCCTGCAGGCCACCGTGAGGGTGTGTGGCAAGGGGTGAAGATCATCAAATATGCAATAAAGACATGAAAACAAGCTGCTATATGGAAACATGCTAGATAATAAGGTCTCATATAGGTAGATTGTTAGTATCTACATAGTAATAAAGGGATTGTTTGCATGAAGTAAAAAAGTATTGCATAGTGATAAAGGGAAGGGATTATAGAAGAATCTCACACTAAATAACAGGAATAATGGGTATTTTCTCTTTCTTTGAGGTGACCTTTAGAGAAAGATGAAGTTCATGATATCCTTATTTATTAATATATCAAATCTGGGAATAGTAATAGTAGTAGTATCAAATTAAAAAAAGTACTGGACTAATGTGACGATTATGTAAAAAATATAAAATACTTTCCCTTGGCTAGAACTCATGTGAATTATGCTGCCAGCATATGGGATTCTTACGAAATAGACTAAAATAACCAATTGGAACGTGTGCAGCAAAGATTGGCAACATTTGTAATGGAACGGTATGACAATTGTAATTGCGTATTTAGTCTATTATAAGACCCTAAATTGGAATCCTCGCGGCTGAGCTTAAAGCCACCGAGTGCGTCCACCGGGTTGCGGATGGTGGGTCAACCTCTAGATATAGAGGTTAGCTGCGAGATAAGCGAGTTTACTCGTCGAATAAGCAGTCGTGGACAAAAAGCGACGGCATTCCGAGGGGGTATTGGTCTATCCCTGGGTAAGATAGGCCTCTAAATAATACAGAACCTGTGAAGATGCCGTGACTTGGCGACGGGAGGACGCCAATAATTACGCTTCTCATCACCCGGAGGAGAGGGCAGCAGCTCTTCTTCACATGAGTGAAGGTGGAGACCACAGTGGTCGGTACAGCGACACTCATTTTACTACAGGCGTGGTAACATTTACTTTAACGGCTGTAACCTAAGACGGAGTTCATATGGACACGGACCTATTTATACAATCAAGTATGCAACACGATTTAAAAGGACAGATATTCAACACACAAATTCAAATCATAGAATATACTCTCCCATCCATGTAACAACATATAGCTACAAATCAATACATGTTCCGATGGCGGAAACCAAGCAAAATATCTTCAATACCTCCAAAACTATCCACGTCACTTTATCAACCCAAATACCATATGCTCCGCCACAGCACCGATCGGTCCATACAGTTCCACACTTCGCCTTCCCACTCCTGCCAGTCAATGCACTTCTCACTTGGTACTCCCACCTCCAAAACTTCCTCCTTCCCCCAATAAAACAGCCAAAATTCAAACACCAATCTCCGCCTCACTCGTGCGACGTGCCGCTCTCGCTCCTCTTCCTCGACTCCCCGTTGTTGATTCTCCTCTAGCGACCGCGAACTACTATGGCGGCCTTGCGTTATGTTACATTTGCCCCGTCGAAAGAAATTTAGAAAACATTGAGAAATTCTCTTTCGAAACCTCTAAAATGATCTATGAAAGGTGGCCCCGACACCTCTAATTTTGACTTAGGCTAAATTTCATAGATAAATTAAACCTCCTTATGGTCCGTGACTGTGCATCTTACAAACATGTATACACTAATAACATCAAATAAATAGGCAACGTAAATCCTTAATTTCTAATTTTTTATAAACACCAAATAACACTTCCATTTTATCATCATCATCATCACATATCATTACTTTCACAAATTTCAGTGGTCACCAAGGTAACCTTTTGTCCTGCTCTATTCATTCATGTCCACTGTACAGCTGATCATTTGACATACCTCACTTTTATCACCACAGTTCACCAATCTCCTTCATTTCACCTCAACCTCAGTTACATGTTCATACACCCATACAAGCCTCAGAGGTAAGCCAGGACAATGTATACATTTGAAGACATGTCTCAACCCTTACAACATCAACTCCTATCCGTGCCAAAATGAACTCATCTTAAAACATATCTCGAAAGGCATTTCTAATTACCTTGTAACTATTTCTTCCGCTACATATTCGCTGCCTAAGTCCTGCCCCTCTTACTATTCGTACTGTCTTTCCCCTTCCTATATCGTGACGTATTCACGCGAATAGCTAGTATTCAAAATGCATTGGGTGTTGTGTGGTGTGTGCGATTGAACTCCCCGCGATACGGCTTTAGATTAGATACATGGAAAACACCTCGGTCTGCTCCAGTCTCCGGATGTCGCAACATAAATGAAAATTTTCCCCGTGTGTCTTTTATCTCATATGGTCCTTCATACAATGGTAAGAAACCGTGGTAGATTTTATTTTCTTTGTGTGATACTGGGCAAGTACGGACCAACACTCTGTCCCCTACTTTTAAGTTTATTATCCCTCTTCGTTGTTTTCTTTCATTCCTCATTCTTCTTTTTTCTCCTTTTGCTGTGATACGGTCTATGCGGGTCAGGGTGATGCAATATCACTGATCTGCAGAATTCCCTTTTTAGTTCATCGAATATTCGTTGGTGGTCCCCATTCCATTCCCACTTTCGGTCCTTCTTGGTGAGATCATTCAGCATCGCAGTCATCTGTGCATGATCCATGTGGAATTTTGCGTAGTAGTTTATTAGTCCTAGAAATGACTTAACTTGTTTCCTGCTCCTAGGGCGTGGGAAATTTCGGATCGGCGCAAACTTCTCCTCCGCAATCGTTATTCCTTCTGTAGTAATCTCATGCCCAAGAAATTCTATCTTCTGTCTACAGAACTTTACTTTGTTAAAATTCATTGTAATTCCCGAAGCTTTAAGCTTATCCAAGACAATCTCCAAATGCCTTAAATGTTCTGTAAACTTCCGGGAAATTATTAATAAATCATCAACGAAGTTTAAACAGAAATTGTTGACTTCATCCCCGAAAATATGATCAACAGCTCTCACCAATGCACTGCTACTAATGGCACATCCAAAAGGTACTCTGGTGAATTGATAGATTTTTCCCTCAAATGAAAAAGCACAGTATTTGCGTGAATTTTGATCCAATGGGATTTGATAAAAACTTTGCGTGAGGTCCAATGAGGTCATGACTTTAGCATTCGCACATTCTTGAAATAATTCTTTCGGTGTCCTGGGGGTAGCATAGTCTGGCCTGATTATCTTATTAACAGCTCTGGCATCCATACACAATCTTATTGAATTATCCTTCTTAATAATGCAAACTAATGGCGAGATATAACACGATGTGCTCCTTTCAATTATTTCTTGGACTAGCAGCTCCTTAATGGCTTCCCTTGCCTTCGTACGTAGATTTAGCGGTATGTTATAATATTTATTATTAAATTCTCGTTTCTCCCTTATCTCTAACTTGTACGAATACCCTCTTATTTTCCCAGGCGTACTCGAAAATATTTCCTTCCTCTCCTTTACTATTTCCGCTAATAATCTTCTTTCTTCCCCGGACAATTCCGGTATTTGTTCAATGCTGCTCTCTATTTCCTCCTTCGAAATGCTCGCTTTCTCTCGCTTCGTATGGTTCTCCTTCATCCTTATTTCTTCAATGTGCATCACCAGCTGTTGTGAATATATTTTTGGATCTTTGAATGGACATACTACCTTCTCCTTCCCGTTCCGTTCGGCTTTCGCTTCCTTTATTCTCTCCTCAAAATGAGCTGCTAGCCTTTTTTCTATTCTCTCTCCCAATTGTTCGGATTGTTCGACGAACATGGCTCTTAGCTCCTCTCTTCTTTTCTCTTCTCGCTCCATCCTTTCCTTCTTTCTCTCCTCTTCCCTCACTCTTTCTTTTTCTTCTAACCATGCAATAATGTTAGATCCGACTGCGGGAAACTCCATTATTTTAAATTGATGAGTATCGATATTTATTCCCTTCTCCTCAAATGCCGATCGTAATCTGTTAATTAATTCTTTCTTAATCCCCACGGTATCTAAACCCAGTTGTTTTAATTCCTCGACAATTTCTGTCTTCTTTAATTCACCCAAATATTTAACAACCGTGGCCATTTTGCCCAAAACGAACGCCTCGACGAGAGAATTTACTTTAATTGTTGTGAATGCAATTTTTTGTTGACTAGACGCGCACGAACCTAAGCGTCCTTATTGACAAATTGTCCCGATATTGTTGACTCGCCTAATGGTTGCTAAATTCCCGTATTAAAACGCTTCCATAAATTCCGCTTTCTCAGGTCTTCCGCGTGGTATATACTACTAACGTTTCCCTTATTAATTTTCCTCGCAAACGTTAATTTAATAAATCGTGCCCCCGTTGAGCGCCAAAATGTAACCTAAGACGGAGTTCATATGGACACGGACCTATTTATACAATCAAGTATGCAACACGATTTAAAAGGACAGATATTCAACACACAAATTCAAATCATAGAATATACTCTCCCATCCATGTAACAACATATAGCTACAAATCAATACATGTTCCGATGGCGGAAACCAAGCAAAATATCTTCAATACCTCCAAAACTATCCACGTCACTTTATCAACCCAAATACCATATGCTCCGCCACAGCACCGATCGGTCCATACAGTTCCACACTTCGCCTTCCCACTCCTGCCAGTCAATGCACTTCTCACTTGGTACTCCCACCTCCAAAACTTCCTCCTTCCCCCAATAAAACAGCCAAAATTCAAACACCAATCTCCGCCTCACTCGTGCGACGTGCCGCTCTCGCTCCTCTTCCTCGACTCCCCGTTGTTGATTCTCCTCTAGCGACCGCGAACTACTATGGCGGCCTTGCGTTATGTTACACGGCTGTAGAACTGCGATGTGGAAGGCAAGGGGAAACCACCACATTAATATCCCGAGGAGTCGCAGCTACTCCACTCTTTCCTTTATTATCAAGACGTGATGGAACCCTCTCGAGTAAAATATTCCGGAGGAAAAATAGTCCCCCATTCGGATCTCCGGGCGGGGACTACCCGAGAGAGTACATCAGTCAAATGTGATACACTTTTTAGGGTAGGAACATGGAACGTGAGATCGCTTCGGACCTGTGGAAGACTGGAGAACCTGAAGGTAGAAATGCGAAGAATGGACCTCGACGTATTAGGAATCAGCGAAATGAAGTGGCCCGAAGAAGGAGACTTTTGGAGTGGAAGCTACAGGATTATACATACAGGATCGTTAAATGGTAATGCTGGAGTAGGGATCATACTCAGAAAGAGCGCCGGAATGCGTGTGAAGAGCTTCCTGCAGTACAATGAAAGGATAATAATGGTGAAGATCGAGACCAAACCTGTAGATACCGTGGTGGTGCAGGTTTACATGCCTACGACGGACTATGAAGATGAAGAAGTGGAAGGCGTCTACGAAGATATCACGGAAGTTATAAAACAGGTAAGAGGAGAAGAAAACCTAATTATTTTAGGAGACTGGAACGCTATCGTCGGCGAAGGTCAAGATGGAAGAATAACTGGAAAATACGGATTGGGAAACCGAAACTAAAGAGGAGAAAGACTGCTGGAGTTCTGCACTCAGCATAAGTTAGTGGTTGCCAACACATTGTTTAAAAATCACAACCGAAGAAGATACACATGGAAAATGCCAGGAGACAGAATAAGATGCCAAATAGACTACATTTTAGTGAAGCAGAGATTTAGAAACCAAGTGAAGGACTGCAAAAGCTAGCCTGGGGCAGATATCGACAGTGACCATAATTTAGTGATGATGAAATGCCATCTAAAATTCAAGAAATTGAGGAAAACAAAGAAAAATATATGGCAAGTAGAAAAACTAAAGGAGGCTCAACATCAGCTGGCATTTCAAAAAGCAGTGGGAAACAACATAGGAGAGAACCTGAATGAGAAATCAGTGGAAGAGCGTTGGGAAAACATTAAATGTGGACTACAGGAAGCCGCAAAAGAAGTTCTTGGAAGAAGAAAAGTTGCCAAGAAGAAGCCATGGATCACGGAGGAAGTCTTAGAATTGATTGAAGAAAGAAGAAAGTACAAGAATGCGAAAACTGAAGAAGGGCAGCTTTGCTACAAAAGAATAAGGAACGAAATAAGTCGCAAAGCAAGGAAAGCTAGAGAGATGTGGTTGAAAAATCTATGCGATGTACAAAGCAACCTTGCTCTTGGAAAGGTGGAAGCGGCCTACAGGATAGTGAGGAACCACTTCAAGGAACGGAGCGCAAGATGCAATGCCATAAGGGACAAGAATGGAGAACTTTTGATTGAAAATGAAGACAAAATGAAGAGATGGAAAGAATATCTGGAAGAGCTATACAATGGAAAAAATTTCAGCACAAAAGCTATTTAAGAGGAAAGCGAAGTGGAAAAAGATGATATGGGGGCATCAATATTGAGATCGGAATTCGACGCTGCAGTAAGGGACCTTCGGATGAATAAGGCCTCAGGTATTGATGATATCCCTGCAGAACTAATTAAAAATGCAGGAGAGAAGACATTAACTCATCTCTACAAAACCATCTGCGATATGTATTGTACAGGAGAAATTCCAAGGGACTTCGAGAAAAACATCATCATTCCTATTCCCAAGAAGAAGAGAGAGGAGAAATGCGAAAATTTTAGGACTGTAAGCCTGACGACACATGCATTGAAGATACTGACCAGGATCATCTACAGAAGAATAGAACGAAAAGCAGAGGAGTTCCTGGATGAAGATCAATTTGGATTCAGGAAAAGTAAGGGTACAAGGAAAGCAATATTGGCCCTTAGGCTGCTCATAGAGAAGATAATGGAGAAGAAAAAGTCGACGTTCATTGCATTTGTGGATTTAGAGAAGGCTTTTGACAACATGGATTGGGATTCAATGCTTGGAATTGTGAAGGAAATTGGAGTGTCCTACAATGACCGAAGAATTATACACAGTCTGTACAAAAACCAAGTAGTGGTATTAAATTTGGACCCAGCTGTGAAGAGGCAAGAATAAGGAAAGGAGTGAGACAAGGCTGCGCACTGTCTCCCGTAATTTTCAATGTTTACATCGAGAGAGCCATCAATGAAGTCAAGGAGAAGTGTTCTGGAGTTAACATCCACGGAGAAACAATCAGTATGCTACGATTCGCTGATGACATAGCTCTCATAGCAGAGACAGAGAAGGAGCTAAATAAGATGCTAACAACCATGGAAAGGACAATGACCAGACATCAGCTGAAGATCAATAAGAAGAAAACTAAGATATTGGTGTGCAGCAAAAGAGAAGAGGCCAAAACCAACGTTAAACTAGGAAAACAGAAACTGGAAGAGGCGAAAGAGTTCTGTTACCTGGGAAGCAGAGTAACCAACGATGGACGAAGCAAGAAAGAAATAGTGAGTAGAATAGCCCAGGCAAAGAGGGCATTCTTTCAAAAGAAGAATCTACTTACAGCAGGAAATACAAGCATAGAAGTAAGGAAACAGTTCATCAGAACATACATCTGGAGCATTTTTCTTTACGGCAGTGAATCATGGACGATGACAGCAGCGGAGAAGAAAAGGGTATATGCATTTGAAATGTGGTGCTACAGAAGAATGCTGAAGATTAAATGGATCGACCGAGTAAGTAACGAGGAAGTGCTAAGAAGAGTAGGAGAAAAGAGAAGTCTGCTGACAACTCTAAAAAGAAGAAGGGAAAACTTAATCGGCCATATCTTGAGACACGATGGCCTGATGAAGACTATCGTCGAGGAAAAAGTGAACGGGAAGATTGGAAAAGGCAGGCCTCGTATGAGATATATGGAACAGGTTGTGAAGAGTGTAAAAGAGAAGAATTACGTCAATATGAAGAGGTTGGCCGATAGAAGAATCGAGTGGAAAGCTGCGTCAAACCAATCCTAGGATTGTTGACCAATGATGATGATGATGATGATGAAATTGGAATCATTATCAGACCATAAGTTAAAATTTAGGCTTATTCTCTAAACTAAATTCCAAGACAATATTTTCACCGATGACGTAAAAAATCATTTTCAACTTAGTTGGGTTAGCTTAAAGCCCTTATACCAAGATGCAACTACCTATGCTATCTATTCATACACTTGTATTTATACTATTGGTTATATTGACAGCTATTCATATCCCTATTTGTACGATGAAAGAAGAAATTTTAGAATCTGTTGGTTCGGCAATCAATTTCCCTAATTTTTTGATTATGGTCCAGTCTATCATAGTAAGTTTCGGTTATTTTTAACGTCATCAGTGAAAATATTGTCTTGGAATTTATTGAAGAGATTAAGTCTAAATTTCCTCCTACGGTCTGACAATGATTCTCATTTTATTCCATCTAACGCATTGGTTACGCTAATAAATTATGAGCACAACCGCAGAGCACACTTCAATAAATAAAGCCCGTTTCACACGATACTTGATCCAGCATAAGACCTAGTGTGCCAGCCGCTACTTGATACTGAGGACTGAATCTAGCATGATTGGAACCGTCCTGGGAGGTTTCACACGATCATTGACCTTGTGCTTGCTATGTAGCGGTTATTACATATGAGTCCATACTAATTACAAAAAAAGAGAAGTTCGCAGAGCGTCTGTAACGTGACTTGATTGGTCGATGGCTACTGGGTCCTACTGGGAGCTACTAGAAATCTAGTACCGCATCTAGTATGAAATCCAGTAGCTCAGCGAGAATGCTAGCTTGCTAGCCAGCATACTGGTTCTATTCACGTGATACAAATGATCTTTCCTGGGGTAAACACATTCGTGAAATAATGGGTCAAGCGAATCGTAAACTGGGATTCGTCAAAAGAGTAATGGGTAAATGTGACGGTCATGTACGAGAAATCAGCTACTTTTCCCTTGTAAGACCTAATTTGGAATATGCTGCCAGTGTATGGGATCCATACGAAATCGGTCTAAATAACGAACTTGAACGTGTGCAGCGAAGATCGGCAAGATTTGTAAAGGGACGGTATGATAACCTTACTAGCGTAACCAGTCTATTAAATGAATTAAGTTGGGAATCTTTGTCAGATCGCAGGTTGAAATTTAGACTTAATCTCTTAAACAAATTCCAAGGCAATATTTTCAGTGATGATGTTAAAAATATTTTACGAACCCCAACTTACTATGGCAGACTGGACCATAATCATATAATTAGAGAAATAGATTGCCGAACTGACAGATTCAAAATGTCCTTTTTTCCTCGTACTATTAGGGATAGGAATAACGGTAAATATATCCAGTACGAGTGTAGCAATGGATAACATTGGTAGCTGCATGTTCGTATAAGGACTTATAGCTAACCCATTTAACGGCATGTTTTCGCATGTATGTTTTGCTATTTTTATCTTTTTTTATATAGCGTAGTTTTGAACAGTACCTATAAAAGTACTGATCCTTTTTTTATGCATGATATGTAGTGCATGTTTGGTGAGAGTTCACCCCCTTCCACACACCTTTATGATGGCTTGCAGAGTATTATGTAGATATAGATGCTACTGGAAAGCTAGTAGATATACTGGACCTTGTGCTTGATCAAGTACCGTGTGAAACGGGCTTAAAGCTCGCTTCGGAGAAACACGCCCGATGCGATCGCCAATTGTCGCCGAGGCGTGCCTCGACCCTCGAACGAAAAGAACTTGAACGAGTTGAGCCTGGCCTCCCATCCAGAGGGCCCGGTTCGATTCCCGGCAGTGGCGGATTTTTCAGTGGAAAACCGGTCCCTACTTGAGTGCCTAGTGGAGGGCATTTCAAGTTCAGTACTCCGTCCGTCGGATGGGATGTTAAGCCGTGGTCCCCTTGGCGCCTCTCGTTAAGAGTAGGCTAATGTTGCATGTTAGTAGTGCATGCTTGGTGATCTTCACCCCCTGCCACACACCCTCGCGGTGGCTTGCAGGGTATCGTGTAGATGTAGATGTAATGCCGACGCCAGATTTCTCTCCACCCTTCCTCCGTTTCCTGAAAACTCCTACCATTACCCAATTTCCCACCTATCCTAAATGGCGCAAATGACCTCAGCTGTCGGTCGCCTCCCCTGAATAACGAACCAAAGAATTGAGCATCTGTCGATTTCCTACTTGTCAATCCGACGACTTATAATCATTCCGAACTCGTGGCCGCTTAAGAAAGTTCCACGATCCCGGCAAAAGTTCCGTTCTGCGGGAAAATCGAGGTGGCAGGTTAGAGGCGAGAGCGTTCTCTGTCTTCGCGGAGATGAGATAAATGGACCTGATCCACTTCTCTCGCTCGCAAGAGCCCTTGCGGTGTCTGGAGAGAGAGGTGTATGAGGGGGTGTAAGAAGGGGAGGGAAGATGGGGGCGAAAACCTCATTAATTCGCGCTCCGAACGCAACCAAGTCGCTCCATTAACGACGTGCTCGACGACAGACGCGCCACCTCGAGACTGACAGATGAACACTCTGGGGCAAGAAAATTAGCGCGCGTTATGACTAATATACCCAAGGGAAGCCAGACGCGTGGCTCGAAAACTTTCAGCCCAATGCAGTTACTCGTTTTAGATGTGATGCGAGCCGTGAAATATCCCGTTTGGATCTCGTTCACGCAATTTAGCGAACTTCATGTCCTCAATATCAGTGGGTGAGCTGTTTAGGTGAAGCTCATTTCTCACCAGTCATGATAGTTAATGGCTTACAGAATGACGGAAGCATTTGGTGAGAAGCAAATCACTCCATCAAAGTTCCTACGCATCGGTGCCGAGGAAATAAGGAACTTAATTAACTCATGATATTCTGCAATTTTGCTTACTTTCGTAATTCAAATGCGACAGGCTTTTCCTAAAGTATAACATTCTCTGCGACAAGGAAGAGATGATCTCTCTCAGTTTTAGTCCAGGAAATAGTTCATTTACAAATTATTTTATGCACATTTTAAAACTGCAAAGTTTATTCAGGTATTACATTCGCAAACTGAACTAAGGTGCCTCCTGCAGAAAAATTCCTTGCGACCGTACGTCTTTTAGTCAGCGGATATAAGCTTCCCTAGAAGTAGTAGGGTGAGGTAGTGGCTAGAGCATTTGCTTTCATCTCTGGGGCTTGGGTTTGATACCCGGCAGTTGCGGAGATTTTTCAGAGGCAGAGCAGTTGGGGCACACCAGTACCTGTGCCTGTTATTTGTAAAAAAAGTGAGTTTGAGGAGCTATATCCTCAGAAAAAGAGAACCAGTTTTAATGAAGTGAACAGGATGGACTCATGCGTGACTTCGTGGAAGGACAGCATCGTCAGTATCAAGAAAAACTTCGTAACTTCCTCAACCTTTATACCTCAACTACAGAGGTACAACTATAAGTATATATATAAGTTTATAGTTTCGCCTAAGTGGCATCATCAGATACACGTCAAATGATAGGAAGAATTGAGCTCTTACGGCTTCCATATTAAATAAGTAGATTTCTCTCACAGCCGTAAACAATAAAACCTTTCGTCCTGAGTGGAAGTGGACCAATATCTCTAAAAACACTCTCTCTTAAATAACGAGAAGAAGCACTCACTCACTCTTTCAATTAAAGTACACATAACAGGTTGGGGGGTAATATATCCGGGAGTTGTTGCCTCCCAGTAAGACAACAACAACCGTTGTTGTAACCGTTCTCAAACACGTGATCCAATCAGAATTCAGAAAATTACACTAGAAACTAGCTCACGCAATCACAAACTCAAGGATACAATCCTTCTAGCAACTATCTTCATAATAGTTTTTACCTCATATTAAGACTATCAGACTCAATCATTCTACCTCCTGGTGGGCATCTTTCTGAGCAGCACTATCTAGTCTCTTTCACACAGCCTCCTAGCGGCTTCTATCTGGGAGTTTCGCCACTCAGTTAGTGAGTAACACCATTCGGCCTCGTGATCAGTTTAGGAGGTATTTAATCCTGCACCAGGGATTTACTTACGGCATTCAAACAAGGTGCTAGTTTTCATTCACACACTGCCTTCCAGGGTTTCTCATCTTAAGAGTTTCCTCTTCCTAGTAGGAAAAAAATTACTGTCAGGTCTAATCACCAGGAGTGTGTTTGTCTCTCCTTTCGTTATTTAAGTGAGAGGGTTTTTTGAGACGTTGGTCCTCATCCACCTAGGACGAAAGGTTTTACTGTTTACGGCTGTGGGAGAAATCTACTTTTTTACTTGTCATATATTATAAAATCTGGTGGTAAACATTCACCTGTCTTAAAGGTTACGTTTGGGAAAGGAGGGGGGTGGGGGAGAGGTGGTCGTCAATGAGCTGGCGAAGTGAAGGGTAGGTAGGTTTTGAGGAGGTGAAAGTGGTGTTGGCCTCAGGTGGTTGGATAGGGGTTAGAATTGTGGAAGTTGTAAGGTTTATTCTGGATAGTGATTATTCTTCTGGCTTTCCAGGTTTAGGCAGTTTGCCTGGCTTCACCACCGTAATTTTGGTCTCCCAATACTTCTTCTCCCTAAAGCCCTACACTCTAAGACCTTTCTGGGAATCCTTTCTACTCAATGCGCTCAACATGTTCTTTCCGTCTTTCTTTGTAATTTATTGCTACTTCTGTCACTGGTTGTACTTCTAATGCTTGCATTATGCCTTCGTTTTTTATGTGGTTTAGACGTGTACAGCCTTTCACAGAGCTAAGGAATTTCATTTCTGACGTTCCAATCTGTTTGAAGTCTCTTATTCTAGGTGTCCAGGCTTCTGATCCGCATAGTAATGTGACGAAAGCCATTATTTTGCAAACTTTTATTTCAGTTTCTTTTGAATTTTTTCCTTTCAGTACTCTTCTTATTGTCCCACATACTTATTCTTTGGTAATCGGTTGTTTTATTTCAATGTATTTGTCCTCTTCATAGGTGATGTCTCATCCTAAATATTTAAAGTGTGATATATGGTGTAAGATATTATTTTCAATTATTATTTTAGTTCAGATTGGGTACTTAGGAGTGCCATTGGATGGTGCCAAAGTCTTGGTTTTTTGTACGGATGTCTTCAAGTTAGTTTTGATGATGATTTATGAAGCAAAATTTAAATTATTTGATCGTTATTTCTTCGTTGATGTTTGTGGATCAAAATTTTTTGCGGACGAAGATTTGAACTTCGATTGAATTTTTATTTGAAAAGAAAAAAAGAGTCTGTTTTCGGAGATGCAAATCCGACGATCCAACTTTGTTGTTCTGCGGAGAGTGGATGAGAGTGTGTTGTCTTTTCTTCTCGTAGGCTCCTTCTCGTACGTGGACCCGAGGAACCAGGTGCGCACCGTTGACTACGTGGCGGACAAGCATGGCTTCCACCCGGTGCTGTCCAAGGCGGTGCCCTCGGTGACGGACACGCCTGCCGTGGCTGCCGCTAAAGCGCTGCACCACGCCCGTTGGGAGAAGATCGCCGCGGAGCACGCCCGGATCGCCGCTGAGAGGGCGCTACTCCACAAGAACAGCGTGCAGGAAGATGACTACCAATGAGCGCACTCAGTACAAGGGGTCAGGGGCTGAGGGTGGGCAGGGTGCCCTTCAGGCAAACGCACGGTTGAACATTCCCCGTGCTTGAATCTCTAATGCCCCGTTTCAACTACCATTGTACCTATCAGCATAGATACGCGCGTAACCGGGGTGTACGTCCCTCTACCATCGTAACTCAGTTTTTTCTCCCTCGTCAGTTTAACTGAGCAATTTGAAAGTTCGAAGTTAAGCTATCAAATACACGGAGTACCTACTCCAGCATATTCATTATGTTTTCCTTTATAAAAATCAGCAGACTCCCATTCTCACTTTTCATCAATATACAGCTGACATATCCATTTTGTTCAACCCTCTATAATATCGTGATTCTTCTTTCCCAGTTTCCACCTCTAGCCCCTACCAGAGAACATTAGGAACCACGAGTTACAATGGTACTTACGTACGTTCCACGGGGTTTTCCGGTTACGCGTGTAGCTACGCTAGTAGTAGTGGAAACGGGGCATAATGCGTTTAAAAGTGGTTTTGGAAGCGATCCCCAGATGTCTCTACGGTCTCCACCTCCAAAAGTCAAGCGGTCGATTCGAATTCAATGCGAGCCGTGACGCCCAAATCCCACATTCCTCCGATATTTAACGCTGAAAGAAATGGGATTTGGCTCAAAAGGTTGTCTGGGAGGGGAAGGAACTAATTGCTGCAAGCAAGTACTTCAGGCTCAGCCAGCAAAGATCATACGAAAAATCTATGTCACCTTAGCGTCTAGCGAAGCATCCCACAGACCTGTTAAACTTTATCAACGGTTTCAAATTGATAGGTTCCCTCCCGGCATTTTGATCTACGCTTGTTTTCATTGATTTAGCGGAGGAACCACACCAGAGACACCTGGGCATCGCTTTCCAACCACTATAAAACGCATTCAACTTACCACATACCTATTCTCCAATAGGTTTGTGGCAAATGTAGGCAAATGGGTATACAGGGTACTCTGCCTCAGCCTACTAGACACCAACGAAGGAAGCATCAATGGAGAGCATCAAAGAATTCGCTCCAACTCAAGGCACGCTGCAAAGATTCGTGTGCAATTTTTTTCGTCCATTTAAATTCCTCTCATTTGAATTATAATTACGTGCAGTGACGAACAAAACTTTTTCAACGTAAATTTATCATCACCGAGCCCAAAATCTAAGTATTTCTGGCCTTCCTGGAAACGGTGGTGTCGAGTAGTAATATCACAATATATTAGTTTCCCATATATATGTTTGCATGAGAGCACTCAGGTTTTCAAGAATTGGAGAGAATAATGCGGTTAAAGCCAGATCTGTCACTTCTACTCGGAAAAGTGAGGGTGAGGCATTAATCAGCTTGCATCCATTATTTAATTCATAAGTGAAATATTGTATTTTAATATTTTATACCATACTCACGTATAAATAATATGTTATCAATGCTATATCATTTGTATTGTCTATATTTCCAATAGTGAATAAAATGAATTTAAGAGTTACATGTGAATAATGTCAGTATCTGTATAACTTTCCAAATGTTACATTCAACACCAAAATGTGATTTTGTTATGCAACTTATTCCCAGACGCAAGGGAATTTGAAGAGCTAGCTAGCAATGGTGATAGCTTAATCCTTTCTTCATTCCTCAGAACAACGTTTTTTCGCCCAAGCTTGAATGAATGTCATCTTTCCTAAGTGGGAAGTAGACTACTATTTACCAAAAAAGGAGAAATGTTCACATGCGGAGAGTGGCCATTAATACGACCCTCACGGTGCCTCGATAATAAAAAACTACCTCCCGATAAAACATTTACCTGCTGTAGCTTGAGAGATATCCAGTGCAGTAGTGAGGGATGCAGGCTATGAAGTAAGTAAGCTGTCGCAGAAGGCCACCGTCCACGACAATAAAGTCACCATTGTGTATTAGGTTTTATTTTATTTAGATCGAATTTTAAGCCCAACCACCGTAAGCAACCGGCACCATGCTGAGGGATCTGGGTTTGGCTCCCGGTCAAGTAAAATGAATTTTCTCTGAAGTGAATTTATTGCACTTTAGAGCGTATTAGCGGGTAACTACACAAAGGTAAACACAAACATTTCATGGTTACTTCCATTTCTTAAAACTAGAACGTTGATAATGGAGCTATCGAGTGCATGACTCCTTGAGCTCGGCTCAAAAGAGTGGGCCGCAGAGCCGTTCCTCACCCGTGAACCGACTCAGCCGCTCCTCAGCTTCCAACTCGGACCGCGCGGGTCGCTATTAATTGGTAATGGGCTCTCTGGGTGCAAGCGCGCCCCCAGAATGACAAACTCCACCCCAACCCCCATTTCCCTCCCCCCAGCCTCCATCCCCACCCCCATCGATCGGGACGGCAATTCGGCAACGCCGCCGCCAACCACGGCAGAGGGCCCTATTCAAACAAATCCCCCTCATGCACCCCCCCTCCCTTCGAGAAGAACGCAGGGCACAGCCCCAACCCCCTCCTTGTAGTCGTCGCCTGAGCCAAGCCGACCCCCCGCGTACAGCCCAGACACCCACCCCCATCAGATCCACCCCTCATCTCCCCAAACACACACCCCTCAACAATCCACCCTCCATTTGATGTGATTTCACAGCGTGGCTCTTGAGCACGAAAGATACGGAACACTCGCATGCGTTCGCGAGCTCTCCAAATCGCATTCAAACACGAAATACATTTTTTGACGGTGGGCATCCTTCGTCCATTCCCCATCCTTGCTTTTTCCCTGTGTGCGTGACGGATCACTGGCGAAGGAGATTCCTCGTAAACCATGATTGTGTGTGAATGTGAAACACGAGGGTGACTGTGCTTTTGAATGTACAAACCCGAGTGCGTGACTGTGTACAAAGTCCCTGAACCCAGCTTGAATGTATTTGTGTGAATGAGAATCAAGAGAATGACAGTACATCGCATGCAAACCCAAGTGAATGAGTGGTTGAAGGTGATTATAATTTTTTTATTTTTTAATTTCATTTACTATTGTTATACTTTTCATTGCTATCATCATACTATCCCCACTTTTATTTTTATCTTTTGTGTATGACGGGTCACTGGCGTTGGAGAAATCCTCGTAAACCATGCTTGTGTGTGTGATTGAACTCACAAAGCTGACTGTACTTAGTATACAAACATGAGTGAGTGAGCGATGGTGTGAGTCGCTGTTTGTTTCTATTTTTACCTTGTTTCCCTTAATTTTGCGAGTGACGATTGTTTTTCAGTTGCTTTCGTAACATTACTGAGCGAGTGTGTCATTTGTTTTTATTTATTTTTCTTTGTATGCTTGATTTTGTACGAGTGATTGAGAGCTACCTTATTTTGTATATAATCCTTCTATCTCCCTCGCCCCTTTTTTTCCTCCGCTCCTTAAGATTACGGCTTTGGTTAAATTTCCTTTCTCAATTTTTCACTAAATACATATCTTATTTCGACGTTCAACATGGCAAATGCAGAATGATAGAGCCCATTTCCTTAGTCCTGTGTAGAACTTACTTCCCCAAGAAGACGATCATCACAGCATCACATTCCTTTGCCCACACTTTGATTGCCATGTCGAGAAGAGAATAGTCGCCAAGCTCACTATTTCAATATCAGAAAGGGAGGTATCTGTCAATGGCGATTGCCAAACGTTACCATATACGTTGAACAAAACCACTTTAATAACGAAACTGATGGAACAGAAATTGTCAATGAACATTTGAGGATGGTGAAAAGCACTTTTTTCCTCGAATTTCTGACGGGGGTGGTGGAAAATATGAGGGTCCAGTTTATAAACATGAGTCAGAAAGAATTTTTTCGACATCTCAAATTTTCACCGCTCTGGCTTCAGTTTGAACATTTAGTCGGTTTCAGTCGGTTTTCTGCCTGTAAACATCCAGATCCTGTGGTTTAAATATGTAAATAAATATGATAATTAATTTGTTATCTCAAAGATAAAATGGTTCAATACTGAATTTAACACGCGCGTATCCATGAAGCATGTGTGTACAGCTCTTCGTCCACCCACTTGATAATAGTAGTGCTATGGGTGGATGTATAAAATACATAAATATTCAAAATAGTACCAGAACTTCTAATATGTCTGCTGCGCGAATACTTATTTTTGTTGCTTGGCGGTGTCCATAATACTTCTCGTAGCCACTTATGATGTTCTCTAAGCAGGTTTGCTTGTATAAGTCAACGCCTTTCATTAATAGATAACGTGAATTCCACGCAATATCAACTGAATATTCCGAATTAGTCGAAAAAATTAGTTCAATTCGTTAGACTTCCAAGCAAAGCATGCCTTGCTACGAGCTCTCGGACCTCATTCGTAAGTAGTGTACATTATTTCTTTCACAGTACAAAATACCCGAAATCAAAGTTGAGAGTTTGGTAGTAGTTCAGTCGTTGTCAGCAGTGGCCGGAAGTCACTTCTGGCGTAGCATAATATTTTGTTTTGATTAGTTTTCGGCTTAGATAGGTCCAAAACGCGACCAAAAATTACATACATATGCTAGTGCTTCAAAGGAATTGAGTGATTTGCAGCTGACCACAAATAAAATGGTGCAAAAAATTACTGATGAGTGAACCACCAATTGAAGGAGAGCCCCATAACTTCCCATGGTAAGGAAGCCAGTGACATCTACATCTATCTACATAGTACACTGCAAGCCACCACAAAGGTGTGCGGCAGGGGGTGAATTCTGACCAAACATGCACTACATATCATGAATAAAAACGATTAGTAGTTATATACAGTTATAAACTTCAATATTTGAAAAAAGATAAAAATAGCATAGCAAACATGCGAAAACATGCTGCTGGTTGGATTAGCTTTAAGTGCTCATACCAACATGCAGCTACCAATGTTATCCATTGCTACACTCGTATTGGACATATTTACCGCTATTCATATCCCCAGTTGTACATACGAGGAAAAAAGGACATTTTGAATCTGTCAGTTCGGCAATCAATTTCTCTAAGTTTATGATTATGGTCCAGTCTACCATAGTAAGTTGCGGTACGCAAAATACTTTTGCATTCATCACAGAAAATATTATCTTGAAATTTATTTAGGAAATTAAGTGTAAATGTCAACCTGCAATCGGACAATGATTCCCATTTTAATTCATTTAATAGACTGGTTACGCTAGTATGGTTATCGTACCGTCCCTTAACAAATCTTGCCGATCTTCGCTGAACACGTTCCAGTTCGTTATTTAGACCGATTTCGTAGGGATCCCATAAAATGGCAGCATATCCCAAATGAGGTCTAACAAGGGAAAAGTAAACGTGACGTGCCGTGTTGAAGAAATTTGGAGGTCAGCATCTATGCCCAAAATTGATAAGATCAACCAATGACCATATCGAGAGGCTTATTACAATACTTTAAGTAGCGTAGAAAAATTCTTAGGCGAGAAAACAAGATAATGGGGAAAAGCAGACTAAAGCTATAACTTCTGATGTGGAGTTCAACTTCGCAGCATGATAGTGTTGTGATGCTTGGACCTGCGGCTGCAGAGTAGCCCGCAAGTCGCCTCTTCAGGATATAATCTTTTTCACAGACAAGAAAACGTCTCTCCTTGCTATTATAAGAATATAGACATCTTATTGGATAGAATTTACACTAGGAAACAAATTGATCACGACCACGATACCAATTTGTGCATTGGTGCACGTTTGGAAACGAGCCATTACCACACATCAGAAGTATCCGAGGTCCACATTTATAATTACGAAGTAATTTCAATGTTCAAGCATAGTAAGAACATTCATAATGAAATACAATGGTATTACTCCACACTTAATTTTAGAAAGCACCTATAAAATGGCACTGAGTTTCCGAAACCCGGGTCTGCTATTAAAAATTAAGTATGGAGTAATACCATTGTATTTCTTTATGAATATCACAAACTTCCACAAAGTCACGCCTAAACAATTTCTTATAATAGTAAGAGCACATTATCTTGACCTATTGGCAACCAATACCCCACAACAAGTAACTAAGATGGACACCTTCAGGGTAACCAGTGACCACAGTGTACTTACTGCGAAAAAAAATATTTTGCGACCTCCAACTTGCTAATATAGACTTACTATTGTAGACTGAACCATGATTACAACATTAGATAAGTTGATTGCCGAACTGACAGATTCAAAATGTCCTTTTTCCCTCGTACAGTTAGGGATATGAATAGTGGTAAATATATCCAATACGAGTGTATCAATAGATAGCATAGGTAATTACATGTTAGTACAAGGCCTTTAAGCTAACACAACTAACAGAATGTTTTTGCATGCTTGCTTTGCCATTTCTATCATTTTTAAATTTTTTAAGTTTAGACTAGAATATAATTACTAATCCTTTTCATGCATGATATGTAATGACTTTTTGCTGTAAATTCGCGCCCTGCCACGCACCATTATGGTGTCTTACAGGATATTATGTAGATTTAAGGCGCCAAGGATTCCAAGAATTAACGTTCCATCTGACGGGCGGAGTACTGAACTCGAATGTTCTCCACAAAGCACTCCACATAGCACCGATTAGCCGCTGTAAAATCTTCAAGTTCCAAGGGCCCTAGGATTTACACTCGTGATAGAGAACTAATACTCTAGCCACCACACTAAACCGATCCCCTTCACCAACACTATCGGCAGCAACGGAGTAGCTATGAATGGGAATTAAATGGGGTGATGGAGCTTTACGGCCTCCATTATGTGAATCAAAACTCCAAAATCTGTAATAGTTTTGAAGGACCGAGAAAAGGCAAGAAACGAAATGAAAAATATGAAATATAAAGTTAAATCCGGATGGCCTACCTGTGGTGGTTTACGGGAAGGTTGATTCTTCACCAGTGACCAACCACCAGTCTGATTCACTCAACCCGAAAATTGGGAAACATTCACAATTTCTGCGATTGTTTGCGGGAATATTATTCCACGCCATCAGAGAGAAAATACTTATCACAAGCACTCAATGTCTCACATTTAGGCAAGGTGTTGGGTTAAAATTCACTCAAAAGAGAGAAGACGGAGAAAAACAAGCAAACTAAAGTTGAAAAATAGGGGACGGCAACAGAGAAAAAGGGCGTGAATAAAAAAGGAGTGTACGAGTCGGATACGCGTATTTCGGCCACAAGGTGGCCCTCGTTAGCTAACTGGAGGTAGTTTTCGAATGCCAAGAAGCTATGAGTGGCTCCTCGGGACTATGGCGCATAATATAGTCCCGTAGGAATTCGATGCCGGAAAACACGAAGTTTTACGAAAAGGTAACTGTAGCAACATCATCAAACACAGTCGCTTGCATGATGCGCTTATCTCTAGAGCTGCTGGCTGCGTAAACAGGTCCGGGGAATGGCAAAAGCCAACATTCCAGGCCCAGAGCAACGACGGCAAAGCAGTCCTTCTGAATGAACACCCCTCGATGAAGTATTCGCTCTAATTGAGAGCGATGCGTATTCACTTCACGACCCTGGGCGCTTGAAATTGCGCACGCCGCTGGAATACCACTCTGGGGGTCACCCTGGCGTGATCGCAATCTCGTGGTGCATGCATCACAACCAAGCACCACCTCGATGTGCTCATATCCACTCCGGGCCGTAAATATTTATAGGTGCGGTGAGGGCTGACCACATATGCAAATTAGCTCGTCGAATGACTGGGAGTATTTTATCGTCTTGAGGAGAGTGCCGACATCAGAATGAAATTAATCGGCCATTCCATGTAAGCATACATACAAAATACATATTTATTAATCCCATCCTTACCCTAAAATACTCCATAACATTCAATAAGACCCTCTTCTCAATTCCGAAACGCTGCCAATAAATACTTTTTTTTGCGAATATTGACAATCTTCAAAAATATTTGTTTTTTCCAAATATTATGATTTATTAATTTACTATTGAGCGTAACATCATTAATAAATTTATTGAGAAACATGACCATAATCATATCAGAGACAATCATATATTTATAATAGTTATATGTATTATTATTTCTATAATTTGAAGAAAAAATTAATTTTTAGCGTGTCTTTCCCACAAAGTAACGGAAAGCTGCTCCCCCATCTTACTAGTCCAACTCTTAAAGGGTATTAAATATATTAATAAATTCATTTATTTTTAATAACTAAAGTAAGGGTGGCAGACTGTAAGGCAGGCAGTAAGAAATGGCAGACTGGACCATATTCATAAAATTAGAGAAATTGATTGCCGAACTGATAGGTTCAAAATGTCCTTTTTCCCTCGAACAATTAGAGATACGAATAACGGTAAATATGTCCTATCAGAGAGTAGCAATGAATAGCATTGGTAGCTGCATGTTGGTATGAGTACTTAAAGCTAACCCTACTAACAGAAGGTTTTTGCATGTTTGCTTAGCAATTTGTATCTTTTTTTTAATAGTGTTGTTCTGACTACTATATTAATACTATTCCTTTTTAACGCATGATATGTAGTGCATGTTTAGTGAGAAATCACCCCCTGCCACACACCCTCGTGGTGGCTTGCAGGGTATTATGTAGATGTAGATGTAAGGGTGGCCCCAATTAAAAGAGGCAATTCAGAAATTCAGCAAGAGGCACACAAGAAAAACTTAGATGATATTTATGTACGAAACCATAGAGCGTTGCGTAGACGAACGCAAATAAATGATTTCTTAGATGATGATACGACGCAGTTAGAATTTTCTGAAGCATGATTTTACGCGACCATCAATTAGAGATCCTGAGATTGGTTTGACGCAGCTCTCCACTCAATACTACTATCAGCTAATCTCTTCATATTCCCGTTTTTTTCTCTTACAAATCTTTAATTACTTGTTCTGTATACTTGTATTTGTTCTTGTCCTTAGGCGTTTTTCCCGTTCACGTTCAGTTCTCTAAAGCTAGCCTTCTAAGTGAGCCTTTTCATCACTCCAAGGCTACAATGGGAACCCGGAGCCATTGTTTGCGTCCAAATGGAGGTAGTCCAGTGGTACCGTGATGTTGACCCCTTAGGCCTCTACGGAGCAACTCATGCATTGGACACCTCAACAATGTCTCCCGACTGCGACGCGCTAACAGGGGGAGACATACGCTGGCTTGAACCGGAGTGTGGAGCCGTAAAGCTAATGATGAGGGCTGGGAGCCGGGTTGGAGCAAGTGGTTAGAGTACTGACTTCTCACAGGAGGGCCTGGCTCGTATCTTAAGAGTGAAAGATATTTTTCATTGGTAAACCAGCCCTTACTTGAGTGCTTTGTGGATAATATACGAGTAGGGGACTACGTCCGTCGGATGGGACATTAAGCCCTTTTTCCCTCGGCACCTTTTCGTTAAGAGTAGGATAACGCCGACGCCGGGTTTCTCTCCGCCCTTCCTCATTTCCCTTCCATTTTCATCCTTATACCTTCACTTACGCTAACGAAGAATGGTGAAGATAAAATGGATTGACCGAGTGAAAAACGAAGAAGTCTTAAGAAGTGTGGTAGAAAAGAAAAGTCTGATGAAAACTGTAAAAAGAAGACGGGACAACTTAACTGGCCACATCTTAAAACAGGATCTACATCTACATAATACCCTGCAAGCCACCAGAGAGGTGTGTGGCAGGGGGTGAATTCTCACCAAACTTGTACTACATATCATGCATAAAAAAGAGTAGTATTTATATACTGTTCTAAACTTCACTATTTAAAAAAAAGATAAAAATAGCGAAAGCGAGAAAAATCGAACATGCAAAAACATGCTGTTAGTTGGGTTAACTTTAAGTGCTCATACCAACATGCAGCTACCAATGTTGTCCATTGCTACGCTCGTATTGGATATATTTACCATTATTCATATCCCTAATTGTACGAGGAAAAAAGGACATTTTGAATTTGCCAGTTCGGCAATCAATGTTTATAATTTTGTGATTATGATCCAGTCTACCATATTAAGTTGGGGTTCGCAAAATATTTTTAACATCATCACTAAAAATATGGCCTTGGAATTTGTTTAAGAGATTAAGTCTAAAATTCAACCTGAGATATGACAATGATTCCCAATTTAATTCATTAAATAGACGGGTTACGCTAATAAGGTTATCGTACCGTCCCTTTACAAATCTTGCCGATCTTCGCTGCACACGTTAAAGTTCATTATTTAGACCGATTTCGTAGGGATCCCATAAAATGGCAGCATATTCCAAATGAGGTCTAAGCTGGCCTGGTGGAAGGCAAATATGGCCTGATGAAGGCAATCGTCGATGGAAAATTAAACGGGAGGAATGGAAAAGGAAGACCGCATATTAGATGCCTGGAACAGGTCGTGAAGGATGTGAAATAGAAGAATTAAGTTGATATGAAGAGGTTGGCCGATAGAAAAATCGAGTGGAGGGCTGCGTCAAACCAATCCTAGGATAGTTGACCGATGCTGATGACTTTACCTTCCCGTCTTAAGTGCCTAAAAGTAAGAATATGTAGTTGGTAACACAGATGGGAAGAGGGCAACGATTATAGCACACTTGCAATACAAGAATCACTCAAGAATACATGGCACTTCCGAAAGACCCACATCAGAGATGAATGCACTTCGGTCGTGAGTGCAATTGAAGATGATACAATTACTCGATATGATGATGGTATAATGACTCGATTACCACTGGGACTTAAACATTTCAGTCGAAGTAAGCATAGTATTCAGACAACAACAACACTTCTTCAGCAAAATTTAATGAGATGAATTTACACAGAATATTTTAGATTTTTAGATATCGGGTTCTGCGTCCGCGTATGTTGACTAGGGGTGACAACAGTTTCGCTAGCCGTGCTGCTAGCGTCTTCAGGCCGAAGGTGTGGAAGCTGTTTTTTTGCCGTCTTATATAGGGCTGCTCGAGTCCGTGCTGCGTTGTGATTGGTCGGGATGCATGATTCTTTTCCACGCACGGTTTAGAGGATAGCCATCTTCTCCGTTGAAATTCGTGGGGGTTTTCCATATCTATAGTGCCACTCTGATTAGCCTAGGATAATAGTGGCTCTCCTTTGCCCCTTGTCACCCCTAGTCAACATACGCGGATGCAGAACCCGATACATCTACATTCACACGATACCCTGCAAGCAACCGCGAGGGTGTGTGGCAGGGGGTGAATATCGCCAACCATGCACTATTGACATGCAAACAAGTTATTATTGGGTCTCAGGCAACTAAATTGTTAGTTTCTATAGTATTTAAGGGATGAATACATGCGTCATGTACTACAGACTACAGACTACTCTAAAATATTTCCCCTACCTATCCCTTTGCTATGCTGCCTATTCTGTTCTCTTATAGTACGGGGGGGGGGGGGGGGGAATTCCATTTTGAATCTTCAGTACGACAATCTATCTCTCTAATCTTATTTATCTGGTCGAATCTAGCATAATACGCTGTTTTTTTTAAATATGTTCCTAACATCTTCAGTAAAGCTATCCGATTGAAATTTCTCTAATAGATTTAATCTGTACTTTAACCTACTCTCTGATAATGATTCCCACCCTAATTCTTGCATTCATTCTGAAACACTACTCAACCTATCGTGACACCCTTTAACGAACCTAGCTGCTCCACGCTGCACACTGTCTAGTTCTCTGATCAAAAGTAATTCATTCGGATCTTATACACTGGCTGCATACTCAAGGTGGGACCTAACTAGAGTAAAGTAACATCCCTCTTTTGTGTTCTCATCACATTTCCCAAGTACTCTTTTTTAAATCCTATCATTCTCTTCACTCGGCCGCATATTTCTCGGATGTGTCTTCCCCACGATAAATCTTTAGTGATTGTTACACCTATATGCAGAGAATCTCCGATATGCAAAGAATATCTGAACGACGCCGTGGAAACCTTCGCACCAATACTTGGATTGGACCTACACCACGCAGCCTTGGATTTTTTAGATTATTTTCTGCCACGATATCGTTTTTTTAAACTAGCATAATGACCTGCAGCCTCAAAATGTAAATTATAAAAAAAAAACTTTCCAAAAGATGGAGAGCATTATGGAAGGTGATGGAGCTGTAGAACCTTTGACTGACACTGCAACAAGCTTAAAGAAAAGTATAAATATGAAAGCTTTATGACATAAACACCTTGCTGCGGCGTTTACAGACAAGCCTGACAAAAGTGTTTCCCTCTCCTAACCAGTCATAACTAGGTCCGAAAAATCCTTGCTCCGTCAGTCCACATACGTTTGAGACGATAATGAAATGTATCTTACAAATTTTATCGTATTACCCCATACACCACATTCTAGAAAATGCAAGACCATAGGGGATTTGAAACGAACGGGCTACTTGCTTACACTGCTAATATTAACGAGGTATATCGAAATTACTAAAACTTTGGTGATGTTTAATTAGTCCCCCGCTACGATTCTCCGTTCCCATTACAAGTTAATTAGAATTTAATAATGAAACGATGGAAGTAATTGGAGAACGCTCTGATATCATACGCTCTCTCCCTTCGTTTGATACCAGAGATGCCGTAATTTTCCCACCGGCCTCGCGGGAAGCGATGCAAATGGAATCCGGCACTCCTTTTGAGTTTTCACGCCAGGCGTTAGCTTCCTTATTTCCAAATTAAATCATTTCAAACACAGCACACAAAGTTTTGGGAGCATGATGATGGAATTTCTCCGGAAACACTTTAGTTTAGGGAACGCTTCCTTTGTTTGAATGATTTTAAGAGGACTATTAGATCAGTTGGTAAGCCGGATAAGGTTTGTACTGGCACTAAATGTCATAGGACACGAGGCAGGTTATTTCTACCGCTGGAATACATCTACATAATACCCTTTAAACCATCATGAAAGTGTGTAGCAGGGGGTGAATTCGCACCAAGCGTGTATTAAATATCATTCATAAAAGGGATTATAAATTATATTCTAGCCTAAAACTAATAATTTAAAAAAATATAAAAATAGCAAAGCAAGCATGCAAAAACATGCTGTCAGTCGGGTCAGCTTAAAGTCCTTATACCGAAATGCAGCTACCAATAATATCAATTGTTCACTCTAATTTATGCTATTGAATATACTTACAGTAATTTATATCCCTAATTGTAATACGATAGAACTGCAATTTGTTACAGCCATGGTTGAACATAAGTAATTGATTCTGAAGGCTGAACATATGACTGAAAGCTGTGAAATAAAATACTCCTACGTGTGGTAGCTGCAAGACTCAATCAATTGAATTGAGCAAAAAAAATTAATTCCATCAAAATCATTTAAAAATTGGGAGAGGTATCTCATCTTCAATTTTGATGATTTCTGGGGGTAGTGTTTCAAACCGTCAGGATCATTTCCTATAGGTAACCAAGGAGTGACGTAGTGTAAACACGAATGGTTCGCTGGTTTGGTGTGTTAAAACCGCTGATTACAATCTCATCGATTGTTTACACTTGTGTTTTATTTCATCTGTGGGCTCTTTAGTCAAGACGACGAGAAAAACCCAATGAAAATAGTAAATGTTTTTGTAACGTGCGATTCAAACATTAAATCTGCAAACCATTCGTGTTTGTAGCACTACATGGTTACCTATTCGAGATAATCACGATGGTTTTAAACACACCCCCCACTATACTTGTTTCGTAGCGCAGTATCTAAAAGTTGTTCATAGAAAAAACACCATCAACAGATCTCTCGTTTTCGTTGTGTTCTTTTTCACACTCAACAAACGCAATGGATTCCAGAATGACTTCTGGTGGCGAGGGAGGAGATGGATATGGGCGGCCAATCGCAAATTATTCACGCGTC
Organism: Platycnemis pennipes; assembly: GCA_933228895.1. Lineage (NCBI taxonomy): Eukaryota > Metazoa > Arthropoda > Insecta > Odonata > Platycnemididae > Platycnemis > Platycnemis pennipes. The sequence goes on from OW121856.1 coordinate 19,074,768, forward strand.
AGTTCAAATCGTCGAGGACAAAATGTATTGGCTGGGGTTTATACGAATAACTCACGGCTCGCCGTAATTTTTTAGATTGAGCCTGAGAGTATTCCTTCCACAATTTACATACGAATGAAATCGCTCAATCGGAAACTCGCCGAAATGAGAGGCAATTAGGATTCTTTCGAATGGAATGAGGGTTGTTTTAAATTTCCCGAGGGAGGGAAAGAGTAAAAATCATGGGTTCGGAGTGGTGTTCCCTCGGGGAGAATATTTATGGAGTGTCCACATGGCTGGCTGACGCGGACTGAATGGGGTTCCGAGAGAGTTTGTCGCAGGAGAGCAAGGGACGAACTGTGGACGCGTGACTAACTTTCCACACTCAAATTCGGGCCTTATACATGTAAATAAACGCCCTGTTCTCACTCATCAATATATTTTAATCACCAGGGCTGTTCGTGTTTAACCAGGAAGCAGGCTTCATTGGATTCAAGGCTACCATGAGTGGACACATCGACGTTTAACACTTTGGGGAAAATAATTCTTACTGAGACCGAAAAAACATGCTCACATACGTGGTGTTGTGAAAAAATAGAAGGGCTAACTTTTCCCTGTTTTCTTCGATTTCAATGGCGTTGTGCGTCTTGACTTCCTGCTATATGGCCGCACGGTTAATAAGGAATACTAATTGGAAGTTATGCGCCGTTTGCGTGAGGCAATCCGACGAAAACGCCCAGAATTGTGGCAAAACAACTCGTTGAAATTCCACCACAAAATTGCTCCCGCTCACACCTCACTGCTTGTTCGTGATTTTTTGGTTAAAAACAAACTGCTATTTTGCCTCAACTATCATATTCGCCGGACATGGCCCCCTTTCACTTCTTTCTATTCCCGACGTTGAAGAGAAACATGAAAGGACGACGTTTTGCCACCATTGATGAGATGAAAACAGAATCGCTGAAGGAGCTGAACTCTATACCGAAAAGTGAATTCCAGAACTGTTCCCAAGATTTGAAAAAACGCTGGCACAAGTATCCTATATGAGGGGGATTACTTTGAAGTGGACGAAATTGATGCTGATTTATAAATATTCTGTAAGACAAACGAATATTTTGTTATTTTTTGATCACAACACGTACCTATATCGTATACCTACACGGACAAGGCATCATTTAGGGTAGCGCGTATGATACTGGAGCATAGGGTTTAGCTCAGATGGTAGCCTAGAGTACATGTCAATCCCCGGGGGAGCTATCTTGGAAGAATTTGACAGTTTCAGACGGTCAGAGAAAAACACATAAAAAGGAAGAGCATGCTAAACCACCAAAGGTAATAGGTAGATCAAATAGGGTGTCCGTTAAAAAATTATCGAGGAAAATTTTAGTTGGAAAAAAGCATTGAGACAGAAACAGATTGGGAGAAAGAATTTCAACGATAGTGGTGAATTGTTGTAGTTTAACAAATGAAGTAGCAGAATTTCACCACCTCATAAAAAGTACTGATGCAGATATAATCGTAGGCACAGAAAGCTGGCTTTTGAAGGACACCAGATCATGAAGTATTTCCGAAGTGTTTTACCGTATACAGAAAGGATAGAGTAATCAGAAAAGGAATGGAGTATTTTAGCTGTGAAGGACCCATATGTCAGTAGAAGAGAACTTATTTCAGAGTGAAATGTAGAAAGTATTTCGTGTTCCGTTAAAAATAAAAATGATAACGCAAAAAGATATATGAGGGGCATATTACAGGCCACAGAACGCAGAAGTCAATTCTATAATGGAACTAGAGTCAGAGATAGGTACATTACTTTCTCGGAACAATGATAGAGGAATAATAGTAGGCGGACACTTCAGTCTCCCTTCGACAGACTGGAATACGAGTAGTTTTATAAGAGGAGGTAAGCTCTGCGAATCACCGTTGAATACCTTTACGTCACATTCTTTATAACCGCTAGTAACAGAACCGACCAGGGGAAACGACATTCTAGAATTATTAGCAACAAATATACCCAAAAGAGTTCTAAATACAGTTACAGACACAGGAATTAGTGATCATAAAACAGTAAATGAGATATTTATTCTATGCGTTGAAACAAATTATAAACCAAAGAGGAGGGTATGCTTATTTGGCAAGGCTAATTACGACGGTATGAAAGAGGAATTAAGGGAATCGTTAGCTGTATTTAGCGAACAAAGCAAAGGATTAGATACAGAGGATTCGTGGAGAGAATTTCTTGAGGTCACCCGTAAATCAGTTAATAAATACATACCAAGTAAATTCATTAGTGATAACTCAGAGCCAAGGTGGTATAACGCAGAGGTTAGGAAATCACTAAAGCGACTAAGGGTATGCCATGCTAGGATGAAAAATACAGGACGGGGTCTATCGGTAGAGGAAAAAATGAGTTAGTTCAAAACTATAAAAAATCGAGAGCATTAGTAAGGAAATCATGCCGGAAAGTGTTATTACACATCAAGAGCAAGATGTTAGGAGAATATTTAGATAGCAATCCTAGAGCGTTTGGTGTCATATGTGAGAGAGCTTCAGGGAAATAGGCCCACATGGCACACACTTGAAAACGATAAAGGAATTAGAGTCACCAGCAGTGTCGAAAAAGCCAATACTTTAAACACCTTCTTCCAAAGCGTATACAACTCATCGTCACACAACGCAGTGGAAATACCGCCGCCCACATTCAGTGAGCATATGCCCGAAATAAAAATATTATGTCTCGGAATAGAGCAGCAGCTAAAAAACATTAGTAAAAACAAATCACCAGGTTCCGCTCAAATTCCTTCCAGAGTATATAAAACATTAGCTTCTGAAATAGCCCCCTATCTAGAAATAATATTCAATAAAATACTAAAGAACCACACAGTACCCAAGGATTGGAAAGTAGCTAACATTACACCTATTTTTAAAAGCTGTAATAGGGAAGAACCTAGTAACTACAGACCCATTGCACTCAAGTCAATCTCTTGTACGGTATTTAGCAAAGAAATAGGTAGGAGAAATATTTTAGAGTAGTCTATAGCGCATGATGCATGTATTAATCCCTTAAATACTATAGGTACTAACAATCTAGTTGCATGAGACCCTATAGTTGCTTGCTTGCATGTCGGTAGTGTATGCTTGGTGATCTTCACCCCCTGCCACACACCCTCGCGGGGGCTTGCATGGTTACGTGTGGATGTAGATGACAGCAAAGTATGGATGGTAACGGCAGCAGAGAAGTCAAGGCTGGAAGCATTTCAAATGTGGTGCTACCGAAGAATGATGAAGATAAAATGGATCGACCGAGTGACAAATGAAGAATTCTTAAGAAGAGTGGGAGAAAAGAAAAGCCCGCTGAAAACTATAAAAAGAACACGGGACAACCTAATCGGCCATATCCTAAGACACGATGGCCTGATGAAGACAATCGTCGAGCGAAAAGTGAACGGGCAGAAAGGAAAAGGCAGGCCTCGTATGAGTTATATAGAAGAGGTCGTTAAGGGCCTGTATGAGGTATATGGCGCAAGTTGTGTAAGATGTAAAGGAGAGGAATTACGTCAATATGAAGAGGTTGGCCGATAGAAGAATTGAGTGGATGGCTGCGTACAAGCAATCCTAGGTTTTTGACCGACGATGAAGATAAAGTAAAAATGCAGCCAGTTAACTCCTGGTAAGAAATTTATTAACCCTTTATTTGCGGAAAACGTTCATGGACAGATTCACGGTTAACTGCGGGAGAGAGTTGTTATGCAGCAAATATAATATACATCTACATCTACATAATACCCTGGAAGCCACCATTTAGGTGTGTGGCAGGGTGTGAATCCTCACCAAACATACACTACATATCATGCATAAAAAAGGATTAGTAATTATATACTGTTCTAAACTTCATTATTTGAAAAAAGATAAAAATAGCCAAGCAAACATGTGAAAACATGCTGCTAGTTGGGTTGGCTTTAAGTGCTCATACCAACATGCAGCTACCAATGTTAACCATTGCTACACTCATATTGGATATATTTAACGTTATTCATATCCCTAATTGTATGAGGAAAAAAGGACATTTAGAATCTGTCAATTCGGCAATCAATTTCTCTAATTTTGTGATTATGGTCCAGTCCACCATAGTATTAGTTAGGGTTCGCAAAATATTTTTAACATCATCACAGAAAATATGGTCTTGGAATTTGTTTAAGAGATTAAGTCTAAATTTCAATCTGCGATCTGACAATGATTCCCAATTTAATTCATTTAATAGACTGGTTACGCTAATAAGGTTATTGTACCGTCCCTCTAAAAATCTTACCGATCTTTGCTGAACACGCTCAAGTTCACTATTTAGACCGATTTCGTAGGGCGTTCAGGTAGGATTTTATGTTAAGGGTGAGTCGACGGCAGAGGTCATTTCGCACCACGATCTATAATTGAAATGAAATCATAATTGCTGTATCAGCCCTATAATACTAATGCGATTTTTCTTGTATCTTGTCTTGTATCTAATGCTATAACTTTCCGGTGCAAAAAATGTTATACAGAGTCGATCATATTTATATCTTTTAGAAACGATATAACCCGGTTGAGTCGGTCAGCGTTATCTCCCAGATCTAATTTTAGATTCCCACTCAGTTTAAAACGAATCCGTGCCTCTTGGTACTTAGCATACTCCGAAAAAATGTGTTTAACAGTTAGAGACTTATCACATGCATCGCAGTGAGCAGGTATCTTATTTTCAGTCCCGAATGGCGCGGATTTCTGAGTATGAACTGATGGAAAAATCTGTTTTTGAATGAATAATAACAGTATTCTTTTTCTACGAGGAGCTAAAGCTGTCGAGGCCCTGGAGAAGAGGGCGTCGTCCTCCGAGAAGGCCCCCACCCATGCCCTAGGCGAACCTAGCCTAGTGTTCCTCTCGCAAGGGGTGATGGATAGGACGTCAGACGTTCCTGTAGGGCTGAGAGTGGGGAGCGTGGCTGAGGAGGAGAAAGAGAGTAGAGGGTGCTGGGAATCTGCGCTTCAACTCCCTCCGGGGAGGTGCAAGGGGGTGGAGAGGGAGGGGTGGGGGGAGTGTCGTGAGTACGGCGGTTCCCGGGAGCTTGGAATTTCCCCCCCCCCCCCCTCTCCCTTTGCCATTTGCATGCCCCCTTCACTGTCGGGGCGTGGCGGAAGCCCCTCCCACACAGAGGCGCCCTTTAAGGATCCCTTTAAAAGGAAAAATAAAATGTTTCAGTACAGTTGTCGGGGCCGGGCTGACGTAGTGGCTGAAGCACTGTACTCATAGTTCGACTCCCGGCAGCGGAAGATGTTTTTCGTTGGTAAACGGATCCCTACTTGAGTGGTTTGTGGAGAACACTCGAGTACAGCCCGTCTGATGGGACGTTAAGCCCTTGGTCCCCTTGTCGTCTTTCTTTAAGAGCAGGCAGACGCCGACGCCGGGTTTCTCTCCACTCTTCTTCCTTTCTCTTCCATTCCCATCTCTGTACCTGTCTTCCAGTCTGGAGGACCTATTAGTACGGAAGCAGACATCTATATCTATCTACATAATTCCCTGAAAGCGACCATAAAGGTGCGTGGCAGGGGGTGAATTCTTACCAAACAAGCACTACATATCTCGAATAAAATAGGATTAATATTAATATATTAGTCTAAACTGCACTATTTAAAAAGATAAACATAGCAAAGGAAGCATGCAAAAACATGCTGTTAGTTGGGTTACTTTCAAATCCTTATATCATCATCAACTACCTATGCTATGGATTGATTCACTCATATTGGACATATTTACTAAAAAGCACATTTTGATTTTGTCAGTTCGGCAATCAATTTCTATAATTTTGTAATCACAGTTCAGTATACCATATAAGTTGGGGTTCGTAAAATATTTTTAACGTCATCACTGATAATATTATCTTGGAATTTATTTAAGAGATTAAGTCTAAATTTCAACCGGCGATCTGACAATGATTCCAATTTAATTCATATAACAGACTGGTTACGCTAATAAGGTTATCGTACCGACCCTTTACAAATCTTGCCGATCTTCGCTGAAGTTTGACGTCACGCGTAGGATTAACCGGCATGCAATAGTTTGCCGTCGTGTTTTCGCGCCATTGATTTTTTTCACTTTTTAGTTACTGAGGATAAATACTTAATGTCATTTAAAAATCCAACTTCTTAGAATACGTACTCCAGAGGTAATAAACTCTCAATCAAGACAACCTGCGATCTGACAATGATTCCCATTTTAATTCATTTAAGAGACTGGTTACGCTAGTATGGCTATCGTATTGTCTTGCCGATAAATCTTGCCGATCTTCGCTGCACACGTTCAAGTTCGTTATTTAGGCTGATTTTGTAGGGATCCCATACACTGGCAGCATATTCCAAATAAGGTCTAGCAAGGGAAAAGTGGCTGATTTCTCGTGCATGATCGTCACCTTTACCCAATACCCTTTTGATGAATCCCAGTTTACGGTTAGATTGCCCCATTATTTCACGTATGTGTTTACCCAAGGAAAGATCATGTGACAGTCTTATTCCAAGATATTTAATGGATTCCACGTTGTTAATTAAATAAAAACTTAAAAACGCAGATGATGATGATCGAAGCAGCAAGTGGACGCAAATTATTTACGATCGCAGAAACAACTTTACTACAATTCCTCTCGTCAGGATAGAAGGCTTCTCGAGCCTTCCATGTGACATGATTTCAGCCTGATAGTTCGAGCAAGACAGCAGAAGGATGATGAGATTTCAAAACGGAAATTAAGGGAATCGTTGAAGATGAACTTGTTGAAGCTATTTCCGGGAGGTGACCAACATCTGAGATATTTTGTTATAGAGAAGGAGGGTGTATAACAGGGTAAAGGTAGGAACTTTTCGGGGAACGGAGTGAGGGTGGAGAGAAATCCAGCGTCGGCATTAGCACGCTCTTAACGACAAGGGGACCACATCCCATATGACAGTAAATATGTTAATTTTATATGACGGTATATATAATATGACGATATATATAATATGACGGTAAAAAATATTCGTCCTCATACCAACACGCAGCCGCATGTTGGTAGGAGGACGTAAAGCTAACCCAACTAACAGCATGTTTTTGCATGTTTGCTTTGCAATTTCTATCTTTTTTAAATAGTGAAGTTCTGACTAGTATATTAATGCTAATCCTTTTTTATGCATGATATGTAGTGTATGTTTGATGAGAAATCACCCCCTGCCACACACCTATATTGTGGCTTGCAGGGTATTATGTACATGTAGAATAGATGTAGATGACGGACGGAGTACTGGACTCGAAGAGCTCTCCACAAAGCACTCAAGTAGCGAATGAAAAATCGGCCTTGGCCGGGATTCGATACCTGGCCCTCGGGAAGGGAATCAGTTCTGTATTGGGCACCTCAGTGACCCAATCACCTCAAAGATGGAAGCTTTATTAAGCTCAAATGATAAAGAATCTTTATCATATAGCCGACATATTGAGACTAGAATGTTAGTTTTCAGCATACATGACATCTCCTGACTCAAAAATATGGTCATTTGAACCAAAATAAATTAATTAGAATTTTGGTGTCTTTAGCCAAAATTTCAAAGCTTTAAGGCCAAACATTCTAAAAGAAGATAATATTCGATTTAGAAAATGATTCATATCTGTAATATCCATGTGTATGGTCCACCTTTGATAGATCTTACATTACGATCCGAGAAAATAGTGGTAAAATGAGGCACTCTAGTACTGGACTCAAATTGCTCTACACGCAACACACAAGTTGAGACCCAATGAAAATCTGCTTCAGCCGGGATTCAAACCAGCCAGCTCCCTTCCATTTAACACGAGTGTCTCAACCGGCAATTTCCCGGAAAGTACCCGTGACCCTTTGGAAAACAGGCGATCACTCACCAAACTCACCCTCCTCGCTAGTGATGGCTGGATCACGTTTTTCCGCTAATTATATTATTCAAGGGTGTGCTATAATGATCGTAAAAATTATTTTCAATTAAAGCAAATTCATTTCGTTTGGCTATCACGGTTACTTTAACGAACCAATATGGCACCAATAAGTTGCACGCCCCAAGTGTTGCTTCGGAGGAAATTAATTGAAATTTGAAATTCATCATGATATAAGTGGTGAAGAATGGATTCAGCATCTTTCTGTCGGCTACTGAGGACAGAGTTCAGTCAATGATGTTCAGTATTACTGAGATATATGTCCGCAAGAGCATGGAGTAAATTACGATATGAGCAGATGGCGGATGCTCCATTAAAATTCACCAAACTATTGATGACCGCATTCTTGCAATTCCTGACTAAGCGTACCTCGAGCCTTGGTTATCTTCCGACAGATTGAACTACTATCAGCACATATTCCGCATCTCTATGTGAGTGTTATGGGTTCATCCTCCATTCGTTGCATAAAAGTGATCGTTCTACATCACAACAATCTTCATACACTTTGGTTGACATAATATTTATTATTGCGGTATTTTGTTTCTTATACCACTTACGTTTGGTGTATGCTCTTCCGTTACTTCTATTATCCCAGGGTGATAAAATGATCATAGATTTTATTTCATTAGAAGCAACTCCTTTCACTTGACCATCAGGGTTACTTTTACTAACAGAATAAAATAGAACAAAAGAAAAGAAGATGGATCCCTTGGGCACTCTATATACATAAAACCTACGAATACTAATAGATACCTACTAGCCAGCTCCCACCACCACCCAGCGCAAACCATTGAGCGTAGCAGAGAACCAAACTACCATACCGAAGAAATGAGACTTTAGATGATAATTAGGTGTTAATTTTTAGAATGATTTTGGTTCCATCGTCGTTAAATATTTTTCCTTAAAAACGGACATAATTTTAATGGGATAAAAAGGTTATGCTAGATTTGAATCAACACTGCTTAAAAGAAAGATAAAAATAAATGATAATCTTTCAATAATAAATTTCCATGCATTTTGTCACATACCAGCTCTGAAGTGTCGTTAATTATTTATAAGCAGCGCCCTATGAATGACATTTGGCAATCAAGGGTGTCATCTGGAAAATATTTTCAAATCGATGTGATTTGGGGTTTGCGCCTACGCTCATTAAATATTACGCCTCATGTATGTACTAAAAAAATTTTCTTTCCAGATGAGTTTTCAGTCAATGAACGGATAATTGAAATTAAATTATTCCAGGGAATTACGCGTCATAAAATCAATTATTTATGATAGAAGTTTCATTTATTATTTCTTAACAGTTTATCAAAACAATTTGCGACTATTCTCGTCTCTCATACAGCCCATTTAGCTTTCGTAATTGCCTTGTTTACGGAATCACGACCCTCCCATTAATGCAGACCACCACATGCTCACGAGTTTTCATCGGTAAATTTCAGTCAAATGCATGACCCAGACCATAGACTTATGTCGGGGATGATAAGATAGAAATTTCTTCAGAAGTATGAATGACAGGCCACCAATTGTGCTCTCAAATAAAGTATTTGGAAAAGGTGAGGGAGTGTATGAGGAATTCTCTCAGTAGACACATGGAGAAAAGGATAATGCTGAAAGCTCAAACACGGAGCGTTGAGTTAAATGACTCAGAAACCTTGTCCTTACGATAAAAACCAGGAGGAATATGGAGGTCTCCGAGATACAAATGAGAAAAAAAGGTGAGTGCTAGCAGGATGGGTAACATAATTATTGAGTAAGTGTTAAAAATAGGAGGGGAGGAGAGGATTTGGTTAGAGAATAGATGGCGATATTAGTGATTGATTGCTGGTCCACTGCAGAACATGGCCGAATATCAGGTGAACCCGAAGGAGGGAGAAAAAAAATAAAAAATCCAAGGAAAGCAGACAAGAGGTGATATGGAGATTCAATGAAGAATACGTGTATTGGTTAGAATTGAGGCAAAAGGTGACGTAGGCCCGTATTCATATTCAGGTCTCAAGTTGTTACTTGAGACCGTCTTGATGAAGATCGCCTTAATGGTCAAGGCGTGCTTATTTCGAGTCAGCTTTCATAGTTGTCGAATAAGACCGTCTTGATGAAGATGAACTTGACGAAGATCATCTCATTTTCAATAAGACGTGCTTCATGAAGCATTGGCTGAAGCAAATGCTTGTTCGTTCAACCAATCACCTTCAACGTTACGTTTATTTACTTGACAACCGTTGGCACCCCGAAGTGGTAAATTCGAGTCTGAAAATGGCCTCAACATCGGTAAAGCATCGGCATTACACGCCATTCGAGAAGAAAGTTTTTCTAGACATTCTTGCGAACTATAAAAATGTAGAAAGCAAGAAAGGGGATAATGCGTCGCTAAAGGAAAAGGAAGCCATATGGAAGAAAATTGCGGATACGTATAATAATTCGCACAGTATAACGCAAGAGGTGAGATCTGAGTTTTATATGGAATTTGTGTATTTATTATGTTTGCGTGATGAATATTGATAGGAAGAGCATGCAAATCACTTAAATGTGGTGGTTCGTTTAATTTCTTTGTTGCAGAGGACAGTCCAACAGTTGAAAAAGTTATGGTCTAATCTAAAGCGAACACAGAGAAGTGCAATAACAAAAGAGAGGCAGATTCGAATGGCTACAGGCGGGGGACCAGCTCCTAAGGAGATGGATCCGGATGTGGAGAATATTGTGCCACATCTAATGGCCACGGCGCCGACAATATTCTCCTCTAACATGTCGGCTGAAGAACTTGCGGGTAAATATGGGAATAATATCCTTTAAATATGACATTTTCTCCGAAGTTGTTTTCCTATTTTTCAATGTAATTTGTGTAAACGTTTGTTTCCCTGATTTTAGTCACATTCATCATACTTCAACCATAACTAATAACTTCTAGTATTGAATTGCATTTAATTCCAGAGCACGAAGAGAGAGTAATCAACGGACTATATCCAATTAGTATTGAGATTGACGAAACGAATGACAGTGGTACCTTATGTCATGGTAAGTCTTTAGAGTCATTATTATTGTGGATATTAAACTCATTTGTCTGTGCATTCAGTGTAACTAGTTCAACGCTATCACACGATTATAACCAAAGATAAGTTTTCCGGTAAATTGTATTACGCTAGTCGCACGATGTGTTTGAATTTAGCGGGTCCCTCAAGAAGAGAATAACGAATGTCCCAAGTTGCTACGGAAAGTGAGCCGTAGGAGCCGTAGTGGCAATCTTGGTGGCAATATTGGATTGTTTACGGAAAGTTAACCTTAGTGTAATGTTATTGTAAAATCGGTGAGGTATATGTACAATGGGCATATATGTATTACTGTGGGTATAATTTTGTGGTTTTAATGCTGTTAGTAAGTATCTAAGCCCAGAGTTTTTTTAAACGAGTACCTAACCAAGTTGTTTGCCGATTACTTACCTCTATTGAATATTAATTACTTTTTTAGCTATCTCAGCCAGTACAAAGACGTGAAGGACATAGTTTGGAGTATTAGGAACGGCTGAAATAATTAAATTTGTGCGCTTAATGTAATGTGAGGAAATCAAATTCGTCGTATATGTATTTGAGTGTATTATATTAACTGCTTGAGCAAATACGGTGTAGCCGTTGCCTTGGCTGTCAGTGCAGGTTTATGGTAGATTTACACATTATTTCTTAAGCTTTAGGAGGTGTTACATGTTTCATACCGCAACTAAACCGTCCTCCATCACCTATAAATTTCTCCAAAAGCACGATTGATGTCAGTGTTTAAAATTAATGACAAGCAGCACACACGTTCGTAAGATCATTAATTTAGAAGATAGTTTCTTCGAAAGCCATGCTTTTCTGCAATATTCACAAAATGTTATAAGTTAATGGAATAATAAAGTATGTACCTAATAAGCTAATACACACTGTGATGGCACAATGATGAATGTCACTAATCTAATAATCTGTGGGCATTAATGATATATTATATCAATTTGGCACAAGATGTGACAAGAGCCCTGTAAATTGTTACTTCTCTGTAGGCAATGTTTAAAATGGTGATAAGTTATACCTATTATTCCTGGTTCATTGAATGTTGCAGCTTAGTTGGTGCATGAAATATTGTCACACAGTATTGCAACCATATATATTTCAACATTATTCATTATAATGTTCTATTCATGAACATTTATATTGACGTATCTCTGTTGTACAACAAGGCCTGTGCAGTAAACAAATTGATTCATAACCTGCTGTATTTTATGCTCCAATTCACATAACATATGGATGAATTCAGTCATGCATTAAAAAAAATGCTGGGGATGTCAATGTATTTATTATCATACTTCTGGCATTATTTATTTTTCATTTTATGGCCTTCATTGGACCACTTCAGTCATCTTTGGGATTTTTTCTGTTGGCCCAGTATTTCTTCATTTACTTGGATTGTAATTTTCTTTCTTCATCTGGGATCATCCTTCCACTTCTCTGCTTGTTGATCTTGGTTTGTAGTCTGAATTGTTTGCCCTTGAGTTTCAAGATAGCATCTGTCCATTTCTTCGAATCCTAGACAATTTAAATTTATGTTGTCTTTGGATGTTCTTTGGGTTATCCTTGTAGCATTTCCTCATCATATATTTTAGGCCACAATTCAACATTAGTAGTGACAATCCATCTGCCTGTCTCAACCCTGTTTTTATGACAAATGATTCAGAAAGTTCTCTTCTAAACCTCACCTTAGATTTTGTATTAGTTAAGGTGATCTCTAACATTTTGACCAATTTTGGGGTGGAGTCCAAATGTTTTTAGAATTTTCAAAATTGATAGTCTGTGGATGCAATCAGATGATTTTCTGAAGCCTATAAAGGTTGTTGAAAGAGGTTTGTTTCCTTCACAAAACTTCTGACTTTATAAGTTATGCAATTTTTATTATGTTTTAAGAACAGTAGGCTGCTCATTTGTAAACAACAGAATGCCTTTTCTCATTACTCTCATCTATATAATATCTCACATAATACAAATTATAAACTCAAGTAACATCCTTATAGGCCATGCCATTACTCTATCCTGAAATATCTCTAATTCCTTAGCTAGTTAATCAACCTATTTTGTTTTGAAGTTGCTTTCTTAGTGCCCATACATGCTTCGTACGGGCATATCTCCAATGGTCATGTGATTGATGATCATGTGTTCATGAAACGGATGTGGAATTTAATCCTCTATCAGTAAGTCGATGCTGATTCATTAGAGGTTGGTGAAACTAGGTGAAAATGGGTTGTTTTCATTAACTGATGTAATAAGCTACTGTGGTTTACTGTAATTCAAGTAGGTTTAGATTTATGGGGTGCGTCGACAACTATATGGTCATTTTGCACCATGCAAAATCTAATTTATATCAATAAATATGCATAAATATAACTTATTACAGTAATTTAATTAAATACTTCAATTCAATCCAATAACCATTCTATTTATTCGGCATTATTAGTTATCATAATTAGTGAAAAGATATTCACCTGACTTAAGGAGAGATTTCATTGATCCTTATTCTTTTCATGATTCTGTTTTTATTAATTTCTAAAGCAGATATAATAGAAGCAGAAATTGTACCAGTTGGTACTGATTCACCAGGTGGCAGAACATCACCAGCTCCAGGTGGGTGGAGAGATACATTTATACATATAAAGAAATTAATCAATACAGAAAGCACAACTCATTCTTGCTGAGGTGTTATTATTTCCCAGCTAGCACAAGGGGATATATATCCCATCCATTTCATAATACTATCCAAGTATTCGAGGGATATCATATCCGGCAAGGGAAAAGATATCCGGATATGAAGGGGAAAACCAACGGAAAAATATGGGATGAGTTTCCTCCTTTGAAGGGATATGGTTTCCGTAGTATGGTATAAGCGCCGCCTAGCGGTGAAAACCAGAACAACAAATGATCGACGAAAACGATATATATCGATCATATTCCCGGAGCAATTGTATCGAACACCTATCGACTGTGATATCGCACTAGTAATATTCGATATACGGCTTCTACTCGATATATTTGATGCAGACAAAACTCTTAAATTCCTACTAAAAACCCCATTACCAAAAAATATCAAATAAGTAACAACTCATTTAAGAAATACTACTGCGAAAACAACCACCCACCAAAGGAATACCAATTGAACTACAATTTTGATGAGCATATCGAGAAGTCCCTGTAATAATATAAAGGTGCACCAAGCCCTGGATAAAACAGAGTGGACAAGGTGAAAACATTTATTCAAGAACTTGAGAAAGACATTTTTATAGGTAGTAGTTTATTTTCCTGGATTCTCCCCTCAACATCGCCAACCATAACAACTCTCCTAAACTCCGATTAGCTGTGATGAGGTAAAGCTGGGATGCATTGGTCTTCACTGCACCTTGGTAAATAAAAGAATCTTCAGTTACTTAACTGTTTAAAAATGAAGGATAGACACGTAATTTTCGAATATTAATTCACCATATTCTATTGAAAACAAACCACCCATTTCTGGAACTCTAAATAAACCACAATTTTCCAAATAAAAACATTACAAAAATAAATTTAATGCTATGTCTAAGGTAAAAGGAACTTTTAAAAAACGAATCGCCCACTAAATTAATAGGATAACCATAATGCCATTACATTAGCTTATCGTTGCCTTCCAATTACTTATTCTAAATGTTTACGCCCTAATAACTGACTTTTGTGCAATATTTTGATAGTAAAAGTGAAATATTGTCGGGAAATTTTTTCACAAAATGATAAGTCAATGAAACATCAACAGACAACGGTTAAAAATTAACAGCTAATTAATATACACAGCAAAACTGTTATCTTCTTATTTAGGTGAATGAATCCCTTACATGTATAACCACCGTCGTGTGTATGTATTTATCCGATGTCACTCACTACTCATAAGAAATGTATTAGGCACAACCATTAATGATCATCGATAACGCCATAAATGTTCATTCCCCAAAGCACCAGTTAACAAATCATAACGATTACCCATGGGTAATTGCAATTGTATGCCACATATGATAATACTATCCAGAATACATGGGGCTGAACATGAGTTGCCAAACAGAAAACTGTGTCAATAATATCATTTCGCACCTAAGTTAATTCAAGCCACGTCGTAATAGTAAAGATTATTACCTTTAAATTAACAATTGTTTTCCATTTTGTAATAATATGGTCAAAAAGATAGGTACTAGTACAAAATAGCGATACACCGGCAGATACAAAAATTAAATGACAATTACTAAAAATTTTAAAAAAGCAAAATGAATGTTACCTTACCTTATTGTCTCGTACAAGAAGCTGGTTGCGATGTATATTCGTTGAACTAAGTTGTTGGATTCTTCTCGGCATCTGAATATTTACCATTGCAGCAGGAATAATGAAATGAGCAAAGCAAGGAAGCGAGCGCAGATTTATTACCAAAGTAAGACGGGCTCCAAAGATGGCGATTTTCACATGGCGAAAGAGTTTCATTTTTTCGCATGTTTTTCCGGAATTGGCCGAGAGAGCGAGCTAACTTTCACCAAATGTCTGCTACCGTGTAGCTCAAGCCCGCATTAGATATATACACCAGAAAGAATTTAGTCCTTCCTGAGAGTAATCTCTCGCTAAATAATTAACAGTGTAATTTAATCAATTGATTAAATTACAATATTAATATTTAACTACTTCTATTCTTCCGAGTGGATCCATTATTATGATCACGGATAAGTCGCTGACATGTTTTCTCCGTCATATCCGTCCCTGAAATCCGAAGAGCACCTTTTCCGTTATATATCCCCTTCATATCTGGGAAACGATATCCCCTGTGCTAGCTGGGTTATGTTTAATGTTGTTTGATTGATGAATCAAAATGTTCATTGCCATCTCATTCACAATTGAAAACTGAGTACTTTAACCCAAACTCATGTCATAGGTTCCTGTGTTTCATATTTCCATTGTAACCATGAAATTTAAGTATAGTTCAGAATGCACTCCTATAAAAAGAGCAGGCATACGTGTCAGAAATTAGTTCAACTAATTTACACAATTGATTTAAATTTGCTGGGGGTATTACTTGCTGTTCATTCCACCTTAGTGACAATTTTAAGTTATGAAGTTGTTAATACTTATAAGTAAGTATGTAGTATCCCTACATGATCCATAGTAAAAGGTTGTACTTGGAAACATGAAACTGAGAAAAATTTATAATTATCAGGTATCAAGTTTACCCATTCTGCTTTCTTATTCACATGAATGACTTGAAGCAATGACAAATTTTATTTCAGGGCCATTGCCACCAAAGCCATCATATTAAAAAAAAAATAAATTTGAAGTCTGAGCTTGCACTGAAACAGGAGCGAATGGAAAGGCTCATGAAGTATGATGAGGACTTGGCTTCAGTACGACTAGAGGCGGAGAGGGAAATGAACACAGTGCAAATGAACCATTTAAAGGCTATTCATGCGCTTGAATTAAGAGCTGCTACAGCAAAAGCTGAACTGCAGGAGTTCCTCCTCAGAAAGGAACTGAACAAATCATGAGTTATTTTTTTTATGTTTCCTTGAATTTTTATGTGTTGTATTCAGAAAAAAAATACCAAATAAAAACAGGTCAAAAATACATGATTTTGAGAAAATGATTTAATAAACATTAAAAATTACATGCATGGATAAAAGTCAATGAAAAATTCTTTCGATAAGAGCATGTCGCAGGGCAAAACCATCTCCTGGCTGCCAGTTTGGTGGTTCTACTGGCACCACTTCATCTTCAACAAACTCACCATCCAAAGGAACTTCATTGAAGATTAAACTTAAGTTATGTAGGACGGCACAAGCTACAACTATTGTGGTAGAGCATATGAGCTTTGTTAATAGGCCTTTAGAAAGGCAAGGAAATCTCCTCTTCCAGATGCCAAAGGCCCTCTCTACAATTATCCTTGTTCTGGTTAAAACATCATTATACCTAAACATTTAAGGATTAAAATTCAAGTGTTGTACCATAAATCAGTGGAATACCATGGGCCACCTTCTACTATGGAGTACCTTCCTTTCATTTAATAATTCTATGGATATGGTAAGTAAACAGTTTCCATTCAAGGCGAGGCATTTTGATTATAGTGGGTCAAAATACTTCATTACTAATGTCTATTAAACTTTGTCCAAGCCAAGGACATTATTAATAATATGCTGTCGCTAGTCAAAATACCTTCTCTGTGCCTCAGTCTCAGGGTTTGCAATGGGTGTCAGTAAAAAAGGTAAGCATGGGTACCCAGCATCACCAACTAGACACCCATCAAGGTGCCCTCCCAAGTACCTCATATAGAGACGGGAATTTTGAAAAATTCGGCTATCATGCTGACTCCCTGGCCATTCAGGAACTAGGTCCATAAACACCATAGAAGGACCAACAACACACTATTCAAAGTGATGGAAATCGAACATACAATTCCTATTTGTCATTTGCTGCCTATCAAAATCTTTTTACATTACAATAACACTGATTACTGACAGTTATGATGCTGCTGTATTTCATTGTTTTTCACACCAGACAAATTATAACCATGGCTAAGGCTCCCTCTTATTTCCCAAGTTCTAACATTTTCAGTGATAGAAGCAAATTTGGAGCAGTTAATGAAAGAGATATTTGAACTTATCCAACCTGTACATTGAGTGAAAAGTATCCTTTGCGGTTTCTGTATATTTCCTGAATATGATTCAGGTGGACGTTGGACAGTCTGATATGAGTACAGTCTATTGCCCCATCAATTCCAGGCAGACCAACATCACCTCTGCCTTTCCCAATTTCTTGGAATGCCAGTCCTGTTGCCAATTTTTTTTCGTTTGTGGACGGTAACCTAATTACATTGTGCATTTGAGCTGCCAGAAGATTTGATACTCTGAATACTATTCGTGATATAGTTGGTTGTGAAATAGTCATAAGATCACCATTAACTTTCTGAAAATTTAAAAAACTTTGTTGATGTCAGTAAATAAGACAAATTTAATCAATGGATTCTCTGAGTTTAGATAAGGCTTAATAATTTCTTTGCCAAGAATTAATATGAGGCAGTATATATAAACGTATAAGAGACCCAGCCACAAAACGATTGAAATGCTGTAGAAACAATGGAAATCGTATGTGTACCTGAAAACTCCCGGTGGCATAATACCTCAAACATGCATCACCGGAGGAATCGGGAGACCTCGGTTGTTTGGTTTTTGTAATGGCACCTCGATAAGAGGCAATATTCCGTTAATTACCGAATGTTTGGAGAATCTCTACCTCTCTTTAAACTCTCCTTCCCGATACCAATCGAAGGGATTCTGTGCATCCCTCACGTATCGTTTTTTGCAATCTTTCTACCGCTAAGTCGATGGGATCATCGCGAGGATCATACAAAACACCGTGTAACTCCATTCGGGAGATTCAAGCGGTAGACTGAACAAAAAAGTAAACAATACCTTTGCTCAAGACTAGGTTGATGACGACTTGACGAAGGCGACTTATTTGCGGACTTATTCGATAAACAAGACGAGCTTCGGCAACTATGAATCCACGCATGCTTGAGCATTTGCTCGTTTGCAATGAGACACAACTATGAAACCTGATAAGCTCCACTTGAAACAAGACGATCTTGATCAAGCTCGCCTTATTCGACAATGCTTGAGACTGTCTTGTTTAGCGACAATGAAACGAAAATCGTGATTAAGCATGAACTTGAGGCGAACTTATTCCAGCAAATGCTTAAGTTCCGACTATGAATACTGTAAAATGGAAAGGGTCCACAATGCTATCATATACATCTACATGATACCCTGCATGCTACCAAAAAGATGTGTGGATGTGCGGCAGGGTGTGACTTCACATTTTAAAATTAAATATCATGTATAAAAAGGATTGGTAGGTAATTACATTCTAGTCTAAACTTCTCCATTTAAACATGATAAAAATAGCAGCGCTAGCAAGCAAAACATGCTGTTTGTTGGGTTTGCTTAAAGTCCTTATGCGAACATGTAACTACCAATATTGTGTAAACTTGCATGTGTACTTTGGGATTTATTTACAGTAATTTATATCCCTAACTGTACGAAGAAAGAAGGATATTTTGAATATGTCATTTCGGCAATCAATTCTCTAATTTTGTGATTATGGTCCCGTCAACCATAGTAGGTTAGATTTAGCAAAATATTTTTAACGTCATCAGTGAAAATATTGTCTTGGAAATTGGTTAAGAGATTAAGTATAAATTTCAACCTAGGATCTGACAATGATTCCCATCTTAGTTCTACTAACATACTGGTTACACTAATAGAGTTGCCATACCGTCCCTTTAATAATTTTTCCGGTCTTCGCTGTACACGTTCCAGTTCGTTATTTAAGTCTATTTCATATGGATCCCATGCGTTATGGTAGCGTATTTCAAATGGGTTCTAACAAGGAAAAAGCAGCTAATTTCTCATGTATGACCGTCACATTTGCCCAGTACTCTTTTGATGAATCCCTGATTCCCTGAGGAGTGTGAAGGATTCAACACCATTTCAAGTGGAAGGAGTGTATGAGATACCATGCCAAAATTGTGAAACGAAATGTAGCGAAACCGGGCGCTCCTTTGAAACCTGTTTAGAGGAACACCATCGGGCTATTCAAATAGGACAAACCTTAAAGTAAGTGGTAGCGGAGCATGCAGCTTCGGGACACTCTATTGACCTCAAATAAGCACAGAATAATCGCGAAGGTGAAAAACTTCAAGCCCCGGCTGATCCGCGAAGCATTGGAAATAAGAAAATGCAAGAAAAATTACAATAGGGACTGTGGCCTTAAAATCAGCCACACGCGGGACCCTGCTTTGAATATAAATAAAAATTCAATCACTACTCCTTCCACCCCTTCCCATCCACTTCCCTCCATGAACCACTATATAAACCCCCCGTACTCGACAGCTTTCATTCCCTTTGACAAAGTGATCAGAAAAGACCTCAAAACGTCGGGTAACATACCTGATTAAGTGCGCGGGGTACACCCAACCAACAAATATACAGCTATGATCCGCGAAAGTTTCAACCAAGAATTACCTTAAATTTTATTTCACGTGAAGGAAAATAAACGTTTAATTACCTGCTAATTCTCCTATGAGAGGACCGAGGACGGAAAAACTTTTGCATTTTTCTCCTAAACCTGCTACATACTTCGTAAGTCTGTGAACCTACCTTCGGAACTCTTATTATTTATAAATGTGTTTGCATGCGTGAAGGTTTCTCGGGTCCTCCACCGGGTTAATGCGTCCATGTTCGCCGCCGTTTCGATTGCCGAGTCGGGAATCGAAACGTCGGCGGACATGGACGCAATAACCCGGTGGAGGACCCGAGAAACCTTCACGCAGCAGATACGCCGGGAAAGCACCAGATCTTTTTTCATGTGTTTGTATGTACAAATTCTATGTCCTAATTTTGATGACAAGGTTAATTTATTGAATTAAGTGATCACATGAGGTTGATATTTGTGAACTTTGATTTATGCACTTATGTGTACTATGTAGTTCCTTTTTTATAGATGCGATGTGCTCATTGTCACAGGAATGTTCCTGCTCACAGGAAGTAACCTGCTCACTGAAAGAGACACGAAACCATATTGGTACTTCTTGAAAAAAAACACTTTTTCGAGAAAAAATAGTGTATCTGCGGCGATATAAAACTACCTGCACTATTCTAATGGTTATTAGGTTACACCAAGGAGTGACGCCCTGTGGTGATATTCAACCAGACCAGCTCGCGGTAGTTGGCTGTTGGCCAGTCTCGGTAGCGACCAACAGTCGCGGTAGTTGGTAGCTGGCCTTCGCCCTTTCCAGCTCCCTTTGCAAGTCACACCCCTTTCTCACATCCACCAGCACAGCCAATGACTTCGTCACCTGAAGTGACGACTCGCTACGGTCGCCCAGTGCATTTCCCCGACCAATATTATTTAAATAGCCAACATTTAAATCCAACCCTGTCCTCATCAATTGCAATAATGCATCGGAATTTTATGTGCTCTTCATTTTTTTATGTCTGCAACTTAAATTCAATGTTAGCTCTAAATATTCAATTGGTCGAAATGTGAACTTATTATCTTTCATTCCTCGTTTACGTTCGTTTCACTAGTAAGGCCTCGCCTTGAGCATGCAGCCAGTTTATGGGATCCGAATGATTTAGGTTTGATCAGAGAACTAGACAGTGTGCAGCGTGGAGCAGCTAGGTTCGTTAAAAGGTGTCACGATAGGTTGAGTAGTGTTTCAGAATTAATACAAGAATTAGGGTGGGAATCATTATCAGATCGTAGATTAATGTGCAGATTAAATCTATTACATATATTTAAAACGGATAGCTTTACTAGAGTAGTTACATATACATTAAAAACATCAGTGTATTATGCTAGCCTGATCCAGATAAATAATCTTAGAGATATAGATTGTCGTACTGATAGATTCAACATGTCATTTTTCCCCCAAACTATAAGAGAACACAGTAGGTAGCGTGGCAAAGGGATGGGTAGGGGAAATATTTTAGTACTCTGTAGTTCATGATGCATGTATTAATCCCTTAAATACTATAGATACTAACAATCTAGTTGCATGAGACCCTATAGTTGCTTGTTTGCATGTCGGTAGTGCATGCCTTGTGACCTTCACCCCTGCCACACACCCTCACGGTGGCTTGCAGGGTATCGTGTAGATGTAGATGTATGCCAAGCAATAAAAGGACTTAGAGTCTTCTCAGGGGGCTGATACGGCGACATTTAACCACACCAGCTAGCGGAAGCCGAGCAACGCGGCGCTAGCCTTCAGCCTCTGTAGCCCCTGGCGAAGAGTTCCAGAACTTTCCACGAAACCGCCTATATAATGGAGAATTCTCACCCCCCGTGAAAGGATATATTACGCGGTGATATTATGAGGCGAGGAGATAGGCAACGCAACACGGTGAAATCCTTGTCTTCTACAGTCTAGTAAAGTTCTCCTCTCACGGCCTCCAATTTTGCAATACATTATATTCCGAAATTGGTACATTATTCCAGAAAACAACCCACAGATTCATCTATAAGTGGTATAGCGAAGATAGAAAGCTCCATTATATGCATAAGATTTGGCCGATTAGGGGAAAAATGCAGACAGAAAGTCAAATAGTCTTTCCTGTGCTGTTGGTTAAGCGTGAAAATGTAACCATACCACCGCTTCACATCGTTTATGTATAAAAGAAATAGAAGCGGACCTACTTCGCTACCCTGGGGAACTCCCGACGTGACTTTGATTGTGTCCGACATGATACCATCTATGACAACCCTCTGCTCTCGCCCACTTAAGAATTCTATTACCCAACATACAACGTCATTATCTATACCAAAACTCTCTAATTTCAAGATTAATTTATAAAAAGGAACTTTATCGAATGCCTTTTTAAAAACTAAAAATATCGCATCAACTTCAGTACTGTTTTCACCGTAGACTAAAATACATGTACGAATAAAGCTAATTGTGTCTCGCAAGATCTACCTTTCCGGAACCCATGTTGGCTGTTTATGAGCAATCCCTGACTATCCAAACGCCCCATGACTGACCTGACTACAATGTTCTCAAATACCTTACAAGAGATTGACGTGAGTGAAATGGGTCTGTAGTTACTAGGTTTTTCCCTATTACCGCTTTTAAAAATAGGTGTAATGTTAGCTAATTTCCAATCCTTGGGTACTGTGTGGTTCTTTAGTGTTTTGTTGAATATTATTTATAGATAGGGGGCTATTTCAGAAGCTAATGTTTTATATACTCTGGAAGGAATTTGATCGGGACCTGGTGATTTGTTTTTACTAATGTTTTTTAATTGCTGCTCTATTCCGCGACATGAAATTTTTATTTCGGGCATTTACTCACTGAATGTGTTCGGCGGTGGTTTCACTGCGTTGTGCAAGGATGGTGAAAGCGCTAGGTAACGACTTAGATGATTTTTCACGCATGTGCAACAATTCTCCGGAGTTGAGTAATGCGAAAATGAAAAAAAGGTTCATAGGTCCACCAAAGAGGAAGATCAATTTTAAAGCAAATTTAAAGACTTACTAGGAGGTAATGAAAGAGATGCATGTGCGGTATTCAACTTGTAGTCAACTTGTAGCCACTTGTAGCCAAATTCTTGGACATCATAAATCCGCTTTGTGAATGTTTTGCAGAAAAACTTGAGGGCGTACAGACATCTGGATGGCAACGTGTATCTTAAATTAATCTTCTAGATTCACATCCTGACTTCTTGAATGAAATACTTATTCTCAATCAGCGATAAACATAGTGGACATGTTAATTAGGACATCTCGGTGATAGAAATGTGGATATAGTGCAGCGATTTCGCTGGCTATATAGTGCCAAATATTGGACTATTTTACTATTACGTGTGCCATTGGACGTTTCAACGGGACATGCCAGATTCTCAGCATAAATGCAGGCGTAGAGCCAAGAAATTCAAGACAAACATACCTCAATTAAGGAAGTATATTGTACATGCCTGTACCGGCTGAAAATGTTTTTATCTGTTTATCTGTGTAACAATTTAGGAATTAAGGATATTACTTCCGGACTAGTTATAAATGCAGGCGATAAGACATTTAAACAGCTGTATAAAACTACTTGCAACATGCGAGACTTCTGTCTATGAGTTTTTTGCGATGTTAAAATGCTAAACATAAATAAATGGTTGATGTCAAACATCTCAAGAAAGGGAGGCAATAAAAACAAATGGTTTGCATAATTTTCATTAACATCTTTCAATTGTCTTAGAATGCACGTTGGATACCAAGATATCCACTCGAAATGTTATTTTGTTCATCAGTGTGACTAGTGATGATGGTATAGTGGTAAAAAGATTTACACCTGTCGGTTATAACAACATAGATAGCATAGAGATAAAAAGGTATATTTATAGATGCGAAAACTTTCTCCAACGTTCCTTTGAAACCCTGTGAAGTACAGTAAAGAAATCTCTCTAGGTCGCGTGATTTGAAGCAAAGAATTGTATATGTATGTTGAAATGAAGCAATTAAAAGAGGAAGAAACAATCTCCATACCGATATATTGGTCGTGCAGGGGGCCATCAAAAGGGAGAATTGGGAAGATAGAGATTTCTTCTTCTTTTTTAAATCGCTTTTCGACTCGAATTTCTCACCAAATTTTCCCAAGAATTATACGGTTTAGACTTTATCATTGTTTTGCAAAAGAATGCACGCTTATCCATTCGGACGCCTGAAATTACAGCATGGAGGTGAAACGGAAGAGAGAGAGAGAGGGAAAGAAAACTAATTGAAAATAAACGGGCACACATAATTCACCCAGTGGCGAAAGACGGCACGTGCCACCGGGTGGTGAAAGGGGAAAGTTGTCTTGTGCGTTCGTCTGGGTGGAAAGACTAACGTACTGCGGTCAAATACTCTAAAGATGACGTGGGACTCTGTCCTGCTTCGTGCCTTGATGCCCATTCACACCAGGAAAAAGGAATATTGGCCACGCATATTCAGACAGGTGTAGTTGGAAGCGTGAGATTTACCCCCGCCGTATAGAATGACAGTGAATAATGAATCTGCATGAAACTGACCTAATTAATTAAAAGTAATACAAGTCGCACTGCTATTAATTACTATAAGGACGGCATAATTAAGTCCAAATACGGTGCAATACAACGTCTGAGGCGTGAGAACGGTGCAATATGACCACAGTGGTCGACGAATCTTCACAAGCCCATCTACTACAATCTACATCTACACGATACCCTGCAAGCCACCGCGAGGGTGAAGATCACCAAGCATGCACTACCGGCATGCCAACTAGCAACTATAGGGTTTAAGATAACTAGATTGTTAGTATCTATAGTATTTGCGGGATTAATACATTCATCATGCACCACAGATGACTCTAAAATATGTCACCTACCTATCCCCTTGATATGCTGCCTATTCTCTTCTCTTATAGTACGGGGGAAAAATGCCAAGTTGAATCTATCAGTACGACAATCTATCTCTCTAATCTTATTTATCTGGTCGAATCTAGCATAATACGCTGGTGTTTTTAATATGTGCCTAACATCTTCAGAAAAGCTATCCGATTGAAATTTCTCTAATAGATTTAATTTGTACTTCAACCTACGCTCTGATAATGATTCCCACCCTAATTCTTGTATTAATTCTGAAACACTACTCAATCTATCGTAACGACTTTTAACGAACCTAGCTGCTGTACGCTGCACACTGTCTAGTTCTCTGATCAAACCTAATTCATTCGGATCCCATACACTGGCTGCATACTCAAGGTGGGGTCTAACTAGCGAAAAGTAACATCGCTCTTTTGGTAATGCGCGTAATCATGGTTATTATACTATTATCACTTCCTTTTTACAGGATTCATATAATATATTTACTTCTCGTAGTTTCAATTTTTAAATAATTGTCTGTTTTTAGAGCAAGATTACTTTTTTAATCACATACGATTATTATTTCAGGATTATAAAATATTATTCAACTTTAGATAATATTTTCTTTAAACTGCGAATTGAAATCTGACAGGTAGAGGAGAATTGAAAAGTTAAATCCTTCGAACGAATTTCAACCGCTATAATGCATAAATACAAAAATAGTCGAGGAAATACTAGGGAAGGAAATTCCTGGGTTTTCTTCTTCACATAATTGACCCTCTAAGATTATAATGCTTCGAAATACAGTTTCAAAGGGAGGAGGATGTACGTAAGTATCCATATATGGAAATTTAGAAGAGCAAGGCAAGTATTTATTGCGTGAAAATAATAACGAATGGACCAATAAATGATTTTTACCAACATTCGTAAAGCAGTTAAGCCGAAAACACGTGCCCATGCTTAAATGTCTTTTCAAATTCACTGCGACTCATTTCCAGCTCAACTGCGTTTCCAGGAGCAAAGAGCTGAAAAAAGCATTACTTTTTCCATTTGGACGATTTTCAATCTTTTTAGTCTTACTTGTCTTTGTATTAATCCTCTAAGGCTAGAAGGAGATGAGAAAAATCATAATTTGACTGACGCAGAATCAAAAGAACACGAGACTTCGAGTGGCGCGCTAGCGATTTTTTTGTCCAGCCCTGTCTGAGTGGCTTTTGAGCCGTTATTGGTCTCTAATTCCCAAGAAATTATATCTGGTGAGAGGGATTTGGGCATTCAAAAAGACACAAAAATCAGATCATAATATCCGCGTGGAACGAAAGCGGCAAAGCCGATCCGTAACGGAGAAAATTTCACCGAGCAGAACGGCAATCTGCGGCGCGCGCCTCTATCTCGGCGGAGAATTAGGATATTAAATTCTATCCCTCCGCTCTCCTTTAGTGCAGGGGGTGGAAAGGGGGCCCCTTCAAATGCCTCCCCCGCAGACGAAACGAGGCCCCCCCCGCGAGAGGAATCCCGCCCAGCACGACATTTCCACGTCTAATATCCCCCTGGCCCTCAGAGGTAGACGGACGGGGAGTAGTGAGACTACGGGAGCGTTAGTGATATCGACCTAGGGATCGGTGGCAGGTCGGGGCGGCTCCTCCTCTCGCCCTTACCGCCATCTCTCTCTCTCCCCTCCTCCGCTGAAACAAGAGAGGGGGATCAATAGAGGCGAGCGAAAGAGGAAAGAAGGATAACGTAGGACGGCCCTACCTCGGCGGCAGCGGAGGCAAGACCCGAACTTCCTCCCCTGCGGGCCAAAGGACTGCGTTTCCGCCCTTCTGCGATGTCACGAACGCAAAGCATCCTTCCTGTTGAGTGCGTTGGATCCAAGACACAGAGAAAATGATATACATCACTTCAAAGTTCCAGAGAAGGAATATGAACGTCTTTTTTTTAGAAGATTTTAGTGGTAGGTAGACCAACCCGTAATGTTATTCCTCAAACTTCCTTCACGCAGAAGAGTCGAGTGGTTGCAAAGCGATCAACTCGTCCTTTAGGACTGGTTGTCGACTCCCAGTTGCCAATTAGAAGTCCCGTAGGAATCTCATTCATTTGGTGAATCAAGTAATGCTGTGAACCTCAAAGATATTCTTGTTTTTTGATTATCCTAACATTATTTACCCTGTGTACTACACCAAGATCCTACATCTCACCTAATGAGCTACTCAAAAAAATATTTCCCCTGATAAACTCCCTGGGAAAGTAGCACATCTACATCTAGATCTACGCAAAACCCTGCATGACACTACGAGAGTGGGTGGCAGGGACTGAAGATCACCAAACATGCACTCTTGACATGCAACTAGGCCATACTATTAACATTTCAGAAGCAACAAATTATTAACAATATTCTAAAAAGGAATTTTCTGTTTATTAGCATTTAATAGTATATGAATGGTGACAAATATCTTTAAAAAGTTAATGGTGAAAACTTAGGCAAAGTATCCATATCCAACTTCCTGTTTACCTCTCGGAAACTGCTGTGTAGATGAATGGGAAGAAGAGGCGAGCGAAAAATACAAAGAAATCCAAAAGGAAGAAGTAAAGTTACTCAAGGATATCCGATGCAAGCCCAATTGAGGAGGGAGATAAAATCTGGGGAATGGAAATTCAGATTAGAAGGAAACCCTAGGGTAGATTGGAAAACATGGGGAAGGGGATAAGAATCCTTGATGTGATGACGGAGTAGGCTGATGAGAAGAAGGAAGCAGTGTAGTGGGAGTAGCTGTTAGAGGGTTAAAGCTTCGTTGAAACAGCACACAAAAACCGTAATTTGACCTGCGCCGAAAAGAAATACGGATTCTCCTCCCCATGGATCCACGACACGTCGACATCATTCCTAATTCTCGCGCGTTTCTTTCCTTGCTGGGAGACAGAAGACTGTGGATACATCTACATAATACCCTGCAAGTCACCTCAAAGGTGTGTGGCAGCGGGTGAATTCTCACCAAACATGCACTACATATCATGAATTTAAAAGCATAAGAATTAATATATTAGTATAGACTGAAATATTTCAAAAGATAAAAATAGCAAATTACGCATACAAAAACGTGCTGTTAGTTGGGTTACCTTCAAGTCCTTACACCAACATGCAACTACCTATGCTATCCATTGCTAAACTCGTATTGGGTATATTTACCGTTATTCATATCTCTAATTGTACGTGGAAAAAATGACATCTTAAATCTGTCAGTTCGGCAATCCATTTCTCTAATTTTATAATTATGGTCCAGTCTACCATAGTAAGTTGGGGTTCGCAAAATATTTTTAACGTCATCACTGAAAATATCATCTTGGAATTTATTCAGGAGATTAGGTCTAAATTTCAACCTGCGATCTGACAATGATTCCCATTTTAATTCACTTAATAGTCTGGTTACGCTAATAATGTTATCGTACCGTCCCTTTACAAATCTTGCCGATCTTCGCTGTACACGTTCAAATTCGCTCTTTAGACTGATTTCGTAGGGATCCCATACACTGGCAGCATATTCCAAATGAGGTCTAACAAGGGAAAATTAGCTGATTTCTCGTACATGTTCGTCAGATTTACCCAATACTCTTTTGATGAATCCCAGAGATGGATAGATAAAAGAGAGGGTGGTGTTTCAAGATCGCTTCAGATTCGGAGCGTTCCCTCAAGATCTTACGAGGATCGGGTTGGTTTGGTGGCTAGCGTACTGGGGCGCTGTGCGTGAAACCATCGTAATGAACTCGAATACGCAAGCAAGGAATGACGTGGTAAAATCAAGGCTGATTCGAAAATTTACCGTATTTGAATCACTATTTTTTATCACACTTTATTTGAGGTCTTCAATCACTGGTTTTTATACGAAATTTTCTCATTTGTCTTGAGGATAGAGCCCCACACAAAAATTTGAAGAGGAAAACAGGTGAAAATGATGAGTAAGATTGTAAAGAGCGATTCAAACTCGCCTAAATTTGCAAAACATTCGTGTTTGTATCACGTGACTTCTTGGTTACATTTATTTATTTTCATAGACCCACAGCAGTATATGTGGCCTTTTACATCGGGAATTATAACCTTTAACGAATAGATACATAACAAACAACCGTGCTCTAGGTGGTGAAAATCAGACCCTGGCAGGACTCAAACCAGTGACCCCAGGAATTACTGGTGAGAACTTTAGCCCGGCACCACCGAGGCCTATTCATCTCCATCTACATCTACGCGATATCCTGTAAACCACCGCGAGGGTGTGTGGCAGGGGATGAAGATTATCGAACTTACACTACTGATCAAACATAAACTAGTACGTTACCCCGCCGCCACCGAGGCCTATTCATCTCCATGTACATCTATGCAGTACCCTGCAAGCCACCGTGGGGGTGTGTGGCAGAGGGTGAAGATTACCAAACATACACTACTGACATGCAAATAGGCTACTACATGGAAACATGCTACGTAATAGGGTCACATGCAACTAAATGGTTAGTATCTACATAGCAATAAAGGGATTGGTTGTGGATACATGCATCATGCACTACAGACTAAATGTGAAATGCCACTCGTCAATTGACCTCCTGTGTATAAAATTTATTCACGAATGTGATGAAATAACAAATGCTAGTCCACATTACATATTCCTAAGTATTCGAGTTAATCCCGACGGTTTCAAACACACCCCCTGTCCTTCTATCTGAAGAGCTTTAGTTCAAATTCCGGCAAAGACCGATTTTTTATCAGTATACCGGACCCTAGTTGTAGAGCCTTGTGGAGAGCACTTCGAATGCAGTACTCCGTCCGTAGGATGGGACGTTAAACCGTTGACCCATTGGCGCCTAATGCCCTCGCCGGGTTTCTCTACACCCTTCCCGTTCCGTTCCCTGAAAATTTTGCCTTTACCCAGTTATTCACCTCTACTCTGTTGCGCAAATGACCTCAGCTGTCCGTCGTCTCCTCCAATTAACATTGGCAACAAGATTTTTGCTTAGACATTACGGAAAGCTTTGGTCTTTGGCACCATTAAGAATAAGTGGGTGGTTGGACAAGTGGGGGAGCATTCAGAGAACAGAAGAGTATCTCAGGGCGAAAAGATATCCGCAGTTTAAAGTCCCATCTAACGCACGGAGCACTGCAATACTTGAAGTTATGCGACATAGAATAGGATTCCTAAAAAGGGTTCTAGTCAAATACGATGAGAGAGTACGAGAGAGAAGCTATTTTATGATTTTCGGGCCTCATTTAGAATATGCCCCTAGTATATGGGATCCATACGACGAAGGTATGATACATGAACTTGATACGCGTGCACAAAGGAGATCAGATAGATTTTTTAAGGCAGTTATGATAATTGCACTAATGTTACGAGTTTAATAGGAGAACTGGGATGGGAATTGCTATCAGAATGCATGCTAAAATTTAGGTTAAACCTTTTAGGTAAATTCGAAGCTGATTTTTTTTACAGATGTCGTTAGATATATGTTAAGAAGCTCTGGGTATTATGCTAGGTTTGCTCATATTAACAAAATAAAAGAGATGGATTGTCGTACCGATAGATTTAAAATACCATTTTTCCCGCGTACCATAAGAGAGCACAATAGGCAGAATAGCAAAGTGTTAGGTAGGTAAAAAAATTGATATTATGTAGTGCTTGATGCATGTTTAAGCATTAGTAACGCATGCATGATAGGTGAATACGGATAAATATGTTTAGGGAAACGTTTTCTTAACCAGTAATCTGGTGCAGTTACTAACCACATAGTTACAGGTGACCCTAATATCTAACATGTGTCCATGAAGTAGTAGCACTGCATCACATATTTTCATGCAATTAGTGCATTCTTGGTGATCTTCAACCCCTGCCGCACACCCTCGCGGTGACTCCTAGGGTATTACGTAGACATAGACGCTTACGCAGGGAACGACATGCCGTCGTCTCTGTCAGGACTCGAACCTGTGCACTAGGGATGATAGGCTACTAAGCCGCGTTTTGTACTATGTAGCTACGTAGCAGGTTTTGCTACATAGTTTAACTATGTAGCAAAACTTGCTGTATAACTTGGTTTATATAAAATTGTTTAATAACTTTTCATATGCAAAAAAAAGTTACGTAATATTAGAAAAAGTTAGATATAGCCCCGTTTTCTTTTGATCTTTACCGACTCCAATGGATAGCACAATTGTTGCAATATATAGCAGAATCTGCTAAATATAGCAATACAGCACTTTTCAGAAGTGACTTTTTCTACAATTAGCAAATGAACTTGCTAGATCTTACACAAATTTGCTATATAGCAGGTTTTGCTACATAGTGTAAACGTGGCTTTACTCCAGCCATCCCCTCCATCTTATTTTTCCTCCGAGTCCGGCCCGGAATACTCCGGAGCTGTCTCCTCTCTTCAACCTCCCCTCTCCGTCGCCAACAGACGAGGTCGTCTGGCCTTGCTCAAGCGACTCCTCAAATTGAGGGGCGGAGGGGGCAGATGGGAGGAAGGGACCTTCAGGGCCGTCCCTCAGGGCCGGCGCCGTTAAAATCCGGGCGCCAATCGATCGCAACGCCCTCCCCCTCGCGCTAATTGGAAATGCGTACTTTGGAGACAGCGGACGACGATTCACATCACTCAGACATTCATAAAACGCTCTCCTGGCCACTCCTTATTCATTACGAGGCGCTGCCAAGCGATCTTTTGTTTTTCGTTCACCCATCGTCCGCTTATGCGCTCGCGATTCGATTCGCGCCGAGCGACTAAAAAGAAATAAGAGCCTTTTTTTCTAAAGGGAGGCGATTTATTAACGGAAAAAAATATGCTGCGGGCTCGTTCAGCAGTCAAAGGTGGCATGTACAATGGAAGGCCACAACAGTCGAGAACAATGCACCCAAGACCCAAGGGGGGCGATTTGTAAATCGCCGAAATAAATTCGGCTCATATGAGAGCTGTGGTTCACCGGGGAGAACGATTCGCGACCCATCGTTCACCACCGGAAATATGAAAGGATTAATTATTAGCTAGAATTACATGTGATGTCGCTTTATATTACACGCGAAAAAGATGAACACATCATCCTCATCTACAATCGCAACTTCGACAGCCGTCCACCGTGATATCAGCGCCTGTTCGCCAGCAAATGTGTGGCGACGGATTATGAACGAAATGATCCGACTCCGTAGCCGTGGCCCGGGACGATTGTCACGCCATGATGGGGGCATGGACGGTACATTGAACTATGATGTTTATTCCATGCATGGATATAGTTAGGACGCTGGAATCTCGAATTCAACTTTACGTAATCGTCCCCCAGAGCTCCGGGGACAACCGGATAATTCATTCCTAACGCCACACGCTTACTTGCTGATACCGTTTTTGAACACACGCTCAAGATGATGACTCACCCCTGATCGCTTGCCTCGAACACGACAAGGGGGCATACCGATTATAGAATAGTTGTAAAACCCTCTACCCCCTTCCGAGCTACCGCCACCTTTTATCCCGATTCTCGGATAGAGAGAGAGAGGGAGAGATATCACCTCATATTTAGGTCTTACATCCATAATAATGCTGATAATAATTATTATTGAGATTATAAATGATAAATAACTAATGACTGTATTCTTTCTTCCATTTCCAATTGATGATTATGATTTTCCATTTTAACAGAGAATAAATGAAAATATTTACTTATTGCAGTATTTAGAGTGCAGCATACAATAGTTTTATGCTCGACATGTTCCATTTATTTTAAAAAATATAGAGTTTTGTGAGTGACGATTTTATAATATCCCAGATTTAAGAAAAATAATATGAAACCCCACCCTAGGCCTCTCCTGGTTTTGAACCCTGTACCTATAGTTAGCAGTCCTGATCTCCTCCCACTGTCTAGTGTGCCATTTAACATGAATAGTACCACCTACTCCCCTTTCATTTATATGTACAGTAAGAATTAATTATTACAAACTTCGACAATACGGATTTTTGTCATTGCAAAGTAAATTTGGGGTTCAGAACAAAAGGATATCCAAATACATGGGGAAATAAATGGGGCAATAAATATTACAAACTATATGATAATATGAATACACCCAACTAGGTTGTGGTCTCTAAGTGAAAAAATGCCATTCTTACGAACAAACGTGGGCTTGAAGAAAACGTCATGAAATCAAGAACCTCCACTACATTACCAAGAGCATAGGAAAGCTCTTCATTCTATCCCACGTGCTTCTAAAATGACTTCAAAACCTTTGCCATAACAAAAAAAGTCCTTTGGTTGTATAGAAAAAAACTTACTTAAGTTCAATCGTCTCTTAATATTTCATTTTAGGTATTATTCATTAATTACTTCTATATTTAACATGAATAATGATCTTTCTTGCTGATCAGACTAAATTTCTGTAACTGTAAATAATTAATAATTAAACTTAATAATAATTAACCGTAAATTTCACTCCTTATCCGCAAGGATTTTACAAAATGCTGTCCACTAACCAACGACTATTAGAAGCTCCTATTGCACTACTGGTTATTGAAGGCAATAAGCTGGTGACACGAAATTAATTGGCATATGAAAGGGTCATTCCATGTCAAATCGAACCGGTGATTCCAAAACGTAGCAAAATTCGAATTTTATAAACTTTACTACACATTTTAAGATATATCTCCGAGACTATTAAAGCTAAAGATACGAAAACGGCCACTTAAAAGACCATAAATTGTTTAATTTTACAAAAGATTATATTGTCAAATATAAAAAAATTATGTTGATTACATTTTTAAATTTTCAAATCGATTTTTTATAATGCATCTTGCCTTCGATTTTGTATGAATTTTTTATAAGTTGCATGTACAACCCTCCTCTACAAATTAAAAAAGTTTGGTAGAAGTAAAACATCATTTAAGAAATAAAAATATTCTTTGCCAGCATTGGACGGTTTTCGGGGGTTGCTGGATTCAGCCGAAGAGAATTGAATATGAAATCTATTATTCCTGGATAAGGTGTCCCTTAGGAACATAATTAGTATACAAAACTCAGATTCCAACAGATCAAGATCTATCTACATCTACAAGTATATCTACATCAAGATCACAAAAAAATATATCAATACATAGATTATACAAAATATTTAACAAAAGTTTAGTTCAATATCAATAGAAAAACAAAAGCAAGATAATAAAACAGCAAAAAAACACCTCATGGGTGTTGCAGAAAGCAACATAATATTCAATTAAACTGAAAATGTCGGAAGACCGGAATATGCAAATGCCAAATTTAAGTAAAGAAAAGCATCTCCGAAACTGGTTTATCGATTGGCTAGGCAACCATTGACGGGAAGAGAACCAGGCAAGCAGGCCGGAACTTGTCGAGAGCCAGGCGGAGAGTTTCGGAGATATTGTTTTTCCTTACTTAAACTTGGCATTTGAATATTCCGGTCTTTGTTCATTTTCACTTCAGCCAAATTAGAAGCTCACCTTAATTCATCCAATGAAACTGAGACGGCATTTTATGAAATTTCCTTTCAAAAAAGGTTACATGTTTAGATTTCTTAACATCCTGTGGCACTGTTGCATTTATGGCTGTGTTCATACCTCACAACAAGTGACAAGAAAATACCTAGTGTAAATAGATGTTAGATAATGAGGAATGAAAAGTTCTCCGATGTGACGTGTTGGAAGTTTGTTCGTTCTAACATTGTATTTTACAATAGCAAGATATTGCACAGAGAAAATAATCATTTTAAAGCAAGTGTGCAGGGAAAGCAGTGTGTCTGGTATGTTAGTGGAATTGGAATGGGAATCGCAGTCACAACGTAGGCTGAATCATAGACTTAATCTTCTGGGAAAATTTAAGGAGAGACATTTCATTAATGACGTTAATCATATATTGCTGGCTCCGACTTATTATGGTAGGCTCGATAATTCTAGTAAAATTAAGGAGATAGATTGCAGGACGGACATGTTTAAAATTCCATTTTTCCCACATACGATTCGAGATCAGAACGTTAGACATCGCGTATATCGATAATAATTATAGAGGTAATATTCAGAGTAGGTTGATAGTATTTTTTTGTTTCCTGTATGTTCTAATCAAGGTGTGACTCGCATGCATTGCTATTTTTTTTGCATGCATCTACATCTACAGAATACCCTGCAAGCCACCTCAAAGGTGTGTGGCAGGGGGTGAACTCTCACCAAACATGCACTACATATCCTGCATAAAAAAGGACTAGTATTAATATACTAGTCAGAACTTCACTATTTAAAAAAGTTAGAAATTGCAAAGCAAACATGCAAAAACATTCTGTTAGTAGGGTTAGCTTTAAGTACTCATGCCAACGTGCAGCTACCAATGCTATCCATTGCTACTCTCCGATTGGACATATTTACCGATACTCGTATCTCTAATTATACGAGGGAAAAAGGACATTTTGAATCCATCGGTTCGGCAATCAATTTCTCTAATTTTATGATTATGGTCCAGTCTGCCATGGTAAGTTGGGGTTCGCAAAATATTTTTAACATCTTCACTGAAAATATTGTCTTGGAATTTATTTAAGGGATAAAGTCTAAATTTAAACCTGCGATCTGACAATGATTCCCAGTTTAATTAATTTAATAGACTGGTTACGCTAATATAATTATCGTATCGTCCCTTTAATAATCTTGCCGATCTTCACTGCATACGCTCAAGTTCATTATTTAGACCGATTTCATAGGGATCCCATACACTGGCAGCATATTCCAAATGAGGGCTAGCAAGGGAAAAGTAGGTGATTTCTCGTATATGATCGTTACATTTACCCAATACTCTTTTGATGAATCCCAGTCTACGATTAGCTTGACCCATTATTTCAAGTATGTGTATGTCCCAGGAAAGATCATGTGTTAGTCTTTTTCCAAGAAATTTAATGGATTACACGTTTGGAATGCGTCCGCGCATGCATGAGTATCTGTGAAATTGGTGTCGGATTTCAAGTCATGCATGGTATTCGTGGGTGTGTCTTGTATGATTGGGATTTGGTAGTTTTTTCCTTTTTCCCTAATTACTTTTAAAGGTGTGGTGTTTGTTTTTTGTTGTTCATTCTTGTTTGTTGTGTCATTGTTCCTGGTGTGGATGCACCCCCTGCCACACACCCGCGAGCTATTGCCAGGTGTGTCGTAGATATAGATATAGATAGATAGCATTCGCCTTAGCCGGGACACGCACCCAGATCCCCTGATTTCCGGTCAGGAGCTGTAATGAAAAGATCTTTCCTGGAGTAAACACATACGTGAAATAATGGGTCAAGTGAATCGTACACTGGGATTCGTCAAATGAGTACTGGGTAAATGTGACGATCATGTACGAGAAATCAGCTACTTATCCCTTGTAAGACCTCATTTGGAATATGCTGCCAGTGTATGGGATCCCTACGAAATCGGTCTAAAGAACGAACTTGAACGTGTGCAGCAAAGATCGGCAAGATTTGTGAAGGGACCGTACCATAATCTTACTAGGGTAACCAGTCTATTACATGAATTAAATTGGGAATCATTGTCAGATCGCAGGTTGAAATTAAGACTTAATCTCTTAAATAAATTCCAAGACCATATTTTCAGTGATGACGTTAAAAATATTTTGCGGACCCCAACTTACTATGGTAGACTTGACCATAATCACAAAATTAGAGAAATAGATAGCTGAACTGACAGATTCAAAATGTCCTTTTTTCCTCGTACTATTAGGGATATGAATAACGGTAAATATATCCAGTACGAGTGTAGCAATGGATAACATTGGTAGCTGCATGTTGGTATAAGGACTCATAGTTAACCCCAACTAACGGCATGTTTTTGCATGCATGTTTTGCCATTTTTATCTTTTTTTAAATAGCGTAGTTTTGAACAGTACCCATACAAGTACTAATCCTTTTTTTATGCATGATATGTAGTGCATATTTGGTGGGAGTTCATCCCCTGCCACACACCTTTATGGTGGCTTGCAGGGCATTATGTAGATGTAGATGTAAGCAGAGAGAGAGGGCGGTCACCGGATTCCAAAAGGCGCGTCGCGCCCATAAATCGCCGACACGACGCCCGCCGCTGCCTCCCAATACGCCGGACTGACGCGCGTCGCACCAAGTGGTCACTTTTAACGGCCGCCTGCGCGAGACCACCGTTGGGGCCCATTCCCTTGATTTGTGTCCACGAGCGGGCTCAGGGGAGGGGGGCCTCCAGGGTTCCTGGATGGATCACTCGAGTGGAGATGCCGTCAGAGGCACTGGAGCTGCGTCCGCTAATCCCCATAGATGCGGAGGACTCCGATAATGCCCCGACGACCCCAAACCTCGGATCGCTCTCAGCAGAGAGGGACATTTAACGTCTTCACATCAATTATAGCAGAACATCTCAGAGCTGTTTTTTTAATGGTGAAATATATTTAAGGTGAGATGAGTACACTATGACCACCATCACACTGTAAAAAGTTTATCTGATTTAGGTACAAAATCGATCTGAATTACAGATGCAACATTTTTAAGACATATGTTGAATTTCAGCACTAATATCTTGTCTAAAAATAAGGCAGGCGAAGGACTGAAAATCAGACCAGGTGGGACTTATTTTAAGATAAGCCTATGCTGAATTTAAGACAGCCCTAGTCTGGTAATAATGCGGGTTGCTGCTGAAATTCAAGCCTACTTTGAGGGGATGTCTTATTTTAAGGCAGGTGCAGGACTGAAAATCAGACCAGGTGGGACATATTTTAAGATACGCCCATGCTGAAAAGAAGACCAGGACTGTCTTAAATTCAGCATTTAAAATAAGTCCCACGTAACAATGCGGGTTGCTACTATAATTAAATCATATTTTGAGGGGAAATCTAATTACAAATACTACCTACATATTTAAACAATTCACTCGAATACGAACCAAAACCGTAGCTTTTCCTATTTTTATCCTATGAAACTGTTTTTCTGATTGAATTAATCTTAAATAGGTCATAGAGTTTCCATTGGAAAAGGTTTCAGGGCTGTAATGGAAGCACATTAATAATGTTTTCACAGATATGTGAAAAAATGTACTTTGATTAGAAACAAAATAATCTATGCAAAGTCTTCGATGCCACAGATGTGAGCCAGTTATATCTACAAACCAAGGCAGGAATTATCACTTGACGAGTGTGACTATTTTTTAGTTCTTACAACACTGCCACGTAGACAAAATAAGGAAGTTTAGTCTCAGGACACGTCACTCAGATACACCTGGCTCCTTTCTGCAAACAAACGAAGTATCAACGCCACATTCTCACACTATTTATCCATCTCACGAAACATATTTTGCCTACTTACAATGAAATTTGACTAGACTTCGAATTTTACTTTTTTACGCTTCGTAATCATTGTTGAATTCCATCTCCCTGGTTACGCTCCGCCCATCAGTCTCTGCTATTGGCAGGTTAGCTCCAATTGCGGAGCCAAACAAGGCTTGCTTATTTTCAACCTGGGTGATCTGAATTTCAGATCACAACCATCTTATTTTCAATATGCAGTTGTTAAGTTCTTAAAAAAGAACGGAGGTGTGTTTGATTTTCACACAGATTGAGTCTTAAATTTGGAACACTACCGTAAAATAAGACAGCGTTTAAATTCATATCGCACGGAAAATTAGATAAACTTTTAACAGTGCAGTATTTCAATCCCAACACTAGTTTATCAGCGTATCATTATATCTTGTAATAAACCTAGCTTCAAAACTATTGAAATGGCAAACTTTTTCTTGCTAAATGATAATCATAATCATTGGTCAACAATCCTAGGATTAGTTTGACGCAGCCCTCCACTCGATTCTTCCATCGGCCAACCTCTTCACATTACCGTATTTTCTCTCTTTTACATCCATCACCCCCTATTTTATATATCTCATACGAGGCCTGCCTTTTCCATTATTCCCGTTAACCTTTCCCTCGACGATTGTCTTCATCAGGGCATCGTGTCTTAAGATATGGCCTATTAGGTTGTCTCGTCTTCTTTTTAGAGTTTTCAGCAGACCTTTTTTATCCCACTCTTCTTAAGACTTCTTCGTTTGTCACTCGTTTGATCCATTTTATCTTCATAATTCTTCGGTGAATAAATTTAATTCACTTATCGGTAATGATAATTGGGGATCGGGGTGGGTCGGTGGCTAGGGTAGGTACTGGACTCCCATCCCGAGGGTACGGGTTTGAATCCCAGACCTGGTGGATTTTCAATTGGCACACTGGTCCCTAGATCGCATTATGGAGAGCACTTCGAGTTTAGTATTTCGTTTGTCAGATGGACTGTCAGTTAAGACGTGGTCCCCTTACCTATCGCTCACTAATACCGATGCCGAGTTCTCTCCACCCTTCCTCCGCTACCTGAAAAAATCCTTCCTTTACCCAGTTACCCACCCACTCCCTCTGTTGAAAATAGTCTCAGTTATCGGTTGCCGCCACCAAGTAACAACAGAAACTAATCATTGGTGGCTATTCTAATGAGATTTTAACGATGATTTGGAGATTAACACGTCGTCTCAGACTTGAGTAGAGCAGGTGGCGTTTGTTCAAGTGTCTGTCTTTGTTTTGAGTTTTCTACAGATGAGGGTGGGTTTCGATGGATGATCCCTACTCTGATTTTAGCTGTATTTAGCGAACTGCTCTCTCCCTCCTCCGCTGTTCATCTCTCCAAAACAACTGACGCTAGCCTCGCTTCGCACCCCCCGAAATTACGTTCGAATTCTCTTCCTCTCTTGCCAACTTTCTATGACTGCCTTCAGCATCCATCTTTAATTACTTCTCCCAACCACCTTCTTTTTCTCCACTATGATATTTAAGAAGCGGATATATGATGAATAAAAAAGAGCAGTGAAGAAAATAACACGCTCCGCTTCACAGATAACATTTTCTTCCTAGCCAATTTCAAAGTCTTCCTAATACGGACTCTCAGGCCTCATTTGGTACGATGGAGAATGTACATATCTCTAGAATACAGTATGAATGCATGAAACGAAGAAAATCAAAGTTTTGACTTGTGGAAGAGAGAATCGAGGAAATAATTTACGCCACAAGAAGTGGAGTTACACTGTAAAAAGTAGATCTGATTTTAAGGCACAAAAGCGATCTGAATTTCAGATGCAACAATTTTAAGACAGGGTATGTTGAATTTCAGCAGTAATATCTTGTCTAAAAATAAGGCAGGTGAACGACTGAAAATCAGACCATCCAGAATCCTGCTTCCTCTGCTTTCTGCTTAACTGCTCCTGTACCAACCATCCATGTTTTCTGCCTCTTCCGCACCTTGCATCCGTGTTCCTGCCTTAAACCAGACAGCGCTTAAATTCAGATCGCACTGAAAATCAGATCAACTTTTTACAGTGTAGAGCAAGTTGAAATATGAACTTACCTTGGGAACAGTATCACACGGAACGGAAAGCACGCGAAGAACGAAACAGGAAATATAATTTGGAATAAAAAAGAAGCATCCATGATAAGGAGTGCACCGCGGTGCTATAAGAGGAAGCTGTTGGAAACGAAGAAGCAATGCCCAAAAACTAATACGTGGAATGAGGCACTTAATGGATAACAGATGTTGGCTACCAGAAAAAAAATTGAAGCCATGTGAGATCCGTTATTGGCGGAGGAAGCTGGATATTAAATGGACTGTTAAAATAAAAACGAATAAGTAAAGGGAAGAGTCGAGGAAGAAAGGTCTTCATGGATCACTGCACTTCATATTTACTTCCCAAAATTGTTCGTTCTTTCACGACGAATGGTAGACCCTTGATGGTTCAAATTTATCGCCTATCACAATGGTAAAAAATTTTTCATCATTCTCATCATCGGGGCTCATTTTCCAAGGAAATTATGCGAAATAAATATTCTGAGGGGATGAATTATTCATGTAAAATAATAAAGGACAATTTTGATATTGGTGATTTATTGGCAAGAGATGTTTGATGAGAATATCTCCGAGTTTGTGACAAAGGCATGGGATACCTCCCAAGCGGTGAGATGAAAAAATTCCCCAAATCATGCGAATTTTATGCAAATACACTGAGCTCAAAAATGAAAGGCGTTCATTTTACTTGAATTAAAGAGCACTCATATTTTATCTTGATGGAGGAGCCATCAAGGCGACGCAGCGAATTTTTGATTGAATGAAATTTCCTTCACGAGGAAATTATACAGAAGAAATGCAATATGCTGGAAAGATATTTATAAAAAGAAAGGATACCGAATGACACCAGAGGAAAAAGTGTCGCAAACAAAATAGAGGAATCGAGGAAAAAACTCAGTGTTTTCATTAAAATTGAGAGGGATTCGACCACCCTGTGGGAGACAGAGATACTTTGTAAACACAACAGAGTAATATGAAACAATATTCAAATTGAAGCCTTAATTAAGGTTTAATTGGAACCGAAATCGCTATTTCGTACACAAAATTGTTAGGTAGAAATGAAAAATATATTTTTGTGAACAAAATTAATCTTCTACATAGAGCCATTCACTAATAATTCAAAAATTAAAATAAGCAAAAGGTGACGCTCGCCGAAGGAGCTGCGTGAAGGAATACTACGTCATCACCTCCCCTCCTTGACTGTG
The DNA here is from genome assembly GCA_933228895.1 of Platycnemis pennipes. NCBI lineage: Eukaryota > Metazoa > Arthropoda > Insecta > Odonata > Platycnemididae > Platycnemis > Platycnemis pennipes. Next base: position 19,116,231 of record OW121856.1, read on the forward strand.
CTGAGGAAGAACGAGAAGTGGGAGGGGAGGCCTGCCTGAAGAGATCCTGTCGCAACCGCTTCCATTGGCAGTCATCTGTGTCTCCCCCTTTGCGATAATGCGGAGGAGGTTCGCGGTCTCAGTTGTGATTGGACGAGGTGGATGACGTACGAGTCCTTTGCACGCCCACTTTTCCGATAGGGTTAAACACATCAGTTTTTCGTAACTCGAGAACGACTGGGCGGATCGAAGAACGGAAAAATATGGGTCTTTTTATTTTGTAAACTCTATAAGATTTCGCAATAATAAATATGGTAAACGGCTCCATTAATGCTCGTTAATGAATGACTTGAAATATTCCTCCCTTGAAGTAATGTATTTATGATTATTAATCTCATACATTTTCTATTGTTGTAAGGAATAACCTTGCTCTTCCATCTCAAATATGTGCCTGGGTTAGATTGCAGGAGATGAACTAAGCACTCGGAGTGCCCTAAAACCTAATTATACCAGACTACTACGCCAAGAAGGCTTTCCTTGGTGACGCACGACAGTATTGACAACGAATCAATCTTCAGATAGTCTATTCCATTAGTATAAGTACGGTTGTAAAAGAGAAGAATTACGTCACAATGAAAAGGTTGGCCGATAGAAGAATCGAGTGGAAAGCTGCGTCAAACCAATCCTAGGATTGTTGACCAATGATGATGATGATAAGTACGGTTCTCAGGTTATTTTGAAGTAGTACTCCGGGAACCGGAAAACCATTCTTTTGAATGGAAATTGGGAATAGAAAATTTGCAGTACAAGAAATGGATTGTTATTGTTAAATGAAAAATTCTAAAGGAATGATTGGCAGTGAATTTCAAGTGTCGATATGTAGTCTGGTATTTCGTAAGACTCAGATTGAAGTCTGCTCATATTGAGGCTGGTGTCAAAGCAAACGAGGTGAACAATAAGATTAACTAGTTTCCGGTATTTTTGGATACGTCACAATAGTTGTAGAGCTGATGCCAAACGTTTCTGCTTGTGTAATGGCTGCGAAAAAAAACTGCGCTTGATCTCCTTCAATGAAATACTTCGGCATCGCAAGCAGAGGAAAATAGTAATTTAATTGGCATTTGGATGTTCCGGTCTTCGGATATTTTCACTTACGAGAAGCTCACATAATTCATATAATCGCAAGCAGAGATCACCCTGGGAGGGGAAGTACAGATTAAATATATTAGAAAAATTTCAATCGGATAGCTTTACTAAAGATATTAGGCACATATCGAAAACACCAGCGTATTATGCTAGATTTGACTACATAAATAAGATTAAAGAGATAGATTGTCGTTCTGGGGGGTTATTTTGTAATCTCACTTTAGTGAGAATACGTCATAAAATGTCACTTTTTCGTAGTTAAATCCGCCACCCAGGCGGCGTGACCATCTTCGGATCTCAAGCGGTGAACTGCCGGTCATGTGCTGGTCTTTTAGACGATTAATCTGCTCTGATCCGTATCTTTCAACTCTTGATCTGTTTCATTATCTCCGCCTGCCATTAGTTCCCATCTCATCTTCATAAAGAACGTGAAATGGAGCCACCATCGTTTCGCCTTGAAGCTGGAGTGGGAAAAAAAGCAAGAGCGAGAAAGACACAAACGATTTTAAATTGTATTTTTGGAATTTGCACAACGCTTATTTATTCAAAGTAGACGAGATCGGCAACAGATAGCACTACCGACAGAAGCTTCGACGATTCACTAACCGTTCCTGAGCCGATCATCAAGAGAGCGAAACGGATCTCCCGCCTTCCCGCAAAGAGTCATTAAAAAGGTGAGATTACAAAATAACCCCCAGATAGATTCAAAATGTCATTCTGATTACAGTTTCATTCATTATTGACACTTGTGTTTTATCATATCTGGGGGCTCTATAGTCGAGACTGATCAGAAAAACTCAAGTGAAAACAATTAATGATACTGTTACGAGCGATTCAGACACACTAAATTTGCGAACCATTCGTGTTTATACCACGCGACACCTTGGTTAGCTATTCGAGAAAAGCCAGACGGTTTCAAACACAACGCCCCAGGGGATAAATGCGTGCGAACAAAGCGAGTTGTCGCGTTTTAAAACGAAAACGGAAAGACTGATTGCATTCAGAGCGTAACCGGTGAAATAAGTGGCAAAGGAGAGAGGGTTTGAAAAAGGATCTGATGCTTTCCCGGCGTATGCTGGTAGTGAAGGCTGCTCCCGGTGGAGCATAAGTACAATTGTTGGGAGTAATTACTCCCAACAATAAGTTGGGAGTAATTATCAGCCGTAGGTTGACATTCAGACTTAATTTCTTAACTAATTTCCAAGACAACATTTTCACAGATGACGTTAAAAACATTTTACGAACCCCAACTTACTGTGATAGATTGGACCATAATAACAAAATTAGAGAAATAGATTGCCGTACTGACTGATTCGAAATGTCATTCTTTCATCGTACAATTAGGGATATTAATTACATACATCCAATATTATACATTTACACGTGTATCAATTTATAGCATAGGTAGCTGCATGTTGGTATAAGGACTTTAAGCTAACCCAACTAACAACATGTTTTTGCATGCTTGCTTTGCTATTTTTATAGTTTTTTTAAAATTGTGAAATTTTGACTAGAATATAATAAATAATCCTTTTTATGCATCCTTTGTGATGCATGTTTAGTGTCAATTCACTCCCTGCCACACACGTTTATTGGTCGCTTGAGCGTATTATGTCGATGTAGATGAATTGTGGATCTACATCTACACGATACCCTCCAAGCCACCGCAAGGGTGTCTGGTAGGGGAGGCTGGATGCATGAATTGTCACCGCTCATCCAATCACGTTGATAGTAAACATATTCCTAGTTTCACCGTGGATCGAATCAGGTTGCTCAGTTCGCGTCTAGTGGAGTTGGTGTTTCTCCATCGCTTGCTTCTTCCCGGCTCTCCTACCCCCTCTCCACGATTCCGGTAAGGAGAGGGGGGGCCTCTCTGCTCGATAGAAAGAAGGGGGGCGAGGGGAGGCATAACCCAAGACGAATGGTCCTCTTTTCCTGACGTCTCCTTCGAGGATGATTAATTACGCCCTCGGATATTGCCGCGCTGCGCGTCAAATTTTGTACGGACGAAGTAAATCCGAAAGGGGAACGTTCCCAACAGGGTATTGTGAAGTGAATGCCAATTTATCCACCCAGACTCATTTTAGCAATTCACGTAGACGACCGAGTGTAATAGGTTTGTAGGAACTAGAATTTTAATAGCATCGTTAGAAATTGATTATTTGTATGAATTGTTTTCTCAACCTCTTTTACTATATGTTATATTTTAAAATGTAATAACATAAAAAATTGGACTGAAAACTTTAATTCCACATTATGTAACATCATTATAGCTCTGAGAATGGACATATAATATATCCGAAACATTAGCGAAAGTTTTGCATTTTAATTGACAAACTCCTGACATTTAATAAATATAACATTGATTATTTGGCAACACATTATAATTTTCACATCATTTAAACGTTTGACTTACACTTTTACGAAAATAAGATAAATTTTGAAGATATACGAATCAAATCAACTAAAATATATACATATTACCCCTAGACTAGGGGTTTAGTCTTGTACGAGTACAAATTCTGGATTGCGAGAGAAGAGAACAATGAGTATCTTTGAGGTGCAGGCATAAAGAAGGGAAGAAAGATAAATTGAACAACAAAAGTTGAGTGAGAGGGAAAACACTGTTTGCTGCAAAGAGAAAGCATTTATACAGTTTGTTTGAAATATTGGAGTAATTGAGAAATTATTGTGCCCGCAGGCTACAAAAATATTTCAATGTAGTGCGGGGAAAGAGCCTTGGAGATATGGTGTGAAAACATGTAAAGTAATTATATCAAGAGAAGAATTGTATTTTCCAAAAGTGTTGGATTCAAAATTAAGTGATTTAAGGTTCATCGTCACCATCATCTTCTGAAGGCCATGCCTTGCTGCTGAAAATATACTTACCCGTTTTTCGTTGTTATTTTCATTTCTCCTTAATTCTCACATTCTGTGACCTTAGCCTGTGATAAAGAGTGAGAGAACTATTGACTTAGAAAAACTGCAATATTTGTAAAAGGACGGTATGATAACAATGCTAGCGTAACCAGTCTATTAAATTAACTAAAATTGAAATAATTGTCAGAACGTGGGTTGAAATTTAAATTAATCTCTTATATAAATTCCAAGATATATATTTTCAGTTATGATGTTTAAAATATTTAAAAAATCCCGACTTACTAAGATAGACCATAATGATAAAATTAGAGTATTTGATTGCCGTACTGATCGATTCAGTATGTGCTTCTTTCCTCGTACAACTAGGGATATGAATAGCTATAAATATATCCAGTAGCATAAATACGATTGTATCAATGGATAGCATAGGCAGTTGCATGTTGGTATAAGGACTTTAAGCTAACCCAAATAACAGTATGCTTTTGCAAGCTTGCTTTGCTATTTTTATTTCTTTAATTGTAAAGTTTAGACTAAAATATTATTACTATCCCTTTTTTGCATGATAATCAATGCATGATTGGTGTGAATTCACCCCCTGCCACCTTTATATTGGATTGTACGGTTTTATGTAGATGTAGATTCGAATTTGTGAACAAGGTGAGAGGAAATCTTACGGAAGAGACTTTAGTGGCGATTACAGAGAGAAAAATGTGGAAGCGACAGCTGTGGAGAGAATTAAAAAAATCCACAGAAGAATCCACTAAAATATAAGGTGGTATTTGAATACCACTCCAGGGAGGATTTGGGAGATTGAGTGAGAAATAAAAACGAGAGACTCCGTAATGAAATTTCGCGAGAATATGAGCTATACGCCGGCAGACTAATTCCAGGAGGAAGCGGTTAATAAAGAGAGGAAGAATGGCTCAAGAGCGTCAGCTCGATTCATTGATGAGTCTCATTGGTTCATAAACTCCGTGACAAGCGCAAGGCAGCTCCTTTCTTAGAATATATCCGGATTGAAAGAGGAAACATTTAGTTTTGTGGGGATGGGGGACGAGATACGTGTTCATTCAGTCGTGAATAGGATTCGAAAGCACCTCGATGATTATTCCTGAAAGGTTTTCTCTTGAATATTTCATTTATTCCGAGAGGAAATGAAAGACTTTGCTATCGAACTAGTATGAAGGCGAGATGAGAGTAAGAGGACTTGGTGTCATCGCACGTCCATATCACGCCGAGAACCATTGTGGAGGAAGGGGCATGGAGAGGCTATTTTGGGAGAAAGAGAGTCACTCTAATTAACAGGGAAATTGGGGAAAGAAGGCGACAGATTAGATGAAAGATTTGTTAAACGTGGGGTTAAGGTTTGGGTTACGGATTGAAATCAACCGTATCTCAAAGCTACTTAAAATGGATGAAAAATAAATATGAGGCGACTGAGGAGAAATTCCAAAGGGAAATAAACACTCGCCTTGACCAGGATTCGAACCCGGATCCCCTGATTTCCGGCCAGGTGCTTTAACCAGTTAAGCTACCGAGGCGTCATTTTTCCCTGTGGAATATTATAGGCTTTAAAGGAACTAGATGTTCTCGAACTGCTAGGCATATTATGCCACAAAGCAGTTGATGTCGTGCGCATGGCGCCACTGTCCAAGAGGATAAGGCCGAACTTTAAACACGAAGGTGCTTACTGTATAAAAAATTGAAGGATAACGAATTATCCGCGAGAGCCTTAACGACGTTACCCGCTGAAATGCACAGTAGCAGAAATTCCTCAGAGAAAAATGACGCCTAATATTCCGCAGGGAAAAATAACGCCCCGGTAGCTTAACTGGTTCGAATCCCAATCAAGGCGAATGATTTTTTTTCTGTGGAATTACTGCTATTGTTAATTTCTGTGGGTAACGCCATTAAAGCTCTCGCGGCAATTTCGCGATCCTTCAATTTGCGACTGAGGAGCTGACTGAACACCACTCTACCACAGATTGAACAAGAATGCCACTATACACGGCGCAATACTCATTAACCCACGGAAAAAGGCCTGTTCATCTGTCCCCACACCATATGAAACAAGATTTATAGTACAATGTCTCTTTGCTGTGAAGAAACGAGATTTCTTAATGCACTGAGTTAGAATTTCACTCGAAAATCAATAAAGTCATATATATATGAATTCTATTGAAACGTCCCTAGCAAATTTGGGCGGAATTTAATAGATTCTTTAGACGAGAAGGAAAATATAAGCTTTCATTTTAAAGTGTGATATAGAGTATGATATTTATCATTGCCAATAAATATAAGTTTTCTATTATTATTAATATAGTTTACGACATGATTCAACGTAACGATACAAATAAAGTTCCTTTTAAGCTGTTAAAAAGAGAAAAATATATTATCACACAATTACGGATAATAAATTACCAAATATCCAACGGTGAGCAGCTCTGAGAGCTATGGAAAATATGCCAACATTTTTTAATGATACTAATTCTATTTTCTCAGTCTCGTAACAAAATCAATCAATCGACAAAATGACGATTAAGACGACTATTTTGCATTTTGTGAGGCTTTCAGGAATGCCGTGAAGGTTAAGCTTCTTAAAACTCCTAGTTTTTGTCCCGAAACTTCAAGGCATCCAGGTCGCATTAACTTCCCAAGCATGACTGGGTGACATTCCGAAACTTACCCTAAAAGTGGTAACAAGATCACGAGGGGGCTTACGCCATATCCAATACCTCCTATATGGGTATTATGGCACAAAGGGCGAGTGTTTAAGGCGTATGGTGCAAGATTTCTGCGATATCATTCGTGCACGCGTGCACAACGTGCAGTCGACGCCCACGCCAAGTGACAGTCGATGGATCAAATCAGATCGCTGGCCAAATTGGCTTAACATTCTTATCAACGGCAATAGCAACTGCCGATACTGTCTTAATAGAGAAGCGCCGTGTTAGTTAGGAAGGAGTATTGACAAAGAGGAGGTTGGAAACGGAACAAAAAAGGAGAAGGGATGAAGAGTTCCTCAAGGATTCTTGCATCTAAGGGTTCAGGTGAGTGAATTAGAAGCTTAAGCATACTTTGCAAGTTTCTTACACCTCCGTCTACGTAATACCCTGAGAGCCATGGGTTTGTGGCAGGTGGTGAAGATCACCAAACATGCACTGCTTTCATGTAACTATGAGATGAATTGCTCCTACTTCATGGACACATGTTGAATGTAACGGTCACGTGAAACTAGGTGGTTGGTAACTATACATCAATGATTTATTAATGACTTCATTACTGTTAGCATAAACATTTTACTAAATAAATTTATTCGTAATCGTATTTCCTTATCATGGATGTATTAGTAATGCTCAAACATACATCATGTACTTCAGACTACTGTAGCAATTTTTTTACCTACCTTACCCTTTGCTATCCTGCCTATTGTGCTCTCTTATGGTAAGCGGGAAAAAATTATATTTTAAATCTATCGATATGACAATCTATATCTTTAATCTTGCTAATCTGATCAAACCTAGCATAATACGCAGGAGTTCCTAATATACATATCTAACGCCATCTGTAAACAAATCAACTTAAGATTTGCATACATATTTAGCCTAAATTTTAACGTGTCTTCGGACAGTAATTCCCATCCTAGTTATTCTATTAAATTCGTAAGACTAATGCAATTATCGTAACGGCCTTTAATAAATCTAGCGCATCTTTTTTGCACACGCTCTAAATCCTTTATCACACCTTCCTCGTACGGATCGCATATATGTACTAGCGGTATTTTCTAAATGAGACCTGACAAGAGTAAAATAGCTTATTTCTCGTACTCTCTCATTGAATTTGCCTAAAATCCTTTTTAAAAATCCTTATCTACGGTTTGCTACACTAGTTATTTACATGATGTGTTTCCTCCATGACATATCTTCAGTTATGGTGACGCCTATGTATCTAATAGATTCCACGTTAGTTACTTTCTTTGCAAGCATGAGTGTCAGTACATCTACATCTACATCTACACGATACCCTGCAAGCCACCGCGAGGGTGTGTGGCAGGGGGTGAAGATCACCAAGCATACACTACTAACATGCAAGCAAGCAACTAAAGGGTCTCATGCAACTAGATTGTTAGTATCTATAGTATTTAAGGGATTAATACATGCATCATGCACTACAGAATACTCTAAAATATTTCCTCTACCTATCCCTTTCCTATGCTGTCTATTCTGTTCTCTTATAGTACGGGGGAAAAATGCCATTTTGAATCTATCTGTACGACAATCTATCTCTCTAATCTTATTTATCTGGTCGAATCTAGCATAATACGCTGGTGTTTTTAATATGTGCCTAACATCTTCAGTAAATCTATCCGATTGAAATTTCTCCAATAGATTTAATCTGGACTTTAACCTACGCTCTGATAATGCTTCCCACCCTAATTCTTGTATTAATTCTGATACACTACTCAACCTATCGTAACAGCTTTTGACGAACCTAGCTGCTCTACGCTGCACACTGTCTAGTTCTCTCATCAAACCTAATTCATTAGGATCCCATACACTGGCTGCATACTCAAGGTGGGGCCTAACTAGTGAAAAGTAGCATCGCTCTTTTGTCTTCTCATCACATTTCCCAAGTACTCTTTTTATAAATCCTAGCTTTCTCTTCGCTCGGCCGCATATTTCCCTTATGTGTCTTCCCCACGATAAATCTTTAGTGATTGTTACACCTAAATATCTTACGGTTTCAACGTTTTCGATCTTCGTGTTATTAATTCTATAGGATCGCTCTATCGAATTATTCCTCCTCCAAAAATTTGTAGCTACACACTTTTTAAGTCAGTAGACTTTGCAAGTTTCTTAAATGGAGCACAAGATTGGAGGATGAAGTAGGACAAACGGAAACAGCTAATCCAAATACCTTCCACGACTGATAGTAACACTTTATTCTCATACTTTCTGTGTTAGGCGGTGCCAACTGTCTACAGACGAGGAGCAGCTGAGATACTGTGCATGCAGGAATTGCCCTGTCCACTCATGAAACTAGATAATAATAATTGTCATAAAGGAGATACATTATGAGGCTCAAGGGAAATGTGGTGATTCCATACTTGAATTCAGGCCGGCCGATTCACGCGATTGCCTGTCCCAATGGCAGCACGCAATGACCCAAATCACGTCCCACACAGATTAATAGGTCACGATTCGTGTGGACCACGGTGGAATGGTCATCTCCTCCCAAGGAAGCCTTTGAGGTGCAAACGGTTATTTCCTTGCCGGTGAAACGCGGAGTTGTATGTAGAAGTGGGAGGAGAACGTGAGACGCCCGTTGAAGAGAAGGAGTGAGGGACGAGACTTAAAATATATCTCGCTCTCGTTTGAGTTCTTGTTTTCTTTTTTTTTCTTTGCGGGAAGAGAGACCGGGAGGAGTGTGTCGAGGGGATTGATTTTTTTGACTGAGGATCGGCCCATTCCGAAGTCCTTCCCCCAACCCTCTCCATTCATTCATTCCTTCATTCAGTCTCCTTTCCTTCCTTGTTCGCCTCTTTCTTCTCGACCCCATTCATCGTCGTCTCCCGGACATTTCTCGCACATAAAGACTCCATGGTCCACCTCCATCTGGTATGTCTGTTCATCCCACTGATCCACGGCTCTTTAAAATGTAAGGTTTCTAAATTTTCCGTTTGGAGATGGGAGAGTGTTTTTCTCTGGATGGTACGCTGTCAAAATTACATTTCACGACCTTTAAATGTTGAATGGAATTATCATTCGAAGCCGTAAATGTTTTTATCCCAGCAGTTACCACTAAATTATCGGAAGGAGTAACACCACTAGGTATTTCTACGTCAAAACTAATAAGAGAGATTGCCGTATACGTGGTTTAAGGATGAAATTAGCACTGGCAATGAGAGAACATACGATTTGAGAAGGCATGCACGAGTGCCATCATGTAAAAAAAAATGAATAGATAGAATCAGCTTCCTGAATATATTTCGGTACAAGTGTACACCTATAGGGAAATACACATGAAAATAGTAGTACATTTTCTCGGGATTCCCACCGGGTTGGTATTCCAAATACCGAATTTTTTTCGAAGGCTACGTCCGGCATCGTCTTTAGGGTGCTGATGCCAGGGCTCACATTTGGCCCAAATCTGAGCCCTGGCATTAACACCCTGAAGACAATGGAGGACGCAGTATTCGAAACGTCGGTATTTGGAATATCACCCCCGGTGAGATTCCCGAGAGCATTTCCCTATAAGCATTCGCCGGGAAAAAATCAAATTTTTCACATATGAAAATGGTCCAGGTTTTAAAGCACAGAAATACAGCTTTAAATGATGAACCTATTCACCAGGGAACTCACCAATTCACCACTCATTCGCCGATTCACCAGGGAAAGTGCGTGAATCGATGAAGCACTTTCTGAAGTCGTGAGCCAATTGATTTCCCTCTCCATGTTTGCGCCATTCAAATTGATAAAACAATTAAAGTTTTAGTGATTTTAAAGGAAAGGTAATCAACCCGTTTCCAAAGTTGGCAAACGTTGCATCCGTACCCGAGAAAAGCCGTGATGGTTTCTATGTGCGATGCATTTTTTCTCTGCATGAATGCAAGAATATAGTGTCCGACTGATCCTCATCCACTAATTTAAAGTTATACTCCTCAAACACGTTCTACCACTTTACACCAAGAAACTAATTATCATGGCATTCATTTTCTTCCACTTTGACCACTTATTGGGCTTTGGTGACTTGGCTAAACAACAAAATAGAAAATACGAGAGCATGCTCACGCCACAAGAAACGGTTCGGTCCGTTTAGAAGCACGTATGGTCTGAACCGGGCCACACGGTTGGTTTCTACAAAGCAATAGTTATTGCAACGTGAGCCGCTATCATCCAAGGCTAATCCGGGAAGCAATATAACTCATAAAAATAACTGAAATTGATGTTGTCACTGAATGACACCATAATAAGGAGGGACACTCTAAAGCCATTATTAATGATAATCGCCGCGGAAGCCTCAGATTTAGCAAAATAGAAACTTCAGCAGACCTCCTGTATTCAATTTATCTTCAGTATTCGAAGAGATGAGCAAATATCTCCTCATAGAGCAAATATAGCTTGGTTAAACGTAGAAAATACGCGTCAGAATTTTCTTTGCACATTTCTTTTCTCCACATATTCCCAGCGAGAGCCAATCTATCTGTTTAACCTGTTTAATAGTCAATATTCATGCATCCCGGAATACGTCTACCAGAAATGACCCCTCTAATTTTTACTGTCCACTACATCGCGTATCAAAATATCATTAATAATTTGCAGCCAACTACATACGGAATACGGAACTCTCTACCTGGTTCATTAAAAAGTCATCAAATCACTCCGTTAATTCAAATCTACATCATATGACTATTTAATACTCAAGAAGCCCATTGAAAATTAGATATTATATTTCTCTGCAGATATTTTTATCCAGATTGAATTGTGATTCATTACCTATTACCCTAACATTACTCTATTTAATGCTATGTTTCACTGCAGGGAATGTGTCTTTTGATCAGCCTCAACATCACTCTATATAATGCTATATTTCTCTGCAAATATATGCAATTGTCTCTTGACTGCATTATGATCCATTGCAATATCGCACTATATAATTGACCAATGGGGAACATGCTTTTTTTCATAACTCTTTGAATAAGAAGTTTGTTAACTAAAATGTACTTGACGAAAATTGTTCTAAAGAAAAGTTATGTTACAAAGATTTCTTCTTCCAAGAAGTTTACAAAGAAAGTTCTTCAAAATATGTACGCTTTTGGCAAATTAAAAACTCGATGTTATCGTATGATGCTTTGGTACGGTATCTCCATGGTCGTTGTTTATCTGTTGTGCGTGGAGGTAAGTTGTTTAATGAATATTTGGCGAAAACATATGAATGTATCTCATTTGCAATTAATGTATTTCGATTATTTATTTAAACTGTATTGTACATAGTAACGAGCAAACCAGGTAGCAGCGTGGTTAAGTCTTCGCATGCTAACCTGAGGGACGCGGGTTCGAGTCCCGCTTGAGTGAGCTTTTCACCACTCAGGACATGGTTGTGTGTGCTCGTCTGTTATTATTTGTTGTTAATACCTCAATGTAAAGGCTACAAAAGCTGTTTTCGGTGGTAATGAAAAAAACCGTCCATAAATAACATAATATTTGCAAAGTAATCTGTTTGCTTTCACTCGGCGAATCTTTATTACAATAAAACAAATACTCTGCTTTTAAGGAGTCTCCACCGAATTATGAAGTAGATGTCATTTTTGTTAAAATTTCGGGACACATCTATTTTGGCCCTTCTATCGATTGGCAATAAAATAATGAGGCCTTTCCATCATATATTTGAAGAACAATTACATGGAAAATCATCTATTTTACACGTGGTTATACGGCAGAGCATGGCTCTTGCATTAAAATTTACGGATTAATAGTGTAAAGAGAAATGTCGTTTTGACGAAAAACTAATATAAAATGCGCAATTTTATGTAGAATTTAGCATCGCAAAAAAGTGCTCGCCTTAGCACACTTGTTTAATTGGTATTAATAAATGTCTGCTCGAAAAATGCAGAAAATCCTTAGTTACATGAAAGGTGCGCTACAGTATGTTGTTACCATTGGCAAAGGTACTTGTGACGAAACGTTCTGACAAGCCTATTTACTAACTTAATTTATGAATATGCCTTACCAAGGCCATTCTTATATTTTTCATGTGATTTAAATATTTCATTGGTTGGTGTAATTAATACCAATGATTCCAAATGGTAGCATCATCATTGTTGCCAAACAATTAAAAAAATATGAATATGAATAAAATTCAAAACAAAGAATTGTGTTTGTAAGGGATTAGTTTGAAACTAAGTAAGAAAATATTTAACCTATTGTAGAATACCCATTAGCGGGATTGAGCATGTATTCTCACTTTGTAAATTAAACGTGGCAACAACTCTTCAGTCATGTTTCGGAGTCAAAATGAGTTAAAAGAGCTTGTAATAAATAGAATGCAACTACAACGTGCCATATAATAGCATACTCATACAATTATTGTGTATGCGTTATCACCCTATAGATGATTTTCCATATAGGTGTTTTTCTGGATAAGTATTCATTCATTAACTAACATAGCTCTTTTACGGGATTTTGAATCGCGGAGTCACGGCGGAGTCACCTCCTGAAGAAGGATGCCACCATAAGGAAGTAGACCATAGGCAAATGGTCTGATTTTGCTTTTTTAAATCCCTTTTCAGTCATCGTTTAGATTAAGAAACGGCTAAAAACCTCAAAACAATATATTCGCTTCGTTTTCACCTAAATAAATGTCTGCTTCCGCAGCAACATGGCACCTATACCGTGCAGTGACGTCAGAAGGCGTTTCAGGTTACGTGACTTTCGTCAATTTTCGGGAACGTTAAATGGTAATATTAAGCATTTAATAATCTTTATGGTTAGCATAATAATAATAAGGGGTCAAAAACGGTGGCGTCCCTGGAAACGGCTTCGGCCGGCGAATGGTGGCCGTCTGCTTGGGGGGGTTAACATATATTAGTATAGTATAGTAGGGAATAAGGATAATCTTATTGTTTTGTGAAAAGACAAAATAACACTGTTAATAACATTCTGTTTTTCGAGTACTATTATACAAGGATTTCAATTCAAGAATATAAATGCTAACATTCAATAAAATAACAAGAACATAATAAACTCTGAAAAGATACTCTAATGACAAGTTCATAAATCTTCCCGATATACAATTATAGCAAGGGTTACATTGCGCTTTAGCAAAGGAAAAATTATCGAATTAATATACATAAATCCAGCAAATCAAATACATAAATATTCAGTATCCATTTGAGATAAAATAATATAATTTTTCCTAGATTTAGATTGATTATTGATTAGAGTTAGATTAGATGGTGGCAATATACGATCAATGGTATATTTCGGTTTTATGCTTGGATATCTGCAGGTGTAAAGACCTACAGATTTAGCAAAGTCATACCAGCATGCTTTTTGCTAACACGTTCTTTTCTAATGAAACCAATGGGTGTTACCATCACACTCTGTAGCTTCGGAAGCATAGACAATTTTGGCTAATGTATTGGAATTTGTAAGAACATTTCGTATCAAGTACGTCGTCAATACATGAGAAACAAATTTTATGATTATTCCCCATTATGCTTAGAGTAAAATAAACTATTACCTATGTATCTATCAAGAAATCCCGAGGCGATAAACATCTGCTCGGCACCTCTAGATAGACTCGCCGTTTTCTTCTCGATTCAACGGCACCATAAGTAAGGGGTAGCACCACTGAAGTGTTAGCACATGCGAGTCGGGATGGTCGGGACTAACAGATGAATGCTACGTGTAACTTCATGACTTGATATGTAGTCGAAGAAATTATCCGATAACTCCAGCCCTAAGGCCCTGATAAATGCTTTTATCCGTTTTGTAATGCAGTCCAAAGTCCAAAGTAGGAAAGTCCAAATACTTTAAATACCAACATAATTTCGAAAGAAGTAGATACAGACATAATTTCTAAAGGCTATATTGCACCACTCAAAATCGTATCGTGTAAAAGGCTCAATCATATTCCATGAACTCCTTGATATCAATTTTAAGCACTGAAAACAAATAAGTATGAACCTTCTTTTTCATTGAGTCTTGGAACCAAGTTCCAATCACGAATGAGCAGAGTATCAAATCAATCAAGGAATAGCAAATTATCTAGCTATATGGACAAAGATGGAAACGTTGACTTGGATCACAAGAAAGGTTTCAACTGAGAATTTTAGCATACATTTTTATGTCCTGATTAAAGTTCTATTTTTACTATTGACTGTCACGAACCATGTAAAATGGGCCAAAGCACATAAGATGAACTCTGTAAGAAACAGAATTCGATAAGGAATTCCTGAAAAATAATTTTACGTAACCGACGAGATTTTGTGACCAGTATCAGTGTAGTAAGTACCAGTGTAGTAGGAAGAAGTGGGTGTAAACAGACAGGAGCGCAAATTCAGGTTCAGACAGCCAGATTGCTTTCTAATTACTAAGAAAACGTTTTTACCAGGAAATATTCCTTAGGCATACATATATGATTCAATTTATGGGTTTTCTTAGTTTAGGAGTTGATAAATGTTTACAGAATAGCTCGCAGGGTTTGTCCGTTAATAGAGGCAATTGAAGAAAAAATGTTCCTATCTGTTGTCCGCGTCTGTTATTGAGAATTTCCTCTATTTGGAGACGTTAGTTCCATAAACCTCCATGTTATGTGGCCGGGGATTGGAAAAGTGCCGTTATAGTAGGCGTCCGCTAATTGGCGGTTCCCGTTAAGGCAGGTTTGAATGTATTTTCATGGCAATAACATCTCTATTTCTGAAAATATATTTGTAAGATTAATTCCATTCCAGATCCAAAAGAAAGACAGGAAAAACATATTTTGAACACCACGAAAAGCAAAACATTCGAAAATAAAACCTTAAATGTCTTAAGATCATTAAACAAATAATACCTGATATATAATTTTCTAAATAGAGATGGTCCACAATCGTCAAAAGGTTTAACGATCTCCAATAGATTGTATAAAATCCTCTTAAACCTCCTTCAGGATTGAAGGGTTAACATAAATTACAATCCCTCTCTTTTAATTTCTCCGCTCACTCCACGTGCGAATTCCCGTATTTTAATGAATACGAAGAGACTCAGAACCCATCGTAACTGTATTTTTTCTTCAAACTATACTCGCAGCCAGCGGACAGAGTAATTGGTTTGCGTAGCAAAGGGATAGGTAGGCGAAACTTTGTAGTCTGTAGCGCACGATGCATGTATTAACAACCAATCCCTTTATTACTATGTAGATACTAACTATGTAGTTGCACGTGATCCAAAGTATTAGTACCCTAGTCGCAGGTCAATAGTGCATGTTTTGGTGATCTTCAGCCCTTGCCACACACCCTCGCGGTGACTTGCAGGGTATCGCGTAGATGTAGATGTTTTGTGAGTCTGTCGATGGAAGTTAGTCGTCAAATGTTTCAAAAACTTCGCCAGAGTAATATGAACCACACCAGTGAACTCTTCAAAATGGAGTAGGTATATTTTATTATGCTTTCATTTATTCGCTTTCCTTATTATTAACCATTCATTCATCCGTAAAAGAAAGACGTAATGCTTGCTGTCTAACATAAGGCGGTTGAGGAAGAATTTTGATCTTTTATGTAGCTTTTATGAACTGTGGAAATAAATTATACACATGCTTAGAGTCATGCTAGCCTAATAGTAGGAGGTGGGCTCTTACTTTAAAATTGTCATTCACTCTCTGCAAATATTACTTGGTTGTGTTAGTTCATACTACTCAGGGCAGGGGTCTAACCACGTTGACTTACCGGCTCCCGTGAGATCACCGAAGTTACGCCCGGACATGGGTTGAATGGGTGACCCTCCTCCATACCTCTACCGCGGTGCTCTTGTCCCCTGTCTGCAAGTGACGGGTAGGTTAAATGTGAGTTGGCATCATGGATCCAAAGAGGTCTAAGTGCCAGGGGGGCTCCAGAAGGCCCCCTAGTCACCCCCTCCAATTTGAAATTTCATCAAGAATCCCTTGCATTACGAAAAAAGCCCTGGAGAACTGAACTCGAGAGTGTTTTGATTGAAGAGGTGGGGTTAAGGAGGAGAAAAACACTGGCGACCGCTCCCCCAAAACTTGACGTCTGGGTCCGCCCAGACTGTTTGGAGTGTGAGAGAACACTCCTGACCTGAAGACGTCGACAGCAACGCCGGTAAAACCGTCGTCCAAGAAAGATGGATCTACGGGGCATAAATACTGGAAGACTTGCATCTTCAATCGTTATTCAGAAACAATCTTTACCTCTGGACACATAACGGGCATTTCATACAAGATATTGATTTTTTGAAAACGAGACGAAATTGAGACTCAAAGTGTTGCGGCAACAATTAACATCACGGAGAATATCAGAAAGGATTACACCTTGAGTCGAAAGAAAGGCCGTTTTCCTTCTTGAATAAGTACACTTTGGATAAGCTTCGATCAATCAAAATTATGGCTTCCCGTGAGATATTACCATCAATCTCTGCATTCACTTGCGGGAACGAATCTCGGATTGGAACTTTCATACACCCATACTTACAGATGTTATCCATGAAAGACCTGAAAAAACTGAGTGGCTTGGGCCTATTACGGGACAAATTATTTCCCGCCAACGGAGAACTTGGATATTCCGGGAGGAGATCATCAAAGATAAGAGGAAGGTAGGTGCTCAAGTTAAGAGGCGACGTGAGCGCCTCTTCTGGCAGACATGGCGAAGTGAAACGGACGGGAGATGCGTTCACCGTGGCTCGGAGGAGGGAAGGGTTTATTTAGGGTTTTGTGTGTTGGTGGAGGGGCGGAGAACTAAAAGGTGTTTTTTCCCTTCTCTCTCTCTTCAGGTTCTCTTCTTTTGAAGTGAAGAAGATTGCTCCTTCCAGCGCGAGGGTCTTTCTGTGTGACAGGACAAAAGATTCGTCGATGTGACGTAACGTCTTTATCGGAGAGAAGACATTGGAAACGAATCCCATGGGAGACAGCCTCTCTGCGGTTCCGAGATGTCGAGAGAAATCCACTCAATATTTGTTCGTCTTAATGGCGGGAAGAAAGCCAGCTTTATCTCCATCGCCACCACCGACACTTTGAATTGAAAGATTTATTTAACGCTCGTTTACGGCAAGACATTCTCTGATTTCTTCCCCGTGTCCTCATTATTGAAGAAAAAGAAGAAACTCAAAACATCTCTTGGGAACGAAAAGGGTAAGCTAGGATTCAAGACCTCGGAATTTTATGTAACACATTGCAAATGCGTTTAGGCTTACATGGGGGAAACAACAATAACAATACAACAACAAGTTAGAACAACAGAGAATTGGTTAAAGGATCCGCAGAAGTCAGCAATGACCGAACATCCCCTTGATCTGGTTCACCAAATTCTCTTTCAAAATACAAGAATATTTGGGCCGTAAATATACCCAATAGTATAAATACAAGTGCAAAATGAACTGGGGCTTCAGTCCCCCCCGAAAAATTTTCCCATTAATTTTGTTTTTATAATTTAAACTGGGCACAATAATCCGGATTATGCTGCTTATAACATAAGTATTAAGTGTCTTAAAACGTGATAACTAGTTTGATGCATGTGCATGGTTAATAATTGTTCTTTTCAATCTAATATGTATATATGAATGCGTTAGATTTCTATTATGGGGCCGGTAAAATTAACTGCTTCATAACAAGTAGTGAACTTAAACAGGGAGAAAAGATAGGGATGGGCTCTGTGAAAGTAAATAACAAGCGCTGAAAATTAAGAAAGACATTTGTATCATGTCGGCACCGAAAGAGCATGTCTGCAATGCAAGCATTCACTCTTGAGGGCAATGGTGAACGTAGCCTTTGAAAGGTTGGAGCGAAGGCACACTCCTACTTGAGAATTCCTGCAAATGGAGGGAAGTTTCATGATCCTACAATTTCCATTAGGTTATAAAAGGAATCAAAATGCTGACCAAGCGATTAGAAATTAGGCAGTCACTCGAAAGATGAAATGCTTAAACCGCTAGGGTACACATTTAGACGCATGGATAAAAGGGATTAATTTCAAAGAAACGCTTAATTGGTTTCATTAAAATTATAGAAGGTATCATATTTATTTCTAGCAACCCTTATAGATATAAATGCCCTCTAATCAACACCACTGAAATGTTTTAGACCTTTATTAATTGAGGTAGCGCTAATAAATGTCATCTTTCGTAGTTTATGTGCAAACAGGCATTACTAGTGTAACATATGATTATGTGAAGGTGTATTTCTATGAAATAGACGGCAAGATATGAGGAACAGAAATAGGGAGACGTGCTGCGTCAATCTCATTATAATTTCATGTAAGGTTACGTTGATTTTTATTATTTACGCGGAAGTCTGTTTTATCATATGAGATAAACCATCCAGATACGGGTATACGTGAAGTACGCATACTAAATATTTATTTATGAACAGCATCGAAAACTAACAATTAGGAATCATTGGAAAATATTATCAGTGAATTAACCACAAAAATATGTCCATGAGGGTGAGAAGAATAGAAAAACAACCTCTCGTGGCTTCGTGTAATGGTATTAAAAGAAGATTGAACATCGTCACTATGATTCAAAAAGTTGCTATTTAAATGGTGGAAAAATATAAAATAATCTATGTTTCAATACTACACCACCAAAATATTTATATTAAGAAATATCAGATAAGAGAATATCGCATCCCGAGACGAGAGGGACCGCGGAGATATATATGCGGGCGTAAAAGATCAGGTACATCACATCAGGTGCAAAATGTCTTCAATATCTCCCCTGTCATTCAAGCTGCCAGGATGCTTGACTTAATATTCCATAATACTTTCATGAAAACAGCAAAAAACTACGTTTGAATAATTACGATGACAAATACAGTCATCATTAGCAGTCAACAATCCTGAGATTGGTTTGACGCAGATCTAAACTGGAATTTCCTATTGACTTACTTATTCACATTTATATCATCAGCATCAGTATTTAAATCCTAGGATTGGTATTCTGTAAGCCTCCACTCTGCCCTATTCAGTGTTAAATCCCTCACACCCCGATATGTTTTCTCTTCCACACCCTTCTTTATTTGCCCTATATACCATTGTGCCTTACTCGCGGAACCTTCCCTTCAATTTTCCCTTCTATTATATTTCTTACTAATTCATTGTGTCTCAAAGTATGTCCAGCACATCTGGTTCTTATTTGCCATAGGATTTTTCATATTGTCCTTTCTTCATCTGCTCTTCTGTTTAGCTCTTCTTTCCTCAATGCCACATTGATTCAACTCTTTAACACCCTTTATATGCAGGAATGACGGAAATGGACATATGTTGAAATGAGAGATATTATGTATTGAAAAAGTCATAGAACTGAACGCTAGAAGAAATATACTCCTCGCCAGAGAGATGTAGTCACAGCCATCCATGTAGGTGACGGTATGCTGAATTGTCTAGTCAGCAGCTGTTGCATCGTTCCGAATCGCGCATTTGGAGGTGGTTCGCCTGAGCATCTCCAACCGAGCGAGAAATGTACCGTCGGAACAGCGGTTTCACACCCTCTCTCCGGGGCCTAGGGCTTCGCGAGTAGAACCACAAACAAGGTGTGTGGCTTTTAAGCGTGACAGCATCTTGCTACAACCGCTCGATTAACTCCCAACCGCAGACTAACGAAGTGTGGGCCTTGCAGTTGAAGAAAATTGTCTTTCGTGACGCTGGATTCGAGATGGGTGGCAATAGATTTACGGAGCATGTAGTACAGGGGCGTCGGAACTATATTCGCTGGGAGGTGCCAACCTTGAAAAGGGCCCGGCTCTTAAGAAATGGGACCGGCTCCTACGATAAGGGCCCGAATTTTTTGCGGATAGGAGGGGTAGAGACTAGAATTCCGCTAAAAGTGCATACGAAGGTGGTAGAATATGCGTCAGAAGGGAAAAGGCAAGCTGGAAACAAGTGAAATTTAATTTTTATTAATAAAGACTCATTTCTCAAGGGCCCGGGGCAAATTTTGGGGGGGCCGAATGCCCCCCCTAACCCCCACCTCCGACGCCGCTGATGCAATACGTCCCAATTCTATTCTCAGGAGTAGTGAATACGCATTAGTTCCTGTTTCTGAACATCACAACTTAAAGAATTTCAGTAAAAAACCCAACACCTTTTATCTACCTCTACAAAACAACGTTTTATGACATTGTTACCCAATTTATGGCAGTTAAAAGAAGGACGCAAGTTTTTGTTTTCCACTGATTGTCTCTGGAAAACAATTAGTTGTATCCTTAATTTAAAGGGCGATATGCTGCGTCATGAAGGATCTGTTAAAGCCTTTCCTTGTAATCATTGATCTTCATCACCACTGTCGCGTTTCACTTGTCTGCCGGAAGGATGACGTAGACAACATTTTTCCGGAGTTTAGCCAAGGCAAATCTTTCTTCTTTGGTCGAATTTGGTTTTGGGATAGCGATCTTTTTTAGAGCCATGAAGATCTCTCCTTGTAAAGTTTATTTTTGAGGATTTGGCTCGTATTTTCTTTCAATGTTATCATCATCTATTAACATTTACGCTTTTCTTCTCTTTTGCATCTTTCATCACTTGCCCCATACATCTCACATGAGGCCTTCCTTTGCTGTTCTTCCCATCCACTTGTTCTTCAACGGTTGTTTTTATTAGGTATTTAGATATTATATTATTATCATCATGAGTCCTGATGTGGCCGATTAAGTTTTCCCGTCTTCTTCTTAGGGTTTTGAGAAGACTTATCTTATCTCCCACTATTCTTAAGACTTCTTCGTTTGTCACTCGGTCGATCGATTTAATCTTCGTCATTCTTCTGTAGCACCATATTTGGAATACTTCCACCCTTTTCCGTTGCTGTCATTGTCCATGCTTCACTGCCATAAAGAAACACGCTTCAAATGTACGTTCTGATGAAATGTTTCCTTACTTATACGCTTGAATTTTCAGCCGTAAGTAGATTTTTCTTTTGGTAGAACGCTCTCTTATCTTTAATAATTTTAAACTGGTGGTAATATATTGCTTTGTTCACATCCAATTAATTGCTACTGAACGCATTTTAGCAATATTCGAGTATCATATATTATGGTTTTCCGCTACTTGATGGTTTGTTGCCACTGAAATACTGCTTTGACGATTTCACCGTGTAAAGCAATCAATCAAGCGTTCTCGACATGTACTACGCCACGGACTTAAGCGGATGACTGCTCAAACGGAAGTGGCCTTAACTAGCGCAAGGGGAACATGCACTGCTTTGTATGACTTACTCTCTTAATGAGAAGTTTATTAGCTAAAATGTACTTGAAGAACATTTTGCAGAAGAATTGAGTTATGTTACAAAGGTATTACTCTTGAAAATTTGTATGTTTTTTTGCAGCTTAAAAAACACGACGTCATCGCATGGCGTCGTGGCATGCTATATCACTATGGGCGTTGCTTTTTTGTTTTACGTGGAAGTAAGTTGTTCAATGCATACTTGACAATAACGTATGTACGTATCTCATTTGTTCAGTTAAATCAAGTAATGTATTTTGATTTTTTACTGAAGTGGAATGAATTGTAACGAGAAAAACTTCCATAAGTTATATGATACCTCTGTATTATAACCCTGTAGTTTTTACTCCGCAAATAACTGCTACGACAAAGCAATTGCAAACCAAAGGCTCATTTTCGGATTCTGCTTCCCTTTTCAGTCATTTTTTCGACCAAGAAACGGCTAAAACCCTCAAAATGATACATTCCATTAATTTTATCCTAAAATGAACATCTTTATTGCAGTAATACGCAACCTACCTATACCGTGCAGTGACGTCAGAAGGCGTTTCTGGTCATGTGACTATCATCAATTTTCAGGAACATTTTAACAGCATTTAGTAATTTGTGTGGTAGTCATAGAAAATACTGGCTTATATATTTAAATTAGTGAGAAAATTTTGTGTCATGCACATTATCACTACACGAAAAGCAAATTAATGCATTTTCCTCTTTTCAATGGCCGTGTAAAACACACAGAAAAAAAATCCGTATCACTCCATAAAACTACAAAAACTCTTCGCTAATCAGCTGATTATTGGCTCTTTTGAATGCACGGAAGCAGTTTCATTGTCGATGGGAAAATTGGAGTCGTTTTATCTTCGAGAAATATTTCTCTTCGGGATTCGGGTCGATGGATTAGTCGCTGGGAATGTAAGGGAAAAGAAAAGACGAAACATATTCCCTTTTGCCTTGACCTGGATCTTCATTGCGTGACTACGATAAAATAACGGTAGCGACGTTAACCAGAGGCTCTAATTTATATAAAACACGGAGTAAGAACTGGAATTAATGCTATTTGTAAATCACGTAATCTGAAGTCACCAAATCGATATGTTCTTTCTACCTTGGTCTTAGCAGCTAACATTCGCTGACTTAACTGATGAATTACCTAAGAAATAACAAAAATTTCTGAATTCTGCTATCAGATTTAGATATAATATATTCATGATCTACTTCCGCCATATTATGCTAAGCTATATTAGTTGAAAATATAGCAGAAAAGAGTATTTCCGCTAATTGTTTTTATGCACCGTGTATTATCATGCAAAGCACCGCGTATAGATTTAACGTTTTATGCCAACCCTGAAAGACATCAATATGCCAGTAACTTCCAGGACACCATGTATCAATTATCAACACTCAATTTTCTCGTATAGGAATGGAATGACATTCCGAACCACTTAATAAACTAAAAAAGTTTAAATGAATTCAAATTGAAGTTGTTTACATACCGGCTCGTAAAATACTACTGTAATCTAGGATAAAATATTCTTAATATTTATCACTCTATACACCTATGGGTAAATTTCATCATTTTGCTCCATTTTATTTTCTTTTTATTGCTATTGATGGCATCATGATTCATTGTTCAATGAAAATTAAATTTAACTGAAAACATTTCCAAAATATAGTGATCAAGTAAGTGTTATGAATAAACCAAAAATATAATTGTAATATTGGATAAAGCATTCAAATATTTGTCTCCCTGTTCGCTTCTACAGGTTATTTTATTAATTTTCCTTTTTTCCTTTCTGCTGTAATTGCTTGATGTGAATGCAAACTGAAAAGCTTACTAAATTATATTTATAGTATTTCATAACAATGTGTATCACACAGTATTCTAAGTATCAAGTCAAATGCTTACTTTTTTTCTGAATTTTATTAATTTGATTTTTTTAGAAAACATTTCCCGGTGTTTTTGGCACCATAGTATCAATATTATACATGTTTCTTAGGATAAGGATCAAGAGTAATTACTTTATATAAATTGCTATTGAATAAAACTATCTTCTGTCAACTGGTGGTATTTCATAGTCAATAATTTTAATAAAAAAACTTTTACTAAAATACCACAAAGAAATGTTTTATACAATTTCACGACTCGGGTTTAGATCGAATTATCGTCATCATCAGGTAAAATACGTGGTGCGAACTCTCTTTATATACCAGGGAAGGGAGGGGGGGGGTTGGTGAATTAGGGAGGACTATGGGTAGAACTGCCTGGTGACTTGAAAGACGATGGGAGGCCTGAGGATTGGGAAAGGGAAGCAACTACCCTCAGAATGGGGGAGGAGGCTAGAAACAAATACTAATTGATGAGTGTTGCCCCAGGGTCACCCATTTTCTTTAAAAATTTCCAATTTTTAGCGGGAATTGAGCTCTCATCTCTGATGGCAAATGCATAAAATGTTAACATTAAAATCACGCTGGTGGTAATTATCAATTAAATGTTTAGCAAAGTTAATTTTCTTGTCACGTTTAGCATTAAAAGTTTTACAATGTTCTTTTTTCTTGGTGTCATTTTTGTAAAAGTTTGTTTTACTAAAAGTATTTAAATTGCATTTATTTTTACAGCATGAGGATTGAATTGCTCTGTTTCTTCGTGGTAGTTGATTTCAAGGATGGGATTAAAAAATGTGAAAAAATGCCTACTGCGAGAACTGGTCAAAAGTAATCTCGTGGAAGACTTTGGTTGAATTAAATCCACAGAGAAGCAGAGGACATTTCTCGATCGGATGTAATATTGGTCCATTTGGAGAGGCCATTGCGACGCGAGGGACGCATTACCATTGGTTGAGAGTCCACCCCCATGTAGTAAGCAAAGCAGCTCTCCCGGGGGAGGAGAGTTTTTGCACCGAGGAAGATATGGAGAGGGGTGGATGACCCTACCGAGGTCACCATAGAAATAATAATCTTACACACAGAGGCAGATCTGAAGACATTTGGTGAGCACTAATTGCATCGTGTAGGTTTTTAAAGATTAATTGACAGGAAAGATGACAATATAGCCGTAATAACAAGTCAAAAGTATACGTTTTAAAGTATAGAAAAGTTTTCTGCGACACCTCGCGGACGCTGAAATCAAAGGCACTGCCGACAATACCGTCAGGGGCGCGGCTCTATCTCAAGTCAATGAGTGCCTTGCCGTCTATGATTTCGTGACGCGGTGACCTCGGATGGTAAGTCACCCCCACTCAGCCCAACCCCCGCTGCTTCTGTCTCGGGCCGGTCCTTGATAGGTCACGCGCCTTAAGTAAGGTCACGGATCCACTTCGGACCGCCGACCCTGTCGACACGGGGTCATCCGAGCTCTTTCCCGCGAGGACACCCCCTACCCCGAACCGCGTTTGCATCCAGCCACCCTCCCCCCTTGTCTCCCATCCCTCACCACGGAACTATAACGGCGGTGTTCTTTCAGCCCCTCTCACCCTCCTCCCTGGGCATTAGTATCGTGGCCTTGACGGAGAGGGAGACGGATAAGAGCGTCCTTGACGAGTTTTCGTCATGATTCGAGGGGATCGCCGGAGGGAATGGAAGAGTGGGGAAGGGGGGGGGGGGGTAGAAGGAAAATGGGAATTCCCTGCGCATGCGCAAGGCATCAAGCAGGAATCATGCGAATTTTGAGAGGCTGAAGAAGACAGCGAATGCACGGAACACGAGAAAAGAGAAGAAACGATTCCCACCCTCTATTGCCATTGCTGGGAAATGAAAATAGAAATGCACTTACAGGACAGTTGTTTATTGATGTAGAGAAACAAAAAAATCAATACCCCTAGCAGCAAATTTAAAAATTTAAACGATAAATTTTAATCGATTTAAAAATCGACTATTTACTTTATTTGAGTCTGTTTAATCACTATTTAAGCAAAACGTTTGGAATTTTCAAGCTATTAACATGATTGGGAAGAAATGGGCTAAGACGAGTATTTACAATATCTACGTCAAATAAAAATATCACTGGTACAATTCCCACACTTTAATCACTGCCAGATCTCCGACCATGGTTTCGGCACATTATGCCATTATCAGGGTACAATATTCCAATCTTTTTCCCTACCGCTTATTGTTCTTCCCTCTACTTCCTACCCCACCCCTCACTGTCCTTGAGAAATGTATGTTGAGAAAAATGTCAGCCATGTTCCGGAATCAAAATGAGTTAAAAGAGCTTATAAAAGATGGAATGTTGCTACAAAGTACATTGAAGAACTGCCCCCCCCATCTTGATAAATGTATAAAAGGCCGAGACGATTGTAGTATTGTACCCTGATGATGGCATAATGTTTCGAAACCATGCTCGGAGGAGTGGTAGTGATTGAAGAGTGGAAATTGTACCAGTGTCTTTTTATTTAACATGGATATCAATCGTTTCCACAAATGGGGGCGTTTACTCGGAACGGAAATCGCAATTTTGTACACGCAATTGTTGGATGGAAACGAAAAACAAATTTTAGTGAAAAAATTAATCTTCTATCCACAACCATTCACTAATAAATCAAACATTAAAATAATCAAAAGGTGACGCCCACCGAAAAAGCTGCTTTGATAACATTGACGTCATTATCCTAACGTTCTTGACTGCTCTTAGGGGAAGGGAAGGGAGTGGAGGGGGGTTCTCGGAAGTCTGCTCACACAGATCCTGTCGCAATCGCTCCCATTGGCGGTGTCTGCTGTGTCCCTCCTTTGTGATAAGGCGAAGTAGCTCTGCGGGCTCAGTTGTGATTGGACGAAGTCAATGACGTCAGAGGTTGCACCACGCCCACTTTTCCGAATGGGTTAAAAACATCAGTTTTTCGCTGCTTATAACTCAAGAAATAATTGACAGACCAAAAAACTGAAAAACAATGGTCTTTTTATTTTAAAAACTCGATCAGATTCGACAATAAAAAGCATGGTAAACGACCCCATTCAGCGCCGATAAGCTTTAATATAAGCATTTACGAGTTTTATAATGAGAAAATTAAGCGAAAAAAATTGTTATGGTTATAGAAACTCTTGAGTATGCATGATAGTGGGATTTTAATATTCAGAATGAAGTAATGGTATGTGATCACTTCTACATGTCCTGCACTCAGATTCCTAAATTCGAAACCTGCCATAAAATGAAAACGCATCGAATAGACTGGAAGCTAATTCAAAAGAAAGGTGTGGAGCATTGATCGATCGAGAGACGGAACGAATATTGTTATGCCTTGAAATAGAAGGCATAAACATAATGGAAGGCAATCAAGAAAGCTGTCTGGCTGGCTGAAATGTCTGGCTCATGGAGAAGATAATTAGTGTCAACTGGAGGTTCAAGTTTGGATGGTGTTGATTTCGGGAGGACCTTGATGAGAAGGACGTCGGATGAGTGGATAAGAATAGAAATTGAGGGCAAGGAGGAAGCAAGGAGAGTGGAAGAGGGTGTTCACTTCATGATAACTCATTTACGGAGATTCTTTCAACTAAAGTGAGTTTAAAAATAATTAAATTTGGTTGTAAATGTAAAAATCCAATAGTATGCATCAACTTAATTAACGAAAAAAATAGCAATTCAAATTTTAAATGCGTATATGTAATTGATGTTCAAAAAATATCTGATATGAGGAAAGGAATTTTGAATATTCAATATTGACATCACTTATTGGTTCTCTGAACGGGGTCAGTGATTCACCAGAAGCCCCTTTTCACATCAACGTCAGCAGTGTATATTAATTTTTAGGAAATTAATTATCACTTTTCTGGGGAAGGTAATTTCAGGAAAGTCAGCACGAACACTTTGTTTTTATGGTTGGTTGGCGCTGCAGTTTAACAGAAAACATGTGCAGGTTTAGAATTACAATTACAAGCAGTAGTTGAAAGAAGCAAAGGATTAGATACTCAATTAATAACACACTGTTAATATGCTGAAGGCGCAGATTTCCATTGTTAGGGTGACTGCTATCCTCTATTGCCAAAGCCCTACTATCAAAATGCATAAAACTAGCGTTCTACAACTAATCAAATGTAAAAATTCTCCTCTCCAACTACAAAGACCCAATCCTGAAGTTAGAAAAAAGTGCCATTTACAGACTCAGACGTGAATGTGAGGTGCTAGATCAGACTGGGAGAAACTTCAAGGATCGGATTAAGGAGCACAGTGCTTTCTTCCTGAACTCTTAAGCATATATCGTGAAGTATTAAATCCTTTTATGTGGAACGGTAAAGTTATTTCCTTTCATCGTGGATCCTTTCCACCAATTGGTGGTCACTTAAGTGACGCCAGAAAACATGTCATTCATTAAGTATTATGCTGTTTAAAGAGAAGCATTACTTTTTCGCCTGTTGGCTTAAACATGTTTGCTTTTACGCGTCACATGAATCATTTGTCTCTACATTATTCTCATTTATGGCATCTATTGCTTAAATTATCGCGACGATGGTGTATTATTTCACATTTCAAACCGATTATATATAAAAAGTTAATCGTTAACTACTTGTTTGTGAGACTTAACCGCATTAATGAGGAGAGAAGTCTTCCATCAGTCTTCACTTCTGCCCGTTTCCACGCAAAGTCAAAGTTCTAAGGAGAGATTCTAATTGGAGAAGCTCTAAGTCTCCTTATTAGTACAATGGATGGTAAAAGGAAGGGAGGTTAAGTAATGTAGGAGTAATGGGAGAAGGTAAGAGAAGGAAGATTAAGAAGGGCAGACATAGGGACTAAGGTGCAGGTGCCTGAAAAGGACTAAGGGAGGAAAGTGAAGAGGCTGGTGACTTACAGAGCAATCTCGTTTCTCTATTTTGCATCACATCACTTACAAAACGCTTCCATCACCAAATTGTGCCAAACATATTCATAAAATGTAGCACCTTTACCTTAAAAGAAGATTATGAGAATTAAGTTTTGAATCGGGGTACCTTGTTAACCATTTAGGACTTGGAAATCATTGAAAAAGGATGGAAACACTTCATAAATTTAATGAATGAAGGCACAATGGTTTGACCAGCGATCTCATTATTCTTAAGTAAAAACCACCTTCACTATCCCCCTAATCTAACCTTCCCCTATCCACGAATTTTCGACCCTTTCCTCCTAGTGAAACTATTTTACCAGCAAATGGCCTTCTAAGGATTCATCCTCTTCATCTTCGATTTCCAGAATATTCCCTTACCTCACTCCCCCTCATTAGTTGAGTATATATATGAGAGACAACTACGATAATCTTCAAATTGATAGCGAAATTACATGCCGAAATCTTGGTCGGTTTCTATATAAAAGTGAGGAAATTGACGTTGGTACCTTCATTCATGATAAATTGACTCCCTCGTTATCCAAACGAAGCAGTTATCTCATATGCCTCGTTTTTCTGCTGTATGGAATTAGATATAAAGCAATTTTAAAGGCCATCAGCTGAATCCTCAGCGTTGCTCAATTTCGGCCACTTGGTGTCCTTTATCGCAGATCCGTTCACGGGTCTTAAATGACGAAAAATACCTCTGGCGTAAGGGGCTTATATGATACTTAAAAATGGATTCAGAGAGAAGGGAGATATTTTTTTATAGTTATTCCTTATTATGAGAAAAATAGTTGAGTAATATGAATGAAAACCTCTTCGAGTCTTCGGTGTATTGAAGAAAGCAGTTCAAAGATGGAAATATTTTCTTTCACACTAGGAATTTAAAGCACTCAACATGGTGTATCTGTATGTAGCTAAATTAATTGATATAGGAAATCAATGCAATTATCAAGTCTCAGACTTTAATTCCATGAATGTGTTATACCATGTACCCAGTTTAGTAAGTGATGGATGTAAAATTTTAGATAAAAAGCCTTTTGATCCGATTCCACAGCATCCGGTTCACAGGAACGGTCGGTTTCATTTCGATCAGCAGGATGCAAAATGCGATTCGAAGCAATTGTTAAAAATCAGGACTTACTTTACAATAGCAGGGTGATATTGGAACGCAATTTTGTATCCTTTAATAAAATAATCCATCGTCCGCAATGGAATTGATACAACTGTGCAGTATTAAGGGATCCAGCTTTGGCAATATTTTGTCCAATTGTGGATTTGCATTGGTGTTTCAAATTGCTCATGAATTTAAAATGCCCTAATCGATGGAGTGTGAGAAGTTTAGTACACCGTCATGTTAACCCGTAGGTTACTCAAAGACAACCCATGTATGCTATATTTTTGGAAGAAATGGTGCAAATATAGTGGTAGTATTGTGTGTAGAGTGGTGAACTGCTAATAGGAGGCTCTGGGTTCGAATCCCGGGAAGAATAAGTTCAGACATACTCAGGTTGAATAGTACTCTGACTATTCGATATTTCTGAAGTGGATTTCTCGCGCCCACGCGAGAGTTATCCATTTCCAGTTTAATATCCAGACCGATCTTCGCATTAGTCTCTGCGATTGGTGCAAGGTGCACTTTTACGTTCCAGTAACGATACAAGTGGTAAAATGCAGCAAAAATAGTCTATTAGAACTCAAATGTTCCTCTGCCATTTTTAAATAACTGAAAAAAAGTGATATTCGGTTCGAGATTTAAATCATTTTAACACACGACAAGATGTCTCAGTCAGATTACTATAGTCTCCGTTTCGAAGCACACAATAGCATCGTGTGACTAGCTACATTAAGTTCTTTGCGATAAACTGTATTCCCGAACTTCAGGAACTATTAATCACTCTGTGAACGGTCAGACATGGCATCAGCAAAATATTCATTAATAAGAAAAGAATAGTATTACACTGCTTGCAGAGTTCAAGTCTGCGGACGTCAGTAAAGAAGTGAATTTGAGAAAAACATTTCTCATGTACACCATCAAGAATTTTACGCTTTCAGTGAGTCGGTGAATACAGCAAAGAACATGACGGAATCATTCTTCTCCGTTCCTGCTGCGAGTTGGTATGCAACGCCACGATGGTGTTGAGAAAAGAGTGATGCATACACTACAGGAGACGTTCCCTTCCGTTTTAGTTGGGACTGTTCCTATACCAGAAAGTTTCGAAATCAGCTCCTTTTCCGTTGTCGTATCTCATTTGGAATACGCTGCCATTATATGGGATCCTTACGAAATAGGCTTAAAATGGACTGGAGCGTGTGCAACGAAGATCGGCAAGACTTGTAAAGGGACATCTCATAGACACAGTATGTTGACTATATTATCGTAAACAGTCTTTTAGATGAACTAAAATGGGAAATGGGAATTGAGACAAAACTGAAGAATGTGACTGGCTACATATCAAGAGACTGACTGTAAGAATATGGTGCCTCAATAATCAATTCAAAAGAAGAAGACAGGAAATCGCTTACCAAGGATTTAGATGTAATTCAAGAGTGGTGCGACAAATGGCAGTTAGAACTTAACCTTAAATAGTGTGTAGCTATCAATTTTTGGAGGAGGAATTATTCGATAGAGCATTCCTATAAAATTAATAACACGTAGATCAAAAGCGTTGAAACCATAAGGTATTTAGGTGTAACAATCACTAAAGATTTATCGTGGGGAAGACATGTCCGGGAAATATGCGGCCGAGCGAAGAGAAAGCTAGGATTTATTAAAAGAATACTTGGGAAATGTGATGAGAAGACAAAAGAGCGATGTTAATTTTCGCTAGTTAGGCTCCACCTTGAGCATGCAGCCAGTGCATGGGATCCGAATGATTTTGGTTTGATCAGAGAATTAGACAGTGTGCAGCGTAGAGCAGCTAGGTTCGTTAAAAGGTGTTACGATAGGTTGAGTAGCGTTTCGGAATTAATACAAGAATTAGGGTGGGAATCATTATCAGAGCGTAGGTTAAAGTACAGATTAAATGTATTAGAGAAATTTCAATAGCTTTGCTGAGGGCACATATTAAAAACACCAGCGTATTATGCTAGATTCGACCAGACGAATAAGATTTGAGGGATAATATGCCGTACTGATAGATACAAAATGGCATTTTTCCCCCGTACTATAAGAGAAGAGAATAGGTAGCATAGCAAAGGGATAGGTAGAGGAAATATTTTAGAGTTGTCTGTAGTGCATGATGCATGCACTTAAATCCCTTAAATACTATAGATACTAACAATCTAGCTGCTTGTTTGCATGTCAATAGTGCATGTTTGGTGATCTTCACCCCCTGCCACACGCCCTCGTGGTGGTTTGCAGGGTATCGTGTAGATGTAGATGAATTCATTCAAGGTTTCGGAATGAACGAACGGGCTACGCGCAGACTGAATACGTAAAAGCACTCAACGAATTACTTATCTGCATATCGTTATTCTCTAGATACCACTGGCGGCGAATGAAAGATTAAAGAGATAGACGGCCACCCCAGAAGATATATGGCCGTGAGTAGGCTGGAGAAATAATCATATGCTACGAAGTAATAACTTGCAGGCAAGGGAGGGGAAAATGGGGCATCACTAGTGTACTCAAGGGAGATACAGTGCGCTATATAAGTGATAACTGCTGTATTAATGTAGGATTCCTAAACCGCGACTGCAGCGACTGGAGCCGCGCGGCTGAGTCATGTGAACGACTGCGCATGCAAAGTAGACAGTCCGCTCGAGCCGCGGGGCTCTGGCCGCCTGTCGCAGTCGATTGTTATACATTGGAGTATAACTGCCGCGACTGTAACTATTCTGCTGTGGATTTTCGGCTCAAATGGTATTCTTCAGCGATGAAGATGAAATGTTGTGCGAATAGGAGGGACAGCATCCTTGCCTATACGATATGAAGAATAAACACTATATAGATTCGTGAAAATGTTTTGGAAGAAATAGTTTAAAAATTGGAAAACCAGGTTAGAAAAAACTTTTATATTGCATCAACGTATTTTTATTGCAGTCTTATCGTGTGTATTTTTCTGCAGTTTCTACATAAAACTTATTTTTATGTATTTTTGGTACATTTACATTTTGTGCAATTTTTTTCATTATATGTACGAAACATTTCAACCTTCCAGCGGGCGCGCTGTAGCACAAAGTGCCACATTGTTACTTTTATTGGTCTGATGATGTAACAATGAATGGAAATCACAAAATATATCATTTTATTCCTCCATTTATCATTGTAAAGCCCATACGTAACACGTGTGGTGTTGTGAGTAGGAATTTAGAAGTGGAATTCAGAGAAATTGTCTTTGTCACAATCTTTGCAACGCGCACCCGTTTATGCTGACGAGATCCCTACGGAGTTTAGTAGGAAATCTCTTGTTAGTATCTATTCTATATGACGATTGGTCAACTAGGATATCCACCGGTCAGTTTTCCGCGCTTATTCTTGCTGTCACTCTACAGATCCCTCCGGGCTATTAAAACAATGCTTAAAGTCATCTCTCACTCTAAACCCTGTGCTGTAAGCTGCCTGTACAGGATGTATTTTGACTGTAAGCTCAAATTTACTGTACTATTGAAAATGACGCTGAGGTTAGATAAAAAAAGTGTGGAAGACTACAAAGTATCTAAAGTTTCATTTACAGGGGTTTAAAGTTATATTTTATTTTGTGAACTAAATGCACGGTGAAGATTCATCTCATGAACATAACTAAATGGTAGCATACGGTTTAAGATGTAGATGACGAGAAATATCTTGTAAGAATTATTTAAAACTTAAAAAGAAAATATTTCCCTCATAACAAACCTCTTTCAAACGGAGTGCTTCAAGCGGACTTAAAATCGGGATAGACGGTGGAGGTCTAGATATGAACACCTTTTTAGACCTCACACTCTTCAATGAAGCTTCCACTTACCTTCTTAAATTCTCTCTTTCGGTTCCCTGGAATGGGTGACGCTCCAGTGATGTCATTCATCATGAATCATGGCTCCTTTTAGACCTTGGATTCCGCGGTTTACTGCTTGCAGCACATCCTAGGAATAGATTGATACTTCTTTGAACTCACCAAATGGGAAAAGAAGAGAGATTACTAAAAATAAATGGTTATTCTCTAGCATCAACATAAGTATTCTACCATCATTCATTAGTTAGTGGCTGACGATTAAAACTGATACTATTTTCCTAGTTATGGATTTTTGACTAATCATTTATACTTCAAGATATATTGTTGAAAAATCAATCACAGATAAATAATAGGCTAGTCCAAATATTGCTCATATAACCTAAGTTGAATTTAAAGAAAATAGAAAGATTGGCAACTAACTATGAAGTCAAAATTTCCATAGATGAATCAAACTTCACACAAATGCTTATTATTTTTTAAACATGACCATAAAAATTCAAAAAAGGACGAATGCTTTCGGGCTTAACTATGTATAACCTCTCCATATAGGAAATTTTTTCATTAATTCCACTTAATGAGAATCCTCAGAATGACCCATTATCACACCAATTCAAATGACCACCATAAGTGTGCTTATGAGAAGAATCTCGTCACGGCTTTGGAATACTGGGAAATCAGCAGAGTGGAATGGGATATGGAAGAGTATTGCCCTCAAATATGCCAAATTAGACTATCCAAAGGCAGAAGATTGCAATAGGGACTGCTTGAGATTGATGATACTATGGATATTGTTAAGATTAAATAATTAATTATCATTGAACATAGGATGGGGTCAGCCAGGGGAAGGTGAATACAATTAAAGCTGCAGACTTAACTTTGCGAAAGTCTTTAACAGGAAAATAATTACTATTTGATATGTTCCAAACCTTATTTCTACCCACCGTGGATTCGAAATTCATGCAAACCTACGCAATGCTCTTCAAGCCACAGCGAGGGTGTGTGGCAGGGGGTGGGGATTACCAAACGTGTACTTTTGGCATGCAACTAGGCTACTAAATGGAAACATGTTTGATAATAGGGTCACATGCAACTAGATGGTTATTATCTACACAGTAATAAAGGGATTTTTGCTTATAATGGTATTTATCTAAATATATTTATCTGTATTTACCTACCATGCATGGATTAGTGATATAATACATGCATCATGCACGACAGACTACCATAACAATATTTCACCTACATATCCTTTTGCAGTGCAGCCTATGGTATTCTCTTATATTATCAATCATAGTTATAGTTTCCATTCAAGGTCAACGATAATGACATGCAATTATCAATAATATTGATAATTACATTGAATGTTGAAACCGGTTGGTCGGCAGAAGTAAAGTTTTGAACGTTCCAAGTTGTAATTCTTCGCTTGCGGAAGACGATATTAAGGGTGGAATTAAGCAGATTAGCGGGGGAGTGGGAAGGGATTGTTGTTTGCTAATTTAAGGTTCTTGTGATGGATTAAAATTAATTTGGCAAACGAAACTTCTCCTCCCACTCCGCTTAACCTCTTCCCTCTCATTCCACACAAGACCTTTCCCAACCGCCAATTACCCTTAACGTCTGATTCCCACCAATTTAATCACTAACCCCTGCTTTCCGCATAAACAAGGGAGGAAAAGGTTAGTCAATGGTGTTGAGACTAAGGTCCATATTCAGAATCTCAACGACAGTTTCGCCTCTACTACTGGCGTCTTAAAATCCCTAATCAGAGTCAAGTTGGTGTACAGATTCTATCTGCACAGGTGGTATTACTTCTCATTGAGACTCAGATAACTGAGTTGTGATTCTGAATATGGCTGAGCCATGTTTCTCATGAGTCTCACTTCTGCTGCGTACGCAATAAAACCTCTAGTACGAGTTAAAAAGGGCGCACAAAATCTCCTCAATATGGTCAGAAGCGCTATTTAGTGCAATAATACCAACTTACAGGGCGAATCAGAACACTAATTTGGCTCAAAGTAGAGATTTTAGGGCGTAAGCAGTAGAAGAGAGACTGTAGATGAAATTCTGAATATGGCCCAAAGTGACCTCACAATCAGTATTATGGAGGGAGGATTGGCAGGCCCTGTATCCAAACTAATGAATTTGCGATAAGTGGACTAAAACTGCGATATAATGCCAGAACTGTCGACGTTGCTAGCTAGCTGAGGAGTGTCATCATCATCACTAGTTAGCAATCCTGATATTAGTTTGATGCAGCTCTCCACTGAATTCTTCTATCAGCTAATCTCTTCACATTTACGTATTTCTTCTCTTTCACATCCTTCATCACTTGTTCCATACATCTCTTTAGATACCGTCATTTTCTATTCTTCCCGTTGACTTGTCCTTCGACGAATGTCCTCATCAGGCCATCATGTCTCATGATGTAGCCCATTAAGTTTTCCCGTCTTTTTCTTGGGGTATTTAGAAGACTTCTATTTTCTCCAACTGTTCCTAGAACTTCCTCACTAATCCATCTAATCTTAATCATTCATCTGTAACACTACAGTTGCAATGCTTCCACCCTTTTCTTCTCCACTGCTATCATCGTCCATACCTCACTGCCGTAAAGAAACATGCTCCAGATGTACTCTCTGATGAATTGTTTCCTTACTTTTATGCTTCCATTTCCAGCTGAAAGTAGATTCTTCTTTTTATAGAATGTCCTCTTTGCCTGGGCTGTTCTTCTGAACATTTCTCTCCTACTTCATTCATTGTTGGTCACTCGGCTTCCATGGAAACATAACTCTTACACCTTCTCGTGATTTTGTTTTCCTAGTTTAACGTTGGTTTTGGCCTCTTCACACTGGCTGCAAACAAAAGTCTTAGTCTTCTTCTTATTAATCTTCAGCTCATACCTACCATTGCCCTTTCCATGGTTTTTAGATTTTTATTCAAATCCCTCCCTGTGTCTGATATAACTGTAATGTCATCGGTGAATCGCTGTATGCCAATTTTTCTCCGTGGGTTTTTACTCTAGGACTCTTCTCTTAGATTTATTTGATGGCTCTCTCGATGTAAACATTAGCAATGACGGGAGACTATTCATAGCCTTGTCTCACTCCTCTCTTTATTTTTGCCTCTTTACAGCTGGGTCCAAATTAAATCACAGCGACTTGGTTTTTATACGTACAGTGGATAATTCTTCGGTCCTTGTAGGACACTTCAATTTCCCATCAGAATGCTAAACGTTGAAGTCCAATCCACATTGTCAAAAACCTTCTCTAAATCCACAAATGCAATGAAGGGATAAGTGCAGTGCCCTCAGTTATGTCACGTGGGCTTTCCTGTGACTGAACATTCCTAACTCCAGAAGCTCCAGAATAAGGATTTCATGAGCATGGCAACACATTGATAAGATTCAATGCTTGATCATAAGGAGCAAATATTTCGATAATTTTAGTCAAACATTTTACATGAGCAACAGCAATTCTGTAATTTCAGTGACATAGTCATCATACAAATACATACACCTCTATCTTTTTAATTAATAGGCTACTAAGATTTTTATCTCAACCTAGTTTCCCAGCCTTTAGTAGTTCGAGGCTGATTTTGACCTATATTCCCCTCGGTAATTACCAGACTCTTACCAAGAGTCGAAATGACTTCTTTCAAGCACAACAAAATGCTAAGACCCAAGGCCGAATTTCTTTCAGTCTTTGAGGGTGATGGCAGGCGTGCGAAGCCTTTCGAAGGCGAAAGAGGGCAAGGATCCCACACAACCTCTCCGCGGGTGCTCTTTGGCCGCGTTGCTGAATAATTTCCGCTCTTTCAAGAAACAAAGTGCCACGATTGTCCCCTTCGCTCTTTCTCATTGGAGGGAAGAAAGAGGCTTTGTTGCCGACTCCCCCCCCCTCCTCACCTCACCCCACGCTCGCTCTTCTTTCCGGGTGCAGACCTTCATCGTAATGCCCTGAAAGGAGACGGCTTCTTACATCTCTCAGTTGAGACGTCAACATCATTCATCCTCGACAGGATTTCAATGGTGGGAAAATTTTTGGGAAAATGTTTCCCTCAGTCTCCGAAGAGCAGAAAGAACTTCGTTGGGGAAAAGTCTTCCTTGTCCTCGAAATGAAGCGGCATTATGCCTCTCCCCTTCAATTTTTCATTTTCCGCTCGGAAAAAAGGAACTTATCGCAGAAGGAATAAATCAACACACAGCGCTCGTTGCTTCAATAATGATAATTTACATATGGCTTTTATATCCTTTCGCGGATTTTTTTGCACAGATATGAATGGCTTCTTTTACTAAAAGAGATTTAGAGTTACTTCGAAAATTAAAAAAAATATTAAAGGGGCTGTCAATAGCAAAATACAATGATTGAAGTCTTGTTCCGATGATTAATGCTTCAATTGTTAGCAAAGAATCGATCAATGGGAATATATTATGAATGCTACTGAAATAATAGGGTGCCGACAAACCGCCTGCAGTATTATATCATAAAATAAATATCTCATATAACCCTGGACAATTTAGCGCCTTAGTGGTAGGGGACTCTTTGGCCTTTTCTTAATATTCTTAGGCGCCAGGTAATTTAGAGGAATTACCGCCAAAGTTCGAAGGACTAAGGATATGAATCAAACGATCAATAATACAATACAATTATCAAGTCTCAAACTTATTTGCAAAAATATCTTTTCACACAAGAGATACATCTTCATCATCTCAAAAATAACAATCCAACCTCGTCATTTACTTTACCAACGAACCGTTTCCAAGGAAGGTTCTAAAGTAAAACCCAGTCAAGGTCTATTATTATAATAACTTGTCTAAAATGTAATGGAGAATATTATTTTCATAATTGTAACATGATTGTTAAAGTATGTCGGGCAATGATAAGGTACGATCTTCTACCCATAATGGAGCAAATTTATGAGATTACCCATCAGTATTTTCATTTATACACACATTTCGATTGATAACTGATAAGCTTTCAGATTGTTATTTCTATTCCAGCTACAAGTTTATACAATTCACCGCAGCGTGTCTATCCTGCGAACTGTGTTTACTCAAGCTGTCAGGCCGAAATATATGGCAAAAGCTCTTTTATAGTGATACAAATTTCGATTTTTGTTCCAAAATTAATTTTAGGTTTACAGTAAACCTAGTAGCCTTTGTAGGTAACGGAGAGGAAATAACTAATATTAGGCAAAGGGATGAAAGCTACCAGTTTCATAATCGATTTTTCTAACCATCCATAGACGAACGCTATCGTCTAGGCTGTAAGCATGGTCACTATGATCTCAACGCAACAAAGTTATCAAGGAACATTTTATTTACATAATCGTAAAGCTTGCGAAAATAGAAAACCAATCAATTAATCAAGAATGTGGACACTAGGACGAAAAAATAAATGTACAAGCTAGAAGAAAACTATCGTGATGCCTAGAGATAACTTCTTAAGGATTTAATTTCTCGTTTTCCAAGAATTTTTGAGAGATATTCTACGGCCGTGAACTTACGCTCAAAAATCAAACTCATATACCCATTCCATTGTAGATATTTACAGATAGTTTCTGGCTTAAAGACAATAGCATCTCTAAGTAAATGGTAGTATAACTACGCGCAGTAAAAAAGCCCAACCATCTGAGCTAAATAGGACAGAATACATTAGATGTTATATCAAAAGGGTGTTACTATCATGCCCACGATCATAAATTCAGTGTAATCTGATTTGTTTTGGAGATGTTTTCAACATTGAAAATATGAGGATGGCTGAGAAATATGGGAGCTTACACACTCTAATACTCCTTTAAAAAGCTTCGCCGCGCATGCCGAAGCGTAAATATTCGGAGTGAGCTAAGCTTGCTCATTTTATCCACGGGGAATATGGGCGCATATATTTTAGGATTACTGAGAACGAGTCTTCAATTACACTATTCCAGAATCCTTAGAATCAGTTCTTACATTGCTCCGTGAATAAATCTGCATAGTATTGCTCCACCCTTCGGCTATAACGCAGGCTCGTAGCCAGCAATGGGCTGCTGAAATGGGATTGGAAACTTCGGATGCGGGAACGATGGTTGTAGTGGGGTGTGTAGGGATTATTGGAGGAGGAGCGGGAGGAGGGTGAGTTGGGACCGCTCCCGTTCTTCGACGGGAACGCAAATCCGCTCCTCCCCGGAGAGACGAAGACAGCAGCGTCTCGGGCTCCGGCATAAATCCTCATTCTTCCGGAGTTGGGCGTGTGTAAGACCGCTCCCCCTCCGCATCAGAGGAAGCCGCGAGGGACGTGGGATTCCCATGGGCTGTAGAAAGCGGGGACGGCCATGCCGTCTTATACTTCCCAAACAATACAGGAGAGAAAACCTTATGATTCTACTCGAGAACTGCCATGGAGGAGGGAAAAACTTCCAGCGATTTGCAGAAAACCTTCAGGAAGAGAAAGGAAGCAACAAAAAAAGATATGGTTCAACACGGTGCAAACGTTGAAGAAACATTTTCGTGTCACATATAACCTGATAGCATTCATCAAACGAATACGGAATACTTTTCCTCACGCAAGATCGGTGGTTATGAGAGGGAAACTTAGACACCACTATTGAATTTGCAAAAAATGACGCAACGGTTACAGTTATTATTTATGCACATGGGTAAGTAATTTTAAAATTATTTTCGTGAATATTTATGTGGTAAAAAATTTGAAATCTTTTTCGTGAGTGTTTTAAAAAAAAAATTGTAAGTATAGTGAAAGTGTAATGAAACGCAATTTACCAGGCCATGAGCGTGTAAACTGACACTAAACAAGCTATGGGAAATAGTTGTGAATTGATTTTAAACCTTTGTATTGGAATAAATTCAGTGGCATCAGGTGAGATGTAGTGGCACAGAATGAATGAATGAATGAATGAATGCCTTTATTTGCATTAAAAAACTTGGTCCTTCTAAGCCATAAGGCTTGTCAGAAGGTTCCATTATTATATTACATAGTGGCCTATTACAAGCACAACATTTAATAGTCTAAATAAAAATTACCCGTAAAAAATTAAAATCATTGAAAAAGGGACAAAAGTCAACTTTGTAATACCCACAGTTTAAATTTTATTTTAGACACGTTTCAACGCCTCGGCGTCTTCCTCAGGATGAACGTGATTTAAAGTTTATACTAAGGATGACGCCGAGGCGTTGAAACACGTCGAAAATAAAATCGAAACTGTGGGTACTCAAAAGTTGACTCTTTTCCTTTGTATTGGGCTTGGCAGAATGTGTGGCAGCAGAGAAGTTCATTCCTTCATGGGAAACGAGGGTAAAACTACGTAAAGACAATCTTGTTTTGCGTATTCCTGCATATAAAGACTTTCTGGAAGATTTTCCTGCTCAGTTTGTTCATCGACTCTAAAATACAGAATAAGTAAGTCTAATACGTAGGTAGGTTTACGTGAAGAGTCTTTTAAGAATCTGTTAAGAGCCTATACTTCCAAATCCACGCCCTTTAAAGATCTCAGGACACGATCAGCCGAGGAAGCAGGTCAGCCCTAGAGTCGAGGCTGATGAAAGGACAGAGGGAGGATATAAGATAGATGGATAGGTATATGTGTAGATAGGTAGCGGTTGAGAGTAGGGTAAAAGGCTGTGGAAGTTCTGCTGACAGTACGGGCAAGATGATCCCTGGAAGGATTTTCTGAGTGGTGTAGAGATTTGGGAGGAGGCTTGGCTCTCTGAGATCGGCTCCTCTGCGATCGGAGTCCCTCCTTAGTCGATAGGAAAGACGTCAAAAAACTTCGCGAATCACCAAGAGTGGGTTGCAGTTCCATTAAGAGCTAATCGAGGCTTAAATGCAGGTCCTTTACTTTTATTTCTCCCCCAGGAACACCATCGACGTACTTAACAAGCGTGCATTAAGCTTGCTTTTATCTCCGCCTCTTCAATTTCGTATTTCCCCTCAAGAGCGTTTTTCTTTCAGCGCGGGCCATCAACTCGGAGCTTGCCAAATTTTATGCCTCGGAATTCTTGCAAGCGGTGCTGCAGAGCGTGACCGGGAAGTTTGAGAGCGCAAGTGCGGGGGTGGGTTGAGGGTGGGGGGAGGGTAGCCACCCCCCCCCTCCCTCACTCTACGGCAACGGCGATAAGTCTCCCGGCCGCGTTGGGGCTCCAGGAAGGAATGTACGATAATCGATTTTCAATAGTCTAATGTTTTATCAAGCACCATAATCAATGCAACCCATTATTCATTACCTGTCTCATCGTTTATAATCGAATTATGATGTAATCATCAGAGTAAAGGAGTTCTTCCTGTTCTATATTTAGATGATAGGTATTTCGCCGACCATATTTCTTTTACCGGGACTTATTTCAAGTGAAGTTCTCCCAATAAACGTGTTGTGAAGTGGATCTTCAACATCTCCTTCGTAAACATCACCGTTGATGTTCTGTACAATGAATTTGACAAATCGGAAAAGATATCCAATGAAAACGGGAAAGTTAGTGGAAAGGCAGCCAAAAAAACCGATGAGATGCAAGGACTATGTGTTGAAAGATATGAAAATATAAGTGTATGATTGGATAGCGTAGGTAGGTGCACGTTGGTATAAGGACTCTAAATTAACCCCACTATTTTTGCATGCTTGGTTTGCTATTTTTATCTTTTTTTAAATTGTGAAGTTCAGACTAGAATATAATAACTGATCCTTTGCATTTATGATATGTAATGCATGTTTGGTGTGAATTCATCCCCTGCCACACATAGATATAGATGGGGAAGGAAAGAATTCTTTCAGCATAAAATACAAATTATTGAAAAATCGTGCGAAGAGTTCTGCCAAACCAAATTAACCATCAATAATGGTGTTGAGAATGTATAACGAGATGATTACCATAAAAACGAATGTCAAACTGATTTCACCATTTAATAAAAACTATATTAATGCTATTTCATGAAAATAGAAACATCCAGCGGCGTCGGAAGTGGGGGGCTGGGGAGGCCGAAGGCCCCCCCAGAATTTGCTCCGAACCCTTGAGGAATGAGTAGGCTTCATTAATAAAAATTAAATTTCAC
Source organism: Platycnemis pennipes (assembly GCA_933228895.1). NCBI lineage: Eukaryota > Metazoa > Arthropoda > Insecta > Odonata > Platycnemididae > Platycnemis > Platycnemis pennipes. Next base: position 19,158,922 of record OW121856.1, read on the forward strand.
TTGTTTTCAGCTTGCTTTTTCTATTCTGACACACATTTACCATCTTCATATGCTCTTTTAGCGGAATTCTAGTCTCTACCCACTCCTATCCGAAAAAAATGCGGGCCCTTTCCTTAAGAGACGGGCCCTTTTTAAGGTTGGCCCCACCCAGCTAAAATAGTTCCGACACCCCTGGAAACATCACATTTCTGCTTTGACGCTTCATTCTTTTCAAGGTGAATTCATGGCTGTCACTGTTATTTCGTAAATATAACTCTACATGTATTGCAGTGGAGTGGAGTCGTCGCATGACCTCTCGATAGATTCGACGGTCATTGAGGTTGCACGGTTGGGAAAACATTCTACGAAATATGCACACACTCAGATAGCAATCGTTACCACTGTCACAAAGTAAGAGTTTAAGATCATGGGAACTGATGTTAGCATGAGGCAAATCTTCAGCCCTTACGAGAATGAAAAGAAATCGTTTTTTTCAATTCTGCGTTAAATTTGCAGCGCTTTCCTTACGTGTAAATGAATCGGTGAAGCTTCAATTTATGGGAGTGTTTTTTCTTGAGATTTCGATCAAGGAGGAAAGGATATGTGGGCTCCTCATTATTAGCGGAAACGTTCCAATGTTCCAAAATGGCTGATAATTTCCTTTTCTCAGTGAAAGAGAGAGAGAGGAGTACTGGGCACTCATTGCTCACTCGAACGTCGCAAATGGCGATGATTGGGCGCATTGAATTCCATTAAGCCTCCCCACACTGCCGACGCCGGGCGCGATGTAACTTGGTTAATGGGTGGCTCGACGAGGCCTCAGGGGCGGCAAGGGTTCCTCCCACCTCCCCTTCCCCCAAGAACCCCGACGTGCAGCGCGGAAACGGAGTTTATGAAGTGCTCCGAAATTGAATCGAAAGCCGTGATCATTAATGGAGGGCCCGTTGGATTTCCATCGGCCTCGACGAAATTACGACGCCTCGCCCAGACAAGAGAGAGAGAGGGAGAGAAATGGCGGCGAATACTTCTCGGAGGAAAAAATGAAGCGCTACCTGCGCACCGCACTCTCTTCCTCGTTCCCAGAATCGTTTTTGCACCCTACATTTCCAGCAGTTTTAGACGCGGGTCCAGATTGTGATTGCTGGCGCAGGATGCGAACAAAAGGTCGTGAAAGCTTTGAATCCGCTGCGATTTGATATGACGAACATTTTCAACTAACAGCTTGTTTCCTAGTTTCTCTGCAAATGAGAAGATAAAACCCATTTCACTGTGTATTTCAAATTTTATATATTATAAAAGTTTAAGGAAGAGATTCTCGTCCAGTATTGCCGAAATGTATAAACTAACCATTGTTATGCCGGAGAGAAGAGTGTCATAATACTTCAATATATCAGCAAATCCATGAATTATGCACCGATACAGCGACCGGATTTTTATTTAAAAAAAATCGAGCAGCACACCCTCCCAAGTTGATTCTTCCTTTAGTTTGGACCCTTAGGAAACACCTCAAGCCAATGAACCAAGAAAAACGCACTGTTAGAATAGTTTTTTCAGCCTTTTTTGTCCAAAAAAACGACCCTTGACCTTTATTTTGACCATTCAACTTGGAAAATGCACTATTTTTTAGGTCAATTTTTTTGGAACCTGATTTTTGATTGAGAACAAATTTTTCTACAAACTGAAAAGTACTAGAAAAGTGCATTAAATAGTTGTAATTAAAAGTTCTGCACTTTGAAAAAATCAATTCAGTGGTTAGATAACCAAGTTGGATACCGAAACAGGATGGGACCAGGCAAAGTCTTCATGATTTTTTTACTCGAGTTGTATGGGATCTAGAAGAAAAATTCAAGGAACAAAGAGTGTTCAAAATTCTTCAAAGAGGACGCCAGATTTGTTCCGGAAATTTTGGTCATATTTTGGTCATTTTGAAATTGGCCATTTTTTTAAATTAGCACGCAACACTTCGGAAAGCTCGAAAAGACTTGTACAAGTGCGCGTGATGATCTTGAAGAGGATTCAAACCAAAAACATGTCCGTAGGGGGCCCACTTTGGTCTGGAGTGGTCAAAAATGGCCATTTTCAACCCACAAAGGGGATCGCGAGAAAAATTCGGAAAAAATTGTGCCAGTTCCTGGGCTGGTCCCCTATAGGATCTAGACCAAAAGTTCTCGATCAGTATGTCCATTTTTGGTCACTAAGGAGTACAGAAAAGGACATTTTTATGAAAACGAGAGGGCTTGAAGGAATTCAGCAAACAATCATACGATTACCGTAGATGATCTTCACTAGAATCGAGGCCGAAAATGAATGACGCGCGTATCCATTTCAGGTCAATGAGGGGCGGGAAATTGCCGTTTCCCACCCGCGCAGCGCAAAATGGCCATCCTTGGACGCATTTTTGGTTTCAATGGTCTTCAAGATCATCACTGGTACTTGTACAAGTCTTTTCGAGCTTTTCAAAGTGTTGTGTGCGCATTAAAAATGGAAAACAATTGCCAATTTCAAAATTACCAAAATGTGACCAAGATTTAAATCCACCCTGTAGTTCGTTTTTTGGACAAAAAAGGCTGAAAAAACTATTCTAACAGTGCGTTTTTCTTGGTTCATTGGCTTGAGGTGTTTCCTAAGGGTCCAAACTAAAGGAAGAATCAACTTGGGAGGGTGTGCTGCTCGATTTTTTTTAAATAAAAATCCGGTCGCTGTATCGGTGCATAATTCATGGATTTGCTGATATATATGGTGACATTATTCTCTTAGCAGCACCGCAACACCGCAATAGAATTTTGTATAGGCTGGAATGTTTTCAGCTGCCAGGGTAGTAAAACTGTATCTAGTTTCATTGTGAATTTCAATTTTTACTCAACCATAGATATTAAAACAGTTCAATCAAGAGATTATCATCTGAAAGTATTGCCGCATTTCATTGATTAACCGTCGTTATTACGCAGCGAAGAGTATTATAAAACGTCCACCTCCATCTTCTTAGAGAATCTCTTACGGAAACATCGGAAAAGAATCTTGTATTGACCTCCACGCTAGGGTGCAGTTTGGAATATATATTGAACCCTCTCAGCGTGAAGCAATCATTTAATTTAGCAAACTTAATTATCCTTGACTAACAAATCTCTATAGACAGTTATATCTCTTTTCTGGATTATAGAATGATGTTACAAAGGAAGAGCAATATTCGGTCCATACATTTACTGTACATTCTAATGCATTTAAGTTCCCTTCTGGCTATTTTATTGATAGAATGGAACGGTAATCCTTTATTGAGAGATTATTGGCGTAGAACTCCGTTTTATCGCTAAAATACAAAACAAATGTGGCATATTCATATATCCTTGCAGTGCCACGGTCTTATTTAACAGAGCTTCGCAAGCATCTTAAGACTATCGCATCCTCGACCGTTGCTCTTAAAGTAAATGGGAATAATTACTACCAGAGGCTAACATCTAAATCAATTGGTTTTAACTATACATTGTTCACTAAATTTAACACGATAGTTAATTTTTTTGCAATTCGCGGGCACTGGTCATTAGCATACAAATTACGTTCAAATTTGGTTAATGCCAGTTGAGTAGTCAGAATAGCACATGGTTCGGCTGAAGTCAAACGATTAGCTATATGTTGACAAGTAGTTAAATATTGGATAATATACCCCGTACTTATGATGTGGAGCTACATTTTAACGAAAAGAGGTCCAAATATTTCCACTCTGGCTTATGGAAAATGGTCCTCTCGACGAGTTATTCTCAAGTTCGTTAAACATAGGTAAGTGGTTTATAGTGACATCAGAAAATTAGTGGAGTTTTCAGTTTTATGACTCTTTATAATTAATTAAATGTGCAAAACTGTTAATAGGATAATGCTAAAACATTTTGAAGAACTTTAAGGGGGATGGATTATTGTTTTTTTCTTATTTACTTCACCCAACTCTGGAAGGATAGATAATGAAGATTAAATTAAGATATAATGGGAATACAATTATTTTCACATGGAGTAATGGGATTATAAATATGAACGCAGTTACTAGAGAAATAATTATGTATGTAGGGCCATGTTTTGTGGTTTACATCGAATGTTTATATGGGAATAAATGTAATAACTACGCGTATGCATGGTGGCATCTGACATTTTCCAGAATGCTTGCAATGATTATACTCACACTTGTATAAATTTGGCGCTTGTAAGCATCGTTTATGATAATACTTTGAATCCGCACGCTGCAGTGCGTGAGAAGCTTTTCTGTTTCCGAGGCGAATTCATTGAAATTAACGGCGGGACGGGCGAAGTGTTTGGTGACTTGGTGTGCGCGCGACGGCAGATGGATCCTCTGCGCTTGCACCCTGGAGGGGGCGCGGTCGGTGCAGCGGGAGTGCATTGGGGCGGAGGGGGTGGAAGAGGCGACCGCCCGCCCCTCCCGGGGCGAGACAGCCCCGCCGACGGACGGGCGGAGACCGCGACGGGGCAGGGGGCGGCGGGGGGGCGGGGCAGAATCCACCGGGGCGGTCCCCTCCTCCCCGCCTCTCCAGGGACACTAGGGATGCTGACCTCACCTCCCCCCCCCCCGCCCCTCCAGACGGCGGTCCCCTCGACACCCCAATGCATCCGAGTGCACCGCCACCCCATCCAGCCCCACCCCCCTCACCGCGGCTGCAACCCTTCGCTGCAATAAGGCCGCGGCTGGGGAGAGAATCACGACCCGGATCACGGATTCTTCTTCCTCGTTACCCACCATCAATTGCTCGTTGGGAAGCTCTCTTCTAACGGATGCCGTGCTAAAGACTCTCTCCACCAATTACTATCAGTGATATAGCTGATAACTTCAGGCTTAACTATGTGATGAAACGCATGAAAATAAAAATGACTTGGTATATTCCACACTTTTATTAACATGACCGACCGTGGTTTCGACAGCTATAGCGTCATTATTAAGGCAACATATAGTGTACAACAAGTGCCGAAGGAATGGCCTTAAATACAGAACAGCAAGGGGGGTGGGGTAACATATTGAGGCATGGAGTGAGAAGGGGGGGTGGATCACTTGCGGTTGGCTTGGGCAAGGAGTTCATTTGGTAGGAAGATGGAGGGGGGGGGGGAAAGGGGCCTGTCGGTGGAAACGCTTTCCCTTGGTTGAAGGTTAGGGGGGGGGGGCTACGGAGGGGTTGGGGACTAGTGTGGTATGGGATATGTTACAAAGGGTGATGCTTTAAACTCTGCCATTTCATTTAAAATAGAAACATTCTGAGATTTGGAGTGTTTTACAATTTCATATCGTTCTAAAAAATCAAGTTAAAAACTTTTGTTACACACATGTAAAACATTAAAATTAAAATCTGCACTATGTCCAGTGCCTGTCAAATGTTTAGCAAAGGTGGATTTTTCATCCCTGTTTGCCAAACATTTGACAGACACTGGACATAGTGCAGATTTTAATTTTAATCTTTTACATGTGTGTGACAAAAGTTCAGGAGTTGAAGATGTAACTAAGTTATGAAACCCGGGTCGTGCCTATTTAAATATAAAGTGAACCGAACACAGTTTCATTCTTTTATTTTCTACTATCAGTGATTTGGAGCACCAGAGGCATATTTGCTGATAGCTCCCGCACTTAAAAATTTGCCTCCTAAAGGGTAACTTATGAGTGGTAATGTCACAGTCGGCAGGCAGATTGATGGCCACTTTTATCGAGATCTGAAAGACTGGAGAATATTTCAGACCTCTGCTTAAAAACTCATATTTGTCAACAATGAATGTGAAGGGGTCAAAAGTGATCACTTTCAACTCAATCGACTTTTGGCTAAAACACAATACTGTTGTCGTTACTGACTGTTTTGGGGAGACACCTCTAATAGAGAGTTTTCAAACTTCTCAATTTTTTCACCTGAATCTTCCATTCCTAGGATTCTTAATCACTCAATACGGTATTTAATGACATTGGATGAGTTGCTACTCACACCAACTCAAATGATTGGAAAAATCTAAATGTAATGATAAAGAGCGATTTCGTCTCTCATTCCAAACAAGCGTTTGAGTCGAACCTAACACTTCTTAGCTCGGACACCGTAATCAAGTCATACTTCCAGAAATTGAATCCGTCAGCAATCAATCTCATTATCTAATTAATTCTTTTCAGCACGCTTGAATAAAACGAAAGAGAATTATCCCTGGTGAGCAATATTTCAATCCACTCCATTAAAAAATTGATGGACGTAAATGAGTACAAATAAACAATGGAAATATGAGCAGTAAAAAAATTACTATGAGGCAAATGAGGGAAAAAATATCTTTTTGTGAGATATTCTAACCCTTTCATCCACTCAAATAAATGCAAATGCACGAAGCATTTACCACATTGAGAGAAACCGGCGCTCCACCATCCAGCGACCCTTAATGGTGGTAATATCCTCATGTGTTCTTCTCGCATTCCCCGAGCAACTCTCAATCACGTTAAAGATTAAAATTTAATGCATTGAAAAGGAGGTTTGTAGCGAGATTGACTTCACTGGCTACGATAAAAGGGAAGGAGTAAGAAATGAGAAGAAGCTCGAAAATTATAAGAAGAATTGCAAGTGAAAAAGGCGTGATTGTCATCACCAAGGATTCTTTGTCATCTGCCGCAAGTTCCCTCATTTATTTTCTGTGTAATTATACATACGTATAAGCTGAACCAGGAATAAAACTGCAAACTATGCCTAATGGGACGATATGCTGTCGGAAATGCTCGCAAGTTGTAAAGGCGCATACAAAGGAAAAACAGTCCCTAGAACAAAAGGCAGCCAATAAAATTGCTGTGCTTTCACCGTCGCTGATGAAATGTCTATCTTCGAATGAATTTACGATCTGCTGTCTTCATGTCTTCCGATCAGTGTTGAAAGCCTCCTATTTCCGAACAGTGCCGCTGGGAATCTGCTTGAGAAAATCTTCTTTAGATGGAGTGAAAGTTGAAACATGGCGCAGAGAGCAAGAAAATTTGTGAGAAGAGGAGAGCAGATGGTGCAAGGAGCTCCACCTTTGGACTCAAATGCTCACGTTACATCTCCGAAATATCGCAGCGAAATTCAAGCAAACAAAATAGCAGAAAATTCCTTTCATGGAATCGGCGGGGCATAAAAACTCCTTTCTTTCAGCTGTGTGTTTGTTCGACAAAGGGTTTTCTCCTTCTTTTCGGCTGATTTCCTTCCGGCGTTTTGGTGATCCATACAGAAGTTCTTCTCAAGCATATAAGGAAAAATATGAAATATGATGCATGCTTAACCCAACGGAAATATGTTCGGTAAATCTATTTTAAGTAATCACCTACTATAAAATTAAACTTATTACTCCTGTGTGTGTCGATATAATCAGGATATAAATAACATTATTATTTTTATCAAGAATACAGAAAGCAAGAAAATTAAAAAGAAACTACAGAAAGATTGCTTTGGTGGGAGCGTTTAAGACGTTAACAGGAAATTCTTAAATATGGTCAAGGACACAAGGACATCGTACAGCGAGAGAAGTTCTACGTAGTCCATTCAGCCTATACAAGACGAAATTATACCATTATATGTATATCAAGACGAAATTACTACCATTAAAAGTGAATCCAATAGTGAGCATGGGAAGGAGTTTTGATGGAATAGCATCACTTACATAATCATAAAACCCGTGGGTGTTATCGAGTAATCAATAGTTGAGTTCTAAAATGGACTCAGTAAGAGATTTTAAGGTTTTTGCAACAATTAATTACGCAGAAACATGGAAAATGAGGAATATTCTGGGTCAAGCATCCAGGTACGCTCGTACGATGTTCTGCCCTTTGGTCTTGATCTTACAACACCAACTCACTGGCAGATTTACACTGAAAATTGACATTCCACAGGAATCAGTTTGATATTAGGCGCTTATTTGAACTCTTTAAAACCTGCCGTATTTTTACAAAAAAGAATTATTCGTGCTATTTTGAAAAAGAACAGATTTGAAGAATCCTTTCCACTTTTTCTTCATTTACGTTTGCTTCCATTGAGGCAGCTATATATTTATAAGGTTCTACGGTGTTTTTATACAAGAAGTGGTAACTCTGAAATATTTCTGTGCCTGCCTTTTCCATTTACCCTGCGTAAAAAAAGTAAACCCTTGCCAAAACCAAATTTGACGTTGTTCAAAAGATGTTTTTTGTATGTAGGACCAAAGGTATATAATCTATTACCCCAGTCATGCACTATTTCTAAGTCTGTGAAAAAGTTTTTGGAAAATGTACATTCTAGGCTTCTCACTAAAGAAAGTGTAGAGCAAATATTGTTGCAAATAACTAATGTAATTGAGTTGCAATTAAACTGTTAGTAAGTAGCTTTTAAGATACGCACTTACATTGTTAAGAGATTGTTATGGCATCACTACAAGAGCAATATGTATCTTTAAGCAAAGCATATTGTATGTATTATTATTTGATGGTAGCCTTAAACAGGTTCTCCTTCAAGGCCACCTAAAATAACTCTACTTTTGTTATTGAAATGTTATTTGTGTATGGAGTAATAAACTTATTATTATTATTATTATTATTATTCCCAAATAAATTATTTCCTAAGACAGGTTGAAGAGCAGTTGCGATGTTTGAAAGTAGAGAGCAATAAATAAAATATAAGCGGATTATAAACATTACGCTGGATAAAAAAAACACGCATGAGGAAATTTGGTCCATGGACGCGCCAGAAAGAATCCAGACGAGAAATGGAGTGGTCACGGATGTTTTTGTACTGTCTGATCTTTCACGGAACGGTCCAACAATTCGCCATCGCTCTCACGTGTCCAGAGCCGACCATGACCAGTCGGGCGTTGGCCTTCATGGTCTCCAGAAAGAGAGGCGAAGGCGGGGAATGGGTGACCTCTTTCAATGTGAGCGATTCTTCTTCCCATGCTTCCAGAATTGTGCTTGACTAGGCGCAGCATCACCACCGCGGTGAAGAACACATCATCCATATCTAAGGAACCATTCAAAGTGAATAGATTCAATCCTTCGATGCAGAAATAGCAGATTCACTATGTTCCAACGGAGTTTTGAAATACAGCTATTAGAGAATAGAGGAAATTTTTAATTGAGTGCCAATGTTTGATGATACATTGTTTTAAATGATGAAGATTCGAATCCTCAAATACAAATATGAATGACACTATTTTCATCGCTGTTGTTACTCTGGGGAGTCAACCGACAGCAAGGGTGCAAATTAAAACAAGTGAGTAACTGGATACAGATAGGATTTTTTTGGGTAGCGAGGAAGGGTGGAGAGAAACCTGGTGTCGTTATTAGCCTCCTCTTCACGAAAGGTACCTCGGGAATTGCGGCTCAATGTCCAATCCGACGGACGGAGTACTGAACGCGAATGCTGTGCACAAAGCACTCTAATAGAGACCCATATCCAAGTGAAACGTTTCTGCCATTGAAGGCCCATGTCTTCAGGGTGCTTCTCAGTATTTGTTTGTTGTGTGAGACGGAAGTTTCGCTGACATTGCAGTTGGCGAAACTGAATGAGAAAAGAAGTGATGAGAAATCGAATATTAGAATCGAACTGAATATTATCTATCTATTTGATTACTCATCACCTATATCACATATAGGTAAGATACGAATTCGTATATTATCTATGTATAGGAATGATTATAATTGTGTTGTAATCCTTAGATATACGTCTATCATAATATATCGTTGTTAATAAAGTAAGTTAATCAACTAATTTTAAATCAGTTTATATTTATATCGGTTAGAGTAAGACGGGTCTCCGGATATTTGATTCGGCAACATCGCACGGCTTTCCCCGCAACAAATAGCTGCTGATCCGACTCATTATATCCCTCAGATACAAAATAATATTAAATTAGTTGATTAAATTATGTTCTTATTAACGAATTATTATAACATTAGGGTATCTAAGATTTGAAACTAAATTGAAATAATATATGTTCGTCCATCCAGAGGCAAGAAAAGCGCTTCTGATGAAACTGTTTAAAGTATCATTTTTTGGACAGATGAGGACGCATAAAACATTCTCGTTTATATTGTATAAAAATTTTTAACACATTATTTGAAGAGTTTTTGATAAATAAGTTTTTATACTCGGCGTAATTGTTGAATACGTAAAAATCGTCACCTATTAATTTGAACTTCAATAAAAATGCAAGTATACAATGAAAAAAATTAGTACACAAAAATAAATGAAGAATTAAATGACAAAAGATATGAAATAACTAAATTTTCTGTAGCTCTTTTGGTTGCTTCATAAATACCCTTCATGCTCGAGTGCACATAACATTTTGGTCGACAGTAAGTCCCTCTCCGGGATCCCAAAGGTGACCGCACGCTGCCGTCCCGCTCCCATTAGCGACGCCGCCTGACAGTCAGACAAAAGAGAGCCGAGTTCAGCCGCCGCAAGAGCGACGCGACGCCGAGGTCCGCCGCCGCCGGTTTCGTCGCGGTGTTGTGGGTCTCGAGGGAGGGAGGGCGGTGTCTCGCTCGCCAGGCGAGACACATCGATTCTAGTCCGCCCCTGGCGCGGTCGGCACACCTCTTATGGCCGATTCCCGCTCCAAGCCGCCGACGCAAGCCCCTATGAAAGCTGTCTAGGAACTTGATGGGATCAGTATGGAGACGACACGGTGGGAAGGACATTCGAACATGATCTCCCGGGTTCATCTACATCTACATAATAACCTGCAAGCCACCATAAACATGCGTGGTAGGGGATAATTCAAACCGGAAATGCATTACCTATCATGCATGAAAAGTATTAGGAATTATATCTAGTCTAAACTTCACGGGCTTCCCGTGGCAACGGGCAAGATACGGAACGGACAAGCAAGGAAGACATGGGCTCTCGTATGATTAAAATATTAAAAATACTTTGGGAACCCCAACTTACTATGATAGACTGGATCATAATCACAAAATTAGAGAAATTGATTGCCGAACTTACTGATTCAAAATGTCCTTTTTTCCTCGTAAAATTAGGGATATGAATAACGGTAAATATGTCCAGCACCAGTGTAGCGATGGATAACATTATTAGCTGCATGTTGGAATAAGGAATTGAAGCTAACCCAACTAACAGCAAGTTTTTGCATGTTTGCTTTGCTATTTTTATCTCTTTTTAAATAGCGAAGTTTAGAATATTTAAAAAAATACAAAAGTAGTAAAACATTTATACAAAAACATGCTGTTAGTTGGGTTAGCTTAGAGTCCAAATAAAATCACGCACCTTACCTATGGTATCCATTGGTACACTTGTTTTTGTACTATTGAAAATATTTTTACAGTTATTCATTTCTCTGATTGTACGAGGAAAGAAGGACGTTTTGAGTCCGTCAGTTCGGAAATCAATTTCTCTAATTTTATGAATATGGTCCTCTTACTATTGACTGTGACTGGTTACGCTAATAGAGTTATCATACCGTCCCTTTTCGAATCTTGTCGATCTTCGCTGCACACGTTCAAGTGCACTATTTAAGCCGGTTTCGTAAGGTTTCCAACTACTGGCAGGGTATTCCAAATGAAGTCTAACACTGGAAAATTATCAAATTTCTCGTAGATGATCGTCATATTTGCCCAGTACTATTTTGATGAATCCCAGTTTACGATTAGCTTGACCCATTACTTCACGTATGTGTTTACTCCAAGTAAGATCATGTTTCAGTCTTATTCCAAGATATTTAATGGATTCCGCGTCTATTAATATATTGTTACTAATTTAGTAAGTGCTCGGAAGAAAACTATTCTTTTTCCAAATATTCATTACTACATATTTTTTCAAATTCAATTCCAACTACCATGTATCACACCAGCTATCAATTGTTTCTAGGTCATCATTCAATGATTCTTAAACGTTTGGGCTTAAAATTTCGCTATTTATTACTGAGTCATCGGCGTATAGACGGAGTCTAATTTTAATTTTTATTGATATCATTTATACACAGAAGAAACAAGAGTGGACCTTGTGGCATACCCGAAGTGACCATGTGCCGGGAAAGAAAATGTAGAAAATCATTAAGCCATGATAAAATACGACTGCCTAGCCTATATGGTTTTTAATTTTAAAATTAGTTTGCTATGAGACACCTTGACAAAAGATTTCTTGAAGTCGAGAAATATAGCATCCACTGGAATATTATTTACATCAGGAAGTAAACTATCGTGAGAAAAGAAGACAAGTTGAGTTTTACTTGATCCGCTCTTCCGGAAGACATGGCAAACATTGTTCAATAATTACTGGCTATCTAGGCACCCCATGATGGAAATTATATGTTCCAGGAACTTGCAAGAAATGGATGTGAGGGATATAGGTCCGTAGTTAGATGGCTGCTGCTTATCACCACTGTTAAAAATGGGTGTTACATCGGCCGTTTTTCAATCCTTCAGAACGACATGTTCGGTCAGCGATTAATTAATTATTATTTCCAGGTAGGGAGATATTTCAGATGCAAAACAATAATGAATATGTCTATCTCAGTTTAGAAACATGGCCATTTACAGAATATTCCCTTGTAGCAAGTGAAATAATTAGAGAATAAAAACAAAATGTCCATATGGATAAAGATAGTGCAAAGCAAAGGAAATAGTTACTTGAAAGTAGCACATGTAAAATTACCTTCACTTGTTATCACATTTAAAATTATCGTAATTTCCCTTCCTGCATAAATGTTCTCCGAAGATATTGAATACTCTATGTATTGCCGAAGAATATTCGGTATCCTAGCATAGGAGGAGACCTAACAAAACACAGTTGAACTATTTAATTGTGGCGTACTGCAATTAGCTAAACAGAGGAGAATAAAGAAATAGAATACGGGAGTAAAAAAGTGTTAGGTTGCAGTTTGACTCTTCCATGGATCTAGTGGAGCATAGATGTAGCATAGTAGTTTATGATGATTGCGTAGGAAGGCGGTTGATTGCATTAAGATATCTTCCGCAATCAATGCATAGCGGATAACATAGGAAGCTCTTGGAATGATTTTCTTCCCCTCCCAGAAGAAGGAGACGTCGACATTTCTACGCGCGAGGAGGCGATGCTTCTTTCATATCCGAAATCCTCCCCTTCCTTATGGCCAGGAGCCGTGAGGGGGCGGGCCTTCGATGCATGGTAGTGTACTTGGCATCGCCGCCGGTGGGATTATCAAGCGACCCATTGGATTTGCTCCACCATTAAGGGAGGGAAGGGGGAGCGTCATTTACTCTCCGAGGGGCATGCTGGGAGATAAGAGCAAGGTGGCATATATGAGAGACGAAAAATGAGAGGAAAAATGGGAATCAAACCAAGGGAGGTTTTGGGAACCGGAGAGGGATTTAACGTTGCATTTGGCCAAATGGGAGACATAAATCTACATCTACACAATACCTTGTAAGCCCCCCATAAAGGCGTGTGGCTAATAAATACAAGTGTGTGTATATATACAAGCTTACTTGTCTGCGAAACTGACAATAAATAAGTGGAAGACATCCGTAAATATACCACGGACGTGATGAAACAGGACAGTGGAAAAGAAAACATATTAATTGCAGCAGTTTGGAACACCAATTAGCTGAGAAGGTCAAGATGAAAAATCTCTTGAATATGCGAATTGAGAAAACGCGATGAGGTAAGAGGAAGACTGTTAGAATTTTACATATATCACAAATTAGTGGTGGTAAACACGTTTTGTGATAACCACATGTGAAGAGGATATACTTAAAAAGACCGGGACAGAAGATATTTAAAATAAACTACATTATTGTGAAGGAAAGATTCAGGAATCAAGTGAATGACTTAAATTTCTACCCAGGTGTAGGCATTTACGAAAAAAATTTTGATTCTGAAATGGCATATGTAACTCGAGAAACTACAGCAAACTGAGTAACATATGGTTAGCGGTAAAACTAAAAATGACCCTAATATAGTCTGGTATTTCACAGTAACATTGAAAAACAATTTGGGAAAGTGAAAAACTATAAATTCAACGGAAAAGGGTAAGGAAAATATTTAAAATGTGCTGCAATATGCTGCAAAGAAAGTTCACGGCGGAATGCAAGCAGCCAGAAAGAAGTCCAAAATACTGGAAAAAGCCATATAATTGACAGTTAAAGAAGAGAAACTCGTAGCATAATAGATTAACCGGATGAAATTAAAAACGAGCCAAGCAAATGAGAAACAAGAAGAGGAAGGCAGGAAGTATTGCACCAGTTTTACTGCCCTCAACAAGAAAGCAGAATGAAAATTGAACGCCTGATTTAATTTAAATTTAAGCATCTCAATTTGGATAAAATGTTCCGAAAATGTTTCGGATAAAAAAATATCCGAAGGTTAACAATAATGTTCAGATGAATTAACATCACTATGATACACAGGGCGACATGGTATCTTAATGGGCTGGCTTACTGACTGGAGGTTGGGACGTGAGAATCATATTACAGGCCCAGTTTAACCTGAGCCGTTTGAATTTCTGGGCAACCAATCTTTCAGTGAGGCTACATAAGATACAGGGAAAGGACCGACAGAACTTAATACTCTAATGTGTCAATTTCATGTGCCGTAGGGCATAGTACTTACAGAGTTCCAACCTCATAATCAAGGGGATTGGGTTGACCACAGCTGTGGTTAATACCTGATTCAATTGAATTCTCAACGTGAAGTGAGCTGGAATATCTTTCTGAAATTCAGATAATATAAAACAAAGACCTTTGCGTTGCTGTTATCATTCAATAGACGTCCCTCACCTGCTTTCAAGTTGCAGCCCGACAATCTAAGTCCGTACATTATAATTCTAAATGAGGGTTCTTGGCAAATACTATTAGGCTATTTTACGCTTGTCAGGACTCATTTGGAATATACCGCTAGTATATGGTATCCGTACGTGGAAGATATGACAAAAGAATTGGAGTGTGAGCAAAGGAGATCAGCTAGATTTGTTACAGGCCGTTATGATAATTGTATGTATTAGCATTACGAGTTAAATAGAAGAATTAGGATGGGAATTACTGTCAGAACGCAGGTTAAAATTTAGGATAAAGCTTTTAAGTAAATTCGTAGTTTGATCGAATAAAAAATAGTAGAAATATGCATTGTCGTACCGATTAGTTGCAAATGTCATTTTTCCGAGTACCATTAGAGAGCACAATTTGCAGAATAGTAAAGGAATAGGTAGGTAAAAAATTTCTAGAGTATTCTTAAGTGATTAATGCATGTTTAAGCATTATTAACACATACATGATATAGAAATACCAATAAATGTATTTAGCAAAATGTTTTTCTAACCAGTAATCAATTCATTAATGTTTAGCTACTAACCAGATAGTTGCACGTGACTCTTACATCTAACATCTCTCCATTAAGTAGAAGAATTACAGCTCTTATTTGCATGTAAGGAGTGCATGTTTAGTGATCTTCATCCTCGCAGGGTATTCCATTGATGAACATAAGGGAGAAAAAATACTTTGCTGGTCCACAGGATATGATTTTATTGCGACCGGTTTCGATACAGCGTATCATCATCTGGCAAATTTTACAGGATAGTACATTTATTCCATTGATGTAGGCGTAGGAAATAATTTCTCATAGTAACTGTTTTCTCGTAAAACCTGATATGATAAGAATTAAAATCAACCGATTCAGGCGAGATGTAGTGGAAATTTGACATATTAGAATAAAATATAGGTGCACTTTTCCACAACTAATTTATTGAATACTTTAACAACTTATTTATTCAATAAATTAGTTGTGGAAAAGTGCACTTATATTTTATTCTAATACGATAAGATTAATTTACGATTCATGCCCAATGTTGCAATAAAATGCTTCACACGGTGTATAGGAAAATCCGCCACGCTCAAATCATTGGGAAAGACCCGAATGGACCAACAAATGAGAATTACCAAATTGCTGCATTACGTACGTCTCCTAAAACAATGAATTAAGATTCAATGCCTCTTCTACATGCAATGTAAAGGCTCTAGCACGGATGGTCACAGGAGGACTGGACACGTAATGGCGACCACAAAGTTTAGCGGAGTGAAGATCACCTTAGGTACATTCTTACACTGCATGGGCAGGGATGCAAGAACAGTAAAAACAGGGTACCGTGTACGGAGAGTAGGGAAATCTGGAGAGGAAATGTGAAAAATCGATTCTTGGGATTCCATTTTGCTCTTGACGTGATCACTGCCGAGAACTGGCAAAAGCAGGCCGAGACAGTAAGGAGGCATCATTCTAAACCCAAGGCCGAATCCTTCCCATACGTGTTGCGCCTGTTTCACGATTCGTTTGAATTCGATGGTGCGATATAACCTCGGCAGTTGGAGTACCTTGAAAGGATTTTATTCCT
Organism: Platycnemis pennipes; assembly: GCA_933228895.1. Classification (NCBI taxonomy): domain Eukaryota; kingdom Metazoa; phylum Arthropoda; class Insecta; order Odonata; family Platycnemididae; genus Platycnemis; species Platycnemis pennipes. Next base: position 19,175,227 of record OW121856.1, read on the forward strand.
CTTCTTGAATCTTGAATTACACCAACATGCCAAACACTGACAATTTTTTTGAAAACTCTGAGGGATATATGAGTATAACATCTACATAATACCCTGAAAACCACATCAAAGGTGTGTGGCAGGGGGTGAATTCTCACCAAATATGCACTATACATCATGCATAAAAAAGGATTAGTATTAATATATTAGTGTAAAATGCAATATAAGATAAAAATAGCAAACTAAGCATGCAAAAACGTGCTGTTAGTTGGGTTACCTTCAAGTCCTTACACCAACATGCAACTATGTATGGTATGGATTGATTCACTCGTATTGGACATATTTACCGCTATTCATATTCGGTTCGGCAATCAATTTCTCTAATTTTGTAATTATGGTCCAGTCTACCATTGTAAGTTGGGGATGGCAAATTATTTTTCACGCCATCACTTACAATATTATCTTGGAATTTATTTAGATTATTAAGTCTGAATTTCATCCTGCGATCTGACAATGATTCCCATTTTAATTTATTTAATAGACTGGTTACGCTAATATAGTCATCGTACCGTCCCTTTACAAATCTTGCCGATATTCGCTGCATACGTTCAAGTTCGTTATTTAAACCGATTTCGTAGGGATCGCATGCACTGGCAGCATATTCCAAATGTTGTCTAACAGGGAAAAGTAACCAATTTCTCGTACATGTTCACCACATTATATCAATACTCTTTTGATGAATCCCAGTCTACGATTAGCTTGACACATTTCAGGCATGTGTTTACCCCAGGAAAGATCATGTGTCAGTTTTATTCCAAGATATTTAATGGATTCCACGTTTGTTATTTCATTATTACTCATTGTGTACGTACTAAGAGGAGAACAATTCTTTTTTCAAAAACTCATTACTTCACATTTCAAAAAAAATTAATTCTGACTGGTATGACACCATTTTTCAATTGCTTGGAGGTCATCATTTACATATTCTTTATCAGTTGGGCATAGAATTTCCCTGCACACTACTGCGTCATCGGCAAATAAACAATATAACTTGAGAATCGAGAAAAATACGCCGACTTGGACGATCGCTGGGACTGACGCGAATAGCCTAAGATTGATGGATGAGGTAACATTATTGGCAGGCAGCTATTGCAGGGCCAGAGACATGGCGTGCTGGGAGAGGTCGGTGCTCGTCGAAGGACAAGAAAGGAAGAGGAAAGAAGGTGGGGGAAGGGGGTGGGAGGGCGGAGGGGAGGCCTCTATTCACGGACGCACTCTCGTGAGAGAGGAGGCAGTGGGGAAGGTCACGTTCGCCGTGAACTCGGGGCGTAAAACTGCCGCGGAAGGGGTAGTAAACAACGGAGGGGATGAAAGAAGCGGAATCGCTGCCAACGGCACTGGCCGTTGAAGAGAAGGGCGTCCTTATCTCACTCGGTGCAGAGAGAAACGGAGGTGAATATGAGGAGTGTGGTAATCTACATCTACGTAATAAACTCCGAGCCACCACGAGGGTGCGCGGCAGGGGGTGAAAAATCACAATCCATGCATTACTGGCATGCAACTAACATAAGAGCTGTAATGATACTACAACATGAAAACAAGTTAGGTATAGGAGTACGTGCAAATAGGTGGTTAGTGTCTACATGGTAACGAAGTGATTACTGGTTAGAAAGATTTTCACTAAATATATACATCTTTGTTTCTCTAGCAATAAGCATGTTATAACATATGTTATAACATGCCTATTGCAATAATGGCAACTTTAACATTTTTTACCTGCCTATCCCCATGCTAAACAGCCTATTGCATTCTCATATGGTACGCGCAAAAAATTACATTTTAAATCTATCGGTACGAATATCTATCTCTCATATGAAAAAAAATAATGATATGAAAATGATAAAATATATGAAAAATGTGAAAACATTCATTGATCAATCCTTTATTACATTCCCTGCATGATCTTTTATAACTGAGTTTATTAAAGGATTAATAAAAACAGTGCTTGGGAAATATGACGAGAAGACAAAAGAGCGATGTTACTTTTCACTAGTTAGGCCCCACCTTGAGTATGCAGCCAGTGTATGGGATCCGAATGAATTAGGTTTGATCAGAGAACTAGACGGTGTGCAGCGTAGAGCAGCTAGGTTCGTTAAAAGATGTTACGATAGGTTGAGTAGTGTTTCAAAATTAATACAAGAATTAGGGTGGGAATCATTTATCAGACCAAATCTATTAGAGAACTTTCAATTGGATAGCTTTACTGAAGATGTTAGGCACATATTAAAAACACCTTCGTTTCATGATAGATTCGACCAGCTAAATAAGATTAGAGAGATAGATTGACGTAGCGATAGATTCAAAATGGCATTTTCCCCCCGTACTATAAGTGAATAGAATAGGCAGCATAGCAAAGGGATAGGAAGGTGAAATATTTGAGTAGTCTGTAGTGCATGATGCATGTATTAACCCTTTAAATACTATAGATATTAACAATCAACATGTATGAGACCCTGTAGTTGCTTCTTTGTATGTCGGTAGTGCATGCTTGGTGATATCCATCCCCTGCCACACACTCTCGCGGTGGCTTGCAGGGTATCATGTAGATGTAGATGTATTTCTTTTCGCCACTTTCTCCATCCTCTTATTCCTCAAATATTCTCGATTAACGCCTTTAAATCAGAAACCACCGTGCCTAACTCTGATTTTTTCACCTTTCCCTGAAACGTAACCTTCTCCATTCTCCTTCAGCATCCAACATGGAAAATATAAAATTCCTGGTAATAGACAGAAATTAATTGTTATAACTTTAAACCTCCTCAAAACCTAATCTATTGGTTATACATCTGTATGTGCCTAACATTCTGCCCGTGGTTTCAAAGCATGAACTATTTTCATATAACTTTGTCAAAGCACGAACTGTTATCTTGCTACCACTAAAGGCTTTGTTTTTAACTCAACCATGTCACTATGAGATTCTATATGTCGCAAAACTGTAATGATTTGTGATGACACAACTTCGTGTACAAGTGATGTGTGACTGGAATGGATCAAATTCCTTTCTTTAATTGAAAGCACTCCCACTTTCTATGCATAGCGTTTTCAAACGACCCTCAGTCAGGGTTGCATTCTGCAGAGATGAATGTTGAAAACGACGAGGTCTTCTCAAATAGCCCTGGAATGTTGGCAGCGTGCACTAGTCATAGTGTTCACAAAATCACTGAAACCTGATGACAGGAGGCTGATATTTCGAGGGTATTGCAAGAACAAAATACAAGCGGAGATTAGGGCAGGGCATCATAAAAATAGTGGAAGTTTACTTTTAGATTACTAATACTGAGGTTATGCGAGGTCTTTATAAAAACGGCGTTGATATCTATATCATTACGTTTCCCTGCGAGCCGCCGCAAGCGTGTGTGGCAGGGGGTGAAGATCACCAAATATGCACTTTTGATATTTAACTAGGCTACTACATGGAAATATGTTAAATAATAGGACCACATGCAGCTAGATGGTTAGTATCTACATAGCAATAAAGTCATCATTGGTTATAGTGGCAGTTAACTAAATATTTTCATCTGTGTCTATATTCCATGCATGGGTTAGCAATGTTAATGCATGCATCATTCACTACAGACTACCTACTACAACAATATTTCATCTATCTATCCATTTGCCATGCTGCCTATTGTGCTCTCGTATAGTACGGGGGAAACATTTTATCTTGAATCTATCTCCCTAATACATTTTACTTGTCTGGTGAAATCTAGTACAATACAATGGTGCTCTCAATAAGTATCTAACATCTTCAGCAAAGCTATCCGTTTTAAATTTCTGCAGGAGATACAATCTGTACTTTAACCTACGATCTGATATTTTCCCTACCTAATTCTTCCATTGATTCTCATACAACTATTCACTACTAAACTTATCGTAACACCTTTTAACAAGCTGCTGTACGCTGCACACTATCTAACTAAAAATTTAAGGAATTTATCAACTTGGTAGTGCGCAATGTTTATACATTCGTTATAGAGGTATCAGTACTTTCCAGATGATGAAAATGTCCGCATTGAAGATGTCGGCCGTAAATTCAACGGAGATAGTCCGCAGTTTCTGCAGAGCGTAACTTAGCGGACGGAAGCTATAGACCTCGTCCAGGATACGGCTTCCGAAGACCCTGCCAAAGTTATGAGTCACACTTACTGTCCACGTGTAGGGTCGCCAATTCTACCGAATCCGCTTGGAGACTCCGAACTGGACAGTAATTTTAAAGACCTCTAAACATCCACATAGAGACGTTTCACTCTTTTGGGAAAATTTTGGGATTTTGCTCAGGAAAAGATTCAAATAGCAAATTACATATTAGGTTATAGAGATTACTCTCTAAAGAGAACAACTAGATCGATATGCAAAAAATCGCAATACCATGAGAGCGATATTAAAGGGTTCTGAGTACTAATGAATTTGTAGTTGCCCCACAGTTTATTTATCGACCTTGGTTTTCAATAAGTCAAAAGGCTGAAAAAATGCAATGTTAATTAATATATTTTGGAATTTTTCTACAAATTGTACCGATACATTCAAAAGGTAATTTTTCCACCGTACTATAAGAGATCACAATTGGCAGCATAGAAAAGAGATGGGTAGATGAAATATTGGTTGAGTAGTCTGTAGCACATGGCGTATGTGTTAACACCCAATTCCTTTATTTTTAGGTGGACATTAAGCATCTAGTTGCACGTCGATAGATTATGTTTGGTAATCTTCAACCCCTGCCACACACCCTCGCGGTGCCTTGCAGGGTATCGCGTAGGTATAGATGTAGATTTTAAGATTGGCCTTCATAATATTCATGCGTTCATCATTTCATCATACAAACATTATTTTTCCTGAATGTTGAATTTACTTTCCCGGTCTGCTGTGGGTTTATATAAGTGCAGTACATATAGGGATTAGTTTATTGCATTATAATATTATGTATCGTGTGTAGGTAGAACGCAGCATACGTATGGGAATGAATTGGACTGCACGAGTTATGTTAATTATACATTATTATTGTCTTTATTTTTCAAAGATGTAGCTTGGAGTGCTGGCGAAATCTCTTGCATATATTAGAGGCGAATTGCATTTATGTTAAAATATATTATTAACTCAAAGTTTAACCATGAAAAAATTAAAAGATTGACAATAATAACACAGGGATGATGCAAACGTTTTTTTCCCGTAAACTAGAGAATGACTGTAGATTTTATCTATATCATAGTCGACATAATCAATTAAGATTGGTAATGTAGATTCAAGGCATTTTTATAATTTCCGTCCCGGTAAGGATGTCACATCGACATCGATGTATCGGACTACTCGATGTTTTTTTGCCGATACATCGAAAACATCGAGTGGTAAGACAATCGATGTAACATCGACTCGATGTTTTCAAAACACTCAACATCGCAGCGATGTTTTAGGAAACGAGTGGTATAATAAATTTTTTTGGTTGACCAATAATTCATTTTTCTGATTATCATAAGCCTTTTAAGAATACGAACGAACCTTCCCTAATTACGCCATCTATCGTTCGCGTGTAGGGAAACAAGTGAAGGTATAAAATCGTTCATGTTTTCATCCCAGTGTTGCCTTCCAAGAACATGATCCGCCATGTCTACATCAGTACCTTCTGAGAGGATTGTATCAGCTCTCAACTTGGTGGTACAAGATAACAGTAGGTTGGGGTCGCTGCATATTAAGCAAAGAGTGTTCCTTACTGATACTGGGGGGTTTAAACGTTTTAAACCCACTGTTTTTCAATTTGATTTTTTTTATACTACCAAGCTTAGAATATTTTTAGGGAACAGGTACACCCACTTAATTTTGTTATGTTTTTTATTGTATTATGTTTATTTATCTTTATTTCATTATGAAACAGTGATCTGATGCATAATACCTAATACATAATACCTAACCTCGGATATGAATAACTTGATGCATCGTAACATCGATGTTTTTTGTCGATGAATAATGAGTGAGTGGTGAGTACTTTTATAAACATCGAAACATTGACCACTCGATGTTTTATAGCCGATGTGGTATCCCTACGTCCCGGTGATAAGAAATACACAAGTAGGTAACTACATTAGATAATATCTAGAGTTTTTGGCATGCAGCCTGGAATATTTTTTCTCTAGTTTTGCAGACTCTCTTTGGCACAATGGCAGATTGAATTTGGAAGCTGCATTACACGGATAGCTGACCGTTGCTGTTACACGGTGCTGACCATAGCATCAAGTATGGCGTCGCGGCGCCCACATGGAATTGGTTTCTGGGACCGGAGGTGTAACACTGCCTTCTCGGGGAAGAGTTTTTTGATCCTGGCGTAGGGTAGGGAGTTGGAGCCGCATCCCGGGTGTGGCCGGGTTCGGAAGGGCGCGGCCATTTTGGGGAAGGTCTGCCAAAGGACATGGAATCGCCACCTATCGCCGGCGGTGGCTTCACCTACGGTGATACCCAGGAAGCTGTCGGCGTCACTCAGCTGTTCAAGCGAACGACGGCGACACACCTCGTTTACAACAACATAGTTATTTCGTGATAATTTATTCATATCCGCATGGTTCCCCGAAGAATGGGTCCTCGTACGTATGTTCCTTGTTTAATCCTCCCACTCCTCCTGATGTCGGAATTCCTATGGTAAAAATTATGAATACACGTACATAATACTGGATACCAGACTGACAGATTCAAAATGTCCTTTTTTCCACGTGCAATTGGGGATATGAGTAGCGGTGGATGTGCTCACTGCGAGTGTGTCAATAGATGGCATTGGTGGCTGCATGTTAGTGTGGGCACCTGGAGCTGGCACAGGTGACAGCGTGTTTTTGCGTGATTCCTTTCCTATTTATATCTTTTTTGAAATGTTAAGTTTGTACTGGTATATCATTAGATACAAGTCTTTTTCTGTGCATGGCGTGTGGTGCATGTTTGGTGAGAGCTAACCCCCTGCCACGCACCTAATGGTGGCTTGCAGGGTGTTATGTAGATAGATGAATACCCTGCAAGCCTCTATAGAGGTGTGTGGTAGGGAGTGAATTCACACCAAACATGCATTGCATATCATGAATTAAAAGATTAGTAACTACATACTATTCTAAACTTAACAATTAAAAAAATATTAAATTAGCAAAGCAAACACACATCAACATGCTGTTAGCTAAGTTGCCTTAAAGTTCTATACCGATATGAAACTACCTACATCGATACTCTTGTATTTATACTATTGAAGGTTTTTACAGCTATGCAAAGTCCAAATTATGCTAGGAAAGAAGAACATTTTGAATCCGTCAGTTCAGAAATTAATTTATCTAATTTTGAGATTATGGTCCCGTCTACCATAGTAAGTTGCGGTTTCAAAATATTTTAAACGTGAAAATGAAGTATTGGTGAAAACATTATCTTGGTATTTAGTTAAGATTATTAATTCTAAATTTCAACCAACAGTCTGATAATGATTCCCATTTTAGTTTATCTAATAGACTGGTTACGCTACTATAGTTATCATACCATTCCATCACAAATCCAGCCGATCTTCGCTTCACACTCTCTCACACACTCTCTAGTTACGCTACTATAGTTATCATACCATTACATTACAAATCTAGCCGATCTTTGCTTCACACTCTCTAGTTAATTATTTAGACCTTTTCGTAAGGATTCCATGCAATGGTCGCGTACTCCAAATGAGGTCTAACAAGGAAAAAGTCGCTGATTTCTCGTACATGATCGTCACATTTTTCCCAGTACTCTTTTGATGAATCCCAGTGTACGATTAGCCTGACCAATTATTTCATGTACGAAGAAAGATTATGTGCCAGTGTTATTCCAGGATAAAATAACCTGAGCAAATTATTTAGTCAAATGTACTTGTTCTTATAGGGTGAGCCCTGAAACAAGAATTTTCCGTCATTCCAATCCAGGTTTCCGACAATAAATCCCTATTAAAAATGCATCTAGTACAAAAATAATTTAACCAAAAACTATAAATGTTTCTCATTCACTTTTATTCTAAGTTTTCCACTAAAATAACTAACTTAAATTCTTCTCCTTACGTTTAGCACATCCCTCATTAATATTAATCGCCATCCAGGTAGCCAGCTACTTTCTACCCCACAGCGTCATCTTATTGGCAAGCCATGAGCTATTTGACAGAAATGGTAACTCGACTGTGCAATATCTTAAAATGTCACGAATACTGGAGTCTTCATAACCTGAGGGACGATGGAATGCAATGAAAAGCAAATAAAATAATGGAGAGAAGGGACGTAGAGCCCAGGAAGAGATTCTTATACATCTCATAAATAATTAGTTTTATTAGATATACATGGTCACTTCTTGCTGTACCTCTTCTAAAATCGTAGCCGAGACAATAATCGCCAACATCGGATTCACTTCGATCTTACGGCGTTGGGGTTGTGAAGGAACTCAGTAAGGATACGATGGATATACATGAACTTGGAAGAGTAGCTCAATTATTCCAAGGATTCGTATCAGTAGAGATCAATTTGACCTCTGCGAATTCGAGACCAGCACTACAATGAGGCCTCAAGGGAGATTGGTTTTGGGGAGAAGATGATCAAAGGATCAAATGAGGGCCCGTGGGATTGCGTAATTTGGCAAATAAGGTTCACAAAGTGGATAAGGGTGATTAGGAATAGGAGATGTGATATAATGGGAGTCGCGAGGTAGTGAATGGAGGATGGATTGGGTAAATAGCATGAATAAAAATGATTCCTCGGCGAAGAAGAATCAGATGGTGGAAAGGAGAAAAGAACGTTCGAGAGAGGGGAAGTGTAAGGAGAGAGAGAGAGAGACGAGAAAGAGAAGATTGGGAGATAGAAAACGGAACTGAGGAGGATTAAGTTGACTTGAATGGTTTCCACTTTCAAGGTAATTTAAACGATTGAATAGGGTCATTTTTTCATCAGTATCCTGCTCCCAGACCATAAACTTTCACTAGCAACCTTGCGTTTGCTGGCCTTTCTTCTCATCTCCGTTGGCAATAACAATTTCATTTTTGGATCATAGCCCGTTACGTCATTGAGCCTGCTGCATTTTTCACCAGCATCTTTCTCCATTAGGTCACCCATCAATGTGCGACATTAGATCGACTGTGACCTCCACAAATCTAACTCGTTTACTGGCCTCTGCTCATATTCCTAGTCATTAATAGAACCACTACCAGCCAACTCTCGCCAAAATCACCATAATATTTTTCTATACATCATGCCAATATTCACAGCTTTTTTCCTTTGCAAATTGATGAGAATTGCATATTGTAAATGTACACGAAAGAAAGGAAAATAGGGTGAAATCAAATTTTTGATTTCATCCTATTAGCTACCAGTTAAATTGCACTCATGTGACCCTATACAGCATACCGTATACAAGTCAAACATGTTTCCATGTTGTAGACTAGTTGATTGTTAACTGTGCATATTTGGTGATCTTCACCCTCTGCCTCACACCCTCGCGGTGGCTCTACGCATTGCGAAGATGGAGCTGTAGATTATATTGTAGATAGGAGTGTATTGGAATAAACTATCTGCCTACTTAGGAAATTTACAGGGCACTTAAAGGGAGCAACTATCTGAAGAAAAGAAGGAATAGTTAGAACTTAAAGTCTTAAAAAGAAACAACTGTGGGTTCTGAAGAAAATTACTCTGTTTGCGGGGAAGAGAAAATAAACAGAAATTCTAGCAGCAGTTTGAAATGACGATGAACTGCAATTAGATGAAGTTGCGAAAATGATATATGATACGCTGTGCGGGATAAGTGAGGAGAAAGAGGTTCATAAAAGCATAGAGTAAATCAAACTCGTGTATTTGCAGTGGGTTCACAGAGGAGTTGATGTCATTGATAGTGACAACTCGGAACGAGTGTCCCACCTTCGGTATGGACACGTTTCAGGATGCTTTTAAAGGACAACAGACAAGGACAGGACTGAATTCCGGCATCAATCGATTTTACAAAAAGTCTACAGTTTCAGGAACAATGGAATATTATCCACAAAACGTGCATCATCAAACTAAATGATTTATTATTTATCTGTGCACGAATTCACAGGCTCCGCTAATGCTCAAATTCAAATAATTAGAAACTTTCCTGCCTCAGGTTGTTTCTATTTTGTGTTATAAATAAAAAGACCTGATATTTAAGCTCTTTTTTGCAGAAACTATAAGAAATAATCAACCACGACATCTAACACTATTCGCTCTTTTCTGAATTCCCACCTGTAGGTAGGTACCTCTTTGAATCACTCCCTGGCTAATTAACTGATCCATATATTGCATTTTCCGTAATTAAATACAGAAATTCGGTAAATATATCATATATTACAAATTTTGAGCATTTTCTTGTATAATAAATAGGGTAAGGTATGCCGTGGTTGGCACTCTCACACTGTAATTGGCACCTTATTTCTATTCTTCGTCATAATAAGGGTTTGGTAGACATCAGAGTAATCCATAAGCCATGTACTTGTACCAACATTCTCTCATTTCAACATTTCCAAGAAATTGTTTGAATTTACCTTATTACAGATCTTAGGGCTAGAGATGTTATAAATGACGCAGATTTGGCCCTTAAGAGACTTATTGATGCTACGGAAATGCCCTTCACTTCGTTCAAAGTGGTAAATCCCCAAAGCCTTACTTCAGATGAGGTTGGTTCTAGGCAAATCCAAACGGAAAGGAGGCCTAATGTGCAGCTAACAGATATATGCACACCTACTGGGGCTGTTAATTCTCATTATAAATGTATTCCACCAAAAATAAAACAATGAAAGGCAGATGAACTTGCTAAACAAGAAAGAAAGAAGAATAGGGAGGAGAGGAAGCAAAATAATCCTAAAATGAACAAGAGCGAAAAGAGAAACGTAAAGTAGGGAGAAGTTGTTCTGCTGGTGACGTTAGTGTCACAGGCAACGGTAAACGAGGTATGTACTTAAAGTGTACGAAAACCGTAGACCAAAGTGATTTAATATGCTCATTGTGCCACAAACTGTTCTATGAAAAGTGTGTACCAGACATTCACATGGTAGTACATATTCCTGAAGAGGATGATTCTTATGTCTGCCACCTGTGTTTTAAGTACGCTGATAGTTCGTCGGGTATGGACTGTGATATGAACCCAATTGGCCAGAATATCTTCCGTTTTCGACTTTGGTGGGCTAATGTGATGTTCAACATGTGTGAAATATTTAAAATTTTGTGCAATAATTTCCATATTAACATTTAGGATAATGAGTTTTGGTGAAGCTAACTGTATCATCCAAGTGCCAACAACTATATGTTGAAGTGTCAATGACTGTAATTTTTGTTATTTTAAATAAAAAAAATATAAAAAATAAAGTAAAAACAAGGAGTGCAAGCGTGTTAAACTGTTAAAATTCTCTATCTGTCCTTATTAAGAATCCATGAAATGAATTGCTTCAAATGTCAAAATGTGAACTTCAGGGGCAATAAGGCATAATTTGGTGGCTTAACAGTGCCAACCACTATAAACTTTACCCTATCTTGATTAATATTATCCAACACGTCTACAACAGATGACAACTTGCGCTATCAATATGTCAAATATGTCCAATACGAGTGAATCAATGTATAGCAGTTAGCTGCATGTTGGTATAAGGACTTGAAAGCAACCCAACGAACATCATGTTTTTGCATGCTTATTTGCTATTTTTATCTTTTTTAAATATTGAAGTTTAGACTAGTATAGTTTAGTCTAGTATATTAACACTAATTATTTTTTGTGCATGATATGTAGTGCATTTTTAGTGAGAATTCACCCCCTGCCACACACCTTTATGGCTTGCAGGTTACTATGCAGATGTAGATGTGTTCGGGTGCTGTGTTTCAATCCTTTTCGTGCATGTTTACCGATTTTAATATCTCGAAAGCCTCATCCCTTTAAGCCCGGGCCGACTCCAATGCTGGAAACAGGATCTATTGGAATGGAAAAGGACATCCAAGGAAGAAGAGCCTTAATACGGGGGCCAAGAGAGAGCGGGGAAGTTCGAGGGGCAGGGAGGAGAGGGTGCTTAGGACAAGAAGAAGGGGCAGGAAGAGAGGTTCCTTGGAGGGTGGGAGAGGGGATGTGCTACGTGCTCTGCTTGTTTGGCGAGGGAGGGGGAGTTGGGGGAGGAGGGAGAGCCCGGAAGCTTCTGGAAAGCAGTCGCTCTGGAGGGAAGGGGGTGGCCGGGAGGAGAGGGGATGAAGGGTGCAAGGAGAGTGGCTGGGAAGCCAGGTAAGAAGCAAGAGGGTTGCTTTCAGGAAGTCCTCCACCGCCTCGTGTTGCTGGGCCAGTGCGAAGAGAGTTCCCCAGAGTGAATGCTGGTTACTCAGACGTCCACGATATCCGAGACTGCGCTGAAATAACATCTACATACACTTAATACCCTGCTAGCCACTGCGAGAGTGTGTGACAGGGGGTGAAGATCACCATCATGCACTATTGACGTGCAAACCGGCTACTCCATGGAAACATGCTAGATAATATGGTCACATGTAGCAGATCTACATAGTAATAAAGGGATTGGTTGTTGATACATGTATCATGCACCACAAGCTACTCTAATAATACTTCATCCACCTATCCCTTCGCTATGCTGCCTTTTGTGTTCTCTTGTAGTAGAGTAAACAACTGTAGCTACCTCTCGGAAGTGGGCGTTCATAGACAAGGAAATTACGAGGAGACAGTGACAGTTCTGATGGCAGCGCCTCTCTAGGAATGCGAAGGAGACATCGATAATCACTCAATTCCTCTTAACTACTGCTCCTCTTCCAACCCTAAGGAAAAAATGCTTTAGGCTGAGTACTTCAAGTAGCTCCACTCTCACCGATTAACCAGATTTAATAATTGAAAATATACATCTACATTATACCATGCAAACCACCAATAAGGTGTGAGGCAGGGGTTGAATTAATACTAATTATGCATGAAAAGGATTAGTAACCATAGTCCAATCTAAACAACAAATTAAAAAAGCATTAAAATGGCCAAGGAAAAATTCAAAAACATGCTTTTAGTAGGGTTAGCTCTAAGTCCGAATACCAACATCTACATCTACAGCTACATAATACCCTGCAAGCCACCATAAAGGTGTGTGGCAGGGAGTGAATTCTCACCAGACATGCACTACATATCATGCATAAAAAAGGATTAGTATTTATATACTGTTCTAAACCTCATTATTTTAAAAAAAGATAAAAATAGCTAAGCAAACATGCAAAAACATGCTGTTAGTTGGGTTAGCTTTAAGTGCCCATACCAACATGCAGCTACCAATGTTATCCATTTCTACACTCGTATGACATTTTGAGTCTGTCAGTTCGGCAATCAATTTCTCTAATTTTGTGATTATGGTCCAGTCTACCATAGTAAGTAGGGGTTCGCAAAATATTTTTAACATCATCACTGAAAGTATGGTCTTGAAATTTGTTTAAGAGTTTAAGTCTAAATTTCAACCAGCGATCTCACAATGATTCCCAAATTAATCCATTTAATAGACTGGTTACGCTAATAAGGTTATCATACCGCCCCTTTTATACAATTCTTGCCGATCTTCGCTTACGGAATCCTACATGTCGCAACCTATGCTATCCACTAATAAACTTGTATATAAAGTGATGAATATATTTACAGCTATTCATATCCCTAATTATACTTGTAATAAGATAATTTGAATCTAAATTTACAACTACATGAAACCCTGCGAGCCATCCCCAGGGTGTGTGGCAGGGGATGAAAATCACCACACATTCACTACGTAAATAAAAATCAAGAGCTACAATGATACTATTGCATGAAAACAAGTCAGGTAGAGGATTCACGTGCAACTAAATGAAAAGTGTCTGTAAAGTTACGGAGTGATGACTGGTTAGAAAACTTTTCACAAAAAAAAAATATATATATATATCCTAATTTACCATTATATATATTAGGTGCATATATTAGTAATATTAAAACATGCTTAATGCAATGCAGGCTACTCCGACAATTATGGAATGCTGTCTATTATGCTCTGTTATGGTACGCGGAAAAAATGACATTTCAAATCTACCGGTACGGCAAACTTTCACTCAATTCATGTTTATCTGATCAAATATATCATAATACGCTCGAGAATTTATCTTTTCGACAGTCAATTTCTGTAATTTTCTGATTATGGGCCAGTCTACCATAGTAAGTTGGAATTCACAAAATATTTTAACGTCATCTGTGAAAATATTCGATATGTTGATTAAATCACGCCAAAGAATACTTAGAATATAAAAATACTAAACGTCCTTCAACCTCCTCCAATATAGTTTACAAAATTATTGTTTATATTCCGGAAGAAGGTGTGCAAAGGAGAGGCGCTAGATTTGTTAAAGGCCGTTATGATAATTGCATAAGTAACGAGTTTAATAAAAGAACTAGGATGGGAAGTACAATAAGTACGCAGGTTAAATTTTAGGTTAAACATTTTAAGTAAATTGGAAACCGATTTGTTCACAGTTGACGTTAGATATATATTAAGAACCCTTGCGTATTATGCTAGGTTTGATCAGATTAACAAGATTTGGAAATAGATTGTCGTACCGATAGATTTAAAATGTCATTTGTCCGGCGAACCATAAGAGAGAACAATAGGCAGCGTAGCAAAGGGATAGGTTGGTGAAATATAGTCGGAGTAGTTTAGTGCATGATACATGTAATAAAAACCTATAATCGCTTTCTTATTATGTAGACCCTAACCACCTAGCTGCACTTGACCCTATAATCTAGCATGTCTCCATTATATATCCTAGTTGCATGTCAATGATGCATACTCGGTGATCTTCATCACCTGCCACACACCCTCGTGGTGCCTCGCAGAGTATTACGTTGACGTAGACGTAGGCAATGTTGCAAAGGGTAGTTGGGTGGAATATTGTTAGAGTAGTATGTAGTGAATTATGCATGCACTAACATTACTAACCCATGCATGATAGGTAAATATAGATAAATATATTTAGATAAATTCCATTATAGCCAATAATTCCTTTTATACTATGTAGGTTCTAACCATCTAGCTGCATGGACCCTATTATACAACATATTTCCATGCAGTAGCCTAGTACATAGCAATAGTGAATGTTTGGTGAAATTCGCCCCCTGCCACACACCCTCGCGGTGGCTTGCATAGTATGGCATTGATACATATGTAGATGACGCCTGCGACCCAGCTGCTTTACAACGCATGTGCGTCATCTCAAAATATTTGTACGGATAATACAAAAGATTTTCGAAACTATGGTTACTGCAGCTCAAAATTAAGCCCTAGATATATCATTGCTTTCGATGCAATAGCAATGCAATGCGAGGCCCCTTACGGCATGGGGGCGGAGATGGTCCGGGGAGAAGGGCGGGGGTGGGGCGGTTTCTCGGCGGGAGGAGGGGTCGGAATGGCCGCCGTACCGCAGGTGTACGTTTGGGGGAGCGAGGGGGGGGACTGAAATATTGGATCTCTCGAATGGAGGGGGAGGATAATGGCTCGGCGGGGGGAGGGAGTGAGACGCCCCTCCGTAAACAACAACTCACACGCGGTAATCGAGTCAGGGTGTGGCCAGGGGCGGCCGAGTCGCAGCATCCAGGTCCGTGCCAAAGCAGGGGCGGCTCCCGGACGTCACCTAGGAGGAGAACCACCCTGATGCAGGGCACTTGCCGACGTCCCTGCATCTCCGGCAATCCGTCGGGAGACACCGGCAGCAATATCCCAGCTACGAAATATGGCTCTGAGGTGCTGAGAAAAATACGCAGTTTGTGGTCAAGGTTTGTTGTTTGGGGAAGGTGACCGATAATTGAGGTCATTTGTGCCAGAGAAGGAAAGGAGGACGGATATCTAAATTTGCATCTACACGATACACTCCAAGCCACCGCGAGGGTTTGTGGCAGGGGGTGAACATCACCAAGCATGCACTGCCGACATGGAAAAAAGCAACTATAGGGTCTCATGCAATTAGATTTTTAGTATCTATAGTATTTAAGGGATTAATACATGCATTATGTACTACAGACTACTCTGAAATATTTCCCCTACCTATCCCTTTGCTATGCTGCCTATTCTGTTCTCTTATAGTACGGGGGAATAATGCCATTTTAAATCTATCACTACGTCAATCTATCTTTCTAATCTTATTTAGCTGATCGAATCTAGCATAATACTCTGGTGTTTTTAATGTGCCTAACATCTTCAGTGAAGCTATACCATTTTAATTTCTCTAATAGATTTAATCTGTGCCTTAACCTACGCTCTGATAATGACTCCCACCGTAATTCTTGCATTCATTCTGAAATACAACTCAACTTATCGTAACACCTTTTAACAAACCTAGCTGCTCTACGCTACACACTGACTAGTTCTCTGATCAACCATAATTCATTCGGATCCCATACACTGGCTGAATACTTAAGGTGGGGGTTAACTAGTGAAAAGTAACATTGCTCTTTTTTCTTCTCATTACACTTCCCAAGTACTCTTTTTATAAATCCTAGCTTTCTCTTTGCTCGGCCGCATATTTCCCGGATTTGTCTTCCCCACGTAAAATCTTTATCGTGGGGAAGGATAGAGAGAAACCCGGCGCTGGCGTTTGCTTGCTCTTAGCGAAATAAACCAAGACTACCATGGTTTAACGTCCCGTCCGACGGTCGGAGTTCTGAACTCAAATAATCTCCAAAACCACTTATGTGGGGTCCGGGTTACCAATGAAAAATCCACCACTGCTGGGATTTGAACCCAGGTCTTCGGGATGGGTGGCCAGTACTCTAGTCATCACACCAATCCGATCCCTCCTGGAGGTTAGAGCCGAGGAATAGGCGAGATAAGAAATATCGTGGACTGGATATCGTTCATAAATAAAATAAAATAAATAAATTAATTAAACACATATTTATATTTAGAGTGAATTTAAGATCTATCAAGCCCTCTCTGAAAATCTGGCGAAACGTGCAGCCTCGTAAAGTGAAAATCTTTCTCGGGCATGTCTCAAACCAGTGACCTCCAATTTGAGAGGCAAGGGATGTACCACTGCCCTTCCCGCCGCCATTCGACGCTGGCGAATCTTAAGAAATGTTCTTCGATAACTTTGGAATTTCATGAGTATCAATTTATTTACTATTCATACGAACGAAACAAGTAAAAGAGAAGAATTACGTCAATATGAAAAAGTGGGCCGATAGAAGAATCGAGTGGAGAACTGCGTGAAACCAATCCTGGGATTGTTGACCCATGATGATGGCGTACGAAAGCAAGGCATATACGATAGTTTTTACATCGGATAGATTAGCTAATAACAACTACACAAACACTAATATCAATGCCCAGGGCAGTGAAAACCCTTCCCGGGCGGGATTCGAACCCGGGGCCCTGGGATTGACAGGCGAGGGATTGAATCCGACACCTCCGTGGCTGAGGTTGGAAAAGAAGGAAAGGAAGATAAATTAGTATTTATGATTAATAACGGGTTAAGAGGAATAATTATGCAGGGAAAATTGTGGGTCAATGAATTCATAACTTGGGTAATATTAGCCGTTTAATTAGCGGTATGGTATGCATGAAGCAATAAAATGGATGCAATAGAGATGTGGAGGAAATGTAAATGAAGTATGAAGGGACCCTTTTCCACGGACGAACAGCGATATTCAAATGTTTTTCCCCGAAATGGAATGGGCGCACCTCACTTGTACCTGATTTCAGGGAATTTGAAGTTGTGGAATCAAAAAGGTATCATTGAGTCGGGAGTGAGAAGATCTTCGGTACCGAAGACGTTGCCGAATGAGATCCGAATGAACAGGGCACGCCAAGAGTTGTGGAGAATATTCAATAAGAACATTAGGGAGATAGAGAGATACAAGCAGGGCAGGGGAAGTAAGAGCATACATGTGAGAAGCTGGAGGGGGATTCACATGACATTTAAAGCAGAACATGCTTTAAAAACATTACGCAATTTTTGTGTTACAAACTTTGACACCTATGAGTCACATTAGAAAACCACGCGCAGGACTAAAGGATAACAGCAATGAGGAAATAATGATGGATCCTGGGGGTCGGGGGGTTTGTTTGAAACCGTCGGAATTATCTCGAATAGGTAACCAAGGAGTTGCATGACTCAAAGACGAATACTTTGCAAAATTAGTGTCTGAACAGCTCTTTTCCATATCAATAATTATTCCATCTGAGTTTTTCTCATCTATCTCGACTCGATAGAGCACCCAGATGAGAAAAAGCACAAATGTAAATAACACTGTTCTGCAAAAAAAAAGTTAAAAAAATGCTCGGCTACAATTTAGGGTGTTTCTGGCTAATTTTGGGTCGCTGAATCCAAAAATGACCTCCGTTTTTTTCTATCACCCTCCATTTTTACGAGCAACCCCTAAATTGGGGAAACCAACCCCGTATCCAAACTTATCGCTTTTCAAGGGACTTTTACTAATGTTATCTGCTTCTGATTAAAAAAAAACTGACATTTGAGGCTATCAGGGTCATGAAAGAGACAAACTTGACTGGGGTTGAAAATATTTAGGGGGTGAAAATCGAAAAAAACCTTAAAAAACCATTGAAATAACCATTTTTCTTCACTTTTTATTGCATATGATATGGTAGCTTATAGAAAAGTTTTTAAGGGATGAATACACTGTTCACCTCCCCCCTTTTGTAAAGGATTAATATTACATAAAATATAAGAGGGGAAGGGGGGGTATAGGAGGCAGTATAAAGAGCTGCCTCAAAAATCTGGACACAAATCAGATTTGTCAAAATATTATTGTAACAGCGTTTGGGGGCTCATGATTTGACTTCGTTGTCCTCCTTACTTTTAAAGTAAGAGCTGAGACCTTTCCAATTAATACATTGGGAAACATTGGGATATACATTGTAAAAGTTACTAACCACATGTTTTGACACGCTTGGACACGTTGTAACGTGTCTTCATGTGTCTTGGCAGTCGCACTTGCTGATGTTTACCTATGAAATAAACCAGTGGTCTATTCAGTACGTCACTTTCTTTCGTGCGAGTTGGGTTATAATCTTCCAAGTTCTTTCTTTATTTTTCTAGTGGTGTGTTCGATTTAGCGTGTTATTTTGCGAGCTATAAAGTGTTTTCTCGCGATCATGCCGCGATCTTGCAAAAATCATCCCAATTAATTTTGTTACATCTGTGGGGATTTAACGTTTAAAGACCAAAGGAAAGCGATGACTGCAATTGTGCGGAAATCTTATGAAATTTATTTCGGGTGTAAAATTGGTGACCAAGACAAATCGTGGGCCCCTAAATTCTGTTGCAGTGGTTGTCATAGAAGTTTTTGTGAATGGTTAAACGGGGGAAATCGTTCCCTAAATTTCGGAGTGCCAATGGTTTGGGGTGAACCCACTTGCCATTTAACAGATTGCTATTTTTGCCAAACCGACACTATGGGGTTTTCAAAAGACTCGTCGAAGACAAGTTTAAAGGTTAAGTGAAAAAGATACGCTGGCAAATGGACACCGAGTATGTTGGGAGATTTCTGTTGGGCACGCATCATCAGAGAAGTTCCAGAGGAGCAGTACAAAAGGAAACGAACAACCCATTAGGTAAAATTATATAGCTTCACTATTTTTTTACATTGCTTTAAGGATTTTTACTTAGAAAAAATCACTGAATTGTTTTCTTACTTCACAAGTACGTAATCTATAAACAAATTTAATTTTTGTATCAATATTTTTGAGGCAGTTCTATATACCCCCCTTCCACTCTTATATTTTACGTAATATTAATCCTTTACAAAAGGGGTAAGGTGAACAGTGTATTCATCCCTTAAAAACTTGTCTATAAGCTACCATATCATATGCAATAAAAAGTGAAGAAAAATGGTTATTTCAATGGTTTTTTAAGGTTTTTTTCGATTTTCACCCCCTAAATATTTTCAACCCCAGTCAAGTTTGTCTCTTTCATGACCCTGATAGCCTCAAAACGTCATTTTTTAAATCAGAAGCAGATAACATTAGTAAAAGTCCCTTGATAAGCGATAAGTTTGGATACGGGGTTGGTTTCCCCAATTTAGGGGTTGCTCGTAAAAATGGAGGGTGATAAAAAAAAAGGAGGTCATTTTCGGATTCAGCGACCCAAAATTAGCCAGAAACACCCTAAATTGTAGCCGAGCATTTTTTGAACTTTTTTTTTGCAGAACTGTGTAATGAATGAGAGGAATCAGTGGTTTTTCAAATTTGCGAAAAATTTTTAACTGACAATTCTTCAACAAATTTGCTAACCAGTTTTGTTTATAACACGTAACTCGTTGGTTACCTACTCGAGATAATGCCGACGGTTTCTAACACAGGCTCCTAGGACACAAGTGCTACACGGGTGTAAGAGAGCATTTCACCTAGAAGTACGAAACTACATTGATGTAAATTGCGTTATGAATAGATTATGAGTACCAACCTGAACAGTGCATTTCGAAGGCAGCAACATTGAGGTCGGGGAGAGCGGGCTGGACCCAAGTGTTCTCGACTCGCCAGCCGCTTTAGCCTTCAGTCAGCTGAACCCGCTAAAAGAAGGGGAAACTGCTCGCGGCTTCCAGAGTTGCGACACTCAGGGTCAAACTGCACCCACCCTAAGCTCCTGGAGGTGAAATGCAGCCTTGTTCCGGTCTTCATCACTCACACCATCTATCACTACGTCACACGCCGACGTCTGCGGTTCTTGCGTACCCTTCATCTGATCGCGAACAACTTGCGCTTTCCTGATGTCTTCTTAGAGGATCGGAAGTATGCACTCCTAGTTTCACACACCAAACAATAGCGTCAACCTTTGGCAATAAATTGATTCACCCGGTCCCCTCCGGAAGTTTAGAAGGTAAGTTACGATGTGCAGTTAGCTATCGCCTAGGCAACCACACTCTGCTGCCGTTTATGAAGATAGGTAGGGCAGGAGATATCAATTATAACGGCAAAAGTGTGAGAAATACAATTCATTGTCCGAACAGACACGGAGTCACGTCCAAGCCAAGAGTGGCTGGGAGGTTTACTGGATGAGAAACTGGTGTCCCGGATGAGGATAGGGGAAGGTGTCACCTCTGTATCGGCTCCTCGGCGCGGGCGGTGCAGGTGAATTGGCGTCGGGCTGTTGCTTCGCCAGCAGCTCAGGCCAAACAATATTCCCAAGCTTGCAGTAGCTCTCTAATATATATGGAATAGGGCTGCATTGCTCCCTCAGTAGCTCTGGGCGGGTGTTGTTTGACCCCGAGTGTCACTTTGTCACTACACGGGCAGCCGCGAGCAGTTTTCCCTCTTTCCAACTGGCTTAGCGGACTCAAGGCTAAACTGGCAGTTGAGTCGAGAACACTCTTTAGACTCTAGCCCGCTGTTCCCGACCTCGGCGTTATCGAACTTCAAACTGAATCCTACCATCTTAAGGCAACGAAGTAAATGGCTATTCCTTGAAAAGTATAAAATTACACTATAGTGGTGGGTCAGAATTACCTTAAGAGCTATTTTTCGTATAAATAGGCTTTGGATAAGACATATATGGTGCAGTGAACGATGCAAATTCGGGAAAAATATTGAAAAACAATTGAAGCTTTGCTACTCGTAGCCTTTATTCCCTTATCTGGGTCCCGACAAACCCAGAGAAGGAATTTTATTAATGGAGTAAACGTTTTCTGTGGTCGGTCATTGATGAAGAATTGATTTTCTCCTAAACAACCACAGTTTGCGTTAATGTCTGCTCATGTGATTTATGCATAAGCTTTTTTTCTGTGATATTATAACCTGTGATTTGTGAGCTTCTTCGCCCGTAATTTTTCACACGATTCCTTTTCACGCGCGGAGCCTAAACCATGGTCATTTGATTATTGCTCCCTCTGATATTTATTTTAATAATTTAGTTACATTTAACACAAAAATTCAAGTTTCCGAGAGAGACGGGGGAAACAGTACTATGGTATCCATGCAAAAAGAAAATGTCGCAATGGCATATAAATATTTTGAGGCATAAAATCGGGGTGAAAAAGGTATAACACTTCTTCATCCATACAGATTACGTGATGCACCTTGGGATTAGAGGGCCCTGGATATTCAACGGACAACAAAGGAGGTGAGGGTATTAAAAACAATTTACTTGAAGCCATAAATGGGTGAAATACTTGAGCACCTTTCTTTGCTGGCGTTACAAATATGTAAAAACGTGGGTCATGAGTGCAAGGCTCCCCACTGTGTCCAGGTTCGAACACCGATAGATATTTTATCGGATTCTTCCATTAGATACCACGGAGGGGGTTCAAAGCTCAGAAATCCTTATGTTTCATTGGACGTTAATTAGTTAATACTTTGCCGCCATTCGATAAGAAGTGTGCATTTCCACTATTCCTCCTTTCCTACACTCGCTACACTTCAATTCCGGTCTGAAGCGTATTTATTTGAGATCGATGCTTCATACTCCTTCAACAATTTATACGGATGCGTTAATGAACAATGCTTCATCCACATTTATGTAATACCCTGCAACCCACCACTAGGGTGTGTGGCAGGGGTTGAAGATCATCAGACATGCAATTAGGCTACAACATGGAAGCATGTTATACATAGGGGTCAATATAGCTAGAGAGTTAGTATCTACATGGCAATAAAGGATTATTGGTTGTAATAGAATTTATCTATACATTTTTATTTATATTGTCCTATCATGCTTGGGCTAGTACTGTTAATACATCTACATCTACAACTACATAATACTCAGCAAGCCACCATAAAGGTGTGTGGCAGGAGGTGAATTATCACTAATCATGCACTACATATCATGTATAAAAAAGGATTAGTATTTACATGCTGTTCTAAACTTCACTATTTAAAAAAAGATAAAAATAGCAAAGCAAACATGCAAAAACATGCAGTTGGTTGGGTTAGCTTTAGGTCCTTATTCCAACATGCGGCTACCAGTGTTATCCATTGCTACACTCGTACTGGTTATATTTACCGTTATTCATATCCCTAATTGCACGAGGAAAGGACATTTTGAATCTGTCAGTTCGGCAATCAATTTCTCTAATTTTGTGATTATGGTCCAGTCTACCATAGTAAGTTAGGGTTCGCAAAATATTTAACGTCATCACTGAAAATATGGCCTTGGAATTTGTTTAAGAGATTAAGTCTTCATTTCAACTTGCGATCTGACAATGATTCCCAATTTAATTCCTTTAATAGACTGATTACGCTAATAAGGTTATCGTACCGTCCCTTTAGAAATCTTGCCGATCTTCGCTGCACACGTTCATGTTCATCAAGTTCATTAATAAATGCATCTTGCACAACAGAAAACTGTAATACTATTTCGCCTAACAATCCCTTCGCTATTCTGCTTTTTGAGGTCTCTTATGGTACACGGGAAAAATGGTAATACGAATCTATCGGTACTACAATCAATCTCCCTAATCTTAATCATTTGATGAAATCTAGTGTAATACGCAGAGTTTTGTAGCATATACTTAGCATATTCAGCAAAGGTATCCGCTTTAAATTTCTGTAATAGATTTAATATGTGATGTAATCTACGATCTGAAAATGATTCCCAACCTAATTCTTCCATTAATTCTGATACACTACTAAACCTATCGTAACACCTTTTAATAAACCTAGCTGCTCGACGCTACACACTGTCTAGCTCTCTGATCAAACCTATTTCTTTCTGATACCATACACTGGCTGCATATTCAAGCCTAGCCTAACTGGTGAAAAGTAACATCGCTCTTTTGTCTTCTCGTCACAATTCTCGAGTGCTCTTTAAATAAATCCAACCTTTCTATTGGCTGACGCCTGATTTCAAGGAATCAAAAGCAAAGCCAGGGATGTGAATCGGCTAATACCACCCTTTAAGTGAAGTCAAAGGATGGCATTGAAACTCTTTAACTGCATATTTCGTATTCTTATTATGAAACTTCTAAGTGAGCATCAGTACACCCATACCACAGTGTCAGTTCAAAATGGCCGGTAAGAGAGAGAAATTTGCAAATCGGTCCTTATCACTTTATCCACACTTGAGCACCTTGAATTTTAGATGGGGCCCTAAACGTGAGACGATTCTGGAGGCTGAGCTCGACGACATTGGCGCGGTCCGTGGCGTGTGGCGGAGAAGAATAAATTGAACAGAAGGCGCAAGGTGGAATCGCGAGCACGAGATGGCGGAAAAGATAAATGGAGAGCGTGAGAGGGTGTGGGAGACGTTATTCAACGTCCCAAGACTAAGGGAACGTTATTCAAGAAACCGTCACTTGGATTTATACCACTCCAGGTCTCGATATCATATCGAGGGCTCGTAATTTTAATTTATGGCCGTGGATCGTGCCGTGTTAGCAGCCTTTACAATATGCTAGAGATACGAAAGCCCGATGCGGGAAGATCTCAAGAATATCCCATTTGTATAACACATTACCTACTTTCCTTGTCTCCATCGAGCTCAAATCAGCATTAACAAAAATAGATTGGAATTAAATGAATGATGGAGGCCGATACATTGTGGAAATCCATTATATGACATGAATTGATGATACTTTGCACTTTTCCACAGAAAATATTTTATTACAAAGGAGTCAACATGTTTTACTGCACTGCAGCATCATTAGGACTAACATAGAAGTTAAACAAGCCAGAATATATAGTCACGTAAGGAGGGTAGGGGTGGAGGGAGAATATTGTCCCGTTCTAACCCAGCAATAGGACAATATTCTTCCTCCACCCTCCTTACGTGTTTATATATTCTGGCAATTTTAACTTCTATGTCAGTCCTGATGATGCTGCAGTGCAGTAAAACAAGTTGACTCCTATGTAATAAAATATTTTATGTGGAAAAGTGCAAAGTATCATCACTTCATGTCCTAGATACGAATGTCATTTTCCCCGTACTATAAGAGAGCACAATAGGCAGTGTTGCAAAGAAATAGGTAGGAAAAATGCTGTAGAGTACTCTGTAGTGCATGACGCATGTATTAACAACAATTATTATTATGTAGATAGTAACCATCTAGCTGCATGTGACCCTATTATGTAGTATGTTTCCATGTAGTAGTCTAGTTGCATGTCAATAGATGCATGTTTGGTGATCTTCACCCCCTGCCACACACCCTCGCGGTAGCTTGCAGGGTATCGCCTATATGTATATGAATATGTAGATGAATAACCAATGCCATAGTGCGTCATAAACTTTGTAATGGTGGAATTGAAATAAAATGCCTCGCTGACGACGGCACAGCAAAATAGTTCATTCGGAGGCTACTCCGATTGAGTAAACGCCACTAACCGTAGGTCAGCGTAGATAATTTCCATTCCACCGGGAAGCCATCTTGGAGGGAGAATTTCAGATATTCTGATCTATTAAAACTGTTAAGACAAGGTCAATGAAGCTGGGATCATTAAGGAGGTTCCACTTTGACGCCACACGTCAAAATCCCTTAAAAGAGCAATGTTATTTAATGAATAAATGCCGATCCAGAAAAATACCAATATGGAAATCATCTTTAGTCTGACAACGCATACAAATTAATTGTATGAGCATGTTTCATATAACACGTTGCCGTGGCATTCCATTTTTTTCAACCTCATTTAACTCATTTTGACTTCGGAAATGGCTGACGTTATGTTGCCACGTTTAATTTCCCAACGTGAGAATACTTGCTCATTCCTTCTATGACGTATTCTAATACGGGGTAAATATTTTATTATTTAGTTTAAAATTATTTTCTTGTAAATATTCTTACTTGTGAATTTTTTAATAGTAATAACTCGGAAAAATATTTGGTAAAAATGACGCTGTTACTCCTGCAACCAATTGAAAGTCTTGGCATGACACCATGTCAATAACCAACGAACATATTTAAATAATATAAAGAAGATAAGAAGAACCTTGATTAGGTACAGGTTAGGCCCTTGGTTAGGTAAATGAAGTGAGTAAATAGGTTCGTAAGCACGTTCCATTACAAGTAACGTTGCCAATGTTAACAGCATACTCTTGCACCACTTTCATGTTACTAAGGCTTTCCTGCTTTTTCAGGCGAACATTTATTAATTCCTATGAAACAAGTGAGGTAAGGTCAAAACTTTTTGTATTGTTAAATTCTACATAAAAACGCGCATCTTATATCAGTTTTTCTTCCAAACTACATTTCTCTAAACATCCTTAATCTGCCAATGTTACTGCTACAGCCATGCTCTGCCGTATAGCCACACATAAAATTGCTGACTTTCAACGCCTTTCTTCTACCAATATTTGATGGAAAGGCCACATTATTTTATTGAAAATCAATAGAATGGCCAAAAAATGACATATCCTGAGAATTTCACAAAAATAACATTTACTTCATAATAGGGTAGTTTCCTTCATCCGAGAAAACATAATTCTTTAATTGCGATTCGTGCCCGACCAAAAATTTTTTTATTTATGCAAAAAGTTTGTATTGAGAAATCCCAGTTCACTAGAAAATTAAATGTTAATTTTAATTTAATTTGAAAAAGCTCAGAAATGGCGGGGTGCGCTGCCTTCTTGCTGACATAACAGGTATATAGTTTACGTTGCGAGGCATAGGAAATATTCGTCTCCTGAACTTACCATTTTATTTCAGGGCCTCTCAGCTCTGGCGAATATGTATTAATAGTAACCTATGAAAACTATCAAAGTTGGTCAAGTCTCCTCCGCTAAACAAGGCATTAATAGTGGTTTTACAGGCTCCTGGGGCTTTTTTTGAAACCGTCGGGATTATCTCTAATAGGTAACCAAGGAGTCACGAGGTATAAACACGAATGCTTCGCTAATTTGGTGTGTTAAAACCGCTGATTACAACTTAATTCTTTGTTAACACTTATGCTATATCTTAACTGGGGACTCTTTAGTTGGAATAGATGAGAAAAACTCAAGTGAAAACAATTAATGATGTTGTAAAGAGCGATTGAGACACATTCAATTTCGAAACCATTCGTGTTCTTATCACGAATGGTTTCGAAACCTATTAGGTTTGGTTACCTATTAGAGATCGACGGTTTCAAACACAAACCCTGAGGACTTCCTGCTCGTGGAGTCATCTGATACTGTGAGTCATGGCGTTGACTTTATGCTATTATAGGCCAACTTCACAACATACTTAGTAAAAATAATAATGACGGTTTTTAAATGAATTATCTGCATAAATAATTTTCAATAAAATAAATATAAGTAAATTATAATACATTAACTGAATATATGTACCTCAGATAACTTGTTAATAAGCTTTAAAGGCCTGGTTACACGATGCATTAACATGTGCAAGTTCATGTACATTTGCGTGAATGGTTTCATGTACGTTTGCGTGAACGAATGGATAAATCAGTGGTTACACGAAGCATGGAACCGTACATGCATTCGCACAATTTTCTGGGTACGCATTTGCGATTGTTGATGTTTTCATCTTTACTAAGCGCATCATTCAAATAGTCAAAGACGACAATTAATGATTACTACTATTTAACAAACCAATCTTTCTTAAATTGAGCTTTCGATTTTCAGTTGTAATTTTCCGTGGGAACACCTAGTGGCCTAGTGGTATAAAACGTAAGCGAGATATTCACATCCCGTTTTTGGTAGTTGGATGTGGAATTGCGTTTGCGTGCGGCTCGGATTTTTGTATTAATATTTTAATCTCGGCTTCCTTTGGACTTTGATTTACATTTGACCTTTGCATCCCTGGATTACCTCGTCGGACCCTTAATTGACCTCTTGCCTTCGCTGGACATTTATCTCCCATTTTCGACCTTGGCACCTCTTGGACAACCCGAACGAAACGTTTTTGACCTACCATTTAATTCTGATTTTTGCCTGTCTGGACACTGAGATGGATTCCGACGAAGCGAAAAAATCTGCTGCTGCCGTAATAATTTGTATTAAGATTTCATAATTCCTCCTTGCAGCACACATCTCCTCCGCTACCTCTTGCATGACAACTGTCCTCCTCCCCTTGTTCTTAGAAGGTATTCCGGGGGTCGAAAAAATACGGCATCTCGCTAATTAGAAAAATTAGCCTATCTACCTGCCCCCTGGTCCAAGCCATTACTAGTGTCAAAATCGGGTAGTCCAAACAGTACGAAGGCCGATTACGGTAGAAAAATATCCCAAGAATGTGATAGGTCAGAAACTGTTCCTTGAGGATTGTTCAGGAGATGCAGAAGTCAAACGGTAAAGCGTAGAGAGTGTCCAAACAAAGCAGAGGTAAAAAAAGTACGAAAAGGCAGTCATACACGAGCGATCCAAATTCCACTAGAGGTGAACAAACAGTGCGTAGTTTCCGTGTTCTGCCACCAGATGTCCCTGGATCACGAAAATGTACGAATGCATGAGCCAAATTAGAAAAGGTTCTATTTTCTGTTGTTGCATTCATTCATGTGTACATTTTGGTGTGGTAATACGGTGAATTTTTGCGTTCTTGCATTCGCACATTAACTTATACGTGTTAATGTATCGTGTGTTAACGGAGTGCACATTCTATTTGGAAGCGTTCGCAGCTCCACCTTGTGACAGGTGTCGCACCAAAGAGTGTCGCGCCACACGCATGATTTAACCGCATGCAATAGTTTGGCGTCGCGTTTTCGCACCGTTGATTCTTTTCACTTTTTAATTTATGAGGAAAAATACTTAACCCCATTTTAAAATGGAACGGCTTAAAATATGAACTCCAGAGGTTATAAACTTTCGATCAAGACCAGTAAAAAACAAATTTGAACTACCGTATTCAGTGGAACCTCTTTAGCACAAAAGTGCGCGAGGATTGTTTGAGTATCACATTTGCTGGGCGATGAAATAAACCGAATGAGCAAACGCAGTTCAGCAACGAAAGGTAGCGCCTCAAAGCCGGAGTCTTAAGCACATGGACGCCGAGAACTCGAGGGCGATGGGCGGAGGGTGCCAACGTCTCAGGCAGGGTCCGGGGGATCGAAGGAACACGGCTGGGGGGATCATAAAAGAGGGAGGGAGACACGAATCAATGAGCAAGATGGCGGCAGAGGGGGGGGATTGCTTGTGCAAGGGGTCGTGAAAAGGGCTTCGGGGGCGAGACAAGGCAAAGAACGGGGGTGGAGAAGAAATGAAGGGATTCCCAAGGGAGGGCGGGCGGGCTGTTCGATGTCGGGTGGGGTGGACGGAAGTGGGACCGGTAGAAGGGAGGTCTCCGCTGGACCGCGCGGGAGTGGATTCCTAGCTGGAGGCAGTCGTTGCTCCCGGGAAGAGAGGGAGCCCCCTGGAGCAAGGAGGACAAGGAAGCCTGTTTTAATTGTATTCTTAATACTTTTAAAAGTTTAGGAAGCAGTTCAATTGGGTAACAATCAAAATATCGCGAACTGTAAACACAAAGAGCACGTGACCCCGAGACGAGCTCCTATTGGCTGTACGGTAAGGAGGGCTGTTTTCATTGTATTCTTAATACTTTTGAAACTTTAGGAAGCATTTCAAATGGGCAACAATCAAAATATCACGAACTGTAAACACAAATAGCACGTGACCCCGAGACGAGCTCCCATTGGCTGTTCGGTAAGGAGGGCTGTTTTAATTGTATTCTTAATATTATCTTATTTATAATCCTTTTTAATTGTACTTCGCTAATCGTACACTGGGATTCATCAAAAGAGTATTGGGTAAATATGACGATCATGTACGAGAAATCAGCTACTTTTCCCTTGTTAGACCTAATTTGGAATATGCTGCCAGTGTATGGGATCCCTATGAAATCGGTGTAAATAATGAACTTGAACGTGTGCAGCGAAGATCGGCAAGATTTGTAAAGGGACATTACGATAATTATATTAGCGTAACTAGTCTATTAAATGAATTAAAATGGGAATCATTGTAAGATCGCAGGTTGAAATTTAGACTTAATCTCTTAAATAAATGCCAAGACAATATTTTCAGCGATGATGTTAAAAATATTTTGCGAACCCCAACTTACTATGGCAGACTGTACCATAATCATAAAATTACAGAAATTGATTGCCGGACTAACAGATTATAATTTCCTATTTTCCTCGACCAATTAGGAAATTGAATAGCGGTAAATATGTTCAATCGGAGAGTAGCAATAGATAGCATTGGTAGCTGCATGTTGGTATGAGTACTTAAAGCTAACCCTAATAACAGAATGTTTTGCATGTTTGCTTTGCAATTTCTATATTTTTTGAATAGTGAAGTTCTGACTAGTATATTAATACTATTCCTTTTTATGCATGATATGTAGTGCATGTTTGGGGAGAAATCATCCCTCGCCACACACCTTTATGGTGGCTTGCCGGGTATTATGTAGATGTAGATGTACTGTAAGGAGGGCAATGGATTTTCATTCATGCAAGGGGCGACACCTTTTGGCCGATTGGTGAATCACAAGCACCTTCTTCTGGAAGGCCTCGCAGGAATGGGAATTCCCAGTAAGGCCTTATCACACTAGCTGTTGCCGGTTAAGGTCGCCGATTACTCCTACTACCGATCAGAATTAACACGAGAATTAAGGTGGGAATCATTATCAGAGCGTAGGTTAAAGTACAGATCTATTAGAGAAATTTTAATCGGATATCTTTACTGAAGATATTAGGCATATATTAAAAACACCAGCGCATTATGCTAGATTCGACCAGATAAATAAGATTAGAGAGATAAATTGTCGTACTGATAGATTCAAAGCGTCATTTTTTCCCGAACTATAAGAGAGAAAAATAGGCAGCATAGCAAAGGGATAGGCAGGGGAAATATTTTAGAGTATTCTGTAGTGCATGATGCATGTATTAATCCCTGAAATAGTATAATTACCAACAATCTAGTTGCATGAGACCCTATAGTTGCTTGTTTGCATGTCAGTGGTGCATGCTTGGTGATCTTCACCCTCTGCCACACACCTTCGCGGTGGCTTACAGGGTATCACGTAGATGTAGATGTAGATTAGAATAGCATACATTTTATTGAGCTGAACTTAAACGCACTTCATTAATTCGCATGTTATTATTGAAGCAGAATTCCTATATGATGAGGCAACTTTGGGACAAAATGCAACCAGAAACAGCACGTGACCGTGAGGCGAGATGCTATTGGCTGCGATTGCACAACCGGTCGGTGAGATTACCGGTCAGTATCATTTGAACTGTTTACATTAATTTTAACTAGCGACGGTAGCCGTAACCGGCAACGGATAGAGTGTTACAACCTTTAGAGTGAGCTTCCCACCGTTGAGGGTAGGCTTCTACACTACTACCCCGTCCCTACCCCGAATTCCCCAAACGACTCCATCCCCAAGCTTTTCGAAGCCTAATCTTCCATCACATTAGCATATTTAATTCTTCGGGAAATCCAAATTACATTTCTTTTTGCCCATCTCGCTTACCCAGCATTATTTACTTCAATGACGCCACTCAGCACCATTTTACCCTAATTATCCTTTTCCATCCACCTCCTCTGCCTTTTCCCAATTTCAGCCAACATCCTCTTCCTTCCTCAACTGTGCTCAGCACTTTCTACATTCTCCTCCAATCCAAAAATTCTAAGGCATACAATATTTTCTGGCAATATAGTAGAGTCCATGTCTTTTATCCCCTCACTCCATACTCACTATTCTCCATGTCTGAATCTTTACTAACCTATTCGTTACTGTGGTACTCAAGGTTTTCATGAAAAATTGTCTTGGGTTTGACAAATTGAGGTTATTCAGTCCCTACAAACTCAACCCAAACTTCAGATGATATCAAATTATAACACGATAGCAAGACAGGAAAGCCATCAGCCATAGAAGTCAAGGACTCTGCGTCTGCTGGTCACTGAGACCAGATTTTCTGTGAACAAAATACGTAGTACATAAACCATTGAAAATGCAGATCAGCGCGATATAACAAATCAAAATGATTAATGATGAAATCCACTGATTATTTATAGGATTTCGAACTCAAGCCGAGCCAACTCAATCCAAAGGAAATGGAGACCGGTTTCATATTCACGCGATACGCAGTGCCATACATATTTAAATGGATACATATGTTATTTCATGGTAGATTTAATCAATTCCTGGAAAACATTTGAAGGCACTTGCGTTTCCGGTTTAGTCAAAATTACCGTAAATGCGGTAATACATTTCGAGCGGAGATTTCGAATTGTTTAAATTCGCGAAAGAGAGAGAGAGAGAGCAGCACAGACAATTGCAAACATTCCAATGTTAGACAGAGAAAGATCCTCTGCCCTCGGGCTGAAGATGATGTCCAATAAAACGACCGTAATTATTTGTAATAAATGTCGCGGACCATTAAATTCATCAAATCACCAAATCACCTAAAGGAAACTGGTGATCTCCACTCTCTTCGTATGGTGCAACCTGAATGCCGAAGAAAGTTGAAGAAAGGAGCCCTGCAAAGTCATGAGAAATAGCTGATATGGAAACATTTCATGTCAATTATTGTGCCTCTAAAGTGGAAGTGCTGATTTTCAAATTGTATCTCTCATAAATGGCGAGAGGTAGAAACGGAGGGTCAGGAGAATCATATACGAAAAGTGAGGTGCGTGCAGAAAAGATGAACCAACGCATTTCCTACCGTTTTCCTCTTTTCTACGTCAGTTATCTTCTATGAATTCATGCTAGGAGTTTGAACGGTAGGTATCCAGTGTTAGTTGGATGTAAATGTGAATAGCTTAGAGTTTATGATTATGTGAACTTGTTGAAGGTCAGGATGATGATGGGATGTTTTCAAAGGCGGGCGAGGTACATGATAAAATGAGGACAGAAAAAATGGTAAACTTTCATTTAACAATTTCAGATTCAAAGCCTTAGATACTGATATAATCTCGAATTTTTCTAAGAAATCCAGCTTTGCACCTTCATCATGAACATTTAAAATCTCTACTCTAAAATCAGACATGTGAT
This sequence comes from Platycnemis pennipes, assembly GCA_933228895.1. NCBI lineage: Eukaryota > Metazoa > Arthropoda > Insecta > Odonata > Platycnemididae > Platycnemis > Platycnemis pennipes. The sequence continues at coordinate 19,208,152 of OW121856.1, forward strand.
TACAACCAGATAAATGAGATGAAAATACTGACTTGTTGTCACCATGAATAAAAGAATTAAAATATTCCTTTGTCCTTATTTTAAGACTTCTACCCGTCTATCCTGTATAAAAAAATCGCAGTCTTGAGTAACACATCTAACAACTACTCTCCTAAATTGTCTACAGGAATAAAACGTCTTTGTAATCAAAAAGTATATTTCCAATAGTTATTCTGGAACTTCATCACTGGTCGTTCAATCCTAAGATTGGTTGACTGCAGCCCTCCATCCTTCCCTATCGCAGTCTTGAGTAACACATCTAACAACTACTCTCCTAAATTGTCTACAGGAATAAAACGTCTTTGTAATCAAAAAGTATATTTCCAATAGTTATTCTGGAACTTCATCACTGGTCGTTCAATCCTAAGATTGGTTGACTGCAGCCCTCCATCCTACCCTATCTAATACTAGTTGGTTTACTTCCTGGTAGTTCTTCCTATGTATTTTCTTCTTTAGTTGTCCTATATATTTATCCCTTGGCCTTCCTCTTGGGACTTTTCCCTCCATTTTTTCTTCAATTATATTCCTCACGAATCCATTGTGTCTGAGGGTGTGACCAATCCATCTGGTTCTTCTTTTCTCTATAGTGTTCCATAGGGTCCTGTTCTCTTCTACTCTTCTCTATCCTTCTTCATTTCATGAACTTAAAAAATTTATTTCAGAATTTTATTCCTTTTAGTATTATTATTATTAAAAGAACTGAGGTGAACGCTTAGCGGATCTCTAACCCTCCCCTTATACCTCCACCTTTTGAGAATGGGGGTGGGGTGGGGGAGGTTTCGCCCTCCAGCGACCCTCCAGCTGCTGGCGGACATTGTCCCAGGGGGGACGGACGAGGCGAATATGATGAAGGGGGGTGCAGATGGATGCGAGGGTGGTGGAATCGCTAGCTCACAGCCACCGCCTGTATTATACGCGGGATTATTATTAATGTCTCGATAAAAACACCAGTGTGTCTCGATAAAAACACCTTGGAGCCCCTTGATCTCAGTATTTTTTACTTCACCGCCTTGGTTTGGGTTGTCGCAATTTAAAATTCTGATCATTTCACGCCCGCAATATATATCCTCCTGCTGTCTAAGTGTAGCCAACATGACCGCCACAGCCGAGGGCACCTTTTTGTACCGCCCAATGCACTCTACCCTAATTGATTCGTTACTCTTCCACACTTCCCCCTTTCCCTTCAGTTAATCTCATTTCCAGCGTCTTCTAAATTTCCGGAGTCACGAACGGTGGGTATATGGTTTTCATACGGAATTTGGTGTGTGGAATAAAATATTTGGCTCAAAATCACGATTAATAAATTTTTCAAACGTTGGTTTGGCATCCTACTCCGCAAGTTCAATGGTCACTTAAATATTAGGAGTGGGAATTTGTTTTCCCCTAGCCAATTTTTCCACATAATATTTCCAAATGAAATCGCTGCCTTCTCCATAAAAGTCAAACTCTTCAACTGACTCGTTCACAGTCTAATAAATATTGAAATGTTTTTCTCCATAAATTTTGAATAGTTCTCACACATTGCTTTAAGCATCCCCTCACCCACACCCTGCCTGTAGTATATATAGAGCTACCAGTATTTGGAGAGTTGTACTGTACCTGATGCTGACCTGACGGGTGAAACCTGGGCTGTACCTCATTAAATTTTGTGGCATTTCACTGAGAATTTTTTATCCTTGTGACATGATCTGACGTGACTACATGGTGTTAATGTACACCATTTACTTTGCCATCCGTGTTTGAAACTATTAAGCATTGAGTTATCATCCATGACGTTTTACGCTGATGTGTCCCTCTGTAGAACGTTGAGAAGTGTGAATGCATATGTAGTGCCCTTTTAAAAGATGAAAGTGATGGAGCCTTTCTTAAGGATAAGAGATGTACTCGTAAGGACACGTATGAGATATACATACTCTGCCGATTAAAGGATTGTTTCGTTGGAGTTGAAATCACCTCCATTGAAACACTCTCGCTCACTCATCTTCATCTGTTTCCACCGCTTGGCGCACATTTTGATTACATCTCGGAAATTTGCTTTGAACCGAATTTCTCAATCGCCTCCGTGCTTCGCTATATTTTATTCTCCTGATCAGAACTTTACCAGCATATTTCCCGAAAAATCCAAAATAAAATTTAATTTTCTACCTCTTCCGCGCCGACTGAATCCTGCCTCATTCCCATTCACTTGCTATTGCGTTCTTCGTCCGGACTTGTTGCATTCCGCTAAGCTTATTCTTCTTCTTTCTCTTCCTCTTTGGCTTAAATGTTCTTTCTCGTTACGCTCATTCAGATAACTCCCTAAAACAGCCTCAAACACCACACTAATTCACACTAGCAGCTCCTTCTTCACATTCCACAGTCCCAATAACTCAGACGTTTCTCAATCTCACGTGCCTATCATATCTTTCCTTCCTTCGCTAAACACACATATATGCAAAACTCTAAACGATTTCAATTCATATACTGCATCCCTAATAGTTACTTGAAAAATGAGCAACTTTCAGTGAGCGCCTGAAGGTGCTGTAAAAAGCGAAACCCGGTCGCAATAAACATTTTTCTCTGTGGAAGTTGCTGATTTTTCAAGTTACTATTATGTTACGTTTCCACTCAATCACGTCTGAAACCTCAGAATTTGTACTACATCCCTCTTTGAGGTCTTGAATAATTGATAAAATACTTTATTCAATCTCTCACACGAGAACTTATTAATCAGCAGATTCCATTGTGATTTGATTTTCATGAAATTGCTAAATCGCTAACATTGCTATTTCGTCATTATCATGTTTCACTACCATTTTACATTTTTTTTTGCATTTTGCTTACCCTGGTTTTGAGGGAGTCTTTGTTTTTTCGTAGAGATTATAACAAGTGCTTTGTCGTCCAAAACGTATTATGACTGTTAAGTGGTCATGGTGAGTCATAATACGTTTTGTCATAAAAATTAAAATGATGAAAGATAAAGGTAGGTGCAATATAGTTCAATGCGATCATATACAATAAGCTTTGATCAAAAGATTGGTATTCATAAAAAAAACTATTTCTCATTAGTGGTTTTTTAGTGTATTGAAAATTGTTGGTGGAAAATAATTCTGAGACCTTTTTTTCCACGGCTGCAAATCAAGTTAAGTTTGTCTCATCTCTAGGTTTTCAAGTCTGTGCTTATACTAATTGGCGCTTCAGATCAGGAGGAAAGGTTTAAGGATGGGAATGGAAAGTAATGGAGGAAGGGTTGAGGGAAACCCAGAGTCGACATTATGCTGCTCTTAACGAAACGTGCCAAGAGGACCACGGCTTAACGTCCCATCCGACGGATGGAGTACCTACTGGATTCGTTTGTTGTGCACAAAATACTCAATTCGGGCGGATTCGCTGACGAAAATGCCTTTAACTTCCGGGATTTAAACCTGGGTCCAGCCCGGGGGGACGTGTTTGAAAACGTTGGGATTCTCTCGAATAGGTAACCAAGGAGTCACGTGGTACAATGTTACAAATGGTTAGCAAATTTAGTGTGTCTGAATATCATTAATTGTTTTCACTTGAGTTTTTCTCATCGGCCTCGACAACAGGGCCCCCAGATGAGGTAAAACACAAGTGTAAACAATGAATGTGGTTGTAACACAACAAATTTGCTAACCATTCGTGTTTGTACCACGTGACTCATTGGTTACCTATTCGAGATAATCCCGACGGTTTCAACCACAGCCCACAGTACACTAACCAGTACATCTAATCTATGTTTTAAAGTCTGTATCTGATCTCATAGACGTTTCAGACGGAGAAAAAAGGAATAAGGCATGGAATGGAAGGGAAAGTAAGGGAGGGAAGGGAAATTCATTCCCAATTTTGCAATGCGTGATTCAGAGAAATTCGGTGGTGATTTGAGCACTGAAATGCCAGCAGCGTATGCACCGGTGCCAAGAAAAGGCAGGATAAAAGGATTATGCAGCGTAGAGTGGCTAGGATTGCTATAAGGTGATAACATAGGTTTAGTAGTAAATCAGAATCAATGGAAGAATTTGGTTGGGAATCTTTATCAGATTGCAGGTTAAAGTATAGATTAAATCTCCTGCATCATCATCATCATCATCATCATTGGTCAACAATCCTAGGATTGGTTTGACGCAGCTTTCCACTCGTTTCTTCTATCGGCCAACCTTTTCATTGTGACGTAATTCTTCTCTTTTACATTCTTCACGACCTGTTCCATGTATCTCATACGAGGCCTGCCTTTTCCAATCTTCCCGTTCACTTTTCCCTCGACGATAGTCTTCATCAGGCCATCGTGTCTCAAGATATGACCGATTAAGTTTTCCCTTCTTCTTTTTAGAGTTGTCATCAGACTTCTCTTTTCTCCTACTCTTCTTAGCACTTCCTCGTTACTTACTCGGTCGATCCATTTAATCTTCAGCATTCTTCTGTAACACCACATTTCAAATGCTTCTACCCTTTTCTTCTCCGCTGCTGTCATCGTCCATGATTCTGCAGACATTTAAAATGGAGAGTTGCTGAAGATCTTAGATATATATTTAAAACGCTGCATATTATGCTAGATTTGACGAGCTAAATTAGATTAGAGACGTAGATTATGGTACCGATGGATTCAAAATGTCATTTTTCCCCCGTACTATATGATAATATAATAGGCAGTATTGCAAAGGGATATGTGTTTAAAATATGATATCTAGTAGCCTGAAGTGCATGATGCACGCATTAAAATTACTAACTCATGCATGATAGAGAAATAGATGTAAATAATTGCCATTAGAACGAATAATCCCACCATTACCACGAAGATACAAGCCATACAGCTGCGTGTGACTATAGTAATATGCACTAGCCCGGGGGACGTGTTTGAAAACGTTGGGATTTTCTCAAATAGGTAACCAAGGAGTCACGTGGTACAATGGTACGAATGGTTTGCAAATTTAGTGTGTCTGAATATCATTGTGTTCACTTGAGTTTTTCTCATCTGTCTCGACTTCAGGGCCCCCAGATGAGATAAAACACAAGTGTGTGTGTTTCATTCATACATTATGAATGTATGAATAAGGTTGCAGCACAACAAATTGGCAAATCATTCGTGTTTGTACCACGTGACTCATTGGTTACCTATTCGAGATAATCTCAACGGTTTCAACCATTACGCACAGAACACTAACCAGTACACCTAATCTGTATTTTCAAGTCTGTATCTGATCTTATAGTTATGAATGAGGTAGTTATTTGTTTGAATTGGTTACTGAATAGGCTAAACATTTGCAAACCATGGGATTAATCCCATCCCATCCCATTAGGCTATTGCATGGAAATTGCATATTTCCATGCAATAGCCTAGTTAAATGTCAACAGTACATGTTCGGTGATCTTCACCCCCTGCCACACACCCTCGCGGTGGCTTGCAGGGTATTGCGTAGATGTAGATGAATGAATCCACGGATGGACGGCGCCCGAAAGGAGGGCGTCAGCGGCCCCCGGGGGGCCTTCAGTCTGCCAGTCGATAATGGGTTATCGGTGGGAGGCGGGATGCACTGGCGCATCTGGTGCACTCTGGCGATGGATCAGGGAACCACCGCAGTGTGAGCGGGGCCTCGCATGCAAATCAATCCGGCGCATTTTTGCGCTCTGCCGCGATGGAGCCTTTGGCGTCTCCCTTCCATCTTCGGGGGCGTGACCTCGTTTCCCTCCCCGCTTGCACCTCCTCCCCGACTCCCACGTTTCAAGAGTGAGCTTCCAGTCTGACTGCGCGATTTCAGCGCGAGTTTAGGCTAGTGCGCGGCATACTGGAGCATACACGCAGGGTTTAGCTTAGGTACCATTCCAGAAAGCGAGCCATTCTATTGGGAATCAAACAATAAAGAATTGCGCAAATTCTTCATTGGTCTTCATCCAGGTTAGCCTTTACATCTCCGCCGACGTTTCGATGACCGACTCGCTCATCATCTTCAGGGCCATGCTTTCAGTTGAAAATTGGCTGCTATAGTCTGAAAAAAAATAGATTTACTGAATGCCCAATATATAGCGGTATATAGTGTCCAGTTTTCGACTGAGAGCATTCCCCTGAAGTAGATCTTTCCTGGGGTAAACAGATACGTGAAATAATGGGTCAAGCTAATCGTAGACTGGGATTCATCAAAAGAGTATTGGGTAAATGTGACAAACATGTTCGAGAAATAAGCTACTTTTCCCTTGTTAGACCTCATTTGGAATATGCTGCCAGTGTATGGGATCCCTATAAAATCGGTCTAAATAACGAACTTGAACGTGTGCAAGGTTAATACAACATTTTCTAATTTGGTATTCATTTCTATACATAAATCTACCTATGAACTTATCGTGCTTAATCCTAGAGCATGCTTATGTTGAAACGTGCACATAATTTACAATAACCACTATATTCTACTTTATTCACCAAAAACTACAATACCTATTCTGATTTCCCCATTTAACTTCCCTGTAATCTATTATTGCCCCTAATTGTTCGAGAAAAAATGAATCCTGGTACCTCTGAAACTCTCCCTATTAATCGAAACATGCATTGATCACCTCAGGAGTAAATAAAATATTAATATGAAGAAGCACATTGAAGAATTGTTCATTCTGTAAAAATGGCTGATAACTCATGAATCTAGAATCAGATGAGAATATGGAGTACTAAAACACTGCCAACTTAAAAAATTCTTAAGAGATTAATTCAGCGTCATATAGCAACTTATCATACTTATCCATCGATCACAATATTTTATTCTTATTTGAGCCATTGCTGAATGTTGGTGGGGAATCCATTTAAAGTAGTAAACAAAACACTTCATCTTTATACTATGATTTGCGACTTCTTTTGCTACTCTACAGCATCTTCAATCTTGAGATGCTGCAGAGTAGTGAAAATAGTCGGGATAACAACAACAAGGAGTGAAACGCCAAAGTGTTTTTAGTTATCTACTTCACCTATATGGGACACTAGAGTAAGGATTACTCTTTGTTTTTTGTGACATTGAACTTCTCTAATCCGCACATTGTGCAGGAATTCTTGTACTCGTATGCGTTTCTTTTGCATACTAGGATGAGAAACAGTGTCACCAAACTAAATATCAGTTCACTACGCATGAGTTTGCAGGTTAAAGAGGCCTACAGAATGCTCTTGGGCTACACTGAACAAAATCTTCTTCAAATATTCACCGTTATATTCATCCGCGTCTTCTTGGTGGGATCACTGAGCCCTATGTCATATGAAATCAGGTTGGAAAAGGGAGTAGCGGCTTCGTCGAACGCAAAAGTTTTTCTCTTCGCAAACGCAACGCAACCGGTTCCTACTTGAGTGTGTATTGGAGGGCATTTCAGGTTCAGTACTCAGTCCGTCGGATGGGACGTTAAGCCGTGGTCCCCTTGGCGCCTGTCGTTAGGAGCAGGCTAATGCCGGCGCCAGGTTTCTCTCCTCCCTTCCTATATCTCCTGAAATGTTCCTACCAGTACCCAATTACCAAGCTATCCTAAAAAGTGCAAATGACCTCAGCTGGTAATCGCCTCCCTTGTGTAACTGACTAACTAATATCCCAGAAAATGCCCAGAAGACTCGCAGCTGGAGTACAAAGCCCCCCCATGGATTTGAACCGGGAATCATCCGCCAGAGGCCCAATGCTCAACATCAACCGAAAGTATTTCAATTGCTCAACAGCTAAAAAGAGGACTTCTAGATAGTAGTTCAAAAATATCATGTTTTGAGAGCAATATCATTGTGTTGTCCTATTTTTATAATATTAACTCCATTATATTATATTAAAAAAACCAAGCAGCTGTAATTAAATCTGGAACCAGCTGTGAAGAAGAGAATAAGGAAAGGAGTGATATAAGGTTGTGCTCTGTCTCCTGTAAGTTTTAATGATTGCGTCGAGAAAAGCAACGATGAAATCAAATAGGAATGAAATAAAATCCACGGAGAAAAATTAGCATAGTGCGAATCTCCAATGACATTGGTCATTGGTGAATCATTGCAGAGACGGAGAGGAATTTGATGAAGATTCTAGTAACCATAGAAAGGACACCAGCTGAAGGTTGATAAGAAGAAAACTATAGCATTTATTTGCAGCAGGAGAGAAGAGGAAGAAAACCCATGTTAAACTAGGCAAACAAAAACTTGAGGATGTGAAAGAGTTGATATTGCCACTAGGGAAGGCGAGTAACCTTTGATGGACGATGCAAGACAGAAATAGTCAGTAAAGAAGCCCAGGTGATATATATTTATATAAGGAAAAACTATAGTCATAAAAATCATGCGATACATGATTAACTGTTTCCTAAACCAGTTAAGTACCAAAACTTCTCAAAACATTTCAAATCAAATGCTTGGGTTGAGTATCATCTTAGAACCTATAGTCGGAAAACTAAACCTTAGTACTGAAATAGAAATAATTATTCTGGCAAAATGAATGTAATACCTTTACTGAATACAAGTTTCCACTACATACCTCATCCTATATTATACAAATATTTCCATTCGAGCGCAATGCGTGTACCGGAGGAAAAAATATTAATGTGTATTTAAACGGAGGATATTTTAATGAGACGAAAGATTAAATTGGGTGGAAGAACGTGGGGACCCAGGCGGAGGAAGCAGTCTGGCAGCAATAGCGCGGAAGAACAAATAATTCAGAACGCATCCGCCTTGATCCCGAAGGATGAGTCGGGAGAGGATTCAAATGTGTTCTCAGCAAATATTATGGCTCCGTTCTGAGTTGCCCACACACACATCCCAACGGAATATCGTCTCACAAAGAGCCTAACTGGCAGATTAAAAGCTTTAACTTGGAAAGCAGAGCGTGGAGTATCATGTGAAACCCGAAAACGGATAGAAAACATCTGGAAACATTCCTGCAGTGTTTGAAACAAGCTAGTAAACAGAAGAAATCAAGTAAAAATTATTGCTTTCAGAATGAAATAAACAATAATACAATGCCATACTGGGTAACATGCGGCAAAAGAAAATGCGTTAAAAACAAAGGTAGGTAAATTTGAACAGTCATCCGGGCCACCGCACATCAACAATGCATAAATATTAATTAGACCCACCTTCAACCCCAGTCTGGTTAATCTTTTGATTGTACATTTGTACTCTGATTTTTGCCTCGTCTTCAACAACGCTTTTAGCCTTAACGGCCTTAACTCACCGAGATTCACGGCTCTCTCTCTTTCCCATCTTGTTAAAAATCTTAGACGACCGTCTTTTTTCTCCTTTTTCCACTTTCACCCCTTATTATTCATTCTCTGCCAGCCTCTATTATTCCGACACCTCACATGGTTATATTTTAGCGAACGAATAGTATTGGACCGGGGTAAAGATACATTTGATTTTAAACATATAAGATACGTTTAATGAATGATAAAATTAAATTTCTCCTTTTTAAAAAAAGAAAGGAAGCAAAATATAACTCTGCGAATGAGGAAAGGCCTCTTAAATTAAGCAAGAACATCTTATAATATTAAATATAAATAAATTTTCAGTGCTAAATTTTTCTCAGTGCCATCACCGTTCTGGGCCGCGGGTCTATCAATAAGAGGAGTTTTCTAATATATATACATAAAATATATACAAGGAAGAAATATCCTAATGCATACTAGCGACGAGGTGTTGAGGGTGTCCCTGGTGTCCACTGCACTTTGAACCTTTCGGATCCCGAACTCTTCTTCAGCCAGAGGAGATCACTAATCTGCCTATTCCCTACATGCTGTACTTTATCGAATGTGATTGAGCTAGTATAAAATGAATATTTTCTGAGGCTCAATGACATACATATTTTTGAAAAAATGTTACGAAAGGATAAAAAAATTCTTTCCATATTTTCCACTCAATTGGGAGTTACTATCATAATTACGGCGGGATTTGCACGGCGGCTACTTCTACTTCAAGAATGAGTGTAGTACATTAAAAAAATTCGTTAATCGGCAAGTGCTGACTTGAGATTAATTTTTTCAACTCCTCAATATCTAAGTCAATGTTTTCAGTGATCGATTAACCGGCATTTCAAATATTTTTAAGCTTCTCACGTTTTCGCTACAGATCAGTCACGTAACAACGATCCATCTTTCCTGGCGTTCAACCGCACTTTCAGTAGTTGTCATGCGATACCCCCTTAACACTGTTGTCACATTGTCAAAGCGGGAGACTTTTATTGACTGCCGCTTGTATGGCATCGGGATAGTGGAGTTGATTGATCAGGTGGGACGAGCAGACAGCATAATTGATGGACGGGTCATTCGAGGATGCAATTTTTTCCAAGGCACGGGGCTGCCCCAGTGGCCGGTCATGAGGGCTCCAAGGCACTGGAATTGTCACGCTGGAGTAACCATCATCACTACTTGGATTCCGTGGATACAGCCTTATGCCTTTTGTGTTCTGAAATCCTTCCCCTTGCCTTCATTTTTTTTCACAGTACAGACTTGGAATCGCATCCAACAATGGTTATTTAAGAAGAGGCACATCCAAAAATACGCCGATAAAACCACGAAAATATCCACATCAAGGTGCAAAGAACCGAGAAAGGTCCACATAAGGAGGGCTCTCCCATCACACATGCAACGACAAAAAAATTAGTCGGCAATACTAATATTGGTTTGACACAGCTCTTCCTTCGATTCCTCTATTGACCAACCTCCTTATATTGACGTAATTCCTCTCTTTTACATATTTCACCACCTGTTCCATATATCTCAAACGTGACCTGCCTTTTCCTATCTTCCCATTCACTTTTCCCTCGACGATTGCCTTCATCAGGCCATCGTTTCTTAATATGTGGCCGATTAAGTTGTCCCGTCTTTTTCATAGGGTACTCAGAAGACCTCTTTACTTCCACTGTTCTTTGTACTTCCTCGTTACTTACTCGGTCGATCCATTTAATCTTCATCATTCTTCGGTAGCACCATATTTCGAATGCTTCCACCCTTTATTCGCCGCTGCTGTCATCGTCCATGCCTCACTGCCGTGAAGAAACATGCTCCAGATGTACGTACTGATGAATTGTTTCTTTACTTCAACGCTTGTATATCTAGCTGTAAGTAGATTCTTCTTTTGATAGAATGGCCTCTTTGCCTGGGTTATTTTAGTGATGATTTCTTACTTGCTTCGTCCATCATTGGTTACTTGGCTTCTCGGGTAACAGAATTCTTTCACTTCTTCAAGTTTTTGTCACATCACATATGCTTTTTTTCAAATTGTTATATTTAAACTAAAATATCGCTACTAATCAGTTTTTGGCATGATATGTAATCAATGTTTAGTGTAAATTCACTCGTATCAACACCTTTATAGTGGCTTTCATGTTATTATGTAGGTGTAGACCATTGAACAAGCACTCACTTCCCAACTGCTCTCAAAAACATAATTTTGCATTGCTATAGTTACCATCATAATCAGACAGGGATCCTTACAACGGTATGATGAAAATCCCTATACCATTTTCCTTCTCAGAGATATAATTGTCCAATAATAAGTACTTCGTCTCATTCATACCCTAAAGAATTTGAACGATATATTTCTCCCAAGGTCTTCCTTTGAAATTCGTTTAACACACTTTTTCCTCAACGACGTTATTCATCGGGGAAGCAGGACTTGAGAAGTGGCTGTGTCATTGTCGTTTGGAACGGTACTTCATTTCATTCAACCTCCAGTCTCCTCTCTACTCTCTAAGATTTCTAATCTACCTTTATTTAGGGCATTATGTAGGTATCTCTATCTATTTTAGTGCATGTTAGGTGAGAAGTCACCCCCTATTACACACCTTTATGGTGGCTTGCAGGAAATTATGTAGATATAGATGTACCTCCCCACAGCAAATTATCCACTGTCATCCACTCATGCCATCCGCCCATTCTGTATTTCTAGCAGTTCTTAAAACGGATGTGTGGCTCTATCTTTACAGAAAAATATAAACACCGATGATGTGGCAAAGGGAGAGATTATTGTTGATCGCCAGGAAAAACAAATTCAGTTAGAAGAAAAATAGATTACCTTGCTTTAAATAAAATCAAACATCAAGAGGTCCAGCTCACATTATTGCATCAGAAATAACCGCAGGTTAGGATATATTCTTCATTTCTACGGATTAATCATTTAAGATGGTCCATATTTGATCAGCTACGACTTACGTTAAATACACCATGCACGTATTTAGGGAAACCGAGTTGAATACTTCGTTTCCAATGTTGTTCCAAATAGACATCGGGCAGAGAAAAGGAACAGTAATACGCACTCTCCCCATTAATTCCATGCCTTATAAATGCATATGCTCATTTAACCATGAATTTTACTATTTAGACGACCAATAATAGTGGAAACAGTAGCCACAGTAGCCACAGTGGAAAGCGATAGATTCTCCTATTGAAAATTGAGAAACGTGATAAAACATTCATGGTTAAATTTACGATGGAAAGAAACATTATTTGATATTTTGTCAACTAATGAGATTGGAACACCTGGGAAATAACATTTTCCAGTATTTCAGTGAAAAATAACAAACCTGCGTGTGTGAATGTAGATAGAGGAAGCAATTATTAAAAAAACAAAACGAAGTCTGGAAAATGAAAAAAGAAAGAAGCCCAGCACGAGGGAGGGAGGAAAACATCGAGTCGAAGCACGCTACAAGTTAAGATGAGGTATTTGAGAGAAGGGAGGAAAAAAACCGGCAGTAAGAGTGGAAAGTACATTTGGATATAAATTATGCAGTGAGCGTAGGATGTGCAATTGAATTTATACCCTGGTCTTCCTGAATAAATGACGAACGGCGCTGAATGAACAATGCGCGACCACAGAAATATAAATGCTAAGAGGAAGGGGTGAGCAGGGAGCTCGAGGGAGGAGGCAGGGAAAGGGATCTGGGAAAAGGGGTCGGAGGGCAGTCGTAAAAGGAGCGAGGGAGAGTGTGTTGGGGGTCAGGGGCCGTTGCATCGGATGAATTAAAAAGGAGCCGGCCCTGGGAGTCCCAGGCGTCTTGGGCGAGGCCTCGTGTGAGTGGAGCGGGGGCGGCAGACCAGCCAGGGCCAACGGAGAGAAAAAAGAAGCGCTCTCAGCGACACTCTCGCAAATTTACTCAATCACGGCAGAATTAAGGCATGCAACACAGTATACCTTACTTTAGAGTTCATAAAATAAATCATAAATTCACTTAAAAGGATCCTCAATAAATAAAGTATGATATTATTCATGGACAGGTTTGTCGTAAGTAGATCTCATGGAAATTATAGCATCCCCAGAATCCCAAATAAACTCTTATCTTGAAAATTCCGCTATCCCAGTTGGTCCAATAGCTCAAATGACTCCACAAACGCAACCTTATGAATACAGCGATTTAACAAATAGGTACCAGCTAGGTATCAGATAGGTACCAGGTAGGGAAGCCCAGCGTTAGGGATGAGATGGAGGCACGGGAACGCTGGAGATAAAGGCGGGGAAGGGGAGATCATCCCCTTTCTTACTCCTTGTCTCGTGCGGTTTCCAAGGAAGTCGTCTCAAGAAAAATAAAATCTCCCCGTTTCGGAGGGGTAGTATAGGAAAGAAACATCTTTCTCCACTCCCAAATCTACGAAACAAACAAAGGTATTCTGGCTTATTCTGCAAGTGTTCTCATCACACCTACCGACTGTCCTACCGTCCTTCGCGTTCAGATCACTATCTACTTTAGCATGTGAAAATATAAAATTGCGGTTTCACATACATACTTTCCTTAAATTATGTATTGGATTCTGTTGGATTATCCTTGTCTTGTAAATTAAAATCGCAGAAAATTGTTTCAACCTCAGCGTCTATCCATAAACCCTATGTAAGAGCCTCAAAATTACCTCCTACCTCGGGATCTTTCCTGTAGGCGTTCGATATATAACGTAAGCCGTGTTCCTCTGCAAAGCCCATTGGTACCAAGTTAGAATATTCAGGACCAGTGACTTTGCTATTCACGTACTTGAAATAATATGTTTCAAAACATTCTTTTAAAAGATAGGCGCCTCAGGAATTTGAATATTTTAGGGGTATTGAGTGACACTAACAATAAGTGAGATGTGGACCGCAAGATAGTAATAGCTACTACTATTCAGGAGATTAATACGCCCTAAAATGGACTACCCATCTTTCGTTTAAATTGAATTGTCCACATGCTTAGCCTCGTAGTGATTTAAATTTTAATAATTTTGTTCCACTGGCTGAATAGCAGATATTTTATCGTTTCCAGCCTATTGTGAATGATCACTATTCAATGGTATGAGATTCTTAAAAAGTTCTCCATTTCCGGATTATCGAAGAGTGGAAACATTATTCTAACTGGATAATGAGATACGATGAAATGCTCCCCTCGATTTAAAATTAAAATAGGTAATTTTATACAAACTTTATATCCATCTTTAATCGACAAAAGCATCAAATTAAAGTTAAGACCTGTGTGTGAAGTAAAACATTTATTTTCAATGTGTTACGACTTCCATGATGTAAATCTGGGGATAAACTGATTGAAATGAAGACAAGTTATCAAGTAACTCTTACATGATGGGAAAAATAAACTATTCAATTTTTTGGATACATCACAGTCTGCGGTCATTAGAATTAGTCAATACCAAAGATTATGGTCAATACTATGGATAAGAAACTATGCCTACATGGGTATTTGATATATCATGATGGTAGTTAAGTTTCAGTGAATTACAAATGAAGGCGTACATGAGTGGGACTCTACTCCCGTTGAAAGTGAAGTAACCCCACTGCATACTGACAAAAAGCTAGAAAAGCAAACCCACCTCATGTGATACAGGTGATTAAATATATAAAAGAATTAACATTAAAGAAGATTAAATATATAAAAAAATTAGCATTCTCCTCCGTTTAATTACATACCCGCTTTGTTATCGCTGAAATTACGAAAGAGTTTCCTCACTTCTGCCATGGGTTTCTTCGGTTTAGATTGAGGGCAATAAAATTTCAGACTATTGAGACGTAAATATTGACCATCTGTCCGTACTTGGGCGAACGGACATGGGGAAGAATGAAATAGGAAGGTGGAACAAGGAATTTTTCACAGGGGTCCAGACGCATCCAATATACGACGAGAGCGAGAGACACGGCCAATATGGTACATAAGTCGGAGGAGGGCGACGTATTGGGATTTTTCGTAGGGGAGGCCGGCGGGGGATACGTGGAGAGACATGGACACCAGATGCTTGGCGAGAATTTTTACAGAACATGGATGAAGAAATATGGGGTGGGACGGGAATGTTTGAAAGGGACATGTCCATAAAGGAAATTGGATCGAGGGGGACGAACTGAGAGGTGCTTTGCTTGCGAAGCCCGAAGCAATGCGCCTGCCTTGAGAGACATATCTACAATTTTGTCTACGTAATATCCTTCCACCGCAAGGGTGTGTGGCAGGGGGTGAAGATTACCAAACATGCACTATTGACATTTAACTACATCTACATGATACCCTGCAAACCACCGCGATTGTATGGGGCAGGGGGTGAATATCACCAAGAATGCACTACCAACATACAAACAAGCTACTATAGGGTCTCAGGTAACTAGACTTTTTGTATCTGCATAGTAATAAGGGATTGGTTGTTTATGCATGCATCATGCACTACAGACTACTCTAAAATATTTCCCCTACCTATCCCTTGCTATGTTGCCTATTCTTTTCTCTTATAGTATGGGGGAAAAAATGACGTTTTGAATCTATCAGAACGACAATCTATTTCTCTAATCTTATTTATCTGGTCGAATCTAGCATAATGCGCTGGTGTTTTTAATGCATGCCTAACATCTTCAGTAAAGCTATCAGATTTTAATTTCTGAAAGAGATTAAATCTGTACTTAAACATTCACTCTGATAATGATTCCCACCCTAATTATTTTATTAATTCTGAAATACTACTTGACCTATCGTAACACATTTTAACGAAGCTAGCTGCTCTACGCTGCATACTGTCTAGTTCTCTGATCAAACCTAATTCAATCGGAACCCATGCACTGGCTACATACTCAAGGTGGGGCCTAGCCTAACTAGTGAAAAGTAGCATCGCTCCTTTAGGATACTACGTGGAAACATGTTAGACAATAGGGTCGCATGGTTAGTATCTACATAGTAAGAAGGGATTTTTAGATTATATGGTTGTTATTACATACATCATGCACTACATGCTACTCTAAAAATATTTCACCTATCTATCCCATTGCTGCCTATTGTTGTCTATTATAGTACGGGGGAAAATGATATTTTGATTCTATCGTTACGACAATCTATATCTCTAATGTTATTTACCTGGTCGAATCTAGCATTATACTCGTGGTATTTTTACATATATGTCTAACATCTTCAGTAAAGCTACCCGTTTTAAATTTCTGCAGGAGATTCTGTAATTAACCCTATCCACACCACTATCATAACACCTTTTGACAAACCTAGCTGCTCTACGCTGCGCACTGTCTAGCTTTGATCAAACCAAATTCATTTGGATCCCATTTAATGGCTCCATATTCAAGGTGGGGCATCGCTCTTTTTTTCCCGCCATATTTCTCGAACTCTCTTAATTAATCTAGTTTTCCCTTGGCTTGGCCGCATATTTCCCGGAGCATCATACGGGAGTTATAAATTCGGGACTTGAGTGGCAGAGTAAAATAATATAAGCAGTGAAGTGTTGATTTACAATAATTTGAATGGCACACTTACCATTTTTCTTAGGAGTGTCTCCACAGAACATTGCCTTATGAAGAATTCATTCTCCCACTTTGAAAGGCCAGTTCCGATTACACATTTGCACGGCGTGAGAACCGCCGTGCATGACCTGTTCACTCTCCGCGCCAAATAGTCGACTGTCTATTCCATCTTTCAGAGTCACAACTTACTACACACAGAGGCACGTGACCCAGCGTTTACATTCGTTACAATCAATAAAAGCAGACTTCGTCTCTGCTCTGATTTGGCGAATATTTTTGCGGAAAATAGCGTAAAGTGGGCCCAAATAGTACGTATTTCTGGTAACCACACGTTCCGTGCAATTCTAGAAGGGCCCCTCGTGGCTGGTGCGCGCCCTTTGGGACCACAGCACTAGGTACACCTCCGAAGGTCCACTGCATGACAGACACCTACTGCGACGCTTTTCCTAGACAAATACGAGTACTTATCGCTCATTTGAGGAGACTTCCACACCTACATTTACGCAATACCATGCAAACTAGAGCGAGGGTGTGTGGCAGAGGGTGAAAATCACTAAACATGCAAACACTATTAACTAAGCTACTACATGGAAAAATGTTAGATAATAAGAGTCACATGCAGCTAGATGGTTAGTATCTACAGAGTAATAAAGGGATTATTAGGTATAACGGCATTTATATAAATAAATTTATCTGTATTTACCTACCATATATGGGTTAGTAATAATAATACATGTATCATGCACTACAGACTATTCTTAAAACATTTCACCTACCTACCCCTTTGCTATGCTGCCTATTGTGTTCTCTCATAGTACGGGGAAAAATGACATTTTGAATCTATCGGTACTTTTTCAAAACTTATTTATCTGGTCAAATATATCACAGTACACAGGGGTGTTTAATATATATCTAACATCCTTAGTTATCTATCCTTTTTCAATTTCTGAGGGAAATTTATCCTGTACTTTAACCTACGATCTGATAATGATTCCTTACCTAATTCTCCTATTATTTCTGATACTTTATAAACCTTTCGTAACTCCTTTCAGTAATGCAGCTTTTCCATGAAGAACACTGTCTAGATCTCTGATCAAACCTAATTCATTCGTATTCCATACGTTGGCTGCATATTCAAGGCGGGGCCTAACTATAGTGAAAAGTAATATCGCTCTTGAGTAAATATATGAATGCGATGGTTATGGCTAGTTATAAGCTATATAAACTACTGATAAGATTGTTACAAGTTAAGCCCATTTTAAACAATACTTCATCCTGCACGAGACATAACACACACCTTTAAGGTGGCTTTCAGAGTATTATGTAGATGACGTAGGGTTCTAGCCACTACTTGATATTGACGACAGAATATGGCATGTTTGGAACCATCCTAGGTGGTTTCGTACGACCTTTTAACTTATGCCTGCTATGAAGCTTTATTTCATAAAACATTAGAAAGGGAAGAACGCACTGCGACTGGTAGCTGACGTGATTGGCGACAGTTACCGGATCCTACTGAGGACTTCTAACAAGACAGTACCGCATCAAGTATGAAAAAGCAAGTAGATAAGAGAGTATAATAGTAATCGTGCTTGGTATTCAGCATACTGGTTTATGTGATGTTTTGATATTTTTTATTTTTTTATGTTATTAAGAAAGTCGGTTCCCCAAACGGGATTCATTTCTAAGGGGAACCTAATTTCCTTGCACTCCTCGATTTTCTTAAATAACTTTAATAAAGGTTATATTTTCTGTACACACATTTAGGCAAAGGAATACATTAATGAATACATGAAATGAAAAAATAAGGCGCTATTCTGTAAAGTTATCATACTATCGAGTATCCTCGACATTGGGCTAGATCAAATATTGTGTGAAACTGGTTTTATTGTGACTAATGTACCTTCTTCTGCGATTATTTTTTAAATGAACGTGATAAATCTAGGCAAATCAAAGCGTTTTGATTCCAATGTAGCATTCATTGAATTCATTTCTTAAGTCTGGCAGTCCTACGTGACATTAGCAATCTCTAACAGCAGGGATGTCTCGGTATTTTCAACTCTGCAAGTATATTTTGGAATAATTGAAGATGTGTTTGAAAGACTTTATCAAAGCTTGAAGATTTGTCTCCTAAGAAGAGTAGGAGAAAAGAGAAGTCTGCTGAAAACTCAAAAAAGAAGAAGGGACAACTTAATCGGCCATATCTAGAGACATGATGGCTTGATGAAGACTATCGTCGAGGGAAAAGAGAACGGGAAGATCGGAAAAGGCAGGCCTCGTATGAGATACATGGAAAAGGTTGTGAAGGATGTAAAAGAGAAGAATTACGTCACAATGAAAAGGTTGGCCGATAGAAGAATCGAGTGGAAAGCTGCGTCAAACCAATCCTAGGATTGTTGACCAATGATGATGATGATGATGATGATGATGAAGATTTGTCGGGCGATATGAGATTCTCTAGTTCCGCTTCGCGTGTTGGTTCTGGCCTCCGTCGGCCAGCAAAGCTGAAAGCGGAGTTGCCGCAGCACCAGGCGTGAATTTTAAAGCGCTTCTGCCGACAGCATCGCAGACAGCGGTCCTTTAAAAAGGGAATCATGTAATCACGTTTCCCTCCACCCCCTCCCAGTCACTGCAGCCTCTACTCTTCGGGAGGAGGTCAGGCCTCTGGAGTAGCGAGGATTTCCGCGGAGTACAGCGAAGGCGGAAGTGGTTCCCACGAGAGGGAAGGGCGGAGTTGGTTGGGGTGCGGGAGGGCGGGGGAGGGGTCCCGGCGGTGGTCTGGGGGCAATGACCGCTCCCTCCCAGACTCTCCATCGATCGCAGCCGCTTGTGCCGACCGCGCTCGGGGTGCGGGCGTGGCCCACATTCCCACGATGTGATGCGGGCGTGACGATTCACCGCCTCCCTTTTCACAGAGAGACAGTACGCCCCTTTAAGATGCACCTCAGCGCTCCAGAATTCATTGCATACATGGCACATAATAGACAGCATTGCAAAGGGATAGTTACCTACCTAACGATCTAGAGTATCTTGAAAGCCACTCATGGCAGACAAGAATCAACAGAGAGGATATGGGAGAGAAAACCAAGAGAATAAGTAACAAAGTTGGGTGCAGGTACCCCAAGTGACTTTCTACAAAGAGAGAAGCTAACAAATACGATAAGAAATGACTTTGTATCGAAACGTACGATCTTACAGATGGCAAGAGGTGTATTGAAGGTCAAAAAAGAAAACTTAGGCATTGGTTTGCCGCAGTAAAACAGAATCCAGGGTTACAAAAACAAAAACTTCAGGTGCCGGAAAAGTAATGTTACCTGGGAAGCCGAGTAACCAGCGATGAACAAATTAAAAGAGAATTTGTGGGTACAATAGCCTAGGCGAAAAGGGCATTTTACAAAAGGAAGATTCTGCTTACAGCTGTAAATACAAGCATGGAAGTGAGGAAAACATTTCATTAGAACATCTATCTGGAGCATGCTACTATATGGCATTGAAACATGGGCGATAACAGCAGCAGGTACGTCAAGGCTGAAAGCTTTGAAATGTGATGCTACCGAAGAATGATGAAGATAAGGTGGATCATAAGAGCGACAAACGAAGAAGTCTTAAGAAGAGTGGGCGAAAAAATAAGTTTGCTGAACACTAAAAAGAAGACAGGACGATTTAACTGGCCATATCTTAAGACAAGATGCCCTGATGAAGACACTCGTCGAGGGAAAATGCAAGCCGAAAGAATGGAAAAGGCAGGTCCCGCATATGATTTATAGAACAAGTTGGGAAAGTTGGTAAAGAGAAGAATTATGTTAATGTGAAGAGATTGGCCGACAGGAGAATTTAAAAGGGGGCTATGCCAAACCAATCTTAGGATTGTTAACCGATGATGATGTTAAATATATATTAAGAACTACTATGTATTACGCTATATTTCATAATATAAACAAAATAAGAGAGGTAGATTGCCGTTCCGATAGACTTAAAATGTCATTTTTCCCGTGTACTACAGCAAAAGAACTAAATAGCGTAGCAATGGATAGTTAGGTGAAATATTGTTATAGTCTGTAGTTCAAGAAGCAAGCTTTAGCACTACTAGCCAATGCATGCTAAGGAATTACAGATGAATATATTTAGAGAAAGACTTAATAACCAGTATTCGCTTCAATATAATGTAGATAGTAACCATCTAGTTGCTCTAAACTCTTATCGCTAACATAATTCCATTAAGTAATAGCATTTTAGCTCTTAATCAGTGCACGTTAGGTGATCCCCAAGGATGAGAGGAACGTTATTTATTCATTGAAACTTTCACGGCTCATGATGATACGTATGTAATTCGGGTGTGCCGCGTGATGTTCAGTTATTGTCCCGACGTTTCGTGACCTTTGCTGGTCACTTTTTCGGAGGGATATGAGGTCCTCGTTGCCGGTGAGGGTATTATATATCTCAGGTGGGTGGGTCGAGGGGGGGAGAGGGATGGAGGATGGACGGAAATGTCATTGAAAAATATTTGTGAAGTGTGGGCCTCCACGTGTGGCTTATTTGGAGGCCACCATCTCTATTAAAATTTTCTCTGTTCTTTATTATTTCATTTGCTTCACGGTATAGCCTGAGCTTCAATCTGTTGACCTTTGCAATTACTTTAGTTTTTTTTTCAGATTGGGGGGCATACCTGAACATCACGCGGGGCAATAACTGAACATCACGCGGCACACCCGAATAACATACGTATCAACGTTATTAATTTTCACGTAAAAAGTCGATTATTTGGAGTGCGTTTACGGAAATTGCTCATTATACGCCTTCTTACTGCATCGTGAGCTTTTCTCACGTCATTGGCAGCGATAACGTTCAGGTAAGATCCGTGATCCCACAGTAGAACCGTCAAACGCTTAAAATAATTATCATTGAATATTACTCAATATTTCCGGGGGTATTCATCCTGCATGTCACCCTATTCATCAGGCCATTACCTAATTCCCACATATGATTCTACCAATAAATTCACTTTGCCGTGATCCCTTTTTCTCTACCTCTCCTCACATCCTGCCGTTGAAGGCTTTAACATTGCATCTGCCCACCAGCCTCTTTATTACGCTTTTTTTTATGAAATAGTATGCATCTAGTGAACAATAATATTCAAGCACCTTCTAAACTTAACAAGAAAATGGACTGAAATTTTTACTCCTGCATGGCCCTCATGGAAAATGATTCCAAAGAATACTCCAAATTATTAAATCTCTTCTCTGCCTACTTTTCTCCTAGTTTTTTTTTATCGTTATTTAGCTTTGATATTCATCTCTCTCGGAAAGCCCCTTTCTCTCTGTTACGTTGAATACTGATCCAGAAAAAACTGTTTCTCAGAACAAAGAGTTCTGCAATACCCAAAAAACTCTTCATTTAGACGTAATTTTATGTTTTTCGAAGCCTTCTTAGCTAAAGCCCTTTCCCCGTTACATGTTTCACCTTGAATTCCCTACGCTAAATCCTCCCCATTCTGAAAAGTCCTTCGTGATACTTCTTCTAGTTTGAATTCTTTGTAATTGGAGCTTTACTCTGAACTACTATATTTTTGCTATTATCTTACACCGCGTAGATAGTACCTACATGATGGGAAAATTTCGACGAACCATCGCTTTGAGCCTACTTATATGTACTAATTTCAGCCCCAATGTTCTATTACTTCCTCCATTCGACCCATGCCGACGTATGCAATATTGTGATTATGCTCTGCCATTTATAGCCTTTATTTTTTCGTTCGAAAAATTGTATGCTGTCGAAACGTCGGCAAAGATGGAAGCCCTGACCCGGTGGAGATCCTGAGAGCTCTACATTCAAATGGTATACCGTTTAACTGTATATCCTTTACCGTTTAGAAGATATTGCAATTTCAAACGCTGTGTGAAAACGTAATGCTCGATTATATGGACGAGGGAGCTTTTTGTCAGCCTCAAAGAAAATGCGTATTCTACGTGAAAAACGAAATATTGCCTCAAAAAATTTATATAGATGAGAACATTCATGTTTATGCCACTTGGCGTAAGAATAGTCGATTCGATCGCGCATCACGTATTTCAGCTTCATAAATGGTAGTAGTAGATTTCAGCTCTTAGGTGCATCAAAGAATCAAGTTACTTCCCTCCCCCTACCTAAGATCATAACAGTAAGCAAGTAACAACACGGCTTGAAGCACAACACACTACACGAATTTGAATCCGCGAACTTTGGATTCCTCAGCTTCTCTCCAGCCTCTCCTCTCACGTATCAGTCCGATCAGCCCATATACACACTTGCAATTCGGAAGTTAATCCAATGCCGTATGAATAAATAACTGATCAGAACGCGGTAGCTCGCTATTATTTCATAGTGTGCTCTAAAGGCCTATCACCACAGAAAACTGCCTGAGTTGTAGGATTGACTTTTAAATCCAGCTAAGTCTAAGGTACGAGGCCTTCATCTCCGTCAATGAGCTCAAATCCGATTTAAAATCTATAAAATCAACACCTGGGTGAAAGACTTGATGGGAAAATTCCGACATATTTTTAGGATACGTCAAAATTATCCCATGGTAGTAGTACATGCCGGCTCTTAGGTGCCACGAAATAGCTATATGGTAATTTTATAATAGTGATGTGAATTTTGAGCATGTTATAATTAAAAAAATAAGATGTCTGTTGCTTTACCACCTTTTGGAGTGACCTTGGATGGCAAGTGGAATCAATAAAAATATCTCATAACGACAAGATTAAAAACTCTTCTTTCAGTTGGAAAACATAATCTCAAAGGAAACACGAACACCACCGATGAGCGATAGCAATTTATTCCAAAGGAAACATATCTCTAAACAACAAAACTTCGTCGCATATGAGCTTCTTTGCATATTTCAGTAAGAAATGTATTCGCGTTTCTTTATCGCCCAAATGCATTCCCTCAGAGGAAAACATGAGGGCATTATAGAGGCAATACGGAGGAAAAGATGAAGCAAAGAGGAAACAGCTTGAATGAAGATTTCTTCTCTGACGACGAAGAACAATGAGCGCGGCTCGCAAAAAGATTAGAAAAGTTCGGAGAGTCCCAAAATTGAGAACACTCGGAAAGTGGGTTCAAGAACAGAAGGCAGCATAATTGCTAGGTAGGGCTGAATAACGAAGAAAGTTGGTGGGATAAATGCCGAGTTGGGATGCTGATGCTGGGCGAGGGAGGGGGGGTTAAACATATTGAATATGGCGATGAAGGGAGGGATATGTTACAAAAATAGGCATGAGAAGGAAAAAAAAGACCATTTGGAATTTGCGTGATAGTAACCACACCAGAGGGGTTTTGTTTGAAACCGTCGGGATACCAACCTAATAGAGTACACAGGTAACCAAGGTAGGTAACATAGGAGTCATGCGGTATAAACACGAATGGCTCGCCAATTTGATGCGTTACGCTGATTATAGCCTCATTCTTTGCTTAAACTAGTGTTTTATCTCATCTTTGGGCTCTATAGTCGAGACAGATGAGAAAAACTCAAATGAAAACAATTATTGATGGTCGCCGGCCTCGGATAATAATGGATAACGCTAGTCCCTCGCCTGCCGATCCCAGGATCGCGGGTTCGAATCCCGCCCGGGGAGGATTTTCACTTTCCGGGGCATGGATATTTGTATCGTCCAGTCTGTTAATTGGAAGAGAGGTCTGAGTCCTAAATTATTTAGAAATATATTAATTATATATATATAATCCGAAATTGATTAAGAAAATCAACTTTGAAACGATTCCTCGGATAGGAGTTGATGACATTGTCATTCCGTATTCCAATTCTGTTCGTAACTTGTGTATTATCATGAATAACAACTTGTCATGGTACGACCAGGTTAATACCATTTCTAATAGAGTTCATGGAATACTACACAAGCTTAAAACTCAGAGAAGAATCGTACTCTTGCACACTAGAAAAATGTTAAAAACCACGCTAATTTTTCCTCAATTTGATTACTGTACTTTAGTACTCGGTGACCTTTCGCATGAACTGAATAAGAAATTACAAAGGCTGCAAAATTCCTGCATTTGGTTCATTTTCAACCTTCGCAGGGACGAGTACATTTCCCCTTACAGGGAAAAGCTCCTTTGGATGGATATTCCATCTAGAAGGAAATATCTGCTGTGAGCCTTTTTATTTTCTTTATTTAAAAATCAAAAACCGATAAACCTCCTCGACCTTTTTCATCATCCACCTGAAAGTAGGACAATGTTAACAAGAAGTAACCCATCCAGCCTTTACTTACCTGCTCACAGAACTACAATGTACCACCATTCCTTCGTTGTTACATCTACCCACATGTGGAACACATTGCCTAATGAATTAAAAACATGCAGTAATGTGCACACCTTTAAAAACAAATGTTTTAATCTCATGTTTAACTTAAACGCACCTAAATAATCGTACTGAACTTTGTCTCTACTGTTTCTGTTAAACTGTTTCTACTGTTACTGTTTAATACTGTTTCGGTTGCTGTTAAAATACTGTTTCAACATTTGACTGAAATATTAAAATTTAGTGTTTGCTAGTGTTTGGCTGCTATTGCGTAAAATAATTGAATTATGTATGGTATTTTTGCTCTCGAGGTAAATGTATAAATTTTTACTTTATTTTTTGTATTTGTTCCAGGGGACAGAATGTCCCAGAACATTAATAAAAAAATAATAATAAATTCGTAGATTAAAATAAGACAATAAATAAAAAAATAATGATATTTTAACGAGCGATTCAGGTACACTAAATTTGCAAACCAATCGTTTATATACCATGTGACTCCTTAGTTACCTATTCGAGGTAATCACGACGGTTTCAAACACACCCTCCGGGGGGGTATGCTTGAATCATTCGAGGTTAATTTCGCTACGTAACTATGGACTCACCCATATGTTTTTAAATGCGTTCTGGATTATTCCACACTGGAATCAATCTCGAACGATCCAAACACCCATCTGGATAGAGAACCTATAACGTGGTGTGACTTGACTTTAGTTTTATTTAACCTGGGCGGGATAGGACGTTACCGTCCTCTCCACCCTCGCCCAGAGCATAATAGATATATGTATGTGTCGTATTACATTATTAGATAATGCACAAAGTAAATATTTAGAGTTACCACATTGTAAAATCTAAAAAAGAAAAAGTATAAAACATTTTACCATATATAAATCAAAAATATTACAGACGGGATTCATTGAGTTGCACATGTGAATAAAAAGATTATTATTAAAAAAGGTACATTTGTGAAAAGCGTATCTACCCTTAAGTACCAAATTGATTCTATTAAAAAATTGATTTTATGTGAGTTCTGATAATGTCGATACCTCTCCTGAATTTGGAAAGGCATATTATTTCACGGAATTTTGGAGACTTTTCACTCATTCGCATTCGTAAGCCGCTCGTAAGAGCTCACCATTTTCATTTAAAGGATGGCATAATTTTGAATTTCGTTGTATCTCCCTTGCAGCTTATTTATTCGCTGAAATTGACGGCAATAGGCCAATGAATGGCATCTGGGGCACTCCTGCGGAACGAGGAGGAAGTGCGGGGAGAAGGAGGAGCCGAAGGAGGATTTCGATTCGCAGGGCGATCGAAGTGGTGGATGGGGCTTTTAATATATGTATATAGATATGTATATGGGAGGGGGGGAGGGGTTGAGACTGAGAGGAGGGGAGGGTGTACAGGGGGTGAGGTGTTTGTGCTCCCCTCCGCGCCGGTCGGGTGCAGGGGGAGGCGTAATGCGTCAGTTTTGGGTGCGGCTCCGAGATGTCGCGGCGCGGGCGACGGGCCGGGTGCCGCTCCTTGAGCCCCTTTGCGATATCCAGACCCTGAAGTGTCACTATAGCACCAGGCTCACGGATGCACGTGCACCACGGGTTTTTATCTATACCTACATAGTACCCTGAAAACCACCATTAAGTGTGTGGCAGGGGTTGCATTCACACACATTGCAAATATGCATTGCACATCATATGTAAAACGAATTGTCAGATCGCAGGTTGAAATTTAGACTTAATCTCTTAAACAAAATCCAAGACCATATTTTCAGTGATGATGTTTAAAATATTTTCTTTTGCGAACTCCAAATTACAATGGTAGACTGGACCATAACCACAAAATTAGAGCAATTGATTGCCGAACTGACAGATTCAAAATGTCCTTTTTTCCTAGTATAATTAGGGATATGAATAACGATGAATATATCCATTACGAGTGTAGCAATGGATAATATTGGTAGCTGCATGTTGGTATAAGGACCCAACTAACAGCATGTCATTGCATGTATGCTTTGCTATTTTTATCTTTTTTTAAATAGTGTAGCTTAGAACAGTATATATACTAATCCTTTTAAAAGCATGATATATAGTGCATGTTTGGTGAGAATTCACTCTCTACCACATACCTTTATGTTCGCTTGCAGGGTATTATGTAGATGTAGATGAATTAATAATTTTATTCTAGTCTAAACATCACATAAAAAAAAGAGATTAAAATATCAAATTAGCAATGCAGTTACATGCCTGTTTTGTTTGCTAGCGTGAGTAGAATTGCAATTCATGCAACGCTAGGTACATTGGCTAAACGGGAAGAAAGTTTTTTATGAGATGTAGTGAGCATGCAAAATACTTTTCAACTGGTGATAGATCTTCAATGTTCGCAAAACATCTACTCGAATGTAATCACTCCAGTAATTTCGATCCTGAAATTCTACATGTGGAGAACAAGGGTAATAAAAACAGATTTTCTTGAACAATATGAGATAACAAATGCCAGGAAGAAGTCTAATGTCAACATAGTAAAATGTTCTATTTGATGGTGATTCACCGCTTTTAAATTTGTAACGGTTTTGTACCATGTATTTGACTACTGTCCTTGCATTGACGTCATTGCTGCCCTTGTTTGTGAGTTCGCCTTCCTTTTTTTCCCCTCCCACTAGACCCACTCCCCAAGAGTCAAAACAGGGATTTCTCACCTACCATAGTTCCCCCACCCCCATCCCACATCCCCCCCCCTCCTTCCTCAGTTTCCCTCCCCACCCCTAATTTGAGGGTATTTAAGGAACAAAAATTTTTATTTTTACAACTTGATAATGATATATATTGTTGAAAGCATAGTAGAAACCAATAAAACCTATGTGTGGAACGTACAAAGTGGATTTTCATTTCCAATCGAGTGTTTCCACAAAGTAAAGCCTCAAACTTTGAACTTTGAACAGCGTGAGTTAGGTTAGCCTAAAATCCTTACATCAACCTATGCTATCTAATGAAACAATTGTATTTATACAATGGGATATTTTGAAAGCTATTCATATTAGCAGAATCCCACAGGGGGAAAATCATTCGCCTTGACCGAAACTCAAACCCGGATCCCCTGATTTTTGGCCAGGTGCTTTAACCAATCAAGCTACCGAGGCATCAGCTTTCCCAGAGGATTTAAGAGGTCTTAAAAAAAAAGATGTGCTTGAATCGCTAGACATATCATGTCACAAAGCAGACGATGTCGTGCGCATGGCGCCTCCGTCCAAGAGGTTTGGCCGAATTTTAAACACTACTTGATGCTTACTACAAAACAAATTGACGGACCGCGAACAGGCTGCGAGAGCATTATGGCGTTACCTTCTAAAATTGCACGATATCAGAAGGTACAAAGTGAAAACCTAACTCTCCTTGACCGGGAATAGAACCCGGATCTCATGATTTCCGGAAATCAGGAAATCATTGTCCAAGAGAATGATATTTTTCCATATAGAACTCTACCAGGAATTCATAGAGGAGAACTTGAACGTGTGCAGCGAAGATCGGCAAGGTTTGTAAAGAGACGGTACGATAACTGTATTAGCGTAACCAGTCTATTAAATGAATTAAATTGGGAATCATTGTCAGATCGCAGGTTGAAATTTAGACTTAATCTCTTAAAAAAATTCCAAGACCATATTTTCAGTGATGATTTTAAAAATATATTGCGAACCCCAACTTACTATGGTAGACTGGACCATAATCATAACATTAGAGAAATTGATTGCCAAACTGACAGATTCAAAATGTCCTTTTTTCCTCAATCCAGTACGAGTGTAGCAATGGATAACATTGGTAGCTGTATGTTGGTATAAGGACTTGAAGCCAACGCAACTAACAGCATGTTTTTGCATGTTTGCTTAGCTATTTTCATCTTTTTTTAAATAGTGTAGTTTAGAACAGTATATAAATATTAATCCTTTTAAATACATGATATATAGTGCATGTTTGGTGAGAATTCAGCCCCTGCCACACACCGGTATGGTGGCTTGCAGGGTATTATGTAGATGTAGATGTACCATTGCACAATTTCAGCGGTTGACACCGTTTAGGTTCTCACAGCCAGGTCGCAGTCCTTAAATTAGCTACTCATATCCCTAATTGTACGAGGAAAGGAGGGCTTTTAAATCTCTCCATTTGGCAATCAATTTCAATGATTATGGTCCAGTCTACCTCAATATGTTGAAGTTTGCAAAATAGTTTTAACGTCATCAGGGCAAATATTATCTTGGCATTTATTTAAGGCATTAAGGCTGAATTACATTCTAGGGTCTGACAACGATTCACATTTTTGTACATCTAATATAGCGGTTATGCTAAAAAAATTGATCATACCGCCCCTTGACAAATCTTGCCACTGGACACGCTCCAGTTCATGATTTAAGCCTATTTCGTGAGGATATCATTCACTGGCAGCGTATTCAAAGTGAGATCGAACAGTAGCTAATTTCTCGTACATTATCGTAAACAACGTGATTGGGGAGAGTGATGAAAAATGGGCATTTGGAATGATCCAATGAAATAATATGAATAATGGGCTGAACAAATTCCAAAGGAAGGCAACCGGAACGGAGGTGGAAGATCACAAAGAGAGGAGGGATGTGTCAGAGTCACAAATCTTTGTAGCTACCTACCTTTTAGCTACTTTGTCAAAAAGGTAGCAAATACTATCAATGAATGGCCGCAGATGTAGTTCCGTGTTAGTACAGGGACTGAAAGCTAACCCTACTAACATCATGTTACTGCCTGCTTATTTGGCTATTTATACCTTTTTTTAAATGAGATGTTTAGGCTAGAATATAATTACTAATCCTTTTCATGCATCATATTTAATGTGTGTTTGTTGTGAATTTACCCTCTGCCTCACAGTTTTATGGTGGCTTTCAGGATGTTATGTAGTTATATATGAAGTGAAAAAAAGCGTTACGTGAAAACTCATATTTTAAACTGAATTCACTTTAAAATGTAAATGCTGCAGTTGAAAATGGGTTGCAAGTCTTTACAAATTCGTATTAACGTTTTAGATCTTTGATTTACTTCAAAATCTGTGCGCTTTCTCAGTTATATCCCTACTTATTTATCTCTTTTCACAGTACTTCATGGTTTACTTTGTTCCATCTTGTAGGTATTTTGTAAACTTGGACACTGTTGACGCGAAAGAACTTGAATTGTGGTACAAGATTCTCTTACTACTTTGCACGCCTGGGTCACCTCGCAACCCGCACATATTCTGAACATCTTTAGAGTGGTATGGAGCTTCCCAGTGGACGAGTCACTGCTGAGACTGATCCACATACAGATCGGAGGTCGACAATCGACCTGTCTGTTGGCCTCTTTTTTTCATCTTTTTTCCTCATTTCATAACATATCCCTCCATTCATCGCCGTCTTCAACACGTTTAAAACCTCAATCCCCTACCCAGCATCCTACCTAGACATTTCTCCCACTAGCTTTCTTCATACTTCAGCACTACCTAGCAACTATGCTGTCTTCTGTTCTCAGTCCCACATTCCTAGAGCTCTCAGATTCATTGAGAACATTAGTCTTTACCGAGAAGTTCATTTGGAGTCAAATGCGAAGGCACTGCATATACCTCAAGGGGAGGAAGAATGGAATAAGACGCGAATTCGGATTCATTCAGGGCGGATTGGAGGAAGCGGAGCAAATGATGGAATAAAGTCGACGGAGCCCCACCAAGATAACAAGATGTGGAATCACGGATCTATCTTTCGCGTTACCGCAATTTTAATCGCTAACGCTTACCCCTAGAGTTACACAAGGTTAACAATAAGCGTCTATAAAATTCACTCCACTGATTGTAATAAGCGATTTGAAGTGCTGCGCGAAAAATGAAGAATGGAGATCACGTTCTCTCTGACATAAGTTGAATAAAAAAATAACGATAACGCTAACGCACGCGTTATGAAGATTCATAATCGAGGCCCAGCATCTCGCAAACATGAGCGTTAATGTATTGTCGGAACGACCATTCACGCTATCCATTGCACAATCTATGGAAAAATCATAGAAAAATCCTCGCTCCGAGTCTTTCGCCAGCATTTACGTAATGTCGTCTCGCGGAACTTCCGTGGTTTGGAGAGTGAAGGGCTGAGGCCGGAAACGCGGAGGCGGTTATGAAATGGAGACGATTATCGATTCCTGCGGTTATGTTATCCGCGAAATGATGGAATCGGGGTCAGAGACCGACGACCATTGTTCCGCGCCGCTGCACATCGTTACGGACGCGCCCGTGTTTATAAATACTATATGCCGCTCCGTCCTCCCGCACCCACGAATGCAGAAGGCGTAGAACGGGAGGTGCACTCATTATTTCTGGAGCGCCGCGCGAGCCACGGGCCCCGGATCCAGTTAATGACGTACGTACGCGGCGATGGGCGGGAAGTCGCGGAACGAGAGCACTTGGCCACTGCGCTGCTGCCACACTCGGCAGATCCAGCGCGTTCCGAACCGCCGCCGGCGGGGGAAAAGATTCACTCTCCTCCGCGCCCGTCCCAACTATTACATCTTCATCAGAGAGGGCGGGGTGGAACAAATGCATGGACGAAAGGAATGTGCGAATACTTCACGGCGTGAGCGTCACGAGGGGGAAGATGGTGGCAGTCGTGAAGCAGGGGACAAGAGATTCCCCCCGGGGAAGAATTCTCAAGGGATGTAGGTCAAGTAAGCAGGTAGATGCTACGCCTAGGCAGAATAAGAAGGGATTTATTAAAATTTCGCCATCATCATCATCATTGGTCAACAATCCTAGGATTGGTTTGACGCAGCTTTCCACTCGATTCTTCTATCGGCCAACGTTTCTATTGTGACGTAATTCTTCTCTTTTACATCCCTCAACCTGTTCCATGTATCTCATACGAGGCCTGCCTTTTCCAATCTTCCCGTTCACTTTTCCCTCGACGATAGTCTTCATCAGGCAATCGTGTCTCAAGATATGGCCGATTAAGTTTTCCCTTCTTCTTTTTAGAGTTGTCAGCAGACTTGTCTTTCCTCCTACTCTTCTTAGGACTTCCTCATTACTTACACGGTCGACCCATTTAATCTTCAGCATTCTTCGGTAGCACACATTTCCAATGCTTCCACCCTTTTCTTCTCCGCTGCTCTCATCGTCCATGCCTCACTGCCGTAAAGAAACATGCTCCAGGCATATGTTCTAATAAACTGTTTCTTTGCTTCTACACTTGTATTTCCAGCTGTAAGTAGATCCTTCTTTTAATAGAATGCCCTCCTTCACGTTCCTACTCTAAAACGTTTATCATATTTCGCTGATGTACTCCCTCGAGTAGTCCCCGCCCGGAGATCCGAATGGGGGACTATTTTAACTCCGGAATATTTTACTACAGAGGGTTCATCACGTCTTGATAAAAAAGAAAACAGTGGAGTAGCTGCGACTCCTCGAGATATTAATGTGGTGGTTTCCCCTTGCCTTCCACATCTCAGTACTACAGCCGTTAAAGTAAATGTTACCACGCCTGTAGTGAGATGAGTGTCGCTGTACCAACCACTATGGTCTCCACCTTCACTCGTATGAAGGAGAGCTGCTGCCCTCTCCTCCGGGTGATGGAATGCATAGCTATTGGCGGCCTCCTGTCGCCAAGTCACGGCATCTTCACAGGTTTTGTATTATTTAGAGGCCTACCTTACCCAGGGATAGACCAATACCCCCTCAGAATGCCATCGCTTTTTGTCCACGACTGCTTATTCAACGAATAAACTCGCTTATCTCACAGCTAACCTCTATATCTAGAGGTCGACCCACCATCCGCAACCCGGTGGACGCACTTGGTGGCTTTAAGCTTAGCCGCGAGCGCTGCAAGTCATTTTTCATAGAGCACCGTAATTGTCAACTCCGGCTGATCCTCAAGTAATGGTTAGTGTATTGCCGTGTGTCATTCTAAGAAAAACCAAATACTTAAGACAGAACTGATAGCCTTGCATACTCCTTATTAGAGCCAAAAGATGCAAAGCAATTAAGTAAATAACCTGATGTCCTACAATGATCGAATAATTATTTACAGTCCATATAAAAACCGAGTAGCTGTGATTAAATTTGAACCCAGCTGTCCAGAAGCAAGAATAAGGAAAGGAGAGGGAAAAGGCCGTGCACTGTCTATTATAATTTTTAATGTTTACATGCAGAGAGCCATCAATGAAATCAAAGAGACGTCTTCTGGTGTGAATATCCACCGAGAAAGACATTCATATGCTGCGATTCGCTGATGACATTGCACTCGTAGCAGAGACAGAGAGAGTGATCTGAATAAGATGCTGATAACCATGGAAAGGACAATGGTCAGTTATCTGCTGAAGAGCAATAAGAAGAAGAATCTTCTGCCCGCTGGAAATACGAGTGTAGAAGTAAGGAAAAATTCATCAGAACGTACATACATCTGGAGTATTTTTCTTTATGGCAGTGAGGCATGGACGATGACAGCAACGGAAAAGAAAAGGGTGGAAGCATACGAAATGCGGTGATACAGAAGAATGATGACGATTAAATGGATTGATCGAGTAAGTAACGAGAAAAATCTAAGAAGAGTTGGAGAAAAGAGGTCTTCTGAATGCTCTATGAAGAAGAAGGGACAACTTAATGGGCCACATCGTGAGATATGATGGCCTGATGAAGACTATCGTTGAAGGACAAGTGGATGGGAAGAATGGCAAAGGAAGGCCTCGAGTGAGATATATGGAACAAGTGATGAAAGATGTGAAAGAGAAGACATATGTTAATATGAAGAGATTAGCCGATAGAAGAACTTAGTGGAGAGCTGCGTCAAAGCAATCTGAGGATTGATGACCAATGATGATGATGAAATAGACTGATATCCGATTTATCCTGCGTGCATCGGACAAATAAACATGAAAAAAGAGAAATTCGATAATAATCTGAATATACACCGCGAGAGTATTTCGAGCAGTTTATAAAAAAGGCTTACGACGCGGATAACTCCTCATTTTCGCATAATTTATAAAACGTTTAATGAGTAATATATAATAGGAATAGGTAATTTAAATGGGTTTATCGTCTCACACAAAGACATATTACGGTCGTCATGTTTAATATTCTATTCTTTGCTCGTTTTCGCTTCATTGGGATTTATACCGAAACTTCAACATCCAGAAATCTCTACCAATATGAAGGCAGTTTCCTTCAGGATGATACTATACCCCATTTGGTATAACTTCCGCATGTAGCTCATCCTGTATGCGCTCTGCCTTCCCCGTTGTTTCCCCTTGGAGTAAAATTCGAATGGGAGATGGTGGGAGATGGAATAGTGTACCCGTTTCTTTGAAAAAAGAACTGAGAATGAGGCTCCAGAGAACACACTAAAAGAGTAAGTGAGGAGAGTAATACTGGAAGCCGAGGACGGAACAAGGTTTATCAATTGTTCTCCGAGGCCAGGTGACGATATTCACAGATTCCAAGGCTGTGGTCACACCTGGGCGAAGCAAATAGCGATATGCACGGGAAAAGGTAAAATTTGGTGAGTGGAAGATGAATGAGAAAGTTACAGAGTTCTGAAGACACCAGAGTACCATACGGTCGGCCGCTAGGCGGGCGCCGCGCCGTGGTGACCGGAGGGCGTAACGCCTTCACTCAAAAATATTTTTCTTTCTTAAATGAAATATAACCTCTGGCAAACTTTTTTAATTTGTAAAAGAGGATTATGTCTACAGCACATAAAAAATGAGCAAAATCTAATGCGTTAATCCATCGTCAAAAATCAATTTCAAACTTTAAAATTGTTATAAACTTTATAAAATTGTATATATTTCACATTTTAATCACTTATTATATTTATAAAATTCAATTTCTTTACAATACGTCCTTAAGCACGTCTTTATCTCAAATAGCCTCTGAGATATACCGTAAAATGAGTAGTATTTTTTTCAAAATTCGAATTTTACAGCGTTGCAATATTTCGGAAACGGTTGCGTTTTTCGCAAAAAGACTTTGGGACTTTCATTTTATTATCAAATGGAGCCGTTATGCCAAATTTGGTCAAAATCAGTGACCCTAAGGGTCACTGATCTGGTCGAATTGACGTGGAATGACCCTATTATATAGCGCGTTGTAGTTGCATTCTATTTTTTACAAGCTCTTTTAACTCATTTTGACATCGAAACATGACTGACGTGTTGTTGCCACGTTTAGTTTATAAAGTGAGAATACATGCTCAATCCCGCTAGTAAGCATTCTAAAATAGGTTAAACATTTTCTTACTTAGTTTTGAACTATTCTCTTGCAAATACATCTGTTTGTTTTGAATTTTATTAATATTCATATTTTTGAAAACTCTGCTATTATAAATGACCCTGCTACCATTTGGAAGCATTGGTATTTATTACACCATGTCAATAACCAATAAAATATTTAAGTTGCATAAAAAATATAAGAATGACCTTGGTAAGGTATATTCCTAAATTAACCTAGGAAATAGGCTTGTATGCACGTTCCTCACAAGTACCGCTACCAATGATAAGAACATACCCTGGCGCCAATTTCATGTAACTAAGGCTTTTCGACTTTTCTTCGAGCAAACACTTATAATTATGAATTAAACAAGTATTGTAAGGCGAGCACTTTTTTACAATGCTAAATTCTGCATAAAATTTCACATATTGTATTAGTTTTTCGTCAAAATGACATTTCTCTTTACATTATTAATCTGCAAATTTTAATGCAAGAGCCATGCTCTGCCATATAACCACGTATAAAATTGCTGATTTTTAACGTCTTTTTTCTTCAAATATATGATAGAAAAGCCTGATTATTTTATTGCCAATCGATAGGAGGGCCTAAAAATTGTGTCCTGAAATTTTCACAAAAACGACATCTACTTCATAATTCGGCGGATCGTCCTCAATTTCCCTAACTGCGCAATTCTCCACGAAATTACGATGCCATACTAATGAAATTCAACCTCCAGTCTCTCATTTCCACGCTATATCTAAATTTATGGCCTTTAGTTCACTGTAGACGGCCAAAAACATTCCAGAGTTCATTACAAGCCTTCAGCATTTCCTTTTCTTCGGCGTTTACTCTATAAAAGGTATCGTGATGGTTCCATAAAGCAGACACATGGCCAATGGAAGCAGTCATGACGAGGGGAGATAGATGGATTCATTTTTGAGAAGATTCATTTAAGTTTCATCGACTTGTCTTTTTAATCTGAGTTTTTACTATCCTTAGTTAGTTACGCACAGCCTTGATTCCCATTTCATTATTTTTGTTCATTACTCTGTATTTATATTTATTCTCTTCTCTTGCATAATTTCTGCATGGCGTAAATGGGTAACTTACGTTATCATGAAAGTTTTCATGAAAGTATTAATGGTAGCGGTATGACTCTGCTATTGAAATCGGAAGGATATAAAGTCGTTAAAATGGCTTCACAAATTGAGCCAAATCTATTTGCGCAGTACAATTTTAACCGTTTTTTTTTTCAAGGAATTTATTCTCGCATAAAGCTTGAATATGATATTTGAGAAAGGTTAAGAGAAACGGTTATAAGGCGATGATAATGTGTTTTATCGGAAAGACATCTTCAAATCCAAGACAAGATGAACTAAGATATTGATTTAGTTACTGACAGGGTTAAATAATTGAACAAGAATTGTAGGTTTAATGGACCATCGCTTTTAGAACAGTTATATGATTTTTTACGAACGGCTGAATCAAATTACTCTTTGATGGCGGTCGATTCACCAGGGTGGATTTGGGGCAATCCCGTCTCGTCCCAGAGAGTAGCGACCCTTGTGAGCAGACGTAAAAGAGCAATAGGTCACGCGGTTCCAGATCCGGGGAAGCGGTGGAGATGGGGAGGGTTGGAAGGGAGGAGGGAGTCGTGAACTCTGGAACCGCGGCGGGAGGTCACTCTCCCCGGGAATGTTTGAGGTCTTTGATCCCCGGGCGGCAGATGTTCATGGGGCGATCCCTTGCTCGCCCAACCTCTGGCGGCAGTGGAGGGGAACTAACTTCCTGGAGACGTTCTCTCACCTGTAAGGGCCCAGAATGTAAAAAATAATAAAACGGAAAGATCGTTGCCGAAATTTCATCTTGGCGTGACGCATGACTCCCAGTCCTTTTTCGTAAATCGAATCTAGACGTCATTAATTCTCAGCAAAAGGGAGGGATGCGATGACAATAATGATAAACCCCTATATAAAGTATGAGATCGTTCAACATATTTCAAAGTAATTATCTGCCTCAGCAGATCCATAAGCATAGGTCGAAATGGAGAGGAAGTTGGTGACAAGGTGTTTACATGATTTGGGAGAAATGACATACTTGCGTTCGCATCGTTAATTCTGATATAACCTGAACTGATCGACTCACCATGTCGAGAGACGTACTTGCATTCAAATATTTGAAAACACTCAAAACATAAGATACGACCAGTCTGTGGATACAACCCTTGGGTAACTAAGCAAGGAACTTGATGCATCTATGACCAAGCCAATAGCATTTTATCTAGCTAAATTTTTTTATGATTTTAGGAGTCCAAACCTTCTGAGTTGAGATCACAAATGATATAAAGCCACAAATAATGCCTTGAATGGATTTTAATATTTGCTTTTCTTATTTAGACCTTTTTAAGGGACATGCTAATGGACGAACATCATGGTGCGGATTTAGGACTAGGGATTAAATATAGCATATTGAAGAATTAATCATGCTATTGTGAGGGCGTCCCTAGATTTTTGAGATGTAAGGTAAGCGCGAGTCCCTAGTTAGAGCGATAACTAGAAAACGAGAAGAAAAGATCAATAAGATGCCACCATTGTTCCGTTCACACTGATATGTATTTCTTTCATTTTGTTCACGTTATTTCGTTCCCTTTGATATGTATTTCTATAGGGTAGGGTCTAGAAATTAGAGAATCTGATTGCCGAACTGACATATTCAGTGTCCTTCTTTCCTCTAGCAATTAGGGATATGAGTAGCTGTATATATATCCAATAGCATAAATACGCGTTTAACTGTGGAAAGCATGGGTAGTTGCATGCTGGTAAGGAAATTTAAGTTGATCTAACTAGCAACATGTTTTTGCATGCTTGCTTTGCTATGCTTATCTTTTTAAAAATTCTGAAATTTAGAGGATCGGTTTGCTGGGTTGAAAACAATACCATGATTTTTACCGCTCTGAAACATCGGATGGTATAGCTGAAGTAAATGCGTAAATAACTGTGCCATATACATATATTAAGAGACCGACTCTTTGACGGTATTGTCAAAGATAGGCAAAACAGTGGACAAAGAAAATAAATTCTGCAGTGTTATGATTCTGTTAATGAACAAAAATATAGAAGATATACTATGATAAGAAGACTATTTTCTGATAGAAGAAATATTTTTTGCTACAAATCCCTATGTGCTTTGCTTAGGAACCAATCTGGTGACATCATGTGGATCAAATACGGAGCCTCAAAATATAAAGAAGCAGTAGCTATATTTTCTCTGCTTTGACTTGAAGGCGCTATTTCAAAGAAAGCACCTCCGGAAGCTAGCAAAAAGTTATCACATTATTTGAGAGCGTCCGACGGATAATCTTGTCACAAAGATCTAAGGAAGAATTGAATCTTTACCGTGAGCATGTGAAAAAAATTAGATTCTCAAAATATTTAGACTAATTACACATTATGAAATAAATTTTTTGGAAACTTTTAATTCTCTTGCAGAGCTATGCTATCAAGAGGACGTTTTTACTTTTGTTCCCTCCGCTGTCACAGGAAATAATTTACTACAAAGTCCGACATTGAGATAAGTCTGAGAAAGAACTCCATTCTCTCTCCATTCACGTCATGATACCGCTGGCTAATGGAAACAGCCTCGTTATTTCTTCCACGTCTGTTCCAGAGAGATTGCCAATTAATGATGACAAGAACACGGAAAATAATTTTGCAGCAAAAATCATGAATTTCCTCTTTTTTTATTCCAAAAGTTTCCAATTTTCACTTAAAGGTCCCAATTCAAAAGATTTGAACATATTCTTTTTGGAAAAATGAACATTTTCCATTTCTATAGGAATTGAATTCAAGACATTAGTTCCAATTTTTTGATAGCATCCCCCACAACAACACTGATATTGGTGATGTACTCGGTAAAAAGTGCATATTTTACTTCGTACCCATTTCAAAGCTCTTAGAATGACGATAGTTTATAGAGCCACAGTTCCATACTTGCATAAAATGTGGATGAGACTCTATGAATGTAAGATGAAATGAGCATGTTTTGTAAGAAAATTGTATTACATTTCCATATAAGAGGGTGTTGCTGAATGCTACTCTACTAATGAATATATTACCAGAATAGTGGGTAATAGCGTTTTCCGATAATGAAGCGCTATATAAACGGTCCCAAATGAATTCAATTGACTTAATTTCGTAATAATTATTAGCTTATGTGATTCAGATATAAAAATATGTATTTGCTGCAAAAAAATGTCCTCAAACTCAAAACAGCAAGAAAGAGTCAAAAGAGCCCCCTTTTGACTCTGATTGATATGTTTCTCAGAATGCTAAAACTTAAGCTATAAGAATTGTAAGAGGTCCATTGCGGCTTCGAACCCGGTCCTCCTCGGTTATTATCCGTAAAGTTTTCTATCAAGTGTGTTACGTTGCCTTCATAAGTTGCAAGAATGGGATAAGAGAGATAATTCAATTACAGCATGCATCAATCATGCGTAAGAAGACAGTAAGGGGTAAATCGATGTGTTCACTTCTCATGCTATAAATTTAGTAATAAGATGAGGAAAATATGGTTTTCACTTAGACATAAATTAATAAGTAAGATCTCAGGTTAAATTGAGTAATTTAGCTACCTAAGTAGTATGTTGAAGGAAGAAGGATATGGCACTAGCGAAATTGGAATGTGAAGGTTTTAATCGAAACCTTTTCCATTCTTTCCGTTCACTTGTCCTTCAACGATTGTCTTCATTAAGCCATCGTGTCCAAAGATGTGGCCGATTAAGTTGTACTATTTCCTTTTTAGGGTTTTCAGTAGACATATCTTATCTCACACTCTTCCTAAGGCTTCTTCGTTTGTCACCCGGTCGATTCTTTTTATCTTCATCATTCTTCGATAGCACCATATAGCACCGAAAACGCTTTGTCTACGTCTACTTTGAAACGTCTAATGATTTGACAATCGAAGAGGTCTGAAAAGTACTGCTTTTGTTCACTGATTTCATTCAGAATTTTAGTTTCATGCGTCTTCCTTGCGAAGTTGGAATTGGCACCTTAAGAGTACTAATGCTACTTAGTCGCGACCGTCACGACTAAGGATTTCATCCGATACAGGAATCTTTGACTCCTCCTACCGTCTGCAAGAATTTTGATTCCTAATAACGATTTTCCCCAGGGACTCCACAACGGCGCTGCTTTGAAAGAGTGTGTCGTCCGTGGCCCCCGCGTATTCCCTGGCCGAACAATGACGCGGCTATATCCGTCCTCGCCCTCCTCAAGGGCACTCGTATAGAAGGTCAAAGAGGTCATCGGGGTCATCACTGACCTGCCCAAAACGACGAACCAGGAGCGGCGCCGCCGGCGCCATTGGATGGTTGGTTATAAAACGGCGCTGGGGCGTTCACCCCCCGCGTCCCACTTTCTGGGCGAGAGGGGATCATCATCCCCCCCTCCTCCGTCTGCTGCAAGACGCAAGAATGGCTTTGAATGGGACCTTCCCCCCACACCACCTCCCATGCTCCCCCCCCTCCGGGCCAAACAGTCGAATGCGGCGCCTCCACCGGCGATGGCGCCACGCCTGCCTAACGCATCGCAATGCCGCCCTCGCGCTATCATATCTTCACTTCGAATTCCTTTCAGTTCCCTTCGTTGAACAAAATTTCCTGAACCGTTATGACGTGAATGAAATTACTACACGAGCCATGATACCTTGAAAGTTCTGGAATGACTTCCCTTCCATCAAATTTAACTGGTCTTGAAATGAACTAGTAGTATTTTTTTTCTTTTTATTGGGTGCCTTGACTACTAGGGTCATTTTGCGTCACTAGCCATCTAATTAATAATAAATAATTCATATAATTACACAAAATTAGCCATTATCATAAGTCAGGAAGAGGTGATATAAATTATATTCCGTGAAAGTGGTCGGTTGTACGCATAAAGTCAAAACTAGGTCAATATTTTTTTAATACTTATTTTCCAATGCCACCGAAAACAACTCCTATGGTCTTTTACATCGGAGTATTTAACAATTAACAACAGACGAGCACACGCATCAATATCCTGAGTGGTGAAAAATCCACTCAGGTGGGGCTCGAATCCGTGACTCTAAGGTTAGCAGGCGTGTATTTAACCACGCCGCCATCGGGGCCGACAAATACTCTTAGGGTTGTCCCATAGGATTTGTCCTAGGTCTCCCTGAATATCCAGTCTCTCTCGTACTACCCGGTACTAATCACATCTCGTCAGGATATGTGCCACAGTCAAATAAGTGTTGCAAGTATCGAACCGCGGTGTGATTTTTTCTGAGGACATAGGGGTGTGCAAGGGCAGAGTGCACAATCCTCAGGCGAGTAAGAATGACCTCTTCCCTACGGTCACTCCTTGTAGGGAAGGGCCACATTGATAGTATGGACTTAAAACTGCGCAGCTTGTTTCTATTTTGAGCAGTCCATAATTCTTTCCACGCTTTCAGGGCTACGCTATGGCACTGGTTTCATATTTCTCGAATCTTGAATGGTTTTCATCTGCACAACACCCTGCCAGCCATCATATAAGAGCGTGTGACGTGGGGTCAACTCACACCAACCATGCAATTGCATATCAAGAACAAAACGGATTAGCAATTATATTCCAGTCTGAACTTCAAAATTCAAAACAAATGATAAAAATAGCGAAGCAATCTTGCAAAAACATGTTACAAGTTGGGTCAGCTCAAAATCCCTACACCTACAAGCAACTACCCATACCATCCATTGACAGACTTGTATGCATACTACCTTGAAGGCTCCTAAAGCGGTCTTGAAGAACTTCGGTCTTGGAGCAGGTCTCAGATGACCCAGCATAAGATGGCTGAAGTGGAGGGAAATGCTGTAGGTAACCCTTTGGGTATATACTGGCTATTTTGTTCAGGCATTATGTGCGTTCCAATTAAATTGACCTCTCCAAGAGAAAATATGCAGTTTAGCCATATAAAGTAGACAGATCATCAAATGGAAGAAATTTCAACAAAAACATTTCCACTGTGAAAGTTAATTATATGACTCACATTGTAATTGCTATTACAAGGAAAAAGATGTTTTTTTCGTAGCATTAGGGAAGGGTAAATACTTGCCCACACTGCTCAACACTGCATTTTCATTATGTGATAACATGTTCATAAACATTTGCATGAGTTAAACAATCGTTTCTTTGAAGCAATGAATAATATTTTTAAAATATCGATTTCAAAAACGTCACATGAGATCAGATTGCAAAGACATATTTGAGCAAAATCCAATTACAATACCTGCGTGATATCTCATATATATAAGAGGAATTATGACAGAAGAGAACACGATATCCAAAAATACAACGCCAGCATCTACATCCATGAGGATAATACAGTCAAACTCATTTATAACGAGCACGGTTAAAATGAGATCTCGGCTATTGCGAGGAAAGAAAGGAGGGTTGTTTGGAAATAATGCATTTTATGAGCAATATATAACGGTTAAAACGAGACTGTATTAGAGGGCCTTACGGTTATAACGAGCAAATATTTAGTCCAAATGAACGAGACGTGGCTGTAATGTCGTACCAAGGACTTTTTCTTGTAAATTTAGCATGTATGTGGATATTTTACCGAATATATTGTTCATTTTGTAATTTTAATCATCTTATATTAATCTTTGTATTTTATTACCTCTGCATTAGAATAGTAGTATGTGAGTGAGCGCGCGTGTGTGCGTGAGAGAGGGAATGACAGTGAGTGACAGTACATGTTGCTACTCGTTGCGGATATAACGAGCAACGGATATTACGAGCAAAAGCATTTGGTCCCTTGGATCTCGTTATATCTCGATCGAGTTTGACTGTACATATTATTAAATGCCATCTATTAAGAGAAGGCTAATGACTGAATAGCCCCCCTCGCCTTTCAGCGATTAAATCTGCTTCTTTTGGATCATAAATACAAATAGCACACATTCTAGGTGGCCTCAGCAAGTGAAAAGTAATGGCTCTGCCAGCGTGCTTTCCTGATTGTTGGCTTGTGAAAATAGTTCACGCCCTGTTACTGCTTTGTCAATGTTTATTCAGAAAAAAAATCCACAAACTGACTGCAAGTGAGAAATCCAGCAGAGAAGCGATGAGCAACGGCGAAGAGCGACTTGAAGACATTTCATTTCCGGGTCTTCATACGCGTCGATCCAATTTGTTGGACAATGGAAAGACGCGGCAGAAGACCTGGGAATAAAGTTCCTTAAAATTCAAGGCGGAAGTCTTGACTGAAAAGAGCGACTTGGTATGGAGGCAATAACATC
This sequence comes from Platycnemis pennipes, assembly GCA_933228895.1. Classification (NCBI taxonomy): domain Eukaryota; kingdom Metazoa; phylum Arthropoda; class Insecta; order Odonata; family Platycnemididae; genus Platycnemis; species Platycnemis pennipes. Next base: position 19,251,691 of record OW121856.1, read on the forward strand.
TCTTCTGGGTTTCCATCTCAATTGCAATGTAGGCCTCCGCCGCTTTTGCGTTATTTTGATTCGAAATTTCTCGATTCTGATTCCTTGTGCTCTTGAATATCCTGCAAAGCTGGCCTATTTCAATACCTCTCCTAAGGAAAGCCTTGGGTATTGTGAGCTCGCATGCAAAGATCACTTTTGTGTGAATGATCATCCCGCAAGCCATGAATGAAAATCACGGATCAGTATTGCCTTCTTCCGGGTGCTTCAACAAATATACGATAAAGTGCAACATTTAGGCACGCCGGGATATAACAAAACAGCAAAAGGTTGTGCGCGTCTATATCATCCATAGATTAGTTTTCGTATTACGAGGAATTCTTACGTCCCATTGGAGAATCTACAGTTGGCTTTGTTGCTAATATTATGTGACTCACCCCCGGAAAGGGATCATTATATATCCAACCGTCCAAAGTGGATGTGTGTGAAAGTGCATGCTTCGTTGCATGAAACATTTCTGGCTATAATCCATGGAATGAAATTTTAAACTACAATCACCACTTTCTCAATCTGTTAGTTTTCTTACTCAGATGCAGACCAATACAAGCAGCAGCTGTGTTTCAAATCATTGCACTTTTAGAACGAGGAGATCCAGTTACTCCAATCGTAACTTTATCTTCATGGAAAGTGTCGTGTTTAGAATGGGGTTTGTCTTTGAGGTGGAATTTTGTTGAAATTTGACTGAATAAAAGGAAATGAGTTGTTACAACTCTATAGAATTTTAAATTTAATTATGCAGGTAAATAGTAACAACCAAGTGTATAGGCAATGAGGGCCATGGAGAATTTTTAAGAATAGTAGGGAGATGAGGAAATTTTATGGACAGAGGACATGGCAATCATATCGGACATATGTTGATTCTTCTAATAGAGACCGTCGCCCAAGCAAAAAGAAATTTGGAAGACGGTGCTACACAAAGCCTCGATTGAGGTGCATCATAAGTGAATGGCTAGATACCTTTCTCAACAAATCCTGGGACTTTCGGTGCATGTGGCAACTTACACATGAACGTTTTAAGCCATGTTTCTTATTTCCATAAAATCGATTAATTATGCTTGAAAATATGATTCCCGAAACAGGAGAAACTCGAAGCTATTACATGTGATTTACCTCTTCCCTCCATCGTGCTAGATTCTCACCCCTCCTTCCGTTTATCGCGGCAGACAAATTCAATTTTCGACCACTTTGTCCCTTTTGTGACGATGTTTAACATTAAGCATTTTAAGGATACTAGGTAGCAATACTGTCAGCCGTACTGAATTTCTCAGGGAGGAAAACTCATCAAATACGCTCAACTTGTCCGTTACGGACTGGTGGCTCAAGTAACTTGCCAATAGCGCCTGTCTACATCAACCTTACTCCAAAGACTACATCCTTCACAGACTCTTTCCCATTCCTCGTCCTTCCAGCGAGCTCACAAAACACATATATGAGATGGTCAATTCCGTTTCAGAGAGAGCGCCCGCTTCGGAAAAAAGTAGAACTAAGGCAACAGTTGGGGGGCTATTACAGACGCCCTTTACTGCTGTCAAATATCTCTGAATCTATGGTCGTTTTTCATAAAATATGCATAAATTAGAGAAAATGTCGCAGTGACAGTTGGTATGTCAGTGACAGACATGTATCGTTTAGGTGCCACCTAACCAAAAAGCAATTCTTTAAATCTTAAAAATTCTTAAAAATGGCAACATTTCCGTACATCGTTTGTAATATTCGTTGGACTTATATCCCGTTTTGAATTTTCACTAAATTTACTAAATATGCTCGCACATTATAATCACCTTATAAGGAACTCACAATATTATTTATTATATGTAAAACTGAAACAATTATCAAAATTTCTGAATGTAGTTAATTATGATTTTTTTCTATGCATACAAAATATGTTTTAATGAAAGCTTCTGCCACATAGGAGCTATTACTCATAGGGCAATAAATGTTCTTTTCTTTTCTATTCTAATCTATTCGAACATCTGCAAAGAAAAAAAGCCCATATTTGTTGCATAACCCTCCCATCAACATTAGATTCAGAAAATAAAATACAGCTCTCTATTTTCACTTATTACCTTGAATTAGCCTTATTTTTAAGTTGATATAGGCAAGCAAAATGGACTGAGCAAGGACAGATCCCAGAAGAGCCGACAAAATAGAGGGTTACCGCGTCCTCTTCAATTAAATTAAAGCTATAATTTATCTAGCACTAAATTTGCAGTCAACAGATGGTACAGGAAATGGTTTAGTACTTGAGGCAAAGCTAGAGAGTGAATATGACAACTATCTACAGACTGAGTGCAAAAATGATGTGAAAATAAGACACTGAATCAATTGATACTCGAATTACCTTCTTGGTAATTAAAAGGAGAAAATAATTACACGGTGCAAGAAAATCCCTGGTCCATTAAGTCTTAAATCGCCTTTTTCCCTTGAGCCTCTTGAAGGGAGACCTTCTAACTTCTCACATATTGGCATAATTTACGTTATTAGGACTGACAACAAAAAACATCTAAGCAATGCAATCTTTATTTAGATCCCCTCAGTAATATACATACCAATATTCAATTCAGTTTTTCATGTAAACACCCCAGATTCAATATTAGCAAAAAAAATGGAGCATATTATCGGTAAACATAAATGAAAAAATTCGTTACAACAACCACCGATGAAGAACATTAATTTTCAGTTCGTATATTAAGAGACTTTATATTAGTTTTGTATATTAAGAGATTTTATAAGTTCAGTCATATGAAGTAATTAATTAACAATTGATTGCAATAATTGACGATGTGTGTAAATGCACATCACACCTGTCGACTGTCACGCCACTGTCACGTCACCTGTCGACTGAAATACTGGTGTCAAATTGGTACATTTATCTAATTTATTAATAATGATGATTTCATGGGAATTTTATCTTAACAATCAGCTACGTCCAACAGCTTAAAAATAAAAACCCTGGAAATATAGGATTACTTACAGATTTCCGGAGAGAATCTTTTCGCGTTAAAAAATAACCTGCATTCATAAATTTAAGTCCGCTCCCTTAAAGGCTTCGTCAGCGTCCGCGCTCCTTGTCGACCCGGCAACCAAGGAAAAAACCCTCGCGAGAGGGGGTGGGGAGTGGTAGGGGGAGGGAGGAGGGGGCACGTCGGACGTCATTCCGCGCCCTCTCGGAAGGAAGGATTTGGCTGGCCGGGGATGAGTTATGCGTCCGGTTTGGGGGAAGTGGAGGGGGGGGGGGGGGGGGGGGAGAATAAACCAGTCCGCCCTCTGAATAAAAAACAGATCGTATTACCCCCGAAGGCCAAGGGAGGCGCATATACATTATATAAATCCCAAGAAAAATGTCCGAGCGGAGGAATGCTTCTCTTTCTCTCCAGATCCCAGCAGGGGGATCTCCGGATGTTTTATTATTTACGATAAGAGGGAATTTTCCGGGACGGCGTCGGAATCCAGGGAGGGATGAAGGTCCAGGGGATAAAATACCCTGCAATGCTCTCTTCATCGGTGGCGAGCCCACTGAGCATTATTGCAGACCTAAGACATTTGAGAGCGGGTGTCGAGAGAAGTTGGCGACAAGAGTAAAAGGCTCATCCAAATCGGCAGGGTATGTTAGTTCAATGAAGGAGAGAGTTTCTAGGAATATTAAGTTTATAATTGATGTGCCTATCAGAGGAATTTGAGAGCTCTTTAGAACGAATCCTCAACCATTGTCTTCACACACGATAATTAGCAGCATCGATTTGGGAAATCGTATGGATTTACTGCTTCCAAATATATTCCCATTTATCATGTCAAAGCAATTGAAATGGTACTCCTTATATCCCTATACGCATTTTATTTTTCTCCATTCAATATCTAATTCAATAGCTCAATTCAAGTGGTACACATCAACTTTCTTGCATGATGTCTTCTCTTCTAACAATCCCTCTTCTTTGCTTTATATATATCGCTATGCCAATCGATCCAAAACGATGAAAACATGTTAACAAACAGACATTGAAAAAACAAGATTAAATTCGCTATTTGACTAAGAAATAAATAAGAAAATAAATGAAAAAGCTTATTAATTATCACTCAATTATCCAGTCATACACTTGGCACATGTCACATTGAAGCGTACAAAGAATTTGTAACCAGTGAAATCAAAATAAAGGTACACGTTTACGCTCCTAAATGCTATCTTAAAACTTTATGTGCTAAGCTATTTGCAGTTTTGTAAACATATCTGTTGGTAATGAGTCTTAGAAAGTATAATGGCGACCATACACTATCAATTTAATTGAAATGGTTAAGTATGATATTAAAAACGAATATGCATGAAGTTATGCTAAAAATTCTCTAATTTCACTGGGCACTAAATTTCCCATTTAGAAACTTGTAATGGTTTTGTGCTGAATAAAAAAACTGAAAATAAGGGGTGGTCCCATTTCTCTGGCACTATGAATTGAATTTATGCGAGTGATTATTATCTTCGAGCCTACTTCGGCTTAACCTCTATTTTAAAGATCTCATACTGCCTTTATTACTAGTGCTAATATTACTTTTGCAACTAGAAAGGTATAATTATTCATCATCTACTACATCACACTTGTAATTTTTGTCGAAGACGGGAAGCTACTGAGATACCTTTAAATAATGGAACATGTACCTTGTGGACACCAATAAATATGGATTGCTGCGAAAACTAAACACATTAAATTAACCAAGTAAATTACATCACCATTAAACAGGCATAGATAAACAACAGCATATGGATGGCATTTTAAAATTTTTACAGTGATACTCAGCATGCCTCCAAACGATATCACTATTCCTTCGTCAGGATAGGAAGAACATTTGTATAAGTAATTTAATTCTTATTATCGAGGCATTTAAACTCAGGGAAAAAATTATGATTCTAAAATTGGCTATGAAAAGTGTGACATATAGCGAGAATTTTCAATAAAAACATATTCTTTACTTTTCAGTAAGTAATGGCCTTTCATCTATCTCTATAAGCACGTTCATAAATAAAATAAAAAGTTCAATAAAAACATATTCTTTAGTTTTCGGTAAGTAATGGCCTTTCATCTATCACTATAAGCACCATGAAATAAGAAAAAATCGAACTAAATGGAATAGGGAAACTATATTCTTCCACGGTAAAGAGCTGAACAAGCCACTACGTTTATTTTTTAGGCGTAATGCATAAAACGCTTTAAAGGGTTTACATGAACAAGTAATATATCCCAGCTGAGTACTTCTATAACATCCTGGAGTTGCTGCAGCACACACTACTTTCGAGGTTTTATAAGTTGCATACGCACAAGGGGAAAAGTTGAGGCGAAACTGATGTGTATGGATGACATGAGACAGCACTTCTTCCGACTCGCTTCACAGAAGCGAACAAGAGAAATCAGTGAAATCGTAGACGCACGAAAAGAATAGGGGATCGACTATACCAATATGTATAAAGTTACTGTATGAAAAAGCCATTGATAAGAATGGAAGGATGGAGGGGAATGAAGGGATGGAGCATTTAGGACCAAGGAAGTTAAAACGTACTGGTGGAGGCATCGCATCTTTTTTGAGGAACCAGGGGCCATATTGGTAGGCATGAGAATTCGGGCTTACCACTCGTGATACGCGATTAGATGCTTTTTTTTACACAATAATACTTAGAGTGGTCAGATAAATAATGGAGTGGATTTTTAAAATCCATTAAAGAAACTTAGGGAAGTGCACAAACGAATAAGCGACGAATGTATGTAGCTTAAATAGGTGGAATTTGAAGCAGTTTTAGAGATTAAATTTCCTCCCGCAGTATTTAAGCTATTTTTTTCATGTTAGACCTCATTTGGAATACTCTGTCAGTATATGGTATCCTTACGAAATAGACCTAAATAATGAACTTGAACGTGTGCAGCAAAGATTGGTAATATTTGTAAAGGGACGGTATGATGAATGTATTGGCGTAACAAGTCTATTATATGAATAAAAATAGGAATTGTTGTCTGATCGTAGGTTGAAATAGACTTAATCTCTTTAACTGAATTCTAAGATAATATTTTCACTGATGACATTAGAAATATTTTTCTAACCCCAACTTACTATTATGAACAGGACCATAATCATAAAATTAGAGAAATTGATTGCCCAACTGACAGATTCCGAATGTACTTATTTCCTCGTACAATTAGAGATATGAATAGCTGTAAATATATCCAGTAGCATAAATACGAGTGTATCAATGAATAGCATAGGAGTGTGTGTGGAATAAGGACTTTAAGTGAACTCAACTAACAGGATGTACTTTGTATGCTTGCTTTGCTATCTTTGTTAAATTGTGAAGCTCAGACTAAAATATAATTAATAATCCTTTATAGCATGATATTTAATGCATGTTTGGTGTGAATTCACCCCTGTCACACACCTTTATGGTGGCTTGCAGGATAATATGTAGATGCATAACAGGCCGTAAAAAAGCTTTGTTTGGTGCCAAATAGATGGGGTATATTCCTTCCTAAACACCCCATTCTGGCTTCATTGGCACTCATAGGCTGGTATGACAATGCATCCTCCAGCACATTCTAATATCCATAGTCCGTAATTTGGAATGAGATTCAACACATGGGTGACCAAATCTGTGATGATGGTGGAAAACAGATAGGTGTTTGGAAAAATAAAAGATGACAATATATTACAAATATGAGGAAGATTGAAACAATTAGTCCATATTGCCTCGTTATAGGTGAGAATGATCGAATTATTGCTTTATCCACGAGAAATTTAATACAACTATTTGGTTTCCCACATCAGCAAAGGCAGAAAAGTCACAACCTATAGAATACTTTGACAGATTGAATTTCGAATTCATGTGTTTTTAGGGAATCGAGGATATATATCTCGACTTGAAAGATGACCATTGAGATGCGATAGATTGAACTCTAGATATTGACAGAAAGATAATGGAAGAAGTAAGCTGAGCACCAAGAATAAGGATAGAGTGTTAAAAAAAAGACAGGCAAGAAGATTGCATTGCTGTACAAAGAGGAAGGGTATCTATGATTTCCTGTCGGAGGTTAAATATTTCACTTATGCTTAGTAAATATCGCCAAATTCTAGTACCTGGAATTTCGTATATTGGAATCTACTGAGTACAATAATTATTTATTTATGTTGTTTATTTCTCGGCGTTAAATTTTGCACCGCAAAATTTTGCTTGTAACCTGGCTTTTGACTAAGCCAAAAGGATGGAATACTTTGAGGTTTCTGTTTCTTGGCAACGCTATTTATCATGGCTCTGTCGTGAAGACTGATGCGGCGGTAGGACTAATCACTGGTGACCCAAACATCCCGCATTTTAATCCAGTCACAATCATGTTTGGTGCATCTATTCTAGTTTTAAGAATAGGATAGATGCTATAATGTAAAAGAATCACAACTTGATACGTCACAACTTTGTTTATGACGATAATGCGTCGACATTCAATATCATTATCAAGGTTATATAGATAGTGAAATTGAACTTTGATACAATATTTTGAAAAAATAAAGTGTGACGAATTATTATGCTGTAATTATTTGTCTGTGAAGCAGTTTCGCGAAGTCAAGTCTGTAAGTTTGAATTTTAGGTGCTACGATATTTCCAAAGTCGTTAGGACCCTTAAAAAAATTAAACCTAGAACTTTATATTTTATAACTCGTGAGGATGAAAAAAAATTTCCATTAAGGGGTTGTATTCATATTAGAGGTAATCAGGGGAAACATTTTGGTAAAGAAGTACCAATGAAATAATCATTGTAAAACATACACGCAAAAATAAATGAAACAAATGTTTGGCTTAAAGCAACACGCGTAAAACATGTGTTGAAAGAGTTGAATAATAATTACCACAAATTAAAAATTAAGCAAATGCTTTAATTTTGGTGACAAATAATTTACTCACTCTTTCGGTTATTTGTTTCCACATACCTACTTTAATAGGAAAATATAATAAAATAACAGTTCCATTCAGAATACATTGCCTTTTAATTCATAATCCATTTAGCACTTAATTGCATATTCAAGCTCAGCAACCGAAACATTTAGTTGTTGATTTAATTAATTTTCTATTTGAAAATCATTAGATTCTTGATTTATCTAAATATTTCTTACCATAAAGTGTTACCTAGAAACCAACATTTGATTACATCTTTTTCTAAATGACTACTACAGAATTCCTTCTTTAATCACTCGGTTCATGTATATATTCATTCTGTTTACTTCGGAAAAGATCTTCTCACCAATATCAGTATTAATAGTAGAGAAAATGTGAAACAGTTACTTGCAATACAGTTCTTGCTGGATTTAATTATCACAAGTAAATTCCAGTATGAGAACTTTAAAATGGATGCAAAATCAAAGAAGACTTGAGAAAAGTATGATGTCACACATATTCAATCCTTAGTGCCCGAGTATAGTAATTGCTTCTTTCTCTCTCTTTGCCACAAAGCATCGTTACAAGTTCCTAAGGAGATATAATGCAATGTATTGAATCAATTTATAATTTATCCACTTGAGTTCCTTCTCAGATTCGTATGTAATATCGTACTTAAACATTAAAATTTATTTGGTATTATAAAATTGCCCCATTTAATTTCAGAGATCTGTGACCAAATGTAAAGTTTACAAAACTGGAAATGACTTAGTGATGAGAATATTTTAGATTCAGCAGGAATGTTATTGTGCATGAATGAAGAAAGTGCAATAAATTCTCTGGTCACGATTTCTTGGGGAGCTTCAATAATGAACAGCAGCCTCGTCGATATAGACGGTATTGTGAAAATCACTCGTACCAAAGAGGACTAAGAAACAATTTGATTAAATTAAACAAATGAGAACCAAACCTTATCTGACTGCGCGGTTTGCCCTCTCGTACGTCGACTCACTCAGTAACATGATGCGGGGGTGAAGTCGACGAGTTTAGTGGAACCGACAATCTCTCTACCATATCTACACCATCAATTCCATCTCCTTTTCGAGAGAGGACTGATATTTTTTAAACAATCCTCATAAATTCAGAGGGTGAGGCAAAATGTAGAGGGATTATTTCCGCGTCTTTAACCCAACCATTAGCTTCTATGCACATGCACCATTAATTCTGCTAAAGATCTGATTATAGGGAATGCATCAGCTTACCAAGTGCTTCCCCTTTGCAGATTATCAACCTGACAGTTGCAGCGGCGCCGACGACCAATGAGGTGACTCCAAAATGCGCCTCCAGATTCACCGGCAGATGTCATACATCCCAACGTCCAACTTTGAACGCCAGTAATGAGTTCAAACTTCGTATCCCAGAAAAATAAAATGCAAGGGTCTCCTGTAACAATAGAGCGAAGGCTTCCGTTTAATTTGGCGACGAACAGTCGACGCGAATGCGAAACATTTAGTTCCCTCGGTAGAAAATGTGATCCTTTCACGGCTGGTGGAAAAAAAAGTTGATGCAAAGGTCGAAAGCTTAAGAAGTCCTTAAGTCTGGATTATGACACCACAGCTGCGGAGTAATTACGTAGAGTGCCAGGAGGGGTGCGGGGGTGAGATGGTGCGGGGAAGTGGAGTTGGAGAAGGGTCGGCGATCGCGGGGTGTGTAATGGGAGCGAAGGAACTAGATTGCATCTCGAAATTCGGTGAGTAATTAAGTTTGAATAACACTTTGCTCCAAACTCGGGAGTGGAGGGGGGAAGTTGAAGAAATGAGCTGAAGCCATTTCCCTCGCGGGGCGCGTCTTAAAGATTTCACGCACCCAGAGGGGCAGGGGTGTGGAGCAGAATCTTCGTCTCCGTCTATTCCTTCCAAACTTCTCTCCGTCAAGAGGAAGTGGCCCGCCTTCTTGGACGGGTGGTCACGAGACCCTAGCAGCCTCGAATAGGATTTCCTCCGATGCAATTAGGGGACCGGGATGGAATTAGCGAGGGGATAAAGGGAGGCGTAACCTCACTCTCCAAGGCTGCAGACGGAAAAAAAGTGATATAAAAAAATAATGACTAAGGAGAAAGAAAAATCTGAGTTTTATTTCGATCTGAACTCCTTAGACGGAAGGAAAAATTACATATATACGGGCAGATTCATCTACATGAGTTTACTTCTCTTCCCAATCTAGAGTGGGGGACTGACTCGTTCCCAAATATTGGCTCTTGGGTGAAGTGAATGGAACCAGGGGAGCGCAAAAATACTCCGAGGGCTGAGATCGAATTTCGATAGAGGAATATCCGTTACCTGAACTTTTCTCTCCTCATAGCTGGGATACTCCAACTATTCTTCCAATATAGCAGACCTTAGATTATAATCGAAAATGAAGATTTAACGGTTCAAGTGATAAAACGTTTATAAAAAAAGATGAAAACAACCACCAAGCAACTTAGATAAGGTTCTATCTATTCATTTTAAACATGAAGACTGAACCAATTCAGTGAATTATAATAAGGTAGTATATTCTTTTTCCTAATATACACAGTAATTCAATATTCTGCAGATAAGTTGCACTGAAAACACTCACTGGCATATACCATAATAAAACGAATGCTAATAGATGAACTTGATTAATGGATACACTGAGTAAATTCTACAGTAAAAGAGAAATGAGCCAACGTTTATATACATATTGAAGGAATATTTCGGGATGATCACGGATAATTCTCTTAAAAATAATTTTCTATTCAATGGTAATAAATTAATTTTAAGAAAATGTTGTCATAAAGACAATCTGATCTAGGTATCGCCACAAATATATTAAATTGCTTTCTAATATCCCTTTAAAACTGTAAAGGGATTAAATCAACACAATAGTAATGAAAAAAGACTAAGTCCTAAAAGGTAACTGTTGAATGTAAGTGGACCCAAATTTGTCATATTTAGCTGCTAGAGAATTAACTCAATTTTAAGTACAAATCAAAATAATTAATTTTTACATGAAATCTTCTCTCCTAGCACAAACAATCTATTCATGGAGCTGTTTCTATTAAAATTACACCAAAAATTTCATCATAGAGGTTTTCCGCTTTTCTTTTGACACATATTTTTATATGAGTCATTATATCATACACAAAAATGTTTCATCCGCACTTTCATTCTCAGGCACTTTGGCTGATTTATATAGTGAATAGTAAGGGATGTACATATTAGCAAATACCAGAATGGTTTTCATCTCACGATGCGATATGATGGCAATGCTTGTACTCAATCTATCACCGATCTCTGCCTATTTGGCGTAATGTGTTTTTTAAGTAGTAATGCCACCTTCCACACCTCAGTTGACTCCACGGGCGATTTGAACTTCGGCCACTAGATTCCGTATAAGGTATTTTTTTTTGCATATTTCTCATGCCTACTTGTAGAGGATAACAAAGAGTTATCTGCTGAGCAAGTGCTATTGGTCATAATTCTTAGGATTGAAACATGGAAGAAGAGTAAATTACCGTCTTTCATGGGAGTCAATTCTAACCAATTGGATGTCAATTTGTTATATCCTTATTCCACGTAAATATTTTTACGTAGGTAGGCTTGTTACTTCTGCTACACCTCAAAAGTCAGTAAATATTTACAACTTTCATTTACTGGATCACTAATTTGAAGACTGGAGAAAGCTGGTAACTGCTGTTATATATAGCAACTGATATGAAATTATTGGTAAGACATTCGCATGCTAATGTACTACATCAAATGACCTCTATACTTCCTTGCACCCCAGATTCCTATTGCTCGGTAGTATGGCCTTGGCCTAAGGCTTAGTAAGCCTTGGAACTGTAAGTACTCAAGCCGAATTTATTGGTAGGTTAATTGGTTAATGGTCGTCAATCGGTAGATTTACTTCCTAAGGAACATGGTCGTAAAAATGCATTTGAAATTCTGCAGTATTCTGAAATACATTCGCCTTTTTGAAATTCTGTAGTATTTATACAAATATATTCATAAATAGCGATTGGAACAGGGTAAATGTGGATTAAATTAGACGTATATCTTTTAAATTGCGCCAAATGATTAACTTAAATGCTAAAATTATAAATGCAGAATGTATTGGATACATTTATATGCTAAATTTCTCTTACACATTCGAATATAGAGTTATTAAGTTTTCAGGAAGTGATTTTTCTTACGTTAAGAAAGAATTCATACATTTTTTTAATGATATTACTCTCACAATTTGAGGGTTTGCGTACTGCAAAGCATGAATGAATTTCAAGAAGTCGTTTTGCAGTTCAAAATTGGGACCTTGACAACGAATTCCAAGTGAAATTTTGTATGATTCAAGTAAGCTAAACATTTTTCCAACAGTGGCAAATGATTTCAAATATTTGCGTATGCTCGGAGACTTTAAGAATGTTCTCGTTAAAAAATTTTTCCAGCATCAGGGGCACGAATATCTAACTTGGGCAATATTGTGGATTTTAGCCGATTTTGATTATATCGATGCCTTGGTTAAATTAAAGATGTTTTGAAATTCAGATCATGCAAACTCATAATTTTTCTCAACGAAGGTGGTAATAATTCTTTTCCAAATTTTCAATCGAATGTATTTCCTCACTCTTTTGAAAATAATCGCATCGCTTCCACTGTAGTTAATATTCTAGACTAAACTTGATTTGAAATTATTCCACCTGTAAGCCGTAAACAACCTAGAATGGTCAGAATTGGTCTGCGTAAAAAGGCATTGCTATACCTGTAGTATGGAGTGCAACATCCCTTGTTTGCATGGTTTACGCCAACATCCTTGGTGGATATTCATAAAATATTCTAAGGTTTACGTTAGTCATTATGACGTCAGCCTTGTAGTTTAACAAATAATTTATTATATTAAAATAAGTGATAATATTTATAAACACATAATTATAAAATTAATTTTTGCTAAACAAAAAGTAAAATATTAAAAAAACCAAAATATCGTAAAACAAAAAAATTACACTAAATAACCTGTAAAATTGGCAGCGCGGAATGAAATGTCGTTTCTTTGTTGAGAATAGGTTAGACTCTAACCGGTAGAGAATATACTGGAGTCTGTGTTGGAGAATATACTGGAGAACTCTTCGTACAAGACTGCCATGGGTAGTAGGAGAAGCGGCTTGTATACAGATGGTTAAGATGGAGGAATTGTCACACAAAAACTCTAGAGAACAATCTAACAGAGTCCGGGAAAATCTAAAATATACTTGCTGGCACTGAGATCCGAACACAGTCTGCCTGCATGGGAGGCGAGAACGGATCCAGCAAATCAATGCGGCAGGTATAACATCAATACGCAGATTATCAAAAATAAATGTACATGAAGTCACTGTCACTCTTGTCTGTCTTTAGTAAGGATGCTAAAAACGTTTGCAAAGGACTTGAAGCTTATTAATGATGAGAAATTGAAAGGGTTTTTCCTGTTACAAAGGAAATTGAATAAAAACGGCTCTTTTCATTTAAAGTATTAGAAATATAAGCCGTAACTCTGAGATATTGCCACAAAAGCGGGGACTCTATCCGCATTGGCCTTTGTTAACTTTGCCTCCTAATATGCGGGCATCCGAAACTGTAGTTTGCTTGCAGCGTTGCTTGAAAATTAGTCCCATGTCTTTTATCTCACGGTAATCATTAAAACATACGTTTTACTAAGCACAATCGTTCTCCTAATGCTTCACTGAAGGAAGTCCTGGGTTGCTCATTACCTTTCCGTTTGTCAAACATAAGGTTTACATTTGAGTATTGTAGTGCCGTTATTACTACGTACTTACTACGCATTCTGAAGCTTGTAGCTTCAAAGTAAGCACATTCCTCGTTATCGAAGTGCTAATTTTTAAATAAAGGAATTTAAATGTTGAATAAGTTCCATGTCTCAAACTAAACTTTGGGGTGCCCCAAATTAAGTAAAGTAAGAAAATTTCCGTTTAGGTGGTATTCCCACGTTCATCCGCCATGTCATATTCTAATTGAATTTCAAAAATAATGAATCCTTTCATTTGCAATTTCAAGAGGGATTGTTTGTAAATGTGCTTTAAAAAATAGATGTTTCAATTAAATGCTATCGCTGGGAAGGGTATACTGTGACTTAAACTTATGTTTTTCTATTTTTTGTTAATATTGCTTCATTATTTGCTTGTATCATACGAAGACGGAAGACCTATCCTCAGCTATTATAAAAACCAGGTGGCTGTAATCAAATCAGGACCCAGCAGTAGAGAAGCAAGCATATAGAAAGGAGTGAGACAAGGCTGTGCACTGTCTCGCGTATTGTTCAATGTCTAAATCGAGAAAGTCATCCAAGAAGTAAAAAAAAGTCTTCAGCAATGAATATTCACGGGGGGAAAATCAGCATACTGCGATTCGCCGACGACATAACAGTCATGTCCGGAACAAAAGGAGATTTAAAGAAGACACTAGGAAATATGGAAAGGACAATGGCCAGATATCACCTGATGATCAATAAAAAGAAAACTAAAGTATTAGTATGCAGCAGACGAATAGAAGGTTCATATGCAGCAGGAGAAAAGAGGCAAGGAAAAATGTAATACTAGAAAAAACTAAAACTTGAGGAGGTGGAAGATTATTGTTAGCTGGGAAGCCGAGTAACCAGTAAAGGACAAAGTAAAAGAGAAATTGCCAGCGCTAAGAGGGAATTTTATCAAAACAATATTCTGCTTACAGGTGACAATAAAAGTGTGGAAGTGAGGAAACATTTCATTGGAACATACATCTGAAGCATTTTACTATATGGCAGCGAAGCAGGGACGATAACCACAGTAGGAATTCAAGGCTGGAAGATATTTGCAATGCGATGCTACCGAAGGATGATGAAGATAAAATGCATCAACTGAGTGAAAAACAAAGAAGCCTTAAGAAGAGTGGAAAAAGAGAAGTATGCTGAAAACTCTAAAAAGAAGTAGGAACAGCTTATTCAGCTATATCTTAGACACGATTGCCTGATGAAGACAATCGTCGAGGGAAAAGTGAGTGGAAGAATGGAAAATGCAGGCGTCGTATGAGATGCATGGATCAAGTTGTGAAGGATGTAAAAGAGAACAACGTCAATGTGAAGAAGTTGGATGATAGGAGAATCGAGTGGACGGCTGCGTCGAACAAATTTTACGATTGTTGGCCAATGATGTGATGAGTTGCTTGCATCCACTTTAGCTATGAATTTATATTCTTTACAGGAGCTCTCTAAAAATGCATATTTCTGTATGATCTTAGCGGACGAAAATCCAAGAACATTAATTATTTTTTTCGTGTGAAACATTTTGCAAAAACAAATGTTGGAAATACATTAATAGAGAAGGTTCTATACTGGTGAAATAAGATTCTGTTCCCTTTCATAGTCCCTGGGTCATCCCCACCCTGGTGAAAATAAACCGTGACAGACAGTGTGACAACAATGTGTATCACACTGTGCAAGTGTATTAGTCACAGTGTATGTACAGTGTGCTCCCTTCAAAGCGTGATGGACAGTGTGACCACAACGTGCTGAACACTGTATACGGCTATTAGTCACAGTGTACGCAAACTGTGCTCCCTTTAAAGCGTGATGGACAGTGTGACCACAATGTGCAGCACACTGTACATGGGTACTAGTCACAGTGTCCTCACACTGTGTGCACGGTGTCCGCACACTGTGAACACACTGTACCGTCACAGTGTCTATCACGCTTTCTACACGCTTTTGAGTCCCAATTTACGCTTTTATCTCGGTGTATGCACGCTGTACTCACACCCTTGTCACATTCTAAGCACACTGTGTTCACGCTTCTGTCACATTGTTTGTCACACTGTCTGTCACGGTTTATTTTCACCAGGGCAGTATTGTTACCTTTGTAATTGCACTACCAATTTTGTGCATTATTTGGTTGAGTAAGGTCTGTCTGTTTGTTTGTAAGCCTCTTCTGTTGCTCTCTCATTTCCTATCTCCTCGCTCCGTCTTCCAAATCTTTTCTTCTCCTCCCTTCATCCACCCAGGGCACACTTTTGCACACCCTGGCCCCCGGAGGGGATCTCAGCGCACGCGAGCGCGCGCGTCGGGCCATTTCAGCCCTTCATCCCCTCCGTGGTCGTCTGCACGCAAGCCAACCCCACTGCGGGGAACCCTCGGTGAGAGAGAGAACTACATGGCAGGGAAGCTGGGGTTCTGGCGATGGTTCCTTTTCTATTTCATAAGGGTGGGAGCGGCGGAGGGAAGATGGGTGCCTGGAGAATACGAGGGGTGGAGCAGAGCGATGAAAAAGACGCATCCAGGGTCCGAGCAGGCGGAAATACAAGCCGGAGATATCTTCATCCGTCCCCTTGGGGAGCGATGAGGTCTGCATCGCAGTATTACAAGTCTGCGACTCGCCCTCCTCGCAGGCTGATACATATTTAAAATGTTTCCCCGGGTGCACACCCCACGGGAGTCTTAAAGAAAATTAGGACGAGTCATCCCTGCCTTTCCTTGGGGTGACTACTTCGTGCAAGGTCGAAAACTTCCGAGTGCATTTTGCCATTGTTGCTTGTGTGCTTTCATCTGAGGAGACAAGCAAGATGACATGTGTCATTTCCGTAGGATGTTTCCTGGACGATCCAAATTTGTGAATTTGTAAACTTGACTATTAAGTCATTATCACTATCGGTCAACAATCCTATGATTATTTTGAAGTATCCCTCCACTCCATTCTTCTATCGGCCATTCTCTTCATATCGACGTAGTCCTTCTCTTTTACATCCTTCACGACCCGTTCCATACATCTCTGGCCTGACTTTTCCCTCGACGATTGTCTCCATCTGGCCATCGTGTCTTAAGATGTGGCCTGTTAAATTGTCCCGTCTTCTTTTTAAGGTTTTCAGTAGACATCTTTTCTCTCCCACTCTTCTTAAGACTTCCTCGTTTGTCACTCGATCGATCCATTTTATCTTCATCATTCTTCGATAGCACCACATCAAATGCTTCCAGTCTGAACTTCTCTGCTGCTGTTATTGTCCATGATTCACTTTCATATAATAGAATGCTCCAGATATATGTTTTAATGAGATGTTACCTCACTTCCACGCTTGTATATGCAGCTGTAAGTATACAAGCTGTAAATCTTCTTCTGGTAAAATGTCCTTTTCGCTTGGGCAATTCTACTGGTAATTACTCTCTTACTTCGTTCATCGCTGGTTACTCGGCTTCCCAGGTAGCAGAACTCTTCCTTTTCTTTCTTGCTAAATGATCATCATAATCAATTGTCAACAACCCTAGGATTGGTTTGACGTAGCCCTCCACTCCATTCTTCTTTCTCTTCATATTGACGTAGTTCTTCTCTTTTACATCATTCACGATCTGTTCCAAATATCTAATACGAGGCCTGACTTTTACATTCTTCCCGTTCTCTTTCCCTCTGACGGTTGTCTTCATCTGGCCATCGTGTCCTAAGATGTTGCCAATTAAATCGTCACGGCTCCTATTTCGTTTTCATCAGACTTCTCTTATGAATGCTACTGTTCTTAAAACTTCTGTCTTCTGACTTCTGAAGTTCGATTCTGGGATGAAATAATATGCATTAAATTTTTAAATGCAAGTCAATATCTCAAATTTTTATTTTACCTTGCACACTTTCATTTTCAACTTTTACCTGGCTCTTGAGAAGAAGCATCATGAAGGTAGTTTATAGAAGGAAAATACTTATTGTTATTTCCTCATCGTCATTGCCTCAGGCTACAGTTTCAGATGGACGGGAATGAATCTCCTTTGATGTTATTGTTATTTAGGGAGGCAACCGACAACTAAGGTCACATGCACTGTGAAGGATAGATGGGTATTTGGGTGGAAGATGGAATATTTAGGGAACGAGGAAGTGTGGAGAGAAACCCGGCACCATCGCTACTCTGCTCTTAACAAAAGGTGCCCAGGAGACCACAGCTTAACGTCCTATCCAAGGAACTGAGTACGCATTGTGCTTCAAGTGCTTTCTAAATAGCCCCCAAGAAAGGACCGGTACACCATTGAAAAATCATCCTCCTCAGGGATTTGAACTTCGTCCTCAGGGGTGGGAGGCCACTACTCTAGCTGCTTATCCAACCCGATCCCAGATTCTCATTTGAATTGCTCGTTTTATTTTTTTAAATTGAGTTTTCTTGAGCATTTCTTCTTGAATGTGAGACATCTAGATTTCTTGGATGACGAAGTGGAGGTAGCTCGCTGATTAGTATAGGGATTCGATCATGGATATTCATAACGCGTGCGCTAGCGTTATCGTTATTTTTTGATTTAACTTATGCCAGAGAGAACGTGATCTCCATTCTTCATTTTTCGCACAGCACTTCAAATCGCTTATCACGATCAGTGGAGCGAATTTTATGGACGGTTATAATTAACCCTGCGCTACTCTAGGGGTAAGCGTTAACGATTAAGATCGTGATAACGCGAAAGATAGATCCGTGATTCCACACCAGTGACCTAAGTCTTGAATTGTTCATTACGCAATAACGAATGAAAGTTGTCGTTAAGATAACGACATTCGCTTCAAGCTATTCGTTTATCCACGTTGATAACAAAATATGATGTTTTCATTGGTAACGAAAACGTCAGTATTTATTCGGTGAGTAGCGAAAGATTCAAGAATATGGCCCCAGGTTACTTCTAAGCGTGCCATCAACCTATTCATATGTGCTTTCGGTATCCCATTCCAAAGCAGTTCAGTTTGTTGCCAGGTCTAGGTGATGACTTGCAAACGACTCAGTGTGCATCACCCCATTTTGTACGCCATTTGGTCAAAAAGTGAAGTAATTGGTACAATACATAGCATATACGTTTAAAAGTGTTTTGCATTCAATATTTATAGTTCTCAATTTTTAGCTGCTTTACATCTATCAAAACGTAAATCGTATGAGAAGTCAAGCAAAGGAGCCATATTGATTACTTTGGGTGATAAGTAGAACAGTAACATAGAGAAACAATATGAAAAGAATAATTCGTTAAAGCGATCGTATGCTACCTATATTTAAAATGTCGATTGAAAGTACAGAATCTATAAGGTACTTTTGTGTAACAATTAATAACAATTTATAGTGGGGAAGACTTATCCGGAAAATATGCGGCCAAGCCAAGAGAAATAAATATAGGATATATCAAAATGATACTGTGTAAATGTAGCGAGAAGACAAAGGAACGATGTTACTTTTCATTAGTTATGCCCCACCCTCAATATGCAGCCATTATATGGAATTAAAATGAATTAGATTTGATCAGAGAACTAGACAGTGCGCAGCGTAGAGCAGCTGGGTCTTTTAAAATGTTACGATAAGTTTCAAAATGTATCAAAATTAACGCAAGAATTAGGTTGGTAATCATTATCAGATCGTTATCAGGTTCGGTTAAAGTACAGATTAAATCTCCTGCAGAAATCTATAACGTATCGGTTTCTTGAACATTTTAGATATATATTAAGAACCCTTAGTATTATGCTATACTTGGCCAGATAAATAAAACTATAGAGATACCGATAAATTTAAAATGTCATTTTTCCCGCGTATCATTAGAGAGCAGAAAAGGCATCATAAAAATGGATAGGTAGGTGAAATATCTTGTGGTAGCTCTTAGTCGGATGGTAACTCTTGGTTTCATGTAAATGGTGCATATAAGGTAATCTTCACCCCCTGCCAACACCTTGCGGTGGCTCGCAGGCTATTGTGTAGACGTAAATGTAAATATTGGAGAAGAAAATTGTACAACCCAGAATATTTATCCTCAGCCATTAAGCATTTGCATATTTAACAAAATTTATGTCAAAATCGGAGGAACATTGAGGCATAATTTTATCTAAAAAAGGAAGAGACGTAGAATAGTATAATCCCCGCAATTTGTAAACTTTACCAGCTAGGGTTACAACGGATCACCATCATTTTAAACGTGCTAAAAAAGTGCAAACCCATGAACTCGAAAAGTAATCAAATTATTGCTGCAATGACGTGACACTGATATTAATCTAAAGCTCTATTTTTACTATTTTCCTTACGGAACTAAATTCCTATCCAGGGTAAAAATAAGATTTCTCCAAGCTTATCAAGCATTTACAATAGATGCCTAGCATTCTCATTCACCTCAAATCTCCGAGATTTCCATACATTTCACCGTAATTGTGACCAATGGCATGAAATAAAACCGATTCCTGAATTCCGGATTCTTCTTACAGGCGGAAATACAAGCATGGAAGTGAGGAAATAATTCAATAGAACATACATCTGGAGCATGCTACTTTATGGCAACAAAGCATGGACAATAACAACAGCAGAGAAATCAGGGCAGGAAGCGTTTGAATGTGTTGCTACCAAAGAATGACGAAGATAAAATGGATCGACCGAGTAACAAACGGAGAAGTCTGAAGAAGAGTGAGATTAAAGATATATCTACTGAAATCCCTAAAAAGATGACGGGACAACTTAATAGGCCATATCTCAAGACACAATGGCCTAATGAAGACAATTTTTGATGGAAAAGTGAATGGAAAGAATGGAAAAGATAGACCTTGCATGAGATATATGGAGCAAGTAGTGAAGGATGTATAGGAGAGGAATTACGACAGTATGAAGAGATTAGCTGATAGAAGAATCGAGTGAAGTGCTGTGTCAAACAAATCCTAGGATTGTTGGCTGATAATAATGAATGAATAATGAAGTGTACATTACATCCAAAGAGTGTTATCCCTAATTTAACAGGTTTTACGTTAACTCATGCGCTAAGCAGAAAACAAGACTAAGAGAAAGGCAAATACGATGTGTTTCACCAAAAATATCAGCCAACTTTGCAGCCAATGGCTAACAAATAGCGCTCAATCAGTTTAGTGAGCTTGTTCCCGTTGTAATACCATAATTTAGCGCCGTTTCTTGTAGCAAAGAAAATGCCTACACTCTTTTGCACCCCCATCTCTTGTCGGGAATAAACTCCATCCTTCCTCCAAGCTTAGTGACGGCCGCAGCTCTCCCACGCATCTTTAAAGGTGACCTTACAACAAGGCGCAAGACGCACTTTTAGCGCATACTTAAAACGACCTGTTATCGAAAACTTTTAAGCCCAGGCATAGCCAACGAAAAAATAATTCATGAGTGCAGTATTTTTGTAAATGTTCAACATTAGTCATTCATGTAAAGATGCAAGTCTTCCGGGTTTTCCGCGTTGGTCCATAATTCCTGGGATAAAAGTTTCGCTGGCATTGCAGTCGGCTTCAGGCCGAAGTGTTGATGCAGTCATCTGGCCGTCTCATATACTCATCCGCTGAAGTCAGGTCTTCTCTGATTGGTCTTTGGGATGTCTTTCGTCCTCCACGTAAAACGCGCTTCCACGAGTTTGAGAGAGCGAAGCTATCTTCCCTACTGAAATTGTTGTGGTTTTTGTTGGCTTCAATGGCTTCTCTTATTATTCGCGCGAATTATCGCTTTTATTTCGTGATGAGCTTTGCCTCTACAAATTTAATATTGTGGTTAGGACCCGTGTGGACGGCAAAGGCATTCTCAAGGCAAAGCCTCCAAAAGCCAAACTTACCAATAGGAGAGAAAGGCCACCAGAGAACTTACGGAAAAGGACAGCCTGCTAATACTTCAGGCAAGTAAACTGGAACTTTTCTTTTATGGATATCTCAGTATTGGTGCCGTCTGTATTGTTTCATTTGTTCTTAGCATTATAAGTAAACGCAGTCAACCGTACTAGAACTTGGTGAAAAATATAAGCTCTATGAGCGACAAATGTATTCGATTATCATTCCCAAATGCATATTTATTTATTTATTTTCCATTACCACCGAAAACAGCACATGTGGCCTTTACATCGGGGTATTGACAATTTAACAATAGTCGAGCGCACACATCCATGTCCTGGTGAAAAACCCACTCAGGTGGGACTCGAACCCACGACCTTAAGGTTAGCAGGAGAGGACTTAAACACGCCCCCAACGGGGCCGACTATAGTTTTATTAGAAAATATTTACGCCAAATATTTGAATCTTGGCAGTGGAAGGTGTTTTTTATCAGTATATCTATTTGAGTGTTTTGTTGAGAATATTCTAGCACAGTTCTCCGTCCGTCGGATGGGATGTTAAGCCGTGGTCCCTTTGGCCTTTCATTAAGATTATAATGTTAAGCAGGCTTATGCCGACGCCGGGTTTCTCTCTACCCTTCCTACTTTCCCATCCATTCCCTTCCTTGTGTCTTTCCTCCCGGTTCGAAGCGCTTATTAGTGCGGAAGCAGACTTGAAAACCATCTAAAAAAATTGAAAGAAACTGCCTAATTTACAACATCACCTGGAAGCTACAATCTTAGGACAAAATTTAGGCTGAGAAATGGCATGGCAGAGCTAGAAGCACGTGAGGTATATAATCCTAAATCTTATAAATAATGAAATAATGCAATTCCTAAGAGTTTAACTTTTAGATCACGTGATAGTACAGTGTGAAATCAAGTTCACCTTCCACGGAAGAAATATCGTATAGGGTTGAAGAAGCATTACATATATGAAAAAAGACGATTAGCTAGATTCAAATTTGAACGTGAAGGATCCTTTACTGAGCTCAAAATGGATTCGGTGGGAAGTGAGGAAGCATACGGGAAAAGAGTCACGTGGAGCGTGACATTTGAAAGGGTTATAAACTTGGATTTTCGGAATGGGTGATCGGAGAAGAATAGATCCCCTGTAATAAGTAGTTTATGAAATAAAAGAAATTTAAATTTGGGAAGCAGGAAAGAGAAGAACAAAGAATAGCTTTTTACGTATTATGTATCAAGTCTTACATGAGCCAGGCGGATAGGGCACATCCTGGGAGATAATGGGTTTCTTTGGAACAGGGTATGCAGAAAATGGAAGAAGAATTAGAATGCCGTGGGATAAGTACAGGGGCTATGTAAAGAAGTAACAGGATGAGGGAGACTGTACTGAGCATGTAGAACACTGAAATCGGTTGAAAATAGGAATGATATATAAATTATTATCTCGAGATATGCGAATAATACCCACGAATACTCGAATACCTCGAGTACTATCAAGTATAATAAAGATTCGAGATTTCGAATAAATATTCTAATTAAGCTATTTTTGGCATGTTAATGAACTATATCATGAGCGCCGAGAGAAGATGGCGGAGATAAGTCTGTTGAAGAGTTTTGTCCCGTAATTTGTGGTAGAAAGTGAACAGTTTCAACAAACCGAATCCCGGCAAAACAGTTGCCTTTTCACCGTAAATAACGCACCAAAACTTGTCACCGCTAGTCACGATTCAAAATAAAAAAGGAATAACGTTTAGCATATCAATTGCTATTCTAGTATTCAAGCTATTCGAAATTCGAAGTATCCGGAATTCGTGGTATTCGATTTCGAGGTATTCGATATTCGACGTATTCGAAATTCGAGGTATTCGAATATTCGAGTCATGAATTATAATCCGTATTCGATATTCGGATTCGAGAAATTGCTGAAGGAATTAAAATGTCATTTTTGTTCTTGTTTATTACGGTTCAACCAGTAGCAATTGTGTCACATATATTCGCCTAAAATCATCTAAATTATACTGAAATTTATATGCATGGGATAGGGGAAGGGAATCAAGGATATTTCGGAACATTCTTATATGGTGAGAGGTAATTTCGGGGAACGATGTACTGACAGAGTACCGCCCGCTGGGCAGAGGTGGTTTAAAACGAAATAGCCTTAATGGAATATATGTAATAGGCGGGGATGTAATTTATCTAACGTACACGATGCTGTATAAATAACGGGACGCGCACATCCTTGCCCCGGGTGGAGGAAGACTTTCCGGGTGGAATTGAGAATGGAGGAGTGGGTGGAATGAGGATGATGACATCTGCGCCCGCACTCGATTTCAGCAAATAAAAGATAAAAACAGTCGCAACTGGTTGGAATAAAAGCTAGCGTCATATTGCAAATTCTGAGTTACCCCCCAAGGGCACCAATACTAGATGGCTGGTTACACTGGAATTTTAATAATGGGAAGCACAAGAATGCGGTAATGAAGGAAAAAATAATATGCGCGGAATCCCTAATATGAAAATGTTGGTTAAAACGAGTTTGAAAACCTAAAAAAACGCACTTCCTTAAAAATAAAATAAATCCTGAGAAAATTGATGCAGACCCTCTCGACGAGTTTTCTGCCGACAATAACATTACCGCTGCAGCTAGGGGTGGTATGTAAGGAGGCAGGTGGTGGGGGGCAGATCGGAAAAATGGAGTCTCGCAAGAGAGCATAGGGCGCTGCATTATGAAGAACATGGCCACGCCTGGAGGATTTAATTCGCGACCGGATCATCACCCGTTGCCGCACACCCCCGTAATGGCTTGGCGCTGCAATCGAATCCGCGACAGCCAAGGATTCCGGATTCCAGGGGTAGGAGAATCACAGGGTAAGGGGAGGAGGGTAGGAATAAAAGAGGGGGTCTCTCCCGGCCAAAACCTCCGAAATGATATATTCCTCGGCTGCAGGAGCGAAGGCCGGGTCTTCCCAGACCAGCCGCCACCCCTTCGCACGATAATGGGCTTGAGGTGAGCCTCCGTAGAGGGGAAGAGGGATGAGGGTAGGGGGTGAGGGAGGGAGGGGGAGGACGAGGCGCGGATAGGACTACCGGCGGTAGTCATGGCAACCGATGCCAACTTGGCTAGCCCGCGCAGCAGCCCCTCCCGAACCCCCGTTAGAGCGCCGCCGGGCGCAAGGGGGGGAGGGCGGAGGGGGGCAGAAAAGAGGCAGGAAGGGGCAGGGTGAAGGGGAGGGGTGGCAAGGAGAGGCCACGGAGCAGTACAAGGGAGGAATGGAGTGTGGACGAGAAGGAACGGAAAATCGCGAAACTTTATTATGCCGAGGAAGACGAGAGGTTCCAATACGAAGCCCTGTGGTGCTCGCATTGAGAGATGGTCGGAGAGAGGAGAAGTCGCCAGCGATACAAGGGAAAAGTCTCGTGAATGAAAGACGTGTCGGCTCCCGGAGCCAGTCATTCATAAAACGGATGCTTGAAAAGAACGTCGTTCTCCAAGAGGACGCAGGAAGACTAAAAAATGAACAGTGACGCGATCAGCGTCTGCAAGAAAACGTCGATTTGAAAGGAATATCGCTCAAAATTAACTCCCTTGAAAGGCTTGTCTCAATAAAGGTACATGTGAAGAAAGAATTCATTCGTTAAAATTGTTCATCACACGCATTCTCCAATGAATCTCACTTTGAACGCAGTTAAGTGAGTACAATTATTTCCCGTTCGAAAAACAGAAAAAGTTCATCTTAAAGAGAAAAATTGTGAAAGAGCATAACTTAACTAATGCACATAAAGAAAATAGCTCATTGCATTGTCAAATATCAGGGGTATCACTGAAATATACGCAATAACGATGTCTTCATAGTAAATAAGGACCTCAGGAATTGACACTATTACGAGGAAAAGTGGTGAAATAAAACTGAGATTTGGTTTTGATGAGTGCTATTATGTAAACACGGTTAGGAGAAATTATCTGAGCATATATTAGTTAAAATCTATACCTTGGTTTATAACTCAAATGCAATTATCATGAATTGATTTTTGAGATTTTCAATAAACGTATATAAGAAATTTTAGGCAAATTTTTGGAAATCAATAATATAACACAGGCGCACATATCGAACCATGGAAATATTCTAAAACGTGAGGTGGTATTCCTTTCACTATATGAAATAATTATATTTAAAGGACGTAATTGGAAAATAGATATCACATCTTTAAGTTTATACAACTTTCTACGTCAATGCATGAAATTCATAGCAGTACAAAAACCAATGAATTTTAATATATCAATTTACTCCTATGCATAACTTTTGTGAATGCGAGAACAAAATGTTTCTTTCACCATCGTATATTTAAAACAACAAAATATATTATAAAAGTGTAACACATTCATGTCTCTATTGTTTTATGTAAGTACGTTCTTTATAGTTCTTAAAATAATAATGGTACTGTTTAATATTTGAAGTTATAATTTATATTATTTGAAATAAGTCTTCCATTATAACATTTAATTCTTCCAATTACCTCTCTAAGGGAGGAAAATAATTTCACCTATAATTCGACCCATAAATTAATAGTCACACATTTAAAAATACGTATTAGTCATAAGAATTAGCTGCTCACTAAGTAATAACATTTCTGGGAATCTGAGGCAGGAAAGTTTGGTCCGAAGTTACCAACAATAATATTTTGATTTACGAAATAAATAAAGGCAGCTATCTCAGATCCTCCCGTACCCTAGTTAACCACAATGTTTCTCCGAACAACTCGCTCGCAGCAAAACACGGATTGATGTTAAAAACGTGCAACTGCTGGATGGAGAGATGGCCGTGGGAGGGAGGGAGGGAGGGGAGGACGGTGGTGGGAGGGGGAAGTAGGGGAGGGAGATCTGTTGAATCGAGGGGAGGGGCTGAGAGAGGGCGTGGTTGGTTGTTGCTTCGTGAGTTCCTCGCGAGGGGGCAGGCGCGGCGGTGTGGGGAGGGGGGCTCGGCGTCGCCCACCGCACCTCAACTGCCGCGCCCTCTACGCTCGGGTGCCGTAGCCGGGCGATGCCCAGGACAAAACATCGGCATTCCGTGAAAAGAGACTAACGAGGAGCAGTATACATTCGTGCATCTATATCTACATCTACATAATATCCTGTAGCCACCATAAAGGTGTGTGGCAGGAGGTGATTTCACCCAAATATGCATTTCATATCATGCATGAAAAGAACTAGTAATTATAGTCTGGTCTAAACTTCGCAATTAAAAAAAGTTAAAAGTAGCAAAGAAAGCATTCAAAAACATGATGTTAGTTGGGGTTGCTTAAAGACCTTATACCAACATGCAAATACCTATGCTATACATTGATACACCTGTATTTATACTATGGGACACATCCACAGCTATTCATACCCCTAATTGTACGAGTAAAGAAGGAAATTTTGAATATGTCGTTTTCGGCAATCATTTTCTCTAATTTTATTTATATGGCCCAGTCTAACATAGTAAGTTGGAGTTGGCAAAATATTTTTAACGCCATAAGTGAAAATATTATCTTGGAGTTTAGTTGAAGAGATTAAGTCTAAATGTCAACCTACGGTCTGATAATGAATCCTGCATTCAGTTCATACAAAAGACTGGTTACGCTAATATACTAGTTATCATACCGCCTTTACAACTCTTGCCGATTTTGTAATCTCCCCGAGAACAATTAGTATGAAGTGCAAGATATATCGATCATAAAACAAATGTATATCGACACGCGGATATTTGTCCTATTCTGTAACAACTGAAATTAAAAGTGTTGTTACGAACGTTATGTCACCTTTGCGGTACTGTGCATGACGCCGTATTTTTTCAATCACCTTGGACATGGCTCGGGTATCCTAATCCGTTTATGTACCAGTGGTCCTTTGTATGCGTCGCGAATATTTCTATAATATTTTGTGAGGGATAAAGTTCTTGCAGTTATATAGAAAATTTTGCCATATCGCTAATATATCATTCAGAATTAAGTGACTGCAGTATATTGTGTAATGATTTCCCATTTCTTCAGATCAGCAGTAACTATTGTCTCTTAGAAACACAAGCTACTAGGAGGCAGAGCGACTGGGCCTGACAGTGTTTTTTTTTCTTACTAGGAAAAATATGCCTTCGGGAAGAGAAACGCCGGAAGGTAGTGTGTGAGTGAGAACTAGCACCTTGTTTGAATGTCATAACTTAGTCCCTGGCGCATGATTCCTTATAAACTGCTTACGAGGCCGAATAGTGTTACTTTCTTACTAGGTGGTGAAACTCCCAGATAGATGGCCGCTATGAGGTTGCGTGAAAGAGATAAAATAGTGCTGCCGTCTTATTGGGAGGCAAAAACTCTAAGAAAGATGTCCAACTATTGCATTTCCAAGTAACGCCAACTACTTGTAGAAAACTCTACCCTGAAAATTCTGCTATTACAATGCAATTTCCGTTTTATTAAGAAGGATGCTACCATGATTGTTATTGTTAATTGTTGAAGAATTGCTAAAGAAAATTGTTAACAATTTACCAAAGGTCATGCATAATTTAAAAAAACACTCAGAAGTAAAAATAAAACTAAAGAAGCACTTATTGGGACTGAATTTATTTATCTATTTTTATTTAATTTTTTACCTATAAACTAGACTATGTGGACACATGTATGGTATTTTATTGAGTTGCAGAAGAGCACCTTCGGATGAGCCTGTTAAGGCTCAGAAGGACTCGTGAGTCAATATACAAAATTTAATACATAGGATTGTGGATTGTATTATCATTTAAGGTGGCTCCACCGAATTATGAAGTAGATGTCATTTTTGTGAAAATTTCAGGAAACATCATTTCTGGCCCTTCTATCGATTGGCAATAAATTAATTTGGCCTTTCCATAATATATTTCGAGAAAAAAGAAGTTGAAAGTCTGCTATTTTATACGTGGCTATATGGCAGAGCATGGCTCTTACAATAAAATTTGCAGATTAATAATTCAAAGACAAATGTCGTTTTGACGAAAAACTAATATAAGATGCGCAATTTTATTTAGAATTTAGCACTGTGAAAAAGTGCTCGCCTTACCACACTTGTTTAATTGATATTAATAAATGTTTGCTCGAAAAAAAAGCAGAAAAACCTTAGTTACATGAAAGTGGCGCTACAGTATGTTGTTATCATTGGCAACGGTACTTGTGATGAAATGTGCTTACCAGACTATTTACGGACTTAGTTTAGGAATATACCTTACCAAGGTCCTTCTTATATTTTTTATATAATTTAAATATTTCATTGGTTATTGACATGGTGTAATCAATACCAATGATTCCAAATGGTAGCAGCGTCATTGTTGCTAAACAATTTTCAAAAATACGAATATTAATAAATTCAAAATAAAGAGTTTTATTTGCAAGGGAATAGTTTAAAACTAAGTAAGAAAATATTTAACCTATTTTAGAATACGTATTAGCGGGATTGAGCATGTATTCTCACTTTGTAAATTAAACGTGGCAACAACACGTCAGTCATGTTCCGAAGTCAAAATTAGTTAAAAGAGCTAGTCAAAAATAGAATGCAACTACAACGCGCTATATAATAGCATACTCATAAAATTATTGATCATGCGTTATCACCATATAGATGATTTTCCATATAGGTGTTTTTCTGGATCAGTATTTATTAATTAAATAACATAGCTCTTTTACGGGATTTTGAATCGCGGAGTCACGGTGGAACCTCCTTAATATAAAATATAGGATTTTGTAGCAATAAATTTTAAATATTCTCACAAAACATTCCTCATATTTTTTGAGGGAGCCAATCCAGGGCCAATTGTCGCATTACGCTTATTAAATGCCTTTTCATCCTTAGTTTCGACCAAGAAACGGCTAAAAACCTAAAAACAATTATACTAGCTTCGTTTTTTTCTAAAATAAATGTCTGTTCTCGTAGCTATATGGAAACCATGCAGTGACGTTAGAAGGCGTTTCAGCTTACGCGAATTTCGTCAATTTTCGGGAACAATTTAATAGCATTTAATAATCTTAGTGGTTGGCATAGAAAATGTTGGCTTACACACTTAAATTTGTGGGAGAATTTTGCATCAAGTGCATCATAGATACTCGGGAAACACTTAACAGGCATATTTCCCATTGTTGCCAATGTTAGTGAGGCATGAGGAGCCTGTAAGAGTTCAGGAGGCCTTTACAGGTGGCTCACGTCAAATATACGTTTCCACGAAAACTCCAAGGGCAGCAGGTGGCACAAAAGGTGAAAGCTTGAGCCCTGTATAATTTTGTAGGCAGGACCGTAGAGAGATTGAAGAGCAACGTATATTTGCGATACTATTAATCAATCGTAACTATAAAGACTCAGGACTTATACCATAGACAAGTTAAGGAACTTTATATCCTCTCATTAAATAAAGAAAACGCACCTATGCTCACACGTAATGCATACACATAACTGCCCATTTTCCACACGGATGCAATATTAGACAAAGGCCTGTACAACAGGGGTGATCGCCAAAAACTTTTTTTCGAATTTCAAGGGGCTTGGGGTCAGAAAAGTTGTGTATGGGGCTCAGTATAATGCAAGATTTTTTTCAGAATTTTTGTCGAACGTCCTGAGGTTCCGCCAAGTGGTTTAAGTTTAACAATTTTAGGGAATTTTGGTAAAAATTTGAAATTAGCGAAAGAACGTGCCCCGCCTCATTTTTTGTAAGAAACACTTACATATTGTCAGATGGTAAGTGAAAAGGGGCTTCGAAGTAGTTAAAACCCCTAGAAATACTAAAAAAAGGATTAATAAAATTGAGTGAGTGTACAAGTCGTATAAAATGAATCAAGTCAAACGACACCTGGTGAAAAAAGTGACATACTGTAAAAACTTAAACAATGTTTTTTTCACACAATTAATAAAAAAATACCGAACCCCACCGATTTCAACACGATTGTGAGGACAATTGCGTCTATCTTAAAGGTTACTCTTGAAAATTACGCGAAAGTGTCGAAATAGTTTAGTATTTTATTAAATTGTGTGAAAAATGCATCGTTTTAGTTTTCCTTCAGTCTGAACATGTCGGCTGAAGCAATACATCATCCTTGACCTGAAGGTATTTCATAAGCTGCAAAAAAAACTGTTGAGTATATTTACTGATCCTGAATTTAAGACGACATACATTAAAGAAAACTCTCAATCACTCTTGACTCGCTGTAAGACTTCACGAGAGAGACTCATGTCGCTTATTCCTCCAGGAATCAACAGTACGGCGGACTTCAGACTTGACGAGGGAGGAATTCACTGGACACAGTAGAATGGTATTTCCAAACAATCTCAGAGCAGAAGACAGAGGTGAAGGGCGGGTAAGGACTCATAGAAAGTTCCACAGTCGCAGGGTTCAAACCCACCATCGGTGAACTATTAAATTGATGAATCATACGAGGGAAATTCCCAATTGAAGTCCATCGCTTGCGCCCCTGTAACATATTTTGAAATACGCACGCTTTCATGAGTGGTGAACGTTAAGAAAAGCTAGAGATCTCAAAGGATAAATAGGCCATCAGGATGATATAATATGAATTTATTAACATGAAGCTGAATATTAAGAACAAAGTCACTTGGAGAACGATGATAAAATGCCAGAGGTGCCATAATAAACAACAAAATATTTTCCAACGATCTTCATAGTTGCTCTGTAGCTATTAGCTGGCCTATTATATGCCATCAAAGGGGAACTAACGAAATAAAGCATTTTATGTGTTTACCACTTGTGAGAGTCGTGATTATTAGGAACCCTTTTTTGAAAATATTATCATTCTAGAACTTATTAATGATATAATACATCTGAAGTTGATTTCTGTTGTTATACTAGCATTTTGATATACATGTTTCTTTCGTTAGAAAGAAATCTCATTAAACTCTTTATATTTTTAGCCCAAATGGAAAAGTTTTCAGCTAAAATGTTGGAACTTCTAGCGCAAAATATTATGTAACGAACGGAGCAGAAATTAAATATTCCTCAAAAGGGATAACACTTGACACCTCTTCCTACCTTCCACTTAAAATGAAGATATTACGCCTCAGTTGCGGGATATAACGAGGGATTTTTATATTTATTTTCCTCAACCAAGTTATGTCTAAGCAACCCATTAAAATTAATAACATGCTCCGTAAATACGGTAGATAGATGATTCTATGTGAATCTTCTAAGAATTATTTGCGTGGAAATGGTTTATCCAGGCAAGGATTTTTTGAGTCGGCTTTTTAGAGGTGAAAATCACTATTTTAATTTCATTCCTTCAACGTTAATTGCTTCAACTTAATTGATGGATCGTAAAATAATGATAAAATATATATTGTAAATTTACTGATGATTATAGAGCCTCGGAAAACTATTTATTGTGAGTTAAAAAGGTGAATGTAGATGTGGCCAACTTTCGATTTTAAGCACAATTAAGTGCCGAATAGTGTTGATACTACTTATTATGATTTACTTTTACTTATTCAATTAAAAAAATTTCAGTTTATTTATTTTTAAACAGATATTATCAATTTTACTGGGAAGTGAATTTGGCTCCATTGTCGTGCCGAGTTCACATCATGCTTCGTGGTAGTAGAGGATGCCGCGAGCAGGATGCGTAGTGGCCTAAAAACGACTATTAAGACCATGTTTAACCGAGGAGATTTTCCGAGCTTGGATAATTTTCATAGGCAGTTATTAATACATGTTATGTTTACTAGATTTTGGGGCTCTGAAATACAACGGTAAGTTCAGAAGACGAGCATCCCCTATACCTTTCAACGCAAACCATGTAAGTGCATGTTACGCCTGTAATAAGGTGCCGTAGTTCCGCCCTTCTTGAGCTTTGAACAGAAATTTAACTTTTATTTTTCTAGTAAACTGGGATGTCTATATCCAAATTATTTGTGTTTGCATTTGTGTCGGGGCATGAATCGCAAACAATGAATTCTGCTCAATTTGATGAAGTAACCTACCCTATTCCAAAGATAATGTCATTACTATATTTTCAGACATCACCAGGGATGCAAGATATTTCAAGCCTACCGTGTGAACGGAGGTGAAATTCACATTAATTGCCATGCGAAAAAATTCACCTGGACAGGGAATCGAACCAAGGACCTTTGGCTTTTCGGACCACCGGGCTTGGAATATCTTACATTTTCCGGCCAAGCGTGGCACTTAGCGTTGGTTTGGGGTTCATCTTTGGTCGTGGCTTCCTTGAAACCCTTTTCTCCCTTGCGTTGCCATCCTTGATGGACCGCGGGGGCTCAACATCTAGTACCTTATTAGGGATATAGCGAATTAGGGATCCTATTGTGGAATCACGGATTCATGGTTCGCGCTATCACAATCTTTATCGTTAACGCTTGCCCCTAGAGTAGCGCAGGGTTAACAATAAACGTCTATAAAATTCGCTCCTCTGATTATGACAAGCGATTTGAAGTGCTGTGCAAAAAATGAAGAACTGAGATCACGTTCTCTCTGGCATAAGTTAAATCAAAACATAATGATAACGCTAGCGCACGCCTTATGAAGATGCCGTGGGTAGCGTAGTGGTCTGTGCAGAGGCCCGGAAAGCCAAAGGTCCGTGGTTCGATTCCCGGTTCACGTCAATTTTTTTGCCGGCAATTAATGTGAATCACCAAGGATGCTGGATGCATTCATAAATAGTAATTGAATGACTGATATTCCGCCAGCATCCAAACGGAGCGTCCGCCATGTGTACGTGACATCCACCACGCCGCAGTGAGTGCGCTGGGAAGCAGGAGGGAGCGGCAGAAGACGCTCGTCGCGACACTCGGCCGGGAGCGGCGAGATGGATGTCGCACCCCATCTCGGTAGCGAGGCGCGGCAGACAGGGCCGGCTGCGGACGATGGGAAAGAGGGGGGAGGGACCGCGCTCCTGTACCCAGGAATTCGTTGTAGCCTGAATTCGACAAAGTGACTCGTCAAGATTCCGGGAGGGAAAATAATGATTTCATCTTAAAGACGGGATGTATTGCCCCTCATTCGTTTGATTAAAACACCCGAAGCGGATATATAAGATCGCCGTTTGACCTAGAATTGCCGGCGTGCACTTTCTGTTGAAAGATTATGATTGCGACTGACTAAAATTCGATGAAATGCTTTTTCTGGCGCTGCTACTTGAAAGGCTGGGATTCTGTGGCCTTTGGTATTGAAAAATCAAGTTGACTTATTTTCAGAGATCACTGCTATTATTTATAAGTTAATAGGTCACAAATTGCTAAGATAATCTTATCCATTCGATGGTAATACCACTGAAATCTAGTTCGCTAGATCAATATATCCACACACATTGTCTATTATTAAAACATTACTATGAAGCGTAAGATTTTTCAACGAAGCCTCGAAGAATTCAAAATTTGGCGTAAAGATGGCGTTTTAAAACATGGTGAGGGAGATGAGGCTCAGGACAGAGAGATTTGCGAATCACTTCGACACTTGATACATTTGACTCTCTTTAAAATATTGGAATCAGCGGTCGATGGCTTTGAGAGAAAAGTATGAAACCTAAAAAGAGAGAGAATTCAAGAACCCTGAGCAGGGCTCATACAGAAAAATGGAAAGACATAATTCCATTAATTTTGAATATCAGCTTGAGGGGCTTGATTCCACAGGTTTTGTAAAAAAACAATATTTTTTGATAGCGACAATTCAGCATCATATTGCACCAAGAAAGAATAGGAAACACCCTATGCTCGCGGGTTTCTATTAATTGATCGCGCATGTTCAAATTAGCGTATACTTAGGCAAAGTAATTCAAATCTTTTGTAATTTTCTACAAACTAGTCTTAGTGGGAAACAACAACAGATTCAGCTCGAAGATTTCCGCGGCGTTGGCATGGTGCTGTCAAAATGATTCCGGGAATTTATCCGTTCCGACACCTTCGACCTGAAGACGCTGAAAAGACGGTCAGCAAAACTGTCGTCATAAGGTGAACGCGAAAGAAAACCCGGAATCACGCAGAGAGCATCAACAACAGATTTTTAAGTTATCATGGATAGATTACATTACGTCAAACCGTTATCTTTATACTGAAACTAGTGAATAGTATTTTAGAAAGACATTTCTGTTACTTATAGAGCTAGGAGCCTTATGAATGTGGTGTTACAGAAGAGTTAAGATAAAAGGGATTGACCGCACGAAAATTGAAGAAATTATTAGCAGAAAGGAAGAAAACAGTTTCTATTCATTCAGGTATTGAATTATTATACATTAACCTAATGAAAACTTAAAAAGAAGACGGGATCAGATAATGTATCTTTTCTTGAGATCTAATGTAACATGGTCTATGACTAGGTGAAGATAGTCGCTGTGGAAGATACATATGAAAAGAGCGGCAAAAAAAGATTATAGTATATAATCAATTTTTAAGGATGCAAAGGAGAAAAATTATGTAAATAAGAAGGGATTGGCTGATCGGAGAATTAAATTAAGAGCTACGTCAAACCAATCTTAGTATTTACGGCTACTGGTGATGATGATTAGAAATACAGGTGTAATAATATGAATTTCGTAAGTTATGCCATAAAAAGTTATGTGAAAGAGAAGAGCTATGCAAATATAAAGATCTTATGAAAACCAAGTGTAAAGCTGATTCAAAACAATCTTAGTAATTAATAGCTCACTCATGATGATGCTGATAGTTTAAAAGATTTACTAAGTATTTCCCACAAATTATAAATTATACTCCTTGAATACGTTTCCTTTGCCAAGACAAGCCTATCTCCAGAAAACGTTGCTTTGCGTGCATAAAAATATATACTTGGATTGCCAAACTATAGTGAGCATAATCCGATATGGATTTTTATATCGCAATAAAATACTTGTATGTACGTGTTAATGAAAAAGAACTTATCGAAGAATTATTTAAAACCAACATTAAGCAAATTATTCTTCAATTACGTTTAAAGCCTATTTACGCAAGGGAGTTTAGGAATGGAAGAGCGGTTTTCACCATTTTAAAGCATGCTCATGATATGTTTATGATGCCGGATACGGGTTTCTGGCTGTGTAGGATATGAATCCATTCACCGCGACGGTAACCGTTTCCCCTGCCAGTGAGTTCATAATGAGTCACACTTATTTCAGCACCGTGAATTTTTTTTCAAATCCGATGTGTCCTCCTACGCTTTGTGAACACATTTTCAAACGAATTTATACGTAAAATGACCGGAAAGCAGCTTAAAGTAGATTTCCCCCAAAATAAGAGGACTAAAAAAATATTTTTAAACCTTTTCCTTCATTCATTGAATTAGGGAAATGAGGATATAAAGGCATAATTTGAATGTTTAATTTAAAAAATCTACTTGTTTCGCTTTTAAAACATAAATGCATTAATTATCGTGCTTCTTTTACTCGACACTTACATTTTTTTTAATCTGTCATAAAATTTAGGAAATTTCGGCCTTCATCCGAAAATTCTCAAGTTGTTATCACACACACATATCTGAGAGATGAGAGTGTGATTCGCCGGAATCCTGTCAGCCCAACCCCTCTCGTTCCACCCCGGGAATTCGGACCCGACGCACACCGCAGTCCAATATTTCTCGGGGAGGAGCGCTAAATGGTGAATACAGAGTCGCGTTAATCCTACTTCCCAGTCGCACTTCTCCCCGAAACACACTCTCGAGGACGACAATCTGCTATAGAGAGAGTTCTCGGGGGTGATTTTTCAAAAATTAGGCGAGGGACGGGAAGGGGCGAATTTAAATCTGCAGGACGTGGATAGAGTAGTGCCAGACGCTTTGTGAAGACAGCACGGCATTCTTGAATCACGGTGTTCACTCTCGGAGTATCGCTCGCAGCTTGGGCGGTAGTAAGTTCAATTTTCAGCCGCATTTGATTTGTTATTATCATTTGGACCAACTTTAAGCTAGGAAAAAACAAGAAGAGGTGAAAGAGTTTTGTTACCAGGAAAGCCGACTAACCAACGGTGGACGAAGCAAGAAAGTAAAAGTCAGTAGAATATCCCAGACAAAGAGGTCATTTTATCAAAACATCTTCAGGGAGTTGAATCAACGCTCTATAGGTGGTAGTGGAGTTAAAATTAGTATTATCGCTATTTAGCCTGCTGAATAAATGGTTGACGACACATGCATCGAAGATACTGACAAGGATCGTCTACAGAAGAACGGAATTAAAAGCAGAGGAGTTCCTGGATGAAGATCAATTCGGATTCAGGAAAAGTAAGGCCACAAGAGAAGCAATATTGGCCCTTAGGCTGCTCATAGGGAAGAGAATAAAGAAGAAAAAGCCGACATTCATTGCATTTGTGGATTTAGAGAAGGCTTTCGACAACGTGAATTGGGATTCAATGCTTGGAAATCTGAAAGGAATTGAAGTGTCTTACAATGACCGAAGAGTTATTATCCACAGTTTGTATAAGAGCCAAGTAGCTGTGATCAAATCTGGACCCAGCTGTGAAGAAGCAATAATAAGGAAAAGAGTAAGACAAGGCTGTGCACTGTATCCCGTAATTTTTAATGATTACATTGAGAGTGCCATCAATGAAGTCAAGAAGTCTTCTGGAGTGACTATCCGCGGAGACAAAATAAGCATGCTACGATTCGCTGATGACATAGCACTGATAGCAGGGACAGATAGGGATCTGAGCAAGATTATAGTAACCATGGAAAGCACAATGGCCACATATCAACTGAAGATAAATATGAGGAAGACTAAGATATTGGTGTGCATGCAGCAAGAAAAAAG
This sequence comes from Platycnemis pennipes, assembly GCA_933228895.1. Taxonomy (NCBI): domain Eukaryota; kingdom Metazoa; phylum Arthropoda; class Insecta; order Odonata; family Platycnemididae; genus Platycnemis; species Platycnemis pennipes. The sequence goes on from OW121856.1 coordinate 19,288,940, forward strand.
AGGCAAAAATCAATGTCAAACTAGGAAAACAAAAACTGGAAGAGGTGAAAGAGTTCAGTTACCAGGAAAGCCAAGTAACCAACAGTGGACGAAGCTAGAAAGTAATAGTCAGTAGAATAGCCCAGGCAAAGAGGGCATTCTTTCAAAAGAAGAATCTCCTTACGGCTGGAAATACAAGCGTAGAAGTAAGAAATAATTCATCCGGACGTACATCTGGAGCGTGTTTCTTTATAGTATTGAGGCATGGACGATGACGGCAAAGGTGAAAAAAAGGGTGGAAGCATTCAAAATGTGGTGCTACAGAAGAATGATGAAGATTAAATAGATCGACGGAGTAAGTAGCGAGGATCTCCTAAGGAGATTTGAGAAAAGAAAGTCCGCTGAAAACTCTGAAAAAAACAAGTGAATCATTGAAGGACAAGTGGTTTCTTATCCCCACGAATATTGTCTTCATCAGGCCATCGTGTCTTTTACATATGGCCGATTGATTTGTGCCGTCCTCATTTTAGTTTTCAGCAGACTCCATTCTCTATTCTTTATTCTCCATTACTTCTTAAGACTTCTTCGTCTGCCACTCGATCGATCCATTTTATCTTCATCATTCTTCTGTAACACCACATTTCGAATGTTTCTTCTCTTTTCTTATCCCGTGCTGTCATCGTCCATGCCCTACTGCCGTAGAGAAACATGCTCCAAATGTACTTCCTGTGGAATTGTTTCCTTATTTCCACGCATGTATTTCCAGATGTAAGTAGATTCTTATTTTGATAGAATGCCTTCTTTTCTTGAGCTATTGTACTGACTATTTCTTTCCTGCTTTGTTCATCGTTAGTTACTCAGCTTCCCAGGTAACAGAACTCTTTCGCCTCCTCAAGTTTCTGTTTCCATAGTTCAACGTTGGTTTTGGCCTCTTCTCTCTCGTTGCAATGGCCTCTTCTTATTGATATTATGGTGGTATCTGGCCATTGTCCTTTCAGTGGCTATTAGAATTTCATTCTGATTCTACTCTGCCTCTTATATGAGTGCTATGTCATCAGAGAATCGCAGCATGCTAATTTTTTCTCCGTGGATATTCACTCCAGAAGATTTCTCTTTGATTTCATTGCTGACTCTCTCGATGCAAGCATTAAAAACTACGGGTTATATATATATATATATATATATACGAATTTCGAGGTGTTTGCTTCAAAGTGTTTAACTGGTTAAAATTTTAAATCAACGCCTAAGATAATGAACATAACAACGAAAAGGCGTCGCCCTAACTCTCCACCTTAGTCTGAGCACCCTGTATCCTCGTGTCAAATGTCTTACAATATTTCCCTCATAAAATTCCCACGTCTTCTACTTTACTTGTGTAGCATCCGCATTTCAATTAATTGTATTAATATTTTGACAGCAAGATGTTTAATATTACTAAGTTAATAAATATTTCACCGATGATTTCTTTCCTTCGCTAAACTCTACAGTAATGCCCCTAACCCCATTCTCTAAAAAAATGAAAAAGATTTCCTCGCTATTCCTTCAACCACACTTCCTTTTTCCACCAATTCTCACGAAGCTGCGGGCAACAGAAAGGGGAGTTGAGAAGCATTCCGTGGAATTATAGACTACGACACAAGAAGAGGGAATTTTCGCTCCATATTTTTCTCCCATGTTTTTCGGTAGGAGACATTTGGCGTTGAGATGTGCAATTCATGGCATGAGCAGAAGAGATTTGGGACGAGAATCCTGAAGAGAAAGTCAGAGTTCAAGATAAAAATGAGAAGTAACGAAATATCTCCACGAATAAACCTAGCGCCCTGAATACCCTGAGTCATGGGAAACAATGAAAATCTCTGTCCCCGGCATCACAGAGCACACGAAAACTGTCAAAGCAATGTGGAACTGGTGCACATTCAAGTTCTCTCTCCCTGCAAGTCCGAGTTGGTAGGAACGAGAAATTTTCTTCATTTCTCTGGGCTATGGCGGCATCGTGTCTTTGTCACCTTAGGGTGAACATTTTAACGAGAGGAGTAATTTTCAACCTTAACATTCGTGTACTGCTGCAGCCCTCCAATTAAAAAACTTTTGATACTTCACAATCGAACCGCCTTATTATATTAATCATATGCAGTAACAACTTGCTGTGAGTGCGTTACATACAACATGTTCCATCATTGGCGAACTTCGATACGTCAGTACATAACATACTTCTCGAAAAATGCAAAAGGGTGAACAATTAACGCTGTTATATACCAACAGGGTGACAAGTTACACATTTCCATATAATACGAAATACACATAAGGTACTCTTTGTCTCTAAACACAGCCGTAAAAATTTTTAATGTAATTTTTTGTTTTTAAAGTACTATTTTCTATCATAAATCACATTAGCCTTTTCTTAGTAAGTTTCCGACGGGTTTTCACACCCCCTTCATGTGTAGGTGTTGTTCCGCTAAATACATTAGCGGAATCCCAACGACGGTATATCACGATGACTAAAGTATATCATGACTGAGGAAATCTGTTCCAAATTTTAATTCTTCATATGTTCATCACACACTGTATCCACTGTCTTCTTTACTGCTCCTGCATTTTTTAATGAATAAAAAACGACGTGTAAATGTAAGATTAAGTTAATGCCATCATAACTTTAACCTACGATATGCTTTGGTAGAAATATGTAAGTACTTTATGTTAGATCATTCTTATATACTTTAAATTATTCAAAATTCAAGGTTTGGAAGTCTTTGGACAGTAGTTGCCGATTGATTATTTATTAGCAATGCACTAATATTATTTTATAGTATTGCGTACATTTCTGATGGCTGAGGATAAACATTTCAGGAGGGAAGCCCCGTCAAATTGAATTGATGAGCGAAGGAAATTGTCCAACATTCATGAAAGGCAGAATTAACATAAATGACTGAAATTGAGTTCATAAATTGAACCCAGTTCACCGGAAAGATATCTGCTCGAGGAATCTTAAAATCTTCAGAAGCCGTGCGCCTTAAAAGCTGGACACGCACCAAGACCGGGTCGGGAGAATGCTCGCGCGAAAATGCGTTTCCAAGGAACTCCAGCCAAAGAGGCAATCGGTTCAAGGTCAAGAAGAGAGGAGAGGTTGAGGAGTAACCGGAGAAGGAAAAGAATAACAATGGTCCTTGACCTCAATGGGAGGGAGATGCTACCGCGATGGGGCCCAGGAAAGAACCTTGGGGGACGCAATCACTCGGGAAGAGGGGAGAGAAACGATGGGACCAGAATGTGGGCGAACAGGCTCCGAATGCCAATAAGGCAAGGAGGCCAATTACAGGCGTAAGGTCAAGGGCCATGAGAGGAAGGAAGAGGGGAAAATAACTTGAGGAGGGAATAAAGAGGACAATAAACGGATAAATAATAAACAATGAAGGGTAAATTGGAGGACAAGAGACGACAAAGAAGACTTGGGATGATATAAATGTTAGTTGCTATTAGCGGTAAGGACAAAGGATAGAAAACAAGGGCGTAAAAAGGGTAGAGTGCTCAGCTGAACAAGGAAAGGCGTTAGCTCTCCATTTTGAGAGAGGGGCAGAAGATAAGCGGGCAGAAATTATGGAGCCAGATAAGGGACAGCAATGTAGTAAACTTGCTGGCCCTGAGCTGTGGCGATGAGAGAGTGTAATAAAGAAAGGGAAAGGAGCAAATTGGGCAAACAGCAAGGAGCTTAAGACACTTGAGGAGGGTGAAGGAATTTCAGCAAAGAGAGAAAAAGTCATTGTATAAAGGTGACGAAGCTAAAGGCAGACAAAGTCGTGAAACAATAAGAAGAACGAATTAAATCAGTCAGGAATAAAATCATAAATTTACGCATAATAAAAAATAAACTATATACTTGCTAGGATAGATAAAGAATTTTCCCGAAATATTGCTATAATTCAGTTTAATATTGTGCACAAAGTGTCCGATTCCAAATAAATACAATTATATTATTCCGAGTATGACAAAATGTTTTGTTAAATAATTTTATAGATTGTGATTATAATACGGTAAAGAGATATGTGAAGATTAATTTTTACGCGGTAAAAAGTACGCAAAAAAAAGGTTTTACGCGGTAACAATAAAAGTAAAGAAGGGTGCAACACCAAGTTATAAGAAATTAGCATTCGCCCAACAAATAAAGAATATAATTCTTTCAGGAAACGAAAAATCATGTGATTAGATTTTACCTAAGGAGAAAAAATGCTTCATTTCATAAAGAAGAGTCGTGGAATTAATGCATTTTAATATCTATATCGAGTAAGTAACAAAACGTTCCCGCAAGAGCGGGAGGAAGAAGTAGTCAGATAAAAACTCTAAAAGAAGGCAGTGTAATATCATGAATATCATCAGACAGGATGTTTTCACGATGTGTGTGGCGAACAGTGCGGTCTCCCGCGCCGCGGTTAGCTGTTGTATAGGGGTGAGGTCACTTTCACTTGGCTGAGAAGGAGGCGGGGCACCCTTACTCACCCGCACCAATTGTCAGCGAAGCAAGGTCAACTCTAATGCGATCCTTGCAAACCTCTGATTACTGTGAGATGTCTCCTGACGTAGTGTGATAATCAACGGGTTTTGAGCGAGAATTTGAGTACATGTGGGCACCTAGACTAAAGGAAGACGAATGGAATCAATAAAATGATACACTTTTTACGAGTTGCATGTCTCATGAATAAACTTAAACAATTTTTTGCACTCAAGTATTTTAGTGATAATGATTTAATAATTAATTCAAAAACGAGAGTGACCTTGTATTCAACACCCCCTAAATACAAACTTTACCTAGATACCAGGACGCTGATGATGCAGTTCATTTCTGAAGTTCAGTAATTTGATCTCCTTCTGATAAATGGAAAAAGATCACATTTTCTACGATATTTAATGCTACCTCGAGTCTCATTTTGAAAATGACTTAAAAATAGAAATCGGTTGAGGTAGCAATACATAGTGAGGGAAATACTAAGGTCTGTTCCTTCCTAAGATGAATTTTCACAAAGTAAGCTTGTCAACTATTGATCTCTCTGACAAATGGGATTTTCAACTCATCTTTATAAGAAAAACTTGTTTCCTACCGCGCATACGGCTGAGGCACATCATTACTGCCAAGTGTGAAGTAGAGGCGCCGATAGGAAACAACTATTGGCAAGATTGGTGAGTACGGGTGACAAGAAAAGGTGCTTAATATGAGTGGTGACACTGTATGGTATGAAAAGTGGTATTTTACGGGAAGAGGATATATACAAGTAGATTGTTAACTTTTGAGATGCGGTTGTGGCGGATCGGATTCGTAAGAGATAGCTAAAGTACTGGGTTCTCTTCCCGAGGGCCTGGGTTTGATACCCCGAGGTGGTAGAGACTTTTCCATGCTACATTTTTCTTTAAATCTCTACTCAAGGTTCTCGTCATGAGTTCTCTCCTGTTAGCAAACACCAGCTGATCTAACGCAATTCTGCTCATTGCATCATTACAAATAATATGTCCACTTTCCTCCAGTAAACTTCCCAATGAACTAAGTTGTAATATTCAACTATGTAAATACATATAAAGATAACTAGAAATCTCGTAACTTCTAGAATCGAGAATCTCATAACTTTTGTTTTCTCATGATTTATTTCAATGCAAAATCCAGTTCATTTGATTTGTGAAGCATCTAAAAATGATCATTAGCCTTCATCAGCTGGTTAAGTTTTGGCTAAACTTAGAAAACCCTCCCCGTTTCAATTACCACCCATATACACTATTATGGCCACATCAAGTTCCTCTCACGTCTTCTTAAACCAAATCTTCAACACATATATATTGAAATTCCCAGCCGTATCGGCAGATTATCCTGTCTTATCGACTCGTTCTTCCATTTCAAATCGTCTTCTCTTGGTTGACTCACACCCATTGTATTCTCCATATACATCTGCATAATACCCTGTAAATCACTACAAGGGTGTGTGGCAATGCAAGGCTGAAATCTCTCACCAGACATGCATTTACTATCAGAGAGAATGAATTTGCACTCACTACCATGCAGTGATACAAAAAATACAACTTGGTGCATATACTACTTACACGAAACTAGAGGTCCCCGAGGAAACCAGGGAACAAGACTCGTGAATGTTGGCCATAAATGCTATTAAATAGTTAATTTATGCAAATCAATGCAATAGTTATGCATTAGTCACTCATTTCATTAAATAAATTAAATTATGAATTTTTATATCCTTGAGCACGCATGAATTATTAGTTCTAAAATATTCTATCACCTTCTTTACATCTCTTTCTAGATATTTTTTTTACTTATATACCATGCAGAGCTTAAAATTCGAATGGCTTTGTAAGTAATGTCTTTGAATTATTTTCCTATGGAAACATTTCCATACGGAAATTTGTGATCTTCAGTGTATGATGCATGTATGAACATTACTATCCCATGCATGGTAGATAAATACAGATAAAAATATTTAGTTAAATGTATAAACAATTATGTCCAATAGTCCCGTTATTACTTGTTGGGTTATTCCGGGGAGGCGACCGACAACTGAGGTCATTTGCGCCATTTAAGATAGGTGGTTAATTGGTAGAGGTAATTTCAGGAAACGGAGGAAGGGTGGAGAGAATCCGGCATTAGCCTACTCTTAACGAAAGGCGCCAAGGGGACCACGGCTTAACGTCCCATCCGACGGACGGAGCACTGAACTTGAAATGCCCTCCACTAGGCACTAGGCACTAAGTAGGGACCGGTTTCCCACTGAAAAATCCGCCTCTGCCGGGAATTGAACCCGGACCCTCGGGATGAAAGGCCTGTACTCTATCCACCACACTAAGCCGATCCCCTCCCTTTATTCCTATGTAGATAATATCTAGCTGAATTTGACCCTATTGTCTAATATGTTTCCATGTAGCGCACGCTTTGTTGATAGACCACTCCCGCATTCCCGATGGCTCCATGTACTTGCAGACAAAGAGATTGGCCGCGGTGCGGGTCACATGGCTGCTGACGACACGTCGTGTGGCGAGGGGGGGCGGACACTTGCCAAATGGTTTTGCGGCCCCATGAGGTAGGGGATCGTACCGAGAGGGAGTCGGAGAGGGAGAAGCGACGCTCCCTCACCATCGCCTCTCCTCGAAGATTATCCTCAACAGGTGTCCTCGGGTGAAGTGTGGGTGGGTGCGAAGGAACCACACCCACCCCCACTCTCTCAAGGAGGTGCTCTCCTGAGGAAACAGCCGCGATCCGCAAAAATGGTCGCGGAAGAAGAGCGTGTTCTCGGCTCCAGTCAACCGTTCGAAGGACCGAAGGTGGGCAGAATTGGCGAAGGAAAGGAATTGATGATCATTTGGAGAAGATACTCTGTATATATTCCTGCTTACCTCTTGGTTATATACTCTATACATAATCCTGCAAATACAAGCGTGGAAGTGAGGAAACATTTCATTAGGACATACATCTGAAGCATCAACAGAAGGACATTTAAAGAAGACACTAGAAAATATGGAAAGAACAATGACCAGATATCATCTGAAGATCAATAAAAAGAAAACTAAGGTATTGGTATGCAGTAGAAAAAAGGAAGGCAGGACCAATATTAAACTAGGAAAACAAAAAATCGAGTTGGTGGAAGAATTCTGTTACCTGCGATGCCAGGTGACCAGCGATGGACGAAGTAAATGAGAAATTGCCAGTAGAATTGCCCAAGTGAAAAGGGCATTTTACCAGAAGAAGATACTGCTTAACGCTGCAAGTACAAGCGTGGAAGTGAGGAAACATTTCATTAAAACATACATCTGGAGCATTCTACTATATGGCAGCGAAGCATGGACAATAACAGCAGCAGAGAAGTCCAGGCTGGATGCATTTGAAATGTGGTGCTACCGAAGAATGATGAAGATAAAATGGATCGATCGAGTGACAAACGAAGAAGTCTTAAGAAGAGTGGGAGAAAAGAGATGTCTACTGAAAACCCCAAAAAGGAGACGGGACAACTTAATAGGCCACATCTTAACACACGATTGCCTGATGAAGACAATCGTCGAGGGACAGGTGAACGGGAAGAATGGAAAAGGTAGGCCTCGTATGAGGTATATGGAGCAAGTTGTGAATGATGTAAAAGAGAGGAGCTACGTCAATATGAAGAGGTTGGCCTATAGAATAATCTAGTGGAGGGCTGCGTCAAACCAATCCTAGGATTGTTGACCGATGCTGATGATGACATAATCCTGGTACATATATATTCTTGCTTAACGTATGACTTACATCTGGAGCACTCTTTTGTATGGAAGTGAGGCATTGACGAGGGCAGTAGAGGAAAAGACGAAGAAAGAAAATAATAGTCAGTAGAATAGGCCAGGCAAAGAGAACATTCTACCCATGGTCCTCAAAAGCAAAATCTACGTTCAGCTGCCAATACAAGCATAGAAGTAAGGAAACAATTTATCAGAACGTATATCTGGTGCATGTTTCTTTATAAGAGTGAGGCATTAACGATGACAGCAGCAGAAATGTCAAGGGTGGAGGCATTAAAAATGTGGTGCTACCAAAGAATGATGAAGATAAAATGAATCGACTGAGTGAATAATGAGGAAGTCCTAAAAAGAGAGGGAGAAAATACAAGTCTTCTGAAAACCCTTAGAAGGAGACGGGACAATTTAATTGGCCAAATAAAGACATGGTGGCCTGATGAAGACAATCGTTGACGAATAAGACAATGGCAAGAATGGGAAAGGAGTGCCTTGTTTGAGGTATGCAGTGAAGGATGTGAAATAGAAGAAATACGTCAATGTGAAGATATTAGCTTATCGGCTATTTGAATTCAGAGCTGCGTGAAACCAATCTAAAGCATGATGCATGTTTCATCATTATAAACCCATGCATGCTAGGGAATCACATATAAATATATTAATGGGAATGCCATTCTAACTAGTACTCATTTCATTATCATGTAGATACTAACCATCTAGTTGTAAATTACTCCTATAAACAACACGTTTCCATGTAGTGGTAGCACTGTAGATCTTAGATTCATTTCATTCGTAAACAGTTCATGTTTGATGAACTTCACCCCTTACCACATTCTCTCGCCACAGCTTACAGGGTATCTCATCATAATCTTTTTTTTTAAAGACTATTTCCCTACTAATAGGCGCTTCAGACCGCACAGTGGGCTGGGAGGCCAATTTAGACGGACACAAGTCAAAACACATTCAAATCAAACTAAAAATGTATACTTTAGGGTTTTTGTTGGTGGCGAGAACTAATTTTATGTTTTTAAAGCATTATTTCGCCTCTTGATAGCTAGTATCGGTGTCTACAAGTTATATTATGGACTCCTCGAATTCGAAAGAAAACGAAGGAAAACAGTCTTTAGGGTGAAATTAATATGGATTTATATTCTTATTACATCAAAATTATAATTTTCCACACATCAAAGTTATGATATTATCTCTTACTCGTCTTCGTCATAAGACTGCCTTCCATTTGAGTCGAAGACGAACAGGGCTCCTTGAGAAGTTGGAGAACTTGGGGCGATGATTGTACTCTATTCTTCTTAGGCAGCTTTTGGACAGCTGTAATTACCGGATCGGAAATTATAAGGCACTTATAAAATAAGTCCTCATAGTAGTCTTTTCGGGAAGTTTATCTAGTGTTGAAAACTCGTATGCGCATGCAGTCCTTATGCTTACATTCCTGCGCATCTTCGGACATCAATTCTAAGGGGGAGGGGCAGCTTGGATTATAGTGGCAGCATGCAGGAGTATCTTGTGCGCTGTGGGTGGCATTTTGTACCAACGATATAAAGTCACACACCTTTTTGCGGTCCCTAATGCATACTTTTCAAATAATAGGATATTAATTTCATAGCCACTTCCCAGTGCATAAAGTAACGCCGAGAAACGCTGAACCAGATCCTCGTCTAGGCTAGATATGGAAGCTGTAAGCGGAAGATTATCGAATAATTTGAGGGAGGTATTCTGATTATTAGACGAGAAAAATTCCTGCTTCGGTATTTCTATGATTAGATCAATTTTTTAATTGAATGCCTTTCGAATATTTTGTAATAATATTTCCGAAGCTTAACATTTTCTTTTTCTTCTGGAGTTATTACCTGCCATTTATTTTTAGAAACATGTAGCAGGTACTCAAAAGAGCGGATCCATTCGTGTAAAGTGGACAACCCAAACCTCTAAGTATCTTCATTTTCCGGCAGTGTCAAGGGATACTAGATGATGTTCATTTGAGAAGGATTTGCACGCGTAACTCGACTGCGATGATTTTACGTAGTTAAATACGTTTTACAGTTTTCCATCGACCATCGGTCATGTGCATTTCATGAGATACAGACTCTGAGCACACCGAAAGAATATGCGTTGTGGTTTCTTTGTGAACTCCTTAGAGTCCGACTATAATGTGGCGATCATGGCCTTGGATGTTGCCACACAGCTTCTTTTGATACATTTTCTTGTCGGACGAATAATTAGAGAGATACAACTTATGTAATATAAAAGCTCCTGTCATAAAAGCTAAAATCTTGAGCCTGTTGGTTATGCATTGCATGTCCCGAGCTCCCATCACATCACCATTTAGAAATTAGTACCAAAGTCGACCCTTGGTCGGGAAAGGGGGGAGTCGAGAACAAGTATGAGAATACACGGTCACTTTATACGGTCACGGTATTAAGGGACCATGATGAGAATAGCAAGTACATGAGTAAATGTGAGGAACTGGAGTAACTGTGACTGTACATAGTCGAGTATCGGTAGAGGACTCAGTAATGAGTACAGAGGTCTCAGAGGGATATTATGCCTTCAAAGCCAATTGTATGATTTCATAGCACGGACGTGTAACTAATTGGTGGCATTGCATGAATTGGCACCATATCGCTGTCTTTTAGTAATTTTAGCATGGACGATTAGATGTAGCGCCTCTTCAGGAGTATATGGGCGTCTGATACTGGTATCTGCTTGCTCAGCCGTCCAATCAAGCTTAACTTTTTTGGGACGTGTTGGTACAGTGGAGAAAACTTCACGAATGAACTTTGCGCTCTCGCGCCCTCCATCTGCGTGTAAACTTGATGATATGCGTGTATAACGATGACACGATGCATATTCGTGAATTCACGCACGTGTGATGACTATGTACGCCATGAAGACTATCTATTTACATATATTCGGCGCGGTGCGCTATGGCGGAGTGGGCCACACGATGCGCTGACGCGCACTTATCACGGCATAAAATTTGAAAACGCAGGTCTCAGCAGAAAGTTTTTGGTGCGATGTGGTCAGTAGATCATGCCTCACATGCCTCATTCCGGCAGACAACAGTGCAAAGGGGTGCATTTTTTGTATCTCACTTTTTGTGTAAAACTTTTTGTTTTGGGATATAAAAATTTATGCGTCGCTGTAAAAATGCCGCAAAGCCATCAATTCTGAAACTTTAGATGAAAATAGAATGCAAATAGTGCAACTATACGGAAAAAAAATATTCAAACGATATCAAATGATGTTTTTGGCCACAACAAGAAAACTTGCAAGATAGCTTCAGCGCGTTGGGAACCCGTTTATCGAAAACGGGCGTAAAGAATGGACTATATCTGGAATATTTGCTTTCCAATTATCTCATTTCTTATCAAATGTATTACTCGGGATACCTTGCTTTACGCACACGCCTTTTGGGATATTGTCATTAAATTCGTAAAACGACCTTTGCCCGCGTAAATCGACCTCCCAGCCCACTGTGGACCGTGAGGTAAGGCCAAAGAAGGAAATGGAGGGGAAAGGAGGAAGGGTGGAGAGATACCCGGCGCGCCGGGTTTCTCTCCACCCTTCCTCCTTCCGGCGCGCCGGGTTTCTCTCCAGCAGGCTAATGCCGACGCCGCGGCGTGACGCCTGCTCTTAACGAAAAGGCAACAAGAGGACCACGGGTTAACGTGCCATCCGAGGGCAGAATTCTGAACTCGAATACTCTCTTCAAAAGACTCATATAGACCGATTTACCGATGAAATATAGCGCCGGGATTCGAACCCAAGCCCTCCAGGTGAGAGACCGATACTCTAACCACTACTCCAACCCCACCCCACCCCACCCCACCCCACCAAAGTTGAAATTACGAATAAGCAATATCTTAATCCAAACTGAGTTCCCCGTTTTAATTACAATTTCCACATACTATAACAGTTTTGGACTCTAAAATGCGAAAAAAGAATATATTACGAGATATAAAAGAGAGGGAGAAAACGAGCGTAATGCTTGATGGAATCACACTGGTGTTCAGCCAATGAGGGAGTCCTTTATGGATGGACTATCAAGGTGAGTAGCCTTATTGGTGAAAAGACCTCGATTGCGATAATCACGCCTAGTCAATTTCCTTACTTCGAAAATTTCTCCACTGCATCCTTATTTCTTTCGAGTTAGTCTTCGCCTGCAATTAAAACTTGTTTATAACTTCCTTTCGCATCCAATTTTTTCTTTTTCGCCAGCTATTCACTCACCTCTGTGCGTCTCTCGTATTGCCTCCACGAAGCCGTCTATTTCTCTGCTTCCACCCCCGGCAAAAGTTAATGATGACGTGAGCAGGACGCCAAACAAAACAAGGAGAGCCATAAAAAGAGAGCGGGATAAAAGGATGAAAAAGAGAGAGAGAGGGAGATAGGACGGGCGATGAAGACGGCTCCGACGTAATTAATCGTTTACAGCACGGCTAATTAAGGGGGGGCTCCCTCGCATCCTGGACGAGAAACAAAAGGGGCCCTGGCAGTAGAAAAAAGGCCCTGCTGTGGATTTGGAGAAAGAGGGGAGGGCAGCGAGAGGCCTGAGCAGAGACAGTGGCGACCCCCCCTTGGAGGCAGGGGACAGGCGAGTGGTCAGCCTGCTTCCGACGGAAACATCCATTCCGTTTTTCCTCCTCCCTGGCTCCCATCTCGACCAAGGCAGTCTCTCGGAATCGGCTGCCGTTCCCATCCCTCTAGGCGTTGGGGGTTACCAGGACAAATCGTAGACGAACGAGGTCTAGAGGAGGGAATTCGTGGGCGAAACGACGCACAAAAGGCTGAAGGTCTGTGTTTGAAAGCATCGGGATTAACTCGAATAGGTAATCAAGGAGTCACGTGGTATAAACACGAATAGTTTGCAAATTTGGTGTGTAGAAACCGATGATTACAACCGCATTCATTGTTTACACTTGAGTTTCATCTCACCGGGTGGCTCTGTAGTCGAGGCAGATGAGAAAAAATCAAGTGAAAACAATAAATGATATTGTAATGAGCGATTCAGACACACTAAATTTGCAAACATATTGTGTTTATACCACGTGACTCCTTGGTTACGTATTAGAGATGATCCCATCGGTTTCAAGCACAATCCCACTGGAAACGAAAAGAAACACCATAATACCAAAAAGGATTTTTTTCTGTCTTGAATTTTAAATTTAGTACAGTCACCCTCATTTTATCGGTGCATGGGGAAGTGATTTTATTTTCATAATTATTGTGTAATTAATTTAAACAAAATATGCAAAAAAGTCGAAATTCAGTTTTTAATGAATATCCCCGTAATTATGAAGTTGCTAAGTATTTGTAGTAGCTTTACGGAATTTAAGGTGGCAGTGATTCACAGAGCAGTAGGGATGCCACATCGGCTAAAGTGGTCAATGTTTCGATGTTTATAAAAGTACTCACCACTCACCCATTATTCATCGACAAAAAACATCGATGTATCGAGTTTTATGCCTTCATATCCGAGGTTAGGTATTATCATACAGGTATTAGGTATTATGCATCAGAAATTTTTCATATTTTAAACAATTGCAATTTTGAAAATTATTCGGAAATCGGACTTTATTTAGTAAAATATTGATAAATATTTCGCAAATATTTTTCCATTGAATTTATTTTTAAACATAGAAAACATATCACTGTTTCATAATGAAATAAAGATAAATAAATATAATACAACAAATAACACAATAAAGTGGGTGTACCTGTTCCCTAAAAATATTCTAAGCTTGGTAGTATAAAAAAATCAAATTGAAAAACAGTGGGTTTAAACGTTTAAACCTCCCAGTATCGGTAAGGAACACTCTTTGCTTCATATGCAGCGACCCCAACCTACTCCTGTTATCCTGCACCACCAAGTTTAGAGCTGATACAATCCTCTCAGAAGGTACTGATGTAGGCATGGCGGATCATGTTCTTGGAAGGCAACACTGGGATGAAAACATGAACGATTTTATACCTTCACTTGTTTCCCTACACGCGAACGATAGATGGCGTAATTTGGGAAGGTTCTTTCGTATTCTTAAAAGGCTTATGATAATCAGAAAAATGAATTATTGGTCAACCAAAAACATTTATTAAACCGCTCGTTTCCTAAAACATCGTTGCGATGTTGGGTGTTTTGAAAACATCGAGTCGATGCTCCATCGATTGTCTTACCACTCGATGTTTTCGATGTATCGGCAAAGAAACATCGAGTAGTCCGATACATCGATGTCGATGTGACATCCCTACAGAGCAGACCTAGTTGCTCTATATGCCATAGTTTTAATTTATTTACAGGGATGTTTGTTCTACAAATAGGACAAAGGAAGAATAAAACAGGTAAGAGGAGAAGAAAACCTTATTATTTTAGGAGACTGGAACGCTGTCGTCGGCGAAGGTCAAGATGGAAGAATAACTGGAAAATATGGGTTGGGAAACCGAAACGAAAGAGGAGAAAGACTGCTGGAGTTCTGCGAACAACATAAGTTAGTGGTTACTAACACATTGTTTAAAAATCACAACCAAATAAGATACACATGGGATGCCAGAAGACAGAGGGAGATTGCAAATAGATTACATTTTAGTGAAGCAGAGGTTTAGGAATCATGCGAAGGACTGCAAAAGCTACCCGGGTGCAGATATTGACAGCGACCATAATTTAGCGATGATGAAATGCCATCTAAAATTCATGAAATTGAAGAAATCAAAGAAGAATGCATGGCAAGTAGAAAAACAGAAGGAGACTCAAAATCACCTGGAATTTCAGAAAGCGGTAGGAAACAGCATATGAGAGAAGCTGACTGAGAAACCAGTAGAAGAGCGTTGGGAAAACATTAAATGTGGGCTACAGGACGCCGCAAAAGAAGTTCTTGGAAGAAGAACAGTAACTTGTTAAGAAGAAGCAATGGATCACAGAAAAAGTCTTAGTGCTGATTGAAGAAAGAAGAAAGCACAAGAATGCGAAAACTGAAGAAGGGCAGCTTTGCTACAAAAGAATAAGGAAGGAATTAGGTCGCAAAGTCAGGAAAGCTAGAGAAATGTAGATGAAGAATCTATTCGAAGATGCACAAAAAAACTTTGCAGTTGGAAATATCGAAGCTGCCTATGGGATAGTGAGGAACCACTTCAAGGAATGGAAGGCAAGATGCAGTGCCATAAGAGACAAGAATGGAGAACTTCTGATTGAAAATGAAGACAAAGTGAAGAGATGGAAAGAATATCAGGAAGAGTTATACAACAGAAACAATCTAAGCAGGAAAGTGATTGAAGAGGAAAGCGAAGTCAAAAAGGATGACATGAGAGCACCAATATTAAGATCGGAATTTGACACAGCAGTAAGGGGCCTTTAGATGATATCTGGTCATTGTTCTTTCTATATTTCTTAGTGTCTTCTTTAAATCTCCTTCTGTTCCTGCCATGACTGCTATGTCATCGGCGAATCGTAGAATGCTGATTTTCTCCCCGTGGATATTCACTCCCGGAGACTTTTCTTTACTTCTTGGATGGCTTTCTCGATGTGGACATTAAATAATACGGGAGACAGTGCATATCCTTGCCTCACTCCTTTCTTTATGCTGGATTCTATACTGCTGGGCCCTGATTTGATTATTGCCACTTGGTTTTTATACAAGCTGTGGATCAATCTTCGGTCATTGTATGATACTCCAATTTCTTTCAGAATCTTTAGCATCATATTGCAATCCACGTTGTTAAATACCTTGTCCAAATCTACAAATGCAATAAACGTCGGTAGATTCTTCTCTATTCTCTTATCTATCACTAGCCTGAGGGCCAAAATCGCTTCTCTTATGCCCTTGTTTCTACTGAACCCGAATTTTTCCTCATCCAGGAACTCCTCATCTTTTCGCTCTATTCTTCTATAGATAATTCCCGTCAATATCTTCGAGGCATGTGTCGTCAGGCTTTTGGTGCTAAAATGTTCACAGTTCTCGGGCAATAGGGATGATGATGCTCTTCCCAAAGTCAGTAGGTATCACTCATGTTGAGTACATATCGCATATGGTTTTGTACAGCTGAGTAAATGACTTCTCTCCGGCGTTTTTTATTAGTTCGGCAGGAATATCATCTATTCCCGAATTATCCTCAGATCCCTTACAGACGCATCAAATTCTGATCTTAAGATTGGGGCTCCCAATTCATCCTTATCGATTTCATATTCCTCTTTGATTACTTCCGCTCTAAGATAGCAACCATTGTACAACTCTTCCAAGCATTCCTTTCATCTCTTCACTTTATCCTCATGTTCAATTAAGAGTTCTCCATTCTTGTCCCTGATGCTGTTACATCTTGCAGCCCATTCCTTGAAGTGATTTCTCACCGTCCTGTAGGCAACTTCCACATTTCCTTTAGGAGGTTGCTTTGTACGTCTTTGTACATCAGATCCTTTATCCACATTTCCCTAGCTTTTCTCGCTTTACGGTTTATTTATTTCCTGATTCTTTTGTAGCGAAGTTGCCCTTCTTCAGTTTCCACATTTATATATTTTGTTCTCTCGTTTAAATGAATTCTAAGACTTATTCTGTAATCCATGGCTTCTTCTTGACAATTTTTCTTCTCCCTAGAACTTTTTTTGCTGCTTTCTGTAGCCCGATTTTGATTTTCTCCCATTTATTTTCTACTGATTTCACAGTAAAAACCACTTCTTTTTGGTTTTCCACTGACTTCTGGAAGGCCGGATATTTACTCAACAGGAGAAATATTGGTTGGTTGGTTATTTAGGGGAGGCGACCGACAGCTGAGGTCATTTGCGCCATATAGGATAGGTGGGTAATTGGCTAATGGTAGGAGTTGTCAGGGAACGGAGGAAGGGTGGAGAGAAACCCGGCGTCGGCATTAGCCTACTCTTAACGAAAGGCGCCAAGGGGACCACGGCTTAACGTCCCATCCGACGGACGGAGTATTGTACTTGAAATGCCCTCCACTAGGCACTCAAGTGGGGACCGGTTTACCACTGAAAAATCCGCCACTGCCGGGAATCGAACCCGGGTCCTCGGGATGGGAGGCCAGTACTCTAGCCACCGCACCAACCCGATCCCCCCGGGGAAAGTATCCTGGGACTTCAAAACATCATTATTCCTATTCCCAAAAAGAAGAGAGCGGAGAAACGCGCTAATTTTAGGACTATAAGCCTGACGACACAGTCATCGAAGATATTAGCAAGTATAACCTACAGAAGAATAGAACGAAAAGCAGAGGAGTTCCTGGATGAAGATCAAGTCGGATTCAGGAAAAGTAAGGGTACAATAGAAGAAAAAAGGGCCCTTAGGCACCTAATAGAGATGAGAATGGAAAAGAACAAACCGACTTTCATTACATTTGTGGATTTAGAGAAGGCTTTTGACAACGTAGATTTGAATTAAATGTTTGGAATTCTGAAAGGAATTCGAGTGTCATACAATGACCGAAAGAATTATCCACAGTTTGTATAAAACCAAATAGCTGTATTAAATGTGGATCCAGCTCTGAAGAAGCAAGAAAAAGGAAAGGAGTGAGACAAAGTCGTGCACTGTCTCCCGTAATTTTTAATGTTTACTTCGAGAGAACCATCGATGAAATCAAGGAGAAGTGTTCTGGAGTGAACATCCACGGAGAAACAATCAGAATGCTACGAATCGCTGATGATATAGATCCCATAGTAGAGATAGAGAATGATCTGAATCTGAATAAAATGTTAACAACCATGGAAAGGACAATGGTCATACGTCAGCTGAAGATTAATAAGAAGAAAACTAAGATATTGGTGTGCAGGAAGAGAGAAGAGGCCAAAACCAACGTTATACTAGGAAAACAGAAACTGGAAGAGGTGAAAGAGTTTTGTTACCTAGGAACAGAGTAACCAACGATGGAGGAAGCAAGAAAGAAACAGTGAGTAGAATAACCCAGGCAAAGAGGGCATTCTATCAAAAGAAGAATCTATTTACAGCTGGTAATAAAAGCTTAGAAGGAAGGAACCAATTCATCAGAGCGTATATCTGGAGCATGTTTCTTTACGGCAGTGAGGCATGGGCTGTGACAGCAGCGGTGAAGAAAAGGGTTGAAGCATTCGAAATATTGTGCAACCGAAGAATGATGAAGATAAAATGGATCGACCGAGTTACAAATGAAGAAGTCCTATGAAGAGTGGGAGAAAAGAGAAGTCTGCTGAAAACAATAAAAAGAAGACCGGATAACCTAATCGGCCATATCTTATGACACGATAGCCTAATGAAGACAGTCATCGAAGGAAAAGTGAGCGGGATGAATGGAAAAGGCAGACCTCGTATGAGTTATGCAGACCAGTTCGTCAAGGACGTGAAAGAGAGGAACTACGTTAATATGAAGAGGTTGGCCAATAGAAGAATCGAGTGGAGAACCGCGTCAAACCAATCCTAGGTTGTTGACCCATGATGATGAAATAGGACGAATTGGCAGGCCATATTTCCCATGAATTTTCTTATTTTGGGTTTGTCAAATAGTTAGCATGTAGAAAGAGAACCGTAAGGAACCCATTTCACAACACTTACTGAAGCTTAAGGCATGCAAATCCGTCGGCAAAATCTGCAAATATTTGTGATACCTGAAACAAACTCGATTTTCGATTACGCTGCGGGATCCAGCCATGCTTGCCAGCTGATTGCGAGTGACACGGTGAGTATCATCATCCACTGTGGACCGATCAACGTTCTTACAGTGATTTTCCACCTGCATTTCTTGTAAAAGATCAATAAAGGTACTATAATAGTGCGTTGAAAAGAGAATTTATTCTCTTTGTCGTGGACTAATAGCCCAAGTAGTCTGTTTTCGGATACATTCAAGGAGAAAACCCTGTGATTTCGTGTTAACATTAAAGCTCGCGGAAGAATATATTTAGCTTCTGTAGGCGGAGCTCATTGAACTTTCTTCAAGGAACCTGCCATATGCAAGTGTTGTACATACTACCATTTTAATGCTCCGTGAGGATGGAATACTTATCTCATTCACATATGTGAATAATCTGCATGATATGGATTAGCGTGTGGTGGTTACCGATTCCCTTCATTCATCAAACGAATTTCGTCCATGATATCAAGGGACTGATAGTTTTACTATTTGATGATAGGGTTGAAAGCAAAAAATAAAGTTGAAAAAGGATCTTCATCATCAATTAGCTGTCTACGAGAGTCGGCAGTTTTTAATCTAAAATCTCTCCTATTCTTTATTCTCGAGAAGTTAGAGGTATCAGGTATTAGTTTGCAGAATCGCATCATAATAAAAATAAAATATGCACTTTTCCACAAAGATAAATATTTTAGTTACGACCTAGGTTTCGATGGACTGCATCATCATCTGTTGGTGATGTAGTACATTGAAGCCTAGGTGGCAATTAAAATGTTTATCTTAGTTGAAAATTGTTTATTTTATCCTGTATCATCTAGTTATTCTCCCTCCAGCATTCATTCCAACTCGTTTATACGTGCTCAAAATACAGAATGCTTTTCTCTTTAATTTCCCTATCACTCCACCTTCTATATCTGTTTTCCCTTACTTACTGTTCCATTCACATACCATTTTTCACTAGCGTATAGTTCGACAACCGGTTGGGTGATAAAAGAATATTAGATTGTCGGTCAAAGAATAGGCTGCTTCAGTTTGGTTCCAATAAGAATCAGTTTGGGGTCGTGGTGCCCTAGTGCGTAGAGCTACTGACCGGAGGGTCCCGGTTTCAAATCCATTCTGGACACCCCCATCTAAAATCCTCGCGATTGGATTTTCTGAGTGTCAGAACTTCGTATAAAATCGCAGGTGGCCCAGGGAAAGGAACTGGCCCCCCTATCCTGCGTATGTGCATTTCACACGCCATTGGCTTAGTACTGGGTGAGTTCTACCCTCACCGATCAAAACCAACCTTCGGGTTGATTCACTGAGTGAGTGATGCATCAGTTACTTATGGGATTATTTGAATGTTACTTCAACAAATAATGGATTAAAATAGAGCGCTCCATCTCTAAATTATCACACGAATGCCGGTTAATAAATGACGAGGTGCCAATTCCATATTGAGAAAATCACGAAAGAATAGTGTGTTTACCTATATTTTTATTGCCTTTGGCAATCTTGACCGAAGATTTATATATAGCCCCCGGAATACTTGCAGCCGTTTGATATAAAAATGAGATAAAGTAATTATAATTATAAATGAAAAAGTGAAAAAATTTCCATGACGCGGAAGTACGATGGAAAAAAGTACTATATTGAAAATTATATTAAAATGCATACAGGTTAATTCTACGCTTGACATGATGTTACAGTTTCCTCTCTCTGCCGCAAGGTGGTGGTGCGAATACCACTTGGCTTTAGACCACGCACAATATGCGCGACAGCATATTAATAAGTAACGGAGGAATATTTTGTGTTCATCAAAATCAAAGTTGACAAATCCTAAGAATAGTTTCACACAGCTATCCACTTGATTCTCTTCTCTGCTGACCCCTTCATATTGATATAATTCTTCTCTTTCACATTCTTTGCAAGTTGCTCTATATATTTTATGTGAGGCGAGGGCTGGTAGAGATTCGAATGCCTATCCCTTCCATCCCTATCCTTATACCTTTTCTCCCGGTCTGAAGCGCCTATTAGTGCGGAAACAGACTTGAAAACACCCATGGAATGGTAGAGATTCACCTCATTGACGTCTGAAGGTCAAAAACTCTACATATTTTACCATTCTTCTTTAACTCGACGATTTCTCTGGTCATAACGCCTCAGTTAGGGATGCCACATCGGCTAAAAAACATCGAGTGGTCAATGTTTCGATGTTTATAAAAGTACTCACCACTCACTCATTATTCATCGACAAAAAACATCGATGTTTCGATGTATCGAGTTTTTATGCCTTCATACCCGAGGTTAGGTATTATGCATCAGAAATTTTTCATCTTCTTAAAAACTTGCAATTTTTAAAATTATTCGGAAATCGGACCT
This sequence comes from Platycnemis pennipes, assembly GCA_933228895.1. NCBI lineage: Eukaryota > Metazoa > Arthropoda > Insecta > Odonata > Platycnemididae > Platycnemis > Platycnemis pennipes. The sequence goes on from OW121856.1 coordinate 19,310,141, forward strand.
TATTTAGTAAAATATTGATAAATAATGCGAAAATATTTTTCCATTGAACACATTTTTAAACAGAAAACATATCACTGTTTCATAATGAAATAAAGATAAATAAACCTAATACAGCAAAAAACAAATAACACAATAAAGTAGGTGTACGTGTTCCCTAAAAATATTCTAAGCTTGGTAGTATTAAAAAAATCAAATTGAGAAACAGTGGGTTTAAAACGTTTAAACCTCCCAGTATCGGTAAGGAATACCCTTTGCTTAATATGCAGCGACCCCAACCTACTCCTGTTATCTTGTACCACCAAGTTGAGAGCTGATACAATCCTCTCAGAAGGTACTGATGTAGACATGGCGGATCATGTTCTTGGAAGGCAACACATGAACGATTTTATACCTTCACTTGTTTCCCTACACGCGAACGATAGATGGCGTTATTAGGAAAGGTTCGTTCGTATTCTTAAAAGGCTTATGATAATCAGAATAATGAATTATTGGTTTACCAAAAACATTTATTATACTCCCCGTTTCCTAAAACATCGCTGCGATGTTGAGTGTTTTGAAAACATCGAGTTGATGTTCCATCGATTGCCTTACCACTCGATGTTTTCGATGTATCGATGTAGTCCGATATATTGATGTCGATGTGACATCCCTAGCCTCAGTTGACCCATCCTATTTTTTTTCAGCAAATTTAGAATTTCTTCCATTCTTATGACTTCCTCGTTTATCACTCGGTCGATCCATTTATTCGTCATCATTCTTCTGGAGCACCAAATTTTGAATGCTTCTACCCTTGAATTCTCTGCCGCTGTTGTAGTTCATACCTCACTGCGATTAAAAAGCAAGCTCCAGATGAATTGTTCCTTTAATTCCAGGCTTGTATTTCTAGACGCTAGTGGACTCTTCTTTTGGCAGAATATCTTTTTTGCCTAGGCTATTCTAGTCTCTATTTCCTTCGCCTTTCGCTTGTTATTCGTCTTCCTATACTGCAATACGCGCTCACATCTTCTAGCTTTTGATTTCCAAGTTTGACGTTAGTCTTGTCTTCCTCACTTCTACTGCGAACTTTTACCTTAGTTTTATTTTTATATCTTCAGTTGACATCTGGCAAACAGTTAATTTATGATCATTTATTAAATTTATACATGTTTATTCAGCACATTATTTTAGCGAAGGTTGTTAATTTTATCATGTTAAATGTTTACCATGAGGAAAACCGTGTTCTGCGGTACCAGAAGACTTCTAGCCGAGAGCGTCATATTAACTTAGCTTAGAAAATAAGTAATAATGCCATGTTCGACGGAAGCAAATTTCAGAGCTCCGAGAATTTTCGTAGGTGATTATTAAAACATGCTTAATAGAACCTTGGAGTCTGAAGTATAAAATTAGTTCAGGTGATGAAAATTCCGTATACATCGCAGTGTAAACCTCATGCATAACTGCTACGTCATCAACATGGCTGCCATTCGTGGGATTTTCCAATTGAACTTAAAATTATGATTTAATTTTATCCCAAACTGAAATTTCTTAATAAAAAAAATTTTCATATTGTAACGTGAAAATGGTAGTGCGCAGCAGGGTGCATGTGGCGATGCCCGTTAGTTAATTGTTTTCTGTCGTCAAGTTCCGGAGACGCTTAGCAACAGAAAAATAAATAGAAGGAAGGAAGGGGATTATTGAGGTTGAAATTACTTGTGTCTGACCGCTCACAGTAGTTAAAGGAAAGTTTATATACAGTTAAATTAATTAAATAAATAACTTGTATTTGTTCACGTTAAAAGTCTGATCATTGGCCCAAGAACGCAACAATATGATGAACACTTTAATGTTGTGCTACTAATTGCCATTGATGAGTTCTGCTTTCTTTGGTGAAGGGAACTGCCCTATTGGTAGGTAAAACTAGTATAGGCCATGAATTCACAAGATTTGTTATCACCACATGAGTCCGGCAAACTGTAAACAAAATGTATTATTGAGGGTGGCATAATAAGCCCTAAAAAACACTAATCGTCTACTGGCAGGTGGAACTGTACAATAATCGCGTACAGATCCACCGGCCGAATTGCGGATCTGCAGAAAAATGAAGTCGCAAGATACGTAGTATACACGGATGCTTATACGGTACAATCTCTCTCGTCCAAAATTCCATTCCTTGCTTCGTTACTAACCTGTGTGCTTCTGATGATGGAATTCCTTCCTTAGATACATCTTCAGACCTTGGTTCGAAGAATTTGGCAGCATCTCGTCCTATCTTTCAGCTGAAGACACCTCCTGTAATGGGAGAGACACTATTGTCAACACACATAGACCAAAGCAGCTACTTGGTAAGATGGAGCATGATTCCAACATCCTTCTCCATTTTCCTCTATTTACCACTAGCCTAAGCATTTTAACTTCGTTCACACCCTCTCTAGCGAGATATCATTAGTTAAACACCCCGAACTTAACATGATAGGATAATGAAATCCTTACGTGTGGTACGCAGATGGCACAAGCGTCTGAGATATTTGTATAAGTTCCTGACATAACAGAACGCAAAGAGAAATGGTGAAATGGAATGCATTGAGGAAGTGTGAGTGTCATGATGATTTAAATTACTAATAATGTTAATGAACCAATCTAATCAGGACAGATCATTTGAAAGGGATAAATCACAATTTCAGACTTTTTACAGAGGAATAATAACTTATCTTGTATCCACATGTAAAAATCCAAAGAAAATAAACGCCTAGGTAGCATAAATTGTTAAAGTGCTTGCTCGGAAATCGAGGATTTCCGATTTCGTGGACCGGTTAAGTATACATCTACATCTAGGCAATACCTGCAAGCTTCCGCGAGGGTGTGTGGCATGGTATGAAGATCACCAAACATGCACTATTGACATGCAAGTAGGCTGCTACATGGAAACATGCTAGACAATAGGGTTAAATGCAGCTAGATGGTTAGTATCCACATAGTTAAACAGGGATAGGTTGTTAATACATGCACCAAGCACAACATACTACTCTAATTACATTTCACCTACCTACCCCTTTGCTATGCTGCCTATTGTGTTCTATCATAGTACGGGGGAAAAATGCCATTTTTAATCTATCGGTACGACAACCTATATCTCTAGTCTTATTTATCTGGTCTGAAATATGATTTATATTCTCTGTGGAAATAATACCACTTTGCATTTCAACGGTTACCCCGTCAAGGCTTTCCTAGCATAGCTTGCATTCCTGCAGAAAGAACCAGATAAGTTTTTCGGAGAAATCGATGCTAAGGATGAGAAAAAATTGAGAGTTTAAGGAACCGCAGTGTTATACCTGTTGTCATTTGGGCAAGGCAACCGACAACTGAGGTCGTTCGGGCCAGAGAGGTTAGGCAGGTATGTGCATAACGGTGTTACCGAAAAAATGCGGGATAAATGCTATTTTAATTATCTTCAGACAAATAAATGCATGTAAAGACAAGGATAACAACACTTATTACGACAGTATTACCTTATAAACCCTCCAGAGATGCGTGGCCAAAAAGTTTTTGCACCATAAAATTATTTTCCAACCCATTCAAGATGCAAAAATACATTATTTCCAACGAATCTGCAGGGGACAAGAGAGGAACAAGGAAAACAGGCGCGGTCTACCAGTCTTCAAGTTTCACAGTAGGGAAAACTAAAATGCAAAACATTTCAAAAATACAGGCAATCCACAACGAGGCTAAAGGAAATAGCACGTTATCACTGATGTTCCTCATTCTCTCCACAGTAAGTAACGAGGATGCACTGGCAATAGACAGGGACAGAAATACAGCCACGGCAGGAGTAACTGAATGGCTTTTTAAGCACACTCCTAAAAGCTACTTATGGCTTGACGATAAAATAGAGATTATTTTGGTGCTATTCAATCGTAAGGCTGCCTTAAAAAATGGACGAGCTATATCACCGAGCTGGTGGAGAGTCGCAGAGAAATAAATAAAAGCCAAGCGCGCAACGTGGATTTTAAACAGATGGGAGAGAGGGTATGCCGTGCGGCATTCGCCAGCGCTATTCCAGCACATTGCGAGGAGACGCCTCCTTCGAATACGCGAACAGCCTTAGCAACCGTCGCCCACACACTTCGTCACTATATGAGCCAGGTTTTCGTTTCATACTCGACTTTCTAATGCCTCGAAACGAACGAGGAGCACTCACTCACTAACGGCAGGGCCCGACACGAGAGCAAAACAAACGAGGATAGAGTTCCTCCCTTTCATCACCATCAGTAGTCTCCTGCGACCCTGACGGTGGAAGAATACGTCTACATCTACATAATACCCTGCAAGCCGCCATTAGTGTGTGTGGCAGGGGGTGATTCTCACCAAACATGCACTACATATGAAGCATAAAAAAGGATTAGTATTTATATACCTTTCTAAACTTCACTATTTAAAAAAGGATAAAAAAAGCAAAGCAAACATGCAAAAACATGCTGTTAGTTGGGATAGCTTCAAGTCCTTATACCAACATGCAGCTACCAATGTTATCCATTACTACACTCTTACTGGATATATTTACCATTATTCATATCCCTAATTGTATGAGGAAAAAAGGACATTTTGAATCTGTCAGTTCGGCAATCAATTTCTCTAATTTTGTGATAATGGTCCAGTCTGCCATAGTAAGTTGGGGTTCGCAAAATATTTTTAACATCATCACTGAAAATATTGTCTTGGAATTTATTTAAGAGATTAAGTCTAAATTTCAACCTGCCATCTGACAATGATTTCCAATTTAATTAATTTAATAGACTGGTTACGCTAATAAGGTTATCGTACCGTCCCTTTACAAATCCTGCCAATCTTCGCTGAACAATTTCAAGTTCATTATTTAGACCGATTTCGTAGGGATGACATACACTGGCAGCATATTCCAAATGATTTTTTTTTAATTAACGAAATTAACATCAATACCCGTATTTACGGGCATTGATGTACCATAGGTTTAGTAGTGTATCAGAATGAATAGAGGAATTATGTTTGGGATCATTATCAGATGGTAGGTTAAGATACAAATTGAAAATCTTGTAGATTTTTTAAAACGGATAGGTTTACCGAAGCTGTTAGATTAGAGCACCTGCGAATTATGACAGATTTGACCAGACAAATAAAATTAGAGAGGTATAGAGTCATCATCATCATAGATCAAAAATCCTAGGATAGGTTTGACGCAGGTCTCTGATCGATTCTTCTATCGGCCAACCTGTTCATATTAACGTTATTCCTCTCTTTCACCACATGTTATTCACTCTCCTTCACGACTTGTTCCATATATCCCATGTGAGGTCTGCCTTTTCCATTCTTCCCGCTCACTTTCCCCTCGACGATTGTCTTCATCAGGCTATCGTGCCTTAAGATATGGCCGATCAGGTTGTCCCATCTTCTTTTTAGAATTTTCAGCAGACTTCTCTTTTTTCCACTCTTCTTAGGATTTCCTGGTTACTTACTCGGTCGATCCATTTGATTTTCATCATTCTAATGTAATACCACATTTGGAATGGTACCACCCTTTTCTTCTCCGCTGCTCTCATGGATAAATAGTCACCCCGATAGAATAAAAGTGTCATTATTCCCGAGTACCATTAGAGAACATAATAGGCAGCATAGCATAGGTGAACTATTGTTAGTCTGTAGTGCATGATGCATGGATTAAAATTTCTATGGTTATATCTCGAGGGTTTTCGGGTTCCTCACGCGTTGATTCATCCTGCCGGATTCATCGCCGGCATTGCAGTCGGCATCTTCAGGTCCGAAGTCCAACTGTCGCCTAGCAGGATATATCAATTCGGGAGGAACCCGAAAACCCTCGAGACATTGCCTGAGTACCGCGGAAGCCTTCGCAAAAATTTATATGGTTGGTTGGTTATTCAGGGGACACGACCGACAGCTGTGGTCATTTGCACCATTTAGGATAGGTGGGTAATTAGGTAATGGTAGGAGTTTTTCAGGAAACGAAAAAAGAGTGGAGAGAAACCCGGCGTTGTCATTAACCTACTCTTAACGAAAGACGCGCAAGGGGACCACGGCTTAACGTCCCATCCGACGGACGGAGTACTGAACACGAAATGCCCTCCACTAGGCACTCAAGTAGGGACCAGCTTTTCACTGAAAAATCTGCCACTGCAGGGAATCAAACCAGTGCTCCCGGGATGGGAAGCCAGTACTTTAGCCACCACACCAACCCGATTCCCAACGTTTCGATACGTAATAGATTAATAGAGAGTGATATATGTAGATATGTGCCATTATGGCCAATAATCTCTTTATTGCTGCGTAAATACCGTAAATACCTACCATGTGGCCCTATAATCCTACATGTTTCCATAGAGTAGTCTAGTTGCATATCAATAGTGCAAGTTTGGTGATCTTCACCCCATGCCACACACCCTTGCGGTGAATAGCAGGGTATTACGTAGCTGTACTTGATCACGCCCAAGATTTCCGAGCAAATGGAAGGGGTCGCTATTTTTCATGTCGGAGCACTATTTATCGAAGCATGCTCGACACCCATATGCACGAATGGCGAGGCGGAGGCGTCGGATGGCCTCCGATTTCTTCATTTTATTTCCCCTCGAGCATTGCAGCAAACGTCACCGAAACGTACGTGTAAGTGCGATGCGTAGAACGAGGAATGCCCTTCGTCAGGCTTTGAGTGGCTCGGACGTTCTACATCTACATGATACCCTGAAAGCCACCTCGAGGGTATATGACAGGGGGTAAAGATCACCAAGCATGCACTATAAACATGCAAGCATGCAACTATAGGGTCTCATACAACTAGATTGTTAGTATCTGCATAGTAATAAAGGGATTGGTTGTAAATACATGCATCATGCACAACAGACCACTCCAAAATATTTCCCCTACCTATCCCTTTGCTATTCTGCCTATTGCGTTCTATTACAGTACTGGGGGAAAATGAAATTTTGAATCCATAACTACGACAATCTATCTCTCTAATCTTATTTATCAGGTCGAATACGCTGGTGTTTTTAATATGTGCGGGGAGCATAATACGCTGGGGTTTTTAATAAGTGCCTAACATCTTTAGTAAAGCTATCCGATTTAAATTTCTCTAATAGATTTAATCTGTACTTTAACCTACGCTCTGATAATGATTCCCACCCTTATTCTTGTATTAAATATGAAACCCTACTCAACCTATCGTAACACCTTTTAACGAACCTAGCCGCTCTACGCTGCACACTGTCTAGCTCTCTAATTTATTCGGATCCCATACACTGTCTAGATGCTCAAGGTTGGGCCTAGCTAGTGACAAGTAACATCGCTTTTTTGTCTTCTTATTACATTTCCCAAGTATTCTTTTTATAAACCCTATCGTTCTCATAAAGTGCTCGTTCAGCCGTTTCGTAGTCCATTATGGCACCGGTGAGACATTTTGATTCAACTCGAAGGCGTGGTTTACGGCATTTTCTTTCACGTAGTTGCTATCGTTATCATCAACGCTTAATCAATCTCTAGAAGTTCCTAGCCATGGTATACGTTCTAATGACCGTTATACCTATTCAGATTCAGCGAGTTGAAACACCAGAAAACATATGAAGAACAGTTAATTCCTTTTCTCCCTTCTAAGCTCAATTGATTAATGAAAATAACGCCGGCGCACGTGCAATGAATGTCCGTAATCGAGCCCCAGAGCTTGACTTCTTAAACACGGTGAAAGATTATCAGATAATAATCACGACATGCTTCAGATGCGACACGTATCGTTGAAATAAAGATACCAAACGAAAGCTATTATTGCCAACTTCTTGGAAAACTAAGAGAATGCAAAAAGCAATGCGTATCCACATTATTACCCATTCAAAGCGGTGCATTAAAAATCCTATGGAACGTCATAGGAAATAGGAAATTTTCTCAGTATTACCGTGTTTTTATAAGTGGTATTAGCTGAATTAATTTCTTTCCTTTAAGGACAAGAAAGATCCCTCGCAACAATCAGCAGTATACAAATTGATGTGCAAGGACTGTGATAATATTTACATTGGTCAAACAGGGAAAAATTTGAAAACTAGACCAGAGAAACACCGTCGCTTCTTCATTCATTCCCAGTCAGATAAATCAAACTTCTCCAAACAAATAATCTAACTGGGACATACTAGTAATTTTATATTCCAGCACTGCGTGGAGAAAAAGTGCAAGAGCCTCGACCCATCGGAACAGCTGGAGATTACACTCCACAAGAATTATATGGGCTCCTTAGGAAATAATGAACTTGAACTTGTGCAGTGCAAATCAGAAGGTTTTTAAAGGTATTGTAACTGTATTAGTGTAAGCAGTCTATTAAATGAAATAAAATGGTAATCATTGTCACATCGTAGTTTGGAAATTAGAATTAATCTCTGAAATTGATTCCAAGAAAACATTTTCGCTGATCACTTTAAAATTATTATGCGAACTTCAACTTACTATGGTAGAATGAACCGTTATCAAAAATTACAGAAATTGATTGCCAAACTAACAGATTCAAAATGTCCTTCTTTCCTTGTAGAATAAGGAATATAAATAGCCATAAATATATCCAATAGCATAAATAAAAGTGTATCAATGGATAGCATAGGTAATTGCTTGTTGGTAAAAGGTATTTAATTTAATCCTACTAACAGCATGTTTAAGCATGCTTCCTTTGCTATTTTCATCTTTTTTTAAATTTGTGAAATTTAAACTATAATATTATTGCTATTTCTTTTTCATGTATGATATGAAATCCACGCTTGGTGTGAATTCACACCCCGCCACACACCTTTATGTTGGTTTGCAGGGTATTCTGTAGATGTAGATGAATTAGTAACTGGCCAATGGTAAACTTTTCCCTAGGCATTCTCCTCTATTGTACCTCCTATGGCCAACATCACCCCCACCACTTCAAAAACTACCCTCCACTCCACCAGCTCATCGTCAACCACCTTTTCCTTTCCCCACTCCTTCCCACACCCTTCCTGTCTCTGACGTAACAACAAAGACGGGTATATATACCACAAGTCACAAAGTTTACTCTTGATAGTTATGATGCTCTCCTTTTACAAAGTTACGCCAAAATCCGTTGATGCTTTTAGTAATTTATTTGTTTAAAACGCTAAAAAAATCTAAAATGTGTGACTTCCTGAGAAACTTAAAGAGCGGTAAAATTAATACATACCAGTCACAGCACTCGCCGAGTTTCTGATACATTATTACATAATATAGAATACGGCTGCCGTAACATCCTATCGACAGATGTAGCGAGGAAGCTGGCTCCACAGGCCAAATAATGACATTGAGAGAGATGGAGTGAAAATCTATACACCAACTGATCACAAATGAATCTCATCTTTGACTAATCTACATCGTTGGAGATTTGATGCAGAACTTTAACGATTGGGTAATTCAAAAGCATTTTTTAAGGCTTTTAATTAACAGATAAGATACGACTTTTCATCTGTTTTGGCTAACATAGTCTCTAATTTATCAGCATAAATACTGTGAAACAATCAATCAACCGAAAATAACAATATAAATTTAATTGCAGGCATAAAGCATGGTATAATAGCCGCTTAAAAGAGTTTTAAAGGTCGTGTTTGGAGGTGAGTTAAAAGACAAAGCAGCTATGCCGTCCTTAGGAACCTTTTGGGGATGGAGTAAATTTCTCCACATACAAATGAAAACAGCATATCAAAGTTGAAACCACGGAAGAGGCTTTCAATGCAACGCAAGAAGGCAATCAATCAGATGGAGATACTTTTCCAAACCGCTAAGTGTTCATCAGGGGAACTAAAGAAAGTGTGGACATTCAATGAAAAGCATAATTCTACCTCAAAAAAATTACTTTATACTTTCCATGGATAAGGTAAAAACGAGCATCTAAGTATTCCTTAATAAGGAGGCTGAGAGCTCGACAGCCTGAGGTTAAGTCCAGTATAGCACCAACAAGGGGTCATGCAGGAAAGGAATCAATATAGCTTTCTTCCTTCTGCCAATTAAAATCCTTTCATGTATATTTCTAAAATAGATAACTTTATAGTATTTCGTTCCCCACATTCCTAGTAGTACCGTAGAGGGCATGAAGCAAGAGGAAGTACTATTAGCTCAACGTCACTGATTTTCTTTCACGACCAAATGCATTTTTAATCTAAACCTGTTGACCCATTTACGAACGAAATGGGCCAAGATCCCCGCAACTAAACTCTGCCCTCGAATGAAACGTCTTGTTTTTTTAAGACAGGAACGCGGAGCCGCACTGCGACAGGTTTCGGGCGTGAGGAAGCAAAATATCTCGAGATTAAGCGCTAAGGGCCGCAAGAAGAAGCAGTGTTCCCATTAACATGGAATGGCTTCGCGCGGGCATCCGATAGCGACATGAGGAAAAAGCAGGGAAAACGCGCGAGATTCTGACGGAACGCTAGATGGCAGCAGAGGAGTGCGCCGCAATTCGCGGGGAGAAAAAAGTCTGGAGGTGTACGATGTGAGGGATCTAAGGCAAACCGCAAAATGTTTTATCGCCTTCGGGAGAGACTGCGGTGACTCATGAGGCGAACCTCTTGGCGTTCCAAGGAAGATATCACAAGTCCGATGGAAGTTGAAGTAATTCCAAACAATCCTCAGATTGCATTTTGCAGACATTTTGGCAAAGGAACCCGAAACATTTTTTTGGGCCTGATTGGTGTTGGTGTTGGTGTACTGCCCTTCACCGGGAGGGTCCGAGTTCGAATCCCGGTAGTGAAAGGTATTTTTCTTAGATAAATCGACCCCTTACTTGAATTCTTTGTCGAAAACATTTGAGTACTACAGTAGTTCTTCCGTCGTATGGGACCGTCCTCGGCGCCTTTTCTTTAAGAGCTAAGAAACATCTGGGAAATATGCGACCGAGCGAAGAGACAGCTAGGATTTATAAAAAAGGTACTTGGAAAAATTTGATGAGAAGACAATAGAGCGATGTTACTTTTCTCTAGTTAGGCCCCACCTTGAGTATGCAGCCAGGATATGGGATCCGAATGAATTAGGTTTGATCAGAGAACTAGACTGTATGCAGCGTAAAGCAGCTACTCTCGTTAAAAGGCGTTACGGTAGGTTGAGTAGTGTTTCAGAATCAATACAAGAATTAGGATGGGAATCATTAACAGAGCGTAGGTTAAGGTACAGATTGAATCTATCAGAGAAATTTAAATCGGATAGCTTTACCAAAGATGTTAGGCACATATTAAAAACACCAGCGTAATATGCTAGGATCGACCAGATAAATAAGATTAGAGAGATAGATTGTCGTACTGATTGATTCAAAATGGCATTTTTCCCTCGTACTATAAGAGAATAGAATAAGCAGCATAGCAAAGGAATAGGTAGGGGAAATATTTTAGAGTAGTCTGTAGTTAATGATGCATGTATTAATCCCTCAAATACTATAGATACTAACAATCTAGTTGTATGAGATCCTATAGTTACCTGTTTGCATGTCGGTAATTCATGATTGGTGATCTTCACCCCCTGCCACACACCTTCGATGGCTTTCAGGGTATCGTGTAGATGTAATGCCGACGCCGGGTTTCTCACCATACTCTCCCTTCAGTTCCCATCCTTATACCTTTTCCGCTGGTCTGAAGCACCTATTAGTGCGGTTGAAGAGTTGAACACACAGATGAGAGGTAATCGGAAATCAATGTCTTTCTTGCGTGTCATCCGACGCTCTCCCTTAGACGACATGAATAGATCTTAGTCAACAGAGAGCAAATCATAACACCAGATATAAATATGACCTTGAACATGGAAATATGCGTATGTGATGTTAACATAGGTCAACAAATTTCTTTAAGAGGCGAAAACTGAGATGTAGAGTAAAAATTATTCCCTGATGGGGGAGAAGTTAGAGAAATGTGAAATCAGTAGGAGCGTATGAAATCATAGCCATATGTAATACTTTTAAAACAAATATTTGATGAGACAATGACGTTAAAATATTGTTGATGAATAAAAATAAAGAAAAGAAATGAGGACGAGAAAAATTATCCAAAGAGACACACATAGGAGACAAGACTAAACGAAAATTAAGATTAGAAATAAGCAAATGAAGTGCCAACAAATAATTAGAACATGGTTTCAGGTTTGAAATTTTCGAATTAATTCGATGCTGAAGTATGTATAATACGCATGACGTTAACTCTGCCTCACAAACTGATTTAATAACGCTGGTACTGGTACTATTTGTGTGAAAGGAAAGAGAATATTTGTCGAAGATTTCATTATGAACCCAAAAAATGTCACACTAAAGTTCAAAAGCGGTGTAGAAAATGCAAGCATGTTGGAAGAGCAATTCAAGACGGGCAAAATAATCGCAAGAAGTCAAAACCTATGACTAGTGAGGGAAGATTAAGAGCTTACCGAACACATCAGGAGCAGCAGGTATGTGGACACTACTGTCTCGTACTATCACAGCTATCATCCAACTGAGCATCACTCACTCTAGCACCACTGTCAATCCTAACTATGCCACTGCGCCAACAAAACTGGCTTAGTTACCTCTTGTCAACCAAATGCCAACCATCTGCATTTCACCAATAACCCACTTAGTTCTAAGTGTTGCGCCCGAACGGATTCACTAACTAAAAACATTACTGCCCAGACGAGACAGTGCTTGCATCTAATTTTAATTTCAAAGTCTCTATACCATATCTTCGCGAGGAATATTCGGTTCCCGCAGAAGAGAGATTCAATCGGAGGAGAATATAATGAGACTTGAAACTGGGGAGGAATCTCACGAGCAAAGCAAAGGCAAAAGCGGGCGGGTGGCGTAGGAAGGCAAAAGGATAAGTGGGACTCGATGGGAAAGCACGAGGGAGTTAGACCGGAAAGGAATGGGGAGTGAGAAGGGACGAACAAATGCCGCTCGAAAAAACTCATTTGGGGACTCGTACACATTTTATCGGTATGGCAGCAACGGCAATATGACTCATTCATGTAGTAGGTACAACGAAAGAATAGGAAACGCCATTAACTTCTCAGGAAATATATCTCCAGAATAAGGACATCAATCAAATGGCGAGGAAGAAAACTGGTAAAACAGGAAATTACCAGCCCTAGCAAAGACCAGAGCAGGAATACGAGGGCGTAATAAAAAGGAGAAGGTTGATTGAACCAATTTTTGGCTGTCTGGGGAAGCATGGCGTGACAACACTGCAGGTGCGGTATTGTTCAATGAGTAACCACCAGTGGATGGGGACGTTTCCACCACGAAATTACTTTCATGCTGAGCGGAGTAAAAAGCCAAGACTCTCAAACGGAGATGAATTCCTGAATACGACATCTTTGACAAAAATTGAGAGGAAACAAAAACAGAAAGCAGCACGTTAAAGGCCATTATATTATACATTTTTCAATTGCCGATATAACTGCTTATGCTTAGACAGCTAAGTCAGCATCGCACAGCACTTTTAAGCGAACCACATACCGAGAGCACAGCGAATTCTGCCATGAACAAGGGCGCCTTCACGGTATTTGCATTTTTAGTGTAACGGTTCACCTTGCTCAAAAGTACCGCCGCCCCCCCCCCCCCCACCAATACCCTAATAATTAGAGGGACACGGGTACGCCAAACAGTGCCGCATCACTGCCGTACGACCGCCAGGCCAACCCCTGAAAGGAAACCGCACATACACCCTACTAGAAAAGCGAAGAAATTAAAATATAACAGGTTCCGATAAAGAACCAGCAACCAGCTCCTTCCTTGATGGGCGTAAAATGCAGGCCAAAATCTTACAGAATTCTCACACTCCTCGCTCAAAGCCTCCTGGCTCGGCATGCACTCCGGGAGGAAGCCAGGGCATTGAAATGATCACCCTTTAACCATGGGACTATGCAATTTGAATTGGCAAATAAAAAATATGGTATCCTCTCAATAACCCACTTTAATAAACCATTCATACAATCACAAAAAATCGTGCCTTGATGAGGTGAAAGATGAAACGAAACGTATGATGAAAAATCAGATTAAGTGAACAAGGATGAGGAGTCGTGAATACAATTGATAACCAACAAGAAATAACAGGAATGATTAACTATGGCCATATGATTTTACACAGGTTTGAATAAGATTAAAAGTAAAGTTCACAAGAGCATGAGCTGTCTAGCGAAGAAGCGCTAGACAGCCGTTGTCTAAAGTATTTCGTCAGGTCGATTAGATACAGGTAATAAGACACGTAGGGAAATTATGTATGTGTGACCTGAATGCTTAGGAATTATAACTTGCGCATTATTAAATACAGGTTTATCTGTTATAATCTTTTTATACCCCTGCCACACACCTTTGTGGTGGCTTGCAGGGTATTATGTAGAAGTAAATATGAGGACTAGTTATTGCAATTACATTTATAGATTCAAAAGTTCCTTCTAGACAAGGCGCAATTCGTGAATCAAGATATTTAATCTGAAGGATTGGCGTCGCTATGAGCTTGGCGCATTACTCCGCCCGTGAAACAACAGGGCGACTTCGAGAGACGAGAGGACGACAGGATGTAGTTACATTAAAGAAGAATATCTCCGTTATTAACGACAAAAGCAACAGGTATGATAGATGGACACTCGCAGGCAGCCTGCTTCACAAGAAGCTGACCGGTTCTGAATTTTCTTTGGGGCTTACGTGAGAATAGCAGTCAGGTGAGGCGGATAAACTCATCACACCGCATGCAGGTAACCTCCTTATTCGGCCTCGACCAACACGGTCTTTAACTCGACTCTTTTAACCCGTCTTTAACACCAACTCGACCAACACGGCCTTTAACGTCGATGAGGACTGCAGGCCCAATCCAATGGTTCACGGCCGATATCAGTTTCCCGGCCACCAGTTCTTATCACGTCTCGTGGTAAGATTCCCGGTCGCCTGCTCTCACTTTCTGCCTCTCACTATCTCCGCCGCCTTTCTCCTCACGCACACACTCTACAGGACGAGTTTGAGTCGCGCAAGCACAATATTTGACACACGTAAATCATACGCACAGACACACACCTCTATGGGAGTCTTGAGGAAACACTTCGACTCCCATGCGCGGGAACATAAACACACAAAGAAAAATCACCATACTCATTACATAATAGTGACGAAAATAATTTCGTTACATTAGATTTTATCAGACCATTTCAAATGACCTTGGCGTTCAAAGCACCGTAAAACTTATCTTGACTATTACAAGTCAACTAAATTAGAATTGAGAAAGAAATAATACCTGGCCGACAGATATACTTAATTGCAAAAAAAATCCCCTTAAAAATTAGTGTATAGTAATAACTACAGCAAAATGGAAATAATAGCCTAAAAATCAATGTAGACACAGTATTTCGGAGAAAGTGAAGGCAAACTATTGGAAGTGCAGTGAATGCAGAACCTAACTAGACTTGACAACCTTATTGGCATAAATGGAGATAAGCAGCTCATTTCCATTTACTTGTAACCCACCGTCAGGGTTTTGGGAAGATCGGGCTGCCTGTAGTGATAGAAGTACTCGCTAGCAAACCCATGAACCCGGTCTCATCCTGGTCTCATCTTGAGTCCTGTGTGGAGGATACCTGAGCACCAAATAATTAGGTCTATCAGGAAATACTTAACAGCGTGAAACCTTAGGCGGCTTTCCCTAAGATCAAACTTATGACAATGTAGAGTTCCCTTGTACCCCTTCTTCGCTCCCTGGAAAATTCACTAAATTTACCCGCCACAATAGCCCACTCATCCTCTGTGTGTGACCTAACTTCAATTTCCCGGAGGAGCACTAAGGGCTTGTTAAAGGAGAGGACAACTACTGTGGGTGGAAGAAAAAACATGGAAACTGAAGAAAAAAACGGAATCATCCATGGAAATATAAATCCAGGTTTTGTAAATAAAAATTCCAAATTCCGATTTAATAAAATTTCCGAGCTTCCTCACTCAAAACCTCGTCGGACTTGCCATTGAACGGACTCTTTAACACCATGGAGGTTTAATGCCTATTAGGTCATGGCCATCTAAGCTTTGGGCACACTCTCCTGAAGTATAGTGAAGAAAAATCTTTTTAGTGCTGTACAAATTCAAAACTAGATATGTATGCGGACTTAAACGTTATGGAACAAATTGACTCTTGGTATCTCTCCGCCGTATTCCAAGATACACTTTACATCCACCCACCTCAGCAGAATAACCAGTGACCATCGAGGGAGTGCATTGGACCGAGGGCATCGAGTCGAGGACACTAATGCCATCTATTATTGTTCGAAAGCTTTATATCTGTGGTGGAAGAATTCGTGAAGTTATACGCGTTGGGAACGAGTGATTACGTGTTTACCCTCAGTTGGACCACCTCCCCTCTTTCATTGTGCATCAGCGAAAGAGTTTTTTTGTGTCCCATCAGACCCATAAGGCACCTCTCTGCTTCCCCCACCGACTCCCAGGGGGACCCCACCCGCATCGAATCACCCAGCACCATTTGCTACCCAGGGTCCTCACCCTTATCCTCCTGGCACAAAGAGGGAGGGTCGTAAGGACCCGGCCCGCAAAGCCCTCCCCCTCTTCCGCCCCATCCGTATCATCCCACCCCAACGACTGCGGATGTCAATGCTACCCAACCAAACCATCCCGACACACTCTCCACGGCTGTTTCCATATCTCTCTATTTCTCCTCCCCCCCTCCCTCTCAGTTTGCGGCCCTCAGATTGGTTGAAAAATCCCGGGAAAGCGATATAAATATTTGTTTGGACCGCTCTATCGGCCGGCACGCCCCCTGTTGGCCAAAACACAAACAGCCAGTGTGGACTGCGGCCCCCATGAATGATTGATTATTTCCAATCCCGCTTTCGAACGGTAGCGCCCCCCTCCGCCCCACTGGGGCACTACTGGAGGTGTGTGCCCTTGTTCGTGAGTCCCGTGACCCAATAGTGACCCCCTCCTCGGCACAGAAGCCAAGAGGACCCCTTGAAAGCCTCTCAGACTAAACTGATGCCGCGGCGGCCATTTCGTAAACAGTGAGAAAAGTGTGCGCGCAGATAGGAAGTAATGATTACTAATGGTTTATACATTGTGATGTCATGATCTTTTTTTCAATAATTTATTACATTACAAAGTTCCAAACCTTTCTTTATTTGAGAATAAATCCTCTCCCTCCAGCCTCTCTCACAAAAATATTTCTTTCTCCCTTCTATCAGCAACCTCTTAGCAACCTTTTCCATAAAAACAAACATACAACAATTAACAAAACATAACTTCTTTTAAAAAATCAAAAAAAAATAGTTTTCTCCTAAAAGAAGCGAAACCACCATAAATACAATAATGAATAACCAAGACTAAATAAGCCTTGAACATTAAACAAAACAAATGAAATCACCCTTTGTATTCAGGGCATGCCACGGCGTTACAGCACATGAAACAGTTTGAAATAAATGCAGCAGTCATGCAAAAATTACCTCTAGAGCCTCTAGAGTAATTAGGTACACAACAGGAAAAAATCGGTGCGACTCAAGTATTGCTGGATTGCCACAAAAAACCTTGACGGAGTCACTCGCTGCTGTGAAAAATAGCAAGATTTCCTCATGGAAAAAAATGAATGATTTTTTTATTTGATTTGATAAATGAATGTTTTTTCCCTAATTCCAGAGAGAAAAAACTTTTATTTTTACCTGCTGAATTATTGTCAAAATTCTGTGCTTTTCATTGACAGCGAAAGGGAAACAGGAAACGAAAAATCTCCTTTCAAATGGGGTCAACAACCTGCGTAATGCATGCAATCTTCTCTAAAAGAAGGTGCCTAGGCGTCCGCTGTTTAACGTTCTATTCGAACGAAAAAGGACTGGACTTACCTTCCACTACACGTGTAAGTACGGATCGAAATTGAATAACTGCTGGAATACGGAAGCAGGCTTATGTCGGTGGAAAGCCCATCTCACCGTCCCATAGCCTATTCTTCGAGCCCGTGAAAGAGTCACCGACCAACCACCTGGAAATTATACGTTTCGATAAGCCACGAAGCGAATTCAATGGGGAAGTTGAGCATGTGTTTCCACTCTCCTGGCTCCAGCCAGGAGCCGGAATTAAGAAGGGTGGGCGGAACATTCGTTTCTTCAGCACAGCAGTCCGACTAATTCGCGTGAGTTTTCAGGCTCAAAAGAGACGGGATCCTAAAGAGAGATGTGCAAGCCACCAGAGAAATTGAGAGCGTCACACTATATTTAGACATTTCATGATTTACATTCTGCCAAGTTAAACAACAAGACCAAAATCAGGGCCCAGCAGTAGAGAAGCGAGCATTAAAAAAAGGAGTGAGACAAGGTTGTGAAGTATTTCCCGTATTATTCTATGTCTATATCTAGAAAGTGATTCAGGAAGTAAACGAAAGGCTCGGGAGTGAATATCCACGGGGAGAAAATCAGTATGCTGCGATTCGCCAACGATATAGCAACATGGCAGGAACAGTAGGAGACTTGGAGTGTGGCGGCCCTAATTGGTGACCGCAAATATGAAGCCTAACAAGTTGGAATCACTGCACCATGGTGTCCCATTGCGTGTTTACGTATGTATGTATATAAAAAGAGGAAGTAGAGAACTGCAATTGATCTGAACTACCAAAATTTTAAATGTTTTTGCATTGTTTTTCTTGCAGAAAAATTCCGCGCGCACCTTTCCGCGTTGCAAAACGCACAATGGGGGCCTGTGCTGGAAATACGGATGAGACTAGTTGAAAAAAAGATGGAGGCGTTTCTGATCATTCGTATTTTCGAGTGGCGTCCTTTTTAAGAGGAAGGAACACATCCAGTATCTTCTCGTCTGCAGTAGTCACCTCATTTGAGCTGTTTAATTTTCTCAGAATAAGGCGTTTTAATTTTCTGCTTGATGCTTGCAAAATGGAAAAATATTTCGTCCTTATCTGAATGCAGAGAAATAGCATTAGAAATATTAAATTCAATATAATACAAGTCTTGTGTGAAGCATACATGTACTTCTCTCATTTACACGTGCATGATCTTAAAAAGTGAGTGAGAAAATATTTAAACAAATTATTCACTACTTTTAGTTTATCCTTGAGAGATGTTACAGCGTAAGAGATATTTTGGGTCAACACATGAATTATTTTTAAGACCATACTTGCTTGCAAGGATTTTTGTGCAAGCTCTTCACACAACTTACGATATATAAAAATTAATTACATGATTATGGCTGATGGAGACAATCGTCGAGGGAAAAGTGTGCGTGAAGAATGGAAAAGGCAGGCCTCGTATGAGATATATGGAACAGCTTGCGAAGGATGTAAAAGAGAGGAGTTACGTCAATATGAAGAGGTTGACCGATAGAATAATCGAGTGAAGGGCTACATCAAACCAATTCTAGGATGATTGACCTGTGATGATGATGATGCGGTTAAATCATTGACTATTAGTTTTAAGCTATATATTTTATTTTACTTTACACTGAAATTTAATCAAAAATACAGGGGATTTTGCTTACAACAAAAATAGTCTCTATTTGGGCAAAGAAAACGATAAAAACTTAGATTTATACTCGTTGCAAGTAATACTGAAAGCATACCTACGTAGATTGAAACTGATTTGTGCCCGAATATCCTAACGAGCGTCACAAAAGGCGGCGACGTGGCGGGCGATTTTCATTTGTCCTACCAATGGGTAGGCCGACGGCAGGAAAAATATTCCACTCATTCACACGAACCAAGCGATAGACATTACTTGCGCATGAGATGCGTGGCCTACCATATTATCATCACGCACTCGGGACATTAATATAGAAGCAGGTAATGCATTCGCACAGCATTGAGGTTGTAGATGCCTAAGGGTAAAATGTATAAGAGAATGTCGATTTTGACAGAACTAAAATACAAAAAAGTATTAGAATGGAAAGACAACGATGACATTTCATTCCGTTTCCTTAAATATTGAACTTTTTCCAAATATTTTTATCGCAGAATGTCCTAATCCAAAGTATCATGAATACTACTAACTCTTCTGTGCAGAAAACAGCCAGTACTATTCTGTGTCTCATCTTCTCTCAATGCTAGTTTTATTAACAAAATTTGCTACAGAGATTTATCACAGTGCAATTAAAACTATGAAGACATCTTTTGGATCTGACCAAAAAAGGAATTAATTTCTTGTAAAGCTTCCAATATTCATGTTAAAGACTAAAAAGGATCATATTATACGCAATGAAGTACTAAAATAATCATCAATTTAAAAGAAAGAGATAGGAAATACTCAACAATCAATAAATAAGATGATATGGATACGACGCATTAAGTAAATATTTCCAGAATCTTACATAACTGGGAAAACCTGAACAAAACTGAGACGTACTAAACAAACAGTGTGATGTCCTCGAATAATTCTCAATAATCTGGTGGAATAAGTTGCAATCCTAATGTAAGAACGAAAAAAATGCAAAGCGTTCAATGAACATGGATGGAAGTCGTTTCCTGAGTCTGAGTCATTGAAATATTTTGGGATTAAAAATAAGCCCGTGCCATACACTTAATAGTAGTCAAACGAAACCCAAGTAATATTTCGGCGGAATGTTAATCATTTTCTTTGGATATATTGTTTTCCATTATTACCAGGTAGCAGTCAGTGGGATTTCGAGAGGTTATACAAACATGTAACACCTCAACCAGTGAAAGTATTGAACTTGAAGTTCTCTTCCTGGCACTCAAGTATAGAACGTGAAGTGATAATAGACCAGTCAATTAAGATTGCTCTGCTCAGATTTGAAACCTAGTCCCTCGAAATTTGGGGCTAGAACTCCAGCCACCCAGGACCCTTCATCTAATAAATCGTTTTGTTTTTTCGTGCTGGAGTACTTAGACCTCCTTCGCCGCTGAATAGCTTGTCACTGTGGCCGTCGTCAGCAATAAAAATTGTCGTTGGTCTTCCTTTAAGACGTGCTTTAAAGAACACCGTGAGAGACTTCTCACCATCTGAGGAGGAAGAATAAAGCGATTTCATGACTGTATATGAAGTTAATCAAGTAGAGATATCTTCAATGTTTTCCGAGAAATACTGATACACCGGCAAACAAATATTTGCAGACGACAAGATTAGGAGGAGAAGTAGAAATAGCGCATTGATCCCCTTGGGTTTAGCCTGCCTGATTAACACCCCAGGGAAATAGCAATGCGGAAAATAAACTAACTTGATAAAGATACTGAAGTAAGGTAATCTAAAGAATATAAAAGATGAATGTCTTTTTTTCCCAAGAAACTGCGGGAGGAGTGACCACCCCAAACTAAACAGTGAACGTAGAGTTCCTCCAAGGAGAACGATGGTGTCAATAACTAGCAGAATTGCCACTGGATATGCCCTTGGATTCCTCTGCATCGTATTCTGATAAAATTACATCTGCCTGCCCGCCTAACTGCCCCGCTTCGTGCGTTCATTTTCGCTCGCACCATGGCCAACCCCCCAATACTCCCTCCCCATTCGACGAGAGGGTAGGGCGCTCGTAAATGGAGAGGAGTCGAGGGCGTGCGGTGACTTCGAAAGAGGGGAGTGATATGGGGAGAGGGTGTACATGTCGGATGGGGGGTTGCGCGGGATTGAACGGGGTGGAGGCGAAGGGGGCAGTAAAAAAAAATACTGAGCAAGATGGGAGCAGAGGGCTGAAGGAAGAGGATGGGCGAAAGGGGGTGGAGATGAAGCAAGGACATTCGCGCACGTTTCCATGGTAACGGTTTCCCCAGGGGGTGGGAAGAGGGAGGGTGGGGGAGAGTGGTGGTGCAACCACGTCGTAGGCCACGAGGGTTGGAAAAACGTGGGTAGCGGCTGGGAGGGTGAATGAAGCGGGGGTTCGTTGGGGTGGAGAGGTTAAGTGATGCAAGGCATGTCAAAATGCCGGCAGCAACGCCCTCCACGGGACTTCCCCCTCAGCACGCACCACAGTGCGGTCCATAACGCCGGGGCATTACGAAAATCAACAACGGGATGGAACAACTACACGTAAGAATTGCAATAAGTTGCTCGTAGAGAAGAGGGGTTCATAGTGAATACCAGAGACTCGTCATGCAGACCAAGCGGGGAGTAGGTTGTTCCAAGTGGGAACCTTTTCTCCCGGTCTGAAGTCCCTATAAGTGCAGGTACAGGCTTGAAAACCACATAGAGAACACACTTACTTACTATATATGATCAAGTATTTATCTGTCTCACTCGTAACCACTATTATCACTGTTTTATCTTCGTGTAAATTTCATTATTATTGTCTAATTCTCCACAGGATTGTATAAAAATTTGATTTGTAAAATTCTAATTATGTACTGTTTGCTACTATTTTTTGCACAGAATACCTGTTAGTAGCCTCAATAGTAGCTTATTCCTTAGGGGTACCTAATTACTGTTTTATCGTAATACCAGATTAAAAAATAAATATTGTATTCTATTCACCTATCAGCATTTTCTCAATGTCCAAGCTCTTCAGGGTAGGACATATGTTTATAAGTTCTTTTCTCACTTTGAATAATTTTAGAGAAATACGCATATCTGATATACTATTCTGCCCAGTGATGAAGTGAAGATCGCAAGGTCCTTACTCCCCCGTGGCGGGGCACGGCATTTAAATGTCTGGATCCAGGAATTGCGGGCGTTCTTTACTCTCTTCCCTAAGTCTATCGTAGGGATAGTGCCGTTTTTCCCCCGTACTATAAGAGAACACAATAGGTAGCATATTAAATGGATAGGAGGGTTAAATATTATAGTTTGTAGTACATAATGCATGTATTAACAACTAATCCGTTTATTACCATGTAGATACTAACCATTTAGCTGCGTGTGACCCTGTTAGGTAGAATGTTTCCTTGTAATAGCTTAGCTGCATGTAAATAGTGCATGTTTGGTGATCTTCACCCCCCTGCCATACTTCCTCGTGGTGGCTCTCCAGTCTGTAATTCTAACAAAATTTTTGCCTGCCCCAATAGTTCCTTCATGGCGACTCTATGATTTTCATGGTCTGCAAGAAAGATTTGAATAATACGCGTCGCTTAGAATTTCGTCCACCTCATACCCTTCACCCGCTCTGCCTCTACCAGGATCTTTCACTCTTGGTGCCACCAATTCAAGTATAAAGGTCATCGAAATGCCAAAATCCGACCAACTCATTCTTAGCTCTTATTCAACGGTACTTATATCCAATAGTTTTTAACTGAAAACGAAATACACTGGGTAATTGATGGCAAAATAAAACTGTGATGTTATCATTTACCTCTCTGTGGTTCTCTTTACACGCGATATAGGAATGATTCGGTTTCCTGTAAATAAGTTCTTTAATAGCTTTAATTTTAAACTGGTGTTGATGACGCCTCGGGCAATATTCTTCCACAAAAAAAGCAAATAATCAATCGAAATATATCCATAAAAATGTACCAGTTGTCATTTCCACGGCCAAAGACCATTAGTAACTAAGGAATTCCAGGTGGAGAAACTTGAGAAATGCTGGGAAAGTACTGGGAAAGCACCAACCCCAACTGAGAAAGTTATTTAGTGAGAATACAGCAATGATTGAATAATATTTCAAGGGAAAATCAAGATTTAATGAGATAATGACTGATAATTTGCCATATGGTGATTTTTAAACACGCAAGAGAAAGAAAATACATTTCAGGACATCCAACTGTAATGGAGCATTTGAGGCTGATAGCCTATAAACGAAAGGATCACATTTCAATGACTGGAAATCTCGTGAAGTGTCCATAAAAGGAGAGCGCAAACGAAAGCTTTAGAATTGGAGTTCTTGTCATTCCCGCCTTTTTACCGAAATCCCTGATTCAAGAAGGTGTTCATGTGTTCCCAAGGAGAAATTGAAGTGAAAAAATGTTTGAAACAAGAGGCCCATGACAGAGCTACGTTAATTGCAATATCGATTTTTGATAAGTGTTAAACGCCGCTACTTTTATGCGGGAGGTGGAAAATTATACTACAATCCCATACGAGGCCTTGAAAGGTTTAAGAAGACTAGGAGCATGGTCTGTGCCAAGTGAGGAGAATGGGAGAAGATGATAAGAGTCAATAAAATCGTCGTATGAAGCAATTGCAATCAAGCAGCACCCACGCCATATGGCGTTTTGGCGGGCGAGTAAATGGCTGCATTCCCCCATAGCTCATGACGCCTTTCTCATCCGTTTTTCCCCTCAAATGAACAGCGACTGGAATTTACACGCGCACTTCCTCACAAGTTATATGTGACAGCTTTTTGAAAACCATTCATGGGGAAATATTTTTCTGCATGAAGCATTAAGATAACTAAAAAAAACGCTAGTAGTTCACTTATTGTCATCTAGAACATACGAAATGCATGGGTCGAGTAATAACATAGCTCATATAAAATCATCATTATCACCATGTCAACAACCTTGAGAATGGTTTGACACAGTTTTTAATTCAATTCTCCCAATCACTAATCTAAAGCTACTAATCACCCAGCTAATCACTTCATATTTACGAATTTCTTCTCTTTCACGTCCATCATCACTCGTTCAATATATCTCATACGAGACCTTCCTTCACAGTTCTGCCCGTCAACTTGTCCCTCGATGGAATTCCTTATCATGACTCAAGATGTGGCCGATAAATTGTCCCGTCTTCTTTTTAGAGTTTTCAGCAGACTTCTCTTTTCTCCCACTCTTCTTAGGACTTCCTCGTTACTCAGTCGATCAATGGATTGAGTGAGTCATTTTCAACATTCCTCTGTAGCACCGCATTTCAAATGCTTCCAGCCTTGATACCTCTGCTACTGTTGTCGTCCATGCCTCACCGCTATGAAGAAATTGCTTTAGATGTTGTTTTGGTGAATTGTTTCCTAATTCTACATCAGTATTTTCAGCTTTAAGTGGATTCTTCTTTTGGTAGAATGCCCTCTTCACCTGGAATATTCGTCTGACTATTTCTTTCTTGCCTCGTCCCTCACTGGCTAATCTGCTTCTCAGGTAACACTCTTTCACCTCCTCAAGTGTGTGATAGAATGGGAACTTTAATTCCTTGGAAAAAAATGCAGAAACTCTGATGCAAGGAGAGACTTCCAAAAAGCGGTCCTAGGCATGACGACACTGCCAAAGGAGGCAAGACGGGGCACGAAAAGCGAGTCCTCATTCTTAGATCGTGGGAACTTGTCTTTTTCTCACACAGTTGGCTTCATCACGTGAAGTGAAAGGCTAACAGAGGTCTGCCATTGGAGTTGAGATTATGAGGAATATACCATGCATTCTACTGATACGGGAAAGCACCTACCTGCAGTTCACTCTTCTGCACTCCACCCACATCAAATAATAATTTTTTTCACCTCTCATTGAAAGGCCATCATCATCATCATTATCATCGGTCAAAACTCCCAGGATGGTTTGACGCAGCCATCCATTCGATTCTTCTAGCGACCAACCTCTTCATATTGACCTAACTTCTCTCTCTTACATCCTTCACAACTTGCTCCGTATATCTCAAACGAGACCTCCCTTTTCTATTCATCCAGTTCACTTTTCCCTCAATAATTGTCTTCATCAGTCCATCATGTCTTAACATGTGGTCGATTAAGTCGTCGAAAGGCCATCGTACTTCAGTATCAATCTTATCACACCTCTCTTCATTCTTCCAACGATTTTCATCCTGGCGAAGGCATTACTCCTTGAATTATGCACTTAGAGTCGCAAGGGCCTCCTTTTAAAGAAATACTCAGCTGCTACTGCTGAATTAAGACAATGCGACGCTTTATATACCTCATCTTGTGACGAAAAGAGAGAAAATATTCCTTAGAAATCTGGTCCACCGCAATCTGAGTCGAACTTTTTCCAGCCTTTGCTCTCAGCGCTTTAGCCGACTTGCATGAAATATTAACACCCGAAGTCTTGAACTTCGCTCGTTAGGTTGAATTGTCGACGAGCGACTCTTTTAAACAAGGATGTTTGTTGGAATCACTCCAGCATTATTCCCAAGGGCATTCGACTAAACGAAATGCCAAGGAGAGTCGTGACATTAATGAAGAAAAGCAGGTGAGAATGAAAAGAGGGAAAAACGCGGAAATTAAGGCTCCTCGGGTGATCATAATATCAAAAAACCGTTAGGGGGGACTATATGAAATTATTGAACCACCTTTTCAATTTTTAGCAGTTGATGTTTTACTTTTTTTTAGCACAAATATCCCAAAATCATTATCTTCGAGCTCTTAAAATTCAGGGAATTAGAACATCTGAAAAATTTTATATGAGGTTTCCTCGGGGTTCCCCGTTTATCATCAATGAAGATAAACAATAAAGCCAGCGCGGAGGAACAACCGGAAGCCCACTTCAATATATGGGTCTTATTCTCATTATCAAGCAAGATACAATATTAAACATTGGTTAATTGTAATGCTCCTGAAATTCTAATCATGTTTCTTTTAGTACATTCCTTTAAATATTTTCACCAAAATATTTCCCATCATGTCAGGATATTATGCAAAGGACCAGATCCGTTGATGCTTATTAGTTTTCTTATATCGATCCTAATATTGACTTTTATGACAAGGAGGTGATAATACTGGAATGAATACCCTAATATTTCCATTTTTGGACAATATTCAGCACATGAATATGCAATTGGGTACAAGCTACGGTGAGCTTAATTACTTATAGAGTTTAAGAGTGATTACAGATATGAAAGTCTTATCTCATAGTGGCTACTGTGTAGCTTTAGTTCCATTGCATTTTCTTCAAATTAAGATCTTGAAGTTCGTAACATTATCTAATTCCCAATCCATGGCATATTCTACATTAGTGGTTTAAATATTACATGCAAGATGTATTTAATCACAGGAAGAAGACGCCAATCAAGAACGTATAATTAATGCCTATCAATCACTTTGCTGCTGCCAATTATTAATAATTCACAATGTACAACAATTGTTTTTAAGCTCACATCTACGATAAATTAACTTACCAGTCCTCAGAAATATTTTGAGTAAAGTTTATGATACTGATAACTTTGTAAAAGTATTTTTTTCATTTTTCCTTATTCTTTCCATCTAAAATTGGTGAAAAACTACCTCCTTACCCATATCGCTGATTGACACGAACATTAGGATGAAATCAGCCGTGGAAGTTACTAAAATACGTGTGACCCTCAACCAGGCAAGAGGAAAAAGAATATATACGAGAAAATTTCGTACAAAGAACACTTTTTACATATGCTAATGAAGTGCTGAATGAATAGAGTAAAATTGGAGTTGCCTTTCTTTATCCCTTAAAAGATGAGTAAATAATGCAACAAATATGTGTAGTATCCAAAATATTTAAGAAACAAAGAGAGAAATTGACTTTAAACCTTATAAATATGAAATAATGATAGTCGAAGTTGAAACCTGAATCGAAGAAACCAATCAACGGTGCCTCCACGCTTTGCAGTGAAATACAAGGCGGTGGAGAGGAAAAGTGTCGACACATTTGCTAAGCAGAGTTCTAAAGTCACGTTAAAGGATAATTTTCCTTGAGCAGAACCTCACCTTTAATTGTGATTTCATGGAAAGATGGGTGATTATCCATCCCACTAGGGACTTAGCAGAGTGACGCAAATCACGCAAAAGCGTGGGACATCGCGATAGAGTTGGAAGGGCATAAAAGCAAGTTTTTCCTCGCGACTACGTGATATCCCCATAGGTACCTCTCGACCCTGGAAAACAGGCACGTCCTACGCGTAAGGGAATATTCCTGGAAATACAAGGAAGGACCAATATTTCTCCCAGCTGGAACAACACGAGGCGTTGAGTCGAACGCGTAGGATTCAGCGTGAGATGGGTGGGTGTCTTAATTTCTGAGAAAAAATGCCTCCAACTTGAATTTGACTGAAGTAACCCTAAATTTTCGATTAGCAAAATATAAGATCAGTGATAGAGAGGTCACGACAGACCGTGATTTCTTTAGTGTGGCTTCGTCGAGAAATTCGATAAAATAAAAAGGATTCACTAAAGTTCATGCAGCATATGCCCCGAGGGAAAAACGAAATTAAAAAAAAATAATTCAGCAATTAAAATCCTTGTGAAAAAAAGCATTCTCATTAGTCAAAATTCAGGATCATGCATTAAATCAATGCAAAATAAAAAGGGCTTACCTCAAAATATGCGTGGTTTGAACTTTTCAGTTAATAATATATTCCTGACAAATAGTGGTGGGCAATATAGTTCCTTTTCGTAAATAGTTTACTGATCTAAAGTTGGTCTGTTGGAACTTTTCATATGAACTACTCACTGTAGTGTTGGTAGCCTAATACCAAAGGTGACCATATGCCACCAAGTTTAGTAGGAATGGATAAAACAGGGATCTGTTATTTCCGAAGCATACTTAGAACACTACATACAACGAGCGAATGGCGTTTCGAACTATACCTCCGGTATAAGGCTGTCAAACCCCCTTGGACATCGGCAGTAGCTAAGGATTTGAACACTACCTGAGATCCTACTTCTTTCCAGGAAAACACCTTCCAACGGGGTCAATATGGATACATCCAGATGCTAATGAAAAAGCCACCTTTCTGGGGGGGAAAAGATCCTTCGAAGGCTAAAGGAAAACCATGACCCTATTGAGTCCCTTGCCAATCTACCACTTTTCCCTGAATGTGAGCAATCAATTATATCAATATATCAATATTGCTCGATTTCATGAATGCTTTTGACAAGGTGTGTCATAGAAAACTAATTTTGAAATTAAAATCTTATGGGTTAGACAGTAATATTATATGATGGATAAATGATTTCCTATATGATTGGGTACGAAAGGTTGTTTTGGAAGGTGTTACCTCCCCGACAATTGAAGTCATTTCAGGTGTCCCACAAGGTAGTGTGTAAGGTCCACTCCTGTTCCTTTGTATATAAATGATATCAATAAGGTGGTAAAAAGTAAGCTTTGTATATTTGCCGATGACGCAGTAGTTAGAGGGAAATTCTATGCCCAAATCATAAAGAATATTTAAATGATGACCTACAAGCAATTGAAAAATGGTGTGATGCATGACAGTTAGCATTAAATTTTAAAAAATGTGTAGTAATGAATTTTTGGAAAAATAATTTTACACTAGCACGTACAAAATAATTAAAAATGAATGAACAAACGTGGAATCCATTAAATATCTTGGAATAAGACAGACACATGATCTTTTCTGCAGTAATTACGCACGTGAAATAATGGGTCAAGCTAATCGTAGCCTGGGATTCATCAAAAGAGTATTGGGTAAATGTGACGAACATGTACGAGAAATCGGCTACTTTTCCCTTGTTAGACCTCATTTGAAAAATGCTGCCAGTGTATGGGATCCCTACGAAATCGGACTAAATAATGAACTTGAACGTGTGCAGCGAAGATCGGCAAGAATTGTAAAGGAACGTACGCTAACTATATTGGCGTAACCAGTCTATTAAATGAATTAAAATGGAAATCATTGTCAGATCGCAGGTTGAAATTTAGACTTAATCTCCTAAATAAATTCCAAGATAATATTTTCAGTGATGACGATTAAATATTTTGTGAACCCCAACTTACTATGGTAGGCTGGACCATAATTACAAAATTAGAGAAATTGATTGCCTCACTGACAGATTGTAATTTCCTTTTTTCCTCGTGCGATTAGGAAATTGGATAGCGGTAAATATGTCCAATGCAAGTGAATCAATTCATAGCATAGGTAGTTACATGTTGG